>OX940887.1:19368809-25079091 GCA_954871355.1 Cabera pusaria
TAATATGATATACATCATCAGTGATCACACATTAATACTAGCTGTAGCTGAGCTCCGCAGATTAGCGGAGATTCACTTAATTGTAGGTTGTTAAAATTATCTACGATCTGACAGAGCAATCCTCTAGTTCACAAGACAATTTTGGGGGCCCAGTCACAGTTTTACAATCATAATACTATGATTGTAAAACTGTGGCCTAGTATCTTTTCTATGGTAGTGGGAGAATAGCCGTTTTAATCTATGGAGAATAGTCGGCTTTGATGCCACAGCTGCCGAACCGAGCTCAACCCCGCCGTGCACCAATGATTTTTTTCTATCGAAAAATGTATGTGCGCTTTTGACAGTGATCTTTCAAGGAAAAACATCGTTAGAAACCTTCGAGCATTTACCAATGGAGATGCTAACGCAAGGCGTACCCCTCTGCTGGCCATATGAGCATGCGTAACTACGCTTTTTTTAATATTGTGTGCGTGTTTCAAGCTAGTGTGCGGGATCGTTAAAGTGAGGGATTTGTGTGTGTGCAATGCGTGTTTACATGGTCCCCCGTAAGTATCGGCAGAAAAAAATGTTTTCGGATTACAACGTTAACATCTCTATTGGTAAATGCTCGAAGTTAGAAACCCCTAACCCCCGTATGGTGGTAGAACATTATCTAGTATCTGCCTGGCCAGCTACCACCCTCATGTTAGAAAATCTGTCGCCAAAACATCCAATATGTCATGGCAACTTTTTTTACGTTTTATATCTTATACCTAGGCTAGCGTTTGACCACTATCTCACCTGTTGATAAGTGATGATGCGGTCGAAGATGGTAAGAACGCTAGGCCCAGAATGGGAACTGGCTCTCAAGGATAGCTGCTGGAACACATTAGATGTTTGGCGACAGATTTTCTAACTTGAGGGTGGTAGCTGGCCAGGCGGACTCTAGATAGTGTCCTACCACCATGCGGGGGTTGTTGGTTTCTTAACGATGTTTTTGCTTCACCGGAGGGCCAGTGTGGCCAGCTATCCTCGAGAGCCAGTTTCCTTTCCAGGCCTAGCGTGCTACCATCCTCGACCGCATCATCACTTACCAAGAGGTGAGATAGGTATATATTTTTTAATGCCCTAGACCCTCCAACATAGAGGTGAGATATTGGTTTATCGCTAGTCTATATGATATAAAAACAAAACTGGCCAAGTGCGAGTGAGACTTTTGTCTCGCACACGGAGGGTTCCGAACCGCAGTATAATAATATTAAATTATACTATTATATTATATTACCGTGGCAATACCAAACATGCTTATTAACTACAACGCCATCTAACGAATATTTAACGAACTTCTAACACGAACTAAGTGAACTTTAACACAGAGGTAGGTAATTAATATTATTTATTAATAAGTTAAACAATTGTTCACATAGATGGCGCTATAGTAAAAACATGTTTTTTGTATGGGGACCCCCTTTAATTTGTAACTTTGTTTTGTTTTTAGTAATTGTTGATGTAGCGGCAACAGAAATACATCATCTGTGAAAATTTCAACCGTCTAACTATCACGGTTCATGAGATACAGCCTGGTGACAGGGACAGCGGAGTCTCAGTAATAGGGTTCCGTTGGTACCCTTTGGGTTCGGAACCCTAAAAACTAAGTCATACTAATAACTGGAAAAAGCTGATGCGGTTAATAAAGCTGTGTAAATAAGGTGTCCGTCATAATGGTATCGCGCGCACTGCGGCTGCGGTGCGTTTATTTACCGTTACCATCAAATTCAATGGTTAAAAAACGCTCTGACGTTTGTGACAGTAAATTTGGCGGGAAAAGCCATAATTCTTTTACAGATTATGGGATCAGAAGAAATTTGCATTGTCAAGACCAAGACCTGTTATGACGAGACATTAATCGTAAAAACAAACGGAAAATATTTAGAAATAGAAAAATAAATGAACATAACCTCGAAATTCGAGTCTGCGCAAAATGTCAGTCACAATTTGAGTGAAAAACACCCGTGGTCGTTCCGGACCTTCGAGCGAGTTGCAAAACAACCAAAAATCCTTCTCCGGAGGACGTGAACGAAGCCTAGTTCACGACCTACGCCCGGAGTGCACTACTCGCGGAAAAACACAAGTTTTAGGAAAAAGTACAATGTGAGCGCACACACTTTTCCACGTTCCCGCCAAAACTCTACATTCCACAATCATATTTCATAAATTTTTAAAGTGAAACTATATTACATCGCCTAAAATTTTTTTTATTCCCTCCATCGCATGTCAGATTATAGCTGTTGCTTTAGCTTGATTAATGGATATGATATATGACATTTAGGTCTAGCTGTGATTGGTGGACTCTTCCGCAGCCATATTTGAATACCAGGGCTGCGTTCACGACCTACGCTCGGAGTGCACCCAAACGCTCCAACCCCGTTCACGACCGCAGAGCGTCACATTCACTAATCGAGTTAGAGAGAGGTTAGAGCGTTTGGTTGCACAGGTTGCACTCCGAGCGTAGGTCGTGAGCGTAGGCTGCACCGCGTGGCGTCTCGCTGCGCCGCGCTGCACTGCGCGGCTTCTGGCTACGCCAGAGTGAACTGACCCTTAGAACGTTCGTATTACCTATGCTATGACAAATTGTGTTTAAAATGGCTCTCGACGAAGAAAAATTAATTTTATTAGTCAGTCAGTATCCTGAGATATATGACCAGCAAAATGAACATTATATGATTTCTCTTCGGAAAAACAACATTTGGAGGGAAATTGGCGAGGAAATGGGAGCATCGAGTGAGTAAATTTCATACATCTTCAATTTCATCACAAACAAACCCCGGGTGGGACGGTGGTCTAACGACGTTGACGACATCCCCTGTTTACAGTTTCATTTTGCCAGGCCAAACTACCTTGAGGAGAATTGAAATAATCTTTGAATCTGTGGCGACCTCGCCTTATTTTATGATGTTCGAACTCTTTGTTGACAGCTTAATTTTCTCATACGATATATTTGAATGTTTTCATATGTCGATGGTAGAATTGGTCGTCAAGGGTTTCGACATGTTATTTTTGACAGGTTAATATTTTTTGCTTGCAATGTTTGGTTATTAAAGGAAAGGAAACCAATATTATTTTCCAATTAAAGGATTAAAACCACATGAGACCGTTTTGTAAAGAAAATCGTCCATGTGAGGATTGATGTTAAACCAGTAATAAATTATTAAAACACACAAGACGAATTAATTATTGAAGAGAATCTGTCACATACAAAACGAGCACTTGACGGTCGCGTCGGAATAATATCTTCCTGGGACCGTCGATATAAAAGCTAAGTACCTATACTTTCCTTATTAATCTAGAAGAGGACCCCTCTCTGTTCTTCACCGGCTCTTACGCCTCAGTCGTAAAACGCTAGAACTGCAAGTGTCATCCCATTCCTGTCTCAGTATCTAAGTAGCAGTAGATAGGGTTGGCACACGTAAAAGTAATTGGGATTTCCCGGGAGTTTTCCCGGAGGTCCCAAATTGGTGACCAGCGACGGAGTGCTGAACAGTGCAGAGCTGCAACTAGACGACAGGAGCCTAGAAGATTCCGTCATCTTACCTCTTTTATTTTGTGAAAGTGTCAAAGTACCCAAATTCGTCAGTTCCTGTCCCGGATTGTCGCAAACGACATTCCGAGGTCCCTGTTTTTTAAGCGGACGCTGCCGGCGCATTCTTTTTAAGTGGCGAACTTAATTATGTGTTTTTAGCATTTTTTTGTTTTTCTATACCGTAGTTAGGCTATGCCTATAGGTGTAGATCGCCGCATCATGACCGTTCTGGCGCAGAATATCCTGTGCTAGACCTAAAAAGAATTATTTTTCTTTGTTTTTTTCCGCTTGTCATTGTGCAATTGTTTTCTGTGCTTTAAAATTTTTGAGATTGGCACCTTTTGGAAGCTTTTTCTTCCGGACGTGCAGTTGAAATAAAGAACGTGTGGACAATGACGCAATTGCGCCCAGGTGTCCGGACAGATTCCGGACGGCGGGAGGCATTACCCCCGTAGGCCCCGTACACCAAGTTAAAACAAGCGATTGTCTCGAGTTTCTCGCAATCGCATGAGGAAAACATCAGACAATTATTAGGTGGCGAGACAATCGGGGATAGGAAGCCGTCCTCGTTTTTACGGCATTTAAGGACGCTCGCGAATAAAAATTTTCCGGAGGAGGTTCTCAAATCGATTTGGCTTAGACAACTTCCTCTGCAAATCCAAATTGTTTTAGAGGCGCAGCCATTGCAAGAATTAAATATAACGGCACAATTAGCGGATCGCTTATTTGAAATTATATCGCAAGATCCGTCGCAGTGTTGCAGTGTGCGTATAGCCGAACCGTCCAAACCTTCCAAGATTTCGGAGTTGGACGAAGATAGAAGCCAGGTTTCCACGCTGGCAGGGATGGTTGCATCGGCCATGGATAGTAGTTCTCAAGATGTCCGGTCGCTTAATAAGAATCATTCCTGTAACAAACAAAATCGCGGCCGAAGTCGTAATAATAATAATAGTAGGTCGCGTGTTAAAAATCAGAATTTGTGCTGGTAGCATAATCGTTTTGCCGGTAGGGCTTCGAAGTGCGTTCGGCCCTGCAATTGGAAGGCAGCACAATCTGGGCAACGCATACCGCAGTCGGTAGCAACTATGAGCGACCGCGGATTTAAAAGTCGTAGGTTGTTCGTTAGTGATCGTGCAACTAAAATAATTTTTTTAGTAGATACAGGTTCGGATATCTGCTGTTTCCCGCGACGCTTAATAAAGGGTCGTTTAGGGGAGAGCGGGTTCGAGTTGTTTGCCGCAAACCAGTCATCTATTAAAACCTACGGCACAACCACTCTTCATTTAGACCTCGGTTTAAGAAGAGAGTTCACTTGGAACTTTGTAATCGCAGATGTTAGCACTCCAATTATTGGCTCAGACTTTTTGAGCCACTATAACTTGTTACCCGACTGCCGTCGACAACGGATAATCGATGGGGTTACCAAACTGGGCGTTGTAGCAACTGCAGCAAACGTTGCACAGTCCAGTGTTAGGGCCATCGTACTCCCGAGTAACAGTTATACGGATTTGCTTTCAGATTTTCCCGATATTATGCGCCCACCAGGTATTGATAGGGTAGTCAGGCATTCGACTAGGCACCACATTGAAACAACAGAGGGACCACCCATTTCGTGCAGACCACGACGGCTGGCCCCCGATAAACTTCGTGTGGCGCAGCAAGAGTTCAACGCAATGGTTCGAGCTGGTACAGCTAGGCCTTCGGATAGTCCTTGGTTATCACCCTTGCACCTTGTTTCTAAAAAGGATTCAACCTGGCGTCCGTGTGGCGATTACCGGATATTAAACGCGCGAACTATCCCGGATAGATATCCGGTTAGGCATATCGGTGATTTTGCTAGCAACTTAGCTAAGTCAACGGTATTTACGACCGTAGATTTGGTTAAAGCTTACAATCAAATTCCCGTGTTTAAAGGGGATATTTGCAAAACTGCGATTATAACACCGTTCGGGTTATTCGAATTTCCCTACATGACATTCGGTTTACGAAATGCAGGTCAGACTTTTCAACGATTTATCGATGAAGTCGTGCGAGGCCTCGATTTCTATTACGCATACGTTGATGACATCCTGGTACATTCCGTGGATAAGCCGAGTCATGCGGAACACCTCAAAATACTGTTCGGTAGGTTACGACAGTTCGGTGTTGTTATTAACCCGGCAAAGTGCGTTTTTGGTACATCTGAGGTTACCTTTTTAGGTTATCAGATCAATGCAGAAGGCACAAAGCCGCCTAACGAGCGAATACAAGCGCTCGCAGAGTTCCCGCCTCCTAAAACTGTGCAGGGAATGCGACGTTTTTTAGGAATGTTAAATTTCTACCGCAGATTTTTACCCGGTGCAGCAATGTATCAGACACCTCTGGTTGATGCGATTTTATCCACTCAAGGGAAAGGTACACAACCATTCCCTTGGACGGATGCCTAAGAAAAAGACTACATAGCTTGTAGGGATAGCCTCACAACAGTTACCTTGTTGTCACACCCTGATAGTAACGCGCAGTTAGGTTTATTTACCGACGCGTCAGGTACTCATGTAGGCTCGTGTTTACAACAACGTAAGAGCGAGAATGAGAGTTGGCATCCTTTTTCAGTAAAAAATTAACAGAAAAGCAGAAGGAGAGGCCCGCTTATTATAGGGAACTTCTAGCTGTTTACAAGAGTGTTCAGCATTTCAGACATTTCTTGGAAGCGCAACATGTGACCATATTTACGGATCACAAACCACCGGTTCAATTAAACCAGTTGTGTTTCATTAGCCAATTTACCACTGATTTCGTGTACGTTAAAGGCGACGACAATGTAGTGGCAGATGCGATGTCGCGCATAGAGGCAATTTCTCTTACTGACGACTACGCTGCTCTGGCTGAAGCTCAGAAGGTGGACGAGGAACTTGTTACGTTGCGAGCAGATTCTTCTTTGAAATTAGAATCTGTTCCTATTCCAGGAACGGATATTTCTGTAACATGCGATGTATCAACGGGGAAACCGAGACCGTATTTACCCGCATCCTTTCGACGGCCTGTATTTCTCAGATTGCACAATCTCGGTCACCCTAGCGCGCGCACATGCGCACGCCTGGTCGCAGATCGTTACATCTGGCCGTTACTTAGGAAAGATTGTATGTCTTGGGCACGTTGTTGTGTCTCATGCTAGCGTAGCAAAATTACCAGGCATGCTTCATCTCCGTTAGGCAATTTTGCCAGCACAAGTTCTCGTTTTCAGCAGGTACATTTAGACATAATCGGACCGATGCCGCATTCAAACGGTTTTACGTACTGCCTCACCGCAATCGATAGATTTACGAGGTGGGCAGAGGCATGGCCGATGTCGTGTATCACTGCTGAAGAGGTAGCAAATACCTTTGTCAACGGGTGGATTTCGCGATTTGGTGTACCACTCGTTGTCACTACTGACCAAGGCAGACAGTTTGAGTCTACCTTGTTTAATGAGTTGTTACAGTTTTGCGCAACTAAGCGAATTAGGACAACCAGTTATCATCCGCAAGCTAATGGGATGGTAGAACGTTTACACAGACAGCTTAAGGCTGTTTTAATGTGCCATGCAGAGACATGGAGTAAAGCTTTACCGCTGGTTCTGCTAGGTATTAGAACAGCACTCAAGGAAGACTTGAAATGTTCTGCTGCCGAGTTATTATATGGAGAGCCTTTGAGACTTCCAGGGGATTTCGTGGTACCATCCTTGCCAACCAGTGATAGTAGTGCGCATGATTTTTTGGCACAGCTACGTAAGGTTGTGGCAGATCTTCGACCAATTCCTGCGTCTCGGCATTCGTCTCCTTCAGTTTTCACTTTTAAAGAAATGTCGACCACTACGCACGTGTTTTTACGTGACGATACGGTCCGACGTTCTCTTCAGCCACCCTATACTGGACCATATAAGGTCCTCAGTAGAGGGGCAAAAACCGTCACGATTGATGTGGGGGGGAAAAGGCAGGAGGTAAGCGTGGATAGAGTTAAACCAGCACATCTCGAGGCTGAGGATGATCATGTATCGACCTCAGTGCAACCAGGCAGCAACCCATTGGACGTACCTCTCACGGTGCCTGTTCCTCCGGTCGGAAATTTAATTCCATTGCCTGCCTCGAAGGAGTCTCCTCCACCAGCCTTGAATCCTGTCGTTTCGACGCGTTCTGGACGTCGAGTCAAATTTAGGGATGTTTTCGATCTGTGAATCCTTAGTCCCGAGATAATTTGAGTTTTAGTTAATGTAAATTGTTATTTTGTATAATTTGGTTGACCTGACGTCCCGAATTTCAACTTCCTCTATGGTCATCTCAGATTTGTTTGATTCTGAATGACTATGGGACAATTTTGTTCATCCTTCCGATTACGGGCGGCCTCCCTTTTTGGTGGGGATGTTCGTCTTCGTGGGGGGGGTGATGTGGCGACCTCGCCTTATTTTATGATGTTCGAACTCTTTGTTGACAGCTTAATTTTCTCATCCGATATATTTGAATGTTTTCATATGTCGATGGTAGAATTGGTCGTCAAGGGTTTCGACATGTTATTTTTGACAGGTTAATATGTTTTGCTTGCAATGTTTGGTTATTAAAGGAAACCAATATTATTTTCCAATTAAAGGATTAAAATCACATGAGACCGTTTTGTAAAGAAAACGTCCATGTGAGGATTGATGTTAAACCAGTAATAAATTATTAAAACACACAAGACGAATTAATTATTGAAGAGAATCTGTCACATACAAAACGAGCACTTGACGGTCGCGTCGGAATAATATCTTCCTGGGACCGTCGATATAAAAGCTAAGTACCTATACTTCCTTATTAATCTAGAAGAGGACCCCCTCTCTGTTCTTCACCGGCTCTTACGCCTCAGTCGTAAAACGCCGGAACTGCAAGTACCATCCCATTCCTGTCTCAGTATCTAAGTAGCAGGAGATAGGGTTGACACACGTAAAAGTAATTGGGATTTCCCGGGAGTTTTCCCGGAGGTCCCAAAAATCTATCTCGTATGTGCATAGCGTTGTTAACGAAGTTACCTCGAATACGAGGAAGATCTCGTTATTGTGTCTCTTCAGCGTCTTCATTATAAAACGATACGTTATCATGTCTAAGAAAATTATGCAAGACAGTAGTAGCAAGAATTACGTAGTCTACATGTTGAGCACTAAGACAGATATTGCGATAATAAATTCTGATTTTTTGGCATAATATGCCGAATGCGTTTTCTGTCACTCTTCGTGCTCTGCTATGTCTGTAATTGTATACTTTTTTGGATAGGTCGGTGTGCCAGGATAAGGTCTCATTAAATAAGTTTTAGTGGGAAAGCTTCATCCCCAACTATCACGTGAGGTAGAATATTTGTCGATCCTGGTAATTCTTTTGGGCCTGGTATATTCAAAATATTGGATTCTAATATTGATGCTAGTTGTGACCGCGAATATATCCCTGCATCGCTATTTTTACCAAGATCGCCAACATTCACATATATAAATTTGTAATCTGCGTCCACTAGAGCAAGTAGTACAGTTGAAAAAAACTTCTTGTAATTAAAAAATAGCGAGCAACTATTCGGTGGCGCGAAAATTTCTACGTGCTTCCCATCAAGTGCACCAATACAGTTGGGATAGTTCCATTTTTCGTAAAATTCTATTGCAATGTTCATCCATTTCTGTTCATCTGGAATGGGCATGACTATACTGGACAACACTTCCCACAAAGCCACACAAGTAGTGTGTACAATTTCTTGCACGGTTGTATAACCCATACGAAAGGATTCTGCGATGGTCTTGAACGAATCGCCAGTAGCAAGGAACCTGAAACAATAACAAATAAAAATGTAATATTTTTATTTTTAGATATTGAGTGCAAAGACAAATGGAAATCTTTGAGAGACAGCTATAATCAAAATATTAAAAATCGCAAATCTAAGAGTGGAGATGATGCCACAAAAAATAAAAAGTGGAAGTACGAACTGCAAATGGAGTTTTTCTACCATATCTGCAAGAAAAAATAACAAAGGATAACTTTGAAAACGCTGAAACAATAGCGAGTAATGAAAACACAAACGATAATTCTCTTCCCGAACTAATGGCGATCTCTCCTGAGCCAGTAAACTCACCCGTATCTTCTTCATCGGCAACATCATTGATGTACAAACGTATTACTTCGAGGAAGAAGAACCAAACACAGCCGACACAACAGCTTTCGGTAGCCAGTACTCTACAGAATTATTTAGCTTCACGGCCAACGCCAACAGTATTGGAATCTAGAGATCCAATTCATTCATTTTTTAAAGCTATGGCTGATACCGTCAAAACCTTGCCACCAGACATACAGTTCAAGGCAAAAAAAAAAAGTTTATGAGATTGTATCAGATTTGGAATATGAAAACCTATTAAGAAACTCGACATCATTCATGGAACAAACGGAAACAGTAACAAACACATCAGATGATTTAAGAAAAAAAGTTGTCGAATCAACACCGTCTACTTCAGGGTTAAATAAAAGAACTCTTTCTGAGGTAAATAAACAACAACAGGATTCTCCAACTCCATCTACATCTGCCCCAAAGAAGCAATTCCCCATATCTCATACCACTTCAAAACCAATCAAAAGGTTTTCATATTCCAAATCTGATACTGATTCCGAATCTCATAATATATATATATATATATATATATATACGAGATATATATACGAGATATATATATATATATATATATATATACTGGTAGATAAATTATTAGTATTTTATTCAATTAAAATATTAATGAATGAAATTGTAATCCTCATTGTAAATTATGTCTGAATAAAGGCTATTATTATTATATAATTATTATTAATAAATAAATAAAACTTTGTAACCATGAGTTTTTCTTCCACACCTATCGCTTTGGAAAAGTGTATCTTGTTTTTCTAATTGGGGCTTCATAATTTGTAACAAGTCGTCGAATTTATTTTGAGACATTCTAAAGTATGTATGAAACCTTTTCCGATCCTTTTTAAGCCGCGGCAAAAGTGTGTGATATTCCCCTTCTTCATATCGTGAATATGGAACGTCATGAACCCATATTTTTACCTTCTTTTTTGCTTGCTCTTGTTCTATTCTTTCTTCTTCCTCACAAAGCAAAGATACTATTACAATATCCAAGTCATTTTCGTCCACCTGACTCAAAATAACGTTCAAATCTGTTTCTTCCAACTTCCTCAGAGGTTGCCGAACGACTGACAGACAAAATTTGCTGCAAACTGTCTCGGCACTGCAGTTCAAGTGCGGTATACCTAAACTACGTTTAAGCCTGTCACAGACTTAGCTATAATATATATAAATATACCGTACTATAATATATATTATAGTAAGCTACCACACACTGAGAAATATATATTTTGCCTTCATAATTGATGGTCGTCTTAGTGTATAGTAATATGCAATAATGTATATTACGGTATCGCTTGGTCACGTCACAGAAATATTTATTATAGCTGAGTGTGCGGTCACGCAAAAATTAGTATAGAATATATATAGTAATATCCCTAGCTATCGTAGATGGGAGTATAGTCATATATATATGCTAGCTATAAAAATATTGATATATATTATAGCTAAGTCTGTGACGGGCTTTAGGGCCTTATTCACGATCCATCCCATCTGTACGTCAGCTCAAGGACATGCACGATGCAAAAGTACCGTGAATAGGCTTGACGTACGTCGAAATTATTATTAATTGTTTGCTGGACTTGCACGACCGATTTAGCATCCAGCGAGCACCCCTACCACCGCGAGCGTCGTGCAGATGGACAGTGAATAACGCGGACGTACGTCAGAGCAGTCCAGCATCGTGCGGCTTGATGGTGTATAGACTTGCTGTACAGCAGATTTAACATATACGTATAATATACATTTGTAATTTAAAACATTTTTCGTTCTATTTACTCTGCTCGCTTGATGCGCGCACGACAGTCAGTATACTACATCCAGCGCCGCGGCCTTGAGCTGACGTACAGCCGGGATGGATCGTGAATAAGGCCCTTTAACCACGGATAAAGACAGATAGTCTATTCTCCGTGCTGCAAACTGTCGCGGCACTGCAGTTCAAGTGCGGTATACCTAAAGGTTAAACCGCACTAAGCGACACTGCACAGCAGCGGCGCGACGCGACACGTAGCGACACTTTTAGGTATACGGTATACCTAACGTGACCATTTATATTTTATGTCAGAGCGGGACATCTGCGAATCACTACATAGCATAGTATAAAACAAAGTCGCTATTTTTGTCTGTTTGTTTGTCTGTATGCTTAAATCTTTAAAATTACGCAACGGATTTTGATGCAGGTTTTTGTAATAGGTAGAGTGATTCAAGAGGAAGGTTTATATATATAAAAATTCCCGAAATTCCCATTTTAAACTACACTTAAACACATCAAACTACACTTAAATACATTTTAAACTATCCTTTGGTCTATTTGCAAAAGCGGGACAATTTTGGCCTTGCGGGGGACACCGGGACAGACTGCCTGAAAGCGGGACTGTCCCGCCCAGCGGGACGGGACGTATGGTCACGTTAGGTATACCGCACTTGAACTGCAGTGCCGCTCTCTGATTTGATGAGTTGGTCAATTTTGTCGCGCAGTGTCGCGGCGAGTAGTTCCGCTGCAGCGTAGTAGCGATATACCTCATACAATTTCTTACAAAGAATATTTTGTCGCTTAGTGCGGTCTAGCCTTAAAAGTGTCGCTACGTGTCGCGTCGCGCCGCTGCTGTGCAGTGTCGCTTAGTGCGGTTTAACCTTATGGAATTTGGAACTATAATATCACACTGTAGATATAGTCCAGTCAACGAGGCATTTGTAACCCGAAACATTCTCCCGTCAATGAAAGTTGGCATGTGATGACATTAGGTAATACAGATTACAGATTTACAATAATCCCAACATTTTTTTTAACGAGAAGTTAGGTATTTTTACCTAAACATGAAAATCGCTTATAACTCTCTGTGAACATTTCCTCAGACTGAAATATATACGTTCGTATGTACTAGTTAGAATATGTATATAAAAGAATACAACACTTTTTCGATATCAGAGTACCCCAAGTTTAACTTTTAACATTTTGCGCTATAACTAATACTGAAAAATTGCTCTGCCAATCATTATTTTTTTATATGTTTTTTTATCGTTAAATACATACCTTGGTTCAATAATCCAACATTTTTTAGACTTCAGAGTGCCCAAATTTAACTTTTAACATTTTGCGCTATAACTTCTACTGAAAAATGTCTGCCAATTATTATTTCTTTATATGTTTTTGTATCGTTAAATACATACCTTGGTTCAATAATCCAACATTTTATCGACTTCAGAGTACCCCAAATATAACTTTTAACATTTTGCGCTATAATTTCTACTGAAAAATACATACCTTGGTTTAATAATCCAACATTTTTTCGACTTCAGAGTACCCCAAATTTATCTTTTACATTTTGCGCTATAACTTCTACTGAAAAATTGCTCTGCTCATTTTTATTTTTTGATATGTTTTTGTATCGTTAAATAAACAGATCTTTATTCAATAATCCAACATATTTTCCTTTTTAAACATATATTTTTTAATTTTGCTTAATTACGTAATGTGAAAAATTTCTCCGTCCATTTTCATTCCTTTATTAGTCATACGATTTTATATTAAAACAGATTTTCAATAATCTAACAATTTTTCGAACGTTTATTATATTTTTACGAAAACTTGCTTATTTACGCTAGAGCGTAAGGGTTGACCTTAATTTGACCGTAGGCGAGTTTGGTGGCCGCCATTATTATTACAATTTTTTTTTACATAATTGCAAAACGTATTTAGAGTTAACAGCACAACAAATAACCACAAACTGTCAAATTTTTTCCTTCGATTTTGAACTTAACTGTCAATATTTTAAGGTTTAAAATAGTTTGAAGAAATCTGACAGTTTTTTGTAACTAGATGTGCTGTCGGTTGTGAAACGGCGTTTAGAAATGGATTTAAAATAAACATTTGATACTTTCTTATGCAAACTATAAAATGCGAGGAAAAAAAATAATAAGTAATATAATGTTTAATAAAACACTTGTTAAGGATATATCGAAAAAAAAAGTTTCGTTCAAAGGTGTAACAATTAGCTTATACTTTCTTTTCAGTAATTGCGTCTACCAATAAAATTTAGTTATGTTGACTAAAACACTAATATAAACATAAAATACATCCTGGTAAAATCTCACAGCCGTGTGAAATTATATTTGATTCAAAAGATTTGCTATTACTAAGGGTCAACGCACACTGGCGCCACCAAATAAGTAGAATTTATTATTTTTATACAACAAGGCTCCGTTCACGACCTACGCTCGGAGTGCACCCAAACGCTCTAACCCCGTTCACTTGTAATATATTTTTTATTGTATTTCATACATATTCTTAGTGGTGCGCAGAGGATAACCGTGGTCGTATGTCACCTACCGTAACAAAACAATACATTCTGCAACGTTGCATGTGACCACGGGTATCCACTGAGCACCACTAAGAATATGTACGAAATAAAATAAAATATGTATTACAAGTAAGTATACAACACACAGTACATCGACTTCCCCACCGAATAAAGCGGTTTTATGAAAATCGTAATTTTACAGGAGAGCCAAAAAATAGAAAAATTGGTTTCACCACTCGTACAAACAACCAATTTTAACAAATGTAATATCGTTATATGTGAAAAAAAAAAGTTTCCAAATAAAACAACTCACTATCGTAAAAAACTCCAAGACTCTAGATTAATAAAGAAAAACTATATTACAAGTTTATTCGCTTAGGACCGTACTTCGTTTTTTTCTGCGTAATTGTTTACTTCTTTATTCATCTCAAAACGTCAAGAGGGATTTTGTGTAACAAATACCACGGTAATATTATAATACAGTATTGTGACTCGGCGCGGCACCCGGTGGCACCGCGCGGTACGTACACGCGCGATAGGGCTGCCCGCCTACAGTATTTAAATTGCATCTACCTACTTTACGATCTTTCTAGTTTTTTTGTCATTGTAATATTATATATTTCATTTAATAAAATGAAATTCGTTGAGAAAATATGACAGTACATATATTATATTTTCTGTCATAAAGCTCTCCCTCGTTCATTAAGTATCCCAAGTCCCAAGTCCCTTCCGTGTATTGATTATAGAGAGTATTTTTAAATCGGAAGTAAATTAATGTTTTTTTTATTCGAATTATCTGTGTTTAGGGTTCCGTACCTCAAAAGGTAAAAAAGAACCCTTATAAGATCACATTCTTGTCCGTCTGTCTGTCTGTCTGTCCGTGTGTCACCACCGATTTTTTCACGAACGGGTCGACCTAGCAAGTTGAAATTTATACCTGATACTGAAATCTATAGTCCCTATTAGGTGTATAAAAATCAAGGTCTTGAGCCAACACAATAAAAAGATATGGGCAAATTTAGATTTTTCGCGAAAACTTTTAAGAACCAAAATGTACCTTAATTTTCAACTTTTTTATTTTTCGGAATTTTTCCTTTGCTTGTGTTGTAGCACCTTGCTTGTGACCAAAATTCTCAATTCTAGGTCAACCGGAAATACCCTATAGGTTTTGGGTCGTAAACCTTTAGGGCTCTTCTAGTTGACCTAGAATCATAAAATTTGGCAAGAAGCAAGGTCTTATAGCACATATAAAAGAAAAATTCAAAAAAATAAAAAAGTTGAAAATTAAAGGGTGTCCCATACATACATAGTTTCAGCCAATTAAGATAGGCCTCTGAGTTATATGAGCGCTTATACAATTTAGAGGTCTAGCTTAATTGGTACTAACCAACGTTGGTACGGGAGCCTCGGTGGGCGAGTCCAACTCGACTTTACCGGTTTTATTTATAATGCCAAATTTCGACAGGACAAAGACGTCTCTAGCTCTAACTCTGCACGTTTTGGTTATAAATTTGTGAAAAAAATATATGTCTTGCGTCTGGGTGCGTAGAAGCGTATTATGCAATAAAAAGTTTTTTGGCGTATCATGAAATTACCGCTTTATTCGGTTGGGGCGTCGACATATTGAATAGTTTGTACATAGCGATCTCAGATGAGAATATTTTCCTGTTTCATACTTTTTAGAGCGCGATTTTTCAGTAGTCGGGTTTTATTTACTAGGTTCGTTGTTGGATAGCCTTTTTTTACATATTATAAAACAATTGTTTTAACGAATTTATTCATTTATTTTGTAGTTACTTTATGTACGTTGATTAAGTAATATACTGTTAATCTGAATCAGAAAGACAAAGAAAACAAACTCATTTTTTTTACAAAGAACTGGGTAGCACTTGCCCACTATCTCACCTGATGTTAAGTGATGATGCGGTCGATGATGGAGCGCGCTTACCCAAAAGATACCTATTCACTTGCGATTTGAATACCCCCATATTGTATCTAGCCGGAAACACAGACTCACAGGCAGAGCATTCCATTCCCTGGCGGTTCGCATGATGAACGAAGATGCAAATCGCTTCGTTCGGGTGTGTTGTGTCGGTTGTTCTAGTGCCTCTGGATGTCCGATAATAAAATGGGGATGGTGGAATCAAATTATGCAAAAACAAGCGACTTTGCGGCGATGGAGTCTCTTGCTTACAAGTAGATAGTCACCAATGAGCTTCTTGGCTCTCCTCTCAGTGTCCAATTGGTATTTGGCAGAACCACTTCCGTGTCCCCAGATATTATAAGTGCGAAAGTCAGTTTGTATCTTTGTTTTGGACTTCTTCACGGTTAAACTGCTGAACCGGTTTAGCTGAAACCTTGCACAGTTATAGCTACAGAAAACATATGTGGTAAAGCCAGTATTATGGATGAGGCTATAGGATACTTTAAACGCGGGCAAAGCTGCGGGGCACAGCTTATATAGCATATATAGCTTATATACACTAGCTTAATATAATCGAAATTTAAAAATATGATATAAATAACTCCGAAACCTGACGGTTTAGGGTATTATGTCATGAGACATTTTTTGTTTGTATGTATGAGTGTCCTCTATCTAAACATATATGCACGGGGTACCTTCGTTGTACACAGTGATTCTGAAAAAAAATGAAAGTGGTGGCCGACGATAGGATATGAAGGGTGCCATGCCATACAAAAATCTGCGTATCGCAAATGATTAGAAATCATAAAATGTAGAACGGTTAAGTTCACTAAGTGAGAAAATTTTGCAGTTGTGGTAACTCGATGTGCTGACTGTACACTAATTAATAATTTTAAAAGAATTAATAATTCTGTGACTGTACCTACATACTTTTGTGCATATAACGTAAAAAAAATATTTTTAATAATATATAATGGCGGTCACCAAACTCGCCTATGGTGAAATTAAGGTCAACCCTTATTCTAACGTAAATAAGCAAATTTTCGTAAAAATATAATAAACGTTCGAAAATTTGTTGGATTATTGAAAATCTGTTTTAATATAAAATCGTATGACTAATAAAGGAATGAAAATGGACGGAGAAATTTTTCACATTACGTTATTAAGCAAAATTAAAAAATATATGTTTAAAAAGGAAAATATGTTGGATTATTGAATAAAGATATGTATTTAACGATACAAAAACATATCAAAAAATAAAAATGAGCAGAGCAATTTTTCAGTAGAAGTTACAGGGCAAATTGTTAAAAGTTAAATTTGGGGTACTCTGAAGTCGAAAAAATATTGGATTATTAAACCAAGGTATGTATTTAACGATATAAAAACATATCAAAAAATAAAAATGAACAATTTTTCAGTAGAAATTATAGCGCAAAATGTTAAAAGTTATATTTGGGGTACTCTGAAGTCGAAAAAATGTTGGATTATTGAACCAAGGTATGTATTTAACGATATAAAAACATATAAAGAAGTAATAATTGGCAGAGCAATTTTTCAGTAGAAGTTATAGCGCAAAATGTTAAAAGTTAAATTTGGGGTACTCTGATATCGAAAAAGTGTTGGATTCTTTTATATACATATTCTGACTAGTACATATTTCAGTCTGAGGAAATATTCACAGAGTTATAAGCGATTTTCATGTTTAGGTAAAAATACCTAACTTCTCGTTATTCGGAAGTCTCCATACACCAAATATCCTCGTTGACTGGACTAATATCAGTAAGTGGCAAATGAGTAAATCCACCACTGGAAATAATGTTATATCAGCATGATATCTAAAATGCATTGAAGGACCTAGATGGGACCAAATAATGATGTCCGATAACTTTAGAATGTTAGTCAAAATAAAATTACAAGATTTAATTTGTACAATTTATTTGTTCGTTGATAATATCAGTGGTGTCTCCAGAATGCTCTAAGTTGAGCTTGGAGAGTTTCTTGCACAATATATCATGATGTTCTTTCCAAAATTCTTTTCTTAGCATGTCGCTGTGCACATCCACTATTATACTTTTTCTTACATCATTAGTAACTATGTTCTTACGTAAAAGTATTGTGCCTCTCTTAAATATTTCAGGTTCATTATTGTAGTTTATTTTAAATTCTTTGAACAAAATTTCATTTTTGTCTGCTGATACAGTTCCACATAAACGTTTCTCAGCCTGGAAAAAACATTTAATAATATTATTTAAAAATAACTGTTTAATAATTATTTACTTGAATTAAAGTTTGGATATAATAATATTTAATTATACATTAGGAATATATACATACCTGAGTCGGAGTAAGGTTTCCTTTTAGTACAAGTGTCCAAAATGAAGTGTTATACAAGTTGTTAATATGGACATCAGCCTGTCTCCATTTCAGATAATCTATCAAGGTTTCATCGGAAGGATATAGAACTATACGACCGTCGAAAGTGGGTGGATACTTTAGTTTTTCTTCACCAAAAAATTTACTCCAGTAAAACACATAAGATGAAGAAAACTTACTGTTAATAGTAGTAAGTAACTTTGCTGCTCGTCGCTTGTATAGATTACATTCTTTCTTAAACACAAAAGAATACTCATCGCTCTGTCCAAAACCGATAAGCAAATCGCTAAACTCTTTCATAACAGTATAAGCAGCATAGTTCATCAATCTCAGAGCTCGTATATCATTCGGCTTACTAAATTCGTGATCTTCTGAAAACTTATGAAAACACTTTCCATCGAGTCTTATTACAATCCAAGTATGAGGTAGTAATGAATCGTCTAGTTCAAAGTTCTTTACATATTCAAAAGAGCTTTTGGCCATTTTAAAGATTATATTGTATTTCAGCAGCAAACCAGACGTTTTTCTGTAAAATCTTATTATCATTGTAAAATGTAATGCAATGTTCGGTATTCTTCTTGTTTTTTGTGCTGCGTCCACAGATTAAGTAGAGAATTAGAGAGCTACCGTAGAGAGAGAAGGCAAACTCCCATCTACGAGAGCTACGCATGCTGCGTCTCACAGACCACACTATAGTTTCCAGTATATAAAAGTACTCTGTGGAAAAGTAATCGTGTTTTCATACTCAAACGATTGAGAAATATTGAAACTTACTGATGATAACTAATCTTCTTAATGCTATCTTGCGTGATTGTGGCATAGTAGCACTGCGCAAAGCTACATTTTTAGGGTTCCGTAGTCCTGACAAGGAACCCTTATAGTTTCGTCATGTCCGTCTGTCTGTCCGAGGTTTTGCTAAGAGACCGTTAATACTAGAGAGCTGTAATTTTGTGGAGGTATGTAAATAAATGACGCCGACAAAGTACTGAAATAAAATATTGAAAAATATTTTTTTTTTAGGGTAGCTCCCCTATATGAGAAGTGGGGATGATTATTTTTCTCATCGTATATAAAAGTACCTCATCTATCTACCCCATCGTGTGGAGTATCGTTGGATAGGTCTTATAAAATGACTTAAGGGTTGCTAATATTATTCTTCGATTGAATGCTCCATATACGAAATATTAAACTTTAAAGTGAAAATTTTTGTTCCAGTAGGGTGTCCCCCCCCCCTCTAAAAGCTTAACTGCTGGCTTGAAAAATCTGGAAAATTCGTGATAATAACGCATTTCAGGAACTTATAAGAACAATTATGGCGGTTAAGAAAACTTTATTAGTTTAGCAGTAATAGTCGTTAAACTTGGGTGTTGGATAATTTTGTACCATATACAAATTCCTGAGAATAAATCCTTTCAAGTGACAAAGACGGAGTACCTAGTTGCTTCTGTATAACGGGTACAGACTTGCATTGAATAACAAGCTACTACGGAACCCTACACTGCGCGTGGCGTGACAGGCACTTGGCCGGTTATTTAATTTTTTTTTCAGGATTCACGTGTCACTGTCGTATCACGAAAACCATTGAATGAACGATATGACGGGGACGCAGCTACAGTGCCACAAGTATAACTTGGCGGTGGTGGTTTTTGGAACTAATTCCGCTCTCTTGAAACTGTGAGTTTGACGTTTGAGAGATTACCGCGACATTATTGTTGATAAATCTGCTACATTAAAATAGTTCAATAATGCCAAAACTAATTAAAAGTGGTTTAAGAGAAACTGTTATCAAAGTACAAAGTAAAAGCACAGTGGCGCACAGCCGCGCCAAGTTTACTTGCCGGACTGTATAGCTCCGTCCACATAGCTGCGTCCCCGTCATTTCGTTCATTAAATTGTTTTCGTGAACTGCCCCCTGGACATGTATATTATCAAAGGGTATTTCATTCGCATACGCGAATGTTCTCTCTAATATATACTTTCTCTATGGTTTCCCTGTATATATTATTTCTCGTTATCTGTCATGTCAATTGT
Organism: Cabera pusaria; assembly: GCA_954871355.1. Lineage (NCBI taxonomy): Eukaryota > Metazoa > Arthropoda > Insecta > Lepidoptera > Geometridae > Cabera > Cabera pusaria. The sequence continues at coordinate 19,389,136 of OX940887.1, forward strand.
CATCTGTCTTTGTAAATTAATCAAATTAGAAATTCGAATTCCAGCTGATTCCAATCTTATATTATTTTGGTGGCATTAACGCAAAAGCTTACGTAGTATTTATATTCTCTAACGTAGTATTATATTCTCTTTGGCAAAAGCCAAAACAAAAAATTGAATTTTAATCATATTATTTATAATTGCTACAAAGGGATTATTGATATTGAAAATAATCATTTTTGAGCTAAAACTGCCAAAATGCTGCGCCGTAATTTAGTTAGAATTACTTTTCCATTACGAAGTAAGTACAGCTGGAGTCGAGCTCTGTCAACAAACATCGAACAGTGCACAGACTACAGAGGGGAGTTGAACAGTGGATGGAAGTTAAACCTAAAGTTATTGTTACAGATATTCTACTAAAGCCTATCTCTTGCAAGTATTCTCAAGAAGCTAACAGTGATGATGTTCCTATGAAGGGGGAATCTAAAAGGCTGGCTGAGTTTAGGAAGAAACTACGGGAGACTACAGATATTGATGATCTCGGCGAGCAGCCTATAGTGCACCCTCACGAACCTAAAGAGCAGTTCTCCCCATGGCCAGACAACACCAACCCTCACACTGGAGAGGTTGGTGGTCCCCGAGGCCCAGAACCCACCCGATATGGAGATTGGGAGCATAAAGGCAGATGTTCAGATTTTTAAGTTTTAGTTAGTACACCATGCAATTAGATCTCTTTGTTTTTTTTAAATTATATTTATGGCTAAATAATTTGTTGTGATAAAATTAAAGCAGTTACAAATATGCATTGTTTTTATTGACTATTTGAAGATTTTCCAACAGTTTTAGGCATTTTTTTGTTAGTTGAATCTTCTAGTTCTTTTGATTTGTAGTAATGAGGTGCCACTTCTAATAGCCACTTGCTTTCAATCTCAGTGACTTGTCTCATAAACTCTTTGGATGTGAAGACAAGCTCATGGTAAATCACCCAGCGAGGTAACTCTTCAAACAATGCACTATTTGGATGGATCATCACAGTCTGGAACAAACAAAAAGATAATGTTGAAATAGATAAATATATTTAAATCATGCAAAACAAAATGTATGGACATAGATTAAATCCAGATAATAATAATATTTTTTAAAATAACAATTCACAATTCATAAAAATATAAATGCATGGGATATGAAAAACAAAGAAAATTAATATCAATTATAAAGTATGATCACTAAAGACATCCGCTTAAGTGAGTGTGCAGACCCTGCACAAGATTAGTCTTGTGTTGTATTGATCGGCTCATCAAACTTTCAAGTGCTTGCTGCAGCCTGCGCCCATTCTAGTCTCAACATGGAGTACTATATGCGCCACCCCATGATGTTAAACAATAGGTGAGCTGAGATTTGCATAGAGCCCCTTATGTAGTATGAGCTTGCGCACTCTGCTACCAAACTTTCAGAGGTACTAGTATACTTTTCCACAAAAGTTTAGTCTAAAGTAACACCTATGTACTTCACACATGATACCCACCACTGTAGCATATGGCAGTTTTACAAATGCAGATACTGCAAAAGCACATTCTTCTCATCAGCATTACAACTACAATAACTTGCGCAGTACCTACTATAGAGTATAGTTAGTTGTCTATTATACTTACTTGATTATTTTTCACAGATTTGTAATGGCCTCCTTTAGAAAACTTGGCAATGTGATAAAAGAAACCAGCTGTGATAGCCTTTCTAATATTTGTGTCCTCAGCTACACCAGACACCATGTCAATCTCAACTCTCTCCATAAGCCCCACAAGCTGTTCTCTCACATCTCTGGATCTTTTCATGGACCTGTATTGTACAAAGTTTTCATAACACCATTGAACAGAGTAGTCCGACTCAACCCATTGGTTATAAATGTTCATCAAGGTCAAGTGGTCTCCCTTTGGATGGAAAAAATTCTTTCTTGCTGTGTCAGCATGTATTATCTTGTCCTTTGGTCTGTAGAATATTGAGCTGTTGACTGACAACATGGCAGCAATGGTTACTATCTCTTCAGAGCATTTGTATCTGCAATATTAACAATGATTATTTTCTATATATTAATATGTGAAATGAAAACTTTGTACCCCTTTTTAAGAGAATTGCGCAAATGGCTGAACATGAAATATGACACAGTTAAGTTTATATGGAGTAGAAGTAGATAAAATGTTTATATAAAATGCATTAAAAATACATTAAAAAATTAAATGAATTATGGTCGAATTTCGACCATTAGCAACAATTAAATATGTCATGTATTATAATAATGTTATATGAGTAAATGTTGGATATTAGGAGAACTAACTTTTCACTTGCTAATAGCATTTTTGCTAGCATAGGATCTGTTGGAAACTCTGCCATTCTTCTTCCAGCTTTAGTTAATTCTCCATGATGATTCAGGGCTCCCAAGGCATATAATTGTTCTAGAGCTAGGACAAGTGTTTCATGTGGAGGAGGATCAAGAAAGTCAAAGTGTATGAGATCATTGATTCCTAGAGCTTTTAGAGTGAGAACGGCGTTACCTAAATTGATTCTTTGAATTTCTGGAGTTGTGTTGTCTTCAAGCTCATATTTATAAGCCCAGGCTGTGTAAAGTCTGAAACACTTTCCTGGTGCTACCCTGCCAGCTCTTCCAGCTCTCTGATTGGCTGAGGCTTTCGATATAGGCACCACCATCAAACTCTCCATTCCAGTTTTGGAGTTAAAATTGTTTTGTTTGGCAAACCCTGGATCAATGACATATATAATATTATCAATAGTCAAAGAAGTCTCAGCTATGTTAGTAGCCAGGACTACTTTACGAGCACCCTCAGGAGTCGGTTCAAATATTTTTGCCTGCATGTCACTGGGCAGGTTGGCATATACAGGTAAAATAATAAGTTCTTTTAGCTTTTTTCCAATCTTTTTTGTTCTCTCTTGTAACATCTCCACACAGGTTTCGATTTCCTCCTGCCCAGTTAAGAAAACCAATATATCTCCCAGGGGTTGGGTGGCATGTATTTGCAGGACTGACACAACACATGCATCTACATAATCTGCTTCAGGAGCCTTTGTATAATATATATCGACAGGGAATCTCCTTCCTGGAATTCTGAAAATAGGTGCTTCATCAAAGAAGCTTGAGAATTTTTCAGCATCTAATGTTGCACTTGAGATCAATAGTTTCAGGTCTGGCCTGAACCTAGTGATGTCTTTCACCAGTCCAAACAGGATATCAGTGTGCAAAGTTCTTTCATGAGCTTCATCAATAATCATGACACTGTAGGAGGCTAGATCAGGTTCAGACAAGAACTCCCTGTGGAGTGTTCCATCTGTCATGTATTTGATGACGGTTCGGTCAGATGTACAGTCTTCAAATCTGATGCTGTATCCCACTTCATTGCCAAGTTTAACATTCATTTCTTGGGCCACTCTGGCAGCTACGGACATGGCTGCAACTCTTCTCGGTTGAGTGCATCCAATTTTCTTGTTATCATCAGTAAAACCTGCCTCGTGAAGGTATTGGGGTATTTGTGTAGTCTTTCCTGAACCAGTTTCACCTTCAACTATTAATATTTGATAATTTTTTATAGCTTCTATCAGAGATTCTCTGAAGGGGAAGACAGGCAAGGATTTCTTAGTTTCCTCTATTGTCATCCGCATTTTGCGGTATTCACTTTTTTCTGCATCTTCCTTTTTCTCCTTGTTTCCATCAAGCTGCAGTGCTTGTATAAAGTCAATCTGTTCATCTAATAATAGTTCATATTCTTCCTCCCCTTTGGCATCTTTGGCTCCAAATTTAAAGAATGCTGATCTAATTTGATCCTGTTCCCATTTCTTTTGCTCAGAATGTGGTAACTTTTCCAAGTCATCAACTTCAATATAGTCACCTGAAAAAGAAATTACTTACACTTTATCTATCTCTACATATTAATAACCGGCCAAGTGCGTGTCGGGCCACGCGCAGTGTAGGGTTCCGTAGTAGCCTGTTATTCAATGCAAGTCTTTATCCATTATAAACAAGCAACTAGGTACTCCGTCTTTGTCACTTTAAAGGATTTATTCTAAGGATTTTGTATTTGGTACAAAATTATCTAACACCCAAGTTCAACGACTATTACTGCAAAACTAATCAAGTTATCTTAACCGCTATAATTTTCCTTTAAAGTTCATGAAATGCGCTATTATCACGCCCTACTGGAACAAAAATTTGCTCTTTAAAGTTTAATATTTCGTAAATGGAGCATTTAATCGAAAAATGGTATTAGCAACCCTTAAGTCATTTTATCATTTTATTGCGAATCGGCAAACGTAGCGTAGGACGTCCTGTGACCAGGTGGAGCGACGATATACACAAAGCGGTGGGCAGTGACTGGAAAAGAAGAGCCGAAGATCGGGCTCAGTGGCACACCTTGGGAGAGGCCTACGTCCAGCAGTGGACGGACACCGGCTGATAATGATGATGATGATGATGATGAAGTCATTTTAAAAGACCTATTCAACAATACCCCACACAATGTAGACGATGAAAAAAAAATTCATCCCCACTTCACATATAATAATATAATATAATATTCATATAATATTCTCTTTCTCATATAGCTACCCTAAAAAAAATATTATTCAAAATTTTATTTCAGCACTTTGTCGGCGTCATTTATTTACGTACCCTCACAAAATTAAAGCTTTCTAGTATTAACGGTCTCTTAGCAATTCCTCGGACAGACGGACATGACGAAACTATAAGGGTTCCTTGTCAGGACTACGGAACCCTAAAAAGGGATAAAGCATCGTCTTGATGAAAGCTCCCAGTTGCCTTGACTTTTTCTGACACTTCCAACAACTTAATATAAATAAGTTTTACACTGCATCTGTCTGTTTGTTCACAATAAACAAAAAAATTACTTAACGGCTTATCATACAATTTGCAATTTAGGTTACAGGAAGGAATTTTTCTAACATTCTAACAAATTAGAGCAAACTATATGAGAAGTGGGGATGAGATTTTCTTTCATCGTCTACCCCATCGTGTGGGGTATCGTTGAATAGGTCTTATAAAATGACTTAAGGGTTGCTAATACCATTTTTCGATTGAATGCTCCATTTACGAAATATTGAACTTTAAAGTGCAAAATTTTGTGCCAGTAGGGCGTCCCCCCCCCCTCTAAAAGCTAAACTGCTGGCTTGAAAAATCTGGAAAATATCGTGATAATAGCGCATTTTATGAACTTTACAGGAAAATTATAGCAGTTAAGATAACTTCATTATTTTAGCAGTAATAATCGTTGAACTTGGGTGTTGGATAATTTAGTACCAAAATCCTTAGAATAAATCCTTTAAAGTGACAAAGACGGAGTACCTAGTTGCTTATTTATAACAGGTAAAGACTTGCATTGAATAACAGGCTACTACGGAACCCTACACTGCGCGTTGCCCGACACGCACTTGGCCGGTTTTTATTTTTACACAAAACCTAGAAAAATTATATACTTAAACCTTTCTCATGAATCATTCTATATATAAGTGAAAACTGCATTAAAATCTGTTCAGTACTTTTGAGTTTATCACAAACAGACAGATGCGACGGGGTACTTTGTTTTACACTGAATCTGTCTGTTTGTTCACAATAAACAAAAAAATTACTTAACGGCTTATCATACAATTTGCAATTTAGGTTACAGGAAGGAATTTTTCTAACATTCTAACAAATTAGAGCAAACTAGAGACTTGCCTTTTTCTCCCTTTCCCAAATCTTGTGGCATATGGTATCTTTGGACATTCTCAAGCTCACGTGCCTTTTCATGTTCCTTAGCCAATTTCAAAATAGTTTTTTTATGCTCCCTTTCTTCTTTCTCTCGTTTAGTCAATCTGCAACATTAGAAACCAATAAGATTAACAGACTACAACTAAAAAACTGGCCAAGTGCAAGTCAGACTCGCACACATAGGTTTCCAATTGAACAAAATTTGCTGGAAAAATAAGATTTTTGTATGAGGACACCCTTTAATTTTAATTCAATTTAGTTTCATATAATTTGATGTAATAGCAACCATGTATTACAATGGTTGCTATGATCAAATTTTAAATCTATATCTATTAGTTATTAGGGTCATAAAACACCTGAAAAAACATGTTTCTTTTATAGGGAGGACCACCTTTTATTTTTAACTTTATTCTGTTTTTTAACCGACTTCAAAAAAAGGAGGAGGTTTCTCAATTCGACCGTATATATATATTTTTTTTTTTTTATGTTTGTTCGCGGATAACATCGTCGTTTATGAGCCGATTTCAATTATTCTTTTTTTGTTCGAAAGGAGATATCCCAAGTGTGGTACCATGGTAATTTTATTGAGGTATAATAAGTATCTCCAGAGATATTGAGATAAACATATCAAAATTGGTACTGAAAATGAATAGCGCGGCATTGAAGTCTGTTGTTTTTTAGTTTTTAAACGATATTATAGTATGTTGTTTTTTTAGCGGCCATAGTAATACATACTTTGTCAAGATTTCAAGTATCTGTCTATTATGGTCCATAAGTTCAAGCAAATAACATAAAAATGTGAGTCTGATATATTTTACAGCTTAGGCATGGTTGGTATGTCTAAACTAAACGATACCAATTTATAGTGCAACTTACATTCTCTCATCAAAAAGGTATTCATCATCAGCTATGTCAGCTTCCAGCTCAATTACTTTGTCGTCCTTTCTTTTCTCCAAGTACTTTCGTCTGGATTGTATGCGCAGTTTAGGTAATATTTTATCTCTGTCTTCTGCTTCCATTTTGAGGCGCTTGGCAGCTTCTTCATAAGACTTTTTGCTGGAAGCTTCAGCGACCTTCTTGACTCTCTCTTCATCGCGTTTCTTTAATCTGGTAGCAAACTCATCTCGCTCTTTTAGGTCTTTCTTGCGGTTTTCTTCAACGCTATCCGAGCCGGAGGAGTAACGTCGTTTATGCGATTTTTCCATTTTTCAGAAAAACGAATTGAAAATGATCAATTATATTATCCTTTCTCGACTATTTCTTTTATTTATTTTTTGTTTTGATAACAGATGCGAATCCTCAATTCAAAAGAGCTCAATCACAGAACACTATTCAATGAATTGAATCACAGATTACTATATAATTGAATGCACAGATATTAATATATGGGTTTCATAGATAAGAATATGGGTATTGGGTTAAAGGCTAGACCGCACTAAGCGACACTTCACTGCAGCGGCGCGACGCGACACATAGCGGCAAAATATTCTTTGTAAGAAATTGTATGAGGTATATCGCACTACGCTGCAGCGGAACTACGCGTCGCGACACCAAAGAGAATATAACCACTACGTTAAGAAGAGTCGGGACTCCCATAGAGCAAACTGACCAAATAGCGAAATGTCAAAACACAGGGCTTTTATAGTAGCCAAAATACCAGCGAAATAATCTTCTGCTAATTGACCAACATAACAAAAAAAAACCTAGTAATGTACCGTGTCGTCAAAAACATCGATAACGATCGAACTACCGTTGCTTGGTCAGTACTTTAGAATGTTATATATTGTACTTAACTAATTTTGTTTTAGTGGTTAGATTGTGAAAGTTATATTTTTCCTATTTTGGTTTAACAACTCCATCACTAAGACAAAACCAGTTTGAGAAAATTATAGGCGGTAAAACAAAATATTAAATTTTATCAAGCTTTTTATTTTTGGAGTATGATGCTCTGTAGGGTTCGCTCATTCGGCATCGGCATCAGCAGCTTAAGATAACGATATACCTGTAATGTAATATTGACTTATTAGTTTATCGCTTAACACTAATTTCTGGGGCATGCTGTATACAGGGCCTAATGTTTCCTTTATTTTGTGCTATAAGACCTTGCTTCTTGCCAAAATTTGTGATTCTAGGTCAACGGGAAGTACCCTTATAGGTTTTCGACCCAAAACCTATAGGGTATTTCCAGTTGACCTAGAATTGTACATTTTAGTTAAAATCAAGGTCTTACAGCACAAGTAAAGGAAAATTTCAGATTATAAAAAGAAGTTGAAAATTCAGGTTAATTTTGGTATTTACAAGTTATGCGAAAATCTAAATTTGCGCATATCTTTTTATCGTGTTGCCTCAGGATCTTGATTTGTATACACTTAATAGGGACTATAGACCTCAATATCTTCAGTTTCTTCTTCATCTTCAGTATCTCAGTATCATCACACGGGTAAACAGACAGACACACGGACAGACGGACAAAAATTGATCTTATAAGGGTTCCTTTTTTAACCTTTTGAGGTACCAAACCCTAAAAAGCTCGGAAGGTTTAATTCCTTAACGCTAAAATTTCACTTCAGATCATTCTTATTTCCGATTATATTTATATTATTTTTGGTTATAAATAAAGGAATCTACTACTACTTGGTTTCACAATAAATTATTTATTGGAAAACTCAACTGAAAAACTATCTTCATTTTATTATGAAAATAATTTGGGGCCAGGAAGCATCCACTCCTATGTTGCCCCAAGGCCTCCAGACCTCTAAATCCAGCACTGGCTGTAAATTATACAAGGTGTAACAAAAGGGTGTAGTAATACTTAAACTGTGCATGCCATACCTAGCCTGATGTATAATCTACCAGCAAAGTCTTCCTTTCCTCAGTATCTAACTGGGATCGCGAGTTATCATATTATCACATGTTAAACTTTTACGTAAACTTAGCCAGATTCAACCAGCTATTCAGCCTCATTGACCTAATGAAAACAGAATAATAAGTGTTGTCTGTGCAGAAGCAAAATTGTTATGAGTGGACGCCTGAAAGGGTCTAGATATAGTGCCAATTGCGGTAGCTTGAAGTTTGTCTTGATGTATTCATCACCAGAAGGATGAAATCATTGCCCGATGATGAGGATGAGCTTGCGGACATTGTTGGTTAAAATTACTCAAAATCACTTTGATGGTTTATCCCTATTAAAATATCGTCATGACATCTCACGAAATTACACTTCTATTCCGATCACTAATCATATCATAACTATATAATAATATACACTATCGATATCGACAAGCACCGCAATGCGCCCCGCACTATTTTTCACAAAGAGTTTATAAAGATTGTTAATTGATGAAATATTGAGATATTTGGCCTAAAGAGGCAGTAAACGGCTATTATTTTAAGATATTCTACTTACTGTGCTTCATAAAGTGGAAATCTTGCCATAAAATAACGTTTAGTAGAGTAAGTCTGCAGTCCCGCATATTTCACTATTTATGTTTCATTATCACTTCAGTTCCTTGTAGGAAGGTGTTAATAACCACACACCTTAAATTCATGCTAAATGCATGCTTTCTAACATCCACACTAGGTTATTTATTGTAAAACACAAAATAAAACAATAAAATAATTATTTTGAAAAAAGCCGATTAACACGCTACCACAGGCTAAGTAGAAATACATGCTAGCCACAGACTAAGTAGAGATGAAACTTCTTTTTCTTCACATCATGCTACTTGATGGCATTTATTATGACAACCAAACGAAAGAGATAGTAAGAAATAGTGAGTGAGACGAATATAGACTTCCATCGGACGCGCCCCCCTTTTCATTAGTTTTCATAGATCTTTTTTTTTGTACTGCAGCTTCAGTAGACTGCGCGACACTGCGCGACAAAATTGACCAACTCACCAAATCTGACGCGCCGTGTCGCGCACAGATTACTATATGTGTCAGAGTGGTGTCGCGTCGTGTAGTTCCGCTGCCGCTAGTGCGGTATAGCAAGCGACGCGACACTTCATTTTATTCAAGTTAGGGTCGGCTCACACCGCGACGTGACGCAGCGCGCACTTATTAAGAGATTATTACAAAAAAGAACTTTATTTACTACTAGCTGTGCCCGCGACTCCGTCCGTGTGGAATAGTGTCTTTGGGTAGCATTAACTAATAAATCACATTCGTATCCCAACTACACCGCGCCGTTCGTAGGTTCGTCCGTAAGTTTTCATATTCCAAATCTGATACCAAAATCTGATACTGATTCCGAATCTCATAATATATATATATATATATATATATACATAGTGGTAGATAAATTATTAGTATTTTATTCAATTAAAATAATAATGAATCAAATTGTAATCGTCATTGTAAATGATGTCTGAATAAAGGCTATTATTATAATATTATTATTATTAAGAAATAAATAAAACTTTGTAACCATGAGTTTTTCTTCCACACCTATCGCTTTGGAAAAGTGTATCTTGTTTTTCTAATTGGGGCTTCATAATTTGTAACAAGTCGTCGAATTTATTTTGAGACATTCTAAAGTATGTATGAAACCTTTTCCGATCCTTTTTAAGCCGCGGCAAAAGTGTGTGATATTCCCCTTCTTCATATCGTGAATATGGAACGTCATGAACCCATATTTTTACCTTCTTTTTTGCTTGCTCTTGTTCCATTCTTTCTTCTTCCTCACAAAGCAAAGATACTATTACAATATCCAAGTCATTTTCGTCCACCTGACTCAAAATAACGTTCAAATCTGCTAGGCTATTCTGTAAGCTATCTCGACAGCGGAATCCGCGGTGAGATTCAAATTACGTATTACGAAATTCAACCGTATACCAACGTAATACGATTGAATTTCGTAGTACGAAATTTGAATCTCACCGCGGATTCCGCTATCGAGATAGCTTACAGAGTAGCCTAGCTGTTTCTTCCATCTTCCTCAGAGGTTGCCGAACGACTGACAGACAACATTTGCTGCAAACTGTCTCGGCACAGCAGTTCAAGTGCGGTATACCTAAACTACGTTTAAGCCCGTCACAGACTTAGCTATAATATATATTAATATACCGTACTATAATATATATTATAGCAAGCTACCACACACTGAGAAATATATATTTAGCCTTCATAATGCCTTCATAATTGATGGTCGTCTTAGTGTATAGTAATATGCAATAATGTATATTACGGTATTGCTTGGTGACGTTACAGAAATATATATTATAGCTGAGTGTGCGGTCACGCGAAAATGAGTATAGAAAATATATAGTAATATGCCTAGCTATAAAAATATTAATATATATTATAGCTAAGTCAGTGACGGGCTTTAGGGCCTTATTCACGATCCATCCCGTCTGTACGTCAGCTCAAGGACATGCACGATGCACGATGCTAAAGTACCGTGAATAGGCTTAACGTACGTCGATAATTATTATTAATTGTTTCCTGGACTTGCACGACCGATTTTGCATCCAGCGAGCACCCCCACCACCGCGAGCGTCGTGCAGATGGACAGTGAATAACGCGGACGTACGTCAGAGCAGTCTAGCATCGTGCGGCTTGATGGTGTATAGACTTGCTGTACAGCCGATTTAACATATACGTATAATATACATTTGTAATTTAAAACATTTTTCGTTCTATTTACTCTGCTCGCGTGATGCGCGCACGACAGTCAGTATGCTACATCCAGCGCCGCGGCCTTGAGCTGACGTACAGCCGGGATGGATCGTGAATAAGGCCCTTTAACCACGGATAAAGACATATAGTCTATTCTCCGTGCTGCAAACTGTCGCGGCACTGCAGTTCAAGTGCAGTATACCTAAAAGTGTCGCTACGTGTCGCGTCGCGCCGCTGCTGTGCAGTGTCGCTTAGTGCGGTTTAACCTTTAGTGCGGTCTAGCCTTTACTTGTATTTCCATATACAATCTCATGGACGGGGTATTAAATGGACCTGGCATTCAAATAACAATAATAAAATGAAAAGGATAAAACTATACAATCACTAGTCTGAGAGAGCGAGATGGACAATATTTTTTTTAATGATTTTCTGCATGTGCCATTATATTGTTGTAGCCAGCAGGCCTATCACGAAGTTTGATAGGGATTGAAATGGACGAAATGGCAGAGATGGAGCTATACAGCCTACCGTAGACAGAGAAAAGTATAAAACGCGGGTAGATCCGTCTCCTTTCCACATGAAATAGTGATTATAAAAATACCGATTGTTATACTCACTACGATTTGATGTCGAATGTCTCGACCTAGGTTTCGTGCATGTCCGATGCACTTTCTCGGGAGTTTACGCAGCGAGATCACAACGACCATTAAATGAAAGTGAGTATAATAGTCGGTATTTTTATAATCATGACTCAAACTCACTATAACTATAAACACATGAAATTGGATATACTATGTAGTTATTCCATTTAACGGAAAAGGACTAAGCTGTAATATTTCCCTCTCTCAGTGCGTGCCGGTTTTTACAGGGTCAGTAACGTTGTTAGCCGTTCTAAGCTCAACAATTTTTTACCTTTATTGCTATGTATCACTGGGTTCTAAATACATATATAGTTATGTTCGGTATTTCACCAAACACTTCAAGAGGAGCGTTGTGGACTGTATAATAGAATAAAATATACTAATTAGGTAGGATGATGCGATGTAAAGTTACGAACGATCCAAACACACAGAAAAGAGGAAGCAAATTAATCTACCACTTACCTTCAATGCCTTCACCAACCAAATCCAAGTTGGCGCTGGTAGATCGGCGCTGCTGAGTGCTGGTGTAAAGTCCGTACAATAACACACACAAATAGATAAACTACACGGCAGATAGATGTAGGAGTTAATAAAAGCTCACTGAGCATGTAAAATGTAAGGAACGTCCTTGAAGGCTCAAAAATCAAGTGCACCACGGGGCTGCTTGAAGCGAACTGAACGACCGTTGTACCGGTCCTTCCACCGTTTTTCTCGCCTAATCGAGGGTAGGTGGTTCAAACATATCGGGCAGCGGCAAATCATTCACTACCCTCTATTTCTGTAATGTATGGATAGAACATACCCCCCACCGAAATCATCGTGATGATTTCAAGTACAAAGTGAAAGGAGGATACAAAAAATATATATATGAAAAATAGAAATTATAAGGGAACGTCCCTAAACTATAGTATTTTAACAGATTATTTATGAAAAGAATACTAATAATTGAAATTAAATATGATCTGTCAGTGAATTAGATATATATAAATATAAAAATATTGATTAGTGTGCTTAATTAGCGTAAGGCAAAGGGCACAGTTTGTTAACTGGTCTTTTAAAAATGCCCTTTTGCGTCCTCACAGTGACAACTCGCACTGTGCCATCAGGACCGGGATGGAGACACTCCACCCTGCCTAGCGGCCATTGAAGTGGACGATTCAGTTCTGACTTTATTAAGACTAGGTCGCCGATTTGAATATTGGGAACAGATGTGAAACACTTTGCTCTTTGTTGCAGTGTGTGTAAGTAGTCATCAGACCATTTTTTCCAAAACGTTTGGGAGATTTTCTGCAAGCACTGCCAACGTGACAGGCGGTTTATGGCTACTTCATCACAACTGTATTCTGGCACGGCCAGTAAGCTTTGTCCGATTAAAAAATGACCAGCTGTTAATGCTTCAAATTCATTTGGATTGTCAGAGAGAGGACACAATGGACGTGAATTTAGAATGGCCTCAATTTTGCAAAACACTGTAGTTAATTCTTCAAACGTAAGCGACCTATCACCTACCGCACGCTGAAGTAATCGCTTAGACGATTTGATTCCACTCTCCCAAAGACCTCCCATGTTGGGGGCACTAGGTGGGTTGAACTTCCAGTCTATTTGTCGTGACGCGCATCCGTCAGCGATCGATTCGCTGTTTTCGCGGTAGAACTTGCAAACGTCCTGTAGATGTTTAGCCACCGCGATAAAATTAGTGCCACAATCGGAATGCAGAGACGAACATAACCCGCGACGAGCGACGAATCTATCTAAAGTCGCGAGAAAACAGTCTGCTGATAGATCACTCAACACTTCAATGTGAACACATTTTCTTGAGAAACATACAAAGAGCGCCATATAGCATTTGTGAATTTTAGCGTTTCGACGTAAGCTTTCTTTTATGTAAAATGGACCTCCTATGTCGCAACCTACGTGAAAAAAGACCTTGTTAGGTTTTAATCTCTCAATGGGTAACGTACCCATACTAGGTTGTATAGTACACGGACTGCACTTGAAGCATTTAATGCACTTCGATAACGCACTTCGATCTTGCTACGCGCAGATACGATCCAATATCGTTTGCACAGAATGCCTTGTAGGGTTCGCGGGCCCGCATGTAGGTACATTTTATGAAAATGTTCTATCAATAAAGTTGTAGTATGACAATTTTTAGGTAATAGAAGAGGATGTTTAGTGTTGTAAGGTAGATCGGCCTGAGAGATTCTACCCCCCACCCTGAGGAACCCACGGGGAACCACGAAGGGTGACAATTTTCGTAGCGACGGTACAAATTTATTATTTTGTAGTTTTATTAATTCGGTACCAAAATGTTTTTCTTGTGTAGATTTTATTATTACGTCATGGGACGCATTTAATTCGAGAGTTGAAAGAGGACCGAGCGTTCGAGTTTGTTTCGACCGTCGGGCATTGTTTACGAATCGCAAGCACCATGCGATAACACGCTGTAGGCGACGGAACGTTGAAAACGTTTCAAACGTTTTATTAATATCGTCTTCTTCGTTACCAGACGTTTTGTGTCGGCATTGAATAGGTATCAACGTTAGATTTTAATTCAGGGATGTCTGTTTTATCAGTGACGTAAAATGTACTGATTGGCCACTGATGAACGTCATCAGATAGCCAAGTCGGACCGTGCAACCATCGCTCGGCGTCAGCTACGAGCTGGGCCGGCATGGAGCCGCGGGAACACATGTCAGCTGCGTTGTTCTCACTTTTCACGTGATACCAACAGTTCGGCGGGACTACGTCGATCACCTGCGCCACCCGACTAGACACAAATGTTTTTGCCGTTTGCAACCATGCCAGGGCGACACTCGAGTCGGTCAACGCGGTCAATTCGAACTGAATATTTTGAATGCTTTGTTTCACAAACAAGACAAGCTTAGATAAGAGCACGGCAGCCATGAGCTCGAGTCTCGGAATGGACATAGGTTTGATCGGCGCAACTTTGCTTTTACTAAGAAGCAGTCTAGTCTTCACCTCATCATCCCGACACTACGAACATATAGATTCGACGCGAACCCACGACTCGATGCATCACAAAATGCAATTATGTGCACCTTGTCGAACCCGGGTGTCAGCATGTGTCTCTCTATTCGTAGCTCGGAGAGACTGGACAGTGAGTTTATGAAGCAAGACCACTTGTCGCGCAGCTCAGAAGGCAGTTGCTCGTCCCAGCCGAGATCTAACTTCCACAAGTCCTGCATTATGCATTTCGCGAGAAAGGTACACGGAGATATAAACCCAACAGGGTCAAATATGCTCGCTAACAATTTCAAGACTGAGCGTTTTGTGAAAGTATTGTCTTTCAGGTTGTACTCGAAAGAAAATCAGTCATGAGTAGGCGACCACTTCAATCCTAACACTTTAATAGGAGAACATGGGCTGTCGTCACTAAAGTTTATAGCGACGGCCCGATCGGTTTCGACCCTGTCCAGAAACTCAGGCGAGTTACTGGCCCATTTGCGGAGATCGAAACCGCCCAATTTTAGGAGAGCTACGAGCTCGTCCTTTAACATACTGGCTTCGGAAACGTTCCGAGTAGACCAGAGAAGATCGTCGACATAGATACCGTTGACGAGAACGTCGGCAGCTCGCGGGTACCGGGCGCGTTCATCGTGCGCCAGCTGCTGCAACGTGCGGACAGCTATGAACGGTGCGCTGCGTAACCCGTACGTATTTGTCGTCAGTTCGTACGTTTGAACCGGTTTCGATGGCGACTCCCTCCAGAAAATATGTTGGTAGCTACGATCGGCGGGCTTGATGAGTACCTATCTGTACATTTTGGCTATGTCGGCCGTAAAGCATATTTCAAAAAGCCGAAAGTTGAAAATTATTTTTAAAATATCTTGTTGTAGTTTTGGACCCGTAAGAAGAGTGTCATTTAACGATATTCCATTGGAAGTACCTGCCGAGCCGTCAAATATCACTCTGACGGGCGTCGTAGAACTGGAAGTTCGTACAACACAGTGATGTGGTATCATATATCTACTGGGTTCAGTACCGGTGTACGGACGCATGTGGCCCAGCTGTTCATACTCGCGCATGAACTCACTGTAAGCTGCATGCAAGCTAGGAGTTTGAGCGAGACGTCGCTCGAGATTAAGAAACCTACGCATGGCGAGGTTACGCGATTCGCCTAGGGGTGCGCGGTTCGGATCTAACATAAGAGGGGCTACGTACCTACCGCTAGCGTCGCGGTGGTGTTGCTCGGAATAGATTTCTTCTGCGAGTTTATCGAGTGGGTCGATAGGGTTGTCACACGGTGACTCCTCTATTTCCCAGAACGCCCGAAGTTGAGTATTGATGGTATCACTGTCGGCGGTGTACGACACCAGGTTGCAAGAAGTTGCAATGTTAGTGACACCATCATCAGAAGTACACGGTACTTCTAATTTTCCGCATAAAATATACCCGAAAATACTGCTAAGTGCAGTGGGCAATGAATTGTGAAAAATGATTTTATTGCTATCGTAAATGTGCGGAAATATATCGCCCGCTAAAATCATATCGATAGGTGATTTTTGTAAAAGAAAGGATCCGCCAAAAGTAAATTTTTAAATTTATAGGATACTTCCTCTGGGATTTCTACCGTAGGCAAATTTGCAGTTAATTCAGATAAAACTATTGCATCGATATCAAATTTAGGATTATCACAATGTCGTGGCTTAACAGTGCATGACGCCATCCCGAAGTTTTTTACATTATTTCAGGCTAAACCATAAATATTATAAGGACATTTTTGTCGTGACAGCCCTAGCCGTTCTAAACAATTGTTTGTTATAAAATTCGACTGAGCACCCGAATCTATAAGTACTCTGCACGGTTGCTCGCTTCCGAATGCATCCACGACATTGACTACAGCTGTCCCTAATAGCACAACATAATTTTTATTGTTTCCGTTCGACGAGTGCGTCAGGTTAGAATGCATACCTACACTAGCGTTATCAGTCGTTCCCGGGAAGGCTGACTGCGGAACCGGTTTGCTACTAGGCTCGATGTGTAGCAGCGTATGATGTCGCCGATTGCACATAAAACATTTAAACTTGCTGTTACACACGGCTGATACATGATTAGGCTTTAGGCAATTGTGACACAGGTTGAGATGATCAGCACGGCTGACTCTTTGAGTGGGCGACAATTCACGGAATTGAACACATCGGAATATCATGTGGTTTTGGCCGCAATGCACACAATCTTGACTGTCGGCATTTTGCGATGTCGATTGTGAATAGGCGCGTCTATTGTTTGAGTCGCTCGACCGTTTGTTTACATTATGCGAAACAGTATTTTTGTTTAGTGAGTTAGAATAATTGGTGTTGGTAAATTGCGAATGTTCCAACACTTACTTGTTTTTGTATATGGTGGCAAAGCCCCGATACTGTGACTAAAAATGAGATCGACTTCATCATTACGGACAAACGGCGCATATTCAGAGACGTCTCAGTGATCAGTAGGTTCAATACTGGAAGTGATCACCGACTTGTACGAGGCACTCTGGATATCGACTTCAAAACCGAGAGATTCCGATTGATGAAGTCCACACTCCGACCAAACCTACTCCAAACGGTTGTTAGGTCTGAAACATTCCAATTAAAATTGGAAAATCGATTCGCTGCCTTGGAAACCACAGTTGACGTAGACCAGAAACTCGAAGAAGTGGTGGAAATCCTCAGGGATGAAGGGACGAAGTTTTGCAAGAGCAAGCGTACGGGCAAAAAGTCCAAACTTTCGGCAGAAACACTTCGACTAATGGAAGAGAGACGAACAGACCCTTTGTCAGCTTTGTCAATTAATCAGGTGCGCAACAAAACCATTATGAAGCTGGTACGACAAGACCTCCGATCCTCTAACACGCTCTTGATTAAAGAATCAATTGAGCAGAATCGGGGGTCGAAAGTGTTCGCCCAGCCTCTGGGTAGAAGCCACCTCACAAAGCTGTCAATGTCAACGGGGAATGTCGTCGCATCCAAGTCGGAGATTCTGTCAGAAGTTGAAGACTTCTACGGCAAGCTCTACGCATCGCATGCTTCAAGGCCCGTACCCGATACAGAGGATTGTAGAGCCACCTTGACCCGCCACCTCACAGAAGACCTGCCCGAAGTCAGCCGAGATGAGATCGTGATGGCCCTTAAACAGCTCAAAAATGGAAAGGCCCCAGGTGAAGACGGAATCACAACGGAGCTTCTAAAAGCTGGAGGCGCCCCAGCTGTAAGCCAACTGCAACAGCTCTTCAATTCTGTTCTCTTCACTGGGAGAACTCCACAGGCATGGAACAGGAGCATGGTGGTTTTGTTTTTCAAAAAAGGAGACAAAACCCTCTTGAAAAACTACCGCCCGATTTCGCTTCTGAGCCATGTCTACAAACTGTTTTCAAGGGTCATCACGAACCGTCTTGCGCGAAAACTCGACGAGTTCCAACCTCCGGAACAGGCCGGATTTCGAAGCGGTTACAGCACCATGGACCACATCCACACAGTGCGGCAGATTGTACAGAAGACCGAAGAGTACAATCGGCCCCTGTGCTTAGCGTTTGTGGACTATGAGAAGGCCTTCGACTCAATCGAAACCTGGTCTGTTCTGGAGTCCTTGCAGCGTTGCCAAGTCGACTGGCGATATATCGAAGTGATGAGATGTCTGTATAATGCCGCAACGATGAGTGTACAAGTACAGAACCAGCGTACTAATCATATCCACCTGCGTCGAGGAGTGAGACAGGGGGACGTCATATCCCCGAAACTGTTCACTAACGCCTTGGAGGATATGTTTAAGACGCTGGACTGGAAAGATTGTGGCATCAACATCAACGGCAGGTACATCTCTCACTTACGATTCGCAGATGACATCGTCATTATGGCAGAGACGCTGCAGGACTTACAGAGGATGTTGAATGGCCTAGCTGATTCTTCTCGTCGCATCGGTCTCCGGATGAATTTGTATAAAACCAAAGTCATGTACAACGAGCACGTTGTTCCGGAACCGATTGCCGTAGATGGAATCCCACTCGAAGTTGTCACTAAGTATGTTTACCTAGGGCAGACGCTCCAACTAGGCAAACATAACTTCGAGAAGGAAATCCAGAGAAGAATTCAGCTGGGCTGGGCAGCATTTGGAAAACTCCGTCGAGTCTTCTCGTCGCATATACCACAGTGCCTAAAGACAAAAATCTTTAATCAGTGCGTCCTACCCGTCTTGACATACGGAGCCGAGACGTGGACACTCACGGTTCGACTGGTCCACCAATTTAAAGTCGCTCAGCAAACTATGGAAAGAGCTATGCTCGGTGTTTCTCTGCGGGATCGAATCCGGAACGAAGTAATTCGCCAGAGAACTAAAGTGATCGACATAGCTCATCGGATTAGCAAGCTGTAGTGGCAGTGGGCTGGTCATATCTGCCGTAGGACCGATAACCGTTGGGCTGCGGGTCGGAACACCTCCTCGTGGTGTACCCTGGGTATCGGCCGACAACTTTTCCTAGTCTACTGGGCTAAGTTGTCGACCGATAGCGAAGTTCCGACGTGAGGGGCTCCTCCGCGTGTCCTTCTGATATTAGCAGAGGGCACAGTGTGACGGAGCAGGGCGGGCTCGGTGGTGGGAGCCGCCCGGTAGTGGGGCCGAGCATATGCTCGAGCCAAGTGGAGGGGCTGGTGACGGCCGATGGAGGGTTTCTCGCATGCCATTCTGGCGTGCGAGGTGGACGGTGGACAGTGTGCGAGTAGGGGTATGTGCACTTCGCACACTAGTCATTTGAGGGACGGAGGGTGTGGGGCGTTGCACAGAAGTGCGCGTGCCGCATTCCTCTGTAATAGAGGGGTGCATTTGTGTACCAGGCCGTGGGTCCAATGGGCCGAGTGGTGGGGCCGGCGACGGTCGAAGAGTGGGGTCTCGCATGCCACTGGCACTGGCATGCGGGTCGAATAGCGGACGGTGTGCGAGTAGGGGTATTTGCTCTTCGCACACATGTCATCAGAGGGACGGAGGATGTGAGGCCAGGTGCCACACTCCTCTGTCATTGTGGGGTAACTGTTGGAGGGTCGGGGGACTCTCCAACGGCTTGCACTCCCCACATGACGGTTGAGGGTTGACCTTGGTGAGCAGGGTCAGCCCTCCGCAGCGGCAGAGGCCCATTTGGGTCTGCCACCGGGGCAAGTTGGTGAATGCTAGCGCAACCCCATCTTGCCCCACCACGGTGGATGACGGCTCACCCCAGGTTTTTAGTGGGTATACTGCCCTTCTGGCAGTGACTCCCACATAACCATCTCGCTCCCCCAGGCGATTTGGTATCCATAAAGGATTTTCCTGGGTCAAAAAAAAAAAAAAAAAGGATCGATAACCGTTGGGGTAGACTGGTTCTAGAGTGGAGACCGCAAATCGGTAAACGTAGCGTAGGACGCCCTGTTACCAGGTGGAGCGACGACATTCGTAAAGCGGTGGGCAGTGACTGGAAACAAAGAACCGAAGATCGGGCTCAGTGGCATGACTTGGGAGAGGCCTATGTCCAGCAGTGGACTGATACCGGCTGATTATGATGTATATGGTTCATTAGGTTTTCGTAAGTAGGTATCGTCTTTTGGTCGATGCTCATCTCGAATGACTTTTTTGTATTAGGATCGAGTGACCGCAAAGCAATATGGCAAAATTAATAGCTTGACAAGTTATCAATATTTAAGGCGTTAATTGCCCTATATGAGTGATCGAAAGTTTCAATAAAGCTATTTAAATTTGCTGGAGATTCTGTTTTTAAAGCCGGAAAACTTAGTATTTTGTCTAGGTATTTACCTAGGAGCATTCTGTTGTCCTGATATTTATCGAGTAGCGACTGCCACACCACCTCGTAATTACCAGACGTAATTGGCATACTTCTTACAATATTAAGTGCAGAACCTTTAGTGCAAGACAATAAATAATGAAACTTATCAATATTTGAGATTTCCGTCTGGTTGTGCACCAAAGAGCAAAATGTCTCATAGAAAGTGGTAAAGTTTTCAATATCGCCGTCAAATTGAAAAAGATCAATTTTTGGAAGGCGCGGTCTAGATTGACTGGTCATCGCTTGACCACTTGGCGGAACGTCCGCCATTTTGGGTGCAAACTTAGATGAACACAATTTTACATTGAAATACAATTCATCAAAACTCTTTAGCTCATTATGATTAAATTGCGTATCAGGATCTAAGTCCAATTGTATCACATAAATCTCCATGCAAGTTTTTTCAAAGTTTTCACGCAACGACTCAATCTCTGAGGCACGCAAAAGGAACATTTCTATATCACCAGGTTGAGAATCTAATTTAGTTGATAGATCATATAGAAATTGTATTTGCGCGAATAATCTCTGTTTCATGACAATATTTCTGTTAAGGCTTTTTATATTTTCTAACTCCTTTTTTGATGGGGTTTTGTCGGTAGCCATTTTGATTTGAATACGTTAAATTAGAATTAGAATTTACCAAATTCTAAACAAGCACGGCTTGTACAGATCGCGCGGCGAGAGTTTGGCTTTGACCTTCGGGTGGAGGGGATTACTGCGCATGGGTACTCTCAGGGAACGATTGGAGCGCCAAGAGCACCGCGTGCGTCTACACACCCGCCCCGCACCCCGCTAATTGCCCGTTGATACCCAATTTCTGATTTCTGCGCAATAACGGTAAAAGCCAAACTCTCGCCGCGCGATCTGTATAAGGATAGAGAGGGGTAAAATATATAATTATGAATATTAAATATATAAGATATATTATAATAAATATCCAGCGAAGATGGACCAAAAAATGTTCAGTATTTCACCAAACACTTCAAGAGGAGCGTTGTGGACTGTATAATAGAATAAAATATACTAATTAGGTAGGATGATGCGATGTAAAGTTACGAACGATCCAAACACACAGAAAAGAGGAAGCAAATTAATCTACCACTTACCTTCAATGCCTTCACCAACCAAATCCAAGTTGGCGCTGGTAGATCGGCGCTGCTGAGTGCTGGTGTAAAGTCCGTACAATAACACACACAAATAGATAAACTGCACGGCAGATAGATGTAGGAGTTAATAAAAGCTCACTGAGCATGTAAAATGTAAGGAACGTCCTTGAAGGCTCAAAAATCAAGTGCACCACGGGGCTGCTTAAAGCGAACTGAACGACCGTTGTACCGGTCCTTCCACCGTTTTTCTCGCCAAATCGAGGGTAGGTGGTTCGAACATATCGGGCAGCGGCAAATCATTCACTACCCTCTATTTCTGTAATGTATGGATCGAACATACCCCTCACCGAAATCATCGTGATGATTTCAAGTACAAAGTGAAAGGAGGATACAAAAAATATATATATGAAAAATAGAAATTATAAGGGAACGTCCCTAAACTATAGTATTTTAACAGATTATTTATGAAAAGAATACTAATAATTGAAATTAAATATGATCTGTCAGTGAATTAGATATATATAAATATAAAAATATTGATTAGTGTGCTTAATTAGCGTAAGGCAAAGGGCACAGTTTGTTAACTGGTCTTTTAAAAATGCCCTTTTGCGTCCTCACAGTGACAACTCGCACTGTGCCATCAGGACCGGGATGGAGACACTCCACCCTGCCTAGCGGCCATTGAAGTGGACGATTCAGTTCTGACTTTATTAAGACTAGGTCGCCGATTTGAATATTGGGAACAGATGTGAACCACTTTGCTCTTTGTTGCAGTGTGTGTAAGTAGTCATCAGACCATTTTTTCCAAAACGTTTGGGAGATTTTCTGCAAGCACTGCCAACGTGACAGGCGGTTTATGGCTACTTCATCACAACTGTATTCTGGCACGGCCAGTAAGCTTTGTCCGATTAAAAAATGACCAGCTGTTAATGCTTCAAATTCATTTGGATTGTCAGAGAGAGGACACAATGGACGTGAATTTAGAGTGGCCTCAATTTTGCAAAACACTGTAGTTAATTCTTCAAACGTAAGCGACCTATCACCTACCGCACGCTGAAGTAATCGCTTAGACGATTTGATTCCACTCTCCCAAAGACCTCCCATGTTGGGGGCACTAGGTGGGTTGAACTTCCAGTCTATTTGTCGTGACGCGCATCCGTCAGCGATCGATTCGCTGTTTTCGCGGTAGAACTTGCAAACGTCCTGCTAGGCTATTCTGTAAGCTATCTCGACAGCGGAATCCGCGGTGAAATTTGAATTTCGTACTACGAAATTCAACCGTATTACGAACGTGATACGATTGAATTTCATAGTACAAAATTCGTATCTCACCGCGGAATCCGCTGTCGAGATCGCTTACAGAATAGCCTAGCTGTAGATGTTTAGCCGCCGCGATAAAATTAGTGCCACAATCGGAATGCAGAGACGAACATAACCCGCGACGAGCGACGAATCTATCTAAAGTCGCGAGAAAACAGTCTGCTGATAGATCACTCAACACTTCAATGTGAACACATTTTCTTGAGAAACATACAAAGAGCGCCATATAGCATTTGTGAATTTTAGCGTTTCGACGTAAGCTTTCTTTTATGTAAAATGGACCTCCTATGTCGCAACCTACGTGAAAAAAGACCTTGTTAGGTTTTAATCTCTCAATGGGTAACGTACCCATACTAGGTTGTATAGTACACGGACTGCACTTGAAGCATTTAATGCACTTCGATAACGCACTTCGGATCTTGCTACGCGCAGATACGATCCAATATCGTTTGCACAGAATGCCTTGTAGGGTTCGCGGGCCCGCATGTAGGTACATTTTATGAAAATGTTCTATCAATAAAGTTGTAGTATGACAATTTTTAGGTAATAGAAGAGGATGTTTAGTGTTGTAAGGTAGATCGGCCTGAGAGATTCTACCCCCCACCCTGAGGAACCCACGGGGAACCACGAAGGGTGACAATTTTCGTAGCGACGGTACAAATTTATTATTTTGTAGTTTTATTAATTCGGTACCAAAATGTTTTTCTTGTGTAGATTTTATTATTACGTCATGGGACGCATTTAATTCGAGAGTTGAAAGAGGACCGAGCGTTCGAGTTTGTTTCGACCGTCGGGCATTGTTTACGAATCGCAAGCACCATGCGATAACACGCTGTTGGCGACGGAACGTTGAAAACGTTTCAAACGTTTTATTAATATCGTCTTATTGCGGGTTCAAGTCCCGTCGGTACGATGAAATTTTGGATTGTGTTTAACAATTTACAAATAATATCGTCTTCTTCGTTACAGACGTTTTGTGTCGGCATTGAATAGGTATCAACGTTAGATTTTAATTCAGGGATGTCTGTTTTATCAGTGACGTAAAATGTACTGATTGGCCACTGATGAACGTCATCAGATAGCCAAGTCGGACCGTGCAACCATCGCTCGGCGTCAGCTACGAGCCGGGCCGGCATGGTGCCGCGGGAACACACGTCAGCTGCGTTGTTCTCACTTTTCACGTGATACCAACAGTTCGGCGGGACTACGTCGATCACCTGCGCCGCCCGACTAGACACAAATGTTTTTAATTTATATGGTGCCGTTTGCAACCATGCCAGGGCGACACTCGAGTCGGTCAACGCGGTCAATTCGAACTGAATATTTTGAATGCTTTGTTTCACAAACAAGACAAGCTTAGATAAGAGCACGGCAGCCATGAGCTCGAGTCTCGGAATGGACATAGGTTTGATCGGCGCAACTTTGCTTTTACTAAGAAGCAGTCTAGTCTTCACCTCAACATCTTGCCCGACACTACGAACATATAGATTCGACGCGAACCCACGACTCGATGCATCACAAAATGCAATTATGTGCACCTTGTCGAACCCGGGTGTCAGCATGTGTCTCTCTATTCGTAGCTCGGAGAGACTGGACAGTGAGTTTATGAAGCAAGACCACTTGTCGCGCAGCTCAGAAGGCAGTTGCTCGTCCCAGCCGAGATCTAACTTCCACAAGTCCTGCATTATGCATTTCGCGAGAAAGGTACACGGAGATATAAACCCAACAGGGTCAAATATGCTCGCTAACAATTTCAAGACTGAGCGTTTTGTGAAAGTATTGTCTTTCAGGTTGTACTCGAAAGAAAATCAGTCATGAGTAGGCAACCACTTCAATCCTAACACTTTAATAGGAGAACATGGGCTGTCGTCACTAAAGTTTATAGCGACGGCCCGATCGGTTTCGACCCTGTCCAGAAACTCAGGCAAGTTACTGGCCCATTTGCGGAGATCGAAACCGCCCAATTTTAGGAGAGCTACGAGCTCGTCCTTTAACATACTGGCTTCGGAAACGTTCCGAGTAGACCAGAGAAGATCGTCGACATAGATACCGTTGACGAGAACGTCGGCAGCTCGCGGGTACCGGGCGCGTTCATCGTGCGCCAGCTGCTGCAACGTGCGGACAGTTATGAACGGTGCGCTGCGTAACCCGTACGTATTTGTCGTCAGTTCGTACGTTTGAACCGGTTCCGATGGCG
This sequence comes from Cabera pusaria, assembly GCA_954871355.1. Classification (NCBI taxonomy): domain Eukaryota; kingdom Metazoa; phylum Arthropoda; class Insecta; order Lepidoptera; family Geometridae; genus Cabera; species Cabera pusaria. The sequence goes on from OX940887.1 coordinate 19,414,580, forward strand.
ACTCCCTCCAGAAAATATGTTGGTAGCTACGATCGGCGGGCTTGATGAGTACCTGTCTGTACATTTTGGCTATGTCGGCCGTAAAGCATATTTCAAAAAGCCGAAAGTTGAAAATTATTTTTAAAATATCTTGTTGTAGTTTTGGACCCGTTAGAAGAGTGTCATTTAACGATATACCATTGGAAGTACCTGCCGAGCCGTCAAATACCACTCTGACGGGTGTCGTAGAACTGGAAGTTCGTACAACACAGTGATGTGGTATCATATATCTACTGGGATCAGTACCGGTGTACGAACGCATGTGGCCCAGCTGTTCATACTCGCGCATGAACTCACCGTAAGCTGCATGCAAGCTAGGAGTTTGAGCGAGACGTCGCTCGAGATTAAGAAACCTACGCATGGCGAGGTTACGCGATTCGCCTAGGGGTGCGCGGTTCGGATCTAACATAAGAGGGGCTACGTACCTACCGCTAGCGTCGCGGTGGTGTTGCTCGGAATAGATTTCTTCTGCGAGTTTATCGAGTGGGTCGATAGGGTTGTCACACGGTAACTCCTCTATTTCCCAGAACGCCCGAAGTTGAGTATTGATGGTATCACTGTCGGCGGTGTACGACACCAGGTTGCAAGAAGTTGCAATGTTAGTGACACCATCATCAGAAGTACACGGTACTTCTAATTTTCCGCCTAAAATATACCCGAAAATACTGCTAAGTGCAGTGGGCAATGAATTGTGAAAAATGATTTTATTGCCATCGTAAATGTGCGGAAATATATCGCCCGCTAAAATCATATCGATAGGTGATTTTTTGTAAAAGAATCCGCCAAAAGTAAATTTTTATGATACTTCCTCTGGGATTTCTACCGTAGGCAAATTTGCAGTTAATTCAGATAAAACTATTGCATCGATATCAAATTTAGGATTATCACAATGTCGTGGCTTAACAGTGCATGACGCCATCCCGAAGTTTTTTACATTATTTCAGGCTAAACCATAAATATTATAAGGACATTTTTGTCGTGACAGCCCTAGCCGTTCTAAACAATTGTTTGTTATAAAATTCGACTGAGCACCCGAATCTATAAGTACTCTGCACGGTTGCTCGCTTCCGAATGCATCCACGACATTGACTACAGCTGTCCCTAATAGCACAACATAATTTTTATTGTTTCCGTTCGACGAGTGCGTCAGGTTAGAATGCATACCTACACTAGCGTTATCAGTCGTTCCCGGGAAGGCTGACTGCGGAACCGGTTTGCTACTAGGCTCGATGTGTAGCAGCGTATGATGTCGCCGATTGCACATAAAACATTTAAACTTGCTGTTACACACGGCTGATACATGATTAGGCTTTAGGCAATTGTGACACAGGTTGAGATGATCAGCACGGCTGACTCTTTGAGTGGGCGACAATTCACGGAATTGAACACATCGGAATATCATGTGGTTTTGGCCGCAATGCACACAATCTTGTCTGTCGGCATTTTGCGATGTCGATTGTGAATAGGCGCGTCTATTGTTTGAGTCGCTCGACCGTTTGTTTACATTATGCGAAACAGTATTTTTGTTTAGTGAGTTAGAATAATTGGTGTTGGTAAATTGCGAATGTTCCAACACTTTTACTTGTTTTTGTATATGGTGGCAAAGCCCCGACACTGTGACTAAAAATGAGATCGACTTCATCATTACGGACAAACGGCGCATATTCAGAGACGTCTCAGTGATCAGTAGGTTCAATACTGGAAGTGATCACCGACTTGTACGAGGCACTCTGGATATCGACTTCAAAACCGAGAGATTCCGATTGATGAAGTCCACACTCCGACCAAACCTACTCCAAACGGTTGTTAGGTCTGAAACATTCCAATTAAAATTGGAAAATCGATTCGCTGCCTTGGAAACCACAGTTGACGTAGACCAGAAACTCGAAGAAGTGGTGGAAATCCTCAGGGATGAAGGGACGAAGTTTTGCGAGAGCAAGCGTACGGGCAAAAAGTCCAAACTTTCGGCAGAAACACTTCGACTAATGGAAGAGAGACGAACAGACCCTTTGTCAGCTTTGTCAATTAATCAGGTGCGCAACAAAACCATTATGAAGCTGGTACGACAAGACCTCCGATCCTCTAACACGCTCTTGATTAAAGAATCAATTGAGCAGAATCGGGGGTCGAAAGTGTTCGCCCAGCCTCTGGGTAGAAGCCACCTCACAAAGCTGACAACGTCAACGGGGAACGTCGTCGCATCTAAGTCGGAGATTCTGTCAGAAGTTGAAGACTTCTACGGCAAGCTCTACGCATCGCATGCTTCAAGGCCCGTACCCGATACTGAGGATTGTAGAGCCACCTTGACCCGCCACCTCACAGAAGACCTGCCCGAAGTCAGCCGAGATGAGATCGTGATGGCCCTTAAACAGCTCAAAAATGGAAAGGCCCCAGGTGAAGACGGAATCACAACGGAGCTTCTAAAAGCTGGAGGCGCCCCAGCTGTAAGCCAACTGCAACAGCTCTTCAATTCTGTTCTCTTCACTGGGAGAACTCCACAGGCATGGAACAGGAGCATGGTGGTTTTGTTTTTCAACAAAGGAGACAAAACCCTCTTGAAAAACTACCGCCCGATTTCGCTTCTGAGCCATGTCTACAAACTATTTTCAAGGGTCATCACGAACCGTCTTGCGCGAAGACTCGACGAGTTCCAACCTCCGGAACAGGCCGGATTTCGAAGCGGTTACAGCACCATGGACCACATCCACACAGTGTGGCAGATTGTACAGAAGATCGAAGAGTACAATCGGCCCCTGTGCTTAGCGTTTGTAGACTATGAGAAGGCCTTCGACTCAATGGAAACCTGGTCTGTTCTGGAGTCCTTGCAGCGTTGCCAAGTCGACTGGCGATATATCGAAGTGATGAGATGTCTGTATAATGCCGCAACGATGAGTGTACAAGTACAGAACCAGCGTACTAATCATATCCACCTGCGTCGAGGAGTGAGACAGGGGGACGTCATATCCCCGAAACTGTTCACTAACGCCTTAGAGGATATGTTTAAGACGCTGGACTGGAAAGATTGTGGCATCAACATCAACGGCAGGTACATCTCTCACTTACGATTCGCAGATGACATCGTCATTATGGCAGAGACGCTGCAGGACTTACAGAGGATGTTGAATGGCCTAGCTGATTCTTCTCGTCGCATCGGTCTCCGGATGAATTTGGATAAAACCAAAGTCATGTACAACGAGCACGTTGTTCCGGAACCGATTGCCGTAGATGGAATCCCACTCGAAGTTGTCACTAAGTATGTTTACCTAGGGCAGACGCTCCAACTAGGCAAACATAACTTCGAGAAGGAAATCCAGAGAAGAATTCAGCTGGGCTGGGCAGCATTTGGAAAACTCCGTCGAGTCTTCTCGTCGCATATACCACAGTGCCTAAAGACAAAAGTCTTTAATCAGTGCGTCCTACCCGTCTTGACATACGGAGCCGAGACGTGGACACTCACGGTTCGACTGGTCCACCAATTTAAAGTCGCTCAGCGAGCTATGGAAAGAGCTATGCTCGGTGTTTCTCTGCGGGATCGAATCCGGAACGAAGTAATTCGCCAGAGAACTAAAGTGATCGACATAGCTCATCGGATTAGCAAGCTGAAGTGGCAGTGGGCTGGTCATATCAGCCGTAAGACCGATAACCGTTGGGCTGCGGGTCGGAACACCTCCTCGTGGTGTACCCTGGGTATCGGCCGACAACTTTTCCTAGTCTACTGGGCTAAGTTGTCGACCGATAGCGAAGTTCCGACGTGAGGGGCTCCTCCGCGTGTCCTTCTGATATTAGCAGAGGCACAGTGTGACGGAGCAGGGCGGGCTCGGTGGTGGGAGCCGCCCGGTGGTGGGGCCGAGCATATGCTCGAGCCAAGTGGAGGGGCTGGTGACGGCCGATGGAGGGTTTCTCGCATGCCATTCTGGCGTGCGAGGTGGACGGTGGACAGTGTGCGAGTAGGGGTATGTGCCCTTCGCACACTAGTCATTTGAGGGACGGAGGGTGTGGGGCGTTGCACAGAAGTGCGCGTGCCGCATTCCTCTGTAATAGAGAGGTGCATTTGTGTACCAGGCCGTGGGTCCGATGGGCCTTACATTATATTCATCTTTTTCGTCATATAACTATCGAGGTGGTAAATGGTTATCATTTTAAAGCTTTAATTTATGTAAATAACAAACATTATTTTACGCCGCCCGGCTAGTGATGTACGAGAATCCTCCAAAACTTTGTCGATAAATAAAGTCGATACCCTTATAAAAAGGAATATATAAATTCCTTTAAGTGTAATATTATAATATTATACTTAAAACTTTAAATATATAAATCGTTTATATACATTTTACACTAAATCTATACATACAAAAAAATTGAAGTGTCTGTTTGTAATTCAAAATTAACAGCTTTTCACTAAATGCATATGAAAGAATATACGGTAGGTACTTACATAAAAAACAAAATTTTAAATGTTTGTCTGTCTGTCTGTTTGTTCCGGTTTATCTCTGAAATGACTGGACCAATATAACGGGACTTTCACTAGCAGAATGCTGATGTTAAAATATTAATAACCAAGTAACTTGGCTACTTTTATTTTAGAAAAAAAATAAAGTTCCGCGAAATCAAAATTGAAGCTAATGAAATTTAGGGAACAATATCTGATTCAAATAGGGAAGGTTAATGTGCAAATGAAGCAGTGTTTTCTACCGCGCACAGCCCACGCGCATGTTGCCGCTGTCATTAAACGCGGACAAAGCCGTGGGACCCAGCTAGTTGATTTATAATATGAAGATTTTTTTTAAGGATGGAACGGTTAGCTTAGGGCCTTGATTAGAACGAAATTTGAACATTTTTAACCGACTTCACAATAAAAAGATGAGGTTCTCAGTTCGCCTTTTTTATGTTTGTTATCTTAAAATTCCGTAAGTTCTTAACCGGATTGGAAATTATTTTTTTTCGATAGATTATTCTGCCCGTTTGGTCCCATTGTACATTTTTTGAAATCTGATAAGTATCTCCAGAGATATAGACATAAACACCTCCAACTTTATACTGAAAATGGATAGCGTGGCATTTGAAGTTGGTTTTTTCGTTTCGTGAACGATCTTAAAATATTATAAAAAGTGATCAAAGTAATGTCGCGCAAAATTAGTAGTAACTAGATACCTAATTATTGTATAAGCACTGATTATATTATATTATCAGCATTTATTATTTATATACAGCAGATTATATTATCAGCACTTACTCGTATTCAATCTATTATTACTTATGATAATGCTAATATATATCTTTTATGAAAAATGTGTCACAGTTTACCACATTAATATATTATATCATTTTGTTGTAGGTGTCCAAAATGTCCGAAAATCCAATCAAGTGGATAAAGGCAGTAATGCGTGAAAATTAGGATCCAACTAAACACTTCAAACTTTGTTCTAAACATTTTGAAAAATCTATTTTGTACCTACTAGATTATCAATCAAGCTGGAACTGGCACCGAGGAAACGGAAAAGAATAGAAGCTAGTGGAGTCAAGATAGAAAGTCTTCCTATAATCTTCCTCTGCGACCAATGAAGGTTGATGAAACGTTTTTGAAAGTGTTTTAATCGAAAGTGTTATTGGCTCTGATACATGAAAATCTGTTTAGCCGTTGTAAAAGTATGAGCATTTTTCTAGTTAATGGCGCTATGAAATCAACTTTCATAGTGATTAATTCGAAATTCGGTATCCTTTTCTTCAACGACAAAGGACACTGAAACATTGACATGATGCTGGGACATCTTCTGGAATCTGCTGAATTCTCAACTCCTCGCCAACTTACAGCTGAGATGTCGTGTTCAGACTCATTGGAATATTTTTAATTTTCATTATAGATTATACATAGATCAGTCGAGGTGATTTCAAATTTTGAGTATTGGAGAGTGGAGATCGAAAACGGCAAACATAGCGTAGGACGTCCTGTGACCAGGTGGAGCGACGGCATACGCAATGTGGTGGGCAGTGATTGGAAAAGAAGATCTGAAAATCGGGCTCAGTGGCGCATCTTGGGAGAGGCCTACAGTCCAGCAGTGGACTGACACTGGCTGATGATGATGATGATGATATAATAGATCATACTATATTGACATCAAATTACTTTATATCGTTAGCATTTACAAAAGAGATGAGCTAATTTTTCTGTAGTGGTAGGACTTCTGCTAGTCCGCCTGGAACGGTACCACCACTTTGCCAATTAATTTTCATAGGAATGTTTTTCGGTTGAAATGGCAAGGTGTCCAGTGAAATTACAGGGCATGTGAAACTTAACATCTTTATGTCTCAAGGTAACAGGCGCAGTGGAGTGACATGCAAAATTCTGGACTGCCAGAATTTTCCTGTATCGCTGTATCTGTAATAGGTAGACGTCATCGCTTACCATCAAGTGAGAGTCGTGCTTGTCCTGTTACCTTTTACAATAAAAAAGCTGATTAATGTTTACAAAGTAAGTATGGCCTAATTTGTAGATTGTGGACTGCATTTTTTTTTATTATTTGCTATGCGCGTAATTTTATATGATAATTTATCTAATACTATAAGAATCTCTGTCCTGACATACTGACTGTCTGACAGACAACGCATAGCCTAAACCGCTGGTCGTAGAGACTTGAAATTTAATAGAGTATGTTTGTCTTAGTACGCAAGGGTGTACTAAGAAAGTATTTTTCAAAATTCACCCCGTTAGGGGGTGAAATCGAGGTTCAAAGTTTGTATGGATAAACAAGATTAGATAGTCTTTTCTATTCGAAACTTCGTACAAGAGCTTCACTAAAAAATAAGTAAATACGTGTTTCAGGCTTTTTCAAAATTCCACCCCTAAGAGGGTGAAATGGGGTAACAAAGTCTAAAAATCAATATTGTTTCGGATTGGGCTGAAATTTGGCATGCAGATAGTTATTACGACGATAATTCCCTCTGAGAAATGATTTTCTAAAATTCCCCCCTTAAGGGGATGAAACGGGGGTTCAAAGTTTGTATGGAGAAACAAGATTAGATAGTGTTTATATTCGAAACTTCACACAAGTACTTAAGTAAATAAATAAGTAAATACATGTTTTAGGCTTTTTTGGAATTGTACCCCTAAGAGGGTGAAATGGGGTAACAAAGTCTGAAAATCAATATTGTTTCAGATTGAGCTGAAATTTGGCATGAAGATAGTTATTACGACGTTAGTTCTGTCTGAGAAATAATTTTCTTAAATTCCTCCGTTAAGGGGATGAAACGGGGGTTCAAAGTTTGTATGGATAAACAAGATTAGATAGTCTTTTCTATTCGAAACTTCGTACAAGAGCTTCACTAAAAAATAAGTAAATACGTGTTTCAGGCTTTTTCAAAGTTCCACCCCTAAAAGAGTGAAATGAGGTACCAAAGTCTGAAAACCAATATTGTTTCGGGTTGCGCTGAAATTTGGCATGCAGATAGTTGTTTTAACATAAGTATCCGTTAAGAAAAGATTTTTCAAAACTCACTCTTTAAGGGGATGAAACGGGTGTTCAAAGTTTGGATAGTCATTTTATTCGACATTTCACGCAAACCGTACTTCTGTAAATAAATAAGTAAGTACGAGTTTCAGGCTTTTCAAAATGCCACCCTAAGAGGGTGAAGTAGGGTAACAAAGTCTGAAAATCAATATTGTTTTGGATTGCGCTGAAATTTAAAATGCAGATAGTTGTTATGACGTAGGTTTCCGCTGAGAAAGCATTTTCTAAAAATTCCCCACGGATATTACTTATTATTTATAATTATTTATATAAATACTTATAGATTTACGTAAGTACTTCTATAAATAAATAAGTAAATACGTGTTGCAAGATTTTTACAAGGGGTTGGTAAAAAAGTCTGACAGTCAATATGGTTTTTTGGGTTTTATAAATATGAATCCCTATTTCCCTTAGTCACGCAATAACTTGAAAACGGGTGAACCGATTTGGCTTTTACTTCTTTGATGTCTTTTATAATAGAAAGGATTCAGAAAATAAAAGAAGTCTTTAACGCGACCGAAGCCGCGGGGCACTTCTAGTATTTTCATATAAATTATATACTGTTAAGAACAATTTTAATCTATGATATTGGGCCAAGATAATTTGCGTAATTATTCAAATAAGGATTAATACTGTCTAGAAGAAAATAGCCTTAAAAGTTCTGTAACATTTTTTATTAAAAAATAAAGATAAAATAGTTACTGTGAGTCTGTGCGATAGACATATGTTATCGCGGTTGTAGGTCTTATTAAGTTGTACTACTCTTCGATACATACATTCTTACGTCGATTTCAGATTAATCAGCTTTCGTAAAAACGTGTTTTCTCGGCCGTTTTATTGGCGACTTAAGTTGCAAAATAGGTCATCACGAATATACCTATCTTTTAAACAGGATAATATATAGCCCTTCTTAAGAAAATGGAGAGTATTGGTGTCAGAGGAGTAAGTCTCGCTTGGTTTAAAAACTATTTGACAAATCGATCCCAGTGTGTTAACATTGATACCCCTGCAGTGACCACTACCCCATAAACTACGGCGTACCGCAGGGAAGCATTCTTGGCCCAACTTTGTTTAATATTTACGTAAATAACATATGTAGTCTCAACAACCCTAACTAATGCGGATATAATTACATACGCTGACGATACTGCAATAATATTTCACGGAAAAACCTGGGAACAGGTTTACGCGACAGCTGAAGATGGCCTTGCCAAAATCTACAAACTACTAGATCAAAATCTATTAACTCTAAATTTGAGTAAAACTCTGCATATTACATTTTCATAAACCGCAGCATCAAGCCCTACATATAAAAATCTCAAAATACATTCCTGTGCACGAAATGAAAACGATAACTCGAAAGCTTGTAGCTGTGGCGACATCGCACGAACTAGGACTATAAAATACTTAGGCATCACAATTGATGAAAACTTAACTTATAAGGATCATATCCTCAATTTGTCCGGCAGAGTAAGAAAAATGATACATCTTATGAAAAATCTCAGAGATTGCGCTCCACAAGACATAATTCGACAAACTTACTTAGCTCTTTGCCAACCCATAATTCAATATTGTATTCCTGTATGGGGAAGTTCAGGTAAGACAGTCTTTTTAAATATTGAGAGGGCTCAACGGGCGCTTATTAAAGTTGCTTTAAAAAACCGTTTCGTTATCCTACAGACTCCCTATACAATGCTTTCGAAGTTCTACGTGTACGCCAACTATTTATACTTAACGCAACAACTCTCACACACAAATCTTTTCTTAATTTGCCAGAATATGAGGACTTACTGAAAAAACGGGCATTTAGACTTCCCCTCCCATCAGCTACCCTTTTTGCTTACTAAACGTTCCGCTAATTATTCACTTACCCAAATATACAATAAAGTAATCAAATTATGCGATATTAAAAACTCCACTGCTATAAAATGCAAACACACTATTAAAAAATGGCTTCTCACGCTCTCATACGACGACACGGAAAACCTGTTATAATGCATCAAACTACAAAGTAAAACGTATACACGGTACACACGCACGCAACGCACGTAAGCACACACACACACGCACGCATGCACGCACACACACACACACGCACGCACGCACACACGCACACACACGCACACACACAGTACACACGTATGTAATATATATAGTTCTTATCTTTGTGTTCAAAAACTTGCATATCATCGTAAGATCAAAATATTGTTAATTAAAACATAATTTTAATACTCCAAAGGCTTTCTTAAGCTTTCTTTGTGTATAATAATACGAATTGTAAAATCGCATCTCTGGGTGCCCAAGATACAGGCCTCGAGCCTAGTTTGGGACTCACTGGTACTTCAAACTCTGTGTGAAATATCTTTTTTGGCAATAAAGTCTTTTTATTATTATTTATTATCCTAGATCTGGACATATATTATGTTACTCTTTGATCTGGACACAGCTTACTCCTGTTTACAATGTACGATATCAGTTTTTTTTATTCTATAATTTGCGGCCAGTAATAAGAATTAGTGAAGTACGTGAGTACCTACTTATCATAAATGGGTTCAAAACAAATAGAGGTAGTACCTACGGTGGCTACCGTACTGCATCTGCCTACTTTAAGTAGTGGTTCTGTAAGTAGGTACAGTAGACCTCGCATGCCTCTACAAACGCGCAGTAACTGACACTTTCCCCATTTCCCTGGCTTAGCAAAGCTGCAAAGCCATTTCAGAGTTTTGGCAAAGCAGGGGTATAAGATTTTGCGATTACTCGCGTTCCCTTGGTCCTAGAAGTTTGAAGTCTACGGGTTTGTCTTGTGAATGCGAAGAGGACTGCGTAAATAGATTAGTATAGGTCTAGGTCTACGAGGTAAGTATATACATTTTTAATACAGTCGCTCAAAAAGTGACGTATTGCAGGGACGTATAGCGTTCGGGATGTGGGCTATTACATACTCGTGCTTTTTTTTTTACCTTTCCCGAACTCGTGCGTTCTCTTTCCCAACTGTCAAAATAATGTCTATTAAAAAGAAAAACCAACCATGAAGTTTTTACTAAAAAAATTCAAAGAAGTTTTTATGATTCATGCAAATACGTATATTTCTAAAAAGAAGCTACTAATTTGTTTCAATATCAGATTTAATGATTTGATGGAATGAGTTAGGTTAGGTTTCATTTCATTTCATCTCATTAAATTTCATTTTCATTTTATATCAATAAAAAAATTCTACTTCTGAAGACTTGGCTGTATGGGCATAGTTCCCTCTGCTAACCAATATGGGTGAAAAAAAAAACTCTGCTTATATTCTACGGTTGGCGCCATTTTTTAGAAATTTTCTTTGCGAGTTTAGTTGTTTGTTGCACAAAATGAGTGATTTCGACCCTAGTTCTTTTGAATTAACACCACCGGAAATCAGTATAATTGCACAAAATGCTTCGGAGAACATTTTAGCGGAAAAGTCAAAAAGTCGCTACATATCTGCATACGACGAATTTATTGCGTGGAGAGAAGAGAAAAAAACAAATACTTTTTCAGAAAGTTAGTTGAGTTTATTGTGTTTTTATTATTTTATTAAATTGCTTCATTTTTTCGCAACTGTATTAAAAATAGTCGTTCAGTACACGTGCGGAACCGTCATTGCAACTTGTTCCGACTGTCAACCCTCGCCTTCGGCTGCGCCTCGGCTCGGGTAGACATTTGTCGGAACTCTTTGCAATGACAGCCTTTCCGCACTTGTAATGAAATATACTATTTCCGAAAAAAAATCTATAATTGAAATCCGTCTATACATAACGCTTCAGCAAACTTCACCCCCTTTTCCCCTTCCACTCCCTCTTTTTGGAATGTTTACTCGACTGCGATTGAAGGAGGGTTAGGTATGTTTTTCGAGTTTATGTAATGTAAGTATGTATGTATGTATGTATATATTTCTTTGGCACGCTCTAGAGTCTAAACGGCTTGTCGTATTCGTATATTTATGTGAGTGGTGTCAATAGATTCGTCTTCGTCGTGAGAATGACACTGGGTGAATAAAACAAATAAAAAAAATGTTTTATTATTATAAACATAAATTTAAATATAAACATAAATGTTTTATTGGAGTTTGGAATAGGAAATGCTAATAAATCTTTTTTTCACGCAGTCGGGTTTTTTGTACCTTTCAATATTACTTATTTTCGCAACATCTTGTATAGAATGAAATCCTTAGTGTGCCTCTCAAGTTAAATTGAATTCTGTCGATATATATTTTCTATTTTCCCACGTACTTGTACTATTAATTATTCAGTGCTGTAGGCAAGAAAAAAAGGTTTGCCTAATGCATTGTTTTATGTCCGATATAGACATTGAAACATCTTCGCATTATTGCCTTAATTTCTAATGAAATCAGTTTGGGGCACATCGTTTGGATGGTTTCAATGTCTATAGCGGACGGACCATAGGTAGATTTTTTTTGTGTCTTAATATGATTAGAATACAGAATTTACAAATAGGTACTGAAAAACTTCATAATTATAATCAACCATATAGATCTATATTCATACATATATACCATTTATACATGTACAAATACAATACAATATTACATTGGTTTGGGAGTTAAATCTACTTATTATAATTTATTATGTCATCACTTGCTGTTGGGTAGGTTATAAAATTAAGCTTGTAAAGTTTACTAGCTTAATTTTATTATATTATATTATATTATATGATATTATATTATATTATACTATACTATACTATACTATACTATACTATACTATACTATACTATACTATACTATACTATACTATACTATACTATACTATACTATACTATACTATACTATACTATACTATACTATACTATACTATACTATACTATACTATACTATACTATACTATACTATACTATACTATACTATACTATACTATACTATACTATACCATACTATACCATACCATACCATACCATACCATACCATACCATACCATACCATACCATACCATACCATACCATACCATACCATACCATACCATACCATACCATACCATACCATACCATACCATACCATACCATACCATACCATACCATACTATACTATACTATACTATACTATACTATACTATACTATACTATACTATACTATACTATACTATACTATACTATAATATGCTATACTATACTATACTATATACTATACTATACTATACTATGCTATAGTATACTATACTATACTATACTATACTATACTATACTATATTATATTATATTATTCGTTGTTGAGGTTTTCCTTTTCTCGAGAGACTCTCTCTCGGTATCACTAAACCCCCGCCTTGAGACCCTCAGGGAAAGGGTGGTTAAGTTCCCCCGCTACAGAAAACTGTGTCTCCTATAGTCTGGCCATAACTACTGTACACTCCCTGAGGTATGCGCGGCGAGGTGGGAGCCGGGGAAACAGACTGTGGGGACGGCAGACTGACGGAGCGCGTCCCCCCCGTCTCACCGCGCGCATACCCGCGTCCCCCCCTTCTCACCGCGCGCATACCCGCGTCCCCCCCGTCTCGCCGCGCGCATACCGCAGGGAGTGTACAGCAGTTATGGACAGCTATAGCACTTTGCTCAGGATTGTTACAGTGTGGATTGCTGCCTGTTTCTGCATGATGTTTGTGTTTATGTTTGAGTCCAGTTTATCACAATATCTGTGTAGACTTTTAGCTACCTGTGGCTCCTATTACTATTGGAATTATTTCAGTGTGTGTTTTCCATAATCGGGTTATTTCAACTTTGGAGTGCGTGGTATTTGCTCAGTTTTTCTATTTCTTTAGCACCTATGTTGTAGTCTGAAGGTACTGTGACATCTATGAGGTAGGTTTTGTTTTCCATTTTGTTTGTGTATATTATGTCGGGTCTATTGTGAACTATTGTAATATCTGTTTGGACCGGTATCTCCCACATTATTTTTGCGGTTTCATTTTCTTTTACCTGTGGTTCTGTGAGATGTTCTTGCCACCACAGGCCAGAAACTTGGAATTTGTGTTTTTTGGCTGAGGTCCAGAACATGTATTGTACTATATTATTGTGTCTTTTAGTGTAATATGTTCCTGCCAGTTTTTCACAACCTTAAATGATATGCTGCATGGTCTCATCTTTGACTAAGCAAAGTCGACACTTACCATCCACCGCCTTCTTCAAGATGTCCCTTTCGTGCTGTCTGGTAACTACGGCTTGATCTTGGATTGCAAATATGGCTGACTCTAGTGACGGGGATATCGGTTGCTTTTTCATCCACCTGAAGGATTGAGCCGTATCTACATTTTCTTTTCCAAAACTGCTTTGATGAACTGTCCGTGTAGAGTTTTAGCTTTAATGTTATCTGTTCTCGTTTTAACTACTGCATTTTTAAGTTCTTTATCTGTGTATTTTTCGTTTCCTAATCCTATTTCTGTGAGGTTTGCTTGAGTGTCTTTGAATATTGAATATTTGTCTTTATTTCTGTCATGTTCTACTATTGCTCGAAGTATGTGATCTTTTTCCGTTTCCAAATATGATTTGTACTTTATTATTTGCGTTTTGTACTACTCATCGCCAAAATCTTTCGTGTCTTAACGTCAATTTTCTTAAGATCTGCCGTTCTGTAGTTTATTATTCCGAACGTGTACAATAAAACTGGTATTGCATAAATATTGATAGCTCGCAATAAATTTCGTGCGTTAAGGTGCGAATAGTGAGAGATTTGACGCGACGGTAGTATTCTTTTTGGGTTTGTTGCCTAACTTCACTATGATCTATTTTTCCTGTTTCATTTATACCTAGGTATTTGTATTTTTCATCTATTTGTAGGTGCCTAAATTCGTCCCCACTTAGCAAAAATGACCTTGGTCGTGGTATTCTTTCCTTCTACCTGCCGTCAAATGCAGAACGTTACATTTGTTTAATCCGAATTGCATGCCTATGTCCCTCGTGAAAATTTCTGTGCTGTCGATTAAAACTTTGAGGTTAATTTTATTATTTGCATAGAGTTTTAAATCGTCCATGTATAATAGGTGGTTTATTGTGCTGTCGTCTTTAAGTTTGTATCCTTTATACTGATAATTATTAAGAATGTAAGATATGGGGTTTATTCTTAAGCAGAATAGAAGAGGAGACAAAGAGTCGCCTTGAAATATTCCACGTCGGATGTAAATAGGGTCTGTAGTTACTTTTAGCACTCTTTAGCAACCACTCATGTGACATGCTATCAAAGGCTTTCCGATACTCAACCCACGCTAAGCTTAGGTTTTTCTGACACTTATGTGCGTCTTCCAGTATGGCTTTGTTAATCATGAGATGGCCTTTGCAGCCACGGGCTCCACGTCTGCAACCTCTTTGTTCGGGGGCTATAATGTCGTTTTTATCGCAGTGAATGTAGAGTTCGTTAGCTATTATGGATGTTAGTACTTTGTACATTGTCGGGAGGCAAGCTATCGGTCGCCAGTTCTCTGGATCCTGAGTATTTTGGTCTTTTGGGATTAAAATTACGCGTCCTGTTGTAAACCATTGGTCTACAGGTTCGATTCCTTTAGTAATTCTGTTGAACAACTGAGCTATGTATTTGTGAGTGTTAGTTAGGTATTTAAGATAGTAGTTTTGAATGTTATCTATTCCAGGTGTCTTCCAATTTTGAGTTTTCCTAATGGCTTGTTTAACTTGACCTACCTGTATTTCTTCAAACGTGTGCGTTGCTATTTTTGCAGATGTGTTTTCAATATCCGATATCCATTTAGCATCTTTATTGTAGGGAATTGGGTTTGATAAAATATCAGTCCAGAAGTTTTGAATTTCATCTTGGGTTGGAATTTCAGTTGGGTTTTGTTGTACGCCGTTTAGTGATCTGTAAAATTTGTGTTGGTTCTCGGAAAATAGTTTGTTTTGTATTTTGCGCATGTTTATTTCATCGTATCTACGTAATCTACCCGCTAAAGCTTTAACTTTCTGTTTTAAAATCTCTATGGTATTGTCTAGTTCGTTATCGTTATTTATGCTATATTTCTTATACAGGAGCAGCGCTGCCAAAACCCACCTTATAACTGCTGAGCGAGCACAGCGTTCTCTACTCAAAGTTATGCTGTACCTACGATATAGGCACCCCACAACTGCAGTCTACAACAAGGCGAATGTACTGTCTGTGCGCAAAATATTTGTGTATGAAAGTTTACGTAAATATCACAAAAAAGTTGTTCCGTACTTACCAGAGACCACAAAGAGAATTAAACGATGTCCAGTACCTAGCTCAAAAACCATATTCGCCAAAAAACGATACGATGTTCTAGTTCCAATTTTGTACAACACTTTTGATAAAAGGCATAGTGTAAAGAAAATTAATAATAATGAATTTAAAAATAAATTACTTACATACCTTAAAATACACCCGAAAACACACCCCTACATAGCACATACATTACCCACACAAACAAGCACCAAAATTCATACACACAAAAACAACTGTTTCGAATAGTTTTAACTTGTAATACTTAGTATTATTATTATGTAAAATAAATGTTATAATAGTTATTTTTTTTATTATTATTAGAATCTAGTTTTATGATTTCAAAATAACAGAAAATTGTGTAAAACTAAGTTTGAACAATAAGTATATTGTCATAAATTGGGAGAAGCCACTGGCTCTCGAGACACAGCTATGCTAGTTCAAGAGCCTATGGATTCATACATATATTGTGCACTAAAATTAAGCCAATAAAGTCATTTGTATTTGTATTTGTATTTGTAGCTGTCGTTTGAAGTTAAGCATTCTTCTACTATTGGCTTCTTGTTTGATTTCTACTAATCTTTTAAGTTCTTTCCTAAAACTTTCTATTTTCTGTGTAATCCGCCTCTTCTATGGTGGATCGCGTTTGGCTTTCTGTATTGTTGGTGGTGTGAATGGCTTTTGACCGTTGGTATTTATTAATGTTTTAGCAGCTGCGTAAATGACATCGTTTATTTCGCGAAGAGATTGATGATTTTCAAGTAAATTTGGTAAGTAGTTATTTAATTTATTCAAATTGCTGTTGAACAGTTTGTTGAATTTTGGTTTAGGCAAAAAAGTCCTATTTTCTACTGGTGTTTCCCTAGTTTCCGCGAGAGTTTGCAAATAATCGAGAATTATTGGATCCTGATCTTCATTAACTTGAACGTCCTCTATTTCTATCTGATCACTTGCGTTTGTATTTTGTGTGTTTATTTGTATTTCTGTGAGAATACGGTTTTGCAATGTGGCTGTATCTGTCTGTTGTGTATTGTTGTGTTGGATCTCTGGTGTATGAATGTTTGTTGACATATCTGGTGTGGGTGTGTTGATAGTAGGTGAACTGGTGATATGTAAGTCTATTTCATGAATTGTTGGATGTTGTGTGTCTGGTTCTGAGTCTGTTTGTTCCGCTCTCCGTTTAATTTCGTTAAGAACCTCTGATGATATGCATCTACGTGATAATTTGCTGCGTACTTGATTTGACAAGTATTTCCGGTAAATTTTCTCATTTTTGAGTTATCTTGGTTCCTGTCCTTGAAAAGTCTTTCTAACCTTTTGATATAGCCTGGCCCTCCGGCTTTGGCTTTGTAGTAGCAGAACATGAGTTCTTGTAATTCCAAGTTTGACCACTTTATTCTTGCGTCATCGCTTGTAGATCCTGTGGTCGATTCCAATGTACCGGCAGAGCTTGTGGGAGAAACATCCCTGCTCCGCAAAGTATCATTGGTTGGTTCTTCGGCAGTAGCATCTAGAGACGTACCCCTCGTCCTGTCCCCGACCCCCGACCTGCCGGTACGTGGAGGGTCACTGGCTAGCATTCTGTCACGCCCGCCACCAGCTACAGACGTGCCCCGGCGCTTGCCCCCGGGAAGCGGCCCTATATGAACATTATTAACGTTGTACTCCATCATACTGGGTCACCATGGCCCTGTTAGCCGCGTAAGTTTCAATTGTACGCGTTGTCCGCCCCCCACGTGGTCAGATGGTCGACACGGACGTAAGGTTGGGTTTTTGGGGGGCATAGTATATTATATTATATTATATTATATTATATTATATTATATTATATTATATTATATTATATTATATTATATTATATTATATTATATTATATTATATTATATTATATTATATTATATTATATTATATTATATTATATTATATTATATTATATTATATTATATTATATTATATTATATTATATTATATTATATTATATTATATTATATTATATTATATTATATTATATTATATTATATTATATTATATTATATTATATTATATTATATTATATTATATATAGTTAATAAAATATAATTTATGTTAAAAACACCTTCGTCTAATATCTTTCTTCCATTTCTTTCTTCTAATATCTCAAGTTGCCTCGTAGAGAGATACGTAAACTTTAAACTTTCGCGATTTGAACACATAGTTATAAATAAAATATCTAACTGAAATATTTAACTGTAATATTTAACCGAAACACTCAACTGAAATATTCAACTAAAACATTCAACATAAATATCTAACTGAAATATTAAACTGAAACGAGTTGGGAGCGACGGAGTCGGCAGTCGCAGCGTCGTCGAGTGAAGGCAGCGACGCAGCAAGTCGGCGCGTGCACCAGGGACAACAACCTGCGATGCTCTGCCACCCACTGCACCCGCACGCACCACGAGCTCCACTCCCAGCCACCTGAAACATGAAATAGTTGGTAGTCCGCTATGGATGTGTTGTTGAGTTGGGAGCGACGGAGCCGGCAGTCACAGCGTCGTCGAGCGAAGGCAGCGACGCAGCAAGTCGGCGCGTGCACCAGGGACAACGACCTGCGATGCTCTGCCACCCACTGCACCCGCACGCACCACGAGCGCCACTCCCAGCCACCTGAAACACTTAACCGAACATTTAACCGAAATGTTTAACTGAAATGTTCAACTGAAATTTATAACTGAAACTTTCAACTGATCTGAAACTTTTTAATTGAAACTTTTTAACTGAAATATTTAACCGAAACATTTAACAGAAATATTTAACCGAAATATTTAACCGAAATATTTAACCGAAATATTTAACTGAAATATTTAACAGAAATATTCAACCGAAATATTTAACTGAAACATTTAACTAAAATACTTTAACCGAATATTTAACTGAAATGTTTAACTGAAATGTTTAACCGAAATGTTTAACTGAAATGTTTTAACTGAAATATCCAACTGAATATTTAACCGAAATATCCAGATATAAATATGTAAATACGGGACTTATCGCGCCTAAAACATAAATCTTATCTACTCGACGTTTCGACCAAGTTGCATTGATCGTGGTCACGAGACGACTGCTAGGCTATTCTGTAAGCTATCTCGACAACGGAATCCGCGGTGAGATTTGAATTTTGTACTACGAAATTCAACCGTATTGCGAACGTGATACGATTGAATTTCAAAGTACGAAATTCGAATCTCACCGCGGATTCCGCTATCGAGATATCTTACAGAATAGCCTAGCTGCCTTCACTCGACGACGCTGCGACTGCCGACTCCGTCGCTCCCAACTCGTTTCAGTTTAATATTTCAGTTAGATATTTATGTTGAATGTTTTAGTTGAATATTTCAGTTGAGTGTTTCGGTTAAATATTACAGTTAAATATTTCAGTTAGATATTTTATTTATAACTATAGAGAGATACGGCCGACCATTGTAAAATATTTAACAAAAATGAATACCTTATTGTATGTTATTAACCGACTTTATAAAAAACGAGGAGTTCTCAATTCGTCGGAATCTTTTTTACTTATGTTCATCAATTAACTAATCGAAGAGGCTTGAACTGATTTGATTTTTTTTTGATAAGGTATACTTCCCAGGTGGTTCTTCCATTTAAATTTCATCGAGATAAGTTCAGTATCACCAGAGATATGGAAGTAAAACTTTATTACTTAAAATGACTAGCGCGGCATTTCAAGTCGATTCTTTTAGTTTTTCAACCGATTTCACAAAAAAGGAGAGGTTCTCAATCCGCCTGTATTTTTTTGTTTGTTACCTCAGAACTCCGTCAATGTTCCTTTGAACTGTTACACACTTTATATTTTTGTAAATTGTTAAACACAATCCAAAATTTCATCGTACCGAAGGGACTTGAACTCGCAACCTCCTGGATAATAAATAGATCGAACTGTGGCTTAATTGGCAGAGCATCTGGACATGTTATCCAGGAGGTTGTGGGTTCAAGTCCCGTCGGTACGATGAAATTTTGTTTTCTTTTTTTTTTTTGAGAGACTATACTTCCCGTTTGGTCTCATTGTAATTTTATCGAAATCTGATAAGTATCTCCAGAGATATGGAGATAAAAACCTCAAACTTAGTACTGAAAATGACTAGCGCGGCATGTGAAGTCGGTTTTTTCGTTTTGTAAACGATCTTGAATTATTAAACGATCTTAAATTATTTTAAGATAAGAGATATGACAAATTGACCATAAATGATGGTCTAAGTATCTAATATAATTATTTTTACCTATATTTATCCGCTCATTATTTTATTGATCCTTCTTAAGATTAAATTAATATTAATTAACTTTTCAATTATTTTTAAATAAGTATACCTACACCAAAACACCTTAGGAGCATTTTATATCGATGTTCCGCTTGACCTGCTACCAAACAGTAGCTTACCACCATCAAGGAAAATATATTTTCAATAGGGGCAGACACTTAAAGAAGGTGTCTTCTTTAAGTATCTGGCCCTTGGCCCAACCGCCCAGCCGAATACCAAGTTTGTTGAAAAGTAGGTCTTGCTGTTGAATTGCTTTGGAATGAAGAGAGATGACTATCGAATTGAGACAATATGTACTACTCGAGTCAAAATTGAGATGCTGACTCGGAGTTGAACTTATTGCGGTGTGGGTATGGCAGTAGGTAACCTAGCTGAGCAGGTCCATGATCTCTACGGATTATAAGGCCCGATAAAACTCCATCATTCTCATCATATTTGCTTCTGGTCCTCGCTGCTCACTGCTCAGCACATGAGGCTTGCGCCAGTTATCTTAGTATAAGTAGAGCGATGTGGAGGTCCTGTCTACTGGCGTAGCAATGCATCAGCTTGTTAAGAAAATATTTCCGGGGACTACTTACTCACGGTTTCGGAAAATCGTAGCATTTAATTACTATATGCCATGTCACCCACGTCCGTAGGAGAGTACCCTAAAACGAGAATCCCTACACGTGGTCCCTGGGTGGTGCAAATTAGGTGACACGGTGGGAGGCTTATGCCGCGGCTTGTGACCACCCACCGGCCAAAGCCATACCGCCAAGCGATTCAGTTTTACGGTATGATGGCCGGTGTAGCCATATTGGAAGACGGGTCAGAACAGTGGCGCTCCTGCTAAAAACCGTATTGACGCCTACTGACGATGCCACATCGGGAGACCAGTCGCGGAGGGTAGCGGGATCCGAGGCACGGTGCACCGCTGGCCGACCGCAGTTAGTAGGGGGCCCAAGTAGCGTGCCAGCCACACGCGAAAGGCTGCCCCGCCAACTGACGAAAAATCCCGGGATGCGCCATGGTGCCGGTTGGCGACCGGACGAGAGGGCCCTATGGACATCCCCGGGGGGGCTCGGGCGTCCCCGCAGTCTCCAAGCTGGCCCCCCATCAAATGTGGTATCCCAGTATTCGTTTCTGGACTGGTAGCAGAGCGTCTCGTTCTACTGCCGTCTTCCTACCATCACTCGCAATAAAAATGAAACGCAGGAACAAGAGAAAATATGTTACACAGCGGCTGCACTCCCTCTCACTCAAAGTGCACCTCACTAACATCCGAGCTTTGCACTGCAATATCCATGCAGTCCACTACCACCTTGAGACTGAGAAACCGGCTCTCTTGTTCCTTACGGAGACGCAGATACGATGTCCGTCTGATGTGGCGTACCTTACTTACCTCGGCTACACCCTGGAGCACAATTTTAAGGCTCGGTCAGGTGTGTGCGTGTACGCCCGGGACGACATTTGCTGTCGGCGTCTCCGTAACTTTGAAGACCCTCGTTTTTCCGTGCTTTGGATACTGGTGGACACAGGATTAGAGAAACTTCTCTATGCCTGTGTATACCGGTCGCACAGCGGAGACCAGGAGACAACCAGGCTCACAAAGTACTTGAGTGAGGTGGCGGACGCCGCTCAACACAAATACCCTTCTGCCCAATTAGCGGTACTGGGGGACTTTAATGCCCACCACCAGGAGTGGCTTTACCCACACCAGTGCACCGACCACGCTGGGAGAGAGACGCGAAAGCTTGCCTTAGCGTTAAATCTCACCCAGCTGGTCCAAGAGGCAACGCGGGTTCCTGATGTTGACGGCCATACAGCCAATTGCTTGGACCTTCTGCTGACAACTGATCCAGACCGTTACTCAGTGTCGGTATCATCACCGTTAGGTAGCTCCGACCACTGTCTGGTGAAATCTGTATCTGTGTACTCACCGCCCGATCCCAGCCCTAGAGGCACCCGGCGGGTATGGCGATACAAGTCGGCAGATTGGGATGAGATGCGATCTTTCTTTGCATCTTATCCTTGGCGACCTGTTTGCTTTTCTTCTGAAAATCCTTCGGCATGTGCGGATGCTATGACGGATGTGCTACGTCAAGGAATGGAATACTATATTCCTTTCTCTGATGTAGCGATTTCAGGCAAAGCTCAACCTTGGTTCGGGGCTGAATGTAGACGTGCTGAAGCACTGAAACATGAAGCATACCTGGCCTGGGTTGATGCTCGTAACCGCAAAACCAAGGATATGTCATCTAAGAAGAAAGCCTTCAACAAAGCTGCCAAGTCTTGCAAGAAGGCTTTACGGAAGGCTCGGTTTGACCATATAGGCCGGATAGGGAACAAATTAGCTTCGTACCCTGCAGGTAGTAAAGCGTTCTGGTCCCTGGCTAAGTCGGTTGAATCAAACTTCTGTCGCCCCTTACTTCCTCCGTTGCTGAAACCCGATGGCGCGCTGGCTCACACCGCTAAAGAGATAGCAAATTTGTTTGCTTCTCTGTTTGCGGAATCCTCACGTCTAGACACTGCCGGTGAGACACCTCCGAGTCTACCTAGATGCGTGACACAAATGTCGGATATACGCATCCGTCAGACTGAGGTTCGTAAAACACTGCAAAATCTAGGCGTGAATAAAGCCAGTGGACCAGATGGTATTCCAGCTATAGTCCTGAGGACCTGTGCGCCTGAACTTGCTCCTGTTTTTGACACGCCTCTTTCGTCTCCATGACATCTGGTCAAGTGCCGAAATCATGGAAGCTTGCTAACGTGCAACCTGTGCCCAAAAAAGGCAGTCGTGCTGACCCTGCCAACTATAGGCCAATTTCAGTCACTTCCATACTCTGTAAGACTAAGGAACGTGTACTGAATAACCGGCTCCTAGCATACCTAGAAGCGAACGATCTTCTCAGTGATCGACAATACGGGTTTCGCCGAAATCGGTCCACTGGGGATCTTCTAGTGTATGCCACGCACATTTGGAGTAAGGCTATAGATGATCATGGGGAAGCGCTTGCGGTTTCCCTCGATATCTCAAAAGCCTTTGACAGGGTTTGGCTAACTTGCAGAGTGAATGCTACCAAGGTCATAACAGTCTACCAAGTACAGTAAATACTGCGAGTTTACATCTACAGACTGACTTGGTTAGGCAGGAGGTAGCGTTATCGTTGCAGTGCTCTGGGGCCTCTGGGGTGGACTCGGGCAGTCCTTTACAACTGCCGGAGCCTGCTAGAGAGACCATTGTGTACAGCGACGAGATTGGCATAGGTATGGGTAGCTTATTAAGAACAAGATTAAGCCAAAATGTACATAATAATTGCTGTCCTAATTTACCTATAAAAGATCTATGTACGAAAATTAGCAGCCACCAGTATCATAAAAATTGTACAATTATAGTGCAGCTAGGCAACAGCACAAATGTAAAAAAAACTGATATTAATAACCTAATTGAACTTTTATCAGACATTGCCAGCAAAGGTATCAGTAAAATAATAGTGTGCTCATTTCCATACTTAAAACACAGGAGTAGTACTGTCAATATCAATAATCATATACATAAATTAAATTTGACATTATATAATCAGACATATCGCCTGAGCGACTTTTTGTATTTCGAATGTAATACATTTATGAGTAAGCTTTTATTGACAAAGGATACTTTGTATCTCAAAAAGACTGACATCTCGACCATTGCTAAGTTATTAGCATTCAATATATATGATCCAGTTTTACATGTTGTAGCGGATCACACAGACAAGCTCCAATGTAGTGGTGTTACTATGCGGGGTAATTGTAGTGTAGTTGACAAAGTTAGTTTAAACTAACGCTTAGGACAATGGGGAGGCCAGACTTAATCAACATTTTCCATCAAAATATACAAGGCCTCTCCAGCAAAGCCTTAGAATTAGAATTATTTCTCGACTTTTATAAAGTTGATATAATGTGTATTACTGAACACTGGTTTGTGAAAGGTACTTTGTTACCAATAATCAGAAATTATACAATTGCAAGCACATTTATTAGACAGAAGGCAATTCGCGGTGGCTCACTTATATATGTATCTGAAAATTGTAATTTTAAGGAGCGTAAAGACATTGTAGCTTTGTAAATTGTTAAACACAATCCAAAATTTCATCGTACCGACGGGACTTGAACCCGCAACCTCCGGAATAACATGTTCCGGTGCTTTGCCAATTAAGCCACGGTGCGAAGTATCGTTACGACGAAATTAGTGGATTGCATTTAACTTACGTAATAAGTAGTCATAGATGGCGCCACCAATGCATAATTGGGTTAACAAAATGCAATCCACTAATTTCGTCGTAACGATACTTCGCACCGTGGCTTAATTGGCAAAGCACCGGAACATGTTATTCCGGAGGTTGCGGGTTCAAGTCCCGTCGGTACGATGAAATTTTGGATTGTGTTTAACAATTTACAAAAATATAAAGTGTGATACACTTCAACGAAACATAATATTGTAGCTTTGTCTGTTGAACGATGTATTGAATTATCTTGTATAGAGCTGGGGCAACATATAGTCATCTGTGTATACAGACCTCCATCGGCTGATTATAAAATGTTTGAGACAATTATGGAAGAAGTCATGATGAAAGTCTTCAACACCCCGAAATCTTTGATAGTTTGCGGTGACTTTAATGTTAATTTAATTGAGCAGTCACCGCTCAGTGATAAGTTAAAAAATTTATTTCTTAGCTTCAATTTAAAGCATCTTTTTAACCAGCCGACTAGAATCACTAGCTCATCAGCAACCTGCTTGGACAATGTGTTTAGCAACTGTGAACCTGAGAAAATTGCAATCTTTGATAAACTTGGCTCCGACCATCTGGGACAGAGTGCCACATTTTCATGTAAAACATCCACCAAAGGTCAAGAATACACATACAGGCCCATTACAACCAATCGGGTTGAACAGTTTGTGGATATCATTGACAAGCAACTAATGAACCTAATATTTTCTGAGGATCCCGATGACCTATGCAGCACTTTATCTCAAATGTTGGGTGCAGAGTTCAATAATATTTTTAAATTTAAAACTATTACAAGAGCTGGGAAAATTCGGTTCGATGACTGGGCTACTCCTGGTATTTACAAAAGTAGAAATAATTTGTACAACTTATACTCACAAAAACAAATTAATTTACACAATACTAAATTCATAAATCACTTAAAACTATATTCCAAAACTTTTAAAGTGGTTTGTCAGACAGCAAAATCTTTGCATTTTAGTAGAAAAATTAAGCATGCTGATGATAAAATAAAAACAACATGGAAAATCATCAATACTGAAACTGGAAAAATAAAACAAAGAGACAGTAAGATCATCTTAAAAATTAACAATAAATTAATCATGGATAGTAATGAGGTTGCCAATACATTTGATGAGTTCTTCTCTCAAGTACCCATTACTACCACTCAGTCCATTAATTCTAGTCCCGCTGATGCTTATTCTATATTATCAAAGTGTGTAAATAAATGTGATACCTTGTTCCAGTTCAAACACGTAACTGCAGACTCAATTGTGAAAACATTTAAAATGCTCAAACAAAAGAAAACCGAGGACCTGTGGGGAATGTCAACCACAGTTCTCAGTTACATTATTACTGTTATTAGCCCATACTTAGCTTTTATTTTTAACAGATGCGTTGATCAAGGTGTCTTCCCGGATTTAATGAAAAAAAGTAAATTGATTCCTTTATTCAAATCAGTAAACAAAAATGATCCATCTAACTATAGACCAATCTCTATACTACCGGCATTGAGTAAAATTTTTGAAAAAGTAATATTAGACCAGCTTTTAACACATTTTAACATGAATGATCTATTAAATAGCAAGCAATTTGGATTTACTAAAGGGCGTTCTACTACTGATGCAGGAATAGGTCTTCTTAAACATATATTTGATGCATGGGAGAAAGCACAAGATGCTATTGGCGTGTTCTGTGACTTATCAAAAGCATTTGATTGTGTCTGTCATGAAACACTAATTTACAAATTAAAATACTACGGTGTTGAAGGTAAGGCACTTGATCTGGTATCATCATACCTCTGTAATAGAACACAGATGGTTGAAGTCAATGGCGTCAGGTCATCTGGATCCCTCATAAAAATGGGAGTCCCACAGGGATCGATCCTAGGACCTTTTTTATTTCTAGTTTATATCAATGATTTACCGTCATTCGTACAGAACCTATGTGATATTGTTTTGTTCGCAGATGATACTTCCTTGATATTCAAAATAGATAGGACTACACCTAACTTTGACGATGTAAACAAATCAATAACACAGGTTCTGAATTGGTTTACAACCAATAACTTATTGTTAAACGCAAAAAAAACTAAATGTATTAATTTCTCTCTACCAAATGTAAAAAAGGGTATCCTAAATAGAAGTATATTAATAAATGATGAACCATTAGAACTTGTTGAATCCACAACATTCTTGGGCATCACCCTGGATTCAAAGCTTCAATGGGGTTCTCAAATATCGGTTCTAGCAGGTAGGTTAAGCTGCGCTGCATACGCAGTACGTAAAATTAGATTTTTAACGGACGAAGCCACTGCAAGATTGGTCTATTTCAGCTACTTCCACAGTATAATGTCTTATGGCATTTTATTGTGGGGGAAAGCCGCTGAAATCCAATCAATATTTGTTTTGCAGAAACGAGCTATTCGCTCTATATATAGTATGAGGTCGCGAGATTCACTTCGTGAAAAATTTAAGGAAATTAAAATTCTAACAGTGGCATGTCAATACATTTATGAAAATATTTTGTTCATACGCAAGAATATAAATGATTATAAGAAAAGGTCTGATGTACATAATTTTAATACAAGACATAAAAATAGATTAATTATACCTAATTTCAGACTGCAGAAAGTTAGTGGTTCATTCATGGGGAACTGTGTACGCTTTTACAATAAGCTACCTAAAGATATTGATCAATTGCCTATGAGCAAATTTAAAATCTATGTAAAATCCAATTTGATGAAAAAATCATACTATACAATAGGTGACTATATGGATGACAAAAATGCATGGCCTGAATGCCCCAAGTTCCAAGAACAAATATAAATTGTATTATAATTAATAATATATTGTTAAAATTTTAAAGCTGACATGTACAATTAATTTAAAAAAAAAAAAGATAAAATGACAAGACAAGCCCCATAGAGTTTCTTGGTGTTTCTTCTCTGATGGGAGTATTTCCGAAACACCGGTAGATTCAACAGCCATTCAGTTTTCCCCTTTTGTCCGCAGATTTTCTTTCTAGGCTTGCCATTTTTATTTTTATTTAAACAATATTATGCAGCTGACAGACGGACTATCAGTTCCATTTGGATCATGATATGTACTGTGATCGGTATGCGTTTCTCTATGTTGTGTTTCACTATTTCACTTTTTTATTTTTTTTATATAAAATTTGTCTGAAGTACTGAAACACACAGTTACATGTATGGTTGGTTTTAACCTACTTTAATTTTTTTTAAATATTCTGACGTAAACGATTGGATGACAGCTGAATGGTTCATTACTTTTTTTTCTAATTCAAAGCGTTAAATTCTGCTTTTGCTATGTTTACTTGATAATTGGTTATGATTTATTTTATGATTTATGATTTTGACGTGTATATGTGCGTATATTTATACTGCCTACATACTGAATAAATGCTTTGATTCTTGATTCTTGATTCTTGATTCTTTGGCACGATAGCCTTATAAGCAAGCTTCCATCCTACGGACTGCCCACTGGTTTGTGTGTCTGGATTTCGGATTTTCTGAGGGACCGGTCAATAAGGGTAGTCATTGATGGCTGCTCTTCTGACCAATTGGCAATTAATGCCGGGGTCCCTCAGGGATCGGTGCTCTCTGCAACCCTTTTCCTGCTGCATATCAACGATCTGCTTAAGCCCGGTATCTTTGGGTATGCAGACGACAGCACCGTTGTAGAGCTACACATCAAGTGCACGGACCAGTGCGGCTGAAATACAGTGTTTCAGAGAGGCGATGGTCGAGCGCATGAACTTGTCCTTACAGGGTGTCTCCGAATGGGGTGATGCCAACCTGGTCACATTTAATGCTGCTAAGACCCAGGCGTGTCTGTTCTCCGCCAAACGGAGTCCATTCCATCTGACTCCTACTTTTCGAGATGTATCCGTGCCGATAACTAACCACCTTGAACTTCTTGGCATTTCTTTAACACCCACACTCAACTTTGGGTCCTATATTGAGTCCAAGGCCCAGTAGGCTTCGAAAAAGCTCGGTATTCTGGCCAAGGTGAGACAGTATTTCATACCGTGACAGCTGCTCAATTTGTATCAAGCACAAGTCCGATCGTGCATGGAGTACTGTTCTCACCTCTGGGATGGCTCAGCCAAATACCAACTGGAGGCGCTGGAAATAATTGAGAGGAAAGCCAAGAAACTCATCAATGACGACAAACTTGTTGGTAAAAGGCTCCAGAGCCTAGAGCATCGCCGCAAAGTCGCAAGTTTATCGGTTTTTTATCGGATACATTTCGGTGAGTGTGCCATCCTATTGCACGAATTAGTCCCATCATCCCCCTTTTTCTATCGGACAACCAGACGTACCGATGTGCGCCATCGATTTATGGTGGACATTCCATCTACCCGCACAAAACGTTTCGATTCATCATTTATCATACGTGCTGCCAAGGAATGGAATTCCTTGCCGGTGTCTGTGTTTCCCAGTAACTATAACCCGGGGGTCTTCAAATCGCAATCAAAATCAAGTGAACAGGTATCTTCTAGGTAAGCGTGCTACATCGTCGATCGCATCGTCACTTAACACCAGGTGAGGTAGTGGTCAAACGCTTACTTATCCAGTATAAAAAAAATATATATATTTTATTTTATATAATAAATAGGTCTATATCATTAAGAGTACGACCTTTTGCGTGCAGATCTCTAAAAGTCATTTAGATTATTGGTTCCGACTACCTGTCTGTCAAAAAAACTAGCTCGCTTCATACTAAAGTTAATCTGTGCAATATTTTAAATCCACGTTGCATAGAATTTTGTAGATATCTTGAATTTTAATAAATTAAATACAAAATAATTAAGTATAGGTGTACAAATCATGTCGAAACTCTTAGTTGGGTAAGTTGTTATAGACCTAGATAGGTCTCTGAGTACTACTCGTAGTCTACTAATCAGTTCTCAGAGTAGGTATGGCTGCATATTGTTCTCGTTCGTTCGAATTGGATTGGCTGAATGATACCTACCAATGGTGTAGCAGGGTCATGGTCATGGCATTAACACAAACTAGAGGCGTCCAGTGGTTGAAATTAAACCACAATTAACTAATTTTTAAGAATAATTGTACCTAACACATTTTTATGTCAGCAGCGTTCACACTTCACTTCTTGTCCATATGAACTTAACTACATATGCCAGAATTACCAGATCTTTCATGTTTTCATTTCACATACGAGTAGATCAACGACTACTATGGATACTACGTATACCTAGATTTATATAGGTGAGATAGTGGTCAAACGCTAGCTTATAAGATATAAAATATATATATAAATATATCTATACAGGGTACCCATACTGGCTGGTAAAAAAATAACACATACAGTAGAATCCGTTTATTATGACTCCGCCTATATTGACCAACCGGTTATTATGACGTAACTATACTACGAAGTTTGGTTTTCATATGAAATTCTTTATAAATAGTCGGATATAATGACTTCCCACTTCCCTTACAGTGACATGTCGCTTATTATGACCCATTTTTAATACAAAAATGTAAATTATGTCCGGTTATAATGACCGACATGATTCTGTACACCTTCGGTAATGTTCGTTGATTCCCGACGACATTCGGCACGTGGCTCGTTTTTGTTTTGAACTATGTTTATGTATTAAACTACTTAAGTACATTCATATTTACATAAAAAAGGTTTTTCATTTCACAAAACGCTTTGTATGACGTCCGCTTATTATGACTTGTTTGTCAGTTCCTTTCGATGTCATTATAAACGGACTCTACTGTACGTATAAGTAAATTTCTTTCAGTTCATCTCTAATCAATCTTCACTTTCGATGCCAAAGTACGCTAACACAAGCTAAGAATGTAATAAGCTGTGGTGTCTCAATAGCCCACAACTACTTCAATTCGGCTCTTCACGGCCCCACAGCTTCCCAGGTTCTAATTATTTTGAATTTCCGAATTTATGAGTTAGTATGTATTTAATGTATTTATGTCGAAGCAGCGACAGCGTATTGATGTCGCCAAAGACATTACAGCAAATTTTCTGTAGGTAATGTCTTTGGATGTCGCTTACAAAATTGTTATACGACCAACACATCCACTAGCGGATCCAGAGAGGGGCTAGAAAGCTCAGGTCCACCCCCTAATTATCTATGTTCACCTTTGAATGCCTTTGATATCCGTATCCATAAGGTCAGTAAATGCAACATGTGAAAATAGTCTTCAGGGCCAAGTCTGGGATAGCCTAAAGCGGGCATGCCTTTGCCAAGGCAAAAGGGTAAATTGGGTACGCATTGGATAAAGCGCGAGAGCATAATAATGGTAATTTTTTTTTCCTGTGTAAATAATTAACTAAACAATATAAGTATCATTAGTCAGTCATCGTTACGATCTATTTACAGTTTCTGCAAAGTTGTGGGTTTTTTTTTGTTGTTTTGGCCCGTGGCACGTCATATTTTGTAGTCGTAGATTTTAAAGCTTATTTAAATTATTTCACCTCCCTTATCGCTATTTTTAACAGACTTCAGACAGACGCAAAAAAGGAGGAGGTCTCAATTCGTCTATGTTTTTTTTTTCAATGAATCTTCTCTCCAAGAACCTTGTAATATTCTTTTATATTTATACACCATATAATGATATTAGAGTTTATTTCATAAAACAATATCAATGTTGACAAAAATCCGCATATATTACAAGTTCATCACTACATATTATAAAACAAAGCCTTTGCCACGTCTTTCTGTCTGTCTGATCGCGATAAACTCAAACTACAATAGATAGAGTGATTTATGAGGAAGGTAAGTATATAATTTGTCAATATTTTGTGCAAATTGGTTCAAATATGATGATAATTGTTGAAAGTGTAGGAGAAACTCAAGCCACCTGGGTGCTTTAATCGAAAACGCTGCCTAATCACTTTGACATATAAAAAGGACTTTTTATGTAGTAGTATATTATGCTTTACCCGTGCGAAGCCAGGGGCGGGTCGCTAATACTAGTATAAAATAAATTCCTATTCTATGCAACTGCATTTGCACTGCTTACTTTGTATTTTGCTTCATGTTTTCATCAAGCCTAACTAAGGCTACATTGCATTGGCAGCGACGCGAAGAGCCGAGCAAAGAGCTCGCGACGGCGTACGTCACCTCGCGCTGTCTCGCGACCTGTATATTCTATGGGTGCGAGATTGCTCGCGACCACGCGAGACTGGTAGAGCCGGCGCGAGGCTTCGCTACACCTCGTTCATTCTATCAAGCGTTTCTATATCTTGTAACATTTCTCATAAGGTTTATAATCTTTTTATTAAAACTGATCGTCTCGTCGCGTCGCGTCACTGCCAATTCAGTATGCATTGAGCCTAAAAATGTATTTCAATATTTCCATGCAAATTTGATTAAATTAAGAGGAACACAGATACACTACGCAAATTCTGATAACGACATAGTTTACTCTCTGCTGAACAAAATACATCCTACAATACTTTATAGTTTTTTTGCATAAAAGTGACAACATTCTCATTGTTCGTACACGTATACCCTTTCGGAGATATCAATCACGACTTCCGTGGACTGAGGCAATACCGGAGAGGAGTCCAGCCAATGGGACGCAATACCGCGTTAAGTTTAAAATCGATGATTTTGAAATGGTTGCTCGCTTAGGCTGGTGTCCCCTTAAGGCGGCTCCCTTCCCCTACATAACGTGCTCACCTGACTTTATAGAACGGGAAAACGACGATCGCTGGTCAAATGACTTCCATATTCATAAAGTACTAGGTAATTATTTCAAGTTACTAAATTACTAGCAGCCCGCCCCGGCTTCGCACGGGTAGAACATATATGCCTACAAAATTTGCATTAGTTTGTTGCATCGAATATAAAATATTAACATATTTAACAATCATCGTCATATTTCAACCAATTTACACAAAACCTTAACGAATTATGCACCTAAACCTTCCTCATAAACACTCTGGCTATTGGAGAAAACCGCAGGATAATCCGTTCAGTAGCTATTGAGATTATTGCAAACAGACAGACAGACGCAGTGATGGACTTTGTTTTATAATTCTTACGTAGTGATATTGGACGGCCCTTTGCCGTAAAGGATAGTTACCCTGATTCTGACCCGACGGTTGTTGGTTCTAATCCTAGCTATATACCTACCAATGAAAGTTTTATGTGCATTCATGAATCATGAGTTTTCGTACAGTGGTAGTGGGATCATTAAATCTACCAAAAAGTAGCTTACTTACCACCAAGGAGAACATCTGCCGCCGTAACCTTACGCGTTCCCCGACGCAAAATGTAGGGGTAATATACGTTTAACGTGTGTGTCTGTGTGTCTGTCTGTAGCATCTTAGCACCTGATAGATGTCTTAATCGAGAGTTTTCTTAGCTTTGATTCATGAAAATTCGTTCAATCGTTATAAAACGATGAGCTTTTTTCTAGTTAATTGCGCTATGAAATCAACTTTCATAGGTCTGATCAATTCGAAAATCTTCTTCTTCAACGATATTGTAAGAACATGGAACATTGACCTGATGCTGGGACATCTGGACTCTACAGAATACTCAAATCCTCACCAACTTACAGCTCAGATTTTAAATGTCGTGTTTAGAGTCATTGGAATGCTTTTAATGAAAAGATTGTACATAGATCAGTCGGGGTGGTTTAAAATATCATATTATTATATATATAGATGAATATTATTTTATACAATAGATCATATTATTATACTATATTGACTTCAAATTGATTGTGATCGGTGGGTATCTACAGCATAGCTAAGCTTATAATGATATTTTCGTAGTAACTATGACCTAATCTGTGGTTTCACTGCAAATATTTTATTAATTTTGCGATGCGTGTATGTGAAATTCGTGATATCTTCTAGAGTTTTCATTTGAATTATATACTGTAAAGGACAATTTTAATCTATAATATGTAGCAAGTAATTATTTGGATAAGGATTAATACTATATACTTGAAAATAGCCTTGGAAGTTATGTAATATTTTTTAACAAAAATTTTAAGATTAAAATGGTTACTGTGAGTCAACCTTAAGAGATAGACATATGCTGTCGCGGACTTTTTTGTAGGTCTTATTAAGTTGTACAACTCTTGCATAGAAAATATTCTTCTATCTATTTTCAATTAAGCAGCGTTCGTAAGAAACGTGTTTTTTCGACCGTTTTTTTGCCGACTTAGGTTGCAAATTAGGTCTCCACGAATGTATCTTTGATTTAAACGGGATAATATATAGCCTATTTTCATTCCGAAAGTCCATTCTATGTATTAGTGAAAGAATTTTTTAAATCGGTTCAGTAGTTTTTGAGCCAAATCATTACAAACATACAAAAATACAAAAATACAAATGTTCTCTCTTTATAATTTTAGTATAGATTTCTATCTGTTATATCTGCTTATATCGGTATCTGCTTAATTTCCAAGATAACGAAGGACTTGGACCTATCAAATAAGACATGTCTAATCACGGGAGCAAACAGCGGCATCGGGTTGGAAATGACGCGATGTCTCAACGCTCGCGGTTGCACCGTGCTGATGCTGTGCAGGAACAAGTACGCCGCTGATTTGATAGCTAGGAAGATTTGCGATGATACACAAAAACTGAAGGTCTACGAAACTAACCTCGCCTCGCTAAACTCTGTGAAGAAATGTTACGATGACATTTTAAAGAATGAAAAGTAAGTAGTTGTAGGTGGTTCTGAAGTAGTTATAAGAAGTCGTAGAGTAGAATGTGTGGATGGACTGTGTGAAGAAACATAAGGTTGTAAAAGGAGTTGGTTCAGAAATTATAGCAATTACAGTTAAATGGAAGACACATGTTCCACCAACCCCATACCAGCAGGTGGGATAAGGTAAAACGAAAATGATGATGCTATCTTTGTTAAAAAGATATGAGGATGACCTGACGTAATAGTAGCTTTAGCTGCATGCATTAAATTATCTAAGTCCGATTAATTCTTCTCGATTATATTAAAAAACGTCAATTCCTATATAAAAATTCAAAGTCAATCGATTTTAGCCAGTAAGAATAGTCTAAACGGCGGCCATCAATATTTGCTCTCTATACATGCATGGCTGTGTGTTTGGACACTTAAAAAATAATAATGAATACATGATGAATATCTGTTTATTGCAGAATGTTAGATATAGTAATATTAAACGCTGGCGTGTTCGGTTTGCCGTGGACTCTGACGGAGGACATGTTAGAGACCACGTTTCAAGTTAACTACTTGAGCCAATACTATCTGTTGATGAACATTGAAAAGATTCTTGCTCCTAACGCACGTGTCGTATTTGTGTCTTCAGAATCGCACAGGTAAATATCACTTAGTAGTACTTTCTGATAACAGAGAAGCAAGCGAAGTCATAAATGTATTTCATAAATGTCATAAATGTATTTCAATTCAAACAAGAAAGGCACTCATTGATGGAATCTGAGGCCGTTCATTTGATTTAATCATGTCAACGCATGGACCTCTCCACTCTCACATGTGTCAACTTGACACATCTTCACGTATCGAGACTAGAATAAAGGGAGTGAAAAGAACACAGTTCACAACGTCGATCTACACTTAAGAACTGGAATTGACCTAGGTGACATAACTAAAGCCTGGGTGCGTCGCATGTGTCGCATGCATCCCAAAAGTAAAACGTAGTGGCAGGACAACAAATGATTTTCACAGAGACTGGCTACAGATTAGATAGAGACGTATGAAAACTGAGGGAGTCCTTTGTTCAGCAGTAAGATCAAGTAGGTTAATCTTAACAACTTTGAACTCCAACAATTTCAGGAACATAAAATTATCCATACGCGACCAAATGATACCGAGCGAGTCCACGGTGTCGCTACCGAAACACTCATACACGTCTATCAAGGCGTACAATATATCGAAGTTGTGTGGGCTGCTCAGTATGCATTTCCTCGGCCACCGGTGGATGAATACAGGCAAGCAAGTGTTCGCGGCGCATCCCGGCTCCTTCGTCAAAACCAATCTGTGTCGTAACTGGTGGCCCTGGGAGACTCTCTATACTACGATGCTGCCCTTTAGCAAAACTATTGTAAGTGCTTACTGAACATTGTTTAGCATTAGCTGTGCTGAGCTTTAACGTGGTGTGTAATTATGTGACTAACTCGGCCTAAGCACGATTGTAGCGTGCTTCAGTAGTTAGAAATATATGTACCTACTACCTACCTATACGTCACGTAGATAATTTATTCTTATGTGGCTACCACGGCTTTTCAAAATGGCAACCCAAGATAGGTATATTATTGAAAGAATCGTGAGTATTATTAATTTTGATTATTTTTTACGGTTTGACTCACGTACAATGATCGACAGTCTGTTAGACGTCCGACTGGTTTCGAGGCAATCGGTGCCTCATCATCATTGGTCAGTGCGCGTACTCTCGCGGAGCGCTGCACAGGCTGCACCCGCACTGCACGTGGCACGTCGCCGGAGTTTATCGCGTTGCTTTCCCTCCGCGCCGCGCGCCTCTGTGCCCGCGCGGCACGCGCGGATAGTGGCTCGGTCGCCACAGGCTGCGGCGATTGTGAGTCATCATTCTTCTTCACCGCATTATAAAGGCCCGTGCACACCACACTGACTGTGTCTTGTGGCACATATTCTTGCCGATCACTGTGTTTTATGGCGAGAACTGGTTTCCACGCAGCGGCCTAGACTCCATCCTTGGTCGCGGTTGAAATTTGGATGACGCAGGATTTCAATAGCTTCACGTACTTTTCGCGGTAAAAAATTGTCTTTCGCTAGTACTGAAGCCTAGTCGAATCTCAAGGAATTACTGATTTCCTGCGAATGTTCAGCCACAGCCGACCTATCTGTGTCCAAGTTCTTTACGCTTCTGATGTGCTCAGTCAGCCTCGTAGCAATGTTGCGTCGGGTTTCACCGATATAGCTTTTGTTGCAATCACACGGTATTTTATTCACGCCTGGTGTGCTTAGTGGCTGTCAGTCCTTTGGTGAGCGTAAAAATTGCTGAAGTCGTCCGAGTGGGCGGTAAAATGTCCTTATGTCATATTTACGTCGTAGGAGGGCACCAATTTTATCAGTGACCCCTTTCACGAACGGTAAGTATATAGGCACCCCGTTCAACAACAGTTGGTCTCACTCGCTCCGGCCCATTTACCCATCGCTAGCATTGCCTCCAATTGTACCCGTTCCGTTGTAAAACCTGCCTTAAATGTTCCAGCTCAGCGTTAAATTCAATGCCGAAATTGCTTATTAACCGTGCCCTCCAATTGTGCGACATTCAGTACACACACCTTGCAGTTCATAACTCATTGTGGTGAGCACACTTTCGCCAGCAATGTTATATTTTAGTATTTATGTATGGTATCGAATACACATTAACATGAAGGTTGATATTCAGGCGCAAGCCGCTGGCACGCCGCTGTACTGCGCGACCTCGCCTGACCTGGCCGGCATGTCCAATCTCTACTTCAAGGACCTCAAACAATGCGAGGAGAGCGAACTCGCTAAGGACTTCAACTTGGCGTTCCGGATTAATGACCTCACTCAAGACTTGCTCGAGGATCGAACCGAGACGCTCGCTCTTGAGGCTTCGACAGCTGAGGATATAACACCTACTCTTATGCCGCAGAAACACACTACGGTTGAAAATTTAACGCCTGAATATTCTGGGTAGACTAATCTCACATGTGTTTCCGAAAGAAAGCTTTATTCTCGCTAAGTTAAAATATTATTTCCTTTGTATTTTGGAAAGGGGGCTGACATTGATATGTACTTGTTGATACTATTCTGACGTCGTACCAAAAAAGGGCATATCTAACATTTTGTATGTAAGTTTGGGGAGTCCTTATGTATTTTAATTTTTATATAAATATCGTAAAGCGGTTAACAGAATACATCTACCTACCAAGTTTCACCTATGTATAGTCTTAATAGTTTTGGAGTAAAGTGATCGTGACATACGGAGGGACAGACAGACATGACGAATCTATAAGGGTTCCGTTTTTGCCATTCGGCTACGGCACCCTAAAAAACTTACAAAATATTTCTCGAAAATTAATTATTGATCCTTATTTAAAGATACCTTATTTAAAGATATGATATTATGAATATTTTTAGTTTTGAGACAAACTATAACTGTCACAATTATTGATAAACTTATTTTAATTTATTGTCAAAATCACTATATCAAAATAAATAACTTCTAATACTAATAACCGACTTCAAATGCCACGCTAGTAACTTTGTATTACAAAGTTTGAGGTGTTTATCTCCATAACTCAGACGATATACATCAGATTTTTACAAAATTTAAACTAACAAAAAAAAATTGCAAACATGACAGAGTAATGTCCGAACATACATAAAAAATACCCAAATTGAAAAATAACTTCCTTCTTTTCAACCAACTTCAAAAAGGAGGAGATTCTCAATTCAACTTTTTTTTTAATGTTTGTTACTACAGAACTCCGTCATTTATTTACCCATTGGGAAAATTATTTTTTCGTTTGAGAGAGTATACTTTCCGTTTGGTTCCATTGTAATTTTCTCGAGATCTGATGAGTATATCGAAGTTGGCTTCTTTCTGATTCCGAATATAACTTATAAGATTCCGTATTTAACTCAATTTCTAAAAAAACGTTAGATGTGCCCTTTTTCCGTAAGACGGCAGTATTGTGGAACGCATTTATTTGATTTGATAATTTGAAAAAATGTACTTGATTTAATGAAGCCCCTCAGATTAAGACATGCCATTGAAAGGTTTTTGTTAATTGTTAAATTAAAAGAATGTTATTTGATATATTACTTTTATTTATTTAATTTTATAAAATATAAAATGCAGATAGTTTATAAAATATCATAATATAGTAGGTTACATTTGGATAAATACTACTAAATATAACTAATGATAGGCACGATAACATTTCATAAAAGTTTATATAAATCCAAACTAGAATTAATTAATATACAGACAGACAATTTTAGATCTAGATCTAGATTTACTATAGAATATCTATATTATGTATAAATGAAACCCTATTTCCCTTGGTCACTCACGGAATAATTTGAGAACGGGTGGATCAATTTGGCTAATTCTTTTTTTGTTGTGTTTGTAATTGTCAGGACAAGGGTTTTATTAAAGAAAAGAAAGGAACGTATTTTTAACGCGGGCAAGTCCGCGGGGCACAGCTAGTTTTATAGAAAATTCAATTAATTCTAAAGGAAAATATCCCCTACTCCACACGCTTCCAAACATGAGTCATATGCAACAACAAATACGTTTTTTGAATAAGCAATCACATCTCTACTCCGATTTACAAAGTTCAGCCTGAGGTTCAGCTTTAGTGGATACCAGCCATTACATTCCCATCCTTCGATTATGACTGTATGGGTTCCCAGCCTTCGGTTATGACTGTAAGGGGCTTCCTTTGTTTTGTGTAGAGCAGAGGTTCCCAAACTTATTTTTCTCGTAGACCAC
This sequence comes from Cabera pusaria, assembly GCA_954871355.1. NCBI lineage: Eukaryota > Metazoa > Arthropoda > Insecta > Lepidoptera > Geometridae > Cabera > Cabera pusaria. The sequence continues at coordinate 19,453,387 of OX940887.1, forward strand.
TTTCGAAATTTTACTGGTTAAGGTGGATTGGGGCCCCCCTACTGCTTTCTACCATATTCCTAAAATTGGTTTAATTTGGGAAGCTTTTTTTTTACCACTCCACATTAAGGGTATCTATTCTAAATGTGGAGTGGTAAAAATAAAAAGAAAATAGTATATTTTCTTGTTTTTTCATGTAATATATAATTTATTTTGTTTGTACTATATATAATTTAAAAATGTTAGTTTTGTAAAGCCAAGCCAATTTTTGTTCTTCACTATCGAAACCAGATACATTTCCGGGGACCCCCACTAGCAGTAAAGCCAAGCCAATTTTTGTTATTCACTATCGAAACCAGATACATTTTCGGGGACCCCCACTAGCAACTTGTGAACCCCCATTTTTTTAATGCCAAAGCAGACCCCTGTCGAGTCTTTCATGGACCCCTGGGGGTCTACCTAGACCACTTTGGGAATTGCTGGTGTAAAGCCACACGCAATGATTACCCCAATCGATCGACTATTTAACTTACGCGTTGTTTTTGATTTCTTCAGATTAATTATGTACGTTTTAAGGAGGCGCGGCGAGGTGTATGCTCTGCAGTGGACATAATTTTCAATTTTATGTAAATCAGTTAAATCAACGTGCGTTACGGTGGAGAGGTAGTTAGGCTAAATTCCGATCATATCAATACCCCCGTGTAAATAAGTTGCATAGCAATCTAGATATAATTACTATATTTAAGTAGAATGGCCACAAAATAACTTTGCCAATTAAACAAAATCAAGTGATAAGGCCATGTCACAGGTATAACTAACAATTCACTTAACAATATCGATTAAAACTTAATTTTTAACTACATTCCAATAAATAGTTCATTTAACGTAATTGCCTATAAATTTTATGAGATAACAATAAGCTTCTTGCGCAATAGTATTAACTATAAAGAAAGTCTAAGATTTTGAGCCACAGTATAATATTAATCGGCTTATAATTATAAGGTTTTCACGCGATTATTTTAATCGAGAGGTATGTCTACTTTATGACCAAGCGCAGACAGCAAACACAAGAAGTATTTACTGCAGCCTTTCAGAGTCACGAACATAGGTACGTTGTGACGAAGTCTCACAATATCACAATCTTATCTGTTCAGTTAAAAATGTAGCTAGTGTTAGGTGTAGTGTATTAGTATTTATTAAAGCGCAAGCGCCTTTATTATTTATGCTTGGTGGTCTCTCTTTCAACTTATGGGTGTAAGCACCTCTTTAATACAGCCCTCTATTAAAGGCAACTATTCTTAGAAAGTTTAGTGGAAAAGGCTTTACTTCCAATGGTGTGCACATGAACAGAAAAGTTGGTCAATACTTTAGGCTGTTGTTTCAGAATACGCAACGAGTCACACAAAACTGTGTCTCAGTGTGAGTGCTTTCAACATAAGTATTATGCGCTGCGACCGGTAAACATACCCTCAGTATGTAATTTCTAAGAGAGAAAAAGCGGCAACGGGTAAGATTAAACTTTGAGAGCATGAAAAGGCACAACCAGTTACACTGCGTCACGGTTTAATGTGACTTGATTAAATCCATTCAGAGCCCCAATTATGTATGCCAGGGAACCACTTTAAAGCAAGTCTCTCCCACATCTCGCTCACCGATAGCGTTCGTAGTCTGTAAGCCAATTATAGCAGCATATTTGAATTGCACTGCGTTGTTGCTCGGTAACAGAATTGGCACTCTAATGAAGCTTGATCAGTCCACCTTCTGAAATGCATCTACTTTGGATGCATCAAGTAGATATAATGTATTAGCTAAGGTTCAGTACAGTAGGATCCGTTTCTCCACCTCCTTGCGACAGATGGGACAGACGTGGATGCGATCGCCGCACATTTGACACATGCCGTGTCCGCACAGGAATATCATGTTCTTCAGACGGTCGAGACAGATCGGGCACATCGTCTGGAATGTGGAAACGGACATGTCAATTGGACTAACCTACCTATGAGACATTATTACTACCTTATAAGTATTTCATACAACTATAACGAAAACAAAAAGAAAGAAGAGCTGAAGATCGGGCTTATTGGCGTGTCTTGGTAGAGGCCTATGTTTTGACATTGGACTGATAACGGCTGATATGATGACAATATCTATATTGAGGGCACGACTTAGGGTAGACAAGACTTAAGGGTATTGCGCATTATGCGTTTTTTAGATTGTTTCATTTTTAGGGTTTCGTACCTCAAAAGGTAAAAAAAGGAACCCTTATAAGATCACTTTCTTGTCCGTCTGTCTGTCTGTCTGTCTGTCTGTCTGTCCGTGTGTCACCACCGATTTTCTCAGGAACGGGTGGACCTAGCAAGTTGTAAATGTATACTAAATACTGATGTTTATAGTCCCTATTAGGTGGATAAAAATCAAGGTCCTGAGTCAACACCATAAAAAGATATGGGAAAATTTAGATTTTCTCAAAAACTTGTAAGTACCAAAATACACCTTAATTTTCAACTTTTTTATTTTTCGGAATTTTTTTTTACTTGAGCTGTAAGACCTTGCTTTTAACCAAAATTGACAATTCTAGGTCAACCGGAAGTACCCTATAGGTTTTGGGTCGAAAACCTATAGGGTACTTCCCGTTGACCTAGAATCATGAAATTTGACGAGAAGCAAGGTCTTACAGCACAAATAAAGGATACATTCCAAAAAATAAAAAAAGTTGAAAACTTAAGGGTGTCCCCATACATACATTGTACATGCCAATTAAGATAGGCAACTGAGTTATATGAGCGCTCATACAATATAGAGGTCTAGCATAATCGGTACCAACCATCGTTGGTACGGAAGCCTCGGTGGGCGAGTGCAACTCGACTTGGCCGGTTTTTTATTTTTTAATAAAAATTGTCTGAAGTACTGAAACATAGAGTTATGTGTAACAAATAGTACGGTTGGCAACTCTACTTTAATAATTTATAACCCCCAACGCAAAAAAGGGTTGTTATAACTTTGACGCGTGTATCTGTGTATGTGTGTGTCTGTCTGTGACATCGTAGCGCCTAAACAGATGAACGGATTTTGATTTAGTTTTTTTCTTCGATAGGTGTCTTAATCGAGAGTGTTTCACCAAAAGCCGTTCGGTCGTTTAAATACTATGAGCTTTATTCTAGTTGATGACGCTATGAGATCCACATTCATAGGCCTGATCAATTCGAATTTCGGTATTATCTTACTTTAATGCACATTGTAAGAACATGGTAGCAATGATCTGATGCTGGGACATCTCCTGGAATCTGCAGAATACTCAACTCTTCAACAACTCAAAGCAGATATTTCGTGTTTGGGCTCATTGGAATGGTCTCAATGAACAGTTTATAACTAGATCAGTCAGGCATGGTTTTAAATATTGAATTTAAGTACCTACATATCATTAGTAGTCTTACGTCGACGACTTGATTATTTCATTGTAATTTTTTAAATCAAAGAGTACATTTATAAATTATGCTTTTGTCATGTTTACATTATAATTTATATGATTTATTTTAAGATTTTAGACGTGTATGTGCGTATATTAATACTGACTACATACTCCATAAATGCTTTGAACTTTGAAATTGGACTGGAGTGTGAATCAACTTGACTTGAACATGACTTGGGCTTGATTTAACGACTGATGTCGAATATTATGATTCTTGAAATGTTACACATTATTTTATTATTATTTTGTACATGACTGACTTGAGTCAACTTGAAATTTGAAAAATGTTTTCTACTTGACGCTGGCTAAATACACTAAACGCATGGAGCCTTAATAAAAAAAATAAAAAACTGACCTGTTCCTTGATATCCTGCAGCTGTTGTTGTAGTTTCTGCACGTCTGGCGGGGGGTGAGGCGCGGGGTGCGGCGCGGTGAACCTCGACCCGTTGTTCATGTAGTGCGGCGCCGCGGGGGACGGGCCCGGCTGACCCTTGTTCACTTGTACTTGTGCTAGGTTGCTGCCGCTGTCTTTGTCTACTGGAAGCACACATATAAAAAATAAAATCTTTCCTCTTTATAATATTAGTTTAGAAGAGGTGTTACTCGTATAGGCGGGCCGGCATTTATCGGCCAGCTGAGCAGCAAAATCGAATATGTGTAGAATTAGATAAATATTTGGCTCGACTTAGCTAAATTTATTTCTAATTTAATTTTTGTATTTTTGTACCACTTTATGCTGTCACCAATAAACTTTTACACTTTCACTTTCTCTTTCAAACAGCACATACTGACTTATTACAGTTGGGTAATCTCAGCCGCGTAACAGAGGCTTAGCTTTAACATCGAATGTATGTTTTTATTTTAATATCTGATTGGCTAGCGTTTTACCGCTATCTCGCAAGGTGGTAAGATATGATGTGATCAAAGATTCACCATCTTACTACACCTACACGCTAGACCTAGAATGATCTCACTCTTAAGGGCTGTATGCTGCCAGAACACCGTAAGATTTTATCCTATACTAGCTGGCCCGGCGAACTTCGTACCACCTAACAGACAATGAATGTCGTGTTACCTTTTAGATGAACTTAATTTAGGCTTTTATGGACGTAATAAATGAATACAAAAGAGATATTAAGTTGATTAATGTATTATGGCAATACAGATATAGAATTAAAATACAATAATCAAGTACTTCAATCCCGTGTCAGATAAGACGATTAGGTATTTATGTAATTTTTGTTATGGATAAGTTATATACATATATTTGGCACGCATATTTGACAATCAATAAATATGTCAAACAATTGTCATTACTGACAGTATTTGACATTTTTAAAATCTACATGACTTGAATTCACAAAAACTTGAAGTATTATTATACCTGACACTGGCTAAATACACTAATCGTGTAGAGCCATAATTATACAGAAAAAAATGCGATAATGCGGTTTACCGTATCGACGGAATAAACAATTGAACATCAAATGATTGGCAGTTTTTTAACCCAGGAACATTTTGGCAAAATAATTTGTGTTATATATTTTTTTCAGGTCAATTATTCATTGTTTTTAATACTTATTATCCTATTCCTGAAAAGACAATTCCAAAAATACAAAAATCATAAAAATTGGTCCAGCCGTTCTTGAGTTATAAGTTAAGTAACTAACACGACTTTCTTTTATATATATAGATGTATTATGTTATAGTGTATGGTTTTAGGGACATAATTTAATAAAAGTTTAAAATACTAACTGTTGTTAGGCACGTTCTAGTGCGACTAGTATTAAAATTATATCATTTTTGTGAATGTGCAGTTTGCTGACTTAGTCTACATTGACATTCATGCGGTGCAAAGGTGACAAAGTACATACGACAAGAATATACGGTACGTAGCTCATACAGTTAATTTCCACAGCAATTATTGCCGGTTCTTCATTAATACGAAGACCCCGAAGGGTGCGACGTTCTTCGCGTCGGTTTAATCGTTAAAGAAATACTACTGAACCTAATGTACCGACCTGCTTATAGCCGGAATGGACTACCCGAACGGACCCAGCCGGATTAAATCGAACATGTGTAGTATTGCTTCAGGCTGGCCTTGTTGTACAACAATTAATGCCGAGCCGAATGTGCCGACCCGATTATATGTGTAGCACGCATGCGGTTAATACGTACAGTCAATCTTCTGCACCGCAGCTGCTAAAGCGGGCACACTGGCCGGCGTGACGGGTGCGGGTGCGGTGGGAGCGAGAGCGGGGGCAGGCGCGGGAGCAGGCGCGGGCGCGGGAGCAGGCGCGGGCGCGGGCGGCGGCTGCAGCGGCGTGCGGCATTCAACACATTTGCGCATTAGAGGTGCACATGCCTCACAGGCACATACATCGCCGCACGGCCGGAACACTACAGTGGCCGGTGCTTCCGAACAAACCACGCATTCGCCAACGCGGGCTCGTGACGTCACGCATGCGCGACAAAGGAGACATTTTTTCACCTGAGGATGTGAACAAGATAAGATTTACAAATATGCAAGATGCAATAGTTATTTCTCTATGTATTTTGCATACAGCTAAACTATCACTATCTATCGCTATCACTATTATTCAATTTATACCATTTTTAGGGTTCCGTACCTCAAAAGGTAAAAAGGAACCCTTATAAGATCACTTTCTTGTCCGTCTGTCTGTCCGTGTGTCGGGAAGAACGGGTGGACCTAGCAAATTAAAATTTGTATTAGATACTGAAATCTATAGTCCCTATTAAGTGTATAAAAATCAAGGTCCTGAGTCAACACGGTAAAAAGATATGGGCAAATTTAAATTTTCGCGAAAAGTACCAAAATGTACCTTAATTTGCAACTTTTTTATTTTTCGGAATTTTCCTTTTATTTATTTGTGCTGTAAGACCTTGCTTCTTTTCATGATTCTAGATCAACGGGAAGTACCCTATAGGTTTTAGACTCAAATTTATAGGGTACTTCCAGTTGACCTAGAATTGTCAATTTTGGTTAAAAGCAAGGTCTTATAGCACAAGGAAAGGGTGTCCCCATACTTATATAGTGTACGCCAATAAAGATAGGCCTCTAAGTTATATGAGCGCTCATACAATTTAGAGGTCTAGCTTAATTGGTGCAAGCCAACGATGGTACGGAAGCCTCGGTGGGCGATTCCAACTCTACTTGGCCGGTTTTTTTTATATGTGCGCTTCTTGCTTAGGTACCACAAGCCGCATTCTATACACAATATGTTATTGGTGCATCAAACACAGATACAAAAAAAAATACTCAAGATAGCTGCTCTGTAGTAATTTTTTCAAAGGTGGTAGTTTAGTCGTAGGTAACGTGTGAGTCGTAACCGCAAATCGTAGCGTGCGGTTATGAAGAAACTATATACAAAAAACAATCAATCAAGTGAAAAGCTCACCCTCGCAGCGCACACGTTGCAGCAACAAATATGTCCGCAGGGACGGAACAGAGTATCTCTCTTCGCGTCGGAACAGACCAGGCACTCGTCTGCCGTCGGGTCATGAGTTTCACTCTGCTCTTGAGTCGGCGGAGTCACGTTCAAAGCCGCACTCGTGGATGCAACCGGAGTCTCTCCTTCAGGAGATGTTTCACCGCCCAACGTGGAGCCTTCCTTACGGCATGATGTCAACGTCTTGCAGAGATTCGGGTCGGGACATAGGTCAAGAGGAGTTTGCCCTGAAACATTGAAAAAATAATAGTTTAAAAAATTTTTAAAAAATACGCTTTTATAGAAAATCCAACTAAAAGATAGAAAATAAATTGTAATAAATTTGAATTAAAAAATAGTGTAAGAAAAAATTATTTTATTGTAAAAATAAGAGCGGGGGGCGTATTATTTATTTTCATTTTTCAGTCGAATTAAAAAAAAATTTTTTTTTTTTTTAAATTTATTTTTTGTCATCGGTCCTTAATAAGTATGCCAAATTTCGAGTTAATCCGACGTTTTGAAGGGGGTTAAAATCATGTTCAAAGATTCCGTTACATACTACCATACATACATCTGAAGCTAATAAAAGCGTATTAAAAATACATTGTAATATATATGATTTAACTTTTTTATACGCTTTTATTTAACTTGCAATGCATATGTCGCAGGCAGATATCTTAATTAGCCGTTCAATTGAACGCCTAGCCTATTAACTAAACAGCGCCGTTCAACCTAATTCCTGAATGATATCCAGCCGTATCGTTTGTTACAACATTTAATAAAATGGCTGGCTAATTTCTTAGGCTTAGGCCAGTCATATAATGTCTTAGTCTGACACTAAGGCAACACACTAGAAACAGAAACCACCGCGTGACGTGCGCTGACGAGCGCAGCGAGGAGGGGAGCCGCGGCAGTGGCCGCACGTCACCAGAAATATATGCATATACATATATGTATGTATATGTATATGCATATATACGCATATGTATATGCATAAGTATATGTATATATATATATGCATATATGCATATACATATATTTCTGGTGACGCGCGGCCGCTGCCGCGGCTCCCCTCCTCGCTTCGCTTGTCGGCGCACGTCACGCGGTGGTCACTGTTCCTAGTGTGTGCCTTAATGTCAGACTGATGAACAGGCTAGGAATTATGAAACGTCATCGATCCTTTGTCATTTGCCTGTCTGTTTGATCAAATGGCTGGATATCATTCAGGAATCTAGTAGAACGGCGCTGTTTAGTTAAAGAGGCTAGGCATTTAATTGAACGGCTAATTAAGCTATCTGCCTGCGACACATACATTGCATTTGACATACATACAGACATACATATATATCTGTATGTATGGATTTCTGTATGTTCAGGTGGAATCTTGCAAGCTAATTAGACCCACTTCCTGATGTCCGATAGGACTCAATTTTTTTTCAATATTAAGGTGAGATGTACATCTGACACAATCCGCTCAGTTTGGTGTGTGGTACAGACAGATATCCTATAGGTACCCTGTATCTCACTCGGGTTTTATACAACCAATATAGTAATGAAACATATCGTTGCAGTTTTATGTCCTTTCCAAACCGAGCAAAATTAATAAAGAAATGTATAGCGGTCTTTGACATACCCACCAAAAGGCGACATCGAATCGCAATCATAACGTTTATTTTACCGTTCGTTGCAACCTGTAGTATGAGCAGAACATTGACGTGGTACGAATAATACAATATTTAATCGCTTTTTCTATTTGATTTCAGAATGTATCATTGTAAATGTAATATTATAAAATTCAAACTACGCGTAAACCAATCGTAACTTCCTACTATTTCTTGTCTGGAAAAGCGAGGCAATTGTGATAAAAGCAACTATTATCTTTTCTGTGATAAAAGTGAGAAGAGGCGTTTAACTGGACTGGACTACTTGATTAGCTTAGGTCACATAGGACAGTCAAATCATCTAGTTGATCAAACATCATGTCAGAATTTGAATATACGATGTTAGAGACATGTTAGAGTTCAATGATCTGTTCAACCAACAGCCAAATCTTAACTTGCAATTCATTGTTTATTGTTTTCCACCACTCAGGAAACAAAGAAGGTTAAGATAGCATTAGGTTTAATAGGGTTAAGTTAACTCTACGTACGAACACGATGAGTAGGTATATTATGATTCGCAAAATTGTAAGTTCCAAATAATAAAGATGATTGATGATGAGATTCCAAATAACAATGATAAAGATGATCCACGTAATTACATTATGGGATAGAATAAGTTTTTGTCTCAATGATGACGTTACTACGGTAGCACATGATGCACGTTTCAACCAGATCACTCGTCATACGTCTTGATTATAGAATTTTCTACGACTTATTCATTGGATTGGTGTCAAAACATTTAAAAGTTTAAGAAACATTTTCGAAGGAATATAAAATTCTTCGATGTTAAAATAAATTCAGTCACTCCATTTAGACAAGGGAGCACATATCATAGAGACATAGATAATAGGAAATAGAAAAAAGAAATTTCGGTCATCTCAGATAGTCATTCCAACGTGGTTTCGATTAGTAAATTTATCGTTAGCACAGTGATCGATTCTTTATTATTAGAATTACTAACTGGATTTTTAAGATTATTATTATTATATAAGAGGGATAACTATTAACTACTAACTAAAACCTACCCATTAATTAATAGTAACGAGGTTGGTGACATAAAGTTCGTTGACCTTTGGTGAAATAGATCAGTGTCAACTCCAAATGTATAAGACTCCATTTGTATAAGATTAAATTCAAAATTACATACACAGTACATTTTTGTTCAAGGATATTGAGGCCCAGATAGTAACTTGATTTTTGAACTACCGTAACATCCAAGTACCTATGTAATATGAAATTAGCAGATTACATTGAGTCAATGCAATCGACTTTGCAAAGGTTTAATTAAACCCATACTCTGAGTAACGAACCTAGTTTAGTATCTGATCCGAGTCATACAATCTGCATTACCTTTCTTGTTTTTGATGGTAAGGTCAGCTCCGTGCGCGGCGAGGAAGCAGGCGATAGAGGCGGACGACTTTTTGTCGTGTGCATGTGCAAGCCCAGTCAGAAGTGAGGCGTCACGTGCGTCTTGCAGTCGTCGCAGTTGTTGTAGCGTATGATGTCGCAGCGCTTCGTGAAGAGGCGTATCTCCGTCCTGAAAATATTAGATATAGTCATCACGTCTTTATATTTGCAATCATTGATTAAATATTGAATAATTATTCAAACAAAACATCAATTTATATTGACACTTCACACTTCACATACATTGGTATTAATATCGATGCTTCCTGTCATCGCAAACGTCTAATAGCTTGTGATATTAACTGTCTAACTGCATTTCCCTGAGCTAGACAGTTGTACAACTGCACTTCGTTCATACCAACGATTATTGGTCATAAATCCATCGCTATAATCCGTGAGCTCAGCCCAGAGCTAATTGTACAAATATGTCAAAAAGTCATCATTTAATCTATGCGAGAAAATAGAAATTCGAACGAAAATTGTATTTCAGACAATGTCCCTGTAAAAGTGTCCCTGTTCAAGCATAACTGCCTAGCTACGCCATGCCTCCCTTACTCGCCCATAGCTACTGCGCTTTACACCTCAACTTTCGAGCAACGCCGGCGGTACTATCTGCCAGTCGGTTGTCACTGCTCACACGCGCGCAACGTATATTATTTTTCAAATGACGGGATAACTGCGCATTCGTATTCTATATTAGAAACGATTTAAGTTTTTCATAGTCATTTTGCAGGTTTGACAAAAAATAAGCATAATATTTTTCATTTTTTTATGCTAACGATACTAAAATGACAAGACGGTGTAAAATTCACTTTCTCGACTTCAAATTCGACTCTTAGTTAGGAATTTTGATGTTATATTGTGAAGTAAATAAAAAGAATTCGTAAACCTTTTTTTTAAATTTCATTGAGTCAACCCTTGTTGTTGTAGTTTGACGAAAAACAAGCATAATATTTTTCATTTTTAGGGTTCCGTACCTCAAAAAGTAAAAAAGGAACCCTTATAAGATCACTTTCTAGTCCATCTGTCCGTCTGTCTGTCCGTGTGTCACCACCGATTTTCTCAGGAACGGGTAGACCTAGCAAGTTGAAATTTATACCAGATACTGAAGTCTGTAGTCCCTATTAGGTGTATAAAAATCAAGGTCCTGAGTCAACACGATAAAAAGATATGGGCAAATTTAGGTTTTCGCGAACACTTGTCATTACCAAAATTTCCTTTAATTTTCAACTTTTTTTATTTTTCGGAATTTTTCCTTTATTTGTGCTCTAAGACCTTGCTTTTAACCAAAATTGACAATTCCAGGTCAACCGGAGGTACTCTATAGGCTTTGGGTCGAAAAACTATAGGGTACTTCCCGTTGACCTAGAATCATGAACTTTGGCAAAAATGAAGGCACAAATAAAGGAAAATTCTAAAAATAGAAAAAGTTGAAAATAAAGGGTGTCCCCATACATACATAGTTACCGCCAGTTAAGATAGGCCTCTGAGTTATATGAGCGCTCATACAATTTCAGAGCTTTTAATTGGTACTAACCAACGTTGGTACGGAAGCCTCGGTGAGCGAGACCAACTCGACTTGGCCGGTTTTATTTTATGATAACGATACTAAAATTACAAGACGGCGTAAAATTCACTTTCTCGACTTCAAATTCGACTCTTAGTTAGGAATTTTGATGTTATTTTGTGCGGTAAATAAAAAGAATTTGTAAACTTAGTTTATTTAATTGAGTCAACCCTTTACTGTATCGGGTGCGCGCCGGTACATCGCGCGCTGAAGTAATAACAACGCTAGGTCAAGCGCTTTAGACACTTTTTTGCTTGTATTGTCTGAAATATACGTTGGTATTGTGTTTTTGTAGGGGAGTGAAATGTCTGTTACGTAGTTACTTTTTTATAATCGTTGGCTACGCTTCTAAGGGTCAGTGACCAGTGGCTTAAAAAGGCCAGTGGTTTCAAAGCCTTGATGTGTAGGAACCTAGGTATGTTACCTTTAGAATGTATGTACTATTGTATAAATAGTTTTTTTTAGGGTTTCGTACCTCAAAAGGTAAAAAAAGGAACCCTCATAAGATCACTTTCTTGTCCGTCTGTCTGTCTGTCTGTCCGTCTGTCTGTCCGTCTATCTGTCTGTCCGGATTGAGCTCGGTACCTCTGGCATCAAAGCCGACCATTCTCCCACTACACCACTGGGCCCTGCATATTGTATTTACCTTGTCGCAAATATTGAGATCTGCACCGTGTGCGACCAGCAGGCGTACAATTTGCGTGTGCTGCCGCTCCACAGCCAGATGTAAGGCGGTTTGTAGGTTTGCGTTCTGTAGGTCTGGTCGGGCGCCACCTCGCACCAGCAGTTCGGCGACTTCGGCGTGGTTGTTCAGAGCGGCCAGGTGTAGCGCCGTGTAGCCGTCGTCCTTCGCATCATCCACTATCCACGGCCGCGGCAGCTTGCCTAGCATTATCTTCATTGCGCTGGAACAATACAACATACGATTATTTGTAGTCCGTCAGAATTTAATACTTTGTTGATTGATGACACTGGTAGGTTGTAGAAGTCGTCGATTGTTTTAGAAAAGCGCTATAAGCCCGTTCATTCCCACAATAGGAACTTTTTTTATCTCTTACCTATGTAAATCTTCGTCCGCGTCATCACTTACCAATAGTGGTCAAACGCTAACCTATAAGATATAAAAAAAATATATATATCTTAGCAGTTGATGGTTTTAAATACCTTTTCAGTACTAACCTAAAATTATTTTAGTAATTTTTGTACAAAGGATCATGTTTCTAGGTTCTATGGATTTAGGGTGTACGCTGTCAGAGGCAGTCAGTGTCCAGTAACTATTTTAACTATATATAAAACACAAAAATATTTTTTACCAACCGATGTGCCCCAAACCGGTTTTATGAGAAAGGTAATAATACGTAGATGGTTTTAAACCAGAACACTAAAACAATGCATAAGGCAAAATTAAAGGTAACAGAACTGAGTATCTGTGCTATCTATTTGATATAATAATTAGATAAGGTTCGACTTAAAACACTATGAAGACAAGCAATTGATCAGTAAATCATCAAATTTTTTTGTAGTGACAGGCCGCGGGGAACACCCCACGTAGAGCCGGAGCCCCCGTGTCTCCACCTCCACTCCGTGTCGTCGCTCAACATGTTTCACTCACATTTTTTAAACTCCCCTGCAGAGAAATTATAACCACATTCAATATTTTTTATGCATACCGAGACCTATAATCTATGTTTAGTTAATGATGAATTCTGCTTCTCGTAAAGGTTGCCGAGCGTCGACTATTTTTAAACCTGAACGTATAATTTACTCCGTAACATGACTCAATGGTGCCGTGACCAAATGTGGAAAGATGAATCGTATCGCCCGGTAATCCATAAGAAATTTGACACTTCCCGCTCAATGCAATAATTTTAGCATCTAAAGCACGGAATGCAAGCACCTATACGAAATCCGTTGTAGAAACTACACACACACGACAGTGTCGAGGTAGCTGAACTCTAAACAGAAATAGCTCAAGAGATCGAGTTCGCTTCACCGATAAATACTCTCGCAAGGTTTATGTGCATATAAAATACGAATAGATACCTAAATACCTAACTGCAAGCGATAGCATGCGCTGAAACAACGGTGTCTATTTTTCATTTCAAGTTTATTAATAGTTAAATCATGAATCTTCAGGAGTCCAGTAACACAACACGGGTGACTAAACGCTCCGGGAGCGGAGTCGAGCCAGAGTTGTAATTTTAAATACGAGTATGGCAACAGTGAATTAAGCGGTTACACATTTTAATATGCTGCGTTACATTGGTAGAGTGAACTAATTAAATAAGGTCAAACGTCGCGAGAGGCGGGCGCGGGCGCGGCGGCGTCGCGGGCGCACGCTCGTCCTACGTACGCCAGCCAGCAGTTAGTGTCGGTGCGTCGCGCGCTCGCGTTTTCTTTCCTCACGACAACCGCAGCATTCGTGATACACCATGCATGCTCACATTCTCTCTCAGCATGTTTTTGTGTTATGGAAGTCCAGTGATCGCAACACGGGAATATGACGCCACTTAACTGCTAACGCCTATAGGAATGCTCTATGCATTGTCCTTTTTCGCTCTACCACATTTTAATAAGTTGGGCAAGTAAGTATGAATGAATAATAATGTCTAATTCGATAGGTTCCTTATAAGACATTTTCTATTAGAATTTGGATTACCATGGCTTGCAGTACCATGTTTTCTGAATATGGCAAGTAGCGAGTAACTAACAAGAAATGTTGGTTTAAATTCGTCACATTAATACTACTGCTTCATTATACGGTCAATATTTTATAGCGTTCCAGTGAACAACTTCTATGAAGCGAGTCAATATCGAGTCACTAGATTTTGTCGTCACGCTACATTAGTTCACTATCATTTTGTCTTCTTTGTCGTTAATGTTGCGTGAATGGTACTCATTGATATTTTAGATTGCAGTGGCTCAGTGATAAACACAAACTCGAGGCTCAGCATACTTGAGTTCTATCAAATTATTCTAGGCATAAAAGAAATAATCTAATAACGTCACGATTACTCTATAATTCTTTTAAATCTAGGTTACTCATAGCAAAATCTTTCAATGAACTTATTATTTTCACCACTATTTCAAGGCAAGTTTATGATGTAGATAAATATTTTATAGGGTTCTCTATTTTTTTTAATATACTTATACATATTATAAAGGGTCAGCTGATGCGCTCCATTACCCTAATTTAAATAAAGGGGGTCGCGAAAGTTGTGCAAGAATAACAGACAGTGATCTTACTATATATTTGAGGAAAACTGCTACTGGAAATAAACTGGCCAAGTGCAAGTCGGACTCGCACTCGTAGGGTTCCGTACCACACTACGGTATTTTATAAGTTCGAGCAAAAAATACCACTAGGTATCATTTTTCGCCAGCAAAAAATAATAATTCATAAACATTTTATCAAAACTGAGTTTAGAGCCGCGTGCTTATTTCTTATAACACCGTCTGACGTCTAACGCTATCTAAGTGAAAGTTAACACAAAGGTGTTAGGGACCAGCATTTCAATATAACGCCATTTAAGGACGTTTACCTAAGCGTTCGTAAAGCCTAACCTAAGCGCGTTTTACCTATGGCGTTATATTGAAATGCCGAAAAAAAACACTTGTATTCTTGTATAGTATCTTGTATATATAGGGACCCCCTATAATATTAAACTTTATTCTGTTTTTAGTATTTGTTGTTATAGCGGCAACAGAAATACATCATCTGTGAAAATTTCAACTGTCTAACTATCACGGTTAATGAGAGCTTGGTGACAGACAGACGGCCAGACAGACAGACAGACAGACAGACGGACAGCGGAGTGTTAGTTGTAGGGTCCCGTTTTACCCTTTGGGTATGGAACCCTAAACATTGAGTTAACTAGTAACAGAATAGTCGTAGAGCCCAGCATTCAATCTACGATTGTTAGTAGTAGTAGTAGTAGCCATATAGATCTTAGATTCTGCCTATAAACTGTAGGTCAAAGTAATCAAGTGTATGTACACGTCATCCTAACATTGGCCATTAATTTGTGTGGTTAGTCTTTTCAACATGTGCTCTACTAGTTATAATTTTTAAAGGAACAACATAATAAAATCAATTCTGTTGCCATCTACAAGAAATTATAAAGATGTAAAATAAATGATTCCGAAAGTTTGACAGAAGGGTGTAATTTCTGGTACTACTGGTCTAGTTTTTAGCTTCGCTCCTTCTGAGTGAAATACAAATATTTTATCTCGTCATTACCAAGGATTCGGGATGTAGGCGGGTAAAACAGCGTATCAGTTAAATAGATATAAATAGATTATATAGATAGTCAGATTAAATAATCATGTAACATCTATCTATCTATTAGAATCAATAACAGATGAAACATGTTTTTCTTAATCAGGGACTAACTGGCCGGACGCAGTTTTTTTAACGAACTTATTCTGTTGGTCCCTGTAGTTTCACCGGGGGTCAGGGCAGTCAGGGAACGCTTCCCCACATGTCAACCTTAGGTTTTTAGGGGGTAGACAACTAAGAGGTGCGATTCACGGATTAGATCGTAACTTGTTCATTTTAAATCGAGGACAGTCAAATGCAGTGTTTACCACAGAATTTAGTACATACGAGAAAAGCTTTAATTTAAAAAGTATAACAATATCAAATCCGAATTTTTCAATTAGTTTGAACGTTTTCAAACGACGACTGTCAGTTTCACAAGTTTACCGCCGGCAACTCGAACAATGCACGCTAGATTTTATTAAATTAATTTATCTTTCAAAGTAGTCGCGTTAACTTTCTACCATTCCTATTCCTATTAAAAGTAGGCAAAATTTTTATTTATAGTGCTCGTTCAAACTCTAATCTATTTAAAAACGTAGCTTTGACTGTTATTTTCGTCCTGCATGAGAGTTAAAGTTTAACAACTTATATAAAACGTGGATGTTGTAGTAGGATACACATGAATCGTTTTTCCGTGATTATGGACCTATATATATAAAAATCAGACGTTACTGACTGACTGACTGATCTGTCAACACACAGCTTAAACCACTTAACAAATTGCGCTGAAATTTGGCATGCAGATAGTTATTATGATGGAAAGAATTTTCCTTCTTTATTTTTACTTCTGTCCTCCTGTTGTATTACCATAGTATTGTTGTATTACTAAGTTCGGTTTTTTTGGTGATTAATAAAGAGTTATTGTATTGTATTTCCGAAATTCACCCCTTAAGGGGATACAGTGTTTAAAGTTTCTATGGACAAACTAGATTAAATAGTCTTTTTATTCGAAACTTCACATAAGTAAGTACTTCTATAAATAAATAAATAAATACGTGTTTCAGGCTTTTTCGCAATTCTACCCTTAAGGTTGAAGTAGGGTTAGTCTGAAAATCAATATGGTTTTATGGGTTTTATAAAAATGAATCCCTATTTTCCTCGCTTTAACTTGATAACGGGTGGACTGATTTGGCTAATTCTTTTTTTTCTAATCTACTGTGTTTTTGTGAAAATAAATGTTTTTAAGAAAGAAAAGTTTAAAATAAAAACTATGTATATGATAGTTTTTAAAGGCGGGCGAAGCCACCGGGCACTCCTAGTATATTATAATTTTTATTTTTTTTTTAATTTAAAGATTACTCGCAATGAGGGTTGCTAATTACTAGTATTCTTGTTAACCCCTCCACCTAAGCCAAATATGCTTATGTCTGGAGTGGGTTCACGCCAATAGTGCAATGGGTGGGGTGGGGATCAAACTCACGACCTTTCGATCGCCAGTCCGACACCTTATCCATTGGGATATTGCCATTATCATTTTAAATTTCAAAGTTTCTACATATATTTATATAATTTGTTCTCAAATCACGGAAAACGGCTGAACGAGTATGGATAAAATTTGACACGCAGATAGTTGGATGGAATAACACAGATGTAACATATACAAGTTGTGCGTTGCTATTTCGCTCACGTTAAAAACTACTTGCAAAAAGTACCTATTCTATGTGTCAGCTCACGTTATAAATTACCTGTATGCCAAAATGTGTGTGTGCCGTTTTTGCTTGATTTATATATAACAAACATACAAACTTTCACATAGGTATATAATATTAGTAGGACAGTAGAGTGCAATTTAACCCTAAAGATTTAGGGCCATTTTCACCGGTCCCTGATAGCACTAATATGAAGAAATCTGACAGATTTTTGATAGCTTTTACATGACTTCATGTCAAATAACTAACGCATTATCAGGAACCGGTGAAACTGGCCCTTAATCAATTAAGTCCTAAGTCCTAGATTTTGGCTATTTATATTAGATTTAAAAGTAACGTTTATCAATTATTCAATTAAAACTACGGCTACTTAATTTAAACTCATCATGTTAGGGAATAAAGGAACTCTAATAAGCAGAAAGAAATATTATCATAAATATAGATCAGTGAGATGAGGCGCGGGGGTCACCGACATTTATAGTTTATCCACATAGAGCAAAACTGTCCCTACTTGTCTTTCGAACTAGCTGGCATCGAACATTACGCCGTAAACCGATTGGCGATGTCCTTGATAGGTAGGTAGATCAAGCCGAAATCTATCACCAGTGGTGACCTATTTAGAATACCCCCCCGCATCCCAGGATACACAAAAATATTGAACTTTTTTGGGTTGATATTTTTATGAGGAGCAAAAAACTCTTAGAGCTTTAGTTTTCGGAGGCTTTGGTTATTACTTGACTTTTCCAGATAGTTGTGTGTAGGTAGGTATATTGTATACATTCATGTAAAACTAGTGCAGAGTAGCTAAATACAAATCCAAGGCAAATCAATAACCATCTTAACCTACCTTTGATTTTTCTAGTGAATGGCAATGATAACAAGCAAATAAAATATATTTCATTAAGAGTATGTTATTTACATAACAGTATATACATTAATATATTTTAAAATTACCTAACTATAAACAAACAAATAAACCAAATCAAAAAACAATAAAAACTAAAATTTAGTCTACCAAACTAAGTAGCGTCCCATACCAAGGGCCACCCCATCTTCCATGGTATTAATGTCTACAGTCTTTACTGTTTTGTTACTTTTACCATCATCACGCATTAAGCCGTTTGGTTCTAAAACGGCTGGCAGTTGATGGTGGTAAAAGCGCGATGGATGATGTCATTACGGCTAGTGTGACGAGAAATCCTGCCTGCACTCTTAATGCAGGAGAGACAGTGGTGACCAAGCCGGCTGACGGCACTACCGCGCTGGCAGTGGTGTGAAGCACAACACTGTTTGCCCAAGAAGATATGTAGATACTCTAAAAGATGAGGAATCGAGCAAAGTACCTGTATTAGGCGATGGAAGACCCTGTAGCCACAAACCTGATTCCCACTCTGCAGCTGCTGAGAGTTTTGAGAAAATCAGTGTTTGGGCAGGATAACGTCCACGCATTCTTGGCATCGTCCATGAATGTTAGAGTATTAATTGTAGGTAGCGTCGCTGCCAGTATTTTTTTTGATAACTCAGAAAAAATATAGACGGAAGACAAGAATGCGGGGAGTGCTACACCTGAAATCGATCTAACTCCTAGCCCTCCCATACGCACTGACACCAAATAAAATAAAATATTCGTAGAATTAAACTTCTACGCGAGCGTAGCATCGTAGACAGCAATATGGCATGCTATCGAAGTTAATCTTATCCGTAAATCTAGACCAAAGTCCATCACACGATCCCTACCAAAGTCCTACACGTGATCCCTGAGCCAGGTAACGAGACCTCTGGTTTTGTCCATGGCTCAAAACACTCACCAAATAGACACAATATATACACAAAGTTCGGCATAGTGTAGAGTGTAAGAATAAAGGTTTGCAGTTATTGAAGAACAGAAAATACGAGTACAATTCAAACACTTAATAAAAAAAAAACTTAAAAAAACGATAATAATAATAATAAAACGAACGTATAATAAACACTTTTAATCAAACAAAAGTATCATTATCATCATGTCAATTAAGTAGGTCCAAAATATTATATTATATATTAATTAAAAATTAAAATATTATATTATTTATACTCTTATAATAATTTTAGATCGTTTAAAAACTAAAAGAACCAACTTGAAATGTCGCGCTAGTCAAAGTAGCCTGTGTGTAGTAGTATCATGTCAGCGAGGTAAATAAATGCATTGTAATACGAATGTTGATGTATTAAAAACCGCTCAACTGATTTCGTTAAAATTTAAATGGGACCACTAGGGAAGGAGTAACACAAAAATAATTTGCCAAATCGGTTCAGGCATCTTCCAGAAATCGGTGAACATACATAAAAAAATATTCCGACGAATTCAGAACCTCCTCCTTTTTGTGAAGGCGGTTAATAATATGCGGCACCATTGCTGCGTACTTTTGTCGCTTCAAACTTGAAGCGGCCCCTTCTGCTGCTTCTGTCACCGGCGAGTGGACGGTATGACCGAGGTGACTGGCGGCAACAGTGCTGATGCACGTTAAGTCTCACACAAGGCACTTGCCGTTCTTAGATGGAACTAAGGTCAGCCCGTCCGGCCTCTTACCGTCCGACCTGGACAAACCAGGCGGCTCCAGCAAGCAGGGGGCTTGTTAGCCGACTCTAATTCTCTCTGCACAATGTCGTTCAAGGCATGGTGGCGCGCAAATCTACTTACGAGTAAACCTAGACAAGAACAGAATTCCTTCTCTATATTTTGCTTTTGATCATGAAACTTTTCTGTTTCAATTTTAATGTTCGGGTAAAAGAGATATTTTTAGTCTAGACTAGCAACCCGCCCCGGCTTCGCACGTGTAGAGCATATATGCCTACATTTTTTGCAGTTTGTTGCGATGAGTATGAATTAACATATTCAACGATATAACATATTCATCGTCATATTTGAACCAATTTACACAAAACCTTAACGAATTATACACCTAAAACCTTCCTTATGAATCGCTCTGTCTATTGGAGAAAACCGCATGGAAATCCGTTCAGTATTTTTTAAGTTTATCGCGAACAGAGAGACAGATAAACGCGGCGGATGACTTTGTTTTATAATACGTAGTGATTACATTTCATTTGCATCTGCCTATGTTTGCTAGTTGTTTACGATCAATGATACATTTACATTACGAGGCAGTCTGCAACAGATTTGCATATCTTCATACATGGGCCATGCCATAGAGAATTGATAACACATAGTAAGATGATCTATAAATCCATGACTCATCGCCTTGATATTACTAGCTCTCGTTGGGGTCGTTACGAAGCCGGTTCTGACCCTCATCGACCGAATTTTAACGCAGGTTGCTCGCTTCCATCCCATTGTACGGGATCCAGTTAATTTATAGAAATGATGCAAGTTCTTTCGTCACGTGAAAATAATGCTAGCAAACTGGCAGATGAACTGTGCCAGATATTCTTGAAGAAATTTATTTTTCGAAAAACTGTGACGAGTACCTTACTTTGTAGTAAACTACATAAGTATTCGAGAACACAAGCTGTCTGCTAGCCACTCCATATTCCTTAATGAATAATGTAATATATTGTCGCGACGAAACTGAATTTACAGGGCGAATATGAGTGACCAAGTGATCATATTCGAACAAAGTGAGCTGATTCCCCACGGATCCAGAATAGTAAGTTATGGAAATGTGCGATTGGGGCAGCAGCGGGCACTAGTGGCCAATAACAATGTCGCATTAATATTCAACAGGCGCTCTATGGACGGTCGGATGCTCAGCGGACAGTCTCGCCGCTTTTCTTTACTCAGTAGACCATCTTCCGAGCAGTGATCTGAAATAATCCTATTAGATATTGTTTTAGGGTAATTTATTGCAAGTAAATGTTCGCCTCCTTAGGCACTATGATGTTATGCTGCGCATGCGAGTACGTACTTTATTGCCTCGTCCTTCTTTATTTAAGAAAATTAAATTGTAATCGAGTGGCTTCAGTCTACAATCCGTCATATTAATTCGAGTTCACCATCCTCGACCGCATCGCTTACCACCAGGCGAGATAGTAGTCAAATCAGCCAATAATAAATAAATAAAACCCGGCCAAGTCGAGTTGGACTCGCCCACATAGGCTTCCGTACCAACTACCAACTTCTCAGACTAGGTTTTAACAACTACAAAGATAAGTTTGTCTTTTAGGACAAACTTAACTTTGTAGTTCGATCCATAGAAAATGTATTGCACCAATTATAAATAATAAGTTTGTAATATTCAATTTACCTTTTTTTTTATTAAACTACATTTTTACGGTTTTCAGATTTATTCCTTTATAAGTACTTAAGACCTTGATTCTTGCCTAATTTCATGATTCTAGGTCAACGGGAAGTACCCTATAGGTTTTCGACCCAAAGCCTATAGGGCACTTCTGGTTGACCTAGAATTGTCAATTTTGGTTAAAAGCAAGGTCCTTACACAAGCTTTACTTTACTTATGTAAAGAAAAAATTTTGAAAAATAAAAAAAGTTGAAAATTAAGATAAATTTTGGTACCTACTTACTTTTTGCGAAAATCTAAATTTGCCCATATCTTTTTATCGTGACTTGTTGACTTAGGACCTTGATTTTTATACACCTAATAGGGACTATAGACTTCAGTATCTGGTATAAATTTCAACTTGCTAGGTCCACCGGTTCCTGAGAAAATCGGTGGTGACAAACGGACAGACAGACAGACGGACAAGAAAGTGATCTTATAAGGGTTCCTTTTTTTACCTTTTGAGAAAACGGAACCCTAAAAGTAAAAAAAAACTTTTATATTACTACTTCTTTCTTCTTATTTAAAACTCCCTCCTTTCAATAATGGCAATAAAGTCTCAGAAATTACAGAAACAACATTTTTAGGTGTAACAATAGATTGTTGGTTAATTGGAAATCACATACACATAACATAAATAACAAAATTTCACAATATTGCTATATACTATCTCTACTGAGTAGTATAGCTTCCAAATCAGTTGCAATAACTGCATACTATGGTTATGTATACCCTCATTTAAAGTATGGGATTCTGTTTTGGGGAAATTCTGTTAATGTACAATCCACATTCCTTCTACAAAAAAGATGTTTACGTAGTATTTTTAATATGCAAAGTACTGAATCTCTTCGAGACATATTCACTAAATATAACTTTTTAACATTAACTAGTA
Source organism: Cabera pusaria (assembly GCA_954871355.1). Classification (NCBI taxonomy): domain Eukaryota; kingdom Metazoa; phylum Arthropoda; class Insecta; order Lepidoptera; family Geometridae; genus Cabera; species Cabera pusaria. The sequence goes on from OX940887.1 coordinate 19,476,058, forward strand.
TGTACATATTAGAACTAGCAGTGTTTGTGAAAGAGAATGAACACCTGTATTTCAGCCAACAATCAAGTCGCTTGGCAAACCTTAGAACCAATTACAGGTACAACATGTGTATTCCCCAAATTAACAACACGAAATACTACAAAAGCTCTTTCGTAAGCGCAATTAAAGTATACAATCATCTACCAACAGAACTAAAATCTTTGCATGGGTTTACATTTAAGAATAAATTGAAACAGTGGTTGCTTTCAGAAGCATATTATAACTTAAACGAGTACTTTGATATTAATTGACAATAAGTATAAAAATATACATTGTAAAAGTTATATATCAAAAGTAAATATAGTTATAATTATTATTATTTATTAATGTCGAATTGTCATGTTGTAAATTGTATTTTATTTTAGATTTATGATTTTATCTCTAGCTAGAAAGTTATACATATTAATAATTATAATAGATTTAGACTCGCTTAACAAAGTGTGGTAATAATTGTTTATTTTAGGATTCTGTCTTTCTATTAACATAATTTTAAAATTTTGTAACCTATTATTGTATGTTCGAAATGAACAAACTGTTGAGACATATTATGTATTTTAACACCTTTTGTACACAGTTTTCACAATAAATATATTCTATTCTATTCTATTCTATTCTATTCAAAGCAATGTAAACATGTATATTATTCAGTAAAAGCATCGAGTTTGTGTTAAAGTTTGCTACGTGCGATATATTTTTTGAGTTCTGCGATTTGCAGTGTAGGAAGTTAAAAAAATTAAAGCCAATTACAACTTTTTATTTTCTCTGTCACACAATAGCCCAATAAGTGGTTCTTTTCAATGAAAATCATCTAGTGTTTCACCTTCCATGACTACATGTATATAAGCAAGACTTAGTGGTAAAAATAATTCAACACATAAAGCTTTGAAAATGTTTTAGTCAATAATAACTATGTCATAGTTTCGCAGTATTAGTGGGTCCAGTTGTCCACGTAAGATCTATTAGACCGGCAGACATACAGAGGTCCAATTTAAGTAACTATATCGACGATGCTAGCTGATGTTCAGATTTCTGGGTAAACTCCTTAAAATAAAAGAGCCGAATATGAAACATTGTTTCCATTTGCTGATACATTGTTGTATCGAAACGCCAACAAAAGCGTGTTGCTTTTAAGCAGACAAAAGATGAGTTGGCTGACGTCCCACTTGTTTGTCTACGAAAGTTTGCCAAAATTCTTTTATTGGGTGAGCGAACGTACAGCGAGCTTTTACAGGCGGCGAGAATACCCGCCCCGCACCCGCGTACGGCTTGTGCACACTTTCACGACATACTTTTACCGTCTTCTATAACTAAGACGAAGTTGACGATACAAACCTCGTCGGTTTCAGATAATTCAGGTTGGCCAGTGGGCGTAATTAATAGACAGTATAGAATACCCAGCATAGCTCAGTGGCGTGCCAAAAGAGAGGCCTATGTCCAACAGTGGACGAATACTGGCTGCTAATGATGATGATGATGATGACAGAATGCCCTATTTTGACAAACACGATAGTAAACTTGAATTAATTTAATTTAATTAGAATACGCATTTCCATTAGGTATTGTCTGGATATTTATTATATGTTTATGTATTTGAATGATGTTTGTTTCAGGGAGGTCAGTGAACGGCGAGGATCGCCAGATCCCGTGATCAGAACTATGTATAGCTCGACTACCCCGCGGGAGGTGACAGTGGTGGATGGTGCGAGACTAATAATAGCCTCCCCTCCAGCGCGAGCGCGGCTCGGTGGCGGCGCGCGCACATGTGGCGCCCGCGCGCCGCCGCTGCTCTCCGCGTGCACCACGTTTTCACGTTTATTTTGGAAGCGGTCGTCACGCGGCGCGGTTCACGGTGTTCCTTACATAAGCGCGCGAGGCGGTCGCCGCCGCCACGGCTCGGCCTGCACCGACCGGTCGCCGCGCGCTGCAGGTCGGTGCACGGTCGGGTAACCGATCCGATGGACGCGAGCCGTCCGGGCTATTTCGGGAAAATACAAATTTGGAATGGATGGTACTCGCGAGTCGTAAGCGAACTCCGCCGGTTGACTCCATTTTTAGAGCTGGTCTGCGCGTGCGCATCGTGCGAGCCGCCAGTGCTCAGCGAGCTGCCACCACGCCGCGTCGTTGGCCACCCCCACGTGCGGCTGTGGCCGGCACCGGTCGCCTGCCGCCTAGCCTGCCCGCGCGCATGCACCGGCCATCTCGCTTCCTTCTAGTGATGCCGATGGCGTCATGCTACACGCCTCGGTGTGTTTATACAGGTACTTTCATGAACACAAGAAAGAAGCTTCTGAACGTTCAGGATGGACAGCCCCGAAGATCAAGACTGGATTCAAGATAAAAGAATAAAAAAGCCTTGCGCGAGTTCCGTGCTTCCTTACTTCCCATAGTGCTTATGATCGTATGGAATGTAAAGAAGTATGGAGCTGCGCGGGCGTATCCGCATGTCTGGGGAATCGTTCGAGCAGATTTATCAAAACCAGAGAACGAACTGCTCCTTAAAGAACTTTAGTGATGATAGTATTTAGTTCGAAGTGTTCGATTACTGTGTCGTTAGTTTAAAACAAATGTGAATCAAGATCAACAGAACTTTGGAAACCAGTCGGCGAAGATATTATAATGTGACTCCGAGGGATATCCATGAAGATAAAATGCTGATGTCAGTAGGTAACCCTCAAAGAATTTCTCGGCCGGCGTCTCTGCAAACGTTGATTTTATGCTGTGTCTACCTGTGCTAGGGTTTGCCCTTTCATTTGTGATAGTGTTTCCGCTAGTAGTCATAAAAATCCGGAATTAGCGAGTAAAACACAAATAGTTTGTTCGTTGGCAAGTCGTCGTAAAATAACATCTGGCGTACGAAACAGCTCGGAGAGGCTACATAAATAAACGTGCGGGTGCGGCACGCCCGCCCTGGAACTAAACTCGGGATTTTAAATTATCCGCGTCTAGCGAAAACTGAGACTCGCTCTTGTAATCATATCTAAAATAAAGCACTTTCAAATTAGCAAATAGCACAGAATATCTAAGACGGCCAACTTCACTTATCTAAAATCTTTTAAACGTGTTATTTAACTTCGTACTTTTAAAAGTTCAGTTAATTGCAAAATACTTAACAGTTAAGGACAAATTTAATTAAGATTCCTTTGTAGCGATGTTGAGGGATAATTTAGAACGATGTAGGTATATAATATAAATAATAAAAGTAAAAAGTATATATACATTTACTAATTACTCGAATAACTGTAGATATTGTAAGAATGGTGAATGTAAATTAATGAAACAGTAAGTCATAGGTCATTGAAACATAAAATTCAATGAGTCAGTAAGTATCTACTGTTAATGTTCTTTTGTCTGAATGTGGAATTTTTTTTGGACCAAAAAATATTTATTTTATATGTAGGTATTTACTGAATCAAAAATAGTGCATTAAAGCACTACAATACTCCTTTAAACTTTCGCGATTTGAACACATCGTTAGAAATATTAAAATAAGGGACTTATCGCGCTTAAAATATTAATTTTTATTTAACTCGACGTTTTCACCACTTGGTCAACTAAATTAGCAACTAAATTAATGTTTTAAGCGCGATAAGTCCCGTATTTTAATATTTATAACTATGCAATACACCTGTTTAATATATAATTTAGAAAAAAAAATATAACAAGAGTATTTTAACTCAGTTGTAAGACTAGCTTATTATGTTTATAATCAATAATAGCCGAATAATGTATTAACTTTAGTTCTTTTCAATTGATTTCTGATTGGTTCAATATTAGACAAGTTCTAGGTTATCTATCTGAAGTTTTCGAAAACCAACTAAGTTTTACTAATTTCATTAGTTTATTGGTAAACATAGTACATACACATCAACACACCAATCTACAAATATTGCGTTAACATTTACTCGTGTTTCCTTGAAACTGTAATGTACCTACTTGTAAGTTGTATGAATAGTTATTAGTATTCAGTAGCTTCGGATACTAACACAGCTCATGTAGAGCTATGTTACAACCAACAAAATATAACTAAGTCCATGCAGTATTTCACAATACCGATGATTTAATACATACAGTGTAGATTTTTTTAAATCAACATTTATGTGCGATACTTGTATTGTGGACAATTTGAATATGTTCACTGTGGGAATGTATTAAATAAATAACATGCAAACACGTGTGTTTGTACAAGTACCGACAAAAACTAAGTCATTTGGCAAAGACGTGGTCTAGTGAGAAAAAAGGCGGGCTTAAGAAAGAAAACACAAAAAACGTCAGTGTCCGGGGCGCGCCTGCATCACATCTGGTGCCTGGTGCATATGATTATGTCGTCGCGGGTGAACAGGCCCGCCGTCGCAGAGACAATGCCCATATTGCCCATATTGTCCAAATAACAGATAATTATCTTTGAACCTATTAAGAAGCCCATTCATATTATATCCTTATATGTATGTACTTACTATTCTGTAAATTTAAGATTTAGTAAATTGATTTTCGATAATGAGTAGGTGACTACGACTAATCATACTTACGCATGATCTAACTACCTTTTTCTATAGCAATACTGAATACTTATTTATTAACTAACACTGATTGTATGATTGTATTGTAATGTACTTATTGTATGGGGTTTTATTTGAAAAGTATTTAATAGACTAATTTTATTTTGAGTCTTACATTTCATTAACTGAAATATGTAAGACGCTCCCTGCGGTACAATGTTACTATTACAAATTTAATAACATAAAAGTTACACATAACTAGGAATGGAATTAATAGTTAAGCTTTGTAGGTTTTTATATCAAACCCCTTTTCGATACCAAAACTGGTTTGACAGAAAATATATTTTATACAGAGATATTAGTTGTGCTATAAAGTTATGATTTATGCGTTGAGCGGTTTATTCCTAGACACACACATATATATATATATATATATACATATATATTTGTAATACCATCGTCATCTATGGCTGGAGCAATTCTAGCCTTAGGTTTGTAAGTAGTACGTAGCAATATCATTCTAGGAACCGTATCAGGGGCCTCAAACTGATTGCAGGATCTTATGGCACAGAAGAGATACTATAAGTCCTCTTATGGGCCATTCAATTAACGCGCACAATGTAGATGCATGCTACAATCACATCTTCTTCGATAATAGTGTAGTGTAGCTTAGCTTATTAAAATTAGGCCTTTCTCTCGATGGGTAAAGTGTTGAGTAGATAGATAGTTTCTCTTCTTGATTAGTGTTAATCAAGAGTGTTAAACTCTTTCATCTCTTTATACTCTTTAATCTTTGGTAAGTTTATTTTGACTTACGGTAGGTACTAATTGAGAAATGCGCTGGTACAGATACTCAATAGATAACCGAACAATTTGCCTACTCGATACCTACCTTTTTTATTGTAGACAGGGAAATAGGCTTTTAGTATCTTATAATTGTCACCTTAATGAGGCGTTTTCTTTAAAGAAAATGTTAGTTCCTGGAGACTCAACCAGATGGCTTTCAAAATGAACGCAAATGTCTGACATTGTAAATCTGCCAATACTCATGTTTATTTTATTTTTAGATTGATGTTTTAACCGCTTTCAGTCCATAAATTCCTAATTTTTGTAATTTTTACGCTAAAAAAAAACAAACATAAAAGTAGGTTTGCTTCAAAAGTCCCTTACGAGTGTAATAGTTATTTTTTAATAATAACGCCTGATTAGATAGTAGATGCCTGTGGTAGTAAGAGGCTTTGTAGGCTAATGGAGCATCTTTATCAAAGTTATTTACTTTTTGCACTACTTTATGTAACTTCTTTATGGATGTACACATTATGCCTATTAGATTTATCGACATGAGTAAGACTCAAGATTGTGAAGAGGGTTTTGCTAAAACTCTATGACGCACACTAGAAATCCAAAGACTTTAGTGCTGATTTATACGCATCATATGTAAAATAAATAAAATACTATATATACCATTAACATAAGTTGTATTGATATCCAATCAGCTAATTAATTTATTCTAATAAATTACTGAGGAATGGTAAAGAAAGGCGAGGCATAAGATAGGTTCCGTTCATTGTTTCAAGTCGCGAGGGGAGTTTCGAGGCGATGACGAGCGCCGATGCCGACGATTGGGGCAATGACAGCGCGTACGCAATACAATCAGGAGCGCGGAGCACTCGACGCGAACCAGTGCTGTCCTCATTATACGCCAATTGCTCGGCTTCTATTTACAAATGTGGCATGCACTACTTCCGCGCTATACGCGCGCAGCACAAGAGCTTTATTGTCATTAATTATTTGATTTCAAAATTAAACCTCAGACAGTTCGGTCAGCTCATCATAATTTATTTATATTAATAGGGCAACTGTAGTGCAAAAAAGCGATTCCTGCTTGGTTTCCGCTGAGCGATGTAGGAGTCGGTGCGGTATTTGATCAGTATCATAAGTTGAGTTGGAAGAATTATTGAAATTGGCTTTTGGTTTAAGATAAAATATTCGTTACATATATACGATTTTCCTTTCAAGAGCGATGAACAATAACAAACTATATCAAAGAATAGAACAAGATAGTTGACACTAAGAGCGGCGAATTGTACCGCACCTATTTAAACTGGTGTCGAACATTGACGGACTGCTTCCCGCTCTCATGCAAATGCAACCGTAGACCCGGTTCTACGACCACCGTAGATTAAATAATAATTACACACACATAAATCCAGAATCTACCCGATACCGCGCCCTTTAATAGTGCACGCCTTTTACTATTGCACAAAGGAATGTTCTATGAGAAAAGGATCTTGACCTACCAGTTTGTTCGGAACGTTCGACTCTCAAAAACAATTTATTCATGCATCCATGCAACTGCCATCGACAAAAGAATTTTAAACTAGACAGGGGGTAATGAATGCTAGACAAAGGCCATTTTAATAGAGTTACTTGCATGCAATTCAGTTCGAAGATAGTGGCTGTTGTTTGAACGTGTATGGATGAACAATTCTTTAAAGCATATTATCGGGATGGATGTAGATAGTTTGCAAAGACGTTTTATATTATGTGTATATTTTTATTATATTTGCATTTATAGTTTCTTAGCACAAACACTTTTTTTTAATACATGTAATGTACATTAATTGAAATACTTATAATTAAAGTAAGAACTGGATGGCCCGTCGGCGTAAAGGATAGATAACTTGACTTCTAGCCCGGAGGTCGCTGGTTCAAATTCTAGCCGTATGCAGTTCTAATCATTTTCTATGTGCATTCATGAATCATGGAAGTTTGTCCACAGGTGGCAGAAACATTATATCGTTGTTCTGACTGACTTGCTACCAAAAGTAGATTATTTATTATTTTATTCATTTTAACACCGATATACCGCCATGTATGTTAAGTTTTTCTTTCTTCACCCTAAGGTTGTCTGGAAGAGATCGCTTTAAGCGATAAGACCGCCTGTTGTTACACCTTTTGTTAAATGTTTATTTTTAAGTTTTATTTGTTTGGTGTTCAATAAAGAGTTTCTATCTATCTATCTATCTACCACCATCTAGGAGTAAATTTGCCGCACTAAACCTTACCGTGTTCTGGCAGCACAGCTCATAAGAGTCAGAGACCATTTGGAATTCTATAAAGGAACAACCAAAGCTTGATATGTAATCAGAGTTGATAAGCTCTTCAATGGTAAATGAGTAATATGGTTCCATGCCATAGAAAATAACTATTTATATTAGGGTTGTAACGCTTCCGATTCCAATATAATCGGGAGGCCAATGTAACAGCAGCACTATGCCTGTTCTGGAAATAAAGCAAACACACACACAATGCACATAAGTACATCGAATAAAGAAAGAAAGTAAATATTACATCTGTTCATTGTATATCTCTTTTGTATTTTTTCTAGCTGTAATTCATATTGGCCATACTCCATAAGTTATACTCCAATTTTAATCGCTATATGATTAGTGATTACCGATATAAATAAAAGTACTTTGAATATAATTAGAGGATTCAATAATTAAGATTGTTTAAAAACTAAAACAACCGACTTCCATGCCCCGCGAGTCAGTTTCAGTAGCAAGTTTGAGACGTTTATCGTAATATCTCTAGAGGTACTTATCGATGATATTACAATGGGAACACCTCGGAAATGTACCCTACCGATTAAAAAAAGAATCATTCTAATCTGTAAACCGATTTTACGGAGTAATCGCGTAACATACATCCAAAAACATATGAAGATCATCCTCCTTTGTAGAAGTCGGTTGAAAAAACGACGAAGCGCTAAGAGAATACGTAGGTATTTAGTGCCCTTCGCTTAGCTCGTCTTGGCGGGGCGGTGGCACTGCCGTTGCCCCCTGATGCACATTAGGCTGCAGAAATCGGCAACAGTAAAATCCCTAAATGTTTCCGTATTCAAGTGGATATAGTAATATTTTATTCATAGTTAGGTATTATTAGCCATACTAGCGTTCTAATCAACTTACAATATCCATAAATGTGGAAAGATTGACTGACAACGCTACGGTAACTAGCGTAGATGTGTTGTTAGCGAATGACGTGCGAAAATAACCACCAGACGGATGCCTGGCTTGGTGCCAGCCAGAGGCCACTAGCATCTCCTGACGTGTGCCGTAGTCAACAATCCTAGCCAGACGTAGCCGATCATTAATTATAACCGTTGCAAATCGTTAAATTTTATTTAAAATTATTTTTGCTTGGTTGATGTCAGTACTATTTTGTGGCTCATTTTAATACAGTTGCTAGTTAGATTCGGATCATGCGACTTATTTAGAGTTTAGTACATTGGGTCTAAAACGGTTATAGTAAGGTTATTAGTATCTAAGCATCAGATATAAAATACGAGTACATATATAAGGTCAACATTGGGAAGACCGTCTACAAGGAAAGTCGTCTACGCGCAATAACTTTCGTTTTTGAGTAGCTATGCAGTTTGCATTGACAGTCGATACAACAGTATTATAGTTTAGTTCGAAAAATACCTATGATTTTTCTCGCCGAATTTTTACTCTTTTCCTTTTAACGACAGTTTTATACGAATTAAAACTTAATTTCTGTACTGTTAAAGTCCATAGACGGTCCTGCCTCTACAACACGAGTACACCGTCTACACGCCGAGTTTAAAATAACCGGCCAAGTGCGTGTCGGACCACGCCCAGTGTAGGGTTCCGTAGTAGCCTATTATTCAATGCAAGTCTTTACCCGTTATAAACAAGCAACTAGGTACTCCGTCTTTGTCACTTTAAGGGATTTTGTATTTGGTACAAAATTATCCAACACCCAAGTTCAACGACTATTGCTACTAAACTAATAAAGTTATCTTAACCGCTATAAAGTTCATGAAATGCGCTATTATCACGAATTTTTTCAGATTTTTCAAGCGAGCAGTTTAGCTTTTAGAGGGGGGGGGGGGGCTACTGGAACAATAGAACAATTGAAAAAATTTGCACTTTAAAGTTTAATATTTCGTAAATGGAGCACTCAATCGAAAAATGGTATTAGCAACCCTTAAGTCATTTTACCTATTCAACGATACCCTACACGATGGGGTAGACGATGAAAAAAAATTCATCCCCACTTCTCATATAGGGGAGCTACCCTAAAAAAAATTATTTTGCAAAATTTTATTTCAGCACTTTGTCGGCGTAATTTATATGCATACCCCTACAAAATTACAGTTTTCTAGTATTAACGGTCTCTGAGCAAAACCTCGGACAGACAGACAGACAGACAGACGGACATGACGAAACTATAAGGGTTCCTCTTCAGGACTACGGAACCCTAAAAAAGGGTTCATATTTGACGGATGTTCTATGATAACGTAGGTAGTTCATATAACATAAAATTATTAATCATAATATGTTTCATCACATGGAGTAGTAAAGATTGGTCAAGAACTTACGAATCATTAGTTTTATTTATTTTAGTAGATATATTTTTCAATAGAGTAGGTATGCCGGTCTTACCCGAGTTGACTTTACCATACAAGTTTGAGGTGTTTATCTCCATATCCCTGGAGACATTGAACATATCTCGATAAAATTTAAATGGGTGGAAATTGGTAATGGTTTAATGTAAAGTAGGTATAGGAACTCTATCTAACAAACATTTTTTTTTTCAAATCGTTACAGGCGTCTATGAGTACTCGAAGAACACACATAAATAAACCGGCCAAATGCGAGTCGGACTCGCACACGTAGGGTTCTGATTGAACAAAATTTGCCCTTTAATTTTTAATTAATTTAGTTTTTATTATTTAACGTTATAGCAACCAAAAACGCTGAGAAAACACGCTTCTTGTAAGGCTCTTTAATATTAAATTTTATTTTGTTTTTAGTATTTGTTGTTAAATTCCCCATAATAGGTATATACTTCGTGAACATTTCAAGTATGTGCCTAGATAGAGGAGATACAGTCCTATAAAGTGCGGACAGACAAACAGACAGACGGACGGACGGACAGCGATGTCTCAGTAATAAGCGAAAGTTCCGTTAGTACCCTTTGGGTTCGGAACCCTAAAAAAAGATTGAGAACTTCCTCCTTTTTTGAAATCGGTTAAAAATAAATGAAATCTTGGTGAATTCGTGCCAATGCTTTCTAGTAATTAGCTCAATTTAAAATTATTTATCAGAAATATTCTTCAATCAATTCAATCTACACATGATATTCTATCCTGTGGTGTCGCCACAGGATAGAATATCATGTGTAGATTAACTATTGACCGTTTTCACGTAAACAGTGGCAAAGAAGTTTTTAGATCTAAAATTAAAATAAAATCTAAAATTAAATATTTAAACATTTATTTAAACGTTTTTGAAATATGACAATATGCTAGAATGTTATTATTATGTATTTTCTAAGCAAACCAAAATTCAATTAATACTTGGTTACTAGTATATTAGTAGAGTATTATTGTACAAAACGACACACTGCGTGAAATTCTGTAACTACGACTACACCATCTTGAAGAGACAGGAAATACTTCTCAACTTCAGCGCTAGATGGCACTGGCATACACATAAAACATTCTACATTGTAATGCATAAATCTTGTGCACAAAAATGTATGGCCTGAATGCCCCAAGCTCCAAGATATAATATGAATTGTATATTAAAATGTATATACTATTAGATATTCATCTAAAAAATATAATGCGTTTAAATAAAGTGACAAGCCCCATAGAGTTTCTTGGTGTTTCTTCTCTAATGGAAGGGGAGTACTTCCGAAACACCAGTAGATTTAACAGTCATTAACCGACTTCACAAAAAAGGAGGAGGTTCTCAATTCGTCTGTATGTTTTTTTTGTGTGTATGTTACGCGATTACTCCGTCAATTGTGAACGGATCCAAATGATTCTTTTTAATAGGTAGGGTACGTTTCCGAGGTGGTCCCATTTTAATTTCATCGAGATCTGATCAGTATTTCCAGAGATCCATGGAGATAATACATCAAACATAGGAGAATGTACTGGTTTTAGAAGAAGAGTCCCAAGAAGATTATACACTTAGGAGGTTGCTATTGCATATACTTTTGAAGACTAAAAAATATGACCTTGAATATTGTTTTTACATCTTTCTTCACGTTAATTTTGGTTTTTGACAGATATTCTTACGGTAACTGTGAGCCGTGTAAGCGAGATAGAAACAAAGGTGGGGAGAATTAATGTGTCTTTACAGGAATGTTCTAATATTTATTGAATAAATGATTATATATATTATATATACAGGCACTCAAAAGCGAAAAATAAATTACTTAATATAATTATTATAAGCGCTACCCCCTTATCTATTTGAAGTCGGTGCCAGCCAAGTCTATTGGATAGTAGATAGATATTATGTATGTAGTAGTAGTAAGTAGGTAGATACATGTAGGTAGTATCTATCTACTACCTATTAGACTTGGCTGGCACAGACTTCAAATAAATAAGTGGGTAGCGCTTATAATAATTATATTAAGTATAAAAAATATATTACCTATTAATAAGATCCTTTAAAAAACTAAAAAGAACCGACTTCAATGCCGCGCTATTAATTTTCAGTACCAATTTTGAGGTGTATCTCCATATCTCTGGATCCATATATTACCATGGTACCACACTGGGGATATCTTCTTTCCAACAAAAAAAGAATAATCAAAATTGGTTCATAAACGACGAGGTTATCCGCGAACAAACATTAAAAAAATATATATATATCGTATATAATATATATATTTTTGTCGAATTGAGAAACATCCTCTTTTTTTGAAGTCGGTTAAAAAAAGAATCAATTGAATCCGTTCAAAATTGTCGGAGTAATCGCGTAATATACACACAAAAAAACATACAGACGAATTAACAGAAACCTCCGCCTTTTTTGTGAAGTCGGTTAATAAATTGTCTGAATACTGAAAAATGGGGGTGCACGTAATAGTAAGTTTGGCAACCCTACATTAATCAGGGGAATTAAACATTCGTTAACCGACTTCAAAAAAGGAGGAGGTTTCTCAATTCGACCGTATATATGTTTTTTTTAAGTGTGACGTTCGACGTTTAGATAAAAGCTGAATGGCCCATTAATTTTGTTTTTTTTAACTCAAAGCAACAAGTTAAGTTTTTGTTATATTTAGAATAAATATTATTGTTATGATCTATTTAATGATATTTGACGTGTGTAAGTGCAGATTTTTAATTTGCCCATACTGAATAAAAGATTTGACTTTGACTCGTCACTATTTCTACGACTTTTTGTCAATTGAATATCTTTAATTAGACAATTCTAGCAATAAGTGCCCATTTAAAAATAAAATTAAAATAAACGATATTATAGAGGGATTTAATTATTGCAATCTATTATATGGAATTATAAATCAAAATCCACAAAATAATCAACCAATTACCTTGTTTGTGGAAACCTCAAATCAACTAAGCACTCGTTTAATAAGAGCCAATATTCGAAATACTTATAACACAATAACCTTAAAGTTATAAGAAATCAAAATAGTTATAGGAAATACATAGAAATATATCCTACATATAATGACCTAACAATATTTTACCTTCGACTCCAGAGGCTGAATGAGCCTCGTTGGCGTAAGGGATAGATATGGCTTTTAGTGAGAGGTCATCCGTTCAAATCCTAGCATGGGTGTTCGTCCACAGGTGATAGGAGCATATTAAATCGATGTTCTACCTGAAATGCTACCAAACAGTAGCTTACCACCAATCAAGGAGAAAATCTGCCGCCATAACCTCACAGTGTTCTGGCAGCACAGCTCTTGAGAGAAAGAGTATTCTAGGCCTAGCGTGTTCACAATCTTCGACCACATCATCGCTTACCAACAGGCGAGAGAGTGGTCAAACGCTAGCCTATACGATATAAAAAAAAACCCGCCTATTTAAAATTATTATTATGATCAAAGAAGAAAGCTTGACTTAATTATTTATTTATAAGTAATGACATTTAAGATGCAATAACATTTAAATAAGAAAAAAAACATTAATATACCAATAATACGAGGGCGGCACTAAAAGTATCGGGAATGGAATATTTCCACTGTTCCTGTCTTATTAAAAACATTTTAATTGAAAACTCCTTGGTTTTAAAAATCGAATACCATTTATTTATTTAAAAAAAGATTCTTGGTCTTGTCACAAGGTATTGTCAAACTTGTTTAATCGCTGAAAAAATGGAATTGACTCGAGAAAATTCAAGAGCGATGATATTTTATTTCCGCATTTGGTGATGAAGCCCCATCCAAAACCACAATTTATCGCTGGTTTGCTGAATTTCAACGTAGACGTGTCAAGCTCAGTGATGATCCCCGTCAAGGTCGTCCAAAAACTGCAGTCACCCAAGAAAACGTTGATGCTGTGCGTAAGCTGATTGAGGAAGATCGACATGTGACATACCGCGAAATTCAAGCAACTTTAGACATTGGCATGAGTTAAATACAAATAATCTTGCATGAACAATTAGGTTTAAAAAAGTGGTTTTCCCGATGGATACCGCATTCGCTCTGTGAAGAGCAAAAAGCGGCTCGCGTTACTTGGTGCGTCAGAACTCTCGAAAGATTCCACGCGGGATCCTCAAATGCTGTATACAACATCGTATCAGGTGACGAATCCTGGATATACGCGTACGAAGCCGAAACAAAAAACCAATCACGAGTTTGGGTGTTTTTCATCACCTAAGGAAGCTGTGGACGCCTACAAAACGGCCATTTTGGAGACCCCAACTTCCGAATGAAATGGTTGCTTCAATGATTGGTTCCATCGTATGGAAAAATGTGTCAAATTTCGCGGAGAATACTTCGAAAAGCAATAAATACATTTTTAAATAGTAATGTTGTGTCACTTCCTTGATTCCCGAAATTTTCAGTGCCGCCCTCGTAATCAACACCCCCTCTAACAAATAAATATGATTTTTACAGTGTCGCGCTGAAAAGCGCGGTTTGTTAGGTCGTGCGCTGAAAAGCACGTAGAATCAAATTGGTTTAGCAGCGTTCTGGTATACGTGCTATCGCTACGTTATTATAATCTGCACTTAATGCCTGAGAATGCTATTTTACCACGTTAAATCAATTTCTTGCTTGTTTGTCGTTCCGGGTGGAATCTTGCAACTAAAATTTCGAGCACTTCCCGATTAGCTATCCTACCGAAACTTTCAGGGTACACACATCGATGACAATGCATTCTAAATACATGCGGCACACATATACAAGCTGAGCATTTTGACTAAGATGTAGGGTTTATAAAGAACTTATGTCTAGGATTCAAGCAGAACTATATACGCTATGATGAGTAGAGAGTGTTGTTTAATAGGGCGTGTAGAGCAGGAGCTTAGCTCACCAAAAGATCTGACAACTTTTTTTTTAGTGTAAGCAATATGTACTCGTCTTGACGTTACTCTATATAAAAGGTTTTTGGTGAGATAATATGTCACAATTTTGATTATACTGGCTTCCACATAAAAGATAGATACATGCTACTGAGTATTTTTTGTACACTTTGTAATACAATTCTGCAATAAGTACATTATTTTCATGTAACTCTAACGGTTGATGTACTCAGTGCACGCCGAAATAGCTTTCAGACGCCCGAATTTGATCGACTAACTTGATAATCTTAAACTTTAAACTTTTGCGATTTGAACACATAGTTATACATATTAAAATACGGGACTTATCGCGCCTAAAACATAAATTTTTATTTAACTCGACGTTTCGACCAAGTTGCATTGTCGTCGTCGTCTCGTGACCAAAATCAATATGTATGAAACCATCGCTTTTTTGTAGTCATTCGAATTTGGTCGGATGACGGGCCGTTATTTACATGTTTTGTTTTTAACCGACTTCACAAAAAAGGAGGAGGTTCTCAATTCGTCTGTATGTTTTTTTTTTTTTTTTTTTTTTTTGTGTGTATGTTACGCGATTTCTCCGTCAATAGTGAACGGATCCAAATGATTATTTTTTTAATAGGTAGGATACGTTTCCGAGGTGGTCCCATTTTAATTTTATCGAGATCTGATAAGTATCTCCAGAGATATGGAGATAAATACCTCAAACATAGGAGAATGTACTGGTTTTAGTAGAAGAGTCCCAAGAAGATTATACACAATGGAGGTTGCTATTGGATATACTTTTGAATACTAAAAAATATGACCTTGAATAATGTTTTTACATCTTTCTTCTCGTTGATTTTGGTTTTTGACAGATATTCTTACAGTAACTGTGAGCGAGGTAGAAATAAAGGTGGGGATAATATTTTTTTTTAAATATCTTATAGGCTAGCGTTTGATCACTATCTCACATGTTGCTAAGTGATGATGCGGTCGAAGATAGAGAAGTGGACTAGAATGGGAACTGGCTCTCAAGGATAGCTGCCTGAACACATAAGATGTTTGGCGACAGATTTTCTAACTTGAGGGTGTTAGCTGGCCAGGCGGACACTAGATATGTCCTACCACCATGCGGGGGGGTTGTTGGTTTTTTAACGATGTTTTCCTTCACCGGAGGGCAACTGTGAGAAGCGCACATATATTTTTCGATCGAAAAATTCATTGGTGCACGGCGGTTTGAACTCGGTACCACGGCATCAAAGCCGACTGTTCTCCCAATTACGCCACCGGGCCCTCAATAAATAATTATATATTAATAATTATAATAAAAAAATATATATAAATATAAATAATTTGTCTTCACAGGAATGTTCTACCTGGCAAAGTCTTGTTAGGGTGCAAACTTTTTTAAACATACCTAAGATTTTTTGACATGACATGACGTTTGCCGAAGATGGCGGCCATTTCAGTCCCGCGACTCTGCATACATTATTAAATAACTCAGAATTATGAACGTACTTTGTACCAACCAACACTGCAAAAAAAAATTTATAAGCATAATACCACAGATTATATAATAGTTACTACGTAAAAAATACTTTCCGTTGTTAGGTTGGCTACACAGTGCTCTCATAATTCGGGTTTCAACAATATAGGGAAGTGCCTCTTATACCGTAGTAGAGTGATTCAGTACTCTGTTGGCCATAACGTAACGTAAACGATTGGATGACAGCTGAATGGTTCATTACTTTTTTTTTCTAATTCAAAGCGTTAAATTCTGCTTTTGCTATGTTTACTTGATAATTGGTTATGATTTATTTTATGATTTTGACGTGTATATGTGCGTATATTTATACTGCCTACATACTGAATAAATGCTTTGATTCTTTGATTCTTGATAAGGTGGCAAGTAATGTTAATAATCGCAAATAATACTTTTTTAAATTCATTTTGGAATACAACTAGTCCGTGTTATAAAAGTATTTGGAATTATTGTAATAAAATAGACAATTAATTATCGTGTGTGTCAGATGCTTTAATTGCACAGGGCCATTTTGGACATTGTCCTTTGATACCTTGATGACATAATTATTACTAGTGAATATTATCACTTTAGCAAGGCATTTAAAGTCAATTTTTTTAGGGTTCCGAACCCAAAGGGTACCAAATGAACACTTTCTGAGACTTTGTTGTCCGTTCGTCCGTCCGTCCGTCCGTGTGTCTATACATATGTGCGCACTTTACAGATCTGTATCTTCTTAACCGTTATAGGTACATACTTGAAATTTTCAAAAAGTATATATCCGTCAGTGTATAACGGCCCAGACACCAAATGTAATAGATGCATGTAATTTAATTAAAACTTGTTATGCACTAAAAAGGGTAAAATAAGTTATTTTTCAAAAAAAATAAAACCGACTTCAGAATCACAAACAGGCACTCAAAAGCGAAAAATAAATTACTTAAAATTATTATAAGCGCTACCCACTTATCTATTTGAAGTCGGTGCCAGCCAAGTCTATTGGATAGTAGATAGATACTATGTATGTAGTAGTAGTAAGTAGGTACATGTAGGTTAGTAAGTAGGTAGATATATGTAGGTATTATCTATCTACTACCTATTAGACTTGGCTGGCACCGACTTCAAACAGATAAGTGGGTAGCGCTTATAATAATTTTAAGTAATTTATTTTTCGCTTTTGAGTGCCTGTTTGTGATTCTGAAGTCGGTTTTATTTTTTTTGAAAAATAACTTATTTGTTTCTATCTACGTATATACGAAACATTCCGGGCTGAAAATGTTCACTATTATGATACATATAACATTATAATACATATAACACATAACATAACATTATGATACATATAACAAAAATTAGTGCGTTTAGCACTAATTTTTGTTTTACACCCGCACATCTTGGATTGAGCCGTTTTCTTCTACGTTGACGTCAAAGTTATGACACCGTTTTTTTCACTTTTAGTAATATTATTCAATAACGCATGCATGTAGACTTTTGAAACTTTTTATGGTTATTACAGGTGTCAAGGCGAATCGAATACAGTTTTCAGTGCCCTTATACGTTTTCTCATTTAGGCGCAGCGAATTTTTTTCCGAATTTATAAAAAGCGCTATTACTTGGAAATTATAAATATTTTCATAATCTAATTTTGTCACAAATTAGCACAAATTAAGAGCTACTCGTGTATGTTTATCCCACATGCGCACATAAAATGGTTTAAGAGATACACGATTTTGCAAAACGTTTCTCCAGCAAACGTTACTCCAGCAGGAAATGCAATATCTCAAAAACCTGAAGACGCACAAATTATATTTTCGGTGCATATTCTAGCACAAATATAAGCTCTCTACCCATGCACAATACTTCTCTCTCCGATCATTCGTTTAGAATGTTCTTCGCTGGAACAACGTTACCCCAGTAGGAATCGTTTTTTCCGTTTTTTTCCACAACGACAAGACGCACAAATTTTTTTCGGCGCACATTTACAGCAGACCAAGCAATAATTATACATCCCACTCATATCACTGTAGGAGATACTTTCTTGCTGGGGTAACGTACACTGTATTGCAATGGCTGCTATAAGATCAAATAATAAAAACTAAATTAATTTAAAAATTAAAGGGGTCCCCATACAAGAAACGTATATTATTCCGGCAAATATGTTTCAATCGGAACCCTACGTGTGCGGGTGGGTCTGACTCGCATTTGGACAGTTTATTTATATTCGCGGTACGAAGGTCGCCGGGTCAACTAGTTATGGTTATATTTTGGCCAATTTAGACAATATATCTATAGTTAGCCTATGTGCTATTATATGATGTATAAGCTACATTGTAAAGTTTCATTAATATCATTCAGTAGTTTGCGTGAAGGGTAAAAAACATGCCATTCATCTTTACATCCATCCATCCTTACAAATTTTCGCGTTTAGATTATTAGTGGGATATAATACTTTCTTGAAAAATCATATAAATGATGGTGAAAAACGCATCAAAATCCGTTGCGTGGTTTAGGAGTTAGCGGTTATACAGATACGAGTAGATGCGGAAAACGTCTTTGTTTTATTGTATGTATATAACTAAGATGACTTTTAGATTTATAGTTATCGTAATTTATAATCATAACTAAGATGACTATAAATGAAGTTTACTAAGCTAATTAGTTATTTAAAATAAACTGGCCAAGTGCAAGTCGGACTCGCACTCGTAGGGTTCCGTAACACCGTTAAGTATTCCATAACTATGATTTGTCGCAACTACAAAATTAACTTTGTTTTTCATAGTGTTTGTATGAAAAACAAAGTTATCTTTGCGGTCGCTATATCTCTAAAACTGCTGACTGTATCTCGTTCAACCATATTTAAAAGAAAAAATGATTTAAGTAACCTCAATGTCATTTTTGAAGACCTATCCATAGACACCCCACACGTATAGGTTTGAAGACAATTTTTTTTTTGTTTCATTTCCATGTATGGGAAGGTGCACCCTTAAACTTTTTTATATTTTCTATTTTTGTATAAAAATCGGAAAGCGGTTCACAGAATACATCTACCTACCAAGTTTAAATTCTGTAGTCCTAACAGTTTCGGAATAAAATAGCTGTGACATACGGACGGACCAATAGACAGACAGACAGACAGACAGACATGACGAATTTATAAGGGTTCCGTTTTTTGCCATTCGGCTACGGAACCCTAAAAATATTAAAGTGTTTTACCTGTTAAATAACAAATTAATTAAAAAGCCAGACATTTTGTTTTGGTAAAATTTTGAAAGAAAAGAAAGAAAGCAAGAAATATAATTTATGTATTTTGTAATAAAACAAGCAACAATACTTAACCGCCACACTTATTTAAACAGAATACCTATGTACATTTTTATACTATTCTATCAAAGACTTAAATAGACAAAAAACAAAGACAAATAATTTAGGACCGACAGGATAAATTAGAATAGAAAAAAAAACTGGCCAATTGCAACTTCGATTCGAACTCATAGGGTTCCGTAACACAGAGTATTTTATATTTTTTTATAATTATTTTTTAAAATTTAATAACTATATTTTTTCGCCACAAAAAAAATAACTTTGTTTTTCATAGTGTTTGTATGCAAAACCAAGTTATATTTGCGGTTGCTATATCTCAAAAACTGCTGACTTTATCTCGTTCAAACCAATTTTCGTTGAAAGTGTTTATTGAGATCTACAGCATACATTTTTTTTAACTCCCTTACTTTAAAAGTTAGAAGGGGCCGGGGGGACACATTTTACCACTATAGAAGTGTCTATTTTTCAAATTATTGACTTTGAGAAAAAAGTGGTTTTAGGAACCGCTATGACATTTATAAAGATCTATCTATAGACGTAGGATGATGATTTTATTATTATATTTTTTTTATTTTCACGTATGACTTTTTTTTTATTAATTTTAATTCCATGTTGTATAAATACGATGATTTTTTTATTAATTTTAGTTCCATGTATGGGGAGTCCCCCCTAAATCTTTTAAGTATTTTTTTATTTTTGTATAAAATCGTAAAGCGGTTCACAGATAAATACATCTACCTACCAAGTTTCAACTGTGTAGTCTTAATAGTTTCGGAATAAAGTGGCTGTGACATATGAACGGACGAATAGACAGACAGACAGACAGGCAGACAGACTGACGGACAAACAGACATGAAGAATCTATAAGAGTTCCTTTTTTGCCATTCGGCTCCGGAACCCTACAAATCGGAACCTAAAACAGACTCCAAGTGCCGCGCTAGTAATTTTTGGTACCAAGTTTGAGGTATTTATATCTCTGGAGATACTTATTAGATCTTAATGAAATTACAAAGGGACCAAACGGAATGTATACTCTCTCAAACAAAAAATAATACCGGCCAAGTGCGAGTCGGACTCGCGCACGAAGGGTTCCCGTACCATTATCTATAAAAACGGCAAAATATCATGTCTGTTGTATGGGCCCCCTCAAATATTTGTTTTATTTGAATTTTATTATTTAGTTTTAAAATAACTTAATATTCTGGGAATATTTCAAGCGTCTACCTATTGCCGTTATCAATATCGAGCAAAAAAGAGCTAAAAAATTACGTTTGTTGTATGAAGCCCCCTTATATATTTATTTTATTCTGTTTTGTAGTATTTGTTATTGTAGCGGCAACATAAATACATCATCTGTGAAAATGTCAACTGTTTAACTATCACGGTTCATGAGATACAGCCTGGTGACAGACGGACGGACAGCGGATTCTTAGTAATAGGGTCCCGTTTTACCCTTTGAGTAAGGAATCCTTAAAAAAATATTCCAAATCGGTTTTGTTTGGTGACATGACAACTTTTACTCTTTTCAACTTTACAACACTATTACGAATGTATTTTTTCAATGTTTTTAATTTTATTTTACTAAACGTTTTATAGGAAATTTCCTGGAAAATTCGAAAATATATATTGTTATACCATAACATTTTATAGATTAAATAAATTAGCAAAACAGTGAGACTGTACTTAATGCGCTAGAAAGCTGTTACGGATGCTTGTCTTCATATCTCTGGTGATACTCATCAGATATCAATGAATTTACAATGGGACCACACGGGAAGTATTTCCTCCCCCTCCCAAACAAAATAATAATTGATCAGTCGGTTTATAAATGACGGAGTTATGAGGTAACAAAATTTCCTGGCACTTATTAAAGAGTTCCGTTGTCTGTCTCCGAAACTTATCATCTGATTTTTACAAAATTTAAAAATTGCTCTTTCAGAACAAACGTCTTTGGAACAAAAAATAATTTTGCAAATCCGTCCATATATTATGACGGGGTTATGCCCAAACATACATAAAAAAAGTTCCTCTCGAATTGAGAACCTCCTCCTTCTTTTTTGAAGTCAGTTAATAAATTGATCAAATATGTCAATACGAAATACATAATATGAAGGTTAATGTTTAATGTACTATACATTAAACATTAACCTTCATATTAACGATTCTTATCTATACCACCTAGTCTACATATAAACAAGAACATAAAATGCTATACAATATGGTCGGAAGGAAACGGCTCTATTAACGTTATACGAACAAACAGAAGCGGTAGGTAGGTCACAAAATAGACGTCAGAAGGATATTAGTTGGCGAATGTTAAATAAAGGAATAAGGTAATTAGTGGCATGTGTGCCGCAGCGGCCCCGCGGCGCCATCAGAGCCGCCCGGCTCGGACCGTCGTACAATAAACCGACACCAAATTATCTTTTCAAACAATTAGCCGAGACTTATTGCCCAACAAAATGTTCCCAGCAGAAATACGTCCGTAATTACACATATTTTTTACGAGTTAAAAGGCGGTATGTACGCCTCGGCCGCCAAAGATAAGGGTTGGTAATTTTTCAACGATGCGCATGGAGAATTTTGATTGGAGCATTGTTATCTTTGGGGTGATAAATGACAATTACACCTGGTTGAGCCCCGGGGGTCCCGGAGCGCGTGGCGCGTGGCGCGTCGAGACCTCCACTCGTTACTCTTCCCGAGCTCACCGTCACACCGTTATTATGAACAACGCGGCACACCATTACTCAAGCTGAATATCAAACACGACCATCACATCGGTTTCATCACGCGAAAAATTACCTTTACATCAACAGAGTTTTTCTTCTTAAAACAACCAACCATTAATAAGTTTACCGTTCGGAGCTATAGGCATAGTTTCAGGTAAGGTTATAAAGATCTTATTATCATATTACATCCTAATGAACATCAGTTATAATCCTACAGTGAACAGCAATAAAGTATTGGCAGTAAAACTAAATATAATAACTCTATCTTCACCCTAAGCAGCCAACGCGTCGGCAGTAGTAGTAACGCCGCCTAGAAGGGCGCCGCGGCCGTTACTTTTTCATTAAATATTGCAACGCGAGCGTTGTAAGGCTTGTTACTCCAGCAAAATGGATATAAAAGTGAATGAAAAGATGTATTACAGTACGTTCTCCTCCATTCAGAAAGCGTACTTAGATATAATTTATTTGAACATGAACGACGATTTAATCTTGAAAGGGTACCTACGCTCCACTCCGATACCAGTTTCTGTGAGCATCTACTTAAATAACAAAGAGAAAACTGTAAAACGCTCTATTTCGCCGGTGCTTCGTAGCGAAACAACGACGCTAGAAAATATTATTAAGATATTGAAGAGACAACAAACCGTTTATTTAAAGTTGGACACAGAGAAAATTGACTTAGTTATATCTTGGTGGTGCATGATGGCGGTCGTTAAGCGTAAGTGTCTGCTCGGAGCGGTCTCGCGGGGCAACCTATTGGCTGGAACAAGCCGGAGACAGTGCAACGGCGCTTTCGGGACTAAACTGAATTACAAGAAAACTTTCTCCGGCCAATATTGTTACCTGCTATCGCTATAGTTTTTTACGTTAAATATGAAGTAACTTATTTAAACTTTATCGTTATAACATCCACAAGCACAAGTGACTTCTTCAATCACTTAGCAAACTAGAATTGGCACAGCGACGGTATTGCTAGAGCCAAACTATCTAAATGTAAATAATTTTATGATATGGTTTTATTTAAAACTTTAAATCGAAGAAAATTGTGTCAGTTTATATTGTTAGTTTTTGATAGCAGCCGTTAGGAGCAACTGACTTCTTCAAGAAAGCTCGAGGGACTACCTCCTCTCGGTTTTGCGATCACGTTTCAGTAGTGCTATGAAGATCAAATTTTATGCTAAACTCCAAAAACCGAAGCATATTTCTACAAGTTTTTTTATTAGTAATATCGATAATGTCAAGCAAAATCATACATATATTTATATATGCCTAATATTCATGACTGAATATTAAATAGTTATCACGAACGTTTAATGATCACGCAAAACTTATATGGCCTGTAAAAGATAAAAGCGAAGTTGAGTGCCAACGTGTGAAACAATAAACTAAGATAAGATTTCTCAGCTTCATTACATTTGTCTTGAATTGAAACAGAACGAAAAGGTTTCTCAAGATATTTTATGTTGGGAATAATCCCGAAAGCGGGGCAATTCTTCATTTCATTCACGTTCCCATGCGATGAAACTTTTTCTCTGCAATTTTTGTGCGGAGCCCGGGGTGTTATCAGGTGGGGCGGATTGGCAGTCGGCGCACGTAGCGCCTCGCAGCCGCCCGCCCTCTGCCGCCCGCTGAATACAAACTTCATTAGCCGTTTGATAATTAGCCCGTTAAACGCCCCTCAGTCATCCGGTGCAGGCCACCAGCTCCTAAACCGATGATCTCTCCTCGCCCAGCTTCGGCACCCGGCCGTGACCTGCCTAACTAGATTACCATCTACTCTTTAAAACGTGCCCGCTTGAATTCCATTTAAAAAATGTTAATGTTTAATATGCACATATTTAAATAGGCTCAATGAAGTAATAAGTATAACTTGTTCTTTTTTGGCTATTCTGGGAAATATTAGATATTTATTTTGACCACCTTAAAAAACATCAACATAATTAAAATCTATTTAAAACTATAAATACAATATAAACTACTTCCTTTAATTTAAAATTAAAATTTCCTATCCTTAATTTAATATTATTAGCTTTCTTGAAATATTACTTATGCAGATTAGGTAGGTACTTTTTTATTTAACATGGCGACACTAAATTCAAATATTCATACAATCGCAAGACGCGGTAAAAAATAAGGCTCTTTTGGACGTGAGACCGAAATGAACTGGCATAGTCGGAGCGGTAAGTAGATAACATCTAATGAATCAATTTTATTTTAATGGAGACAAAAAGGGGCCCAGCTCAAAAGAGGATAATAAACGTGACAATTTAACCGGAACGTCGTCCGGAAGGAACCGAAGAAACAAAAGGAGTGCGAAGGAACGCAGAATAGAGGGAACTTGGAGAAATTAGGAAACAATGAAACAGGAAATGTGTTTCTCTCCGAGTGGCAATGATGGCAGAAAGCACCGAGCAACTCTAACAAGGTTTATCTACGGCTACGCGCTTTGCGGAACGATCGATACCACATCACATTTATACTGATCCTTACATAAACCTCTTTCACTTTTAGATTGCATTTTGCGATGTGTTCGTGTCTGTACGACAGGCCAAACAAGTGAATAAAACTTTGCTGTATCCTGCTTGCGTGACAGTAATGTAAGTATACATTTTGGCTAATACATACACGTAAAACTACCTAAAACACATAAAATGTTAATAAAGACTCCTTACATTTATTTATATCTTATTTATTTTATGTAACAATTAAACCGTTACATAAATACGAGTAACATATTTCCACTGCGTTCATTTGGCAATATTTATCCAAACTATCACTAACTACAAAAAATCATTCTAATATACAAACAAGTCCTTATGCTCGTCTAGACTTATTGTGCGCAGCTATGGGGCTACACCAACCAAAGTAACTTTGCCATCATCCAGAGATTCGAAAATAATGTATATATACGCATTGACGACCTCCATCGGGACCTTCACATTGAGGTTGTCGCCAGCATCATTAAAAATGCACAGAAGCTCACGAACGAAAGCTTCACCATTACGTGAACGTCGAGGCAATACAACTCCTCGACTTCACAGATAGGTATAGAGAAGACTCAAAAGACCTAAAGCGTTCGAATAAGTGTAGTGATAGTGTATAAGTAGTGGAATATAGTGTAAGTGCACGATAACAATATGTCTCCACCTCAACAATAGAGCCAATGAGAATAGTGCTGATGGGTACATTCTTTATTTAAATTAATGTATAGGTTTAAGTTCAATTTAAATTACTTATTAGCCTACCTAGGCTAGATCGAAGTATAATTAGGAGATATAGTATATATTTTGTATCCTAATATCGTCAAAAAACAAAAAAAAAAATTATAATAGCAATATTGTCGTAATCTGTCATAATAATGGTCATAATCGACCAATATAAGATCGTTTAAAAAACTAAAAGAACCGACTTCAAATGTCGATCGATATACGATCGAATTGATAAACCTTATTTTTTGAAGTCAGTTATTAAAATGTTGTTCTAAGAAGAATAAGTATTTACCTAATAGCAAATTAAAAGCCCTTTATCGTTTTTAGTAACCAAAAGTAAAGATAAACACCAGCGCCGAAGCAAAGAAAACTTACTGCTTGCAGCTGCATGAATATCAAAAAGCGACCAGGCGCTCACTTTATTTGGAACGAAATAGCTTCATTGGAATTGTTGATTGGGAATTAGGTTATTTCGCAGCATTATTTTAAAATACATACTTTTGGTTATGAGAAGGTTTCCAATGCACAAATTTTATTGTCTAGGTTATTATGTAGGTACATTGTATAATTATATTACTGTTCTGAAAAGCCTGTCCTTTCGGCTTTGTTTTTGTCGGTTCGTCATTACGGAGTAATTATTAGTGTATTTAATTAAGTTTTTTCTTATAAAGAAATAGGTGCAGACCGAGATGTCAGCTGCGTTTCTGGGATGGCTAGGCTAAATGCTGTAATAGGGAGGATGCAAAATTAATATTTAACTAATTCAAATGTTACAAACATATGAAAGAAGAGATATTTCAAAAACTGCATTTTTTTACATTTTATTATAAAATAAATATTTTCAAGAAGTAATTTTAGTTTGAAGTTATTTGAAATGGAACGTATTTTAAAACACACTTCAGCATCAGATGAGGTACATGTCTATTTTAATACAGAAAATTTTTAATTTTCGGTGCAAAAATAGGTACATACGAGTATGTACTATCGAGGGACAATAGTCCAGTAGCACCTCAATGTTCATAGTAGCCTGCACGATATTTTTGTCGAATGTTCCAACGCAAACAATAACACGTTAGTATGGCATAGATGGCATGCTTAGCCAGACCACAGATGAATAAAAAGGTGAAACGTAGCGTCAGATACATTTGGTAAACATCAAATAAAGATAACAATATTCCACTGAATACTCGTTTTCTTTTTGTTGAATTAACATAACGCAGAATAAGCCACGCAACAAGTAACAGATGCTTAAATTCGTAGAAGACTGTATCACCATCTTAGTGTAATGGTTAGATAGATTGCTTTAGGAGCGGCAGGCCCGAGTTCAAATCTCTATCACCTGAATTCTTTTTGTTTATCAATTATTAACAGCTTGTATTATTTTATTTCTGTTTATACAAACTTAGCTAATAAAGGTAAATTTACGATCTATGTTATATGTGAAATAAAAAAATAACACGGTGATGTTATCTAAATAGTTTTTGAGGAAATATTTATTTGTATAATAAGAATACACAGAAAACATGTTTTTAAATACTCAGCAATAACTTACACTTATGCCGCTTTAACTATACATTTGAGATAATATAATTCCGTCTCTAATAATTATATTTGCTTGCATTTTGATTTTTTAAGTGATATATAATTACCAAACTTCAACCACTACCGAAGTTCACCAACCGACAATGTTTGTTCATTCATTTATGCCATCAATACATTTTGTTTCAAATCTACCCTCATTATTTGTATAACTGATAAAAGAAGCAAATCTGGTCTAGCTATTCTACTAATTAATACATGCGCTCTTTCTAATTGGTTCATAATGATAGAGTACGATATATGGGTGTATATCTTTCTCATTCATTACGTTACGTTCGTCTTATAGAAGAAGGTCGTATGTGCATATTTTGCTGTCATGCTATTGCTTTTTGAGATTGCTACTCCAATTATGACCGATACTGTACCTACGGGTAAAATGTCGATGTTTAAAACGTCCAAAATGAAAATATCGGACTTTATCAAAAATTTTAATAACGAATGTTTATATTATCGAACGGTAATATAGTTATGTGTATATAAGTTCCTGATAAGCTTATCTTATAAGTAATCATATGAGATAGATGTCAAATGCTTGCCTGACAATAATAAAAAAATTCAATATTGAGCAAAAAAATGTTGAATTTTGAATAATTAAAACTTGTAAATTTTTTTTTAAATGAGATATTGGTCAAATAAGTGTCTATTAATATAGGTAAGCATTTGACCACTATCTCACCTGATGGAAAGTGACGATGTGATCAAAAGTAGGTGAGGTAGGTAGCATGCTTGCCTAGAAGATACACGTTTACTCTCGACTTGAAGACACAAGTTAGAGACTACTAGGAGACAAGTCAGCTGTCAGAAACAAAATCAAACAAGTCAAAATATCATGATGATGAAGATTTATGATGTATACACATGATGTTTCCTTATTACCGCAGACTTGTAAAGTATATACAGACTAAATATTATGTTTGTTTGAAGTGTCTCATACTTTATATTTTTGTAAATTGTTAAACACAATCCAAAATTTCATCGTACCGACGGGACTCGAACCCGCACCCCCCGGATTACACGTCCAGGATCTCTGCCAATTAAGCCACGGTTCGATACATCGATACGACGAAATTAGTGGATTGCATTTTGTTAACCCAATTATGCATTGGTGGCGCCATCTATGACTACTTATTACGTAAGTTAATCATTCGGAAGAAATCATTACAGTTCTCAAATCCGACGAGAGATGTTGCACTGCGTAAATCAAATATTATGTTTGTTTGAAGTGTCTCACACTTTATATTTTTGTAAATTGTTAAACACAATCCAAAATTTCATCGTACCGACGGGACTCGAACCCGCACCCCCCGGATTACACGTCCAGGTGCTCTGCCAATTAAGCCACGGTTCGATACATCGATACGACGAAATTAGTGGATTGCATTTTGTTAACCCAATTATGCATTGGTGGCGCCATCGCCAACCAACCGTGGCTTAATTGGCAGAGCACCTGGACGTGTAATCCGGGGGGTGCGGGTTCGAGTCCCGTCGGTACGATGAAATTTTGGATTGTGTTTAACTATATACAGACTGTCTTAACTTGAGTATCGTAGCTGTTAAGAACGAGAACTTTTCATCCTCTTTATCCAAGCTTCGAGATTCGCAGTTATTATCTATTTTCATAGATTTAGCTTGCTCATAATCAAAAAGTCAGTTTGGCATCATCATGATTTTTTTAGCATATAAGCTAGCGTTTAATCACTATCTCACAGGTGGTAGAAACATTATATCGATGTTCCGCCGGACTTTCTACCAACCATTAGCTTACCACCGTAATGAGAAAATCTACTGACATAACCTTACGGTATTCCCGTAATTCACAGCCCTTGAGAGATTCTAGGTTTAGCGTGTTCACAATCTCAGACTCACATCATCGATTACCACCAAGTGAAATATTGGTCAAAAGCTAGCTTATAAGATATAAAAATAAACTGGCCAAGTGCGAGTCGGACTCGCACACGTAGGGTTCCGATTGAACAAAATTTGCCGGAAAAATTAAGTATCTACAGTTTTAACATCGATATATATAAATACCGTGTCAATACTAAATATGCTTATGTACTACAACGCCATCTAACGAATGTCGAACGGACTTCTAACACCCACCATGTGAACGTTAACACAAAGGTCAGTGACCTTTTTGTTGGTTACCATCGTTCATAGATGGCGCTATAGTAAAAACACGTTTTTTGTATGGGGACCCCATTTAATTTTTAATTTTGTTCTGTTTTTAGTATTTGTTGTAATAGCGGCAACAGAAATACATCATCTGTGAAAATTTCAACCGTCTAACTATCACGGTTCATGAGACACAGCCTGGTTACAGACGGACAGACAGACAGACTGACACAGACAGACTGACAGACAGACAGACAGACAGACAGACAGACAGACAGACGGACAGCGGAGTCTCAGTAATAGGGTTCCGTTGGTACCCTTTGGGTTCGGAACCCTAAAAAATCACCTTATGGTAGGTGACGATGATAGCACGCTAGGCCAAGAATATGAACAGACTCTCCAAGACAGCTGTCGGAACACAGATGTTTGCTGAAAAATTTACAACTTGAGGTTGGTAGTGCATGGTAAAGACAACGCCTCGCCTCGGGATAAGCTCACGAACCTCAAACGGCGCGTGGGAAATTCGCTGTAGCCAACGGACGCGAGGCGTTACCTTGCAGGTTGCGCGGCGTTGCCCAGCCGTAACTGCGGCGATTTGCCGGCGCTACTTATCCACTACTATTGTATATACGGTGCCGTGCCGTTTCAGAGTGCGATACCGCTAATAGGCAATGGCTTAACACAGTGCAAAATTGAATTATATTATCTTTACCCTATATGTCGGTAATAATTTTCTCTGACTGACTCTCGTAGCTCTATAACGGTCTGTCTGTCTGTAAACAACTGTCATAGATTGCTTATTCTAAGTCAATATATTTTACTCATATATTGACAGAAAAGTAATAATTTAAGTAATAAGTGATAGTTACTTAATGTAACCTTTAGCTTTTAAAATATAATAACGAACGTAATTATTGTATTCTACGGAAACGATAACATAAATAGATAAATTGGACTACGAGTATCTGTATTTTAGAGGCTTTTAAGTCTTCCTTTTGAATTTAAAGCGGCGCATTTAGATTGGCAGGATCTATCGGAATTGGTTTTAATTGATCCGCGTTAAGCTTCACGTGGCTTTGTGATTTCGAATCGAGAAATCGGTTTGTTTTTTATCATTAATGGGTTTTGCAATTTGCAATAAAAAGTGGATAGAAATGGGTAGCGCGGGCGCGAGAGGGCAGCACGCCACTGGTATTCCGCCGTAATTAAAACAAACAGGAGCAGCCTCGCCACTCCTCTCTAATTGCGTTCGTGTTGAAATAATCACGGAAACTAGCAGAGAACACTATACTTCGATACGATACTGATCGATCACCGGCAAATTTTACTCTATTCTCAAGCGTGATGCCATTTCCAATCTAAATGAAAAATTGGAACATTACGAGTATGTATGCCACGTACGAAGATCACATTAAAGTGCACAGTTATGGTACGAGCACCGGAAAAGCAATCAGTATTATGATTAATGAGATGGTAGTGTCGGTTATTGGTAGAAAGAACAGGTCTGGTGGTCAGGTATATCCAGAATAAATTGGTCATTATTTCTAGCTGGAAAACAGACGAGGAGAAGAGGATAAGCATTACATGTTGAGATTTCTTTTTTTAGATAATTTCTATAATTATCTAAGATATATAATAATGTTGTAATAATAATAATGCGCAGTAACGAAAATATAAGTCTAATACAGCGTGGCCTATATGCAATACAGATATTCTGCACGCTCTGATCTATCGAATTATTCATAAAAATAGTAATATATATCATACTACAATTTGAAGTAGATCAATGAGTATTCGATTTGAATAGTGACAACGCAATTTAATTCTGCGTATGTGTGATAGAAATTTCAAAAATATAAACATATAAGACCACAGCCACAATATCTTAAAACTATTGATAGAAATAGTTATCTATATAAGATCGTTTAAAAAACTAAAAGATCCGACTTCTAATGCCGCACTATTAATTTTCAGTACCAAGTTTGAGGTGTTCATCTCCATATCTCTGGAGATACTTATCGATGATTATTTTTAAATTAATATTTAAAATCGGTTCATAAACGACGAAGTTATCCGCGAACAAACATAAATAAACTGGCCAAGTGCAAGTCGGACTCGCATTCGTAGGGTTCCGTACTACACTACAGTATTTTAAAAGATCGAGCAAAAAATACCACTATCATTTTTTGCCAACAAAAAATAATAATTAATAAACATTTTATCAAAACAGAGTTGTGAGCCGCGTGCTTAACGCCATCTAACGTCTAACGCTATCTAAGTGAAAGTTAACACAAAGGTATTGGGGATCGGCATTTCAATATAACGCCATCTATGGACGTTTACCTAAGCGTTCATACATATATATATATTATATTGAAATGTCGACAAAAAACACGTTTCTTGTATGGGGGCCACCTATATTTTTTTACTTTATTCTGTTTTTAGTATTTGTTGTTATAGCGGCAACAGAAACACATCATCTGTGAATATATCAACTGTCTAACTATCACGGTCCATGAGATACAGCCTGGTGACAGACAGACAGACAGACATACGGACAGCGGAGTCTTAGTAATAGGATCCTGTTTTACCCTTTGGGTACAGAACCCTAAAAAAGAAAAAAATATATATACGGTCGAATTGAGAAACCTCCTCCTTTTTTTGAAGTCGGTTAGAAATTGATACAGTGTTCTCTTATTAAATTTCCTGTCAATGTAATAATGTAGCAATAGCTTAGTAAATTTCAGTGATTGGTTAGGGATGGAAGCAATCTTCGAACAATGTAATACACATTGTACATGGTTATTGGTAATTCGACGTGTTCCCGGCAGGAGCAAATGAGGGGGCCAAAATGCAGAGTTTCGAAAATTATAAAAAACCGGCTAAGTTGAGTTGAACTCGCCCACCGAGGCTTCCGTTATCAACCAATTAAGCTAGACCTCTAAATTGTATCAGCGCTCATATAACTCAGAGGTCTACCTTAATTGGCGCAAACTATGTATGTATGGGGATACCCTTTAATTTTGAACTTTTATTATTTTTTGGAATTTTTCCCTAATTTGTGCTGTAAGACCTTGCTTCTTGCCAAATTTCATGATTCTAGGTCAATGGGAAGTACCCTATAGGTTTTCGACCCAAAACCTATAGGGTACTTCCGGTTTACCTAGAATTGTCAATTTTGGTTGGTTGGTCTTAGAGCACAAGTAAAGGAAACATTCCGAAAAATAAAGTTGAAAATTAAGGTACATTTTGGTACTAACAAGTTCGCGAAAATCTAAAATTGCCCATATTTATTGTGTTGACTCAAGACCTTGATTTTTATACACCTAATAGGGACTATAGACCTCTGTATCAGGTATACATTTCAACTTGCTAGGTCCACCCGTTCCTGAGAAAATCAGTGGTGACAGACGGACAGACAGACGGACAGACAGACGGACAGACAGACAGACGGCCAAGAAAGTGATCTTATAAGGGTTCCTTTTTTTACCTTTTGAGGTACAGAACCCTAAAAAAAATGTTGTAAGTCATTGTTCTAAGTATTTTTGGATATTTTATTACATCTTAAGCTTTATCACATAGTTCTCTACGAATAAAAAAAATATTAAATAAAATTTAATGAGATAATTTTTTTATGTTTAAACCCTTCTAAATTGGGTATTTTTCCAAAAATTACTAATATCCAAATATCTCGTAAACTATTAATTTTCAGCCATACATAGCGGGGGCTAAATATGTCGCATTTTAGCCTTTCGATCTGCTCCTGCCGGGAATACGTCGAATTACCAATAACCCTGTATAATATAAAGTTCTTCAACTTCACTTGCTAAATTGTTTCTTCATATATTATTATTCGTTCTTGACCTATTCAATATAGTTTATATGACGACTGTTCATATAATAATTGTTTTATTTTCGGTTCTAAATAAACGAGATACGAGTAGGAAGACGGGTTGGTTTGGGACAGTTGCACTCTGTGGAATTGAAAACTATGGGTTGTCCAACGCATTGTTTGACTTCTGTCTTTTATTTTTAGACTAACACGATTCTATAGTCATAACATCAGGTGGGATATTCGTCAACTGGTCAAGTGCTATGAAAGTTTGAACTGCACATTTCAACGTTTCCGCCAAAACCGTAGTACTATTAATTATTCTGTGTCAAAACCCAGTATTATTTTCGTCTTAAAACCTATTTAACATATCTCCGTAACATTGGCGAAGGACAAGCAAAATTACAGCACGAAAATTGCAAGAAAGTGATCAAATCATAAGATATACGAGCAGTTACGTACCAGTCATATCGTAGAAGAAAATATTACATCTCTTTAGCCGACGAAAAAGTATGACTAATGATGTCGACTGATAGATTGACAAGGAAAAAGACATCGTATTTTGTGATTAAGAAACGATGGAATCAAAAGAAATGATTTTCTTTGTAGCACCCGTATTTTATCTTTGGCTATTGAATCAAAGAAACGCGTATTTACTTCTTAAACCATAGTCTTAAACATTGGTCGTTACATAAGTTTATGCCAAGTCCAAAATTTTTGGGCCGTTGAGTGACATATCTGAAACCGAGCAAATTAGGTATGTGCCGTTAACTAATTTGCTCCTCTTTTAAATTTCTTATAAAAATATAAGATTATCCCACCAAAAACATTGTTGCCAAGACGAGACCATGCAGCTCGCACTGTCAAAAAGTTATCCGATCTCATGTTACTACAAGAACTATTTTATAACAGAAAAGTAATGAACTGTGAATAAATGTTTCACCTTACAACCGATGTGAATGTAGCGAAATGGCCAAGCCGCTTATTTTGACTGAGGTGTAGAGCTTGTTCAGTTAGGGCATGTAGAGTTATAAGCTTGGCTCTACATGAGATCTGGTAACTTTTTGACAGTGCGAGTCGCACGGTCTTGGCAACATTTTACATCAAAATGTTTTTGGTGGGATTTCACTTCTTTTTGTAAGTTGGTTATGACAATATTTTTTAAATCTTTTTAGGGTTCCGTACCTCAAAAGGTAAAAAAATTAAGATTATAAGATCACTTTCTTGTCCGTCTGTCTGTCCATGTGTCACCACCGATTTTCTCAGGAACGGGTGGATCTAGCAAGTTGAAATTTATACCAGATACTGAGGTATATAGTCCCTATTAGGTGTATAAAAATCAACGTCCTGAGTCAACACAATAAAAAGATATGGGTAAATTAAGATAGATTTTTACACACCTAATAGGGACTATAGACCTCAGTATCTGGTATAAATTTCAACTTGCTAGTTCCACCCGTTCCTGAGAAAATTGGTGGTGACACACGGACAGACAGACAGACAGACGGACCGACGGACAGACAGACGGACAGACGGACAAGCAACACATTATCTATGGATTGAACTACAAAGTTAAGTTTGTCCTTTAACCTAGTCTGAGAAGTTGGTACGGAAGCCTCGATGGGCGAGTCCAACTCGACTTGGCCGGTTTTTATTTTCTTTAAAGTTCCAAGTTATAATTGTTTCGTTGATTGTGTACAGTGTACTAGCTTACTCTATTTCAGAACACATCGCCGCTCAACACAAGGTAGTTCAACATGAGATAGCGGCCAAGAGCTTTGCTGTCAGGAATAAGACAAATAGAAGTCAATAGAAGAATAAAACAATAAAGAACACACAAAAAAATAGGTACTTTAAGTCCCTAATCCCTGCTCCATTATCAGAGCAGTTCGACGCTACTATAGTATTGCATTGTCACCATATGCCAGCTGATGTGTCTGATAGTATAGCTGAAATGTATGATAAGTCAGCCAAATTTCAGGTTAATGTGATACCAGTAAGTGATTGAAAAGTGGGTTTGCAAATTTTGACGAACAACTTACACACAAATGTTGCAAGTTAAATAAAAGCTTGTAAAATAGCTTGCTAAAAGAAATCCAATAATCACTTCGTTTACCGTCTTTCTGTCTGTCTGTTCTGTCTTTCTGACAAATCCCCCTAACTACAGGGACAGGCACGCGTAAAAGTATCAAAATTGAAATTAATACCAAATACTTAGCTCTATGACGGTACCTTACAGTTTCAAGAAAAAAAAAAGCTTTTATTTTTTTAAAACACCTAGATCAACACCTGCTGGCGAGTTAACACCGTAACACATATCTAACCAGAAAACCGCATCTAAATCGGTTGAACCGTTTTGGAGATATATGGGAATATTAGTTATTTTGCAAAAACAACCTCTCACCCTTAACGCATTTAGTTATGAATAAAGTGAAAGAAATACTGTATTGGTAGAAATAGAAAACGTGTCTATACGTTTTTCAGTCAGAGTGAACAAGTTTCTCAATCTTATGTATGTGTTACACTATGAAAGAAAGAAAGAAAGTCATTATGTCTATTCAGTACATTGTCATGTCTATCCTTCTCCTTTCACGATATTAGATAATATGCTAAGTATGCTGGGCTGATGATGGTGAGCAATGACATCTCCCTATAACAGATGCCATGGCACGTAAAACGCTGGATTGCCAGAATTTTGCTCGTCGTATTCAGTTTCATACATAATATCTTTAAAGTATGTAATTGGAGCCGTACTGCTATAGATGCTACATAAGGTATAATATACTAATTTATATAGTCGTTCAATAATAGTTATTAATAAATAAATACTCCATATTAAGATAACGCAAATGACCGGAGCGGAGGAAATAATAAGATGGTCGTCAGGCTTAAAGTGAGTTCTCGCGAGGCTTTAATAAGCGATCGGTCGGATGAGCGTTGGAACAGAAGCCGGTCGGGGTGGGTGTGCGCGCCGGGCGATCCTGTAGACGCAGCAGACAGTGCGGCTCGGGCACTGGCGGCGGCGGCTACGGCGGCGCCTGCGGGCGAGGCGGCGCGCGGCGCCGGGACGCGAGGGGAGCGCCGCGGCGGCGCGATGCTGCGCGCCTCTCAGTTGAGACGCGAGTCCCGCCCGCCCTAGCCGCCCGCGCGTTCCACCCGCCCGCCCCGCGCCTCCGCGATCCGACTCTCGCTTCACGGATCGCAATACTTACTACCCCTAATTACACCTTCATTAACGAATATCGTAACTATCCGATTATATTTTTACGACCGCAGATATTCTAAAATGTATCTCTTTTCGTCTCTATTTATGCGACTGCTAGATGTCGAGTATTTTTGAAGCTTTTCGGATGGACCGGAAGAGGGGAGGGAGGGTGTACGGATTCGGAGGGTCGCGGGGCGCCGGGCCCCTCGCGACGCGGGGTTAGTAGGTTCGCGATGTCGCGTCGTCGTCGGTCGGAATGCATTCGCGAACGTAGAGCGGCGACCTAAGGTGCCACCGCGGTTCTCACCTGCCGGTCTAGGGTTCCTCGCTTCTTCATTAATGAAAAGTCCCCCTTATAAATTATTCTCGATTTCCGAAAGCGGTTTCCGGTTCTTACCGTTCCTTTTAGAAATATTTTTGGGTCAACCGAGACCAGATGCAAGGTCGAATCCAGTAGGTGTCAACGAACCCCTCGTCCAGATCTCACGTCAGGTCGATGACGTCGGGGTCATCGCGACGCAGCTTCCGCACGCCGACTTCCCCTCTGGAAACACCGCGTTCGACTCGACCACTCGAGGGGAGACTTCGACTGTGATGTGTTCGTCTCATTCAAACGGGCGTTCGGAATTTATTCGAGTGTTAAATCAGAGATGGAAGACGGAAGTGTGTAACGACCGGCGGAGATCAGGGAGGCCGCCGCGTTAACCCTGCCCGAATTAGTGCACCGGACGAGACGAAAATAGCAAGTCGGCGTGTACGGTTACATGCGGCGCGTCAATGTCGGCTCGTCGGCACACCGCGTGTTCCTCGCGGCTCTCGGTGGGTAAGCTTACACTGCGTCTGATTGCAGAGCGCGTCCACCAGCCCTATATGTGGAGGCGCCGCCGCCGCCGCCGCCACCGCGCCGCGCGCCGCACGCCCTCGCACCTACTCACCACTGGGCTATTCCTGGACCCGTCTGTTCCACTCTATACGTGCTAAATTTTACATCAATCTAAATATAAAACTTAAGAATGTTGACGCGCTCTACGGCATCGATGTTTTTGAGCTTTAATTGTTTGGTTACATTTGTTATGTTTTAGGATTGGTTTTAGGTTCAGAAATTTGTTGAACAAAAGAAGTAAGAAAAAAAGAAGCTAATATATTGAAACCATGAAGTAAAGAAGTCTGAAGATTATAGAAGAGATCATCCTGGAAAGTGGTGGCGTTGTTCGCTTTAGCTGGTTGACTTCGGGTCAAATTGTCATTTCGCATCATTTGGTCCCCTTCAACCAGCTGTAGTTGACATCTGCATCGCTTTCTTTCCTTTCCAATGAAAACCTACGGGATGTCCTAGCCTTTATTGGAATAAAATATTGTTAAAATCTTCGTAATCAACAAACATACAATTCGTTTTCCATTCTAGCTTTAAACATTTAATCGGGGTTGATTAGAATATGTCACAATAATTAAATTCACCAATATGGTACATACTAGGTTCATATATTTTAGTTTTAAAACTTTATGAATATCCGTCTTTGCCGCGGCAGCGCATTTCTCTAGTTTGTTAAAAAAATCCGTTCATACCTCCAAAGATTTCCATCAGTTATTATCCTAGTAATATTATAAAGGCGAAAGTTTGCGAGTGTGTATGTATGTTACATCTTCTTGATATAACTACTCCACCGATTGAGCTGAAATTTAGTTTGAAGATAGCCTAGAACCTGGAATAACACATAGGGTACGGTTTCATTCCGATATTCCCGCGGGAACAATGTCTACACGGGTAAAACCGCGGGGCACAGCTAGTGTAATATATATAGGATCAACCTGATTTACACCTTTTTTAATCAAAAAATAAAACATTCAAATATATTATATTAGATTCCGTCCTTCTTTTAATAATATTGTGCAAACCATAAAAATCAAATCGTCAGGTAGTTAGTAATGTGAACGGGTAAACACAAGAACATAAGAACTCAAAATACAAAAATAAAACGTGGAAGTTATTCATACTGAGAATATATTAAAATCATAATCTATTAAAATGATTACAAAAATCCGGCCAAGTGGGAGTTGTACTCGCGCACCGAAGCTTCCGTACACACTTAACTAGGTTAAAGGACAAACTTAACTTTGCAGTTCGGTCCATAGAAAATGTATTGCCCCAACTGCAAATAATAAGTTTGTATAATTTATATATATTGTATATATATATAATTGTTTGTATAATAAGTGTAATAGTAAATTCACTTTTTTTGTTGTTGTTAAGCTACATATTTAGGGTTTTCAGATTTATTTCTATATACTCGTAAGTGCATCAAGACCTTGCATCTTGCCAAATTTTATTCTAGGTCAACGGGAAGTACCCTATAGGTTTTGATTCCCTTGTGAAATCGCAAAATATAAAATATTCCACATAAACGGTCATATCATTTGATCGCGTTTGATTTTTTTACAAGTTTGATATTTTCACAGCCAAAAGAGACCGTAGACCCGTGTACTTGATATAAGTTTCAACTTAATATCTCTACGCGTTCCTGAGAAAAAGAGGTCTTGACAGACGGACAACAAAGCGATCCTATAAGGGTTCCTCTTTTCCTTATAAGGTATGGAACCTTAAAAAATCAATGTAATGATATTAGCACATAAAAATAATTAGTGGTTTATTAGTATAATACTTGAATTCAAACTTTAAAACCACCCCTGACATATGTGTTGTATTATAATCTGTTCATTGAAACTATTCCAATAAGCCCAAACTCGACATTTATGCCGTAAAATGGTGAGGCGTTGAATATTCTGCAGATTCTAGGAGATGTCCCAGCATCAGGTCAATGCTACTATGGTCCTACAATATCGTTGAAGTAACAAGATACCTAATTTCGATTTGATCAGAACTATAAAAGTTCATTTCATAGCTTTTTCAACTAGAAATAAACTGGCCAGTGTGAGTCGGACTCGCACACGTAGGGTTCCGATTGAACAAAATTGGCCGTAAAAATAAGTTATTTATATGAAGACCCCCTTTAATTTTTAATTTAATGTAGTTTTCTTATTTGATGTTATAGCAACCATTGTAATACACACTATGAGCAAAATTAAAGTCTCTATTACGGGTTTATTAGATCGAGCAAAAAACGCCTGAAAAGCACGTTTCTTGCATGGGGAACTCCAGTTATTTTTAACTTTATTCTGTTTTTAGTATTTGCAGTTATAGTGGCCATAGTAATACATACTCTGTGAAGATTTTAAGTCACTATCTAATATGATTCATAAATTCAAGCAAAAAACGCCGAAAAAACACGTTTCTTATGGGGACAAACTAAATATTAGTTTTCTTTTGGTTTTAGTATATTTTGTTAAATCCCCCATAGTAATACATACTCGTACTTACATTACAACATAGGTACTACTACATATGGACTTCTAACAAAATGCGACCTACGTGTGGTAACTGTGGTGTGACTGACTACGTCGTACATATTTTAGTATGTGGTGATGACGACTATCATGATAAAAATGGGGAAGAAAACTGTCAAATAGCTCCCACTAGAGGGCGCCAAATGTATATTACAGAAGAACTGTTAATCTACATAGAAATTGTACGTTTTTAAATGATTTTACTTATTACGTAAAATAGTCGTTGTGTCTTTTGGGCGTAAAGAATTAGGTGTACACAAATTTTCAAGTCATAGAGAAAGTCGAAAAAGTCACAGTTCACTAACAAAATAAAATTTTATATAAAGCTATTTTTCGAGGTAATGTATGAATAAACACTTCAAAGAAACCGATTATGAAACAACTTTTCTTAGACCAGGTACCTCACAAAAACTTA
Source organism: Cabera pusaria (assembly GCA_954871355.1). Lineage (NCBI taxonomy): Eukaryota > Metazoa > Arthropoda > Insecta > Lepidoptera > Geometridae > Cabera > Cabera pusaria. The sequence goes on from OX940887.1 coordinate 19,516,267, forward strand.
ACAAATCTTGACAAAAACCTGAACAATGCTTTACTACATATTATATTATTTAATTATATAACAAGTCCCTCGCCACGTCTGTCTGTCTGTTCGGGATAAACTCAAAAACGACTGAACAAATTGTAATGCGGTTTTCATCAATACATAGAGTGATGCACGAGAAAGGTTTGCAGATATAATTTGTCAAGTTTTTGTGCAAATTGGTTAAAATATGATGAAAATTGTCGCTTTTATAATGTAATTGGAGCTTTCATCGAAAACGCTGCCTAATTGAAATATTACAAAACAATGCATTGTGGGATATTCCTCTTTTATAGATATACTAGCGACCCGCCCCGGCTTTGCACGGGTAGAGTATATATGCCTGCATTTTTCCATCAGTTTGTAGCGTTGAGTATCATCGTCATATTTCAACCAATTTACACAGAGCCTTGACGAATAATATATCTTAACCTTCCTTATGAACCACTCGGTTGAAATTTAGAATCGTTTGGCACGAAAAAGGGGGAATGGAGGGGTGAAGGGGGTAGGTGAGGGTCCCGCTTTCACTACCCCACCACTCTCATTACAAGGTAATGCATAGTTTTTGAGTTATGATTTTTTTTGCAAAATCATAACCTCACTTGGTAAAAATTTAGAATCGATTGGCACGAAAAAGGGAGGATGTGGTGTGGGGGGGGGGGGGCGGGGTTAAGGGAGGGTCCCCCTTTCCTTTTCCCACCACTTTCATTACAAGGTAATACATAGTTTAAGAGTTATGCGTATTTTTGTAAAATCATAACCTCACTTTTTTGTAACACTTTGCTGATCAATATCACTGTTTTGTTGGATGTTTAACAAACTTTTTGCGCTTCGCCGGCCGCTGCCGCGGCACGCTCGCTTCGCTCGCTCGGCTCGCGCGTTGTGTTTTCGCAGTTTCAATCTAACCTAACCTAGTTTTTTTTCTAGTGGGGTGTTCTTATTAATTTAGTAGTGGTAAATAATATTACTAAAATTTTTAATAAGTTATCTAGCCCTTGTAATTATTATTTGCGCTTTGTTTTTATGGTTTAGTATATTTTTAGGTTAGATTTTGTTTATATCGTTTTCTTGTAAAATATGCATTACCTTGTTAAAGAAATGGTATTGTTACAATCAGGGACCTAACCTCTACCCATCCCCATAATATTTTATATCAAATTCATGCCAAACGATTCTAAATTCAACCAAAAATCCAAAATCAAACCCAACAAAAATAGGCATAACTCAAAAACTATGCATTACCTTGTAATGGGAGTGGTAGGGTAGTGAAGGGGGGACCCTCCCCTTCCCATTCCACCCCTCTACCCCCCCTTTTTCGTGCCAAACGATTCTAAATCCAACCCAACCACTCTATCTATTGGTGAAAACCGCATGAAAATCTGTTCAGTAGTTTTTGAGTTTATGGAGTTTATGGAACAGACAGACGCGACGGGGGACTTTGTTTAATACTGCGTCTATCAGTCTGTTTGCGATAAACTCAATAGATAGACCAATAGATAGAGTGATTCATGAGAAAGGAAGCATTTAAGTACATAATTTGTTACGACTTTGTGCAAATTGGTTCAAATATGATGATAAAACAAAAATTAAAAATTAAAAACGTAATAAAAAGTTCATATCAAGCTATTTTGGCAGGTAACAAACATATAGCGCTCTCTGCCGGACAATCTTTCGGTATTATATTATTATTGAACCTCCTTAGACATTGCCCTATAGAAGAACGTCCATAAGCCAACAATTAACAAAATCACTTTACCGACCGCTCAAAAGGCTTGAAGAGAAATAATACTTAAATCCACAAAATTTAAGACCACCCCCGACCGATTTGTATACGTATAGTTTTGTTCATTGAGACCATTCCAATAAGCCTAAACACGACGCCTCAGACGAGGAGTTGAGAGTATTCTGTAGATTCAAGGAGATGTCTCAGCATTACGTCAAGTTTACCATATTTTGGCAATATCATTGAAGTAACAAAGGATACTGAATTTCAAATTAATACATTTGATTTGACTAATGTAAAAAAAACCGGCCAAGTCGAGTTGGACTCGACGTTGGTTAGTACCAATTAAGCTGGACCTCTAAATTGTATGAGCGCGCATATAACTCAGAGGCCCATCTTAATTGGCGTAAACTATGTATATATGGGGACAACCTTTAATTTTATACTTTTTATGTTTTGGAATTTTTCCTATATTTGTGCTGTAAGACCTTGCTTCTTGCCGAATTTCATTATTCTAGGTCAACGGAAAGTACCCTATAGGTTTTCGACCTAAAACCTATAGGGAACTTCCGGTTGACCTAGGATTGTCAATTTTGGTTAAAAGCAAGGTCTTACAGCACAAGTAAAGGAAAAAAGTTGAAAATTAAGGAACATTTTGGTACTTACAAGTTTTGGCGAAAATCTAAATTTGCCCATATCTTTTTATGATGATGACCTTGATATTTATACACCTAATAGGGACTATAGACCTCAGTATCTGGTATAAATTTCAACTTGTTAGGTCCACCCGTTCCTGAGAAAATCGGTGGTGACACACGGACAGACAGACTGACAGACAGACAGACAGACGGACAGACGGACAAGAAAGTGATCTTATAAGGGTTCCTTTTTTAGGGTTCCGTAGTCCTGACAAGGAACCCTTATAGTTTCGTCATGTCCGTCTGTCTGTCTGTCTGTCTGTCTGTCCGAGGTTTTGCTAAGAGACCGTTAATACTAGAAAGCTGTAATTTTGTGGGGGTATGTATATATATTACGCCGACAAAGTGCTGTAATAAAATTTTGAAAAACATTTTTTTTAGGGTAGCTCCCATGCAAAAGCCCAAGCGTGAGAAGTGGGGATGATTTTTTTTTCATCGTCTACCCCATCGTGTGGGGTATCGTTGAATAGGTCTTTTAAAATGACTTAAGGTTTGCTAATACCATTTTTCGATTGAATGCTCCATTTACGAAATATTAAACTTTAAAGTGCAAATTTTTGTTCTAGTAGGGCGTCTCCCCCCCCCCCCCCCCCCCCCTCTAAAGCTGCTGGCTTGAAATATCTGGAAAAAATCGTGATAATAGTGCATTTCATGAACTTTAAAGGAAAATTATAGCGGTTGAGATAACTTTATCAGTTTAGCAGTAATAGTCGTTGAACTTGGGTGTTGGATAATTTTGTACCAAATACAATTTTTTTAGGATAAATCCTTTAAAGTGACAACGACGGAGTACCTAGTTGCTTGTTTATAACGGGCAAAGACTTGCATTGAATAACGGGCTACTACGGAACCCTACACTGCGCGTGGCCTGACACTCACTTGGCCGGTTATTTACCTTTTGATGTACGGAACCCTGAAAACGACGGCAGCAGAGTGACGGGTAAGTACCTAGTGCGCAGAAGCGCCATTTTTTTGACGTCCGCGGTCAAAGGAGTACGAGTACCTTTTCTTTACTCATGTGGTACGAGTCTTAGAAAGTTACTATCGTAGTCTCATCAACCAAAAAAGAGCTGATAATATTTAAACGGCTGAACGGATTTACATGAAACAAAGTTAAGATAGGGGGTCGGGGGTTAAGAACCTTCATAGTTACACACAATCCAAAATGTTATTGTACCAACGGGACTCGGTTTCCCAAAGGGTGCGGGTTCGAGTCCCGTCGGTACGATGAAATTTTGGATTGTGTGTAACAATGTACAAAAATATAAAGTGTGTAACACTTTATGAAACATATTGGGTTTGAAAACTGTAATGATTTCTTCCGAATAATTAACTTCGAAAAAGTTATCTTAGATGGCGCCACCAATGCGTAATTGGGTTAAAAATGCTATCCATTTATTTCGTGGTATCGATAGTATCGCACCGTGGCTTAATTGGCAAAGAGCATGGGCATGTTTCCCAAGGGGTGCGGGTTCGATTTCCGTCGGTACGATGAAATTTTTGATTTTGTGTAACAATGTACTGTATGTGTATAAAGTTTATAACACTTCAAGAAACATAATATTAGAAAAAACCTATTTTGCGCGTACTTATCGATGAACCAATCACAATTTCCGTTGGAATGGATGGGATAGAAATTTGTTTAATAATTACAGCTTTACATCCTTAGCTATCTATACTAATATTATAAACAGACAACATTTGTATTTTTGTATTTTTGTATGTTTGTAATGATTTGGCTCAAAAACTTCTGGACCGATTTAAAAAATTATTTCACTAATATATAGAATGGATTTTCGAAATGAAAATAGGCTTTATATTATCCCGTTTAAATCAAAGGTACATTCGTGCAGACCTAATTTTCAACCTAAGTCGACAAAAAAACGGTCGAAAAAATGCTCAATTGAAAACAGATGGAAGAATATTTTCTATGGAAGAGTTTTGCAACTTAATAAGACCTACAAAAAAGTCCGTAACATCATATCTCTTAAGGTTGACTCACAGTAACCATTTTAATCTTTATTTTTTTGTTAAAAAATATTACATAACTTCCAGGGCTATTTTCAAGTATATAGTATTAATCCTTATCCAAATAAATACGTTAATTAGCTTGGCCACATATTATAGATTAAAATTGTTCTTTACAGTATATAATTCTAAAGAAAACTCAAGAAGATATCACGGATTTCACATACACGCATTGCAAAATTAATAAAATATTTGCAGTCAAACCACAGAATAGGTCATAGTTACTACAAAAATATTATTATAAGGTTAGCTTTTCTGTAGATCCCCACCGATCGCAATCAATTTGAAGTCAATATAGTATAATAATATGATCTATTGTATAAAATAATAATGATCTATATATATAATATAATATTTTAAACCACCCCGACTGATCTATGTATAATCTTTTCATTAAAAGCATTCCATTGACTCTAAACACGACATTTAAAATCTGAGCTGTAATTTGGTGAGGATTTGAGTATTCTGTAGAGTCCAGGAGATGTCCTAGCATCAGGTCAATGCTTCCATGTTCTTACAATATCGTTGAAGAATAAGATTTTCGAATTGATCAGACCTATGAAAGTTAATTAAAGCTCATAGTTTTATAACGATTGAACGAATTTTCATGAATCAAAGCTAAGAACACGATGACGACATCTATCAAAAAAAAACTATCAATAAAAAAATCAAAATCGGTTCATCCAGTTGGGTGCTCAGATGCTACAGATAGACACACAGATACACACGTTAAACGTATAATACCCCTACTTTTTGCGTCGGGGAACGCCGTACCGTAAGGTTACGGCGGCAGATGTTCTCCTGGTGGTAACCTACTTTTCAACAGACTTACAAAAAGAAGGAGGTTCTCAATTCGTCTGTATGTTTCTTTTTTAACCGACTTCAAAAAAGGAGGAGGTTTCTCAATTCGACCGTATATATATTTTATTCTTTCTTATTTTGTGTGTGTATGTTACGCGATTACTCCGTCAATTGTGAACCTATTCGAATGATTATTTTTGTAATCGGTAAAATAATCATTCGAATTTCGTTTCGTTTCCGAGGTGGTCCCATTGTAATTTCATTGAGATGTGATAAGTACCTTCAGAGATATGACGATAAACGTCTCGAACTTGCTACTGAAATTGACTCGCGGGGCATTGAAGTCAGTTGTTTTAGTTTTTAAACTATCTTAATTATTGGTAGATTTAATGATCCCACGAAAACCCATGATTCATGAATGCACATAAAACTTTCATTGGTAGGTATATAGCTAGGATTAGAACCAATGACCCTCGGGTCAGAATCAGGGTAACTATCCTTTATGCCAAAGGGCCGTCCAATATCACTACGTAAGTGTTATAAAACAATGTCCATCACTGCGTCTGTCTGTCTGTTCGCAATAATCTCAATAGCTTCTGAACGGATTATCATGCAGTTTTCACCAATAGCCAGAGTGTTTATGAGGAAGGTTTAGGTCTTAGGTGCATAATTCGTTAAGGTTTTGTGTAAATTGGTTGACATATGACGATGATTGTTAAATATGTTAATATTTTATATTTGATGCAACAAACTGATGCAAATTTTGTAGGCATATATGTTCTACCCGTGCGAAGCCGGGGCGGGCTGCTAGTATTAATTAATTCTGCTAGGTGAAGCGATGATATACGCAAGCTGGCTGACACAGGTTGGAAATAAAGAGCTGACACCTACTTCCACCTGAAAATCTTCAGTAAAGTCCACATCTTTATTAAGGGTATGACTTGGACTTAAATTGAAACTTGACCTGAAATGTGGCTTAGCCCCATCTTAACGACTTGAATTCTCAAAACTTGTAGAATTTTAATACTTAACACTGGCTAAATACACTAATCATGTGTAGCAATAATGGAACTAAAAAAAATAAAAATAAAAAACAGTGATAGCCTGCTGAAGATCGACCTCGGTGGCGTGCCATCTATGTCCACCAGTGGGCGAATACTGGCCGTTATAATGATGATGAATGATGATGATACATACATTTTCATTTTTCAGATAACATAATCTATTTCTATGAAACGTTAGAACAACCTGCAGATCCCATAGCACAGAGGGTAGCCGAAACATTTCCTTATGTACACCACAAAACACTATAATTAGCAAGATAAAATCATACAACTTATACCTTTGTGTAGTAGGCAAGTCTCGCAGGTGTAATTAATTAAATACACTTAGTGGTCCGACACATTAATGCGAGTGCCCGTCTGTACAATATCCATTAATTAGTAAATCACGACAAATGTTAGTTTTTCTTTTAGTTATCTCTAATACTATAAGAATCTTTGTCCTGACATACTGACTGACTCACTGACTCACTGACTCACTGACAGACAACGCACAGCCTAAACCGCTGGTCGTAGAGACTTGAAATTTGGAGGGTATATTTGTCTTAGTACGTAAGGGTGTACTAAGAAAGGATTTTCCAAAATTCACCCCTTAAGGGGATGAAATGGGGGTTCAAAGTTTGTATGGAGAAACAAGATTAGATCGTCTTTTCTATCCGAAACTTCACATAAGTGCTTCAGTAAAAAAATAAGTAAAGACGTGTTTCAGGTTTTTTTGGAATTCCACCCCTAAGAGGGTGAAATGGGGTAATAAAGTGTAAAATCAATATTGTTTCGGATTGCGCTGAAATTTGGCATGCAAATAGTTATTACGACGTTAGTTCCCACTGAGAAAGGATTTTCCAAAATTAACCCTCGAAGGGGATGAAACGGGGGTTCAAAGTTTGTATGGAGAAACAAGATTAGATAGTCTTCTATCTGAAACTCCACACAAGTGCTTCAGTAAAAAAATAAGTAAAGACGTGTTTCAGGTTTTTTTGGAATTCCACCCCTAAGAGGGTGAAATGGGGTAATAAAGTGTAAAATCAATATTGTTTCGGATTGCGCTGAAATTTGGCATGCAAATAGTTATTACGACGTTAGTTCCCACTGAGAAAGGATTTTCCAAAATTAACCCTCGAAGGGGATGAAACGGGGGTTCAAAGTTTGTATGGAGAAACAAGATTAGATAGTCTTCTATCTGAAACTCCACACAAGTGCTTCAGTAAAAAAATAAGTAAAGACGTGTTTCAGGTTTTTTTGGAATTCCACCCCTAAGAGGGTGAAATGGGGTAATAAAGTGTAAAATCAATATTGTTTCGGATTGCGCTGAAATTTGGCATGCAAATAGTTATTACGACGTTAGTTCCCACTGAGAAAGAATTTTCCAAAATTAACCCTCGAAGGGGATGAAACGGGGGTTCAAAGTTTGTATGGAGAAACAAGATTAGATAGTCTTTTCTATCCGAAACTCCACACAAGTGCTTTAGTAAAAAAATAAGTAAACACGTGTATCAGGTTTTTTTGAAATTCCACCCTTAAGAGGGTGAAATGGGGTAATAAAGTGTAAAATCAATATTGTTTCAGATTGCGCTGAAATTTGGCATGCAGATAGTTATTACGACGTTAGATCCCTCTTTGAAAGGATTTCCCAAAATTAACCCTCGATGGGGATGAAACGGGGGTTGAAAGTTCGTATGGAGAAACAAGATTAGATAGTCTTTTCTATCCGAAACATCACACAAGTGCTTCAGTAAAAAAATAAGTAAACACGTGTTTCAGTTTTTTTTGTAATTCCACCCCTAAGAGGGTGAAATGGGGTAATAAAGTGTAAAAATCAATATTGTTTCGGATTGCGCTGAAATTTGGCATGCAGATAGTTATTAATTACGACGTTAGTTCCCTCTGAGAAAGGTTTTCCAAAATTCATCCCTGAAGAGGATGAAACGAGGGCTCAAAGTTTGTATGGAGAAACAAGAATTGATTGTCTCTTATATTCGAAACTTCACACAAGTAGTTTAGTAAATAAATGAGTAAATACGTGTTTCAGGCTTTTTGAAATTCTATTCCTAAAAGGGTGAAGTGGAGTAACAATGTCTGAAATCAATATTGTTTCGGATTGCGCTGATATTTTGCATCCAGATAGAAATTTTGACGTAGGTATCCGCTGAGAAAGGATTTTTCAAAATTCACTCTTCAAGGGATGAAGCGGGGGCTCAAATTTTGGATAGTCATTTTATTCGACATTTCACACAAGTACTTCTGTAAATAAATAAGTAAATACGAGTTTCAGACTTTTTCAAAATGCCACCCTAAAAGAGTGAACTGGGGTAAAAAAGTCTGAAAATCAATATAGTTTCGGATTGCGCTTTATTGGGTTTTTCGGGTTTTAAAAATATGAATCCTGATTTGTCTTAGTCACGCGATAACATGAAAACAGGTGAACCAATTTGGCTAATTTTTATTTGATGTCTTTAATGATAGAATCGTTTTTACAAAAGAAAAGTTTTAAGTAAATAAAAGGAGTTTTTAACGCGGGCGTAGCCGCGGGGGACTTCTAGTCTATACATATACGTTTATACGAATAGCAAACTGAAGTGGCAGTGGGCTGGTCATATCTGCCGTAGGACCGATAACCGTTGGGGCAGACTGATTTTAGAGTGGAGACCGCGAATCGGCAAACGTAGAGTAGGACCGCCCTGTGACTAGGTGGAGCGACAAGAGCCGAAGACCGGGCTCAGTGGCGTGTCTTGGGGGAGGCCTATGTCCAGCAGTGGACTGATACCGACTGATAATGATGATGACATATACGTAGCCGCGACTTAAGAGCAAAATAAAAAGGTTTAAAATTGCCGTTGACCGGCAACGTTGAAGTAAACCGGTATGTATGGTCCAATATTCGTAATATTAAAACTTTTTTACAAATTCAAAATCAATTTTTATTTGTCAGAACACATAATTTTTAACCCCCGACGCAAAAAGAAGGGGTGTATAATTTTGACATGTGTATGAGTGTATGTGTGTGTTTGTCTGTGGCATCATAGCACTCAAACGGATGAAACGATTTTGATTTAGTTTTTTTTTTGTTTGTTAGGTGTCTTAATCGAGTTTTCTTAGGATTTATTCATCAAAATCCGTCCAGCCGTTTTAAGACTATGAGCTTTTTTCTAGATGATGACGCTATGAGATCAACTTTAATAGGTCTAATTAATTGGAAACTAGCTGGGCCCGCGACTTCGTCCGCGTGGAATAGTGTCTTTGGGTAGCATTTTTAAATATTTAGGCTAATTATTTTACAAATAAGACACATGCGTATCCCACCTACACCGCACCGTACCATGCCGCGCAAATCCCCCTCTCCCTTCCCCTCCCCTCTCCCTCTCTCTTCCCTCCACCCCCTTTCTCCTCACTTTCCTCTCCCCCTACCCTTTCCCCCCACTTCCCTTCCCCTCCCCATCTTGCGTCCCCCACTTCCCCTCTCCCCGTCTCTCTTCCCCCACTCCTCTTCCCTCATTTCCCTCTCCCCTCCCCTTCCCCCCATCCCCCCACTCCACCTCCCCTCCCATCCCTCTCCCCATTTCCCCCTTTCTCCTTCCCCTCACTTCCACCCTCCCTCCCCTCCCGCATTCCCCCTTCCCCTTCTCCCTCCCCCTTCCCCCTCACAAACTTTGAATGACATATTAATTTATATAGAATCAACAGCCTAAACAATAAGTTTCAAGCTTCTAGCTTTAAAAATGACGATACTCCATACAACTTTTCATCACCCCTTTTAACAACTTACAACCGTCTTTTCGCGTTAAAAAGTAGCCTATGTCCTTTCTCAGGCTCTAGACTATCTGTGTACCAAATTTCATTTAAATCCGTTCAGTAGAACATTCACATAAACCTTACATATTTCCATACAAACTTTCATTCCTTATTCCCTATTGTTATTTTTACACCCATGAGGGTAAAACTTTTACAAACTTTGAATGTCATATTTATTTATATCGTATCAACAGCCTAAAAAATAAGTTTCAAGCTTCTAGCTCTAAAAATGACGATACTTCCATACAACTTTTCATCCCCCCTTTCAACCCCGGACAACCCTCTTTTCGCATTAAAAAGTAGTCTATGTCCGTTCTCAGGCTTTAGACTATCTGTATAACAAATTTCATTTAAATCGGTTCAGTGGTTTTAACGTAAAAGTGACACAGACAGACAGACAGACAGAGTTACTTTCGCATTTATAATATTAGTTAGGATTTAGTATCCTCCTACTTTAATGATATTGTAGGAACATGGTAGAATTTACTTGATGCTGGGACATCTGGAATCTGCAGAATACTCAACTTCTCACCAACTTACAGCTAATATGTCATGTTCGAGCTCATTGCAATGGTCTCGATGAACAGCTTATACATAGATTAGTTGGGGGTGGTTTTAAATTTTGAATGTATTACTTTAAATTACTACAATTTCAGATCTTCTTATGAAATAAGAATGTATGTGTGTCTAGCTTGAAAGCAAGCGTACAAGTATTATTTTGGTCCTAGCTACAATTACATAGTTTAGATGCCATTCATATTTATTATAGCACAGTATGACCTACACCCGCACTTTACGTACGCTTTTCCGTGACATAAATAGTCGATTATTGCACGATTTTTAGCACCCTCCCTGCACTCGGGTGCCAACCACACGCCGTGCAATATTATTTTATAGCTGTCAGTGTGACATAAAACCCGCACTTTACGCTTGCTACACTTTTCCGTCAAATAGACGCCATGCAATAATAGACTACTTAAGACACACGTATCGTAATATACTATTTAAGACAGTAACGCAGTGATAGACCGATAGTGTTATACAGTACGGAAATGAATGAACTAACAATGGAGCACAGTGTCATTATCAAAGCGACAGTAACACTGTGTCACTGACGCTTGGCGATAGCGGCCGTACCACGTTTGCGCAGGCAGTGTCGCGGGGTCACTGCCATCGCACGTGCTTTTGTTATACCAATATTTAGAATATCTTTAAAAAAATATCCGTAATAACATATTAACTGATAAGCAAGACGAGACACTTATAAATTTAGTGTAACAACATTCAATTTTGTAAGATTTAAGTGAAACAGGCTACAAAACCGGACCTAATAAGGACAAAGATCATCGTTCCCCTCTCCTCTAATAATATTTTTTAATTGATCGTTTCTTTATTATATACTAGCAGCCCGCCCCGGCTTCGCACGGGTAGAACATATATGCCTACAAAATTTTCATCAGTTTGTTGCATCAAATATAAAATATGAACATATTTAACAATCATCGTCATATTTTATCCAATTTACACAAAACCTTAACGAATGATGCACCTAAACCTTCCTCATTAACACTCTGGCTATTAGTGAAAACCGCAGGATAATCCGTTCAGTAGCTATTGAGATTATTGCGAACAGACAGACGGACGCAGTGATAGACTTTGTTTTACACTTACGTAGTAATATTGGACGGCCCTTTGGCGTAAAGGATAGTTACCCTAATTCTGACCCGACGGTCGTTGGTTCTAATCCTAGCTATAGCGTTACCCGTCGCAAAAAGTAGAGGTAATATACGCTTAACGTGTGTATCTGTTTGTCTGTCTGTAGCATCTTAGCATCTAAACGGATGAACCGATTTTGTTTTTATTATTGATAGTTTTTTTTTGTTTGATAGATGTCTTCATCGAGAGTGTCCTTAGCTTTGATTCATGAAAATTCGTTCAATCGTTATAAAACTATGAACTTTTTTCTAGTTAATTGCGCTATGAAATCAACTTTCATAGGTCTGAGCAATTCGAAAATCTTCTTCTTCAACGATATTGTAAGAACATGGAACATTGACCTGGTGCTGGGACATCTCCTGGACTCTACAGAATAATCAAATCCTCACCAACTTACAGCTCAAATTTTAAATGTCGTGTCGTAAAAGATTATACATAGATCAGTCGGGGTGGTTTAAAATATTATATTATTATATATATAGATGAATATTATTTAATACAATAGATCATATTATTATACTATATTGACTTCAAATTGATTGTGATCGGTGAGGATCTACAGCATAGCTAAGCTTATAATAATATTTTCATAGTAACTATGACCTAATCTGTGGTTTCACTGCAAATATTTTATTAATTTTACGATGCGTGTATGTGAAATTCGTGATATCTTCTAGAGTTTTCATTTGAATTATATACTGTAAGGGACAACTTTGATCTATAATATGTGGTCCAGCTAATTAACGTAATTATTTGGATAAGGATTAATACTATATACTTGAAAATAGCCTTGGAAGTAATGTCATATTTTTTAACAAAAAAATTAAGATTAAAATGGTTACTGTGACTCAACCTTAAGAGATAGACATATGCTGTCGCGGACTTTTTTGTAGGTCTTATTAAGTTGTACAACTCTTCCATAGAAAATATTCTTCTATCTATTTTCAATTGAGCAGCGTTCGTAAGAAACGTGTTTCATTCGACCGTTTTTTTGCCGACTTGGGTTGCAAATTAGGTCTCCACGAATGTACCTTTGATTTAAACGGGATAATATATAGCCTATTTTCATTCCGAAAGTCCATTCTATGTATTAGTGAAAGAATTTTTTAAATCGGTCCAGTAGTTTTTGAGCCAAATCATTACAAACATACAAAAGTACAAATGTTCTCTCTTTATAATATTAGTATAGATCAATACAACAGCACCATCGTAAGATATGGATAAGTAACTTTGACTGACTGACGCCTGAGTCGCGCTGCTCGGAAGCCAAAACTGCGTCAGTGTCGCAGCGGCTCTGATACTGCGGCCGTTGTGATAGAGCCGCTTTGGTCGGAAGTCATGAATTTGTCATGAAATTTCCTATAAAATTCTTTGTAAAAAACTATAAAAATACACCGGTAAAAAGTCTTATAAAGCTGGAAAAAGTAAAAGTTTTCACCAAAGGATACCGGTTTGGAATATTCTTTTTTGTTTGTTTTAGAGAGTATACTTTCCGTTAGGTCCTATTGTAATTTCGTTAAGATCTATTGAGTATCTCCAGAGCTATAAACACTCAAACTTGGTACCAAAAATTACTAGCGCGGCATCTGAAGCCGTTTTTTTCGTTTTAAACGATCCTTCGAAAAACAAAACCAATATGCTTCTGTTCCATGTCTGTGGAGGTCGCCCAGTGAAGAGAATGGAATTGAAGAGCTGATCAACCCAGCTTTTAGAAGCTCCGTAGTGATTCTGACTTCATCTGAGGCCTTTCCATTTTTGAGCCGTTAATTTTTTCTATCACAATCGCATCTTGGGTGATTCGGGTGGCTTTGCAATTCTTATCCCAATCCGAGTACAGCTAGAGCTATATATGTCTTCAAATTTCGACAGAATCACCGACTTGGATGCAACGACTTTTCTTATTGAAGTTGTCAGTTTTGCCGAATGGATTCCACCCAGAGGCTAGATGAAAACTTTCGGCCTCAGAAACTATTTAATTGATTTTTTTTAGCCATGAGCCATTCTAAAGTTATGGTATCCTAAAATGCTGATAGTCTTAAAACGGCTGAACGGATTTCATGAATCAAAGCTGAGAACACTCTCTTCTAAGACACCTATCAAACAAAAACAATAACTAAATCAAAATCAGTTAATCCGTTTGGGTCTACGGTTCCACATACAATACACACACATACACATACACACACATACATAGACACACAGATACACACGTCAAACTTATAATACCCTTATTTATGCGTCGGGGTCTAAAAACTTAGGTTGTAGAACATATAAATTATATATAATAATATATTTTTAGGGGAAAAATGAAGGAAGAATAATACACGTTGCATAGTTGCAATATCCAAATTTTGGTTTTTGCAATGTTTGGCAACAAAAACCTTTCAAATAAGAGAAGCTATTATTTAAGACAAACTTAATAAGGTTTTAAGCTATTGCATAGCTCTTCTGGAACGCACTTCCACTAGATATACGACAGGCTAAATCTCTTTCAATCTTTAAAAATATGGTGAAAAATCATTATCTATCACACTTGTAGTTCATTTAATTATTTATTTTATTATTTATATCAAAGGTGTAAATTTATTGTCTATGTATGTATGGTATATGTATGTATATATCTATATGCATGTATATTATATATGTATATGTATTTATGTAATGTAGTATGTATTTATATATTTTCTTATATTATATTGATGTTTATTTGTGTGTACCTATATACCATATCAATATTATTACAAAAATACTGGTTTTTGATTGTTGTTATTTATTTATTATTATTTTTTTTAACTATAGTTGTATGCTATGCATTGTACCACCGTGTTTTTTCTGCTTTAAATTCTGTCCATCCTAAGGTTGTCTGGAAGAGATCGCTTCAAGCGATAAGACCGCCCATTGTACTATCCTAGTTAAGTTTTCTTTGTTATTTTGTTTCTCTATACTGGTGTACAATAAAAGAGTTTTTCTATTCTATTCTATTCTATAGCTCCTATTGCGGGCCTTGAGCGTAGAGACCGAATCCAGAAATTCCGTAACGAAAATAAAACCTAACACCCCAACGAACCTCATTTTTTAGGGTTCCGTAGTTCTGTCCGAGGTTTTGCTAAGATACCGTTAATACTAGAAAACTGTAATTTTGTGGGGGTATGTATATATATTACGCCGACAAAGTGCTGAAATAAAATTATGAAAAATATTTTTTAGGGTATCTCCCCTATATGAGAAGTGGGGATGATTTTTTTTTCTGAAATCTGGAAAAATTCGTGATAATAGCGCATTTCATGAACTTTAAAGGAAAATTATAGCGGTTGAGATAACTTTATTAGTTTAGCAGTAATAGTCGTTGAACTTGGGTATTGGATAATTTTGTACCAATTACAAAATACTTAGAATAAATCCTTTAAAGTGACAAAGAAGAAGTACCTAGTTGCTTGTTTATAACGGGCAAAGACTTGCATTGAATAACGGGCTACTACGGAGCCCTACATTGCGCGTGGCCCGACACGCACTTGGCCGTTTATTGAGCCTTAGCTTAGTAGAGATAAGGTCGTCTTTGGTTTCACACGTCATTCAATTTAATGGTGAAACTTGATAAAATGAAACACTTGCGTGTGTTAACGGTGTACAACGCCATCTATCGGATTTCATCCCCACTTCACATGTAGGGGAGCTACCCTAACCGATTACATACCCCTCGGACCGGCTTATTTTGATTTTGTCTTCTCGTTCCTTTTTCAAATATAAATTCCGAATTCTATTTTCAAATTATGTCAAGGGTGAACAAGTCCTCGGAACTTTACATAATTCCTCCTTGTTAAGCACTCACTGTACTCACATACATGTAGCCGTGACACAGATATGTACAACAGTGAATATCTGTACTCTGTCTCTATCTGTAAATATGAATAACCTACATGTATTGTAAGATAATAAAAATATTTTGAACAATATTAACTTCTCATTTATTTAATTTAAAAAACATGTTTTCTTATCGGTCACCACACTCAAAAAGTGTAACTTGAATTAATATCAAAGAAAAAATATACAGCATAAATAAAAAAATGCTGTGCAATAGCTTTACCGCGGCAGTCCCCGAGTGCCACACGTCTTTTTTTTTAGATAATATTAGGTTAAATAATTATTGTAAAATTAGTCAATAAATAAATGCTAATTATTTTGTATGGCTCTTTGTATAAACCTTCAAGGACAGTTTTAAGTAGTTGTCATTCCTCATGGTGCCATCATCAGATAGGTACTATTTAATTTTGTTGTCGCACCTTCAAAATCATCTAAATGTCTAAAATCATTCAGAAACGAGACTTCTACAACTCGTAGCACCTAAATAGATTCTTTAAATCGGATACCGAAAAGTAAATGTAGACAAAGCTAAAAAGTTAAAAAGAAAAGGTAAGAATTTTTCTAAGCAGAACGAAAATTACGTACCAGTACCAGTCCATCCCTCATTTAGGCAGGTACGGCGTTTTAGCAGGTTTGCATTTTTTTATGAAGCGGTCCCTCAGGGAAAAGAAGCTTTCACAAGGTTGTAGATAAAGACGTTTGTGCCTCTGTTTCGCAGTATCGATTGAAACTACGAAGGCTTTTGGAGTTTGCACGCGAGGGAAAATTCTTAATGCGAGGTATGCCTGGATATTATTAAAAGATTACTCGACGAACCGCCATAGGATTGCGATTGTCTCACAGTGTTTTTAATGCAAATATATCTGTGATTTTTAAAAGCAAAATTGTTACAAGTTAGTTAAATTAAACGGCCATTCGGCCACAGGCCTGAGAAATGAACCAAAACTAAAATACTTTATTTTTAATTAAAAATGCGTGTTGTGCGTAGCATTGTCTATGGTTAAAATATTAAAGTAAACATTTTTATTCGAGACTTTCGATATTAATGTAATCAAAATTATAATTGCTTTATAATACGTTAACGTTAATTTATTACTTTGAATATATAAAATATACATATTAGGTAGTGTACTGATAATTTTAAGTACACGTTTAGCTGTAGGTGGCAATTAGGTTGATGTGGTTGCTAATAATGCTGGCGTGCTGGCGGTCTATATTTCTGTTCTGAGATTATTATCATCGTGTAAGTAGAGTAATATCTACTGGTTTTATCAAGTAGCTACTATGTCAGATAAGAGTAGACTTACTAGGGGATATAAACACTAAGCCCTCTCGAGGCGTTTACCAGTCCGAGCTTCGAATGCACTGAATCCAGTCGAATAGGTATACTACTTATGGTAGTTTCAATCGTTGCTGACGTAAACATTCTTATTATTACTAAATATTTTTTATATATTTTTTATATAGCACTTGATCACTATTTCACCTGATGTTAAGTGATGATGCGATCGATGATGGAGCGTGCTTACCCAGAAGATACCTATTCACTCGCGATTTGATGACCCCCATATTGTACTTAACCGGAAACACAGACTCAGGCAGAGTATTCCATTCTTCCATTTAAATATTCTGTTATATTTTATACGTGTTATTCTTAATCCGTTATGTTATTCTGCGTGTGTACTTGTTGTATTTGTGCTTTAAATTTGTATAATATGTACTTTAATTGTATACAACTCTCTGTAAAAAAAACCGAGGATTTCGTACAAACTTGTCAAACTAGGTTAAAGGACAAACCTAAATTAGCAGTTCGATCCCTAGACCGACCTAGACCGCAAAGAGACCGTACACCTGAGTATTTAATATGTAAAGGTTTTAACTTGATACCGCTACGCGTTCCTCAGAAAAAGAGTCTTGACAGACAGATACATAGATAGACAGACAGACGGACAACAAAGCGATCCTAAAAGATTATTTTTCCTTTTGAGATACGGAAACCTAAAAATAATTGATGATGATCTTTATTAGGCAATAAATTAACTAGAAATATTGCGTTACATTGCAATGCATTGCATTATTCTTATCATTATTGCATTTTCGTATTCGTGAAACTCTTCGGTTTTTTATCACAAATCACGAGAAAATAAAGTCTCTTTTATTAATTTATATATTACAAGCTGATACCCGCGACTTCGTTCACGTACACCAAGAATTTTATCACTGTAAAGCTCTGTCAATCAACATTTGTCTGATCTCCGGAGATGATTATCAGAGCTCGATAAAATTTAAATGGGACCAAACGTAATCTCACTACTACTCCGGTACTCCGTTTAGGGCAATCGGTTCCGGAATAACATGTTCGTTGAACATGATGTTGGTCTTATCCAAGTTCATCCGAAGACCAATGCGTGCTTCTGCACAGCTGAATCAGCAAGGGTGGTCAGCATGTATTGCTAGTCCTGCACGGTTTCAGCCATGATGACGATATCATCCGCAAACCTCAAGTGAGCGAGGTGCTCGCCGTTTATATTTATGCCCCGTCCTTTCCAATCGAGCGTCTTGAACATATCCTCAAGAGTGTTGGTGAACAATTTGGGGGAAATAACGTCCCCTCGTCTCACTCCTCTATGTAAAAGGATATGTTCAGTCTGCTGATTTTGTACTTGGACGGTCATAGTCGCGGCGTCGTACAGGCCTCTCAGTACTTGGACGTATCGCCAATCAACTTGGCACCGTTGCAGAGACTCCAGAACAGACCAGGTTTGTACATTGTCAAAAGCTTTCTCATAGTCCACAAACGCAAGGCACAGGGGCTGGTTATACTCTTCGGTCTTCTGTATAACCTGCCGCACTGTGTGTCTGTGGTCTATGGTGCCATATCCTCCTCGAAACCAAGCCTGTTCCGGGAGCTGAAACTCGTCGAGTCTACGCGCGAGACGATTTGTGATGACTCTCGAGAACAGCTTATAGACGTGAATCAAGAGTGAAATGGGTCGATACTTCTTTAAGAGGGTCTTGTCTCCTTTTTTAAAAAACATAACGACCACAATCCTGCTTCACGCCTTTGGAGTTCTCCCCGAAAAGAGGACGGAATTAAATATACGCTGCAGCTGTACAAGCGTTGGAGTTCCACCAGCTTTTAAGAGCTCCGTTGTAATTGCATCCTCTCCGGGGGCTTTTCCATTTATAAGCTGTTTGAGAGCCATCACAATTTCGTCCAGGCTGACCTCTGGCAGATCCTCGATATAATGGCGGGTAAGAGTGGCTCTAGGATCCTCGGACTGGTGTTGGAGCTCCGGAGGTCACGTCTTACCATCTTAGATAGTTCAAAGCCCGTTGGTCTGACGAAGTGACTGCGGGGTTTTCTCGTCGCCGCTGCATTAGCTGCAGAGATTCCTCCGAAAGCTTAGACTTCTTACCGGCACCTCGCGTCTCGTAAAATTTCGTCCCCTCTTCCCTGAGGATTCCCACCACTTGGTCGAGATCCTAGTCCACGTCAACGTCAATTGTGCTTTCCAAGGCAGCGAATCGGTTCTCCAGTTTTAACTGGAAAGTTTCAGAACCTACCACGGATTGGAGCATATTAGGCCGGAGTGTAGATTTCATAAGGCGGACTCGTTCAAGCTTGCAGTCGATATCTAGAGTGCCTCGGACCAGTCGGTGATCACTTCCGGTGTTGAACCTAGCGATCACTGAGACATCTCTAAATATACGCTTCTTGTCCGTCATAATGGAATCAAATATCATTTTTGGTCATAGCGTCGGGGCTTTGCCACGTCCACTTCTGGGGGTCACCACTGGGGGTTTTTCTGAAAGAAAGAATTCATCAAAAAAAGCCCCTCTTTCTCCAGGAAGTTGACGAGCATTTGCCCCCTATGATTCCTGCTTCCAAATCCGTGTGGTCTTACTACCGATTCGCCGCTTGTCTGTACTCCCACTTTAGCATTAAGATCCCCCATAACAACGTTGTAGTGAGCCTTTTGGGTGGTGTACAAGGCTTGGGAAATGTCCTCGTACAATTTTTCTCGGTGAGTTTGATCACAAGTTACGCTACCCTTGTCGACACACTGGAGATTTCTAGGACGTTGTCAGAGAGGACCTTGTGTACCAAGAACCCGACGCCGCCTTGGCATTGTTGGTCGCCCTCTCTGAAGTACATAAGATGACCGGATTCTAAGGTTACGGTATCCTCTCCCTCTCTTCGGACTTCACATAACCCCAGAATGTGCCATCTTATGTTCCTCAGCTCCTCTTCGAGTTGTGCCAGATGTTCGTCGAGCCGTAGCGTGCGTCCGTTATATGTAGCCAGAGTCAGTCGGTGTTGGCGGCCTGCCGTAGCCCGGGGATTCTTAGCACCCCCTGCCCTGCCGTTACCATGACCACCGTCTTGGCCAGGAATAGCGGGGCGACCGGGAACTGGGGGCCGTTGTTTTGGTGTGCTTCCCATAGACAGATATGCCCGTAATCACCTCACGCTGGGCAGGCGGGTTGGGTGATCGCAGAAAGTAGCTCTCGCACCAGTGACGCTGCTGCCCGTCACTGGCCTGTGGCATTTAGCTACGTTGTCTCAAATGGTTATACCGCCATTGGTCGGTCGCCAGAGCCTCGTTCGCTATTCGGCAGGACGCACCGATGAAATTGTGCTCCCTTACATCTTCAGTAAATAAATAAGTAAATACGCGTTTCAGGATTTTTCGAAATGCCACCCCTAAAAGGGTGAAGTGGGGTAACAAAGTCTAAATCAATATTGTTTCGGATTGCGCTAAAATTTGGCATGCAGATAGTTATTATGACGTTAGTATCTGTTAAGAAAGGATTTTCTAAAATGCACCCCTTAAGGGGATGAAACGGGGGTTCAACATTTGTATGGAAAAACCAGATTAGATAGTTTTTTCTATTCGAAACTTCACACAAGTGCTTCAGTATATAAATAAATAAAAAAAGGTTTCACGCTTTTTAAAATTCAACCCCTGGGAGGGTGAAATGGGGTAACAAAGTGTGAAAATCAGTATTTATTTTGGATTGCGCTGAAATTTGGCATGCAGATAGTTATTATGACGTTAGTATCTGTCAAGAAAGGATTTTCCAAAATTCACCCCTGAACGGGATGAAACGGGGGTTCAAAATTTGTATGGAGAAACAAGATAAGACAGTCTTTTCTATTCGAAACTTCGCACAAGTACTTCAGTAAATAAATAAGTAAATATTTTTTTCAGGCTTTTTCGAAATGCCATCCCTAAAACGGTGAAGTGGGGTAACAAAGTCAGAAATCAATATTGTTTCGGATTGCTCTGAAATTCGGCATGCAGATAGTTATTTTAACGTAGGTATCCGCTAAGAAAGGATTTAACAAATTTTACTCTTTGAGGGGATGAAGCGGAGGTTTAAAGTTTGGATAGTCATTTTATTCGACATTAAACACAAATACTTCTGTAAATAAATAAGTAAATACGAGTTTCAGGCTTTTTAAATATGCCACCCTAAGAGAGTGAAGTGGGGTAACCAAGTCTGAAAATCAATATTGTTTCGGATTGTGCTGAAATTTAGAATGCAATAGTTGTTATGACTTAGGTATCCGCTTAGAAAGGATTTTCCAAAAATTTCCCCCGGATATAACTTATTTTTTTAAATTATATATATAAACTTATAGAATTACTTAAGTACTTCTGTAAATACATAAGTTAATACGTGTTGCAGGAGTTTTGCAAAGGGTTGGTAAAAAAGTCTGAAAATCAATATGATTTTTCGGGTTTTATAAATATGACTCCCTTTTTTTCCTTAGTCACGCAATAACTTGAAAACGGGTGAACCGATTTGGCTTTTATTTTTTGATGTCTTTTATAATAGAAAGGTTTTTACAAAATAAAAGTTTTAAGTAAATAAAAGAAGTTTATAACGCGGGCGAAGCCGCGGAGTACTTCTAATACAATATGTTTATTTGAGTAATATCTAACAAAAAGCAACAAAAGTTCTAAATACATTATGGGTACCATTATATATTATCTCATAATATTCTCATAATTTCAAATTTTTCTCATTCAATAATACCTCTATCTTTCCTGTTTTAACCTTTAATTTTTTACTTTATTTTTGTTTTCAGTATTTGTTGTTAAAAATGCACATACTTTATGAGCTTTTTTTTCAAGTATCTACCTATTACCGATAAGGAGATACAGCCCTGGGAAGGCGGACAGACGGACGGGTGGACGGAAAAACGGACAGCGAAGTGTCAGTAATAAGGTTCCGTTGGTACGCTTTGGGTTTAGAACCCTAGAAATGAATGAGAGTAAAACTTTTGTATAGAAAATATAGCCAATTTTAATGATGGTACAGAAATATACCGTAGATATTTTTTGGAGTAAAGCTTTGCTACGTATCTATAGCACATATACTCAATTGACTACAATAGCCTGCGGGGATTTAAAAAATAGCGTTTTACTGCCAGCCAACAATTTTGTTTGTTTTCGTTCTTGTTTCTAAAAAACTTTGCCAGATATCGTATATATTTGTTGCACAAATGGTACAGAAATATTTTTTGTTTTAATAAATGTATTAAATTTTTGCATAATGAAATACGTACAAACAGGTAGTATTCTACTGGGGTCCCCAAATTTTAACGATATTTGGGTAACATGAATACCAGTAAATGTGCAACCCACATTGCGAGTAATCTTTTACAAAAAAAAGAGTTAAATTTCAGGAATACCTGTATATGATAACAGAAGTAGCAACGTAGCGTAGCGGTTGGCGGCTTATGGCGAGAAAATTATCTCCTCACATTATAGCCGACTCGTATTCATGAAATCGACCTTGTGTGCCAGGCTTAAAGTACGATATTAAATGGAAACGGAATCCTGAGAAATATAAGTAGGTATTATTATTATATTAATATCTATTTTGAGGCTCGCCGTCACTTTGAAAGCTTTATTCTACGAATTCTTACCAAAATCACCGCTACCGCGCACCCCGGTTCGACGATACCCTACCTATACTACTCATAAACGATAATAATTTGCCTCTATTGATTTATTCAAATAACTCATAGAACTACAATATGAGTTAGAAGTAGGTACACTAGAATTAAGAGGGAACGCGGGGTGCACTTTTCCGTACACCTTGATTTTTTGTAGAAACATTTTTTTCTCTAGAATCATTTTCCAAGGAGGAAACGGGGGAATACATTTGTATGGAAAAGTGCACCCCGCGTTCCCTCTTAAGGGTCAGTTTCACCGATACCTGATAGCCCCTATTCGGAACGTAATTGACAGATTGTTGACAAGTTTTATAAGGTGTAATCTGTCAGATTACAATCTAAAACTTTATCATGAACCTGTGAAACTGGCCCTATATTTTCTGTTTCAGCTCTCTTTAATTCAGAAGCATTTGTCGAACACGAAAACATGGTCTTTGTTCGTGCTAGTACCTTGTTCACAAAAACACGACTTGCCGTCTACGAATTGTGCAATATACGATTAGTTTTTGTTGTGCTGGGAAGTGTATCTGTTGAGAAGGCCAGCGAGGGTGGTGTACAAAAACGCTAGAGGCATCCGGTGCAGCTGGGCGGTGCGGCTGCGGTGCGACTTTATCTCGTAAATCAAAAGTACCCAGCGGGACCACTCGCATCGCAACACTACACATTGCAGGTAATATTTCAACTGAGCTAATTTTCTTACATTCTTATCGTCCTGTGAACCGTACCATTTATTTGCTGTACATTATGAGATAGCCATCTATTTATTTATAGGGGCATATTTCACCACCGATACCACCGCGCCGCCACCTTTCTTTCGTTTGTAAATGAAAGGAATGTTTTGAGTATAATCGATAATATGTATTTTCATAAATAAGGGTAAGATCATTTTTATTGCTTAGTACTACGTACTCCTAATACACTGACTTTAGCACTGTATTTAGCATTCGAATTCCAATCAATAATTGTATTTTATTAATCGACCTCAATATATTTCCTAATTTGTTGCTGATCATTAGATTTTGGCTCATATAGCCGGATAAATTATTCTAGCTTCTTTGTTTTTTAACCGACAATTCAACAACCGAAGACAACCGAAGATTCAAAAATAGAAGGAGGTTCTCAAGTTACTGGTATTTTTCATTTCATGTTTGATACCCTCAGAACATTGTCATTAATTAAGCGATTTCGAAAATTATTTATTTGTTTGAGGGAGTATGCTTCCCTGTTATGCTTGTTAGATCTTATTGTTTTTTAATTTTTATTTAATCGTGGTCTGATCAGTAAATATCTCCAGAGTTCTCCAAGTTCGGTGACAATGCAATAATATGGTATGGTATGGTATGGTATATACCGTCAAGCTGATCTGATGATGGAACTAGGATCTAAGAACTAGATAGAACACTTCCTGATGGCTAATTACTATTTGACTGTCAAATTTGGGCTAGTATGTTTATTATCATGAGTAACTACTTTCTATTACACAAGAGTTTTTTAACCCTCGACGCAATAAGAAGGGGTGTTTTAAGTTTGAAGTGTGTATCTGTGTATGTGTTACTGTCTGTGGCATAGTAGCGCCCACGAGGATGAACCAATTTTGATATGGTTTTTATTGTTTGATTGTTTTTTTTTGAAGTTATACTTCTTTTGGCGCGATAGAGAAAAATGATGAGAGTGAATTTTTACGATGCGCGCGCACTCTGACACCTTAATTTAACACCGTGAAGTTAGTTCTAGGTGGTACGATGCGCGCGCACACCGATATCTAAATTCTACACCGTGAAGTTAGATCTAGGTGGCATGACTACGAGTTCAAATTGTATATGTCATATTTAAAGTCATATTTTTACGTTAATAAAACCTTTTTTATTGAAATAAAATCTTTTTGATTAATTTTAATATTTATTGTTAATCACTACTGTATTTTAGTTATTTTTTTTCCATACGCCACAGAAGTATAACTTCTAACGCGTGTACATAAGTACACACACTCTTTTTTTTAATGATATAAGGTAATATGACAAGCACAGCGCTTATACTTCTCAGTGTAATTTAATTATTTCGTACATATAACTAAAATATCTTTTTAAAGTCTTCAAGCCAAGCCACGCTCTCATGAAAGGTTCAAAGAAACCGCGCAAGTTAAAGTAGACGAGTTACTATTGTAATTGGCTCGAGAGGTCGGCGCGCGCTGAGGAAAAAAAATAACAGTTTGAAGGGCGTAGAAAAGTTTTACATTCGGGGAGCTGTAACAGCGACATTGGCGTGTCGAGGCGGTGGTGCTTTACCCGAAATACGGCTTAGAAGGAAATCACCTGGCAGGCCATTAACCTAATTCACGGACGCAAAGACAGGGCGGAGACGGCGGGCGGCGGCGCCGCAGCGTTCGCTTTAATATCGCTTCGCTGCCGGTAATAAGATGGAAATAAGGCGGCGAAGAAACCGGGCCAATCATCGCCACTCGCAACTCGACACCGCCACTGTACACCAATACTTCGATAAGTATGAAATAAAATATTCATTTCGGAAAATTAGGTACGTATAAAACGAGTAATAGGATACAGCCACCGCTGTCAGTGGGTGGGATTCGGAATTATCTTCCGCAAACATCGTAAAGTTCACGGCGTAGAAGTTGTCCAATATTTTTTAACGACAGAACAATAATAATACAATATAAAGTATCTCAAATGTTAATTGTAATTGATTTGAAAGACTCAAGAAAAAGCAACCATAGCAACCATTTGCCCTTGTAATAAGCTCTAGATTGTGTTTAAGCACTTTTTCTTATTAATAGGAATGTAAGGCTTATAAAAATAAATAATTTTATTACAAAATAATAATATGCTTATATCAGACGGCGGTATTAGGTAAGTAAAAAAATCTTATGGCCAGCCTACATCGCAAATGTTAATCACTAGATTTGGAGTCTGAAATCAGTGCCCCATAAAAGGGTAAATTGGTTATAACGACAGAGGCGGTTGTCGGAGAGGCAGTATAAAATTACAATCTTAAAATAGAAAATGGCAGCGCGCCCTCGTGCCTGTGAGAGCAAGTGTTTTCAATGGGTGGCTGGAGGGAGCATCGTTCAGGGAATCAAGCGACTTTCACTGCGCGTTTTTCTTTAAATGCCGCTTAACAAAATAGCTTTACTTTTTTCTGTTAAATGTTTTGGCAATCCCTCGTTTGGTGTCTCTTGATGTTCATATTTGAAGCTCCGTAGCTGCGAATTCAAACTTCAATTCTTAAAAAAAACTCTTATACTTAAATTTGTTATTCTCTTTATCCTACTAATATCGTTTGATAAGTATAACTATAAATTGCCAAGTTACTCGACAAAAATCTGCCGTCTGTGAGCTATTTCGGCGCGATACATAGATACAATGTATGTAGTAGTAGTAAGTAGGTAGATACATGTAGGTAGTATCTACTGGTAGTACTAGTACTACCTATTAGACTTGGCTGGCACCGACTTCAAATAGATAAGTGGGTAGCGCTTATAATAGTTATATTAAGTAATTTATTTTTCGCTTTTGAGTGCCTGTTTGTGGTAATGAAGTCGGTTTTATTTTTTTTGAAAAAGATTTTATTTTACCCTTTTTAGTGCAAAAAAAGTTTTAATTAAATTACATGCATCTATAAAATTTCGTGTCTGGGCCGTTATAAACTGACGGATATATACTTTGTGAAAATTTCAAGTATGTACCGATTACGGTTAAGAAGGTACATCTGTAAAGTGCGCACATATAGACACACGGACGGACGGACGGACGGACGAACGGACGACAAAGTCTCAGAAAGTGTTCATTTGGTACCCTTTGGGTTCGGAACCCTAAAATGCCGCGCTAGTGAAAATATTCACTAGTCATAATGATGTTATCAAGGTATCAAAGGACAATGTCCAAAATGGCCCTGTGCAATAAAAGCATCTGACACACACGATAATTAATTGTCTATTTTATTACAATAATTCCAAATACTTTTATAACACGGACTAGTTGTATTCCAAAATGAATATTAAAAAGTATTATTTGCGATTACGCCATATGGCCCACACAGTCTGAATCACTCTACTACGTTATAAGAGTTGGCACTTCCTTACATTGTTAATACCCGAATTCTGAAAGCACTGTGTAGCCAACCTAACAACGAAAAGTATTATTTACGTTGTAACTATTATATAATCTATGGTATTATGCTTATTTTTTTTTGCAGTGTTGGTTGGTACAAAGTACGTCCATAATTCTGAGTTATTTATGTATGTATGCAGTGTCGCGGGCAGGACTAATATGGCCGCCATCTTCGCCAAACGTCATGTCATGTCAAAAAATATTAGGTATGCTCAAAAACTTTGCACAATAACAAGACTTTGCCTGGTAGAACATTCCTGTGAAGACAAATTAATTCTCCCCGCCTTTGTTTCTATCTCGCTCACAGTTACCGTAAGAATATCTGTCAATAATACATAAATTCAAAAAATTAAAACCACCCCCGACTGATTTGTATATCTAATCCGAGTTTATAATCAAAGCATATGTATAACTTTGTACATTGAGACCATTCCAAGGAGATGTCTCAGAATTAGATCAAGCTTACCATATTTTTGCAATATCATTGAAGTAACAAGATACTGCGACAGCGCCATTTTCATTTTTTGACGTCCGCGGTCAAAGGACTACGAGTTTACGAAAGTTGCCATCGTAGTTTTTTTAACCAAAAAAGAGCTGATAATATTTAAACGGCTGAATACATTTTCATGAAATAAAGCTAAGAACACTCTCGACGAAAACATCTATCAAACAAAACAAAGTAAATCAAAATCGGTTCATCCGTTTGGGCGTTACAATGCCACGATGACAAACACACAGATACACACGTCAAACTTATAACACTCCTTCGTTTTGGGCCGAGGGTTAAAAACCAAAATCAACGTGAAGAAAGATGTAAAAACATTATTCAAGTATTATGTTTCTTTGAAGTGTTTCACACTTTATATTTTTGTAAATTGTTAAACACAATCCAAAATTTCATCGTACCAATCCACTAATTTCGTCGTAACGATACTTCGCACCGTGGCTTAATTGGCAAAGCACCGGAACATGTTATTCCGGAGGTTGCGGGTTCAAGTCCCGTCGGTACGATGAAATTTTGGATTGTGTTTAACAATTTACAACATTATTCAAGGTCATAATTTTTAGTCTTCAAAAGTATATGCAATAGCAACCTCCATTGTGTATTAATCTTCTTGGGACTCTTCTTCTAAAACCAGTACTTTCTCCTATGTTTGAGATATTTATCTCCATATCTCTGAAGCTACTAATCAGATCTCGATAAAATTAAAATGGGACCACCTGGGAAACGTATCCTACCTATTAAATAAACTGGCCAAGTGCAAGTCGGACTCGCACTCGTAGGGTTCCGTAACACAGTTAAGTATTCCATAACTATGATTTTTCGCAACTTCAAAATTAACTTTGTTTTTCATAGTGTTTGTATGAAAAACAAAGTTATCTTTGCGGTCGCCATATCTCAAAAACTGCTGGCTGTATCTCGTTCAAACCAATTTTCGTTGTTAGTTTTTATTGAGATCTACAGCATATATTTTTTATAGATTTCTTACTCCCATACTTTAAAAGTTAGAGGGGGGGGGACACACATTTTACCACTTTAGACGCGCCTATCTTTCAAATGATTGACTTTGAGAAAAAATGATTTTAGGAACCTCAATGTCATTTTTGAAGACCTATCCATAGACTGTTATATATAGGTTATAGGTTATGTATAGGTTTGAAGAAAAATTTTTTTTTTTGTTTCAGTTCCATGTATGGGATGCCCCCCACTTAAACTTTTATATTTTTTACTTTTGTATAAAAATCGGAAAGCGGTTCACAGAATACATCTACCTACTAAGTTTCAATTCTGTAGTCCTAACAGTTTCGGAATAAAATGGCTGTGACATACGGACGGACAGACAGACAGACAGACAGACAGACAGACAGACATGACGAATCTATACGGGTTCCGTTTTTTGCCATTCGGCTACGGAACCCTAAAAAATAATCATTTGAATCCGTTCACAATTGACGGAGTAATCGCGTAACATACACACAAAAAAAAACATACAGACGAATTGAGAACCTCCTCCTTTTTTGTGAAGTCGGTTAAAAAGACTATCTTATCTAATCTTGTTTCTCCATACAAACTTTGAATCCCCATTTCATCCCTTAAAAGGGTGAATTTTGGAAAATCCTTTCTGAGTACACCCTTGCGTACTAAGACAAATATACCCTCCAAATTTCAAGTCTCTACGACCAGCGGTTTAGGCTGTGGGTTGTCTGTCAGTCAGTCAGTCAGACAGTATTTCAGGACAAAGTTTCTTTTAGTATTAGATAAATCTTTATTAAATTTCTGTTAAAGTTGAAGTGTTAGCCTTATAAGATTTTCGGTAAAACATTACAGGCATAAGTACATAATAATATTATTAATATTACGTCATTTAAAACTATTAAAGCACAAATTTTCATTTTGGAAATATTTATAAGTAAACAATTACATTAGCACCAGATATACTCATATAAATTCAAAAGCAGAGGTTTGTATTGTTTTACTCCAAGGGCTAGAGAGGGCACGGTCGGGGAGGTCACGCAGTTTCGCACGCACAGAGGGCATTCGCAAACAATAGCTGAAGTGTTTATTTTTTGCAAATGCGAGAGAATTATGCGCTTGTTTTTCCTTGTTTTTCGCTACTGAAAAAGGCAATGTAACCGACGAATCGCCGTGTATGCCTGTGTCGATGTAGTGGCCGCAGCGCCGCCTACGGCCCGAAGCCGAGGTGTCAAACAATTCGTGTCGTTCCCGGCTGTTATTGGATATGTAAATTTAGCGGACGTGGCTTTGGTTTGTGTTTTATGTTTGTTTGGTCAGCGGCTCGTGCTCGTGCGGTTAAACTTCGACGGTGATATGGAACACACTCAATCTTCCTACATAATAGGAACAGTTTCAGTATCAAATACAGCTATAGACTCGTTCTTTGATGTAAACGCGGTTCTTTAATTTAATCACGTTTTCATCACATTTGCGGTATGAAATATTTAAAACGCATAGGAAAGTGAAAATTTTAATTTCCTGTGGATAGAAGCACAGCTGTTAGTCTGAATGAAATATTTCAGGTGGCGACGGCATTCTCGCGAGTTAGTGCGGAGGTTGATGAAACGACATACTCCACGGCGCACTCGGCGACGGGAAAATTTAATTATTGTTGCGCCGCCACCCGCAACAACCCGACACAGTTGAACACACTTTTAAATGGCGCACCACATTTCTCTGACATTAAATGAGTTTGTCGAGTTATTATAATTACATAGACTAACGGTCTCTTGATGGCACGCTTGTTGGAACATTTTTGTATGCACAACCTTTTTCGACGTTTACCGGGACACTGGGATTTTAAAGAATGTATATTAACAGAATTTATGTTTTGAGAGCTCTATTGGCGTAAGGGATAGATGGCTCGACTGCTGAATGGGGGGTCACCGGTTCAAATCCCAGCACGGATGTTCGTCCAATGGTGGTAGCAGCATTAGGGTGTGTCTGCGTGTGTCGCATTTTAATCAATGCTTATAACTAGCTCTGCCGAGTATTAAAAAATAAAGTGTTAAAATTATTAGATACAAAAATACCAAGAAAAAGTAATGATAACTATTTGGGGGGTGTAGTTCAGAAGCAAAGAGGCTTAAAATGGGAGTGCCACGAGGTTCAATATTATGAACACCCCTGTTTGTAATTCACGTTAATGACATCTCGTTGGTTTTAAAGGACATACGTGGTTCTTTGTGCTGATGACACTATCCATATAGTGTTAAATAAGACCGATGTTCACCATAAAGACATGAGTCACAGGACACACAAGCTGTGATAGTTTCTTTAAATTTATCGTCAGCGTTGTCAGTAAAATGCTCAGTCTATTTCGCTATCTCACAATCGAGATTATAAATTAAACGGTACGTTCACAAAACATAAGCAGGATTCAGCAACTGTGCGCGTATAAGTAAATGAGTATTGCACTTGTAAATCGATCAGCTAATGGGATATGAATGAAGCGCACGGAGGCTGCGGCGGCGTACACACGATGGATCTAATGGAATTCACTTGTACGCAAACAAGCCGCAGCGTTCCCTCGCTCTACCTACCTGGGCGTTACTAACGTAAGTATGCGCCCCGCATTACCACACTACATTTATTTAAACAGTACTTCAAATCTTAGTATATTTGGAAACATTAACAGTTTAAAATATTTGGACTATAATTAAACCAACAGAAATTTTGTGCTCTGCCTACATAACCATGTTTTCAAAGCTGTCGCTACGAAGTTTTCAAAACGTATCTAAGGAGTTACCATTGAATAACCAAATTGACGGATAGCTATCGATATCCTCAAACTACAAAGGAAAAAGTAAATAACGTAAATATACATTAAACTAAGGTCAAAGAATGGTAGCGATTGAATTTAGACCGATTGATATTTTTCGATCTGATGATTTCAGGAACCTAGAAAGCTGTGTTCTACTGTATACGTGTTCGTAGTCTATATATGCGCTCCACACTAGGTCGCCCGCCTGTTCGTCAATTATAATAGATGGCATTAATCTTGGTTAGCGTAGATCGCACAGGCCTATAAAGTAACCTGTTTGTCAACATTCTTGTGGTAAGGTAACGCTAATGTATGGCAGGGTAGTTAAATTGAAACATACGCTTATGTAGAAAGTGACGCCAAGTACCTGAAACAGAGACATTTTCCTCATATAATAACAATACCACTTAAATATAGAACTATATAGAACTTAAATAGGCTTATATTATTAACATGTTTAGCGAAAGAGGCACGTGAGTAAATATTGTAGCTATATGTATTTGGTTTATTTATTAGTCACAGAGTAATCGTCATAGTCAAAGCAATCGACATATCTTCTTTTTAAAAACCAGTTCAATATTAATATATGTAGGTCCATACATGAAGGGTGTGTTTAATAAAAAATATGATATTATGTTTCTTTGAAGTTTTACACACTTAATATTTTTGTAAATTGTTAAACACAATCCAAAATTTCATCGTACCAACGGGACTTGAACCCGCAACTTCCGGAATAACATGTTCCGGTGCTTTGCCAATTAAGCCATGGTGCGAAGTAACGTTACGACGAAATTAGTGGATTGCATTTGTTAACCCAATTATGCATTGGTGGCGCCATCTATGACTACTTATTACGTAAGTTAATCATTCGGAAGAAATAATTACAGTTTTGAAATCCGACAAGAGATGTTGCACTGCTTAAATCAAATATTATGTTTCTTTGAAGTGTTACACACTTAATATTTTTGTAAATTGTTAAACACAATCCAAAATTTCATCGTCCCAACGGGACTTGAACCCGCAACTTCCGGAATAACATGTTCCGGTGCTTTGCCAATTAAGCCATGGTGCGAAGTAACGTTACGACGATGACGATGCACTGCGTAAATCACTGCGTGCAACATCTCTTGTCGGATTTGAAAACTGTAATTATTTCTTCCGAATGATTAACTTACGTAATAAGTAGTCAAAGATGGCGCCACCAATGCATAATTGGGTTAACAAATGCAATCCACTAATTTCGTCGTAACGTTACTTCGCACCATGGCTTAATTGGCAAAGCACCGGAACATGTTATTCCGGAAGTTGCGGGTTCAAGTCCCGTTGGTACGATGAAATTTTGGATTGTGTTTAACAATTTACAAAAATATTAAATGTGTAACACTTCAAAGAAACATAATATTTGATTTACGCAGTGCAACATCTCTTGTCGGATTTGAAAACTGTAATTATTTCTTCCGAATGATTAACTTACGTAATAAGTAGTCATAGATGGCGCCACCAATGCATCATTGGGTTAACAAATGCAATCCACTAATTTCGTCGTAACGTTACTTCGCACCATGGCTTAATTGGCAAAGCACCGGAACATGTTATTCCGGAAGTTGCGGGTTCAAGTCCCGTTGGTACGATGAAATTTTGGATTGTGTTTAACAATTTACAAAAAATATGATGTTTACATAAAACATGCGGTAAAAGTTACTACATAAATGAAAAGCCTTAGATATAGATAAGGTAGGTTAGGGGATAGGAACCCTAAATAGATAATGAAACTCACATAAATATTAATAATGAGCTATTTATTAATATTTCTGTGCTGAAACTATAAACAATTAGCAGCCCGCCCCGGCTCCGCACGGGTGAAATTTATATTATACTAGCGACTATTTATCGCACACAGACAGACGCAGTATAAAACAATATCCCCCGCCGCGTCTGTCTGCGATAAACTCAAAAACTACTGACCAGATTTTCATACAGTTTTCACCAATAGACAGAGTAGATTAGTAGATTCACGAGGAAGGTTTATGTGTTAAATTCGTTAAGGTTTTGTGTAAATTGGTTGAAATATGACGATGATTGTTGAAGACATCAATTCATACTCGACACAACAAACTGAGGCAAAAATGCAGGCATATATGCTCTACCCGTGCAAAACCGGGGCGGGTCGCTAGTAGATCTTAAATAACCGGCCAAGTGCGTGTCGGGCCACGCGCAGTGTAGGGTTCCGTAGTAGCCTGTTATTCAATGCAAGTCTTTACCCGTTATAAACAAGCAATTAGGTACTCCATCTTTATCACTTTAAAGGATTTATTCTAATGATTTTGTATTTGGTACAAAATTATCCAAAACCCAAGGTCAACTACTATTACTGCTAAACTAATAAAGTTATCTCAACCGCTATAATTTTCCTTTAAAGTTTATGAAATGAGCTATTACCATAAATGTTTCCAGATTTTTCAAGCCAGCAGTTTAGCTTTTAGAGGGGGGGGGGGGGGGGGGGGACGCCCTACTGGAACATAAATTTGCACTTTAAAGTTTAATATTTCGTTAATGGAGCATTCAATCGAAAAATAGTATTAGAAACCCTTCAAGTCATTTTAAAAGACCTATTCAACGATACTTCCACACGATGGGGTAGACGATGAAAAAAAAATTCATCACCACTTATAGGGGAGCTACCCTAAAAAAAAATATTTTTCCCAATTTTATTTCAGCACTTTATTGGCGTAATATATATACATACCCCCACAAAATTACAGATTTCTAGTATTAACGGTCTCTTAGCAAAACCTCGGACGGACAGACAGACATACAGACAGACGGACATGACGAAACTATAAGGGTTCCTTGTCAGGACTACGGAACCCTAAAAAGAATATCCCTCCATGCATTGTTAAAAATGTTTATATTTTATACATTAAATTGAATTATATATGTTGGTATTACAGCATACCAAATTATTAACTACTAGCAACCTGCCCCCTGCCTCCGCGCGCGTGCGATGTATATCTTAGGTCGAACGAGCGGACGGCC
The DNA here is from genome assembly GCA_954871355.1 of Cabera pusaria. Classification (NCBI taxonomy): domain Eukaryota; kingdom Metazoa; phylum Arthropoda; class Insecta; order Lepidoptera; family Geometridae; genus Cabera; species Cabera pusaria. The sequence continues at coordinate 19,550,378 of OX940887.1, forward strand.
CGTTGGCGTAAAGGATAGCCGATAGATACCTTGACTTCTAACTCAGAGATCGCTGGTTTAAATTCTAGCCGTGCACCAATGGATTTTTCTATGTACGTTTATATATAGGTGTCAATATTCCGCCTGACTTGCTACCAAAAAGTTGCCCACATAAGTATAAGTAACTTACCAACATAAGGAGAAAATCTGCCGCCATAAACTCACGGTGTTCCGGCAGCACACAGCCCTTGAGGGTATGAGTACTCTAGGCCTAGTGAGTTCATCATCTTCAATCACGTCATCGTTTACCACCAGGCGAAATAGTGGTCAAACGCTAGCCTATCAGAAATAAAAAAATTAGACCACCGATATACTCACCGTCTAAGAATGAGCCAGTTTAACAAATAAACCTCGACTATAAAACAAACCACAATACCTATTTTAAGGTGCTGGATTAAGAAATTCACATTGTGTTCCAGGGAATGTTCCACAGAAGTACAAGTTTCAACATAGCTAGTTAATTTTGTCAGCGCACCGCACCGCCGCACTTTAGATTTACATTGCTTGAGATATATTAAGACGTTGAATATATCTCAAGAGATTCCGGGGAGATTGTAGCGGGGGCCTTAGTTGGCCTTTAACCAGATTGAAGCGCTTAGAATTCCTTACATAAGCGTTGCTATAATATCGGAAAAGAGATCAGAAGTTAATCTATCGGCAACATTCCTCGCGTTTCGCCGGAAGGCAGCGCCCGCCGCCCGCCGCGCCGCCCCGGCTATATGGCCCCGTGCACGCGACCCACCCAGCGATCGATGCCTGCCTAAACTAACCCAACGCAACGATACTATGCACTTAACATATGTTTAATTTACATTCTATTTAGAAAACACGTTTTTAATAAATTTCCGATTCTAATAGCAGAATTTTTATATTGGCTAATATTTATACTCCTACATCATGTTAACTTAAATTTGACCTGCTTGTTGGCTCCGGTGAAATTTCTTAAGGTTACTCTGACATTTAATGTACAAATAAAACTTTAATGAGTAATTTTTAACTTTTTCTGAATGAAAATGGCTCATTAACTTTTTTTACTACTTTTTGCCACAAGGTGTTTGCCCGGTGGTTTTTGATGCAGAACATACGTAAACCTTCAAGTTTGTTTATAATTCTTTAGCGAAAATATTAATTTAAGCAAAAGTAGTTGAGAATTATATATGTTGAATGAAAGCGTTTGAGACATCAATCGAAAACAAATGATAATATTTAGATTCAAAATTTAAAACCACCCCTTGACTGATTTATGTATAATCAGTTCATAGAGACCATTCCAATGAGCCTAAACACGATATATCTGCTGCTTCATAAAATGTGATTGAAGTAAGAGAATACCAAATTTCGAATTGATCAGACCTATGAAAGTTGATCTCCTAGCGTTATCATCTACAAAAAATCTTATAGCCGGCATAAAACGGCTGAACGGATTTTGATGAATCAAAGCTAAGAACACAATTGATTAAGACACCTATCGAACAAAAAAAAACTAAATCAAAATCTGTTTCGTTTCACCCGTTTGGATGTCACAGACAAACATACAGATACACACGTCAAAATTATAACACTCCTTCTTCTTCTTTCTCTTATTCTTTCTTTTTGCATCGGGGTTTAAAAAGTAAACAGAGTTTTGTCAATACGCAATGGCGTTGATTGAAATCCATCTGTAAAGTCTCTCAATATTTTATCCACGAAGCAAAAGAAGGAGTGATGTAAGTTTGACGTGTGTATCCGTGTATGCATGTCTCTGTCTGTGGCATCGTAGCGCCCCAACGGATGAATCGATTTTGAATTAGTTTTTTCGTTTGATAGGTGTCTAGGTGTCTTAATCGAGAGTGTTCTTAGCTTTGATCCATGAAAAACCGTTCAGCCGTTTAGAACTATGAGCTTTTCTAGGGTTTCGTACCTGAAAAGGAAAAAGGAACCCTTATAGGATCACTTTGTTGTCTGTCTGTCTGTCTGTCTGTCAAGAGCCTTTATCTCCGGAATGTGTAGAGGTATCAAGTTGAAACTTATATTAAATACATGGGTCTACGGCAGGGGTCGGCAACCTGCGGCTTGCGAGCCACGTGCTTTAGTTCCATACGCAAATATGATTTATTTCATGGAAAAAAAAATCATTTAAAAATCGTTCTTAATCGATTAACGAGTATTAGGCATCACTTCTATCTTCTGAATGAATAGATATTTTTTCTTATGAATAAATAGATTAGTTTTTAAATCAAAAACATTATATATGCAAGTACTATTTATTGTTAGCAAGAAACAATTTTGTGGCTCTTTAAAAACTTCGAAATTTTCTAAATTGTAATTTTTTACTGCTCCGATTCAAAAACTTGCCGACCCCTAGTCTACGGTATCTTTCGGCTGTGAAAAAATCAAACCTGTAAGTCAACGCGATCAAAAGATATGACCGTTTATGTCGCATATTTCCGCATCATTTGCGATTTCACATAGGAATCAAAACCTATAGAGTACTTTGCGTTGACCTAGATTCTAGGTCCTAGAATCATGAAATTTGGCAAGAAGCAAGGTCTTGAACCACTTATATAGAAACAAAACCCATAAAATGTAGCATAATAACAAAAAAAAAGTTAATTTACTATTACAAACTTATAATTTGCGGTTGATATACATTACAATACATTTTCTATAGATCGAACTGCAAAGTTAAGTTTGTCTTTACGCTAGGACATCTCCTGGAATCTGCAGAACACTCAACTCTTCACCGACTTACAGCAGAAATGTCGAGTACCCACACTCACTGGAATGGTCTCCATGTACAGATTATACATAAATCAGTCAGGGGTGGATTTAAATTTTGAATGTAATTATAATCTATTAATATATAAAAGGGTTTGCTAGCTAAGTATTTATTATTATCGCTACGCTGAGAAAATATTGAGTTTTTGAAATGAAATAATGAAAACTATTATGGGGAACCAAAAAATTTACAAAAAACACGATTTAACAAAAAATGCCCGGAGCGAAGCTTGGTCATCCAGGAACTAACTGGTACATTATGTAACGATAAAGCTCCGTCTTAACCAACTTCCAACAAGAAGGAGGAGGTTTACAATTCAGGAGGAACTATTTTTGTATTATGTTCGGGCATAACTCCGTCATTTATGGAAGAATTTGCGATATTATTATTTTGTTTGAAAGAGATTTGTTCCAAAGGAGTCCTTTTTTAAATTTTGTAAAAATTTGACGAATAGTTTCGGAGACAGACAAAGAAAAAAAAACTTTACCATAAATGCCAGGAAATGTTACCTTATAACTTCGTCATTTATTAACCGATTTGATAAATATTTGTTTTTTTATTATTATATACTAGAAGTGTCCCGCGGCTTCGCTCGCGTTAAAACCTTCTTTTATTTACTTAAAAATTTTGTTTTTAATAACGATTCTATCAATAAACACATCAAATAAGAATTAACCAAATCGGTTCACCCGTTTTCATGTTATCGCGTGACTAAGGCAATTCGGAATTCATATTTATAAAACCCTAAAAACCTAAACTTACAGACTTTGTTACCTACCCCATTTCGAAAAATCTTACAACACGTACTTCATCCCATCTTGTTTCGCCATACAAACTTTGAATCCCCGTTCCGTATCCGGGAGGAATTTTCAGAAAATCATTTCTGAGCGGATACCTACGTCATAATAACTATCTGCATTCTGAAATTCAGCGCAATCCGAAACAATATTGATTTTTAGACCTTGTTACCCCAGTTTATCCTCTTAGGGTGGCATTTTGAAAAAGTCTGAAACTCGTATTTACTTATTTATTCACAGTAGTAAGTTGTGTGAAATGTCGAATAAAACGACTATCCAAACTTTGAACCCCCGCTCCATCTCCTTAAAGAGTGTATTATGAAAAATTCTTTATTAGCGAATACCTAAGTCAAAATAACTATCTGCATGGCAAATTTCAACGCATTCCGAAACAATATTGATTTCAGACTTTGGTACCCCACTTCACCCTTTTAGGGGTGGAATTTCGAAAGAGCCTGAAACACGTATTTACTTACTTAAGTACTTGTGCTAAATTTCGAATATAAAAGACTATCTAATATTATTTTTCCATACAAACTATGAACCCCCGTTTCATCCCCTTCAGGGGTGAATTTTGGAATATCCTTCTTCAGAGGGAACTACCGTCGTAATAACTATCTGCATGCCAAATTTCAGCGCAATCCAAAATAATATTCATTTTCACACTTTGTTACCCCATTGCACCCTCTTAGGGGTGGAATTTCAAAAAACCTGAAACACGTATTAACTTATTTTTTTACTGAAGCACTTATGTGAAGTTTGGGATAGAAAAGACTATCTAATCTTGTTTTTCCATACAAACTTTGAACCCCCGTTTCATCCCTTTCAGGGATGAATTTTGGAAAATCCTTTCTCAGAGATAACTGACGTCGTAATAACTATCTGCATGCCAAATTTCAGCGCTATGCAAAACAATATTCATTTTCACACTTTGTTACCCCATTGCACCCTCTTAGGGGTGGAATAAAAAAAAACCTGAAACACGTATCTACTTATTTTTGTACTGAAGCACTTGTGTAAAGTTTCGGATAGAAAAGACTGTCTAATCTTGTTTCTCCATACAAACTTTGAACCCCCATTTCATCCCCATAAGGGGTGAATTTTGAAAAATCCTTTCTTAGTACACCCCTACGTACTAAGACAAATATACCCTCAAAATTTCAAGTCTCTACGACCAGCGGTTTAGGCTGTGCGTTGTCTGTCAGTGAGTCAGTCAGTCAGTCAGTCAGTATGTCAGGACAAAGATTCTTATAGTATTAGAAGAAGAAGATATTAGGGTATACCCTCCCAAACAAAACAAAAATACTACTATTGTTTAGTTTTCCGGGAGTTGCCGTCTAGCCCGCTCGATGGCGCCACCAGGCTCAACGAGAGCAAATTCTCGTTCGGAGCGGGGGCGTTCTGCCTCGGGTGGTTCGGGTGATCGTTCATTGCGGACGAGTCACTCGAACACTAGCTCGAGCGGATAGTCTTCCTCCGACGAGGAGGAGCTCCGTACACCAGGTGTGTACACTCACGAGGCCGCACGCCCGTCGGACGCGCATCGTTCGACCGAGCCGTGCCGTGACGCGTTACCCGCCGCCGCCACCGCTGCCGCCGCAACCTCCGCAGGCGCACGCGAAGTTTCCGCGCGACCGTCGACGTCATCTATGACGTCACGTCGGCCCGAAGCCCCCCCCACCCCCGCAGGGTCGGGCACGCGTAGTCACAACGACTCCTACAGGGAATCGGGTAATCGTCCCCCTGTGAGCGCCGAGGCCCCGTCGTCGCGAAGGCCCGCTTCCTCCGCGCGCCCCGCGCACCCCGCCGCCGCCACCGACGCCTCCGCGGAGAGACAGGCAACCGCCGCTAGCGCGAGTTTCGTCTCCGGAGGGCGTTCGATATCCCAGGAGGGATACTTCGGCTACCCCTCCGACACCCCGCGCCCCGCGGACACCCGCCTACGCCGATATCGCCGGACGAACACGGAGACGACGACTTGTCATTACGCGCCCGATATGAAAGGGACATAATGATACTCGCAGGAATGAAGAACTCCGGTAGATATCCGCGCACGTTCTTAGCACGTATCGCCCAAGTTCTTAACGAACAAGAAAAGTTCATGGTCTTCATGGAGGACGAGGAGGCGTTCTCCGGACTACCCACGAGGTTGACCCCGCTGCGCAGGACCCGCAGCCAAAGAAGCCCAGAAAACCAGGACGAAGAAATACATGTGGCAAAGGTGGCAAGGGCAGAAGCGCCTAAGCCACAACGCTTAGCAAAGCGCAACTATGCAGCGGCGGCCGCCTCAGGCAACACTGAACCCGGCCCATCGACCTCGTCCCAGGCGACAACGAAACCGCAACCGCGCGCTACTACCTCAGCGCAGCAAAAAGGCCTTACCCGACCGGCGGAAAAAGAGGGAGTCTCGCAATCTCAAGAAAACGTGCCGAAGAAACCAAGGTACCCGCCTCTAGTGGTCGAAGAACTACCGAATTGGACGGCCCATTTTAAGATTTTGAAAGAAAAAATAGGCAGAGCACCGAACGCACGCCCCTTTGGCAAAGGAGTGCGCTTCACGCCAACAGACGCCGAAGAATACAGGGTCATACAAGACTAACTGTCAAAATTAAAACCACCAGTGCCTTGGTTTTCATACTCGCTGCCCGCAGACAAGGATTTCAAGATTGCCATTAGAGGCCTTCCGGTCGATACAGAGCCCGCAGAAATACAGGAGGCGCTAAACGCCGCCGGTTTCCAAGCGGAATACGTCCGCCGCATAAAGGCAAGAAGAGGCCGACCTGGGTGCATTTTCTTCGCCATCTTGAAGCGGACACCGGGCATCGCACCAGCGATCTATGAGATCACTGAACTGCTGTGCATGTCCGGTGTGAAAATTGAAGCCTGGAGGGGTAAAAAGGGTGTGAAGCAGTGCCACCGTTGCCAGCAGTTTCGACACTCGTCTCACTGCTGTCACAAGAAACTGGCCTGTGTGAGGTACGGCGAGGAACACGCGGCTCGTGACTGCCCCCGCCCTCGCGACGCCCCCGCCACATGCGTAAACTGCAAGGGTGAACACCCGGCGAACGTGAAGAACTGCCCAGTGCTGAAGAAGGAATTCAGGAACAAAAAGGCGGGTACAGTCGCCCGTACTGACACAGTAGTACATAAAAAAAGGACGTGGAAGAAAGTGCACCTGCGTCACTTATGGCGCCCGCAAACGCCCCCAAACCAAGACAAGGTCCGGCGGCCAAGAAGACCCCAAAGACGGCGCAAGCCACGAAGACAAAGACACCCGCACAGGCACCAGCGGCCGGACCAGGAGCGGGAAACGCAGCGCCCAAAAAGAAGCAGAGCCAGCACATAGACGAAGACCGGCTGGCGGTTATAGAGGCGGCTATAGGGGCTCTGCAGGGAGTCCTGGAGGCACTCAGGAGCGGCACGGACCCCGTCCCTGTTATACTGAGTGGCATGTCTTCACTCATACAGGGGTCGTACAATGGATAGGGTCCGCGTACTTTATTGGAACGCCAACGGTCTTCGAGGGAAGGCCGTTCCCCTAAAGCGCTCCTGCGGGAACAAGACATAGACATCGTTCTACTAAACGAGACACATCTAAGTCCTGCAGACCACATACATTTCCCGGGTTACCACATATACCGACAAGACGAGTTATCCCTAGCCACTCAACGAAGATACAGAGGTCTGGCAGTACTGGTGAGGAGGAGAATAATCCACCAGCCGCTGACTCCATTACACCTATCCTCAATGTACGCAATGGGCATCGAGGTGTGTTTGGCTGGCAAGCCCGTAAGATTTATGGCGGCTTACAAAGCGCCGACAGTCTACCTCCTTAAAGAAGATTTTAAGAAAACAGTAGAAGCAGCTGAGCCTCTATTCATCGCGGGCGACTTCAATTCGAAACACACTGCATGGAATAGTAACTACGACAACCCATGTGGCAAGCGGTTACTCAAAATGGCTGAGGAGTTGAACTGCAGCGTCCACGGCCCCGAGACCCCCACTATATACCCCTGCAACCCCAACTCTACCCCAGATGTACTGGACGTCGTCGTCGCGAGAGGCCTAGACTCCGCCCCATACTTGGAGACATTGCTGGACGATATGGGATCGGACCATCTACGGGTTCTCACCACGATGGAAGGAAGACCCGTAGCTATTCCTGCGACCCCGAGCCGGAAGGTGAACTGGGCAACATTCCGTCAGGAGCTGGACAATAACACGCCCACACGACCAGTCAGGACCGACGCCGACGTAGACCTCCTGGCAGAAGAGCTCTCCTCTGCCATCCAAACAGCAATGGAAAAAGCGACCACAGAAGCACGCAGCCGTAGGAACGACAAGTTGCCTCTTAAGCTACTTGAGAAAATAGCGACTAAGAGACGTTGGCGAAAGACGTGGCAGACCACGAGATGTCCCACGGCCAAATCCAAACTGAACAGACTGGCAGAGGAAATACACAAAGAGCTATTAACGTCCGCCTCCGACTCATGGGAGAACAGAATAGCAGAAGCTACGGACGATTGGACCTCACTGCACAAACTGTGTAGGCAGCTGCACAAGAAACAAGACCCCATCAGACCTCTCCGACACAACGACGGGACGCCCAGATATAAAGCAGAGGACAGAGCAGAAATCTTCGCGGAACACCTGGAGCTGCAGTTCAGCCCCAATCCGGTTGCGGACGCCGACTTCGCCAGAAAAATCGAAGAAGAGGTACACAACTACCTGGATGAGGATGCCGAAGATGAGGAAGACCTACCAATCGTCTTCTCACCGGGCATGGTACAGCGAGCTATTCGCTGGGCCAAGCCGAGGAAAGCGCCGGGGAAAGACGGAGTGTCCAATATGGCACTACGGATGATTCCACACAAGACGCTGGCCGCCATCACCCGTCTCTTCAACGGCGCCATGAGGAACGGATCCTTCCCAGCATCATGGAAGAGAGGCGTCTGCATCATGTTGCCTAAACCGGGGAAAAACGTGCTGCTCCCTGCCAGTTACCGCCCGATAACACTACTGCCCTCACTATCGAAGATCTTCGAAAGAATGTTACTGCGACACCTCGCCCCGAAAATTACCCCAAGAAGGGAACAGTTTGGCTTCCGTCCAGAACATAGCACGACCCTACAGCTCGTGAGAGTATTGCACATGCTGACGGAAGCCAAAAATAAGAAAGAAAAAGCCGCCATAGCCCTCCTGGATATGGAGAAGGCTTTTGACCGGGTCTGGCATGCAGGCCTGGCCCATAAAATCATAGCTGCCAAAACCCCCAGGAGGATCGTGAAGCTGATCGCCTCTTTCTTACGAGACAGAACATTCCAAGTCCGAGTTCAAGACCAGCTGTCGAAGAGCCACCCGATAAGGGCAGGAGTGCCGCAAGGAAGCTGCCTCTCGCCAATCCTCTACGCCAAATACACGGACGACATCCCGGTGGGGGAGGGGGTTCACCTCGCTCTGTACGCCGACGACGCAGCCTTCATCTCAATCTCCATCAAGCCGAAGCGCGCAATTGAGAAACTACAGCGAGCCCTGGACCAACTCCTCGACTGGTTGGCAAAATGGCGATTGGCAGCAAACGCCGCCAAGACTCAAGCACTCCTGACCCAAGTTCAGCCGTCATCAGAGTCTCTCATTCATGGGAGTGCAGCTAACATGGACTAACGTCGTGAAATACCTCGGAATCTTGATCGACAACAAGATAAACATGGGCAAGCAAGTCAACAATGCAGCCAACAGCGCCCGTACAGCTGCATACCTGCTGCGTCCAATCTTCGATTCCTCCCTGCCAGTGAAAGCCAAGGTGGGGATCTACAAAACGTACATCAGATCAAGACTCACATACGCATCCCCAGCTTGGTGGACACTGGCAAGCGAAACCAATAAGAAGAGATGCCGAGTAGTCCAAAGTAAGGCACTACGGAAAATTGTCAACGCACCCAGATTCGTACGCGGCAGTACAATAGAAAGAGACCTCCGAATGGAAAACATAGACAACTTCATCAAAAGACTGTCGAAGAATTTGTTCAAGCGAGCGGATTCATCATCTTGGGAACATCTGAGGGGCATCGCCCCCTACCATAGAAGGCCACCCGACGGAAAGGGTTATCCTCGAGACCTCGTCGCTGGCAGTAGCGACGACTCGGATGGTGGCGGTTGAACTCGGGAACCTAGTCGGTCGCTGAGGCGTTTAGCTGGGCTTCCCCGAACGGGGATCAACCTGGCATGGACGTCTCGCCCGGCTACCCAGTTCCCGGGGAATACCCCCACCTCCACACGCGACTCCCAGACAGAAGATGAGGAACCCGATCTAACATGCAGGTCGCCCTGCCCGTCGGGCAATCTACCACGGCTCCGAAATGGCCACCCCAATTCCTGTGCGTATTAACGCACAGCGTCAGACACCCTGGTCAGGGGGCAATGCCCCGAAACCAGGCCCCCGCGCCCATGAAGGGACTCCGCGAGACGACAATAGTCGAGATCTAATGAGTATCTCCAGAGATATGAAGACAAGCCGTAACAGCTGTTTAGCGGATTGAGAACAGTCTCACTGTTTTGCTAATTTTTTCGTCTCTAAAATGGTATGGTATTGTTATATATATATATTTGAATTTGCCATAAAATTTCCTATAAAATTCTTTGTATAAAAAACTAAAAACATTAAAAATATACATCCGTAATAGTGTTGTTAAGTCAAAAAAGAGAAATTTTTCATTTCACCAAACAAAACCGATTTGTTTTAAAATTATCCTGAATTTGTAACATTATTAATGTTGTACATACAAACAGACAATAGTGATAGTGACCACTCATCGGATGTCGACGTTGAGCTTCCGCTTTTGTCCGGGAGGAGACAAACATCGCCAACACCGCCGGCCGCCGTTCCCGCGCCTGCCCCACGATCAGCAGCACGAAGGCAGTTACGTGCCGAAGCTCGTTGCGCGAGGAGCTTGCGGTAGACGTGGCCCTCAGAAGAAGGACATCAAACATGTCCGAAACTGGTCGGAGCAATTCCGATAAAAAAACCCGTGAGTGTAAAACCGATTTTAATAATAATATTACATACCGGCTTTAATTCACGTACTTTAGTCGAATTTTCTCGACCTAGGATTCGACTGAATCCGTCACTCTTCCTCGGGAGTGACGTCACGTGGTGAGATCGCGTATTCACTCGAAACCTAGGTCAAGAAAATTCGACTAAAGGTACGTGAGTTACAACCGGTGTGTAACATTAAAAACCAATTTGGATTTTATTCTTTTTCCGGGGTTTATTTCTTGCACATCACAGGTGCCTTTTTCATAGCCTGTCTATCAATAACAAGAAGTCCCTATACGACGAATCTATAAGGGTTCTATTTTTTGCCATTCGGCTACGGAACCCTAAAAAAGATTTCTATCTACGCCAAGATCTAATAGAGCGATAATTCTACACGACGAACACTGGTCGTAAAACCATCGGTAATAATCGGAACTAGCACCCCATCATAGAGGCAGACGATTATATTTCAGCCGTAGTTATTCGTAAAATATACCCTCATATACTTACAGATTTAATAAATTTAATTTTCACAATTTAAATTATAAGGACTTTTGATATTTGCATTAAAATCTCATTAGGTCTAAAATAATACGCTACACTAACAACTAATGAAAATTAAAGAGCGGATTCATTTGACAACAAACACTGAACAGTGTACTGGTAAGAGGGTGATCAGAGGGGGTGGTGGGGTGCTTCTTCGAAAACTTGACATTCGTTGGTGTCGTAAAAATATAACGGTATAAGTTGTATTTTTATGAGCGCTCGAGCCTCAGAGACGAACGGGTAAGATAAGTGTGTACTTACTGTAAGTCTTACGTAGGTTGCGAGGACAAGGCATCATTGATTTTTTGTAGATGTCATAAAATAACCAAATGTGAGTATAGCAATAATGGTAAACTGTTCATTGGTGTGTTACTGTGTAGCAATCTCTGAATAGAAAAAAATACAGTTCCCAGATACCAGAAACCCCTAAACCGAATACCATCTAACCGACATCCCAATAAACATAAACGAAAAGGTATGGGTTCATACGGATAGCCGTGAGCGAGGTAGCGAAGTGCGGAACGACCGTTCGCTATGAGGAATAGATTCCTTTAGTCACATTTATGGCTAATATATTCATGAAAGTTTCACAAAAATATTTGAGCGTACGCTCGGCTGCTTTATTACGGGCACGACACAGACAAAACAACACGCGCTCGTATCTACTTGATATTGAGACACACTCGCTCCGCACTCATGACATCTTTATGAAGGAGCAATAGAAACTGCTCTTTGGAACTAGAATTGCACCGCCAGACTTTGTTAAAGCAAAAATTAATACGTTTTACTTTTGATATGATATTATTTTGATTTGGTTCTTTAATAGTCGTGTTTCTCGTAGTGCACAATTTTATATCAATTTTATAATAACTATTTAGAATTATATTGTCAAAGTAGGTTCTCATACTGCTGAGCAAGCTCGAACAAGCGCTAACTCTTTCGAGCTAGTGTGTCAGAGTCTGCTCTTGGCATATCTATTTCCACTTACAGCGAAATGGAAAAGCAAAATAAATACTACGAGATACGTGGCGGTGTATAAGATTTGGGAGATGCAACTGAGGTGTCGCGAATGTGAATAAAATAGCTGGTGAACGGAGTGCATGTCAGGGACAGACGGCGCACGGCGCGGCGGGTCGGCGCACGCGACGCGCCGCGCAATTTCCGCTCGACTATCAGATGCGACACCAGCGCCCCGCCGCAGTGTGAACCGAACCGAAAGCGTGAAACGTTGGAATGTTACGTTTGAAAAGATTGAATACCTACATTACTTGCCATTCTTACCTAATATGTTTGTGGATGTGCGATAAGTACTATACATAGACGTAATATAAAAGGATGGTGCACTGCAGATGTTATGACAAATTCAATTTAATCCGTATACTTTAACGATACGATTGTAATTGTATTGTAGAACAAAACGGCCCTATTGAAAGGCACCAGGGTGGGAGTGTGTCCTTGTCTAACAACCTGCTAGTGCTATATATGTTCTATACTATATGTATAGCATATATATAAGTCGTCCATACAAAAGAAAGGGACAAACTAGGTCGGTCTCATCATACTCAGCCTGTGTCAGTCCACTGTTGGACGTAGGCCTCTCCCAAGATACACCACTGAGCCCGATCTTCGACTCCCTGGGAGGAATATACCCTAATCGCCACGCTGGCCTAGGTTGGTCTCATCAGGGCAGTTTTGCGCAGTCAATTTATATTACGTCTACTATGGTACTATACGAATCATTACAGAGATACATGCCATACATAAAATAAAAATCACGCTAATGATACTAGGTGTGAAGTAGAACGGCGTTTTCAATTCGGGCGCGGCGCTTTCTTGGAGCGACCGGAATGTATTCAATAATTATAGGGCAAAGAAGTGAAGCGTGCGAGGTCTAGGCGGAAGGAACGGGGCACGGTGCGATTAAATCGCAGGCGTTTCGGCATGTTACAGGAAGTGGGTCAAGCACACCCGCCCATAATGTTGCGTTTAGCTTGAAATTGCAACTGTTATTTAATTTTTTAGGGTTCCGTACCTTAAAAGAGAAAAAGGAACCCTTAAAGGGAACACTTTATTGTCCGTCTGTCTGTCTGTTCGTCTGCCAAGACCCTTTATCTCCGGAATGCGTAGAGGTATCAAGTTGAAACTTATACTAAATACTTGTGTCTACGGTATCTTTCGGCTGTAAAAAAATCAAACCTGAAAGTCAACAGATATGACCGTTTATGTCGCGTATTTCCGCATATTTTGCGATTTCAGAAGGGAATCAAAACCTATAGGGTAGTTCCCGTTGAACTAGAATCATTAAAATTTGGCAAGAAGCCAAGTCTTGAACCACTTATATAGGCATCCATCTGAAAACTGTAAATATGTTGTTTAATAAAAAAAAGTGAATTTACTATTACAAACTTATTTCTGCGGTTATTGCAATACATTTTCTATGGATCGAACTGTAAAGCTAAGTTTGACCTTTAACCTAGGTTAAGAAGTTCGGTGGGCGAGTCCAACTCGACTTGCCGGTTTATTTTTATATTCAAAGCCTAAAGTTTTTAAATTTAGAATAATTATTATTGATATGATATAATTAATGTTATTTGACGTGTGAAAGTGTAGATTTTTTAATTTGCCCATGTTACTGAATAAACACTTTGACTTTTGATTATTATATGTACGGTGCTTAATACTTTAATTTATAAGAAGTAGCAATAATCTGCATGGAATAATTCTGTTATTATTAAGTTACAAGTACAAAATTTAAAATAAGCCAAGTCGAGTTAGTTTAAGAAAAGCCTATGTGTCCTCGATAAAGGCATGCCATTAAAACTTTTTTTATTCGGTAACGTTGCCGTCCAAGCGGGATAAAGTCTTAGTCGCTCTACAGACAAGTGCTTTTAAATGAACTGAGCTCTCGAGCACGCCGCATCGCTTCGCACCCGACTGCGCCAACTCCGCCGCCGCTACCGCCATTTCCACACTTTGTGTTACTTCTATTTAAAACGATAATTTTATCACAATGCTTTACTGCGACATATGAATCCCCAAACAGGACAAAGAAAACACACATCAAAGGCGAATGCTCATCCCATCGGGTTCAAGGTTCTTACGCATCTCACTTTTGTTGATCTCGTAGTGGATAGGTAATATTTACCAACTGTAAATTCTACTCCAGAAAAACGTCTCTGTATGATTTATTTTTCGTGTATTATTCATTCACGTGTCTTCGAGCGTTTTCATTTCAGCTTGACATTTTGGGAGAGATAATGATGCTTTTCGTGAATTCTCACAGTTTCCATATAAAGGTGATAATAAGTTCTGCTCACAAAGTATTTTAATGTTCATAACAAGTTACCATAAATAAGAAATAAGTTATTTTTCAAAAAAAATAAAACCGACTTCATAACCACAAACAGGCACTTAAAAGCGAAAAATAAATTACTTAAAATTATTATAAGCGCTACCCACTTATCTATTTGAAGTCGGTGCCAGCCAAGTCTAATAGGTAGTAGATAGATAATACCTACATGTATCTACCTACTTACTAACCTACATGTACCTACTTACTACTACTACATACATAGTATATATATAGTATCTATCTACTATCCAATAGACTTGGCTGGCACCGACTTCAAATAGATAAGTGGGTAGCGCTTATAATAATTTTAAGTAATTTATTTTTTGCTTTTGAGTGCCTGTTTGTGGTTATGAAGTCGGTTTTATTTTTTTTGAAAAATAACTTAATTTACCCTTTTTAGTGCAAAACAAGTTTTAATTAAATTACATGCATCTATTAAATTTCGTGTCTGGGTCGTTATACTCTGACGGATATATACTTTTTGAAAATTTCAAGTATGTACCTATAACGGTAAAGAAGGTACAGATCTGTAAAGTGCGCACATATATAGACACACGGACGGACGGACGGACGGACGGACGAACGGACAACAAAGTCTCAGAAAGTGTTCATATGGTACCCTTTGGGTTCGGAACCCTAAAAAAAATTACTTTAAATGCCGCGCTAAAGTGAAAATATTCACTAGTAATAATGATATCATCAAGGTATCAAAGGACAATGTCCTAAATGGCCCTGTGCAATTAAAGCATCTGACACACACGATAATTAATTGTCTATTTTATTACAATAATTCCAAATACTTTTATAACACGGACTAGTTGTATTCCAAAATGAATATTAAAAAGTATTATTTGCGATTATTAACATTAATTGCCGCCATATGGCCATCAGAGTACTGAATCACTCTACTACGTTATAAGAGGCACTTCCCTATATTGTTGATACCTGAATTATGAAAGCACTGTGTAGCCAACCTAACAACGGAAAGTATTATTTACGTAGTAACTATTATATAATCTGTGGCATTATGCTTATATATGTTTTTTTGCAGTGTTGGTTGGTACAAAGTACGTTCATAATTCTGAGTTATTTAATAATGTATGCAGTGTCGCGGGACTGAAATGGCCGCCATCTTCGGCAAACGTCATGTCATGTCAAAAAATCTTAGGTATGTTTAAAAAAGTTTGCACCCTAACAAGACTTTGCCCGGTAGAACATTCCTGTGAAGACAAATTATTTATATTTATATATAATTATTTATTATAATTATTAATATATAATTATTTATTGAGGGCCCGGTGGCGTAATTGGGAGAACAGTCGGCTTTGATGCCGTGGTACCGAGTTCAAACCGCCGTGCACCAATGAATTTTTCGATCGAAAAATATATGTGCGCTTCTCACAGTTGCCCTCCGGTGAAGGAAAACATCGTTAAGAAACCAACAACCCCCGCATGGTGGTAGGACATATGTAGTGTCCGCCTGGCCAGCTACTACCCTCAAGTTAGAAAATCTGTCGCCAAACATCTATTGTGTTCCGGCAGCTATCTTTGAGAGCCAGTGCCCATTCTAGTCCACTTCTCTATCTTCGACCGCATCATCACTTAGCAACAGGTGAGATAGTGGTCAAACGCTAGCCTATAAGATATAAAAAAATTAAAAAATATTAATTATCCCCACCTTTATTTCTATCTCGCTCACATTTACCGTAAGAATATCTGTCAAAAACCAAAATCAACGAGAAGAAAGATGTAAAAACATTATTCAAGGTCATATTTTTTAGTCTTCAAAAGTATATGCAATAGCAACCTCCATTGTGTATAATCTTCTCGGGACTCTTCTACTAAAACCAGTACATTCTCCTATGTTTGAGGTATTTATCTCCATATCTCTGGAGATACTTATCAGATCTCGATAAAATTTAAATGGGACTATCTCGGTAACGTATCCTACCTATTAAAAAATCGAAATAACATCTATACCAGATGTTATTTCGATCTAAATTCTGTGAAACAGACTAATTCGTTTTAGGTAGGTGTGACATCGGCACTTAACATAACGTCAGATTGGAGTTACTAAATTGTATTAGAATAGAAGTTAGATGAATACGACCTATAATTATAAGTATTTACTTTTTAACCGACTTCAAAAAAAGGAGGAGGTTTCTCAATTCGACCGTATATGTTTTTTTTTTTATGTTTGTTCGCGGATAACTTCGTCGTTTATGAACCAATTTTGATTATTCTTTTTTTGTTGGAAAGGAGATATCTCAAGTGTGGTACCATGGCAGTTTTATCGAGGTCTGATAAATATCTCCAGAGATATGGAGATAAACGCCTCAAAATTGGTACTGATATTAATAGCGTGGCATTGAAGTCGGTTCTTTTTTAGTTTTTAACCGACTTCAAAAAAAGGAGGAGGTTTATCAATTCGACGGAATTTTTATTTTTTTTTATGTTTGTTCGCGGATAACTTCGTCGGTTATAAACCGATTTTGATTATTCTTTTTTGTTCGAAAGGAGGTATCCCAAGTGTGGTACCATGGTAATTTTATCGAGGTCTGATAAGTATCTCCAGAGATATTGAGATAAACATCTCAAAATTGGTACTGAAAATGAATAGCGCGGCATTGAAGTCGGTTCTTTTTTAGTTTTTAACCGACTTCACAAAAAAGGAGGAGGTTCTCAATTCGTCTGTAAGTTTATTTTTTTTTGTGTGTATGTTTCGCGATTTCTCCATCAATTGTGAACGGATTCAAATGATTCTTTTTTTAATAGGTAGGATACGTTTCCGAGGTGGTACCATTTTAATTTTATCGAGATCTGATTAGTATCACCAGAGATATGGAGATAAATACCTCAAACATAGGAGAATGTACTAGTTTTAGTAGAAGAGTCCCAAGGAGATTATACACAATGAAGGTTGCTATTGCATATAAGATATTCTTACGGTAACTGTGAGCGAGATAGAAATAAAGGTGGGGATAATTTTTTTTATATCTTATAGGCAAGCGTTTGACCACTATCTCACCTGTTGCTAAGTGATGATGCGGTCGAAGATAGAGAAGTGGACTAGAATGGGAACTGGCTCTCAAGGATAGCTGCCGGAACACATTAATGTTTGGCGACAGATTTTCTGACTTGAGGGTGGTAGCTGGCCAGGCGGACACTGGATATGTTCTACCACCATGCGGGGGTTATTGGTTTCTTAACGATGTTTTCCTTCACCGGAGGGCCACTGTGAGAAGCGCACATATATTTTTCGATAGAAAAATTAATTGGTGCACGGCGGTTTGAACTTGGTACCACGGCATCAAAGCCGACCGTTCTCCCAATCACGCCACCGGGCCCTCAATAAATAATTATATATTAATAATTATAATAAATAATTACATATAAATATAAATAATTTGGCTTCACAGGAATGTTCTACCGGGCAAAGTCTTGTTAGGGTGCAAACTTTTTTAAACATACCTAAGATTTTTTGACATGACATGACATTTGGCGAAGATGGCGGCCATTTCAGTCCCGCAACACTGCATACATAATTAAATAACTCAGAATTATGAACGTACTTTGTACCAATCAACACAGCAAAAAAAAATTATAAGCATAAAACCACATATTATATAATAGTTACTACGTAAATAATACTTTCCGTTGTTAGGTTGGCTACACAGTGCTTTCATAATTCGGGTATCTACAATATAGGGAAGTGCCTCTTATAACGTAGCAGAGTGATTCAGTACTCTGTTGGCCATATGGCGGCAATTAATGTTAATAATCGCAAATAATACTTTTTAATATTCATTTTGGAATACAACTAGTCCGTGTTATAAAAGTATTTGGAATTATTGTAATAAAATAGACAATTAATTATCGTGTGTGTCAGATGCTTTAATTGTACAGGGCCATTTTAGACATTGTCCTTTGATACCTTGATGACATCATTATTACTAGTGAATATTTTCACTTTAGCGCGGCATTTAAAGTCAATTTTTTTAGGGTTCCGAACCCAAAGGCTACCAAATGAACACTTTCTGCGACTTTGTTGTCTGTTCGTCCGTCCGTCCGTCCGTTCGTCCGTGTGTCTATATGTGCGCACTTTACAGATCTGTATCTTCTTAACCGTTATAGGTACATACTTGAAATTTTCAAAAAGTATATATACGTCAGTGTATAACGGCCCAGACACGAAATTTAATAGATGCATGTCATTTCATTAAAACTTTTTTTGCACTAAAAAGGGTAAAATAAGTTATTTTTCAAAAAAAATAAAACCGACTTCATAACCACAAAAAGGCACTCAAAAGCGAAAAATAATTTACTTAAAATTATTATAAGCGTTACCCACTTCTCTATTTGAAGTCGGTGCCAGCCAAGTCTATTGGATATTAGATAGATACTATGTATGTAGTAGTAGTAAGTAGGTACATGTAGGTTAGTAAGTAGGTAGATACATGTAGGTATTATCTATCTACTACCTATTAGACTTGGCTGGCACCGACTTCAAATAGAGAAGTGGGTAACACTTATAATAATTTTAAGTAAATTATTTTTCGCTTTTGAGTGCCTTTTTGTGGTTATGAAGTAGGTTTTATTTTTTGAAAAATAACTTATTAAACGATATTATTAAATGATCATATATATTTATTATAAGCAGCTACTTTTTAGTACCTACATTGTAACCCTATGTATCTTCTATGATAGTACATAATATATAAATAAATACTGTATTATTCTCGTACTTAGGGTCGGTGTTGCTTATCGTTAACGTAGTAACTAAAAAAACCGGCCAAGTGCTTGTTGGACTCGCCCACCAGGGCTTCCGTACCAACGTCTCAAATTGGTAGTTCTGTGAGAACAATATACCTCGCGTGCCCTTAGAACCATGGAATTACCGATACTTTCCCCTTTCCCCTCGCTTAGCAAAGCCATTTAGAGTTTGGGCTTTTGCCAATAACTAGGGATATAAGTTTTAACGATTACTCGCGTTCTCTTGGTCCTAGAAGTTTGAATCTAGTATCTACGGGTTTGTCCTATGAAGACCAACAGGACTGCGTAGTCAGATAGGTGTATACATGTTATTCCGAAAAAAAAAAATACAGAAATTGACATTCGTCCATATATAACGCTAGATCAAACTTCATCCCCTTTGTCTTCCTCCATTCCTCCTTCTTGGATTTTTTTTACAATGAAATCCTTAGTGTGCCTCTTAAATTTGATTGAGATCCGTCCCGTCGATAAATAACGCTACAACAAACTTTCCCCCTCTATTTTTCCCCCAATCAAAAAAACGCAATCGACAAAAAAAAAAAGGAACTCTTGTGCCAATTTTCGTCAAAATCGGTTAAAAAATGCGACCTGCAGCCGAGAACAGACTGACATCCAGACAAAAGCATTTTTGCCCAATCTCGAAACTGATACGCTTCGACCACTTCGCTCGCTTGGTCAACTAGGTTAATGTACAAACTTAACTTTTGTAGTTCGATCTGTGAACCAATGCCAAAACACTGTTCATAAATCAACCGCAAATAAAAAGTATCAGTGACATAAATATATTCAAGAATATGCTCAGTCGTATTTTAATATAGAAGGTGTACTACACAATGAATTACTTTTTAGATGACAAATTCAATGATTTAAATGTATAGTTATTTTATTTTATTTTTTTATGTTATTTCACTGCCTGCCTGACATTACTAATCATAATTATAATTTTATACTTAGGACGTAAATAAGCAACAATATAACTGTGTGCATTTAATTTAATTATAATTAATTAATAGCGTTTTCAGATTTATTTCTATATAAGTGCTGTAAGACCTCGCTTCTTGCCAAATTTCATGATTCTAGGTATACAAAGGAAATAGATTTTGATTTCCTTGTGAAATCGCAAAATATGTGAAAAATTCGACTTAAACGATCATATATTGATCGCGTTCACTTACAAGTTTGATTTTTTTTGCAGCTGAAAGATACTGTAGACCGTAGTATTTGATATACCTAAGTTTTAATTTGATACCGTGATCCATCGTAATTAACACTTTCGCTATATAGATAATAGTATAAAACTGATATTTTTTTAACCTGTTCTTAACCTTTGTAATAGATCTTAATAAACATTGTACACTTTATAAAAAAAATACATTTTTTAAGTTGCTTACATAATATACGAGTACATGTCAGAACACACCGTAGACAGGTAGCCTTTTCCCTCTACGTAAAACACCATGGAACACACCGTGGATGGAGTATTAAATAGATTTGGCATTAAATAACAATAATAATATGAGAAGGATAAAACTATACAATCACTAGTATAAGAGAACGAGATGAACAACAATTTTTTATACTTCTCTGCGTATGCGATTTTACAACCTGGCTCCAGCACTGGCACCAAGTTCTAGTGCACCTATTGGCTCTTACCCGCTGTCATGTATGACCCCACCAAATTTTGTTGTTCATTTTATCTTATAGCTGGCATATGTATCACGAGTTCATCATTTTAGTCGGGTTATATCTCTATAGCTATTTCATTCGCATACGCTAATGTTTCCTCTCTATACATATACATATATATATATATATATACTTTCTCTATGGAACACACGCATATTTGAGAATTCAGAGAACGCATTACTGACAGTATTTGACATTTATAAAATCTAATTGAAAATACGCTATAATCCGAATATTGTAATGCTAGCTCCACACATAGCTATTTGTATTAGCTATGTGAGACAGAAACTTCCATGTGTGGAGGGTCCGGAGGTCCGTCCAAGTTATATGCTAACAATAAATCGTATTTTTATTTGAGTAAAATGTCTTTATATTAAGCTTATGTAGCATGGAAATGTAGTGTAAACAGTAATTGAATTACATTTCATACTTATATGCGTTGTTTATAGCAAGTTTCCACCAACAAGATTATTTATGAGCACGAGCGTCGGTAACGGCAACAAGACGCATCGAAGAAGAAACCGTGAATAATGCAAAGGCCCCGCGAATCAGATCATATTTTTTCAGAGGAAATGTGGAATCGCGAAGTGGCAAAACAGAATTTAATATTCGTAAAAGGGTTGACGTCGGTATTGGGGCAGCGCGGCAGTTGACGCGTGCCCGGTCTACGAGTTTTTTTGGCCACTTTCCAGAATCAATATCTTCGGATACACAGGCGGTCGCGCGTTTTGCACTAATCTCGCCGTAACCCCGACGTGCACTATGTGGAAACATTCAAACATGTAGGGCACCCGATATCTACGTTTCCGTTTTACTGGCCAAACGCTTAGATAAACTTAATTTAGTGATTGCTTCGAGTGTTTACGTGAGGGCTACGTACGTATATCATTACATATATTCGAGTAACGAACCCCTAGACGTGCGAAAGAAACTAGTTGTATAACACTGAAGATATATTAAATCTACGTAGTTAGAGACTACTCGTATTTATTCTGTTCTTTGTAATTTTACGGACTTTATTCTGAGCTACGAGAGGGAGTTGTAGATTCGATTCTGGCATCGTGTTATACGTTTGTTTGATCTGCAAATATTTGTTTGTAGTCTAGGTGTTTGTGGGGTACGGACCCCATAGTCTGCGGTGTCCACATTGTGGGAATAATAGCTTAGTTACTACGTTAACGATAAGCAACACCGACCCTAAGTACGAGTATATGCGTATAATACAGTATTTATTTACATATTTTGTACTGTTATCTTAGAAGATAAATAGGGTTACAATGTTGGTACTAAAAAGTAGCTACTTATAATAAATATAAAAGTAAATACTTATAATAATAGGTCGTATTCATCTAAATTCTATTCTAATACAATTTAGTACCTCCAATCTGACCTTATTTTAAGTGCCGATGTCACACCTACCTAAAACTAATTAGTCTGTTTCACAGAATTTAGATCGAAATAACATCTGGTATAGATGTTATTTCGATATTTATTACAAGTATACAAATTAAGTAAATAAACTGGTCAAGTTCGAATCACACAGACACACGCACGTAGGGTGCGAGTCTGTCTTCATAGGACAAACCCGTAGACACTAGATTCAAACTTCTAGGACCAAGAGAACGCAAGTAATCGTTAAAACTTATATCCCTAGTTATTGGCAAAAGCCCAAACTCTGAAATGGCTTTGCTAAGCGAGGGGAAAGGGGAAAGTATCGGTAATTCCATGGTTCTAAGGGCACGCGAGGTATATTGTTCTCTCAGAACTACCAATTTGAGACGTTGGTACGGAACCCGGTGGGCGAGTCAACAAGCACTTGGCCGATTTTTTTAAAGAAATCGTTACTCATATGTATGTATGCTTGTAAAACTGAGTGCTTATATGAATGAGTATATAATTAATAATAAATAAGTTCCGAAAGTGAAACAGGTTACTGAAAAATCACTCTCTAAAAAGTATGAAACAAGAAAATATTCTCATCTGAAATTGTTATGTACAAACTGTTCGATATGTATCTATCTAATACCTTTAAACGAGTAATTCTTGTATATATGTATGTATATAATCTGAATCTCGGAAACAGCTCCAACGATCTTTATGAAGTTTAGTTTGCAGGGGATTCGGGGCCATAAATCGATCTAGCTAGGTTTCATTTTTAGAAAACGTCGTTTTATCCATGTTTTCAGGCAATTAAAAACTGCTACAATATCGTGAAAATACGAAGGTAAGTTTCGCCACTATCTACAAGGTTATAATAGCTCAGGTTGGAAATCGGCGGTCCCGAAACCACAAGACCCCGGCTCGAGTCGGGAAAAATAATCGTCTCATCCAGATGAGACGATTATTTTTCCCGTTTTTTACAAATTCCTTCCTTTGCGAGAAAAAACTATAAAAAAATACTATTCATATTTTATCAGTATGTATTATATATATTATCGTATACAAATATCGTATCTAAATACAATTTCCAAAAAACACGATTAACCAAAAAAAAAAACCGAGCATTGCTCGGTCATTCAGGTACTCGTGTATTAAATAAATAACTTACTTGTAGTAGATAAATATTCTATTTTATTTCAAACAAATTCATAGTGGTGCTCAAAGGATAGCCGTGATCGTATGACACCTTCCGTAACATTATCCACGACCACGGTTATCTTCTGAACACTACTATGAATATCTATGCAATGTAATAAAATATTTATTTTACTACAAGTAAGTTGTTAATTTCACACACGAAACATATCGAACAGTTTGTACATAACAATTTTAGATGAGAATATTTTCTTGATTTAAACTTTTTAGTGTGATTTTTCAGTATTCGGGTTTTAGTTTAGTATTTAAAGTATTTTGGGGTTTTTGCACAAATATGCATACATATATACCGATCAACAAACATTTGACCCACCCTTTTAATTCTTTGCGATGCCGTAGTCGGCGGGTACAAAATTAGTTTTCATGACTTTGACGGGATATATCTCGCAAACAGTAAGCTTGACAAATATATGATGTACCAAACCCAACCTTCATTTTAAAATCCCTGTTCAATGATACAACACACGATGGGGTTGGGCGAAAACATTTTTTGTCCTTGACTTCGTGCGCCCTCAAGGGCGCCACATTCAATTTAATGTGACGTCACATAACCTATAACCAGGAGACAAACAAAACGCATACATAGCATATATATATAAATAGTTGACGCCAATTAAGATAGGAATTGGCGTCGACTATGTATGTATGGGAACACCCTTTAATTTTAAACTGTTTTTATTTTGTAAACTTTAAACTTTCGCGATTTGAACACATAGTTATAAATATGAAAATACGGGACTTATCGCGCCTAAAACATTAATTTTATTTAACTCGACGTTTCGACCAAGTTTCATTGATCTGAGACGACTGAGTCACAACAAGTTATAAGTAGCAACTTGGTCGAAACGTCGAGTTAAATAAAATTAATGTTTTAGACGCGATAAGTCCCGTATTTCATATTTATGACTATGTTTTTATTTTTTTGAATTTTCCCTTTATTTGTGCTGTAAGATCTTGCTTCTTCCCAAATTTCTTAATTTTCAACTGTTTTTATATTTTGGAATTTTCCCTTTATTTCTGCTGTAAGATCTTGCTTCTTGTCAAATTTCATGATTCTAGGTCAACGGGAAGTACCCTATAGGTTTTCGACCCAAAACCTATACGGCACTTCCGGTTGACATAGAAATGTAAATTTTGGTTAAAGTAAGGTCTTACTGAACCAGTAAAGGAAAAATTCCGAAAATAAAAAAAGTTGATAATTAAGGTAGGTACATTTTGGTATTTCCAAGTTTTGGCGAAAATCTAAATTTACCCATATCTTATTATCGTGTTGACTCAGGAACTTGATTTTTATACTCCTATAGACCTTAGTATCTGGTATAAATGTCAACTTGCTAGGTCCACCTGTTCCTGAGAAAATCGGTTGGTGACACACGGACAAACAGACAGACAGACAGACAGACGGACAAGAAAGTGATCTTATAAGGGTTCCTTTTTTACCTTTGGAGGTACGGAACCCTAAAAAGTAAGTAGCCAAAAAGTAGCGAATCTGCATGAATTTTAGTTTATTATCGGCAGGTAATAATGAAAAGACAAAATTTAATGAAAGGTGTGCTGAAGATACCCTCGTTAATAAATAGATTATGAATTTTCATTTTGAAGTTCAAATAGCTTGAACCTTTAATTACTTTAAAGAAAGTTGTACAAACGCGCTCTCGAGGAAGGAAAGGGTTAATCCGAGCTTTTCTGCCGAAATAGAACATTTGCTTGATTACAGGCAAACGACGCCGACTTTACTGAAGGGTGGCAGTACTTGTCGAGTATCATCAAGCCTCCGTTAAAGCAAACATTACACGATAAAGGGACTTACGTGTAAGCCTTTTAATATGCTTATTTATAAAGGGGTTATATATCGTACTGTACTACTGTTAACTTTCTAAACTAAACTAAAGGCTAAAATAAAAATAAAAAAACAAAGTGTGTCGTCACACACAAACATATTGAAGGAATTGATGTTTAAAAGAAAAAAATACTTTTCATGGAGAAAGATTCACATATCTGCAAAGAATGGATAAAGAGTGATTGTCCGCGAAGTTTCAGTCGCATGTGTGTCTACTTTTCTCTATGAGCGGGTCCGTTTTCGTTTATCTTTGGTTTCTTTTTTGTTTGTGTCAGTTTCTTTCATTTCTTTTCATATTCTACGGCTGCATTCGTAGCATCGAGAGGTCTCTCTCGATGCTACGAATGTATAGTCGGTATTGAGATTAGTTGGCAATGACAAACGAAATATTAATATTTCCATTTCCATTCTATTTCCCGGCGAGTACGAAATGTATTATTGATTCTCGGATCATTCTGAATGCAAGCTAACAAAATGCATTCATTAAATGGAGAGTGAGGTTCATACTCGTTTATACGATCGAGGATTCATCGCGTTAATTGACGGCTGGCTGAGTTCAGCATTAAATTGGTATAAATCCTCAAGGCACAGATCATGCCAACCGAACGGCGGCTCTCGACGTGCCTCCTCCAATTACTTTAATTAAAACAATACCACGGCACCAGTGCTTCGTCGACTCACCGCGTCTGTTTCCTATTTCCCTATTTAAATACGAAAACGAGCTCGTAGCTCGCGCTTTGCATGCAAGATGTTGCTGCTCACGATCCGACACTCACATTTTATTTATACACATATGTGCGATATCTAAGTATTCCAATCTAATCCGTTTTTGCGGATAACAACATTCCACGCCTGCCGCTGGAGGAATTTACAGGTTATGATAATACCACCCTTATCTGTATTATGGAATATTGACACAATTCGTGTAATTAAATTAGGGGCGGATTAGGAAATTCGTTGGGAGCGTGCACATGAATTTAATATCGAATTTGCCACTAACGAAGGGCAAATAATTGGGTTAAAGTTTTTGTGGTCCTCATCTATAAGGTCTCAGTCGAGTCGTTCGAAAATCGATTAGGGAGTAGAGTCGATTCAGCGAATTGGAAGCTAGTAATTTACTCTCGAGTTGGCTGACGGCGACACCTGTCGAGCGAAGTGACGGTTGATAATGCGACGCGAGCGTCATTGACGCGCGCTCGCCTGCGAAACGCTAAACCACCTTGCGCCACGTGCTTCCGAGTATACCGTATCCTCGTACACACCGACATACGCTACATATCGCGATACATCACAGAAACAGCCTGGGAGAAATTTGAAATATCATTACCGTTGGTGTCTTATTGTGAGTTGCGACTTGATTTATCGTTTCCGTGCCGTTGAAGGTGTGCTGCAAGAAATAAGTGTTTAAATGTTTGTTTATAATACATTAAATCGATTTCGTATAAGTACCCAACCACTTTCTGGAGACTTTGTGTCTCTTTTCCTAATTTTTACTGTGAAGGATTATGGGAACAATAATTAAGTCCACTACAATAATAACATAATTATTTTAAAGCCAATAAAGCATTGTAGAATATATTTATGAACGAATGCTAAACGTAACGAGATGTCTAAGAGCTGCTAGTTTGGTTTTCTGTTCGACTGATGATTTATAAGGGCGGTATAAACGTCAGAGAGGCCAAGTCAGAAGTACCTATAACCGGCGAGCATGAATGAAGGCGCTCATGAAAGTGGAAGAAGCGAAGGAGGTATGTCAGGATCGTAGCATGTGGAAAGAAGTAGTCTCTGGCTACCCCAACGGGAAAAAGGTGTGATTGTACGTACGTAAGTACGAGTATGTACTTCGTTCAGACGACGAAGTGCTGCCCAACTTAATGAAGCAAAGTATTTGTACTACTTAATGTATTGAATAATTGCAGCTAGAATGTGGTTCTCTAGGATATGTTTATAATAATGATAGATTCACCTAAAAGCTGATGGTACTATAATTAAGCTTCATTGAGGGATGGTGGAGGCCTTTTGGGGAAACCCCATAATGTCACTACATATTATAAAACAAAGACCCCGCCGCGTCTGTCTATCTTTTCGCAATAAATAAACTCAAAAACTACTGAAAGGATATTCATGCGGTTTTCAACAATATACGAAGTGATTTATTATGAGAAAGGTTTAATTGTATAATTCGTTTTAATTCGTGTAAATTGGACAAAACATGACGATGATTGTTGAAGATGTTTATTCATATACTCGACGCAACGAACTGATGCAAAAAAATTAGGCACATATGCTCTACCCGTGCGAAGCTGGGGCGGGTCGCTAGTTTTTTATATATTATGGAAGTTGGAATAGATTTTCATATTTATGCGTTATCTATTTGAAACTTTTTATTAAACTTTGTGACATAACATTACATACTTATTAGTATATTGCTGTTCTATTTGTTCTAAAACGTTTGAAAGAATTAGCGTTAACGATACTGTCTATAATGATGGTCTTAAATCTCCTGATGGTACATAAAGGTTGTTATAATGATGAAGGTACAAATTAAATTCTTATTCAGTGATATCTTGGTATTTTTTATTCAATTTATAAGTCCTACCTATTAGCTTATGTAATGGGTAGGTTGTTTTGGACATTCCAAGTAAATATTTAACCTACAATTAGTTTCGAACAAAACTTTTGGTAGACCACCTCCTTAATCTTCTCACACTCGCCCACAATCTTCTTTATCCGGAGGTAACATTTACCACATAACTTAAAGCGTAGGTAATATAAAGCTGGTAAATCCAGCATCATCTGCGGGATTAGAGTTACACAAGGTCGGGCGAATCATGAGCGTGAGTCGCAAGGATACCACGGTTCTATTATAAGGGCTTTTTCAGAGGATCGTTTATATAACCATGCAGTGGGTTTTTGATTGGCCAAGGATTATTGAACCTTTATACCATATCAGTTAACCTGTTAAAATTCTAAACAATTAAACCGCAATGGATTACGTATTTGAAAAGCCATAAGCCTTATCAGGCCATGCGCATCGGTTATGAAGAGATTAAATTAAATATGTATTTTTTTGTAATTTTCATAACGGTGTGTTGGAAATACTAACGTTCCATTTCTTTTTTGCATTCTTTTACTTAGTTTTGCAAGCAAAAAAAACCTATATCTATAAGTATACACTAAAACAAACACTAGTGTGGACAGACCCCGGCATATCTTCGAAGGAGAGAACTTTACCAAGTTTCTTAAGGGCGGTTAGCGAAGTTTGACGTGCACGCGCTACCACCGTAAGCTCAGGGATTCGATACTTGGTAACTACATCCAATACGGGAAGCACAACATCGGGGTATTTACTGTGAAAAACAGCAAACTCTTGCATCAAGTTGCATTCTATTTCATCCTTTATGTTTAGAACAGTGCTAAGGTTGCTTTATATGATCCCGAAGTTAATGTCTGATTAGGTGAGTCATTTTCTCCCAAGCGATTTTTCAAATAATTTATTTCAAAAGTTTTGAGATATTGCCGCGGACGCAGTGACCTGTGTTATTAAGGCGGAGCCGGTGGTGGGTCGGCTCTCACGGTGAGGGCGCATACTCGTATAACTTCCAGTTTCTGTGGCATCCTCCGCGCTTGGCCAGCGCCAGCCACCTCGAGTTTTATGACTTTAATCAAATCGTTTTAGGGGTGCCACGGCGTGCCCTAACGGCTGATTGTATGAGCGGCACACGTGTGCTGACCCGCACCAATTTTACCAATAGACTCGAATACCCCAACATACTCGTATCTACAGAAAAACGAATTGTTACGAAAATATTACTCTTTATTATCCAACGAGGGAAGCACGCGAAACGTGTATTAGAGTTTATATCGTTTCGCCGCTACGACCACGACTAGCTGCGTTTATGCGTAGCCGTCCATTTAGGGTTACTTCGTTAAGATTTGAACTGATAATCGCTCGTGCTCGCCTCAGCAATATAACGAAGGTAACAAAAACACAACAATCTCAATGTTCATTCTTAAAGCTTTCTGTAATTTCTAAAGGTACATTTTCGTGAAGATACAAATATTACGTTTTGTCTTCAATATAAACAAACTCTGAGCGCCACGCAGCTTTGCCCGCGTTCAAAAGTATCAGATGTCTATGTTTGCTTCAATTTCCAAATTGATTCAGCCACAAAACCCTGACGCTAAAATACTATTTATAGTGTATACGTTTGACGTGTTCATCTGTGTGTCTGTCTGAGGCATGATAAACCGATTTAGTTTTTTAGGGTTCCGAACCTAAAGGGTACCAACGTAAACCCTATTACTGAGACTTCGCTGTCCTTCCGTCCGTATTTCACAGGACTGTATCTCCTTAACCGTTATAAGTAGATACTTGAAATTTTCACAAAGTATGTACTACTATGTGCATTTTAACAACAAATACTAAAAATAAAATAAAGTTAAACATTAAAGAGGGTCCCCATACAAGAAACGCGTTTTGGCTTGATCTTACGAACCATAATAGATTGAGACTTAAAATCTTCACAAAATATGTTTTACTGTGGCCGCTATAACATCAAATACTTAAAACAGAATAAAAGGGGATCCCCATACAAGAAATGTGTATTTTCAGGGGATGGATTCAACAGTGGGATGTAAGGGAGTCCTCCCTTAAGACATGTAAATACCACCTCAGTGCTCCCAGCCAACCTCACCTGCCCATGGTGCATCCTGCTGACCAAACGAGGCTCTGGAGACCGACCAATGGCGGTATAACCATTTCAAATTATGACGTAGCTAAATACTACAGACCGGTGATGGGCAGCAGCGTCACCGGTGCGTGCGAGGAGCTACG
Source organism: Cabera pusaria (assembly GCA_954871355.1). Classification (NCBI taxonomy): domain Eukaryota; kingdom Metazoa; phylum Arthropoda; class Insecta; order Lepidoptera; family Geometridae; genus Cabera; species Cabera pusaria. The sequence continues at coordinate 19,580,637 of OX940887.1, forward strand.
TCCTGCGCTCGCCAACCCGCCTGCCCAGCGTGGCGATTAGGGCATATCCCTCCCAATGAGTCGAAGATCGGGCTCAGTGGCGTGTCTTGGGAGAGGCTTACGTCCAGCAGTGGACTGATACTGGCTTATTATGATGATGATGATGATGATGTGTATTACAATGACTAATATGATTTAGTGATAAAAAAGGGCATCTTCATACAAGAAACTTATTTTTCCGGCCAATTTAATTAAATTAGAACCCTACGAGTGCGAGTACGACTCGCACTTTTTTTTTACTGAATATAAGCAAGCGTTTGACCACTATCTCACCTGATGTTAAGTGAAGATGTGATCGACGATGTAGCACGCTTGCCTAGAAGATACCTGTTCACTCGCGATTTGAAGACCCCCGGATTGTACTTCACAGGAAACACAAACTCTGGCAGGGAATTCCATTACTTTGCTGTGCGTATGATAAATGTTGATGCAAAGCGTTTTGGGCGACAGAATGGAATATCAACCATGTATCGATGGCGTATATCTGTGCGTCTGGTAGTACGATGGTTAAAGGGGGACGGTGGAATTAATTCGTGCAGTTGGTAAGCACACTCCCCGAAATGTATCCGATAAAAGACCGATAAACTGGCGACTTTGAGGCGATGCTCTAGGCTCTGAAGCCTTTTGCTTACAAGTTTTTTGTCGTTAATGAGTTTCTTGGCTCTCCTCTCAATAACTTCCAACGCCTCCAGCTGGTATTTGGCTGACCCATCCCACAGGTGAGAACAGTACTCCATACATGATCGGACTTGAGCTTGATACAAATTAAGCAGCTGTCCTGGTGTGAAGTACTGTCTCACCTTGGCCAAAACACTAAGCTTTTTTGAGGCCAATTGGGCTTTTGACTCAATATACGAGCCAAAGTTGAGTGTGGGTGTTAGCGAGATTCCAAGAAGCTCGAGGTGATCAGTTATCGGTACGGACACATTCCGGAAAGTAGGAGTCAGTTGGAACGGACTCCGTTTGGCGGAGAACAGACACGCCTGGGTCTTAGCTGCATTAAACTTGACCAGGTTGGCATCGCCCCATTCGGAGACAGCCTGTAAAGACAAGTTCAAGCGCTCGACCATCGCCTCCCTATAACACTGTATTTGTGCTACACTAGTACGTGCACTGGATGTATAGCTCTCTACAACGGTGCTGTCGTCTGCATACCCAAAGATACCGGGCTTTAGCAGATCGTTAATGTGCAGCAGGAAAAGAGTTGCAGAGAGCACTGATCCCTGAGGGACCCCGGCATTAATAGCCATTTGGTCAGAAGAGCAGCCATTAATGAGTACTCTTATCGACCGGTCCATCAGGAAATCCGAAATGCAGACACATAAAGCAGTAGGCAGTCCGTAGGATGGAAGCTTGCTTATAAGACTATCGTGCCAAACCCTGTTAAAGGCTTTTGATATATCAAGGGAAACTGCAAGAGCTTCCCCATGATTCTCAACAGCTTCGCTCCAAATGTGCGTGGCATACGCTAGAAGATCCCCAGTGGACCGATTTTGACGAAATCCATATTGTCGATCACTTAGGAGGTCGTTTGCTTCTAGGTATGCCAGGAGCCGGTTATTCAGTACACGTTCCATAGTCTTGCAGAGTATGGACGTGAGAGGACGTGCAGAGTTGGCCTGTAGTTGGTAGGGTCAGCACGACTGCCTTTTTTGGGCACAGGTTGCAAGTTGGCAAGTTTCCATGATTTCGGCACTAGACCTGATGTTAAAGAGAGACGAAAGAGGCGTGTCAAAACAGGAGCAAGTTCAGGCGCACAGGTTCTCAAGACTATAGCTGGAATACCATCAGGGCCGCTGGCTTTGTTCACGTCTATTTTTTGCAGTGTTTTACGAACCTCTGTCTGACGGATGCGGATTTCCGACATTTGTGTCATACATCCAGGTAGACTTGGAGGTGTCTCACCAGCAGTGTCTAGTCACTTGGCCAGTTTATTTATGTTTGATAGGGAATACTCCCGACGACGTCAGGTTAGTCAGGTTTTAGCTATGTTTCAAGAATATCTGTTACGTTTTTTAGCCGACTTCACAAAAAAGGAGGAAGTTCTCAATTAGTTTTTTATCCCTTTTTAACCGATTTCAAAAAAATTTAGTTTTTTATCTCTTTTTAACCGATTTCAAAAAAATGAGGAGGTTTCTCAATTCGACCGTATACATGTTTTTTTTTTATGTTTGTTCGCGGATAACTTCGTCGTTTATGAACCGATTTTGATTATTCTTTTGTAGTTTGAAAGGAGATATCCCAAGTGTGGTACCATGGTAATTTTATCGAGGTCTGAAGTATCTCCAGAGATATTAAGATAAACATCTCAAAATTGGTACTGAAAATGAATAGCGCGGCATTGAAGTCGGTTCTTTTTTAGTTTTTAAACGACATTATTACCTCAGGACTCCGACAAATCTTAACCGATTTGAAAAATTATCTTTTTGTTCGAGAGATTATGCCTCTCATTTGTAAATTTTGTCGAGATGTGACAATCATCTCCGGGGATATAGAGATAAACTATACTTTGATCACATGATTATAACTAGCCAGTTTACTGCTTAACTACTTTGACTATCGCAGCATGTGAAGTCGGTTTTTTCGTTTTGTACTGTTTTGTTTGATCATAAACTATTGAAGATCATTAGCTGTTGTCTTGTCGATGAGAGAATGAAAGCAACATGCACAGTTCAGATCGATTCGATATGCGGTATCCAGTTACTTAAATTATATTGCAAGATAACCTATGCTGGGGCATCTCCTGAAATTTGCAGGATAGCAAAATTCTCACAAACTTGCAGCAGAAATGTCGTGTTTGGGCTCATGGGAATTGTCCCAGTTAACAGATATTGTTTTGTTTGTGTTATAACAGACAGATAGATCAGTTGGGGGTTTAAAAATGTTTAATTAGGTGTTATTAATTCCTAAAATGTACGAAATAGACACAGGGGCAGATACATTCGAATTTATAAGTAAGTATGAATACAACACGCGTTGCACTTTTCTTAATTTAAGATTCCGTTGGTACTACTTAGAAGTCCAAAGCAAAAGTACGGTATTTTCTGTGTGTTTTTGTAAAATATATCAGAGCGTCAGCTTATCTTAACTCTGCGGGTACAGTATTTCTTTTCTAAGCATCGCGTAAAATTATTCAAAATATGTATAAGTTACGTCCTAAGCCGCTCGTAAAGCTGTATTACAATCGTTATGAAGGCCGGGTTTGGGCCGGATCTCATCACTTAGGGTTGGGTGTCGAATACTATCTTTCAATCAGCTCATAAAATTGCCTTATGCAGACAGTCTAATCGCCGCCGAGCTTCGATGCCTGCATCTAAACAAAATTTTCGCCATTTAATTGACACACATTTAACATTTAGAACAGCTCATTTATGAAACAAAGCAGTTAATTAGATATAATACGTCCGTAGATTTTTGTATACCTCGAGCTGTGATAATGATATGCAGGGCGTGAATCGAGCGAGCACCGCCAAGTGCGAGCGTATGCATGTTAAATAGACGAGATGCTGTGCCAAGCTGCAAACGTTTTATTGTCATGCTAATAAATGATGTTATTCAATAAATTATTCTAAAATAATAACACTTATTTTAATTAACATCAAATATACACGAGTTAAAAACAGAAAAACATAAAAAATAAAGGACTTCCCTATACAAGAAACGTGTTTTAGGCGTTTTTGCTCGATCTTATAAAACGTAATACATAGAGACTTGAAGTTGCTCATAGTGTGTATTACTATGACTGCTATAACAAAATATAATTATAATTAAATTCCTATAATTAGGGTCCTCATATTTGTTCAATTTTATTTATTGTACTGTGGTACGGAACCTTACCCTCAGTCTCGCACTTGGCCAGTTTATTTAAATAATGTAACAAGAAGATGTCGCTTGATTTTGCATATTTTCCGACATTTACCGTTGGGAACTTTCAAAGTATTTCAAAATTAAGTAAGACTGCTCACTTTACCCAGCTAAATTTTGATAGGAAATATTATCCGAAATGTAATGCTTCTAGACACCTACATTTCTTTTTACTGCTTACGAAGAGTAAACAGAAAATATTTTTATAAGTCATTTAAATCTTACTATATATTAATAATCATATACAATCATAATGCGTCTCCGAGGAAAATAAGTAGATCACTAACCGGTTACGCTTGCTAAGTCACTACTGTTCTAGTAGAGTTATGATTGTACGAGTGCTACTGTCGTAGCGGTGGAGCTACGCGCGTAGAGCTTAACGATGCCCGTAACGGCTATAATATCATGCCTTGCTCTATTTGCAAGGCTTATCCTATTCAAAACTAATCATTTGTCAGCATTTTATTATAGTTAAACGGACAACTTTAGCACATAAAAGTTAAACAGCAATTTAGATTCTCTATTTTACATAAAACCTCCGCATCAAAGCTAGACGAGAAAAACTTGAGTAACTTAAATTGAACAACATTGTTTAGTTTGAGTAAAGATGAATCTAATGACTGTAAAGCGGTATTCTAATAGAATCCAAAACTCTATATAATCAGCTCAGACAGTCGCAATACTCGAGCAAATTTAACGATTTCAAGCAAAAAGATACAAAGTTACCAAGCAGAATATCAATTAATTCGAAGCCCTCGCTCGGAGCTTTTATTAAGTTTTCAACTTTGTGAGTATGTATTAGCAGGTTGGACAGACGCGGCGCGGCTGTATTCGTTTAAAACACTTTGCGAAACGAGCAAACGATTCAGGTGGAGGATTCGTTTTGAACAAAGATAGAAGACAAATTAAAAGAGCAGCGGATCGCTAATTCTATTACAATTCGATGGACGGCAAAAGTCGCCTCCGTTCGAGTCAAAGCTGGTAAAGCGTAATTGCGAGTTGAGTAAGCCGGGCCACGCCCGATACGGACGGAGGGGCTCCCTGTAACGGCTGATATAAAAGCGGCAATAAATTTAACAGGATGAACGCACTACTTACACAGAACGAGCGCGGACGCCCGGTGGTCGTAACGAGGGGGCACGCAACCACCGCTCTGTATTTTAACCCGTACCCGAATGAACCCCCGCCTGCCCCCCGCTTGGCGTTTTTCAGCCGTCCCAGGACATTTTTGTTCTCTAAACGATTTAACGGGATTATACGACTAAATCATAATTGCTTTTAACGCCGGCCTCGTGGGTCCAATTTTATCACATCAGATAGCTTCTTGACCACGTCGATAATCTCGTTTTAATATCCCTACTCTGTTGATACGATCTGCCTGAACGATTGAGACAAATAATTGTATAATTCAATTACTTCCAATTTTGTTATAAACGAATAACATTGGTCAACGCAGAGTTTAAACTTCTGCATACAATAAGCTTTTTCATGCTAAGACTAAGGAACTAAAGATATAGTTAATGTCGTTATTTCGGATACACATGTTTATTGGTATGAAACATGGCAGCCACATAACAATCCCTTTCACTCTCCACAAATTGGAAGGAGCGCGTAAAGGAAAACATGGCCATAAATAAAACTGGCAGATCAACTAGATAGGCGGCCATTACCCGAGATAAGCGCGACTTATATACGCAATACGTTCTGCTCTTCGGCAGATTAACGGAACGGGACTAGGTTTGTTTGCAGATATCGACGGTGGCATTTCTGCGAGTCGCAGCTGGAAAATTTATTGTGGTTCTTGAGCGGATATCTTCTTACGGTCTCATTAAAAAGGAGACACGTCGTACATAAATCAGGGACAGACGTTGTTAGCGGTGCGGCAGCCTCGGCCGTTCTTATCGCTTTCGAACGCCGGCAATAGGCGCTATCCGGTTCCGTCGCCCGCGCGCGCCGCTCCATTGTGCTCCGTTTCGTACCGCGTCACAGCTTGTCGCGCCCGCGCCAGCGCCGACAAACTTCATTACATTATCCCTTTACCGATACTTGTCTTCCGTTTCACCTCCGATACGTTAAACAGCTTCTGGAAATGTATTATTATTTCATAGACATCTAAGGAAATTGGAATTTCTGTAAATAAATGGTGGCGCGATATTTATACCGCCCGCAGGATAGGAAGAGGTTTCGATGCTTTTATCTATTCGGTGTTTCTACGTACCACACATTTTAAGATAAGGAATCACGATGGTGGTACTTCTATCCTAAGGATATTAAATTTAAGGTTTCTGCTATGCACAAAATAATTTTAGATCGTAAGTTGTTAAACACAGTTCAAAATTTCATCGTACCGACGGGACTTGAACCCGCACCCCTGGATAACATGTCCAGGTGCTTTGCCAATTAAGCCACGGTTTGATCTATGGATACGACGAAGTTAGTGGATTGTATTTTTTAAACCAATTATGCATTGGTGGCGCCATCTATGATTACTTATTTTCGAAAGTTAATCAACGGAAGAAATCATTACAGTTTAAAAATCCGATGAGAGATGTTGCACTGCGTAAATCAAATATTATGTTTCTTGAAGTGTTACACACTACTACAATAACACACTAACATAATGTTTGATTTACGCAGTGCAACATCTCTCATCGGATTCGAAAACTGTAATGATTTCATCCGAATGATTAACTTTCGAAATAAGTAATCTTGGCGCCACCAATGGTTTAAAAATGCAATGCACTAATTTCGTCGTATCGATAGTATCGGACCGTGGCTTAATTGGCATAGCACCTGAACGTGTTATCCGGGGGGTGCGGGTTAGAGTCCCGTCGGTACGATAAAATTTTGGATTGTGTGTAACAATTTACAAAAATAGAAAGTGTATAACAAGTATAACAATATTCAAAAAACATAATATTTGATATCTGGAGATACTGATTCAATTTTAATGAAATTACAATAGGACCAAACGGAAAGTATGTTCTCTCGAACAAAACAAACAAAATATTCCAAATCGGTTTTGTTTGATGACAAGACCATTTTTATTTTCTTCTACTTTACAACACTATTACGGACGTATTTTTTTAGGTTCTTAGTTTTTTTAACATAGAATTTTTTTGTAAATTTCATGGCAAATTCAAAATCATATATTGTTATACACAAACACAACATTTTATAGAATCAAGAAATCAGCAATATAGTGAGACTGTTCTCAATCCGCTAGACAGCGTTTACGGAGTCTTGTCTTCACATCTCTGGAGATACTCATCATATCTCGATGAATTTACAATGAGACCACACTGTGAGTATAACCGTTTCAAACAAAAATAAAAATTATCAGGTCGGTTAATAAATGATGGAGATATGTGACAAAATTTGCTGGCATTTATTGAAGTTCTCTTGTCTTTCCCGTAACTTATCATCAGATCTTTACGAAATCCATGAAAGAATAGCCATGCTACGAGTGTTTTCCAAGAAAATTTAAGTTACTTTAATGATATTGCAAGAATATGGTAAACTTGATCTAATGCTGAGACATCTCATTGAATCTGCAAAATACTCTCAACTTCTCGTCTCAGATGTCGTATTAGGCTCATTGAAATTATCTCAATGAAAAAATTATTTATATACACATCAGTCGGAGGTGGTTTTAAATGTTGAATATAAGTATTATATATTCGTTAATAAAAAACTGACGCCATTTTTAAGCTACGATTTTTTTAGTTCCTGATCTAGATATATCCTAAGCATATGTTTCTCTATTATCACGGTTGACGGACCAAAAGAATTAAATAAATGAAATGTAATTTTAATAAATGAAAAAACATTAAATAAATAAATATATGGTGCAACAAATATTCGTTTATGCGATTTAGGATCACATTCACGATGATCTAGTTATGTGTTGAGTAGTTACGTTTTAGGTGTCTGCGAATAGATTCACTTGTCTGCAGGCTAGTTAAACTCTCAGTTATTAATTACTCATCCATAGAGAAATCCAAACGTGCATTAACTCAGAACATTAAATTAGTAGGTAGTTAACCAACTTGAATCTTTACTCAAATATGAAAAGGATAAAAAAAGCGTTTTCTTTAAAAAAATGCATGTTCGTTCCTGAAGACTCAACAGATGGCTTTCATAATAAAGATTGTTTAACTTCGTTATGAACCGACTTAGATTATTTTTTTTGGAAAGGAGATATCCCAAGGGTGGTAGCATGGTCATTTCATTGAGATCTGATAAGTATCTCTAGAGATATGTTAATAAATGTCTCAAACTTAACTGACTCGCGCGGTCGGTCGGAAGTCGGTTGTGAACACTACCGGTGTTGATCCTAGTGATCCCGATCACTGTGACATCTCTAAATATACGTATCTTGTCCGTCAAAATGAAATCAATCTCATTTTTACGGTTCCGTAGCCGTATGGGAAAAAACGGAAGCCTTATAGTTTCATCATATCTGTCTGTCTGTCCGTCCGTCCGTATGTCACAGCCACTTTATTCCGAAACTATTTAGACTACACAATTGAAACTTGGCAGATAGGTGTATTCTGTGAACCGCTTTACATGGAACTGAAACTAAAATAAAAATGTTTCATCAAACCTATATCTACGTGCGGGGTCTATAGATAGGGTCTTTGAAAAATGAAATTGAGGTCCCTAACACATTTTTTTCTAAAAGACAATCGTTTGAAAGATAGTCACTTCTAAAGTGGTAATATATGTGTCCCCCCCTCCTCTAACTCAAAAAATAAGGGAGTGAAAATTTAAAAAAATATATATATGCTGTAGATCTCAGTAAGCACTTTCAACGAAAATTAGTTTGAACTAGATATAGTCAGCAGTTTTTGAGATATAGCAACCGCAAATATAAATTTGTTTTTCATACAAACACTATGAAAAACAAAGTTAATTTTTTGGTGGCGAAAATTCTATATAATAAATTACTCTACTGTGTTACGGAACGATACGAGAGTGAGTTCGACTTGCAGTTGGCCAGTTTTTGGTCATATAATTAGGGCTTTGAAATGTCTACTTCCGCCGAGGGTCTTTCTGAAAGAAGGAATTCATCAGAAAAAACCCCTTCTTTCTAGAGGAAGTTGACGAGCATTTGCCCTCCTAGATTCCTGCTTCCAAATCCGTGTGGTCTTACTACCAATTCGCCGCTTGTTTATACTCCCACGTTAGCGTTAAGATCTCCCATGACAACGTTGAAGTGGGCCTTTTGGGTAGTGTACAATACCTTGGAAATATCCTCGTACATTTCCTCCACTTCATCGTCCGAGAGTGCTAAAGTCGGTGCGTATATTTGGATAACCTGAAGCTACCTCTCAGCGAGTTTGATCACAAGATACGCTACCCTTGTCGAAACACTAGAGATTTCTAAGACATTGTTAGAGAGGACCTTGTGTACTAAGAACCCCACACCGCATTGGAATGGTTGGTCTCCCTCTGTGAAGCACTAGGGTTACGGTATGATCCTCTTCGGATTTCACATAATACCAGAATGCTATCTTATGTTCCGTATGCGAGTAACGCCAGATGTTAGTCAGGCCGTAACGTGCGTCCGTTATACGTAGCCAGAGTCAATCACTGATAGCGGCCTACCGCAGCCTGGGGATATCAAAAATGAAGTATTGCTGATTTTAACCGGCTTCACAAAAAACAGAGGAGGATTTCAATTCGACTTTTTTTTTTCATATTTGTTACCAACTCAAGTAGTCAGAACTCCGTCAAATCTTAACCGATTTAAAAAGTTCTTTTTTTGTTGAGAGGTTATTTGTTGAGATCTGATAATCATCTCCAGAGATATGAAGATAAACAATATTCTATACTTTGATGACATGATTATGGCAACTGGCTATTTTAACTACCGCGGCATGTGAAGTCGGTTTTTTCGTTTTGTACGATCATAAATGATGTTGGCTATTATCAAAACACATGACATCACCATTCTCAAAATTTAACGTGACAAAGATTTTTTAACAAACGTAGCGTAGGACGTCCTGTGACTAGGTGGAGCGACGATATTCGCAAAGCGGTGGAAAATGACTTGGGAGAGGACTATCTCCACCAGTAGACTGGTACCGGCTGATTGTGATGATGATGAGGATGATACCAGCGACAGTTCTCGAAAATGGTCATGCATAGCTCTATTAGGACCGTTCTATTATCATTTACGGACAGGACTATTTAGCGAATAGCCTTGATCAACATCTCTAGAGGCTCTAGCTAGACGTTTGGTTAAGGTATAGACACAGCAGGCAGTCATCCTGGACACGGCACATATTGTCAGGCAGAACTCCTCACTCTGCAGCTCTAACTACCAGTAACTTGTGCCCTGCGCCCCTGTTTAGGTTTTAATTAATATCTATTTATTATTTTTATATAAATATGTTGTAAATGAAAATAAAATATTGTACACGAATAAAAGAGGAAAGTATACGTATATAAGTAAATTAATATACTTTATATATGACCTACTCTTTTTTTATTTTGTCTGTAATTTATAATCAGCTAATGCCTTCTACTCGCTGTCGTAGTCACATGACAAGAGTTGCTTGATTTATTATCTGACTCATCCAAATACTAACATAGGCTACATTTTATCGCAAATAGCAGTTCAGCCAGTTCCTGTTAGAATATGGGTAAAGCCGCAAAGCACAACTAGTACGCTGGTCGCTTTACTTTGGGATCTACAGACGAATCCAGCAACAAAATATACGTTAAACATCACTCAAAATCAACCAATAGCGTTAGTAAGAGTACTACCAGTTCACATCAAAAAGTAGTGCAAATCTATATCATATTTGGTATTTTGTTATTAGCGAGAGTAATGTATTTTAATTTTAAAATTATCGTGAATTCGTAACATTATTATTATTATATACCGGCTGTAATTCACGTACCTTTAGTCGAATTTTCTCGACCTAGGTTTCGAGCGAGTCAGTCGCTCTTCCTCGGGAGTGAGGTCACGCGGTGAGATCGCGATGTTCACTCTAAGAGAGTAATGTAAACAGTAAATTATAAAAGAAGAAATAAAAATGTAATGTTCGGAATGGAAAACAAAAAAAGTAAGATTATATGAAAGGGTTCGAACCCGGTCCCCGTTGCGCTCTAACCCATAGCCCTCATCAATCGGCTACTTTACTCATTTAAAAACTGACAAAATTTGCAAATACTTTCGTAAACGTCAAATAGACTATTAAATAATCTGTGATAGAAAAATACTTTCGCGTGTGTGCGTGATCAGTCCTGACGCCACGCTTGTTTACAAATAAAAGTATATAGAGAGTGTATATATACTTTAAATTTAGCTAAATAAATTAAAATTTATACGCTTTACTCGCAAAATCAATATTTTTTATTTACCAAATACTATTTCAGTCATTAAAAAATTAAATTCATCAAATAAGAGTATCAGCGCCATCTATTGGCTCTGTTGTGGTTAGCTGACGACGAGCAACCCCCTTAATTCCTTAAATTTCCAATAATTATACTTTCCGATAAAAATTTCGCTAAAAAATAATTAGCGAAGATTTACCGACGCTTTCGACAGAACCTTCTCAGAAGGTTCGCATCAAAAGCCACCTAGCGAGTGAAGAACTATTTTTTTGCATATAAACGGCTCATTAATAAGTGATCGATTTATAAAAGCTTTTTTTTAAATCGATAATTTCCACATTTTATTGTAATTAGCGGAGTTATAGAGGCAAGATTACCGCGGCAGAAGTACATCGTTTTCCAATCAAGACTCATGCATTTAAAAAAATATATTAACTAAGATAATTTAGTGCAATCTAGTCTTTAATAAGGATCTCTCGCAATAAGTTGAGAGTACATACTTATACATATTACATTTTCAATTACTTTAACATTTTGTTTAAATTTTCTAAGGCTGAGTTGCACCATCTTACTTAAACTATAACAAACGTCAAAAATCTGTCAAAATCCATATAAAACACCGGTTAATCATTATGGTTACGGTTAAAGTGAGATGGTGCAACTCAGAGTAAGACTTTTTAACTTAACTAGCTTTTTTTGTCTTGAAACCTGATTGTAGACAAGTGTTAGTTTCAAATCAGGTAAAAGGGGAGTAATCTTTGCAGAAGTACAACAATTTTGTTGTAATTTATTAAATGGCCGAAAATACCACAATACAATACAATACAAAAACTCTTTATTGGCACCAATATATCAAACAAGAAATAAGAAACAAAATTGGCATTACTTAAATGATATGTATAATGGGCGGTCTTATCGCTAAGAGCGATCTATTCCAGACAACCTTTGGAAGGATATGAAACCTATGATAAGCATGGACGGTGGCATGATATATATATCAGGTACATAAACTTACTTACCACATACTAGAATATATATTTGTGAACTGAATTGAGTCATTCAGAAAAAAGACATTGTGTTGTTCAATGCAAGCGTCTTTGTTGTGAACTTGGCAGGCTCTCCGTGTGCATCGAGATTTGAATTGTTGAAGTTTGCCGGTACATTTACGGAATTTTGCACACAGTTTGACTTGATAAAGAGTCGAGCAGATGAATGTAACTAGTGTAGTGAAATGAGTGCCTACGTAGATACAGCAGAATAATTTAAATAAAATCACATCAATAATTTTTTTTTTTTATGATTTGGCATTTTGATAATTTTCTTTTGCGGCGCAGTGTGCATGTTAAGAAACGTGTACAGGTAGTATAATACTTAAATTTAAAATGTAACACCAACCTTGACTAATCTATGCATAATATATTCATTGAGACCCTTTGAATGACGCCAAACACGACATCTCTGCTGTAAGTCTGTGAGGAGTAGAGTATTCTGCAGATTCCAGAAGATGCCCCAGCATCAGGTTAATGTTCTTACAATATCGTTGAAGTAGGAGGATACCGAATTTCGAATTGATCAGACCTATGAAAGTTCCACTCATAGCGCTGTCAACTACAAAAAAGCTCTAAAGCCAACAGTTCAGCCAACTGATTGATACTCATGAATTAAAGCAGAGAACACTCTATATTAAGACATCTATCAAACAAAAAAAAAATCGGTTCATCCGTTTGGGCGCTACGATGCCACAGACCCCACTTCTTGTTTCGTTGGTTAAAAATACATATATCAACATTCTTCATTTTTAGAAAATTCTCAGCAATATAATATTTTTACTTTATGTATTGTGTATCCAAGCTAGGCAAATGTTTGGTCAAAATATAAGTCTCCATGGTAGAGGCACTCAGCGCCATAAAGATAACAATTCAGTGAGCCTTGCTAGTCCACTGGACCAGGAAGATCCAAGTTTTCGAAGCGCTCTGAAAATTTCCAACATTACAGCCACCCGCTCCCTTGAATTATTGGACTTACACACCTACTTACATGTCGTCGAGAGTGCAAAGTTTGTTTCTTGTTTGCATGGAATTCCACTCAAGTTATTTTAGTTGTCACCAAGTTCTTAATGTTGAATTGCATTAAGAGTTTCACCATTACATAAAGGAAGTGGATAATTAAACTAACATTTGTTTATTTACCACATTTTGCAACTAGATCTTTAAAATGCATCAACCTCGAGACTCTATTTTGAGATTAACATTTATTTTAAAACAATATAGTCGGACTGCTCTAGGCCTAGCCCGTTCACGATCTTTGATTACATCGTCGCTCACCACCAGGCAAACACAAACGCTAGCCTATCAGAAACAAAAAACAAATTACATAGTGTGTGATTTACATATGTTGTTTAATAGTAAAAGTAACTAAATTATGAAATAAATAAATAATACTTATATTGTAGGCTAATTTACTGTATAATATAATAATATCTCTATAACATAATAACTTTTTTTGCAACATCGAATGTTTAATTCTTTAGAATAGTGTAGAAATAGCGCAGAGTAACTTGCGATTTAGTGTGTCCGTTCGCTGCGCGAATAAAATCCAAAGCTCATCTTTTGGTGTTTATTGTGATAGAAAGCTGAATTTTGTGCTCGCAGACGGATCTCGTGTGCGGCAGGGTGCTGTCCGAAGGGTGTACATGAGTGGATGGCTGAACAAATGACAATAATTGGCGTGCGCAGAGCAGCGATAACGCGTCGCTCGCCGCCGTCACCGACTCCAAATGACTGGTGATTTCAATCAATGCACATCGGTGAGTCCACGAATCGTCACTATTCCTGCGATTATAGCACCACATATATTCACTCAAAATGTCGTTGGCAGCTCGCTCGCTGTGAATTTACGACACTAAGGACGACCAATAAATGCAAATTTTATTGTTTATGGTAGATTTAACGGCAGTCAACTCTTTTACAGATGCTGTTAAGTGGTCTTTGCTCGGCCAGACGTATAACTGTTCACATTAGGTGTGCATATGTTTATCTTAAACGATGATATCGTCAAATCATATTTTATTTGACGTAAATGACTTGAGGCCAGTTTGTTATAGTAACACAAATATATAATACTAGCAATCCGCCCCGACTCCGCATGGGTGAGATTTATTTATATCTTAGGTCGGACGGTCAGCCCGTTGCGTAATGATACCTTTACTGCAACCTGGAGGTCACTGGTTCATATCCAATGGATTTTTCTATGTGCATTCATGGGTGTTCGTCTACAGGTGGTAGGAGCATTATATAGATGTTCCGCCTGATTTGCTACCAAATAGTAGCTTACTATCTCTGCCACCATAACTTTACGATATTCCGGCAGCACAGCTCCTGAGAGTCAGAACATTCTAGGCTGTGATTCTAGGCCAAGCGTATTCACCATTCTCGACCACATCTTCACTTACCACCAGGTGAAATAGTGGTCAAACTCTCGCCTATCAGATTTATATAAACATCTTTATATTTTATGGCATCTTTATATTTCTAGAGAGGATGGATGAAGAAAGACTGACGAAACAGATTTATGAGACGAGTGTGAATGGGGCAGCCGGTAGAGGCTGACCTAGGCGAACGGATCACGACCAGCCAGGCTATTCTGTAAGCTAGTTAACGCATCTCGCATACGGAATCCGCGGTGAGTCGTACTACAAAATTCAAATCGTAACACGATTGTAATAAGGTTGAATTTCGTAACACGAAATTCAAATCTCAATGCGAATTTCGCTTCCGAGATTACCTTACAGAATAGCCTTACAGATCGGAGATGTTTTAAGGAAAGGCCAAGTCAAAAGTACTTATAACCGGCGAGCATGTATGAAGGCGCTCATGAAAGTGGAAGAAGCGAAAGAGGTATGTCAGGATCGTAGCATGTGGAAAGAAGTAGTCTCTGCCTACCCCAACGGGAAAAAGGCGTGATTGTATGTATGTATGTATATTTTATACAATAGATCAAATTGTAATTTCATCAAATTGATTCAAACAGAAAATAAACTTACAAACTAACTATTGCGTAATCTGTGGTTTCGCTGCAAAAACATATTTTATTGGCCGCGATGTGCATAATTTTAAATTTGAGACATCTTGTAAAGTTTTTATGTAAATGATACAGTGTAAAAGGCAATTTAAATCTTTAATATATAGCTAAAGTACCCAATTTAACTAATCGGATAAGGATTAATACTGTAATGGAGAAAAAACACTGCAAATTACGTATCTACTATTCTTTATTAAAACATTAAATATTAAAATTATTTCTGTGAGTCAACCTTAAGAGGTAGACATATATATGTCTTGGTGTACTTTTTTTATGTTTTATAGAGCTCTAAAACTTTAAATATTAAGTTTATTTACGTGTTACACACTGTATACTTTTTGCGAATGCGAATCCCGTCGGTAGGATGAAATTTGATGAAAAGAAATGATATGAAATGATGATGAAATTATTTATTTGCTTGTGGGTCTAGGTAGTACATACAGTGGTGTAAAAATGATCCAATAGTATCGCTAGATCCGCTAATAACAACTACAAGCATTACTTATACCTAATTATATTTCATACATACTACATAATTTTGGATTGTGTGTAACAATATTCAAGCTTTTCATAGACATTTTTCATTTGTCTTCAACGTTAAAAGCAACGTTCGTAAAAAACGTGGGTCTCTTGACCGTTTTACTATCGATTTAGGTTGCAAAATAGGGTCTCTACAAATAAACCTATCATCACAAAAGTCTTATTATCATTCCAAAAGTCTTTTCTTAAAATTTGTGAAAGATTTTTTAAATCAGTCCTGTACTTTTTGATTCTATTCGTTACAAACAAACAAAAAATATTCTCTTTATAATTGTAGTTATAGACACACAGGCGTTGTGTTGCTAAATTTGACAAGACAAATTAAGATTTACAAAATACCCTCTAGAAAATTGTACGGCGTTAGAAAAATAATTCTTAGAAGGTCCGACCGTGCGTCTTTGTAACCGTTAATAAGGGTTGATGGAGATTCGCGCCAGCTTCGAATCAGGGGGAGACGAGGTGGAAGCCGCGGTCTGCTCGGATACAGATAAGGCTATTAAAAGTTACACTCACAAACCGCTCCTGGATTGAGCTCTTTCTACCTACTAATGTTAAGAAAACAGTTAAAAGGAAAACAAAGCGAGTCTGGCAACAATATGACTCTATTCTATAATACCTACTAACAGTGTAAGCATTACGTATTTATTATGTGGGTACGTTTTTCAGGAACGCGTAGAGATATCAAATTGAAACTTACAAAAAAATTGTGTTTGAGTCTACGATTTCTTTCCGCTGTGAAAAATTAAATTCAAAAATTAAAACTTCTAAGTCAATGCGATCTAAAGATATGATCGTTTATTTCGCATATTTTGCGATTTCGAGGGAATCAATACTATAGGTATTGATATAGGTAGGGTTACTTCTCGTTGACCTAGAATCATGAAATTTAGCAAGAAGCAAGGTCTTGATGCACTTATACAGTAATAATCTGAAAACCGTAAATATGTAGTTTAGTAACAAAATAATTTAAAATCGTTTAAAAAACTAAAAGAACCGACTTCAAATGCCGCACTATTAATTTTCAGTACAAAGTTTGATGTGTTTATCAATATCTCTGGAGTTACTGAGCATATCTCGATGAAATTTAAATGGGACTACCTGTGAAGTATATCTTTTCAAACACAAAACAAAAAATCCAAATCTGTTCACGCATGTTCGAGTAATTGGTGAACATACTTATAAAGATAAAAACAGATTCCGACGGATTGAAAACAACCTCATTTTTTTGTGAAGTCGGTTAATAAAGCAAATTTACTATACAAAACTTTTTTTTAGAGTAGGTAAGTAATTTACCCATAAGTTTAGCTCAATAAATCCCGAGATGAAGTCAGTTGACAGTTTTTGGAGGGCTAGAATTGTATTTTTAACCCCTGCCAAAAACTGAGAGGTGTTTGTTTGAACGCCACGTTACGTATGGTGCCACAAGCCTCGAAATAGGATCCTCAAAATCGAACACGCATTGACTCGAGATCAATGTATTTTCAATAGACTGTTTAAAAATGTGTAAACCCTCAATTAATAAAAATATTAAATATCAAATGACCTACATTGCAAATATTAGAGAATTAGCTTGCGTTTCGGGACCAGTGGCGACATCTTAACATTAATTTAATTTAATTTCATTAATTTCTATTCATTTTATCTGTTATCGGATGATAAAATAAGTTTGAAGTGCACCAAAATAAGCAGCTCTAACAGTGTGCTATAGGGCTGTATCTTCTGAAACATGATAGGGGTAGCCACTTGAAATTTTAACGGAATAAGTATTATTACTCTGTCATCATATGATGATGACATTAATTGGTATGATCAATTCGAAAGTTAGTATTTATTCTCATACTTTAATGATATTGTAAAAACTTGGTAGCATTGATGCTGGGACATCTGGAATCTGCAGAATACTCAATTCGTCACTAATTTAAAGCTGAAATGCCGTGTTTGGGCTCATTGGAATGGTCTCAGTGAACAGATTACATATACATAAATTAGTAAATTTTGAATTTAAGTATTTATTCACTGTTCTTTGTGTCCAACCAATCGTAACTAAGGTATTAATTTCATATTTTCTGGGTTTCCATGTCTCTGTCAATTTAAGGGTTAAATATTATAATGTAGAGGGCACCGAGTCCGACTCGCGCTTGACTGTTTATTTTAAATATTAAACATTATAAATTATGTAGAAAAATCTAAAAAGTCTTGAAAGTGATGAATATTTTTAACAGGTTCTTTGTTCGTATGTGGAATAATAATTACGATTCTCAATGTCTTCCGATCATGTACACACCATACACAGCATGAGCGTATACTCGTATGCTTTGTGACTCACAAATAGATAAAAGTGGAGTGTTATTGGGAACAAAAGACGCGTGCGGTTGAATTTTGTTCAGAGCAATTATTGTGAATAGTGCTCACTTCGGCGGCGGTAGAAATTTGCGTATAAATCGCGTCACAGACCACAAACAAAAACGTGCATGTGGACCGGCGCCCATTATTCTCGACTGCATAATCGCTTCGTCCGACGCCCGCATCGCTTCCCTTGCTATTTTATTTCCTCTCGGAATAGTTGTGTTTCGACTAGGCGGAGCTTTTTCAGCACAGCCCTGGTAACGAAATTAAACCATGTTTAATTCTATTTAAGGTCTGGTTCCGGTTACTAGATGCAGAGAGCCGATGCGACCGGCGACAGACCAAAGCCACCACGCTACAATTCTGGCACAATGTGTGTCCGTTTTAATAGGATTAAACTCATTGTTACATACGAGTCGAAAGGACCATGAGCCAAAATGAAATTGTATCTACGAATAGTCGAAAGTATTACAAAATGCCACAATCGAATCAAGGCAAAGCAGAGATTTCCGTGGACTTTGAAAGGAAATTGGCTGTAATATACGGAGAAAAATAGACTTAGCAGTACGGGACAAAGGCATCCATTAGGCACACGATGCCACCGGTGTGGCACGTCCGGCATCCGTTTGTCGCAGTGTATATATTCTAGCGGCACATGTTTCATGCAAGTTTTGAAGGTACGCCCTGAATTGGCAAAGCCCGCAAACTTCTAGTTCAACCGTTCTAGTCTCATAAAATACTTAAATTCAAAATTTAAAACCACTCTCGACTGATTTATGTTTAATCTGTTCATTGATACCATTCCAATGAGCCCAAAACCAATATATCATTTGCTTTGAGTTGGTAAGGAGTTGCGTATTCTGCAGATTCCAGGAGATGTCCCTGCATCAGGTCAATGCTACCATGATCATACAATGTCATTGAAGTAAAAGGATACCAAATTTCGAATTGATCAAACCTATCAAAGTTGATCTCATAGCATCATCTACTAGAAAAAAAAAGCTTGTAGTACTAAAACGGCTGATCGGGTTTTGATGAATCAAAGTTAAGAACACTTGATTAAGACACATATCGAACAAAAAAACTAAATCAAAATGGGTTCATATGTTTAGGCGCTACGATGCCACAGACAGACACACACATACATACATACCTACACACACCAAACTTATATAACACCCCATCGAACACATCTTTTTGCGTCGTGGGGTAAAAAAATACACATTTTCGATGTTTCCCGTTTACTCTCCTTGCTCGATGATACGTGTATAATGATGTAATGATGTAATGATGAATGTTGTAACAGATATTGTCTGAAAAGTTAACAAAATGATTTCTAATGCGTACTTTTAATTTTTTAAGTTTACTTGCAATGTGGGTTGCACATTACTAGTAGTTTTGTTAACGCCAATAGTGCATGCATGGGGATCGAATTCACGACCTCTCGATCGCCAGGCCGACACCCTGGTTGTACTATTCATTATTCTGTGACCTTGGGCTATTGCCACTTACTACGTATGTTCTATGCGTGCTTAAAACTATGTGTTACTACGAGCAGCCAGCCAAGCATTGCGATGAATGCATCTTTACCCTCCGAGTCATGAATAGTGCCCACACATATTTTGCCAGGTCTTTAATGAACGCATCAAAAACTGGAGAGACAAATTATTACAATATTTTTTCAACTGACTTACAAAAAAGAGGAAGTTCTCAATTCATGTGTATGATTTAAAAAAAATCTTCGTATATATGTTACGCGATTAATCCGTCAATTAAGAACCAATTCGAATGATTATTTTTTAATTGGTAGGGTACATTTTGAAGGTGGTTTCGTTGTAATATCATTTCTGATTCGAGATCTGATAAGTATAACGGCTCAAACTTGCTACTAAAACTGTCTGACGCGGCAAGGAAGTCGGTTGTTTTAGTTTTTAAACTATCTTAATATTATATGTTTGATAGAATAGCGTTTGACCACTATCTCGCCTGGTAGTAACCGATGATGTGGTCGAGGATAGTGAAAACACTAGGGCTAGAACGCCACTAGTTTATCAACCTCTATAACCTATATGTAACCACTCTATGGTTTAAATTATGTTTACACTGAAATCACGTTTAACCCTTATCAAGAAGAAAGCATTTAATTCAGCAGCCAAATTGTGCAAAAAAGAGCTAAAAAGGCCCAATATCAGCGTATTCAGCGGATAGGGGAAAAACTTGCTGCACAGCCAGCTGGTAGCAAGTCATTCTGGTCTCTAGCGAAATCAGTAGAGGCTAACTTCTGTCGCCCCTCATTACCACCACTGATCAAACTCGACGGAGGACTAGCTCACTCAGCTACCGAAAAGGCTAATTTATTTGCCACACTTTTCGCTGAAGCGTCGCGTCTTGACTCGGCTGACGAAACGCCTCCTTCACTGCCTCACTGCGGGGTATACATGCCCGAAATTCGCATACGACAGAAAGAGGTCCTTAAGACGCTTCGATCACTAGACATCAACAAAGCCAGTGGTCCCGACGGTATCCCAGCAATTGTCCTCAAAACGTGTGCGCCTGAACTATCTCCCATCTTGACCCGTCTATTTCGTCTTTCACTAGAGTCAGGTATAGTCCCCAAAAGTTGGAAGATTGCCAATGTTCAGCCAGTGCCAAAAAAGGGTAGTCGAGCTGAACCTGCCAATTACCGACCCATATCCATAACATTCTTGCTCTGTAAGTCTATGGAATGCGTGGTTAACAATAGGCTCCTGGCATACCTTGAAGACAACGAACTCCTCAGTGACCGACAGTACGGGTTTTGCCGAAACCGGTCAACTGGGGATCTTCTTGCGTATGCCACCCACATATTGAGCGAAGCTATTGATAATCACGGTGAAACACTAGCCGTTTCTCTAGATATATCGAAGGCCTTTGATCGTGTGTGGCACAAAGGCCTCCTTGGCAAGCTCCCTTCTTACGGTCTGCCTGCTGGTTTGTGTACTTGGATTTCCGACTTCCTGGGGGAACGGTCGTTACGTGTAGTCCTTGATGGAGTATCGTCCGACTTATTGGCAATTAATGCCGGCGTACCTCAAGGGTCTGTCCTCTCAGCCACATTATTTTTACTACATATCAACGATCTTCTTAAACCCGGCACCTTTGGGTACGCTGATGACAGTACTGTTGCTGTGAGATACATTTCCAGTGCGCGTGCCAGCAGATACGAAATATTAAGTCAGAGAAAAGATATGATTGAAAAACTTAACCTAAAATTGGAAAAAAATTCCGAGTGGGGTGACGCTAACCTGGTTAAATTTAACGCCAATAAAACACAAGCTTGTTTATTCTCCGCAAAGAAGAGCCAATTTCCTTTTCTACCCACATTTCGTGATATGGCGGTACCGATCGGCGACCATCTTGAACTTTTAGGTGTCACGCTTTCGTCGAATTTGAACTTCGGTTCCTACATTGAGTCCAAAGCCAAAGTTGCATCTAAAAAGTTGGGGATCCTGTCGAAAGTCAGACGGTACTTCACTCCGAGCCAGCTTCTAAGCCTGTATCAAGCACAAGTCCGCTCGTGTATGGAGTACTGTTGTCACCTTTGGGACGGGTCTGCCAAATATCAACTTGCGGCGTTGGACTCAATAGAAAGGCGTGCGACTAGAATCATAAATGACGAAAAACTAGTAAGCTCCAAAGTCTGGCCCACCGTCGCGAGGTAGCGAGCCTGTCGGTTTTCTATCGATTGCATTTCGGAGAATGTGCACAAGAACTGCACAATCTTATCCCATCGTCTCCATTCTTCTATAGAACATCTAGAGGAACATGAGGCATCCATTTATGGTAGACATTCCAAAAATTCGCACAACACGTTTTACCTCCTCGTTTGTCATAAGAACAGCCAATAAATGGCGTGCTACATCTTCGGCTACATCGTCACTTACCATCAGGTGAGATTGTAGTCAAATGTTTACTTAGTCGTAAATAAAAAATAAAAAAAAACAAACTAAAAAGATAAATATACAAACTTAAACTATAGGCGTGTAAGTCCGCTAGGGCTAATTCAAATAAAGATACTGTTATAACAACTACGTTTAAGTTATTTAACCCAGTAGTGATGCATAAACAGGTAACCAATTCTTACGTATGATGTGCCGCTTATTACCAGCATACGACAATAAAATAATGAAACAGCATAATACATACCTATAGTAGTTATTGGTGCTAATTCTCAACGCAATGTTCGTTCTATGGATGTGGAACTTCTAAAGCAGTTAAGAGACCAGCAATGAAAGTAAGCCGAGCCAATTTGTGGGTTTTAGGTAACCTCGCCAACTTGCAGGCACTACGGGCTAATGAACTGAATACCTGTTCGCGGATGGAATTCGGTAACAGAACTGTAAACCCATGATTGCGAGCCACAATTTATCAGAGCCATTAGATAATATGAATAAATCAATAACGCATCGTGATGATTTAATATAACTTAATGTTTATTTAGGCTATGTATCATTATTCTAAAGGTCCATACCATATTGGATGCAAAACCCTTCGGTCTTCAGCAATGACTGGAATATCTCAGCATAAATTCAGGCCACACTTTCCAAATTTAATCTACTTCGAGTAACAGTTTCAGCAGCGATGCACTAAATTTAATAGGTGTAGTTTAAAGTTAGGCGCTGCATGAACTAACGCTTGCGTTTCTAGTTCTAACCACTTTCGAACCAGTCAGATTAATTACTCACTTAATAGAACTCGTAATAAACTAAATCTGGCGGCGGTATGACCCGTCTACTTAAGACGTTTTAGCTAGTGGAATTGTTAAGTAACTAGCTGGAATCGAATTAGGCTGAACAGGCGACGGGGAGCCGGGGACAGGAACGTATTCTGCTTCTACGTGTTCATCAGCTAAAGCAACACAATTAGCTTCACTAAATACCTACAGCGCTTAAACTGGCATCCAAACACACCACTGTTCGTGTGCGAATATTTTGGCTGAAACTACTGTAAGCACACACCAATATACCTCTGTGCACGGCACGGACTCTCAGTGTCAATGATAAGGAAGCAAACGCGAATAAAGTGTTCTGCTCCGGGACCAGAATGGAGCAATCAGAGCGAGCACACTTTGACAAAGCAATTTGGACGAGGCGCGCCACCGATGTGTTATTTTGATTGCGACGCTTTTGTACGCTGTTGTTTGTGCAACCGCTACCTCTTCGCTTACAAAAAACATATTTATCACTCTGATGAGAGCCGCATATTGCCTTTTACTGCTGTAATAATCTACGAGGTTACACTGATACAGTAGAGTCGAAAAATATAATTGTTTGTCACGTAAATACTATTGTTACGTGACGTTGTGATATAAAGTTGACAATTACAATTATTTTTTAGAAATGACCCTGATTCCTGTAAACCTGAACTAGCATAGTATTAATATAGTAAAAGTATAAATCGAACTTTGTTAATTAGGCGTTGAATATTATTAATGCTCTGGTATTCATTCAACAATATTCGAAAATATATAGCGCCGCATTTAATCCTATTTGTTCATACAACATTTTCATTATTTGCAGTATTGATTGGTTTGCATCAATCGCGATATGCAAATATTAGGTTTGTGCGATGACCGGCCAACGGCAGCGCCGAACGCGCACCGACCCGAGCGGCCATCTCTGATGTACGTGTCGCGTCGCTATGTTATGCAATTACGATCACTTATTAATAATTAACCAGTGCGCCGTATCGCGCACGCCAATCTCGTAGACTGATTCAATTATGACAATCATAAAAGTTTATTAATAAAGTAAAGTATAAGCAGCGCGACAGATGTAAACCAGCATGGCTGACGATAATACGACGAGTGCCTACAGTTCGGCTCCATCATCAGTTCATCTCGATAGTACCATATTATTGCATTGTCACCGCAAGATACAAGTATACGAAATTTAAGTCAAATTGAACGCCAGGGTTCTGGTTCTAGAGTGGCGACCGCGAATCGGCAAATGTAGCGCAGGACGCCCTGTGACTAGGTGGAGCGACGACATTCGCAAAGCGGTGGGCAGTGACTGGGAAACAAAGAGCCCGAAGATCGGGCTCAGTGGCGTGTCGTGGGGGAGGCCTACGTCCAACAGTGGACTGATACCGGCTGATAATGATGATGATGATCGCCAAGGAGTGGTTCTAATTTCGCTCCCAAGGTTTACCAAAACATAGAAACATTCGTTTTTTAGTTTTTAAAATATCTATAAAAAATATTTACATTTATAAAATATTTTGGTAGGCTTTAGAATGGCTTTTAATATTTGAACACGTATACATAATTTCGAGTCTTTCCTGTAGATCGTAGATGAGATTTCCCTTGTCTGTAGCCTATTCTGGGTATATTGAGATTATACTTATCATTTACTTTAAGATCGTTTAAAAAACTAAAAGAACCGACTTCAAATGCCGCGCTACTCGCTAGTCATTTTCAACGATAACTTTGAGGTGTTATCTCCATATTTCTGCAGATACTGAACATATCTCAATGAAATTTAAATGGGAATACTCGGAAATTATACATTTTCAAAAGAAAAAATATTTTTTCGAATCGATTCAGGCGTCTTTGAGTAATCGGGGAACATATATACATAAAAAATAAAAGATTACGACGAAACTCATTTTTACCCACGACGGAACGGAGACTGTATATGCGTTTGGGGTGAGAGGATCTTCGTTTGTTTGTGTGTGCAAATCCATGTTGCCATTTTAGGGTTCCGTAGCCGAATGGCAAAAAACGGAACCCTTATAGATTCGTCATGTCTGTCTGTCTGTCTGTCTGTCTGTCTGTCTGTCTGTCCATCCGTATGTCACAGCCATTTTATTCCGAAACTGTTAAGACTACAGAATTGAAACTTGGTAGGTAGATGTATTCTGTGAACCGCTTTCCGATTTTTATACAAAAGTAAAAAAAATAAAAGTTTAAGGGGGGGCATCCCATACATGGAACTGAAACAAAAAAAAAATTTTTTCTTAAAACCTATACGTGTGGCGTGTCTATGGATAGGTCTTAAAAATGACATTGAGGTTCCTAAAATCATTTTTTCTCAAAGTCAATCATTTGAAAGATAGGCGCGTCTAAAGTGGTAAAATGTGTGTCCCCTCTAACTTTTAAAGTATGGGAGTGAAAAATCTAAAAAAAAATATATGCTGTAGATCTCAATAAAAACTAACAATGAAAATTAGTTTGAACGAGATACAGGCAGCAGTTTTTGAGATATGGCGACCGCAAAGATAACTTTGTTTTTCATACAAACACTATGAAAAATAAAGTTAATTTTGTAGTTGCGAAAAATCATAGTAATGGAATACTTAACTGTGTTACGGAACCCTACGAGTGCGAGTCCGACTTGCACTTGGCCAGTTTTTCTCCAAAACCACTAGTCCGATTTTGATGCAGTTTTCAGTTATGGGTTTGGGTGTAATTGGTGCATGTTTTTAGATAGGTGTTACGGTGACAACTCACCAGTGGACGCTGCAGTAATCATTTGTTGGTGCAAATCGATGTTGCCATTTTTCTTCAAACGACTAGTCCGATTTTGATGCAGTTTTCAGTTATGGGTTCGTGTTTGATTGGGGCATGTTCTTAAATAGGTGTTGCGGTGTCAACTCACCATGAGGCGCTGCAGTAAACATTTGTTTGTGCAAATCCATGTTGCCATTTTTTTCAAAACTAGTTCGAGTTTGTCTTTAAACGGTTCGTAATTAATTAGTGGCGGTTCCTATATGATGTTATAACGTTAGTTTTCTAAAGGACATTGTCGTGGGTGTTTATTCAAAATTTATTTTGTTACTTGCTATGAAGTCAGTTATAAAATTAATTGTCATCGACACTGAATCAATAGTGAAACGTTGTCGCTGTACAATAACAGGAAGTGGTTTTTAATTCAGCATTCTGTATTTGACTAAACACGCAAGTTGAATAAAAAATAAAACTGGCCAAGTGCGAGTCAGACTTTTGTCCCGCACACGGAGGGTTCCGAACGCCTTAACGAATATCTAACGAACTTCTAACACCTACTAAGTAAACGTTAACTCAATGGTAATTAATATTATTAAATATCTGGAAGACCAAGTGTTCGCAATCGTACGACTAACTCAAAGAGAATATAAATACTACGTGACTAACTTTCCACTGATTCTAGCTAAATGAAACTCTGTAAGTACTAAAATAGAAGATATAATAATCAATACTGACTGTACACTACTACAATGAAAACTAAAGTAAACAAATCGTCCGAGGCCCACAAATTTAACAAATAAAACGCTTGCGCGTGCTAATTTTTCTGTGCTGCCATCTAGTTGCGTCGAGGTAAATTAATTTCAAAGGCTATTACACAGGTAAGTTATTTGTAGTTGATTGCAGATTGAATACCGCACAGCTATGCTCGGTATTTTTTGCCACTTAAATAGAAAAATATGACTCTTCCCGACATATATTGGCGAATAATAATACTATTTATTTTAATTGAGAGCAACTAACTGCTTTAACTGCACAATAACACTAAAGCTACTTCTACTTGCCAATAGATGTCAGGAAGAGTCATATTTTAAGTTGATTTTCGATAAGGTTGATTATTGAAAACACGAATAAAACAAAATTTCTGAAAATGAATCCTAGCTAGATCGATTTATCACCCCCGAAAACACCTGTATACTAAATTTTATTTAATCTTTGGAGCCGATTCAGAGATTAAGGTAAACACGATAGCGCCATCAATGAAGATTCGTAGATGGCGCGGCGCTATCGTAAAAAACACGTTTTTTGTTTTAAACCATTTAATTTTTAACTTTGTTCTATTCTTAGTATTTGATGTTATAGCGGCAACAGAAATACATCATCTGTGAAAATTTCAACTGTCTAACTATCACGGTTCATGAGATACAGCCTGGTGACAGACGGACGGACAGACAGACAGACAGACAGACAGACAGACAGACAGACAGACAGACAGACAGACAGACGGACAGCGGAGCCTCAGTAATAGGGTTCCGTTGGTACCCATTGGGTTCGGAACCCTAAAAATGATAAAATATACAATTGTAATTCCGAAAATGATTCGTGATGAGAATTAAGGTCTATTGCTGTTTGTAATCATTGTGCACCTAGACACATGTACATGTCACAGATGTACGACACTTAGAGCTAGTATGGTGTGTACATAATAGAGGCGGCACTTATCCTGTAAATCAGCGACGTTCGCTGCGGGACACAAAGCGCGCGCGACTCGCATCGACTTTGTCCCACTTGCGAGCTGTTGCTTTCGTTTTCCTTACTAATAAATTGTTGATAAACATACCCATTACCCCGCAGATATATGCCTGTTTACGTTACATACGAATCAAATAAAAAGAAACATAAGAGTCGCGTACGAAGTATTCGTTGCCGTGGAATGGGGCCGATCGTGGGGGAGTCTTTTATTAGAGGAATGTGAATCGGTTATTAAAACCGAGGCGACTGGCCGTCACGTGACGCTAATAAAGCACATGCATGCAGATACAGTTTGCAGCCATGGGAATATCATCAAAAACATTGCAAAAAGCCGCAAGCGGTGCTGGGCGTAATGGTGAATATAATGTATGCTAATGAGCCACGGGCTGCGCGGCGGGGCGGGCGGACGTGACATCACGCGTTAGACCGCCGCCGCTGCCGCGAGTGTCGCCCACACTAACGAGCGAGCTACTGTGTATTTTCAATACTAAACCTTACTATTACCTCGTCATAGAACTAATACATAGACAAACGGCAATCAACACTACCATTTAGATACAAAAGAATACATGGTACCATTCACGAAATTGCAATAATACCCACTAATAATTAAGATAGTTTAATAAACTGGCCAAGTGCAAGTCGGACTCGCACTCGTAGGGTTCCGAACCACACTACAGTATTTTATAAGATCGAGCAAATACCACTATCATTTTTCGCCAGTTTAGTTTTTTAAATTAATAAACATTTCATTTCTTATAACGCCATCTTACGTCTGACAAAGGTGTTAGGGATCGACATTTCAATATAACGCCATCTATGGGACGTTTACCTAACTAAGCGTTCATAGATGGCGTGAAATGCCGAAAATAACACGTTTCTTGTATGGGGACCCTCAATTATTTTTAACTTTATTCTGTTTTTAGTATTTGTTGTTATAGCGGCAACAGAAATACATCATCTGTGAAAATTTCAACTGTCTAACTATCACGGTTCATGAGATACAGCCTGGTGACAGACGGACAGACAGACAGACAGACAGACAGACAGGCAGACAGACAGACAGACAGACAGACAGAGCAGACAGACGGACAGCGGAGTCTTAGTAATAGGGTCCCGTTTTACTCTTTGGATACGGAACCCTAAAAACTAAAACAACCGACTTCAATGCCCCGCGAGACAATTTCAGTAGCATGTTTGAGACGTTTATCGTCATATCTCTGGAGACACTAATCAGATCTCGATGAAATTACAATGGGACTACCTCGGAAACGTACCCTACCGATTACAAAAAGAACTATTCTAATCGGTTCAGAACTGACGGAGTAATCGCGTATCATACTCACAAAAAAACATACAGATGAATTGAGAACCTCCTCCGTTTTTGTGAAGTCGGTTAAAAATAAAACCTACTGAAGTAGATAAGCAATTTTAACCACCTTAATACGGGATCTTAGAAAGTTTTCCTTTCGTCGATTCCTACCAATTAATAGTAATTATTACATGATTACTGTTATTTATGATAAACAGTAAAATTAATTACATATACTAGTAGTTCTGTGAGAAAAGTAGACCTCGCGTGCCCTTAAAAAAATTAAATCTGTCCATATACTCCCCTTCTTGGAATTTTATTCGCAACATCTTGTGTAGAATAAAGTTCTAAGTGTGCCTTTCTAATTTGACTGAAATCCGTTGAAAAATAAAGCCACAGACAACTTGTCCCCTTTCCCCCCCAATCAAAATAACGCGTTCGTCAAAAATTCTTAAATAAACCAAGGAACTCGTGTGTCAATTTTCGTCAAAATCGGTTGAAAATTGCGACATGTAGGCCAGAACAAACAGACAAGCATTTTTGGCCTTTAAACATTTTAGTAAATTAATTATAGCTTTAGCTTTATTTACTACTAGCAGCCCGCCCCGGCTTCGCACGGGTAGAACATATATTGCCTACAAAATTTGCATCAGTTTGTTGCATCGAATATAAAATATGAACATATTTAACAACCATCGTCATATTTCATCCAATTTACACAAAACCTCAACGAATTATGCACCTAAACCTTCCTCATAAACACTCTGGC
Organism: Cabera pusaria; assembly: GCA_954871355.1. Classification (NCBI taxonomy): domain Eukaryota; kingdom Metazoa; phylum Arthropoda; class Insecta; order Lepidoptera; family Geometridae; genus Cabera; species Cabera pusaria. The sequence continues at coordinate 19,610,169 of OX940887.1, forward strand.
TATTGGTGAAAACCGCATGATAATCCGTTCAGTAGCTATTGAGATTATTGCGAACAGACGGACAGACGCAGTGATGAACTTTGTTTTATAATACTTACGTATTGATATTGGACGGCCCTTTGGCGTAAAGGATAGTTACCCTGATTCTGACCCGACGGTCGTTGGTTCTAATCCTAGCTATATACCTACCAATGAAAGTTTTATGTGCATTCATGAATCATGAGTTTTAGTACAGTGGTAGTGGAATCATTAAATCTACCAAAAAGTAGCTTACCACCAAGGAGTACATCTGCCGCCGTAACCTCGACGCAAAATGTAGGGGTAATATACGTTTAACGTGTGTATCTGTGTGTCTGTCTGTAGCATCTTAGCACCTAACCGGATGAACCGATTTAGTTTTTATTATTGATAGGTTTTTTTTGTTTGATAGATGTCTTCATCGAGAGTTTTCTTAACTTTGATTCATGAAAATTCGTTCAATCGTTATAAAATTATGAGCTTTTTTCTAGTTAATTGCGCTATGAAATCAACTTTCATAGATCTGATCAATTCGAAAATCTTCTTCTTCAACGATATTGTAAGAACATGGAAGCCTCCTGGACTCTACAGAATACTCAAATCCTCACCAACTTACAGCTCAGATTTTAAATGTCGTGTTTAGAGTTTAGTTAGTTTAGAGTCATTGGAAAAAGCTATTATACATAGATCAGTCGGGGTGGTTTAAAATATTATTATATATATAGATGAATATTATTTTATGTAATATAGATCATATTATTATACTATATTGACTTCAAATTGATTGTGATCGGTGGGGATCTACAGCATAGTTAAGCTTATAATAATATTTTCGGAGTAACTATGACCTAATCTGTGGTTTCACTGCAAATATTTTATTAATTTTGCGATGCGTGTTTGTGAAATTCGTGATATCTTTTAGAGTTTTCATTTGAATTATATACTGTAAAGGACAATTGTATCTATAATATGTGGCCAAGCTAATTAACGTAATTATTTGGATAAGGATTAATACTATATACTTGAAAATAGCCTTGGAAGTTATGTAATATTTTTTAACAAAAATTTTAAGATTAAAATGGTTACTGTGAGTCAACCTTAAGAGATAGACATATGCTGTCGCGGACTTTTTTTAGGTCTTATTAAGTTGTACAACTCTTGCATAGAAAATATTCTTCTATCTATTTTCAATTAAGCAGCGTTCGTAAGAAACGTGTTTTTTCAACCGTTTATTTGCCGACTTAGGTTGCAAATTAGGTCTCCACGAATGCACCTTTGATTTAAACGGGATAATATATAGCCTATTTTCATTCCGAAAGTCCATTCTATGTATTAGTGAAAGAATTTTTTAAATCGGTTCAGTAGTTTTTGAGCTTAATCATTACAAACACACAAAAATACAAAAATACAAATATTCTCTCTTTGTAATATTAGTATAGATTAGGCACGATACTATCCTTTGCAACTAATATTATAAATGTGAAGGTTTATAATAATATGGTTGTTGCTCAATCACACCGATTTGGATAAAGTTGCGGTTGCACAAAGATAGTTATAGCCTGGAATAACAAACAGGCTATATTTTATTCCTCGACAAAAAAGAGGGCTGTTATACGTTTGACGAGTGTGTGTGAGTATCTGTGTATGTGCGTGTCTGTCTGCGGCATTATAGTGCCCGGATAAGATATGATTATAGTATATATTTGATAGGTGTCTTGATCGTGAGTGTTCTTAGCATTAATTCATAAAAATCCTTTCACCCGTTTTAAAACTACGAGCCTTTTTAGGGTTCCGTACCTCAAAAGGTAAAAAAACCCTTATAAGATCACTATCTTATCCGTCTGTCTGTCTGTCCGTGTGTCACCACCGATTTTCTCCGGAACGGGTGGATCTAGCAAGTTGAAATTTATATCAGATACTAAGGTCTATAGTCCCTATTAGGTGTGTAAAAATCAAGGTCCTGAGTCAACACGATAAAAAGATATGGGCAAATTTAGATTTTCGAGTACCAAAATATACCTTAATTTTCAATTTCTTTTATTTTTCGGAATTTTTCCTTTACTTGTGCTGTAAGATCTTGCTTTTGACCAAAATTGACAAATCTAGGTCAACCGGAAGTACCCTATAGGTTTTGGGCGAAAACCTATAGGGTACTTCCCGTTGATCTAGAATCATGAAATTTGGCAAGAAGCAAGGTCTTACGTACAGCACAAATAAAGGAAAAAAAAAGTTGAAAATGAAAGGGTGTCCCCATACATACATAGTTTCGCCAATTAAGATAGGCCTCCTAACCAACGTTGGTACGGAAGCCTAGGTGTGCGAGTCCAACTCGACTTAGCCGGTTTTATTTTAGTTGATGAAGCTATAAGAGATACTTTTATTTGTCTGATCAATTCAAAATGTAGTATCCTCCTACTTTAATGATATTGTAACAATATGGTAGCATTTACTTGATGCTGGGACATCTCCTGGATCTGCAGAATACTCAACTCCTCTGTCCTCACCAACTAACAGATGAGATAGATAGATAGATAGATAGATAAACACTTTATTGATCACCAGTTACAGAAAGAAAAATGCTTAGAACTAGAAACACATATTTTAAATGGCAGTGTTAATGGGCGGTCTTATCGCTCATAGCGATTGTAGATAAATTAGTCGGGGATTGGTCTTACATTTTAAAATTAACTATAATTATAAGTTCTTAACTACTTACCGAATAAATATTTTGTAATGTAATAAATAATACATGAATATTTTAGGTGGGCTAATATGGGAACATGCGTCTTTGAATAAAAGAGATGTTCCAATAAAACGATAAGGGAAAAATAATTTTCATAAGTTTCAAAAACATTTTTCATCTAAGTCGTTAAGCTTTGTTGTGCTAAGTGCTAAGGCATTGTAGCTATGTAAAATTACTACAAGTAGGTGGTTCGGGAGACGGTGAAGGCAAAGTCATTCCCTGCAATAAAAACAACGCGAGCTACAAAAATAATAAAAGTTAGCGACCGGGCGCCCTCGAGGCGCCGCCTTTGGAGCCCGTTCTCGGATGCTCATAGTACTCAAGCTAGAGCTTCACGTGGTTACGACATACGAGTAGTCAACAAAACTAACGCTGCTATAATTTATGATCGTACAAAATGAAAAAAAAAAACCGACTTCACATGCCGCGATAGTCAAAGTAGCCAGTAGTCGTAATCATGTCATCAAGGTATAAAAAATTGTTTATATTGTTTATCTCCATATCTCCGGAGATAATTATCAAATCTCGATAAAATTTGAATGAGACCAAATGGCATTCGATAGGCAAAAACTCTCAAACAAAAAATCTTTTTTCAAATCGGTTAACATTTGACGGAGAAATGAAAAATCAAAATCTATCAATCTATCAAAGTATGTGCCGTAGATCTCAGTAAACACTTTCAACGAAAATAGGTTTGAACGAGACATAGTCAACCGTTTAGAAATATAGCACATTTTCAAAAACGGCAAATATAACATTGTCAATTATACATACACTATGAAAAACAAAGCAATTTTTGCTGGCGAATAATAATAGTGGTATTTTCAGCATTTTTTGCTGGATCTTATAAAATATATTGTAATGTGTACAGAACCCTACGAGTGCGAGCCCGACTTTCACTTAGCCAGTTTATTTTTTAATCATGATTTATCGATGTACCATTACACATAATACTATGCAAATTCTACAAATGAGAATATTTTAAAGAGCGTCAACACTCTTTACGTAATAAAACGTAACTTGATCTGTTTTACTATTCTGGGAAACAGCGTCGTCACGGTCCTGTTGATATTATCAAATAAAACTTATTTAGATTTCTTTACTTTTTAGTTTTGAGCACCTTTATAAAATATCTCAATGGAGTCATTGTATTATTTTTATGTGAGAGAAAACTGCCAGCAACTCTATCGCACTTAATGGAATATGATGATGCGTCGATGTGTTACGATGAGAAGTGAAAGCAGGCAAGTGGACTGATTATTGATTTCAATCTTTAACGAAACTCGGCGAACCTATTGGCGACATAATTTGGTTCGGTTGCTATTATTAGATATGATCGTAGTCGCAAAAGCTAGTAATACTTTTCTCAAGCATCATCCAGGGTTTAAGTACGGAAATAAGGCGCAGTGTAGTTAATAGTACTACGGTTAAGGTAAGACGCGGGTGACAAATTATATACGTCCAAATATCTACAGGCAGTTTTATTAAAATGTCGAAACGACATTTATATTAATCCATAAAACATATATATCAAGTGCGAAATTTGTTTATAACAACTCTATAGCGATGACTAAATTAACGTTTCCAGAAAGTTACAACAGCTCCGATAGAGATGTAATATTTTTTGTCGAGATTGCATCATCCATCAAAAGGCACAGACTGATTTATGGCGGCGGCGTAACGTAGCGACAGTGGCTTAGGCTACTCGCGATGACTCTGCGATTGTGAACTTACTGACGTACAAACTGGTATAATATCTGCGTCTCTACATTGGGGTGGTGGTATCTGGTACTTAATCTACGTCACCACTTTGGATTGGGCGGGATGTGACATGCGACCGGTTGCCGACTCGGCTGCCGTTTTCGCGACATGCGAGGTTATACCATCAGTGTGATTAATAGAAGACAGACTTGCCATCCTTCTCAAAGTTTTTAAATTAGCCCAATCAATCTAATAAGTACTATAAAAATCTTTGTCCTGACAGACAACGCACAGCCTAAGTAGTAGAGGCTTGAAATTTGGAGGGTACATTTGTCTTAGTACCAGGGGTGTACTAAAATTTTTGGAATCTGACCCCAAAGAGGGTTAAATGGGTTAAAAACTTTTAAATTAAAGTTCCTTGTTTTTGAACTTAAAGCGATTGATATTTGAGTAGTCAATTTTATACAAAATAGAAACCGGCTAAGTCGAGTTGGTCTCACCCACCGATATAGACATGATATCCTACATGAAATTAATGACTACTCATAAATAATATAAGATAATATTAATATAAAGACATTTCTCGTCTCTCGTCTCTCAGTAATTCTCTTCTCAGGTATAGAATTTGGGCACCCAAGATACAGGCATTGCCTAGTTTGGGGCCCATTGACATATTAATGTACTTACTACTACTGTCTTATGCATCTATAGTTACAGTCATCTATATACAATACTAATGCGTTAATTTCAACTCTTCTAGACGTAAAAATTGTTCTAGCTTAAAAAAAATGTATGTACTACTGTTATAAATCTGAAATAAATATCTTTATCTTCTTTATTTGCAGGTATTTAGGGTAGTTCGGATCTTCCAAAATCGAGTAGAACAGGCAGAGAACTCTTTGTGTTTTCTTGCATGTGTTCAGAAGGCGGTCTTGTTTATTGAGATGGTCTGAGTTGAAATCAATATAAAATAAAAAAAATGTTAATGTTAAAGGGTTTTATTGAAAATAAAGATAATAAATTATTTTTCAAAAAAAATAAAACCGACTTCATAACCACAAAAAGGCACTCAAAAGCGAAAAATAATTTACTTAAAATTATTATAAGCGTTACCCACTTCTCTATTTGAAGTCGGTGCCAGCCAAGTCTAATAGGTAGTAGATAGATAATACCTACATGTATCTACCTACTTACTAACCTACATGTACCTACTTACTACTACTACATACATAGTATCTATCTAATATCCAATAGACTTGGCTGGCACCGACTTCAAATAGAGAAGTGGGTAACGCTTATAATAATTTTAAGTAAATTATTTTTCGCTTTTGAGTGCCTTTTTGTGGTTATGAAGTCGGTTTTATTTTTTTTGAAAAATAATTTATTTTACCCTTTTTAGTGCAAAAAAAGTTTTAATGAAAATACATGCATTTATTAAATTTCGTGTCTGAGCCGTTATACACTGACGGATATATACTTTTTGAAAATTTCAAGTATGCACCTATAACGGTTAAGAAGATACAGATCTGTAAAGTGCGCACATATAGACACACGGACGGACGGACGAACAGACAACAAAGTCGCAGAAAGTGTTCATTTGGTAGCCTTTGGGTTCGGAACCCTAAAAAAATTGACTTTAAATGCCGCGCTAAAGTGAAAATATTCACTAGTAATAATGATGTCATCAAGGTATCAAAGGACAATGTCTAAAATGGCCCTGTACAATTAAAGCATCTGACACACACGATAATTAATTGTCTATTTTATTACAATAATTCCAAATACTTTTATAACACGGACTAGTTGGATTCCAAAATGAATATTACAAAGTATTATTACCATTAATTGCCTTAAATTATTAAATTATTAACATTAATTGCCGCCATATGGCCAACAGAGTACTGAATTCTACTACGATTCTACTATCTACGTTATAAGAGGCACTTCCCTATATTGTGGATACCCGAATTATGAAAGCACTGTGTAGCCAACCTAACAACGGAAAGTATTATTTACGTAGTAACTATTATATAATATGTGGTTTTATGCTTATAATTTTTTTTTGCTGTGTTGATTGGTACAAAGTACGTTCATAATTCTGAGTAATTTAATTATGTATGCAGTGTCGCGGGTCTGAAATGGCCGCCATCTTCGCCAAATGTCATGTCATGTCAAAAAATATTAGGTATGTTCAAAAAGTTTGCACCCTAACAAGACTTTGCCCGGTAGAACATTCCTGTGAAGACAAATTATTTATATTTATATATAATTATTCATTATAATTATTAATATATAATTATTTATTGAGGGCCCGGTGGCGTAATTGGGAGAACGGTCGGCTTTGATGCCGTGGTACCGAGTTCAAACCGCCGTGCACCAATGAATTTTTCTATCGAAAAATATATGTGCGCTTCTCACAGTGGCCCTCCGGTGAAGGAAAACATCGTTAAGAAACCAATAACCCCCGCATGGTGGTAGAACATATCTAGTGTCCGCCTGGCCAGCTACCACCCTCAAGTCAGAAAATCTGTCGCCAAACATCTAATGTGTTCCGGCAGCTATCCTTGAGAGCCAGTTCCCATTCTAGTCAACTTCTCTATCTTCGACCGCATCATCACTTAGCAACAGGTGAGATAGTGGTCAAACGCTTGCCTATAAGATATAAAAAAAAATATCCCCACCTTTATTTCTATCTCGCTCACAGTTACCGTAAGAATATCTTATATGCAATAGCAACCTCCATTGTGTATATATATCCATATGTATAATCTTCTTGGGACTCTTCTACTAAAACTAGTACATTCTCCTATGTTTGAGGTATTTATCTCCATATCTCTGGTGATACTAATCAGATCTCGATAAAATTAAAATGGGACCACCTCGGAAACGTATCCTACCTATTAAAAAAAGAATCATTTGAATCCGTTCATAATTGATGGCGAAATCGCGTAACATACACACAAAAAAAAAAAAAAAAAAAACATACAGACGAATTGAGAACCTCCTCCTTTTTTGTGAAGTCGGTTAATAAATAATGATTTATATAATGTCCTAAAATCTAAAATATATTTCAGTAGATCCTAGGTACCAGTAATAACTCCACTTTCCTCATAAATCTAGGGCATTGATCAGACAAAAAATAAAATCGTTCGGCGTAGCGTAACCTAAGATAATATAAATAATCTATGATTGGCAAAAGGAGAGCATTGACTAGGGAAATTTTAGTTTAAATAAAACATTCTACATGTTATGCATGGTGACACTAAAGGATGGCATGCCCGTGATAATTTTGTATGGCGAACCAGCAATTGACTCAAGATATATCTCACTAATCGGTTTTCTAATTACAGTAAGTATGATTTAGTTTGAAAACTGCTTGGGACTTAACAACTGGCTTACAGTTCTGAAAACGCACTACACACTAAACACTAAACTAAAGTCAGTTGTTTAGAGGAAAAAACATAATCTCATCTCAGCATCGTTATTTTCCATAAGGTGTGATCAAGTGCATGTTTTTCTCCAATAGAAAAATCTCGTAAACGGTGTATTAAACCAAAAAGTTGTAATAGTCACACGGTTATCGAGGCCGACGTTCCTCCGAGAAAATTGGTCGTATTCATCATAATGCGTGGCGTTTAAAGTTACCGCCCGCCCAAGTCCCGCCCTGCACCCACATAAATCAAAGCAAACACTACTTTAGGCTATACTATATTACTTGTATGTATTCAAAGCTTTATATGTATAACATAAGGGAATATGCTAAAACATTCGTGAAAGCTAGCGGTAAAAATCTCTTGCTGAATAAATGTTCTACTTTTGCTGGAAATCCTCATGTGTGCAATAATTTAAGCGCTGGTTTGCTGATATTTATAGCGATAGTTACCGTGGAACCGGTTTTACACGAGCAAGTGCGTATATTGCGCGCTATTTGGCTGCACAATGTTACTATTTATTGGCTGAGGCTGTATGGTGCTATCTAGTGTCGGGGCGCGGGAAGCCCGTGCCTGCGTGCGAGCACTCGGGGATGCCAATAAACAATATATTCAAAATTACGCAAGCGATAATATTGGGATCAGTGGCCTTATTGCGAGAGTATAGTATACCTTATAATTTTCATGGGGCCTAAAGTAACTGAAGTCGCAATTCTAATAATACGTAGAACCGCTTAGTTAGACTATTTCGCGATGTCTTGTAAATGAGTCATTTTCATACGTAAGCGTACTACCGTGTAATGAATGAAAATATTAGCTTCCTTTAAAGTGAACATTATTCCTGAATAGAATTACTTACCGGAATATGAAACGTGCGATATTATATATGAGGGCGCACGTGGTACGGACGCGCAGGAACCAGAGGTTATGTATAAAGAAAATTAAAGTGGTGTCGAGATTTGAAACGCCGTTAAGTTAATGTTGCCATCTGCGCTTTGTGGATATAAAGGACCGACTTATAATATAAATCTTTGAATGTAACAAAAATAATTATAATCCGCAATATTATTGGAATTCCTGTTGCTTGCTTATATTAACATAATCAATCAGGTGCTAAATCGATCCGGTTTTTATAAGTATTAAAACACTATTTCGGACCAACTGAGGTTACTGAGGTTTAGGGTTTAGGGTACTAAAAAGTGTCAGAAAGTCCACACAATATTTCCATACATTCTGTAGTAGATTGGCCCAAAAAAGTGTTTTGATCCTTATTAGTAACCGGATCGATTGGCATCAAAATCATTTTTGTGTTTTTTGCTGATTTTCTTACTGACTGTACATTTTTCCGGATTCTGTGCAGCTCAAAATATGTACAACAAAAATAATGGACGCTCTCCTCAGAGTGCTTTCCTGTAGCTACAATATATTTGCAGGTCTTACAAAACATATATACGTTTATTATATTTGGATCAACAAAAGTCACCGCGTGGGCGCAATGCGAGGCCGTGCTGCCTCAGCGCAATGTGCAGTCGTCACAAGAGCCCTAACGAGTGCCGAGACGGCTGAGGCAGCCTCGTTTCGTCCCGCGAGCTACGGACGGCAGACCACCCTCTTGCATTTATTCATGTCGTTACCGCTAACGATAATTTTATCGCGTGCTCATTTGCTGGCGCCAGTCGCGCGGCCATCCGTCACCGACAGCAAATCGACAATTTGTGCAACACTAAAAACTTTATTGCCACATAATTGACCCGCTGTAAATAACCCTCGACCGCGTCGTTTTATTGCTGCTTTATTTTGTAAAGGAGCTTAGTTTATCCCGCGCGAACGCTCTCGGAGTACAATAACGACATCACACTTACGAAGGGATTATAAACACGTAAAGATTATTCAGAAAACATACTTCCATACAAACATTACTTTATATTCCTTAAGCTAACTTTGGGCCATGAGAAATCTTTTGTTTTAGAGACTCAGTTAATGATTTCATCATAGTTCATAAATGTTAGCGTACGAACAGAAAGCATTTTATGAGCAATTAAATTTAAAAGTTTTTACTGCGATACTCGCTATTACGTGCTTGTGCCAAGAAAATTTGTATAAATGTGAAAATTCTAACAAGGTCGTCTTGAAAATTTCCCTCAGAACGTTGTAGGTAATTGAATAGCAGTACGAGCTACTGGTCGGTGGTAGAGGTAAGAACGCACTACGAAAAATAAAATATTTGGTATATTAAATTTTTAATGTTTTTATCAGCTTTGCTAAAACTAAATTTAAAAATCTAAAACCTAAATTTAAGGGCCCGGTGGTGTAGTGAGATAATGGGCGGCTTTGATGCCAGAGGTACCGAGTTCAATCCCCGCCGTGCACCAATGGATTTTTGTATCGAAAAATGTATGTGAGCTTTTCACAGTGGCCCCCCAGTGAAGGAAAAACATCGTTAAGAAACCCCCAACCCCCGCATAGTGGAGGAGTGGAGGACACTATCTAGTGTCCGCCTGGCCAGCTACCACACTTAAGTTAGAAAATCTGTCGCCAAACATCTATTGTATTCCGGCAGATATCCTTGAGAGCCAGTTCCCATTCTAGGCTTAGCGTGCTTACCATCTTCGACCGCATCATCACTTACCAACAGGTGAGATGGTGGTTAGACGCTAGCCTATATGATAATAAAAAAAAACTGAAAAAGGGTTTTCAGTTTTAGCTACTAAGTAGCCAACATCTAAGTCATCTATAAATTATATACAACTAAGGTCATAATTAATAGTTTTTTCTACTTTACGTAGTGGTAAAAAGCATAGGTTCCTAACTTAGTCTTATAAGTAATATTACTGTCTGGTGGGTAAGATTTAGAAGTTCTGTTTTTGTTGTAACTTAGTTGTTCGATTTTCACATGTGACTTGTAGAGAATTGGCTCGATCATTTTGTCGTTGTGTGGTTGTAACCGCGAGGATGCCGCCGGTGCCGCCGGAGCCGCGGCCGTGCCGTAATTGCACAAACTTTCATGTGCTTTGCATACATTTTCATAATTAAAGGGCCAGTCTGCACCAACTGGTGGACGTTTATTTACAGTTACTTACATTGCTAGCTTTATCTTGTTCTAAGTAAATATTCTGAGCTGTTATACATATATTCATTATGTTTTTGCGAACTATAACTAAGTAATGCCAGTTTCAATTGCACTACGCAATGAGTTCTGTTAATCTATGTCAGTAGGTTTTACAATAAACAATATCCGAAGCACAGAATTAATAAAAACAACTGGAAAAGTAATCTCGAACTTTCTAGCTGTTTTTTTTTTCAGTATTTATATTTCCAACTAACTAACAAACACAACGGACAGTAAGTAAACACAAAAGGGATAAGATAAAAAGGTCTCGGAACTAAAATAAACAATAAAGAGTGGAGTTACCTAATGAACTTGTGAAATTTTGGCGCAGGGTATACGCGAGGGGTTGCTTATTAGAAATTCTCAGCTCGGAAGGAGTCCGGAGGCGACGGCAGCGTCCGGGCCGTGGGTTTCAAATGTGATGTATGCTGTAGGCACGCCCGCCTTGCAACTAACTCTACGCACCTACAGGAATACTCAAACGGCCTTTCGTTTATACTCTAGGGTTCTCTCTAACACGAAATACGAATATCAAACAAATATATAAATATATATCTTTTTTTTATTCGGACCTGGGATAAGTCGCAATAAATAAAAAAGAGGGTATTTTATAAACCAGAAATAAATATAGAGCTTTTTTATTTGAAAGATAAAAGCAATTCTACGAGAGCCGAATAATAACGAAGGGCAGCTATGTCCAGCGGAGGCCTTCGACGGATTTTATTTGCATCGCGGCGCGTCCCTGTTTTGGGTTCGGCTTGGCGCTTCGATTGCCTCAATAATCGCAATTGTGCGGCCCCACGAGCTCCGTTCGAACGAGCGAGCGCTTGAACGCCCGCGTTTGAACGAGCGATCGCTTGAACGCCCGCGGTCGAGTAGCGGCGCAAGTAACTCTCTACCGTTCGTATGACCGGCCTTTCGTATAACTTCGAAATTGCATCCTTCCCCGAGAATACTTTTACCTTTGAGAAAATTCCAAACGTTCCCGACGCGCTGTTGATGTAAACTCGAAATAAACAGATACGTAACCGCCGGAATTGGCAATCTATTCATATTATATCGTTGTTGTCGAATATCTGCGGTTGCGGGAACGAAGTGATAATTCATAACTACGATCGAAATGTAAATTACTGCAGCACGCCGCGTCGATTGGAATATAATTCGGGCAATATTTTAATATTATTGTTAGAGAACACCTGGTATCAACAATTGGCTGTAAATGTACAAATTTTACTTAATTTAAATTATTTATTTTTTATTTATTTGATCATCGCGAGCACACCTAACTATATATCGCTTTATCTCAGAAATCTTAAGATCCTTTAAGAAACTAACCTATATCTCATAAGTATTATACCCTTTCAAACCCAAGAATTTTTTTCTAAATCAGTCCAGGCTTATTTGAATAATACATAAATAATTAAAAGATTCTAGATTATGAAAAAGTGTGATAACAAGGTATTTCACCCTATTTTTCGGGCTAACTTGACCTGATTATTATACCATTTTTAGGGTTCCGAACCCAAAGGGTACCAACGGAACCCTATTACTGAGACTCCGCTGTCCGTCTGTCTGTCCGTCTGTCTGTCTGTCTGTCTGTCCGTCTGTCACCAGGCTGTATCTCATGAACCGTGATAGTTAGACGGTTGAAATTTTCACAGATGATGTATTTCTGTTGCCGCTAAAACAACAAATACTAAGTACAGAGCAAAGTTAAAAATTAAAGAAAAGTAAAAAAAAAGTTTTTTACGATAGCGCAGCGCCATCTACCTAGCATCAAAGATGGCGCGGCGCTATCGTCTTTACCTTAATCTGAATCTCGGAAGCGGCTCCAACGATTAAATAAAATTCTAATATTCGATTCGATTCGATTAAATACTCTTCTCGACATCTATTGGCGAGTAGAATTACTGTGTCGGTAAAGCAGTTAGTTGCTCTCAATTAAAAAAAATATTATTATTTCGGGAAGAGTCATATTTGTCTGTTTAAGTGGCGGTCAACCAGATATTTAATAATAATAATTACTACAATTACTATTACTACTATATAATACTATTCTACCTTTGTGTTAACGTTTACATAGTTGGTGTTAGAAGATCGTTAGAAATTCGATAGATGGCGTTCGGAACCCTCCGTGTGCGGGACAAAAGTCTGACTCGCACTTGGCCAGTTTTATTATCAATATACAAGAAATTTTCAAAACAGTTAAAACCAGACAAACGCGTGTCAGACACGGAGGCTTCCGTCTTATTACATAAAATTTTACAGTATTGTGGCTTTTTTATCTTTTGATATAAAATACCTCAAACTTCAGATAATTTTAAATTTTCATTTTAAACATTAAGATTGTATTTGTTCAAAATTCGATAAATTACAGCCGTCGTAATTACCAAAAAAAAAATAGATATCAATTCCGCTCCTAGGCTACGGGCATAAAAACCATGATAAAGCCCCGCGAATCCTTCAATGGTATTTTCACACTTAATTTTCTTGGAACACAGTAGCGGTAAGAAATAAAGTTAAAATTAAGACGCGAGTTTATGGGGCGTTACGGGGTGGAGGGCGCTAGGTGGGCCCAGCCGGAGGCGGCGCGGGGTGAGAGACCATTCGAATTCACCGCGCGAGCTACGCCGTAGATAGCGGCAGGCGGAACACGTACTTCACTTCCACTAACTCCAACTATTGACAATATTAATGCACGCTTAGCAGGGCCAAGCGACGCCGTGCAACGCCTACTGAGTACGCTCAAAAATCACTAAGCCCGTCCCCAAAATAGCATAGCGAGCATTTACGAAAATTGAACACAGACTCGTTTATATCGTCACGATGCAATCGGTCGCGATAAAACATCATCTTCCGATCGCAAAGCTTGGTATTGGCACTAATTTATTCCATTCTTAAGAGAAGTCCCGGAAGTAACGCAAATATTAGACGAGGTTCGGCCCACGACGAGCGACGTCGGCTGCTATTAATTCCTGAATTGAAATCTGGAATTGAGGCGGCGGCGGTGAATTTACATTCATCGCGGTAAGAACTTAAATCAAGTTCTCAGTTACGATTCAGTTGCGATATTATTTTATTAAAATATGTAAATGACGCCGTTCCAGCTCGTAGATTCTCCGGTAAGGACCTCACAATTGCGAGGGAAGATACCTCTAACGACGCAATATTTTCATTAGTGAGCCTGTTACCTAGCGAACAATGTCGCTATTACAATTTTTATAATTTCACAATAAGTTAGGGATAATAAGCGTCTGAAATTAAAAGAATAAGCAATTTCAATCTTAATAATGTAATTTGCCGGAAAGCTTATATACAGTTGTGCAACTTCCTATTAATTTATTATAGTCATAATACAAGTGAATCCGGCAGACAATGCTCTGCTCGGTCGCAGCGCCACCTATCGGTCAGATTGTAAATGTTTGTGTGTGTGGGTTTGTCCGAAGATGGTTTAGGACAAACCCACACACACAAACATTCATCTAATGTATTCCGGCAGCTATCCTTGAAAGCATTCTAGGCCTAGCGTGCTACCATCCTCGATCGCATCATCACTTACCAACAGATGAGATAGTGGTTAAACGCTAGCCTATTAGATATTAAAAAAAATCGGTCCAGCCACTTACCAACAGATGAGATAGTGGTTAAACGCTAGCCTATTAGATATTTAAAAAAATCGGTCCAGCCGTTTGAAAGGAGTTTCGTTACAAAAGCACATACAATGTAGATTTTTTTTTTATATATATCATATAGGCTATCGTTTGACCACTATCTCACCTGTTGGTAATAATATATACTAGTAGTTCTGTGAGAATAGTAGCCCTCGCGTCGTAGAACTTCACCCCTATGTCCCCTCCACTCCCCCGTCTTGGACATTTTTTCGCCACATCTTATGTAGAATGAAGTCCTTATTGTGCCTTTCTAATTTAATCCGTTGATAAATAACGCCACAGCAAACTTCTCCCCTTTCCCCCCCAATCAAAAAACAAAAAAATCTTAAATAAATCAAGGAACTCGTGTGCCAATAATCGTTAAAACCTGTGGAAAATGCGACCTATAGGCGAGAACAGACAGATATCCATCCAGATACACATCCGAAATTCAGACAAAAGCATTTTTGGCTTAGTCGAAACTGAGACGCTGGCTCGGTCAATTAAGATATACTATATGCCTATAGGTGAGCCGAGCATGTGCCGAGCACGAGCAGAGCCGTTCTCGGCTTCGTCGTTCGCGGCGTCAAGTGTGGACGTACAGCGAACTTACAACGATCACTGTCCTCGAACGTAATTTTAACCCTTTGTGTCGTCAAAAAACCGACAGTAGACGGAGCACAGTCGAGCACGAACCGAACGCTCGAAGCGCGCTCGTTCGAGGCTCATAAGTCGGTCCACACTAGACGAATTGTGTTTGGCTCGTGTTCCGTTCGTACTCGGCTCGTGATGAGCTCGCCTAGCGTAGACGCAGCTTAAGCAGGCCTGTCGCACTCCGCGCTGTAGCTATGAAACTACAAGTACCTCCGCGCACCCGCTTGGGTCCAAGTTCAGTCAGTTAAGTGTCACGCGCGCTCTCGATCGGCCGCGCGCCTTACTTGTACCTACCTCAATATTATATTCCTTGCTTCATATAGTAACTGTAAAGAATAACTATGTAAAAAGCAAAGAATGTCACACATAAAATGGTAGGTAGGTATAAATCAGCTGAGTTTCATGTTATAAGGGAATTCACGTAAATGATCTTTAGGGAATTTCTATCGACATTACATCTTGCTTTATTTAGTTAGTTCTAAGATAAATAAATAGGGTAGGTACCTACTAACGTTTACTTCAATTTTCCTTTTTTTCTTTCTTAATGATTTTGTCGTGTCATACGATAGTCAGATTTTTATAATCGGAGAGTTAATGTAATTAAAGTACTTATAGATCTCTGATCACTGAGATTCACTGAGATCTGATAAGTATCTCTAGAGATATGACGATAAACGTCTCAAACTTGCTACTGAAATTGACTCGCGGGGCATGGAAGTCGGTGTTTTAGTTTTTAATCTACTTCACAAAAACGGAGGAGGTTCTCAATTCGACGGTTTTTAGGGTTCCGTACCCAAAGGGTACCAACGGAACCCTATTACTGAGACTCCGCTGTCCGTCTGTCTGTCTGTCTGTCTGTCTGTCTGTCCGTCTGTCACCAAGCTGTTTCTCATGAACCGTGATAGTTAGACAGTTGAAATTTTCACAGATGATGTATTTCTGTTGCCGCTATAACAACAAATACTAAAAACAGAATAAAGTTTAAAGATAATAGATAATAGAGCCATACAAGAAACGTGTATTTTTCGGCATTTCACGCCATCTATAAACGCTTAGTTAGGTAAACGTCCCATAGATGGCGTTATATTGAAATGTCGATCCCTAACACCTTTGTTAGACGTTAGAAGGCGTTATAAGAAACGAAATGTTTATTAATTATTATTTTTTGCTGGCGAATAATGATAGTGGTATTTTTTGCTCGATCTTATAAAATACTGTAGTATGGTACGGAACCCTACGAGTGCGAGTCCGACTTGCACTTGGCCAGTTTATTTAAATGTTTGTGACCTCAGAACTCTGTCAGATCTTAACCGATTTGAAATTGAAAATTCTTTTTTAGAGTTCCGTAGTCCTGATAAGGAACCCTTATATTTTCGTCATGTCCGTCTGTCTGTCTGTGTGTCTGTCTGTCTGTTCAAGGTTTTGCTAGGAGACCGTTAGTACTAGAAAGCTGAAATTGTGTAGGTATGTGTGTATATAAATAACACCGACAAAATGGTGAAATAAAATATTGGATTTTTTTTTAAATATATTTTTTTTATTTTGATATTCAACTATTACAAAATAAAGTTTTCCTAGATGAATAAAATACATAATTATTTTTGGGCGAAAAAGTGAGTCGGCTCCTACACTATTATAATGTTACAAGTCAAACAACCTACGATTCTAGGTAAGTGATACTATTGTCGCGTTATTTAACTTACGCAATCTAAAACTTTACTCAATTTTAATTGAACGTCACGTATTTTAGTTTAACTGTAGTACTTTTATCCTACCTCGAAATTAAACATTAATGTAGTACTTATTATCAGTAATGTACTCATTACATTGTTCTACGAGTATTCTTCTACCAATTAAAGGCTTACAAGTTTTCTCATAACATTCAACCCTATAGTAAAGGCTGCGAGTTGACCGAGTTATTCAGACTCTCGCTGTGCGGACTTACGGTGCATTTTACTGTGCGCAACACGCGGTTCAAAGTTACTATTAGTTGATACTGTGGCGCAAATTCAAGGTCGCACCCGAGGCGTGAAGCGCATTTTGTACGTTACTAGCGTTGTAACTAGGTTTAATCTCGCATTTTTGCTCTCAGGGAGTGCAATTTCTGTACTTGTACTATTCATTATTCTGTGGCTTAAGGTTAACTAACAACCCGCCTAAAAATAACTAGTAAAAATTATATCTTAGGAATCGAACGAGCGGACGGCCCGTTTGCGTAAAGGATTGATTTGATACCTTGAATCTAACACGGAGGTCGCTGGTTCTAATCCTAGTCATACAACAATGGATTTTTGCGATGCTATATATTCATTCATTCATGATTCATGTATCATGGGTGTTTATCCACAGGTGGTTAGAGCATAAAATCGATGTTTCTGCTTGACTTGCTACCAAAATGTACCTTACCACCATCATGGAGAAAATCTGCCGCTATTACCTTACGGTGTAGCGGCAGCACGGCTCTTGAGAGTCAGACTATTCTAGGCTTAGCGTGTTCAACATTCTTGGACACATCATCGCTTACCACCGGCGAGGTAATGGTGAAACGCTGAACTAACAGATGTAACAGAATATTGGATTGTACGTTGACGAGGGTCATTCAACAAGTACGTAGCCTCATCGCCCGATGGCACTGCGATTACAAAAAAAATTTACCATAGTACAGTGCAATGTTTTTGAAGCCTATTGTCAAAGTTTTAAACAATGACCTCTATTAGTTTTGTTTTAATAGCCTTTGAAAGCGAACGTGTCGGTCAGTTTAACAAAAATAAAAAAAGAGCAGTATCGTTCGGTGATTCGATTTTTATTTTTGGAAGGGAAAACGCGCAGTGAAATTAAAAATCGCTTGGATGTTGTATACAGTGACTCTTATCCTTCGATGGCAACCGTCAAGAATTGGTTTAACGAGTTTGCTCGTGGCCGCAAGTCTGTTTTTGATGAGCCACGCCCAGGTGCCTCGAAAAGGGCTACTACGGAGGAAAACATAAAAAAAATTCACGATCTCGTGTTGGCAGACTGCCGATTGAAGGTTCGCGAGATAGCTGACACTGTGGGCATTGCAGAAAGAACGGTACATCATATTCTCCACGAAGAACTGGGCATGAGAAAGCTGTCAGCGCGATGGGTGCCGCGTTTGCTCACACTGGACAACAACCATGACAACGCGCCGGCTCACACCTCTGCCGTCGCCATGGCCAAATTATTCGAATTGCGCTACGAATTGCTGCCCCATCCACCTTACTCTCCAGACTTGGCCCCCTGTGACTTCTTTTTGTTTCCAAACCTGAAAAAGTCACTCGCCGGAAAAAGATTTGGGTCGAATGAGAAGGTCATCGCCGCCACGGAGGCCTGTTTTGCAGACTTCAGGAAAACGTATTTTTTAGACGGGTTTAAAAAGTTGGAGCATCGCTGGGCCAAGTGTATTGAGTTAAAAGGAGATTATGTAGAATAATAAATCGGCACTTTTCGAAAATTTTCGTTTTTCTTTTGTAGGCTAAGTATTTATTGAACGAGCCTCGTATATACTAACTAGCTGATACCCGCGACTTCGTTCACGTACACCAAAAATGTTATCACTGTAAACCTAATTGTTGGAATATAGAACGCAAACACCTACTCAATATATTATAGCAACACTGTTTTATATTGTATGATCTGTATCGCTCTCTTGTAAGGTCAACGCTCCAAATCACATACACGTATATTGTAAAATATTAAAAGTTTCATTAAATCTTTATTCAAATCTTCTTAGTGTTCTTTATTTCATCAGGTTATGGGCCGTCCCGTACCTACGCATAAAAATTTCAAGTTTATTCGCGTGAATAGTGGAATTACAAAAAATAATAACCTCAAAAAGCACGCGGTCGCGTATCAAGTAGTCAAAATCAGTGTTCTTTTTCAGCTATCTATTAAAGATGTCGACAAATAATAACCTTAATGGCTTTTTGTACATTGAGAAATTATCAGGAAGAGAAAATTACGGCACCTGGAGTTTTGCAGTGAAGGCATACTTGCTTCTCGAAGACTTATGGGAATGCATCGAGGTTACAGCAGGTCAAGCTGTAGATCCGAAGAAGGATGTCAAGGCAAAATCCAAATTGATTCTTTTGCTTGACCCGATTATCTACGTCCACATAAGGGAAGCCGAATCGGCAAAGGAGGTGTGGGACAATCTGTCACGAGCATTTGAAGATTCCGGATTAACCAGGAAAGTTGGTTTACTTAAAGATTTAATAAACACTACATTAGAAACTAGTACATGTGTAGAAGAATATGTTAATAAAATTATGACCTCTGCACACCGACTAAGAAATATCGGTTTCAAAGTAGATGATGAATGGCTTGGTACTCTGATGTTGGCGGGTTTGCCGGATTTATACAAACCCATGATCATGGCCATAGAGAGCTCCGGTGTCAAAATTTGTGCGGATTCAATAAAAAGTAAATTATTACAAGAAGTCAAGACCTGTGACGCAAACGCTTTCTATTCCAACACGAAGCATCAGAAGAAAGACAAAAGTGCTAATCAGCAAGGGCAGAGAAAACAGGAGCAAGGGCAATCAAAGGGGCCAAGATGTTTCAATTGCAACAAACATGGCCATTTTAGCAAAAATTGTTGGCATAAAAAAAACAAAACAGATACTAAAAGTAATGGTTTTATTGCTGCTTTTTCAGCCACCACACAAAATGACAATCTGAGCTGGTACATTGACTCGGGTGCGTCGATGCATATGACAACACACAGGGAGTGGCTCGAGGAGGAAACTGCTCCACCTGTAAGAAACATCAGGATCGCTGATGACAAAATGCTCCGTGTGGAAAGTTGTGGTAAAGTTACTATTTCAGTACCAAATGATCAAGGACAAAGCAATAAAATCCAGGTGAGAGATGTTCTTTATGTACCAGAATTATCTACAAATTTATTATCTGTGAGTAAAATGATAAAAAGTGGCTGCAAAATTGAATTCAAAGAAAATGGCTGTGATATATTGAATCAAAATAAGCACAAAATTGCAAGCGCCAAACTAGTAAATAATATGTATTGTTTAAATGTCACAAATAAAACAGCCCATGCCATGTCCGCTGCAACTGATAATGATATCTACTTGTGGCACCAACGTATGGGTCACCTGAACCTCACCGATGTTATGAGGATCCCTAATTGCACTACCGGTGTGAAATTGTCTCCGCTGAAAGAAAATATAACCTGTATATGTTGTTTAGAAGGTAAACAGACAAGGCAGTCATTTCCACATGAAGGCTCCCGAGCAACTGAATTGCTAGAAGTCATCCATTCCGATTTATGTGGACCATTTCAGACGACATCACTTGGAGGTGCCAAGTATTTTATTACTTTTATAGACGATTTCTCACGTAAAGTGTTTGTTTATCCAATCAAGAATAAGTCAGATGCCCTTGAAAAATTCATAGAATTTAAAAATAGAGTTGAAAATGAACTGGATAGAAAAATTAAAAAAATAAGAACTGACAATGGCAAGGAGTACATGAACAAAAATTTCCAAAATTTTTTAAAACAATTTGGCATATTGCACCAGCATTCCAATCCATACACACCCGAACAAAATGGCTTAAGTGAGCGAATGAATAGAACTCTCATAGAAAGGTCTAAATGTATGATTTTAAATGCAAAATTACAGAACAGCTACTGGGGAGAAGCAGTCGTCACAGCTGCGCACATCATCAACCGCTCTCCGACCAGAGCTCTCTCCTACATCACGCCTGAGGAAGTATGGACTGCCAAGAAACCTGATCTGAGTCATATCAAGGTATTTGGATGCAAAGCGATGGTGCATATACCAAAAGAACGTCGTCGGAAGCTAGACGCTAAATCACATGAGTTAATTTTTGTTGGCTACTGTGACGGTGTAAAGGGCTACCGTTTTATAGACCCTAAAAGCAAGCTGGCTGTAACGAGCAGAGATGTTGTATTTCTTGAATCCACTGAAAATAATAATTTGATGAAACAGTCCTCTGAAAAAGAAATAATAATTAATAACAAAATTAAAGTACAGAAAAATGAAGAAAATATATACAATAGTAAAGAAAAAAAGGAATCAAAAGTGTTTAACTTACCATTATTCTCTGAAAAAGAAGTACAGATTTGTGATAATGATAAAGATGAAACTGAAGAGTCAAACTCATCGTTGAATTATAACACTCCAACACAATCATCATCATATTATGATCCCGGTGATGAAACATACATACCTGATGTGAGTATTGACACTCCGCAAGCCCAGCATGTACTCCGGTCAAGAAGACGAAATGAAATATACCGAATATCCGACGTTACCGACGGTGCCCCGGATGAAGATAATGCTGATTCATCTTTTATCTGTATGAATGGCGAGTCTGCAATGGTGATGTTAGACAAAGATCCACAAAATCTTTCCGAAGCACTTAAAAGTGAAAAGGCTGATAATTGGAAAGAAGCAATGGAGGAAGAATATCAATCCTTACTAATGAATAATACATGGACGCTGGTTGAATTACCTCATAATAAGAAGGTCATCCCATGTAAGTGGATTTTCAAAACTAAATCAGATGAGAACGGCAATGTCATGAGGTACAAGGCACGACTTGTTGTCAAAGGCTACCAACAAAAAGAAGGCATAGATTACCATGAAATTTATGCTCCTGTGGTAAGATACTCCTCACTCAGATATATGATTGGTTTAGCTGTAAAGCATAATCTGAAAATTCACCAGATGGATGCCGTAACTGCTTTCCTACAAGGGGACATAGAGGAAGACATTTACATAACACAGCCTCCATATTTTGAAGAAAGCAACCTAGTATGCAAACTTAATAAATCTATTTATGGCCTTAAACAGGCAAGTAGACAATGGAACAGAAAGCTGAACGCTGCTCTAATAGAAATTAGAATGTCACGTTCAAAAATAGACCCGTGTATTTATCATCGCATAATTAATGAACAAGACATATTGTTTATAACAGTCTATGTAGACGACATATTATGTTTATTCAATAATGAACAAACAGCTTTGATGATAAAGAAGAAGCTAAATGAAAAGTTTCATATGAAGGACTTGGGTGAAGCAAAACACTGCATTGGTTTCAGAATTGACCAGAACACTTCAAAGAATGAAATATCACTGGACCAAACGTTTTACATAAATAAAATACTACATCGGTTCCAGATGAGTGACTGCAACCCTCTGTATACACCATGCGAGGCAAATCTGCAATTAAAGAAGGCAGAAAAAGAGGAGGAAGTACTGGTTAACATCCCCTATCAAGAACTCATAGGATGTCTGTTATACCTATCACAAGGAACCAGGCCCGACATATGTTACATAGTCAACCAGCTAAGTCGATTTAACAATAAACCTACAATGCAACACTGGACTGCTGCGAAAAGAATACTGAAATATTTGAAAAGCACACAGAATACAAAACTAACGTTTAAAAAGAACTGTGCCAATATTATTGGTTACTGTGATGCGGACTGGGCAACAGACACCGAAGACAGAAGATCCTGTTCGGGATATATTTTTTTGTTTCAGGGTGCTGCCATCAGCTGGTGTTCTAAAAGACAGCCCACCATAGCATTATCCAGCACAGAGTCTGAATTTATGTCACTGGCCACAGCTGTTCAAGAATCTATTTGGCTAAAACAACTAGAAGAAGATTTTTGGCCGTCTTTGTCAGGTGCGCCAATTTTAATTTTCTGTGATAATCAAAGTGCCATTAGAATTTCAGGTAACGACATCTATCACGCACGAAGCAAGCATATCGATGTACGCTACCATTTTGTAAGAGAGAGGATTGCAAGCAATCAGGTCACTGTTCGCTACAAGAGCACTCAATACATGGTGGCCGATTCTCTGACGAAAGGACTACACAGGCCTAAACATGAAGACCACATGAAAGCAATGGGTTTGCATTCAGAGGAGGATGTTGGAATATAGAACGCAAACACCTACTCAATATATTATAGCAACACTGTTTTATATTGTATGATCTGTATCGCTCTCTTGTAAGGTCAACGCTCCAAATCACATACACGTATATTGTAAAATATTAAAAGTTTCATTAAATCTTTATTCAAATCTTCTTAGTGTTCTTTATTTCATCACTAATAATTTATGATCGTTTACAAAACGAAATGTACTTACTTTATGTACAACAATTATGGAAGCAATAAAGTATTGAGTATTGAAAAAAAAAACGACTTTACATGCCGCGATAGTGAAAATATCCACTAATTATAATCATGTCGTCAAGGTATCAAATTTGTTTATATTGTTTATCTCTATATCTCCGGAGATAATTGTCATATCTCGATAACATTTGAATGGTACCAAACGGGAGGAAAAATAATATTTCAAATCGGTTAAGATTTGACGGAGTTCTGAAGTAACAAAATTAAAAAATACAGTCGAATTGAGAAGCTTCTCCTTTTTGTAAAGGAAAAAAGTAGTTCCTCCATGTTCACCCTCATGCTATAAAGTATCTCTTTATATATTTATATATAGATGAAAACGTAGAAAATAAATCTTGATCAAATATATTAGTTTTTGCTATGTAAAGTTACAATAATTTTACACCTTGTCGGGCAAACTTTACCAGTAATATACTAACCACGAACAATATAACTATTTTTAGGTTATAATTTAGTGTGCAACGTAAACATAAAACTATTCGGGTCGGTACCCAGTGAATCGTTCCATAAAGCTTTCGTAGCAACGTAATGCTATATATGTTTCGTCCTACACGTTACATGTTGCGTAACACAGTGCTAACGTTTTCTAAGTGAACGCTTGCCAATATAAAGCTGGCAGTTTTAAGAGATACCACTTCTAGCTGAGGCTTTATTTACTGGTTAAAACTGACTTTTTTATCAAGGAAGGTAACAAAAGCTTTAAGATAATATAAACAATTTGTTGGCACGTATTCGTTGGTACTTATTGGAGATTATTTTTGTTTGGCTTACTAAGTGTGGGCATTATCATCTGTATATATAAAAGGCAAACGTTACTGACTGACTGATCTATCAACGCACAGCTCAAACCACTTAACGGATTGTGCTGAATTTTGACAAGCAGACAGTTATTATGATGTAGGTGATGATGTATGTATGATGTAGCTAAGAAAGGATTTTACAAAATTCACGCTTTAAGGGGATGCAACGGGGGTTCAAAGTTTGTATGGAGAAACAAGATTAGATAGTTTTTTTTATCGAAACTTCCCATTTGTACTTCTGCCTTTGTAGCCTGAAACTTGACAAGTAGTAAATACGTGTTTCAGGCTTTTACAAAATGTAACCCCAAAGTGGGGTAACCAAGTCTAAAAATCAATATTGTTTCGAATTGCGCTGAAACTTGGCATGTAGATAGTTATTATGACGTCAGTATCCGCTAAGAAAGGGTCCAAAGTTTGTATGGAGAAACAAGATTAGTTAGTTTTTTTTAATTCGCATTAAGTACTTCTGTAAATAAATAAGTAAATACGTATTTCAGGCTTTTCAAAATTTCACCCCTAAGGATAATGGGCTAAGTGTGAAAATCAATATGGTTTTATGGGTTTTATAAAAAATGAATCCCTATTGCAGTTGGTTACGCCATAACTTGAAAACGGGTGGACTAATTTAGTGAATTCTTTTTTTTGATGTATGATGTATGTTTGATGTATGAAAGAAAGGTCTTTATGAAAGAAAGATTTTTATGAAAGAAAATTTAAATAAATGCTAGAAATTTTAACGCGGGCGAAGCCGTGGGAACTTCTAGTTGAAGATATAAAATATATGAACTAAGGCAGTTATGCCTGTCACCAGTCTACCGTTTCGTTCGTTTAAATGATCGTTTAAAAACTAAAAGAACCGACTTCAAATGCCGCACTATTAATTTTCGGTACCAAGTTTGAGGTGTTTATCTCCATATCTCTGGAGATACTTATAAGGTCTCGATGAAATTACAATGGTACCACCCTTGGGATATCTCCTTTCCAACAAAAAAATAATCATCAACGACGTTAATGGGTTCATTAACGACGAAGTTATCCGCGAACAATCATTAAAAATATATATATATACGGTCGATTTAAGAAACATCATTTTTTGAAGTCGGTTGAAAATCATAACTTTGATAAATCACGTCTATCACAAATATACAGGTTCTAGCTTTCACATCTTCCTCTCATGTATATGACTACAAAACCCATAAGGGAAGAATAGCAGCCGCCCGCAGCTTTATCTGATTCAAGGCACAAAGTAGTTTTCAATTTATCTGGAATAAATGCTTCGGTTGGCAGCTCAGACACCCAATTACCTCGCACAAAAGCTGATTACCATCGCCGCGCGGTGCGGGCCGCGCTCCGTAGACGACGCGGGCCGACGCGCTCGTGCGCTGCCTGCACCGCTGCGCTCGCGGAATATTTGAACGACTCGCAAGGAACTCCTCATTTACCCTCTTTGCACAGCCGCCGACAGAGGGCTTTGATACTGTGATTGAATTTAATGTCAATACTCATATTATATACGTACGTTTTATAACTTACGTGTATTTTTATTTAGATACTAGATAAAAAACACACAGCAAAGCAGTTTTGAATGAAAAACAATGAACCTCGCGCTTTTAAGGGAAAAAAACGTGAGTTACAACATTTCCATTATGGTGACTATTTTTGATGACAAACTTTGTGCCAAATTTGGAACAACATGCAGTTAGCTGATTATGAACCCGTAAAATTTGGAACAGCATGCAGTAAGGTGATGAACCAAATTTGGAACTTCTTGCGGTATGGGTACCAGTACGTACAAATAATTTTCCAAATCAGTTCAGGTGTCTTCGAGTTATCGGTGAACATGCATTAAATAAATTATTTTTCAAAAAAAAAAAAACCGACTTCATAACCACAAACAGGCACTCAAAAGCGAAAAATAAATTACTTAATACAATTATTATAAGCGCTACCCACTTATCTATTTGAAGTCGGTGCCAGCCAAGTCTATTGGATCATCATCATCATCATCATCATCAGCCTGTATCAGTCCACGGCTGGACGTAGGCCTCTCCCAAGATGCGCCATTGAGTCTATTGGATAGTAGATAGATACTATGTATGTAGTAGTAGTATACATGACAATACGCGGGAAGGCACTGGTGACCTGTACTACAGGTTTTTTCAAACCTATTCCAGGTACCAGTCTTTCGCAAAGATAGGTTATTGTAGGTATAATTATTATAAAGTTAGCTAATAATGTTTGTAAATAAATTATTTTTCTTCTTTTTCAAAAAAAATTAAACCGACTTCATTACCACAAACAGGCACTCAAAAGCGAAAAATAAATTACTTTATATAATTATTATAAGCGCTACCCACTTATCTATTTGAATTCGGTGCCAGCCAAGTCTATTGGATAGTAGATAGATACTATGTATGTAGTAGTAGTAAGAAAGTAGATACATGTAGGTAGTATCTATCTACTACTTATTAGACTTGGCTGGCACCGACTTCAAATAGGTAAGTGCGTAGCGCTTATAATAATTATATTACATCATTTATTTTTCGCTTTTGAGTGCCTGTTTGTGGTTATGAAGTCGGTTTTTTTTAAAAATAATTTATTTTACCATTTTTAGTGCAAAACAAGTTTTAATTTAATTACATCTATCTATAAAATTTTGTGTCTGGGCCGTTATACACTGACGGATATATACTTTGTGAAAATTTCAAGTATGGTCCTATTATGGTTAAGAAGATACAGATCTGTAAAGTGCGCACATATAGACACACGGACGGACGGACGGACGGACGGACAACAAAGTCTCAAAAAGTGTTAATTTGGTACCCTTCGGGTACGGAACCCTAAAAAATTGACTTTAAATGCCGCGCTAGTGAAAATATTCACTAGTCATAATGATGTCATCAAGGCATCAAAGGACAATGTCCAAAATGGCCCTGTGCAATAAAAGCATCTGACACACACGATAATTAATTGTCTATTTTATTACAATAATTCCAAATACTTTTATAACATGGACTAGATGTATTCCAAAATGAATATTAAAAAGTATTATTTGCGATTATTAACAATAATTGCCGCCATATGGCCGACAGATACTACTGAATCACTCTACTACGTTCTAAGAGTTAGCACTTCCCTACATTGTTGATACCTACCCGAATTATGAAAGTACTGTGTAGCCAACCTAACAACGGAAAGTATTATTTACTTAGTAACTGTTATATAATCTGTGGTATTATGCTTATAATATTTTTTTTGCAGTGTTGGTTGGTACAAAGTACGTTCATAATTTTGAGTTATTTAATTATGTATGCAGTGTCGCGGGACTGATTTGACCGCCATCTTCGCCAAACGTCATGTCATGTCAAAAAATACTAACTAACTTTCAATCCTAACAAGACTTTG
The DNA here is from genome assembly GCA_954871355.1 of Cabera pusaria. Taxonomy (NCBI): domain Eukaryota; kingdom Metazoa; phylum Arthropoda; class Insecta; order Lepidoptera; family Geometridae; genus Cabera; species Cabera pusaria. The sequence continues at coordinate 19,637,886 of OX940887.1, forward strand.
CCAGGTAGAACATTCCTGTGAAGACAAATTAATTCTCCCCACCTTTTTTTCTATCTCGCTCACAGTTACCGTAAGAATATCTGTCAAAAACCAAAATCAACGTGAAGAAAGATGTAAAAACATTATTCAAGGTCATATTTTTAGGGTACCGTACCTCAAAAGGTAAAAAAAAGGAACCCTTATAAGATCACTTTCTTGTCCGTCTGTCTGTCTGTCTGTGCGTCTGTCTGTCCGTCTGTCCGTGTGTCACCACCGATTTTCTCAGAAACGGGTGGACTTAGCAAGTTGAAATTTATACCAGATACAGAAGTCTATAGTCCCTATTAGGTGTATAAATATTAAGGTCCTAAGTCAACACGATGAGAAGATATTGGCAAATTTAGATTTTCGCGAAAACTTGTAAGTACCAAAATGTACCTTAATTTTCAACTTTTTTATTTTTCGGTATTTTTCCTTTACTTGTGCTGTAAGTTGCTTTTGACCGAAATTGACAATTCTAGGTCAACCGGAAGTACCCTATAGGTTTTGGGTCGAAAACCTATAAGGTACTTCCCGTTGACTTAGACTCATAAAATTTGGCAAGAAGCAAGTTCTTATAGCACAAATAAAGGAACAATTCCAAAAATAAAAAAAATTGACAGTTAAAAGGTATCCCCATACATAAATAGTTAACTCCAATCAAAGTAGGGCTCTGAGTTATATGGGCGCTAATACAATTTAGAGGTCTAGCCTAATTGGTACCAACCAACGTTGGTATGGAAGCCTCGCTGGGCGAGTCCAACTCGACTTTACCGGTCTTTATTTAGTCTTAAAAAGTAGTCATAGATGGCGCCACCAATGCATAATTGGGTTAACAAATGCAATCCACTAATTTCGTCGTAACGATACTTCGCACCGTGGCTTAATTGGCAAAGCACCGGAACATGTTATTCCGGAGGTTGCGGGTTCAAGTCCCGTCGGTACGATGAAATTTTGGATTGTGTTTAACAATTTACAAAAATATAAAGTGTGAAACACTTCAAAGAAACATAATATTTGATTTACGCAGTGCAACATCTCTCGTCGGATTTGAAAACTGTAATGTATTCTTCCGAATGATTAACTTACGTAATAAGTAGTCATAGATGGCGCCACCAATGCATAATTGGGTTAACAAATGCAATCCACTAATTTCGTCGTAACGATACTTCGCACCGTGGCTTAATTGGCAAAGCACCGGAACATGTTATTCCGGAGGTTGCGGGTTCAAGTCCCGTCGGTACGATGAAATTTTGGATTGTGTTTAACAATTTACAAAAATATAAAGTGTGAAACACTTCAAAGAAACATAATATTTGATTTACGCAGTGCAACATCTCTCGTCGGATTTGAAAACTGTAATGTATTCTTCCGAATGATTAACTTACGTAATAAGTAGTCATAGATGGCGCCACCAATGCATAATTGGGTTAACAAATGCAATCCACTAATTTCGTCGTAACGATACTTCGCACCGTGGCTTAATTGGCAAAGCACCGGAACATGTTATTCCGGAGGTTGCGGGTTCAAGTCCCGTCGGTACGATGAAATTTTGGATTGTGTTTAACAATTTACAAAAATATAAAGTGTGAAACACTTCAAAGAAACATAATATTTGATTTACGCAGTGCAACATCTCTCGTCGGATTTGAAAACTGTAATGTATTCTTCCGAATGATTAACTTACGTAATAAGTAGTCATAGATGGCGCCACCAATGCATAATTGGGTTAACAAATGCAATCCACTAATTTCGTCGTAACGATACTTCGCACCGTGGCTTAATTGGCAAAGCACCGGAACATGTTATTCCGGAGGTTGCGGGTTCAAGTCCCGTCGGTACGATGAAATTTTGGATTGTGTTTAACAATTTACAAAAATATAAAGTGTGAAACACTTCAAAGAAACATAATATTTGATTTACGCAGTGCAACATCTCTCGTCGGATTTGAAAACTGTAATGTATTCTTCCGAATGATTAACTTACGTAATAAGTAGTCATAGATGGCGCCACCAATGCATAATTGGGTTAACAAATGCAATCCACTAATTTCGTCGTAACGATACTTCGCACCGTGGCTTAATTGGCAAAGCACCGGAACATGTTATTCCGGAGGTTGCGGGTTCAAGTCCCGTCGGTACGATGAAATTTTGGATTGTGTTTAACAATTTACAAAAATATAAAGTGTGAAACACTTCAAAGAAACATAATATTTGATTTACGCAGTGCAACATCTCTCGTCGGATTTGAAAACTGTAATGTATTCTTCCGAATGATTAACTTACGTAATAAGTAGTCATAGATGGCGCCACCAATGCATAATTGGGTTAACAAATGCAATCCACTAATTTCGTCGTAACGATACTTCGCACCGTGGCTTAATTGGCAAAGCACCGGAACATGTTATTCCGGAGGTTGCGGGTTCAAGTCCCGTCGGTACGATGAAATTTTGGATTGTGTTTAACAATTTACTTAAAAAGTATATGCAATAGCAACCTCCATTGTGTATAATCTACTTGGGACTCTTCTTCTAAAACCAGCACATTCTCCTATGTTTGAGGTATTTATCTCCATATCTCTGGTGAAAATAATCAGATCCCGATAAAATTAAAATGGGACCACCTCGGAATCGTACCCTACCTATTAAAAAAAAGAATCATTTGAATCCATTCACAATTGACGGAGTAATCGCGTAACATACACAAAAAAAAACATACAGACGAATTGAGAACCTCCTCTTTTTTTGTGAAGTCGGTTAAAAAATACATACAGTCGAACATAGAACCTCCTCCGTTTTTGAAGTAGGTTAGAAACACAAGCCCCCCCCATACAACTTTTTAAATATCTCAAAGCATTTGAAGTCGGTTTATTCGTTTTTTAAACAAACTTATGTTATACTAGCAGCCCGCCCGGCTTCACACGGGTAGAACATGCCTACAAAATTTGCATCAGTTTGTTGCATCAAATATAATATATTAACGTATTTAACAATCATCGTCATATTTCAACCGATTTACACAAAACCTTAACGAATTATGCACCTAAACCTTCCTCATAAACACTCTGGCTATTGGTCAAAAACCGCATGATAATCCGTTCAGTAGCTATTGCGACTATTGCGAACAAACAGACAGACGCAGTGATGGACTTTGTTTTATAATACTTACGTAGTGATATTGGACAGCCCTTTGGCGTAAAGGATAGTTCCCCTAACTCTGACCCGACGGTCGTTGGTTCTAATCCTAGCTATATACCTACCAATGACAGTTTTATGTGCATTCATGAATCATGGGTTTTCCTACAGAGGTAGTGGGATCATTGAATCAAAATCAATCAAATCATAGGTTCAAAGAAGGGGTATTATACATTTAACGTGTGTATCTGTGTCTGTCTGTAGCATTTTTGCACCCAACCGGATGAACCGATTTTGATTTTATTGTTGATATTTTATTTTTGTTTTATAGATGTCTTCATCGAGAGTGTTCTTAGCTTTGATTAATGAACATTCGTTCAATCGTTATAAAACTATGAGCTTTTTTCTAGTTAATTGCGCTATGAAATCAACTTTCATAGGTCTGATCAATTCGAAAATCTTCTTCTTCAACGATATTGTCAGAACATGGAATCATTGACCTGATGCTGGGACATCTCCTGTACTCTACAGAATACTCAAATCCACACCAACTTACAGCTCAGATTTTAAATGTCGTGTTTAGAGTCATTGGAATGCTTTTATTGAAAAGATTATACATAGATCAGTCGGGGTGGTTTATATATAGATCATAACTATATTATACAATAGAATTTTATACAGTAAAAATATATTATTATACTATATTGACTTCAAATTGATTGTGATCGGTGGGGATCTACAGCATCGCTAAGCTTATAACAATATTTTCGTAGTAACTATGACTTAATCTGTGGTTTCACTGCAGATATTTTATTAATTTTGCGATGCGCGTATGTGAAATCCGTGATATCTTCTAGAGTTTTCATTTGAATTATATACTGTAAAGGACAATTTTAATCTATAATATGTGGCCAAGCTAATTAACCTAATTATTTGGATAAGGATTAATACTATATACTTGAAAATAGCCTTGGAAGTTATGTAATATTTTTTAACAACAAATTAAAGATTAAAATGGTTACTGTGAGTCAACCTTAAGAGATAGACATATGCTGTCGCGGACTTTTTTGTAGGTCTTATTAAGTTGTACAACTCTTCCATAGAAAATATTCTTCCATCTATATTCAATTAAGCAGCGTTCGCAAGAAACGTGTTTTTTCGACCGTTTTTTAGTCGACTTAGGTTGCAAATTAGGTCCTCACGAATGTACCTTTGATTTAAACGGGATAATATATAGCCTATTTTCATTCCGAAAGTCCATTCTATATATAAGTGAAAGAGTTTTTTAAATCGGTCCTGTAGTTTTTGAGCCAAATCATTACAAACATCCAAAATTCAAATGTTCTCTCTTTATAATATTAGTATAGATAGTATAGATAAGTACATAGTATTTCCTTTCTTTTTATCTCTAGGGATCCCTGTGTCGTGGGGGAATTTACAATCATACGTGTAAATTACGGACACAATTGCACCCAGTTGTTAACACTTTTAGTTATAATTAGCGACCCACCCCAGCTGCTCACGGATAGAGCAAAAATACTTAATTTTTTTTGTATCAGCTTGTTGCGTCAAGTATGAATTAATATCTTCAACACTCATAGTCATATTTTAACCATTGTACACAAAACCTCAACGAATTATAGGTAACACCTACTTATACATTCTTCTGGAATCTCTGTCTATAGATGAAATCTACATAAAAATCCGTTAGTATTTTTTTTTATTATCGCGAACATACATACGAGACTTGTACATACAGACAAATAGACGCGGCGGGGGACTTTGTTTTATAATATGTAGTGAAATGTACATCATACTCTTGTAAAGATCAGAACTTATTTTCTCGTTTCTTAAACATTTATTTTGTATGCTTGACTTTCTATCTGCATTGTTGTTGTCAAAGTCTATTTACGTTGTGTGTCGCGTTTCTGTTTAAGGCGCTTGGGAAATCATGAATGGCGCCATGCGCAATACTAAATATACACCACTTCTAGTTTTATGTTTCAAATACAGTTCCAGTGTTACAAGTTTATAGAATAGAATAGAAATACTTTTTATTGAATACCTGCAAAGTAACCTTAGCGTATAAGTCACTTAAAGTCTTACAATGGGCGGTCTTATCGATAATCTCTTCCAAACAACCTTTGGATGGACACTATCGTAGCAAGAATTGGCTGGTAGTGCAGTGCGCAATCACATCAATCTACAGTTAAATATCCATAATTTCAATCATAAACCTATAATTAAGTAAACTTATTACATATATATACATATTATATATTACATAGATATATCATTATATTTACAGCATTTTTTTATTAATTTTAGGTTTTTATTGTTTGACTTCACTGTAAAATAAGCAAATTCATAAACCCAATAGCAAAACAATTTAACCGATTGTATTTTTCAATGTATGATTTTTATTTAATGTATCAATGTATGATAATTATACCTCTAAGCATTATATTACGTAGTAAGTATGTAGTAAGACATTATAAAACGCACGTACTACTTGTTTAATAATGTATAGCATACATGACAATACGCGGGAAGACACTGGTGACCTGTGCTACAGGTTTTTTCAAACGTAATTTCAGGTACCAGTCTTTCGCAAAGATAGGTTATTGTAGGTATAATTATTATAAAGTTAGCTAATAATGTTTGTAGATAAATTCTTTTTCTTCTTTTTCAAAAAAAATTAAACCGACTTCATTACCACAAACAGGCACTCAAAAGCGAAAAATAAATTACTTTATATAATTATTATAAGCGCTACCCACTTATCTATTTGAAGTCGGTGTCAGCCAAGTCTATTGGATAGTAGATAGATACTATGTATGTAGTAGTAGTAAGAAAGTAGATACATGTAGGTAGTATCTATCTACTACCTATTACGACTTGGCTGGCACCGACTTCAAATAGATAAGTGGGTAGCGCTTATAATAATTATATTAAGTAATTTATTTTTCGTTTTTGAGTGCCTGTTTGTGGTAATGAAGTCGGTTTAATTTTTTTTGAAAAAGAATTTATTTTACCCTTTTTAGTGCAAAACAAGTTTTAATTTAATTACATGCATCTATAAAATTTCGTGTCTGGGCCGTTATACACTGACGGATATATACTTTGTGAAAATTTCAAGTATGTACCTATTACGGTTAAGAAGGTACATCTATAAAGTGCGCACATATAGACACACGGACGGACGGACGGACGGACGAACGGACAACAGTCTCAGAAAGTGTTCATTTGGTACCCTTTGGGTTCGGAACCCTACATAATTGACTTGCATCAAACATAAAAGCATCTGACACACATAACACACACGATAATTAATTGTCTACTTTAATACAATAATTCCAAATACTTTTATAACACGGCCTAGTTGTATTCCAAAATGAATATTAAAAAGTATTATTTGCGATTATTAACATTAATTGCCGCCATATATATGGCCCACACAGTCTGAATCACTCTATTGCGTTATAAGAGTTGGCACTTCCTGACATTGTTTATTCCCGAATTATGAAAGCACTGTGTAGCCACCAACCTAACAACGGAAAGTATTATTTACGTAGTAACTATTATATAATCTGTGGTATTATGCTTATAATTTTTTTTGCAGTGTTGGTTGGTACAAAGTACGTTCATAATTCTGAGTTATTTAATTATGTATGCAGTGTCGCGGGACTTATATGGCCGCCATCTTCGCCAAACGTCATGTCATGTCAAAAAATATTAGGTAGGTGCAAAGTTTTTGAACTTTGCACATTAACAAGACTTTGCCCGGTAGAACATTCCTGTGAAGACGAATTAATTCTCCCCACCTTTGTTTGTATCTCGCTCACAGTTACCGTAAGAATATCTGTGAAAAATACTTAAATTCAAAAAATTAAAACCAACCCCGACTGATTTGTATATGTAATCCGAGTTTATAATCAAAGCATTATGTATAACTTTGTACATTGAGACCATTCCAAGGAGATGTCTCAGAATTAGATCAAGTTTACCATATTTTTGCAATATCATTGAAGTAACAAGATACTGCGACAGCGCCATTTTCATTTTTTGACGTCCGCGGTCAAAGGACTACGAGCTTACGAAAGTTGCTATAGTCGTTTTTTTAACCAAAAAAGAGCTGATAATGTTTAAACGGCTGAACAGATTTTCATGAAATAAAGCTAAGAACACTCTCGACGAAGACATCTATCAAACAAAACAAACTAAATCAAAATTGGTTCATCCGTTTGGGTGCTACGATGCCACGATGACAGACACACAGATACACACGTCAAACTTATAACACTCCTTCGTTTTGCGTCGAGGGTTAAAAACCAAAATCAACGTGAAGAAAGATGTAAAAACATTATTCAAGGTCATATTTTTTAGTCATCTAAAGTATATGCAATAGCAACCTCCATTGTGTATAATCTTCTTGGGACCCTTCTTCTAAAACCAGTACATTCTCCTATGTTTGACTTCGCAGCAAAATATGGGCTGCCAAGACAAATTTGAAAGGTTCAGGCATAGTAATGACTGAATTCTTGACGAAAGCCAGACACGAGACATTTATGGCGGCTCGGCAGCGATATGGAATCACCAAATGTTGGACTCGGGATGGATTCATCTATGTGTTAAAAGCTGATGGGTCACGGACTCGTATCAGCTCGATGGCGGAACTGAATGCTATCCCTGAGGTGGCCCCGGCAGCGGCCGTGAGTGCCAGCCCAAAGAAGGCTGTCCCTAAAGAAACTCGTCGTCGTGCAGCCGCAAGTAAAAGTAAACAGTAGTCGTCATTCATAACATATCATATCACCTATGTTTCTTATCTTTCTATAGCTATAGCTTCTATAGCTGTTTCTCAATGTATATCAAATAATCTACCTCGCTATTTTATTTGTCTGTATATACCTCACTTTGGCGTATTATTTTACTTTTTACAAAGAGGGAGTCTTAAAACTTATCTTGAAATTTCTTTTCTATTCTATCTTGTCTAGAGATTAGATTGACAGTCACTGACATTTAATAATTGACAACTGACAGATATGCCATGCGTGATGGAACGTGGACGGAAAATTTTGGGGGACTATTATTGCTCGCGTCCGTAGGATTTAGCCCTCGATGTCCTACACGTGTCCCCTGGGTGGCGCCAAAAGAGCAGTACTTTTTCAGGTGGTAGGCTTAGGCCGCGGCGTGTTACCACCCACCAGACAAAGCCATGCCGCCAAGCGGTCGCTTTACGGCATGAATGTTTGGTGAAGCCATTATGGGGAACGGGTCGGAAACAGTTGCGTTGCTTACTATAGCTAGTCGTGATACATTGAAGGTCAATTTACCTGGCAGCCAATCTTGGAGAGCAGCGGGATCCGAGGCACGGTTCTCCGCTGGCCGACCGCAGATAGTTGGGGGCCCAAGTAGTGAGCCAGCCACTCATGAAAGGCTGCCCCGCCATCTCGCGAAAAATCCCGGAGGTGCGCCATCGTGCCGGTTGGCGACCGGACGAGAGGACCCGATGGACACCTCTGGGGGGGCTCGGGCGTCCCCGCGGTCTCCAGGATTGGTTCCCAATAGGTGAAAAGACCTAATATGTATCACGGGTTGGTAATTAGCGCCTCGTTTCCACTTCCGTTTCCCTTACCTAACTTCACTCCCCACAAAATGAAAGGCAGAAACAGAATAAAGGTTATACAGCGGAAGCACGTCCTCTCCCTTCAAGTGCACCTCTCAAACATTCGAGGCTTGCACTCCAATATCCTCTCGGTCCACCACCACCTTGAGACCGAAAAACCGCATATTCTGTTCCTCACGGAGACGCAGATCAAATGTCCAGCTGACGCGGCGTACCTTGCCTACCCAGGCTATGTTCTAGAGCATAACTTTAGGGCGAGGGCGGGAGTTTGTATGTATGCCCGCGATGACATTTGCTATCGGCGTCTCCGCAACCTTGAAGACCCTCAACTTTCCGTCATGTGGATTTTGGTGGACACTGGCATAGAGAAAATTCTTTATGCTAGTGTCTACCGTTCGCACAGCGGAGACGAGGAGACAAACAGGCTCACAAACCACCTCAGTGAGGCGGCTGATGTGGCCCAACAGAGGTATCCTTCTGCTCAATTAGTGCTTCTGGGGGATTTCAACGCCCATCATCAAGACTGGCTATACCCATACCAGAGCACTGACCACGCTGGTCGAGAGATGCGAAAGCTTGCCTTAACGCTAGACCTCACTCAGTTGGTCCAGGGAGCAACAAGGATACCGGACGTTGATGGCCATACAGCCAATTGCTTGGACCTTCTGCTGACAACAGAACCAGACCGCTACTCGGTGTCGGTTTCATCACCCTTAGGTAGCTCCGACCACTGTCTGGTGAAGTCTGTATCCGTCTACTCCCCGCCCGATCCCAGCCAAAAAGGCACCCGGCGGGTGTGGCGATACAGGTCAGCAGATTGGGATGAGATGCGTTGTTTTTTCGCGTCTTATCCTTGGCGGCAGGTATGTTTTTCTTCGAGCGATCCCTCAGCTTGCGCGGATGCTGTGACAGAAGTGTTACGTCAGGGTATGGAGTATTTCATACCATTTTCTGACGTTCCGGTGTCAAGCAAAGCTCGTCCATGGTTTAATGCCAAATGTAGAGATGCAGAAGCATCAAAACATGAAGCTTACTTAGCCTGGGCTGATGCTCGAACCCGCAAGACTAGAGATGTACGCGAAAAGAAGAAAGCCTTTAACTTAGCCGCCAAGTCCTGCAAAAAGGCTCTCAAGAAGGCTCGCTTCGATCACATACGCCGAACAGGGAACAAACTTGCTTCTTACCCCTCGGGTAGCAAAGCGTTCTGGTCCCTGGCGAAGTCGATCGAAGAGAACTTCTGCCGTCCCTCACTGCCTCCACTACTGAAACCCGATGGATCACTAGCACACTCGGCTGAAGAGAAAGCGAATTTATTTGTTACTCTGTTTGCGGAGTCTTCACGTTTAGATGCTGGCAATGCTGTACCTTCTAGTCTGCCGACTTGCGGGACGTTTATGTCGGAAATCCGCATTCGTCAGACTGAAGTACGCAAAGCGTTGCGCAATCTAGACGTGAACAAAGCTAGTGGTCCAGACGGTATACCAGCTGTAGTCTTGAGGACGTGTGCGCCTGAGTTGGCTCCTATTTTGACACGCCTCTTTCGCTTGTCTATGACGACTGGTCAAGTGCCTAAGTCCTGGAAGCAAGCAAACGTGCAACCCGTGCCGAAAAAGGGTAGTCGTGCAGACCCTGTCAATTACAGGCCTATCTCAGTCACTTCCATACTCTGTAAGACTATGGAACGTGTACTGAACCACAGGCTCCTGGCATACCTAGAAGTGAACGATCTCCTCAGTGACCGACAATACGGGTTTCGCCGAAACCGGTCTACTGGGGATCTTCTAGCGTATGCCACGCACATCTGGAGCGAAGCCATCGAGAACCACGGCGAGGCGCTGGCCGTCTCTCTTGACATCTCGAAGGCTTTCGACAGGGTTTGGCACGATAGCCTTATTAGCAAGCTTCCTTCATACGGCCTGCCCACTGGTTTATGTGTTTGGATAGCAGATTTCTTGAGGGATCGGTCGATTCGAGTGGTCATCGATGGCTGTTCTTCCGACCAATTGGCCATAAATGCCGGAGTCCCTCAAGGATCAGTACTCTCTGCAACACTTTTTCTGCTGCATATAAATGACCTGCTTAAACCCGGTATCTTTGGGTACGCAGATGACAGCACTGTTGTAGAGAGTTATACATCCAACGCACGAACCAGTGCATTACAAATCCAGTCTCATAGAGAAGCGATGGTCGAACGCTTGAACTTTTCTTTGAAGGCAGTCTCTGATTGGGGCGATGCCAATCTGGTCAAGTTCAATGCTGCGAAAACCCACGCGTGTCTTTTCTCCGCTAAACGGAGCCCATTTCTACTGGCTCCTACTTTCCGGGATGTGTCCGTTCCGATAAGTAACAATCTCGAGCTTCTTGGCATCTCTTTGACACCAACTCTCAATTTCGGGTCTTATATTGAGTCTAGAGCCCAGCTAGCCTCAAAAAAGCTTGGCATTTTGGCTAAGGTGAGACGGTACTTCACACCGGGACAGTTGCTTAATCTTTACCAAGCACAAGTCCGGTCGTGTATGGAGTACTGTTCTCACCTTTGGGATGGTTCTGCTAAATACCAGCTGGAGACACTGGAAGCTATTGAGAGGAGAGCCAAAAAACTCATCAGCGATGACCTATTAGTAAGCAAGAGACTCCAGAGTCTCGCGCATCGCCGCAAAGTCGCTTGTTTATCGGTTTTCTATCGGATACATTTCGGAGAGTGTGCAATGGAACTGCATGATTTGATTCCACCATCCCCATTTTATAATCGGACATCCAGAGACACTAAAAGGCGCCACCGATTTATGGTGGATATACCATCTACCCGAACGAAGCGATTTGCTTCTTCGTTCATCATACGAACCGCTAAGGAATGGAATACCCTGCCTGAGTCCGTGTTTCCGATTAAGTACAATATGGGGGTCTTCAAATCGCGAGTGAATAGGTATCTTCTGGGTAAGCACGCTACATCATCGATCGCATCATCACTTAACATCAGGTGAGATAGTGATCAAGTGCTACCCAGTTCGGTATAAAAAAAAAAAAAAAAAAAAAACAAGACATAAGCGTATGCGAATGTAATAGCTTTAGAGATATAACCAGACTAAATATTAAACAATAAAATTGCATATGCGGGCGGATAAAATGTCGTTGTCCATCTCGCTCTCTCATATTACTGATTGCATAGTTTTATCCGTTTCATATTGTTATTTGAATGCAAGGTCTATTTGATACTCCATCCACGTGCTGGAGTCTGCTTTTTTTTTTTTGTTTTTGGCTTAAATAGTACTGTTTATATATCCGGCAGTAAATTTATCATAAACAAGTCTAGATTTATAAATTTTACATATATATATATATATGTTTTATTCTTTTGTTTTTTAGCACTGAAATATGGTACTGTAAGGTAATATGTCGTTGTTAAATATTGCAGTAGTAGAGGATGGTCCTGTGACCTAGTTGTGTGATAATATTGTTTGAGCATTAGTTACCTATGTAAGGATCCGGCAGGTGTACAAAATAGTTAATTTTATTTATAAGTACAAAGTATTAGTTACATAATTATTTATATATTCTAGATTATATTATAGTTTTATATATTGTAGTTACAAGCATATTTTAGTTTATCTATGTTAAATATTTCTTATAATGATAGTAGCGATGAGTATTTATCTTTTTCTTCTTCTGCAGCCAGTAGCAGTGACAATAGTTTCATGAGCATACCCAGTCTCTCTGATACCTTAGATACCACCTTCTCTGATGTACCTAAAAACTTCAATGTTATTCACATCAATGCCTAAAAGCATCCCGGCTCATTTCTCCGATATGCAGGCGTCATTTAATATTGATACCATACATGCTATACTGGTTTCTGAATCCTGGCTCAAACCCTCTCTTCCGTCTATTTCCTATACTCTTCCTGGTTTCAATCTCATTCGTAATGACCGGACTAGTGGTGGTGGTGGGGGTGTTGCTATTTACTTACGCTCACATATCTCTTTCTCTGTAATAAGCACATCAACACAACCCCCTCCGATCAACGCGGGTGAACATCTGTTCGTTGAAGTACCTCTTTCACACTCTAAAATTCTTCTTGGGGTATATTATAGCTTTTCTTCTCGTAACAATTTTTTCTCCTCTTTCGAGAATATCCTGGAAGATCTCAGGCCTTCCTATAGTCATACCATAGTAATGGGCGATTTTAATACATGTCTCTTAAAACGTGATCATCGCTCTCTTGCTCTTGAAACTCTGGCTAAATCTACAAACATGCACATTCTTCCTCTCAGTGCTACTCACCATTTTCCCAATACTTCTCCTTCTCTCCTTGATCTTTTACTTGTCTCTTCCTTACAGCATGTTGCTAAGTTTGGCCAGTGCTCAGCGGATGCTTTTTCATATCATGACTTAATATTCTTATCCTACAAAATTCGTCCACCTAAATCCAAACCCACAATTATTCTGCAACGTAATTTTAGTGGTATGAATCGTGAAGCATTCTTGTCTGATGCTGATAATATCGATTGGTCACCTGTGATGGAGTCCGATAGCATTGATGTTCAAGTGGCGGTGTTTAATTCTCTGATTACGCAGCTATACGATGTGCATGCTCCTATCAGGCCCATCAAGATTAAGCATACACCAGCACCGTGGCTTACCGATGAAATTAAGGTCCTTAAACATAAAAAAGCAGTCACTAAATCAAAATACAAAGTTCGTCCCAATGAGAACAATAAGGCGCGGTACAATAAGATCCGAAATCACTGCAACCTGGTGTGTAGGGATGCTCAGAGACGCCATATCTATGAATCTGTTCAAGAGGAAGATCCGGCCAAGGTCTGGAAATTCCTCAGGTCACTAGGGGTGGGTAAATCGCGTCAAGAAACCATTCCAAAAAATTTGAATATCAACTTTTTAAATCAACATTTCTCCTCATCTACATTACTACTACAACTATTGATTCTTCTACTAAAGCCTGTACTCTAAACTCGTTTCCCAATGTCGTACCCCATGACCACCCTCCCTTTGATTTTCGTCAATTTACTGTTTGCGATGTTAGAAAGAGCATGCTCTCAATTACCTCTAAAGCCGTCGGGAGCGAAGGCATTAGTCGTAATATGTTGATCCCAATCCTTGACCTTATCCTCCCGGCCCTTTGCCACATTCTAAATTATTGTATTTTCTATGGTGTGTTTCCTTCTGCATGGAAAGAAGCACAATTAATTCCTTTACCTAAAAAAACAAATCCTAAAGCCTTCACTGATTACCGTCCCATTTCTATACTTCCCTACCTATCTAAAGTCCTTGAGCGTCTGGTGCATAATCAGATTAGCTCTTTTCTCACTAGACATAACCTACTTAATCCCTTTCAATCTGGCTTTCGACCAGGGCACAGTACAGTTACTGCACTTGTTAAAATCACCGATGACATTCGTCTGGGGATGGATAACGGTCAGCTAACTGTATTGTCACTCCTAGATTTCGGCAATGCTTTTAACACTGTTGATTTCGATATCCTTCTTGCCATCCTTCGCTCTAATAACATGTCTGTAACAGTAATTGACTGGTTTCACAGCTACCTTTACGGTCGCCGGCAACGGGTTCGTTTTGAAGAAAGTATTTCTTCGTGGTGACACTTCTGCCGGTGTACCTCAAGGTGCCGTGTTATCTCCTCTTCTCTTCATCATCTTTATTAACTCTATATCACACAATCTCACTTCATCCTACCACCTGTATGCAGATGATCTTCAGTTGTACTGCCAAGCACCATCGAAACATCTTTCTGATGCTATAGAGGCTACCAACAACGATTTAAACCGAATCTCAGAATGGAGTAAATCCTACGGCTTAAAAATTAATCCATCGAAAACACAACTAATTATTGTGGGTAGTCCTCGATACATCAGCCTAGTAGAATGGGGCAAATTACCTCGTGTCGAATTCGAAGGTTATAAATAACTATACCTTTTAGTGACACAGTGAAAAATTTGGGAATTTTTATCGATCGGACTTTATCATGGGGCCCCCAATTAGCTGAAACTAGTAGCAAATTATTTGCTTCTGCAGGCTCCTTACGTAGGCTGCGTAACTTCTTACCCACTACCACTAAAATTGCACTTGCACAGACTCTCCTGTTACCTATATTAGACTACGCTGACGTCTGCTATCTCAATCTGACCCAAGAGCAATTAAATAAACTTGAGCGACTCCAAAATTTTTGCATACGATTTATTTTCGGCTTACGAAAATACGATCATGTTTCCAAATACCGCTCTAAGCTCAAGTGGCTCTCTATTCGCCGTCGCCGGGATGCCCATATACTATCACTCCTTTACTCTATCCTTTTCAATCCTGCTTCTCCGCGCTACCTTCATGAACGCTTCGAATACCTTTACCTATCCCATCCCCTACGCACACTTAGGTCATCAGAGAACAAGATTAAAAATTCCCTCGCACAATACGAATTTCTATGGTCATTCTTTTAATGTTAACGCAGTCTGTCTATGGAACTCTTTGCCCATAGAAATTAGACGTATACAAACTCTGGACGCTTTTAAAAGTCACGTAAAAGAACACTATCTCTCCGAGAAATCTGCTGCTAGTTGTTTATCTTATATCACTGATAATATGCATGTACTTATGTAAATATATTGCTTGTAATTATATATATATATTTATATATATGTATGTTTATATATATATATAATGTATACTATTGTACTATATTATGTAGTATATAAATAGTATTTATATTTATAGGTATTTATTGTAGGTATAATTATGTATTTTTACAAAATAGTTTTATGACCACCGCCATCCATTATGTTCTATTTTAAACCTCTCCATGCATGGTTGTCTGGAAGAGATCGCTTTGAGCGATAAGACCGCCCATTGACACTATTTTTAACAAAAATGTTTTAGTACTAAGTTTCTTGGTGTTCAATAAAGAGTATATCTATCTATCTATCTATTTATCTCCATATCTCTGAAGATACTAATCAGATCTCGATAAAATTAAAATGGGACCACCTAGGAAACGTACCCTACCTATTAAAAAAAGAATCATTTGAATCCATTCACAATTGACGGAGTAATCGCGTAACATACAAAAAAAAAACATACAGACGAATTGAGAACCTCCTCCTTTTTTGTTTAGTCGGTAAAAAAAAAAAAGAATAATAATACCACTAAGCATTATATTAAGGCTGAAGTATGAGAGTATGAACTTATACTAGTATTGAATGTGTAGTTTCGTTACTACACGATTAGAAATGATCATTACAGTAAACATGGTTTGGTTTAACCCAATTGGCCAAAAGGTAATAGGAAAAAAATGTTTTTCATCCTCATTATTCCCCCATTCATTAGTTATGCATATAAATGTAAAAGGAAGTAAAAGAGAGTGCGAGACAAAAATGACAGGAAAAACTTGAGGAAGAATGTTGCGTCAACCCTCAAATAAATTGGGATAGGAGCAAGATAATGATGACGTTACTATCACTATTTGACCGAGCGAGCGCGAAGCGTCTCCGTTTTAGCTTGGGCAAAAATGCTTTCTGTGTCTGTCCGACTGTTCTCCTCTACAGGTCGCATTTCTAAATAGATTCTTCTGAAATTTTGTGAGCAGGTCAGGTAGGTTAGATTTTTTTTCAAAAACGACGGAATATGGGGGTTTGAAAAGGTACAAGAAGTTATATTTCAGCCATTACGAAACATTTTCAAAAATGTCACCAAACCAATACCTACCTTCGAGGGGTCCGAGTTGAGAGGTGTGTTTCGAAATATACCTATGATTTTTGTTTTTTTGATATCCCCTTTACTTGCGTTTGATCGATAATTACATTAGGTGTACGTAATTCATTGATGTGACTGGCTGGTTGGCTGGCTTGACTAGCGCGGTATTTAAAGTCGGTTCTTCTTATTTTTTAAACGATCTTGAATTATAAATTTCAATAACGTGCAAGTTGTCGGCTTATTGTTTTTTACTAAAGCCTTACCAAAGTACTTGTAGTTTTGGTTTTAAACCGACTTCAACAAAAGAGGAGGTTCTCAATACGGATGTTTAGATTTTGTTGTATGTCCGGATGTATCGCCGTGTTATATATATCGCGATCAACTAACTTAATTAGCCGTTCAATCCACAGCCTAGCCTCTTTACTACATAGCGCCATTCAACTAGCGGCTTGAATGATATTCAGCCATTTGAAGGTCTTCACTACCTTCATTTAAACGCCATGACGTCGCTTCTGGTGACGCGCGACCGCTGCCGCGGCTCCGCTCCTTTCTGCGCTCCTAAGCGCACGTCACGCGGTGGTCCCTGTTCTCTAGTGTGTTGCCTTAGTGTCAGACTAAGCCAGTTTATTATGTTGTAACAAACGCTACGGCTGAATATTATATAAGTAGACGGATTAACAAAATTATTTTATTTGTTCATAAGAGGATTAATCCTACATGGTCCCTTTATGAAGATAAACTCAAACTCAAAGCATTTATTCAGTACTAGCGAAGTATATACCGAAGCGACCTGCTTCTATAACCGCCAAGGAAAGGAATCCCCTGCCTGAGTCTGTGTTTCCGGTTAAGTACAATATGGGGGTCTTCAAATTGCGAGTGAATATGTATCTTCTGGGTAAGCACGCTCCATCATCGATCACATCATCACTTAACATCAGGTGGGATATTGATCAAGATACACAGTTTGGTGTAAAAAAAAATTGACCGGCCATAACATAATAACGAATCGATTGACACCTTATTCATCAAAATCGGATGAATAGTTTAGGCGCTACGGCACAGATTATAAAATAGTTACTACGTAATATATATGTAAATACAAACAAATACACATACAAACCTACATAGACTGCTAAAATCATAACCCTTCCTTTTATAGTCGGGTAAAAAGCATAATTTATTACTTTGAATAAAAAAACACAGAAGTAATGAGCCATTCAGCTTTTATACAATCGTCGAACGTCAGACTACAAAACACCTCAAACTTGGTGCGAGCCATTCAGCTTTTATACAATCGTTGAACGTCAGACTACAAAACACTTAACTTGGTGCTGATCATACTTAAATTCAAAATTTAAAACCACCCCCGACTGTTCTATGTATAATCTGTTTATTGAGACTATTCCAATGAGCATCCAAACTTCAGTGCTGTAAATTGATGAGGAGTTGTGCATTCTGCAGATTCCATGAGATGTCCCAGCATCAGGTCAATGCTTCCATGTTCTTACAATATCGTTGAAGTAACAGGATACCGAATTTCGAATAGATCACACCTATGAAAGATGATTTTATAGCGCCATCAACTAGAAAAAGGTTCATAGTTTTAAAAGGGTTGAATAGATTCTCATGAATCAAAGCTTAGAACATTCTCGATCCTAACACCTTTTACACAAAAAACTAAATTAAAATCGGTTAATCCGTTTGGGAGCTACGATGCCACATACAGACACACACATACACATATACACACGTCACACTCGTAACACCCCCTCTTTATGCGTCGGGGGTTTAAAATGACTAGCGCAACATTTGACGTCGGGTTGTTTCAGTTTTTTAAACGACTTTAAATTAATAATCATCACAAATCATTGTAATACTAATTTTCTATTTTAATTTGAAGTCAATTAGAACAATAGTATAATCATGAGACAAGGGTGTTTCAATTAACCAATGCTTAGGATAATAGGCTGTATACACGCGTATTATAGCCATTATCCGAAGTAATACGTTAATGCAAATCTACGCGTCGCATTGTTAACGTCCTTCATTAGCAGTGCAAACCCCAGCTCCAGTTGAATTATGGCGGCGCGTCATAAGCTTAAGACGTGTGCAAACAAGATTTATGTAATTAATTTAGGAGATAAGAGCGGGCACGAGAATACATACGTTATGGAACACAAAGGATATCAGCACCTAAGCCAGCGCCTCATGCCAGCTCTCTCAATAAGATGCTATCATTGTTGAGCGCCGCCAGTCTAAAGCTTCTAGTCTGATCAAATAGTGCGCGACTCTCCTACTGAACACAAAGATGTTCTTGTGAAATGAGTTTCGCCATGATGTAAAAAAAGGCCGACATTAAAACTTGATACTTACTATCAGGGATGTCATTATAAGGGAAGGAGACAAATATAGACAGTGGGCCGTAGCGAGGGAACGCTGGGTTCGCTCGAGGCGGACCCTGTGCGAGGGCGAGCACCGGCCGACATCAACGGCCGGAGATATTTACGTTTATCTTCGGATAACGGCTTCATCGCAAGCTTTATTACGACATCCACTCACGTAATCCTCAGGCTACGTCATAACTCCTCGTTTGCTGCCCTCCAACAATGTACTATATCGCTCTGCCGCTAGTGCCAGCCAGAGCGATGCAGCTCCGAATTTCACAGATACTTAACGACTGTTTTACACGTGTTCTGCACTAACATACAAAATAGCAAGGAAACTGGTAAACTTACTTACACAAAACATAGGTGAGTAGACGGTCAAAGTAAGCCTAAGCGAGATGGCATTTTAAAGAAATGTGTACTGGGCATATATAGAAATAAAGTAAGGTTGCCCACAATGTGCACCTAGTGGTCATCACGTAATTTACACATACTCCTATATCGGTATGAAAATTTTCCGATACGAATGAAGGAACCATTTTTAACTTTTCGAGGCTTATAGGGCTCGGATGCGGATCCGACCCGGCTATAAATGAATATCGGATATGGAATCCATAAATACTCAATCTAAATTTGCAAATTTTCTCCGAGGACCGTAAAAACGAAGAGGTATTCGGTAATCGGTTAACGCCTGATATACAGTTAAAACTGTTTCGGAGCTGATGCATTTTTTTGCGTATATTTTGGATATAATCGGTAACAATTTTCCAACTTAACATTTTTTGTTACACATTCATTTAAATTTGAACTCAATTGAAAAACAAAGGTTTTACGGACCAAATGATGAATTTAATCATCTTATATATATAAAAGAAAGTCGTGTTAGTTACACTACTTATAACTCAAGAACGGCTTTACCGATATGGCTGAAAATTGGTGAGGACGTAGCTTAGGGCCAGGAGACGGACATAGGATACTATTTATTTTGGTGATTTTCTTTTTTATTTTTTTATTTATTTTTATTTTATTTTTATTTTTTAGTGAATGTGTGCGTGTGTAAGGAAACAGCATAACGTTGAAAAACATGCTATTTGCATTCTCACCAAAATTCCACAGAAAATATTCAGTAAACACCTCATCTTTACTGAAGGTATGACTTAGACTAGACTTTTACTTGAAAACTGAGCTGAAACGTGACCCATCTCTACGACCAAAACTGATAAAAACTTGAAAATTTTTAATATTTGACAGTGGCTAAATACACTAATCGTGTGGAGACATAATGAAACTTAAAAAGCCTAAATTAAGTTAATCTAAAAGGTCTAAAAGGTAACACGACATTCGTTGTCTGTTAGGTGGTACGAAGTTCGCCGGGCCAGCTAGTATTCTACTATATATATTATAAATGCGAAATGTTATGCATAGAGTTCAAATTTAAGATGTTTAATGACGAAGCAAGAACATCTGTTTCTAACATCGCGGAAAATGTAATTTTTGGAATGCAGAATCTCATACATTTAGGTAATATATGTACAAGGAGAACTGTGCAACCTACTCTAGCGCCATCTGGATGCTTTTATATTGAGATAAGTTGTTGAATATAGATGGATAGATAGATGTTTGTAACTCTTTCACGCCAAAAATGGCCGAGAGGTTTGGATGAAAATTGGGATTCAGATACTTTTTAACCTGGATTTACACATGGGATACTTTGAAACGCGGACGAAGCCGCGGGGCGCAGCTAGTATACGTACAAATGTGGTAACTTACTGTAAACGGCCTCAGGATGAATAGCACTACAGAAAGGTTTAAATTGGACGAGGGGATTAGAACACGCCAGCTTAGTGCAGCCGCCGGAAGTAGACCTCTAACCGCCGCCGTATAATAGCTTTCAAATTGACCCTTCCACTTCGGCCTTCGCTAGCGCTGTTCGCCGACGCACCGTTGCCGACTCAGTATTTTTGTTATATACTACATACATTTTTTATGAATAATCGTGCGTACTCTGCCAGAGGTATTTATCTCAAATTGTATTGAAACGATTAATCTAGGTTGCCGCAGAAAGCTCTAGAAAATTAATTTTCGCACAAAGGCATTAACACGAAATCACACCGGAAGTTTCGGAACTGTTATTTCCTTTTATAGCTGAGGCTAACGTCAACCGACCGGTGACGGTGCGCCTGCCCGGGTACGAGGTTAGTCAAATACATAAAAGGGATGAGTCGCGCGAAATACTGGCGTTGTAGGAGCCTAAGCCCTGTTTAGATTAGATCAGACCTTCGAAATAACAGTGAATGAGGACGTGGATTAACTACGGTCCGGAACGCTTCGGCCCGTGCGCTTAATGGGCCACTGGTAGGGGTAATGAGGGGTGCGGGGATCGGGAGGGCTCTTCGACGTCCTCGGTACACGATACAATATATTCTTATGTATTGAGCACGCGTTTCGTATCGGTGATGTCAAGTGGATACGGTCACCGTAATTACATTTACATTTTAAAAATAAGATTCGAGGTTTATATTAGAGCAATGTAAAACATGCAAAGCTATTTGCATATTTAAATGGTGTGGTCGGGCGGCATCGTCCTCGGTTTCGCGCATCGATTTAGATTCGTGCTCTACAGATGTCCCGGCGGCGCCGCAGCGCGCAACCAAGGGGTCGAAATTCATTTTTCAATGTCACAGAACAAAATTCATTAGAACTTTGAAATTACTGATGGCTAAACGGACGGAGTGAAATTTGCTCTTAATTTGTACGGAAACTTTTTCTCAAATTTTAAGCAACTTTCTAAAACGACTTTTGAAGTGAGAAAGATGGAAAAAGTGGTAATGATTACTTTTGTGTTTTATTTTATTTATCGTGCCAAGTAAAACGATGCTAGCTTTGGCGATAATAGAATTAAGTAATTTTCATTGGATTATCGTGCATTTTTCGTAATATTGAAATCCGTCCATATATAACGCTACAGCAGACTTAACCCCCTTTCTCCTTCCACTTGGAATTATGGAATATTTTGCGCAACATCTTATTATGTAGAATGAAGTCCTTAATGTACCTCTCAAATTTGATTGAAATCCGTCGATAAATAACGCTACAGCAAAATTCCCTCCTTCAGTGCCCTTTTTAAATGTTTTTTCGCATCACCTTGTGTAAAATGAAGTCCTTAATGTGCCTCTCCAGTTTGACTGAAATCGATACAGCAAACTTCCTCTCTAAGAGATGCCCCTGCATTTAAGCAGCATTTGGTTTAAGACATTTATTTCTGAATAAGAACTACAAATATTCACTTAAATGAGATATTTAAATATTTACAATTTCAAAACACACAATATAACACAAAAATAACTTAATCAAAATCGTTTCATCGGTTTGGGCTACGATGCCACAGACAGACACACACATACACAGATACATACGTGAAACTTATTATAACACCCCATCTTTTTGCGTCGGAGGTTAAAAATGAAAGATAACGATGCTAGAATTAGTTTTAACATCACTAAGAAGCTACGAGCGTAGACCGTTGACTTCTACCTACGGTGATACCTACGGTTCATACGCGTAGGCGTAGCGATGCTACGAACTTGTTAGTAGAGCTTTTTTAGGGTTTCGTAGCCGAATGGCAAAACGGAACTCTTATAGATAAGTCATGTCTGTCTGTCCGTCTGTATGTCACAGCCACTGTATTCCGAAACTATTCTTATTCATATACTAGAAGTCCCCCGCGGCTACGCCCGCGTTAAAAGCTCCTTTTATTTACTTAAAACTTTTCTTTTGTAAAAACGATTCTATCATTAAAGACATCAAATAAAAATTAGCCAAATTGGTTCACCTGTTTTCATGTTATCGCGTGACTAAGACAAATCAGGATTCATATTTTTAAAACCCGAAAAACCCAATAAAGCGCAATCCGAAACTATATTGATTTTCAGACTTTTTTACCCCAGTTCACTCTTTTAGGGTGGCATTTTGAAAAAGTCTGAAACTCGTATTTACTTATTTATTTACAGAAGTACTTGTGTGAAATGTCGAATAAAATGACTATCCAAAATTTGAGCCCCCGCTTCATCCCTTGAAGAGTGAATTTTGAAAAATCCTTTCTCAGCGGATACCTACGTCAAAATTTCTATCTGGATGCAAAATATCAGCGCAATCCGAAACAATATTGATTTCAGACATTTTTACTCCACTTCACCCTTTTAGGAATAGAATTTCAAAAAGCCTGAAACACGTATTTACTCATTTATTTACTAAACTACTTGTGTGAAGTTTCGAATATAAGAGACAATCAATTCTTGTTTCTCCATACAAACTTTGAACCCTCGTTACATCCTCTTCAGGGATGAATTTTGGAAAACCTTTCTCAGAGGGAACTAACGTCGAAATTAATAACTATCTGCATGCCAAATTTCAGCGCAATCCGAAACAATATTGATTTTTACACTTTATTACCCCATTTCACCCTCTTAGGGGTGGAATTACAAAAAACCTGAAACACGTGTTTACTTATTTTTTTACTGAAGCACTTGTGTGAAGTTTCGGATAGAAAAGACTATCTAATCTTGTTTCTCCATACAAACTTTGAACCCCCGTTTCATCCCCTTCGAGGGTCAATTTTGGAAAATCCTTTCTCAGAGGGAATTAACGTCGTAATAACTATCTGCATGCCAAATTTCAGCGTAATCCGAAACAATATTGATTTTACACTTTATTACCCCATTTCACCCTCTTAAGGGTGGAATTTCAAAAAAACCTGATACACTTGTTTACTTATTTTTATACTGAAGCACTTGTGTGGAGTTTCGGATAGAAAAGACTACCTAATCTTGTTTCTCCATACAAACTTTGAACCCCCGTTTCATCCCCTTCGAGGGTCAATTTTGGAAAATCCTTTCTCAGAGAGAACTAACGTCGTAATAACTATCTGCATGCCAAATTTCAGCGCAATCCGAAACAATATTGATTTTCACACTTTATTACCCAATTTCACCCTCTTAGGGGTGGAATTAAAAAAAACCTGAAACACGTGTTTACTTATTTTTTTACTGAAGCAATTGTGTGAAGTTTCGGATAGAAAAGACTATCTAATCTTGTTTCTCCATATAAACTTTGAACCCCCGTTTCATCCCCTTAGAGGGTTAATTTTGGAAAATACTTTCTCAGAGGGAATTAACGTCGTAATAACTATTTGCATGCCAAATTTCAGCGTAATCCGAAACAATATTGATTTTACACATTATTACCCCATTTCACCCTCTTAAGGGTGGAATTTCAAAAAAACCTGATACACGTGTTTACTTATTTTTTTACTGAAGCACTTGTGTGGAGTTTCGGATAGAAAAGACTATCTAATCTTGTTTCTCCATACAAACTTTGAACCCCCGTTTCATCCCCTTCGAGGGTCAATTTTGGAAAATCCTTTCTCAGAGGGAACTAACGTCGTAATAACTATCTGCATGCCAAATTTCAGCGCAATCCGAAACAATATTGATTTTCACACTTTATTACCCAATTTCACCCTCTTAGGGGTGGAATTAAAAAAAACCTGAAACACGTGTTTACTTATTCTTTTACTGAAGCACTTGTGTGAAGTTTCGGATAGAAAAGACTATCTAATCTTGTTTCTCCATACAAACTTTCAACCCCCGTTTCATCCCCTTCGAGGGTTAATTTTGGGAAATCCTTTCAAACAGGGATCTAACGTCGTAATATCTATCTGCATGCCAAATTTCAGCGCAATCTGAAACAATATTGATTTTACACTTTATTACCCCATTTCACCCTCTTAGGGGTGGAATTACAAAAAAACCTGAAACACGTGTTTACTTATTTTTTACTGAAGCACTTGTGTGGAGTTTCAGATAGAAAAGACTATCTAATCTTGTTTCTCCATACAAACTTTGAACCCCCGTTTCATCCCCTTCGAGGGTCAATTTTGGAAAATCCCTTCTCAGAGGGAACTAACGTCGTAATAACTATCTGCATGCCAAATTTCAGCGCAATCCGAAACAATATTGATTTTCACACTTTATTACCCAATTTCACCCTCTTAGGGGTGGAATTAAAAAAAACCTGAAACACGTGTTTACTTATTTTTTTACTGAAGCACTTGTGTGAAGTTTCGGATAGAAAAGACTATCTAATCTTGTTTCTCCATACAAACTTTCAACCCCCGTTTCATCCCCTTCGAGGGTTAATTTTGGGAAATCCTTTCAAACAGGGATCTAACGTCGTAATATCTATCTACATGCCAAATTTCAGCGCAATCTGAAACAATATTGATTTTACACTTTATTACCCCATTTCACCCTCTTAGGGGTGGAATTACAAAAAAACCTGAAACACGTGTTTACTTATTTTTTTACTGAAGCACTTGTGTGGAGTTTCAGATAGAAAAGACTATCTAATCTTGTTTCTCCATACAAACTTTGAACCCCCGTTTCATCCCCTTCGAGGGTTAATTTTGGAAAATCCTTTCTCAGAGGGAATTAACGTCGTAATAACTATCTGCATGCCAAATTTCAGCGTAATCCGAAACAATATTGATTTTACACTTTATTACCCCATTTCACCCTCTTAAGGGTGGAATTTCAAAAAAACCTGATACACGTGTTTACTTATTTTTTTACTGAAGCACTTGTGTGGAGTTTCGGATAGAAAAGACTATCTAATCTTGTTTCTCCATACAAACTTTGAACCCCCGTTTCATCCCCTTCGAGGGTCAATTTTGGGAAATCCTTTCTCAGAGGGAACTAACGTCGTAATAACTATCTGCATGCCAAATATCAGCGCAATCCGAAACAATATTGATTTTCACACTTTATTACCCAATTTCACCCTCTTAGGGGTGGAATTAAAAAAAACCTGAAACACGTGTTTACTTATTTTTTTACTGAAGCACTTGTGTGGAGTTTCAGATAGAAAAGACTATCTAATCTTGTTTCTCCATACAAACTTTGAACCCCCGTTTCATCCCCTTCGAGGGTTAATTTTGGAAAATCCTTTCTCAGAGGGAATTAACGTCGTAATAACTATCTGCATGCCAAATTTCAGCGTAATCCGAAACAATATTGATTTTACACTTTATTTCACCATTTCACCCTCTTAACGGTGGAATTTCAAAAAAACCTGATACGTGTTTACTTATTTTTTTACTGAAGCACTTGTGTGGAGTTTCGGATAGAAAAGACTATCTAATCTTGTTTCTCCATACAAACTTTGAACCCCCGTTTCATCCCCTTCGAGGGTTAATTTTGGAAAATCCTTTCTCAGTGGGAACTAACGTCGTAATAACTATTTGCATGCCAAATTTCAGCGCAATCCGAAACAATATTGATTTTACACTTTATTACCCCATTTCACCCTCTTAGGGGTGGAATTCCAAAAAAACCTGAAACACGTCTTTACTTATTTTTTTACTGAAGCACTTATGTGAAGTTTCGGATAGAAAAGACGATCTAATCTTGTTTCTCCATACAAACTTTGAATCCCCATTTCATCCCCTTAAGGGGTGAATTTTGGAAAATCCTTTCTTAGTACACCCTTACGTACTAGGACAAATATACCCTCCAAATTTCAAGTCTCTACGACCAGCGGTTTAGGCTGTGCGTTGTCTGTCAGTGAGTCAGTGAGTCAGTCAGTAAGTATGTCAGGACAAAGATTCTTATAGTATTAGATTTATTGATAATAAATATTACACGTCAGTCAAACAAAATTAAATGGAATATTATTCTAACATTACTACAATTTTTTACAATTAGTTATCATTTAAAATTAAACATTTAAAAATATAATATTTTCAAATTTAAGAAATAATAATCATAATACATGGTCATAATACGATTAATTATAAAATAATCAATTTTCCTCTTCAGTTGATAAAACCATTCAGTTGATAAATTCATTCATATAGATCATTTATATTATTATTAGAACTACACTGTTGAAACTTGGTAGGTAGAGATGTATTTTGTAAATCGCTTTACGATTTTTATAGAAAAATAAATATATTAAAAATTAAGAGGGGGGCGGGGCTCCCCATAAAAAAAACTGAAAAAAATTATCATATCTATAAAAGCAAGCAAAGTGTATAGAATAGGTCTTTAATAATTTAAGATCTTTTGTTTAAAAAACTAAAAGAACCGTCTTCAAACGTCGCACTAGTAAGTAGCCAATAGACTTAGTAACTATTATATAATCTGTGTCAGTAGTAGAGTAGAGATAAGTAAATGCATCGTAATACAAATGTTGATATATTAAAAACGGCTCGGCCGATTTCGTTAAAATTACAATGGGACTACCTCGGCAACGTTCCCTAGCCATTAAATAACCGGCCAAGTGCGTGTCGGGCCACGCGCAGTGTAGGGTTAGTGTAGGGTAGTGTAGGGTTCAATGCAAGTCTTTACCCGTTATAAACAAGCAACTAGGTACTCCGTCTTTGTCACTTTAAAGGATTTATTCCAAGGATTTTGTATTTGGTACAAAATTATCCAACACCCAAGATCAACGACTATTACTGCTAAACTAATAAAGTTATTTCAACCGCTATAATTTTCCTTTAAAGTTCATGAAATTCGCTATTATCACAAATTTTTCCAGATTTTTCAAGCCAGCAGTTTAGCTTCTAGAGGGGGGGGGGGGGGACGCCCTACTGGAACAAAAATTTGCACTTTAAATGTGCATTCAATCGAAAAATGGTATCAGCAATTCTTAAGTCATTTTAAAAGGCCTATTCAACACCTATTAGACGACCTATTAGACGATAAAAAAAAATTCATCCCCACTTCTCATATAGGGGAGCTACCCTAAAAAAAATATTTTTCGGCGTAATTTATATACATACCCCCTCCTCCCTTGTCAGGACTACGGAACCCTAAAAATGAATCACTCGAATCCGTACATAATTGATAATTATTGGTAACATACACACAACATACAGACAAATTGAGAACCTCCCCCTTTTTTGTAAAGTCGGTTACAAAAATTGGTTCAAATTACTTTTTATAATAATAATAATAATTATTATTATTATTCACGTTATTTATTTTCTTTCTTCGTTTTAGGTTTTTTACAATAAAGATATCCAAACAAAAATAGAAAAAAATCATTACAAATAAACAATATTATAAAAAAACCTAAACCTAGAGTGCCGCCGGTAGCGGGGCAGGGCCCAAGCAACCGGTGGTTAGGGCTGCAGAGAAAGGAACTCCTGACGATGCGTGCCGTGTCAAGAAGTACCGCCTTCTGTATCTGGCCCTTGATCCAGCCGTCTAACGAGAGTCTCTTGAGATGTTGGTCGAGACTCTTCGCTATTAGGCCGTTTGCTGACACGACTATCGGGACAATACTAGTCGAGTCAACATCCCACATGGCGGTAACCTCGTAAGACAAGTCAAGGTACTTGCTAAGCTTGTCCTTTTTAGCCTTCACGAGGTTCTCGTCATGCGGGATGGTGATGTCGACTAACACTGCCCGCCGCTGAGACCGGTCGACTATCACGATATCAGGTTTATTGGCGACAATAGTCCTGTCCGTGATAATAGATCGGTCCCAATAGAGCAAAGCACGACCATTTTCGAGAACTGACGCAGGTGCGTACTTATAGTACGGTACCTCGGACTCGACAAGGCCGTATTGAAGAGCAAGTTGCTGGTGGATGATCCTGGCTACGAGGTTATGTCTGTGCAAGTACTCGCCGTTAGCAAGATGAGAACAACCGGAAATAATATGCCTGGGTGACTCTCCGGGACGGCGGTATGCCCGACAAATGTCGACCGTACCGTCCTTCATGATATATTTCCGGTAGTTGTTCGTCTTGATAACTTCGTCAGCAATTGCACAAACAAAACCTTCGGTTTCCCCAAAGAGGTCCCCGAATCGTAGCCAGTTCACCGATGCGAGCAAATTCACATCGGGCCCTGTTAAGGCCCGATAGAATCTGCCGTGCAGCTCCTTGCTCTTCCATACGTCCTTGCGGTCTTCGGTGCTCAGCACCTGAGGTTTGCGCCAGTTCTCTTTGCCTAAGGAGAGAGGCGTTAAGGTCCTGTCAACTGCTACCACATCGCGATGCATCCCATACTCGTTGCTTAGGAAATATTCCCGGAGACTGCATACTTCACGGTTATGGAGAGTCTTGGCATTTAAAAAGCCTCGACCGCCCCATTTCCGTGGAATATACAGTCTCATAACAGACGAGCGTGGGTGGAGCATGCGATGTGACGTCAGTTGTTGTCGAACCTTTCTGTCCAGGGCGTCTAACTCGGTCTGAGTCCACCTTAGTATGCCAAAGGTGTATGTAAGTAGGGGCATAACCCAGCCATTGAAGGCACGCACCTTGTTGCCTCCTGACAAAATACTGTTAAGTACCTTTGTCAGGCGACCAAAGAAACGCTCCTTCACCGACTGCTTTATCCCCCCACTCTCGATACCTAATGACTCTGACATACCAAGGTATTTATAGGTGTCGGCTTCGGAGAGAGATCTGAAAGTCATTGTATCAGAAAGTTGTAAATTCATTGAATTCACAACTTTCCCCCGCTGCACGTGCATGACCGCGCACTTATCTACACCGAACTCCATGTTGATGGCGTTGCTGAAAGTCTCAGTGACTTTCAGTAATTCCATCAAATCATGGCGCTTCGGTGCAAAAAGTTTGAGGTCATCCATGTACAGCAAGTGTGAAATGACTTCACCCTCTCTCCTAAGTCGATAGCCCAGCCCTGAATCTTCTAATAATGTGCTTAGAGGATTTAGGGCTAGACAGAACCACAACGGACTCAGACTATCTCCCTGGAAGATGCCTCGCTCAATCCTTATAAAGTCCTGCGGATCAGAGGGGCTGTCTCCATCACCCGGTTGACGAAGGACTGTGGTCCACTGCCTCATACAAGAACCTAGAAAAGATCTCAGAGTTGTATCAATTTTATACAACTCTAAGATCCTCTCCAGCCAGGTATGAGGCACTGAATCATAGGCCTTCTTGTAGTCAATCCAGGTTATTATTATAATGATTATAATTTATTATTATTATTATAAAAGTGAATCGTTTGAAAGATAGACACTTCCAAAGTGGTGAACTGTAAAGCGATAATGTGGTCGCAGATTGTGAACGCGCTCGTTCAAGAATGATGTGACTCTTGAGGGATGTGTTCTGCCGGTAAATCGTAAGGTTATTTATATAGTATAGTAGTACAGTATTAAGCAACTTTTTTCGTAGCACGTCAGGCGGAACATCAACATAATGCACCTGCCACATGTGAATGAACACCCATGCTAGGATTTGAACCGGAGACCTCCCGTTTAGAAGTCAAGCCATCTATCTATTCCTTACGCCAACGGGGCTCTCAAAAATAATGTTTTGAGAATAAGTCTCATTCAAGTAAGTGATATTTTTCACGATGTTATGAGAAGTAACCTAAAAGCGAACCACACTAAGACGGCGAATGAAGTGCTCATATTAAAAGTAATAAATCTGTAGCGAAGATGACGGCCAGTGCTGCACGGACGGCGCGCCGCCGTCGTCGCTCAGGACAACCCGATATTAGTTTACTTTTGCTCTCGAACTTACTTTATTAGTTACTCACCCGCGAGAGCTGCCGCTGATAGTTTTCAACTTATTGAGAAGCTAAGCGGTCTCAATGGCAGCCAAACTATTTTCACAAAAAATCTTTTTCAAAAAAATACAACCGACTTCATTACCACAAACAGGCACTAAAAAGCGAAAAATAAATTACTTAATATAATTATTATAAGCGCTACCCACTTATGTATATTTGAAGTCGGTGCCAGCCAAGTCTATCATACGAGTATAGACACACGGGCGGACGGACGGACGGACGAACGGACAACAAAGTCTCAAAAAGTGTTTATTTGGTACCCTTTGGGTTCGGAACCCTAAAATGCCGCGCTAGTGAAAATATTCACTAGTCATAATGATGTCATCAAGGTATCAAAGGACAATGTCCAAAATGGCCCTGTGCAATAAAAGCATCTGACACACACGATAATTATTTGTCTATTTTATTACAATAATTCCAAATACTTATATAACACGGACTAGTTGTATTCCAAAATGAATATTAAAAAGTATTATTTGCGATTATTAACATTAACTGCCGCCATATGGCCCACACAGTCTGAATCACTCTACTACGTTATAAGAGTTGGCACTTCCTTACATTGTTAATACCCGAATTATGAAAGCACTGTGTAGCTAACATAACAACGGAAAGTATTATTTACGTAGTAACTATTATATAATCTGTGGTATTATACTTATAATTTTTTTTGCAGTGTTGGTTGGTACAAAGTACATTCAAAATTCTGAGTTATTTATGTATGCAGTGTCGCGGGCGGGAC
This sequence comes from Cabera pusaria, assembly GCA_954871355.1. Taxonomy (NCBI): domain Eukaryota; kingdom Metazoa; phylum Arthropoda; class Insecta; order Lepidoptera; family Geometridae; genus Cabera; species Cabera pusaria. The sequence continues at coordinate 19,669,120 of OX940887.1, forward strand.
TGATATGGCCGCCATCTTCGCCAAACGTCATGTCATGTCAAAAAATATTAGGTATGCTCAAAAACTTTGCACATTAACAAGACTTTTCCTGGTAGAACATTCCTGTGAAGACAAATCAGTTCTCCCCACCTTTGTTTCTATCTCGCTCACAGTTGCCGTAAGAATATCTGTCAATAATACTTAAATTCAAAAAATTAAAACCACCCCCGACTGATTTGTATATGTAATCCGAGTTTATAATCAAAGCATATGTATAACTTTGTACATTGAGACCATTCCAAGGAGATTTCTCAGAATTAGATCAAACTTACTATATTTTTGCAATATCATTGAAGTAACAAGATACTGCGACAGCGCCATTTTGATTTTTTGACGTCCGCGGTCAAAGGACTACGAGCTTACGAAAGTTGCTATCGTAGTTTTTTAACCAAAAAAGAGCTGATAATATTTAAACGGCTGAACAGATTTTCATGCAATAAAGCTAAGAACACTCTCGACGAAGACATCTGTCAAACAAAACAAACTAAATCAAAATCGGTTCATCCGTTTGGGCGCTACGATGCCACGATGACAGATACACAGATACACACGTCAAACTTTTAACACTCCTTCGTTTTGCGTCGACGGTTAAAAACCAAAATCAACGTGAAGAAAGATGTAAAAACATTATTCAAGGTCATATTTTTTAGTCTTCAAAAGTATATGCAATAGCAACCTCCATTGTGTATAATCTTCTTGGGACTCTTCTTCTAAAACCAGTACATTCTATGTTTAGATATTTATCTCCATATCTCTGAAGATACTAATCAGATCTCGATAAAATTAAAATGGGACCACCTCGGAAACGTACCCTACCTATTAAAAAAAGAATCATTTGAATACGTTCACAATTGACGGAGTAATCGCGTAACATACACACAAAAAAAAAAATACAGACGAATTGAGAACCTCCTCCTTTTTTGTGAAGTCGGTTAAAAATAAGGTTTTATGTTAAGTACATAAGGCCAACACCAAACACCAAAGCCGCGTATATGGCACATTACAGTTCGCAGTATATCCGCGGCGCTATACTGTCTAAATAATAAGCTGATGAGTTATTAACATAGATGTAAATGCGTCGTTACAGTACAACAGCACGCGCGGGACCGCAGCGCGCATAAAACGACTCTCCACTCCCGCGACATAAACCATAACATGAAATTTTATAAGCTTTGTATCTAATTTCGAACTGACTTTGGTGGCATCACAAATGACGACACCGAAGAAACAAACTGAAAACACTATATTTCTCTAATGTTAACTTTGCGATTTTTCCTTATTGTAAAAAGTAGGTACCTAAACAATAACAATATTCTGTGTAATATAACCAGAAGGCAGTCAGAAAGATTTGTACTAGCGCCGACTTCACTAACCGTGGCAACACAATCCGTGATGGACTAAAACAGGTCAGGCGGCTTTACGTTGACAACAACAGCTTTGTAAGGGAGGATTTTATTGGCACAAATATTGTCCAAGTGGAGCTGCGGCGCACAATTCCGGTGATTTACCGAGCTGTTTACGCGAGCCTGCCTATCCCGATTCACCGAAATTTTTACAGCATCGTTCGCCCGATACTCAGGGCATTTTCTACATCACAAATCATTTTAACTATACTTTTATGAAAATTTTTCAGTACGAACGGGAACAACAGTAAGTAATCGTGAATTGACAATACGACCTTGATCGCGATCGTCGCAGTGCGTGCCGCCTACTATGTACGGCACGCTACATCGTTTTTCAGGGTTCCGTACCCAAGGGGTGCCAATGTCTCTGTGTGCCACTGTCCGTCCGTCTGTCACAGGGCTGTATCGTCATCATTATTAATAGTCTATATCCGTCCACTGCTGGATATAGGCCTCTCCCAAGATGAGAGCTCGATCTCCACTGAGCTCGATCTTCATTCCTGAACCATTTATCAGATAAAAATATGAAATTATGATTGAATGAGTGTTAATATAGCCACTATAACAATATAAGGTATAATTTAAGATCGAAAAAAACTAAAAGAACCGACTTCAAATGTCGCGCTATTAATTTTCAGTACCAAGTTTGAGTTGTTTACTCCATATCTCTAGAGATACTCATCAGATCATTACTGTCTAACTTGCGCAAAATCTTGCAATTAGTTAGAAACAATTCGAGAATAAAACTTGCAAAAGGATACTACTAAGATGTGCAGCATTTGGTAAACTTTGTATACCACCACAATTCGATACCACAATTCCTAAAGACTAAAAGTCTGATGAGTGCATCCAACCCATTAAAAAGGAGCCGAGAAGTGGACACTGACGGTGCGACTGGTTCACCAATTTAAAGTTGCTCAGCGAGCTATAGAGAGAGCTATGCTCGGAGTTTCTCTGAAGGATCGAATTCGAAATGAGGTCACCCGTTAGAGAACCAAAGTTATCGGCATAGTTCAAAGTATTAGCAAGCTGAAGTGGCAGTGGGCTGGTCATCTGTCCTAGAACCGGTAACTGTTGGGGTAGACGTGTTCTTGAGTGGAGACCGTAGCTCGGCTAAGTGTAGGATATCCTCCAGGTAGATGGAGTGATGATGTACGCAAGCTGGCCGGAAGCGGTTGGAAACAAGGAGCTGAAGATTCAGCTCAGTGGCATGCCATAGGTGAGGCCTATGTTCAGCAGTGGACAGAAACAAATGCAAATAAATTATTGAGTATTGAAACGGACTGATGGCGATGACATATTGTACGGTGGCATGGAACCCTTCGTGTGCAAGTCTGACTCGCACTTCACAGGTTTATATGGCATTATTATACGGTTTACAGTCCCCTCTTCGTAGCATTTTGTATTTCGATTGCTCGCGTTATGACATATAACAAATATTTGTCACGTTACATTAAAAAAATCTCATTTTCGAAATCAGGACGCCGCACGTCACAAAATTTAAATAGGTGAACAGATTATATTAATCGTACAAACTCCACCCGTAACAATAAAAAATTCGCCTTGAGCCATCGGAACATTAGCAAAGTTTTCACGTTAACTTTTTGTGTAAGTAGAAAAGTTGCGGAGGCATTTTCCAATCTGAACGAGGGTCGGCACCGCGCGCCGCGCGCCGCCCGGCCGCGTCTAGTGAGGAGTGACAGGCGGAGGCGAAGAGCTCCTCATTATGTCGCATGGCGCGCCGCTGAGCCAGTCGGGAAACAATCGTGGCTGCTGCATCACACAACAGAGCCCAGCACATACTTTTCTTGTATACATCGCAAACTCTCAACATCATGTGGCGTCATAAAATCGACTGACAACTGCTCTCACTAGAGTGAGATGCTGTTACCCACTTTTTTTTATAATATAATAGTACTTATGTTTCCTTTGTGTGTTAAAAACAATATTCTAGGTAGTTTATCAGTAAATAAGAAGTACCCCGCGGCGTCACCCGCGTTAAGAACTTCTTTCATTTATTTACAACTTTCTTTCGTAAAAACATATCTTTCATAAAAACTCATCAAAAAAAGAAATAGCCAAATCGGTCCACCCGTTTTCAAGTTATGGTGTGACTAAGGAAAGTAAGAAAAATCGGCCAAATGCGAATTGGACTCGCCCACTGAGGCTCCGTAACCAACTTCTCAAGCTAGGTTAAAGACAAACTTAACTTTGCAGTTAGATCCTTAGACCGTTGCCTAGACACTGTTAGTGCACCAACCGCAAATATAAGGTTAGTAAAAAAAATGTTTTTTATTTTATAAGAGCCGTTAGACTAAATATTTACGTTTTTCAGATTTTTTCCTATATTAAAGAACTTACTTTTTGCCTTTCATAATATGCAAAAAAATGCTACTTAAATGGTGATATCTTATGATCGCGTTGACTTACAAGTTTAATTTTTTCACAGCTATGACTTATTACAAATCAGTAATATTCATTGCTATGCGGATGACAGCACGGGTGATGCTCATTTAACAGGTCAAGCAAATACCCCCAGGGCGGATATTGATGCCGGAGATCAGAGCCAGGAGCCCCGCTTTTTCAGAACTTCCCCTTACCTTGTCAAAATCGATTAGGATATTGGTGTCGACATTTGAAGCGAGGTCCAGTTTGGGAGTCACTTAAAATGCAAAGCAAAACTTACTGCTAAAAAACTCGTTGTACTAATTAGTGCCAAACAGTACTTCACCCCGAGCCAGCGTCTGTTGCTATATAAGGCGCAGGTTCGGCCACATATGGAGTACTGTTTATGTAGTTTCTCATCTGTGCAGTGGTGCACCGAAATATAAATAGCAACCACTTGAGTCCCTCCAGAGAAGAGCCGTTAGTCTTGTTGACGACCCCAAGCTAACTGATAAATTGGAACCTTTGAGTCTTCGTCGCGACGTTGGCTCTCTTAGCCTTTTCTATACGTATGCAGATTTCAATAGGCGGCGGATGTCAATAGGTTTTTAGACTTTGTTATCCCATTTCACACTCTGGGGTAGAATTTCGAAAAGCCTGAACACGTATTTACAGAAGTACTTGTGTAAAGTTTCAAAAAAAAGGCTATCAAATTTTGTTTCTCTGTATAAATGTTGAACCCCCGTTTTATCCCCTTGGGGTGGATTTTAGAAAATCCTTTCTTAGCGGATACCTAAGTGATAATAACTATCTGAATGCCAAATTTCAGCGCAATCCGTTAAGTGCCTTAAACTGTGTGTTGTTAGATCAGTGAGTCAGTAACGTTTGCTTTTTATATACAGTGTGTCTGGTTAAGGACTAGCGATTTTTCAGGTACTTATATTTCGACATTTTTTATATCAAAAAACACTATACACTCGAGTCCAACCCCCTCACCTCAATGTAGCAGGCATTTTGTTTTTTATGTAGAGATATCCTCTACGTGTTTACAAAAAAAACATATATCTCAAAGTTTTGATCTCACTACGATAAAAATAGGCTTATTCGAATGGTAACAATATTGCCTATTGTTAAAAAATACGAAATAATGTTCCACATTACCGGATTTAAAACAATAAAATGAAATATTTAAAAAAATAAAAAAAATAATGCAAATCGACAAATTATTGTAAACTACTGCTAAAACAGCGTAATGACTCCTATAATATTTTTTTTACTAGATCGATAGATTTTGCCCTAAGCTACAACACAATATTAAATTTAGGGCTGTATGTCTATTACTTTGAAAATTATTGTCATTTAAACATAGCGTATGCAAGCACAAAAGACGTTTGTTGGAATCCTAAACATAAAATATAATAGAAAAAAAATCGGGTTGTACCCGAGTGCAGTGTTTTTTTCATATAAAAAATTTCGTAATATAAGTATCTAAAATATCGCTAGTCCTTGACCAGACACACTGTATATAGACAAGAAGATGTTCAACATCTATCATTGTAGAAATGAACAACCGCAACTTAATTAATGCTTAAGGTGAGGCAATAACTTCGGTTCAAAGCATTGAAATTGTATCGCGGTATCGACTGTCAGTTATGTCTTCGTTGTTCTATAAAGTATCCATCGTAGAATTTAGCGTACGGCGTAACAGGCGTGACGAAAGTTTTGAAATCTTCTTTAGTAATGTGGGAACACATTTATTATTCACGAAAAAACCTATATTTCGGTAATTAACTTAAGTTTAACGAAGTTTAAAGCAATTTTTCTAATATTTTTTCAATAGTGCGCCGAAACAGCTCACATGTGTCATGGCGTCGGCTGTGACGTCACGCATATGTTAATGACATACTTAACGGATTAATTATTATATAATCTGTGACAATGAATACACATGGGTTTTCCAAAATTTAATAACATTTTCAAGAAAACCCCATAGGCGTGACGTCATGCGCTGTGATTGGTGTTTCAATCAAAATGGCCGATTGCAGTGTATTAATGTTTTATTTTATTGAAAATCTTAATAATCTCAATTTTTATATAAAACTGAACTAGTGTTTTAAATTGTTTTAATATGTATTTTCCCCTAAAATCATCAAATCTTTGATTTTTTGATACTGTAGTCATGCCTATTATATTGGAATATCATTTAAGAATACATTGGAAGCAACAGTACGCCAAAGCGGTAGCTACGTTTAACGTGCAATAAACAGCGTAGGTATTTCAGACATTCAACTAAAATGCGGGCACAAATTATAAATTTAATCGTATCGAATGATTCGAATGATAAATGATAATTACAATTCAGGTATAAATTAAATTTCGTATCTCCACAAATTATTCGATTTAACAATTAAACATCGGATATCGGCTCCTTACTACGGTAAATTACTGATACTGAAACTACGTTGAGAATTTATTGTCTTGCGAAGACTATATACAAAGTAAGTAAAAAGGTGTGCTAAGTGGGTATAATTGCATGGTTTTCACCCATCACGATTTTCGCTGAGTGGCAAGCACAAGTAATTTGTAATCGGGCACTTTATAGAAGGGAGTAGAAAGTCTGCTAATCCTTTTATCGAAGCGCAGCAGTCGGTACGAAGGCGGGCGAGTGTGCCGCTATCCTCGGCTTACCGGCACTTGCACCTGTTCGGACCTCGACCGCCTCTGCACACTTGAGCCGGCGGTAATCTACCCTCTTTTTATTATTGGCCAGTCTCAGCGCTTAATTAACGAACCGCGCTCGCTTAACCGACTCGACCGGACGCGTCCGTCGCCGTGATAATATGCTTGCTCCGTGTCGTGTGATGGAGGATTAAATGACATACGTGTCCGTCCCTGCTGTTCACTCTTTGTTTATATGCCGGGATGGTCATCAGAATTGATCTTATATTATTACGTGGTCCTTTCGGTGAGCTGCAAACTCGTAAATCGACAAACAAACCTCAAAGAATACTATAGAAGCAGAAATGTATCACGAGCAAGTTTCTTCTTAATCGTGTAACGATAAGAAAGGTACATTAAAAAGGTCTGGCGTGACAACAAATCTCAAGGAAAAATCTCCGCTTCTGAGAGCCCAACGGTGATAAACGAGAAAAACTTTGGAACTAAATGGAGCATTCGAGACGAAGGAGCTGTGCGCTGCTCTCGCAGAATAATACTTCTGCCGAAGAAATAACACTTATAGTCCGTGAGGCTTAAAATCAAATGTCTCCGTTCTCAAGAAGTTTCGAACGAACACCGGGCGCGTATCTCGAGTAATGGCGACGCAAACAAATGCCAATCCTTTACTTCAAACAACTTTAAAAAACGCGTATGTTTTTTTTAACTTTTTTGGCATTCAATTTGTATTAATTGGTGTCACTGTGTTGTCGGTCAGTCCACATGTCATGGATGTTTTCCACCCGGTGTTTTCCTGCCCTGCAGGGTACGTAACTGCGTAGTTAGCGAATAAATTTAGGTTGTCGTTATATGTATGTATACTCGTATGTCGTATGTTAATACATACGACACACATGACGACGATACGATAATTCGCATACTTTTTTTTATTTATTTGAACGATCAAGCGTTTGACTACTATCCCACCTGATGTTAAGTGACGATGTGGTCCAAGATGTAGCCATTTTGCCTAATAGATACCTATTCACTCGCGACTTGAAGACCTTCAGATGTAGTTTCTGGTGGTTGGTGAATTTATTACGTCGTTTTTTATATAACGTCTATATTTTTCACTACTCCTGGGTTTTCGACCGAAGGACAATGGTATACATATGTAGAACTAGCTGTGCTCCGAGGCTTCACCCGCGTTTAAAAGTATCCTATAGCCTAGACCATAGCATCTATCCTTAGGCTTTCCCTGAGCAACATTTCAGCTAAGTCGGTCCAGCCGTATGACCGTGAATAAGGCCCAAAACAAACAAATATACAAACTGATTCTCGCATTTATAATATTGGTATTGATTGATGTTGATATTTATCATATTATTAACTGTATGTAGTATAATATCTGTTACTTTAATCATGTAAGTGGGTTTACTTTAAATATCATATTGCTATTTACATAATGCTATAGTATTTGAGTACCACCGCCATTTATAATGGCTATTTGAATACGGCTTTAGACAACATGGTAAAAACTTATTCAGATATAAAATCCAAAATATCAGTCGTACTTACGTCTTTGAAGGAAGCCGAAGTAAAACACATTAAAGAACGCCTTACCTGCAAGAAAAAGAAAACAGGATAATAGTAACGAGAAAAAGGTCTCACAGTTTTCGCGTCATAATCTTTAGAAAATGTATTCTCTGTGATACGATGTCTCTACTACTTGAGTACGTAGGTATACAACCATGAACATTTCTGTTATCAACAGCATTACCCCTAAATATGAATTAACTAGAACTTCGTCCATAATTCGAAAACTTCGGAGACATAAGCGTGTTATAACGAGGGTATGTTTGTTGTTTTAAAGGAGTAGGAGGCAGGTTACAATTTACATTAATATGAGTTTTCGGCGTGAAATGTCGAGTTTCGAAGCAGGTCGAGGTCGGAGACTGGAACCGTCGGACCAAATCACGCGTCCCCAGACAACACGCACGGAACGACGCCCCTGGATTTCAATATATGAAAATAATTGTCGCGCCGCGTCAGCCCAACGAGCGCCGCGCTGGAATTACCCCCGAAACAAGAGTCGGTGTTTTGTTGCAGTAAACTTTCATAATTGGATTAATTTCGGTATAGGGATTCAGATATGAAAAATTATTTAAATATTTTCATGCGTGAATAGATATTTAAAGAAAAACTGTAAATTTCCGCTATAGTGTGCTAATCCAAATGAAACGTTCATCTAAAAAGCTCAACGCCTCAGAAGTTGGCGCGGATGAAGGCGGCTCTGGTGTCAGATAAAGGGCATCTAATTTGCACGTTAAGTGACCGGCACACGTCTGTATAGGCGTGTGATCAGCAGCTTGCATGCGATAGTATCGGCGCGGCGACGCAATGAGTGGCGTCGATCGGCACGTGCGCCTGTCGAGTACCCGCTGCGTCAGCAAGTCCACAGAATGAATGCTGATGCTCGCGGCAAGTGCCAAGCCGTCAATTATGCAACCGATTGAAAACTTAACTAACCACTTTTTAATTTACAGCAATTTTATAAACGTTCAATCGTTTAACTATTTCTATATTAATTTGAATGTTAACGATTTAACCCGTTCAATACTCGTTCAGAGCACGCCAAAATAACAAGCTATTAAGCCAATCTCAGATCAAATTATAGAATACTGCTTCTACCAAGCCTAAAATTCGCTAACACGTTGGCAACTTTGCTTCCCGGATTACAGAGGCAGAATTTGTTAAGTTAATGCTTGTGCAATGCAATGTGGAAAATTCTGCTTTTATGTTACCGAGATATGAAAACTAATTCACTCCGAGGGCAATATCATAATGGAAGTAGCTCTATCAGCAGCAGCCGCATTGCACTCACGTAACACGTTAGCTCTAAACCACTAACGGATATCTCTCTATTAAACTCTTTTAAAAGATACTGCCGTAGCTATCTGTACATTTATATATACTCTTCAAATTGTGAAAATTTGTGGACAATAAGACATAAAAACTGCAATTAAATTGGAGCACTTTCGTAGCCCACATCAAGGAAGGAAAACGAGGCTTATTCCCTAATTGACTCTTTTATATTTCAACGATAAATGTAAAATAAGGCTTCAAGTTCAACGACGTTAGCAAAACAAGGAATTGCAAGGAATACCATGATAGAAGTGATTTCATTTCGACAAAGTTTCTCTATCGACTAAATTCAGAGAGTAATTTGTGAGAAGGAGAAAGTTTCGTCTTATCACGGACGTTCACGTAGAGTGTTTTGTTACAATACGCGATTTCGTTCAGCATTTATCTAACTTTTTCGACATTGTTCAATAACATGTTTGCAAAAGTTTTGAGTCAAAGCTAATAAACATAGCAGCCAAATAACTTGTAAACATGTGAGATACGGATGTTACATAAACTTACGCCTAATTACAGAAATTATGAGCCTTACTTCGCCTTTTAACAATTGGTAAAATAACAGTATGATAAAGTAATTTAGATCTACACAGACCAAGTAGATATTCCCATATGATTATGACAAAGTGGAGCTAATAATCTGAGAGGAATCCAGGAGAAGATTGATGATCGGAGCGTTGTATCTTAATCGTGGCATTAACTAACTAAATGAATACATACAGCTTCGGCTTGTTTTTAGGGTCTCTACCATACAAAATTTGCTTTACAAATCGGAAGAATGAATGAAGCTGAGTTGTGAAACATGCTCACATTTTTATATAATGAATCATTGCTATTAATAAATGCCATTTATTCGACGTGTTTCGCTGAATTAAAAAATTATATTTATGTTATAAATTTAATATTGTTTTATAAGTACGATCGAGAAACCTCCATTGTAAATGTATCTTATACTAGCAGCCCGCCCCGGCTTCGCACGGGTAGAACATTATGCCTACAAAATTTGCATTAGTTTGTTGCATCGCATATAAAATATTAACATATTTAATAATCATCGTCATATGTCAACCAATTTACACAAAACCTTAATGAATTATGCACCTAAGACCTAAACCTTCCTCATAAACACTCTGGCTATTGGTGAAAGCCGCATGATAATCCGTTCAGAAGCTATTGAGATTATTGCGAAGAGACAGACAGACGCACTGATGGACATTGTTTTATAACACTTACGTACTGATACTGACGGCCCTTTGGCATAAAGGATAGTTAACCTGATTCTGACCCGAGGGTCGTTGGTTCTAATCCTAGGTGGTATAAATATTAATGAATGCACATAAAACTTTCATTGGTAGGCCAATGAAAGTTTTATGTGCATTCATTAATCATGGGTTTTCGTGGGATCATTAAATTTACCAATAATTAAGATAGTTTAAAAACTAAAACAACTGACTTCAATGCCCCGCGAGTCAATTTCAGTAGCAAGTTTAAGACGTTTATCGTCATATCTCTGAAGGTACTTATCACATCTCAATGAAATTACAATGGGACCACCTCGGAAACGTACCCTACCGATTACAAAAATAATCATTCGAATCGGTTCACAATTGACGGAGTAATCGCGTAACATACACACACAAAAAAAGAAAGAAAAAAAAAATTATACGGTCGAATTGAGAAACCTCCTCCTTTTTTTGAAGTCGGTTAAAAAAGAAACATGCAGACAAATTGAGAACTTCCTTCTTTTTGGAAGTTGGTTGAAAAGTTGCTTACCACCAAGGAGAACATCTGCCGCCGTAACATAACGGCGTTCCCCGACGCAAAAAGTAGGGGTATTATACGTTTAACGTGTATATCTGTGTGTCTGTCTGTAGCATCTTAGCACCCAACCGGATGAACCGATTTTGATTTAAAGTAGGGGGAATTATACGTTTAACGTGTGTATCTGTGTGTCTGTCTGTAGCATCTTAGCACCCAACCGGATAAACCGATTTTGATTTTATTATTGATAGTTTTTTTTTAATAGATGTCTTCATCGAGAGTGTTCTTTTGATTCATGAAAATTCGTTCAATCGTTATAAAACTATGAGCTTTAATCAACTTTCATAGGTCTGATCAATTCGAAAATCTTCTTCTTCGACGATATTGTAAGAACATGGCAGCATTGACCTGATGCTGGGACATCTCCTGGACTCTACAGAATACTCAAATCCTCACCAACTTACAGCTCAGATTTTAAATGTCGTGTTTAGAGTCATTGGAATGCTTTTAATTAAAAGATTATACATAGATCAGTCGGGGTGGTTTAAAATATTATATTATATATATAGATCATTATTATTTTATACAATAGATCATATTATTACACTATATTGACTTCAATTTGATTGCGATCGGTGAGGATCTACAGAAAAGCTAAGCTTATAATAATATTTTCGTAGTAACTATGACCTATTCTGTGGTTTGACTGCAAATATTTTATTAATTTTGCGATGCGTGTATGTGAAATCCATGATATCTTCTAGAGTTTTCATTAGAATTATATACTGTAAAGGACAATTTTAATCTATAATATGTAGCCAAGCTAATTAACGTTAAAAATTATTTGGATAAGAATTAATACTATATACTTGAAAATAGCCCTGGAAGTTATGTAATATTTTTAACAAAAAATTAAAGATTAAAATGGTTACTGTGAGTCAACCTTAAGAGATAGACATATGCTGTCGCGGACTTTTTTGTAGGTCTTATTAAGTTGTACAACTCTTGCATAGAAAATATTCTTCCATCTGTTTTCAATTGAGCAGCGTTCTTAAGAAACGTGTTTTTTCGACCGTTTTTTTGTCGACTTAGGTTGCAAATTAGGTCTCCACGAATGTACCTTTAATTTAAACGGGATAATATATAGCCTATTTTCATTTCGAAAGTCCATTCTATATATTAGTGAAAGAATTTTTTAAATCGGTCCAGTAGTTTTTGAGCGTAATCATTACAAACAAACAAAAATACAAATGTTCTCTCTTTATAATATTATAGTATAGATTACAAGTAAATAAAATATATTTTCAACTTAAACTTACCATCACTTAACATAAAAATAAAACTATAATATTAATAATCAATACTCAATACTCAATACTTTATTGCTTCCATAATTATTGTAATCATATTAACTTTGACTACAACTAAATACAAACAACAAATAAATAAACATAATTTACATAGATGGATTGATGGAACACATTTATCAGGCGTCTGGATGTCTCCTTAACAACACTGCGTGCTTGTTGACCCCACGGACCCATAATTTCGACCCCAAACGGAATAAGAGCATAGGTGTCGCCGATGCCTTCATATTTTCTACGTTTGACTAAGGGTTTCTACTCTTCTGCGTCTGCAGCTGCTACTGCCGCCTGTGATATATTATGAAGGTGGAAAACTGTATCGACGAGAAACCTAAATTAAAGAACACTTTTAAGGTTACGATAACATTACTGGAATCTAATACTATAAGAATCTTTGTCCTGACATACTGACTCACTGACAGACAACGCACAGCCTAAACCGCTGGTCGTAGATACTTGAAATTTGGAGGGTATATTTGTCTTAGTACGTAGGGGTGTACTAAGAAAGGATTTTTCAAAATTCACCCCTTAAGGGGATGAAATGGGGGTTCAAAGTTTGTATGGAGACACAATATTAGATAGTCTTTTCTATCTGAAACTTCACACAAGTGCTTCAGTACAAAAATAAGTAAATACGTGTTTCAGGTTTTTTCGAAATTCCACCCCTAAGAGGGTGAAATATATTGTTTTGGATTGCGCTGAAATTTGGCATGCAGATAGTTATTACGACGTTAGTTACCTCTGAGAAAGGATTTTCCAAAGTTCACCCCTGAAGGGGATGAAACGGGGGTTCAAAGTTTGTATGGAAAAACAAGATTAGATAGTCTTTTCTATCCGAAACTTCACATAAGTGCTTCAGTAAAAAAATAAGTAAATACGTGTTTCACGTTTTTTTGAAATTTCACCCCTAAGAGGGTGAAATGGGGTAACAAAGTCTGAAAATCAATGTTGTTTTGGATTGCGCAGAAATTTGGCATGCAGATAGTTATTACGACGATAGTTCCCTCTGAGAAAGGATTTTCCAAAATTCACCCCTGAAGGGGATGAAACGGGGGTTCAAAGTTTGTATGGAAAAACAAGATTAGACAGTATTTTCTGTTCAAAACTTCATACAAGTGCTTCAGTAAAAAAAATGAGTAAATACGTGTTTCAAGTTTTTTTGCAATTCCCCCCCTAAGAGGGTGCAATGGGGTAACAAAGTGTGAAAATCAATATTGTTTCGGATTGCGCTGAAATTTGGCATACAGGTGGTTATTATGACGTAAGTATCAGCTAAGAAAGGATTTTCTAAAATTTACCCCTTAAAGGGATGAAACGGGGGTACAAAGTTTCTATGGAGAAACATTATTAGATAGTCTTTTCTATTCGAAACTTCACACAAGTGCTTCAGGACATAAATAAGTAAACACGTGTTTTAGGTTTTTTCGAAATTCCACCCGTAAGAGGGTCAAATGGGCTAACAAAGTGTGTAAATCAATATTGTTTCGGATTGCGCAGAAATTTGGCATGCAGATAGTTATTACGACGATAGTTCCCTCTGAGAAAGAATTTTCCAAAATTCACCCCTGAAGGGGATGAAACGGGGGTTCAAAGTATGTATGGAAAAACAAGATAAGATAGTATTTTCTATCCGAAACTTCACATAAGTGCTTCAGTAAAAGAATAAGTAAATATGTGTTGCAGGTTTCTTTGAAATTCCCCCCCTAAGAGGGTGAAATGGGGTAACAAAGTGTGAAAATCAATATTGTATCGGATTGCGCTGAAATTTTGCATGCAGATAGTTATTACGACGATAGTTCCCTCTGAGAAAGGAATTTCCAAAATTCACCCCTGAAGGGGATGAAACGGGGGTTCAAAGTTTGTATGGAAAAACAAGATTAGATAGTATTTTCTATTCGAAACTTCATACAAGTGCTCCAGTAAAAAAATAAGTAAATATGTGTTTCATGTTTTTTTGAAATTCCACCCCTAAGAGGGTGTAATGGGGTAACAAAGTGTGAAAATCAATATTGTTTCAGATTCCGCTGAAATTGGGCATGCAGATAGTTATTACGACGTTAATTCCCTCTGTGAAAGGATTTTACAAAATTCACCCCTGAAGGGGATGAAACGGGGGTTCAACGTTTGTATGGAAAAACAATATTAGATAGTCTTTTATATTCGAAATTTAACAAAAGTACTTAAGTAAGTAAATACGTGTTTCAGGCTTTTTCGAAATTCCACCCCTAAAAGGGTGAAGTGGGGTAACAAAGTCAGAAATCAATATTGTTTCGGATTGCGCTGAAATTTGGTATGCAGATAGTTATTTTGACTTAGGTATCCGCTAAGAAAGAATTTTTCAAAATACACTCTTTAAGGGGATGAAGCGGGGGTTCAAAGTTTGGATATTCGTTTTATTCGACATTTCACACAAGTACTTCTGTAAATAAATAAGTAAATACGAGTTTCAGACTTTTTCAAAATGCCACCCTAAGAGGATAAACTGGGGTAACAAAGTCTAAAAATCAATATTGTTTCGGATTGCGCTGAAGATGTTTTTAATGATGGAATTTTTACAAAAGAAAAGTTTTAAGTAATTATAAGAAGGTTTTAACGCGGGCGAAGCCGCGGGACATTTCTAGTATTTAATAAAATAAAATTAACCGTTTGAAGATGTTATAGAATAATTTCCTTGCCAGTTAAATGTTGTGGTCTACGTTTCCTTAGAGCTGATATGAAAATAAAGTTTCTAAGGCAATGCAATATAAATACTGACATTTTTTAACCGACTTCAAAAAAGGAGTCTTTTTTAAATATCTTATAGGCTAGCGATTGACCTCTCTCTCATGTTTGTAAGTGATGATGCGGTCGAAGATGGTATGGTAAGCACGATAAGCCTAGAATGGGAACTGGCTCTCAATTCGGGAGGAACTATTTTTTTTAATGTATGTTTGGGCATAACTCCGTCATTTATGAACTGATTTGCAAATTTATTTTTTGTGTTCGAGTAAGGTTTGTTCCTAAAGAGTCCTTTTTAGGGTTCCGTAGCCGAATGGCAAAAAACGGAACCCTTATAGATTCGTCATGTCTGTCTGTCTGTCCGTCCGTATGTCACAGCCATTTTATTCCGAAACTGTTAAGACTACAGAATTGAAACTTGGTAGTTAGATATTCTGTGAACCGCTTTCCGATTTTTATACTAAAATAAAAGATATAAAAGTTCATCCCATACATGCAATTGAAACAAAAAAATAATTTTTTCTTCAAACCTATACGTGTGGGGTGTCTATGGATAGGTCTTCAAAAATGACATTAAGGTTTCTAAAATCATTTTTTCTCAAAGTCAATCATTTGAAAGATAGGCGCGTCTAAAGTGGTAAAATGTGTGTCCCCCCCCCCCCTCTAACTTTTAAAGTATGGGAGTGAAAAATATAAAAAAAATATAGGCTGTAGATCTCAATAAAAACTAACAACGAAAATTGGTTTGAACGAGATACAGTCAGCAGTTTTAGAGATATGGTGACCGCAAAGATAACTTTGTTTTTGATACAAACACTATGAAAAACAAAGTTAATTTTGTAGTTGCGAAAAATCATAGTTATGGAATACTTATCTGTGTTACGGAACCCTACGAGTGCTAGTCCGACTTGCACTTGGCCAGTTTATTTAAATGTTGTAAATTTCTGATGATGAGTTTTGGTAACAGACGACGGTACTTCTTCACTAAATACCAGAAAATTTTGTCACTTCATCACTCCGTCATTTATAAATTTTTGTTTTGTTTGGGAGGGTTTACTTCCCGTCTGGTCCCATTGTAAAATCATCGAGATCTGATGAGTATCTCCAGAAATATGAAGACAAGCATCCGGAACAGCTGTCAAGCGGATTGAGAACAGTCTCACTGTTTGGCTAAATTATTAGTTCATGATAAATTCATTCATGCATCTATACAATTTTATCGTATACTAATACATTTTTTTTAAATTTGCAATGAAACATAAAATTCTTTGTAAAAAAACTAAAAACATTAAAAATAATATCCGTAAAAGTGTTGTAAAGTTAAAATAATACTTAAATTAAAAATTTAAAACCACCTTCTCTTTTTTATTTACCCATTTTCTTGTTTTTTTAACGTTATCAATATAAAATGTAGTACTGTTGATTATGCTGTGCTAAAACTTTAGTAAATTTTAAGAAAAAGTAACGCATTAAAGTATCTATTAACTACCTCGACAATACACCTTTTGCCACAATTTGACACAAAATTCAATAGACAGTGATGTGTGAAAGCAGAAAAGGGTGCCCTGCAGTAGAACACATTAGCCAAATGTAATTAAAATAATTTATAAACTATGTATATGGAACCCTCGGTGCGGTGTCGGGCTCATTTTGTTTTAGCTGCCCTACGTTAACAATATATATGAGAATGATGAATTAATATCAAAACAACTTTTTATGCAGATACTTGCGTTGTAGTTACATACTCGTACGTTCGATCAGGCGGTGGGCCGCTTGTATATTGATCAAATTTGACATTATAAAAAAACTTTGTTTTTCATAGTGTTTGTATGAATGACAAAGTTATATATTTGCGGTTTTTATTTTATATCTCAAAAATACTCGAACCAATTTTAGTTGAAAGGGTTTATTGAGACCTACAGTATATATTACTATTTTATTTTAAAAGTTAGAGGAGGGGGAAGTAACCACATTTTACCACTTTATAAGTGTCTATCTTGCTAACGATTGGCTTTGAGAATAAATAGTTTTAGGCATATTATATTGCATAATATTCGTAAAGTGGTTCACAGAATACAATCTACCGACCAAGTTTCAACTGTGTAGTCCTAATAGTTTCGTAATAAAATGGCTGTGACATTCCGGAATACGGATGATGAATACACGGAGTGAATGTGGAACCCTAAACTAGTATAATCCAATTAAATCAATGAATGAAAAATATTCTTCACGAGCAACAAAAAAACTGCTCGGCGTATTTGAATTCTCCCTATTAAATGTTTGTTAACGAAATAATGAGTAGAGATATAACTAATAACTTAGAGTGACGCTAATGATGAGCGCTACGAGCTACGTCACGTAGCATCTTTCCAATTACGTTCCTGCGAGCCGAGAGTCACGCTGTGCTCCATTCGTTAGCCGTACGTGCCGGCGACAGCTGCCCTGAACCTGTACAGCGGATAACTTGTTGATATTTCCGCATTTTTACTTAACTCTTAAAGAAAGAGCGAAATATTTCGCGACTTTAACAAAAGTTTTATTTTTGTCATGAAATAAGTTAATATGATATAGTTATATTTTATACTAGAAGTGCCCCGCGGCTTCGCCCGCGTTAAAAACTTCTTTTATTGCCTTAAACTTTTCTTTTGTAAAAACGATTCTATCATTAAAGACATCAAATAAGAATTAGCAAAATGGGTTCACCCGTTTTCGTTATCGCGTGACTAAGGCAATTCGGGATTCATATTTATAAAACCCGAAAAACCCAAATTTTCAGACCTTGTTACCTACCCCATTTCGAAAAATCCTACAACACGTACTTTATCTTATCTTGTTTCTCCATACAAACTTTGAACCCTGTTTCATCCCTTTCAGGGGTGAATTTAGGAAAATCCTTTCTTAGTACACCCTTACGTACTAAGAAAAATATACCCTACTAATTTCAAGTCTCTAAGACCAGCGGTTTAGGCTGTGCGTTGTCTGTCTGTCAGTCAGTCAGTTAGTATGTCAGGACAAAGATTCTTATAGTATTAGATAGACAATCTTCAAGCATTAAATCGTGATTTTAGCTAATATTACTTTGTTGCGTTATTATTAATTACTAGAAGTGTCCCGCGGCTTCGCCCGCGTTAAAAACTTATTTTATTTACTTAAAACGTTTCTTTTGTAAAAACGATTCTATCAATAAAAACATCAAAAAAGAAAGAGCCAAATCGGTTCACCCGTTTTCATGTTATCGCGTGACTAAGGCAATTCGGGATGCATATTTATAAACCCCGAAAAACCAAGTTTCAGACTTTGTTGCCTACCCCATTTCGAAAAATCCTACAACACGTATTTTATCTCATCTTGTTTCGCCATACAAACTATGATTCTCCGTTCCGTATCCGGGAGGAATTTTTAGAAAATCTTTTCTGAGCGGATACTTACGTCATAATAACTATCTGCATTCTAAATTTCAGCGCAATCCGAAACAATATTGATTTTTAGACTGTTACCCCAGTTTATCCTGTTAGGGTGGCATTTTGAAAAAGTCTGAAACTCGTATTTTCTTATTTATTTACAGAAGTACTTGTGTGAAATGTCGAATAAAATGACTATCCAAACTTTGAATCCCCGCTTCATCCACTTGAAAGTGAATTTTGAAAAATTCTTTCTCCTATGTCAAAATAACTATCTGCATGCCAAATTTCAGCGCAATCCGAAACAATATTGATTTCAGACTTTGTTACCCCTCTTCACCCTTTTAGGGGTGGAATTTCGAAAGAGCATGAAACACGTATTTACTTACTTAAGTACTTGTGTTAAGTTTCATATATAAAAGACTATCTAATCTTATTTATCCATACAAACTTTGAACCCCCGTTTCATCCCCTTCAGGGGAGAATTTTGAAAAAATTGTTTCTCAGAGGGAACCAACTTCGTAATAATTATTTGCATGCCAAATTTCAGCGCAATCCGAAACAATATTGATTTTCAGACTTTGTTACCCCATTTCACCCTCTTAAGGTAGCCATTGACGATGCATCCATTTAGAAGAATTCCAAATGGACGCATTGCCAATGGATATACTCCAAATTATGGGCACATTGACTGACTTCCATTTGGACGTACGCGCCGCCGCCACTTCGAATATTGCACGATATCGTATAATAGGTTACTATAATGAACAGAATAAAATAAATACCTTATTTAATTCCTTTTTAAAACAATTTCTCATAGAGGTTATCTTTTTTTTAACGGTATCTAAGTTGGCGTCAGGGTCCTTTGTTTTAAACAATGCCAACAAATCATTCATTGCTGCATTTCTCTTTTCCCTGTTGTGATAATCAGCATGTTTCACTTGCCATAAACATGGGTGCGATTTATATTTTTCAATTACTTCTAAAACAAAGTCACGGGCAGACGTAGACATAATTACAACACATGTATCCGCCGTCAACACAAAGCATAAACTGAGACGAAAATCACAAAAAAATGGACGCGGTTTTGCCCATTCACGGACAATCCGGACGGCTTCCAAATGGCGTGGCGCTCGTTTTTGACATTGACAGTCGGCCGCGGATGACGTCCATTTGGATTGGATGCATGGATTTCAATCCGTTTGGAAATCCAAAGCTGGAAGATATCCATTTAATTGGCATACGTTTAGCACATTCACGAAACGATTTTGGAAGACGTCCACTCCATTTGGATTGATGGACGTATCGTCAATGGCTACCTTTAGGGGTGGAATTTCGAAAAAACCTAAAACACGTGTTTACTTATTTATGTCCTGAAGCACTTGTGTGAAGTTTCGAATAGAAAAGACTATCTAATAATGTTTCTCCATAGAAACTTTGAACCCCCGTTTCATCCCCTTCAGGGGTGAAATTTGAAAAATCCTTTTTCATAGGTAACTAACGTTGTAATAATAATCTGCATGCCAAGTTTTAGCGCAATCCGAAAAATATTGATTTTTACACTTTGTTACCCTATTGCACCCTCTTAGGGGTGGAATTTCAAATAAAACCTGAAACACGTATTTACTTATTTTTGTACTGAAGCACTTGTGTGAAGTTTCGGATAGAACAGACTATCTAATCTTGTTTCTCCATACAAACTTTGAACCCCCATTTCATCCCCTTAAGGGGTGAATTTTGAAAAATCCTTTCTTAGTACACCCCTACGTACTAAGAAAAATATACCCTCCAAATTTCAAGTCTCTACGACCAGCGGTTTAGGCTGTGCGGTGTCTGTCAGTGAGTCAGTATGTCAGGACAAAGATTTTTATAGTATTAGAAGATTTGAAAAACACGTATACTAAAAAAGTTCTCAATATCATCTTCTTATTATTATTATTACTGCTATTATCAGCATCGCTACGCGTACTCTACGAGAATGAACCGTAAGAGTACCTTAGATTCTACGGTTTACGCTCGTAGCTTCGTAGCTATGTTAGAACTGATTCAAGCAACGCTATCTTTCATGAAAAAAGAAGGGGGTCTTATAAGTTTGACGTGTGTATTTTTAAATCTGTGTATGTGAGTGTCTGTCTGTGGCATCGTAGCGCCTAAACGGATAAACCAATTTCGATATAATTTTAAGGGTTCCCCCGTACCTCAAAAGGTAAAAAAGGAACCCTTATAAGATCACTTTTTTATCCGTCTGTCCGTCTGTCTGTCTGTCTGTCTGTCTGTCTGTCTGTCCGTGTGTCACCACCGATTTTCTCAGGAACGGGTGGACCTAGCAAGTTAAAATTGTATACCTGATACTGAAGTCTATATAATCAGCTATTCCTCAGCCCCTATTAGGTGTATAAAAATCAAGGTCCTGAGTCAAGACGATAAAAATATATGGGCAAATTTAGATTTTCGCGAAAACGTGTGAGTACCAAAATTTACCTTACTTTTCAACTTTATTTTTCGGAATTTACCTTCACCTAAATTGTGCTGTAAGACCTTGCTTTGGACCAAAATTGACAATTCTAGGTTAACCGGAGGTACCCTATAGTTTTTGAGTCAAAAACCTATAGGGTACTTGCCGTTGACACGAATCATGAAATTTGGCAAGAAGCAAGGTCTTACAGTACAAATAAAGGAAAAATTCCAAATAATACAAAAAGATGAAAATTATAGTCCTCATACAAACATAGTTTACGCCAATTAAGATAGAGGCCTCTGAGTTATATGAGCGCTCATACAATTGAGAGGTCTAGCTTAATTGGTACCACCAACCTACGTTGATACGGAAGCCTCGGTGGGCGAGTCCAATTCGACTTGGCCGGTTTTTTTTATTTCATTTTTCAGGTGTAGTAGTGGTCAAAACGCTTGCTTATCTTCTAAGCTTACATTCATGAAAATTCCTTCAACGGTTTTAAGATCATGAGCTTTTTTTCGAGACGATGATGCTATGAAATAAACCAGTTCAATCCAGATCAATTCGAAATTCGGTATCCTCATACATCAATGATATTGTAAGAACAAAGTAACATTGACCTAATGTTGGGGCATCTGCTGGCATCTGCAGAACACTCCACTCCTCACCAACTTAAAGCAAAGATGTCTTGTTTGGGCTCATTGACATGGTTTCAATGATAGATCAGTTGAGAGTGGATTTAAATTTAAAATTCAAGTATATACGTCATACTAATTTAAAAGTCATAAAGGGTATATTAAATAACGACGGAAGGCATGCACGGCGAAGAAGGTGCTTGCGTAATTAAACGTTCGGGCGGTGACAGTTTATGTGACGATTAGTGAGCGGGTCGCGCAGAAGGCTCGGCCGTTCAATTTGCCGCTTCACTTGACACAATTCGACGCCTGACTCGGGGACAATCGCACTCGAAGCCCCGGCGACCTCCTTATCTCCCGCCGAGGTAATCTTTCCTTCCCTCGCCGGCAATAACTCCAAGTGGGCAGGATTACCTGCAAAGGGGCTCCGTAAGGCAACCACCTCTACAAAGGTTATCGATTTAAACAATGTGTGCACGCTTCGAATACATTTGTCTTATTTCTGTTTATTTTTGGCACACTTTTGTTTTTCTTACATTGCCATTTTCTTCCGAAATTAGAAAGCTTTTAAGATTGCGTGCGTATTTTTGTCTGTAAGAGAGGGCAATCCAGTTTTGTAACATCATCATCATCAGCCTGTGTTAGTCCACTGCTGGACATAGGCCTCTCCTAATGCTCGCCACTGAGCCCGATCTTTGGCTCTTCACATCCAATGACTGCCAGCTACCTTGCTTGCTTTGTTAATTATTATTAAATAATTATTAAAATAAGGTTTCTTCAACCGACTTAAAAAAAGAAGGAGGTTCTCAATTCGTCTGTGTTTTTTTTGTGTGTATGTTACGCGATTACTCCGTCAATTGTGAACCGATTCGAAAGATTCATTTTGTAATCGGTAGGGTATGTTTCCGAGGTGGTCCCATTGTAATTTCATCGAGATCTGATAAGTATCTCCAGAGAAATGATGATAAACTTTTTAAACATGCTACTGAAATTGACACGCGGGGCATTGAACTCGGTTGTTTTAGTTTTTAAACTATATTAATTTTTTGAGAGACAAAGTAATCAGCTCGATATTTTCTACTTTAATTTACTCAACACGAATTATACAACGCATAATATAAAAAAATAAATAAAAGAAAGTTGATCTATTTATACGACGCGCGAGATAATTTAATTTCGATGAAGGAGACGTTAAAGTAAGCCGGGTCCGAATCATAAAATATAGATGAATCGTTCGAGGTGCCATTTGCAAATAATTCCGTCGGCATGTAAATCTGCGCACGTAAATTCAGCTGCTGTCTACCCACGGAAATTGAATCGTTCCAAAACCATTCCAATATATAATTTTTAAGCGAAATATGACATGAATATGACCAGTTCCCTTAACCGATATCCAATATTGAGACGGACACATCGTATCATATTACTTTGACCCAAATTTAAATCACGCAAAGAAATTACAATTCAGGATAGCAAAATCATAATATGAAACAAATATAATAAAAAAATAATGTTACACACCACGAACACACACACCTAGCCACGAAGTTCGCAATTCACATTAAATATATTCACATTAAGTTAAATTACAGCTACAACTATCATATTAATTAGACTGATGTTATGCTTTAGCATGTAGCCTAAGATCTATAATGATGCCAGATCTAATAGACCGAGCGAGCGAAGTGAGCTAAGTGTCTCGAGATTTGCCAAAAATGCTTTTATCCGATGTTTGTCAATTCTCGCCTACAGGTCGCAATTTTCTACTGATTTTGACCAAAATTGGCACAGGACGACTTCCTTGATTTACTTAAGAATTTTTGTAGATTGCGTTTTGTATATTTTTTTTAGTATTGGGGGGGAGGAATATGGGGGGGGGTGGGGGAGAAGTTTGCTGTAGCGTTATTTATCGACGAATTTCAGTAAAATTGGAAAGACACATTAAGGACTTCATTATAAATAAGATGTTGCAAGAAAAAAATCAAATATGCAAATGGGGGAGTGGTGGGGGATAAGGGGGAAAGTTTGGTGTAGCGTTATTTATCGACGGATTTCAGTTAAATTGGAGAAGCACAATAAGGGCTTAATTTTAAACAAGATGTTGCGAAAATCATTTCAAAAAAAGTAAGTGGAGGAAGGAAAAGGGCCGAAGTTTGTTGTAATTTATTTATCGACAGATCTCATATTTAAGAGATATATTAAGGACTTCACATTCTACATTAGATGTTGCTAAAAAAATCCAAAAAGGGTGAGTGGAGGGGTAGAAAGTGGGTAAAGTTTGCTGTAGCGTTATATATGAAAATGTGTACCTACCTATACCAATCTGACTACGCAGTGCTCTTTGCCTTCACAAGGCAAACCCGTAGACACCAGATTCAAACTTCTAGAACCATGGGAACGCGAGTAATTCCTAAAACTTATATCCCTATTTTTTGGCAAACGCCTAAACTCTGAAACGGCTTAGCTAAGTCAGGGTAAAGGGAAGAGTCAGTTATTCCATGGTTATAAGGGCACGCGAGGGCCACTGTTCGCACAGAACTACTAGTTCTAATTGTATTGTGTATGTCACCAGAATTTGTTGGATACGTATGCTGACAAACACAGTACAATGAGAATAAGATCTGGGTTCATCGTACAATTATTATTATTATTTTTAGAGTTTCGTACCTCAAAAGGTAAAAAAGGAACCCTTATAAGATCACTTTCTTGTCCGTCTGTGTGTCTATCTGTCTGTCCGTGTATCACCACCGATTTTCTCAGGAACGGGTAGACGTAGGAAGTTAAAATGTATACCAGATATTGAAGTCTATATAGTCCCTATTAGGTGTACAAAAATCAAGGCCCTAAGTCAACACGATAAATAGATATGGGCAAATTTAGATTTTCGCGAAAGCAAGTACCAAAATTTACCTTAATTTTCAACTTTTTTTATTTTTTAGAATGTTTCCTTTTTTTGTGCTGTAAGACTTTGCTTTTAACCAAAATTGACAATTCTAGGTCAACCGGTACCCTATAGGTTCCTACGCGCCAAACCTACACCGTGTTACCCATATTTTTAAAAGTTTAAGGCACTGAAGAATAGCAATTACCTAGCCTGAAAAAC
The DNA here is from genome assembly GCA_954871355.1 of Cabera pusaria. Classification (NCBI taxonomy): domain Eukaryota; kingdom Metazoa; phylum Arthropoda; class Insecta; order Lepidoptera; family Geometridae; genus Cabera; species Cabera pusaria. Next base: position 19,693,958 of record OX940887.1, read on the forward strand.
GGGTAGTGCTTCAAGCTTTTAAGAATATAGGTAAGACCTACACGCCAAATACTTACTACAATTTATTATTAACATTTTAGTTCATTGTCCTAGATAAAAGTTTGTTTTAAAAATATTTTTTACTTATAATTTATAATGGCATAAGTATGGATTACTTCCGATGTTTTTTAGGGAAATTCGTGTCCTGCGGCTGTAAAGATATATAATACTATAAGAATCTTTGTCCTGTTATACCGACTGACTGATTAACTTAGACACAACGCACAGCCTAAACAGCTGGTCGTAGAGACTTGAAATTTGGAGGGTATACAAATTTCAAGTGTACAACCAGCGGCGAAGGCTGTGCATTTTATTTAAGTCAGTCAGTCAGTATGACAGGAAATAAAAAATATACTAAGGTAAACTAAGTAAAGGTATAGGTAATATTAAAGAATTTTCCAAAATTCACCCCCGAAGGGGATGAAACGGGGGTTCAGAGTTTGTAAGGATAAAAAGATTAGATTTTTTTTTTATTTGAAACTTCACACAAGTACTATTGTAGATAAATAAGTATTACGTGTTTCAGAATTTTTCGAAATTCCACCTCTAATAGGGTGAAGTGGGGTAACAAAGTCTGGAAATCAAAATTGTTTCGGATTGCGCTGAAATTGGCATGGAGATAATTATTACGACGTAGGTATCCGCTAAGAAAGGAATTTTCAAAATTCACCCCTTAAGAAGAAGAAACGGGAGTTCAAAGTTTGTATGGAGAACCAGATTAGATCGTTTTTCTTATTCGAAACGTTACGTAAGTACTTACATCTATACTAATATTATAAAGAGAGAACATTTGTATTTTTGTATTTTTGTATGTTTGTAATGAGTAAGCTCAAAAACTACAGAACCGATTTCAAAAATTCTTTCACTAATACATAGAATGGACTTTCAGAATGAAAATAGGCTATATATTATCCCGTTTAAATCAAAGGTACATTCGTGGAGACCTAATTTGCAACCTAAGTCGGCAAATAAACGGTCGAAAAAACACGTTTCTTACGAACGCTGCTTAATTGAAAATAGATAGAAGAATATTTTCTATGCAAGAGTTGTACAACTTAATAAGATCTACAAAAAAGTCCGCGACAGCATATGTCTATCTCTTAAGGTTGACTCACAGTAACCATTTTAATCTTAAAATTTTTGTTAAAAAATATTACATAACTTCCAAGGCTATTTTCAAGTATATAGTATTAATCCTTATCCAAATAATTACGTTGATTAGCTTGGCCACATATTATAGATTAAAATTGTCCTTTACAGTATATAATTCAAATGAAAACTCTAGAAGATATCACGAATTTCACAAACAGCCATCGCAAAATTAATAATTAGGTCATAGTTACTACGAAAATATTATTATAAGCTTAGCTATGCTGTAGATCCCCACCGATCACAATCAATTTGAAGTCAATATAATAATATGATAGTATAATAATATGATCTATTATATAAAATAATATTCATCTATATATATAATAATATAATATAATATTTTAAACCACCCCGACTGATCTATGTATAATAGCTTTTTCCAATGACTCTAAACACGACATTTAAAATCTGAGCTGTAAGTTGGTGAGGATTTGAGTATTCTGTAGAGTCCAGGAGGCTTCCATGTTCTTACAATATCGTTGAAGAAGAAGATTTTCGAATTGATCAGACCTATGAAAGTTGATTTCATAGCGCAATTAACTAGAAAAAAGCTCATAGTTTTATAACGATTGAACGAATTTTCATAAATCAAAGCTAAGAAAACTCTCGATGAAGACATCTATCAAACAAAAAAAAACTATCAATAATAAAAACAAAATCGGTTCATCCGGTTAGGTGCTAAGATGCTACAGACAGACACACAGATACACACGTTAAACGTATATTACCCCTACATTTTGCGTCGGGGAACGCCGTAAGGTTACGGCGGCAGATGTACTCCTTGATGGTAAGCTACTTTTTGGTAGATTTAATGATTCCACTACCACTGTACGAAAACTCAATATTCATGAATGCACATAAAACTTTCAATGGTAGGTATATAGCTAGGATTAGAACCAACGACTGTCGGGTCAGAATCAGGGTAACTATCCTTTACGCCAAAGGGCCGTCCAATATCAATACGTAAGTATTATAAAACAAAGTTCATCACTGCGTCTGTCTGTCTGTTCGCAATAATCTCAATAGCTACTGAACGGATTATCATGCGGTTTTCACCAATAGCCAGAGTGTTTATGAGGAAGGTTTAGGTGCATAATTCGTTAAGGTTTTGTGTAAATTGGATGAAATATGACGATGGTTGTTAAATATGTTCATATTTTATATTCGATGTAACAAACTGATGCAAATTTTGTAGGCATATATGTTCTACCCGTGCGAAGCCTGGGCGGGCTGCTAGTACGTAAATAAATAAGTAAATACGTGTGTCAGGATTTTTCGAAATTCCACTCCTAAGGTGAAGGGGTAACAAAGTCTGAAAATCAATATGGTTCTACGGATTTTATAAAAATGAATCCCTATTTCCATAGTCACGCGATAAATTTAAAACGGGTGTACCGATTTGGCAAATTCTTTTTTGATGTGTTTTTATGATGGAAAGGCTTTTACGAAAGAAAAGTTTAAAGTAAATGAAAAAAGTGTTTAACGCGGGCGAAGCCAGACGAATCAATCGAGCCCCAACTTGGTAGGGTTGTTGATTTATCACAGAGATGCCGTGGCCACCTTCCAGCTTTATCATCAGACCCTGGATATCATCTAGGTGTAAAGTTATCTTCAAGACAAATCAATCGAGCCCAATTTCGGTGGGGTTATGTTGTTTTATCACAGAGATGCCGTGGCCACCTTCCGTCTCGATCATCAGACCAGCTCCATGGTACCATATAATTGTATTGTCACCGTAGATACTTAAGGGGGGGGTAAGGTATTTAATTATTTTTTTTGCTTTTTTTTTATTTTCGAAATTGAATCCGTAATATTTGAAGAATATTGTGTCAAAATTTCAAGTCAATTGGAGCAAAATTGACGAAGTTATGAATATTTTTATACCTTCCGGATGTTTGTATTTATACCGGAACTTAAAACTTTAAAGCGTTTTTCCCACAACTCACGTTTTCAGAGTCGGTGCCCCTGATAACTCCAAAACTACTGCACCGATCCTTTTGAAATTTTAAACACTATTGCTGTACATCATTTACGAGGTAACGCTGTCGAGTTTTTTTTTTTTTTGTTCATAATTTTGATTTCGCAATAACAAATTAGCCGATTTTTTCCCATAAAATTGTGTTTTTCACTTCAAAGTAATCGAAAAAATGAAAAAAATTGGAAAATAAAAAAAACTCGACAGCGTTACCTGGGGAAAACTATTATCTAACGAATGGACTTTGATTTTTTGATTTCAGATGATCCAGCACCAAGTTATGAGGGGCACCGCAATTCAACTATTTTTCGAGACACGTCCGAACAATTGCTGCCATTGCCGTATTTTTTAATATTTCTTTGTACAAATTTTATGATACATTCTTCGAATGTCATACTTCAATGTACCATTGGTTGAGTAAAGAAATTTTAACTGCCTCGTCAGAAAAAAAATCACGAAAACATGGCTTTTTTCGTACGATTTGACCTTACCCCCCCCTTAAGTGCACCAAATTTGAGTCCTTGAGCTTTTAAAAACGACGTACAAACGAGGAAGGACGTTTGTAACTCTGTCACTATGTGTTTGTTACCTAATCACGCTTTATCGGACGATCCGATCGACTGAAATTTAACAAGGAGATACTTTATAGCATGAGGATGAACATAGGCTACTAAATTCTTGGTGTACGTGAACGAAGTCGCGGGTGTCAGTAAGGTTTGCGGGAGATACCATTATGTCATCCAAATAAACAAGCAAATTAAAATCAACACCAATAAATGCGAAAGTCAGTTTGTATATTTGTTTGTTTCTTTGAGACCTTTTTACGGTAAAACGGCTTTTTTTCATAGCCAGTAAACATAGTGGATTAGGACATCGGATAGTTTTTTACGCGGGTGAAGCCGCGGGGCACCCCTAGTAATACTATAAATAGAACAGTTGAGTCGCGTAAGTTAATTCGCTCGAATATGATCGAAGCGAGAGGCCACGGGCGATGCGATGACCGTAGTGAAGAGCCACGGCCGGCGGCCAGCAAAGCAGGATATTTCAATTTGGGCGAGATACGAGCCGGGAGGACGTCCGCTCGGCTCGCTGAACCGTGCGCTACGCCCTCCGCCAAAGAGCAAACACCGTCTCCGCAATCTTGTGCCACGTGGACCATGCCGAGCGCTGTACTACGACTATCTACTAGTACAATTTACCCACACTCTTGTCCGAGACTGCGGCTTTAGCTCGTATTGTTAATTGCACGCCAATCGACAATCCTTGTTTCAATCCTCATTTATGTATATACGCGACACTTCAATTCTGAATAGGCTAGAAATAGAAAGAACTTATTGCAAATTATTGTTTATTCGTAAGCTGTCTACTATGTCAACGAATAAAAAATTCATCCCATCTGTGCAAAAGCGGTGATTGGTTTCTCGAATAACTTATTTTTCAAAAAAAATAAAACCGACTTCATAATCACAAACAGGCACTCAAAAGCGAAAAATAAATTTCTTAAAATTATTATAAGCGCTACCCACTTATCTATTTGAAGTCGGTGCCAGCCAAGTCTAATAGGTAGTAGATAGATAATACCTACATGTATCTACCTACTTACTAACCTACGTGTACCTACTTACTACTACTACATACATAGTATCTATCTACTATCCAATAGACTTGGCTGGCACCGACTTCAAATAGATAAGTGGGTAGCGCTTATAATAATTTTAAGAAATTTATTTTTCGCTTTTGAGTGCCTGTTTGTGATTATGAAGTCGGTTTTATTTTTTTTGAAAAATAACTTATTTTACCCTTTTTAGCGCATAACAAGTTTTGATTAAATTACATGCATCTATTACATTTGGTGTCTGGGCCGTTATACACTGCCGGATATATACTTTTTGAAAATTTCAAGTATGTACCTATAACGGTTAAGAAGATACAGATCTGTAAAGTGCGCACATATGTATAGACACACGGACGGATGGACGGACGGACGGACGAACGGACAACAAAGTCTCAGAAAGTGTTCATTTGGTACCCTTTAAGTTCGGAACCCTAAAAAAAATGACTTTAAATGCCTTGCTAAAGTGATAATATTCACTAGTAATAATTATGTCATCAAGGTATCAAAGGACAATGTCCAAAATGGCCCTGTGCAATTAAAGCATCTGACACACACGATAATTAATTGTCTATTTTATTACAATAATTCCAAATACTTTTATAACACGGACTAGTTGTATTCCAAAATGAATATAAAAAAGTATTATTTGCGATTATTAACATTACTTGCCGCCATATGGCCAACAGAGTACTGAATCACTCTACTACGTTATAAGAGGCACTTCCCTATCTTGTTGAAACCCGAATTATGAAAGCACTGTGTAGCCAACCTAACAACGGAAAGTATTATTTACGAAGTAACTATTATATGATCTGTGGTATTATGCTTATACATTTTTTTTGCAGTGTTGGTTGGTACAAAGTACGTTCATAATTCTGAGTTATTTAATAATGTATGCAGTGTCGCGGGACTGAAATGGCCGCCATCTTCGGCAAACGTCATGTCATGTCAAAAAATCTTAGGTATGTTTAAAAAAGTGTGCACCCTAACAAGACTTTGCCCGGTAGAACATTCCTGTGAAGACAAATTATTTATATTTATATATAATTATTTATTATAATTATTAATATATAATTATTTATTGAGGGCCCGGTGGCGTAATTGGGAGAACAGTCGGCTTTGATTCCGTGGTACCGAGTTCAAACCGCCGTGCACCAATGAATTTTTCGATCGAAAAATATATGTGCGCTTCTCACAGTTGCCCTCCGGTGAAGGAAAACATCGTTAAGAAACCAACAACCCCCGCATCGTGGTAGGACATATCTAGTGTCCGCCTGGCCAGCTACCACCCTCAAGTTAGAAAATCTGTCGCCAAACATCTTATGTGTTCATGCAGCTATCCTTGAGAGCCAGTTCCCATTCTAGTCCACTTCTCTATCTTCGACCGCATCATCACTTAGCAACAGGTGAGATAGTGGTCAAACGCTAGCTTATAAGATATTAAAAAATATATATATATATATTATCCCCACCTTTATTTCTATCTCGCTCACAGTTACCGTAAGAATATCTGTCAAAACCAAAATCAACGAGAAGAAAGATGTAAAAACATTATTCAAGGTCATATTTTTTAGTCTTCAAAAGTATATGCAATAGCAACCTCCATTGTGTATAATCTTCTTGGGACTCTTCTACTAAAACCAGTACATTCTCCTATGTTTGAGGTATTTATCTTCATATCTCTGGAGATACTTATCAGATCTCGATAAAATTAAAATGGGACCACCTCGGAAACGTATCCTACCTATTAAAAAAATAATCATTTGGATCCGTTCACTATTGACGGAGAAATCGCGTAACATACACACAAAAAAAAAACATACAGACGAATTGAGAACCTCCTCCTTTTTTGTGAAGTCGGTTAAAAATGCGTGTAAAATGGGTCTTTTTACCCACGACGGAACAGAGACTGTATATGCGTTTGGGGATACCTTTGTTTCGCATAATTTTTATTCCTAATTTACTTAAGCATAAGGTTACGTATAATTTTAAATGGCATAATAGTACTATCGCATAATTTCTCTTGGCATATTGTATAAACAAGCATAACTTTCATTTAGGCGATATTGTTTCGGCCTAATTTTGATTCGCATAAACTTATAGGGCATTTTTTTTTTGACCTAATTGTTTTAGACATAATAAATTAAGTCATAATTGAATATATACATATATTTTATGCTGAATTATTACAATTAAAATAAACAAAGTTTACTTAATTACACATTTATTAATTTCTCAAGAAACGACTATAGTATTAAAAGTACATAAAAAAAATTTAATATGTCTATATATAATTGTCAAGAGCGGGCCTTGACGGATATTCTTGGGTTTTTATTAAGTTTATAAGTAGTTGAATATTACGTTTATTATCTCGCGTAACATTTCTTTTTAAGTCGGGGGTTTTTAAATTATTTTATCCTTTTTCAATTATTTTTTAATCGTCGTGGGTTTTACAAAATTTTTAATTTTGGTTTTTATCTCTTCAAGCCTTTTGAGTCGTTCTCATCTTTACTAATATTATAAAGAGAAAACATTTGTATTTTAACCTCCGACGCAAAACGAAAGGGTGTTATAAGTTTGACGTGTGTATCTGTGTGTCTGTGACTGTCTGTAGCATCGTAGCACCCAAACGGATGAACCGATATACATTTAGTTTTTTTGTTTGACATGTGTCTTCATCGAGAGTGTTCTTAGCTTTGTTTCATGAAAATCCGTTCAGCAGTTTAAATATTATCAGCTCTCTTTTGGTTGATGAGACTACGATAGCAAAGTTCGTAGCCCTTTGACCGCGGACGTCAAAAATATCAAAATGGCGCTTCTGCGCACTACTTATCTGTCACCCTACTGCAGTCTGTTTAGCGTAGTTTATATTAGTCAATTAGGCGACAGAGTCAGAGTGAGAGTAAGGCCAAGCTACAGGTTGCCATTCTGTGGAAAGCGTTTGACGTCGCCGACCATACTGTTCTAGCAGTAAAATTGCAGCATTACGGTGTGACCGGCGTCTCCTACGGACTATTGACGGACCTTATGCAAGGTCAATCTCAAATAGTTGTTGGATGTTGAGGAACTGAGAAATCAGACCCCCTTGGCTCAGTGATGGGAATGGCTTAGGGGTCATCTGTTTCAAGCATTCTGTTTTCACTTCTATTAAATGACCATCCTAACGCCATTAAAGGAGTTGAAGTTTTTATGTACGCAGATGATGTAGCTGCCTCCATCTCCTCGAGCGGAATTTGAATAACACGACCGCGCATCTATCTGAATCGTTCGGTGCCAATGGGCTCGCACTGAATCTGAGCAAGACTAATTTTGTCAGTTTCAGCCTCTGAGGCAGGTCACAGCGTCCGCTTGTTGTGGACGTAAATGGAGCATCGATTCAGCAGGTAGGTTCTACTGATTTCCTAGCTTTCCACATAGATCGAAGTGGGATAATCACATAAACGAGGTATGTGGAAGACTAGGGAGCGCATCCTTTGCATTGAACCGAGTCGCTCGAGTGGTACCGACCAAGATAGTGCGTGTATGTTATTTTGCAACCGTGCACTCACAGTTGCAATACGGTGCAGAGCTGTGGGCTCGGGCTGCGGACTGGAAGCGCGCCTTCCGCCTTCAGAAGCGTGCGGTGCGGTCCATGGCATACCGATGGACACCTCGGCCCGTCCCCACTTCGGCAGTCTGGGTATCCTCACGTTGCCCTCCATTGCCCTGATTTATCAGGTGGCGGTCCACATGAGAACGAACCTTGACTACTTTAGTAAATGCAGCTCAATGCACGCGTATAACATTCGTGGGAAAGACAAACTGTGTTGTGTGTTGAGTGTATCGCAGTCCCTAGAGAAGTCCTCCAAGTTGACTCATGTCATGGGTCCGATGATCTACAACAAATTGCCAGAAAATATTACGCCGCAAATAGCCTGTCTGCTAAATAGTTGGCTTATCCAACAAACATTTTATTATTTTAATGCGTTTCCTGCAAATACATTTTAATGGACATTAAATTATCTAAAAGAATTATTGAAATAATAAATTATTATTGTTCATTGTTATTTATTATTATTGCATAGCATCTATTTAATTATTAATAATTATACTTTGATCATAATTTACTATGCTATAAAGCTATAAAGACATCGCTTTATAGCTTTACAATACAACATTGTACTAATAATTGCATTTAGTTAAAAAAGACGGGTAAATTTGACGACTTACGAATAAATGAATATGAATATGAATAATTACCTTGGCCATATATTCAAGATTAAAATTGTCCGTTACAGTAATATAATTTAGATGCGAACTTTAGAAGATATCATAGATTTAAAATTACGCGCATCGAATTTAATAAAATATTTTCAGCGAAACCACAGATTAGGCTAGGGTAGGCGAGGCGAACCTTTAAATATCAACGTGCCATTATTTCTACAAAAAATGTTGAATGATGCCATAGACGTGCCATGTACTCGTAACTACGTCAATATTATACGCTTAGCTATTCTGTAGATCCCAACCGTTATAAATCATTTTGATGTCAATATAGTTTGATCTATTGTATGTATCTAATTACTTAAAATCAAAATTTAAAACCACCCCCGACGGATCTATTTATAATAATGATTGGACTAATTGTAATATTTTTAATGAAAATCATTCGTACGTATACGTATTACAATCTACTAATTGACGATATTTCAGAATCAAATCCACGCACGGGATTTCGTTTAATAATTCTGATAAGTTTAATAACCGTTAATCTACTGCTCAACCAACGGCAATTTTCCTCCCTGCTTATACTCCATTTGCTAAAAATATAAATATTTATGTTTTAATAAAACCTGTCTCCTTTGAGTGGGTACTCATCACGAGAAGTGCTTTTAACTAAATTATAAGAGATGGGTGGAAGTATTGAAGAGCTAAATTCACTGGTTGAGAATAACAATGAATTTGCGGAGCTCGTAAATCCAGCAGGTGCGCATCTGTTATTGAATAGACTCTGACAGTGCGAGACTACATTAATCGCGATCCGGCCATTATGAATCAATAGACGTCACCGCCGGTTGGACTCGCATAAAAACTCCCAGATAATACACGCAGTATAGAACTTAATCGTTGCGTGCAAAGATATACAAATCGTCGGGAGTTATAATCAAACCTTTAAAGACGCCATAATTGACAATAAATTATCAAAGTAAACGTAACTTTTGAATTTCGTTGAATTAGTGGTTTCAGCCCCGCGGCCATCCATAGCGATAGTATTTTCCTCTCATTTTCGTTCTTTCCAAAAGTAACGAACTGTGTAATTGGAAACAGGGGGTCGGCCAGGCGCTGACGACAATGCGCAGCGATGTTAGCTTTTCCAATAAATTGAAACTTTAGAGACGCTAGAACTTTTTATTTCAAGAATGTAGTTATATAGCCTAGTATGGAAAGATACGGTAGAGTACATTTTGCGCTTGTTTGTAAGACTTACATGGTATACATAATACTAATTGGACGCTAGAAAACCAATGCAACGGCCCAATCATATAGTCGATGTTGTTAAAAGGAATATCTTTATAATTCATATTTTTTTTATTTGAGCGGATAATCCCACATGGAGTTGTGAGTGTTATCACGAACAGAAGGCATTGTTGCATTGTTAGTAGAACGCGATGCACGCCAAAAAAAACAATTGGCCGTAATCCTTTGTAATTATTATAATCGGGTATTACTTTGTTATTTTGAATGAAGAATAAATTCAGATAATTGTGAATCATGATTGTTCTTTAAATTTGTGATCTTGTGAACGTACACGAATGTACACGCCTACCATGAATGATCCACAAAAGCAGATGATGCAACTCCAGATAAGATGTCTCATGGCCGGTTTCTGAGTACATTTATTGAGAGTTTATCTATTCAATAAGGGCGGGGGCACACGATGCGTTGCGGCGGCGGTGCGGCGCCGGAGCGGTGTCGCTGCGTCGTCTTACATAGAAATATCTGTGGCATGTCACACGATGCGCTCCGGCGCCGCACCGGGCTTGCAACCACCAAGACGAGGCGGGGAGGGGCGACGTCGGAGCCAACAATAGACGTCTTTTACGATCCATTTTCATTAACAGACTGTCCAACGGTGCTACGGCGCCGCTGCGACATAACAACGTTACGGCGCCGCACCGCTCGTGTGCCCACTGACACGGTGAAATCTTTGCGGTGCGGCGCCGCAACGCATCGTGTGCCCCCGCCCTAATGGTTCAATTGAGAAGATAAACTCTCAATAAATGTACCTCAGAAACCGACAATCAATCGTTCGGCGGTGCGACAAATATACTGAACTAAGTGACGCAGTAGCGTAATATTAGTGTCAAAACTAACCAATAGGTAAATTCAATTTGTACTTTAGGAAGTACTTGTTTTATTCCTATAAAAACAAATAAATATACGTTCGTAAAACTACCCAATAAATCCCCAAGTAATATAAACGCGCTGTCGACATCAGCGAGCAGCGCGGGCGACGCCAGCGGGCGACGAGGGGTGGGGGATGGAACGCGGCAATTTTTCCCTCCGCTGACAACATGATGTAACGCCAATATCGCACGCTGAGCGATTAAGCCGCGCACGCCGATATTTCAGACTTGCCCCTACTAACTGTCAAAGTGTCGGCGAGAGCTCTGTATGCGACGAACACAACATGAACCTTACATATACCGACGTTTATATCCTGCAACGAATACCTCATACCGCCGAACGTTTATCATAAGTATCGGCAGAAAAAAATGTTTGCGGATTACAACGTTAACATCTCCAGTGGTAAATGCTCGAAGTAATTTTGTATTAAAGAAAATAGTGAGCTTTTTGTTCAGTTCTTAGAAACCTATAAAAATATACAACGATAGTCATACAAACCGAAACTACTTTATGGATAACAGAAAATAAATTGAAACAAGTCTAATTTCAGAAAGATACCTGGCGACTGAATATTCCTATTTGAATTACGTATCTCCAGGCTCGCAATCACGAAATGTACCGTAAAATATAAATAAAAGCGACTAATCTCAGAGAGAATTTCGTATCCGTTCAAAAAGATAGTTGGCAATTCGGATCACGCGGGAAGGCAATCACTCGATAATAAACGTGGAGCGGAGAGCGGAGAGGTACGGGCGCACGTAATGCTGACGGCGCGCCGCGTCTTCCGGCTGCATCGGCACCGCACCATACGAGTACTAGTCGGCGCGCGCGGGACCGACACGACAATAAATCTCGACAACAACAACATTTCACCATCCTACGGGCCTCGTGAATCGATACCGATCTCTATCTCTATAAGCACGGAGAATAAACGTAGACTTTTGATAAACCCGCGACTCGATCGACTTGTTTATAATTTAACAATGAGCTCTCAAACTGAATAGAGTATCGCTCGTGTCGCTATCTCAGCATTCATAAATAACTTAGGACTCGGACGCGACGTTGGAGAAGATGATAAACGATGTGGAGGCGCCTGAGCGTCGGCCGCTGACCGCGAAAAATACAACTGTCATGTTGACTGATGGTAAAATAACGCCTGAGTCATGCTCTGCTCTGCATGCCAAGAGCTTTTGTGAACCTCTTTGTAGCCTCACCCTTATTACACGGATTATATAAAGGAACGCTGAGGTAAGACTGAGAACGATTAATCCACGAGCTGTATGACTCGGTGGCGTGTCGCAGAACTGTGACACGCTCGCTTAAACTTTTATTTTACTGTCGCGGAAATGCACTGCTGCATTATGAATAGAGTTGATAATTCTCAGTTTTACAACTGTAGGATTCGTGCTGAAATATTTTTAAGTAATAACATTTCGATGAAAAGTAATGGTGTAGGTAACGGAATAATAATGTCGATTTGTCAAAAATAAATAAGAGTTAAGTTAACGTCATTGTTAAGCGGCAATAGTCCAATGGATAAGGTGTCGGACTGGCGATCGAGAGGTCGTAAGTTCGATCCCCACCGCAGCCATTGCACTATTGACGTGAACCCACCACAAACCCAGACACAAGCGTATTTAGCTTAGTTGGAGGGGTTAACAAGAATACTAGTAATGTATAACACACATTGCGAGTAAGCTTTAAAAAAAATTGTTTGCTTCAATTGTAGTAATAATATATCAGCGTCATGTACATTTTCATTTCGTTTGAATATACAGAAAATTACAAATATCCGCATTGCTTTTGACGTCGAAATTCTGCACTTAGCCCTAATATTTATATACCTTTAACATTTTTAATGTCATATAGCCTAGCGTTTGACCACTATCTCACCTGTTGGTAAGTAAAGTTCCGGTCGAGGTAGCATTATAGATCTGAAATGGGAACTGGCTCTCCAGGACAACTGCCAGAACACATTAGATGAATAGATGATTTTCCAACTTAAGGATGGTAGCTGGCCTTGCAGATGCAAGCACCTGCTTGATGGTAGGTAATAATAGATGTATGGTAATAATAAATAAAATATTGAAACCAGATTGCCCACAATCTGTATCCTAAAAGGTAATTAAGCCGGGGGTTTCTGAACGATATTTTCTTTCACCGGAGATCCAAGTTGAAATTCGCAAATGATCCGACTACCTACGGCTTCAAAGCCAAACATTCTCCCAATCCACAACTGGGCCTCTCATACACACTAGCCTACACATTAGTAGTTCTGTGAGAGAACGTAGACCTAGCATGCACTTATAAAAATTAAAATCCGTCCATATATAACGCTATAGCAAACTTCACTCGTTTTCTCCCCTCCACTCCCCCTTCTTGGAATTTTTTTTGCCACATCCTATGTAAAATGAAGTCCTTAATATGCCTCTCAAATTTCATTGAAATCCATCGATAAATGACGCTACAGCAAACAACTTTACCTCTTTTCCCCCAGCCACTCCCCCTTTTTGAAATTTTTTGTGCAACATCTTGTGTAGAATTAAGTAGTATTAATAGTATTTAGTGTGCCTTTCTATTGTGACTGAAATCCGTTGATAAATAATGCTACAGCAAACTTCTCCCCTTACCCCCTCTATTTTACTCCAAAGAAAAAAACGCGAAAATTCAAGCAAAAATTCTTAAATAAATCAAGGAACTCGTGTGCCAATTTTCATCAAAATCGGTTAAAAAATGCGACCTGTAGGCGACAACAGGCAGACAGATATCCGAACAAAAGCATGTTTGGCCTAGTCGAAACTGAGACGCTACGCTCGCTCGGTCAATAAAGGCATATTGACATACTTTAACTTCGTAACTTTTAATGTTTATTTTGTGTAATACCATTGATTTATATAAGAAAACACTTCGAATCTCAAACTGTCTATTTTGATGAAAAACAATATCGCCACACGAATCACTGTGCCGCTACAAGAAAACTGTTAGTATATCGCGAGTAATAAAACAAAATCCAATTGATTGTTGCCATTGCGGTCACGTCGTTCAGTTACTGTTTTCGCGTCTGACGTAATAACGTTACAACAAAGTTATGGTGCACGCGTGACTAGCTGGAAGGTGCCATTCGTTACTGATGATGATTTATATCGCATGTGATAAGCTGGATTACGTTATCTAGAGTTATAACACAAAGTTCTCTACAGCTACGCGACAAACACTGAATACAGTCACAATGGGGGTGATTTCGCGAAACCCATACATATGTATGTTATGAAAAGTTGCACAGTGTCTCGATACTGTTTGGGCGCTTGCCCTACGGGGATGTCATACAATAAAGTATGTTCTGAAGTTTACTTTAAGAGTAAATATAGCTCTGTCTGGTTTTATGCAAAGCTGCAACGCTCTTGAAAAACTCTGTCAACAAAATTATCACTGATTGTTAATGATTGAAATTTTGGTTTAGAAAAATCTCTATCCTTTCTCTTGGTTTTTTGGGGGGGGGCAGGGTTTTAAATTATTTTTTTTTGCATTTTTTTTTTCTGAATGAACAATATGTCGAGAATATTGTGTATAAATGTCAAGTCAATCGGACTAAAACTAACGGAGTTACAGCGTTTCAAACGAAAGCAGCCGCAATTTCTTTTGTTTCCCAAATCCCTTTTCAGTCTGTGTTTCGATTAAATTAATTTAATTCTGCTGTAAAAGAAGAATAAACTGGCCAAGTGCAAGTCGGACTCGCACTCGTAGGGTTCCGTAACACAGTTAAGTATTCCATAACTATGATTTTTCGCAACTACAAAATTAACTTTGTTTTTCATAGTGTTTGTATGAAAAACAAAGTTATCTTACCACTTTAGACGCGCCTATCTTTCAAATGATTGACTTTGAGAAAAAATAATTTTAGAAACCTCAATGTCATTTTTGAAGACCTATCCATAGACACCCTACACGTATAGGTTTGAAGAAAAATTTTTTTTTTTGTTTCAGTTCCATGTATGGGAATGCCCCCCCTTAAACTTTTATATTTTTTATTTTTGTATAAAAATCGGAAAGCGGTTCACAGAATACATCTACCTACCAAGTTTCAATTCTGTAGTCCTAACAGTTTAGGAATAAAATGGCTGTGACATACGGACGGACAGACAGACAGACAGACATGACGAACCTATAAGGGTTCCGTTTTTTGCCATTCGGCTACGGAATCCTAAAAAGCGGAAACATGCAAAGCGAATAACGTACAAGATACTAACGAATTAACAATATCAGGTGACGGAACGTGGAAGAAACGTGGGTTCACTTCGCTATTCGGTATCGATTTCACTTTTCGAAATTCACAAATTTAAAAAACTTTATATTGATTTTCCCGAAAACGTCATTTTTAAAGTTCGTGTAAAATTTTAGAAAACATTAGTAAAACATTAGAACTCAAAATCTACTGAACCGATCCTTTTGAAAATTTAAACATTACTTCTTCACATAAATCAACAGGTAATCAGGAAGAGTTTTTTTTTTTCAATTTTTTAATAACAAATTATGGGCGATTTCTGGAGCTAAAATTGCGTTTTTCCAAGTGCGGTAATAAATATAAAAAAATAAATAAAATAAAACTCTTCCTGATTACCTCGAGAAATACATTACCTTTAAAATGCATATCATTTTCTTTTTTTCAGATAATCCGGTAACGAGTTATGATGTTCACCGCAAAACCACTTTTTTTCAAGGCGCCTCTGGAGATTCACCGTCACCGGCTTATTTATCAATATTTTTCATTGAAATTTTTTTATGAGATAGTTCAATAGTTGTACAATAATATGTAATTCAATTTAACAAAATTATATTACTCATGTCGCCGCAAAAAAATCATAAAAATATGCCTTTGTTTCGCCTTTAAAACCCTACCCCCCCCCCCCCCCCCCCACTAAGTACATATACAGTTACTCTAGCACTAAATTGTTTAAAATGATTTAGTCTATTCTAAATTATATCCTAGCTCCAACACTTAAATAGGAGCTAGCGGTCAGCGTCCAGTGGAGAATCACCTGAGATTGATGGGAGTGTCGGTTTCAGTCTCGCCGCGAATATTTCATTAGGAATCACGAGCTCTGCGGAGTGTCATGCATCATAGCCAACGCTTGGCATCGCTCCTGGTAATTCAGGCTTAGGATAGGAAATTAATACTTGCAACAAAGACTGCAGTTAGACAATGTATTAAGTCAA
Source organism: Cabera pusaria (assembly GCA_954871355.1). Taxonomy (NCBI): domain Eukaryota; kingdom Metazoa; phylum Arthropoda; class Insecta; order Lepidoptera; family Geometridae; genus Cabera; species Cabera pusaria. Next base: position 19,710,340 of record OX940887.1, read on the forward strand.
TTGCATGTAAGTTCAACATGAAAATACAGGTTGACTATAATTGCCCACTTGGACTTGGCTGCGATAAAAAATATTGGTGGATAACGTAATAAACTTAGTAATGAACTTTCATAAAGGTTTACAAACTTTAATTTTTCGTCCCTTTTAAGGACTACATTTTTCTTTTTTAAATTCGATAAGCTATTATATATATATGTCAGAGATAATGAATTTACGTGGGTATACGACGTCACTTATTTTATTGGAATGGCAACTCCACACAACATGGTTGACGTCTTACAGTTTGTCAGTTGTCAAAGTCAATGTCTACGGGTCAGTAGTTCACGTGATCGTTTGTCAAGAAGGTGAAGAAGGACTTGCTCTCGGAACAGCGCCTGCGCCAGACGTGCGCACTGACTCACTAAAATAAAATCAACATGTCGGTCGACGAGAACGATCATTAAGATGGCAATCCATTTGAATCTGCGAAATATATATATATATATATAACATCGATAAGATAAGCTTTTGACGACTATTTCGCATATTTGTAAGCGATGATGTGGTCGAGGATAGTGAACACGCTAGGTCTAGAATAGTCCGACTCTCAAGAGCTGTGCTGCCGGAACACCGCAAGGTTTTCTGCGACAATCGCTCTCAACTGCAATGTGTATTGCGTAATACCGAAAATGATGAATGGAAAACTATCTGTATTTTCGCAGTAACGTTGATAATTAATTTTTAGATGACATGAATAATGTTTCTGGACAAAAACTTAAACAATTATTGTAATTTTTACCAACTTCAAAAAAGAGAAGATTTACGATTTTTATACAAAAATAAATTAAATGATAGTATCGTGGAAGTAGTGGAAGATTCGTACATGTGTAGAGTAGACAAACATCAAAAACTTTACCTCCCGAAAAGAAACTAAAGTCGCAAACACGGATCCGACTCAATCACAACTACTCTAAATGAATAGCCAACTTTTAGCGCATAAAACTTGCTAAACTAAAATAACAAACGTCTCAAAGGATAGAAAAGTTTGTTATGTGAGCGAGCGAAGGCAATGCGGATACCGAGCGCTCGTCTACAGTAGGGAGACGCACGTACAAAACTATAGCAACCAAATCCGAGCACGTCACTAGGCGGGAGTTTATTACCCTACTCATATTTATACTGCGCCGAGTGGGTGTCGCCGACCTTTCGATGCTACCGCAACACACTTAATATATTCTTTGTCTTTGGAACATACTTTATTACAGATAAACATAAACGCAATATTTAAAAAAACTTACCACAATAGTTTAAAGGCCTTACGAAATCGGAAGCTACGCTATCAGTCACGACAATCAAGAGAAATTCTCGTGTACCAATAAATCTACAGTTAACCATGTAATGAATGAAGAGAACAAACGGCTCTAAGAAACGGGAGGCCAACTCTAGTGATTAAGTGTCTCATTTAAATGCAGGCTCCCGAGGCGGACGTACCTATCTAACGCAAAGGGACTCGCGGAAAACGGAAGACGACTCTCTTCACAAAAGGAAGGAGCGGAATTTAAATTAGCGGAGTCGTTGAAAAAGTGCACTAACAACATTAGCAAGTAGGAACAATGCAGGAACACAAAGAGACGGGACGCGGCAAAACATGACACACAAGGCTGACTGCTCTTGCTACGTTATTCACCGTCGAACTGTGTCATTTGCAAGCACCGCTACTACTAATTTTGTGAGTGTACTAAAATAATGTTGTTACATTTTTTAGGGTTTGTACTGGCTCCTGAAAACCACATTAGTACGAAAATCATTTATTTAGTAAATTAGTGGTAATGTGATGGATAGAAATGAAAAAAAACATTATATTATGTTTCTTGAAGTGTTACACACTTTATAGTTTTGTACATTGTTACACACAATTCAAAATTTCATCGTACCGACGGGTATATGCGGCTTGAGTCCCGTCGGTACGATGAAATTTTGGATTGTGTGTAATAATCTACAAAAAAACATTATGTTCGTGAAATGTCATCAACTTTATGTCGCAAATTATCACGTTTAGGGCCAGTTTCACCGATATGTGTCGGATCTAAAATGTATAATTTATTTCATATAATTATTTAAATTATCTGAAACTTATCTGAAACTGTTTCAGGGACCGTTGAAACTCGCTCTTAGTTACAGCATCTTTTCCATTTGTTTAATCTATACTAATATTATAAGGAGAAAACATCTGATTTTTTGTATGTTTGTAACAAGTAGGCAAAAAAACTACTACTATTTTAAAATCCTTTCATAATATTATATAAAATTAATTAGAATAGACTTCTGGAATGATAATGGCTATTAAACCGTTTGAATGATAGGTATGTTTGTGGAGAAATTTGCCGAAATAGCACGTTTATTGTTCTTCCCCCTTATTATTTAATTACATTTTTATTATTTGTCGTCATAGCAGCCATAGTAATTTCATATTATGAGCTAATTTCCAATCTATCTAATACGGTTCACAAGATCGAGCAAAGAAAGCCTAAAAAACATGTTTCTTGTATGGGGATCCCTTTAATATTTTTTTCTGTTTTTAACCCCAGACGCTAAAAGAAGAGGTGTTAAGTTTGACGAGTGTATATATGTATGTGTGTGTCTGTCTGTGGCATCGTAGCACCCAAACGGATAAACCGATCTTGATTATGGTTTTTTGTTTAAAAGACCGTATCTTAATCGAGAGTGTTCTTAGATTTGATTCATGCAAATCCGTTCAGCTGTTTTAAGATTATGAGCTTGTTTATAGTTGATGACGCTATAAAATAAACATTCATAGGTCTGAGCAATCGAAATTCGGCATCCTTTTACTTCAACGTTATTTTGTAGTGGTAGGACTTCTGCTCGTACGCCTGGGGTGATACCACCACTTTGCCGATTAATTCAGCCGAGAAATAGGAATGTTTTTCGGTTTGAATGGCAATGTGTCCAGTGAAATTACAGGACATGCGAGACAACCTCCCTAACACCTTTCTGTCTCGAGGTAACAGGCGCAGTGCAGTGATATCGGTAAAGTCACAGTGATAGGGAATCGCGGGTACCCTTTGAGTACCCTAAAAAGTTCCTTTTTAAAGGCTGAACGGATTTTCATTAATCAAAGCTGAAAATACTCGATTAAGATACCTATTAAACAAAATAAATTAAGTGAATATCGCGATCTCACCGCGTGACCTCACTCCCGAGGAAGAGCGACTGACTCGCTCGAAACCTAGGTCGAGAAAATTCGACTAAAGGTACGTGAATTACAGCCGGTATATAACAATAATAATGTTACAAATTCACGATAATTTTAAAATAAAAAAAAATAAATTGAATCAAAATAGGTTCATCTGTTTGGGCGATACCATGCCACTGATAGACATACATAAACACACCCGTCAAGCTTATAACACCCCTCTTTTTGTCGGGGGTTAAAAATGAGCAATGACAGCGTAAATCCGAAATCGCAATTTTCGTTCACGAACTTAATGAAAAGTCTCTCTCATTAGAAATTCATAAGGTAGCATTTTTGGGCGCTTTTATTAACCCACCAAGTTTAAACGGTTATTCAGGGACAAAGGGACTATTGTTGTGTGTAAGTTGAAAAGGCAACGAGGTTAATCCGCCCAAACAAATTAGTAACAACATTAATATATCCTCTGTATCCGGCAAGTTCCCCGCAATAAGCAGAATGTATTAGTGTTATTTATCTTTGCTCGAAGCGCCAACAAAGTTTTAATTGCAAGCGCCGATACAATTTGCGTACAAATGAATTTATTCGGTGAATCCGGAGTGCAATTGTCGGGGCGGCGCGGCGCGGGCGCGGATTATCCGCGTGTGTAGAGCCGCTAATTGCGGGGAACGACGAGCCTCCGCGCGTCGCAACCGCGCTACCGCGCCTTCCGCGAGCACTTCACAATCAACTATGCATATCTATCGTTTATTTTATACATTAAATTTATCAATTATCAGTGACTTTCGTACTTATATTTGCTACCTAACATTTTATGTTCATACACAAACATTTGGAATTAATTACAAAGTAACGACCCATTCTCATTTGTCAGGAGTAAATAAAGCGGCAGCAAAGTCATAAAAAGTGTTGCGGGCTGCGATACGTCGCTCCAGCTGCAGCGAGCCTGCGGAACTGGCACAGCAGTCGGTATTCAGCCTAACAAAAGGGTGATAGCGGTACGTGCGTAAATCAAACGTCGCACAATAACAGCGCCTCCCGCAACAGCCCGACCCTTCTCCACAGACCCTCCTAGTTATAAGCCTCCCCGTTCCTCTATAACCAGCGGTCGGTTCTCATAAATCTGCCATACTGAAATGTGCTCCGCTGCCGGCCACTCGTGTGACGGACGCCGTCGATATCTGTGCCAATAGGTTTTCAATGTCAGCGTGCCCGATATTTCGATTTACTTAAACAGAGCCGTTCGTCAGACGCACCCTTTCGCTATCTTCCCCGGAACAGAGTATTTTTGCGAGCTTTTCTTTTATTTAACTTACAACGTTCGTACGTAAGTTGTCCTTCGAAATTAGCAAAACATTTTTCAACTACCACCTGGTATCCTATATTACTTAAGCTGGCATTTGGCTTACTTATGTAAGTTCGGTGATAATGCAATGTTATGGTACTATAGAGCTGACCTAATAATGGTGCTGGGTTGTAGGGACTGAAACTCCCTAATGGATAATGGTAGGACTGTCGAATTTGGGCTAGTATTAGCCTAGTATGTATTGTTATCTTACACATGTACTTGCACTTGTGTCTTACACATGTGTTAATTACACATGTTGATATCTTTGAAAAAATAAAAAATAAACTCGTGAATAAAAAATATTTTTTCTTTTAATTTATATTATTACTAGCTGCTACCCCGCGACTTCGCTTACGTACACCAAACATTTTATCACTGTATAGCTCTGCCTATCGACATTTGTGTGATCTCAGCTATTTTTAACCGCCGACGCAAAAAGAAGGGTTGTTATAAGTTTGACGTGTGTATCTGTGTGTCTGTCTGTGGCATCGCAGCGCCAAAACGGATGAACCGATTTTGATTTAGTTTATTTTGTTTGATAGATGTCTTCGTCGAGAGTGTTCTTAGCTTTTTGTCATGAAAATCCGGTCAGCCGTTTAAATATTATCAGCTCTTTTTTGGTAAAAAAAAACAACGATAGCAACTTTCGTAAACCCGAAGTCCTTTGACCGCGGACGTCAAAATAATCAAAATGGCGCTTCTGCGCACTACTTACCTGTCACACTGCTGCCGTCTGTTTAGCGTAGTTATTCTCGGAACAATGACTAAAGCATGGAAGCCGGGCTAAAATAAGAAATGAAATACGTATGTTTACTTTTTTTTTACTTACGATGTTAATAGTGCGTAGGAAAGAGACGTATAATGCCGTTCTGTTTCGTTATCATGCAGGTTGTCACAAGTTAATTTTTGGTTAGTGATGGGCTTATCATCGACATTATCGTGTCGATATCAGTCATCAAAGCAAATATGTATTTAATTTTGTTAAAAAATCCAAATACAAGACTGTTCATTATATGAGTTGTGTATGTCGTAGGTATTATCGATAAAACGTTTTTTGCAAAAAATAGTAGGATTTTGGGAATACACGAAAAATTAGACAATGGCTATGATATCAATTAATCAATCTTAATGAAAAAAGTTAGTTCCGATTAGGTTTCTAAATTATAAAAAACCTAGTTATTTAGCGAAAATTTAGTTTATGAAATTTTCCTTTAAAATCTTCTCTTCTTCACTCAGTATAATTATAAAAAAGCATCGTAATGTCGAAATAGTAGTATGATAATGGTGCGTAAATCCGTAATACACCCTTCAACAACACAAGCCATCTTGTCCAAAGCACTGTACACATCACGTAAGTATATACTTTTACTTTCTGGTCACGTTCTCAGACAGAAATTAATAATTATATCGCTTTTTTCACTCAGTGAATTCGTCAAACCCGCGACACGTATCGACAAAACATAAAACTGCAAAACTAAGTTGATAGCTGACATATAGTATTTTGACGTCTTAGATAGAACTTTTGTATTTGTTAGCATTATAAGATGACCAAAGGTGACCATTTGACATTTCCCATTTTAAGCTTTGTGACACGTTTAAAAATAATAAAAACAAACAGAATGCTCTGCAGAATACTCTCAACTCCTCGTTTGAGATGTCGTGTTTAGGCTCATTGGAATGGTCGCAATGAACAAAATTTTACATATAGGTAAATCAGTTGGGGGTGGTTTTAAATTTTTCATTTATATATTATTTTATAGTCTTTTGTTAAAAATCACGATTTTAATTTCACAATTAGTAGCATATGTTCATCCTCATGGTATGAAGTATCTCCTTGTTATATTTAAGTAAGATCGGATCGTACGTTTAGGCGTCATTAGGTAACAAACAGACAGAGTGACAAAGTTACAAACGTTTTTAAATTATTGGTTTGGATAGAGAGCTATTAATATTTCCAGTTTATCTGTCCTAAATATTATTTCAACGTTTATTGGACACAAATAAACACATTGACGTATGGGATGGGGTGTCGGTCTGTTCACGTTCCGTGTGTTTGCCGTGCACACATAGTTCCCATGTCTGCGACTAGAGAAGTAGTCGACGTGGCTGCGTGCATTTCCAGTTCCAGCGCAGCGATACTATCGCACATAGCTCCATTCACTGCAATTAACGCTGCACAACGATCATATAAATCTTCTACGAATACTACGTTCGTTCCGTATTCTGTGCGGATATTCGCCGACATATTTCAGTGTCTAAATAGCTGTATATTTCAGTATTACAAACATCGACGATGCGAACGAGGCGAATCGTTATTCAACAATGATAAAACGGGGGCAATTAATATCGGCTAGTATCGGTAAAGGAAAGAGTCCGGGAGCTCCAGCGGATTGAGGGCGCACCGCCTAATCTTACCTATACTACGTCTCGAGCCGAAGAACAAACAAGCCGCGAGCTAAGATTACGCTCCGAATAAATCAATGTTACGACGCGTTAAAATATTTAAGCTCACGATTAATGCGGCCGCGAATGCGCCTATCGAGCGCGCCGTTTCATCCCACCGGCTGCTGCGATGCTGATTGCTGCCTTTCGCTATTATCACACATACTAATTGTCGCTCTTTGTAGCTTACGACTCAAGGTCAGCTCTATCACGTGAAAAATTATAAAATATTTTTATCTATTTTATAAAATGTATAATCTACAGTTAAAAATTTAATAATATATTATAAGTATATACAGATATTAAAATATCAGAATGAGTGGTGACTACTATACCACTTTATTCCATATATTATATTTATTATCATACATATATATCATATATATATATATATATATATACATATATACATACAAATGTCATAGATTATTTATGTTGAATCAACAAAGCTTTATTTAAACGTACATCCCAAATAATGCAGAGCTATAAATTAAGGTAAAAACAATAGAGTTCATCATTTCATTGTATGCGAGATTTAACATACGCATTGGCATATAACGCGTATTGAAGTATTAATAAAATCGTAATTTACGAGAACGATCAACCGGAAGCTTATCGAGTTCCGGCGACGTATCACGAAGTAGCTATGGAAGTTTTACAAGGGCTCGTTAGAGGGGTTGTTACGATAAGCTCGAATGATAACAGTTTCTAATCAGACGTAATGACACGGCGCGGCGTGGCGCAGCCACCGAGGGGAGGACTGAGGACGCAGCCTTCAGTCCGCGACCTCCCACCTCCGCAGCACGATATCGCTTCTTTAATTTCATTAATGAAGTTTCCTTCTGTCGACATTTGCGAATCGCAATCGCCTAATTAAATTTTGATAACGGCACCATCGTATCCGCACTTCTTCATTTCGTTAATTTCGGTGTACCTATATCACAGATTAACTCTCTATCTATTGTCGATGTAAGATAACGTCAACTGTACTTGATTAATCGAAGACAAGGTTTAACATTTGTCTTTGAAAACGACTTTTGACTTCTGCTTTTACGTAAAACTTAGGATTTTTTTATTGCTCGAACATCGTTGAGATATTTACGTGAGCGACGCTGAAGCCATTGAATTTAAATCAGTTTCTATTTTATTAAAAAGTTTTCAACCCGAAGAAGATGGTTGCGTCTGATATAACGATATATACTGGCGGAAGTAATAAAATAAAACGATTTTACATCTCCGGGGGGAAACGAACGTTTTTGTCGAATGGGAAAAGTCGCGAGCGACTTCTCATTCCGTGATAAAATCGGGAACGTTTTACGACAATCTTCTATTCGATTACCTACCGTTAAACAACAATCTTAAAAACTCATTCCTTAAAGTTTCCGTGGGCGAGTGGTGTTTACGCAGTTTTCGAACCCGTGACTGCCCCTTAAATAGAATTTCATGGTCCCATTAATGTCATGTCCATTCAGCGAAACAGAAAAGGATCCAGATCACAGAAGGACGCGAGAAAAACCATGAGAAAGAAACCCAGATCCCACAAAAAGATTTGTCGGCTGCCAAGTGGCAACCTCGGCGAGGGTCACTCACGACTCAAGAGAAGAGATTTATGTAAAGATTTGTCGTTTCGGTTCTCGCGGCGCGGCGCCACACATTCGGATGTTTGTAATGCTGCCCGAAGAAAGGGCACACGGAGGGAAAAGTAGAAGTGACCGCGAGTGGCCCGTTCTGCGCCACCGCATAATGAACTGGTCACGTAGGCACATTTCGTATTATTTCCCTGGGACGGTTCACGTGACTTGAATAAATGCGGGGGCGGCTCTGTGGCTCGGCAGCTCGCGACCGTCGCCTCCTCGGACCCTCCACAAATAAACCGCTTCACGCACGATTCGCCGTCGGAGATTCATTATTCCAACTCTTACCGATCCATAATACATTACCTAACTTTTCTTTTTCAAAGACGTTTTTATTTGACCAATCTTTATGGGTATACCTTTTATCGCGTCATGGTTCGGATTCAGGTGTTTTGCAGTAGTTTTCTTTTAAGATATCGCAGCTAATTACGGTCCCATACACGAACTTAATTAGTTCATCACTAGCATTCAACATTTGAGTCATATTTAAAACGTGTTATATAAAAATATAGTTTTTTTACAGCTGAGTCTCGTAATATAACTAGAACGAACAGTGATGGATAGTGGTGGTGTTGATTAAATGTCTTTAGTAGGTATCATCTATCGCTATCTCCCCCTACAACAAGTTACTACAATCAGATCAGCTGTTCGACGTATTCATTACAATTACAAGTCACGTTTTGTATATGTTTATCATACTATACTGTGACCATAACTATAAAACTTTAAATAAAATAAATAATTATTAATTTTCTTTATACTAAAATTAATCTGATTTGGTATCCTCTCTGGTGAATCCTAATTTCATCAATGTATTACATCTAGGTAATGTAACTGCTTGTTAATTTTATCATGCTGTGTACACATAGTCTAGGAATTCTTTTCAGCTCATAAATTGTTACAATGTTTATATTTGTTTAGTTCTAAGGGAATTCTGTTTTGTGTGCCAATAAATAAATAAATAAACACATTATAATAATAGCAAGTTAAGTTCCCTGTACAAGTATAATCTCTAAATCCCAAGTGACGCTCAGTTCTTAGTCGGTTGTTGCTGCAAGGATGCATAGAATGTTTCTAATACTAACACCAGTAGTAAGCTTAGTCTTGAATATTTTAGTGGGCTCTTATAAAAGTGCAACTAGGAGCACCGAGGAACATTGCACACGTAATATAAATATACTAGTGTATCTTTGCACTTTAAAACCCATTTTAAGTATAAGGTTTCACTTTATAAGCAGCTGGATAGTCTCTCCGAATTATGATATGTAATAAAAACATCACAAAAAGCGACCGCACATGCTCTCCGACAGCTATATTAGACGAGTAAGTAGTTTATTGTAAGGCAGCCTCGCTCATAACTACCCATTTTCCTAAGGATAATGTCGACCAACCACCCACATTATGTTTATTTCAGACAAAGTCTACGCCGTAATGCTTTCGTGCAGATAAGTGGGCCGGAATAATATCATCACATTCGCGTCCTAGTAACACATACATAATATTTTGCCATTACCAGGTGACGTCTTAATGTTATTGGATAGTTTTATTATCAGTTAAATAGTTTACTGTAATAATTAAATAAAACTGGCTAAGTGCGAGTTAGACTTTTGTCCCGCACACGGAGGGTTCCGAACGCCATTTAAGGAATATCTTACGAACTTCAACACCAACTAAGTAAAATAACACTAAAACTACTTCTACTCGCCAATAGATGTCAGGAAGAGTCATATTTTAAGTTGATTATCGAAAAAGTTGATTATTGAAAACACGAATAAAACAACATTTTCTGAAAATGAATCGTAGCTAGATCGATTTATCGCCCCCGAAATCGCCTGTATACTATATTTTATTAAATCGTTGGAGCCGTTTCCGAGATTCAGATTCAGATTCCGAGATTAAAGTAAACATGACGATTCATAGATAGCGCTATCGTAATAAACACGTTTTTTGTGTAAACCCTTTAATTTTTTACTTTGTTCTGTTCTTAGTATTTGTTGTTATAGCGGCAACAGAAATACATCAAATTTTAACCGTCTAACTATCACGGTTCATGAGATACAGCCTGGTGACAGACGGACAGACAGACAGACAGACAGACAGACAGACAGACAGACAGACAGACAGACAGACAGACAGACAGACAGACAGACAGACAGACAGACAGACAGACAGACAGACAGACGGACAGCTGAGTCTCAGTAATAGGGTTCCGTTGGTACCCTTTGGGTTCGGAACCCTAAAAACAATGCGGCTGTGGGTAACATATCAGCTCATGAAAACAAAATGTTCTAGTATGCATCGATAACCAATCAAAACAGTAATTTAGATATCCTAATGTGAATGAGCTGTACCTACCGAATAATTACATTTCGATAAGTAGATACACGTAATGAAGTACCTTGGATTTCCTCGCAACGCTGCATGGTGTAGCGCGTTAAACCCGTTGTTGTTCGTAAGCGTCATGTCAGCTCCGTGCTCGAGCAGCAACGTCAGCATGTCGTCGCGCTTTTTTGAGATAGCGTCGTGTAGCGGTGTGTCCCCTTCCGAATCCTGAAACAAAAACACGTTTTCCGTTCAACCGTTCAGAAGCGAAAGTTTTAATTAAACGAATTTCCAATTGACTCCAGGTCTATAAACTAATCCGAGAGACAAGCCTCAACACCGGAATCTGGCGGCAGCTGCGACGACATTTCAGCTGCTGAATTATAAAGCATCGCCCGTCTCGAGTATCGCGACAATTTTCTAAAACATCAAACCGCTCGAATGAATAATTGAGGCAGCGGAGAAGGCGTTTAGGGCGTGGATTATAGCGGCTTGCATAATTTATAAGCGTCTCGGAGTGGTTTGAAAACGGGTGCTGTACGATGCGATGCGCTGTCGGGCGCACGGGCGAAATCAGAAAATGGTGTCGAGTTCCGTAATATAGGGCGAGCGGCGCAAAAAGCGCGGCCACCGCGTCATTATCATAATCACCGCCGCTGCGTGCCGCTACGGTGCCGCCCAAGCCGTTTTGCTTTGTGAACGTGCATTAAGAGACCCGGCCGTTGTGCTCTGTCATTCTGCAATTAATTTGCAAGGGTCCTCAAGATGAGTAATTTTCATTTCCAAAAAGCGGTGATAGCATTTGAAATTATATTACAGCTAATGAACACCTCATTCATCTTGAAATATTAGCAGAGCGTTGAATTTGATGTATCATTATAGAGCTAGACAAGACGGTACGAGTAACGTTGGTACCGTTGCGATAACTAAGCAATTTTCTCAGTTTTAGCATGCTCCGACTTAACAACTTCCGCTAGCGAAGAGTGAAATTTGAAACTATAATCGCAGGTACATCACTGCCGGCAAAGCCTCTGACACCATTCAGATGGCAGTAATTCAGCGCAGCTCAACCACAGACACGGGGTAATTTCGTGCAGAATAGCAGCATTAAATATTAATCGTATTGGCATATAGATGGCCATTACTGCCGGTAATTCATGACGATGTGCAATCGCCGCGTTACATGCTGATACTAATTATTTGATTGCTAAATAGTCCTATGTCTCGTTATCTCTCGTGCTAACTCTAATTTGATCATAGCTCTGAACCTTGGGTTTGCATTTTCTTCGGAAAATAATGAATGCTAAGAAACGTCAGCTTCTCATAATCGCCGGAGCTCGTTTTGTTATGAAAAAATAGGTAAAGTAAAGACGTTACAAGCTGTCAGTAGCAAACGTTTTAAATGAGGGTCGGAGAAATAGCAAATAAATATGGTACGAGGAGGTACAGGTATAACACCCATATGCATAGTCGGTTCCTCAAGATTTCCTCCACTCGAATGTGATTTGACTCAACCTCAAGGATAAAATCGGTATGCAGAAAGAAAAAAAAATTCCTCGACTTGAGCAAATTCCTCAGTCGAGTCGAGTAATGAACTGTCAAACTCAAGGTACGTCGCGATCTACCTTAAGGTCTCCTCAAAGCTTGTTACCAGCACTTTCAAAGTTATTTCTTAGGTTATTTCAAGTTTTAATATGTATAATAATAATATAATAAATAAATTAATGACGTCATTCCTTCACTCAACCTCGATTCGCCCTTACTAGAGGTTCCTCACTGGAGGGTGAAGACGTAACTGAACATACTGATTTCAAGGGTGTTTTCAAGAATTCCTTGAGGTTACCTCGACTAAAGTCGAGTGGAGGAAATCTTGAGGAACCGACTATGCATATGGGTGTTAGTGTTGAGGAGAAATAAGACATTTGATTTAAGCGGGGCAAAATCCGCAGGTGCACACGAGCTGCAGCCACCGGCTCCTCGCACGCCGAGGCTGACATAAACATACAATACAATACAATACAAATAACAAACAACAAACATACTCAGTATTACAGTGGCGCAGTCGACGGCCTCATAACACATGCGCATTCAACATATTTTTATTTAAAGCTAGAAAGCGCATTTCGGGCTAGGCTATAGTATCGGGTATCAGTAAAACATATAAGGTATGTAGAAGATACAATTATGTCATCGAAATAAACATGCAAATTATAATCAACACCAATATTATACATGCGAAAGTCAGTTTGTATATTTGTTTGTTTTGTTTGAGACCTCTTCACGGTAAAACGGCTCGACCGAATTGGCTAACTATAGTGGATTAGAATATTGGATACTTTTTAACGCGGGCGAGGCCGCAGGGCGCCTCTTGTACCTTTATATATTAGTAAGTACCTTTAGATATTCAAGTGCGTTTATTATATTTAGCCCAAGTGCTATTCTGATATAAAAGCTGAAACATGGTTTCTATATTATATTAGCCCAAGTGCTATTCTGATGTAAAAGCTGAAACATTTTTTCTTCTCCATTGAATTCAACGCATGTAACGTTAAAAAGAATATTCTAACCATCCAGTCAAATGCCATGGGATGTAATAGCATTAGTAAGAAAATTATTCTGCTAATTTTGAGTGAAATCCTTCCTCTAATTATCCTGGATTATGTTGATGTCTGCAATTTCGATCTCATTGCGAACCAGCTGAGTAAACTTGAGCGTATTCAAAACTATTGTATAAGATTTATTTTCGGTGTTCAAAACCATGCCTTGAATATATGATACACATATCTGCTACGTGGTAGAATATTTGATAGAGTCGCTGCTTTAAGCAGACTAGCAGAAAATAACTTATTTCATAGATTATCCTTCTAATAATTCTATTGCCGTCAGGGAACAAAGTTGAATATCCGTAAGATAAAATAAAATGGAAATGGAATTCAAAAAACATTTTTTTAAGCGGACAACAGGTGAAAAACAAAGAAAGCAAAGATAAGAAAATGCCATTAAAACAAGAGTTAGACGAGGAGCCAGTCAGGGCAACAACAATATCCGACGGTATAAAAATTTCTCTAACCTTGATTAAAACATCAAACATCCCATTATTGTGGATGAACAAAGAGGAGGCTTATCAGAAGAATTAATACTCGTAATAAAAGCAACCCTCCGGCGAAAAGGAGTGGGTCGGTATCTGAGTTGCGACGCTCCAATATGATTATTTAATAACCGACCTGTTACATGTCTTATTATGTTTACGAAATAATAAATGAAGTGGACAAGGAAGCTAAACTGGTAAAATAATTGTTATAAAACGGCGACAACTATCAACTCAAAAGTCAGAACCATTTGAGGCTCAGGTTTCAGCGAATAAATTTAAGGTAGGTACGCAGATACATATATATTACAGCTGCTTGTTGATTCAACGCAGTTAATGTTCGAAGTCATAATGGTGCGGCTTCATCATTGACGAGGCAGAAAGAAACAAGTAATTGTTTAATTCCAAGCCATTAAGCGAAGTATTACGGGAGGATTATTCACGGACCATATAGCGCAGCATCAGAGCAGTGCGGGTGAGCGCCGCAGCCTGCCCGCTCACATCGACTTTCATCAAAGCCGCAGATTAGAGTGAGCTAACTACACTAAATGGAACGAAATTGCCGCAACTCAAGTGGCTGATTAGTTTCACTCGTTATATTTTCAAATAACGTATTAACTATTAACTCTATTAATCTATACTAATATTATAAAGAGAGAACATTTGTATTTTTGTATGTTTGTAATGATTTGGCTCAAAAACTACTGGACCGATTTAAAAAATTCTTTCACTAATATATAGAATGGACTTTCGAAATGAAAATAGGCTATATATTATCCCGTTTAAATCAAAGGTACATTCGTGGAGACCTAATTTGCAACCTAAGTCGACAAAAAAACGGTCGAATAAACACGTTTCTTACGAACGCTGCTCAATTGAAAACAGATGGAAGCATATTTTCTATGGAAGAGTTGTACAACATGATAAGAACTACAAAAAAATCCGCGACAGCATATGTCTATCTCTTAAGGTTGACTCACAGTAACCATTTTCATCTTTATTATTTTGTTCAAAAATATTACATAACTTCCAGGGCTATTTTCAACTATATAGTATTAATCCTTATCCAAATAATTACGTTAATTAGCTTGGCCACATATTATAAATTAAAATTGTCCTTTACAGTATATAATTCAAATGAAAACTCTAGAAGATACCACGGATTTCACATACACGCACCGCAAAATTAATAAAATATTTGCAGTGAAACCACAGAATAAGTCATAGTTACTTCGAAAATATTATTATAGGCTTAGCTTTTCTGTAGATCCCCACCGATCACAACCAATTTGAAGTCAATATAGTATAATAATATGATCTATTGTATAAAATAACAATAATAATGATCTATATATATAATATAATAGTTTAAACCACCCCGACTGATCTATGTATAATCTTTTCATTAAAAGCATTCCAATGACTCTAAACACGACATTTAAAATCTGAGCTGTAAGTTGGTGAGGATTTGAGTATTCTGTAGAGTCCAGGAGATGTCCCAGCATCAGGTCAATGCTTCCATGTTCTTACAATATCGTTAAAGAAGATTTTCGAATTGATTAGACCTATGAAAGTTGAAGCTCATAGTTTTATAACGATTGAACGAATTTTCATGAATCAAAGCTAAGAACACTCTCGATGAAGACATCTAATCACTTAACATCAGGTGAGATAGTGATCAAGTGCTACCCAGTTCGGTATGAAAAAAAAAAAAAATCTATCAAAAAAAAATCTATCAATAATAAAATCAAAAATGGTTCATCCGGTTGGGTGCTAAGATGCTACAGACAGACACACAAATACACACGTTAAACGTATAATACCCCTACTTTAAATCAAAATCGGTTCATCCGGTTGGGTGCTAAGATGCTACAGACAGACAGACACACAGATACACACGTTAAACGTATAATACCCCTACTTTTTGCGTCGGGGAACGCCGTAAGGTTACGGCGACAGATGTTCTCCTTGGTCGTAAGCTACTTTTCAACCGACTACCAAAAAGAAGGAAGTTCTCAATTCGTCTGTATGTTTTTTTTTTTCTTTCTTTTTTTGTGTGTGTATGTTACGCGATTACTCCGTCAATTGTGAACTGATTCGAATGATTATTTTTGTAATCGGTAGGGTACGTTTTCGAGGTAGTCCCAATGTAATTTCATTGAGATGTGATAAGTATCTTCAGAGATATGACGATAAACGTCTCCAACTTGCTACTAAAACTGACTTGCGGGGCATTGAAGTCAGTTGTTTTAGTTTTTAAACTATCTTAATTATTGGTATATTTAATGATCCCACTACCTCTGTACGAAAATCCATGATTCATGAATGCACATAAAACTTTCATTGGTATATAGCTAGGATTAGAACCAACGACCCTCGGGTCAGAATCAGGGTAACTATCCTTTACGCCAAAGGGCCGTCCAATATCACTACGTAAGTATTATAAAACAATGTCCATCACTGCGTCTGTCTGTCTGTTCGCAATAATCTCAATAGCTTCTGAATGGATTATCATGCGGTTTTCACCAATAGCCAGAGTGTTTATGAGGAAGGTTTAGGTCTTAGGTGCTAATTCGTTAAGGTTTCGTGTAAATTGGTTGAAATATGACGATGATTGCTACATATGTTAATATTTTACGAGTATATTCGATGCAACAAACTGATGCAAATTTTGTAGGCATATATGTTCTACCCGTGCGAAGCCGGGGCGGGCTGCTAGTACATTATAATATATAACTATATTAAGTAACTCATGTGTTTACCATCTTCAACCGCATCATCACTTACCAACAGGTGAGTTAATGGTCAAACGATAGCCGATAGATAGATAAAAAAACTTATAATAACGCTGCGGGTAAACTGCTCAAAACTATTTAATATTTCTAATATGAGTCTGCTTAACGCTATAAAGTATAGTAGGGGAAAGAATGGTTATCCCAGGTATCACGAGTGAAGTAGGATATGAGTAACATTTGTGCCCCTTGCTGTTTTTTATATACTAGCCGCACGCATGATCTTCGCTCATGGCAAACTTGAAGTGCCCCGCGGCTTCGCCCGCGTTAAAAACTTCTTTAATTTACTTAAAACTTGCCTTTCATAAACAGCTTCCTATCATAAAAAAACACATGAACAAGAATCACTCATAGTATCGCGTTACTAAGGAAAATAGGGATTCATTTTTATAGAACCTGAAAAGCCATATTGATTTTCAGACTTTATTATCCTATTTCACCCTCTTAGGGGTGGAATTTCAAAAAATCTTACAACACTTATTTTCTTATTTATTTACAGAAGTACTCATGTAATCGAGTTTCGAATATAAAAGACTATCTAGTCTTGTTTCTCTATACACACTTTTGATCCTCCGTTTCATCCCCCTAAGAGATAAATTTTAGAAAATCCTTTCTTAGCGGATACTAGCGTCGTTATAACTTTCTGCCAAATTTCAGCGCAATTCGAAACAATATTAATTTTCAGGCTGTTACCCCACGTTTCCCTCTTAGGCATGGAATTTAGAAAAAGCCTGAAACACGTATTTGCTTATTTATTTACTAAAGTACTTGTGTGAAGTTTTGAATAAAAAAGACTATCTAATCGTGCTCTCCATACAAACTTTGAACACCCGTTTCATCCCCTTAAGTGTTGAATTTTGGAAAATCCTTTCTTAGTACACCCTTGCGTAGACTTTAAATTTGGAGGGTATATTTGTCTAAGACAAATATACCCTACGACCAACGGTTTAGGCTGTGCGTTGTCTCTAAGTCAGTCAGTCAGTATGTCAGGACAAAGATTCTTATAGTATTAAGATAAGATATATATAAAGTTATACACTGAATGTATTTTTTGGATGCACTTTGCGGTAAGAGTGGTTAATTGTAAAACTTCAGTGAGTTTGACTCATCATTATCCTGGAATATTCACTTTTTAACATGTATTTTTGTCTGATATTCATAAGCCATCCATATATAAGTTGCAAGAAAGCAATAAAAAAATATTATGTTTGTAAGTCGAAGTCCTGATTATTTTTTAATTGAAAAAATATTGTATTATAATTTGAGATAGTTACACACAACGAAAAAAACTGACTCCAAATGCCGTTCTAGTTATTTTAGTTCCAAGTTTGAGGTGTTTATCTCCATATCTTTGGAGATCTCGAGACTGGCGATACTATCAGATCTCGATAAAATTATAATCAATTCAATTTTAACACTTATAACAACTGTATATGTACCTGTAGTATATGTAACTTTATACAATTTTGAACTAGTATTAGATATTTATGTACAAATGATGAGGGTACATCTTACTATTGTCAGCCGTGCTAGGTAGTACCTGTGGTATTTACAACTGACAATTACTTCCAACAGTGCGGTCACACGATAATTGAAATAATTCTACATTTAACTATTGTTAACACAAGTTGTTTAATTTGGAACTTAATACTGATAATTACTGTGGCAAAGTGATATAAGAAAAAATTTTAATTGACCGACCGAGCGTAGCGAGCGGAGAGTCTCAGTTTCGACTAGGCCAAAAATGTTTTTATCCGGATGTTTGTCGGTCTGTTCCCGCCAACAGTCGCAACCAATTTAGACGAAAATTGGCACACGAGTTCCTTGATTTATTTAAGATTTTTTGATTGAGGGGAAAATAGGGTGGAGGAAGTTTGCTGTAGCGTTATTTATCAACGTATTTCAGAAAAATTGGAAAGGCACACTAAGGACTTCATTCTACATAAGATGTTGCGAAAAAAAAATAAAAAGGGTAGTGGAGGGGGGAGAAGACAGAGAGAGAGAGAGAGAGAGAAGGGGGAAGTTTTCTGTAGCGTCATTTATTGACGGATTTGATAGGCACACTAAGGACTTCATTCTACATAAGATGTGACGAAAAAAAATCCAAGGGGGAGTGGAGGAGAAGTAAGGTGGTGAAGTTTGTAGCGTAGTATATGGACGGATATCAATTTTTATGCACGCGAGGTCTTCTTACTGTTCTCACAGAACGACTAGTTATCCTAGTACATGATTGATTACATTTTATTATATCAGTAGTGCCCTACTGATGAGTGTCTATTTAATCTTTTATAATAACAATGGCAGATCGGTGCTTGTATAAACAATAATGGGACTTAGCTTAGAGATGCACCCTACCAATTAAAAAAAAACAACGGGTTGCACTCCGTACTCACTGTGTATTTGGTCTACTCTTCCTCCTTCTTACGAATTTTCGCTCAGGTTACGTGTCCTAATGCGAGTTAACATGTTTTTTTTACCCATCTCATTAATGTTTCTACTCTCCCTCCGTCTTACGAATTTTCGATCAGGTCACGTGTCCGGACGCGAGTTTAACATTTTTTACCCATCCCAAAAAAGTTCACAACGCCGCTAAAGAAGTTTTTGCCTAAAAAAATAAAATCAAAATAAAAAAAAAAATCGAATCGGTTCAGAATTGGCGGAGTAATCGCGTAAGAAATATACAAAAATAACAATACACACGTATTGAGAACCTCCTCCTTTTTGGTGTCGGTTGAACATACAATTGTAGTTCACAAAATACAAATACAATACCAACCTTCTTTATCTCAATTTATTTGGGGCCAGCGCAACATGCGTATGATGCGTACTCTTTCGTCATTTTTGCCGATCATTTATTTCATCAAATTCATCTCTATCGTTTATATATATCTATCGTTTTTCTCTATCGTTCTCTATCGTATGAATTTGATAGAAGGTTATCTGACGACTTCCAGACAACATTAAGTTTTTCTAGAAGTCCGTAAGGTCAGCCAGAGGAAATCTTAATACCTCGCAACTGGACAAAGTCAGAAATCAGGATGGCAGTATTGTGAGAGGAGAGGAATGCGTTCTAAAGAGATGGAAGGAATATTTTGGAAGTTTATTTGAAAAGGAAGATATGCAAGTGCCAGTGACAACTGGTAACGCCAATGAAGATGGCGATGAAAGTAATATCAGCATGGAAGAGATAATGACAGCGTTGAAAAGTATGAAATCGGTTAAGGCTGCAGGGTATGACAGGATTTCGGTCGAGATGCTGAGGGCTGGACAAGGTGTGGTAGCGAGTCAGCTGTATCGCCTTTTTAACCTTTGCTGGAGGAACGGAATTGTTCCAGAAGACTGGTGCAAAGCCGTCATTGTGCCGCTATACAAAGGAAAGGGATCACAGCAAGACTGCAAAAATTACCGCGGCATTAGCTTACTCAGCGTCGTCGGAAAATTGTATGCAAAGGTACTGATTACAAGAGTGACGAATGAAACTGATAAGAAAATGTGGGATGTACAAGCGGGTTTCAGGAGAGGAATGGGATGCATGAATCAGGTCTTTTCTTTACAAAGCATAGCCGAAAAATGTTTGGCGAAACACCAAAAGGTCTATTGCGCATTCGTAGACTTGGAAAAGGCCTACGACAGGAGGTGAGGAATGAATTGTGGTCAACATTGTCTATGTATGGGGTGGGCGGCAGTTTGATACGAGCACTGAAATCACTCTTTGAGGGTTCCAGTGCTTGTGTCAGAATAAACGGAGCGTACACAGACTGGTTTAACATCGAAAAAGGTGTTAGACAGGGATATGTAGCATCACCAGTGCTGTTCAACCTATTCATAGACAATTGCTTGACAGATCTGAAAGAAAGTGTGTACGGATTAAGAATGAATGATTTAACCATCAAATGCCTCCTATACGCTGATGATCAGGTGAAATTAGCATCATCGGAGGAGGAGTTGCAAAGAATGGTTAATATTATGCATGACGCCTTAAAAAGCAAAGGGATGAAAGTGAATGTAAGCAAGACCAAAGTAATGGATTTTGAAAGAGAAGAAAGAATGACTGATTGTTATGTGACGATTGAAGGAGAAAGAGTGGAACAAGTGAAAGTTCTAAGTTTACGAGAGATGGTAAGTATGAAAGTGATATTGAGCGAAGAGTTTTGGCTGGAAACCAAGTGAGTGGGGCACTACATAACTTTATGAGAAGTCAGAACGTGTGTAAAAAAGCACGACTGGCTGTACATAGGGGAGTGTTGGTTCCCACACTCATGTATGGTAGTGAATGCTGGGTATGGCAGAAGAAATATGAAAGTAAAATTAATGCGGTAGAAATGAGAAGTTTGAGAAGTATGATCGGAGTGACTCTGAAGGATAAGTTGAAGAACAGCGTGATAAGGGAATGTTGTGGTGTGGTAGAAGATGTAGTGACAAAGATAGAGAAAGGGATGCTTAGATGGTTTGGACATCTAGAGAGGATGGATGAAGAAAGATTGACGAAACAGATTTATGAGACGTGTGTGAATGGGCCAGTTGGTAGAGGCCGACCTAGGCGAACGTATCACGACCAGATCGGAGACGTTTTAAAAAAAGGCCAAGTCAAAAGTACCTATAACCGGCGAGCATGCATGAAGACGCTCATGAAAGTGGAAGAAGCGAAGGAGGTATGTCAGGATCGTAGCATGTGAAAAGAAGTAGTATCTGCCTACCCCAACGGGAAAAAGGCGTGATTGTATGTATGTATGTATATATTTCATATTGCATCTGGTACTCCTAAATATAACATAACATAATGGAATAATAATTTCCTGGCACTTATACGTTACCAGATAGAAAACAATAAGAAATAACCGTACATTCAGTTTAACATAATTTCGGTAAGAGAAGTTGAAAACAAGAGTTAAAACGAAATACACGTCCGTCGGCCCCTCGCAGCGTGGAAATTTGCCAACAAGGGACGTCCGGTGGACTTTTAAATTTATGTAAATTCGACACAAGATAAAGGTGTTTGTTTAGCATCCAAAATTTTACATGTGAATCGTGTAATAACGGAATACAAGTTTCAATATCAAGTACGGATTGCCTCGGCAAGCTTGATAGTTCACAGTTTGCGCAAGCAGAGTGCGCCCTCATCAGTTGCCTTGATTGATTGTGCGGAAATAAGCCCCGCGAGCCTGCTCACACTTATACATTGGCATGCACACGTGCTGCCCAGCGTGGATTAGACACGTTATTTATGAGAATAAGACAAGCTACGATGGATGCGCACCCGTTACGTACACGCTACACGCGCGAGTTTATACAACCGATGAATAAATTCAAACCTCAAAGACGTCTCATACAAAGCCGTTATACATAGTGGCGATAGCGTCCCGGGGAGCTATATAAATCCTTCGGTCCATTAGCGCTCGATACCCGAGCCACGCAGTTCTTTGTTATTCAACTGGACCGGAGGCTCTGTGAGCACTGCGCTTTAGATATCGGAAAACGTTAATGTACTCGACGAGATTTGGTGCAGAGCTCCTGCAACTTGCATACAGCTCAGTCACGTACTTTATTCCCGAATCTAGGAACGTACCGATATGTGAGTATTCTATCGGAATACTATTATAATCGAGACTGGATATGAATGTGAACTATTGCATTTGTTTTATAATAAAAACTAGCTATGCCCCGCGGCTTCGCACGCGTTTATAACTACTTTTTTTTTATATATAGGCAAGCGATTGACCGTTTCTGACCTGATGTTAAGTGACGATGTGGTCCAAGATTACTATTACTTTAATTTTTTTAAACTTTTTTATCATAAATACTTTCTTTCACAAAACTATAAAAAGAATTAGCCAAATCGGCCCTGCCGTTCTTAAGTTATGGCGTGACCAAGGGAAATAGGCATTCATTTTTATAAAATCCGAAAAAACATTGATTTTGAGGCTTTCTTACCTACCCCATTTCACTCGTTTAGAGGGATTGAATTTTGAAAAAGTCTGAAATACGTATTTACTTATTTATTTACAGAAGTACTTGTGTGAAGTTTCGAATAATCGAATCTCGAATAATCGCTTGCAACAGAGTCGAAATATCGGTAACTCATAAATAATGAAAAACATGGTAAATATCTCGTTAACAGTTATAATAATAGTGTCAGTGACCAGGAAAACCTAAAAACCTATATTGTATTAAAGACTATAGACAATTTGACTTTTAAAGTCATAAAGTTCAAGATTATAAAGTTTATTTTGAATAAAAGTAAGTTACGTAAACATTATCACTGTTTACTAGATCCTGAATGTGCTTTGGTATATAATATGCAAATTTTTACTATTTAATATTTATTACTTATTGCAACCACGAGCTGTTAATACAGTTCGGTTATCACTAGATTTCCATTTTAAAAATCGTCTTTATTTTTTATTTATGGTTTCCAATATACATTCAATAGAAATAAAAAGAATTTAGTTCTTCTTACATTTGTATTAAGATAAACTTTAATTTCGTTTTTAAAAGGGTTGCTGAAATATTTCGAAAGTTATCGCTTTTTATAACCGACCCATTTTCATTGCGGCCCATTGTATATACAGCGTAGGTTCTAAAGTTCATATCTTGAGTATAAACAGTATATAGTAGATATGCGGAGAAAATAATGTTTTAATTTTTAAACATAAACCTTAAACTACAGAAAGAGAAAGCGAAGAGAGCAAAATGTTAATTCAATTTCGGGTCCATGAATACCTTTCCACATACAATTTCGTATTTGCTTAAATATACCACAGAATAAATAATAGTACAATACTATACAACGCGAACAAAAACATATCCGATCCCGCCATTGCCGACAAAAATGTTTATTCTCGTACATACAAACTATCAAGATACGAACTATTCAACAAACTAAAGGCATAGTTGATCACAGCGCAAACTTGCTAAATTCCTGAATATTGCACGAACGATTTATCACGAACATAAATCTCAATGAAATTGCATTTTATGGATATTGATAAGCCTAGTAGCTACCCATTAATCATACGATATATGCAGCCAACAGAGTTCGACGATACATCATGCATAATACAGATAAATAAAATAAATTCACACATACTCTGTCAAAACTTATATAGATAAACACTTTATTTAAACAAAGGAAATTAATAATTTAAGATCGTTTAAAAAACTAAAAGAACCAACTTCAAACGTCGCGCTAGTCAAAGTAGCCAGTAGAAGTAGTAACTATTATATAATCTTTGCCAGTAATAAGTATGTCGTCCAGGTATGTAAATGTATCGTAATACAAATGTTGATATATTAAAAACGGCTCGACCGATTTCGTTAAAATTTAAATGGGACCGCCTGGGAAATTCTTTTATAATTTTCCAAATCGGTTCGGGCATCTTCGAGTAATCGGTGAACATACATAAAAAAAAGGTTCCCACGAATTCAGAACCTCCTCCTTTTTGGGAAGTCGGTTAAAAATAAGTAACAAAGGTCGGTCTTATCTCTTAAAGCGAAACAGTTGTTCAGAATGATCCCACAGGCGTCTTATAAAGAGCTTACATTTGAACAGTAATATAATTTTTGTGTTATAACACCTAGGGCCAGTTTCACCGGTTCCTGATAGGCTAATATGACAGCGCTTATATGGCATCATGTGTCAGATAACTATCTAACGCATTATCAGGAACCGGTAAAACAATTGTATTTTAACTTTTTAGGTAAAATTAAGGCATTTTAATAATAATTTTAAAAAAATTTAAGCGACTTCAAAAAATAAGGAGGAGGTTCTCACGTTGGGAGGAACTATTTTTTTATGTATGTTCGGATATTATAACTCTGTCATTTATGGACGGATTTGCAAAATTATTTTTTGTTCCAAAGAGGTTCGAAATTATCCTTTTTAAAACTTCATAAAGATCTGATGATAAATTTCTGAGACAGACAATGGAACTCTTCAATAAATGCTAGGAAATTTTGTAACCCCATAACTCCGTCACTTCTTAACCATTTGGAAAACCTATTTTTTTGTTCAAATGAAGTTTATTTCGAAATAGTCCAATATACATTTCGTTAATCGTTATACACAATCCAAAATTTAATCGTACTGACGGGACTCGAACCCGCACCCCCCGGATAACATTTACAGGTGCTCTGACCAATTAAGCCACAGTGCAATACTATCAATATGACGAAATTAGTAGGTTGTATATTAAATGTGTATTATATAATTTATTCTATAATTATATTTATATATTTTAATAATATTAAGTAGTATAATTAAGTTGATCACAAGAAACATGCATTTTCCTGGCGCTTTCCGCTCGATTTAATTAACTGTAATAGATAATTCAATTTTTACAAGGCTTGACATTTTTACACAGCTGTTGTCATATAACCAATCATAATTTACGGTTCCTATGATAACAAATCAATAACATTGAAATCTATAAACGACTCAAAATTACTTAGGTATACATACTTACATTAGTTTAAGAACTTAGTTATTATGTTTATTTAATAAACTATTTTTCAATAATAATAAAACCGACTTCTAAACCACAAACAGACACTCAAAAGCAGATAGTAGATAGATACATGTAGGTAGTATTTATCTACTACCTATTAGACTTGGCTAGCACCGACTTCAAATAGATAAGTGGGTAGCGCTTATAATAATTATATTAAGTAATTTATTTTTCGCTTTTGAGTGCCTGTTTGTGATTATAAAGTCGGGTATTTTTTTTTTTTTTAATAATTTATTTTTACCCTTTTTAGTGCAAAACAAGTTTTAATTAAATTACATGCATCTATAAAATTTCGTGTCTGGGCCCTTATACACTGACGGATATATACTTTGTGAAAATTTCAAGTATGTACCTATTACGGTTAAGAAGATACAGATCTGTAAAGTGCGTACATATACACACATCAACACTGTCTAGGGATATTTTGTAAACATTTCTTAAACTCATAAAATACTGGCCGTTTTAAAAATATTTTAATGTAAGCTTATTTTGTAGGTTTTAATGAATGATTTCAAATTTGAATTTGAAAAATAAATTAAAAACAAAAGATTTGCGCGGCATAAATGTAGCGAAGTTCGAATGTTTTTATTTACCTAACCTAGTTTTTGGTATTTTTTTTTGTTTCAAATTAAAGTTTTAATAGAAATTATTGTTTAATATCGAATTTATGTAACTGTGTGCATCGTGCAGCGGCGCCATTTAACGAGAGACGAGCTGTTAAGGGCAGTAAGCATGCTTCAAGCTGGGGCTACTCAACGGAGTATAGCCGAGGAGATTGGAACAAGACAAAACATGATATCAAGGTTGTGGTCACATTATCGTCGTAAGCTCAAGTGGCTGCCTATTCGTCTTCGCCGGAATACACACATTCTGTCACTCCTTTATAATATTTTATTTAATCCCACTTCTCCTAGCTATCTAAAAGCACTCTTCGAATTTCTTCACACCACTAACTCCCTTTCGCTAAGGTCATCAGAGAATCTAATGCTTTCTATTCCTACTCATTGCAGCACTTTCTATGATAAGTCGTTTGCTGTTCAAACTGTCAGACTCTGGAATGCGCTTCCTTTAGAGATAAAACAATCACAAACTATATATACATTCAAGGAACGCGTTAAGTCGTATTATCTTGGTTAGTTATATTACATACGTTTGTTATATACACTCCTAATAATATGTTATATATATGTATATCCATATATATATATATTGTATATATATATGTATTATTTAATTTATTATGTATATGTATCAAAGTAATTATTATTATTTTCTTTGTATTAATTTAGTATCCCTTAATAGCTTATGTCTTATTTACTTATACACTGTACACCGCCGTATCTATTTACATATTTCTCCATCTAAAGGTTGTCTGGAAGAGATCGCTTTCAGCGATAAGACCGCCTGTTGTTACACTATTTTAATTAGTTGTTAAGTAATACTCTGTTTCTTTTAATAAGGTG
The DNA here is from genome assembly GCA_954871355.1 of Cabera pusaria. Lineage (NCBI taxonomy): Eukaryota > Metazoa > Arthropoda > Insecta > Lepidoptera > Geometridae > Cabera > Cabera pusaria. The sequence continues at coordinate 19,737,123 of OX940887.1, forward strand.
TTCAATAAAGTGTTTCTATCTATCTATCGTACCACTGGTGAAGTGGCTGAAAGGCACCTAGGCGGGAAGCGCATAACCACCCAAAGAGGGGACCGATTATGCAAGTGGCCGCGATAAGACAACCTAATGTTACGGCCATGCAGTTGGTTCAAAGGCTCTAGTCAGAGTACCAGTTGCTTGTCAGCGACCAAACTGTGAGGAGAAGACTGCATGAGGCTAACCTTCATGCTCGCAGGCCGCTTCGTACTCTAGCACTAAACAGTCTAGCACTACACAGAGGAAATCGCGGACGAAGATTAGAGAGGGCTCCAGAACATTTGCTCTAGGAAGATAACCAATGGTCTGTAGTGCTGTTTACCGTTGAGTATCGATTCGGTTTTTATCCTGATTTACGAAGAGTACGTGTATCGCGAGCTCCTGGACGTGAGAAGCGTCTGCAACACCCTCAGGAAGATCATCCATACCACGGCGGAACAATTATGGTTTGGGCGGGTATTCGTGTTGGTGGAAGTACAGACCTTATTTGGATCAGAAACACCATGACTGCAGAAAAATACCGAAATCAGGAGCTACGAGAATAATCTATCCTCATCGAATGCAAATGGGCCAAACTTTTACGCTCATGCACGACAACGCTCGTCCGCACACTGCGCGAGTGGTCACCAGCTGGCTACAGGAGCACGACGTGTCGGTCTTAGACTGGCCCGCGCAATCACCAGACCTAAACCCCATAAAGCACGCGTGGGACATGCTCCAAAGAAGGGCTTAGAGGAATTTTCCTCCAAACGTTGCGACTGAAAAGCAACTTTTTTTGCATCTTATCTTCGTCATCAGGACCTGGGACAATATCCCGCAGCAGACTTTGATAATTTGATTCGAAGCATGAAAAACCGTTGCAAGACCGTGATTAACGTAATGGGTGGTTTTACTGACTACTAATTTTTCGGGTAACTGCATAGAACCTGATAATTTCGCTTTACTTTCAAAACCCTTTCTTAACCGATACTAAAGTCAAAATAATTATGTGCATGCCAAATTTCAGCGCAATCCAAAACAATATTGATTTTCACTCTTTGTTACCCCATTTCACCCTCTTAGGGGTTGAATTTCGAAAAAGCATGAAACACGTTATCACTTATTTATTTACTAAAGCACTTGTGCCTCGTAATATATAGTATCTTATTTTGTTTCTCCATACAAACTTTGAACCCCCGTTTCAACCCCTTAAGGGGTGAATTTTAGAAAATCATTTCTCAGAAGGAACTAACGTCGTAATAACTATCTGCATGCCAAATTTCAGTGCAATCCAAAACAATATTGGTTTTCAGACTTTGTTACCCCATTTCACCCTCTTAGGGGTGGAATTTTGAAAAAGCCTGAAACACGTGTTTACTTATTTTTTTATTGAAGCACTTGTGTGAAGTTACGAATAGAAAAAACTATCTAATCTTGTTTCTCCATACAAAATTTGAACCCCCATTTCATCCCCTAAAGGGGTGAATTTCGGAAAATCCTTTCTTAGTACACCCTTACGTACTAAGACAAATATACCTTCCAAATTGCAAGCCTCTACGACCAGCGGTTTAGGCTGTGCGCTGTCTGTCAGTCAGTCAGTATGTCAGGACAAAGATTCTTATAGTATTAGATAAAAGCAAGGAACCGTATGCTATTCTCTAAATTGATACTTATTATTCATAGGTGAGTCCAGGATAATTTCGCAAAGCTCGCATGCTAGTAAGCAGTATTTCTTAGTTTATTTAATACATAATATTTCAAGCAGATTCGGCGATATGCCTAGAACTGTTTAAACGGAACGCAAACTTACGTTACGCAAACATTACCTATCCCATGCTTGTAATAATCGAATCTGAATGTTGGTAAAATATTCGGGTTCGCATTTCCAATAACGGTTTGCGAACCTTCTCAGGCTATATAGTGAATTTGCGAAAAGGAAAGTATTTATTAGGTGAATAGAAGCGGGCCGGCGACAAGATTACAGGGCGGGTATAGTTTTTCCCGAGCTAACGCTGCGGCCGGAGCACAGGTGTCAATAATGTGACACGAACCGAACCCGGGGCAGAAACCCCGACTGCTGGGTATGCTCTAACTAAAGCTTAACTGCCGCAACACCCAACCTTGATGTTAAGGAAATTGTTGTTTGTTGTTCATTAGCGATAAAATATGTTTACGATCACAATATTGATTGTGTGTCAAATTTTTACAATTTTAACTTGAAAATAGATTAAGTTTAAAAATGTATATATTAACAATTATATTCTGTATTATATTTCTATTTTACTTCCTTCGACTTCCAGACGTCGAAGTCGCGTAAGATATAAATATAGTGAGGCAAACGACAAAGAAAGAAACCATAAAATTTCAGGTGACGTCGGCCCTTCCATAAATTTATCGACAGGTCGTGGTAACAGGCAATAAGGAAAATATTTATGAAGTAGAACAGAGCCGTGCGCGATTTTCATTAGCTAATTATTGCTCCGGCGAAATCTGTCAGGAGGCGAAGACAACTTTTACGTGAATGATTCTGGACAGGTACTATTAAATTATAAATTACCGACTATTATACTCACTAATAATTGTTGTCGACTGTCTCGACCTAGGTTTCATGCATGTCCGATGAACAACCTCGGGAGTTTACGCAGCAAGATCGCGACGACCACTGACCAATCTAGGTCGAGACAGTCGACAACAATTATTAGTGAGTATAGTCTGTAATTTATAATCATGATTCAATCTCACGATAACTATAAATCTAAAAGGTACTATTAGAACTACTCGCAGTAATAAGTATGTCATAAAACAGAGTTCTATATAATCATAACGTAATAACCGGCTGTAATAGCTCTTTTGGAATAGTAATTTTTAACGTAGATTTCTACAGTATCTGACGCTCTACATCAGCCCAAGACATATAAATAATTAACTTACATATCAAATCAAACGATTACACTGACGATCAGAGCTTATAGGACATATCGTTGTTAACAGGATAATTATCTGCGTAAACTGATATTTACGTGAGAATGTAGGACAAAACGGGGCAGTCAGTGCGAGCCGTGTCGCCGCCGGCGGCCGTGCGTTCAACGTGGCTATCTGGAGGCTAAGTGGCACGTATAATTAAACGTCTGTCAGTCATTAGAGTAGGACCATGAACAATCAGGATATTCACTGGTCAATTCCGATAGGTGTCTCAATCGAGAGAGCTTTGATTCATACAAATCCATTCAGCCGTTTTAAGATTATGAGTTTTTTAGGGTTCAGTACCCAATGGGAAAGAACAAAAGAACCCCATTGCTGAGACTTCGCTGTCTGTCCGTCCGTCCTCCTTTCACACATCTCCTTAACTGTTACAGGTAGATACTTGAAATTTTCACGAAGTATGTATTACTATGGGGGATTTTACAACAAATACTAATGTTATTTTTCAAAAAAAATAAACTTCAAAACCGACTTCATAACCACAAACAGGCACTCAAAAGCGAAAAATAAATTACTTAATTATTATAAGCGCTACCCACTTAACTATTTGAAGTCGGTGTAGTAGATAGATAATATACCTACATGTATCTACTTAGTACTACTACACACATAGTATCTATCTACTATCCAATAGACTTGGCTGGCACCGACTTCAAATAGATAAGTGGGTAGCGCTTATAATAATTTTAAGTAATTTATTTTTCGCTTTTGAGTGCCTGTTTGTGGTTATAAGTCGGTTTTTTTTTTTTTTAAATATAACTTATTTTACCCTTTTTAGTGCAAAACAAGTTTTAGTTAAATTACATGCATCTATAAAATTTCGTGTCTGGGCCCTTATACACTGACGGATATATACTTTGTGAAAATTTCAAGTATGTACCTATTACGGTTAAGAAGGTAAATCTGTAAAGTGCGCACATATATATCTGTCACCAAACATCTAATGTGTTCCGGCAGCTATCCTTGAGAGCCAGTTCCCATTCTAGGCCTAGCGTGCTTACCATCTTCGACCGCATCATCACTTACCAACAGGTGAGATAGTGGTCAAACGCTAGCCTATAACGTATAAAAAAAAAAAAAAAAAAAACATATAGACACACGGACGGACGGACGGACGGACGAACGGACAACAAAGTCTCAGAAAGTGTTCATTTGGTACCCTTTGGGTTCGGAACCCTAAAAAAATTGACTTTAAATGCCGCGCTAAAGTGAAAATATTCACTAGTAATAATGATGTCATCAAGGTATCAAAGGACAATGTCCTAAATGGCCCTGTGCAATTAAAGCATCTGACACACACGATAATTAATTGTCTATTTTATTACAATAATTCCAAATACTTCTATAACACGGACTAGTTGTATTCCAAAATGAATATTAAAAAGTATTATTTGCGATTATTAAGATTAATTGCCGCCATATGGCCAACAGAGTACTGAATCACTCTACTACGTTATAAGAGGCACTTCCCTATATTGTTGATACCCGAATTATGGAAGCACTGTGTAGCCAACCTAACAACGGAAAGTATTATTTACGTAGTAACTATTATATAATCTGTGGTATTATGCTTATAATTATTTTTTTGCAGTGTTGATTGGTACAAATTACGTTCGTAATTCTGAGTTATTTAATTATGTATGCAGTGTCGCGGGACTAAAATGGCCGCCATCTTCGCCAAACGTCATGTCATGTCAAAAAATATTAGGTATGTTTAAAAAAGTTTGCACCCTAACAAGATTTTGCCCGGTAGAACATTCCTGTGAAGACAAATTACTTATATTTATATATAATTATTTATTATAATTAATATATAATTTTTTATTGAGGGCCCGGTGGCGTAATTGGGAGAACGGTCGGCTTTGATGCCGTGGTACCGAGTTCAAACCGCTTGTATCTGCCAATTTTTCCATCGAAAAATATATGTGCGCTTCTCACAGTGGCCCTCCGGTGAAGAAAAACATCGTTAAGAAACCAACAACCCCCGCATGGTGGTAGGACATATCTAGTGTCCGCCTGGCCAGCTACCACTCTCAAGTTAGAAAATCTGTCGCCAAACATCTAATGTGAATAAATGAATGAATGAATAATACTTTATTGCACACCAAGAACAAAAAAAACAAACAAAAGTAACAGAAGAACATAACATATCGGTAGTACAATGGGCGGTCTTATCGCTTAGAGCGATCTCTACCAGACAACCTTTGGATGGAGAGGATTTCTAAATTATAATATTGCGGGGGTGTGCAGCTATAAGTTAACATATATATGAATATACTTAAAATTAATACTTACACATATAAACAAACATAATACATAACATAGATACATATACATTGTAACTAAATAGATATTATTAAAATAGATACATATACCTTAATAAATAAGTTATAAAATCAACTATGGGAAAAATAGTGTTCAAATACCATATTTTTAAAAGCTTGTGGAGATTGGGCTTGTCTTATTGTTGCAGGAAGTTCGTTCCATAGGCGGACAGCTAGCATGGAATAAGATTTGTTGTAGTAAAGTGACGTGGAGTGATGTTGAGGTGTCTTCAATTGAAGCGTATACTGGGATCGAAGGGGGTGGGATTTAGTAAGGTGGAGGAATTCGAAGCGCTCTTTTAGGTAAAGTGGAGTCGTAGGAAGGAATAGGATATTGTAAAGGAAAGAAAGGATATGCATGTTCCTGCGAAGGCGGATAGGTAACCAATTGAGCCTTTTTCGGAATTCGGAGACATGATCATATTTCCGAAGACCGAAAATGAATCGGATACAGACATTTTGCAGTCTTTCTAGCTTATCAAGTTGCTCTTCGGTCAAATCTGGATGCTTGCTGCATCTGCGTAATCAAGTATAGGCAAAAGAAGAGATTGTGCTAACGCAGTCTTAGTGGTGATAGGAAGAAAATTACGTAATCTTATGAGTGAAGATGCCGAAGCAAAGATTTTCCGGCTGACTTCTGCTAGTTGAGGTTCCCAAGATAGCTGGTTGTCTATGAGTAATCCTAGATTTTTGACTGACGAGCTAAAGCTTACAGGGACTCCAGCAAATATGACTTGTGGTAGCCGGAACCAGTCAATTTTTGAAATCATACGTGAGCTCCCAATGATAATAGTTTGAGTTTTTATAGGATTGACTGTGAGGCCGTATGATTTACTCCATTCTCGGATACGCTTCAGATCTTCATTAGTGCTCTCTATTGCCGCATGTAACTGATCTAGAGGTGCCTTAGTATAAATCTGTAGATCGTCCGCATAAAGATGGTAGGAAGAAGATAGCTGTTGTGAAATAGAGTTAATAAAGATTGCGAAGAGAAGAGGAGATAAAACGCCGCCCTGAGGAACGCCAGCAGATAGATTGCACCACGATGAGTAGGAATCATCAATACGTATTCTCTGCCGACGTCCACACAGGTAACTACGAAACCACTCAATCACTGTCGGCGAGATGTTAAGAGAGCACAGCAGACCTAGCAGAATGTCGAAATCAACATTGTTGAACGCACTGCTAAAGTCGAGCAGTGACAGCACTGTGAGCTTTTGATTAGTCATCCCATACCTGATGTCATCGGTAATTTTAGTCAAAGCTGTAATAGTACTGTGACCAGACCGAAATCCAGATTGGAAGGGATTAAGGAGATTGTTTCTGATAAGGAAGGAGGACAGTTGTTGGTGAACTAGACGTTCTAGGACTTTCGAAAGGAAAGGAAGAATAGAGATGGGTCGATATTCTGAAAAGGACGATGGGTTGGATTTTTTGGGTAAGGGTGTGACTTGTGCCTCTTTCCATGTTACTGGAAAGCTGCCGGAGGAGATAGAAAAATTCAGGAGGAAATGGATCACAGGAACAATTTCATCAAGTATGGGTAGAATCATATTGCGACTAATGCTATCACTGCCGACTGCATTGGAAGATAATGACTGTATGCTCTTCTTAACATCACCTTCAGTAAATTGAGTAAAGAAAAAGGGGTCATGGTCTAAGGATGGAAGAGAAGAGAGATAATTCAAAGTTGCAAGTTTAAAAGGGCCATCAAATTTTGCAGAAGTGGAAAAATGCTTATTTAAGGAATTTAGGTCTAGGGTTTTGGAAATATCATTTTGGCGCGATTTACCTACACCAAGCGATCTCAAAAATTTCCAAACCTCGGCAGGATTGCCATTTTGTACAGAGCTGTGAATATGTCGGCGTTGTGCATCCCTACACATCCTATTGCAGACGTTGCGACGATTAATGTACTTTTCTTTATTTTCTTCAGATGTTCGATGTTTAAGTTTGATGTTAGCAACATTTTTTTTATGCATGAGCGTTCTAATCTCATCGTTAAGCCATGGTGCCGGTGCATGTTTCATTTTGATAGAACGAATCGGAGCATGAATATCGTAGAGCTCTGTGAGAGTACGGTTAAATACTCCAATTTTGTCATCCATGGTTGTCGCATCAACAACACCAGACCAATCCAAATTCTGCGCATCATTGCGTAGCTGATCTAAAACTATACCACCAAAACAACGTTGCAGAAGAATTTTTGGCTTTGCCTTGGGCGGGCGGATTTTATAGGAAATGTAAATTAAATCATGATATGAAAAAGCATCCGCCGCGCACTGACCATTCTTAGCCACATGATTCAAGGAGGAAACGAGAATGAGATCTAGAAGAGATGGCTTAGAGTTCGGAAAAAAGTGAGTAGGGTTGAGTGGAAGAATATTCAGGTTACTTGCCGAAATAGAGGACTCAAAGGCAGTTGCCCTGGAATCCTTTCTTAACAGACAAGTATTGAAATCACCCATTAAAATAGTATGAGTATAAGGAGAAGAATAGTCTTCTAAAAGCGTTTCGAAGCTGGAAAAGAAGTTAATGCGAAGAGAAGGGCAATAATAGACACCGAGAAGGAGTTTAGTATGATGCAGGATAACTTCGATAAGGAGATGGTCACCAGCATTGGAGGGAGGTGGCTGCGCTGACATACTAACAATGGAGAAAGGAAAATGTTCACGAAGATAGATGGCAACACCGCCTCCACCGCCACTAGTTCGATCATTCCTTATCAGCCGATATCCTGGCATCTCGTAAGTGATCGAAGAGAGAGATGGCTTCAACCAGGTTTCAGAAATTAATAGAGCATGGATGTCTTTATTTTCAAAAGATGCAAGCATATCGTTAAAATGAGCAGGAACACTTTGTGCATTTATATGGAAAACATTGAAATTTTTTGAAACGTCACTGACTAACGAAGTAATGGAGTCTGCTAACGTGGGTATACTACAAAAACTATTGTGACTGTCGTCCGAGGAAGAACAAGACAAGTAATCATCATTATCACTATTATCAAGCATAAAAATATAAATAAGTAGGTATACTATAAATATATAAAAGAATAAATATTAATAATTATATGCGTATAATATAATTTAAAAAATAAAATAAAATAAAAATAGGTTACAAATTCTAATACGTCCACCTGCCAGTTGCGTTAAAGATTGTAACGAGCATAAGACATAATATAACAAACTAAATACACCAAGATTATGTTAGGTACATAGGTAGGAATAGTGTTGCGCTATAAATTTGAACTAATTAATAATTTCATTGAAAAAGAATAAAATCAACAAGAAAAACAGTAACTACGACGTATAACTAAAACTAAGCAAGGTGTTGTGTTGTGTTGTGCTACACCCACAAACATTGTAACAACAAGCAAATCAATATAATTGCAACATTAAGCCTTAATTTTAAAAAGTCTTTTGAATTTATACGTAATGTTAAACTGGCTACATGTTTCAAATATATGAAACCATTTTTAAAATATACGATCTGTCAATGTCATCGACAGTGCGAGTGCCAACTGTCACACTAAACACTTACAACGTCAAGTCAAATTATTGTGATGAAAATTTTCACACACACAAAGAAATAAGTGAAGTATTAAAATAAGATAATTAATTCAAGAAATTGAGGGTGAAATGTGAAATAAATGACATCTCCCTTTACTGGGCTAGCTAACTAAAAGTGAAACCAAACACGACACCTACCTACATAATTACGACATAGACGAAAAAAGATATCTGATTATTTCTTCGCTGCAGCAGCTCTTCTGGCCCTGGAGGCCACTGATGCCACCGTGGCCTCGGCCTTCTTCACTTCTGCCAGCTTTCCAGGCTCCTTGGGCGCAACTACGTCGATGTCTTCAATCGAGTTGAGACGATGTCGGCTTCCATCCGGGTCAATGGCGTAGACGGTGCCATCCATCGTCCAACATTTCGACACGCCGAATCGCTGTCTAGCCGCCAGAAACACGTCGTGCCTTGACTTTGTAAGAAATTCAGACAGTGTAATGCCTGAACCCTTGAGAGTCGTTTTGGACGACCATATCTTGCCCCGGAGGCTTAGATCTCGGAGCTTGAAGAGGATAGGTCTAGGTCTATCCTGACCAGCGGCGCGACCCATCCGATGACATCTACTAATATCATTCGCTGAGAAACCAGCCAACTTTAATTGGCCAGTCATCGTCTTCACAATAACGGCAGATGTTTCCTCCTTCTGCTCCTCCGGAACACCGTGTAGCAGGAGAATCTTACGCCTCCCGTGCATCTCTAGAGAGTCTACCTGCTTGGCAAGCATGCTGATTTGCATTTGTAATGCCCGCAGTGATGCAAGTGCAAAGGTTTTGAACTCGGCAAACTCAGCTTCAAGACTACCTGGGATGGGTGTTCCTATCTTCGGTAGCTGCCCTTCTATGGAATCCAGACGCTCATTGAAGATTGACATCATCTGGTTAAGAGACTCTTGTATGGTGTCCATGTTGCAAAAGTGAATAATGATATTGTGAAGAAGTGATATATCTCAGTGCACAGTTTGTATTTATAGGAGATAACGATTATTGGCAGGCAGGATGTCCTAGTACATGCATCTATGCATGTATTTCACACTTAAGGTAACTTATTATGTTTTAATTTAAATAAATTATGAAGACAACTTTACAAGAAGTGTTACTTATTTAGCTCCTGCCCGCGAAAAAAAATGTGTTGCGGCAGCTATCCTCGAGACCCAGTTCCCATTCTAGTCCACTTCTCTATCTTCGACCGCATCATCACTTAGCAACAGGTGAGATAGTGGTCAAACGCTAGCCTATAAAATATAAAATTAAAATTAAAAAAAAATAATTATCCCCACCTTTATTTCTATCTCGCTCACAGTTACCGTAAGAATATCTGTCAAAAACCAAAATCAACGAGAAGAAAGATTTAAAAACATTATTCAAGGTCATATTTTTTAGTCTTCAAAAGTATATATGCAATATCAACCTCCATTGTGTATAATCTTCTTGGGACTCTTCTACTAAAACCAGTAAATTCTCCTATGTTTGAGGTATTTATCTCCATATCTCTGGAGATAATAATCAGATGTCGATAAAATTAAAATGGGACCACCTCGGAAACGTATCCTACCTATTAAAAAAATAATTATTTGAATCCGTTCACAATTTATGGAGAAATCGCGTAACATACACACAAAAAAAACATACAGACGAATTGAGAACCTCCTCCTCTTTTGTGAAGTCGGTTAAAAACTAAATAAAATTTAATATTAAAGGGGTCAATATCCCCCCCTTACAAAAAATGTGTTTTTCGGCGTTTTTTGCTTGAACTTATGAACCATAATAAATAGAGAAAGCATGTATTACTATGGCCGCTATACTAACAAATAATAAAAACAGAATAAAGTTACAAATAAATGGGGGACCCCTTTTTATTTTTATCTGCTGTGAGTTGGTGGCGTGGTTGTTGAGTATTCTGCAGATTCAAGGAGTTGTCTCAGCATTAGGTCAAATTTTTTTTATATTTTTGACGTCCGCTGACAAGGGCTATGAAAGTTGCACGGAGAATAGAATAGTAGAGAAAGTTGCTATCGTAGTCTCATCAACCAAAAAAGAGTTTATAATATTTAAACAGCTGAACGGATTGATGAAACAAAGATAAAGGCACACATCAAACAAAGAAAACTAAATCAAAATCGGTTCATCCGTTTGGGCGCTACGATGCCACATACAGACATACACAGATACACATACACACAGATACACACGTCAAACTTATTACACCCTTTCTTTTTGTGTCGGGGATTAACCAGACATAATACTTACATTTAAAATTTAAAACCACCCCTGACTGATTTGTATATGTATAATATGTTCATTGAGACCATTTCAATAAGCCTAACACGACATCTCAGACGAGGAGTTGAGGAGATTTCTGCTGATTCAAGAAGATGTGTCAGCATTAGCTCAAGTTTACCATATTCTTGCAATATAATTGAAGTAAAAGGATACTGAATGTCAAATTAATAAATTTGATTTGACTAATGTAAACATCGCTAAACAGACAGCAGCAGACACATAGATACACACGTCAAACTAATAACACCTTCTTTTTGCGTCGGGCGTTAAAAACCACTATGTTCAATATAATTGACTGAGCGAGCGTAACGAGCGAAGCGTCTCAGTTTCGAATAGGCCAAAAATGCTTTTGTCCGGATGTTTGTCTGTCTGTCTGTTCTCGCCTACAGGTCGCAATTCTCAACCGATTTTGACGAAAATTGGCACACAAGTTCCTTAATTTATATAAGAATGTTTGTCTATTGCGTTTTTTTATTTGGGGGGAAAAAAGGGGGGAAAGGGGAGAAGTTTGCTGTAGCGTTATTTATCAAGGATTTCAGTCAAATTGGAAAGACACCCTAAGGACATCATTCTACACAAGGTGTTGCGAAAAATATTTCAAAAGGGGGAGAAAAAAAAGGCAAAAGTGGAGGGGGAAAAGGCGTGAAGTATTCTGTAGCGTCATTTATCGACGGATTTCAATCAAATTTGCGAGGCACACTAAGGGCTATATTCCACATAAGATGTGGCGACAAAATTTCCAAGAAGGGGGAGTGGAGGGGAGGAAGGGTGTGAAGTTTTCTGTAGCGTTATATGTATATGGACGGATTTTAATTTTTATAAGGGCACGCGAAGTCTACAGCTCTCACAGAACTACTAGTAAAAATATTAACTATTAATATTATATGTTATTGTATGTAAAAATCTAAGCTTAAGAGGAAAAAATAAAAATGTGAATATTAACTATACAATTATCTACACACATTGGCAGACAATTGAACTGAATTATAACGACAATCACGGCACACAGCTTGTATTGCAGTTGCAGTACAATAGAGACGGTTAAGACCAATTTGCTATCTAAACGACAGTATTGAATGTGACATCCTTAATGTTACATTAGCAGCTAATTAGCAAGTTTAATTGCATGGCTGTCAATTAATTAATCAGCGCGGACAGATGAAGCCCATCTTGAAGTGGTAGTCGCGAACATATGATGTTTGATTAAATCAAACATCATATGTTCGCAATTTACTTTATGCTAAAACATATGTATCCATCATCAACCTATCTCTGTCCACTGCTGGACATAGGCCTCACCTATGCCACGCCACTGAGCCCGATTTTCAGCTCTTTGTTTCCAGCCTCTGCCAGCCAGCATGCGTATATCATCGCTCCATCTAGCTGGAGGGCGACCTACACTACGTTTACCGAGCCGTGGTCTCCACTCTAAAACTCGTCTACCCCAACGGTTATCGGTTCTACCACAGATGTGACCTTTGGTTCTCTGACGGATGACTTCATTTCTAATTCGATCCTCCAGAGAGAATACAAGCATAGCCCTCTCCATAGCTCGCTGAGCGACGCTAAATGCGTGCGCTAAACGCGCTAAAACTACAATGCGACCATCTCAGAAACGTACCCTACCGATTACAAAAAGAATCATTCGAATCGGTTCACAATTGACGGAGTAATCGCGTAACAGACACACAAAAAAAAGAAAAAATACATACAGACGAATGGAGAACCTCCTTCTTTTTGGAAGTCGGTGGAAAAGTAACAAATAGAGCATATTATAATACATACCTATTAAATCGGTTTACAAGGATAATATTGCTACGCCGTATTCAGCCGTTTAAAATCACATACATAACCATGAGCATGTGTCATTCGAACATATTATTGAGTTCGTACAGTAGTAAGTCTACGAGCTACAATCGTAGACCATAAGTTCGTAGTAAGACACGCGCACACTTGTGACATGTCGTAGCACTCGTAGCATCTTTATAATGCTACGAGCGTTATAAGATAGTGAATGTTATAATTTAATATGCGACTACTATAATTACTGAGTTTGCAACATATTCTAATAGGCATGACGACAGTATTAAAAAAATCGAAGATTAGATGATTTAAGGGGAAAATACATAGTAAAACAATTTAAAACACTAGTTTAGTTTTATATAAAAAATTGAGATTATTAAGATTTTCAATAAAATAAAACATTAAAATACTGCAATCGGCCATTTTGATTGAAACACCAATCACAGCGCATGACGTCACGCCTAGGTCCTCTTATGAGGTTTTCTTGAAAATGTTATTAGATTTTGGAAAACCCATGTGTTCCATTGTCACAGATTATATTGTAGTTACTATGTTAAGTAATGTCATTACTCTCTGCGTGACGTCACAGTCGACGCCATAACACATGTGAGCTATTTTCGCGCACTATTGACAAAATATTAGAAAAATTGCTTTACACTTCGTTAAACTTAAGTTAATTACCGAAATATAGGTTTTTTCGTGAATAGCAAATGTGTTCCCGCATTACGGAAGACGATTTAAAAAATCTTTCGACGCGCCTATTCAATTCATAATGAAAAGTGTAAATTTATTAAATAACGAATAAGTGTTTCGGCATTCTATCAAATTCTGCAGCTACATTTGAGCACTTATTATTTAACATTGTTTTTTTTAACATAGTATTGAATTAGTTTTGGTATTAAGGTTTGGTGCTTTGATGCTTCTGATAAACCTGAATATCTATTACTTTCGAACATAAGCCAACTTTTTTATTACATGGGTAACAAACATTCACGTGTCGTGATGTGACATAGGTTTTCCATCAAAATATTTTGTGAAAATATTCTTTCTGAATGTGACACAACCAATAAATCGCATAATGGTGTCGTAAAATTTCAGCGGTATTATCTTGGGAAAACCGGGCTATTTTACATTCACCTGCGAGGTTTCCCTCCGCGTCCAATTTATGTTAGTGGGCACAAAACGAACGCTGACAAATGTGGAAATAAAATGAACATACGTTTTATCTCTACGCTCACTAAGTCTTCGCACTTGTGTGAGAGAGTGAGGGAACGCGAGGGATGTCGCAACGCTATCGTTTTTCAAAATTCACCCCTGAAGGGGATGAAACGGGGGTTCAAAGTTTGTGTGGAGAAACAAGATTAGATAGTCTTTTATATTCGAAATTAGAAAACTTAACATAAGTACATAAGTAAGTAAATACGTGTTTAAGGCACTTTCGAAACTCCACCCCTAAAAGGGTGAATCAAGAATCAAGAAGAATCAAAGCATTTATTCAGTATGTAGGCAGTATAAATATACGCACATATACACGTCAAAATCATAAAATAAATCATAACCAATTATCAAGTAAACATAGCAAAAGCAGAATTGAACGCTTTGAATTAGAAAAAAAAAGTAATGAACCATTCAGCTGTCATCCAATCGTTTACGTCAGAATATTTAAAAAAAAAATTAAGTAGGTTAAAACCACACCAAACTGTGTGTTTCAGTACTTCAGACAATTTTTATACAAAAAAAGTGAAATAGTGAAACACAGAGGGTGGGGTAACAAAGTCTGAAAACAATATTGTTTCGGATTGCGCTGAAATTTGTCATGCAGATAGTTTTGATTTTGACTTAGGTATCCGCTAAGAAAGAATTTTTCAAAATTCACTCTTCAAGGGGATGAAGCGGGGTTTCAAAGTTTGGATAGTAATTTTATTCGACATTTCACACAAGTACTGCTGTAAATAAATAAGTAAATACCTGTTTCAGACTTTTTCAAAATGCCACCCCAAGAGGATAAAATGGGGTAACAAAGTCTAAAAATAAATATTGTTTTGGATTGCGCTGCAATTTAGAATGCAAATAGTTATTATGACGTAGGTATCCGATCAGAAAGTATTTTCTAAAAATTCCTCCCGGATTCGGAACGGGATTCAATGTTTGTATGGCGAAACAAGATGAGATAAAGTACGTGTTGTAGGATTTTTCGAAATGGGGTAGGTAACTAAGTCTGAAAATTTGTTTTTTCGGGTTTTATAAATATGAATACCGAATTGCCTGAGCCACGCGATAACATGAAAACGGGTGAACAGATTTGGCTAATTTTTATTTGATGTCATTAATGATAGAATCGTATTTACAAAAGAAAAGTTTTAAGTGTATAAAAGAAGTTTTTAACACGGGCGAAGCCGCGGGGCACTTCTAGTATGGTATAATCCTACCAGATATCAATGTCAATATTATAAACTAAAACGATATAACGAAGGTAGATTTGCTCATTTGTACTACAACAAATATTATATTTAAAATTCTATGTTGATATTCGTGAACAATACCAACATTGACTCTCAAACTCACTTACAAGTAATCAAAATTAAAATAAATTAAATTATCGATAAGATGAAAATTCTACAACTTGACATCCCTAACTATGGAAGGTTTCCTGTCGTGCTGGTAGGGGCTTGTTTCATAAGAATTCACGTACATCTGAGATGAATATTCGACAAAGGATCACCCAACATAAGTTAAGAATATCCGTCACCTGAAATTTGGCTGCCCGCACCAAAATATTTACTTTTTTCAATACAATTATTTATGTACCTACTTGTATTTATTGAAAACATCTAGTAGTTGTTTCACAATAATGATAATATAATACACATAAGTAATCATTCTAAAATTGTTAAGTAATCTAATTCTCACAGAAACAATAAAATATTTTTTGAGAAACACCCGCAATAGCTATCCATGGAATTTATATTTTATTATTTACACACCTACGCCTATGGAAACCGGTTTTCGGTGTTTCATTTACGTTGATAAATTAGGCAACATCAAACCGAGAATAGAATCCGGATTTCACTCAACAAATTCCAAAATTCCTCAAGTGGAACTAGTCACATTTGGCATTTATTATGGAAACGTCTTAAAAGCGTCCCTGGACCTTCCCGACCGCTCGACTAGTCCTTACTTAGACACGGTACGACGGCGGGTGAAACAAAGTGGAACTTTTCCCAGGTTGCCACACATAAAAAGAATTTTTAAAGATACTTCACGTTGCAACTTTATAAGCAACGCTTTGAACTTCGAAGCCGATGTAAGCCGATGTTGAAAGAGTACTTATATTGTGTATCGATATGGATTTACTTAAATGCTTATCCCAAGTTTTGTAAGTAGAAGTCGGTTCCAATTTCTATTATATATAGAAGAAATGGGGCAAAACTGATATATCTGACTGGATATATTAACGCAGCGCCAAAACAGCTGGGTCTCTAAGCAGCTTGAAATTTGACATGAAAAAAACTTAATGACGTGTTTTTTTTATGCTCAATGGGCATGCGATTAAACCACTATTCACCTGATGATGTGTTCCAAAACGTATATAAGAGGGGATATTTTTGGGAATTCTTACCCTACGGGGGTGAAACAAGAGGTTTCAGTTTGTATGAAACTTTTTATTTCTTCGCTTGATTTGACTAAATCATTGTACTCTACAGTAAAAAAAAAACAATTTAATTCAATTATTTAGTAATTCATCGTCCAATGTGATAAAAAAGGGGATGGAAGTTTGTACAAACTTTTTATTCCTTACGTAGGAATTACTTAAAATGTTGTAATTACTCTACAATACAAGTATGTCGTTACAAATGTGATTCAACTGTTCGGAAATTCACACCCCATACATTGTTGAAAAAGGGGGATGTAAATATGTATTATATATTCTTATATCATATAAGCTAGCGTTTGAACACTATCTCACGTCTTGAATAGGTGATAATGTGATCGAGGATGATAAAGATAAGCACGCTAGTCTTAGAATGGGAACTGGCTCTCAAGGATAACTGCTGGAACACATGAGATGTTTGGCGACAAATTTTTTAACTTGAGGGTAGTAGCTGACCAGGCGGACACTATATAGTGTCCTGCCACCATGCGGGGTTGGGGGTTTCTTAACGATATTTATCCTTCACCGGAGGGTCAATGTGAGCACATACATTTTCGATTAAAAAATCCATTGGTGCACGGCGGGGATTGAACTCGGTACCTCTGGCATCATAGGCGACCATTCTCCCACTACACCACCGGGCCCTCAAATTACAAATGATTTAATTAAATACTCAAATTATATTAATGTAATTACTTGAAACTTCGTAAAAATAATATAAAGGGTGAATTTTTCAATTGGGCGTGCATAGCCAAAATCGAAACTATGGGGAATAGCTAAAAGTACTTACTCTAAGGAGTCTCGGACCCGATGAAAACTGAAACTGCATCATTGAATTTTTGAAATAAATATTCCTAGTCAGAAATCGAACCCTTGATTTTGAAAACAGAAACACACTATTATTACACTATTCGAT
Organism: Cabera pusaria; assembly: GCA_954871355.1. Lineage (NCBI taxonomy): Eukaryota > Metazoa > Arthropoda > Insecta > Lepidoptera > Geometridae > Cabera > Cabera pusaria. Next base: position 19,754,669 of record OX940887.1, read on the forward strand.
AGTGTCACTAATTAGGAACGGATTATGGGAAGTAATGACATATGGCAAACTTAAGGAAAATGTTGGAATTTAATAAACTGCTTCATATTTTAAAGTAATGTCTTTAATAATCATACCTACATTACCTGTACTTTGTGCGGAATGATGCTCAATATAATACTTAAATACAAAATTTAAAACCAACCCCCGACCGTTCTATTCATAATCTGTTCATTGAGACCATTCTGATGAGCCAAAACTCGACATCTCTGCTGTAAGTTAGTGAGGAGTTGAGTATTCTGCAGATTCAAGGGAATGTCCCAGCTTTAGGTTAACGCTATCAAGTTCTTACAATGTTGTTGAAGTAAGAGTATACCGAATTTCGAGTTGATCATAACTTCAAAAGTCCATTTCATAGCATAATCATTTAGAAAAAAGCTCGTAGTCTTAAAATGGCTTAACGGATTTTCATAAATCAAAGCTAAGAACACTCTCGATTAAACACCTATCAGACAAAAAAACATCTAAAATCGGTTAAGCCGTTTGGGCGCTCTGATGCCACAGACAGACACGCAGATACACAGACACATGTCTTATAGCGCCCCTTCATTTTATGTCGGGGGTTAAATAAGATGACTGAATTTTTTAACCGAAAGATGATTTTGCCTATTATTTTTGCAAAATTAAAACAATAATTAAATACATACATGCCAGTTTAATTAAGCCATCTTTTACATGCATTTTTTTTTCCTTTGAATATCTTTGAATGCCCAATATTATATCTATTGTAGTATTAAATATTCTTCGTAAATTGCATATGATGATATTATCACTTTCGTCCGTACATTGATACAAAGAAAAAATATATGTATATCAATATACAATACCTACGTAAAAGTTGTTTCAGTAGTTTATTATGAGATGCTTTTAAAAAGATTATTCGATAAATCGAATATGTAAGAGTCTAATATACATATGGCCTAAACACATAAATATACAGAGTTGAATGGATAAATGTCAAATGAATTAAGACCCGAATAAAACATATCGTTCAACTAACCCTGCATTCGAAATTTCGGCGGTATCAGTTACACAGAGATAAAATTTTATACAGCGAGCGAGTTGAAACTCTGCGCACATACAAAGATCGTAATTTACACTGAGGGGGAAAGATAACAAGGAACAACGAGAGGTATTTAATACATACAGGTGTAGGAAGCAGGATGTAAGCCACGTTGTAGATAAACACAAGTCCTACGGAAAAGGGTAATACAGAGAGTAAGCTTTAAGAAAACATTCTATTCGTCTAGAGAAGCTTAATATAAATATATGGATTTACATGAAATAGTAAAATGTGCGTATTATTAGCATTAAGCGCATATCACACGAATATGCACTAGATATTTAATAATAATTTTGATCGAGTTAGAAAAATGATTAAGATCATTTTTTAAGAACAAGATAATTCGTAAATGATACATAATATTGCCGAACAGCAGAAATGTATACATACACTATTACAAGTTGATTATCTAAATGAAGCAAGAAAGTTGAGGCGCTGTCTAAAACCATGAAGTGTTTCGAAGTACTGGCAAGGTTCGGCGCACTTCTGATAACCACGCATATCGTAAAACTTTATTCCCGCCTCCACTCCAATTTGTCTTTGCGAGTTGGGAAACTCAGATATGACGATAACTTTCAGTTGTTACATTACAAAGAAACGTGAGAATCGTAAATTACGTATTGACGGTGATATGTGGGATATTTGACGGTGCTTTATTACAATAGTCCTGTGACTAATGTTTCACGAACGCTGATCATTTATTTCGGAGTTTTCTTTTTCTTTGTAGTCAAACGTTACTAGAGTAAAATGGTTCCATATGAAAATGAAGAATTTTTAAAGTTTTTGTGTGTTGTTGTTGTATTATTAGGTTGTAGATAAAAACGTTCAATGAGCATTGCCGGTGCACAATTACCTATTTCAAGAATGTGCAGTTTAATATTTGCAATTTTAGTATACTTTGTTTCGTTGAAGTCTCACTAATACAACAAGGAAGTTCAAGAAACGTGTGCCGTCATATGTTCGTTCGAGCGTGCATTTTGATGCGATAGTATTTAAATGTATCTGCATTAATTGAGTCGAGGCATCCCTTGGTCCCCGAGTAATTATTACCCGGGCCTGCACACAAAGGCCAAGCAGCCGGCAGCGGAGACGGCGTCTACGATCGCCGCTTGTGTCGTTTCTACAAACTACAGATGTTAGAATCATTTAACATTCACTTCGATTACTACATTTGATTTTTTACCCTTTTTAGTGCAAAAAAGTTTTAATGAAATTACATGCATCTATTAAATTTCGTGTCTGGGCCGTTATACACTGACGGATATATACTTTTTGAAAATTTCAAGTATGTACCTATAACGGTTAAGAAGATACAGATCTGTAAAGTGCGCACATATAGACACACGGACGGACGGACGGACGAAATGTCCAAAATGGCCCTGTGCAATTAAAGCATCTGACATACACGATAATTAATTGTCTATTTTATTACAATAATTCCAAATACTTTTATAACACGGACTAGTTGTATTCCAAAATGAATATTAAAAAGTATTATTTGCGATTATTAACATTAATTACCGCCATATGGCCAACAGAGTACTGAATAGAGACTCTTATAACGTAGTACTACTACGTTATAAGAGGCACTTCCCTATATTGTGGATACCCGAATTATGAAAGCACTGTGTAGCCAACCTAACAACGGAAAGTATTATTTACGTAGTAACTATTATATAATCTGTGGTTTTATGCTTATAATTTTTTTTTTGCAGTGTTGATTGGTACAAAGTACATTCATAATTCTGAGTTATTTAATTATGTATGCAGTGTCGCGGGACTGAAATGGCCGCCATCTTCGCCAAATGTCATGTCATGTCAAAAAATATTAGGTATGTTTAAAAAAATGTGCACCCTAACAAGACTTTATTATTCTTTTAGAAGAAATTATTTATATATAATTATTTATTATAATTATTAATATATAATTATTTATTGAGGGCCCGGTGGCGTAATTGGGAGAACGGTCGGCTTTGATGCCGTGGTACCGAGTTCAAACCGCCGTGCACCAATGAATTTTTCTATCGAAAAATATATGTGCGCTTCTCACAGTGGCCCTCCGGTGAAGGAAAACATCGTTAAGAAACCAATAACCCCCGCATGGTGGTAGAACATATCTAGTGTCCGCCTGGCCAGCTACCACCCTCAAGTCAGAAAATCTGTCGCCAAACATCTAATGTGTTCCGGCAGCTATCCTTGAGAGCCAGTTCCCATTCTAGTCCACTTCTCTATCTTCGACCGCATCATCACTTAGCAACAGGTGAGATAGTGGTCAAACGCTTGCCTATAAGATATAAAAAAAAATTATCCCCACCTTTATTTCTATCTCGATCACAGTTACCGTAAGAATATCTTATATGCAATAGCAACCTCCATTGTGTGTAATCTTCTTGGGACTCTTCTACTAAAACTAGTACATTCTCCTATGTTTGAGGTATTTATCTCCATATCTCTGGTGATACTAATCAGATCTCGATAAAATTAAAATGACCACCTCGGAAACGTATCCTACCTATTAAAAAAAGAATCATTTGAATCCGTTCACAATTGATGGAGAAATCGCGTAACATACACACAAAAAAAAAAACATACAGACGAATTGAGAACATCCTCCTTATTGTGAAGTCAGTTAAAAAGAATGGATAAAAGCTTGGCATTCTAATCAATTAAATATATCTACTGACATAAACAGTACATGAATTTAACTAAGCAACAACTCTCGAGGATTTATTAACTTCGTTAGTGAACCTTCGGAGCCTAAATAACTAACTTTAATTTCGTTAAAATCTTAAAAGTTTCCCTTCAAGTCTCATTACTCAGTGTAATAAATAAAGCGGGTGAAAAAGGACGTCTTGGTACCGGCAACGGTACTTAAAATGTAGAATAATTATTTTCCTTCGCTTGTTAAAAATCGTTGATGGCTACATAATAAGGTGGTTTTCAAGCTTTAAGATGTTTCTAATTAGACTAAAAATTATAAAAATAATAAAAGAGCGTAAGTAAACGTTTATTTATTTATTTCATTAACAATTATACACTCGTAGTTTTACGATTCATGTCTTTGACAGTAAGCCAGGTGTCGCTATATGAAGTTGTCTTCATTCCCAGTTCATGCATTTGGTAAGTGAATTCGACTGACAATAGCCGTTAGGAGCCGCCGCCTAATGAAGCCGTAACGGCGCGAGCAATGGGAAAACCAACACCGGCACAGAGCTGCCGTCAGCTGCGCCGGCCGCCATTGTCGTTATAGCTCCAAGGGGGCGTTCCGAAACATTACGCTCTTTTGAGTTAAAATACAAAGCTTATTAGATCTATTATATACCTCTCAAACGCGTAGGCCAGCGTAATTTTTCATATTTAACTAGATTATTAAGCATTAAGTTTCGACCAATCCGCAAAACACGTGACGAAACAGTTCCAGCAAGGGCAAGTTTGATTATGTGCATAAGCAAGATGGGCGATATAATCAGTCAACATAACGAATATTTAAGCGGAGGCGGCGGCGCTCGGAGTGCAAACGACCCCGCTGGGAATAGTCTAAAAAGCAGATTCAGATCACGGTGCGCCGTGGCTCTATGTTAACCAGCGCACGAGTTCGATATTCGGGTGATGGCACCCGCGCCGCTCACCGCACTCCGTACTTATAATCTAATATTCGCAATTTACGAGGATCGCAGGAGGGGCCCGTTGGGAGCCCTAGCACTGTCATCGCGCGCCCGTACCTGCCGGCTGCATTTACCCGAGCTTTACTATAGCTTTGTATCGCTTTATAGGGTCACAGGAATGTTATACGACATGTTTTGCACCTTGCTATTGTACTGTTTATTTTATCATGTATATTTCGGAGTACCAGAGGTGATAATTTTAGCTAGCTTATTTTTCAATTCACCTAATAAAGACGGAAAATATACATTAAAACATATTTTTTCAGCCAAATCGCCTTAGCTGCCTGCCAACGATTATGTAATTCTCGTGAAACAATTACGACAAAAAGTAAAGAATAATAAAACTTTTTAACAAAAAAATTAAACCGCCGAAAAAACTGATAAGCTAAAAATAATTAGACTTTTTTATTTAACCTTAATAACGAAGTTCTCAAAATACTATTAGTATACCTAAGTATATATTTTATAATTGTTTTGAGTTTGGAACTAAAAATAATAACAAGTTCTTAAACTAATGTAAGTATGTATACCTAAGTAATTTTGAGTCGGCGCCAAACAAGCAAATTAATTAATTACATAAAGCGTGATGCGCGGCGAAGGCATGGCGCGACACGCCAGTTCGCCGGAAAATGCCGAGTGTTGACGAAGTTAATTTCAGCGAGACTGCAACCCAAACGGGCACCACATATAGTAATCTGTGACGTGACGGGCACACGTCGTTGCGAGTGGTCGTGCATCTCTATTTAGTCTGTGGGTCGTGTGGAAGCGCATTTTTTGGAATATTTATGTTCATCGCTGGAGATTTCACGTTGCATTGTTAATTTGATTTGATTAATTCTTTAAATTTAAAAGGTTATTTAGTGATCTTTGCTTATTCATTATTTGGCGCCGACTCAAAATTACTTAGGTATACATACTTACATTAGTTTAAGAACATAGTTATTATTTTTAGTTCCAAACTCACAACAATTAAAAAATATATACTTAGGTATACTAACAGTATTTTAGGAACTTCATTATTAAGGTTAAATAAAAAAGTTCAATTATTTTTTGCTTTTCAGTTTTTTCGGCGGTTTAATTTTTTTGTTAAAAAGTTTTATTTTATAATTCTTTGTGGCCATAATCTACTATGTTAAAAGCAGGCGTCATTGCTTACATTTTTGTGTCATTGGCAAACGTAGACAAACGTTATATAGAACATTTATGCTCTATAATAAGCCTCCCTCAAGACACGCAACTGAGCCCGATTTTCGGCTCTTTGTTTTTTCCAGTGTTTGTTGACATACATTGATGATATGATAAAATCATCAGAATAATGATACTTCTTTCCATTATTTTTGTTAATTTATTAAAAACGGCTCGACCGATTTCGTTAAAAAACTAATTTAAATGGGACCTCCTTGGGTGTATACCCTTTCCAATAAAAAAAGAATTATCGAAATCAGACTACTCTGTAAAAAGTTATGCGTGGTCATACATAAAAAAATATATATACGCGTCGACTTGATAACCTCCTCCATTTTTTTTCGTCGGTTAAAAAAAGGATTGTGCTCAGTGGCGAACAATTGGAGAAGCTTATGTCCAGCAGTGGACTAGTATAGGCCGATGATGATTCATCAGTCTGCATGTTTCAATTTATCAATTAAAATAGTTCCTACATATAATAACAAAAATGTGAATAGAATCGAACCATTATAGAGTAGTGCGCCTATTCATTTTTTAATTAATAGAAAAGGAATTGCTAAATAGCAATTCCTTTTCTATTAATAGGACGTAACTAGGACGTTTTCACTTTTCCGGATTATAAATTTAATCGCATCGACTTAAATTTTCACTCATTCGCATAATAAGTACATAATACATAGAAGTTTCTCGAAATGTAATATAAGTAGAGATCCTCTCAACACAATTAAGTAATATTAAACTCGCTTCACATATGAACCAAATGTGGGGATAAAAGGAATGTGATACACTCCACGACACTCGTAATATTATACGATATCTACTTTAATCCTGTAACAGCGACGTTAAAATATATAGTAATAGAGACGTTACCATAACATTTACTCGTAGGTAGGCAGTTGGCATCAAATAAAGATATATTAAATCACTTAAAAGATTCACCAGTATGTTATAATATTGGCGATCTTTTGTGTTATAATCTGCGCAAAAATTCCAAAAAATGCGATAGCACGAATATCGTGTATATATTATCAATTTGATTTCATATTTACTAGTGTAAATAGAAATTGCAGGTGTCTATTCAATGTCTGATTTCAACAAGGTGTTAACGCTTATCTCTTTAGGGATGATTCATAAGATGAAAGATGTTAGGGAAGTGAACTATTACTTAAAGTACCAACAGCCATTGTGAGCAAGGCCCCGCGAGAGCTCGGCACAAAGTCCTCGTCGGATCTCGTCACACTTAGGTAAATCTCCAATATCCGTCACTATCGGATCCATGAAAGACATATACATATTATGTGTATAACGCATAGTTATACACATACTGTTTCTGTACACTGAGCTTCATGTCGTAGCTCATATCTTGTATAAATAATGCGACCAAACCGGGAAAACCAATGGGAATGGTAAATATGTATTTCAGCTACACTACTTCACTACCCGCTTAACACGTGGACGTTTACGCACAGACGCAATAATACAGGTACATATATGAGTAGTTCTGTGAGAATCCTTGTGCGAGCCCTTATAACCATGCAATAGCCGGATATGCTTTATTAATTCAATTCAATTCAATTCATTTATTCCATGAAACAAAAAATTTGTATTGGAATTTACATACTTACATAATAATATTTAAAAATCATCAAAATTAAAATAAATAATACATCAATAAACATTTCATTTGCTAAATCTTAAAATCAATAAAACAGTAAACAAATAATAAAAAATAAAAAAGCATTAAATATGTAGGTAGGTATGTCAAAAATTTTATTTCAAATGTCATTCAAAATAGAGCGAAAACAAAAATTAGATACAAGTTATGTCAAAATTTGATTATAGATACAATATCTGCAAAACAAATTATACAAATACATGGTCAAAAGGTAAACATTAACATAATATTATTATGATCTATCTACGGTCCTCCATGAATTCAGAAACAGAATAGTAACACCTTTCCAACAAGAAGTCTTTCAGTTTGTTTTTAAAACTATAACTATTATATATCTATGTAAGAGATGATGGTAATTTATTATATAATCGTACTGCTTGTACCCTAACGCAATGGCTGACTACAGTAGGTGGTTATTGGGTGTTCTACTCCACCCACAGGGTGGTGGGTGGAGTAGAACACCCAATAACCACAAATTGATTATCTCTCGCCATTTGTGTTTTAGAACTCTCAACGACCCTGGTAAGAACAGGCAAAAAACAGATACAGAAATAGAAATAAAATAACAGAAACGAGCAAACGCAGTTGAGTATATAATTTTGATCAACATGTTTTAGAACTCTCGAAGCCTCCGGTGTAATAATTTTAATAAACATGTTTTAGAGTTCTCAAAGCCTCCGGTAAGATCAGGCAAAAAACAGAAACAGATACAGAAATAAAAACAGAAACAGAAACGAGCGAACGCAATTACTAGTTTGCTTATTTGGTAACCAAAAAAAACTCAACCGTTCCGCTCATAAGGTATATCGTTCGATCAACTGATGTGTTGTGGAACCCTCAATATATTTAAATTGGTCTGTTATAGATAGAAAAGAACGGAGAAAAAACTGAATTGGTGTTAAAATAACAGAAACGAGCGAACGCAGTTGGGTATATAATTTGATCAACATGTTTTAGAACTCTCAAAGCCTCCGGTGTAATAATTTTGATCAACGTGTTTTAGAACTCTCAATGACCCTGGAGTAATAATTTTGATCAACGTGTTTTAGAACTTTCAAAGCCTCCGGTGAGAACAAGCAAAAAACAGAAACAGATACAGAAATAGAAACAGAAACAGAAACGAGCGAACGCAATTACTAATTTGCTTTTTTGGTAACCAAAATCCCAACTGTTCCGCTCATCAGGTATATCGTTTGATCAATTGGTGTGTTGTGCACCCTCAATATATTTAAATTGGTCTGTTATACATAGGAAAGAACGGAGAAAAAACTGAGTCAGTGTTAAAATAACAAAAAACGAGCGAACGCAGTTGGGTATATCGTTTTTAATACACTTGCTCAAAGTGTCATACAAGTGGCTTTTATTTCACTGCAATCAGGCACACAATGACGCCTGTTATCAAACTGTGACTTTTTAATTACTATTATTCGCAAGTGAGTTATAGATATTTTTTTTTAATTTTATTGGTTGTGTTGCTTTGTTCTTAAAAAAGTTTCGATACAAAAAAGATCGTGTGCAATAGCACAAATAAATTAATATACCTATTGCTTGCTCATTTTAAACAACTTCGTGTTTAAATAGATAATTTTAACTTGTACGTGTTTAATAAACAAAACTTTTATTTAATTATAACTTTTGTTTTGTCTGTAAAAACTATAATTCCCCATTCTGTACGTGGCCAAAACGCTAACCGCGTCAAACAAAAAAATAAATAAATAAATAAACCTCATTCTTTTAGTCTATGGCCGATCGCCATTGTTAGATGCGCGCGCATTGGAAAACTAATGAATTTTTTCCCACCATTGCGAAACATTTTTCACAACTCGTTTTCGCTGATGAAATTATAGTTATTTATTAATTGAAATGTCTAAAAGTACTAGTTATAAAGAAAATGATTTATGTTGTACAACGCCCAATATAAGATGTGAAGCCCTTTGAACGTTATGGAAAGTTTACTACCTGAAAACTCCAAGGTAAAATATCTATAATTGTCTACTATATAACATGATTTTTTTGTATTATTTTCTTCACAAGTGTGTTAAAAAACGTCGTATGATACACGTGTGTATTGATGAATACCGTCCTCGGCTCTCTTAAGACCTTCACCTAACGGCTCGGATCTCAATGGCGCCTCAGCGGTAATCACCAACATTACACACTTGTACCGTAATGTACTATTAATCAACTCGTTTGTTATATCATTTTATCTTAAAATTGATTATATCTCATGTGGTGCCTAAACACAATCGGCTGAGTGGTCCATGGTAAGTCTCACTCTGGAAGTCTGAGGTTAGATTATCTTCCACCAACTATGTTTCTAACACAAATGTATTTTTTTTTTTTTTTTTTTTTTTTCGTCGGAGGGGGAAATCCTCATTGGATGCCGTTGAGCACAGACTCTTCGGTTATGTCAGACTCCTACTGACTAAAACCCCCTCCCTTATGTCATCCTGAGAGTCCAAGGCAGGATTATCTCTCGCCGCATGCGATGTATAAACACAATCGGCTGAGTGAGCAATATAAGTATAAACTGAGAGTCCAAGGCGGGATTATCTCTCGCTGTATATGATTAACTCACTCTGGAAGCCTGAGGTAAGATTATCTCCCACCAACTGTGTTCATAAAACATACGGTTGGATGAATTGTGTAAGTGTCATTCTGAGAGCCCATGGTAAGATTATCTCTCGATGCTCAAACACATACGGTTGGATGAACCATGGTAAGTATCATCCTGAGAGTCCGAGGTAGGATTATCTCTCGTCGTATGTGATGAACTCACTCTAGGAGCCTGAGGTAAGATTATCTCCCACCAACTGTGTTCATAACACACAGGGTTTGATGAATTGTGGCAAGTGTGATTCTGAGAGTCCAAGGTAGGATTATCTCTCATTGCCTAAACACATACGGTTGGATGAACCATGGTAAGTTCATTCTGAGAGTCCAAGGTAGGATTACCTCTCGCCGAATGTGACGGTTTACCAATTGTTCCACGGTTTTATAGCACATATTTTTATGTGTCAGCAAATAATATTCCAATCTAAAAGGTATTAAGTACTGATATTTTAACAAAACAAACGAAGTCTCGAGTTACGGCTTCATCGACATTAAAAGCTAAGGGTTTGTACATACGTTTTAACTCTACGATTAAAGTTTTCAATATATACATGAACTATCCAATGCTATTTTAATTTAAAACATTTAGTTAAAACGCGCAGCTAAAACTCTAGGTGAATATATAGATAGTTGAAAATGAATAGGCTGTAACGACATCATTTATGGGTACAGGAACGTTAAATCTTTGATCTAGCTACTCCCAGAAGATGGTCTACTCATTAGTAAAATAAGTACTTACAAATCCAAAAAATACAACGTGAAAAAAAGCCTATACATTCACATTCAATATGAATAAACGAAAACTTTCAAACTAAAATTAAATCGTAGAGTTAAAACGTATGTACAACACCCTTAGCCTTCAATGTTGTCGAAGCTGTAACTCAAAACCTTTTATCAACCGTGTGAAGAAATAAACTGGCCAAGTGCAAGTTGGACTAACACTTTACCATGGTTCCGTACCATCGAGCAAAAATACTGAATGAAAAATCGAGTTTTTTGTATACGCTCCCTAACTTAAACTTACTAGTTACTTAACTGAAAATATGATCAGTGATTCTGAATTAGTGATCAGCATTTTTAATTAAACAAGTAAGTAGTAACACACTTAATTTGTTTATATTGTTTATGTGAAATAAGTCTAAATTATAGTAAGTAATTTGTATTAAACATGAAAATATAGTACAGACCTATTGTTTTATTTATTATAGTTACATAAGCAAATAAACACTTTTTTCCTACAAAACATTCTATAACTTTTAATGTTTTAAAAATTTGGCAGACCTACATTTTAACACTTGAGCTATTAAATCTTTACCATAGACTAGATATATACTTCAAGTACTGGACAATCAAAGGTATTTTTGTACCAAAACCACAGAATAAGTAAAAAAGGTGATTTTTGTCTGTGTCGCGGACTGGTTGTATTCGACAGTGGTGCTTCAAGACGTTTTTTCCTACAAACCATTGTATATTATAATAACTAAAACAAAATCACAATAAAATATATAATACTAAAAATATATTATTATAACTTTTACAGCCTTATTACAAAACGCAGACTAAATCCTGGTTTAAACCTAGACTAATTAGTCTAGGTTTAGTACTGGTACTAAGCCTTAATCTTCATCCTATTAAAAATCATGGATTAATCGAGGATCAGCTGATACCAAAGATAATCCATCGTTTTTGGTTCTTTTTCGGTGTACTTCACAGATTGTATGCAAACATATGTAATCATTCGGTCTTCGTTCACTCAGATACGTTCCGTTTCGCAGTAACATTGGTTTTGGATGTTATTTTATTGATTACAAAGAAATATAATCTCATTTAATTTATTACATTTCATTGTATTTTAATCAAATTTACATTATTTACATATAAAATAATTATTCGACGATACAGAATATTTATTAAACGATATCTTCTGCGAGAGCCGGAACGTTAGTATAATATTCGCTGACAGCGCGTGATTTAATAGTTTTCACTTTTCAACTAACGTGATGAATGATTTGTGATTTTATGTGATATTTTTTAAAGAAAATGGATCAGCCAACTAAAAAAAGGGGTGGAAATTGGAGTTCCGAAGAGAAAGTATACCTACATGCGTTTCAGATATTTTATAATACCTATACTATTTATTTTTATTGTTCCACGAACAAACACTTCCAACAACAATGGTATACATTTTTGATATTTATTTTAGGAGATATTGCGGCATTTTATATCAGACCCTTCGCAATTATTAGAGGACAAATCATCAAAATCAAATATAAATCTACAAAAGGCAAAAGATTGGAAAAATGTCACCATTCGGTAAGTACATAAAATTGCTTTTATACTATTATATATTTGAATTCCCGAGTACTACAATGATAAGGGTCATATATTATATATCCCTTATCGACCCTTATCGCAAAGCGCACGGTAATGTAATAATAAATAAAATATTATTATATTACTGTGGTCATGGTGCCAGTCAATTTTCATATCCATTCTGTCTTCATTACCAAACTCAACCAATGAGATAATCATAATCAGCCGGTAGCAGTCCACTGCTGGACATAGGCCTTTCCCAAGTCATGCCACTGAACCCGATCTTTTCCAGTCATTGCCCACAGCTTTGCAAATGTTGTCGCTCCACCAGGGGTGGAAGTCTCTACACTGCGATGCATTTCGACTGATAATCGTCGATAAGAAAAGAGATGCAGATAACAACTGTCTAGCTGCATCTCATTCTAGCAGACGTTTGCGATGACAAGACGCATCTCTATCAATGTAGAGACTTCCACCCCTGGTCACAGGGCGTCCCACACTACATTTGCTGATTTGCGGTCTCCACTCTAGGACCAGTCTACCCCAACAGTTATCGTTCCTACGGCAGATATGACCAGCACTGCCACTTCAGTTTGCTAATCCGTTGAGCTATGTCGATCACTTTAGTTCTCTGGCGAATTACTTCACTTCTACTGTATTTCTTCTCTGTGACCTAACATTTAGAAATATATTTTAATATGTCCGGTTCCTTAATTATTGATTTGTCTTTCAGAATAAAACTCCAAATTATGAGGATGCAATAGCTGGTCTTAGCCGATAACATCCAACTACACCATTCAGATTCTATAGAACTAAAGAACAATAAATACAACTGCATTGTATACTTAATACTTCTTTATTTATGAATTATTATATTCTATTGTATGTACAATATTTAGTGTGCATGTAGAAAAACATTCTTTAAATTACTTTAAAATAAACTGAAATGTAATATAAAAATTGTATTGAATTCATTTGAACTACTGTCGGAACATTTTATCATGCCTATTGCATATTTTAAAATTGAGAATATATTAAATACAAGCTCTATTGTTTCAGTGATACAAGGCTTCTTATAGGCTAGCGTTTCACCACTATCACACCTGTTGGTAAGTGATGATGCGGTCGAAGATGGTAAGCACGCTAGGCTTAGAATGGGAAATGGCTCTCAAGGATAGCTGCCGGAACATATTACATGTTTGGCGACAGATTTTGTACCTTGAGGGTGATAGCTGACCAGGCGGACACAGACTGATAAGAGAGTAATAATATAAGACAAAAATAAATAAAAAAACTAAAAAGAACCGACTTCAATGCCACGCTATTAATTTTCAGTACCAATTCTGAGGTGTTTATCTCCATATCTCTGGAGATACTTATCAGACCTCAATAAAATTACCATGGTACCACACTTGGGATATCTCCTTTCCAACAAAAAAAGGAAATTCAAAATCGGTTCATAAACGACGAAGTTATCCGCTAACAAATATAAAAATTATATATATACGGTCGAATTGAGAATATTGAGATACCTCCTCCTTTTTTTGAAGTCGGTTAAAAAGAGAAGCCTGGAGATGTTCGAGATAGAGCATAATTATAACAAAGAGATAGCTATCTGCTTTGGTGTAAATTACTTTTTGACCAATTTCAAAAAAAGGAGGTGGTTTCTCAATTTGACTGTATATACATTTTTTTGTGGTTGTTTGCGGATAGCTTTGTTGTTTATGAACCGATTTTGATAATTCTTTCTTTGTTGGAAAGGAGATATTCCAAGGGTGGTACCACTAATTCATTGAGATCTGATAAGTATCTCCAGAGAAATGTCATTAAACGTCTCAAATTTGCAATTGAAACTGACTTGCACGGCATGGAAGTCGGTTATTTTATATTTATTATTATTATCTCATATTTATTAGGTTTAAATAAAGTAATACAGTAATTACTGGAATCAAATAAGTATTTAATTAATAACACTCTTGTTTCTAATAAATACATACTTGAAAATAAAATAAAAAGTATTTTATTGTTTATTAATTGATAAATAGGGTGAAGTTCACCTACACATTTAAACATTTAGGTTAATCAACCCTCAGCCTCGAGTCACAAATTGTTGTAATTTTCTTGTATATTACTTGGTATTATTTATTCTATTTTTACATCCAAAGACATCTCATGTTATGCATAATTTTCTAAAAACAATACTTTTGATTCAATAAAGAAATCAGAATGAGCAACGGTCATGAAGGTTAAGGACATGAACTTACTTAAAAATGTTATTACAAATGAGTTTAAAACCTGGCTCAGAACTTAAAATATGTGTTAATAAATTGCCTTCTTTGTATGTTTTCACGGACAGTGTTTACAATACTGCGCTGCAGTTTTTGCTTTTGAGGCAGAAGATAGCTCTTTTGTAATATCACCATCAGGAAATATGCATTCCTTCATATCAATAGCTTAGTTATGTAGCACTGCACACACAATAGTATTTTTACAAGTCTCAATATTGCCAGACATCCTTTCACAAGATACTGAAAGTGCTGCTCCACAAACCAAAGCATACATGTTTCTAGTACGACAATGAGAGTTATTATACCAAACTTCTTGAGGTGTTGTGGGTAAGGAAATAAGGCGTGCATGGGTATCCACTATCACCAAGTAATATACCAGAAAATTTTCGGAAAATTCTTGAATCATGTACATTTCCTTGTCACTATATCCATTATTTTTAAATCAGGATTGCAAACCACCTAAAATAAAATGTTTATATTAGTATTTTGGTAATAAATTTAAAACTGTGATTTTAATGTTTTCAAATTTAAAATGACTACTGACTACATACCTGTACAATAGAAGGAAATCTTTTACAATTTATGAACATTTGACCTCCGAAAGCATTAATTTTTTTCACCCGTATCTTTGTGCAGTCTATTGCACCTATATATCACTGTGAGAAAGTTTGCTAGAGTGCAAAACATCCTGATATATTACTCTTGTTGTTGTAGTGTAACAAGAATTGTCACATATTGATGAGAGATATTTGTTAGTGCTCCTGGCACTCTCTTGCAAATTTTGCTCACGACTGGCTATGACACTCCATGTGAATCGGTGGTGTCGTCTTGAATCTAAGAAAGAAACAATAAAACGAGAATTAGAAATATATTTATTTACACACATTTAAATGATTGAACTAGTTTGAATGAACCACTTACTTCTCGAGCCCAGCTACGTAATTCTCAAACCTCTTGCATGTCGGGGGACTAAGAGCCTCCTCTAGGATCGCTTGACAAGTCTCCTTTTATTCGAATCTATATAAATCTTCATCGGACATTTCAAATGGATTTATACGGTGCCTCTGCTTGGTATGGCGCCGAACCATATCTAAATCATCCCGCAAATTCACAACCATTTTGCTTTGCTTTTTACCACAGCTTACTTCAATCAAATAAACACGTAAGACGAAAACAATTTTACGTAGACAGGATTATACAATAAATAAATTTAAAATAAAAAGGCGCTAACCGAGCCGCTACCTGTTACTACATACATAACCTAAAAATTGACGCACAGATTACTATATTTATTTGACGTTTGCGAGTTAGTACCATAGTTAGACTAGGGTTGACAGAAGTTTAACTTTAGTACCAGAACTAACAGAGATAAATCGCGTTTTAGCGATAAAACTCGTTTTGTAATAAGGATTTTATTTGGTCGAGGTTTAAACCTAGTACTAAAGTTAGACTGCGTTTTGTAATAAGGCTGTTAATGTTTAAAAAATGTAAAAGTATGTTTATATGTTATTTATCCTTTCACGTCAAAACAGCTCAACAGATTTATGTGAATTTTGTATAAAGTTGGTCAGAGGACTTCGAGAGTGACATAGGCTGCAGTTTATCCCAATAGCATGTTACAATAATATTTTCTTAAAATGTTATTTGTACTTTAATTTTTATTTATCGATATTTTATTGATAAATGTCATGGAACGCACAAGGTAACCGAATTATAAACCGGTTACATGAAGATTTGTACGCCAAGTCGATTGCAGTGTCTTGTCTTTTTCTATTGAACTAATAAGTAATATTTGATGAAAGAGTGCGTACTACATACAAAACGATCAATGTAATGGTCGTCCCCCAGGCTTGCTACTAGCTCCGAAGATTGCGTTGACTCAAATGACATGAGAGAACCCTATTATTTTATCCGTCTCAGTAGAATACCTATTTGTCAGCAAATAATATTCCAATCTAATAGGTATTAAGTACTGATATTTTAACAAAACAAACGAAGTCTCGAGTTACGGCTTCATCGACATTAAAAGCTAAGGGTTTGTACATACGTTTTAAATCTAAGATTAAACTGTCATGTAGAGATAAATCATGTTCTTATAGTTTATTCATTTTCAAATATCTATAAACTCAAGTTTTCAATATATACATGAACTATCGAATGCTATTTTAATTAAAAACATTTAGTTAAAACGCGCAGCTAAAACTCTAGGTGAATATATAGATAGTTGAAAATGAATAGGCTGTAAGGACATGATTTATGGGTACAGGAACGTTAAATCTTTGATCTAGCTACTCCCAGAAGATGGTCTACTCATTCGTAAAATAAGTACTTACAAATCCAAAAAATACAACGCAAAAAAAGCCTACATGTTCACATTCAATATGAATATACGAAAACTTTCAAACTAAAATTAAATCGTAGAGTTAAAACGTATGTACAACACCCTTAGCCTTTAATGTTGTCGAAGCTGTAACTCAAAACCTTTTATCAACCGTGTGAAGAAATAAACTGGCCAAATGCAAGTTGGACTAACACTTTACCATGGTTCCGTACCATCGAGCAAAAAAATACTGAAAAATCGAGTTTTTGTATACGCTTCCTAACTTAAACTTACTAGTTACTTAACTGAAAATATGATCAGTGATTCTGAATTAGTGATTAGCATTTTTAATTAATCAAGTAAGTAGTAGCACACTTAATTTGTTTACATTGTTTATGTGAAATACGTCTAAATTATAGTAAGTAATTTGTTTTAAACATGAAAATGTAGTACCTACTGTTTTATTTATTAAAGTTACATAAGCAAATAAACACTTTTTTCCTACAAAACGTTGTATAACTTTTAAACATTTACCAGACCTAAATTTTAACACTTGAGCTATTGAATCTTAACCATGGAGATAGTACACTTCAACTTCAATTCAATTTTTATATATCGGTATTTTATTGATAAATGAGATGGAACGCACAAGGTACCGAACTATAAACCGGTTATATGAAGATTTGTACGCCAAGTCGATCGCAGTGTAATCGCCTTTTTCTATTGAACTAATAAGTAATATTTGATGAAAGAGTGCGTACTACATAAAAACGATCAATTTAATGCTCGTCCCCCTGGCTTGCTACTAGCTCCGAGGATTGCGTTGATTCAAATGACATGAGAGAACCCTATTTTTATCAGTCTCAGTAGAATACCTATTTGTCAGCAAATAATATTCCAATCTAAAAAGTAGTAAGTACTCGTATTTTAACAGAATATTTCACCTTTGCAATAGGCTTGGGTATCTGACAGAGGAGTGGAACTATCGTATATCCTTCCATATAATAATAAATTTTGATCATAAAAGGATATTGATCCGCTTGGTATAACTGCTTCTGATATATCTGAAACTCACTCAAAAAGACACATTATATCCGTTAGTATATTCCATATCCAAAATTAAGCATAGTCGAGATTTAAAACCTATATTATTTAACATTATTAGGTCGTAACTTGCATTTTTTTTAATTTTTTTTTCTTACCTGTTGTTATTGATGATGTGATCCAAATAATTATATATCACGGTTGAAATTGAATAATAAAAAAATCTTCATTAAGATATACCGGATATATAAAGGTTTTGGTAAGAGGAAGGAACGATCTAAATCTATATATCCGCTTAGAGATACATAATTGAAGATATAGGTCAGTTTATTTCCCTACACTGTTGATAAAAGGTGACTGGGTATCGACTTACGGCTACGTCGACATTCTATAATTAAGGCTTGATTTATGCTGTAGAGACAAATATTACATTTTAACCGACTTCAATATATGGAGATACGTTCTCGATTTGATTTTATGATTTTTTGTTTGTTGCCTCATAACTCCAGGTATGTTTCCAGATATGTTCCAGAGACAAAGATTACTTTTTTAACCAACTTCAATAAACAGAGATACGTACTCCATATGTATGTACGATTAACTCATACCTAACTGTTGTTTATGAACCAAATACTTCCTGTGTGCATTATTAGGCCTGCTTACATCATTACCTAACCACATATAAGTGTTTGCAATTAACAAACGCTGTTTCATAAAATCTTCGACCACGAAACGAAACATCAGGTGAGATAGTGAATAATGAAGACTGTTTTCAAATGTTAGATTTGATGATTAATTGACTTTTTTACTTGTTGTATATTTGTATATTTTTTTTATTATTAGTGTGTGTAATATTTTATACATTCACTTTTAATTCTATCGTAGTCGGGTAACAGAAAAGGTTTTTCTCATGTTATTTGAGTGCGACCAGTAGGTAGCTTTATGCTATAGATTAAGTTCAAATTTGTTTATTTTAATAAAATACGAATACTTATTGCAATTAAAACTCCATGTGTGTAGAGGCCTTCGGCAAAGATTACTATTTAACCGACTTCAATAAACAAGATACGTCGTACTCGATTTGTATGTATGATGTTTTTGATTGTAAACTCATATTTAACTGCTGTTTATGAACCGATTAGGTTTTTTTTTTGGTAAATTTATTTTTTATTACTCCCTAAAATCCACTACAAATAAATAAATTTGAAAGCGCATAATAATAATACAATAATTTTAATCTGTCGGCACTATTACAAGTTAGGGTCTTATAAATTTATAAGACTGAACTGACTGAAGAAGAATTAAAAAAATATTCAATGATAACATACTTATTGTAATAGTTACGTCGTTTCTCAAAGAGGGCACAAATCTTTAGCTAATTAATTAATAATATAATTATAAATTAATAATAGCTAATTTTTCATGTAACTGGGATTTGCAATGGTTTAAAATCTGCTCACAGACAGTTAATCATGAATATATTTAAGAAATTTATTATATAATCGTATACATTAACATCGTTGTTTTGAATTATTTCATTTATTAACACTTCCTAAAATCTTACCAACAAATCTAGCATAAAACTAATAAAAGTACCATAATTTAAATAATCCAATACATCCTTTTATACTAGTCCCACCATCTAACGGGAACACTAATAAACTCACCAATAACTAAATACTATAAATATATCTAAATAATTGCTCTCCAATAGGTAACTCAATAAATAAATTCAATCTAAATAACTCGATCAATGGATCCAATAAACTCCTCGTATATAATAATCAATATCGAACGGCTTCCTTATTTAAATTTCACGCTATCTGTCGAAATCATTACAAAGTTTTGGTCTAATCAAAAATTGATAAAATCTTACGGTAAATACTCAATGATAACCTACTTATCGTAGTAGTTACGTAGTTTCTCCATAGAGGACGCTAATGAATTAAAAATATACAGTGGTCGTCTCGCGACATTGCATACATTATTAAATAACCCATAATTATGAACGTACTTTGTACCAACTAACCCTGCAAAAAAAGTTTCTATGAAATGTATAAGCAATACTTTCCGTTAAGTTAGGTTGGCTATAAAGTACGTTCATAAATCGGGTATCAACAATGTAGAGAAGTGCCTACTCTTATAACGTAGTAGGGCTATTCAGTATCAGATCAGTACTCTGTGCACTGTGCAGTGGTCAATGGCACGCCTTGACATCCATTTTGTTTTTTTGTTCAAAGTTTTGAGGGACACTGAAACTGTGAGTTATCATATTTAACTTGTTATGCACGAAGTGTCCAAATTATATCGATGTTATATTCTAGCTTAAGCTTAAAGCTAGATCTCTGTCTAACGCCGAGATACAGGTATAATTTCATTGAAATCAATCCACCTTTCCATGCGAATCCGTCTAACAAGATGGGCGCATAAATTGTACATTTCATCCAAAATCTTGTTGTGTAGTGTTATATTTCTTACCTAAAAACCTTCCTTTAGACCTAACGGTCATGTACGTGGCATATTTATTAACATATAATAATACCATATATATTATAAACTTAAAAGCAGTGAGATAGCGACTATAAATTCCACTTTTCTACTCTCAAATCTTTCCCTAATATTATTAGTAAGGGTCAGGAAAGGCTTCTCTTAAAATGCTCAAACTTGTCCCCCGCGAACATACCCTTTAAATAATCTAATGATTACCATACATTGTAACATGTTGTGGTGTTTACCAGGTGGAATGAGGGGGCAGAGTAGCCCTAAGGCTGCACCAGGCCGGGTGTAAGACCCAGGCATCTAAGGTCTTAAGAACATGCATGCTGCAAACTCCGCCTAAAACGCCTCACTCACAGGCTTTCTTCCCCTATTTATTCTCCTAAGTATTCTAGTATCAGGTAATACTTCTATCTCATATAATAAACCTTGCCCCATAAACGGCAACGGTGTGCTTCTTTCTACCATATCATCGTGAACAGCGAAGAAGATGTTCCTCGCTTACTACAATTTAAATTTCAATTCTACATCCTTGCTTAAATATGCTAAACTGAAACATCTCTAATTACTAATATTACCTAGATACATAATCATGTAATGTAGAAGAATGGTACGGTAGTCATTTTTTTATCATATGGTTCTGCGTTCGTTACCCCACTAGAATTCCATTAGAATAAAACATTAAGCAGCTTTACATGCAAACGCAAACCTATTCTAGACGTCAAATAAAGTAATTTATCATGGCTGAAGTAAGCCTACTATAGTGTGCAAGAATATTAATTGACAAATTTAAAATTTTAACTATTATAACTAATATAAATTATAACATTAACTATTACCTTTCAAATAATTTAATTTTAAAATTAATGTCAAGTTGTATATGGCTGAGTACAGAGGGCTTTGTTAATCATTATAAAACGAACATTTTTTGTTGGTATATTCTTAATAAATAAATTAATTGATTGATTGTTTTTCATTATAAAACCCCACAACAGGCACTCACATTATTAAAGTTTATTTTGATATACTCTTTGGTTGATCAACATTAATAATCTAATTAGGTAGGGTAAACCTACATTTACGGAATATTAAACTAAATCAAAGTCCGAGACGCCTTAGAAATAAAATATAAACGTTAGATTGAAACCTATAGTTTGGTTCGTTAACTTCATAGCAGCGAAGTATCATATCCTTAAGTGTATGTTTGTATACTGGAAAAGACCATTCAATTAATTCGAAAGTAATACTGAACTTTGGTGCAGTTTATTAGTTCGTGAGTGTATATTCTGTCAGATGATATTAAAGGGCAACATGCATTTACCAAAAATACTACGCCGCCACGACTTGGTAGTGAGCGACGCGCCTTATATTTTCTCTATTTTAACTCTATTTTAGCTCAATTTAAACGAACATTCTGATCAGCTACATTTCATTATTTAGCATTACAATACATCCTGTATACTACTATTAAAGCACCTAATCATGCAACAGCATGATTATTTTGAAAAAAATTAACATCATCGGTTCTGGCAACGGATTTGGTAAATAGGTAGGGGGCCCGGTTGTCCGGATTGCCTTTAATGTTTTACGTAAAATTAAAAGTCAGTGCATAAAATATTGCAATCATATTTTATGTGTTTAGATAATAAGACGGTATCTAATTATTTGAACTGTACAATACACCACACGGAAAGTATTACTATTTACATTTTTACATAATTTAAGATCGTTCACAAAACAAAAAGCCGACTTCACATGCTGCGCAAGTCATTTTCAGTACTAAATTTGAGGTCTTTATCTCCATATCTCTGGAGATACTTATCAGATCTTGATAAAATTAAAATGGAACTACACTGTAAACATATTCTATTTATAAAAAATAAAAACATTCTCCAAATCCACACACAGTTAATTAGTGATGAAGTTCTGAGGTAACAAAAAAATACAATTATACAGACGAATTGAGTACATCCTCCTTTATGTGAAGTCGGTAAAAAGAAAAAAACAAATCAGTTCATAAATGATTGATATAACAAACAAAAAAGTAATTCGTACAAACGCTATCTGTTAAGTCTGTTTAAAAATAATTTGTCGTAAGGCCGCTACACACCTTGAGTTTTAACTGCTCGTTTTCACTAAATAGTTTTGACTATACATATGAATGATAGTTTAACTGAATGGTTATAATTATAATTTAAAATCGTTAATAAACTAAAAGAACTAACTTCAAATGTCACGCTAGTCATGTGCCAAGTTTGATGTGTTTGTCTCCCGATATCTCTTGAGATAGTCATCAGATCTCGATGAAATTTAAATGAAATTACTTGGAAAGTGTGTCCTTTCAAACAATATAAAAAATATTCTAAATCGGTACGGCCATCTTTGAGTAATCGAGAAGCATACATAAAAAAAGATTCCGACGAATTCAGAACCTACTCCTTGGTTAGGTGTCGGTTAAAATAGCATTCAATTAACTGTACAGTGCAAACTTAATGGTATAAACATTTACAGGTTATAGGGACATGATTTATCTGTACCTACAGAACAATTCAATCGCAGAGTTAAAAACGAACGTGTATGCGAACCCTTAAAAGAAATGCTTACGATGTACATGTAACTCAATCCATCCTTCGTACGTTTGTACCTACTATCGAGCGTGTGAACAAGACCATTCATTCTATACTAATTAACTATTTGGAATTAACAAGTAAGTACCTAGCTTTTATTGTATAATACTTTGCAACGTAAACTTTTTTGATTGATTCGAAAATAAAATTACAAACAAAGTTTCTGTCGTATTATATAATAAAGATTTTCTCAATAACTAGAAATCGAAAAAATAAAATAGGTCTTCATACGACAAAAAGCCCTACTAACCGACTTAAAAAAAGGAGGATGTTCTATGTTTCACTGTGAAATATTTATTATTTTTGTTCTCTGTCAATTGTGGTCCGATTTTTTAAATTATATATTTATGTCAAAGATTATACTTTTGTAGTGGTTCCCATTGTAAATTTATCAAGATCTAATGAGTATCTCCAGAGATATGGAGATAATAACTGCAAACTTGCTACTCAAATTAATTACAGTGGCATTTGAAGTCGGTTTTTTAAACGATCCTAATTATTTTGAACATGTTATGTAAATGTTAGGTAAAGAAAATAATAGTAAAAAATTACATAAAAATGATTATTTTTCGATTGCTATTTATATTAACTACACACTGATTTAATGTTTAGTTATTTCCAAGTTTAATTTGATTTATTCTGAGTAATATGGAGATAATAACCGCAAACTTGCTACTCAAATTTATTATAGTGACAGTTGAAGTCGGTTTTTTAAACGATCCTAATTATTTTGAACATGTTATGTAAATGTTAGGTAAAGAAAATAATATTAAAAAATTACATAAAAATGATTATTTTTCGATTGCTATTTATATTAACTACACACTGATTTAATGTTTAGTTATTTCCAAGTTTAATTTGATTTATTCTGAGTAAAGATTTTTAAAAATAAAATTGTGTATTCTTAGTTTTAAACTAATGTGTACCAATTTCTATTTTACAGGAGCGACAAGCAGCAGGAACAATGAGATCTTCATGAATTTAATAAATTAAAATCCTTTAGATGAAAATGGTGAGTGACTACGCTTGAATTTTAATTTACGTATATACACACATTTCTTTAAAGCACAGAAAATATAAAAGTTGGTGCTTTAGGGGTAGCAGATTTTAATTTTGTAATATTTTTTATATTGTTTCAGATTTCCAGTATGAACACCTACGCTCTGGAATTATACAAATGTATCTTGTTTGATCTAATAAATATTTCGTCATACAAAATTAGTTTGTAAGATTTAAGTAAGTAAATTGTCAGTTACTACTAGTGAAAAACACCAGACGATATACCTGATGAGCGGAACAGTTGGGTTTTTTGGTTACCAAAAAAGCAAATTAGTAATTGCGTTCGCTCGTTTCTGTTTCTGTTTCTATTTCTGTATCTGTTTCTGTTTTTTGCTTGTTCTTACCGGAGGCTTTGAGAGTTCTAAGACACGTTGATCAAAATTATTACACCGGAGGCTTTGAGAGTTCTAAAACATGTTGATCAAATTATATACCCAACTGCGTTCGCTCGTTTCTGTTATTTTAACACCAATTCAGTTTTTTCTCCGTTCTTTTCTATCTATAACAGACCAATTTAAATATATTGAGGGTTCCACAACACATCAGTTGATCAAACGATATACCTTATGAGCGGAACGGTTGAGTTTTTTTGGTTACCAAATAAGCAAACTAGTAATTGCGTTCGCTCGTTTCTGTTTCTGTTTTTATTTCTGTATCTGTTTCTGTTTTTTGCCTGATCTTACCGGAGGCTTTGAGAATTCTAAAACATGTTTATTAAAATTATTACACCGGAGGCTTCGAGAGTTCTAAAACATGTTGATCAAAATTATATACTCAACTGCGTTTGCTCGTTTCTGTTATTTTATTTCTATTTCTGTATCTGTTTTTTGCCTGTTCTTACCAGGGTCGTTGAGAGTTCTAAAACACAAATGGCGAGAGATAATCAATTTGTGGTTATTGGGTGTTCTACTCCACCCACCACCCTGTGGGTGGAGTAGAACACCCAATAACCACCTACTGACTACTTTTAGTGTCGGTACAAAATTATGGCGTAAATCCTTCCTTCGTGTTTCCTCTCTTGTTTTCCTCTCATCTTTGGTTTCAAAATTATCTAAGTGTTTTACCAAGTCTGTTAATATAGTAAGAATGTAAAGACATGGTACAGTCAATATCTCTAATGCAATAAAGTGGGGTTTGCATGAGTCAGTCTGTGGTATCCGAACCATAGTTCGTATAGCCCTCTTTTGCATAATAAAAGCAGCGTCTGTATTGTAGTTATAAGTATTTCCCCAAAACATAATACTATATCTTATCTTTGATTCTATAAGGGCAAAATAAACCTGTCTCAGCTGTGTTAAGCTAACTTCGTCTCTCAGACTGCGAAGGGCATAACACGCTGAACTGACACTTGCTTCGATTGATTTTAGTTCATCTTTCCAATTTAGACGATTGTCAATATAAACTCCTAAAAACTTAATTACTCTTGTACTATCAATATGTAAACCATTGAAATCTATTGTAAAGTTTTCTTTTTGCCTGGTGGTAGTTTGGAAGAGCATTACGTTTGTTTTGTTTGAGTTAAGAACTAGATTATTGATTGAAAACCATGAGTCAAAATGTTCTAATGCAAAACTAATTTTATATTTAAGGTTGTCGATTGTGTCAGATGATATGATAGCATTTGTATCATCAGCATATACTGTCAGTTTGAAATCAGGGTCACATTTACTCATGTAGGCTATAAGATCATTCGTAAAAATTATAAATATAAATATTATTAATAAATATATATATTATATTGCAGATATAATTCCAAAAAACAATTTGTACAATAAAATTAACGAAGTCGAATTTGAAATTGATTTTCAGGTGCTTGAATTTTTCAATAAGCTTACCTACGTAGACTTTTGAGCAAAATATGGGTATAAGCTTTAGCAATTACACGCGTCCCCTTGGTCCTCTAGGAAGTCGAATCCGGTAACTACGGGTGTGAAGACGATAAGGACAGCGTAGTCTAATCAAACATTTAAATCCGTCCATATACAACGTGTAAAATATTGAACGAAAACCTGAAAATAGTTTGTTGAAAATTGACTACTGAATCCGATTCGGTGTTTGAATAAAAAATGTTTTAATACATCAAGGAATTTATGTGCGAGTTTTCATCAAAATCACTTGAAAAGTGTGACCTGTAGGAGAGAACAAACAGGCGGAAAAAAACATTTTTGGCCAATATCTAAACTGAGACGCTTCGCTCCCTCGATCAATCAAATAATACATAATTTAATCTTCTTTACGGCATCGTAGAATATTTAATTTCAACGCAATAAAATTATTTCAGTTTGCACATAGTGAACATTTTAAAAGACTGCAGCAGCAGAAAGACTTTAAAAGAGTCTGCGACATGAATAGGAAATAACCTCAAACAGTGCACACAAACAAACCGAGATAACAAGAGAACATTCACGTCCGAATTTTAAATAACCCAAGTAAATGTAAACAACGACGCAATACAATAGAAGGCCGACGGCGACATATTTACTCAAATTGGAATCAGGGACGTGAGGAGTTAGCAGTCTATTGCGTGACCGTTAATGGCATTCAGACGGGAGTCCAGGCTTCTCGGCCTGCCCAGCTCGGAGGCAGATCTATAAATTACGGGAACGACAACTCGTTCGCAACGCCGCAAAACAATACTCCGTCGAATGTTTCAGTCGTTACAGGACCAAATCGTAATCTTTATGAACTGTTTACTCGTCGGATCCTTGATTGTCTTCAATGATTGTCGTAACTGCTCTTTTGTCTGTTGCTACAGACTCGATACGGAATACCGTTACTTATTAATGGCCGTTTTAAATTTCACTTTCACCCGTGAGTCCGTCCGTAGAAGATAAATACTTTTTCATCTCATCTATTCGAAAAGTGATGGTTTGTTCCTCGATAAGTGTGCGCAAAATAGGTCTTTTCCGCCGTAGGGCAGGAAAGTATTTTTTGGCTTATAACTGTTCTTTTATAGTGCCCTGTCTAAGGAGGTTCAATAATAATATTGTGCGGGAAATATTACTGTCCTATTAAATAGAGAGCGCGCGGCGCTAATTAAGTTTAAAAAAATGCCGCAACGTTATATAATCCCGTCGTATAGACGGAAAACCAATTTAATAAAAATTAAGCGCGCAAAGTGGCACAATACACATATCTTGTGGTGGCCAAGAAGAAGAAAAAAAAGCGCTAGAATTATTGGCATATTTAGTCTGTGGACAAACTGTCATAATAACACATTTAACCATGGAAATACATATAGACATGGAGGTACCGCAATACATTTGCTTGTATGGATATAACTTCAAAAAAAACTGCCTAGAAGTCATAATGGAACCTAAAATGACTGCTATTGATTGTCCATTGGTCCATTGATGACCTTGATTGACACAATCCTAGCAATGGACCAATGGACAATGGCCGACGTACTTTAAATCCCTCGCTACGCTCAGGATTCTACTTTAGATTCCCTCGTTACGCTCAGGATTCTACTCTAGAATCCTTCGCTTCGCTCTGGATTCAAAATAGCGGCCTCGCAGAAACGTACTATATTGCACCCTTGTTATACAATCTACTATTATGTAACTCAGTACTATTCCCAATTTTATTTCAGAATAAGCGTTCAAAGGCGAACGTTTCTGAACTCCAATAATTTAATAAAGAAAGTTTGGAAACGTGCGTGGCTGGCACGCTCGCCACAAAAAGCCGAATACTTCGATTCAATTAAACGGAAAGTTGGCGCAAGAAGTTAGAAGCACAGGAAGCGGACACTGACGGAGAGCATGAGGTGCTCGACGACGACGCTGCACCACCACTAAATCATAACTTAAACAGGGTTTTGTCTCGGAGAAGCTGCCACTGTAAACATTTAAACACGATCTTGCGTTTCAAAATCTTTGGGTTAATTGCATCATAGCCAATTAAATCACCCCGCTCCGGACAGATTTTATAAGTTAAAAAAGGTGTCGGTCGAGTCCAGTGGGATGCGGCCGCGTAGCCTGCGAAAGTCGCTGGTAGGGAATAAGGGGTGACGAGAATTGTTATGCAAATTGAGGTCGTTATTTCGCTGCGAGTGAGGAAAGAGCGCGACAGCGGCCGCCATGCCGCCTGCCGCCTGCCTCGCCAGCCCGCGACCGCCGCCGCCGCTCTTGCGCGCCGCTACACGGAAGAGGTTTTGCATAATTGGTAATACAAGTATGTACGCCGCTCTGTCGCTAGCCAACGTTGCTCACACATTTCTAATTATAGATAACATCATTTGTGACGCATGTATTTGTAAGTGTTATTACTTGAACTGAACTTATAAATATACACAATAACGATACATTATTAACCCCCGACACAAAAAGAAGGGGTGTTATAAGTTTGACCTGTGTATCTGTATATGTGTGTGTCTGTGGCATCATAGCGCCTAAACGGAAAACCGATATTGTTTTTTTTTTGTTTGAAACATTTTTTAATCGAGAGTCTTTTGATTCATGAAAATTCGTGCAGCCGTTTTTTATGACTGAGTTTTTTTCTTGACGATGACCTATGAGATCAACTTTTATGGGTCTGATCAGTTCGTAATTCGGTTTCCTCTTACATCAATAATATTGTAAGAAAATGGTAGCATTGACCTCACGCTGGGACATCTCCTGGAATCTGCAGAATACTCTACTCCTCACCAACTTAGAGCAGAGACGTTGTGTTTGGGCTCATTGGAATGGTCTCAATAAAAATATTATAAATAGATCAGTTGGGGTGGTTTTACTCGTAAATGTTGAATTTAAATAATATCCAGAAGTAAGATTAAATTTAACTATGTTATAAAAAAAATCCGAAAATGTTTGTAGTTGCTGCCGGCTCTAGATAAGCTAACATCATCATAAAGCCGATTCTCATAAAGCCTTAACGCCGTAGGAGATCATTTTTCATCGCATAATCGACATAATTTTTCTCGGTTGCTACGCTAAAATTACAAAAGTTGCGGCCATCATATTCATATTTTCGGCCGAATTATCCTATATAATAAGTTTTAAAAGAGTAAGAGACTACTTTTAAAAGGAAAAGTTACGCGAAAGCACGTAATGGCTCATCCCGCTCACGACTCGTGCGCCCGAGGCGAATCCGGCGGACCGGCAGCGTCAAATAAGTTTCTAATTGCTTATATTACCAAGTTATATTCGCTCTCGAAAGTAATTAAGTCAAAAAGTTAAAACCACATTCACGTATTTTAGTTCAATTTATGGCAGGTTTTTATTAATTCATTCAGCATTCAGTGTAAGACCATTTACTAGTATTCATTTTATTTTTCCCAGTGCACAGTCGGCGCAAACACACTTAATTTTAACTCAGCCGCAAAGGTTAGGTACCCCACAGCTATTGAGGCTAAGCGGTGAAATGCATCAGCGTGGAAAAGTCATGAAAAATACCCAGTCCCTTTTTGCGGTGTAAGCCTCTCGAAGAGGTGACAAAACGTTCGTTCGCGGAACCCGGTTTCAGTAATAAAAGTAGAACATCTGGTTTCAACAGCGATCGATTGGTTTACTACGCCACTTGCATACGGTTTAACTATGTCATCGCGCCTACCTAAATGAAAGTCTTGAATTTGAGTTGTATATATTAACAATACACTAGACAACTATTTAATAACTGTAACTATAGGCATTTTTAACCGACTTCACAAAAAAGGAGGAGGTTCTCAATTCGTCTGTATGTTTTTTTTTTTTTTTTTTTGTGTATGTTACGCGATTACTCCGTCAATTGTGAACGGATTCAAATGATTCTTTTTTAAATAGGTAGGGTACGTTTCCGAAATGGTCCTATTTTAATTTCATCGAGATCTGATTAGTATCTCCAGAGATATGGAGATAAATACCTCAAACATAGGAGAATGTACTGGTTTTAGAAGAAGAGTCCCAAGAAGATTATACACAATGAAGGTTGCTATTGCATATACTTTTGAAGACTAAAAAATATGACCTTGTATAATGTTTTTACATCTTTCTTCTCGTTGATTTTGGTTTTTGACAGATATTCTTACGGTAACTGTGAGCGAAATAGAAACAAAGGTGGGGAGAATTAATTTGGCTTCACATGAATGTTCTACCGGACAAATCTTGTTAGGGTGTAACGTTTTTTGATGTGAACATTTTTTGACATGACATGACGTTTGGCGAAGATGGCGGCCATATGGCGGCGATTAATGTTAATAATCGCAAATAATACTTTTTAATATTCATTTTGGAATACAACTAGTCCGTGTTATAAAAGTATTTGGAATTATTGTAATAAAATAGACAATTAATGATCGTGTGTGTCAGATGCTTTTATTGCACAGGGCCATTTCGGACATTGTCCTTTGATACCTTGATGACATCATTATGACTAGTGGATTTTTTCACTAGCGCGGCATTTGAAGTCATTTTTTTAGGGTACCGAATCCAAAGGGTACCAAATGAACACTTTCTGAGACTTTGCTGTCCGTTCGTCCGTCCGTCCGTCCGTGTGCGCACTTTACAGATCTGTATCTTCTTAACCGTAATAGGTACATACTTGAAATTTTCACAAAGTATATATCCGTCAGTGTATAA
Source organism: Cabera pusaria (assembly GCA_954871355.1). Lineage (NCBI taxonomy): Eukaryota > Metazoa > Arthropoda > Insecta > Lepidoptera > Geometridae > Cabera > Cabera pusaria. The sequence continues at coordinate 19,785,610 of OX940887.1, forward strand.
CGGCCCAGACACGAATGAAAAAAATTTATAGATGTATGAAATTAAATTAAAACTTGTTATGCACTAAAAAGAGTAAAATAAACTATTTAAAAAAAAATTAAACCGACTTCATAACCACAAACAGGCACTCAAAAGCGAAAAATAAATAACTTAATATAATTATTAAAAGCGCTCCCCACGTATCTATTTGAAGTCGGTGCCAGTGAAGTCTATTAGATAGTAGATAGATACTATGTATGTAGTAGTAAGTAGGTAGATACATGAGGGTAGTATCTATCTACTACCTATTAGACTTGGCTGGCACCGACTTCAAATAGATAAGTGAGTAGCGCTTATAATAATTATATTAAGTAATTTATTTTTCGCTTTTGAGTGCCTGTTTGTGGTTATGAAGTCGGTTTTATTTTTAATTTTTTTAATTATATAAAAAAAATTCGTCCAACATATAATAAATGTATTTAACTAACATTTCATTAAAATAAACTAAGTTGAGTTTGAGCCTCATTGGCGTAAAGGATAGATGGTTTGACATCTGAGCTAGAGGTCGCTCGTTCAAATCCTGGCACGGGTGTTCGTCCGTAGGTAGTACTAGTATGTTTTATCGATGTTTCGCCTGATTTGGTACCAAAAAGTAGTTTACCATAATCAAGGAATAAATCTGCGGCCATAACTTTACGGTGTTCCAGCAGCACACAGCCCTTAAGAGTCAGAGTTCTAGACTAGCGTTTATTAAGTAATTTATTGTTCGCTTTTGAGTGCCTGTTTGTGGCTTCAAGCATACACCAAATGAGATGTTAAAGTTGTAATCCGCAAACATTTTTTTCTGCCGATATTTACGGGGGACGAGGTAAACACGTATTGCACACACACAAATCAAAATCTTATACATGAAAACGCTCACTTTAGCGATCCGGCACACTAGCTTAAAAACGCACACAGTTTTAAAAATATCGTCTCTAGTGATGGGCATTCACTAAGACCGGTAAACTTGAACACTAAATGAATGAATGAAATAAACATGTTATTAGGGTTTCGGACCTCAAAACCAGCTTTTTTGTTCTTGGCGAAATTTGGCAGGGATGTAGTTTATAGTTCGTAGATGTCCGCTAAGAACGGATTTTGCGGACGGCCGGATTAAGGAGGTCTAAGGGCTCTCGCGAGTTTGTATAAAAAATCTTGAAAACTAGAAATTTAGCCTAAGAAAACTGCGAGTTTGTATGAACTTCCTTCATTTTTTGCTACAAACTTGAAATTTTCAGTAGTTTTTGAGAAAATCGCGAAAAAAAACAAACATACATTCATACGGGTCGAACTTAGAACCTCCTTTTTTAAAGTAAGGGGAAAATGTTTTTACTCCTTTTCTAACACAAATGCGCATTTAAAACAGTAGGTAAAATACATCGCATTTTGAAATAATTTTACGTTCATTCCATCAATCATTCAATCAATTTCACTCAACTAGTCCCCGCACTATGCCTTCTGCCAAGACGCAGTGTTGCCGTTCTAGAGAGTTAGTCGCTAGATCTAGCGGAATTTGTAAGTGGTTAGCGGCAAAAAAAATGAGTTAGCGACCAAAAAGTATTTAGAGACTTCTAGCGGATTTTGAAGCGTCGCATATGCGACTTTTTTCGAAAATATTTAAAGAATAATGTATTTTTTAAGATCACCACTACTCCTAAACAACCATAAACATCCGTTCTGGCACAAAATATCCTTATATAGCCTCAACACCAAAATATGTCTCGTTCACAATCTTTTTCTAAACAAATAATACACCTGATAAATGAAAATAATCAAGCGGAATTTTTCATATTACTAACGACTTTTAATTTTGTAGAGCGGCAAAACTGCCAAGACCAGTCCCGCGACACTGCATACATAATTAAATAACTCAGAATTATGAACGTTCTTTGTACCAACCAACACTGCAAAAATAAAATTTATAAGCATAATACCACAGATTACATAATAGTTACAACGTTAATAATACTTTCCGTTGTTAGGTTGGCTAAACAGTGCTTTCATAATTCGGGTATCAACAATGTAGGGAAGTGCCAACTCTTATAACGTAGTAGAGTGATTCAGTACTCTGTGGCCAAGACATCGTGGCGTCGTAAAACTGTCGCTAATCTGGTACAAATGGTATTTCATTCTAATCAAAGTTTTACAAAATTACAAACACAATTGACAAAATAACATTTACTTATGACAGGAAATACCGTGTTCCCTTAAGTTTGATGTCGCTGATCGCCTTTTACTCCTAAATACCGCACAATTCACCATTTTCACTCAGCTCTTATTCGCGACACGGTACGATGCGGAATGGGCCGGGTTGCGAGTGAAGTAGTTTTATATAACGAGTATGGCCGAGTAGCGCTATATGGCCAGCAGAGGGGTACGCGTTGCGTTGACATCTCCTTTGGTGTATGCTTGAAGGTTTGTGGTTATGAAGTCGGTTTAATTTTTTTTTTTAAATAGTTTATTATTGACCGAGATAGCGTAGCGAGCGAAGCGTCTCAGTTACGAATAGGCCAAAAATGCTTTTGTTCGGATATTTATCTGTCTGTTCTCGCCACAGACCTAAGATTTCACTAAACGTAGTGAAATCCTAGGTCTTGGTCCTCGTCTACAAGTTTCGACGACAATTTCGACGAACATTGGCACACGAGTTTCTTGATTTATTTAAGAATTTTTGTCGGTCGTGTTTTTTGATTGGGGGAAAATAGGGCGGAAAGGGGAGAAGTTATCTGTAACGTTATTTATCGACGGATTTTAGTTAAATTGGAGAGGCACACTAAGGACTTTTCTACTCAAGATGTTGCAAAAAAATCTAAAAAGGGTAGTGGAGGGGGAAAAGATGTGCACGATCGTGATGGTACCTGAATTCTACTGTTCTCACAGAACTACTAGTATAGCAAATGTTACGACATGGGCTGTCGGAATTCCAATCTCATTTAAAATTCGGTATTTGAATGATTTCCTTAATATTATTATATTTTCGAAAATATAGGTAACATGACAATTTAGACGTCTTATTACCATCAGATATTTTAATAGGCATAGTTTTGCTAGCTGCTAGTCTGACAGGCGTGGTCAGCGCAGTGCAACGATATTGGAAACCCAGAGTTTTGCGTGCCACAGAATATTTAAAGGCAGACCTCATCACTTGTCCATCGGGTACTGTTACTTATGAACAAAAAACTTATTGCCTTCTTTATTTCGTTTACTTCACCAGAAATAACGAAATCATTTATTGATGCTTTTTGTTGAAGTAACATTTGGTACAGAAACAATTCTACACTATTTACAACTTTTACAAGCCTTTAACTCCGTCGTAAACGAGAAACCAAACAGAAAATATTTGAACGAAACTTTAGAGCGTCTTCAGCTGAGTCGGTACAAAAATTCTCCTTGAATGAGCTGTATAAAAAGAGAATAATGTACTGTTGGAGTGGGTAGACGCTTAAATTCAGGAGGTATGAAGGAAATGTGTAAGCTATTCTTGCTTTCAAGTTGGCAATAACACAGTGGATATGGAGCGTGCTCGTGGCGTTACCGCGGCAGTAAATTAAGTAGTGCGAGGTGTGTTGGAGACGTGAACTCCGCCAGCAGTTATCTCACCCGACGATCATTCGCTAGCCGCCGCCGCCGCGAACGTCAACGAAACCTTTTAAGAACGGAAAGTGCTTTTATATCACTTCAGTTTGCAGTTTATACACACACCCGAAACTACTCGGCGCGGATACTTGAGCTAGAGTTACGAGACCCTATCGTAGAGGATTTACATTGATTTTGAAATCTAACTGTGGGGCACTATGGTTATTATCAATATATCATGCTACGAAACGAAAATTAAAGAAACTACGGCTGTTCAGTATTAAAAAAATTTAAAAATAAATGTTCGTGCCGGCCAGGCCTTAAATCTAGTATATATCGGTCTTTAAGTGTTTACGAGGCGGCCCCGTGAAATAAACAAACCGGCAGTAAAGAACAAAGGCCACGCTTTTAGGAAATGGTCCCCCGTTCACTATGTCATCGCTGCTAACTAACAAATGAAAATAAGCGAATTGGAGACGATCAATTCCAGAGGAAGGACGGCAATATTAGAATGAAAGAAAAATCTGAAATTTACCTAGGCGTCACAGCGGTTCATATTGATATTTAATAAGCCAGACTTGGGCTCTAATTCTATATGCTGTCGATAAACATTTAGGCTAGAAGGATGCCCATACGATGCAATTGCGATTGTCATAGATATTCTGTAAACTGAGGAGCTGGATTGCAGCTGCTTGATTTTAGCATTCCAGAAGCATCGCACAGATACACATACATAGACTAGAGATTTAACATCATGATTACATTCGAACTGTCAAAAATATTTTAGTAAAAAGCCAAGTCTTAAAATAGCATTTGGCAAGCAAGTTGTTAGTTAAGAGACCACGAAAACTATCAAAATTAGCTATCGAGATCCGAGTGGCTTATTATATATAGCGATAAAGCGGATCGATAGCATGAAAAATTCGGGCCTGGAGGTTGATTTCCAACACCAACCAACGATAAACTCTGCAGTGCTGGAACACTTCTGTCATATCATCACTATTTATTATCATGTGTTACTTACGCGCAGGTAAGTAATTTTCTTTTTTTTGTAGCAAGTCAGGCAGAACATCGATATAATACCATGGCTCTCTTTTTTTTTAATACGGCTAACTCAGGTAGCTTGTATAAAGGAAAAATTATGCTAAAATCGCATGGAACTGAACAGAACAAATGCGAAATATATGGATGGCTTACTTTGCAACATTTTTCTGTCTCCTACTTTTTGTTTTTGCATACAATCACTTGACCACTATCTCATCTGATGTTATGTGTTAATGCGGTTTAAGATGGTATCGCGCTTGTCTGTAAATAAATTTGAATTAAAAATAGTGTAAGAAAAAATGATTTTATTGTAAAGCGTGGGGTGCATGGTATCAATAGTTCCAAATATTTTATGAACAGATATGACTAGAAGGGTTATTTTGATAATATCCTGAAAAGCACCCCACGCTTTTTTTACAATAAAATCATTTTTTCTTACACTATTTTTAATTCAAATTTATTAAAATGTATTTTCTATTTTTTAGTTGGATTTTCTATAAAAGCGTTTTTTTTAGTTTTTTTAAACTATTATTTATTTTTCATTTTTTAGTCGATTTTTTTTATTTTATTTTTTATTTATTTATTGTCATCGATCCTTAATAAGTATTCCAAATTTCGAGTTAATCCGACGTTTTGAAGGGGGTTAAAATCATGTTCAAAGATTCCGTTACATACTAACATACAAACATACATACGTCTGAAGCTAATAAAAGCGTATTAAAAACGGCCGTGGCCCAAGACGCTAGACAAAAACCCGTCTTCCGACTGGCTGATACCAAATACCGAAATTTAGGAAACCGATTGACGAAAGGTCACAGTTAGAGAGGGAAGGTTTGAGCCACGCCGCGGCCGAAGCCTAACATCAGGTCACCCATTTAGTACTACCCAAGGTAGGATTAAAGACTAAGTCTATACACGCAGTTGGGTAACAATGACCCCGTGGGTGACAACATACATACATAAAATCATGCCTTTTTCCCGTTGGGGTAGGCAGAGACTACTTCTTTCCACTTGCTACGATCCTGACATGCCTCATGCCTCTATCGCTTCTTCCTCTTTCATGAGCGCCTTCATATAGGTACTTTTTAACCGACTTCAAAAAAAAGAGGAGGTTTCTCAATTCGACAGTTTTTTTTTTTTAAATATTTGTTCGCGAATAACTTCGTCGTTTATGAAGCGATTTTGATTAATTTTTTTTTGTTGGAAAGGAGCTATCCCAAGTATGGTACCATGGTAATTTTATCGAGGTCTGACAAGTATCTCCAGAGATATGGAGATAAACACCTCAAAATTGGTACTGAAAATTAACAGCGCGGCATTGAAGTCGGTTATTTTTAGTTCTTTAAACGATCTTATTATTTATTTAGCCTTTCTTATTGAAACGTCTCCGATCTGGTCGTGATACGTTCGCCTAGGTCAGCCTCTACCGGCTGACCCATTCACACTAGTCTTATAAATCTGCTTTGTCAATCTTCCTTCATCCATCCTCTCTAGATGTCCAAGCCATCTAAGCACCCCTTTCTCTATCTTTGTCACTACATCTTCTACCACACCACAACAACGATGACAACGATGAAAATGATCTCCAAAATACCATATTTATTATACCCAATTCTATTAAAATGACACATCTTATTCCCCCGGTACTTTTACACGTTCCACGATTATGTGGTAATGTTACATAAACTGAAGACATTGTATTTTGAGTACGGCTCCACCTTTCGGGTGTAGTGAGGCAGGTAAAAACTAGTTGTAAAGGGTAGTAATGGACACAATAGGGTGTGAGTTTGCGGCGAGGGGGTAGAGCGGTCGGCAGCAGCTTTCAGCTAGAATTGCTGGGAAAGGCAAGTTTACGTGTGCGCCCGAAACTGCTCCCAATACGTTGAACCGAGGTCGCACTGTCAATACCGACGAGCAAAAAAATATATCTCAGAAATTCAATTAACAAAGTTATCGCGAACCGTAGCCCTCTAATTACTCAACGACCTCGCTAATAAGAGAAGCGAGCAAAGATACCGTATTCAATAAATTTACAAATATTACCAGAAAACACGCCTACTGAAATTAAGCTTTGGAAAATATTATTACAGAATTATTATATTACGATATCAAAAACGTAGAAGTTGACGAAGATTTCGTTGAATTAACGAGGCGACAATAAATAATAAGCTACCTACATACGAAAATAAAGCTGGGATTGACGAGGTGGGACAGAGCAGGGCGCGCTCTAAGGCCGGGCCGGATACAAATTAAAACATTAACAATAGGTAATCCTCACGTGGGTAATGAGCGGCCGCGCCATTTACACCCGCCTATGAAACTGAATTATTTTATTGTTATACTGCGTCCGGTGTCCGACCCGTCCCACCCCACTTACACAATTATCGGAAATATAATTTGAAACATGGTTCATTCCGTGCAATTGTATTGCAATGGAATAACGAAGCGATCCACCAATTCGCGCAACGTTGTTCGTGTTTAACTTCGCAAATTAACTTTGTAACGACCACAATAAACGGAAGCTTATACAATTTCACGAGCGAACTTTCCCGAGCCATAAGCCCATCTGAATATACTTTTGAGATAGTTTACGTTAAAAGTAACATAAAAATAATTCTGGAACTGGCAAAAACTAATCAAACGAAAAAGGGGAAAACAGAAGATGAAAGAAAATGTGTATCCATAAAAACTGGGAGTGAGTTAGTAGACGGCGCTAATGAGAGAGCATAAAGCGTGACGTCGTAAAGCCAGAGCATTAAGCGCCGCCGCCAGAAGCTGCCCGTAATCTATTCGTAGCTATTTTAATTAGCATCGTAGTAATAATAACGCGAGGGTGAAGTTTTTGTGGCATCTCGGCTACGTTTCCCGAGGCGAGCGCCGCTCGCCTGCCGGCCAGAGTCCGACCTCGTCGATAGGGGAATACTTAAAACAACTCCTCCCTCGCTAAACTTCGCCTCCTACTTGCTGAAACTCTAATGGAAACTATACCTAACCTACCCGCACAACGGCAGATAAAGTCTTCGTAAAATTTGTACCCGCTCTAAAACATAACACATTATTTCTGAAACTAATGTTTATGTATGAACAAAAAGAAATAATAAAGCGCGCCCCTGCCTTATTTTGTTCCCTATATTTCTCTCGAGTTTTACGGAAACGTAATAAATGACATTACTTGTTCGGTGTTATGGTAAAAAAGTAAAGACGGCGTGGAATGAACGGCAATTAAAATTCACGACTAATTAAAATTCACAAACACACAATCCACAGGAAGGAGATTACTAAGGCAAGGCAAGGAGACAACGGTCACGCTACACGAGCGACATATTAACAGGGCCGAGACTGATACAGGCACAGATATATGTGCATACAAGGAAGGTTGCCGAGCAGCAATATAAAACGTTATCGTAGCTGCATAGCAGTGAACTCAACGTGCCGCACCAAGAGGTTGGACATTAAAGTGGATCGAATCTGTATAAAGTAAATCTGGTCGGCGGAGTCACAATAGCTCCTCGTAGCTTTCGTACTGCCTTTTGTTTCACGCATCGCTTGTGTTTGTACGGCTAGTATAATACTCTACTGCTCCACCCGCATCTTGTACCACTTGTGTATTTATTTTATGAAAATCCTGTTCGAGTTTCTGCTGCAAAAATTCTGTTATAAAAATTCTGTAATGTTATACTTATTATAAATTACAAGTAAAAAATATTTTTAAAAGCAAGCTTTTATCTGGGACAATGAACTAAAATGGTAAAAATAAATTCTAGTAAGTATTTGGCGTGTAGGTACTTACCTATATTCTTAAAAGCTTGGAGCACTACCCGTTTTTCAGGCTAGGTAATTACTATACTTCAGTGCCTCAAGCTTTTAAAAATATAGGTAAGTACCTACACGCCAAATACTTACTAGAATTTATTTTTACCATTTTAGCTCATTGTCCCAGATAAAAGCTTGTTTTTAAAAATATTTTTTACTTATAATTTATTTTAAACTTTTTAGTAGGTAGGTAAAGATACCGACTACCTACCTAAGTATTTTAAAGAAGGCATGATGTTTTAAAATATTCCACAGATATTTGATGTGATTATGGGTAAAGTGCTCTTCAAGGAATCAATCGACTCGGTGGGACTATGTTGCTTTATAACAGAAATGCCATGGCCACCTTACAGCTTTATCATCAGATCCTGGCTATCATTTAAGTGTAAAGTGCTCCTCAAGACGAATCATTTGAGCCCAAATTCACTGGGGTTACGTTATTTTATCACAGAGATGCCGTGGCCATCTTCCAGCTTCAGCACAAGTCGCTAAATATCATCTAGGTGTAAAGTTCTCTTCAAGACGAATCAATCGAGCCCAAACTCGGTAGAGTTACGTTGATTTATCACAGAGATGCCGTGGCCACCTTCCAGCTTCATCATCAGACCCTGGATATCATCTAGGTGAAAAGTTCTCTTCAAGACAAATCAATCGAGCCCAAACTCGGTAGGGTTATGTTGATTTATCACAGAGATGCCGTGGCCACCTTCCAGCTTCATCATCAGACCCTGGATATCATCTAGGCGTAAAGTTCTCTTCAAGACAAATCAATCGAGCCCAAACTCGGTGGCGTTATGTTGTTTTATCACAGAGATGCCATGGCCACCTTCCGTCTCCATCATCAGACTGGTACCATATCATTGTATTGTCACCGAAGATACATAAGTACACCAAATTTGAGTCCAATCGGACATCGGGAAGTAGGTCTAATTTAGATTCCAAGATTCCACCCGAACATACATAGTAACATACATACATACATATATACATACATTGCAAGTTAAATAAAAGCTTGTAAAAAATACTAAGTACAGTTTCTCATGCACGAAACATGATGAACACAATTTTGAAAATGTTCATATACTTCAAACTTTTTTGGGGTAAGTTATATGGCCGCCGCGCCGGAACGAACGAAAATAACGTAACATCTTGTTACAACAGAAGTATTTTAACAAGACTTTACGTGTGTTGGAAAGAAGGAACAGCTAATTTAAAAGAAATGCTTGTCCAGGGTGTTTGACATTAATTTATTTAATAGAAAAGCACGGTCGGAACGTAAACTGCCAGATAGTGTCGCGCGAAGGGAAAAGGGGCCGAACATCGCCGGCAGAGGAGAGTCCCCACGGACGGCATTACATTTCGCTATAAATTTCATCCGCAGCCGGTCCGGAACACAATTCTACTCGCGATTCTTTTATATAAAAACCTTCTATTTCCACTGACTGAAATAGGTGTTTCTGATCGGTACGAGACGACAGTCCGTAACGTTCGATATTAAAAAAGTTTTTCTGTAAGAATCCCGCTGGCAGACCAAGCTAAGAATCTATTGTAATTAAAAAGAAACTTTTAAGAAAAATACCAGATTGTAAAGAAAAGTCCTAGTCCCTTTTCTATTTTTAGTTGATTCTACGATACCTCATTCAACAATATTCAACGATTCTTGCAGAAAAATATAATTTTTCAACAGAGACGCGGGCTTCTGTATAATTGAGAAGTTATAAAGTAGCAGTTAATGATTGTAACGCGCTTTTGTATCATAAAATTGAGAACTATAGTTTTAGTTCGATAAATTTCATATTCACTTATTGACCAGCCCGCAGCGATTACTTGTAACACCCACAGAAATCAAGAATAGAACAGAAATTTTAAATTAGTCAAAGTGCAACATTATTGCAGTTTTTTTATGCAAGTGATTTATATGTAAAACTCCAATACTTATAAACAATTGACTTATATTTAGACCGGTTCCGTCCATACAACATTTTCCAAGTCTTTAATATTCAATTAGACTCACTAGACTTTTCTATTTGTTTTAAAGACGAAAGGCATATTGAAAGCATTATCACAGATTATATAATAGTTACTACGTACTTCACTCATAGTCATAAATATTAAAATACGGGACTTATCGCACTTAAAACATTAATTTTTATTTAACTCGACGTTCCGACCATGTTGCATTGATCGTGGTCACGAGTCGACTGAAAAAAAAATACTTCACTCCCCTGCAGAACGAAAATACTTTATTTTTATGTCATATCACACAAGCTGACGGACCACCTGATGTTAAGCGGCCACCTTCGCCTATGAACATTTGCAACACCGTGGGCGCAGATGATGCGTCTCCGACTTTTAAGGAATTTATGGATAGGTACCCTTTATAAAAGCCTCTATTATATAGCTCAAGGAGAAGATTATGGCGGGAAGGTCATTCCACATCGCGGTGACAGCCGACAAGCGAACACGGTCCCAGGTCCGCCTGAAAGTGTTGGTATATAATATCGCGTATACGGTTGAGTAAATGAGGCCTAGTAGTGGCCTGGTCTTAGTGTAATGCAACTGCACTATACACTAATCATTCAGACCAGGGACGTAATCTATGCAGCTGTATGTAGGCATAATGGCAGGATGGCAGGATGCATAGCCTATACAGAACGGCAACCAATAAAGCTATCGCTAACCACGAACATTTGGCAGGTCATAAGGGAAATATATGTAGCTAGAACTAGGATAATTTAATTTATACCGTGTCAGAGTAGGTTATCCAAATAAACAGCGGCCATAAAGCTATCATGGCACGCTGGGCCAGAGTAAGCGTGCCGTATAAACAGAGATACGACACATTTGTCCAAGGTAATGCGTTCGGCAGGTCAGGTGGCAAACGATGAAAGCGCTGAAAGCGTTCATAAATTCACTCGAGACTAAACTGCAGAACACAGCTGGTGAACTAACAGACCTAATACATGTACAATAAGGCTATTCTTTTCTACAATAAGGACGCTGAATAAACTATGAACGTGTAACTTTTACGTGAGAGGTTTACATGAATTACGCGCGTCATGTCTTATTATTAAGTAGTCTCTCCCTATAACCCCAATGGGAAAAAGGCGTGATTTTATGTATGTATGTATGTGTTACTATTTTAGCATACTTCAAAAATAAAATATTAGGAAGTTCGATATCAATTATTGGAACTGTAAAATATTCACATATTATATTATAATCTATTAGGGCTTCCAGGCAAATAAAAAATATAATAGGTGTAAGAATGTTTGTACACGCATTCTCCGAAACTAGTTCTCGGATTGTGACGGTTACTATTTAATTAAAATCTGTTTATTAATTCAGTATCAATAATCGGTTCATCTCAAAGCCTGAGTCAATACATAGATTGTTAATCTAATCAATCTTGAGAAAAAAACATTGAAGCAACCTAGCGCTACATGTTTGAATCGTTTGGTTAAACGTAAAACGTGCTGTAGCCAATTCTAGTTCAGTTTTCAACCGACTTTCAAAAACAAAGGAGGTTCTCAATTCGTCTGTATGTTTTTTTGTGTGTGTATGTTACGCGATTACTCCGTCAATTCCGAGCCGATTCGGATGATTATTTATGCTATCGGTAGGATACGTTTCCGAGGTGGTCCCATTGTAATTTCATCGAGATCTGATAAGTATCTCCAGAGATATGACGATAAACGTCTCAAACTTGCTACTGAAATTGACTCGCGGGGCATTGAAGTCGGTTGTTTTAGTTTTGAAACTATCTTAATTATATGTTTTAAACTTACAAAAATGGAAAATATTTTTGCTTTGAATAGCTTCCCTAGGACGAAGTACATTTAACTCGATCTGGGTAATGCATGTCGTATGGATACATCTTAATCTCTATTCGACACAAACTGTTTCATACAAGTAAAGTTTATAGTAACATCATAATCTGTTTCATTTGATCCGATTCCCAAATCAATTGAATTTAGAGTGTGGTCATACATAATTTAGGTAGCAGCATTTAATGAAATCATTGATCGGAAGATTATTACTTAATCTAAGAACTCGCGATGTTTTATTTCAGTCAGTTTTAGTTCAGTTCATAGGCCATTTTTTTCTGACATCTTTAGCACAAGCAGCAAAAATCAGCTGTAAAAACATTCTAAAAGAAAATACTTGTATTAGGTATTACCGAATAAGATCAAAGTTCGTTCCAGCAACGTGTGTGTGCGGGCGGAGATAGAGTCGCCTAACGAAGTAAACAATCGACACAGACAATTCAAGTCCGACGAGCTGGCTAACAGCCGGCACCAAGACAAAAGGCTGATGAATTTGATTATTTTGTTTTACTGCTTTCACCCTCATGAAATATAAACAGTCGCTGTGCTACGAACCCGGAAATCTTTTCATGATACGAGTCTGTATTCTGTATCACTTACATTCTGGAAACGGCTAAACGTTTCACTTACTTTTACTCATCTTAAAATAACCACACTGTTTGAGCAAAAGAAACTTGCAATTTGGAAATGCAATTCAAAGCGATAACGTTAAATCGTAGCCAGTGACTTTAATACGTGCAGCTACGTAAGGCGACTAAACATTTTTCCGAAAGCAATACCTGTACTGGGATCCAATAGATTTTTCAGGAGACTTTCACGACTTTTTGAATGACATGTTCAATTTCCAGATCAAAGGAGGTCCCGACGTGTTTTATTTGATGCGGTTCTGTAGCTATCTTTTCCAATATGTGGCCTAACAGATCAGAACACTTCCACATAGTTTCGATTCATGAAAACGGAGCCCGCTGACCAATAAAGTAAGCTGTTTGCAGAGTACACCGAGCCGTGCACCGCGCCGCTAATATACGGGTCAGAAAGCGAACGTATATCGTGTGTAAATGCACATACGTTTAAAATTTGCACGCCCATACATTGTTTGACACGATAGGAATTAAAACCGTATTTCGTGCATATTACACCTGCGCTACGTACAGGAATACTATAAGTGCACACGTATAAATTATTCGAGGCATGCGAAACGTAACCGTAGACTGTTCCCACATTCCGCACGGACGCTAACAGCTGCTGGCATGGTTTGCCGCCTGCGAGTTCTCCGACCAACGTCGCCGGCACAACACTGAAAGGCACGTGGGCTGCATTCCACTTCAATTCCGTCCTATAACACGTCCTACCGAATTTCGTGCGGGACGTTACGTTTTGTTACCGCATAGCCGTCCCTCTCGCGCCTTTATTTAAAGGCAAAATTTGTCATGTCGTACCGCATGACTGTGTCGGAAAACAAGAATTCCGACGTACGCAACAATAAAGAGCGTGAGTTTCTAAAAGCGCCGACGAAAGAAAATAGGGATGACAATACCTACGCAGCTCCGACAGAAACTTGTGTGATACATTAGATATCGCAGGGAACAATCCGAAGGTTATCTTCGCTAAGCATAAGAAAGGAAACAGCGTTGCGACGTGTTATTTACGACTAGCGATTCCGGCGCAACTGAGATTGTGCAGGAAATATCCTGCAGCTCAGACGCAGCTTGCGAATTTTCTGTTCATTTCGGAGCGAGGTAACAAACACCGGCCAATTTACCTACTTAACTCGTCGACAGCGTAACACGGACTACACATAAATTACTAGGTAGCGTGGAAGATAGATTTTTATCAGGGGAACCGAGTTGCAGCCGTTCCAGGGACATAAAACCTTACTTAGCGAGCCACAAATCCTCGTAACGCTAAAGCCGAGATAAAACACTAAGCTCGCAGCACAACGAGGCTGCGCTCAAATTTTTCACCTGGGGACTGCGCACCGCCGCGCCGCCGCGACTTTGTGTGCCCCGCACGGGATATTACTCACACATGAATTATGACGTTTTATAATGAAACTTGGCCTAACTTACAGCCCTGCTACGACTATAGCCATACCCACTTATGTGTCTGTGTGGGTGGGGGTAGTAACCTTCGTTCATAAATTGTTTATATTCAAGGGAGGTGATAAGCGATTACATCTATTCCGAAATGCAACACAACAATAATGAACAAACGAACAAGTATTTTTAATAATATAATACCATACCACATATCGAATGGTAGTATGGGTGATAGAAACAATCATTAATTAAGCTACTAAAATTTGTAGCAGCCAACCAAATATTTGCACCAAATTAAAGCTCGTATTCCGGTCGCAAATACATTAAGATTAAAGCTTCACTAAATTTCGCTGTGCTCAGCATACGGCATACGTTTCCATACACTCGCAAGGAGGAAACCATTACGTGTTTGCCGATATGCTCATTCAAAAGCGCTTTCGGTTGTTCAAACGAAGTTGTGGACGCGGACTGAGCTCAGCTTTCGAGATCAGCAAACAGTGAAGAGTAATAAAGCCATTAATTCCGCTTTACGTGCAAATAACATAAATCAGAGTGAAGCGCGCCGCCGCCGCCGCCGCCGCCGCCCGCAAGACCGCCCGGGCACGCAGCGCAGCCCAGGCTAAATTAAGCGCCTGTCATACGTTCTAGCGGAGACGTACTCGCGCACCAACCACGCAGATTAAACCGATCGATTTAAAACTTCCGCAAACTTGCTCGGCAGCTTAGAAAATACTTATACAGCATTGAGAATTCAAATTGAAAAACAGGATTTATTTCTCTTTCGCGTAGAACTTAAAACGGAATCATACTCGTGTTTGTGGATTTTGTAATAATACCTAATATAACATTAGACTTTATATCTGTATTTGTACTCAATTAATTTTTGGTATGCTAATCCAATGTTCTGACTGTACGTGCGATTTACAAGTTTCGTGTGATCTCGAGCTTAAAACTCGATTAGTTACACTGAGCTCATATCCTCTATTAGTACATAATCCCCATTAATGGTTAATGGTATAATCTATAGCGTGTGCCGTAATGTATTCGGAAACAACGAATACTTCAAATAAAGGAGCCCCGATGGCGTAAAGGATAGATGGTTTGACTTCTATAAAGAGGACGCCGATTCAAATCTTAGCACGGGTAAACCGTTTAGGCCAAATATAGTAGCTTACCACCATCAAAGACAAAATCTGCCACCATACCCATACGGTGTTCCCACAGCACACAGCCCTGAGAATTAGTGTATACCAGGCCTAGCGTGTTCTCACCATCTTCGACCACATCATCGCTTACCACCAGGCGAGATAGCATGGTCAAACGCTAGCCCATAAGTTATAAAAAAAATTAATGGTGTAATATTTATAATCCGTAGTGCAAATTACACACGACATAAGACGTAACGCAGATATTAACAAATTGCATCAATTTAAACCAAACTAATACAGAGGTAATTTAAGAATAATATCAGCATGAAGCTATGTTACCAAAGAACAAAATACAAAAGAGTGTTAGGTCGACGCTTTCCCGGTGCGGGTGGAAAAGGGGTCGGTTTTCGTAAAAAAGCTCCGAAAGTGATTCCCCTTTAAAGTTTATGTCTTTCTGCCCGGTGCGAGTTCGCTGAATACAAGCTTTTTTATCTTTAAAAGTTAGTAGAGATTACGAAAATCATTAAAAGAAAAGGGGGAATTTCGCCGCCGGAGATTCCAGTTAAGAGTAACATTATATTCACAACAGAGACTATAAAATACCTATTCCATTTCGGAACATTAACCTAGACTTTCAGTCTATAGAAGGTTCGGAATGCATTTCTGCGAGCAAATAACAACGAAAATATTATCGGAGATGTCTCGGGCTAGCCGTTCGGTCTCGTTCCAAGGATTAACGAAAATTAGATTTCAATAAGACGGTTGAGTTGAGGCAAGGAACAAACCTAAGTCGAGACCGGGAAACGAGACGGTCACGCTCCGCCTTTTAATGCAATGTCAGCAAGTTGGACGCGCCGCGCAACCTCGCTACTTATAGGGGTCTATATGATTACACACACACACACACACAAGCTAGACGCGTATCTGTAAATTGTTTTCTATCCGTAGGTAATCCGACTTTACTGAGGCCCTGGAATCTGGCAATTCGGATAAATGGAACAAGGCGGATTAGTCTTCCAATCTTCTACTTTTGTCAATTTGTGGCATTATGAGATCTCTTTAGGGTTACTTTGCCTTCGTAAGTAGCTTTTACCGCTCAATTTTGGCAATATATTCTTATGGCAATACATCATTTCCTTTTTCTTTTAACTGTGTATCTGTTAAAGATAAAAATTGCATACCTATAACTATAATTAAAACTGAAAAATCTACTGAATGCAATCTATAAAGTTTTACATATATTTACGTACACTAAACTTCCTGAAGGCATAGATATGGTTCAGTAATTTCGACCATGAGAGTCCATAAAATTAGTATAATAAAAAAACAGCACTTTAGAGGATTAACAGTATCATGTTGAGAAGAGATAATTAAGATCAGATATCGCAAAATATAAACTACATTTCAGCTCACATTTAATTTGGAATTAGACCCTTGAGTCTGGGCGGATTAAATTGGTATTCCGCTCTTCCATACAGTTAAAACAGTATTACTGCGTGTTGTAAGTAAATTGTACAGACGGATACACTTTGGTATAATTATCTCTCTTCTTAGCTTTAATTATAAAATTTTAGCTAAGAATTTACGATCCTAATATGTACAGTTTATTATGGAACAGTTTAACCGGTACCTTATAGTTTCAGATAATTATCTGATACATACCGCCATATCAATAAAAATAAAAATCAGTTAGATCAGTTCCTAATAGGCTTATCTGAAACCGGTGAAACTGGCTCTAAAGTTGTAGTTTATCTGGCAGATAGGTTCTTAATAAGTTATCATGGACTTTATCAGGAAACGTGACACGGTGTAACTAGCCTTTAATAAGTGTTGTTACTATTAAACTACAATACATACTGCCGAGCGTTAAGATAGAACACATTATTTACCAACGAATAGTACATAAAAACACTAAGACGACATAGATAAGATACATAGGGGGTGTTCAGAATAAGAAGTCGTTTTCCAAATAAATTATTATCCCCGAAATCGGCCGTTTCGATTCAAATTGAAAGAGCATCTTTGTATAGAGATTTCTTTAACCGCAAAGGAAGAGAGAATACAAATAGGCACATAAACGGAAATGAAATGGCTGCATGGATCGTACGGGCGAGTCACAGCGTAGGACATTATAACAAAGTTGGACATTACAACGAATTTATTGGCCAAATGTGTCAAATGGCAGTAAGAGTCCCAATATATTATTTGGAGACGACATGAGAGCTATCATTCAAATCTGGAGTTTTCATTATTTATTCATTAGATATTCGCACGCCGTTCACGTTCCCTATAGATAGCTCGCATAACTCTCGCAGGGATGCCGCGCAGCCCGAACGAAACAATAGCAGATTATCAAACAAAACGACGTAAATAGTCCTCGGAATAGGAGAAATAGGGCGCGGGTTAAGGGTCCGCAGGATATCCGCGTCGCGACTCGAATTCAGATGAGGAAGTGATCAAACCTTGTTTTTGGTTACGTGCTCTTATAAGTGGTCGAGTGTACATTGTTGGTGGAGACTTCGAACTATTCCTATCTTCACAATAGAAAGCTATGGCTGAATGCACCTTGCAATTGTTCGATAAAGGCGACTAGCCGGCAACGTAGCGTTGTTTTGCGAGCGGTCGCTTACTGAAACTTGAATCCCGAGACGCTTTGTAAATGTCGGCATTTGTAAAGTGGCCTTTTACCTGCATTGAATGACGAGAATGCTATCCACGCAGCGCACTTCGAAAATACGCTTTGCTCGAAGTTTTTCAGAACTCTTCGTATTGCCTTTGATTTCAATGTATTTTAAGTTACGACAAAGTTACTTTCTATTTAGATATTTTCAATGGATACGACGATAACGTAAATGTTCAGTTTATTACAGTATTTTTAAAAGTAAGGTATTAACATAATAGGTATGCACCTACGGAATATAACAAACCGAAACAATTTCTCGGATTACATGATAAAACTACATAGATTCCGGTGCCACAAAAAAGGTCCGAAACAAACTTAACAATAAAAACACTGGCGAAAACCTGTTTTTGGGGGGACATTGTAGTAGTGTGACAATTCAATTATCCTTTAGTCAGAGCGGCGCAATCTGGCTGCCTCTCAAAACAAAGACCCTGCTAATAGTATCTCGCGACGGATAAACAGCGCGACACCGAGTTTGTGTTGAAAAAATAAAGGCGCGACGACGCCCGAATAAATGAGAGCGGCGATAAACAGGAGGATCCGTTCCGAGGAGGGTCGATACCGAAATACATTATTCCCCGATCGGAGTGTTCCGATTCAAATTGAAAGAGCACCTTCAACGTGAGATTTCTCAGGCGGCGAGTGGGCGCAGAATATAAATCGACGTATAACCAGAAATGGAAGGGCTGCGAATTTCCGCTTCGTGGCGAACTGCCTTATATCCCTTAAAAATTATTAAACGAACGCTGTAAATATCGCAACTAAAAGATTTAAGTTTTCTTGAAAGACGTTAAAATATTGCTATTGCCAATGGTTAGAAACAGACCATTATCGGCAAAAAAGAAGGAAAAACTTTAGCACTGAAGCTGTACTGCACTGAAAAATAAAAGCTCTAATAGGAGTCTCGCTTTAAGTTCTACGCAAATTAGATTTTAATGAGAACTCTGCAATATTGACCGTTCGTTCGGTAGCGACGGAGTAGTTACGGCACCGGGGTTTATAATGAGAATCGACTTCTTACCATTCGTTTATTATGGTAACTAAAAGGAACCCGAGCCCTTTGTAACTGGCATTGAATGTACGTCACGTTTTTCGAACATAAACTTATTTTAACTCGTTCTTGAATACATTTAGTTAGGTAGATATATAGTATAACCGGGACACAGCCGCCTCCCCTCATCGTGTATTCCGTCCTATTCGCAACACGCCCAGCCGATATTTACGTAACAGGCGGCTCTGCTGACTTCTGACACCGTCTTCTGCGCCGTAACAAAGCAATGTTATATTGAGTACACATAACAAATCTGCAGCGTAAGTAATTCCGAAGACGCGCGACCCGAAACTCAATTACATAATATCCTTTGTTGATTCTTATAGATCCTATTTTTCCTTTATATGTTTCTCATAAACAATATGGCATCGGTTCAGTGATATTCTGGCAAACGAAATCAATTCAGTGAGTGGTCATGATAATTAGATTTTCTTATTCTAGGAAAATGGTAATAATCTTCCATATTAAGAGTAACTTTCTTTCTTGTTTTAAATATAACAGATTGCATGTGTTTCAACCCTACTTTTAATGCTTTGTACAAACATTTTATTTCATTTAAGTTTTCATGAAAGTCTACTTGTTCTTGAACGATTCAGTTTTATGCTTAATCAGTCAAAGCAATCGCATTGCCTTTGTATCCAATAGAAATGGGTTTGGTCCACTGCGCATAATAGGAAGTGAAGTGTAAAGCGGTACAACAAGGAGAGGGGCATTTAGTTCGTAGGTACTAGTGGATTGTCGAGCGCCTGAAGCGAAGGAAGTGGGTGTCCGCGAACCCCGGCTCTCTAACTTTACTAAGCACGCCTGAATCAAGGTGTCGCGCTTTCACAATGCCCTATTCAAATTTAAATAGCTTTACGCCCAATTGCGCCTCAATATGGCGCCGGCTATCCCGTAGTTGGCGTAGACATAATTAAACAGAGATAAGAGGAAGTTCACACCGTGAATGCCGCCTGAACAATCCTGTCGGATCTATTAATTCGCTTATTATTAAACAAGTAGGTATAAAGGGTCAGGGTTGACGGCTAATAAGACCGAACAGACGGAGACGTTCAAGACGATGTTCAAGAAGAATAATAACAAATAATATTTTATTTAGAAGATGCTAATCAAATGTACAGACGACGTTGACAATAAAAGGAGCTTAGAAATTCAAAAGAACATCAACAAAATACTTTGAGCATTATTGGAGCTGAAAGGACGCCCACGTTGTTAAAGTAAACTTTCAACGCTAAATACACCTAATTTTAGAAGGTTTTGCATTAACTAGACAATGTAATCCTTCAAGTTTGAAGTAGATTTCGGTAAAGGCATCTAACACACGCGTTACCATGAGAACAATGGCGCGCGACAAGTGGAGGGGTGCGGTGGCTTCGGCCTGAGCAAAGTTTGGCAATTATGGCGACCGCATGTCTGAGAGCGACGCTACACTCATTAACGACTGAAACTCGACTCGTCTAGATTAAAAGTCCGAGAGATACGAACCCGGGAAATACCGCGCACAACTGGATAAACAAATAGCGTAGTTAAGACTTCTCCAATAGTTCGAGAGGTTCGCTCCAAGGACTCTGCTTCGAACTATGTAATAAATGTTCCGCTAATAACGACCCTTAATAATGTTCACCCGAACCCCACCACTTGTCGAAACGTAGAAAAATCCCTTTGTTTAAAACCAGTCGTTTAATTGAATGTCTACCTACGATCGCGATCAGTAACGATCTGTACACAAACAGAACGTTTTCGAAGGCACCTTTGATGTATTACTGACTTGAGAAAACAATGGTTGGAGTTCTGTAACTAGTTAGCGGGAGCAACCGCTTCGCTACGAGTTGGAGAACATCTGAACAAATATTGGAGGTACTTATGATTTCTTCAATAGTTCAAGCGTTCTCAATTTGAGTGCTCGCTCCATTTTGGGAAAAATATTTGTGAGCAAACATTTGCTCGGTGGCTGCACCACCCCGAGTCGTTAAATTAATTCAATCCCAGTTAACGACTTCGCAGCCAAATACAAATTATGGCGGAACAGATCGTAAACAGCTAATGTAAAAATATATTAGCGGCAGTATCCGTGAATCCGCTCCCTTTACACTTCGCTAATATCCTAATTTATCCTATTTAGAGGCGGTAATTATCTCCTGAAAAGTAAGGTTTACCTTACTTTTACTTATTAGCAAATCAAGTAAATCACTATGTACTTCTGTTCTTCCTATAAAAGGGCCTTTATATTTTCAACTGAAAATACGTCTCTTTAAACCAAATGTAGAGAAACAATGAACAGGTACGCTCAATTTAATGAAATATTTTCCCCGGACACTTTTTCTGTTTGTTGTTATTGTGGAATTATAGCAAGATGTATCTTTGTACTATTGTCTGTTCTCTCTTTTGAGCGATTAGTCGCGTGCTCATTGATGTTGCGTATTATTGCCGTGCTCCTTTGCATCCATTAAAAAGCTATGAAAACTGAATTAATAAAGAACTGTCTGTGACGTTGCCAACAGCCAAAGTACTCGGCTATTAGGTACTTCTGCTATTTTGTTTACTTATCTTTTTATACTAAGAACATTGTGTGTAATCGCAATAAATGAAATTTTAACAAAGATTTAATAAGGCATTCCTTAATAATTAATATTATTGAATCAAATAGGTATATTTTGGTAAAGAAAAAACATTTTTCCGTCAGGCACGTTTAATTCTGCAACTACTAAAGTGAACGAATTGAAATTCATTGCGAAGGGACCGTAAGAGGGTGGCGAAAATTCAAAGTGTGGTTACTAGGTTATGTGTAGTTAGTATTAATATGGGGTTAGTAGGTTATCATTTTACATGACTTTATTTGGACATTCAAAATTAGTTTTCATATATTTTTATAAGTAATAGTTTATCTTATTTATGAATAAAAATTGTTGAACTAAGCATGCCTTGTAAGTTTCATGTTGTATTTAAGTTTTCATATATTCCTGATGTTGTGAACAAATTTTGTTTAACTGTGGCATAATTATACAGGTGTCCCACAAAGTAGTATCAAGCGATTAATTGTATCTATCATAAATTATTTTAAAAAAAAAACCGACTTCATAACCACAAACTACCCATTTATCTATTTGAAGTCGGTGCCAGCCAAGTCTATTGGATAGTAGATAGATACTATGTATGTAGTAGTAGTAAGTAGGTAGATACATGTAGGTATAATCTATCTACTACCTATTAGACTTGGCTGGCACCGACTTCAAATAGATAAGTGGGTAGCGCTTATAATAATTATATTAAGTAATTTATTTTTCGCTTTTGAGTGCCTGTTTGTGGTAATGAAGTCGGATTTATTTTTTTTGAAAAAGATTTTATTTTACCCTTTTTAGTGCAAAACAAGTTTTAATTAAATTACATGCATCTATAAAATTTCGTGTCTGGGCCGTTATACACTGACGGATATATACTTTGTGAAAATTTCAAGTAAGTACCTATTACGGTTAAGAAGGTACATCTGTAAAGTGCGCACATATAGACACACAGACGGACGGACGGACGGACGAACAGACAACAAAGTCTCAGAAAGTGTTCATTTAGTACCCTTTGGGTTCGGAACCCTAAAATGCCGCGCTAGTGAAAATATTCACTATTCATAATGATGTCATCAAGGTATCAAAGGACAATGTCCAAAATGTTTCTGTGCAATAAAGGATCTGAAACACATGATAATTAATTGTCTATTTTATTACAATAATTCCAAATACTTTAATAACGCGGACTAGTTGTATTTCAAAATGAATATTAAAAAGTATTATTTGCGATTATTAACATTAATTGCCGCCATATGGCCGACACAATCTGAATGACTCTACTACGTTATAAGAGTTTGCACTTCCTTACATTGTTAATACCCGAATTATGAAAGCACTGTGTAGCCAACCAAACAACAGAAAGTATTATTTACGTAGTAACTATTATATAATCTGTGGTATTATGCTTATAATTATTTTTTTTGCAGTGTTGGTTGGTACAAAGTACGTTCATAATTCTGAGTTATTTATGTATGCAGTGTCGCGGGCGGGACTGATATGGCCGCCATCTTCGCCAAACGTCATGTCATGTCAAAAAATATTAGGTATGCCCAAAAACTTTGCACATTAACAAGACTTTGCCTGGTAGAACATTCCTGTGAAGGCAAATTAATTCTTCCTACCTTTGTTTCTATCTCGCTCAGTTACCGTAAGAATATCTGTCAATAATACTTAAATTAAAAAAATTAAAACCACACCCGACTGATTTGTATATGTAATCCGAGTTTATAATCAAAGCATTATGTTTAACTTTGTACATTGAGACCATTCCAAGGAGATGTCTCAGAATTAGATCAAGCTTACCATATTTTTGCAATATCATTGAAGTAACAAGATACTGCGACAGCGCCATTTCGATTTTTTGACGTCCGCGGTCGAAGGACTACGAGCTTACGAAAGTTGCTATCGTAGTTTTTTAACCAAAAAAGAGCTGATAATATTTAAACAGCTGAACAGATTTTCATGAAATAAAGCTAAGAACACTCTCGACAAAGACATCTATCAAACAAAACAAACTAAATCAAAATCGGTTCATCCGTTTGAACGCTACGATGCCACGATGACAGACACACAGATACACAGATACACACGTCAAACGTATAACACTCCTTCGTTTTGCGTCGAGGGTTAAAAACCAAAATCAACGTGAAGAAAGATGTAAAAACATTATTCAAGGTCATATTTTTTAGTCTTCAAAAGTATATGCAATAGCAACCTCCTGTGTATAATCTTCTTGGGACTCTTCTTCTAAAACCAGTACATTCTCCTATGTTTGAGATATTTATCTCCATATCTCTGAAGATTCTAATCAGATCTCGATAAAATTAAAATGGGACCACCTCGGAAATGTACCCTACCCATTAAAAAAATAATTATTTGAATCCGTTTACAATTGACGGAGTAATAGCGTAACATACACACAAAAAAAAACATACAGACGAATTGAGAACCTCCTCCTTTTTTGTTTTTAATACCTATCCCATACGATAGAGTTGGTACACATGCAATTCAGAGAATTCTCCAAGATAAATAGAATATAACTCGGAATATGCCTAATGATGTATGTATGTATGTATAAGTCGGTTAAAAACTACACGACAGTACTTTCTGGGACACCTGTATAATAAGGTCGGGCAATAAAGTAAAATCTCTTTGGTTGTACTGTTTTTATCTGGCTTGTTTTAATGATACTCACTGCTCGATCAGACAAACGCGTGATATGAAATGTGAAAATTATTTAGGAAAAACTGTGATACAAATGTGTTATATTTTTTATTGAAGAGTATGTGTACCAATTTTCAGATCAATCGAACCAGAGAATTCACAGAAAATTCAACCATTCCGTTCCACCCTCATAGGCGTGGACTTTAGAAAAAAACCCTTTCTTAGTGACTACCTACACTTAACAAAGAAGACACCTTCCAAATTTCATGTCTCTAGGATATAGCCTAAACCGTTGGTTTAGGATATACGTTGATACATCAGTAATGGCCGGTTTCTGAGTACATTTATTGAGAGTTTATCTATTCAATAACAGTACAATTGAGTAGATAAACTCTCAATAAAGCGACCTCAGAAACCCACCATAAGTCAGACAAACGCGTGGAGGATGATTTTAGAAAAACTGTCATACACATAATTTTAATTGAAAAGATTTGTACAAATTTTCGAGTCAATAATTCGACCCAGAGAATAAGAAAATTTCACAGAAAATTCAACTTTCCATTTCTCGCCCTTAAGGATTTAATTCTTAGAAAAGCCTGAAAGACGTAGTTTCCTGCTTATTTATTTACAGAAGTACTGGTGTAAAGTTTCGAATAAAAAGATTATCTAATCTTGTCTCCATACATACTTTGGACCCCCATACAAACTTTGGAGGATGAAACCCTCGAAAGGGATTAATTTTGGTAAAAGTTTCTCAGTGGATACCAATGTTATAATAACTATTAGCGTGCCAAATGTCACCGCAATCCATTCAGTGGTTTGAGCTGTGTGTTGATAGATCAGTCAGTCAGCAACGATTGCGTTTGATATACACAAGAAGAAAGTAGGATAATTGTAATGTGAACACGTAGTAAAATATATAAATCAGAGATCGTACCTGTAAACTCGGATGTACTGCCAACTGTAGCAAAGTACGGACGACACCCAAATGTCCCTTATTGACTGCGATATGAAGCGGAGTCTGCCGTCTTCTATTCCGAGCGTTGAGGTCAGCTCCCGCTGAAGCCAGGGCCCGTAAAGCTGCAGGCTCATCGCCGAAAGCAGCATGATGCGCCGCTCTATCGCCATCCCTGTCTTCCGCATCCGCTTCCGCGCCAGCTTCTACTAATGTACGAATCACTTCGACGTGCCCGTTCTGTGCGGCAGCCTGGTTGGCAGGAAGATTATGTTTTAGAATCATAATCACAACTTTTTAACTCTGACGCTCTGGTGTTAACGAAATAATGAAATACTGGTGTTATACGTTTGCTGTATCTATATATCTGTGGCACCGTAGTTTCCAAATGGATGAAACGATTTTCTTTCAGTTTTTGTTGTTTGATAAGAAAATCTGTTTAGGCGTTTGTACGTAATCAGGTCTTTTCTAGACGATGAAGGCATGAGTGCAACATCCATTGCAAGAATACAATATCATTGATGTAACATGGATATTAAATTTAGATGGTATGGTAACTTTAACTTAAACTTGACATACGAGGGTTTTTTTTCTCAATTTAAGTGTTATTTAATATTTTCTGTCTGTCTTCTATAAAAATCAAAATTAAAATCGAAGGTTTTTATGTAGCGAACCGCTACCTCGCATCTCAACGCGCGAAACCAGTGCGCCGCGCTATTGTGATTAACTTATATAGGCTACGAACGCTGTCAATGCGAGTGGCTTGCAATATAGCGCTTCACTAGCTTATAGAATCGCGGTTCAACGACATTCACAGTAGCATTAAAAGGCATACGAAATGCATGTGTGGTCAGTAGTTTATCGCGTATAGATTTAGCGCAATTGTTATATTGGGGATTGCCGCAGACAGTTAGTTGCCCATATCATTATGAAAAACAAAAACAATCTAAGAAGCTGACCTGCAAAGCTGTATGTCCTCCGTAAAAGCCGTTAACATCTGCCTGGGCGCCGTCGTTTCGCGCTAATATTTCTGAACAACGCGACGCATCGCCATTCGCGGCTGCCTTCACTAGTTCCTCATTGGCATCACCGGTCACGTGACTCTCGAATAGTTTCTTCAGAAGCGCTGATAGACGTTCACCTGAAAAATATTATTAGTTAGCTTTCTAACCGACTTCAAAAAAGGAGAAGTTTCTTAATTCGTTTGTATTTTTTTGTTTCTTCAGTACTCCGTCATTTACCAACTGATTTGGAAAATTTTGGATTGTGTGTAACAATTTACAATATATATATAAAGTGTGTAACACTTCAAGAAACATAATATTTGATTTGGAAAATTCCTTTTTTGTTTGAATTGTACAATGAGTATGGATAAATAAAGTATCGATATACTTCCCGTTTGGTCCCATTGTTCAATTCATCGAGATATGATGAGTATCTCCAGAGATATGGAGATAAACACCTCAATATTGCTACTGATAATGTCGTAAATAACGACGAAAAATGATATGCGAAACAATAGTGATTCGAATAAAAGCTCTCAGTTGGCTTGATTTCTTCCGACATCTTGAACAATTAACGTTATCATCATCATCATCAGCCTATCTCTGTTCACTGCTGGACATATACCTCACCTATGGCACGCCACTGAGCTTGATTTTAAGTTTATGTTTCCAGCCGCTGTCAACCAGCTTACGTATATTTACCGGCTCGATAAACGTAGTGTAGGGCGCCCTCCAGCTAGATGGAGCGATGATATTATCGTCATATTTCAACAAACTAACACAAAACAATATTAAACTATACATATAAACCCTCCTCCTCAATCAAGCTATTGATGAAAACCGCATTAAAATCCATTGCGTAGTCAAAAAGATCTAAGTTTATAGAGGGACAGATGGCGGGAAGCAACTTTGTTTTATACTATAATATTTAGGGTGGTATAAGTAGGTACGGAATTAAAATATATTTATTATAGTAATAGCCACAGTTCCATTCACAGTTTGACACCAAAGGTTAAGAATTTCTTAAAACTCTGTGTGCAATCATTACGTGCAACATAAACAACGTAGTAATTAATTTGTAGGCGCCATGAATGTAGAGATAATTGCCTTAATCGCCGCTAGATGTCGGTCTCAGTTGACCTTCGGACAAATTGAATCACGCAAGCGTTTCGTTTACAAGTAACATGTACGGTATTACTACAACCAAAACTTAGCAGGATAAAATTTCCACTCCTTTGGTATGATACACAATTTTTATAATCGTCATCTGCGCTAATATTAGCGAAATGACGAAGTTTATATTTACAGCGTATAATGAGAGTTCCTGAAGACCTATATTTCACAATAAAATCAAATGGATTCAATCGACATCCTTGTAGTATTATTTATTCTGTATCGAATCAACACAAAGAAAATATAGGCAGACAAATAGGATTGAATAAGGTCGGCAAAGCAATGCATATCAATCTGAAAAATGCATATCTTTGTCATTTTGACTATGGCTACCGACCGATGCTTGTCATTTCTTAATGGTAAAGTTTCGTTCGGTTAAAAATAGGTTACTTATACGTATGAGTAACCTATTTCGAGACACGTAATATTAGATTGTATATCGAGGCCGCAAATAGTACGTTTCTGCGAGGCCGCTATTTTGAATCCTGAGCGTAGCGAGGGATTCAAAGTACGTCGGCCAAGAGAAAATAATGTTGCGGCCGAGTTATACACTCTGCTTTTCATCCCCCTCTATGAGGAAAGGTAATAGAGAAAAGGCTCTATACAATAGTACTTCAAGAGCATAATATTGTAAAAGACCCTGACTAACATAAATAACCGGCCAAGTGCGTGTCGGGCCACGCGCAGTGTAGGGTTCCGTAGTAGCCCGTTATTCAATGCAAGTCCTTATCCATTATAAACAAGCAACTAGGTACTTCGTCTTTGTCACTTTAATTAAAGGATTTATTCTAAGGATTTTGTATTTGGTACAAAATTATCCAACACCTAAGTTCAACGACTATTACTGCTAAACTAATAAAGTTATCTTAACCGCTATAGTTTTCCTTTAAAGTTCATGAAATGCACTATTATAACGAATTTTTCCAGATTTTTCAAGCCAGCAGTTTAGCTTTTAGAGGGGGGGGGGGGGGGGCGCCCTACTAGAATAAAAATTTGCACTTTAAAGTTTAATATTTCGTTAAGTTTAATTAAATGGAGCATTCAATTTCATTAAATAATGGAGCATTTCATTCGAAAAATAGTATGAGCAACCCTTAAGTCATTTTAAAAGACCTATTCAACGATACCCCACACTATGGGGTAATCGACGAAAAAAAATTCATCCCCAATACTCATGTAGCTACCCTAAAATAAAAATTTCAAAATTTTATTTCACCACTTTTTCGGTGTAATTTATATACATACCCCTACAAAATTACTCTCTTAGCAAAAACTAGGATGGACAGACAGACAGAAAGACAGACAGACAGACAGACGGACATGACGAAACTATAAGGGTTCCTTGTCAGGACTACGGAACCCTAAAAAACGTAATAAACCAATAAATACATACAGTTTCCGATAAAAACTTCGCACCTTTTTGTAGTTTTCACCCGATAAAAAGACCTTTAATAATTCACATATTATACATAAAGACATAAAATACCTACAAAAATAGGTGCATACCTACACCTAAAACGTATGCCATTAATTGTCTATTGGTCCATTGCTAGGATTGTGTCAATCGAGGTTATCAATGGACCAATGGACAATCAATGGCAGTAATTTTAGGTTCCATTATGACTTCTAGGCACCTTTATTGAAGTTATATCCATACAGGCAAATGTATCGCGGCACCTTCATGTCTATATTCTCCGTATACAGGTTTATACAGGGTTATTGGTAATTCGACGTATTCCCGGCAGGAGCAGATAGAGGGGCTAAAATGCAACATATTTAGCCCCCTCAATCTATGGCTGAAAATTAATAATTTACGAGATGTTTAGAAATTAGCTACCCCACCAACCGGTGGGTGACACGCTGAGCGCCGCTCGGGAGCCCGCACTAGCCTTACTGGGTGACCTAGCGGACCTGCTCACCGCCATCGCTGCGGGATATGATCTCCGGGCTGCAGCGATGCGCGGACTGGCTGTCGTAAATGGGTTCCTGTATGGATAGCGGTGATCTACGCATCCTATACTGGAACCCAGGGGGCGTTCGAAAAAAGGCCTCCGCCCTTCGCACCATTCGCCATGCTTATGATCTCCACATCATCCTCCTGGGAGAAACGAAGCTGCGACCAAACCTGGCCTTCGAGATCCCAGGATTTGTGACATATCGCCGGGACGAGATCTCTCCCCGAGGCGTCGCCGTCAGTGGCGCGGCTGCCTTAGTCAGAAGAGACATCGTCCACGAAGATATTCACCACCGACCGTTTACCCAGCTACGTACGACGGGGATATCAACGTATGTGGCCGGCAGGGCGATTAACATCTTTGCCGGCTACAGCCCGCCGTCAGACCGCCTCAACATCGCAGACGTCCAACACATCTTCGCCGATGACACACCAACGCTACTTGCCGCCGATCTGAATGCAAAGTATGTGGAATTGGGTTCCCGCATTATCAATCAGGTCGGCAGAAAACTGAGGGATGTAGCCGAGACCGCATCATAAAAAAAAAAAAAAACTTTTACTACGATAACTACTTCTAAATTAGACTAAGAAAATCACTTTTAATTGTGTTAACGAGTGCAGACAGAATAATTGTATCTAATATTACCTAAGTAACCTAAAAACAGTTTTATATAATTTATATGTATATTAGTATAACTAGTACACCACAACAGTATCTACTTATCTGATTAACTTCTATCAGTGAAAACTTGTAATTGACTTACACGTAGAATAATTAGTTGCTATTTTAATATTAATAGTCGTTAGTTTTCCGAATAAAATAAAATAAAATAATCACAGGCCCCGACTCGCCCACACACGTCCGCAACTCAGCTACAGCTATGCCCGACGTCCTAGACATCGTGCTAACCATAAATTTACCGGTGAGCATGAGCGTGGAGGTGCTGTATGACCTAGATGACCAGCACCTCCCGCTGCTTATAACCTTAAGTGCCCAAGCTGCAGCTATCCCGCCAAGAAGAGCCAGACTGTTAACAAATTGGGAAGCCTACAGAGAGCAGCTCATTGACTTGAAGGTCGGATCTCTGACTACAGCGCAAGAGGTAAAATCTTGCACTGAGCATCTACAGCAGAGACTTTTCGATGCCCAAGAAGCTGCAACAACGCATGTCCCACATACCCAACGGCGTGACAAGCTACCCCGAAGGCTACAAGTTATGCGAGAGAAGAAACGTAGGCTGCGGGAGCTGTGGACCCACACACGCTGCCTGAGGACCAAAAGGGAGCTGAACGCCATCACGGAGAAGTTTGCAGAGGAAATCAACCTGTGGAGAGGCGCTGAGTGGGAGAAACACATATACGACGTCAGCGATGACATGACCAGCCTCTACAAACTGAACCGCTTCCTGTCCCAGGCTAAAACGACGGTATGCCCATTACTGGACGCCAACGGCTACCGTCGCTATTCAGCCTTAGAAAGGGCAGAGCTACTAGCTGACGGTCAGTTCCAGCTACACCCTATTCCGCCAGCTATTGGTGAAGCCGTCCGTGACCACCTCGAGAGGGTAACCAGACAAGTGGCAGACCCCAGCTCCCCCGCTGGGAGGGAATGACCTTATGTCCCCAGCGGAGGTGAAGAGAGCTATAAGAGGGCTGCAGGCGAGAAAGGCACCCGGCACAGACGGGATCTTGACTGCCGCAATAAAACAGTTGCCGTCGAGGGGAATGGTTTGCCTAACCAAACTCTTCAATGGCATACTGCGAACTGGCCATTTCCCCTCTCTTTGGAAGACTGGCAAAGTGATCGTCATCCCTAAGCCAGGAAAGGATAGACGATTACCTGCCAGCTATCGACCCATTACACTGCTGCCTCACATCGCGAAGCTGTTCGAGCGGTCGCTGCTGCGGAGGCTACGCCCCTACTGCATCCCACGGGACGAGCAGTTCGGTTTCCCCGCGCACCATTCCACCACGCTCCAGCTGACGCGTGTGATCCACCACATGAGTCACGAGCAGAAACAGGGAAGGAAAACGGTCGCCGTGTTCTTAGACATCGAAAAGGCTTTTGATAGGGTGTGGCACGAAGGCCTCATCTACAAATTGGTAAAGAAGACGATACCACCGGCGCTGGTTAGCATCGTGGCGTTGTTCCTCGCCGATCGTCAGTTCTACGTGTCCTTCGAGAACGTCAACTCCGGATACAGACAGATCGTCGCGGGGGTACCGCAAGGTAGTTGCCTGTCCCGGGCACTCTACGCCGTCTACACAGATGACATCTAAATCCTGGAAGAGGAGCATCTTCGACCTGGAGAAAAGGTAGTCACACTAGCGCTCTTCGCTGATGACAGCGCCTATCTTGCCTCGTCAACAAATGCTACCATATCCGCAAGCTGAATACAGCGGGTGATAAACCTTCTGCTAGAATGGCTAGACAAGTGGCGCATGGCTGTCAATGTGGAAAAAACAGCCGCGCTACTTACCGGTGCATAGAGTATTCTGCCCCCTCCACTGCAAATTCGAGGTGAAGACATCCGATGGGAAAAGTCGGTTACCTCGGAATCCACATTGACTTAAGAATGGGACCACAGGCATAGAAAAGATAATAATACTACGTACGTATAGAACGGACACTCTGTTCCCCCCACCAATTCCGGGCTTCCTCACCCCGCCACCGCTCTGGAGCTGTCGAGGAGCTGCGCTGAGCAAGGACGCCACACGCGTACGACTATAGAACAATTACTACTCACGGAGAGAAGAACATCAACTTCATACATTTATGTTGGGACCAGTAGACACTGTAGGTTCAAATTTACGTAGGTTCTTATTACGTAGGTATATAATAAACACTTAATTATATTAGTTTACCTACCTACATATTCGTATTTTAGAATTCATTTTCATAAATGAAACAACGATATATATACCCGTGCGTAAGTAACGCTTAATTTGTAAAATATTTAAAAAAAACTTTCACGTTTAAACATTTTTATAACACGAAATAGCGACTAATATTTTTAGTGTTAAAAGCTTTTTGAGTAAGTGTACAAAAAATATTCATACGGTCAGTACGTAGTACGTATGTACGAAGTAACTATTATATAATCTGTGATACGGTGATTACGACCGACAACCTTAGACATCACGCACACAAATGCACGTATAGAAAAACGACATGTGTGTAGAGTGTGTCGGTGTCACAGTGTCGGTCGTTAAACGCTAGTTTGTATGGAGATTTAGTCAAGTGTCCGGGGTGTGCCACAGGTGACCCCACTCCGTGAACCAGGCCAAGGCGGCTAGGGGCATGTTAAAACCGGTCCTTAACTCGAAGTTGCCATTAAAAACCAAGATTGGTATATACGCTGCACCATCGTGGTATGCATTATGTTCTAAAAGTAATAAGCACAGATTGCAAGTTGTCCAAAATGTCGCCCTGCGGATGTGCACATGAGCTGGGCGTTACGATTGCAATGACGTGATAGCCAGAGACCTCAAGATCGAGTCCGTGGAGAAGTTTGTTGTCCGGCTGGCGCGCGGCATGTACGACCGCGTAGACAACGGACCACACTCGCATCTCTGGAACATTGCGTCGCTTCACGCCCGACGTGCATTCCCTCGAGAAATCATCCCGCCGACTTTGGATGACAACGAGGCAGTAGACGGCAACCCTTAGATGAGGCACAGAAACCACAACGCCAAGAATGACCCACACGACCTCTAAGCCAAGACGGCCATCGAAGTACAACCACTACGCCAAGATATGGCAAACCATACCAAACGGGTCGTAAACCCACTCCGTTCCCGTAGGGTAATCGCCCCACGCGCCCAGCCCGGGTAAAGAGGACTGCCTCGACCCCGTCCCAAAACATTCGTTACAAAGTTTTGTGAGTCTTAACCCAATTAATTTAAGCCCGAAACTCTGTAATAAATAAGGTACATGCGTGTTTTGTATGTTGTGTTTTGATGAATTAATAGAATGAAAAAATATGGAAATATGCAATTTTTTAAAATTACCCAATCTTGGAGGTTTTTAACAAAACTAAAAAAAATGGCTGATTAAATATTTTTTATACGTAGGAAACTTTGATAAAATATCCAAAAATACTTAGAATGGAATATAACGTTTATTTTTTTTATTTTTTTACGATAAGTGCTAAACAATGTAATTTTTCTTAAAAAAAATACTATTGCATTAAGCATGCATATTACTAATAAAACTTTGTAGTTAATAAAGCTTCCAAAAATGTATAACAGTTGGTATGTATAAGTAAAAGAAAATACGAGTACTATCATCAAAGTCAAAACTACCACGGAAAATACTCAGACCCATTACGAATTACATGCATTAACAACGCAGTAATAATTATAAGTAACTGGCGTCAATCGGTTTATTTACAGTTCCCGACCATAAGCTGCTCTGGGGGGCTCATGGACGCGTACGTCCTTACGAGGCCAGTTCAGAACAGTCGGCATCAGTGCAGAATGTCGGTCTCGTTCGTCGGCGGATGAGTACCTAGTGTACCAACGGGAACGACCACGGCCCAGTTAGGTGGCTACTGCGCACCCACCAACCCGCATTAGACAAGCGTGGTGGGTTAAATGTCTAACCCCCTTTCCTCAACATGACAAACACAACTATGCACAGGCCCCAAGTGCCCGGCGTCTCCAACGGGAATGTTGCTCATGATAGTTGGCAAGCAGTCCCTGGAGCAAGGGGCGCATACAATCTCCGGGCGGGTACACTCAACTGTCAAACAACCAAGGCTTTTCAAACAGATTGCGAAAAATTTTGCGTGTTGACTTATAACGACCGAACTCTACGCACTTCTGTGCGTTGTCTTGAGGAAGAACTTGACGACTTCATTTGTTTGCAGGGAACCTTGAGGGAAATGCCAGATAAATTTTGAAGCTCGTGTGGTATTCGGGAGATTATTTTTCCGACTCAAATATCGACCAATAGAATTGCACCATTCGACGTCACGTGGTACAACAGAGAAAATTTTCAAAAAATTTTCAGTATAATACCATGTAGGTTGTACCACGTGACGTCGAATGGTGCAATTCTATTGGTCGATATTTGGGTCGGAAAAATAATCATTTTAAGTTTTATTCTTATTTGACATAATTCTTTTATTAAACTTTATTATTATTAAACTTACTTAATCATCGGAACACAAAATATTGTAATAGTATTAATTTATTAAATTGGAATCACTGAAATGTGTAATTGTAAAAATGTTAATATTTAGTATTTAGCAAGTTTTCAACACTGTAAATCCATGTTGTCTGCATGTAACTTTGTTTTACAGAATCGGTCGAGTTTACTTATAAATGTTATTTAAAATGTATGTTACGTATGCACCTAATAAATAAATAAATAATACATATGTTACCTGAAGAAATCCCCGGGATGCTTCCATCGGAGGAGGCGACTTTGGTGACAGCATTGGGATTGTAAGTCCACGAAGTGTTACACACTTCCACCTTCAGATCGTTATCGTGGTAAATCTGTTGCACGCGCCCTATCTTGCCCAGCGTCTGAAAATACATACCAATACATATCAGTGTGGGCATCCACATAGTACTTACATTATTATCAACTTAAAATCAGATATTATGTCTACCTAACAACATTTCCAAACTAAATAATAAAATTAGAAACTTTAAGGTAGTTTAGTTTGTATATGATAATATGAAACCCGTTAAGAAACCCCCGACCCCCGCATGGTGGTAGGACACTATCTAGTGTCCGCTTGGCCAGCTACCACCTTCTTAGATCTTAGATGTTTGGCGACAGATTTTCTAACTTGATAGTTAGAAACAAAGAGAATATAAATACTACGCGTTAGAAAATCTGTCGCCAAACATATGATATATATATATATATATATATATGATATAAAAAATAAATATCCACGCCAATATTATAAAGAGAACACGTTTTGTAACGAGTCCAACTTTTGAGATGTTTAATCACGCAGCAAGTGCATCAGTTCCAATATCGCGAAAAATATCGTTTTTGCGATGCAGGATCTCATATATAAAGGAGAGCTATTAAAATCTACGCTAGCGCCATCTGTATCCTACTATTATACTTATATTATAAACGCGAGTTTGTAAGAACGTATGGATGTATGTTTGTTACTCTTTCACGCAAAAACGTATGAAAATTCGTATGTAGATAGCCTAGACCCTGGAATAACACATAGGATACTTTTTACCCCGATATTCCCACGGGAACGATCTCTACACGGCTAACGGCACATCTAGTATGTAATAAACGCCATAAGTACGCACCGGTGCCATAGCCTCCGCCCATTCCCCGTGTCCTCTCTGCAAGGTCTTGACTCGATCCTGGTCGGAGCAGACTTGCACGAGGTCGCCCACTGCGAAGCCACCGCCCGCCGCGGCGACACCGCCGCCGCTTGACGTTGACGCACTTAAATTACCACTGCATACCTGAGGAAGTAAGCAAGTTTGTATAGGCTGATTGGCTATCGCCGTTACTAAAGAACCGACTTCTGATAACTTCCGATGAAGCGCGAGTAATTTTCAGTAGCATGTTTGAGGTATCTATGTCCGTATCTCTGAAGATACTTATCAGATGTTGATATTTTTTAAACATGCACCCCTGAAATAGACACAATAACAAAATACCTTAGTAAGCACAGCAGGGTTGAACGTCCATCGATTACCACTGGGATAGGTGACGACAATGTCGTGATCTTCATCAATGCCGACGACGGTGCCTGTAGTCCCGAGACACTCGAACATCCCGTCCGTCCACCCACCGTGCCCGTGTTGAAGGGACTGCACGATCTCCAAGTCCAGATCTACGTTCACCTGAGGGTATATTATGTTTGAACATGAATAACATGTTTCAGTACAAAAATAATTAAGATAACTAAAACAACTTGGACAACTATAACTAAAACAACCGACTTCCATGCCCCGCGAGTCAAATTCAGTAGCAAGTTTGAGACGTTTATCGTCATGTCTCTGGAGATACTAATCAGATCTCAATGAAATTACAATGGGAACACTTCGGAAATGTACCCTACCGATTAAAAAAGAATTATTCGAATCGGTTTACAATTAAAATGTTAAGACTCACATGCCCTTTAATTTCACTGGACACATTGCCATTGAAACGGAAATCAATCCCAATCCTAATCCTATTTCACGGCCGAATCAATTGGCAAAGTGGTAGTACCTCCCCAGGCGGACTAGCAGAAGTCCTACCACTACAATCTCTAAATTGATTACAAATATTTATTTATTGTATGGTATTATATGCATAAAATTATATATGACGAGGGAGGTACCCCACGGTTGTTTTTAAAGAGTGTGACGCCAGCAGTGATGACGTAATTATCTTAGCTCGTCACCCATAGTGGAAGACTTGAAATAAAAGTCTTCTGTTCAAATATCAAGTAACTTTATGTGATAACAACATAAATATTACAAGAACACAGCAATATCGGGAGCTCCGTACCGCTCGACTCAAAGGTCCGAGATTGAATGAATAGGCATGACGACAGTATCAAAAAATCGAAGAATGGATGATTTTAGGGGAAAATACATAGTAAAATAATTTAAAACACTAGTTTATTTTTATATAAAAAACTAGCAGCCCGCCCCGGCTTCGCACGGGTAGAACATATATGCTTACAAAATTTGCATCTGTTTGTTGCATCAAATATAAAATATTAACATATTTAACAATCATCGTCATATTTCAACCAATTTACACAAAACCTTAACGAATTATGCACCTAAACCTTCCTCATAAACACTCTGGCTATTGGTAAAAACCGCGTGATGATCCGTTCAGTAGCTATTGAGATTATTGCGAACAGACAGACAGACGCAGTGATGGACTTTGATTTATAATACTTACGTAGTGATATTGGACGGCCCTATGGCGTAAAGGATAGTTACCCTGATTCTGACCCGACGGTCGTTGGTTCTAATCCAAGCTATATATACTCGTACCTACCAATGAAAGATTTATGTGCATCATGCATGAATCATGGGTTTTCGTACAGAGGTAGTGGGATCATTGAAACA
This sequence comes from Cabera pusaria, assembly GCA_954871355.1. NCBI lineage: Eukaryota > Metazoa > Arthropoda > Insecta > Lepidoptera > Geometridae > Cabera > Cabera pusaria. The sequence goes on from OX940887.1 coordinate 19,823,190, forward strand.
AAATCAATCAAATCATGGGATCAAAGAAGAAGTATTATATATTTAACGTGTGTATCTGTGTCTGTCTGTAGCATCTTAGCACCCAACCGGATGAACCGATTTTGATTTGATTATTGATTTTTTTTTGTTGGATAGATGTCTTCATCGAGAGTGTTCTAGTAGTAGTTTTGATTCATGAAAATTCGTTCAATCGTTACAAAACTATGAGCTTTTTTCTAGTTAAATGCGCTATGAAATCAATTTTCTGATATATTTATATTTCTTATGTCTATCTTATATTTCTGATAGGTCTGATCAATTCGAAAATCTTCTTCTTCAACGATATTGTAAGAACATGGAAGCATTGATGGGAGCCTGATGCTGGGACATCTCCTGTACTCTACAGAATACTCAAATCCACACCAACTTACAGGTCAGATTTAAAATGTCGTGTTTAGAGTCATTGGAATGCTTTTATTGAAAAGATTATAAATAGATCAGTCGGGGTGGTTTATATATAGATCATAACTATATTATACAATAGAATTTTATACAGTAAAAATATATTATTATACTATATTGACTTCAAATTAATTTAGATCGGTGGAGATCTACAGCATCGCTAAGCTTATAATAATAGTTTCGTAGTAACTATGACCTAATCTGTGGTTTCACTGCAGATATTTTATTAATTTTGCGATGCGTGTATGTGAAATCCGTGATATCTTCTAGAGTTTTCATTTGAATTATATACTGTAAGGGACAATTTTAATTTATAATATGTGGCCAAGCTAAATAACGTAATTATTTGGATAAGGACTAATTTTATATACTTGAAAATAGCCTTGGAAGTTATGTAATTTTTTTTAACAAAAAATTAAAGATTAAAATGGTTACTGTGAGTCAACCTTAAGAGATAGACATATGCTGTCGCGGACTTTTTTGTAGGTCTTATTAAGTTGTACAACTCATCGATAGAAAATATTCTTCTATCTATTTTCAATTGAGCAGCGTTCGTAAGAAACGTGTTTTTTCGACCGTTTTTTTGTCGACTTAGGTTGCAAATTAGGTCTCCACGAATGTACCTTTGATTTAAACGGGATAATATATAGCCTTTTTTCATTCCGAAAGTCTATTCTATATATTAGTGAAATAATTTTTTAAATCGGTCCAGTAGTTATTGAGCCAAATCATTACAAACATACAAAAATACAAATGTTCTCTCTTTATAATATTAGTATAGATAGAGATTTTTAAGATTTTCAATAAAATAAAACATACAATAATAATAATAAAATACTGCAATCGGCCATTTTGATTGAAAGCCAATCACAGCGCATGACGTCACGCCTAGGTCCTCTTATGAGGTTATCTTGAAAATGTTATTAGATTTTGGAAAACCCATGTGTATCCTTTGTCACAGATTATATTATAGTTACTACGTTAAGTAATGTCATTACCCTATGCGTGACGTCACAGCCGAAGCCATGACACATGAAAGCTGTTTTCGCGCACTATTAAAAAAAAATTTGAAAAATTGCTTTAAACTTCGTTAAACTTAAGTTAATTACCGTATTAAAGGTTTTTTCGTGAACAGTAAATGTGTTCCCACATTACGGAAGAAGATTTCAAAATCTTTCGTCACGCCTATTATGGACCGTCGGGCGGCCTTATTTACATCAACTTCAGTTCGTTGAGTTTACGTTTAAAATGTTTTTACGCTTATAATGTTTCTATGAGCCTGAAGGTTAATTATAAATCACAAAATTAATTTGGAAATAATAATAAAGTGATTTTGGTAATAAATAATAAAATAAGTAATATAATATTTCAACAATCTTAAGTGGATTCAATCAACTTAAAATCCTCAAATAGACATTCAAATTAATGTAAGGTATACTAATGAACTATTATTTATTGTGAGTAAAATAGAGCGTTCGTGCCGACATATAAATTAATTATAAATTATAATTTTATAAGGAAAGATAATGTTCGATGCAAAATGCACCAAACAGCATTTTATGTATCTAGAGCAATATGCTCGATACAAATTGCACCGAACAGCACTTTTACCTTTTGGTGTGGCTCGCGGTCTTAGTGGGTCACACCAGTGTCAATTAGCAGCAGCGACCGAGCGCACTCATCTCTAGTATTAATCTAGCGTATCTTTAGCATACATCTATAGCATAGCATACAGTCCATTATTAGCGTTATTTATATAGTGTTAAATAAATAGTTTATAGCGTACTAGAGTTATCATTTCACATTCCGCGAGACAGTCAACAGATAATATACGAGTATTATGTAATAATAAATAACCTACATTGCATTATTGTTATAGTATTGAGTACTTACGTAACGAAACCAGAAATGATGTGTGTGTATATATCAGTTTTATCAATAAACGAGTATTTGAGTATACAGTTTACCATGTTTAAGTGTCATATTTCAAATATCTGTTCCAAAGCATTAATATACATTTGAAAGAAAGAAAGAAGAAAGAAAAAAAATCATTTATTTTGCAACAAAACAACAACAGTACAATGCTACTGCTACAATAGTGAAAAAAATACACAGCATTGTTGCAAAACAGGACCCAACTCAGCATTATGTTGCTCATGCTGGGCAATCCGTTGGGACCCTGAGTGATGTCACGGAATCCTACTCAGAACTGCGCTCTTCAATTATTGAATGAATGATAACTCTTTATTGTACACCAAAATTAAATAATAAACATCTTAAATACATTAAATACAATAGTACAATGGGCGGTCTTATCGCTCAAAGCGATCTCTTCCAGACAACCTTAGGACGGAGTGGACAGTACGAATATGTAAAGGGCTAAGGTGCACATTTAACAATTTTGAGATCATAAAATGAATAAACATCTATTTCAAAGTCATAAACATAAATATTTATTTCATAACATATATCTACATACATACAAATAAAACAAATATAAATAAATATGCATAATATATAAACATACATACACATACAAATATATAACAGTTTTAAGAAATACATGAGATAGCTTAATAATCATCAATACCGGTTTGTGTTAAGTAGAATTTTTTTAGTTTTTCTTTAAAAGTATAAATTGAGGGAGCGTGTCGAATTGTAACAGGTAAGTCATTCCAAAGACGGATTGCCTGTATAATGAAAGAAGAATCATAGAAGATTGTCGAGTGAGCTGGCATATCTAACTCTAAAGTTTCAGATGACCTCAACGCCAGGGAATGATTGGAGCACAGGAAATTGAAGCGTTCCTTAAGGTAACGCGAGGATGAAGGATTAAAGAGAACAGTATAGAGAAGGGAAAGGATGTGAGTATTGCGGCGGAGACGAATAGGGAGCCACTTGAGCTTATGGCGGAAGTTCGAAACGTGGTCATATTTGCGTAAGCCAAATATGAACCTAATAGCAAAATTTTGGAGACGCTCAAGTTTATTGAACTGCTCCTCAGTAAGGTCGAGATAGCTGACATCTGCATAATCTAAGATAGGGAGCAATAGAGATTGTGCAAGCTTAGCTTTGGTGGCGGTAGGAAGAAAATTTCTAAGCCGTTTCAATGAGCTGGCTGAAGCAAACATTTTACGACTGACAGCTGCAATTTGTGGCCCCCAAGTCAAGCTTTCGTCCATTATCAATCCTAAATTTTTAACTTGTTTGCTGTACGGAACGACAACTCCATCAAACATAATAGGTGGAAGACTACTCCAATCTATTTTAGCAACCATTCGAGAACTGCCTAAAATGATCACTTGTGTTTTGCTAGGATTTACTGCTAAACCATAAGCTTTGCTCCATTTTAGAATTAGTTTTAAGTCAGCGTTGGTGGTTGCAATGCTATGGTGCAGTAGGTTAAGGGAAGACTGGGAATAGATCTGAAGATCGTCTGCATATAGGTGGTAGGAAGAAGATAGATTAAGGGAGATAGAGTTGATGAAAACAGCAAATAAAAGAGGAGAGAGAACGCCGCCTTGTGGTACGCCAGCAGATGTGTAACACCATGAAGAGTATGAGTCTTCAAGGCGAATTCTCTGTCGGCGCCCAAACAGATAACTGTGAAACCATTCAATTACGGTTGGAGATATGTTAGAAGAGCGTAGAAGTCCTAGGAGAATGTCAAAGTCAACAGTATTAAAAGCATTACTAAAATCAAGGAGGGAGAGCACAGTTAGCTAACCTTTTTCCATACCGGAACGAATATCATCAGTAATCTTGGTTAAGGCAGTAACTGTGCTATGACCGGGACGGAAACCAGATTGATAAGGATTGAGGAGATCATTTCGGGTAAGGAACATGTTCAACTGGGTGTGAACAAGGCGTTCCAGAACCTTGGATAGGAAAGGTAGGATGGATATGGGACGGTATTCTGAAAAGGATTTAGGATTACGTTTCTTGGGTAAAGGAATAATTTGAGTGTCCTTCCACTGGGAAGGGAAAGCACCAGACGTTACAGAAAAGTTAAGGATATGAGTTGTATGACAGGAAGAAGGATATTAAGGATTGGGATTATCATGTTGCGACTAATAACGTCAACTCCGACAGCATTGGACGAAATGTTAAGTACACTCTTCTTAACATCACAATCCGAAAACTGACAGAAATCAAAAGGAGAAAAGGTGGGTGCTGGTAATCTTGAAATTCGTTGGAGCATTTCCAATTTATTGAACCCATTAATATTGGGAGAAGAAGAAAAATGTTTATTTAGAGAATTAATGTCTAAATCGTGTGGGATAGAGTCATGTTTAGATTTACCAACACCCAAAGACCGAAGAAATTTCCTATTCATATTCATATTCATATTCATTCATATATTTAATAATAATTTTCATTACTTTTCATTACAAGTCATTCATTTTCATTACAGTCATTAATATTAAATAATTAAAATAAAGTGTACAAATAAATTAAAAATGTATATAATATTATAATATTATGTTTTGCTGAGAGCAAATTCATCGTAGCTGTAGAACGTCTGCTCGATAAGCCAGTGCTTCAGCTGCCGTTTGAAACTAGTCAAATTGGGCGCTGAGATGACAGGTTCAGGCAACTTATTATATACTGTCGGTCCCATAACATGAGTTATCTTGGAAGTCTTGGTGAGTGACCGAGTCTCTGCCCGTAACTTGTCCCTGCCACGGGTGTGGTGATCGTGCACGCTACTTCCTTTTGTGTAAGAGTCCAGGTTCATTCTAGCGTACACTGCGACTTGAAATATAACAAGTGCAGGCAGCGTCAGAATACCTAGACTCTTAAAATATGGCCGTGCAGAGACGTTCTGCGGAATTTTAGCGATTGCTCGCACGGCGCGTTTCTGCATTCTGAATGCCCGCAGCCAGTCCGCAGAACGCCCCCATATTGCGGCACCATACTGCAGGAGAGAGTGCACGGTCGCGAAGTAGCAGGCACGAGCCACACTCGCAGACACCACTCGAGACACCCTGCGAAGTGCAAAGCATGCACTTCCCATTTTTCCACACACTTTTTTAATATGTCCTGCCCATTTTAGCCCAGCATCCAATTCAAATCCCAAGAAAGTGGTCGAGGGAGTTTGTGTTATCTTTACTTCATCTAAGAGAACGGTCATTGATCGGGCCGGGCGTCCGGACAGATTAAAATGAATGAAGTGCGTCTTCGTCAAATTTAATGCCAGACCATTGAATTGGAACCACTCTGACAATTGCGATGTGGTGGCGTTCAGCTGCTGCTCCAGAAGATCCACCGAGGGCGCTGTCACGACTGCCGCCACGTCATCAGCATACATGAATATTTCAGCCGCAGTAACAGCCGCTGGTAGATCATTGAGGAGCAGTGAGAACAGGATGTTCGAAATCGAAGACCCTTGAGCAACTCCCATGGTAGATGTCAGTGGGTCTGACTTTATATCACCACCACCGCCCACGACTACTTGCGACCTATCTCGCATCAGATCAGTAAGGAGGGCGTACGAAGGGCCGACCACACCGTACCGCCGCAGCTTGTCGGCAAGTACAGCATGATCGGCGACGTCGAACGCCTTTGACAAATCGCAACAGAGGATAGAAACCTGTTTTTTGGTTTCCCTAGCTGCCATGATGCACCGTTCTACCTCCCTAGTGAGGGACGTTGTCGACCGGCCTTGTCTGTAGGCATGCTGTCTGTCAGTTAGGGCATCCGTATGTGCCAGGAAGTACACCAGGCGGCTGCTCAGTCCGTTTTCAAAAATTTTCGCTACTGCTGGAATTATTGAAACGGGCCGGACTCCAGACTTTTGCTGGATCTTCGTTAGCAACTGATTCGTGAATGTGGCGACGTTGAGCATCCCTACACACCATATTGCAGCGATTTCGGGCAAGGTAATAAAGGGATTTGTTGTGGTCATTTGGCCGCATTTTATATTTTGCTTTAGTAAAATTTTTATTAAGCATCAGCGATTTAATTTCCGGCGTTAACCACGGTGCAGGCAGATGCTTGATTTTTATAGTACGCATCGGAGCATGAACGTCATAAAGATGTGTTAGAGCGGAATTGAACAGATCAATTTTATCATCAATGGAATCTGATTCAATCAATGGCGTCCAATTAATAGCTTCAGCATCAGCACAAAGATTTTCAATATTAATGTTGCCAAAGCTACGCTGCAGAATGATTTTAGGCTTAGATTTAGGAGGACGGACTTTATAAGAGAGAAAGATCAAGTCATGGTACGAAAAAGCATCAGCCGGGTATTGCCCGTGCTTGGCAACATGAGCTGTGGAAGAAACAAGAATAATATCTAAAAGTGAAGGTGTAGAGTTCGGAAAATAATGTGTTGCATTAAGGGGAAGGATATGAAGATTGCAGGAATTGATAGTAGATTCAAAAGTTGAGGAGCGAAAATCTTTTTTAAGGAGGCAAGTGTTAAAATCACCCATTATTATGGAATGACTGTATAGAGGAAGCAGGTTTTCAAGAGATTTTTCAAAAGAAGTAAAGAAGTTGATTTATTATTATGTGCCTACCATATTATATGCCTTTGACATACCTGATCATGCACTTGTAACCCGTGGGGCCCGGTGCGACCGGGGCCTAACTCTCCTAGCAGAGGTAGATGCTCTCTGTATACATTTTGACCTTTTACATCGTTCACAACCTGCAAAAATACAAGCAGGTTGATTTAGAGTCCTACATCATGAATGTTTGTATAAATAATATTATTTCATATATTAATTTTTAAAAGGATGAATTTAGAATTAATCTGCTTTTTTTTCACACCATCAGACAAGCATTTGACCACTCAATCATACTTGATATGAAGCGAGGATGTGGCCTATGATGGAAAACTGTCCTTGCCCGTAAATAGAGAAAACAAACAAGAGGCGCTGGACAGCTGACAAGTTGCAATCCATTTAGTGTAACTATCCCAACCATTCTATCAAACTATCCACAGGTGGTACGAGCATATTATAACAAAGTTCCACCTGACTTACAACCAAAAAGTAGGTTACCACCATCAAATAATAAATCTGGTGCCATAATACTACGGTGTTCCAGCAGCACACAGCTTGACCATCTTCGACCACATCATTGCTTACCATCAGTAAAGATTTTAGTCAAACACTATGAGATATTAAAAAAAAAATAGGCTGGCACCAGAAATGCCGTGTTAGACTAATTCAATGAATAGTTCAAATGATTACAAGTTTAGTTTATAATTATTTAAAACAGCTTTACACCAGGTTTAAGATATCGAAATTACTCTGACACGTTCTGGACATTTTGGATGTCCTTTTTCACAGGAGTCAGGCCTACCACGCGTCCCGAGATTCGACACGTTACTGCCTAGCCGTGCGGGCACCGGGTGCGGAGACGGCGGTCGAAATGTCCGAAACGTGTCGGAGTAATAATTCTCATGATGATTTTCATAAACAAAGTTTAATTTATTTATAAACCTTCAGGTCAGCCATTCCTTCAAACCCAACCCTATACAGATTCTTTGCTCCATTATCCCAAACAACGTAAGCTGCTGAGCGAGGGCTAGCTGCAGACCAGTCTTGAACCTCGTTGACTTTTCCTCGTCTTCCATTGCCTCCGTCTTGATCTTCCCATTGCCAGTCCACCTGGAAAAGAGTTTAGGATAGATTAATAGAACAATAAACTGTGAGTTATAGATATTATAATAATGTTTAATTTCTATTACTTGATGCGAATTATTCAATTTAATTTTAATTTCTGTGAATACGAATTATACCAAACACACATTTGCTTCAAATATAATATTGTTTAAAAACTAAAAAAGAACCGACTTCAATGCCGCGCTATTTATTTTCAGTACCAATTTTGAGATGTTTATCTCAATATATCTGGAGATACTTATCATACCTCGATAAAATTACCATGGTACCACACTTGGGATATCTCCTTTCGAACAAAAAAAGAATAATCAAACTCGGTTCATAAACGACGAAGTTATTCGCGGACAAACATTAAAAAAAAAAAATATATATATACGGTCGAATTGAGAAACCTCCTCCTTTTTTTGAAGTCGGTTAAAAATACAGGACTTATCGCGCTTAAAACATTATTTTATTTAACTCGATGTCTCGTGCCACGATCAATGCAACTCGGTCAAAACGTTGAGTTAAATAAAAATAATAGTTTAAGCGTAATCATCATCATCATCATCATCATCATTAGTCGGTGTCAGTCCACTGCTGGACGTAGGCCTCTCCCAAGATGCGCCACTGAGCCCGATCTTCGGCTCTTCTCATCCCTTGGGAGGGATATGCCCTAATCGCCACGCTGGGCAGGCGGGTTGGCGATCGCAGGACGTAGCGTCTAGCACCAGTGACCCTGCTGCCCGTCACCAGCCTGTAGAATTTAGCTACGCCATAGATATGAAATGGTTATACCGCCATTTGTCGGTCGCCAGAGCCCCGTCTGTTGGTCAGCAGGATGCACTACGGGCAGGTGAGGTTGGATGGGAGCACCGAGGTCGTATTTAGCGTAACAAGCGTAATAAGTCCCGTATTTTAATATTTTTAACTATGTGTTCAAATCGCGAAAGTTTGAACTTACAATATACTGTGAGTTTGAATTATACTTGTAGTGCATTTAATTATTGTGCAATGATATTTTACTGTGAGAAAATTAAAGATACAATCATATGATACATACTAGTATACCCTTAGGGATCTGAATACACACAATAGATAATACAAACAACAACAGGGTTTGAAATTACTAAGATAACAGTTTTGTCGTGGTTTATCAAATCCATTACTAAATTGTTAACTGTTCATAACCGATTGCTAATAAGAAGAAGGATTATCAATATGAATTAGGTTTTAACCAAATACTATAAGAATCTTTGTCCTGACATACTGACTGACTGACAGACAATGCACAGCCTAAACGCTTGTCATAGAGACTTGAAATTTGGAGGGGATATTTGTCTTAGTACGTAAGGGTGTACTAAGAAAGGATTTTCCAAAATTCACCCCTTTAGGGGATGAAATGGAGGTTCAAGGTTTGTATGGAGAAACAAGATTAGATAGTCTTTTCTATTCGAAACTTCATACAAGTGCTTCAGTAAAAAAATAAGTAAATACGTGTTTCAGGCTTTTTCGAAATTCCACCCCTAAGAGAGTGAAATGGTGTAACAAAGTCTAAAAATCAATATTGTTTCGGATTGGGCTGAAATTTGGCATGCAGATAGTTATTACGACGAAGGTTCCCTCTGAGAAATGATTTTCTAAAATTCCCGCCTTAAGGGGATAAAACGGGGTTTCAAAGTTTGTATGGAGAAACAAGATTAGATAGTGTTTATATTCGAAACTTCACACAAGTACTTAAGTAAATACATGTTTTAGGCTTTTTTGGAATTGTACCCCTAAGAGGGTGAAATGGAGTAACAAAGTCTGAAAATCAATATTGTTTCAGATTGAGCTGAAATTTGGCATGAAGATAGTTATTACGACGTTAGTTCTGTCTGAGAAATAATTTTCTTAAATTCCTCCGTTAAGGGGATGAAACGGGGGTTCAAAGTTTGTATGGAGAAACAAGATTAGATAGTCTTTTCTATTCGAAACTTCGCACAAGTACTTCAGTAAAATAAATAAGTAAACGTGTTTCAGGCTTTTTCGATGCCACTTGTGTGAAATGTCAAATAAAATGAATATCCCTATTTGAACCCCCGCTTCATCCCCTTGAAGAGTGAATTACGTTAAATCCTTTCTTAGCGGATACCTACGTCAAAATAACTTCAAATTTCAGCGCAATCCGAAACAAAATTGATTTCAGACTTTGTGACCCCACTTCACCCTTTTAGGGGTGGAATTTCGAAAAAGCCTAAAAACGTATTTACTTATTTATTTAATTAAGTACTTGTGTGAAGTTTCAAATATAAAAAACTATCTAATCTTGTTTCTCCATACAAACTTTGAACCCCCGTTTCATCCCCTTCAGGGGTGAATTTTGGAAAATCCTTTCTTAGAGGGACCTAACGTCGTAATAACTATCAGCATGCCAAATTTCAGCGCAATGCGAAACAACATTGATTTTCACACTATGTTCACCCTCTTAGGGGTGGAATTTCAAAAATACCTGAAACACGTATGTACTTATTTTTTTACTGGAGCACTTGTGTGAAGTTTCGAATAGAAAAAACTATCTAATCTTGTTTCTCGATAAAAGCTTTGAACCCCCATTTCATCCCCTAAAGGGATGAATTTTGGAAAATCTTTTCTTAGTACATACATACTAAGACAAATATACGCTCCAAATTTCAAATCTCTACGACCAGTGGTTTAGGCTGTGCATTGTCTGTCAGTCAGTCAGTCAGTCAGTCAGTAAGTCAGGAAAAAGATTCTTATAGTATTAGATAAAATATAAGAATTGACTTCATATCTGTCTTAAATGTCATGATTACCACGGCTATGGAAGTAGTTTGTGAGATGTATATTATTATATTTATAATATTTAGGTAATAGGGCCACTGTTTGACACAAAAGTAACTTACGCCTCTGACAACCCTTGCTCCAGGGAATATTCCTCTGACAGCCTGCTTTTTACTTTTGCGCCTTGGTTCAACAAGGAATCTCTGAGTGCCTGGAGCACTGATGCGGTAGAACCTGTGCCTCAAGTTGTGCTTGTCTCCATGATAGCAAACAGAGCATAGATCATAGTTACTGCATTCAGCACACTTCCAGCGAATGCCTGAAATATATCAATTTCAATACCAAATAATTATTCAAAATGGTTTTACAGTTATAGGATAGCAAAATTCATCAACATTTTCGCAGCCCTGTTTTACAGAGATTTAAGCCTACTCATTATTTCAAATTGACAAACATTTGATATTTAACATTTATTAAATCACACCTTTTTCCTATTGGGGTACGTAGAGACTACTTCTTTCAGTTCTTTCTATTAATTAGATGAATAATTACTACTTTTAATGAGATTTATAAGGCCGTAGTAACTTGTAACATTAATAATTATAGGTAAAAGTGTAGGAAATAATATCAATAAATATTCATCTACTTAACCACAAATCCCACAGAGAATATTGTTTTCTTGTTGCTTAGTAAAAGTAACTTAAATAATATGTTAATGTATTAATCATAATCATGAAATACCAAAAAAATCTTTTACTATTAACTAATATAAATATCTGAAGATGTATCCATGATGATATCTAATGTAATGTAGTTATCTACTAATGGTTAACATTTTTAGGTACAATTTGATTAAATAAAAGGTAGATGAAAGTTCTAATAGAATAAATTCTATAATCAACTATGTAATTGCTTAATACTGCCTAAAAATCTATTCAGGAAATTTTACACTAGAATGTTTACATACCAAATATAGGCTGCTGTCTACATGTGTCACACATTGTGCCTTCATGTTTCACACCAGTAGGAGCACTGTCTAGTATACGCAAATCATATGCTCCTGAACATCTGTAGTTAGCAGCAGTGCCATTGTCCCACACCACCACCACTTCTTCCGGTGATTCAAAGTTTCTAACTGTCCCTACATGCCCTTCGCCACCATCCTACAAACATAAAATACATAGATTTATAGCTGACATATATTTATCTAACGCAGCACAAAATTAAACAAACTTTTTAAATTCCTAGCTATCTAGCTGTAGATTTGGATATTGTAGGTAACAATCTAGTATTGAGGTAGTTTAAAACTTCTAAAGATCCAAGTACTACTTAAGAAAGCACGCTATAATGTATTTGCGTTACCACAGAATAGTTACTTATACCATAATTTCGAAACAAGGTACCAAATTAATTATTTTTAATAAAAATAAACAATGTTACTTACTTGTTTGCCCCATTTCCAGTCTGGCCCTCTAATGACTCGAGCTCCAACCCCTTCCATCATAAATCTTGTAGCCCTAGAAGATGTTGATGACCCAGGTAAATTAGGCTCCATTTCATCAATATACCCTTGATGGCAAAATAAACGAAATTACTAATAAAGAATAAGAATTTTTTGATTTTTCCTTCGTTTCGCCAACCAAACCAAAGCAAAGTTGCAAACAACAATTTGACACTGACAGTTGTTGGTTGTTTTTTTTTGGTTTCTATGTGGCTACACACGATTTGTGTATTAAGTCAGTGTCAAGTATTAAAAATTCTCCAAGTTTTTAAGAATTCCAGTCATAAAAATAGGCTAAAGTCAATTTCAGGTCAAGTTAAAGTAATACTCTATTCCAAGTCATATCCTCAGTAAAGATGTGTGTGCTTTCAAAGATTTTTTTCCTTAAACTTGTTAATGTGTAATAAATGTGGATTATTAACCATTAAGTGCCAGGGAATTTGTGAAGGTGTACGGAAACAGCACTATGATGAAAACATCCTATTTTCGTTGCTTTCTCACCAAAATTCCGCAAAAAATCTTTAGTAATATCCACATATTTACTGAGGGTATGACTTAGACAGACTTAGACTTCAATTTGGCCAGAAAAAGACTTTGACCCATCTTTATGACTTGAAGTAGCAAAAACTTGAAGAAATGTAATACTTGACACTGGCTAAATACAGTAGTTGTGTGGAGCTATAATGAAATTTAAAAAAACCTGAACTGTCAACTCAACTACTGTCAGTGGCATATGACAAGTCAAGTACGGGTCACAGTCAGCTGGAAGTATCTTTCTTTTTATTTCTTTCGTAATTTTATTTATAGTAGACAATAACGTTTGAACCAAGGAAATTGTCACAATTCGCCTATAAATTACATCAAATAGTGTCCAGGTACAAATAGTTACATAATGTCCACCAGTAGACATAAATATGAGAAAGCCAGAAGGCGTTTAACAGCAATAACATTTCTATCTAATATTTCTCTCGACGGCAAATACAAAGAGTCAAAATCAGTCGATATTATAGATAACGCATTAATAAGTGATAAAACAGATTTAAGGGCTAAATCTATTGATACAAACAAAGATAAAGGAAGCGTCCAATGTAATAGTGTACGAGGGCGTAAAGGCACTCATGCCAGTCCCGTACATAAAGTGGGGTCTGACAATCACTCCGTTAGCTCAGATTCTGACCCTGCCTCGACGATTACTCCTGTAAAAGTTCTCAACGCAAATTTCAGAGAAAGGTAAAGTATCTTAAGTCAATCGAGTGTATGACATCTGTGTATAATAATATCATCCAAGCATCTGTTTTTAATCTACATGTATCATCATCTCAGGTGTTCTTCTGGGACAACAGACTCTTTCAAAGAAAAGCACTCTTCTGTCCGAGTTAAAAAAGGACATATTGTTACCCTTTCTGGAATCACTACTGATGACAAGAGTAGCTCTGAAAGCTTAAACTTTGGTAAGATGTATTAACATACTGTACTCTATCATATCATATTGTTAATTGTCATCATGGACACATTTACTTACCACATACAATGGCAAAATGAGGGATTTATGCTAGGGGGCAGCCATTTACAGATCAGTCACTGTAGATCAATTAACTGGACAATAATTAAAATTTGTGGGCGCAGTGGGAGACTTCAGTTGGCTTTGATGCCCGAGGTAGCCAGTCCAAATCCAACAAAATGGAATTTTCTAGTATAAAATAATATATATATATAAAAATATTTATTGTTCGATAGCTGTTAATACATGTAACATTTTTACGATGCATATTTTCACATTGCATATAAAATATTTACCTAAAAATATATTCCAGGTCGCTTCAGGACTAGTTCTACTTGCATCCCAGAGAACCAAGTCCTCACCAAAGAGTTGCGATTAGTGCGAGCAACGAAAGGGGTGTCCTTCAAAGATGAGAGGCTTGCATTTGCACCTTCACAGGGAGTCCCTTGTGTCGTTTTCAGTACAATACCTTACTCTAAAACAGTGCGTTCTTCACGGTGAGAAACTCTATATCTATGTTGAATTGTAATAAGATTGACATATATTTAGGTAAATAAAATGTGAAAAGACCAGTAATAAGTCTGAGGAAGGCTTTGAAAGAATATAGCAGTGATACTTTTATAAACATATGTTTTATCATATTACAGATCGGATCACAGGAAAGATGGTGTTCGCAGGCGCAATACATCCGGTCCTAGGCCCCTTTCAGCGATCACTGATAATGGCATGGATCCCTTTGACCTTTTAGGCTTAGAACGAGAAGAACAAGGCCAAGACATTTCTTACTCAAAACTACTTGTACCGTCACGTGTCTGTCCTATGGAGCAGTACAAAAAGATGTATGATGGAGACTTCATAGAGAAGGCAAAAATAACCAACCGGCATCCGCATGTCATTGCAAGGTAAACAGAATATGATAATAATGTTTATTCCAACATACCTCAAAGATTGCAACATAATTTTGGCCTTAAAATGTTATTGTGCATGTTGTTAATGTTTTTGGATCTATTTCGAAAAATATGCTCTGTCTTCTTATATCACTCATGTGCCTATGTTCACACAAGCAAGCAACGTAACGCAAAGTAAACAAAATAAATCAATATTAGCTGATTAAAATACCTCGTGTAGATTATGTCTATCATTAGTACACAATGCAGCCAAACAGACATTATCTCTAGATAGAACCACTAGACTAGATGAATACTAGAACCCTAGAATGTATTTGCTAAAGGCATTATAGGTAGGTAGGTTAGTTACACAATAATAGTGTTCCAATATACCAACATTATTCCACTAATTACTAAAGTTTATTTAAGGCTAATTGGAACATCAAGTAATTACGATACGATTAATAATTAAAAAATATTTAAACATCGAATAAAATTTGAGCTGTTTACGTTGCCATATTTCGCGCTTATAAAATAAATATTTCAAATAAATGTAAGCCATATGCATATTCCCTATTTGCACCCCATTATATCTGTACACGGTTATGATCATTGTAGTAATATAATGAGGTATCAACAGTAAGATTTGATACATTAGACAACATACAACATGCTTTTGTCACTCGAAAAATGCGTAAGTACCCAAGTATAAATAAGATCATAAACCCTCTCATTTGTATGGTTTGAATCATGTGTGTAATAAACACAATCATTTCATTACTAACAACTTTAAATTTCAGGACTAAGTTATTGACGAGGCGCAAGGATAAGAAATGGTAAACAATGTAAAATATACGAATTTTATGCTATGCAATACTTAGATTGGCTAATGCTATATAAACCCTGCTAATCTGACCAAGACATTGTAGATACTGTGATGGGTATAGATAGGGTTAGGATGTAAAATGTGTTGTGTATAGTAATTTGGTGGTATGAATTAGTTTGTTAGATATACAATGTGGAGGTGACTTAGTTTGAGCATTTATTATTTAGATTTATTTAACAAATACTTTTCAATTTATATACATATCATATCTGAATACATATCATATCATTTTGTAAGTCATGGACATCTTCATATCAGGGCTTACAGAAATAAGGAGGTAGGTGGCCACCTACCTACTTATTTCTTGAAGATACATGATCACTGGGTGGTACACTGAAGAGTTACTGACTAATTCTGTAATAACTGACTATTTAGTTCCTTCAAATCACAAGCGCGGCTCTATTATTTGAAATGCAACATTATGGCAATGATAATAAAAGTGATAATGCGTGCTCGGATTTACAAAAACTTGTACATAATTATAGATCTCTAGCTTAGAGTCTCATACCAAGTAAAATTTTGCAATATGTATTTTTATTAACCGACGTAAAAGGTTATCAAGTCAACGCGTATATATATTTTTTTTATGTATGACCTCGCATAACTTTTTACAGAGATGTCTGATTTCGATAATTCTTTTTTTATTGGAAAATGGTATACCCCCAAGGGGGTCCCATTTAAATTTTAACGAAATCGGTCGAGCCGTTTTGAATAAATCAACAAAAATAATGGATAAAAGTGTCATTTTTTGGATGATTTTATCATGTCATCAATGTATGTCAACAAACACTGCAAAAAAGAAAGAGCCGAAAATCGGGCTCAGTTGCGTGTGTTGAGAGAGGCATATGTCCAGCTTTGGACTGATACTGGCTGATTATGAGGATGATGATGATGATGATATTTTACAGATGGTACAATTTAAATTTCATCGAGATATGTTCAATATCTCTAGAGATATGAAGATAAACACCTCAAACTTAGTATTGAAATTGACTAGCGTGACGTTGGAAGTCGGTTTTTTTTAGTTTTTTATGTGATCTTAAATTATTTTTATAATTATTATAGAGCATAAATGTTCTATATAAAGTTTGTCTAGGCCAGGGGTAGGCAATGACGCCTGCTTTTAACATAGTAGATTATGGACACAAAAAATTATAAAATAAAACTTTTTAACAAAAAAATTAAACCGCCGAAAAAATTGAAAAGCAAAAAAT
Source organism: Cabera pusaria (assembly GCA_954871355.1). NCBI lineage: Eukaryota > Metazoa > Arthropoda > Insecta > Lepidoptera > Geometridae > Cabera > Cabera pusaria. Next base: position 19,840,023 of record OX940887.1, read on the forward strand.
AATACACCTTTTTTATTTAACCTTAATAACGAAATTCTTAAACTACTCTTAGTATACCTAAGTATATATTTTTGTAATTGTTTTGAGTTTTTAACTAAACATAATAACTAAGTTCTTAAACTAATGTAAGTATGTATACCTAAGTAATTGTGAGTCGGCGCCAAACAAGCAAATTAATTAATTACGTAAAGCGTAATGCGTAAGCGTAGATTGAGGACACAAAAAATTATAAAATTAAACTTTTTAACAAAAAAGTTAAACCGCCGAAAAAACTGAAAAGGAAAAAATAATTAAACTTTTTTATTTAACCTTAATAACGAAATTCTTAAACTACTCTTAGTATACCTAAGTATATATTATTGTAATTGTTTTGAGTTTGTAACTAAACATAATAACTAAGTTCTTAAACTAATGTAAGTGTGTATGCCTAAGTAAGTTTGAGTCGGCGCCAAACAAGCAAATTAATTAATTACGTAAAGCGTAATGCGCGCGGACCCATGGCGCGACACACCAGTTCGCTGGAAAATGCCGAGTGTTGACGAAGTTGATGTCAGCGAGACTGCAACCGGAACGTTTATTTGTATGGAATGTTGGAGATTTCACGTTGCATTGTTAATTTGATTATTTCTTTAAATTAAAGAGGTTATTTAGTGATCTTTGTTTATTGATTATTTGGCGCCGACTCAAAATTACTTAGGTATACTTACATTAGTTTGAGAACTTAGTTATTATGTTTAGTTAAAAACTCAAAACAATTACATAGGTATACATAGGTATACTAAGAGTAGTTTAAGAATTTTGTTATTGAGGTTAAATAAAAAAGTTTAATTATTTTTTTGCTTTTCAGTTTTTTCAGCGGTTTAATTTTTTTGTTAAAAAGTTTTATTTGAGGCTTTAAAATTTAGAGTATCTCTATCAGTGTACAATCAAAGTGTACAATAAATTTCATATCAACTGTCTTTCTTTACAATCGAATCTGTATATCTGTGTGTGTCTCGTGATTGCATGACCCCTGTATTACCTATTGATTGTTACTAATTTGGTGTTATCTATAGTAGATTAGTAGCCAAGGGCTGTAAGGCATCAATTGCAACCCGAGATATTTAGGCGCACGAGCGCAGCGAGGGCGTCTATAGTTCGAGGGTGCAATTTATGATTACACCCGAGCTAACTACTCTGCTTTACATCTCGATTGTGAGGTAAGTAGAAAAAAAACGGCATTACAAGAATAAAACATTTAATTAGTTAAAATTCATAGTGAAATGAGAACAATTTTCAAATTTTATGAGAGTGCAACTTATTTCTTCATCACCTGCAGAACTCGTGTTTTTTTCGTAATTAGCACGTAATTATAAAAAAATCCCAAAAACAAACAATATTTAAATGAAAAGTTTTCTATTCCCGCCTTTTTTCATATATTTTTTTTCATGAACAAAATTGAGCTTCGCCGTTCGATATTTAAAATTGATGACTATTATACTCCTACGAAGACAAGGCTGAATAGCGAAACGACCTCTTTTGTCATTGGGCTGAATGCATGATGTCTATTGCCAGTATGATGGTTAGATGTACCCGAACTTTTTGAAAGAGTGAAGAGTTTTTTTTTAATTACTTACCGCCCTAGGGCTTTTCTAGCTACATTATTACCCTAGAGCACTAATTGGTTACCTACAAGCCCCATTTGGGGGTAATAAGGACCTACTTACCGAATATGAGGGATGTAAAATATATTAATGTGCCAAGCTGCAAATTACTGACTAATTTATACAACATTATTCCTCTCTCTTGCTTTAGCGACTTGACTTTCAGATGCAACATTAATAACTGTGTAAAAACCGTATTGGTTCTAATCATATCAAACATGGAGCTAACATTAATGTTCAAGCTTAACCCTTAATAACCTAGAGTTTCAATTTTGATACCAATCTTTTAAACCGAATGTTCACATTACTATTAGTTTTTTTTATAGGTTGGCTGTACGTATTTTACTGTTGTATAATATTCTTTCAAAAAAAAAAAAATCTCTTCATCTAGCAAACACAGTAATATTAATAACAAATCACTTTCGTAAATCAGGCTATTAAGGGTTAAGAATCCTTCTTGAGAATGCCGTCGATGATGGTTTAACCTTCATGTCCAGATATCCAAGGCTAGTTGGTATACACTGTATCGATTATTTTAAACACTATTACAACAAAGGGCCCGTTCGGAAAATAAGAGGGAGGATCAAAAAGTAGTGAGAACGACATACTCCTTGGTAAGAAAAAATAAATACTAGCAGGCATAGCTCAGATACATATTTGTAATATTAATAAAGTTTAAAATCTTCGATTCTCGTTTGTTTTTTTCTGAATGTAGTCATTTGTTTGCTTCGTGTCGGAACGTATTCTCGAAAATGGGGAAAAAGTGCGCGTCGTTATTAAATACCTCTGTTTAAAAAAGATACGACGCAAGAGATTTATTGCGATTTAGAGGCAGCATAAGGAGAGTCTGCTCCGCCGTATTCCACTGTCGCAAGGTGGGCTTCTCAATTTCGAGTAGAGAGAACGAGCACGGAAGACGAACATCGTTGCACGTAGTATTTATATTCTCTTTGATCGTTGCGGCCGTCCATCGACGTCAGTCACCCAAGAAAATTTTGCGAAAGTCTGGAAAATTGTATTGAGCGATCGAAGAGTTACCATCCGATACTTAATTCAAGAAACTGGCATTTCATATGGAAGTATATTATTCAATCCATATTGAAACAATCTTTGATTTGAGATGATGATTTGATTTGAGATTTGATATGAGAAAAGTATCCGCAAGATGGGTGCGGAGAATGTTAACCGACAGTCAGAAACAAAATCGACTTGACATTTCTAAGATATTGTTGGACAAGTTTCAAGAAGATTCTGAAAACTTTTGGTCTCGTTTCGTAACAATGGACGAAACATGGGACCATCATTTCGATCCCGAGACAAAACAGCAATCTTCGCAATGAAAACGGCCATCATCACCGACCCCGAAGAAGTTTCGTGCCGTGGCGTCGGCTGGCAAGGTTATGGTTATAATATTTTGGGACTCAGAAGGGATATTGTTGATTGATTACCTGGAGCGTGGAACCACTATTATAGGCCAATTTTATGCAGATTTAATTCCCAAGTTGAGGAATGCCATCAAAGAGAAAAGGAGAGGGAAACTTCGAAGGGGCGTGCTGTTTTATCACGACAACGCACCCGCGCACAGGTCGGCAGTTGTGATGGCTGCCATTCAGCAAGCTGGCTTCGAATTGGTTGACCACCCCTCTTATTCACCAGATCTGGCGCCTAGCAATTTTTATCTGTTCCCCAAATTGAAAGAGTACTTAAGGGGAAAGAGGTACGAAGATGATAACGAGGCCATAGAAAAGATAATAATACTACGTAACGAGGTGATGGATGCCGTGGAGAGCTTTTTGCAGGACCAAGACAAAACTTTTTTTTTAAAGGGATTAAATCCTTGGAAAAGCGCTTGACTCGGTGTGTAGAGAGACTCGGAGACTATGTAGAAAAATAAATTATTAAGTTATTAATAGTCATTATATTCTATCTCATTCTCACTACTTTATGATCCCTCCTAGTATAGCAGTCACAGTTTAATTTTAGCGTTTAAAATAACTTCCACTTCTATATCTATTCACTTTTAGCGATGTGAGACGTAATAATATATCATAATATTTTTATACAAATCGGACTACATTTAGCCAATAATGGTAGTTAACTACCACTACGTATTAGATAGAAATTAAAATTAAGCTAACAGCAACTTAACGAAATACTGCATGTGTACGCTTTTCTAAAAGAGCACGTAAATCCTGTTTCATTTCACACGCATGCTTATGTACTTAAACCTACATCATTTCAGCGTGTTATTGAATTGAGTATTATTCTAGGTGTTTCTCGTACGAATCGTCGCAAAAGCACACGTTGCCGTCGTCGCCGCCGCACACTTCTGTTGAAACAAAAACATTTGATTGGGAGGAAGCTTTGTTGTCGCAGAAATATGTGAGTACACTAAAGACTTAGCCAAACATTAAGGGCCCTATCTCATTGGGACATCATGGCCTTGTCACCAGATGCGTGTAGTCTTGAGCAAACAAATGCGAAACACCAGACCAGACACTATGGTCGTCAGTTTCAATAGTGTACACGCGTGAATAGCCACGTACTGACTGAGCGAGCAGCCTCGGACGTTTGCCGCGCGAGGCCGCCTCGCTCTATATTTTTTTGCATGAGGCTGCCGCGCGCGCCATTGCCCAAGCCACGGTGAGGCTAAGCCAGCCAGCGTGACCCAATTTAGCAGAAATCTGCGATATTAGCAGGATTTGAGTCCCCTATTTAGGGCTTAGCATATTATGACGCATATGGCACAGCTAGGCTATTCTGTAAGCTATCTCGACAGCGGAATCCGCGGTGAGATTCGAATTTCGTGCTACGATGATACGTGATACGAAATTAACATCCCACCGCGTATTCCGCTTCCGAGATAGCTTACAGAATAGCCCTACTGTTCTTCATCAATAGTCGCGTACTGACTGAGCGAGCAGCCTCGCGAGGCAGCTCAGACGTTTGCCGCGCGAGGCCACCTCAGTCAGTTCTGAGTCAGAGCAGTGTGATTAGTGCGGGAGAGGCACCCGTGGTAGCGCTTCTAGTGGTCGAAGTCTCGTTTGCCCTGTGATTTCCCTGGACACAAAAACATTTGATTGGGAGGAAGCTTTTAAAGTTCTTCAATCCATAAAACACATTTTCTATAGCCCATATTTATTTTTCACAGATATACTACTGTCCTAACGTCCTAGACGATCCAGAGTTGATCGCAGGCAAGCACAGAACACTGCTCACGTTCACCTCATACATGACATCGATCATCGACTACGTTCGACCGCAGGACCTGAAGAAAGAACTCAATGACAAGTTCAGAGAGAAATTCCCTCATATAAAGCTGACTTTGAGCAAGTTAAGAAGGTAAGCCAGTGCTTTTTGTTTTAGCTAAGATTGCAGATCTTCAGATACATGGCATCTTAGTTCATCATCATCATCATCAGCCGGTGTCAGTCCACTGCTGGACGTAGGCCTCTCCCAAGATGCGCCACTGAGCCCGGTCTGCGGCTCTTCTTTTCCGGGCATCTTAGTTATTTTTAACCAAATTCTAAAAAGAGGGTGTGTCAGGTGTGAGGTTTGTGGGTGTGAGGGTGTGTGGGTGAGAGATGTGATCAGTGTTTTCAGAGATATGGTAATAAATACTAAACAGCTCAAGTTTCTTGTAGAAAATGACCTTTGTGGCATGTCAAGTCGAATCTTTCGGATAATCGATGTCATCACAGAACGGGGAAAGAAGTAAATCCATCCATTGTGTGGGTATCATAATTATGCAGATGGGAGGTTATCTGCTGTGCGCCTCTTCTTAGGTACCGAAACCCACACAATGCGTTATGTCTGAATTAAAGCGCTTTCCAAGACCTTTCCAAAGCGGAGTCCTGCGTGGCAGCTTTTGTAAACTCTGTCAAGTGCATCATTGCGCGACCGCGTGGGACCGGTTCTATTCAACTAGACCTTGGACAACTAGATGCTCCTTAAATTTTGTAACTCATATGATGAATATTAATAACAACATCAGTGAGGACTATAACTTTCTTATAGTTTATAGGCTAGCGTTTGACGACTATCTCGCCTGGTGGTTAGCAATTATGTGGTCAAAGATGGTGAACACGCCAAGCCTGGATCACTGTCGACCCTCAAGGACTGTGTATTGCCGTAACACCGTAAGGCTGTAAGCTTATGGCGGCAAATTTCCTCCTTGATGGTGGTAAGCTACTTTTTGGTAGCAAGTCATCTTTATAATATGCTCATACAACTGTGGACGAACAGACGTGCGCTATGATTTGAAACGGCAACGGGCGCTCTCTCGCATAGAAGTCAAGCCGTCCTTTACGCCAATGGGGCTTTTTTTACAAATTACTGAATAATCGTTTGGCTCCAATCTTACCTGATGGTAAGTGACGATGCAGCCCTTCGGCTGTGGTGTAGCTAGGCTCTCAAATAAAAGAAATCGTTCCTATTATTATGTTATTTAAAAAAAAAAACATTTTTTACCAGTATAAAAAAAGAAATGCGCAAGATATCAAAGTACGACAGTGGTGGTATCGACCTACTGCCCGTAGCGCAGGCATACGTGTACTTCGAGAAGCTAATCTTAGCCAACCTCATCAATAAGGACAACAGAAAGCTGTGCGCCGGAGCCTGTCTGCTGCTCGCTTCCAAAATGAACGACGTTAAGGGAGAGATGCTGAAGTCTTTGATTGATGTATGTATGACTTGATTCTTTTATTATGTAGTAGCTGTATCCCGCGGCTTCGCCCGCGTTATAAAATATCCTATAGCCTAATCCATAGTACTATCTCTGTGCAAATTTTCAGCTAACTCAGTCCAGTCGTTTGACCGTTAAGAAGTCCCAAACAAACAAACAAATGAACAAACTTAACAAATAAACTTAAACAAATAAAAATACTTTCGCGTTGATACTCGTAATATTGGTATTGTTAAGGTATTATTTTAAAAAAGTCATTATCTTCGTTGGTGATTTGATTTGTTTCGAATCGAATTAAACAACGAACAAGTTTTCAACCGATTCTCGTCAATATTTTTGTAATGAAAACTCACACATTTTTGTTTTTATATTATAGGCTAGCGTTTGACCACTATCTCACCTGGCGGTAAGTGATAATGCGGTCGAGAATGGTAGCACGCTAGGCCTAGAATGGGAACTGGCTCTCAAGGATAGCTGCCGGAACACATTAGGTGTTTTGGCGACAGCTTTTCTAACTTGAGGGTGGTAGCTGGCCAGGCGGACACTACATAGCACCCTACTACCATGCGGGGGTTGGGGGTTTCTGAACGATTTATGTATATTATTTATGTATATATATTTATTACCTACAATGTTTTTCACACAGTTGCACCTGTACAAAAACGTCATTGTATGATGATTGTATATGTATAGGTTAGTATAACGCAGCGTTTGTACGAAATTTTAGTCGACTGTCCGAGCCGTGCCGGAAGGCAAATGTGCACATACATTTTTCGATAGAAAAATCCATTTGTGCACGGCGGGGATTTGAACCTACTATACCTCTGGCATAAAAGCCAAACATTCTCCCACTGCGCTACTGGGTCTTTTGCTGTTAGCTATAGAAACTTTTTTTTATTACAGCGTATAGAAACAACGTTCCGCGTGAACCGCAAAGACCTAATGCGTTTCGAGTTCGCGGTGCTCGTCGCTCTAGAGTTTGGTCTCCACGTGCCGCCGTATGAAGTATTTCCTCACTACCAGAGGTTGTTACACGACTCGTGACACTGGCTCCTCGCGGCCCTGGAGCCCTGCGTGCCGAGCAAGCGACGCGCCAGCTTCGTAGACACCTTGCGGGCTACATCGTGGCTGAAAAACAGTATCTAGTTAAATTGGTGGACTTGGGTGTATTTGTCATAAGACAGTGTAGGTAGACAATAATAGTAAAATCTATAGAGGGCAGATACAAGGTTGGACATCAGAGGCGGTCAAACTGAAAAAGTGTTCGGTAAAATGTGGTACGTAAATAGTTCAAAAAATAACTAAAATGGCGATAGTATCGGCAGAGACTATGGACTTAGTAGTTGTAGATGTAGTGATGACATTGTCCTAAAATAACCTGCATCAACAAAACCTGACTACTGCAGTAGCGCCACCTAAATAGTTCACAATACTGTTCTGACAAAATTCTTCATTTCGATTTACTTTAAAAAATGTAATCTGTTAAAAAGAGATCGCGTTATATTTTAGAATGTCTTGTCGGAATACATCATAGCGTTCGAGACTTTGACGGGCACTGTTTCATGTATGGAGATTGTTCTCCATGATTTTTCCTCCTATCCTTTATAGTAAAACGGAAACAAGCGAAATGAAGGCGTGTTTTCTATACTGTCGTCGTCTACATGTAATAAAAAACAAATGACTTTACCTATTATATTTTGTGATGTTTTTGTGTATGATTCGAAAAAAAGTGGGTTTGGGTGTTCCTTTCATAAACCTGTACACAATACAAAAGAAGGTGTGTCTTGTCCACAAAAACAAAAGTCGCAAAATATTGGTATTACGAGTATAATAATATTGTGTTGTCTAAGGGTGCGTACAGACTATGTAACATAACATGTTATAAAATTGTCTGTAACATCTTAATGTTACAGACAATGTGGACACGGAATATTATAAAACATGATATTATAACATGTTATTGTAACATGTTTTATAAAATTCCGTTCACATTATCTAAAACATGTGAAATAACAGTGTTATATCATGTTATGTTACATAGTCTGTACGCACCGTAAGATTCGAAATTCAAATAAATTTCGTGTTTCTAAAAAAAAATAAGGAAGCCGTAATTTAATAACTGTCTCATCCGTAGATAATAACAAAAAAAAACAAACAAAACTAATGCCGCCTTATTTAATTAGAATATACGTCGCACAAAATTAGACAAAATTATTTAGTAAATTTGTTTAACAAAATTATTTTCCTACAATTTAGGCGATCACTATATTGAGATTGCGTAAGTTCACATGAACATCAATTTAAAAAATAAAGGTTAATTAGAAAACCTAAAAGAAATCAGCCTTTTATGAGGCGTCAATGATTAGATCAGCTTTAATTACTATATTTATAGTAGTGGATGGATAGGCTTTTCGTAATTATCACAACAGAAAAAAATTAAAAATACCTACTCAATTCGTCGCCTTCGTTATTAACAATATTTTCATATGATAGATTACATTGCGAACTATCAGATCATAATTTTAAGAAAAAGCAAAGATATTACAATAAAACAGCAAAAAATATAACACAGATTTGCTATGCATAGCCGTCTACTGCTAAGCGTAACAACGCTACGCCTGTAATTACATTGTGACATACTGATGTTGGACATCACTAAGAGTTTTCTTCAGTTTTCTTGATGGATGAAAGCCGGGCATCCGCGCTCTTCTCGACCACGCACCAAGCAGACCTCCAATTGACTTCGATCGGTCGTAAAAGACGTTTAGTTCGGTGCCGGGAGTTATACTACTTACATCTCGCAAGTGTGTCTTTACAAAGCCATGTCACATTCGCGTAGCTAAATAATGCCACGACACATCGATGTATATGTACTACGTACCAGATGTGGCGTCGCGAACTAGCTCTACGTTAAAATAAAAAGCAGTGCTGAATCTTCATCTCGCTTAGTTTAGCGTAAGTACTCCTCACCGCCGATCGCGCGCCGCTCGGTACGTAAGTCAGTTTATGATGGGCGCCTCTGGTTTGCATGTACCCGATGCCACGACAACACAAAAAGTGCTACGTTTTGTAGCCACGGCGTTGGACGTTTGCATAGAGTTCGCCTTTATGTGCTTTATAATTCCATAGTTCAGTCGACCTCATATCCATACAACGAAATTTAAGGTTTGTGTAGTGTATAATTGGTTACAAAGATTCTCGTTTAGGTAGAACATTTTTCCGCTTCTTGCTCTACTGTTAAGGTTGTCTTTCACTACGATAGCTTGTAATTAAATATCGTTGTAGTTTTTAATGAATTGATTTTAGCTTGTTGCACTAACAATGTGATGTGTTGTGTGCATAAGTAGATATAATATAAGTAGTTAATGTTTATATTTGTTAAATGTCGAATTTATTGCAGCTTTGTTGACCTTCAATTTATGACTCGAACGACTTATGATGATTGCCTATGAAGGCAATTATAAATTAGAGTTTAACACGTTATTTTATTTAAACCAGGTTTAGGTTTCTCAGACAATCCGTTTAGCATCGTTTTATATATTTCTTTAATATTAAAAACCTTAGAATATATTAAGGATATATTCACAATTTCTAGTCATATGATTATATGTATGTATTTTTAAGTATTTTGTAAGTACTCTATTTATAACCTCGCAATTTAAATGTTACAACTTGCCAGAATGTATAAAAAGCCTATATCAATTAGCTTTATATTGTTATTTAATTTATTTGTGTGTTTTAAAGTAAATCTTTCGCCAATCTTATGATTAATTTTATATTTTTAAATTATATTAATTTTGAAATTTAATTTCTACTGCTTATTTTATCAGGCTAAGGTTTAGAAGGTATTTTTTATAAACATCTGTAATATTGTATGTAAACAGCGTTTAGGGTGCTACCATTCTCGACCAACATCATCACAGTTAACCAACAAGTGATGATGCGACTTTTTTTTTAAAGCTTATAGGCTATCGTTTGACCACTATCTCACCTGTTGGTTTAAGTGATGATGCGGTCGAAGATGTAAGCACGCAAGGTCTAGAATGGGAACTGGCTCTCAAGGATAGTTGTCGAAACACATTAGATGTTTAGCGACAGATTTTACTAACTTGAGGGTGGTAGCTGGCCAGGCGGACACTAGGTAGTGTCCTACCACCATGCGGGGGTTGTTGGTTTCTTAACGATGTTTTTCCTTCGCCGGAGGGCCACTGTGAAAAGCGCACATACATTGTTCGATAGAAAAACCCATTGGTGCTCGGCGGTTTGACCTCTGGCATCAAAGCCAACCGTTCGCCCGATTACGCCACTGGGCCCTCACGTGCTTGTATGAAGAGTGGAGCGCCTACGCCTAGAATTTAGGCGAAAGCCACATTGACGCGACCGCAGGGAGCGGAGTTATCTGTGTCATGTTATATATAGATAGATAACATTACGGTGGGGGAGGTGACCAGCGACCGTGGCTACTTGTATTTTCTACCCAGGTCGCGGTCATCAGATGCGAGGGCTGGTCGCACTAACGTCTCATTGTGTCATTGTTTTTCCGATCACTGATCGCAGACGCAATACGCGTCGCGCCGATGTGATCACCGGCTTAAATAATCGTATATTAAACTCGGGATGGACGAATACTGGCTTCCAATGATGATATTAATGATGAAACTCGGGATACCTCAACTCTAAAAGATTCATAGTACTCTCACTACACGGCACCCGCAGTAGAGTTATGAGGCTCCTCTAAATATTAAAATGAAATGCTACTGCGGGCTAATTTTATCTAGTGAAAAAGGGCCTTAAAAACACGTTTCCTGCATGGCGACTCCCTATTATTTAGAACTTTAATTTGTTTTTATTATTTGTTGTTGGCCAACTGATAATCACAAATGTCTACCTAATATTACGGTTCAGAAGATACAGCCCTGTAACATACGGACGAAGCGACAGAGGAGTCTTAGTAATAGAGTCCCGTCTATAGTCCCCGTCACGAGAAGCTATAAATTATGTAAACAAGTGTTCAGGAGTTCACAACATTTGGACCAACAAAAAAATTGAATTTGTGAAAATAAACTCGAAACTCGAATGACGCGTTTATTTCAAAATGGCGTCCCGATAGTTTACAATCCCTGCGTCCGGTACCAAGAAACACAAACGATAGCGCTTTGCGTCGTTAAAATATGATCCGACTAAATTAAATAGGTTGTTACTTTCATATAACCCGTCTATATTTCATGTCGATTGAATATGGTCAATTTATTATTATCTCGCAGTATAAAATGTTTACTTAGTAAAAGATGCTTGTTTACATAATTTATAGCTTCTCGTGACGGGGACTTTAGTTGTCACCCTTTGGGTACGGAACCCTAAAAAGCACTAAGGATAATGTTACTTTAACCGTGACACAATTCGTGACGTTCACTAGGCCAAAGAACAGAATGTTATAGATATAATATTTATTGAACATTTTACCCTATTGTTTTATGCATAGCTAGTATAGCTACGCACAAGCGATTCAACGAAAAACTGAGGCAAATAAATAATTCAATGACGAGACCAGACTTCTTTGTTTGTGACCTTTTCACGGTCAAACGGCTCTACCGATTTAGCTGAAATTTTGCATATAGTAAAACTACCAGAAATAACAAATATATATTTAATAATAAATATAAATATATAAAAATTCAAAAAAATTCAAAATCTTTTATTGCTGAATGTAGTAGATATAAAAAAGATGTTAATACATTAGACGGACTTACATTCTACCAATATTGACAATGGTGTGCAATTCATTTATGTTTTTTTGTTTACATAAATAGAGAGATGGCATCAAATTATCTTAAAGACTAAGAGTAGGATAGGTATTACAATACAGGAAATACAGGAAAATTAATTATTACATTATTATTAGAACAGATATAAATGAATGAAATATGGATAAAGCAACAAAGTTTTGTCAAATACGATGTAATGAGGAAAATGTCAAGTTAAATAAAATGAAAAATAAACAATAAAACTGTCATAAAATACAATGTCACAAATAAGAGTCAGAGTTAAAATCATTAATATTATCATTTAGAAAATCGTCAATCGAATAGTAACATTTACTAACCAATAGTATTTTTAATTTATTTTTAAATAATATAATGTTCTTGTTCTTTACACAATTTGGGATTTTATTATACATTTTTGGAGCCATACATAATAGACTCTTATGCATCAAGGTAGTTTTTGCCCTATGTAGACACAGTCTGTTGTTACATCGCCTATTCCGCTGCACATCATCCGACATCCGTCGAAATAATTCAGGGTTATTTCGAACAAAAATGGCTACCTCGAAGATGTAAAGCGATGGTAGTGTCAAGATGTTGTACGAGCTGAAATAAGATTTGCAACTGTTCGTAGGCTGGAGACCAAACATGGCTCTTATGCAGCGCTTCTGTGCTTTAAATGCGGTTTGGATTTCTTAATCTTGGATTGGATCTTTGGTTAAAATGCATTATTTGAGTTTTTGTTAAATAATTTTTTAGGTTGTTATTATCTAGCCATTGGATGATTGAGGCTAACGGTACGTGTCATTAATGTCACTCTGGTAGAGTTCAGTTTCCATACATTTGATCACTACCGTACTATCATCAGCGAAAAGGGACATTGGGTGTGTGGTAATTTTTGGCAAGTCATTTATATATAATAAAAATAAAAGCGGTCCTAGGACGCTTCCTTGTGGTACACCATAACATACAGATCGCGGCTTAGAACGATAAGTAACCTCCATCTTTGTTTTAAGATTGACTCTTGAGATATCAGTCATTTGTTTCCTATGTGACATAAGATTTTAATAGTTCTAGAATATTTCCTCTTATTCCATAAGCTTCTAGCTTGCTTGTTAATATTTGGTGATCTACGTAATCAAAGGCCTGCGTCATATCGCAGTATATAGCACATATAGGTATGTTTTGATCAACACTACATAGAGCATTTTTGTGAAAGTCGTAAATTGCTAAGTTATGCTTTTATTTTGTCTGAAGCCTTTTTGCTCAGGACGCAATATTTTATGGTATTCTAAATAAGTATATAGTTCCTTGTATATATATTTTTCGAACATTTTTGAAAATATTGGTATTAGTGCAATAGGTCTATAGTTTTCAATCATTTCTTTGTTTTCCTTTTCAAACAGCGGCTTTACTATTGAGGTTTTATGGCTCTCTTTTAATGTCATTTGGTATACTTGGAGCCATAAATATATATAACAAAAATAAATTATTGACATGAAATATCTTTTTACGTAGCGAAACCGCATGGCGCAGCTAGTACCTATTCCATAAATTAAACTTGTATTAAAATTAAATAATATTTTTAATAAGAAAATAGTGGAATAAACTTAGTCAATACCTACGCAATTTAAATCTTTATATATATTAAATTGGTTTATGTAATGTTACTAAGATGCTGATGTTAGCACTTTTTAAATTATTAGATGCCACTTGCCCTGTGTAAGATAAAATCGCTTTGCTCTGTAGCTTTCTATCTTAGTTTTAGCTACCAGAAATAACAAAGTTTCTATAATTAGATGATCGTTTATGACTTTCAGTTGCTTTGCTATTGCATTTCTTGAAAATTAAGCGAAAGGTAAATGATAAAGATAGATAAAGGTGTCTCGTGAGTTGACACACAAGAGTCGTAATTGTTTGCCCCAGCCAGTGTGTATATATAAAGAATCATCAGTAAAAACATGATTGGACAACATAAAAGTCAAATAGATAATATTCAGTACCTATACAAGATAAACTAAAAACATGTAAAACTAGGCTTAGAGTCTGTGCAAAAAGAGAACCGTTGTAGAATTAGAGGTCGCGTCGGTCGTTTTAATTTACTGTTTTTGTTGTATTGACAACACTGCTGTCATTACTAGTACGACTAAAAATGTTTGATACTTGGTAGGTACCTGAACTAACTATACCTACTCTTATTGTTATCGTATGCTACTAGGTAGGTATGTACCTTCCTTCCTTACCTTTGAATGTTAGTTTATCGTAACGCCACGACGGTTCTCTTTTTGGACAGACTCTACCTCAAACATGACGTGTTTACCATGTGTAGTTTAAGGCTTAGGGTCGGCTCACACCGCGACGCGACGCGACGCGGCGCGCACTTATTGAGAGAGTTTTACAAAAATGAACTTTATTTACTATACAAAAAGATACACATTTCATTGAGCTAGTTCGGCGGTTTCAGGTTGCGCCGCGCGGCGTCTCGCTGCGCTGCGCGGCGCCGCGCTGCATCGCGCGGCGCAGCAGGAAGAAACAATTGAACCGCGTGATAAACAATTGAAATGTATTAACTACACAATAAGATACAAATTGCATTGAGATAATTTGGTCGTTGCGCGTTTTGCTGCGCCGCTCGACTCTAAATGCATCGTCGCGTCGCAGTGTGAACTGACCCTTAGCAGTTTCTATAGCTACCTTTCGTCTCCGTTATCAGATCACCTCGAAGGTATCTAAACATTGTAATACGAAATTAAATAACTTAATCGAACACCGGGATGTAAATGGAACATAACTCTTATTCATTCATTACCCCACATACACCAGAGGTGAAACTAAACAAAAGCTTGTAATAGTTATTTATGATACTAGTGCGGTAAGTTGGTTTTACAAACGAGTAGACGAATGTAAGCCCGAGACGAAGTTGAGGGTTTACCACAGTCACGAGTTTGTTAAAACCAATATCCGCACGTGTGTCATACGTTTTTCAGCAAATTTGCAAGAAAACACTACAATTGGTAATAAAATAAACATAAGTAAATGAAATAATCAAAACGTCGAAACAAACAATCTTTGACATTTCTAATATGAAAATGGCGCGAATTTGCAAATCGCGAAGGTGCCATGTGTATTAAAAATTAGAACTACAACTTTCGTCTCATTTACTCATTATATAGTATTAAAGTGAGACAAACGTATTAAGCAAAAGCGCTTTGAAGGAGGTGCTATCATTCAGCTTATTTATTCTCGCAATATGAAAATCTTTGGTGGAATTCTTATGTAGGTTTTACGAAAATTAAAAATGAACCGCAAAGGTTACACACGGTGCCATACCGACAGATTGTATAATAGTTACTACGTGCCATACACCGGAGCGTGCGGTAAGTACTTTCCCCACGCTCCGCTTATAGTGCGTAATTTTGTAACTTTCGAACAATGTATACAGGCTTCGTAAATGCATTTTTTGAGCAAATGTGCTGCAAAAACTAAAACCGCCCTACGTGACACCTTTATTCTTAATGACAGCCAAATAATGAATCTGTGATATGATTAATGAACATGTGAGATAGATTTATTGTTTGTTCGTAGATGTTAGTAGGATCGTGATACAAATTGAGGCCTATTTAAATAGAGTATCGAACATTAAATATTAATGTACTTAATTAAGGATTGTTAGCTCGATCTAAATGAGAATTCTCTAAACTTAATTCGTATGTACCGAAGTCTGTTAAACTGCTAGCCTTTTCTCGTAAAGGAACACTAGAAAGAGACAACTGCAGTTTCAAGTGTTCCATAATTTTAGTTTAGAGAATGGACATCGTGAATCGTGATTGAAGTATTTTTGTCTAATAAAATATATTATAGAGTTATATCAGGTAGTTGCACCAGCAGTTATTTCAAACCAATCGTTGTTTGATATGTGTATAATTATTTCATGTATTTGATTGGGCCTGGGCTGCAATTATGTAAGCAAGCGGCCCACCAGAAAGTAGTTACTGCCGCGCGCCACCTCTGAACACCTGCAACACCAATATGTGCTATTGCCAGTGCGTTTCCTACCTTTTGCGAAAAAGAACTAGCATCTGTCTCGGCAATTTTAATAGCGTTTGTATCAATTACAATAGGCATCGCGCTTTTGGCTTATTGCTCGCTAGCTGACAGAATTGGAGCCCAGTGGGTACTACTTAGTCTTTATAATACACTTATTTTTTAAAGTCAATGACAAATATTTATAACGTAAGCCAACATTATATGTAACATTTTTAGTTAGATTTCAGTACCTATTTGGACTACGAATACGAGTATTAACTTTATTACTTTAACATTGGGAGTTTGTTTATGTATGTTAGTAATAATACCACGAAGTGTTATTGTGTCTAGCACCTAAATGAAGTTTAAGATTTGTTTTATTATTAATAAAAATATATAAAAATGTAATCATGTATTTTCCTACTAACTACCTACCTACTGAACACTGGTGACACTGATTAGGCTGCGTTCACGGCAAGGGGCAGCGTTGCGTGCCATCCTATGAATAAATGGTTTTATTATTTTATACTGCTCCAAAACTAGTTAGGTATTCGTATAACACCAACAGCAGCTAAGCTGAGGAAGTTAGGTCAATCGCACGAATGTCTGTGGTCAATCCACACTGAGGCGAGTCGAAGCGAATCGAATCTTTCATATTGATCACTATTAGATAGAGTGATATGGAATAGAAGAGATATGGAAATAGAATCGTAGAATCTTTGATATTGATCACTCTATTAGAATCAATATGAAAAATTTTACGATTCTATTTCCATATCTCCACGACGATATGGAAATAGAGTCTATATCCATATCTTGCTTATGTCACGCAATCGTTCTCATCGGATGTACCGCACGAATGTACTCATATTTTCGTATGTAAGCATATTGATTTCTAATTTTACCACATGTGGTCTATACGCTTAGCTTCGTCTCTACTTCAATATAGAGATATAAAATTTGGTTTGTGTCTGTAGTTAAAAGAGAAACTCGCCACTGTTATAATTAGCTATCTAATAAGTAGGGATATAAGCAGGTAAAAAACAGAATTTCCTCTAACTTAATATTAAACTAGGTAAATAGAAAACGCCTGAAACGGATTACCAATTAAAACTAACACGCATGTAGAACGATACTACAATCATACTGCAGTTTTTACACAACTATGATTTAGGCCAGTGAAATTGCTACAGCCGTGGCCCACCACCTATGTCCTAACACCAGTAATCACTACCAATGTACACGAAATTCCTATCCGGTCTGATTTATTATAGCATTCGAAATATGCAAGCGTAGTAATCGTTAACGCGTTTAACAAACGGTCGTACATAAGTGTTACATTTTAGCAGAAATGAGTTCGAAGGTAACCAATATTTTAAAATGTATTTTAATACAAATTTCATAAATTGGACGGGAGATCTTAGAGTGCAGTGTATTCCATGCAGTGTTTTTCCAATAATAAATATTTTTACCACTATAATAAGAATACAATCCTCATTGTTATACTTACAACCACATACCTACCTCTTCGGATTACGCTACGCTCGTACCTAACCAAAACATAAAGGCACTTAAGAGTAGTAGTTATAAATTGTTTATGTAGGTACCTAACCTACTTATACAAATAAGTATAGGTACCTAAAGTGTTTTGTTATTCAATAGTGTTCGTATAATATGTAATACCTAAATGCTGTCTGAAAGGCACACTGAAGGAGGAGAAATATTTGTCTACTACATCACGATATGTGACATCGGTCATGAAATATTGCCTTGAAGTGTTCTTTGGTGGCTGGCTGTAAAATGTATAATATAATAATAATGTGGCGGGATGTAAGGGAGTACAAATACCACCTCAGTGCTCCTAACCAACCTCACCTCAAGCGTCACCGGTGCGAGGAGCTACGTCCTGCGATCGCCAACCCACCTGCCCAGCGTGGCGATTAGGGCATATCCCTAAGCTAATCCTAATAACCGAAGAATGGGCTCAGTGGCGTATCTTGGGAGAGGCCTACGTCCAACAGTGGACTGACGCAGGCTGATTATGATGATGATGATGTAAAAGACAGCATTAGCAGATAGACGGATACGCCTAAGTCCAAGATACAGTACAATAATCTAATCTCAACGCGATTGACGACATTTCTCTGTTCGTAAATGGCTCAAGCCCTGGTTTGAAAACACCATTAAAGTCTAATTGCGACTAATTGACAATAACCCACAAAGTTCTTTTCAGATACTATTGGTCACGACGCTGTGCCTCATATGCTCGTGTTGGGGAGACAAGAGTACCTCGCCAAGTGTCCAGGATATACCGATGGAGCCATTGGACAGGACTTCGGAAGATCTCAATCGTGACACAAGCCTCTGGCGGCGACCTGTCTGGAAACCCTGGAGAATTTTTAATAGGGGTTAATAGTTTTACTTTCTTTTTTTAGGATATCCCTTTTAGAGTTTTACCATAGAAGGTCAATGTTACTAATAAATTATACCTATCTGTTTTTCTGCTAGGAACGAAGACATGAAAAAAAATATATACATAGGTACTTATTAAGAACAGTACAATTGCAATACTAATAATAATAGAATAATTTAAAAAATGTATCTACGTTGCTACTATATAAGTAACTTTAAATATAAGCATTATTGTTAAAGGTCCCTCATCAAACTCAATTCAGTGTTATAACTATTTATAACTATGTTTTCGTTTAATTGTCTCTTTCTCTCCATTAGGTGAACATTCAATGTTTAACAATGCGTTAACGTACCCTCCCCGATGGTGGGAGAGTGACAATGGCCGCCACCGCCCCAATCATCATGATAGTCCCGGTAGAGGCAAAATAAAGAATAAATTCAAGTTTCTCATTAAATTACACCAAATTAAAGAGTGATTTATATTTATACGTGTTTGATTTAATTACCTTCAGCAAACTATGCTTAAAATTTCAATAAAAGTAGGTAAGTGAAGCTCTACGCTCTGTACATAATCAAGATTTATTCACACTAACATGTAAGTGTGGGTACTACTATCCAAAACTTCAGTTCGTGTTACTTTTATATCTTTGTATGAATATGTATAGGTACGTATAATTTTCTATCTTACTAAAGCAACGCAACGCTACACTCTTTACTCATGTGGCTACACCGACACGACTGCGCTTAATTAAACGTAGCTATTTGACGTTTTTAACGGACTTCACGTAAAAGGAGAAGGTTCTTAATGCACCGAAGTTTTTTTTATGTTTGCGAAGTCCATCACTTCGTAAACGATTTTTTTTTTTTTACCATTTTCTCAATGTGGTCGAAGATGGCGAACACGCTAAGCCTAGAATACTCCTCTGACCTACCTATGACTCTCAAGCACCGTAAGGTTATGGTGGCAGATTTTCTCCTTGATAGTGGTAAGATACTTTTTTACGCTGTTAGGCTAAAACCGTACAATAGCTATTTGAAGTTTTTGATGACCGTATAGCGGATGTAGCAAGCATCGCGAAAGTAACTGGGCCCCTAGACAAAATCCAATTTCCTGTTTTCATTTACGCTAACGCAAGTTCAAAATTTATGGAATGACATATGTTTCCGCAACAAAAATGTAATTTCCATAAATTATGAACTAGCGTTAGCGTGAATGAAAACAGGAAATTGGATTTTGTCTAGAGGCCCTGGTCTGAAATTATATCTAATTGTAGTACATCATAAGTGAAGCTACGGGATGGCGTAGCTTCACATAACTGTGTGCGTAGCGATGAATGAACCGTAGAGCCACACGTAACGTAGCAGAGTAGAGTAGCAGTAGGGCTACGAAATTCAAATCTCACCGCGGATTCCGCTTCCGAGATAGCTTACAAAATAGCCCTACAGAAACGCTACGCTGGTACGTCTTTACGTTTGTACGCGTGAGCCGTCTGCGTAGAGCGTTGTTAGTGGAGCATATTGACATCATAAATTAATTCTTGAAGGAAGAAATCTAAAAACAAAGATTCATAACTAATAATAAAGGCAACCATCTATCGCTGCACTTTGAAGTAATAGAGTAGTGTAATCCGATTTATGTGGTTAGAAATTAGGTTATCATAGGACGAGTGTCAAAGTTTCAGGTTTCAGCCAAGGAGTACTTCACCTTGCTTCAAGAATTAAACTACATACAAATACAATCACACCTTTTTTCGTTGGGATAGGCAGAGCAGGCCTGCGACATTGCATACGTAATAAAGCGCAGACTACAGATAGTAAAACAATTCATAATTATGAACGTACCTACTTTGTACCGACATTGCAAAAGAAAAAAATACTATAGCAAATTTAAATGATATACTATTCGTAAAGATTACCCAATCACTATGTCTATTAAATTTATACGCCTAATACTTTCCGTTAGGTTGGCTACCATGTCTGGTGATACAGTAGTCTGTGAATCAAAGACTAACAACTGTTTGAAAACTTTGTTAGCGTGCTGCTAATTATTTTTTCACTTTAGAAAACTCATGTTTTATTATAATGGGTGGCAAATCATTGCGAAAATGTAAAGTTTGTGGTGTGAGGAGAGTGAGAAAAAGACATTCAGGCATATTTTTGGCTAGATATCCACTTGACCCGGACCGGTATGTTGGTATGCTTTGAAGTCTTAATTTTAATATTTATCGAATAATTCTAGATCAGGGATGTTGCAAATATTCGCATCCGCATCCGCAAATGCTGAGCTTCCGCATAGATTTTGACATCTGCATCTGCACCCGCATCATCGCAAAGAAATTGGGTGACGTGACAATTACCAACGGGAGCAAAAGCATTGGTGGCAGATCCGACGCGTATGTTTGGGGTGCATCATATGTTACTTGTAAATAAATTATTACGTGTTTGTTTGCGCTGTGGATTAATTATCGTTTAGATAGATAATTTGAGTGTTTTGTGATACAGTAATCATTGTGTGTAAATAACTGTTAATTGGGAAATTATTATATTAGTCTTAGCTCAGCTTATTAAATGAAATCGCCAGGTAAATGCCATTATGTTACAACGATAATGCCTTTAATTGCAGCTAAAGTTAATCGTTTTATTAAAATATTCTTTATCTACCAGCGACGATCCCGTTATTGATAGATTATCTAACAAGTTTATTAACAATATTACCAACGACACAAAGTAATATATGAAATTATTTTGAACCAAATATAGAACACCATGATAAGGCTGTTAGTAAAATATGCAATAAGAGCTACTCTGGCAAGGGCCAAACCACCTCGTCTCTAAAAATCATCTAAAGCACCCAGGAAAATGTTATACTGAGCCCGATCCTCGGCTCTTTGTTTTCAGCCCACTGCCCACCGCTTTGCGAATGTCGTCGCTCCACCTAGTCACAGGGCGTCCTACGCTACATTTGCCGATTCGCAGTCTCCACTTTAGAATCAGTCTGCCCCAACTGTTATCGGTCCTAAGGCAGATATGAACAGCCCACTGCCACTTCAGTTTTCTAATGCCCTGAGCTATGTTGACCACTTTAGTTCTCTAGCGAATTACTTCGTTCCGGATTCGATCCCGCAGAGAATTACCGAGCATAGCTGTTTCCATAGCTCGCTGGATAAATTTAAATTGGTGGACTAGTCGAACCGTGAGTGTCCACATCTCGGCTCCATATATCATGACAGGTAGGACGCACTGATTAAAGACCTTTGTCTTTAGGCACTGTGGTATAGGTGATGAAAAGACATGACAGAGCCCAGCTGAATTCTTCGCTGGATTTCCTTCTCGAAGTTGTGTTTGCCTAGTTGAAGCGTCTGCCCTAGGTAAACATGCTGCGTGACAACTTCGAGTTGGATTCTCTACGGCAATTGGTACCGGAACAACGTGCTCGTTGTACATGACTTTGGTTTTATCCAAATTTATCCGGAGACCGATGTGACAAAAAGAATCAGCTAGGCCATTCAACATGTGCTGTATAGATCCTGAAGCGTCTCTGCCATGACAATGTCATCTGCAAATCGTAAGTGAGAGATGTACTTGACGTTAATGTTGTTGCTGCAATCTTTTCAGTCCAGCGTCTTAAACATATCCTCTGAAGCGTAAGCGAAGAGTTTCGGTTTCCTTCTTCCCACTTCCACCACTACTTCGAGTTTCTAGTCTACGTCATCTGTGGTTTCCAAGGCAGAAAGAAATTATATTACCTACCTATATATTGTTACATCGTGTCGATAGGTCTCGAAGTTTCGCAACGCTTCTCGCAGTAAACAATAACAGCCGCGGAAAAAAAAAAGAAATAATCTAATTGCCTGCCATAAACACGACCGTCATAAAAGTAACCTTCCTGGAATTCCAACCCTAGTCAATGTACCTGGTTTTGTAGTTAAGATTGAACCTTATTCTTAAGTCGTTAGAGATCAAATTAGCATGTATGGTAAAGTTGTTTACATCAGATGTTCAAAGGAAAGCCGCCTATTGTTTTTGATTTATTGCTTTGTTTGTCTATTATTTTTTATTCTTTATTGATCGAGGATTTTCTAGAATAATTATTGTGCCCTATATAATTAATATTTTATTAATAATACAATACTAAATTCATAAATCACTTAAAACTATATTCCAAAACTTTTAAAGTGGTTTGTCAGACAGCAAAATCTTTGTATTTTAGTAGAAAAATTAAGCATGCTGATGATAAAATAAAAACAACATGGAAAATAATCAATACTGAAACTGGAAAAATAAAACAAAGAGACAGTAAGATCATCTTAAAAGTTAACAATAAATTAATCATGGATAGTAATGAGGTTGCCAATACATTTGATGAGTTCTTCTCTCAAGTACCCATTACTGCCACTCAGTCCATAAATTCTACGCTGATGCTTATTCTATATTATCAAAGTGTGTAAATAAATGTGATACCTTGTTCCAGTTCAAACACGTAACTGCAGACTCAATTGTGAAAACATTTAAAATGCTCAAACAAAAGAAAACCGAGGACCTGTGGGGAATGTCAACCACAGTTCTCAGTTACATTATTACTGTTATTAGCCCATACTTAGCTTTTATTTTTAACAGATGCGTTGATCAAGGTGTCTTCCCGGATTTAATGAAAAAAAGTAAATTGATTCCTTTATTCAAATCAGTAAACAAAAATGATCCATCTAACTATAGACCAATCTCTATACTACCGGCATTGAGTAAAATTTTTGAAAAAGTAATATTAGACCAGCTTTTAACACATTTTAACATGAATGATCTATTAAATAGCAAGCAATTTGGATTTACTAACGGGCGTTCTACTACTGATGCAGGAATAGGTCTTCTTAAACATATATTTGATGCATGGGAGAAAGCACAAGATGCTATTGGCGTGTTCTGTGACCTATCAAAAGCATTTGATTGTGTCTGTCATGAAACACTAATTTACAAATTAAAATACTATGGTGTTGAAGGTAAGGCACTTGATCTGGTATCATCATACCTCTGTAATAGAACACAGATGGTTGAAGTCAATGGCGTCAGGTCATCTGGATCCCTCATAAAAATGGGAGTCCCGCAGGGATCGATCCTAGGACCTTTTTTATTTCTAGTTTATATCAATGATTTACCGTCATTCGTACAGAACCTATGTGATATTGTTTTGTTCGCAGATGATACTTCCTTGATATTCAAAATAGATAGGACTACACCTAACTTTGACGATGTAAACAAATCAATAACACAGGTTCTGAATTGGTTTACAACCAATAACTTATTGTTAAACGCAAAAAAAAACTAAATGTATTAATTTCTCTCTACCAAATGTAAAAAAGGGTATCCTAAATAGAAGTATATTAATAAATGATGAACCATTAGAACTTGTTGAATCCACAACATTCTTGGGCATCACCCTGGATTCAAAGCTTCAATGGGGTTCTCAAATATCGGTTCTAGCAGGTAGGTTAAGCTCCGCTGCATACGCAGTACGTAAAATTAGATTTTTAACGGACGAAGCCACAGCAAGATTGGTCTATTTCAGCTACTTCCACAGTATAATGTCTTATGGCATTTTATTGTGGGGGAAAGCCGCTGAAATCCAATCAATATTTGTTTTGCAGAAACGAGCTATTCGCTCTATATATAGTATGAGGTCGCGAGATTCACTTCGTGAAAAGTTTAAGGAAATTAAAATTCTAACAGTGGCATGTCAATACATTTATGAAAATATTATGTTCATACGCAAGAATATAAATGATTATAAGAAAAGGTCTGATGTACATAATTTTAATATAAGACATAAAAATAGATTAATTATACCTAATTTCAGACTGCAGAAAGTTAGTGGTTCATTCATGGGGAACTGTGTACGCTTTTACAATAAGCTACCTAAAGATATTGATCAATTGCCTATGAGCAAATTTAAAATCTATGTAAAATCCAATTTGTTGAAAAAATCATACTATACAATAGGTGACTATATGGATGACAAAAATGCATGGCCTGAATGCCCCAAGTTCCAAGGACAAATATAAATTGTATTATAATTATTAATATATTGTTAAAATTTTAAAGCTGACATGTACATTTAATTTAAAAAAAAAAGATAAAATGACAAGACAAGCCCCATAGAGTTTCTTGGTGTTTCTTCTCTGATGGGAGTATTTCCGAAACACCGGTAGATTCAACAGCCATTCAGTTTTCCCCTTTTGTCCGCAGATTTTCTTTCTAGGCTTGCCATTTTTATTTTTATTTAAACAATATTATGCAGCTGACAGACGGACTATCAGTTCCATTTGGATCATGATATATACTGTGATCGGTATGCGTTTCTCTATGTTGTGTTTCACTATTTCACTTTTTTATTTTTTTTATATAAAAATTGTCTGAAGTACTGAAACACACAGTTACATGTATGGTTGGTTTTAACCAACTTTAATTTTTTTTAAATATTCTGACGTAAACGATTGGATGACAGCTGAATGGTTCATTACTTTTTTTTTTCTAATTCAAAGCGTTAAATTCTGCTTTTGCTATGTTTACTTGATAATTGGTTATGATTTATTTTATGATTTTGACGTGTATATATGCGTATATTTATACTGCCTACGTACTGCATAAATGCTTTGATACTTTGATTCTTATAAAGCGTCGTACCGCGGCGTTGAGTCAGTCATTCTTTGGAAGCGACAGCGAAAACATTTGCATATTTATCCACTCACTTATTACGAAGTAAAATCAACTATACAATCTTACCTTCTGGACCTAAACTACTTAGAAACAGAAAATCTTATAAAATGTCATCTCTAAAACTTATCTAATAAAAAGACGCTTTCATTTCAATCACATTCATACACACACATGCACGCACACACACACACACACACACACACACACACACACACACACACACACAAACACACACACACACACACATACACACACACACACGAACGCGTACGCATGTTTGATTATATTATTATTTTTTAATTTGTAATCTTGCATATTATAGCATGTGTGACATAATAATAATAAGTTTCTTTGAATATAATATGTACATTATTGTGTCATAGTAGTCTAACAGAGGGCGATGGTGTCTGTGACACAGTTTCTTAGAAACTTCTACGGACACTAACAAACCTTTAGTTATAAAATATGTCCTATTTTGTACTTAGTTCTATATATTTAGGATACAATGTCACTTTTGTTAAAAGTCAATAAACATTTATTATTATTATTCATTTATTCGATGAAATCTCTCGGGTCGTAAGACGCCCGGACCTTTGGAAGGCATTGACGGAGCCGAAGCCAACGTCAAGAGGCCCTTTACAATGTATTATCTTAATTATAAATTATTGTATATATATGGATGGGAGGATATGATAAACTATGGAAAGATGGTACAAAAATATAGGCTATTGTTATGAATTCTTAATGGTCAGTGGTCTGGACTATGGGATGAGGTACGGCACCCGCCAATTATGCCTCATTACAAAATATTAAGGCGGGTGGTGACTTGCTAAACACTGAATGGGCCCCCCATAAAGGCGGACCGTTATATCGGCGCCGAGGGGCAACATTGGCGTGGATAGCTAAGGGTGTTGAGAGGTGTGCTGCACTTTCACTAAACGCTACTAGCGGCTTTATGCTTTTAACACTTCCACCCTGGAGCTTAGGTCTTAGCTCTTGCGATTCCCACCACCGGCCGGCCGTTCAAGGCAAGCCGGGGGTCAGAGGGTCTCATTTAGCCCTCACGGGATAGGGGTACGCGGTGTCGCCACTCACCGTCGGCTCGCCACAAAGCCGCCCCTGCGGGTTTAATTATTATTATTATTAACCTAGTGTTCAGTGGAAATAAACGTTCATCTCATCGGATTGGAATTTTAATACCACCCCGCACGTAACAATATAATTATACAAGGGCTTAAACATCCGCATCCGCATCCACGGATGTGAGCCTTCAAAAATCGGCATCCGCATTCGCATCCACGGATGTGAAAAAATCGGCATTGCAACATCCCTGTTCTAGACACGTAGTCTTACATTGCATTGCTGCATTGCTTATTTCATTGATTCTACTCTGGATTCTACTACAAGTCTACTAAGATTTAGTCATAAATGAAGTGAAAAAAAATATATATAAAGTTGGATTTAATTTTGGCGGGAACGTGAAATAGTATGTAAAGTAGTGATGAGCAACACTTATCGATAACCCATTTAATGTGCTATTGCAGATGTCGAATATGGGTCAAACTCACGATATGGCGGAAACAAAGATTTGGTGTACCTACCCATACAAAAACTAAAAGTTTAACGTCTCACATCTGGATAACATCTTTCCAAAGGCTTTTAAATCATTTGTGAATAGAATAAAATTATAATGTATGCAAAGTTGTTAATTCTAAGTTGCATTATGTTCTTTTGTTACCATCATCATGAAGAGCCAATGTTCGTCTGCTGCTGGATATAGTTCCTTAATTCTACTATGTAATATGTAATGTAATAAAAAAATGCAGATACCGTAGCTTCGGTTTATTTACTATACCAAATGAACACAGGATTAAATGATACCACTACGCTTTATATTTCTTTTACTTTTATCGATATCGATAAACAAAAGCAATTCGTTATGTTCAATCCCTAGACCAATATTTCTGTTTTCATAATGTTGGCTCTAGTCATGCGACGCGACTCCCACGCATTACAAGAAGTCCCTGCTTGCATTATGACCATTCGCACGTAGTCAGCAGAGATAAGACTTATTTCTTAGTAGAGATATCTGCATCCGTCGAATGATCATACTGAATAGATTTTATTTAATATTAAGTCAGTCTTAAGCAAACCGTCGAATAAACGACATTTTTTATAATTCAAATTTGTCTTTTTAAAAACATCTCCGGTAGCCGTCGATACTTGAGTGGCGCAGCCGGTAGGATACCCGTAATCCTTCTGTCGTGCTTGCGTTTACGCTCTATTCAAGGTCCCAATATCGGCTTTGACGCGAAAAGTTCCGCGAAATCGACTACGTCGGGTATCCATACGAACCAAATAAGAAGTCTCCTGTGACGGCCAGAATCCGGAAGACGCAGTAGCTGACTCAAAGGAGGATATGTGTGGCTTGTGAGTAGTTTACTTCACTATTTCCTACATCCATATCTATTCCATTTTATGTCTGTTTAATGTTATTTTGGGTCAAAACTTGCCTAATCTATTCATTAACTGATTTTCGGTATAAATGCACTTATATTGGCGATTTATATTTCGATTTTAGGTATCATAGTTAGATATAATATGTTATAAGTGGTATAGATTTTAGGCAATTGTTTTATTGCGTTCTCTCATTGTAATATTGCGATTATAATTTAAACATTGAACTAACTATTATATAAATAAATAGGTACAATTATTGTGTGATATAGGTACGATTTAAGGTTAGATAAAATGACTGAGGCTAAAGTTGTGGCTATCCCTATGGAAATGTCCAAGGTCATTCCGAAATTTGATGGTGACGAGAAACTCCTCAATCTTTACATAAAAAAATGTGAATATGTGATTG
Source organism: Cabera pusaria (assembly GCA_954871355.1). NCBI lineage: Eukaryota > Metazoa > Arthropoda > Insecta > Lepidoptera > Geometridae > Cabera > Cabera pusaria. Next base: position 19,868,124 of record OX940887.1, read on the forward strand.
GTTGTTTTACAAATGCTGAAAACCAGGCACAAGATCTATATGTCTTTCATGTAGTGTCTAGTAAACTCACCGGTAAAGCCGCCCAGCTTATAAGTGAAAGGCAGGATATTGAATCTTGGGCCGCACTAAAAGAAGTTTTAATCCAACACTTTGGCGATCCACGTTCAGAAGAATGTATCGCTATTGAGCTTGAAACATTAAAAATAAATCAAAATGAATCTTACCTTGATTTCTGTAACAGGATTCAGCAGGTTAAAAGTTCTTTAATTGCCAAAGTAAACGTCATAGTAGACCCTCATGTAAGAAAAAGCAAAATTACTATTTACGACAATTTATCTATGAATGTGTTTCTCTACAATCTGCCAGAGGACCTCATACGGATAGTTAGGCTTAAGAGCAGCACAACACTAGAAAACGCGCTTTCTATCGTGTTGGAAGAGGTCAACTTTCAATACCAATATAACGCTAGGAACAAAATGTTTCGTGCAGGCTTAACTAAGCCACAAGTGCCGGCATCTAACAATCCATACGTAGAGAAATTTGGTTTGAAACAATACTTACCCACAAATGCTCCTCATCAGACAGGCTTTAGATTTGGTATTCCGAATCAGTTCAGACCACAAAATTCTAATTCTGGCGCACAACAGGCACCGCAATTTAAATTTGGTATACCTCATACCTCATCCGGTTTTAGACCACAGCTTAGCCAAAATGTTCAATCTGGCATGCCAAATCAAGGACCTCAAGGCTATAGGCCAAATTTCGGAACACCCCAAGGCTACAGGCCAAACTTCGGTGTAACTCAAGGTTTTAGGCCAAATTTCAATGCACCTCAAGGTTACAGACCAAATTTCGGTCCGCAACAAACAAAACCAATATTTAACCAATCACAGCCCAATCAATTTAAATTTGGTATTCAAACGCAACAAAAACCATTTAACACTGACGTCACAATGCGCACGGCGTTGCCTGCCCCGCGTCCTAATCAAGCTTTTAATAATGAAATTGAAGTTTACGCGGACGGAAATAATGATGGTTTTGACTACAACAGTTACGAGATGAACTATGACTATGACAGCTATGACAATGACCATGCACAAGTTAATTCAATGAATATGACAGAATTTTACGATGAGACAGAATGTTTGTCTAACGATTCAAATTTTTACACACAGGCCTCGGACACGACCATGAAATAATAAATTTGAACTGTGACAATTTTGCTAAGTTGCCGTATATTTACCTATCTGAATTAGACGCGAGATTTATGATAGACACCGGCAGCTCACGATCTTTTATTAGTCCTCACAAAGCGGATGAGTTCTTTGAACACAGTAAAATTGCAGTTCCTTTCGAAGTAATAAGCACTCACGGTAAAAGCTTACATGATGAAGCTATACATATACCGCTTCCACCAACATTTAGAACTACGGAAGCACATACGTTTTACGTATATAGTGTAGACAAGGATTATGACGGCTTGATAGGCTCGGACCTTCTCGCGCAACTAGATGCAAACATAGACATGAAACACCAAGTTCTTAGAACACGTGATGCGGAAATTCCGTTCACTTACAATCCAAAGGTGCATATTAGGCTTGAACCACGTTCGGAAACTCGTGTGAGGTTGCCAACTAACATATACAATGGTACCGGAATTATTGAATATAGGGAATTTACAGAAGGAATCAGGATGCCATCTGCATTAGTTAATTGTATCAATGGTCATACATACACAATAATTCAAAACACATCAGAGACTCCAATCACGTTAAAAATAAACGACCTCATAAATGTTACTCCATACGAACCAGTAGTATGCAATACCAATACCAACGTTATCACTGAAAACGACTTGGACAAAGATGACTATCTGATTTCAAACTTAGAAAAACTTCGACTCGATCACATGAACGACGAAGAAAGACATGCAATTGGTGAATTGTGTTTTGAATATAGAGACATCTTTTACTGTGAAAAATTACCTCTGACTTTTACAAACAAAGTGAAACACCAGATACGCACCACTAACGACGATCCCATATACTTAAGACCATACCGACAACCCCCTGCAGTTAATAATGAAATAAATAGACAAGTAGATAAAATGCTTAAAGACAACGTCATTCAGGAATCTTGTTCACCTTGGAACGCACCCGTGCATCTCGTGCCAAAAAAGCTAGATGCTTCCGGGGAGCAGAAGTTTAGGATGGTGATAGACTATAGGCGGCTAAACAGCGTAACAACTGATGATAAATATCCGCTACCAAATATATCAGATCTGTTCGATAAATTAGGTAAGTCTAATTACTTCACCACGCTAGATTTGGCTAGTGGGTATCATCAGATTGAGATCAATAAAAAAGATAGACAGAAGACTGCGTTCAGTTCCCAGGCAGGACACTTTGAATTTCTTCGTATGCCGTTTGGTCTAAAGACGGCACCAGCCACATTCCAAAGAGCAATGGACAGCATCCTACGTGGTCTCCAAGGGATTCACTGTCTCGTGTATCTCGATGATATTATCATATTTTCAACCAGTCTCCAGGAACACGTAGATAAATTGCGCAAAATCTTCGAACGGCTAAAAGAAACTAACCTTTTTTTTTTTTTTTTTTTTATTCAACTTTTATTTAGGGGCTTTTGGCTAAATATAGCTATGGCAGCCCCGTATTAGCTTACAAAATAAAAATTTGTTACGACGAACGCTCTTCAACCACCCTGTGTACACATAGATAGAGCATTCTAGCCGCGTCTGACGATGGATCAGATAAAATGCTCTGAAATATGCCCACATCAAGGTGGTTGATTTCAAATTTCGCGAAAATATCGTTTCTGAGGTTTTGGGTACATGAGCATTCCATCAAGAAATGAAAGATATCATCAACTTTGCCGCATAGATTGCAATCCGGACTGCTCAGCTTTCTCATAAGATGTTTGAATTTGTTTAAAGGTACATGTCCGGATCGCAACCTGTGGGCGATAACAATAAATTTTCGATGAAGTCTAATATTTGTCCACCATGGAATACGAGGAGGCTCACACTGTATGGTACGATACCATATGCCTTTGCTGAGAGATGCCATATCAAAATACTCCTTCCAAGCCGAAGTTATCGTCCACTTGTGCTTAATGAAGACTTCGGAATATTCCGGTGTTAAAAAGACTTCTATACCATTTGATATTGCATCTCTAGCTAGTTTGTCAGCCTCCTCGTTTCCATACAACCCTACATGTGAAGGCACCCATTGAATGTTTAAAGAAACGTTCCTAGAGAGCAGCACAAGTATTTTCGATAAAATCGTGTATGCTATTGCTGAACCTTTGTTTCCAAAGGTGCAGCTAGTTATGTGTTGTAGCGCACTTTTGCTATCTGACAATATTACTACATTTTTAATGTTATTGCTTATAATATATGAAAGGGCCTCAGATATAGCAAAAAGCTCTACAAACATTATAGAAAATTCAGAGTTATTTACAATTTTATATGATTCTTTCACGTTGTGACTGGGATCATAAAAGGCCGCACCACGTCCTGAGGAGGTTTGCGACCCATCTGTGTAAATTTTATTCCAACCGTTGTATTTTGTCGAAAGCATGTGTAAGGTATTCCACTTTAAAACAATATTATCATACCTATGCTTCGGTTGGTTAATAGTTTCAATGTTGGTTTGAATCAAATCTGTATTAATATTGGAGACCCAAGTATCTAATGTAAACATATTAAGGGTATAGCTGCTATTGACTTTTTCATTAAGTATATCGTTATAGACAGTAGATAATAGCGGCTTGGTTTTTCTGCGGAAATATAATGTCTCGCTTTGACTATGAAGTTTATTTAAAATTTTTATTGTAGGATTAGAAGACCACGACTGAGATTTAATACAGAATTTTAAAGCCAAATAAAGTGCAGATTGACAAATCAGAGTTCCTTCGTAAGGAAGTCCTATACTTAGGACATTCTATAACTAAAGATGGACTAAAGCCCAATAATGATAAAATCGATGCAGTTCTGAGGTATCCTCTTCCAAAAACTCAAACAGAAATCAAGAGCTTCTTAGGATTGGTAGGGTATTATAGAAAATTTATAAAAGACTTTGCGAAATTGACAAGACCTATGACCGTTTGCCTAAAGAAAAACCATAAGGTAACAATCACCCAGGAGTTTGTAGAGGCGTTTGAAAAATGTAAGGAATTGCTTACACATGCACCTCTACTACAGTTTCCCGATTTCGAAAAACCTTTTATATTAACCACCGACGCATCTGATTATGCTATAGGCGCAGTACTATCACAGGGAAATGTAGGTAGTGATCGACCTGTTGCGTTCGCTTCTCGAACACTTAACGGCGCTGAAACGAGATATAGTGTCATCGAAAAGGAGGCTTTGGCCATTGTTTGGGCCGTGAAACACTTTCGCCCATACCTTTATGGCAAGAAATTCACGATATACACTGACCATCGACCGTTATCTTGGTTAAATTCGTTTGAAGAATCCAACAGCAAAATAACTCGCTGGCGTTTAAGACTAGCCGAATACGACTATGACGTAATATATAAAAACGGTCGCCAAAACACAAACGCTGATGCCTTATCCTGAATGAAAATCAACGCCTTAGGTAGCCGTGATGAAAATTCATCTATACAGGTTAATGTTGATGAGAGAGAGTTAGAATTACAGAGGTACTGTGAACAAATAACGAAGAAAATAACAAAATTAGGCAAAAAGAAAAAACAACAAAAATCTTTAGGTAGCCCTATACCAATTTCGTCAGATTCCGAAAAAACAATTACGATCTCTTCAGACTCGGAGAAAACACTATCGATTCCAGAAAATAATCCAAACAGAGCTCGATCACCGTTTTCAGTTTTGGCACCGTCTAGCGGTACAATTACTGCATCAGAAACGGATACAATTCAAACAGAAACCATAAATTCAGCACGTGATGTTGACTCCTTAGGTATTCCGATTCTCAAAGAGGCAATAGATACAAAACCTAACCAAATTTTGGTACACACATGGTTCCGAAACGAAATCGCAGTTAAAGATATTTCAAATAAAAAGCAAAAGATCCTAGAGTTACACTTGCCATTAAATCGACCAGATTTAATAACTGACTTCCTCAGAAGATATATAAGAAACAAGGTCAAATATTTCATATATTTTGAAGATGTGCGACACAGGGTCGAATTCACAGACGTAGTTATTAAACTTTTTAAGGCCGGCTCAGTCAACATTCTAGAGTGTACAGAAAGGGTAGTTTACGTAGAAAACGAAGAAGAACAAAGAGAAATAATCCTAAAATATCACATAGGCAAAAGCTGCCATCGCGGCATAAAAGAGACCGTATCACACCTAAAACGGACTTACTTTTGGCATAACATGGACATAACAGTAGCGGCAGTTATTAATACATGCGAAGCATGTCAAAAAATGAAATATGACCGGAAACCTTTAAAACCCACAATTCAGTTAACACAAACTCAGAATAAGCCTTTTCAGGAGCTATTCATGGATTTATTTAAAATTGAAGGAAAGATCTTTCTCACCATAATAGACGCATTCAGTAAATTGGGCCAGGCGTTTGAAATCTCAAATCAATCAGCACCCGAAATAGTCAGGGCGCTTATCAGATATTTCTCCTATTATGGGACCCCTAGCAAAATAAGTTCAGACTCAGGATCTGAATTTAATAATCGACTAATACAAGAACTTTTGGACTTCTATAAAATCCAATTACATTTAGGAACCCCAAACAACCCCAATTCAATGGGACATATTGAAAGATTCCATTCAACATTACTAGAAATCTATAAATTAGCCAAATATGAACAGAAACTGACTGATGCTTCATCCACAATGACTTATGCTGTAATGGCTTATAACCACACTATCCACTCCGTAACGGGACTCACACCTTTTGAAGTAGTATTTGGCCACACGGAGTCTAAAAGTACTTTCAACATAAATTCGGACAAAGAATACATGCAAGCATTAATGCGAGATCACCTAAAGAGAACTAAATTCCTTTACAAAAACCTGACGGACAAAGCTATACAAATTAAACAAAGATCCATAAATAAACGGGGAGGTGAAAATGAATTTAAAATAGATACAGGCGACGTGGTTTTCTTCAAAGGAACCAATGTCAGACGAAGTAAAGACAAACCTAGGTATGATAAAGCTGTAGTGACCGGAAAAATAGAAAGAAATATTGTTACTTTAGACAAAAATAATCGCGAATTGAAGGCCCCAGTAAAGGATATCAAACGTCCTCCACAGAAACATCCAGATCGCCGTGCTGGTCCTGATGGCGGCCAGCCTACTGCAGGCCCTTCAAATGCAGTCACTTAAAGAAGTACCTGGAGTCCTACCACTTAAAGAAGGGAATGCCGTAATAACTCAGGAAAATTGAACAATAATTAAAATATTAGATATAAACAGTATTTCTGAAGACATAAGATTAAATATCGATAAATTTGATGAATTAAACAGGCTTATTAATGTTAATTTTAACGAAACATATAATGACTCAATATTTCTAAACTTTAAAACCCAAACAGAGTATTTTAAAAATGTAACTTTAAATAAATATAAACAACTATTTCCTAATAACAGAGTAAAGCGTGGTCTCATAAACCCTCTGGGAAGCATGATTAAGATGATTAGTGGTAATTTGGATAATGATGATGCAAAACGTTATGACCAAATTATCAAAAACATAAAGATGAAACAAAATATACTAAATAAAAAGATAACTCTAATTACCGAATTCATTGAAAATTTTAGTAATTTGACAATATCAATTCACAATAATATAAATCAGTTAAACGAGCAATTTCAGAAAGTAGTAGACGATCTTGATTCATTCAAAAAGCAAGAAAAAATGAATTTTATAAGCAACATGATAATTAATACATATTCATTCATTTTACATAACTTTCAAAGCATTACCAGCAAATTAAACGAAATAGAGACAGCCATAGCTTTCAGCAAAATGAATACACTTCACCAATCAATTATTGACTCAGAAAACCTGTTAGGTATACTAAAGAATATTGAAAAATCTGAGAGATTAGCTTTTCCAGCAAGTCTAGAGAATATTGTTAAAATTGAGCAAATTATAAGTATAAAGGCATATTATAAAGAAAATCAGTTAGTGTTTATGTTAGCAATACCACTCATTGGCAAAGAGACCTATATATATTATAAACTATATCCCATTCCTGTTTTCCGTAACCAAAGTACATATATTATCCTACCCAAATATCCTTACCTGATAGTGAATGGACTGGTCTCCAAGCCACTCGCCGAACCTTGCAAATTGACAGCAGCCTCCAGTTTCATTTGTTTTGAAGATTTAAATGCTGAATTTATAGAAGATAATTGTATTTCCGACTTGATGAAGTATATACCAAACCCTAGCTCATGTGCTTTAGTTCCGGTTACGTTGGAGAAAATTCTTGTACAACATATCCAGCCAAATCGATGGATTGTGTTTGCCAAATGGAACACACCACTCCAGAAAATCTGTCAGAATGAAGTTTCTCAGCAGCACATCAAAGGAAGCTACATCGTCACTCTGGAAGACACGTGTGAAGTAAAGATTGACAAGTTCGCAATGAAACTACGCCCACATCAGATGGAATTCCTGAAATATTCTAAATTGCCCATAGTGACCCTGCCGAATATCAACAGTCTCAAGATTGAACACAGGAAACCGATAAAAATGGAAGATATGAATGTGAAAAGTATGCAGATCATAGTTAAATCAATCCAAAGTGCCAGTGAAAATGTAAATGAAAACGAAATCAGTGAAATTAGAATCCGTAGTGTTAGCGTCTGGACAATCTTATTATACTTAATTATAGGAACATTAATCGTTGTAATTTTATATGTTAAACTTAAGAAAATGGGTTATATTTGTAATGTTCGAAATTCTCAGAATCCTTCTGATAATTTTGAATCTCAGGAGGGAGAAGTCATGCGACGCGACTCCCACGCATTACAAGAAGTCCCTGCTTGCATTATGACCATTCGCACGTAGTCAGCAGAGATAAGACTTATTTCTTAGTAGAGATATCTGCATCCGTCGAATGATCATACTGAATAGATTTTATTTAATATTAAGTCAGTCTTAAGCAAACCGTCGAATAAACGACATCTTTTATAATTCAAATTTGTCTTTTTAAAAACATCTCCGGTAGCCGTCGATACTTGAGTCTCTAGTTTTGTATTGTTAGGTTGGTAACAAAGTGCTTTCATAAATCGGTTACCAAGAATGTAGGGAAGTGCCGACTCTTATAACGTAGTAGCGTGATTCAGTACTCTGTGAGGCAGAGACTACTTCTTTCCACATGCTACGATCCTGACATACCTCTTTCGCTTCTTCCACTTCATGAGCGCCTTCATACATGCTCGCCGGTTATAGGTACTTTTTACTTGGCCTAAGAAGTATAAACACTAGCTTAAAGACTTATTTAATTTGACAGTGGTCATGTTTGTCAACATCTGTCAGTTTTATTTTGTTGTGACGTTTGAGAGTGGTTATGGGCAAAGAGAATATAAATACTACGTAAAATAATACTACGTGGTTATGGGTAATAATTAAATTCTCAACAGCTCTCAACATGTATTACGTTGATAGCCAAAGAACCTTAACTCGACGCGAGAGTTCCTTGGTAACAGCAAGAAAATGGGAATACGAACTATCTACTGGGCGTTCCCAATCTGCGGGCAGGCTGTTTAATAGCGATTCTACCTCCACACTTCTAACACGAGCAAGTGGCTCAGTTAAAAAAGAACTAATCACTATGATGTTTGAATCGATGTTAGACTCCGTAGTAAAGTCTTGGGAAGTCATACCTTCACAGAAATTGGCTGAGCCTGCGGCCAGCTGGGAATTCGGTAAATCGCCCAGCGAACTTAATTTTAGTAAGAAGCGGCGGAAGCCTTCAGGTATTGCATGAGTAATTAATATAATAAAGTAAATTTCTTATATAATATTTATTCGCCTACCAAGTCTTACTCAATTTGTTTGGTTCCGTACCTTAAAAAACGGAACCTGTCTCTCTGTCTGTCAAGGCCCTTTATCGGCTTTATCTCCAGAACGCGTAAAGATATCAAGTTGAAACTTATTATTGATACTTGGGTCTACGATATCTTTAGGCTGTGAAAAAATCAAACCTGTAAATCAACGCGATCAAAAGATATGACTGTTTATATCGCATATATTTTTGTATATTTGGTGATTTCAAGGGAATCAAAACCTAGAGGGTAGATTCATTAAAATTTCATTCATCGACTGATTCATATGGCCAATATTTAATTACACTTGAAAGTGCACTCTCTCTGTCGCTCTCTGCAACACGTGGTCGTATGAAAATAGGTATACCAAATTTCATTTCCATAAAGTCGTTTTTAAGATATCGACGTTCAAATATTTTGTACCCATATGAATCAGAATTTGTTACAGATGAAACAGAAACAGCAATAGTAAACTGGCCAAGGGCGAGTCGGACTCGCACACGTAGGATTCCGATTAAAAAGATGATTTGCCGGAAAAATAAGTTTTTTGTATGGGCACCCCCCTTCAATTTTTTATTGATATTATTTTCTCTGTTTATAATTGGACAAGGAGAATTACGCAACAAAAACGATCCTTGCTGGAGAGGGGATAACTAATTTATTTTATGATTTATATAGGGTTTTCATCAAATGAATCTGGCATAGATGCATCAGTATTTTTCCAACAATATACATACAGACTTCAGTAATTGATTTTTCAACGCGAATCTATAACCCAAAAGCAAACGAAATTCAGATAAAGTTTTAAAACAATAAAATAAATTTTATAAAGTGGGGGCATTGTGATTAAAATGTCACCTGAACCAAGCACAGATGAATCAGATTATTTACCTTCCACCGGGATCTAAGCCAACCAGCCGCTCAGTCGTCTTCTAGCTCTAGACTGGCTAGCCCCATGCATCTATCAAGCACAGCTTACCCCACATTAATCAGTATTATACGCCGGACACTTCTTATTTACTTACTTATAAACACACTAACGTATACTTATACGCATTTTTTTTAAGAGGACTATTAATTTCCTTCTGTTTAAATTATAATTAATATTGATGTATCAAAGGCAAAATGCGGTATCGACCATTTTGTTCCGGAAAATGGCAAACGGACGCGTTATATGAATCTGAAGAAGAAAGTTCAAATATTTTTATTTTGTACCTAGACAGCAAATATTTCAAAAAAATAATTTGTCTCTGTTAGTTATAAAGATAAACTATTTTAAAAGACACATACTGTTTGTTAGTTGGTTACAGAAATATACGCTTAGAAATCGAAAATTTTGTTTCTAAAGAACTAAAATAGTTCAAAAACCTTAAAACCGACTTCACATGCCTCGTAAGTCTGTTTCAGTAGAAGGTTTGAAATGTTTATCTCCATATGTCTGGAGATACTTAGCAGATCTCAATTAATTTTACAATGGTACGTACCATTTTAATAAAGTTTACGAAATAAGTTTACGGTTCCAAGTTTACGAGAGATGGTAACTATGTAAGTGATATTGAGCGAAGAGTTTTGGCTGGAAACCAAGTGAGTGGGGCACTGCATAACTTTATGAAAAGTCAGAACGTGTCTAATAAAGCACGACTGGCTGTACATAGGGGAGTGCTGGTTCCCACACTCATGTATGGTAGTGAATGCTGGGTATGGCAGAAGAAGCATGAAAGTAAGATTAATGCTGTAGAAATGAGAAGTTTGAGAAGTATGATCGGAGTGACTCTGATGGATAAGTTGGAGAACAGCGTGATAAGGGAATGTTGTGGTGTGGTAGAAGATGTAGTGACAAAGATAGAGAAAGGGATGCTTAGATGGTTTGGACATCTAGAGAGGATGGATGAAGAAAGATTGACGAAACAGATTTATGAGACGAGTGTGAATGGGCCAGTTGGTAGAGACCGACCTAGGCGAACGTATCACGACCAGATCGGAGACGTTTTAAAGAAAGGCCAAGTCAAAAGTACCTATAACCGGCGAGCATGTATGAAGGCGCTCATGAAATTGGAAGAAGCGAAGGAGGTATGTCAGGATCGTAGCATATGGAAAGAAGTAGTCTCTGCCTACCCCAACGGTAAAAAGGCGTGATTGTATGTATGTATGGTACGTACCATCGTGAATAAGGAACCTAGTCACAAACATAGTAACAAACATACAAAAAACATACTGATTAATTTAAAATCTCCTTCTTTTTGGGAAGTCGGTTGAAAATAGGAAACATTCTGCCTCTAAATTTTCTCTCATGGAACTCGTGGCTCTGTAAGCTGTAGATCTCGCGAGTCTCACCTATATACTTTGTATTAGGCAAATATATTTCTGATAATGAAACGATCATAATTGGAGTTATAGTAAATAGGTTATTGTTTTTGTAAGTACTAAAATGATTAGAACAAATCTTAACGTCAGCGTTCGAAACATCGCGATTCTTCTTTAACCGTCTTATACAAGACAACCACAGATTATAACCTAGTTACTATGTTACCACAACATGGCTGTAAGTCCGTACAAAGTTAGCTAATCGCATGTGAGGCATTCTCAACAAGAGGAACAAGTCCGGCAAGGCTACAACCCGCCTCCAAGCTGGGAGAGAAAAACGGATCGAATAACGGGTCTCATTCATATTTGTGCCTATAATATACTTATCACTAGAATAGAGCTTGTGGGTAAATTTGAAAGAAAGATACACAAATCTAGAGTGATGATTATTGTGGTAGGCGATTTCTTTTCCATTACAAAAGAAGGCTAGGCGTAGAGTGCTACGCAGACGACGTAGCAGAGCGTAGACTTTATATCAATCAATGCAAATAAGAGTCATATCGTTGTTATAGTCGCGCCAATAGTAATACATTAAATGTGCAATGTGCTGCGTCATCTGGTTTAAAAGCTTACATCCAGCTTGACCGATGCTTACGGTAAAAGGACAATTAATTCGAATATGTAGAACAAATTTTTCTCTTTGCATATTATTTTTGAGAATGAAAAAACCTTTTGAAGATGACGAACAAAATATTGATTGAATAAAGAATTAAAAGTAAATTTAGTTCAGCGAATATTCCCCTCCTACCCCTGACCCCTTGAAGTTTATCGGATGAAAAAGTTGTTTAGACAAAAAAGTTGCGTCTTAATAAGGGTAGTAAAAATGTATTGCACATGTTTCGAAATGGCTGAATTATGCCTTTTTACGTTTTCAACCCCCATATCTGCGCTAGTATGAAAAAAATCAAAAATTAAATTAATAAATAATTGCTAAGGGTCAGTTCACACCGCGACGCGACGTGACGATGCTTTTGGATTCGCGCGGTGCAGCGCGGCGCAGCCCGACGCCACCAAACTATCTCAATACAATGTGTATCTTATTATGTAGTTAATAAAGTTCAATTGTGTATCACGCGGCTTCCCGCTAGTGAAGCGCGACGCCGCGCGGCGCAGCCTGAAGCCGCCGAACTATCTCAATGAAATGTGTATCTTTTTATGTATTAAATAAAGTTCTTTTTTGTATCACTCTCTTAATAAGTGCGCGCCGCGTCGCCTCGCGTCGTGGTCTGAGCTGACCCTAAAAATAAACACAAAACTTTACAAAAATCGGTTAAGAAATATTTTTTTTAATACATACATATGAAAGAATTTTACACTGAAACGGAGACCTTCGCTTCGCTCGGTTGACTATATATAAACGCAACATTTAAATTTGCAAATGTTTTAGGTAAAATGTCCAAATGCAGAAAGAGCCGGTCTAAATCGGATTTGGAACATTTACCGGTAATAATTTAGTTTTATCTTGACCATATATAACACAAAAAGCAAAGTAGATATTATAACATTAAAATTAACTTGATTCCCAGGCTGACCCTCTACAAACAAGCTGGTGGTCGTCACCAGACGAGAGAGCAATAATTCATTTTCTAAATGGTAATAAGTATGAGGGGAATATTTCAATGAAATGCATGAACGGTGAGGGCCGTTTTCAATGGGCCGATGGGACTGTCTACTTTGTACGTACATTCTTACCTTACACCAATTTACACGCGTATAATGTATAAGCATAAAAAATTAGGAAGGGTTATACCAATGCAATGAGACCGGCTTTGGTATTTTATGATTCAATATTACTTTGTAGCACAGCTTACAGTCTACTTACTACCTACAATTGGAAAGAGTCGATTGCTTTAACCATTTCTATTATGTAAGTGCTTATTGCTATTTGTTTAGTATAGTTAGAGTATAGTTCATTTCATTTTTTTTTAAATCATTTCATTTCAGTAAAGAGACAAAATTGCCTTAGTTTAAATACTTCTAGGGCCAATTTAAAGATAACGAAATAATTGGAAAAGGACGAATTACTTGGAAAGATGACACATGGTACGAAGGAGACTTTGTCGGCAACGTCCGCCACGGAAAAGGACTTTATGTGGACTCTCGTAAGCAGAAGTATTACACCGGGGGCTGGTACAATGGAACTAAGCACGGCGAAGGAGTTATTAACTATTCTTCAAAAATAAATTCTTATGATGGAGAATGGGTACAGGTAAGTTCATCATATTCATATATTAATTCATAACAAAGTTATAAGTCATTAATAAGTTCATTCACATTTTGTATAACAATATAAAATATTTAGCTTTTTGGGAACATTACCGGCAGGTAGCGACCTAGGTTCTGTCTTTTATTTATAGTATAGATATTATTATTGTAGTTTATATAATCTTGATATTGTCATTAGGTAATTATTTTTAAGTTGTTAAAATAAAGTGTATTTATTGTTTAAAAAAAAAAAAAAAAAACAATATAAAATACATTAATAATTAAATTTGTACTTAAAAAATAAAAACATTCCTATTAATGTTGTAAATAATTAAATTATAAATTGTACATAATAATAAATAAATCATCATTTCATTTTCTTATTTTTGTCTGCTTAGCAGCACCAGTTTTATTCTTCTCTTCTAGTATAACATTTTTTCATCAAGAAATTCGTCAACCGTATAATATGCTTTCGTCAACAGAAACAATTTGAGTTTTTTAATGAATAAAATATTTGATTCAATGTCTCTTATAGATTTATTAACTTTATCATATATTTTAGGTCCTATATTCCAAACTGATAGATTAGATTTTTTTAAACGATTAAGAGGTTGCGATAGATTATTTTTATGCTGCGTGTTATAATTATGCGTATCGCTGATTTTTTCATACTGATTAATATTCATTTTTACAAATTTACATATTTCTAAAATGTAAAGAGATGGCATTGTCAAAATACCACTGTCAATAAATAGTTGGCGGGCCGGTGTGTCCCAGGGCACTCGGCACATTATTCTAATGGCACGTTTTTGTAGACTAAAGACACGCTAACGGTCTGCAGCTTGACCCCATAAGTCAATACCATAGGAGAGCAACGATTGAAAGTAGGCAAAGTAAGATGTTTTTACTGCAGGTGAGTCAAGTACACCGACTAGTCTCGACAGGGCAAAACATGATCTACTGAGTTGGTCGCAAAAATAGTCGATATGCTTGTCCCACCTTAACCCTGAATCCAAAATGAAACCCAAATACTTGGCGTGATCCGTTTGGGGTAGCTGAGTTCCGTCAGATTCAATGGATAATTCTCTTGGTTGTCCTCTCAAATTGAAGTAAATAATATGAATCTTTTTAACATTGAGTTTCATGCCGTTTACTCTGAACCTGGATTTAATCGTTCATCACAACTAGGAATAGGTAGTTGCCTAATACTGAGCCTTGTGGCACAGACATATTTCCCAACTCAGCGAACTCAGACCTATGAACACAACTATCAGTTTTAACCTCAGTTAATTGACGTCTGTTACTAAAAAATGATTCTAATAATTTAAAGCAAACCTCGTTAACACCATAGCGACGCAGTTTTTTAAGCAATAGGTCTACCAAGTCGACTATGGTCGACCAAGTCGAAGGCACGTGATAGGTCGCACAGTATAAGGGCTACATGCTCACCTTGGTTCATTTTATCCAGAATAGATTTTATAAGTTGTCGGGTTGCTAATGTTCTCGACTTTCCCCGTTGGTAGGCGAATTGCTGTTGTGACAAAAATTTGTTGGAATTGAGATGTTGCATTATCCTATCTGCAATACCCAATTCTAGAATTTTAGCAAATTAACTTCTCTCTCGGATCATGATGCCCAACTTGTAACAGTTAATATCCAAACAATTACGAACTCTGTAAACAATACGCAAACTAAGAGACTCATTACACCACTAAGATTAGCAAACTTTCATTCGTCACTCACTATGATTGGGACCGTGTGCTGCACTTAGACCAATCACCAGAAGAGTTATTTGATAGAGTAATAACAATATTTTGTAACCTCTTTTATTCTTGTTTTCCAAAAAGTAAATATCCAGTTCGAAAGTCAAACAAAAAGTGGATAACGGATGAGATAGTAAATTGGAAATCATTGTTAATAGAAATAACAAAGCTCAATAATAATATATCTAACAATGAAGAACTCTCGAATCAACTTCTAAAATTTCAGAACTATTACTCTGAACTACTTTTACATGAGAAAAAATCCCATTTTAACGAAGTTATAAATAAATCCGAAAATACGATTAAAAATATCTGGAACATAGTAAAAGACGTGACCCGCAAAACCAAAATAAATGAACTTAGTCATCTCCAAAAAAGTCATGTTGGACTGGCAAAATCATTAAATGATTATTTCATAAACACGGCACGTAACTGCATAACATGCACAAATGAAGTAGAATCAACTAATTCGAATTCGAATTCTACTGTACTGTAAAAGTAGTTCAGAGTAATAGTTCTGAAATTTTAAAAGTTGATTCGAGAGTTCTTCATTGTTAGATACATTATTATTGAGCTTTGTTATTTCTATTAACAATGATTTCCAATTTACTATCTCATCCGTTATCCACTTTTTGTTTGACTTTCGAACTGGATATTTACTTTTTGGAAAACAAGAATAAAAGAGGTTACAAAATATTGTTATTACTCTATCAAATAACTCTTCTGGTGATTGGTCTAAGTGCAGCACACGGTCCCAATCATAATTAGTGAGTGACGAATGAAAGTTTGCTAATCTTAGTGGTGTAATGAGTCTCTTAGTTTGCTTATTGTTTACAGAGTTCGTAATTGTTTGGATATTAACTGTTACAAGTTGGGCATCATGATCCGAGAGAGAAGTTAAAAATGGTTCTGCAGAGACCATGTCCTCATCAATATTACAATACACGTGGTCTAAGCAAGACGTTGATGACTTGATTTTACGAGTAGCAAAATCAGTGAGACAAGTCAAATTATTACAAAGCAACAAGTCAATCAAATGTTTTTTACGCGAAGTTTCCTTTAATAGATCAACATTAAGGTCACCAACTACAAGCATTCTTCGATTCAACCTACATATATCCAAAATTTTACTAAGAACATCCATAAATTGAGCAAAACATCCTGACGGTGGTCGATATATGCAGACAATAATAAGATCATATTTTTGAACAAGCACAGATAAAATTTCAATATGCATTTCTATGGAGAGTAGTCTTATGTTTTCTAATTCTACAGCTGGCAGGTCATTATGTACATAGATACAAGAACCTCTGTGGATTCTTTTATCTCTACAGTATGCAGAAAGTAATTTAAAATTCATTACATTAATCCCTTCTACTTCTACTTGTTTCAACCAGTGTTCAGTCAGACACAGAACTTGTAATGACTTCATCGTACAGCACTGTAAAACTGATATGTATCCTAATTACCTATGTAGGTACTAAAGTAATAAAAATAATAAATCTGCAATTAAAAGTTCTTTCCAGAACTTATATAGATATAGTCAAACGTTAATGGTAATCATCCATTTAGGTTATAATAAGTTTGACATAAACAAAGTACCTTTTTATGTTGTAAAACATTTGTTCAGAATGTGCGCCACGGCTTTGGATCTCGAGAATATAATGCTCAAAGCGGTTACAGAGGCGACTGGGAGGATTACATCAGAGAAGGCAAAGGACTGATGATATGGCCGAACCATGACGTAAGCTTTTGCATATTTGTAACTTATTTCAATCTTGCTACTGTACTTATACCATTTTACCACGGTTATATTATAGACAACATTACAGTGATTTTGCCTAAGTGTGATTTTTGCAAGATGTTTTATTCTTTAGTTTTATAGAGGCGAGTGGCGAAATGGAGTAATGTCAGGTTTTGGCATTTATATTTGGGAAACAACTTTTAACAAAACTATGTCACTATCTTCTATGAATGCCTATCGTGGTCAGTGGCTAAACGGTGAAAGACATGGATACGGTATACTCAACTTAGGACTGAACCTGGGATCACATTATAAAGGAGAGTTCAAAAACAACAAAAAACATGGAGTGGGTAAATTTGTTACAAATAATGGATTAATACTAGAAAACAGAGAATTATTTATAGATGATAATCTTAGCCGTACACATAAAAATCATGAATTTGATATTTGCGACGACAATGTCGGCCTCTGCTACCATGTCGATAAAGCGTACAAGAACATCGACAGACAGAATGAAGTAAGAGCGAACATAATTAAAGAGTTCGTGGAATATAATAATCATTATAAACCAAAAGTTTCAATATCCAATCGAAAAGAATCTGTAAATGAAAATGAGGCATCAGAAGAATTTATGCAATTCGAAATAGATTCCTTGAAGAGAGCGTTGAAATGTTATGAAATAGATTTGAAAAACATCTACTATCAATACGCGACAATATGTAACACCCAAGAAATTGTTTTTTCTCCTGTTATGATACGTTTGTATTTGTGGCAATTCTACAATGATTGCAACGTGCACGAACATGGTTTAAATCTAGTCGAGATCGATAACATATATCACAATAATCCAGAGTGGCTTTCGAGAAACGCCCACGATCCATTTGAGAAGATATATTTTTGGCAGTTTACGCAAACCTTAATATCTGTTGCAATTAGACTGTATGCGAAGAGACAATTGCCGGGCGTGAAGCCGGATACGATTGTAGCCAACGCTTTTAAATATTTTATGCATAGAGATGTTTTGCCGGGCGTTGGTCACCACAAAGGTACCTACTTTATTTATTTGTTTTAACGTAAAAATATCAATAATCTTTTTAATTAGAATTACAGAAGTCTGGTTTTAGGCATCCTCTTTTGATTACTGATACCTTTAAATGAATGCCTGATGTCTAGATAACTATTACATAGAAAGAAATATACCGAAGAACCAATGATAAACAAGGTGCCCCAACGCGTAGTGACCGCCCGGGCGACTCTTGATTTACCTTGTAGATCGGTAGTAATATATAGTAATCGATGTTGCTTCATATGTTTAATACCCGTTGTAATACCTATTTTTAATACCCACAGGCCGGCTAGTGAATGGCTACGGAAATGTTGTACCTCTGAAGGCGACGTACGAGCTTTACCGTAAAATCGGGGAACCTCACACAGTCCGCATGTTTCTAACTGCGGTTAAACAATCTCCTCATTGTACTGACACTACGCAACCTGATGTGTTTGAGGTCACTGATGATACGCCGATTGGAAGAAACCTGTACATATACGGAGATGAAATTTCTTATATTACTGGTAATTGAGCGTTTGTTTCTTTCATTAGTAACTACCTACTCATAACAATAGGCGCTACCTATTTAATGCTTACCAGTTGACGCTGGCAAGCAGGTCCTGAAGAAGATACCCAGCCGTTAAAAGTTGTTAATATTACCTACCTATGACGGAAGAAGCAGAATTTTAATCTATAGGTATAATGACTTAAACCGTAAAAGTGTAATGAAATAAAACATTAAGAATCTACCTAAATATGTCTCAGGAGCAGTCTCGTCTTGTTGGGAAACAAGTAGGTAATATTTTAATAACAAGCTTTTCGATACATAATCTAGGACAGAGCAAATCAATATAAACCCAACGAGCCTAAACACAACACAACGGGTGTATCATACAGGTAGGCACAGACCTCGGATTACGCTACTCTACGCTTTTATGTCCTAAATCTATGGTCCATTCCCATTGGGAATGGTAAATAGGTTAGGGATAGATAATATGGTATCAATAGGTATAACAATAACTAGGAACTTACAATTTACATACTAGGTATTATTAATAATGCGGAAAATATTAATTATTTACTCGTTAAAACAATTCTTTGTGTTACTTATGTTATTATGTTTATTGACCCGGCTGTAGGGGAGGAAAACAGCGAGATAATTGCAAATTCAACATCCTATCCTAGAATGAGGTAGGTAGAGCTCTTACTCATACAAATTCATTATAATCATATGTTTTACCAGGGACGCCATAATGAAACAAAACAACTAAATAAATGTTATTGCATTTGTATAGTAATTAGTTTTATAAAACCATCTATTGGCGTAAGCGACAGATAGCTTGACTTCTATAATAAGCGATAGGTCGCCGGTTCATATCCTTAGCACGGATGTTCGTTCACAGGTGGTAAGAGCATATATTATATCGATGTTATGCCTGACTTGTTGCCATAAAATAACTTACCGCCATCAAGGAAAAAATCTGCCGCCATAACCTTACGGTATTCCGCCAGCTCACAAACCTTTGAGATACAGAGTATTATAGGTCTAGTGTGTTCACGATCTTCGAAAAAATCGTCGCTTAGAACTAAATAAGATGAGAAAGTGGTCAGACGCTAACCTATACATTAATAAAAATATTTGGGATGGACTAATATATTAATTTTCACTTCATAATTAGTCACTATCACTACTCTCACTCTGCCAATCTCAATGATAGCACAGAATACTTAATAGTACTCTGCTAGAGCTGTGTACCCTATCTATGGTCTATCTTAGAATACGAGTACGGAAATTGTATTGGAATTTGGAAACTCAGTTCTCCTGCGCCTCAGCTCACTGCAATCTTCGATTTCCAGATAAAAAGCGATTCCATTCATAGACCACGTCGTCACTTAACATCAGGCGAATACATTAATGCGGGTGAAGCCGCGGGGCACAGCCAGTTCTACATACATTAATATTTCACTTGTTGCAGATGAACCTAAGCCAGAAGCATGCGAATTCTCAAATTCCTATCATCGGAAGAAGTTCAGTCTTTTTACTTTCCGAAATTTAGAAACGAAAACCATGATCAATATATTCGCGCAGATATTTCCGTATCTGTGCGTAAACGGCAGAATAGTGGATTTGGAGACCGAAATAACATTCTACGAGTTTTTTGAAGCGTTTGTATTATGTGCTGAGGAAAGCTTAAGATTGACGGAAGAAGAATTTTAAGGAAACATTTAAGACGTTTTGAAAAACAGTTTTAATATAGATTTAACTTTTTCATTAGTTGTTTTATTTTCATATTAGGCTAGGTACCTTATGTAGGTTAGGTACGAGTAGGTATCTAAACGTAGTCCAGTAGAAATTTGTGGCTAAACATTTAGTTAGCATGAATACTCCGGAATACAATTCTTAATTTATTAATAAGCCACCTATCTAACATTAACTAAAAAAACATGCTACTTATGATCGAAGTAGGATTCAACTTCAAAATCCGAACTCTTTCAATGTTCGTAAATTCCTCAAACGTGTAGAGGCGTGTTACTACAGAAGTCTTAATTATTATTAAGACTTAAAATTCTGTACGTGTTACCAACTTATGGTTCAGATGGGCTGGGATCACATGAGCTGGGATCTTAAAACGCGTCGCCTGAATTTAAGAATTCTGCTGCTGTGGGAAGGGTTAAGGGAGTTTTTCTTGATCCTTTCAATTTGATTTTAGCTGCCGGAATACAGTCAAAATATTTTAAATTATTATTTTCAGTAATATTAATTCGCGTGAAAAACTTGCAAATGCGTGAAATGGAACGTAAATATTAGATAAATCCATCATCCTAGAGGTAAAGCCTTTGTCTAAAGCCGGCGCCAGACATAGCTCTAACATTTGGGCACTTATTTGAACACACATTTGAGCACATGTGAAGCACGGGTATTTGAGTATTTGTTCAAAGTTTGCTCAAAGTTTGGCACTTTGCCATTTGGTGTCGGTTTTTGAGCGCACATCAAAGCGTTCAAAGTTCGAAACTGCAAAAAGTGTTGTTTGCAAAGTATGTGTGGCAGGTACCGCAAATAAGTGCTCAAATATGTGACAAAGTAAGTCACAAAGTCTTTGTCAAACATTTGTTTGTGTCTGGCGCCGGCTTGACACTAACAGTGACCACCGCGTGACGTGTGCCGATGAGCGTAGCGAGGAGAGAAGCTGCGGCAGCGCGTCACTAGGACCGACGCTATGACGTTTAAATGAAGCTACAGATGACCGTAATCGTATCTGTAAAATGTCCGTCTAATTTATAGGTAATGAGAAGTCAATTAATTTTCATAAAACAAAATCTTTATTTATTCCATCAACTTTGTTTCCGCTTTTCTTCGCGCAAAGGGGAGCTGTCCACCTCCAACCCTAGAGAAGGGGAAGTAGGGACCTCTCCCTCTCCAGATTGAGCTAATTATTGAGTACTCCACCTCAAGATTTTAAAATATTCACTATTTCACATCTTCTAAAGGGAGAGGTTTCGCAACTTTTCCTTTTTGTTGGGGTTGTACCCCCCCCCCCCCTTCTCCTCCCCGCCACTTCCCCCCCCCTCTTAAGTCGACGGTGTCTTAATAGAGTAGGTATTGCACTAGTTGCGCCATTCGAGATGATTAGCGGTAGATAAGCATGCTGCTATTTCATGGTGGCCATATACACTACGAGAAATCGTTACGATCAGACTGTCGAACTGTACAGTCTGATCGTAACGATTTCTCGTAGTGTATATGGCCACCTTTACGATCAGTCGGCACAGTTCGTCCGATTCCCATAAATCAATTGAAATTTTCGTATTGTTCCGTTCGACTGTACAGTCTCAAAAAATCGTGCGAAACTGCACAGTTTCATAACATACATGTAGCGATTTATCGGTACCGTTCGAACTGTACAGTCTGATCGTAACGATTTCTCGTAGTGTATATGGCCACTATAATATATAATATATAATATATATAGAAATATTCCTTTGTGAAAAAATACTTACACAAGCTAAACAGTACTTTTTAACTGACTTAACAAAAAAGGAGGAGGTTCTCAATTTGTCTGTGTTTTTTTTTTGTGTGTGTGTATGTTACTCGGAACAAGGTATGTTACGCGATTACTCCGTCAATTGTGAACGGATGGAACGGTGGAACGGTCAAATGATTCTTTTTTTAATAGGTAGGGTGGTGAGGTGGTCCCATTTTAATTTTATCGAGATCTGATTAGTATCTTCAGAGATATAGAGATAAATATCTCAAACATAGGAGAATGTACTGGTTTTAGAATAAGAGTCCCAAGAAGATTATACACAAAGGAGGTTGCTATTGCATATACTTTTGAAGACTAAAAAATATGACCTTGAGTAATGTTTTTATATCTTTCTTCACGTTGATTTTGGTTTTTAACCCTCGACGCAAGACGAAGGAGTGTTATAAGTTTGACGTGTGTATATGTATGTCTGTCTGTGGCATCGTAGCGCCCAAACGGATAAACCGATTTTGATTTAGTTTGTTTTGTTTGATAGATGTCTTCGTCGAGAGTGTTCTTAAATCTAAATTTTAAAAAAATCTAAAAAAAATAAAGAAAATCTGTTCAGCCGTTTAAATATTATCAGCTCTTTTTTGGTTAAAAAAACTACGATAGCAACTTTCGTAAGCTGGTAGTCCTTTGACCGCGGACGTCAAAAAATCTAAATGGCGCTGTCGCAGTATCTTGTCACTTCAATGATATTGCAAAAATATGGTATGCTTGATCTAATTCTGAGACATCTCCTTGGAATGGTCTCAATGTACAAAGTTATACATATGCTTTGATTATAAACTCGGATCATACAAATCAGTCGGGGGTGGTTTTAATTTTCTTTAAGTATTATTGACAGATATTCTTACGGTCACTGTGAGCGAGATGGAAACAAAGGTGGGGAGAATGAATTTGTATTCACAGGAATGTTCTAGCAGGCAAAGTCTTGTTAATGTGCAAGGTTTTTGAGCATACCTAATATTTTTT
The DNA here is from genome assembly GCA_954871355.1 of Cabera pusaria. Lineage (NCBI taxonomy): Eukaryota > Metazoa > Arthropoda > Insecta > Lepidoptera > Geometridae > Cabera > Cabera pusaria. Next base: position 19,891,279 of record OX940887.1, read on the forward strand.
GACATGACATGACGTTTGGCGAAGATGGCGGCCATATCAGTCCCGCCCGCGACACTGCATACATAAATAACTCAAACTTAAGCATAATACCACAGATTATATAAAAGTCACTACCTAAATAATCTAGGATGATGGATTATAGTGGATGGCGTCAAAACTTTGGCAGCATGTCCATTTTCTGTTTGTGTTAGTGTCTAGAACTGCTAGAGTGTGCGTGAGTAGGCAAGTGATCACTAGTGTAGAACATATCGATAAAAAGGTAAAAATTTATAAAACTAAAACTTATGTAAAAAGAAAACAATTTATGTGATAAAATACGTAGTTACTTTACTGAACTTATGGAAATTAGTTTTTGTTAAAAAATGCTACAGTACTTAACTGTAATTAGACAACCTTAAATCTGGCGGTATAGATTTCTTAGCTTTTCTAAAACACAAATCTTAAATGTTCTTGCGTTTTCAATACGTCAATTAAATATTACAATTTTGAGCTACAAACCATCTATACTTCTATACTAATATTATAAAGAGATAACATGTATGTTTGTATTGAGTTAGCTCAAAAACTACAGGACGATTATTTTTTTCTCTCATATATAAATTTATTAATGGTCTTTTAGAATGAACATAGGCTATATATTATCCTGTTTAAAAGATAGGTATATTCGTGAAGACCTATTTTGCAACTTAGTCGCCAATAAAACGGTCGAGAAAACACGTTTTTTACGAAAGATAATTAATCTGAAATAGATGTAAGAAAGTATTTATCAAAGAGTAGTACAACTTAATAAGACCTACAAAAAAGTCCGCGATAACATATGTCTATCGCACAGACTCACAGTAACTATTTAAATCTTTATTTTTTAATAAAAAATGTTACAGAACTTTCAAGGCTATTTTCTTCTATACAGTATTAATCCTTATTTAAATAATTACGCTAATTATCTCGGCCCAATATCATAGATTAAAATTGTCCTTTACAGTATATAATTTATATGAAAATACATTTTTTTTCATTATAAATTATAAGTAATATCCGTGGGGAGTTTTTACAAAATGCTTTCTCAGCGGAAACCTACGTCATAACAACTATCTGCATTTTAAATTTCAGCGCAATCCGAAACAATATTGATTTGTTACCCCACTTCACCCTCTTAGGGTGGCATTTTGAAAAAGCCTGAAACTCGTATTTACTTATTTATTTACAGAAGTACGGTTTGCGTGAAGGTCGAATAAAATGACTATCCAAACTTTGAACCCCCGTTTCATCCCCTTAAAGAGTGAATTTTGAAAAATCTTTTCTTAACGGATACTTATGTTAAAACAACTGGATGCCAAATTTAAGCGCAACCCGAAACAATATTGGTTTTCAGACTTTGTTACCTCATTTCACTCTTTTAGGGGTGGAATTTTGAAAAAGCCTGAAACACGTATTTACATATTTTTTTACAGAAGCACTTGTATGAAGTTTCGAATAGAAAAGACTATCTAAAAATGTTGTTTATCCGTACAAACTTTGAACCTCCATTTCACCCCCCAACGGGGTGAATTTTAAAAATCCTTTCTTAGTACACCCTTGCGTACTAAGACAAATATACTCTTTAAATTTCAAGTCTCTACGACCAGCGGTTTAGGCTGTGCGTTGTCTGTCAGGCAGTCAGTATGTCAGGACAAAGATTCTTATAGTATTATATATATTATCATATAAAAGTACGCGCATCGCAAATAATAAAAAAATGCAGTGAAACCACAAATTAGGCCATACTTACTTTGGAAACATTAATCAGCTTTTTTATTGTAAAAGGTAACAGGACAAGCACGACTCTCACTTGATGGTAAGCGATGACGTCTACCTATTACAGATACAGCGATACAGGAAAATTCTGGCAGTCCAGAATTTTGCATGGCACTCCACTGCGCCTGTTACCTTGAGACATAAAGATGTTAAGTTTCACATGCCCCGTAATTTCACTGGACACCTTGCCATTTCAACCGAAAAACATTCCTATGAAAATTAATTGGCTAAGTGGTCGGCCCAGGCGGACTAGAAGAAGTCCTACCACAACAGAAAAAATATTTTTTTGTAAATGCTAACGATATAAAGTAATTTGATGTCAATATAGTATGATCTATTGTATCATTATCATCATCAGCCAGTGTCAGTCCACTGCTGGACTGTAGGCCTCTCCCAAGATGCGCCACTGAGCCCAATTTTCAGATCTTTTTTTCCAATCACTGCCCACCGCATTGCGTATGCCGTCGCTCTCCACTCTCCAAAACTCAAAATTTGAAATCACCCCGACTGATCTATGTATAATCTATAATGAAAATAAAAATATTCCAATGAGTCTGAACACTACATCTCACCTGTAAGTTGGCGAGGAGTTGAGTATTCAGCAGATTCCAGAAGATGTCCCAGCATCATGTCAATGCTTCAGTGTCCTTTGTCGTTGAAGAAAAGGATACCGAATTTCGAATTAATCACTATGAAAGTTGATTTCATAGCGCCATCGACTAGAAAAATGCTCATAGTTTTACAACGGCTAAACAGATTTTCATGAATCAGAGCTAATAACACTTTCGATTAATAATAATAATAATAATAAAGCTTTATTTAATTCCATGCAAAAAAAATATAAATTACAATAGTTTCTTAAATAACAAATAAATTATAAATAAATAATTCCATTTCCATTCTTTCATTTTTAATTAAGATTTGATTTGACTAGCTTGTAAATAGTTATAAATTGTAAATGTATTATTAGAATATTAAATGGAATAGAAATATTTACAATTAGTATATTGTATGACAATGTTGATATTAAATTATATTTTTATAAGTTATTTTTGTATGGACCCCCTTTGGGTAAAAGCCTCCTCCAAGGTATGCCACTTTTCTCTATCTTTGGCAGTCTTTAGCCAATCTTGTCCTGCCACTGTTGCTATTTCATCCGCCCATCTGGCGTGCGGGCGGCCTCTCGCTCTTCTTCCTCGCGGTCCAGACCATTTCACCGCTCTCTGGGTCCATCTGTTGTCGTCATATCTAGCCACGTGACCTGCCCATTTCCATTTCCTTTGTAGCGAGAAGGTTAAAGCATCAGTAACTTTGGTTTTTTTGCGGATGTTCACAATCCTCACCTTATCTTTGAGTTTTAAGCCTATGATGCTTCTCTCCATTCGTCTTTGGGTGGTCTGAATTTTGTTTATTGTTTTAGCATCGAAAGTCCAAGTTTGGCACCCATAAGTCAGACATGGTAGGATAGCAGTGTCCATAGCTATTTTCTTAGTGGATAGCGGTAGTTGTGATTTGAAAATTTCTTTATGAGCCCAGTATTTCTTCCAGGTGATTGCGACTCTCCGTTCCACCTCTTCTAAATTTCTATTTTTATTAAAGGATATTTGTTTACCCAGGTATATGTACTTTTCTACGAATTCGAGAGGTCTGTCGTTGATGTAGATTGGTGATGTATGATGATTAGTCATGACCTTTGTTTTATCAAGATTAATTTCCAATCCGACTTTTGAACTAGCCTGGTGCAAGTCATTTATCATTGTGTTTAGTTGGTGTGGACATTCTGAGAACAAAATAATGTCATCGGCAAATCTAAGATGACTTAAGAAGCTTCCATTCATGTTAATACCTCGATTGGACCACGGTACTTTCGATTAAAACACTTTCAAAACCGTTTCATCATCCTTCATTGCTCGCAGAGGAAGATTATAGGAAGATTTACAGGAAGATTTTCTATTTCAAGATAGAAAATCTTCCTGTAAGTCTTCCTATATCCTTTATATATAACACTTCCTATATATATAACAATAAGAATAGAAGCTAGTGGAGTCAACTCCACTAGCTTCTATTCTTATTGTTATATACCGGCTGTAATTCACGTACCATTAGTCGAATTTTCTCGAACTGGGTTTCGAGCGAGTCAGTCGCTCTTCCTCGGGAGTGAGGTCACGCGGTGAGATCGCGATGTTCACCAGTAAATTCGACTAAAGGTACGTGAATTACAGCCGGTATATAACAATAATAATATTACAAATTCACGATAATTTTAAAATCAAAATAGCTTCTATTCTTTTCCGTTTCCTCGGTGTCAGTTCCAGCTTGATTGATAATCTAGTAGGTACAAAATTGATTTATCAAAATGTTTAGAACAAAGTCTGAAGTGTTTCGTTGGATCCTAATTTTCACGCCTTCCTGCCTTTATCCACTTGATTGCATTTTCGGACATTTTGGAAACCTACAACAAAATGATATAATATATTAATGTGGTAAACTGTCACACATTCTTCATAAAAATATATATAATAGCATTATCATAAGTAATAATAGATTGAATACGAGTAAGTATAAGTGCTGATAATATAATTAGGTACCTATTATAGTTACTACTAATTTTGCGCGACATTACTTTGATAACTTTTTATAATATTTTAAGATCGTTCACAAAACGATAAAACCAACTTCAAATGCCACGCTATCCATTTTCAGTATAAAGTTAAAGTTGGAGGTGTTTATGTCCATATCTCTGGAGATACTTATCAGATTTCAAAAAATGTACAATGGGACCAAACGGGCAGAATAAACTCTCGAAAATAAATTTCCAATCCGGTTAAGAACTTACGGAGTTATGAGATAACAAACATAAAAAAGGCGAACTGAGAACCTCATCTTTTTATTGTGAAGTCGGTTAAAAATATTCAAATTTCGTTCTAAGCAAGGCCATAAGCTAACCGTTCCATCCTTTAAAAAAATCTTCATATTATAAATCAACTATCTGGGTCCCGCATGGATCTGGGTCAACATGCGCGTGGGCTGTGCGCGGTAGAAAACACTGCTTAATTTGCACATTAACCTTCCCTATTTGTATTGTTCCCTATTTCATTAGCTTCAATTTTGATTTCGCGGAACTTTATTTTATTCTAAAATAAAAGTAGCCAAGTTACTTGGTAGTTAATATTTTAACATCAGCATTCTGTTAGTGAAAGTCCCGTTAAATTGGTCCAGTCATTTCAGAGATAAACCGGAACAAACAGACAGACAGACAAACATTTAAAATTTTGTTTTTTATGTAAGTACCGTATATTCTTTCATATGCATTTAGTGAAAAGCTGTTAATTTGGAATTACAAACAGACACTTCAATTTTTTATATGTACAGATTTAGTGTAAAATGTATATAAACGATTTTATATATTTGAAGTTTTAAGTGTAATATTATAATATTACACTTAAAGGAATTTATATATTCCTTTTTATAAGGGTATCGACTATATTTATCGACAAAGTTTTGGAGGGTTCTCGTACATCACTAGCCGGGCGGCGTAAAATAATGTTTGTTATTTAGATAAATTAAAGCTTTCAAATGATAACCATTTACCACCTCGGTAGTTATATGACGAAAAAGATGTATATAATGTAAGCAAAATAAATATTTTGATTCAAAAAGTGGTTATATATGAGAATAAATGCCCACAAAGACTTACGTGTGAAATGATAATTCTGGATCTTTTACGCCTCCTTTAGTTGTTCTTGGTGGATAAAACACAGCACAACACGACATAATTTAACCATGCAACAGGGTTTCAGTCTTTAAAGCTATGTTTCTATTTAATTTTTAATTAATTAGTATGATGCGTCGCTATGTTATGGCCTGTTAGCCGGTCAAAAATGGACACGATCACCCATGCGCGAGGTTGTCAATTTGATATTAGCTTTCTCGTTTACTCTTATCTCGCGATCCCTGTAATAGAAAGGGTAGGACAATGTGTTGATAAAATGAAAGTCGATGTGACAACGTCACATGGCTGACATGGCTCCATCCATTGTAATCCATCATCCTAGTAAATAGTACTTTTCGTTGCTAGGTTGGCTACACAGTGCTTTCATAATTCGGGTATTAACAATGTAAGGAAGTGCCAACTCTTACGAGTATAACGTAGTAGAGTGATTCAGACTGTGTGGGCCATATGGCGGCAATTAATGTTAATAACAGCAAATAATACTTTTTACTATTCATTTTGGAATACAACTAGTCCGTGTTATAAAAGTATTTGGAATTATTGTAATAAAATAGACAATTAATTATCGTGATTCGTGTGTGCCAGATGCTTGTATTGCGCAGGGCCATTTTGGCATTGTCCTTTGATACCTTGACACAGAATAATGAATAGTACAAGTAACCTTGATGACATCATTATGACTAGTGAATATTTTCACTAGCGCGGCAATTTAGGGTTCCGAACCCAAAGGGTACCAAATGAACACTTTCTGAGACTTTGTTGTCCGTTCGTCCGTCCGTCCGTCGTCCGTGTGTCTATATGTGCGCACTTTACAGATGTACCTTCTTAACCGTAATAGGTACATACTTGAAATTTTTACAAAGTATATATCCGTCAGTGTATAACGGCCCAGACACGAAATTTTATAGATGCATGTAATTTAATTAAAACTTGTTTTGCACTAAAAATGGTAATTTTTTTTTTTTTAAATAAAACCGACTTCATTATCACAAACAGGCACTCAAAAGCGAAAAATAAATTACTTAATATAATTATTATAAGTGCTACCCACTTATCTATTTGAAGTCGGTGCCACTGCCAGTCTAATAGGTAGTAGATAGATACTACCTACATGTATCTACCTACTTACTACTACTACATACATAGTATCTATCTACTATCCAATAGACTTGGCTGGCACCGACTTCAAATAGATTAGTGGGTAGCGCTTATAATAATTATATTAAGTAATTTATTTTTCGCTTTTGAGTGCCTGTTTGTGGTAATGAAGACGGTTTTATTTTTTTGAAAAAGATTTTATTGTTTTTACTTTCCATACTTTTTGTACACCTTTGACATATTTATGTTACAAGATTTTATCATTTATGTCAATAATTGTAAAGCTTAGCAGTTTGTCAAGTTTTTGTTGTGTGTTTCGTTTTATCCCCGAATATGTTTATGTTTATGTTTTTATAGTAAAACTCAATTCGTCATTTATAACATAAGAAAGGAGATAAAAAGCTGCGGAAAATGAGCGGAAAAGTTAGAGAGGCATCTAAATTGCACTTTAAATCGCCTATGGCAAAGAAGCCGCAGCAAATTTTATTTTCTCAGAACCGTTACGACCCCAAGACTAAAGTAGAGCATTGGGACTATTCCATCCTAGCTGAGACTAAAGATAATTACGTATATCGCGATTCCCTGAGTAATCATCTCAGTACGTACTTACGATTAGGTTCAGAGGACCATGGAGTGAGTATGACTGAAACCAGAGCCATGCTTGGGCAGATTTTCACCAAAACCGACCCCGTTTATTCATTCAAGCCTCTTGTTAATTTCACCTCGTATCCTTGCACTGAGTAAGTACCTATTATGTGAAGTATATTTATCTGCATAAGCATTTGGGACCCCCGGGAAATTTCCCGGGATATCCCAGTTACTTTTACGTGTGCCAACCCTATCGACTACTGCTTAGATACTGAGACAGGAATGGGATGGCACTTGCAGTTCCGGCGTTTTACGACTGGTGCGTAAAACTCGATGGAGAACAGCTAGGCTATTCTGTAAGCTATCTCGACAGCGGATTCCGCGGTGAGATTCGAATTTCGTAGTTTGAAATTCAATCGTATCACGTTCGCAATACGGTTGAATTTCGTAGTACAAAATTCAAATCTCACCGCGGATTCCGTTGTCGTGATAGCTTACAGAATAGCCTAGCAGAGCGGGGTCCTCTTACAGATTTAATAAGGAAAGTGTACTTAGCTTTTGGGGCGCGGTCTTTTACGCAGAAGTGGACCGATCAACACATTTGATTAGGCAGCGCGTAATAATAACGCCTGGAGTTAATTATAACTTTTATTGTTTATTTTATGTCCTTTATACAGTCGACGTATCTCAGCAACTTTACATGCTGAGAACACGCGAAACTTCTTAATCATTATTTATATTTTGAGGCATTCCAGTTTTAGGAAAAATATATTACTGAATAATGAAAATTTGTTGTCAAAACTCTTCTGTCATTGGTGATCGATTTTGAACATAAAACATAATTCAAAAAGATTGACCACCATGATTAAAACTATCAAAAGAGTTTAAGGTTGGCGTAAGGTCGCCACATCACCCCCAACGAAGACGAACATCCCCACCAAAAAGGGGGGCCGCCCGTGAACGGAAGGATGCACCAATTGTCCCATAGTCATTCATAATCAAACAAATCTGAGATGACCATAGAGGAAGTTGAAATTCGGGACGTCAGGACAACCAAATTATACAAAATAACAATTTACATTAACTAAAACTCAAATTATCTCGGGACTAAGGATTCACAGATCCAAAACATCCCTAAATTTGACTCGACGTCCAGAACGCGTCGAAACGGCAGGATCCAAGGCTGGTGGAGGAGACTCCTTCGAGGCAGGCAATGGAATTAAATTTCCGACCGGAGGAACAGGCACCGTGAGAGGTACGTCCAATGGGTTGCTGCCTGGTTGCACTGAGGTTGATTCATGATCATCCTCAGCCTCGAGATGTGCTAGTTTAACTCTGTCCACGCTTACCTCCTGCCTTTTTCCCCCCACATCAATCGTGACGGTTTTTGCCCCTCTACTGAGGACCTTATATGGTCCAGTATAGGGTGGCTGAAGAGAACGTCGGACCGTATCGTCACGTAAAAACACGTGCGTAGTGGTCGACATCTCTTTAAAAGTGAAAACTTAAGGAGACGAATGCCGAGACGCAGGAATTGGTCGAAGATCTGCCACAACCTTTACGTAGCTGTGCCAAAAAATCATGCGCACTACTATCACTGGTTCGCAAGGATGGTACCACGAAATCCCCTGGAAGTCTCAAAGGCTCTCCATATAATAACTCGGCAGCAGAACATTTCAAGTCTTCCTTGAGTGTTGTTCTAATACCTAACAGAACCAGCGGTAAGGCTTTACTCCATGTCTCTGCATGGCACATTAAAGCAGCCTTAAGCTGTCTGTGCAAACGTTCTACCATCCCATTAGCTTGCGGATGATAACTGGTTGTCCTAATTCACTTAGTTGCGCAAAACTGTAACAACTCATTAAACAAGGTAGACTCAAACTGTCTGCCTTGGTCAGTAGTGACAACGAGTGGTACACCAAATCGCGAAATCCACCCGTTGACAAAGGTATTTGCTACCTCTTCAGCAGTGATACATGACATCGGCCATGCCTCAGCCCACCTCGTAAATCTATCGATTGCGGTGAGGCAGTACGAAAAACCGTGCAGGAATGCATGGAGTGAATTAAGCATTTAGAAAGAGCGGCACGTCGGTTCAGGCGTCTTCGAGTAATCGGTGAACATACATAAAAAAAAGATTCCGACGTTTTGCGAACCGCTATAAATATAAATATATGAAATACTACCCGTTTTTCAGGCTAGGTAATTACTATACTTCAGTGCCTCAAGCTTTAAAAAATATAGGTAAGTACCTACACGCCATAAGTATTTGGCTAGAATTTATTTTTACCATTTTAGTTCAATGTCCCAGATAAAAGCTTGTTTTTAAAAATATTTTTTCTAATAATTTATTTTTAACTTTTTAATAGGTAGGTATAGATACCGACTACCTACCTACTACCTAAGTGTTTAAAGAAAAGGCATGATGTTTTAAAATATTCCACGGATATTTGATGTGATTATGGGTAAAGTGCTCTTCAAGGAATATCAATCGACTCAGTGGGGCTATGTTGCTTTATAACAGAAATTCCATGGCCACCTTACAGCTTTATCATCAGATCCTGGCTATCATTTAAGTGTAAAGTGCTCCTCAAGACGAATCATTTGAACCCAAATTCACTGGGATTGCGTTATTTTATCACAGAGATGCCGTGGCCACCTTCCAGCTTCATCACCAGTCGCTAAATATCATGTAGGTGTAAAGTTATCTTCAAGACGAATCAATCGAGCCCAAACTCGATAGAGTTACGTTGATTTATCACAGAGATGCCGTGGCCACCTTCCAGCTTCATCATCAGACCCTGGATATTATCTAGGTGTAAAGTTCTCTTTAAGACCAATTAATCGAGACCAAACTCGGTAAAGTTACGTTGATTTATCACAGAGATGCCGTGGCCACCTTCCAGCTTCATCAATAGACCCTGAATATCATCTAGGTGAAAAGTTCTCTTCAAGACGAATCAATCGAGCCCAAACTCGGTAGGGTTACGTTGATTTATCAGAGAGATGCCGTGGCCACCTTCTAGTTTCATCATCAGACCCTGGATATCATTGAGGTGAAAATTTTTCTTCAAGACGAATCAATCGAGCCCAAACTCGGTAGGGTTATGTTGTTTTATCACAGAGATGCTATGGCCACCTTCCATCTCCATCATCAGACCAGCTCCATGGTACCATATCATTGTATTGTCACCGAAGATACATAAGTACACCAAATTTGAGTCCAATCGGACATCGGGAAGTGGGTCTTATTAAGCTTCCATGATTCCATCCGAACATACATAGTGACATACATACATACATACATACATACATTGCAAGTTAAATAAAAGCTTGTAAAAAGATTCCGACGTTTTGAGAACCTCCTCTTTTTATGTGAATTCGGTTAATGATACAAAAGTCGTTATCCGCGATTCAGCAACGAACATATATAAAGACGTGATGCCACTCTGATTGTCGAATTTCAACATTTTGTCGTGTAAGTTATGAAATAGACCGTCTATTCTGCACTACACGAAGGTGCGGAACTCTAGAGCTGAGACACAATAAGTGTGGTATGATCATCATCAACGTTTTTGACTGACTACACAAAAGGAAGAGGTAGTTACTCAATTCGCGTGAATGTTGCTTATTTTATGTATGTTTACTCAGAATTATGGCATCCGTAGACCTTCGAGCATTTACCAATGGAGATGTTGACGTTGTAATCCGCAAACATTTTTTCTGCCGATACTTACGGGGGACGAGGTAAACACGCATTGCACACACACAAATCACTCACTTTAACGATCTCGCACACTCGCTTGAAACACGTATTAGAAATACAGCGTAGATACGCACGCTCATATGGCCAAAAATGGCTATATGGCCAGCAGAGAGGTACGCCTTGCGTTAACATCTCCCTTTGGTAAATGCTCGAAGCCGTAGACCAATAAGGATTTATTCAAAAGGCTAATATTAGCCGTGACCGAAAGGCTTACCTCATATAATCAAGATTTGATGTAAACCCATACATCAAATCTTGATTATATATATCTTGAGAGTTTGAGAAAAACATTTAAGATTTTTTTAAAGAAGGTACTTGCAATGTGTGGTAAAGTAGGTAATGTGGGTTGCACATTACTAGTAGTCTTGTTAACTCCTCCAACTAAGCTATGTATGCTTGTGTCTGGAGTGGGTTAACGTCAATAGTGCCATGGGTTAGAGTTCGTGAGTTCGCACTCACGAACTCTAGATCGCCAGGCCAAAGAGAAACACATGAGAAACACTTCAAACTTCCAACTGAAAAGGAGTCATGCAGCATGTGAAGTCGGTCGTTTATGATAACATAGGTAGGTGCATAATAGCAACGCTGATGTTCGACACTCATGCCACTTCGCTCACTTTTCATCGCTTGCTTATTAATATAGTAACTTCTAGAACTTATACCACAGAACACGTGACTTATACGGTAAATCATCACTATAATTGAGTCTCCGTTTCGAGATTGGTCAAAAATGCTTTTGTTCGTCTGTCTGACTGTTCTCGCCTATCGCATTTTTCAACCGATTTTGACAATAAGATCGTTTAAAAAACTAAAAAAGAACCGACTTCAACCCCGCGCTATTAATTTTCAGTACCCATTTTGAGGTGTTTATGTCCATATCTCTGGAGATACTCACCAGACCTCGATAAATGTACCATGGTACCACACTTGGAATATCTCCTTTCCAACAAAAAAAATCGGTTGATAAACGACGAAGTTATCCGCGTACAAACAAAAAAAAAACATATACGGTCGAATTGAGAAACCTCCTTTTTTTGAAGTCGGTTAAACATTAGCACACAATTCCTTTTATTTATTTAATTTTTTTTGTCGATCGCTTTTTTTTATTAGGACGAAAATAGGGGGGGGGGGGGGGGGAAGGGGGTAGTTTTCTGTAGCGTTATTTATCGGCGGAATTCATTCAAATTTGGGAAGCACACTAAGGACTTGATTCGCCTTCACGAAATTAACCTTCTAGAGAACGTGAGATTGCAAAAACTTATACACCTATTTTTAACCGACTTCACAAAAAAGTAGAAGGTTCAATTCGACTGTTTTTTTATGTTACCTCAGAACTACGTCAAATCTTAACCGATTTGAAATATATTTTTTTTTGTTTGAGAAATTATGCCTTCCATTTGATCCCATTCCCATTCAAATTTTATCTAGATCTGATAATTATCTCTGGAGATATGAGGATAATCAATATAAAAAAAAATTATACTTTGATGACATGATTATGGCTAGTGGATATTTTCACTATCGCGGCATTTGAAGTCGGTGTTTGCGATTTATACGATCATAAATTATGTATTTTGTACTTGGAACCCTGTTATTTATAACATACTCAAGTCTACATCGCTTAGCCTATTAGAAAATTCAAGCACCTGAAATTCGATTTAAAAATTAGACTTTTATTTGTATTATAGTAAAGCATAATCAGGCTGTTGTATGTTTATAAGGGCTCGCGAGGTCTACTGTTCTCACATAACTACTAGTTTTAACTGGGGCACTAGATTGAGGCTTTTACACATAGGAAGGTCGGCTTGGCTAAAGACGTGCCGCCGTGGCGTACCCTATAAAAATGTTACAATAACGCATTCATAGCTCTGAACCGTTGTAAATGCAAATTTTATTTTGTCAGCACCCCTGCCAGGAACAAATTGATGAAGGAGGCAGACTTAGCGCAGCTGCCGCCGGACTACGGTATTATGGACTACATGTCAACCCAGCAGGATGATTACAGAAATCCTTACCCATGCGTTATGAAACCGGTGCATATATATTTTTTTTAATTTAAGTAATGGTTTTACATATATGTCGTAGATACTTGTGATATAAGATAGAAACGCACCATGTTGTTTTGTTCTGAGTAGTAGAAGACGGCAGCTAGACAAGTCTACAAGCTAGATAAATCTACTGCTATATTTTGTCGGAAATTACGAAATTAGTCACGAATATAAAATAACTATTAGACTATAATTAGTTCTCGTCTATATTCTATAATCTACATTCCGCCTACCTGACTAGCACAATTCATTTATTGTGTGGTTTGTCAAATGAATGTCTCTACGTTACGCTATGCCATAGAAAAGATAATAATACTGCGTAGGCTATGCGTGAATAATCGCTGTACATTTATTGACGCTACGTTTTATTTTCCAGTTGACAATGCCGTCACCTATTTGGCTGATGAACAGAGTGATTCGCTCCGACCTCACTCACAACCACGGCACGGCGCCTCCACGCGGGGACTATCAGTGCCTCGACACGCACACGCCCATCCCCCACATTCGCAAAATGAGACATTTCCGATATCAGTCCTTCAATCCCTCTACATGCCTACAAGACTTTCCCGCCGTCTCTACCGGAACCTTAGGCACCAATGAAAATAACAAATAATGTTAAACGCTTTTTATTATTCCCATCTCGTACAAATCAGAACATACAAACCAAAGTAATAAGTAACAGAGAAAGTCTTAAAACGAAACAGTACTTAACCAACTGCAAACTTAATGCATCAAATCAAAAGAAAATACAATTTAAAAATATTAAAATAATGTCCATGAATTACATAAGTCAAATAGACTTAAATCTATATGCTATGTAATAATAAATTATAATAACTGCAATATTTTAAACATAATGGATAATTATTTAAAACAAAATAATCATCTTCAATCATCGAAATTATAATTACCAATACATCATAGTAATTTTGTAATCAAAGTTTAGGCCTTATTATTATAAAAAAACTTCGGAGTTTATACTTAAAAAATATAACTTTCACACAAATATTATATTTAAATCAGGTAACAAAAATTCATTATGTGGACTTAGTAGAAGCTTGATTGTTGTAAACTCTGAGTATAAAATAGCAAAAATCAACCAATGTTTATATTTAAATGTTTAGATTACAATCAGTTTTTAATTTTCACACTGTTTATCCTTCAAATTTTATAGATATATTTTATATAGTGTTCATTTGTAACAATTATTGCAATCAAATTAGAATGGAGATCCCAGACTGGGTATAAATCTATTCATAGTTATATTAATAGAAGTAAGTCTTTATGACAATTTTACAACTTCTAAATAAAGTGGTAAAAATTATTCAGCCATTTTCTTTTCTAATTATAATTTTAAGGCTACCTGGCTAATGTTATTGGGTTAAATATATAAAGGGTGATCATTCAATGAGTACGCCTCCTCTTAAATCCTTTGCCTTTCTTTGACTTCAGTTTATGTTTACGTGATGTGCTTTTACTACTGCTTCCTGTAATTTCATCTGCCAACATGCCAACAGTAGTGAGTTTTCTCCGACGATTCTTTTCAGCTTTGGTGACAGGCAATCGTGTCAGGTAATTTTCTTCATACTCAGTCTTTTCTTGTTCATTTTTAGATATAGAATGTTTCACATGATTCCCTGTAGTCACCTCCAAAGGAGCCTCAGAATATTCCTCTCTTAGTTCCCTCATTACGCTGGAATTCAAGAACTGCTTTCTAGATTTTTCTTTGTTCTTCTTTTCACTGTCAATTCTCGATGTTGCTTCATCAAAGTGCACTGCAGCCAATTTAGGGGGAACATAAATATTAGATTTGTTTGGTTTTTCTTTCCCTTGATCTGAAGTATCACTGGAGTCTCCTTCATCATTATCTATCTTACTGACTAAGTTATCTGGGTTAGCGTGATATGTCTGAGGGTCATCTTCTGAGGTTGATCCCACAACAGCAGTCTTAACTAATTTGTCGATTTGATACTTTAATTTAGAGTCAATGGGGCGAATTTTTTCTAGAACTGTTCTAATCTCAATGAGTCTATCTATAGATGGATCTGACTCAATCCTTTCACCGGAGCATTTTCTTAAAACAATATAGGTAAGATTTATAAGATAGCTGAGCAGCATTTGATATTTCATTTCTAGGAAACTCAGGCCTTTGTCAGTTGAGATTTCTCCATTTTTAACACGGACAAGCATCTTGTCGACCAGTTCTGAAACTTGTTGTACATTGGAGTTCATTTCTTTGAACAGTTTTACAGCTTGTGGTAGGTCAGGTTGCTCCATTTCATCTGTAGCCTGTAATAGCATTAAGTATTATCTACATGAGACATTTTCTTTAAAAATCCAAAATTGTAGGTAGGAACTTAAAACATATTTTCAATCATTGTAAAAAACTGGTAGTATGAGAGCATTTTGTAGGTATCTTTAGTTATCTTTGTTTTCTTATATGCATATGTTTGAAACACGTGCGATAAAGAATTGCCGAATCGGATGTAAATTATGTAGGTTAGATTTCTAGGAAGCAATATCAAATAGGAGAAAGGTACATTATTCACCTAAAGACTTCTTTAAAAATTATGCCGATGGTACGGTTTTAATATAAATTGAATGGGTATGTACCTGAACCATGTTGCTGTTTTTGATGTACGTGAATTGATCCTGGACGAGCAATTATTTTCATTTAATAGCTAGAAGCTGAAGCTGGAAGGAAAGTCGATTCCAGCTGAGTGAGAATATTATTTTTCTATGGTGAGACTGAGAACCACAGAACACTATTAAGCCTGTCACAGACTTAGCTATAATATATATTAATATTTTTATAGCTAGGCATATTACTATATATTTTCTATGCTAATTTTCGCGTGACCGCACACTCAGCTATAATATATATTTATGTGACGTCACCATGCGATACCGTAATATACATTATTGCATATTACTATATACGTGCGAACACTACTACTAGGACGACCATCAATTAATGAAGGCAAAACATATATTTCTCAGTGTGTGGTAGCTTGCTATAATATATATTATAGTACGGTATATTAATATATATTAAAGCTAAGTCTGTGACGGGCTTTACTCATGGGGAGAACTGAGAGCCTTTCCGTATGTACTCTGTGAGGTGAGCCAAACCACAGATTAATGAATAGTACAAGTAGCAAAACTAACCTAACGAATCTGAGCCTGGAGCCATAGACGTAATAAAATGGATGGTGCACTGAAGATGTTTGACAAATTCAATTTCATCCGTATGCTCTAAGGATAAGGTTATAATTGCTTTGTAGAAAAAAACAGCGCAATTGAAAGACACCAGGGTGGGACTTGGGAGTGTGTCCTTGTCTAACAACCTGATAGTCCTATGTTCTATACTACATGTATAAGAAAGGGACAAACTCCGTTCAAGGTCGTTCTCATGGGGGCCGGAGTACGCGATCGAGTTTAATATGTAGCAGATCTGTGGTCTGAGCACTCTGAGCCTGGGAACAATGACTAAAGAGCTGAGAAGCACAGATTACTATGAGTCAGAGACTGAGAGGTGAAAGCGCTGACTGCAGTGATTACTATATGCACAGATTACTATATGAGTGGCTGACTGCGTGACACTTCAGCTCGTAAGTTGAGTAATAGTGTGTTCAGTGTTCACTTGGAGAGGGAAAATAAAATAGAGAACATTAGCGTATGCAAATGAAATAGCTATAGAGATATAACCCGACTAAAAGGATGAACACGTGATACACATGCCAGCTATAAGATAAAATAAACAACGTAATTTGGTCGGGTCATACATGACAGCGGGTGAAAAGTGTAAAAGAAAACCAATGGGCGGGTGCAGTGTGCCATAGACGTAATATAAATTAACTGCGCGAAACGGCCCTGATGAGACCGACCTAGAACTGTCTGAACTGTAGAGTCTGTCCCTTTCTTTTGTATGGACGACTTATATATATATATATATATACATTTAGTATAGAACATATATAGCACTAGCAGGTTGTTAGACAAGGACACAGTCCCAATCGGGTGTCTTTCATTTGGGCCGTTTTAATTTTAGTTTTTTACACAACAATTACAATTATACGGATTAAATTGAAATTTTCAAAACATCTGCAGGGCACCATCCACGGAGTCTATTCTCCGTGGCACCATCCTTTTATATTACGTCTATGGATTTGACAAATGACTGTTTTATTATAGCTGTCAGTTTGGT
Organism: Cabera pusaria; assembly: GCA_954871355.1. NCBI lineage: Eukaryota > Metazoa > Arthropoda > Insecta > Lepidoptera > Geometridae > Cabera > Cabera pusaria. The sequence continues at coordinate 19,908,513 of OX940887.1, forward strand.
ACACTTGTCAATGTTTACTGGAAGTTATGCTTGTCTTGTCATATCAATTGTTATGAACCCCCCTCTGTAGTCTGTGTTGTTATATCAATTGTCATGTCAAGTCAGTCAAGTCAATGTCATTCGGTAAATAAAATAATTTCGTTTTGTAGCCAAGTGGCCATGTCAATTCAATTCGGTTTTTACAATTATTTTCTTTGATTCGTTGATACATTTATACGTCCAATATACTTATACTTTTAATAGTAATTATGATTTAGTTAACCTATGTGTTAAAAATTACGGGACGGCGGATACAAGATGGTGCAAGTCAGTAGCGGAAAAATCCACAATCATTAAATTTCAGATCTCGGTTGCGGCAAACCGATAATTTATGTTTTTGTTTCAGGGTATATTGCTGTGTTTCTTGTTCTTGAATATATTTCTCGTTTGCTATGGATTTTACGTACCGGGAGTCGCTCCCGTGGAGTTCAAAAAGGGCCAGAAAATTGAAGTCAAAGCTGTCAAAATGACTAGTATACATACTCAACTTCCCTACGAATATTACTCGTTACCGCTTTGTCTTCCTAAAAATGGTACCTTCGTTTATAAATCTGAGAATCTTGGAGAAGTGTTGCGCGGAGATAGAATAGTCAACACTCCGTATGAAGTGCATATGGCTGAAAATATTAAATGCAGGTTACTGTGTCACCATAAAAATAATCCCATCAACTGGAGCGTAGAGGAGTCTGAGAAAGTAGCGAGCAGAATAGAGCATGAATATTTTGTCCACTTGTAAGTTACCGTATATTTTAGTTCATGTATCTCTACTTAATAAATTAATGAGGGAAGAGAAATACTAAATATTAGTTTACTTTCAGATTGGTAGATAACTTACCAGTAGCAACAAGAGTTTTCAACAGTGACACATTGGAGAATAATGTAGAACAAGGTTATCGTCTCGGTGTAATGTCTAAAGGAAAGGCCTACATCAATAACCATTTGAAACTATTGCTCAAATTTCATAAGCATAGCCAGTGAGTATCTACTGCAATTTGAGATGAAGTTATTGTAAAATCAGATTTTGTGCTGGACCTTGATTCAATATAAATTTTTGAAAGGCTATAGGGACTCTAGATTATAGTATGTTAGTTGCTATGGATGGAGCTATGATATATGCAAGCTTGCTAGCAGCAGTTGGAAACAGAGCTGAAGATCGAGCTTATTGGCATGCCATAGGTGAGACATAGCCCTGTCCACTGTCAACATAAATTGTCATCTCTGGACATAGGTCCAGCAGTGGACAGATAGGCTGAAGATGATGATGTGCTATGTCTCATTTTTGGTCATCAATGTTTGCTCATGTCATGCACACAATATTAATATTGCTTTTTACAATATGCATGTATACAATATGTATATTGTGTACAATGTTACTAATCAATAAAGACTATTAATTATGTGTATATCAAGCTGGTTCAGAACACTTACTTAAATAGGGAATATGCATGATTTTTTTAAATATGTTTATTTCACTGAATACATCCATGTAACACAGTAAAAAAATTAAATAATATTGAAAGTGTTCAAATTAAGCTACAAAATATAGTTTTAGCATTGAAAAAATATGAGGTATCTTAAACACTGCCAAATTTTCGCGCGCCTTTGTGACGTCACTGTGCACGACACATTCTCCACAGATTAAATATTTTTAATAGAAATACTACGGTATTCGTACTACAGTGTATACTATTTCTATGAAAAAGATTTAATCTGTGGAGACTGTGTGCTGCACTGTGACATCACTTTCTAATTGACAAGTGGTGATGTGTTTAGCAAATTTAAATTTCCCATGCATTTTTTGCATTTTTCATATAATATTGTAGCACATGTAAGAGTATTTTATTCATAAAAAAATGTTTAACATACAACACCAGAACAATAATGATTCGAAAATAAATGATTTCAAGTAAATTTATACCATATGCATATTCTCTATAACACTATAATGAATAATGCTGTAGCATTTTTGTGTAACACTAATCTTAGACCTTGGTAATGAACAAAATGGGTATAAAGTTTTTTTATTCTAAATTACTCTATAATGTAAAATCTGCCACATGATGACTTAAAAAAAAGTGTTTGTAATTTTTTTTAGTCTACAGCAGTGGTTCCCAATTTTTTTTGCTTGCGCACCCCTTCAAATAACGACTTCATCTCACGTACCCCTCAAACTGCAAAATTTACGCCAACGTTCTGCAGGCCAGCACACAAATGTTCACCTAGAGATTACCGCACATACCTTCATGTTACTTTACGTACCCCCAGGGGTACCACTAATTGGGAAACAGTGGTCTACAGCTTTTACAGATAAATTGTTTTGTGTTAAGCAGATAAATAAATTATTTTTCAAAAAAAAAAAAACGACTTCATAACCACAAACAGGCACTCAAAAGCGAAAAATAAATTAATTAATATAATCATTATAAGCGCTACCCACTTATCTGTTTGAAGTTGAAAAATAATTTATTTTACCCCTTTTAGTGCAAAACCTAATAATTTAATTAAAACATTAAATTACGTGCATATATAAAATTTCGTGTCTGGGCCGTTATACACTGACGGATGTATACTTAGTGAAAATTTCAAGTATGTACCTATTATGGTTGAGAAGATACAGATCTGTTAAGTGCGCACGTATAGACACATGGACGGACGGACGGACGAATGGGCAACAAAGTTTCAGAATGTGTTCATTTGGTACCCTTTGGGTTGACTTTAAATTCCGCGCTGGTGAAAATATTCACTAGTCATAATGATGTCATCAAGGTATCAAAGGACAATGTCCAAAATGGCCCTGTGCAATAAAAGCATCTGACACACACGATAATTAATTGTCTATTTTATTACAATACTAGCAGCCCGCCCCGGCTTCGCACGGGTAGAACATATATGCCTACAAAATTTGCATCAGTTTGTTGCATCGAATATAAAATATGAACATATTTCACAATCATCGTCATATTTCATCCAATTTACACAAAACCTTAATGAATTATGCACCTAAACCTTCCTCATAAAAACTCTAGCTATTGGTGAAAACCGCAGGATAATCCGTTCAGTAGCTATTGAGATTATTGCGAACAGACAGACAGAATCAGTGATGGACTTTGTTTTATAATACTTAGGTAGTGATTGGACGGCCCTTTGGCGTAAAGGATAGTTAGGAACCCTGATTCTGACCCGACGGTTGTTGGTTCTAATCCTAGCTATATACCTACTAATGAAAGTTTTATGTGCATTCATGAATCATGAGTTTTCGTACAGTGGTAGTAGGATCATTAAATCTACCAAAAAGTAGCTTACTACCAAGTAGAACATCTGCCGCCGTAACTTTACGCGTTCCCCGACGCAAAATGTAGGGGTAATATACCTACGTTTAACGTGTGTATCTGTGTGTCTGTCTGTAGCATCTTAGCACCTAACCAGATGAACCGATTTTGTTTTTATTATTGATAGTTTTTTTTTGTTTGATAGATGTCTTCATCGAGAGTTTTCTTAGCTTTGATTCATGAAAATTCGTTCAATCGTTATAAAACTATGAGCTTTTTTCTAGTAAATTGCGCTATGAAATCAACTTTCATAGGTCTGATCTATTCGAAAAATCTTCTTCAACAACATTGTAAGAACATGGAAGCATTGACCTGGTGCTGGGACATCTCCTGGACTCTACAGAATACTCAAATCCTCACCAACTTACAGCTCAGATTTTAATTGTCGTGTTTAGAGTCATTGGAATGCTTTTAATGAAAAGATTATACATAGATCAGTCGGGGTGGTTTAGAATATTGTATTATTATATATATAGATGAATATTATTTTATACAATAGATCATATTATTATACTATATTGACTTCAAATTGATTGAGATCGGTGGGGATCTACAGCATAGCTAAGCTTATAATAATATTTTCGTAGTAACTATGACCTAATCTGTGGTTTCACTGCAAATATTTTATTAATTTTGCGATGCGTGTATGTGAAATTCGTGATATCTTCTAGAGTTTTCATATGAATTATATACTGTAAAGGACAATTTTAATCTATAATATGTGGCCAAGCTAATTAACGTAATTATTTGGATAAGGGTTAATACTATATACTTGAAAATAGCCTTGGATGTTATGTAATATTTTTTAACAAAAATTTTAAGATCAAAATGGTTACTGTGAGTAGACATATGCTGTCGCGGACTTTTTCGTAGGTCTTATTAAGTTGTACAACTCTTGCATAGCAAATATTCTTCTATCTATTTTCAATTAAGCAGCGTTCGTAAGAAACGTGTTTTTTCGACCGTTTTTTTGCCGAATTAGGTTGCAAATTAGGTCTCCACGAATGTACCTTTGATTTAAACGGGGTAATATATCGCCTATTTTCATTCCGAAAGTCCATTTATGTATTAATGAAAGAATTTTTTAAATCGGTTCAGTAGTTTTTGAGCCAAATCAGTAAAAACATACAAAAATACAAATGTTCTCTCTTTATAATATTAGTATAGATAATTCCAAATACTTTTATAACACGGACTAGTTGTATTCCAAAATGAAATTAAAAAGATTAAAAAGATTTGCGATTATTAACATTAATTGCCGCCATATGGCCCACAGAGTACTGAATCACTCTACTATGATATGGCCGCATCACTCTACTATGATATGGCCGCCATCTTCGTCAAACGTCATGTCATGTCATGTCATGTCAAAAAATATTAACTAACTTTGCACCCTAACAAGACTTTGCCCGGTAAAACATTCCTGTGAAGACAAATTCATTTTCCCCACCTTTGTTTCTATCTCGCTCACAGTGACCGTAAGAATATCAGACAAAACCAAAATCAACATGAATTAAGATGTAAAAACATTATTCAAGGTCATAATTTTTAGTCTTCAAAAGTATATGCAATAGCAACCTCCATTGTGTATAATCTTCTTGGGACTACTAAACTTGCGACTTCTAAAACCAGTATATTCTCCTATGTTTGAGGTATTTATCTCCATATCTCTGGAGATACTAATCAGATCGATGTAATTACAATGGAACCACCTCGAAAACGTACCCTACCTATTAAAAAAAGAATCACTTGAATCCGTTCACAATTGACGGAGTAATCGCGTAACATACAAAAAAAACCTACAGACGAATTGAGAACCTCCTCCTTTTTTGTGAAGTTGGTTAAAGAGATTTTGCATTGTCCTTAGAAGTATTCCTCTAGATATAATATCTGATAGGCTAAATTGTTATAGTCTGATAGGCTAGTTAGACCACTATCTCGCCTGGTTGTAAGCAATGATGTGGTCGAGGATTCAATGTTGAACACGCTGGGCCTAGAATGGTCTGACTCTCCATGTCTGTACTGCTGAAACACCGTAAGGTTATGGTGGCAGATTTCTCCTTGATGGTGCTAAGCTAATTTGGTAGCAAGTCAGGCAGAGCTCCTACTATCTGGTGGACGGACACCCATGCTAGGATTTAAACCGGTGACCACCCGATTAGAAGTCAAACCATCTATCCCTTGCACCAATAAACCATCAAAGATAATTTATAATAATATATCTATATTCATACTTATTTTCAGCTCTATAGCTTCTTCAGTGAAATAATGTAAGCTGGCCTCTATTTCTTGAGCTAACTTGACCAGAATATTACTAGACCTGTTTGTAAAAGGACTACTCATTTGCATACTGGTCCCATAACCAGTTTTTACTGTTGTCTGATGAACTGATGTTTTCATTTAATTTTCAGAGACTCGTACAGAGTAGTCGGGTTTGAAGTAGAGACATTATCTATTGACAAGGATGAATTAACTTTCATAGATGATTCTTGTCAGTTTCCATCAATCTCAAAACCACAATTAGTAAATGAGGACACGGGCACTAAGTTATACTTCACATATTCCGTGGAATGGAGCGAGTCTGAGATCAGCTGGGCATCACGTTGGGATATATATCTAGGGATGAAAGATGTCAAGATACATTGGTTTTCTATTATCAACTCTATTGTTGTCCTGTTTTTCTTATCAGGTAAGTTGATATAACATATTTATTTAAATAAATTACATAGTTATTATTTACTTATTAATATGATTTATATAGTATTATAGTAAATATTAGTAGCATAGTAAATATTGAGTAAGTGCAATAAATCATTTCACAAACAAAACAAACTGAGCATTGCATGTCCTTTATAATAACTAAAACTACTAAAAACTAGGGTAACCGATAAACTCAAAAGATAGCAAGCTTAAGTGGCAGTGGGCGGGTCATAGCTGCCGCAGAACCGATAACCGTTGGGGTATGCATTTTCTAGATTACAGACCACGACTGGCATACGCAGCGTAAGACGTCCTCCAGCTAGGAACTCCATAACGATATTCGCATGGTGACTGCCATGGTAGCCATTGGAAAATAATTAACTAAAGATCGAGCTCAGTGGCGTGCTAATAGGAAAGTCCTATGTCCAGCAGTCGCCCAAAATATAGACTGATAATGATGATCATATAATTTTTACTGTTTTCAGGCATATTGACAATGATAATGGTAAGAACCTTGCGCAGAGATATAGCCCGCTATAACTCTGACGAGAGTATCGACGACATGATGGAAGAGACTGGGTGGAAGTTGGTACATGGAGATGTGTTCCGTCCACCTCCCAAACGTATGCTCTTTGCAGCTGTCATCGGCAGTGGGATACAAGTGTTCCTCATGGCGCTTATTACTATTTGTAAGTATTTGCATTAATTACTATGTGCAGCTTCACCTGCATTTCAGATTGATTGCAACCAGATTCCAAGGTTAAGCTGGGAGAAGCAAGCAGTAAAGAACCAAAAAGATTTATTCGCGCCGCGTTGCTGATCAGATCAACTCTCCGCGTTAATTATTATCCTAGCTCTTTACGACACACTTCTATCTGCCTCACACCTTTTTTTTTGTTTCAATATCTTATAGGCTTGCGTTTGATCACTCTAATTCAAATTCTAATTGGTGATGGGGGCGATAAGACCTGCACTGACGTCCCGCTTGGGGTGTATTGTGCATTTCCCCCTGTCAGCGATCACCCAAGCCAACCCAGCTCCTTAATGAAGCGTAGCACGGCTTTGGGTCGCTGGCATAGCGCTTCCAGTGGTGAGGGTGTTATTATTGATGGTGAAAATGATGATGATGATGAAAGCTGTGGATGAGTTTGTGTGCCCGAAGTTGCTGGCAGTGCTAAGGCAGATAGCGATGATGATGATAGTAATGGTGATACTGTAAATCCTTGTTGTTGTGGTTGCCGCGGCTGGTTTGATCACTCTTTCGTCTGGTGGTGAGCAATGATGTGGTTGAAGATGATATACATAGATGGAACGATGATATACGTAAGCTGGCTGGCAGCAGCTGGAAACAAAGAGTTTGTGCTATAGGTGAGAACTATATGTCCAACAGTGGAAAGAGGTAGGCTGATGATGATAATGACATAGTATATGTATTAAGTAGTAACACTACGAATAGGTATATGCACACAATATTGAGGACATAACCATGTTATTATTTAAAAATGTGCTCTGAAACATTTGTAATCTATTCTATTTTTACATTTTGAAACAAAATTTTGTTCTGTTTTCAGTCATCGCAATGTTAGGCATGCTGTCGCCAGCCAGCCGGGGTGCGTTGATGACCGCAGCTATATTCCTGTACGTGTTCATGGGCCTTATCGCCGGCTACTACTCGGCACGTATCTACAACACGATGAAGGGAAAACAATGGAAGCAAGCAGCCTTCCTCACCGCCACCCTCTACCCAGCCATCGTCTTCGGGACGTGTTTCTTCCTGAACTTCTTCATAATGGGCAAACATTCCAGTGGGGCGGTCCCCTTCTCGACCATGATGGCTCTCCTCTGCCTCTGGTTTTGCATATCGCTGCCGTTGGTGTACTTGGGCTACTATTTTGGATGTCGGAAGCAACCGTTCCAACACCCAGTGAGGACAAATTTTATCCCGAGGAAAGTGCCCGAACAAGTGTGGTACATGAATATTTTTGTATGGTGAGTATCGGAGTATGTGTTGTCTATCATATAAGCATGTATGAAAGCACTCATGAAAGTGGAAGAAACAGAAGAGGTATGTAAGGATCATAGCATGTGGAAATAGTAACTAGCTTTCAAGGAAGCTGCCAGAATGCTAATGGAAGACATATAGTTTTTGTGTTTCCATAAGAACTGAATGTAGTGTCCTGTTCTCCTACACTAGCTGTTCCCGTGAACATATCCCTTAATATTGCGTTTGCCATCGTCAACAATAAAGAGTATAGGTATAGGAGTAGGTGGGTGAACATTATTTTTAAGAGGTTGCACCACCCTGAAAGTAAATCTCGCGGCGCCCATGTGCCGAAACACTTTAGATGTTTGACGAAAGATTTTCCAACTTGACTTAGTGGCCAGGCGGACAGTTTCCTACCATCATGCAAGGTTATTACGTCCTAAACCTCATTTCAGACTACGCAATAATATATAATAGCTTATAGCATATATAGATTATAGCGCAACAATATCGCTCACCATAAATTTACCTAGAACACGTTCACACTTAGCTATATAGCAGCCAGTTTGCTTGTAATTTGCTTGTCTTGCGTAGTAGTCATAGCGTAGCGTAAGTAGAAATGCGCTGTGTTGTTGTACACTTTTGTACTAAAAGTCATAGAAGAAGCAACTTAAAACGATTGCTCACATGTCCAATGCTCAAACTTTGAATACTACTAATATGGTTAATTTATGCAAAATATGAATTGTTTCAGTATTTTCATGGCGGGGGTGTTGCCGTTTGGCGCAGTGTTTATAGAGTTATTCTTCATATTCAACGCGCTGTGGGAGAATCAGTTCTACTACCTGTTCGGATTCCTGTTCCTCGTGTTCTGCATCCTCGTCATATCTGTCTCGCAGATATCGATCGTGCTGGTTTATTTCCAACTCTGTGGCGAGGTAATTAGATATAACTATTGACGTGATAACGTCTTATAAATCGATGAACGCCGGCTGCTGCACGATCGTATGACGTCACGTTAAATTATCGTGCGTAAACTGACTTTACAGACTTTTTTAGGGTTCCGTACCCAAAGGGTACTAACGGAACCCTATTACTGAGACTCCGCTGTCCGTCTGTCTGTCTGTCTGTATGTCTGTCCGTCCGTCTGTCCGTCCGTCCGTCCGTCCGTCCGTCCGTCCGTCCGTCCGTCCGTCCGTCTGTCACCAAGCTGTATCTCATGAACCGTGATAGTTAGACAGTTGAAATGTTCACAGATGATGTATTTCTGTTGCCGCTATAACAACAAATACTAAAAACAGAATAAAGTTAAAGATAATAGAGGGTCCCCATACAAGAAACGTGTTTTTTTCGGCATTTCACGCCATCTATGAACGCTTAGTTAGGTAAACGTCCCATAGATGGCGTTATATTGAAATGTCGATCCCTAACACCCTTGTTAGACGTTAGATGGCGTTATATGAAACGAAATGTTTATTAATTATTATTTTTTGCTGGCGAAAAATGATAGTGGTATTTTTTGCTCGATCTTATAAAATACTGTAGTGTGGTACGGAACCCTACGAGTGCGAGCCGACTTGCACTTGGCCAGTTTATTTTATTTTACTAATGTTATTTTATTAATGTTCGAATTTATGTATGTAAGTTGTCCGTTTCAAAATTAGCAAACCATTTTTCAGTTATTTGCTGGTTTACGATTGAGCTGAAATCTGGCTTATTTATGCAAAATTCCGGTGAAAAATAATGTATAAGTAAATTAATGTGTAATTATGGTACCATTGAGTTAATCTGATGATTGAGCCGGAATATAGGACTTGATAGAAACTTCCTGATGACAGATGCTAGGAAGAACAGTATTTTGTTGAGTCTCACACGCCCTATAATTTGACTGTCCACATTGCCTCTCATATCTAAATAATTATGATAGTTTAAAAACTAAATAAAAACTATTTCCATGCCGCGCGATACAGGTTCAGGACAGTTTCAGTAGCAAGTTTGAGATACTTATAAGATCTTGTTCATAAAATTTAGAAATAAAAATATCTTGGAGATTAAACCTACCCATAAAAAATAATTATTCAAATCGGTTAACAATTGGAGGAGAAATCGGCGACAAACATAGGTAAAAAAAACATATAGATGAATTGGGAACCTCCTCCTTTTTGGAAGTCGGTTGAAAATACTGTTTAACGATTGAGCAACCTGGTCAAAAATACTCTTTAACGATTGAGCAACCTGGTCAAAATATCGTGACATATGAGGACGTGTAACGCGCGCGTTTTGTATAATTTACCTATCGTGTCGCATACAGAATACAATTTTTCAATAACGTGACGTGGCGCGTTAAGTAACGCGTTACCTCATTGGTCATACTGAATAAGGCCCCTGACAAAGAGACGTTACCGCCCCAGGGAGACTAGCAAAAACCCAATTACTTAAAATATTACAAATTACAAATATGAATTAATGTTGTGGATTTATTTCAGGACTATCACTGGTGGTGGAAGAGTTTCATCGTGTCGGGAGGCTCCGCAGTGTACATATTAATATATTCCATATTTTACATCTTCACTAAACTCGAAATCACAGAGTTTATACCGACATTACTCTATATTGGATACACAGGTAATTCATAAATACAGTTAATTTATACTTGACGGGTTCAATGCAAATTATGTTATAACTAGAAGTGCCCCGCGGCTTCGCCCGCGTTAAAAACTTATTTTTTTACTTAAAACTTTTCTTTTGTAAAAACGATTCTAGCATTAAATACATAAAATAAGAATTAGCCAAATCAGTTCACCCGTTTTCATGTTATTGCGTGACTAAGGCAATTCGGGATTCATATTTATAAAAACCGAAAAACCCAAATTTTCAGACTTTGTTACCTACCCCATTTCAAAAAATCCTACAACACGTACTTTATCTCATCTTATTTCGCCATACAAACTTTGAATCCCTGTTCAGTATCCGGGAGGAATTCTTAGAAAATCCCTTCTGAGCGGATACCTTCGTCGTAATAACTATCTGCATTCTAAATTTCAGCGCAATCCGAAACAATATTGATTTTTGGACTTTGTTACCCCAGTTTATCCTCTTAGGGTGGCATTTTGAAAAAGTCTGAAACTCGTATTTACTTATTTATTTACTTAGAAGTACTTGTCTGAAATATCGAATAAAATGACTATCCAAACTTTGTACCCCCGCTTCATCCCCATGAAGAGTGAAATTTGAAAATTCTTTCTTAGCGGATACCTAAGTCAAAATAACTATCTGCATGCCAAATTTCAGCGCAATCCGAAACAATATTGATTTCAGACTTTGTTACCCCACTTCACCCTTTTAGGGGTGTAATTTCGAAAGAGCCTGAAACACATATTTACTTACTTAAGTACTTGTGTTAAGTTTCGAATATAAAAGACTATCTAATTTTGTTTCTCCATACAAACTTTGAACCCCCGTTTCATCCCCTTCAGGGGTGAATTTTGGAAAATCCTTTCTCAGATGGAACTAACGTCGTAATAACTATCTGCATGCCAAATTTCAGCGCAATCCGAAACAATATTGATTTTCACACTTTGTTACCCCATTTCACCCTCTTAGGGGTGGAATTTCAAAAAAACCTGAAACACGTATTTACTTATTTTATTACTGAAGCACTTGTGTGAAGTTTCGAATAGAAAAGACTATCTAATCTTGTTACTCCATACAAACTTTGAACCCCCATTTCATCCCGTCAAGGGGTAAATTTCCGAAAATCCTTTCCTAGTACACCCTTACGTACTAAGACAAATTTAAATTTTTGCCAAATTTCAGCTCAACCGGAAACAATATTGATTTTTACACTTTGTTACCCCATTTCACCCTCTAAGGGGTGGAATTTCAAAAAAACCTGAAACACGTATTTACTTTCTTGTTTACTGGAGCACTTTTATGAAGTTTCGAATAGAAAATAGTATCTAATCTTGTTTCTCCATACTAACTTTGAACCCCCGTTTCATCCTCTTCAGGGGTGAATTTTGGAAAATCCTTTCTCAGAGGTATCTAACGTCGTAGTAACTATCTGCATGCCAAATTTCAGCGCAATCCAAAACAATATTGTTTTTTACACTTTGTTACCCCATTTCACCCTCTTAGGGGTGGAATTTCAAAAATATCTAAAACACGTGTTTACTTATTTTTGTCCTGAAGCACTTGTGTGAAGTTTCGAATAGAAAAGACTATCTAATAATGTTTCGCAATAGAAACTTTGTACCCCCGTTTCATCCCTTTAAGGGGTGAATTTTAGAAAATCCTTTCTTAGCTGATACTTACGTCATAATAACCACCTATATGCCAAATTTCAGCGCAATCCGAAACAATATTGATTTTCAGACTTTATTACCCCATTTCAGCCTCTTAGGGGTGGAATTTCGCAAAAGCCTAAAACACGTATTTACTTATTTATGTACTCAAGCACTTGTGTGAAGTTTCGAATAGAAAAGACTATCTAATGTTGTTTCTGCATAGAAACTTTGAACCCCCGTTTCAGGGATGAAAGGATTTTCTAAAATTCACCCCTTAAAGGGATTTAAGGGGTGAATTTTAGAAAATCCTTTCTTAGCTGATACTAACGTCATAATAACCACCTGTATGCCAAATTTCAGCGCAATCCAAAACAATATTGATTTTCAGACTTTGTTACCCCATTTCACCCTCTTTTTCGAAATTCCGCCCGAATTTCGAAAAAACCTAAAACACGTGTTTACTTATTTTTGTACTGAGGCACTTGTGTGAAGTTTCGGATAGAAAAGACAATTAATCTTGTTTCTCCATACAAACTTTGAACCCCCATTTCATCCCTTTAAGGGGTGAATTTTGAAAAATCCTTTCTTAGTACACCCCTACGTACTAAGAAAAATATACCCTCCAAATTTCAAGTCTCTACGACCAGCGGTTTAAGCTGTGCGTTGTCTGTCAGTGAGTCAGTCAGTATGTCAGGACAAAGATTCTTATAAAATTAGATTACTATGTTTAAAAATTTTGCAGTGTTAAAGTCGCAACATTGCTAGAAAAAAAATACTTAGATTTTTCTTACTTAGCCGCGTCCTGCGTGTCGCTTATATTTCTTAGTGGGAGTCTGTACATAAGAAACCGCCTAGATTTCAGCTTCCTATGTCTAAGTGTTTTTAGTTTTAGGGCCAGTTTCACCCATGCCTGAATTAATTTAACTAATTAATTAATTCGTCTGTATTTAAAAATTTAATGGTTATCTGACATATTTGGCACCATATAAAAGTTGTCAAAAATCTGTCAGATAAGTTCCATGATAGTCTAGTCTAGCCTGTGAAACAGCACAGCTTTAGCACAGTAAATACATAACAGTAAAATATCTTCATACAAACGGGCCGCTCTCGGTTTGAATGTGTGCGTGCGTGCCGCGCGCCGTGTCGGCACGCGATTTCACGCACACGCTAGCATAATATATGGGGGAATAAGGTGACGACAGTACGGGCTGTGCAGCGCGACTGTGAGCACGTGCGTACGTTACATGACCGCTCGCGTTCGTCAACTCTCGCCGGCGACTTACCATAATATTAATTATTACGAGTATCATGACTTCAAAAATGGGAAAAAAATATTGTAGTGTTTTCGGGTGCCTCAATAACGATTTCGCAAACCCAGACTTATCATTCTTCATAGTTCCTACTGAGCTTGCTTAACGAGCTTGTAATTTAAGTGTAGAATCTAGATACACCCATTACAGGAATTACGGCAAAGATCGAAATTTACTCATGGTCCCACCTGATGATTTTGTCGATAATGTAGAAAGGATGGAGCAGGTGTTTCGCAAAGCATTCGAAAAGGACCACATCAACATTAAAATTGGCCGGTCAATTTACGATCAACTGAATGATATAGAATTTAAGATGACCTGTTTATGCTTTCCTAAAAGCTTTTTACAAAAATTTTACATAAGAATGAGAATTTACTTTACATTAACAAATAATAATAAAGCGTTCCGGACGTGCAGAAACCGTAGAAAATTTTTCTCGGTATCAAATTTGTAACATAATATAATAAATGTTATGTGAATAAAGGCTTTTTATTTTTACTAAATTTATAAATTGGTAAAATATTCAATCACAATATGCTTTTTATTGCATAAATTTAGATCAAGTGCTGCTTGTTCGAAAATATTAACTAAAAGTAAAAGTGACAACCCTGGGGATCAACGCAAGAGTAGGCTAATAACTCGGCAGGCGGCCTTAGATAACCTACTGTTATGTATTTACTGTGCCTTTAGTTTAATTAACGCATAACTCTGATACATTTATGCAAATCATCAATGCTGAGTTTCACATGCTCATGAAATTCAATGGATACTCGTACTTTGCCTCTCAGACCGAAATAGATTACTATTGCATGGTTAAATTAGGTACCGTAATAGCCGTCCGTAGGAGACAGCGCTGTCTCTTCTTTGTGTTGTCAATGTAAAGTCTGTCTACAGTGAACATCATAAGGCTTACATTTTGTGTTGTCAATGTAAAGTCTGTCTGCAGTGAACGTCATAAGGCTTACATTTTGTGTTGTCAATGTAAAGTCTGTCTACAGTGAACGTCATAAGGCTTACATTTTGTGTTGTCAATGTAAAGTCTGTCTACAGTGAACGTCATACGGCTTACATTTTGTGTTGTCAATGTACAGTCTGTCTACAGTGAACATCATAAGGCTTACATTTTGTGTTGTCAATGTAAAGTCCGTCTACAGTGAACGTCATAGGCTTAAATTTTGTGTTGTCAATGTAAAGTCTGTCTGCAGTGAACGTCATAAGCCTTAAGGCTTACATTTTGTGTTGTCAATGTAAAGTCTGTCTACAGTGAACGTCATAAGGCTTACATTTTGTGTTGTCAATGAAAAGTCTGTCTACAGTGAACGTCATAAGGCTTACATTTTGTGTTGTCAATGTAAAGTCTGTCTGCAGTGAACGTCATAAGGCTTACATTTTGTGTTGTCAATGTAAAGTCTGTCTACAGTGAACATCATAAGGCTTACATTTTGTGTTGTCAATGTAAAGTCTGTCTACAGTGAACGTCATAAGGCTTACATTTTGTGTTGTCAATGTAAAGTCTGTCTACAGTGAACGTCATAAGGCTTACATTTTGTGTTGTCAATGAAAAGTCTGTCTACAGTGAACGTCATAAGGCTTACATTTTGTGTTGTCAATGTAAAGTCTGTCTGCAGTGAACGTCATAAGGCTTACATTTTGTGTTGTCAATGTAAAGTCTGTCTACAGTGAACATCATAAGGCTTACATTTTGTGTTGTCAATGTAAAGTCTGTCTACAGTGAACGTCATAAGGCTTACATTTTGTGTTGTCAATGTAAAGTCTGTCTACAGTGAACGTCATAAGGCTTACATTTTCAACCGACTTCCAAAAAGAAGGAGGTTCTCAATTCGTCTATATGTTTTTTCGTGTGTGTATGTTACGCGATTACTCCGTCAATTGTGAACCGATTCGAATGATTATTTTTGTAATCGGTAGGGTACGTTTCCGAGGTGGTCCCATTGTAATTTCATCGAAATCTGATGTGTCTCCAGAGATATGACGATAAACGTCTCAAACTGGCTACTGAAATTGAGTCGCGGGGCATTGAAGTCGGTTGTTTTAGTTTTTAAGCTATCTTAATTATAATGAACATTTTTTGCCGGGTGGGAGCGGAGTCGTGTTGGTGAGTGATAACCTTTATTTAGTGTTGACAGTTTTTATTGTACGTATTCATTTTACATTTTCAGGTCTTATGGTGTTGACATTCTGGCTTCTCACTGGAACGATTGGATTTCTCGCTGCTTACACATTTATAAGGAAGATCTACGCTGCGGTCAAAATTGATTAATCTATAAAAAATGCGTTAAATGACAAAAACAGCTGGATATTATACGCCGGAGTAAGTGAGATAAGAATAGAACAAAGATCTTAAGCGAAATGTTTGTTTGTTTTGTGTTGTGATTTTTTTTTTCAATAAGTAGACAGAAGTTCCAAAGCATTTATCGATTGATTGACATGATATTTAAGGTTTATTGTGTGAGAAAATTTACTGTGTTTTCAGACCAAAGTATGATTTTGAATTGCGTATTAAATTGCGTTGGTACATGTCAAATTAATATTTTTAAGACTCTGCTCGAAGTAATTAGTAACTCAAGAAATTGTAATTTTACAAGATTACATATTACATCACTGTTCTTGAGAATCTCAAACTAAGGTAGCCAATTTCTATTCTAGGACTAGCGTGCTACTATCCACGATAACATCATCACTGATCAACAGATAAGTTAGTGGGCAAACGCTACCCTCAAAAAGCCTAAAATAAAGTTAAAATCTCAAAGTTAATGAATATTGAATCTAAAGGAATGGACAGACAGAGCTTAAATAGTCAATGCGAACTTGAGCTTGGCTAAAACGAGTCAAAGCTCAGTCTAAGAAAACAGTTACTTACACCAGAATAAAGTAATAATATCAAAATTAATGAATATTTAATAGAAATAGATACGGACTTCGCACAGCTGTTTTATGTCGCAACTTTTATCAGTTTTTATGAAGCTATTTGATGCTGTGATTGGTTAAGTTTTAACTGAGCTGAATCTTTAGCTGTTTTATCTGAGCATTAGTACCGGATGTTTGGTATAACCCAATTATTTGTAACGTAACTCGTAATGCTAATATTTAGAAAGAACGCAGTAACGGAGATACAGCTATACATTTTGAACATCTATATCGCCCTCATTCAGTTCATTAGGATCACAGTAGCACAAAAAGTTCGCAGACTGTTTAATATATAATAGTAACATGATACTTATCTTTCGATTATTTCGATGTTCAATATTACTAAAGCTAAGCCATCTATTTTCCATTTAAAATATTGGCAGAGTCAATCTCATTGATTTGACATAAAGTAGTTGTAGATATTTGAGAAAGCGATGCTGCTTCATCAAAATGCTTTTCAACAATTATGAGATATATTGTAAGGCATTGATTGTACATATTTAAGTTAAAGAAAAACTTAAAGGACTTATGTAAGCTGAGATAGGTTTACCAATTAACTACATGTAGTGAATGTAAGGGTTTAACAAATTTATTTTTAAATAAAGAACTCATGTTTTTTATTAGCCATTGTGCAGGGCAATAATTATAGAACAATTATGTCATTTTGTTTGGCACTAACTATAATTTATCAATTGGCTTCACCACAAAACCAATTGAGTTCTAAACGTCTTATTAGTTAGCACAATGGCAGTGACTAAAGCTAAAAGCTGATACTGGTAAATTTGACATATGAAATACAGAATTGACTTCGATTACCATAAAATATAATATCGTTTAAAAACTAAAAAAGAACCGACTTCAATGTTCATTTTCAGTACCAATTTTGAGATGTTTATCTCAATATCTCTGGAGATACTTATCAGACCTCGATAAAATTACCATACCACACTTGGGATATCTCCTTTCGAACAAAAAAAGAATAATCAAAATCGGTGCATAAATGACAAAGTTATCCCCGAACAAACATAAAAAAAAAAAAAAAAAAATATACGGTCGAATTGAGAAACCTCCTCCTTTTTTTGAAGTCGGTTAAAAATAGATGCACACATGCTTGTACTGACAACAAAACTGACTAAAGTGATACGTTTATATAACAAAAATGGTTTTGTTGTAAACCCGAATAAGTCTAAAGCGGTGTGAGCATACCTGAGTCTGTGAATTAAAAAAGAGACGACATGAGTAGGCTCTTATGTTAGTTTGAGTAAGTTGAGTTTTTTTTTTTGAGTTGCACATCAGAAAATAAATGTGCTAATATGTACCATGAAAAGGTAGCACATTTATTTTCTGATGTGGTACCATTGTATCTAATAAATATATGATATTAATAACAAATTGTATGTTACGTATATACACCATGTCGAAGGTTTCTTAACGATGTTTTTCCGGTGAAGGTAAACAAGTTAAGAAACCCTCAGCATGGTGGTAGGACACTTTCTAGTATCCACCTAGCCAGCTACCAACCTCAAGATGGAATATCAGACACCAAACGTCTAATGTGTAAAAAATCTAAGTTCGTGTTAGAGTTGTCTAAGAAAAACTGTTCTGTATCGCAAGAAAACCGTTAAGAATAATTTTATCTGCATGTGATAATATCTCGATGTATATTAATTGTAATCGACAAATTAACGATTAATAACAATAGGCGTGGTCGCTTCTTGTAACACCGCCATACGAGCTCACGTTTTTGAGGAGCTCTTATTATTTATAAATTAATATTTTATTTATAGTGACTACTATAAACATCTAGCTTTCTAGTTCATTGTTTATGTTACGTCTATTAAATATAGGTGTAGCAAATATATTTGGACGACACAAACATGGATGAGGAAATAAATACATAGTTATAAATATTAAAATACGGGACTTATCGCGCTAAAACATCAATTTTGTTTTACTCGAAATTTCGACCAAGTTGCATCAATCGTGGCCATCACTGTCGTCAGTCAGTGAGGGCCAGGTGGCGTAATCGGGAGAACGGTCGGCTTTGATGCAGAGGTACCGAGTTCAATCCCCGCCGTGCACCAATGGATTTTTATATCGAAACATTTATGTGCGCTTTTCACAGTGGCTTTCCGCTGAAGAAAAAAACATTGGTAAGAAACCAACAACCCCCGCATGGTGGTAGGACACTATTTAGTGGCTGCCTGGCCAGCTACCACCTTCAAGTTAGAAAATCTGTCGCCAAATATCTAATGTGTTCCGGCAGCTATCCTTGAGAGCCAGTTCCCATTCTAGGCCTAGCGTGCTTACCATCTTTGACCGCATCATCACTTACAAACAGGTGAGATAATGGTCAAACGCTAGCCTAGCCTAAATATAAAAAAAGTCAGTAGTATCGTGACCACGATCGACGACGGCGAAATTGATGTTTTAGCGCGATAAGTCGCGTATTCTAATATTTATAACTATGTATTTAATTTGTGTTCAAATCGCGAAATTTTAAAGTTTACAAATAAATACATGAATTATTATTTAACATTTAAGTATAAAACTACATTGAGTACCTGCGAAAAGCATTTTCTAAATTGTTCGTGAGATTCACACTGAATGTTAAAAAAGAGGACAATAAATAAATATGTTCTTACTGAATCTAATTGCTATGCACGTAGGATTATGTTTGCAGTGTAGTGATACGTAAGTTATTACGTTCATCTTGTTACACTTATTATTGCTAAGCTACTAAATCAGATTTACAATAGACAATTTATAAAACAATACAGTTTTTTTTTAGATTCATCGCCATTTTGTCCCTTTTGATTCATACAGGCATTTTTTAAATACTTATTTATACTTACAAGTTGTGTGGAGACCACGGCTCGGCAAACGTAGTCTAGGACGCTCTCCAGCTAGAATGCTAGATGGAGCGATGATATACGCAAGCTGGCTGGCAGCGGTTGGAAACGAATAGCTGAAGCTCCAGCTCAGTGGCCTGCCATAGGAGAGGCCTGTGTCTAGCAGTGGACAGAAATTGCTGATTATAATGATGATGATGACATGCTGTGTGCTACTTACCTTATGCTTTGTGTAATATATACTCTGTCTACGATAGGATGATACTTTTAACAGGTCACAGTATGGATGAGGTAGTATAAATTGGTTATTAATTTTATTTGATTATAGATTGTTCTAATGGAACTTGGAACCGATTAGTTGCATGGCTATGATGTATTATAATGTTGAATAACCGATTAGGTACCTACTGTGTTTAAAAACATAACACGACAGGAAAACAATGCACTTCGAGCTAAATAGTGTAGCGTTATCCCCGTGTATTTGGGGGTTATCGTATGATAAGGGTTCGTAGTTACCTAATTAACGTTCGTGATTGAAAAGAAACAACCAAAGTTCCGTACAATATTTTATTTGACTCGATACATTGTAATTTGATTATAATTTACCCGCCACCGGTTAGACATTTATTGGTAACCCTCCACCAGTTATAATTAGACTTAACTAGCCGCTTTTTACCTGCCTAGGGCCTTTCTGATCGGGAGTTATAGATTTTCTACGATAACATGGCCCGCCCCTCCAAATTACTGTTTTAATGTGTGTATTCACATCCTTACGAAAGAGTTTGTATGTAGTTGTAATGATTCGTCTTCAGTAGCAGGCCGGCAGCGGTCTGAGACAGTCAAGTTGTTGAATCCACGTCGCTCAGTGACACAAAAGTACTAATCGCAAGACAACTTACCAGGTCCTGAGAAAGTTACGAAAAAAAAATATGCGGAGTCAGGTAATTTTGTAAAATAAATATGCATTGGTTTCATTTTGTTAAATATTTTCTATTATATTTTAGGCAAGAGAAGATATAGCTACAGTATACCAACATATGAAACATGAGGCTGAAAATGGAGTGGAGCGCTTGACAGACGCCAGATGGAGAACATCAAGAGCTGTGGGAGTTTGCGAAAAGACTATAACAAGAATTCTCAAAAAAAAGCGAAATATGATGCAACTGGTACACAAATGAGCTCACCACATAAACAAAAATCCTGGCAAACGTTTAAAGCGTGACATCGCTGAATTTGACAAGGGGGTAATAAAGCGTACTGTCAGTAACTTTCATACAGAGAATAAACAATATCCAACATTAACAGCTCTGAAAATGGTGCTTACTGAAAAGATAAATTTTGATGGATGTTTGGAGACTAGCCATGGGTAACTCAACAAATATTATTGAACCGCTGATCACATCACAGCTCACGCACTTAAACCGGAGCTGCGAGCCGCCTCGGGTTCCCACGGCCCGTTGTTTCACAGATCAGATCGCGCCTTTACAGGCCGACAGATCGTGGGAACGGTGGCATCCGATGAGGCCTGTGGTCGCCTGTCGTCGCCCGTCCGATCCGTCGGGAGTCAGTAAGTTCAAAGGCGCGGCGCGGCGCAGCGAGACATTTTCAACAGGCTTCATCGTATGCGACCGTTCCCACGTCCCGTCGGTCCGGCGCGGCGCGGACTGGCCCGCTATACAACGCGCCGTGGGACCCGGGCTGCACGGGTATCAACAGGTATCAACAGGCGTGGTACGATCCGGTCTGGCCTGTGATAACACGGGCCGTGGGAACCCGGCTTCACAGGTCAGCTCAATTCGTAGTTATACTCACGCGTGGTCGCTTGAGTCGCGACTCGCGACTCGAGTGCAGGCTCAAGCGAGCTGCGTTCACATACTATTAAATGTAGTAACGTTACTATTGAATGGTGTTATGAAACAGTTTTATAAAGCTGTAACCTTTGTATTGAATTTTGAAATTTAGTTTGTTGTTTTATGAAATAAAATAAAACTAACGTTTTTCTACTGCTTTTTGCCTAAGCTATCTCAATAAATATATTTATAGATTTTTTCTCATTTAGAGTAAAATACCCTATTGACAATTTAGCACTTCCTATTGCACTCCCCGAAACCCGAGTATTTAGTGTTCTGTCTGAGCTATTGCGTTGCGAGCCGTGACTGTGAGTGTGAGCCGTGAGCCGTCTAGTTTACATTTGAGCTGCAGCTCAGTGACTCAAGTATCTGTGATCTGAATATTTGAACCGGCTCTGACCTGAGTTACACATGTCTATTGGAGACATTACGGCGTATACTTCTTGATTTAGGATATGAGTCGAAAACTACTGAAAACAATCGTCAAGCTCTAGTTGCAAAACATGACGTGCAGTTGCTTCGCTATAAATATTTAAAACAATTGAAGAAATAGAAGCAGGCAGTAATATTGTTTATACTGATGAAAGCTACATTCATACGACACATGTACAAATAAATCATGGGGTACTAAACAAGGAACTGCAGCAAAGAAAAAAATGTCTAAAGGGTTACGCATCATAATAGGGAATATGCATGTGGTATAAATTTACTTGAAATCATTTATTTTCGAATCATTATTGTTCTGGTTTTGTATATAAGACATTTTTTTATAAATAAAATAGTCATAATATTTATATATAATATTTTAACATGTGTTAAAATATTATATGAAAAATGCAAAAAAAGCGTGGGAAATTTAAATTTGCTAAACACATTACCACTTGTCAATTAGAAAGTGACGTCACAGTGCACAACACGGTCTCCACAGATTAAATCTTTTTCATAGAAATAGTATGCACTGTAGTACGAATACGTAGTATTTCTATTAAAAATGTGTATCTGGGGAGACTGTGTTGCGCACTGTGACGTCACAAAGGCGCGCGAAAATTTGGCAGCGTTTTAGATACCTCCTCATATTTTTTCAATGCTAAAAGTATATTTTGTATCTTAATTTGAACACTTTCAGTATTTTTTTTTTACTGTGTTAAATGGATGTATTCAGTGAAATAAACATATTAAAAAAATCATGCATATTTCCTATTGTCCACGCCGGTGGAAAAATGGTTTTGTCTCCAATGCTTCTTTAATTTACAAGGCTAGTTCAAAGACGGGCGACTACCACGACAATATGAACCACGATAACTACAAGAAGTGGTTCTTAAAACAACCACTGCCAAACATACCAGAAAAGTCCGTAAACAATTACGATTAACGATTAACATTTACGATTATCCATAACAATATGGATAACGCCTATTATCATAACACATTTACTGAAAAAGTTCCTACCTCCAACAATAATTACTTATCTTTGAAAAGGATTTAGATGTCGTAGTAATTAAAAGTGATTTTAGTGATTGAATTTATGTGTCGAATTAAATCTATACTAATAATATTATAAAGAGAGAACATTTGTATTTTTGTATGTTTGTAATGATTTGGCTCAAAAACTACTGGAACGATTTAAAAAAATATTTCACTAATATATATAATATATAATGTAGAATGTACTTTCGAAATGAAAATAGGCTATATATTATCCCGTTTAAATTAAAGGTACATTCGAGGAGATCTAATTTGCAGCCTAAGTCGACAAAAAAACAGTCGAAAAAACACGTTTCTTACGAACGCTGCTCAATTGAAAACAGATGGAAGAATATTTTCTATGGAAGAGTTGTACAACTTAATAAGATCTACAAAAAAGTCCGCGACAGCATATGTCTAAGGTTGACTCACAGTAACCATTTTAATCTTAAATTTTTCGTTAAAAAATATTACATAACTTCCAGGGCTATTTTCAAGTATATAGTATTAATCCTCATCCAAATAATTACGTTAATTAGCTTGGCCACATATTATAGATTAAAATTGTCCTTTACAGTATATAATTCTAATGAAAACTCTAGAAGATATCACGGATTTCACATACACGCATCGCAAAATTAATAAAATATTTGCAGTCAAACCACAGAATAGGTCATAGTTACTACGAAAATGTTATTATAAGCTTAGCGATGCTGTAGATCCCCACCGATCGCAATCAATTTGAAGTCAATATAGTATAATAATATGATCTATTGTATAAAATAATAATGATTCTATATATATAGAATAATATTTTAAACCACCCCGACTGATCTATGTATAATCTTTTCATTAAAAGCATTCCAATGACTCTAAACACGACATTTAAAATCTGAGCTGTAAGTTGGTGAGGACTTGAGTATTCTGTAGAGTCCAGGAGATGTCCCAGCATCAGGTCAATGCTTCCATGTTCTTACAATATCGTTGAAGAAGAAGATTTTCGAATTGATCAGACCTATGAAAGTTGATTAAAGCTCATAGTTTTATAAGGATTAAACGAATTTTCATGAATCAAAGCTAAGAACACTCTCGATGAAGACATCTATCAATAATAAAATCAAATTCGGTTCATCCGGTTGGGTGCTAAGATGCTACAGACAGACACACAGATACACACGTTAAACGTATAATACCCCTACTTTTTGCGTCGAGGAACGCCGTAAGGTTACGGCGGCAGATGTTCTCCTTGGTGGTAAGCTACTTTTCAACCGACTTTCATAAAGAAGGAAGTTCTCAGTTCGTCTGTATGTTTCTTTTTTAACCGACTTCAAAAAAAGGAGGAGGTTTCTCAATTCAACCGTATATATATTATTTCTTTAATTTTTTTTGTGTGTATGTTACGCGATTACTCCCTCAATTGTGAACTGATTCGAATGATTATTTTTGTAATCGGTAGGGTTGTAACAGAACGGATATCGAGCTCTACGATTTATTGAGATTGGGTCAGGTTTTTGAGGTGATATTTCGAATTTATATTGATTTTAATGATGTACTATGTTTATATTCAAAATAATTCATAAATAAGATCGTTCTCATTTAGTATTTAATTAAATATTTGGGTCAGACAAAACAACACTTGGCGCTATATAGGTCAGGTGCGAAGCCACTGTGCAGAGTTAAAAAAAAAGCTAGATTACATAAACTGCCAGTGTCAGGAGGAGCTGTCACTGGTCAGAATGACAGGGATTATTGTTTTGTTTTGGGAAGAGCGCGATTTTCTTGGATTTTTATTTAGTATTTTTCTTAGTTTATGGCTGCTTTTGAAAAACGAACGAAATTTGCCGCGTAAAAAGAGTATTTTGCCGCTAAAATGCGGGGAACTGGACTTTTGGCGGCGAAGCTTGGGGCACTTTTTGACGGGAGGGAAAAAGAGCAAGATGTTATTGGACGTGTAGTGTTATTTTGAAGTTTTTATGTGCTAAAAAGTGTTAAAATTGTGGAAAAACGGAGCAGTAAGAAGCCAGGGAATCAGAGAGTATCCTTTTATCTATTAATAAGAAGGCTACATTGTGGGCTTTTCCAATAACATGAGAAGTTAATTATTATTCTCACTGTGACGCGTTTAGATTGCAAATAAATGCATATTGTAATGGGATAGTGCCCGATTGCGGGCGGTACTACGGTTCAATATAATATTAGGCGTGAAGCTCAGCTACAAAACAAGAAGCTGGCTTGCCAGTTACTTGCTGATGGTAAACAGAAGTGTCTATGTAATACTTTCAATCCCCAATAATTGTTTGGACAGAGCACTGATGGTTCATGATGCCTTTTCAACCGACTTCCAAAAGGAAGGAGGTTCTCAGTTTGTCTGTATGTTTTTTGTGTGTATGTTGTGCGATTGCTTCGTCAGTTGTGAACATCCAAAACTTGCTGCTGGGGCTGTCTCGCGGGGCGTGGAGGTCGGCTGTCTTGGTTTTTGAACTATCCTAATTATTATGCACATATTCAATTTCTTATCTTAAGTCTAGGTTTTTTACTATTATTATAAGATCTAAATTTAAAAATAGAAAGTCATAATTGACTGACTTTTTATTGGTTGGTATTAACTAATAAATTTAAGAAGATACAATTACAAAGTAAAAATAATACATTTTATCTCCTTGTAGATAGTTTTCTCACTAAATATTACACTTTGAAATTATGGTCAAGTGCATGTGGCTGCTGACTGATTTTGACAACTTTTATATCAAGAGAAATGGTTAAAAGATAGATTTCTAAATATGTATAAGGAGAATTATAGGAAATATAAATTCTATAGATCTCTTATTACCATCAGGTCTAAATTTAACAATATTAATCATATAATCAGTTAATTGCATGTAAAATAAATAAGTATATTATGGTAGCCATTACTAATTATTAGATATTCTGAAATGGTGGTTTAGTGCAAGACGGACATCCAGGAACTTAAAATTGTAGGATTTTGTATTAGGTTTATCGTTCCATTTTGATATTAGTTATTCTAATATGTCTGTCGGGTGGATGTCTGACAGAAAGGAACTGGAATTTAGCATTGTATAATTAATTTTAATATGATTAAGAAAGCTAGCTGCGTCCCGTGACTTTGCTCATGTTGAAACAACTAAGTAGCATTTTATCCGAATTGGTCCAGACAACATCTGATGAAATCAGATCGTACCTAAACCTGTGGCAAATTTATCTGATGGATTTGTGACAACTTTTATACTAAGAGAAATGGTTAAAAGATACATTTCTAAATATTTATATATTTATTTGTAGGATTTTGTATTTGGTTTAATATTCCATTTCAATATTACTTATTCAATGTGTTATTGTTATTGTTATATAACTTTTCATCCAAATCGGGGTATTTCGTACTTGAAATAGATTTATGAAATCATTTACTTGTAAATATATAATAATTATGTTTATTTTAATATGGCTAAGGAAGCTAGCTGCGTCCCGTGACTTTGCTCACGTTGGGACAATTATATAACATTTTATCCGAATCGGTCTGAAGGTGGTTGTGGGAGTTGCAGTGTTGTGCTAAGTGTTCTATAGACCTTAAACCTGTTGGAGAGAGTGTTCATTGGGTCTGTGTTCAGCTGTGGACAGAAATTAGTTAATGTTAGTGATGAAGTTAATAACGGAGTATTATTATAATAATTCATTTATTTCAGGATATTATTGATTTATGTGTACATGAATGATAGTAATTTTCTTTACCAACTGTGTAATCTGATGGTTGATGTTGATGGTTTTGATGATGAATTTAAAGCGGAATATTGTAATAATAATAAATTTATTTCAGGACATTAATTGTTTATGTGTACGTGAACGATGATAATAATTTTCTTATACCAACCGTGAAATAATTTAATATAATTTTATGTACCTACATCGCTGAAGTAATTTGGTGGAAAAGTTTAATAATTAATATGTTCGAGATTTTCTTTCCTACGGGATATACAAAACATGCGGATATAATGTCATGTTGACTTACCCAATATCATCGACATAAATTACTATGCATCAGCATATTTAAAAACAACGTACCCGACTCATTGGAATGACTTAGTGAGAAGGATTTATTTACTAATTATGTTCGAGATTTCGTTTCCTACGGGACACATGTGTTTTATTGAAGCTGCTCATTTGGCGTGGATTCGCTTGTTACCTGTTCGAGATTTATTTCCCTGCGGGGATCGTGGAAGTTTATGTCACACTACGGGTGGCCCAACCCTGGGGAGACTTGTAAGCTGAAAGAATAGCCAGAGTCTTCTCTAGTTCGTGACATAGACAACCACGCAACGTGTCTTCAAATTTACATATTCTGCGGAATAATTCAGTGAGAAAAGAATCACTTTTACTACATGTTCGAGAATTACCTTCCCTGAGGGGACCGTGAGATTCTGTGTTATGCTACGGGTGGCCCAACCCTGGGGAGACTTGTAAGCTGAATGAATAGCCAGAGTCTTCTCTAGCATTTAACATAGATGATCACGCAACGACATCATCACCAACTACGACAATAAAGTGATCTTGGACCGCTGGGTCTTTCCGGAGTGGAGAAATAATTTAACTAAAATGCTGGCGAACCTAGCTTACTGGGTTGCTTCAGTAATTATCTTCATTAACCACAATATTAACTTCAATTAACCTGGCTCATTGAGTCATTCCTTTGTTAGAAATATACTTTGCGGTTCAGGACAGGTTTTAGTATAGATGGAGTTGGATAGACCCAGTATGGGTTAGTAGGAATGATAGGATAGGTTGATAAGAGATAGATAGGAAATTCGATAGTAGGTAGTGTAGGCAGGGTAGCTCAGATACTACTCACTCTTAAGAAACTAGAGTGAGTAATATCTACATGAAACAGGTGGTGATGGATGTTGTGCTCGATTAATAGACAGAGACCTTCTAACCATCCAAGGCAACTCTGTCGTTCGAGCAAGCGAATGTTCCCAAGCTAAACTAAGCTGGAGTGGATGAGTATGTAGGCTGACTAACAGACATACATGTACTATTCTCTTTGATAAAAGATTATGCCCTCTCACTTTTAGTTGTGACTCAGTACTGACATACAATTTAAGACGTCGAATTTAATTTAGTTGCATACATCTTGTACTACTGACTTTTGACTTACTGTAGACATCACCATGAGGCTTAACCTCATTTCTGGTTGATGATTCGATAATGAAATGCAGGTAATATTTCTAGGCTTGCTAAACCTCATTTCTCGTCGATACTTCGATTATGAAATATAGGTCATGTCTTCTCATGCGCAGTGGTGGTCCCCCATGGATGGTTGCTTGATACTAGATCAAGTAGGGGCTACCCAAGTAATTCAGGATGAATGCCATAGCTCGGTAGCGAATGGACGGCGCGCCGATCCAACCATCCATGGTACATGCTGTGTAAAAAACACCCCAAAGACTATCCTCCCTTTAAAAGTACTAAATCAGACATATTTTCATATATACATGTATTTATTTATCACCCTTTTGTCCTCCTCTCTTTTGTTATTGTACATACTAAAATGTTTATACTAAATCTATTGACATGATCATTAACTTTGTCTATAAAAATAACAAAGAAATTGACAAAGAAAGATCATCAAATTAAAATCTATCGAAGTCCCAAAGAAAGTCTAGAGATAAATATAATTAAGAATGCAAGGTGTGAATGTAAGAGATTATCCAGAGAATATACTATGATGATGATGATGATATTGTTATGGTTATTTCTAAAAAGTAATATTATTAGGGTCAATAGGTAAAATGTTGACAAAGGTTGTAAAATATTACTCAATGTTCAGCTGTATTCTATAATGTAGCGTTATAGTACTAATAATAATAATACAACACAAAATAGTACTAATAATAGCATATTTGTACTGAATAGTATTAGTTGGAAAAAATTGGTGCAATCCCTTCACTAGGTAACAGTTGCACCAAAAGGTATCAAATAGTACCAACATTAATATTTAGGTTTACAAGTACTAATAATAATAGAATAACACAAATTAGTACTAATAATAACATATTTACACTGGATAGTATTAGTTAAAGAAAATGGTGCAAACACTTTCACTAGGTAACAATTGCACCATAGGGTATAAAAAGCAACAGTATAGCACAAATAGTATTGTAGCAGTGTTTAGGATTACTTGCAACAATAGAAGCTTTATTTCCTGTATTATTTAGTCTTTAGTTATTATATTAGGTTTGTCTTGAGATTCCCTGAAAAGAATTTAGGTTACATCAACGGTTCACAATGGGTCCTACCACTAACTAGACGATTACAAATGGCCAATATTTTATTCCAGTCCGATTAATATTCCAATATCATATATTCTAATATATTAATTTTCCAGTATTTCAGTATCGTAATAAAGTAAACAAGTATATCCGCGTTCAAAAAAGAAAAATATTTAAAAACCAAAAAGCGTCTAAGGGGGGGGTTGTTACAATATGGTGGCACCGTGACCAGGATTGACCAAAGTTACTACGATTTACGTCTATACTTTAATAAATTAGTATATACATAGGAAAATTAAATAGTACATTTGTAAAATATAATAGTAATTGCAGTTAAATCAAATAATACATTATTAAAGTAAATTTAAAAATATATTTATTAAAATAAAATATAAAGTATTTGTTTTTTTTACATTTGTAAAATATATTAGTTTTTCAGTAAAATAAAATAATATACTAGTAATATAAATGTAAAATATTTTAGTAAAATATAATTGTAAGTAATTTATTAGAATAAATATAATACTTCAATAGATATAATAATTTTTAAGGATTGGAATAAAAAAATAAAAAAAAACTGTTGGGAATTTCGGTTCCCACAATTTGTTGCTGTAAAACGGATAGGGGAATCTTGATACATTATTAGGGCATATTAGGTATGTTAAATGTAGGGGCGCAAAACGGTCAAAATAATGATATTCTAAATGCAGTGTACTGAAACGTTAAGTAGGATTTACTATATTGGGGGCGTAAAGTATTTAAAAGATGTAGAAATTTGGGGCGAATATAATTTTAAATATGAAGAAATGAGGGGCGTAGAGCATTTTAAAGATGAATAAATTGGGGGCGTAGATTAATTGAAAGATGTTTAAATTGGGGGCGTAGAGTAATTTAAAGATGTGAACATAGGGGGCGTAGAGTAATTTAAAGATGTGAATATAGGGGGCGTAGAGTATTTTAAAGATGAATAAATCGGGGGCGTAATTTAAAGATGTGAACATTGGGGGCGCAGATGAATTTAAAACTGTAGAAATTTAGGGCGTTGATTATTTTAAAGATGTATAATTGGGGGCGTAGAGTATTTTATAGATGAAGCAATTGGGGGCGTACATTAAAAAAAATATATAGTAATTAGAGGCATAGCGTATTGCAAAGATGTAAAAGTTAGGGGCGTACCGTGTAAATTGGGGGCGTACTGGATAAATTAGTTGCGTACCGTGTAAATTGGGGGCGTATTGTGTAAATTGGGGGCGTACTGTGTAAATTGGGGGCATACTGTATAAATTGGTTGCGTACTGAGTAAATTGGAGGCATATTGTATAAATTATGGCGTGCAGTTGAAATTGGGGGCGTACAGTAAAAGTTCGAAGCGTACAGTTGAAATTGGGGGCGTAGAATATGCGTTAATTAATAGTAATAAAATAATATGAAAAAAAATCAATACAATTAATAATTGGAGTAGGAAAATGAGGTAGAGAAATAGATGATCATAAGAATAATTCAGAATTTTTCAGAAGGTTCTAGATTGCTAGGGGCGAAAATTAAATGGAATAGGCAATTCAACATTTACAATATAAGTTATTCAAAATTCAAAATATAAAAAAAAATCTAATAGTTAATTTGTTGCTTAAATATATAAAACGATATGTTTGGTAGATTTAATCAATAAATATAGTAGGAGTAGAATATAAATGGCTTAGGGCGCGACAAAATAAGTTTAATGATATTAACTATTTGAAATAAAAAAAAAGAAAATATTTGCATATTGATATGATTTTAGCACATGAATCCACCGCGTGAGGTTCTTCCCTAGGAAAAAAAAAAAAAACAAAGAAAATAAGAAGAGTAGCTAGTAGATAAAAGTTTTACACAAATCAAATTGCGTTTCATTTTAAAAACTTAAACAATATAATTAAATCATTTTGCGCAAACTAATTGTTGTAGTTTTATTGTGGTAAAAAAAATGCAAAGTAAAAAAAAAAGGTAATTTAAAGGTAAATTGGAGGTATCTCCTGCATGAGCTACCAATGATTTGTAGTATCTCATTCACGAGCCAAATGTATTGAGGTAAACGTGTTGAAAGGTGCGAGTTAAAGCAATATTGATTTTATAATAAAATAAATACAGAGAATTTAATTGCATACGTTAAATTAAAACAAATTGATAATCCGTAGTTTCGTGTCTGTATAGGTTGTAGTTGGGTTGTCAAGTGGCGTGTAAGAACATGAATGTCGAGTTACTGAATTACTTGGAAAATGTGATGATTAGGATGTGGGGCTTGATAATTTTATTGCAACTTAGACATGAGGCGGTTTGCACGCGTCTGGATTTAGACATCCCCGACACTTACAAAAAAATCTTTAATGAAGGAGATCCGTTGGTGGTAGGCTAGGTCAGCAGACATCATCAGTATCATGCTGATTTCATTAAAGGTCGTACTCCACAAGAAGCTAACATGCTTGGAGAACCGATGATTACTCCACATGTTCCGAGACGATAACAATTTTATTGCGACAATTGACTTTTGTAAGAGATGTTGAAGCTCAGGGAATCTATTGTCTTTTGCTATTAAAGAAATTTAAACAGGCGGGACGGTGCTGTGTTGCTCAGTAATCGGACGATTGGATTGGTTTGCAACATTTGTACTGTACTACTTAGGGTTGATCAGCCTCACAACCTGATTTCCCAGTTTGTTTAAATTGTCCTTGTGGAAGGTGATTTATGTCTCAAGTGGAAAACGTTAAAGTTTCAGATGTTGACTTTTTGCCATGGTTATTGTTGTTTCGGTTTAAATACACACTACATACGTAGGGATACGCTTAACATTTCGTTGTTTGGATTCAGACGTTGGCAGATCAGGATTCAGTTGGTAGTGCAGGAATTGCAATTTATTCTCTTATTTTTATTATTGCTTTTATTTTATTGTAATTTATTTATATATTTTATCAAATAGTTGTAAGTGAAAAATTCTTTCCGTAAACTATAAGAATTATTTCAGGGGCGATTGTAACAGAACGGATATCGAGCTCTACGATTTATTGAGATTGGGTCAGGTTTTTGAGGTGATATTTCGAATTTATATTGATTTTAATGATGTACTATGTTTATATTCAAAATAATTCATAAATAAGATCGTTCTCATTTAGTATTTAATTAAATATTTGGGTCAGACAAAACAACACTTGGCGCTATATAGGTCAGGTGCGAAGCCACTGTGCAGAGTTAAAAAAAAAGCTAGATTACATAAACTGCCAGTGTCAGGAGGAGCTGTCACTGGTCAGAATGACAGGGATTATTGTTTTGTTTTGGGAAGAGCGCGATTTTCTTGGATTTTTATTTAGTATTTTTCTTAGTTTATGGCTGCTTTTGAAAAACGAACGAAATTTGCCGCGTAAAAAGAGTATTTTGCCGCTAAAATGCGGGGAACTGGACTTTTGGCGGCGAAGCTTGGGGCACTTTTTGACGGGAGGGAAAAAGAGCAAGATGTTATTGGACGTGTAGTGTTATTTTGAAGTTTTTATGTGCTAAAAAGTGTTAAAATTGTGGAAAAACGGAGCAGTAAGAAGCCAGGGAATCAGAGAGTATCCTTTTATCTATTAATAAGAAGGCTACATTGTGGGCTTTTCCAATAACATGAGAAGTTAATTATTATTCTCACTGTGACGCGTTTAGATTGCAAATAAATGCATATTGTAATGGGATAGTGCCCGATTGCGGGCGGTACTACGGTTCAATATAATATTAGGCGTGAAGCTCAGCTACAAAACAAGAAGCTGGCTTGCCAGTTACTTGCTGATGGTAAACAGAAGTGTCTATGTAATACTTTCAATCCCCAATAATTGTTTGGACAGAGCACTGATGGTTCATGATGCCTTTTCAACCGACTTCCAAAAGGAAGGAGGTTCTCAGTTTGTCTGTATGTTTTTTGTGTGTATGTTGTGCGATTGCTTCGTCAGTTGTGAACATCCAAAACTTGCTGCTGGGGCTGTCTCGCGGGGCGTGGAGGTCGGCTGTCTTGGTTTTTGAACTATCCTAATTATTATGCACATATTCAATTTCTTATCTTAAGTCTAGGTTTTTTACTATTATTATAAGATCTAAATTTAAAAATAGAAAGTCATAATTGACTGACTTTTTATTGGTTGGTATTAACTAATAAATTTAAGAAGATACAATTACAAAGTAAAAATAATACATTTTATCTCCTTGTAGATAGTTTTCTCACTAAATATTACACTTTGAAATTATGGTCAAGTGCATGTGGCTGCTGACTGATTTTGACAACTTTTATATCAAGAGAAATGGTTAAAAGATAGATTTCTAAATATGTATAAGGAGAATTATAGGAAATATAAATTCTATAGATCTCTTATTACCATCAGGTCTAAATTTAACAATATTAATCATATAATCAGTTAATTGCATGTAAAATAAATAAGTATATTATGGTAGCCATTACTAATTATTAGATATTCTGAAATGGTGGTTTAGTGCAAGACGGACATCCAGGAACTTAAAATTGTAGGATTTTGTATTAGGTTTATCGTTCCATTTTGATATTAGTTATTCTAATATGTCTGTCGGGTGGATGTCTGACAGAAAGGAACTGGAATTTAGCATTGTATAATTAATTTTAATATGATTAAGAAAGCTAGCTGCGTCCCGTGACTTTGCTCATGTTGAAACAACTAAGTAGCATTTTATCCGAATTGGTCCAGACAACATCTGATGAAATCAGATCGTACCTAAACCTGTGGCAAATTTATCTGATGGATTTGTGACAACTTTTATACTAAGAGAAATGGTTAAAAGATACATTTCTAAATATTTATATATTTATTTGTAGGATTTTGTATTTGGTTTAATATTCCATTTCAATATTACTTATTCAATGTGTTATTGTTATTGTTATATAACTTTTCATCCAAATCGGGGTATTTCGTACTTGAAATAGATTTATGAAATCATTTACTTGTAAATATATAATAATTATGTTTATTTTAATATGGCTAAGGAAGCTAGCTGCGTCCCGTGACTTTGCTCACGTTGGGACAATTATATAACATTTTATCCGAATCGGTCTGAAGGTGGTTGTGGGAGTTGCAGTGTTGTGCTAAGTGTTCTATAGACCTTAAACCTGTTGGAGAGAGTGTTCATTGGGTCTGTGTTCAGCTGTGGACAGAAATTAGTTAATGTTAGTGATGAAGTTAATAACGGAGTATTATTATAATAATTCATTTATTTCAGGATATTATTGATTTATGTGTACATGAATGATAGTAATTTTCTTTACCAACTGTGTAATCTGATGGTTGATGTTGATGGTTTTGATGATGAATTTAAAGCGGAATATTGTAATAATAATAAATTTATTTCAGGACATTAATTGTTTATGTGTACGTGAACGATGATAATAATTTTCTTATACCAACCGTGAAATAATTTAATATAATTTTATGTACCTACATCGCTGAAGTAATTTGGTGGAAAAGTTTAATAATTAATATGTTCGAGATTTTCTTTCCTACGGGATATACAAAACATGCGGATATAATGTCATGTTGACTTACCCAATATCATCGACATAAATTACTATGCATCAGCATATTTAAAAACAACGTACCCGACTCATTGGAATGACTTAGTGAGAAGGATTTATTTACTAATTATGTTCGAGATTTCGTTTCCTACGGGACACATGTGTTTTATTGAAGCTGCTCATTTGGCGTGGATTCGCTTGTTACCTGTTCGAGATTTATTTCCCTGCGGGGATCGTGGAAGTTTATGTCACACTACGGGTGGCCCAACCCTGGGGAGACTTGTAAGCTGAAAGAATAGCCAGAGTCTTCTCTAGTTCGTGACATAGACAACCACGCAACGTGTCTTCAAATTTACATATTCTGCGGAATAATTCAGTGAGAAAAGAATCACTTTTACTACATGTTCGAGAATTACCTTCCCTGAGGGGACCGTGAGATTCTGTGTTATGCTACGGGTGGCCCAACCCTGGGGAGACTTGTAAGCTGAATGAATAGCCAGAGTCTTCTCTAGCATTTAACATAGATGATCACGCAACGACATCATCACCAACTACGACAATAAAGTGATCTTGGACCGCTGGGTCTTTCCGGAGTGGAGAAATAATTTAACTAAAATGCTGGCGAACCTAGCTTACTGGGTTGCTTCAGTAATTATCTTCATTAACCACAATATTAACTTCAATTAACCTGGCTCATTGAGTCATTCCTTTGTTGGAAATATACTTTGCGGTTCAGGACAGGTTTTAGTATAGATGGAGTTGGATAGACCCAGTATGGGTTAGTAGGAATGATAGGATAGGTTGATAAGAGATAGATAGGAAATTCGATAGTAGGTAGTGTAGGCAGGGTAGCTCAGATACTACTCACTCTTAAGAAACTAGAGTGAGTAATATCTACATGAAACAGGTGGTGATGGATGTTGTGCTCGATTAATAGACAGAGACCTTCTAACCATCCAAGGCAACTCTGTCGTTCGAGCAAGCGAATGTTCCCAAGCTAAACTAAGCTGGAGTGGATGAGTATGTAGGCTGACTAACAGACATACATGTACTATTCTCTTTGATAAAAGATTATGCCCTCTCACTTTTAGTTGTGACTCAGTACTGACATACAATTTAAGACGTCGAATTTAATTTAGTTGCATACATCTTGTACTACTGACTTTTGACTTACTGTAGACATCACCATGAGGCTTAACCTCATTTCTGGTTGATGATTCGATAATGAAATGCAGGTAATATTTCTAGGCTTGCTAAACCTCATTTCTCGTCGATACTTCGATTATGAAATATAGGTCATGTCTTCTCATGCGCAGTGGTGGTCCCCCATGGATGGTTGCTTGATACTAGATCAAGTAGGGGCTACCCAAGTAATTCAGGATGAATGCCATAGCTCGGTAGCGAATGGACGGCGCGCCGATCCAACCATCCATGGTACATGCTGTGTAAAAAACACCCCAAAGACTATCCTCCCTTTAAAAGTACTAAATCAGACATATTTTCATATATACATGTATTTATTTATCACCCTTTTGTCCTCCTCTCTTTTGTTATTGTACATACTAAAATGTTTATACTAAATCTATTGACATGATCATTAACTTTGTCTATAAAAATAACAAAGAAATTGACAAAGAAAGATCATCAAATTAAAATCTATCGAAGTCCCAAAGAAAGTCTAGAGATAAATATAATTAAGAATGCAAGGTGTGAATGTAAGAGATTATCCAGAGAATATACTATGATGATGATGATGATATTGTTATGGTTATTTCTAAAAAGTAATATTATTAGGGTCAATAGGTAAAATGTTGAC
Organism: Cabera pusaria; assembly: GCA_954871355.1. Classification (NCBI taxonomy): domain Eukaryota; kingdom Metazoa; phylum Arthropoda; class Insecta; order Lepidoptera; family Geometridae; genus Cabera; species Cabera pusaria. The sequence continues at coordinate 19,944,891 of OX940887.1, forward strand.
AAAGGTTGTAAAATATTACTCAATGTTCAGCTGTATTCTATAATGTAGCGTTATAGTACTAATAATAATAATACAACACAAATTAGTACTAATAATAGCATATTTGTACTGAATAGTATTAGTTGGAAAAAATTGGTGCAATCCCTTCACTAGGTAACAGTTGCACCAAAAGGTATCAAATAGTACCAACATTAATATTTAGGTTTACAAGTACTAATAATAATAGAATAACACAAATTAGTACTAATAATAACATATTTACACTGGATAGTATTAGTTAAAGAAAATGGTGCAAACACTTTCACTAGGTAACAATTGCACCATAGGGTATAAAAAGCAACAGTATAGCACAAATAGTATTGTAGCAGTGTTTAGGATTACTTGCAACAATAGAAGCTTTATTTCCTGTATTATTTAGTCTTTAGTTATTATATTAGGTTTGTCTTGAGATTCCCTGAAAAGAATTTAGGTTACATCAACGGTTCACAATGGGTCCTACCACTAACTAGACGATTACAAATGGCCAATATTTTATTCCAGTCCGATTAATATTCCAATATCATATATTCTAATATATTAATTTTCCAGTATTTCAGTATCGTAATAAAGTAAACAAGTATATCCGCGTTCAAAAAAGAAAAATATTTAAAAACCAAAAAGCGTCTAAGGGGGGGGTTGTTACAGGGTACGTTTCCGAAGTGGTCCCATTGTAATTTCATTGAGATGTGATAAGTATCTTAAGAGACATGACGATAAACGTCTCAAACTTACTACTGAAATTGACTCGCGGGGCATTGAAGTCAGTTGTTTTAGTTTTTAAAGTATCTTAATTATTGGTAGATTTAATGATCTCACGAAAACCCATGATTCATGGAATGCACATAAAACTTTCATTGGTAGGTATATAGCTAGGATTAGAAACAACGACCCTCGGGTCAGAATCAGGGTAACTATCCTTTACGCCAAAGGGCCGTCTAATATCACAACGTAAGTATTATAAAACAATGTCCATCACTGCGTCTGTCTGTCTTTTCGCAATAATCTCAATAGCTTCTGAACGGATTATCATGCAGTTTTCACCAATAGCCAGAGTGTTTATGAGGAAGGTTTAGGTCTTAGGTGCATAATTCGTTAAGGTTTTGTGTAAATTGGTTGACATATGACGATGATTGTTAAATATGTTAATATTTTATATTCGATGCAACAAACTGATGCAAATTTTGTAGGCATATATGTTCTACCCGTGCGAAGCCGGGGCGAGCTGCTAGTCTATACTAATATTATAAAGAGAGAACATTTGTATTTTTGTATGTTTGTAATGATTTGGCTCAAAAACTACTGAACAGATTTAAAAAATTCTTTCACTAATACATAGAATGGAGTCCATTCATTCAATGGACTTTCGGAATGAAAATAGGCTATATATTATCCCGTTTAAATCAAAGGTACATTCGTGGAGACCTAATTTGCAAGCTAAGTCGGCAAATAAACGGTCGAAAAAACACGTTTCTTACGAACGCTGCTCAATTGAAAATAGATGGAAGAATTTTTTCTTTGCAAGAGTTGTACAACTTAATAAGACCTACAAAAAAGTCCGCGACAGCATATGTCTATCTCTTAAGGTTGACTCACAGTAACCATTTTAATCTTAAAATTTTTGTAAAAAAATATTACATAACTTCCAAGGCTATTTTCAAGTATATAGTATTACTCCTTATCCAAATAATTACGTTAATTAGCTTGGCCACATATTATAGATTAAAGTTGTCCTTTACAGTATATAATTCAAATGAAAACTCTAGAAGATATCACGAATTTCACATACACGCAACGCAAAATTAATAAAATATTTGCAGTGAAACCACAGATTAGGTCATAGTTACTACAAAAATATTATTATAAGCTTAGCGATGCGGTAGATCCCCACCGATCACAATCAATTTGAAGTCAATATAGTATAATAATATGATCTATTGTATAAAATAATATTCATCTATATATATAATAATATAATATTTTAAACCACCCCGACTGATCTATGTATAATCTTTTCATTAAAAGCATTCCAATGACTCTAAACATGACATTTAAAATCTGAGCTGTAAGTTGGTGAGGACTTGAGTATTCTGTAGAGTCCAGGAGATGTCCCAGCATCAGGTCAATGCTTCCATGTTCTTACAATATCGTTGAAGAAGATTTTGGAATTGATCAGACCTATGAAAGTTGATTTCATAGCGCAATTAACTAGAAAAAAGCTCATAGTTTTATAACGATTGAACGAATTTTCATGAATCAAAGCTAAAAAAAACTCTCGATGAAGACATCTATCAAAGAAAAACTATCAATAATAAAAACAAAATCGGTTCATCCGGTTAGGTGCTAAGATGCTACAGACAGACACACAGATACAGACGTTAAACGTATATTACCCCTACATTTTGCGTCGGGGAACGCGTAAGGTTACGGCGGCAGATGTTCAACCTTTTTTTTTATATCGAACTTATAGGCAAGCGTTTGACCACTATCTCACCTGTTGGTAAGTGACGATGCGGTCGAAGATGGTAAGCACGCTAGGCCCAGACTGGGGAACTGGCTCTCAAGGATAGGTGCCGGAACACATTAGATGTTTCTGGCGACAGATTTTCTAACTTGAGGGTGGTAGCTGGCCAGGCGGACACTAGATAGTGTCCTACCACCATGCGGGGGTTGTTGGTTTCTTAACGATGTTTTCCTTCACCGGAGAGCCACTGTGAGAAGCGCACATACATTTTTCGATGGAAAAATCCATTGCTCTCGGTAAGGTTTGAACTCGGTACCACGGCATCAAAGCCGACCGTTCTCCCGATTACGCCACCGGGCCCGGGCTCCTTGGTGGTAAGCTACTTTTTGGTAGATTTAATGATCCACTACCACTGTACGAAAACTCATGATTCATGAATGCACATAAAAATTTCATTGGTAGGTATATAGCTAGGATTAGAACCAACGACGGTCGGGTCAGAATCAGGGTAACTATCCTTTACGCTAAAGGGCCGTCCAATATCACTACGTAAGTATTATAAAACAAATTCCATCACTGCGTCTGTCTGTCTGTTCGCAATAATCTCAATAGCTACTGAACGGATTATTATGCGGTTTTCACCAATAGCCAGAGTGTTTATGAGGAAGGTTTAGGTGCATAATTCGTTAAGGTTTTGTGTAAATTGGATGAAATATGACGATTATTGTTAAATATGTTCATATTTTATATTCGATGCAACAAACTGATGCAAATATTGTAGGCATATATGTTCTACCCGTGCGAAGCCGGGGCGGGCTGCTAGTTATTTATAAAATCAGCGATCTCATAGCGATCTCACCGCATGATCTGAGGGCCCGGTGGCTTAATCGGGAGAACGGTCGGCTTTGATGCCAGAGGTACCGAGTTCAATCCCCGCAGTGCACCAATGGATTTTTCTATCGAAAAATGTATGTGCTCTTTTCACAATGGCCCTCCGGTGAAGGAAAAACATCGTTAAGAAACCAACAACCTCCGCATGGTGGTAGGGCACTATCTAGTGTCTTCCTGGCCAGCTACCAACAACCCTCAAATTAGAAAATCTGTCGCCAAACATCTAATGTGTTCCGGCAGCTATCCTTGAGAGCCAGTTCCCATTCTAGGCCTAGCGTGCTTACCATCTTCGACCACATCATCACTTACCAACAGGTGAGATAGTGGTAAAAACGCTAGCCTATAAGATATATAAAAAACCACTCATTCCCGAGGAAGAGCGACGCACTCGCTCGAAACCACAGAGTACCTTGTATAATACTGCTCGAAACCTAGGTCGAGAAAATTCGACTAAAGGTGCGTGAATTTCAGCCGATATATTACATTAATAATTCAAATTCATAATTACTCATCAACACCTCAACATCAATATTATTAATGCGAAAGTCAGTATGTATATTTGTTTGTTAGACTTCTTCACGATCAAACGGATTTAGCTGAAATTTTGCACAGGGATAGACTAGACAGTATTATCGATTAGGCTATAGGATACTTTTAAACGCGAGCGAAGCCGCGGGGCACAGCTAGTGTGTTATAAATACAATTTTTTTTAAAAATTATACTGAAATCGTTAAACATGCAAAAATTTCAATATTTGTACACAATAACATTTATTCATAGTTTTTGTGCAATCAGTACTTATAATATCTCAATTGTTATCAGATTTGTTGGTCAACTTACCATAATTGGCACTGCCCTACATTGTTGACGAATTATGAACGTAATTTGTAGCCAACCTAACATAACGGAAAGTATTGCTTATAAAGTTCATAGAAACTTTTTGCAGTGTTCATTGTTCCGAGGTTGGTACAAAGTACGTTCATAATTTTGAGTTATTTAATTGTGTATGCAATGTCGCGGAACCGGCAGTACCAGTACGCACACATGCGTGGTGGTGCGTTGTAAATACTTTTACAAATACTCTCAAACGTTTTTAAATTGTGGAGGGGCGGGTCATGTTATCGTAGAAGATCTAACAGTAAATTGATTTTCGAAAATCTGGGAGTTCATATCGGAACAACTCCCAAATGTTCGACTGGTGTCGCCAACGACCAGAGGTAATTTTAAGACAAATTAATACAGATTGTTATGTTAGGAGGTTGAAGACCACAGATTTATTCCTTAATATACCTGAAGGTAACAGCACGATGAATCTAATATAAAGTTGTACGGGTGGAAGTCATCTGTCTATCCCGGACTTAAGCTAACAACGCTTTTTCAATCAGAACTACTTAAATGGTAGATACTACGTTTGTAGCAAATGTAAGACAACTACATGGTCCGCCCAGTCGAGTCAATGATTGTCAAGCACCATGCATAATTATTGTGGAAAACTCATGAATATGAAAATAATGAAGAGATGTAATGATTTATGCTTCTACCACTTACTACGTACCATGCTATCCCTCCAACTCCGAAGATTCTGATATCTAGTTGATCACCGCATCGGATGGTAGGATGAACTATGAAATTTAGGTGATTAATGTAATTAGGCGCTGCACGATGATGCAGTTGATGCAAGAACAGTGGCCCTTGGGGTAAGTAGTTAAGTTGGTACCTGGGCGCAAGCTGACCAGATCAGCCTATAATAACTGTAGGTCACGGTAGGCAGGTACAGCGGAGAGGGGGTACGGGGTTCATGGGCGTGCCTTGGTGAACATCAGGTGAGATAGTGGTCAAGTGCAACCCAGTTCTATGTAAAAAAAAAACAAATCAATCAAATATACAGTCTGGCAAGTATAACTTGGCGTGCCTGTGCGCCACTGTGCTTTTACTTTGTACTTTGATAACAGTTTCTCTTAAACCACTTTTAATTACTTTTGGCATTATTGAACTAAAAAAAGCATTATTGAATTTAATGTAGCAGATTTATCAACAATAATGTCGCAGTAATCTCTCAAACGTCAAACTCACAGTTTCAATTAAAAGAATTAGTTCCAAAAACCACTACCGCCAAGTTATACTTGTGGCACTGTATTTCTTACTTTGACGTGCGTGTTTAAAGCATTGTTTAAACAGGCATGTCAAAGTAAGAAATCTATTTGTCTCAAGACGCATGTAGTTAACTGGTTATCCGTGCTGTTTACTTTACTTAATAACTGTCTAGCAGTAGGTGCAGTACGCTAAGATGCATTGTATCTTCCTCTATTAGACGTTTGCGATGACAAGCATCGCCATCGATATCAACCTACGGCAACAACATGATATCAATGTAAAGAGTAGGGACTACCTATGGAAAAAGCCATCCTCCTTTTCTTACACATCTCGCGATTGTGGTATTGTTGATTAGTAAACGCTTTTGTGTCGGAAAAAAAAGGTCAAGTAGAAAAAATTAATTTTCTCTAACGAAATAGAAAATTTGTGAAGCAAGTAAAAAAAAAACATGTCAAAATCATGTTACTTTTCCTTCCTGTGATATTATATCACTAATGTCAGCTAAAATAGACAAAAGTGTCAATTGTCAATGTCAATATTGTCAGCCGGGCTACAACAAAAATCAGAAAATGTCGTATTTTCAGAGCTAGAAAAAGAAATATTTGTTTTTACGTTATAAATTTATAGCTGTGTAGTATTTTTTTCTATATATTTACGTACAAAATGGAAACCAAAGTAGCTATAGTGACCGGCGCCAACAGAGGCATCGGCTTTGAGATTGTAAAAGGTTTATGTTCAAAATTCGACGGTGCTGTGTACCTCACATCTAGAAGCGATGAGAGAGGGCGACTAGCCGTCAAGAGGCTCGAGGAACTCGGTTTAAAACCCTTATTTCACACCCTAGACGTCACCAGCGAAGAAAGTGTTCAAGAGTTCGCCACATACTTAAAAAAACATCACTCCGGAATAGACATTTTAGTAAACAATGCCGGTATTCTCGACTTTGATAAATCCGTCTCGTCGTACGAAGATTCCAAAAAGCTCATAGACACAAACTTCATGAGCTTATTATCCATAAAGAATATGCTGTATCCGCTTTTAAAAAGTGACTCCAGGATTATCAATATCAGCAGCGACTGGGGACTACTATCGAATATTAGAAAGCAGGTGTGGTTAGACACTTTAGTGAAAGATGATCTCAAGATTGAAGAGATACTGCAGTTTGTGAATGACTTTCTCCAGGCAGCTAAAAATGGCAAAAGTGCATTTGTATCATTCGCTGGCCACTATGGTGATTACAAAGTGTCCAAAGTAGCTATGTCCGCGCTGACCTTTGTACAACAGAGAGAGTTTAATGAACAAGGGAAGAATGTGTCGATCAATTGTGTTCATCCGGGTTTTGTGAAGACTGACATGACGAAAGGCATGGGGGACTTTACTCCGGAGCGAGGTGCACGCGCCCCTCTCTACCTTGCATTGGAGGCTCCTCAGACACAAAAAGGCACATTTGTGTGGCATGATTGTCACCAAGTCAACTGGGATGATTAATGTTGTGGTTTTATCATCATTTTATGAACTTGTTTATTCTGTGACTGTGATAAGTGTCACATGCACTTTAAAATTTAATATATGCTTTTTCCTTAGTTAAACTGTGTGTTATTGTTAATATCTTAAATCTATATTACTGCATTGTGGTATATTTTGTTACTAGGCTTATAGATTTAATATCTCAACATTATAAAACATTTGTTAAAATTTGCAATGCAATTGTCTGTAAACTTCTTGCTGATGGAAATTGGCAAACAACAAATTAATTTAGTTTTAGTCAAGCCATCACTTCATAAGTTTGGTCTATAATATAGGCTGAACTATATTATATATAATTACTTAAGAGCATGTCCAAGGTCTGATAAGATTGAAGTAAGTATATAAATGTGTATGTTTTCATGCGTTATGTTATTATGACAGACCTTATTCTAATATTGTATTACAATAATTGTATTAAATACACTGTAGCAACAAAATACAAATAGGAGTGTTGACTATTGATAGCTTATCAGTTGGTCAATAGGTCATCATAATATCACAATGTAATGAACAAATCACAGACAACAATGCATTTTTGATTTTATTAACAGCCTGCAAACATTGTTTAGCGCCTCGGTAATGAGAGATTTTAAATTCCACATTGATAATAATAGAATTGCAGGAGCTAAGACCTAAGCACCAGGGTGGAAGTGTTAAAAGCATAAAGCCACAAGTAGGGTTTAGTCAAAGAGCAGCACACCTCTCGACACCATATGTTATCCACACCAATGATTCCTCAGGCACCAATATAATGGTCTGCCTTATATTTTTATAAAGGCATTTAGTGCCATTTAGTGGATGGCATTTCACAATCTGATTTTGAAATGATGCCTCATTTGACTCACACCAATAATTATGCCTAATTGGTGAGTGCTGGACCACTACCCAAGTCTAAATTATTGAAAATAAAATATCAAAACAATAGCTCATATTTTTGTAACGTTAATTAATAAATAGTATACCATAACTCACATTTCCCATATCAATAGACATAATTTATGTAATTTAAAGGGCCTCTTAATGTTGGCTTCGACCCCATCCTGGAGGTTCCTCTCTAGAGCCCTAACCACCAATAGCTTGGGCCCTGCCCCGCTGCCGGCGGCACGCTAGGATTAGGTTTTTTATAATATTTTATAGTAATTTTGATATACGAGTATCATGTTGTAAAATACCTAATTCTAAGAAAAAGAAATAAATAACAAGCGTAATAACAAGGTTTTAGTTGCTTTATATCTATTCAAAAAATTTGAAACGAATCTAATTATATACAACTAGAGAATATTATTGAAATTTTTAATCAGTCCACAGGATTAAGTTTGCTTTTTGTGAACATTGGGGGTGTCCCACACTACATTCCATGGTGCCTGAGATAAACCTTTCTGCAACATTATTCTTTTACTAAAATGAACAGGACATGTAAGAAGCTCGCCTGATGTTAATTAAGTAGTAATATCTGCCAATAACAGATGAAGGCACACAAATCTGGATTGTCAGAATGTTGTACGTCACAGCACTGCACCTGTTTTGAGCCTAGATATTGAGTCTCACATCTCCTGTCTCTGGACACTACTTTTTTATTTTATAGGCTAGCATTTGACCACTGTCTCACCTGTTGGTAAGTGATGATGCGGTCGAAGATGGTAAGCACGCTAGGCCTAGAATGGGAACTGGTTCTCAAGGATAGCTGCCGGAACACGGATGTTTGGCGACAGATTTTCTAACTTGAGGGTGGTATCTGGCCAAGCGGACACTAGATAGTGTCCTACCACCATGCGGAGGTTGTTGGTTTATTAACGATGTTTTTCCTTCACCGGAGGGCCACGTCAAAAGCGCACATACATTTTTTGATAGAAAAATTCATTGGTGCACGGTGGGGATTGAACTCGGCACCTCTGGCATCAAAGCTGACCGTTCTCGCACTGACACCACCCCTCAGGCGGACAGCAGAAGTCCTACCACTACAATCGTACTAAGCTAGCAAGACGTTTGCTATAAAAATTGTCGCAGGCGTCACTAAGTGCGGTGCGAGACATAGATATCGTGTAGTTACTACTTGTTCGCTAGATAGGCTACGCTTTATTTGTTTTGTTGCATGAATCTATTTGACGCACTCTCACAGGATGTCTTTGGAACTAAATTTGACACTATTGACATTTAATTTATAGTTTCTGCAAATGGTATCCTTCTTACCTTTATTTGCGTTCACTTTCTTACCATATTTTAGATACTAATACGAATGATCAGCTGGAATATTTATAGGTAGACTAGAAGTGCCCCGCGGCTTCGCCCGTATTAAAAACTTCTTTTGTTTACTTAAAACTTTTCTTTTGTAAAAACGATTCTATCATTAAATACATCAAATAAGAATTAGCCAAATCGGTGCACCCGTTTTCATGTTATCGCGTGACTAAGGCAATTCGGGATTCATATTTATAAAAACCGAAAACCCAAAATTTCAGACTTTGTTACCTACCCCATTTCAAAAAATCCTACAACACGTACTTTATCTCATCTTATTTCGCCATACAAACTTTGAATCCCCGTTCCGTATCCGGGAGGAATTTTTCGAAAATCCTTTCTGAGCAGATAGCTACGTCATAATAACTATCTGCATTCTAAATGTATCCTCTTAGGGTGGCATTTTGAAAAAGTCTGAAACCCGTATATACTTATTTATTTACAGAAGTACTTGTGTGAAATGTCGAATAAAATGACTATCAAACTTTGAACCGCCGCTTCATCCCCTTGAAGAGTGAATTTTGAAAAATTCTTTCTTAGCGGATACCTAAGTCAAAATAACTATCTGCATCAAATTTCAGCACAATCCGAAACAATATTGATTTCAGACTTTGTTACCCCACTTCACCCTTTTAGGGGTGCAATTTTGAAAGAGCCTGAAACACGTATTTACTTACACTTGTGTTAAAATTCAAATATAAAAGACTATCTAATCTTGTTTCTCTATACAAACTAAGGACCCCCGTTCATCCCCTTCAGGGTGAATTTTGGAAAATCCTTTCTCAGAGGGCTCATACGTCGTAATAACTATCTGCATGCCAAATTTCAGCGCAATCCAAAACAATATTGATTTTCACACTTTGTTACCCCATTTCACCCTCTTAGGGGTGTAATTAAAAAAATCTGAAACACGTATTTACTTATTTTTACTGGGGCACTTGTATGAAGTTTCGAATAGAAAATACTATCTAATCTTGTTTCTCCATACAAACTTTGAACCCCCGTTTCATCCCCTTCAGGGGTAAATTTTGGAAAATCCTTTCTCAGAGGGAACTAACGTCGCAATAACAATCTGCATGCCAAAATTCAGCGCAATCCGAAACAATATTGATTTTCACACTTTTGTTACCCCATTTCACCCTCTTAGGGGTGTAATTAAAAAAACCTGAAACACGTATTTACTTATTTTTACTGGGGCACTTGTATGAAGTTTCGAATAGAAAACACTATCTAATCTTGTTTCTCCATACAAACTTTGAACCCCCGTTTCATCCCCTTCAGGGGTGAATTTTGGAAAATCCTTTCTTAGTACACCCCTACGTACTAAGACAAATATACCCTCCAAATTTCAAGTCTCCACGACCAGCGGTTTAGGCTGTGCGTTGTCTGTCAGTCAGTCAGTCAGTCAGTCAGTATGTCAGGACAAAGATTCTTATAGTATTAGAAGATATTAAATAGACAGTGTATCATCATCATCATCATTATCAGCCGGTGTCCGTCCACTGCTGGACGTAGGCCTCTCCCAAGATGCGCCACTGAGCCCGACAGTGTATATTCGGGGGTAACAGTCACCCGTGGGAAGGTTAATGTCTTACTGCGTTGGTAAGCTTCTATCTATCTTCTAATCTATCACCCTACACGCTACGATTCGTAGCCTACATGTAACCCTTAGGTGGCGCTTACTGACTATTGGTTTGGCGGTGGCGCTGAATAGGTGACTACTGGTGGTAGGTAGTCTTCGGTCGCTACTTGAAGTTCTAGCATGATGTTTGGTGCTACCGATCAGTATGGAAAACGGTTTCGGATAGTAGCGTTAAGAATTAGTCCAATTCATGGACTATTTCTTCTAATGGTTGGACTCATGTAATAATAGTAGACTGTATGTACGATGTTCGAACGGTTTCAGGGCAAAACGTTCCTCATTTTCATGAGCGAGTAGGTAAATGTACACCAGGCGAGCGCCACACCGTCGGTTAGACATCGACGTCATACAGATAGTCGGCCATTTTTATGTGAGTCTCTCTCTTTCGGCTCCATCTTCAGAGCATCGTGATCATGAGCAATAAAAAGTAGACGTGTGTAACTCAGGAGTGATTAACCAAAAAGAGTTATATCTCCTTAAACCAAAGATTATATCCGTATATCCACAGAATAATGAATAGTACAAGGTATATGCAAAATGCATGTGCAAGATTTTGTTTTAATATTCCTGCCAGAAGTCATGTAACACCTTTTTTGAACAAAAACTATGCCCTTAAGATGAAATCGCGTCGTAAACTTCACCTTGCTTCCCTGCTATTTGGCATAATTAACTTTAAAGAACCCCTATATCTGCACAAGAAGATTAACTGGATGTCTCAAAGGAGGTCATGCTCTCTCAGGTATGTCTCTCAGGTATGTCTCTCAGGTATGTCTCTCAGCCACTATCCATACCGCATCACCGTTCTGTCGGCTTTTTCCGCTACTCCGCTACCAAGTGCTGCAGGGCTAGCATGGCAAGGGGACTATTTTGTCTTTCCACCTATCAGTGTTTTGTTAGGTGAAGAAGGCAAATTATAAGTAAAGATTTCCGACAATTATAAACGGCCGCTGACTTTTATTCAATTCTTTTTTTTTACTTTTTAGTACGAAACAAAATCAAAACTCGGGGTTAAACTTTACCAAGCGTTTAAATTGTTGTGAAGATCTCCTGTCAGTGGCGAAAAACAGGGAAATAATGTTGTCTTTCCCCCGGGGATAAGGCCATGCTAGCCCTGCTGGAACAATATTCCACCGCCAATCAGGAATGTAAAAACTTTAAGCTTGTTTAAATATAAATTGAAACAGTACTAAAATATTTCCTTCTCTTACCATAAGCCATAGATCACATTTTGCATTTGTATCCAGCATTCGTATGTATGTATCTATTTATTTCTCCTTATATCTATATATATATATATATTCTATGTATATATTTAACTTACTAATATGTATTGTATATATATTATATTACATTGTATATAATATTTAAATTTAATAAAAATATTTTCGCGCTAGTTCATCACCCGCAGGCTTAGCTGAAAACCAGCGTCTAGGCGTGTAACCCCAGACATATGTGCTGAGTTAAGCCTTTTTGGCACCTCACTTCTCATAAACTTATTTTAAAACCTGTGTTCTTTCTTCTTTTTATGTTTTACATTATTATTATAATTAATTAAATTTGTTACTATGTGAGTTTTTGCCAAATAAACGATTTTCTTTCTTTCTTTCTTTCGTATATCTTACATTTCACCACCATCTCTTTAACTCTTTTATATCTTTAACGCAACAACTCATTTCGCGGAGTTAGAGTAAGCGAGATGCATATAACTCTCTATGCGTAAAAAGAGAACGTCACGGAGCTAGAATAAGGGAGATGTAAACATATAAACAATCTATGTGATAGAAAGGGAGCGTAGCGTCACAGAGTTATTAGGGATATAGAGATATAAAAGATATATTTATATATCTTTTAATATATATATATCTTTATTATATATATATATATATATATATATATATATATATATATATATATATATATATATATATATATATATCTTTTGTTCAAAATGATACGTATGTATCTTTTCTCTTTAAGGATATGGTTTGCACATGGCTACTAGAAAGTACCTACTAATAGCAACAAAACCAAGGAGCTCAATCAATCAATCAATCAATCTGCTGTCTTAGCACTCTTTATCTGGAAGTTCCAGTCCTTATATCCAGGCTCTATCATGAGATCAGCTCGATGGTACCAAAATGTTGAATTGTCACTGGACTTACATAAGAAGTAGATATGCCAAATTTCAGCTCAATCGGATAATATGTCAGGAAGTGGTTGAAAAATATTGCAATATTTTAAAAATTAGTTACTTACCTACAATAAGTACGAACGTAGCAGATTAAATAAAAGCCTGTTAGCTAATTTGACAAATAAAAAGTTTACTTAGTCACAAAAGGGTATATAAAGGGCATACCTTGCATATTAAGTTATCTACAATTATTTTTACATCTATACGCGGCTCTTTCAGGCATTAAATCTTATTAAAATGTTCCATGCAGCTCGTTGTATGGATTCACATCCACTGTTTGCCACTACCCTAATTGCATTACAAAATCGTATTGGTGGACAGTAAAAGGGGTAGTGCAGTGTACCGTAAGGCTTCCTACAGCGGTGTTATCGGTGTCACCACCTACCTTCTGCTTCGGTAAATTATCTTGTAAATACATAATTCTAATACTGACATCGGCACGGAATTTCATTCCACGGCGGGACGTATCGGTAGGTATGATGAATGATAAAGCAAAAAGTTTCGTGCGGGTAGATGGAACGTCCACCATCAAGCCAAGCGATGGCGAACATTCGTGCAATATTTGATGGCACAATCTCAGTAATAGAAGGTACTTTTTTAAAGGCAAGGCAATTTATAATAGGACAAGCAAGACGCTCGTCTGATGGAAAGCGATTACGTCAGCCTGTAACCTGTAATAGACACTCTTGCACATACAACTCTGGATTTTCAGAACCTTGCGCGTTACAGCATTGTATAATTTACCATCCTACCCTTGCACATCTGGAAGTTAAGTCCCACACTTCATATTCAAGTTTTTTGACATCTGGAAGTTAAGTCTCATGCCTCATATTTAAGTTTTTATCAAAGGTACGTAGTAGGTACGTATATCCCCAACGTCCACCACACGAAAAATTATAATTTTTTGTCCCAACGTTTCCCAGTGGTGGACGTTTCGTGTTAGTGGGGGACGTTGGGAGTAAAACTATTTAATGTCCACCACTGGGGGGACTTCAGGACAAAAAAAATAAATTGTCCTAACATCCCCCACTGGGGGACGTTTCAGTGGTGGACGTTGGGAATATACCCGAACCTACGCACTAAGTCAGCAAAAAAAAAAGCGTGTTAGATAAGTAGGTATGTTCTCCGTCCTGAAGATTATTAATTTATCATAAGCTCGATACTACACTCGCCTAAGCTTTAAATTTATAGAAGTTTTATTCATAATTCTTATCTACCCCTTTCATTACTAAAAATATTGGAAATGGGTTTCGAGATACCTACCTAATTATGGTGAAATAATGTACCTATATATCTTCATAGAGGTTCATCTAGATAAAAATATTCACAATACCATTAGAAGACCCCGTTATAATAACAAAGAAATTGAAATAATTGAGTTGGACAATATTACAAAATTCTTTTAGCGCGCACTGCTGTCATTGCCTTGATATGAGTGGCGCTCACGCGATGCTCTTTATTTTGATTTCTTAGTACATTAGATTCCAAATGAAATGAAAACGTTACCAACACGATTAATTTCGAATATGACTGGTACTGTAGGTGCATATTTGTTAGGTACACATGCCCAGAAATCGTTGATATCTGGTATGTTTTTCTACTGGAAGCGACGCGCGGAATGCGGCAGTTATCAGCTACCTAGCTAATTGCCTAACTATTAATAAACATCTTTAATACATTTCTTGAATTAGTTTGGAAGCAGGGAGATTAAAATCCCGTTTAATTCGTTAATAGTCACGTTCATAGTTACACAATTTTTAGAGTTCCGTACCTCAAAAGGTAAAAAAAGGAACCCTTATAAGATCACTTTCATGTCCGTCTGTCCGTTTGTATGTCTGTCTTTCTATTCGTCTGTCTGTCTGTCCGTGTCACCACCAATTTTCTCAGGAACGGGTGGACTTGGCAAGTTTGAATTTATACCAGATACTGAAGTCAATAGTCCCTATTAGGTGTATAAAAATCAAGGTCCTGAGTCAACACGATAAAAAGATATGGGCAAATTTAGAATGTGCGAAAACTTGTAAGAACTAAAATTTACCTTAATTTTCAACTTTTTTTATTTTTTGGAATTTTTCCTTTACTTGTGCTAACCTTGCTTTTGACCAAAATTGACAATTCTAGGTAAACCGGAAGTACCCTATAGGGTTTGGGTTGAAAACCTGTAGGGTACTTCCCGTTGACCTGTGTTGAGGTGTTTATATAGTTCATTACTGCTTGATATTTTATACCATTCTATTCTACCTTATTAAATAAAAAATAAGTTCAAAAACTAAAACCCGACTACTGAAAAATCCCTCTCTAAAAAGTATGAAACAAGAAAATATTCTCATCTGAGATCGCTATGTACAAACTAATCAATATGTATCGTGTATTATACAAACAACTAACTTGTAATAAATATTTTATTGTATTTCATATATATTCTTAGTGGTGCTCAGAGGATAACCACGGGTATCCACTGAACACCACTATGAATAATAAATAATATATTTTCTTGTTTCATACTTTTTAAAGAGTGATTTTTCAGTAGTCGGGTTTTAGTTTTTGAACTTATTTTTTATTTAATGCATTTTGGGGTTTTTGGATAGATGTATACATGTCAACATACTTACATACATACACAGTGATCAACAAACACAACCCTCCCAACTGCTTACTGCTTCTTTGCGACGTCGTGGGGTAAAAATTAGTTTTCTTGACTTCGGCGGGATATATCTCGCCAACGCCACGCCCTACAAAAATATGATGTACAAAAACCTATCTTCATTTTAAAATCCCAATTCAACGATACCTCACACAATGGGGTGGGATGAGATTTTTTTTTCTTCTGTTCTTCTTCTTCTGGACTTCGTCCCCTCTTGGGGGCGCCACATTCAATTTGTTGTAACGTCACATAAACTATAACCAGCAGACAAATAAGACGCGTCCAACGACACCTAAATTGGTAAATTATGATAAGTAGTTTAGAAGTTATGAGGGAACAGATGAACATAAATACAAACATACATACATACATACTTACATACATACATACCCACATACCGGTCAAAAACATAACCCTCCTTTTTGCTTCGCCGTAGTCGGGTAATTAGAGCCTATTAAGGTAGATACTGAACTATCATTCTACAAACCCGTTAAAGCTAAGCTAATAATCTATTAATTCTAATAATCATATTTATCCTAATAATGGGGATTGGAATAAAATATTGGCCATTTGTAATCGTTTAGTTAGTGGTAGGACCCATTGTGAAACGTTGGTGTAACCGTAATTCTTTTCAGGGAATCTCAAGACAACCTTAATATAATAACTAAAGACTAAATAATATAAGAAATAAAGGTTTTATTGTTACAAGTAATCCTAACCATTGCTACAATACTATTTGTGCTATACTGTTGCTTTTGGTACCTTTTGGTACAACTGTTACCTAGTGAAGTGTTTGCACCAATTTTCTATTCAGTATAAATATGCTGTTATTAGTACAAATTTGTGTTATTATATTAATATTAGTACTAGTAATCCTAACCATTAATGTTGGTACTATTGTGTAGTGCTATACTGTTGCTTTTGGTACCTTTTGGAGCAACTTTTACCTAGTGAATGTCTTTTACCAATTGTTTATCTAATACTAATTTGTACAAATGCACTATTATTAGTACTAATTTGTGTTGTATTATTATTGTTAGTACTATAACGCTACGTTATAGAATACAACTGAACATTGAATTATATTTTACTATCTTTGTTAACATTATACTAATAATTTTACATTTTAGAAATGAACATAAAAATATGGAATTAGTATTTTCTCTTGAAGTAATTTCTCTGGATAATCTTTAACATTCACACCTTGCATCCTTAATTATATTTATTTTAAGACTTTCTTTGGGACTTCGATAGATTTTAATTTGATGATCTTACTTTGTCAATTTCTTTGATATTTATATAGACAAAGTTATTGATCATGTAAATAGATTTAATATAATCATTTTAGTATGTACAATAACAAAAGAGAGGAGTACAAAAGTATGATAAATAATTACATGTATATATGGATATATGTCTGGTTTAATACTTTTAAAGGGAGGATAGTCTATGGGGTGTTTTTACACAGTATGTACCATAGATGATTAGATCGGCGCGCCTCCATCCGCCACCGAGCCATGGCATTCATCCCAAAATACTGGGCAGCCCCTTCTTGATCCAGTATCAAGCAACCCTCCATGGGGGACCACCACTGCGCACGAGAAGACATGACCCATATTTCATAATCGAAGTATCGACGAGGAATGAGGTTTAGTAGCTTAGAAAAACTACCTGCACTTCATTATCGAAACATCAACCAGAAACGAGGCCAAGCTTCATGGTGATGTTTACAGCAAGTCAAAAGTCAGTAGTACAAGTTAAATCCATTCAATTAAATTTGACGTCCCAAACTGCATGTCAGTACCGAGTCACAACCAAAAGTAAGAGGACACAATCCCTTATCAAAGAAACAATACATGTCTGTCCGTTAGCCAGCCCACACACTCATCCACTCCAGCTTAAATTAGCTTGGGAAAACTCGCTTGCTCAAACAACAGAGCCGCCTTGGATGGTTAGAAGGCCTCCGTCTACCAATCGAGCACAAAATCCACCACCACCTGCTTCATGTAGATATTACTCTCTCTAGCCACTTAAGAGTGAGTAGTATCCCAGCTACCCTACCCCCACCACCCACCATCGAATTTCCCATCCATCCCCTATCATCTCATCCCATCGTTCCCACCAACCCATACTGGGTCTATCCAACTCCATCCATACCAAATCCCATCCTGAACCGCAAAGTATATTTCCAACAAAGGAATGACTCAATGAGCCAGGTTAACTGCAGTTAATATCGTGGTCAATGAAGACAATCACCGAAGCAACCCAGCAGGCCAGGCTCGCCAGCATTCCAGCCAAACCATTCCTCCACTCCGGAAAGACCCAGCGGTCCAAGATCACCCTATTGTCGCAGTTGATGATGATGTCGCTGCGCGGCCATCCATGCCAAATGCTAGAGGAGACTCCGGCTATTCAGCCAGCGCACAAGTCTCCCCAAGGTTGGGCCACTCATAGAACAACACAGAATCTCACGGTCTCCTCAGGGAAGGCAATCCCCGAACATGTAGCAATAAGTGAATCTGCTCTCACTGAATTATTCCGCAAAACATGTAAATTTTAAGACGTGTTGCGTGGTTGTCTATGTCACGAACCAGAGGAAATTCTGGCCATTCATCCAGCGTACAAATCTCCCCAGGCTTGGGCCACCCGTGTGACACAAACCTCCACGATCCCTGCAGGGAAAACAAATAGGACATAATTAGTAAGTGAATACCTCTCACCAAGTCACTCCAATGAATCAGGTACGTTGATTTTTAATATGCTGATGCATGGCCATTTAAGTCGATGATATCAGGCAACTCAACGTGACATAACATCCTCATGTTTTTGTATGTCCCATAGGAAACAAAATCTCGAACATATTAACAAGTTAATCTTTTCCACCAAACCACCTCAGCGACGCAGGCACATAAAACCATATCAAACCACTGATACATGATCATTCATGTCAATGATAACGGGCAAGTCAACGCGATACAACATCCCCATGCTTATATGTCCCGTAGGAAACGAAATCTCGAACATATTAATGAGTTAATATTTACCACCAAACTACCTCAGCGACGCAGGAACATAAAATCATATTAAATTACTGATGCATGATTATTTATGTCAATGATAATGGGTAAGTCAACGCGATACAACATCCCCATGCTTATATGTCCCGTAGGAAACGAAATCTCGAACATAAGTTAATCTTTATCACCAAATTACTTCAGCGACGCAAGTACATAAAACCATACTAAATGACTGATGCACGATCATTTATGTCGGTAACAAACGTGTATCTCCGAACACTCCTTTTCAGCGTACGAGCACCCCACGGCTGCCACTCTCTGCAGGAATCAAAATCCCCACGTTTCCCATAGTAATATATAAATAAATCTCGTATGAAATAATAAGTGAAACGCCTTCACTATAGATAATTTCAATAAATTATTCCAACCAATGATGAAAAACCATCCAGTTCAGGAAGCACTGAAATCCCGAATCATTGATTCTGCCTGCGGGCGATCCATAGGGTCACCACCTCCCATCATGTCACAAACGGCCAAATATAATACGCAAATACTACATATAAATTTCATCTCACAACATCAGGTGCAAAGTTGGTATAAGAAAATTATTTCATCATATTGCATCACTCACGTACACATAAACAATCAATGTCCCGAAACAAAGGAATTATTATAAATATAATCAAACCAATGTCTTTGCAAGAGAATTCCATTATCAACATCAGATTATATTTGTCCACTGACAGACATAGACCACCCAATGAACACCCCGAAATAAATGAATTATTATTATTATAACCTAATTAATGTTTTCTTAAATCTATCTCAAATATGAAAGGCAAGCACCCCAACAACATCCTAAACAGGTTAGCAGGTTAGTCCAAAGAACACTTAGCAATCGACACCGCAACTCCCACAAACACCTCCGGACCGATTCGGACAAAATATTATATAATTGTCTAAACGTGAGCAAAGTCACGGGACGCAGCCAGCTTTCTTAATCATATTAAAATAAATTATTATTATTATAACAAGTAAATGTCTTCTATAATCTATCTCAAATATGAAAACCCCGATTTGGATGAAACGTTATATAACAATAAAAACTTCAAGCGGCAAGCGGTTAGCTTTCTTTATGAACTCCAAATCTTACTGTTCCTATAAGTTCTTACAATACCAAATTCTAGTTCCTTTTTGTCAGGCAATCACATTAAATAACTAATATTAAAATGGAACGATAAACCAAATACAAAATCCTACAATTAAGTTCCTGGGTGTTCGTCTAGCACCAATCCACCATTTCACAATATCCAATTATTAGTGATGGCTACAATAATGCATCCATTTATTTTACATGTGTTTAACCAATTCCATTACCCACTATTGTTAAATTCAGATCTGCAGATAATAAGGGATTATATTATAGTTCTCTTTATAAACATTTAGAAATCTATCTTATAACCATTTCTCTTTATATAAAAGTTGTCAAAAATCAGTCAGATAAGTTTGCCTTAGGATTAGGTACAATCTGATTTCATCAGATCAAACCCACATCATCACAGAAACATATTATCTCAGTGCAGAAATTTAGTCTCACTGTTCGTTCATCTTTTTATCAGCATTTTCACTCGACAAAAACACAAGTAAAAACTCCAAGTCCCACGAATTTTCCCAAAAAACTCCAAGTGACGTGAATTTTAGCGGCAAATACCATTTTCGAACACCCTTATTTTACGCGGCAATCTCTAAAGAAGCCATAAACTAAGAAAAAACTAAAACCCAAGAAAAACTCGTGCTTTTTTCCCACGTTTTTTCCCAAAAAAATACACAATAATTCCCTTGTCCTGACAAGTGACAGCCTCTCCTGACAATTACAGTTCATGTAATCTAACACCTTTTTGTTACTACAAGATGGCTTCGCACCTCACCTATATAGTGCCAAACGTTCTTTTGCTTGACCCAAATCTTTAAATACTAAATGAGAACGATCCTATTTACGAATTCTTTTGAATATAAATATAGTAAATAATTATAATCAATATAAATTCGAACTATTACCATGCCTGTCGCACTCCGCGATGTAGCTATGAAACTACAAGTACCTCCGCGCACCCGCTAGGGTACAAGTTCAGTCAGTATAGTGTCAAGCGCGCTCTCGATCGGCCGCGCACCTTACTTGTACCTACCTCAATATTATATTCCTTGCTTACGATATTAACACATAGTAACTGTAAAGAGTAACTATGTATAATGGTAGGTAGGTATAAATCAGCTGAGTTTCATGTTTCAAGGGAATTCACGTTATGATCTTTAGGGAATTTCTATCGACATTACATCTTGCAAAATATTTATTGTAACCTACTTGAAATTGGTAGGTTATTTTATTATTTACTGTAGGTATGTTACGGAGGTCCTATAGGTACCTACCTAAAATAGATAAATCTGACTGACTGACATATCAGTGCACAGCTGAAACCAACAAAGTTATATCTACCTACCTACTTATTTGAATTGACTTAGCCTTTTCTTTGACTAACGAACCTTACAATACGATTTCGTTGAGACAAACGAGTTGTATAGTCCGAGAGTTGTATAGCTGAGGCAAGATTTGTACTCAGATAAATAAGTACAATTACCAATGTTTACTTGGGGTTTTATTTTATTATTTTTTAACAGTATATAGATTAGTTATACGATAAATAAATAGGGTAGGTATATACTAACGTTTACTTCAATTTTCCTTTTTTTCTTTCTTAATGATTTTGTCGTGTCATATGATAGTCAGATTTTTATAGAGATTCACTGAGATCTGATAAGTATCTCCAGAGATATGACGATAAACGTCTCAAACTTGCTACTGAAATAGACTCGCGGGGCATGGAAGTCGGTGTTTTAGTTTTTAATCTACTTCACAAAAACGGAAGAGGTTCTCAATTCGACGGTTTTTTTAATGTTTGTGACATCAGAACTCTGTCAGACCTTAACCGATTTGAAATTGAAAATTCTTTTTTAGGGTTCCGTAGTCCTGATAAGGAACCCTTATATTTTAGTCATGCCCGTCTGTCTGTCTGTCTGTATTTCCGTCTATCTGTCTGTCTGTCCAAGTTTTTGCTAAGAGACCATTAGTACTACAAAGCTGAAATTGTGTAGGTATGTGTACTTATATCAATTACAAAATAAAATTTTCCTACAATGAATAAAATACATAGTTATTTTTGGTAGAAAAAGTGAGTCAGCTCCTAGACTATTATAATGTTACTTGAAACATTATAATAGTCTAGGAGCTGACTCACTTTTTCGTCACTTGTAAGTCAAACAACCTACGATTCTAGGTTAATATTTTTTCGCGTTATTTAACTTTCGCAATCTAAAACTTTACTCAATTTTCATTGTACGTCACGTATTTTAGTATAACTGTAGTACTTTTATCCTACCTCGACATTAAACATTAATGCAGCACTTATCATCAGTAATGTACTCATTACATTGTTCTACCTTAGAGTATTCTTCTACCAATTAAATTCAACAAGTATTCTTATAACATTCAACCCTATAGGAGAGGCCGCGAGATGACCGAGTTATTCACTCTCGCTGTGCGGACTTACGGTGCATTTTACTGTGCGCAACACGCGGTTCATAGTTACTATTCGTCGATACTGTGACGCAAATTCAAGGTCGCACCCGAAGCGTGAAGCGCATTTTGAACGTTACCAGCGTTGTAATTAGGTTTAATCTCGCATTTTTGCTCTCAAGGAGTGCAATTTGTGTACTTATACTATTCATTATTCTGTACGATTACCGCATAAACCTAAACCAGTCTCAATATATCATAGAGCTCGAAAGCCGTTCTGTTACAGAGGGCGTGTATAGCCTATGCTGTTTAAGGTGGAATCGGTGGAATCGTCGTTCTCAATACTCTTGTCTAGATGAAAGTTGAAGACGGCAGTGAAACAAGGCGCTGGAAAACTGACTTTAGTCCACGTAGTGCAAGCATCTCCATCTGTCTTCCAAATTGGCTGACATGAAACGTCATTCCCGGAATTTGGTAAACCGGTTGGTCACATTTTAAATACTTAGCAATACATATAGATAAGAATAATAGAGATTAAAAGTGTGCACAAAGCGCTTTGCATAAACATTTATCATACGCACAGCAAAGGAATGGAATTCCCTGCCAGAGTTTGTGTTTCTTGTGAAGTACAATTCGGAGGTCTTCAAATCGCGAGTGAACATGTATCTTCTAGGAAAGCGTGCTACATCCTCGAAGTAACTTTTTGCATGTCAATGGGGTGAACTTGCTGCGACAGAATGTTTATGAATGAAAAAACTATGATGAGCTTAGCAAAGTTAACAGACGCCAGATATCGGTCACATCTAGTCTTTCTAATTTCTATTACAAAGGCTTTAAAGGTTTGTTGTTCGTGGCAAAGATTCCATATCAGGTAATTGTTTGTTTAGAATGGAGCGTCGAACGGCAACCAAATCAACTTATCGAATTTACTCAGAATTGGCTCTTAATGTAATTAGGGACACTGTACAAGATTGTTTAACGAACATTTATCAAATAGAAGCGTGGTAATTTATTGAACATGCATGATTATATTACTTCATGAACATTTTATGAAATTCATATCGTCCTACATATGCGAACTATAATTTAAGTTTGGTATACATACAGTAATTTGTGTGTAATATAAGTATATTAAGTAGATTACCTATATTAGGAAATTATTTTAAACTAGCTGTACCCCGCGGGTTCGCCCGCGTTTTATATCCTATAGCCTAATCCATAATACTGGCTATCCCTGTGCGAAATTTCACCTAAATCGGTCCTGCCGTTTGATCGTGAAGAAGGCCCAAATAAATATTTAAAAAAATATATACTTACTAGCTGTGCCCCGCGGCTTCGCCCGCGTTAAAAAGTATCCTATAGCATAATCCATAATACTAACTATTCCTGTGCAAAATTTCAGTTAAATCGGACCTGCCGTTTGACCGTGAAGAAGTCCCAAACAAATAAACAAACTGACTTTCGCATTTATAATATTGGTGTTGATTAAATGTTACTCTGACTTTTATATATATGATAAGACCCTGTCTTTGTCAATAGATCATCATCATCATAATCAGCCGGTATATGTCCACTGCTGGACATAGGGCTCTCACTAGACGTAACGTCAATAAGCTCGATCTTCAGCTCATTCTTCAGGATCAATAGATGGATACACTCTATTTATAAGTTGTATGGAAGAGTTCACATATAGTGCACCTCAGAAGCTCAGCGCTACGCAATATATCTTTAGTGCAATTATACCTATCTCTTTGTTTCTTGGATGATCCGCACCTTCCAAGATGCGAACCTTCCATCCAACCCACCAACAACGAAAAAAATATTTCACCATAACCTTCCGGTTTTCTGGCAACACATAGCCCTTGACAGTCAGAGTATTCTAGGCCTAGCGTGTTCACCATCTTCAACCACATCATCGCTAACCACCAGGCGAGATAGTGGTCAAACTTTAGCCTATAAGATACGAGTATAATAAAAAAACCTTTACTACCGCTTACCCATTCAAATTTATGATGAAGCGGTTTAGATGATCTTTTCTCTCGTACGCTTAGATTATTTTTTCATATATTAATTTTTTTACTACTAATTTAAAAGAAAACTCCCCGCATTTTGAAACACTGAGTCGCAGGGGAACTGTGCAAACATATCGAGCACAACACAACTATGCTCAGACTCTGAACAATAGTTTGTAGATCACACACACACACATGTGAAAGAATTGTCTCGTGTGGGAATTGAACCCACGACCTTCAGTTTCGTGGACAGGCTCACTAACTACTAGCACTTTACTCATGTGCTTCTAGCTAGACCAATTAGTCAGTCGAAAAAATTCAGTCTGGTGTTTAAAACATGTAGCATGTGGCTGTCTTTCTTTCGAATATATGATAAGACACAGCAAACAGTATGCTACTGCAGAACAGTTGAATTTCTCTGTTCTATGAACCTAACCTACGTTTTGATCGTTTTCAACCAACCTCCAAAAAAGAGGTTCTCAATTCGTCTGTTTTGTATGTTTTTTTTATGTTTGTTACCCGATTACTCCACTAATTGTGACCAGATTGAATGATTTTTTTTCATAAGTAGGGTTCATGATAGTCTCTTTTATCCAGATATGACAAGAAGCGTCTCAAAATTGCTACTAAAACTGACTCGCGCGGCATGGAAGTTGTTATTTTATAAAGTTTTTTAACTAGGTATCCTAATTATATTTTGTACGGTCTGCATACTAATCAGTAGGTAATTCAAGAATATAATGAAAAAAAAGGATGAGGTATTTAATAAAAAAACAAATATTTTAATAAATATTATATTTATACTGAACTGGCCTAATTGTAATAAATTACTTCTTACAATCGAACTTACAGAATTGACTTGAAATTTTCTTTAAACATTTGTTACTTAAATACCTTATATGATAAAGAATCGTTATTTATGTAGGTACAATATCTTATAAATAAACTCACGTTTATCTTAACTTTGATTTTTATTACACTAATGATCGGTACCATTATGATGGCGACCGCAAACCGCAGCGACAGAATACAAGCGCCACTATGCTATATGATAGCTGTAAGTTTGCGGTGGTCATCGTATCGTATCAAATACTTGTGATCGAAAATTATTGAAGTCTTTACTATAAAAAACCAAAATAATTGCTCATCACTATATCAACATTAGTTCCATAGTCCCGTTAAAATATCAGACGTAATTTACTGAATTTTAAATACTCACATACGGTCTCACCGCACAATTTGGCAACTAACTAGGTAAAATATCTTATCATAGCGCGGTAAATGCTCCCAACAATCAGTCAGAAATTATGCCAACAAATTTCGAAGCTTTCGCTTCGCTGTCTTTGGTGTTCTAGCCGTTACTCTTTGTGGCTATCTATAAACTTAGCGTCGCGAGACTCTATAGGTATTTAGGTTCCGAGGTAGGTATGCTACCAAATGTAGGTACTTCTGTACATTTACAATTATTATTTGATGAAGATACCCCTTGAAGCGATTACTTTATGTGCATTTTACGTTATAACATGTGTTTTCTTTTTATACAGTCTCATAAAATGGGTAATTTATAGCCTCTTGCCAAGTGGGCGGTCAAAATGCAATCTTAAGATATACTATTGATAAGGTTTAAAACATTTTGATGTTATATAATTATTAACTAGCATAAAGTACTCGATACATTCTAAATACGTTATAATAATATGATACAACAATCTTATTTAATATCAATATTGGACGGATAGATACGCTTATATCAATGTATAGATAGGGAAATAAACATGTAGAAATTGGTGATCTTCACACTTTTCAAATACCTACTTACCTACATTATAATACATTATGTAACAATAAAAATAGTGAAGCGTTTGTTTCTAATGTAATGTAACAATGCCGGGAGGTAACAAAATATTTCGGTAACATTAATGTAGCAATGGTATGCTTCATATTTTTAAAAAGGTTGTATTGCAGCTAATTTAACGAGGTTTTGGTAATCCCAGCTATCTAAATCAATAAACCTAGATATAAACTGAGGTGCTAACGCTATATGGTCACCAATGTAGATTAACAAAAATTGATTATCTTCCAAGTCATTAGTATAAAGCAAATACGTACATAAAAGAATAAAATAGGCTCTCGGTAAGTTTTTACTAATAATATTATTTTCGAAATAATGCCAATTTATTTCCAAATGTTAATCTACATTGCGCTATCAGTATCTATATACAAGACTTAGGTATTGAATTGCTGTACAAATAAATGTGTAATAATTCGCAAATATCTTCTAGCACACATGCCTTGAAAACAAATAAATAAAGAAATTATAACTATCCATACACAATACTAGTCTAAATAAATAAAGCGTTTCACACTCGACTAAATAAGACACTTTACTTTGGTTTTAATTAGACTATAAAATATACAAGCCTGCTCAATAATTTTAACCCTCTGTATACCTACCAGGTAACTTTGTAAACCTAGTTCCTCTAGCTATATACCTTTACACTCAAATTGTCAGAAAAATACAATTCTACAATTCTGTTATTTTAACACTAACCTTTTCCCTGACGCAATATGAATATTGCGACATTTTATTTTTGCCAAGTATAGTTTAACAACTTCAATAAGAACGAAAATAGAACATTTAGGGCTAGTTTCACCGGTGTCCAATAGCTCTATTAGGAACTTATATGACAGATTTTTGACAGCTTTTATATGATGTCATCCGCCAGATAACTATCTGATACATTATCAGGAACCAGTGAAACTGGCCCTAAGTATATTTCAATGGTCAAAAGACAAGGTTATACTTGTGCAAGTACATACTTATATTCTAGAGTATTTAAATAGTTTTTCAATCACTGAGATAAAGGACGGATCGGTATCTCTCGGTACTGGGCACAGATAAGCAGTGGTACTGGGTACGCATTTTATCCTAGTACCTATACGAACTCGTACACACGTACCTAAATAACAAAAATACATTTTACACCTTTAAATGTGTACCAAACCTACTTACGTCAAAATATCAAGAAAAATATTTTCTTTAATCCTATTTGCTAAGGTAACAATATTTACATTCGTAAAGGCAATTCATTACAACCATTAAATTTTGTGATCAATAAAGTTTCGGCCGTAGCTAAACGAAAATCTTTGGCCATAATCGTTGTCAAATAATATTCTAATAGTTGAAAATCATTTTGTACAAGAATTTAGTGGTTATACGACGTTACTATGAATAAATTGTTAAACACAATCCAAAATTTCATCGTCCCGTCGGTACGATGAAATTTTGGATTTTGTTTAACAATTTACAAAAATATAAAGTAACACTTCAAAGAAACATAATATTTGAGTTACTATGAATTATAGGTAGCTCTGAAGTAAACAAAAAAATTGTAACAAGGTAAAGTCGTTTTTGTTCATTGAAAAACTTGGGCCAGGTACTTAGTTAAGGCAAAAAGATCTGATCGTTTTTCTGTTTGATGTTATATGTACCTATAAGGCCGGGTTCCCACTACGCCGGACTGGAGTCCGGACGATTTGCCGGAAGCCGGTCACCGTTATTACACCGGATCCCACAAGAAAATCGGATAGTCAAGTACATACCTCAGTTTAAATTGGGCTTGTGCGCACAAAGGACGACGAAATTGTTGTGTTGTGCTACTTTTATCAGAAATGCGAGCCTAATGACGCGAGTTGATGCCGGTATCTGCCGCCCATGCTGGGCGGCATAAATTCGTTGACATTACCACAGAATACTTAATAGTACATATTACTCCGGTCCGGTAGTTTTACCGGCACTTCGTAGTGACGAAACGCTGGGCAAAAATGCCGGACCCGGGATAGTGTGAATAGCTTCATAGAAATGGTACAGCCACTAGACCTTCCGGCAGTTTTATCGCCCCTGCAAATCTGCCGGTCCGGCATAGTAGGAACCCGGCCTAAGAGGAAAAGCTACGAGCAGATATTATCTAAGATTACTGCAGTACGTTTCGCAACGACTGTTTGAAGATACATGTACAGAGCCGGCGTTACAACTTTATTTGTATGGTCTATGCTTGCGAAGCTGTCACTGACAGTGGTGCAGGACATCGGTCACCGGCAAAGTTGGTAATGTTAGTTTGTGATGAGTGGTGTGAGGGGTGCGGGGGGTTCATCGTAGAACCTGTAGCGGTGGGGCAGCGGGAGGGGCAGAGGCGGCGGCGCGGGCGCGTCCGAGTCGGCGTGCTGCGAGTCGCGGTGCCGGCGCAGGTCCACCTTGCGCTGGAACGCCTTCTCGCACAGCCCGCACGAGAACGGCTTGTACCCGGTGTGCTTGCGCATGTGCGTGATCAGGTTCGAGCTCTGGCTGAACGCCTTCGAGCACACCACGCACTTGTGCGGCTTCTCCCCTGCAACAAAATATACATGACAACAACTCGCAGAAACTATTTCAACTTCAACTACTTAGAATGTTAATATCTAACGATTTTAATAGACCACGATGCGACGGAACGATAATTCACGAGTCCCACCTTTATAACGACCTATAATTCCGCCGCCTTCGCTACTTCGATTTCGTCTTTACGTAATTCATAAATAATAGGTACCTACCTACCTAGATATCGCTTCGACCGGGTAATTAAAGCTTGTGTAAGTGGACCAATACTTGTCATATCATCGGCTGTTTATTTATTAAAATGCGGTTCCCGAACTGATTTAGTATGCAGTATCGCCTCGTAGACCGGTATTTATTAACTTTAACGGTAATCGTTCGCCAGGGCTCGATTATCTTGACTGAGAAACGTCGCGGTAAAATATTCCCTAACTATTCAAAGTTCGTATTCGAAGATTGAAAATAACTACAAAAGAAATACAAAATGCAAATGTCGTTTTATAGCTAGAACAGGATCGTAGTGAAGTTTTTGTGGGCGCTGTGATCGCGGCGCACGTGAAGGCCTGCGAAGGCTGCGCGGCTAATTGCTGCCGAGCCGCATTTTGGAATATTGATGATGAGGCATTTATCGGGAGGACGAGCGCCATGTACGGCCGCTGTAAATCATTCGGAACGGCCCGAAGACGTGACGAGATGTCTCCGGCCAAGACAAATATGTCCGCCACATTTTTTAGCTACTATAATTCGTCTCGTTGAGCTTACTGTGAACACTCAGACCGTTAAAAACGATTCTGAGTTTTTTTATCGATTTCAGTCTGTTATTTTATGAAGATGCAAGCTGTCCTAGCTAACTAACAAATCTTACTTTTTAGTCTTTTTAATCGAGTCTTCATTGTGTGTGAATGTAATTTACTACCTATGATTGCAATTTTTCATTCATTACACTTTTTATAATTTCATGTTTTTTTCCAAAAATCCATTCCACTCTCCGAATAAAAACCTTCAACTATGTCATCCTACGATACTCTATCCCCAAATCTCTTCATTTTACCTATAATTTCTAATTAAAAGAAGTATTACTGTCTATTTATTTAATAAAATATTATCAAGTCTACCAAAGAGTAATTTAAATATTCATGCGTGAAGTATGAAAATAAGATACAATATCAAGCGGAAAAAAGGTCCAGTTATGAGCACGACCTGAGGCAAGGAGAAGTCTCGGCGAGGCGACTTCTGTCCTCGCACTTTTTGCTCATTGAAAATTCATTATCGCGCCGAACAGCGGCCGCGATTTGCCGTCGAAAAGGTAATTGCACAGCATTTAAATGTTTAATTCCCAGACATCGTCTCCGATGTGTCGCTTGATTGCTTTTATTGGTTGCTCGTACGTTTTCGATTTAATGAACTTGTCTCCCGGCAAAGTGTCCAGTCTATCCTTCGGTTATATGGGCCTGCTGGTGCCGGTTAATGAGTCGAGGATAAACTCGGTTAACGTCTTCAGCAGCTGTTTGCTTACATTCCGATTAAGAGAGCTCTTCGGTGTTCCCATGCTTTTTCTCGATATGTACAGATATATTTCAAGGCGTGTTTATTTTTATTTGCAGACACTAAATTTGAACCTACCTATACGAGTCGTCATCGCTTTAAGAAGTGGAGTGTACTGATTACATTAAAACTTTAAAGATTCTGAAGACAAAGTTACGATAGAAAATGATAGGGGTGGTCGAAGTTGGTATATTAAACGAGGGAGGGACACGTTGACACTTAAGGAAGTTTGTGAAGCAGTTGTCATAATAGGCCGAGTTTCACGCTACATGTTTTGAATTGTAGATAATTTCTTTTGTAACCGCCGGGAAACGTACAAATTACTATTGATATATTCCAGTGATAATGGCTTTTCGTACGTGTATGATAGTAGTTAAAGTATTAAACTTTGTTATAAAACTTTTGTTAGCCAATGTCGTAATAATTTTACATGAAAATAGATGGAAGGGTGTAATCAAAGACATTTTAGAGTGTCTCTTATTACTAACTAATGTAACAAGAGATTTTTTTTAGAACACCATAAAGTATCGAGCCTGAGTACTGCTTATACCTTCAGTAAATATAATATATATATTTAATATAAGTTCGCATATAAGAAGAGAAAATATAAAACAAATTTGTAAATCTGAGTTTATGAATAGTATATTGGTGTCGAAAGGACCCATACATTTGTTTTAGAATACCTTTCTATGTCATCCATCCACTGAGCCTAACAAAATAATTGGTAGAGCAGAAAATTTTAAATACCTAATTTTAATATTTGCTCACTATTAAACTTGACGTAAAGTGACGATGTGATCAAAGATGACTACCTAGAAGATACCTGCTCACTCTCAAATATACAAATAAAAACGTAGGTGATGCAAATATAAATTACCTGTATGTATGTAGGTGTGTTTCTTCATATCCGACTTCTGGTGAAACCGTTTCCCGCAGTACTGGCAGGGGTAGGGCCTGGTGTCCGAGTGAATCAGCAGGTGCGTGGATAGGGTGCTCGAACGTTTGAAACTTTTGCCGCACTGCTTGCACTGAGGATAACGACGTTTATTAGCTTTTCAAGCATTTTTACGATTTATACACGTAAACACATATTTTTTTCATTAACGTATGAGCAAAGGTTTTTCCAATTATCTTTGTCTTTGCAAGCTCGAGCCAACTCATCTTTGAATGCATCAGGATTTTCCCGTCACAGTTTCTGCGGACGACCTACGTTGGTTACTTTATTACGTACACTATACAATTAACAAAAGTTATCTTATCTTATATTTTAAGACGCTAAGTTGACAAATATAACAATATAAACTAAACAACAATATTAAAATTTGTAACGGCTATTATCACGTAATTTTTTTTAATTTAAACTTGAATATGTGTAACTTTCACAATAACTTAAATAATCAAATTAATAACAATAGTTAGATTTTATGCAATATTTTATAATATGGTTAACTGCTGTGCTAAAGTTGCAAAAAATTGTGAGAGTATGAGTAAATATTTATAATGTGGTTGTGGTTGTGGTATAAGGTTTTTTGATTGCTGAAAATTCTGAATCTTCGAAGGAAGAAACACATTTCTTAACGTCGTCCTACGCTCGCAAAACACCACAACAATCTTAACGTCAATTTTGTTTTTACAATAATTTATCTAAGTGTAGGTTATTACTGAACTTTTGTCGTAGGAGATGCCTACAGGGCAAATTAATGACGTGCCAACTAGGTGGATACTTATTCGGCCTGCGAACAAATATACAGTACGACTGTCAAGCAAAACTTAATTGCAAGGCAACGAGGCGACACTATACTATGCTTTAAAATAAGTCAATCGATAAAGGCACTGAGGCAAAGACTGTAATTGCGTTCGGGTCCTGGGAAGTATTAAGTAGTATAGTATAATTAGAAGCAAAATGTCTGTCAGCGTCCATCACCTTGTCGTCGGTGACAGCCAGTAATAAACTAATAACACACCGGCTTTATTACCCCTTTCCACACTTTTCTTTGATTTTATAAAAGTTTTTCACCCGCTTAATAATTAGCCTCTTTCTGTCAGTTATTAGTTTGTAATTTTCGTGTAAATTTATAACGAAAAGAAATGAAATCGATACATTTTTTGAATTTCTATGAAACTTGTGCAAACGTGTTTCATTTTGATGTTATAAAGTCAGCTGTGGTTACTCGTAAGTACGTTAACCGTTAAAGTTTATTTTGCTTTGCTTTTCGTGGATGTATTATTGTACATATTTTAGCATATATAAAAGTTATATGATATTAAATATTTTTAAAGAAGCGTTTTTAATTTTATGTAACCATCCACCTAATTATGTGTTATTGTGGTTTCTGTTTTGACTGCATAGACATAGACATAAGGACGATTAAAACTAACCTAGGCGCTTTATTTAAGACGTTCATTGGTAATTTAATAGAGTAGGTAAGTAATAATTATAGAGATTGTAAGTTAATTGCATGTACATTAAATCACTTAGAAATGTTAGAGACGGCATATTATACGACTATCTATAAACCTAACTCTGAGTATAAAATATTTTTGAACTCGGCAAACAGAATACTGACTACAAGGAACAAAAGGTTTCCGTGTATTGTTGGTACATGTCACAATGATTCTTTTAGATTTATTTGATCAGATGTTTTCGGAATGCAGTGGCTCGGTTTTGAAAGCAGCACTTTAACGAAACACAGATTAACAATGTTAGTCACGGCCTCTTTAATGTTTCACAACTTGAACTGTCTCATGTACTTTTGTGGTGCAATGTTTGCCAACTCTCTAGAAGTATCTTCTATGTACAGACTTACAAGATTTTACGGTATCTTTTTGCTGTATCTGCTCTAGACTACGCTAAATATGTATTAAAATATTTACTTGAGACTAATATACTTCCAAAATGTGGATGTAATAAAATTAACAATAATGTTGTAATCTTCATTTAACTAACGACACGTCAAATGCAAATAATGTGGTAAAACAAAAAATAATCACGCACTGCAGAAATACACACTCACTGTTGAGCGCCACAATTTTATCCAATATTTTCCTTAAATATAATAAAATCGCAGAATGTAGATTATATTAAAATTCTATTAAAGATAAATTACCAACCAACCTATTAAGAATAAAACTAATAGTTTGTAGAATATTTGATTGTTCGGATGTAATAGAATTGACGCTTGTATATTTGTCTAAGGGGTTAACTACGCCGATAAGATCAGCGCGCCAATCTCATCTGACTCAATGCGATACAGCTTTTAATTAATGTATTTTAATTAAATTAAATTAATTTATTTTAATAAAATAGTCCTTGCGGGTGAGACCATGAGCGCAGCTAGCTGTTTATATAAGTGCATAAAGAAAGCGCGTTGGCTATTAGTCGGTCGGTTAGTCGTTAAGTATGCGGTATGATAATCCACAAATCCTGCTCCGCTGTGACAGTTGGCAGGGCAGCTGCCTCCACTCGCGCTTCACAAAAACCGCTACTTTTTTGGTCGCCTTTTTATAAGCTCCGATGCACTCTCTTATAAACAACACAGGTGCTGGGGTATGACCGTCCACATATGGTTATCGGTTTGTCCCGCACGGGGAGGCGGTTTTTTACGATAGAGCTTCAATGGAAATAAAAAAGTTCGATTATATTTTTTTACGGAGTGATAGCTATTATGTTATACGACCGATCGTATATTTTTTTGATTTATTGAAGTACCGAGGTGAACATTTCTTATACGAATTATGAAGTAGCTTCTACCATAATAATGTAATTTAACTGCTTTGTTCATTCATAAAGCAGAATACGAATGAGCATTGCGCGAGCGCAGCTTTCTGAGAGCTTTCGCGAGCATTGTGTGCGGAAGGTGCGAGGGGCACTCGTCAGGCGGAGCGCGCGGCGCGTGGCAGGCGCGCGCCTTTCCGCTACTTGCATTTTCATGGCTTGATACCGCGCGCGCTAATTGCGCGTTATATTGTTGCAATAATTATCTTGTAGATTCAGTAAACATTACACGCCGTTGTGTACCTAGGTGTTCATTTAAATTAGAATCATCAGTTTCACATTGTCGCTAAAATAAATGACACAAGCCGAAGGTATATCGACGAAGTGCTAACTAGTCTCTCTCTAGAGTCTACTTTCAATTCAAAGATAAGTGTGGAAAACGTCAAGCGACAATATTTTTATCGACGTATGACACAGTACTGCGTAATTATTCGTCCAATTATAAGCTGCCGCGCCGTGATATTAAAAGATGGAATTTTGATTAAAACCGATGAGGATTTTATAACGGCGGCGTAGAAAAAACGAAAGGCACAAAAATGGCGAGAAGACGAGTCGGCAGGCTCCGTGCGAGCGCGACTCGTTCGGACGCGGCCGGTGCTTATTAAGACAGGGGCAGTTTTTGCTATTTGATTTGTTGAAGAGACTAAAACGGGTACTGGTTTGCTATTTTAAAGCATTTCGAACGGAAACTGTACAGTTATTCTGGACTTGTCGTAGGATGTCGTTATCGGCCAGTAGGCAGATTGCGATTATAGAACCTGATAATATTTAAATGGCTAGTTACCTGGAACGACTTTTCGTTTTTGTTTTCGTTCTTGATTAGCAGGGAGAAGTTGATGTCTGAGATGGGCGGCGGCTGGAGGGGGTAGGTGTGGTGCACGGGGGCGGAGGGGCAGCGGCGAGGCGAGGGGCTCGACGGAGGGTCATTGTCGGGGCTGCTGCGGCATCGCTTCACGAGCTCCAAGGGCGCATCCATGTCTTCTCGTGGTTCCCACTTGAGGATCGGTGAGTCTCGGTCTCCCTTTTCACGCTCGCACGCACTGCCCGGGGACCAGATTTGTCGGTTCTTTGTGGAGAGATTTAACGGTAGTTCTTCTTCATCTTCTGTAAATAAATATTAGTATTATATATAATATGACATAATGCACATTTTAATGTTTTTAAATGTCAGATTTTAAAATATTTCATTATTAAGTTTGTAAGCAATAGGTACTATGGTGCACTTGTTGACTGTTATCTATTTATTCAATTTTAATTCAGGTGACACAATTCTCCTTCACTAGCAGCTTGTCAGCGCAAATAAACAAAATCTAAATACATTCTCTACATCCAAGGTTATATTAACTCCCCATTAGAGTACCTTTTCGCTCGTACATAGTGTGCACTTTGTTTCACAAAGGTTCTGTGCATAATTAGGGACTTTTGACATTGCGACGCAGATGCACTATAACAAAGTCAAACGTTGTGTCAACAAGTGATATATCAAACAAAAAACATAATGTCGACACTTCTCGTGTGTTCTTCACGCTTTTATATCGGTAAATTTAAAGTCGGACGAGTCAAATCGGTCGTCTGTAAAATGACTTATGAAATCTGTACAGGTGTGACTTTGTTTGCCAACGGTTACGTCAATGTTTACTTTGAAATATACATTTTAGTTCCCCACATAGCTAGTGCAACACCTTCGAATAATTATGAGGATAGGTACAGAGAAGTAAAGCTGTATGCGTTTATGTTAGTTGGTTTGGATTATTCCGACTAGCATACCTACTCGTGCTTAAGTCATATTGCAGTTTGTTCTGATTGTATCAATCGATTGTCTACTGAATTAAGTGATGCACATACACATTTTAAACATAGAGTAAATTTGGTAAGTATACGCTTACTACTATTTTATAATTAATCAGACAGCGAACTAAATTCTGTTTTTTTTTTTATCTATTTGTAGTTTGTATTTTAATTATAAATCAGCAACTTATTGTTAGATATGTTAGTTTTATTTTCTTGTTACTTTTTCCAAGTAACTATAAATAATATGTTGATGATATTTTTTATTTTCATTTTTATTAAAGCTTACTTACTAGCAACAAAGCGTACGCTTAGATCTTTTAAACTACGCAGCGGATTTTAATGCAGTTTTCAACAATAGATAGTGTGATTCAAGGGGAAGGCTTATAACCAGGATTAACCGCGAGCAAAGCCGCGGGGCGGAGCTAGTAAGTTATAAAATTTAGTTTTGTTGATATAACTAAGCTACTTATATCAACATAACAAATTTATGTTAGTACCCAATCTGCATCAACAACTGATTTACACGATATCCAATAAAACATGCATCTCTGTTAGTAATATGCATTGTAACAATAACAATTTAGCATGTCGATTTTTCCACCCAAAGTACTTTCTTTAGCGCGATAAAATGCAAATAAATTCGTTTAAAAATCAAGTATGTACTCAAATAGTATCGGAAGCCTGTCTCGTTATCTATGAGGTTGAACCGTAACCGGTACGAGCGGATAACAACCAATTTGAATACTTAAAGAATTTGAAGCGACGACATGAAGTCGGTATATCGCAACTCGGCAGTTACTCACTTTTCCTTGGGCCGAAGGAAACGCGCAAGTTAAGTCTGTTCGCGAGGTAAACGACTTGTAAACGACTGCGACATATCAGCGCACCGAGTTATTAATCGGTGCCTTACACTGATAGCTATTCTAATGAGCGTATTCAGGAGAAGCGATGTAAGGAGGCCGAGGCGAACATTTTGTAATGTTTCGAACGTATTACCATATTGTGGATTCTTGAAATTTGTGAGCAATTAGCGATAAGACGCATTTGAAATTCCAATTTTGTTGTTTGGAATACGACTATACGTTTTCGTTTGTTACTTTCTAGCAAGGTAAATAGGATTAGTTAAGTTAGTTAATTTAGTTAAGTTTAGTATAAATTGATATTTTGTATTTATACCTTCTCTGGGTGGTGTGTGCCGAGAATGGTCCAGTGCTCTAGGGAATGGTGGTGACGCCCGTGGCATCAACAGTGGCCATACTCCGGCACCACTGTACAGTGCTCCTAGACCACTGCAGTACATGAGGGCTCCCAGTTCTGGTAGAAATAAACTCTTATTAAAAAATATATGTCATTAGGGCAATACATCACTAGCGGACGAAAAAAGCTTAATTTCTGCTTCTGCAATGGACTCGATAATGCTGAATTTCAGTATGACAGGTGCGACAAGGCATCATGAACACTTTGTCAATATGTCAGCTATTGATATGTAGCAGGATAAATAATATTACATATGTGGTAGGAACACTGTAATAGCGATGTTCCGCCTGAGTTCCTACCAAAAAGTAGCTTACCACTATCAAGGAGAAAATCTGCCGCCATGGTATTTTAGGCCTAGCGGTTTCACTATCTTTGACCACATCACGCTTACCACTAGGTGAGATAGTCGTCAAACGCTAGCCTATAAGATATATTAAAAAAAATAGTAGATGTTATCTAGCTTGCACATACAAACGATTTTTCAAACAAAATAGAAGAGATACGTTGGAAAAATTCAAATGCTATCAAAAAGCTCTTCAATATACATCAACAAATGTCTTGACAATTATTTTACCTGTAGCTCTAGCATATTGCTTCAGCGCTCGTCCTGCTATCTCAATGTCTCCCAGCAAGTTCATGCGATGAGGGGCGAGGTCGGGGGAGCGCGGAGGGGAATGCTCGGGTGGCGACCGGGGGGAGAGGCTGCGCTCGGGGGAAGGAAACCGGTGACCAGCCTCTGATGATGACTGGAACTGCTCCGCCAGTCGGGATAGCAGCACGTGGCGGGACATTCTGCAACGAAGGTGATGTTGAAAACCAATGCTTTTTATACATGTGTTTTGGAACTTTAGATTTATTTAGCTTGTTATGGAACTGCATATCTCTTAAGGATCTTGACGAAATGTGTATCCTGTAAATGCACCCTGTTGACTAAAAATAATTATCCAAATCGGCGTTAGAGAAGAAACATAATAAAACAAAGCAATTTTCACTAATTAAGAAAGTTTTCAAATATTAGATACGGTTCTAAAATGGTCTTCCAACTCGATAAGGTACGGCCAACCCGCTGCGATCTGAGGGCGGGGGCGCGATCAGATAATGCAGTAGTATTTGAACCGACTGGTTGAAACCAATCGCGATCTACGGCGATCGGATAGCTATTCAAAACTTGATAGCGCTCGCGCCCGAGCCCACAGATCGCAGCGGTGTGGCCGTACCTTAAGTGATACTATAAATAAAGTAATTTTATGCTTTTTAATCTATTTCACAAAGCTTATTTCGAAGCACTTAATTAAGTGCTTTGTACTTCTCTGCTTACTAATTAGTAACTTAAATTATTATTTAAAAAAGATGAAAATTATTAATGCAGCAAAAAAATCAGTCGCATTCGCAGACTTTCTGTCATCACTAAACAACACAAAATTTTGCACTATTACTTCCCTATACGACTTAATATGAACAGTTGAGTCAGCAAAACAAAGCCGGAAAAAGGTTAACAAGCAATAAACACCTTTCGATTTATTTATCAAGATTTCGTAGCAGCTAGCGGTCATCAGTCGAAGTGGCGATATCACGGTTTATTATGACGTGACCGATGTCATTAGGGACCATTCTGCTGGCTTTCCTGATAGTACTATACACTACGTAACCTCGCCTCACTCACTGGCCGATTATTCCAACCGCTTGTTTGTTGACAGCGAATCGTATTAAAAGCTCAATCAAGCAAATGAAGAATCAGAATAATGGACGGCAACCGCGGCGCCCGCTGCGTACGCGCATTAATAATGCACGGACGACTAAAAACAATCTTCATTAGACCCGTCGACACACATAACATTACATATTTACAGTAATAATGCTCGCATGTGTGCGTTTCAATCCAATATGCGTTCGACTGAGGACATTAATTCCATTAGGGATTAAACTCGACAAGTAGGCGAGCCTCCGCACACTGAAACTATTGTCTTTGTAAATTATAAATAATGCTTTGGAGCAATGATTTGCTGAATTTCCTAATTACCATAATGCATAGACGGACAGGGGCTAACTAATGGTGAGCTTCAATTCGAGATAGGGATCTCGCGCGTGTTATTCGTTTCATTTTCTTGTCTTACAAATGGGAGCAATTGATTGTAGCTATTACTGTTAATTGGCCGAGCCGGAGGGTTGTGTAGGTTAGGTACTTGCGTGGCGCATACTGTCGCAATTTCTTGTTTCAATAAAGCAAGTCTTTATTAGACGGCGAGTGCCAATTACCTACCGCGATGCAGGCACCTATTTTTTCCTTACCAGTCACGGCACCATGGGAATTCTAGCAAGTGTCTAGAAAATCAATCACCGTAGAATTATTGTATTGCTATCCACGACATGATTTTATTTATGCGGCAGCGTTTATGCTACTACGCTCGTGTTCTACTAAATGAATGGTGTTAGGATTTAATTCGATTAGTTAGGCTTGATGTTTTATGGATATGGAAACTCACGGTGAGGATGGTCCACAAAACAAAGTCGAAGTCGTTCAGCGAACTATGGAAAGCCTTCCTCTGATGGATCGAATCCGGAACGAGTTGATCCAACAGAGAACCAAAGTCAACGACATAGCTCACTGGATTAGCAAACTGAAGTGGCAGTAGGCCGGACTTATCAGCCGAAGAACTGACAACCATTGGGGTAAACGAGTTCTTGAGTGGAGACCCCGTATCGGCCACGGCAAGCGTAGCGTAGGACGCCCTCAGACTAGGTGGAGCGAAGATCTTCGTAAGGTGGCTGGCAAGAGCTGGATGAAATTATTCTTTTCGATATACATACTATAAATATTGTTATTTCCTACAGGTATTACTTTCATTATAACACGGAACTTTGCATCTATATTGTAATTTATTTGACAAAACTATTACAACGATAGAAACTACACTATTTCTCAAACAGGCTATTTTATCTTAAATTATCAGTTAGTTTTATTTGTTGCTTTTTCACACATAAACGAAACGGTTCCTATGCGAATTTGGAATGTGCAGGATCATTTTTAATGTAATCGAAGCTGAGGGGCTTCGTTAGTGTACATTAGTATATATCAGAATTCAAGCCTTACGTATAGTTTTACAATTTAAAGTAGGGGTTTAGTATTGTTTTCTGAATTACTGGTGGGCTAGTTCTGAAGAAGCATGTGAAATTAAAATTAATGATTTATGTCCAAAGTATTAAACTAGTTTTTACATTAAGGGTCAGTTTCACCGGTTCCTGATAAAGCGTTAGATAGTTATCTAACACATAACGCCATCTAAAAGCTGTGAAAAGTCTGCCAGGGTTCTTCATATTAGCGCTATCAGGAACCGGTGAAACTGGCCCTAAATCTCATATATTTTGACACAAATTAATCATCATTTAGGCACCCTGAAATTCAATACTAGGAAAATCTTAAAAAAATGTTAGTATGAAGAAATGTATATAAGGGAAAAACTTTGCATTAAAACCATAAAAACACTTTCAAGGGAAAATTACGAAAGAAGTGGAAAGGAGAAACGGATACCCACATACATATATTATTTGGGACGTTATTTAAAATAATATTACACAAACAAATCTCTTATAGTCTTATGATAAAAAACCAATAGAAATTAAGAATTGACATACTTAATATATATAAATGTGAAAGTGTATGTTTGTTCACGCAAAAATGACATTTGACACAATGACAACGAATTTGGATGAAATTTGTAAACTTAATTAATATATATTATGATATGTTTTACAAATTTACAAATGTTTAAATCGGTTCATCCGTTTGGGCGCTACGATGCTACAGACAGACATACACAGATATACAGATACACACGCCAAACTTGTAAATACTTTTATAGACGCAATAAAATACTGAATACTGAACACTGAACTTATAACTTCTTTTTGCGTCGGCAACTTAATTTTACTTCCACCATGGATTTTAAATGTAAGTATTTTAAAATGAATTTAAATAATAACCCCAGAGTATTATATATCTTTCTTTTATTTTTTATTTCGGACAACATGATTATTAATAATTATTCTATCTAGAACTACTTTTAACTCACAGAACTAACTAAAAGATAATAATGTACATGTAGAATATATATATATATATATATATATATATACTATACATACACACATAATTATATACTCTTATTGTATAACTGTTATAAAAGTTCATAATTTACAAACATAAAGTTTTTGGGTAGCCTAAGAAATATAGATATTTTACAGGTCGACTTAACCTGTAACCACCAACCAACCAACATATACATAATAATTGAATATGTTTTAAGTCATAAATAACTATAAGGTTTAATATATAAAAGAATTTAAAATTATTATCTATTTCCATTTAAAACTACTTTTAACTCACAGAACTAAAAGTTAATAATGTACAATGCACATAGAATATATATATATATATACATACATATAATAATATATCCTTATTGTATAACTGTTATATAAGTTCATAATTTACACGGGAATCAAGTAAAAAATCTAAGCAATGGATTTTGCAGATGCTAATGTATTGATTTTTTCTTGATGACATAATTCTAAAGTTAATTGGGACTGGTTAGTTACCGTATACATTAACCAAATTTGAACAATACAAAATTTGTGTATTGTATACCAACATAAAAAAGATATACCAAAACAAAAATACTACGTTACAATGGGTGATATTATTGCCACCTCTTTCAGACAACGATTGGATGGACAGAAATGGCTTACAATAAATAAAAGTAAGGAATACTCTAATGGAAAACCTTAAAATGTATCTTTATAATATATACTACTCTTTATAACGTCTGAAATAAAAAGTGCAATTGTTTTAAAAAATATTACATACCCTCAAGGGTAAGTTTTTTTCAGATCTATCTATATTATTACTTAATTAAATAATAACCAACAAACGCTTAAAAATCAATGTATTATAAAATGTTATAAAAATTTCCATTACATGTATAACTGACTTTGTATATTGAAATTCATTTTAAATAAAATATATATAGTATTTAAGTCATACCTCAAAACAAAAAAAGATAAACGATAAAACCAGATCGGTAGTCTCAGACGCCCAGTTCTACATAGAAGTAAGAACAACAGTCTGCATTTTTGCAATATGTATTAACAAGTGTACGTGTGATTACCTACTCGAATCATTGTAGGTACATAATGTTATATGAATACGAAACACATGTTCAAATTTGGTTTTCCCTTGTTTGCATATTGCTTCGAACTATTCTTCAGATAAATAATTAATTTATTCTGCAATGCAACGTCTTTGGCAAATATCGAGTGCGAGATAACTGTTTTATTAGCTTTTTTTTTAATAGCTTTTGTCTATATTTTAGAGGTTAGACGGAGGGAGGTAACATTTACCAGCGCATAAAACTAAAATAAAATATTTAATTCTGTTACTGTCATATTTTTCTTCATGATTTGTTCTGCCTCTTTTTGAAAGTGCCCAGGAGTCGAAGAAGAGAGGAGACGATTTGTGTTTGTTTGTACTAAAGTCAATTTACCATAAATAATGTGGTATAAAATAGCTACTTGAAATCCGTTAAATTGGTTAAATCTTTCAGAAAAATCTCAGCTATTAAATCAAGATATAGTATAAATTGTGATAAATTAGTAATAAATTGTGAAGAATAAAGTCATAATAGTCAAGTGCTTGCTGTCAATCATAAAAAAGACAAATAATAAGATTTAAATCAAATGAAACATAACCAAAATAAATAAGAACCAAAATAAATAAATATCGTTGTTGCCATTATAAATACAGTACGAAATATTAACTGCGGGACCAAAAAAAAAAACTCTTTTACCTCATTAAAACTCTTATTTGTACAACCAGCAATGTAAAAATAAGTAACTTTCTTTATTAATACTGTAACATAATAATTTCTAATATAATGCCTATTATATAACTTTTAGTAATTTTACTAATTGTGAGTAGATTTATATGAATGAATTAATTAATGTAATGTCTCATAAACTAAAGAACTGCAAGTTTTATTTATTGAAATAAACCTTTAGTACAAAGTGCATTATATTCAAAGTAATTCTGTAGGGCGGCTTACCTTGGGCGGGATGCCTACGGTGCTACGAAGTGAGTTCACACACTGCTACGGTTCACTATTCAGTTGTTTGTTAATGTCTGTGTTCACAGCTACTACTCATTGTATGAAAGAGATTTGTTCGCGAACGGTAAAATGCAAGAGCGCGCGTCGTAGTCCGCGGACGGAAGGCTTTGCGGGAGCGAGGCTCCGGAGCGCAGTGCGACTCGAGTGGCGCCTGGCACCTGACTGAAACGAGGCTCGCGCGCCCCGACCTACCCGACTACCGCTCCACAATAACGTACTTTTTTCAAAACTCTGCTACAAAAAATAGGTCTGACGGAGGCTGCACCATAAAGAAATGATTTGATGAAACGGCCACTTGACAGGTGGCTCGCGTCGCATCCTCGCATGCACCAGTTAATTGTTGGTTGCGTTTACGTCGACAGCGCAGAGGACTCACTGAAAAATGGCTTTTAAGTATTAATGCTCTCAAATAAGTGGTTGCTGCTCGTGTGACATTAAAACCCTCGTATTATTATACATCGCAAAAGTTAACTGCGGCTAGACCGGTTCGTTAGGATTAAGGTTCGTCGGCTGCACGGGAACATAGTGGTCGGTTTGGTGGGTATTTGAGGGTTTTGTAAATCCGAGAGCGAGTAACGTGCCGAGCTTAGATTTGTTTGTCGGTGCGCCCCGCCCCCGCGCGCCATTGGTCGCCATCTAGCGCGGGGCGGGCCGTTGCTTAGATACCAACTTAGAAGCCTTTCATGAAATGAAGCGAATCTCTATTTCAAGTTCCGTTGAAACCGTACAGAAATTTGTTTAGATTTTTGTAAGATTCATCAGGCAGACTTTTGCTGTTTAATTTAATGTTTACGAAGGTAACACTATAACTAGTCTTTATTTACTGTTTTCTTTTATAGCTCGCTAAGTCTACGCAAATTTTTTAAAGGATCGGTTTGACTTGATTGAAATAAAATATTTATTATATAACTACATTTTACTTGCTACGGCTAGCAGAGCGTATTTAATACACCGAAAATAATCTTTGTGAAATATTAATGTAGATGATATCAATTGATACTTCTCCATATCTGCTATCAGCCTTATGATACTTATTAGTTCAAATTTATTCAGTTTAAGACAGAGGTTGCTTTAATGGCATGCACCGCCTAGCATGATTCTCAGATAGTTTCATCCAGCTTTTGTCATATTGCACCTTCGCCATATCGAGTCTGAGGGCATCATATAGAACATAAAAAAAAGAGATTCAATTCGGTCCTAGCAAAGAATAAAAGAATATCGCCTACGGTACGATTACAGATTTACGGCCTCCACTGGAGAATTCGTTTACTCGGATTGGTTAAACAGTCTCTCAGTATCTATTAAAACAGTATCTAATAAAATGCCTGATCTATTGCCACTTTAGCGTGCTAATCTGCTGAGGCAGAACGTAAAATAATATGGTATGCTTATTTAAATACCTGTAATATGCTCATCGAACTGTAGAAATTTTAGTCGAAAATTCCCTAAAATTATCTAAAAGATTTAAATGCAAAACAAAGGTTAAATATCAGTTAATCATAAAGTTAAATCACAGACAATATTGCTAAAAAACTGTCGTGAGTAAGCTTATTGTC
Source organism: Cabera pusaria (assembly GCA_954871355.1). NCBI lineage: Eukaryota > Metazoa > Arthropoda > Insecta > Lepidoptera > Geometridae > Cabera > Cabera pusaria. Next base: position 19,989,675 of record OX940887.1, read on the forward strand.
AACCAGCTTAAAACAATACAAATAAAAAGAGCTGCTACTATGCATTTAACGGTCGATTAAACGATTGTAATAACAATCTCAGGAAATTAAATTAACCGTCTAATCTGGTTTGGTTACGTGTACGTTACACGACGTATACCTACGGCTTCAGGGGGAAGTGCTTCATTACTGATTACAGAGGGATACTAAACATTTATCAACTCTACTGTATAGTCGTATAGCTAGTTTTTGTGTAGGTATTATTTTTAAAGTGTAGAGTTAATTTTTCTAGAGTGTACTTGATTAGACTCGTCCGTGAAACTCGTGATAAAACTATTGTACTGACTGACTGTCACAATCTAATCCGATTGATTGAGTACAAATAAAATCTCTGATCAGCTAACAAGCTTGTCATTAATGTCATGATAGTACAGCGGCCAAATCTCAGTTTAGATAATATTGTTTGCAGCTCAATATTATGCATGACAAGCGTTTCACAAGAGATTATAACATTTCCAAACCGGCGTCTGTAATTTTTTTTATGGTAGATAGGGCAAGCGTTTGAGCGTTTGACCACTATCTCACCTGATGTTAAGTGATAGAGTCTGTGCAAAAAGAGAACCGTCGTGGCTTTACGATAAACTAAAATTAGAAGGTAAGGAAATAACGCATCCAAGATTTTTAGGTGTATTGGTAATGACAAAGCAATGTTGTCAATGCAACAGCAAAAACAGTAAATTAGATCCATCAACACGCGCGCTCTCAATTTCTACGACGCTTTTATTTTTGCACAGACTCTAGTTATGCATCATACAATTTTGCGTAGTATCTTGTATTACAATACGGTGTAATGTGATGTAATGTTGTAAGGTGATAAGCAATAAGTGGTGATTATTAAAATTCATAAGTTAAGATTATGACACACCGCGGCGTCCTGCGATCTGCAGGCGCGATCTCAGTACTTTTCAATTGTTTTCTGATCGCGTTTGGTGTGAACCAGTTGGTAAAAATACTACTGCGCTATTTGATCGCTGCCTAGATCGCGCACGCAGGACGCTGCGGTGTTTCCGTACCTTGAGCATATGATAATCGAAATCAAATGATGAAATTCGAAAACTTCGCTAACATTATGGCTGGATAATTACATACTTTGTTAAACATACTGAAAATATGTAAGTATATTCACAAGGATCAGAATCAACTTAGTCCGTAGCACAGAATTAAACAAAAAAAAACAATGAATTGTACTCCGGAAGTGCCGGCAGAAGTGAAAACTTGAACATTAACGCATTTGGTATATGTAAGTATATTCACTACGATCAGAGTTAACTTAGTCCGTAGCACAGAATTAAACAAGAAAACAACGGATTGTACTCCGGGAGTGCCGGCAGAAGTGAAAACTTGTACATTAACGCATTTGGTCTACTCTCCCTCCTTCTTACGAATTTTCGATCAGGTCACGTGTCCTGACGCGAGTTTAACATTTTTTACCCATCCTAAAAAAAGAAAAAGTTTCATACTCCATCCGTCTTACGAATTTTCGATCAGGTCACGTGTCCTGACGCGAGGTCCTGACGCGAGTTTAACATTTTTACCCATCCCAAAAAGTTCACAATGCCACTTAAGAAGTTAAAAAAAAATATATATATTGACAAAACTAAGAACATCATTTTAGGAATCCCGTACAGTCTTATCAGACAACATTTTAATACGATACAAGTTTTAAATCCATCCAAAAGGATTCCCCACATTCTCAAACATACGTTCAAGTGCTTTGATACACATAGAGTATAGAAACATATAGAGGTGTTTGCGTTAGGGGTTAGGATGTCCAGGAGGGCTGTAAACATAACGGGCAGCGCGTGGCGGGCGCGCGTCGCGGGGCGAGACGCTCGCGGTGCGGGGCGTCACGGCCCGTTAGCGCGGATCCTCGGCGCGTGCACATGTCGCCGCGGCACGCGCCCGCACAGCTTTTTATAACTCCTTTTTCTGTTACCGTTTTCGTTTTTGTTTTCTTTCTTTGTTCGATATTCGAAATAATGCAGTTCCGGAGTTTTTGAATAAGAAGTAGAAAAACGTAGGTATTGCTCCAAAAAGTTTCTTAACGATTTGATGATGCTGCATTAGATAAAATGTATGATAGCGATTGAAGGTTTGTGACTAATCCAATTGTCGGCTATTTGTTGCTCGGCTCGGATGAGTAATCACGATAATAACCATGCAAATCTTTAACCACGTCCATAAAGTATGCGCGTACGCTGCTGATAGATAAGTAAATCAAAATAAAACAGTGGAAGGGTGGTTGTGCTCAGCTGCCGAGAACCGGTACAGGCGAGGCGGCTGCCGCGGTCGCCGTCCGCCATTCCTTACAGTCAACTTTTATTAATTGGGCAGATGAGAGCCATGGCTTCCATGATGAATGCTTATCCCTTATAAGGACAACAATTCGCAAAACCTTTTATAGATTCTCAATTAAAAGTGTCTATTATAGTTAATAGCACATTGGACTTTGTAGTTTATAGAAACGAGAATATTTGCTTTAAGTAGGGATAAAAACAGGTAATATAACGGAAAGGACGATTAAGTGGAATAAAATATAGCGTAGGGGTGCGGGCGGCAGGTGGCTGTCATGAAGGGATGCCCAGAGGGGCGACTTCTTGTCGATGTCTTGAGACAAACTTATGACACACATAGTAAATAAAACATTATTTGAAATACTGTCACAACCAAAGAAACAATAAAACTGCATGGAGTCATGGTACTCAAACCCTAAAAAAGAAATTAATATCATAAGGTACCCTTTTCTATAATATAAACTTAGCCTAGCCATACATAATAAAACCAGCCAATTGCGAGATGGATTTGCCTACCGAGGCTTCTGTACCAACTTGTCAAACTAACTATAACTTCATATTTACGGTTTTCAGATTTTTGCGTTTATAAGTGCTTCAAGACTTTACCAAATTTGGTGATAGTAGGTCAACGGCAAGTACCCTATAGGTTTTGATTCCCTTGTGAAATCGCAAAATACCTATGCGAAAAAATGCAACTTTAACGGTCATATCTTTTGATCGCGTTAACTTACAAGTTTTATTTTTGCACAGCTAAAAGGTGCTATAGTCTTAAGTATTTGATGTAAGTTTTAACTTGATACCTTCGCGCGTTTCTGAGAAAAATGGTCTTGACAGACCGATAGACAGACAGACAGACAGACAGACGGACAGACAGAAGGACAACAAAATAATCCTATAAGGGTTCCATTTTTCCTTGTCAGGTACGGAACCCTAATGAAATCATAAATTTTGAGAAACTATGCTGAAATTAACTTTTAGCGCAATTCTACATACATAAAAGATGCTCTTGGCGATATTGTAGAAGAACATACATTAAAATATTTTCTGGCACACAAAATATCAATAGAAAAAATATTTTAATTATTATATTCTACCTTAGTTATATCAAATAATTGATTCCAAAATCTATACAATATTATTCAAAACAAAACAATTCAATTCAATACAACTAAAAATACTACAATAGCAAACTGTTTCTCGGCGCTGTATATCGATAGCAGTTATCGACCTTGGAGCATCACTCGGCACCCTCAGTCTCGGTCTTGGACGACAAGATTCACCGCGCCGCGGCATGTGCGCCCTTAACGGATTTATTGGAGCTCGCGCGTGCCTCCATCCACCAACTGTTTCAACAGTTACTTTCACAATACATCTAACAACCACTTGAAAGAAAGTTCCCGTCATAATACGGGTAAACAGATTCGAAATCCTTAAGAACTGTTGTTTTTGGAAGCCGTTAGAAACATTCGGTGATGTAGGGATCGCTGATTTTTTTATATTAATTCACGATTGAATCATTTATTCGGTCATGATAAGTTTTTGTCGCCATAGTGGCATTGAATTAATGTTTAGAACTATTATATAGTAAGTACATTATACATTATATAGTAAGTTAAGGGGGCTCTCTGCTATTTTAAAATAACTATACTATGAGGTTAATTTTTATCACTTAGCCTCACAACAAGAACAATTAATATTATGTTATCAAACAGGTCTTTGCTAATTAACTTATATTAAACCTATACTTAGTTATGGCATAGAATGGTGCTTAAGTGCTGCCCAGAATAAGGCCATTTGATTGGTTAAATTGCGCCTAGTTCACCCATCAAATAGTTACACTCCGTGCCAAGAGCGGTTGGTTCTCCAGTATCCTTTTTGAAATCTTCTAACAGCCTTAGTTGATCTGTGACTGGTTTAGGTATTCTCTAATATGGCTTTAATTACACCATCAAATCAATCAATATGTATATATATATATATATCTCGGTTCTATTATATGCAGATGATAATTGTATTGTCACTTCTTTCAAGGTGATAACTCCCTGAATAGTTTGTCCTTTTACAAATAGACTTTCAAATTATACGCTCTTGATCGTTAATTCTCGTTGCATCTAAATAAATAGTCAGGATAAAAGGCAAACCTTATAAAACAGTAAATTTAGCAGATGGAAGACAATGGGCGGGTCATATCAGTCATATGGCATGCGTCGCGTCAGAATCCGTAAAAGCTTTGCAGTTGCGCGCACGCGGCGCGGCTGGCCGCCACCGCATGATAGGACTTATTGTAAATTCGTACGTAGGGCGCAGCGCGTACCCAGCACTATACTCGGTGCGCCGGAAAACTCAGCTCCTCTTTTAATTGCGCTCTGTGTGAGCTCAATGTGCTCCCACATTGAGCTCACACATGTTCGGCCGAGGCCGCAGACTGCTCCGCTGCGGTTTTCGATTACCGCCTCCGTAATTGTGTAATGACTACGCGAGCTCTCCGCAAAAGCTTTGCCATCTTAATTCTTTATAATTTTTTTATTAATTTATTATTACAACATGCATAAAGGTTGCGGTGGAGTGCGTGTCGGGACCGGCTGAAAGAGCTTGGAAGTGTGCTTTCAGTGAACAAAGCTCGACTTTTGATTATTGGTAGCTATCGAGTCACTGTAAGTACACGGGCATGCGTACGTGTGCTCTTTGACAATTTAATAGCATATGCGCTCGCACCTGCCATTGCAAAAAGTAGGCGCACGCTTCAGGCAGCGAAGCGCGGAATTCGTCGCCACCGTCCTCCTCCTAGCCTATCTTATATGCTATTTATTGATAATTGATTGGAAAGGTGCATTCAGTCCTTCGCATTACGTTTTTATTACGTTATCCCTACAAGGATTTGTGTATTTGTGGTATCTGCTGCATAATATGTGTATTTATCTATCAAATGTACCATTTACATTATTTCAGACACCCTACTTAGTCATGCTATTAACGGGTAAGGTTATCTTTAATTATGTAAGTCACTTATAGTGTGCTTACCACAGACCTAGATTTCACTTAACGTAGTGAAATCCTAGGTCTGTGGTGCTTACAGTTTATTTTGTATATAATCCTTCCTACAATTAGGTACTTTAAATTGAAGCGGCAAAAATGCAAAATGCAACGACAACGTGACTCTTTTCGTAGCAACACCAACTTTAAGCTAAGGGTGTCCGTACACGGTAGATTCTTTGAACCGTTAAATTACTAATTCTCGGTAACCACCTGCTTTGAAGCTGAGGATTTAATATGTATATGTTAAACAAGGAGGCCGCCAACAGAAACCTTACTTTAGTAGCTTTGATTTAATTTAATTTAATTTTGTAGTAAATAGAATATGAATACAGAACATTTTATTATTATTATTATGTTTGGATAGTGATTACCTTATATTTAAATCTCATTCAATCAATATGAAAATTAGGTCGTAAAATAACATGAATATTAAACTGCGTAGGCGGTAATAAACTTTACTTTTATCTCTGCAGGTAAAGGATATTAAGTTACATGTACCTAGGTACTATTGCTTATTTTACGGTTCAGTGAAGATGTCCGAGCATAGTTCAAGTAGCAGTTAGTACGTGCTACGTTGAGTTAAATCATGGCCCGCGGCGTCGTTCGCGGTCGTCGTCCATGTAAGTCTTAATGAGTGTTTTAACTACTGTTGGTAAATCATGGTTTACGTCCTTCAGCTTCATGCGCCGCCGGCTCTCGTCAGCTGCGCAATCATTCAGTAATTGTTTATATGTGGAGTGTGTTATTTAGAGATACCTATTATGCATTATTAATATCCTTGTACATACTACCTACTGCACATCTATATAAATTTATTTATTTATATATTTATTTATTTTGTTATCTTTTACATAATAAGTTACAATAAGATGATAATTAATGCACATTTTTAACAATTATGAAAACGACGTGCCTAATATAATGTACATGTTATAATAATGGTCAATAAACATTCTGCTTTCTGATTTCTGAATTAAATATGGTTCGTACTCGGCCGGGTGTCTGAGGTTCCGCATTTTTGCATTTCCGCATTTTTGGGAAAATTGTTGTAAATAATGCCTTAAGTATTTCGTATAAATAAGGGCCCGGTGGCGTAATCGGGAGGACGGTCGGCTTTGATGCCAGAGGTATCGAGTTTAATGGATTTTTCCATCTAAAAATGTATGTGCGCTTTTAAAGTGGCCCTCCGGTGAAGGAAAAACATCGTTAAGAAACTAATAACCCCCGCATGGTGGTAGGACACTATCTAGTGTCCGCCTGGCCAGCTACCACCCTCAAGTTAGAAAATCTGTCGCCAAAAATCTTATGTGTTGTGGCAGCTATCCTTGAGAGCCAGTTCCCATTCTAGGCCTAGCGTGCTTACCATCTTCGACCGCATCATCACTTACCAACAGGCGAGATAGTGGTCAAACGCTAGCCTATAAGATATAAAAAATAAAATAAAATAAACTAATTCATAATATATCCACTTATGTACCTACGTAAATACATAATGTATAATGACTCATGAACAAACGCAATCAGATAAAACAAAGTCCAAAACAATCGAAATGAACCGCTCACGGCTGTCACAGGCGGCAACACAAATTTCGTTTACAAAAAATTGGGTTATTGCAATTAACCAGCAAAGGTGCCGCGATTTTGCTGGCGGATAATGAATGAGCAATCACGCTCCTTTGATAAGTGGTCAACGTAAACAAATAAAGAACATCTCTACTTTATGGCGCGATTACCCCTCAGTGGGCTGGAAACGGAGGCTCGACGGGCGGAGAGGAAGGTCAAGTTTAACTAGTTGATGATGTTCAGCAAGAATTCCTACCAATATAAATGTGTCTCTGGTCTCAAGCTACATTCCTTTCAGAGATCTTGATTTTACAAGAATGGAACGGGCGAAGGAGGTCTTGGTTCGTTGGTCAGTGCCGGCTAGCGGGGAGCAGGCAGGCAGGTGGCGCGAAGGCCGATCGGGACCGGGAGCGCGTCGCCTCCAGTTAATTGATTCCAATCTGTGAAGCGGTTACGATAATTCACTTCGTAAGTACGAATCCACTCTCGCTCTTTTATAATTATGAATAAGTAACGGTACTCTTTGTGCTTCGAGAGAGTTCTAATTTGCATGTCACCATGATGACTAATTTAGGATGTCATGTAAAATTGTATTCAAACATTCGGTTCGACTGCCCTCGACTACGTCACACAAAATCATAGTATTATTTTTCAGGGATTTGTCAGTGTAACTGCCGATTTATCTGAGAATGAGCATAAACGGCATGATGCATTTAAAAAAAAATTAGATATATCTAATGATCTTTAAATTATTTTTCCTTGATTAGGGATGACCCAGTGCCATTTTGCATAAAATGGGTAAAAAAACAGAGGCGCATTTTCGGTATTTTATATAATTGTTTTTTCAATTAAATTGATATTTCCAGTCGGGGTTTTCTTACAAAGTTGCTTGTTATTGACACATTTAAAGGGCACAGGGTGAAAACATGCGATGTCACAAAGACAACGAACTGAGAAATTGATTGGACTCCGTGGTACTGACCATTAATGTAAATGATTGAAACATTAGAAAAATGACTTATTTGGTATTGGACATATCAATATTTTCGAAGATTACTTCGTGACCATGCTTGTTACTGCAAAGTGTGTTTTGGCGTTTCGTTCCTCCACATTTATTTTATACTATTGTATTTCCAGCTAAAAAAAACATAAACTGTGACATCGCATGTTTTCCCCTGTGCCCTTCATTTATTTTGACGAATTAATTGTTAATAATTTTGGTGTGGCGACCGCAACAAAACGAGTTTACGTACTAAGCGGACCTCCGTCGAAGAGCATGGATTTAATTGCAGACATTAATCCCGTCATCTCGGACACGTATTTAAACATGCGCTTGGCAAAATTTGCATTGTGGAGAATTTCAGATGTTTTAAAATTTAAGACTTCTGCAATTCTGTATAATGTACCCAATATATTTAAATTTAAATATATTAGATACATTATTATTATTAGATATATTAGATATATATTAGATACATTCAATTTATATCCTACTAGAAGTGCCCCGCGGCTTCGCCCGCGTTAAAAACTTCTTTTGTTTACCTACTTAAAACTTTTCTTTTGTAAAAACGATTCTATCATTAAATACGTCAAATAAGAATTAGCCAAATCGGTTCACCCGTTTTCATGTTATCGCGTGACTAAGGCAATTCGGGATTCATATTTATAAAAACCAAAAACCCAAATTTTCAGACTTTTAACCTACCCCATTTCTTAAAATCCTACAACACAATACAATACAATACAATACAATAACTCTTTATTGATAACCATGAATATACAACACTTAAAGTTCTTAATTAAAAAATATTTAGGTAATACAATCGGCGGTGTTATCGCTTAAAGCGATCTCTACCAGACAACCTTAGCGACTTCACTACCAACACGTACTTTTTCTCATCTTATTTCGCCATACAAACTTTGAATCCCCGTTCCGTATCCGGGAGGAATTTTTAGAAAATTTCTGAGCGGATACCTACATCATAATAACTATCTGCATTCTAAATTTCAGCGCAATCCGAAGCTATATTGATTTTTATCCTCTTAGGGTGGCATTTTGAAAAAGTCTGAAACTCGTATTTACTTATTTATTTACAGAAGCACTTGTGTGAAATGTTAAATAAAATGACTATCCAAACTTTGAACCCCCACTTCAACCCTTGAAGAGGGAATTTTGAAAAATTCTTTCTTAGCGGATACCTAAGTCAAAATAACTATCTGCATGCCAAATTTCAAGGCAATCCGAAACAATATTGATTTCAGACTTTGTTTCCCCCACTTCACCCTTTTAGGGGTGCAATTTCGAAAGAGCCTGAAACACGTATTTACTTACTTAAGTACTTGTGTTAAAATTCAAATATAAAAGACTATCTAATATTGTTTCTCCATACAAATTAAGGACCCCCGTTTCCCCTTTTTTTTCCATCCCCTTCAGGGGTGAAATCTAGAAAATACTTTCTCAGAGGTAACTAACTTCGTAATAACTAGGTTTAGGCTTAGCGTTGTCTGTCAGTTAGTCAGTCAGTCAGTCAGTCAGTCAGTCAGTCAGTATGTCAGGACAAAGATTCTTATAGTATTAGATAAATAGGTACACTACCTCTAAATTTCTAAGTAAAAGAAAGTTGATTATATTATGTGCCAATCTTACTTAGCACAATCGTCGTCATTGCATTAAAAGACGATCTATTTACTTGTGACTTTATTCAATTTTACTTCTTATTTTATATTAGAAGTGTCCCGCGGCTTCGCCCGCGTTAAAACCTTCTGTAATTTACTTAAAACTTTTATTTTGTAAAAACGATTCTATCATTAAACGCATCAAATAAGAATTAGCCAAATCGGTTCACCCGTTTTCATGTTATCGCGTGACTAAGGCAAATCGGGATTCATATTTATAAAACCCTAAAAACCTAAATTTACAGACTTTGTTACCTACCCCATTTCGAAAAATCCTACTACACGTACTTTATCCCATCTTGTTTCGCCATACAAACTTTGAATCCCCGTTTCGTATCCGGGAGGAATTTTCAGAAAATCATATCTGAGTGGATACCTACGCCATAATAACTATTTGCATTCTGAATTTCAGCGCAATCCGAAACAATATTGATTTTCAGACTTTGTTACCCCAGTTTATCCTCTTAGGGTGGCATTTTGAAAAAGTCTGAAACTCGTATTTACTTATTTATTTACAGAAGTACTTGTGTGAAATGTCGAATAAAACGTCTATCCAAACTTTGAACCCCCGCTTCATCCCCTTAAAGAGTGTATTTTGAAAAAATATTTCTTAGCGGATATCTAAGTCAAAATAACTACCTGCATGCCAAATTTCAGCGCAATCCGAAACAATATGGATTCAGACTTTGTTACCCCTATTAGGGGTGGAATTTCGAAAAAGCCTGAAACACGTATTTACTTACTTAAGTACCTACTTGTGTTAAATTTCGAATATAAAAGACTATCTAATATTGTTTTTCCATACAAACTTTGAACACCCGTTTCATCCCCTTCAGGGGTGAATTTTGGAAAATCCTTTCTCAGAGGAAACTAACGTCGTAATATCTATCTGCATACCAAATTACAACGCAATCCGAAACAATATTGATTTTCACAGTTTGTTGCCCCATTGCACCCATTTAGGGGGGAAATTTCAAAAAAACATGAAACACGTATTTACTTATTTTTTTACTGGAGCACTTGTATGAAGTTTCGAATAGAAAATACTATCTAATATTGTTTTTCCACACAAACTTTTAACCCCCGTTTCATCCCCTTCAGGGGTGAATGTTGGAAAATCCTTTCTCAGAGGGAACTAACATCGTAATAACTATCTGCATGCCAAATTTCAGCGCAATCCGAAACAATATTGATTTTCAGACTTTGTTACCCCATTTCAGCCTCTTAGGGGTGGAATTTCGAAAAAGCCTAAAACACGTATTTACTTATTTATGTACTCAAGCACTTGTGTGAAGTTTCGAATAGAAAAGACTATCTAATGTTGTTTCTCCATAGAAACTTTGACCCCCGTTTCATGCCCTTCAGGGGTGAAATTTGAAAAATCCTTTTTTAAAGGTAACTAACTTTGTAATAATTATCTGCATGCCAAGTTTTAGCGCAATCCCAAAAAATATTGATTTTCACACTTTGTTACCCCATTTCACCCTCTTAGGGGTGGAATTTCAAAAAAACCTGAAACACGTATTTACTTATGTTTGTACTGAAGCACTTGTGTGAAGTTTTGGATAGAAAAGACTATCTAATCTTGTTTCTCCATACAAACTTTGAACCCCCATTTCATCCTCTTAAGGGGTGAATTTTGGAAAATCCTTTCTTAGTTCACCCCTACGTACTAAGACAAATATACCCTCCAAATTTCAAGTCTCTACGACCAGCGGTTTAGGCTGTGCGTTGTCTGTCAGTGAGTCAGTCAGTCAGTATGTCAGGACAAAGATTCTTATAGTATTAGATTGTCTAATACTATAAAAATCTTTGTCCTGACATACTGACTGACAGACAACGCACAGCCTAAACCACTGGTCGTAGAGATTTGAAATTTGGATGGTATATTTGTCTTAGTACGTAAAAGTGTACTAAGAAAGGATTTTCTAAAATTCAATCAATTCACAGAGAAACAAGATTAGATAGTCTTTTCTATTCGAAACTTTACACAATTGCTTTAGTAAATAAATAAGTAAATATGTGTTTCAGCCTTTTTCGAAATTCAGCCCCTAAGAGGGTGAAAGGGTAAGTGTGAAAATCAATATTCTTTTAGATTGCGCTAAAAATTTGGCATGCTGACAATTATTTTGACGTAGGTATCCGCTAAGAAAGAAATTTTCAAAATTCATTCTTTAAGGGGATGGAGCGGGTGTTCAAAGTTTGGATAATCTTGTTATTCGAAACTTCACAAAAGTGATTCTGTTTATAAATAAGTAGATACGAGTTTCAGGCTTTTTCAAAATGCCAACCCTAAGAGGGTGAAATGGGGTAACAAAGTCTGAAAATCTATATTGTTTCGGATTGTGCTGAAATTTAGAATGCAGATAGTTATTATGACGTAGGTATCCGCTAAGAAAGGATTTTCTGAAAATTCACCCCTTAAGGAGACTGAACGGGGATTCAAAGTGTGTATGGCGAAACAAGATGAGATGGTCTTTTTTATTCGAAACTTTACATATGTATTTCTGTAAATAAATAAGTTAATACGTGTTGCAAGATTTTTCGAAATGGGTTAGGTAACAAAGTCTGAAACACAATGTGGTTTTGCGAGCTTTATATATATGAATCCCTATTTCCCGTAGCCTCGCGATAAAATGAAATTGGGTGAACAGATTTTGCTTATTATTTTTTTATGTCTTTCATGTTATAAAGGTTTTTACAAAAGAAAGGTTTTAAGTCAATAAAATAAGTTTTTAACGCTGGCGAAGCCGCGGGGCACTTCTAATTTAATATATGTTTTATTGGTAGCAGAATTGGCGTGATGAACAGAGACGAAACAGTTCAAAATGTGCAAGGCTTGCAAGGAATTTGACAATAGTTATGGCAATTAATTACTAAATATTAATCCAAAATTACGCAACTTTAACCTTGGTTCGTCTTTCTAACTAGCTTTCTTGTAGTCTCTTCTAGTTTTTCTAACTAATGAAAACAGCTTGGTAGCTGGTGCAATGCAGACTGGCAATTCAAACAATTTCTAATTTAATTGAACTTAAAATACAAATGAAACGAAATTAACTAATACAAATCATTGTATCTACATAAACTGCTTACCAACACATCTAAAATGTTATAAATATTATTTCCAGAATGTTTCAGTTTCAGAATGCATAGGTATATATTAGTATGTATCTACTATAATTTATAATAATTAAGTATTGAAATATAATAGCAATGGCCGGGTGAGTAGCATACATAAACATTTCAAGCCTGACGCTAACCTGTCATCATACATTCGCAATAGAAAATGTGCGTTGGTAACTGCACACAGTATCAGCTGCTCATTAGAACGATGTCATAGCCGCTCTAAGCGTTAAAATAAAACACTCGCTCGTCCGATTAAAATCAGACACAAAAAATGCTAATCAGGGGCGAGTGCGTTAAAAGTAGCTATTTCCATATATGTACTGCAGACGCAAACTGGTAAATGCGTGTACGTCATTTAATTCAAGCCGACGATTGCGGGAATATAAACCTTGTGTCTCAGCTGGAAGGCCTGAAGAAAAGCTTCACCGTTCGGAGCGTAAGCGTAGGGTTATGAAGTACGCGCCTAATAATTAGCAGTAAAAGGTCGCGTGAACACATTGTGCCTTCGCCTGCTGCTAAACCGTCTACTAAAGGCAAGCTTTTAGCTCCTTATCGCAATAAAGATATTTGAAATAGCTATAAAGTGGTGAAACAAGTAGGACTTTTTATAGTTTGAAGAGGCAATAAAAAGTGAATACAGTTTGAAATATACCTTAGTTTCGTATTACAACCCTGAGCTTCAGGCACGGGACAAAAGTATACTATTATGATAGAAACATAATTATGACAAGTTAATTAATATTCATTAGACGTTACAAAAAAGGTACGAAACCACTCATAACATTTACATAATACACAAGGTAACAAATAGATTGTATTTTGTCTAAAATATCTAATATGATAATTTTGTAACAATCGACACAAAAAATAATTAAATAAACAGAACAATTGTATTCATTTAGTCATCATCATAATTATTTTGTTCAATTTATTTGGGTTAAGCGTAACATATATTTTAAGAAAATATAGTTGATATCTATGTGTATAAAGTCCAAAGTCCTGACTGACTGAATGAATGGCTAACTGACTTACTGACTGAGATATCAACGCGCAACCCAAACCGCTGGTCCTAGAGACATGAAATTTGGAGGGTGGGTTTTTGGTAAAGTGTAGGTATCCACTAACAGGGAGAAATGTAGGGTTGAACTTTCTATGAAACTTTTTATTCTCTGGGTCAATTGTCTCAAAAATTGCTACACATACTCTTCTATGAAAATTATGAGTTACGTGTATCACAGTTTTTCTAAAATCACCCCCCACGCGTTTGCCTTACTGACTTAATATATTTTTAAAGTTTACCGAATGTTTATTATTTCCCTAAATGCATGATGGACTTATACCAAAATGCATGCTCCGTCTCTCCTATCAGTTTTAAATAACTAGCTGCCAATTTAAAGTTTTTTTTTTTAATTTGAGTGTTGTTTCATCTCAATTTCATATTATGTTTAGCCTTCTTATATGTAAATACATATATATATATATATAAATATATATATTAAACTAACTGACTGACTGACTGACTGATTGATCTAACAACACACATCCCAAACCACTTAACGGATTGCGCTGGAACTTGGCATGCAGATAGTTATTATGACATAGGTATTTGCAAAGAAAGAATCTTCCTAAATTCAGAGAAACAAGATTAGATAGTCTTTTTTATTTGAAACTTCTAACCTGTACGTGTTTCAAACTTTTTCTAAATTCTACCCCTAAGATGGTAAAATCGGATAACAAAGTCTGAAAATAAATATGGTTTTTTGGGTTTTATCAAAATGAATCCCTATTTCCATTGGTAACGCCATAACTTGAAAACGGGTGAACCGAATTGGTTTACTCTTTTTTGGTGTTCTTATGAAAGAAAGGTTTTTACTAAAGAAAAGTTTTAAATACATGAAAGAAGTATTTAACGCGGGAGAAGCCGCGAGGCACTTCTAGTAAAACATAACACGTCAACCGATTTTCCCAAGTTCTCCAATTCATCTAAACCAATATGCTCTTCATAAAGTTGAACTTATTTATTAAACCTGCAAGGTTTTGGTGTATCACATGAATATGTTTTAATACTTGTTACTTTGTACGATCATTACGACAACTCGTTGATGAGCTTCACAAATTTTAAGTAGCATTTAAGTGGTTATTAAGCGACTTCGTTCATTGGCAATCATACCGAGGAACATCGTAAACGCCTTTTACGATTCCATTAAATTCTACAATAAAATATGCAAAACTTTGGTTTTGTAGCAATCTAAAGGACTCGAAAGCTTTCATTCACATCAGTATTATGAAACAAGCAAATATATAATAACATGTTAGAGATTTTATGATAATATTAACTGGTTGGTGATATTTTTCTAGGGTCTAGGGGATGATATTTATTACTAAACCTCCGTTGAATGTTAGTCCGTTTTTCACAGAACTATATCAAGAGTCTACGAATCATAGTATCAAAGATATAGTGCAAGAGCAATGTTCACAAATAACAATAATAAAAAGTTGAAATTAGGGATCCCCAAACAAGAAACGAAAGATATTCTCCAATTTTTTTGCGTTATTTTGTTTGAAGGTACATAAAATGTACCTTTTTTATAAACATCGTACTTAGAAAGGAAATAGCACAAAAATATATCAAATAATAAAAACCGGTCAAATGTGGGTCAGACTCTCACACTAAAGTTTCATACCACCACACAAATATTGAAGAATTATATGTGCAGAATGGTACGAAACTTTTTGTATACGAGTCCAACTCACACTTGGCCCCGAGATTTACACAACATTCGTCTGTGTACCACACAATACCACAATTCAAGTTTATACAGATAATGTAGTATAGTCACAAACTATCAGTTTGGAGAGCAAAGGGTGTTCCGAGGGGTGACCAAGCAGTTTAAATTAAATCAATTGTTTAACATATTATATTAAATTTAAACTTAGTAATAATAATTATCCTTTATCAGTAAAAACTACCTATTTTTAATTATTATACATGAAATGTACAAATAGCTAACTGATACTCTCGCAGGTTTGCTTGTGAAATCTACAAAAAACAATCGATAGTTTATTATAGAGAATTAATGACATTATCATGGCATAATATAATATCTAGCTTTTTCGTATTTTAAAATATTCAAAAGCAGCACTTCGAACCGATCAGTAACTGCCTTCTCAAGACAGCTATAGTTGTTTTCGACGACTCGTCTAGTCTTCAGTTGTTAATGGCCGCTGCGGCCGAAGCTAGTTGTCGCCACCACTGTAATTATTACCTCCTATAGTGACAACAAACACGTAATGTGAATTCTGTTGTCACAAACACCAGCTGCGTACAAACGTATTTTCCTATGACGAGTTTTGGGTGTCATGCAAGGATATTATATACTTTCTATTGTACTTTAGTCCAATTTCTATTTCTTAATTGTTTTTTTATAGGTATACGTGAGACGCTGCAAATGGGTTGGTAAGTTCTAGTAAATGTATTACTACTTATAGTAATGGTCTAATCTTAGTTAAACAAATTAGAATTTGGCGTATTATATGTTGTTATACTATAAGTTATACTACTGATAACTTATAATGTATAACTTCGTACTTACGTACTTTAACAATAGTTCAAATACCGATGTGTAATTAGTACTAAAATAATGTATAATGTCACTATCAATTGGTAGCCTAAATATATAAATAAAAGTTTAAAGATCGCACATTATACTCACTTACATTAAAAGAGGAGATATTAATATATTTTTATGAATAGAATATTACTACTACTTTTTATCAGCATCATTATACTAACTTACTTGAAACTATCTTAACTTACTTGAACTAACTTAACTTGAAAACTTGTAAATAGTGATTAGACATTCTTTCGATTATTTTTACCTTTAAGTATCACTGTAAGTTTTCCGAATAAAAATAAAATAAATAAAATGATCTTTTATGAATATTGTCAATATATATATGACAATATAATTAAATTAAATATATAATATGTATGGTATTACTATGTATGGTATTATATTACACTAGTGGATACTTGGCGAGTACTACTACGGTAAAAAAATTGTGACTAGTGTATTTTTTTAGTGGCATAAAACTATTTTCACATTCTTGGGGCACCTCGGTTCCGATGGTTTCCATGTCTGTAACGGACATAGGTAGAAACATTTTTTGTATTTCATATTATGAAAGATAAATTGTATTTACCTTTGTAATTATTAACTTAATGTTTATTAAAATGTAACAGTATTATTTTATTTTATTTCTAACACTTTTACCGCAATGTATACTAAGCTATTCTTTTTCACACCAAAGTTGTCACCAAAATAAGATCACCTGTTGTTACATTGTTTTCTGTAAAATCATTCTTTAATTTTAATTTGTAATGTGTTCAATGCAGCGTTTATCTATCGATCTATTGAATGCAATATAACCTTTAATACCTTAAGTATAACCGATGTATAAAGTATAATAAAAACAGATTTGTATCTCTCTAAGAAGACATCAAAACCTTTTATCATCTTCAATTAAACTCTACAAATGTTAAATAATTTATTTCAATGTTACTTTGACGGTGTATTCATATCAGGATTCATAAAATTTTTACGAGTTCAATTATTTTTATAGGTATAATTGAGACCCTCGATATAATTTCATACTTGCATTTCTATTAAGTTTATGGCATTAATTTAGTTATTCTTTTCCGTTAAAAAACGTTGTGTAAGTGTTAAACACAGAAAAGAAATATTGCCATGTTCTGTGGTGTATAATGTCCTACTCAACTATAATATTTATAGAAAAATAAAATTGCTGTGTAAAAAATTAAAATTAAAAAAGCTTTGTTATCCAACAACATTTCAAATATGAGGAAATAAATCAAACACGTAGGTGTATATGAAATAAATAATTAAAACCTAAGCATAGACTTAGGTTTTTTAACGATAATGAATGCTTTTAGAAGCAAAATAATGACGTATTTATCGTAATACGTGGGCGCAGCTTAATTAGTTCTTAATAAAAATTGAGTAAGTGAGCCTAATGTGCGACTCAAAAGATTTTTTTTAAATATCTTATAGGCTAGCGTTTGACCACTATCTCACCTGTTGGTAAGTGATGATGCGGTCGTAGATGGTAGACACGCTAGGCCTAGAATGGGAACTGGCTCTCAAGGATAGCTGCCGGATACTAGATAGACACTAGATAGTGTGTCCTGCCACCATGCGGGGGTTGTTGGTTTATCAACGATGTTTTCCTTCACCGGAGGGCTACTGTTAGAAGCGCACTTAAATTTTTCGCTAGAAAAATCCATTGGTGCACGGCGGGGTTTGAACTGGGTGCCACGGCATCAAAGCCGACCGTTCTCCCGATTACGCCACCGGGACCTCAAAAGATAGATAGATGTACCAGGGTACAGGTTAGATGCGCAATACTGGCGAGAGTGTTGTCAACTATAATCTGTAACAAATGTATCGCTTATCATCGGGCGTTTTGTCTCTAACCCGATATCATAAAAAAGAAACATTTCAAAATAACTAAAAAGCAGAACACATAACCGTTAATCCAGGAAAAGTTGAACAAAACCAAAAACCAAACATTACTATTCACCAAATGACAAGCTGTGTAATCGTCGTAAACTGTTCGCTATAAATAAATAAAACTTTCGCGCGACGCAAGCGCGTTAAATCGTATCCGACGATGGCTGAAACTCGTCCACGCGCACCTGCGACAATTTTTATAGTATAAATTTGCATTAATTCATTTAGTCCTGTTTTCCAACGCATCGGCGTATAAATGGGTTAGCCGGTAAGTGGTATCTAGGGAGGCCGGTGCTGGAATGGACGACGAGTCGCATGTCTTGTGTCCATCCTTAATTGACGGTCTGCACGCTGTCTCCTACCATCGGTTCTGACTTGCCAGCCACGATTCTGACTCGTTTTCATCGAAAGGAAAAGTATGCATATATTACGATACGCTTTTTGAAATGTAATCGAATTATTATGTAGATATCGAACAAATCGTTTACTTATCCATTGATAAATCATTTTGGTAATTGATTTTAATTATAATGATGAGTTTAATAACACTTATTTTGTAACAGGGGTGTTTTTGACACATCTGTGCTAATAAAATAGAAAATTTTATTTTATTCATTTATTTGAAAGCATAATATTAACAATAATTTGTATTAATATTTTCGTTGATGCTCATTAGAAGAACTATATCAAAAGACGTGTCTGCCACCTGCAAAGTAAGTAAATAACTTTGAGTGTGCAAAGTGCACTCAAGGTGAACATGACTACTAGTGATGTGCTACTCATATTTCTAGCAAGCTTTAAAAATAAAGTTATCTTGTCTATGTTATATGAAACTCACTTAAGTTACCTCTAATTGTTACTAAGACAAAAACATTGTTGTAAGAAAATACAGTCCATAGTAAGGGTTGTCGCTAGTAGCCGGGTATCATACGCGTAATCCACGCTGAAGGTCCGCTAAAGACTGGTTCGCGGACATCTTGCTATCTATTACGTATGGAGGTATTTAAACCTTTTTACAGTTCAAAGGTGCGAGTTACGAACACCTGACCTCACTTTATGAACTATTATAGATCTATTTATTAACTCCGTTGAATATGTACATATATTTGAAACATAGAGAAGCATACATAAAATTGCCCACTATCTTCAAGAATTAGCATCTGTACATAGTGATATAAGTATTAAATAGGTGCAATATTGAGTGTATGAGTTCTGACACAAACATTAAAAAAACAGTCGAATTGAGAACCTCCTCCTTTTTTGTGAAGTTGGTTGAAAATAGTTCCCTAATGATAGAACAACTGAAATTAAATAAAATAGTTTTATTATAATACAGATTACTTACATAGCAAAATTATGCTATAAAATAACTTTGTTTCTATTATCCTTGTTTATATAATTCTTACCACCCAAAAATTGTCTGGAAGATATCACTTTCGGTAATAAAACTACTTATTTCGTAAGAAAAACTTACTTCGTAGTTTCAGTAAGTAAGTCGTAAGTCTTTTGTTGTTTCTTTAATGGTGTTCAATAAAAACTTTTCTATTATTTTCTATTCTGACATCAAAACATTTTGGTTATATCTACCAGATGCTGCAATGTGCAGTCTGAAATGCTTGCAAAAAACTCGTGTGTTGACCCACTGTTTTAAATAGAAGCCTTACAGTACACGATCGGTTACTGGCTGCTCTGCGAACAACAGAATCCAACAGGTGCTGGCATTCTATTGCTAACCTGTTATTAGACAAAGCAAAAGCGAAAAAAATCTTATAACCATTTAACGAGATAAGTAACATGTTCGCAAGTCTTCGCAAGCATAGCTAAAATTAAAATAAGACTTTACTCGAATCGTGTAATTTTTTTACCGACTCCAAAAGAAAAAGTTGTCCGTTTTACACGTATGTATTGTTATTGAAATTGTACAATATTCACATATTATGTTTACATACATACATACAATCACGCCTTTTTCCCGTTGGGGTAGGCAGAGACTACTTCTTTCCACATGCTATGATCCTGACATACCTCTTTCGCTTCTTCCACTTTCATGAGCGCTTTCATACATGCTCGCCGGTTATAAGTACTTTTGACTTGGCCTTTCTTTAAAACGTCTCCGATCTGGTCGTGGTATGTTCGCCTAGGTCGGCCTCTACCGGCTGCCCCATTCACACTCGTCTCATAAATCTGTTTCGTCAGTCTTTCTTCATCCATCCTCTCTAGATGTCCAAACCATCAGCATCCCTTTCTCTATCTTTGTCACCACATCTTCTACCACACCACAACATTCCCTTATCATGCTGCTCTCCACCTTATCCATCAGAGTCACTCCAATCACACTTCTCAAACTTCTCATTTCTACAGCATTAATTTTACTTTCATGTTTCTACTGCCATACCCAGCATTCACTACCATACACGAGTGTGGGAACCAACACTCCCTTATGTACAGCCAGTCGTGCTTTTTTAGACACGTTCTGACTTCTCATAAAGTTATGCAGTGCCCCACTCACTTGGTTTCCTGCCAAAACTTTTCGCTCAATATCACTATGTTTATCTATATCATTAGTCTCAATATCATTATGTTTATCTATTACAAATACACAACATTTTATAGGTGTTTATACGTTTGCGTGTATGTATGTTCGTCCACGCAGTTCTCGGAAACTAAGCATCTGATTGTGACATTTTTTTTTATTTGCTCACATTTACTTGAATTTGGGGCACAGTAAGATTTTGCCAAAATTAGTTCTGTAGATTTTATGATATAGACTAATACGTGTAAGTGAAGCCTTGCTTGGTGTTGTTATTTATACTGGTGTTATTTAAAAAAACACATCTCAAAACCTAGTTCAAATTATAGTGCGCATGTAAAAAAAAACATAAAAATCCTGTACTAATCACTCCAACGCTGCAACGACATGTAAAGTTGACCCTTTTTACAAGCTTTATCTCTACTTCACGGCGAATTTATTTGTCCGTCACAAATCTTGCGATTGATTTTAAAGCGACTTCCAGGGGTTCGATTGAGCTGAAGTTTTGCATACATGTGTAAATCGCGTGACAATGCGATATGACAATGCAATATTATGATGAGTTGGTTCTGATCTGATGATGGAGCTGGAAGGTGGCCAAAGGAACTCCTAAACTACACATGTTATACCCGTCGTGTTTCGGTTCGTTGGATTTGTCTTGACTTAAGGAGACTTCCTAGATTATGTAAAAGCTTATGTTTAAAAAGGTTTTAAAATATTAAATAAGTATATAAAATCTTTATTGAAACCATCACATAGTTTGTGTTGGTACATACATTGTAGGTTGTAAGTTATAAATTGTTCATACCGAACTATTTAGTGTACCTTTGATAAATCCTTGTACCCACACTAGGACTCTTTGGAGCCTGTATTGTGGTATATTACTTGTTAAAGCTTGAGTTACGTTCTTATGGCACAAGGCTTAGAAACTTAGTGACGTTATCGTTTAGCTTTTTTCACTTTAAGTCTATAAATAATGAACACTTAAAAGTAAACACAATGTGTTTATTAAACCTCTTCAGTCAATGAATATAAATGAGGTTGCCTACAAAACTAATTTAACTTGATGTAAACACACGTGTTCTTTACAAGGGAATACACTTAGAGGGCCCTTAGAGCCATGTGAAGGTAGGAAGGTAACAATAAAACGTTAGGCGTTATTTCAAGGATGCGGGTTAACCGTCTTAAACTTACTACCTACTAATGTATTTTTTAATCATTTTCCCACGGGTGGAATTGTTTTATATATTCAAGTAGGTAAGTAATATAACTGTTATAGTTACTTTAATATTAAGTAAGTATCGGAATTGCTATCAAAAGATTTGTAATATTTTCTTAATCTTAAATTTATTTTATTAAATAAAAAGTGTAGTACATTATTTATTTATTGTATGAAACTTATTAACTGTATGAAAGTCATGACTTGATTAGGTTTTCTGTTGTATTCGTTATTTTCGGGACTAGGTTTGTAAGAATTGTTTTTGGAAAAAACAAAAGCATTTACCATGTGGAATCCTAATTCAATCAAAACGGAAATAAATGACGGCATAAACTGTATTAGTAGTGTCTAATCCGTTTTCTTTATCCTACACTTTTATGATATATAAAAAATAGAACAACAAGACGCTTCTCTGGTGGTAAGAATGAATGGCGTATGCCTGTAACAGATACTGTAGACTATGAGAATTTTGCAGACACGGTTGTGCAGTACCGCGGTACTGTGTCTACTACCTTGAGACAATGAGACGTTAGTTTCACATGTTTGGAATTTATTTTGTACAGATTATCTACAAAGATCTACAAAGATTGAGTTATCTAATCAATCATTCAATTATACCGTTACGATAAATGAAGATAAAGAATGAAAAAGTCAGTTTGTACAATTCATTTGTTACCTGTTCACTGTCAAGCAGCTCGTCCGATTTAGAATAGAATCTCTTCGAATCTCGAAGAAAATTTATAGATTTAAAACGGGAATTTAACGTGACTTACGCGATGTCGATATAGCGATCGACATATGTTTCGGCCTCATCCGGAGGCCTTCTTCAGGATCTTGAGTGCGGGACGCTCGCCGACGCGTTCAACCTCGCACTGCGGGCCGCTGCTCGTGCAGCGCGGGCGGACGGAGCGGGCGGCGGCGGCGGCGGTGGTGGTGTTGGTGGGGGGTGATGATGCGGTGTACATAGTGGATGCGCGGGATTAGGTTGGAGGGCTTCGTCTTCATCACTGCTGTTTACTTCAGACGAAACCTCATCCAACCGGCAGACGGAACTCAAGGTGTCCTCCTCACTGTTGCCACTGGTGACGTGCTTTCCATGAAGAACGGTTTTCCACGTATTTGACAGGTACCACCCTCTGTCTCTGTTGAAGTTACGACGACGACTGATCTCAATGGCTTCTCGGATTTTGCGGGGTGCAAAGTACTTTTCACGCGCCAAAATCCGTGCCTTGTCAAATCTGATGTAGTGCGTCGTCCCAGATGTGAGAGCGTGCTCTGTAATTATATTTTCTCGAAGAAAATATTGAAAACCATATAAAATGAAATCATTATCAGCCGGTATCAGTCCACTGCTGGACATAGGCCTCCCCCAAGACACGCCACTGAGCCCGGTCTTCGGCTCTTTGCTTCCAGTCACTGCCCACCGCTTTGCGAATGTCGTCGCTCCACCTAGTCACAGGGCGTCCTACTCTACGTTTGCCGATTCACGGTCTCCACTCTAAAACCAGTCTGCCCCAACGGTTATCGGTCCTACGGCAGATATGACCAGCCCACTGCCACTTCAATATGCTAATCCGCTGAGATATGTCGATCCCTTTAGTTCTCTGGCGAATTACTTCGTTACGGATTCGATCCCGCAGAGAAACACCGAACATAGCTCTCTCCATAGCTCGCTGAGCGACTTTGAACTGGTGGACTAGTCGAACCGTGAGTGTCCACGTCTCGGCTCCGTATGTCATGACAGGTAGGACGCACTGATTAAAGACTTTTGTCTTTAGGCACTGTGGTATAGGCGTCGAGAAGACTCGACGGAGTTTCCCAAATGCTGCCCAGCCAAGCTGAATTCTTCTCTGGATTTCCTTCTCGAAGTTGTGTTTGCCTAGTTGGAGCATTTGCCCTAGGTAAACATACTGCGTGACAACTTAGAGTGGGATTCCATCTACGGCAATCGGTTCCGGAACAACGTGCTCGTTGTACATGACTTTGGTTTTATCCAAATTCATCCGGAGACCGATGCGACGAGAAGAATCAGCTAGGTCATTCAACATCCTTTGTAGGTCCTGCAGCGTCTCTGCCATAATTTAAATTTTTTTTAAATGACGATGTCATCTGCGAATCGTAAGTGAGAGATGTACTTGCCGTTAATGTTGATGCCACAATCTTTCCAGCCCAGCGTCTTAAACATATCCTCCAAAGCGTAAGTGAACAGTTTCGGGGATATGACATCCCCCTGTCTCACTCCTCGACGCAGGTGAATATGTTTAGTACGCTGGTTCTGTACTTGTACAGTCATCGTTGCGGCATTATATAGACATCTCATCACTTTGATATATCGCCAGTCGACTTGGCAACGCTGCAAGGACTCAAGAACCGACCAGGTTTCGATTGAGTCGAAGGCCTTCTCATAGTCCACAAATGCTAAGCACAGGCGGCGATTGTACTCTTCGGTTTACTGTACAATCTGCCGCACCGTGTGGATGTGGTCTATATGGTGCCGTAACCGCTTCGAAACCCGGCCTGTTGCGGAGGTTGAAACTCGTCGAGTATTCGCGCAAGACGGTTCGTGATGACCCTTGAAAACAGCTTGTAGACTTGGCTCAGAAGCGAAATCGGGCGGTAGTTTTTCAATAAAATGAAATATTAAAAACTTAATAAAACTTACATAATACGTGTAACAAGAGGCGGGCAGTTTTATCGCTGAGAGCGATCTCTTCCAGACAACCTTTGGAGGATATATGTATATATATATATATATATATATATATGTATAAGCATACATGGCGCGGTGACTATGGTATTAAATCCCTAACTAAAATAAATAAATACATAAACACTCGCAATACATACATATAATATAGGTACTATACATAAATATATTTTAATACAGACACTATAACTTAGCTGAAATTTTGCACTGGGATATCCAGGATGGTGGAACATATGATACTTTTTGTTAAAGGCGAAGTCACAGGAATCAGCTCGATCTTTTTAAATTATATTACGTATGCAATTTAAATCTACAGTGTTAATATATTCCGTAGAAATTTTAATAATCAACTAGAAAAATGCAAGTAAACTGAACTACTTTACATAAGCAGGCGTTTGTACATAGCTAATATGCCAAATGCACATTTATAATAAATTTTTATTTTTATTATATGCCTATACAAAATATTCATTGATTTGTGTATAACTTATGTAGAAATTCTCTTTATTAACAAAGTACAATTTTTTTCTATGAAAATAATCCACCCTAACTGTACCTGGTGCAAAAGTACCTATAACGCTGGCGGCGTTTCCGTGTTTGATGGCAATGGCCAACCTTTGCACCAGCGAGCCGGAGCGGGAGTCGCCTGTCTTCTCATTCAATTTCTGCCATATATCCCCAATCAGGCCCTATATGAATGCCTATTATATGACAAGCGGGGTTATTAGAGGGAAAACCCAAGAATCACCCATCAGGGTAAGCTCAGTGGAGATAATGGGAGTATACTCGAATAATAATCACTACATTCTAATGTCGTACTACAGTATACTAATCATTATCTAATTCTTTTAGCGCAGATATTTTATTCATCTAATGTTTACGAAAGCGTATCGTAGAGCTACGATTACGCTACGAGTCATCGCCAGTTCAAAAGACTTCAACGATATCGTGTCTACGGAGCATGCTTGTTCAAAACTTAGAGAAGCTTACAACGCTTTGTTGCTATAGTTTTTTTGCACAGTTTTTAAATTACAGGAGCTTATGTAAAATAAAACCTCAAAAGTTTTTGTAATGCACCTTAAAAACACAACTTTTTAGTGTCTCAAAAAATGTTTATAAGAATTAAGCTACGAAAGACACAGATGTTTTATATTTTTCATTTTTCAAATAAAAGATAAGAACTGTTAAGGTACGACCACACCGCGGCGTCTTGCGTCCGTGTGCGCGTTCGCAATCTGAATTTCTATTGTTTTCTGATCGCCGTAGATCGCGTTTGGTGTGAACCAGTCGGTCGGTTTACTATTGCGCTATCTGACCGCCGGCTAGTTCGCGCACGCGGGACGCCGCGGTGTGGTTGTACATTTAAATAGATAAAACAAAGTTACTGAAATAATAATTACTAAGCAGAGTTTTTTGTTTGACTTTTCCTTAAATTATATTTATAGAAATAATGGACTAGTACAGGTAGTGATTAGTGAGTAGTGGTATGGCTTTTGGCACAACATTTTACAACTTAATATACAACTTAAAATAAAAATAATGAAATAATCTGTTACATACTCTTTTAACTTCAAGAACTTTTAAAAATCCGTCAAAACAATGCACATATTCATATATTGTTTCTTTGAAATCTGTTTTTTTTTAATCCTGACGAAAGAGGGGCTATGATTTTCCACTTCCAGTGAAGTTTATATCTTCGTTATACGTTATAAGAATTGGTGGATACACCTCGATTGACGCATCGCCATATGGTATCACATGCACCCGGGTCGGTTCACTCGTGCCTCCGCTAAATTGCAGGTTTCTTGGTGCAATCCCTCATTGAATTAAACAGGGGGCTTCGGCTTGCAATCGATCGGTTGGGGTAGATTTCACACTAGCTGCAAAAATAAAGAACAAGAAATATATAACAAGGAATATTCATTGGACTGTACTTTTTAATCTTTAATACAGACAAAAATATTTGTGACTATAATATTGATATTGACATTACATAATAGCATATTCATATTGATTTCCTTGATGGCCTATATACATATTGATTCCCATGTAACATTCCAATGGCGTTACACTAGTTGTGGTTTTCAGCCACAGCTTGTACCATCTCCTAAATAAATACATCATCGCCAATCGGCCCACTTGTGAAAAAGTTTCTACATTCTTCTCGAGTTCAAAAGTGTTTACTATAGAAGAGTCACGATCAGAAGACGACCATAAACACTCATTTCATCTTGGTTTTTAAGTCGAGTTGGACTCGCCCACCGAGGCTTCCGTCAACAACTCCCGTTGCAGACTAGATTAAAGGACAAACTTAACTATGTAGTTTGATCCATAGTAAGTGTATTGCACCAACTACACAAAATAAGTTTGTTTTAGTAAATTACCTTGTTTTAGTCAAAACAATTTAAAAACTAATTAAACTAATATATTAACTATGACTAATAATTTAAATAAAAACTACAAATAAAAAATGGAATTTAGGACGCTGTCTCTCTTTTTTAGTTATTACACTACATATTTACAATTTAAACATTTATTCCTATACGAGTGTTTCAAGGCCTTGTTTCATGCCAAATTTCATGATTCTAGGGCAACTGAAAGTACTCTATAGGTTTTGATTCCCTTTTGAAATCGCAAAATATGCAAAAAAATGCTATTTAAACGGTCATATCTTTTGATCGCATTGACTTACAGATTTGATTTTTTCACAGTCGAAAGATACCTTAGATATATGTTTCAACTTGATACCTGTACGGGTTCCTGAGATAATGGGTCTTGACAGACAGACAGACGTACGGACAACAAAGTGATCTTATAAGGGTTCCTTTTCTCTTTTTGAGGTATGGAACCCTAAAAGCGGATTTGGAGGAAAAATAGCACACACATATAGCATAGTTTGCATTCTGGACTGGATTGTGTTTTATTCCTTTACATGTACTTTGTAACGCAGACAAACCCGCTGGACACAGTTAGTTACAATATGCATATATTAGTTATTATATGTAGAGTTCGAACTAGTAGATATTTACATAATTTAAAAAAAAACTATCATAATATAAAAAACCTTTTGTGTGTCTAAGTATATTGAGTCACTATTTATCATTTCTGTTTTACATTTATTAATGTTTTGTAAAAATGTTATTTATAGATTTTGTATGTTTGAAAAATGTTTATATATAATACCGACTTTTATTCACACCAGAATTTTATACATTTATGTAAAAAAAAAATTGTTAAACTAAAACTGATCAGCATATTATAGAATGACTTTAACTGATACCTAAAATAAACACTATAAAACAAGAATTGCTTCGCCAATTTCATCTGCAATTCATATGATAAATAGCGCATCATAAATATCTGTTACTCTTAACGAGATGGCAGCGTGGAAAGCCATGTCGAATGCGAGAGATTAATTTAGGGGTTTCGTGACGACATTTTAATTGTTACACATTGTTTTAGATTGAGGCAATGTGAGGCGGGCCGTTATCTGATGAAATATGTCCGTTATGATTGGCAAACAAACAGTATGGCGCGGCCATATGTCGCGGCACGTGCGCCGGCGCATCGCCAGCGCTGCTCACTCACCGGTGAAACTGTATTATGTAGTCTTTAAATCTGGTTAGATATGCCAAGTAGACAAGTATAACTTTATTGGAAACAGATATCTATACATTTGAAACGATCTCACGTGGTTTTATAAATTAATATTCCGATGAATTTGTAGTAATAATAATAAATAATAAAAAAGTGTTTTAGCGGTTAAGATGGATGAATATTTGAACGTAGAAGAAGATAATAATAGACAGCTAATCTAAATTCATTTCGCATAGCGTTACCAATAATTGTATTTCCACGTTCTCAACCTGTCACCCAAATAGATATTATAATATCTTCACCAAGCCTTACCAAAAATACCATAAATCTTTCAAATACAAAATTCCACATAAGTCTCTTTAAAACGTAAGATTAACAATACTATCACAGTTTTACAATCCATATCTATAACTATGTACGAAATAATATAATGTTTGTTCAACCAAACACAACACTATACTATGTACAAAATAATACAATGGTAGTTCCTCCAAACACTATATTATCTGGTAAAAAATTAACAGCATAACTGCACCTTTGTTGTTGAATGCATCTTAATTACCAGTTTTAATTATAGGGTTTTTTCTAAATTGATATGCAGGCAGGTTTATCGTCGCTCTATTGATTATATTGGACTACGCCAGTTCTGGCCCTTTCCCACGTCTATAAAGAAGCCAGTGCGAGGCCATCATCGTAATCGCTTGTTAATCATTTTTCGGTTGATGGGGTACATTGTGCTACACCCTACACGGATTATAATTCATGTCTAAATCGAGGCATGCAAAATTTTTCAAATTACACTTTTTCTGTTGCTTTTTCAGCATGTTTATGATATTATCGAGTGTTTATATATAAGTCGTCTATTTATTGGCATTGTGCGTTAACGTGGGTAACGTGCTGCCATCAGACAGATTTATTTTTATTTAAGTTAATATTGCTAATATTAGAACTGTAAAAACATAACATATTTTGGACGATGTCATACATATTGTTTGATTCTCAACTCAAAGAGCTTTAGATTCTATGAGCTTTATGTATTGGAAAATACAGATACAGACAAAGCGTCCCATATTATGTTCTGAAGAATTCTGACAAACTTTATATTGTTGTAAATTGTTACTTGTTACACATAATCGAAATCGCACCGTGGCTTAATTGGTCAGAGCACCTCGGCATGTTTCCCAAGGGGGTGCGGGTTCGAGTCCCGTCGGTACGATTACATTTTGGAATGTGTGTAACAATTTACAAAAGCGTTCTATTTTATTATTTTTGTGCAGAGTGCGTAAATCGGTATTATTTCATTTGAGTGTAAAACATGTATAGCGTTTTATGCAATACAGCGCAACTATCCTTTCTTGTGTAGTGTAATCATTAGACGAGGATTAGGAGAGATAGGACGTTTGGATAGTTGTTTGAAGTCGAGTTAAGAGAGTTGCCCAGCGCCACGTGGGTGCTTGTCTGGAAACATCTGATGAAAGTGATCACATTTCATTCTAATAATTCCATCCCATCCACTTTCAGACAAACATGACCATCTCTGATCTCTCGTAAATTCAAAATTCAAAGCATTCATTATTATTTAAAAAGTATCCTATAGCCTAATCCATAATACTGGCTATAGAAAGGCAAAGTTTCAGCTAAATTGGTTCAGCCGTTTGACCGTGAAGAAGTCCCAAATAAACATACACACTGACTTTCGCATTTATAATATTGGTGTTAATATAGACAGACTAAAAAATCTACATTTAGGTACACATCTCTAATAACATTAAATATATCATATCAATAATTATAAATAATACTTAAATTTAAAATGTAAACCTAACCCCGATTAAGATCTATGTATAACCTATTTAAATGAGCCCAAACACGATATCTCTGTTGTATGTTGGTGAGCAGTAGATAATTTTGCAGATTCCAGGAGAGTTACCCATACATACATACAACTTAACATGGCAAGTTAATTAAAATTCTGTAAAAACACTATTGTATCGTGGTCAAATGCTTATGTTGATAACAAATCGTAATTGCAGTAAATACGACAAACTTATTCTAACTATCCTACCTTACGTAAGGTGACATTATCAAATACACAAGTAGATATATTAAGTAATGTATTATGTAATGTAGTATATAAGTATGTAATATAAATAAGTAATAATTAAAGAATACTATATGAGTTTATCGGATTACTAATGTGTGGGCAAAATCTTTTCCCAATATACCACATCGCAAATTATTTTACGCAAATGATTTTTTGGCATTTGTAAAAACCATTTATCGCAATTCTTCAGTTAGCAAAAAAATCGCTGTTGGGTTCGCAGTTCTAAGATAACCTAACCAACTTTTCTTATCTAATTTGCTATAATGAACATTTGACTGACAAAGTAAAATGATGCCAAATGATAATTTGACCAAGTGAATAAAATGCGAAATGTGCGAATTTTCTAAAGATTTATTTGAGAAGGGCGATAAGTTTTGACAAAAAATATTTTGCCTAAAGGGCAGTGTACCGAGTTTATCAATGTACCGATAGTAGATCAAATAAACAGCGTAACAATAAAATCGGCGCGTACATCAGCACGCCCGTATCGCCGACCGCGGCCGCGACCCCACCGCCGACATTGAACTCTACGCAGGGGAGACTCACCTAATACAATCACTTACAACAATTAGTTTAATATACCTGAATTACGCCCAGTTCCTAGTACACCCATTAAATCAGCTGATAAGCTTATCACGTTAACCCAGCGGTCAAAACTTTTTATTTTATATTATAAATTGGAGGTCATTGTTACCCACGGGAAGATCAGTTGAAAGAAGTTGTCTTCTTGCGTTCGTAGGCTTAATATACTTTAAACTGCCTACATGTGATCCCTAGTTAGTGCTAAATAGGTGACTAACATTGTAGGCATGCATTGCACAGAACAGATTGCGTACTTTGGGCCTGGTTAAAACCACCTACGCACAATGACATTAAGTAGTTTTTTTTAAATCAAAACATGACCTTATTCATAGTAGTAGATTTTCTGAATCATCTGAATTTTCTTTGAAACAGGCAATTTTTTTTTTGTCATTTATCTACTTAGAGTAGATATCTCACTGCTATTACAATTTAGCCTTATAACTAGGCTAATAAGTAATTTGATTTTAATTTAATTGACTATTACATCAGGGAATTGAATCAACTTTTTCTGTTTTACTTTTGCCTAAACGTGATATTATTTATCTTTTATTTTTCTGTGATGTGCTCATTAATTTAGAAGTGCAAATATATGTTTTTAAATCTAAGAGACAAATATTTCTTCATACATAGTTTTTTTTGGGAAATCCTCTGCCCCTTTTAAAGTCAATTGTGTATGAGCGATACTTCCCGAACATCCCCAATATACAGATGGTGTGGTATAGACATCAGTAGGTATTTACTACCCGCATACATGCTGCGATGTGATTTGCATGCTCTTCGTACCTCTGATACCATCGCCCGTAACTCAGCATTGGTGCGAGTAGGTGGAGACACTCGCGAACAGTCTTTATCAATTGATTTGATAGCAGGTCACTGTACTTTACTAGGTTACCTAACTTTAATTCACTTTACTCTTACCTGAAATTGTCTATAATACAAAAAACAAACAAAAATATTGAGAAAATAAAACACAAAATAGGATTATCCACTCAAATGTATGAAGTGGGCTTTTTCCGGAAATACTACACTAACGTCAACAACGAATAACGCGATAATCAAAAATCATTTTAAACGCATTTTTTTTTTATGATAAACCGCAGTCTTTGCCGCAAATCCTCTTTTATATCGTTTATCGACTGAAAACGGTGCTTCGAAGTGGTAATTGAAAAAAAATAGAAGTAATATCATCACTAATTAAAATGCGTTTTATGAACGTGGGACTCTAGAACGAATCACACGTTAATGTTAAAAATTTCATCAGAGACCTTTGATTGATTTTTTGCAGAAAAGTCACAGTTGGCTCACGATTTATCTTACGCCGCATTTTTCTTA
The DNA here is from genome assembly GCA_954871355.1 of Cabera pusaria. Lineage (NCBI taxonomy): Eukaryota > Metazoa > Arthropoda > Insecta > Lepidoptera > Geometridae > Cabera > Cabera pusaria. Next base: position 20,022,011 of record OX940887.1, read on the forward strand.
TAACATCGACTGGTCAACTGGGCTGCTACCAATAAAAAAAATTTGCGTAGCCTAAGCGAGAACCTCGCATTTATTGCCCTAAACCCACGAAAGAGCTAATTGAAACATCATTTTATATCCTAAAACTTTATTAGGATAAAAATGCAGTTTATTGGTAACAATTTTAATCCCTATTAGTAAATAAATTATTGCCTAATTCGACGTGTTCCCATAGGAAATTGACCTAAATAGAAAATATCCCATAAAATAGATAAGATTGCAAATGTCTTTTCACACAATTAAAATACACTACACCGATGAATTGTGTTTGCAATCAATTTAGATAAGGAAATATTTGTGAGGGATAATTATTTTATTTATAAGGATATTAAGTATATCTATTATCAACTATGAGGAGAAAGCTATAAATTTTATTAAAGCATAAATGGGCATGAAGTGTCGAAATTATCTTTCGCGAGTGATTAAGGTTGTAAAATAAATAAACTCATTAATTGGATGAGGGTAGCAACGAGTTCACCTGTTCGAGATGGTTGTCAAAGATTGTTATTTATCTGTTTAAAATATATAACAAAAGTTTAATAATTTGTTAATATTTATAGAGAATATAAAAACCCCCATGATTTGATGCTGACTAGCATATGTATTTTTATTTAACACGGATACATCCAGATTCGATATCCTCATTTTGAATATTTAATTAATCCGTGAGCTTTTTTATTTTATTTTTACTGATATATCCTTTAGGCTAGCGCTTGACTACTTTCTCGTGTAAGCGATGATGTGGTCGAAGATGGTGAACACGCACGCTAGGCCTGGAATACTCGGACTCTCAAGGGCTGTAAGCTGCCGGAACACCGTAAGGTTATGGCGGCAGATTTTCCCCTTGATGGTGGTAAGCTACTTTTTGGTAGCAAGTCAGCCGGAACATCGATATAATATGCTCCTACTACTTGTAAAAAAAATATCGATGATTCTATTTCGAAATTTCCATTCAGAGCGTTGAATATTGCAAAGATCCGAGTGAGAATCCGGAGGTCGAATGTTTAATACACAAAAAATAAGTAGAAATGTCACCTGTATCACTCAGAAAAATTAGTTTGGCACAGACTTTACATCCCTGAAAGAATATTCAGGTTGGTATCGGTAGTTCAAAAATAACCGATACTATGCTTGTAAGAGGTAACTTAATCACTGGTGAATACCTACAGTTACTTATTGCAAGCATAGCTTCAATTATTTTAATATTTCATGCAAAAAATTGATTTGGATGCAGAGATGTAGCTGCATAGCTAAAAAAAATAACCGGCCAAGTGCGTGTCGGGCCACGCGCAATGTAGGGTTCCGTAGTAGCCCGTTATTCAATGCAAGTCTTTGCCCGTTATAAACAAGCAACTAGGTACTTCGTCTTTGTCACTTTAAAGGATTTATTCTAAGTATTTTGTATTTGCTACAAAATTATCCAATACCCAAGTTCAACGACTTTTACTGCTAAACTAATAAAGCTATCTCAACCGCTATAATTTTCCTTTAAAGTTCATGAAATGCACTATTATTACGAATTTTTCCAGATTTTTCAAGCCAGCAGTTTAGCTTTTAGAGGGGGGTGGGAGGGACGCCCTACTTGAACAAAAATTTGCACTTTAAAGTTTAATATTTTGTAAATGGAGCATCAAGCGAAAAATGATATTAGCAACCTCTAAATCATTTTAAAAGACCTATTCAACGATACCCCACACGATGGGGTAGATGATGAAAAAAAATCATCCCCACTTCTCATATAGGGGAGCTACCCTAAAAAAATATATTTTTTAAACAATTTTATTTCAGCACTTTGTCGGCGTAATATATATAAATACCCGGTCTTAAGAGACCGGAGAGGAGAGTCCGAGGTTTTGCTAAGGCAAAACCTCGGACAGACAGACAGACGGACATGACGAAACTATAAGGGTTCCTTGTCAGGACTACGGAACCCTAAAAACGGTTACCTACTATTCATTATTATTCCCGTTTCATTATAGAAAAAATATTTGTGTGGGTATATTTTTCTCGCAAATCTATTGAAAACGTGTTACGTACACACTGGAATGTATAAAATAGATAACATTATATAGAAAACAGTAAGAGAAAGGTATAGTTCCAATATAGGTAGGTATATAACAAATATCTCGTAGGAATTAAATGTTAATTTTAAAATATAATGAAGATAAAATAAATACTATATACTTGGACACATATATAAGACTACAAAATTGTAGGGTCTACAAAACTATCATTTCGATCGGAATTTAAAATAAATAATTTTGGTGTACCTCAAGGAAGCGTCTTGGGCCCATTATTGTTTTTACTCTACATCAATGACTTACCTGATACCACAAAACACAAATGCCTCCTATTTGCTGACGATACAACAATTCTAGTAAAATGTGAAGATAAGTTGACATTCGAGAAAGACGCAAATGAGGCGTTACATAACGTCCTACACTGGCTAAGTAACAATAACCTAGCAATTAACATCAACAAAACAAAATTTATTGAATTTCAAACATATAATGGTAATTCTATAAAAATTGATATTTCCGATGAAGATAAATTCATAGAAAAAGTTGATGAAACTGTATTTCTGGGTATAACAATTGATAAATATTGTAACTGGAAATCTCACATACATAAATTATGTTTAAAACTAGATAGATTTGTATATGTTTTGTACAGATTAAGACAAATTGCAACAAGAGAAGCAGCACTGTCAGCATACCACGGATACGTATCATCTAACCTGAGATATGGCATTATACTGTGGGGGTTTTCTGTGGATGCAGAGAGAGCATTTCTTGTCCAAAAGAGATGTATAAGATCAATTTGTGGAGCAGAATTTTTAGACAGCTGTAAACCGCTTTTCAAAAAATTAAAGATATTGCCGCTTCCCAGTCTATATATCTATGAAATTAGCTTATTCGTTTGGAAGCATTCTAGTTTATTCCGAAAACACAGCGAAGTAATAAAAAGAAGCTGCAGATACCCTCACAAATTATATATTCCTCCACAAAGACTTCAATTGAACAGTAATAATGTAAACTGTATGGCTATAAGAATTTTTAATAAATTACCTGACTTGTTAAAAGAATGTAATATCAATGAATTTAAATCAAAACTCTTTGATTTTCTACTTGACAAATGCTATTATACAGTAAAAGAATTTCTTAATGACGTTACAATTTAATTATTAATTTCTCGACATTCTAATATTGACATTATTTCTTTTGACATTATCTTTTTTTAAACATATTTGTATTTTGAAACTGAAATTTAATATTGGACAATAATATACAAGATCACAGTAAACAATTATTAAAAACTAGTAAATAATTATAAAATGTATGTACTACCTAATAATAGTTTCGAATCGCAACAAAGAATTTGTACGCCTGACGAGGCAGAATTTTGATGGAATTGATAATTTAATAACACCTTTTTATGTACCAAAATTCTAGCAAATAAATATTTTCATTTCATTCATTTCATTTCATTTCATTTCATTTCATTTCATTTCATTTCATTTCATTTCATTGTAAACCGCTTTTCAAAAAATTAAAGATATTGCCGCTTCCCAGTCTATATATCTATGAAATTAGCTTATTCGTTTGGAAGCATTCTAGTTTATTCCGAAAACACAGCGAAGTAATAAAAAGAAGCTGCAGATACCCTCACAAATTATATATTCCTCCACAAAGACTTCAATTGAACAGTAATAATGTAAACTGTATGGCTATAAGAATTTTTAATAAATTACCTGACTTGTTAAAAGAATGTAATATCAATGAATTTAAATCAAAACTCTTTGATTTTCTACTTGACAAATGCTATTATACAGTAAAAGAATTTCTTAATGACGTTACAATTTAATTATTAATTTCTCGACATTCTAATATTGACATTATTTCTTTTGACATTATCTTTTTTTAAACATATTTGTATTTTGAAACTGAAATTTAATATTGGACAATAATATACAAGATCACAGTAAACAATTATTAAAAACTAGTAAATAATTATAAAATGTATGTACTACCTAATAATAGTTTCGAATCGCAACAAAGAATTTGTACGCCTGACGAGGCAGAATTTTGATGGAATTGATAATTTAATAACACCTTTTTATGTACCAAAATTCTAGCAAATAAATATTTTCATTTCATTCATTTCATTTCATTTCATTTCATTTCATTTCATTTCATTTCATTTCATTTCATTTCATTTCATTTCATTACGTAAACTAACTTTAAATTAACTTAGGTGCGTTTATTTCCTTGAAGCATGAAATCATCCCTATATGTCGGTGTATCTACTATTAGAGGATGATATAAATTGCGCACGCGCACCTGGGACCGCAGGTGGCTGCATTTGGGGTCAGCGCTGGTTTGACACCGCGGCCGCTGTGGGAACTGACATCGGGCTAATTTGGTGAAATTATTAGGTATTGTCAAACCGGTTCCTCATTCATTTTTCTCTAAATTTACTTTTGTTTTAATTAAATTGTGCAATATTATTTCGACAACTTTACTACAATAAATCAGAAAGTAAGTTAATTTTATTTTATCAGGTTACACCAAGCACAAAAATTTGCCTTACGGAGGCAGAGAGACAGAGAGAACTTTATTTTCGCAATCTGAACACATAAGAAGTCTTCTCGTGACCACGATCAACGCAACTTGGTCGAAACGTCGAGGTAAATAAAATTAATGTTACGGGAATTATCGCGCGTTAAGCGCGATAATTCCCGTAGGTCAATATTTATAATAAGTAAGGGTCTTTACGCATGGTAAAATAAGTATGGTAGCCATAGAATACCATTAAGTAGGCTGTCATAGACTCTATGGTGAGCAAAACTTTAGATTGCCAAGTAACACCGCGTTACGCCTGTTACACTCAGAGACATCATTTTCAACCTTTATTTAAGTCTGTCTGTGTGATCGTAGCGCCCAAAGTGATGAACCGATTTTGATTTTTTTTCTTTGATAGCCTTCTTAATCGAGTGTTTTTAGCTTTGATTCTAGATAACCCGTTCAGCCGTTTGATGACCGTTTGATAATTTTTCTAGATGATGACGCTATGAAATAAACTTTTGTAGTTCTGATCAATTCGAAATTCGGTATCCTCTCACTTCAATGATATTGTAACAATATAGCATTGACCTGATTCTGGAACATCTCCTGGAATCTGCAGAATACTCAACTCCTCACCAACATACAGCAGAGAAACTTTTTCCTTCAAAAATGTTTACATGGCGCGATGACATTTTGCGCATGTGTAGTTAGTACATACATAGACAAGCTGTGTGTAAAGAGCTTAGCAGCGCTGCGCATCTAGGTGCCTACTAAAATAAGCCTTGTTCAGTTGTATGCCACAAGAAGGCCACAATTGCTACAGGCTTGGATAAAGAGAGACATGCAGGAGGAATTTTGGAGGTTCTATACATAGACTAATTCAACAGAATTGTTACTTTTACTAGTTTTGTAGGTGGTGCTTTCGTACTACGTAGATTGAAATATATATCAGAGAGGAGAGGCTTCCTCTCAGTTATGGAACTAATTTAGTTACTACTTACATTACAACTTAAAATTTGGCCCGGACTCTTAAAGTATAAAAATCTATTAGGCGCAAGACAGATAGAAGAAACGTAAGGCGAAGACAGGTCTTGGTTGTGGGGTCTACTAAATTTATTTTCATACAAAATGTCATACAAGTCTCGCGATGCAAAACATACAGAGGACCGGGCGGGGACGCGTCATTGTCCTACGTCTCTTTTGTCTGGCTTGCGTCTTATGGTTTAGGTAATAACGGGCAATTCTATATCGACACTATAATTGTATAGTTATCTATAAATATTTTCAACATCATCCGCGGGAATTCAATTCCGCCGTTGCGTTCTCAGAATACTTAGGTATATATTAGTATTAATAAATTAAGATAATTTAGATTATCCTAGTCAGTTACTGTCTCTTCTTAAGTTTCCAACACTAAAGTTGTATTATGGACGTTTTTTCTTATTTCGGTAAACCTAGATCCCAAAGCTTAGCAAAAGTCACCGCCATAGCCATCCATAAATCACTCCTAAAGGTCTATTATATTATGGGATATTACGTAGTTAAAATAAAAAACAAATTTAACACTTTCTTGTTTATTTTAGAATAATTCAATATGTAGTAGGTTTATCACATGTCGGTATGATTTTGTCATCAAGCGCGCGAAGCTTTCTTATTCAGATACAACCGCCTCTTAGCTAGTAGACTACACAATATGTTAAAGTACGAATGTATACAATATGTGTGTGTACAAAGACTGAGAGATATACAAAGAGATAAATTATAGACTAATTTACTATTAAACCATTTTCGCACACAAATAATATTCTAAAAAGGTATCTTATTGGTTTACAGTGACAAGTAAAATTATATTTTCGGGTTTGTGGTAAAATAAGTAAACTTCTATTTAACTAGTTAAATACAATAACTTTTTTAACAATAAACGGTTAAACAAATAATTATTTAGTATAGTATAGTATATAGTTTGGCCGAAACCGCAGTACCGCGCCTTAAGGAATGCGTACGAACAATATTAATTGGTTTAATGGTAGAGCAGGCATGTCTATTGTCTAGTAATATTCTACATAAATATAATAGAAAGATTGTAATTATACGTCATTCTAAAGACTGCCGTTTTAGAGGAAATAAGTTTAATTGTTACAAAATAACCTCTAGGCACATATTTAAGAATAACGTGTGTGTTCAAAACTGTTCTCAACATTATTTCATGGACAATTTTAAGAGTTTCAAAAAAGGATAAATCGTTATTACAGTAAAGAAATAATGACGCACTTAACTAATGACTGCATAAAACGTCTTACAAAGTAATGAAAATATGAATACATATTAAATTCTCGTAGAATCTTACTAGAACATTTGCGATACTTTAGATTACTTGTATTATAGATCCTATTATTGCATTACAACATTCAACATTACAGAGAGAGATACTAACTACAGAAATAAATGACATAGGTAAGTTAAACGCAGCTGCAATTTTATACAAAGTGCTTTTTTTAAGCTGGTTTCCACCAAAGCGGATAGGCGAGATGTTAGTTGTTTAAACATATCCATTCCTATCCGGTACTTTGGAAATCGGGCTTTAGATATTCTAGATTATTGCATTGGTCATTGTCAAAATCTGGTGAAAATAGTAAGGCTTTAACTTCAGAGAGAAAGTATGTGTATGTAGTAGTATGAAGCATATAATAAAATGTTCGTTAACTAATAAAGTAATAGTTATTGCATTAACTAAACTACAGATTTTAACCTAGACTCACCAATGCAATACGAGTAAAAGTATACTGTCATTCTTACAATCTGGCATATTTGTACAACATTGCTAATAATACGCCAGTAAAAAAAAACATGGAAAAATACATAATGTGTTTACTGTAAATTAACCATGCAGTGTTGTATTAAACACATTCTGTAAAAAACACCAACGTAGCATCAACACATCAAAATCGGGTAATTTAATACATATATGTCAAAAATTATATATATGATAATGTTGTGTAAATTAAGTAACAACCGACTCCATTGAAATTTGTATGTGATAGATGGAAATATATTTCTCGGCTCTCCCGCCTATTGGAAATATTCACGTAAACTGGCAACTTTATTCGATAACAGTAATAATAGGGAATATGCATGTTTTGTTAAATATTTTTATTTCACTCATTACATCAATAGACATGCCTATAACATTATAAAAAAATAAAATACTGCTGGGATTGGTCTAATTATTTTTTAAATAAATATTTAAATATACAATTAAATTTGAGCAGTTTAAACGCCATCATTTCTTGGGCTCTTTGGTAGTGAATTGTAACGTCACGCACTTACGTCAGATACACGCCACTTGAAGCAAACTAGCTTTTTTTTTGTTTCACTAAGACTCTGCGCGATTATTGTATTTATCCAATAGCATGTTTTAAAAAAAAAATGCAGTTTCTCTAATCTGGTGCTCATTTTAACCTATATTAAATGGTTAGTAATATACATTTTTGCACAATAACACGCGGCAAACACAATATTTGGAAATAAATACAATAAGACATTCGTTTTTATGTTCCCGCTAAAATTCCGCTCAATGTTTCTATCACGTGACGTAGTGAATTATGACGTCAACTTTCGATTCGACCAATGGAAAAATAGATAACAATCGACTGATTCACAAACTTAAAATTCTCTCGCTTAAATTGCATTTTTCATTTATTGATTTAAGCAAATAAAATGGAATGAAATAAGAAAAAACGTTTTACATATAACTCCAGGACAACAAGGATTAGAAAAAAAAAATTCCAATAAATCTGAGCTAAATGCATATTCCCTATTGTTAGATCGAGTTGCCAGTAACACAACCCATAAATACATCTCAATCAGTAATGTTATTAAAGAAATTCCTTCACGAGTATCATAATATTTCCATAAATTGAGCAATATAAATCGATCCGAGTTCAGTATTGCAACCAATAAATATTATATATGCCGTAACTATTTACCTAAAGTATAATGGTAACTATAAAATAATTATACTACTTGTAAATAAAAAAAACACAATAGTTGAGCAGACTATATTCTGATGCATTTACTTTTTATAAATGAATCATATACATCTTGCCGTCTCTTTCTGGTCTCGAAGACTAAAACGGGACAGCTGGATTATACACGATTAAAATTAAATTACGAAGTTACAATCAGAATGTAGTCTAACAGAATGCAGTCTAATATATTGCTAAAATTAACTAAATTCAATAATAATTAGTATGTATTATCTAATACAGTAGGGGAATATAGAGTGAGATCCCATAAGTATACAGCCATATTATGTACGTATATGTAACAAAAACCCTGTTGTAAGTTAAAAAACCATAAACTTTTAGTGAAGACTTCTTTAAAAGTCCCTTCACAAGGATGTACGTACGATTTCTGAAACAAAAAGCGGCGCGTAGCCTTGACTGGGCAAAGCCGCGGAGCCCTAATCGAAGTAACTGATCACTCAATAGAATTTGATTCATATATTTAATGGTATTCATACGCACACAATAGGAAACAACAGGACTTCTGTTATATATTACATATAAACACACCTCTAACTAAATAATACAAACAAGAAGGATAGTGTGCTTTTGTTTCCAGATACACATATAATAAATAATATGTATAATGGTAGTTCAATGTATAAGTGTTACTTATTAAATTAGTGTATATTATAACTGGTGAATATTTCCATGACCAACGTCACATTTTATACAAGATACCATAACATGTAGACAATATAATAAATCAAGACATATTTTATGTTTCTGTAATTGTTATCTATACTTTATATTTTTGTACATTATTATATACAATCGTCCATGGCTATGTTGGTTATAGAGCTTGGGTGTGTTACCCAGGGAGCGCGCTTTCGAGTCCCGCTGTACGGCAAAATTCTTGCATTGTATATAATAAAGACAATTTCTAAATTAATAATATCGAATATCACCAAAATATATTTTCCACAAAAATCACGGCCTCGGATAAAATAGCAGGTATAATAAATACTAAGAAATGTATCATTATAATAAATACGGTAACCTGTATTGCGTTTTTTATAAAGAACTTAAACGCGATTGTAACTACGCGTGTATGTCGCAATTCAATCGTAGAATTAGCCATATCATAGACGAGCTACCAGCTCAGTAGTTCATTTGTTGTGGTTTTAATTAAAAGTTCTTGACTTTCCACAACAATACATCGGCTTTTCAACCGACTTCCAAAGACAGGGATTCTCAATTCGTCTATGTTTTTTTGTTTTGTTTGTATGTTACGCGATTACTCCGTCAATTGTGAACCGATTCTAATGATTCTTCTTTTATTTAATCGGTAGGTTACGTTTCCGAGGTGGTCCGATTGCAATTTTATCGAGATCTGATAATTATCCCCAGAGATATGACGATAAACGTCTAGAAGTTGCTACTGAAATTGACTCGCGGGGCATGGAAGTCGTTTGTTTTAGTTTTTAAACTATCTTAATTATGTCGAACCAAGAATTGTACTCTGACACACGGTCTTTGTACAATACGGCCAAAAATGGTAATATCATAAAAAAAAAAAAAAAAAATTATATCTTATAGGCTACCGTTTGACCACTATCTCACCTGTTGGTAAGTGATGATGCGGTCGAAGATGGTTAGCACGCTAGGCCTAGAATCGGAACTGGCTCTCAAGGATAGCTGCCGGAACACGTTAGATTTTTGGCGACAGATTTTCTAACTTGAGGGTGGTAGCTGGCCAGGCGGACACTAGTTAGTGTCTTACCACCATGCGGGGGTTGTTGGTTTCTTAACGATGTTTTCCTTCACCGGAGGGTCACTGTGAGAAGCGCACATACATTTTTCGATAGAAAAATCCATTGGTGCACGGTAAGATTTGAACTCGGTACCTCTGGCATCAAAGCCGACCGTTCTCCCGATTACGCCACCGGGCCCTCAAGAATATCAAAATCAAATATCAATATCAAAATCTCAAAAATATCTACGAATGCATTGACATACAAAATTAAAAAAAAAACAAAATAACTAAATGAATTTGTTGACCTCATCACAAAATATACAAAATGTTATAAAAAATTACGACTTTCCACGTTACTTATTTTACGATCGAAATACGACACACACGCGTCTAAACATATAATATAACTTGCACTCTGGCTTTCACTATATTTATTTGAACTATTGAATATGTATTTAAGAATATACCATTGTTGACAGCTACCTGTTTACATGTATGCATATTATATGCTATACTTTAGTAGCGTACCTATTTCTTAACAATAAAGCCAATATGGAATATATTATTATTACTCTTTCACGGTAATTACACACGATACACATGTTTTTTTTTGTTGAATACTGGGTAATCATTACTCCTGGATTTACTAAAGTAATAAATAACTCAACCAATAAACAAGCGGTTTGACAACTAGGAAATATTTTTTTCCAAAACTTTAGAATTTAGATTTAGGTTAACTACGAATTACTTGTTCATCGCATGTTCATGTTCGATGTAATTAACGCTTTATAATTCTTTATATACGGAGTTTCGCTAAAAGACTTTATTGTTAAGTAAATAAGGTCCATTATATAAATTATTGTACGAATCAAATTGTAGTAAATGTGAGCTACGACCAAGCCGCTGGTTAGATCACGACAGTACCATGATCCGTGGCATGTGCATGCCTACAAGTATTGTGATTACGCTAGTTTATAAACAGTGAATTTTATACCTTCGAGCATAGGCAATAAAGTTCTTTTTGATATTTGTGGCTTAGAACATAAAAATAGTAAACTGACTTCAGAGACACAAAACCGCTGTAGGTATTATAGTAGCCGCTAGTAGCAGATATCTAAATATCAAAAAATTTAGTATATAACATAATGCATTAATATAGAACGCCTATTAAAATGTTTTTATCGGGCTACACGAAAATCTTTCAACACACGTCCAATTCACAAAATATAAATATTATATACATACATTAAAACATACATATACATACAAATATAGGTTTACTATATTTCGCCCTCAGAGTTACAATTACTTATGTACTTTAGAGAGATTTTGCCCTTATATCCTCTACTCGAAGGCAAGTAGTACAGACTATACAATGAGCAACTATTATGAAAAAATATTTTATCTAATTTGCGAATAATAGCAAAATATATCTCTAGGTGGGTTACAAGGTACATTATCTATTTTAAAGCAGAAATATGTATCTTAAATATACATACAATTCAATACATTATTGACCGATCGAATACAATTAGGCTCGCCGCATATTGGATACTATCGCTCCCATGATAGATGTGGCTACGATGTTTTCTCGCCGCTTAGATATCACTTAGACGATTTAGGGTTGTGTCTAAGGCAGATGAAAACACGGACAATGACACATTTTATTATGTTTGCATTGACACAAAACGATACCTATCACACTATTGCACTATCACTCCATATACCTAGTTATTTATCGCTGACGATTAACAAAGCGTTTATTGGTATGGGTGCGACGCTAATACGCAGAGATGACAAACCGGTAAAAAAATGTCACGCGTGAAAGCTACCTACACGAATAAATAACGAATACGAATAGATAATAAGTCAGAAAGTCTAATTCAGAACAAATTCCACACAAAAAGGCCCTCCTTTAAACCAAAACGACGTAGATTCAAAATAAGGATCACTTTCGAATTATTGGCTTGGGCCAATAATTTGTAACTTGAGTCAATCTTCAAAGATTGATTTAAACTCGGAACAAAAGCAGGGATTGTTTCGCGCATGTGCTGCAATGTCTGTTTTGACAGTTGAGTCAAACAAGACAAATGTCCGACTAATGACGCGCTGGACACGACTTTTAACCCCGCGTGCTAGAACACGACTTTTGTTGGATCATTTTTTTGACGCAGTTCCATTTCCTGACTTTTTATTTATTCGTAGCCTACACCGAACGCATGACATATTTTACAGAAACACAACAAAACAGTTTGGCTTCCCTTAGTGCTGGCATAAAGGTCAAAGTACGTTTTTCCGCCTGTCGTAGAAAGATGAAACAGACTTCAGAAACCGAGAAGCTGTTGAGATGTGACCGCTGTTTGTGTTTAGCACTATTAAATCACGAGAACTGTCAAGCTAAAGTAACCAATATGCGGTCAGCTTTATAGAGAAAAGTTACCTTTCACAGATTAACACCTTATATACCTATTAATTGTAATGATAATAGAACCGTCTGTACACAGTGAAAGTTTAATATAACCATTGAGATACTAAAACTAATAATATTAATTAAACATATCGATAAAGTAATAAATTCATGTAGTAGGAATCTTTTCAATTGAACATGGTGAAGACGAGAAGCGCAAGTCTTCGTCCAAATCTAATACAAATTGTGTGAAAATAGATAGGAAGGCTCTTAAGTCTTTAAAAGTGATATAATATATCATCACGGAGCCAAGTAGCAAGCATAACGTCATTGTCACATAGCGGTAGTGAGGCAAATATTAGAATTTCACATCAAATAATGAACTCAACCTTAACATATTAAGTATGGTCTAAAATATATTGATAATAAGGTTAAATAGACAGGAGATAAATTCTGTCGCTGTTTTTATAACATGAGGTAATAATTCATTCATTACGTTGTTCTCAAACTCGAATATTCAACTCGTTTTCCCTATTTTAATAACTGCCCTTTCTTTTTTACCTTTTTTTGACAATTGTATTACATGATTTGAACCTGTAGCTACCAATTTCATAAGCACAAGTAATTTTATGTTTATAAGTATTGTACACAATATATAGATAATGACATTAAAATGACTGATTAACACCCAGTTTCTTGTACACCAATCAAATCTGCTGACAAGGTTGTCACTTGACAATATACAAAGTGGGCTTTAGAGATGGGATCGAAAGGTCTTCTGCTGTAGCTACAAAAAGACTTTCTGAATAGACTTTCCTTTAGTTTTGATTTAATTTTTAGCTGCATTCAGATATCATATCATAGAAAGTGTAAAAATATGTCATAGAAAGGTCAGAAACTGCAAAAAAACTTTTTCCATACATTTTGTAGGAAGTAAAAATAAAAAGTAAGAAGGAAAAATAAAAACTTTCACAAACAGACCTGCCCCTACGGTCCCATCTCAAAAATCCATCCTGTATATAAACAGAGCGGTATTCAATGTACAACTTGTTATAATTAGAGCCAGTTTCATATAATGACATACAGTGTTATGAACCTACCTGTTATGAACATATCTGCAAGATAAACTACAACTTTTAAATATTGTTTGTTATCTATCAGATAATCTGAAACTCAGCAAGCAGTAAAACCTTTCCCTTCTTGGAATCTAATTTGTACTTCATAAGGATTTGACAATAGATTGTAACTGTTAAATTTTTACGTTGATTTGATGTACAAAAAACTGGTTCATTCAAATTATTATCTTAAATCTTGAGATCCTGTCAGCTTTTAAGATGAAATAACAACACAGTTTATTTTATAATGAACACCTCAAAATAGACACGTTTTGTTTATATACCAATGTCATGGTGTAATCATGAAATACATTATAAAGTACATAGTATACATAGAAAAGTGTCTGATAGCTGACGATATAAGAGCAAAAACGGGTCGCATCTGTTCATATAGAATAAAGATATTATATTACAAAAAAAAGTATACAAAAGATGGCTGCCGTAACTGCAATAATAAAAATCAACGACCGTAATGGGTATATCTGGGAGACAGTGTGGTCAAAAAGTACAGTAATTTAGTTAAATTGCACTTTAATATTTTGAAATAGCTTAAATAATTTTTAATGAATACCTTTTTGGTGTTTGTTTTATAGAATCAATTTATAGAATCTAAATAGATTTCTTTCCGAGCGACATAAAAAACTAAAGTGTTATGTCATGGTAACCTTGGTCAGAGTTCCATAGAAGTTAATAAATTTGTCAAAACGTTTTTATTGTAAAGCGAAACGAATGCAGTATTAAAAATAACATAGGTACCAATAGTTCTCGATAGGTAGTCATTACATTGATACGAAGAATACCGACGCTGGTGATCATCACACACGTCGAAAAGAAATAATTGCAACAATATAGCTGTCTAGTTGTATTATATTATTCGACGTTTACGATGACGAAGTCTTGTACAGAAAAGAAACTACCAACCCAGGGCTGGTTGTCTCTACTACAACTACTCTAATCCATAGTAGGTAACTGACGCTTTCTACGCAAACGTTTGATAGAGGGAGATGCTAGACAGCTTCAGCTATAGCTGCATCTCGTTCTATGCAACATAAGTCGCAACACCATCACTATTAATGAAAGGCAACCGGAACAGGTTAATAAAAAAGGACGGTAAAAGATATTCAAATACGACACCATCAAAACTCTCAGCGTCCGCTTTATAATGGAAACATTAACATCTTAAACAATATAGAAAACGGAATATCCTAAATAGTAGGTGATGTTACTTGTGCACAAGAGAAGTGAGCCTCTTCATACCTGATTTCACAGTACCTTTGGTTTTCTTTGTCTGTTCTTTCACACCCCTGGAAAATAAAAATGTTAATTAGTATCAAATTATTATTAAAAATTTTATGAAGGAAAATTAACCTGACAAAGTTGGGAAGAAGGGGAAGAAGGTTGGGAGGAAGGACATTTTTGTTTTTCGTTTTTGAAGTGAAACTTCTTTAGGCGCACTGGGTTAAAATTTAACGAAGTGACGTAGCGTCACGTTCCGAATGCAACGGAAGTGACGTACGCGTAAATCTAAATTGTCAAGGATGTTTCACTTCTAACGCGTAGCTTTCTACGCACTTCTTTTTTTGTATTTTCTGAGTTTAATACAATTCTGTAAACTCCAAATATTGTTAAGTTTTGAATCAAAAATATCTTGGCCTTTAACAACTTTTGTATCAGTGACGAAAAGATGATAAATAGATAGGTATTGCACTCTGATTTTAATGAATTTCAGCCTCCGATAAAGATTAAAGTAAGATAATTATTTATTAATACAAGATAATGACATATTTTAAGTAAGTAAGACCAACATCAAAGCACCTGAGGCATGAGTTAACAATAATACTGAACTACCAAAAGCAATAATGAAATGATATAAATTTATCTCGAATATTTTACCTCGGTTCAATATAATTTACATGAAACTAATAATATAAAATATGATGATGATATAAATGACGATATGCGCTCATACTTAATAACATACTAACGTACCAATAGCTTATATGTAATCAATATGCCAATTATTATGGATAGATATATCCCCGTATTCATAAACAACACTATGAGGCCTTAAGCCGGGTCCACACCAAGCGAACGAAGGCAAACTAATGGCGAATGGAAGAACACTAAACTATAAAGGTTTAAAGTTCCATTTCCCTCTATTCAGCGTTCGCTCGCGTTCGTTCGGTCCGGTGTGAGCCCCTGCATTAGTGTTCGCAAACGCATAGTGTCAATCAAACCAATACATTACTGATATTACTTTAGTCAAATTCACCGCTATGCGTTCGTCGAAATCTTCATGAATACGGCCAAAATGTTATGCGCAATAGCTACAGCGCAGATATAAAATAGGAATTATTTGCATAAAATACTAAACTGTTTTAGCATACAGCATTAAATGTTCTTACATTAAAAATAGCTTTAGTTAGATAAGGCCATAATATAGGAGTCCTATTAGGATTCCAAGGTTGTAGGCCACATACCCAAATTTGAGGAAAGACATGTATAGTTATGTTATTCACTTTCGTCACTATCGTCTGCTTTTAAATTGATTGCGGTTTCTTCTTCAACGAGAGTTTGCTTCGGTATATTCCTGCGCATGCAATTTATTGTTGAGAATAAATGTATTGACAGTCAATTCACTTCAGCTCCTGTACTATAAGAAATAGCGTATGTTGCCGATTATCGCGTTAACTTTACTGAACAATATTGACAGCATTAAAACTCATGCCGACTCTATTTAGTTTACAGACAGAGATAGCACATACTGCTGTAAAATGTAGTTTTGTTTAACTAAGAACAATTTTTTGACACATAATATGTTTAAAAGCCGTTCAGGCTTTAGAGATAGATACATACATAAAATCATTCCTTTTTCCCGTTAGGGTAGGCAGAGACTACTTCTTTCCACATGCTACGATCCTGACATACCTCTTTCGCTTCTTCCACTTTCATGAGTGCTTTCTTTCATACATGCTCGCCGATTATAGGTACTTTTGACTTGGACTTTCTTTAAAAAGTCTCCGATCTGTTCGTGATACGTTCGCCTAGGTCAGCCTCTACTGGCTTGCCCATTCACACACACGTCTCATAAATCTGTTTCGTCAGTCTTCCTTCATCCCCCTCCCTAGATGTCCAAAACATCTAAGCATCCCTTTCTCTATCTTTGTCACTACATCTTCTATCACACCATTTAAAAAAAACAGTCCAATTTAGAACCTTCTCCTTTTTGTAAAGTCTTTTTTTTATATACTTTATAGGCTAGCGTTTGACCACTATCTCACCTGTTGGTAAGTGATGATGCGGTCGAAGATGGTAAGCACGCTAGGCCCAGAATGGGAACTGGCTCTCAAGGATGGCTGCCGGAACACATTAGATGTTTGGTGACAGATTTTCTAACTTGAGGGTGGTAGCTGGCCAGGCGGACACTAGATAGTGTCCTACCACCATGCGGGGGTTGCTGGTTTCTTAACGATGTTTTCCTTCACCGGAGGGCCACTGTGAAAAGCGCACATAAATTTTTCGATAGAAAAATTCATTGGTGCTCGGCGGTTTGAACTCGGTACCACGGCATCAAAGGCGACCGTTCTCCCGATTACGCCACCGGGCCCTCAAAGTCAGTTAGAAACAGTGTTTATCACATAAACGTATGCAAAAAATGTGATTAAAACCATGACATCCACATTAGTTTGCACGGTCGTTAACACTGAGATATTTACGCTGATGTATGTTGACGGATAAGGCCGTGTCATGGCGTTTACACAGCGCCAAAATATCGGAAACTCAAGAATAATTAAAAACCTTTAAGCTAATAAATATAGCTTTTATTTAATTTCAAGTGTTAGTATGTATGTTTGTGTGGTTCAAATCTCAGAAGCTTAATTAAAACCATCGACGTTCGATTGAACTCAAATTTGGCATACTTGCGAAGCGTTTGCGTAGCGTATCTTCCATGACAATGCAATACTATGGCACTATCGAGCTGATGTTGAAGCCGGACTGTAGGGACTGTAACTCCGTAATGGCTAATTGTAGCACAGGCGAATTAAGGCTAGTATACAGTATTATGTTTCTTGAAGAATTGGGGCCCATTGTGATTGATGATGATTGTGATTTTTACCGACCACGCCATGAGCAACCATTAGCGGTTAATTTTGGAGTATTAAGGGTTTGTACTAAACTTGCTAATACCAGTTATTATACATTATAGTATATATTAGTATTACTTACAAGTAACGTGTGAGATCTTCAATGTCGACGAGCATGGAGTCCTGACCCATGTGAAGTTCGTCGCGTGCCATCAACAACTTTACCAGCGAGTCGTTCAGGGACTCGATCTGAGAGTGCAACTCGTTCACTATCACCTTTAAAGTAAACAAACAGAACCATGAACAACTGGCCATTTCGACAATTTCGGTAATGAAGGAATTTCGAAGAGTGCTTAATTCGTGTGAATTGCTATTATTGTGTACTAGCTGTGGCCCGCAGCTTCACCCGCGTTAAAAAGTATCCTAATCATTACTACTGGTTATCCCTGTCCAAAATTTCAGGTAAATCGGTCCAGTCGATTGACCGTGAAGAAGTTCCAAAACAAATATACAAACTGACTTTCGCATTCATAATATTGGTGATTGCTGTATCTCCAGTATACAATTAGTTATTCAGTATAAAATTACCAGTAAAAATTTAAAATAAAAGGATATTTTTGGTGGTCTTTTTTTAAATATCTAATAGGCTAGCGTTTGCCCACTTTCTGACCTGTTGGTAAGTGATGATGCGGTCGAAGATGGTAAGCACGCTAGGCCTACAATGGGAACTGGAAGGACTGGAACTCTCAAGAATAGCTGCCGGAACACATTAGATGTTTGGCGACAGATTTTCTAACTTGAGGGTGGTTGCTGGCCAGTGGCCAGGCGGACACTAGATAGTGTCCTACCAACATGCTGAAATTGTCTTGGTCTTAGTGACAGGCATATTAATTTAATTATCAAGTTACGTCTTCCCCAAGGAGTATATAATTTAGGCATCGATTTAGAGGCGTCTGACAGTTATAAAAGATACTAAAACGACGGTTAAAGAAACCGTTTAAAGTTTACGCAATTTTTATAAAAAAGTCAGACAAATAAGTCCAGATAAATTAATAATTAACTATGCGCCAACCTACAATAAATTGAACATTATCGAGCTGTAGATCATTTAGATGTATCACAAATGTTTAACACTTTCGCTTCGAATTCGAACAGTTCAAACTACTTTCGCTAAGTAACGTTACGACAATCCGAAAAGCTTGACAAATAGTCTTACACAATGGTCATTGTGATTTGAGCATAAATTCATTGTTAATGTTAAATGCGTGATTCAGCGCTCTGAACACTATAAGAGGTTTGCTTATAGTCACGACAGGTCAGGACTGCGTCATAATAACATCATTATGTATAAACAAATATTACTTTACTTCTTATTTTTCGAATAACATAGATTTATACGGTTTTTATGGCACCAATTTACCGCCCACAGTCACGCCTGCGTGGACACCTACTCACTTTCTATGTGATATAATTCAAAACTTTTACCTAGTACACATATGTAATTATATATTGATTAATATTATTTTAATGTTTACGTATGATAATGGAATTTCGCACAAATGTCAAGTGTTTAAATTGTGCGTTGCTACCTAAGCGTTTAAAACATGTGCGAATATGTAGTTTATTCTTAGCTTTATGGAGAGTAATAGCATTATTATAATTCAGAATGTTTATATTGCGACCATATAACATTCTTCTTTAAATTTCGTAAATATATTGGTAAAAATCAATATCCGCATTGTATCGAAGTTCATCACTTCAATTTAGAACGGCTCAAACGATGTGTTCTGCTGTCACATTTTCTTTCGTGCGACAAAGGGGCGGGCAGCCGCTGGCTTAAAATAAATTATCTCGAAAATATTATAAATCAAATTGAAACTGAATAAGCAAAACATACACACTATATAAGTAAACTATATGCGAGAAAGCTATAATATTGAGAGTAATTTTGGACAGAGAATATGTACAGATGTTGTTGTATTTCATTTTCTAACTTACATTGTAATAATGAATACGACAAGGTGCTAAGGTTTGCATGTTTTTAGTCAAGTAGCCCCCACAAGGACAAGACGCCGACGAAGGTGGCAAGGTCGTGCGATAACGTAATAACAGTTAGAAAAACTTGTTTGATGTATTGCACCTCATACTGATTTTATACTGAGAATGGTTTGAAATAGTAATATTATTTTTAATGTTTTTGTCGCAATATGTACTTACGCACTACTTTAATACACTATGACTCATTGTCATTAATTATGCTCCGTCTCGATTTTATTTCAAATTTTGACAGATCAATTTTAGGGGTCCATACTTCAAACGGAAAAAAACCGTTATAGGATAACTTTGTTGTCCGTTTGTCTGTTTGTCTTTCTGACTGACTGTTCATCTGTCAAGATCCTTTTTCTCAGGAACGCATAAAGGTATCAAGTTAAAACTTATTAATACGAAACAAAATCAAAACTTGGGGTTAAACATCACCAAGCGTTTAAATTGTTGCGTTGATCTCCTGTCAGTGGTGAAAAACAGGGAAGTAATTTTGTCTTTCCCCTGGGAATAAGGCCATGCTAGCCCTGCAGCATTTATAAAAGAAAACATCTGAAAACCGTAAATATGTAGTTTAACGAAGAAGAAAATATCTAATTTACTATTGCAAACTTATGAGCAAACTGCAAAATTAAGTTAGTCTTAACCTAGTTTGAGAAGTTGGTACGGAAGCCTCGGTGCGCGAGTCTAACTCGCACTTGACCGATTTATTTTTTAACTTACCTACTAGTATATGGTACTAAAACATTTCATACTGAGAAATATATTAAGTTGGTTCTTGGCATACATAAACTGACAGGTGAATATAAATGGTACAGCGCCAACGTGACCCGAGAGCCAGAGACGGGGGACCGGTGCCGGTCCCAGGTCGTGGGCCAAATAGGTCGAGTGGTGGGCCCAACGGTGGCGGCCGTAGGGTAGGTAGGCCTCGGGCGCCATTGCAGGATCATATGCTATGGCGTGCGAGTCGGAGGGTGGACCAAGCGGTGGTGCGAGCAAAGGCTATGATGCAGTAGTAGGAGGAGACATTTCGACATTAACATTCAACCTTTCTTACGAAAGGTCACTTTTGGTCTAACACAAAGGTCCTTTCTGACGGAAGACAAGATTGACATTGACATCGTCGATCGTGTCGGTGAGTGCGGTCTCTCGTTCGTCGCTGTTAACTTATAGGTATACACACACAGCGACGAGCGAAACGGTGTGATCGCAGACGTCCCCTCCTTGAGCCAGGATTGGTCGCGGAGGGTACGGTCGAGCGTAACAAGTGTCTTTTCCGCTCGAGATGCGAATGGGCATGAGGTTGCATCGGTCGACCGCTCCGTTCGGTGCGATACCATCCCGAGGATGCAGACACAGTCTGCCGACAACATAAGGCCTCGATGTGTTGAAGCGCGCGTATAGGTAAGGCATACTTATGCATACCTGTATTATCTTTTGTAGGTAATGAATTAAACTCTAATAATTTTAAAGATTTTGCATAATTTTATTGTAACAATATTTAATGATGTTTAAATAATAATTATTTTAATTGTTTTGTAGCTGCAATATAACGAAAATATTTTTTGTATTAAGTACGAATGTACGAGTTATTTAATCGTCGATTGTTCTCGAATAAAGGTAGGTATAGGTCAATCTCCTTTCGAGGTCGTACCGTCGTCCTCTCGTATGGCATTATCCCACGGTCGTCACACCTTTTATTGTGATGCACCATTGAAAGCTCGATGTATCATCAACACCAATATTTTAAATGCAAACGTCAGTTCGAGTTTTTGTTTATTTATTTATTACTTCTCTTACGGCTTCTTAAAACGGCTGGACCGATTAATTTGAAGTTTTGCAGATAGCCAACATGATAGTACTAAGGATATTTTACCAAATTATGACAGTGGATAGTCAATAATAAGTAGAACAGATCGCTGATTTAAGGTTTTATACCGAACAGACAAACATATGACCATCTCACCTGATGATAAGTGATGGAATCGTGCTTATCTGGAAATCAACACTGATTTTTGGTTTTATGTTTGGGAATCTTTGATCTTTATGGCTGGACCGATTTAACTAAAATATAGCACCGAGATATTATGGATTAGATTAGGCCGTACTGTAGGATACTTTTAAACGAGGGGGGAGCCGTGGGGCACAGAAGTTTCTAGATAATTAGAGTGATCATTCTCAGCCTAGCGTGTTCCTCTTGGATCTTTTGTAGTGGTACCACCACTTGCCTGTTTATTTTCAGCCGTAAAAAAAAAAATAAAAAAAAAAATAGGAATGATTTTCGGTTGAAATGGCAATGTGTGCAGTGAAATAACAGGGCATGTGAGACTCGACATTCTTGTCTCAAGGTAACAGGCGCAGTGCAGTGACATGCCAGAATTTTGCATGCCGCTGTATCTGAAATAGGTAGACGTCATCGCTTACCATCAGGCGAGCGTCGTGCTTGTCGTGTTACTTTATATCATATAAAAAAATCTCATCGCTTACCACCAGGCGAGATATTTTTATACAAAAATTGCTGACAGTAGTGAGACGAGGCATATGACAATTGACAATCGTCCAATCCACTTAGCGCAAGTATCCCAAACATAATGCTGCATCTTTGTTTGGTGGGTGGTTTTATCATCGGATATACAGTTCGATGCGATCTAATAAGCAATACTTGGGCTCAGTTCGCAGAGAGGTTTTGTGACCCGGTGTGCGATAAATATTAACGTATGGCTATGAGAGCGTGCTCTAATAGTAGATTAGTAGCCAAGGACTGTGAGGCATCAATTGCAGCCCGAGATATTTCGCGCCCTCGCTGCGCTCGTGCGCCTATAGTTCTAGGGTGCAATTGATGCTTACACCCGAGCTAACTACTCTGCTTTACATCTCGATTGTGAGGTAAGTAGAAAAAAACCGGCATTACAAGAATAAAACATTTTATTAGTTAAAATTTATAGTGAAATGAAAACAATTTTCAAATTTTAGGGACAGGTGTTTTTTTTAACATTGAATAAATGCACCACAAACTAGATGGCTGCAGCTTTTTTGATAGCTCACTAAAGTATGTTAAGAATACAATCTCAGATAAAGACTTTACTCGTTTTTCTTTTCGCCACTTCATGAACTCGTCGTAAGTTTTCAAATATCTCTCTTTAGAACTTTCAGGCAAAATATTGTTAATGGCTGCTTCAGCTTCCATTTTCATTGAATCGGGAGTGCAGCTTATTTCTTCATCATTTGCAGAACTCATGTTTTTTCCTAATTAGCACGTAATTATAAAAAGATCCCAAAAACAAACAATATTTAAAGTAAAAGTTTTCTATTCCCGCCTTTTTTCATCTTTCTTTTTTTTTGTCGTGTTTCATTATGTAGGGCTCCATACGCACATACAGTATTGCTCAAGAGTTTTGCTTGAAGGCCAGAAAAATTCAATTTGTGGACTTGCTTTTGAGTAAAACTATTAAGTTATACCATAATGTGAGTACAGCGAATAAGAAGCTTGGTCGAGCCATTCTAAAAATCAGAGACAATTTTTATTTTATGATAGTGCTCACTAGCCTATCGCCCACTATCTTGCCTGGTGGTAAGCGATGATATTGTCTAGAATAGTAAACATGCTAGGCCTAGGAACACCGTAAGGTTATGGCGGCAGATTATCTCTCTGATGGTGGTTAAGAAGCTTGGTCTTGTTGGTCTTGTAAAAATTTTAAATAATAGAGCTTTCTAGCCTTTCAGCCACTATCTTGCCTGTTAGCGAAGATATTGTCCAGGATAGTAAACATGCTAGGCCTAGGACCACCGTAAGGTTATTGCGGCAGATTATCTCCCTGATTGTTGTAAGTTACTTTTTGGTAGCAAGTCAGGCGGTAAATCGATAAAATGCTCCTACTACCAGTGGAAATCGCTAAGATTCGCGATATATTTCGACGTAAGGAATGTCGATAGAAATTTGAGTGTGAATGCTCTGCGACGCGCTTCGCCAGATTTGCGCCAGCCTAATTTATTATTAATATATTATTACTCTAGACTAGAGTAAGGTCCGGCACAAGCCTGGCGAAGCACGTCGCAGGGCAGGTAAACTTTAGTTTACCTGTAGCTGTGCTATATTCATGTCAGTGAGCAGCTGCCGAGACACGCGGCGCCGGTCAGCCGCCAGCGGTGCACTCGCCTTCAGCATGCTGCGTCGGAGCATCTCCGTCACCGGCGACACCGACCGAGCGCGCCGCTCCCGCTGGAAACAAACACACATAGCATTACCACCAATCAAACAAAGACATGAGCATAAGCTTATCGGTTCGCCGCCCTTCAGCATGATGATTGGTGCTTAGCTAATCAGGAAAAGGGGTTCATGGTATGGTTGCTCTAAGTGAATTGGACTAATGTCTGTTGTACCCTCATTTAATTGCCAGACTTCCATTTTCAGATAAGCACAATTCCATCTTATTGTTAACCTCTTCAACTAAGCTAAATATGCTTGTATCTGGAGTAGGTTTTCGTTAATAGTCCTATGGGTAGGGATCGTAATAATTTATTAAAAAAAGCATACTATAACTATCGCAATGATATTGAAGACGAAGACGCCTATGGATTGTCCGACACAGTAATGAGTACCTAGATTAGGTTAATATGTGACTAAAGAGCCCCCTTACAGCTGTATTTAGAATTCTGACGAAGCCTTAAGCTGATTATCTTTACATTTACATTTAATTATGTTGAATTTTCAATGTTTTTTATATAATGTGCAATTGTTGTTGTAAATTGACGTGACCAAGTGTTCAAATATGTTCCAATGGTATTAAATAAACGAATCTGAATCTAAATCACGATCTCTCGATCGCAAGTCCGACGCCTTAGCCATTGGGCTATTGCCACTTTATTATCATTGCCACTGATTTATCAACTTTGGGTAGATTGATAAGCAAATCCATACGACAACTATTCCTTTATAGTAGGCACCATACAAATTCAATTCCCTGTTACATTGTAACAATTAGGCATTAAATAGATAAATTTAATTTTCTATGCATTAAATAAATAATAACTGTTTATTGATTGCATTTTGCAATGTTGGTACAGAAACATTTATGGCACTAAAGCAAGATATGGGTATTTTTGTGGATCTTTTTGCCCTGCACTGGATCAAAGTGACTCCCTTCAGTTACACTTCACGTGAATATGTACACTGTCACTCATATGCCCTGTAATTTATCTGGACTCTGCTAAGTTGATGGTTTGACATAAATAATGCCAAGCCTTTCACCAGAGGTTTTACACAGGAATAACACAATCAGAAGGCAGAAATTGTTATATCAGAGAAATGTAGAAATGCTGCAATGAGTTTATCAGCATCAACCTCTTTCTATGGTACAGCATTACTATAGTAATAATGTTTAAAATATTGTAGTATGCCCGACATTTGCTGAAATGGTATTTATAGGTATTTATAAACGACTTCACAAAAAAGGAGGAGGTTCTCAATTCATCGGAATCTTTTCTCTTTTTTATGTATGTTCACCAATTACTCGAAGATGCCTGAACCGATTTGGTGGGTACCCTTGGAAACAAAAAAGAATTTTCCAGGCGGTTCCATTTAAATTTTAATGAAATCGGCCAAGATGTTTTAAATATCAACATTTGTATTATGATATATATTATGTAATAGTTACTACTTTCTGGCTACTTTGACTAGTGCGAGGTTAGAAGTCAGTTCTTTTAGTTTTTTAAACGATCTTAAATTATAGAAATACAAGTCATACTCTCGGTAGCCACATGGTGTACATGTTCTGTATGCTTACCTCCATTTGAATGCGAGCCATCTCTTTAGCCTGAGCCAAGGCAATCCTGGCCTCAGTCTGCAAAGTTGCCTGCAGTGCATAGAAATCTGACTCTTTCAGCTCAATGTGGCTCAGAGAATGAGTTGATCTGGATTTAGAACTCTTTGTTAGAGACGAAGGCCTCAGCTTTGCACCTTAAAAAAATACATTTACATTTCAAATACTACACAAAAGGAATCCTTGGATAAATTTTTATGTTTACAAAAAGTAGTAACAAACAAGTTAGTAATCAAGGTCAAGCTTTGTTTACAAATAGTGTTAGCTGTTAGTGAGTATTGTGATCAATTCTGCACACTACACAACATTTAGTATGAAACAAAGCCCAAGTTATACTTACCACTTTGTACTGTGCTTAATTTGTCATGTTTTGTAATATTAACAGACAATGGCCTAGTCTGGTACGGATGATTGGAATTGTAACTGTTCTTGCTGAATATACTCGACCGAGACAGACTTTTTGTACTATAATTAACATTTCTGTCTAGATCTGAGGCTTGTGACTCATAGTCTGATGCTGTCTCATTCACGAAACATATCTGAAGATTCATCCCTGAATGGCCACACCACAGTGATAGCATGAAACAAATATAATACATACTAAGTACCTTATGCATAATATAATGAAGAGTGAACTACTTAGTATACTGTTTTTTAATATAAAATACTAGCTGTGCCCTCAATTTCAGAGTATTAAAACATATTCTTGGCACAATTGAATCTTTAACTGTTCAGCTGTTTAGTGTGATTGAGGTGCAAACATATAAACTTTGATATTTATTTATTATATATACTAATACATATTAGTAGTGTAAAAATATGAAAATACTAAAACTCAAAAGACTGTACAGATTTTAACTAAAATGCCATTATTATTATGCATAAGGGTGTATACAGATAGATAAATTAGCACAATTATACAAAGATATGTTTATACATTGATAACCAAGCCCAAAAATACCACAAACCACATGACGAACCCACAGATATATCAATTATCATAAAGTAGCCAGCCAACTACCAGTTTGATATGATGGTCTGATTATAACTCACCACTTTGAAGTCGTGAATGAAGACTGGGTTTCTTCCCGGGACGGTCCGAGTGTCCCAGGCTGTAGTACTCTTCTGCCTCGGCTCCCATTGCCAACCTCCTTCGGATTTCTTCTCTATCATTGCGTTTCTACAAACATTTAGCAAGATTTAGTAAACAGATATGAAAAAAAAATGCTGAAATACGGAAACTATTAGACCCACTCTTCCATCATATGGAGCTTCTGCTGCAATGGTAACAATTCTTGTGAACTTATCTAAAATGTTAGGATTGTTGTCTATCAGGCTGGGCCATTCGATATCTGTGTGAGCGCTGTCTGCGGTGCTTATAGCCCTCGGACTCAGCGCCGTATCGTTGGAATATATAACAGGTGGGTTCAGAGCCTCCGATTTAGACAGCCTTTGCTTGAACAGGTGTACACCACGTTTGAACCCTGATTTGTCTATTTTATCAATGTTCTCGCGATTCTCTTCGGATGTTTTGCTAAACTTCCTCTTAATATTGCTAACTATGCTCTCAAACATATTAAAAACTAATCAGTCTTCTGTATTTTGGCAATAATATGGCACGGTTTTGGTTTTTTACAAATAGAAATAAAAACATTAAAATGGCAGATTTCCTGTCAGTCAATCCTGTCAACGTGACATTTAGGACAAGGTCGAGGGATGCCCCATTTCTTGAAAGCATTTTATTTATTATCTGTGGTAATATTAAAATTTAATTAAGACGCTGCAGCATTTTATATGTTGCGAAGTAATTTAAAAATAACATAAAAACTATAGAAACATAATTTTATTACTTACGAGGCAACAAACATTATCAACCGATTCATGATTATCGTAAGTAATTGTATATAAATCCAAAAGAAACCTTGTGTCTTTTTTGTAATGTCTTTGTTCAGGAATATAAGGCAAAGACGCCATCACTTTCTGTAACTTAACACTCACACTGCACTTATGTTAAATGAACTTAATTAGCACAAAGTAATTTTATAACTCGACAAAACTGTATTTAACCACAGGAGAAACAAAATAAAATGCCGATCGCGCACGTTACGAAATTGTTGGTATTGTCAGTGCAGCGCAGAGACTGGCTGTCTGCTGCGATGCTGAATCATAGTAGAAAGCCGTACTACCTGAGTAGGTATTGATAATTACAATAACTGTTACACATGGCCGCGGTAGACGTGGATCAAGCGCGAATGTGCATTTACCGTTACATGAACTGTGAACAGCGCGGAAATTCAAATCGTATAACTAGTACCTAATATATATAATTATTCATATTATTATTTACCTATATACCTATGTATATTATTAGTAGACGTAGTCTTATAACTAATTATATTTTTATATATATAAAAATGAATCGCAATTGCCCTTGGTCGCGGCATCACGCGTGAACGGCTGGACCGATTTCGTTAATTCTTTTTTTGTTGTGTTTCTTATCGTCAGGAGATGGTTCTTATGAAAAAAATATTAAAATAAATAAAAGTTGTTTTTAACGCAGGCGAAGCCGCGGGGGCACAGCTAGTATTTATATATTATTAGCTATACGACTACGTCTACTGTAGTCTATTAATGTTATCCCATTAATTAAAGAAGTACCTAGGTGTTTGGTAGATAACTGCTATGTGGTTCAATGGCAATTTCTTATTAGGAAATGTGTCTTCTGTTAGTCCTCCTACTCCTACACTATTGCGTAGTTATCACATAAGTTAACTTCCCTACTGCTAGTTAGGCAGGTAGGTAACAATTTTTTTTTTTCAATTAAAACAATTCAATTTAAACAGGTAAGTATGTAGATAGTAGTTTTATAGATTTTGAGATTTATTTTTGAGATTTATTTTTGAGTTGAATATTATTGATTAATTAAATAAATAAATTAATTAATTAAATAAATAAAAACGTTTATCATACCCTTCTCTCGGCTTCTTTCGCAGCCCTTAGATGATTTTCGATGGCATCTATGTCTAATTTGGGAAGAGCCGTCTCTATGTTGTATACGTCGAAACTTCCTGAAAGCGAAAAATAACCACAGCTTTTAATTATATCCCCTTTAGGGGGTAATTTTTGAAAATAAGATTTAGTCTGTCTTATTATAGAGCCTACACCATCTAGGTTTCAAATTTAATTAAAGTCAGTTAAGTGGTTATGGAGATACGTGGTAACAAACATTTAAGGTACGACCACACCGCGACGTCTTGTGTCCGCGTGCGCGTTCGCGATCTGAATTTCTATTGTTTTCTAATTGCCGTAGATCGCGTTTGGTGTGAACCAATCGGTACAAATATTACAGCGCTATGTGATCGCTGCCATGCCATACTTACTTGTACTATTCATTATTCTGTGTCGCTGCCTAGATCGCGCACGCAGGACGCCGCGGTGTGGTCGTACCGTTACACTTACACATTTACTTGTGTATGATGTGAATAACCCGACTTTGTTTTATATATACAGATATATTGTGTAGATTTTGTATAGATATCCTAGATACCTCCTTCGTGCAAGTAGGTAGGTAATACAAAAGAGATAAAGTATACCTACCAAAGTATGCCCATATCATTATCCTAGCCGTTTTTGGAACTCGGTGAATTAGCTACTTTTAATATTTTAGTAGAAACTAGGTAATATATATATATATAACTAGGTAATAGCTTTTACATAAACACGTCCATAAAATAATACCTTTTTAATACTCACCTAAGTCTAAATCGTTAGTGCTATCATTTTTACGGACGGAAGTGTTACTTTGAGCACTATGATAGCAGTTCTTATTAGACATCACATCTTTTGGTCGATCCCGCATTGTCCTAGCCTCACTAAATCTGGAAAACACACAACACACTTGTAAATAACTTGCCAACACTAACTAATGCTTCGTCTATTACCTACAAACTTATATGAAACACATTGTGTGCTTTCTTTACGTTCTGCCTTCTATGCCTCATTGTTTACCTACTAGCTAAATATATACCCACCAATACCGCTGTTGTTATTGTACGTCATTGTCGGTCACTTCTATTTTGAATCGTGTTATAATTCATAGGTTCTATGGAAAGCTCTACACTATGTCATTACTAATGACATAGTGAAGGGCTCATTAGGTATCCGTAAGTCAGGGTAGGGTTTTTTCCGTATAGGGAGACATATGGGAGGGTATCATACCCTTATGTCGTGATAAGTGAAGATATGGTCCAAGATGTAGCACGCTTGCCTAGAACATACCTATCATCACTCGCGACTTGAAGGCCCCTAGATACTACCGAGGTACGTTAGGTCTCCTGGGTATCTAGACTATCTAGCCATGTACGAGTATACAGAAGAGAATAAATACGGTGAACCGTGTACAGTGGACACGAGATAGCATTATTTATACGGTTCTATTAGTTTATTCAACATTTATCCCACGACCTTTTAGAAAGCTGGTAGGTAGGTAGTTCAATAGGTCTAAGTACATTAATTGCGTTGACGGATTTAAATTGTTAGATTACCTATATTGATTTGTACTGATTTGGTTCGTGTAAGATAAATATTATCAACTCTACTTACCCTGGAGATTTCAAAGCATGATTCCTTACAGTCGTACGACTTTCACTATACCTATAATTTCTACTAACTTCTGTCTTTATCTGAGTACTATTCACAGAACTGATCAAATTATAACTATTTGAAGGATTGCCAATTTCATTGGAATTGCCATCTTTCACAGATATATTATCTTTTTTTCTTTCTGTCCATAGGCGGTCACGTTCCCGCATTTCGTCCAACTTAGGAATTATTTTCCTAAGTTCTGTGCTAAGCTGCTTTATTGTGTTTTCAACGCTTTGACTTAATTTATCAGGGTCATATTCACTGATGTCGATTTCGTCTTTTCCATCCGAAAGTATAGCGTCATCTATCTTATGATTGATATTATTATCTATAAATAAAAATGTAGGCCTGCTCAAGTTCATTTCCGTTCTCGTATTCTTTTCATTTTCTCTATTAATTTCACTGTTATCTTCATCGGCTGGAGACTGTATACTTTTTATGTCTTTATCATCACCGGCTTCACTTTTAGTTTCCACCAATTTTTTAATTACATGGTTTACAACGTCACTGATATTATTTATAGTATTTTCTATTGGCTTCGCTAATGTGTCCTTTATATCTTTGCGCAATTCTTCTAAATCATCTTGAATATTTATATTATAATTTAGAAGCTGCTTTATTTCATCTTCAACTTCTTTGTTGAAATCCCCTATTATATCTTTAGTGTTAAAATTATTTTCAATATCCGTGTCAGTACAATTCAAATCGTAGTTGAACGTGTCCACTTCATCATTATTATTATTTTTTGATATCGTCTTCAAAAGATCTGGAATATCATTTTTAAACTTGCTATCTAATGTTTTTGATTTTAGATAAATATCTTTTTGCGGCGAAAGCAAAGTTTCTTTCTGTGTGTTATTGTTGTTATTACTTTTTAATTCAGTCGTTCTAATGTTCTGATTTTCTTCAGGCTCGTAGGTCAATTCCGTTATTTCTACATCAACGTCGTCATCGGTCATGTCATTTTCTGAATGGTAAAAATTTTCTATATTTGAAGAATAGTCCTGGAAGTAACAAATATTTAAACCAATGTATAAAGTGTATGCGAGATTCATTGTTGTTAAAGTTCACAACACTTAAGAGGTTTCGTTGGGTAGATTACAAGTTTGTTTACCTGTAAAGTATGCGCAAGGTGTTGGAAGCCAGGGTAGTTCGGATTTACTATTCCTCGAGGGACCGGGTGAACACCCTTTTCGGACATGTCATCTGTATCTGAATGATCAAATACTCGATCGTCATCGATAGGGGTGTCATCGGAGTAAACATTAGTTTCACCTAAAACCAAAAAGATATGTAATTATTTTTTTAAATAATTTTTTTAACATAATTTGAAATAAGTAATATATTTATTTGCATTAACTTCTATTGTAGGCATATACTGCTTAGTGTTCACTACCTACACTTAATAACTTACAATGTATTACATTATATTTATTTACTTGTCTATTTACGAGTATTTGAACTAGGTTTCCATTGATTATATGATAATAAAATATTTTAAAAATAAGTTACAAAGCAAACAGAGAATCAGCTTTATTGTAATAATATTCAAATACCTAAGTAATTTCTATATATATTCATAGACCGCGACCGTTCGAATTGCTTCAATGTAATGTAATGTAATGTAGGTAGGTACCTAATTGCTTTGCTAGACCTTTTCAATGGAGATTCGATTTATCTCTACGAATATAAAGATATAAAATTTTATGTTGCATAAAAATAAAAAATAGTGCGAAAGCGGGTACACTACATCGCTTTGATTACACGCGCCGTTTACTTTCGTTGTCATAATTTTTGCAATTATGCCAAAATTATACGAAAATTAATTTTTGTATTGCAGATAGTTAATATTTCACTACTTGGTATCACCATTCTATCTCTACCATGTTACATGATGTCTTTGCAGTACAATACTGTACCTAGAGAGATGAGAAGCTAGACTACAACTAATGATTTTATTCATATTCATAGTTATTAAATAAAGACTAATTCACCCGTGAATCTTTGTTGATAGAAGTAATAGCTAAGTAATAAAAAAATTACACACCTTTAAAGCTGTTCTGCTTCACGACAGTTTTATCAGCGTCCGCCAGATTGTTCACCTTACTTAAAGAACGTGTACAATTGATGTTATTCTGGGCGTTAATTCTGTACTGTCTATTGCATACGACGAATTCTACATTGAGCTGGGAGTTTCCAATTTCACTGCTGTAATTTATAAATGTCTCAGTCGTTTCCGTCGAGCTATAAATATCGTTGCAGTTGGAATTCAAGTTAGAATTGCCGGTTCTATTCTCGTACGGGTTGGAGTCCGGATTAGACGTGCGCCACTTTTTATTTTCATTGAATGCCTCACTCG
Source organism: Cabera pusaria (assembly GCA_954871355.1). Taxonomy (NCBI): domain Eukaryota; kingdom Metazoa; phylum Arthropoda; class Insecta; order Lepidoptera; family Geometridae; genus Cabera; species Cabera pusaria. Next base: position 20,054,847 of record OX940887.1, read on the forward strand.
TCTCTGGTGGCTTAAAGGTCACGTTACCGTTGTCACTTGCCTGATTGATCCTCATTATTACCTGAAAAAATATCAAAAATAAGCTTAAATTGTGTGATCATTGTTGAATGAATAAATGCAACATGTTTAAAATTGGACTTGCGGTTATTCGATGTTCCGTCTGACTTGCTGCCAAAAAGTAGCTTACCATCATCAAGGAAGAAATTTGACGCCATAACCTAACGTTGTTCCGGCAGCATACAACCGTTGAGAGTCAGACCTTTCTAGGGCTAGCCGTGTTCACCATCTTCGACCGCATCATCGCTTACCACCAGATAGTGGTCAAAGGCTAGCCCATCAGATGTAAAAAAAAATCGGACATTAACATAAAAGGATCACAGCCAGAATATTATAATCTGTCATAAATTATAATGAGTAAGTTGATTCGTAAAATCTTGTAAGTTCAATATATTTTCAGATTTTATATATTTTTATATTATATATTAAGAGCCAGTTCCCATTCTAGGCCTAGCGTGCTACCATCCTCGACCGCACCATCACTTACCATCAGGTGAGATAGTGGTCAAACGCTAGCCTATGTAATATAAAAAAATTAAACAATGTGTATGTCTAATATTTAAAATATTTAGAAAATCTGAGTTTTTTATAATAACAGTTTCAGACTTTAATTACGGAAATATTATGAAATTATGAAATTATTTTTTATTGAAATCTTGAGCCTTACATCTAATAACTAATACATATCAGTGGCTTAATTTATGTTATTGCTAATAGTTGTTACAGATAGGCTGTACGTTACAATGGTGATAGTTCCCTGTTCCACAAACTAGTTTATAAACTGTGACTTGTGGGACAGTGTTCCTCCGTCGGCAGGCGTGTTAGCCTTATATTTGTTGGTCAGGTGTTTAGTTGCTCAAGAATTTTACATAGTAAAGGTAAGATAAGTAAAACTTAATTAGATGATGTGTGTATGTGTGCGTGTGTGCGCGCTCGCACATTTGTGTGTGTGAGTGTATTAGTGTGTGTGCGAGCGTGTGTATGTGTGTGGGTGTGCTTGTGTGAATATATGTGTTTTGTTAAAAATACAGGATTTATCATTTTATAGTCAAAATGAGGTTTTCTGCCTCATCAAAAGTCAATTTGAGGAGCCAGTGGGTGACTTTTCTCTTACATTCATATGTGTTAATACTATGAATAGATAGTATTCGGTTAACCTGGTTATATATAAATTCCCCCAGGAAACAGAGGAACCTTTAGGCGAAAGTCGTGGAAAAGGATTTAAGAGTGTGCACTCTATCTTTTCGTCTTTTTGATGATGTATAGTTTGTCGGTTTTATGGAGTGCATGTGTTATATAGTTCTCAGGATAAATAGTTTACGAACAGAGAGTAACTCTGTACTCTTGTAAAGTTCAAAAGTAGAGAATCGGAACGGACGAAAGAATATAACTTTCAGCAGCGCTCTTTGAGCCCTTTCGAGCACAATTAAAAATGTTTTTGGTGCACCACCCCACGCTGTTATACAATATGTAAGTAATGTCTGACAGAGTGCAAAATATACTGTCTTTAACAGCTTAGTGTCAGCCACATGACGTAGGGTTTTGAAGATATATATAAGTTTGCGAACTCTGCCAGTCAACACTCTAATATGGTCCTTGTAATTTAAACAACTGTTAAGTGTCACACCCAGATACTTAAAGCTTCTAACACATGACATTTGTTCACACGAGCAATTGTTGGTAAGAAGTTTACAGCGAGCATGTGCTTGTATAGTAATAATCTCATCGGCTGGAAGTGTATGATCTCTCATGGCGAATGGCATCACTTTAGTTTTGGAAGTATTCAGCGTAAGATAATTATTGTTTAGCCAATCCGTAACCTTGTTGAAACCTATCTGAGCTGCAGCAGTTACCTCTTTCCAAGTTTTACCCGAGAAGAGAAGGGCAGTATCATCGGCAAAAGAGAATATCGTTCCCCTCTCAATGCTAAGGTTACACAAGTTGTTTATGTAAACCAAAAACAATGTGGGACCGAGTATACTGCCTTGAGGGACACCATATGTCACAGGCATGTCACAACTGGTGTATTCTCCTATTTTCACTCTCTGGGTTCTATCAGTGAGGTAGCTGTGCAGAAGGTTTAATTGGTTTCCTCTAATGCCTATAGACTCTAGTTTGTCCACAAGGATTGGGATAGAGACTGTGTCAAACGCTTTGGCCAGGTCCAGGAATATAGCGAGACATTTCTGCTTACGGTCAAGGTTCTGAACAATATAATCGTTTAGTGTGAGGACGGCATCTGAAGTTGATTTATTGCCCCGAAAGCCAAATTGGCTATGAGAGAAGATGTTTTTCTCTTCAAAGAACTTTACGATTCTAATGTTGAGAATTCGTTCAAATTAAATTCAAATTAAATTATCTATCCATTACCGTGCTTTTTTCACATGCATATATCCAGACCAGACTCGCTTAATTATATACCTAGAGAACTCAACATTTCAAGTAAATTCAACGTTAAATTTAGCAAAATGCCGCGTAAAATATATCAGCACTAATTTGTCAACGAACTTAGTTACGGCTCTCTGAATTGTGACAAGGGTTGCAACTTATACTAAAAGGTATATACTTGTGGAAAATTACAGAAATGCCACACAGAACCGATAAATAAGGTAGCTTTTCGTATTTATTATACATTTATATAATGGCGATTAAAAAAAATTCTAATAGATGTTGCGCCATACACAAAATAAATAATTCTATTCATTATTATTGTTATATACCGGCTGTAATTCACGTACCTTTAGTCGAATTTTCTCGACCTAGGTTTCGAGCGAGTCAGTCGCTTTTCCTCGGAAGTGAGGTCACGCGGTGAGATGAACATCGCGATCTCACCGCGTTTAAATTCAATATCTGTTCATTCGCTTGGGCGCTACGATGCCGCAGACAGACACTCAGTTACACTTATAATTCCCCTTCTTTTTCGTCGGGAGTTAAAAAAACAATGAAACTGAATGACTGAGATAACTATCAAGAAATTTCAAGAATTAACAATAACTAACCAAGTTGAAATTCCATAGAAAAGTTCCCTGTAAAGCAAGAACATTCTCTAAGAAAGAATATTACGAATGAAATTTAGGGGTTGAAACCACAGATCATATAACGATTTCACTATAACGTATCTGTGATTGAAACCTACAGAGAATGGTTATATGGAACGTCAAGCAAGTGAAACCGCATCGTGCTGCAAGAAAATATGACATATTTGTTAGGTATAGTCGTATATGTAACCAAGGCAATATTATTTCCTTACAAGCAAGTAATACTGCTGCAATATTATTTTGCTGACTTTGTTAAAAAGCTCTCTATTCCGTTAGCTAGAGTAGGTCACGGCGGAAGTTTGCTTGCAGCCTTCAGTAATCACTGAAAACCGTTTGTAGGGCAAAGTGATTGACAATTAACGCGGACGAATGGAAGCTTTTGTTTCCAACCCGTGGCTCATTAGTTAATGAGTTGCTTGCCGATTAACGTGGAATCAACGGTATATAGGCAAAATAAAATAAAAATTGAGAGGAATAATACGTTAGTGATGATTTTATAGCTTTGCTTGTCCATTGTTGTTATCCATCATGTCTGTAATATATAGACGTCATCGCTTACCCCAGGTTAGCCTCTTGTCATTCCTGTTCTTTAATTTCAAAATATCATCATCATAATCAGCCAATGTGAATCCAGTGCTGAACGTAGGCTTTATAAAAATTACACCACTTTCAAATATATTATATAAAAAATGCGTCCTCGTAAGTTAAAAATCAGCCTTCTCTAAATGTTGTACCTCTTAAATAACGCAGCTTGAAAATGTGAAATTGAAAAAAATAGCCACGTAAAATACTTGTGTAGATAATGATACAATACAGATATACATTTGGCTCTCAAATTAGAGGTAATAATTTAAGATCGTTTAAAAAACTTAAAAAAAACTACTTTAAACGTCGCGCTAGTTAAGTAGCCAGTAGACGTAGTAACTATTACATAATCTGTGCCAGTAGTACTCGTAAGTAGTAAATCGTCTAGATAAGTAAATGCATTGTAATACAAATGTTAAAAACGTTAATTATTAAAAACGGCTAGGCCGATTTCGTTAAAATTACAATGGGACCACCTCGGAAACGTACCCTACACATTAAAAAAAGAATCATTCGAATCCGTTCACAATTGACGGAGAAATCGCGTAACATACACAAAAAAAAAACAGACGAATTGAGAACCTCCTTCATTTTTGTGAAGTCGGTTAAAAAGAAGAAAATGTTGGCAGCGATTGTTTTCTTCAAACGTGTGCCGTAGTCTACTATTTAATTAAATTATTTTTAAATCCCTTTTACGTAACGTAATCCAGGCTGAGCTTACCCTTTCTGTATTATCCACGGTTTTATAAATACGTAGTGTTTCGTTCCAAGAATAAGATTCCCACGTGTAATACCTTCATAAAACGGTTAAGGCCATTATACATGATCATTTGATTTGATGTTCTAAATCCATGGAAGGCAGTGTTGCTCAATGGACCGGATATTGTAGGCCGCTCCCTATTGTTACATACGTCCACGTTTTTATACCCCTCTACCAAACTATGTCTACATATAGTTATGGTATAAAATCGCTGGCCATATATTTAACTTGTAAATATTTTTTTAACAGATAGTGGTAGACGTACTTTATATTAATACCCGCACGCGCGCACACACATACGCACCCACACACACACACACACACACACACACACACACACACACACACACACACACACACACATACACACACACACACACACACACACACACACTCACACACACAAACACACACACAACAGAACATACAAAAGCAATGTTCAAACTTCTATCTTATGTATTTTTTTATAACATATATACTAGCGTTTGAAAACCATCTCACCTGTTGGTAAGTGACGAAGCGGTCGAGAATGATAGCACGCTAGGCCTAAAATGGGAACTGGCTCTCAAGGATAACTGCCGGAACACGATGATGGACAGATTTGGCGACAGATTTTCTAATTTGAGGGTGATAGCTGGCCGGGCGGACACTAGATAGTGTCCTACCACCATGCTACGTGGTCACGAGATGACTCTGAAGTCACGAGAGTCGTCTCGTGACCACGATTAATGCAACTTGGTTGAAACGTCGAGGAAAATAAAATTAATGTTTCGCGCGATAAGTTCCGCATTTTAATATTTATATTTTTACAAAAAGTTGGCATGAAAATTAACTCCAAGAATTTGGGAACGTCGCTCAAGTACGCGTAAGAAAAAAATAGCAATCGTGTAAATAAAGTAGAATACCAAATTGAACCCCTATATATTATTCCTTTTGGCAATAAATAAGTCGCTATCCATCATTTTGATAGATCCCAAACAGTAATATAGTCTTACTAGAAGTGCCCCGCGGCTTCGCCCGCGTTAAAAACTTCTTTTATTTAATTAAAACTTTTCTTTTGTAAAAACGATTCTATCATTAAAGACATCATATAAGAATTAGCCAAATCGGTTCACCCGTTTTCATGTTGTCGCGTGACTAAGGAAATTCAGGATTCATATTTATGAAAACCGAAAAACCCAAATTTTCAGACTTTGTTACCTACCCCATTTCAAAAAGTCCTACAACACGTACTTTATCTTATCTTATTTCGCCATACAAACTTTGAATCCCCGTTCCGTATCCGGGAGGAATTTTTAGAAAATCCTTTCTGAGCGGGATACCTACGTCATAATAACTATCTGCATTCTAAATTTCAGCGCAATCCGAAACAATATTGATTTTTAGACTTTGTTACCCCAGTTTATCCTCTTAGGGTGGCATTTTGAAAAAGTCAGAAACTCGTATTTACTTATTTATATACAGAAAGAAGTACTTGTGTGAAATGTCGAATAAAATGACTTTCCAAACCTTCGAACCCCCGCTTCATCCCCTTGATGAGTGAATTTTAAAATATTCTTTCTTAGCGGATACCTAAGTCAAAATAACTATCTGCATGCTAAATTTCAGCGCAATCCGAAACAATATTGATATCAGACCTTATTACCCCACTTCACCCTTTTTGGGGTGGAATTTCGAAAGAGCCTGAAACACGTATTTACTTACTTAAGTACTTGTGTTAAGTTTCAAATACAAAAGACTATCTAATCTTGTTTCTCCATAAAAACTTTGAACCCCCGTTTCATCCCCTTCAGGGGTGAATTTTGGAAAATACTTTCTCAGAGGAAATTTACTTCGTAATAACTATCTGCATGCCAAATTTCAGCGCAATCCGAAACAATACTGATTTTCACACTTTGTTACCCCATTTTGACCCTCTAAGGGATGTAATTTAAAAAAACCTGATACACATATTTACTTATTTTTTTACTCGAGCACTTGTTTCAAATAGAAAATACTATCTAATCTTGTCGCTCCATACAAACTTTGAACCTCCGTTTCATCCCCTTCAGGGGTAAATTTTGGAAAATCCTTTCTCAGAGGGAACTAACGTCGTAATAACTATCTGCATGCCAAATTTCAGCGCAATCCGAAACAATATTGATTTTCAATCTTTGTTACCCCATTTCACCCTCTTAGGGGTGGATTTTCAAAAAAACCTGAAACACATATTTACTTATTTTTTTACTGAAGCACTTGTGTGAAGTTTCGGATCGAAAAGTCTATCTAATCTTGTTTCTCCATACAAACTTTGAACCCCCATCTCATCCCCTTAAGGGGTGAATTTTGGAAAATCCTTTCTTAGTACACCCCTCCGTACTAAGACAAATATATCCTCCAAATTTCAAGTTTCTACGACCAGCGGTTTAGGCTGTGCGTTGTCTGTCAGTTAGTCAGTCAGTATGTCAGGACAAAGATTCTTATAGTATAGTCTTATATCATATCAATATATTGTCAACATACAAACCCCTGTTTCATATATATCAACTAACTGATACCCGCGACTTCGTCCACGTACACCAATAAATGTATCCCTGTAAATCTTTGTGAATCAACGTTATGTGTAAAAATCATAATTTTATATTTACAAAAAGTAGCCTATGTTGATATCCTCATGCTTTAAAGTATCTCCTTGTTAAATTTTAGTACGTATCGTCCGTTAAGGTGTGTTTAGGTAACAGAGTGACAGAGTTACAAACGATTTTATAATATTAGTCTAGATAACTAGCTGATACCCGCCCGCGACTTTGTTCACCTACACCAAGAATTTTATCTTTCTTATAATTACTATGGTACCATTCTAGGAATATCTCTTTCCAGCAAAAAAATAATAATCAAAATCGGTCCATAAACGACGAAGTTATCCACGAACAAACATAAATACATATATATACGGTCGAATTGAGAAACTTTCTTTTTAAAGTCGGTTAAAAAGTAGCCTATGTTCATTCTCATCAGTGCCTACCTAGAAGCCTACCATCTGTGGTCACGCATTTAAAGCAGAGATCTTTCATGTGTATGAATTAAAAGCCTACGGACGAGGGTTTGTAACAATAATTCACCCTTGGATGACAATTGACCTCAGATTTATATTATGAATTAAATATGGTTCCCTATTGTTTCGCATAACACTTTTTGTCATAATATACATTAGAATAATGTAGTTTGTGTGTGTGTTCTAATTATATTTAAGCATACAATAATTTGGCATAAAGTTATTAGGCATATTTTCTTGACTACTTACTGTTAGAATAGCCATTTGTAGCATAATATTTTACAGAATAAAATAATAAATGCATAACTATAATTAGGAATAATTGTGTAGGCATAATTGTTTATTATTATTGCATAATTATTAAATAGTACTTTTTAATTTTAATCTTTTTACGATCAATTTAGTAAGTAGACCGATTTTGTTTCAATATTGCTCTGGTATACCTGAAATATGATGGAATAGGACAAATAATTATTTTTAAACCAGACGAAGCTGCGAGGCTTAGCTTGTGGTTTAATATACGAAAAAATCATAGTCAATAAAAAGTTTGTTGAATTATGTCAAAATACCCATAATAAATGTAAATATTGACATATTATTAACTACCTAACCAAATACCGATCAAAGTCATGAGCTGTCTAATCAAATGCAGAACCAAAATCGTGAGATAGATGCACTTCGAAAAAAGGTAAGTTATTTTAATTTAATGTTTGCGTTGGGTCAAATAACTTTCAGTTCTAAAATAAAAATAATCGCAGCGTAGGAGTGGCTTAATGGCCATCCTCGCCGAACTTGAACCTAGTGTCACAGTCTAGTTCCAAATGTTTATTGGTATTAATAACTTAATATTATTTTATTTAATAATTTTAATTTGGCTACAGACTTAAAGTTTATATATCTAAATAATACTATTTTTTTTTTTGTTCTGACATACTGACTGACTCACTGAATTAGAGACAACGCACAGCCTAAGCCACTAGTCGTAGAGACTCGAAATTTTGAGGGTATATTTGTCTTAGTATGTAAGGGTGTACTAAGAAAGGATTTTCCAAAATTCACCCCTGAAGGTGATGAAACGGGGGTTCAATGTTTGTATGGAGAAACAAGATTAGATAGTATTTTCTATTCGAAACTTCATACAAGTGCTCCAGTAAAAATATAAGTAAATTTTTTTGAAATTCGAAATGGGGTAACAAAGTGTACAAAATCAATATTGTTTCGGATTGCGCTGAAATTTGGCATGCAGATAATTATTATGACGTAGGTATCCACTAAGAAATTTCTATAATTCACCTTTTAACGTGTGTAACGGGGGTTCAAAGTTTGTATGGAGAAACAAGATTATATAGTCTGTTATATTCGATGCTTTACATAAGTACTTCTGTAAATAAATAAGTAAAGTGTTGCAGGATTTTTCGCAATGTCACCCCTAAAGGGTGACATGGAGTAAAAAAGTCTGAAAATCAATATGGTTATGCGGGTTTTATAAAAATGAATCCCATTTTCCCTTAGTCACGCGATAACTTGAAAACGGGTGGACCGATTTGGCTAATACCTTTTTTGATGTGTTTTATGATAAAAAGGATATTACGAAAGAAAAGTTTTAAGTAAACGAAAGAAGTTTTAAACGCGGGCGAAGCCGCGGGGCACTTCTAGTTAATAAATATAAATTTAATAACTTGAAACCATAAACTTTTTATTTGTTTGAGCCAAACAACTCTCAACTAAACATGACGCAGTCCTACCTTAATTTCTGGAAATGATACGTTTATTATACTATAGTCGTTTCTTTAGACATTAATTGATGTGTAATTAAGTAAACTTCGTTTATTTTAATTAGAATAATTCAGCATAAAATAAGTGTCTACATTCAATTATGACTTTTTCTAGTATGTCTCATAACAACTGAGGCCAATAAAATATACCCTATTACTTTATGCAAATCAAAATTAGGCTGAAACAATATAGCCTAAATGAAAGTACAGTGCCAAAAAATATATGTATTAGTATTATTATGCTATTTAAAATTATGCTTAACCCGTTATGCCTAATTAAATTAAGAATCAAAAATTATGCGAATCAAAGAACAAACTATACATGAGCTCTATTATTAGATAATAGAGCTAGAGGAATAAATGATGAATATAATAGTTTTTATTCAAGGCGTACACATTTCACCAGATATTTTCGTCCGAGATGATAACGGTTGCACAATGCTGAAGACATATGAGTAGGTAGTATCTCATTAATCGTTAGAACGTGGCGTCCTTTGTGATGTTTAACCGACTTCAAGGTATTATGTTCGTGTGTTAGTTTTTTTATATACATAACATTGTTATAATCATGTTACATAAGCTTGTATATTCATAAAAACAATTCTTATATAAATATACAAGCAGTTATACAGGGTAAACGTTACAAAAATATTTCAAGATGATCACAATCACGCAGTGTATAGTTTAAACTATAATAAAAACATAATATGTTCCCATCGAAAGCGTTAGCACATTTTACAACTAAAGTGATCCAAACACCCTAAACACCCTAAAAGTCACGCCGTTGTAACGGGCGGAACGGAAGGGCATGATTATTAGAAACGCCACCTTGCTCCGACGGCTGACCTCAATACGAAAGAACAACAGACCGAATTTTAACTAAAAATGCCATTACAGAGAGCTACAGAGAAATTATTGTGAGCCTGAAAGTAAGTGTATTCCATAAACGATGTTAAGACTAAATTGCTTTGTAAATTGCCCAACACAGTTTCTCAAAGCGAAACATGATGGTATTAAATTGGAAATTTTCTGGTCTAAGTGAAGGATACGATTAAATTGCGAGTTTATTCTTTTATTCAAGAGATATTTTTTAGTTACAGCTTTAGTCCCTGACTTAGGAAATTGAACTCGAATCTACACGTATGTGTTTGCAAGACAAGTATTTGCTTGAACAATAGATTCATACGAGCTTATCTGTGGTCGTTCTTTTCAACTTCCAAAAAGGAGGAGGTTCTCAATTCGTCTGTATGTTTTTTTTGTATGTATGTTACGCGATTACTCCGTCAATTTTGAACCGATTCGAATGATTTTTAATCGGTAGGGTACATTCCCGAGGTGGTCCCATTGTAATTTCATCGGGATCTGTTAAGTAAGTATCTCCAGATATATGATGATAAACGTCTCCAAAGTTTTGTGTAGCCAATGAATAGATCACTAACATGATTCCTATGATTCTTATTGTTCGAGCCGTAAATACCTAGGCTACCAAACATGTTACATTATCCATTCTAAAATAAATTATTTGTTTCTACTGTACAGTCACAAAATTCGATTTTAAATAAAATCTAATTAGACTTTTAAAAAGCGAATTTTAATTCAAATGAATTAAAATTTGCTTTTTAAAAGTCTGATAGCCTTAGAACATAATAATTTATGACAAAATTTACACATGCAATAAACTAAGTTCTAAATCAAATAATTCCTATCGAAGTAATTGGGCACAAGAAACTTAGAGAAACTTGATGGTACTTGAGAACCGCTGGGCTGTTCCAATTTTAGATTGGATGTAATAAGTGCCGTTTAAATATCTTTAGTGTGAAAACTCCCTAGATAAGTAGAGAGTTTAATTTAATTCTGCCTCAAACCAAGCTCGGTATCTAAATGGCTCTTTAGAAATTTTCCATGAGTTATAAACACGATGTTATTTTCGTAAACGATCTTCTGATCTTGCTGTTTCATATTTTTCGCTTTAGAAAGAAAAGGCATTCGTTATTTTGTTAATCTGTAAATGTTCTTGTTTTTTATTAATTTTACAGTTTAATTATAGAATAGAATAACTCTTTATTGAACACCATTCAGAAAACATTAAAAAAACTTAAGTAAACATTTACAAATAAGTGTTACAAAAGGCGGTCTTATCGCTGAGAGCGATCTCTTCCAAACAACCTAATTATATTATTTTCACAGGCGAATTTGATAAAAACTCAGAGATGAGACGCCCGCCGTCGGGGATGCAAAAATAGCGTTACAATTACAGTTACAATTTTGAAAGGTAGAATAGAATATCATTGCTTACAATCAAAGTCTTATACTTAGGAGACTATCTATTCGATGAGAGAACGGCTAGTGATTCAAAGGTAGAATATAATGAAGATTATCTTTGGATAATGCTGCATTCGCGGGCTACACGGTGCAATGCCTTTGTTTGATCCATTCTTGGGACCTCTCGGTAGGTAGGTTGCGTAATTACATGTACTGGTAAGTCAGCGTCATGGATAAAAGTAGCAGAGAAATACATTATTAATAACATGCATCGTTTTTTTATATCTTATAGGCTAGCGTTTGACCAATGACCAATATCTCACCTGTTTGTAAGTGATCATGCGGTCGAAGATGGTAACGACGGCTAGGCCTAGAATGGGAACTGGCTCTCAAGGATAGCTGCCGGAACTCATTAGATGTTTTGGCGACAGATTTTCTAACTTAATCGTCATCATCAGCATATCTCTGTCCACTGCTGGACATAGGCCTTACCTATGGCACGCCACTCAGCTTGATCTTCAACTCATTGTTTCCAACCGTTGCCAGCTAGCTTTCATATATCATCGCTCCATCTAGCTAGAGGGCGCCCTAAACTGCGTTTACCGAGCCTTATTTATAACATATTTATAAAGAAAACTCTATTGCTTTTGTAAAGGTCCGCTTACCGAAGCCACAGTAAGATCATAAAAAAATACAAAATTCATCTCAAATATCATATTTGTACTTCACAATAAATAAACTCCAAAATAATATTGTGTAAAGTTTGAATACAAACATGCAACGAGAACTGGGTCAAAATTGTTGAGATAAATGTATTCGAAGAAATTCTTCATGCTGCCTAATTAACTCATTATATTTTCCAGTGAAGTAACTTAATAACATCCACCTCGGGTACACTCGGACCATATAAATGTGTTATCAAAGGAAATCCTCTTCACATTTCTCTGTATAAAATATTCACTTGTAAAATCACCTCGAGTATCAAATATACAAGCTATTTTTGTCTCCAACATAATGCAAAATGGCCCTTGTATCTCTAATAATCTCGTTAGGATGCCTAAATAAAGCAATTTTGCTTTTTAATTGTTAATTTGTGAGCTGTAACGGTCTTTGTTTAGGATAAATTCTGGACGAAATGGCCACTCGAGCTCACAGCACTGTGGAAAATTGTTATTAAGCTTGTCAAAAATTAGGGCTATAAACATTATTCTTTCTACTGGAATGTTTTGTTTGGTATAACTAAAATAAACTAAATTAAAGTAAGAATTAAGTCTATGCAAACTTTACATTCGCTTTAGTAGAGTTTTATTAAAATATTCATTGGAAAATGTGGTTTACACTAAATTGTATTATTATACACATTTACATTTTGCACGATTCATGAACAATTCATCACGCATCTTGATAATTTAATTAAAAGGTAAAATAAAATTTCTTTTAATGATGATTTACATATAAATGCAATATTATTAAATTTGACAGATCGGGTGCAGTTAAACTCGTACGAATAAAAATGCTAAGTTTTAAAGTTGATATAGATATTATTGAACTTAATAACTTTTAAAATAAACCGCGGCTATCTATGCAAGTAATCTAGTGCATCAATACAAATACTAAAATAGACTAAGACTTTTATAATAAACTATTCAAGCACACTCACCCACATCGATGTCGGGTTGAATGACGGCAGCGAGTTGTTCGTTGGAATGGAAAGACAAATTGAAATTAAACCCTCCTCCCGTGGTCCTACGGCTCAACTAGTCGGTATCAATCAACACCGATACTTATTTACAGATGACCTATCATAGAAAGTATGAGGTAGGGGAACGAACACATTTTTAAAACTGGCCTTACAAAAACTTATAAATTTTAAATTAAAACCTTGTCAGAAATAAACTACTTAGGTAACTATGAAGTTGCTTAATTATTCTGGTATTATACAAAAAAACGTATACTATATACATTTTTTTGTGTTATATATATATATATATCCTAGCATTTTCACCACTATTTTTCCTGTTGGTAAGTGATGATTTGGTTGGGGATGGGAGCATGCTAAAGCTCGAATAGTATTAACGTATTTACTTTACATCTATTTGACAATTATTCAAAATATTCTGATCAGTTGATACTATTACAAAGTATTTTTGTCTTCTATGACGTTGAATACATCAATTTACGAAATCGATTTACAGAGTACTTGAATCAATATACGACCGGTTTATTATAGCATGCTCGTAGCATGCCTGACCCATTGACATTTTGTCATTGTAACAGTTTAAATGATTTTATTATGACGCTGTAATATTTTTGGCACAAATATTTGTTCTGTTATTCGGCATAAAAAGCAACATGGCAGTTTGTTCACTTTACGAGCCATAAGTTCCACGAAGACCGAACGTCCAGTAAGGTAATGAAAATTTCTTTTATCGATCAAACAGCGACCGTATACTCCTTTCGTAGCAAACACGTAGCGCTGTAGCCCGTAGCTTGCAGCTACGTACTGAACCCTGCTAACGCTCTACTACGTAGGACTATTGATTATTCTGTGGCTCTACTACAAACTTTTAACACAGTTTGACAAAATTTTGATCTATTTTTGTCACGAAAATAATTTTGCTCAATTTTTTCGTAAAATGGAAAACGAGCGTCGCCGTTTTAGGAATTCATGACATACTATTTTTTCAATCGTTTGATCCATAAAAAAAACATCTTCTAGATAGGGTGTTATTAAAAACGGCTTTTAACAAAGATTTTCTTTTTGTCAATTATAAACCAAACCAGTAAAACAGCGTATTGTGTTTTACTGAAGAGTTAAACACAATATGATAGTATTTAGGTGATACGATTTCCATTCAAAAGTATAATGCATAAATATGAATAAATGGAGCAAAAACATGTACTGATAGCGTAGTATTATCTGTTCTGTGCTGATAGCACATCTATTGGTCTTTTGTAAGTCTTTACAAAATTATTTTTTGTTTGAAAATTAATATTAAATTTACCTACATAATTAGATTGAGTAATTTAAAATTATTATGAATAAAGGTACGACCACACCGTGGCGTCCTGCGTCCGCGTGCGCGTTAGCGATCTGAATTTATATTTTTTTCTGATCGCCGTAGATCGCGTTTGGTGTGAACCAGTCGGTATAAATACTACTGCGCTATCTGATCGCCGCCTAAATCACGCTCGCAGGACGCCGCGGTGTGGTCGTACCTTAAGAGTCAAAGTCAAATAAAAAATTTTTTTTAAATAAAAAAATATGTAGGTAAAATAATATTTCTCATATGTAAATACTTATATAAGAACAATAGATGTGATTTCTGTGCAAGTTTTTGCTCAAATTACTCACATTTGTGCATTATACTTATGAACGAAAATCGTATTAAAGTCATGATTAAACGTATTTTAAGTTTTTCTACGAATAGATAATTTATTCGTAGAAGTTATGAACGATAATTTAACTCATACTTATGGTTACACTACATACTCGCAGTTAGTTTAACTAACTTTGGTATCACTTCTATAGTAATATTTTTATTTTTAAAACTAAGATTACTAAAAGACTACTAAATAATTGAATACTCTTAAAATAAATGTAAGTACATTCGCTCTGCATATAAGAGAGACATTCCGTACACTTACACGTGTAAGGGTCCCTTGGCGCCAAGTGAAAAAAGGAAGTGTAATATTTTCAGATAACTGACACTTTCAATGAAAATAAACGTTTAACGCCCCTTATATTCATTCTGTATGTGGGGCATGTGGTGTCATGTGGCGGTGGCGCGTACTATCGATTCACAGGGTTCCGTCTGAGGTCGGCTGACTCCTATCAAATATTTATACTGAAGTATTCTCAACGCACGCACCCATACAATAGGGTTGTTCACACTGCAAAGCGCGAAATATTTTTACATAGTTTATTTCGCTACGCTCCGCCCAGACGTCTAAATAGAAATAACCTTCAGAAAACAAAACAGGCTGATGCGGAATCGTACTGCGTAGGAGAAATCTTTGCAAAGAATAGACGCCCGATTTCCGAAAACGCACAAACGTGTTGCTGATCAAGATGTAAACTGGGATATATCCCGTTGTAAGGCAGCCCTATCTCAAAGTGGAACCTGGGACCGTCATCAATCGCCAGGCCAAGGGATCCCAGATAAATAAAATTACCTAACCGTATATTTTGAAGCTAGCGCCCCATACATCACGGGTCTAGTCGAGTATATTGCACGTAGCGTAGAAATTGCTTTGTGTACATAAATAATGATTTTTTGAGGAATGCTCCGATCTGGAGTTATAAACAATGAACCTCACGGAGTCGGCATGAAACGGTACATATTTTATTACGTACTTGCTTTTGGCGTAATATTACTGCGATGCGATGCCATTTCATGCTGGCCGACGTAGGCCAAGGCTTCATTAGCATAAGTCGATAATTTGAATGACGTACATAGTGTGCATCGAGCTTGAAGAAAGAAAGATGCATCTAACACGCAATATTGTTTCTATACTTCATTTATTATTCACAAAAACTGCGTCACTGCAATGCGAGCACTGTTGATTTAGACTTATTTTTCAAAGGCTTTATTTATTATCCACTAAGTTAATCTTGGACATCATCAAATCGGATCAACTTCAAAGCTACAGAGCCTTTTACGCTTAATTCAAGTTGATACGAAGATTAAATAATAAAGTCGGAGACGAACTCCATAAAATAAAATGAACAAACAGATAAGTAGGTAGATCCAGTGAGTGGTACAGATTTTCGTAAGTAAATTATATTTCTCGACTTCAGAACTTGTTTCCAACTTTTCAGTCTTTCATACTTTCCTTATTTCGGGTATAACGAGTTTTTGTGGGCAACGCACCGCGTGCCGTGACCCGACGCCCGCCGCACCCTCTGTCGCTCCACGTGTTAATGATTACCAAAATGATGGATAGTCGAAACCACACGGCACAACCGCGAAACCGCGCTCTTATAATTAAACAACTTGTATTTAGAAACCTACATGCAGCCTCTTACAGTGTATGTGTTGTTACTACGATGTACAACTTCTCTTAATACGAAAATGTATTCTTTATAAAAATATATTACATTACGTGAAAATTGTAAGAAAGATACTTTTTACAAGTATTTTTACGCCACCGAAGCCGCGGGGCACAGCTAGTTTAATATAAATCTTTAATTAATGTTTTATATGAAAGAAAGTATTTAAAGTAGATATACAATATCATACAAAACAAATTAAAAACTGTTACCTAAGTAGTGAATCCATATTTTTAACTGTTTTATTCGTACAACCTTTTCAATGATCATCATCTACAACTTGGAACAATGGAAAAATAAAAACAAAACTACAGCTTGTCGCCAACTTTGAATCCAGCCCTCTTATATTCCGCTTTACTTCCAGCAAACAAAAAACAACAACCGTAAACTGTCCTCTCTTATATATCACAAACTGAAAACAACTATCATAAAGCTCGTCGCTGTTCCTACATAAATATTAGGAAAAGTAGACTTATTGATAACCGTTAATATCGAAGGGTCAGCCAGGGGATTCGACATAAAGAAAATAAAGGTCCTCAAGAACACATACCGGGCCGAACCTCTATTATTTTCTGAATGGAATTCGACTATCGAAAGCTTAACCGCGGTCAGATTCAGTTATTAAGAAGCATGTAGATACCCTGTGGTTATGTTCAGTGCACGCTGGGGTTGGCCTTTTGACAATTCGATGTATATAGATGACCTTCTTTCCATTAATTTGAATATAGAGATCCATGATCGGTCCCAGACACAAACAAAGTCAAGGCTATGTATCTATTCTATGTCTGTCTGTGTGTTTAAAACTGCACTTTTTTACTTTTTTGAGAATTTACTTAATCAACGGACGCCAATACTACTCATGATGATTGTTTTATCTATCAGGGGCCTTATTCAGTATGACTAATGAGATAACGCGTTCCTTAACGCGCCACGTCACGTTATTGGAAAATTGTATTCTGTATGCCACACGATAGGTAAAATATACAAAACGCGCGCGTTACACGTCCTCATATTTCACGATTATTTTGACAGCTCAAAACGTGCTCATAACCTTACCCTACCGCGTTTTAAGTGGCATAGAGAATACCATAACGTGGAGATAACGTAACACGGCACGGTAAGACTTTAAAATGGTCATACTGAATAAGGCCCCTGATCGTTGTCTGTGTTTCTCTAAAATATATTATCTCATATAACTTTAATTTAATTTCATTACTTATTAATTGTGATCTAACACTAATAAAGAGTGCCTTAAATAAGATCGTTAAAAAACTAATAATAACCGACTTCTATGCCGCGCTATTAATTTTCAGTATCAATTTTGAACTGTTTATCTCCATATCTCTGGAGATACGTATCAGACCACGATAAAATTACCATGGTACCACACTTGGGATATGTCCTTTCCAACAAAAAAAGAATAATCAAAATCGGTTCATAAACGACAAAGTTATCCGCGAACAAACATAAAATATATATATACGGTCAAATTGAGAAACCTCCTCCTTTTTTTGAAGTCGGTGTAAGGAAAACATAATTAAATATCTTACATTAGTGTTCTCAGTTGTTTTAATATTCATACTTACCATTATTTATTGTCATAGTAGTACATATTCTTGAGTGCTATAAATAAAGCTATAAAAAACAATGGGGTGTGGTCTAGCATCGCAGTCGAGACGGCTAGACACAAGTCAGGCCAGCTATACCCCGACGACTCTCTGACGCCCAAACGGTCTCGACATCTCTTAAATTATACTCTGATAAATGTACCAGTTCTACGAATAGCAACTCAATTGGCAAAGCTAAATGGTCTGAACATTTTCATATTACGCAGAAAAGTTAAGGCGATGAGAATCCGATATCAATATTATAAGTCAACTTGAACGTAGCATATTGAATGGATTAATCGAAATTAACAATGTTTATTAAGCACATTAGTTTATTTTGATGTTTGTTGTTGAGCTGTTCACGAAAAAAAGGTCGTAGTGGAAATAGGATTTTAGTGGAAGCATTCACAGATGTATGAATTTATTATTCTACTTTTACTTTTTTAGGAGTTTCTTATCCAAAAATAAACTCCTAATTACTGCTTCGACAGTCTATTAAACCTTTACCGCTACATTTACCGTCCTTACCTTATAAAGGGTGTGATTTGTAAAGTGAGTATAAAGTTCTTACTACTTCGTTTTAATGCGATGTTAGCAATATGTTTTTAAGTAAGATTACTTGTACTTAGGAAGAACAAAGCATTCCATGAATAAGACCTCTATGATAGAGGGCGGAGAGCAGCATATCTATATCTATATCTATATCTATACTAATATTATAAAGAGAGAACATTTGTATTTTTGTATTTTTGTATGTTTGTAATGATTTGGCTCAAAAACTACTGAACCGATTAAAAAAATTCTTTCACTAATACATAGAATGAACTTTCGGAATGAAAATAGGCTATATATTATCCGGTTTAAATAAAAGGTTCATTCGAGGAGACCTAATTTGCAACCTAATTCAGCAAAAAAACGGTCGAAAAAACACGTTTCTTACAAACGCTGCTCAATTGAAAATAGATAGAAGAATATTTTGTATGGAAGAGTTTTACAACTTAATAAGACCTACAAAAAAGTCCGCGACAGCATATGTCTAAGGTTGTCTCTTAAGGTTGACTCACAGTTACCATTTTAATCTTAAAATTTTTGTTAAAAAATATTACCAAGGCTATTTTCAAGTATATATAGTATTAATCCTTATCCAAATAATTACGTTAATTAGCTTGGCCACATATTATAGATTAAAATTGTCCCTTACAGTATATAATACAAATGAAAACTCTAGAAGATATCACGAATTTCACATACACGCATCGCAAAATTAATAAAATATTTGAAGTGAAACCACAGATTAGGTCATAGTTACTACGAAAATATTATTATAAGCTTAGCTATGCTGTAGATCCCCATCGATCACAATCAATTTGAAGTCAATATAGTATAATAATATGATCTATTGTATAGAATAATAATGATCTATATATATAATAATATAATATTTTAAACCACCCGACTGATCTATGTATAATCTTTTCATTAAAAGCATTCCAATGACTCTAAACACGACATTTAAAATCTGAGCTGTAAGTTGGTGAGGATTTGAGTATTCTGTAGAGTCCAGGAGATGTCCCAGCATCAGGTCAATGTTCCATGTTTTTACAATATCGTTGAAGAAGAGGATTTTCGAATTGAACAGACCTATGAAAGTTGATTTCATAGCGCAATTAACTAGAAAAAAGTTCATAGCTTTATAACGATTGAACGAATTTTCATGAATCAAAGCTAAGAACACTCTCGATGAAGACATCTATCAAACAAAAAAAAACTATCAATAATGAAAAAAAAATCGGTTCATCCGGTTAGGTGCTAAGATGCTACAGACAGACACACAGATACGAGTACACACATTAAGCGTATATTACCTCTACTTTTTGCGTCGGGGAACGCCGTAAGGTTAAGGCGGCAGATGTTATCTTTGGTGGTAAGCTACTTTTTGGTAGATTTAATGATCCCACTACCACTGTACGAAAACTCATGATTCATGAATGCACATAAAACTTTCATTGGTAGGTATAAAGCTAGGATTAGAACCAACGACCGTCGGGTCAGAATCAGGGTAACTATCCTTTACGCCAAAGGGCCGTCCAATATCACTACGTAATAAGTATTATAAAACAAAGTCCATCACTGCGTCTGTCTGTCTGTTCGCAATAATCTCAATAGCTACTGAACGGATTATCCTGCGGTTTTCACCAATAGCCAGAGTGTTTATGAGGAAGGTTTAGGTGCATAATTCGTTAAGATTTTGTGTAAATTGGTTGAAATATGACGATGATTGTTAAATATGTTCATATTTTATATTCGATGCAACAAACTGATGCAAATTTTGTGGGCATATGTTCTACCCGTGCGAAGCCGGGGCGGGCTGCTAGTGTTCTATAATTAAGATAGTTTAAAAACTAAAACATGCGACTTCCATGGCCCGCGAGTCAATTTCTTAAGATAGTTAAAACTAAATCAACCGACTTCCATGCCCCGCGAGTCAATTTCAGTAGCAGTTTTGAGACGTTTATCGTTATATCTCTGGAGATACTTATCAGATTTCGATGAAATTACAATGGAACCACCTCGGAAACGTACCCTACGCATTACAAAAAGAATCATTCGAATCGGTTGAGAATTGAGTAATCGCGTAACATACACATAAAAAAAAAGAAAAAAAAACATAGAGACGAATTGAGAATGTCCTTCTTTTCCGAAGTCGGTTGATAAAGAACCGACTTCAATGCGGCGCTATTAATTTTCAGTACCAATTTTGAGGTGTTTATCTTCATATCTCTGGAGATACTTATCAGACCTCGATAAAATTACCATGGTACCACACTTGGAATATCTCCTTTCCAACAAAAATAAGAATAATCAAAATCGGTTCATAAACGACGAAGTTATCCGCGAACAAACATTAAAAAAATAAAAACATATATACGGTCGAATTGAGAAACCTCCTCCTTTTTTGTGAAGTCGGTTAAAAAAACTAAAAGAACTATCTTCAAATGCCACGCTATCAATGGTCAGTAGCAAGTTCGAAATGTTTATCTCCATACCTCTGGAGATACTTATTAGACCTCAATGAAATGACCATGGTACCACATTATGTTTCATTATGTTTCATTATTTCACAATTTTTTGGATAAAAATTGTCTGAAGTACTGAAACATGCACTGGGTTGCGGGTGCACGTAATGGTACGGTTGGCAACCCTACATTAATAAGGGGAATCAAACATGTGTTTTAAGTGTGACGTTCGACGTCTAGATGAAAGCTGAATGGCTCAATACCTTTGTTTTTTTTTTGTAAATTCAAAGCGTTATGTTTCTGTTATATCTATATTTTTTGTTGAATATGATCTATTTAATGTTATTTGACGTGTGTAAGTGCTAATTTTTAATTTGCCCATATACTGAATAAATGCTTTGACTTTGACTTTGACTTTGACTTGGAATATCTTCTTTCCAAAAAAAAAAAAGAATAATCAAAATCGATTCATAAACGACGAAGTTATCTGGGAACAAACATTAAAAAAATATATATTACTAGCTGACCCGGCGAACTTCGTACCGCGAATATAAATAAACTCTCCATCTACGAGTCGGACCCGCACACGCAGGGTTCCGATTGAACAATATTTGCCGGAAAAATATGTTTCTTGTATACCCCCCTTTAATTTTTAATTTAATTTAGTTTTCATTATTTGATCCTATAGCAGCTATTGTAAATTTCAAGTCTTTATCTGTTAGGTTTGTAAGATCGAGCATAAAATTTAAAATCCTCAAAAACAGGTTTCATGTATTTATTATTTCATTTTATTTTGTTTTTATCGGTTTTTACACACAAATAGCGAATACCCATGTATGGCCATAATGACAACCATCAAAATATTTCAATACAATAACAAACATTTCTGAAAGAACCAAACCAACAATGACATTCTGGGACAAACATCAAAATTAAAAATTCAATTTTTCCAAATTTTCTCACCGTTTGAACCTTCCCTGGACTACGACAAACATTTCGAAAACAAAATCAAGCTAAATCGGCCCAGCCGTTCTCGAGTTTTAGGGAGACTAACGAACAGCAATTGATTTTTATATATAAGAAGATATATACGGTCGAATTAAGAAACCTCCATGGTAATTATCACAAAATAAAAACCGGTCAGCTCGAGTTGGACTCGCCCACCGAGGCTTCCGTACTAACTTCTTAGACTAGGTTAAGGGACAAACTTAGCTTTATAGTTCGGTCAACTATGTATAAAATAAATCACACAATAGCACAATTTTATTTATTTACATACCTTATTTAAGGTTAGCCCAATTAAGCTAGACCCCTAAATTGTAGGAGCGCTCATATAACTCAGAGCCTCAGCCTCAGCCTCTTAATTGGCATCAACTATGTATGTAAAGGGACACCCTTTAATTTTCAACTTTATTAATTTTTGGAATCTTCCCTTTATTTGTGCTGTAAGACCTTGCTTCTTGCCAAATTTCATGATTCTAGGTCAACGGGAAGTATCCTATAGGTTTTCGACCAAAAACCTATAAAGCACTTCCGGTTGACCTAGAATTGTCAATTTTGGTCAAAAGCAAAGTCAAGGCAAGGCTTACAGCATATGTTAAGGAAAAATTCCGAAAATAAAATAGTTGAAACTTAAGGTAAATTTTGGTACTTACAAGTTTTAGCAAAACCTAAATTTGCCCATATATTTTTATAGTGCTGACTCAGGACCTTGATTTTAATACATCTAATAGAGACTATAGACCTCAGTATCTGGTATAAATTTCAACTTACTAGGTCCACCCGTTCCTGAGAAAATCGGTGGTGACACACGGAGAGACAGACAGACGGACAAAAAAGTGATCTTATAAGAGTTCTTTTTTTACCTTTTGAGGTACGGAACCCTAAAAAGAATAATCAAAATCGATTCATAAACGACGAAGTTATCCGCGAACAAACATAAATATATATATATATATATATATATATATATATATATATGTGTGTGTATATATACGGTCGAGTTGAGAAACCTTCTCCTTTTTTAGAAGTCGGTTAAAAACTGTTATAAATGCTATAAAACTCAATATGACAATCGATATTTTTTTTTTTTTTTTATGTGATAATGGTTATCGCTTGACCACTATCTCACCTGATGTTAAAAAGTGCCCCGGAGACGGTCCTTCGAAATTGTTAATGGGCTTCAATAAATATTTCCATCATTCGCTTTTAACCACGTAGTTGCGAATGACAATGGCTTCAATTGCCTCTGCAGACGATCATTTGGTCCATCAATGATGTGAAAATTGACAATTGCAAAGGACCGTCTTCGGGGCATTTTAGTAATCTAATAACCACAGTTACACCTCAATCTTTCATGAAGATAATACTAAAATTCTTAAATGTTTTTACTAATAACTAAAAAAAATAAGAATTATATATTATCTTCTCTCTGGTGTCTATTTTTGAGCGATAGATTATGCTTTTTGGATTCCGTACCCAAAGGGTATCAAAGGAACACTATTACTAAGATTTCGCTGTCCGTCCGTCCGTTCGTCCTTCCGTCTGTCCGCATTTCACAGGGCTGTATCTCCTTAACCGTAGTAGGTAGATACTTTAAATTATCACGAAGTATGTATTACTATCGGGGATCTAACAACAAATACTAAAAATAAAATAAAATATTAACATCCAACAAAAAGGTTTTTTAACGGCGTTTTTTCTTGAACTTAAGAACCATAATAGATAGAGACTTGAAATCTTCACAAAGTATGTATTACTATGGCCGCTACAATAACAATTATTAAAAACAGATTAAAGTTAAAAATAATAGGTGGTTCCCAAACAAAAAAACGTGTTTTAAACATTTTAGCGTGAATTACAATGGTTGATATAACATCAAATAATAAAAACTTAATTAAATTAAAAATCAAAGGCGGGTAGTACCCCATACAAAACACTTATTTTTCCGGCAAATTTTGTTTAATCGAAACTAGATGTGCGAGTCCGACTCGCACTTGGCCAGTTTATTATATTTAGAATTTTTTTTTTTGTGGGGTGGCGTAATCGGGAGAACGGTCGGTTTTGATACCAGAGGTGATACCGAGTTCAAACCACGCCGTGCACCAATGGATATTTCTATCGAAAAATGTATGTGCGTTTTTCACATTGGCCCTCCGTTGGAGGAAAAACATCGTTAAGAAACCAACAAATCCCGCATGGTGGTAGGACACCATCTAGTGTCCGCCTGGCCAGTTACCACCCACCCACTAAGTTCGAAAATCTGTCGCCAAACATCTAATGTGTTCCGGCAGCTATACTTGAGAGCCAGTTCCCATTCTTGGCCTAGCGTGCTTACTATCTTTGACCGCATCATCACTTACCAACAGATGCGATAGTGGTCAAACGCTAAGCAAGCTAGCTAAGCTAACGCTAGCATTTAAGATATTTAAAAAAATATATTGATAAAAGATCTATTTAATGTAATTAAACGCGTGTAAGTGCAAATTATGAGTCTGCCTATATACTGAATAAATGATGTAAACTTTGACCTGACGACAGCTTTTATGAATGAACAGGCCACGTGCGAGTCGGACTCGCACACGTAGGATTCCGTACCATAGTACAATATTTAATAAGACTGAACAAAATTTGCCGGAGAAATAAGTTTCTTGCATGGGGACCTCCTTTAATGTTTAACTTTATTCTATGTTTAGTATACGAGTATATTGTTATAGCAGCCATAGTAATACACATTTTGTAAAAATTTCAAGTCTATCTATTACGATTTAAGAGCTGCAGCCGATATACGGACAGATGGACAGACAGCGAAGTCTCAGTAATAGGTTTCCGGGGTACGGAACCCAATGATAGTACGTCGTACATAATAATCAGTGAGTTGTAGGTAATTAAAGTCGAATATCCGGAAATAGGTATAATCCGATATTAAGTAGATCATATGTAGGTAATTAAATTAGCTCATAGCAACTAGTACCACCATTTCTACTTGTATTATAAATACGTTACAAAGGCTCGAGGTATATAGCAACGTCGTCCATTATTACTTACTTAAGTAACTGTAACAAAGGCAAGAATTGCCTTTTGTTAGCCATCGTCACGCAAACCTCTATGTTGAACTAGAACCGTCGTATACCCAGGGCGTCGTTTTACTTTAAGCCCTATGGCAATAACAGAAAATTATTTTTACGAGTCGAACTCCCAAGGGAAACTATTCTAAATGGGCTGGAATTGTAAGGAGGTCGCATACCTAAAGTATATAATACGAAAGTACTATCTAGCTACCTATGCAAATGCGATTCGTAGGCGGCGTAGCGAGCTCGTCCGGGATTTCGTAGAATAGATTGCTGCTGAGCTATGCATGCAGCCGGAAATGAAGCGTAAAACCGCAATAAATGTTTTATATCCAATTCAGTTTGAAATCTTGCTGTGCTGAAGCGAGTATTGTGATAACCTGGAACTCTCTATGGCAGAAATATGTTTCATCATAAACGTAAGATACATGAGAAGATGTATTCTTACGTTTCATGGACATTGCCTTCATCGATCACCCTTCCATATAAGTTATTAGCCTATTATTAAATGATAGTGTCTTATTTTATAGCCTTTGACATGGACTAGCTTTACACTAAGATCGTTTCATCCCCTGATATAAATATACACATTTGAGGGAAGAAAATTGAGACTAGATACAATCTATATGTACAGTCGATGCATCTAATATCTATGTTAGTACCTATCAAATAGATTAAAAATTGTGCATGAGCATGTCTTATCCGTTTGGATACGATAGTATCGTCTGGCCGTTTCTAATTTACTTTTATATTTACTAGTCAGGCGACGTTGCCGTACCTAACACAAAAACTGTCGAATCAAACAATCACTATTTGGGCTCGATTTCATTAATCCCAAAGGTACAAACGCCAAGTTAGTTCAGGAACATTGATCTTAGAGCCTATTCAAACCGTTCTTAGTTAAGTATTCACCTCATTATTTTGGCTATCTTCCCCAAATTATCTTGTTCATTTAACTTCAATCATCACTATCCGACGATCAACATTTTACATGAATGGTCATCGTACGGCTTTTATGCGTAGATAGAACTGATTCAAATTAAATTAATAGATCTGGAAGATTCAACACCACTGAATTTATTGAAGTCGTAAAATTATTTGATTGATACTGACTGAAAATAATTTGCATAGAATTACTTACGAGTATATGCGTAACTTTGCAAACACAGTCACATGGGATAGTAAATTTAACATTCTGAAGAATTACTTCATAGAAAATGCTATTTCATTTTTGTACAAATCTATAAATAATAAACATCTTTTTTAAAACATTAAAGGCAAATCTTGCAAATCTATTAAATATTGAAAGAAGAAATAAAGATTTATGCATGCTGGTACGAGTGTATTTTTTAGTTTTTATGTTTTCTACCCAAACGTACCGTTTAACAATGGAACCCAATTACTAACACTTCGCTGTGCGTCCGTCTTTCCGCCTTTCACATAGCTTAGATACTAGATACATTTTCACAAAGAATGTATTACTATAGGTGCTACAAAAACAAATACTAAACCCAAAATAAAATATTAAAATAATAAAATATTAAATCGCAACACGTTTTTGTGTCGGGTCTGCCCCTACACAAAAACGTGTTGCGGTTTAGCTCGATATTATGAACCGTAGAGACTTAGAATTGTCAAAAAATATGTGTAACTATGGCTGCTATAACAACAAATTTAAAAAAAACAGACTAAAGTTAATAAAAATTAAAGGGGGTCTCCC
This sequence comes from Cabera pusaria, assembly GCA_954871355.1. Classification (NCBI taxonomy): domain Eukaryota; kingdom Metazoa; phylum Arthropoda; class Insecta; order Lepidoptera; family Geometridae; genus Cabera; species Cabera pusaria. The sequence goes on from OX940887.1 coordinate 20,081,825, forward strand.
ATACAAGTAAAAAATTTTTTTTTGGCAAACTTTGTTTGATCATATTAAATATTGTATTGTGGTACGAAACTCTAAGCGTAAGTCCGACTCGCACTTGGCTAGTTTTTTATTTTTTATTTTTTACAGCTACTAGCCACGTTTGAAAACTATTTCGCCTGGTGGTAAGCGATGATGTGTTCGAAGATGGTGAACACGCAAGGCCTAGAATACTCTAACTCTCAAGGAATGTGAGCTGCCGGGACACCGTAAACTTATAGATGGATATAACACAGTTTTACAATCATATAAGCTACTGTTTGGTAACAAATCAGTCGGAACATCAATTTAATATGCTCCTAACACCTGGAGATACAAACATTTAACGACACAGCTGCGTAATAATCCACAACCAATCAATGGTTTACACAAACAATTTTTGCTCAATTTTTCTATAGTAACTAACAAGAACAACTAATAACAAGTCTGATACGTGTTTTTAGCAAATCTTTGTTTGCAAAGGACTCGAAGTCTCTTGAGGACTTTTACAAAAAGTTCGATGTTTATATCACCTCAATATATGGCATACCCTAGCACCTTTACTGAATAACAACCATGTAGTCGTATATCGTATAAATAGATATTTAAAGATTATTTTGCGACCTTTGATTACCTTCATTGTTAAACTTTACGTTAATTTTCATATCTTAATTTAATTTCGCAGCCCAACTCAGAGAGATTTATTCGTTTAATCCTTTGAATGCTTTAATCTCACAATAAACCTTTGTATCTCGTATGTTGAGAGCTCCACACGCCGAGTAAAGTTCAGGCAATCACTGGCAATAAAGTGGCCGACGGTAAATGAACCGTTCGGCCCATAAATAGCGCTTACGGTCGCTACTGACTGCCCTTTCCACTACTCACTAACACATTACTTAAGTAGGAGCCCATTATTTCTTATAGTATATTAGTATTTGTATAAAATATATTCTGGGACGGCATTTTAGAAAATAGGTTCTTTCAAAGGACTTTTGACTCCTCGATAAATTCAACCACGTACGTTTGAAAAAACAATATTTGCTGCCGACGAAGCAAAAGGCTTAAGCATCGTGGTTGTCCCATTTTGAGTAGCTGCCAAAAAACCTAGACTTGTGTCACCTACGATGTCGCCGGTTTCACGTCCTACTTTTTCCATTAAGCCACATTTGGAAGCAGGCGTGCCGAAACACACTACAATAGGAGCGGAGACATTTTCTCGCAAGGTATATGTGAATCGTTTGTATGCTGGCGTGAATGCAACTTCTCTTTTGTGGGCTCCCACTTCATAGCCATCTCTTTAATTACCAACGCAAGACTAAAACAATTATGTATAGCTCTATAAAACAGTACCGACAGAAAAAATGCATTATGCGTTAAAACTGCAATGAACCCATTGATTTTTTAATACAACCGCATGCACATACTGAAATGCAAATTGCTATAGTGATCCATCGCTAAGTAAGCGCGCGAGAAACATTTCGTTCCACAGGTGTTAAAATGCAAACACAAAGGTGAAAGGCACGTATCACATATTAAGTAATAAAATAAGCTAAACATACCTTTATAGGGCGCCATCCTGGCTAATGTTACAGCGCAGTCACTGAATAATAAATGCAGCAAGCAAGGTTATCTCGTGCCACTTCGAATTCAGGCTTTGGGTTCGTGATTTTAAAGTGGTTAGTTCCGAGTGTCACTACTTCTATGTGGGGTTTACGTCACTTGAGTTAACGAGGTTATAGTAGAATGTAGGTGCAAAGAGTGGCGACGTGCTTGCCGCCCGCCTTTCGCTGCAAAATGATCGCGTGGCGTGGCGGTCGCACGCACCCCCGCCCGCCCTCGCCGGTTGCAGGCTCGGCCGGCTTCGTGTAGTAAACATAAAAATTTTAGATCAAACAGTTTTTTTAAAATTCATAATTAGTTAGACATATGACATTAAAAGTTTTAATGGAGGGGCCTTTTAATACTAATTCCATAATTTAAAACAAAAATCTTTTAGTATGATGTATTATGGTAAAATTAGTTTTTATATTTATTTTATGTATATTATACCCGATTTTTCTCCACTATTAATAATATAACTAGTCAACAGATTTTATAATGAGTAATTAATAAAGTATATATCTAGTGTAGTCATTTAATACATTTTATCATAATCTGATGAGTAAGATATGGAGATAAACACCTCATTTTATCTTTAAAAAAAACCGCGTGGCAATTAAAAGATTTCTTTTAAAAATATACATATATTTAAAAAAATACATATGTATATATATTTTTAAACGGCAGTAGGTAAGGTACAGTTATACATTTACTACGAAATGAGTAATATTATATTAAATGAGGTGTTTGAAAAAAAAATAGTTCCACTCAACAGATGGCTTTAAAAATGAGCGCATAATATATGTCAGACATTGTAAATCTGACAAGCCTTATGTTACCATTTAGTTGTTTTTCGATTGATGTCTATACCACTTTCATTCCAATAATGTCTAATAATTGAAATTTGCAACGACCTATTTACACTAAAAAATAATAAATAAACATTGACATCAAGTAGGTTTGCCTCAAAAGTTACCTAACGAGAGTAGTGGAATTATTATTTTAAAATGAAAAGTAATATAAAAGTTTTAAAGAAATAATAACAATGTTAACATTACCACCTCTACCCTTTAAGCATACTATTATTTCGATGAAGGGGATTTTTCCGTATTTCTAGGATATAGTATGTTCACCATAATTTAGTCAGTTTTTGTAGTTTCGCGGTCTAGGTCACTATTGCGCAAGTCAAGAAAAGTTGGCACTCTATTTCGTGTTTGTGTGAGTTCAAGGAGTGCATTTTAATTGCGTAGGCAGTTCCACCAACCAACAAGTTTGTTGCAAGCAGTGGCAAGGTCAAAATGTACCCTCATAAATGAAAAAACATTTCCGCAATCTACACTAATTAAACAGGTAGCTGGTAATAGGGAAACTAATGCGCTAATAAAATCTTAAAACACAGAAAGATAAATCCAAAATTTCAATGATTTAATGTCGGTGTTTTAAACAGCAGTAAACATGTCTGAGACCTACAATGCGATGATCAGAATTCATGTAGCATTCCTTCAAAGGCTTCATTCACAAACCCTTGCCTGAAACTCGACACCGAAAGGCCCTCTACGGTTCACTTGATAACCGATTGCTTGTGAGGCTTCCCTCTTTCTAGCTTACATATAAAATGTCTGTAAAAGCGTAGATGGCGTTTCTATAGAGTTTGCTTGAAAAAATAGGGTAGAGGTTTAATACCGAATTTGGTAGGTCTTTCAGATAGATGGCGCCTTGTTCGACTTTGGTTTGCGTTTAGTCGTAGGAAGGCTTCCCTTCGAACAGCAAAAAAGGGTTTGGGGAATTTATACCAAAGAGAAACTGTCTGGCTACGTTTTCCAAGCCTTTGTATCATCTTCATAACAGATGGCGCTGGAGCATGCATTACAAAAGTATGCAAGTTAGACGATCGCCTAATAGCATAAAATAGAAACTAGATATGTAGAGATTACGAATTAGATAATGGACAATATACCTAGAGCAGGTATTCTGTAATATTAGTTAAAGAGAATGAGGAAGCAGTATTCAGCTTTACGTTAATAAATGTACCTATCCTGCCCGTGATGCTCAGTTTCACTGCCCAATTGGCGGGTAACGTTTTTCGAGTGCATGTACCATGTTTTACAGTAATCGTGACTGGACTGATTTTTATTTGCCAGGTGTCGTGGGTTCGTATGTCTACCCCGCCAATCGTGTATGTATAGTTTTTTTGAGGAGGATATAGTCGAATTTGGATCAGAAAGGTACACGACCGTGACGACACCTGCAGACCTATTCTACTTTAAACCGAATACATTTGAATTTGAAAGCCTCATTTTGAATGAATCCTTGAGCAATTTCGTTACTGAAACATTCACTGATTTTATTATCTTTTTAGTGCAAGCGTGTTTTATTCGTTTTTTTAAACTAAAACTAACTGAAATAGTATATTACGATACGTGGGTTCCGTGCAAAAATAGAAAACTTAAGTCACGATTATCGTATATTATTTTATAGATAGCAGTGTGACATAAAACACACTTTACGCTTACGCTACGCTTTTCCTTCAAATAGTCAATTATTGCACGGCGTAAAGTTAGCGTACGAGCGCAGCGAGGGTGCTAAACGCCGTGCAATAATCGACTATTTAAGTCACGGAAAATCGTGCGTAAAGTGAGGGTTTTGGTCACACTGTGCTATAATGTCAATTTTCGAACGTTGCTTTATAAATTGCAATGATCTGTGTAAAAAAGAGGCAGTTTTCAAATTCGAATTTGTTTTTGAATGATTGTGAATGTTTATGTACATAAGCGATGACATAGGCTAATATGTAAAGCATCTAAGTGGAAACCCATATTTTAATTTGAAAAATTATATTAACTAAACTATTCCACTGTCCATTGCATACGACCACGTGGATTATATTCAATCTAATCCGCCAAATCTACAGTAATATCTTATTCATACAAAAGGTAAGTTAAATATTATCTTCTACTCTTTATATTATTGTACATTTTTATATACAATCCAAAATTTCACCGTCCAGCTAGAATCGAACCAGTGCCTCCTGGGTAACACACCCAAGGCTTTTAACCATCTTAGCCATGGTCGACTCCCACCGGAGCGACGAAATGGTAAGTTACAAAAAGGTCTCTATATAATCTCTCTATCGATATAACATCATCAAATATTCAGAGCATGTTGATTGTAGTTATCCGAAATGTACAGCAATTTCGCAGGCCAGCCTTATCCGAATAGGTTTACATAGAAATAACAAGATGTAGGCACGTCTCTATTTGCGGTAACAAAAGTGGCCTTCTCCTGGCAACGCCTTCGGGATTTCTTTATTCCTCTCTCGTCCCAATCAGATTCATTTACCGTTTGATTGTGGCGAATAGTTTTAAGAAAATACGTTGTATTTCTACTTGGCTTCTGCAAAATGTTACGTCTTGGCTTTTATATTTTTATAAAATATAGAATAGAATAAGATGAGTTTAATTTAATACTCAACAGCGATATTGAATCGCTTCATGTTAACATGGTAAAATAAAGTGTGAAAAAATAAGAAAAATTGCTTACATAATCAGAAAATACTACATTTTAATATATCTTTACGATATAGGATATAAAAATAATAGAAAAGCAAACATTTAAATGAATTGTTACTGATTCAGTTGCAGCTTTTACAAATAGCTGTCTGTATATTATGAATTATTGTGCTATTAACTTTTCTTTGAATAAAAATAAATGTATAAAGCAGTCGTAAATACAAAACAATCCCTTCCTCTTTGCACCTTTTTACCTCTTTACTGCCGATCACTGAAATAAAACGGCCGGTTAGCAGTAACCCCTAGTTTCTCGAACCAACCCCTCGCAATCAGAACCGGGATTAGCATACTACCCGTCCTTATGTTAAATTTAAATATTCTAATAGGAAAATACATCTATTATTCGCAAGGACCTACCAATAAGATATTAAATTGATATATGTTCCGATAAGCATTATTTGCAATATTCTCGCACATTGGGTACCTACGTAATCGAAAATTCGTTCGGTTCTCTGATAACGGTATATTGTAATTATGTTGAAAGCAGACGTGGCAATTTTAGTGTTAAAATATTGCTTATGGCGTTTTCAAAATATCTTTGGAAGCCATTGTATTATATATGTAAGTTCTTGCGCCTGAGTACTGAATAATGAAATAAGTGTATGAAATGTATGTTATATACTTACTTTTTTTTTATGTATTCATTTGATGCTTTGTACAACTTAATCTTTATTTTTAAATATTGTTTCGATGTTTGTTATTAATTTTATACATAAAAGAGCCATAGTTACTCGAAATAAATTAATTTAAAATTTAACCTATACATTTGCGTTTGAATTGTGGCTCGTTTTTATTTAGAATACCAGAATATAGCAAAGCTCTAAAAATCTAATGTAGACAAACTTATACAACTTATACATCCTCAGAGCGTTCAAGTCTAGAGTGAATAAGTTTTTACTAAGCAAACGTGCTCCATCCTCGACCGCATCGACACTTACCATCAGGTGAGATAGCGGCCAAAGGCTATTTTCGTAACTTACTAAGCCTTTCCAGTAGAATTAGAGTCAGATATTTATTTTTTGTTCAAGTAGAGAAAGGTTTCTTTTCTGTCGATCAATTGGTGAACAAGAAACCAATAAAAATGCTTTATGTACGTACGTATTGTTCAAAAGAATGTACCAAATCCTTTGTTTGCTATTGATTTTTATGAACACACGCGTTTCCCAGGCGTGATTGGAAATCAAATACACAACTGGACTTAAGCTGTACGTACCCCATGCAAGTGAACTATTACGTAATAGTTCACTTCTAATACTATAAGAATCTTTGTTCTGACATACTGACTGACTGACTGACTGACTGACTGACTGACAGACAACGCACAGCCTAAACCGCTGGTCGTAGAGACTTGAAATTTGGAGGGTATATTTGTCTTAGTACGTAAACGTGTACTAAGAAAAGATTTTCCAAAATTCACCCCTTTAGGGGATGAAATGGGGGTTCAAAGTTTGAATGGTGAAACAAGATTCGATAGTCTTTTCGATTCGAAACTTTACACAAGTGCTAGTGTAGTAAGTAAAAAATGAAGTGAATATGTGTTTCAGACTTTTTCAAAATTCCCCCCCTAAGAGGGTGAAATGGGGTAACAAAGTCTGAAAATCAATATTGTTTCGGATTGCACTGAAATTTCGCATACATATAGTTATTACGACGTTAGTTTCTTCTGAAGAAAATAATGAAATGATTTTTTAAAATTCCCCCCTTAAGGGGATGAAACGGGGGTTCAAAGTTTGTAAGGAGAAACAAGATTAGATAGATTTTTCTATTCGGAACTTCACACAAGTGCTTGAGTAAATAAATAAGAAAATGCGTGGTTCAGGCTTTTTCAAAATGCCACCCCTAAAAGGGTGAAGTAGGGTAACTAAATCTGAAACAAATAAATATTGTTTCGGATTTCGCTGAAATTTGGCATGCAGATAGTTATTACGACGTGAGTTCTCCCTGAAAATAATTTTCTAAATTTAGAAACAAGATTAGATTAGTCTGTTCTATCCGAAACTTCACACAAGTAATTCAGTAAATTAATGAGTAAATACGTTTTTCAGGCTTTTATGAAATTCCACCCCTAAAATGGTGAAGTGGGGTAACAAAGTCTGAAATCAATATTGTTTCGGATTGCGCTGAGTTTTCGCATGCTGATAGTTATTTTGACGTAGGTATCCGGTAAGAAGGAATTTTTCAAAATTCACTCTTAAACGGGATGAAGTGGGGTACAAATTTTGTAAAGTCATTTTATCCGAAATTTCGGGGCCAAGTCACCCACGTCCGTAGGAGAGTACCCCAACATGTGAATCCCTACACGTGGTCCCCGGGTGGTGCTAATTAGGCGACTCGGTGGGAGGCTTTTGTCGCGGCTCGTGACCACCCACCGGCCAAAGCCATGCCGCCAAGCGTTTTAGTTTTACGGTGTGATGGCCGGTGCAGCCACAATAGGAGATGGGTCGAAGCAGTTGCGCCATTGCTGTAAGACCGACCAGATAAATGCTGACGCCACCGCATCGGGTGACCAGTCGCGGAGGGTAGCGGGATCCGAGGCACGGTGCACCGCTGGCCGACCGCAGTCAGTAGGGGGCTCAAGTAGCGTGCCAGCTACACGTGAAAGGCTGCCCCGCCAACTGTCGAAAAATCCCGAGATGCGCCATAGTGCCGGTTGGCGACCGGAGGAGAGGGCCCTATGGACATCCTCGGGGGGGCTCGGGCGTCCCCGCAGTCTCCAGACTGGTCCCCCCTCAGATGTGGTGTCCCGGTGTTTGTCTGCAGGGCGTGTCGCTTCACTGCCATCTTCTTACCTGCACTCCGATATCCATTATGAGAAAAAGTAGAAACAAGAGTAACGTTAAACAGCGGATGCACGCTCTCGCCCTCAAAGTGCACCTCACAAACATCAGAGGCTTGCACTCCAATCTCCAGGCAGTCCACCATCACCTTGAGACTGATAAACCGGCACTCTTGTTTCCATCGGAGACGCAGATACGATGTCCTTCCAACGTGGCGTACCTTACGTACCCCGGCTACACCCTGGAGCACAATTTTAAAGCTCGGTCAGGTGTGTGCGCGTATGTTCGGGACGACATCTGCTGTCGGCGTCTTCGATACCTCGAAGACCCCCGATACTCTGTGCTTTGGATACTGGTTGACACAGGCCTAGAGAAACTTCTCTATGCCTGTGTCTACCGGTCGCACACTGGAGACCAGGAGGCGAGCAGGCTCACAGAGTACTTAAGTGAGGCGGCGGATGCTGCTCAACATAAATACCCCTCAGCCCAACTAGTGTTACTGGGGGACTTTAATGCCCACCACCAGGAATGGCTCTTCCCACACCAGTGCACCGACCACGCTGGGAGAGAGACGCAAAAACTAGCTTTAGCGTTAAATCTCACTCAGCTGGTCCAGGAGGCAACGCGGGTTCCTGATGTTGACAGCCATACAGCCAATTGCTTGGACCTTCTGCTGACGACTGATCCAGACCGCTACTCAGTGTCGGTATCATCACCACTAGGTAGCTCCGACCACTGTCTGGTGAAATCTGTACTGTCTACTCCCCGCCCGATCCCAGCCCTAGAGGCAATCGGCGGGTGTGGCGATACAAGTCAGCAGATTGGGACGAGATGCGGTCGTTCTTTGCATCTTATCCTTGGCGGCCTGTTTGTTTTTCTTCTGACGATCCTTCGGTTTGTGCGGACGCTGTGATGGATGTGCTGCGTCAAGGAATGGAATATTATATTTGATTGTCTGATACGGCAATGTCAGGCAAAGCTTAAACCTGGTTTGGAGCTGAGTGTGGAAGTGCTGAAGCGCTGAAACAAAAAGCATACCTGGCTTGGGTTGACGCTCAAAACCGCAAGGCCAAGGATCTCTCAGCAAAGAAGAAAGCATTCAACAAGGCTGCCAAGTCCTGCAAGAAGGCTCTACGGAAGGCCCAATTTGATCACATAGGCCGGATAGGGACCAAACTAGCTTCGTACCCTGCGGGTAGTAAAGCATTTTGGTCCCTGGCTAAGTCGGTCGAGTCAAACTTCTGCCGCCCCTCACTTCCCCCACTGCTGAATCCTGACGGGACGTTGGCTCACACCGCCAAAGAGCAGGCAAATCTATTTGCTTCTCTGTTTGCGGAATCTTCACGTCTAGTTACTGCCGGTGAGACAACTCCCAGTCTACCTGGATGTGTGACAAATATGTCAGAAATACGCATCCGTCAGACTGAGGTTCGAAAAACGCTGCAAAATCTAGACGTGAACAAAGCCAGCGGTCCTGATGGGATTCCAAGTATAGTTCTGAAAACCTGTGCGCCTGAACTCGCTCCTATCTTGACACGCCTCTTTCGCCTCTCTATGACAACTGATGAAGTACCAAGATCATGGAAGCTTGCCAACGTGCAACCCGTGCCCAAAAAAGGCAGTCGTGCTGACCCTGCCAACTTCGGTCACGTTCATACTCTGCAAGACTATGGAACGTGTACTGAACAACCGGCTCCTGGCATACCTAGAAACAAATGATCTCCTCAGTGACCGACAATACGGATTTCGCCGAAATCGGTCCACTGGGGATCTTCTAGCGTATGCCACGCACATCTGGAGTGAGGCTATAGAGAATCATGGGGAAGCGCTTGCGGTTTCCCTTGATATCTCAAAAGCCTTTGACAGGGTTTGGCACGATAGTCTTATAAACAAGCTTCCATCATACGGACTACCCACTGGTTTTTGTGTCTGGATTTCGGATTTTCTAAGGGACCGGTCGATAAGAGTTGTCATTGATGGCTGCTCTTCTGACCAATTGGCAATAAATGCCGGGGTCCCTCAGGGATCGGTGCTCTCTGCAACCCTATTTCTGCTACATATCAACGATCTGCTAAAGCCCGGTATCTTTGGGTATGCAGACGACAGCACTGTTGTAGAGAGCTATACATCCAGTGCACGGACCAGTGCAGCTGAAATCCAATGTCTTAGGGAGGCGATGGTCAAGCGCATAAACTTGTCCCTAAAGGCTGTCTCTGATTGGGGTGATGCCAATCTGGTAAAGTTCAATGCTGCTAAGACCCAGGCGTGTCTATTCTCCGCCAAAAGGAGTCCATTTCAGTTGACACCTACTTTTCGAAATGTGTCCGTACCGATAACTGACCACCTTGAGCTTCTTGGCGTCTCTTTAACACCCACGCTCAACTTTGGATCCTACATCGAGTCCAAGGCCCGTTGGCTTCAAAAAAGCTTGGTATTCTGGCTAAGGTGAGACAGTACTTCACACCGGGACAGCTGCTCAACTTGTATCAAGCACAAGTCCGTTCATGTATGGAGTACTGTTCTCACCTCTGGGATGGGTCAGCCAAATATCAGCTGGAGGCGCTGGAAGTAATTAAGAGGAGAGCTAAGAGACTTATAAATGACGGCGAACTTGTAGGGAAAAGGCTCCAGAGCCTAGACCATCGCCGCAAAGTCGCTAGTTTATCGGTTTTCTATCGGATACATTTCGGAGAGTGTGCCATCCAATTGCACGAGTTAGTACCGCCATCCCCTTTCTTCTATCGGACAACCAGACGTACCGATGTGCGCCACCGCTTCATGGTGGACGTTCCATCTACACGCACGAAGCGTTTTGCTTCGTCCTACATAATACGATCCGCCAAAGAATGGAACTCCTTGCCGGTGTCTGTGTTTCCCGATAGCTACAACCCGGGGGTCTTCAAATCGCGAGTGAACAGGTATTTACTAGGCAAGCGTGCTACATCGTCGACCGCATTGTCACTTAACATCAGGTGTGATAGAGGTCAAACGCTTGCCTATACAGCATAAAAAAAGAAAAAAAAAATTCACACCAGTTCTTCTTTCTGTAAATAAATAAGTAAATACAAAATTCAAGCTTTTTCAAAATGCCCTAAGAGGGTGAAGTAGGGTAACAAAATCTGAAACAAATAAATATTGTTTTGGATTGCGCTGAAATTTGGCATGCAGATAGTTATAACGACGTGAGTTCTCTCTGAAAATAATTTTCTAAAATTCACCCCTTAAGGGGATGAAATGGGAATTCAAAGTTTGTATGGAGAAACAAGATTAGATTAGTCTGTTCTATCCGAAACTTCACACAAGTAATTCAGTAAATTAATGAGTAAATACGTGTTTCAGGCTTTTATAAAATTCCACCCCTAAAAGGGTGAAGTGGGGTAACAAAGTCTGAAATCAATATTGTTTCGGATTGCGCTGAAATTTCGCATGCAGATAGTCAAAGTCAAAGTCAAATTTGTATGGCGAAACAAGATGAGTTAGTCTGTTTTATTCGAAACTTTACATAGGTTCTTCTGTTAATAAATAAGTTAGTACGTGTTGCAGGATTTTTCGAGATGGGGTAGGTAACAAAGTCTGAAAATTTGGGTTTTTTGGGTTTTATAAATATTAATCCCAATTTTCCTTAGTCACCCAATAACATGAAAACGGGTGAACTGATTTGGCTTATTCTTATTTGATGTCTTTTATGATAGAAAGGTTTTTACAAAAGAAAAGTTTTATGTAAATAAAAGGAGTTAACGCGGGCGCAGCCGCGGGGCACTTCTAGTTTATTTATATAGGTAGGTAGGACTTATGCTAGACCGCCTGGGATTATACTTCATCTTCGTAAGATACAACAAGCAATCGTTAACCATTAATATATTTTATCTACACTTATATTGTAAAGTTCTGATTATACACTCCAAAATATTACCATAATGATAAACTTTATGCTTGTACAACTGAAATTAAATTAAAAAGTGTTATAATGATACAGATTTCAGTTTGTTTAGCTAAATTTTTACTTAAATTGGTTTTTCATCTAAAAATTATTATTTAAAAAATAAAATTATAAATTAAATATAGTTAATTTTTTAAATTTTACATTTTATTTTTTTTAAATAGGTAACTAACACTCGTTTTTCCCCTCATTATGCAACAGTTTCATTAACTCTATTAGTAGATTAGTATAATAACTACATTTTGTTATAGTGGCACTTTTATCTATTCATTTAATCGCTTTTTAGTAGCTATTTGTTAGTTTTCTCTACGCTTCATAACCAATTTTTTTGAGAATTGCAAAGAAAGAAAATTTTTACGTCAGTAAAATATCAACGCAATGAAGATAGACGTTAAGTGACGCTTGGCTTTCGAAACGTCTACGATTTCATGAAGCATGTCACACTAACGTAAGTAACGACCTATAGGGTTACAGGGTTACTGCCCCTTTAAATTCAGAAAACAGCAATTAAGAAAAAATATATTAACAGTACTGTTTTCGTAGAGGGTCTACGATATCGTAGCACTCATATGTCATTTAACTGCATTAAAGTGTACAAGGAGAAATATTTATAATATGATTTGGCTGTGAAAAATTAAACCTGTAAATCAACACAATCAAAAGATATGACAGTTCAAGTCGCAAATTTTCGCATGTTTTGCGTTTTCACAGGAAAATCAAAACCTATAGGGTATCTTCCCGTTGACCTAGAATCATGAAATTTGGCAAGAAACAAGGTCTTTTTTTGCAGCACTTATATAGGCATAAATCTGAAAACCGGAAATATGTAGTTAAGTAATCATTATTTATTCAGACGCCTTATCGATGTCTCACACGCTTACCTCGGGCAACGCATTAGTTTAGCCATTCAAAGAGGTAATGTCGCTAGCATTTTGGGTACTCTACCAGCAGAAAGCGACCTAAATTCTATTTTTAGTTTGTAGTATTTATTTTAATTTTTAGTCATAGTTAACATTTAACCTAGTTTGACAAGTTGGTACGGAAGCCTCGGTGCGATTCGCATTCAACTCGCACTTGTCCAATTTTATTTCAAAATGGCGGAGATATTGTGGTTGAAAACGTAAAGTTTAAATCATATTTCAGCCTTTACGAAAAATGTTCACAAAACTTTTTTCACAAAACATTTATTCAGTATTCAGTATATGGGCAAATAAAAATGTGCACTTACACACGTCAAATTACATTAAATAGATCATATTCGATAAAAAATATTATAGATATAACAAAAACATTACTTATTGCTTTGAATTTACAAAAGAAAAACAAAGGTATTGAGCCATTCAGCTTTCATCTAGACGTCGAACGTCACACTTAAAACATATGTTTAAATCCGATTAACTTCAAGAGGTCGGAGGTGTGCCATAAGTTATGTAAAGACAGACGCGCACGGCCCCTGATCATTCTAGGCCTTACTTGTTCACCATTGCTTACCACCAGGCGAGATAGTGGTCGAGCGCTAACCAATCAGATAAAAAAAAGTATACGCATTCAAGTTTTTCAGTAAAATGTAGTACAAAATATTTTAAAACAATAGTATATACGAGTACCTCTCTTTTTGCTTCAGGGGTTAAAAGGAAAAGAAGAAGAAAATACTAGTTTCAGACCTCGTTCGTGTTCTTCCGCTGTTTTATTTCACACAGCTCACTAACACAACTTTAGTGTTATTTTCTCTCCGCTGCAGTTAATAGCCGCTCAGTGCTCCTGTGTAGCTCTAATTCGAAAATAAAGGGTAATGAAACCACAGTATTGTTCTAATATAACATTTATGGTAAAAAACCGTAATGTAACTAAGAAACCACTAAAATGTTTAACCGATTTTACAAAACGGAGGAATTTTATGGCTTCGTTTGGTTTTTTTTATTATTTTGCTGTGTATGTTACTAGTGTTTGATATTAACTTTTTTTCGTGAGTGGATTATATTTCAGGAGTAGAACATGTAATCGAGATCATGAGAATACCTTCAGAGATATAATATATTAATATGTAATACGAACGAATAATGTAATAACCTTTTTTTTTCTAAAAACAAATGGTAAAGAAAAGAGAAAGCCGATCACAAGATTAAGTTTGTGATACGATTCAGAATGTGCATATAATGAGTTAAGAAAATCCTTTAATCTAAACACTTTTCTAGAAAAATAAATAATATATTCTCCTTTTTCCCTAACGACTCTAATAATAGAAGTACTGGCCAAGAACATTTTAGTAAAATAGTCACGGATAAAACGGTCCAATATAATGGCTTTGTTTGAATAATCAATGTATTACTTTTCCAAATGCGGCACAATCAGAAAATTACTTCGTTTTGCCGTTATCACAACTGTTGTGGAGGTACCTTGCAATTAAAGGTACGATCTCAGTACTTTTCAATTGTTTTCTGATCGCGTTTGGTTTTGGTAAACCAGTCGGTACAAATACTTATACTGCGCTATCTGATCGCCGCCTAGATCGCGCACGCAGGACGCTGCGGTGTGTCCGTACCTTAAATGTGCCAGATCCAATGTTTATATAATAATACAAACTACATTTTCAACCGACTTCCAAAAACAAAGGAGGTTCTAAATTCGTATGTATGTTTTTGTTTTTGTTTATGTTACGCGATTACTCTGTCACTTCTAAACCGATTCGAATGATTATTTTTGTAATCAGTAGGGTACGTTTTCGAAGTGATCCCATTGTAATTTCATCGAGATCCGATAAGTATCTTCAGAGATATGACGATAAACGTCTCACTGTACTGAAATTGACTCGCGGGGCATTGAAGTCGGTTGTTTTTTAGTTTCTAAACTATCTTAATTATTAGAGGCAAAACTTTGAGTCAAATTCAATCTCTAGACATTCGAATTGACATAGATGTTACATAAGTAAAATATCTTATAATGATAAGAACATCTCATAGCATGTATAAATTAATAAGTATAAATTGAATAAAATATTGGAAGATATATTTACCTGTCATGTTATTTAATATTGTTATAAAAGCTACGGCATATTATTTTTAGAAATGCCAGGCAATTTGTGACAGATTTCATGAAAATAGTATCGAAAATAATATTTACTTAGAAATTAAAGAAGGTTTGCAATATTATGGAGACGAAATAATAGTAGAAAATAGAGCAAGAAGCTTAGATCAATCAATAAAATATTAACAGCTGTAAATCTTACTAAGTACTAGTACGAGCTTAAAGTTAAACTTAAGTATCGCACCGAGCCTTAAATTGTTCAGAGCACCTGGGCATGTTTCCCAAGCGGTGTGGGTTCGAGTCCCGTCAGTACGATGACATTTTGAATCGTGTGTAACAATTTACATAAATATAAAGCGTGTAACACTTCAAGAAACGTAATTTAATTATTTTATGTTAAGAGCCAGCCTTTTATCAGCTCTCAATAGAGTCCCTGATAGCCAATTAGAAACGTATTTGCCATGTAAACTACTACTTGTATATGGATATATCAGAAACCCGTTACAGAAACCGATGTAACTGGTCCTAAATGGTTAAAAATAAAATAAGAGCAATAAATGAATGAATTATTAATTATGAAAATTCTCAATATAAACTATTTTCCTGCATTTTCATTATAGTAATTACCGTATAGTGTATAAAACTTTATTAATTTTAATTTTATTAATTTTCTTTCTAAAATAAAATACTTATTGAAAGTATTGAAACTATAAAATTAAGAAAGAATTCTTGCAGTTCAGGAGGTACATAGCAATATCAAAAAAGTACACAGCATATAAAAAACCTCAAACGATCATAAAAAAGGCAGACGGATTCGTGCATCCATCCGAGTCCGAACATCCGAGTGAACGCAAGTTCGGTAATACTAAATGCTTGAGTAATACGCTTCCGCGCTCAGTTTGCTACCAAGCGGCAGCAGGGTCGGACGCTTTCGTGCAGTATTACTTCGCAGCGTTGCTTACGTAGTAAACATGCCGCATTGACTATGCCGGACTGAGCGCGGAAACTTATTACTCAAGAATGTAGTATTACTGAACTTGTGGTCACTCGGGTGTTCGGCACAAATCTGTCTGCCTTTTTTATGATAGTCTGAGATCAAAAACATACATTTAAAATAAGAGCAGCAGTTAGGTCGAAGCCTGCCTACTTTTGCAAACGTATTCAACATAAATAAAATACAAATACGCGGTGTAAGTATGCACATACGATACGATACCGAATGACACGATCGTGCGGTGGACCTTAGATCTGTATCGCAGTATTTTTGTGCGCGGTAGAACCATAAGTATTGCCATTTATATTCTGTACAAAAAGGAATAAACTATTAAGCAAGTCGCAATTTATGGGGTAATTTAATAAATGTCATAAGAGAATTTACTAAAACTTTATGTTAATTTAGGATAATCTGAAATATTCACGAAAACACCTTATAACAGTACCGAAAACGTGTTTTAAGAAAGATCTCTAATTTTTGAGTTTCCATTTTTTGTATTGGTCAGCTAAACAACTGTTGCGACACTTTATATAGTGCTATATTGTAGAGGTACTACACGTAGTAACTATTATATAATCTGTGGTACTACTACTACTGTCTATACATTTTTGGTACGGCGGATATTTTTAGACCGACTTCCAAAAAGGAGGAGGTTCGCAATTCGTCTCCATGTTTTTTTATGTTGTGACCCAATCACTCCGCCAATTGTAAACCGATTTGAATGATTATTTTTTTCATAGGTAGGGTTCAACTCCAAAGTATATCTAGAGATATGACGGTAAACATCTCAAACTTGCTACTGAAACTGACTCGCGCGGCATGAAAGGCGGTTTATTTGTATTGTTCCCATTAGCCCCCGCGAATATACGCTTGTTACTTAATCCAAACCGGCGATGAGTAGTAGAGCGCCTTGCCTGTGGATGGTATATTCCAATAAATACAATCTGAAAGTCTTGAAAATGCTAATTAATACAAAATACAATACAATACAAAATCTAAAATCTTTTTTGTATACCAATTCAAACTAATTTACGAAACAGTAGAAACTTAAAACAACTATACAATGTACGAACTTATCGCCAAGAGCGATTTATTCCAGTCAACGTTTGCATGGAGAAAGGGATATAGCGTGTAGCAAGGTCAGTAAATTTTTTTGTCCTCTAGATGAAGTGTGTTGTACCGTAGTTCTATACCGTACTTCATTATTGTGACCTTCCGACTTCACAGAAAAGAAGGGAGTTCTCAATTTGACTGTGTATATATATATCTTTTTGTTTTTTTTGAGATCTGACAAGTATCTCCAGATATATGGAGATAAACACCTCAGTACTGAAAATGACTAGCGCAGCATTTGAAGTAGGTTATTTTTCGTTTTATAAACGATCTTAAATTATTTATTATCGTCTTTTCGTCATCGTTTACAATAATAGACTAAAACGAAATAGTAGGCACTCAAAAAAAAAATTCATACCTACAAACTGGTTAACTAGTACAAAAACAAAATCCAATATAGTGCAGTAGATAGAAACGGTGACGCTAAAACTAAGAGACTTCGGAGTCTCGCCAACAACAGTCTAGGTAACACGTCTGTGGCTACATGTTATAGCCAAACTTTTGCAAAATCTAAAGGAGAAAAGTTAAGCAAGTAATATAAACCCACTTACTGGAATCTTTGATAATACACTCTACATTATCTAAGCGTGCAGTATTGTCACGTAGGATTGAACTATTAATTAGTCTGTGATGTTTCATACCATAAAAACTGGCCAAGTGCGAGTTGGACTCGCACATGTAGGGTACCGATTGAACAAAATTTGCCGGGAAAATAAGTTTTTTGTATGGGGACCCCCTTGTATTTTTTAATTATTTTAGTTTATATAATTTGATATTATAGCAGCCATTATAATCCACTCTATAAACAAATTTCAAGTCTCTATCTATTACGGTTTGTAAGATCGAGCATAAAACGCCTGAAAAACACGTTTCTTGTATGGGGAACCCCTTTCATTTTTAATTTGTTTTTAGTATTTGTTGTTATAGCGGCAACAGATATACATCATCTGTGAAAATTTCAATTGTTTAAATATCACGGTTGATGAGATACAGCCTAGTGGCGGACGGACAGCGGAGTCTCAGTAATAGGGTCCCGTTGTACCTTTGGGGAACGATACCCTAAAAACTGTGTGCCTAATAGGTATTTTGTTCAACTGTTTCTCATTTTTATGTATTATTGTACAGGATCACTTTGTTTTCCGTCTTTCTGTCTGGCTGTCCACGTCTGTCCCTCTGTTAAGACTCTTTATCTCTGGAATGCGTAGAGGTATCAAGTTTATACTTATATTAAATACTTGCACCAACTTATACTAAATACTTGGTGCAAAACATGCATTAATTACACATTTCAACCATCAAACATGGCTTACTGGCGATGTTAATAGCATAATAACCCGTATTATCTGAACAAACGGTTGACAATATAATAATCCTTGAAGAGAACCCTTTATCCTATTCATATAATAGTCAATACACAAATCCGCTAAGGTAAGGGGTCGCTGCTAAAGGTACGTCGCGGGAAACTGCCAGCCAGCGGAAAGTTACGTCCCTTTCGACGAAGCAATAACCTAAAATTATTACCTTCAAGGTAAGATCTGCGAACGAAGAAAGACAATCGGGAACTCGGTCTAATTCGATTATTGCTTGTTCACGGCGAGAGTTTACTTTGAGTTGGGTTTGGCTATCCCCTCGTTAGGATAAGCTTTAGTAATGAGAGATTTATTTAAAAAGTTTAGATTGTAACCATTGTATTACAATGTAATACAAAAAAATAAGTAATGGTTTTTGTATCATATTACAGTACTAGCAATGGCAAAATAGTACTAATGTTTCATACGATTGCACTGCGTGCGCCTGTTACCTGAGAAGATGTTAAATCCTTCTAAATTCTAATTGGTCACGGTCCTCCAAACCTATAAATATTTTTATTCCACAAATTTAACATTTTAAAAGTGGTGATATTGACTCATGCTGACTAGCAAATGTAGAGCCTGTGCAAAAAGAGAACGTCGTTGAAATTGAGTTCGTGTCGGTCGTCAGTCGTTTCAATTTACTGTTTTTGTTGCATTGACAACACTGCTGTCATTACTAGTACGATTATAATTTATGATCGTAGAAGACGAAAAAACTGACTTCATATGCCGCGATAGTCAAATTAGCCAGTATTCAGTATCATATCATCAAGGTATACAAATGCATCGATTTCGAGTTTAAGATGTTTATCTCCATATCTCCGGAGATTATTATCAGATCTTTATAAAATTTCAACGGGACCAAATAGGAGGTATAATATCATAAACAAAAAAATATTTTTTCAAATTGGTTAAGATTTGACGGAGTTCAGAGGCAAAAAACATTTTTTTTAAATACAGTCGAATTGAGAACCTACTCCTTTTTATGAAGTCGGTTGAAAATAGGAATTAAACAAAAATACTCACGATTTCTGATTGAAGACCACACAAGCCACACGAACCCATACTAGGGGGTCTGGTCTTATTATGAAATTTTGCACAGGAACTACTAACTAGTTTTTGTTTAGAATGGAATTATGTACTTGCCAGAGTATGTGTTGCCACACATACACTAGCAGGTAATTCCATTTTCTGGCAGTAGGTACATATGTTAAATGATAAAGCAAAACGTTTTGTGCGGGTGGGTGGATGGAACGTCCACCATAAAGCGATGGGGCACATCGGTACCTACGTCTGGTTGTTCGATAGTAAAAGAGGATGGCGGTACTAATTCGTAAAACAATATTTATCGTAACCTATTTTTATGTAAGAATTCACGTGTAAATTAAAGTTGTATCTACTTATATAGGTACAGATTTTCTTAATATTATTTCAACAAATATAAACTGCAGCTTTCCTCACAAACCCGTATCAAAGTTAGGAAGCCATATTCACGTTTGACACAAAGTACCCGCCTACATAACTCACAATAAGAACAAATGAAAACAAACAGCCTCCATGAGCTTTCCATTGTGATACCGCAACTAGAAAGCTGAGAGCTCGTTCCGAGACGTCAGCATTCTTTGTAGGCCAAGGCTTTCACCCCAGCCCTCTTATCTTAAAATAAATGAGGTTATTTAGCTTCTTTAAAATAATGAGAGGACATTTTAACGTCCACTTAGCGGTAATAAACGTCGATCTATTTTATTTAGGAGCGCCGTTAATTCCTTGTTTTTCGCCGAGCCTTTTTATTGCTCGTATTATTTTTTCGAACGTTTAGTAACACGTCGTGATGCCGTTTACTTTAGTGTTTAGATATGTAGTAATAGACTATGTCCTATAAGTACACTTAGTATGTAGTATTAAACCAAGGACACCCACTACAAGGGAAAAAGTAAAAAGCATATTCGTTAATTATTCTGAAAATTACATGATTTTAATAACATCAATTTAACCTCAAATCCTTAATCATATCAATCTTCTAATACTATAAGAATCTTTGTCCTGACATACTGACTGACTGACAGACAACGCACAGCCCAAACCGCTGGTCGTAAAGACTTGAAATTTGGAGGGTATATTTGTCTTAATACGTAAGGTGTACTAAGAAAGGATTTTCCAAAATTCACCCCTTAAGGGGATGAAATGGGGGTTCAAAGTTTGTATCGAGAAACAAGATTAGATAGTCTTTTCTATTCGAAACTTCACACAAGTGCTCCAGTAAAAAAATAAGTAAATACGTGTTTCAGGTATTTTTGACATTCCGCCCCTAAGAGGGTAAACGCATTGTGAAAATCAATATTGTTTCGGATTGCGCTGAAATTTAGTATGCAAATAGTCATTACGACGTCAGTTCCTTCTGCGAAAGGATTTTCCAAAATTCAACCCTGAAGGGGATAAAACGGGGGTTCAAAGCTTGTATGGGGAAACAAGATTAGATAGTCTTTTTTATTCGAAACTTCACACAGTAAATAAATAATAAAATACATGTTTCAGGTTTTTTCGAAATTCCACCCCAAAGAGGGTGAAGTGGGGTAACAAAGTCTGAAATCAATATTGTTTCGGATTGCGCTAAAATTTGGCATGCAGATAGTTATTTTGACGTAGGTATCCGCTAAGACAGTAAGTAAGTAAGTAGTATATTTCGAAATTCACTTTTCAAAGGGATGAAGTGGGGGTTCAAATTTTGAATAATCATTTTATTCGACATTTCACACAAGTACTTTTGTACATAAATAAGTAAATACGAGTTTCAGACTTTTTCAATTGCCACCCTAAGATTGTGAACTTGGGGTAACAAAGTCTTAAAATCAATATTGTTTCGGATTGCGCTGAAATT
Source organism: Cabera pusaria (assembly GCA_954871355.1). Taxonomy (NCBI): domain Eukaryota; kingdom Metazoa; phylum Arthropoda; class Insecta; order Lepidoptera; family Geometridae; genus Cabera; species Cabera pusaria. The sequence goes on from OX940887.1 coordinate 20,103,086, forward strand.
TAGAATGCAGATAGTGATTATGACGTTGGTATCCGCTCAGAAAGGATTTTCAAAAATTCCTCCTGGATACGGAACGGGGATTCAAAGTTTGTATGGGGAAACAAGATGAGATAGTCTGTTTTAAGCGAAACTTTACACATAAGAACTTCTGTAAATAAATAAGTAAGTACGTGTTGTAGGATTTTTCGAAATGGGGTAGGTAACAAAGTATGAAAATTTGGATTTTTCGGGTTTTATAAATATTAATCCCGATTTGCCTTAGTCACGCGATAACATGAAAATGGGTGAACCGATTTGGCTAATTCATATTTGATGTCTTTAATGAAAGAATCGTTTTTACAAAAGAAAAGTTTTAAGTAAAAATAAAAGGAGTTTTTAACGCGGGCGAAGCCGCGGGGCACTTCTAGTTATAAATAAATCTTAAAATAACAATAAAATAATAAACAGGTAACATGGAAATAGGCCCGTAAAAACCTACCAAAATTACAATGAAACAAAACCAGGCGAAACATACACTTAGCTTTGTAATTTTCAAGCGACTTCCAAAAAGGAGGAGGTTCTCAATTCGTCTGTATGGTTTTTTATGTATGTATCTTACGCGATTACTCCGTCAATTGTGAACTGATTCGAATGATTCTTTTTTAATCGGTAGGGTACATTTCCAAGGTTCTCTCATTGTAATTTCATCGAGATCTGATTAGTATCTCCAGAGATATGACGATAAACGTCTCAAACTTGCTACTAAAACTGACTCGCGCGGCATGGAAGCCGGTGGTTTTAGTTTTTAAACTGCCTTAATCATGTACCAAAGCAACGAAAAGTGCAACCATTTCTACGACGCGAAACGCGTGTAAGATTTGGCGTCGTTCAAAGCGCGTCTAAAGCACAAGCCAGGCAGAAAAGACGTAAGACACAGTACATAGATGCGTTTTCGCTCCGACCTCCTAATGTTCCAAGACTTAACATTATTTCTGAAATTCAATTGAAGAGCCATCATCGCCATCATCCTTACTAAGCCCAATCTATTTTTATTTATGTAATACGCAGGACGCCGCGGTGTGGCCGTACCTTTATAGGGTAACGTTTGACCACTATTTCGTATGGTTGTAAGTGATGATGTGGTTGAAGACGGTGAACCCGCTACGGCTAGAATACTCTGAGTCTCAAGGGCTGTGTGCGGCTGAATTTCTTTTTGATGGTGGTAACATATTTATATATATTTCGATACGTACGTACATACGAGTACAGTTGATTAAAATTGACTACTAAGATTTTATTAGGTACGTTGTTTAAAAGTTAGTTACAATAGTTAGGGCTGATTCCTGATAGCGCTAATATGAAGAAATCTGACAGATTTTTGACAGCTTTTATATGGCGCTATGTGTCAGATAACTATCTAACGCATTATCAGGGACCCGTGAAAATGGCCCTAAAGCTAATAAAAATGGGTCTACATAAATGTTACATCTTGTTTTTCAATACTATAAGTACGTTTGTTTTTCACCGAACAGTGAACATTGATCCCGAGATTCTCCTGACTGCGTAAATACGCAAAAGTAATACAAATTATTTACCTTTGGTTATTCAACAATAACAGGCTCATTGAGCTGTATTAAATGCCTTTGAACTTACGACGTCAGACAATCTTAACATTATTCTGCTTTATGGCACGTGGTATAAACTTAATACATTCGGAAAACATGACTCGCGTCGTGAGTTTCAGTAGGTAGGTAAAGTTAAGATTACATATACTTATCAGTTTTGTAGGCACATAACACAATAACTGCTTAATCGCGCTCCACAAACACATTTATAAGGCAATCTGAGATGAAGCACCGACTTACATAATTTAATAGGTCAGTTACAAACCTTAGTTTTATTATATTTTTTTGAAATTATCATTGTTTGCGAGAACGCAACCTCATAAGTTACACAGCTCACTGAGTCAGCTCAGTTTATCAGTGATGGTTAACATTATTATAATTTATAAGTCCACAGAAATAATTATTAATATTTCTGTGTTGAAGTCGTAAACAGAGAGAAAATTAAAATATTTCAGTTTGTGTGAATATTAGGTACTGACCCGTAATTTATTTGGTGCGGTCTGGGGCGTTTTCATAACGCGAATAGGCTCTTGGGCGGCACGCTTCACAAAATCGCCCGGAGTGCTTCTGCAAACTCAAGTTTGAAACAAATTCCGGGAGGGAACGCTCATTGTCAGGGCTCCGGAGTGAATTTTCCGATCCAGTGATCGTCGTTAATCAGAAAACGGGGTAATAAAACAGAAATGTGCTCGGTAGAAGTTAGAAATGCCTAAAATCGAATTCAGAGCTACTTGCAAATAATGTTCGAAAACGTTTATCGTATTCTACATTTTTATTTTATACAACACATTTTTATTAATAAAAAAATATTGTAGCCAATATATCCGGATTAAACTAGAGCTGTCCCTTCCTTTCATATGAACGTTTCGATATGTTCTACGGGTGATTTTATTTAGATCTTTTATCCATGCTATAAAACTGAGAGTGGGCTATAAAGCTTGATTCTCACAACATATAATCCTGGCATATTATACCTACTTATTTTATAAGGTTCATATTTACATATATTCATTTGTTTTTACAGGCTCGGGACCTAAGAACATTGTGTTGACTGTTTTATTAATTTCAATGTCAATTTTTATAAAAATGTCATACAATAACATATCTTTGGCATGTACTCACAGTCTACTAGAGATAGAAAAATTAATTACTGTTTTGCTAAAAAGTTATTTTTTTTTTGTAGATTTTTTAGTTATAGCCAATATTATATTTTTATAATTAATATTAATCGTAAAAAGTAATATTTAGATACTAATATTTTAAATCTCAGGAACCTCGGTTTTGTAGAATATTTTTTAGAATTTTTTCTGCGTGGCTCATTGAGTCTAATTTTGACTACACGATAATAACATGAAAAAGTTAAGTAAAGCTTTCAATGAAATCCCACGCATCCAGCCCACGTCATTTATCTTGATCGAAAAATATAAGCAAACACTAGCTTGAAAAAGCTATTAGCAAATTTAAAGCTATTTTAACGGCCTACGCATATTTAGTCATGAAAGGCTGTCTGCTCCGTCACCAGACCACATTTACATCGCGTTCCTGTAAGTTCCCTTCAGTCGGTGGTGGATCGATGGCGAGGGGTCGCACATTCATCATCCAACCCACTGCGAGCACCCTTTACAGACATTAATTTGTAACACCTCCCTAGGCACTCGAATATATGATTTTTTGGGTTTCAGAATTTTCTCAGAACATAAGTACTTGAACTGATTTATGACCAGGACACTAGGAAAAGTTAAGCCTACGTTACTTTAGTATGATATTAAAGTACCTACGCTATAAAAAAGAGCTCATACTCTTTGTTCTGAAATAAAGGCCGATTGTGTTTAACTGAAAATACATATCCTAAACCTTCCTCTACCCGAAACGTTTATTTAAATTTGGTTGTCATACCTTTCGAAAGTGATATGTTACTACCATATGTAAATAAAAATAGCTAAAGGGTTGTATCTGTTTACTAAATATTAAATTATAAATGTATTTCACTATTATGAGCGAGATTAACAATTATTTTTTAAACAAATCTATAAAATTATGCAATCCGCCATAATATGCTGAAGACTGCTAAACGTCATTCAAGAAGAATGATATTACGTTAGAATAAGAATAACCAAATTAGTATCAGTATTTTAAACCTGATTTACTCGAACGTGATGAGATTGGCAACGTCTGACACTTTGAAGCATTTTGGCGTGAATTTTACTAAATGTTTATTCTTCACAAAAAATACAGTATGTAAATTTGCGAGGACCAAATATTTTAACCCGTGTATGTTTATAGGCGAGAAATAAGGTTGTGGTGAATAAGTTTTTGAAACACAAACACTTTCTATAATTTGTGTATAAATAATAGTAATTTAATTATGTAACACCTGTTTTCGTTATTTAAAATCCACGGATCCAATCTAGGATCCAATCTTATCATATGTCAAGTCAAAGTCAAAATCAACATGGCAAACGTCAGTTCAAGTGAGGCTATGTGTACTTAAGTACATAGAGAAAGTATATTATATGGATAAGAGACAACATTATCGTATGCGAATGAAATAGCTATAGAGATATAACCCGACTAAAACTATGAACACGTGATACATATGCCAGCTATAAGATAAAAAGAACAACGTAATTTGGTCGGGTTATACATGACAGCGGGTGAGAGCCAATGGGTGCACTAGAAACTGGCTCCATACATTGCTGGAGCCAGTTTAATCGCATACGCAGGTAAAGGATAAAAAATTGTTGTTCATCTCGCTCTCTCATACCAGTGATTGTATAGTTTTATCCTTCTCATATTATTATTGTTATTTAAATGTAATGTAATCCGCTTAATATTCCATCCACGTGTACGTACAATATACGACGTAGCTCAATGTGTCTTCCACCGGTAGCTATCATTTGATGCAAGCGATGATGGTTATTTTCATGAACACTAACTAATATCGCTTGACTAATACAACCGTGTATTATATTCATTGCATTAAATATATAATTTTGCACATTATAGAGCACTTATTCACAATCTGTCATCATGCCTATCCTGAGCAGTTGTGGTAAGAGTAACTTTCTTAGGTAATAGACACAATAATACCTGAGAGACAGTAACAATCGACACGTTTACAATAAGTGACACGTGATGGCTGGTGGAGAGACCGAGTTTCTGGCTAACAGTTGCCAGTACGTAGAAATGTTATACCTACATAATATTCTACTAATATTATAAAGACGTAAGTTTGTGAGTGTGTAAGTTCCTATGTTTGTTACTTCGTCACGCAAAAAATACTGAACCGATTGAGCTGAATTTGGTATGTAGATAGCCTGTAGACCCTGGAATAACACATAGGGTACTTTTATCCCGACATTCCCACGGAAACGATGTCTGCGCGGGTAAAACCACGTGGCACAGCTAGTAATATTTATGATTATATTTCCTGAGGCAGGCTGCTGAGACTGCACTTATTATGATGATATTTTACTGATAAAAAACCGTTGGCATCAATAAACTAAAATATATACATCACAAGCATCTAAAATATAATTGGAAAGTTATGGAAATTATCTCGAATTAGAATTTAATCTTGGGCTTCAATAAAATATTGGCGACTATACGACATTAAAAAAGTTAAGTACCAACGGCAGAGACCAAATAAATCAAGAATGCGACTGGAGGAAGCGTAATAATGAAACTATAAAGCAAGTGGTGAAATTGTGAGAGTTCCTGCGAAGCCTTGAAGGGGAGAACCCTCGCGTGTCAGGACGATATTATTAAATTTGGGGTGGCATCAAGAGTACGACAGGAGACATTTTACCGTGCCTATTTATTGTTGCCCCACGACACTGTTTATTGTTTACCTTGTGAATAAATTATATGTGAATGTAAACAAGCGGAGTATTAAGTTATACAAAAATTACAAAAATATCGTTTGTTACGTTACAAAAATTATGCGGCTAGTTTACTTGAGCGGTTGTTTTATTAGGACGAGCCTATTTAGAAGAAATTTCTTAGTACTTACTTCGGGTCGCTAACAAACTAATAAATCATTTTCTAAGAACGCTTTTCTTTTATAAACAAGTTACATCTTTTGTGTTCTACATTGGGTATACATTCAACGACTTACACACGAGTATATTAATATCGAGTATAATAATATAGGTATCGATAATTTAACATAACGGCTGTTTAGTAATATTACACGTATTCTTTTTTTTTGTATATGAGTAAATAAGCTAAGCCCGCTTTACCAATGTTGAAAAAGTATCTTATTATTTGCTTTGTTGCTCCTATACAAAATATCTAATGGGTTCCGGCAGCTATTCTTGAATGCCAGTTCCCATTCTTGCCCTAGCGTGCTGCCATCTTCGACCGCATTATTACTCACGAACAAGAAATGCGAGTATATGCGGTATAAAAAAAAACAAATTGATCGACATTTGAAATATTGGTTAGTGACGGCATATGTAGGTACTCTAAGAGCGTTTGTCCGCAGCAACGGCACCGGGACGTCACCGGCACCGAGATTTTTTCGGGCCGATTTAAAAATGATGTGCCGGCGATAGTTTGTCCACCGCCACCGATCCTGGTGGTTCTGTTTCTTCTAGCTGCTATGCGTGGCCGATGCGTTTCCATAGAAATAAAACAAACAACCTCAGACAAAAAAACAATAACCGATCGAACGGCGCCGAGCGCCGGCAGTGTATTGACAAGATCTAACGTGTATTTTATAGCGAGCCAATGCCGGCACATCGGCCCGTCAAAATCTCTGGCCGATTTCTAGCGGTCGCGCCGATCTGCTCGAAATATCGGCGGCCGGGATGACGTCGCCCGGTGCCGGTCATGCTGTGGACAAGCTGCCATACTATACATATGTACCGTTACTTCGGCGCCGGCATTTTGTTCCCGTTGACGTCCCGGTGCCGTTGCTGTGGACAAACGCTGTAAGGAGTAGGCACCTATGCAATGTTTTGATTTAAGATGACAGGACAATCACGATGCTCGCCTGATAGTAAGCAACTATAAGTAAATAATCTATTAACAGAAGAAGTGGAACGCAAAATACTGAATGACCAGAATTTTGCGCATTGCACCCATTACCTTGAAACATCTAGATGTTGGGTCTTAGGTGTCCTGTAATTTTTCTGGAACCCCCTTCAACCCTAAAAAAAATGCATGCGCGGCAATCTTTGAGGACTGCCGATAAAAGTAGAAACTAAGTAACTTGTGAATTGTATCGTCGCGATACACAGTAGACGTATAGCTCATGGGAAGCGTGCGGTGACTATGACACGAGTTTCACGCTTTTTGCTCACCCAAAAAGTACACATATATACACAGTATTCATAAAGCTAATGGAAAGCGTTCGGTAACGATGACGCGAGTTCCATGATTTTTGTTCAACCAAAAAGTACTCAACGCACCCAAAGAAGTTTTCACTTCATCATTTTTATTTCAAGGTTAAGAATTATAGCCAATCAGACTACCCTAGGCGATTATCAGAAGCCCTACAACTATAAAATACTGTAAAACAATACATTATTTAGGTGTTAAGTAACATTATTAATAGAACTATTATCGAGATATTTACCATGTTTTTTATCAAAGCGGCAGTAGCCCAAAAAAAATAATTCAATAGCCCAATGGGTAAGGCGTCGAACTTGCGATCGAGAGGTCGTCAGTTCGATCCCACCCATTGCACTATTGACGTGAACTCACTCCAGATACAAGCATATTTAGCTTAGTTGGGGGGGTTAACAAGACTAATAGTAATGTGCCACCCACATTGCTAGTTTCAAATGTTTCGGCTCTGTTGCAAAGTCAAAGCATTTATTCATTATATGGCTACGAATAAATAATAAGTCAGGAAGTCTAATTCAGAACAAATTCCACACAAAAAGTGGCCGCCCTCCTTCAAACCAAAACGACGTAGATTCAAAATAAGAATCACTTCTGAAGATACAAATGAATATGCTTGGTAATTGATTTAAATTCGGAACGAAGGCATGGATTGCTTCGCGCATTAGCTGCAGTGTCTTCTATGACAGCTGAGTCGAACAAGAAAAATGTCCGTCTAATGACGCGCTGGACACGACTTTTAACCTCGCCTACTTAGACACGACTTTTGTTGGGTATTTTTTTTAACGCAGTTACATTTACTGACTTATTATTTATTCGTAGGTATATGGGCAGATTAAAAATCTGCACTTACACACGTCAAACAACATTAAGAGCAAGCGCTATGATCACGGATGAATCATAAATATTGTTAGGTACCATTAAAATATAATACCACTCTCATTCTCATTATAGCAAGTAGGTGATATTGACTTGTCCGACCGAAGTATGAGGAAAATGAACTGATATAAGTACTTACCTATTTCCTCCCTCACAATATATTTCTTCAGAGGGCAGCCACTACAAATCTTTTTAAATGATGTCTTGGGAACTACAAGAATAAAGACTCACGAGCCAAGAGCTCAACTCTCTTTACGATTATTACAAAACTCTCATCTTTAACAGAACAAGCTAAAAAAATAAGTTTTTACCGACGCATTTTTCCCCACTTTTTAACTTAGTCTGGGGGTCTGCAATGCTAATGACGGTTCAACGTCGTATTTATAATAAGGGGAGCGGTTTATATCCCAGACTATTTTCTCTTTTTAATAATTATACCACTTCAGAAAGCAAATCGTAAACTCGTAGGTTAAATTAGTTGCCGTGAGAGAATTTCGACGATAAAGTTTTGAGTGTTAAACAAAACATTCATTTGTTACCGACATCAAAATTTAAGGACCTTTCTAATTGTACACGTTGTGGAAAATATAACATCGCTGAAAAACATTTTCATCCACTAAAATATTAAATTCTGCAGTAATCAAGAGTCACAAGGAATTACTAACGAGCATTACATAAAGGAAGATGACTCTGACTTATAATAAATCACAAAAAACTTCTGCTTAATCCAACATATTCATAAGTAAACATAATGATATTCGAAGCAATACATATTTATTTGCTGGAAAAAAAATAAGTATGTAAGGAAAAAACTTACGTGTGCGTAATCTTTCCTTCAGGAAAAACACGTGAACGTTCAGAGTGGTAGAACTCGACGCACGTAGGGCGGCCGCATGACGTGTCCAATGCGCCCGACTGACGGAGCGCCCGCCCCCGCTCGCCGCCCTACGCGCAACTTCCTTGCCAGCCAACTGCTACGGAGCTACGAAACTGTAGCTACGAAACCGCTCTATACTCCACGCTATTTTTATTATTTTCTAGTAGTGTTATTTATTTATTAGTGTTTAGTAACTGAACTTTATAGGAATTAAGTCATGTGTACTTCCAGTAATTATTATATCAACTTACATTTGTATTTGTATCTTAATATATTCGTGTTTTTGTAAAAAAAATCAAAAGGATGGTTTGACGCTGGGTTTACAAATAATTTTTTGTGTTTAAGAGATAAAATTCGGTCGTCTCATCGGTAACGACGGAATAATTTAAAACATAGACTATAATAGCTACTAAAACTTTAGATAGCCGGCATTTTGCGCGACATTGCAGTCCACTGTTTTTAGGTATTAATTACTCTAGAAAGTTTGTCTTGAAACATACACATACTGTAATTTTTACATTATATATTTTAGACACTTTGTGTCCTTTATAACGACAATATTTCTACTTCATATTAAAATATTAATGAGGTGTGTAATTCGTTTCCCAGACCTGTACTCAGGTGAACTACAAGAAGTTCTACCACTAACTCTTTCTCTATGCAAAGGTTGATTGAAAGATATTGAATTTAGTGATAAGTCCTACCTAAGAATACAGCCGAAACCAGAAGGCGTCAACCTAGATGTAAATCTACTAAAACCACTCATAAATAGTGTGATTTCACGCGCCGGCAATTCGATAAGTCACTGTGACAACGTAGTTACGTATACATACATACATACAATCACGCCTTTTTCCCGTTGGGGTAGGCAGAGACTACTTCTTTCCACATGCTACGATCCTGACATACCTCCTTCGCATCTTCCACTTTCATGAGCGCCTTCATACATGCATTTTTCGATAGTTACGTATAGTATAAGTGTTTTATAAATGTCTGATTAAATTATTATATTTAAGCCATCTTGTGCCGTTCCTACCTGTAAAATGCTAACTCGCAACATTACAGGCATTTTTACTTACATGGCATTTTTTTTTACGGTTTTTTTACCGTTCTCCCGATTACGCCACCAGGCCCTCTAGTTTTACAGGCATGTGTATTCCGGCCTTAAGCTTCCGGTTGGACGCGGTTTCTGTTTTTTTTTTAATATTCTGAGAGTCCACAAATAAGTATTTCGAGTAAACAGCTTATTTTAATACGTGCACTTATATAACATTTAATATAGTATTTTACCGTTTTGTTTTAATCAATTATTAACATTTTCGTTAAGCCAGCCACGACTTAAGTCATAGGCTATTTTCACCCTATGCAAAGCACATTGGTTATCTCCACTTAGCGTCTCTACCACATCGTACAGTTTCACACCTCCACAACAAGGTACAAACGGAAGTGAAATAAGCCGAAACTCGGATTAGAGTTCCACTGAGAGACGATCGCGGCTTATCTGGCGCATCCTGTCCTGCGTTACTTTTAATGATAATGTCTTTACTTATTAACTTGGCTCACTTCGCTCGTCTTGCTCAATTCGCTTCATTAACGAGGTGAGTATGGCGAGTCATTAATGTGGCATTACGGCGAGAGAATTACCGCGTAAAATATTATAAAGGGTAATATTATCTAGGGCGCTTGGAGCTAATGTGTGTAGTGACTTTTCGGATCTTGACTTCCAAAAAGGAAGAAAGATTATAATCATTTTGGCGTTTGCCTTTTTTTGTTCTTATGTACGAATACGATATATCCACGCCAAAACCACTAGGATGACTTGCGTGATTCTCTTTTTTTTAAAGAGATACATTACAAGGAAATATACTATGCATTTTGTGAATATGCTTTAGATATCTTCGGAGATGAGCAAAAAAATAATGAGTTACCAACAGCAAATCGACTTTAGATCTCAGTTTTATATTGTTTCAGTAACCTACACATATTATTTAATTTACTTGTGGTGATACAGTGTAGAAATCAAACTTGTGCACCACCAAAAAGGCTTCGACGTAGCTCACACCAGCAATCGATTCGTTGAGTTTCGGCATGATGTTCGTACGGTGGTGCTTGCTTCGTATTTAAACCGTTATTGCCTTCAAAACTTTACCGGCTACAACCTACAAATGCAGCTGTATGCATATGCATACGTAGGTACGTACGTACGCTCGTCGAGACATTCTCAGGAACACGCGGTGGGGAGATAGCGCGCTATAGCGAAGCGAAATGAGAAACAGCGAGACTAGATTGGTGCAATATGCTCTAGCTCTATGCGCAATAAAAACCAAAGAATAAGAAAAACTTTGTTTAGGTACAGTAACTTTTTATCTCAGATATTTTCTTATTGTCATCATTTCAAGTATTCAATTTCAAGTATGCCGACCTGCCGATGTTTTCAGTAAAGTTACCGAATGTACTTGTATAAATAATATTGTTACGTGCGGGGTGGTATTAAAATGCCAATCAATCAATCAAACCAAGTGTTTATAGCCCCTAATTAGTCTATTCTTTCCCACGGTATTTTTGTTCGAGAAGCTTGGCGAAACATCGCGACTCGACGACGCGATGTAACAATATCAATAAGTAGTTAGTTATAAGAGGTAAGCGTACTGCATTAAAAATCGTCATTATCATACCAGACAGACAGAAGAGGGTGATTTCACCCGTGACTCAGACATTACTGAAGCAAAAGTCTGATTTATTACAAACTAGTATGCCGCAGCTTTGCCCGCATTGAGACATACTAAAAATCCGATCTGTTTCACGTGCAGGGCCATAGGTGTTACATGATAACACGGGGGTAGCCAGAAATGTTTAGGTACCTACATTATTATTTTGTATTTGCCGCGTTGCGATATATTCTGCGACTGCGGCCACCGCTTGGCAATTCCAGGACTTATTTTTATTGGATCAAAATTCTAATGTTGCCATTAGGGAGTTCCAGACTCTACAATCCGGCTCCATCATTAGGTCAGCTCTTAGATACCATCATATTGCATTGTCACCGAAGTTACATAAGTATGCCAAATTTCAGCTCAGTCGGTTGAGGATAACTGCTTAAAAATTAAGTTGCAAGATTACACAAACAAAAATTGAATGTTAAATCTTCATTTAACATTCAATTTTTTTCGGGTGTTTTATATTATAATATTAGTTCTTATGGTATTTTTTTACAACGGAGGGCAATTGTGTCATGAGCTAATAATTTTTCGATGAAAATTCCATTGGTGCACAGTACATAGCAAATTCACCCTTATCTCCACAACATAATACACATTTATTCTACAATAAAAAATAAAAAACGCGAATTCGCGTTCATTCGGCAACATTCGTGCATCGGAGCGCAACCAACGCTGATTGGTTCTTCGCATTATTCGCTTCGCTGATTGGTGCTTGTGAAGTATTTGACGCTTCTATGCGCTTCGACTCTGCGCTAGTATGAATTGACCCTAGGTAATTGTGAAATAGAATTATTGAAAGCAAACAAATCGGCATAGTCAGTGACAACATTATTTATTACTTTTCACTTAAAAAAACAACGGAACAGAGCACACTTTTCCCTCTAAATCCTAAGCTTTACTATTTATTGCACAAAATAATGCAGGTTGGTTGATAAAACCCGTCGTCACCAACAGAATGTCTCTGAGAAAGATGTATTTCCTGTAAATCCGCAACGCCAAAGTCGTAGTCTGAGAACTTCTTCAGGACCTCTGAGCCGTCGAAGCTGTCTTTTTGTCGTCTCGTGTTCGGTGCAGACTCTTCAGTGGAACATTTGTTTCGATATTTGGAGTTGATCAGTGTGACGTGCAACTTAACGCTATCTCTGTCGTGGTCTTTGGTCATTAACCCTAAAACAAATGAAATCTTTATGAAAATGAACATAGCTACATCGAAAAAAAACTGACTTTAAATGCCGCTTTAGTCATTTTCAGTACTTTTTTGTTATTCATTATAGTCAAGCGTTTGATCACTATCACACTACATATGTCGAATGTGGTTTGAGGTGTTTACCTCTAGTCTCCATATTTCTGGGGATACTTATCAGATCTCAATAAAATTATAACGGCCTTATTTATAATAAAAAAATGTAAGTATTTTCGATTTTTTTCTCTCTATTTGTGACATATTTATACAAGCATTTGACCACATCTCAACTGATGGAAAGTGAAGATGTAATCGATAGTGTAGCATGCTTGCCTAGAAGATACCTGTTCACTCTTGACCTAAAAAACCCAAATTAAATTATACTCTGAAAACAAGTCAGCTAGAGCTATGTGTTCCTTGAGAGTCAGAGTATTCCAAACCTAGCATGTTCACCATCTTTGACCACATCGCTTACCACCAGGCGAGATAGTGAACAAACGCTAGCCTATAAGATCATACATACATACAATCACACCTTTGTCCCTTTGGGGTAGGCAGAGACTACTTCTTTCCACATGCTACGATCCTGACATACCTGTTTCGCTTCTTCTACTTTCATGAGCGCGTTCATACATGCTCGCCGGTTATAGGTACTTTTCACTTAGCCTTTTTTTAAAACGTTTCCGATCGTACCCTTAGTACGAGTTTTCATACAACTCGATATCGTATATCGAAATGTATGAAAAACAGTACAGCGCCTCTAGTGGTTACTACATTTCACTAAATTTAGACCAATCAAGGAGCAATAGAGTAAGTTGAAAACTATGCGAGAACTGTCAAAAGCGTTTACGATAAAACTCGTACTAGGGGTGGGGTGTACAGGTCGTGAAAGTAAAATTTAAAAAAAATCTTTATTAACTCACCTGCTGATTTAAAGCGTGCGACTAGAGAATCACCCAATTGTTGCAGCAACCCCGAGCCCGCCCAGCCTTCTTCAGACACGAGTCCATACAGAACATTCATCTGCGATGGATCATCGTTCATGTATGAAAGACCCTTGAGCCTGATCTTCAACGGCAAGTGCTCGCGGATTATAGGCCTACAAAAATAGAAATATTTTTGCCTATTGTAGTGAATGCTGGGTATGGCAGAAAAAGCATGAAAGTAAAATTAATGCTGTAGAAATGAGAAGTATGATTGTAGTGAATCTGATGGATAAGGTGGAGAATAGGCCTAGCGTGCTATCATCCTTGACCGAATCATCACTTATTAACAGTGAGATAGCGGTCAAGCGCTAGCCTATCTTTTATAAATAAAAATCAATTGCTGTTCGTTAGTCTCGCTAAAACTCGAGATCGGCTGGGCCGATTTAGCAGATTTTGGTTTAGAAATGTTTGTCGTAGTCCAGCAGGGCTAGCATGGCAAGGAGACTATTTTGTCTTTCCACCTATCCGTGTTTTGTTTGGTAAAGAAGGCAGGTATAAGTAAAGTTTTCGACAATTATAAACGCCCGCTGACTTTTAATCAATTCTTTTTTTAAACTTTTTAATACGAAACAAAATCAAATTTCTGGGTTAAACTTCACCAAGCATTTAAATTGTTGTGTTGATCTCCTGTCAGTGGCGAAAAACAGGGAAATAATTTTGTCTTTCCTCCGGGGATAAGGCAATGCTAGCCCTGCAGGGAAGGTTTAAACGGCGTGAAAATATGGAAAAATTGCGGGGAAGATAGTGAAAACAACAATTTCATTTTCCCATATAAACTGTTCTACCTACTTTCTTGACAAATATTTGAAGTTCGTCCCTTCGGTAAGGTAGGGTAGACTCTGTTCCACTCTCGAATTGAAATTTGAAGCACGTATTAAATTAAGGGTTTTGAATCGATAACATAATAATATATCCACATTACTCGGATTATCGCATAGGTGTTTAAATTTTAGTGGTTGGTTCCCAGGTTGTCATATTTGCTTCGTGCAGAAATTTTTGTCATTGTATTGACATATTTTGATGGTTGTCATTATGGCGCTTCCATACATTGTGTATAAAAACCAATAAAAACAAAACAAAATTAAATAATAAAAGGGGTTTCCATACAAGAAACGTGTTTTTGAGCCTTTTATGCTCGATTTTACAAACCTTAATAGATAGACTTGAAATTTACTCATAGTGTGTATTACAATGGCTGCTGTAAGATCAAATAATAAAAACGAAATTAAATTAAAAATTAAAGGGGGCCCCATACAAGAAACGTATTTTTTAGACAAATATTGTTTAATCGGAACCCTGCGTGTGAGGGTCTGACTCGCACTTGCAACAGTTTATTTATATTCGCGGTACGAAGTTCGCCGGGTCAGCTTGTACGATATAAAAATAACCGGCCAAGGGCGTGTCGGACCACGCGCAGTGTAGGGTTCCGTAGTAGCCTGTTATTCAATGCAAGTCTTTACCCGTTATCAACAAGCAACTAGGTACTCCGTCCTTGTCACATTAAAGGATTTATTCTAAGGATTTTGTCATCATCATCATAATCAGCCGGTGTCCGTCCACTGCTAGACGTAGGCCTCTCCCAAGGTGCGCCACTGAGCCCGATCTTCGGCTCTTTTTCCAATTATTACGGTTATCAGTCTTTTTTTTTTTTTTGACCCTGGAAAATCCTTTATGGATACCACTCGCCCGGGGGAGCGAGATGATTATGTGGGACTCACTGCCTTAAAGGCAGGATACCGCACTAAAAACCTGGGGTGAGCCGTCATCCACCGTAGTGGGGCAAGATGGGATCGCGCTAGCATTCACCACCTTGCCCCGGTGGCAAATCCAAAGGGGCCTCTGCTGCTGTGGAGGGATAACCTTGCTCAACAAGGTCACCCCTCAACCGTCTTGTGGGGAAGCCGTTGAAGAGTCCCCCGACTCTCCAACAGTTACCCCACAATGACAGAGGAGTGTGGCTCGTCTCCTCGTCAAACTTACCACACCCACTGTCCCTCTGATGACTGGTGTGCGAAGAGCAAATACCCCTACTCGCACACCGTCCACTGTTCGCCTCGCATGCCAGTGCCAGTGACATGCGAGACCCCACTCTTCGACCGTCGCCGGCCCCACCACTCGGCCCATTGGACCCACGACCTGGTACACCAGTGCACCCCTCTATTACAGAGGAATGCGGCACGCGCTCTCCTGTGCAACGCCCCACACCTTCCGTCCCTCAAATGACTAGTGTGCGAAGGGCACAATACCCCTACACGCACACTGTCCACCGTCCACCTCGCACGCCAAAATGGCATGCGAGAAACCCTCCATCGGCCGTCACCAGCCCCTCCACATGGGTCGAGCATAGCTCGGCCCCACCACTAGGCGACTCCCACCACCGAGCCCGCCCTGCCCCGTCACACTGTGCCCTCTGCTAATATCAGACGGACACGCGGAGGAGCCCCTCACGTCGGAACTTTACTATCGGTCGACAACTTAACCCAGTAGACTAGGAAAAGTTGTCGGCCGACACCCAGGGTACACCACGAGGAGGTGTTCCGACCCGCACCCCAACGGATATCAGTCCTGCGACAGATATGACCAGCCCACTGCCACTTCAGCTTACTAGTCCGTTGAGCTATGTCGATAACTTTAGTTCTCTGGCGAATTACTTCGTTCCGGATTCGATCCCGCAGAGAAATACCGAGCGTAGCTCTCTCCATAGCTCGCTGAGCGACTTTAAATTGGTGGACCAGTCGAACTGTGAGTGTCCACGTCTCGGCTCCGTATGTCATCACAGGTAGGACGCACTGGTTAAAGACTTTTGTCTTTAAACACTGCGGTATAGGCGACGAGAAGACTCGACAGAGTTGGTCGTTGCATTGGTCTCCGGATGAATTTGGATAAAACCAAAGTCATGTACTGTAGTACAACGAGCACGTTGTTCCGGAAGGATTATTATATATTTACTTTGTATTTGGTACAAAATTATCCAACACCCAAGTTCAACGACTGTTACTGCTAAACTAATAAAGTTATCTTAACCGCTATAGTTTTCCTTTAAAGTTCATGAAATGCACTATTATCACGAATTTTTCCAAAAATTTTGAGCCAGCTGTTTAGCTTTTAGAGGGGGGAGGAGACGCCCTACTGGAACAAAAATGTGCACTTTAAAGTTTAATATTTCGTAAATGTAGCATTCAATCGAAAAATGGTATTAGCAACCCTGAAGTCATTTTAAAATACCTATTCAACGATACCCCAAACGATGGGGGTACACGATGAAAAAAAAATCATCCCCACTTCTCATATAGGGGAGCTACCCTAAAAATAAATATTTTTCACAATTTTATTTCAGCACTTTGTCGGCGTAATTTATATGCATATCCCCCCAAAATTAAAGCTTTCTAGTATTAACGGTCTCTTAGCAAAACCTCGGACAGACAGACAGACAGACAGACATGACGAAACTATAAGGGTTCTTTGTCAGGACTACGGGACCCTAAAAAAGTCGGAAAAAAAATAAAACATTGCAATACTTTATCTGTCTTTCTTTTTTTTATATTTTTTTTATATATCTTATAGGCTAGCGTTTGACCACTATCTCACCTGTTGGTAAGTAATGATGCGGTCGAAGATGGTAAGCACGCTAGGCCTAGAATGAGAACTGACTCTCAAGGATAGGTCCCGGAGCACATTAGCTGTTTGGAGACTGATTTTCTAACTTGAGGGTGGTAGCATTTGCATGGTGGAAGGACACTAGATAGTGTCCTTCCACCATGCAAATATGCCGCATGTCGTGAACTCACATAATGATTGTGTCCTTAGCAGCGGTCAGCAACTTGGAGGCAGCCAGTCTCTCATCATTGTCCATTAAGCACATAACACCTAACGTTATATGAAGTTTCTCAGCTCGGATGAACACAGACTCTTCCAACCCTCTGCTTGGACACTCCTTGAGAACTCTCTCCTGGAATTATCACACAAAATGTATCGAACCACGCCATTTTGCTTGCAATTCCTAAGTTTTTGAAAAACTTGTCCGCATTTGTAGAATCAGTTATACATAGGTGGAAGGGGCATTATATCGATGTTCTGCCTGACTTGCAACCAAAGAGTAGGTTAACATCAAGAAGAAAATCTGCCGCCATAGCCTTACCAGGCCTCCCTCACTCACCCATAGCTACAGCGTTTTATACCTAAACTTTTGACCAACGCCAGCGTTGGTATCGCCAGTCGCTAGCGGTGGGTCGGTACGCCATATTGCAATAACGAAACGCGATGTAGGTATTCATATCAATACCGGTTTCCGAAACATGGTATTCTCAATAACTGGTTATTGCAGCATTGCGATCGGTGTTTGATATTTGATAAAATCTGTTATCGGAATACCGTAAGGTTATGGTGGCAGATTTTTTCCGTGATGGTGGTAAGATTTTCTTTGATAGCAAGTCAGGCAGAACATCGATATAATATGCGGAAATGTGTCGATAGCTATAAACCGGGGTCTTCAAATCGCGAGTGAACATGTATCTAATTTTTTTATATGATGTAATAAAACACAAATTTTCACATATATAATATTGGTATCATCTAAATAATGCAGGAGAATTGTAATTCGACACAAATTTGTTACTATATAGTTTTGATTGAATCCGGCGCCAGTAAAAACAATAACTTCATTAGTTTCGATCGTCACTCGCAACGCCTAGCGCCTGTATAGGTTAGGTATTGCAAATAAATAGTTACTATAATACCCAATCGGTTCTTGCATCGGCTGCAACGCTTGTAGTTCGCGAAAACTGGTTTCGCCCGATAAACAGTTATTATGACACACAATACCATGTTTTCGGTATTGAACCAAAACCTAGTTATTGAAACTATTTACGGTTTGCAACGACCTTATCTACCAGTCGCTTGTCACTGCTCACGCGCGCGTAACGTATGCTACGTTGCGCACGCGTGCGCGATTAATAAAATATCTGGAGTATAAAGTATTGCTCATTTGACGGATGTCAATCGAAATCAGAAGACAAGGCACTATCATTTTTTAAATTACCTGTAGATGAGGAAAGGCAAGCTTTAATTTATTTTAAAAAAACAAGAATCAAATGTAGATTAAAAGATTAGCGCCTAGCTCAATTGTTTTCATTGTTATCGTGAATAATAAGCATTTTTGTGAGGTAAATAATAGGCATTCAAAACTCTTTTTATATATATTTCATTGAGTCAACCCTTCACTAATACACATCGTATAGGGCGCGCGCCGGTACATCGCGCGCGGAACAAAGTTATAACAACGCTAGGTCGAGCGCCAGACATTCTTGTTTGTATTGTCTAACATAAGCGGTGGTATTGTGTTTTTGTGTTTTGTTTTGAGTAAGAATATTCTAGGCCTATGGTCCGTGCCATATAGATTGGCGCTAAAGTGCATCGACCCCTCGTCAGCTGCTAAGAAAAAATTAGAGTAACTTAAAATGTTGAAAATCAAAACCAAAAATATCTATTTCTCATTGATGTTTATTACAATTCTACATACTACTAGAACACATTTGATACGTTTACATGTCGTTTTTTTATGATCTCGATATTTTTTTATCCGTGTTTTTTGTAACAAGGGATTTTAACGCGCTAGTGTTCTATGTTATACTTTATTTTAATGATTATTAACGAACATCTATTTGTAGCTTTTCACCTTGAAATTTAAAAAATAACTATTACAACAGGTTTTATAATACTTACGTAACTACTTCCTGAAAATTATACAAAACGCGAGTTATGTCACTTTACCTGAAACATTTTTTACGTCAGGCAACAGAGATGCGTCACCTCCGGCAATAATAAATTAATTTATTTTATAATTTAATTTCGGCAAGAATCAAGTGATGGCAATAACATATACAGTCCCACAAGTATAACTTGGCGGTGGTGGTTTTTGGAACTAATTCCGCTCTCTTGAAACTGTGAGTTTGACGTTTGAGAGTATACCGCGACATTATTGTTGATAAATCTGCTACATTAAAATAGTTCAATAATGCCAAAAGTAATTAAAAGTGGTTTAAGAGAAACTATTATCAAAGTACAAAGTAAAAGCACAGTGGCGCACAGCCGCGCCAAGTTATACTTGCCGGACTGTAAATTTACCAACAATATAAAATAAATCATATGAAATAATTGTATTTATTTATTTTCCAACACACATTAATCTTACATTAAACCAAATATAATAATGCAGACTCAAAATCAAATAAATATTTATACATGTTTCAGTCAAAAAACATCGGATATTTTAGTGGCAAATAAAAATTAGAACACACCGCTGAGTAAAAAATAACCTAATTATAATCACAGTCATAAAAGGTTTGTCACCGCGGCTAGATCACTGAAAGGTCAACGCACTTTAGCGCCAATCTATATGGCATATATTATACCTGTTCACCATCGTCGACCGCATCATCGCTAGCCACTAGGCGAGATGGTGGTCAAACACTATAGCCTATGGGATAAAAAATGAAACTATCCCAACCCGTCTTTCAAGCTAACACCGAACGAACATCATTGACGGCACTTGACGACTGGCAGTGGCGACATGTCTTAACTTAATGGGTGGTTCAGATCATGACCAAAACTTACCACCAGTATTTACTCATTAGCACCACCCATGGTAAGATAACTATGCAGTTCTTTTAAGAAAACACTAAATTGATTTGACCACCAAGTAAATGTAATGTTTGAAAAGCTGATATGTTTGTTTTTAAGATTCCGTAGCCGAATGGCAAAAAACGGAACCCTTATAGATTCGTCATGTCTGTCTGTCTGTCTGTCCGTCCGTATGTCACAGCCATTTTATTCCGAAACTGTTAGGACTACAGAATTGAAACTTGGTAGGTAGATCTATTCTGTGAACCGCTTTCCGACTTTTATACAAAAATAAAAAATATAAAAGTTAAAGGGCATCATACATGGAACTATAACAAAAAAAAAAAATTCTTCAAACCTATACGTGTAGGATATCTTCAAAAATGACATTGAGGTTCCTAAAATCATTTTTTCTCAAAGTCAATCATTTGAAAGATAGGCGCGTCTAAAGTGGTAAAATGTGTGCCCCCCCTCTAACTTTTAAAGTATGGGAGTGAAAAAATATATGCTGTAGATCTCAATAAAAACTAACAACGAAAATTGGTTTGAACGAGATACAAACAACAGTTTCAGAGATATGGCGACGGCAAAGATAACTTTGTTTTTCATACAAACACTATGAAAAACAAAGTTAATTTTGTAGTTGCGAAAAATCATAGTTATGGAATACTTAACTGTGTTACGGAACCCTACGAGTGCGAGTCCGACTTGCACTTGGCCAGTTTTTTTTATATCATATAGGCTAGCGTTTGACCACTATCTCACCTGTTGGTAAGATGCGGTCAAGGATGGTAGCACGTTAGGCTTAGACTGGGAGCTGGCTCTCAAGGATAGCTGCCGGAACACATAAGATGTTTGGCGACAGATGTTCTAAGTTGAGGGTGGTAGCTGGCCAGACGTACACTAGATAGTGTCCTACCACCATGCGGGGTTGAGGGTTTCCTAACGATGTTTTTCCTTCACCGGAGGGCCACTGTGAAAAGTCCATTGGTGCACGGCGGGGATAAAACTCGGTACGTTTTGGCTTCAAAGCCGACCATTCTCCCACCACCGGTCCCTCATTTTGTGTGATTGACACTTACTTTGAAAATGTGAAAATTCCTCACTATCTCCGGACTGTTCATTGGAATCGAGTTAAAGTGTGTTGGTCTCTGTTTCATTCTGGACGACATTACAATCATATTTATTCTTCTCCTTGCTGCTTTTACATTCTACAAATAATAAAGGAAATAATTTAATAATATTTTTATTAAATATTAGCTGATACACGTACACCAAAAATTTTATAACTCTTAAGCTCATTTCAGACTTCGCTATAATGTAATAGCTAATAGCATATAGTTTATAACGCAACAATATCGCTCACCATAGTTACCTAGAACACGTTCACAGCGTAGCAGCCAGTTTGCTTGTAATTTGCTTGTCATGCTGTGCTATATAGCGCAATAGTATAGCGTAGTCTGAAATGCGCTTAAAGCTTTATCAATCAACATTTGTGTGATCTGAGTTATTAAGTTATGTGTAAAAATCATGATTTTTTTTTCCCGAAAAGTAGCTTATGTTCATACTCGTGCTATAAAGCATCTCCTTGGAATTTAAAAATTTCAGTAATATCGGATCGTCCGTTTATGCGTGATCAGGTAAGTAAGAAACAGACAGAGTGACAGAGGGAGACAAACGTTTTATATTATTCTGGATTATATTTATGACAAAATCTTTATCTAAGTAACTCATCGATATATATAAAAACCGGCAAGTGCGTGTCGAGCCACGCGCAGTGAAGGGTGCCGTAGTAGTATAATATTTAACATAATTATTTTTAAAATGATCCAACACCCAAGTTCAACTACTATTACTGCTAAAGTAATAAAGTTATCTTAACCGCTATAATTTTCCTTTGAAGTTCATGAAATGCACTATCATCATGAGTTTTCCAGATTTTTCAAGCTAGCAGTTTAGCTTTTAGAGAGGGGGATGCCCTACTGGAACAAAAATTTGCACTTTAAAGTGTAATATTTCGTAAATGGAGTGATAAAAATTTTTCAAAATTTTATTCTATCACTTAGTCTGCGTAATTGATATACACACCTCTACAAAATCACAGCTTACTAGTACTAACGGTCTCTTAGCAAAACCTCGGACAGACAGACAGACAGACGGACATGACGAAACTATAAAGGTTCCTTGTCAGGACTACGGAACCCTAAAAAGGAAGATAAGGTACCCCGCTCCTTAACGTGGACCGTATGAATTAGGTCCGCGAACCTAATTTCACCTTAGTCACAATCGAACTGGGTTTGTGTCGCACGTACAGAATTACATGTGCAATTATCGCAGATCTATTAAAATAATTAGCAACAATGCCTCCCTCTGTTCTTCAAGCACATCAAGCTCGACATTAGAAATTCGTGTTTTCATGTAGTTGTTTCTAGTTCCATTATGTTTACGTGGCCTAAGAGTGAATACCGCATCTCCCTTTTTATTTCGATGAAATAAATACAATAAATTAGTGTGTGTAGTGGATAAATTAGTGGTACAATAATTTAAATACAGACCAGCAAGCAGCAAGATAAGGCAGCTTTAAGGCCCTTTTCACAAGCACACAAGACCGTATTTGAATATATTTCACATGTATACTGTTTACCCAGGGTTCACAGTAGCCCGGCCGCGTAAAAAACAAAAGGTATTTATTAACATACTAATAATATATACTACAAAAAACCGGCCAAGTCGAGTTGGACTCGCCCACCGAGGATTCCGTACCAACTTCACAGACTAGGTTAAAAGACAAACTTATCTTTGTAGTTCGATCCATATAAAATTTATTGCACCCACTACACATAATAAGTTTGTTTTAGTAAATTACGAGTACTAATTCCCATTAAAGTGTTCCAAGAAGACTTGCTACATGCCAAATTTCATGATTCTAGGGCAACGGGAAGTATCTTATAGGTTTTCGTCCTTATTCTAGGTCCTAGAATCATGAAATTTGGCAAGAAGCAAGGTCTTACAGCATAAATAACGGAAAAATTCCAAAAAATAAAAAAAGTTAAATATTAATGTGTGTCCCCATACATACTCGAGACCTCTGAGTTATATGAGCGCTCATACAATTTAGAGGTCTAGCTTAATTGGTACCAACCAATGTTGGTACGGAAGCCTCGGTGGGCGAGTCCAACTCGACTTGGCCGGTTTTATTTTTTAAACGATCTAAACTATTTTTATATATTCTAAATCATTATTAAGCGTGTTCTAGATGGATGTAATCCAGCATCCCAACAGTGTTGCGTTTTGGCTACACGGATGTCATCACGCGCTAACACGCTAGGGGATAGGAACTCTCGCCCGAACTCCAAGGACGTTAACGCATTTAGCGCCTACCTAAAATATTCTCAAAAACCATATGACCTAAGACATAACAGTGCTCCAAACGCACATATGAGTTAAATTTTTTGTGGAACAGCGTGCCCATGACGCACTATCGCGGCCCAAGTCTAAGAACCGTGTGCCCGTGACGCGATTACGCGGCCCAAGTCTTAGAACCGGGTTCCCGTCGACTCATCTGTGCGTGTAGACTATTTCTATCACAGAATATGCACTATGTAATAGGTACAATTCGAAAACAATGCAAAGAATCATAAAATCAAATTTACACGTAAATTTTGACCTCGTTGTTGGAATAGGGTCGTTACTCACTACCTACACTTACAGGTAGCTAAAGATCGTAGTATATGGTATCAGCAAGGATTTTGTATTTATATGTAACAGATTTCTCAGACAAATCAAATCATAAGCTGCCAGAATCATGTTATTTATTTTGTACTCAGATAAAAACCTCGTCAAACCAAAAGAGAAACAGTCCCGCGACATTGCATACATAATTAAATAACTCAGAATTATGAACGTACAGTGCCACAAGTATAACTTGGCGGTGGTGGTTTTTGGAACTAATTCTTTTTATTGAAACTGTGAGTTTGACGTTTGAGAGATTACCGCGACATTATTGTTGATAAATCTGCTACATTAAAATAGTTCAATAATGCCAAAAGTAAATAAAAGTGGTTTAAGAGAAACTGTTATCAAAGTACAAAGTAAAAGCACAGTGGCGCACAGGCACGCCAAGTTATACTTGCCGGACTGTACTTTGCACCAACCAACCACAGAATACTTATATCCTAGCAACCAACCCTGCATAAAAAGTTTCTATCAAATTTATAAGCATAATACCACAGATTATATAATAGTTACTATTTAAAAAATAATACTTTTTTTAGTTTTATTATGGCTCCACACGATTAACGTATTTAGTCAAGTATTGAAATTCTTCAAGTTTTTAGGAATTTTAGTCGACAAAGTCACATTTCAGGTCAGTTTTCAAGTAAAAGTCTAGTCTAAGTCATATCTTCAGTAAAGATGTGGTGTTCACTGAAGATTTTCAGTGGAATTTTGGTGAGAACGCAAATAGCATGTTTTTCAACATTGTGCTGTTTCCCTAAACTCGCACACTTTCACCGGCACTTAATGGTTAATAATCCACATTTATTACACATTAACACGCGGAAGAACACAAGTTTTAGGAAAAAATACAATGAGATCACAGTGTGATCTCATTGTGATCATCATACACACTTTTCCACGCGCAGGATTGTTGTAATGGTTGGTTGACGTAGTTTTACATTTACAATTGACAATGTACCACACGGAAGTGAAAATGAATGAACGAATCGACCGATGGTATTATTTTTGTAGCGAGCAACCCTAAGCTCTAACCGGGGCTTCATTCAATGATTTTCGTGACCAGGGGCGGAAGTGCGAATGAACGAACCAAACGATTTACTACTAAAAATAAACTTCATCTGAGCTTTGCGCTCGAGTAATTAATTCTTATGTTCTTTAAATGAAAAGCAAAATCTTCAAGTAAAAATAAAGTATATTGCTAAAAAAAACCTACTAACATAACATGAGTCTTGTTTATACATGAGATCAAAATAATTCTAGTTGTATTATAAAAACTCACGTTCATTTTAAACTTATAGATTTGAGACGGGAATTACGAGATCACACAAAGTTCTTCGGTGATGTGAATGATAAATTGGTGATGAGGGTATTACGAGACTACTATCGAAACATCGCGAGTGTATCAATGGAATTGATGGAATTACACTTACAGTTGTCTCGTCTATTACGCCAAGATTTATTACTTTGGATTCAATGACTTATAGCAGAGCTCAATATACTTTAAACAATTCATCTAAAAGTCATGATAGCAAATTAAAACACCTGACAAAAACCTCACAGCAACGTCCTTCCGACGTCAACCGTTCAGTAGTAGAGAATCAGGCGGTTGTAAATTTATCGTCGCAGGAACTCACTGATAACGAACAATTGGTATTATCAAAAGGTTTGAACTTTGCGCCGACACCGCGGAAGATACCTGTCGAGGTGATCATCACCGGCATCGAGGAAACGATCTCCCGGAGTAACATACCGATTCATGACGCTGAATGTTTACGCCAAGAAGTAGCATTGACATTGCGAAAATCCAAGGTACCTAAATCCAACATCTCGAACTCGGAAATGTTTGCACTACGTAGTTTACGTAACAACACAGAGCTTTTAGTTTTACCCGCAGATAAGGGGAATGCAACAGTAGTCGTGGACACAGCACAGTACGAACAGAAAATAAACTAGCTCCTCAGTGACGGCAATACTTACAAACGTGTTACATACGACCCTACATCTCGAGTTACTACCAAACTAAGTACACTAAGTACTGCGTGCATTAAATGAAGATCTGTATAGTAGATTACGCCCTTTGAACCCAACTGCACCGAGAATTTATGGCCTACCTAAAATTCACAAACCGTCGTGGCCTTTGAGACCTATAGTCAGTCAAATCGACTCACCCACTTATAAAACAGCTCGATACATGACGGACATGCTACTTCCACTTACAGGAAAGACCACATGTTTTGTGAGGGACTCGCGACTCTTTATACAGCTCCTAGATGAAGTAACAAAAAAAAAAAAAAAAAAAAAAAACATTAGTTGAAGACGAACTGATGGTGAGCTTCGACGTCACGTCATTGTTCACGAACGTACCGATAGAAGACACACTCAATATTATAACGGATTTATTCTAGAGAGCTCTTATACCTATCGAGTACATGAACATAATAAAGTACATACTGACCAGTGGGTATTTTAAGTGGCGCGGTGAATTTTATATTCAGACGGAAGGTGTGGCCGTGGGTCCTCCTATAGCTCCAGTAGTGGCGAATATTTTTATGGAGTGGTTCGAGACATCGGCACTACACGACATATCCTTCAGACCGAGATACTGGTTGCGATATATGGATGACGTGTTTGCTATTTTACATAAGGACCATGTAACACCCTTATTCATTATGTATTATATAGTATGAACATGTATGTAATACAATAACATATTTATCACAGGTAACTTGTTTCTTTAATACACGATACACAATATATTGAATAGTTTGTGCATAACAATTTCAGAAGAGAATATTTTCTTATTTCATACTTTTTAGTGTGATTTTTCAGTAGTCGGGTTTTAGTTTTTGAACTGATATTTTATTTCTGGTAGCTTTTGATATATGACCTAAATTATGGTAACAACTTATTATCTACGTGGTATGGACCATAGCACAGAATAATGAATAGTACATATAACCATAGCAACTCAAACACAGCCCAATATTACATGGGCAGGCCCCGTCAGGGCAATACATTCCGCTGTTTTTTCTTCTTTTAAAAATATTCCAGCACCTAGAGCACTTCCTCCGCTTAAGCACTCCACTACTATTTCGCTCCAATTCTTTGGGAATATGGGTAGGTAGCTGCGGATGAAGTACTATATTTTTTTGTGGAAGCAAGCCAGACAAGGCTACATTCCTAAATGCTTCTAGAGACATAGTCTTGCCTGTGCCTGCTTTATACAAAAAGAATGCATTTAAGAACATCATCTGGAAAATATGAATGCCAATTTTCTTGTACCACCGCACCGAATTGCTTTATGGTCGCAGGGGTAGTATGATAACATTTGGTCGTGTCGATCTACGCCTTTCATAAATGTATTATATTTTACTATATTTCCGGCTTCAATGCGACACGACCACGCCTACTTAGTTTCTTTTAGCGCGGGTGTATGGTCCGTGGAAAGAGTGAGAACGTCTCTCTTATCTTTCCACTTCATGACGCATACACCCTTTCTGTTTTTTCTATAAATGCTACCCACCCCTGGACAGTTTTTTGCTGGTCTTTACCGTTGGATTGACTTTTCTATTAGCAAGCAGCGTCCCTGTGCAAAATGTTTTATTTTTTAATCATTCTTTAGCCAGGTCCACGCTATTATAAAAATTATCCATAGACACGGAGTGACCAGCATTTAAGTAGTGATTGAGTAGCTTGAGGACGACTTTTTTGACGTGGCCTTTTCCACCAACTTCATTATCAGCTGACCCTTTGTACATTAAAATTCTATGAAAAAGACCTTTAGGGTCAGCAAATGTTAATATAATTTAAACGTAATTTAATGTAATATAGTTTAACTCCAAACTTGTGGCGTTTGCTTTTTATATATTGGCGAATCAAAAGTCTTCATCGGAACAACACCATTGACTCGTCAATGGTGAGTTCCTTTTCGGGGTACACAGTGGCTTTCATCGTTTCATTAAAATACTGTATAAGCTTTTTCGTATGCACTTGCATGAGAGAATTTAAAATAAAGCATTCTTAAAATTAATAAAAAACGGTTTCTGCTCATGTGTTCCGTTTTGACTAAATGGGACTTCGCCCAGTAGTCATTAATTTTATTCGCCATGAAAAATAAAACCCCCAAAAATCTTAATAACTTCTCAGTACACGTATCTTTCCATCTACTTAGGCGGCTCTACGGTTTAAAACCTTTCCCAAGGATTTATTTTAGAAGCGTGCTCGTGAAATCCGTTCTTTTTTTAAAAACAAAACCACCATGCTCCTATTCCATGCCTGTGCCCATGCCTTCAGTTCTGAGGTAACAAACATAAAATATATATATACATTCGAATTGAGAACCTTCTTCTTTTTATGAAGTAGGTTAAAAAATATAAAGAATCTCTCAGGAAATAAGTTTGTGAACAAACAATACTAAATGAGCAATATGGCGGCTTTTGGAACACGGAAAAATAAGCGCTACCTATGTAGAGCTTTCAGTTTTTATACCCCATTGGAAATCCCAAGAAAAATAATACAAGCCGTTTTAGACCATTAAAGAAGCTGTCTTAAATAGAACTCACTGTAAACATAGTTATAAATATGAAAATACGGGACTTATCGCGCCTAAAACATTAATTTTATTTAACTCGACGTTTCGACCAAGTTGCATTGATCGTGGTCACGAGACGACTGACTGTAACATTTCACTGTAAACATTTAAATCGTCTCTATAATTTAATCAAAACTTGAATAATAATTATTAAATAAAGTTCACTTACCTCAAGAACATGAAAAGGAAGCGAAGTATCAGGAAACCGTTGAACAAGCCGAGGACGTCACAATCAGCAGAATCGTATCACAGAAAACAAGCCGGGGTCAAATCAAAATTGAATTACATCTGCGGTCTAGATGGATGGCAACAATCAAGGTCACCTCTGTTGGGACGCTGGGTTACATCCGTCTAGAACACGCTTTGAAATCTATATGAAAATAAGTCCAACTTACAGAGGCACAAGGACCAAGTATGTAGATATCACCTGCTTCACCCTGTCTTGGTATTTTGATATTGGTTTTAGTATCCCTTTCTAGTCTCATCTTGATAGCTCCCTTCTTTCCTATTATCGAACCAATATAATGTCTGTAAATGATATTAACATTTTTAAGGGCCCTGTGGTGTAGTGGGAGAATGGTGGACTTTGACGCCAGAGGTACAGAGTTTAATCTCCGCCGTGCACCAATGGATTTATTTATCGAAAATTGAATGTCTGCTTTTTATAGTGGCCCTCCAGTGAAGGAAAAACATTTTTAAAAACCCCTAACCCCTGCATGGTAGTAGGACACTGTCTAGTGTCCGCCTGGCCAGCTACCACCCTCAAGCACAGAATAAATAATAGTACAAGTCCGCAAGTTAGCAAATCAGTCGCCAAACAACTAATGCCTTTTAGTTCTTTTCTTCTACTTTTACCATCGCCAACCGCATCATCACTTACCAACAGGTGAGATAGTGGTCAAACGCTAGCCTATATGATATAAAAAAACAATACAATATATAAAAAAAACTGGCCAAGTGCACGTCGGACTCGCACTCGTAGGGTTCCGTAACACAGTAGAGTATTCTATAACTTTGATTTTTCGCAACTACAAAAATAACTATACTAGTGTTTGTATGAAAAACAAAGTTATACTTGCGGTCGCTGTATCTCAACAACTGCTGACTGTATCTCATTCAAACCAATTTTCTTTGAAAGTTTTTATTGAGATCTACAGAATATATTTTTTCTAGATTTTTCACTCCCTTACTTTAGAAGTTAGAGGGGGGGACACACATTTTACCACATTAGACGCGCCTATCTTTGAAATGATTGACTTTGAGAAAAAATGATTCTAGAAACCTCAATGTCATTTTTAAAGACCTATCCATAGATACCCCACACGTATAGGTATGAGGAAAAAAAATTTTTTTTTTCAGTTCCATGTATGGGATGCCCCCCCTTAAACTTTTATATTTTTTATTTTTGTATAAAAATCGGAAAGCGGTTCACAGAATACATCTACCTACCAAGTTTCAATTCTGTAGTCCTAATAGTTTCGGAATAAAATGGCTGTGACATACGGACGGACAGACAGACAGACAGACAGACAGACAGACAGACATGGCGAATCTATAAGGGTTCCGTTTTTTGCCATTCGGCTACGGAACCCTAAAAAATTATAGCATTTTGTCTGCATAGAAACGGCGTGCGTGAAAATCTCGTGCTCTCGGGATGCAGCAGTCGCAAGTGTGCGTCGCGGCTACGAACGGACTTGGATTTACGAAGAAAGGGCTATAAGCATAGTGAATCTGCTTCGTAATATGTTTAGAAGATATGTAGGTACTAACACAGAATAATGAACAGTACAAGTAGTACTAATTAAATATTTACTTCTTGAAAGTTTTATATTTCTTGTTGTTTTTTTTAAAGCAAAATATGTAAAAACTGTTTTTTTTTTAAATTCTTTACATGAATTCCACAAAAATAACTTACTTTGTTGCATGTGATATAAAATTAACACTGTTAATGAAGAATGTTCACTAATTTTGAATATTAGCTTTCTGTATTCTTCGTTAAAAATAAAACATACTCGTGAAAGAATTATTTCGATATGTCAATTGTTTCCGTCAATTTGTGTCAGAAATAGTTCATTATAAAGTGAGCGGGTGACGACCGGCCCGCGTTCAATGCGCGTGACGTCATAGAACAACACTCGCTGAGTAGGGCTATTCTGAGGGTCTAGTGCGAGTTTCTTTGGATTTATTTACTCACTCGATCACGTTAAAGTAAATGCGGATTTGTATGGAAATTACTATGTTACCTCTTATCCACACTAGATGGCGCTTTTTAATTCCATACAAATCTGCGTTTACTGTGACGTGATCGAGTAAGTAAACCAATCTATAAATAAAACTCGCACTAGGCACAAATAAAACTCGCACTAGGCACTCTGTAAGCTAGTTTATGCATCTCGCATGCGGAATCCGCGGTGAGTCGTACTACGAAATTTAAATCTCACCGCTTGCGAGACGCGTAAACTAGCTTACAGAATAGCCCTACAGCACGTTCCCGCTCTTCCGTACCACTGTCTTGCGTTTGGTATTCTGTGCTTGCTTCAATATAGAACAGATATAAATATCTATTTTCGAGAGTTATATATAAGAAGGTTAACTTTCCTTTGCATTTTTACGCCTCGCGTGTCGACGGATACGAAATCAATATTTGTTTGTAATTTCTAAACAATGAACAACCATAAGTCCATCTATTTTAGGTAGATTATCTGATTGTCCTTTTTCGAATCTTCCACCCATTATTAATTCAATTCATACAACTGGAAGCAATGAAACAAAACACTGCACGAGTAAACTACTGCTACTACAGCTGCAGCTGGCAACTTCGACTTAGCGGAGCGTTGGAAAATGACGTCACAAGCAGTCACGTGACTGTTAGCGGGACTAGATATTTATGCGAACTTTGAATGCATGTAAAATCATAACTGCGTGATGTATAAAAATAAATTATAAGTAAAAAATATTTTTAAAAACAAGCTTTTATCTGGGACAATGAACTAAAATGTTAAAAATAAATTCTAGTAAGTATTTGGCGTGTAGGTACTTACCTATATTCTTAAAAGCTTGAAGCACTACCCGTTTTCAGGCTAGGTAATTACTATACTTCAGTGCTTCAAGCTTTTAAAAATATAGGTAAGTACATACACGCCAAATACTTACTAGAATTTTATTTAACGTTTTAGTTCATTGTCCCAGATAAAAGCTTGTATTTAAAAAAAAAAATACTTATAATTTATTTTTAACTTTTTAGTAGGTAGGTATAGATACCGACTACCTACTATACTAAGTATTTAAGAGAAGGCATGATGTTTTAAAATATTCCACGGATATTTATTTTGCTGTGATTATGGGTAAAGTGCTCTTTACGGAAAATCAATTGACTCGGTGGGGCTATGTTGCTTTAAATAAGAAAGATGAATCAATTGAGCCCAAACTCGGTAGAGTTACGTTGATTTATCACAGAGATGCCGTGGCCACCTTCCAGCTTTATCATCAGACCCTGGATATCATCTAGGTGAAAAGTTCTCTTCAAGACGAATCAATCGAGCCCAAACTCGGTAGGGTTATGTTGATTTATCACAAAGATGCCGTGACCACCTTCCAGCTTCATCATCAGAACCTGGATGTCATCTAGGTGAAAAGTTATCTTCAAGACAAATCAATCGAGCCCAAACTCGGTAGGGTTATGTTTGTTTGAGCACCCTCGCGAGTCGAGGGAAGCTCCCGAATTTGCCGGTTCTACTAACAACAACTCGAACGAAAGAATACCATCAGCGTAAAGCTTCTCGAGAAATTCCAATTTAATTTGCTAACTTCTACAAGTTAAATAACCGTTTCAACTTCGAACAAATATGTATTGCAAAATTTTACCCGACTAAATAGAAATGACTGAGCAAACGTATTGCAAGGCGACGATGTACCACTTAATTTGGCCGTATTATAATGACTACATCATCCAAACGCATGGAATAAGAACGAAATAAAATGTATTTTACAAAAATACGAACGAAATGAGCCTCGAACTACAATATAATATTGATATAAGAACAATTTTATGCGAGATTTTACGAAATATTACGGATAACTCGAGATTATTTTTACGACGTAATGGTGACTTTCACAATGAATTAGAACCGAATGTTTTAACTATAATTCACCGCCTAACAACGCCTAACGAGATACTAATAAATAAGCGCAAATCCGAGCAATTTGCCTATTATTTATCACAAAATAGTGAAAATATGCGATACTTATTTTGCTACGGCTACATTGTCGCGCAATAATTCCTGTTCCGTTGTCGAAATAAAAACTTCGTGTTCGATCCATGACGGAAGTGCTTGGCCGCATATTCACTACGTCGCGATAATCTTGATCTAAACCCTTTGATGTGCGGCAATTTACCGACAGCGGCGCGAAGGGCATTCGTATTCGCGAAGATGATTCGCGATAGGACGAAAACTTTGGCCAGACGTGTCGCGACAACGCAAATCTTCGCGTTATCGCGATAGTGTGGCCCCAGCATTTCAGCTAGCGGTATCAAGAGTGAAATATCACTCAACGAAACGAAACAAAAGTCGACCATTTTGTCACTCCTGGTTATTAAGACAGATCCGCTGTTCCTTAATTGTGAGGAGGATCCGGCTCCAAGGACCAAAGTTTGAGCACCCTCGCGAGTCGAGGGAGCTCCCGAATTTGCCGGCCATCATCAGACCAGCTCCATGGTACCATATCATTGTATTGTCCCCGAAAATACATAAGTACACCAAATTTGAATCCAATCGGACATCGGCAAGTGGGTCTAATTTAGCTTCCAAGATTCCACCCGAACATACATAGTGACATACATACATTGCAAGCTAAATAAAAGCTTATAAAAACAAAAACTTGTGTCTATATAAAAGTTTTACTGTAACAAAGTTTCAAGTTAGTTTACATGCCTATTAACATTCCTAACTGTCACTGCAGTAGATTAAGTGTCTTCTAATCTCATGTATTTATAGAAGTTTTTTTTTACATCTTTTAGGCTAGTGTTTCACCACTATCTCACCTATTGGTAAGTGATGATGCGGTCGAAGATGCACGCTAGGCCTAGAATGGGAACTGGCTCTCCAGGATAGCTGCTGGAACACATTAGATGTTTAGCGACAGATTTTCTAACTTGAGGGTGGTAGCTGGCCAGGCTGACACTAAATAGTGTGCTACCACCATGCTGGGGGGTTGTTGGTTTCTTAACGATGTTTCTCCTTCACCGGAGGGTCTCGGTGAAAAGCACACATACATTTTTGAGTATGTTAGTAGAAGTAGTACTTACTTAGAAACATGCAAGCTTGTTGCGTATCGAGAGTCGTCAATCTTTGTAACTTCAACATCCTCATCTTCCTCATCATTTTGGTCATCATTGTAGTTAACTTCTGTACAGCCAGATGTGAAAATTAATAGAGTTATATATATGTATAAGTAGGTAAACCTGTAGAAATTGAAAACAGTCAATAGGTATGTTCTATTGTTTTTAATTTCTACAAGTTAACCTACTAAGTTAATGAATGAATCCATCGAATAAAAGGATTCTGTGATTAAGATCATTATGAGACTAAAAAAAGTTTGAAAAAGTTGTTGACTTATATTCAAAAGTTTACTTGATGGCTATGTAGATAAACAATAGTTTTGTTAACTAAGAGAACAACTAACTAAGTTAACTAAGAGAAGAGGTTTAAGCTTTTCATTGGGGTTTACACTATCATTGATCGTATAGGCCTAACACAGTAATTTGTGGAAATTGAATTACACCACAAACTCGCAAGCTAGCACTAGGTTGAAGTCTCATTAATGTGGCATATGCCGAGAGCATGTATACTGACCCCTGTCAGTATGCTCTCGGCATACCTAGCTAGG
Source organism: Cabera pusaria (assembly GCA_954871355.1). Taxonomy (NCBI): domain Eukaryota; kingdom Metazoa; phylum Arthropoda; class Insecta; order Lepidoptera; family Geometridae; genus Cabera; species Cabera pusaria. The sequence goes on from OX940887.1 coordinate 20,137,517, forward strand.
CATACCACAACCGATTGCCTCTAAACCGTATGGACGTCTTAAGGGCTTCACAGACTATCAGTGAGTGTGTGGCCAGACCTGGCCACACACTCATAGTTTCGCTTCTGGTTACGGACTAACGACCATCTGACGACAATCGACAAACTCGAACCGAGAGTTAGCAGGCAGGACGGCAAGCTATAATCGTTTTAGTGAGTGGGCTATGCAGGCTTTGGACGGCAGTCCGCCTGACTGATACGACCAGGGAAAGCGACTGTGGGGCTCTTCACAGACAGTCGACCTCTTCACGTGAGTTTAACCGTAACAGTAAATAAATAATACTCACGATTCGATCAGTAATGATAGTGTCGTAAAGATACGTTTGGTATCTCTGATATAAAAAATAGGTAGGTATAACTATTAATTCTTACCGTGCAAAACATGATTTTATCGTTCGACCTACCGTTCTCGTATAAATCGTGTTCTTGAAAAGCGGAGACCTCCGTGGCAGAATCATTTACCCTGTAACATCTCCCTTCGATCCATATCAATTCTGGTCTCAAAATATCGTTCATTTCTGAGAGATGTGGTTATAATGTTTATTTAATTTTATTGATAATATTGATCAAAATAATATCAAAGAGAATATACCACTACCAAGTAGTATTATTAATATTTTCTTAGTTTTTGGCTTTTGCGATATAAGTAGTATTATTATCTTATTATTTCTTTGTTAAGAAATAATAAGATAATAATATTATTAATAATATTATTATCTTAGTTAGTTAGTTTCTTAGTTTATGGCTTCTGTTAATATGCCACTACGTCAGGTTTAATAATTTTATTATCAACAAATCACACACAGAGAACCTTTTATATAAATCACAGGACACAGACTAAGTAGAAGTAGGTGTGTAAGTCATAGAATAACTATACTCCTACCGGGTGTAAGTAGTGTAGAGTAGAGAACTAACTAGACACTCCCCGTGAGTAATAGTATTCTGTGACTAGACATCATCAATTGTCATATGCTGGAGCCACACTATCGCGATAACGCGAAGATTTGCGTTGTCGCGACACGTCTGGCCAAAGTTTTCGTCCTATCGCGAATCATCTTCGCGAATACGAATGCCCTTCGCGCCGCTGTCGGTAAATTGCCGCACATCAAAGGGCTTTGTCGCGACAAAGTTCGTGAGGTTGGCTACACATCGCGCGCCTCTTCCATGTTTCCCGCGAAATGAATTATCGCGACGTTCTTGATTATCGCGACGTAGTGAATATGTGGCCAAGCACATGGATCGAACACGAAGTTTTTATCGCGACAACGGAACAGGAATTATTGCGCGACAATGTAGCCGTAGCAATAGTGAAAGTATATATATAGAGAGAACCACAGACTACTAAGGATACTACGCATGAGGGAACATCAGCGTATGCGAATGAAATAGCTATAGAGATATAACCCGACTAAAACGATGAACACGTGATACATATGCCAGCTATAAGATAAAATGAACAACGTAATTTGGTCGGGTCATACTTGACAGCGGGGTGAGAGCCACAATGGGTGCACTAGAACTTGGTGCCAGTGCTGGAGCCAGTTTGTAAAATTGCATACACAGAGAAGGATAAAAAATAGTTGTTTATCTCGCTCTCTCATGATTGTACACTTTTATCCTTCTCATATTATTATTGTTATTTAAATGTCAAATCCATTTAATACTCCATCCACGCCAATTGTAATCTCTTTGGAGATCACAGACTATTACAGACTAAGTTCAGATGCTAGTGCTACCAAAGACCTTTTATTTAACAACTTGACTGCGCAAAATGGCCCTGATGAGACCGACCTTGAACGGAGTTTGTCCCTTTCTTTCGTATAGACGACATATAAATACTATACATATAGTATAGAACATATATAGCACTAGCAGGTTGTAAGACAAGGACGCCCTCCCACCCGGGTGCCTTTCGATTGGCCCGCTTTGTTCTTCAAAGCAATTACAACCTTATTAGAGCATACCGATTAAATTCAATTTTACATATGCAGTGCACCATCAATTTATATTACGCCTGTGAGTGCTACACAACAAATTCAACATAAAATATAGGTACTCATATCTATGAAATTCAACAAGTTCATTGTTCAACAAAAGACAGCACAGCCCATCGACTTCATAACAATTAGACCCCGCTTGAAAGGCGAGCACTTTCCGCTAAATCATCGGACTCATAAGTCTTATATAAATCCACGCCCACAAACGCGATGTTAGTTTCGACCAGTACGGTGACCTGTAAACACGTTGTGATGGCTCCTTGCAGTGTAAGATGGTGTGGAAAAACCAGTACAAACTCAAATTTTAAGGCAAACGGTATAACATTTCACCGGTAAGTCAATAAATGTATCTTTTCTTCAAACATTCATTTTAGGCAAAGCTCAGCTAATATTGTCGTACGGCAGTTGTCTTTAATCACTATGTATCTCTTTTTGTCACGGGCGATGTTAATAGTTCTATCCCGTTTTTATTTAGTGTTGCGCCTCTGCTGCAGTGATACATATCGATAAACTAGGAATATTATCGACATTCATTTTACAAATAGGTATAATTTGTAAATTTGGGTGTAGTTTGTGTCCTGATCCCACAAATCATTTATGGAGATCTAAATAGTAAGTACGTTTTAATATGGCTCCACACGATTAGTGTATTTAGCCAGTGTATTAAAATTGTTTTATTTACTTTACTAAAACAGTTAACCCATAATTTTTAATGGCATAATAGTACTTATGCATATGTTTGTTGGCATATTATATAATCTATATATATATAAAAGCGAAAGGTTACTCATCACGAAATCTCGAAAACCGCTGGACGTACAAAGATGAAATTTGGCAGGGAGATAGTTTATAGTTAGTAGAAATCTGCTAAGGACGGATTTTGGGACAGGGCCGGATTAAGGAGGTCTTAGAGCTCACGCAAGTTTGTATAAAAGATCTTAATTTTTTTACTACAAAGTTGAAATTCGGCCAGAGATATTTAGTAAACGTTCGCTAAGAACGAATTTTGTTACTGGGCTGGATTCAGGAGATCTAAGGGCTCTTGCAAGTTTGTACGAGTCCTTCATTATTTTTTACAAACTTGAAAATTGGCACAGAGGTAGTTAGTAAACTTTCGCTAAGTACAGACTTTGTGACAGGGTTCTGCCCCTTTCTCTCCCCCCCTCTTTCACCCTTTCCTCCCCCTAAAATCGAATGAATATTTTAAAATTCTGAGGTTAACCTCATGATTGATACATTTTTTTAGTACTTAAGAACTAAAAAAATGTAGTAGTACTTAAGTACTAAAAAATGTATCAATCATGAGGTTAACCTCAGAATTTTAAAATATTCATGTTCCGCAACCTTTTCTTCAAGGGGGGAGTTCTAAAACCTCCCGCCCTCCCCTCCGCTCCACCTCCCGCCCTCCCCTCCGCTCCCCCTCCCGCCCTCCCCTCCGCTCCCCCTCCCACCCCTAAAATCGATGTCAGGTAAAGTACATTCCTACCTTAATATTAATTTTGCTCTCGCGCTAAATAGGATACTTAACAAAATCATGAGTTTAGGCTGACGGCTACTGTAGCTAACTCATATATTATGATTTCTCCAAACCTTGATAGTGCACCTGGATGTTTGTATATACTTATATATTTTTACTATACGTCAATGTCGATAGTGTACTTAACTTTTATCGATATTTTTTTACGGTAAATTTGTATGGTCATCTCTATCTGAGATTTATGACTTTGTCCGCCCATCAAAACTAGTCGGAAGCGCCAATCACAAACAGTTCCCCGCAACCGCATACCTCGGCCAGTTGCGGAATTGATTGTACCGCGCGCCAATAATGATGAGGGGTCTAATACCATTTAACCTTTTAGCACAGCACTACAAATATAAAGCGCTGACATAACCTTGTAATAGCGCAGTATAGATTTAGAAAAATATTGTTTACCAAGTTATTTGACACTCAGTTTGGCACAAAATTATAACATTCATTGATTATTGATATAATAATGTTGTTTTAATGCTCATCAATTGTTAAAACGGTAAACAACCAGCAAAAATATTTTTATCGTAACTGCAACGCCATTACAAAGTTACGTCGTCAGTTCAATCGCGACGGAACGCATTCTCTGAACGGCCGTAGAAAGAAATAACAATGATTTATATGTCTTTTTTAGGGTTCCGTACCTCAAAAGGTAAAAAAGGAACGCTTATAAGATCACTTTCTTGTCCTTCTGTCTGTCTGTCCGTCTGTCTGTCTGACCGTCTGTCTGTCTGTCTGTGTGATTTTCTCAGGAACGGGTGGACCTAGCAAAATGAAATTTATACCAGATACTGAAATCTATGGTCTCTATTAGGTTTATAAAAATCAAGGTCCTGAGACAACACGATAAAAAGATATGGGCAAATTTAGATTTTCGCGAAAACTTGTAAGTACCAAAATTTACCTTAATTTTTAACTATTTTTATTTTTCAGAATTTTTCCTTTACTTGTGCTGTAAGACCTTGCTTTTAACCAAAATTGACAATTCTAGGTCAACCGGAAGTACTCTATAGGTTTTGGGTCGAAAACATATATGATACTTCCCGTTGACCTAGAATCATGAAATTTGGCAAGAAGCAAGGTTACAGCACAAATAAAGGAAAAATTCAAAAAAACGAAAAAAGTTGAAAATTAAAGGGTGTCCCCATACATACATACATACATAGCTTACGCCAGTTAAGATAAGCCTCTGAGTTATATGAGCACTCATACAATTTAGAGGTCTAGCTTAATTGGTACTTACTAACGTTGGTACGGAAGCCTCGTGGGCGAGTTCAACTCGACTTGGCCGGTTTTATATTCGTTTTGTAAACGATCTTAAATTATTTTTTTAAACTATCTAAAAATATTTAGTTTTTAAAAGATTCCACACGCTTTAGTATATTTATCCAATGTCAAATTATCGGAAATTTTTCAGTTTTAGTCTAAACAATTCGTAAAGTCGAGTCCAATATGGACCTTACTGAAGAATTTCAGTAAAATATTGTTGTAAACGTAATTTTTTTTACATTGCGCTGTTTACCTAATCTCTGACATATTTACCTGCACTGAATGGTTAATAACCCTCATTTATTCTTAACTAGCTGTGCTCGCGACTTCGTCCGCGTGGAATAGTGTCTTTGGGTAGCATTAACTAATAAGACACATACGTATCCCAATTACACCGCACCGCACCACGCCACGCTAAACCCTCCTTCCTACTCCCCTAATTTACCCTCCCCTCCCCCTTCCCCTCACTTCCACCTCCCCCTCCACTCCCCCTACCCTGACCCTCCATTCCCCCTACCCTTCCCTCCACTCCCCCTACCCTCCCTCTCCACTCCCCCTCCCCCCTCACAAACGTTGAATGTCATATTTATTTATATCGAATCAACAGCCTAAATAATAAGTTTCAAGCTTCTAACTTTAAAAATGACGATACTTCTTTATATACATACAACTTTTCATCCCCCTTTCAACCCCTCACAACCTTATTTTCGTCCATACAACTTTTCATCCCCCCTTTCAACCTCTTACAACCTTCTTTTCGCATTAAAAAGTAGCCTATGTCCTTTCTCAGGCTCTAGACTATCTGTGTACCAAATTTCATTTAAATCGGTTATGAAGTTTTGGCGTGAAAGTGGGACAGACAGACAGATAGAATTACTTTCGCATATTAATAGTAAGCACAAATAAAACGCAGAGATGGCGCTAGCGTAGATTTTAATAGCTCTCCTTTAAATATTGCCTAAATGTATGAGATCCTGCATCGCGCAAACGATATTTTCCGCGATATTGAAACTGATGCACTGCTTCGTGTTTAACATCTCAAAAGTTGAACTCGTTTAAAAACGTTTTCTGTTTATAATATTAGTCTGGATAGTCTTGATAATAATATATTGCACACGCGAAATGTTTACGAAACCGACTTCACGTCAATGTTCACAGCGCTCCGTCTGTTGACTTCTTATTTGGTCTGAGGGTGCGGCATGAACTTGCTGCTTCGTTTTAGAAACAATCAAGAGATATATTATGTTTCGTAATTAAATTAAGTAATTCGATATATTAAGTGTTACACACAGTAAGAATGTACAATCAAGAGATGTCGTTATTTCGATTGTTCTATACCTAAATGTATCTAGGTATGGAACAATATATTTGATTGTAATCTATTGAACGTTCATTTTATTTTTTGTGTGGATCATATAATTTTTATACTTTCACTAGGTTCTTGTCTATACATCTGAAAAGTAAAATAAAATACCTATTTATTGAGTATCTGACTATTATTATTACAGGTATTGTTACAGAAATGTGTGTGTAATGTGGCAAAAAATATAGTATAGGTATTTTAATACATAAACAAAACAACAGCCTAGAAGTAAGCTAAAAAATCTTCTTTATATTTGGAATGTTATAAGCCCAGGTATAACAGCTATCTCAAAACCATCGAATAAAATGTTATCGTTAACTAAATTAATCAATCATATTTTATTAGGTAAAAAACCTGTGTAGAAATACCTTTCCCATAAATACAGAAAAACAGACAAATTTGAAGCAAATATTGTATTAAATATTTGTAGATATCGGCATAAATATATTTTCATTTAAATATTAGTGGCAAATTATTCATATTTAGTCAGTAAAGCGACATAAACTCACCTGCATCAAAACAAAAATCAAGTTCGAAGAAAGTCACACCGGTCACCGGTCGACGGAGCACTCGCCGGCCGTTTTGGGGCTCATAATGATGAAATGTACGATGGAAGTATAGGAAATCATCTGCTATAAACGGTGTGCTTCTGGAGTGCGAAAAATAAACGGCTATGGCCGGCGCGTCACCCTGAGTAGATCATAGATCTAGGATGATGGATTACAATGGATGGAGCCATGTCAGCCATGTGACGTTGTCACATCGACTTTCATTCTATCAACACATTGTCCTACCCTTTCTATCACAGGGATCGCGAGATAAGAGTAAACGAGAAAGCTAATATCAAATTGACAACCTCGCGCATGGGTGATCGTGTCCATTTTTGACCGGCTAACAGGCCATAATATAGCGACGCATCATACTTATAAATTAAAAATTAAATAGAAACATAGCTTTAAAGACTGAAACCCTGTTACATGGTTAAATTATGTCGTGTTGTGCTGTGTTTTATCCATCAAGAACAACTAAAGGAGGCGTAAAAGATCCAGAACTATCATTTCACACGTAAGTCTTTGTGGGCATTTATTCTCATATATAACCACTTTTTGAATCAAAATATTTATTTTGCTTACATTATATACATCTTTTTCGTCATATAACTACCGAGGTGGTAAATGGTTATCATTTGAAAGCTTTAATTTATGTAAATAACAAACATTATTTTACGCCGCCCGGCTAGTGATGTACGAGAACCCTCCAAAACTGTGTCGATAAATATAGTCGATACCCCTATAAAAAGGAATATATAAATTCCTTTAAGTGTAATATTATAATATTACACTTAAAACTTCAAATATATAAATCGTTTATATATATTTTACACTAAATCTATACATATAAAAAAATTGAAGTGTCTGTTTGTAATTCCAAATTAACAGCTTTTCACTAAATGCATATGAAAGAATATACGGTACTTACATAAAAAACAAAATTTTAAATGTTTGTCTGTCTGTCTGTTTGTTCCGGTTTATCTCTGAAATGACTGGACCAATTTAACGGGACTTTCACTAGCAGAATGCTGATGTTAAAATATTAACTACCAAGTAACTTGGCTACTTTTATTTTAGAATAAAATAAAGTTCCACGAAATCAAAATTGAAGCTAATGAAATAGGGAACAATATCTGATACAAATAGGGAAGGTTAATGTGCAAATTAAGCAGTGTTTTCTAACGCGCACAGCCCACGCGCATGTTGCCGCTGTCATTAAACGCGGACAAAGCCGCGGGACCCAGCTAGTTGATTTATAATATGAAGATTTTTTTAAGGATGGAACGGTTAGCTTATGGCTTTGCTTAGAACGAAATTTGAATATTTTTAACCGACTTCACAATAAAAAGATGAGGTTCTCAGTTCGCCTTTTTTATGTTTGTTATCTCATAACTCCGTAAGTTCTTAACCGGATTGGACATTTTTTTTCGAGAGTTTATTCTGCCCGTTTGGTCCCATTGTACATTTTTTGAAATCTGATAAGTATCTCCAGAGATATGGACATAAACACCTCCAACTTTAACTTTATACTGAAAATGGATAGCGTGGCATTTGAAGTTGGTTTTTTCGTTTTGTGAACGATCTTAAAATATTATAAAAAGTGATCAAAGTAATGTCGCGCAAAATTAGTAGTAACTAGGTACCTAATTATATTATCAGCACTTATACTTACTCGTATTCAATCTATTATTACTTATGATAATGCTATTATATATATTTTTATGAAGAATGTGTGACAGTTTACCACATTAATATATTATATCATTTTGTTGTAGGTTTCCAAAATGTCCGAAAATCCAATCAAGTGGATAAAGGCAGTAAGGCGTGAAAATTAGGATCCAACGAAACACTTCAGACTTTGTTCTAAACATTTTGATAAATCAATTTTGTACCTACTAGATTATCAATCAAGCTGGAACTGACCCCGAGGAAACGGAAAACAATAGAAGCTATTTTGATTTTAAAATTATCGTGAATTTGTAACATTATTATTGTTATATACCGGCTGCAATTCACGTACCTTTAGTCGAATTTACTGGTGAACATCGCGATCTCACCGCGTGACCTCACTCTCGAGGAAGAGCGACTGACTCGCTCGAAACCCAGGTCGAGAAAATTCGACTAATGGTACGTGAATTACAGCCGGTATATAACAATAAGAATAGAAGCTAGTGGAGTCAAGACAGAAAATCTTCCTGTAAGTCTTCCTATAATCTTCCTCTGCGAGCAATAAAGGATGATGAAACGGTTTTGAAAGTGTTTTAATCGAAAGTGTTATTAGCTCTGATTCATGAAAATCTGTTTAGCCGTTGTAAAACTATGAGCATTTTTGTAGTTGATGGCGCTATGAAATCAACTTTCATAGTGATTAATTCGAAATTCAGTATCCTTTTCTTCAACGACAAAGGACACTGAAGCATTGACATGATGCTGGGACATCTTCTGGAATCTGCTGAATACTCAACTCCTCGCCAACTTACAGGTGAGATGTAGGGTTTGCAGTACCGGTACTGAAATAGAATTTGTATTTCCCGGTACTGGAGTAGACCCAGAACCGGGAAATACCGGGAAATTCGATACTTTCGGTACTAGAAGAAAATGAATTGTTGTGCGTTGAATAAATTTAAATCACGAAATTACCCCAATGTAGTTCATAATAAGACTCAATAAAAGCCTTAACAGATCAGAAAAACAGTTCCTGACATATCAAAAACTCGAACTAAACTTTTAAATATTTTATTAATTAAATGTATCATATTATATTATATTATCATGTGAAGACAATAAAAATAAAATTATTTACTTATGGTAAAACGTTAGCGAAACATACGTAGCTGTGGATTGTTGATGAAAATACGTACACGAAATTAAAATCGTATCTAGTTTAACCGGTTCCTGATAATACTACTAGAAGCTTCAAAAGTCAGAAAATGACAGATTTTTGAAAACTTTTATACCGCGTTATTTGTCAGATAGCTATCTGAAACTTGAAGAACCGGTGAATCTGGGCCTTTAATCTTCTTCGCAATCCATTTCATATATGTCCTGCAGAGCAGAACATTCTTTCGGGTTCTATATGTATTAAAATGTGTAAAAGAATCCCTGAATCCCTGAAAAGTATGGTATTACTACTGAGCTCCCGAAAGCAGCTAGACAACCTGTAATCAAAGAGCTCCAGCGTATCTTTGACATTGTCCCCTGGAGTTCGACACTTCGAGTGTTGTCATGTTGTTATTCAACCTGTCCCCATACATCGTGGTGTGAGACAAGTCTAATCTCGCAAATTGTTGACAAATGCATTGGCGGATATGAACAAGATCCTGGACTGAAAAAGATGTGACATTGATTTAACCAGCGATTACCTCTCATTTGTGATTTGCTAATGACATCGTCATCGTGGCAGAAACGCTGGATGAGTTATACATTATGCCTAGCTGATTATTTTTAACGCATTGGTCTCCCCATGAACTTGGATAAGGTTATGTTGAATAACTATGTAAATCCGGAACCAATCGCAGTAGTTACAGGGTAGTATTTTCGAAGTTGTTATTACATAAAGCACAGAAATACATACTTTTCACCACAAAACAATAAATAGAATGAACGAGACCCCTAAAGCCAAGTTTCCGAAGATATATGAAAGCTTCAGTGTTTCCAACTTAGTTTTACTATTATACATAAAATTACACCAAAATGTTGCTAGTTGACGTACTAAGATGTAAGTAAAAAGCAACAAAAAAGTAAAAATATTAGTTTATCTTTTTGTAGTACCGGAATTCCCGGGAAATGGGTTTCATTTCCCGGTACTGAGGACGATGAAATTTCCCGGGAATTCTCGATAATTTCAGTACCGGGAATTCCCAGGAGCAAACCCTAGTGAGATGTCGTGTTCAGACTCATTGGAATATTTTTATTTTCATTATAGATTATACATAGATCAGTCGGCGTGATTTCAAATTTTGAGTTTTGGAGAGTGGAGAGCGACGGCATACGCAATGCAGTGGGCAGTGATTGGAAAAAAAGATCTGAAAATCGGTCTCAGTGGCGCATCTTGGGAGAGGCCTACAGTCCAGCAGTGGACTGACACTTGCTGATGATGATGATGATACAATAGATCATACTATATTGACATCAAATTACTTTATATCTTTAGCATTTACAAAAAAATTAGCTAATTTTTCTGTAGTGGTAGAACTTCTGCTAGTCCGCCTGGGCCGACCACTTTGCCAATTAATTTTCATAGGAATGTTTTTCGGTTGAAATGGCAAGGTGTCCAGTGAAATTACGGGGCATGTGAAACTTAACATCTTTATGTCTCAAGGTAACAGGCGCAGTGGAGTGACGTGCAAAATTCTGGACTGCCAGAATTTTCCTGTATCGCTGTATCTGTAATAGGTAGACGTCATCGCTTACCATCAAGTGAGAGTCGTGCTTGTCCTGTTACCTTTTACAATAAAAAAGCTGATTAATGTTTACAAAGTAAGTATGGCCTAATTTGTGGTTTCACTGCATTTTTTTTATTATTTGCGATGCGCGTAGTTTTATACGATAATTTATCTAATACTATAAGAATCTTTGTCCTGACATACTGACTGACTGACAGACAACGCACAGCCTAAACCGCTGGTCGTAGAGACTTGAAATTTAAAGAGTATATTTGTCTTAGTACGCAAGGGTGTACTCAGAAAGGATTTTTCAAAATTCACCCCGTTAGGGGGTGAATTGGAGGTTCAAAGTTTGTATGAATAAACAAGATTAGATAGTCTTTTCTATTCAAAACTTCATACAAGTGCTTCAGTAAAAAAATAAGTAAAAACGTGTTTCAAGCTTTTTCAAAATTCCACCCCTAAAAGAGTGAAATGAGGTAACAAAGTCTGAAAACCAATATTGTTTCGGGTTGCGCTGAAATTTGGCATGCAGATAGTTGTTTTAACATAAGTATATCCTCGAAGAAAAGATTTTTCAAAATTCACTCTTTAAGGGGATGAAACGGGGGTTCAAAGTTTGGATAGTCATTTTATTCGACATTTCACACAAACCGTACTTCTGTAAATAAATAAGTAAATACGAGTTTCAGGCTTTTTCAAAATGCCACCCTAAGAGGGTGCAGTGGGGTAACAAAGTCTGAAAATCAATACTGTTTTGAATTGCGCTGAAATTTAAAATGCAGATAGTTGATATGATGTAGGTTGCCGCTAAGAAAGCATTTTCTAAAAATTCCCCGCGGATATTACTTATTATTTATAATTATATATATAAAAACTTATAGATTTACGTAAGTACTTCTATAAATAAATAAGTAAATACGTGTTGCAAGATTTTTGCAAGGGGTTGGTAAAAAAGTCTGACAGTCAATATGGTTTTTTGGGTTTTATAAATATGAATCCCTAATTCCCTTAGTCACGCAATAACTTGAAAACCGGTGAACCGATTTGGCTTTTACTTCTTTGATGTCTTTTATGATAGAAAGGTTTCAGAAAATAAAAGTTTTAAGTAAATAAAAGAAGTCTTTAACGTGACCGAAGCCGCGGGGCTCTTCTAGTATTTTCATATAAATTATATACTGTAAAGGACAATTTTAATCTATGATATTGGGCTAAGATAATTAGCGTAATTATTCAAATAAGGATTAATACTGTATAGAAGAAAATAGCCTTGAAAGTTCTGTAACATTTTTTTATTAAAAAATAAAGATTAAAATAGTTACTGTGAGTCTGTGCGATAGACATATGTTATCGCGGACTTTTTTGTAGGTCTTATTATGTTGTACCACTCTTCGATACATACTTTCTTACATCTTTTTCAGATTAATCATCTTTCGTAAAAAACGTGTTTTCTCGACCGTTTTATTGGCGACTTAAGTTCCAAAATAGGTCTTCACGAATATACCTATCTTTTAAACAGGATAATATATAGCCTATGTTCATTCTAAAAGACCATATATAGATTTATATATGAGAGAAAAAAATAATAGTCCTGTAGTCCAGTAGTTTTTGAGCTAACTCAATACAAACATACATGTTACCTCTTCATAATATTAGTATAGAAGTATATATAGCTTTGTAGCTCAAATTTGTAATATTTAATTGACGTATTGAAAAGGCAAAAACATTTAAGATTTGTGTTTAAGAAAAGCTAAGAAATCTATACCGCCAGATTTAAGGTTGCCTAATTACAGTTAAGTACTGTAGCATTTTTTATCAATAACTAATTTCCATAAGTTCAATAAAGTAACTACGTATTTTATCACATAAATTGTTTTCTTTTTACATAAGTTTTAGTTTTCTACATTTTTCACCTTTTTATCGATGTGTTCTACACTAGTGATCACTTCCCTACTCAGGCACACTCTAGCAGTTCTAGACACTAACACAAACAGAAAATGGACATGCTGCCAAAGTTTTGACGCCATCCATTATAATCCATCATCCTAGTCATAGATAAATGCTATAGCCGTTGTGTCCGCGAACGTGTTAAGCATCTAGATGGCGCTAAAGTAGGGTTTAATAGATCTACGATTACATGATTTTTTTTTTTTTAATAATTTGCCTATATTCATCCTCATGCTATAAAGTATCTCCTTGTATAATATCAGTATGATCGTATCGTCCGTTTAGGCGTGACCACAGAACACTACTACTCTGCCGAGACAAGCCAGTGAAGCCAGCAAACTGAGCAAACAGACAGAGGTCCTGTAAGATGTTCCAGAGATGGCGTTAGTGTAGATTTTAATAGCTCTCCTTTAAATATTGCGTATATGAGATCCTGCATCGCACAAACGATATTTTACGCGATATTGAAACTGATGCACTTGCTTTGTGTTCAAACATTTTTAAAGTTGAACTTGTTAAAAACGTGTTCTCTTTATACCTACTACTAGCAGCCTAATATGCCTATAAAATTTGCATCAGTTTGTTGCATCGAATATAAAATATGAACATATTTAAAAATCATCGTCTTATTTCAACCAATTTACACAAAACCTTAACGAATTATGCACCTAAACCTTTCTCATAAACACTCTGGCTATTGGTGAAAACCGCAGGATAATCCGTTCAGTAGCTATTGAGATTATTGCGAACAGACAGACAGGCGCAGTGATGGACTTTGTTTTATAATACTTACGTAGTGATATTGGACGGCCCTTTGGCGTAAAGGATAGTTACCCTGATTCTGACCCGACGGTCGTTGGTTCTAATCCTAGCTATATACCTACCTACCAATGAAAGTTTTATGTGCATTCATGAATCATGAGTTTTCGTACAGTGGTAGTGGGATCATTAAATCTACCAAAAAGTAGCGTACCACCAAGGAGAACATCTGCCGCCTTAACCTTACGGCGTTCCCCGACGCAAAAAGTAGAGGTAATATACGCTTAACGTGTGTATCTGTGTGTCTGTCTGTAGCATTAAGATGCACCTAACCGGATGAACTGATTTTGTTATTATTATCTTCGGATCTCTATCGGATCTCTATCGGATCTACAGCATAGCTAAGCTTATAATAATACTTTCGTAGTAACTATGACCTAATCTGTGGTTTCACTGCAAATATTTTATTAATTTTGCGATGCGTGTATGTGAAATTCGTGATATCTTCTAGAGTTTTCATTTGAATTATATACTGTAAAGGACAATTTTAATCTATAATATGTGGCCAAGCTAATTAACGTAATTATTTGGATAAGGATTAATACTATATATTTGAAAATAGCCTTGGAAGTTATGTAATATTTTTTAACAAAAAATTAAAGATTTAAGTGGTTACTGTGAGTCAACCTTAAGAGATAGACATATGCTGTCGCGGAATTTTTTGTAGGTCTTATTAAGTTGTACAACTCTTGCATAGAAAATATTCTTCCATCTATTTTCAATTGAGCAGCGTTCGTAAGAAACGTGTTTTTTCGACCGTTTTTTAGTCGACTTAGGTTGCAAATTAGGTCTCCACGAATGTACCTTTGATTTAAACGGGATAATATATAGCCTATTTTCATTCCGAAAGTCCATTCTATGTATAAGTGAAAGAATTTTTTAAATCAGTTCAGTAGTTTTTGAGCTTACTCATTACAAACATACAAAAATACAAATATACAAAAATACAAATGTTCTCTCTTTATAATATTGGTATAGATTAGTCTGGATGGATTACCTCACAAAAATAAACTGACCAAGTGCAAGTCGGACTCGCACTAGTAGGGTTCCGTACCACACTACAGTATTTTATAAGATCGAGCAAAAAATACTAATACTATCTTTTTCGCCAGCAAAAAATAATAAATAATAAACATTTTATTTCTTATAACGCCATCTAACATCTAACAAAGGAGTTAGGGATCGACATTTCAATATAGCGCCATCTATGGGACTTTTACCTAACTAAGCGTTCATAGATGATCCCGAAAAAAACACGTTTCTTGTATTTATATTTTTAGTATTTGTTGTTATAGCGGCAACAGAAATACATCATCTGTGAAAATTTCAACTGTCTAACTATCACGGTTCATGAGAAACAGCCTGGTGACAGACGGACAGACAGACAGACAGATAGACAGACAGACAGATAGACGGACAGCGGAGTCTTAGTAATAGGGTCCCGTTTTACCCTTTGGGTACGGAACCCTAAAAACAAGGTTTAGGAAAAAATACAATGACAGAGTATAGTGTAATCCGAGGTCTGTGGATATTATTAGATTAGTACCACGGCATAGAAAAGATAATAATACTACGTAACCACGGATAAAGAGTAGAGTCTATTCTCTTCGAGCATTTACCAATGGAGATGTTAACGCAAGGCGTACCCCTCTGCTGGCCATATAGCCATTTTTGGCCATATGAGCGTGCGTAACTACGCTGTATTTTTAATACTGTGTGCGTGTTTCAAGCTAGTGTGCGGGATCGTTAAAGTGAGTGATTTGTGTGTGTGCAATGCATGTTTACCTCGTCCCCCGTAAGTATCGGCAGAAAAAAATGTTTGCGGATTACAACGTTAACATCTCCATTGGTAAATGTTCCAAGTCTATTCTCCGTGATTAGTACACACCGTGGATAAAATAAAAAACTTTCTCTATGGTATGGTACACACTAGTCATTGTTCCGAGGTACACACACTTTTTCACGTGCTCGCTAAAACTTCCTTGACAGCGTTATCAACATAAATTTTGAAGATCAGACTACTACGATTTCTGAGTGGGTTTAAAATTTCAGATAGAAAAGACATAATAATTGCAGACTTATGATTGCACCTAATATTTTTAAAGGTACAAAAAGTAGGCAATCAAGGAGACGGACTGCCTGATGGAAAGCGGTTACCGTCAACCTATTAACATCTGCAACGTCTGCAACACTATGGGCGCTGTTTACGCGTTGCCACAGAATAATGAATAGTACAAGGCGTTGCCGACCTTTGAAAAATGTGTAGATAAGTAGGTACCCTTTTCAAACGAATTAAAAAATGAAGGAGGTTCTCAATTCAACTGTATTTTATTATTAATGGTTGTCAGGGCGAGCGAAGCGAGCCCTAACACTATCCCACAACCTGAGCACTTTTGTGGTGCACTTTACTGAAAAACTATCACGCCTATTGATTTGTACTTTAACATAGTAATTTAAATTCACATGTAGATGTGTTATCAGTAAAAAAAATATGTAATTTTATTGACATTAAAAATAGCCGGCCTAGTGCGTGTCGGGCCACGCGCAGTGTTGGGTTCCGTAGTAGCCTGTTATTCAATGTAAGTCTTTACCCGTTATAAAAAGCAACTAGGTACTTCGTCTTTGCACTTTAAATGTTTTATTCTAAGGATTATGTATTTGGTACAAGTTCAACGACTATTACTGCTAAACTAATAAAGTTATCTTAACCGCTATAGTTTTCCTTTAAATATCATGAAATGCACTATTATCACGATTTTTTCCAGACTTTTCAAGCTAGCAGTTTGGCTTTTAGAGGGGAGGGGGACCGTTAGAAGATCAAAGAATTAACTTCGCTGCGAACATAATGTTTGGTTACTAACGCCATCTGTTGGAAATCTAAAGAATTTACATCTGTCATCCAAATGACGTCTTGTATCAGTGTACCATTTATGGCAGATATCTGCCATTTATTAAATTTTAACTCTGGCAGATTTTTTTTTAAATCTTCTAGGCTAGCGTTTGACCACTATCTCACCTGTTGTTATTGTTTTTGTTTGTTGTTGTTAAGTGATGATGAACGGATTACGCTGACGATTCCAAAAAGTGGCAGATTTCAAGGATCTTTATGAATTTTGAAATATAAATAGAATTTTTACAATTTTCTGTTTCTATTTAAAGTATAACATTCTTATTACGCATTTATTTGGTTGTAAAGGCCCTAGGGTTATAAGCTATGAAAATCTGCCCCCGGAAGATATTTTATTGATATTTACACAATATGTAGGTACTAATAAAATAGGTATATTTTGAAAGTTTGAGATCTCTAACTCAATTGGGTTTTTTTTCTAAAGCAAAAAATGTAAAAAACAGAAACAATACAATTTTTTCAAGACAGACTGCAATTAATCCAAATATATATCTTTAGGACTAATAATAGCTGTTCTATAAAAAAAAATTAAGAGCTTTATAACATCATAGGATCATAGAAAAAAAATGATAATTTAATTTTTTACCATGATCCAATTTTGGCTCAATAACAAAAAAAAAATTCGTACCTTTAATATTTCCCTATAATAATGTAATTTTTTTTTAAAGTACGACATAGTAAAAAAAAACATTAAAAATAAAATAATACATTACATGCTCGCTTTTAATTGCTTTTTTCTGCTATTTATGTACATATATATATTACATATATTAAAAATCTAACAAAAATATATTATACATCATCTATTAAAAATAATATTAATATTCAAAATAACAACAATAGCTTCTATTGTGAAAGTAAATACATAAAACATTCAAATATAAATAATTATCAATTTTATTATTCTATCTTAGTTAGCTATGTTTGAAGGAACAAAGTATTATTATGACACTTTATTAGGGTTTCGTAGCCAAATAGCAAAAAACGGAACTCTTATAGATTTGTCATGTCTGTCTGTCTGTTCGTCCGTAGACATACTAATAATTTGGGAATAGTTAGTATAATAGTTTCGAAATTCCTAAGATACACAGTTGAAACTTGGTAGGTAGATGTATTCTATGAACTGCTTTACGATTTTTATACAAAAATAAAAAAAATAAAGATTAAGGGGATGCTCCCCCATACATGGAACGGAAACAAAAAAAGATCATCAAACCTATGGGTGTCTATAGTTTTACATTATTATAGGGAAATATTAAAGGTACGAAATTTTTTTTTGTTATTGAGCCAAAATTGTATCATGGTAAAAAATTAAATTTAACAAGAATATTTTTTATTTTTCTATGATCCTATAATGTTATAAAGCTTTTAATTTTTTTATAATAGCATATTAGTCTTAAATATATATAAAAATTTGGATTAATTGCTGCAGTCTTGAAAAAAATTGTTTTTCTGTTTTTTACATTTTCTGCTTTAGAAAAAAAAAACAATTGAGTTACAGATCTCAAACTTTCAGAAAATAAATATTTATCTACATGTCGTATATATATAAATCAAATATCTTCCGAGGGCAGATTTTCTTAGATTATACCCCTAGGCCTAGGCCATTGTAAAAGTTTGAATAAGAAGGTTAACTTTATTTTTAGGGTTCCGTACCTAAAAAGAAACCTTTATAAGACACTTTCTTGTCCGTCTGTCCATGTGTCACCACTGATTTTCTCAGGAGCGGGTAAACCCAGCGAGTTGAAATTTATACCAGATACTGAGATCTATAGACTCTATTAGGTAGGTAAAAATCAATGCCCTGACTGAAGACGATAAAAAGATATAGGCAAATTTAGATTTTCGCGAAAACTTGTAAGTACCAAAATTTACCTTAATTGGAATTTTTCCTTTACTTGCACTGTAAGACCTTACCTTTAACCAAAATTAACAATTCTAGGTCAACCGGAAGTACCCTATAGGTTTTGGGTCGAAAACTTATAGGGTACCTTCCTTTGACCTAGAATCATTAAATTTGGCAAGAAGCCAGTTCTCATAGCACAAATAAAGGAAAAATTCAAAAAATAAAAAAAGTTGAAAATCAAAGGGTGTCCCCATACATACATAGTGCACTCCAATCAAGATAGGCCTCTGAGTTATATGAGCTCTCATACAATTTAGAGGTCTAGCTTAATTGGTACCAACCAACGCTGGCATGGAAGTTTCGGTGGGCGAGTCCAACTCGACTTGGCCGGTATTATTATGCCATATATTATACCATAATTCAATAATATAATGGCAAATTTTATGCATTTGTTGGAGTGGTTGGTGTTTTGGCAAATTTTTTGCCAGTGTCGGGCAGATTCGCAATTTAATATTAAAAAAAAACTGCCATTAAAATTATTACCAGGCAGAAAAACTACGCGAGCCCTCACAAAGCTCGGCTTTTAGCTAGTTAACTTAATACCTTATAACTCTATTATTTATAAACCGATTTAAAAAAATCTTTCTTGTTAGAACGAGTATACTTTCGGTTTGGTCTCATTGTAATTTCATCGAGATCTGATTAGTATCTCTAGAGATATGACATGGAGATGAACACCTAAAACTTGCTACTGAAAATGACTAGCGCGGCATTTGACGTCGGTTTTTTTCGGTTTGTAAACGATCTTCTTTTCTCTATTCTTTATTGGGAAAAATTGATGCTAGCATGGCATACAGATCATTCTAACTCGTGGATGGACTATTAAGTGTATGTGGCATTTAAAAAACAATAATAATATGAGAAGGATAAAACTATACAATCACTAGTATGAGAGAGCGAGGTGAACAACAATTTTTTATCCTTTACCTGCGTATGCGATTAAACTGGTTCCAGCACTGTATGGAACCAAGTTCTAGTGGCCACCCATTGGCTCTCACCCGCTGTCATGTATGACCCGACCAAATTACGTTGTTCATTTTATCTTATAGTTGGCATATGTATCACTTGTTCATTATTTTAGTCGGGTTATATCTCTATAGCAGCTATTTCATTCGCATACGCTAATGTTCTCTCTACGTGTATATACTTTCTCTATGTTCTAACTACATCATACAGAACCGAGGCAGATAACCATGGTTGAAGCGGTGCGAGACTTCCAATTTTATAAACTGTGAGGGTGGGATATCTTTGACGATGGCACAGAATATATAATAGTACAAACGATGTCGAGTAGTTACAAGTGACAAGCCTCATAGAATTTCTTGGTGTTTCTTCTCTGATGAGAGAACTTTCGAAACACCAGTTCAACAGTCATTCAGTTTTCCTCTTTTGTTTGTAAATGTTGCGTAGGACGCCCTGTGACTAGGTGAAGCGACGACATTCGCAGTGACTGGAAACAAAGAGTCGAAGATCGGCTCAGTGAGGTGTCTTGGGGGAAGCCTACATCCAGCAGTGGACTGATACCAGCTGATAATGATGATGATGATGATGATTACAGATCTAGGGTTGCATACTACGACGGTATTTTGCAGCTGATAGACGGACAATAAGTTCCATTCGAAATAAGTATCTACTGCGATTAGTTTGCGTTTTGTTTATTTATATATTTTATTTTGTTTATTTATATTGTGTTATATTATTACAACATTATTTAGAAAAAAATGTCTGGAGTACTGAAACATGCATTGGGGGTGCGTGCACGTATCAGTACGGTTGGCAACCCTATATTAATCAGGGGAATTAACTTCTTTTTTAAGTGTGACGTTCGACGTTTGTATGAAGGCTGAACAGAGTTAGGTTTAAAGAAATTTATTCTCAATAAGACTAAAATAGTCACTTACTTGAGAACAGAGTTTAAATAGTAATACTAATTATCGTTGTCGTAATACTAACAAAATTCATATTTTACAGTGCTCATTGCAATAAAAACTACCCACCTAACGCATTCAATAGTTAGAAGGTGTTCTTAATGTATTTATCTAGTTGATGTTTGAATGCGTTAAGTGAGTTTACATTTTTTATGTTTTATGGGTATCTTATTGTAATGTTGCGCTCCTTCAAAAGTTATCATTTTTTTGCCGTAGTTAGTTCTACATTTGGGTAACACTAGAAGACTAGCTCGACGTTTACGGACGTTTCGTTTATTTATTTCTTTTAATTTAGTAAATGTCAAATTAGTATGAATGGTCTTATTTAATGTTTTTCGGATATAAATGCACACATTATAAATATACAATTGTCGGACCGTCATAATTTATAAATTTTGTTGGTTGATGTTAAAAAAGGGTAGTTGAATATCATTTTTACTAGCTTGTTTTGGGCAATTTGTATTTCTGATAATTTAGTTATACCAGCACTACCCCAGATTTCGATTAGGTACAATAGATGCGGTTTGACTAAGCTGTTGTAAATAGTATAACGTAAATTACGAGGTATACACCTGACTATACTGCGAAGTGATCCGAGGAGTGCCGAAAGTTTAGCTTTTATATGTTCTAAGTGAGCGTTCCACGATAATGCACTATCCATTCTGAGACCAAGATATTTTTCACAGTTTTTATGCTGAATTGGGACATTATTTATGGTAAGTGATGTAAATGGAGGAATCTTTTTGTTTTTGGATTTAAAAATGATGTAACAGGTTTTGGAAATATTAATTGTCAAAAGATTATATTGAAACCATTGGAACAATGTATCTAGATCTTGTTGAGCCTGTGTAGTTATTTCATGTATATATGATCCAAAGTAAAAAAGGCATATGTCGTCGGCATATAGTGTAAGATGTCCTAGTAGTCCTATTTCCTGAATATTGTTAATATAAATTAAGAAAAGTAGAGGACCTAAGATTGAGCCTTGTGGGACTCCACATGTTACATGCGCGGCGTTACTTTGGTATTTTTTGTCATCCATTTTCACGACTTGCATTCTATTTTTTAAATAAGATTTGAACATATTTAGAGCATTATCGGTTATATTTAGTGTTTCTAGTTTTTTAAAGAGTAGTTGATGACTTACGGTATCGAAAGCTTTTTTTAGATCTATGAAGATACCTAAGACTATATTTTTATTATATATGTTAAGTTTTATTTTAGTAACTAAGTCGATTGTCGCTGTTAGTGTATTGCTCTTTGGTCGAAATCCATATTGTCGATCAGATATAAAATTAATAGAATCAAGGTATGTATTTAGCCGGTTGTACAGAATATTTTCTTATATTTTTGATAAAACTGATAAGACGGATATAGGTCGGTAATTACCTGGGTCCATTGTCGATCCTGATTTGTGAATAGGAGTAACCTTCGCCACTTTAAGGGTATCAAGAAATTCACCTTTCAATAGAAGTTTATTAAAACAGTTACATAAGTGCCGTGCTATCAAGATCTTAATACATTGAATCGCTTTTGTGCTGATCCCATCAATTCCAGTGCTACAGTTAGAATCTAGATTATCGATTATTTTTTTAAATTTCCGTCACAGTGCTAGGATTGAGTGTTGATAATTTATGATTTTCCTGTGTTAGAGGTTTAGATAATGCATGAGACGGATTATCGTGAAAAGATTTAGGTATTTCATCAGCTAATTGACAACCTATGGTGGCAAAATAAGCATTGAATATTTTACAAATTTCGTCAGGATCAGTAATGGTTATATTATTAATAAAAAGTTTTGGAGGAGCACAACTCTGCTTATTTTTGTTAATGGCTAGGGTGTTTATCAAATCATTTTGTGGGGGGTTTAATATTTTTGTTTTAATATGTCTATTATTTTCTACACAAGTCTTCAGTTTACATTCTAGTTTCAGGTAGTCATTGTCTAGTTCATCAAAATGTATATTTTTTACTGTGTAGTAAAGTCCCTCATAGTTAAGTGCTTCATACTGTGTCCGTAAGTTCGCTGAAGTTTTGGTTTTCTTCAGTTCCAGGTATATTTGCTTATGATCAGACATCGAAGAGTTAATTATCGCCATATGATAATATTCATTGGACAAATTTGTAGTCACGTGATCTAGGATTGAATTTTTCGTATATGATTCTCTGGTGCAATATTTCCGGTTAATTTTATTCAGTATTATGTGTCCAGCCTCCTTTAATAAGTCTTTGTGGTATTCTTATCTTTTGTTAGTAGGTCGATATTGAAATCTCCAAAAACTATTGTTCTTTTTCTTTGTTGCAGTTGTGATTCATATTGTTCTAAAAAGTCCTTATAGTTGGTATCGCCAGGGTTGTATATGAGTTGAGTCTATGTTCCGTGGCTGAATGCAAGTAGAATAGAATGGCTGAATGGCTCATTCCTTTTTAGGGTTCCGTAGCCGAATGGCAAAAACGGAACCCTTATAGATTCGTCATGTCTGTCTGTCTGTCTGTCCGTCCGTATGTATGTCACAGCCATTTTATTCCGAAACTGTTAGGACTACAGAATTGAAACTTGGTAGGTAGATGTATTCTGTGAACCGCTTTCCAATTTTTATACAAAAATAAAAAATATAAAAGTTTAAGGGGGGGCGGGGCATCCCATACATAGACCTGAAACAATAAAAAATATCTTAAAACATATACGTGTGGGGTGTCTCTGAATAGGTTTTCAAAAATGACATTGAGGTTCCTAAAATCATTTTTTCTCAAAGTTAACAAAAGAAAAACAAAGTTAATTTTGTAAATGCGAAAAATCATAGTTATGGAATACTTAACTGTGTTACGGAACCCTACGAGTGTGAGTCCGAATTGCACTTGGCCAGTTTATTTATTTTTATTATAATTCAAGATACTTTTTTATACATATTGAATAATTATTTTTGATATGACGTATTTAATGTTATTTGACGTGTCTAAGCGCAGATTTTTAATTTGCTCATCTAAGCGGAATAAATAAAATACATATAAATGCTTTGAGTTTTTAGTTAAGTAGTGATGGAAAATAAAGTAGCCAAGTGCAAGTCAGACTCCCACTCGAAGGGTTCCGCAACACAGTAGAGTATTTTATAACGGTAATTTTTCGCCAGCAAAAAATTTACTTATGTTGGCGGTTGCTATATCTCAAAAACTGCACTCTCTCAAAAATATCTCGTTTAAACCAATTTTTGTTGAATGTTTTTAATGAGATCTACAGCATACCTGTATTTCCAATCTTCCAATTTTGCCTTTTTTTAAAAATTCCATTCGGCCATCAGCCGTTCGGCTACGGAACCCTAAAAAGTGAGTTGAGTTGAGAGTAAGTAATCAAATCTGGTATTACCAGTGTTGGATACTCGCGAAGAAAGCCTGATGCTACTGCTTAGAGACGACACGCTACGGATATTTGACTGTGTAATGAGGGAATCGCCCCGACCACCACTAGGATTAGAAACGGGAATATAGGTAGGACTCACCAGCACCGCAGGCAGAAATATCCGCCGGAGTCTAAGTCTCCTGCCACCAGGATTTTCGTGTCTTCTTCTAGTTTATTATTTTATTCACAAAAACACACGCGCGTGTATGCACACGAACGACATCGGCCATATAGAAGCGCGCGCGGCGAGAGGGCGCGCGGCAAGTTTGAATTAGGAGGAGGAACGTGTCATTGGACAGGATTAATGTTACCAGGATTAGTATGTAGCCGTAACATATTCCCCCCACATGAAATCTACTAAGATTTCACAGTATAAACCTAAAAAATATGTGCTCAAGACTATTACAAAACAGAACTAAACTGTAGCCTTACTACATTAAATTACTTAATTCTAAATTACCTAAAGATACGTTTAAACTATAATAGCTTAGGCATCAATAGGCAAAGGGCAAATCTTGACAACAGGTCGCCGAAAAACATTGCCATTCGCAGAGCGAAGCGTCACAACGCGGACTACGTTATCGCGACCAGGGTGCAATTGTTCTATTTTCGCTAGCCTCCAACACAACGTAGGTAACGTGGGTTCAATAATAATAACCAAATCATTGACCCTGATATTAGGGACACCTTTGAACCATTTGTTCTTTTGTTGAAGAGTATGTAAGTAATCACGCTGCCAGATACGCCAAAACGATTGTGTTATCTTTTGAAGTAACTGCCAACGAGAACGCGGTGTTTTAACATCGATCATTGATGACTCGGGTATCGACACGAGTGGACCATTGGAAAGAAAATGTCCAGGTGTTAATACATCTGTTTCATTAGGGTCCGGTGATATAGCGCAAAGTGGGCGCGAATTGAGAATGGCTTCGATTTTCGTTAAAACCGTGCTCATTTCTTCATACGTCAGAATTTGAGTACCTACAACTCGCTTGAGGTGGTACTTGGTAGATTTGATGCCACTTTCAAAAATTCCTCCGAAGTGAGGCGCACTCGGTGGATTAAATTCCCACTTGATGCCGCGGGTGGCAAATCCGTCCGCTATATCAGGATAGTGATCCTGCAATTCAGCTAGGATATTTTTCATAAGCCTATTTGCGCCAACAAAATTAGTTCCACAATCGCTGATAATCGTTTTACAAATACCACGACGTGAGACCATTCTATCTAGAGCAGCCAAGAAGGCTTCTGAGCTCAGCTCGGTAACTGCTTCTAGGTGCACGGCCTTCGTGCTAAGACACACAAATAAGCACACGTACGCCTTGAATGTGGGTGCCTTACGTCGACGACTCTCTTTCAAAAGAAAAGCACCGCAAAAGTCTATTCCGGTAGTTTCAAAACAACGACTAGGTTGTAACCTGGCGGCTGGAAGTTTGCCCATCTCAGGTTGACAAGGTACCGGCTTGACCTTGAAGCATTGTACGCATTTGGAGCATACTGTGCGAATGAGTAGACGACAACCTATTATCCAGAATTTCCGTTGGACCAACGACTGCAAAGTTCTGGGTCCACAATGCAGATACTTGATATGAAAATGTTCCACGATCAAGCGTGATAAAGCACAAGCTTTAGGCAACAGAAGAGGATGTAACGCACAAGCAGGCAAGTTGGCGTTATCGATACGTCCCCCCACTCGCAGCAGTCCTGCACTGTCTAAGAATGGAGACAGTTTTTGAATAGGTTTAGAGCAAACCTGATTATGAGCGACCTTTTCGAGCTCTTCTTGCAAGAAATTAGTTTGAGTGTACTTTACAAGCAACATCAAAGAAGAGTCAAGTTCGATGGTTGAAAGAGAAGAAAGCGTTCGATTCTCTTTCTTTCGCTTTATATTTGAGGAAAAGCGCATTACCCACGCGAGCACTCTTGTGACTTTAGGTAACGAGGAATATCTATTTAGTAGTTGACTTATTAAGTCATCTTCCGGAACCACCGTGAGAAGAGTTTGAACCACGGAAGGTTTCATTTCCGGTAAGTCAGTGTCCGGAGAAGGTAATTTTGATGGCCATTCCGATGGCGGTTTTGAAAGCCATGGAGGACCTGACCACCAGAGTGGATGCTCGACGAGTTCAGAACAGCTAATACCGCGACTACAGCAGTCCGCCGGGTTGTCCTTGGTGGATACATAACTCCAACAGTGGATGTCGACCACATCGGTTATTTGAACCACCCGGTTTGCAACAAACATTTTTAGTAAATGTGGCGGCGTTTTCAACCAGGCCAATGTGGTGGTGCTGTCTGAGTATGCTCGGATTGAGTCAATACGAAATTTGACGTTGAGCAAATCATACATATGATTCAGAACCCGAGATAGCAACACTGCGGCACACAACTCGAGCCTATTTACTGTCGTAGGTTTCAAGGGTGCTACCTTGGACTTTCCTATCAACAGGCGAGAGACGGTGGCGCTTGGCGTCACCGCACACAAATATACACAACAACCGTAGCCCTTAGAGGAGCCGTCACAAAATCCGACTAAATGAATTTGAATGGGATTTGTTGGAAGCACGCTACGTGGCAATTTGATTCGTTGAATGTCATGCAAATTTGCAGCTATAACATGCCACCGCTTGGCTAAGTCATGAGGAATGGGTTCGTCCCAATCTAAATTCAGTTTCCACATGTCCTGCAATAGTAACTTAGCAGAGAAAATCAACGGGGAAATCCAGCCAAGAGCATCGAAGATTCTCGCAGTGATCGAGAGTATTGACCTTTTGGTAAATTTTATATTAAATGTATCCGAAAAGGAATACGAGAAGTTGTCACTCGAAGGATCCCACTGGATACCTAAAATCTTGATAAATTCCTGACCACCTTCGTCGAAGGTCTTAGGAGTTTGACAATGCTCAGGAGGAATATCAGCTAACAATTCGGAATTGTTTGAACTCCATTTCCGAAGTTCGAATTGACCTTGAGCCAACAAAGAAGTCAAATCCTTTTTTAATTGCATGGCTTCTTCTAAAGAAGCGCAGCCAGTAGTAACGTCATCCATAAATGTATCTTCTCGAAGAACCTCGGCGGCACGAGAAGAATACTCCGACCCGTGATCGTCGGCTAACTGACGCAGAGTGCGGATAGCCAAGTATGGAGAGCTACTGACGCCGTATGTGACAGTGGCCAACTCATATTCGACGAGTGGTGCGTTAGGTTGGTCACGCCACAGAATGTGTTGGTAGGACCTGTCTTCAGGTCGAACGAGAATTTGCCGGTACATTTTACAAATGTCCGCAGTGAAGACAATAGTATGCAGTCGAAACCTTGTGACTAAATCGATTATGTCGATTTGAAGTTTGGGTCCGACATGAACTATATCATTTAAAGACTTATTGACGGAAGTCTTGCTACTGGCGTCAAAGACGACGCGCAGACGTGTAGTAGAACTTTCGGGTCTGACTACACCGTGATGAGGTATAAGATACCTTGCCTCAGTAGACGAAGCGACTGCTGGTTGCATGTGACCAAGGTCTTCGTACTGACGCATGAAGTCCGCGTATTCAGATTTTAAATCAGAATCACGCTCGAGACGTCTTTCTAAATTTAGAAAGCGATTTAAACTGCAACGACGAGAATCACCAAGAGAAGGAGCATCATCCTTCAACATGAGAGGAACAACGTAACGACCTTCAGGAGTTCGGTAAGTACTTTCTCTGTATTTCTGTTCGCAGACATCATCTTCGGGAATCGAAATGGCAGGACGTGGCGGTTCTTCAATCTCCCAGAACCGTTTTACAATATCATCGAGAGCACACGTGGCTGTAAGAAGTGACGTCATCGGTTGGGATACCGCCCGCGACAAGGAGTGGTGTAAGAGCTGACCGCTAATAACCCACCCGAACACACTATCAAGCGCGCAAGGTAAGCCCGGACCTGGCGAGTAACGAGCGCCGGTATATATTTGATCGAAACACTCGACTCCTAACAAAAGATCCACAGAACTAGATCGATGAAAATTGTCATCCGCTAAATCGAGATGAGAAAATTGATCGTGTACCACCGCGGGTAACGGAGAGGAAGGCATCGATGTGGTGATTTTAGGTAACACCACAAAGGACAACTCGAATGTGGGAGTATCACTTTGACGCGGCATAATCGAGCAAAAAGTAACACCCTTTATATCGAGTACCGAACTTTGACCTAAACCGGTAACATTCATTTTACATTTCTGGATATGTAACCCAAGTCGACGAGCACACGAAACTGTTATAAAGGAATCCATCGAACAGCTGTCAATAAGGGCGCGCGCACACTGCAGCGAACCATTCGCATGACGTACGCGTACTACCGCGGACCCCAGTATTTTAGTACTCGGAACGTTTGAGTCTCCCGCGCATGGCGCGGTTGCAGCGCTTGTGAGCGCCGTGCTTGAATTAGTAATCTTATTTTCCGTTTTATCATTAGAACGAGATGTAGACTGCTTGTCTATATGTAACAACGTGTTGTGTTTAGAAGCGCAAAGCAAACAACTATTGTTACTGTTACAACTGTTCGCCTCGTGACCCGCTCGCAAACAATTAAAACAAAGTTTTAATTCCATCACTAACTGCCGACGCGGCTGAACATCCAATGATTGGAATTTTGCACATCGATAGATCGAGTGTGAGGATTGGCAACACGGGCAAACTAGTTTACGCTCGTTTTGTGACGAAGACGCGACTAAAGTTGTTTTTGCTTGTTGCGTGAATTTATTGTTAGTATTCTTATTATTGCGAATTTGTCTATTTACCGGAGTAGAAGGAGAAACAGACGCGGTTTGACTCACTTCTAATATTTTAATATAATTTTGCAGGTATTTTATTAAATCGTCAAACGTAGGTATCTCGCTCGCATTCTGCAACTCGAACCGTTGACGAGTCTCGCAGTCCAGTGCACGCGAAGCGATGTAAAACAATAAAAAATCAGTAAGGTTGTGAATCGACAGCGACCGCAATGCGTTTACATTTTCGTATAATATATTTAATAAGCTCGTTAAATTATCGAGTGACGGCTTATTTATTTTACTAGCGTTGACTAGCTTATCAATATACGCGGTAGCCAGAACTCGCTTATTATCGTACCTATCGAGCAAAGCCTGGTAAACTATACTATAATTCGCGGCCGTGACAGGTAAACCTTTCGCTATAGTTGAGGCGAAACCAGACAAGCATGAGTTCAGATAATGGAACTTTTCCGCATCGGATAGCGTAGCGTTGAAGTGGATTAAAGACACATAACTGTCTTTAAAACTTTGCCAGTTTTCAATGTTTCCGTCAAACTTCGGAATTTCCAGTTTAGGTAATTGAACGCGAGGACTCGGAGTCTCCTGCACTGGAACACTAGCATTAGAACTGCTACTTGTCACTGATAACATTGAATCCGCGAACTCGACCACGGCATAATACAACTCGTCAAACGCTAATAACGTTGCATTATCAATCATTGATTTCGGTCGCAAAGTTATTTCCAACTTGTTTATACGGTCGTTGACCTCGACAAAATTTTCTTTTGTTTTTTCGACAGATTTATATCTACTACGAAACGACGATAATTTAGATTTATCGGTTGTAGCCACTTTAGACAAATCGAACAATATTTGCATACACGAGAATTCATATTCACGTCTTTTAATGAGAGATTGTAATTCGGCTTCCATCTTGTCTGTCATTATTGAATCTTTTTATAATACAATATATTTCGATAATAAGATCAGTACAAAGACGAAACAAATTAACTAGGTACTTAATACAAACAAAGCTGCGTAAGCTATTATAATTTACTAGGCGTTAGTAAAATTATAGAATAGTTAATACGAGAAATATTTGTAGCGGATAGGTAGGTAGCTACCTACCTACAATTTATCTGCAAGATATACGAAATACAGGTTACGTATTAATGTAGTATGTAAATATTACAGTAAATTCAATGGTTTTAAGTTTGAACTAACACTTTACACTCTTAGTGAATCAGACGTACCTAACAATTAAGACCTATTAAATCTTTACCTAGCCTAGACTCGAGCACACATTAATTAAATCTACTGTTTGACAACTAAGTTGCAACATCAGGCTTTCCTCGCAATAGGTGAAGTAGAATGTCTGACAACAATAGGATTGAAACAGATTAGATTATATTTTATACTGGAGTAGGTCTGTCGGTAAGTTTATTAAAATAGATAGTAGGTAGATTATAAAGTAACTCGATGGAACGTTCGCCCGGGTGAACCGCGCCTCGATCGGCCGCTGCCGGTAGGTAGGTATGTTCGAACAGCGAACGACAATACGATGAGATATCAACAAAATTACGAGATTCTATGAGTTTTGTTACAATACAAAGTAAACAATATTGACTATTTGATGTTTTTAGTGTAGCTAAATAACAAAATAGCATTGATTGTTTGAACTAGGGAATATGGCGATTATTATTATTACAAGTAAACACTCGTGATTTAGACTTGTGATCAACAAAGATGAGGACTTAGTCCTCACAGGAGGCACCATGTATGTTGGATACTCGCGAAGAAAGCCTGATGCTACTGCTTAGAGACGACACGCTACGGATATTTGACTGTGTAATGAGGGAATCGCCCCGACCACCACTAGGATTAGAAACGGGAATATAGGTAGGACTCACCAGCACCGCAGGCAGAAATATCCGCCGGAGTCTAAGTCTCCTGCCACCAGGATTTTCGTGTCTTCTTCTAGTTTATTATTTTATTCACAAAAACACACGCGCGTGTATGCACACGAACGACATCGGCCATATAGAAGCGCGCGCGGCGAGAGGGCGCGCGGCAAGTTTGAATTAGGAGGAGGAACGTGTCATTGGACAGGATTAATGTTACCAGGATTAGTATGTAGCCGTAACAACCAGTTTTGATTACTTACTCTCTTCTTCTTCGCAGCATACTATTAATGCGTAGCTTTAGTTCCGTAAAACTGTGTTGTAGTAGGTATATAATAATATAATTAGGTACCTACTGTGTAGTTAGCATAAAAATTGTGTATTATCTAACAGTACTTAGTCGTAACTCTATACCAGTTACATAAGGTCGAAATTTGAACATGGTACGTAGGTGATCAATACAAATAAACACAACGGATTCTTATTTATTTATCCACACCACACCCAACTGACTGATAATATAATTTGATAAGCATATCTTTTGTCCACTGAGTCTGTGTGGATTTTTGTGGATTCTAGTGCAAGTATTTTTATACGTCTGCGTTGTTTATACCTTAGATTTCTTATTGTTTTAAAAATAGTTCAATATGACTAGAGAGTTTCAAAGATCGGCAAGTTCGACGTACTACAACACAAACTACCAATATTCTTCTGTGCCAAGCAAGGAAAATGGTAAGATATGCGATTATTTCATTTTTGCATGATTTAAATAATGGTTTATCCCATTGACATATAAAACTTATCAATGTTCATTTGGTAAATAAGTGATGATCTTACTATTTTTGATCGCGCAAATTGCATGACATTGTATATTTACACTTACACTATTTAGTTATATATTGGTAACTATTATCTAGTGTATCTCTATTTTTTCCATGTTTCCCCTATCCTTTCAAATAGTTTTTTTAATAGACTTCGTACCCACCTGTTATAGATAACAAAATAACATTATTTTGAGCTTTAAAGCGCCTATACTAACTTTTGGAGCAAATAGCAATGTGATACATTGTGTCTATATTTATTTAGCAATAAAGTATTACAACATAACTACTCAGACTATCATAAAAAAGGCAGACAGATTTGTGCCGAACACACGAGTGACCGCAAGTTCAGTAATACTACATTCTTGAGACATAAGTTTGCGCGCTCAGTCCGGCATAGTCAATACGGCATGATTACTACGTAAGCAACGCTGCGAAGTAATACTGCACGGAAGCGTCCGTCCCTGCTTCCGCTTGGTAGCAAACTAGTCATGTGTAGTTCCGGAACTAAATAGTTCCAGGAACTATGTCCTCTATCGGACCTATGGCAGTTCGGTCCGATAGGTCCGCTAAAGCAGGTTCAGCTAGTTCCGGAGACGGAGATGCAAGATAGAGATGGAGACGGGAAAGAAAGAAATGGAGCACTGCGCGCGGTGCGGCCGCTCCGGACCGGAACTGTGAGTATGGAACTATCTAGTTCCGCGAACCTGGTTTGACCTAGTTCCGGCAGGGCGAAAAAGAAACGTAGTGGTTCGGCCGCTCCGGAACTGAGTGGAAGAGTGGAACTGCTAAAAGTGCGAGTCGATAAGTGTAATGTATAGCTTTAGCTACGGTTTGGTGTACGTAAATTATTATGTCCTAAAATGTGCATTTAGTATTAAGTCACGATCCGAGTCCGGGGATCTGGTAAATCGATTCATATATATTATCCTTGGAACTGGAGCGCTGTGTACACTATACTCCGGCATGTCTATACTCAAACCGTGGAACTATCTAGTTCCGCGAACTATTTCCGGCAGGGCGAGGAACCGTTCCAGGTTCAATCCGCTGCCGAACATGATTTGAGCATGTCTATAGCAAACTGAGCGCGGAACCGTATACTCAAGCATTTAGTAATAGTATTACTAAACTTGCGTTCACTCGGGTGTTCGGCACGAATCCGTCTGCCTTTTTTGTGATAGTTTAAGCATAACTATTACTTAGTTTAATTAAATTACTTCGGATATAGACAAGTCCTGGTCAAAATGTTATTGTTAATATTATTCCAATAAATGTGACGAGACTTTGAAATTTGCGAACCTATACATTTCTATTCGCCTGTATTCTGAGATTTTGCCACGTAAGTAGTCTATTTGGATTAGCAGATTAGCGCAAAGCAGAACTTTAATATAGGTAAGTAGCTAAATAAGTATCCCCGTTCCGTATCCGGGAGGAATTTTTAGAAAATCCTTTCTGAGCGTGGGTACCCCCACGTCATAATAACTATCTGCATTCTAAATTTCAGCGCAATCCGAAACAATATTGATTTTTAGACTTAGTTACCCCAGTTTATCCTCTTACTTAGGGTGGCATTTAAAAAAAATCTGAAACTCGTATTTACTTATTTATTTACAGAAGTACTTGTGTGAAATGTCGAATAAAATTAAAATCCAAACTTTGAACCCCCTTCATTCAAGGGGTTGAAGATTGAATTTTGAAAAAAAAAGAAAAAATATATGCAGTTTTCGCGGCACTCTATTCAGACTTCCAGACTAATATTATAAAGAGAAAACGTATTTAAACGAGTTCAACTTTTAAGATGCTTAATCACGAAGCAAGTGCATCGGCTTCAATATCGCGGAAAATATCGTTTACACGAGGCAGGATCTCATACATTTAGGCAATATTTAAAGGAGACCTATTAAAATACGCTAGCGCCATCTCTGGGTTTTAGTTGAAAGTAAAATAAATAACTCTGTCTGTCTGTCTGTCTAGCTAGAGCCTGAGAACGGACATAGGCTACTTTTTAATGCCAAAAGAGGGTTAATTTGTTTGTATTTGTGAGGGGGGAGGGGGAGGGGGAGTGGAGAGGGAGGGTATGGGGAGTGGAGGGGTGGGTAGAGGGAGTCGAGATCATTCTGGGGAGGGAGAGTGGTGGGGGAGGGTAGGGGAGGGTAGGGGAGTGGTGGGGGAGGGTAGGGGAGGGTAGGGGAGTGGTGGGGGAGGGTAGGGGGAGTGGTGGGGGAGGGGAGGTGATCTTAAATTGAGGGGGAGGGGAGGGGAAGAGGAGGGGGAGTGGTGGGGGAGGGGATCGGGAGTGGTGGGGGAGGGGAGAGGAGCTGAAATGGAGGGGGAGGGGATAGGGAGGTGGAGGGGATGTGGAAGTGAGGGGAGCAGAAGGGGGACCCCTCCCCCTATATGATATGGATAGATGAAGAGGGGAGGGGGAGGATACGACATTCAAAGTTTGTGAGGGGAGGGCTTATTAGTTAATGCTACCCAAAGACACTAATCCACGCGGACGAAGTCGCGGGTACAGCTAGTTTTTTTATAAAATAAAAGTAGCCTAAGTTACTCCTTATAACATCACCTGTCTGCTATTGAAAGTCCCGTTAAAATTGGTCCAGCCGTTTCAGAGATAAGCCAAAACTACCAAAAGAACAAACTGTTGATACTATTTTACTTAAGATCTTATGTGAACCCAGTTTCGAACAATAAATATTATTCTATTCTATCCTGTAGCCAAAAGAAACAGACAGACTTTTTTTTGTAATACTTTACATACCGTACCGTATATCTCATACATGCATTTTGTAAAAAGCTGTTAATTTGGAATTACAAACAAATACTTTAATTTGATTTATCTGTATAGATATCGCAGTGCGTTAATATTGCAAAAACTAACTTCATAACGTATGTATTACTACTTTTATTAACCGACTTCACAAAAAAGGAGGAGATTCTCAATTCGTCTGTATGTTTTTTTTGTGTATATGTTACGCGATTACTCCGTCAATTGTGAACGCATTCAAATGATTCTTTTTTTTAATGGGTAGGGTACGTTTCCGAGGTAATTTCATCGAGATCTGACTACTTCTCCAAACATAGGAGAATGTACTGGTTTGAGAAGAAGAGTCCCAAGAATATTATACACAATAGAGGTTGCATATACTTGCATATACTTTAAATATGACCTTGAATAATGTTTTTACATCTTTCTTCACGTTGATTTTGGTTTTTGACAGATATTCTTACGGTAACTGTGAGCGAGATAGAAACAAAGGTGGGGAGAATTAATTTGTCTTGGAATGTTCACAAACAGGAATGTTCTACCGGGCAAAGTCTTGTTAGGGTGCAAAGTTAGTTAATATTTTTTGACATGACATGACGTTCGGCAAAGATGGCGGCCATATCAGTCCCGTTACAATGCATACATAATTAAATAACTCAGAATTATGAACGTACTTTGTACCAACCAACACTGCAAAAAAAATTATAAGCATAATACCACAGATTATATAATAGTTACTACGTAAATAATACTTTCCGTTGTTAGGTTGGCTATACAGTGCTTTCATAATTCGGGTATCAACAATGTAGGGAAGTGCCAACTCTTATAACGTAGTAGAGTGATGTAGTACTCTGTAGGCCATATGGCCGCCGCTTTGAGAATCGCTCTCCGACTGAGTTAGGTGAATACTCAAAGGAGTTAGGGCGGTAAATCATTGTAGTGTAATAATGAACCGAACCTCTCTAATTAGGAGCCAATCCCACACTTGATTAGGGATCCTGATTGAATGTGGTGTATTACCCCTTTTAACGTTTAAAACAAGGCTCTGGCAAAGAAAAGATAATAGTATGGCTCTGGCAAATGCACCGAGTTTTATTTATCTTTTCTGTGGTTTAATATTGCCTACTGCCTAGCTAGACGATACTTAGGTACATCCACGGAGGATAGATAGTGTATCATCCGTGGTTGTACTGCGGATTCAGTAAGACCTGCAGGCCTATCACGAAATTAGGCTGAATGAACTAAATGACGGAGACGCAGCTATGTAGGCTGTATAGCTCTATCTCTGTCTTTTTCGTTCATTTCAATCCCTATCAAACTTCGTGATAGGGGGCCAGAGGGCCTATCACGAAGTTTGATAAGGATTGAAATGAACGAACACGACAGAGATGGAGCTATCTAGCTTACATAGCTGCGTCCCCGTCATTTAGTCCATTCAATGAGCTTCGTGATAAGACCGCAGCACTGCAACACTCGAGCTATATTTACAGATATGATCTGTGGCAACATTACTACAAAATATTTGCCAGAGTTGCCTGATTACCACATTAGATTGTACCTAGATTTAGCTATTATTGCACCGTCAACACAGAATTCAATAAAATAGTAGATTATAACCTCAAACTATCATAGAAAAGGCAGACGGAGTCGTGCCAAACACCCGAGTGAACGCAAGTTCAGTAATGCTAAATGCTTGAGTAATACGCTTCCGCGCTCAGTTTGCTGCCAAGCGTCAGCTGGGTTGGACGCTTCGGTGCAGTATTACTTCGCAGCGTTGCTTACGTAGTAATCATGCCGTATTGACTATGCCGTACTGAGCGCGGAAACTTATTACTCAAGAATTTAGTATTACTGAACTTGCGGTCACTCGGGTGTTTGGCACGACTCCATCTGCCTTTTATAACAAGGCTGCAACATAGTACGTTTCTGCGAGGCCGCTATTTGACCTTTTGAGCGCCACGCTACAAATTACGGAGTATAATATTGTAAAAGACACTGACTAACATAAACAAACATAATAAACTAATAATATATAGTTTCCGACAAAAACTTCACACCTTTTGACTTTTCACTCGATAAAAATTGTAGTACCTATTGTAGTACCTACGTAGTACATATTTTAGTCTGTGACCACAGATAAAAATAATAATACGGGCATATTCCATTCACGTACGGGCGCTTTTTTTCTTCTTCTTGGCCACCACAAGATATGAGTATTGTGCCACATCGCGCGCTTTTTATAATGTTTTCCCGTATATATGACCCTGCGGCATTTTCTACTCTCTTTAATAGGATATAGTAACATTTCCCATACATTATAATTATTGAACCTCCTAAGATGCGTAGTATCCATAGTAGTCTGTGCTCCTAAGACAGGGCACTACAAAAGAGTATTCATAAGCCAACAATTAAAAAAACAGTTTACCGCCCATGGGCGGAAAAGACCTATTTGCGCGCACTTATCCACAGATTGCTTTAGTTAGAGGTATACTCACTTATGGAGGAACCAACCATCGTTCCTAAATCGAGCAAATTTTTCCTACCTAGTCTTCTTTTTAGTTTTTAGTATTTTTCAACTCAAAACCCCTAGTAAAATATTGGTAATCTAGCTACTTCTTACATAAACCCCAGTCACATCACATAGACTATCGTAAAGTTGGCAGCATTGTCATGTCACTTGCTCATTTGAGCGTAGGCACCTACCTGAGGCAGGGTCAGCACTGTCAGCAGGTTTAGTGCCTCCCACAGGTAGTGTTGCCTGGCTCCGAGGCTCGTGATCGCTTAATCAATCAATCAAGTTACATTTGACTTCGTTGTTAAAAAATACTCGATAGTGTAATGGACCTAAGATGGAACGAGGTACAATAAATACATAATAATAATTTTCAAATATATGTGCATACAGCTATAACATTCACCTATCTTTTAGAAAAAATATTGCTGCTAATAATTTTATTTTCCCGCCGATATTTCACGTTGTATGATAATATCTTTTACTCATATATTATCTTGGTATTTCCTCTAATAGGTAAATTACGGATAGGTACTAAATTTACTACTGCAATAAATAATTATTACGGGCACTGAGAGTTAATTATTCAGATACAAATTAACTTCATACCATCATCACGCGTGTATTGATGTCTTCATTATTTGACCACCTGTTTTGAACATAGCTTTATGTGGAATGATATTACTATAGTATATAAAATGATTATAATATTGGGGGATGGTTTAGGGTAGTTTAGATGTGAATATAATCACTCAGAGCCTATTTCAGATTCCCGATAGCCCTATATTATCTGATAGATTTATGATAACTTTTATAAGGCGCCTAATGTCAGATAACTATCTGAAGCTCATGAATTTGTGGTCCTCACACTGCATCGTCACTAAACATCAGATAAGGTAGTGGTGGATTACTGTTTTAAATAAAATACCATAGTACATATTTACAAAATAGTTATGCATTAAATGCGTTTACTAGCTAACAAACCTTTGAAAAGTGATATATTCCCAGTGGCCACCCCTGGTGACAAGTAGTAATAAAATTTCTAAATAAAGGTCACGACATTGTGCTGTACTAATTTTCCTACTTATTCTCACTTACCCACGTCACAAATAATATGTATACTTGGTATACCTATAATTATTTACCATGTCACCGACCACTCACGAAGCAAATCACGATGCAATTCGGTGGTTCTTGAATTGAGTATTCTTTGTGTAAATACCAATTTAAACAGGTTTCTGAACTTGACACGTGATGTTTTCGGTCAATGCTAGAAACGAACAGTAATTTGCATACATTTATATTTTTATTTAAAACTTGTAGAACAAAAGAAATAACAAATAAATAATTTATGTAAATTGCCTTTCTTTACAGATGGGGATAAGATGCATGGCTCCCGACGAGTAATAATATTTTGTTTTCTTACGACCATTCTGCCAACAATACTTATTGTTCTGCCACTATACCTAAGAAATATTAAATACGCGGATGTAATGTATAAAATATCAGACTCAGACGTGATCCAAATACACAAGGGACAGTCGTCGGTGTTCTGTGAAAAACATTCATTGAGGATGAATACAACCTTCAATGCTTTCCAAATGACAGGAGTACCTGAACTATCGGGGCAAAGAAAACACATAAGACTAAAAAAGTCCATGACGCTGCCAGACGACACGCTCGAATACTGGGGATTCTATCTCCTGAAAGGAGCTACTGTGGAATTGAAGGCTTGTTCGAGATACGAAGGTTCAAAAATATTAGTGGTAAAGGGCGACCGAATTCTAAATACATGTGGCATATTAGAAGGTTCGAGAAATAAAAAGGATCCACCTTTAGTTGAGAACCAAGGAAGCGTTCTAGTTACGCTGGAAGATCCGAAAAATAAAAAACCCAAAATTGAATCACAAAAGATCAACGATTTTCCTGACAACGAGTTTACAACTCTCGACTATGATTTTTCAGGACCAAATAAGGACAAGGTTTCGTCGCGGCCGAAGCCCACGTCTAACCCTATGAGCACAACACCCAACAACACTTATAATGAAAAATCAAATAGGAATAAAAGAAACGCACAATTGCACAACCCAAATACTGTACTTGACACTGGAGTGCATCACGGAGGAAATGCATTAAACAATTCTGAAAAACCGGAAGATAGCTCAGTTTCCAGCTTCGAAAATAGCTTGCATGAATGTTATCACGACAATATACTGATGAATGCCTTTTTTCCATACTCTATTCAATGCAATAGTACAAACTACTTAGAAAAAACTACAACACTAAAAGTGGTACATGAAGTTTTGGTAGATGGATATTATTATTATATATTCTACAGTGACAATGACTTTGTAAGAAATGATATTCATGCAATCTTCGACATTTACAAGCCAACATTCCAATACGTTAATAATTCGCATTCTAAAATGTGTGTGAATAGAACTGAATGTGAATTCAATGTAAGTTTCTACAGTGATGAACTGGTAATCGTAGAGGTGCCAACCAAGGACGGCTTGCAAAACGAGGAGGATGATATTTCTGTTTTGATATCGGTGTGTCACCCGAGGGTGTCGGTGTACATCATATTTCCGATCACGGTTCTTTTACTGGTACTCCTCTTTGCGTTTTTATGATATTTGCTGAAAGTGACATTTCATTATATGTTAGTGAAAATGAACATTACCAGAAATGTGATATTAATTTATTAAGAGTTAATCATTTGAAGATTATGTTAAATACTATGGATAATTATATAATTACCTCATTATTATATCACTGTTACTAAAACGATTCACAGCATTTTAATTTGGATCCTACAATCGTGAAGCATGCGTCTACTAATGAAGCCGAACGGTACATTTGCTGCCGCGCGCCGCACCGCAACTTATCTCTATCATAGACATTATTTATTACCCATTAATAAAATTACTTCATATTGGTGCGAAGTTAACTAAAAGTTCCTGTAGCTCTCATATTCTCGTTAATTAGGAACCTTAATTATCAGTTTTGACAAAAGTCAACTATAGTATTTTGAACAAAATTTATTCCAAAAATATAAATAAATCGAAATGAACATAAAAACCATGTAGAAAACAATATTTTAAAATTATGTAAAATGCAAAAAAGCAATGTATATGGGAATACAGGATTCAACAAGGACCTGTCAAAAGAAAGTAATGAAATATTGAGGAAAATTTTGATTTATTATTTCCACATAGTTGTGTCCAAAGTGCGTTTCACAGGCTCAGTAGGTAGATCTTCTGCAAAATAAAATTTACATGATTCAGTAGAGGTCTAGAGAAATTAAGGTTCCGATCGGGAGTGGAGCGCTACAATATCAAGTATTTCAATAACAATACGATTGAGATATTTAATTATATTTATTTACCGTATTACAAAAACAGTTAGTATATTATGTACAGGTGGAAAATGTTACACAATACATTGTTTTCTTCTAGCAGTTTTGTGATTGAAATAGCCTCTCCAGTACCCGATGAGACCTCTATGCAGGCGGCAGAGAGGCCTGCGCGGAACGAGGGCCATCGGCCGAGCCAGACTTACTCCTAACTATGTATATTAAACTTATATCGATACGTCTATTATAGTATAATGTAAACATTAATTAAACTAAATCGAATTGCGGTCCAAATGAAATTAGTTCCAAATAAAAAAAAAATCGGCACAGGGGAATCAGGAGGCTCCTCCTAACACACACCTTATAAATATCGCAATAGAACGCAGGACACAAAGTATAAACCGGGGGAGCGGGGCCTTAGATGAGGTTGGCCACATCGCTGGGCATTTCCGAGATACTTGTATGGTAGAACTCCTCGATATCCTTCAGTGCTCGCTTGTCAGCTTCGGTCACGAAGTTGATGGCGATTCCCTTACGACCGAAACGTCCACCTCGTCCAATCCTGGAAATAAAAACATTTTGTTGCACTAAATTTTAATGAATACTATACCTTATTCAAACATTTCTATATTGTTACTTAATCACGCAAAAATCAGTTGAAAAGAATTTAATGTTTAACACAAAGGTATAAGCTGGATTAAGATGCAAGTTTTTAACATGGACGAAGATGCAGGGCCCACAGTGTCATAAATAGACCGATATACAAATGTTGTAGTGGTGATAGCTGGAATTTACCACTTTCGTGGTACATGTGTTCAAATAGAGAGGAGACCACAGTAACAGGCACCATTAATATTAACTGAAGAATGTGCATGTTCAGATATTCTGCTAAGTTGAAATATTCCACAGGAGGTAAGAGCATTATATCAATGTTCCGCCAACTTGCGACCAAAAAGTAGCCACCATAACCACCATCAAGGAGAAAATCTGTCACCTTAACCATACAGTGTTCTGGGACACAGCTCTTGAGATTCAGAAAATTCTACCTAGTTATAAATATTAAAGTATGGGACTTATCGCGCTTAAAACATTAACTTTTATTTAACTCGATGTTTGGACCAAGGTGCAAGGTGTAAAAGTTAATGTTTTAAGCGCTATAAGTCCCATACTTTAATATTCATAACTATGTGTTCAAATGGCGAAAGTTTAAATTTTACATTCTACCTTGGCCAAGCATGATCCACATGAAGCCATCTTCGACTACATCATCGCTTACCACTAGGCGGGATAGTTGTCAAACCCTAGCCTATCAGAATTAGAATAAGATCGTTTAAAAAACTAAAAGAACGGACTTTAAATGCCGCGCTAATAATTTTCAGTACCAAGTTTGAGATGTTTGGAGATACTTATCAGAGCTCGATGTCAGTTAAAAATCACAGAACATCAGATGGCTAGCAGATGGTTTGCGAGAACAAATAATACATACCACGGCACTGACGTCGCCGACCCCACAGTGCAATACTTGAAGTAATGTATATTCATCATAAGCTACTGCTATCAGCCAAGCAGAACTCTCAGCCACACATATAAAACAAAAACACACCTATGGATATAGTTTTCACGGTTTGTAGGCAGATCATAGTTGATGACGCAGGAGACTTGCTGGACGTCAATGCCTCTAGCGAGCAGATCAGTGGTGATGAGCACACGGGAAGAGCCAGTACGGAACTGACGCATGATCACCTCACGCTCGCGCTGGTCCATGTCTCCGTGCATAGCAGACACTGTGAAGTCACGCTCATGCATCGACTCAGTCAGCCAGTCCACCTGGAATTGTAATAATTCATCATTAAAACTAATATTGAGTGAGACACTATAATAAATATATGTAGTATCGCTTGTCCCACATCTGATTGCAAATATTGCAATGCAATGACCAGGGGCATTAGTCACATCACAGATCTCAAGGCAAACATACAATAACCAGAAAGTTTTGTGCATTTTTACTGCCTACAGGTATTGCAATGTAAGACATTAATTAAATGTAGAAATAATACTTTTCTTTGTGATACATTCTCATCATAAAATAAAAAAATTCTAATTATCAAACCAAAATTGCAATAAACTGGCCAAGTGCTGGCAAACTGCAAAATCGGACTCGCACTCGTAGGGTTTCGTAACACAGTAAAGTATTCTATAAGTATGATTTTTCGCAACTAAAAAATTAACTTTGTTTTTCATAGTGTTTGTATGAAAAACAAAGTTATCTTTGCGGTCGCCATATCTCAAAAACTGCTGACTATATCTAGTTCAAATCAATTTTCGTTGTTAGTTTTTATTGAGATCTACAGCATATATTTATTATAGATTTTTCACTCCCATATTTTAAAAGTTAGAGGGAGGGGGAGGGGGAGACAGACAGACATACAAATCACATCCAGTCTTTTATTCCTGACTGAATTTTATCATGTGTCATGTTCATCCTCCAAATAGACATCCTAACAGCCAATATACATAAAGCTGAGTGGAAAAGACATGTTTGTGTTGCTGGGTATAAACCAAACGAACAAAGGCAAACATAGGTGAATGGAAGAAGACATCTATATAGCGCCATCTCTCCTACTCAGCGTTTGTTCATGTTTGTTTGGCCCGGTGTGTACCCAGCATCAGACAATTGGATTTCATTACACTGCATAAGACTTTTAGTACTACTAACACTAAATTAAGTTGTGGGTAAGTAAATTTTAATTTTGTGTGGAAACATTCAATTTAGTGGTAAGTTAAAAGTAAAAATTCGCAAGTAAACAAGTTACTGTTTTTCGGGTAAGATTTAACAAATTTTATTCACAACACAGTATGCTAAGTGACTTTCATAATAGTCAAAATCTATTCATTAATTAAATTATATTTAAAAAAGATGAATAATATTAAATATATTACCTTGCGGCGAGTGTTACAGAAAATGACAGCCTGAGCAATGGAGAGGGTGTCATACAAGTCACAGAGAGTCTCCAACTTCCATTCTTCCAATTCAATTGAGATGTAGAACTGTTTGATACCTTCCAGGGTGAGCTGTAAACAAAGCAGAAAAACATGTCATATTAGATTATAATAATAATTTAAGATCATTTAAAAAACTAAAAGAACCAGCTTCAAACATCACACTAGTCAAAGTAGCCAGTAGACGTACGTAATAACTATTACATAATCTTTGCCAGTAACTAAAGTGCCAGCCAAGTAGTAAGTCGTCGAGATTAGTAAATGTGTCATAATACATGTTGATATATTAAAAACGGCTCAGCCGATTTTGTTAAAATTTAAATGGGACCACCTGGGAAGGGTACCCTTCGAAACAAAAAACAAATTTCCAAATCGGTTCAGGCATCTTCGAGTAATATAATCGGTCAACATACATAAAAAATATTTAAAAAAAAAAGATTCCGACGAATTGAGAACCTCCTCCTTTTTTGTGAAGTCGGTTAAAAATGAATGTGGAAAACTATAATTTTATGTACTAGAGACTAGGTAGTATTAATCTAATTATATTTAGGACTAACAATCAGTTCGAACGAAGGATAGGGATAATGTGGATTGGACTAAAGTCAGTTGTCAAGCCCTTTATTTTACTGCTGCCTTACTTACAGACAAGTACAATTTCACCATAGAACACAATATCACTCAACATCAGATAATATAATAATAATTATTTTATTTATTCCTCGACACAAAGTAGGTAACTAACTATCTACGACTTATCGCAAGTAAGTGATGAATTCATGAAACAGTGGCTACTTTGTGTGAGCTGGAACTGGAGCTGTGTGAGCCCGAAATAGGTTTGCAAAAATCTGTGGTGCAGGTCACCAGGCTCTCCCATTGTAGCACACCCCGGACACTCGCTAAATCTCCATACAAACTAGCGGTTTAACGACCGACACTGTACTACGTACTGACCGTATGAATATTTTTTGTACATTTACCCAAAAAGCTTTTAACACTAAAAATATTAGTCGC
Source organism: Cabera pusaria (assembly GCA_954871355.1). NCBI lineage: Eukaryota > Metazoa > Arthropoda > Insecta > Lepidoptera > Geometridae > Cabera > Cabera pusaria. Next base: position 20,181,676 of record OX940887.1, read on the forward strand.
TATTTCGTAAACCATCATCTCCAGGTCCAGTCGACTTGCATAGAACATACTGCAGCACAGTAACTATTTTTTATTCTGTGTTGGGCGGCCAGCCAGAGCTGTACGAAACAATGTCGTGTGTGTCTTGCTCGCACGTTAGAGCGACATCAAGTAAAGAGTATAAATACTTCATACCTACATCAAGTTCACAATCGCTGTGTTATAAAAATGTTTAAACTTGAAAGTTTTTTTAAATATTTTACACATTAGTTTATTATATTAGTTAATAGTTATTTACGCACGAGTATATATATCATTGTTTCATTTATGAAAATGAATTCTAAAATACAAATATGTAAGTAGGTATACTAATATAATTAAGTGTTTATTATATACCTACGTAATAAGAACCTACGTAAATTTGAACCTCCAGTGTCTACTGGTCCCAACATAAATGTATGAAGTTGATGTTCTTCTCTCCGTGAGTAGTATTGTTCTATAGTCGTACGCGTGTGGCGTCCTTGCTCAGAGCAGCTACTCGACAGCTCCAGAGCGGTGGCGCGGTGAGGAAGCCCGGAATTGGTGGGGGGAACAGAGTGTCCGTTCTATACGTAGTATTATTATCTTTTCTATGATTGTAGGTAATTCAGGTGAGGTCAGATTAGAAGATAGTAGACGAGTTTGTCTCTCCACAATGAAATAAACAAAGGCCATATTCTGTTCAATAACCTTTGAAAGAAAGTAGAGACCATGGCAAGGTAAGGCAAACAACCTTCTTGTTTGATAAATAAGACTTCACTGTAGCATTGAAGATGACTCATCATGACACATAAATAATCTGAAAATCTTTAAAAAACATGTCTCCAAGAAGTTAGTCTCCAAGAACTATGTTCTTGGAAACAACTGATGGCTATCAAAAATGCAGTTGTCTGACAATCCTCATATTTTTTTAAATCAGTTATCGGTTGATGTCTCCATGTCCATTATATTTCTAACATTTGTTACATTCTAAGTTCTTTACTTTTATAAATATTTATGATAAAAATTACTAATCAAAGGTTGGGTTTGACAGTAACATCTCAGAAGGTTTGCATCAAAAGCATCAAATTTTTCTTAAATGGTTCATATCCTTATTATTGGAATGTGGTATAAGAGACCTCAGTTTAGTAGAGTAATGACATCCCAGCTAGCTTTTAATACAAACCATAGTGGGAACATTTACATGAGTTGTGTCACCATATATACTGAATTACGTTGAACTCACCTCCTCCTTTTGCACAAGAATGCGTATTGGGTCCCTCATGAAGCATCGCGAGACTTCCAACACATCATCAGGCATGGTAGCAGACAGTAAAATAACCTGAACATCAGATGACAACATCTTGAATACATCATGGATTTGATCTTTGAATCTGAAATTAAATTATCAATTAATATACAGATTCTTTAATATTTGTAAGAGCTACTGATATTTGTTTAGAATTATATGTAAGCAGCTTGTGTGAACTTACCCTCTAGACAACATCTCGTCAGCTTCGTCAAGCACAAACAGCTTGATAGTGTTAGAGCGCAGAGCTCGGCGAGTGATCATGTCATACACACGTCCGGGAGTGCCCACCACCACATGTACACCACTTTCCAACTGACGGATGTCCTCACGAACATTGGTTCCACCGATACAGGCATGACATTTAGCATTCAAGTGATCACCGAGAGCTATAACCACCTAAAATCGTATCACACAGTTAATAATACATCAAACCGAAGCATTAATCACACACTAGTATTGTTCACACGTCACTGCCTACCTTCTGAATCTGTTGAGCCAGCTCTCTTGTGGGAGCCAGAATGAGAGCTTGACATTCTCGAATGCTAGTGTCTATTTGCTGGAGGATTGAAATAGAGAACGTCGCCGTCTTGCCAGTACCGGACTGGGCTTGGGCGATCACATCGCGTCCTTGAATGCAGGGCATTATAGCGCGCTGCTGGATCGCAGACGGTTTCTCGAAACCGTAAGCGTAAATTCCTCTCAGCAACTCTTCCTTCAAATTCATGTCATCGAAGCTTTCCACGACTTGATGCCAATTGGTATCCAACGTTTCGGTCTCGGCGGGAGCTCCATCGCTGTAACTTCCCTGCTCTTTTGCTGGCCCATTTTTATCTTCCGGCCAGTCTTCTGATCTGAAAGTTACAAGTAATACTGGTTTCAATAAACTTCGAGCACTGGTTGTTCAGAACAAACTAGACTTCAAATGCACAGTATGAATCGGCAAATTTCTTTGCGAAAATCATTACAAAATTGCCGAGAGCGGCTGTCAAAATACCGATTTCGTATACCTTTTGATCTCGGTGTCGTCCATCGTAATGCAATTAATACGAATTAATCGCTAGAGACGATGTAATAGACGTGATTATACAGGCAAATGTATTATACGAAAAAAACACGTGCAGCAAGGATATTCTAATATTGAACTCCTACCAGCGCCATGTTGGCAATCGGCGACAGGGACATGAAGAGAAATATAATCATAAATACATGAAATTTAGCCTGAATTTACTGTACTGCTAGTAATTCAGTATTTGCCTGTAATACACATTACTTTATCTTTCAATAAATTGTAGTTAAAATAGCGTAAGATGTGAACTTACCTTCTTTCAGGTGAATAGGACATGTTCCAATCGCGGTAGCTGAACGGAAAAGAACTAGCAAGGTCAAGTTAAGTTAGCAAAAGCTTTTTAATTGGGTATTGGTTTTTGATAAATTTTAGAGAAGTAGAGAGTAAACCAATGTTTTATATTTTTTTTACAAATTTTTGTATTATATTTCTTGAAAATAACCGACTCGTTGTCGAGATCAAATAATTTTATACAATATGAGAAACTCAAAGAACGGATGTACGTCAATATAATTTCGCCACAGATTACTATATAATTTCTTACGAAATTCTATACCACAGAGTGCTTTATTTTCTTTTCCAGTCCACGGTCTAGTTGGCTGTCTATTCGTGATCAAGCATTTGGTTTGATAGGCATGGTAGGCAGGGCCCCTAGACAAAATCCAATTTCCTGTTTGCCTTCACGCTAACGCAAGTTCAAAATGTATGGGAATGAAATTTTTGTTACGGAAACATAAATGTCATTCCATAAATTTTGAACTTGCGTCATAGAAAAGATAATAATACTACGTATAGAACGGACACTCTGTTCCCCCCACCAATTCCGGGCTTCCTCACCCCGCCACCGACTTGGAGCTGTCGAGGAGCTGCGCTGAGCAAGGACGCCACATGCGTACGACTATAGAACAATTACTACTCACGGAGAGAAGAACATCAACTTCATACATTTATGTTGGGACCAGTAGACACTGGAGGTTCAAATTTACGTAGGTTCTTATTACGTAGGTATATAATAAACATTTAATTATATTAGTATACCTACCTACATATTTGTATTTTAGAATTCATTTTCATAAATGAAACAACGATATATTTATCGTTATATATATATATATCGCTTCATTTGTAAAATATTAAAAAAAACTTTCACATTTAAACATTTTTATAACACAGCCATTGGGAACTTGATGTAGGTACGTAGTATTTATATTCTCTTTACTTGATGTCGCTCTAACGTGCGAGTAAGTCACACGACATTGTTTCGTACAGCTCTGGCTGGCCGCCCAACACAGAATAAAAAATAGTTACTGTGGTGCAGTTTGTTCTATGCAAGTCGACTGGACCTGGAGATGATGGTTTACGAAATAGCGACTAATATTTTTAGTGTTAAAAGCTTTTTGGGTAAGTGTACAAAATATATTCATACGGTCAGTACGTAGTACGTATGTACGAAGTAACTATTATATAATCTGTGATACGGTGATTACGGGCGACAACCTTAGACATCACGCACACAAATGCACGTATAGAAAAACGACCCGTGTGTAGTGTCTGTGTCGGTGTCACAGTGTCGGTCGTTAAAACGCTAGTTTGTATGGAGATTTTGCGAGTGTCCGGGGTGTGCTTGCGTTAACGTGAAGGCAAACAGGAAATTGGATTTTGTCAAGGGGCCCAGGTCGGTCATATCACAATGAGCTGTTTTTATTGGAAAATTAGTTCATCATCATCATCATCAGACTATGTTAGTCCACTGCTGAACATAGGCCTCTCCAACTGCACGCCACTTAGCACGATACGCCTCGACAACTCTCATCCAGCTATTTCCATTTGCCTAAGCTTAGTAGAGATGCTACGCATATCGGACGCGTGCCTTTACTTTACTATTTAATCTGTTTTCTCACAACACTCAACCTTACAGTAAGAGACAGTTGACGGCCCGCGAACTGACTAAGCGATACAGACTCTCGCAGCGCGGACTAATGGTGCATTTTACGGTGCGCTACACGCGGTTACTAGTTACTATTAGTTTATTCTGTGACGCAATTTCGAGGTCGCATCTGAGGCGTGTAGCGTATTTTGAACGTTACAGTCGTTGTAACGAGGTCTAATCCCACATTTTTGCTATGAAGGAGTGCATCTTCTGTACTTGTACAATTAATTATTCTGTGATAACAGGTAGGACGCATTAGTTGTAGACCAAAGAGTAACATAATATATACTTGCAGACTTTCGTAGTTAGACTTTGTGAAATTGGCGATGTGAAGACCAGACATAGTTTTTCATATGCTGCCCAACCCAGCTGTATTCTTCGATTGACCTCTTTCTCGAAGTTGTTTTTACCCAACTGCAGAGCTTGCCCAAGGTAAACATACTCTTTGACAACTTCGAGAATACTACTCTGTACTGCAATTGGTTTCGGACCACGGAGAATAGACTCTACACTTGTTCGGACTTACATGCTCGTTGAACATTATCTTAGTCTTATCCAAATTCATCTGGTGACTAATGCGTTGAGAAGAATCAGCTCGACCATTCAGCATTATTTTGCAAATCTTGTAGCGTTTCTGACACAATGGCAATGTCGTCCGCAAATCGCAAGTGTGAGAGGTACTTGCCGTTTATGTTAATACAATAAAATATAAATCTAGTATATAAAATTCTCGTGTCACAGTTTTCGTTGCCATACTCCTCCGAAACGGCTTGACCGATTTTGATGAAATTTTTTGTGCTTATCCGGTATCTATGAGAATCGGCCAACATCTATTTTTCATCCCCCTAAATGTTAGGGGTAGTCCACCCCTAAATTTTTTATTTTATTTTTTAGACAAAATTTTTAATTTCTATTTTTTTATGATACAACATACAAAAATACATACAATCCTCAATTTTCCCCCTTCTACGATCAACCCTTATTTTTTAATAGCCATTTTAGTAATTTAATCATTTTTCCTCCATACATACTTACAATAAGTAAGCTATTTTTTGTCTACACTAGAAATTACTACGAAATTATTTATATGGCAAAACAACGTTTGCCGGGTCAGCTAGTAAAATATATAAATATTTATTTTAGGTAACTTATGTAAACATAAAATGTTATATACTAAGACCCATATTATTCATAAATACCTTACATACTAGCATATATATAATATACCTATTTACTAATCATAGAAACACAAGACACGTTAATTTTACGACGACGGGCGACGTGAATTCATGATTTCCGGTATCCGACCTCGAAAGCGTCGAAACTTGACACCCTTCGGCCAGAATTCCTCCACCATATATGTTCCAAGGGACTTAGACGGAACCCGCACCTCAAATGAATTGAAGTTTACATTGTGATGCGACTCTAACTTCATGACCCTCAGGAACATATTCGTCTTCAGCTTAATATATTCCGCCACCTCCTCCGCCGTGATGGTATAATGTACGCGGGATATGTACAGCTGCGTCTCCGGCATCTCCGGTCGCAGTAAATGGAACGGACCTGTCGATGCGGTACCGCACTTGTTTTGGTTTGACGGCTTCTTTTTCTTCCTCTCCACCTTTTTGAAACCGCCATCGTCTCGATCTGCTTCCTTCCTTGCAGAAGGAACGGAAGTGGCAGCATTCTGTTCCCCTTCATGAGATGAAGCGACAGCGTAGGAACATTGAGGGGTAGATGTACCCACGGCGGACGGTCCCCACGCTGGAGCGGGGATGCGGGCGGTGGGATGCGGGGCATCGGACGGCGCGGCAGCAGGCGGTGATACATTAAATGAGGTCAACTCTAAACTGCCGATAAGCATTTTGTGCACCGCGACGTGTGTTCACAGTATCAGTCGGCGGTTACCTACTTACTGACATAGCGTTGTGTAACAACACTACCACGGCACGTAGTTCACTAATGGTGGTTTCCGATGTTGATAACTTAGCCACCACTTCGGCCAGACTCGTTTTCAGGAATGTTATATCCTTCAGGAGCCTGGTGCAGTCGATTTGCTCATACGAGACAGGAGGAATGCGGTCCAGCTGCTTCGCCACGAACGTGGGCATGTCGTCCAGGTCGGTCTCCTTCAGCAGGGTGGCGATATCCTGCACGCTCTTCTCGCCTCTGTCTCTCCGGTGGGATGGCATCGCATCCAGCTTGCCGACACTCTGGAAGAGTAGGGTCTTGCTCTTGCAGACTTCCTCCTCCTTGAAGCTCGACTTGCAGATGTGAATGATGATAGGTTCATCAAACGAGTCGTTAGCGTATTGTATGAACGCCAAAAGCTCTTTCGCTATAAGTTGCTGAGAACCCATAGCGCAACGTGGGCAGCGGCTGTTGCCATGCGACTCGCGAATAATACATTTTCAACTATGCAGTGTGACACGACCGTTTCCAATCCCACACCGCACTGCACTGTTAATGCAACGTCCTTTCCAGTCCAGCGTCTTGAACATATCCTCCAATACATTTGTGAACAATTTGGGGACATAACATTCCCTTCTCTCACACCATGGTGCATGGGGATAGGTTCAGACTGCCGGTTCTGCAGGCATATCACGAAGTTTGGCTGAATGAACGAAATGAACTAAATGCACAGAATAATGAATAGTACAAGTACAGAGATTGCACTCCCTGAGAGCAAAAATGCGAGATTAAACCTAGGTACAACGCTGGCAACGTTCAAAATGCGCTTCTTGCCTCGGTGCGACCTTGAATTTGCTTTTCTTTTGCTTTGAGGTTCTGTGCCATTATAAAGCTGTGGGTATTGTGATGGTGTTTATTGTTATTATGTTGAGGTTCTGTGATATTATATAACTGTGGGTATTGTGATAGTGTTTATTTTTTTAGCCTTTTTCACTTCTGGTCTCTAAGATCAGAAGTGGGATGGGTCCACGTGCACTTTACGCTTATAAGCCGTCTCTGACATTTGCCTTGATCTATTCAAAGTAACAGTTTTGAATAAATTAAGGTGCAACAATGATTTTGAAACGAAGTGATACTGAGATCTGGTTTTTTGTGAATATTCGTCAGTTGAAGTATAAATTAGACGCTTTTCTGGGTATTTTGGGGTATGTGATATTTCTTAAAGATAAAAATATTTCGGTAAAGTAATTTCGTTGATTTTTTTTTTGCAATAAAGGGTAGTTTGTTAGTGTTCTTATCTGGTAGTGTTTACCACCGCGTCCGAGTACGAAACGCCACGTGTGATTGCCGTTGCTCATAATGATTTGATTTCTCTGTAGTTGTAAGCTGTTTTGGTGTGCTACTACCGTGCAACATAGCTGATAATGCTCGTCGGCAAGTAAACGCGGCGGACAGGATTATTCTATGGTTGGTGTGGATACAGGTATGATTACAATGTTACTTTTATTTCCTTACTCGACTATGCGAGGAGGTTGATTGTGTTAAATAGTTGGGCAAGCCCAAGAGATTTACATGCGAGTAATTGTCTACCTAAAAACGCAAAAGCGTAGTCAAATCATTGTGCGACAACCTATAATAGGTCGTGTTAACATTTGTATTTGCTGTTACACCCACAAGGCAACATTGTTATTACTTTGCAGTGATAGGTTTGTTTGCCGTGTTTAGTGCTATTAAGAATTGTTTTCAAAGCTGGTTGATCAGTAGCCTAATGGGATTTAGTTAAGTCGAGAGTGTTAACCGACGTCAGGGAAACTGATTAAAATCAAGACCATTTATGTTTGTCAGATCTAACTTATTAGTGTCCTTCCTGGTTAGTCCGACATATCTACCATGTAAGCTTGTTCTTACCGTGAAATTGCTGGTATAACAAAAAGGTTTTGAGGGCTTAGAATGCTATAACTCTTTGAGTTAGATGTTTTCGTATAACGAAAAATAAAAAGCACAATAAAGTCAATATTATTTTTTTTGAATTCTTATATCTTCTTCTTACATAAGATACAAAGTGAAGCCGAATATTAAGTAACTGTACTAGTTTCAGTGTATATTCGACCATAGTTTTGAATTTATTGCCGTAGAGATTGAGTAGTTAATGTTTGAGGGTTATATTGAACTATCCGTCTCACTCTTAACCCCTTAGTTATTCACGCGGTGCTCGCGAACGCATTAAGTCAGTCAAATTAAAAAGTTGACAGACGCAGTGCAGTGATGTTCATAAGTTGTAAGCGCCACAGTATTTGCTATAGGGAGACTATCGTCATGCCGACAAACGAGCGCTGTACATGGGCTGTTATCTAAATTCTATTAGTGTTATTTGTCAGTACGTAGACAGTTATTATGGTACGATCCCAGTTTAGACCGTGCAGTAGTAGTAGTAATAATGCGTTGAAATACTTAGTAAAAGTTTTGAGTAACATTTATTAGACACAAATTACAATAAATGTAAGGCGATTTAATTCATCCGCGTGTGTCTGTAACGTACTCGTAGTAGGTTATTGTGAAATATGCTAAGTTGCAAAAGTAAGTAAAGTGAGTAAGTGTTCCGTACAATTATTTTATCGTGACGAACGGACCTAGTCTATACCTACATGCCAGATGACAACGTACAGGGTTGGGTAAACGAAAAAAAGTAAAAAAAAAATGAAGTTACTTCGAAATCTTGTGATATTGTTAGTTTTTGCGGTATTGTTGTGAGTACTTCGTGACAAGAGCAGTTTAGTTTTGGCAGTAAACTGATGGCGTTGGTTCGATGGTCAGGTTGGGCCGAACGTAGGAAACTTGAATCTGGGGAAATATAAGACTTACAGCGGCAAGCTTAAGGTGAGGTGATAGAAACAGTAAGCAAGTTACTTACTACTTATGATGCAAACAGTTATTTTAGTTTGATTTTATTTCTATTATTACTTACGAAGCGTTGTTCAACACTGGTGAACCATTTTAATAGCCCCAACATTGCGGCTATTCTGTGCACCGACATTGTGGCAACTTGTTATTTTTTTTTACTAACTTGTTCGTTTATTTTGTATTTTGTATGGTGACTATTGAGTGTTTATTTTGAGTAGTTATTTTGTATCCCAACATTGTGGTACTCTCGTCATCGACATTGTGGTACTCGTGCCTCGACATTTTGGTACTCGTGCCTCGAAATTTTGGTACTCGTGCCTCGACATTTGGTTCTCGTGCCTCGACATTTTGGTACTGGTACCACGACATTGTGGTACTCGTACTCCGACTTTCTGGTGTTTGCAGACCTCCGAGCATCGCGGCATCTGTTGGCGATCGCGCCACTGCGCGAGTGTGCGCTATGCTGTGCGTGCTGGTGCTTGCGTGCCGTGCTTCATGCTGAGCTCCACGCAGAGCGGCACGCTGAAGCGCGATGCTGTCGGCAGTTGTGCTCTGTGGTGCGCGCTCCCTGCAGCGCGACTGCGCGCTCTCCGAGGCGTGCTGGTGCGCGCTCCCCGCAGCGCGACCGCGCTTTCCGAGGCGTGCTGGTGCGCGCTCCCCGCAGCGCGACTGCGCGCCGTCCGAGGCGTGCTGGTGCGCGCTCCCCGCAGCGCGACTGCGCGCCGTCCGAGGCGTGCTGCTAGGCTATGCTGTAAGCTATCTCGACAGCGGAATCCGCGGTGAGATTCGAATTTCGTACTACGAAATTCAACCGTATTACGAACGTGATACGATTGAATTTCGTGGTACGAAATTCGAATCTCACCGCGGATTCCGCTGTCGAGATTGCTTACAGAATAGCCTAGCTGGTGCGCGCTCCCCGCAGCGCGACTGCGCGCCGTCCGAGGCGTGCTGGTGCGAGCTCTCCTCAACATGACAATCGCGCCACTGCGCGAGTACGCGTCATGCTGTGCGTGCTCGTTGCACGCTGGTGCTCGCATGCGAGCTTCATGCTGAGCTCCACGCTGGGTAGCGCGATGCTGTCGTCGGTTGCGCCACTGCCCGAGGACGCGCATGGTGCTGAACACTGCACCGAGCTTGACCTGCAGTTACTGATTGCGCCACTGTGCAGTTATGCGCGTGATGCCACGCTAGGTTGAGGAAATCGATGCAGGTGCTGGTGCCAGGTGGAAACCAGGTGGCTGACGAAGTGGTCGAGGACGTCCCGCTGTCAGGAGAGGCCGTGTTAGAAGATTTATATCTACCCTCACGCTGCGACTGGGCTCGATGGTATAAAAGCAGACAGCGAGCGGGTATCAGATTCAGTCTTCGTGTAGTCTTCGTCGTACGGTTCGGACGTAATGGTTATGTTGTTAGCTTAGACACATTATGTAATTGTTATTATGTTGAGGTTCTGTGGCATTATATAGCTGTGGGTATTGTGATGGTGTTTATTGTTATTATGTTGAGGTTCTGTGGTAATATATAACTGTGGGTATTGTGATAGTGTTTATTTTTTTAGCCTTTTTCACTTCTGGTCTCTAAGAATAATTTTATAATTATGTACAACTAGCAGCCGCCCCGGCTTCGCACGGGTAGAACATATATGCCTACAAAATTTGCATCAGTTTGTTGCATCAAATATAAAATATGAACATAATATATAACAATCATCGTCATATTTCAACCAATTTACACAAAACTTTAACGAATTATGCACCTAAATCTTCCTCATAAACACTGGCTATTGGTGAAAACCGCATGATAATCCGTTCAGAAGCTATTGAGATTATTGCGAACAGACAGACAGACGCAGTGATGGACATTGTTTTATAATACTCACGTAGTGATATTGGACGGCCCTTTGGCGTAAAGGATAGTTACCTTGATTCTGACCCGAGGGTCATTGGTTCTAATCCTAGCTACATACCTACCAATGAAAGTTTTATGTGCATTCATGAATCATGGGTTTTTGTGGAATCATTAAATCTACCAATAATTAAGATAGTTTAAAAACTAAAACAACTGACTTAAATGCCCCGCGAGTCAATATCAGTAGCAAGTTTGAGACGTTTATCGTCATATCTCTGAAGATACTTATCACATCTCAATGAAATTACAATGAGACCACCTCGGAAACGTACCCTACCAATTAAAAATATAATCATTCGAATCGGTTAACAATTGACGGAGTAATCGCGTAACATACACACACAAAAAAAGAAAAAAAAAGAAAAAAAAAAAAACGAAACATACAGACGAATTGAATGAACTTCCTTCTTTTTGGAAGTCGGTTGAAAAGTAGCTTACTACCAAGGAGAACATCTGCCGCCGTAACCTTACGGCGTTTTCCGACGCAAAAAGTAGGGGTATTATATTATTTCACGTGTGTATCTGTGTGTCTGTCTGTAGCATCTTAGCACCCAACCGGTTGAACCGATTTTGATTTAAAGTAGGGGTATTATACGTTTAACGTGTGTATCTGTGTGTCTGTCTGTAGCATCTTAGCACCCAACCGGATAAACCGATTTTGATTTTATTATTGATAGTTTTTTTTTTGATAGATGTCTTCATCGAGAGTGTTCTTAGCTTGATTCATGAAAATTCGTTCAATCGTTATAAAACTATAAGCTTTAATCAACTTTCATAGGTCTGATCAATTCGAAAATCTTCTTCTTTAACGATATTGTAAGAACATGGAAGCATTGACCTGATGCTGGAACATCTCATGGACTCTACAGAATACTCAAATCCTCACCACCTTACAGCTCAGATTTTAAATGTCGTGTTTAGAGTGATTGGAATGCTTTTAATGAAAAGATTATACATAGATCAGTCGGATTGGTTTAAAATATTATATTATATATATAGATAATTATTATTTTATACAATAGATCATATTATTATACTATATTGACTTCAAATTGATTGTGATCGGTGGGGATCTACAGAAAAGCTATGCTTATATAATAATATTTTCGTAGTAACTATGACCTATTCTGTGGTTTCACTGCAAATATTTTATAAATTTTGCGATGCGTGTATGTTAAATCCCTGATATCTTCTAGAGTTTTCATTTGAATTTTATACTGTAAGGGACAATTTTAATCTATAATATGTGGCCAAGCTAATTAACGTAATTATTTAGATAAGGATTAATACTACATATATATTTGAAAATAGCCTTGGAAGTTATGTAATATTTTTTTACAAAAGTTTTAAGATTAAAATGGTTACTGTGAGTCAACCTTAAGAGATAGACATATGCTGTCCCGGACTTTTTTGTAGGTCTTATTAAGTTGTACAACTCTTTTATGGAAAATATTCTTCCATCTATTATCAATTGAGCAGCGTTCGTAAGAAACGTGTTTTGTCGACCGTTTTTTTATCGACTTAGGTTGCAAATTAGGTCTCCATGAATGTACCTTTGATTTAAACGGGATAATATATAACCTATTTTCATTTCGAAAGTCCATTCTTTATATTAGTGAAATAATTTTTTTAATCGGTCCAGTAGTTTTTGAACCAAATCATTACAAACATACAAAAATACAAATGTTCTCTCTTTATAATATTAGTATAGAGTATAGAAGTATAGAAGTGAGAATTAGAATAGATTTAAAGGTTCTTTATTTGGTACGAATGTACTTTAAACTGACATCGATTTCCGGAGTGGCGTGGGGGGAGGGGGATTGGGAGGGAGGGGTAAAACCCCCTTCTTGAAGGAAAAGTTGCGGAACGCCCCACTTTAGGATATATTAATATTTTAAAGTTTTGAGGTTAAGTTCTAAAAAAATTATAAATAATTATTTTAAGACTGGAGAGGGGGAGGGGGAATAAGGTCTTCTGTATCTTCATTTAAAGAAACCTCTGTGGTCCTGTTTCGAACACTGAACAGTGAACAGTGTTCGATTTTTTTTTAAATTTATTTTGTAAATCGAAAAATATACGAAAAATTGTGTCTTTGACGGTCATTTCTTTCGATCGCATTGACTATCATAGACCCGACTATCCCACTAATATTGTTACATCGCGTCGTCGAGTCGCGATGTTTCGCCAAGCTTCTCGAACAAAAATACCGTGGGAAAGAATAGACTAATTAGGGGCTATAAACACCCGACCCGACCGTCATAAATGTAACCTTCCGGGAATTCAGACCCTAGTCAATGTACCTAGTTTTGTAGTCAAGATTGAACCTTATTCATAAGTAGTTAGAGATCAAATTAGCACGTATGGTAAAGTTGTTTACATCAGATGCTCAAAGGAAAGCCGCCCCTTTTGTTTGTGATTTTTATTGAACGTTTTTTGTCTATTGTTTCGAGTCAATACTGGAAAGTTCTGTAGAAATATTCTCGTCCTATATAAGACGTTGAAACCGCGGCTTGAGGCAGTCTTTCTCTGGAAGCGACAGTGTAACTATCTAAGCGCGGATAGCGACCAAGTGATCGTTAAGTGTTATCAGTGAACTAGTGTTGTGAACTGTGAACAGTGAAATCAGTGATTGTGATTACCAACGACCTCAGTGTGTGTTAACGGACTTTTGATAATTGTGCAAGACGATTTGGACAACTACTGTGGAACATTGTGCTTACCTAGTGATCAGTGGAAATAAACGTTCATCTCATCGGATTGGCATTTTAATACCACCCCGCACGTAACAATTGGTGTCAGAAGCGGAATGCCAATCACTCCGAGGGAAGATACGCGTACTCCACGCACTAGGCGCCAGGCAGAGATGGAATCAGGGATGATGAGGTACGCGCTGCGGTACGGTTGGGTCATCATCAGACACTCAAGAGCGCTCTGGCTCATGCTTTAGAAGTGGAAGCAGTGCGACGGGACAGCAAACCATACAGAGTTCGAGAGTTGGTAACTGAATCCAGGAAGCCCCGGTATGCACCGACATGTTACAGGTGTGGTGAGAAAGGGCATATTCAGATTGATTGTCTGAAAACAAAGAAACGAGTCAAAGATGCCGAAACCCAAGTGGAAGAGTTCTACTTCGTGACAGTAAAACGCAGTGGAAAGGGCCATAGCAACGCCGATGCCCTGTCAAGAAGACCTTGTGCAGATGACTGTAAACACTGCGAAAAGCACGAGTCTAGAGAAGAAGTCAGAGTCATCAGGATGGACAGAACAGATGACGAATGGAACGGCGAAAATATGAGACAAGCACAATTGGAGGACAGAGATTTACGACCTGTACTGGATTGGATAAAGTCTGGAAACAAGCCCCAGTGGAGCGACGTGTCAGCCTGCAGCCCAATCACAAAAAGTTACTGGGCTCAGTGGGACAGCCTGACTCTGGAACAAGGAATCTTGTACCGAAAATGGGAAAGCAGCAATGGAAAAGAAACTACGATGCAGGTTGTTGTTCCCCGGAGTAAAGTGGCATCTCTACTACGACACATTCATGATGGAGTTTCTGGTGGACATCTAGGAGTCAAGAAAACTCTTGTGAAGGTTCGTCAACGATTCTACTGGGTACACAGCCGCGAGGATGTAGAAGATTGGTGCAGGAAGTGCACCGCTTGCGCATCAGTAAAAGGACCGAAGACAAGAAGTAAAGGACAACTAAAATTGTACAATGTTGGGGCACCATGGGAGCGCATTGCCGTGGATGTTGCCGGGCCATTTCCCGAGACTGAAGAAGGCAACAAGTACATCATCGTAGTGCAAGATTACTTCAGCAAATGGCCCGAAGTTTTCGCGACACCAAACCAGGAAGCAAAGACAGTTGCAAAGAAGTTGGTGCAAGAAGTGATCTGTCGATTTGGTGTACCGATGGAACTGCATTCCGATCAAGGAAGGAACTTCGAGTCTGCCCTATTTCAGGAAATGTGCACCCTCCTCGGGATCCAAAAGACGCGGACAACGGCAGCTCATCCACAGTCAGACGGAATGGTTGAGAGGTTTAACCAGACGTTGGAGAATCACCTGGCTAAAGTCGTGGACGCACATCAACGTGACTGCGATCAGTACATACCTCTGTTCTTGTTGTCATACCGTTCCGCTACCCATGACAGCACTGGTATGACTCCTGCAAATGTGAATTTTGGACACGAACTAAGACTTCCTATCGACGCCATAACTGGTTCCCCGCCAGATGCTCCGAAGCCTGTAACCGACTATGTCAGTGATCTTCGTAGTCAGCTGGACGAAGTGCACAGGATAGTTCGAGAGAATAGTTTAAAAACTGGTGAAAAAATGAAGACCCGGTACGATCGTAGAGCGAATACGATGGGTTTCGAAGAAGGAACTCTCGTCTGGTTGCACAACTCACTACGAAGGAAAGGAAAAAGTCCGAAGCTGCAGGCTCATTGGGAAGGACCATACCAGATTATCACGAAGATAAACGACGTTACCTACCGCATTAAACGAGGCCAGAGAGGAAAGCCGAGGGTAGTACACATCGATCGACTTACACGATACCATGGAACAAATGATGATCGGGACGATCATAACTAAGAAGGGGATAATGTTACATCGCGTCGTCGAGTCGCGATGTTTGGCCAAGCTTCTCGAACAAAAATACCGTGGGAAAGAATAGACTAATTAGGGGCTATAAACACCCGACCCGACCGTCATAAATGTAACCTTCCGGGAATTCAGACCCTAGTCAATGTACCTAGTTTTGTAGTTAAGATTGAACCTTATTCATAAGTAGTTAGAGATCAAATTAGCACGTATGGTAAAGTTGTTTACATCAGATGCTCAAAGGAAAGCCGCCCCTATTGTTTGTGATTTTTATTGAACGTCTTTTGTCTATTGTTTCGAGTCAATACTGGAAAGTTCTGTAGAAATATTCTCGTCCTATATAAGACGTTGAAACCGCGGCTTGAGGCAGTCTTTCTCTGGAAGCGACAGTGTAACTATCTAAGCGCGGATAGCGACCAAGTGATCGTTAAGTGTTATCAGTGAACTAGTGTTGTGAACTGTGAACAGTGAAATCAGTGATTGTGATTACCAACGACCTCAGTGTGTGTTAACGGACTTTTGATAATTGTGCAAGACGATTTGGACAACTACTGTGGAACATTGTGCTTACCTAGTGATCAGTGGAAATAAACGTTCATCTCATCGGATTGGCATTTTAATACCACCCCGCACGTAACAATATTATAAAGGTGAAAGTTTGTGAGTGTGTGTGTGTGTGTGTGTGTGTGTTTATATGTTTGTTACTTCTTCAGGCCCAAACGACATGACCAATTTTGATGAAATTTGGTATAGAGGCAGCCAACACCCTAGATAACATGTTAAGATACAGACTATGAAGAACAAGTCATCATCAATGATCATAATCATCATTGACATCATAAGTTTTCACCGCTACCGAAATGAAAATAATTCTATCCTATCCCATCCCACTAATATTGTAAAGATTAAAAATGTTGAGTGTGTAAGTATGTTTGTTAATTCTTTACTCTAAAGCCACTCAACTGATTGTGCTGAGATTTAAAATGTAGGTGTCTAAGACCCTGGAATAACAAATAGGGTAATTTTTATCTCGATATTCCCCTGGGAATGATGTCTATGCGGGTAAAACCGCGGGGCACAGCTAGTATGATATAAGTTTCAACTTGATACCTCTACACGTTCCTGAGAAAATGGATATTGACAGTCGGATAGACAGACAGACAATAAAGTAATTAGGGCGAACGAAGCGAGCCCTAACACTATCCCACAACCTGAGCACTTTTGTGGTGCACTTTACTGAAAAACTATCACGCCTATTGATTTATTTGTGCTTTAACATAGTAATTTAAATGCACATGTAGATGTGTTATCAGTAAAAAAATATATCATTTTATTACCATTAAAAATAAACTGGCGAAGTGCGAGTCGGACGCGTGAACCCTAAGTGTGCGAGTCCGACGCACATATATATCGCATATACTATATATACTTGCATATACTATAGGCTTTGGGTCGAAAACCTATAGGGTACTTCCCGTTGATCTAGAATCATGAAATTTAGCAAGATGCAATTAAAGCACAAATAAAGAAAAAAATCCAAAAAATAAAAAAAGTTTAAAATTAAAGGGTGTGCCCATACATACATAGTTTCGCCAATTAAGATAGGCCTCTGAGTTATATCAGCGCTCTTACAACTTAGAGGTCTCAGTGGGCGAGTCCAACTCGACTTAGCCGGTTTTTTTTAATGGGGTTTGCATTTGCTTTAATTTTTAACTTTGTTCTGTGTTTAGTATTTGTTGTTATAGCGGCAACAGAAATACATCATCTGTGAAAATTTCAACAGTCTAACTATCACGGTTCATGAGATACAGCCTGGAGACAGACGGACGGACAGACAGACAGACAGACGGACAGCGGAGTCTCAGTAATAGGGTTCCGTTTGTACCCTTTGGGTTCGCAACCCTAAAAATGAAGATTAACAATTTTATTTCTAGGATAGAATATTATTGTACTACTAACGCCATCCGTTAGAAGAACAAAGAATTAACTTCGCTGCGAACATAATGTTTGGTTACTAAAGCCATCTGTTGGGAATTTAAAGAATTTACATCTGTCATCCAAATGACGTCTGGTATCAGTATGCCATATGTGGCAGATTTCTGCCATTTAGGCAGATTTGGGACCTACATTTTAACTCTGTGATTCATTAATTTAGATAGTTTAAAAACTAAAACAACCGACTTCAATGCCCCGCGAGTCAATTTCAGTAGCAAGTTTGAGACGTTTATCGTCATATCTCAGGAGATACTTATCAGATCTCGATCAATCAATCTCAATTGACGGAGTAATCGCGTAATAACATACACACAAAAAAAAGATAAAAACATACAGACGAATTGAGAACCTCCTTCTTTTTGGAACTCGGTTGAAAAAGTGGCAGAATTCAAGGATCTTTATAAATTTTCTAATATAAATATAATTTTGTAAATTTAGTTTCTATTTAAAGTATAACATTTTTATTATGCATTTATTAGGTTGGAAATTTGTAATAGTTTGAATGAGAAGGTAAACTTTGTTTTTATGCCTTATTTTATGCCATATTTAATTCAATAATTTGATGGCAAATTTTATGCATTTATTGGAGTGGTTAGTGGTTTGGCAGATTTTTTGCCATGTCGGGCAGATTCGCCATTTAATATTAAAAAAAACTGCCTTAAAAATTATTACCAAGCAGAAAAAATACGCGAGCCCTCACTAAGCTCGGCTTTTAGCTAGTTATATTGTAATAGGGGACTTATCGCGCTAAAAACATAATTTTATTTACCTCGAAATTTCGATCAAGTTGCATTGACCGTGGTCTCGAGATGACTGAAGTTGTGGGTATCAGCATTGTTATGATTGAGAGTAGTTTGAAACTACCCTCATTTGATCTTGATCGGAGTTGCCATTGCGACACACTATACTGACGACATCGGCATTACAATATAATGATGTGTTTAAATCGCGAAAGTTTAAAAAAAAACACAGTGTATATCTATGAACAGACGGACATGACAAAACTATAAAGGTTCCTTATTACGACTACGGAACCTTTTAGATCTGAGAGAGTTCTAAGGTAACAAACATTTAAAAAACCGTCGAATTGAGAACCTCCTCCGTTTTTGTGAAGTCGATTAAAAACTAAAACTACGACTTCCTTGCCCCGCTAGTCAATTTCAGTAGCAAGTTTGAGACGTTTATCGTCATTTCTTTGGAGATACTTATCAGATCTCAGTGAATCTCAGTGATCTGAGATCTATAAGTCCTTTAATTACATCAACTCTCGGTTTATAAAAATCTGACTATCGTATGACACGACAAAATCGATAAGAAAGAAAAAAAGGAAAATTGAAGTAAACGTTAGTAGGTGCCTGCCCTATTAATTTATCTTAGAACTAATCTATATACTGTTATAAAATAATAAAATAAAATCCTAAGGAAACATTGGTGACCGTATTTATTTATCTGAGTACAAATTTTGCATCAGCTCTCGGACTATACAACTCGTTTGTCTCTTCCTTTCGTTTAGACATACTGAATAATATTTTTGATAGTTACTCTTTACAGTTACTTTATGTACTTGTACTATTCATTATTCTGTGCTATATGTTAAAATTGTAAGCAAGGAATATAATATTGAGGTAGGTAGGCGCGCGGCCGATCGAGAGCGCGCGTGACAGTTTACTGACTGAACTTGTAACCAAGCGGGTGCCGCGGAGGTACTTGTAGTTTCATAGCTACAGCGCGGAGTGCGACAGGCCTGCTAAATGATAGGGACGCAGCTATGTAGGCTGTATAGCTCCATCTCTGTCATGTTCGTTCATTTCAATCCCTATCAAACTTCGTGATAGGGGGGCTGGACTTGGATAGCCATAGTAGCAGCGTTGTAAAAACCCCCTCAACAGTTGGATACATCGCCAATCGACCGAATCGAAGAATGAGTTCCATAATACTAGTTAGGTGGCATTTTATGCGAACCTATTTAGCCTATTTTGTTTTATAAAACATTTTAAATTATGCGTCTATCATATATTGTTGTAGATGCATATTTATTTATTTTATTGTCAAAATCATATTTAGCAATTGTAATTAGCGATTGATTTCATAAATGTATACTAATTAATATCAAATTAAATATTATGTTTCTTTGAAGTGTTACACACTTAATATTTTTGTAAATTGTTAAACACAATCCAAAATTTCATCGTACCTACGGGACGTCCCGTTGGTACGATGAAATTTTGGATTATACTATTACAAATATCTTACGGAACCCAATTTTTTTCCAAATAGCCTATGTTACTCGTGGATAATGTGGCTTTCGAATGTTGAAAGAATTTTTAAAAACGGTCCAGTAGTTTTTGAGCCTATTCATTACAACCAAACAAACAAAGTTTTCCTCTTTATAATATTAGTGTACATTAAACTTTAAAGTGCAAATTTTTGTTCCAGTAGGGCGTCCCCCCCCCCCCCCCCCTCTACAAGCTAAACTGCGGGCTTGAAAAATCTGGAAAAATTCTTGAGAATAGCGCATTTCATGAACTTTAAAGGAAAACTACAGCGGTTAAGATAACTTTATTTAATTTAGCAGTAATTGTCGTTGAACTTGGATGTTGGATAATTTTGTACCAAATACAAAATCCTTAGAATACATCCTTTAAAGTGACAAAGACGAAGTAGAATAGAATAGAATAGAAAATTCTTTATTGCACACCATTTCAAAAAACAACAGACGGCAAATTAACCTACTTAAATTACTATAGGTAATACAATGGGCGGTCTTATCGCTTAAAGCGTTCTCTGCCAGACAACCTTTGGATGGACAGAATTTTTAGAAGGAGTTGCTGGTGGTACAATGCGTAACATAATACTAACTACAGTGCTAATAAATGAATAAATAAAATAATCAAAACTCATGTAATCATCATAATAATATATAGATACATCTACATACAAACATACTTATACGTTGTCGCAATTGTATTTACAGAGTAAATAATAACACGGCAAATTGAGAATTAGTATATAGTATTTATTAGGTCGTAGGTAATATTGCCTAGGTCATAGGTCGCGCACTGTTAGGTTCCAGGGTACCACACTCTCCTCGGTCTTGCAGTCCTCTAGGTGTTCCAGGTGCTTCGTCCTTCCGATATCAACAGTTGAGGTGGCTCTGGCTCTCAGTATCTCAGTATCTTCAGGTTCAAATTATAAGCCCAGAGGGTGTTCCCAGTACGGGAACACGGAGAAACACTTATAAACTTAATTAAGTAAGATTGAGTTTTAATAAATTTAAGATCGCATTCAATGAGACTCTGCGATCGCGGCGCAAAGTGACGTGCACTCGCCTCCACAGCGATTGAGGAATGGCGGGGGGCCGTCTATGCAGGCCGCAGGCGGCGGCGGCCGGTTTCTCCACCGCGCCCGAACGATAAGACAGCGTCATCCATTACTATATAAAATAATCGTACTGTCCTGCAGTTCATTTATTAATTATTATTAAGTATTTATTTTGTTTTACGCTAACCTATAAGTACGAGCGTTTGTAACGCTACGTTACAGTACCCCTCTCCTTTAGAGAAGGATTTTGCTTGGATATAATTATCAAAATCCGAAAACTTAAGAAAAAAGAAACAAGAGAAAAAAAATCAATCCTTTGAATGGCTGCCAACGATCTTGAGATCTTTGATATGCCAAATACCCAGATCACGTCCATTCATGTCTTCTAAGATATAGACTAAGGGAGAACGCTTCCCTTTAACTCGGCATTTTTGATATTTTGGTGCCAATTTTTTACTAAAGTGAGCATCTTTGTCACTTTGGAAATAACAACGCTTCCAAACGACGTCACCTATATTAAACTCAAAGTCTTTCCGTCGCAAGTCGTAACGCTGAGTATTTTTTAAATGCGCGTGCCATAGAGCGGCTTGTACTTTGCCAAAAATGTCGGCCAGGTGGCCCAAATTCTCTGCATAGGTATCCCGTGGTTGAAAAATAAGATCATTAGGGTCGTCATTTTCTAAGTAATGCGAACCACATGTGACTAGCTCCCTGCCATGCACTAAAAATGACGGCGTGTAGCCAGTTGTTTCGTTTACAGAATTGTTAACAGCAAATTGAATTTGGGGTAAGTTTACATCCCAGGTTCTGTGATCGTCTCTAACAAAGGTGGAAACGGCTGTAACAATTGTTTTATTATATCTTTCCACCGTATTTATTTGCGGTGTATATTTGGGAGTAAAGTGCACATTAGGAACCTTATATTTCTTGAGAAGTTTATCCAGCTCTCGACTTATGAATTGGCAGCCATTGTCTAAAATCAAGGTTTGAGGAACACCATGTACGAGGAAAACATCATTTTCCAAATGCTTGGAAATTAGATCAGCAGTGGCTCGACGTAAAGGAAATAATAAGCAGTACTTCGAGAAACAACAAGTTATGACGAATATATACTGGTTTTGCTTTCTAGAGTTCGGCAGCGGTCCGACCAGATCAATCGACAAAACCTGAAACGGACGAGTCACTTCCTTTGGCCTTCCCATCTTGCCAAGTGTGCCATGAGTTGGTAACTTGTACGCAAGGCAGATTTCGCAGCGAGACACAAATTTGACAACATCGGAGTACATTCCAGGCCAATAATATTGAAGTGCCAACCGTTTATAAGATTTAAACACGCCAAAATGACCAGCAATAGGCTCCGAGTGACATTGCGTAAGTATTTCGTCTCGTCGTTCGTCTGGGATTACCTCCTTCCACGCAAACTCCGAAGTGAGAATATTCTTGTTTTTCATGTACCTGTACATTAAACCGTTTTCTATTTTATAATTAGGATAACTAGAAGGATTTTCTTGACAGCCCGTGAATATATTAGTGTACCAGGTATCTTGAGTAACAGGAGCAGTAACAATAGGGTTATTTACGTTAACGAGAGCGTCTACATGTACGCATCTTGACAAAGCGTCCGGAATAACCATATCTTTACCTCGACGATGTTCTATCTCGAAATTAAATGAAGAAAGGCGGACACCCCATCTCGCAAGCCGACCAGTGGGATTTGAAAGAGACATAAACCACTTGAGGGCCGAGTGGTCAGTAAACACCTTAAACGTTTTGCCGTTTTCGAGATAGCAACGCCATTGTTCAAGTGCAGTTAGCACAGCAAGTGCTTCCCGCTCCGTCGTGCTATAGTTTTGCTCTGGATTGGTAAGAGAACGGCTCATGTAAGCGATTGGATGTTCGACACCAGCAATAGTTTGAGCCAACATTCCACCAACCCCGAAGCTGCTGGCATCCGTATGGACTTCAAATGGGTAATCAAAGTTGGGGCAAGCTAATACCGGCGCTTGTACCAAACGAGACTTTAGTTCTAGAAAAGCATTTTCAGCTTCCAGCGTCCACTGAAAGGGTGGAGAGTTTTTTTTAGTGGAGGTGAGCTTATTTAAGGGTCCTGCGACTGTGCTAAACTGCGGTATAAAACGTCGATACCAGGATGCTGTACCAAGAAAGCGCTTAACTTCCTTCCTGTTCGTAGGAGTAGGGTAATTCAGAATTACCTTCACCTTCTCTGGGTCAGTTCGCAGGCCCTGAGCATCAACAACATAACCAAGATAGCGCAGTTTACTTCTGAAAAATTGACTTTTTGTTAGGTTTATTGTGAGGTTTGCCAGACGAAGTTTTTCGAAAACGCGTTCGAGAAGAGACACGTGTTCATCGTAAGTCTTACTTATTATTATTATGTCATCTAGGTAGGCAAATACTTTACACTCGAACTCAGGTCCGAATAGAAGATCTACCAGCCTTTGCTGAGTAGCTGGAGCATTTGTGAGACCAAAAGCGGTTACTTTAAACATGAAAGTTCCACGTCCAGGTACATAAAATGCTGTTTTTTCACGGTCTTGTTCATCAATTAATATCTGCCAAAATGCTTTAGATAGATCTATACTCGATAGATATCTAGCATCCTTTAGGTTGTCTAAGATTTCAGACACGTAGGGCAAGCTATAAGCATCTTTCTTCGTTATTGAGTTAAGTTTCCTGCTATCTAAGCAAACTCGTGGGTTACCATCTTTCTTACCGACAACTAACACAGGAGAAGACCACGGACTTTCACATGGCTCAATGACATCTAAGCGCAGCATTTCATCTACTTGTTCGGTGATGATCTTTTGTTTATCAGGAGACATTCGGTAATATCGTTGCCGAATTGGTTCAGCGTCACCTGTATTTATTCGATGTCGTATTAAATGGGTTCTGCCAAGGCCTTTTTCTGCGAATGATATGTGTCGATATTTCTCTACAATAACATTGGCTCTCAGTTTTTGAGAATCATCAAGATTCTCGTAGGCATGCAAGTGTATATCAGGAGAGCTCGTAATTTCAGATAATCCAGGATCAGATAAAAATAAATTTTCAATATTGGTCTGATATTGTGGGCAAATATTGAATATTTTCCAGAAGTCGATACCTAATATTAATGTGGTTTCGATCTCCGGAATAGCGTGCGCTTTTATGATGGAAAATGTATCTTCAAATGTTACCGGCAGAAGCATGTAACCGATAGATGTTATTTTTTGGCCACCTGCAGCAGTAACAGTAATTTTATCATCAGTGCACAGTGTTAAATCACACTGAAGCAAACGAGTATGCAAGTTGTTGCCCAAGATAGTTACTGCAGATCCAGAATCTAGTAACCCGTAAACATGTAAATCATTATGAATGCCAATTTTTACGTAAGGACGAGGATCGTCTCTCGGTTTTGAGTTGAAAATTGCAGAAACAGAAGAGCAGCTTGAGAAAAAATTTTTGAGAAACAACAGCCAATCATTCCAATCCGAGCTATCGAAACGATCGTCTGATGTCTTTCTGCAATTTTCAGTGTTCAGTTTTTTGAAACTACTATATCTGAAGATTTAGATTTTGAACATTTCGAACAGTCAGGTTTGCGGACTCCTTTTTCGCCACAGCCAAAACAGAAAACAGTTCGTTCAGCCGTGCATTCATTCATAGAGTGCGTTTTGACTCGACACCGAAAACAGTAAGGTGTGGAAATTACCGAGGTTTTGATTTCCGTGACATCATTTTGAAAGGTTTTCTTTGGATTCGTGAGATCAAAGAAATGTTTACCTCCAGAATCCCTGCGCTTCTCTGACTGATAGCAAAATTCAGGGGCTAATAATTTAGAGTTAAATGCTGGAGGCTCTCTGTAATTGTCAGCACGAACTTTTATACATTCATAATTTTTGCAGACTGATCGTAATTCTGCAATAGATTTAATATGAGGGCTGGTAGCAATGATTGTAGAATAACAAGGACGTATATTATGTAGTATTATCTCGAGTTTATCTTCATCAGACATAGACTTACTAAGCCGAGAGAACATACCCTCCATTATAGATAAATAGACCGTTATACTTTCATCGTTCCCTTGAGTTCGGTCTCGGATTTCAGATGACATTCGATAATCGTAATCTGGGATGTCAAAGTCATCCTTAAGATGTGCGATCAAAGCCGGCAGTCGTTGAGCTGGCTTTTGAGACTACGATACCAGTGCAAGGCGTCACCAGTAAAAATATCTACAGCTGAAAGGAGCATCTTATTCTCAGGAACGCCTTTTGAAATACGAAATTCTTCTACCTTCTGGATAAAAGCACGTACGCAGGACTTTCCATCAAATTTTAGCTTAGACAGCTCGCTGGTTACGCCGCGGTCACAGCTTACCGATATATTTAAGCCAGATAGTGGCTTATAAACAGCATCCTCATCATTTGTAGAAATTGAGGTTTTAGGTTCGCTAATATGAGATCTAGAAAATCCTAACATAATGGCAGAATAACTGTCATGATTCTTTTGAACCTTTGCAAGTAGCACAAGGTCTTCAGAGATTTCCGGTTTTTCAATTCTTTGAATTCTAAAATATAAATGATTTAACCATGATTTTATTCTATTAAACAGCGACTCACTATAATTTGCAGTAAGAACTTCAATGTTAGTTTTAATTTTTTCTAAAGTTATGTTGCAACCATTAATATCCTCAGAGAAATCAAAGACAGAATCGATTATCTCATCAGCAGGATACAGCTGAGTCAATTTAGTAACCTGCCTTCGCAATCCCTCGACGCTATCCAGGGGAGATTCACCACGTATAGCTACCTCGTAGCTTAATTCAGACTTTTGCAAAAGTAAATATTTTATGGGATGAGCCATTTTAAATAATTCACTCAATAATTATATTTACTATCAACGTCAATAGGTGTGTTGTGCAAATAATAGCAAAAATGTAATAAAAATCTACGGCAAAATAATATAGCCAGACCTAATCCGTTCTGTTACAAAGAATCAGCTTTTGTTACAGAACGATAGTGTATATGCAAAACAAGCAAACCAGAAGAAAAAACATAAAGATAGATGAATAAGTGGGTACTAACAAGGTTGATCAAAAAAAAATTGCTTCAACTAATGTGCCTAAGGTTGAAAAGACGCAAAAATAATCGAACAAAAAAAACAGGGTAACATATTTCTAGTACGTTGAATAATTCTAATAACAAACCAATAACGTATATATATATATATGTATATATATTTTAATAACAATAAAAAAAAACTTAAAAGAGTGTATTAATTTACATTAATAGTTATCATCCATCAAAAGGCACATCAGTTGAGGAACACAATCGTCTTTACAACTACAGCACACCGAGCAAATCCAACACCAAGGTACTAAGCTAAGTTTGTAGTAAGCCTGAACAGCACAAACGAACTATGACCTTTAGACCACGTATATGGGCGCCATTGTCGCAATTATATTTACAGAGTAAATAATAACACGGCAAATTGAGAATTAGTATATAGTATTTATTAGGTCGTAGGTAATATTGCCTAGGTCATAGGTCGCGCACTGTTAGGTTCCAGGGTACCACACTCTCCTCGGTCTTGCAGTCCTCTAGGTGTTCCAGGTGCTTCGTCCTTCCGATATCAACAGTTGAGGTGGCTCTGGCTCTCAGTATCTCAGTATCTTCAGGTTCAAATTATAAGCCCAGAGGGTGTTCCCAGTACGGGAACACGGAGAAACACTTATAAACTTAATTAAGTAAGATTGAGTTTTAATAAATTTAAGATCGCATTCAATGAGACTCTGCGATCGCGGCGCAAAGTGACGTGCACTCGCCTCCACAGCGATTGAGGAATGGCGGGGGGCCGTCTATGCAGGCCGCAGGCGGCGGCGGCCGGTTTCTCCACCGCGCCCGAACGATAAGACAGCGTCATCCATTACTATATAAAATAATCGTACTGTCCTGCAGTTCATTTATTAATTATTATTAAGTATTTCTTTTGTTTTACGCTAACCTATAAGTACGAGCGTTTGTAACGCTACGTTACAACGTACACAAATATTCATATTCCATACATGCAAATACACATAAAGTACCTAGTTGCTTGTTTATAACGGGTAAAGACTTGCATTGAATAACAGGCTACTACGGAATCCTACACTGCGCGTGGCCTGACACGCACTTGGCCGGTTTTATTGTGACTTGAATACACAAAAACTTAAAGAAATCGTGTGGAGCCATAATAAAACTGAATAAACTGGCCAAGTGCAAGTCGGACTCACACTCGTAGGGTTCCGTACCACCCTACAGTATTTTATAAGATCGAGCAAAAAATACCACTATAATTTTTCGCCAGCAAAAAATAATACTTACTAAACATTTAATTTTTTATAACGCCATCTAACGTCTAACAAAGGTATTAGGGATCGACATTTCAATATAACGCCATCTATACGACGTTTACCTAACTAAGCGATCATAGATGGCGTTACATTGAAATTACGAAAAAAACACGTATGGGGACCCTCTATTATTATTAACTTTATTCTGTTTTTAGTATTTGTTGTTATAGCGGCAACAGAAATACATAATCTGTGAAAATTTCAACTGTCTAACTAAACTATCGCGGTTTATGAGATACAGCCTGGTGACAGACGGGCTGACAGACAGACAGACAGACAGACTGACAGCGGAGTCTTAGTAATAGGCCCGTTTTACCCTTTGGGTACGGAACCCTAAAAAAGTGGTGTGGCTATGTCATAAACACGGCCGTGTTTTGTACGTGAATACGTCTCGTAATATCTGATATTTTACATATAATAAATTAAAATTAAAAATATTTTTCACAGATTATTATTGTTATATACCGGCTGTAATTCACGTACCTTTAGTCGAATTTTCCCCACCTAGGTTTCGAGCGAGTCAGTCGCTCTTCCTCGGGAGTGAGGTCACGGGGTGAGATCGCGATGTTCACAGCCTAGGTCGAGAAAATTCGACTAAAGGTACGTGAATTACAGCCGGTATATAACAATAATAATGTTACAAATTCACGATAATTTTAAAATCAAAATTTTTCACAGAATTATAGTATGCACATAACCTGTAAAACTGTTAGTGTATCAAGCCTTTAAAAATATAGGTAAGTACCTAACCTACCCGCAAAGTATCTACTAAAATTTATTTTTAACTTTTTAGTTTATTGTCCCCTTTGATTAGCATAATTTCATATTCTTAATTTACTTAGGCATAACGGGTAATGCATAATTTGAAATGGCATAATGGTACTAATGCATACTTTTTTTTGCATATTGTATAACTACTGTATATTATATATATATTGTATACTAGAACTTTCATTTAGGCTATATTGATTCGGCCTTATTTTGATTCGCATAAAGTTATAGGGCATATTATTTATTGGCCTAATACTAATTTGACATAATTAATAAATAAAGTCATAATTGAATGTAGACACTTTATTTTATTCTGAATAATTCTAATGAAAATAAAATAAAGTTTACTTAATTTAACATTTCCAAAGTCAGAATTAAGGTAAGACTGCGTCATGTTCAGTTGTGAGTAGTTCGGCTCAAAAAATAATAAGTTTGTGGTTTCAATTTATAAATGTATATTGATTCATATACAGGGTTATTAGTAATTTGACGTATTCCTGGCAGGAGCAGATAGGGGGACTTAAATGCAACATATTTAGCCCCCACAATGTATGGCCGAAAATTAATAGTTTACGAGATATTTAGAAATTAGCAAATTTTGGAAAAATACACAATTTTGGAAGTTTTTAACAAAATAAACAAAAATTGCCTCATTAAATGTTAATTTATATTTTTTAAGGGAACTTTGTGGTAAAGCTTAAGAAGTAATAAAATATCCAAAAATACTTATAATGTAATAACAATGACTTACAACATTGGATGAACCAATTGAGATTGAGTTTTTTTGTTTGGATAAGTTTCCTAATGAGTGTTCTCAGTTTTCATCCGTGAAAATTCGTTCAGCCGTTTTAAAATTGAGCTTTTTAGAGTTTTGTACCTCAAACGAAATAAGAAACCTGTTTCTTACCTCTCCTGTTATCACTTTGTTGTCCGTCTGTCTGTGCGTTTATGCGTTCCTGAGAAAAAGTCGAACAGACGGACATTTATGACAAAAAAGATGCCTAAATAATTAAACTCAACTATAGTTATGCGTTTATAATACTATTCTTTAGAATATTATGCTACAAACGCTTATGCTAACAGTAATTATGTCAAGAAAAATATGCCTTATAACTTACTGCCAAATTAATGTATGCTTATATATGATTAAACGAATCAATATTATTATAAAGTATATTATGACAAAAAATAGTATGCAAAACAATAGGAAACCGTCCCATATAAAACCTTGTTAAAAAAAAATTACATACAAGGTGTGGTTTTGCATTCTCGCCATATTTGCATAGTCGATTATAACGGGCACCCTTAATCACTTAATAATATTATTTAAGTTCTTCCGTTAATTAATACCCTGATATTTGTTAAAACAATTTTGTGATATCCAGAATAATCACCCAAGTAATATTCGTTATCGTAACTCCATTGAATTTGGGCTCAATTGATTCATCTTGAGGAGCACTTTACACGATATGCAGAATCTGATAAAGAAGTTGGAAGGTGGCCATGGCAGTGGAGTTTGGGCTCGATTGATTTGCCTTGAAGAGCACTTTACCCATAATCACATCATCATATCCATAGAATATTTAAAAAAATCACGTTTACTCTAAAATACTCAGGTAGTACCTAAAGCCACCAAAAAGTTAAAAATAAATTATTGGTAATTTTTTTTTCAACAAGCATTTTTCTGAGACAATGAACTAAAAAGTTATTAATAGAAGAAGAAAGAAAGAGATATATATATATATTCACTCGTGACCAAAGAGCTGGCGCTTACCTCGGCCAACGGATTAGCCTAGCAATTCAACGAGGTAACGTCGCCAGCTTTTTGGGAACATTACCGGCAGACAGCTGCGACCTAGGTTCTGTTTTTTATTTATAACATTTTACGTATTTATATCAGTTTAAATAGTGTTTATCTTAATTTAGTTTTAAGTTGTATATATATGTACTATTTGTAAATATATATATATATATATACGTGTTTTCAATAATCAACTTTATTTCCATATTAAACTATTATTTATAATTATATATATTAATTAAAAATATTTACAAATAGTACATATATATACAACTTAAAACTAAATTAAAATAAAAAACTATTTAAACTGATATAAATACGTAAAATGTTATAAATAAAAAACAGAACCTAGGTCTCTCATTAATCTATGACTTTCTTCAATTTCTTTTTTTTTGTTTATCTGTATTCCGCCACCTCCCAGGTCGTGGCTGAAAACCAGCGCTGAGTGTGAAAGCACTCCGCACCATGCTGAGTTACGACTTTTTCAACACTGTAAAATACGTTTAATGTGAACCTTTTTTCTTTACTTGTCTCTATATATACATTTCTGTTTTTTGTAGTGTTGAATAAATGTATTTTCTTTCTTTCAAAACATAGGCAGGTTTCTTCTCTGATGGGAGTACTTCCGAAACACCAGTAGATTCAACAGTCAATCAGTTTTCATCTTTTGTTTGCAGATCTAGGGTTGCCTGTAGAGACGGTATTATGCAGCTGATAGACGGACAATCGGTTCCATTCGGAATATGATTTGTACTGGAATTAGTCTGCGTTGTATTTATTTATTATGTTTCATTATTTCACAATTTTTTGGATAAAAATTGTCTGAAGTACTGAAACATGCACTGGGTTGCGGGTGCACGTAATAGTACGGTTGGCAACCCTACATTAATCAGGGGAATTAAACATGTGTTTTAAGTGTGACGTTCGACGTCTAGATAAAAGCTGAATGGCTCAATACCTTTTTTTTTTTGTAAATTCAAAGCAATAAGTTATGTTTCTGTTATATCTATAATATTTTTTATTGAATATGATCTGTTTAATGTTATTTGACGTGTGAAAGAGTATTATTATCTTTTATATGGTGAAAGTGCAAATTTTTAATTTGCCCATATACCCAATAAATCTCGGAACAATGACTAGCATGGAAGCCGGGCTAAAATAAAAATCGAGTAAGCTATATTTTATTCATTTATGTCAATTAGCATGTCATAATGAGTGAAAGAAACAAAACATGGCTGTTTGTTTTTATTATTTTTAAACATGTCACAAAGCTTAAATGGGAAATGTCAAATGGTCACCTTTGGTCATCTCATAATGCTAACAAATACAAAAAATCTATCCAAGACGTCAAAATACTATATGTCAGCTATCAACTTAGTTTTGCAGTTTTATGTTTTGTCGATACGTGTCGCGGGTTTGACGAATTCACTGAGTGAAAAAAGCAATATAATTATTAATTTCTGTCTGAGAACGTGACCAGAAAGTAAAAGTATATACTTACGTGAGGTGTACAGTGCTTTGGACAAGATGGCTTGTGTTGTTGAAGGGTGTATTACGGATTTACGCGCCATTATGATACTTTTCTACATTACGATGCAACGCTTTTTTATAATTCGCAATACCCATGGAAGAATGGTGCAAACACACTTGCATCAAATATTTTTTATTTCGCCATTGGATAGAGGAAAGACTAACACATATACTCAATTTTTTTTATATTTATGTTTCATTAAATTACGGAGCAAATTTAATTTAAAAATTAATACGAAACTATTTTTTTAATAAATTCCCTAGTAAAATGATGTAAGATTTGTTACTCTTATCATGTTTGCAGAGTTTCCTTGTAGTATTAGCTTAATTAATCTTACGTTATTATTGTACGTCTTCCTAAAAAACTTTTGTTGCATTAATGATCGTACATAATTATTCCACGTGATATTTTACAGCTTTATGTGCGTATATTTAGTTTCGCCTTTTTTTCACGGTACTTTTAGAAGAAAAGTATCAGTGAGCATGATTAAGCAGTTATTCTTTGCAGTATTTTCTTGTCTTTTATTCGTAAATGAAATAATATTCTATGCTTGGTTAGCAGTATAAAATATATGTGATGCAAAATATTTCATTTCCCTTCCGATAACTTTGTCAATATAAGTCATTTATATGTAACGAAGATCCATAGCATAGTAAGTGTTCGGAGAATAGAACAGCGAGAGCTGTTCTATTCTCCGAACACACTCTTCCACACACGAGAGCGGGACATACTCGTACACGCGACTACGTAACGCATATTGGCTTTGCGGCACGTACTATTTACGACTTGAAGACTCCTAGATTATACTTATCGGGAAACACAGACACTGGCAAAGAATTGCATTTATTGGTAGTACCTATGATAAAA
Source organism: Cabera pusaria (assembly GCA_954871355.1). NCBI lineage: Eukaryota > Metazoa > Arthropoda > Insecta > Lepidoptera > Geometridae > Cabera > Cabera pusaria. Next base: position 20,213,986 of record OX940887.1, read on the forward strand.
GATGAAGCATAACGCTTGGTGCAAGGAGATGGACCACATAGCAGTGGCGCACATCTAGTCCGGTCTGGTCGAAGAAGAGGCAGGGTGGTATTACTTTGCGTAATTGGATGGCGTAGGTACGCTCCGAAATGCACCCGATAGGAAACATGGAACCTTTTATTGTTTTAATTTTGTTTTATTTTAAATCAAGCGCACCATGATGTATGCTACAAGTTCTACCATGGGGGGTTGTTGGTTTGTTAACGATGTTTTACCTTCACCAGAGGGCCACTGAGAAAAGCGCACATACATTTTTCCATAGAAAAATCTGCTCGTGCACGGTGCGGATCGAACTCAGTACCTCTGGCATCAAAGCCGACCGTTCTCCCGATAACGCCACCGGGCCCTTAAAACTACTGCCTCAGCTTGGCCATAAAACTAAGCTTTTTCTACGGTAATTGGACTGTGTGGACTCGTTTTTTTTTCATCATATAGGCAAGCGTTTGATCACTGAAGAAAAGATGGTGCACACGCTACGCCTAGAAGACTCTTAACTACTCTAAAGGGCTGTGTGTTGTCGGAACACTGTAAGGTTATGGCGGCGAATTTTCTCTTTGATGGTGGTAAGCCACTTTTGATAGCAAGTCAATCGGAACATCGATATAATATGCTCCTACCACCTGTCATGTAAGAGCCAAAGGTCAGAGATGGCGTCAGTAAAATTCCAAGAAGCTCAGGTGGTCTGCCATCTGTACGGAAACATTTAGAATAGTTTTTTAGCTTGGCAGAACATTGAACTAGAACCTAGAACTAGTTACTTAGTAGTAGTAACTAGTAACTTAGTTGCATTGAACTTGACTAGATTGGCATCGCCCCAATCGAAGACAGCCTGTAAGGACAAGTTTATACGCTTGACTATATAAAATTGAATTTGTGCCACACTAGACTGTGCACTGGACGTATAGCTCTCTACAACGGTGCTATCGTCTGCATTTCTAATCATACCGAGCATTAGCAAGTCGTTAATATGCAGCAGGATAAGAGTGGCAGAAAGCAATGATCCCTGAAAGACACCAATTGGTCAGAAGAGCAGCCATCAATGATTACTCTAAACGACAGGTCACTCAAAAGAAAATACAAAACTCAGACAAACAAAGAAGTGGCAGTCCGTAGGATGGATCGATGGACTTGCTTATAGGATCCCCCCACTTTCGTTGAAACCCAAATTTTCGGTCACTGACAATGTATGCAAGGAGCCAGTTGTTCACTAAAGGTTTTTTATAGCCTTGCAGAGTATTAACGTGTCTAAGAATTGGCAGGGTCAGCAAGACTGCCTTTTTGGGCACAGGTTGCTCTTTGGCAAGCTTCCAAGTTTTTGACACTAGTCATAGAAAGGCGACAGAAACATATTAATACAAAAGCGAGATCAGGCATACAGGTCCTCAGGATTTTGGATGGAATACCATCCGGGCTACTGGCTTTGTTCACGTCTACAATTATTTGCAGTGGTTTTTCAACCATAGCCTGACGGATAGGTATATCAGACATTTGTTTCACGCGTCCAAGGAGACAAGGAAGTGCCTCACGGGCAGTGTTAAGAAGTAAAAACTCCGTGAACAGAGAAGCAATCAAATTCGCTTTCCCTTTGGTGGTATGAACCAGCGCCCCATCGAGTGTCAGCAGTGGAAGAAGTGAGGGCCGACTAAAGATTGAGTCAACTTATAAATCAAAGCTATGTGGTCAAATCGAGCCATCAGTAAAGCATTCTTGCAGAATTAAGTAGCAGCATTGTTAAAGGTTTTATTCCTTGCTGACACATTTTTGGCTTTGCGGTTTGGAGTGTCAATCCAGTCCAAGTTAACTGCATGCTGCGGCGCTGCAGTACGGCCACACTTAACCCCGAACCAAGGCTTAGCTTTGCTTTATATCACAACTGCTTTGCTTTATATCACAAATGAAAATGAAATATAGTTTTCTATTCCCTGAAGCAGCAAATTTGTCACAGGGTCCACACAAACCATAATTTCATCGAAAGAAAAGCATACCAGCCGCTTAAGGTTAAATGCAAGGAACGACCGCTAATTAACACAAACAGCACACAGACACACTGCACACAGACTTTTTTTATATCCACACAAGTGGAAGCATATAGGGTATCTTCAGTTATGTTATTTAATATACACAGGTTTTTTTTACGTATTTACCACATACGCCTTTCAAAGTAAAGTTTTAGCCACAGAATAAGTAAGTAATAAGTGATACAACTTTTTTTGTTATATTTATCCCACTTAATAACAGCACGTCGCAAGTTACTATATTTTTTCTTAATATTCTCTCATGGAAGAAAACAATATAATTGTTTACGTACAAATGTTCTTTAAAAGCGGGCTGGAATAACGGCGTAACTCGAATAAAACTACGAAGTTCGCCTAATTTCCATAGCAACAAAGCGATAACTTGAGATGTTTCTCAATTTCATATTATTATTCCATATATTAATGGAGAAACCACCTAATTTTAGATTTTTGCAAAATCCAGAGTTTATTTAAAAAAATGAAGTATATAGGTATCTGTATGAAAATGTTTGCTACCATGTTGCTCAAGACACTAATTGTCAAGGACTTCTCAGTTTTTCACAAATCAGTTTTTTGACGCTCCTGAAAAGTTGGTGTTTTAATCTTACGCCATTTTTCCATGGGTAGTGCGAATTATACTGAGTGAAGAAGAGAAGATTTTAAAGGAAAATTTCACGAACTAAATTTTCGCTAAATAACTAGGTTTTTATAATTTAAAAACCTAATCGGAACTAACTTTTTTCATTAAGATTAATTGATATCATAGCCATTGTCTAATTTTTCGTGTGTTTCCAAAATCCTACTATTTTTTGCAAAAAACGTTTTATCAATAATACCTACGACATACACAACTCATATAATGAACAGTCTTGTATTTGGATTTTTTAATAAAATTAAATACATATTTGCTTTGATGACTGACATCGACACGATAATGTCGATGATAAGCCCATCACTAGCCAAAAATTAACTTGTGACAACCTGCATGATAACGAAACAGAACGGCATTATACGTCTCTTTCCTACGCACTATTAACATCGTAAGTAAAAAAAGTAAACATACGTATTTCATTTCTTATTTTAGCCCGGCTTCCATGCTAGTCATTGTTCCGAGGAATAAATGCTTTGACTTTGACTTTGACTTTGCAGGTGTCAGAATTTCGATATTTCTAACAACCATGTAACTTAATAATAAGGATAAAGCCAAAAACAAAAAAATAATAAGGACAGCTTACCATCAGACGCTGTACTTTCATATTTGTCCTAACACTAATTCAATCGAAACTGCAAGTTTTATTTATCATCAGATATTATGGATAGCTAGATTATAGCTCTGACACTACGGTAGGCAGCGTAATGCTTATCTGTACCTTATATTATCAAGGTTTCTAATAACACAAGAAAACACAGGTATGTACTTGTTACTCATTATTATTATTAAAGGGATAGTTCGATAAATTTGGAAATGCATCTAGCGCCTGCTAGGCTATTCTGTAAGCTATCTCGACAGCGGAATCCGCGGTGAGATTCGAATTTCGTACTTTGAAATTCAATCGTATCACGTTCGCAATACGGTTGAATTTCGTTATACGAAATTCAAATCTCACCGCGGATTCCGTTGTCGAGATAGCTTACAGAATAGCCTAGCTGTTCGGAAACCTAAACACTTGAGAAGAAGGGCAAGAAACTCAAGTGTTATCATTCTTTTTCTTTACCAATACCTTAACAATGTAGGTAGGTACAATATTATTAACCTTAACTATCTTGTTTCATAACAACAGTCCAAAGACTCAAGTAATATTACAGTGCATGGATTACTTAAATACAATTAAATATACAGTAAATGTCAAAAGGTACTTAGCTTTGCAATTGTTGATCGTTCCACTCGGTATGGCAGTCCCGCTAAGAGCAGAGAATAATAAAAAGTAGAAGTTCAGAAAATGCACTCCCTGAGAGCAAAAATGCGATATTAAACCTAGTTACAACGCTGGTAACGTTCAAAATGCCTTTCACGCCTCGGATGCGGCCTTAAAATTGCGTCACAGTATATACTAATAGTATCTAAGTCCGCGTGTTGCGCACCGGACTGGGCTACTAAGGGAATACGGATATCTCGCAAACGCCTTTATGAGTTGTACAGTGAAGTAACTTTTGATGCAGGTATGAGAGAGTATGTATCTGCGTACAGTAAAGTTTTCAAAAAAATTTGCGTTCAAGCCAAAAGAAACTTTCTCACCAAACAAATAAAAGAATCGACAAACAAAATCAAAATGTCTTGGCAAATCATTAAGTCTGAAACGGGAAAGACAAACAAATGTAAAAAAGCTTATTGCAAAACGTTATCTCCTAATGATTTTAATGTATTCTTTAATCGAATAGCGGAAAACCTAACTTGTGGTCTTGGCTGCTTTCAAACTTCCAAAAAATATCTTGAACTGCATAGCAACAAATTAGATGAAAGTTTTACTTTTAGTCACATAACCTATTGGGACATCATTATCAAAATATCTTTATTGTTGAAACTGTGTACAAGTAGATGGTAAATTCCTTACATGGTATCAACAGTTTGCCCTTTTCAGGCGTACAATTAAAAATTAAAACATTTAAAAAAATGAAACGCAAAACCTCATTAGACATGTCAGGGCTTTCCATAAAGTTCATTGGTAAAATAATTTATACCATTGCGCCCTATCTTGCGATTATTTTCAATGACTCAATTGGGAAGGGTGTTTTTCCCGACCCTATGAAAGTCAGTAAAATTATTCCTCTCTATAAAGGAGGAGCTAAAGAAGAGCTTAATAATTATAGGCCTATATCCATTTTACCGGTTTTGAGCAAACTCCTAGAAAAAATCATATTAAATCAGTTAGTAGTGTATTTTGAAAAACATAATTTACTAAATCACCGCCAGTTCGGTTTTAGACCAAAGAAATGTACAACTGATGCAGTTTCGATAGTAACACAAACCATATTAGAGTCTTTGGATAAATCGCAGAAAACACTTGGGCTTTTTTGCGATTTATCTAAAGCATTTGATTGTGTTGATCATGAAATACTATCACACAAACTAAATCATTACGGGGTCGCCGGATCTGCTCTTAGTTTGTTAAATTCCTATCTCTATGGCAGATCTCATAGTACGATGGTAGATGGTTTATATTCGGATAAGCTTTATCTCAGATGTGGTGTTCCTCAAGGTTCCATTCTGGGACCATTTCTCTTCAATATTTATGTAAATGACATGCCCTCTTGTTTGCAAGAGAAGGGAACTATAATCATGTACGCAGATGATACCTCTGTAATCTTTTCGCACAAGAACATAAACCAGCTTGGTATTATAGCAAATGAGTCGATTGGTATACTCAATGACTGGTTTAACGCCAATAAGCTATTGTTTAATGTGGAAAAGACTAAAGCTGTTATTTTCTCTCGCAACGCAGAAAAACAACGATGAGAATCTACTAGATATCAAATATAATGACAGGAAGGTAGAATTAGTGAAAGATGTAAAATTTCTAGGTGTTCAGATAGACAGTAAACTGAAATGGAATGTTCATATAAAAACCTTGACTTCTAAGCTCTCTTCTGCGGTGTACGCCATCACAAAGATACGTTCCTTTTGTGGATTTACAGCAGCGAAACAAGTTTACTTCGCCTACTTCCATAGCTTGATGAGCTATGGAATTAAAGTCTGGGGAACGGCAGCAACAGCAGGAAAAATATTTATACTACAAAAAAGAGCTGTTCGAGCTGTTCTTGCATTACCCGCTCTTTCTTCCTGTAAAACTTATTTTAAGAAGTGCCGCATCATGACTATGCACTCTGAATAATCACAACATCTTACACGCTGTCAATAATATTGCGAATACTCCAATGTTAGGTGCTTATCACAACTACTCGACAAGAAATAAAGACAGAATTGCACATCCAAAATGTAGACTCACAAAAAAGTCTAAGAGTTTTATTTGTAGCGTTTAAGTGGCGATAACATCATTGACAAGGGTTCCCCGCTAAATTTTAGACGGAAATTAAAAAAATTGTTGATTGATTTGGAATTGTATTCAGTAAACGACATTTAAGTTTAGATTCAATTATTACATAGTTACTCATGATGCACTCATTTATTTTGTAAATGTTTCGCTATTTATCTAAGTTTTTACATTGATGTATCTTATTTTTCATTTGTTATTTGACATATCTAAGAATGTGTAACACATCTATGGACTAAATAAACAATACAATACAATACAATACAAAACGCACAGTAAGTCAGCACAGCGAGAGTCTCAATAACTTGGTCAACTCGCGGGCTCTCCTATAGGGTTGAGTGTTATGAGAAAACTTATTGAAGCCTTTATTTGGTAGAAGAATACTCTAAGGTAGAACAATGTTATGAGTAAATTACTGATAGTATTGTGCTACATTAATTTTTAATGTCGAGGTAGGATAAAAGTACTACAGTTATATATATACTAAAAATGTTACATTCAATAAAAATTGAGCAAAGTTTTAGATTGCTTAAGTTAAGGATCTACGTAACCTACCTACATTAAATAATAAAATAACCTACCAATTTCAAGAAGGTTACAATTAATATCTTAGCACCCCTTCTCCCCCCTTCACCCCCCCCCCCCTTCACCATGACCTCCACTTTGGTCAGGAATAGCGGGGTGGCTAGGAACTGGGGGCGGTTCTTACTTGTACTTGTACCCGTAAAATGTAACGAATGAAAAAAAATAAAAAAAATCACAACAACAACCAAAGTTATCGACATAACTCAAAGGATTAGCAAGCTGAAATGGCAGTGGGCTGGTCACATCTGTCGTAGAACGTCATCTACCCCATGTCTATCTATCGCCGATGGGGTAGACGAGTTCGGAAGAGTGGAGACCACGCCACGGCTCGGGAAACGTAGTGTAGGACGCCCTCCAGCTAGATAGAGCGATGATATAAGCAAGCTTGCTAGCAGCGGTTTGAAACGAATAGCTAAAGATCGAGCTCAGTGGCGTGCCATATGAGAGGCCTATGTCCAGCCGTGGACGGAAATTGGCTGATTATGATGATGATAAACATATCATAAAAAAACAACCTCATGAGAGTACACGGTAGAATGAACTGTACACAATACAAAGTAAATTCAAAATTTAAAACCACCTTCGACCAATCTATGCATAATGTGTTCATATTCATTGAGTTCATTGTTATTGAGACCATTCCAATGAGCCCAACCTCGACATATCTGCTTCTAGTTTGTGAAGAGTTGAGTAAATTCCAATGAGCCCAACTTCGACATATCTGCTTCTAGTTTGTGAGGAGTTGAGTAGTCTAAAGATTCCAGGAGTTGTACCAGCATCAGGTCAAAGCCATTGTTCTTACTATATCTTTGAAGTTAGAGTATAGCGAATTATGAATTGATAAGACCTTCAAAAGTTGATTTCATAGTGCCATAATCTACAAAAATGATCATAGTCTTAAAAAGGGCTGAACGAATTTTCATGAATCAAAGCTAAGAACAACTCTCGATGAAGACAATCAAACAAAAAACTAAATCAATATCGGTTCAGCCGTTCGGGCGCTACGATGCCGCAGACAGACACACAGATACACAGATGCACACGTTAACCTTATAATACCCCTTATTTTTGCATCGGGGGTAAAAAAAGAATTCACCGCAATCGTAGACAGGAGTATTTTCCGCTACGACCGTAATGCATGCACTTCTATAATTCTCCATACTTCACAGAGTATGCGTGCCGTAGATTAAATTAAACGCACCGCAACCGCGGCTGTGTGGGCGTGCTTAAGTTTGACATTGAATAGCCAGCTTGTGGCACCTTGTGACAATGACAGTTTTGATGTTAGTCGTAGTCTTGTCTCTGATATATGACATAGAAACGGCACTCTATAAGTGATAACCAACTTCCGGTAGTGTCTATGACTGCGCTGCCATTTTGAAACGGCAGTGCTTTTTGTTCGTGTGGAGCGTTTGCTCGCGGTGAAGAGGAGATTGTGATATTCAAGTGTAGTTTATTATTAGTCGAACTCAATCAAAATGAGCTGGCAAGATTACGTCGATAAACAGTTAATGGCATCCAGATGTGTTACAAAAGCTGCGATTGCCGGTCACGATGGAAATGTCTGGGCCAAGTCAGACAACTTCGAAGTAAGTTTCTCCGTATTGTTCTTGTTCTGCGTGGACAGTGGATTGCCTTTTAAAAACGTTTCATGTTGTGCATATGAGTGAAATTATATCGTGATAAGTGCGCGTGTAGGAAGATCGTAAGAAGATCATGGATGACGAATTCTTTAGCCGGCAAGTTTGACAAGATGGCGACATGCGGTGGCAGCCAATTCAAATTAGAATAAAATGGGTAGAAAACGTCCAATTTCCGCACCATACTGCCTAAAGACAAAGAAACTTATGGTATATACATATATATAAAATACACAGATTTATTCCGCATTATCTTATGACAAGCACGCCACATTTCCAACGGCCGGTACACATCACCGGTAGGTATCCATCGACGCCACTATCGATCCTTGAACACAACAGATGTAGTTTTCTAATGTTTTAAGTTTACTCACAATTAACATTGACAGCACTAAAGTTGCTTATCTCTTGTACAAGGATTTTTACGTATGTATATTGTCAACAAGGCTGAGTGGCTAGGCATGTTGTAAGATTATAAATTTGAAGAACTCCGTCATTATCTTCCCGATTTCTGAATGTTAGCTGAGACTGGTTGGGTCTGATTAGAGCTCCCTCCCTGTTATTTTATCATTGGAAGATTTCTTCTTGCACCCTGATTCATACTCCTTGATTTATGAAAAATTGTGTTTGTGTAATCTAATTTCCGTCATTGCAAGCCAATTTCCTGTACAATTGTCTGGACAATAACTATAATAATCAACACTGTTAGCTAGAACCTAGAACTAGAAGTCCGTATCTGAGCTAGTTTCACTTGTAAAGTTTTAGATAGTTATCTGTAGTGATTAATCTAGCAGCTAAATTCCCGGCTATCAGGAATTCTATTAGGAAGTGAAACTGACTCTGAAATGATCTACTACAGTCAACATTAACACTCACTGTACAGGATATTTTCCTCTCCAGATTAGTTTATGTCAACTGAAGGCGACATCAGTATTTATACTCCTTCCAACGATTTGTTTAACTTTTGACTGCATCAGGGTTGGATTTAGGTGCTACATAAAATATTTATTGAGAAACTAAAAAGTATAGTATATTGGCAAGTGATCATATTATTTCAATGGTCACCGACCTCTTTATTAAAAATATTACCTGAATTTATGTTAATAAACTACCAAAATCATATTATAAGCTTTAATTTGGTTTTATGAAAGTGGCAAAATTATTGTACTAAATTTGACCCTGGACAGTATCAATACTAATCCAATAGTGAGGTCCTAATGCTCATTTGATTTGATTTTTTAAAATGACTACTCAACTCAAGATTCAGATAGGATACAATTTTTTCTTATAATGGGTGCATTATACACTTATTTTATTGACTTATTTAAATAAAAGGCATACAAATAATACTCTCCTCACATGCTAATTACCATCTTCGTTACATAATTAAAACATTAAATGCTAAAGGCATTAATAATATAATATGTCTCTGTTATTATAACAGTATAAAATTTAGAGCAAAATTATCATATCAATAAGTTACATTGATTGAAATAAAGAAAAGCAGATTGTAAAAAAATCTAATTGGTAACACAATTAGGTCAACACTAATTGATTTGTACCTACTTGAACTTTATGTCAAAAGTTAAATGCTGGATGGCATTCTACTTGACTAATAGAATAGCTCTCTCACTACTAATTTTACAAAGCCATATAAGTGCTCTAAAAGTCCCTGTCATCAGTCTTCATACATAAATCAAATAATCCTAACCTAAGCATCCAAATTCCAAATTCAATTGTATTTATTTGTAAGTATTTATTATATATTTATTTGTAATTCATTTAAAAGCTTTTAATTAGTTATTTTTTTATTAAATGTGTATACAAAATTCTATCTGCCAATCTTAGAGGGTTCCTACTGTAGTTGGATAGATCAAGATTATGTCTATAGACATAATATGCATTGCAAACTGAACCAATGTGTGGAATTTCATTTCTGATCGTCATCTCTCCATTATATATAGAAATCATTCCGCAATAATTTTATTTTAACTGCTGGAACACAACATTCTTAAGTGTTTCCAATAGCTACAAATATTTGATTTCGCTTTTGGACTCTTTCACCAAATTATATGCACAAATATGAGTAAATGGAGCAGAACATTCACTGAAATAATGTTTATTAAGTCTTTATGTAGGTATTTAAATAATTTAAGTCTTTACATATGGGATATTATATTTATCTACATAATTTATTTGAATAATATGAAAATAATGATCAACATTTTTTGTTTTTTCAATATGAATTATGTATTTCAGTGTTGTACAGGGTTCGAAAATATCCGATATTTATTATAAATATCAAAATATTGGATATTTATGATATATTATCAGATAATCAAGTTTGATGTATATCAATTTCGTATGAAAGCCATATTATTATTTCTTTGTATTATTTATGAATACTATTTGCTTATGTGTTACAAAAACATACTAAAATTATGAAAAAAACTACAATGATTTTATTGTTTTATTTATTTAGGTACTTAAAATCATACAAATTAAACCAAAACATAAAATCTTCGTAAATCGGCAAAATCAACGAAAAAATATAAAATAGGAATTAGAAATAGTAACAAACGCTAAAAATTACTATTATTAATATTAGTTTCTCAAAACATTTTTTTATTACAAAATATTATAAAAAAAAACACAACAAACATTTGTGCTGGCGCATTGGGCAAAAGCTTGAGCTTAGGTATCTTGGGAATCGTTACTGATGTTGTCTGACTGAGATGAAAGGGCAAGTCAAAAGTACCTATAACTGGCGAGCATGTATGTATGAAGACGCTTATGAAAGTGGAAGAAGCGAAAGAGGTATGTCAGGATCGTAACATATGGAATGAAGTAGTGTGTGATTATATTAAATGCATATTATATATGCACAATAGTGTTAATGCATGTATGTGTGTAACTACTCAAACATAAGGTAACAATATAAGTTAACGAAATAAGGTTTTTTTTATATTGCAAAATCCATTAAGTTGCTGTGCTTGTTACCAATGTTGTGAAAACATTTTGTAATTGAAATGCAATAACTGATCCCCGTTTAATATTATCAAAGTAATTCCAATTTACATGCAAATGTGTGTAGTAGAAAACTCCGTAACAGTTTAACAATTTACATTTTTGGTGAAATCAGCATAAAAAGACTATTTTACATCATTGAACAAAAGTAGGTACCTAGATTGTTACTTTCTATTTTAGACTAAAAGACCGCCTGGCTCCGTTTTGGTGAAGTTGATATTGGACGGACCATTGGTGTAAAGTATTAGTTACCTTGACTTCTAACCTGAAGGTCGCTGGTTCTAATCCTTGCTAATACCAATGGATTTTCTAAGTATCGATGTGCATTCATGTATCATAGGCATTTGTACACAGGTAGTGGGATAATTAAATCGATGATTTGCCTGACTTGCTACCAAAAAGTAGCTTACCACCATCAAAGAGAAAATCTATCTCCATATCATTACGGTGTTCTGGCAGTACAGCTCTTGAGAATCAGACTATTCTAGGCTTATTGATGATCACCATTCTCAACCACGGCATTATTTTATACCTTAGTTCAAACTATATTCCAACTGATTTGTATCGGTAGGGTCTATATCTATATCTACAAAATAGCCACAGTTTTACACTCAATAATGTAAAACTGTTGATAGCTTTGATTAAATTGAAACTAATAATGCGGATTCAAGTCCCGTTGGTACGATGAAATTTTGGATTGTGTTTAACAATTTTGAAACTAATAATGTTTACGGTAGTAGTAACTATGTTCTAATCTGCAGTTGCGCTGCAAATCCATGCATCCATAAATCCATACTAATCCATACTTCCATACTAATATTTAAAAAAACGTTTGTAACTCTGTCACTCTGTCTGTTTGTACCTAATCACTCCTAAACAGACGATCTATGTAATTTTTTTAAAGATCGAATCGTCTTTTGAAAGTTTACAAGGAGATAGGTAAATATTTAATAGCATGACGATGAACATAGACCTCTAAATTCTTGGTGTACATGAACAAAGTCGCGGGTATCAGCTAGTATTTTATAAATTGTGATGTACATAATTTTAAATCTGTGATATCTTCTAAAAGTAGTTTTCATAAAGGTACTCTAAGAGACAATTTTAGTCTATAACATGTGGCCAAGGTCTAGGCTAACTATCGTAATTATTTGGATAAAGAATTTAACACTTTTTAGTAAAATGTTTTTTTCATTCTATTATTCTTCTTTTCTTTTTAGAGTTCCGTACCTCGAAAGGTAAAAAATGGAACCCTTATAAGAACACTTTCTTGTCCATCTGTCCGTCTGTCTGTGTGTCACCATCAATTTTCTCAGGAATGGATGGACCTAACAAGTTTATATCTATACCAGATACGGCAGATACTGAGGTCTATAGTCGCTATTAGGTGTATAAAAACCAAGGACCTGAGTCAACATGATAAAAAGATACAGGCAAATTTAGATTTTCGCGATTAACTCCTAAGAATTATTTTTATTTTTCGGAATTTTTACTTTAATTGTGCTGTAAGACCTTGCTTTGAACTAAAATTGACAATTCTAGGTCAACCAGAAGTAGGTACTCTATAGGTTTTGGGACGAAAACCTATATGGTACTTCCCGTTGACCTAGAATCATGAAATTTGGCAACAAGCAAGGTCTTGAAGCACTTATATAGGAATAAGTCTCAAAACCGTAAATATGTAGAAAAATTCTTTATTGCACACTATTACAAGAATAACAGACTAAAATTAAGCTACTTATATTAGGTATAATACAATGGGCGGTCTTATCGCTTAAAGCAATCTCTGCCCGACAACCTTTGTATGGACAGAATTGTTAAAAGAAGTTGCCGGTGGTACAATTCGTAACATAACTACACTGCAAATAAATAAATGTAACAATCAAAAATTGTTCATCATAAATGAAATGTCTATTTTGACCGTCGATCTTAGCTATATACCTACCAATTAATTTTCTTAAGTTTCCATATAGATTCATGAATATTGGTAGCAAGTGAGGCAGAACTTGCTACCAAAAAGTAGCTTACCACCCCACCATCAAGGAAAAAAATCTGCCATCATAACTTTACGGTGTGCCGGCAGGACGGCTCTCGAGCAAGAGCCATTCCATTCTAGAGCTAGCGAGTTCGCCATCCTCCACCACATCATTATCAATACCAATAGGTATTATATTTGTTTGTTAGGGAGTTCTTCTCGGTCAAAAGACTGGACAGATTTAGCAGAAATTATGTACAGGGATAGGTGGTACTTATCTGGACCTTGATTTTAATACACCAACCAATAGGGACAGACCTCAGTATCTGATGTAAATTTTAACTTACTAGGTCCACCCATTCCTGAGAAAATCGGTGGTGACACACGGAGAGACGGACGAGAAAGTGATCTTATAGGGGTTCCTTTTTATACCTTTGAGGTACGGAACCCTAAAAAAGGTACATTTACATTACAAACTTATTATTTGTGGTTGAACTTCAAAGTTATGTTTGTACTTTTACCTAGTTTGACCAGTTTGTAAGGAAGCCTCGGTGCGCGAGTCTAACTCGCACTTGACCGTTTTTTTAAATTCTTATTCTTTCATTCATTTTCATTCTAAAAGTCTATTCTAATCATTAGTAAAAGAATTTTTCAAATCGGTCCAGTAATTTTGGAGCCAAATTGTCACTAACGTACAAGCCTCGATGCGCGAGTCCAACTCGCATTTGACCGTTTTTTTTTAAATTGTTATTCTTTCATTCATTTTCATTCTAAAAGTCCGTTCTTATCAATAGTGAAAGAATTTTTTCAAATCAGTCCAGTAATTTTGGAGCCAAATTGTTACTTACATACATACATAATATATATAAACATATATATATACACTCTTTATAATATTAGTATAGATAGTATAGGATGAGTCATAGTTTCATGATTATAGCTAGCTATGATAATTTGGTTATTCACAAGCTGTGTTTCGTGATAGGTACTTTCATTTAAACATATCCTTATATCTAATACTATAACAATATTTGTCCTGACATTTTGACTGACTGACTGACAGACAGACAGACAACGCACAACCTAAACCGCTAGTGGTAGAGACTTGAAATTTGGAGGGAATATTTGTCTTAGTATTTAAGGAAGTACTAAGAAAAGATTTTCCAAAATTCACCCCTTAAGGGGATGAAATGGGGGTTCAAAGTTTGTATGGAGACTTTATGAGGTAGTCTTTTCTATCCGAAACTTCACACAAGTGCTTCAGTAAAAAAATAAGTAAATACGTGTTTTAGGTTTTTTTTTAAATTCCACCCCTAAGAGGGTGAAATGGGGTAACAAAGTGTGAAAATCAATATTGTTTTGGATTGCGCTGAAATTTGGCATGCAGATAGTTATTACGACGTTAGTTACCTCTGAGAAAGGATTTTCCAAAATTCACCCCTGAAGGGGATGAAATGGGGGATCAAAGTTTGTATGGAGAAATAAGATTAGATAGTATTTTCTATTCAAAACTTCATACAAGTGCTCCAGTAAAGAAATAAGTAAATACGTGTCTCAGTTTTTTTTTAATTCCACCCCTAAGAGGGTGAAATGGGGTAACAAAGTGTGAAAATCAATATTGTTTTGGATTGCGCTGAAATTTGGCATGCAGATAGTTATTACGACGTTAGTTACCTCTGAGAAAGGATTTTCCAAAATTCACCCCTGAAGGGGATGAAATGGGGGATCAAAGTTTGTATGGAGAAATAAGATTAGATAGTATTTTCTATTCAAAACTTCATACAAGTGCTCCAGTAAAGAAATAAGTAAATACGTGTCTCAGTTTTTTTTTAATTCCACCCCTAAGAGGGTGAAATGGGGTAACAAAGTGTGAAAATCAATATTGTTTCTAATTGCGCTGAAATTTGGCATGCAGATAGTTATTACGAAGTTAGTTCCCTCTGAGAAAAGATTTTCCAAAATCCACCCCTGAAGGGAAAGAAACGGGGGTTCAAAGTTTATATGTAGAAACAAGATTAGATAGTCTTTTATATTCGAAACTTAACACAAGTACTTACGTAAGTAAATACGTATTTTAGGCTCTTTCGAAATTCCAACCGTAAAATGGTGAAGTGGGGTAACAAAGTTTGAAATCAATATTGTTTCGGATTACGCTGAAATTTTGCATGCAGATAGTTATTTTGACTTAGATATTCGCTAAGAAAGAATTTTTCAAAATTCACTCTTCAAGGGGATGAAGCGGGAGTTCAAAGTTTAGATAGTCATTTTATTCGACATTTCAAACAAGTACTTCTGTAAATAAATAGGTAAATACGAGTTTTAGACATTTTCAAAATGCCACCCTAAGAGGATGAACTGGGGTAACAAAGTCTAAAAATCAATATTGTTTCGAATTGCGCTGAAATTTAAAATGCAGATCGTTATTATGAAGTAGGTATCCGCACAGAAAGGAATTTATAAAAATTCCTCCCGGATACGGAACGGGGATTCAATGTTTGTATGGCAAAACAAGATCAGATAAAGTACGTATTGTAGGATTTTCGAAATGGGGTAGGTAACAAAGTCTGAAAATTTGGGTTTTTCGGGTTTTATAAATATCTGGGATTGAAGTTTTGATTGAGGTATTATTATCAGCACTTGGTCAAGTTTATTATGTAGCTTGTTGACACAATTTATGTGGTTAGATTCAGAAAATGTTACTAAAAATACTATTTTTAGGCTCTGTACCTCAAAAGGTAAAGTAAGGTCGTTTAAAAATCTAAAAAGAACCGACTTCAATGCCGCGCTATTAATTTTCAGTGCCAATTTAAGGTCGTTTAAAAATCTAAAAAGAACCGACTTCAATGCCGCGCTATTAATTTTCAGTGCCAATTTTGAGGTGTTTATCTCCATATCTCTGGAGATACTTATCAGACCTCGATAAAATTACAATGGTACCACACTTGGGATATCTCCTTTCCAACAAAAAAAGAATAATCAAAATCGGTTCATAAACAACGAAGTTATCCGCGAACAAACATAAAAAAAAACCTCCTTTTTATGAAGTCTGTTAAAAAATAAGAAAAGTTGAAAATTAAAGGGTGCCTAATACATAGTTTCCGCTAACTAAGGTTGCGCCAACTCTGAGTTATATGAGCGCTGATACAATTTAGAGGTCCAGCTTAATCGGTACGTACCAACGTTGGTACGGAAGCCTCGGTGGGCGAGTTCAACTCACCTTGGCCGGTTGTTATTTAGTTTTTTAAACGATCTTTACTTTTTATTATTTTGTTGGTAAAATAATTTAATCTGACTATTATGTTTTACCATTGCTATTAAAATTCATCTAAGATAACAATTTTATAGCAAGTGCAACGTGAAGTAATTAGTAATTACAACCTGATGAAGTAAATAAATGGTTTACCGCAATATGACAGGGAATTATGTCCAAGGAATTAATTGCTTAGCCATATTATATAATAATAACACATTTTAAATATATCAACAGTTTAGAAGCTTTTATTACTGATTTTTTTTAATTACTTAGTCGCACTCAAAAAGCGAACTTCACAAATTTTCCACCTTTAACATGGTAATTTATGGTAAATTATCATCATTTCTTGAAGTAAACATAACACTTGTGTTTGTATTTAACAGACTTCCAAAAAAACGAGATATATATACATTTATTGTTTGTTCGTGGATAACTTCGTCGTTTATGAACCGATTTTAATTATTATTTTTTGTTGGAAAGGAGATATCTCAGGGGTGGTGGTACCATAGAAATTACATCGAGATCTGATAAGTATCTCCAGAGATATGGGGATAAACACTTCGAACTTGGTACTGCAAATTAATAGCGCGGCATTTAAAGTCCTTATATTATTGTATAATGTACTAACTATATTATGTATATGCTGTACTGTGAGATATTTTTACCTCTAATTCTTGAAACTGATAAGATACAAGTTCAATGACCGTGTTCAATTTCTGTATAATTATGTGTTGTTTTCGTTTACTGCCAATTTAATTGAAAAATTACCCTATATAGGGTACCCAACTCCTTCATTTTATTTTATGAAAATTTTATGAATAGCCGCCTATTTGTTTTGTAGAAATTTATTTTTACACGTATGTAATAAAACCCTGTATTCTTTCACTATAGTCTTCTCACACCTTTGATTTGTGGCGGAAAGAAGTGGTTCAGGGTATATACCCTATGCCCCTGACTCTCGCTCATAACCATGAGCGGGTCTTTTGAGAATAATTAACTTGACTGGATGCAATGTTGTTGTAATATCGATAAAAATGTCGATAATTATATCGAGGTAATGAAATTATCGATATTATCAATATCGATGATTTTGGTCGATAATATTGATAATCTCGAATTTATTTAAATTTAAATATAAAAAAGCCAGTTCACTGAATACGAGCTTTATTATAGAAAATATACAATGTCCAAAATTAGAAGCTTGGATAACCTTTTCCCATGAAGCCTATTGCGTAAACATTTCGCTACGTTTTTTAGTTTTATTAGTCCTCGTGGACAGGCAAAAGGTCTTCGATTTTTTTTCTTAGGATGATATCGATATTATCGTATCGTTATACCGCAAATATCGATAAAAATATCGATATTTTACGTTCGATATTATCGGTTTTCCGATATATCGTTGCAACCCTAGTAGCCAAAAATATTAGGTTTCTTGTATGGGAAATATTTGACAAAACCGACAGCGGCGGCGTCATCCGTTTTATATTTATTTATAGAGTAAGTAGACTTTAAAACAGGGTTTAAAAATATCCGATATTTATTATAAATATCAAAATATCGGATATTTCGGATGCATATCAAGTTTGATATGTATCAATTTTGAATGAAAGCCGTATTTTAATTTTATTGCATTATTTATTAATACTATTGCGTATGTGTTACATACATATAAACATACTAAAATTATCAAAATAACTGGCCAAGTGCAAGTCGGACTCGCACTCGTAGGGTTCCGTAACACAGTTAAGTATTCTATAACTATGATTTTTCGCAACTACAAAATTAACTTTGTTTTTCATAGTGTTTGTATGAAAAACAAAGTTATCTTTGCGGTCGCCATATCTCTAAAACTGCTAACTGTATCTCGTTCAAACCAATTTTCGTTGAAAGTTTTTATTGAGATCTACAGTATATATTTTTTTTAGATTTTTCTCTCCCATACTTTAAAAGTTAGAGAGAGGGGGGGGGGGGGGGGGGGGACACATTTTCCCACTTTAGACGCGCCTATCTTTCAAATGATTGACTTTGAGAAAAAATGATTTTAGGAACCTCATGTCATTTTTGAAGACCTATCCATAGACACCCCCACGTATAGGTTTGAAGAAAAAAAATATATTTTGTTTCAGTTCTATGTATGGGATGCCCCCCCCTTAAACTTTTATATTTTTTTATTTTTGTATAAAAATCGGAAAGCGGTTCACAGAATACATCTACCTACCAAGTTTCAATTCTGTAGTCCTAACAGTTTCGGAATAAAATGGCTGTGACATACGGACGGATAGACAGACAGACAGACAGACATGACGAATCTATAAGGGTTCCGTTTTTTTACCATTCGGCTACGGAACCCTAAAAACTACAATGTGTTTAATGTTTTATTTATTTAAGTACTTAAAATCAGACAAATAAACCAAAACATAAATTTTTCTTTTAGATAACGCAAAATGAACTAAAAATAGTAAGTAGAAATAGTAATAAATACAGTAACAAACGCTAAAAATTACTTATAAATATTAAGTTTTTAAACCATTTTTGTATTGCAATCTATACTAATATTATAAAGAGAGAACATTTGTATTTTTGTAATGATTTGGCTCAAAAACTACTGAACCGATTTCAAAAAACTCTCACTAATACATAGAATGGACTTTCGGAATGAAAATAGGCTATATATTAATTATCCCGTTTAAATCAAAGGTACATTAGTGGAGACCTAATTTGCAACCTAAGTCGGCAAAAAAACGGTCGAAAAACAAAAAACACTTTTCTTACGAACGCTGCTTAATTGGAAATAGATAGAAGAATATTTTCTATACAAGAGTTGTACAACTTAATAAGACCTACAAAAAAGTCCGCGACAGCATATGTCTATCTCTTAAGGTTGACTCACAGTTACCATTTTAATCTTAAAGTTTTTGTTAAAAAATATTACCAAGGCTATTTTCAAGTATATATAGTATTAATCCTTATCCAAATAATTACGTTAATTAGCTTGGCCACATATTATAGATTAAAATTGTCCTTTACAGTATATAATTAAAATGAAAACTAGAAGATATCACGAATTTCACATACACGCATCGCAAAATTAATAAAATATTTGCAGTGAAACCATAGTCATAGTTACTAGGAAAATATTATTATAAGCTTAGCTATGCTGTAGATCCCCACCGATCACAATCAATTTGAAGTCAATATAGTATAATAATATGATCTATTGTATAAAATAATATTCATCTATAATTATATATAATAAAATATAATATTTTAAACCACCCCGATCTGTATTAAGTATAATATTAAACAATATTTACAAATAGTACATATTTACAACTTAAAACGAAATTAAGATACAAACTATTTAAACTGATATAAATAAGTGAAATAATAAATGTTATAAATAAAAAACAGAACCTAGGTCGCAGCTGTCTGCTGGTAACGTTCCCAAAAAGCTGGCGACGTTACCTCGTTAAATTGCTAGGCTAATCCGTTGGTCGAGGTAAGCGCCAGCTCTTTGGTCACGAGTGACGTCTATTAATCGTCTGGACAGCTCCTTTACAAATCCCCGATCTAAGTATAATCTTTTCATTAAAAGCATTCCAATGACTCTAAAGACGACATTTAAAATCTGAGCTGTAAGTTGGTGAGGATTTAAGTATTCTGTAGAGTCCAGGAGATGTCCCAGCATCAGGTCAATGCTCCCATGTTCTTACAATATCGTTGAAGAAGAAGATTTTCGAATTGATCAGACCTATGAAAGTTGATTTCATAGCGCAATTAACTAGAAAAAAGCTCATAGTTTTATAACGATTGAACGAATTTTCATGAATCAAAGCTAAGAAAACTCTCGATGAAGACATCTATCAAACAAAAAAAAAACTATCAATAACAAAAACAAAATCGGTTCATCCGGTTAGGTGCTAAGATGCTACAGACAGACACACAGATACACACGTTAAACGTATATTACCCCTACATTTTGCGTCGGGAAACGCGTAAGGTTACGGCGGCAGATGTTCTCCTTGGTGGTAAGCTACTTTTTGGTAGATTTAATGATCCCACTATCACTGTACGTAAACTCATGATTCATGAATGCACATAAAACTTTCATTGGTAGGTATATAGCTAGGATTAGAACCAACGACCGTCGGGTCAGAATCAGGATAACTATCCTTTACGCCAAAGGGCCGTCCAATATCACTACGTAAGTATTATAAAACAAAGTCCATCACTGCGTCTGTCTGTCTGTTCGCAATAATCTCAATAGCTACTGAACGGATTATCATGCGGTTTTCACCAATAGCCAGAGTGTTTATGAGGAAGTTTTAGGTGCATAATTCGTTCAGGTTTTGTGTAAATTGGATGAAATATGACGATGATTGTTAAATATGTTCATATTTTATATTCGATGCAACAAACTGATGCAAATTTTGTAGGCATATATGTTCTACCCGTGCGAAGTCGGGGCGGGCTGCTAGTATATTATAAAAAAAAACATTTTATATATGTCCTAGAACCCTGCTTTAAAACACATTTTTGTGCATTAAATTATTGTTATAATTTTTTGAGTATACTTGTTTTCTAATCTACATGTAATTCTTTCAAATAGAAGTTAAATAAAAATATTGCGTATTCCATAGTGTCATATTATATTTATACTCTCATGTTTTCATACAGTTGGTTACAAAGATTATTTATTAGCCATTGTATTGCTTTTGATCTGTAGAAATCGTAAACATCAAAGGAAGGATTTCATGCTCAAGCGGTTAAACAAGCATGCTTTTTACTGACACTAAATGGGTACATCTCCGTGTGAGATTGTTCAGTTGAACAGTAACTGTTGATTTTATTGCGTGGTCTTTCCGCGGGAGACTTATGGAGGCTAACCCTAAGTCGCTATGTCAAGGTCACAACAGGGCATTCACTCGCTGAAGGTTATGGGCGCACCGCTCTGACGATACATGGATTATGTTGGCTTCTTACGTTCTTCAAATACGGAAATGCATTTTAATGACAATAAAGATTGTCATTAAAATGCATTTCCGTATTATTTCGGTTTTATATATGTTTATATTCCGGTCAGGTTCAGCATTATTGCTTGATTTTATTTTGTCTGTTAAAGTATTTGCTAAGTATTTCACAGTCATAAGTTTGAAGTGAGAGACGATTAGTGACTCCTGTATCTCATGGTGGATTATAAGAACGTATTCGAGCTCTATTCGTGTATTAGACTTACCAATCGAGGCGATGAGATGTCTCTATAACGCTGCAAGTAAGAGAGTTTAAGAATAATAGCAACTGTTTAAACAAATCGCCTTAAGTCGATATAAGGTAAAGAGTGAGACAGGAAAATGTTACGATATCTTGTGGGCAAGCGGCCTGTGGTTTTCCGAAGGCCGCCTAACAAAAGAAATAGAGAGACCAGCTGACAAAATAATAGAGTCGAAAAGGAAAGAGTTTTTCTGAACAATAAATAAGTTCTAACGAAAAGCAATATTTTTGTAATACCACCAGTTTTTGAGTCTAATTATTAAGCTTTGACAGGTTGTTCATTAATTGAGTCATGTGCTCTGTCCACCGCGCTGTAAGAAAAGAAATTGAAATATTAATGAATTAAACGTAGGTATTTCTTTTATCGTAATTAAACATATTTTTTACCCGACTACGGAGAAGCTGCGGTACCCCCGAATGAATCAAAACCCTCTTTTGGGATTGTGATTTTTCAGTAGTCTGGACTTACTTTTTATACATTTTTACCTCTACATTATAAAACAAAGTCTCCCCGCTGCGTCTGTCTGTATGTCTGTTCACGATAAACTAAAAAACTACTACTACTACTGAACGGATTATCTTGCGGGTTTCACCAACAGACAATGATTCATGAGGAAGGTTTAGGTATATAATTTGTTAAGGTTTTGTGTAAATTGGTTGAAATATGACGATGATTGTTGATGCTCTACCTGTACGAAGCCGGGGTGGGTCGCTAGTGGTGATATATAAGTTAAGCAAGACGCTCGCCTGATAACAAGCGATGACGTCTACCTATATGAGATACTGTGGATTGATACACAAGTCACGATTGTCCGAATTTTGTGCGTCACTGTACTGTAGGGCTATTCTGTAAGCTAGTTTACGCATCTCGCGGAATCCGCGGTGAGACTTCAATTTTGTAATACGGTTGAATTTCGTAATACGAAATTCAAATCTCATCGCTTGCAAGATGCATAAACTAGCTTACAGAATAGCCCTACTGCCACACCCCGGACACTCGACTAAATCTCCATACAAACTAGCGTTTTAACGACCTATTTATTACACACACAGACACTACACACATGTCGTTTTTCTACAGGCGTAATTGTCGTGAAGTCTAAGGATGTCACCGTAAGAACCTACTTCATTTTGAAGTAAGTTTAGACTTGCTAGTCAGTACTTCGCTATGGTTTCAAAAGTATTTAGATAATAAAATTATTCTCATTTATTCAATGCGATACGCCATAACTAAGACACTTGTCTGCGAACGAAGACCGATACGCGTGCGAGTGAAACAGTTGAGAAAGTTTTTGAAAACTAAAATCTTCTAAATATTTGATTACGTTATTTGAATAGTGTAGAGTTAGGTAGGGACATTTCATATACTTATGTTACATGATTTGAAAAAGCAACAAAGATAAATAAATCATTAAGAAAGTTTTTATTCAATATTTAAAAACTAAGGTTTATTTACGCACGAGTATATCGTTGTTTCATTTATGAAAATGAATTATAAAATACGAATATATAGTTAGGTATACAAATATAAGTGTATTAGTATATATATTATATAGAAACTACGTAAATTTTAACCTCCTGTGTCTACCCAGTCCCACAGAAATATTCCATAATACTTATTATTAATATTCTCTGTGTTTTATATTCATACATGTACTCGTATGAAGTTGATGTTCTTCTCCTTGTGAGGTAGTATTGTTCTGTAGTCGTGCGCGTATGGCGTCCTTGCTCACACTAGCTCCTCGACAGCTCCAGAATCGGTGGCGAGGTGAGGTACCCCGGATTGGTGGGGGGAGCAGAGTGTCCGTTCTATATGTAGTATTATTATCTTTTCTATGCTACTGCGCTGCGCTCGTTGCCTTGAGACGAACTTGATGTGGAGTCTTCACATGCCTTGTAATTACTGAACCTGTAAACTATCTACAAAAGTTAATATTTGTATAAATCCCGTCGATACGTTATTCTGAAGCTGTGTGAGAGGACTGACTTACCAACCCTTTTATATTTAAGATGGTACGATTTCCATACAGAAGTTTAATGCACAAATATAAGTAAATGAAGCAAACACTTGCACTGAAATCACATCTATTGATCATATAAAAGTCCCATCTTTTTAAAATAATTTCATATTTAATCTTTGTTGGTAAATATCATTTCATAATCAATATCTCTTTCATCACCTTGAGTTAAAATATGAAAATCCTAAATGGTCTATTAAACGGGTACATTACATACTACATACCCATAAAGACCCAGAAATACCCTTGAAATTTGAAGTACCCTCCGTCTGTTTCGTCTATTCGTTATCTATAATACACGTTATTTTTTATTATGAAAATGAGAAGGCTGTGTAATACTACCATTAGAAATGCATGTGTATCTTTTTACAGCTGGTGAAAGACCCTGATCGAAGCTAACAACTTGAATCTATTGTCCTCAGATATCAAAAGATGAAGTTGCAAAGATAGTCGCGGGTTTCGAGAATGAATCACTGTTAACGAGTGGCGGAGTAACGATAGCGGGCGCTCGGTACATCTACCTCAGTGGCACAGACCGCATCATACGCGCAAAACTTGGCAAAGTCGGCGTGCATTGCATGAAGACACAACAAGGTAAGTTAACTTTTCAAATCTACCTCAAAACCTAACTCTAAAACATATTCACTTTACATCAGGACCATAGTTAGAGGTTATGTGATTGTCTGAACGACATATTAGGCGGTAGGCACGCTTTCTCTTATAAAAAAATGATAGACTTGCGGCGTCTATTTTGATTTGTACGTCTATGGTTATTATAAGTTATTATGTTCGTCGGTATTAGGCCGATGACGCCCTTAAGGGCCCCACAGACTATCATTTCGCCGGACGATAACAGCCTGTCAGTAATCACAGCAGGCTACACACTCACAGTTTCGCTTCAGGATTCGGACTGACGACCATCTGATGACAAACTCGAGCTGAGAATTAGCAGCCCGGCCGGCAGGCAATAATTGTTTTAGTGAGTGGGCTATTGCAGACTTTGGACGGCAGGCCGCCTGATACGGCCAGGGACTGCCGGCGAACAGATAGTTTGTGGGTTCCGTTATTGTTGACGGTGTGGAGCCTGTTATTACATTAACATTTATGACTTTGTTCGTGTTCCGAACAATATTATGCTATCCCCTACCAAAGGTAACTAACTGTTTATGTCAAGGCATAGCCTTGTGGTAGGAACGTGTCTGAACGTAAATTAATTTTATGGTTGATTTTCATTTGGTTGTTTAACCACTTTATTATATTGCATACTTTTTATTTAAAGCAACTTTCGTACTTACGTGTCATTAATTGTTGCCATCGTGAGTCCCATAAGAATGGTTGTAATATAATGTCGGAAACTAGTTTAGTTTTTTCGAAAATTTTAACGTGTAAGAGTTGTAAAGCTGTTTTGTATTATGATTATGCCTGGATAGGTGTGGGAAAAGTAAAACTGCCAGTTTCTCGTTTCAGCCACGTAAAAGTGATGATGATTATTATTTTCTTAAAAGCCCTTGAGAGTAGGAGTATTCTAGGCCTAGCTTGTTTACCATCTTCGACCACATCAACGCTTACCACCAAGCGAGAGAGTGGTCAGACGCTAGCTTTAAGATATACACAAAATCATAACTTTTTCCATCAGTTCCCGATAGCCCAGCCCTATTAGGAACTTACCTGTCAGTTATAATACAACTTTTATACGGCGTTATATTATTTTAGACTACTATCCTCCTGGCCCTTAGTATATAGTATAATAAATAGCTTAGATTAGTAAGATGAATGTATTGTTTCAGCCGTCGTTATCTCTCTGTATGAGGAACCTATTCAACCCCAGCAAGCCGCATCCGTTGTTGAGAAGTTAGGAGACTATTTAATTACCTGTGGTTATTAAAGGTGAGTTTATCATTATTTTACTTAGACTACGACTAGGAATCTTACAGACCGCAAACAACTTATTATTTTTCGTGACATTTTTTTTTAGGCTGTTGCTACTATTGTACGCTGTTAACGTAATATTATGCGATGAATTTATAGATTAGCTTAAAAATAATGCTATTAAATTGAAAATGTGTGAGAAGCTGAATTAATTAGATTCAACAGCAAATAGTACATATTATTTACCGTAGACCTGGTTTTCCATCCGGTTCCCGATGTTTGTTGCGCATGTTAATATTCGTGAAGGAAAGTAGGTTACTACTTCTACTGTTATATCTAGAATTTACGTAAGAGTTTATGTACTACGATTACTTTAATGACTATATAAGTATTTCGTCTTTAGAAATGATTCCTTAGAATTTCTGTGACAATCGTAAGCTCTTATCTCAGGTCTTTTATGTCTGTGGTGTGTGATTTTGAATCCATAAAAATCCACTACTCACTACACAATCCACACTACCGTGCTAAACAATTCTTAGAATGAGAGATATAGGTATACAATACCTCGAGTAGGTTTTTGCTATAAATTGTAGCCTATAACTATAATCCAACAGTTTTTCTTTGTTTCCAGATCAAAGCGCGCCGTGATCTAAGAATACTATAAGATAAAAATTTTCCACAGGGAAATAAGTAACTGCATTTTGTATATTCTATAAAGTGATAAGGACCGTTCATTTGTTTTGATATTTGATAAACTATGGCGTCGTCGGTGTCTGAGACGTTTAGAACTTCGTGCAGTTACGATTACTTTGCGGATTCTGGACCTTTTTTACGCTCACCGCTTCCACAAAGTAATGGTTACTGTGACGGTTTAAAAATGTATTTTAAATTTTGCTTTCATCGACCGGCGTAGTGAAGCGTGTCTAGCTTTGCGGGAAGGTCTTAAAGCGTTATGTATAGAGATTTTAGGTTTCTTATCGAGCATCTTGTGAGTAAGTTAAGTTACCTCGTGTAGTACAGTAACACCTCGAGAGATCGCATCGCGGGCCGCAGCATCCATCTATCTAGATATAGTATGTGTTCCATACAGATGCTTGACGAGACGGTATGATATCCACGTAATGAAATTACTGTAACAACATTATACACCATATATATTCTATAATTATAAATAAGCGTTCGTGTAAGGGCTTGTTACAAAATGAAAGACACTGTAACCCAAGTATTACAATTTTATTAAAAAATCTCTAGTCCCACTGGAACCATCGTGTGAGAAATGTCCGATCATTGAGAGAGGGCGGCTCACGCCCGCCTTTGCATTTTCTGCTATGCTTTCATTTTTAATTACGCCGCATTTGTAATCTTGTGTAGTGAATTATAATAAATAAACGTTTGCATTCTGTTGTATCGTAACTCTTAGCTGCAGAAATAGAAGCGCTCAATTACCCTGTATCCTCAGACAAGGCTTGCAGTAAACGAAGGGTGCATATTGTTTATATTTGATATTACTACTCTAGCTTTGTACATTGTTTCTGATAAGCGATGGGAACTGTGTCTATCTAATAATAAAATGATTTGTATTATAAACATGTGTTTCTTTATCGATCGATACCCAGGGGTTAATAATAAAAGTCAGTTTGTATTGCTAATGAACATAATTTATTTTCATTTTAATAAATCTACAATAGTAAGAGTTAATAAGTACACTCGAATACAAGGATTGGTATCAAATGTTAAACTTGCAGCAATAGCCTATCAAGTGATTTGGTTCTTTATGTTACAACACACTAGGGCCAATGTTCGTTATAGAAGAAACAAACTAAGTAGTTAGCTCAATTTAGAAGTATTGAAGTCTCAGCTGTTTTGAACAGGCCAGTATTTAACAGGTGATCAAAAATGACTTATGGTTGCGGTGTCAACCTAAACAACTATTCACCGAGAACATAATAAAATACTGAGAACTGACCAATCACTGAAAAAGTATTTCGTAAGCAGCTATTTCGTAAAAATACTCACTACTTATTTTGCGTTATGTTTTACAATTCAATTTTAATAATGAATTAGAAAATATAAATGTATTATATTGTAAACAAAATATTCTACATGGTTATCTACATTTCTACAGATATCTATTTATAACGTAGTTTATAACAGAAAATTTGAATGAAATATGCATACACATCGGCTTATTAATAAATTATGCTTTGATATAATATCCGTTTATTTTAAGAAATAATGAATAATACCAAAAATGTCAATTCGACCAGCTCTTCACACTAGCTAGGTACTTCACGTCATCTCCGCATTTCGATCAAACTCCACCTAAAGCAAGGGCACTCTTAACAATTTGGGTTTCGCCTATTTTATAAAGGTTTTCTTATCACGTATAAACAAACTACTCCCTAAGTTTTTGTCGTAATGAACGAATACAAGTAGTAAATATTGTTATCAAATACCTAAGTATCGCGTGTAAAGTTGTGCGAGTTACAATTTAAATTACTGCCTAGTCGAACGATTGTCGTGAACTGTCTCACATAGGGTGGCGTAAAGTATATTCGTCACAGTAGGTCGTGATTGTTAGCAACGAGTGTGACTGGACATGAAGGCCGAATCGTAGACTGCACAGTGCACCTCTTCACGGGTGCTCTAAGGAGTAATGGCGAGACTTTTTCCAAAGGCTTCTGAAGAACCCTTTACGTTGTTTCTGGCCTGGGTGATCCTCGCCTGTGAACAAAACATACCCTTGTTAATACTAGCAGTAGAATCTAATAGAAAATGAAACAAGGATAGATATTAATTTAGAACAAAGGTGTTAGTACTAAAACGCAAAGTTGACCAAAAAAGGAAGAACTTGTGCTGTGTAGGATTAAGTACGATACAGACGTAAAATATGAGGAAAATTATTTTAAATCATATCAAATTAGAGCAGAAAATTGGTCTGAATAAGCTAAGGTTTGTAGCAGCAAAAGGCAGGGTTCGTGAACCTTTCGTAAGGAAGAGCCAGCGCGAATGTCAAGTGTACGCGGCGAGGACGGCACGATATAACCGCGGGGGTGGCTTGTCGCGGTCGATACAGCACCAGTCCCTCCACCCCTGCCCGCCTCGGGGTGGACCCGACTCACAATACATACATCATCCCGAGCCTGAGCTTTCCGTTCAATTTTGATTCCACAAAAGCAACCATATCACGCTTATCAGCTACTAAGACGTACATTTACTAAGGTATACTTGATTACATTTTGTCGAACCTATACAGATTATTGCATATACACCCATCCTAGACATTTGTATAATTTTAACAATATAAAGGTAGGTGCAATAGGTTTTGTAACAGGGAATTTGTTATCATGCCATTTATTTACGCCAGTTACGCCACCAACGCCACAATGATTAACAAAATTTTGACTTAGAACCCACAGCCAGCAGACTAAAACTTAAACGACATGCAGTTTGTTTTATGATACGTTAATTTCTTATGGATATGATCTGAGAAGATTTACAGTGCTAGGTTACCGTTACGCTGGCTCAATGCCATGCGGTGATTAAAAACTTAAGTCCGTTCACTTGTGAGTGTTCAGCTAAACCTAATTAAACTGCATTTTTTACTAGACGCTCTGGATAGAGACGTGAATTAATTTGAAGCCCAAGAGACCGTGAAGGATTTCTTTTAGAATTCAATATCGTATTAACACCATTGCTTGTTTTATTCAACTGATCATAATAATTGAGAATAATAGGCCAAAGGTAATCTTTTTCAACGTTGAAGATTCTAAGGAATTTTACACTTGAGTCGGCATTTTAATGTAATATACTATTTTAAATTAAAATACCGACTCAAGAAACGTATTTAGGCGATGAAGTAAGAGCATCGTTAGTAGGGCATCTCGAAATAACCCAGGGTAAGTAGGTAGCTTCCAGCGCGCGAACTAAATGCCATGCACGCCGCCCGAAATAGTCTTCTATCGAGAACACGTGAGTTGGCTGTCCGAACCGACATCTGATGCGGACAGCGGAAAATTTAGGTTCTAGCCTGAAAAAAATCAAAATTTTCTGGCTTAATCTTCACAATATCTTTAAACTTCATTTTTGCAATTATCCAATTTACATTATAAATACGTATACCTCATCAATTGTATATCAAAGCTTATACTGCGTGTGAGGTAAGCTTCAGAGCGGATCCTAAATTCAGGCGATCCAAATATTTTTGTTGCCTCATCATCATCTTCAGCCCGTTACTGACCAGTATTGGACATAGGCCTTACCTATGGCAGAGAAAAGATACTAGTCCTACCCTATGGCATGCCACTGAGCTCTATAGTTGTAAAAAAAATATAAGTACATTTCTTTTTGCTGATATGTTTCTAACAGACTTCACAAAAAAGGAGGAGGTTCTCAATTCGGCTGCATTTTATTAAATTTTTTATTATTGTTATGTCAGAACTCCGTCAAATCTTAACCGATTTCAAACATTTTTTTTGAGAGATTATGCCTCTCGTTTGATCCCATTCAAATTTTATCGAGATATGACAATTATCTCCAGAGATATGGAGATAAGAAAATTTATATACTTAGATGCTACGAACAAATCGACTTATGGTTTTTATTCGTAGCTTAGATGACATGATTATAACTAGCCAGTACTTTGACTATCGCGGCATGTGAAGTTGGTTTTTTCGATTTGTACGATCATAAATTATTTATACCGACATATTTTTAAGGGTGTTTTAACTAGTAAATTCTGATTAAATTAAATATACTTATACTTATACCTATCTCTGCTAAAAATATCGCTTCAAGTTGGCTTGCAACAAAGCTAAGACAAGATGTGTAGGCATATTTACTCATGTGGTGTAGATAAGCGAGATAAGATTTGCACCTCAGTCAGAGTAAGCATTGCTAAAATTATAGTTACCTACTCTAAGATTTGCACCAACAAGACATAAATACCCCTTACCTACTATACGGTCGCTTCCCTTTTCCGTGTAGAGGAACATTGTGCTAAAGTCCTAATTTAAGTATTATTATGGTATATTAAAAACTGCAGTTAACAATAAAAATTAAGTGGCTGCGCTTATTCATGTGATAGCATATCTGTAGTGTTATTTATAGCTGACGCAGTGGAGGTCTATGTTCAAGTTCATTGGCTAGGCTCCCCGCAAAGATCGGCCACGCACGCCCCATGCCACATGTGACTGATTAGGTTTGTTTGTCATTTTTATTTTAGGTTTGTATGTCATTATTATCATCCATCATTATTTTTCTATCGTAATGCTACCTACTTATGAGTATTAATTAAGTATGTATTTCATAGCTAAAAATATAACTGCAAGCGATCCACATTATTGTCACCAACGTGATTTTACACCGGATTGTCGGCCGCATGGCAGCTGCCGCCGACGGAATATTAACGAAGAGGGAATCGATCCGGTTTTTTCGAGTGTGCTAACGTTCCCTCGCCCACCGGATATACCAGTACTACCTACTATTTGTGAGTATGCCATCTAGATGGTCGCGGAAGTATCGATGGAATTGGTTTCTGGAAAACGCGATTAGACTAGCAACGAAATGAGTAACGATATTTGGAAACGCTATGACAGCAAGGAAATGAGTAAAGGATTTTTCGAAGTTCTGAATAAGAAGCTTACGAATAAAGTTCTTTTATGTCGTTAGGTGATTCAGAGGGTGACTCATAAGAGTCATAAGCCAGCTACGGTCGGGGGTTTGGAGGACAGTGACAATGGCGTTTTTAACTACTCTTAATCGGGTCACGAAGATCGAGCTGGAGATGTATTAAGGGGTGTCGTGAGGGGAGGGGTTGGGGCGATGCGGGGTGTCGGGGTCGTCGACACTTGGTGAAGGGCAGCCGGGTCGGGTGGTGCGTTCGCTTTCGCAGCGCGGGCGGGCGGCTGCGGCGCACGCACGGCGCGCCGCAGGCACTCGTATTGATCGCAGCCTCCCGTTCTCAGCTCCAACGGGTCCCATCTCGGTGTCACTGCCGAAACGCGCTCTCTAATATATTTTACAACACTGCTAAGTCAGTAATGTATCTGAGAAATGTCTGAGATACATCGTTATAAAAAAAAATCGAAGCAAAAAAATTTTTTAGGGTTCCGTAGCCGAATGGCAAAAAACGGAACCCTTATTTATAAATTATTTATAAATCGCCATGTCTGTCTATCTGTCTGTCTGTCCGTCTGTCCGTCCGTATGTCACAGCCATTTTATTCCGAAACTATTAGGACTACAGAATTGAAACTTGGTAGGTAGATGTAAACTGTAAACTGTAAACCGCTTTCTGATTTTTATACAAAAATAAAAAATATAAAAGTTTAAGGTGGGCATCCCATACATGGAACTGGAACAAAAAAAAAATTTTTTCTTTAAACCTATACGTGTGGGTTGTCTATGGATAGGTCTTTAAAAATGACATTGAGGTTCCTACAATCTTTTTTTCTCAAACTTAATCATTTAAAAGATAGGCGCGTCTAAAGTGGTAAAATGTGTGTCCCCCCCCTCTAACTTCTAAAGTACTTACTTTAGAAGTTAGAGGGGGGAGTAAAAAATCTAGAAAAAATATATTCTGTAGATCTCAATAAAAACTTTCAAAGAAAATTGATTTGAACGAGATACAGTCAGCAGTTGTTGAGATATAGCGACCGCAAGTATAACTTTGTTTTTCATACAAACACTATGAAAAACAAAGTTATTTTTGTAGTTGCGAAAAATCATAGTTATAGAATACTCTACTGTGTTACGGAACCCTACGAGTGCGAGTCCGACTTGCACTTGGCCAGTTTATTTATAAATCAATATTTGGATTAAGATAGATGAAAATTTGAATATAACCCAGCAAGAGACACTGATTCCAGCTCTATTTACTTCTCAGTTCTGCGATGAATAAAGATTTTAATTTTTATCAAGTAATGAACTTGTGACTTTACAATCGTAACATGAATAATGAAGAAGGTAGTACAAGTGATTGTAATACGAGCGTCTACAGCCGCAGGTAGCGGTCAGCGCAGGCGCCACCGAGCCGTGTTTGCAACACGATAGCTCTATCCTAGATAACCAGTAACCACCTCTACATTCCCATTGTATTAATTTCGCATGTCATTCGGATTCAATGTTAATAGGCGACTTGTGCATCACAGTACATTAAAAACTTTATATAATAATAATTACACTGTGTAGGTATCTGATTATTACCTACTGCGAGCGGGGTCATTGTTCGAATCAGTGGCGTAGCGTTGATTTGTGCCGCCCGGGGCGGAAGCAAATTTTGCCGCCCCAATTTAGATATAATAAATCACTACTTATTATAAAACAAAGTCCCCCGCCGCGTCTGCCTGTTTGTCTATTCGCGATAAACTCAAAAACTATTGAACGAATTTTTGAGCGGTTTTCACCCATAGACAGTGATTCGTGGTAAAGGTTTATGTGTATAATTAATTCGTTAAGGTTTTGGGTAAATTGGTTGAAATATGACGATGATTGTTAAAGGCGTTAATTCATACTCGACGCAATAAACTGATACAGGCATTAGAGGTGGGTCGTAATCGGTTTTTCGTGTAACTAGTTATACGTTTTCATGTTTGCACGTAAGCAGTTTCAAAAACGCTTATTTTAGTAACCGGTTATTTCTACACAGCACACACATAGAGCTACTTCGGAAAACAGTTTTGCACGCGTACTAAAATTGATGCTGTTAAATAATAATAATAATAAAATCATTTATTTATCTCAAATACAAATACAATTTTTACAAGAATTGCCAAATATTATGTAATGAGACTGGTGCCTGTGATAAGTTTAATAAAAGCTGTAATACAGGTCACCAAGACTCTCCCCCTTATAATAAGGTACCTAAAATTATTTGCTATGACCATATAAGTTTGAGTTTCATAATTATTATAACATTAAATTTCAAAATAATACATTTCATCGTAGTTAAATATTGTTATACAAAAATTATGATTATATTTATAACATTTTAACATAAATTTACATACGAAATATAAGTAATGTACGCTAGTGCATGTGTGCATGTAAGTGTGTGTGTGTTTGTGTGCGTATGTGTATATGTGTGTGTTTGTGTGTGTGTGTATGTGTCTGTCAGTTGATGTCTCAAAGTCTTATCTTAGAACATTCAGCAGAGATTCTGTTGATTCATAATTATGATTAAGCATAACATTTGTGATACACTTTTTTATTTGATGAGTATTTAATTCTAAATATCACGTTACAAAGCTAAGAAATCTTCGCATTATGTCGGTAATACATTATTTTGATTTATTAGCCTGTAAACAGTTAGTCACAGCACATCGCCACACAAAACTGCGTACGCGTAATCTAATAACCATTTTGCACTAAATTTTTGAGAAAAGGAACGTTACTTATCACAAAACTGCTTACGAAAAATAACTGCTTACTTTTGATCCGCCGAACTACGTATTCAGTTATTAGCCTCGTAAGCAGTTTCAGAACCGCTTACGTTAAATAACGCCCACCACTATCAGGCATATAAATAGGCTCTACCCGTACGAAGCCGGGGTAAGTCGCTACGTCGCTAGGTAAAAACTAAAATAACTTTTCAGCCAAAGTAAATTTGTTACAGTCAAAAGATACCATTCAAAGTCATTTTATAAATAAAGGAAGTACTGAAAATAAACGCAAAGCCGGTAACGGGTGATAAGGTTAGGTTGCGGCAAATCTACTTTTTGTTATTTATTTTAGTTTTTTTAGTTATTTCAGTTGTTTTAGTTATTTCATTTCGTTTTTGATCAATTTTTTATATTTTATAAGCGGTGCTCCAAGTATATCAACTAAGAACTAAGAAATATATATATATACATACATATAGATGGAGCTAAAGAAGTTTTATTTCAGTCGTGTGGTCTAAATAAAGCACACTCGTATTTTTTTAATAAGATGATTAAAAATGTTTAGGTTTTCAAATTGTGTTTGTATAAAACTTTATGACAAAAAACAATGACGTAAAAAGTAGGAACTTAAAAGTGAAAATTAAAATAAACTCTCATGGTCTTACAACTGAGATCTATATAAACGTATGTAGGTACTAACCTTATACTTAATTTGGAGTCAGTACCAAAACGACTAGAAAATTAATTGCTAATTACATTCTATAGTTTTATTTGTATATTCATGTTATTGTTATTTGATTAAGCTGCTTAAATTTTTTAACCGACTTCAATACTGACTGTATTTATATATATATATATATATATATATATATATTTATGTTTGTCCGCGGATAACTTCGTTATTTAGGAATCGATTTTGATTATTATTTTTTTGTTGGAAAGGGCCAAGTCTCTTGGATAGTAGATAGATACTATTTATGTAGTAATAGTAAGTAGGTAGATACATGTAGGTAGTATCTATCTACTACCTATTAGACTTGGCTGGCACCGACTTCAAATAGATAAGTGGGTAGTGCTTATAATAAATATATTAAGTAATTTATTTTTCGCTTTTGAGTGCCTGTTTTTGAAGTCGGTTTTTTTTTTTTTTAATATAATTTATTTTATCCTTTTTAGTGCAAAACAAGTTTTAATTAAATTACATCTATAAAATTTCGTGTCTGGGCCGTTATACACTGACGGATATATACTTTGTGAAAATTTCAAGTATTAACCTATTACGGTTAAGACATACAGATCTGTAAAGTGCGCACATATCGACACACAGACGGACAAACGGACGGATGGACGAACGGACAGCAAAGTCTCAGAAATTGTTCATTTGGTACCTTTTGGGTACGGAACCCTAAAAAATTGACTTCAAATGCCGCGCTAGTGAAAATATCCACCAGTCATAATGATGTCATCAAGGTATCAAAGGACAATGTCCAAAATGGCCCTGTGCAATAAGAGCATCACGATACTTAATTGTCTATTTTATTACAATAATTCCAAATACTTTTATAACACGGACTAGTTCTATTCCAAAATAAAAATAAAAAAGTATTATTTGCGATTATTAACATTAATTGCCGCCATATGGCCGCCATCTTCGCCAAACGTCATGTCATGTCAAAAAAATATTAGGTATGCTGAAAAACGTTGCACACTAAGAGACTTTGCCCGGTAGAACATTCCTATGAAGACAAATTAATTCTTCCCACCTTTGTTTTATATCTCGCTCACACGGCTCACAGTTACCGTAAGAATATCCGTCAAAAACCAAAATCAACGAGAAGAAAGATGTAAAATCATTATTCGAAGTCATATTTTTTAGTCTTCAAAAGTATATGCAATAGCAACCTCCATTGTGTATAATCTTCTTGGGACTCTTCTTCTAAAACCATTACATTCTCCTATGTTAGAGGTATTTATCTCCATATCTCTGGAGATACTAATCAGATCTCGATGAAATTAAAATGGGACCACCTCGGAAACGTACCCTACCTATTTAAAAAAGAATAATTTGAATCCGTTCAAAATTGACGGAGTAATGGCGTAACATACACACAAAAAAAACATACAGACGAATTGAGAACCTCCGCCTTTTTTTGTGAAGTCGGTTAAAAACAGGCCTAATGTCTTTATCGCAGATATATAGATTCAATACCTGTATACTTATTCAAAAAATTTTAACTAAAAAAAATCATACGCAAATATCGTTCAAACTAAAATCACAAGTACAATCACGAATTACGAGACGCGCCAATAATATCTATCTATCACCGCCACGTACTCTAAACTACGGAATAAGGAATATAATGTACGAGGGTGCACAAATGTATAATAAATTACCGGAAAATATCAAAAATATCAAGACTTTTATCTCATTTAAAAGAAACTTAAAAAAATATATTTAAATAATTTTACAATATTTTTACACCGTAATCTACTTAACCATTCATAAAAACACTCATTTTCTCACAATCACATACCTACATCCCAACATACATAATTTTACATATATCATACATGTATACGTCATGTAACCCACAAAAAACATTGAAATGTATGTACATATACATTTTTTTTTTCTTCTTCATAGATTCATAAATATATATGCCACTGTAATTGTTACAGAAAGTCATTGTAACATGCAAATCTCATATTTGTATCCTATACTTATATATATATATATATATATATTTTCTATTTTCGCCTAACCTATCCATAGTCAATAAACAAATATTTATAGGTAAAATATCAAATAATTCATCTACTACAAACAAAAACTGCAATAATATATATTAATACAATATTCTACAATAATACTAAATAATTATAAATTATTAATTAATATTCATTTACATAACTAAATTTAACATCCTAATAAAGTAGCCAAAGGCAATAGAAACTAAACACAACCAGATAGCAGTGAGATACGTAATGGACGCCGATTTCTATGACAATTGTCTTATTCGTTCGAGTTCCCAATGGTTAATTTATTTGTTTTATCATAAGTACATTAAGTACCTAACTACTACATATTTATTTATACGTATATTGTTGTAAGGTAAATAAAATTTATATTTTTTTATTTAAGTTTCGTGCACTCTATTTGTAAGTAATTCTAGTATTTTCTCTGTTAAGTTATTTGTAATCTTTAGAGAAAATCAATGTCTTAAACCATAAACCATAAAAAAAAGCTAGTTTGCTTCAAGCGGCGTGTGTCTGACGTAAGTGCGTGACGTCACAATGCATTACCAAAGAGCCCGGGAAATGACGGCGTTTAATATGCTAAAATTTATTTGTATATTTAAATGTTTATTTAAATAATAATTAGACTAATTCCAGCAGTATTTAATTTTTTTTATTATGTTATATGGATGTAATGAGTGAAATAAAAATATTAAAAAAAACAACATGCATATTCCTTATTGCTTTTTCTTTGACTCATCTTTATAATTTTTAATTGCCTTGTGACACTGCCTATATTGCCGCCTCCCAAAATGTGCAGCCCGGGGCGGGCCGCCCACCCCCACGCTATCACACTGGTTCAACGATACAGATAAACGGTCATCGGTCTGACCTTATGTCACCGACATCCCACTATTATCGCGCCGTTATTTATATTCGATAGGTGTCAGTTTATAAACCAGATTACAATTCAGCGTTCTCGGATACCGTATGCGCTCGAACAAGAACAATTTTAACTCGAATGCACTAATTAGCAACGAGAGGGGAACGACGCCGCGTGCATGGTAACAATATTTACCGTTCGTGCGAAATGTAAAACTAATTGGATTTTTGAAGGTGAAAACATATATGTGAATTTTGATGAAGTTTAATTTTTAATTTAGGTGTAGCGTGGCTAGGATGCGCGAGCGCAGCGGAAGCAGACTGTAGTAGTTGCCCACTTTCTCAGAGTAGTAACGGACCCACAGAAGTCTTAATAATAAGGTACTACTATTAAGACTTCTGTGAACGAACCTGTCTGACGGGTAGGACATGCCGCGAGCCACCGATGGCACACTTTATCAACTGGCCTTTTTGCAATCAAATTAAACATAGCATCGCTTTACTGACATCTGCTTTAATGAGTTTCCGACTCTCTTTTCACCGAAAGTCACGGTAACATAATATATTACCACAGGTCGAAGTGGATATTTTTATTATACACTTGCAAGAAAACTTCAAAGGTATCTAAAGGCTATTGAAAAAAAAATCAACAAGTATTAGTATTAGTTAGTAGGTACAACCTTACAGTATGAATGAGATCGAAGTTGATTTTGTCACTATCCACATGCAAGAGATCTTCAAAGATTTCTAGAAGGAATAAAAAAATCTACCTAACTATGCTTTTAAGCTTAATCTGTGACATTTTAGTATTTGAATTTATGAAGATCATTAGGAAAATTTCAATTCCATTAGTAAAATTCCATTCGGAAAATCGATCAATGCGCTCGGTATCTTGTTTCAGATGAACACTTCAAGACCTCGAAAGATAAATTATCTCCAAGAAAAGAAACTACAAGCGCAGCCAACACTAAATCTATTCACGCATGAGACTGGTTTGCGTAACGTCCATTCGAAGAGTATAAATAGCATGTTTTGCTATTAATAAAGATGATTTGTTAAGACCACACGGTCGTAGGAATTTGACCATAGATAAAGTATTCCTTTACTTTTGAGGAAAATCATAATTTTGTACAAGTAGGTAACTTAGGAGTTTTCTAGAAAACTATCGTATCGATGATCCGACGTGTCCGATCCAGATGTCTAAATAACTAGGCACAAAATATAGGCGACGCGACCTTCACTTCTTCATACCGTCAGTAACGATGCGGTATCGTTCGGGATCACAGATTTATATATACAGGGATAATACTTATACTCCGTAGGACTATTATCTTTTCTGTGCTTCTACGGGATCACCACGATCAGCAGTGACAAAGATTATAATACCTACTAGTAGTCTGTGAGAACAGCACACTTCGCGAGCCCTTATAACGACGCAATAGCCGGATATGCTTTATTTTAATGCAAATAGGTACGAGTTCAAAATATATTTTCGCAACAAAATTAATGAAAAAAGTCCCATTATAAATCGATTTTCAGGTGCTTGAATTTTCCAATAGGCTTAAATCTATGTATGTAGATTTTGAGCAAAATAGAGGTACCTAAATATACGTTTTAGCGATTACTCGCGTTCCCTTGATCCAGGAGCTAGAATCTGATGTCTACGGGTTCGTCTCGGGAAGGCTGAGAGGACTGCTTAGTTTGATAAGATTGGTAGTAAAAAAATTCAAATTGCGTCCATATCTAGCGCTACAGCAAACCCCCCTTCCCTTCTCTACTCCCCCCCTTTGGAATATTTTTGCTACATCTTGTGTAGATGTGCCACTCAAATTTGATTCAAATTCTTCGATAAATAACGCTACAGCAACTTCTACACTTTTCCCCCTATTTTCCCCTCAATCAAAAATCGCGATCGACAATACATTTTATATAATTCAAAGAACTTGTGTGCCAATTTTCGTTAAAATCGATTGAAAAATGCGATCTGCAGGCGAGAACAGACAGCTGACGGACAAAAACATTTTCGGCCGATCTCAAAATTGCGACGCTTCGCTCGCTCGGCCAAAAAGGAACTACTTGCATATACATAAGTTAATTAAATCTCAAAAATATAACATGAATGAAGACGACGACTGAAAAATGGATGTTAATGGCGCCAACGGAATTGAACTTTCTAAAACTCTATTTAGTGGGTTTTAAATCAACAATATAAAAAAAAATAGGTATACATTTGGTATGATGTTTTGGAGCATCCAGATATCACGGTAATACAGATATTGTCCTACTTTACCCAACGTAAGCATATTGGATCATGGTATTGGCATTCTTGTTCATGTAGGTATAACAGTTTTGAATGTTGTTCCTAACAGTGAAGTATATCATATTGTTAATATATAACGATACCTATTCATAATGGTTCCGCTAGCAGGCATGCTGCTTGAGATCCATCGTTATCAGCGTTTGATCTTACGCTATCCGTATAGCGACGCGGTGTTGGGAACATCTCAAAGATAAGGATCGTAAAATCAAATGGTTGAGTTGAGACATCGTTAAATTATGAGTTGAACGATCCATCGAGTAGGTAACAAGTGCGAAAAAAGTCTCGCCAAATGTGTTCAGTCGGCCGGCATTACAGAATTATTAATTATATACACAGAGTAGGTATGTTGTGTGGCTAGTTCATTGACCTGAACACCAACCGACTATGATAAAGCCTCAACCGGAAAAGAAACACTAGAATTAACTAAGTGGTTGAGCTAACGAGACTCTGTACTCCTTATGTTTCATGTCTTTTGTTTCACATTAAGTACACATTCTTTTTAGGTAAATCGACTCATAATTTTGATACATTTGCGTGGCCTTCAAATGCCTTTTTAACCGACTTAAAGGAGGAGGTTATATGTATTTTTTTATATATATTCACCGATTACTCGAAGACGCCTGAACCGATTTGGAAAATTCTGTTAATGTTCAGTATCTCCAGAGTTGTGAAGATAAACACCTTAAACAAAGAACTGAAAATGACTAGCGCGACGTTTCAAGTCGGTTCTTTTCGTATTTAAACAATCTTAAATTATTCGTTGCAGTATGTTGCCTTGCTACCAAGTTTTAAGTTTTGTATCTGTCTGTATGGCCCAACATAAATTATTTTATTTGTTGGACTTTAATTGATTTTCCAATTACTTTAATTTCTTAAGTAATGATGTACTTCTCAATCATAGAGACAAATTAACCTACAAGATTATTTTTACTAGTTATCTATGTTATATAAGGTAGTTAGTTATAAGTTATCTATGTAATGTAAGGAGGGTATAAGACACGGATGGAATAAAAATTACTTATAAGTATTTTTATATTTATTATAAAAAATTACTTATGAGTAATTTTTATTCCATCCGTGTCTTCCGTAGCATCACAGAACCAGACGCCTGTTAGGAACAAGTAAGTATAATTTTCTGTGTTGTAACATCTCCGATAATAATCAAGTCTCAGATGAATCAGGTATAACTGAGATAAGATAGCATACAGCACCTACATAGTTCTTCAGAACAATATCTGCTTAAAGCTATGTTACGATAGGCAGGTATTTGTTTAAACAGAAAAGATTCTGGAATCCAATATTTTCTGGAAAAGTATTTGCAGAGCTGGCAATAGATGTTATTAGGTAGAACACTGGAACAGTTCCAAATCCACAAATTGTTCAAACGGCGCTGTTTACCCGCTGGTTGCTAGAAATAAACATGAAACTGGATAGCAGTTATAAAGAAAAGCTATATATATGTGGCGTTGTACAATGATTAAACCGTCTCTTATCATAGTGCCCTTGGATAACGTTACAATGACATGCGATGCAGTGAAACTGTTTTGCTTCATTTTGTGCGAAGACAAAGTGACGCGTGAGCTCACGATGAGCAATCACATAAATAAAACAGACACGCAGCAAACAATAAAAGAGACATTACTACAAATTGCGTCTAATGTTTCGTAACAAAGCATTAGTGAACCTTTCACAAGTGACGACTAATCACTAAAGGGTCGATGCTATCTTTGCTTGCTGCTGATAAAAACAGTAGCAACATCAATTAAGGAATACCAACGACACTCCGCTCACCCGGCCGTCGTAAATGTCGTAATGGACATAGAGAAGCAAACCAATTAACTAGTCGTTCATTCCACCATAGAAAGGTGGTTGTTTCAATGACGTCATCATCTTGTACTCGAAGAAGATGAGCAATAGCTTAGTATTCTTCGCAAGAAACAAGCCCGACAATTCGAAGCATTCTAGAAAGATCGATTGATGATCGATGTAAGTATATTTAAATTATGTTTATTAGTAAAACTTAGATACCTATAACAAACGTAAACGGACATGCTCGTATCGTGTCTGTTTTTACCATAACGTTAATTATTGTACAAGTGTTCAATTCTTTTGTTTTCCACAATATTTTGTCATGTGTGTATTTATGTATACGCCTACATTGTTATTAATAGCATTCATAGTGTTCACTTTTCTTAAAGAATATTCTTTATGTAAGCAATACGGATCCATTGAGCTTAATGTAACGTAGTACATTAAGCTCAATGTACGGATCATACGTTTTGGTCGCGAGAAAACTATAGATATTCATATTAAGGTCTAGCCTGGTCTAGCGCTGCATGTTTTGATAGTGTGATTAGACAAGGTAAGACGACATTGCGTTTTAATGCTGCAGCGAACTTTATTTCTAAATTTACAGTAAATCTAAACTATAATCATAACATTATAAAGAGGAAAGATTAAATTTTTGGTTTGTTTGTTCGTTACAATTTACACCAAATCTACTGGACCGATTTAAAAAAATCTTTCACTAATGGAAAGCTACATTATCAGCGAGTAACATAGCTATATTTTATCCCCGTATTCTCACGGGTACAAGAACTACGCAGGTGAAACCGCGAAGCGAGTGTTTTATATGAACGCTCTTGTCGGTAAAATCTAAATCAATGTGCGTTGTATTGTAGCACGGTAGATCATATTACATACCATTACCGTGATTGTAGGTACCTACCTAGTGATTCTTCTTTCTGCGTAATAAAGTACCTACTTACCAAAAACCCTAAGCGCGACTCAAACTATCTTGTAAAATATTTTTAACCGACTTCACAAAAAAGGAGGAGGTTCTCAATACGTCTGTATGTTTTTTACAATATCGGATTAGCCATCGGCGGAATTAAAACTATGAAGAAATCTCCCTTCTTCTGTTACGGCGTCTTTAAAGACTAAGCAACAAACGTACTGTAAACGTACGTAGGGTCGGGTAAAAATGTCATTCTCTACCATTTAGCTCTTTCCGCTACCATTTTACAACCATACATTTTAAAACCGTAATATCTTCTACT
Organism: Cabera pusaria; assembly: GCA_954871355.1. Taxonomy (NCBI): domain Eukaryota; kingdom Metazoa; phylum Arthropoda; class Insecta; order Lepidoptera; family Geometridae; genus Cabera; species Cabera pusaria. The sequence goes on from OX940887.1 coordinate 20,257,044, forward strand.
ACACCGTCCATCCCACCACTGTCATGTTCATATCCTTTGTAGTCACGTGGTGTTTAGTCTTTACGCCTTCTCATCTTTACCACGTTACCCTTATGCTCCTTAACTTATCTGTCACTGGTGCCAGTGACAGGCTTCCTCTTTAAAAAATAGCATTATTATGTTTATAGACCCGAGAGACAGAGAACCACGATAAACTCTTAGTTTTGATATACATGTATAAGCTTTTGTTGATTTTATCAAAATCTTTTTACTTGCTCCAAATTCAATATTTTAAACCGGTTCTTCTGAAGACCCGCCAAGTTATTCTAATGTTGCGCATAGCTTAGCAGTGGGTAGTCCTGTAATTGTATGTAGTATTGTGTTTAGACGAGATAGGAGTCGAGTAGGCAGCTCGGAGACGGATGTGCCATTATCTGGGTCCGTTCCATTGATATGTCACGTATAACGATATGGCGACATTCAGTTTCAACATCGTATTATCATATCAGCTGTTCTAAACGCCTTTGTTTCAGAGATACATTTGATATTGTTGTACTAATAATTTTATAAACTACAACGTGTCTCAGATGATTAGCCAGTAAGATATCATTTAAAATAATCGTATATGTATTTACAGGCGTATTTTTAATGTGTGACAAGGTAACTATTGGCTAGACTGCAAGGTGTACCGTGGTGACCCTATCCAATATGACTTATAAAGATCTAAAGAGTGACGTCCCAGTCAGTGTCTAGCAGTAGGTGAAGATAGACTGATGATGATGAGATTTTAATACTATTAGTGCAGATCCGAGCCTGATTTCTAGAGTTGTATTGTATCACAGTACCTACATGTTTATATATACTGTGTTTTTATTATACATAACCATTTGATTCTAATCGTTGTTATGCTCCTAGAAGATATTGATATATTGCACCGTTTTGTATTATCTTTGCAATAACACAGGGTGAAAATACGCATACCATTTAAATACCCATAAAACGACGATAAAATTGAAGCGTTCGTCTTCATTTCCCAATAACAGTTTTCTGTATTCGCTGGTGTTAGTAATATCGCGAAAGCATGCGCGTTGCGTACATATTCGAATATAGTCGAATAATTTAGGGGGATTCCAATTTTCGCAAAAATGCGGTAGGATGGGGTGTTGTCGCCCCTGCAGAGCGGGGGATGGGCGCGGGCGGGGCGCGGCTGCGCGCTGGCCCGCAGCCCATGGAGTCCCCCGGAACCGGCCCTCACCCTCGTCGCAGCCGGAGTACCCTCTTCCCGATTGAACGCACCGTTATCAAGCCTTAATGTGCGATTATCGTCATAGCAACTCCGTCTTTCTAAGTGAATGTGATGATTCAGAAACAAACAGAATCGACTACGTGTTGCTGGCTAGACTTACCGTTGGCGGAGCGGGCTGCCGGAGACGTGGCTTCCTTGCTTCGAGAATTTTCTTTCTCCTTCCCGTTGTTCCCTGCGGACAAACAAAGGATATTAGCGTAATGAGGAAGGAACATTCTATTTTCTTGAGTTATGATCATAAAACAATACTGGAACCTATGGACTATATTTTATTTTTTAATTCACAATAGTAGTTGGTAACCGATAGTCGGGTTTTGCTAAATAGGTACTTACCCAGGTGTCTTTTTCCTTGCTATTTACATGACTAAAACATACTTAGGTACATTTTGACTATATCAGTTGGTACCTATCTAATTAAGTTTTTTTTGTCTACCTAATCTTTTGGATACGCTTGACAAGAATGGAATCATGTACCTAGCTAGGTAGCTATTGTTCTTAGGCTTGATGCCTAAACAACTAGAAACTAAAACAAAAGCTCGACAATATATTATGAAGTTGGGCGGAAAAATGTGTTTAATATTATATCTACCAAGCACCAGGCGGTAAATTAACATTTTATTATTAACCATCCCTATACTAGTAACAATAATTATAAAACTCTGTATTAAACAAAAATACACCATAGCTGGTAGAGTTAAGTATTGTGAGTCGATAATTGGTTTCTAATGTGGTATGGCCCAACGGCCGATGGAATCGTTTTTTTAGATAGGTAGGTAGGTAACATTTTAAAATATCATATCATGTAATTACCCTTCAGTGTGAGTCCACTATCTTTACTAACTTATAAATATACTAGCAGCCCGCCCCGGCTTCGCACGGGTAGAACATATATACCTACAAAATTTGCATCAGTTTGTTGCATCGAATATAAAATATTAACATATTTAACAATCATCGTAATATGTCAACCAATTTACACAAAACCGTAACGAATTATGCACCTAAGACCTAAACCTTCCTCATAAACACTCTGGCTATTGGTGAAAACCGCATGATAATCCGTTCAGATGCTATTGAGATTATTGCGAACAGACAGACAGACGCAGTAATGGACATTGTTTTATAATACTTACGTAGTGATATTGGACGGCCCTTTGGCGTAAAGGATAGTTACCCTGATTCTGACCCGAGGGTCGTTGGTTCTAATCCTAGCTATATACCTACCAATGAAAGTTTTATGAGCATTCATGAATCATGTATTTTGGTGGAATCATTAAATATACCAATAATTAAGATAGTTTAAAAACTAAAACAACTGACTTCAATGCCCCGCGAGTCAATTTCAGTAGCAAGTTTGAGACGTTTATCGTCATATCTCTGCAGATACTTATCACATCTCAATTAAATTACAATGGGACCACATCGGAAACGTACCCTACCGATTACAAAAATAATAATTCGAATCGGTTCACAATTGACGGAGTAATCGCGTTACATACACACACACAAAAAAAGAAAGAAAAAAGAAACATACAGACGAATTGCGAACTTCCTTCTTTTTGGAAGTCGGTTGAAAAGTAGCTTACCACCAAGGAGAACATCTGCCGCCGTAACCTTACGGCGTTCCCCGACGCAAAAAGTAGGGGTAATATACGTTTAACTGTGTATCTGTGTGTCTGTCTGTAGCATCTGAGCACCCAACCGGATGAACCGATTTTGATTTTATTATTGATAGTTTTTTTTTTATAGATGTCTTCATCGAGAGTGTTCTTAGCTTTGATTCATGAAAATTCGTTCAATCGTTATAAAACTATGAGCTTTAATCAACTTTAATAGGTCTGATCAATTCGAAAATCTTCTTCTTCAACGATATTGTAAGAACATGGAAGCATTGACCTGATGCTAGGACATCTCCTGGACTCTACAGAATACTCAAATCCTCACCAACTTACAGCTCAGATTTTAAATGTCGTGTTTAGAGTCATTGGAATGCTTTTAATGAAAAAAATATACATAGATCAGTCGGGGTGGTTTAGGTTTAGGTGGTTAGCTACTTTTTGGTAGATTTAATGATCCCACTACCACTGCACGAAAACTCATGATTCATGAATGCACATAAAACTTTCATTGGTAGGTATACAGCTAGGATTAGAACCAACGACCGTCGGGTCAGAATCAGGGTAACTATTCTTTACGCCAAAGGGCCGTCCAATATCACTACGTATGTATTATAAATCAAAGTCGTTATATATATTAGCTAGCTAGTTATATATATAGATCATTATTATTTTATACAATACATCATATTATTATACTATATTGACTTCAAATTGATTGCGATCGGTGTGGATCTACAGAAAAGCTATGCTTATATAATAATATTTTCGTAGTACCTATGACCTATTCTGTGGTTTGACTGCAAATATTTAATTAATTTTGCGATGCGTGTATGTGAAATCCGTGATATCTTCTAGAGTTTTCATTAGAATTATATACTGTAAAGGACAATTTTAATCTATAATATGTGGCCAAGCTAATTAATTATTTGGATAAGGATGAATACTATATACTTGAAAATAGCCCTGAAAGTTATGTAATTTTTTTTAACAAAAAATTAAATATTAAAATGGTAACTGTGAGTCAACCTTAAGAGATAGACATATGCTGTCGCGGACTTTTATGTAGGTCTTATTAAGTTGTACAACTCTTCCATAGAAAGTATTCTTCCATCTGTTTTCAATTGAGCAGCGTTCGTAAGAAACGTGTTTTTTCGACCGTTTTTTTGTCGACTTAGGTTGCAAATTAGGTCTCCACGAATGTACCTTTGATTTTAACGTGATAATATATAGCCTATTTTCATTTCGAAAGTCCATTCTATTTATTAGTGAAAGATTTTTTTAAATCGGTCCAGTAGTTTTTGAGCCAAATCATTACAAACATTAATATATCATAAACATTATTATATCGTTATTATGAGTAATAAAACCACAGTACCTATTTGTACCTAAATTGGGTGTAACCTTACTTAAATAATTAGGAAAATACAAGAAAACGTATGGATGGATACCTACAATGATGCAATGCTGATAGTGTCGTTAGAATCATGTCAAATGATAATATATGTTTCGATAATGCGTCGACATCGGCACTCAAAGGTATTTATTGTGCCGACTTAAAAATTGAAATCGCTTATCGCCCTATCAACTGATGTTGCATCGGATTATACCTAGATACAACTTTCCTGAAGATAATCCATTGGTTGTGTAACTAGTCAATTATTATTAAAAGATCGCATTTAAAATAACGTCTCCAGTCTCTCATATAAATATCCATAAGAGCTGGTGGTGAAAAGGTGGAGTAACTCGTATAGACACTGTAGACAGGGTTTCAAATCGAAATATTGGATTCAACCAACCGAACCTACACAAAAAATCCCTCAGTTTTAAGTAACTAAAAAGAGCAAAGTCTAGAAAAATGAGCAATCAATTATACCAAATTCGGTTTAATATAAATTGGATTAAATTATATTTAGATTTTCAAATATGTACATCATAGATAGACCATTTTTATCTACGATGTACATACATAAAATCACGCCCTTTTCTCGTTGGGGTTGGCAGAGAAAGAGACTATCCTACTTCCTATTAATAAAGGCGAAAGTTTGTGTGTATATTTGTTACTTGTTCACGCTAATATGGTAAGTAACTAGACCCTGGTATAACATATAAGTAGGATTCTGTTTATCCCGATATTTCCACGGGAACGATGTCTACGCGGGTAAAACCGCGTGGCACAGAGCTAGTAGTTATATACTTCTTTCCATATGCTACGATCCTGACATACCTCATGCGCTACTTCCACTTTCTAGAATTTGAAAATGTTGATAGTTAATTAGACGTTTTTTTGCGAAAAACAGAAATAGGAATTCGAAGTTTCGACATAGAATATTATGATAGTAAGTACTCGTTTCGACTTGAATGCAGAAACTCAATGGTAGACATGTGCTACTTCTGATAGTATTCTGCTGATAACCGAGCAGTGAGCTAGTAACATGGAGTTGCAGCCGGAAATAACAGCAGATACAGACCAGGAGGATGGAGACGCTACACATCGTTTATTTCGATATCATTCTGCAGGCATGGTTTGGGATATAAACAAAGGCGTCAAAGGCCCGGTTTCAAAATTAGTTATATTGATGTCAACAATCTGTCTCATCATAAGTTCCAAATAGACTTAAGGGTCCGGTAAAACTGGTCTAAATAAGTATTTGCAAATAGCTGTAAGCTTACTTATGTGTGGGGTGTAAACATATTCATTTACATATTTTTCAGTCAGCTATCGTATTTACGACTCACTAAAGTTAAATTAAACTTCACCGTAGTTCAACCGTAGTAGCTATCTACATTTTCCTCTTGGACTGCAAAATATTTCATCTAGACCTAGACTTTCGTAAATTTGATACTAACTGGACTGGCAGCGTTTAACTTAACCACTCTTTAATTTGATGTAGATGACGAATTTCTAAAAGATTAATTATAAAACTACCGACTATTATACTCACCACCTACTTATTATGTGTTGTACAGTCTCGAACTAGGTTTCGTGCATGTCCGATGCACTTTGTGGGGTCGGAAGTTTAGCAGTGGTCGTCGCGATCTAGCTGTGTAAACTCCCGATTCGTGCATGTCCGATGCACTTCGCATCGGACATGCACGAAACCTAGGTTGAGATGAGGCAGTCGATAGCAAATAGTAGTGTGAAGGTAAAACAGTCGGTACTTTTATATTAATCATGATTCAAACTCACTATAACCATAATTATAAAATATTGGAAATAGAATGGTTTATTCCTGTTTGTTCCCTAAATCTGTCCCATGCGAGCAAGGGGACAGCGTGAACTTTTTTTGTTCGATGTCCGGTGGCCGGGTTAAGTTCGTCGTCGGTGGACGACGTCACTGGGACGTCAACGAGAACGAGATGACGGCGCCGAAGTAGAGATACATATGTATAGTATGGCCGCTTGTCTACTGAATGTCCGTCACCGAGCATCGTCATCCCGGCCGCAGATATTTCGAGTTGATCGGCACAACCGCTAGAACTCGGCCTGAGATTGTGACGGGCTGATGTGCCGGCATTGGCTGGCAATACAAAACACGTTTGATCTTGTCCACACACTGCCGTCGCACGGCGCCGTCCACTCGGTTATTGTTTTTTAGTTTGTTTTATTTCTATGGAAACGCAACTGCCAGCTGACAGCTAGAACAAACTGAACTACCGAGATCGGACGCGGTGGATAAACGATCGCCGTCACGTCATTTTGAACTCGGCCCAAAAAACATCTCGTTATCGGTGACGTCCCGATGACGGTGGCGGTGGACAAATGCTGCAGTTATTTCACACCAGTATTTTAAACCAAGAACAGTCATCGTTAAAGAGAGGGCCAAGCGACGTGGCGCGCATTCCCGGGTGGATCCTTTTTGCCTCCTCGTTCGTCGCCGGCCGATCAGCGCCCGTCCGACCGGTTCCATCGCGATCGTTCACCCGAGCACACAGCTCGTGAATTTACATCGCCTCTACCTACAATGTTACAAACCGCAAACGGCAATCCTCCAGGTCTAAAACCCCAAGCTATTCTAGGTTTCGACCACAGCCTATCGTAACTCAATACCTTTTGTGGACATTGTCGATTGTGACACGTATAGATTTTGCCAATATTTGCGGCCTATTCTTTGCGATTTAAGGATTGCTCATCGTCATCGTCTTTAAAATTACAAGTCAGTAAACATTAAATAAAATTGAAATAAGGGTTACAACCATACGAAAATTTTAATTGAACTCTACTATCTCTGTAGGTATACCTACGTCCAACGACATCACAAAATACTAACGATATATGAACAGACTTATGTACGTGCGTTACAAATACATATTGTAAATAAGTAAAACACCAACAGATGGCAGGCAACGCTATGTTTATAGAATGATGTAACACTATCGGAATGGTAAAACAACATGACGTGGTCTTTTATCTAGCCTACAGCACTAATGAGCCTGGCCATAAACACATCGAACTTCATTTTACAACTATTTAACCCAATTGGCCATGGAATTTTGAATACTATTCAAATACGGTTAAAGAGTCTATTGGCTAAATCACTCATTTCAAATACACTGAGGAATTCTATAGAGACTACAACATTTACGCGATAGTATATAATATCTGAACTACTAATTCTCTGGGCAGAAATCGATACAGGAAGAACTTGACTTATTGAACTTTTGTTCATCTTCATTAACCCTTATTGCGAAACCTATGTCTGCTAGACTGTAACAGACTAGATACCTATGTTGGGTGTACAATAATTCTGTGATTGGAAGAAATAGCCTACTCACAAGAAACTTGGTGGAACATAAGATGAGCTTTAATGATAATATTTTATAAAATGAGAACTTAGTGGGATGGAGTGGAGAGCTTCGTATACGAAGCTCTCCACTCCATCCCACTAAGTTATACATATAAATAAGACGAAGTTGCATCGTGGCTGATCGTGGTGTCATTTGACTGAAGGCGGACGGGCCGACCTTGGTAGAGGCGTTGACTTCGGCCTCAAATCGCAACCAACCGCCGCGGCCGCGCCATGGTTTTAACATATGACCGTTGTGTTGTGTCCAAGAAGATTATACTCAAATGAGGTTGCACGTAAAAATATGATCTTGAATGACGTCAGCTCATGTTTTTGCTCTTTTGTTCACGTTGATTTTAGTGTTGGACACAATATTACAGACTGCTCTTACAATATGTGTGAGTGGAATAGAAACAAAACTAGGGTGAATTAATGTATCTTTACATCAATGTTCTACTATGCAAGCTCCAGTTTGGGTTTAACTTTTTCGGTTGTGACCATACGTTTCTTTTCATATGATATGAATATGACGCATTCTGTCATCGTTAGTCAATATTAGTAGGTACTTACTTATTTAAATACCTATGCTATAAGAGATTAATTACTGTATGCTATACGCCCAAGTAACACAAAATCGTTATGGAAAAAGTGGCGACCAGTAAAATTCTTCTAGCTTCATTAGATAATTTCTAGGGTTTTTGCAACGTCTTTCTTCTGTTTAACAACATTTTTTAATCATCGTCACTGTCATATATCTAACTGACAATATCTCTTATATAAAAATAAAACATATGGTTATGCTTATAACGGTCATAAAATAACAGAACTAAACAACCATATATTATAATTTAGGTAGGTACAAAGTATATATTGCAGCTGGCTGTATCTGTGGATAATGTTATACGTATTAAATATTTTCCTTGTCTACTACGAATAAATAACTTATTATTTATTCGTAGCTTGTCCACTACGAATAGTGCATATTGAAGATGACAATAATCGTAATCTTGATTTAGAAATATGGGGTTCGAACAGAACATACGACAGTTTGAGATAATTGTCTGTGTTTCCGGTTAAATACAATATGGGGGTCTTCAAATCGCGAGTGAATAGGTACGAGTATCTTATGGGTAAGCACGCTCCATCATCGATCGCATCATCACTTAACATCAGGTGATAGTGGTGAAGTGATACCCAGTTCGGTGTAAAAAAACGAAAGTATTCTTTCACAGACATTAATATCTAATACAATAAGTGCAAAACTCTTATTTCTTTACAACAACAAAAAATTTGAAATGGATACCGTAGCGAGGTACCTAATTCAATCGGCGATCTTATAGCATAAAGCAAATTCTTCAAAATTATAATCATTACATTAGGTACATCAATCAATTATGGTGTAACAATATTTCTGTTACTTATAGCTACATATAATTTAATGGTGAAGTAAATCAAATATAAAATGCATCAAAATGCATAAAATGTATTTTATATAGTTCAGTAACTATGCATAAACAGGAAAGAGCCTATGGGGAAGTCTGTAGTTGAAAATTATTCCCAGTATTTATAGCGAAATAAATAATGTGTGATTGGTGATTTATGGCAGTCACTACCTTCCTTCCTGGAACTTCTCACAATATAGGTGTTGGAAAAGCCAATATCTAAAATAATGCTTATATAGGGACCTACCACAGTAGGAACATACTACTGGGTAGCTAACTTTTTTATTTCGTTTCACTAAAATATCCTATAATGTTCGTCCTCATGCTATAAAGTAACACGTTTGTGACACGTTTATATAATATTAGTCTGGATTAATGGTACCTATGCAAAAATTTAATTTTAAAGCCATACTGATAGCGCGAATCCGGACGAGCTTCGATGACGTCACCGCCATCGGTTTCTTCAAAAGTTTCAATGGAAATCGCGGTATTTTACGTAAACGCAATTTGCCAAAGTAACGTATCTTTAATGATAAGCCGTCAAACAAAGCAAAATTCTACACACAAAAGTAAAACAATTTGGAATGTAATAATTTGACGTGAACCCACTCCAGACATAAGCATATCTACTTATTTAGCTTAGTTGCAAGGAGTTAACAAGAATACTAGTAATATGCGACCCACATTGCTAGTAATCTTTGTTAAAAAAATAGCTCAAAGAAAATTATCTCAAAGAACATATTATCAATAGAATAAAAAAATAAAACGTATACTATATAAGTAGGTATATAAACCCCCAAACTATTGCTGATACAATCAACAATTTCCTTGTAGACAACATTTTTAAAGCGATAATACAAAACCGACAAAAGAATTAGATTATTTTTAAATCACTGCATTCCTGCTGCATTCCCATTGATATATACAGTGTGGAAATTAAACTCAGGCCCTGGAGGGAAACAAAATACATTGAAATATTGGAGCTTTTACAAAATCAATTAAACCTTCTGCCAGAAGAGGAACGAAATAATATCATTTTTCAACAAGATGGACCTACCACAGTAGGAACATACTACTGGGTAGCTAACTTTTTTATTTCGTTTCACTAAAATATCCTATAATGTTCGTCCTCATGCTATAAAGTAACACGTTTGTGACACGTTTATATAATATTAGTCTGGATTAATGGTACCTATGCAAAAATTTAATTTTAAAGCCATACTGATAGCGCGAATCCGGACGAGCTTCGATGACGTCACCGCCATCGGTTTCTTCAAAAGTTTCAATGGAAATCGCGGTATTTTACGTAAACGCAATTTGCCAAAGTAACGTATCTTTAATGATAAGCCGTCAAACAAAGCAAAATTCTACACACAAAAGTAAAACAATTTGGAATGTAATAATTTGACGTGAACCCACTCCAGACATAAGCATATCTACTTATTTAGCTTAGTTGCAAGGAGTTAACAAGAATACTAGTAATATGCGACCCACATTGCTAGTAATCTTTGTTAAAAAAATAGCTCAAAGAAAATTATCTCAAAGAACATATTATCAATAGAATAAAAAAATAAAACGTATACTATATAAGTAGGTATATAAACCCCCAAACTATTGCTGATACAATCAACAATTTCCTTGTAGACAACATTTTTAAAGCGATAATACAAAACCGACAAAAGAATTAGATTATTTTTAAATCACTGCATTCCTGCTGCATTCCCATTGATATATACAGTGTGGAAATTAAACTCAGGCCCTGGAGGGAAACAAAATACATTGAAATATTGGAGCTTTTACAAAATCAATTAAACCTTCTGCCAGAAGAGGAACGAAATAATATCATTTTTCAACAAGATGGTGCACCTGCCCACAACAGCAGAATTGCCAGGACATACCTTAATGAAAATTTCAATGCCTGGATAGGTACAAACGGGACGATTAGATGGCCTGCAAGAAGTCCAGACCTGACGCCCATGGACTTCTTTTTATGGGGTCATGTAAAAAATGTTGTTTATGAAACTTGCTATGAAACCGTTCAAGAGCTAAGGATTGCGATAGAAAATGTTATTAGGGGCATACACCACAACACTTTGCTGAAGGCTACAAGAAATGAATTTCAACGGCGACTAATGTTGTGTAGCCGGAACGACGGGGCTCATTTCGAACAATTTATCAGTTAAATAATTTAAGTGTTACAAAATTGATAGTAAAATAAAGTTGATGTTAGATTTAACGATTATTTTTATTTTTAAGACCTAATGTTTGTTAGAGAAACTTTATCCTGAATATTAATACTACCGATTAGTATAATAAAATAAAGAGTGTTTATTTTTTTTAATTTTAGTTGGTTCGAGTCCCGGGCGAAGCAAGCGAGTTTTAAAAAATCTTTTAATGCAGATTTGTTTCTTTTCAAAAATAAAGGAATGTCTCCTTTAAGTAAAATGAGCTAGCTTAAGGATTTAAAGTAGTTTCCCTCCAGGGCCTGAGTTTAATTTCCACACTGTATATAAAACTAGAAGTGCCCCGCGGCTTCGTCCGCGTTAAAAACTCCTTTTATTTACTTATAACTTTTCTTTTTAAAACCCTTTCTATCATAAAATACATTAAATAAAATGATCGGTTCAACCGTTTTCATGTTATTGCTAGACTAAGGAAAATCGGGATTCATATTTATAAAACCAAAAAAACCCAAACTTTCAGACTTTGTTACCTACCCCATTCCGAAAAATCCTGCAACACGTACTGATTTATTTATTAACAGAAGTACCTATGTAAAATTTCGAATAAAACAGACTATCTCATCTTGTTTCACCTTACAAACATAGAATCCCCGTTCCGTATCCGGGGGGTAATTTAAAGAAAAACCTTTCTTAACGGATACCTTCGTCATAATAACAATGTGCATTCTAAATTTCAGCGCAATCCGAAACAATATTGATTTTCAGACTTTGTTACCCCACTTCACCCTCTTAGGGTGGCATTTTGAAATAACCTGAATTTCGTATTTACTTATTTATTTACAGAATGCACTGGTGTGAAATTTCTAATAAAACGACTATCCAAACTTTGAACCCCACTTCATCCCCTTTAAGAGTGAATTTTGAAAAATCCTTTCTTACCGGATACCTACGTCAAAATAACTATCTGCATGCAAAATTTCAGCGCAATCCGAAACAATATTGATTTCAGACTTTGCTACCCCACTTCACCCTTTTGATGATGGGTGGAATTTCATAAAAACCTGAAACACGTATTCACTCATTTATTTACTGAATTTATTGTGTGAAGTTTCGGATAGAAAAGACTATCTAATCTTGTTTCTCCATACAATCTTTGAACCCCTGTTCCATCCCCTTCGGGGGTGAATTTTGGTAAATCCTTTCTTAACAGATACTAATGTCATAATAACTATCAGTATGCCAAATTTCAGCGAAACAATATTGATTTTAACACTTATAATCACACTAATCCATTTCACCCTCACAGGGGTTGAATTTCGAAAAAGCCTGAAACATTTATTTACTTGTTTATTTACTGAAGCATTTGTGTGAAGTTTAGAATAGAAAAAAGTAACTTATTTTGTTTCTCCATACAAATGTTGAACCCCGTTTCATCCCCTTTCATCATTTCTCTGGGGGAACTATCGTCGGATTAACTATCTGCATGCCGAATTTCAGCGCAATCAAAAACAATATTGAGTTTCAGACTTTGTTACCCCATTTCACCCTCTTAAGGGTGGAATATAAAAAAAATCCTGAAACAGGTATTGACTTTATTTTTTTACTGAAACATTTTTGAGAAGTTTCGAATAGAAAAGACTATCTAATCTTGTTTCTCCATACTAACTTTGAACCCCTATTTCACCCTATGAAGGGGTGAATTTTGGAAAATCCTTTCTTAGTACACCCTTACATAAACCCTCTAAATTTCAAGTCTCTACGACCAGTGGTTTAGTGGTGGCTGTGCGTTGTCTGTCAGTCAGTCAGTCAGTCAGTATGTCAGGACAAAGATTCTTACAGTATTATATTATAAATCCCCTTAAATCAACTACCAGCGTAAGGTTATGACGGAATAGCTACAAAAGTTATTAAAGCCGTATAGTACAAATTTGAGGTCATCTAAACCACTTCATTAATAATTAAGATTCCTTTGTCTAAAGCACATAAATAGCACATTAATAATAAGGAATTCTTTAGACTTCTGTGGTCTAGACTAAGTATTATGCCTGAACTCAACTTACAATTTATTTGAAATCTTTATTATTGTTAAGTATTATTTTAGTAACTTTTATCTCTTATATCTAATATATCTTTGCCAACATATGGCTTGCCTATTTGCCTATGCGTACGTACACGATGTGTTTAACATGAACTTCCGGATATATGCATCGTACTCTTTTCATCCCCATGCTTTACTAATGATAATTTTAATTGTTTGACAGTTTATGTTATTTCACTAAAAAAAGGGGGGTAAGCAACGTAGGTAAAGGTAGGTAGGTCTGTAGCAACAAACATAATATCATAAATGAGACTCGCACAACAGCAACAACTGCGATGGAGACAAGATGACCTAGGTCTTGCTACACCATTCAATTAATTGACCAACTTGAATGAACAAAACTAAACTAGTATAAGATGCGGATATACTTTTTGACCAACTTCACAAAGGAACACACACTATGCGTTAATGTTGCTCACTTTATGTTTGTTATATCATCAGTAGGCCTTCTTGTCCGGTCAATCGTAGATCAAATTAAATGGTTTATGCAGGTTTTTTATATTTATGATAACTTTCAATGCGTTGAAAACGTAAAGTTTCTATACACCGAAGGTGAAACATAGTGTGTGCACAGGTGCAGGCCAGGTATGTGGTATGTGGGTGACGGACGTTATATCTGCGCCTCGAGACACACAGTTAAAAATATATATGATTGCTAGAGACACAATATTCTGAAGTAATTATGTCAACAATGGCAACCGTGGGTGGTTAGGCTAATAAAAAATAAACTCCGCGTTACTTAAGAAGCTAATTCTAATTGTTTGTTGATTTAAACATAGATTTATACCTCTAGCAATATACTAATGACAACAATACATAAGTTTAGTTAAACAGAAAGTGCCTTCTATAATTGTATACTGTTTATTTTATACTCGTAACAAAATTCTCATATTAAACTTTAGCTGTAAGTACCTACACTTTACTAACATGTTTACAGCATGCATTTGCATTAAATTGACTTGTATTAATAAGCGATTAAAACGTGATGATTCATCGATTTTATTAAGTAAGTACGTGCTTAACAGACATGTGGCCATAGATATCTTATCATTGTTTTATACAATATCACGGAATACTTTATATACTCTTACTGCCTAACGCGCCCACTCTACATAGGGAACTCATTACTAAGAAACATCGGAACAAAGCATTTTCAATGGTTGATAATGAAGCGTTATTAATCAGGTATTGACCCGGCGATAAATATAGAAATTATAAAATAAAGCGTTCCAATTCAGAATGTGTTTATATGACAAATAAAGATATGTTATTGACAGTTACTGCAAAGGAGTAATCATGCCATAAGTCGAGCGTGGCGCGCTTCGCCATATAGAATTACAGCGAGGCCGAACTCAAGCGTGTGATACGAAAGGATACCACTAAGGTTAAGCTAAGTAATGTCACGCACGACATCTTAAAAGGATCACAAATATAACAAAGTTTTCTAGTTTGACCTCGTTGACATTTGCTGAGTGAAATCGAGCAAAACAAATTAGAACGCTTTCGAATTGAATGAGAGAATAATCTAACGATTATTCTAATTTTAATAGATTTTACTCGGAACTAATGTGATGCAGCTTTCCTAATTCGATATTTATTCGAAAGTTTTTAAAATAACTTATTTTACGAACATGGAATATAAAAGTTAGCAAAATATGTATAACATTTTCGGTTGACTTGTGGTTTTTCTACGCGATTATACTTTGCCATATGGTGTCGATGGTTGTCGACGAAGTCATATCCATAAAAAGGTTTATGTAGCTTTTAGGTACTCGACTGGAAAGGTCGTGTATCGTGCATGTATACCGACACACTCATCGTTAGGGGTGATAGAATAACCGTTGGCTTACTTAAATATTTTAGATTTATGTGGAGCACATTTTGTCATATCCATCTTAGTTATTTATTCCGTGATGAAATTTAAGATAACTATTTAATTGTAGGATAGAGTGAATCTTGGTCTCAGGCTATTCATTATTGTGCATTGAGGTACATTGTGTCATTTCGAGGTCAGTTTTCTAAATTCCTAGAAGGACTATGATGTTTTTCTGCACATCGTGATGACTCATATCGTGATGATTTTCATAATCTCGATGCTATAAAAAATACTTTTTTTAACTTAACTTGTTAAACTGAATTAATTCTTATATATCTAGTCGTATATAGACACAAACATTTTTGTGTGTAACCAACCACTTTACATACATAGGATTTTATTATTGTAGTTGTTATAAAACAATTACAATACGTTTATGTTCTAGATGCAGGTACTCGTAGTTAGGTATTTAGATTATAGATGACAGCAGAATATGTAAGTGGCTATCACATAAAAGGACTCGTTTTCCACATTTCCTCATATAGACGACGTAATAGCTAATAGATACAGTATACCTATTGGTATATACACCTACCTATATACCTATAAGTATAGTTCTCTTCCGCATGCGCCGGATCAAACCGCTTCCCACTGGATATCGACTATTTCTGTAGAAAGGGGGACCTCCTGGAGGAGTTCTATTCTCTTTCAAGTCTCATCTCAGAAAGCGCGACGCAGCTTGGTCCAAAATCGTCCACATTTATATCAATAAGTAATATTTTTGTTTTAATTTATAAAACTGTTTATTTAAATATTGATTGGCAGTAGACCAACTCACTCAAAATCTTTATACCTACTCTTACTTTTACGGATGGATATGTCAAAATAACTTTTAGTTCATATAGATTTTTAGAAAACTCTTTGTGCTGTTTGCATTTTGTGACGTTTTGTTCATACTCTACTTATTTGTTTATACATGTATATGTATCTAAAACAAACATGACCCAAGCGACCGGAAACCAAGGGTAGTAAAATAAAGTTTACTTTTATTTTCTCCAGTATTCTAGTGATTTTTAGCGATGTTCGTCGGCAAGCTCGAGTAAGTGATATATCGACAAACGGTCTTGTACATACTATTTTATTCTGTATAACGGTTAACAAAAAGGGTGACTCAAGATAATATGAGGGGGCTGAATTCGCAAGAGGGTGCGAAATTGAATCAGACCTTTCCCTAATACAGCGAAAATGGCTGAACTAGGACTATTAAGTGAATTGTAGTTTTATCACTTGTGAAAATAATTTCGTTATACGTTACTCGAAGATCCGAATTTGAATTTGACACGAAATTTAAAATTATCTAAAGTTGGCAGGTAATGAAATACCGAATACCGATGCCGAGCAATAAAATATTCTATAACCAATAAAAAATAAACTGGCCAAGTGCAAGTCGGACTCGCACTCGTAGGGTTCCGTAACACAGTTAAGTATTCCATAACAATGATTTTTCGCAACTACAAAATTAACTTTGTTTTTCATAGTGTTTGTATGAAAAACAAAGATATCTTTGCGGTCGCCATATCTCTTAAACTACTGACTGTATCTCGTTCAAACTAATTTTCATTGTTAGTTTTTATTGAGATCTACAGCATATATTTTTTTTAGATTTTTCCCTCTCATACTTTAAAAAACATTTTACCACTTTAGACGCTTGACCTATCTTTCGAATGATTGACTTTGAGAAAAAATGATTTTAGGAACCCCAATGTCATTTTTGAAGACCTATCCATAGACACGTATAGGTTTGAAGAAAATTTTTTTTTGTTTCAGTTCCATCTATGGGATGCCCCCCTTAAACTTTTATATTTTTTATTTTTGTATAAAAATCGGAAAGCGGTTTACAGAATACATCTACCTACCAAGTTTCAATTCTGTAGTCCTAACAGTTTCGGAATAAAATGGCTGTGACATACGGACGGGCAGACAGACAGACATGACGAATCTATAAGGGTTCCGTTTTTTGCCATTCGGCTACGGAACCCTAAAAAACGAATTTATAAAGTTAGCACTACATCTACTTATTTAACTATAATACAGCATCTGAAGCTTAATTCATGAAATCTGAAATAAACGAGTATCGGAATAGTCTTTTCTTTGATAGTTCTCCGTGTAGTATAGATCAATGATTGAACCTAGTCGGTAGATATCAATACCCATTGATTAAAGTGGTAGGCACGTGGGCCCAAGGTTGAGGCCGAGGCAAGGCGACGACGATTGAGATTCAACAGATATTCTTCTACCTGAGGTTTGTACTAAGAACCACCGATGACTCAGTGATATTGACGTAAGCGTACACTAAACATAAACCCCAGGTACAAAGGTTTCTAGCATTTATTAGAGAGAATATACTCGCGATTCGATTGGTCAGAATGCCTGTCCATACGTAATGGAAAAAGATCTTTGTGTAGGATTATAGGATATTAAACAAAATCAAAATACACCTTGTATGTTATAAGTTATTAACTTAGGTATAGCTAGTTGATTCTTAGGATAATCTAAACTCTACTACCTACATTAATAATTCAGCTGGAACACGCTTGTAGATTTTTATTTTGAAACGAAATTGATAACTTCAAGGCAAATTTTTATTCTTCGCTACCGTTAGTTGTCTCACAATTCTCACAGTATTTATTGATATTTACGTTTAGATTTCCATTCTAATGTAACTTTATTAATAGAATTTAATTCTTACGCATATATATAATTATTATGTATAAGATATTGCAAAACATTGGGCCCTGCATTTTAACGTGATTTTAACGTTCTAAAGCATATCAAGTCTATTCTCGACCATTTTTTGGTTGACTGGCTTAAAAGTGAAAACGTAAATTTGCTGTTTAAAGGCAACCTCGTAGATTAATGCAATAAAATATCAGAAACAAGTTCATCGTCTGGATTCAATCAAAGTCAATCAAGCATCCAATATTTCCAATAGGCATATTTTAAAGGCAGTTAATATCGACGAATTAGAGAGTGAGGTCGTAATGGTAAGTGGATATCTCTATCACTGTCACAGTTAAATTAAAAAGTTTAACTTAACTCAAACCAGACTTTTAAACACGACACATGTTTTATTGGCCGTAGTTTTTCTTGACAGTTTAATCCGTAGTAAAGCAGAGCCTCGAGTCGTGGGAAGTAATAAAGCTCAAGAACATGAATTGAGACAATCGTTACTAAGAAAGTGTTAAAGAAACGACAGAGTTTTACCCAACAGTGAATAGTACCGGATACTGAAATGTGTATTGTTGCTATGACGGATGTAAAGTCATTTGCATGCAGAGCGTACCTTCTCGCTACAACATGGACCTCGCCAGCGGTTGGAATAATTTTAAAGCTGAATATGAAACGATTTTTCACTATATATAGTATATATAAGCGGCAATAGCCCAATGGATAAGGTGTCGGACTGGCGATCGAGACCCTACCATTGCCCTATTGATGTGAACCTGCTCCAGACACAAGCATTTAAGCTTAGTCTCCTCTAACTAAGCTTAAATGCTTAACAAGAATACTAGTAATATGCAACCAGCAACGTGGGTTGCATATTACCACACGTGGAGTATCGCTCTCACCTTTGAAACGGAGCACCCAGGTATCAAGTTCAGCCACTTGAGCTCCCGTCTGCTATTTTCTCGCAGAGTGCATGAGTGACACAGCCTAGTGTTAAAAGTGTTCATAGGTGACGGTGACCACCTCCCATCCCCTCCCGTTTGCTTGTTTGCTACCTATATCATAAAACCAACCAGTGTCTTCTCATTTTTCAACATATTGCTAGAATTCAACTAAATTGAAAGGTAATTTCAAAACGCTTATTTATCTAAAATGCTAATTTTAGTGTTTCTTGAATTTAAATTGTAAAACAAGATAAAGTCTGAATCAACTATACGGTACTGTTACTTATGTATATAAAAGTTTTTTTTTTAATGTTTAGTTTAGTGAAAAATTCGGTTAATAAAGTAAATTTGGTCTTTTTCTCTTTTTTTATCATCAGACCAATAAATAATGGGGATATATAAATTTGGAGACTCAATTTCTTCACATTACTTAAAAATACATACATCTTATTTCTTTACTATAA
Source organism: Cabera pusaria (assembly GCA_954871355.1). Lineage (NCBI taxonomy): Eukaryota > Metazoa > Arthropoda > Insecta > Lepidoptera > Geometridae > Cabera > Cabera pusaria. The sequence continues at coordinate 20,276,406 of OX940887.1, forward strand.
ATATTATACTTATTTCGTTACATCATAAGATTCGAACTAAAGTGTCAGCATTTGAGTAACTTTGTCATTAAATATTATGAGTAGGTATTGCCACAGAATAATGAATAGTACAAGTAATGCGTAGTCACATTTAAGCGAAATTTAATATATTGAGTTAAGTTTGTATAATTATCTTTGGTGTAGAAATGTGAGCTTATATTCAGTAGATATACGTGCAAATATTGGGTACGGCTGATCCCAGATAACGCCCAATGATAAAGATGTGGCGTCGGTTGATTACGTCCTATCTTGCCGATATCAACGCAATATCTGATACTGTATCACTATTAGAAATGAACAGATAAGATAAGAGACGCAGGTTGAAGGCAAGCTGGTGCCACCTCTTGCAAAGAATTTTGAGAGCGCAATTAAAGTAGTTTTACATTTGGAAAATCTCTCCTTGCTGAAACTAACTGTATAGCCGTTATACTCAAAGATATTTTAATTACATTTCCAATGACACGATTATTATTTTAAAACATCTGTTATTATTTATTAACATTAAAGTCAATATTAAATGTATTTATGAGTTTATGAGACACTAAATCATGCACAAACTGTGGTTCACACGTGTTCCTACGTTACATATTTTTCAACCCATTTCAATATTTAAAATGAATGAACTATTGGCCATCCTCCAAAATATGTCGTAAAATTATATCACCTAGCAGATAAACCATTTGAAACTACGTTTTAAATCTGCATTCACAATTGATGTTGGTTATAATCGCCCTGTTTGAACGAGGTCAGACAGAAAGTCTACAACACGTCTCGTTAAACCAATGAGTCGTGAAATTCTATATCATTGTTTAAGAGTATAGACGTGCAATTTGGTGTATTCAAACATTCCGAACGAGTAGTCAAGATTATAATGGCGAGGTTGTATGAACTTGTATGTAGGACATCGCCGTGGTGGGCGCAGGCTACGCCGAGAGTACCCGCTACGCTCTTGGCCTCAAAGCCTGCCCCGTTGCCTTCTTTGGCCGCGACCGGTTTCGCCAGATCACGTTGTTTCCAGCTAACAGTTTACTCTCTATTACCCTCTATTATTTGCATTGACGTTCCGAGTTCTGTGGAAAAATTTTGCCCCGGATGTACATACGTAGGTAGGTTCAATGCGACACAATCGTAGGGATACAAATCAAACAGCGACAGCTTTCCGGGAATAAATTATTGTGATGAGTAATAAATTAATGTGGAGGCAGTCATTATCTGCTTTCTCTGGTTTATTAATGGTAGAATATGAGTGTATTGGCGTCGTGTTTGGCGGTCGGGTGAGTCAGACGCTAGAGCGCGTCACCAACAGTCATGCGGGGGTCTACTCTGACTTCCACCAATATTTTGACGGTTATATATATTTTTTGTATCAATAACATTATTAATCATAGTCTCATTTTGATGATAATTTTGTGAGACATCACCATCGTAATATAATTTAAGAAGAGCTAAGCGAAGTGCACCACATACATTTTCTCAAATATTACCTAGCCTTCCCTTAATTGGAGTGCAGTTTATGTTTGTAGTGTAATTTGTGTAATTATTTTTATGAATTCTTTTTAGGTACTTATACTGTCTTTAATTATCATTCAGTGCCTAAATATAGTAATTAGCGTGAAGTCTGATCTACTTTCACGTGTCATTTATTTTTTAAAGATCCGAATTAAAATAAGGTAAGATAATTTTTGTAGTGGTAGGACTTCTGCTAGCTCGCCTGGGGCGGTACCACCACTTTGCCAATTAGTTCAGCCGTGAAATAGGATTATTTTTCGGTAATTTGCCATTCGCAAAAGGTACTACTACTCGAGCTCAGTGGCGTGCATTAGGAGGGGCCTATGTCCGGCAGTGGACGAATACTGTTCCTAATAATGATGATATGGCAATGGCAATGGAAAATACATCTCTCTCCACGTCGCGTGGACGACGGGCCGCAAGCGGCTAGGGCGAGTTGACTGCGCTTGTCCTGAGGCGATTATACGTTGCGAAGTTGCGATACTTACGTACGATACCTGCGATGTTTCTGCGGCAAGCCATGAGAAGTATTGTGAAGAGATCTTTTTTAAAGTTTTTTTAATACTTGGTATTTTTTACATCTGATAGGCTAGCCTTTGCCCACTATATCGCCTGGTGGTAGACGATGATGTGGTCAAAGATGGTGAACACGTAGGCCAAGAATGCTCTGATTTTTAAGGGTTATGTGCTGCCGGAACACTGTAAGGTTATAGCGGCAGATCCTAGATTTGATTGTGATAAGCTACTTTTTGGTAGCAAGTCAGGCGTAACATTGATATAATGCATCTTGATAAAGGTAGTAAGGGTAAGGCCACCACTATTATTATTATTCACTACATAAAAACCTTTATTTCAAATATTTAATGGATAAGTAATAACTTATCTAACAAATATGGTAGTTAAATATAATAAAGTAAATTTTTTGGCTGATAATGATGAAGTAAAATGTGTGTATTACACACGTTGTAGAAATGAATGGAATACAAAAGAAATTAATTTATTGTCACTTTATATGTTTCACAAAATTAATACAGAAAACTAAACGGAAATTATGAGGTATACTGTATGCAATGCTACCCAAAACGATACAATATGATACATGCGATTCTGAGTAGGCCCCGAGTGAACGGGCTTGTAGCAGCACGGCCACGTTGCGTTGAATCACTGCACCACTCACCAGTCACCACACTATTATGCACATACTGATGTCGCAGGTAACAACATCGCCATTGTGTGCAACCTATTCACTATTGTCCACCCAAACTTTTTAGGTCCCATATGCGATTGTTAGCACCTTATTGTGGCCTTATTGTTACCATATATCTATGACGCTTGTATCGGAATAATAACAGGATCCTGCCTCAGACGACTTTCATTGAAATCGCTGTTTGGCATAGAATTATCACTGCTTACTAATAAATTAGTCGGTTGACTCATATGTCATTTAAAAGATAACATTTAATTGCTTTGAATTTTATAAATAACAACTTGCTCGTTTAATGTTTACGGGAAACAAGATAACGTTAGGTTAGAACATTATTAATTAAAGTTGCACTAGTCACCCGAGTAGGTTTGTTTTCACACATTGCATAGTGTTTTTGAATTAAGAATTAAACCTTTTCTCATTATCGGTGTATTTTTACCCGACTTCACAAAACAGGAGGAGGTTCTCAATTCGACTGTATTTAAAAAAAAAAAATGGTTGTTACCGGAGAACTCCGTCAAATCGTAGCCGATTTGAAAAATCTTTTTTTGTTTGAGAGATTATGCCTCCCGTTTAGTCCCATTCAAATTTTCTCCGGAGACATGAAGATAAACTATATAAAAAAATACTTTGATGACATGATTATAACTAGCTAGTACTTTGACTATCGCGGCATGTGAAGTCGGTTTTTTCATTTTGTACGATCAAAAATATTAACCTATACATATATGTATGTTTTTTTTGACAATATGATCATCATCCGCCTGAGTCAGTCTACTGCTGGACGTAGGCCTCTCCCAAGATGCGCCACTGAGCTCGATCTTCGGCTCTTCTCTTCCAGTCACTGCCCAACGCTTTTCGTATGTCGTTGCTCCACCTGTCCTACGCTACGTTTGCCGATTCGCGGTCTCCACTCTAAGACAAGTCTACCCCAACGGTTATCAGTCCTGCGGCAGATATGACCAGCCCACTGCCACTTCAGCTTGCTAATCCGTTGAGCTATGTCGATAACTTTAGTTCTCTGGTGAATTACTACGTTCCGGATTCTATCCCGCAGAGAAATACCGAGCATAGCTCTCTCCATAGGTAGGACGTAGGTAGGACGCACTGGTTAAAGACTTTTGTCTTTAGACACTGCGGTATAGGCGACGAGAAGTCTCGACGTTGTTTTCCGAATGCTGCTCAGCCCAGCTGAATTCTTCTCTGGATTTCCTTCTCTAAATTGTGTTTGCCTAGTTGGAGCGTCTGCCCTAGGTAAACATACTTAGTGACAACTTCGAGTGGGATTCCATCTACGGCAATCGGTCCCGGAACAACGTGCTCGTTGTACATGACTTTGGTTTTATCCAAATTCATCCGGAGACCGATGCGACGAGAAGAATCTGCTAGGCCATTCAGCATCCTTTGTAGGTCCTGCAGCGTCTCTGCCATAATGACGATGTCATCTGCGAATTGTAAGTGAGAGATGTACATGCCGTTGATGTTAATGCCACAATCTTTCCAGTCCAGCGTCTTAAACATATCCTCCAAGGCGTTAGTGAACAGTTTCGGGGATATGACGTCCCTCTGTTTCAGTCCTCGACGCAGGTGGACAGGTGTGACAGTATCGGGTTCGGGCCTGAAGCATGCGATGCGTAGAGCTTGCCGTAGAAGTCTTCAACTTCCGACAGAATCTCCGGCTTGGATGCGTCGACGTTCTCCGTTGACGTTGTCAGCTTTGTTAGGTGGCTTCTACCCAGAGGCTGTAAGAACACTTTCGACCCCCGATTCTGCTCAATTGATTCTTTAATCAAGAGCGTGATCCTCTAGATCGGAGGTCGCGTCGTACCAGCTTCTTAATGAATTTGTTAATTGACAAAGGGTATGTTCGTCTCTCTTCCATTAGCCGAAGTGTTTCTGCCGAAAGTTTGGACTTTTGCCCGTACGCTTGCTCTCGCAAAACTTCGTCCCTTCATCCCTGAGGATTTCTACCACTTCTTTGAGTTTCTGGTCTACGTCATCTGTGGTTTCCAAGGCAGCGAATCGATTTTCCAATTTTAATTGGCATGTTTCGGACCCAACAATGGTTTGGAGTAGGTTTGGACGGAGCGTAGACTTTCATCATTCGGAATCTCTCGGCTTTAAAGTCGATATCTAGAGAGCCTCGTACAAGTCTGTGATCACATCCAGTATTAAACCTAGTGATCACTGAGACGTCTCTGAATATGCGCCATTTGTCCGTAATGATGAAATCAATCTCGTTTTTTGTCACAGTGTCGGGGCTTTGCCACGTCCACTTCCTTTGGGGCTGTTTCTTGTAGAACGAGTTCATCAAGAAAAGCCCCTTTTTTTCTAGGAAATTGACTAGCATTTGCCCCCTGTGATTCCTACTCTCAAATCCGTGTGGTCCTATAGACGATTCGCCGCAAGTTTGTACTCCCACTTCGTTCAAGTCTCCCATGACAATGTTGTAGTGAGCCTTGGTGAGAGGTGGTGTGTAAAGCTCTGGAGATATCTTCATACATGCTCCCCACCCCATCATCCAAGTGTGTCGAGGTTGGTGCGTAGACCTGGATAACCTTGAGGCTGTACCTCTTGGTTAACTTAATTATGAGGTACGCTACCCTGGTCGACACACTGGAGATTTCTACAACGTTGTCACTGAGAACCTTGTTGACCAGAAACCCGACGCCGCCTTGGGATAGCTGATCTCCTTCTCTGTAGTACATAAGAAGGCCCGATTCTAAGGTTATGGTGTCCTCTCCCTGTCTTCGGACTTCACATAACCCCAGTATGTGCCTTTTATGTGTTTCAGCTCCTCCTCCAGCTGCCCCAGATGAAGTCAATATGAAGCCATATGAAATACATACAGTTAAGCTTTTTGATTATAAAATTACAGCAATGCAACTTTTATAGTTTTTAACCGACTTCACAAAAAAGAGGAGGTTCTCAATTCGACTGTTTTTTTAAATGTTTATTACCTTAGACCTTCGTCAAATCTTAACCGATTATAAAAGTATTTTTTTTTGTTTGAGAGATTATGCTTCCTGTTTGGTCCCGTTCAATTTTTATCGAGATCTGATAATCATCTCCGGAGATATGAGGATAAACCATACATCGATGACATGATTATGGCTAGTGGATATTTACACTATCGTGGCATGTGAATTATTATATAAGAAATCAAGTTAGGAAATAAAAAAAAATCGTAAAAGTTGTAATTTCTCGAAATAGTTGTTTTTGTCTAATGACACCTTTTTGTCGGGCAGCGATATGTTGTACTACCTGTGGACGAACACCCGTGATAGGCTTTGAACTGGTGACCTCTCGCTTAGAAGTTAAGCCATCTATCCTTTTTTTTCGCTTATGCTAAAAGAATAAGTTGGCGTAAATGATAAGATGGCTTGCCTTCTATGCGGGAGGAGGACATTTAATTAAATACATATATAATTGTTATGTGGAATAAATTCAATGACCTCAGTTATTTATAACTGGCCGATGGAATTAACACACAATAATGGTAATATCCTTAGCAACTGTAGGCTGATATAACTCGACCACAATGACCATTAAAATTACTCTATATAAGTCTGTTACTAACAATTACTACCAGAATGTATCTACATATTTTAGGTTAAGTAAGGATACATAACCACAAAAGTATTTAATGTACAGTGGGATAACTTATAATAATAATACATAGTAATTAATAGTAGGTACTTATATATATATATATATATATTTCCAATCCTTCCACTCCTGTTTATCTAAAGGAACGTTTTGTCCCTCTTTATTGTTCTAAAAATCACACTTTAAGATCTGCTGAAAATCTACTTCTAAGTTTTCCACAGCACAAAACCAGTTTTTATGATAAATCGTTTTCTGTAGAAGCTGTGCGTCTGTGGATTAGTTTGCCAGCCAAGGTGAGGCAAGCACAGTCTTTGACTACTTTCAAGACTATGGTCAAAAAATTTTATCTTGCTGATTCTGCTGACTAATAAACTTATTAACCTTTTTTTCGACAATTGATATAAACTATGTATTTTTTGTGGGGATGTAAGGATATAAGGGATGTAAGGGAGCACAGGGATGTAAGGGAGCACAGGGATGTAAGGGAGCATAGGGAAGTAAGGGAGGGAGTAAGGGAGGGAACACAGGGATGTAAGGGAGCACAATTTCATCTAAGTGCTTCCAGCCAACCTCACCTGCCCGCGGTGCATCCTGCCGAATAGCGAACGGGGCTCTGGCGACCGACCAATGGCGGTATAACCATTACCAACAACTTAACTAAATGCCACAGGCCAGTGACGGGCAGCAGCGTCACTGGTGCAAGAGCTACGTTCTGCGATCACCCAACCCGCCTGCCCAGCGTGAGGTGATTACGGGCATTTCTACCCATGGGAAGCACAACACAGAAACGGCCCCTAGTTCCCGGTCGCCCCGCTATTCCTGGCCAAGGCGGCGGTCATGGTAACGGCGGGGCAGGGGGTGCTAAGAATCCCCGGGTTACGGCAGGCCGCCAACACCGACTGACTCTGGCTACGTACAACGGACGCACGCTACGGCTCGACGAATATCTGGCACAACTCGAAGAGGAGCTGAAGAACAGAAGATGGCACATTCTGGGGTTATGTGAAGTCCGAAGAGAGGGAGAGGATACCGTAACTCTAGAATCTGGCCATCTTATGTACTTCAGAGAGGGAGACCAACCATCCCAAGACGGCGTCGGATTCATGGTACACAAGGTCCTCTCTGACAACGTCCTAGAAATCTCCAGTGTGTCGACAAGGGTAGCGATTCATGGTACACAAGGTCCTCTCTGACAACGTCCTAGAAATCTCCAGTGTGTCGACAAGGGTAGCGTATTTTGTGATCAAACTCACCGAGAGGTATAGCCTCAAGGTCATCCCAGTATACGCACCGGCTTCGGCACACTCGGATGATGAAGTGGAGGAAATGTAGGGGGATATTTCCAAGGCCTTGTACACCACCCAAAAGGCCCACTTCAACGTTCACATGGGGGATCTCAACGCTAAAGTGGGAGTACAGACAAGCGGCGAATCGGTAGTAGGACCACACGGATTTGGAAGCAGGAATCATAGGGGGCAAATGCTCGTCAACTTCCTGGAGAAAGAGGGTCTCATTCTGATGAATTCTTTTTTTCAGAAAAACCCCCGACGGAATTGGACGTGGCAAAGCCCCGACGCTATGACAAAAAATGAGATTGATTTCATTATGACGGACAAAAAGCGTATATTTATTTATTTATGGTAAGCCAACAGTTTCAATTAAAACTAAATTATTTACAGTATAAACCATAAAACCAATTAAGTAAAGGCTCACACGTATACGAAAACAGATTTTGGTATGAAAAAATGTGAGCATAAACATTAAGTAATACATAGCAATATAAATATAGAAACAATAAAAATACTTATAGATCCTGAAAAGAAAAATTCAGCAAATACACTATTCACAAAAAATACTAGTTGATCATGAAAAAAATTCAGCACACAACTGCCGTCTTACAGTCGCGTCACTGGTACAAAATAAATCGAAATCATAAAGTTGACTTAAATCATTAAAGTTGCTGCTTGCTCGCCATATGAAACTATTTTGCCGGTAATACGTGTTTACTGAAGGAATATGGATAGGTGGGTTATACCGTAAACACTTAACAGGGACATTCAGTTTTATTTTACTAGTAAGTTCCGGGCTGTTAATACGGTTGGAAGTTATCTTGAGTATATTTAGAGATGTCTCAGTGATCACTACGTTCAATACCGGAAGTGATTACCGACTGGTCCGAGGCACTCTAGATATCGACTGTAAGCTTGAACGAGTCCGTCTAATGAAATCTACGCTCCGGCCTGTGGTTGGGTCTGAAACGTTCCAGTTAAAACTGGAGAACCGATTCGCTGCCTTGGAAACCACAATTGACGTTGATGTGGACCAGGATCTCGACCAAGTGCTAGGAATTCTTACGGAGGAGGAAATTTTGCAAGATGCGAGGTGCCGGAAAGAGGTCTAAACTTTCAGAGGAATCTGTGCAGCTAATGCAGAGGCGATGGGAAAACCCCGCTGTCACTTCATCAGATCAACGGGCTTTGAACAAAAAATCTCTAAGCTGGTAAGACGTGACCTCCGGAGCTCCAACACACGCTCTATTAAAGAAGCGATCGAGCGAAACCGGGGGTCAAAAGTTTTTGTTCAACAGCTGGGTCTAAGCCATCTGACGAAGTTAACCACATCTAACGGGAGTGTCGTCGCTTCTAAGCCGGAGATTCTTAGGAAAGTTCAAGACTTCTACGGCCAACTATATACCTCGCAAGCGTCTCGTCCCCAACCCCAGTCTGAAGATCCTAGAGCCACTCTTACCCGCCATTATACCAAGGATATGCTAGAGGTCAGCCTGGACGAAATTGTGATGGCTCTCAAACAACTTAAAAATGGAATAGCCCCCGGAGAGGATGGAATTACAACGGAGCTCTTGAAAGCTGGTGGAATTCCAACGCTTGTACAGCTGCAGCGTATATTTAGTTCCGTCCTCTTTTCGGGGAGAACTCCAAAGGCGTGGAGCAAGAGTGTGGTCATTTTGTTCTTTAAAAATGGAGACAAGACCCTCTTAAAGAACTATCGACCCATTTCACTCTTGAGTCACGTCTATAAGTTGTTTTCTAGAGTCATCACAAATCGTCTCGCGCGTAGACTCGACGAGTTTCAGCCCCCTGAACAGGGTGGGTTTCGAGGTGGATATGGCACCATAGACCACATACATACAGTGCGACAGGTTATACAGAAGACCGAAGAGTATAACGAGCCCCTGTGCTTTGCGTTTGTGGACTATGAGAAAGCTTTTGACTCTGTAGAAACCTGGTCTGTTCTGGAGTCTCTGCAACGGTGCCAAGTTGATTGGCGATACGTCCAAGTACTGAGACGCCTGTATGACGCCGCGACTATGACCGTCCAAGTACAAAATCAGCAGACTGAACATATCCCCTTACATAGAGGAGTGAGACAAGGGGACGTTATTTCCCCCAAATTGTTCACTAACGCTCTGGAGGATATATTCAAGACGCTAGAAGAATTGGAAAGGACGTTGCATAAATATAAACGGCGAGCACCTCTCACACTTAAGGTTTGCGGACGATATCGTCATCATGACTGAAACCGTGCAGGATTTGCAATGCATGCTGACCACCCTTGCTGATTCATCTGCACGCATCGGCCTACGGATGAACTTGGATAAGACCAAGATCATTTTCAACGAACATGTTGTCCCGGAACCGATTGCCCTAAATGGAGTTCCTCTTGAAGTTGTTCACGAATACGAATACCTTGGGCAAATCTTGCAATTGGGTAAATCAACTTCGAGAAGGAAGATCGCAGAAGGATACAGCTGGGATGGGCGGCACTTGGAAAACTTCGTCTAGTCTTTGCATCGCCCATACCACAAAGCCTAAAGACGAAAGTCTTTAACGAGTGCGACCTACCTGTTATTACTTACGGAGCCGAGACGTGGACACTGACGGTGCGACTGGTTCACCAATTTAGTCGCTCAGCGAGCTATGGAAAGGGTTATGCTCGGAGAATCTCTGAGGGATCGAATTCAAAACGAGGTCATCCGGCAGAGAACCAAAGTTATCGGCGTAGCTCAAAGGATTAGCAAGCTGAAGTGGCAGTGGGTTGGTCACATCTGTCGTAAAACCAATAACCGTTGGGGTATACGTGTTCTAGAGTGAAGACCACGGCTCGGTAAACGGAGTGTAGGGCGCCCTCCAGCTAGGTGAAGCGATGATATACGCAAGCTGGCTGGCAGCGGTTGGAAACAAAGAGCTGAAGATCGAGCTCAGTGGCGTGCCATAGGTGAGGCCTATGTCCAGCAGTGGACAGAAATAGGCTGATGATGATGATGATGATGATGTATTTCTTTATTTTATATATTATTTGATATATATGAATATATACGTATTTACTTTAAATGTATTATATGTAGGTATATAGGTACGTATTAGATGTATATAATCATCATGATGTTTCCTGTTTAGTTTCTAATGTGTATTTCTTATTATTAGAATATATATGTGCGTATATATATATATATATGTATATATATATAAATATATTTATACATATTTTATTTCATTTTTTTTTATTATTTTGCAATAGTACACGACCGACCTTGCTCAACTCACTATTTCTCTTACTCCATCCAAAGGTTGACTGGAAGAGATCGCTCTTAGCGATAAGTCCGCCCATTGTACTATATACATTATTTTTATGAGTTAACTGTTTCGTAAGTTACTTTAAGTGGTGTACAATAAAGTATTTTGTATTGTATTGTATTGTTTTATCTATCTAGGTATTATTTGATATATTTTATACATGGTACCTATGTCGCTAAGAATTAAATATGAATAAATAATAATAGGACTTCGTGCTTTTCAAAAATCCAATTTAATATCATTCTTAATGTATTTAGGCTTCGAATTTATATATAGGTAAATATTATAGAAGGTAGTTCGAAAGAATTGATTTACCTACTCAATTTTTTTTTATTCTGGGTATAGAAGTACGTGGCCGATAGCTTTTTCGAAGAATAACACAATTCGCGGTAAAATGTTGCTAATTTAGATAAAACATTATAAGTAGGTACATGTTCTACATGTACCTACTTATAATGTACATGTAGAACATGTACCTACCTAATCGAATTAGCTTGTTATTGAAAATAGGTGTGGTGTGATAACAAAAAGACATCGAGGCACGTTTCGTTGACTTCTCTCTTGAAGATTCATTTTAGAACTACTAGCGCCATCTATTGGCAGTATCAGAAAACAGCTCGCACTCTCGACATTATAATTTTGAAATATCTTCTGTTTTCTATGGATTTGCGAAGACAATGACGATCGAACCGTTTGCCTAAATTCAAAATTTAAAACAACCCCCGACTGATTAATGTATAATCTGTTCATTGAGATCATTCCAATGAGCCCAAACTCGACATCTCTGCTGTAAGTTGGTGAAGAGTTGAGTATTCTGCAGATTCTAGGAGATGTCCAAGCATCAGGACAACGTTATCATGTTCTTACAATATCGTTGAAGTAAGAAAATACCGAATTTCGTATTTAACAGACCTATGAAAATTGATTTCATAGAGTCATCATCTAGAAAAAGCTCATAGTTTTAAAACGGCTGAACCGATTTTCATGAATCAAAGCTAAGAACACTTTCGAATAAGACACATATAAAAAAAACAAATCAAAATTGGTTGAGCCGTATGGGCGCTACGATGCCTCAGACAGACACTAAGATACACACGTCAAAATTATAACACCCTTCTGTTTGCGTCGGAGGTTAAACATTCAAATGAACTTTAGGCAACAGCCATCAGAAATGATGTCATACCTGTATAATAATTACTTACTTCGGTATCGGTAGTTACTACTATTCTTATCTGTGGAACATAATGTCGATGAACCTAAACTGGATAAATTCATACTACCTACCTCAGACCTTAGATCAAATAAGAAGTCAAGACGGAGCGCTGTCAAACATGACGTGAGATCGGTTTCGTAAATATGTGTGCACTTAGATACTTAAACTTAAAATGGGATTAAACACTTGAAATGTGATTCCATCCTGGGTTTTATTTCTCGAGGATTGGTTTTTATACCCTTTCACAACACAATACAGCAATTTTTTCTAGAAAAAAAAAAGATTTTTTATAAATGAAAACTAAGAACACACTCATTAGGACCTACGTAGTCTGAGTACTATCCGTGTTCCGTGTAGTTTTGACTTTGATGATGCTGTCTTAGTAAAAAATACCAATTGTTATACCTTTCTGGAAAGCTTAATAATCTAGAAAGTTTTATAAGTCATTTGCACGCTTAATGTGATAGTGTTTTTTTTAAGAAAAATTACATTGTTTGATACTAATCGTAAAAATTATTAAAAAAAAAAAAAAATTAGTCATTGTTATTTCATGCTAAATATTTTTGAATATTTTATTACTTCTTAAGCTTTATTAGAAAGTACCCTACGAATAAAACGAATATCGAATAACATTTCATCAGCCTATTTATTTTATTTTGTTAAAATCCTCCAAAATTGGGTATTTTTTTCCAAAATTGCTCATTTCCAAATATCTCGTAAACTAATAATTTTCGGCCATACATTCTGGGGATTAAATATGTTGCATTTTAGCCCCTCTATCTGCTCCGGAATACGTCGAATTAGCAATAACCCTGTATATGTACATCAGGGTAGTGCGGATGTCGAATTTCTCACATCCGCGGATGTGAATGCGGATGCGTATTTTGGAAAGCTTACATCCGCGGATGCGGTTGCGGATGTTTATATATAGGTAGGTAATATAATTTCTTTCTGCTTTGGAAACCACAGATGACGCAGAACAGAAACTCGAAAAAGTGGTGAAAATCCTTAGGGAGGAAAGTTTTGCGAGAGCAATCGTACGGAAAAATTTCCAAACTTTCGGCGGGAACACTTCGACTAATGAAAGAAAGAGACAAACAGACCCATTGTCAGCTTTGTCAATTTACCAGGTGCTTCACAAAACCATAAAAAAGCTGGTAAACCGCGTCTTCCGATACTCTAACATACTCTTGATTAAAGAATCAATTAAGCATAATCGGGGGTCAAAAGTGTTTGTCCAGCCTCTGGGTAGAAGCCACCTCACAAAGCTGACAACGTCAACGGGTAACGTCGTCGCATCCAAGTCGGAGATTCTATCGGAAGTTGAAGACTTCTACGGCAAGCTCTACGCATCGCATGCTTCAAGGCCCGTACCCGATACTGAGGATTGTAGAGCCATCTCAACCCGCCAGAACACCTGCCCGAAGTCAGGCGAGATCAGATCGTGATGGCCCTTAAACAGCTCCAAAATGGAAAGGCTCCTGGTGAAGACAGAATCACAACTGAGCTCCTAAAAGCTGGAGGTGCCCCAGCTGTTAGCCACCTACAACAGCTCTTCAATTCTGTTCTCTTCACCTATACCACACTAAGTCTTTAATCATTGCGTCCTACCTGTCAGGACATACGGAGTCGAGACATGGACACTCACGGTTCGACCAATCCACCAATTTAAAGTCGCTCAGCGAGCTATGGAAAGCTATGCTCGGTGTTTCTCTGCGGGATCAAATCCGAAACGAAGTAATTTGCCAGAGAACTGAAGTGGTCCATAGCTCAGCGGATTAGCAAACTTAAGTAGCAGTGGGCTAGCCATAACTGCCGTAGGACCGATCATTGTTAGGGCAGACTGGTTCTAGAGTGGAGACCGCAAATCGGCAAACGTAGCGTAGGACGCCCTGTGACTAAGTGCAGTGACAACATTAGCAAAGCGGTGGGCAGTGACTGGAAGTGAAGAGCTGAAGATCGGGCTCAGTGGCGTGTCTTAGGGGAGGCCTACGTCCAGCAGTGGGCTGATACCGGCTAATAAAGATGATGAATATAATTTCTTTACTAATGCTCTCAAATATGGATTTTTTATGGGTGCATCGACCTTAGATGATTTTTTAAAGACGAGGTGGTTCGGCCCTTGCGGGAGTAGCTTTTATTGCATATTTTACAATCAGCCTTATATAGGTCCTCTATATTTGGTTCAAAATAATTCCATATATTACTTTGTGTCGGTGGTGACATTGTTAATTAAATTGTTAGATAATCTATCAATAACGGGAACCTCGCTGGAAAAAAAAGAATTTTGTTATAAAACGATAAACTTTACCTACAATAAAGCGTAGTATCGGTGTAACATTTACCTCGTGATTTTAATTTAATAAGCTGAGCTAATACTAATATTAATATTTCCCAATAAACAGTTATTTACACAATGATCACAGTATCACAAAACATGTAAAATATCTATCTATATGATAAGTAATTCACAGCGCAAACAAACACGTAATGATTTATTTATAAGAAACATATGATGCACCACAACAAACGCGTCGGATCTTGTCACCAATTTTTTAACTCCCATTGGTCATTGTCACGTGTGAACGGCACGCGCCATTCGCCATCCCCGCCTAATTTATTTCTTGTCGCAACTTGTATTACATCCGCATCCGCATGAAAATCCGCATTAATTATTTCCGATGCAGATGCGGATCCAGATGACAAAATCTATGCGGAAGTTCCGCATTTGCGGATGCGGATGCGAATATTCACAATATCCCTGATGTACATATCTGTTTAATGTTATTTGACGTGTGTAAGTGCAAATTCTTAGTTTGCCCATACACTGAATAAATGCTTTGACTTTGACTTTGACTTTGACTATACACGGGATGTGTAAAAAGAATAAAATGTTCAGTGTATTGATTGTATAAAGGCATGTAAGTGTTTTCGTATTAATGAAGTAAGCACTACTTAGATTATGATGGATTAAATTAAATTAATCAAATGGATGATGTCATCATTGGTTTACGTGTCACGTTATTTTAAGGTAGGTATCTGCCAGTAGTTTCACCTATTTATGACATGACAAAATAATCCGAACCAGTTAAAACCGTACACGGTAAATTGATGTATATGAATAATTATAAACGATAATGGGGTTTTACATATTTATTTTTAAAGCAATTTAGTAGGTAGATACTTAATAGGTGCATGGGCGAAACTATATTTAGGCAGTGGGGTACTTAGCCCTTTTATATCAAAAGCAAAAATTAAAATTATTATATATTATTATAAACTTAAATAGGTATTAGGTATATATAAAAATAAAGTTTGAATTTTCCATTAATAAAATAAATCAATCAATAAATTTGAAATAATCTATACTAATATTATAAAGAGAGAACATTTGTATTTTTGTATTTTTGTATGTTTGTAATGAGTAAGCTCAAAAACTACTGAACCGATTTAAAAAATTCTTTCACTAATACATAGAATGGACTTTCGGAATGAAAATAGGCTATATATTATCCCGTTTAAATCAAAGGTACATTCGTGGAGACCTAATTTGCAACCTAAGTCGGCAAATAAACGGTCGAAAAAACACGTTTCTTACGAACGCTGCTTAATTGAAAATAGATAGAAGAATATTTTCCATGCAAGAGTTGTACAACTTAATAAAACCTACAAAAAAGTCCGCGACAGCATATGTCTATCTCTTAAGGTTGACTCACAGTAACCATTTTAATCTTAAAATTTTTGTTAAAAAATATTACATAACTTCCAAGGCTATTTTCAAGTATATCGTATTAATCCTTATCCAAATAATTACGTTAATTAGCTTGGCTACATATTATAGATTAAAATTGTCCTTTACAGTATATAATTCAAATGAAAACTCTAGAAGATATCACGAATTTCACAAACACGCATCGCAAAATTAATAAAATATTTGCAGTGAAACCACAGATTAGGTCATAGTTAGTGCGAAAATATTATTATAAGCTTAGCTATGCTGTAGATCCCCACCGATTACAATCAATTTGAAGTCAATATAGTATTATAATATGATCTATTGTATAAAATAATATTCATCTATATATATAATAATATAATAAAATATTTTAAACCACCCCGACTGATCTATGTATAATAGCTTTTTCCAATGACTCTAAACACGACATTTAAAATCTGAGCTGTAAGTTGGTGAGGATTTGAGTATTCTGTAGAGTCCAGGAGGCTTCCATGTTCTTACAATATCGTTGAAGAAGAAGATTTTCGAATTGATCAGACCTATGAAAGTTGATTTCATAGCGCAATTAACTAGAAAAAAGCTCATAATTTTATAACGATTCAACGAATTTTCATGAATCAAAGCTAAGAAAACTCTCGATGAAGACATCTATCAAACAAAAAAACTATCAATAATAAAAACAAAATCGGTTCATCCGGTTAGGTGCTAAGATGCTACAGACAGACACACAGATACACACGTTAAACGTATATTACCCCTACATTTTGCGTCGGGGAACGCCGTAAGTTTACGGCGGCAGATGTACTCCTTGGTGGTAAGCTACTTTTTGGTAGATTTAATGATTCCACTACCACTGTACGAAAACTCATGATTCATGAATGCACATAACACTTTCATTGGTAGGTATATAGCTAGGAGTAGAGAAAACAAAGTTCATCACTGCGTCTGTCTGTCTGTTCGCAATAATCTCAATAGCTACTGAACGGATTATCCTGCGGTTTTCACCAATAGCCAGAGTGTTTATGAGGAAGGTTTAGGTGCATAATTCGTTAAGGTTTTGTGTAAATTGGATGAAATATGACGATGGTTGTTAAATATGTTCATATTTTATATTCGATGCAACAAACTGATGCAAATTTTGTAGGCTACCATATGTTCTACCCGTGCGAAGCCGGGGCGGGCTGCTAGTTGTAAAATAAAGAACATGTAGATTATAAAAACATATATCGAACCTGCCTAGTTAGTAGACGTTATTATGTCGTATTTATTTCAACCTAGGCCAAATTACTATAAAACGTCGAATTACGTGTCACCTTATTTTTAACCGACTTCAAAAAAAGGAGGAGGTTTCTCAATTCGACCATATATATATAATATATATATATATAAATATATATTATGTTTGTTCGCAGATAACTTCGTCGTTTATGAACCGATTTTGATTATTCTTTTTTTGTTGGAAAGTAGATATCTCAAGTGTGGTCCCATGGCAATTATATCGAGGTCTGATCAGTATCTCCAAAGATATGGAGATAACCACCTCAAAAATTGAAAATTAATAGCGCGGCATTGAAGTCGGTTATTTTTAGTTTTTTAAACGATCTTATACTATCAACACATCTAAGTATGAGTAAGTTATTATGACAACTTTATTCTGATTCATGGCGCATCAACCTTGACTAAGTCAACATCAGATAGCCTTTAACCACACTTTAACGAAGCGGAAAGATAGTGAAGAGCAAGCCAAAACAAAATACATTTCTGTTAGCATTTACGCCAATTGCTATTTTCAAAATAAAATAGGAATTAGTTACATTTCTGGTGGAAATAGGTTTCCACCTTGCTCTTCCTCCGCTTGCATTAATGCAAACGGAAATGTATATTATGTTTCTTGAAGTGTTATACACTTTATATTTTTGGACAAAGTTTATATTTGTGTACCATGGTGTAGTAGGACTAGTATCTTTTCTGTGACCAAGGGGGATTTGAGTCCCGTCGGTACGATGAAATTTCGGATTGTGTGTAACAAAGTACAGAAATGTTATTGGCTTATGTTATTATTTTTTTTAGCCGTACATACACTCTTGTCAAAGTGATCGTGGTTATAACGGTGACTCTTCGTCTTCGGTCTCTCTGCCGACTGTTGCTGCTTTTGCGATGCTACGCCACTTCTGTCTATATTTATGGCGTTGTGAGTGCATTGGACCATAGCACAGAATAATTAATGGTTCTAATTAACCATAGAAGCTACGACCGTTTTATTTATATCGCCGTCGATACCTATCGGTTGTATTTTGTCAAGGCCTGCAATAATGTTAATGACTCACCTTTCCGTATTAGTAAGCTGGTGACTCTTCGGAGGGCCTCTCGTGGAGACTTCTGGAAGAACTTAGGCGTCAAGTTCGGGGGTAGAGTGAGAGGCTTGCGGGTGCCGGTAGCCTCCCAGGGTATCGGGTGGTCGGCTGCTTTAGCCGATGCGGTTAATCTGTCCAGGTGCTCGATGGAAGCCGGCCTGCCAAGCGAATGTTACAGGTTATAGGTTATAGCAGTTGCAGTGTTAAGGTGAGGATGATAACACTTGGTTACTCACACCCCTCTCATTTTTAGGGTATTTTGTGATGTTACAAGTTTCAGTATGAGTTACAGTGGAATTTTCATTTGAAAAATGATATTGGTTATGTTTTTCACGATCTCTGGAGTATCAAGTCAAGCGTTCGCCAAATACACCACAGAGCTCTCAAAAACGACCTATTTTAACAGCTCATTCGTAGGTCTGTGCTTCGTAAGGTTTTATTTAAGAATATGAAGTATCTTTTTGTATTTTCATTAATAAGTAATAGTACATTAGATTACGTGTAACTTAAGTAGTCGCGCGAGGGTGCTAAACGCCGTGCAATAATCGACTATTTAAGTAACGGAAAAGCGTGCGTAAAGTTCGGGTTTAGGTCACACTGTGCTATAAATTACTTTCCAAGTGATTTAGGATCGGGGACAAAATACTATTTGGGAAACATTTCATAATCAGCTGCCCGCCTGACCTACCCTCGTTGAGTATAGTTTAGTCAGCCAATAACCATCTATAATATATAGTTATATCTAAATTATATCTATATAATGTTTTTATTTGTAGTAAGAAAACTTTCCTACTACAATTAAACATATTTTTACAATCAGACCATTTTGTATCAGTATCTCATACTGTTAAGGCTTCAGCTAAGATTAATGGAAAATTTGAAAAGGATGGAAGGGTACTCACATGCAGCTCTCGTTTGATACACGCACATTAGTAAATATCCTGTTATGATTTAATGTGTTTTGAATAGTTAAGATGATAACACAGCACTTGACGGGGAATTCTCACTGCGGAAACTTTTATGCACACAAAATTACGTTTTTTACATTTTCATTGCTGTAGATTGATTTCGCGATTCCATGGCGACTGGCGGCGATTGTAGGATGCGCCGGCCAATCAGTGCGCAGGAGCATTTTGCCGCGAGTTTTAAATGCGGAGTTGGATAATGGTAGTGGAGGGACGTTGGCGGGAATAAGGAAAGTGGACTGTAAACTAAAGCCTGAACATATCCCCCCACATGAAATCATCATGGATTTCACAAGGTTAAATGAGGGTTCGTGACCCTGCTACTAAGATACTACTCGGATTCATAAGGTCATTGGTATTAGATAAATAGGTGTGATAAGTTGCATAATAAATTACATATGTGAACAATTTAGAAGTGTAAGTTAATGTTAATGTATATATAAATATTTAAAGTTAAATGCTAAGAATATTGTTTTTTAAGTTAAGAATAAGTTTAAGGTCTGCTAATTATGAAGATAAATGCTGCTCTTCGATCGGAAGAGGACAGATTTTGACCGCTGGTCGCACTAGCAAGCCTTTAGCAGTTTTGACAGTCACAACGCGGATGATGTTGTCTTTTCCGGGATGCAACTTTACGATACGACCTAGACGCCATTCGTTAGGAGGTAAGTTTGGTTCAATAATGGTTACAAGATCGTCCAATTTAGGTTGTCGGTTATCTGACTTGAACCATTTTACGCGTTGTTGGAGAGTATGAAGGTAGTCCCTTTGCCAAGTACGCCAGAAACTTTGAGTAAGTGTCTGTATAAGCTGCCAGCGAGAACGCAGACATACATTCTCATCGTGTACTGGTTCAGGTAAGGAAACTAACGGGCGGCCAATCAGAAAATGCCCAGCAGTGAGAGCGTCAACTTCACGGGGATCGGATGAAAGCTCCACCAAAGGTCTGGAGTTTAACATCGCTTCGATTTTAGTAAGAACAGTATAGAATTCTTCGTAAGTAAGGGTCTGAGCTCCTATGACTCGCCTAAGGTGATACTTAGTAGAACGAATACTGCGTTCGAAAATACCGCCAAAGTGTGCTCCCGAAGCGGGATTAATTTTCCAGGTTATGCCTCGAGACGCGAGCTGCTGAGAGATTGAGTCGCTTTCTTTATCTAGCATTTCTGAAACTTCTGATAGATAGCGCTTAGCACCGATGAAGTTGGTTCCACCGTCGGTAACAACTAATTGGCAAAGACCCCTCCGTGATATGAAACGGTCGAAAGCTGCGATAAAAGCTTCTGTGGTCAACTCGGTGACCAGCTCGAGATGAATTGCCTTAGTTGAGTGACAAACGATAAGACATAGATATGCCTTATAAGATCGTGCATTACGACGCCTACTTTCTTTTATCATCACCGGCCCTCCAAAATCAATTCCAATTTTCTGGAAACATTGTGGTGTTACACGAGATGAAGGTAGATCACCCATCAATGGTTGCAGATGAGTAGGTGCTGTTTTGAAGCAAGTGACGCATTTAGATAGTCGCGATCTAATAAGGTTACGTAGGCCGAGAATCCAAAATCGACGTTGGATTAATGACTGCAGAAGACGCGGTCCACAGTGAAGGTAAGTTGCATGAAAATGATCGATAAGGAGTTGACACAGCCGAGATGATTTTGGTAAAAGATAAGGATGTTTGACACTATCAGGTAAGTCGGATTGCCCTAGTCGTCCACCCACACGAATAATACCAAGCGAATCTACAAACGGCGAGAGCTTAGAGATGTGTCTCGGAAGAGATTTTTTGGTTGAAACTAAAGGTGGGATTTCTTTAAGTTGTTGCTGTTGAACATATTTCACTAAAGAATTGACTGACCGATCGAGTTCGGTGGAGGTGAGAAAAGGCGATAACTTACGCTCCGAGCGTTTACGTTTAGCGTTATCTATGAAACGGTAGATCCACGCTACTACTCTCTGCACGCGCGAAAAACTGGAGGAGCGTTCCAGCTGAGTTTGTAACACATCAGCATCTTGTGTAGTGAGGTAAACGTTACACAACTGTGATGACGATTTCAGTTCTGGAAGGTTTTCCTGCCCTTTGACTGCTGATACAGGCCAGTCGTCAGGTGCATCGGTCAGCCACTGGGGACCTGACCACCAGCTTTCACAGGTAGCTAGCTGAGAGCATGGTAGACCACGACTACATAGATCAGCCGGGTTGTCGTGTGTGGACACGTGACGCCACACAAACTGTGCGGACGCATCGATTATTTGAACTACACGATGCGCTACAAATGTTTTTAATTTGTGCGGTTCAGTGTTCAGCCACGACAGCACCGTCGAACTATCAGTGAAAAGATAGCATTGAGATAAGTTTAGGTTTTTGCTAAGCAAGGAGTAAATTCTACTAGCGACTTTTGCTAGTAAAACCGCGCCGCAAAGTTCCAAACGGTTGACAGTGAGGACCTTTAACGGGGCTACCTTGGACTTAGCTATCAGAAGATGGACATTGACCTGGTCATCAGTGGCAGCACGGAGATAGACTGAACAGCCGAAAGCCTTGGTCGATCCGTCACAATAGCCGATAATAGAAAATGTCTTGCCTTGATGAGGGATGACATGACGCGGTATGTTGATGAAATTTAAATTATTTAGGTCCGAGATAAATTCTCGCCAGTCTTGAGATAAGTCTCTGGGAATCGGTTCGTCCCAAGAGAGATGTGAACGCCACAAATCTTGAAGGAGTAATTTTGCCTTGAGAATGACAGGTGTGAGCCAGCCGAGAGGGTCGAAGATGCGAGCAACGTTAGATAAGATAGAACGCTTCGTATGTTCAGTGTCGACGATCGGAGAATGTGAGTACGTGAAACTATCCTCCTTCGGATCATATTGGACTCCTAAGATTTTTAGCATATTTTTATCGTCTTGTTCTGAAAATTGTTTTGGAGATTGGCAGTGATCTACTGGCAAGGTTTGCAAAAAGGAGGTGGAGTTGCTGCTCCATTTTCGCAGCTCAAGTTGAGCGTGGCCGAGAAGTTTGATAAGCTCGTCTTTAAGTTTGATTGCGGCTTCAACAGAGGGCGCACCTGTCGTAACATCATCCATAAATGTCTCATGACGAACTGCTTCAGCAGCGCGGGGATACTCATCGCCGTGATCAGCCGCTAGTTGATGGAGAGTGCGAATCGCAAGGTAAGGTGAACTCGATACTCCGTACGTCACGGTGGAGAGTTCGTATTCCGTTACCGGGTCACTATGGGACTCATGCCACAGTACGTGCTGATAGCAGCGATCCTCTGGTCGAATTAAAATTTGACGATACATTTTGGATATGTCACAGGTAAACACTACTCTGTGCAGTCTGAAGTTGGTTATGATATCTATGATATCAACTTGAAGCTTAGGGCCAGCGTACACTACGTCGTTGAGAGATAAACCATTAGTAGTCTTGCAGCTTGCGTCAAAAACCACTCGCAGCTTAGTTGTTGTGCTTTCTGGTCGGATGATGCAATGATGCGGGATAAGATAACGCTTTTGCGGTTGTGGATGAGACTGAGATGGATATATCGGTTGCATGTGACCGAGACTTACGTACTCTTGCATAAAGTTTGTGTAATCGGTTTTAAGGTGAGGTTGTCTGTTGAGCTTCTTCTCGAGGTTATTTAACCGAGACAAAGAAGTGTGATACGATTCGCCTAATGTGCAATCGCGGTCCTTTAGAAGGATAGGTACGACGTAACGTCCGTTAGATTCGCGGGAGGAAAGATCGGCGTACATAGTCTCACAGATGTCATCTTCGGGGTTAGTAATACGCGCGCGCGGTGGCTCCTCGACTTCCCAGAATAGTCTGACCTGCTCGTCGAGTGTGCGCGAAGCAGCTAACAGTGACGAGACAGCGGGTGGCGGTGATACGTCGATGTCAAGGGCGCCGGTGAGTATCCAGCCGAATACGCTGTGCAAGGCGGTAGGTAAACCGGGACCTAGCTTAACGCGTTGACCGTCATAGATTTCCGAAAAAAGTTCTGCTCCGATTAAAAGATCTATCGGTCCGGGCCGGTCGAAGTCGCGGTCGGCGAGAACAAAATGTTGACATAGACTCCGGACGACTGACGGCACTTGAACGCTAGGCATCTGCGAGGTAATGTTGTCTAGAACGATAGGTTTTAGCTTGTATAGCGGGTCGTTGTTATCGAGGGGTTGCAAAACGCACTGTGTGACTCCCCTGACTTGAAACACAGTGTTCTGACCAAGTCCAGCTACCGTAAGATTGCAGCGATGGAGCTTGAGGCCTAAATTCCGTGCGCAGGCAGTAGTTATGAATGAGTCTTGCGCGCCGCTATCGATAAGAGCGCGCACGGTGCGCTGCGTGCCGGCAACGGTATTACAAACGCGCAGCTGACACGTCCCTAGTAGCACTATGCTGCGGCTCGATCCTAAATGCGCGCTAGTGCTCGCTTGAGTGATGTCACTCGAGTTCACTCGGGGGCTCTCAAAGTGCAACAACGAATGATGACGTAATCCGCACATTGAACAAGTTACCTTTGATATGCACTTGTCTATGACATGGTTGTTACGTAGACAGTTAGTACACAATTGTTTATTTTTTACTAAGTCAAGTCTAGCACGAGAGTCTAACGATTGAAAGGTAGGGCATCGATATATGGAGTGCACCTCGCCGCAACACAAACATTTGAATGTTGGCGGGCTAGATTCAGTAAGATAAGATGAGCGGTTTGATCCGCCGCTAGATTGCCGATTATTTGGCTGAGATTTCTTTCCGTCGAAAGTCCGCGAAGGATTGTTTTTCCCGTCAAAGGTCCGGGATGAGATAGGATTTGAAGATCGTTGTGTAGTTTCTAAGATCTTTACGTAATCTTGAAGAAACTTGAGAAGATCACTAAAGGTAGGTATTTGTGTGCTGTTTTGAGTTTCGAACCGCATGCGAGTATCCGCATCGAGCGATCGCGAGGCTAAATGGAATAAGATATATTCACCTAAATTCTCAATATTTATAGCTTCGAGGGCGTGACTCGATTCATAAAACACGTTGGTGAGATTCTGTAACTCCCTATAATTACCCGCCCGTACTACGGGATAATTAACAATTTTCTCTAAGTAGGTAACGGCTAAGATTCGTTTGTTCTGATAACGTTCGACTAATGCAGCGTAAACAATCTGATAATTATTCGCGGTAACCGGAATTCCTTTCACTAATGACAGCGCAGGACCGGATAAACACGAGATGAGATAATGATATTTTTCTATATCGGATAATGTATTGTTTTCATGGATCAGTGCTTTAAACGTATCGAAAAATACTTGAAAATCTTCGGTGCTACCATTAAAGTGGGGTAATTGTAGTTGAGGAAGTCGCACATTCACTGAAGGTTGATGTGACGACGAACAATTAAGTGCCCCGGCGGCTTTGACGCCCGCGCTGGAGGCATCTGATAACTGGTCGGCCGCACTTATAACCGTGTAATACAACTCATCGAACGCACTAATAGCCGACAGATCGACTTCCGAATCAGGTTTCAGTTCTAATTCCAATTCATTTATTTGTTCAGAAAGCTTCATGTATTCCTCGCGAATTGAATGTATGCGCTTATATCTAGATTTAAACGACGATTCCTTTGAACGATCTTGAATCATCTCCCGTGACAGATCGTACAGAATTTGAATGTCCCGAAACACATATTCGCGTTGAGACCGCAACAATCTAAGTTTATTTTTCTCCATACTCATAAGATAGATAAAGATAACAGTAAAGTAAGTTAACTGCGAGACCGGTCGGTCGATCGCTAAATGAGTTGAAGGTAGATACAACTTGATATGATTGTTACGAGTTTATTCTGTAAATACTGTGATTAGGATTATTTAATTTAGTTATAAGTGTAGTTAGAGACGATTATTATGTGTATTAGATGTTTATTTATGTGAGTTATAACGATATTTTGTTAAAAATTACTAGAAAATAAAAGATGACGCAATTTTGAATAGGAAACCAAGTTAACTTGACATATGAAACCGAGTAGCCTGTATGTAAAACCGGGCCAACTTAAGTTGGCTGCTTGTTGTTTTTGCCGGTTTTTCTATCAGATTTTCTAATGAAATTTAATAAAGAATTTGACGATAATTCCATAGGAATTCGCGCTCTGATAGGACCACAAAAAAGGGGATGTTAAGGCTTCAGCTAAGATTAATGGAAAATTTGAAAAGGATGGAAGGGTACTCACATGCAGCTCTCGTTTGATACACGCACATTAGTAAATATCCTGTTATGATTTAATGTGTTTTGAATAGTTAAGATGATAACACAGCACTTGACGGGGAATTCTCACTGCGGAAACTTTTATGCACACAAAATTACGTTTTTTACATTTTCATTGCTGTAGATTGATTTCGCGATTCCATGGCGACTGGCGGCGATTGTAGGATGCGCCGGCCAATCAGTGCGCAGGAGCATTTTGCCGCGAGTTTTAAATGCGGAGTTGGATAATGGTAGTGGAGGGACGTTGGCGGGAATAAGGAAAGTGGACTGTAAACTAAAGCCTGAACACATACATTGAAAATTATTAAGTTAACTACTTACATTTCGATTTGTTCGATCATGTAATAGGGAATATGCATGTTTTTTTTTATTTCCGATTACATTCATTTAACATAGTTAAAAAATGACATAAAATTGAAAGTGTTCAAAATAAGCTACAAAAAATATACGGTCGAATTGAGAAACCTCCTCCTTTTTTTGAAGTCGGTTAAAAAATAGTTTTAGCATTGAAAAAATATGAGGTGTCTAAAACGCCGCAAAAGTTTTACGCGTCTTTGTGACGTCACAGCTCACTGCACTGTCCCCACAGATTAAATCTTTGTAATAGAAATAGCACGTATTCGTACAACAGTGCATACTAGTTCTATGGCAAAGATTTAGTCTGTGGTGATAGCAGTGTGTGTTGTGACGTCACTTTCTTATTAATGAGTGGTGATGTGTTTTGCAAATTAAAATTTCCCTCGTTTGTTTTACATTTTTCATACATATGGCAGCCTTAATATTGCTTTTTTGTCGGGTATACTTTTTTCTGTTGAAACTATTTCAATAGGTACCGTTATTTACGAATAGAAAATTACGAATAAAGAAAGTGAGTACTGTCTATGATTTTTTATTAGTCATTGAGATCTTTTTTAAAGTTTGTTTTATGATAGTTATTTTTATAGGAACTTATAGTAAATTGACGTGCCTACTTATATGGGTTATCAATAATAAAATAATGGATGTTCAGTATGGGGAAGTCTACCTATTCCTAAAAGATTTTCATGGCGGTTTATCACCGCTGTACATCCCGCACTATGCACGATGAAAAACGCCATTCTCGAATTTCATCTTCCCTTCCATACAATATCCAGCATGTAGACGTCTAATCTTTGCAATATAAATAAGGGACATCACAGATAGTACTTCTCATGTGTACTTACCTACTTTAAGGGCCAGTTTCGCCGGTTCCTGATAATGAGTTAGATATATCTGACACATGACGCCATATAAAAGCTGTCGAAAATCTGTCAAAAATCTGCCGAATTTATTCATATTAGCACAATATTAGCGCTATCGGGAACTGGTAAAACTGACCCTAACTTTACTTTTATTTGTGATTGGTATGTAGTCAGATTAACTACTATATTGATTAACTCTTTACTAATCCTCATGCTACCACCTATCTGCTATATATACCGCTATCATATCTCAATGGCAGTTTCAATTTTTGGAAACAAGTAATGTAAAATCAGTCAGTGATAATTTTACGCTAATTGGTACTTAATCTTAATCTCGGATAATACTGATGTGTATCAAGCACGTTCTAAGGTTCAGTTTTCACCGGTTTTAGTTTCAGATAGTTATCTGACAGATGACGGCATATAAAAACTGTCAAAAATCTGCCAGATTAGTTCCTAATAGGGCTATCAGGAACCGGTGAAACTGGCCCTTATTGTATTAACCCTGTGGCGGTGAAATATGTATACGTACCGATGTCGCTGCCGCGGGTACCAGCCGCGCGGGGGTCCGCCCAGCCGCAGTAGATCAGCCCCAGTGCACACGCCAGCACCCATCACAGATCCTCGCCCGTACCCGCCCAGAGTTGCGCTGCTACCTGAACGTACAGAACACAATATTTGTCAAAACTTTGCTCTAAAATTGAAGTTGGGGTCAGCTCAGACCGCGACGCCACGCGGCGAGACGAGGCGCGCACTTTTTTATATTTTTAGGTAGTTATACAAAATAGACATTTATTTACTATACAATAAGATACACATTGCATTGTTAAAAGATAATCTAAAGATAATAACTATAAAAAAAAAATAAGAACAATGTATCTGCGACTTGGGTATAATAAGATCCTGGAGAC
Organism: Cabera pusaria; assembly: GCA_954871355.1. NCBI lineage: Eukaryota > Metazoa > Arthropoda > Insecta > Lepidoptera > Geometridae > Cabera > Cabera pusaria. The sequence continues at coordinate 20,304,017 of OX940887.1, forward strand.
TATTAGAAATAATATTATATAATAAAACATTTAAAGTTTAATCTCACTACGTTGGAGCGTCATATAGAAATGTTGCTCTACACCCGCGTTATAAAGTGTAGGTAGTAGAATTTCTCTCTCTTCAGTACAGTAAAATTGAAAAAGATGTCGTTATTTAGTTTGATTTGTAACAGTGGAATGACATTAGACAGTCTAAATATTTTTGGAAAGAGACATAATCTCCAACTTCTTACAAATTAAAGGACCTCATCTATGTTACTTAGAAGGTCATAGACTTCTATGGATTAGTCAGGGAATCTTTAGTATTTAAACATAGATAATCTCTAAACAACTTCTGTTACAGACACGGTTAATTATAATCAGTCTAAGGAAGAGTATTCCTCTTTAATGCCAAGCCACTAACACAGTTTTACAATCATACAGCTGAGAATCGCCTTTGATGTTTAACGACACCGCCGCGCGAGTAGGTAGTACTTACGCTATCAGCCGCAAATGTGCAAGGGTTGTCATAAAAAAATCAACGAGCTGATAATATTAAGCGACAAAAATTGTTATTGATTTGATAAGTATATAATTGTAAAACTATGACTCTGGTTCACACAAGATCATAGCGACGTGATGCGTATGTACTTATAAACCTTAGTTTATATACCAAATACAAATGAAGCCGATAGTATTTTTTTCAAAAAGCTTCTTGATGTCATTCTTTAACCTCAACTCAATTTTACTAAATACCTAGGTATGGGTAATTAATAATTTATAAAAAATAAATATTATATATTACATTGTATTAATTTAATAAATGAAATCGTAAGTCCGAGTTGTATTTTGCTGTCGGAACATACATACACACAAGTGAACTAGTATCCACCAATAAAACTCGTAACTAAAACTCGCTCGTGCATTAACACGTTCACGGCGTCCCTCGTGCGATCCCACAAACTACGCAAGATTGTGGGACGCGGTCCGCGCCGCCCGCCTCCCCGCGAGTACCCCACCGTTGCTCTGCGCAAGTAGGTACATTCGATACCAAACTGTATGATTGTAAAACTGTGCCACTAATCTCAAATTTTGGCTTTTCTCTTTCATCCGCTATTAGTCACTTAAGTTGTCGCCGCTTCATTTAGCTGGAGGATTTCCTACACTAGGTTTCCGATCTGTGGTTTCGACTCTAGAACGCGTTTACCACATCTGTTATTGGTTCTACTACAAATGTGACCAGCCTGTTTGGGCTATGTCGAAATAGATAGGCACCTATTTAATTTTACCTCTAGGTTGACCTAATTTCGTATGAGATCCAATACAGAAATGCCAAACACGAGTTACGGATATAACTTATGGTCAGTTTCTGAGGTACATTTATTGAAAGTTTATCTACTCAATTGCACCGTTATTGAATAAATAAACTCTCAATAAATATACTCAGAAACCGACCATTAGTCATATCCGTAACTCGTTGAACGACTTTGACAACTATCTCGCCAGGTGGTAAGCGATGATGTGGTCGAAGATGGTGAACACGCTAGGCCTAGAATACTCTGACTTTTTTTTGTTCTTTGAACCGGCGACTTCTCACTTAGAAGTCAAGCCATACGCGTTTAAATAGTGTTTAGGGTTCCGTACCTCAATAGGAAAAAAAAAACTCTTATAGGATCATTTTGATGTCCATCTGTCTGTCTGTCCGTCTGTCAAGACCCTTTTTCTCAGGACCGCGTAAAGATATCAATTTGAAACATATCAAATATTCGATATAAATATTAATTCTGTGAATATATGGGCTAATAACAAAAAAGAGCGAATTTATTATTACAAACTTAGTATTTGCAGTTGAATATTATGTTTCTTGAAGTGTTTTGCACACTTCATATGTTTGTAAATTGTTATACAAAATCCAAAATTTAATCGTACCGACGGGACTCGAACCCGCACCCACCGGATAACAATGTCCAGGTTCTCTGACCAATTGAGCCACAGGCCGATACTATCAATATGACGAAATTAGTGGATTGCATTTTATTGGTCAGAGCACCTGGACTTGTTATCCGGGGGGTGCGGGTTCGAGTCCCGTCGGTCCATTGAAATTTTTGATTGTGTATAACTATTTGTGGTTGCTTCATGAACAGTGTCTATGCATCGCTCTAGCGATAAAACTACAAAGTTAAGCTTGTTTTGACAAGTTTGTACGGAAGCCTCGGTGCGCGAGTCAACCCGCACTTGACCAGTTTTATTAATGTGTGTGTGTGTGTGTGTGTAATGTTTTTTTAAATGAAAAGTTACGCCACATGAGTAAAGAAGTTACTCATGTGGTTACGCTTCACCTTAGTTTTGTTGAGAGCACTCAGAGTTCATTTTGTAGTGTTATTTATTGCACGGAAGATCAGTGTAGTTCCTCGAACGTAACATAACCCGCGTGAATATTACCTAGTTACCTAGGAGAGACTTGAAAATGTTGCGTACTATGTTCTACCTCGAAAGTTATGCTTTAGTTTAGTGGTTTACCTATTCTACATATAGACTGTATATATATAGTCCATAGCGTTGTTCCTCGAAGGACTATTGGGATTTATTGATGGAAACATAGCCTCGCGCGAATAGTAGTGTCTCGTGATAATACCAGATGTTTCAAACAATTTATAACAGCCGTCCTACGAGGTGAAGCTCCAACAATGTTCTACTTCGAAAGTTAAGAAGATTAAGTGTATTTTTACCTATAGACTGTATAGAGTTCATAGTGTTGTTCCTCGGAGGTCCAGTGGAGTTCCTTGGAGGAGTGCGAGGCACGTCGCAGCCCCGCGCGAACACAGGGGTCTCGGGGAGACTGGCGGAGGTCTGTAGCGGACCGCGACCGCCGGACGCCTCGCGGTTTTGTCGCTGCAACGTTCGTCGTCGGGCGCCGCTTGCTCCGATATCTGGAATGTACAATTTATATCGTTAGCTCTTGTTTTTGGGGTTCCGTTCCTTAAAAGGAAAAAAAGGATATTATAAGATCACTTTGTTGTCCGTCTGTCTGTCTGTCCGTCTGTCCGTCTATCAAGAACTTTATCTCCGGAATGCGTAGAGGCATCAAGTTGAAACTTATACTAAATACTTGGCTTTATAGTATCTTTCGGATGTGAAAAAAATCAAACTTGTAAGTCAACGCGATCAAAATATATGACCATATATGTCGCATATTTTCGCATATTTTGCGATTTCACAAGGAAATCACAACCTATAGGGAACTTTCTGTTGACCTATAGAGTCATGAAATTTGGTAAGATTATATGTATTTTTGGATTTGTTATTATTATTTGTAGTTGGTGTAAGACATTTTCTATGGATCAAACGGTTTATCCTTTAACCTAGTTTGAGATGTTGGTACGGAAGCGTCGGTGGGCCAGTCCAACTTGTCTGGGCCGGTTTTTTTTTGGAACTGTGGATGTCCTGTAATTTTATTTTACATATTGTATTGTAGGTTGCATCTACGATAGCGAGACTGTAGAATAACAACGATCGGTTTCTATATCCTATCGATCAAGATTTCTTACAACAGTTTCATCTGGCGATTGCATTTTGACAAAACTTATACAAAAAAACTTCTTTAATGACAAATTCAATCTCTAATCGCGTGAAAGCCGGGTCGATCGAATATAGAAATCTATCGTATGTCAATGAAGATAATTTTTAGGAAGCTCAAACTGTGATAGCGTGTAAATCTTATACCTTGTTAGTAGCAATGGAAAGACATATATTTCGGAGAGTATGCACGAATTAATCCCACCATCCCCTTTATTCTATCGGACAACCAGACGCACCGATGTGCACATAGAAATAGGAATACCTTATTATTCCTATTTCTGTGGATGTGCACCATCGTTTTATGGTGGACACTCCATTTACCCGCACAAAACGTTTTGCTTTAATATTTATCATACGTACTACCAAGAAATGGTATTCCTTGCCGTAGTCTGTGTAACCCAGTAACTACAACCGGGGGTCTTCAAATCGTGAGTGAACAGGTATCTTCTAGGTAAGCGTGCTACATCGTCGATCGCATCATCACTTGACATCGGGTGAGATGGTGATCAAACGCTGCCTATCTAGTATTAAAAAAAGCTACGTACAGAGAAATATTAATAATAAGGTAGGCTACGTATGATGCTACGCACAGCTACGAGACTACGCTGCCGCGTATACTGTGTTAGCTACGAGTGCAACTCATTCGATGACGCGAGGATTTCTATTTATTTTTAGGAGGGAAGGGGGGTGCACTTTTCATGCATTGGTTGATCAAAAAAAGAAAATGATAATGGGCGAAGCTCAGCAGACCTTGATTTTTTGTAGAAACAAATTTTGCTCTAGAAGCATTTTCCAGGGAGGAAATGGGGGAATACTGTACTGAATAATTTATATGGAAAAGTGCACCCCGCGTTCCCTCTTAATCCCCGACGTAATAAGAAAGAGGTGTTATAACACCTCTTTCGTAGTGTATCACAGTTGACGTATGTATCTGTTTAACTGTGTATATGTATGTGTGTAGCATCATAGCTACCAAATGGATGAACCGATTTTGATTTAGTTTTTTTGAACGGTGACTTTATGGAGAGCGGTTTTGTGTTTTGTGCGACTTTATCTAGAGTGAGAGCTAGGTTTCAAGAAAAGCAGTATAGCTCTTTGAGGTTCATCAGCTTTTTTCTAGCTGATGCTGGTATGATAGGAGTTTTTACTGGTCTTATCGATAAAAAATGTGATATTATGTTTCTAAATAAAATACCACCGTAGATTGGCGCAGTGTGAGGTATTAACATAGCTTATAATAGGGTCATTTTCATTGTTACCAATCTACTTAAGCAAAGCGTTTGTCAAAATCTTCATGAATGCAGCCGTAAGAGTTATTTTATAGTATTTTAAATGAAATTAACCTGTAGGTAAAGTTCTTCTGTCCGTGGAACCACTTTTAAAGTTACTACTCCTTCTGTTTTTATTGTAGCTGGTCTCCATGGATCTCGTCTTAAGGCTGTTTGTGGTGTCGCGGTGTGGAGGGACTGCAGGCGGTTCTGAAGGTCTGCGGAAGTCATAATTTAGAAAATTGGTTAGTCTAGTATTAATAGCGTTTCCTTTATTTTGTTAGTTGTTTGCGGTCCAATCTATTTGATCGAGGAAACTTAATTTTACTTAGGGTGTGTATTTAAAAAATAATTTAAGATCGTTTAATATATATGAATAGCTATAATAATTTTTATTTTAAATAATTTTTTATTATGTTTTTATTTTACATGACGAATATTTTAAATAGTCATTTGGTTTTACCTTCGTTTGGACTCCATCGTAGGAGTAGGTAATGTATCAGCCTTATTCACGTGTCGTTTGTCTGTGGGTTGCATTATTTCTGTATATTCGTCCTCCACTTCTTGCACTGGTGACGGCGGCAGGGGCGGGAACGTGGGAGATTCTGGCGTTTGTGGCAGTGGGCCGAGGTCGAGCCCCAGAATAGGCGACGGAGGCAGCGGCGGGTGGCGGAACGAGTGCTCCACTATCTGTACATTCAGCGGGAAGTCGCCCCCACTCGAAACCGCGGAGTCCGACGAGGACGGCTGCCGCATCAGCCCCACGTGCACGTCTTTCGCGCTCGTCGACTTGTGCATGCTGCTCGACCTCCTCGACCGGTCGCGCCGGTCTATCGATCTCTGATTCTGAATCTCATTGTGACTCGAGGACTTCTGAATGTCGTGCCTCTTTTGTCTCTCCCTAGAACTATAACGGAAACTGTTTTCTAATATATCCTTAGATACTTCATCACAGTACTCGTCCTTATGAATATTCCAGTCTTTAGGTAAATATGGGGTAAAATGTTTTTGGTCCCGACCTTGGTTGAGTATCGCGGTGATGTTGTTCTCTATCTTGCGGAGTGGCGAGGTGTCCCCACTGGAGCCGGGCTCTACACCCTCCTGGTCCTCTTCTTCCTCGACGGTAGTGATGAGCGCCTGCCGGCCGGCGCCACCCTCCTCGCCCAGGCTCGGCAGCGACACCACACGCACCATATTGGGTGGCACCGTCGTCAGTTCATTTACCGTCTCGTTGCATTCGGTCGGAAGGGCCTCCTCTACTTTACCTTCCTTGATCAACGATTGTATATTGTCGAACGTGGAAGAGTACTTTTTGAAATCTGTAAATCTGTTTTGAGGCGAGAGCTTGTTTTGCACCACGCCGGTTTTAGGCGCGAGGACCGTTTTGTCGCTAGGTATTTTTCTACTTTTGGGACTGTGACCGAAATACTCCTGGGCGATGTACCGGTCCTGGCTGCCGTTTAGATCTAGAGAGAGGCGGGATTTAGGCGAAGTCATCTCCTTGCTCAGCCTGGAGTTGGGCGTGCAGAGATCGATGCTGTATCTCGAGTTGGGAGTATTGAGCTCGCGACTCAGTCTGGAGTTGAGGTCGACGCTGTACCGGGACTGCGGCAGGCTGAGATCCGAACTCGGCCTCGAACTGTACGAGCCTACCGACCCAGACCCGGATATCGATAGACTGGATCCGTCTATGGATTTGTCCGCGTCCAAGCTGCGGTTTAAGCTGTGGTTGTGGAGGAGGTTGCTGGCGTTAGATTGTTTATTTTGGGCGTTTTTGTTGAATGCGGGTAACTGTTTCCGGTTTTTTCCCTTTCGGATGACATAAGTGCCACATGAAAGATCCTGTGCACGTCGGTCCTGCTCGATGTCGGAGGTGGGAGAGGCGAGGGGTTCGCACTGAGCGATGGGAGGCGGCGGAGGCCAGTACTCCTCGCCCCAGTCGTCGTCGATCCGCTGCGGTATGGAACTTGTACTCGAATGGGATTGGTCTCCTGACTTTCTCCTTCTCCTGCCGATTACCTGAAATCACACACTTACATTATACATATTTATACATATTGTTGAACTTTGAATCTTGGATGGTTTTATATCATACATTTAAATATAGGCAAGGGTAACCAAATGGTATAATTAAATTAATAATAATATGTAAGATGTTATAAAGAAACGATAAGAAAAATGTATGATACCTTGGTACTGCCTGGAGTGAGAAGGGGATCATCACCATCGAGTGACACTTCCCATGCGATGGAATTGCGTTTCGAAGGCGTGGTGACGGCTGGCGGTGGCGGCGGGAACGACTCCTCAAGCGAATCATCCGAAAACACCTCGTCGTCGTTGCTTTTACTCGAACTTCTCCTCTTCGAGCTCCCCGTCACGTCCTCCGTGGATCCTCTACACACTTCTCTATGTCTTTCCATAGAACCGGCGAGAGTCCGCGGAGGCAGCTTGCTCTTGGGCGAGAGCATTTCGCCGTCTGATCGAGAGTCGCGCTTAGCGCTCTTCCTCTCCGAACTTTTGGTGTTTGATGGCGATAATTTTTGGGCGTTGTAGGTAGGCGATTGGGACTGTCTGTTGTATTTCGGTCCGGGGTAGATCGTGACAGGATGTTCATTATAGGGTTTGTCATTGAATTCGCTGGAGAAGCCCATGAAGGGGAAGACCGGGGGTGATTCAACGCTGGGAGATTTATTGAGGGTGGCAGGGGCTTGTCGGGGCGGCAGCCAGGCGGGTGCGTCGGGTTGCGGCGGCCGAGCGCCGTGCTGCAGCGACGCGAACCTGTACGGAGGTACCGGCGGCTGCTGCAGCTGGAATACGTTCGAGTCCTCCTTCTCCCACCCGTATGGTCGTTGGTGTTTGGTTTTGGGCTGAAATTAGTTATGAAATATGATTAATTAAAATATAACACCTCATGACTGGTGTTAACAAGTCTTTTAAGGGTGTATCCCGATTTGCCCTTGATCGGGACATCAAATGTCCCGATTTTTCTCAAACCCCTAATTTTTTTTGATAAATATCAATTCATGCAATTTTTTAACCGACTTCAAAAAAAGGAGGAGGTTTCTCAATTCGACCGTATATATATATATATTTTTTTTTTTTTTTATGTTTGTTCGCGGATAACTTCGTCGTTTATGAACCGATTTCGATTATTCTTTTTTTGTTCGAAAGGAGATATCCCAAGTGTGGTACCATGGTAATTTTATCGAGGTATGATAAGTATCTCCAGAGATATTGAGATAAACATCTCAAAATTGGTACTGAAAATGAATAGCGCGGCATTGAAGTCGGTTGTTTTTTAGTTTTTAAACGATATTATTAGGACTTAGCTGCTCTCATTTGCTAATCAAAGTCCCGATTATTTTTACCTTCCTGATATTTGACACTCTTGACCTGACAAAACTACTTATGACAAAAAAAAATCTACGCAATGTTCTTAGATCAAGTAGGTAAATAAGTATGACGACAACTTTTTAGTGAGGATTTTAGCCAAAATATATCATATACAAGTTGCATTTTGCAATTAATTGACTTACGAATGTGGTTTGCGTTGCTGTTGTAATCCCGTTAACGCTGATAATGGACTCTAATCTCTCCTCAGCTTCACGCTGCTCGACAGAAGTCGTACGTTTGGCTGAGTTGGCAGGTGATACTCTGAAAAATTATAAAATAGCAGTTTATTTAGCTGAATGGAATACGGGTAGGTATATTACGACGTCATTTATTACTTGTCACCGATTGTTTTTATGACATAAAGGATTTTTTTGTTTTTCTATATCGTTTAATATTATATAATTTAATCTAAGTGTAAATATTTCTGTATCTATAATACTATAAGGATCTTCGTCCTGACATACTGACTGACTGACTGACTGACAGACAACGCACAGCCTAAACCACTGGTCGTAGAGACTTGAAATTTGGAGGGTATAATTTGTCTTACAACGTAAGGGTGTACTAATAAAGGATTTTACAAAATTCACCCCTTAAGGGGATGAAACTGGGGTTCAAAGTTTGTAAGGAGAAACAAGATTAGATAGCTTTTTCTATTCAAAACTTCACACAAGTGCTTCAGTAAATAAATAAGAAAATACGTGTTTCAGGCTTTTTCGAAATGCCATCCCTAAAATGGTGAAGTGGGGTAACAAGGTCTGAAATAAATATTGTTTCGGATTGCGCTGAAATTTGGCACTCTGATAGTTATTTTGACGTAGGTATTCGCTAAGAAATAAGTTTTCAAAATTAACTTTTTAAGGGGATGAAATGCGGGTTCAAAGTTTGTATGGAGAAACAATATTAGAAAGTTTTTTCTATTCGAAAATTCACACAAGTGCTTCAGTATAAATAAGAAAATAGGTGTTTCAGGCTTTTTTGAAATGCCCCCCTAAATGGGTGAAGTGGGGTAACCAAGTCTGAAATCAATTTTGTTTCGGATTGTGCTGATGTTGTATGCAATTTGGCATGCAGATAGTTGTTTTGACGTAAGTATCCGTTAAGAAAAGATTTTTCAAAATTCACTCTTTAAGGGGATGAAATGGGGGTTCAAAGTTTGAACCGATTTGGCTTTAAATTCTTTGATGTCTTTTATGATAGAAAGGTTTTACAAAATAAATGTTTTTAGTAAATAAAAGAAGTCTTTAACGCGGGCAGCCGCGGGGCACTTTTAGTTTATAATAATAACATAATTAACTAATTTAATATAGTTATCTAAATTAATTTAAATGTACAAAAATGTACATGTCAATATTTTGACAAAATATGCTGCGCATAATTTCATTGTCACCTTTTTTACCCGACTGCGCGACGCAAAGGAGAGGTAATGTGTTTAACAGTCTATATATGTATGTCAATATGTATGTATTTATGTATGTATGTATGTATGCATGTATGTATGTATGTATGTATGTATGTATGTATGTATGTATGTTTGTTCCTTTGTGGCACACTAGAGACCAAACGCGTGGGCCGATTTTGATAATTGGCACGTCAATAGATTCGCCATGCTAGCGCGAGTGTCAACAAAAACATAAAAAATTGAAAAATTCAAAATGGCGGATTTCAGACGCCATAATTTGGGGTTCAAAAAAATTTTTTTTTTCAAAACCTATCGAGTGGGCTATCGAATTAAAGGTCTTAAAATGGAGATTCAAAATATATTTATAACAAATAATTTATGATCGTACAAATCGAAAAAAAAACGATTTTACATGCCGCGTTAGTCACTTTCAGTAACAAGTTTGCGGTGCTTATCTCTGAAGTTACGTATCAGATCTCAATAAAATTACAATGAGACTAAATGAAAATCATATTAACGCAAACAAAAAAAGAATTTTCCAAATCGGTTAAGAATTGATGGAGTTCTGAGGTAACAAACAACCTCTTCCTTTTGGTATAGTCGTTTAATAATACAACTGTAAAGTAAGTAAGCTTAAAAAGCAATACTCTATCTATTTCACGCATTTCGGTTTTTTGTTCTTTTTTCCATAATTGTAATAACGGTCATAGTTATACATATTTTGTGAAGATTTCAAGTCTCTATCTATTATTAGTTTACAAGTTCAAGCCCAAAACGCCGAAAAATACACGTTACTTGTATGTAGACCACACTGTGATGTAGACCCCCTTTAATATTTATTTAATTTTTTTAAGTATTTATTGTTAAATCCCCCATTGTAATACATACTTAGTAGTGTAGACGCACAAAACCTTATATTTGCCAAAAAAATGCGTAAGCATATTAGTAAATATAATAGTACTGGAATCCTGCTGGCCCCATTTCATAAACAATAAAATATTAATATAATTGGTACTCATATATACCAATTTCTATTTTAGAAAAAGAAAGGTCAAGCCTATGTAGCATTGAGCCGGGTTAGATCTTTAGATGGACTAGTAATAAGTAGTTTAGATCCCCGGAAACTACTCAATAATCCATATGACATCAACTCTCTAAATGAAATGAGAAGATTACGGAATTTGCCGTCCTTTACTTAACTAAAAAGTGTAAAATAAAACATTAAATTAAAAAATCAAAAAACCCGACTGCGCAAAAAGTGAAGTGTTAAAAAACGAACAGAAAAGAAAAAAACATGTAAGTCAAGTAGTTTAGACTTCTGTTTAGGGATATCAAAAAACTATACCATTTAAATTCTTTCTCGGTCGATACACTCATAAAATAAATTATACTTTGTTATATGGAATGTAGAGACTTTAACCGTCGGGACACATTAATGGCTTAACGAATGGGGATTAACAAAGTATAATTTATACACATATGGTACACGTATGGTACTTACTTGGGGAGCAAAGTGGAAATGATGCGCTGCGCCTCTTCAGGCGGTGGCGGGGAGTGTGGTGACGGCGGCGCGGGAGGCGACGGCTCCTCGCGCTCCTCTGTTGGACGGAATCCCAACGCGAACTTCGCTCTAGAATCAGACGGTAACTAAATGAATGTCTTGTATGATTATAGGAGTTATTGAGTTTTAGAGCCAACAGTTTCTTCATTGGATCGCAGCTAAAGTTGCTCCCTTTTAGCCTTTCCCTTGGCTCCATCATCATCATTATCAGCTCGTATTAGTCCACTGCTGGACAAAGGCCTCTCCTATAGCACGCCACTGAGCTCGATCTTCAGCTGTCCTTTCCCAACCGCTACTATAGCTACCCTGCGAATATCGTCACTCCACCTAGCTGGAGGGCATCCTACACTGCGTTTGCCGAGTCGTAGTCTCCACTCTAACACGATTACTCCAACGGTTATCGGCTGCGGCATATATGTCCCGCCCACTGCCACTTAAGCTTGCTAATCCTCTGAGCTATGTCACTTACCCTAGTTCTCTGTGGGAAGACTTCATTTCGAATTCTACCCTTCAGAGAAACTCCGAGCATAGCTCTCTCCATAGCTCGCTATGCGACTTTCAATTGGTGGGCTAGTCTAACCGTGAGCGTCAACGTCTCGGCTCCGTATGTCATAACAGGGAGAACGCACTCATTAAAGACCTTCGTCTTTAAGCTTTACGGTATAGGTGTCGAAAAGACCCGATGTAGTTTCTGAAATGCTGCCCAGCCCAGCTGTATCCTCCGCCGAGCTTCTTTCTCGAAGTTATTTCTGCCTAATTGGATAGTTTGCCCAAGGTAGACATACCCGCGAACAGCTTCGAGAAGGACTCCATTTAGAAAAATTGGCTCTGGTTTAGTATGTTTATTGAACATGACCTTCGTTTTGCTCATGTTCATTCGGAGTCCAATGCGTTCGGAGGAATTTCCCTATCCCTTGGCTTACAGTCTACGAATGCTGTCAAATACGGCGAGTGAGATGCGAGTGGCTTGCAATATAGCAGTTTATTAGCTTACAGGATTGGGAACCTTGCAGCTGCATTAAGTGCCATTATATCTTTGACTTCTTCTAACCTCATTACAACTTTGCATAGCCGGCTAATGAATTTGGCTCAATTTAACAGGTGTAACAATATTTTCAATTGTGTAAGCACTATGGATATGACACTTTTAGTATTTATTCATTATGCACTAGTAGGTAATACTAAACTACTAAGTTGTATAGGCTGGCATTGCCTTTAAAATTATGACAGGATTTATGTACAATGTATAAATCTCAGTCAGCCTTGCTTATAAGAGTGCCATTGTCAGCGAATTAGAGTAACAGATCATTAAGTCTAGCCATTAGGCTTTAATGTTCTGTGTTTTGAGCAGAACAGAGGGTTAGGCTTGGACGATATTTTTTAAGATGTTCGGACAGACAGTACCTACCGTACCTACCTACCTACTATTGATAGGGACAAGTAAATGAAGTAAAAATTGACGTCAGTGGTGTGGTGTCCTATGCCAGCGGAGCGAGCGTGTTTTATTACATTGCTTCTACCATTATAACCTTTAGCCAATTGGCCTACTATCACAATGATAAAGACATTTTTATAGAAATCCGCCTTAACTTCCTATTATTCGTCTCCTTCGGATGCAGTTTCATATTTCATGTTATGGAAGGCGGATGGAAGCGGAATATTGCATTTCGATACGAAACGCAAATGGTCGCGGCTTTTCACATGCCTTATACAGTTCTAATTAAAATTCAAATTCAAAAATATTTTACGTACCTTCTCCCGTTCATGCTCATGTATCCATCGTCCTCGGAGGTGTGTCCCGCGAGCGGCGAGTCGTCGTCTGTGGCCGGCGTAGCGGGGGTCGCAGGGGTCGCGGGGGTCGGCGGGGGACGGGGATCCAAGGAGCGCGGCTCTAGGGACCGAGGCTCACCCTCGTCGTACTCGCTCAGCACCTGGTCCAGCAGCTCCAGCGACCGCTGCACGTCGTCGCACCCGCTGGAACCATTACAGAAAAAAGGTTAGCTAAACATATACTACATGTTAAAATCTTGGTAACGAACAGTGAAAGATTGAGTTATATGGCGTGACATAGGGATACAGTTAACTAATGTTCATGTTAAAATAATATATATGAAACGGGAATTTAACGAATCCGGTAGTACTGCGCTCTCCGAAAGATAAGGATCCCTTAGGAGCCCCTGGGGTCGAAGTCATTTCTCGTGACTGTGGTGATCGAACGTTATGTCGACGGAACTAGAAGAAACGTTTCCACCAGGCTAAAAGAGCACGTCGATTCCATGAAGAACGTGGAGAGCGAAAGCTTGGCGGTGACAGAACACGCTCTCAAATCCAAACAACGCACCATATCAGATTGAATAAAACTCTGATTTTAGTGCGCGAAAAGCACTTTTTGCTCCTTATAATCCGAGAAGCCATTGAAATTATTCGTGGTCGGAATTTCAACAGAGACAGAGGAATCTATCATATACGCGGGAAACCATTATTCATCGAAATCATGTCACTAACAGTAAGGAGGGCACTCTTAGTTTCGTCTGTCGGGTTGACGTAGTATCGTCTAAGGAAAACAGTGACGATAAAGACGAAGCCGTACCAGCGCCACCAGAACAGATAATATTACAACGTACTGCGTTATAGGTCAGGACGCGTCAACGAGCGTTCCGCACTCAAGATCCTGAAGACGATTTCCGCAAGAAGTTAAAACATAAGTGGGTCATTCGACATCACGTAAGTCACGTCAAATTCCTGTTACCAACAGTAACCCAAATATAAATTAGATTGTACGACAATTGTTCGTTTAACATTTATTTGAATTCTCATTTAAAAATATTCTCGAGTAAGTCCAAAGGCGAGGATTCAATGGATCTGTGTCATAACTAGGAGTAGGTACTTATACCTGTTCAGGTTAAGCGAAAAGTAACATTAAACCGAGTCGTAAAAGTTCATGTAAAAAGTCGAGCGGTAAAGTAGTCGAGCGAGCCCAATTTGTAGCCGTGCAATTTCCGAGCCGGTTTTCTAGTTGGATTGTCATAGTAAATAAGTCAGTGTAACAGTGGCTGCCTTTGCCCACCGCACTCTGCCTGAGATACTGGTAAATTGAAGTCATTTCCTCCACGAATCTCGAGTGTCGCACCGACCATCTCAAGAACACTTCAAATGACTACGATAGAATAAGGGGACCGATAAATATTTCGTCCTTACTTATATTATTTGACACTGACGTGATTCTATTAAGCTGCTCGCATCTAAGACCGTAACCAGCATTTACCATCGTTTGCGCTCGTTGTTTCAGCACGCCTATCTGACGTCGCATTAAATTTACTCGCTTTGTCCTTTTTAACATTAATAAAAAAAAATATCCTGTTATTTTTAATATCAATTTTATCAACACAAAATTGTGCGGCGGTAAAGAGGAAGTTTTAAGTGACAGTCCACTTTCAAAGAAACCAGCGTAGTATATCAAAAGGTCAGGAAATTGAAAAGGGCAATTCCAGTTTGTTTCTTCATTATCTTCGAATAACAATTGACAATTGCACGTTAAACAATATAAGTTTTCTCTGAATTCGTGTTAAAACTCGTAATTAATTTGTTCGAGTCGAGTACTTTGAGAGTATGAACTCATTGTACATATTTTTAAGGTAGCGGTGCCTCAATGGCACAAAGTGGCTGTAGAGTGGATGCACAAAGCAGCCCTTTTGAAAGAAGAGTACTCGTATTCGCTCTATGTATCTCGATAAGCTCTCAGCGCGACCGAGCTCGAGCCCATGGAAAGAGAATCTATAAATTTGTGCTCAATAAACAGCACTACATTCTTTAAAAAGGCTAGAACGCATAAAATATTTTCCAAAGCAATGAGCTAAGTATTTGAACATCTCTGTAAAACACTTATGTCTGCAATGTTCAATGTTTATTTCTGCAATTTCTACTTGGCATCGGGTGCACATTTGCTTTATAATAGACTCTATTTATTGTTATTATGTACATTCTTAGTTATGTTTTTTTATAAATATATAGTTTATTACGACACTATTAAATACTGTCCAATAAGTCGATTACTTTTGTACTCAAAAGGAATTAAAGTAAGGATAATCCTTTAACTTGGCTTCTCGAAAGAAAAACCAATATTTCAGGAATTCCTGTATCACGATGGTGCGGCTTGTCTCCCGAGGCGATCTGTGTGCTCGCCGGAGGTTCATTAGAGATCACCACTAATGATGTCTCCGCATTGAGCGCGGCTTACCTTCACCACGGACCCACTTATTTTTACCAAAAACAAGTCATTGGTTCAATTACACTTCAAAGAATTCGACCTTTCAATTTTCAACGACCGACGGAAATGGAAATCGCAAATAATAACACAAATTCTCTCTTCGAAATATATATAAGATCTATCAGATGATTGCTTTTTCTTAACAAATTCAATGCCGACTTTGATAGATTTTCAGGAAATCAGAGTATTGAGTTTTCTGCACAAAAGCAAAGTATTGACAGTGGGTTCTTAGCGGTGGTTTTGCGGCTTCCTATTGAATAGTTCGCTTGAGTTACCGTGAGGCGCGTCGGTAACACAATAAAGCTTCCTTATTGGAGGAGGAGCGTGCAGCCTACTTGTGTATGCTCGGTGTGGCTGTTTGTACCGCGGTGCGTCGCTAGGTATCGCATTGTAGAGTCAGCTCGCCATAAAGCAGATCACTCAGCGTGAGTGCCGCGGCGGGCGCGTTCCTTTGTTTTATTTCACCCATACTTTTTCGCTTTCGAAACTTTAAGGGGAACTTCAAATTGCGTTTCTCCTTTAAACGAAAGCTGGTTTGCGCTGATTAGTTGGGCGGTTGTGTTGCACGAACGTGATTTATTTCTGTATCGGTCTCGAACTTTAAAGCGTTTGTATTGTTAGTTCCTGGTTTTGCTTTTGTGTCAAAAATTGGAAGGTACATTGAAAGTTTTTGAAAAATCACAATCATGCCGATAGCCAACTTGGCCAACTTTAATACTTACAGAAAATTTGGAATATGAACTCGTAGGAAGAAAGTATTAACTGAGGGCCTAGTGCGAGTTTCTTTAGATTTATTTACTTGCTCGATCATGTTTACGTAAACTCAGATTTGTATGAAAATTACAATGTTGCCTATTATGCACAATAGATGGCGCTTTCATACAAATCTGCGGTAACGTAAACGTGATCGAATGAGTAAACCAATTTAAAAAACTCGCACTAGGCATTCTGTTCTAAATACAGATAATTTCGGTTATAACGACTATGAAGGGAAGTGATCACTTTAATTTCGTCGCTATATACAAAAGAAAGAAAGACAAAAATATTTATTGCCATACTAGCTGACCCGCCCCGTGACTTCGTTCACGTATTGCAAGAATTTAATCACTGTAAAACTTCGTCAATTTATCATTTGTGAGATCTGAGTTATTTAAGTTATGTGTAAAAATCATGATTTTATTAATCTTATTTTATTTTCATCCTCATGCTATTAAGTATTTCCTTGTTAAATTTAAGTAAGATCGGATCGTCCGTTTAGATGTGATTAGGTAACAAACAGACAGAGTGACAGAGTTACAAGCCTTTTTATTATGTGAATCTGGATTTGCATAATGGTAGTACACTATCTAGTGTCCGCCTGGCAGCAGATAGTGTGCTACCGCAGATAGCAGCCGCAGCTAACACCCTCAAGTTAGAAAATCTTTCGCCAAACATCTAACGTGTTCCGGCAGCTATCCTTGAATATTACTGTGTAACTAAACTCTTAGATTTAACTTTACCTACATATACTAGACTGACCTGTGATTATAATGTAGAGAGTAACCGGTTCGTAAGAGCTATATTTAGCGTAGCGCGTGGTACTCTAGGCCTACATCTTGATAGTTTGCCGCGCGGGTACTATTTATAATGCGGAAATGAGTGCAGCGAGGCGGAAGTGCAAAGCAACCCCGGCAAACCCCCCCTCGGCCGACGACCCCGCGTTACACCCTGTTGCCTTGCATACACTAATTACAGTATGGACAGCTGAGCCATCCTCACAATGTAGGTACTATATTTTAAGAACCTTGTTTAGAAGTTTGCATTTGTTAATAGTTTAGTTGCCGTGGATGCCGTGGAACCGAGTTCAAACCCCGCCGTGCACCAATGGATTTTTCTATCGAAATATGTATGTTTGCTTCTCACAGTGGCCCTAGTGAAGGAAAACATCGTTAAGAAACCAACAACCCCCGCATGGTTGTAGGACACTATCTAGTGTTCGCCTGGCCAGCTACCACCCTCAAGTTAGAAAATCTGTCACCAAAACATCTAATGTGTTCCGGCAGCTATCCTTGAGAGCCAGTTCTCATTCTAGGCCTAGCGTGCTTATCATCTTCGACCGCATCATTACTTACCAACAGGTGAGATAGTGGTCAAACGCTAGCCTATAAGATATAAAAGGTAAAAAAAAGTTATCGCTACAAAATTAGAAAGCATCAAATCTAAAGCCGTTTACAATTTTTGATATTACGAGTATTAAAAATTGTGTATTGGCTTATGGTTATGGTAAATCAATATACATTAATTAGTCTTGGGTAGTATATGCGCTACGTACTTTTAGGTTACGTTACCCCAACACTGTACTAAATACATTCGTTCTCTTGAAAAACTCTTTACAAACACAGCTTTCCAAAAGCTGTTTTTTATTTCGGACAGACATGTACTTGACCGCTACCCCACCTAATGTTAAGTAAAGATGCATTCAAAGATGAAATTGTGCTTGACTGGAATTGGAAGACGTCAGTAAGACGAGGCGCACAGGTATATAATAGGCTTACATTACATAACCTCATTTCAACTATCATTACATAAACATTGTAAAAATATAAATAAGAATAAATAAAAAGTAATAGATATTTTTTGAACATATTAATTAAATTTCATAAAAGAATGGGGAAGCCACTGGCTCCTGAAACACAGCTTGGCTAGTTCGGGAGCCTATGGATTCAATGAAAAATACTTGTTCATTTATTATGTCAATAAATACATTTTGTATTTTGCAATTGTTCCGTGCCTTGTCTTACACCGTTTTGAAATTCCAATAATGTAAGATCGTCTACAAAACGAAAAAAGCCGACCTCTAATACCACGCTAGTTGTTTTCAGTACTAAGTTTGAAGTGTTTATCTCTATATATCCGGACGTACTTATCAGATCTCGATGAAATTACAATGAAACCACCTTGCAGATGTACCTACCTTACCAATTGAAAAAAATAATCATTCGAATTGTTTAAAATTGGCAGAGTAATTGCGTAAGAAACGTACTACATAAAAATAATATACCCGGCCAAGTGCGTTTCGGGCCACGCGCAGTGTAGGGTTCCGTAGTAGTATAATATTTAACATAATAATTTTTAAAATTATCTAATATCCAAGTTCAACGACTATTACTGCTAAACTAATAAAGTTATCTTAACCATTATAATTTTCCTTTGAAGTTCATGAAATGCACTATCATCATGCACTTTTCTTCATAACTTCATAACTTTGCTTTTCATAGTGTTTGCGTGAATGACAAAGTTATATTTGCGGTTTGGAAAATGTGCTATATCACAAAAACTGCTGACTAAATCTCGTTCAAACCAACTTTCGTTGAAAGTGTTTATTGAGATGTACAGCATATATTTTTTTTAGATTTTTCTCTCTGTTAAGGTACGGACACACCGTAAAATGGTTACTTTGTCTCTGCCCATACTGGCTTTATTTACCCCACGGCCCACACTACGTTCCAGTCAACAACAATGACGTCCTCTTAGGTCGGCGCGACTTCGGCGCGGAAAGCACTCGAAGATCAATCTACTACAGCGAATACATGAATGGATGGAGCGATGATGACAGATGGTCTAACGTAGGACATTAACTCATAGAAACTTGAAGATGTTGTTTGAAGTGCTGCAAACTTAGGTAAGGTGAAGGTGAAGGTATTATTTCAAGAAGGAGGAAAAGATGCAGCTTTAATGCAATTTATAAATAAATCATTATCGTCCTAATTTTCAGCCTATCATCTATACTTGTTTGAAAGTCTTGGTTGGTTGAAAGGTCTAAAGTTACTCTACCTTGTTAATTGTTTCGTTTTGCTCTTGCCATGCTTTTCAACCCTGCGCTGTCCTTATCAATTAAAGAAAAATGTGGTATAATTTTAGATTTCGTAGATAGATAGTTTTTTAAATTAAGCTATTATCTTATCTAATGTCAACGTAAAAAACGTTTATAATTATGTATATTCATTTTGGTTCATAAAAAATGTTTAATGTTTTGACGATCGTAATCTATGAGTCTGATCTAATATTTATGTATGTCATACACTTAAGAAGAATGGATTCAGCCTTATGACAAACGGATTTATTTATTACTAGAAGTGCCCTGCGGCTTCGTCCGCGTTAAAAACTAATTTAAAAACTTTTCTTTCATAAAAACATTGTCCTGACAATTGCAAACAAAAGTACTTTCATGTTCAAGTTTTTAAAAATAATTTTAAATAATCCCTTCTTAGTACACCCCAACGTACTAAAGGTCCGGCCATACGCGCGGTGTCCTGCGTCCGCGTGCGCGTTCGCGATCTGATTTTCAATAGTTTTGTCTCTACGACCAGCAGTTTTGGCTGTGCGTTGTCTCTAAGTCGGTCAGTAACTATGTCAGGACAAAGATTTTTATAGTATTAGAAGATAGATTAGACGAAACTATAAAAATAGGTCTAAACTTATCTGTTCAAAGCAAAGATGCGTGGATGCAGTTAAAGTTCGAAAGCTAAACAGAAGTGGAATCCAACTGCCACTTCCGTCCTAGGGCCGATATTCTCAGACGGCTTCTACCGAATACTTCTGAATTTTCAGTAAGAACGTAATTCAGTTTTAACAGCCAGAACTTGGCAATTAAACGGCACGAAGTTAGAATAGTTCAGTGTTGTTTACCACTGCGATCAAGCTGCAAAACTAGCCTCACTCTTTTTATTGATAGCTCAATACTTTACTATTAACTAACTGTAAATATCAATCAATACAGATCATTAGGATTATTCTTTAACTATATTCAAAAGATTTATACATCATTAAAGCAAATAAAGCACCGTTCAATTTAATTGTTAAAATAATAAACTACAACAAAATGGAATGTGGTTATAGTAATAGCACGATATCGTGTTTGTCTATTGTATTTCTATTAATTAATTCAGCGGTATACGAGGAAATGTAAGCGTGCAATAGTAAACTGTAATTATGTAATAATTTCATAATATGCCCATATAACTTTAACGATACGTGCGTTACTGGCATAGTTGAATTATGGTTTACAATGTAATATAAATCCGTGTTGTATTAAAGGTACGTGACCGTAATACAACCGTACGTATGTCTTGGTAATATTCAGGAAATCTTCGTATGAAAATTGGAACGTGCGGATGGCTCAATCAACTCAATGTCTGGGAAAAGGTGCATCCTATCGAAGCTTATGGTCGTAACAGTACGACTCGTACTATGATTTTATCTTTTCCGGTTACAAATACCCTTATTTGTACCGAATACAACGGCACAGACTCACAAAACTTCTACTTCTATAGATATTGTAATATCAGATTCTTAATTAACAAGTAAATCAAGTCAATGTGTATATAATACGGAAGAAAAGACGAAAAAAATCTTTATTTTTCCACAGTGTTTTATTGTTGCAAAACACATTCAAATGCATAAATTCGCTAAAAGGTATTTCAACTAGAACATTTACATTATTGTTCTAAAATGACCCAACCCAACTCATCATTGTTCTCACTGTGTTCTTCCATTGGGACCTTTCGAGTTATGTCACGATATCTTTCCTCGAACATTGTTATACAATAACAATAAAAATTATAATTAATATTAATATAGGAAAATATAGTTAGAATACCTTATTATTGCCTACACTGAAACCTACTATACATAAATACTGATACCATCGATATGTACCTCGATGACTGATACTTATATAAATACTGTGATTATACGCATAATAAGCACAATTATGACGCGGTCATCTTCACGATAAGATTAAAACAGTGGCAGTTTATACTTTTCGGGAGTTTGAAACTCGGAAAATTTGCAATGTGATACTCTAAACGCTAATGACATAAGGAAAGTTTACTCCTATCGGCTGTTCTATCAGGCTCTCCACCATTAATTTCATACGCCTGACTGCTCGCGAAACAGAACAACTTTGTTACGACGGAATATTTCTATCTGCCTCGGACTTGTATACCTCCAACTTGTTTATTTGTATAGACTCTTAACTTATCACATGTCTGACTATCTTATTTATCTCATCAATGAATACATATGTTTCGTTTCGGTTTTTTAATAATCGTGATATATTTTTAACAACAAAACATTATAAAAATAAATGTCAACAGCGCTGCGAAAATTTGATTTACGAGAAAATCTTCCGAAAACTTAAAAATAAAAGCCCATTAGATGGCGCTAAGCACCACCCTATAAATAAATGTTATTGGACGGTTGGCTTTTAGCGGAAAATCCTTGGCGTCTTCGTTGTCGCCGGAAGGAAGCTTTGAGGACATGCCAATATGCGCGGCGAGCTGTAACAACACCTCGCAGGACCACCTTAGGAAGCAATTCCACATTTCTGCCCGAGATAATAAGGTTGACAATTCAGGCAACTATCATCCACTGCAGCGACTTAAAGCAATTTTGCGAGTCAATATTTAACTTTTCAACTCTGGGGAGCGATGTGTTCAGCAGTAACAAAATCGAGTGTACATACCCACTTACACCTAATCTATCAAGTTCATGACCCCTTTTATTTTCCTCCGCCACTTCTGTGTAAATAAGAACGGAATCAATATTTGCATTCGAGTACTAAGCGGATTCTTCTTCGTTTCCTATTTATGTTTCACTTTATGTCAAACTTGTCGTTATAATTCTTTTAAGCTTTTTTATTTGATTTGAAGCAGTAGTGGTTCAGAGCGATACAAACCTATAAATGTTAGAGTATCGTGTAAGGTAGGAGTAGTATCTAGACGGGCTTTGATTGCGCGTTAATTAAGTCGTTACCTGGGTCTCGTCACTCGCAACCTCCTAGCCTCTGAGGAATCTTCATTAAGGCATTAAGCCGCCTCTCGCGAGCTTATCTTTGACACATTCCAGTTGACCCAATCTGACTCCAGGATGTTATTAGGCTGTCAAGCTTTGATAGCTCGTGTTTTACGACTGTACGTAATTGAGAAAATCCACTACCCCGATTACGGTTGTTTTATAGATTTAGTAGAAATAGAATAATTTAGTTAGGGGATTTTGAGACTGCAGACTGCCAGACAGATTGAATTTGCACCCTATTTGTGTGTGAGCTATCTCGGGGGTGGAATGAGAATACCGAATCTGACCAGTTAAAATTTATTGTGGCTGGTCTTCTAGTATCTTTAGACTAATTACATCTTAAAACATTTCTATCGATCTATGTAATTTAAGAGTTGCTAATGGGATTAAAATATTTATGGCTGTATTACTTGCCCCTGGGTTAGATTATTGCAAGAAAATTACCTAAAGGCTGCTAACTACAATATTCTAACTATTTACAGGCAATAACACGCGAACAGCCTTTATAGAGACATTACCCGTAAATCTTGCTTATTTCTTTTCCGAATTTATTTTTGCTTTTGATATAAGACAACTATTGTCAAAGTAACAGAAATCATGAAAGATATCGCTTGTAAAGCTGCAGTCGCAGCGGTATCGATCACCAGCTATGCAGTGGCGAGACGACGCGACAATGAAAAAACTATGCTTTTTGCTCACGAAAACTTTACCACCGGCTCGCTCGCATTTCCGAATAGACAAACTTAGTTTTTTTTAACTTCTCTGCATGAATCGCCTCGTGCATGTGCTCGGGTTAATTTTATAACGAACTTCCATACGATGCGAGGTATTTCAAGCTCGGTAAAGTTTAGCTTTTAAACAAAATTTTGTCGTGACTTCACGTAATACCCTGTGTAACCTAGTTATAGGTGAAATAAAATTGTACTGCGCTCACAACGTTACCGTACATTCACCAAAAGTACCAAAACTCTCTTTAACACGGTTCTGGGCAAGACAATAACCGAATAACCGTTAATAGGATCGAGGGTCCCTTACTTCCTCAATTACCGAGTGAGCCGAAGTTGCAATAGGCATGCGCAACTGTGTTCAAACTTACAAGTGGCAATCGCCAACAATAGCGGGAGGAATTAGTTTTCGGGACGTTTCCGGGCACCAAAACAAGCCACCATAATATACGCACGTTTACGCGTTTGCATAGATAAGAACAATGAATAGCATTATGAAGCACAACTGCAATAGTTAATAGATACGAATCGCAATCGCTAAATCTAGATAATTGTACATTGTGAACTGAATGCGTTTGAGTATTCCCACACTTTCACTCGATAAACACTGGCTGACAACGCAACGCTTATCTCTCACGCGTGATTTGTTCGGTTACATATTAGCACATAAGGCAGGCAATTTTTATTCCCGGCGGAAAAACAAAGTAAATCGCACGTACAGAGAAGTAATTCTGTCGAATTAATAAATCTTCGGCACCCTTCTTCCCCGCTGTCGTTACCATGGCTGCGTGTTGGAGCCGAGGGAGGAAGCGGGCTAGAGCAGAGTATCAGAGCCTGGTGTGGTGCGGCTAGAGACGCGCCGGATGCCGCGGCATTAGCCGCTTGATTTATACGTCTGGCGTCGACAATGCTGCTGCGTTAATTCCACAAACAATACATGAGGGGCCGCGATGCGACCGTATAATCCCACTCTTCTATTAAGCATAGAAACAAAATCGATGTACCATATACCATAAAATATGCAAATGAAGCCCTATAGAGCAACATATCAGTAGAGATTACCTTCATGGAATTTGAATATGAACGCAACTTCAAAGTGCTACCATGCAGATTGTTTTGAAGTGAACATTCCGGACGATCGGAATAGTCTTGTCTTTTCATAGAGCACATCATAAATTGGCGAGACAATTTGTTGATGGTAATTTCATTAGAGTTTAAAGAACGAAATTGTCAGTCAGTATTTTCAGCACACACAATATTATAAAGTGAAGTTAGACAGATTCTTTTGTGTTGTTTTAACTGTCACAGTAATACTTCAAGAATCTTATTTTCATTCTCTTAACTAATAAATTACTCTAATGAAATAAATACGAACACTACTTACTAACTGAATTTGCAATTTTCGGTATAAATAAAACGTGATTCAATTAAAGCTCAATTTGAAGGGTTGCACAAGAAAAGAGATGTCATCTGAAAATCAATATAATCACGGTCGTTTACCTAGCCACCCCTACAAATTGTTGAACCCCAGTGCGGTGCGGCCGACTCAACTCAACGCTCTTTAAAAAGCGGTAGATAAAATTTGATCCCACACTGGTAGGGTGTAGCTATCTGCAGTTAATTATCTGAGCGAGGGGCCACGGGGAGAAAGGGGAAGACGTCGCAAAATGCCAATTTCTCCCCCTCACAATACCAGCAGAGATTCGTGCGAACCATTCGAACGGTAAGTCCCGTAATTAGTTTTAATTAAATGTATCGCAAAATAAACGGATATTGATATCGGTACATTATTTAGGTATTACGACACCGTTAACGTTCTACCGAAGGCGGTCGGGGAAGTTCGAGCTATATTTATTATTTTATATGTCTTTAGAATATTCTACGAGGGTCGTCTAAACTCGTAAAGCGGATGTATAAAATGGTACCGTTAAGTGCGGAGAGTGCGAATGTGCTGTAAATCATTATGGGGAATGATGCTGACAGGCGCTGGGGTTACACCATCGAGCGTGCTGTTTGAAAGAAACTTCCCCCATCTGTATTATATCGTTATAGTATCATTCTTACTTTAACACTTGTTTGATAAGCCACTTGCGAATTGAATCTCATGGTTTTAAAAAGGTTTATCCGTAACTTATTTTAATGATCTGTAACTGAAATGAAATTTATATGAGTATATAGAATTGAACGCAAATAAAATGTCAATGACGTGTAAGCAAATCAATGGCTCTCCTTGAACTTTGTACAATTAGAAATTGTTTATATTGCCGTGCTGTGATTGTCTTAGAGCAAACATAAAGTTCGTTTGAAAACAAATAGTTTCCCAGCTTATGAGATAAATTAGTGGCGTCAGCTGAGCTGATAGTTTGACAAGCGCCCGAGGGTGCTTGCCCAAGTCTGTCCAAGTACTCGTCGTCCCTTTGGGCTAGAAGACTAGACGGTTGCACGGACAAGCTGCGTAATAAATACATCGTTCATTGATTTTAGTTCTTGTTGATTGTGTGTAATCACGAGAAGATACATTAGTAGGCTGTGTAAAATTGTAATAATTTATAGTTAAATTTAAAATAACCATAATAAAATAAGAAATCAGAAAGAAAAACAAAAGTTATTGTATTTTGAACAATATATAATAACTGTTGCCGTCAAATAATAATAAATTATAAGAGATTAGTTTAGTATTAAATTTTTCTGCCCAGCAAGATTCTTTAAACAGCGGATTGGCTCTATGCGCTCCCTAAAGCCCGGCACAGTCTACGGGCAATACAAATTAGTATGCTAATTTCGCCGCCTAAGTGTATAATAGGGTGTAGATTTTGGACTATCAAGGCTTCCTTAGCCGAGTCCGACTCTCTGGTTTAATTAGGTATTACGGGTAGTATTATTTTGTGCGGATTTCTTTTTTACTTCTATAGCAAAAACAACACATTATTACCTTACAATTGTACGGATGTCGCCGTGAAACAATGCAGCGTCAGCGAACACGCGTCCTTGTACCTATTACTACAGGGGGAGAGAAATGCGCGGATGCGTTCAGTTTACTGCTACAGCACACTGTAATGTAATCACAATGCATAAACTTGCGTCAGCGTATATGGCAGGCAATAGTCTATACTCGAAGGCTAGAACTGTAAAAAAAATGTAGCCCAAGTTTTTTGTTCAAACATATCAAATCAATAATTGGAACAGCTTTTATTATCAAGACTTCATTTTCATCGGTAGTAGATATAATTCTAATTCTATGGTTTGAAGTCATACGATTATGTTCGTGAGAAAATGGGTGAATACGTCACTGAAACTTGGACGTGGTTACTTAGAAAAATAATCTAATATTAACAACAACCCAACCTGCGTATACCTGCAATAGGTTTACTTTTTTGTTAGATATTTGCATTAGCACCAAACTAAGATAAAGATCTGCTACGATAACATGACCCGCCCCTCCAAAATTAAAAAACGTTTGAAAGTATTTGTGAAAGTATTTACAACGCACCACCACGCATGTGTGCGTACTGGTACTGCCGGTTCCGCGACATTGCATACATAATTAAATAACTCCTAATTATAAACTTACTTTGTACCAACCAACCACTGCAAAAAAACTTTCTATGAAATTTATAAGCAATACTTTCCGTTAAGTTAGGTTGGCTACAAAGAATTATAAACTTACTTTGTACCAACCAACCACTGCAAAAAAAGTTTCTATGAAATTTATAAGCAATACTTTCCGTTAAGTTAGGTTGGCTACAAAGTACGTTCATAATTCGGGTATCAACAATGTAGGGAAGTGCCTACTCTTATAACGTAGTACAACTTAATTACAACTACATACAAACTCTTTCGTAAGGATGTGACTACACACATTAAAACAGTAATTTGGAGGGGCGGGCCATGTTATCGTAGAAGATCTATACATTTAATTAATACACTCGATGAATTATTAGGTTCTAAGCTCAGGCACATAACCGCATATACATATATACAATTATTCAAATTGATGCATAGATGCTGGAGATATGCGATATACTTAAAACAAAATAAGAAAGCAAAATTGTCATGAACTCATGACCTTTTTCTCAGACAAACAGAGTAAACAACGTTAATTTTGCAATGACAAGCCAAAACGAATACTAAAAAATTATCATAAAGGTATGTAGTATATATAAGAGTTCAGGTAATGTTAGTTACTGTAACTAAGTAGTATAACATACATAAACAATGCGCTTACAAATATCACAATATCTGCAGGAGCGAGCTCTACTTGAGAGGGGCTCGTTAACGAGACAGCCTGAATAACGCCGCTACTAAGCCTCTCTCGTGTGCGTACCTTAGAATACGCCAGACGCAGGAAAAATGTTTCAAATTAGTTCATTCTAAAGCATTTTGCTTCTATTCAAACATGTGTCAATTATTCATTTTATGTAAAATTTCGCCGTTTAGGTCTTTCTTACACGAGTATTAATTAATTATTATGTTCCTTTAAATGTTAGTCTGAAGGTACAAAAAAAAGTTTATTTACACATAAGTATAACGAAGTTTCATCGATATATTCAGAAAACATTTAAAATATTTTGAATGTTTTACATAGAACAAATAATATATTTAGTTTTTTATTACAAGGCGAGTAACATGCTTGCCCTGTTGTATAAAACAACTTTCTAAAACTTATCTTGCTCTAGGTACCCCTGTTGAAGTTCCCAGATGACAATGAACCGCTAATCCCGTACTAACCCCCCAAAAAATAAAAATTATTAGCTGTACTGTGAACAACATCAGTTTTTTTTAAATTATCATACTGGTAACAAATACAGTGCCAAAAAGAAATAACCTTTACAATAAATTTCCTGTCGCAAATTGATTGTAATCCTGACTCAGCATTAAGTCGATTTCTGTATTTCGATTATATCATGACCAGGTGTGAAAGCCTACTCTCACATTGCGAAGGGTAATAGGAAATTGAAAAGAAGCTTTGCGTGAGAGTTCAGAATATTTGTAAAACAATCTGTAACCTGACCCACGAGATGTATATTATTCTCAATTGTTTTTCTTTCAAGATTATTTTTCTCATAGCTTGTGTATACGCCATTCTTAATCCAAGCTACTTTATGCACATTATCAGAGAGTAAAATTCAAAGATTATTATTTCCCCTCTCTGGCCAATACCACATTAGAATTCCCTTTCAAGTACTTTCCCTTACGTCTGCGTCCGCAGAGGGTGTCTGTGGGAGGAAGGGAGGCCCAAAGAACCTTCACTTTCGACCGCCTCTCGTTGCAGCGGCCTTCCGGTAAACTTTCCACATCGACTGTACATCGTTCCACATCGTTGTATTATTTTGTAAGATTTTATCGATCGAGTGGTAAATCGATCTAATTGTGGTGTCTGAAAATTTAGATAAAGACGTTACGGATAGTGGATAAATCTTTATTTTATTCAATAATTTACTTCTTTCACACTTTACATAAGAGCTTGCAAGTTTAGTATCCTGGAACGTCAATGTTAATGAGTATAGATAAATGATAATATCGTTCCAAGACATTTAAAAATACGGACCAAGGATTTTACGAGCTTTTAGTTTGATGATGAAGATGGAAGGTGACCATAGGAACTCCTAAACTACATATGATAACGCGTGTCTTGACAAGTAATCTGGTCCTAGATTATTTAAAAAAGTTTTTTATTTCTCGTTTAATTACAAGTTTCAGGTGTTTCTCTTGATAAGTATGCTAAAGATTATGTAAAAAAGTTGTTTTAAAAAAAGTTTTTAAGTTAAAAATCGGTTAAAAATCGGTTCATAAACGACGAAGTTATTCGCGAACAAACATTAAAAAATATATATACGGTCGAATTGAGAAACTTCCTCCTTTTTTTGAAGTCGGTTAAAAAGGGGATTAAATAGACATTTTGTATATTATAATTTTGAGCTCATCTAAGTGATGCTCTTATGAAAGTAAGAATATACCGAAGTTTGAATTGATCAAACCTATGAAAGTAGATCTCATAGCGTCATCAACTAGAGAAAAGATCATAGTCTTAAAACAGCTGAACGGATTTTCATAAATCAAAGCAGAGAACATCACAAAAGATGGTTAAAATGTAATCTATTATTTTCATCGTATTGATAAGATCGTACTGTACCTGAATTGGTTACAGCGCCTGGGCATGTTTACCAGGGGGCGCGGGTTCGAGTCCCGTCAGTACGATGAACTTTTGGATTGTGTGTAACAATGTACAAAAATATAAAGTGTGTAACACTTAAAGAAACTTGTTTTTTTATTGTGTTCGGTCCAGTACTTGACCACTCTTTTATCTGATGTTCAGTTATAGTTTAGTACGGTCTAAGATAGAATCATGCATGCCCGAAAGTGGAAGACGTCATTAAGACGAAGCGCTGAACAGGTGTGACTTTACTTCAAACTCAACTCCACTTAAAGCTTTTTCAATCCGTCTTGAAAATATTTCCGAAATACATACCTAGGTCTGTTGTCACGCATTATAGGTACAATTGATGAATATTACAACAATAAGCATTGATATATAGCTAGTGTAGCTTGCCAAAGTTCGTAGGAGCAGCTCAGATGTGTATAGATCAATTCTAAATATTTTAACTAGTCTGTTAATTTTTTTAGTACCAATGACAAATTACGCAGCGCTTGTTTGGCATATGCTCTAAGTTGTTATGTTGAAAAGAATTAAATGAAATGATATTCGAATATAAGGATTAATTTAATGTACAGGGTCCAAAATAACTTTTATCCACGCAAGTCGCAACATGCTACGATGATAATATATTTGTTAGTACACACAGAAATATTAATAATAAGGTATTTAGTACATATGAGAAGGTATACCTACTGTAATCCAATTTTGTAAAAAGGCTTATAATATTAACCTACTTTTACACTTCTTTCTGATTGAGGGAAGTAGCCACTATATCATTTTCCTTTTTTCTACATTAAGGGTGAGGGTGCATTTTCACGGGCCGTCCATGATTGCCTCGGTAACCTATTTTTAATACTTGCATACAGTAGCTCGAAATGGTGAAAATTCAAGACATATAAGGTAATCGCTCAAAAGTGAAGTTAAACAAGATTTTTTATTTCAATTCCAAAAATGTAAATAAAATCTTTATCAAAGAGGTTTTGGCACTTAATAAAGATCTGTACTACTAAACGTAGTGTATATGTGCGTAGAAAAGTACTAGGCAGGACAGCTACAGATTGTTTACAATCATAATTCCTCCGACAGCTATCAATTGTTTTATACTATGTTGGCATTACAGGCGTTGACACCACCATGACAGTGCCGTGACTTGCATGCAGCACAGAGACCAGGTTTTGCCAACATTACGACTTGAGGTATTTTGAGTAAAAACGGAGAATACTACAAGTTCTATTTACATTTACCTACTTACTTTAACATAAATACGTACCTACCTTATATCTTTGCACAACCTTTTCGCTTACAAATCGAATGTAAATAATCCATCAACATGATGGTACAAAGTAGAAAAGAAGGACAAGTAAACCTATTTACATTGTCCACTTTACACAAAATAGGGTGACAACAATACCTCCATGAAGTGGGGTAACATCCCAGAATACGGTATATTTACCCGATATCTAACGTCCTAAACAAATTGACCAGTCCCTTGGTCCCTAAAATAGGACACCTGACGCGTATTTAGGCTTTTATTGCTCTTTTATGGTAACGTAAATTAAATTTACTATTTATATTTCAGATTTACTACGCGGGCATCGCGTGGGACGGTGTTTAATTAGTAATAATAATCCTACCTAATATAAAATTTGCCACAGGCAAATAAAACAGGGATGTAGAAGTGGTGGACTTGATCTAATTTGAAAAAAAAAGTGTGGTTGTTTTATGAAACCACGATCCAAGTGAAACTTCTTTTCAGATCGTAGGCATTTAGAGAATTATTCGATTTATGGTATTTAGCGAGCGTCTCGTATGCGACATGCAATAGATGGACGAAAAATTTAACTGAATTAATAAAAAGATAGTAATTGTTTAAGTAACTTTATGAGAAACTAACTTCACAAGCCACGCCAGTCATTTTCAGTTTCTTTGTTCAGTTGTAGCTTTGAGGTGTTTAAGATGCAAAAAAAAAACCATCAGTCTTTTAACGGTTGGTAGAGTTCTGGCACAAACCATCAAATACCTACAAGCATTTAATGTTCCGTGGTTCTGAGATAAAATTTAAATATTTTTTAAAAGAAAAGTCGATCAAAAAGAAAAATTGCTACAAATGAAAAAAAAAACTGAAATACCTTCGTAAATAGATAATGTGTTAGTGGACATAGCAGAATAATGCCACCAAGCATCAGATTTCACCAGTGTGCAATCAGCAAAATGGAAAATGTTCGCAAAACATGAAACTGTGATTGCTCGCCATTATAGATTTTATGCTCTGTTTTAGACTATACCCTAGGGCTAATCTGTATTGTACTGCAGTACTTTGGAACACGTTTTACTGCTTAACTAGTAAAATAAAAAAGTTTTACAGACATTGGCAGCAGACATTAAATGCATTTAATATTAAGTATCCTCTCTACGAAGAAAATGTGCACAAGATTTTAATAAGAAACAATCTATAAGTAAAGTTTCATGCTATGCAGTATTTAAGAATAATACATTTCAGATTAAATAACTTTCTTAAATTTCTTATTAAGTAATTATGTGTCAATATTAATCATATTTTAGAAATGCGAATAGAATGTTAATTTGCTTTATGTTAATAGATAATCTAATTATAACCTCTCTATCTAACTCATTCATTGAATTAAACAGAAACAGCTTTATTGTATTATAATTTGAGCAGATATTCGTAAATTTATATTTTTGCAGGCAACACAGTACTACAACAGACTACTAGTCCGGTGTTGCAGGTGTTCATAGGTGACGGTGAACACTTGCCATCAGGGGGGCCGTGAGCTTGTTTGTTGCCTAATAAAATAAAATATGTTGAGAACCTACAATATCATCGCTCTTACAGTTGTAACATGAAATAATAACAGAAAACTAACTAAGGATCTAGAATAACTATTATCAAAATTGGTAAGTAAAATTGCAAGAGGGTAACTACTTTTGTCGTAAATCACTGTATATCATCAGTTATGTATATTAATATCCGTCATTACACTAATTATTTATTTTGAAGATAAGGGAACCAATCGTATCCAATCATAAACATAATAATGTAAAGGTATCCGATTTGGCAAAATATTTTCCTGTGAGATTTTATTTTATACCTAGATAACATTTGGGAGGATATTGCGGTCAGAGCAACACAATATCGGGTCCTAAGCAAATTGTTGAAATGGGTACTATGCTCGTATTATTTACTTTTATCGTAGAATTGCTAACATTCTGCTGGGACTCTTTTATGTCGCACTGCGAGAATTTGTGTTGTTTCGTGACCAGTGGGGAGGAACGTGTCTCACTCGATTTTTAAATTGACTGTGTGTGGGATTTAATTTGATAGATACATGAAATTTATCGCAATACGATAATACAACAATAATTCGATAATACGACAATAACCAGTTAAAATCACTTTCTTTGAATTCATCATTCCTCATATCAGTAATTTGCGTGAACACAATTTGCTAATATATAATAGAAATGAAACACGAAATACGAAAAATCAGAAGCTTCAACGACACGCTACTTTAAAAGTAGATTACGGAGATCAATAAACTGCGGTGGAATAAAATCGACGAATCACGGAATTTTGAACGAACTTTTTATTAAACGGACCTAATCTGAACCTTAACTTAAACGAAATAATCCATAATTGCTTGCCAGCACTGTTATCAGAATTTACATTATGTTAGTTTTCATCTCTACTCCAGTACTGTCTTGGTTTTATTTTGAGTGCTTGCATTTATCTAGTCAAAATCTTTAAAACTTTATTTGCATTTCAAACGACTTAAGGTGACAATTACGTTCTGTATAATTCTGAAGGACAAGTTAAATTTATTTGAAGCAGACGGTTGCACTACACGGTCTAAATTGCGCTGTAAATTATGCACTTGGTGTTAGTTGCGACGCTGCGTGGCTGGATTACATAAAGCTTTAGCGGATCGAGTGTGGAGCCGACCTGTAACTGAGCTCGCCGGCAGATGTTAATAGGGGACAAACACTGAAAATAATTATGCAGCTAGCGCTCTCTGCGGTGGCGCACCGCTCACAACTCCGACCAAATTATACTAAAACCGGAGGACTCTCATGTTCTCAGCTAAAACGGTACGTCACTGAGCGTGAAGTGCAGTCGCTTCAAGTGATGCGACAAATTATAGAGAGAGAGGATATTATAATCACGTCGCGGATACGAGATGAGGGGATAAAACAAACGCATGATTTCCAAGAGTTCTCCGGTTAAGGGTCATCGTGCAGAGAGGCAGCCGCTTTGATCAGCCGCGGTAATGCGGCTGCGGTCCACATTCGCGGAAACTTTTACGGGACACTGACCCACTTCTAAACGACCAGTAAAATAAGCCCATAACTGGGCCTTTCCTCAAGAATTGTGAGCCTATAACAAAGTATCATGAAAATGTATTCATTAATGTGCAGAAATGTAAATAGGGAGATCCGAGCTTCTTATTGTCATGCAGATAAAAAAGAACCTTGTTAGAAGATCATCATACGGCACCGAAGAGAAACCGAGGGTACCTCTTGATGAAGACTTTTGAAGATACCTCACTAGCGTTGGTAATTTTAATTTTAGAAAATCGTCTGTTGCTCTCCAATTTGTACAAGCGTCTTGTAAAGGTATCTTAAATTAATGTAACGTTTAATTTAAATTAAGCTCTTTAGGAAAATTGCTAAATTAATGGTCTCATTTCATACAATCGTCGTTCATGATAATAAGATTATAATGAATTTTGAGACCCAGTTACGGTCTCAACTTTTTTAAAAGACATGTCACTAATTGGTGCGCAAATATGGCATGATATTTGGTGCCAGTCCGAATAGAACTCGGGTTGGGATAGGTGCGCTCTGTCTCTCTCGGATCTTCTTGTTGGACAAAGGTTAGTTGTTCAGCGCTTCGTCGCACTGCCATCTCCCAATACCAGATAAGCAAAAATCTATCTTTACTTATCAGGTGAGATAGAGATTATAAATGATCATAGAGTGATGCATTTCAAATATGACGTCTCTGTGTTCCGTGCATCTACTATAGTTGCGGTGCTGATGCAAATTGACTCACAAAAGCTGAATGCCACATCGACGACAGATTATGTAATGGTTACTATGTAAACATCGACCTACAATCGGTCAAACGAGGTGAGACCTCGGCTGAAGAGGCCAATCAAAGTTATGAGCAGTTTCCTCGTGGCATAAAAGCAGATACTGATTTATGACGGACCACTGAATCGTAAATAATACAATCCTGTTGTATCTGCAACGGCCTCTTGACGGTCCATGAATACTTTCTTGAAGATTTAACCCCCCGCAAATAAATAGGCCATAAAAGTGGTCCTCAATAACACTTTGGTGCGCGTTTGTGGTGTTCGCAATTACTTATGTAAGATAGTACAATCGAAAATACGATGATATAAATGCGATGTCAATTGCAAAATATTACTTTAGTATAAATATAAAATCAAACAAGTAAAAGACTTCAACGCACTCCTTCAATAATTTTATTTAGAGTAATTAATTTCGCATATTGTTAATTTAAAAAAAATGTTATTGCACAGAAAGGTTTGGGCTTATGATCATCCAGTGTTCCTCAAATTTATTTAACAATATTTAGGCCCTAGTAAAACGACAGTAAAATAACTATAACAAACGAAATCTATTTAGTGAGTACCTATCGTTTATCTAGAGCGCGAGTCATGACATGTGGCGTAAAGTTTATTTGTAGAGCTGCCCCCATAAACGAAATTCGTTTTCTGCTTGCGTTCACGCAAATGCAACTTCAAAATGTATGGGAATGATATTGACAATGTCTTGGTTGTGGAAACACAATAGTAAATTATTGCAAAGGCCGTGAAATAGGCAATTGCAGGTTTAGTATGAGTTTATAGTGCTTTTCTCAAATAAATTCAGGGAAATAAAACATACTTTTTATATTATATATACATAAAAATTTTCATATACTGTCACGTTTTTTTTTTTACTTCGCTGGAAGCATTTTCCATTACCAATTTGGCTTCTGATCTTAAATTTGGTGGAGTAAAATCATTCTCTATTTCAATCTCTGAACCGTTGGTTGGTTTTATAATTATCATATTTATATTTATTAAGTATGTAAATAAAAATCAAGACAAATTTTCAGCTATGGCGCCAATTTTTTATTTATCATCTGTGCCGAAATGCGCACACATATGCAGTGGCTATACAGCCCCGTGAAAGTAATTTGTATTGAGCAAAGAGACTTACTTTGGTATGCCAAGAATAATAAAAGAGATCCAATCAAAGAGTATTTAATAACCCCAGCACGCCGTTTCATACAACATTGCTGCAGCGTTGTAATGTTCCAAATTTAAAAAACGCTCCGGTAATGGATTTGATTTCTTTGTCCATTAATTCGATACTTCGCGTGTTGTTTTTTAACCGACTTCACAAAAAAGGAGGTTTTCAATTCGTCTCTATGTTTTTTTTTTCGAAAATAATGACAATATTTCCTTGCATGTTTGAGAAAATGTCTTTCCATACGTTTTGAAGATACGTTTGCGTGAACGCAAACATAATTTGGATATCGTCTAAAGGAGCTGAGTTACAGGCTGCTACTTCGAAATATATTCTGCAAATTAGTCTAACTCGCGAAATCGCTACGTGTTTTGGTACAATAATAACGAAACATTAACCATATTATGCTGTTGCTGGTAGCTACAAGGCACCGGTTCCTTGAAGGTTCACAGGTAGATGAAATCAAATATTGTGTGCCTCTGGGATCGCTTGCCTCCGTATATTATTCGCGGTTTCCCTTGGGTGATGTGGCTTTAACAACAACATGCCCTTACCCCAGAGCACGGGTCCTATATAGCTTCATTTCATATTAAAATATTTCTGCGCATCCGTGACTATCAAAACTAGACATTCTCTCGTAAATTCTCCTCCACGAAGTCTTATACAAAGGGTGCATAAACATTAAGTTGAGTAAAAGTGAGTGGCATAAATTGTAGGTTATGGTAACATTTTATCAATAGCATATGTAGGCAAACTTTGCACAGAGGCAGAAACTTAAATGTCAAAATAAATTAAATTAAACTTTAAATAAATGTATCCACAGAATTGTTCTTTAGAGTTGAAAACAGTATGCGATTTACAAATAAAGTTCAGTCGAGTAGAAAACAAAGTTGCTGCTAACAATTTAAAGTTAGTCTAGACGGTTGAGAGAGATGAGGTGAGAAAATGCGGTAGAGAGACGAGGGAGGTTACTGGTCACCACCACACGGAACCGGGACCACGGTTTAATACCCCTGCAGTGACGAAGTTGCACGGTAACCAGACGTACCTAAGTAGTTTAGCAAGTATTACCCAACTCTAGAGTCCCTAAAAGTATAATAAGCGACTCCTGAAAACTCTATGGT
Source organism: Cabera pusaria (assembly GCA_954871355.1). Classification (NCBI taxonomy): domain Eukaryota; kingdom Metazoa; phylum Arthropoda; class Insecta; order Lepidoptera; family Geometridae; genus Cabera; species Cabera pusaria. The sequence continues at coordinate 20,340,588 of OX940887.1, forward strand.
AATTGTAATATGAGCAAGATGTGATTTAATTTTGAGATTTAACAGCACACTTAATTTGAAAACACAGCTTTTACTTGAGAATTAATCATTTTATGGATTGCAACTTATTTCTATATCCATCCAGGTATAGAGTTACAGTTTATAGGATTGAGTAGGTATTAGGTGGATACATAAACATGCATGATTAAAAACAAGGGGTTGGCTAATAAATAGCTACAAAAGCCAAGGTGGTAGAGAATGCACAGGGGACTCGTCTGCAAACTTGGACCTGAAGCGACAAGACTGATAGCACCCATCTTATTGGATGCACCAATATCTCTTCAAGTTTCACTAAATATACGCTGTGTTTTCCATTGAAAATTGTTTATACTTTTACATAAGTACTTTGATGTTACGTTCATTTTGCGTTATATGTTCATTCTAATGATACCTTAGTCTAAAACTTTTGCTTTTTAAACTCATACACAAGAAAGTTATTTTAATCTATTTGCTCCTATAATACCTATAATGATTGCTTCATTGCACGTTATTAAGGATCCTATTATCTCAAGCCTTCAAGTTCTGTCCGTAGAACCAACGCGATCTTAAATACCATCAGAATTCAAATAGAAATATAATATAATAGAAATATAGAATATACCAAAAGATATTTCAAAGTTTAAACGATCGCTATCTCTTTAACAAGCATCTAAAGCACATTATGTTTTATTTTAATTTAAAAAGTTAAGCAAGATGGAAGAGGACAATTTCAGAGATTATTGTGTCTCCTAATTTAATTATTTTAGGGAAGATTTTATGGGTTGTTTGTAGCACCTGAATAATTCCCGCAACTTTATCAGAGGGTGAAAAGAGACGGAACGGCGGAGGTTGGCATTAAAAATATTAAAATAAGTAATTGCTCTATCAGGCTTGCACCTGCCACCGTGGCGCCCGCCCGCCCTAGCCGCGCCCTTAAGTACTTTGTGATAAAGGCAATCGTGAGTGTCGCTCTGTATATATTTACGGTGTCGTATTTATAGCAGAGGTGGAATGTTCTCGTACGAGGCGACACGTGTACGATGTAGGGATCTGTACCGATACCGATGTTTACTAACAACGTACTTCGAACATAGGGTTACATAAATTTCTTTTATTTCCTGTAACGTGTTATTCTGGTTAAATTATAGATAGTGAACATACAGTATTACTGTTACACTGATATAAATCATGGTATGATGTCCAACTAGATCGTATAAGGTTTTTGTGTACCTTTAAATCACATTAGCCCCGTTTTTTAGCCCCTTTGGCGTAATGGATAACTTCTAAACGAGAGGTCGCCGGTTCAAACCCTAGCGCGGGAGTTTATCCACAAGTGGTAGTAGCATATTCTATTGATGTTGCGTTTGACTTGCTACCAAAAAATTAGCTTACCGCCATCATTGTGAAATCTGCGACAATAACCTAACATCTTCGACCACATCATCGCTTACCACCAGGCGAGATAGTGGTGAAACGCAGCCTATAAGGTATTTATAAAAACATCACTCTTGCTTGCAATAATATGTTACGTAACGTCGTTATTATTTAGTCACTTCGAACATAATACTCCCAATGTATTTCTCTTATTTTGAGCATCTGTAGCAATAAATGCATAAAAATCTGGCGAACTATTCCCAGACTATATGATGCTAGTAATACGTTATATCAAGCTACTACAGCAATATAACTCGATGATTTAACAAGCGTTTGTAGGAATTCATCACTTGAAGGCACATAAAATATATGACATCAATTACATAAAGTGGTAAATCATGTCTGTCACGGAAAGTCGCGACGTTATTGCCGGATAACTGTGAAATAAGCCATTACTCTGGCCTTGACTAAACGCGGACGAAATTAATTGAGATATTAAGGAGAGTAATGGCCGATCTCACTATAAAGATTATTAGACATTTAACTAAACATTTGTATAGTCTTTGGGGATAAATATAAAATGTTTACAGGTTCGATTTTCTTAATGTTAATTACGACCTAATGTTTAAAAGACCTAAGATTGTTTAAAAACTAAAAAAACTAATACAAAATAACTATATTTTATACATATAATAACTTTATATATAACTAAATACTAAACTACTATATACGGTACTTGGCTAATCATGTAGTGAAATGACTTTGTTTGGTTAGTCTCATTCTCTCGGTTGCCCGTTAGTCGAAAATATTTCATGATTATGGTCAACTGAAGCAAGTAATCTATACTGCAGTAAGCATAGCTATCACTTGGTTCAATAAGGAAAGTTGCGCTGTATTTATTATTGTCAATTGGATAAGAGCTATTTTATCACCCATTAGTCCGAATATTTAGTTGCCAAATGTTATCTTTCATTACATGTAACTTTCATTAATAAAATCTTATTGAAAGTCATCAACATTTAAACACATGCTTTCACCGTTTGCGTGCAGAAACTTTTATTATCGCCATGAATTACATGCTCGATCTAACAACAAGGTGGTCATCACACGCACGACTCAGTAATTAAATATCCATGTTTTATGGGTAGATATATATCCTATTGTAGATATAGGTACTCACTCGGCTCCATTTTTTCCACCCCTATGCAGCATGCCCGCGCGTGCCATCTCACGCCCACGCCCTGTCAAATTATAATATAGGAATTAAAATTATACTTTTCTATTGAAACATAATTTCCGTTTACAATTATAGTAACTCTGAGTTTAAGATTTAAAATTTAATTATTGTGAATAGTAAATGTTAGAGGTAGAATAACTGTAACAATCTGTTTTTTAATTCAAGTTGCACTATGCAGTGAAAATACATATTATTCACAGTTATGCTTTAGCTCACTTTTAGAGATAAAAAATAAATTGTATGTTTTTATAAAGTGTTTCACACTTTATATTTTTGTAAATTGTTAAACACAATCCAAAATTTCATCGAACCGACGGGACTTGAACCCGCAACCTCCGGAATAACATATTCCGGTGCTTTGCCAATTAAGCAACGGTGCGAAGTATCGTTACGACGAAATTAATGGATTGCATTTTGTTAACCCAATTATTAATTGGCAAAGCACCGGAACATGTTATTCCGGAGGTTGCGGGTTCAAGTCCCGTCGGTACGATGACATTTTGGATTGTGTTTAACAATTTATAAAAAATAAATGTGAGAATCATATGTATTATAAGTGTGAGCAGACATTACCTAAGAACGTATGATGACGCAGATTGAAAGCGCTACCTATCTTATGTTATGACGCCCTCCCTCATTCAACGCCGCGCCGACGTGACTGTTCAACGAGACGCGTTTCCGTGAGCTTAGCTAATATAGTAGTGAAAACAAATTATTGTCATTGGCTTTTATTAAGTGTTAATAAATATTGTGACCCTTTAACCTTAAAAAAACTAAAGTGTATTTGCCTACCTATCCTATAGTAAATGTAAGGCCACACCGCGGCGTCTGCGATCTGCGGGCGCGATCTCAGTACTTTTCAATTGTTTTCTGATCGCGTTTGGTGTGAACCAGTGGGTACAAATAGGCGCTATCTGATCGCCGCCTAGATAGTGCACGCATGACGCTGCGGTGTGTCCGTACCTTAAGAGTTCAGCAGATTTGAAGCCCAAATTGCCATTAGAACTAAGATATCATACTCACATCAATAAATATTGAAGAATGGTAAATTTATATCAATTACCACCAACTATATGTACTTAATTTATTACATACGAATACTGTACTATACCTACTCGTTATAGACGTGGCTCCAATGTAATTGAGAATACTTGATGAGCCAACATTAATGTTTAAGTATGAGTCCGTTGTTCCGTTTTTCGTGATCGAATTTATACCGGTTACCAATAGTTCGCCTTTGGGACCATGGATGCCGATGCCATCCATTACGGAAAGACGTTTCCGGGCCTTCCTTTTCCGCATCTTTTCACCGCTAAATACGGTAGGGCCAGATCTTATTTATTATTAGTTGGATGATCCAACGAAAATTGCTGTTGGTTTATTTTCTGCTTCCATTTCTCTTTATTTAGTCGGTAGAAATTGTATAGGCCGCTTAATCTATATACGCAGTTTTTAATAAATATTCGACAATGTTACTAAATAGTTTTCAGCGTCATAAACATAACTTAATGTACGGACACACCGCAGCGTCCTGCGTGCGCGATCTAGGCGGCGATCAGATAGCGCAGTAGTATTTGTACCGAGTTGTTCACACCAAACGCGATCAGAAAACAATTGAAAAGTACTGAGATCGCACCTGCAGATTGCAGGACGCCGCGGTGTTGCCGTACCTTTACTCGTTCAAGTAGACCGCGTAAGACTGTAGAGCTCGAAATAAAATAAAATTCGTAGTTCAAAAATAGGATTTACCTCTTTGTAACCCCCGGTATTGATTTCCAGGATCAAGGAAGGTATAAATAAACGAGACAGGTTCGTACTAGCTATTTTGGTATATAACCTGTATAGAGTTATTTAAGGATTTTCATCCGACAATGCATTGTTAGTGTTATGGATATTTTACTACAGAAATTATGTAAAGGTTATAAACAACAAAGTACAATACACCTTCAATTTGTCATAATGCTTATCTATAACTTAATCTAAACTTATAATAGTTCTGTGAGAACAGTAGACTTCGCGTGCCCTTATAGCCGACATTTTTCCATTTCCCCTGGCTTAGCAAAGCCATTTCAGAGTTTGGGCATTTGCCAAAAAAATAGGAATATAAGTTTAAGTGATTACTCGCGTTCCCTTGGTCCTAGGAGTTTGAATCTGGTGTCTATGGGTTAATCTCGTGAAGGCTAAGAGGACTGCGTAGTAGTCCGTTTGGTGAAGGTAGGTAAAATTTTTCCGAAAAAAAAAACAATAATTGAAATCCGTCTACGCTAATGTTAACGTTTATAACGCTACATCAAACTTCACCCCCGTTCCTCTATCCACTCCCCCTTTTTGGACAGTTTTAGACATCATATTATGTAGAATGAAGTCCTGAGTATATGTATCTCTCAAATTTCTTCGCCTATTTGAATAGATTTTTAAATAAGTCAAAGTCAACTGTCCACACAATTCTTAGTGATTTTACCTATTTATCAAGGATATTCCTATCTCGTGGGCACAACAAACCCCTTAACAAAACAAAGATTAATGATTCCTGCGAAATCGCTTTATGTATTACTTATCGAGTTAAGGAAACAGTTTGTTCCTAAGTAAACGGTGCTTTTGGCCAAACTGCTTTAGAAAATGTTTTTATAGAATTTCTTTTGCAAATTGATTAACATTTGTCGTGTATACTCTTATTATTAGGTTGAACAAGGAAGTCGTGTAAAAACTAGATAACGTAGAGCATTATATAGCAGCATTTTAATATTTCAAATTTAATTGAAAAATAAGCGTCTAGTGGTAAATATATGTGTCATCGCTCCATTATTCATCACTAGAGCCACATTATATTTTATGAGAACATAATTTATAAAGCCAAACAAACGCCATCTCGTTTTTGTCACCTCATCGTAGATAAATGTCGTAATTTAACAATTTAATCAACGATCTATTTAGGAAAGAAGTTGATAGATGGCCAGTTGAGATTATTCGAGCGGCTGAGCGTGCTATAGCGTCTAAATTGCGACATCAACGGTGATAGGTAGACAATGGGCCGTGGAGGAAATTTATGAGATTCGAGCGTTACCGACTGGTGCCGAGCGAAGCAGCGATCCGTCTCACCGCGTTGAGAACCAGGAAACAGTTAAATCACAAACTAGCTGTCAGCCGAACATCAATACTGCTTGGTTGTATCGTCTATGCTGCGAGAACGTTGCACACTGTTGCACAAGATCCATTGTGCACTCGTATTGTATCTATTTGTGATGCATATTTATCTTCTTTGAGAAGGCCGGTCGTAGGAGCGTTGTAATGTTAGTGAGCAATTTCACACGTCATACAATTATCATATCAGCCTGAATAGGAATATCCAGAATATATAGGTAAAAAGTTTGGTTAAGGTCTTGAGGTGTAATTACATATACATGCATATATGTATATGCATATGTACAAATCCACCAATAGTTACTTATGGACAAATTTTAACTGTTAGGAAACAATTTGTAATTGACATTTTTGAGTTAAGTTTTGCATTAATTAATTTACAATGGTAATTTTTACCCCTTATAGTTAGTTCCAGATAAAGCTCCCCATTCTAGCTGTCTTGGTGGATCATCCTGTATATATTTAATTAAATGATCAGTCTCTATTTATTTTAACACCATATCCCATAACCGATTACAAAATTTAGCTACATATAAGCATTACTAAATTATATCCTATTAACGACACGTAACATTTGCTAATACGAGTCGCAAACAAAACACGCAATAAATAATAACACACGTGTACTGTGCGACGATGACGATATATCAGGAATATGAAGTTTTAAGTGGATTACAGGTTGTGTTACGGCGGGCTTTCACTTGGGTAGTAATATCGCGTAAAATCAGGCGATAATTTGGTACGACACGCAAACTGAACATTACGCGCCGTGTATACGAATACGGTTGTACGGCTGAACCAGTCGACGTAATGTGTTGTGTGCTGAAAACTCATTAATATAACTCAATTTGTGTCATATCGAGCTTATAGATAACTAATATGCAATCATGTTTGCGGCTTGAGCAAATTGTTGTGGAAAGAAGTTCGACATATATATGACGAATTCTAGTTTCAAGATATGTTTGTATATTCATTATTTTGCATATATTATCTTCATCAATGTACACGTATTATGAATAGTGGCAGGAATGTATTAAATGCTTTTGATATTATATTTAGATTAGGTATATAAAGGTAGGTAATATTACCGATTATTTGTAGCACTCGGTTTAACTATTCAAATGAGAATATAATATCTTACCTAGACATTCGATCAGGGGGTCGGTAGTGCTGCTTTTTAGTTTGGATCATTCCAAATACCTGTAACAATGAAAATTCACATTAACTTACGTACTTATCTCATGTTACTCGTATACTGTATTGTTTTACAACTTAATATATCAACTAACTATGTTACTACTTATTTTGGTACATAAACACAGAACACAGCATGTTCGTAGACATAGAGGTAGAAAGAAAATATAATACAATATTGATTGATGATTGATTACCAAAAATCAAATTTAAAATTTTATATTATGAATATTCAGGTACTAAAATCGGCGGTCTTATAGCTTAAAAAAATCTCATTAATATTTCTAGGTTTACTAAACAATATTAGTTATTAAAATCTGTGACTAGGCTTTTCAGTAGTCTAAAGTTTATGAAAAATTATCCTGGAAAGTTTCTAAAACATGTCGACGTTATTAGCAATGGCTTTAATATCATATCCATTAGAAACACAAACTAATTTGAGGTTCGAAGTAGAATGTTTCAAAATTTATGTATTACCTTACCTGCGTAATTTTCATCATGTTGTGTGAGTACAGTATTACAGCATTACAGTATTACAGTATTACAGCCATTTGAGTTGTTGAATAAACGCTCAATGAGATTTATAGCACTGCAAAGTATAATTAATTGGCTAAAGAAGTTGCGGACCCCGATGAATAATTTGTCGAGCTATAAAATAAAAACTAAGTACATTATACATTTTAGGCAGTTAGGTAGTAGTAGTAGAGTATTCAGTTAGAATTTATTCCTCTAGTGTATGAGAGTGCATTCAGCTCAGCAGTACGTTTTACTGACATACTTCTGCTATGACCCAAATGGAAAAGCGAACCAGCCTATGTGTGGATAGCTTCACAAACTTTCTATAACAAAGTCAGTGAATTAGCCGTCTCGTCCCGACCGCTCAGACCACGTACATAAGCACTCGGTTAACTCGTATTTAGACCCACTTGGAACCCCTGGATCCGTCACATAAAAGCTCGTTTACGATCACACAGAATTGCAGTTTTTCACGCAGCACCTGTGCCCGTACTAAAATGTTTTATGGCCCACAAAATGTAATACATTTTCAAACTTTTCATATGACATTTATAAAGCCCAGATGAAAAGCACATTTTATGGAATATCCCTTTTGGAAAATCCTAAACACGTGGGATTGTATAAAAACATATTACGTGAGAGCGCGGACAATCGAAGCCGGCGGTGAGTAGGTAGATACTCGGAAAAATTAATTTCAGAAAACTGCAAAGTACTCTGAAGCTCCGCTCACGTTGGGAAAAAGAATGGTTTTGTTTCCATATATACAGTCGGATCCGATACAGAGTTATGAAGGAGAACGGAATGCAGATAATTTACAGCGGCAGCCGGCACAAAGGCACGCCCGGCCTGCGGCCCGCGACCTATATATCCTACGGCTCTGTCCGATAAAACTTTACCATCCACTACAGAACGAATACCTAATTTTTAATATCGGCACTACTTTTTTCACATACGCTTTCAGGTTTCAAGCTCCGGATAAAATTTGTACTCAGTTTATTTGCAAAAGTATTAATTGAAATGTTTGAATGTTTATTCCGAAGCACCAGGGCTTGAAATGAAATCGGTTTATCAGTAGCAGCCCGTCTAAAAGTAATTTGATTAAAAATGATTAATAATACATTATAATTCAAACATATATTTTAATTATTTTGCAGCGCCTGTTTAAACTGAATTATGTCAACTACTAGGACATTCGACCACATTATCGCTTACCAGTAAGATTAAAAAAAATAGTTAATTTACCATCCTGTCACTTCATTATTAAGAACGCTTTAATTAGCTTATTTCGATTTATTAAAACGATAACGTCACTTACTACCTACATAGACATGTAGGAAATACGTACACTTTCAAAGAAGTCGCTATTCATTTATTTTTACTTCTTGGCTTTTTTATACGTTGCCGTCGAATTCATATGTTTTGACTATAATGCCAGGAATAATCTGTGTCGCATATGAGAGGTGCGTGCACTGTCCCAGTTAGCTACCGACAATGGGGAAAAAGCTATTAGAGCCGTCCACGTGTGTTAACCAGTTCAGCCCCTGTTGCTTGTTTTGAAACAACACCGAATGGACGGAAAACAAAATAAAGAATGAATCAGGTCAGCTACACGAGATCCGATCCATCCGAGTCCACATGACTCCATGTCATACAAACTGCAATATTAATCTGTGCCCGTGTGCCACATTCGAGAGAGCTGCATAGTGCACTCACATCCATCGCCCGAGGAAATATATTGAAATTGCTACTCCAAATTAATTCATTGGTGATTTATAATTTGAATTATTACTTTTATATACCTAGGTAATGTATAGACGAACGCAGGAATTACCTCGAATTCGGTAGGTATTACAAACGAAAACATGCATAACTGATGCTGTTGCTATTTTGATTAATAATATTTAACTTCATATACATATTATTACATTATACCGCAATACTCACTTAGATCGAATCGGAAAACCGGTCAGGGGTTCGATCGGTTTAGCGAGTGTCCGGGATCATACACACAATAATGAGTCAATCTCACTTAAGTTTTTACAATTTAATTCACATAAGTAAATAAGACTACTAATTTGCTATACAGTGGCACATAATATGTAGTAAATATTACGCAGGTTAATAAACCGTTATTAGTAAAGCTTACGTTGTAATAGTACCCGCGTTGTAGAGATAGGAAAGAAATACTTGGAATATGGCAAGATAACACTTATCGGTTTTCCCTTAACATAATAAGCTGATAGTTATCGGAGTTGAGGCAATAACGGATCAAGGTCGTCACGCCCGGAGGTATGAGGGTATCCTTACATCAGCTAAATAATAGAGGAAATGTGATTTGAAATGGTACGAGCAGGATTCATGTTTGATCGGTAACTTTATTAGAAATATTAAGATCAGCATGGTATTATCATGCATTTGAAATTAAAAACAAATTCTGATTCAAAATGTATCTTCTTCGACTGGGATCTTTGCAATTCACAATGCTATAAAATAAATAAATAATTTATTTGCACTTTAGCACATTAAAACAGAGTTTCGTAATTGCTTATATACTAAAACAAAGTTTTTGAGCTTTGAATCTCACACTAGGAAACCCTTTGTACCTACCTACTGAAAGATTCATAGATTTGTAGATTTGGGCTCAGCATTAGAAGACAATTTTGAGTTACAAGATTTTGAGAGCAATAATAAATAGTTAGGTGAAATTGTTTTGTTAAATAAAATACGTGTAATATGATTGATTGAAAATAAATAAAGTTAGGCACATATTTAAGGGCATCTACGTAAAAAGAAAGTTAAGGGGCCTGTTCCTTATAGTTACCGATGGCAGAAAACAATTTTACAGGTTTCGAATTTATTAAATGAAACATTTTTCCTGAAAAAAACCTTAACGGGTGAGATACATTTAGGTATCATAATTCAATAAGGATTTCCAGCGTGAATATTTCAGAGCATGAATGCTAGGTCTTGAAGCTAGAATCTAAAATAGACGAGGTGGTCGGTGGGGCAGAGTAGATAGTATGCAACAATGACCGGTGAGTGCTTAGGCTGACAGTCTTTTTGGCGAGCTTCGTCGTCATCTGAAGTAAATATATCTACTAACGTTACGTTTTACTTAATTTGTTTTGAATCTTTTAGCATAATTTTTTACCCCTAATTTTTTTACTTACCTGTGTACCTGTGATGTGTCAGAGCCCCCCATACTATTGTATAAGTACAAAGTTGTTTCGTAGATCTCACGATTTTACACTGAAAGCAAAAGTTTAGGAACTCTACGTTACTAACATTTAACTTGATACAATTTTAAGTTTAAAATACACAAAATCACCCAACGGACCCCATTAAAACTATTTTATCTCTTTTCCTTCTTCTTTGGCTAGAAAATGTAAATTTAGTTTCACGAAGTCGGCAACTCTTATCTGATGACGAGAGATGCTCGCTGCTGACTCTTAAACTTATTTGCTTTTACTGAAGAGATTCGCTTATTTCAGCACTTCCTGACCGCCCCGATACAAGGAAAGGAAATTTAATTATAAGTAGTCGAGCGCAGTGAGCGACTAGTTTTATCAACATTTTCCATAAATAGCTATGATGCTCGTACTGATAACTAACTATAAGCTTTGGAGACATAAGCTTGAGATCTCTGCCATGAAATAGGTCATTTGTTTCAAAGGCGGCCCGTGAAATGAGATAGTAAAAGTTTTTTATAGCTCGATTACTGTAAGGCGGCGTGCGTGCGACGTCCGCGCCGGGTACAACGGGTGTTAGCAGTATTTACTGCTTAAGTACACAAATTATCTGCTACAACTACTTCATTACTCTCTAAAAGGCTCAGTAATCTTAGAGATTCCTTTTTGTTGGACGCTACATAAGAATGAATAGTGTAATTGCACAATGTACAGTAAGTACAGTGTATTAAGTGTTTTATGTGTTTAAGAAATACGATACTTTTACGACCTTTTGAACTTTAAGTTTGTTTTTCTTCTACCATAATATTTTAGTTTACATTAAACTCGACTAAAACGGTACACTATCGTGAGAGTTTAATATGTATGAGTGTTTAGTACAAAATATTTACGCCATCGTAAGAATATCTCGTTAAAAAGTCCATTTTTTGAGGGTAAAGCAAAGTTGTTTCAGGAGCGAAGGTAAACACAGGCATTGTGTCGCGGAAGCAGACATCAAAAGGCGTGTATCAAAGACGAGTGTTGCCACATAGAGGGAGCCACGTTGGGGAGGCCCCCTCACTATGAGGGTGCCAGCTACTTCAAAATTTTACATGCAAACTACACTATTTATAGCAGCCGAAAAATGAACTTCATTTGTGCAAACGGTTCGCAAACAAACAAAATACCATCGCATATTTATGGCTGCGACATTGCTAGCGGCCGCTTTGTAGTAACAAGTGGGCGAATAAGCAATTTTTCTTGCAAGTCTTATTGCGCTCCTAGCTTTACGTGTTCCTAGGAAAAATGTAATAACTACATTAGAAGCTAAAACTACGGTAATAATAACACTTCAGAAGATTTTGAGTAGATAATAAATGGAGCGGTGTGATTGATGTGTGTCGCCGCGAGCGTTCAAACAAAGCAACATTTGACAAACAACTAATTTCAGGAATTTTTAACTACAGCAAGTTCCACGGAACATGCAGATGCGCTGTGCTTCCGGGAAATGTATTCTTATATCGAAGCTTCCTAGCAAAATCTACGTAATAATCTGGTTAAGAACGTAACATTTAACGGATTTTATCTAGATTTGCAATAGTTATACATAGCTACAAAATATGCAGAGTGTAATCATAGCACCTTATACATCATAACACCTTGTATATACTGCCCATGCAGTAACTATAAGCTTTGAGTTATTCATGTAAATGGGTCTCCCATCTCGTGAACACGACCTTCGCTCACACTTCAGCCACTCATTATAAGCAATTCCTATTCAAGAAACTTTCTTATTTTATCAACACAGCACCAGAACATCAAACTCTCGTCTTATATATCCCAATTCGTTTTTCTTCCAATGTATAAAAATTATCGAATGACATAAATAAGTCATGTTGAATAAATAAAATGGTTTGAGTCCTCCTTTGGGAAAAATGTATAAGTCGAGTAATTCGATGTGAATAATGAATGAAAAATTTTCCCCTCACAAGGTTACGGGAAAATACGGGATCCATTTGTCTTGCGGAGAAAATGTACCTACCATATATGCGAAGTACAAGATACAGATTAGAATAAGTAAATAAAATGCGTTTAAAGTCTAAACGAAGATTAATTTAATTACGAACATTAATTTGATTCGATTAGGGGCTTTGCCGGAATTCTTTATGAGGTAGCTTTTTCGAATAAACTCTTAGGTACATTCGAAAAAGCAAAGACACGATCTAGTGATTACAACCACTAGAATACTAATATATATAGATAATTATAAATGTTATACACATTTATAATTATCTATATATATTAGTATACGCCTACGCATACCAAACTCCAAAGAGAGTAGTTAGAATAGAAGCTGAGTGAATGCAATGCCACCGGCCACGTAGCATCGAACAGTAAAGATACATAAACAAAGCGCCGGATATGGATCAAGTTTTGTTTTCGAACAGCTTATGTGGAAGAAAGTCCGCTTCTCAGTGAAAGCGCTGCGCAAATAAATAGCGTCAGAAACAATGCATGCATTGTTTGCTGTAAATTGGATGAAGTAATTTACTTATGCCTCTTTGAACTTTGCCACAATAAAGAAATATTATTCATTTCAATGCTGAATACAAAGCTATCGCAGCTGCTATCCAGCCGACAATTTGCGGCCGTTTTTCATTCTCGTTTTGCTACTATTTTAGAGTGAACATTTTTGAAATGCTATTACAGATGTTATCTATCAATGAGAAGTTTAGTTTCTGGTAGAAACATTTTTGAAGGTTTTTTTCTTTAGTGGAATAAAAATGAATGAACTAAAGAAACTTTCTAACTACTGGCAATTTTTTTATAAAACTTTTTATCCGTATTCATCATCACCTTATGCCACGAAACAGAGGTATATAGCAATTGAAGTGAGATTTTGTGTATACGAGTATATAAATACGCAAATCATAGCTTACAATGCATTTTCATGGATTTTTTTTCAAGGCCTTATATCCTTGAAATAAAATCTGCATCTTCAAAAGTCTTCGGGAAATTTGGTTACATGTCATGTAGCGCATTTGAAAACGGTCGTATAATTTTATTTGTATGTGTGCATAACCCAAACAATTAAATAAATACCATTCACGATTTCCTATTATACTCGTATATAGGTCAGTAATGTCCAGTAGACAATGTGTGTGAGTAAATCTAATATTGATTCAACAATAGACAGAGTCTGCATGACCTAGATTTCAGCACCAGTGTTCTAGCATGAAAGGCTATTAAAGCCTTTAGACATACAGGCTATCTAACACCCTACGTGCTTCCAAAAAACGATGCTTTCTTTTGAAAATGCTTTCAAAACATTAAAAAACTCCTACTTACTTAAACTCCGAATGATTTTGTAAATTTCCACCTAAAAGCGTTTGCAAAATTCTCTAGTGATACCTATTACTGATGCTTCAGAATATATTTCCAATATTCTGAGCTTTACTACTTATCCTTGAGCGTGAATAAATGTTTTCGTAATCGCCCTCAGCCTTCAATTTGTTCAGTTAATGCGAGACAGTCGAAACATCTTGTAGAATTAAGATCTCACCTAAGAACACTTGAATATATTGAGCGAGATAATTTATTAAACGGTATTAAAATACAACCGAAAATAAAAACTATGAAACTTAAACTATTTGGAAACTTGGGACATTTAAGTGGGACATAAAAGCTGGCGGCGCACTTGTCCCAGTTTTAATGATAATTTTATTACATTGTATAAACTACACTCCTAATTTTTGACACATTTCGGGGTTTATTGATATTAGCTTTGCTTTTTTTTATTAAAATGGTTTATTATATACCTAATAAGCAAAAAAAAAATTGGAGCGAATATGGCAATAAAAACTACAATAGACCTATACGAAAATAACGATGTTATTTCTTAGCTTTTATCTAGAATGAATTTATGTTATAAATGGTGTATTAAGATTAAAGATTATAAGTATAAGATTATAACTATAAGATTGAATTTGGGTTGTAATAGCAGAGAATAATTAATAGTACTACCCTCCAGTGAAGAAAAACATTGTTAAGAAACCCCCGGCTTAGTAAGCTTGCAGAATACAGGTGTAAGGCAAGCTCGTATCAATCAAGTAACAGTTTATGCATAGAATCAGGACACTGCGAAGTGTCCTACTGGCCAGCTACCAAATCTGTCGCCATAACATCTAATGTATTCCGGCAGCTGTAGGTGAGATAGTGATCAAACGCTATATGATATAAAAAAATAAACTAATATAAGATACTTTTCATAAATAAAGTATTTAAACCTCCAGCGAACGTAATACAATGAGGCGTCGATCAGCTTCCGAATACAAAAGATGATAACGTCTAACTTTGTAAATTAGGGTTTCGGCAACTATTTTATCGCTCACTAAAAGTTATAAAGTCAAAAACGTCACAGCATCGTTTGAGGGCGTCCTCCGTCCTCCCTCGGCAATTTGACGAGGGTTCCGCTTAAATACTTATTTGTACGAGTTTACAGCCGCGGCTGATGTCAACCCGGAATTGGAATGAGAAATACGAGCGCCATCGTTATTTTAATTTGACTCAACTTGAGTATCTTTAAACACCTTTATAACAATAATAATACGCGTACTTTCAAACAAACAACGCACTCGGCAACAAACAAAGCTGAGGGCTTTTACATAAACGCTTTTATTGTGATTACGCGACGTGCGGAAAATTATCTCGTAAAATATTAGCCGAAATTTGGCGGTTGTTGTTTATTATTGTGTTTTCGGCCATCAGACGAGTTCTAACAATAAAAGGCACACCGCAGAAGGTACACTCTTTAAAAGGACCCCATTGTTTGCGATGCAGCACACGATCGCGACCCACATACGATTTTCTCACATGATTAGTTTGGGAAAGCTCGCTCGGGCATCAGCATAAACAAACGGAAGGGTTTAACTTTCGTAACTCGGGCGTGCCTGTAAAAACGCGGCCAAAGGATTCAGTTACAGGCACATATTGAGTGTACAGAGGAATTAGCATATTCAGAGACGTGCTACAAAACGGCTCCGTTTAGCGGAATTAATGAACGCGGAACATCGTCATTAGACGCCTCACGGAGATGTAAACTCTTCGGATGCGGAGTTTGAGCGTTGCCTAAATTTAGCATCTCCACGGGTACCTTTAGTTAGCTGCGTATTGATTAAGTCAACACTGCGGCACCTGCAGCTTCCTGTCCTGCGGCGCCAAATACTAATGTAGAGCTTACTTGATCGACATTAACCGAGTCTAGGTGCTTGACCTCAGTAATATACCGGTTTCTATCAATCTAGGATACTTTACGAGTACATTATATATATATATATAGAATACTTTATATTCAATTTATTTGGTCGTCATATTTTGTCATATTATTTCTATAGTCAGCTTACCGTAGTAGAGCCGTTAAACTTAACTCCATAAAAACTAATGGCGACTTATTTACAGCTGTCGTCGGATTGCTCTACGCTTACTTAGTTATTGTTATTTCGTGATATATCATAAGTATCTTTATACCTTATGATCATAGAAAAGAAAACTATGGTATGGTTATTAGTTTGATAATGATTCTGGTACTCTTTTTCAAATTGCCACGAGGTTTTGTACTTAGGTAACTATATATTCGAAGTTAGTTAGATAGAAAAGTAAAAAAAAATTAAGATATATTTTGTCAATTTTTCAAGGTAAGTAAGTTGTAAAATACGACGAGTTCGAAGAAAAATAAATACTTGAGTTATCCTTGATTCAATTCCCACTGCATTTATTTCTCAAGCATCTAGCAAATGTTGTCGGGTAAAATTTATACTTTGCTTTCCTGTATAAGGAAATATTTAAAAAAACCTAATGATTTTAATTAAAGATATTATGTTTATTATTCACTAGTATGTAATATCATAAATTACCAATTACGCTAAATTAAAATGAGAAAATGACGAGTTGGTGTTTGGAATTGAATCTCCAGAATGTATTTAATATGTATTCAAAGCATCATAGATCATTTTCAAGCGTCTGCGTACGGCGTAGGAAGCGATTGTTGGACATGAATATATTCATGTGATGTTGTGACACACGTCGAACGCAAAAAATATAATACACACAGTACCGCGAGAACGATCGCGAAAATAATATAACAACAGCAGCCGATATGAAGCGACTGGGAACCTTGAAGGAGATGGAAAATATGGTACTTACAGTTTGAGATCATTTCGGATTTTAGAGCCTTGTTTTGACTTTGTAAGGTAAGAAATAAACACTTTAAAGTGATTAAAGTTGATTTTTCCCATTTTAATCATAATATTTATCTTATAGGCACTACATAATATATAGAAAAACACAGATAGAATGATGGTATATTTAAACACTGTCAAGCTTAAATCGACTAATCAGTTACCCATACCTATACTGATGCACTGGACCCGAATGAGTAACGGCAGTGTAATATATGTATACGGGGATACGGGGGTTAATATATCACGAAAGTTTTCCTCACAAGGTACGTACTCACTAAAACTTGCTGATTGACTAATAGACAAAGTCCAGCCTACATCGATATGATATTTTGCACAGAAAATCTATACTTACTACCAACATAGGCGGCACCCACAAAGTTTTTTAAAATACTTTCCTTAAGAGGGTTGAATAGGGAAGGAAAGTGTATAAATTAGCTTCTTTAGATGTAAATGACCTCATTATATTAATGTCATGGCAGTTAAACTGTACGTCCTACAAGCACAGATTATACAATAGTTACTACGTAACTACAAGTAAGAAATGTGAAGTTTAGCATTGGTATTGTGAGCTAATTCTATTTTTAACTGCCAACCTATTATGTTCGTTAAACTGACATAACCAGAAAAACTAGCGCGTTTATCTAAATACATGTAAAAATATACATGTAATAAATGTTGATACTAAATCTTACGTCGTCAGCAGTATATGTTACGAATACTGTCCACATGGGCAGTATCCCTGATACACTGATAAAGAGGTCGGCATCAAAATGTCCTGAGCTTGCGCCAGGCAGGATTGCCTTCCGTTTGGCATGAAGCCAGTCGTCTCTACCGACTCTTGTAACGATCGAGTAAAAATCTTTATGGAAATTTATTACCTCCATCGTTCGGAAAGTATGAAATTATAGCCAGGGGAAATTGATTACCGTACACCTGAATGAACTTTTTGAAGGTAAATGGAGTACCTATCCGTTGAAAGTGAGCTGTATCAAAGCATATTTCCTCGACGTTGATACCGCCAGGTTCATTGTATTTTTTTCATTAAACTTAAGGATTGGTAACCATTGCACGTACAATGATACACGTAAAAAAACACTGTGTTAATTTATACCACCTCAGAAAATGTCGGTACCATTAGCTTATGATTTGAAATGAGCCGCCCTGTTTATACTTTTCGGGAATCGGCATTCTAAAAACGAACTAGGGTTTTAACATAAGTATAAGTGGCGGGGTGAAAGCGGGGGTCGAATCGGGCGAAATATACATTGATATTTCTAGGATGCTCCAGCTATCGCGGCTCAAGTCACTCAAGCTCGAGCCTCCTTCAGGCTGCCTCAGTGAGAGATTGTAATCCAGCTTTGTCAGAGTTACCGCGAAGACAGGAAGTGGTGGGAGCTATCCAAGTAAATACCAGCTTGATGCAAGATCAGCCAATAGAAACAAGAGTATGTTCCGAAAATCTACGTTAAAAATTCCTGATAAAAAACATTCCGCCGTTAATTTTCTTACTTTATGTAACAAATGGCACAATTAAAATACTTATCTGATGTTATTATTAGATGGCATTGATACTACGATTAAATATCTATTTATTCGTAGCAGTGACACCATATAATAACAGCGCGGCGCGGCGGGTCGAACGGACATGTCAATTTTTATTTGCGTCAGCCCTGATGGTACAAAAAACAAAGTTCCGTGTCCCTAATCGATGGTATGCAAAAATGTTTTTGTGTGAATTGCCCATCTTCTTAGTTATCATCATCATCACCATTATCAGCCAATTTCCGTCCACCGCTGGACATAGGCCCATCCTATTTATTAGTGACTGTAATTTTTTTTTCAAACTTGTGAATGCAGCTTAAAATTAAATAAAAAATAGTGGACAGTCTCCTCAGAATGTTTTACTCTAGTCACAACGGAACAGATAATTAACTAACCTAACCTTACGGTCCCATCTCAAAAATTTAATCTGTACATAATGTATAATTTTTACTATTGTTATATACCGACTGTAATTCGTCTAATTTAGTCGAACAGAGGAAGAGCGACTGACTCGCTCGAAACCTAGGTCGAGAAAATTCGACTAAAGGTACGTGAATTACAGCCGGTATATAACAATAATAATGTTACAAATTCACGATAATTTTAAAAATCAAAATATAATTTTTACGACTTTCAGTAAAGGTACGACCACGCCCCGACGTCCTGCGTCCGCGTGCGCGTTACCGATCTGATGTTCAATCGTTTTCTGATCGTCGTTGATCTCGTTTGGTGTGAATCAGTCGGTACAAATACTACTGCGCTATTTGATCGCTGCCTAGATCGCACACGTAAGACGCTGCGGTATGGCCGTACCTTAAAACTCGCTGCTGCGCGCTGTTATTTCCTGTAGGAGTTTTTAGGGTTCCGTAACTTAAAAGGGAAAAAGGAACCCTTATAGGATTTCACTTTGTTGTCTGTCTGTCCGTCTGTCTGTCTGTCTGTCCGTCTGTCAAGACCCTTTATCTCCGCAATGCGTAGAGGTATTAAGTAAGTTGAAAGTATTGAAACCTATAATAAATACTTGGGTCTACGGTATCTTTCGGCTGTGAAAATATCAAACCTGTAAGTCAACGTGATAAAAAGATATGATAGCTTATTTTCGCATATTTTGCGATTTTACAAGGGAATCAAAACCTAAAGGGTATTTTCCGTTGACCTAAAATCATGAAATTTGTCAAGAACTAGATCTTTAACCACATATAAGAATAAATCTATAAACCGTAAATATGTAGTTCAATAACAAAAATAAAAGTGAATTTAATTGTATGTTGTTTGTTGCAATACATTTTCTATGGATCGAACCGTAATGTTAAGTTTGTCCTTTAACCTAGTTTGAGAAGTTGGTACGGAAGCCTCGTTGGGCGAGTCCAACACGCACTTGGCCGGTTTTATTTCAACGAATGAAAGGTATTTCAATAAAGGATTATAGATCGGCACAGAAATCCAATTACGACGTGCTTGATTACTCATCAGTATTATCCGAGATTAAGATTAAGTACCAATTAGCGTAAAATTCCCTTAACCATTGTTATCACCGTCTGATTTTACATTACTTGTTTCCAATAAATTGAAACTGCCATTGAGATATCAATCCACAGACGAGTATATAAAATTTAATAATTCAGAAAGTCAGTGGACCGAAGAAAAGATTTATTGAAAATCGCGTGCCTGAATATAATTCATTTCGAAAGGGTCCTGGAAACAATACCCAAATAGAATGTGCCCAATGTGTCCATTGTTCATTAATGGATTTATGTGAAGGTACAAGGGGACTTTGGCCAGTTCAGTGATTTTAAAACCAATATGTGTGACTTATCTCAATTTTGTAGTCATCTTTTATCATAGTCAGTCATCTTTTATAGTAAGTTACTTGTTAAAAAGGCTTTGAAGTAAAGCGAAGCAAATAACGAAACTCAAATAATAGTGTAGTAAGAATAAGATCGTTTAAAAAAACTAAAAGCCGGTTCGACTTCAAATGCCGCGCTTTTAATTTTCAGTACCAAGTTTGAGATGTTTATCTCCATATCTCTAGAGATACTTATCAAATCTTGATGAAATTACTATGGCACCACTCTAGAAATATGTCCTTTCAATAAAAAAATAATCATCAAAATCGGTTCATAACCGACGATGTTATACGCGAACAAACATAAAAAATATATACGGTCGAATTGGGGAACCTTCTTTTTTTAAGTCATTTAAAAAGAGAAATCATATTTTATTCGGACTACAGACGTATAGTATATAGAAACTAAATATGGCCATTTCAACGAAAGAATATATAGAGTTATTGTTAGTTTTATAGTCTGTATATATAAAGTAACTTATATACTGTAGTATATGTATTATATTACAATAGTACTGTATTATATAAAGTAACTTATATACCACTTGCAACTTTGTTTAAGCTGAGTTTATATAAATCTGTATTTTTTAAACTGCTGATTGATTGCACGAGGAATTAAATGTTATCTTAACCAGAGGTTTGTCAGGTATGGATTACAATGAATCCGCTTTAAATAAGTAACTACATACTCTTTTTAGGGTTCCGTACCTCAAAAGGTAAAAAAGGAACCCTTATAAGATCACTTTCTTGTCCGTATGTCCGTCTGTCTGTCTGTCCGTGTGTCACCACCGATTTTTTAATCTCTATCTCTCCTCTATGTGCAATGAAGAATTTTCTATTCTATGTCCACAATAAACTGGCCAAGTGCAAGTCGGACTCGCACTCGTAGGGTCCCGTAACACAGATTTTTCGCAACTAAAAAATTAACTTTGTTTTTTATAGTGTTTGTATGAAAAACAAAGTTATCTTTGCGATCGCCATATCTCAAAAACTGCTGACTGTATCTCGTTCAAACCAATTATCGTTGTTAGTTTTTATTGAAATCTACAGCATATATTTTCTTTAGGTTTTTCACTCCCATACTTTAAAAGTTAGAGGGGGGGTGTCTGGGGGTGGGGATGTATGTGTGTCCCCCACACATTATACCGCTTTAGACGCGCCTTTCAAATGATTGACTTTGAGAAAAAATGATTTTAAGAACCTCAGTGTAATTTTTAAAGACGTATCCATAGACACCCACCCCACACGTATAGGTATGAAGAAAACTTTTTTGTTTGTTTCAGTTGCATGTATGGGATGCCCCCCCTTAAACTTTTGTATTTTTTATTTTAGTATAAAAATCGGAAAGCGGTTTACAGAATACATCTCCCTACCAAGATTCAATTCTGTAGTCCTAATAGTTTCGGAATAAAATGGCTGTGACATACGGACGGACAGACAGACAGACAGACATGACGAATTTATAAGGATTCCGTTTTTTGCCATTCGGCTACGGAACCCTAAAAACCTTGTATACATATGGGCACTCTCTTGTGACTCTTTCGCTTGATTCCCATACGAATCAGAGATATTGTGACATTTTAAGTAGATCAGTTTAATCATTTAAATTAAACTATGAACAAAGAAGCTGACTTGATTTGCGGACTATAAGGAGCTCAAATCAAGTATCTATGTATGTACTGTATACTGCTAGTCTTCAACGAATCTTTTAATTAAACGCATGTTTTAAATCTGATAGGCTAGCATTTGACCACCATCTCGATAGGCTTAAAATACTCTGACTCTTAAGGCTGTAAACTGCTGGAACACCGTTTTGACCTTGTTGGTTGTAAGCTACTGTTTCGTAGCAATTCAGACGGAACATCGATATAATAATGCTCCTACCACGTGTGCACATTTGATAAGATTTATTATTATTTCTACTACATAATTCGTGTATAAAATGTCTTTAGGATACCTTATTGTTAGGTTGTGAAAGCTGCAAGATTCTCGTCACAAAATAATTCTTTCACTTAGAAAGTTTTATACGATTAATAATTCGATTTGTTGCTTAATTGGCGTTTTATGACTTAAAAGCATCGTGACTCATAATGTACTTGTATGTAAAATGTAAGAAATATATTTGCATATAGCTTTGATGTTATATTATGTCGGTTTCTTACATCATTGACCGTTTGATTACTACTACTGATTAGCATAATGAAAGTTAGTCTAAACACAATCTATTTCGTTGTCTAATTTGTTACGGTTAACTTTATATTGAAGGCACCTAGTAAATAGTAAATATAATTATTTTTTATTGGCTTTAGGACTCAAAAGTGCCTTAATATTAACTAATCTATCATTATAGAATATGATAGAAAATTCTGTATTATAATAACACATCTTAATCATTTTCTTAAAACCTCTCTTTAACACCTGTTACAAAACAGTCAAGTACTACATTTCATAATGTTGAAATATATCAGAGGGGTGTCTGTCTGGATTTTGTATAGTCTACTAGCTGATACCGACTTCGTTCACGTACAGCAAGAATTTTTTACTGTAAAGCTCTGTCAATCAACATTTTTTTTAATATCTTATAGTGCGTTTGACCACTATCTCACCTGTTGGTAAGTGATGATGCGATCGAAGATGGTAAGCACGCTAGGCCTAGAATGGGAACTGGCTCTCAAGGATAGCTGCCGAAACACATTAGATGTTTGGGGACAGGTTTTATAACTAGAGGGTGGTAGCTGACCAGTCGGACACTAGATAGTGTACTACTACCAACATTTATGTGATCTGAGTTATTTAAGTTATGTGTAAATAATCATGATTTTATTTTCACTAAAAGTAGCCTATGTTAATGCTATAAATGCTATAAAGTATCTCCTTGTTAAATTTCAGTAAGATCGGATCCTCCGTTTAGGCGTGATTAGGTAACAAATAGAGTGACAGAGTTACAAACTTTTTTTAAACATTAGTCTGGACAGGCTAGTGTTTGACCACTATCTTATGTTGGCAAAGTCACAGAATAATGAATAGTACAAGTACAAAGTCCCTATCGTAAGTGTGATCGAGGATGGACGATAGATCTAAAATGGTTATTTCTTTATCATCCGATAACGAGACCCCGTTAATGTTTTTTTTTCTGCAAATCATTTCTAAATGAAGGAAATAATTTGCCAACTATTTTTCAGTGATAAAACACATCCGGCATGGTGGTGTGACGTCATCGTTCCGGACGCAGCTGTCGGCAGTCCGACAGAGTCCCAGCATGGGAAAGCGCCTCCCCCGAGCTCTCACTGTCGACTGCGCGGCATTGACATGCAATTATTTCTGAACTTGACTTACTTTTTATTTTATTTTCTATCAATTTTGCAGAGATGTATTGTTGTGAACCGTTGTGACAAAGTGTACGGATGCCAAACTTCAAAAATCTGATGAATTTAGCACTGTGTGTGTTTATCGTTGTTTGCTAGAAGCACAGATGAAGTTTCTTACTACTTCTAGTATTCTGTGGATCGAAGTAATCGTTCACTTCCGTTTGTATGCATGTAGACGACAGATTAATTAGATTTAATTTTAAATCGTAAATATCTCTTAATTAATTACTACAAATTATATGATATCAATAAGCTTATTGATGTTATATAATTTGTAGCAAATAGAAGAATAACTAATTATTTAAATTATATCAAAGTTAAATGTTAATTTTGAATATTGTAAATCAATCTTCAAATGGAGAGAACTTCTTGTGGTTTGATACTTTTGTATTTCCATTTTCCGTGAACCCTTTCCGGTCGATAAGTTTGATGGTGTTCCACATAAATTTTACTATGTACAACGGACCCATTGTGTTCATGTTGACCTGATTTACCCACTTCTGTAATCAATATCGATAACACTGCAAAATATCGCTACAACTTTATATGCTCCATATTCGTATATTGCTATGCCCAATCAATGTTCGTAAATGTTGACCCAAAAAACACAAACTGCAATATTGAGTTATACAAACATACATAATTCATTTATATTGGACTACTGGACACAGCAGCCTTCGATTAAAAAGGTGGGTGTTTATTAGAAATGGGACAACGTATCGACGGAAATTGTTTTATTCAGCTGGTGGCGTATCTATACAATTGTGGCTGCCTTTTATGTCATTGGAAACTAGGCGACCGCCCTCTGGCGACAACTGCCCTGTTTCAGTTCATTCGCTACACAAAATGTTACTTTATTCAACAATTCGCTATAAAATATCAGCACTACAGTCGTTTGCTTCACAAATTGTATCTAGTTAAATTTACGGTGCATGCTTAGGCCTATATTATGTTAGGGTAGTCGGAAAATAGCTGACCATGTTCAAATTCAGGATATTACATAGGTACAATGTTGTTTATTTAGGAGCCTTTGTAGATATTTATTTAAATTTGAACCTATATATATTATATCTAGAATAAACTTTTGTTCAATCGATGTGCAAAGGCAGAAAAAAATGTAATTCCGGAATGACATCGCCAGCAGTAAGCTCATGTCTAGGTAGGGCCGTGTCTATCCAGTGTGCCTCCGCGGATTTCACTAAGCCAATGTGAGCCCAACGAGAACAAGAAGCTCGTGGATTTCAATTCTCTTTGTCAAGTGGCCTCAAAGCACTGAGACGTTGGAATGCGTTTTAGAGACGAGAGCTCTTGCGAGGCGACCGATATCTTCAACTGCTCTGTTCAGTTTGTGGCGCTCATCCTAGCTTACATTTTTACTGTCAAGGGACAGAGTAGCTTCTTGTGAAAAGCTCTTTATTCATTACACAAATCTAACAATACTCAATATAATAATTGAGTAATATATATATATATATATATATAACATACTCTACAGTCTTTCCATTAGAAAAATCTCAAGCTTTCTAAGTAGCACCTATAATACCTAGTTACCATCTCGTATACCTATTAGGTAAGTACGTACTTTATTGGTAGCCTGTGTAATGGTTCATTGTTTTTGCGGTAAGTGGTCTGAGATTACACAAATTGATGCCTGTGTATTTGAAGTGAAAGGAAGTGTTCTGTTCCAGTTAATGGACTCGCTTGTTTTGTTTTTAACAATGCATCGGTTTATGATGCCGCCACACCGCCGCCGCCGCCGCCGGCCGTCCGCATCCAGTAATGATACCGTACCACTTACATATAGAAACTATTGCATGCCTCGAACAATAGCGCTATAATTTAGTTTAAATATCACCTTGATGTTCAAGGTCGAACATCAGCGGTTAAACTCACCATTGTTCGAACTTTATATGGTTCTTTTTCAAAACAGTAACACCGATGTTCGCACAAAAAGTAAAATCGATCCTCTAAAATTGCACTTCGAAAAATGGTAAGTATAAATGCAAACAGTGATATCTCGGGGGATATTTCACGCGTCGTCAATATCCGATCGCATTTCGGTTGATAGGATGTCAATCCACTTTATACCCAAGACGCATTCAGAAGTGGCGTAAGACGAACCACAGCTTCAGTAGATTCGAATATCGCACCTCGCATTACCATCCTTGACGCTAAAAGTGGATCGATCGGTGGATGAGTCCGGAATTCCCGCGAAACGGTCGGCGGATGGCGAAGTAGTTGTAGAACAAGTCTAGTGCTTCTGTCGCGTCTAGACGGCGGGCTCGCGTCGGGTCCCTATCGGCTGCCGTAAAATTATGTGACGTGGGCGGGCAACGTACCAACCTAGGATATCCGCTCAAACCCGATCTTTATTCACTTATTTAATTTATTGCAAACCTGTCGAACTATCCGCTGTACACGGTTGAGTTAACATTTTACAAAGCTCTTCCTCGGGCAGCTTCCCATATACGATTATTGCAGACGATTTTAACCCAGGAGTTCCTTTCCTTTATATAAAAGCATAAAAACACTTCCAATACTTAGGATCGGTAGATCGAGTATGATACTGGTATAGCTTCCGAGACCTTTCCGAGGTGGAGTTTATTGCAATACGGACTAGTATATACCTATGTTAGTGCGATTTTTATAATATTTGTGGACAAATAAGATGTTGATTGTGATTTTAATATATAATTTTAATACATATATATGTGTTTATAGGTTCACAAAACTTTGGTTAATTAGATTTTCTATTTCAGACCTAACATAAACCATTTGAATTTCAATTTTTATAATCTTGATAAATAATTAATGAACAATCCTAGTAAATGGGCTTTATTATTGTTTACCTAAACGCTATATTTTCTGTATTGTTTATCTTTCCCACCTTTCTCAATGAAATAAGTTTAGAAGAAATAAAAGATCAAATAGAAATGAGAAAAGTAGTGCGATTAACCCGGCGTTAGGTACTTATGTTGAAAATCGGAACACGTAGCAGACTGGATAGTGGATACTGGAGCCTGCAGACGGCGGTCCCAACTCAAACGCTGAATACATCTTGTACGAGCCAAGCTCCTGGAAATACTTTCCCTTTAAAACCATCTTATATTGAACGTATTGGCAATTATAGTTTACTCTATACACGTACGTAACGTACCTAACTCTATGCTGTCTACCTCAAATAAAATTGTCTGTGTTAATACGGACTCGTTCGATTTGAACATAGATCAAAATTTTAATTATTCTT
Organism: Cabera pusaria; assembly: GCA_954871355.1. NCBI lineage: Eukaryota > Metazoa > Arthropoda > Insecta > Lepidoptera > Geometridae > Cabera > Cabera pusaria. The sequence continues at coordinate 20,367,477 of OX940887.1, forward strand.
TTACCGCTACTTAAATATACGATACGAAAAAATGCTGTCCCAATTTTACATCCTAAAATGCAGTTATTCCACGAAATATGTGCTCCTGTTTCTCACTGATGACTTTGTAATTAAATTAACGACTTTGCGTAACCAACGCTTGGCAGATAAAAATGTACATGCACATGTTTATTTAGAGCGTTATTTGGACAATGGAGGTCGCGAGATAACCCTAAGAGTAATTGGTCTATCGCGGCAAAGAAATCTAGATCAGACAATGCGTTATTTACGAAACTCGTAAGTAATTTGAGAGGTGTTAGCAACTTTCTCAGTGAGAGTCGTGCTAAATGGCGAAACTTCGGCCACAATAGAACAAATGTTGGTTCAGAAGACTTGATAGTAATAAAAGGACTGAATGAGCTCTGCATTGTTAGTAACGAGTTTTCTGTAGACCACGAAACGTTTTACTTATTCGTTTAATCTAGTTTATCGCATTTTATCTTCCAATGAAATGTTGTTAAACATTATGCCATATTTTTCTCCAAAATTAGGTGTAGAAAGTAACTAACAGAATCAAAAAGTTTCCTCTGTAGACATAAAACTATTTTGCCATCATGCATGGAAATGATCTTCTCTGTAGTATGCAAAATCTAGGCCATTATAAGCCGTCCTCTACCGACGCAAAATTAAACGCGAATGTTTTGGTAATTTAATCTAAACCAACATTGATGTAAACGGGTCTTAAATGGGATCAAAAACAAAGGTTTCCTTCCCTGTTTCACGTTCCTTCTATATCCCTTAATTATCAAGCGTAGTAGACCGCAAGAACGGCTTAGCTAAACTTAAAAGACAATTTATGTCTGTTTAGAAAATGATACAATTACGTGATACAGTTATTTATTGCTATACTTTGTTGTTTCCATATATTTACAGATACAGTTACATTACATAAGTATGGTCCTAGTTCAAATTACGCACTACTTACACGCCTCGTGTATCTCATTAAGATTATATTATAAACCAAATAATCAGGCTGAAATTAGGAAACGTAATTTAAGTACAATAATTAATTTTAATCTTCGATCGAGAATTCAATACGGTGAGTAATACCTGGAACTCTGGAACCATAAGTCACTTAGAAACGCTGATGGCGACAGCAGATCCTACTTCATACTACATAATATATATACTTGTATAAGTACATGATTATAAATTACCAACTATTACGACAACAACGACAGTCGACACGTTTACACAACGTTATAATCATGATTCAAACTCACGATAACTATAAATCTAATATATATAGGTACACTTTATCTACCACCCTCTTAAACAAAAAAAGGATTTTCCTATTCGGTTATCGGTAACATAAAAAAATAATCAGTTGAAACCACTGATCTAACATTTCACTATAAACGTAGTGAAATCCTAGATCTGTAGTTCATTAATTATCTTAGTTAATTTCACCATTTATGCTACTAATCGAGATTTATTGAACTAAGTTATACTAAAACGTGTTCAAACGTCGATGTTGATCTTGATTTACGCGTACTTGATTTCACCACCTCCCATGAGGCTTCATTTGATCGGGTTTCCAAAACCAAGATTTTATGCTATTACGCACAATGGAACGTAAATGTCGTCATAGAACTGTCGTATTAGATTGTTTTGGTATTGTCAAACTAACGAATTAATATTATCAAATTCGTTTCCGTGTCCGTGCATTTTATATATTTATGTGTTTGAATCGTGAATTTCGAATTTTAAATTGTAGGCCAAGGAATTAAAATATTTATAATTTTAATAACTAAATAACAAGACGTCTTGTCTTGTTATGCCATGCACGGACATGGAAACAAACGCGGAAAATACGAGTGACAGTGGCTGTTAACAGTGTAAACGGGATCAAGAGCGCCAAACGTCCAAAATCGGTGGTGGCCCCGCATGGTGGTAGGACACTATCTAGTGTCCGCCTGGCCAGCTACCACCCTCAAGTTAGAAAATCTGTCACCAAACATCTAATGTGTTCCGGCAGCTATCCTTGAGAGCCAGTTCCCATTCTAGGCCTAGCGTGCTTACCATCTTCGACCGCATCATCACTTACCAACAGGTGAGATAGTGGTCAGACGCTAGCCTATAAAGTATAAAAAAAAAATAAAAAAATCGGTAGTTCAGAATTAAGACTCGTTTTAACTGTAACTGCGTTCAGTTTGTAGTGGTGAAATGCAAAATGCCGGTTTAATCTCAGTTAAACACGTAAATCAAGTTCAAGTCGACCTGATCGCGTTTATATTCACTGGTGAAATCGGCCCTAAGGCTTGAAAATGTCTAACAATCGTACATGGAAAAATTGAAATAAGATGTTTTCTATAATCTCTACTCGCTTTTCATGAAACAAGAGTTAATTAGATTTTCGTAGGTATTACACGCTTGCTGCATTTTCATTAAGAGTTATAATTGCATTCTAAAGTGGGCATTCTGGTTTATAACTTTATCAAACCCACGAAAGTCTGTAAATGTAACCACAATGAATGGAAGAACTTGCTATACATTAGTTTTAGTTACATTGGACGTTGTTAGTTGCCTTTATAGTTCATTTATTTCTAGCAGTTTTATTTTGAATTATATAAATATAAGTTTGTCTTTTTAATAAATATGTTGTTTTAAGGTTTTTGCTGACCATGTGAAAGTTAACAAGAGAATCGGAAAAAACGACATTAAAAGTAAGTAGCGATTTTAGCAGTGCAGTTAAAAATATATTTATTACTAGCAGACTCGGCGAACTTCGTACCGCAAATATAAATAAACTGTCCAAGTGCGAGTCAGACCCGCACACGCAGGGTTCCGACTGAACAATATTTGCCGGAAAAATACGTTTCATGTATGGGAACCCCCTTTAATTTTTAATTTCGTTTAGTTTTTAACCGACTTCAAAAACAGGAGGAGGTTTCTCAATTCGACCGTATATGTTTTTTTTTTTTTTAATGTTTGTTCGCGGATAACTTCGTCGTTTATGAACCGATTTTGATTATTATTTTTTTGTTGGAAAGGAGATATCCCAAATGTGGTACCATGGTAATTTTATCGAGGTCTGATAAGTATCTCCAGAGATATTGAGATAAACACCTCAAAATTGGTACTGAAAATGAATAGCGCGGCATTGAAGTCGGTTCTTTTTTAGTTTTTAAACGATATTATTATTATTATTTGATCTTGCAGCCATTGCAATACACACCATGAGTAAATTTCAAGTCTTTATTTATTTATTTATTTATTTATTAACAAAATCCACAGCCCTTAATTAACATAGTTTCAATGATATTGTGGTACTTAAGGCCAATAACAGATTTATTTTTTATTAATGTAACATATTTTTTTCTGTAGACAGTCATACATTATTTATACTATTAGCTATAATATATATATATAGTAGTATGATATACATATTTTATTTTTATTTATATACTTATTTACTTTATCTATTAAGGTTTGTAAGATCGAGCATAAAAAGACTTAAAACACGATACTTGTACGGGGACCCCCTTTATTATTTAATTTAATTTTGTTTTTATCGGTGTTTTATACACAAATAGCGAATACCCATGTATGGAAGCGCCATAATGACAACCATCAAAATATTTCAATATAATGACAAACATTTCTGATCGAACCAAACCAACTATGATAACCTGGGACAACCATCAAAATTCGAAATTCAATTTTTTCATATTTTCTCACCGTTTAAACCTTCCCATCATCCGCTAAATCGGCCCAGCCGTTCTCGAGTTTTAGCGAGACTAACGAACGGCAATTGATTTGTATATATAAGATATTAATATATTTGTTTACATTTTAACTTTTCAAAATGTTTATCGGGCATCGGAAATATGTGTGGAATTTATTAAGATAAATTCCATAATATATTGAATACTTAATAGTTATTACTAAAAGTTAATTAATAATAGGTAATTTAAAGATGGAGGCGTTACATACACGATTGGTTACTTTACTTGTTACCAATTTTCCAGATGCCATCGACGATAAGAAAACGAGACCTATTGAAATCGGTAAACAAACAATATCAAATATGAATATATTAAAATCAACATTTTATGAGGAATATGTACTAAAGTGATTAATAATATCTACTTGTTACCAGGTGACACGCTAACACCAAATGAAATGATTGTGGTTGCGGAGAAACTCATAAAACAAGGTAATCGACTAACCAATAATTTTAAAAACTAAAAGAACCGACTTCAAATGTCGCGCTAGTCAAAGTAGCCAGTAGACGTAGTAACTATTATATATTTATTATATAATCTGTGCCAGTAGTTAGTATGTCGTCATGTAAATGTATCGTAATACAAATGTTGATATATTAAAAACGGCTCGACCGATTTCGGTAAAATTTAAATGGGATCATCTGGAAAGGGTACCCTTTGAAACAAAAAAAAATTCCAAATCGTTTCAGGCATCTTCGATTAATCGGTGAACATACAATAAAAAAAAGGTTCCGACGAATTGAGAACTTCCTCCTTTTTTGTGAAGTCGGTTAAAAATATGAACATGCTATCAGAGCCCGTATTAAAAACTTATTACATGTGATATTCCAGGATGCAAACTGTGTGCCTAATATAAGCGTAATTAACTAACAAACACATAAACATTCAGAGTTAAATAACTTATAATATTAGTAGTACATGTATATACATAATTTATACATATTGGAAAACGCAGATATAAACTTACTTTTAAGACATACATAGATATAGGTACATTTACACATCTTAACGCGGGAGTGCTGCTGACCATACCTAACTATTCCGTAAAATTTAAAACAGTACATTCTTACAAGTACTTAGATGGCTTAAATTTAAAACAGTACATTCTTACAAATACTTAGATGGCTTAAATTTAAAACAGTACATTCTTACAAGTACTTAGATGGCTTAAATTTAAAACAGTACATTCTTACAAATACTTAGATGGCTTAAAAGATAGACGCTTGCCTTCGAACAGGAAGTTTGCTGGTGCAAACCCTAACCAGTGGATTTTTCTATGTGCATTCATCGGTAATCGTCCACAGTCCACAGTCCAAAAATATAGCAAGGAATATAATTATGTTCTTACATAATATGTAATTACAGAATAAAATATTTAATGCTTAGTGTGTAAAACTGTGGCAATCTTCTTATTCAAATTAAATAATAAAGCCACAATATTCGTTTCATAGATTAAAGTAAAATCAAGAATAGCAACTAAGTTTTATGAATTATAAGTTTCTAATATAACATATTTCTTTTAAATTACAGTGACAATACCCAACGGTAAAGGAATAGTAAGTTCGGCAAGGAATCCATACGACCTTGCTGATAAGCTTTTTTTAAGAACATGTAAGTTTTGTCGGTGGTAAGATATTTTTTAAACTTACTCGATGTATGTTTAAATGCTATTTACCATGTTTTATTTTTCCAGTCATGACGTTAAAAAGAATTGTTAAAGTACGAGGTATGTATTCTTAGTATATATATAATATACACGTCAATAGTGCAATGAGTGGGGATCGAATCGAACTCACGACTTCTCGATCGCAAGGCCGGCGCCTTAGCCATTGGGCTATTGCCGATTACCTACCTACTTCGTTACTTTTAGTTTTGCTAAGATATTAAAGTATCTTAAGTATATTGTATGAAATATTTTAAATTTAAATGTAAGGTATACTTAAAATTACTTCAGCATTATTCAGTTCAGCACCACCTAATATACTTAAAGTGGTTAATATAGGATATTTTTTGACATGATTAATAAATAGTTCGATAATATTTTAGTAGTTTGAACTAGTGTTATATTTTTAGTGTATTTTTAGATGGTGGAGCGACGACATACGCAAAGCGGTGGGCAGTGACTGGAAGAGAAGAGCCGAAGATCGGGCTCAGTGGCGCATCTTGGGAGAGGCCTACGTCCAGCAGTGGACTGATACAGGCTGATGATGATGATGATGATGATTATATTTTTAGATGTCGATATACCTGCGCTTGATGCTTTGCAAGCTCTTTCACTCAATGGAGAAAGTAAGTAGAAGGATTATTACCGAAATTTTTTGATGACCCGTTGGCGTAAAGGGTAAGTACATGTACTTAACATAGCTTCGAACCTAGAGGTCGCCGGTTAAAATTTATGTGTGCACCAATAGATATTTATATGTGCATTCATGGATATTCATCGACATATGATAGGAGCATTATATCGATGTTCCAGTTTGAGCATTAGATCGATGACAGTCAACCATGCTAGAAACTTACAATAAAGACACAAAATGCATAGAAAAGGTTTATTCTAATTTCAGTGATCTGGTCGTAGGAGTTCCCCAGGGCAGTATTATTGGGCCTCTGCTATTTTTAATTTATATAAATGAATTACCTTTAGTCACAACACATCTTTGTGTTATTTTTGCAGACGATGCTACAGTATTCATAAGCAGACAAAATGATAACCTTTTAAACTTTGAAACAGAAATTAATAACACCCTAAAAAAACTTATTGACAGTCTCAAAAATATCAACCTGAAAGTAAATATAGCCAAAAATAAACTTATGCAATTTAGAAATAAAAGACAAAAACCACTTCAACTAGATATTAAAAATGAAAATGTTCAAATAGAGTATGTTAATGAAACGAATTGTCTTGGAGTAACTCTTGACTCAAATCTAAGTTGGAAAGCACACATATGTAAAGTTAACTCCAAGATCTCTAGATATGTGTATGCTTTATCAGTGTTACGATCGGTATCTTCCGAAAATATTACTGTAAAAGCTTACTATGGATACGTTTTTCCTTATCTTAGTTATGGAGTCATGTTTTGGGGAAATTCAACAGAAGTAGAATCAACTTTCCTGTTACAAAAAAAATGTATTAGAAGCATATATCATCTAGACAGTACAGAAACCCTACGAAATATTTTCAAAGAGAATACATTTCTTACTTTAACCTGTATATTTATATATCAAATTTGTTGTTTTGTTAGAGACAATAGTAACTTCTTCTTCGAAATTAAATCTAGTCGTTCGAACATCTTACGCTCAAAATATAAACATAACATTTATCTGCCCCAAGCTAATAACACATTATATCATAAAAGTTCTTATTTTACTGCAATTAAGATTTACAACCACCTACCATTAAATATTAAATTGTTAACGAATCCACAATTTAACAAACAATTAAAATCTTGGTTGCTTACTAAGGGCGTTTATACCTTAAATGTGTTTTATCAATATTAATTTTGCTACTCTAGGTATCTATTTTTCAATGTATAGTAACATAGTATTTATTACTAAGCATACCTATTTGTAAATAATATTACGTAAGTAGAACTAAAATTAAAGATACTACATATAGTTATTAGCTTAGATTCATAAATACTATTTATAATATTGTACGCCTGAAAAGGGCAAACTGTTGATACCATGTAAGGAATTTAACATCTACTTGTACACAGTTTCAACAATAAAGATATTTTGATTTGATTTGATTTGATGATATTGATGAATTGCTACCAAAAAGTAGCTTACCACCTTATACATTACCTTACGGCGTTCTGGCAGCTCAAAGCCCTTGAAAGTCAGACTATTCTAGGCCTAGCGTGTTCACAATCATCGACCACATTATCACTTACCAGCGTTTGACCACTATCTTGCCTCTCTGTTTATCAGAAAGAAAAGAATATATAGTTCTCAAGCTGTCCACAAACCAACCCATTATGCTAGCATTTTTCTCTCTCTGATGAACTACGATTAACATAAGAGTGGCTTATACATTCAGTTCCCATTCTAGGCTTAGCGTGTCACCATCCTCAACCGCATCATCGCTTACCAACAGTCGAGACGGTGATCAAACGCTAGCCTAAATGATATTATTTTATACCTACCATAAATATGTATATCGCCGTAGAAAAAAAAACTATAGTTTCATCTACCTAAGCTACCTTCGGCTTTATAGAGCCGAACGAAACGAAGCCCTGTTTCAATGAAAAATGTACATTTGTGTCATCAATCGATGACTCAGCATCAAAATAATACACACTTGAAGTAAGTATCTATTCATTCAACGATAAGTACCTGTAGATATACGAGACAAAACGATCCGACAAATTACAAGACAGGCTGTCATGTTACACATATTTGCTGCCAATTAAACTAATTAATAATAATTTAGAATATAAATATATAAATAATAATTAAAATTAAACTATGCATGATTATTAAATAATGCATAGTTTAATTTTAATTATATATATATATATATTATTATATCAAGGAATAAAATGCACAAAAACTTGATTTAGTTGCGGATCCACCAAGAGACACCCCGAAGAGTTCTTCACCAAAGTATATCCCTTTATTCACCGAGTCTCCATTGAAAATGCTTTACCAAGGTATATACACACTTGAATAATTTTACTGCTTAATTTATTAATTTGCTAGAAAAGTAGATCAAGTTAAAAATTTAATTCCTTTTTTTATTAGGTTTCGAATTACAACCCGGGACTGACTATAAAGGTTATATAAATTCGTATGTTGCAAGCTTTTTTTTAAATTGCATTTGAATCTTTTCTATTTAAGCATTTGAGGCGTTTGGTCGCGATGATTTACCATTTTCTGAAGATGATAGGACCTAATAATCTCCACACGCTTCCTTGTATTTACTTTTATTTTAATTAACAAGTTGTTAACACAGTTATTATAATAATCATTGTCTTTTTCAGACATTAATCCTACAAAAGGCAAGATTTGTCATTATAAAGGTACACTTCATTCATAATACGTTTATGTTCTTTATAAAAAAAAGTATGATCGGTTGGATACATTAGTTAATAATACTGAGTAAACTATTTTTTATGTATTATTTTTTCAGTTATAAGTAAGCCAATAACAGAAGATGAAGAAAATAATATAAGTAAAGCACGAAATGGAACAGGTAAAATAACTTATTCTCTCTGTTCATCATCATCAGCCTGTTTCTGTCTATTGCTGGACTATGGTACGCCATTAGGTTCGGTTTTCGGCTTTTTTACCCGACTGCGCGACGCAAAGGAGAGGTAATGTGTTTATCAGTCTATATATGTATGTATGTATGTTTGTTCCTTTGTGGCACACTAGAGACCAAACGCGTGGGCCGATTTTGATGATTGGCACGTCAATAGATTCGCCATGCTAGCGCGAGTGTCAACAAAAACATAAAAAATTTAAAAATTCAAAATGGCGGATTTCAGACGCCAAAATTTGGGGTTCCAAAAAATTTTTTTTTTCAAAACCTATCGAGTGGGGTTTCGAATTAAAGGTCTTAAAATGGAGATTCAAAATTTATTTATAACAAATAATTTATGATCGTACAAATCGAAACATTTTACAAAAAAAAAAACATTTTACATGCCGCGTTAGTCACTTTCAGTAACAAGTTTGCGGTGCTTATCTCTGAAGTTACTTATCAGATCTCAATAAAATTACAATGAGACCAAACAAAAATCATATTAACTCAAACATAAAAAGAATTTTCCAAATCGGTTAAGAATTGATGGAGTTCTGTAACAAACAACCTCTTCCTTTTGGTATAGTCGTTTAATAATACAACTGTAAAGTAAGTAAGCTTAAAAAGCAATACCCTATCTATTTCACGCATTGCGGTTTTTTGTTCAGATTACGGAATTTGCCGTCCTTTACTTAACTAAAAAGTGTAAAATAAAACATTAAATTAAAAAATCAAAAAACCGACTGCGCAAAAAGTGAATAGTTAAAAAACGAACCGAAAAGAAAAAAACTGAGACTTTAACAGTGGGGACACATTAATCCCCATTCGTTAAGCCATTAATGTGTCCCGACTGTTAAAGTCTCTGTATTCCATATAACAATGTATAATTTATTTTATGAGTGTATCGACTGAGAAAGAATTTAAATGGTAAAGTTTTTTGATATCCCTAAACAAAAGTCTAAACTACTAGACTTACTTGTTTTTTTCTTTTCAGTTCGTTTTTTAACTATTCACTTCTTGCACAGTCGGGTTTTTTGATTTTTTAATTTAATGTTTTATTATTTACAACAGTTGCCAGCTAGCTCGCATATATATCATCGCTCCGTTGACTGGAGAACGTTTTCCGAGCCGCGGTCTCTACTCTAAAACAAATCTACTCCAAAGTATATCGGTCATACAAAAGTTTCAATCCCGATGCATTTTACTCTCTCAAAGTTATAATTATCACTGTTCACAGATGAAATGTTAGAAAACGTAGAGAAGAATCAAATACTAATAGACAATAACAAAAAAAATAAGGAAGCAGCAAGTGCAAGTAAAATGAAAACAAAAAGAAAACTTAAAAAAGAAAAACTTATAGGAAAAGCTTACAAGAAAGGACACGGACAAATAAACTTGGAACAGAAGCCAGCATCAAAAACCGGTAGGTAATAATTTGCTGTTAGACTAGAAACTCTTAGGCTGAGTTGCAACATCTTACATTAACCGTAAATATAAGTTTTCAACCACCTGCCTAGACAAATCAAAGAGCTTCCAACTAATAAATTTAAGGTCTGAAAACATGGTTGACAGATAATATATTTTATAGCTTAAATGAATATATTAATAAGACCTTTTGACATCCATGTAAAGAGCAATTCTATATTCTTTGACATTTCTTTTTTTATTACTATTCTTGTGTTTATATTATTACAATTATTATTATTGAATACAGTACATACAATATAAGTAGTTGACTCTGTCAGGAATATTATTAATTTTAAATATGGTATTGTTTAATAATTTAATAAATTGATTAATGTTATTAGCTAATAATATATTAATATTGAATGCCCGGTGAAGGTGAACTAATTTTCTATTGTGCAATAAGATCTAACATAATCAACCATATTAGATTTCAATAAATTATTCTGTTTCTGATTCTGATATAACTATAACCAGTGTTTTTGCATGGCGTTTGACTGATTTTTGACGTTTGCTATAGTTAAAGTAAGATGGTGCAACTCAACCTTAATATCTTATATCGAAAGTCAGTTTGTATATTTATTTGGGCCTTCTTCACGGTCAAATGGAAGGACCAATTAAGCTGAAATTTTGCGCGGGATAGCCAGTATTCTGGATTATAAATTCTGTCCATCCATAATTTTGCATGCGGTTTGATTTGAGTGACTAATGGACATCACATAATAACATACAACAAACACATGCCTCTGGGACCGTTTTACAAAATAACTAACTGAATGCTGAGGTAATCGAGTATCGAACTAAAAAATCTTATCAACGACGACGAGCTAATAAGCAGGAGGCTTCAAAGCCTAGAGCATCGTCGCAAAATCACTTGTCTATCGGTTTTTATTAGATACATTTCGGATAGTGTGCCGCCTGATTACAAGAACTCTGCCATCCTCATAATTGAATCGGAGAATCAGACGAAATAACATGCACTCAAGCAAGATCAACGTGGAAATCTCATCAATGCGCATGTAAGCAAGTGACATGCTTCCACATTTATCATTCGTAGGTACTCGTTTATGCACTACAATATCAAAGTACCTATATACTGCCAAATATTGGGCGCCTGTCTGTTTCAAGATAGGTAAGTGTTGCTACGGGTTGAGACGATGGTTGGCTACGGGTCTTCAAGGCATGAGTGAATATCTATATACTATACCAGTAACTTTACAGCTGCTATAGTCTGTAGTAGTAGTAGTAGTGGTCAAAAGTTTGATTGTACCAAGTACAAAAAAAATTACAAGTTTTAAACTTTTTGACACAAGCTTTTTGTAAAGACGTTATCATGTTATTTACTGAAAAATACTATTGATAACGATACAAAGATACTAGCCTGAATACAACTGTCCTACCATTTTCCATTACGGAGTTTCAGTCCCTAAAGCCCGGCTCCATCATGAAGTCAGCTCTAAAGTACCGTATTACCTAGTGCAGGGTACAGCGGTCAACAAAGGTACAACCATTGTATTGTATTTTATCCTTCACATTTTAATATAAATTAGGAAAACATTACTTATTTAACAAAATGTTATTGATGAATGGCACTGACGGGAGAGGGTCACTGTAATCTGCAATACAGGCTTTTTAGACCTAGTGCAGGGTACAGCGGTCATCAAAGGTACAAACATTGTATTTTATCATTAAGTTGCATGTTTTAAACTATGTACGATCACATAAGATTCTGAATAAAGAACTTCTTATTATTATTATTTTTGGATACCACCAAAGATACGCAACGCAAGTATACCAAATTTGAGTCCTATCCTATCGAACGTAAGGAAGTGGGTCTAATTTAGCTTTTGTTTTGACCCACACAAACATACATACATACTAACACCGCAAGCTAAATAAAAGTTAGTTAAACACTTAAACAATGTCCAAAATGTTGTTATTAATATATTACCTGCAAATATTTTTTTTTTTAATTAAAAAAATAATATTATTATGTGTATTTAATTTTCAGATAAAGTTTGCCGCTGGAAGTACGCATGTTCGGACGTGTCAATCCTCACAACGTGTCGGGTGCGACGGGTTTGTAAAAATCCAGAAGGTGAGATAATATTATGTTAATCATCATCATTAACAGCCAGTATTCGTCAGCTGTTCAGCATAAGCCTATTCTATGGCACGCCACTGAGCTCGATTTTTAGCTTGTTTGCAATCGTTGCCAGCTGGCAAACTAGTATATCATGATAATACAATATCATAATTTTATCTAAAAACATGAAATACCGACTCCAAATAGTCCACGAATCTTTTTATGCAAAATACGTTGGTGTAATAGTTTATGCAAATTAAATAGTTTTATGATTTGGTCGTAGATGTCATTATTACTCAACCAGATATAAATGGGAGTACAACTGAAGAGTATCCTTCCCTTTCAAATAAAAAAAAAATCATCAAAATCCGTCCACGTCTTAAGATTTTTTTGCTGATTAGATACATATTCGTTTCAAAAATTCCGATATAAAAAGAACTTCCTCCTTTTTTACTCTGGTAATATAAGTTTGTATAATTAAATATTTAGGTATAATATAATTTATCATGCTAGTGATTTTTAAGAAATACTAAAATTATCTTTCCACTGTGACGACGTGTTGGAGATTTATCTCTCTTTCTGTCTTTCCCTCTATCGTCACTTTGCTTCCAAGTGCTGGGTTCAGAACTTCGATAGTTCTAGTTGTTTTATAATAATAATAATCTATAAATACTAGATATCTAGAAATACTATAGCATATTTAATATACAGATGCAGAAATAGAAGAATCTGTAGATATGCGAAGATTTCGCAGAATGGGTATGTATTGGTCTGTTGTAGCTCACCGCAATTTTGCATGTCACTAACAATATACATTTGTGTGTGTGTGTGTAAAGGAACGACCACACCGCATCGTCCTGCGTCCGCGTGCGCGTTTATTTTCAATCGTTTTCTGAATGCCGTAGATCGTGTTTGGTGTTAACCAGTCGGTACAAATACTACTGCGCTATTTGATCGCCGCCTAGATCGCGCACGCAGGACGCCGCGGTGTAGTCGTACCTTAAGCGTATTCTTGACGATTTTGACAAACGCATAGCGTGGGGTTTGACTCAATTAATGCCAATAATGCATTGGTTTGAACGACCCTATGCATTCGTGAGCACTATGAGACATATTCTTTCTTGATCATTAAAAGATCAAATAGATAACATAGAAAAATCTATTTTTTTTATTATTTGGCAAGGTATTAGTTACAACGAAAGTAAATACCTAGCGCTGCTGTGGTAGTTCAGAAGGTTGCAAAGTTTTCAGTTTAGTGCCACTTTGTATAAAATTAAAGTGCTTTCATATCCGATAAGATCGTTTAAAAAACTCTAAAAGAACCGACTTCAAATGCCGCGTTATTAATTTTCAGTACCAAGTTTGAGGTGTTTAACCCCATATCTCTGAAGATACTTATCAAATATCAATGAAATTACAATGGTACCTCCCCTGGGATATCTCTTTCCAACAAAAAAATCATCAAAATCGGTTCATAAACGACGAAGGTATCCGCGAACAGACTTAAACAAATATATATTTACGGTCGAATTGAGAAACATCCTTTTTGAAGTCGGTTAAAAAGTATTACATATTTGTAGACCTGTAGATAATAATCATTTTTTTACAATTTTCAGTGGGACTGGATCATATAGATGAGGAAGTAGAAAAAATTCGTAAGCTTACGTTACTTTTAAGCCTATTAATTTAAATAGAAGGATCTGGCCAATTGAACATAAAAGGGGCCTGAGTTCGCTGGGATCAATGGATGCACCAGTAAACGTACTAGACGGAAAACAAAATATAAGAAATCGTCGATTGCCACCATTTTTTACCTCCGAAGCAAATAGAAGGGTGTTATAAGTTTGAAATGTATATCTGTGTATCTGTCTGTGGCATCGTAGATGTGATCGTAGCGCCCAAACGGCTGCACCTATTTTGATTTAGTTTTTTTTATTTGTTTGATAGATATCTTTGTCGAGAGTATTTTTAGCTATAATTCATGAAAATCCGTTAAGCCATTTTAAGGCTATGAGCTTTTTTTAGTTGATGACGCTATGACATCAACTTTAATAGGTCTGATCAATTTGAAATTCAGTATCTTCTTACTTCAAAGATATTGTAAGAACATTATAGCATTGTCTTGTCGCTGGAACATCTCCTGGAATCTGCAGAATTCTCAACTCCTCACCAACTTACAGCAGAGATGTCGACTTTGGGCTCATTGGAATGGTTTTCAATGAACTGATTATACATACATAGATCTGTCGGGGGTGGTATCAAATTTTGAATTTAAGTATTATGTATTATGAATCACCCTTGACTCTACTTAGCGATTTTAAAGCCAATAACAACATTTGTCCGTAGGTTGGTGCGCTCGCTATTATACGTTGGTGCAAACGTACCAAAACGGGCGCACCGACGAGCTGGTCTATTACGCTAGTAATATAACTTTATGTTTGTCTATGTTTAAACTGACATGAATTACTTCCAGAATGTTAGTTTTACATAATATGTTTTACATTTACAGTGGAGCTACATTACCACCTATTGCATCCAGTAATTTTGGGTACGTATTAATACTTTTTAACCCCCGACGCAAAAAGAAGGGGAGTTAAAAGTTTGACGTGTGTATAGCTGTGTATGTGTGTGTCTGTCTGCCGAAACGGATGAACCAATTTTGATTTAGTATTTTTACAATCCGTTCTAAGACTGTAAGCTTTTTTCTCGATGATAACGCTACGAAAACAACTTTTGTGGGTTTTCGGTATACTCATACTTTAACGATATTGTAAGAGATTGGTAGCGTTAACCTGCGGGCTATCACGAATTTTGACAGTTGCTTATGGAATTGAACGAAATTAAATAAATGACGGGGACGCAACTATGTAGGCTGTATAGCTCCATCTCTGTCACGTTCGTTCATTTCAAATAATTTAAATCCCTATCAAAATTCGTGATAGGCCTGCTGATGCTGGGACATCTCTAAGAATTTGCAGAATTCTCAACTCTTCACCAACTTACAAAGTGGTCACAATGAAAAAACAGTCAGTTCTATAAAGTTACAATAAGACTTTTTACCGACCTTTTAGCGATACAGTACCTACGTTAATCTAAAATGTTACTTTTTGTTAATTTTAAGATCAAAATAATGAAGTTGAAAGCCTTGCACAATATTTCAACTCAATAGTTGAAAAAGCTGGTAAGTTACATTTGATTCCATTATGGCATTCATCATCATCATAATCAGCCAATGTCCGTCCACTGCTGGACATAGGCCTCTTCTATGGCACACCATTGACCTCGACAGCTATTCGTTTCCAACCGCTGCCAGCCAGCTTACGTATATCATCGCTCCATCTAGCTGGAGGGCGTCCTACACTACGTTTGCCGAGCCGTGGTCTCCACTTTAGAACTCGTCTACCCCAACGGTTATCGGTTCTACGACAGATGTTACTAGCTCACTGCCATTTCAGCTTGCTAATCCTTTTTAATCATTAATTAATTAATTTTTACCACGTTATTAATAATTAACAAACCCATTTACTTTCTTTTTGTTTTATGAAGTCACCGTTCCTTTGTCACCTACGGTTACCAAAGCAGGACTTATGAAAATGCATAAAGATGATACACGAGGATCGAAAAAGGTAATTTGATCGAAATAGTTTAATATAATTTCAAAAACTAAAAAAAAAACAGACTTCAAATGCTGCGCTAGTCATTTTCAAACAAAAAGTTTGAGAAAAATGTGTCGAAGTATTTTCGATATCTTTACCCGTGAGTGTTGAAAAGGATGAGGTTCTCAATTCGGATGTCTATTATATTTTTTTATGAATTCGGGCATAACTCCGCCATACATACAAAATCGTTCGCAAAATTATATTTGTTTGAAAATTCCAAAGTGGTGTTTTTTTTGTCATTCCCAGACAGCAATCGAGTGTATCTTCTCATTGTTATTTTGCTATAATTGTATCCAATCTGGGATAGAATCGCTACGTTTTCCGTTTGGTAATCGTAAAAATATAAGATTTCAGAATTTAAGATTCCAATTTGTTGAATTGGCACAGTATTTATTATATTTTATTAATTCAAAGACCACGCAAAAAAAGCTTTATTAAGGCTACACATTTTACATGTTATTTTGGTAAATTGAAACATTTTCATTTTTTAACCGACTTCACAAAAAAGGAGGAGGTTCTCAATTCGATTGTTTTTTTTTTAAATTTTTATATATTTGTAACTTCAGAACTCCGTCAAATCTTGACCGATTTCAAAAATTCTTTTTTCGTTTGAGAGATTATGCCTTGGTCCCATTTAAATTTTATCGAGGTATAACAATTATCTCCGGAGATATAGGGATAAACATCTCAAACACATTACATACCTTGACGACATATGCATTTGTATACCTTGACGACATAATACTTATAGATTTATTTGACACTAGCAGCCCGCCCCGGCTTCGCATCGGTAGAACATATATGCCTACAAAATTTGCATCAGTTTGTTGCATCGAATATAAAATATAACATATTTAACAATCATCGTCATATGTCAACCAATTTACACAAAACCTTAACGAATTATGCACCTAAGACCTAAACCTTCCTCTTAAACACTCTGGCTATTGGTGAAAACCGCATGATAATCCGTTCAGATGCTATTGAGATTATTGCGAACAGACAGACAGACGCAGTGATGGACATTGTTTTATAATACTTACGTAGTGATATTGGAAGGCCCTTTGGCGTAAAGGATAGTTACCCTGATTCTGACCCGAGGGTCGTTGGTTCTAATCCTAGCTATATACCTACCAATGAAAGTTTTATGTGCATTCATGAATCATGGGTTGTCGTGGAATCATTAAATCTACCAATTATTAAGTTAGTTTAAAAACTAAAACAACTGACTTCAATGCCCCGCGAGTCAATTTCAGTAGCAAGTTTGAGACGTTTATCGTCATATCTCTGAAGATACTTATCACATCTCAATGAAATTACAATGGGACCACCTCGGAAACGTAACCTACCGATTACAAAAATAATCATTCGAATCGGTTCACAATTGACGGAGTAATCGCGTAACATACACACACAAAAAAAGAAAGAAAAAAAGAGACATACAGACGAATTGAGAACTTCCTTCTTTTTGGAAGTCGGTTGAAAAGTAGCTTACCACCACCAAAGAGAACATCTGTCACCGTAACCTTACGGCGTTCCCCGAAGCAAAAAGTAGGGGTATTATACGTTTAAAGTGTGTATCTGTGTGTCTGTCTGTATCATCTTAGCACCCAACCGGATGAACCGATTTTGATTTAAAGTAGGGGTATTATACGTTTAACGAGTCTATCTGTGTGTCTGCCTGTAGCATCTTAGCACCCAACCGGATGAACCGATTTTGATTTTATTATTGATAGTTTTTTTTTATAGATGTCTTCATCGAGAGTGTTCTTAGCTTTGATTCATGAAAATTCGTTCAATCGTTATAAAACTATGAGCTTTAATCAACTTTAATAGGTCTGATCAATTCGAAAATCTTCTTCTTCAACGATATTGTAAGAACATGGAAGCATTGACCTGATGCTGGGACATCTCCTGGACTCTACAGAATACTAAAATCCTCACCAACTTACAGCTCAGATTTTAAATGTCGTGTTTAGAGTCATTGGAATGCTTTTAATGAAAAGATTATACTACATAGATCAGTCGGGGTGGTTTAAAATATTATATTATATATATATAGATCATTATAATTTTATACAATGGATCATATTATTATACTATATTGACTTCAAATTGATTGCGATCGGTGGGGATCTACAGAAAAGCTAAGCTTATAATAATATTTTCGTAGTAACTATGACCTATTTTGTGGTTTGACTGCAAATATTTTATTAATTTTGCGATGCGTGTATGTGAAATCCGTGATATCTTCTAGAGTTTTAATTAGAATTATATAATGTAAAGGACAATTTTAATCTATAATATGTGGCCAAGCTAATTAACGTAATTATTTGGATAAGGATTAATACTATATACTTGAAAATAGCCCTGGAAGTTAAGTAATATTTTTTCACAAAAAATTAAAGATTAAAATGGTTACTGTGAGTCAACCTTCAAAGATAGACATATGCTGTCGCGGACTTTTTTGTAGGTCTTATTAAGTTGTACAACTCTTCCATAGAAAGTATTCTTCCATCTGTTTTCAATTGAGCAGCGTTCGTAAGAAACGTGTTTTTTCGACCGTTTTTTTGTCGACTTAGGTTGCAAATTAAGTCTCCACGAATGTACCTTTAATTTTAACGTGATAATATATAGCCTATTTTCATTCCGAAAGTCCATTCTATTTATTAGTGAAAGATTTTTTTAAATCGGTCCAGTAGTTTTTGAGCCAAATCATTAAAAACATACAAAAATACAAATGTTTGTACTCTTTATAATATTAGTATAGATGATACTACTGGCTAATTTGACTATCGCGGCATGTGAAGTCGTTTTTTTTTTTCGTTTTGTAAATGATCTTAAATTATTTTTCAGGTTACTGAAAATGCTGACAATGCACGAGCTAGAAGTGGAGTTACCAGGCCCTTTAAGCGGCTAAAAAAGGACGTTTAATATCGCTTAGACACCAATATAATACTATTTATATCTTTACAAAGCCTTTCTCTTTAATTAAAGGTGAAAGTTGACATACGTGACATTTACAGTCTATTGTAAACATCGGTAGGTAAGTTAGACAAGGCCAGTAAAAGAGAACTGGGAGTCCGGAATCTACAAGCATCGACCGTTTGCCTGTCATCCTTTTGTATGGCCATTCTCGCCTCTGGCCATCTATTCGATCTAGCCATTTCATGCTGTTAGTCTTCACACAATGAGCTCGCGATTCAAAGGAAATAAATACTCCGTAAAAAAAAACTGCTGGGACATTGGGACTAAATAAAAACAGCGTTTAGATTTAGTGGACTATCCTGTACAAATTTTAAACAATAAAATTGCAAAGTATTTTTGTGTTGCAGCTATTTAAGGTGTTTTTAGGGTTCCGTAGCCGAATGGCAAAAAACGGAACCCTTATAGATTCGCCATGTCTGTCTGTCTGTCTGTCTGTCCGTCCGTATGTCATAGCCATTTTATTCCGAAACTATTAAGACTACAGAATTGAAACTTGGTAAGTAGATGTATTCTGTAAACCGCTAGTACTGGACTGGAACAAAAAAAATTTTTTTTCTTCAAACCTATACGGGGTGTCTATGGATAGGTCTTTAAAAATGACATTGAGGTTTCTAAAATCATTTTTTCTCAAAGTCAATCATTTAAAAGATAGGCGCGTCTAAAGTGGTGAAATGTGTGTCCCAAGTCAGTAGACAAAGTTATTTTTGTAGTTGCGAAAATCATAGTTATAGAATACTCTACTGTGTTACGGAACCCTACGAGTGCGAGTCCTACTTGCACTTGGCCAGTTTATTTATATTTCTTGAACTCTACGCATGCAATTTCTTAAAATTTTGTATGTTTCATTGTTTATTTTTTGTAATCATGTGGTGGACACATAATAACAAAATTGTAGTGTAAAAAAAATCGCTTAATATTACTACTGCTACTACTATACACGGAATTTTGGCTTATAATAATCCTGTAAAAGAATAAACGTTGAAGTTTGTCCTCTCTACGTTTTGAGTGCCTTTTCATAGGCCGTATTTTCGTAAAAGCTTTTATCGTATTATGAATTTTAATGAAAATGTAATATGTGAGGTGTAAAATACCTGCCTCGTGTATATGTTATGTATATTATAAAGCTACTCAGTCAGAGTATATGCATACATTTTGAGCTTGAAGATTTCCAAGTCGGTACAAATATTACTGCGCTATTTGATCGCCGCTAGATCGCGCACGTAGGACGCTGCGGTGTGTCCGTACCTTAGTACTGACTGCAGGTTCATACCAAACGGAATCAGAAAACAATTGAAAAGTACTAAGATCGCGCCCGCAGATCGCAGGACGCCGCGGTGTGGCCGTACCGTACGTTTATACAGCTACATTTAACTATCAAATGGAACAGCAAAATGCTCTGATATTTCATTTCGTATAAGAAATTGTTTCATGGTAACGAATGAGAAAACGATGGAGCCTCGTCTGAATTTCAAATGAATAGACATAATCCCTATTAAAGTGGAGGGAACAGCCACAGCCGCAGTGAATTGAGGATTATGGTGAAGAAATACTCCGTTTTGATGAAAACCGATTTTTTGGATACAACGTATATACCTAAGTTGAGTTTAATAAGATAGCTGCCCGGGCCCGTATGCTCGTGTCGCCTCGTAACTTGATTAGAGCTAGCGTCGTCCTGATGGAAGACGTGGAGAGATATTTTCTTGACATGTTTATGACAACAACCTGAAATAATATGTTTTCATAATGCATGGTTTCATACGTAACACTTGCTAGAAGGGAATATAAAAGAGATATTTGTGTCGAAACGGATGGTAATCTATAGTTCTGCTGATCTTATATTTATATGATACTAGAAGTGCCCCGCGGCTTCACCCGCGTTAAAAACTTATTTTATTTACTTAAAACTTTTCTTTTGTAAAAACGATTCTATCATTAAATTCATCAAATAAGAATTAGCCAAATCGGTTCACCCGTTTTCATATTATCGCGTGACTAAGGCAATTCGGGATATATATTTATAAAAACCGAAAACCCAAATTTTCAGACTTTGTTACCTACCCCATTTAAAAAAATCCTACAACACGTACTTTATCTCATCTTATTTCGCCATACAAACTTTGAATCCCCGTTCCGTATCCGGGAGGAATTTTAAAAAAATCCTTTCTGAGCGGATACCTAGGTCATAATAACTATGTGCATTCTAAATTTCAGCGCAATCCGAAACAATATTGATTTTTAGACTTCGTTACCCCAGTTTATCCTCTTAGGGTGGCATTTTGAAAAAGTCTGAAACTCATATTTACTTATTTATTTACAGAAGTACTTGTGTGAAATGTTAAATAAAATGACTATCCAAACTTTGAACCCCCGCTTCATCCCCTTGAAGAGCGAATTTTGAAACATTCTTTCTGAGCCGATACCTAAGTAAAAATAACTATCTGCGTTTCAGCGCAATCCGAAACAATATTGATTTCAGACTTTGTCACCCCACTTCACCCTTTTAGGGGTGCAATTTTGAAAGAGCCTGAATCACGTATTTACTCACTAACTAAAGTACTTGTGTTAAAATTTATATATAAAAGTATCTAATCCTGTTTCTCCATACAAACTTTGAACCCCCGTTTCATTCCCTTCAGGGGTGAATTTTGGAAAATCCTTTCTCAGAGGGCTCTTACGTCGTAATAACTATCTGCATTCCAAATTTCAGCGCAATTCGAAACAATATTGATTTTCACACTTTGTTATCCCATTTCACCCTCTTAGGGGTGTAATTAAAAAAAACCTGAAACATGTATTTATTTATTTTTTTACTTGAGCACTTGTATGAAGTTTCGAATAGAAAATACTATCTAATCTTGTCTCTCCATACAAACTTTGAACCCCCGTTTCATCCTCTTCAGTGATGAATTTTGAAAAATCCTTTCTCAGAGGTAACTACCGTCGTAATAACTATCTGCATGCCAAATTTCAGCGCAATCCGAAACAATATTGATTTTCACACTTTGTTACCCCATTTCAAATAAACCTGAAACACGTATTTCTCTCTCGCCTCTTAGGGGTGGAATTTCAAATAAACCTGAAACACGTATTTACTTATTTTTTTTACTGAAACACTTGTGTGAAGTTTCGGATAGAAAAGACTATCTAATCTTGTTTCTCCATACAAACTTTGAACCTCCATTTCATCCCCTTAAGGGGTGAATTTTGGAAAATCCTTTCTTAGTACACCCTTACGTACTAAGACAAATATACCCTCCAAATTTCAAGTCTATAGAGACTTGCACAACTTGACTTGACAATGCACAGCCTAAACCGCTGGTCATAGGACCAGCGGTTTAGGCTGTGCATTGTCTGTCAGTCAGTCAGTCAGTCAGTCAGTATGTCAGGACAAAGATTATTATAGTATTAGATTTTATTGTTCGGTAAACTGCAATATTTTGACCGAAACTTCTCAGTAGAAATAGGAACTCAATTCGTGTCAATTGATCACCTCTTTCCTGTGAAAACTTTTTGTGTTTCTCAAACTCGACATTTCAATCTTCCGGTTTTATTTTTTAGCGATATCATGTTAACAATATTGTTAAAATATTTATTAACGAGCAACAAAAGGTCATCGATTTATGAATGTACGCGATATTTATTATTATAAGCTAAATGTACATAACGATAATTAAATTAAAACGATAAGACTTAGTAACCTTACGACCCACACAGGTAAATAAACGTTTTAAAATAAATGCTTAAAGTTACCAGTGCCCAAGCTAAGCGGTACACATACTTCGAAAAATCTAAGTGGAACCCAAAACGTTTGCGAAAATTCACTAGCATTTGATTGCAATGTAAAGACTATTTTTGGTTCGCTGCAACTTTAGCAAGCCTTCCCATGTTCAACAGCTGATCGTTACAAGGGACGCAAAGCCTTCTAAAACAGATACGTTTTGTGCGTCGACTAAATATTTTGTACTGACATTTCAATTTGAGTTTGTTTTGGTCGGATCACAAAATGGAGATATGGGTGAGCTTTGATCGGTGCGGATGACAGCTGGAAACACGGTACAACGGGCAACGTTCAACTGTGACCTAACTTTAAATTGGAACACTGTTACAAATGTTGTGACATGTTATTTAAGTTATATTTATACCTCTTTATACAGGTTGGTCCATCAGGCTGAGTCAGTGTAGCAAAGTTTGTTACTGTAACTCAATGCCCCTGTAGGTATATTGGTTAACAGCCCCGTTGTTTTACCACGGATAAGAGAGTAGTTTTAATCCGGAAAATGTGCAGACAATTTACTGTATTCATACATATATCTCTTTCTACTGAATTTAATCAAAAATCGTTGCGTTGTTTTGGCATAACTTAATAAAAAAAATATAACTTACCATTAGCAGCATTTATTTACTAACGACATACATTACACACACTGTTAAATGGTAATATTGTGTAAAAGTCTTGATAACCTGTTTATGCTTTATTTGTGTAAATAAATACATACAATACGCCAACAATACAACGTATGTTTTCAAAAGAGCCACTACCAACAAACCGGAACAGGAATTGTGGACAATTGATGTCCAATTGGCCAAAAGTTCATCGCAGACAAGCCAATCGAAATGGAAGCGAGTTCGAGGCCATTTAATCTGTCAATTAGTGAGCATA
Source organism: Cabera pusaria (assembly GCA_954871355.1). Classification (NCBI taxonomy): domain Eukaryota; kingdom Metazoa; phylum Arthropoda; class Insecta; order Lepidoptera; family Geometridae; genus Cabera; species Cabera pusaria. The sequence goes on from OX940887.1 coordinate 20,391,346, forward strand.
ACCAGAGCAATCAACATTAACACCCAGCGTGCCTGAACCTGTTCCAATATACATCAAATAGCCGACTAGTACCTAGTTGTACTAGAATGTGACATGCAGTAAGGTTCGAAGATACATGCCCATTTTCTGCAAGTGTTTTTAGGGTTCCATAGCCGAATGGCAAAAACGGAACCCTTATAGATTCGTCATGTCTGTCTGTCTCTCTATCCGTCCGTCCGTATGTCACATCCACTTTATTCCGAAACTCTGAGGACTACACAGTTGAAACATCGTAGATAGATGTATTCTGTGAACCGCTTTACGAATTTTATACAAAAAAAATAAATTTAAAAGATAAAGGGGAATACATAATAATAATACATGAAACTGAAACTAAAAAATAAAAAAATTCATCTTACCTATACTTGCGAGGTATCCATAGATAGGTCTTTAAAAATAACATTAAGGTGCCTAAAACAACTTATTCTCAAAATCGTTCGTTTGAAAGATAGACTCATCCAAAGTGGTAAAATGTGTAAACTTCTAAAATAAGAGAGTGAAAAAGCTACAAAAAAATATATACTGTAGATCTTAATAAAAACTTTCAACGATAATTAGTTTGAACAAAATATAGTCATTTTTGAGATATAGCACATTTTTGAAACTGCACATATAACTTTGTCATTAATACAAACACTATGAAAAACAAAGTTAATATTTTGCTCAATCTTATAAAATATTGTAGTGTGGTACGGAACCCTACGAGTGCGAGTCCGACTTACACTTGGCTAGTTTATTGTTTTATGAAATATGACCATATATCATAGGGTTACGGAATGGTCTAGACAGATTGTTAAAATACTCACTTGTATGAGCAAACGGTTGACTGCTAAAGATCTCAAGATATTTTATTCAAATACTTACACCAAGTACTTGCTTGTCAGTATCTTAAAAATCTTAAAATAGATTTACGAGTACTTTATCTAGAAGAGGTCGCATAGAATATTGCAAAATGTTGTCTCGTGTTACAATGTGATTTTAGCTACAGCACTGACAACCACGCGAGCAGGTTTTATTCAGTTAGTTTGCGGCGGCGTAGCAAACTTCTATCCTATAAAATAGCTGAACATGTTTTTCAGTTATTTTCAGAGGCGTGTGGCATACTGCATCGGATTTATTAAACATAAACCTTTTATTTCGCTACGGAACGCTGCGCCGCCAATTTTGTACACCGTAAATTGAAAGTGCCGGCGGGGGCTATGAAACTTAATCCACGATAATTTATAGCATTAGATTGCAACGAATATTATATTTTCTTAAATGCTGTGAGAGCGTCAGAGCGATCAATGGTTAGACGATGTTATTTTTTTTATTAGGAATATGTTAACCGTGACATTAATAATTGTAAAATTAGTTATGACACAAAGGGAAGAAATTAAATAATCATACACTTATACTATACTCACAAAAAATATTTCTGGACCAGGTCAATCATCAATCATCAATATTCCTCCAATACGAAAAGTATTCTTCTTATAAAAGAATTTCATCTACATCTATAATTTTCATAAATAGCGTAAAAACATAACAGGTTTGCGGTAGGCCAGGTGAGCAATCCCCAATTATGTTTCGATCAGGACAGTGCCGGCGGCGCGTGCGGTCACCCTAACCAGATTACTGAGGGGATGCGGGGAGAGAGGCGGACGGTACAGGGTGCACCAACCACGCCGCCATAACTCGATCTAGATTCATCACATCACCATCTTAACAATGTAATTTCGAAGATTAGCCTGCAACGGCTTGAGTACTGTAACGTGTATTTTAGCTTAACCACAGAATAATAATAGTTCAGCATAGTTGCAGGGATCAGTAGAGAGTCTGATTTAGTTTATTCGTATAGCATTTTATGAAAACTCACGTTCATTTTAAACATATTTATTTAAAAACGAGAATTTAATGTGACTTATGCGATGTCGATGTAGCAATCAACATAATGTTTCGGCTTCATTTGGAAGCATTCATGAGGATCAAAAGTGCAGCGCTCGCCGCGTATATTTAAATCGCTACATTGACATTGCGTAAGTCACGTTAAATTCCCATTTAAAAATTAATAAAATAATTGTATAGCTTTTTTTATTATCAGATGAGATGAGACTAGTAGGCCGGCAGGCACTTGTGTTTCTGAGATACATTTTGGTATTCAGAAAGTGTTGCGTCACACTTGAATGTATGCTATTACATTTTTATTATATTGATTTATTCAGACACATTAATTAGTAGTGCGGAAATTATAATCGATCAAATCCAATTATTCAACATTTAAGTCGTAGGTAGTATTCACATAATTAATGAAAAGCAACAAAATGTTATTGCCCAATCAATGTGTATACCAGTATTCTCGGCACTCGACATGTGCAATAAACATTCTAACCACAAAGCCTTTTAAAAGCCAAACCTTTTCAGTCAACGGATTGACAGGAGTTCCACAAAGCAAACGAGAAACCGACAATTTGCGGCGTTAGACGTTACATGAGCATAAACTTGAAGGGAACTAATTTGAACTGCAGATAAACAGCACGATAAAAATAAAAGCAGTGAGCCGGCGGGCGATATCAGCAATCACCGCAACATAGGCGCCACAAAGAAAAGCGACCAGAAAAAGCTCTCTGCGGATGTCGTTTATTTAACAAAAAATATACAAACGGGTTGCATCGAGGCGGAAACCTCGATAGAACGCGGAAAAACATTGAAATGCGACACTATTGTCAATTGTAAATTGGACTGATGGAAAACAAACATGAGCAACGCAACAAAAAAAGAGTTAATACGTTCGTTATTCTAAAAAAACATATTTATTTAAGGCTAGTTATGCCCATAACACATAAGTATTACAATTGCATTATAAATAAGTAAAAATATAAACAAATTAAATTTTTAAAAGATTTTATAAAATTCAGAAAGCGATCATAATTAAATAGGTGTTATAAGATTTCACGTTGAAATCTTATAATTACATAGTTTTATATTTAGTTAGGTGGTCAAATAATAAATAAATAAAATATTATAGCCAATATGAATACAGTACAATATAGGTACTACTTCATATAACCGGCACTACTTGGAATGTCTGTGGCATGTGTGGCGTGTCTTAGGTTGGTTCAAAAATACACACCGCCGTCTTCTATCTACATTGTTATGTCCATACAAAGGTTGTTTGGAAGAGATCGCTTTTAGCGATAAGGCGGTCCTTTGTACCTATTAGTTAGTAAAGTCCTATTATATGTTTCTACTAAATTGGTGTCAATAAAGAGTATTTGTATTGTAGGTTTATTTATATCGGCTAGCTTTTGACCACTATCTCACCTATTGATAAGTGATGATGCGATCCAGGAGCTTAAACACGCAAGGCCTATGAGAATGAATGAGAACTGGCTCTCAAGAATAGCTGCTGCCAGAACTTATTACAGATCAACACAGATGTTTATTACAACATTAAAAAGTAGTTGGAAATTCAGTCGAGACGGGATAAATAGAATTTATACAATAGCTCTTTAAAAGTATGTGGAGATGGAGATTGTCTGATTTCCACTGGTATATCATTTCATAGACGTGTAGCCTGTACCGAAAACGATGTATCGAAAAAGGTATAAGGATGATTAGGTATTCGTAAAGTTAGATTTTTGATTGATCTCAACGTTGGTGCTGTGTATGTAGAAATTTAGAGCTTTGTTAAGAAATCAGAAGAAATAGAAATATATAAATACAATTTATGAAAGTGATCGGTTTGCGTTTCTTTAAGTTGTATTTCACTATTTCATTTTTTTTATATAAAATTATCTGAAGTACTGAAACAAAGAGGTACGTGTATGGTAGGTAACCCTACTTTAATAATTTTTAATAGGCTGACGTCAACGATTGGATGACAGCTGAATAGTTTTTTTTTTTTGTTTCTTTATGGCTCCACACGATTAGTGTATTTAGCCAGTGTCAAGTATTGAAATTTTTCAAATTTTTATGAATGTTAGTCGTAGAGATGGGTCAAAGTCACATTTCAGGTCAGTTGTCAAGTAAAAGTCTAGTCTAAGTCATATCTTCAGTAAAGATGTGTTTACTGAAGATTTTCAGTGGAATTTTGGTGAGAACGCAAATAGCATGTTTTTCAACATTGTGCGTTTCCCTACACTCGCACTCATTCACCGGCACTTAATGGTTAATAATCCACATTTATTACACATTAACACGCGGAAGAACACAAGTTTTAGGAAATAATACAATGAGATCACACACACTTTTCCACGTTCCCGCCAAAACTCCAGCTGAATAGTTCATTACTTTTGTTTTTTTATGCTTTTGCTATGTTTACAAAATATATTTATAAATATTTTTATTTTATTATGAGTATGTTATTTACTTGAAGGATTATACATTAATATATTTTTAAAAGTACCTAACTATAAAGAAACAAATATACATAACCAAAATAATAAAAACTAAAATGTAGACTGTCAAACCACTTCCAGTAGGTACCTAAAGTTCCTAAAATGCTGGCTGTATTCCCCCGTTGAATGGCGATGCTTAGTATCTGAGCTAAATAAATACATGCCAGCATTTTGGTCCCGTGTTGTTTTGTTTACTTGACACTTGATTATGATTTATTTTATTGTTTTGACGTGTATATGTGCGTGTATAAGAGCGTTTGTCGATAGCAACGGCACCGGGACGTCACCGGCACCGAGATTTTTCCGGGCCGGTTTGAAAATGATATGCCGGCGATCGTTTGTCCACCGCCACCGATTCCGGTAGTTCTGTTTCTTCTAGTTGTCATGCGTGGCAGATGCGTTTCCATAGAAATAAAACAAACAACCTCAGATAAAAAAACAATAACCTATCGAACGGCGCCGTGCGCCTGCAGCACATGAGTAAAGAAGGAACAGAGACAAAGCTTCATACAACTGCGCTGTGATGATGACGTAGACGCACGTGAGTGCGTGAGCACTAGCGGCCTGTGTGACGCCTGTCACGTACGGAGTGAAACCGGTTTATAGTGGCTTGGCTGGTGCTTTAACACAGGGCTGTCACTTGCGACGCGTCACGTTATATTATATTATGTTTCATCCCATCCATTCGAAAAGTGATGGTTTGTTCCTCGATAAGTGCGCGCAAAGTAGGTCATTTCTGCCCTAGGGCGAATAAGTAGAATAGAATAGAATAGAAAATTCTTTATTGTCACACCTCATTAAAAAATAACATACAAGGTATTCATTTTATTATTGTTACAATGGGCGGCCTTATCGCTGAAAGCGATTTCTGCCAGGCAACCTTTGGATGGAGAACTAAAAGAATAAAAAAGACAATAGACGGAGGTGTTCCTAATAAGTAAAGTGTAAAAAAACAAATAACTAACTTTACTTCCTAAAATACTAACCTACCTTACAAAGACGTATTAAATATTTACTAAGATGAATTTAGTATTTTTTTTTTAATTTTTGGCTTATGAATTTTCTTCTATAGTGCCCGGTCTAATCAGGCTCAATGAAATTCCTTGACATTTAATGACATTTAGTTACTTTACATGACATTTCGTGACATTTTGTAACATTTCATGACTTAAAATTACATGTCATGAAAATTTCATGACATTTTGTGATATATCATGACATTGAATGACATATCATGACATTTCATGACATATGGCACATCATGACATTAAATGACATTTCGTGACATCTCATGATCATGATCGACATACATCGTTGTCGACAATGATGAAGCTTGAAAATTAAAAAGCAGATCATGTTTACTTGAAGGAAGATTTTATTACGATTAAGATCTATTAAGATTTTTCTTGTTTTTTTTTTTGTACCAACCCTACAAGAAAAGGTAAACATTTTTTCCGTTCCAAAGAAGTTTTGTCTCTGTTCCTTCTTTACTCATGTGCCTGCAGTGTGTGGACAACTGGACAAGATCAAACGTGTCTTGTATTGCGAGCCAATGCCGGCACATCGGCCTGTCAAAATCTCTGGCCGGTTTTTAGCGGTCGCGCCGATCTACTCGAAATATCGGCGGCCAGGATGACGTAGCCCGGTGCCGATCATGCTGTGAACAAGCTGCCATACATACATATGTACCGCTACTTCGGTGCCGGCATTTTGTTGCCGGTGACGTCCCGGTGCCGTTGCTGTGGACAAACGCTGTTATACTGCCTACATGCTGAATAAATGATTTGATTTGAGACAAAAGCAAAGGAGGTAGAAGGCTACCCTGTGGGACGCTAGAAGCAGTGTTACACCACGACGAGAACGTATCTTTACGGCATACTCTCTGCCGACGTCCAAACTGGTAAGTCTTGTACGAAAGAAGTCAAATTACGTAGAGCGTATCAGTTCTACTACCATGCCGGAGATTGGGATATTCGATTTCTTTCCTTCACTTTAAAACACGTAGTTATGTGTATTTAATTTAATTTTTATTATTTGTTATTGTCTTTTTAAGTGCATACCTATTATTGTTAAGGAGATACAGCGCTCTGACAGTCGGATGGACAGCGAAGTTTCAGTAATATGGTTACCCTTTATTGGATACGGAACTCAAAAAAGTCCCAAAATGAATACAACTTGATAAAAAATACCACTCAATAAAATACATAAATGTAAGTATAAACTAAAACTTTGTAACCTCTATTGCTATCCTGTTGTATTATTTATTTCTTACTGGTTGGAATAAAAGCAAGATATAAAGAGATCAGACGCTTTGAAGGTTTCTATTGATAAAGTTAAAACTGGGCGATCATAGTTTGACATAGGTTTCTTACCTCTGTCAAACGAAATCACTTTCCTAAACTTTTAGAGCAACTGCACTAAAGCGTAATTTGATAAACGAGTAGAATTTGAAGGACTTGTTTGAACTAAATATTCTACATTATTATCTTTTTAACCGACTTCAAAAAAAGGAGGAGGTTTCTCAATTAGACCATATATATATATATTTGTGTTTGTTCGCGGATAACTTCGTCGTTTATGAACCGATTTTAGTAATTATTTTTTTGTTGGAAAGGAGATATCCTAAGTGTGGTACCATGATAAATTTTTATCGAAGTCTGATAAGTATCTCTAGAGATATGGAGATAAACTCCTCAAAATTGGTACTGAAAATTAATTGCGCGGCATTGAAGTCGGTTATTTTTAATTTTTTAAACGATCTTATATAGCAAAGAGTATCTTATAATGTTATTTCCTTTTTTTATATCTTATAGGCTAGCGTTTGACCACTATCTCACTTGTTGGTAAGTGATGATGCGGTCGAAGATGGTAAGTACGCTAGGCCCAGAATGGGAACTGGCTATCAAGGATAGCATAGCTGCTAATGTGTTCCATTAGATGTTTGGCGACAGATTTTCTAACTTGAGGGTGATAGCTGGCCAGGCGGACACTAGATAGTGTCCTACTACCATGCGGGGTAGTTGTTTCTTAACGATGTTTTTCCTTCACTGAAGGGCCACTGTAAAAAGCGCACATACATTTTTTGATAGAAAAATCCATTAGTGGCACGATGGTTTGAACTCGGTACCTCTGGCATCTGGCAAAAAAAAATTTGATCGATTCGTCATATTTGACACAAATGATCCTTTCAAGAAATATCGCGGTAAACGCGGTTCATTTACTACCCATGTAGTAAGTCAGTAGTTATTGGCTTGCAATAGATTACAAGGGGTTTGTAGCGTTATATACCAAGTCTACGAATACCTAGCAACACTGGAGTGGCCACTAGCATCCATACGGCATGCACTGGTGAATTGATATTGACGTAGTATGAACCATTTCGCTCGGCCGAACTGAACTGTATCCTGCGGTTGATAGGCTTGATTGATTACAAACACCGAACGAAAAACATACCTACTTAGATACATACATTCTACAAATAGCCATTATTTATTCTTTGATATCCCAAACTACAATTTTTGTTAGTTCATCTCGTTGGAGCATAATAGCAGTTTGAGCATGTTTATATTTTGTGCCATTTTGAGCGTATTCAAAACTAACATTGTAAGGTTCATTACATAAATAGGTATATGGATAAAATATCTAGGTTGTGTCCAGCCAGAGAACTGAATACACCACGATTTATATGATGATATGATATGACCGTCTCTCCAGCAGATCACAACGCTGTTAATTAAAAACTTCATCAGATAAGTGCAAACTCTATTCAGCTGAATACGGGAATCCCATTCGTCCATTATGAATAGCGATCCGACTATTTACTTAACCTGTTTCAGAGAGACAAAACCCGCACTCATTCCACGTAGACAGTGCACTGGAGTCGAACGGACAAAGCAAATAAATGAGACCACCGACGGGAAATGGAACGAATCTATTGCATTTTTTAATCAAACAGTTTCAATCCACGTTTTCTTTTTAAGAATTTTCCTTCCTTTTTAAAGAGCGTTTCAATTATCTCAGCTAAGAGCATGCGAGTCAGTCGCTCGGAAGGCGCGTAAAGGGACGTACCTTAGCAAAGTTACGCCACTCTTAAATATTTAAATCTCCGGGGCGCGTTTCCCCGCGCCGGCGCTGCCGTAAAATGCTAAACAAGGAAAGTTTCCCCCTAAATCAGCAGGGCTGGCGTCCCACGGCTCGCGACTGACGCGGACAACAAACAAACTTCCATCTAGGGCACCCTCTGTGTAACTACCCGAAAATTACTCGGCAGAAACATCTCCTCAAGATTACTAAAATGGAATCGTGTTTATCTTAATTCAGCTGTGCAACTAACTACTTATGTATTCCAAAATTATATAATGTCAACGTTACTTCCTGATTCCAAATTAACGAAGTGAAAGCTGAACTGAAATCTTTTACCATATACATATAATTTATATTCTAAAACTTGTTTAGGTAATGAAATGTTGCGGTACATACCTCGTAAGGCTTTATTTAACACTGCCAGATATCTGAAACAGAAAAAAATATATAGTTAATAATATAGAATTCAGATCGTATATGTAGACGCTAGCACTAATTCAATTTAAGCTTTCTTGCTTAATTATTTTTGTAAGGCTACAGTTAATATTATAGTTGCTACGTAACAAATAAAACTGGCCAAGTGCGAGTCAGACCTTGTCCCGCACATGGAGGGTTCCTAACGCCATCTATCGAATTTCTAACGAACTTCTAACACCAACTAAGTAAACGTTAACACAAAGGTAGAATAGTATTATATAGTAGTAATAGTAATAGTAGTAATAGTAACTGTAGTAATTAATATTATTAAATATCTGGTTGACCGAGCTTTGCTCGGTATTTTTTGCCACTTAAACAGACCAATATGACTCTTCCCGACATCTATTGACGAATAATAATACTCTTTTTTTTAATTGAGAGCAACTAGCTGCTTTACTGATACAGTACTTCTACTCGCCAATAGGTGTCGGGAAGACTCATATTTTAAGTTGATTATCAATAAAGTTGATTATTGAAAACACGAATAAAACAACATTTTCTGAAAATGACTCCTAGCTAGATCGATTTATCGCCCCCGAAATCCTCTGTAGGTATACTAAATTTTATTTAATCGTTGGAGCCGCTTCCGAGATTCAGATTAAGGTAAAGACGATAGCGCCATCTTAGCAACTAGATAGGTGGCGCTGCGCTATCGTAAAAAACTTTTTTAAACTTTTCTTTAATTTTTAACTTTGTTCTGTTCTTAGTATTTGTTGTTATAGCGGCAACAGAAATACATCATCTGTGAAAATTTCAACCGTCTAACTATCACGGTTCATGAGATACAGCCTGGTGACAGACGGACAGACAGACAGACAGACAGACAGACGGACAGCGGAGTCTCAGTAATAGGGTTCCGTTGGTACCCTTTGGGTTCGGAACCCTAAAAATGTAGACAGTACTATGATATAATTTTCTTTGTTAAATATAGTCACGAAGAGAAGAAAAGAGAGAGAGAAAAAGAGAGTTTTCTGCGATATAGTTATCTGTGATATAGGGTAAAAATAACGTGGTAATATTGTTCGTTACCATGGAAAAATATCAATGAATAGTTCTTTCGCTGAGTAGCACTGTTGCGTTATATGCGCAATAAGCACTGCACGGCCGCTAAGCTAATATGGATAATCCCGCGGGGTCCTAATTAGCATCGGCGATGTGCCACACCGCACACCGCACGGCTCGAGAGTTCCGGGCACGGGCCGAGCCCCAGCACGCACCCGCACAATGGCCACTCGAACCGCCTTCACTTTTCCACCTATTTGAGTGCTCTGAATAATAAAATTGTGTGCAATTCTTTAGCCTCTCGGTGACGTCCTGTGCAGAGCCATTGTGCCGCCGTGGCGTCCGTGTTTGAGAGCTTCGGGTGGCTTTAATTGTTTCATTATTACCCTTCTAACTTTCGTGCCCTCCACTTTAGAATAACGGTTCCGCTGACGTCGAAGTCCTTGAACAGTTTCGGATATTATTATACGCGAATGGCCGACATAACAAAGTGAAAGCACCGTAACACTGTTGACACAGTAGCGAGACAACATTTTTATTAGATCGCACAAGTTTTAACTAACCGACCGTGGTGGTTGGACGAGCTTCGTAATCCAGAAAGCGAAAATATTTATACCGATTGATTAAGTCGAAGGAAAACTAACTTTTCGAATACGCCCATTAATTTTGATCATATTTATCGATAGCTTTCTTTATGGGGCTGTCATATAAATATAACTCCCGAGCCATTAGCCGGGCGTACGATCACAGACAAATAACTAGGGAGCCTGCGGGAACAACTCGGGGCCCATCAATATCTGTCATCAGTCACCGAGTAGCCAAATAAAATGTAGCTCGACCTCTGCAAGACAGACGTACAGCGGACGGCCGAGTGACGCAGGGGTTCTCGCCGCTCTCATATTACATGACGATGACCGCTGACCTAATTCGCCGATAAATATATTCCATGTGTCATTAGGGAGACGTGTTACTGATATCGAAGCCCGAGGATATTGATATTATAATCGCGTCGGTAATTGATTTCGCATTGATGACCAATTACTCGGTAATGTTATCGGGCCATATAATATTTTCCTTTATTTACTTTGGTGTTAACCTAAATCAGCAGCAGCTAGTATGCCAAGGACGTTAATCTGGTTATGATCAAACTTTCGTTTGAAAGCGCTGTGTACGCATGCATGTATCGTCGCCCGCCCTCCGCGCCGGCCGCCCAACAGGGCTTGTATAATGAACGTTTCTTGATACTAAACAGCGCGCTTCACACGGAGGAAAACATTAAACTCTGTGTTAAATTTTGTATATTAGTGGAAACATTATGTAATAAACTTGAGTTAATGATGTTGGAATTCTGGCTTTCGAGTTATTTCATGAAAAGTTACAACCTAACATTACGACCTCGTTCATATTGTATGTTATGTGCTTCCGCCCTTGTTTGGAGCGAAGCTATTGTGACACACAATGCGGATAAAGTTAATGAGTTTAGTGATGAGCTAGCTCCCATTCTAGGCCTAGCGTGCTACCATCTTCGACCGCATCATCACTTACGAACAGATGAGATAGAGTTCAAACGCTAGCCTATATGTTATAAAAAAAGCTATTGTTTAATCACCCAATTTACATCCACAGTTGGGCATATGGGCCTCTCCTATGGTACTTGTATTTATTCTGTGCACATGGCACGTCACTGAATTCGATCTGATTTTCATTTTCATCCTTTATCAGGCAACTCGTGGATGTCATCGTTGCTGAAGCTGAAGGTCGTAAATTGCTACATCTATCGTTGTCTCTACTCTCGGTCTACACGGGCAGTTATCGGTTGTGTGACAAATTTGATCAGTCAGCTGCCACTATTGACCCATTTTAAATGCGATGCTTTCGAGAAACATTTATGATTGTATCGTATTTTTGAAATAAAGTACTCGGGTATATGAATTCGTTCACAATCTAGTGGCAGCGCGCCAGCAGCAATTGCTCAGCCGCGGCCTTATCGCTGCACATGGCCGCTTGCTGTTCCTCCAGAGATAATACCTACCCTAATTACGAAAACATACTTCATCCCGTAATAGAACATGATTCATAGGTACAGTCCGCTGGTTAACAATGTTTCAGGTGTTTGTTGTGAAACGTAAGACCTTACTTATTATTCCTTCTAGACATTTAATAGAAATATTGATTCAGTATTGGACTATACTAAAACGAATCATTTGTATCTGATGAAACTTATCTAAATCCATTTATCCTTAAAAAATCATCTTACTACCAAAAATGTATATTGATCACAGTTAAAATTACAAATAAGATTTCTCAAATATTATGCAAACTTAAACAAAATTAATAGGTATTCACAAGTTTGAAGGTGTCTCTATAAAGCTGATAAAATTTCCAGACATACTAAATACTAAAGCCGCATAAATACTTGTTATTTAGACAGCTTAGTAAACAAAGACTCATTCGTTAAAAGTTTCTACATTATTCTGCGAGAACATACAAGTTACCAGACAAGGATTTGTTGTTTTTTATTGTTAGATGAATTGAGAACTTAGTTATACTTGTCTAGTCAATTTTGGTAACGAATTAAAATTTACTATGGTAAAAAAGTTTCTATGAAACTTGTCAGAGTAGCAAATATGTGCACAATACAGCCCTGTATTCGAGCTGAAGTTTAAAAGCTTTTACGACTCTTACATCCATCATCATCCATCCATTCTGACTGTTTTCGGCCTTTGTGACTTAGCTTTATGTTAAAACTAGCTGTGCCCCGCGGCTTTGCCCGCGTTAAAAAATATCCTATAGCCTAATCGATAGTACTGCCCATCTCTGTGCAAAATTTTAGCTAAATCGGTTAAGCCGTTTGACCGTGAAGAAGACCCTAACAAACAAACTGACTTTCGCATTTGTAATATTGGTGTTGATATTACTGTTATTATAAACCTGGACGATTGGGTCTTTCATGTCTAGCACAGTTCTAGTACCTAGGCTTTATTTTTAACCAGCGAATATTATGTAGGATACATGATGTCAATGACAACTTGTAAAAACCGAAAGATGCAATCAATCTCTAAAGTAAACATTGTATAAATTTTGTAAAAAAATTGTGTAAAATTGTATAATATTATTTTATCTACACATAATACTTCACTTTATGAGCTAAGTTATAAAAACAATTATCCATACGATTAAATATAATAATAACTATTATTTTTATATAATACATTTGAAAATGAGATCTACACAACTTATTTTAAAACTATTAATGTGCCTAATATCTAACTAAATGGGTGACAAGTGTTATATGATATCTGATAGATTAATCTAATCAGCTTCTATTCAAGCAGTGAAAATAAGAAAGAATGGAAGATATAAGGGTAAGTTTAATCTTCATTTTACGGTTCCATTTAGATCTAGAGAGCGCCGACGCAATCTCCATACATTGTTTCTACCTCTAAAAGCAGGTACCTGCTAACAACCGTTTATAAATGTTTGATTTTAATTTGTGCACATTTTTTCTGTCTGTATCAATCAACAGCTTTTATTACACAGCAATATGCGAAATGAAACAATGTACTTTTAAATACGTCCAAATTCAATTTTGTTCGGAGATCTCATCTATAGCTATGCGGCCAAATAAAATTCTAGTTAAAAATTTTGTCACGTGCCTACGTGCGTGTGATATAATAATGGCCAATGTATGCAACAAGCACGTGGCGGGGTAAGGGCCGGTCGTTGACCTCGAAATTCACGGCAGGCAGGATACCGCTAATCACTTTCGCTTGGGAGACGGTAGAACGGTACAACTTGAAAACGACTCTACATTTATTTAAACTCATCCCCTCAGAGAGCGATCTGTTACGATAATTAATTAAGTACTTTATATTCGAAAAATTGAATATTAAAGATAATCTTTTACAATATTTTGAAACTGATTTCATTATTTTATTGTAATACCATCAGCTTCGAAATAATTATTTCTTATGCATAAAATATCTATATGTAATGTATGTTGTCGAATCTATCTGCTAAGCTACCCTAAGAAGACCTACATTAAAAAATATATACGCACAAACGTCGAGTTTCCCATGATTGCAATAAATTATAGATCGTAAACTACTTTATGATAGAAAATCGAAAGTTCCGTAAGTAATTAGCAGAAGTTCAGGTAACCTAACAAGCAGTAAATAAGAGATCCGTAGAGCAAAGGAGGCTTTAAACAGTCACGCGTGCTGGACGTGGCATCCACAGGTTCTGATTATTTCCATCATAAAAACAAGTCACGCGCCACCCCCTACCCCTAAAACCTTCCAAGAAAACGAAATTCAGGCATCCGGTGGCGTCTTTAGGTGGATCTCATGAAATCCGTCTGTGACGTGTGTGTAATACATAAACTTACTATTGCCTTTAAGCTAGATATAGGGTATGTAAGTAATCATATCTATTTACGAAATAGTATACACAAATAAAAGTCAGTAAGCTAAAGCTTTTGGGGAAAAATTAAATCCAAATAACAGACTGATATATTGACGATTGTTTCGTCTTCAAAACAGTATTTTGACCTAAGACTTTTCACAATGTATGTTATGCGTCTAATATGTATATTTTCCTGAAACAAATACTACAAAAAACGTAAATAGTGTTGTGTAACTTGAGATACCGATGTTTCGACCTATTTTACGACTCTCACCTTTACAACTGAAGTTACGTATTTTTCTCAGTAGGTAAGCAAATCAAGTGTAACAGAGGTATAAAGCAGAAACGGCAAGTGGATGTGACATCGACACCGAAGTACATAAATACTGGCTCTCTCCGAAGGGATAAAGCGCCAATTTATGTAACAAACGGCAACAGGCTATGTTTTATTCTTTGTGTTTACCTCCATCAACATTGCTCGGTTTTAACCGCTGAAACACAAAATCCTTTGAGATTTTATTGTTTCCAATTTTAATAGGTTAACGTCACTATTCTCACGGTGCGCCCCAATCTCTAAATCAGTATTTGACTAAGCCTTGTGCCAAAATGATACAAGATGTAACATGATAATTCTATTGTTTCGGTACAATGACCCCTTTAATTGTTACAACATTTACGACTTAGTATTTAATTTTGCACAAAAAAACAAGTCGTAATTGGATTTAATTTAACTAATGGTATTTATTTCAAGCATAACGAATCGAGCTTTTAGGTAGAATCTAATTTCTAAACTAACAATCCGAATCTAGGAAATTGCAGTGCTGAAATTACGTTATAATGGTATTTATTATCTGCAATTTACTGCATAGCTGGAGAAAACCGCATAATTAATGCACTGTACACCAGTGACTGGCATCGAAACAATTGCTATTGTGGCGGCTTTAACCCAATTAGCATTATCCCATATTCTGTGTGACCTAGTTGTTGCCGCACACTGTCAATTATTATTAAAGCTGTCTGCGATGCATTAACTATGTGTGTTAGGTTTGCTATAGGTATATCTTTAAGGAATGTAAACAAAATGCCAAGCTGCCTACCAACTTCAATTAAAATTATTAAATATTTTATTATTCCGCTCACGAATTCCACAGACCAGGCAGTATCGCCGGTGAAGTAAAATATCTAACTTGAAAGTGGACTTTTAAAATTTTGGCATCTCTGGAGCCGTACATTAATGACCTGCGCCGCCATTTTAAGGGGCTGCTTTAAGGAACCCCTCGCCCTTCTGAAGGGAAGTAATGCATTTTCTTTTATCGCCGCGCGGACAGTTCGCACTTCTCGACAAGGGGACCGGCTTTTACGATTATTGTACTCACGTCGTTGTTACATGAGATCAGCAATAAAGAAACACTGGATCCGATCTTGGATTCCGTAAATGGTCGTGATAGCTCCGTGCTATTCCTGATAGTCGCCATATTACGAACTTTTACCAATCCTTCTGTCAATCTGTCATTTCTGGCTTGCTATTCTATAAACAACTAGCAGCCCGCCCCGGCTTCGCACGGGTAGAACATATATGCCTACAACATTTGCATCAGTTTGTTGCATCGAATATAAAATATGAACATATTTAACAATAATCGTCATATTTCATCCAATTTACACAAAACCTTAACGAATTATGCACCTAAACCTTCCTCATAAACACTCTGGCTATTGGTGAAAACCGCATGATAATCCGTTCAGTAGCTATTGAGATTATTGCGAACAGACAGACAGACGCAGTGATGGAATTTGTTTTATAATACTTACGTAGTGATATTGGACGGCCCTTTAGCGTAAAGGATAGTTACCCTGATTCTGACCCGGCGGTCGTTGGTTCTAATCCTAGCTATATACCTACCAATGAAAGTTTTATGTGCATTCATGAATTATGAGTTTTCGTACAGTGGTAGTGGGATCATTAAATCAACCAAAAAGTAGCTTACCACCAAGGAGCCCGGGCCCGGTGGCGTAATCGGGAGAACGGTCGGCTTTGATGCCGTGGTACCGAGTTCAAACCTTACCGTGCACCAATGGATTTTTCCATCGAAAAATGTATGTTCGCTTCTCACAGTGGCCCTCCGGTGAAGGAAAACATCGTTAAGAAACCAACAACCCCCGCATGGTGGTAGGACACTATCTAGTGTCCGCCTGGCCAGCTACCACCCTCAAGTTAGACATTCTGTCGCCAAAAACATCTAATGTGTTCCGGCAGCTATCCTTGAGAGCCAGTTCCCCAGTCTAGGCCTAGCGTGCTTACCATCTTCGACCGCATCATCACTTACCAACAGGTGAGATAGTGGTCAAACGCTAGCCTATAAGATATAAAAAAATAGGTGAACATCTGCCGCCGTAACCTTACGCGTTCCCCGACGCAAAATGTAGGGGTAATATACGTTTAACGTGTGTATCTGTGTGTCTGTCTGTAGCATCTTAGCACCTAACCGGATGAACCGATTTTGTTTTTATTATTGATAGTTTTTTGTTTGATAGATGTCTTCATCGAGAGTTTTCTTAGCTTTGATTCATGAAAATTCGTTCAATCGTTATAAAACTATGAGCTTTTTTCTAGTTAATTGCGCTATGAAATCAACTTTCATAGGTCTGATCAATTCGAAAATCTTCTTCTTCAACGATATTGTAAGAACATGGAAGCATTGACCTGATGCTGGGACATCTCCTAGACTCTACAGAATACTCAAATCCTCACCAACTTACAGCTCAGATTTTAAATGTCGTGTTTAGAGTCATTGGAATGCTTTTAATGAAAAGATTATACATAGATCAGTCGGGGTGGTATAAAATATTATATTATTATATATTTAGATGAATATTATTTTATACAATAGATCATATTATTATACTATATTGACTTTAAATTGATAGTGATCGGTGGGGATCTACAGCATCGCTAAGCTTATAATAATATTTTCGTAGTAACTATGACCTAATCTGTGGTTTCACTGCAGATATTTTATTAATTTTGCGGTGCGTGTATATGAAATTCGTGATATATTCTAGAGTTTTCTTTTGAATTATATACTGTAAAGGACAATTTTAATCTATAATATGTGGCCAAGCTAATTAACGTAATTATTTGGATAAGGATTAATACTATATACTTGAAAATAGCCTTGGAAGTTATGTAATATTTTTTAACAAAAATTTTAAGATTAAAATGGTTACTGTGAGTCAACCTTAAGAGATAGACATATGCTGTCGCGGACTTTTTTGTAGGTCTTATTAAGTTGTACAACTCTTGCATAGAAAATATTCTTCTATCTATTTTCAATTAAGCAGCGTTCGTAAGAAACGTGTTTTTTCGACCGTTTTTTTGCCGACTTAGGTTGCAAATTAGGTCTCCACGAATGTACCTTTGATTTAAACGGGATAATATATAGCCTATTTTCATTCCGAGAGTCCATTCTATGTAATAGTGAAAGAATTTTTTAAATCGGTTCAGTAGTTTTTGAGCCAAATCATTACAAACATACAAAAATACAAAAATACAAATGTTCTCTCTTTATAGTATAGATATGTACCTACTGCAAACATAAATGAACTTTATTAAAAGATTAATTCAAATATTTACTTTACACTCTGCGCCTACATATATTCACTGAACCTTTAACCTTTGCTGCGTAATAAAAAATGCAAATGTATGCTAGAGTTGTTTATAAAATGCCCGCCAAGAACTTTGTGTTGACCCTGTCGATTTGATAAGTTATATTTGAACGTCTTTTGTTAAACCACGTCTTATAGAAGGTGCTAAAGACATACTCAAGCTAGAGTTGTGAACTTCAGTTCAGCAACAATATAAAGTAGTGTTTCAACACAAGTCCCGAGTGCGGCATTCTAAAGAGAGGTGATGCAAGCTTCTGAGAGCTAAAAATGTCAAAATCGTGTTGATATTTAGCCTTGGGAACTGAATTGTGAGTGCAAACATGCAACGGCGCTCGGCTGGCTGCAGCTGTAGCTTATCGTATTGAGCAGTATACAACTCACCGGAAAGCGGCGACTATGCAGACCGTGAAATAATACACCACATGTTGAATAACATCGGTAATTAATCGCATCGGGCGAAAGCGCAAGTGTTCTCATGCGAGTTGGCCGGAAAAACTTGACTTATTAGATAATAAATTAGTAATAATGCGTATCGCAGTGGCAACATGTTGTTATTACGCAGATCTACCTCGGAGGGTACGTAGAGGCCATAATTAAACCGGGAGCTGCCGCATGGTAGAACATGTGTGCATCGGAGACACACTATCTGAAATGATAAATGTACTCGTTTATCATTTGAATATATACTATTAGATAGGCTATCCATGTCGATAGAGGAAAAACATCAACAACAACAACAATTACAATGGGCTGCAATGAAAGCGGGTCGGTTATAAAAAGCGCAAACTTTTTAAATAATTGAGCAATCCATTTAAAATAAACACTTAATTAAATTTTATTTCATTACAAATGTAGGAAGAAGTAAAATATTTTTATTTATTTTTGGTGATTGTATTAAATAATAAAAACTATTTGGGAAGCTGGTGGAAAGCTTAGCAAAGCGTATAAAAGCTGTATTATGTATATAAAAAAATATTAAAATGTAAAATTCTATTCTCTATATTTCTAATCTAGTGAACGTGGTCATATTTACATAGGTAACTAAATTTTATTCAAAAGAGTCTTTATAATCTTGACCTTTATGACTATCAAATATAAACTGTCTAATACACTCTTCATTTCATAAAAAAGCTCCAATATTTTGGAAGTTATTGAGATTTTAGTTACCGACCCTTGTAACCAACCTGTTATCTTTGCGGCTCACTGTACATACATCTACGCATAGAATGCATAATGAAAAAAATTTACACTTAAGCACGTCAAATAGGTTTTCAGTTGGTGCACTAATAATTTATTCATGGATAAAATATTCTTGCTTAAAAATCACATTTGTATATTAGTCCTTTGTGAGTTCTGATATTGACCTGCGTTAATCCTTATTGATATGTAAACATTTTGTTTATCTCTCACTAATCCTCAAAAATTACTTTCCCACCTGAAGTTCACCGACCTTCTATGTTTTATTTATTTTGAGAGATAAAACCGTCCCATAGGTGACAGTCGGTTCCAATGGCAAACAGCGCTCAGTTCGTTCCATGTTTAGAACCGACAACCGACACGATAAATTTACACTTCACCGTTTCCTGGGAATATTTTTATATTCACTCGGTATGACAGGATTCTGAAGTTATTTTTTTTTACGCCGAACTGGGTTGCACTTGACCACTATCTCACGTTGATCGATTAACTGATGTTAAGTGATGATGTGATCGATGATAGAGCGCGCAATAGAAGATTTTTTGTTCTTACGGCTAAGTTTTCATCCAACTGATTCAGTTTTACATGGATAGAGATTAAATTTAAAATAAAATTTTATTAAAGTAAGGAGAGCAGATGGTGGTGTGATGATTTTTATGATGGAGGTGGTGTCGAAAGATGTGGTCTCTCAGAAACTGACGTCTAGGATAGAATTTAGTGAAGAGAAAATAATCCAAAAGCTCATCTCACTCACATAACAAATAATTTTGTTCTATTTCATGTGATAGTAAGGTACTTGTGCCTCACTACCACAAAAACCAGTGCTTATTGATATTTTAATAGCCGTATTATGAATTAAGAGAATAAAAACCTAAAATGTGATTCGCTATAGTTTATAAACACAAAAATAGGGCGATCGTGCGGGCGAAAGTGCGCGAGAGTTGTCGTGACGGGTCAGGGACGTGCCGACACTTCAACTGTGCCAGCATGCTATCCGCTATCTTCGGACCAACTATGGGCCACATAGGCATATCTTAAATCAGATAAATCGTTACTGTATTCAAAAACGGCAGAACACTAAAAAAACCGACTTCAAATGCCGCGCTAGTCATTTTCAGTGCCAAGTTTGAGGTGTTTATCGCCGGAGATACTTAACAGATCTCGATAATTTACAATGGGACCAAATAGGAAGCATACTCTCTTAATAAAAGCTTGTATAAAGCTTATTATCAAGTGAACTACAACTTCAACAACAACAACTGAACTACATACTAAAATAACTGCAGTCTTCTAACGATCAAAAAAATAAGTGTGAGATACGCCTGGTATATATCCCGTATTTCAAGTTCTTGAAAACTGCGGTAGATTTACTCAGCGGCCTGTGGAGAGATGAATCTGCAGTATGATTGGAGTTTGTATTACACGGGATCAGTTCGGTGCATATCAATGCGAAGTCACGGCTCCGGCCAGACTTCAACTAAGTGAGGGATTTCTCTAGAAAGCACGCGACATCAGACACCGCGCCACTTGACGCTGAATATCAGCAAAGTGAAAAGTAAACGCTTTCCAAAATGCACTAGTTTATTCAAATAACATTTAGGTATCTTTAATCCAATAATAAATATGCTCATAATCAAGAAACTAATGTTCCTTTAAAATGCATGTCTGCCCTTTTCTCTTTATACTCGTAGTTTTTATCGGAATTGATATATACATATGTTACGGTAAAGAACTTCACGACTCAATATGAAAAACGGACATCTATACATCCGGTGAAGAAGACCATGAACGATAATCGAATAGCTTTCCTTACAGCGAGATAATTACAACACTGAAGTTTTTGTATCTCTTATACTTGAATACAGTTATGGACACGGATAGAACGCCGCGCGCTGGCAAACAAAAAAATCCCATGGGAAGCGAAGAGTTGTGCGCACCTGACTAGACTGGTTATTTTATCTCTATTCAACTAATTATCTGCCAACCATACAGTAGAGCTAGTTTCCCCAGCTTCCGGGCAGAATTGCAATATACCGAGCAGAAAGCGGCAGGTGCTATAATTTCGACAAGCAATGAGTTGCACTGTTCAGCAAAAAAGCTACTTGTCTTGGTTAAACAGCATGACAAACAAGAAGCGATGCTTCCTGGATTACTAAGTGGATTTTACTTATTTGCTGATTGACATTTGTTACGCGTTCAATTGAAGTATCCAGCGCTGATTGACTTTCCCTTTTAATATTCATGTCATTGAGGTAATGTGCGTGATTAGTGGCTTATCGTGTTTACTTTTTGTAGAGTTTTTGTTGTTTGCGGCGTGCAGCCGCAGTAGGTACATCGACGGGGCATCGCACTGGTCCGTCAACAGGACGTGACCTCGCTAAGCTTGTACAACAGGTCCTTATTATTCAACTGACAGAACCATTCCCTTATGTTACAGCCATTTCGTTCCGCTTTGCTCGAGAGAAATGTGCGAGTCTCACGGGAACTAAGTATATACGATGATAGAGACCTTGATAGAGAAATCAACACCAATAATTTCGTTAAGTCCGCAACATATTTTCATCAAATTCTGTCAATTAGTGCGACGGTTTAAAAAAATTGCGTCATCAATTACGAGTTATAAGGCATACTATTCAATAAAACAAATTAATGATCGGGCCTAGAGCTGTCAGGCAATTTTTGTTTTGGATTGCACAACGTCCATCATAATCATAACATCAACCACCATTAATAGCTTGAAATAACGAGTGTAGAGTCTCCATCGCATTTTCTTTATGTCGTGAAACTTTCAGTACCTATCTCCTTAACTTTTGTCAAGTCTGACAAAACTTCTGACTAATGAACGTCTATCGAAAAGACTTTGTCAGCTTCCAGAAGGTTCTTAGATTCGTTAGACTTTTGTTTTGTGATATTGTATTGTAAAGGTTATTATTGTTATCGAAAGTTCAAATCAAAATAAGTAATGTGTTTTTCTTCAGCATGTGGAGAATATTGGAAGTTACTTTTTTAAATAATTATACCTTTTGGGATTTAGACAGTTGCCTCATCATTAACATCTCTTTATTATAATGCTGCGGAACGCAAAACTACAAACGGAATTGCTAGAATTTTGTGCACTTCCCTGAATCATTTAGATGTAATTTTTACAGTTAACTTTATCCATTAAACCGAAAAACCGATTTACCCAACCCCAAGTTAATTTTGTGTTAACACGGTCCCATTAAACAGACTTTCTTAAAGCCACCTGACATCTCTAAGTAACCCTTTCCAAGTAAGAACTACTTGAAAACAGGATTAACCTTGAGTGGTCTCTTAAACATTGGGGCGCTGTTACATATGTACATATAAGTATGTACAATAAACTCGTTTGATTTGAAAATACTTGTTGGTAGTGTTCTTGGTTTACAAGAAAATAGATTCGTATGTTTTTTTAATTGTTTTTAAAATGTAGATTGTAGATAGACAAGCTTTTGACAACTGTCTCGCCGAATGGAAAGTGACGATATGATCGAGGGTGTAGCATGCTTGCCTAGAAGATACCTGTTAACTCTCGCCTTGAAGATACCCTAGTCAACGTCGATGGTGCGATGCAATCCACGAGGTACCACTCAAACAGGCACACACTCACTCTATAATGTCGCGAATGTGCAAAAGAGTGCAAGCTAGTGCCCGTCAGTCACACTCACCTCTCTGCGACCCGCTTACACCTAGAACTCGCTACTGCGCAGCTTCTTTTGCCGAGATTCACAGCGACCATTAAGTTTGCATCATATTATACTTGGAAACATGTAAAAAGTATTATTTCATTGTCCATTTTGCTATATCAGGAGTTTTTTCCCTAATTGACATCTACATAAGGTATTCTCATTTCAATCAGATACATTCTAATTTCGAAGTGTAATTTTTATTTATTATTAATTCGCCTTAAAGGCTTAACGTTGTTATGGGGGATCTTAACGCTAATGTGGGAGTACAAGCAAGCGGCGAATCGGTAGTTGGACCACACGGATTTGGAAGCAGGATCATATGGAGTAATTGCTCATCAACTTTCTGGAGAAAATGGGGTTCTTTCTGATGAATTCTTTCTTTCAGTAAAACTCTCGATGGAAGTGGACGTGGCAAATCCCCGATACTGTGACCAAAAATGAGATTGATTTTATTATGGTGGTCAAGTAGCGTATATTAAGAGATGTCTCAGAGATCAATAGTTTCGAAACCGGAAGTGATCACCGATTGGTCTGGTGCACTCTAGATATCGACTGAAAGCTTGAACGAGTCCATCTAATGAAATCGGCCTAATATGCTCCAATCCGAGGTTGGGTTTGAATCGTCCCAGTTGAAACTAGAGTACCGATTCGCTGCCTTGGAAACGAAAATTGACGTTGATGTTAACCAGGATCTCGACTAAGTGGTGAAAATCTTTAGGGAAGAATGGACGAAATTCTGCGGGACGCGAGGTACCGGTAAGAAATCTAAGCTTTCAGGAAAATCTTTCAGCTAATGCAGAAGCGACGAAAAAACCCCGCAGTCACTTTGTCAAACCAACAGGCTTTGAAGAAAAAAAAATCTAAGCTGGATTGCAGACGCGACCTCTGGAGCTCCAACACATGCTCTATTAAAGAAGCGATCAAGTGAAACCGGGGGTCTAAAGTCTTTGTTTAACAGCTGGGTCGAAGTCATCTGACGAAGTTGACCACATCTATATCTCTATCTATGTCTATGTCGTCGCTTCTAAGCCAAAGATATTTAGGGAGGAGATACTCAAGACTTCTACGGCGAACTATATACTTTGGAAGTGTCCTGTCCCCAACCCCATTTCGAGGACTCTAGAGCCACTCTTACTCGCCATTATACAGAGGATCTGCCAGAGATCAGCCTGGACGAAATCGTGATGGCTCTCAGACAGCTTAAAAGGTTTATATTAATTCAAATATCAAAGTTTCTAATCGGAGTATTGTCAATTGAAAAGATCCGTTAAAGGAGAAGCAGTTTCCGAAAGCTGCCTTTCGGAAACTGCTTCAATTTAATTTTTTTCGAAATATTGTGAATAATGCTGTAATGATCAAACTATTAATTTAAGAAAAATATTTTTTTGTTCTATTGCCACACGAACAAAAAATATACGTACATTTGCCTGGGTGTAATATTATTTCTCAATTCTAAGCTCCCACAGTACGACATATAATGCTGTTTAGTGTTTATAATGTCTGACAAACCAGCTGCTTCATTTTACACAATTTTATTTTGAGAACCAAATCGGTTCTCTGCTGCACTGCGTAATGAATTCTTTATTTACACGATTCACAAGCTATGCTAACAAAGGGCGGCCAAGTATGATGTTATATGTTATTTATACCGTCATTTACTTCATACTTTAGAATATATCTATAAATAGTAGTTTCAAAAACTGTATGTATAAATTTTAAATAAGGCGAAACAATATTTCGATGTTGCACAAGTAGTAGGTGCAACACAAAATTGAACAAAAGAAAACAATGCCATATCTACAAGGCTGTTTAAATGTCTAAATACAAGGCCTTTAAATTAACTAATAAATATATTAATAAGTAGGAAATGTTTTACTATAAAGTAATACAGTTAAGTAGCATAAATGTATTTCTATTTATTTTGTATATATAAATTTACTAATAGAAATAAATTTATGTTAACAAAATTATTCTTAACAGTGAACATTGGTGAAATATGTTACGAATGTAACATGTATAACGGTCCCCATAGCTTTTAACCCCAATTGATAAGAAAAATGCGGTTACCCAAATCGGGGCTGAGTCGGGGCTTGGGTTAATCATTGTTGGCACCGTGAGCTATAGACGAACCCAGGGTTGGAGAGGGGGCTGACAATATTTTTGGAATACGTACCACATTACTTGTGGTCCGGCATATTCAAAAGAGATGCCGATTTTTTTAAATATTTTTTTTGTGGGATTTTTAGCAAAGATTTACGCAAGATATGTAGCTAGTAAGCAAACAAGCAGAGTCTACAAGTAATCTATTTCAAAATAATATTTGCACTTAACTGTAGTATTTTTAGCATCCAAAAAGAAATTTTGCAGTAACCTGGTGACTTTTCTCCGGAACCCCTAGAACCCACTTTATGAATCAGAATCTATCAGTCGAAATCAGCGCATTTATATTTTTTTGTGTAACAAAAACATTATCAAACTTTAAAAATGTTAGACTTATAGTCCTACCACCATGCGGGGATTGATATTGAACAAATAGACTATTGTTAATAAAAAGCTTATATACATTTTGATCTTTAAAAATGGTTTTTTTAAATATTTTTTTTATATTCTTTATAGGCTAGCGTTTGACCTCTATCTCGCCTGTTGGTAAGTGATGATGCGGTCGAAGATGGTAAGCACGCTAGGCCTAGAAAGGGAACTGGCTCTCAAGGATAGCTGCCGGAACACATTAGATGTTTTGGTGACAGATTTTCTAACTTGAGGGTGGTAGCTGGCCAAGCGGACACTAGATAGTGTCCTACCACTATGCGGGGGTTGTTGGTCTCTTAACGATGTTTTCCTTCACCGGAGGGCCACTGTGAAAAGCGCAAATAAATTTTTGGATATTGTTAAGGGCAGTCGTAGTGAGGCTCGCCGCTCGTTAGGGCCTCGTTTGCCTCAATCCTTGGCAATACGCTTGTGCCTTTAGCCGTGAACCCGTGAACCGACGTCGATGGGGATCAGCGGCAATTTGTCAATCATCACGTGAAAGCCCTGACAAAGGCTTTCAATAAACGCGTAGTGACGTGAGACGCGTTTAGCCGACATCGTTAATCAATACGATAAAAGTGTGATGATCGCATTATTCATTTTTGAAAGGCATAATGATCGGTAACCCCGTTTAGATCACGAATCGTAACATAGACGCTCGTCAAGTGATTATATGTAGCAATGTTTATTTCGTAATAATCGACTGCCAGAAATATTAATTTCACACGCAATAAACGCTATTATATCCAGTAACGTGTTCATATTGAAGTATAAAATATATTTATAGAGGTATGTACTCAATATACCAAATGTGCAAAAGTTTTCACACATAAGTACGATAGCGTAGCTACATTGTTTGTGTCGTACGTCGTTCCTAATCTTCTCTAGGAATTCCCTGGGATTAGGAAAATGATTCTGCGACAGGTTGTGTCTGGGGACGTCTTTTGCGAGGATAATCAGAAGATTGATTCCAGACTAAGAATAGTGAACGATAGCAAGAAACCCGACAGTAAATCAATACAAATTCCGGTTGATGTATATAATTGATTGTGTAGTATATGAAAGCCTATTTCCAGTAGGTATATATAGGCTTTTGCTATTGTAACTATATTACCATTGGATCATCATAAAGATGATGTGGAGAAAATATCAATTAAGGCATAATTTGATCTTTAGCACATGGTTTAGTATTGATATAAAATGACAGATTATACATATTTTTAACCAACTTCACAAAAGAGGAGGAGGTTTTCAATTCGTCTGTATGTTTTTTTTTGTATGTATGTTACGCGATTACTCCGTCAATTGTGAACGGATTCAAATGATTCTTTTTTTAGACATAATTTTGAACATATTCTTCGAATTAGGTGTCCATGAGAGATAGATCTGATTACTAATACAAGAACAGAAAAAGTGTAATTTTTTATTATTATTTTTTTTATATCTTATAGGCTAGAGTTTGACCACTATCTCACCTGTTGGTAAGTGATGATGCGGTCGAAGATGTTAAGCACGTTATGACTAGAATGGGAACTGGCTAAAAATAAAAATAAATAATAATATAAAAATAATGTATTTTATCAGTTGTCATAGTCTTTTAGATTCACAAGAATCGACAACATACCGAAAACATGAGAACCAAATAAGAATCCTGTACCTACTCACCTGAACCTCGAGTGTACTCTAGTGGCTTGACGTTCTATAGTAGGCTTTTGTGAAGGTCTTAAAACTCCTTGAGAGGGTCCTTAGACTCTGAGCAAAGCAAGTCTCACGAAGCCTGCATTAATCGTACAGGGAGAAAAAGCCTAAAAAAATAGGAAGAGGTACCTACACGAAAATAGCCTGATGCTTTCCTAATAATGCTGGAATGGTACCTTCGAACTTATTTTGAGGACACGGGTCCGTTCTGTTAATCTTCTCGGTTCTAATGGTAATCGATTACGTTTGCCTATAACATTAACATTGACTGTGACAAATTCTAAATTACCAGAGTTTAGCGCATCAGAGTGCTAGGCCGCGAATCAACAATCTGCAATGTCTATTTTCTTTAAAACCTCGTGTATTTGCTTGGATTTTCCCTTTGGTTTTAATATTTAACTAAACTTATCGATATCCAGTACTCTCAGTTCACTGATGACTAATTCTTGTCAAATTTACTTATCTTCGAAAGCCATAAAACGACCAAACATTTAACTTATGTACCTAAATTTTAGATTTACTTTGCTAGATTGCTTGATTTGCATAAATAAGCAGAATCTAGAAATAAACACAAATATCAAGTCAGTCATAAACACACTACCTTATATAATAGGTACGATGATCACAGCAGCTCAAGTGTCGTCATCGGATTCTTAAGTCATGTCCACACTTAGTCAACAATTATTTATTCTGTGACTTAGTGAACGTCTTGTAACAGACAGTGTAATTATGCTTATGTTTACTTGTTATTTTCCTATCTATAACCTTCATGTTCATTTAATACTGGTTTTATATAGCGAAGAGGTTCGTATATTGCGCCCTAGGAGTTAGCAATTTGCTAAAGTATACGTCTTGACTGCGTGTGAATTCTTCAAGTATTCGTGTTGTTGCATTCTGTGGTCACGTCTCGAGACACGGAGATGTGTCCATGCAACATCTCGTGGTACTAGACAAGGTGAAAGGTACTTGAGCTCGCGGCAGGTCACCCATGCGTTAGACTGATTAAAACAAAGCAACGGTCTCAGTTTCCATTAATGAGTGCACATGAGAGGCAGGCTGATCCGAAGTGACGACCACGACTACTCTGCCTATAGTGATACGATGAAGAAGTGGTGGACATAGTATATGACATATACTATATATACATCAAATTCTACGTCAAGTGTAGCTACGATCTTTATGTTATGCTTGATTGGGTTACTCGTCATGTCATCGGAATGATATCACTGGCTATTCTGAGACCTTGTCGCACCTTATTCATGAGTATGATCAACAAAGTGCTTCATGTTTGCGATCTTGCATGACCGGTGACGAGTGACGGCTCATATTTGAACTTCCACTTCAACCACTTGCTACTAACCAAAATGTTTAACGTAGAAACAAGGTAGACACCTACACAATTATATACATAATGTAACTAATGGAATTTTAAATTAGTAAATTATTATTAATCCTGAGATTGAAGTTTAAAAAAAATTATTTATAAATACATATAGATTTAATATAAGCACTGCGTATGTGGTCGGCACAATATGGTATATTGAAACAAGTAATTCATCTTCATAATGAATTTAATAATTTGTAATAAACCCAGTCATTTAAATAATTTTAAACTACAATTTACCAACAGACCTCTACAACATTTAGTATAAAGCTGAACCTATTGTAATTTTGTTAAAATCCATCCCTATTATTCAAAGCGCGTGTGAGCATTTATGTTCAACATCCATGTAAATCTGATTGCGATTACAATTAGCTGTAATAAAGATCCTACCAATAAAGATATGGGGTGTCGCGAAACGGTCGATATTAATTAAACTAGTTAAACAATGGAGGCGTTATTATGGAGTGAAGTCGCCATGAAGCCCGACAGAGCAATGGAATCACGAGACAGTGATTTGGAATTAGAAGTAAAAGACTAATAACGTTGACATACATTCATACCTCATTATACAAGTCTTGTGATTTGATCGTTAGCCAGAAAATTTGTATATGTTCTACACATGATTGCTTGCTATAAACACTGTTATAAATATAATACTTTGTTTTTTTTTCATGCAGTCAAATGCAATTTCTTTTTTTATAAATCATGTCTTTACCTAGAAAATAATCTTGAATATTTGGATAAACTATGATGCAAGGATCTTTGTAAGAAAAACTGGTGGCAATATTGTGATAAAAATATAAGTAGTCACGGCTATTGCAGGGATAGAACAATCTGGACGTATTATAACGTGACATATTTAGTTCTAAGAAGACGATGCACTGTTAGAATATAAGTAGTGCGCCAATTGTTTGCGGAAACCGCGTGAGCGCCACCCCGCACCGATCACAGTCCTCGTATCTTATTTGCTATCGAAACTCATTTCATTTTATTCCTTTCAAAGGAAATGCAAGGACAGCCATGCCATTTATATCTATCTCTTCGGCCGCGGCCTGCTCTTTATTACCCCTGATTTAGGTTATTCTTTCTTCGAATTTGTCCAATTGGATCACGTCCAAAACGGTTGTCATCTTAATGCTTTTTCAATCAAATGTAATTTCTCATGAGTGGTATCCCATGTTATTGCTCTATTAGTTAATACACCAGCAGTTTTGTTAAGAAATGTAATATTAATAAACATTTAAATAAATAAGATCACATAGGCAAAGGTAATTGGTCTGTACCGTCACGAAACGGCATCAGCCACGATACCTTATACATGCCTCCACTCACTTCTAATCCCGTTAGTTCAATGACCCAAATAACAATTATCATTGCAAAGTAATACGTGAAACTTAATAATTTTAATCGATTTCTGCCAATCATTATGCACAGCACGTAACTAACTGGGAGAAAATATACTAATATGTGTAGTTTACAACTTATTCTGTGTTGCGTGACGCTAATGGCGGAAAGTTAATTTACTTGAAATGTTTCTCACGGTGCTCACAGGCCAGACATTACTGCAGAATTAACAGTGCAGTCAGACCCGAGAACCACTCACTTCTATGTGCCTGTAATGCGCCTTTATTGCTGTATATTTGCAGAAATAATGCGGATAGTATCTCATCTCAGAGAACACGGCAACCAACATTGATGATATCATACATTTACAAAGCGATAACGCATGGTGACATTTTCTAGGTAACTGCTAATTGGTCGCCATGCGTAGTAACTATTATATAATCTGTGGCCATGCACCCAACTAGCGCTTGCGATAACTCAATCTAGAAATGGCGCTGCATTAGCGTTACGGATTTAATTAATACGTTATGTTTATTTGAGTAGAAGCTTATTATATTATCATGGCAAAGACTTTACCACCTACTATCCTTGTGAGTCAGCGAACATCTGGTGTTATGCAAGAACAGGCATCGGCTCAACCAGCTGTGAATGAATTAGATATTGACAAAGACTCAAATTCTATTTGAATAGACTATGTACTAGACACAATGGTACTTAGAAGTGTCAAGTTAGAAACATGTTGCAATATATCGATGTGATATTTTGTCAGAGAGTGAGAGAGAGAAAAATACCAAGTTTTTAGAATATACATGTGTTACATGGTTTATAAGAAGATTTTTTAATGATGTTGCACTCATGGACTCTAGATAAGCCGTAACTACTATGTTAATGCAGGGTTTCTACATGCAATACGAATTTCCTAATATCATGCGCATACACAGCTGACAGCTGTCTGACTGTCAACCACTTCGAAACCGCATGGAAATGCCAGGCCCTTATGGAATACAAATGGCGGTAGCGTGTTCTATTTTGTGCCCATTGTTTTGGTCCATAAATACATAGAGCATTGATACAACCGCGATGGGACGAGAAGGCAAAGCTAGCATAACGAGCGAATTCGTTGCGATTGGCAACGAGCGTGAAATGTGGGGCGACGCAACCAAGTCGCTCATCAGATCGATACTTGATACGCACACCGCGCTCTGAATGTCGTTGTGACCGGATTTAATGATTTATGCGACACTTATTTTTACTTAAAGTCGACACACAGACAGACCAACGCTTTGAGCATCGCACGCGCGGAGTCTGTTAAATTATTTCATTCGATGATTCCACTAAATAGCTTGGTTGGAGCGAGGATTGCATTCATCGCCCGAACGATTTGATGCATTGTTTGGACGTGACTCAGCAACGCTAACAAATTAACTTAGAACATAAATCTATCAGCTGTAATGAAGATGAATTATATTTCTTAAATGCAAATAAAACTTAATTTAAACCATTTAAACTATCAAGTTTGACTGGGTTGCATTCTGTAATCATTGGAGAGCGATAGAAAACCAAGATTTTCCAAGATATAAATAGTAAATTGAGAAGAGTTATTTACTTTATTTTGGTCGGGCGATTTTGACCCAATCATTGTAGCAATATGAATATATCTTCAAGTAGACCTATCGTGCATCAAGCTTGCTTTTAACAAAGTTATCGAATTCGTATTCGAACTTTTATCTGATCGAATAGTTTATCCGTCTTTACTTTCCCAAATAATAAATACTGACATCGTTAGGAATGATAATAATCTCGACTGAAATAAACCGTCTGGAGATGTTGAATGGTATATTTGTTTCAAAGTTTGCAATTTTCTAAAGTAAGATCCCCATATTATCCCATAAGAACCGCATTCGCCGAGTATTAACCCAAGCTTATCTCTCTTATATACACATCTCTGACAACAATGACAACCAAACGATATGATTTTTATACAAAAAGAAAAAACGCCGAATTTGAATGTTACGCTAGTCATTAATCGACTTCACAATAATATCGTTTAAAAACTAAATAAAAAAGAACCGACTTCAATGCCGCGCTATTCATTTTTAACCGACTTCAAAAAAGGAGGAGGTTTCTCAATTCGACCGTATATATATTTTTTTATGTTTGATCGCGGATAACTTCGTCGTTTATGAACCGATTTTGATTATTCTTTTTTTGTTGGAAAGGAGATATCCCAAGTGTGGTACCATGGTAATTTTATTGAGGTCTGATAAGTATCTCCAGAGATATTGAGATAAACATCCTCCTTTTTTTTAAGTCGGTTAAAAAGAACCGACTTCAATGCCGCGCTCTTCATTTTCAGTACCATTTTTGAGATGTTTATCTCAATATCTCTGGAGATACTTATTAGACCTCGATAAAATTACCATGGTACCACACTTGGGATATCTCCTTTCCAACAAAAAAAGAATAATCAAAATCGGCTCATAAACGACGAAGTAATCCGCGAACAAACAAAATATATATATATATATATATATATATATATACGGTCGAATTGAGAAACCTCCTCCTTTTTTTGAAGTCGGTTAAAAAGGTAGGAGGTTCTCAATTCGTCTGTATGTTTTTTTTGTTTGTGTGTATGTTACGCGATTATTCCGTCAACTCTGAACCGATTCGAATGATTATTTTTGTAATTGGTAAGGTACGTTTCCGAGGTCGACCCATAGTAATTTCATCGAGATCTGATAAGTATCTCCAGAGATATGACGATAAACGTCTCAAACTTGCTACTGAAATTGACTCGCGGGGCATGGAATTCGGTTGTTTTAGTTTTTAAACTATCTTAATTATTTTCAGTATAAAGTTTGAGTTGTTTATCTCCGTATTACTGGAGATACTTATCAGATCTCGATACATTTACAATTAGGCTAAACGAGAAAGCATACTCTCTTAAACAAAATAAGAAATTTCTAAATCGGTTAAGGTACGGACACACCGCAGCGTCCTGCGTGCGCGATCTAGGCGGCGATCAGATAGCGCAGTAGTATTGGTACCGACTGGTTCACATCAAACGCGATCAGAAAACAATTGAAAAGTACTGAGATCGCGGAATGGCCGTACCTTATAAATGACAGAGTTCAGAGGTAATAAACATTAAAATAAAAAAATATTTTTTAGGGCCTGGAGGTGTAAGTGGGGGAGAATGTGAATGTGTGAGTCAGCTTTGATGCCAGAGGTACCGAGTTCAATCTCCCGCCGTGCACCAATGAATTTTTCTACCCTCCGGTGAAGGAAAAACGAAAAACATCGTCAAGAAACCAACAACAGCAAATTGAAAACTTATTCCTTTTTTGTGAAGTCGGTAAAAAAAAATATGTTTACCAATTCTCGTTCGATAGCCCATAGCTTTGTCACTGGCTAACAAACAAGGCATTCGGCTTGTTGTGACCTGGGACCAATCCACTAACATAATGAAATAGTAGGTAATACCAGCCAACATCAACAAAAAGATTGATCCATTCTAACACCACACGACGCAATTTCACTAATCATGTAATTTGTCTTTACAGGCCACTAGTTTGTCGACGTCTATCGAGAAGCGGAAAATTTCTCTCATCTTTCTAACCTTCAACGTAACTGATATTAATACAAATTATGAGCGTCTTATTACGTAAACGTAACCTTACGTTGACTTTATTAATATTTATGCTACAGGCCATAAAACTAAATTTACACATTAAGAGAATTGAGGAAGCAATAAACGATATGCTGAAATCGCATGTCTGGCTATCATTTTCTCAAAAAAACGAATAAGAACTAACAAAAAAGAAAATATTTTCGGTGCTGAACACCTGTATAATGCCTGTGATTTGAAACAATCTTGTTTTTGCAGAGAAATCTCACCAGTCACAAAACATCAGCGATCACGCAAATGCATACACACATTACTTACCTATATGTGAAGAATTATTCTCATTGCATTTAACATTACACAATAGTGTTGAATAGTGTTGATAATGATGATATAATCTAAGACAGTTATAATAGTACCCGGAGATTTAATTTTGCAAATTACGACGTAGTTATAGGTTTTTAAATTCAAATTGAAGCTAATTGCAAAACAAACACGAGCAATAACTCCATTGAGAGGCAAGTGCGGTCACTCAGGGAAATTTGGTTGATGAACCGTGATAGCCAGCGACTATTTTCCATAAGAAATATCTTACTTGTATGCAGATAGTTTGAGAAGCCGTTATCCGTCACGCTCTGAACCACAATTTCGACTGACACGTGACGTCAATAAATCAGCATCAGATTTTACTCTACCCTCGAAATAAAAGCTCTGAGTGTAACTAGGTATATAAAACTATTATAATGTCGTCGTCTTCTTTATAATAATTTAACAAAGATAAAAATATTAACTAAAGCGTCGTTCAATTTTGGTTTCTCATCTCTGTAAGCCATAAAATTATGAAGTAGATAGCCGAAGTAGAAATTTAACTGAATAGAATGTCTAATACTAATCTGTGAAAGTTTACAATGACTCTCGCTTAGTCTTACGTCTCTTAATAGGCGCCTTTACAAAATGTTTATTACTAAATTAAAAGATGACGTACATGTAATAAGTGTGTAATTTAGTTGAATAATTTAGGAGTGTTTGCGTCCGACCTTGAATATTGTGTACGCTCCGCTGCACTCGCCGGTTCCGGCTGCTCAGTCTCGGTCCAGATATATAGATGTGTTAATTTAACATTACTTTAACAATTACACAGGAACACGGTCTTGCAATGGCAAGCACCACCGTGACAAAACGTAATGACGCGTCATGAGTGACGTTTCATTATTTCAGAATTAAACACTCGCTCTGCAGATTCTGTAATACGGCACTGCCGTATTGTTACGAATGTTACAATCAATCCAATTAGAACGGTTATGTCATCCGAGGGGAAATCCTATGACAATATTATATACATCGTCTGTCCTGTTGTCTATACCGTGACGATATACTTATACGAGATATGGTAGATTATTAAATAATACTCGAACATATCAAATCAAAGGGAACGTTTGACGCGGTTGTAAATACAGATCTTCATCGAAATCTCGAAAAACAATCTTACTAGGATTTAGTCCGATGGCTATTTGTACAAGTGCGTGTTCAGTGTCATTTAAATAGTCAAAGAAAGCGAGTGTTGTGACTTGTGAACCACATCATGTTTCAGTACTTTCTAGTAAACACGACGAATCAATGGAACGCGTTGGAGATAGTCAGATGTAATTCGATCAGCTAGCTTTGGTTCAGTAATCAACTATCAATTAAATTCATTGAGCCGGCGAAACCGAGAGAGCGTGTCTGTTTCGTCAGTCGATCTATTTTGGTAAACAAATGATTTAGAATAGCATCCACTGCTACTACACGAAGATTAAATTATCTAATTGTCCCCACTGTGCGTAGGCAGTCATTAATCTAACTAATCAGGTCGGCTTCGACCTCCGCACCAAAACAGCGAGTAGAATGAAGTCGCGTGAAAACTCATTAAACTTTTATCAGGAACACATTTAACCCTTGCTCTTCTGAATAACGTTTTGCAACTCATCTATGTACACTAATTTAAATACAGTGAGCGTTAATATGAAGACAGCACAGTGACTCGCAAGGGGAAACATTTTTATAGAAGATTCAGTAAAAAGGGTCGCATGGGATCGTAATTAATAAAAGTCTCCTTACCCCCTTGGAGCTTTTCCGGGTTAATGCTTAACAAACGCCGCATAATTAAAGGGCTTAAATTTGAATCAAACGTGATATTTTAGAAACTATCAATATACATAATTTATTTATATTTTGAAAGCGTTTTCCTCAAACAGATTTATTTCCGTCTGAAGATTAGAAATGAAACAGAATTTACAATCAAATCCCGCTCCAATTTATTTTACATTCCATGAGGGATGGATGAACCCGCAACGTAATGCCCAATGCTTCTACCTGCCCACATCAACCTGCCGCACCCGCAAATAATGATAATATATTTTATAACCCAACCAACGTGCACCTTTATAAATTTTGTCCAGTCAACTTTACACAAGTTGCTTACCTTCATGTTTGTAGTTTCCCTTTTGACTTCAATGAAAAGCTATTATTGCACGACATATGAGTAGCCTTCATTTCCCACGTAGGTGGAAGCACTGGGTACGTGCGGTCCCTCGGGAGGCGTAATATGGGACTTTAGTAGTCTTTACATTCAACTCACATTAGCAGGGGTGTGTAGCCAACGTGACAAGGGCGTTGTCAGAAATGTCGTGTCAAGCTTAAACTTGGAACTTGGAACTTGGAACATTTGGTAGAAGTCAACTCTCAAAGAGCAACTACGCCGTACTATATAAGTACGTAGTAGGTACTTTCAGTCCATAATGACGCCGCCGCGCGTGCTTACGATCGGATGGCATCATTCTAAATCTGAGTCATAGCTTGGAAGTACTCAGCAACCTCGCGCCGGCTTCCATCTGGGTTTGTTTACAAACAGGCCTCGCTTCCCGCTGCCAGTCACCAAAACGGCTATTTTGAAACATCAACGTCCATGCGCGTATAGTAAAACTCCATGCCAAAGCAAACTACCCTGTGTGCGGCCAGTTAAAAGGCAATGACAAGCGATACATTCATGAGGATTGTGGAAAGATTCCAAAGCTTTTCAGCGCGCAAACAAAATTATGTTTCTTCAGACAATTATGGCTAGTAAGTACGTGTATATTTATATACGAAGCTATAATATACCAGTAACGCTATGTAATTTATTCTAATTTCCCGAGGGACTAATGATATCCTTAAAAGCTATTTCAGTTCCTGACACTGTAGCGTATAAGAGCTTTGCAGCAACTCAAGTTTAAAATTAAATATCTTGTTTTAAGATATTAATTCGATTAAATTTACATTTACATACGATTACGTTCACATTACTTTCTAATGCAATTACTTAGTTATTTTTGTTCAATCTTTACGGATATATTTTGTTGAATTAAGCCCAGAACTACAATAATTTGAATTGAATTTATATTTATGACATATTGAAAGCGCGGTAAAAAATATTCTCCTTTAACGGTTCAGGACATAAGTGTCACGTTAGCAAAGCTTGCATAGGAAAGTTGTTAAAAGAAGCCAGGCGAGCTCATCCATCGCGACGCCATTGTGACCCATCTAGTGCTCATGAAATATGTACGCACCGCTCAAAGCGCGCCTACCGTGCCCTCGACTTAAATCGCTTCACGTAAACGACAAGAACTATATAGATATCAGTATTGCCCACTTTTAAAATCGTTGACCGGTTATTTACTATCCTTTACTAGTTTACACCATTCAACAGTGACCTTAACGGTGCAGGGTCTCACATCTTCTCGCTTATATCTTCAAACTCGTTTTGTCGGTGCTCAGTTATATTCATACGAACCGGTCATCTTCAAAGTTTTTGTCTACAAGAAAGAATACTCCACGTATTCTTATTCTCATTCAAAGTTGAACTATTAGAATGAGTAAAGGGTCACTTAACAATCTCAAATACCACTTTCAAATACCAGTATGCTCATTTGTGCAAGTCTGCTTGTGTGAAGTGCTGAAATTGATTCATTTTTCCCTTTAAATTAAATTGAAATTGCGTGTCCAGAAAGGGTTCTAGCATTTTTATCGCCTTGGGACTTTTCACAAAAGAGAACTATTTCTCGAAAACAAGTTTTTATCCGTTTCTATAAATGACTATATTCAAGATTCTAAATGTACTGTTGCATGGATATAAAGATGTTTATAGCGTTTGATTTTATACTTTATTCTCGGAGAATACCATTAGTGTCGTCATTTGAATTTATTAGTGGCTTTAATGCTTAGCGTATTCCTTTTTGGTATTACGATTACAACTCCAGTGACCATTTTTGTTGTGGACGGGTATAGTCATTCATCCCACGCCTGGGACTAAACATTTCTCTCGTCAAGTGTGGGCAGCCAGCAAAACTTACTCCATTCGCTCGTAACATGTAAATAACACTCAGTCGTTTGCTTTCACTGAAAATAATAGCTTAACAAACATTGACAATAAATCAACAAACAAAGCAGACTGAAGCGGAAGGTAGCAATTTTCATTGATATTCTAACTAGAACAGTAACTATCGCTAACTACATAGATAATGGCCTCTTTGGATATTGCAACTATTACTGTATTGAATCGAACTACAAAAGCAATGTAATCCATATGTGTAAGCGTCTACGTAAACATCATTTTTTTTTTATATACCAGTATGTACCTAATCAGAGAGATCAACGTACCCGTGAAGTGTTTCGTCCAGAGAAAAATCAGAAGACGGCTGGTGAGCGGCGTCTCGGCGGGCAGTCACCGCGGTGCATAATATTCCCAAGGTAAACAAAGATTACGTAAACGCAATCCCACGCACGCACGTCACCCGATCGATTTTAAAACTTTCGAATACGCCCACAAAGAAACAACTCTATCGAGCCCGTTCCGGCTCCACTTCACCACCGCACCACGGAGGAGCCGAGTCTTCCGTGCCCTTGAAATCGTACAGGTTATGTTATCGATAAAGCACAACACGCGCACTGACAGTTCGGACAACAATCACAGGTCAAGTTCGGAGCCGGTCGGATAAAGTTTTGTGAACGGGCTCGGTCTTACGAAAGTTTATAAACGTTGAATAATTGCGAGTTGATTTATCATTCGAGTTATGATATCGAGTGAGGTGTCGGTATCGAGAGTCGTAAGGTTAGGAGGCGAGCGCGACGGCGCGGGCCGTGGTCAGGCGCTGACTGACGAGCCGCGAGGGCGCCGCGAGCCGAGTGCCGACTCGAGCCGGAGCTGCGGAGCCCCGCGCTCCGCCCGCCGCGAACCACGAGCCGCACGCTGACTGCGCGCGCCTATCCAACCTTCCTATCCGAAATATTTACCAATATGTTTCTAATGTTTATTTCCGCGACAACCTGCAGTACCCACACAATGATTATCAGGGAACCAATAGATATTATACCTGACATGAAATGGATATAACTGAAATTATAATCAGTATCATTAGTCAGCGTGAAATTAGCAGACCATATTAAAGTATCTTGGGTTAAACAAAAATACCTGTTTTTAACCGACTTCAAAAAAGGAGGAGGTTTCTCAATTCGACCGTATATTTTTTTTTTGTTTTTTTTTTATGTTTGTTCGCGGATAACTTCGTCGTTTATGAACCGATTTTGATTATTCTTTTTTGTTCAAAATGAGACATCCCAAGTGTAGTACCATGGTAATTTTATCGAGGTCTGATAAGTATCTCCAGAGATATTGAGATAAACATCTCAAAATTGGTATTGAAAATGAATAGCGCGGCATTGAAGTCGGTTCTTTTTTAGTTTTTAAACGATATTATTAGCACAACGCAACGTTAAGATTTTTTTGTACGTCGCAGACAAGGCTTTCAGTGCTACCATGTCTGCCAATAAATTGCGCAGTCGAAATCCTGTTATTTTAGGCTGACGGCCAGGAATTTTGTATGGAGTGCTGATATGAATAAAAAAATAAATAAATATTTTTATTCATATTTTCAGAAACTGGTTCAATTGGCTTGGATAAATAAACAGGTCTTCACGATACAGGCTTGCCTAGTGTGAAGATCACAAATTATTGTCGCTTTTGTTTAAATAAATCAGCCTTAGATTTTAATTATTGTAGTACCTAATACCGAGTTAACCTTAAGTCTATTTGTATTATTGTATATTGTTCTATTGCTGTAAATAAAGTATTTTTCATTTTCATTTTTCAAATATAGATTTAGCTCTTTATTTTTATTTAAAAAAATTACTTAATTATTCAATAACCTCTTAGAACAAACCATCGTAGCATTTAAGATGTAATTAACACTAATTCATAGTTAAAAATAAACAGAATTACTCGTACTAGGCAGTACGAGTAATTCTGTTTATTTTATATAATGCATATAATGCAAGCAGGCGCTTGCATTTCTACCCACTCACTGACTTGAATAGAATAATAATTTTAATACTGACACCGTCATAGATGTACATACGAAATAAGTCGTCTGATTTACTGAAAATGGAACCTATGAAAATTATTCGGCTTATCAGGAATACACACGCCTTGCATAATAATGGATGATAAATATTATTTGTTAAGGAATTTGAGGACACTTCAATAGATCATGGGGAAGTCACTCGCTGTCGGGGGCAGGTGATTGAGTCTTTATCGTCGGCTCCGGAACCCGAGGGTGCAACCTGAGACTTCAATGTCACTTCCCCGTTCATTTATCACGAGAGTTTTCAAGAGTTTCATGAAGAACCCCGATATCAAAAAAGTTCCGAGTGCGAGTCTCGAGAGACTTTCATTGTGCTCCATTTTTTGTATATTCTTCTGTTTAGATGGAAACCATAAATCAACACTGAGAATACTTTACTGCTTCCATAACGATGTTGTCTTTTCAATAAAACATCCTCAATAAAAACATCACCAGACTCATTTCTTATGTAAGCTAAAAAATGGCTATTACATAAACGCCGTTAAAAGTTTGCGAATAAAATTTTATGTTAGACCTTTGGAGCCCTCGACGCGTTCATTAAAATGATAAGTGTTCTGTTTTATTGTTAGACGCGGCATGCCATAGAATTAGGAAAAAGCGAACACTATAAAGGGAAACCAAATTAGTGACACTCGTAAACATGACAATTTAGAGGCTACATGTTCCAAGCAAGGATAACGAAAACAATGACGTCTTAAGTCTTGCACTTTCCTGGAGAAGTGCCGTAAAATTATAAGTCAGCTTTTGATTTTTTGTTGTAGTATAATGGTCAGGAGTCCAGGTAAGCGGGGAGAGCGAGGGAAGGGCGGGGCAGGTACCTGTCTGTAGTAGTTTGAACAGTGGACCCTGGCGTAGCCCGCTAACCCGACTCCCGAGGCACCAGCTTCCAAGAAAGCCGGCCACTCACCGCCGTAACTCGAACACGGAGAAATAATACACGACAGCGAACTTATTCGACACACGCAACGGTTCTCAAGTGCAGCGGCCGGAATGTGGCCTTTCTTCCACGGCCTTATTAATAACCTTCTCTTATTTGGCATGTCTCTTACCTTCATTCATAAATTCATAATTTATACTGTTTCCGTTTCATAACAATGAATGATTACAAATACGAGTACATATGTTTGCACTCAACGGGAAGATATTTCAACGGGACATTTATCATGTTTTTAACAATTCAGCAGCTACAGATATTTACTTATAATTCTTAAACGATAAAACCTATTACATATTAGAAGCAAATGCATTTGTGACGAAAAAGCACATCACAAACTTAATAAAAACCTCAATAAACCCCACAAAAATAAATGCGAAAATCAGTTTGTATATTTCTTTATTTGTTTGGGACTTCTTCACGGTCAAACAGCTAGACCAATTTGTATGAATTTTTGTACAGGGATAGCCAGTATAGTGGATTATAGCTTAGAATACTTTTTAATGCAGGCAAAGCCACGAGGCGCAGCTAGTAGTACCATACGCAAGAAATAAGGTAATATGGTAGTAACATAAGACTTTTTAACAAAAAAATTAAACCGCCGAAAAAACTGAAAAACAAAAAATAATTGAACTTTTTTATTTAACCTTAATAACGAAGTTCTTAAACTAATGTAAGTATGTATACCTAAGTAATTTTGAGTCGGCGCCAAACAAGCAAATTAATTAATTACGTAAAGCGTGTCGCATAGTCTGTGGGTCGTGTGGA
Organism: Cabera pusaria; assembly: GCA_954871355.1. Taxonomy (NCBI): domain Eukaryota; kingdom Metazoa; phylum Arthropoda; class Insecta; order Lepidoptera; family Geometridae; genus Cabera; species Cabera pusaria. The sequence goes on from OX940887.1 coordinate 20,433,019, forward strand.
AGCGCATTTTTTGGAATGTTTATGTTCATCGCTGGAGATTTCACGTTGCATTGTTAATTTGATTTGATTATTAGGTTTTTTTGTAGGTACCGTGTTTTGAGTGAATCAGACAAAGGAATATGTGAAAACCATTATTACTGATTTTTTTATAATTTTTACCAAGAAAATTCATTTTTCAAGCCTCCTAGGAATAGTTTTGAAAAAAATGAAATACACGTGTATCATTATTTGTTTTATAGATTATATGTACCGAGTTTTGAGTGAATTGGACCAAGGAATACGTGGAAACAAACATTACTGAATTTTCTATGACTTTTCCAAACAAAATAATTTTACACCCCCCTTAGGGGTAGATATGAAAAAATAAAAAACACATGTCTCATTATTTGTTTTAAGGTTTGTTTGTACCGAGTTTTGGGTGAATCGGACAAAAGAATACGTGAAAACAAATATTACTGATTTTTTTATAATTTTTACATAGAAAATTCATTTTTCAAGCCCCCTAGGGGAAGTTTTGAAAAAATTAAATACACGTGTATCATTATTTGTTTTATAGATTATATGTACCGAGTTTTGAGTGAATCGGGCCAAGGAGTACTTGGAAACAAACATTACTGAATTTTCTATGACTTTTCCAAACAAAATCATTTTACACCCCTCATAGGGGTAGATTTGAAAAAATAAAATACACGTGACTCATTATTTGTTTCAAAGTTTGTTTGACCGAGTTTTGAGTGAATCTGACAAAGGAATACGTGAAAACTAATAGTACTGATTTTTTTTTATAATTTTTACAAAGGAAATGCATTTTTAAGCCCCCTAGGAGTAGTTTTGACAAAATTAAATAAACGTGTATCATTATTTGTTTTAAGGTTTATTTGTACCGATTTTTGAGTAAATCGGCCCAAGGAATAAACATTTCTATAGAAACTTTATCACCCTATTTAACCCCTTTAGGGGATGATGGGACAAAAATAAGATTAGCCTATGTCTTAAGTTAAAACCTACACTATCTACCCACACTATCTACGTTTTAAATTTCATTAAAATTGGTTTAGTAGTTATCGTCGGTTAAAAATAAGGCACTAGGGAACAGTGTTGCCGAGAAAAATAAATCAATGGAAATGTAATTACATACAGTTTATATCCATAAATCTTCTAATACTATAGGAATCTTTGTCCTGACATACTGACTGACTGACTCACTGACAGACAACGCACAGCCTAAACCGCTGGTCGTAGACACTTGAAATTTGGAGGGTATATTTGTCTTAGTACGTAAGGGTGTACTAAGAAAGGATTTTCCAAAATTAACCCATTTAGAGGATGAAATGGGGGTTCAAAGTTTGTATGGAGAAACCAGAGAACATAGTTTTTTCTATTCGAAACTTCGCACAAGTGCTTCCATAAAAAAATAAGTAAATATGTGTTTTAGGTTTTTTCAAAATTCCATCCCTGAAAGGGTAAAATGGGGTAACAAAGTCTGAAATCAATATAGTTTCGGGTTGCGCTGAAATTTGGCATGCAGGAAGTTATTACGACGTTAGTACCCTCTGAAAAATGATTTTCTAAAATTCACCCCTTAAGGGGATGAAATGGGGGTTCAAAGTTTATATGGAGAAACAAGATTAGATAGTATTTTTTATTCGAAACTTCACACAAGTGATTCAGTAAAAAAAAAAAGTAAATATGTGTTTCTGGTTTTTTTTTTAATTCCACCCCTAAGAGGGTGAAATGGGGTAACCAAGTCTAAAAATCAATATTGTTTCGGATTGCGCTGAAATTTAGAATGCAGATAGTTGTTATGACGTAAGTATCCGCTTAGAAAGGATTTTCCAAAAATTCCCCCCGGATATTACTTATTATTTTTAATTATACATACAAACTTATAGATTTACTAAAGTACTTCTGTAAATAAATTAGTTAATACGTGTTGCAGGATTTTTGCAAAGGGTTGGTGAAAAAGTCTGAAAATCAATATTATTTTTTGGGTTTTATAAATATGAATCCCTATTTCCCTTAGAATAACTTGAAAACGGGTGAACCGATTTGGTTTTTACTTCTGTGATTTCTTCTATGATAGAAAGGTTTTTACAAAATAAAAGTTTTAAGTAAATAACATAAGCCTTTAACGCGGGCGAAGCCGCGGGGCATTTATAGTATTGATATAAATGCATAAGCAAAGCCCCAGAACTAACACCATTGGCATTGCTCATCTCCAGGCCATTTCCTGTTCAGACGCGGTTCTGACGTCGCGTGCCCTAAACACGTAGCTACGGTACGTATCTACGTATGTATACCGTGAACATCTGTCATCACGTAAATCGATTGAACCAAACCAATTTACTGAACGCAACTTGCATAACTTCGTTGCCTTGAACATATAGAATAATACCAACAGAAGCAGCTAGACGTATTCAAGTATAAAATTAAATGAAACAAATTAATATCGTTAAACAAAGCCCTATTCAGCTAAAACGCGGACTAGACTTTAGCTCGAGACAGGCTGTTTACATTCGCCGTACAGGAATAAGTTGTTGTAAACTGTTGTTGCAATGTGAGCGTACGGCTCTCATTCATCTTAAATCTTTTCAGATGCACGGTTTAATTCTCGCCAGACGAATGCAGCCGCGGCTGCGGTGGAGACATAAAAACCTTCATTTGCATTGGTGCCCCCGTCGCGGACCCGGTATTTATCTAGTGTTACACCGTGCATAATAATAGAACACGGCGAGCTTTGACGACTGATGCAAAACCATTTAAAAATCTGTAGAAAAATATTCACGAGAACTCGTGGGAAAGCTAATTAGCCGCCTGGGTCTACGTAGACTAGAATGCGAAGTTTTCACACCACAAGTAACAGTATGTTTACCTGTATGAGTGATGTTTACACCGGAGCTGCCAGTTAAATGGACTGTAAATTGCTACCGGTTGCAACGGGGACGTGGCATATAATAGCTTAGTATCGGTATTACTGGTATATTGGTATTATATTGCAAAATGATGATATGCCAATAATTGTAACACTAAACTAGAATTACCAAACCTGGTATAATACATTAGACATTCTGTTTAACAGGTCTGACGGATTATGCTAGAACGTATATTAAAACTTGTTAATATATGTTACATATTGCATGAGCGCTAATAATTTTGCTTTTTCATTATAATTGTTTTATTTCGTGTTTTGTTTCAAAGATAAAAGAAGGACCAGTTGCCATTCTAGGCCTAGCGTCACATGAGTAAAGAAACAGCGTGCTACTATGCTCGATCACATCGACATTTACAAACACAAATAGGATGTATTTTTGAGATGGGAATCTCACACTTTATGTAATTTTATAGAATATTGATTATGTTATCTGAAGCTAGTCTATCTGGTTTTTCCTTTAGTTGGCTTCCCTTCTCAAGGTTCGATAGGGACGTACTCGCACGTACGTGCGAACGGTCCTAAGGTTGAGCAAGCCGAGGCAGGGCCAGTCCATTACGTTACAAAGTAAGTAAGTAAGTACCTGCTCTTAATGTCCCATCTCAAAAATCCACCCTGTTTAAATGCTACTATCTATATAATAATAATATTATTATCTTATAACACTATAAGAATCTTTGTCCTGACCACAGACCTAATGGTCCTGACATACTCACTGTCCACTGACTGACTGACTTATAGACAACGCACAAACCACTGCTCGTGGATACTTGAAATTTGAAGGGGACATAATTTGTCTTAGTACGTAGGAGTGTACTAAGAACGGAAATTGGAAATTCCACCCTGAAGAGCGTTAATTGGGGTTAAAACTTTTGCAAGAAAGTTCAATGTTTTTGAACAAAAATCGTTGAGAATTGGTATTTAAGTAGTTGATCTAATACTATAAGAATGTTTGTCCTGACATACTGACTGACTTAGATAGATAGATAGATAAACTCATTATTTGCACACCAAAAGAACAGAAACAATGTGAAACAAAATATGCTCTAAACTTATAACTATAGCTATGTAAAGGGCGGTCTTATTGCTTAGAGCGATTTCTTCCAGACAACCCAATAGTAAAGAATAAAACGAGACTGTGACGGACGGTGGTGTATTAATATGGAAATAAAATCAATAAATATGCTTACAAACATAAAAAAACAACAAATATCATACTATACATTACACATAAATACACATACATACAATATATATATATATATATTCAAATATACACATGACTTACATATACTTACTTATAGACAAAGTCTCTAGACTTGAAATTTGGAGACATCCCCTTAAGGGGATGAAACGGGGGTTCAAAGTTTGTATGGAGAAACAAGATTAGATAGTCTTATCTATTCGAAACTTCACACAAGTGCTTCAGTAAATAAATAAGTAAATACGTGTTTTAGGCTTCTTCGAAATTCCACTCCTAAGAGGGTTAAATGGGGTAACAAAATCGGAAAATCAATATTGTGTCGAATTGCGCTGAAATTTGGCATGCAAATAGTTATTACGACGTTAGTTCCCTCTAAGAAATATTTTTCTAAAATTCACCACTTAAAGGGATGAAACAGGCGTTCAAAGTTTGTATGCAGAAACAAGATGAGATAGTCTTTTCTATTCGAAACTTTACACAAGTGCTTCAGTAAATAAATAAGTAAATACATATTTCAGGCTTTTTCAAAATTCAACCCCTAAGAGGTGAAATGGGGTTACAAAGTGTGAAAATCAATATTTTTTCGGATTGTTCTGAAATTAGGCAAGCAAATAGTTAGTATGACGTTGGTATCCGTTAAGAAAGATTTTTCCAAAATTCACGTCTTAAGAGGATGAACGTTTATCATCATATCTTTGGAGATACTTTTGATACTTTGATAAGTATCTGATGATCTCGATGAAATTAAGATGGGACTACCTTGAAAATGTAGGTACCCTACCAATTAAAAAAAGAATCTTTCAAATCGGTTCACAATTGACGCAGTAATAGCGTAACATAAAAAAACACATACAGACGAATTGAGAACTCCTCCTTTTTGAATGTTGGTTGAAAAATTAAACCCTATTTTCCTTGGTCACTCCATAACGGATAAACCGATTTGGCTAATTCTTTTTTGCTGTGTTTTTAAATAAAGTTTTATACGGAACAAAATGTTTTAAGTAAATGAAAGAAGTTTTTAACGCGGGCGAAGCCGCGGGGCACTTCTAGTACTATATAAATAAACTTTACTGTAGATGTAAGATACCTGTAGAAGTATACAATACACTTGGTAAATGAGACGTTTGGTATCACGGATCCCCAAGGTACATAAGTGACCGACCGGAAGAGCCACCCTCCGCGACCACACTAAGCCTCTGTAACCGCCAGCAATAATGACTTATCTTCACAACAGCTTTATTTCCTTGTCCAACTTATCGTTGATTTTCAGCCGTCACAGCACCCTTATTTTTAACCCCCGACGCAAAATGAAGAGGTGTTTGTTATAACCTTAACGTGTGCATATGTGTATGTATGTGTCTCTCTGTGGCATCGTAGCGCCCAAACGGATTAACCGATTTTGATTTAGTTTTTTTTTGTTGGATAGGTTTCTTAATCGAGAGAGTTCTTAGCTATTATTCATGAAAATCCTTCCCACCGTTTGAAGATTATGAGCTTTTTTCTAGTTAATGTCGCTATGAAATCAACTTTCATAGGTCTGATCAGTTCGAAATTCAGTATCCTCTTGCTTTAACGATATTCTAAGAACATGGTACCATTGAACTGATGCTGGGACATACTCAACTACTCACCAACTTACAGCAGATATGTCGACTTGGGCTTATTCGAATGGTCTTAATAAAGATTGTACATAGATCAGTCGGAGGTGGTTTTAAATTTTGAATTTAAGTATTATGTAATAAAACACAGGACAACAGACCGTATAAGTAGCTACACATTTATCTAATTAGCATTTTACAACGATTTATGGCGTTTAGGGGATTTAATCCGTCCTAAATCCATAAAATATAATTCACAGTTCTCAAGTGCTATCCAACTCTATTTGGTACTTGTATGTACTAGTCAGGAATTGGTATTTGGACAATCGTCTCAATGTTGTTTGTGATTTAGTAGCCATATTTCATGAGTATTGGACGAGAGCTCGGGACTGCCGAGAATCCGAGATATTCCTCGCGCAGCACCGCAATCAATTCCACAATTTTATTGCACCCTCTATAAAATAACTACGTAGATGAAACATCAGTAAAACTCTCGGAATATATCGTTATTATATCTGAAACAATAAACTTTCTGAATGGACAAGCATACATAATGCTAAAACTTTTCACTGTTGGGTAGTGATAATTGTAGAAACAATAAGTACTTTAATATCTATAGCGAAAACTTTGTATCCCTTTTTAAGAATATTGCGCAATCGCCGTAGATCGCGTTTGGTGTAAACCAGTCGGTACCAATTTCCTTTTCTTTACTCATGTGCCAATACTACTTGCCTATCTGATCGCCGCCTCGATCGCGCACGCAGGACGCCGCGGTGTGGTCGTACCTTAGAAGTTTATAATGTAGAAGAAGTGCATAAACATATTTTTAGAGTTCCAAATGGAAAAACGGAACCCTTATACAACGTGTAACATGTTAAACACAAGACAAGTTTAGAATCGGCTACTGAATCCGATTTGGTGGTTTTTATCAATATTTAATTTTTACCTAGTCAGTAATTAGTATATTATATCTTAAATTATATTTATTAACCGACTTCACAAAAGAGGAGGAGGTTCTCACTTCGTCTGTATGTTTTTTTTTTGTATGTATGTTACGCGATTACTCCGTCAATTGTGAACGGATTCAAAAGATTCTTTTTTTAATAGGTAGGGTACGTTTCCGAGGTGGTCCCATTTTAATTTTATCGAGATCTGATTAGTATCTTCAGAGATATGGAGATAAATATCTCAAACATAGGAGAATGTACTGGTTTTAGAAGAAGAGTCCCAAGAAGATTATACACAATGGAGGTTACTATTGCATATACTTTTGAAGACTAAAAAATATGACCTTGAATAATGTTTTTACATCTTTTTCACGTTGATTTTGGTTTTTAACCCTCGACGCAAAACGAAGGAGTGTTTTGAGTTTGACGTGTGTATCTGTGTATCTGTGTGTCTGTCATCGTAGCATCGTAGCGCCCAAGCGGATGAACCAATTTTGATTTAGTTTGTTTTGTTTGATAGATGTCTTCGTCGAGAGTGTTCTTAGCTTTATTTCATGAAAATCTGTTCAGCCGTTTAAATATTATCAGCTCTTTTTTGGTTAAAAAAACTACTATAGTAACTTTCGTAAGCTCGTAGTCCTTTGACCGCGGACGTTAAAAAATCAAAATGGCGCTGTCGCAGTATCTTGTTACTTCAATGATATTGCAAAAAAAAATATGGTAAGCTTGATATAATTCTGAGACATCTCCTTGGAATGGTCTCAATATACAAAGTTATTCATATGCTTTGATTATAAACTCGGATTACATATACAAATGACTCGGGGGTGGTTTTAATTTTTTTAATTTAAGTATTATTGACTTCTGATATTCTTACGGTAACTGTGAGCGAGATAGAAACAAAGGTGGGGAGAATTAATTTGTCTTCACAGGAATGTTCTACCAGGCAAAGTCTTGTTAATGTGCAAGGTTTTGAGGATACCTAATATTTTTGACATGACATGACGTTTGGCGAAGATGGCGGCCATATCAGTCCCGCCCGCGACAATGCATACATAAATAACTCAGAATTATGAACGTACTTTGTACCAACCAAATCTGCAAAAAAAAAAATTATAAGCATAATACCACAGATATAATAGGTACTACGTAAATAATACTTTTCGTTACTAGGTTGGCTACACAGTGCTTTCATATTTCGGGTATTAACAATGTAAGGAAGTGCCAACTCTTATAACGTAGTAGAGTGATTCAGACTGTGTGGGCCATATGGCGTCAATTAATGTTAATAATCGCAAATAATACGTTTTAATATTCATTTTGGAATACAACTAGTCCGTGTTATAAAAGTATTTGGAATTATTGTAATAAAATAGACAATTAATTATCGTGTGTGTCAGATGCTTTTATTGCACAGGGCCATTTTGGACTGTCCTTTGATACCTTGATGACATCATTATGGATAGTGAATATTAACACTTTCTAAGACTTTGTTGTCCGTTCTTCCGTTCGTCCGTTCGTCCATTCGTCCGTCAGTCCGTCCGTGTGTCTATATGTGCGTACTTTACAGATGTACCTTCTTAACCGTAATAATACTTGAAATTTTCACAAAGTAAATATCCGTCAGTGTATAACGGCCCAGACACGAAATTTTATAGATGCACGTAATTTAATTAAAACTGGTTTTGCACTAAAAAGGGTAAAAAAATAAAACCGACTTCATTACCACAAACAGGCACTCAAAAGCGAAAAATAAATTACTTAATATAATTATTATAAGCGCTACCCACTTATCTATTTGAAGTCGGTGCCAGCCAAGTCTAATAGGTAGTAGATAGATACTACCTACATGTATCTATCTACTATCCAATATTTATGACATGTTTTGGTATAAAATCTTTTAATATCGATTAAATTCAGCATCGCAGTAAATTAGCAAACTATAAGCTGATGAATAAGTTGTCTGCTGTAATCGCGAAAACCCCAATATCAGTGCTAGTGAGAAGCGGACATTATTATATTTATTATGTGCGCGCGAAGTGTGATTTTATTGCGCGAAGTTGGTATATATAATATCTTAATAATAAAATTACCGTTTTTCTTAAAATCGCGAAAAACGCAAATGTATGATCTTTGACCTCGAATAAAAAACAACGCACAAGCGGGATCGATGGGGACTTTTGACATATCATTTGTAATGACGTATTCAAGGCCTGCACAAAAATCCAGCTTGTTGGGAATTAATGCAAATTGTATTGTCTATTTTGACTGGACTACTAGTCAGGGGATTATATCTCAACAAATACTTTCGAACGAGATATAGTCAGCAGTTTTTGAGATATAGCACATTTTAAAAACCGCAAATATAACTTTGTTTTTCATACAAACACTATGAATAGCAAAAATAAGCAATAAATAACTTTTTGCTAGCGAAATATGATAGTTATAAAATACTCGACTATGTTACGGAACCCTACGAGTGCGAGTCCGTCTTGCACTTGGCCAGTTTATTCTCAGGAACGCGTGAAGTTATCACGTTGAAATTTATATCAAATACTCGGGTCTACGGTATCTTTCAGCTGTGAAAAATGAAACTTGTAAGTCAGCACGATTAAAAAATATATGACCGCTTAAGTCGCATGTTTTTGTATATTTTGCGATTTCACAAAGGCACCAAAACCTATAAGGTACGCGAAGCCAGGTCTTGAAGCACTTATATAGAAACAAATCGGAAAACAGTAAATATATAGTAAGATAAAAAAAGCGTTGCTAAAAGAATTAAAATTTAATAATGGATGCTCGACTTTTATATGCCTCAGTATAGCATCAATACCGAAATTCTAAAAAAGGTTTCGTCTGATAATGAACAGCTCTGAAAGGGATTAGTTGAAAAACGCACAGAGGAATTTCTTTTTTTGGAGTGAACCGAAAAATGTGTCTGTTTCTGTAACGGACCGACCCGAGTAGGGACGGGCTGAACTCCCTTAATGGCGGACCGAAAGCCAATTATATCAATTAAATACTTAACGATCATCCAGCCTATTTTACCTTTGCCAGCCCACTCTTGCCCTTTTCTACATTGCTCCTAAATAGGCAACGTCTGTTAATTTATTGTAAGCCACAAGTAAATAATGAAGGTAAGGAGTAATATCGTATTAATTTGGTATATTTAACTGGCAGTTCAAGCATATTATATTGTTCATTACCATGCTTCCTACCTTGGGAGCAACTTGAAAAATACTCTGAAGTAGTTAAAATGTCGGCCGTCATTGCGAAGGGTCAGGCTAAAGTATTTAATTACACAAAGATCCTCGTCCTGGTCTTGTCTAAAACAGTATATTTAGTTAGCCATTTCATGTTCTTGCTCTGGACTTTTATAAATGAGTGCTCTTGACTCTCGCTAAAATCTTACAACAAGCTTCAGAAGTTTTCTGAAGTTTTAAAATATAGAAAAGTACTTTAATTTATGCCAGGAGTAGTTCTCGATGCTGATTTTGGTTATGATTTTATATCTTATAGGCTAGCGTTTGGCCACTAACACAATGAGAGATATCTTATGGTGGTAAGCGATGTTGAATGCAGACGCCATCGATTTTATTATCAGTGCATATCTGCACCAATGAATTGCTAAGATATATCGCGTACGTACGCCTAATAAGTCCATAGAATGCACACGAGGTTTGCTTCCATATTTTAGTACATTACATTTCCATAGTTACAAAACATACATGGTACTGGTACTACTTCCATACGTAAGAGGTAATGTCGCCAGCTTTTTGGGTACTCTACCAGCAGAAAGCGACCTAAATTCTGTTTTTACTGAGACTTCGCTGTTCATCCCTTTGTCCGTCTGTCTATCCGCATTTCACAGGGCTGTATCTTCGTAACCGTAAAAATAGGAAGATACTTGATTTTTTCACGAAGTATGTATTACTATGAAATTTAAAAACAAAAGCTAAAAACAAAATAAAATTTAATATTAAAGGGGGTCCCCATACCATGTTTATTCGGCGTTTTATGCTTGATCTTACAAACCGTAATAGATAGAAACTTAAAATTTACTCTTAGTGTGTATTACAATGGTTGCTATATACATCAACCAAGTCAGAGCACAATAAGAATATAATTCACTCGAGTAGAGGCGCCCCGCGTAAGCTTTGGCAAGCTATTAAAAGTGTTTGTGAATTAGTCACAAAAAACACTCTAACTCTCAGTTATTACAACTCGCCCCATCACCAGTTCAATCTCTAAATATTTGTAATGAATATTTTAAAAGCGTTGGTCAATCTCTTGCAAGCCAAATTCTTAAAGACCTAAGTAAAACCCAAGATGAACTCGCTGCTGTAATAAATGTCACCGCACAACCTCAAACATCTTTTTTTTCCGACTGACCCTTTCGAAATTATGAATATTATCAAAAGTCTTAAAGACAACACTGCTCCGGGAGTTGATGGTATTAAAATCCCGTTAATAAAAATTATCTGCCCTTTAATTATTGAACATCTCACTGATATCATAAATTCAATTCTTTCTTCGGGAATATTTCCGACTTGCTGGAAAATTGCCACTGTGGTACCAATACACAAAGACGGTCCTAGAGCAAAAATCTCAAATTTTCGTCCAATTTCTCTCCTCCCAGAGTTTTCAAAGATTTTAGAGAAAATTATAAATATTAGACTTGTTAAATTTCTTCATCAAAATAATATACTTGTAGAATCTTAATTGGGATTTCGTCAAAAGAGATCCACTGAAGACGCTGTGACTCTACTGTTAGAAAACGTAGTTTCTACGCTTGATAATGGTGATAAATCTATGGGAGTTTTCTTGGATCTGGCCAAGGCATTCGACATCGTGTCTCCAAAAATACTTTTGAGTAAACTGGAATTGATTGGAATACGTGGGATTGCCTTGGACTGGTTCAAAAGTTACCTAACTGATAGAGGACAGTGTGTCATGGTGGACGGAATGAAGAGTGAAATCAGAAACGTATCTTTTGGAGTACCACAGGGTAGAATTCGTTAACCCACACTCTTCATTATATATATCAATGAAATTGCTAAACTCTTTACATCCCAGAATGACATCAAAATTATCTAGAAGACACTGCTTTATTGTTCAAGGGTCAAACTTGGGAGGAAGTTTTTAAAAAATCAGAGGATGGTCTAGCTATAGTAGCTAATTGGTTGAACACTAATCTGCTTACCTTAAACGCTAAAAAAAACAATTATATTTTTGCTTCCATAAAACAGTTCATACGAATCCACCAATACAGCTACAAATTAAAATACATAAATGTAAGCCTAACGATAGTATCAATAATGTCTGCTTTTGTTCCACAATTGATCGTGCTAAATCGGTGAAGTACCTAGGCGTAATACTTGATGAAAATCTATCCTTTAAGCCACACATAATAGCTCTTTCTAACCGAGTCAGGAAAATGATTCACATTATGAAATTATTGCTTAATTGGCAAAGCACCGGAACATGTTATTCCGGAGGTTGCGGGTTCAAGTCCCGTCGGTACGATGAAAAAAAGAAATTTTGGATTGTGTTTAACAATTTACAAAAAAAAAAAAAATAAAATAAATATAAAGTGTGAAACACTTCAAAGAAACATAATATTATGAAATTACTCCGTAAAGGTGCAGATAAAGAAATTATTATGTTTGTATACAAGGCTCTATGCGAATCTGTAATGACATACTGTATTCTAGCATACTCTTATCTATGATTCTAGCGTGGGGCGGAGCAGGAAAGAGTCATATGATAACTTTGGAGAGCGCGCAGAGATCACTACTTAAAGTAATGCTAAGGAAACAATTTAGGCACCCCTTCAAAGAATTCTATGAGGAGGCAAAGGTTTTAACGAACCGCCAACTTTATATGCAAAGAGCCATTCTATGCCATCACAGGTATCTAAAACGTTTGCCCCAAACCACGTGCACCTAATCTCAGTCTAGTCGCCGCCGCATCAGGAATGAAGTTCCCGTTGTTAAAACTGTATTTACTGTATTCACTAGGCGTTATAAGCCATATTCCTTGCCTTTTCTCTATCGTCGTGCCTACAATATCATTTTAATTATAAATTGTAATATGCGTGATGCTAGAGAGAAGTTAAGGAAATGGCTTGTTACACTCGATTATAATGCTACTGAATCCATCTTCATTGTATTACAATAAAAACAAAAGTAAATATGACAATTGAAAAGTAAGTAAGTAAGTAAACGTAGTAATTTACTTTTCAATTGTAGTATGTGCGTGCGTGTGAGTTACATTACTTTCGTCGAATGCACATGTGTGTATGTGCGTGCGTGTGTGTAGTGTGCGAGTTGTCGAGCATATATGTATATATATATATTTATATATATATATATATATCGAAATGCTCGACAACTCGCACACTACACACACGCACGCACATACACACATGTGCATTCGAAGAAAGTAATGTAACTGCTAATAAATTTTGTAAATAATATCTGAAATTCTTCTATTTATTTAGTAATGGTTTTGTTAAAAATTATTTTTGTATTGATTACCTACAGTACAGGCTTGTTCTAGTGTAGGAATCGATATATGTGATTATGTAAATGTGGTTTTAGTAAATTAATTAATTTTTATTTTTATTTTGATCAAATAATTATAATAGGGTTATACAAAACCTTATTTTCCGGCAAATATTGTTCAATGGGAACCCTAAGACGCCGACTTGCACAAGGCCAGTTTTTTATTTGTTGTTTGTATTTTAATTATTATTGAACGTAGTTAATATTTAAGTTTTATTTTTATGTTAATTTGTTCTTTCCATACATAGTAGGTACAGTATATACATCGGTACAATGAATCTCCCGTAGGTACATACTAAATGCGGCGCGTTGCGCCCTTTCCCTTCTGCTTGTATACCGCGACCAACGACTTGCACTCTCTACTTCCTTACTGCACTTTCATAATTCTTAATAAAGAAACAAAAAGGAATAATATAACATAAACGCTAAGTGCACAAGACAGGCTCTCGGGTGTGCTCAAATGGGCGCGAACTCACGCTTCACGGTCGGAGCGGTCCTGCTAAACGGATTTTCATCAAGGCTGGCCAGTACTCAGCACAACGGGCGGACATTAAACTAAATGTTCCTAGAGCACTGCTACGGGAATTTGAAGGCAGGTTCTCAAGAGAAATTGTTAAGTTCTATACACTTAGTAAGTAAGGGAACAGTAATTAAGTACATACACAGTTTGTTTTACAATAATCTTGTGAAACAACGTGCTAGATGTAAAAATATAGTTTGTAGCAAGTGTAGTGGTACAATTTTTTTTTTATGAAATCGGCTCATTGTGCTTGAAGTAGCGAAGACAAGTCGAACTGAATAAATGTCAGAATTATTCTGTGAGAACATAATCCTTAGGTTCTTATCGTCCTAGGGTTCTTCGCTTTCGGTTAGAATTTTCGATCATCGTCGACGATCATATTCGTAAATCAATAGAAAAGGGCTAGTTAGGTTAGGTAGGTAGGTAGGTTCTTCTTCTCTGATGGGAGTATTTCCGAAACACCGGTAGATTCAACAGCCATTCAGTTTTCCCCTTTTGGCCGCGGATTTTCTTTCTAGGCTTGCCATTTTTATTTTTATTTTATCAATATTATGCAGCTGACAGACGGACTATCAGTTCCATTCGGATCATGATATGTACTGTGATCGGTATGCGTTTCTCTAAGTTGTGTTTCACTATTTCACTTTTTTTATTTTTTTATATAAAAATTGTCTGAAGTACCTGAAACACACAGTTACATGTATGGTTGGTTTTAACGTACTTAATTTTTTTTTAAATATTTTGACGTATACGATTGGATGACAGCTGAATGGTTCATTACTTTTTTTTTTCTAATTCAAAGCGTTAAATTCTGCTTTTGCTATGTTTACTTGATAATTGGTTATGATTTATGATTTTGACGTGTATATGTGCGTATATTAATACTGCCTACATACTGAATAAATGCTTTGATTCTTTGATTCTTTGATTCTTTGGTAATAAATGACAGCTATGCTCAACACTTACCTGACACCGAATGGTTGATGGACAAATAATTGTTTAAATTTCACATACTTTTTCGAAACAATAAACATCTTATTCATACATTATATAGAACATAATGAACAAAGCAAATTCAGCCTCTTTACTTAGAAAATAAAGGCAATTTAGTTCTGGAACCTTATAAGTCTATTCATTCGATAAGGACGACCTCGTTCGTTCATTAGTCTGTTTTCTATTCGCTCCTTTTAATCTTCCTTCACTGTATTTACTTTTGCCAGAGACATCGTTATCTAATTTACTCGCTCGCAACAAATAGTACGTTTCCATACAAAAAGTATGTACTTCTGTGCACTGTGGAAAACTGAGGTACTAATACTTACTAAGTTTCTTTGAACTAAGCTGGAATCACACCCTCGCTCGTTATCTACTGAATACCTCGTAAATGAGACACCCTCATTCGTCTCCTTTATGAAATCATCCCTTTCGCTAGCCATCATCCCACGAAATGAGAAGATATTACTTAAATTACCTTCTCACATAAATAAAAAATTCTCGCGCGTCGCGAATTCGTTCATTTGTGGAAAACTATGTATTATTCAAGAGAAAATCGCAGTCCTTGTGTAAATACGCGATAGTGAAGGAGTTTAGTTCATTATTCATTATAATGAACTAAACTCCTTCACTATCGCGTGCATCATGGGTACATCGCACCGTATCGAAAAATGCGGAAAAGGAAAACGAAAGGAATCTCTTTTGGAAATGGCTAGTAATGCGGAAGTTTCTTTTTATTTCATTCGTTACATTTCTACTAAGGAGATATTAAAAAACTCTTGCAATTTTGCACATTAATATGCAATGGATTTTAAAATGGATATAAACACGAACTTGAGTACCTAAATAGTCATTATCATTAGTCCTACTCAGCCTGATCAGAACTTCACATTCTTCACGGTAGTCCTTTGTTGCTAAAAGTCCTCGTAACTATTCCTCTCTAGTTTTACAATACAACACTCGGACAGGACAAGATTACATGTAAAATTGCGAAAGCGGAACAATGGTCGCACTCGCATATTCAGCAAGTCGACGACGCAGCACATTTCGCGAGGAGAACCCGCCAGCCGTATACTGTCCGAAAAGAAAAATGTGGGGCTGAGGGCGCGGAGCGAGGTCAATGACCCCGTAGGGCGGGAGTCGTCCGTCTACAGCCTTCACCGTGCTTCAGCGCCTACCCGCTACCATACATTATTTAGCGCGTTCCACGAAACTAACGACGTATATTTGCCGTAATATCAACAATAGAGATAAAATAAACTGCCAACAAACAGCGCAGGCCCGTTGCTAACCCAAGCGACTTATCTAAACTGGACCATATTTTTAAAACAGCGGATATACACGTTCGATTTTGTCATAAATCTATTCCTGGAGAATTCTTGCGATGTCGTCTATAATTCAGATGTGTACGTTTAGAATAATGGACACAATTGAAGTATAGCAAAATATCAAGTGTATAGGGCTTCATAGTAAAAACTTCCGTTGGTAAAACATCTATACTTGTCTATTTTGAGCTTAGACAGGAAGAGATGGAGCAGTAAGCTATGTTTTGTTATATTATTGAAAAACTTATCTACGTATCGCATTATTTTTGAAGTGCTAGAGTAGCGAAAATAATATTGTCTTGATTGAATTCAACAGAGAAAGCATTATACATTTTTTTAAACAAATAGTACCAGATGAGATGGTAACAGAAGTAGCGGAATACTTGAAACACCTAGAAAGTTTGTCAGGATCAGTAATCTCAGAAGAACACTAGTAGTTAAGGTACGGCCACACCGCAGCGTCCTGCTTGCGCGATCTAGGCGGCGATCAGATAGCGCAGTAGTATTTGTACAGACTGGTTCACACGAAACGCGATCTGTAGCGATCAGAAAACGATTGAAAATCGGATCACGGGCGCGCATGCGGACGCAGGACGCCGCGGTGTGGTCGTACCTTTAGTTAGCATTATTTAGCGGTAGTGTGTGTAAAGTAGAGGCTAACAATCCAAAATGTATTTGATCACAACTCAAAAACTTGTTATTAGTGAAGTTTATTGATTGACAGCTGTGTTATCTATCCTATCCCCTGATAAATATAAGATGATATGTATGATAGCCATTGATTGTGCTGCAGTTGCAACATCATTGATAACACCAAATATAGCATAGATAAACAATACATTTAACTTTTGATCGTTACCGAGCTAACGATAACTATTGATATAAGGCGGCAATAGCCGAATGGATAAGGTGTCGGACTGGTGATCGAGAGGTCGTGAGTTCGATCCCCACCCCACCCATTGCACTATTGACGTGAACCCACTCCAGACACAAGCATATTTAGCTTAGTTGGAGGGGTTAACAAGAATACTAGTAATGTGGTTAACAAGAATACAAGTAAGTACCCACATTGCGAGTAATCTTTAATTTAAAAAAATATACCTATATATATTAAATGTAATAGATATTTTAAATAGAATATCTTCATATTCATATAGCACGTGAATTGAAGATTATAATTTAAATGTGAACCTCTAAGTAAATAAATACATTTATTTACATACATACACATTCACGTACTACATGAATTCTGAAAACTGTTGTTTTAAGCTTAGTATCGTACCTTTATCAGGTAGCACTAATTTTTTAGGTCTCGCACTTGACCGCACTTATCTTAAAAATATTCAATGTACAAACATAAGTGTTCCATAATTTTATATGAATGAAATAGATACTTTATGTTGTTTAGCGTAATCTTTGTGTAATAAATTATTGTAAATATTTTTATGTCTAATAAATCAGTAGATAGTTTTACTTTTTTTATTTTTAGTTTTCCGTACCCCAAAACGAAAAAGGAACCCTTATTAGATCACTTTGTTATCCGCCTGTCTGTCTGCCCGTCTGTCAAGATGCTTTTTCTCAGGAACGAGTAAAGGTATCAAGTTGAAACTTGTACAAAATACTTGGGTCTACAGTATCTTTCGGTTGTGAAAAAATGAAACTTGTAAATCAAAGATATGTCGCATATGTTCGCATATTTTGTGATTTCACTAGGGAATCAAAACCTAATAACCGCCCTCTGACCTAGAATCATGAAGTTTGACAAAAAGTCTTGAAGCACTTAAAAAGAAAAAAAACTGAAACCGTAAATATTTAGTTTAATAACAAAAATAAACGAATTTACTATTACAAACCTGTTATTTGCGGTTGGATCACGAACAGTGTCATAATAATATTATAGGCATCGTTCTAGGGATCGAAATACGGAAGCCTCGGTGCACGAGGCAGCTTGCACTTGACCGGTTTTTGTATACTATATAGATAAGCGCTTAACCACTATCTTACCTGATGCGATCTATTACTGATGGTGATCTATTGGTATATCCTAATATCGTATGTTTATCATATATTTATCGGTTTGTTTGTTTCTAACCATAAGTTATAAAAATTTGATATTTTATGTTTGAGCAAGCCAAGTTTCCATAGCCACATACGTCTACATTACGTAAAGTTAGAATCCACGTGTAAATGGGAATACTTCGGAATCACGCCAGACGTTTTCATATAACGTCAACATTTGTCATCTGACGACATCCCGACTCTTCGCCACGCCTCCTCCTTTTCCTTCTGAAGGTTATATCTTACGGTGTACTGAGAAAAATGTATCTACCGTGTGATCTCATGAAATTATAGGCCAACGAAATAGATGACATGGGTTGATAGCTTTTTCACAATACAGAGGACACACATTTATGACACATTCGTTCATATCACTACCTTGTAGGGGAAGGAACTTTTTCTAGTACTACCAGTTTTCTAGTAGTACGCCTGGGGCGGTAATACGACTTCGTCTAACAATCAGCGGTGAAATTGTTTTTTTCGATTTTAAGGACAAAGTGTTCAGGGAAATTACAGGGCATGAGACTTAAAATATTTCAGTATGTTGCTAGATTAGAGGCGCGCTGAGAATCGAACAATATTTTGTCAAAAAAAGTTTAACGTGTCATAGTTTATGTTATAGCTAGACGTCATCGCTTACCAGCAGGCGAGGGTTTTTTTTATTCAAGCGCGGCAACATTGGAACACAAATTTCAGAAAAGTATACTAACTAGGCTACCACGTAGCCCCAATACTTAACTTGACTAAGTGCGGATTTTACCAAACTCGGATAAGAGTTACTCTAGAGTAAATCATTGAAAACGTCAAAAAATGTATACCTTGCACAAATGACGATTTACTCTAGAGTAACCCTATCTTAGTTTGGTAAAATCGGCACAGAAGAATTACCACTAAGAATAAAAGCAGCGAACGACCATACTGAAGTAAGATCAAAGCTTAGGGGAGCACCAAATGTTCAAAAAAACATCTCAATATATTGCACGCTGTTAAGCCCACATTACATTTAACACTAGACAACTATATTCTTGCGCGGTGCATAATGAAGGTTAAACAAGCGGGTGGAATGGACATGAGTGACCATGCCCCAGATTCACACCTCACGACTTGTCTTGTGGCGAGCATAATAAAATATTGTGCCTATGCATATCTGATTGTGCTGCCTCAAAAATAAAAGTCACTAACGGCCCACACCTGCGGCTGTGTGGGTCTGTCAGTGTATTGGCTTTGTTTCGTATCGCCTAGTGTAATTTTATAAGCATTTGGCGTTTTGTTTGCTGTACCTTTCATCTATCCGTTTCTAAAACGGATTAGTTCTACAGATAACGTATTTCCTCAGATCATACTCGTCTACTAGCTGTGTCTATAAAGCACAAGAAAATTATACGTTCCCATGTATTAATAACTATTATGACCCTGCTGTCTTTACACCACAACTTTAAGTCCCTTTGGAAACACATTGCCGTATATATAAATGTTATTGACAACTCCCCGACGGCTTCATTACCACAATACGTAGTGAAAAGCAGCACCAGAGCCTTCAGTCCCACGCTCGCTTGAATATTCATGTATATATTACACGAATAATAGCTCTAATGCCTCCCTTGAAGGATATCGCAAGCTCTTGCCACGATTATATCAAACGGCAAAGACTATAATTATAATACTTTTGGGATGTTTCCAGCCAATAACCGGTAATACCGGTATATATACGTTTCCAGTTACGAGTTAAATTATATATCCCCAAATGAACATTATAATTATTATCAAGTAGTATTACAGTAAGCCAATCTGCAAAGTCATCACCACTCACATCGCCATGCTATAATAACCAAATTATAACTAAACAACTTGTAAGTATCTATTTAACAGCATGAAGAATACAAGAATTCAGCACTTACTAAGACATAATTAAGTATTAAACTTAATGAAATGCCGCTGTTTATTATTAAACAACTTAGTTTTAAGTAATCGACTCCGATATTAGTTATTAAGTTATTACAGAACGGAATTATTATATTCAATAAGTAATCCGACTTCGAAAAGTCCCTTAATTACACTGTTCGAACTCAATCGAGGCCTGACCTAAATCTGCATTTGAATGAGAGCTGGGGCTCAAGTGCTCCGACAAGTTTTAGCACAATCGCAGCGCGATCTTAATAATTTCAATCTCGCGCTTGGAATATAAACAGACCTGCAGAAGGATTAGAGTGGTGATTTGACAAAGTTTCAGGCGCTTTACAGCGGTGCCAGCGTCTCAGCGGAACCATTCATCGAAGTGCAGCCGGATGATACCCTCCAACTATTCAATCTTATAATTGAGCCTGGGATCGATATTTCATTGTGAACTGTCTCAAATAGATGTTAAACTTTAGATTGCCTCCATAGGGGAGCTTTTTGTTACACCCATAAACTTTTGTTTTCATAGCCCGACCTACTTCTTTCGCTCCATACTTTTGTACAAGAGAAAAATTGCAAACAAGAAGTTATTTTTACGCAACATTTCACAGCCAGTAGAAAGTTTGAATTAGATAAGACACGATCTTGAATAGCCAATAATGCATTCCGATCCCCAATCTATTTCGTCCAACCCATAAAACTTTCCGAGGAGTCTCAGATAGAAAGATCCGACTTTGTCCGAGTCTTCTCAGAATAGACACGAGTCGCGTTCCAATTTCATCATCCGCAACTGATCTAACCAGGAACTTGCTTTTATCTCCTTCTTCTGAGCACTATTTTACTTAAGTTGAACTAAGTTTTTATCGCAGAGTTTTATCGTGGATTTCTGCAGTCCTTTTAATTCAATAAAACTGGGAAATCCCGCTCGTTGGAGCCTTCGCCCACCTCGTTAACCTTATTACCGAGTGTAAAGTCCTTCCTGCCTCTGTGTGAAACATTCTCGCCGAATAGGTCCTTGAGCCTATATTTCTATATGGATGCCGACCCACATTAAAAGTATAATCATAAGTGGCGAGTGAAAATTGCAGCTGCATACAAAAAACTTAGCTTCATTCGAGGACTTTGCCAAAACTCTAATCTTACTGAACATTCATACTTAGTGCCTTACAAAAAAATAGAACAACTGTGTAGCAAATATATTTCAAAATTTTTACAAAGCTTTTGCAGGATGAAATGTTTGTGTGCTTCAAACACAAATTCAAAGTCAAACATAAACATCGCTCAGAAATAATGTATTTATTTCTTGCTTTGGTTTTAAGAAAATCTGATATTATTAGAGTCAAGTGATACTTTGTTCTTTTTGCCACACACATATTTATAAAAAAAAAAACAGAAATATAAATAGTTTTTAGTAGAATCATTAAATTCCTTTCTTTGTGTTTATCAGACAAGCACATGGCCGCTACATCAGCTTAAATGTTAGGTGAAGATGTGGTGAAATCTTGCTTGGAATTATTATTTCAGTAAAGGTACGGACACACCGCAGCGTCCTGCGTGCGCGATCTAGGCGGCGATCAGATAGCGCAGTAGTATTTGTACTGGTTCACACCAAACGCGATTAGAAAACAATTAAAAAAGGACTGAGATCGCGCCCGCAGATCGCAGGACGCCGTGGTGTGGCCGTACCTTAACAAAAACATAAAACAAGTGAATTTCCTATAAGTCAGTCAAATATTCACAGCATACATACGAGTACATCTCACTTAAATAATAATCAACTATATACTTATCCGTTGATTTACTTTGTAATAGGTATCTGATGAAGATATAGCGTGCTAGACGTATTCCTCTTTTAACAATGTAATTATGGTGAAATTATGACGGAAACAGAGAGTATGTTTGATAATGTTTGACTGGTTGTACTTTCTTATACTATGACTTAAACCATGCATCGAATATCTCAAGCAGGTATTAGTTGTTGCCCATGACTTTTGTCGATTCACCCAGATCAATACCACACAAAAGAAGTGAATGAAATTGGAATAAGGCAGGAGCAGATCGTCTGCAAAACGTGATAACCGTTTTAGCTCATCCAGGCGACCATCTGTATAAAAACATAATGTGACGCCAAGGCAGAATGTGGTGATAATTTACTGGAACCCCTTGGGATTATCCGGGATAAACGGGCCTGATAAATCTGTACGAAACATTTTTATTGTTTACTCCGTTACGATATAATATTTTATTCGGCGCTAAATATCCGCCATAAATACATCGACAACAACATTTGAGTCGTTTACGACATGTGCTCGGTTATCGAATAACGATGAGAGTAAAAAGTATCACGTGTAATGGTTTGCCAGCTTAGTGCGTGTTTTTATTTTTTACCGACTCCATAAAAGGTGGAAGATACTCAATTCATATGAATGTTACTTTTTAGGGTTCCGTACCCAAAGGGTAAAACGGGACCCTATTACTAAAACTCCGCTGTCCGTCTGTCTGTCTGTCTGTCTGTCTGTCCGTCTGTCACTAGGCTATAGTTTATTAACCGTAATAGTTAGACACTTGAAATTTTCACAGATGGTGTATTTCTGTTGCCGCAGAACAACAAATACTAAAAAAAAGTAAAGTTAAAAATTAAAGGGGGTCCCCATACAAAACACGTGTTTTTAAACGCCATCTATCTAATTAGTTTCAGCAAAATGACATAGATGGCGCTAGTAAACGAGCCCCGTCTTTCTAGATCGCGACCAAACGAAATATTCTTGGTAATATCAATTAATCAAATATATGAGGTTGAAACTCTGTTATGTTTCGTATTGTACGGAACCCTTCCTAAGTGTGCGATAAGAGACGCGATGCTGACTCGGACTTGGCCAGTTTTATTTTAGTGTAACATACGTCGCAGCGCCAGTAAGCATGGACCGATTTGAATAATTAGACAGACCATTCTAGGCCTAGCGTGGTTACCATCTTCGATCATATCGTCGCCTACCACCAGGCCAGAAAATGTGCAAACGCTAGCCTATCGAATATTACATTTTTTTTTAAATGTTTATTTATATACTATTTTTAGGGTAAAATCACTCTTCAAAGTTTTAAAGTAATACGCATTAAAACTCAACGGAAAATACTCACAAAAGTACATATTTGACTGACTTAACAAAAAGAGATACTCAATTCGTAAGAATTGAAATCTGGTGTTTGCATGGTGGTAGGATATATCTAGTGTCTAGTGTCCGGCTGGCCAGCTACCACCCTCAAGCTAGAAAATCTGTCGCCAAACATCTAATGTGTCTTGAAAGCCAGTTTCCATTCTAGGCCTAGCGTTCTACCATCCTCGACCGCATATCAATTACCAACAGGTGAGATGGTGGTCAAACGCTAGCCTATACTATATGATATATAAAAAAACGTAGAAGGCCATAGCTAAGCAAACGTTGCGTAGACGCTCTCTAGCTAAATGAATCGATAACAACCGCAAAGTGGTTCGCAACGAATAGATAAACAAAAGACTGCATGTAAAATTAATTTGAATGACCATTTCTAGTCTTTTCGTATCATTACTAAATACAACAAATACAATTAGTACCCTTTATCCAGTAGTAGGTATACCAGTTGAACTTAGTTGAACAGACACGACGTATGACATAAGTAGCTAAACGTTAGTATAATCAATCATCGTTATAGTGCCATGTCTGAACTTGGCCAGAGATTGTTCCCGGACTACTCGAACTAACCGAGGAGCTGTCCCAACTCTTCGCTGTTGAATAGATATCCTTCGTACTTGGCATAGTACCTTCGATATTTGGAACTATGGCTGTTTATCTACAGCTAGGCTATTCTGTAAGCTATCTCGACAGAAGATCTCGTACTACGAAATTCAATCGTATCTCGTTCGTAATACGGTTGAATTTCGTAATACGAAATTCAAATCTCACCGCGGATTCCGCTGTCGAGATAGCTTACAGAATAGCCTAGCAGTACTTAGATAGGAATAATTTAAACATAAGTATTCAGTTATTATATATTTTCGCGCTAGTCCATTACCCGCAGGCTTAGCTGAAAACCAGCGTCTAGGCGTGTAACCCTAGACATATATATGTGCTGAGTTAAACCTTTTTGGCACCTCACCTCATTTTTATCACTTTAATCTGTTTTATGTTCTTTTTTTTATGTTGTACACTTTAAATAATCTAAGGTTTTACATTATTATAATATTTCGTGAAATTTGTTATCATGTAAGTTTTTTCCAAATAAACGATTTTTCTTTCTTTCTTCTTAGTTAAAAAAACTAAAAATTAACAAAATTTTATTTATTCAATAATATTGTTTTTTTAACAATTCACTTGTTAAACATTTATCATACAATTATAATCATTATACAGCATCTGCTATGTTAACCTAATACCTTAAGAAAACGTCTTATCATCAATATATACCGTCATTTTAAATCCTGAGCACCCCATTTCCTTATCTGTTACGTCTTCATATTACCTTTAACTTTATCTACAAGAAAACTGGAGCAAATAATAAAATAGCTACACCTACGAGACAAAAGAAGAAGAAAATAATAAAGCTGAGGATTTATACTTAAGGATTTATTGTTTTATGTAGACAGTGCTGATGCGCGAGCTTTTATTTAGAGAACCCTTGCAGCCCTTACGAAAATAACACGGGTTAAGGCAGCGAGTAGATACATTAGAAAATAAATTATTAAGTAAATAATTTTTAAACAGATACTATAAATTAGTATTGTTTACGGAATATTTACCATGTTTTTCTTTTGATATGAGTTTCCGATATTTCGGTGCTGTTACAAGCGCCATGTTTACGGACGAACTATATCCCGTAAACAATACTAATAATACTGTCAGTGACCACGAAAACTTAAAAACTTATAAGTATATACGATATACTATAAAGTTTCTGTATTAGAACGCAAAAAGATTTATTGGTTAACACAGTAAACGAAAAATGTAGATAACAATATTTGTATATTATGAGATCGTGGTTTTCAACCGACTTCAAAAAAGGAGCAGGTTCACAATTCATCTGTATGTTTTTTTTATCAACCGATACGAATGTTTCTTTTTTTAATTAGTAGGGTACATTTTCAAGGTTCCTTTTATTATTTCATAGAGATCTGATAAGTATCTCCAAAGAAATGGCGATAAACACCTCAAACTTACTACTGAGTATGATTTCCTGGGTTTACAGGTGCCAAAGTTAGGGTAGCAGACAAATAACCATTTTAATTGATATTTTTTAATTATTCTCCTTTCTAGATCTGCGTCGTTTATCAATTGAAGAAATAGCACCCAAATACATAATTCAACTGAGAAAATACAAATTCAGGATATGGCACGACACTTTTTTTCTAAAATTAAATTCAGAAACTATTCAGTCACGTTTTATCCAGTGCGAACTCGCCCTAAGGGTGGCATCAGGGCAAATATCCGTCTCCAGTGTAATTGGAAAGCTCGCGACAATAACAGACTGAGGGTGACGCGACGACGCGATGTGCCTACATTCGTAACGACGAACTCGCCCCTGTCTTCTCCTAATTCGCCTCAATTTAAATCGTTCACATCCTTTCAAAGTTAATACTACGTTTTTCAAATCGCAGACACACACGACGTTGCCACTGAGAAATTATTTCGTCTATATATCAAAATAAACGCATGATTAGATCAACAAAACAGTCGTAAAAGATAAATCCTAACAGAAGATATTATTTTCCAATAAAATATAATCTAGAGTTGCAAAAACTATAGCAATCTATTCACTTACGGGTCGTGCGTAGCAATATCTACGACGTAGCAGTCTACGTAATCCGATGAAACGTTTTAATGCTAACAGATGATAGCTGAATCCATTTCCTATTTCGTTGGATCCGTTGGATCATCGAAAGGTACCTCGGGCGGAAGAGAATCACATTCGCAGGTACGGGAAAATAAACGCAACGTTTGATGAAAAACTGAACTACGCGAGATTCCGCGTCACTGGCTCTACGAAAGCTCATACATATTCCGTGTTGTGATAAGCGGAAACAACAAGATGTGTCGACCAAGGTTCAGTAGGATTTTGCTTTTAATTTTGCATGTCATAAACAGTAGTGGGCATTTGTGACATGGTTTTATAAATGTAAAGTTATAAAATCTGCGCATACAGAGATCGAAACTATGACTACATCGATAAAAATCTATGGTCTCGCTCCATCTGAAATCACAACATAAAACTGTGATATAACCACGCATTAGCTTAAAAAAGTAGCAATACTTTTATTGTAGGCTATGTCTAATCTGAAATATTTTTATAAAGTTTTCCTAGTAGATTAAATTCTAAATTATTTTTAAAAAATATCACACAGTTTCAGTATCTCAAACTTTTAATCGTAATATGTTATAATGGAACCCTAAAATAATAATATAAAATACCTATTTTAAAAGTTAAGTTAAAATTGGATTAAAAATAATTATCCTTAATTTTTTCACGCAGGAAGCAGAAAATGAATAAGCCGCGCTGGTGCGGGCGCCATGCAATAATTACTCACCGTAACTCTACATACTAGCTACTCCTAGCAGTTTCACTCCCATTTTGTGTCCCTAAATTTTAGTTTTAAAATGATTTTCACGTGAAGTTTGAATTAATTTAATCAATTCTCTAGGAACATTTATTTCTCAATGATGACTTGACTGTGATTTTGACCACTCATTACACTTACAAGTGTCGTGCTCAGGGGTCAAGTGCTCATCTTGGTTTTTTACCCAACTGAGTCAATAGGAGGATATCGTTTTGAGACCAAAAGTCCTTCTTTGACATGCATTGAAGCTAAATTTGCATATATTTTTTTATGATTTACTGTGCATCTAACAGTATATATAGTATATATAAATATTATAAATGCAAAAGCCTGTACGCTTGTTATTCAATCGTGCAAAAACGGCGAAACGGATTTGGATGAAATTTGTTATTGAGATATTTTGTAACTTGGATTATCACATAGATTACTTTTTGTACCGGTATTTCTCATATACATTTTGAACTGGTACAAGTAGTGACAAATATATATGCCAGTGTTACATTATTTTCAATCAATTATAAAAATTAAATGTCCTGTCTTGGAGGCTGACAGCAAGAGCACCTAAGAGGGAAGATCCACAATATGGACCCAGTAACTTTACTACCCTTTCGTCACATAAATACTGACGTAAATTCATACTCGACAAGGTTATCAAAGATGCTACTTGCGCCAGTTCAGACTGTCTCCCGGAGATAAGCAAGGCTTGCTCCGTGCATTGTCTTAACTTAGCTTTGTTACGCGTTTGCAACCTAGTTAACACGGGCTAAGCCAATGTACACAGACTATACTGAACGAAAGTTTACGGAGCTCTGTTTCACGTTACTCTATGTATTATTGCGTCTAGCGCTGCTTTCATAGAAAAGCCTATTTTAGTTAGCATTTTTTGTATAACACAAAAGCGAGATGTTTATTTTCTTGACTTTATTTACTCTACTCCCTATTTAAGTATCAATTCGTAATTCTCAGTAAAGTAGAAGAAGGCAAACAAATAAACGAGATCCATACATAGTGGATATTCCAACATTTCGCATTAAACATTTTTGTTCGATGCTCATCATTCGAACCGTACAGAATGAAACATATTGCCGGCTGACTGGTTTCTGAGTAATTGTTGTAGTTTCTGATGTAAGCAGCGATCAGATAGCGCAGTAGTGTTTGTACCGACTGGTTTACACCAAACGCGATCAGAAAACAATTGGAAAGTACTGAGATCGAGCCCGCAGTTCGCAGGACGCCGCGGTGTGGCCAAAACCTTTATAGCTGGCGTGACTTCAATCACATCGTAACTTTGCATCATAGAGATAGTGATCAAATGTTTGCAATAAAAAGTGAAAAGTGTCACAAACATTACTACGTATATAATTAAATAATTAAACTTCTTTTTTAACCTTAATAACGAAGTTCTTAAAATACTGTTAGTATACCTAAGTATATATTTTCGTAATTGTTTTGAGTTTTTAACTAAACATAATAACTAAGTTCGTAAACTAATGTAAGTATGTATACCTAAGTAATTTT
This sequence comes from Cabera pusaria, assembly GCA_954871355.1. Taxonomy (NCBI): domain Eukaryota; kingdom Metazoa; phylum Arthropoda; class Insecta; order Lepidoptera; family Geometridae; genus Cabera; species Cabera pusaria. The sequence continues at coordinate 20,461,159 of OX940887.1, forward strand.
GAGTCGGCGCCAAACAAGCAAATTAATTAATTACGTAAAGCGTGATGCGCGGCGGAGGCATGGCGCGACACGCCAGTTCGCCGGAAAATGCTGAGTGTTGACGAAGTTAATGTCAGCGAGACTGCAAGCCGAACGGGCAGTCGGGCACCACATATAGTAATCTGTGACGGCCCGTGACACACGTCGTTGCATCTCTATTTAGTCTGTGGGTCGTGTAGAAGCGAATTTTTTGGAATGTTTATGTTCATCGCTGGAGATTTCACGTTGCATTGTTCCCAAAAACTCTAAAAACTCAAAACAATTACGATAATATATACTTAGGTATACTAACAGTATTTTAAGAATTTCGTTATTAAGGTTAAATAAAAAAGTTTAATTATCTTTTGCTTTTTAGTTTTTGCGGCGGTTTAATTTTTTTGTTAAAAAGTTTTATTTTATAATTTTTTTGTGGCCATAATCTACTATGTTAAAAGCAGGCGTCATTGCTTACCCCTGGCCTAGACAAACGTTATATAGAACATTTATACTCTATATTAATAATAAAAATAATTTAAGATCAAATTTAAGATAAAACTTAAAAAACCGACTTCCAACGTCACGCTAGTCAATTTCAATACTAAGTTTGAGGTGTTTATCTTCATACTTCTGGAGATACTGAACATATCTCGATGAAATTTAAATGGTACCACCTGTAAAATATCATCATCAGCATCATCATAATCAGCCGGTATCAGTCCACTACTGGACATATGCCTCTCTCAAGACACGCAACCAGTGTTTGTTGACATACATTGATGATATAATAAAATCATCAAATAAATTATACTTTTATCCATTATTTATGTTGATTTATTCAAAACGGCTCGACCGATTTCGTTATAATTTAAATGGGACCCCTTTGGGGGTATACCCTTTCCAAACCTTACTCTGTAAAAAGTTATGCGTGGTCATACATTAAAAAAAATATACGCGTCGACTTGATAGCCTCATCCGTATTTTTTTTTCGTAAGTAAAAAAAATAAACTACTGCACGGTAAGTAACTACTTATAACAGTTTCAGTTGCTACGCAATGCGGTTCCTGTGATTTACCACAACAATATGATGTAAATATATCCGTATCCGTATGATTACGTTGCGTAAATATCGTATTCGCATTGGATCTCGAACAAATCAGTCGGTATCGGCCGTAAACGTCATCTCCGCAATGATAAATCGTCTCTATGACCTGCTTACAAATGTAGCTTATATTCTTTGAAAATGTCTTAGATTATATGGTTAAAAAGACGTAGAAAATGGGCTAACCTATGCCAGCTTACAACATATTAGTTAGGTTCTCGAAGTATTACAGCGAACGTGATGCCTAGAATTTTAGTGTAACAACGATAACCATGGTAACCTATATACTGTGCCACATTTTGTACATTTCATAGAGATTACTTAGAAATGTTTCAAATTGATTACTGAGCAGAATTTCAACATGTACATTGTACAAGCTGATTCAATACTAAATAGTGTATTGACATGATTAAATATACTTTTGTAAACCTATGTAATTAATAACAAACAGAACTGCGGAGCTAGTTGTACAGAATGCTCTAGGGAACATACCTACATGTTTTTATTTTCTTTCCTCAACATAACAAACTGGAGTTTGGTGGCTCTTCCGATATCTCGTAACTAAGTTGGAAGAATCCAATTTGAACGTTATTTTTCGCCGGAGCGGCTTCCACTCGTCACTCGATTAGGGAAGTGTTCATTAAATTACACGATTGCCAGCGCCGGCGTCCAGTTTGCCAAGCAGATTGCACTAGCGATAGGAATTCTGTCGAAATCAGCAAAAAGCTCCCATCGCTATCGTAATCCGCCCTTTTTGCAACAGCTAATTGAAAATAAACAGTGAAAACAAGTGCCAATTTAAAACCAAGCTGTTCATATTGTTTTGTAATATAGGTACGTACTTGCATAAACAAAAAGAAATGCACACTTTACTACTACAAAATAAGGCAATAATCGTATTTTATTTGAACAATAAGTTGGTCGTCTAGTAGTGGTTGAATTTGGCTGAAATCCAAGCTATCTGAACTTCAGAGTTATAGGTCGAACGTAGAGTTCAGTCGATGTGAGAATTATCTACTTATACTGGGCAATTTCAACGCAAGTTAAGAAAATCATACCGAGGTTTACAACCTTAAAACGGCTTGGGCATCTTAGGAGAGCCATTACTTTATAAGTATTTTCATATTCGTAAACCTTGAGGAGTATACGTACACATAGCGTACTCGTATTATCTCTAAGTTAAAATATGATAAAAAAAAGTTAAGCATGGAATTTAGTACAGAAAAGCATTGATTGACTCGGGAATGGACTGGTTAATTACTTTTTAACCGACTTCACAAAAAAGGAGGTTCCCAATTCGTCTGTATGTTTTTTTTTTGTGTGTATGTTACGCGATTACTCCATCAATTGTGAACGTATTCAAATGATTATTTTTTTAATAGGTAGGGTACGTTTCCGAGGTGGTCCCATTTTAATTTTACCGAGATCTGATTAGTATCTCCAGAGATATGGAGATAAATACCTCAAACATAGGAGAATGTACTGATTTTAGAAGAAAAGTCCCAAGAAGATTATTCACAATGGAGGTTGCTATTGCATATACTTTAGAAGACTAAATAAAGACCGGCAAAGTCGAGTTGGACTCGCCCACCTATAGGGTACTTCCGGTTGACCTAGAATTGTCAATTTTGGTCAAGAGCATGGTCTTACAGCACAAGTAAACGAAAAATTCCGAAAAATAAAAAAAGTTGAAAATTAAGGTAAATTTTGGTACTTACAAGTTTTCGCGAAAATCTAAATTTGCCCATATCTTTTTATCATGTTGACTCAGGACCTTGATATACCTAATACCTAAAACCTTTATACACCTAATAATTACTATAGACTTCTGTATCTGGTATAAATTTCAACTTGCTAAGTCCACCCGTTTCTGAGAAAATCGGTGGTGACACACGGACAGACGGACAGACAGACGGACAGACAGACAGACAGACGGACAAGAAAGTGATCTTATAAGGGTTCCTTTTTTTACCTTTTGAGGTACGGAACCCTAAAAATATGACCTTGAATAATGTTTTTACATCTTTCTTCACGTTGATTTTAGTTTTTGACAGATATTTTTACGGTTACTGTGAGCGAGATAGAAACAAAGGTGGGGAGAATTAATTTGTCTTCACAGGAATGTTCTAGCGGGCAGTCTTGTTAGGGTGCAAAGTTAGTTAATATTTTTTGACATGACGTGACGTTTGGCGAAGATAGGCGGTCATATCAGTCCCGCGACACTGCATTCATAATTAAATAACTCAGAATTATGAACGTATTTTGTACCAATCAACACTGCAAATAAAAAATATAAGCATAATACCACAGATTATATAATAGTTACTAAGTAAATAATACGTTCCGTTGTTAGGTTGGCTACACAGTGCTTTCATAATTCGGGTAGGTATCAACAATGTAGGGAAGTGCCAACTCTTATAACGTAGTAGAGTGATTCAGTAGTATCTGTCGGCCTGTCGGCCACATGGCGGTTGTTAATGTATTTGTAATTAATGTTAATAATCGCAAATAATACTTTTTAATATTCATTTTGGAATACATCTAGTCCATGTTATATAAGTATTTGGAATTATTGTAATAAAATAGACAATTAATTATCGTATGTGTCAGATGCTTTTATTGCACAGGGCCATTTTGGACATTGTCCTTTGATACCTTGATGACATCATTATGACTATAGTGAATATTTTCAATAGCGCGGCATTTAAAGTCAATTTTTTAGGGTTCCGAACACGAAGGGTACCAAATGAACACTTTCTGAGACTTTGTTGTCCGTCCGTTGCCGTCCGTCCGTCCGTGTTTCTATATGTGCGCACTTTACAGATCTGTATCTTCTTAACCAAAATAGGTACATACTTGAAATTTTCACAAAGTATATATCCGTCAGTGTATAACGGCCCAGACATGAAATTTATAAATGCATGTAATTTAATTAAAACTTGTTTTGCACTAAAAAGGGTAAAATACATTATTTTTCAAAAAAAATAAAACCGACTTCAAAACCACAAACAGGCACTCAAACGCGAAAAATAAATTACTTAATATAATTATTATAAGCGCTACCCACTTATCTATTTGAAGTCGGTGCCAGCCAAGTCTAATAGGTATATAGTAGATAGATGCTACCTACATGTATCTACCTACTTACTACTGCTACTACTACATACATAGTATCTATCTACTATCCAATAGACTCAATGGCGCATCTTGGGAGAGGCCTACGTCCAGCCGTGGACTGATACAGGCTGATGATGATGATGATGATGATGATCCAATAGACTTGGCTGGCACCGACTTCAAATAGATAAGTGGGTAGCGCTTATAATAATTATATTAAGTAATTTATTTTTCGCTTTTGAGTGCCTGTTTGTGGTTATGAAGTCGGTTTTATTTTTTTTGAAAAATAATTTATTGATTAGAAAGTCCCATTTCTGTCAATAAGTGAGTAAGGGTTGAAAGTTCCATTATTAGATATCCTAATTTTCCCTGACACAGAAAATTGAGTAAAGCGCATAAAAAATATATAAAGAGTCACAATCCATTAGCGCTATTTCCAGTGGTTGATTGAGGAGACCTTCCTGACGAGACAGGCGGCAGTTGCCGCAGCTATTTGCGTCAGACCCGGCCGTGGCCACGCATTATCCCTTCTTTGACCCTTTCGCCTAAATATATGGCATTTTCCAGCGGATCATTTCACACGTTCATCAACCGCCCGTCTGGAAACCAAATTATCATCATTTTACCGACTTCAGAAATAAGAAGGTTATATGTTCTTCTGTATGTATTTTTATGTATGTTCATCGATTTCTCTGTCAATTGAGAACCGATTTTCTAAAAAAATATTATTAGAAGTATTTATGGCCTTAGTGTATCCGCCATTAACTTTAAAAACAGAACTGAAGCTATGAGAACTACAAACAACTTACAAAATAGGAATGGAAAATACTATAATTATATAAATTATAGATAGAAACTATATTTTACAGAAATTATATTTTACAACAAATATTCCATGCGCTATTAGGTAACAGAACAAACAAGATGCTCGCTCAATACTGCAGCACCCATGTCTACATTGTAGTTTAGCATCGCTAAGGACTAAGTTATAAAGGTATAACTAAGGTAGGTAGGTATTAACAAATTTGATACATATTCTAACTATATTACTGTAATCACAGTTATGCTATCACGTGAGGCACATACATAATGTATCTCCAAATATTCTTAAATACGATCCAGATCAAATACATTTAATGTGACAATTTATGATTTGGCAAATTAAATTTGGGTTCTGTAGGTATAATTTACGTCTGAACATAAATCAGAGGTATAACGAACTCCCGTTTTATTTCCTTCTTTTTTTAGGGACGGCTGCAATAGATAAAATTCATGACGGTTCCAGACTTGTATACTTATGTATAGGTTAGTCGGTGCGACAGATGCCAATTTCCGCATCACCTCGCTTCGGCTTCAATCCATTTACTGAAAGTATCAGCCAAGATTGATGGGCTTCATGTACGGTTGCGCCACCTATTAGTATATTGATTCGACGTAACTATACCATGTTTGGCTGTATCGAACCTTTGTCGGCTAATGTGTGTGGTAAACACTGTCTTTAATGGAAGCCACAGGATAGTTAAACCTCATTAGGCCAGATTTGGGACATAAAATTTAACCTAGCCTTGTACAATTATTTATTCTGTGGCTTTGATTATATCCATATCCGTACTTTGATACCAATATTATAAAAACGTTTGTAACTCTACAACAAACAGAGAGAGTGCTGTCTGTTTGTTACCTAATCACGCCTAAACGGACGATCCGATCTTACTGTAATTACTTTATTAATGTTATTATTACAATTACAAAAATATTATAAAAACGTTTGTAGCTCTGTCACTCTGTCTGTTGGTTACCTAATCACGCCTAAACGGACATGAATCCGATCTTACTGAAATTTAATCAAATAAACTGGCCAAGTGCAAGTCGGACTCGCACTCATAGGGTTCCGTAACACAGTTAAGTATTCCATAACTATGATTTTTCGCAACTACAAAATTAACTTTGTTTTTCATAGTGTTTGTATGAAAAACAAAGTTATTTTTGCGGTCGCCATATCTCTAAAACTGCTGACTGTATCTCGTTCAAACCAATTTTCGTTGAAAGTTTTTATTGAGATCTACAGAATATATTTTTTTTAGATTTTTTACTCCCTTACTTTAGAGAAAGTTAGAGGGGAGACACACATTTTAGCACTTTAGACGCGCCTATCTTTTCAATGATTGACTTTGACAAAAATGATTTTAGAAAACTCAATGTCATTTTTAAACACCTATCCATAGACCATACCCCACACGTATAGGTTTGAAGAAAAAATTTTTTTTTGTTTCAGTTCCATGTATGGAATGCCCCCCTTAAACTTTTATATTTTTTATTTTTGTATAAAAATCGGAAAGCGGTTCACAGAACACATCTACCTACTAAGTTTCAATTCTGTAGTTCTAACAGTTTCGGAATAAAATGGCTGTGACATACGGACGGACAGACAGACAGACAGACAGACATGACGAATCTATAAAGGTTCCGTTTGTTGCCATTCGGCTACGGAACCCTAACAAGGAGACAGTTTATAGCATGAGGATGAATATAAATAATAAAAATAAATAAAATAAGTTTATTTCAAGTTACTTAGACTCATATACATACACACAATCAACAAATTAAAAATAAATTAAATACAATAAATTATGAGTTCGAATTAAATTTAAATATCATACGGAACTTCAATTTGAAATCAAATTACATCAGTATAAAATAAACAAAAATAGGAAACAAGTCAAGGCAAAATGTCAAATTCAAATTTCATGTCAAGGTTAATCAAATATTAAAGTAAATAAAATCAAAATATTAATAATTAGCTTTAAATACACACTTTATGGGTACCCAAAAATGTTGGTGATATGCCTATCGGAACAGTGTCTGATAAAAGGACAGTTAGTTCGATCTGCAATCATTGTCAGAACGATGTTGCTACTGGCCCGCACACTACGCACCAGAGACGCGGCACGCTTGCGCATGGTCGCGTGGAAACAGTCCACGCGAGCCTGCGCAAACATGCCTGAGGCGCTGCAGCAGCGGGGCAGTCTCATCATCGCCCTGAACGCATTGTTGAACTGCACGCGAAGAGCACTGTACGTCGAGCTCGTATACCTCTCCCATAGACTGCACGTGTAGAGGGATGTGCAGTACGCTCGAAAGAGCGTCACTTTCACCTCTCCTGAGCTACGTGCAAACCTGCGAGCAAGCATGTTTGCCCGTACGCACAACGCTCTTCGCTCGCGCTCAATGTCAACGTTGTCTTTGAGGTCAGATGTAACAATGTGGCCCAGATATTTAAATTGTGTCACCATTTCCAGTGGAATTCCATTTAGGTACACAGGGGGCACACTTTTGGATCGTTTTGTACCAGCCCCAAAGACCATACACTGGCTTTTTGACACATTGTATTTAAGTCCGTGGCCAACGGCATATTTTTCACAAGTATACACTAGTTTCCGGAGCCCACAGACCGAAGCGCTCAGCAACACCATGTCGTCTGCGTAACTAAGGTTATTCACACACACTCCATTGAGATGGCAGCCGACATGCTGGTTGCTGAGCTCAACGATTAGGGCGTTTATATACAAGTTGAACAAAGACGGTGAAGTCAATCCCCCCTGCCTTACCCCACACTGTAGTTGATAAGCTTCCGACACTGCACCCGCCCATCTGACAGTGTTGACCTGGTTTCCATAACAGTATTTGAAAATGCTGGTGACTTCCTGTGGTAAACTAATGCTCTCCAGCTTCTCCCACAAGATACCGTAAGAAACCAGGTCAAAAGCTTTGGACAGGTCGAGGAAACATGCGTGTATTGGAGTGCTTCGATCTGTATAGTATCTTACGACATGCTTAAGACACAGTATTGCACTTTCAGTCGAAAGTTTCGGTCTAAACCCAAACTGGTTGTCGTGCAGGACTAAATATTTGTTGAGCTGTGTGTCAAGCAAGCCGTCAAACATAATAAAGGATAAAAGAGGAAGAAAAGAATAAAGGCTACTAAATTATTGGTGTACGTGAACGAAGTTGCGGGTATCAGCTAGTCTGTTTATATACGTGTGACCATTGTATGCTTCATATTTATTAGACACACCGCAGCGTCCTGCGTGCGCGATCTAGGTGGCGATCAGATAGCGCAGTAGTATTTGTACCGACTGATTCACACCGAACGCGCTCAGAAAACAATTAAAAAGTACTGAGATCGCGCCCGCTGATCTCAGGACGCCGCTGTGTGGCCGTACCTTAAGTCTTTTCAGAAAACAGCAGTAGTACCTAGCTCTGTTGTTCTGTGAGTATTTTATTCATTACATGTCTTCATCGTAACAAAATAAGTAAATCAACATTGAACTGAACAAAATGGGCGCAGGTGTAATCAAATTTCCAAGGAAATCCATAGCCCAATTAAATTTTCGTTTCCACCGTCACTGCAGTTGATGGAATAAAGAGCTCGAAAGGTCCGATTGTTTACCTACTCACCGAATGAAAGTCCATGAAACTTGGACAGCAAAAACGCGCGTTGGGATTTAACGTTTTTGTGTTTTCACTTCGTGGAATAGCCGACGTGAAAAGCCTAGCCTAAAAGCAATTTTATGTGGGGCTCGTGTTTTCAATAATTAATATTCCAGACTAGTCTCCGTTAAAAGAGGTAATATTTACGTTCGAATTTAGCGTCGCTAATTTCAATTAGCGTTACACTCATAGACATTCTGAAGATACATATTCGATGAACGGTTTACTCAACACAATGTGACTAATTGATGACAATACAATACACCATTACCAGTATGTTAGACGGAGATTATGCAAAGCCTAATCGTATTACGTAATTACAGTGAAACACCTAATTACCATAATTAAATTCGCAGTAGGTATTCGGTATTGTAAGCACGAATTCGGGTAAGAGCTAGTGTTTAAATATTTACCTCTTACATCTAGACTTGGCAGAGTACGACATAGGTCGGGATATGTATGTAAGGGACTCGTATATAATATTAGGCGTAGATACTTAGTGAATAGACGTGGATAGTTATTGCGGAAGTTTGTGTTTGCGGAGGCTTTTGCGCACCGGCTTTATTTAGCCGAATATGTCCGGAGAGGCCTGTATATCCATTACAAGTTTGTGTAACAGGCTTAGAAGCTGAAATACTTAGTTTGTAACCTCAGAATGCAGCATAAACCAGAATGCTTCAACTTACCTAAGAGGGAAGAAAGTAAAACCATTCTTAGTTAAATAGTGTAGTTTCACACGCCTAAACGTTGTTGCGTAGATAACTTGTTTTATAAAATATGTTTAATGGCGTTTAATAAAGCAATCTTGTATCGTTCCTACCTATGAAAGAAATTTATTTATTGTACATCAATTAAAACAGTAAATACTTAAAACTAGAGGACTTATAAAATAACCGGTCAAGTGCGAGTTAAACTCGCCCACCGAGGATTCCATACCCACTTCTCAAACTAGGTTAAAAAATAAACTTAACTTTGCAGTTTAAAGCCCGTCACAGACTTAGCTATAATATATATGAATATTTTTATATCTAGGCATATTACTATATATTTTCTATACTAATTTTCGCGTGACCGCACACTCAGCTATAATATATATTTCTGTGACGTCACCAAGCGATACCGTAATATACATTATTGCATATTACTATACACTAGGACGATTATCAATTATGAAGGCATTATGAAGGCAAAATATATATTTCTCAGTGTGTGGTAGCTTGCTATAATATATATTATAGTACGGTATATTAATATATATTATAGCTAAGTCTGTGACGGGCTTAATCCCTAGACCGATGCCTAGATTGCCAGTGCCTAGACCGAAATGATAGGTTTGTAATAGTAAATTCGCTTTTTTTGTTATTAAACTACATATTTATAGTTTTCAGATTTTTTTTCCTATGCAGCGCCCCTGGTGAGTTGTCACCGTAACACCTATCTAAGAACATGCACCAATCAAACCCGAGCCCATGACTGAAAATTGCATCAAATTAGGACTAGTCATTTTGGAGAAAAATGGCAACATTGAATTGCACAAACAAATGTTCGCTGCAGCGCCCCCTGGTGAGTTGTCACCGTAACACCTATCTAAGAACATGCACCAATCGAACCCAAACCCATAACTGAAAATTGCATCAAAATCAGACGTCTGATAAAAACAAAGGAATGCCTAAAACAGTAGCAAATGACACGTTAAAGGATTTAAAAACCTAGTACGTTCAGAGAACTGAGGCAGACAATTAGTGGCACGACCTCACTCAGACGGCCCTCCAGCCCACACCAAACTAAACGCGACGAAATCTCTCCAACCGAGAAGTTGGGCACTTGCTAAAACTTGCTCACTGACAGCACTGTAGTATAATAGCATACCTATGCTTGATGAACGGTTTTTATGAGGTAAAAAATAATAATCATAAAAAAATCCTAAACAATTAGGAAATTAGAATGTACTAAGTCAGCAATAATATTTTGTTAATATGTAATTCTAATATTTACTTTGTTGCTTACGTTATTTTCATTAAATTTGTTTAAACGTCAACAATATGTATTAATCTGCAATATAAATACCCTAACTTATACCAATACCATCGACACAGATTTAATTTCAAAATGATTTATGGAAACAACGCGAATGTTCTCATACGTCTATTATTGTACTCTTTCTGGAAATGTCTTATTTCATTACAGAATACAGCTCATAAACCGTACTCCGGTCTTCATTAACCGGTGACGGTGAACAGAGAACAAAGCAAAGAATATCACAAATTGAAAGTCCCAACCCCGCTGTCGCTTAATATAAACACAAAGAACAAAAATGTTTGATCTGGTACTGTCTATTGTTGGCCATGCATTTTAATCAGTATCTTGGGCCCGCCTTACAATAATTTCGGAATAGACTTTAGGGAAATTAAAAAGAAATGATTTAATATGCACGGCTACCGTTGAGTTTGCTAATCGCTCGTTTATTTTACAGACAAAGGAGGCAAGGTTTGTTGTGCCATTTGTTTTATGTTTAATTAAATTCGTCAAACTTTAGCGCGCCCGTATACTTCCGCTGAACTGAAATAAGTAAGTAAATTCTATAGTTAGATTTAATTATGTATTACAACGTCGTAATTACTTAGACCGTTAGAGGGTTGTAAACATGGTCAATCATAATTGAGTAGGTATTCATTTTCCAACCTTACTTCTAAACAACAATTCCATATTGAATCAAACAAAAGATACCGTTGTAAAATACTTTAACTGCCAGCATTTTGCAAATTGCTAAGGCTATTCGATAAGGAGAAAAACTTTAGACCGATTGTGCCACTTTCCCGATCGAAGGATATTTTCTTGTCAATATCTACTACAGCTATTTCGGAGGGAATGAATATTTTAGTGGGGTGAGGAGGCTTCCGCAAGATAAGGAGGCTGCCTCTAAATCTGGAGAATTGTAAACTACGCTTGAGTGTAATTGGAGTTTATTGGACATTGGACATTTTAACTTGTCTAGGATAGCACTATATTTGGTTTGGGTGATGCAATATGTGGGCTATTTGTATTGCCTTCAAAGCGATTTATTTATTTATTAGCACACATAAAAGAAAATTATTTTAGGACTTAACAAATTTAAAAAATGTAACAATTATGAGCTGAAAAGAATTCCTAAACTATGTGTACACAGCATGATAAAAGATATAGGTGTTATAGATACCAATTTTTGTATTACTATTGGGCGGTCACACTGTCCGGCCTGAATTAAATATTGCATAGTCTATTCTATAGGATGAACCGCGAAAGTGTTCTAGCCATTTCACATAATGGCAAAGCGAAACCACGTAAAACCTATATTCTATTAAAGAATTATGTGACTGATATTAGATATTTACATCATCTAACAATTAGGTAGGTACACTTTGACTAACATGTTTTTACGTAGTAAGATTAATATAATAGTCCAATAAAAAATTCTTATATCTGTGCACTTACCTACTCGTCGTTTCTCGTCACCTCAAACTCAAATACCTCTATCCACCTGAAGGATCAGCGATGCTATTTCACACCCGATCACCCTCGATCATACCCATATCAAACCTAGACATATACGAGCGTGCCATCGCTAAAGAAAATATTAAACAGGACCTATCCTTCAACATAAATTCATGAAAAGCATCTACGGAACGGATATTTACCTACGATACGGGATGCGGGACTGACCTGTTTCATATTAACGAGCCTTATTTTATTAACAAATCTCATAAATCACGCGTAAAATAAATATTCTAATGATCACAAGGTTGACATAAAATCAGAGTAAAAGCACATCGCACCTATCTAAAAATAATAATCCGTTCCGCGAGCGAAATTGCTGAGAATCAAATTTTGAGAAAATCTCGTTATAACGTCGGTCTACGCTTTGGATTGGAACATAATGTATGTACACTGGCAAAGATTTATACGCGTGTCATGAGGGAATGAGAATCATTTTCTCCTTCAACTCGCGTTCTGAATTTTACATAAGCTAACTTATAGATAGGTGCATATCTAAGTGCAAAGATTGACGATGCTAAATAGATGTCCATATCCAATTATAAGTACCTAATCTAAGCTAATAACGTGTCGGTCACCAGTTAATTATATACATACTATTTTAAAGTGCATAGTTACTTTAAAATAGTACATATATAAATAAGGGTTGCCGAGCATTGTGGTCGTATTTCCGCCTTATCACGGACACCGGGCAAAATACTAGAAAACATCAACACTAGAAAAACAAAAGTTATGATTAATTGCCTACCTATTTGGTTAAAATGTACTCTATTAGTATCGTCGTATCGGCAGGATCATACCTTAGCTGTGTTGGTACAGCGCCGGGGCATGTTTTCAGGGAGGCGCAGGTTCGAGTCCCGTCGGTAGGTACGGTGAAATTTTGGATTGTATATAACAATGTACAGTAGAATGGATCTCTAAGTTTTTTTTTAATTTGGAGCCATTTGAATATAATTGACAAATTTATCGCAGAAAAATGCTTATTGAGTAGGTGCTTACTAAATTTCTTCATTTCACCATTTCTACACTAATAGTACCTTGGTACCTTAATTCAAAATGTTTAAACCACCATCAACTTATCTATGTAAGATCTGTTCATTGAGAACATTCCTGCAATGAGCCTAAACTCGAATCTCGGCTGCAAGTTGGTGAGTTGAGTATTCTGTAGATTCCAGTGTCCTAGCATCTGGTCAATGCTGCCATGTTCTTACATTATCATTGAAGTAAGAGGATGCCGAATTTTGAATTCATCAGACCTATGAAAGTTGATTTCATAGTGTCATCAACTAGAAAAAAGCTCATAGTCTTAAAACTACTGAACGTATTTTCATGAATAAAAGCGAAATAAATACTAAATACTCTCGATAAGACACTTATCAAACAAAACTTATATTGTACTTATATTGAATGCCCGATGTGGGTAGACTGACATTACCAACAATTGCAATGTGACCTAGCATCATTATTATATAGTCAGCATCAATAAATGATTTCTGATCCTGATTCCGAAAAAAAACTAAATTAAAATCGGTTTATCCGTTTGGGCACGACGATGCCACAGACAGACCCACACATACACAGATACACACGTCAAACTTATAACACCCCTTCTTTTTGCGTCGGGGTTTAAAAATATCTAGTAAGTAACGCGTGTTGTCCATTCAAATTGGCCGATCAAATTGATTGATGTAGCAGGCTTTTTACAATCTGTGGTCTCTAACCACATCCCTAGCTTTTTTTATCTGTTGTCAACATCTTTTTGACAGTTCGCAGCTGGCGCTGTTGGATTGTTTCTGTTTTTGTAGTTTCAGTCGTAAAAATCAGTCTTTCCAAAATATATTGGCGTTAAATCTGGTTGCTAGAAATTCTGCGCTATATTTTTCATAGGACTTAACATTGTTCAGGAAAACACCATGATTAAGGTAATTTATCTATGTGTCATACCAACCAGTAAACTATTCTGCTATCCATTGATATTGTTCGTTTTTTTCTTTAATTTATCATAAAATAGCTATTATTTCAATATTACGCGAATCCTGTATTAATTCCTGTAACATTTTAGTCAATAAATTAAATCAATGAAACATGTTTTATTATCCAATATGGCTTACTCCCGGTCAATTCGCGTAGGTACATTCCGAGTATAAATATACAAAACGTAGTACATTTACATATCACGCAGCGAGGATTTTCTCATTAGGACATAGATTATTTGATCAAGGAATCCTTACTCTGTTTATTTTTAATGTACAGGTTACATAAGACCATCAGTGTTGTTTATGTAGCTACCTACCCTAAGTACAAAATTATTCAGTCGTATTTGTTTTTTTCCAGAGTTACTACTTTTCATACAATACGTTGATAACCTAGTAAATCCAGGTAAGACAGTGTTATTGTTATATTGTTATTGATAGCAGTAATCCTATCAAGTTGAAATGGTGCCCATTTAATTTTTCATTATTCCTAGCTATTCTAGGCAATAATCTTTTTATTTAGGTCTTCAGCATATTCAATATAGTTGTTAATATAAACATTCCTGCTCCCATTCAAGCTATAACTATCAAATTGGGGAGAATCATCTAATTTATTACTTTCGAAATGTAACCTAAAATTGTGTTAATAACTCATAATCTAATAAAATTCTAGTCTCACAGATAATACATGTTCATTAATATCCATACAAACAGGACAATGTATCCAGTAAGTGATAGTGAATGGCAGTTCACCAAGAATGAGCCGGTGGAGGAGACTCCTGCCATTGGCAATGTTTCCCGGAGCTGGCAGTGGAGGGAACGAGGCATTGACCCTCCAAACTACCCACCCAATAAAAAAGTTTTTGAAAACATTGCAGAGGACATTCTAGTACAAAAACCACTGCACATTAGAGTAAGTTATTTTATATTATGTTTGAATTCAATATTTTTTGCTGATTAATTACTAGACTTTAATTAAATTATTTAGGAATACAATATTTATATAGACATTAATTCTAGTTAATCAATTAAACTCTGTCCTACCATTTAATTTTATATAACTTTTGACAGCTCCAGGGTTGGATTTGGGTGCTAAAAAATATGCTGATAAAAAATATTTATTGACAAACTGAAAATTATAGTATTTCCACAAAATTGATCATACATCACTGGTTGCTGACTTATTCAAAAAAATCCTCTAAAGTCTAATTTGGCTTTACATCTAAAATAATGGCTTAAATAAAAAATTGAAATTAAAATAATTTAAACATAGTCATAAATTAAAAAGAAGCTAATATTTTTATTAGCATAATATACATGTGGCACATACAATGTAAACATTCTTGTTTACATGAAATATTATTAAAAGAAAGCCTATGTTACTTGGGGTGACCTATGGTTATGTTATTTGTTTTATGTCTTATATATTGATGAATTTAGACAGTTTTTGGGTTTTTGAAGTTATGGCACATTATGGGACTGAATTGTAGCGATTCGCAACATGCACAGCAACAATGTTTGAACTACTCCATGAAGTTACCTGTTTAATCTAAAGGGTAAAAGTTATATTTATTCCGGTATTTCACCCACTGAAATTATCATAATTAAAATATTATAAAAAAATAATAATAAATATTATTAAATAATATATAATCATAATATAATAAAAAAAAATATATATATAATCATAATTATTATAATGTATGATGATTTTTTTATCATAGATTGTAAATACATGAGGCCAAATTATTGTACTGAATCTGAACCTGGACAGTTCGAGTACTAATCCTAATATAATAATATGTCCTAATGCTATATTAATTAAATTTTTTATAACTACCAATTGATTTACGATTCAGATAAAGGTACAGTGTACTTGTTTAGTTTTAATTGACTTTACATATTATAATCGAGTGTAAAAATATTGCACTTTCTATGTGTTAATTACATTATTTGTTTCCCAATTAAAACTTGAACGATGGCAGCTTCTCCATTGCTGTGGGATTACGTCTGGGCATCTCCCGGACAGTACCTCACAATTGTCACTGCGGCAGTGAAGTAGACAGATTAGGCCACCATGGCCTGTCATGCCGCCGCAGTGCAGGGCGTCTCTCACGTCACGCCTCATTGAATGACGTCATTCGTCGGGCCCTTGCCACCGTGAACGTGCCGGCTATATTAGAGCCGAACGGTATATCACGTGACGATGGTAAGAGGCCCGACGGTATGACGTTGGTTCCGTGGTGCCGAGGGAGACCGTTGGTGCGGGACGCGACGTGTGCTGATACATTAGCGGCGTCCCACATATGCGGGACCTCGCGAGCAGCAGGTGCGGCAGCGGATGCGGCAGGAACCCTCAAACAGAGGAAATATGCTGCCATTGGTGATGGCTACATTTTTCTTTCGTTTGGGGTCGAAACAATGGGTCCGTGGGGTCGAGATGCGCGAGGTTTTGTAAAGGAGCTGTCCAGACGATTAATAGACGTCACTCGTGACCAAAGAGCTGGCGCTTACCTCGGCCAACGGATTAGCCTAGCAATTCAACGAGGTAACGTCGCCAGTTTTTTGGGAATGTTACCAGCAGACAGCTGCGACCTAGGTTCTGTTTTTTGTTTATAACATTTATTATTTATTATTTCACTTATTTATATCAGTTTAAATAGTTTGTATCTTAATTTAGTTTTAAGTTGTATATATGTACTATTTGTAAATATTGTTTAATATTATACCTAATACAAGTCATGTATATTTTTAAAATGTTAATAAATCATGGTCATATTAAAACTTAAAATGTCATTTTATCTCTGTTCTTGTCTCGTTCTTTCTTTTTTCATTTATATATCTCTGTTTTTTAAATATAAAAAATATGAAGAACAAAAATATCATATATATGTGTTAAATCGATTGAAATAAATACAGTTGATTGTTATAAAAAATCTAATTAGTAATGCATTCAATCTTCAGTGTTATCACTACCTAATTGAATTATTACTCAAACTGTCAAACGTTAAATTAATGGTTGGACAATGTATAGTATTTTGAATTAAATTGTTATTGATACAAAGAATAAAAAGTACAAAACTATAGTACTTTAAATATTTCCAGTCCTGTGACTTGCCTGGAAGTCCAAGGTCCACATTTTTGATGGTGTTCAGTCCAGATGGGTAAGATTATACATAAGTTTTCATTGCATGCTATTCAAAGGATATATTTAAGCTAACCAACATTTTCTGATGGTAATTATAATATTACAGCCAACATCTTTTTTGCCAATCCAAGCCTTTTGTAAGGTATGCGTGAATATAAATCTATGCAAGACACAATAGACATTCTTTTGTATCTGATGTCGTACAAAGTCTATAGCATTCCTATTTCAGAATAACTATGCTGGAGAAAGAAAGATGCTAATATATGAACATATATCGGTATCTCTCTCTCCAGTGATGTAATGTTGAATGTTTTAACAACAATTTATTATTGTAAATTGTTAAACACAATCCAAAATTTCATCGTACCGATGGGACTTGAACCCGAAACCTCCGGAATAACATGTTCCGGTGCTTTGCCAATTAAGCCACGGTGCGAAGTATCGTTACAACGAAATTAGTGGATTGCATTTGTTAACCCAATTATGCATTAGTGGCGCCATCTATGACTACTTATACACACACGTAAGTTAATCATTCGGAAGAAATCATTACAGTTTTCAAATCCGACAAGAGACGTTGCACTTCGTAAATCAAATATTATGTTTCTTTGAAGTGTTTCACACTTTATATTTTTGTAACAATTTATTATATAAGTACAATATGGGAGTCTTTAAATCTCGGATGAATCTTCTCCATCGTCAATCGCATCATCCCTTAACATCAGGTGAAATAGTGGTCAAGTACTACCTAGTTTGGTAGTTTGGTATAAAAAATGAAGAAACTATGGACATCAATTTAGGTTATACTGTAATAGAAAATCATTTTAAAGAAAGATATTTGCTGTTTGATAAGATAGCTTTGACTCATCAAAGACTAGTAAAACTATTTAAGATAGGTACAATAAAAATACACTCGGTAGACAAATACTTGATAAATAAGCAAAATAAAACATTTCAATTAATACCTACTGAAAGAACAAACCAATAAGTAAAGTAGATTCAAAGTTAGTGCATAGATAAGTACTCAAATTAATTTGGTTCTTTCAGGACAAAGGTAGCATCAACTCATGGGAACCATAATGTTTATGTGTCCGAGCTAGCGAGTGGCAAACATGTCAGGATACTGAAGGGTCATCCGAGGACTCCATGGTGTATTGCCTTCCATCCATCACACCCACAGCTGATTGGTTCAGGGTGCCTTGGAGGACAAGTCAGGGTCTGGGACATAGCTAGTGTGAGTATCTAAACTTATAACAAGAAATATTTAATTAACTCAGTAATGATTTTCTAATATTCACTCTAGTCTTAAGACTAATAAGTAATTTAAATGTGACATAAACTACTAATTATTGTTAATAAGAATGTGTTCAATGAAACTTTACAAGTATATAGAGAGACTCTATTAGGACGAAGAAAGTGTTATCTTGTCTTCTTTGCAGTCGTTCTATTTATAAGTATGTGATGAATGTTTACCATATGAGTTTAGGGCTTTCAGCTTACTACTTGTACTGTACTTTACTTTATAGCAAATAATATTATTATATATTATCATGATATTAGGAAACAAGTAAGCTGCTTGCCTGATGGTAAGCAATGACTTATACCTTTTATTTTTTGCTATACTTCCGTGTTTAGTGTGAAAGGAGGAATGGGAGGCCTTTGCCCTGCCAGCAGCCGACTATTGCATGCATGAGTCCCTACACACCAAGCTGAATATAATGTAATAATAATACCTCTCGTGAAGATTGTGAAATAGAACCACCTAAGTGGCTTTCAATAGAGTCTTCCTCCTAGCCATATCTAAACAATAGAACTCAGAAACATACAATCTTTCAAATTCCACTTTTATAAGATTTTATGAAAAAATAATTCGAATAGTTATATAATACAGGGGAATTTTTCAATTGAGCGTGCATGTACAAATCCGAAACTATGAGGAAAAGCGAAAAGTACTCAAAGTAGTCTTGGACCCGATTTTGATGAAAACTAAAACTGCATCTTTGGATTTTTGAAAAATCAATATTTCTAGCCAGAAATCAAACCCGTTGATTTTGAAGAAAAAAACACTTTATTATTATACCATTCGATAGTGTCGCTAATAAAGAACGAATTTTAGGAAGTAATGACATACGGCAAACTACCTCATAGTTTCGGATTTGGCCATGCACACCCTCTTGAAAAATTCTCTATGTATAATGATTTCATGCATACAACTATAGTAAACAGCTAAACACCCAAAGTGTTTTAAAGGTCATTGGACCGGAGAGAGAAAATGGTTTTATCAAAATGTTTTATTGTAGATTAATAGGTTTACTGCACACAATAAAAATGTCTATAAGTTGGAACAACACACCCTTGATATTTGGCTCTAATTTCCATGAGATTGGAATGACGTATTTTTCTGGCTGCGCCGCGCGGCGTCGCGTTGCACCGCGCGGCGCAGCGGGAAGCCGCGTGATAAACAATTGAACTTTATTAACTACACAATAAGATACACATTGTATTGAGATAATTGGGTGGCGTCACGCGTTTTGCGATGCCGCGCGGCTTCTCGCTGCGCCGCGCGAAACCATAAGCATCGACACGCGTCGCGTCGTGTTGCGGTGTGACCCTAAAAGGACGATCCGATCTTACTGAAATGTAACAAGGAGATACTTTATAGCATGAGGATGAACATAGGCTACTTTTTGTGAAAATCAGATCACATAAATGTTGATTGACAGAGCTTTACAGTGATAAAATTCTTGGTTTTACGTGAACGAAGTGTTAATAATTTTTAAATATAAAGCATGGGTTTTTTTAGATAATACTGCAAATGGAATATTAATCAGGGTTTTTCTGTTGTAGCACTTGTGGCTAGAGTATTATAAGACTGTCCATTATTTTATCACATTTTGTACTGCATTTACAGAATTCTGAAAAGGTAGAAATGTACACAAACACTTTATTTGTTGGCAATCGATTTAATTTCTTATAAGGACTAAAACTCTCAGAATTGTGAGACACAACTGAAGGTAGTATATTGATAAACTCAGAAATCGCAAAAACATGTTTTTTTTTCGATAAATGAACAATTTACGCGAAAATACGTTGGAAGGTTGGAAGATATCCAGGAGTATCTTCTATAATATGAGGAAAAATCTTCAACAACTAACAATAAATTGTATTTTAAAGTTGTTTGATAAAATTATACTCTCAATCATAGAAGGCAAGGAACAAATCTTTGTACTTCCATAAAGAATCAAAATTGTGTCTTTTAAAATTTTAGTTTTGATGTCAATACAGGGTGGGAGCGAAGTTTGGAATGTCAGGAATGAAACTGTCATTGCCTCAATAGCATTCCACCCACGGGAACAGTTGCTGGTCATTGCCACATACAATGAACTGTACTTTTGGGACTGGAGTAACCCCACCCCAGCTACCAAAGTTTCTACTAATAATGTTAACGAGAAAGTAAGGTATGTACATCAACACTAAGGCGCTATTTACAAGAGCGAAAATATCGCGTTAATTTGCCAATCAAAGCTACGCTTTCAATTCTGCGATGATATCGTCGTGTGGAGATTGATTCATTGATTTTTTTTTATTTAATGGCACGGTGAAAATATTGACGCGATACATTCGTTCGAGGAGATGTCGCCTAATAGAATTTATAATAAGCTTTAAACAAATTAATGCTTATTGTCTATTTGCGTAGACACCAGCCAAGTAGCTGTCAATTCTTAATTAAAAGATATATCTATGTATCTCTTCTATTCTTACAGTACGTATGTTATTTCCAGCAAGAAATAAGAACTGCGTAACTTAAACTTTAGAATGTTATAATCACAGAACTTTGCAGATTCGTCGCGTTTGACTCACTCGGATACAAGCTTATTACGGGCATATCTCTTTGGACGTGTCCTCCAAATACTAACAGCGTTCCACTGGCTACGATGAATTCAAATAGCAGCGGGCCGTCGTCAAATGGTGGCAATAGCAATGGAAATAGTGGCAATGGCAACAGTGGCAACGGCAACGGTGGCAATGGCAACGGTGGCAGTGGCAACAGTGGCGGAGGAGGTGGAAGCGGCAGTGCCGGAGGAAGTGGTGACGGAGATGACTCCCCGGGTAGTAATCGACCGCCTGAAAGCCCCGGCGCCGCCCAGGATATGATTGTCAATTCATATCAGACCTTAGTCCAAAGATATGACAGCCTAGTCAGAAACTACCAGCGACTGTTCATGGTACGCCACCGGCTCACGAATACACCGCCACCGCCGAATACTGTACGTATTTGATTTATTATTGGAATGCTCACAGTACCATATCATAGTCACCCATGGGAGGGATAAATTGTTACCCGCCTGCGTCCGTAGACTTAGACTTTAAATAACCCTACATAACATGCCGGGGTGGTGCTAAATGGGTGAACACTGGCGGTAAGCTTCCGCTGTGGCTTGAACCATCCATCGAATAAAGATATTATGGTCAATCGGTTCACCTAGTTCTGGCATGATATTCGTTACCAGACAGTATGGTACACGGGTTGGGATAGTTGCGCTCTGTGGATTCTATTAAAGTATCTTGGCAAGTGACTCATCTCACTGCCGTTTTCGGTGTACATACCATCAGACAAGTGAGATAATGGACAAGCGTTTGTGCGACATAACAAAAAGGTCATTACTGTTGAATTAAAATTTTGGCGACAACACTACGATCCATTTTACTGTTTAAAAATATTCTGATCTTGTAAAGTCATTAACACTCCTGCCAAATTATTCAGTATCGCCTGTTCTATAAATATCGTTATCAATGACAAAATAAAGTTGTTTTGGTATTGCGTGTTTGTGAAGGGTAAATTTTGTGTTTGCAGATCGATCGCGGGACCGATCCCATGGAAACTTATCCACTGGATTTGGGCAGGAGAAGACGCGCAGTAAGGTGGCGGCTTTCGAGAACTGCTACAAATACGACTAGCAGTGATAACAGTATGCTATTTTTATTTTTGTGATACCGGTTGTAACTGGTTTAATCTATGATTAATAACATTTGAATAGGTGTGAAAGTACACAGATTACTAAGAAAATAGGACCAGTCGTAGCGTACCTGGTGTAACCATTTGTATTTAAAGAAATTCGACGAATTATTTATATCTTATAAATTACCTGGCGTTTGACCACTATCTTGCCTGGTGGTAAGCGATGATGTGGTCGAAGATGTTGAACAAGCTAGGCATGGAATACTTATTTGAGGCGGAGGCATCTCGTAGCCAAGTCAGATGAAGTTTTGTAAATACAGAATCTATTGTAAAAAAAAAAAACAAACAAAAAAACTTCTCAAACGAGTGAAGTCAATTCATATAATATCATAAAGTTTTCTAAACTAGTCTACAACACAAACTCTCAATGTTTTTCAACATATCTAGTGTGAACAAAGTCTGACCATCTTGAGGCAAACAACACAACATACTTAAGAATTTATTCTAGATAGCATTAAGTACGGAAATATATAAAATTGAGTTATTATACTTACACACCTACGATGCAATAAAATATTAGAATTACTCCTAGCTTTTGCTGGTTTTAATATTTACATTCTAGTTTCAGTTTGCCGGGTAAATGAGATGATGTATCACAATTGATTTATTGTAGACAACCCAACCCCGAGCACATCACGTGGCCGCGCCGACGCCGGCGACAGCGGTGACGGAGAGTCTTCCAGTAGCCGCTTCCTTAATCTGGATGTACTGTCTTTTGACAGTGACACTTCTAGGTAAATATTTGATATAGTTGTATATAAGAGAAAGAGTATCAATGGGAGTTTAGCTGGCAATTCTCTTCCTCTTGTACCGCATGTGATATTTAAACTTTGTTTGAATAATAAGTATCTGAAAGCTGCTGCTCATATCCACCACTTTCTATGATGTCATGCCGGTGACCTCAACTTGGCTTCGCTTATTGTATGAGCTGGGATGGCTTTGTCAGTCATCTGTTGGGGAAAAATGAACAATATACCCGAACTGGATGTTATTGCAGGTTCTATCAGTCCCTCTTCAAATTAGACCACCGAATCAAATACACTCAGTGTCACTCAGCTTAACCTGTATCATTTTCAAGATCCCTATGGTTATTTTCTCTGAAACACCATGACCATTCCACAGAAATCAAGACTCTCCTACCCAGGAGCGTTCGCCGTTCGGCTCGAGGTCGTCCGCCTTCCAACCGCTGAACGAGTCTGAGCGGACGTTCCGCACGGTGGACCAGAACGAGCGCGCCCGCCTGCTGCCCAACCCATTCTCGTCCCGCGCGGGCGCGCCGCCGCTGCGGGCCGGCGTGCCGCTGTCTCGCTCGCACCGCCTTCTGCTGGAGCGCACCGACCCCTCCGCCGACCTGCCCGCCTCGCGCACCAGCATCTTCACCTCGTCGCGCGAGCCCGACGTGGCGCAGGACCTCACCGTGCGCCTGCCGGTGCGGCGCCGCAACGTGGCCGCGCAGAGCACGCCGCGCGCCGCGCCCGCCTCCGCGCCCGCCACAGCCAACTCCTCCACGCAGATGACGCCCGACATAGAGGACGCGGACGCGCGCGCCATCAACGAGAGCCTCGACCTGATCCGCGACATCCTGCGCGACTCCGGCACGCGGCTGCTCAACCTGATCACCGACATGTCCGCCAACCTGATGGCCGGGCGGCGCGACGAGATCGAGCGCGACGCGCGCCGCCGTCCCGACATGCGGTCGCTGACCCGCGAGCTGCTGCACTCCAGCTCCGAGGACGAGGCGGAGCGAGCCAGCGTGCGGCGCGCGCGTGACGCCGCCTTCCGCGAGCTGCCCGGCGACCGCGCCGCCTCCGACCCGCCCGCCGACCGCCTGCTCGTCGAGCTCGAGGACGCCGCGCTCGGCGGCGGCGGCTTCCGCGTGCGCACGCACAGCGCCGCGCCCGACGAGCCGCCGCCGCGCCGCCCGCTCGCCCGCTTCGACCCCGACGCGCCCTCCACGAGCCGCGACGACTTCTGGTCGCGCGGCTCCGACCTGCCCTCCGTGGAGGCGTTCCGGCGCGTGCGCACCGGCGTGTGCGCTCTCAACCGGCACACGGCCGAGCTGGCGCGCGCCTGGCTGCGCGGCGAGCGCTACAACCCGGCGCAGCTGCGCACCTCGTGGGAGAACCTGCGCCGCCGCGTGCTGGCACTGCAGCGCGACGCCGGCCGCCAGGACTCGCCCGGCTACTACACGCGCTCGCTGCTCGACCGCTGCATGCTGCTCACAGAGATGTCGGAGGGGACGGCGCGCCCGCGGCCGGCGCGCGCCGAGCCCCGCCCCGACGACGCGCCCGCGGGGCCCAGCACCGATACAGCCGCGAGCGCCGAGTCCCCGGCGGCGACCGGTGCGCGCCCGCCTCGACCGGCGATCCTTCGCTCCCCGCGGGCTTCGATAAGCCTGCGGCCGTTGGCCCTCCGGCGCCGCTCGTCCAACCTCCGCTGGCAGTCGGCGGGCGAGCCGGGCGCGCGCAGACCGCGCGTGCAGCGCCCGCCGCGACCGTCGCGCCGCGAGTTCGCGCGCACCTTCGAGATGACCGCGACGCGGCACGAGATCCGCATGCGCGCGATGCAGGTGCTCTCCGTCATGTTCAACATGATGATGATGTGTCTCGGCGAGGACGGCCTCAACTACCTCATAGTGCACATGCTGAAAGCTCTCAAGAAATCACTCGCGCTCTCGTGCTTCATGATGATGTCGAAGAGGAACGCGCCGCCGCGACGGCCGGCCGCCGCCGCCCCGCCCTCGCGCGACACCGAGTCCGCCGACGTGGTGCGCATACAGAACGCGGAGCACGCGGGGCCCGTCAACGTGGACGGACCCGACGAGCCCGGCTCGCCGCGCGCCGACGACGGCACCGAGACGGCGGCGCGCGTGCGCAGCCCCGCCGCCGCGCCGCCGCCCGTCGCCCCGCCTGCCGCGGCCCGCGCGCCTTCGCGCCGCGCCTCCGTATCGGACGAGCGCCGCTCGCCGCCCGCCGCTGCCGGCGCGCGCTGGAGCCGCCGCCTGGCCGTGCAGATCGCGGTCGCCAACAGGAACGACTCTAACACGGCGCGCACTAGGCGGGACCTGTACCTCGAGGGCAGGCGGCAGAAGGCGTTGCACCGGACGGACCCCGCCGCGCACCCGCTCGTGAAGCGGCGCTTCCCGCCGGTGTCGGGCCACCGGATCCCGGCGCTGCGGCGGCTACCGCGCGCGCCGGCCCGCAACTCGCCGCGGCGCGCTTCTCAGAGCGACGAGCCGACGGCCGGACCGTCGGGCGTCCCGCCGCGCCCGAGTGCGATGGCGATCGACAACCGCGACCTGCTGCGGATAGCGCAGCTGCAGGCGGTGCGGCTGCGGAACGCGGCGCGGAACAGGTTCCGGCGGCTGCAGACCATCAGGCTGTACACGCCGTCCTCCGTGTTCGCGCTGCAGTCGAGCGGCGGCGAGAGCCCGCAGGAGGGCGCGTCGAGCGCGGGCGCGGCGCCGGCGGGGGGCGCGGAGGGGCGGCGCACGTTCGCGGGCGGCTGGGGCGCAGCCGGGGCGCGCGCGCCGGACGCGGGACAGTTCCACGCCGTGCTCAACAACGTGGCCATGCCGCTGATGCAGGTCAACGACCTGCCGCCCGCGGACGCGCCGCACCAGGCGCAGCGAATGCCGAGGATACATGAATATCTGCAGCCGATCATTTTAGCACAGGTTTGTATCTCGATGTTTATCGCGACGACTTTCAAATTATACTAAGATTGTTCTCTTTTGCAAAATTGTTTGCATCGTGCGTTGTCGGGCGATCGGTGAGGTCGATTTGTCTCGGTAGTCAGTATTCCAT
Source organism: Cabera pusaria (assembly GCA_954871355.1). Lineage (NCBI taxonomy): Eukaryota > Metazoa > Arthropoda > Insecta > Lepidoptera > Geometridae > Cabera > Cabera pusaria. The sequence continues at coordinate 20,487,362 of OX940887.1, forward strand.
GAAGTAGATTTACTCGGATAATGTTATTCTAAACGAAGCCGATCGATGTGTCCAGAATGCGATGGTGGTAGAAGACGAGGGTGACGGCGGCGGGGGCGGCAACGGCGGCGGCATCGGTCGTCGCATGGGCGGCATGGCGGGCCTGCTGGACGCTGGCATCATATCGGAAGCACTGCCGGCGCCCTCCAACCGCGTGCAGGCTTGGGACTTTACCTCGGGACAACCGCCATATATCGCTGATAGTACGTATTATAATGTTTACACTCATTGAAATTAAATAGTTTATTTGCAGGAAATATGGTCGTCATAATTTTCATATTGATTGTTGATGAATGTTCAATTTTTCTTTAGGTTAGGCTATTGAACATTTGATCACCAGATGGAAAGTAACCAGTGTTGTCCAGGTTAAATTAAATAATACCTTATACATTTGTGATAAAATGATTATGATTTTTAGGGTGCCTTTCCACAAGAGCTGTGCTAGAAAAATGAGCACAGCGAGAGAGGCTGTTAATCTGTGCTGTGAAATGATGCGCAAATGAGCGGAGCGAGGATGCGTAGCGGACTCTTACCGATATAAGTGCGAGTAATGAAATGTACTTGACAAGGAGATGTTACTCAAGAAGTTTTTTTTTTATTTTAAATACTTATTTTTGCGTCCGTTGTGATTATTATCTATACCAATATTATAAGGAGAGAACATTTGTATTTTTGTATGTTTATAATGATTTGGCTCAAAAGCTACTGGACCGATTTAAAAAATTCTTTCACTAATATATAGAATGGACTTTCGAAATGAAAATAGGCTATATATTATCCCGTTTAAATCAAAGGTACATTCGTGGAGACCTAATTTGCAACCTAAGTCGACAAAAAAACTGTCGAAAAAACACGTTTCTTACGAACGCTGCTCAATTGAAAACAGATGGAAGAGTATTTGCTATGGAATAGTTGTACAACTTAATAAGACAAGTCCGCGACAGCATATGTCTATCTCTTAAGGTTGACTCACAGTAACCATTTTAATCTTTAATTTTTTGTAAAAAAATATTACATAACTTCCAGGGCTAGTTTCAAGTATATAGTATTAATCCTTATCCAAATTAAGTTAATTAGCTTAGCCACATATTATAGATTAAAGTTGTCCTTTACAGTATATAATTCTAATGAAAACTAGAAGATATCACGGATTTCACATACACGCATCGCAAAATTAATAAAATATTTGCAGTCAAACCACAGAAAAAAAATTTAATATTTATACGAAAATATTATTATAAGCTTGGCTTTTCTGTAGATCCCCACCGATCTCAATCAATTTGAAGTCAATATAGTATAATAATATGATCTATTGTATAAAATAATAATGATCTATATAAAGAGATATATAATATAATATTATAAACCACCCCGACTGATCTATGTATAATCTTTTCATTAAAAGCATTCCAATGACTCTAAACACGACATTTAAAATCTGAGCTGTAAGTTGGTGAGAATTTGAGTATTCTGTAGAGTCCAGGAGATGTCCCAGCATCAGGTCAATGCTTCCATGTTCTTACAATATCGTTGAAGAAGAAGATTTTCGAATTGATAAGACCTATTAAAGTTGATTAAAGCTCATAGTTTTATAACGATTGAACGAATTTTCATGAATCAAAGCTAAGAACTCTCTCGATGAAGACATTTACTATATTAAACTATTAAAAAAACTATCAATAATAAAATCAAAATCGGTTCATCCGGTTGGATGCTAAGATGCTACAGACAGACACACAGATACACACGTTAAACTTATATTACCCCTACTTTTTGCGTCGGGGAACGCCGTAAGGTTACGGTGGCAGATGTTCTCCTTGGTGGTAAGCTACTTTTCAACCGACTTCCAAAAAGAAGGAAGTTCTCAATTCGTCTGTATGTTTCTTTTTACCCGACTGCGCGACGCAAAGGAGAGGTAATGTGTTTATCAGTCTATATATGTATGTATGTATGTTTGTTCCTTTGTGGCACACTAGAGACCAAACGCGTGGGCCGATTTTGATAATTGGCACGTCAATAGATTCGCCATGCTAGCGCGAGTGTCAACGAAAACATAAAAAATTGAAAAATTCAAAATCCGCCGATTTCAGACGCCAAAATTTGGTGTTCAAAAAAAATTTTTTATTTCAGAACCTATCGAATTAAAGGTCTTAAAATGGAGATTCAAAATATATTTATAACAAATAATTTATGATCGTACAAATCGAAAAAAAAAACGATTTTACATGCCGCGTTAGTCACTTTCAGTAACAAGTTTGCGGTGCTTATCTTTGAAGTTACTTATTAGATCTCAATAAAATTACAATTGACCAAACGAAAATCATATTAACTCAAACAAAAAAAGAATTTTCCAAATCGGTTAAGAATTAAAGGAGTTCTGAGGTAACAAACAACCTCTTCCTTTTGGTATAGTCGTTTAATAGTACAACTGTAAAGTAAGTAAGCTTAAAAAGCAATACCCTATCTATTTCACGCATTTGTGTTTTTTGTTCAGATTACGGAATTTGCCGTCCTTTACTTAACTTAAAAGGGTAAAATAAAACATTAAATTAAAAATAAAAAAACCGACTTCGCAAAAAGTGAAGTGTTAAAAAACGAACTGAAAAGAAAAAAACAAGTAAGTCTAGTAGTTTAGACTTCTGGTTAGGGATATCAAAAAACTATACCATTTAAATTCTTTCTCGGTCGATACACTCGTAAAATAAATTATACATTGTTATATGGAATACAGAGACTTTAACAGTCGGGACACATTAATCCCCATTCGTTAAGCCATTAATATGTCCCGATAGCCATTAGTATGTTTTTTAATATCCCTAACCAGAAGTCTAAACTACTAGACTTACTTGTTTTTTTTCTTTTCAGTTCGTTTTTTAACACTTCACTTTTTGCGCAGTCGGGTTTTTTGATTTTTTAATTTAATGTTTTATTTCTTTCTTTTTTTTTGTGTGTGTATGTTACGCGATTACTCCGTCAATTGTGAACTGATTCGAATTATTATTTTTGTAATTGGTAGGGTACGTTTCCGAGGTGGTCCCATTGTAATTTAATTGAGATGTGATAAGTATCTTCAGAGATATGACGATAAACGTCTCAAACTTGCTACTGAAATTGACTCGCGGGGCATTGAAGGCAGTTGTTTTAGTTTTTAAACTATCTTAATTATTGGTAGATTTAATGATTCCACGAAAACCCATGATTCATGAATGCACATAAAACTTTCATTGGTAGGTATATGAGCTAGGATTAGAACCAACGACCGTCGAGTCAGAATCAGGGTAACTATCCTTTACGCCAAAGGGCCGTCCAATATCACTACTTAAGTATTATAAAACAGTGTCCATCACTGTGTCTGTCTGTCTGTTCGCAATAATCTCAATAGCATCTGAACGGATTATCATGCGATTTTCACCAATAGCCAGAGTGTTTATGAGGAAGGTTTAGGTCTTAGGTGCATAATTCGTTAAGGTTTTGTGTAAATTGGTTGACATATGACGATGATTGTTAAATATGTTAAGATTTTATATTCGATGCAACAAACTGATGCAAATTTTGTAGGCATATTTGTTCTACCCGTGCGAAGCCGGGGCGGGCTGCTAGTCATATTATATTCCTCGCAACACATTCCTCGCTTGTTTTGTATGTAAAAAGCCCTCGCTCCGCTAAGCCCTTTTCCACCAAAGCTGCGCTGAGCGAGTCTAGGAATTCCTTTAGGATAATGAACTATATGACTATGAGGACTATTAAGATACTATTAGTTCATTTTTAACCGACTTCCAACAAGAAGGAGGTTCTCAATTCGTCTGTATATATTTTTTTGTGTATGTTACGCGATTACTCCGTCAATTGTGAACTGATTCGAATGATTCTTTTTGTAATCGGTAGGGTACGTTTTCAAGGTGGTCCCATTGTAATTTCATCGAGATCTGATAAGCATCTCCAGAGATATGACGATAAACGTCTCAAACTTGCTACTGAAATTGACTCGCGGGGCATTGAAGTCAGTTGTTTTATCTTAATTATTAATTTGTAGTGGTAGGACTTCTGCTAGTCCGCCTGGGGCGGTGCCACCACTTTGCCAAATAATTTTCAGTCGTGAAATAGGAATGTTTTTCGGTTGATATGGCAAGGTGTCCAGTGAAATTACAGAGCATGTGAGACTCAACATCTTTATGTCTCAAGGTAACAGGCGCAGTGCAGTGACATGCCAAATTCTGGCAGTCCAGAATTATGCATGCCGCTATATCTGTTATAGGTAGACGTCATCGCTTACCATCAGGCGAAAGTCGTGCTTTTCCTGTTACCTTATACCATAAATATATATATATATATATATATCATCGCCCAGCTCTGGTTGATACGCAGCCTTAAGGTGCTGTTGTTTTTCCAGTTTTTAGTTTTTATAATCTTGCCTAAGTTATCGATAGCCGAAATCAAAAGTATAACCTACTTTTACTTGGGTCTCCAAGTAAGAGTTATATTATGACGTGTTTCTTTTGTTCTCAGGCTCCAGAAATGTAGTAGTGCAAAGGTGCAGAATCCATAACGATGCCAGCATCGATATATCCAAAGACGGCAGGTTGCTAGTGGCACTGCTGCCTGGCACAAGGCTCAGGAATACCAACAGCTGGCTTGGTAAGTTTCAACTATTTGTCTGCAACAAAAGCGTTGACATAACATTTCTTGGGTCCTCTCATGTATTTTTAGAACTTTCGGCTGAATCAGCTTAAACATTATTTTCAATATATTTTTATAGAGAATTGTTTCATTTTAATCATAATCAGTTTGAAGATCAAGAAATCTTGCGGCGGTGGATAGGTCCTGCCTACCGCAGATAGGTAGATAGGGTCGGGGTAAATAAAAGTAAAGTAAGGTCTTACTTTTATATTGCCTATTAAGTTACTCAGCCGCACAAGAAGAGCTTAACAAAAGTTAGGAGCGGCACTGGCCTGCTAGTCCGTCCGGTGCGATGGGACCCCTTCCCACAGCTGGGAGGGTGAGCGACTACAATTCAGCTCGCGCGCAGCCGTAGTAAGCGGCGACGTGAGCGATGGCCAGCGTCGAGTGGTAGGCACAGGTTGTAGGTAGGTAGGCACTGCAGGTACCTTGCTCCTGGTTTAAGACCCAGCTCCCTGTTTAAGACCTGGAATCAACGTCGGTACGGCATTAGCGCTCGTCCTCAACTTAGCTGATCTGCCAGCGTGGAGCGTCGTGATAGGTAGGTACCAGCGGCTCAGTCCGATGATTACGGTTAGTTAGAATAACCGCAGTCAGCGTACCGTGGCAGAACAGCTTACACAGTTTTATAGGCTCGTATGATAATGAAAACTCACCCCAGCGGGTCCTCCAGAATACGTAGTAGGTACTTAAAAAGTGTGGAGGCAGGCGCGTGCGCGTTCAGCGCGCGATCAGTAACTAGTGGCCGAGGCAGGCGATCGAATGAGCTCGAAGCATCGGAACAATAGAAGCGGTTTTTGGGGTCCGTAGGACAGGCAACCCGAGCCATTTAGCGTTTGCTTTTGAACTCACGAGTTCCGTAGGAAATCATTAAGTTTTGATATTTAAGTAGGTATTAAGATAGTATTAAATACGTTATATTGTATTATTTGTGTAGTTTTTATTGTAGTATTTAATATTTTTAATAAGTTTTATTTAGATGTTTTAGACTTTTATTATTTGACCTAGATTTAGTAACGGCGCTAGACGCAACGTTACAGTACCCCGCCAAAAGCAGTAGGATTTTTCCTATTACAGAAAAATCCGACTTACTACCTAAGATCTTAGTACTATTCCTACATTCATAATTACTTTCATACTTCACCTTTGATTATTTAGTTCATATTGTCTTCAGTAATCTTAGAAAGTCCTGAGACCCTTACATACAGAGTAATCGTGCGTAGAACACTTTTACCCAAAATAGCCAAACAGAGTTTATTGTTTTAGAGACAACAACTCATAATAATGGGTCTATTTCTACATTCATAATTACTTTCATACTTCATCTTGCTTATTGTCTACAGTAATCTTAGAAATTCCTGAGACCCTAACATTCAGAGTAATCGTGCGTAGAACACTTTTACTCAAAATAGCCAAGACAGAGTTTATTGTTTTAGAGACAACAACTCATATAGGTAGCTAGGTTACGTTTTTCAAGCATGTAGGTACAGTTGACGTTAGTTTAGTTTTTTATTAATATTTTCAGTTTTTATTTAGTTGCTTTTTTTACTTTTTAATTGTAATTTATGTAGGCTGAGTTGTAAGTAAGAAATAGGGCGTACTTCTTTAAAATTAAAACATTGATAAGTATCTGAACATCAGAACATTGTAAGTTAGACAAGATTTTCCAGTCAATTAAACATTTTATTAATTTTTTTTTTAATTCCTGTAATATTACGTAGGTTAGTTGAGTATAAAGTTTAACATTAAGTGTGTCGACTATTCTGCATCGTTGCAAATTTTAATCATTTTTTTTTCAATTAGACAATTGTTATAATATAATTTAAAAATATATATTTATTTTAAATTTAATTTTTGTTATTGAATTTTAGGTTACATTTTATAGATTATTATTATTCTTTTTAGTTAATTTAGTTGATTGCGCAGCCTCAGCACAGTACTAGTCGGTTTCTCGCCTTTAATGAGAACTTCATACGAAAGTTTGTTTTTATTCAGCAATAAAAAAATTATAGGGTGAGTTTCCATTGTAAATCAGCAGGTAGGTATCAATGAAGAAAAATTATAATGATATACAATGTTGAGATAGAAGTAATTAAATCAATGCAATGAAATACATAGTACAAAAACAATAAAATTAGTCACAACAAAATCTAAAATACCACACCTGTGTACAAAAATTACAGTTGAACAGCAACCCTAGAGCGCTAAGTAAAAATGCTGTCTGTTACAAATAAATCTAACTACGATTTGGTGATTCAATTAGCTAAGTAGATGAATATAGTGTGCAAAATCAGTAAAAATATCAGTGAAAACATTGCGAACCGTTACGTAGAACGATTAATATTAATAAAAGTAACAAGAGGTAGGTAGGAACTAAAAGTATTATATCGTATTTACTTTTACATTTACCATGCTAATATACGTAACAGTTTACATAAATTACCTCATGAAATGTACAATGAAACTAATGATAACACAATAAGTGGAAAACAATATGATTTATGAGAAATTATTAATGTTAAAAAAATGTAGGTAGGTAAGTCACTAAGTGGTACGTACCGGTTCGACTGTAGAAAATCACCACTCGTTCACACGTAGGTATTACTAAAATGGCGGCTGACTGCTAAGTTATTTTAGAAAAAAAATGCTCGATTGCTTGGCTGAGTAACTAAGACACGTAAAGGGCGCCACTGCGGCGGTGGATAGGTCCCTTCCTACCGCAGATATGTAGATAGGGTCGGGGTAAATAAAAGTAAATGTAAGGTCTTACTTAAAAAGAAGTTAGACGTCTCCGTTTTGTTTGGATCAACTAATTTCTTTATATATTTTTAATTTTTAATAATTAATGTTATCGATATGGCTCAAAGGATTAGCAAGCTGAAGTGGCAGTGTGCTAGTCACATCTATTGTAGAACCCATAACTTTTGGGGTAGACGTGTTGTAGAGTGAAGACCCTGGCTCGGTAAAAGTAATTTAGAACGCCCTCCAGCTAGATGGAGCGATGATATACGCAAGTTGGCTGGCAGCGGCTGGAAACAAAGAGCTGAAGATCGAGCTCAGTGGCGTGCCATAGGTGAGGCCTGTGTCCAGCAGTGGACAGAGATAGGCTGATGATGATGAATTTCTGTATAAAAATGCGAGTACCACTTCACTGACTCACGTTATTATATTGTTAATGTAATATTATAATCCAAATTTGATTGTGTCTACGAACAGTGCCTGACTCAGCCGGCGGAAACAAGCCTCGAACACGTTCGAAAGTAGCCAAACACTACACAACAATTACATCCATAAAGAATTTTGGCCGAAACCAAATCTTTGATCCGTAACTAAAATGCAGAAAAAAACGAAATGATTGAAACGTCAAATTAATGTTTTTAGCGGCTCGTATTATAGGAGAGGCCAGGTCCAGCAGTGGACGGAAATTGGCTGATGATGATGATGATGAACTCTCGTATTACAATGACTTAATGCACATAAAATAGCTTTTTTGGTATTTATTAAAGATGTATTGTGTCATTCAGGTGTATATTCTCTGGAATGGTCCCGGCTCGGTCAATGCCTGCACACGGCGATGTTAGAACAGAGTGCTGTGTCCGTAGCGCTTTCACCCACGGCACGATACCTGGCCGTGGGGCTCGGTTCTCGACGATTCACCTCAGCACCACATGCTCGAAATAATATTATCGCATTGCTGTATAAACTGGACCCGCTAGGTAAGTTTTTTATTGTGTAATAAATAAGTATTTTATGTAACTACTAGACCTCGTTTAATCCTGGTTATGAACCTTCCTATGGACTCACTCTATCTATTGTTGAAAACTGCATTAAAATCCGTTGCGTAGTTTAAAATATCTAAAGCCGGGTATCCACTTAGGTTCGCTGTGGTTTGCGAACACATGCTCCGCGAACCTGAACATTTACAGAGTACACACCTAGGCTGCAACGTCTGCGCTCCAGTCGGATCGCTATATGTTTGCGAACATTGTGTGCTCACAAACAACTCACAAACACCGCGTAGTGCCATGCTCGCGTCCACGAACACACTGCGCTCCCCTTTGTGTTCGCGCAAAAAACCGCTTCCAGAGCGCTCCGCCGTGAACCGATCGCGCTCCAGTTGCGCTCCGCGAACACGACGTATCCACTAGGTTTGGTTTGTGGAGCGGACGCGTTCGCGAACCACGGCGAACCTAAGTGGATACCCGGCTTCAGCGTACAGACAGCGGGAGCGACTTTATTTGATACTTTGTAAACAAGATAAGCTAAATTGGAAGGGACCCATCTAGATACGGGTGCTTTTTAGGTAACCAGTTTGATGGTTGGTCGGGGCCTCATGAAATGTAGGTAATGTAAAATTTACGAAATAAATAATTGAATTTATTGTTAACTAAGTGTTGTTGACAGACTTCTAAGAAGGAGGAGATATTCTAGTCAAAGCGTAATATCCCTTTTTTTTATGGTTCCGTACCTAAAAAGGAAAAAAAAGAACCCTTATAGAATCACTTTGTTGTCCGTCTGTCTGTCTGTCTTTCCGTCTGTCAAGACCCTTTAACTCGTGAATGAATGGAATGCGTAATTAAAGGTATCATGTTGAAACTTATACTAAATACTTGGATCTCCGGTATTATTCGGCTGTATAAAAGTCAAACCTATAAATCAACGTGATCAAAAGATATGACAGTTTATGTCGCATATTTTTGGATATTTTGCTATTCCACAAGGGAATCAAAACCTATAGGGTACTTCCCGTTGACCTAGAATCATGAAATTTGGCAAGAAGAAAGGTCTTGATGCACTTATATAGGAATAAATCTGAAAACCGTATATAAGCAGTTTAATAACAAAAAAAATTACTTATTTACTATTACAAACTCAGTATTTGTAGTTGGTGCAATACATTTTCTATGGATCGAACTACAAAGATAAGTTTGTCCTTTAATCTTCTACGGAAGCCTCGGTGGGCGAGTCCAACTCGACTTTGTGCCGGTTTTTTGTGTAATATATAATTTGTTTTCGAGTTTATCTGTCTCTAAGAGATAAATCCCTTTTTACAGAGAATTCAAGCCGCACCGGTTTATCTCCCATCAAAGAGTTGATGCAACACTGGGAGCATGGGTTCACAAGCCTCAACTGTCTGCGCTGGGCGCCACAGCCTGGACAAGGTCTCGTGTACGCTAACAACACCGGACAACTTATTATTATGAGCTAAACATAATCTGTGACATTTATATATAAGCACTAAAACGTAACCTCGAGTTACTAAACCACTGGGATCGGGCTCAGTGGCGTGTCTTGGCAGATATCTATGTAAACTAATGTAGGCTGATTGTGATGATGATGATGAAATTATAGTTAAAATACAGATAGGTACTGAATGTTCTGTCTCGTTCCCTCTTGATATTATTACGCCATATTTTGTTCAGTGGTCGCGCTATTTTCTCGATCTTACAATGTAGGATAACAACAAGCGCGTTTATGAATACCGCCTAAAAGTCGTTGCCACATACACGCCCCCGCTCTCACCCGGCAAAAATGTTAATTAAAATTGTAAGTCTTATGACGTCACAGTAGACAGACTTTACATTGACAACACAAATGAGCAAAATGTTTATTAAATTTTTACACAAATGTCTGCTCATTTGTGTGAAAATCAATAGACATATTTTTGACGACCTTAAGGGTCAGCACACACCGACATGCTATGCAACGCGTCACAGCCCGCACTTTTTAAGATAAGTAATACATAAAAAAAGAATTTTCCAAATCGGTTCAGGCATCTTCGAGTAATTGGTGAACATCATTACAAAAAAACTACGAATTTTGAACCTCCTCCTTTTTTGTGGAGTCGGTTAAAAAGATACACATTTCATTGAGATAATCGCTAAACCACAAGCATCGTTGCGTCGCGTCTCGGTGTGGATTGACCCTACGGCATTGCAATTAATTATTCCATTTCATATTTTTTTTAATAAACGAGTGATGTTTTAAATTAGGTATTCGAATAAAAAGACAAGATTGATAGATTATGATTTGACGTAATCTACAAAGTAATACGAGGGCAATAAGCTATTTTATGTAGCGTTGAAAATAATGGTAATTTTTTATTTGTGTGTGTATAGTATATTTAAATTTGCGTGTAAGATACGTGAAGTATGATAGTTGGCTCTCAATATGTAGGAAGTCCCATTTGCAAGAAGTTTAAAATTTAGTAAAATTGTATAGTTGTATAATTAATGCAAAAAGCTTTTTAAGTATGGTGTGCCAATATCCGACCAGTTCTCTTGACTATACCATCATATGAAATGTCTTCAAACTAGGCTTGGGTAACTCCGGACACATCTATATCTTCGGATATATATACCTTAGCGGATATATATCCTTCACTCCACTTGCCAAAACCTTAATATAACCCATATATCCGGTATATCTTGATGAACCATATAAAAAAATTGTGAAGTCTGTTGAAAAGTCAAGCCGTGTGAATACGTATGTTCTATGCAACCGTGCTATATCATTATTTTGGATCACATCATCACCAAAAACAGGTACAAAAACAATGCAAGTTCAAAACACAACAGATACGGTCTAATAATGTTAGATAATATCGGTTATGAAACGCGGAAATGCTTAATATTGGATATGGGATATACTAATGAATATAATTTGTATTTTTAAGTGAGTTTATCTGCAAAGTCTGAAAGTCATCTCACATGGATATACCGGGCATACGAAGCAGTTGTACTAAGCGGATATACTAAGGGGATATATATCCTTATATGAAATTATATACGATATATCCACTCCACTGTCGGATATAGTAAGCCTAAGCCTACTTCAAACTTTCACGCTAAACAATTTCTATGGCGCTATATTCACGAGCGAGAATGACGCGGAAGTCCGCTGCGTACGCCGCGATGAAATCACCGTGTAGATTGTATTTCTTATTTGATTTGATGGCATGAGTCGCCGCGATAGTGTATCGCTTTCGCTTGTGGAGTTGAAGCCATAAGGTAAAGTAAGTAAGTAAAGCCGTTTAAGGAGTATATATCTTTTGAACACTTCACCGAAACTAATAACTATTAACAGTCAACATTTTGTTTTAAGTTTGTTCAACAACTTGTTTTAAATAGACATATTCGTGACCTTTATATATATAATATAGGTCACTATATTATAGGTCACGAATATAATAAAATATGCCTATTCTCTACGTCTACCATACGTTTACCATCTTCCATCACTTCATCGCTTGCCACCAGGCATAATTGTGGTCAAATATAGACAACATATAAGTCCTATATTATATGTTTTCTAAAGAATATGATATCTAGATCATTAACATGTTTACCAAACAAAAATGCTGCAAAATTGTTTAAATCATATAGACTACAGTTTGACCACCATCTTGCCTGGTGGTAAGCGATTATGTGGTCGAAGATGGTGAACACGCTAGAATGCTTTGACTCCCAAGGGCTGTGAGCTACCGGAACCCCATAAGGTTATGGCGGCAGATTTTCTCCTTGACAGTGGTAAGCTACGTTTTGAAAGAAAATTTGGCGGATCATCGATATAATATGATCCTGCCAACTGTAGAATATTAAAATGTCTGATTTAAAATGTAACAAAATATTAAGAGGGATGTAATACTTACATAAATGTGTCCTATCTTATATCTAGTGATGTTTATATGTATAGGTTACTTGCCCGTTTATCATTGTGTTATAAAACGTAGTTTATTTCTTCTTATAAGTAAATACAATTGATCTCCATTAAAATGAATCACGTTCTGTACATTTGTAATATTTCAGTATACATAACAAAATAATTATATGCTTATTTGCGATTTTAAGCAAAGCTTGTATAATTTTTTTCACGTTACTCATTTGCAAAGAGCCTTTTTACACTCATACTTTTTTGGAATTTCAAAATTATTCGTAACTCAGAATCATATTAAAAGTTAAAGATAAATTTATCTTATTAGCTCTTTATTGTATATGTCATCGACTGGAGAACGCGGTCAACATTAGACTAAATTGTTAAGGAATTAGATTTATTTTATTATATTTGTAAATTAAACTTTTGTTATACTTATGATCTTATCTACTCCATGGATTATGTTCTATATATTTATTTGTAAACTGGCTTCATATAATCCTATATATATTGTTTTTTAGTATCTGCAGCTCTAGATGCTCAAGAGTTCCTGTCTCATAGATTAGTGGATAATATTTACAAAAATAATATGAAGACAGTTTAACAATGTAATCCAAAGTTTATGTTCTTCCATTTTGTTTCAAAAACATAATGTATTTGTATAAATAAATTAAGATAGAGTAATAACTCAAACAACCGACTTCCATGGCATGCAAGTTAGTTTCAGTAGCAAGTTTGAGACGTTTATCGTCATATCTCTAAAGATAATTTTCAGATCTCGATGAAATTACAATGACAAGGTGGTCCCCTTGGAAATGTACCCTACCAATTAAAAAAGATTCATTCGAATCGGTTCACAATTGACGAAGTAATCGCGTAACATACATAAAAAAAACAACAACATACAGACGAATTGAGAACCTCTTTTTGGAAGTCGGGTAATAATGCGTAATTTTGTTCAACTATAGTAAAAGCATATAACCAGAACATTATTTTAGTGTACCGCATACATTGTTATGTATCGTAGTTACAAAATAAAAGTCGACCTTAAAAAATAAAATCTCAATGATACCAATTTTGTTTTCTAAATGGTTGCTTATATTTAACTCGTTATAAAACCTATATTTTTGGATGGTAGGAAAATCTGAATAACTTGAATAGTGTCAAAACTGATGCAAAATTATTGAAAGGTATATTTATAAACGCATGCGAAGCGCTTTACATTATATTTACTATTTTTTTAATTTACACTAAGTTTATCACCGATTTTCATAGATAATAATTATTAATTTAAATGTAATGGAAATACAGCATGTTTAGTTCAGACTGATTTTGTGGTACAGTGTTGCTATTTGAAGGATGTTTGAAGAAGGATATAAATACATTTTCATTAAAATATATACAATAAAAATAAGCACTAGTAATCTATAAGTTTCTGCTACAGTTCCGTTTATGTCAGTAAACTATTTGTGTCATAAAATTTTATCTTTTCTTTATTAAATGTAAATAATATTAATATATATTTCATTGAAAGTAATGCGACCCCGACGCAAAAAGGAAGGTTGTTATAAGTTTTACATCTTGTAGTGTATGTATGTATGTGCGCCTGTCTCTGGCATCGTAGCGCCCAAACGTATGAACTGATTTTGATTTTTTTTTGTTTGATATGTATCTTATTCGAGACTGTTCTTAGCTTTGATTCATGAAAATGTGTTCAGCTGTTTTCAAACTATGAGCATTTTTCTAGATGATGACGCTATGAGATCAATTTTAATTGGTCTGTTCAATTCGAAATTCGGTACTCTATTAATTCAACGATATTGTAAGAACTTGGGAGCATTGACCTAATACTGGGACATCTTAAATCTGCAGAATACCCAATTCCTCGCAAACTTACAGCAGAGCTTGGGCTCATTAGAATGGTCTTAATTATACATAAATCAGTTAGGGGTGGTTTTATACTTTGAAGTATTATTATTGTATTTAACTCTATTGATGTTCCTACATAAACAAAACACCACAACACTGCATTTTTTTATGTAACCAAATTGTGAAATTAAACGTACAAACTTTTAGAGATCAAGATGTGTTCTTACTTCTTATTAGCCATATCTGCTTTTGTTAAATACTTACTATTACGTATTTGTGAGTATGAATATATCCTGTCTTCAAATATTCGACGATAATTACCCCTCAGTATTGTACATAGTTTCATATACACATCTCATTACAATATATGCTTATATCTAATAAAGATCACGAAAATATAATGTGGCGTTTTATTGTAGATATTTTGTAGTAGGTACCATTATGTTTAAATATTGTAGCTAAATCAAGGTCATTGTCACCTACAAGACTCCATTGGTCAGTAAAGTTTTAGATGAGTTCTCTACAGGTTGTTGGAGCATTATATCGATGTTCCGCCTGATTTGCTACCAAAAAGTGGCTTACCGCCAACAAGAAAAAGTCTGCCGCCATCCCGGCAGCACACAGCCCTTAAGAGTTGGAGCATCGCTTATCACCAGGCGAGATAGTGGTCAAACGGTAGTCTAAATATATATATATATATATATATACTATTTATAAAGTATATAAAAAGTATCTATCTTACACGTAATCCTTGGGTGGTACTTAATAGGTGACCACTGGTGGTAAGCTTTGTTACGTAGTATTATTATGTTCTGTGACTTTGTTCAATGCTTGAACCACCCACCGAACAAAACATGGCGTAATTCGAATTCGAAGCTTGCTGCCAATACAGCTTGGAAGAATCAAAGCATTTATTCAGTATGTAGGCAGTATTAATATACGCACATATACACGTCAAAATCATAAAATAAATCATAACCAATTATCAAGTAAACATAGCAGAAGCAGAATTTTAACGCTTTTAATTAGAAAAAAAAACAAAAGTAATGAACCATTCAGCTGTCATCCAATCGTTTATGCCAGAATATTAAAAAAAAAATTAAAGTAGGTGTAACCTAGGATGATGGATTATATAACATGTAACTGTGTGTTTCAGTACTTCAGACAATTTTTATATAAAAATAGTGAAACACAACTTAAAGAAACGCATACCGATCACAGTACATATCATGATCCGAATGGAACTGATAGTCCGTCTGTCAGCTGCATAATATTGTTAAAATAAAAATAAAAATGGCAAGCCTAGAAAGAAAATCTGCGGACAAAAGGGGAAAACTGAATGGCTGTTGAATCTACCGGTGTTTCGGAAATACTCCCATCAGAGAAGAAGAGAGATACGTTGTGTCAGAGATACGCGTATATTAGGTTTTTCTTTCATCTATGGTTATATTTTGGATTTAACATTCGGTTGTACTGCGCTTCGTCTCATGTCTTCCTATGGCACAGCTCGGCGGCACGGCTTTGGGTGCGCTTTCTTCTCCCATGGGGGCTTTAATAGTGACCACATCTATGGACAAAATAAAACTAAATGGATATATAGGGCACCAGGAAACCTAACCACAAAATAAATAAAACATTGCAATGATATAAATATCAAATTTATTCCGTTTCTATAGAATGTACCTGCATTAATGATGCTGAATAAAAATTATTTAAAATCATACAATAAAATTATGATACAGCAATTTTGGACAATTAAAATTTAAAAACTGATATTGTTTCATGTCAGACCTATGCACATAAAAAAACCTAAAATATCAAAGATTTACAATAAATATTAAATTGTTACAAGTAAAATTAATCATATCCAGATGCTAAATCAATACTGATAATAATATACAATATAAAATATACTTTCCTTCACTTTCAACAATTTATACTTCTGATATTGATTTAGAATACAAAAATTATAAACTTTTCTAATTAAAAATGTTATAAATATATACATTATACAAATCTCTTTATAAAGATCTCGGGGTACTTGAATTGAATCATTTCCGTATCAAAAGGCTGCAACTACAAGGGGACGAGAGCGCTAAGTGGCGAATCTTCACTAAACATGGTTTCGACAACTTATAAAACATATAAGTCAAACCATAAGTAACGCTAATTCGTACGAATCTTTATTTAAAAAAACAAGAGTTAATTTGCTCGTAGCACAATTATTTATTTCCCTGAATGATCACAGACCGAATGCAATCGGTAAAATCGAATGTAAAGTTCGTGTGGCGGCAACTTTCGCACGACACCCTCGGGTGAATTAGAAGCGTTTAAATATAATAGCATCTAGAACTAACTTCTTGGTGACGAAGTGGCGATCGAATCAAATGCAATTAACCGTTAGTGTTCGAGGGGCTTGAGTTCTTTGATTTGTTTTATGAGGTAAGCTTTCTCATCGTTGAACTGCTCGTCTTCGGAGCGGTCCGTGTGGAACTTGGTCAGGAAGTCTACCAGCTTGTCTTGATTTCTAAGCAGGATGTCCAAGATTGGTTTTGGTTTGTTTGGATTGGCTACGAATACCTGAAATTTACAAAGATAAATCACATAAGTTCAAAAACATTGTTAAAAAATCTTCGAATATGACCGATTTCAACTATAGTCCCCGTCACGAGAAGCTATAAATTATGTAAACAAGTGTTCAGGAGTTCACAACATTTGGACCAACAAAAAAAATGAATTTTTGAAAATAAACTTGAAACTCGAATGACGCGTTTATTTCAAAATGGCGTCCCGATAGTTTACAATCCCTGCGTCCGGTACCAAGAAACACAAACGATAGCGCTTTGCGTCGTTAAAATTTGATCCGACTAAATTAAATAGGTTGTTACTTTCATATAACCCGTCTATATTTCATGTCGATTGAATATGGTCAATTTATTATTATCTCGCAGTATAAAATGTTTACTTAGTAAAAGATGTTTGTTTACATAATTTATAGCTTCTCGTGGCGGGGACTATAAATATGATTTTTTTATGGCAGATAGGCAAGCGTTAGACCACTATCTCACTTGATGTTAAATGACGATGCGGTCGACGATGTAGCACGTTTACCTAGCTGATACCTGTTCACTCGCGATTTAAGACCTTAGGGTTGTAGCTATCGGGAAACACAGAAAAATATTGCAGGCGAAGCCACGAGTCGCAACAAGTACATAACAAAATACAGCTTAAAATTTAGTAAGAATTATGAAATATTATTGTTTACTTTTAATCTTGAGTTCACTGCACCAAATATAAGTAATCTTTATGATTTGGGACCGTTAAGCGGGGCCTCATCTAGACGGATGTAATCCAGCGTTCCAACAGAGGTGACCTTGGTGGGAGTTTCCATCCGCAGATTGTTTTTTGGCTACACGGATCTAATCCACGCGCCAACACGCTATCGCAGTGTGACCAGATTCAGTATTTTAATACTTTTTCAGTATATTTCATCGATTTTTCCGAACATCAGTATATTTTCAGGTATATTGCTGGCAGTCAGTATTTTTGGGTATATTTGCGGGCTGACTGCAGAAGGCGGCCACTCAGTGTGACCAGATTCAGTATTTTAATACTTTTTCAGTATATTTCATCGATTTTTCCGAACATCAGTATATTTTCAGGTATATTGCTGGCAGTCAGTATTTTTGGGTATATTTTTATAAACAAAAATGTGTCAGCTATTCTAAAAACAAAGCAAGGTGTTAAGGATGAAGGAGGTTGTGTAAATTTTAATCCTTCGAAAAGGATGTTAAAATATAACTCTAACATTTATTGTGAAAATGAATAAATAAAACGTGTTAAAAAAATCAGTATTTTTATTGGTATATCTGTCCTATGTAAGTCGGTATATTTCAGTATTTTTTTGAGGTGCCTCGTTATTTTCGTAAACTTTAATCTGGTCACACTGCGCTATCGAATCAGTCGCGAGTCGTCTTCTGACATGAAATCACGTACTTGTATCGTGCACGGACCGTATTCGCACTGTAGACGTGGCTCCTAATTTGTCCAAATTTCTAAGAGTGGGCCTTGTTTTAGAAGTTTTGTGCGCAGCGCAATTGACGACGAAAAACAAAAGAAAGAGAAAGTGGATGAAGCGGACAACATTTTGCACTCGCATACGTGCGCAGCCGCTGCCTGTCACAGCGCGAGTGTCTTTGGATGGACAGCTACACGCTTTTAATCCGTGCGCTCCAACTGCGGATGGGAACTCGCGCCCGTACACCAAGGACGTTAAAGGTCAAATCAAAATTTGAATTACATCTGCAGTCTAAATGGATTGAAACAATCAAGGTCACCTCTGTTGGGACAGTGTATTACATCCGTCTAGAATAGGCTTTACAAATTTAAAGGAGGTAGGGGAAAGTCCTACAGTACCGGCCGGTATCCAGTACCGGCCAGTTGGAGTTTTTATAACTCTTATAAGAGATGGCGCTGATATGGTTATTGTCATTAATGTACTGCGTTCCCATAAGTATATGCCCCGCGCGGCGGCGACCTGTCGCTACAGGTTATACGCGATACACAACTAAAGTTCTGTGGGTGATTACAGAAGTTTATAGAACGACTTCTAAAGAAGTTAATCCTGGTATATATTAATTATTTATATAGCTATTAGAAAATATGTTTAATTTCAATATTTATAAGTAAGTTATTTTCTAGGATCGCACATTATATTTTTTCGTTCCCTACAGTACCGGCCAATTAAATTGTCTTCCAGTACCGCCACTATTAAAATTTATTTTTGAGTAATATTATTTTCTGATATGTACACCAAGATGCCAGGCGATGATAGTGATCCCGCCAATATGCATTAAGCCGTGCAAAAGGTGCTGAGCAATGAAATGAGTGCGCGTCAGGCCGCAGTACTTTATCAGGTACCAAGAATTACTTTGTGCCTTGAATCTCATGAAGAAGATAGGATTCAATGCAAGGTTGCAAGGTTTTGGGTCCATGAGGCTTGTGCAAATATGCATATGTGATTTTTGCCTGGTATAAATGATCATTTTTGTGCTGGCCGGTACTGGAGGCCAATTTTTGATATGTTGATTTTTCATAGTCTTCAAATTTTATTAATAAAGTTGATTATTTCTAAATATATTAGTATTTTATTGTTTATATTTACAGCCCTTGAGTGCCTTAACACAGTTAAGCTGATATTTAAGATTATAACTTGGCGATTTTTATTTTAATCCTACATAAACCTTAAGGTGACGGTACTGCCGGACTCTCCCCTATATTTTGTTTACAATAAAATATTACACCAATATTCCTTAATAATTATATAAGAGCCATTAAAATGATATAATTTGAAGATAAACATATCTAGAAAATACTAGACCGTTATGTGTAATAAGTGCGTTAATATTTATTTAACACCGTTGCTCGTAAAGCTGATGTAATTCCACCGGTTTTAAATAAGTAAAGCGGGTCATAAAAAACGCGTGTGTTACCAAAGCAAATAGTTAAGTTATAGTCCATACAAATTCCATAACAGGGGCCTTATTCAGTATGACCATTATAAAGTCTTACCGTGCCGTGTTACGTAATCTCCGCGTTATGGTATTCTCTATGCCAATTAAATCGCGGTAGAGTAAGGTTATGAGCGCGTTTTGAGCTGTCAAAATATCGTGACATATGAGGACGTGTAACGCGCGCGTTTTGTATAATTTGCCTATCGTGTGGCATACAGAATACAATTTTTCAATAACGTGACGTGGCGCGTTAAGGAACGCGTTTTCTCATTGGTCATACTGAATAAGGCCCCAGTATTATTTGCCATTTCGCGCGCTGTTGCTATTCAAATTTCGAACTAATCGCCGCGCGGCGCCAGTCAGTAGGCAGCGCTAGCGCGCTGTTAAAATGGCGGGAAAGCAACAGTGTGCATTCAGATTCAGTTTATTTAAAATAAAAAAAACAGTTTATTCGGTAATTTAAAAACTTGGCTGCATGCTCTAACGTCTTTGCCAACATTTTCACGCAGCTACGGCAGAAAATAATCCTCGCGCCATTTTTCTCAAATTTTCTTTTCTTTGTACTTTGTACTTGTATTGTGAAAATTTAAATATGACAACTTTCAATAATGAAGAAGAGCCATATATTATTATATTACTTCAACTCCACCGGATATACTAACAGAAGCGCGAACCGCATGCGACAGCTTGCTGCCGTCAATATCCAAAGACAGATACATAACCACGTATGAAAACATAATTAAAAAACCAACTACAACTACGTATCATTTTAATAATTGTAATTTCACTAACTGTTTCAATAATTAGAAATGAACAAAATACAAAATGTTTTTTTTTTCTGTTGCCTCGCAAATGTGTTAAAAAACGTCGTACGATATACGTGCGTATTGGTTATAACATGCTCAGCTCAATTACGCCCTCGCCTTCGGCTCGGGCTGAAATTCCGCCTCGCATGTTATAACCATCATAACGCACTAATATCGTAATGTACTATACTTTGAAGATGAGTTCATGACTGATGGATAAGTCACTAAAATGTATCAACATTGTTCCTGATGTCTTTGAACGAAGAGGAAGAGCTGTGTTACCTTATAAGTGTTGACCGGACTTATAGCAAATAACAACAATACCGAAGATGTAGGTTCTTCTTATCATTCGAGACAATGTTGACCATGAAACGCAAACTTGTATTATAAAAAAGGAAAGATTTGATGTTTTTGTTTGTTTCGATTAAACCACAAAAATTAAAGGCGCTACCGATTTATGGTGGATATACCATCTACAATTCTACACATACCCGAACGAAGCGATTTAAATCTTCGTTCATCATACGAACCGCCAGGGAATGGAATGCTTTGCCTGAGTCTGTGTTGAATAGGTATTTTCTGGGTAAGTTCGCTCCATCATCGACCGCATCATTACTTAACATCAGGTGCGATAGTAGTCAAGTGCTACCCAGTTCGATGTAAAAAAAAATTACCAGACCGATTTTAAAATTAATATACTAACAATTTATCCCCGTATTCCCACGGAAACGGGAACTACGCGCGGGTGAAACCGCGAGGCGTTGCTAGAAAGATATAAAGACAAAAAGTTGTTCATATGAGCACTTTACCTTAAAAACGTGGAACGCCTCAAACTGTATATTGCGTGACTTTTCTTTCAGCATGTTCATCATAAGCTTCAGGTTGTCTGGGTTGGTGATATAGCGCGTCATGATGGAGAAGTTGTGTCGATCCAGTAGTAACTCGCCGAGCAGCTTCAAGCTCTGCCGTCGGGTCACGTAGTTCTCGGAGTTCAACAACCTCTGGTAGTGATTGAACACCTTGTCGTAATTCGCTTCTAGAAACTCGGCGCACAACATTTTGTGTCTTGTTAGCAATTCCTGCAATTCAACATTCGAATTAGACTATCTCTCTCTCTCACTCTCTCGCTCTTTCTCTGTCTCGATGAAGTGATAGAGTCAAATTACCTACGTTTAATAAACTAAATAAAATAATCATATTAAATGTTAATTGTCAGCCGTAAGAGAACTAAGGTAAGCGACATAGCTCGCAGTCACATGGTTATAAAAAGTGAAAACTGCTTTAGCGGCGTTGTGCACTTTTCTTGCGATGGGTAAAAAATGTTAAACTCGCGTCAAGTGACGTGTCCTGATCAAAAATTCGTAAGACGAAGCGCAAGGCGCTTGCGCGTGGTGTCATTCCAAAATATTCAAAAATGACGTGTTCATGTTTTTACTTCTGCCGGCACTCCCAGAGTGCAACCCGTGTTTTTTTTATATCTGACAGACAAGCACTTTACCGCTATCTCAACCTGATGTTAAGTGAAGTTGCGGTCTAATATGGAATAATATCTGTCCGCAATTGAAAAATGGCTCTGAGAGAAGGCGCTGGACCCACCACCACCTTCAGTCTAATCTACAGAGCGCAAATATTAATGGTGAGGTCTTGGTGAATCGATTGGCATCACATCGATTGGCAAATGTAGAGTAGCATGCTCTTCAAGAAGGTGCAGCGACGATATTCAGTGGGACTAGAAACGATTGCGAAAAACAGCGATAAAAAATACTCGGAATTTTAAAATCAGTTCAAACATAACTAATTAGTAATTACAGTCGCTTACTACCAGGCAAGATAGTGGTCAGGCTGACCACCATCCGATATATAAAAAAAACCAACCAAGCGCGAGTTGGACTCGCGCACCGAGGCTTACGTATAAACTTCTCAAACTAGGTTAAAGGACAAAGTTACCTTTGCAGTTCGAGCCCTAGACAGATGCCTAGACACGGTTTATGCACCAACCAAAAATAATAAGTTAGTAGTCATAAATTAGTTTTTTTTCTTAACACTACATATTTAGTGTTTCATATTTTTCCCTATATAAGTGCTGTTAGACCTTGCTTCTTGCCAAATTTCATGATTCTAGGTCAACGGGAAAAGTACCATAGAGGATTCGATTCCCTTGTGAAATCGCAAAATTTGCAACAGAAACGGTCATATCTTTTGATCGCATTGTGTTAGAAGTTTCATTTTTTCACAGCTGAAAGATAACGTAGACCCGAGTATTTGATATAAGTTTTAACATAATTTTTTCATCATAACCTTTACGCGTTCCTGAGAATAAGGGTCTTGACAGACAGTGCAAAACACAAAGTGATCCTATAAGGGTTCCTTTTTAGGGTTCCGTAGCCGAATGGCAAAAAACGGAACCCTTATAGATTCGTCATGGCTGTCTATCTGTCTGTCCGTTCGTATATCACACCCATTTTATTCCGAAACTGTTAAGACTACAGAATTGAAACTTGGTAGGTAGATGTATTCTGTAAACCGTTTTCCGATTTTTATACAAAAAAAAAAAATAAAAGTTTAAGATCCCATACATGGAACAGAAACAAAAAAAAATTTTTTTCTTCAAACCTATACGTGCGGGGTGTCTATGGAAAGGTCTTTTAAAATGACATTGAGGTTCCTAAAATAATTTTTTCTCAAAGTCAATCATTTGAAAGATAGGCGCGTCTAAAGTGGTAAAATGTGTGTGTCCCCCTCTAACTTTTAAAGTATGGGAGTGAAAAATCTAAAAAAAATATATGCTGTAGATCTCAATAAAAACTAACAACGAAAATTGGTTTGAACGAGATACAGTCAGCAGTTTTAGAGATATGGCGACCGCAAAGATAACTTTGTTTTTCATACAAACACTATGAAAAACAAAGTTAATTTTGTAGTTGCGAAAAATCATTGTTATGGAATACTTAACTGTGTTACGGAACCCTACGAGTGCGAGTCCGACTTGTACTTGGCCAGTTTTTTTTCCTTTTGAGATACAGAACCCTAAAAAAACTTTAAAAACTACGAAAAGTTTTTAAAGTACCTATATAAGATATATGTGTCAACAAATACTTTGTGTTTAAAAATGTTATTGTGTTATTTCTAAAGTATTATAGAGATTCCTAATGTACAACGTAATATAAGTGACACGTTTTGTGGGGGGAAATCCGAATTTCATAAAACTTGACATAAATACCTTGTTGTTAATTTATTGATATTAAGTTACCGACTAGTCATAGAACAGTAAGTAATTAATAACTTCAATAACCAACCAACTTGGAAGAGGGAGAGGAGTCAATATATTTGCGCTATATCAGCTATATGTGGATTTGATAAAGTGAATTCAATCAATCAATCAATTTTATTTGTCAGAATGTAGAATGTAATTATCCAGCGCTTTATCTCGGTAGATTGTCTTTGACAAAATCATCAATCTATTGTCTTTGACAAAATCATCAATCTATATCAATTTATTTTATATTATAGAGATAGTGGTCAAACGCCACCCTAAAAGTCTAATACTATTTTTAACCGGCTTCACAAAAAAGGAGAAGGTTCTCAATCCGCATGTATTTTTAGGGTTCTTTAGTCCTGACAAGGAACCCTTACAGTTTCGTCATGTCCGTCTGTCTGTCTGTCCGAGGTTTTGCTAAGATATCGTTAATACTAGAAAGCTGTAGTTTTGTATATAAATAACGCCGACAAAGTGGTGAAATAAAATTTATAAAAATATTTTTTTAGGGTAGCTACATGAGAAGTGGGATGAATTTTTTTTTTCGGCGTCTACCCCTTTGTGTGGGGTATCGTTGAATAGGTCTTTTAAAATGACTTAAGGGTTGCTCCATTTAAGAAATATTAAACTTTAAACTGCAAATTTTTGTACCAGTAGTCGTCCCCCCCCCCCCCCCCCTCTTCTAAAAGCTAAACTGCTGGCTTGAAAAATCTAGGAAAATGAACACTATAGCGGTTAAGATAACTTTATTAGTTTAGCAGTAATAGTCGTTGAACTGGGTATTGGATAATTTTGTACCAAATACAAAATCCTTAGAATAAATCCTTTAAAATGACAAAGACGAAGTACCTAGTTGCTTGTTTATAACGGGTAAATACTTGCATTGAATAACGGGCTACTACGGAACCCTGCACTGCGCGTGGCCCGACACGCAATTGGCCGGTTATTTTAATTTGTTACCTCAGAACTCCGTCATTTTTAATGAATTAAATTCGATTTGGGAAATTCTTTTTTTGTTTGAGAGAGTATGCTTCTCGTTTAGTCCCATTGTATGTCGTTTTTAGGGTTCCGTAGCCGAATGGCAAAAAACGGAACCCTTATAGATCCGCCATGTCTGTCTGTCTGTCTGTCTGTCTGTCTGTCCGTCCGTATGTCACAGCCATTTTATTCTGAAACTATTAGGACTACAGAATTGAAACTTGGTAGGTAGATGTATTCTGTGAACCGCTTTCCGATTTTTATACAAAAATTAAAAATATAAAAGTTTAAGGGGGGCCATCCCATACATGGAACTGGAACAAAAAAAATTTTTTTTCGTCAAACCTATACGTGTGGGATATCTATGGATAGGTCTTTAAAAATGACATTGAGGTTCCTAAAATCATTTTTTCTTAAAGTCAATCATTTCAAAGATAGGCGCGTCTAAAGTGGAAAAATGTGTGTCCCCCCCCCCCCCTCTAACTTCTAAAGTAAGGGAGTGAAAAATCTAGAAAAAATATATTCTGTAGATCTCAATAAAAACTTTCAACGAAAATTGGTTTGAATGAGATACAGTCAGCAGTTGTTGAGATATAGCGACCGCAAGTATAACTTTGTTTTTCATACAAACACTATGAAAAACAAAGTTATTTTTGTAGTTGCGAATAATCAAAGTTATAGAATACTCTACTATGTTACGGAACCCTACGAGTGCGAGACCGACTTGCACTTGGCCAGTTTATTATTTTTCACTTGTATAATTTAGCATAACTTAAAATAATGTCATGGAGCCTACAAAATTCAGTCTTAAGCTACATTTCCACTAAAGATTACGAGGTATCTCTGCGTCTAAGCCACCGAGTCAGGAAAATCACTATAAGTATCACTTAATTTTCAAATAGGTACTATTGGTGACTTTAACCAATTCAACGCTACCTCAACAATCTCTCGTGAATATGTAGCCTAAGAATATAGGTTCTGTTAAAATTATAAGGAGTTCGATTTTGTATCTTTGCATCCCTATTTGTAACTCTATAAGATCGTTTAAAATACTAAAAGAACCGACTTCAAATGCCGCGCTAATAATTTATGTACCAAGATTCAGGTGTTTATCTCCATATCTCTGGAGATAATTATTAGATCTCGATGAAATTACTATGGCGCCTTGGGATATCTCCTTTCCAGCAAAAAATCAAAATCGGTTCATAAGCAACGAAGTTATCCGCGAACAAACATAAAATATTATACAGGGTATCATATGGTCCAAACGAAAACCATCGATGGAGGACTCCAAGGGATACCCAAAGAACCCCTATGTATGTTCCGCGAAAATCTATAGTTTTCGAGAAAATTGCGGTTTACTTGTTTTCGAGTTAGTCCCCGAAATGTTGTAATTTATTTAAATTTTCTCCCAAACTATAAAGGCCAGGGCCTTAGTTTTTTTTGTGGGACTATGAACAATGAATAGGTCTTTCAGGGAAAACTATTTTTTTTATTTAGGTTTATTTTTTTCTGAGAAAAAAATTAAAACATCACATTTTTTTATTTAGACGATATTTGAACTTTTACTTTGGGCAGGCTTTTCTCCAAAAAAAACAGAATAAAAAAGTTACAACCGATTTTAAAAACTTGTCTGTTTTATGGACCTACTGCTTGCCAAATTTCATACGGCTACGACAAGAGGTTCAGGTCTAAAAACATAATTAACGAAATTAAGAAAGGATTTTAAATATTCAAATTATTTCTTCTGAAATACACTATGGTAATCTCTTTTTTGGCTCTGGCCTTTATAGTTTGGGAGAAAATTTAAATTAATTGCAACATTTCGGGGATTAACTCGAAAACAAGTAAAACGCAATTTTCTCGAAAACTATAGATTTTCGCGGAACATACATGGGGGTTCTCTGGGTAGCCCCTGGAGTTCTCCATCGATGGTTTTCGTTTGGACCATATGAAACCCGACACCCTGTATATATAGTCGAATTGTGAACTTCCTTTTTTTTAAGTCGGTTAAAAACAATACAGATAAATTGAGAATCTCTTTTTGGAATAGAAAACGAATACGTACCTTAAAAGTAGAAAAGGCATCTGAGGCGATATCAAAAGTGGAAACTTCTACGTAACGGAAGAAATTGTAAAAATCGTCTGAATACAACATTATCTTGGCGAGGGCCTCGTACCGGGCGCACTCTCGGAGCATAGTGCCGCAGTTAGACGCTATCTCCTGGTGCTCGTATCTGGAACGGAACAAATACATGTTTATAATTATAGAAATACAAGCTTCTCAATAAGAAGGCTGTCTGGAAGAGAGAGACGAAAAGACGTTGTTGCACTATTTATTGTATAACATTTTGACTTAAAATTATCATGAATCACTGACTGATCAGATCATCGCCATCTCACCGCCTGACGTCACTCCCAAAAAAGAGTAAAGGACTCGCTCATAGGTTTCGGTCGAGAAAATTCTACTAAAGGTATGTGCATTACAGCCGGTATATTATTATATAAATAATGGAATGTAAGCATTGTTTAATTACTTAAGGTTAATAATAAAGTGTTTTATATTCTATTCTATACATACCCAGACATCAAAGTGAAGAGTATCTCTGGCTTGGTACAGATGTACTCGACGGTCGGAGACCTGGTGCCGATCTGACGTCTGAGCACATTGTTGAATACCTGAGCCACATCCTTCTTGCCTTCAAAGTCAATACGGTTTAAATTCTGAAATAAATGTTTTTACAAGGTTTTACTGAGTTCTACCTGTCCCTGTCTGTAGATAACAAATGTTGGTTAAATTTGACCCACTTTCCAGTGTTTATGCACTCACGGACTAATAAACTGCATCAAGGTTCAGGATTACTTTCGAATTAATTGAATGGTACTTTCAGAGTCCTTCAGTGTACAACTTTAAATTGAAACCCATTGTTTGGTTCGTTAACTTCATAACAGGGTAGTATACAAACATACACTTAAGGATATGTTCTTAAGTGTATGTTTGTATACTAGAAAGAACCATTCAATTAATTCGAAAGTAATCTTGAACTTAGATGCAGTTTATTCGTTCTTGAGTGTAAGTTTTTGCATGGCAATGAATGCACATTACCTAAACAACCTATTGTAGATATAACCTAATGTAGCGATTAAACACCAAATAAATAAATAAAAACTTATTTCCTAGTTTGAAATCTATTCCAGTAAATAGACCACCTACACGGAAAGCTTTATTATCTTTGTTTTGAATAACTACAATAAACAAAATAACTTAAATGACATTTAATTAAATAAATAATATTTGTATATTAATAAATAATAAAAATGATAATTCCTAAGAAAGACTAATAAATAATGTGCATGATAATTAGGTCGAGAGCACATAGTGTTGCAGTGCGTTTAGTTTTCTGCACGGTAGAATAAACAATATAATAAAATATTTCACCGCAATGCATGCACTTCTGACACTTCATAATTCACAAATATGCAGGGAGTAGAATAAACGCAGCGCAATACAGTAATCACATGGCCTAAAATACAATTCTTCCTCTTTCCTAATTAATATTGATGTGCTTTTTAAAGTATATAAAGAACTGTACATTTTATATAAGAATAATATTTGTATAAATGCAATTATAGTTAATTGCATTTATACAAATAGTATTGACATACATTTAGTATTCAGTATTCTGAATACTAAATGTATGTCAACTTTGAGGTTATTGAAAATGTATGCTTTTCGGGTTCCGTACCCCAAAAGGAGAAATGGAACCCTTATCACTTTGTTGTCTGAAAACCGATAAATCTAAAACTGTAAATAGAGTTTAAAAACATAAATATCGAATTTACTATTACAAACTTATTATTCGCGGTTTGTGTTGGTTCCCACACTCATGTATGGTAGTGAATGCTGGGTATGGCAGAAGAAGCATGAAAGTAAGATTAATGCTGTAGAAATGTGAAGTTTGAGAAGTATGATCAGAGTGACTCTGATCGATAAGTTGGAGAACAGCGTGATAAGGGAATGTTGTGGTGTGCTAGAAGATGTAGTGACAAAGATAGAGAAAGGGATGCTTAGATGGTTTGGACATCTAGAGAGGATGGATGAAGAAAGATCAACGAAACAGATTTATGAGACGAGTGTGAATGGGCCAGTTGGTAGAGGCCAACCTAGGCGAATATATATAGATCGGAGACGTTTTAAAGAAAGGCCAAGTCAAAAGTACCTATAACCGGCGAGCATGTATGAAGGCGCTCATGAAAGAGGAAGAAACGAAGGAGGTTTGTCAGAATCGTAGCATGTGGAAAGAAGTAGTCTCTGCACAGATATATATATACATAGATAACGCAAATGTATGTACTTCCCGTGTCCGAACCCGGCGCGCGTCTGTTGTTGCAGCCGGACGGCCGCGAAAACTACAAAAATGCCTCGTTTAATGCGAAAGCCCAAAAATGTGGAGCCCCCAAAGGCAAGGTCATATTTCCTATCACCGATAAGTTATTTTAAAATTAGTTTATGTGTAAATTCAATTCAAAAACTAATTTTTAAATATTTCAGCTATGATTCCAAGAATATATCTAATTAACTATAGATTAACGTTAAGTAAAACTATTTACATTACATTGCTGCGTTTGCTTTGAACGTTTGATCTGACGTTGTGTATTAAGAGACGATGAAATATGGGAACTAGCGATCTCTCGCGATCGTTTTGAGTTTGTGGTACAGGCAATTTCTCATTCATGTGTCAAATTTTGCGACTAGTGTTGTTCGTTCTACAACATATATCAATAATCGATTTTACTTGATATCGGAATCTAAATCTAATCTTACTAAACAATTCACCACCTTCACCGCCTTCACCATTGGAGGCGTTATGTCAGCAACCTAAAGCCGTGCTCCGCTTTGTCAAGGAGCTAGGATGACTAGGGTAGACGCTGGCAGGGGGAAATGCACAATACACCCTGAGCGGGACGTCAGTGCAGGTCTTATCGCCCCCATAACCAATTAGAATTAGATATCATACAGACGAATGATATAAACCATTATAAATTAAGAGATAATTTACAAGTTGTAAATAAAAACAAGGTCATAAATAAATAAGTAACTAAGTAAATTTTACTGTTCTTTTCTACTCTCTCCAATCACTAAATTTCGGCTGTGACGTCACAGTAGGTGTTAAAAAGTTGGCACGCTCGGTTTCGATACAAATCGTGATACTAGGCGTTATCTATTGTATATATGATATCTGTGTGTCTGCCTACCCCAACGGGAAAAAGGTGTAATTGTATGTATGTATGTATTCGCGGTTAGTTGATGAACAGTGTCTAGGCATTGTTCTAGGGATCGAACTGCAAAGTTAAGTTTGTTTTGACAAGTTTGTACGGAAGCCTTGGGATAAAGTTGATTTTGTGACATGTGGAACACCATTATTTTCATTGCGAAAATAATTATGTATATCTATATTAAAAAATCTATTTAGACATTTGAAAAAAACTTACATTTGCATTATAATCAAATTCACATTAGATAAATGTTTATTATTGATTAGATTTGGTACCGATGACTCATACATCATTCACATGATTTATTAGTAAACAAAGTAAAGCAACAAAAGCTCAACAATAATTTAGTAGCCTTGATTGTTATCAATGTGCACTTACCTGTATCAAAAGTAACAATAGGTTGGTGTTGTATAGTTCCTGAGCTAACTGTGCTACTATTATGTCCGTTTGTGGCTCTGCATCAGATGTTCCATATAACATGTTCTTTATCAACACCTGTCAACAAGATAGTTCAGTTTGTATTGAGTTCAACTTACTGTCATCAAGCTCTGAGCCATAAACACGTTAAATTAAACGAAATTTACGAACCAGATTTTTGCTAACATCCTCCTGCGCTTTCTCAGCTTTCTTGTCGCCTCTCTCTAGAGCTGTAACAGCATCTTTTAATGATCTCACGAGCTCCGCCGGACTCTTCTGGGACTTTCCAAAGAGAGGCATAATAGTATCTCGATACTCTGGACAGTTGACCCAAGTAATGCTGTCTACATAAGATTGTGCCTGCAAACAAATCGACGCTTAACATTGCATAGTATCACTTGAACGTAACAATCTATGCACTTGCACTATAAATTCACGAGAATGCAAGAGAAACGATATCTGACATATTAAAAAATCGTTTGCCAACCTGGCGCTAAGGCACTGGACTTTATGGAATTTCTATGACTCAGTTTATTTAGTCTTTATTGAGCGTGAATCCACTAAATGTGAAATGTAACTCACTTTCAGAATAATTACTACAATTTTCCCTAGCAAGACAGACCACCACACGAAACGAACAGCTGTGATGTCAATAGAAAAATTGCCATTTTTGAAAAATGCAAACTTGTACAATTGCCGTCAAATACTTCCACAGATTATCTATGAATAAAAAAAATTATATGAATGCTTGTGTAGAATCCCCTTTAAAAAATTAGTTCTCGATAATTGCGCATCACTATTGACAGCTAATCAAATTTACTGTCACTGTCAAAAATGTCACAACACTGAATGTCAAAATGCGAAAGATGCGAAACGTGTCGTGTCCTCGCGGCTCGCTCTCGGTCGGTCTCCCTCCGATCCGGTTATCCTGCCTTATCCGCTCGAGTTTTTGACTGAAGGAAAAGCGATCTTGAAATTAAAATTCTAGGTTACTTTAGTAAGTTAAATTCAGCGGCAGTTAGAAAGCCATGGCGGAAGCTGCAAGTGAAAAACTATCGAAAAAGTGAGTACTTGAGTGATAACAATGTACGCCTTACGGACTATCACATTACCATTTCGAAATGAGTTGCTCATCCAGCGATGCGCCAGCCTATCAACTTCGTTGAGCAAACGGTGGGTTTATTACTTATTCTCAACAGATTTGTAAATGTTTTTCATTTTTACCGTCTTTCTTGGCCGTAGTGAACTGAAGAGGCGGTTAAAAGCCGAGCAGAAGTTGAAAGAGAAGGCAGAGAAAGTAGCACAGCAGCCGGTTGCTGATGCTACGGAGAAAAAGTCTGCGAAGGTAGCAGAAGAAGAAATCAGTCCGAATGAATATTACAAGCTTCGCACAGCTGCAGTCGCAGCACTCAAGACTGGGTCTAAAGATGACCATCCATATCCTCATAAGTTTACTGTGACCACCTCATTAGAAGAGTTTATTGAGAAGTACAATCATGTCGCAAGTGGTGAAGTATTAGATAATGTTACACTCTCACTGGCTGGCAGAGTGCACTCCATCAGAGAATCTGGTGCTAAACTTATATTTTATGATCTGAGAGCAGAAGGTGTGAAAATTCAGGTAAGCATAATAACTCAGCATTCAAAATAATAAGATTAGAATCATACTCTATTATTACAATTATAGCTGCTGTTTCTTAAAACAACTCAAAAACAATATTGTAGTACAACAAGTTAATAAAATCCACTATTGCACCATTCTTTTTTTAAATGTATTTTGCCTTATATCACTTAAAAATCTTTGTATATTTTCTTAGCAATTATTAAACAAATCTGTATAATACAAAAAATCTCTTTTCTCTAAATAATGAACATTTCAGGTTATGGCGAATGCTAAACTGTATGAATCTGAGGAGAAGTTCACAACAGACACAGATAAACTGAGACGAGGAGACATCATCGGTTGCACTGGAAACCCCGGCAAGACAAAGAAGGGAGAGCTCTCCATTATACCTAAAAGTATTAAACTGCTCTCGCCATGTCTCCACATGCTACCACATTTACATTTCGGACTTAAGGATAAGGAAACAAGATTTAGGAAGAGATATTTAGATCTTATTTTAAATGATAAGGTAAGCAATAAACATACATCAAATTAAGGTCTAAGCTTTCCTATTTCACAGCTGAATTACTGGCAAAGTGGTGGTACCGCCAAAGCAGAATAACAAAAGTCGTACCACTACAAACATAAATCCCTACCACTACACCTCTCCTAATCAACACAAATATAATTATTGTATTGTTAAATATTACAATTGTGTGTTTATTTGTTTGGGACTTATTCACGGCCCAACTGTTAAACTATTTAGCTGAAATTTTGCACAGGGATAGCCAGTATTATGGATGATGCTATAGGATAATCTTTAATGCGGGCAAAGCCGTGAGGCACAGCTTGTGAATTAATATTGCTGTGTCCTTCCTGGGACTATAATACAGAACTGTACATATAAGTATGTAGATGAATTAAACATACTGAATCAACTGCCCCTACCATCTTATTACCAAAGATTCAATGGTTCTTCAATAAAACAATCACTATATTTCAGGTACGACAAACATTCTACACAAGAGCAAAAATAATAGCATATGTCAGACGTTTCCTAGATAACATGGGCTTCCTAGAGATAGAGACTCCTATGATGAACATGATACCCGGAGGTGCAACAGCAAAACCATTTATCACCCATCACAACGACTTAAACATGGATCTCTACATGAGAATAGCTCCAGAGTTATATCACAAAATGCTAGTAGTTGGTGGCCTCGACAGAGTCTATGAAATTGGCAGACAGTTCCGTAATGAAGGCATTGATCTGACGCATAACCCTGAGTTTACAACATGCGAGTTCTATATGGCATATGCGGACTACAATGACCTTATACAGATTACTGAAACCATGCTCTCAGGTATGGTTAAAAGTATACACGGTACTTATAAGGTATGTTGTAATTGTAAGGTGTATTTCATTTATTTTGTTACTTTGTTATTAAAATTGTATATGTAGTTATGTAGACAATTATAGTTTCGATTATCAGTCATTAAGATAATCATTAAGAATAGAATAGTTTATATAATTATATACTTACATAAATTATATATAATAGCATTTTTTAGGGTTCTGTGGTCCTGACAAGGAACCCTTATTCGTTTTGCCATGTCTGTCTGTCTGTCTGAGATTTTGCTAAGAGACTGTTAATACTAGAAAGCTGTAATTTTGTGGGGGTATGTATATATATTACGCCGACTACTACTACTGAAATAAAATTGTGAAAATATTTTTTTTAGGGTAGCTCCCCTATATGAGAAGTGGGGATGAATTTTTTTTTTCATCGTCTACCCCATCGTGTGGGGTTTCGTTGAATAGGTCTTTTAAAATGACTTAAGGGTTGCAAATACCATTTTTCGATTGAATGCTCCATTTACGAAATATTAAACTTTAAAGTGAAAACTATAGCAGTTGAGATAACTTTATAATATTAGCAGTAATAGTTGTTGAACTTGGGTGTTGGATAATTTTGTACCAAATACAAAATCCTTTGAATAAATCCTTTAAAGTGACAAAGACGGAGTACTTAGTTGCTTGTTTATAATGGGTAAAGACTTGCATTGAATAACAGGCTACTACGGAACTCTACACTGGCCCGACACGCACTTGGCCGGTTATTAATTAATTAAAAATAAATAAAAGTAAGCATAGCATCGCATCACTCATACTAATAGCACTAGTTTATGAAAGTAACAATGTAATTATTTAGGTTGATATTAAGGTACCTATATGTAAAAGAAAATGAGAGTAACATCTGCCGACAAACTGCTCAGCAGTTTGAAAAAGAAATTGTACTTATGCAAGGCATAAGTACAATTTCATATAGATTAAATCATCATAATAAGTACAATTTTATAAATTTAAAAAAAACTTAAATATGAATAGCTGATCAATACAAATGCAAAAAAGTGCTGAATGTTGCTTGTTGCAGAAAATAGCATACCTAAGCTACTTACTGCCACTTGATGCGCACCAAGTACATCGCTGACGGATTTCATAAGCATCTTATGTATACACACAGAATAAATAATAGTACAAGTATATGTTATTGTTAATAATATAAGCTGTAGATATCACTTTTACAACTTGATATTAGCGAAGAGATATAAATAAACGTAAAATTAAAATGTATTCCAAGACCTACAAATTGCTAATGTGTCAGCTATTTCTTATAAAAATTTTATATATTTTAGGTTAAGTATCACCCTGATGGGCCAGAAGGTCAAGAGGTGGAGGTAGACTTCACTCCTCCGTTTGCGAGGGTGCCCATGATTGCTACGTTGGAGAAGCTCCTCAATGTGAAACTGCCGCCTGCTGATCAACTGGAATCAGCTGAAGCAAATGCACTTCTTAGCAAGCTGTGTGAGAAGCATGAGGTAATAAGAATTTTATATTTAGTAAAATTTGTTTTTACTTAAGTTTCTGAAAGAAAGAATATATTTTGATTGTATGTTTGTAATTTGAAGTGTTGTTAACTATTAGAGTACCAGTTCATACCAAAATGTAGGTTCAGATGAAGGGTAATAAATTTCATTTTCGCAGTTCACATAGTGCATAGTATATATTTTTTTTATTTTGTTAATAAGTGAGTGACTTTTCGATGTTTTGTCTACAGGTAGAGTGTCCGCCACCTCGCACTACTGCCCGGCTTCTAGACAAACTGGTTGGTGAATTCTTGGAGGAGAAATGCATCAACCCTACCTTCATCTTAGATCATCCTCAAATCATGAGTCCGTTATCCAAGTACCATCGAGAAATCCCTGGTTTAACTGAAAGGTAAATATTAAAAACAACATTTTGTAAAATTACTTCATGAAATTACTTAGATATGAATTAAATGTAACTTAATATTATTTTTTTAAAAATCTATAAGTTCAGTTTTAGGCTTCAACCCTATATTCAACTTCTATTATGGTCATCATCTTCTTACCCTTATCCCACTTAAGTGTGGTTGGTGCAACGGTTCCATTGGAAGTGAATGACATGTTGGGTCTTCCATTTACGTCCGTATCAATTATTATTATTAATATTTGTTACTGTCTTATGGTATTCTATCGAAATATATGCATAGCTTTATCTGAACACTTTATCGTCAGGTCTTATAGTACTGCTATACTATAAGTCAAAAGTCAAAGCATTTATTCAGTACTAGCAGCCCGCCCCGGCTTCGCACGGGTAGAACATAGATGCCTACAAAATTTGCATCAGTTTGTTGCATCGAATATAAAATATTAACATATTTAACAAACATCGTCATATGTCAACCAATTTACACAAAACCTTAACGAATTATGTACCTAAGACCTAAACCTTTCTCATAAACACTCTGGTTATTGGTGAAAACCGCATGATAATCCGTTCAGAAGCTATTGAAATTATTGCGAACAGACAGACAGACGCAGTGATGGACATTGTTTTATAACACTTACGTAGTGTTATTGAACGGCCCTTTGGCATAAAGGATAGTTACCCTGATTCTGACCCGAGGGTCGTTGGTTCTAATCCTAGCTATATACCTACCTATGAAAGTAGCTTCTTAGCTTTGATTCATGAAATTTGTTCAATAGTTATAAAACTATGAGCTTTAATCAACTTTCATAGGTCTGATCAATTCGAAAATCTTTTTCTTCAACGATATTGTAAGAACATGGAAGCATTGACCTGATGCTGGGACATCTCCTGGACTCTACAGAATACCCTCACCAACTTACAGCTCAGATTTTAAATATCGTGTTTAGAGTCATTGGAATGCTTTTAATGAAAATATTATACATAGATCAGTCAGGGTGGTTATATTATATTTTATATATAGATCATTATTATTTTATACAATAGATCATATTAATACTATATTGACTTCAAATTGATTGTGATCGGTGGGGATCTACAGAATAGCTAAGCTTATAATAATATTTCCGTAGTAACTATGACCTAATCTGTGGTTTCACTGCAAATATTTTAATAATTTTGCGATGCGTGTATGTGAAATCCGTGATATCTTCTAGAGTTTTCATTTGAATTATATACTGTAAAGGACAATTTTAATCTATAATATGTGGCCAAGTTAATTAACGTAATTATTTGGATAAGGATTAATACTATATACTTGAAAATAGCCTTGGAAGTTATGTAATATTTAAAAAAAAAAATTAAAGATTCTAATGGTTACTGTGAGTCAACCTTAAGAGATAGACATATGCTGTCGCGGACTTTTTTGTAGGTGTTATTAAGTTGTACAACTCTTCCATAGAAAATATTCTTCCATCTGTTTTCAATTGAGCAGCGTTCGTAAGAAACGTGTTTTTTCGACCGTTTTTTTGTCGACTTATGTTGCAAATTAGGTCTCCACGAATGTACCTTTGATTTTAACGGGATAATATAAAGCCTATTTTCATTTCGAAAGTCCATTCTATATATTAGTAAAAGATTTTTTTAAATCGGTCTAATATTTTTTGAGCCAAATCATTACAAACATACAAAAATACAAATGTTCTCTCTTTATAATATTAGTATAGATATGGGCATATTAAAAAATTGCACTTACACACGTCAAATAACATTAAATAGATCATAATCAATAATAATTATTATAGATATAACAGAAACATAACTTATTGCTTTGAATTTACAAAAAAAACAAAGGTATTGAGTCATTCAGCTTTCATCTAGACGTCGAACATCACACTTAAAACACATGTTTAATTCCCCTGATTAATGTAGGGTTGCCAACCTTACTATTACGTGCACTATAGAATTAAAATGATGCTTGCCAAACTAAAATTGCCTAGTACCGATGGTCATTAACCCACTTCTGTCTATTCAGATTCGAGTTATTCGTAATGAAAAAAGAAGTCTGCAATGCTTACACTGAATTGAACGACCCGGCGACTCAGCGCGAGCGTTTTGAGCAACAAGCAAAGGACCGAGCAGCTGGTGACGATGAGACGCCGCCTACTGACGAGGCATTCTGTACCGCACTGGAGTATGGGCTACCTCCCACAGCTGGGTGGGGACTTGGGGTTGATCGACTTACTATGTTCCTCACTGATGCTAATAACATCAAGGTAAATATTATCCAACCTTGGACTGTGTCATACTTTCCTCAACCACATTGTCAATTACAAACTGGTGGAATAGTGGCCAAATGCTAGCCTAAAGTATTAAAAAAAAGGTTGTTGATAGATAGTTACAAAAATTATTAACGTGAGGCCCATGGCACATTACAAGGTCATATTTGCTTTTATAATCTCTACTAAATTAACCATTTCAATTTATTTTTTCACTAAGAACAGATCTTAGTGAAAAACATTTATAAATAAAAATGAAGAAGAAAATCCACAACCACTTATTAGGGTTCCATAGACGAATGGCATAAAACGGAATCCTTACAGATTTGTCATGTCTGTTTGTCCGTCCGTATGTCACAGTCACTTTATTCTGTAGGTTGATGTATTATGTAAACTGTTTTACGATTTTTAGACATAAATAAAAAATTTAAAAGCTCCCTATACTACAATAATACATACATTACCAAAATAAAAATTTCATCAAACCTAGACGTGCGGGGTGTCTATAGATAGGTATTTAAAAATGACATTGAGGTTCCTGAAACTATTTTTTCTCAAAGTCAATTGATTGAAAGATAGACACTTCCAAAGTGGTAAAATGTGTGTCCTCCCCCCCTAACTTTTTAAATAAGAGACATAAAAATCTAAAAAAATATACCTATGCTGTGGATTTCAATGAACACTTTCTACGAAAATTGGTTTGAACGAGATATTTTCAGCAGTTTTTGAGTTTTCAAAGACAGCAAATATAATTTTGTCATTTATACAAACACTTATAACTATTAACTTTGATAATATCTCTTTAATAGTCTTTGATTATAATATGTCTTTATAATCAAAGACTATGAAAAACAAAGTTTGTTAGTTTTCTGGCAAAAAACTATAGTTATAAAATACTGTACTGTGTTACGGAACCATACGAGTGCGAGTTTGACTTGCACTTGGCCAGATTATTATGGTTCTAACTTCGGAGCATTTACCAATTTGGTAAATGCTCGAAGGATTCTAACAATGATAGCATTGGTACTCTCATTTTATGTATCACAAACGAAATAAATTATTAGTACATATTACATATGTATAACTTGTTTTGAATGCAATTTCTGAGAATGATCTAATGCACATCTTAACAATCACAATGAAATTGATTAATCCATTTATATAGTGATATTGATAAACTCTTGAGGTTATCTTCTACCACTTATTAATGTATCGAGTGCATATACTTAAATCTATATATTTATTTCTTATTTAATCACACCAAAATGCTAACAGATACCTATTTATGGAAAAAAATTGATGGAGGTAACCATGAAAAAAGGATGTTGTATTCTTTTCTTGTCATCATTACCACTTTTCACCTCTATCCACACATGTAAAAGTAAAACTGCTGGCCAGTTGTAATATCTTTACAGCGGGGGCTAGTGGTCTAAGTTTATTCATATATAGGTGGAACTTTTTTTTACCTCACAGACAAGCATTTGACCCTTACTTTGCTGTATACTGGTATGGAACTAGAGACCATTCTAGACGTTTTTCATACAATTAAAGTGTCCGGCACCACATGCCACATACCACAGCGTTGTGCGTTACGATCAAGAGACCAAATCTTAAGATGGCATTGTGCTTGTATGGAAAAAGGGCAGTGAGATGTAGTGAGGCTTATGACAATTTGACTCAAGTTCAATCCACATAATGCAACTATCGTAACCAAGTCTTCCAAGCGGGCTATAACTTGGGTGGTTCGAGCCACAGACAAAGCCTACCACCAGTCGCCATCCAGGGATTACATTACCTGTAGAGTAGATTAAGGTCTAAGCCTAGAGATGCAGAATGGTGACATTGACCCATGAGTGACAATAACCTCTGCCAACTCATGACAAATTTGTCGCTTGAACCATCCAAGTTCTGACATTAGATTTGGTGTATGTTGGAAGACAAGTTAAGCCTTGGAACCAATCTGTAGATATATATATTATAACGAGTAGTGCTGCTGATAGTACCTTGTAGAAAACTATTACCACAATAGTACTTTCAATGTGCAACCCAAGTTGCTGGTAAGCTTTTATAAAAAAAAAAAAAAAAAAAAATCTTTCTAGACCATACTCAAGTGCTTTTAAACTTTGACTTTGTATATTATTTTATTTTGCAGGAGGTATTGCTGTTCCCTGCAATGAAACCTGATGATCCAAACAAGCATAATGCGGAGGAAGAAAATGCTACTACTGTACCAGTTCCCAATGGATCATAAAATTGTTTTTCATGAAAGCAATGTAGTACAATAACTAGGTACCTAATTCATTGTTTTATGTATGCTTTGTTGTACTAACAATATTTTTGTCAATAAATTATTTACATAACAGTAAACTTTGTATTTTCTGTTAGGTCTACTCATGTTGAACTAATCTATACAGTACAGGACCACTTCCCACATTGGATTTGTGGACTGGAAATTCTGCAAATGAGATATATTGCAACTGCTGGTAACTTTCAACAAACTTTTAAAGAGGAGGAAGTTCTCAATTCGTCTAAATTTTTTTTTTTGTTTGTTTACCGATTACTCCACCAATTAGTAACCATTTCCAATGACTATTTTTCTTCATAGGTAGGAATCTCCAAGGTCCCATTTAAATGTTATCAAGATCTGATAAGTATCTCCAGCGCACCAGCGGCCAGGGAAATACATTAGTATGAAATCGCCACGAACTGCACGCACCTGCGGCCCATGGCCAGGTGCGCACGCTTTGTGGCACATCTTGTGTATCCGCTAGTGCGCGCCTGGTCTTAGTCTCTCAGCATAGAAGTGATTTTTTTTTAGTTTTTAAACTAAGGTAGCTTATAAACTAAAAAAAACCCACTTTACATTTATGTGAATTTCTACTGAGCAATCGTGCTACACACTTGGCTGCATCATCAAACAATTATTCAGTCAGTTATAAAAAATAAATAACATTCTAAGCCAAAATGCAAATTTATTTTAGAAAGCCTGAAGAGATGGGGATAAGGAAGAGTACTTGTAAAAATATTTCACGAAATGATTCAAAATAATAATAAATACAGGTATCTATAAAACTTGTAATAAATTATTAGTTATAGCAGATAAAATAAGAGTACACACATTAAAATAGTGTTTGAAACAAATGCCATCATGAGTCACCTTGTAATATCAATTAATGCTAAATAAAGATGTACAAGTAAATAGATTTTTGGAACATTCTCATTAGCTAAAACATATAAATATTTAATCAGAATTTGAATATGACACAAGGTAAATATTATTTCCATCCTTCATTCGTCCCCTTCATCAACAGTTGTAGAGTTATAATGTTCACCTAAGCCAAACATATGCCTATGATATGTTATTACCAAGGGAGGTCCTTCAAACTCAGACCCCTGCTCTATAGAATCAGGCCCTGTGGCCTGTATCACAGATATAGGACATTTCAAACAATTAGAAAGTGCCCTAATCTCTAACTGCCCACCCCACACTTTAGTGTCTTTTATTTTATCACAATAATCTCCAAACTCAACATCTGTTAGCATATCAAATGTATCAGGATTACTCATAAATGGGACAAAGTCTTCCTTATTGTTCCTGATGTAATCTGAAACTTTAGATCGCAAATCAATTACTGAGAGCTCTTTTTCTTTCTTATACGCCAGCTGGTG
Organism: Cabera pusaria; assembly: GCA_954871355.1. NCBI lineage: Eukaryota > Metazoa > Arthropoda > Insecta > Lepidoptera > Geometridae > Cabera > Cabera pusaria. The sequence goes on from OX940887.1 coordinate 20,528,690, forward strand.
AGATACCGCTTTGTATAAACAATCCCCATCAGAAGCTATAGCAAATATCTTTAACTTCTTTGGTTTTAATTTATTTCCAATAGTTTGCAGCTCTAAGTTCCTAGGTCCATGTAAGTTCTCTTTTTCTTGGACCTTGATCTGCTCCTCTCGGTCTTTTTCTTGTTGAGATTTCTTGTCCCTTCTTTTCTGAGCTTTACTTAGTTTCGGCTGCATGACTTCAGATTCAGTTTCAGTTTCTTCTGCAGGATTCTCTGGCACGAACTCTTCAATTTCTGCTTTGTGCCGTATTTCCATTTCAGTTTCTAGTCTAGCAATTTCTACTGTAAGTTCCTTCTTCTTCGATTTATCATTTTTCGCAGCTTTCTTCAAAGCTTGTATTGTGGCCTGTAGCTCTTTTTTTTCCTTCCGATGTCGGCTTTCAATTACAGACAATTCATCTAAATCATCGCCCATATTAGAGATATAGCGTTATTTACTAAAAAAAAAGTAACTTAGATAAATATAATACTTATATTGAAAACAATTTATAAATTTGTTTATTTTTTAGGTTATATCAGAAAAGAATGATAACATGACATCACAGATTACTATATACTATATGTGTAATATATGTGACATTAAAGAGAATATAAATACTACGTAAGATAAGATGACGGCAATTTGTGACAAACTGACAGACAGAAGGAGGAAGACACAGACCATGAATGAAATGACACTAGCGAGGCAATAGTCCACGGATCAGTAGTCATTGCACCGTGGATGGAGTATTAAATGGATTTGGCATTTATATAACAATAATAATATGAGAAGGACAAATCTATACAATCCTAGACAAAATCCAAATTCCTGTTTGCATTCACGCTAACGTGAGTTCAAAATGTATGGAATGACATTTATGTTTCCGCAAAAAAATTTAATTCCCATACATTTTGAACTAGCGTTAGCGTGAATGCAAACAGGAATTAGGATTTTGTCTAGGGGCCCTGATGAGACCGACCTAGAACAGAGTTTGTCCCTTTATTTTGTATGGACGACTAAAATATATACTATTATAGAACATATATAGCACTAGCAGGTTGTTAGACAAGGACACACTCCCACCCGGGTGCGTTTCGAATGGGCCGTTATGTTATACAAAGCAATTATACGCAATACGGATTAAATTGAATTTGTCAAAATATCTGCAGTGCACCATATTTTTATATTACGTCTATGATTGCTTCACACTTTTAATAAGAAATAAAATAAGCTCGTATTGTGTTATTTAGGCATTTTTCAACGAAATTAACCATACTGACACCTCCAACTCTGAGATAGTATTTGCTTGACTCCCAATACAGTACTACAAGGCTCAGTAGGCACGTGGCCAAAATCAGTACTAACACCGTCATCTTGTAAAGTTTCACTTATGATCACTTTTGACAGGCAGCTGGAGATGATATTTGTTGTGGATATTTCGTGATTTTATTGTAATAAAAATATCTCAAAATATGCCAGAAGTGGTAATAAAAATAGGTGTTAGAGAGTTGATGAGTAGAAATTTTTATTTTAAAGAAAAGCAGTCTAGCGCTTCGATTATTCCATTTGAAAAAGTAAATGAGTGCGTAGCAGCTGCAACAGGTAAGTGTTACCATACCATTCCTTCCAAGTGTCCCCATTACTCGTATTACCAAAAAATACTAATTCATATTTAATTGGCTAAGGTAAATATAGTACATAAGTATTAAATTAACTTTACGTATGGTTAATTACATATTATATCTACTTAATTTTGCTGCCCTTTTTTAGGGTTCCGAAGCCAAAGGGTACCAACGGTACCCTATTACTGAGACTCTGCTGTCCGTTTGTCTGTCTGTTTGTCCGTCTGTCACCAGGCTGTATCTCATGAACCGTGATAGTTAGACGGTTGAAATTTTCACAGATGATGTATTTCTGTTGCCGCTATAACAACAAATACTAAGAACAGAACAAAGTTAAAAATTAAAGATTTTAAAACAAAAAACGTGTTTCCCTTAATCTCGGAATCTGAATCTGAATCTCGGAAACGGCTCCAACGATAAATAAAATTTAGTAAACAGGGGATTTCGGGGGCGACAAATCGATCTAGCTAGGATTCATTTTCATAAATGTTGTTTTATTCGTGTTTTCAATAATCGACTTAAAATATTACTCTTCCCGACATCTATTGGCAAGTAGAAGTAGCTTTTGGCAAAGCTCAGTGTTCAATCTGCAATCAACTACAAATAACTTACCTGTGTAATAGCCTTTGCAATTAATTCACCTCGACGCAACTAGATGGCAGCTCAGGAAAAATTAGCACGCGCAAGCGTTTCATTTATTAAATTTTAATGGGCCTCGGTCGATTTGTTTACTTATTTGAGATTAGCATACAGTAGTGTACAGTAATTATTAATATATCTTCTATATTAGTACTTAAAGAGTTTCATTTAGCTAGAATCAGTGGAAAGTTAGTTAGTCGTACGAACACTTGGTCTTCCAGATTTAATAATATTAATTACCTTTATGTTAACGTTTACTTGGTTTGGTGCTAACACCAAAATTAGAAATTAGAAGTTCGTCAGATGGCGTTCGGAACCCTCCGTGTGCGGGACAAAAGTCTGACTCGCACTTGGCCAGTTTTATTTCTCAGGTATTGCGGTTACCAATTGTGATCGTAATCCTATTGAAATGGTCTGCGCATCCTTGAAACAAAAAGTAGCCGAGGTAAATATTTTGAAGTCATCCAATCAAATGCCAGAAATGGTAAAGAATGCTTTTTATTCCATTCCTGTCGATGAATGGCGCAATCATTGCGCCCACGCCAAAAAACTAGAAGAAGAGTATCGAAAAAGAGATGAAACGGCTGTGATCACGATGATTTTGCTCAGTAGTTTGACTTTGGTAAGTTTTATTTATCAAAATCTAAATATATTTACTATACATTTCAAGGATATTTGGACGAACCTTTCATCAAACAATTATGCTCTGACACTGAAGAAAGCAGTTACGATGATGAATGATGATGAATTTTGAAGATACAGATGGTGAAGAATTTCATATTACGCAATCTCTTCTCAATATAGTTAATGCAGTGCGGCGGTGTTGGTTGAGGTGATGCCGGTGAGCAATAAGAACTCGATGTTTAAAAGTTGCGATGTATTTGGCACGGGATAATTATAGCAATGATAGACATGCGTCTGCGCGGAGTATTGCGGGCTGACTGCAGAAGGCGGCCACCGGCCGGCTCGCCGCTAGGTTCGTCTGGTACACAGGAGGCGTCAGTGTGCCGTAGTAGGTACCTCGTCTATTGTTTATAAGGTTAGCTGGGAAGTCTTTACAGCGAACGTTCCGAGTGGCGGCTGCCTTCCGATTTTCTACCGGAATACCGGGCGCTTACGGGTTACAATTTATTTACTTAATGTTAAGATTATACAATTTTAGATTAGATTTTAGTACAGTAATAAATTAATTATTAGGTAACATTATTAGTAAGTAGTTTTAATTATGTTATTTATATTACAATGTTTGTTTATTAAGTTATGTTAAATTAAGTTTATTATAATTTTAGGTAGGCAAGGTAAGTATTAATTTAAGCTAGATATAATACTAGGTATTTAAGATTTAGGTTAGGGCATAGGTAAGTATGCCATAGCAGAACATAATTACATTAAAAAATACTGTTTTATTATTTAATATAATATACATTTTATACATATTTTCATATAATAAATCCTATCATCAAAACAATTCCTAAGTTTAAGTGTATTTACGGTCGAGTTACAATTCCCTAAAACTAGGGAGATTTTATTAGCTGCTAATTCTAATTCCATACCCACGCCCTCATGGCAATGTCATCCAAGTGCCAAATGATCCTTGTCACTCGGTCCTTGTGAGATCCATGAGCTCCAGATCCTTGAGCACGGTATCACAGATTATATATTAGTTACTACGTAACAGATACTTCACTCCTCTACAAAAACACAATACCAATGTTTATTTCAGACAATACAAGCAAAAAAACTGGCCAAGTGCAAGTCAGACTCGCACTCGTAGGGTTCCGTAACACAGTAAAGTATTCTATAACTATGATTTTTCGTAAATCAAAAAATAACTTTGTTTTTCATAGTGTTTGTATGAAAAACAAAATTATCTTTGCGGTCGTTATATCTCAAGAATTGTTGTATCTCGTTCAAACCAATTTTCGTTGTTAGTTTTTATTGAGATCTACAGCATATATGTTTTTTAGATTTTTCACTCCCATACTTTAAAAGTTAGAGGGGGGGGAGGGGACACACATTTTACCACTTTAGACGCGCCTATCTTGCAAATGATTGACTTTGAGAAAAAATGATTATCAAACCTCAGTGTCATTTTTAAAGACCTATCCATAGACACCCCACACGTATAGATTTGAATAAAATTTTTGTTTTTCGTTTCAGTTTCATGTATGGGAAGCCCCCCCTTAAACTTTTATATTTTTTATTTTTGTATAAACATCGGAAAGCGGTTCAGAGAATAAATACATCTATCTACCAAGTTTCAATTCTATAGCCCTAATAGTTTCGGAATAAAATGGCTGTGACATACGGACGGATAGATAGACAGACATGACGAATCTAATAAAATAATAAGGGTTCCGTTATTTGCCTTTCGGCTACGGAACCCTAAAAATGTGTCTAAGGCGCTCGACCTCGCGTTGTTATTTCTTTGTTCAGCGCGCGATGTAACGGCGAACGCCTGATACTGCAAAGGATTGTATAAAAAAAAATTACGAATTCATTTTATATATCTCACAAAATAACATCAAAATTCCCAACTAAAAGTCGAATTTGAAGTCGAGAAAGTGAATTTTACGCCGTCTTGTCATTCTAGTATCGTTAGCATAAAAAAAATGAAAAATATTATGCTTGTTATTTGTCAAGCCTGCAAAATGACTATGATAAACTTCAATCGTTATACGAATGCGCAGGGCTGCGTTCACTACATACGCTCGGAGTCATAGAATAACTTTACTCCTACTGGAGTGCTGCTCGGAGTGCACCCAAACGCTCTAACCCCGTTCACAACCTCAGAGCGTCGCACTCGGTTGTAGCAACTGTGTAGTTCACGACCTCGGTTGTTTCACTCCAGTTGCAACTTTTTAACCATCAAATTCGATGGTTAAAAAACGCTCTGACGTTTGTTACAGTAAATTTGGCGGGAAAAGCTGTAATTTTTTACAGATTAAGGGGATCGGAAGAAATTGGCATTATCGAGACCAAGACGTGACATGACGAGACATTAATCGTAAAAACAAACGGAAAATATTCAGAACAAGAAAAATAAATGAACATAACCTCGAAATTCGATTCTGCGCAAAGTGTCAAAGTCACAATTTGAGTAAAAAACACCCGTGGTCGTTTCGGACCTTCGAGCGAGTTGCAAAACAACCAAAAAACCTTCTTCGGAGGACGTGAACGGAGCCCAGTTATCCCGTCATTTGAATAATAATATACATTGCGCGCGCGTGAGCAGTGACATCCGACTGGCATACGTAGTATCTCCTAACTGGTCTGTGCGACTGGCAGATAGTACCGGCGGCGTTGACGAAAGTTTAGGTATAAAGCGCAGTAGCTATGGGCGAGTGAGGGGAGCCTGACTGTAAGCAGTAACGAAGGAGGTCGTAATATTACCATTACCACAACACTGTTCATTTATTTCTGTTTTATTCAGTGTCAAAGTATAGAATACATCAAGTTATCGTACATCGTTATTCAAGTCGAAAAGTTGAGTCAAAGTCACATTCAAGTCAATTTTTAGTCAAAGTCCAGTCCTAGTCATACCCTCAGCATTACGTAGTATTATTATCTTTTCTATGTCCTCAGTAAAAATGTGGACTTCACGATACGACTTAAGTTTATCATCAATCGATTTTAGGGAGGAAGGGGGAGAGGAGGGATGGTTAGAGCCCCCCTCCCTCTTTGAAGGAGAAGTTGCGGAAACCCTCCCTTTCGGAGATATATATTTTTTTTGTTTTCTAACTTATCTTTTGAAAAATTAAATACTCAGCTAACTAGTAGTTAATGAGTGGGTTGATGGGTTCATTCCTTTGATTATATACTTGTCGTTCATTCATACACTAAAGGTCAAACACTCAAAATGACAAGAGGATGTAAGTTATAGAAACGGTCCACAATTGACAGATATATCGGCGAACAACATACAGACGAATCGAGAAAACTTTGAAAACGTTTATAGTGTTCTTTTTAGCGCTTCGCCGACCGCAGTGGCTCGCTCGCTTCGCTCGCTCAGCTCGCGAGTGGTGTTGTCGCAGTACAAACCTAAACCTTACCTAATGATTTGCGTTAGTTACTTTTTAGCTACGTAGTGTTATTATCTGTTTTATTATTTAGTGATTTGCGCTATATCACATAAGGGCGTACAGCAGGAGTACAGAAAACGCTCTTAACTGTATGGCACGTAAACGATGACTGACTGACGAGAATAACACAAAATGGCGTCAAAACAATACGTTTCGTGTCACAATTTCACATATAAAAATATTCCCCTTTTATTTAAGTTTTAGTGGATAAACATCGAAAACACATTTTAAAGGAGATATTATCTAGGTAGGTTAGGTTAGGTAGGTACTTTGAAATTTGTTTGCTTTGCCCTAATTGTATAAACAGCTTTTTTTACCCCACTTTCGAAAATTTAACGACTTCATAGCAGGTATAATGGACGTTGAATTTGCGTTGTTGTGATTAGCTATAAACACATAGTTATCTGTGGTTGTGATATAAACTAACAAAATGTAAAAATGTAAGGCGAATTTATATTTATATCTCGGAAAGTATTAGATTCCGCAAATTAAAACTTCACACAAAGCCTTCGTGCAATAACACCTTGCTGTGTGAAAAATGTGACCACTGAATTCGATTGGTGGTAAACTAAAGTTAAGCCATTTTAAGCCCTGGACAGACAGCTGTGGTCTGTGGCCCGCCTGCGGTCAGCTGTGATGTACTTCGAGCATATACCAATGGAGATGTTAACGTTGTAATCCGCAACCATTTTTTTTCTGCCGATACTTACGGGGTACGAGGTAAACTCGCATTGCACACACACAAATCAATCACGATCCCGCACACTAGCTTGAAACACGCACACAGTATTAAAAATACAGCGTAGTTACGCAAGCTCATATGGCCAAAAATGGCTATATGGCCAGAGGGGTACGCCTTGCGTTAACATTTCCATTGGTAAATGCTCGAAGGTGATGTATGGAAAACAATTAGATCGTTCGCACTGACTCAGAGTGGACCATTACATACATCACAGCTGACCGCAGCCGTCTGTCCAGGGTATCAAGCACACGAGCGGTGGCGGTCAGCCTGGGATCAAGCCGCGGTCAGTTGTGATGTATGGAAAACAATGAGATGGTCCCCACTGTGTGGACCATAGAAAACAATGAGATCACAACTGACCGTGGCATTTGTGCAAAAACTTAAGGCCCTTATTCACGATCCATCCCAGCTGTACGTCAGCTCAAGGCCGCGGCGCTGGATTTAGGATATAGCATACTGACTGTCGTGCGCGCATCAAGCGAGCAGGGTAAATAGAACGAAAAATATTTTTAATTATAAATGTATATTATACGTATATGTTAAATCTACTGTACAGCAAGTCTATAGACCATCAAGCCGCACGATGCTGGACTGCTCTGACGTACGTCCGCGTTGTTCACTGTCCATCTGCACGACGCTCGCGGTGGTGGGGGTGCTCGCTGGATGCAAAATCGGTCGTGCAAGTCCAGCAAATAATTAATAATAATTATTGACATACGTCAAGCCTATTCACGATACTTTTGCATCGTGCATCGTGCATGTCCTTGAGCTGACGTACAGCCGGGATGGATCGTGAATAAGGCCTTTTTTTGAAAAGATTGGCAAGTTTAATATTTATTAAACGTGTAGCAAACACCGTTTTATTTTTTTACTGTGTATTATTATCTATTCTGTGGTTTTAGTCACCGTTTTGACGATGACGGTATAAAATGTATGACTTTGACAGCAATCGTTAAAAATCTTTCTACCGCTACAGTAGCGGTGGACTTATGTTCAACTCCTTTTTTTTTTAAATGACGTTTAGGTATTATCTGTGGTATTATTAGTTGTAATGGAAATTTAAAGTCCTTTCCACACTCGCGCGCGATTCACGACGTGAAATTGCGGCGCGGATCACATTGATTCGCGCGCGATTTGTTTTGTTATTAAAATAATACGTCTTTTTTAGCGAGAAAACCAACCCCTTTTATAGGTTTGAATAATAAAAGTATGCCTATGCCTACGGCACATAATGTATTGCCTGATACATTTACTAGCCAGCTTCTATACACTCAGCCGTGCAAATCGATGCAGCCAGTCAGCAGATCCATGTAAGAGAATAAATAAGTAAATCAATTATTGCACTAAACCACTTCTCTCTACGACTAAACTTATTTTTAATGTTTGTTTGGCATAACACTGGCTAAATATACCTTTTGTGTGTAGCCATACACTTAAAAAATGTATTGCGCCATGAATAGACAGCTTTACGTGTTTTATTGAATTACTGAGAAATTTTGAATAAACATAATTTAAAATATTCTATAGAAATAAAAAATATTTTCATCTTCCGCCTGATTACATTTTAGCACTTAAAAATGTTTAATCCATAAAATGAAAATGTTTAATCATCATAAATCCCATTACCTAAGTATATTTTACTGGCAATGTCGGAAATCACAGAATAATTAGTAACACCTAAGGTCCATGAACGCAAGGAAATATTCACAAAACTTGTTGGTGTGAGTGATTTTTTTTGTTTGTGGTTAGATTTTTGTCTCTGTGTGCACTGAGTGCGGCTTTGTTTACCTTATAGCCAGATCGTACAATTTAGGATGAGCTCTGTTACAGTATATCTTTTTAAGCATAAGAGGTCTTCCGGTTGGTCTTACTCATAATTTCTTAGTGTGCTATAGGTACAAGGCCTTGTTATCTTACACAGTGACACAGAATAATGAATAGTACAAGTAACAGTGGTCGATAGACCAGTCAAAATGAGCTTTGCTAGCCTGATTTGCATGTTCGATAAGGGATCTAGGCAAATTGGTGATTATTTTAACAGCTGTTCAACATATGAATTACTCTAAATTATTATTAAGTCACAGAATAAATAATAGTATGTGAGTACATATTTCTAGCACACTGTTTTGGTTTTTTCCAATCAATCAGTTCTAGTTTCAGCGACGACGACCAAAGGTAGGTTAAAGTTTGGCAGGAAGTCGCTGTCTAGTTTACAAGCTTTTATCACGGTAATATTACCGTGCTTTTATTTAACGTGCAAGTTGCAATGTATGTATGTTGTGTAGGTATGTAACTATGTATGTTCGAGTGGAATCTTGGAAGCTTAGACCCACTTCCCGATGTCCGATTTGACTCGTATTTGGTGAACTTACGTATCTTCGGTGACAATACAATGATATGGTACCATGGAGCTGGTCTTATGATGGAGACGGAAGATAGCCATAGGAACTTCTGAACTAAGCAAGATAAACCCATAGAATGTGGGCTCGATTGATTCGTCTAGAAGAGAACTTTACTCCTAGATGATATCTAGGGTCTGATGATGGAGCTGGAAGGTGGGCACGAAATCTCTGTGATAAAACAATATAACCCCACCGAGCTGGGGCTCGATTGATTAGACTAGCGTAACACTTTACACCTAGATGATATCCAGGGTCTGATGATGAAGCTGGAAGGTGGCCACGGCATCTCTGTGATAAAACAATATATAACCCTACCGAGTTTGGCCTCGATTCTTTAGACTTGCGGAGCAGTTTGCACCTAGGTAATATGGATATCACCTAGGTGCAAACCTTCCATTCCAGCTTCATCATCAGACCCTGGAGGTGGCCACGGCATCTCCGTAATGAAACAATATAACCGTTTATTATTATATTATAACGAGTTTGGGCTCGATTGATTCGTCTTGAGGAGCACATTACACCTAGATGATATTCAGGGTCCGATGATGAAGCTGGAAGGTGGCTATGGCATTTCTGTGATAAACCCCACCGAGTTTGGGCTCGATTGATTTGCCTTGAAGAGCACTTTACCCATAATTACATCATAATATCTGTAGGATATTTTAAAACATTACGCCTACTCTAAAATAGGTAGGTACTTAAGTACCTAGTTCCTTAAACCTAGTAACTAAAAAGTTAAAAATAAATTAAGAGTAAAAAATATTTTTTAATGACTGTGATCCTCACCCATTGCACTATTGACGTGAACACACTCCAGACACAAGCATATTTAGCATAGTTGGAAGAGATGATAGAAAACAATAATAATAATGTGCAACCCACATTTACCAGTAACACAGAATAATGAATAGTACAAGTAGGTATCAGAAAATTAAAAAAAAATAATTAAATAAAAATCGTATTGACCTTTACTGCCAAGGCATAGAAAAGATAATAATACAACGTAGCCAAGGGCCTGCTAAGTACATAAGTAGTAACGTGACCAGACGTCACATTTTGAACGGGAAGTTCCAGCCTGGCCTGGTAGGTACGCAGACAGGCGATACGATTGGATTATTTGATACTCATTTGTTTATTAATATAGCCACGCCTATTTCTCGCTATTCTTTTATTTGCTAGCAGCAGATAGGCGACATGATGATATTTGTAATAATTTGTTCTTTAGCCACACGAGTTTCTCGATTTTTAGGGTTCCGTACCCAAAGGGTAAAACGGGACTCTATTACTAAGACTCCGCTGTCCGTCTGTCTGTCTGTCTGTCCGTCTGTCACCAGGCTGTATCTCATAAACCGTGATAGTTGACAGTTGAAATTTTCACAGATGATGTATTTCTATTGCCGCTATAATAACAAATACTAAAACAGAATAAAGTTAAAAATAATAGAGGGTCCCCATACAAGAAACGTGATTTTTGCTATCTATGAACGCCTTTTTAGGTAAACGTCGCATAGATGGCGTTATATTGAAATGTCGATCCCTAATACCTTTGTTTGACGTTAGATGGCGTTTTAAGAAATAAAATATTTATTAATTATTATTTTTAAAATTAAAAAGGGATTTTAACGCGCTAAGAGTGTTCTATGTTATACTTTCAAATAAATATGTATACATGTTTCAGAAAAAAACACTTTGGATATTTTAGTGGCACATACAAATTAGAACACACCGCTAAATAAAAAGAAAACCTAGTTATAATCACAGTCATACAAGGTTTGACCACTGAAAGGTCAACGCACTTTAGTCAGCTATTCATTATTCTGTGCTTTAGTGCCAATCTAAATGGCACATATATATATAGAGCAAAATTTGTTTCTACAAAAAATCAAGGTCTGATGTAACTAGCTACATTATCATAATATATAATATCATTTTCTTTTAAATGAACCATTTGTGAAAAGGAATATAAGCCTTTTAATCTCGTCTTTGACATTTTTGAAGGGTAATAATTCTATTTACAAGTGATTGGTCAAAAAAATAAAATGATATAGGGGCGTAGCTACATCAGACCTCGTGTTTTGTAGAAATAAATGTTGCTCTAGAATCATTTTCCAGAGAGGAAACGGGGTATACGTTTGTATGGAAAATTGCACCCCGCGTTCGCTCTTAATTTTAGGTACCGAGTTTTGAGTGAAACTAACCAAATACATTTTTCCATAGACATGGTTATCACCTTGTTAACAACAAAAAACTAGGTTAGTGTACAAACTTAACTTTGTAGTTAGATCCATAGAAAATGTAAAGTATTACACCAACTATAAATAATAAGTTTGTGATAGTATACTTTTTTAGGGTTCCGTAGTCCTGACAAGGAACCCTCATAGTTTCGTCATGTCCGTCTGTCTGTCCGAGGTTTTGCTAAGACACCGTTAATACTAGCAAGCTGTTATTTTGTAGGGGTATGTATATAATGGGTATACGCCGACAAAGTAGTGAAATAAAATTTTGATAAATAATTTTTTTTAGGGTAGCTCCCCTACATGAGAAGTGGGTAAGAATTTTTTTGCGTCGTCTACCCCATCTTGTGGGGTATCATTGAATAGGTCTTTTAAAATGACTTAGGGATTGCTAATACTATTTAAAGATTTAATGCTCCATTTAACAAATAATAAACTTTCAAGTACACATTTTTGTTCAGTAGGGCATCCCCCCCCCACTACCCCTACCCACCTCTAAAAGGTAAACTGCTGGCTTGAAAAATCTGAAAATAAAACTGGCCAAGTGCGAGTCAGACTTTTATCTCGCACACGGATGGTTCCGAACCACAGTATAATAACATATAAGTATAGTATTATATTATATTACCGTGTCAATGCCAAACATAACTTAACCAAAATTGTCAATTTTGGGTCAACCGGAACAGACAGACGAATCTATAAGGGTTCCGTTTTTTGCCATTCGGCTACGGAACCCTAATGAGTGTAACTTAACATTTTGCCAAAACCAAAACCAAAAAAATCTATTTATCATTGATGTTTATTACAATTCTACATATTACTAGAACACATTTGATATATTTAATGTCGTATTTTCGTGATCTCGATATTGTTTATCCGTTTTTAGGGTTCCGTAGCCGAATGGAAAAAAACGGTACCCTTATAGATTCGCCATGTCTGTCTGTTCCGGTTGACCCAAAATTTTCAATTTTGGTTAAGAGCAAGATCTTACAGCAGAAGTAAAGGGAAAATTCCAAAAAATACAATAAGTTGAAAATTAAGGTAAATTTTGGTGCTTAAGTGTTTTGGAATAAAATCTAAATTTTCCCATATCTTTATATCGTGTTGACTCAGGACCTTGATTTTTATACACCTAATAGCGACTAATAGGGATAGACCTCAGTATCTTGTATTAATTTCAACTTGCTAGGTCCACTCGCTCCTGAGATAATCGGTGATGACGCACGGACAGACGGACAAGAGAGATCTTATAAGGGTTCCTTTTGTTTACCTTTTGAGGCACGGAACGTTAAAAAAAACTGGGAATCCAGAGATTTGCTTGCCAAAATGCAGACATCGTCGCTTACCATCAATTGAGTGTTGAATTTGTCCTATTAGGTATAGGTACTTAATACTTATATCATAAAAAAGTTCTATGCCAGCTAGAGCTAGATTCTGTTATAATAAAGCCAGCCCATAGGCTTATATATATATATACTTACGGTTATGTTATGCCCTAAGACGAAATAAGGAGACTTCTTATTTCGTCTGAGGTTATGCCTATCGGAATGACGTTTAAATTATTGTTACTATAATGTCATGGGGTGAATATACTGCAATACAGGGTTCTATCACAGATTCAATGTACAATTGTGCTAACTAAATCTATCGTAATTCATGTTTTTGAAATAAATAAATTTTGATTTGATTGTACCTATATAACCTAGCTGATCATTCTGGACTTGCAGAATACCTATGCTTACTTTAGAAAACTAGGTAATTTTTTGTCGATCGCGTTTTTTTGATTGGGGGAAAGGAAAATTTGCTGTAGCGTTAATCGTTATATATGGAATGGACGGATATCATTAGGGTTCCGTACCTCAAAAGGTAAAAAGGAACCCTTATAAGATCACTTTCTTGTCCGTCTGTCACCACAAACTTTCTCAGGAACGGGTGGACCTAACAAGTTGAATTTATACCAGATACTGAGGTCAAGAGCAAGTCGGACTCGCACTCGTAGGGTTCCGTAACACAGTAGAGTATTCTATAACTATGATTTTTCGCAACTACAAAAATAACTTTGTTTTTCATAGTGTTTGTATAAAAAACAAAGTTATACTTGCGGTCGCTATATCTCAACAACTGCTGACTGTATCTCGTTCAAACCAATTTTCGTTGAAAGTTTTTAATGAGATCTATAGAATATATATTTTCTAGATTTTTCACTCCCTTACTTTAGAAGTTAGAGAAAGGGAGGCGGGGGAGGCACACATTTTACCACTTTAGACGCGTCTATCTTTTGAGAAAAAATGATTTTAGGAACCTCAATGTCATTTTTAAAGACCTATCCATAGACACGTATAGGTTTGATGAAAAAAATTTTTTTTGTTCCATTTCCATATATGGGATGCCCCCCCCTTAAACTTTTATATTTTTGTATAAAAATCGGAAAGCGGTTTTTAGAATACATCTAACTACCAAGCTTCAATTCTGTAGTCCTAATAGTTTCGGAATAAAATGGCTGTGACATACGGACGGACAGACAGACATGGCGAATATATAAGGGTTCCGTTTTTTTTCCATTCGGCTACGGAACCCTAAAAATCAAGGTCCTGAGTCAACACGATAAAAAGATATGGGCAAATTTAGATTTTCGCGAAAACTTGTGTCAAAATTTTCAACTTTATCTTTCGGAATTTTTCCTTTACTTGTGCTGTAAGACCTTGTTTATAACCAAAATTGACAATTCTAAGTCAACCAAGTCCTCACATAACCATGTACCTACTTACATAACTAGTTAGGTATGTGTACGTGGGTGGAGTCAGTGATATAAATAAAACTATTTATTTAATATTTGATAATAGTACTTTTTAATTAACACCTTTTCAACAAAAAATGTAACATATCCATAATTTTAATAAAAACACTTCTTTAAGGACCCGACTTCAAATGCTGCCACCATAGGTATCTGAAGATCCGCCAATACAAGGATAAGGATAGCCTACGTTCTTAAACAATAAAACTGTCCAACTTCAAATAATAAAGTTTTAAAATGTCAATGTAATAAGATCGTTTAAAATTCTTCCGACTTCAAATGCCGCGCTATTAATTTTCAGTACCAAGTTTGAGGTGTTCCATATCTCTGGAGATACTTACCAGATCTCGATGAACCCTACTATGGTACCACCCTCGCGATATCCTCTTTCCAACAAAAAAAAAATCAAAATCCAATCTTAAACGACGAAGTTATCCGCGAACACCCACAAATATATATATAATAATACCTACAGTCGAATTGAGAACCTCCTCCTTTTATAACCGACTTCAAAAAAAGGAGGAGGTTTCTCAATTCGGCCGTATATTTTTTTTTTTTCAAGCTTTTATTTAACTTGCAATGTATGTATGTATGTCACTATGTATGTTCGGGCTATTCATTATTCTGTGGTTCGGGTGGAATCTTGGAAGCTAAATTAGACCCACTTCCTGGTCTCCGATTGGACTCAAATTTGGTATACAGTTTATGTATCTTCGGTGAAAATACAATGATATGGTACCATGGAGCTGGTTTGATGATGGAGACGGAAGGTGGCCACGGCATCTCCTTGATTAAACAACATAATCCCACCGAGTTTGGGCTCGATTGATTTGTCTTGACGAGAACTTTACGCCTAGATGATATCCAGGGTCTGATGATTAAGCTGGAAGGTGGCCATGACATCTCTGTAATAAATCAACATAACTAATCAACATAACTACCGAGTTTGAGCTCGATTGATTCATCTTTGCATGGTGGTAGGACACTATCTAGTGTCCGCCTGGCCAGCTACCACCCTCAAGTTAGAAAATCTGTCACCAAACATCTAATGTGTTCCGGCAGCTATCCTTGAGAGCCAGTTCCCATTCTAGGCCTAGCGTGCTTACCATCTTCGACCGCATCATCACTTACCAACAGGTGAGAGAGTGTTCAAACGCTTACGATAACTTTTCACCTAGATGATATCCAGGGTCTGATGATGAAGCTGGAAGGTGGCCACGGCGTCTCTGTGATAAATCAACGTAACTCTACCGAGTTTGGGCTCGATTGATTTGTCTTGACGAGAACTTTACGCCTAGTGGTGATATCTAGGGTCTGATGATGAAGCTGGAAGGCAGCCACGGAATATCTGTGATAAAAGACAAAACACTACCGAGTTTGGGCTCGATTGGTGGGACACTATCTAGTGTCCGCCTGGCCAGCTACCACCCTCAAGTTAGAAAATCTGTCACCAAACATCTAATGTCTTCCGGTAGCTATCCTTTTTTTTTTTTTTTTATACCGAACTGGGTAGCACTTGATCACTATCTCACCTGATGTTAAGTGATGATGCGATCGATGATGTAGCGTGCTTACCCAGAAGATACCTATTCACTCGCGATTTGAAGACCCCCATATTGTACTTAATCGGAAACACGGACTCAGGCAGGGTATTCCATTCCTTAGCGGTTCGTATGATGAACGAAGAAGCAAATCGCTTCGTTCGGGTAGATGGTATAGATATATATCCTTGAGAGCTGAGAGAGAGTTCCCATTCTAGGCCTAGCGTGCTTACCATCTTCGACCGCATCATCACTTACCAAAAGGTTTCCACAATTTTAGAACATTATAGCATATATAATTAACTAGCTGTTACCCGCGGCTTCGCTCGCGTTATTTGAGTCTTTATGACCTTTGAGGTCTAGATCGATGATCTCTTAGGCCAAGTCACCATGGCATAGACGACCCCAAAGTCGCACTAGATATCCTCTATTGTTAAAGTAAGTTATGATTTTGGTTTGGTTAGGTCTTATATTTACAAAATTCAATTAAAAATATCTGGACCCCCTGACTCGACAGCCAGAAAAAAAGTATTCTATATCCTATTCTGCCCTATGACATTCATACAAAATTTCAGGCAAATGATGAAACACAAAGTTATATTTGCGGTCACTATATCTCAAAAACTGCTGACTTTATCTCGTTTCTCTCTCAAACCAATTTTCGTTGAAAGTTTTTATTGAGATCTACAAAAAATATTTTTTCTAGATTTTTAACTCCCTTACTTTAAAAGTTATAGGGGGGGACACACATTTTACCACTTTAGACGCGCCATCTTTTAAATAATTGACTTTGAGATAAAATAATTTAAGGAACCTCAATGACATTTTTAAAGTCCTATCCATAGACACCCACCCACACGTATAGGTTTGCAGATTTTTTTTTGTTACTGTTACATGTATGAGATGTCCCCCTTAAATTTTTATATTTTTGTATAAAAATCGAAAAGCGGTTCACAGAATACATCTACGTATCCAAGTTTAAATGTTGTAGTCCTTACAGTTTCGGAATAAAATGGCTGTGGCATACGGACGGACAGACAGACAGACAGACATGACGAATCTATAAGGGTTCCGTTTTTTGCCATTCAGCTACGGAACCCTAAAAAGTTGAAAATTAAAGGGTGTCCCCATACATACATAGTTTACTCCAATTAAGATAGGCTTCTAAGTTATATATGTGAGCGTTCCTACAATTTAGAGGTCTAGCTTAATTGGTACCCCGCCAACGTTGGTACGGAAGCCTCTGTGGATGAGTGCAACTCGACTTGGCCGGTTTTTATTCAGCCACTAAGTATGAAAAAAAAATTCGCGACGCCCTACCTGCACTGTTTATATCTGTACTAGCTGTGCCCGCGACTTCGTCCGCGTGGAATAGTGTCTTTGGGTAGCATTTTAAATTATTTAGGCTAATTATTTCACAAATAAGACACATGCGTATCCCACCTACACCGCACCGTACCACACCGCGCTAATCCCCCTCCCCTCTTTCTTCCCCCCACTTCCCTCTCCCCCTCCCCGACTCCCATCCCCTCTCCCCTACCCCTCACTTCCACCTCCCCTCCCTCTCCCTCCCCCTTCCCCTCACAAACTTTGAATGTCATATCTAAAACTATAAGCATCTTTGTCCTGACATACTGACTGACTGACTGACAGACAACGCACAGCCTAAACCGCTGGTCGTAGAGACTTGGAATTTGAAGGGTATATTTGTCTTAGTACGTAGGGGTGTACTAAGAAAGGATTTTCCAATATATAGATAGTCTTTTCTATCCGAAACTTCATACGAGTGCTTCAGTAAAAAAATAAGTAAATACGTGTTTCAGGTTTTTTTGAAAATCCACCCCTAAGAGGGTGAAATGGGGTAACAAAGTGTGAAAATCTATATTGTTTCGGATTGCGCCGAATTTTGGCATGCAGATAGTTATTACATCGTTAGTTACCTCTGAAAAAGGATTTTTCGAAATTCACCCTTGAAGGGAATGAAACGGGGGTTCAAAGTTTGTATGGAGAGACAAGATTAGATAGTATTTTCTATTCGAAACTTCATACAAGTGCTTGAGTAAAAAAATAAGTAAATACGTGTTTCAGGGTTTTTTTTAATTACACCCCTAAGAGGGTGAAATGAGGTAACAAAGTGTGAAAATCCATATTGTTTCGGATTGCGCTGAAATTTGCAGATAGTTATTACGACGTTAGTTCCCTCTGAGAAAGGATTTTCCAAAAATTCCCCCTGAAGGGGATGAAACGGGGGTTCAAAGTTTGTATGGAGAAACAAGATAAGATAGTCTTTTCTATTCGAAACTTCGCACAAGAACTTCAGTAAATAAATAAGTAAATACGTGTTTTAGGCTTTTTCGAAATGCCACCCCTAAAAGGGTGATGTGGGGTAACATGACTGAAATTAATATTGTTTCGGATTGCGCTGAAATTTGGCATGCAGATAGTTATTTTGACGTAGGTATCCGCTAAGAAAGGATTTTACAAAGTTCACTCATTAAGGAGATGAAGCGGGGATTCAAAGTTTGGATAGTCATTTTATTCGACTTTTAACCCAAGTACTTCTTTAAATATATAAGTAAATACGATTTTCGGGCTTTTTCAAAATGCCACTCTAAGAGGGTAAAGTGGGCAACAAAGTCTGAGAATCAATATTGTTTCGGATTGCGCTGAAATTTAGAATGCAGATAGTTGTTACGAGGGTCGTTCAATAAATACTTAGCCTACAAAAGAAAAACGAAAATTTTTAAAAAGTGTCGATTTATTTTTCTACATAATCTCCTTTTAACTCAATACACTTGGCCCAGCGATGCTCCAACTTTTTTAACCCGTCTAAAAAATACGTTTTCCTGAAGTCTGCAAAATAGGCCTCCGTGGCGGTGATGACCTCCTCATTCGACCCAAATCTTTTTCCAGCGAGTGACTTTTTCAGGTTTGGAAACAAAAAGAAGTTTGAAGACAAAAGAAGGGGGCCAAGTCTGGAGAGTAAGGTGGATGGGGCAGCAATTCGAATAATTTGGCCATGGCGACGGCAGAGTTGTGAGCCGGCGCGTTGTCGTGGTTGTTGTCCAGTGTGAGCAAACGCGGCACCCATCGCGCTGACAGCTTTCTCATGCCCAGTTCTTCGTGGAGAATATATGCACCGTTCCTTCTGCAATGCCCACAGTGTCAGCTATCTCGCGAACCTTCAATCGTCGGTCTGCCAACACGAGATCGTGGATTTTTTTTATGTTTTCCTCCGTAGTAGCCGTTTTCGAGGCACCTGGGCGTGGCTCATCAAAAACCGACTTGCGGTCACGAGCAAACTCGTTAAACCAATTCTTGACGGTTGCCAGCGAAGGAGAAGAGTCACTGTACACAGCATCTAAGCGATTTTTAATTTCACTGCGCGTTTTCCCTTCCAAAAATAAAAATGAATCACCGAACGATACTGCTCTTTTTCCATTTTTGTTAAACTGACTGACACGTTCGCTTTCAAAGGCTATTAAAACAAAACTAATAGAGGTCATTGTTTAAAACTTTGACAATAGGCTTCAAAAACATTGCACTGTACTATGGTAAAAATTTTTTGTAATCGCAGTGCCATTGGGCGATGAAGCTAAGTACTTGTTGAATGACCCTCGTATGACGTAGGTATCCGCTAACAAGGATTTTATAAAAATTCCCCCCAGATATAACTTATTAATTTATAATTTATTTGCACTTTAGCACATTAAAACAGAGTTTCGTAATTGCTTATATACTAAAACAAAGCTTATGCGCTTTGAATCTCAGACTAGGAAACCCTGTGTTGTGAGATTCACTCTTCCTGCAGTGATCATTATTTTTAAAATTATAGATTTACTTAAGTACTTCCGTAAATAAATAAATAAATACGTGTAGCAGGATTTTTGCAAGGGGTTGGTAAAAAAGTTTGAAAATCAATATGGTCTATATATACCGATTTGGCTTTTACTTCTTTGATTGTCTTTTATGATAGAAAGGTTTTAACAAAATAAAAGTTTTAAGTAAATAAAAGAAGTCTTTAACGTGGGTGAAGCCGCGGGGCACTTTTAGTATATTTATATCGAATTAACAGCCTAAACAATAAGTTTCAAGCTTCTAGCTTTAAATATGACGATACTTTCATACATCCCCCCTATCAACCCTTCACAACCCTCTTTACGCATTTAAAAGTAGCCTATGTCCTATCTCAGGCCCTAGCCTATCAGTGTACTAAATTTAATTTAAATCCGTTCAGTAGAACATTCACATAAACCTTACATATTTCCATACAAACTTCCATCCCCTATTCCCTATTATTATTTTACACCCTTGACTTCGTCCGCAGGGAAAAGTGTCTTTGGGTAGCATTAACTAATAAAACACATACGTACCCCAGCTACACCGCACCCTTCCACAACCCCACCCCCTCCCCTCCCCTTCCCCAAACTTATCCTACCCTCCCTCTCCCCCTTACCGTCACTTCCACATCCCCTCCCCCTCCCCTCCCCTTCACTCCCCCTATCCTCACCTCCAGTCCCTTACCCTCTCCCTCCACTCCCCTACCCTCCCCGCCACTCCCCTTTCCCCCTCACAAACTTTGAATGTCATATTTATTTATATCGAATCAAAAACCTAAAAAATAAGTTTCAAGCTTCTTGCTTTAAAAATGACGATACTTCTATACGACTTTTCATCTCCCTTTTCAACCCTTTACAAACCCTCTTTTCGCATTAAAAGAAGACTGTGTCCTTTCTCAGGCTCTAGACTATCTGTGTAGCAAATTTCATATAAATCCGTTGAGTAGAACATTCACATAAACCTAACATATTCCCATATAAACTTTCATCCCCTATGCCTTATTGTTATTTTACACCCTTGAGGGTCAAACTTTTACAAACTTTGAATGTCATATTTATTTATATCGAATCGACAGTCTAATACATAAATGTCAAGCTTCTAGCTCCTAAAATGACGATACATCCATAAAACATTTCATCTCCCTTTCAACTCTTTATTTGCATTAAAAAGTAACCTATGTCCTTTCTCAGGCTCTAGACTATCTGTGTACCAAATTTTATTTAAATCGGTTCAGTGGTTTTGGCGTGAAAGTGAGACAGACAGACAGACAGAGTTACTTTCGCATTTATAATATTAGTTAGGATTTTATTATATTACTAGCTTCTGTCCGCAGCTTCGCTTGCGTGGCCTACAGAAAACAGATTACATAGTTTTCTTCAGAAACAAATATTATATGCATTCTCATCATCATCATCAGCCGGTGTTAGTTCAATGCTGGACGTAGGCCTCTCCCAAGATGTGTTCTCATTCCCTCTCAATTATAACACCTACAAACACATATTACAAACATTTATTTTAAAACTTTGTTTTTTCTGTTTTACAGAGGCTTGGTGACCTCTCGTGACCCTTTTATAGAGGCTTCACGACCCCCAGGGGACGCGACCCACACGTTGCCAAACACTGCGATTGATAGACGAAAAAATTTGAGGCGATGTAAACTATTATGTTTCTTGAAATGTTAACTTTAAAAATAAATTATCACCTTATATTATTGTTACACACAATCCAAAACTTTATCGTACTGACGGGACTCAAACCCGCACCCCTTGGGAAACATGCTCAATACCTGGGCATGTTTCCCGGAGGAGTGCGGAATTCACTTTAACATGAATACACCAGACAGAATAATCATATAATAGTTTGTGATTCATAACTATAAATGCATGATGTCACTTGCAAAATATCTATCTATGTTGTATGAAGATAAATTAATGGGATGTATCTACCTCTTTACCATTTTTGTCCAGCTTTGACCGAAAAAATTTCAAACATAACCAATTGTATTTAAGTAGAAGCTAGGTACTCAAAATTGACTTACCCTTATCCAAAGAAGGAACGCGATCACCCTGTTTTATATTAAAATTATAATGAAAATGAATAGATCCCTACTATTGAAATAGTAGTTATATATTAGCTTAGCTATTATTACATTGAACTGGCTCAGCTGCCAGGATACAGATACAGATGTTGAGCAAGCTTGTATCACCCAATCTAGTAAATCTAAAACTGTCTAGTGTCCATCTGGGTAAACTTCAAAAAATGTTAGCTAAAAAAGATGTAATCGATGCCAAGGACAGTTGTTGTCTGTCCTTGGCATATACCCATACATAATCACATAGGTACCAACAGGTCAGATATGCGTTCTGGCAATTACACAACTTATTACAGATTATTTTAATACTATATATATATATATATAATAATATAAAATAAAATAAATACAGGCAGGTGACGGGCAGCAGCGTCACCGGTGAGAGAAGCTACATCCTGCGATCGCCAACCCGCCTGCCCAGCGTGGCGATTAGGGCATGGCATGGCGTTGGCAAAAAAGTGATCCATAGACATACCTATAGAAGAAGCAAAAACTTTAAATATATGAAAATTTACATCAATTTGTTTAATATTTAAAAATTTGAATATATACCATACCCCTCCCAATGAGCCGCAGATCGGGTTCAGTGCATATCTTGGTAGGACAAGAAATAGTCTCAAGATTAGAATCACAGTTCATTGTTATCATAATCAGCCGGTATCTGTCTACTGCTGGACAAGGCCTTACCCAAGTCACACCACTGAGCCCGATGTTCGGTTCTTTGTTTTCCAGTCACTGCCCACCCCACAGTTTTGCGAATGCTGTTGCTCCACCTGGTCACAGGGCGTCCTACGCTACGTTTACCGATTCGCGGTCTCCACTATAGAACCAGTCTACCCTCCCCAACGGTGATCGGTCCTACGGCAGATATGACCAGCCCACTGCCACTTCAGTTGGCTAATCCGCTGAGTTATGTCGATCACTTTAGTTCTCTGGCGAATTACTTCGTTCTGGATTCGATCCCGTAGGGATACAATACACTGATCAACGCTCTTTCCATAGGTAGCTGAGCGAGCTGTTAAGCCTATTATATAATATTATTTATTAAAAAGGTGAAAAATCAAAAATGAAATAACGGAGTGGACAATGGACAAATCACAGATTACCTATAAATCACAGGACACAGACACAGAATACAGAGGGCATATAATATAAAGCTAGACTATTCATGAATTCTGTAATCTCGGCGGTAGAAAATCATAGATATTTAACACTGGTCACACTAACTAAATAAACTAGTAGTGTGGAGCCATTGTATACTATATAGTAATCTGTGGCTGGGTTTACTTGAGTACTACTGTGGTTAAATAAGTGCGGCCCTACAGTAGCGTAGCGATCAGCTTAAATTTTTAATAGTTTTCTTTTCTACAATATTAGATTTTCTCAGGCAGGATTATAATTAGTTTTCGTTGTAAGTGATATACCTTCGACACTCGTAATGAATCCATGCATAATAGCTGCTCCTCAACAAGATACTGAGGGCGATGGTCGATGGAACAGCATTGTAAGTTATTGTAGATAAGTGTACAATGTATACGTCTCATTGGTTTTCAGTTTCACTAGACAAGAATATTATAAAACTACCTTCCGGCGAAAATTAAATTACATAGATATTTATAGTACTTTCCAATGCCCAAAACATTTTTCTGTCCACATATTGGAAATAACATTATTCCCGTTCTAGTATAGTTATTATTACAGTACTTATCTGTTTGCCATAATTTTAGCATAACCGATTCCTGTCTGATGCTAAAGGAAAAGATGGAGACGTGATATTCATAGGAGATTCTATCCTGCAAGCCCTAGAACACACAGAAGTATGGAATCAGTGGTTTGCTCCTCTTCACTGCCTTAATTTCAGTATCCATAGAGATCAGACTCAGAATGTCCTCTGGCGCATCAAGAATGGAGAGCTTGATCATGTTGATCCCAAAGTAAGATTAATTTATCTGTAAACTTTTATGCTTGCTTTGAATGCCAGGATTACAGACGCAGTATAATTTCTATGAAGTCTTACATTACTATTTATTCTGGTGTAACTATTTATGGTTATACTTGGATAAATATTTATTGAATCTGATGACATATTTCTTAGAAAAGATATGTCGTAACTGAATTTTTCGCTGTCAACAAACACTCTATTGAAAGTGACAAGATGTTCCAGACATGCTGAGTGAAAGACTCTATTAAAATAAGGTTCTGGGAATCCTTACCTAATATAATCCTCATAACACAACTATCCCAAACTGTTTTCCAAGCTAACTGCACTAAACATCATTATTTTTATATATTGAACCAATTTCGGAAACTATCCGAAAATGTATTAATTGGAATGTTTTAACTATACCTATTATATGTAATGATATATGAATACTTGATTATAATTTACCAACTATTATACTCACTACTGTTTGTTGTTATCTGTCTTGGTCTGGGTTTGGTGAATGTCTGATGCACTTCCTAAGGGTGTATACGCTGCAAGATCACAACAACCATGTGGGTATATCGTTAATATGTGAAACCTAGGTTAAGACAGTTGCGAAATCCCTGTGCCAAATTTCAGCAAAACCAGTTCAGCTATTAAGCCATGAAGTGGTAACACTGTAACAACAATCTTTTGCATTTATAAAAGTGATTGTGATTGATAATGTGATAAATTTCAGGTAATAGTAGTACATGTTGGGACAAACAATGTTGATCACACACCAGAGGAAGTGTCGGAAGGCATCCTAGAAATTGTAAGAACCATAAAGGAAAAACACCCAAGTGCTTATATAGTTTTACCTGTAAGTATTACAGCAGATATATTTTATACAAATCTGTATGGAAAGTAACTTTACTGTTACATTTGATATTATAAAAGCTTACTGGCAATGTGATTTGCACTTGCACATTACTAGCAGTCTTGTTAAACCCGCCCAACTAAGCTAAATATGCTTGTGTCGAGTGGGTTCACATCAATAGTGCAATGGGTGGGGATCTAACTCTTGGTCACCAGGCCGATGCCTTAACTATTGGGCTATTGCTGCTTCAAAAGCTTTTTATATGAATTTTTTTGTAAAAATAATTAATTATGAATTATTTGTGATTTATATTTGATAATATGTACTTATATTTTTGCTAACTCATTGTACACAGCTCTGACCTGTAACAAGTGTTATGAAAATAAATTACTATGACTATGACTATATTATACATATAGGCTTGTATTTGACCACTATCACACCTGTTGCATGGTAATATAATAAACAGTATTCTGACTCCATAATAACGGTCGGAACGCACGTCGTGCCTACGCACGTCGAGTTCGGTACACAATCGGTACACAGCTCACGATAAATGTGGTTGCGTTGAGTGACGAATGAAGCGTGTGAAAGTACAGTCGTGTAATGACGGTTTAAATAGTAAGCGTGCGTATTGTGAATACTTGATTGATTGAGAATATATATAAATATTATACTTAATATCATCATCATCAGCCTATCTTCGTCCACTGCTGGACATAGGCCTCACCTATGGCATCGATCTTCAGCTCTCTGTTTCCAACTGCTGCCAGCCAACTTGCGTATATCATCATATACATTACGTTTACCAAGCCGTGGTCTCCACTCTAGAACACATCTACCCCAACTGTTATCGGTTCTACGACAGATGTGACCAGCCCACTGCCACTTCAGCTTGCTGATCCTTTGAGCTATGTCGATAACTTTGGTTCTCTGACGGATGACTTCATTTCGAATTCGATCCTTCAGAGAGACTCCAAGCACAGCCCTCTCCATAGCTCGCTGAGCGACTTTGAATTGGTGAACCGCAGTCGCACTGTCAGCGTCCACGTCTCGGCTCCGTAGGTAATAACAGGTAGGACGCACTCGTTAAAGACTTTCGTCTTCAGGCTTTGCGGTATGGGCGATGAAAAGACTTGACGAAGTTTTCCAAATGCTGCCCATCCCAGCTGTATTCTTCTGCGAGCTTCCTTTTCGAAGTTGTTTCTACCCAATTGCAAGATTTGCCCAAGGTAGACATATTCGTGAACAACTTCGAGAGGAACTCCGTTTAGGGCAATCGGTTCCGGAATAACATGTTCGTTGAACATGATCTTGGTCTTATCCAAGTTCATCCGGATACCGATGCGTGCAGAAGAATCAGCAAGGGTGGTCAGCATGTAATGCAAGTCCTGCACGGTTTCAGCCATGATGACGATATCGTCCGCAAACCTCAAGTGAGAGAGATGCTCGCCGTTTATATTTATGTCCCGTCCTTTCCAATCGAGCGTTTTGAACATATCCTCAAGAGTGTTGGTGAACAATTTGGGGGAAATAACGTCCCCTTGTCTCACTCCTCTATGTAAAAGGATATGTTCAGTCTGCTGATTTTGTACTTGGACGGTCATAGTCGCGGCGTCTTACTTGGGTACTTGGGTACTTGGTGCGCGGGCTCCTTTCCGCAACTAGGCCGTATGTCGGCCCTTTTTGCGTGTGGTTGGTGGCGCATCAATCCAGCCATCCGATATCTGCGAGGAAGGCCAGCAGCTCGCTGATGCCGGCGCAGGCCTCTCGCAACGTCGTCGGGGACCCGAGGAATGTCCGCCGCTGTGCCGCCACACTACTGCACTCCAGTAGCATATGCGCGGCCGTTTCCTCTGCCTCCATGCATCCTCTGCACAGAGGGTTTTCGTTGACACCTATGGTAAATAGGTGTTTGTTGAGTGAGCAGTGACCCGTGATTACTCCGATCATTTGACGGAGTTTATCGCGTTTCAGGTTGATCAGTTTTCGGGAGTATCTGGGATTTAATTCCGGGAACGCCTCCCTCGACTGTCTGCAATCCTGTAAGCCTGCCCAATAGTCTTTATGTTGATTCCTAATGTTATCACGGATCCAGGCTTTGATTTGGCTGAATGGTATAGGTATCATTGGTTCTACTCCTGCGGGGTGCAGGTTAGATCCTCTCCTTGCCAATTCGTCGGCCGCATCATTGCCTCTGGATCCGCTGTGACCTTTGATCCACTGAAGAGTAATACGATTGTGCTTACATACCTCTTCTAGTAGTTGGTGGCATTGCATAGTTAGCCCTGTTGAGTAATCATACCTTTGGAGGGCTCGTAGCACAGCTGCACTATCGGAGAGTATTCTGATGGTTTGGTTATATACCTGCCGTTGTAGTACCGCTGAGGCCGCCTGGATTATACCTACGTATTCCGCTTGGAAGATGGAGGAGTGTCTGCCCAGGGGTGTTGCTATGTGGATGTTGAGGTCGTCCGAGAACGCCCCCGCACCTGTTCCTGTGTTCATTTTAGAGCCATCAGTGTATATCCTGATTTCGTGTGTATTGGAATTGTCACTTGGTTCTTCGTGAAGTTGTATAGTGTAGTGTTTTGTAAAGTTGTAATGTTTAGGTACCCTATCATATATCGATTTTATCATCGCATTTTCGGTTGCAATTTCATCGATTATATGTGTGTGGGCTGCTCTGTTGTCTGGTTCCAGTAGGTTCAGTGATTTTAACCTGTAGGCAGAGGCTGCTGCCTCTTGTTGGATGTGTAGATGTAGCGGGGTTAGGTCCAATAAGGCCTCAAGAGCTGTAGTTGGTGCGGTTCTCATGCAGCCCGTTACTGCTACACACGCCAATCTTTGGAACTTTTGTAATTTGTTACTGCAAGTGTTTAATTTTGTTCTGGGCCACCATACTAGGGCGCCGTAAGTGACAGAAGGTCTAATTACTGTGTTGTATAGCCATAGGGTTATCTTTGGACTGAGTCCCCATGTTTTGCCCAACATTCTTCTGCATTGCCAAAAGGATATGGTGGCCTTTTTTATTTTGTTGTCAATATGTTTAGCCCAGTTTAGTTTGCTATCGAGGGTGACACCTAAATATCTTACCTCGTCAGAAAGCTTTAGTTGCGTATCAAATAGGCAAGGTAGTTCGTATCTCCCGAGATTTCTTTTGTTAGTAAACATGACCAGTTCTGTTTTAGCTGGATTCACGTTCAAGCCGTAGTCTGTGCACCATTTTTCTATAATCTTAAGTGCATTGTTCATAAGGTTGCATGTTACGCTTGCGAAATGTCCTGGTATCAGGATGGCCAAGTCATTGGCATATCCGATAGTAAGGAATCGCTGTTTGTTTAGTTGGTAATTAGGTCATTTGCAACGATGTTCCATAAGAGTGGCGAGTGGACACCCCCTTGAGGGCAGCCTTTGGAGACCATGCCTCTTGTGTTCCCGGTTACCTCTACTCGTACCACTCTTTGTTGAAGCATATTGATGATCCATTTTACCAATGTTTCTTCGACACCGTGCTTACTAAAGGCTGCCTTGATATTGATGAAGTTCGTCTTATCAAAAGCTCCTTCTATATCAATAAAGGCACATGGTTTTGTTTTTAATATTGCATTCTATAGTTTTTACCACTTGGTGCAGCGCTGACTCGGTAGATTTACCTGAGCTGTATGCGTGCTGCTGCATGTGAAGTGGTACAGCTGTTAGGTAGTTGTCTCTAATGTATCTGTCGCATAGCCTTTCTAGTGTCTTCAAAAGAAAAGACGTTAGGCTTATGGGTCTGTATGCTTTGGGGTCCGAGTAGTCGCTTTTACCTGGTTTCGGTATAAATAGGACTCTGACTTCGCGCCATCCCAAGGGTATGTAATGTATGGGCGATACAGGCCTTGTAGATGCTAGTCAGGGTGCCTATAATTAGTCCAGCTCCCCATTGAAGGAGACCGGGGAAGATACCGTCCAGGCCAGCTGTTTTGTATGGCTGGAATGTGTTAATGGCCCACTTTAATCTGTCTACCGTTACGACACGTCCAGCTATATTCCAGTCGTTGTCATTCGGCATTATTTCGTCACTGTGCTCCCAAATGACGGAGTCAGTAATGAGACAGCCTGGAAAGTGGGTTTCCAAGCAGTAGGTTATTGGTTTCGACTTCTGTTTTTGTATAGGTGTTGTCATTACGTTTGAGTGTACCTATGGTGCGATTAGTGTCTGTGGATAGGATTTTCCTAACTCTATTCGCCTGGTTATTTGTTTCAATATTTGAGCAGTAGTTTCTGAACGACCTACGTTTTTTACGGCGGATGCGTTTCTTTTCGTTACTCCGACTGGGCTTCTTTATATTCGTCCCAGTCCTCTTCCACATAGGTGTTCATGGCTCTGTTAAAAAGTTGTCGTACCTTGGCTCTTAGTCTTTCCAGATCCTTCGGCCAGCCTTGACTCCCCGTGTCGGGTTTAGGCATGGTTAAGGGGCAGGCGACTTCAAAGCTCTTGGTAAGACTGTCAGTGAGTTGTGTAACGACCTTTTCTATGTCTTTTGTGTTTAATGTGTTGGTATCCCACGTGTGCCGAGTTAGGTTGCTAGCCAGCGATGATTTAAACGTTACCTTGTCGGTTTTACGGGGGTTACGTGTTGGTGTTTGTGGTGTGCTGTTTATTTTAAGTTCAAACCTGATCCATCTGTGGTCCGAGCACGATGACTCTTCAGATACTCTCCAGTTCCTGATGATGTCAAGTGAGTTGCTGGTTACCAATGTCAAGTCGATGATGGTGCGGCATCTTTTTGTTACAAAAGTGGGTTCTGCACCAATGTTTGCTAAAGTGAGATTAGTAGTGAAAAGAAAGTTTACCAGATCTTCACCTCTGCTGTTGGCTGACGGCATGCCCCATAGCGGGTGGTGGGCATTGGAGTCAGTTGCTATTATGAGTGTTTGATTATTTAGTTCACAGTATCTTACCAGATCGATGACGTCTTTCGGCGGAGTGTCCTCGTCAGCGGGCATGTAGGCCGACGCGACGATCACCTCCCTGGATTCTGGCCGTGGCTAGATCCCTAGAAAGGAACTCGGTGAGAGGCATTGCAGTCAAGTTGTTAGGAATATAAATACAAGCTCGGGGGTTAGTGCTATTGGAATCTGTGGGTAACTTACCCCCTAGTCTGTTGAGACCACACACACGCCCCGCTCTAATCCACGGCTCCTGGATGGCGATGGTCTCGTTGTTGTTTGTCTCCAGCACTCTGCGCAGGTTAGCTGTTGCAGTGAGGCTGTGCTGGAGATTGCATTGGAGGACTTTATAGGAGGTCAAGGATGTCTGGTTCACCATCATTTGGTTTACCTTCGTCCTCGTCCTCCGATGAGTCTAGCAGCTCCTCTGCCTTTCGCCATTCGTCGGTCCTGGGGTCGGCGTCCATCTTCATATCATCTTCCGTTTCCCTGGATCCCGACGGCTTGGGAGAGGAGTGACACGGGACTATCGTTCCGCTCACTGCTGACTGTCCAGCCGGTTCCGTCTTGCTCGGTCCCGGTTGTGGTTGTCCTGCGTTAGTCGCACTATCCTCGTCGTTTTTGGTCGTCGTTGGTTCGTCTTGCAGCGTGCCGTCCGCTGCGAAGAACCTGACGTATACGTTGCCGAGGTTGTGCCCTAGTCTTCGTTCGTTTTTCAGCAGGATGGGGACTACAGTTTCCGGGATACCCAGGGTTAGGTGTAGGCTCCCCTCCTGTGCTGAGTGGCTGTAGACGATCCAGGATGGTATCATGGCCCATTTGTTTTGACTGGCAAGTACAAGGCTTGTTTGCACAACTGTAGTCTCGCAGTCAGGTAGAAACAAAGCAGCTCGTACCCTTCTGGTTAGCTCAGCTTGTTTTTTGACGACCAGCTTTGGTCCTGCTGTCTCTGGGATTTTACCCAGCGCTTGTTTTAGCCACGTCAGTGATTCAACGTTTTCGCACCAAAGCTTCAGGGCACCCTCCCCTATGATGGGTTTGCCTCTGAAGTTTGGCGCGAAATCGTTGTTGGGGTCCATAACATCCTCCAAGATCTTGCTGGTTAGGTACCCTTTTACTTTCGTGGCCTGTTCTTCGGTCAACTGCTTACCATCTTCTCGCACCACAGCCACGCAGAGCTCGTTCTGGACGATATCGCCATAGCTGGTGGTCGCGCGACGGGAGCTGTCGAGCTTGGGTTTTTTCCTGTCTCGGGGTGACACCGTGTCATCCAACCGCGTACGCTTGCTTGGCTCCGTGTGAGCTGGGGCTTGCGCTGACTTGGAGATCGCGATCGCCGCTCGCTTCTTGCGGTTGAAGCGGTTGTCATGTTTATGACGGTATTTGTACCCCTTGTCTACCCGTGATCCTTCGGCTGCTGCTGCGGAGTGATCCACGGCGCTCGTCGAAGGGGCTTGAGGTTTTGGGGGTATGTTTTCGGGCTTGGATCCACGCTCTTCGCTCCGACCCACGGCTCCGGCTACTACTGCAGACGGATCCACAGAGTTTGCCGGCGGGGCAACTGGCTTAGAAGCAGGTTCCTTGCCTTTCTTACGGTTTTTGAAAAAGAAGCTAGGTCCAGGTGCGTTACCTTTGGATCCTTCCGCCACTGGTGTAGGTTCCTTAGGTTTCGATCCCCGGGCTTCCTCGCGTTCGCGTTTTTGCTTGAGCCTGTATTTTTGGCTTTTGGTTAGTTTACCACCCGAGGCTTGTGAGGCCTGGGCGGAAGGGTTGCCAACGGTAGAGGCTCCAGCCGTGGGCTGTATCCGCTCCGTTTTTGGTCCCTTGTACTTTTTACCCTTCGGTCTAACGACTCTCCAGGCAGCTGCGTTATCCTCCTCCGCAGCAAAAGCTGCGGCGAGGTTCTCCACCGCCTCCCCAAACGGGGGTTTATCATTTTTCGCGGCTGCGCTTGTTTGGTTATTTACGTCCGTCGGTTCCATGGTAGTTTAAATAAAATTCATCATCTCGGCTCCCCACCCACCACGGAGCCGGCACCTTTTGGGATGTTGTTATAACACCAGGGCTACCGAGACAATATAGAGAACCTGACCGCGTTGCCTACGAGCCTAACGACACTTACCATCCCAGTGCCAAACCCACCGGAGTCCAGCGAGCATCGCCGGCTGCAGGCCCCATCGGCCCCGTTCTCTCGCCAGGTGAAGCAGAAGGCTGTCACCAGTGCTGAATGAACAAAGTCGGCTAGACTTTGCCCTCTCGTTTTACAAGAAATCCGCACCAAAGAGGAGTGTTGCTAAGGGATAGGTACCAACCATGACCACACCCCGCTCAGCCACCAGGTTTGCTTCATCCTTCCATACGAGGCACCACGCACAGCACAAAATACGTGGGTGATCCCCCCCGCCTGCCATCACTCAATTGGGGATGACAAGCCCATAGGAACTGACCACATTGTTCCCATAGCGGACAAGTAAGATGTGTGGAAGGAAAAGAGGATATTTGAGGAGGGATTTTGGGGAAAGGTGAAGGAAATTTTGGAATTGCGTCTAGTAGTTTTAGTTATATCTGTTCCATAGGGGACCAGACCAAGAACGGGGCGGTACCACGTGAAGGATAACTACTTAGGCTTGCTATGGATGTCTACACGACTTGCGCTCCTTTCCATAACCATCCACCGAACCTACTCACCGGACAGGTGGCCAGGTTAGGGTTAGCTCCAAGCTAAAAATAAGCGACCTAACCCCCCCCCCCCCCCCCCTCCGCCGTAGTCGCGGCGTCATACAGGCCTCTCAGTACTTGGACGTATCGCCAATCAACTTGGCACCGTTGCAGAGACTCCAGAACAGACCAGGTTTCTACAGAGTCAAAAGCTTTCTCATAGTCCACAAACGAAGGCACAGGGGCTGGTTATACTCTTCGGTTTTCTGAATAACCTGCCGCACTGTGTGTATGTGGTCTATGGTGCCATATCCTCCTCGAAACCCAGCCTGTTCAGGGGGCTGAAACTCGTCGAGTCTACGCGCGAGACGATTTGTGATGACTCTCGAAAACAGCTTATAGACGTGACTCAAGAGTGAAATGGGTCGATAGTTCTTTAAGAGGGTCTTGTCTCCTTTTTTAAAGAACATAACGACTACACTCTTGCTCCACGCCTTTGGAGTTCTCCCCGAAAAGAGGACGGAATTAAATATACGCTGCAGCTGTACAAGCGTTGGAGTTCCACCAGCTTTTAAGAGCTCCGTTGTAATTCCATCCTCTCCGGGGGCCTTCTTTCCATTTTTAAGCTGTTTGAGAGCCATCACAATTTCGTCCAGGCTGACCTCTGGCAGATCCTCGGTATAATGGCGGGTAAGAGTGGCTCTAGGATCCTCGGACTGGGGTTGGGGACGGGACGCTTGCGAGGTATATAGTTGGCCGTAGAAGTCTTGAACCTCCCTAAGAATCTCCGGCTTAGAAGAGACGACACTCCCGTTAGATGTGGTCAACTTCGTCAGATGGCTTCGACCCAGCTGTTGAACAAAAACTTTTGAACCCCGGTTTCGCTCGATCGCTTCTTTGATAGAGCGTGTCTTGGAGCTTCGGAGGTCACGTCTTACCATCTTAGAGATTTTTTTGTTCAAAGCCCGTTGGTCTGACGAAGTGACTGCGGGGTTTTCTCGTCGCCGCTGCATTAGCTGCAGAGATTCCTCTGAAAGCTTAGACTTCTTACCGGCACCTCGCGTCTCGCAAAATTTCGTCCCCTCCTCCCTGAGGATTCCCACCACTTGGTCGAGATCCTGGTCCACGTCAACGTCAATTGTGGTTTCCAAGGCAGCGAATCGGTTCTCCAGTTTTAACTGGAACGTTTCAGAACCAACCACGGATTGGAGCATATTAGGCCGGGGCGTAGATTTCATTAGGCGGACTCGTTCAAGCTTGCAGTCGATATCTAGTGCCTCGGACCAGAACTTAATATGGCACAAAGGTATTATAGACTATATTTTGCTGTTTATGTGTGCTTGAATTCTTCAATAACGCATCCAGAGATAACATTTTTTAAATTACCTGAATGCTCCGATCAGTAAGAGTATAAAATAATGTTTATATACATATACCTACTAGTACGTAATTTTTTTAAGGTGGATATTTCGCTTTTTCCTCTACACGATAAAATACCTAGATTAATAAATAAATAAATGGATGGAGTGAAAAAAGTGACACACGAGTAACCTATAGTCTACGCTCGTGTCAAAAATAGACTAGTATTTAGGTAGTTTCCTAGGCTAGACTATCTACTTACTTATGTGTTGAGCTACTTACGTATATTATTGAATTCGACGAAATAGCATTATGAAGTTATTGTTAAAGTATAAGTAAGTTATATTATATATAAGAGAGTAAGAAATGGCAGGTACCTACATAATAAGATTTACATTGTAATTTACTTTTAATGTAAGATATGGAAGTATATAAAATATGTATTGTCATATTTTCACAACGAATTTCATTTTATTAAATAAAAAATATAATATTACAATCACAAAAAACTAGAAAGATCGTCAAGTGGGTAGATGCAATTAAAATACTGTAGGCGGGCAGCCCTATCGCGCGTGTACGTACCGCGCGGTGCCGCCAGTTGCCGCGCGGCTTTAGCTTTTGATCTCAAGGCTACGCCGAGTTACAATACTGTATTATAATATTACCGTGCCTGTTGATAAGTGATGATTCGTTTTAACTTGTGTTTAACTATAACTCTTCTACCAAATTTTATCCTTTTATAGCATATTCCAAGCCTTCTAAATTGAAAGATTTGCAATTTGCATTTTCAACAGAAAAATATAGAAATTAACAATATTTTTTTTATTTATTACATGAATGTATCTTATCTATAAATGTTACATTATAACATAAATATATTTTATTTTATAGAGTCTACTTCCTCGAGGCCAACACCCCAACAATTTACGTGAGAAAAATTCAAAAATTAACCAATTACTAAAAGAAAAAGCTGTCAACATGAATAAGGTGGAGGTAGTGTCTATAGACAAAGGCTTCGTTCAAAATGATGGCACTATAAGTCACCACGACATGCATGACTACCTTATTCCAACTAATGCTGCTTGCAGGAAAGCTTTTGAGCCAATCTATGACCTCCTTCAGCAGCTTCTATTCGAAGGAGAACCAGAGAAAGACTTGACTCCTTCTGAATGAATACATTCCTTTTATACTTACTTTTGCAGCTTTTTATTATGCAGCGAGCTCATTGTGATGGATACCATAGTACTTAAATTAGCTTTTTTATTGTAGGCTTAAGTATCTCTTAACTTTGTGAACTTTTACATTCCAAAATTAGAGTTATTTACCAATCGGCTGTGTTGACGCTAATGCAATGATTTAAATTTTAATGATGAATTGGGATATATTTTTTTGTTAAATAACACTGTTCTGTACTACATATCAGTTAAAAGCAGCAACCTGTGCAGGGTTTAGTACTTATTTTCATTTATATATTTAAAATGCTTATCACCATAATGCTTCTAAGTACCACTGAGCAGGTTATTTATAACATGTGAAAACCGAATTAAACTCATGAAAGTTAGTTTTACATTGTGCACTGCATCACACTCATACAATTTTATTAACCAAAGATCATTGTGGAATTTCTTACCAAAGTTGTGAAATGAATTGCTGTGTAAAAGCAGTTCTATTTTTGATATAAACCATTGATTTTTGGGAGTATTATTTATAAAAAATACCCATCACTGTCACACAATATAAGTACACTGTAAGGTCTAATATTATTATAATTAAATACATTAATGTTTGCATAATGTAAGTAAAAATGAGATTATGAGATAAGGTCTGTGTAGTGTTTGTTAGCGGCTAAAAATAAGGTACTTTAAGGTACTCAAGTTGCCAAACAATTGCTTGAATCTCATATTGTTATGAACTATTTATTTGCATGAATAAGCTTGAGAGTAAACAGTGCAATTATTTATATACTTGGTTGTTTTATTTCTGAGTACCTATTTATCGGGGGGCACGGCAGTGCCCCCGCCATGTCGAGCGCGAAGCAAACAGAGTCCTATAGAGTCCCAGCATCAGGTCAATGCTTCCATGTCCTTACAATATCGTTGAAGAAGAAGATTTTCG
This sequence comes from Cabera pusaria, assembly GCA_954871355.1. Taxonomy (NCBI): domain Eukaryota; kingdom Metazoa; phylum Arthropoda; class Insecta; order Lepidoptera; family Geometridae; genus Cabera; species Cabera pusaria. The sequence continues at coordinate 20,564,546 of OX940887.1, forward strand.
AATTGATCAGACCTATGAAAGTTGATTTCATAGCGCAATTAACTAGAAAAATCTCATAGTTTTATAACGATTGAACGAATTTTCATGAATCAAAGCGACACTCTCGATGAAGACATCTATCAAACAAAAAAAAAAACAATAATAAAATCAAAATCGGTTCATCCGGTTGGATGCTAAGATGCTACAGACAGACACGTTAAACGTATAATACCCCTTATTTGATCCCATGATTTGATTGATTTTGATTCAATGATACCACTACCTCTGTACGAAAACCCATGATTCATGAATGCACATAAAACTTTCATTGGTAGGTATATAGCTAGGATTAGAACCAACGACCCTCGGGTCAGAATCAGGGTAACTATCCTTTACGCCAAAGGGCCGTCCAATATCACTACGTAAGTATTATAAAACAAAGTGCATCACTGCGTCTGTCTGTCTGTTCGCAATAATCTCAATAGCTACTGAATGGATTATCATGCGGTTTTCACCAATAGCCAGAGTGTTTATGAGGAAGGTTTAGGTCTTAGGTGCATAATTCGTTAAGGTTTTGTATTGACCGTATTCTTGCACAGAAGTAAAGGACGTAAGTCGCAAAACTAATTTAATTAATTATGAGAATATGAATTGGTTTTGAAGAAAATTGTACTGGGAGATTCTTATAAACCATGTTTTACATTTGATAGTATTTATTTTGTATATGTAACTAAATCTGTTTGAGAGACAAACAAGAAAAATGAAAAAAAAGGCATAACTTTCAAAAAAATAATCTATCGAGCAAATTATTTTCAATTATGTTTCTGTTCTGTGAAACGAAAGAAAAAACATTGAAAAATCTAATATTTAAGTTTGACTTCATTAATATTATTGGTTGATTTACTGTCATTAGGCAAAGTATAGCATTCTGCAGGGAGCGTCCTCTTAAGGTTTTGTGTAAATTGGTTGAAATAGGACGATGATTGTTAATATTTTATATTCGATGCAACAAACTGATGCAAATATGTTCTACCCGTGCGAAGCCGGGGCGGGCTGCTAGTATAATATATTCTGCTTCAAATTGCTGTATTATATTGAAAATAAAACAAGTTATAACAAATTAATATTTAATTCACTACCTCTAATATTCTATATCAACAAAATAACACATTCAATTGCATTGCACTAGGACATACTTCTAAAATCTATTCAGCATTCTATTATAATACAAACTAAAAGGCAATATTGCATTGCCTGAACGCAATGATTTGTCAAACAAATTAAAATTAGCCTTTTGTAATTTTTCTAAGTAGGAGCTCACAGCTATTGCTGGCAAAAATATCTGGGCTGCTTCTTTAGGAACACTGATCTTTCTTGCCTGGAAAATAACATGTTACATTTGTTTTTTATAGGTAATAATAGTAACCTAAGTTAAAACTTAAGTATTTAAAAAGAAAAAATAAACTTCGAATAAATAATATAAATAAACCTCAAACTATCATAAATAACCGCCCACGTGCGTGTCGGGCCATGCGCAGTGTAGGGTTCCATAGTAGCCTGTTATTAAATGCAAGTCTTTACCCGTTATAAACAAGCAACTAGGTACTCCGTCTTTGTCACTTTAAAGAATTTATTCTAAGGATTTTGTATTTGGTACAAAATGATCCAACACCCAAGTTCAACAACTATTACTGCTAAACTAATTAAGTTATTTTAACCGCTAAAATTCATGAAATGCGCTATTATCACGAATTTTTACAGATTTTTCAATCCAGCAATTTAGCTTTTTTATGTTCTCTTAGCAAAACCTCGGACAGACAGACAGACAGACAGAAGACGGAAATGACGAAATTATAAGGGTACCTTGTCAGGACTACGGAACCCTAAAAAGGCAGACGGATTCGTGCCGAACACCCGAGTGAACGCAAGTTCAGTAATACTAAATGCTTGAGTAATACGCTTCCGCGCTCAGTAATCAGTTTACTACTAAGCGGCAGCAGGGTCGGACGCTTCCGTGCAGTATTACATCGCAGCGTTGCTAACGTAGTAATCATGCCATATTGACTATGCCGGACTGAGCGCGGAAACTTATTACTCAAGAATTTGGTATTACTGAACTTGCGGTCACTCGGATGTACGGCACGAATCTGTCTGCCTTTTTTAGGGTTCCGTACCCAAAGGGTAAAACGGGACCCTATTACTAAGACTCCGCTGTCCATCTGTCTGTCTGTCTGTCCGTCTGTCACCAGGCTGTATCGATTCGTTCGATTCCTAGACCGATGCCTAAACACTGTTTATGCACCAACTGCAAATAATAAATTTGTAATAGTAAATTGCTTTTTTGTTATTTAACTACAAATTTACGGTTTTCAGATTTATTTCTGTATAACTGCATCAAGACCTTGCTTTGTTGCCAAATTTCGTGATTCTAGGTCAACAAGGAGTACCCTATAGATAGGTTTTGATTCCCTTGTGAAATCGCAAAATATGCGACATAAAATCTTTTGATCATGTTGACATACAAGTTTAATTTTTATACATGTGAAAGCTACTTTAGACCCGTGTATTTGATATAAGTTTCAACTTGATATCTTTATGCATTCTCAGAAAAAGGATGTTAACAGACAGACAACAGTGATCCTATAAGGGTTCTTCTTTCCTTTTGAGGTGCGAAACCCTAAACGTGATGTCTTAATACTTCATGACATTCACTACAAAAAAATATATCAAATATATCTCGAAGTAAAAAAACAAGGTTCCTTTCTCTTATCCGAATTCAGAAAACTCAATACACAAATTAAGGCCATGATTTGATTAAAATTTTCTCAATAACATACCTTTTCTAAATGGCTGTGTGCTCTACTAGCCACATCAAAAGCAACAGACCTCATCTCTTCATTGTCTATACCTCTCAACACATTCTCTTGGCTTACTTTATGTTGCATTAAAATATCCATTGGGAGCATAACTGTTTTGTGTTGGCTTGACACATTTATTGACCTGAAATTATAATAATATAAGTTAGAATAGGTTTTCATAATTGATAATAGCAGAATCTGTTTATCGGTTATTCTATCAACTAATAACCATTTGATATAATCTGCATATTACATAAAAGATATAAGACGAAATAAACAAAATAGGACTGTAGAGTAGACTAACTGCAAGTGGTGTGAGTAATAAATAACCTGTCGGACTCACACACTCTCTTATAGCCCAAATAGCCACTCTTATAGCTATTAGAACTACACTCTCGCTTCTTGCTTATCGTCGGTGGTGAGACAAGGGCCTTCAGGGCCTTATGCAAAAACGATTGCCACACGTGTTATAATTAAATATGATAAAAAAAAATCTAAAATATCACCAAGGATTTCTGGTTTGTTAAATTTAACACTAAAGTATCCAACTACTCTACATCCTTAATTTTACTTTTTATTAGCTATGATTGTGTTGATTAACTACCTGCCTTAGCATTTTACTAGTTTAATATTACCTCAAGATGTTAGTGATTCCTTGAGCCTTTCCTAAATGAGACGCTGCATGGTCTGCATAAACGTTTGTGACCCCTGCCACAGCCAGTATTAGGTAATATATTGATGAAACAGTTTCATCAGCATATTTCTCAACATCTTCTAGATTCCGCAAATGCTTAGTCTTCAGTAAATTGCTCCGTGATACTATGAGTCTTTCAAGATATCTACGGGGGAGGTTATAGCAGCAGCATATCTGAAAATATGTTATGTTGTTAAAGACATTTTAATAGTCCAGAAGTTCTATTACTCTTTTTGGCTTTATCACCACCTTTAAGGGCCAGTTTCATCATTTCCTGACAGAGTTTCAAATAGTTATCAGATACCTGTAAAACTAGCCTTTCTAATAATAATCTTTCTAATAATTTTTAATCTAGTATGTATGTATCATTCATTTATTGTAATGTTTTGACGAGTGAGTGTGCGTATATTAATACTGCCTACATGCTGAATAAATGCTTTGATTTAATTTGATTTGAGGGGATGGTGGATGACCCTAAATATACTCAAAGTCAAATAACAAATTTACAGATTGTGATAGTCAACATTGGCGCAGGGTATGCAGCTTGTAGAATGCCATAGTATATGTATAATAATTAGCATTTATGCTGAATATTTGCTTGTCCAGTCACATAAATAATTTATGATCGTAGAAAACGATAAAACCGACTTCACATGCTGCGATAGTGAAAATATCCACTAGCCAACATTATATCATCGAGGTATCAATATTGTTTATCCTCATATCATCGGAGATAATTATCAGATCTCGATAAAATTTGAATGGGACCAAACTGGAGGCATAATCTCTCAAACAAAAAATATTTTTAATACACTTTTATTAGCTTCAGACGTTTGTATGTTAGTATGTAACGGAATCTTTGAACATGATTTTAACCCCCTTCAAAACGACGGATTAACTCGAAATTTGGCATACTTATTAAGGACCGATGACAATAAATAAATTTAAAAAAAAAATTTCACTAAAAAATTAAAAATAAATAATAGTTTAAAAAAACTAAAAAAATACGCTTTTATAGAAAATCCGACTAAAAAATAGAAAATAAATTTTAATAAATTTGAATTAAAAATAGTGTCAGAAAAAATGATTTTATTTTAAAAAAAGCGTGGGGGTGCTTTTCAGGATATTATCAAAATAACCCTTCTAGTCATATCTGTTCATAAAATATTTGGAACTATTGATACCATGCACCCCACGCTTTTTTTTTTACAATAAAATCATTTTTTCCTACACTATTTTTAATTCAAATTTATTAAAATTTATTTTCTATTTTTTAGTTGGATTTTCTATAAAAGCGTATTTTTTTTGTTTTTTTAAACTATTATTTATTTAAAATCGGTTAAGATGAGATGGAGATCTGAGGTAACAAACATAAAAAAAATATAACAGTCGAATTGAGAACCTCCTCCTTTTTTGTGAAATTGGTTAAAGAATAAAGCTATAATAACAAGAAATATTAACCTTAAAAAGCTCCTGGGCAATAGGATTAGCTGGTATATTTTGCAATGTACTCTCACTGTTATAAATATTTTTGAGAGAATCTTGCCAAAATTGGAGCCGAAAAGCAGCCGTCTGTACATCTGTGGTCTGATCCTGAATGCGTGCTATTTCCACATTAAATGCTCTCACAACCAAAGCCGGAGAGCGTATGGCTTTGTTCATCAGAAGAGTTGCCAAGAAGTTTTCGTAATCATGCTGCCTATCTGTAAAATTATCACGAAGTACCAAAATATGTCAGGTAAGAACGTACTCAATTTCAGTTCAGTACAAGTCAGGCTTTTCATAAGTCTTGTGTAGTTCATGTCCGATGAACATTTACGTAATGTTACACTGTACTGTACGAAAAGAATGAAAAGACGTGTCCAAGCATAAATCGTACATTCAGTCTTTTCGTACTTTCGTGCTCTATCCCACCCAGGTTGATGGAACGCAATGTAGAGAGAGCGAGAGGCACGAAGGTTCATGAGAGCAAAACAACAAACGAAACAAATTTATTTATTTTAGTAACCCAAAAAAACTACAGATAGGTATGACAGAATTTCTTATTTTTATTGTTATAATGTTACAGTAGCGAATGAAACATTATAGTCCTAGTCCTAACAAGTCTAGTAGTCTACTGTCCGAATAGAGCGTACTCGTACACTAAGATTATTGAGCTAGTAAGGAGCGCTCTTCTAATTGTCCGAGCAGGCACAAGACTATTTCATAACAAATGGAATATGTTTCGGTTGGATTTAATTACGAATTAGAGCAAAATATAAATAAGGCAATAACTTGTATTAACTTACTTTACAATATTAGCGCAATAATTAACAGAGTCTTGATTTGAAGTAGATTCTTTAGTTATTGTTCTCGATATTATTGAGTTACATTTAAAATATTTTTTTAGGACATTACAACTATTTCTTTTCATTTTTATTAGTTCTAAAGAAGCCAGCAAATTATTTTATAATTACTAAAAATGAATACCACATGAAATAATGAAAACATTAACATTGAAAACGGTACGGTGTCGGTCGGTGAAATTGACAAGTAACATTGACAATATATACAATTTGATAATAGCATGGCATTTTTTTACTCGTTTCATTAAACCTCCACACGACTAGTGTATTTAGCCAGTGTTAGGTATTTAAATTATTCAAGTTTTGTAAATTCAAGTCATGAAGTTGATTCAATGTGGCATTTCAGGTATTAAAGTTGAAGTCATAGCCTAGTTAAGTTTAGTTATGACTTGAACTAGCTAGAGTGAGAGAGTGTGGACATTCTCATTGTTTTCCATACATCAGAGCTGACCGCGGGCTGATCGCAGACCGCAGACCACAGCAGCTTGTACGGGGCCTTAAGCTTCGTACAGACAGCTGCGGTCTGCAGTCAGCTGTTGAGCACCGCTAATGTGCTTGATACCTTACCACGGAAATGTTATCTATTTACCGTAGCCTTATACCTAGCGCGCACCGCGTTGCAGTGCGTTTATTCTACCGCACCCATATTCTGTCAAAGTCGGAGTGTCATAGAAGTGAGAGAAGTGTCGCGCATTGCGGTGAAATATTTTATCAACACCGCAACGCTTTGCTCGATTGACCTTACTCAACTTATTTACCCTAGGGTAACCACTATTTTGGTGCAGCCATTACACTAGTGTCTCAAAGTCAAATTTACATGCTTAGATTCAATCGGGAGTACTTCCGAAACACCAGTAGATTCAACAGTCATTCAGTTTTGATCTTTTGGTTGTAGACTGGGGTTGCCTATTACGACGGTATTATGCAGCTGATAGACGGACAATCAGTTTCATTCGGAATATGAATTGTACTGCGATTAGTTTGCGTTTCATTTATTTATTATGTTTCATTATTTCACAATTTTTTGGATAAAAATTGTCTGAATTACTGAAACATGCATTGGGGATGCACGTAATAGTACGGTTGGCAACCCCTACATTAATCAGGGAAATATGTGTGACGTTCTAGGCTCTACGTTTAGATGAAAGTTTAAAGAAATGATTTATGTTTTTGTTTTATTTAGAATAATTATTATTGATATTATCTATTTAATGGTATCTGACGTCTGTAAGTGCAGATGTTTTAGGTACTGAATAATTAAATGCTTTGATTTTAATGATTTTTTACTTTAATGGTTGTTAATGGCTTAACACTCTTAACATAAAAGTACGCCACTTTGTCAATAGATGGTGCTTTGCTGTGACCTCTAATCTCTAGATCGCGGTGACGAGATTTGCACGCGATACTATTATAACAAATGTGAGGTTATTAGTGATTTCTGTATTCGCTAAAAGGTGGTTTTATTAACATCTACACTACCATGGGTTTTAGGGATCGTCGCAGCCAGAAGTAGCCATTATGACTAAGTATCCAGCGATGTGACTATGGCGTTCCAGTGTTAAACCTTAATTATTTTTCGATGGATATTGTCTATAAGATTAAGTACCGCTTTCATTTCACAAACTAAAGGCTGGTTTACACGTATTAAGTTGATAAGTAGGTAACTAAATTTTAACTTAATTTTAAGTTACTTGTATTTAAGTAGATGTCCATATGCATTTAGTAGTTAAGCTCTTTAGTTAACTCAAGATGGACGACCAACAACGCAAAGAAGTCGTAAATTCTGTGCTTATTTGTTATTAGTGAGGTTTTGGAAGAGGTTAAAGATGAAATAAATAGGGAAATAACCATACCCAAAAGATTGTGGGTCAGAACGAAAAAGATTGTGGGTTGAACCTGCGCGCACTTATGCACTTGTGCAGTTTTAACTAAATTGTGCCTGTCCAAACGTGTCCAGTGACAAGCCCCGCCCACCAACTTAACTGAAAAATAGACAACATTCTATGTCTTGTTTAGTTGTCAACAAATTTTTTAACTTGCAACTTGCTACTAAATTGTTTGTTTACACGCAATTAATCACTTAAAATTAAGTTAAAATTTAGTTACCTACTTATCAACTTAATACGAGTAAACCAGCCTTAACATTTGTAATTTACAACGAATACTTTATGCAAAAATATAATAAAGAAACATTTAACATAGTAGGTTTGCATCAAAAGCCACCTAGCGAGTAATGAGTATAGAGGAATATTATTGAAAAAAGCTCATTGAATAACATTATGCGAATTAGGGGAGAGGGGAAGGGGGGTCAGTTCCGTTGCATTATGGTTAGAATAGAACTTGTTACTGCGGTCAGCGTTATAAATACAGTGCTACAAAGATAAACTTCTGTAAATTCTAAATAGATGTTAATCCAAATTATATACCTATTAAATAATAATAATAATAATGCATATATATGCATACTAGAAGCACCCCGCGGCTTCGCCCGCATTAAAGAATTCTTTCATTTATTAATAACTTTTCTTTCGTAAAATCCTTTCTCTCATAAAAACACATCACAAAAAGAATCAGCTAAATCTGTCCACCCGTTTTAATTTGGGGTGAGGGAAAAATTATACTTAGTTGTAAGATATCTACTGTGTTACGGAACCCTACGAGTGCGAGTCCAACATGCACTTGGCCAGTTTATTTGAACATTTTCTGCTGAGCACGATTGACGGCTGGTTTCAATAAAATCGTATCAAGTGCCACTGTGCCACTTTATTTGCGACTGCAGGGGGGTTATTATTATGACTTATAATTTTGACGGTTTGTACCTACGGGGTTAAAGCTAAAAGTTTTTAGAAAATGTTACGGAGTGATTTTTAAACAGATAATATTTCTATTGCTTTTCGAAGTAGTCTTCGTTCCTTTCTAAGCACCGTCGCATGCAGTGGCGGATTAAGCAAGCGCGGGTCCGTAGCAAATTCTTTCAAAGAGCCCTTGATCTACTTAAGGTTCTTAAGAATAAAGTGGTAAAAAACAATTCAATACTCAGTAAGTTTATTTGCCATTTACAATTTTGTGGGTAATTAATAGTCTGGGTTTAAATATTTTTTTGTGGGGCCTCCTTCCGCGTGGGACCCGTAGCAATTGCTACTCTTGCTACGTGGTTAATCCGGCACTGGTCGCATGCGATGGAACCATTGAATACAATAAAATATTGAGCACACTCTACTTCAGGGATCTCTTCCACCACGCCTTTTTCAAAGCAGCCTCGGCAATTTCAGGTTTCATAAAACGAAATGCTCATTCATAAGTTTTTCTTTTTTTTTAAATGATTAAAAGTTACAAGGTGCCAGGCTATAACTGTATGGAGGATGACTCACTAACAGCTCCACACCTTCGATACAAAAATATTCAATAGTCCGTCTGGCGGAGTGACCTGGGACCTGGGAGAGTTGTCGTGGTGGAGGAGTATCCTGAATCTTTGGCGCTGCTGTCTATTATTTTCCAAGACAAGACAATTCAGCAGTAACAGACTGACATATACCAATCTGCAGTAGTAAGATATACTAATAGTACCGAACAAAGCGATTTGCTTCTTCGTTCATCATACGAACCGCCAAAAAATGAAATACCCTGCCTGAGTTTGTGTTTCCGGTTAAGTACAATATGGGGGTCTTTAAATCGCGAGTGAATAGATATCTTCTGGGTTAGCTGGCTCTATAATCGATCACATCATCACTTAACATCAGGTGAGATAGTGGTCAAGTGCTACTCAGTTCGGTGTAAAAAAAAGTAACAGTTCTTTTATTTTCTAGGACAATTGTAGCCAAATGACCCGCCCGTCCAAAGAAAAGGCAATCATCTTTTTACCTTGAATTCTGCCCTTCTTTACTGTTGTTGGCAAATCTTCGAATGGAAATATCCAGTGGGCAGATTGTCTTTTGGTTTCGGGGTGTCCAGCCGAAGAATGTATGATTTTTTTAACATTCAATAAAACATTTCGAGATATACTTTTTTTAGAGAGCAATACATGACGTGGTATATTTGGATACCTACACCTTGATTATCTAATTAATTTTTTAGACGTCTGCGTATCGACCACTGTATATGTATGTAGTAGATACATCGTGTTCGTTCTACATATTTTTATGGAAGAAAACATTACTTTATATGTAGTACCTACTCAAACATGCAGGCATCCGTTTGGCATACTTACATTTTATACATAATTATTTTTTCATTCATCACGCCAAAGGGCGTATGTCACGGCATCTATTAGTTTTTTTAAGTATATAATACTTAGTAAACTGAGCAAGGTTGAACGACGAGCTAATTAGGCTGTACTGAGACAATAGCAAGGTGTGCTAAGTGCTAACAGCTACGTTTTTATTTATAAGCTAACAGTGCCAAGGCACGTATTTTTAACAAGTGAATTATTGAAAAGAACAAAAACCCGACTGCGTGAAAAAAAGGTTTATTAGCATTTCCAAACTCCAATAAAACATGTAAGTTATACTTATATATATTCGTAATCACCGTTAAAAATTCTTTATTTTGATACCACACTCGATGTATTTTGAAAATATTAATTCTTTTTTGAGATTAATTTTTGGCGCAAAAAATCGCAAATAATGTTTTATTTTTATTTTGATTTACCCAGTATCACTCTAACTCACGACTAAGACGAATCTATTGACACCATTCACACAAAAATACGACAAGCCGTATCGGCTCTAGGGCGTGCCAAAGAAATATACATACATACATATATACGTGTATACACTCGAAAATCATAACTCTACTTCTTTCGCAGTCGGGTAAAAAGACAACTCCCGCTCTACAAATCCCTGTGTTGTTTGTTTGTAAAGTTTTACAAAACACGGACACAGTAAATATGTATACCCAGACTACGTAGTATTATTATGTTTTCTATGCCCAGACTCGGAAGTCGGAATCCTTTACATTCGTGTTCAGGTTCACTAACAACTAAAAACCTACAGCCTGTACTATTCATATTCTGTGCCTGGACGCAGATTTTCAGAACGGCCCAATAGCAGGCGTTGGATTAACGAAGATAAAATACATAAGTAAATACACTATGATATTTGAATGGATTGGACTCCATAAAAAAACCCGACTATATTCATAACACCTCTGCAAGTTAGTGAGGAGTTGAATATCTTGAAGATTCCAGGAGATAGATGCCTTTACATGAAGTCAAGGTAACTATTTGACAAATCATTGAAGTAAAAAAAAAGTACATAATAGGATACTGAACAAAGAGTAACATAATATATACTGAGAATACTGAATTTTGTTCAGACTAGACCCGTGGAAATTACTCTCATTACCTCTCATCAACTATAACGAGCTAAAACGGTGCAACATTTTTTTCTATCCTAGCTATAAACACTCTCGACCAAGTCACCTTCCACTCAAATAATAAAAACACTTTATAAAATCGCTTCATTAGTGTTCAATATTCATGCGGATAGCAGCAATCAGTTGGGCACCGCAAACCAATTACTTTATTTCAGTCCTAAAAGTTTAAGCTAGGCTGGATTTAAAGCTGTAGGGCTAATCTGTAAGCCAGCTTACACACCCGCGGATTCCGCTTCCGAGATGTATTTATAAACTAGCTTACAGAATAGCGCTACTGATTCAGAACTTTCGAATTTACACTTCGATCGAGCATTTACCAATGGAGATGTTAACGTTGTAATCCGCAAACATTTTTTTCTGCCGATACTTACGGGGGACGAGGTAAACACACATTGCACACACACATGGCCATTTAACGATCCCGCACACTAGCTTGAAACACGCACACAGTATTAAAATACAGCGTAGTTACGCACGCTCATACGACCATATGGCCAGCAGAGGGGTACGCCTTGCGTTAACATCTCCATTGGTAGTTGCTCGAAGAATTTACTACTACTCTTGAGTGTCACTTCATTCTGTCCTTCATCCAGTCTTGCTCTAATCAGATCCGGTAGTATTGAAGAGTGAAGACGAGTTTGGATTGTTGCACTAAGTTTATTGTACTAAAGTTATAAAATGCGGTCATTATTGTGACTCAGTCATGGGACTCAGTCAGTAGTACCATTTGCTTAAACGCCTGGTAGTGGCATATTATTATTATTACAAGCTTTATCTCTACTTCACGGCGAATTTATTTGTCCGTCACAAATCTTGCAAATTAAATTTAATCCACTTCCCGTTTACCGATTGAGCTGAAATTTTGCATACACATGTATGCATGTAAATCGCGTGACAATGCAATATTATGATGACTTGGTGCTGATCTGATGTTGGAGCTGGAAGGTGGCCCAAAGGAACTCCTAAACTACACATGTTATACCCGTCGTGTTTGGGCTCGTTGGATTTGTCTTAAAGGTTCTGTAAAAGCTTATGTTTAAAAACGTTTTTTAAAATAATACTTACTATAACGTTATAGAATAGAATAGAATAGTCCTTTATTGTTTCGCTGTGTTCAAATACATAGATGGTATTAAATTTATGTCGTAACAACAGCTATACCTTTCGGGCGTACAATATTCTGTACCTACTAATAATTAATACTAAAAAGATAAATAAAATGTACAATTTACAATGTAAATTTTACTGTATCTATTAAAACAAAAAAGTTCTTTTTGAGCGATTAATAAATGTTTCTACCAAGTAATTGAACTAATTTGTGTCAGAAGTCGTTTCTATAAACGCACAATGTTTAGGGTTCCGTACCCAAAGGGTAAAACGGGACCCTATTACTAAGACTCCGCTGTCCGTCTGTCTGTCTGTCTGTCTGTCCGTCTGTCACTAGGCTATAGCTCATAAACCGTGATAGTTAGACAGTTTAAATTTTCACAGATGGTGTATTTCTGTTGCCGCTAGAACAACAAATACTAAAAACAAAATAAAGTTAAAAATTAAAGGGGGTCCCTATACAAAAAACGTGTTTTTAAACGCCATCTATCTAATTAGTTTCGGCAAAATGACATAGATGGCGCTAGTAAACGGGCCCCGTCTTTCTAGATCGCGACCAAACCAAATATTCTTGGTAATATCAATTAATCAAATATATGAGGTTGAAACTCTGTTATGTTTCGTATTCTACGGAACCCTCCCTAAGTGTGCGATAAGAGACGCGATGCTGATTCGCACTTGGCCAGTTTTATTTCAGCACAGCCGTCGCGCACCGTTTTATCGCTGTATAAATAGGTAGAAAGAGCTAATAGTGTTGCTAAGTTAAGTATTTCTGCGCTAGTGACAGTTCTGTGCAGATGTCTCGACCACGGAGTTCTCGCCAGTGGAACGTGAGGGCGTCCAACCTAGCTCGTAACACCCATAACCCAATCAGGGATGTCATAGAAAATATCAACATCACACCGAACCCTGATAAATACTTTATACCACTTTCTAATGGTGAGTAGTAAAGAAGTTTTTAAACTATGTTTCCCCAATAGTACAAAAACTATAGTCAGTTTGAATATATTTGTTTGTATGTTACCTCTTCTTGGTGAAACGGTGGGTCCGATTTGGCTAACATTTTGCGGTGAATCAGCCATAGGACACTTTGACGCGGGTGAAGCCGCAGGCGTAGCTAGTATTTCAATTAGAGGAATTAATCATCGTTCATCTATTTGTGTAGTTTGTACCACATAATTGAGAAAGAATATGTAATTGTATTTTTGAAACTCTTTTTGATTCGTAAAAATCACGAATTACGAATTTGTGGCGCCATTTTTGGAATAATTTTCCTTGAATATTTGTCATAGCAATAGCATAGTGACTTTTTAGGGTTCCGTAGTCCTGACAAGGAACCCTTATAGTTTCGTCATGTCCGTCTGTCTGTCTGTCTGTCTGTCCGAGGTTTTGCTAAGAGACCGTTAATACTAAAAGGCTGTAATTTTGTAAGGGTATGTATATAAATTACGTCGACAAAGTGCTGAAATAAAATTTTGAAAAATATTTTTTTTAGGGTTGTTCCCCTATGTAAGAAGTGAGCATTAATTTTTTTTCCATCGTCTAACCCATTGTTAAATAGGTCTTTAAAAATTACTTAAGGGTTGCTCATACCATTTTTCGATTGAATGCTTCATTTACGAAATATTTAACTTTAAAGTGCAAATTTTTGTAGGGCATCCCCCCCCACCCTCTAAAAGCTAAACTGCTGGCTTGAAAAATCTGTAAAAATTTGTGATTATAGCGCATTTCATGAACTTTAAAGGAAAACTATAGCGGTTAAGATAACTTTATTTAATTTAGCAGTAATAGTCGTTGAACTTGGGTGTTGGATAATTTTGTACCAACTACAAAATCCTTAGAAAAAATAAAAATCCTTTAAAGTGACAAAGACGGAGTACCTAGTTGCTTGTTTATAACGGGTAAAGACTTGCATTGAATAACAGGCTACTACAGAACCCTAGACTGCGCGTAGCCCGACACGCACTTGGCCGGTTATTTTTGTTGACCTTAGGCCTAAATCAAATTAAACGGTATTCTGGTAAAAGCCTGAAAAAATCAAAGAGGACCTTTCAGTAGAGAGATGACACCTTTTCTAAACAGCAATTTTCTAACGACTTCAAAAAAGATATAGGTTCTTAATTCGACTGTATTTCTCAGAAAAGCATAATTTATTAACTGATTTAGGAAATTAGTTTTTGTTTAAGAGATAATTCATCATCATTATCATCAGCCGGTATCAGTCCACTGCTGGACGTAGGCCTCTCCCAAGATGCGCCACTGAGCCCGATCGGCTCAGAGAGAATTATTTCCCAATTTATCGAGATCTGATGAGCAGATATCTATCTATCTCCAGAGATATGTAGATAAACACCTCAACTTCCTACTGAAAATGACTAGCTCGGCATTTGAATACGGTTATTTAAAGTTTTTTAACCGATCTTAATTATTAAGCTTGATTGTCAACGATGACGTCTGCCTATAACAAAAACTGTGGCACGCAGATCTATGCATTACTTAGGTAACTAAGTACCTACCTTCCAGGATATTTCGCGTGGCCGCAATGCGCGCACCTTATTTTGAGACAGAATCTCTCAGGTTCTTACACATTTTAAATGTAGATAATTATGGGGCGTGTAGAAACTTTTAAACTTGTCCAGTTATATTTTAATGGATACTTTACACTTCAAGCCGTAGAACCATTTCTATTTCACGACTGAATAACTAAAAAAGCGGCGGAGGACTAGCAAATAGGTACTGGCAATAGCCCAATGGATAAGGTGTTGGACTATTCGATCCTCAGCCTCACCCGTTGCACAATTGTCGTGACACAGGTATATTTAGCCAAGAATACTAGTAATGTGCAACCCACATTGCTAGTAAGCTTAAAAAAATGTCCTAGTAGGATATCCTATATAAATATTAAATCTAATAGCGTCAATGGGCAGTATTATTAACAGTCGCTAAAATCGATCTCTTCCAGACAACCATGCAGGGAAAGGAATACAATCATTGAGGTACATACATTCATATCGATGATTACAATCGTGAAAGACGGTGGGGTGGTATAAAAATGTGTGAAGAAAATTACAAACCTATCGAAATACCAAGTATATTAAGATTAAGATAAATATGGTTTCATTTGAAATAAGAATTAATACATATTATAAAAACAAACTACATTATAATAAATAACATAAAATTAATGCATAATATATATAAATGTAGTCAATATCTAATCTAATCTAATAGGCCGACCTAGGCAAACGTATCACGACCAGTTTCAAGAAAGGCCAAGTCAAAAATATCTATAACCGGCGGCGAGCGGATATATATGATGGCGCTCATGAAAGTGGAAGAAGCGAAAGACGTGTGTCAGGATCGTAGCATGTGGAAAGAAGTAGTCTCTGCCTACCCCAACGGGAAAAAGGCGTGATTTTATGTATGCATGTAATAAATATCTAAATATTCCAAATATTAAACAATAAGGAAAGAAGGCTAAGGTAACAGCGCAGGAAACAGAAAAAAAATTAAAAGTAGGTACGACGAAAGATTAGGCTTTTTCTTCCTTCTAATAGGTACTAAATGTATCATGATAATAATCTTGTAGTTATTAAAAATAGTGACATTATCTAAAGCGGTTCTTTTACCAAGACTTTTCAAAGGTGTTTATCTACCTATACCTATATACCTATTATCACAGAATAAATAATAGTACTATTAGGTACACCTGTGTAAATACTGAAAAATTGTGACGTGACGTCTTAATGTAGTCGTTTCAATAATAAATTAAAAGTAAAAAAATATTTTTAAAACTTTTATCTGGGACAATGAACTAAAAAGTTATATAAATAAATCCTAAGTAGTTAGAATTTTGCGTGTTGGTACTTACTATATATTTATATAAGTATTTTACTATATAGTTATACTAATTATACTTCAGTGCCTCAAGTTTTTAAGAATATAGGTAAGGTCCTACCCGCAAAATACTTACTAGGATTAATTTATAACAAGTAATAATAATAAATAGCTGTGATGTTTTAAAATATTCTACGGATATTATAATGTGTTTATGGGTAAAGTGCTCTTTAAGGCAAATCAATCGAGCCCAAACTCGGTGGGTTTATGTTGTTTTATCACAGAAATGCCATGGCCACTTTACAGCTTCATCAACAGGTCCTGGATATCGTTTAAGTGTAAAGTGCTCCTCAAGATGAATCAATTGAGCCCAAATTCGGTGGAGTTATGTTATTTTATCACAGAGATGCCGTGGCCACCTTCCAGCTTCATCATCAGACCCTGGATATCATCTAGATGTAAATGTATCTTCAAGGCGAATCAATAGAGCCCAAACTCGATGGGTTTATCTTTTTTAGTTCAGAAGTTCCTATGGTCATCTTCCGTCTCCATCATCAGACCAGGTCCATGGTACCATATTATTACCATTATTAGTATTGTCACCAAAGATACATAAGTTCACCAAATTTGAGTCCAATCGGACATCGGAAAGTTGGTCTAATTTAGCTTCCAAGATTCCACCCGAACATAGATATACATACATACATACATTGCAAGGTAAATAAAATATTGTAAAAAAAATAAAAGCTTGTAAAAACAAACCCTGTGGTTGAATTGTTTCATTCAAGTACCGTGAGAATTTTGATTTACCTAAAAATGAGATTATTATCATGCGGTAGCTGCACATGAAGGACATAAAATTGTCTGACGTTTCGCGTCAGAGGTTCATTACTATAACATTGACATGACTGGTAGATATTTTTATTTGCCTACCTATTATTTTGTACATACTATCAGGTTAGTCATACTTTATACCTATAGATAAGCAATTAAGCAAGCACCACTATCTCACCTGCTGCCAGAACTGCCAAAGATGCCTAAGATGTGCTTTTCTGGAAATAGGACCTGCAATGAGCCGAGGCTTGATTGTGAGCCTCGTTGACGTCAAGTATGCCTTGACTCGACTTTTAAGCGAGAGCTCGCCAGTTCAAATCCTAGCACGGGTGTTCCCAGGCAAGGTAGTGATCAAATGCAAAAGGCATTGGGTTGTTCAGTGGGTGGTTCAGTCAGAAGTTTTATAACCTACCTTGTCCAATATGCAAGCAGAGTCTTTCACGAAGACAGTCAAATCAAAATAAATGCATAAAGGCAGAAAATACAATTTAAACCCCGTACCTTGAGACTTTATCAAATAATAAACCGACTTCGCGATCATTGACGCGATAGTCAAAATAGCCAGTAGTATCATGTCGTCAAGGTATAAAAATGCATATGTCGTCAAGGTATGTAATGTGTTTGAGATGTTTATCTCTATATCTCCGGAGATAATAGTAAAACCTCGATAAAATTTGAATGGGCCCAATCGAGTGGCATAATCTCTCAAACGAAAAAAAATATTTTGAAATCGGTCAAGACTCAAGATTTAACGGAGTTCTGAGGTACCAAAATAAAATAAAACAGTCGAATTGAAAACCTCCTCCTTTTTTGTGAAGTCGGTTAGTAAAATAACTTCATCTCTTCATTTCTTTCACCAGGAGATCCGACCTGGTTTGGGAATCTGAGCCCGCCTGAAGAGATCCTAGAAGCCATACGGGAGAGTCTACTTACGAAAGAGAGTCGGAGTTACACATCTGTAATAGGACACTATGAAGCTAGACGAGCTATCGTAGAGTACAGCAAATCTCAAGGAGATTTCGCGCCCGAAGACGTAATAATATGCAGCGGATGCTCTCATGCTATAGAACTGGTTCAGAGCACCCTGGCTGAAGCTGGACAGAATGTTGTAGTTCCCCGCCCTGGATATTCTATTCACAAAACTCAGGGCGAGGGACTTGGCATACAGATCAAGTATTATGACTTGTTGGTAAGTGCCCTATAATTTTTAATTTTTTTTTAACTTTTTAGGGTTCCGCAGCCGAATGGCAAAAAACGAAACCCTTATAGATTCGCCATGTCTGTCTGTCTGTCTGTCTGTCCGTCCGTATGTCACAGCCATTTTATTCCGAAACTATTAGGACTACAGAATTGAAACTTAGTAGGTGGATGTATTCTGTAAACCGCTTTCTGATTTTTATACAAAAATAAAAAATATAAAAGTTTAAGGGAGAGCATCCCATACATAGAATTGAAACAATTTTTTTTTTGTTCAAATCTATACGTTTGGGGTGTCTATGGATAGGTCTTTAAAAATGACGCTGAGGTTTCTAAAATCATTTTTCTCAAAGTCAATCATTTAAAAGATATGCGCGTCTAAAGTGCGAAAATGTGTGTCCCCTCCTCTAACTTTTAAAGTAAGGGAGTGAAAAATCTAGAAAAAATATATTCTGTAGATCTCAATAAAAACTATCAACGAAAATTGGTTTGAACGAGATGCAGTCAGCAGTTTTTGAGATATACCGACCGCATAGATAACTTTGTTTTTCATACAAACACTATGAAAATCAAAGTTATTTTTGTAGTTACGAAAAATCATAGTTATAGAATACTCTTCTGTGTTACGGAACCCTTCGAGTGCGAGTCCCACTTGCACTTGGCCAGTTTATTGAATAAAGATTACTCGCAATGTGGGTTGCACATTACTAGTATTCCTGTTAACCCCTCTAACTAAGCTAAATATGCTTGTAATTACCCTTAATAACCCTTTAAGTGTCTGGGATTTAATAATGACTTTTGGTTGACTTCAAAAGTAAGGATATCAATTCGCTACGTATGTGTATAATTATTATTAATTATTATTGGAACTGCCTAATATTAGTCAGGGCTCCAAATATACAAAAAATATACAAAAAATATAAGTGTAAGTGTATCTAATATGTAAATGTAAATTTGTCCACGTATTTCGCCGAAAGTAATAATAGGATGGTGATCATAATTTTTAACCGTCTTCACAAAAAAAGAGGAGGTTCTCAAATCAACTATTAATATATATTTTTTTTAATGTTTTTTAGTTTGTTACCTCAGAACTCCGTCAAATCTTAACCGATTTGAAGAAATCTTTTTTTTGTTAGATTATGCCTCCCGTTTGGTCCTAAAATGTTATCGAGACATGAGAATTATCTCTGGAGATATTGGAGATGAACAATGTTAGCAAATTTGTATACCTTGATGACATGATTATAACTAGCCAGTAATTTGACTATCGCGGCATGTGAAGTCGGTTTTTTCGTTTTGTACGATCATAAATTATTATATATATTGTTGTGACACAATTACTGATTACCTACCTACATTGTGTAAAAATCTCAATGAAACTATATTAAATTTTGTCGTGCTGTCATCACGGTAACTGAGTTATTATGGTAATTTAGGTAACTAAGTTAATTAAGGTCTTATTACTTAAATAAAGATCTACCTTATTATATGAATCCTTTAATAACATGAAAAGGATCGTGCTCAGTGGTATGCTATTGGAGAGGTCTATGTCCAGCAGTAGACAAATTGAGGCGAATTATGAAGAAGGTGAAATAACCTTTTAAATACGTCAATCGACACTTTTGATATTGCCTTAGTTATTAGTATTATTATCTAATTAGAAACTTTTGTCATAAATCAATTTTGTCGGAATAATAGAATAAGAAAAAAAAAAACAAATAATTCGATAATTAAGCAGGAGATCCTAAGATAGTTTCCAATTACAGGCCCATATCCCTTTTAAGTGCTCTGTCAAATATACTAGAGAAAATAGTAAACCAGAGACTGTTGAGCTATCTCGAAGGAAAGGGACTTTTGGCAGATAACCAATATGGTTTTCGCTCAAATCGATCCACGGAGGATGCAGTTGCATCTCTAGTCACGCAAGTTATTAATACACTTGATACTGGCCAGAAATGCATCGGCGTCTGCCTCGATTTAGCGAAAGCTTTTGACACTGTGTCTCGCCAAATACTCTTAGCCAAACTCGAACAATCTGGTATTCGAGGCATAGCGCTTGAATGGTTTAAGTCGCATCTTTTCCAACAGGAAACAACAGATTAAAATAGACAGACACTGCAGTGAGCTCTCTGACGTTTGATTTGGTGTGCCGCAGGGAAGCGTGCTGGGTCCCTCCTTGTTTTTGTTGTATATCAACGATCTCTGTACCTTGTCAATACAAAAAGCCAATATTTTCACCTTTGCTGACGACACCGCGATAATTTTCCATGGTAGTTCTTGGAACGAGGTATACAAATATACACAGAAGGGGCTCCAGCGTGTGAATAAATGGCTGAACAAGAACTTGCTGACCTTGAACACTACCAAAACTAAATTTCTAGAATTTAAAATCTCCATTAGAGGTGTACCTAAGCAACACACTCGGCAGCTCCAAGTTCATAAGTGCGACAACGTTACTAACACAAGCTGCAAGTGCACTGAAATAGAGAAAGTAAGTTGCATCAAGTACTTGGGTGTTCTTATTGACGATAGGTTGAAGTGGCAGGAACACATTGACCTCGTCTGCTCACGTGTAAGGAAACTAAAATATGTTTTCCTAAAACTTCGACAATCTGCAGACCAAGATATCATAAAA
This sequence comes from Cabera pusaria, assembly GCA_954871355.1. NCBI lineage: Eukaryota > Metazoa > Arthropoda > Insecta > Lepidoptera > Geometridae > Cabera > Cabera pusaria. The sequence continues at coordinate 20,585,405 of OX940887.1, forward strand.
TTAGTATATACATCGTTATGCCAGTCTGTTATTAACTACTGTCTCACTGTGTGGGGGTCAGCATGCACTACTCACCTTATAAGAGCAGAAAGAACACAAAGAGCTTTACTAAAAGTTGCATTTAATAAAGCGTTCAGGTACCCTACTAGCAAATTGTACCAGGAATATTAATTTCAATCAGTTAGACAACTTTTCATACTAGCCACTGGCTTAAGATTCCATAAGCAAGCACCTAAAGAAGTAACAAAGGCTGTCAGGATACAACGCCATCTTAAGTGAAATATTCCATCTTTTCGTACGAGTTTTGCTCAGAGATCACAATCATTTATAGCCTCCTACACATATGCTAAAATGAACAAAATTCTAGACATTTTTAGGTGCACTAGATAGTTACTTAGTAAAAAGAAAATCACCACCTGGCTAACATTAGACTATACACAGACTGAGGATTTTCTACGGATTGTTAAATAATTAATTAATTATATATTTTTGTCTTTTGTCTCAATTTTTAATATTAATATTATTATTTTTAATATATTTACATTAGATCATATGAAACAGACATACCTATAATATATTCTACACACTAAAACGTATTCCCACCACTCTTACATCAATGCTAATAAAATGCAACTTCACACACATACACACACACGTAGATACACACACCCACACACACACACACACACACACACACACACACACACACACACACACAAACACACCACACACACACACACACACACACACGGTCGCTTTGCTTCACACTCCTAGTAATATTATCGAAAACAATATTTATGTCCAATTGAGCAATTTTTGCTAAATAAATAATAAAAATTATGATAATTATTATAAAAATCACTAGATAAGTAAGGTATTGATAAATTGTTATTACAAAAATATGCTGTTCAAATCAATTCTACAGAATCATGGGAGAAACTAGTACTCATGACACAGGGAATCCTAGTATGAGGACTTGTGAATCATATAGTATTTCTCAAACTATAAACCAACCAAACTTTAACTAACTTCACTGTACTTACATGCCATTTTATTTATTTTTAATTAAATTAAATTTTTGATTAGCTATGAAGTTTTAGATAAGTAATGTTATTTAAAGTTATTTATAGTTAGTTATGTTTATCAAAAAGTGTATACACACCTTCAGTATACATATATAATTATACTGCCGGTTCATATCACGCATTTATTACTCAATGTAACCTAGATTATGTAATTATTTTTTTAGTGAATAAACATTATTATTATTATTATACTCTATATTCAATAATACATCACGGGCTGCAAATAGCCCGGTCCTTTTGAAGGCATTGACGGAGCCGAAGCCAACGTCAAGAGGCCCTTTACATTATGAAATTAAATTAAATATGATTTGTGGATGGAGAAATGAAAAACGATAAAAAGATGGTACATTAATTTATTATGGCTATGAATGTGTGCTGCTTGATGTCTGTTTTCTGGTCTATGGGATGAAGTACGGCACCCTCCAATTATGCATCATTTCAATTATTATTAATTAAACAAGACAACAATTGGATAATTAACAAGTGACCCTCCGGTAAAGGAAAAACATCGTTAAGAAACCCCCTACCCCCGCATGGTGGTAGTACACTATCTAGTGTCCGCCTGGCTAGCTACCACCCTCAAGTTAGAAAATCTGTCGCCGAAACACCTAATGTGTTCCGGCAGCTATCCTTGAGAGCCATTTCCCATTCTAGGCCTACCATCTTCGACCGCATCATCACTTACCAACAGGTGAGATAGTGGTCAAACGCTAGCCTATATAATATAGAAAAAAGATCGACTTTGCATTTTTTAATATTTGTATTATAATATTTGAAAAAACCGGCCAGGTGTCAGCTGGAGTCGTGCACCGAGGGTTCCGCAGATTCCACACACACTTTCCTAACTACTACCTGTCAACTAGGTTAGAGAACAAACTTATATTTGCCGTTAGATCCTTAAACACGGTTATTGCACCAACCGCAAATAAGCCCTTAAATCTGTCGCCAAAACATAATATGTTCCAGCAGCTGTCCTTGAGAGCTAGATCCCATTCTAGGCCTAGCGTGCTTACCATCTTTGACCGCATCATCACTTACGAACACTATCTCAAGTGGTCAAACGCTAGCGATAAAAAATAGCTTAGAGATAAAAAAAAAAATTATAGCTACATAAACGATCATATCTTTTGATTGCTTTGCAGTTCAGAATCCTAAAAATAGGGTTCCGTACCTCAAAAGGTAAAAAAAGGAACCCTTATAAGATCACTTTCTTGTCTGTCTGTCTGTCCGTCCGTCTGCCCGTCTGTCCGTGTGTCACCACTGATTTCCCAGGAACAGGTGGACCTAGCATGTTGAAATTTATACCTGATACTGAAGTCTATAGTCCCTATTGGGTGTATAAAAATCAAGGTCTTGAGTCAACACAATAAAAAGATATGGGCAAATTTAGATTTTCGCGAAAACTTCTTAGAACCAAAATGTACCTTAATTTACAACTTTTTTATTTTTCGGAATTTTTCCATTACTTGTGCTGTAAGACCTTGCTTTTGACATAAATTGACAATTCTAGGTCAACCGGAAGTACCCTATAGGTTTTGGGTCGAAAACCTATAGAATACTTCCCGTTGACCTAGAATCATGAAATTTGGCAAGAAGCAAGGTCTTATAATCCAAAAAATAAAAAAAGTTGAAAATTAAAGGGTGTCCCCATACATACATAGATTACGCCAATTAAGGTAGACCTCTGAGTTATATGAGCGCTGATACAATTTAGAGGTCTAGCTTAATTGGTACATACCAACGTTGGTACGGAAGCCTCGGTGGGCGAGTTCAACTCGACTTTGCCGGTTTTTTTTTTACTTTATTTTCATATATGCTGTATAGTAAAGCATTTTATTATGACCACTATGATGTGATCTAGGAATTCTAGGATATGAAGATATGATGTATGCTTGTCTAGAAGATTTTGTCGATGTGCAGATTGTATTGTATGGATAAGATTCAGGTAAGGATCCTGATTTCTTGGTATATCTATATATCTAGTATCTATTATTACGTACCTCTCTCACCTCTGATCTATTGATCATATGATCTACTCACCTAAGATAACTGTGGAAGCAAAATATTTCATGTACCTATTCCGATGTAAGATGTAATTTCTACCATGTGTCGATGGCGCATACTTACCGTGAAGGTACGTTACGTCTAAGTGTGGTTGACTGATGGAAGGAGATGGAACCAGTTAGATCACACTCTGAATTATTGCACTCGAATAAAACTGAGTTTATTTTGTGTACCTACCTACTTGTTTTTTCAGCCAAAAGACAATTGGAAGGCAGATCTGATATCACTAGAGAAACAAATCGACGAGAACACAGCAGCTATAGTGGTAAACAACCCGTCAAATCCTTGCGGCTCGGTGTATAGCAAGGAGCACTTACAAGAAATACTTGGTATCGCGTCCCGGTACCGCATCCCGATCATAGCTGACGAAGTATACGAATACTTTGTGTTCAAGAACCAGGTGTTTACACCGATATCCTCTTTATCTGAAGACGTGCCAGTTTTGACGTGCAGCGGACTCTCCAAAAGGTTTTTGGTTCCCGGATGGAGGTTGGGTTGGATCATCATCCACGATCGGAATAATGTCCTCGGAAAGGAAGTTAGGAAGGCGCTATCGAATATGTCGAGTAGGATTCTTGGAGCTAGCATGCTGATACAACAAGCTTTGCCGAAGATACTCAAATGTGACACGCACAGTTACTTTAGTGACATGATGATTTTTATAGAGGTAAGACCAGCAGCATTTTAAAGGTATGGCCACACTGCGGCCACAGAAAAGATAATAGTCCTACGGAATGCCACGGCGTCCTGCGTGCGCGATCTACGGCGATCAAAAAACGATTGAAAATCAGATCGCGAACGCGCACGCGGACGCAGAACGCCGGGGTGTGGTCATACCGTAAATCAACTGATCACAGATTATTAAAGAATACCTATTTCCAAAAAAGCAAGAATTTTAGCCTTCGTCTGAGAATACGAGACTGTATTTGCAAATAATGAGTACTCAGCAGTGTTAGGTAGCTAACGTAACGTTGGCTGCTGCGCAAATTAAAACTGAATTGAGCTTTAAACAAAATTTAACAATCAGTGTAGGTATAACTTGCACTAAATTCAAATGCAAGCAAAGTATAGTAGTACTTCTTTGGCTCTCACAATACTGTGGTACCAGAGTTTTGCGTGCTGCATTATACTAGCAACGCCCCGCGGCTTTGCCCGCGTTTAACTCTGATTATAAACCTTCCTCTTGAATAATTCTATCGAATGCTGAAAACTCCATTAAAATCCGTAGCGTAGTAAGATCTAAGCGTACGGGCAGCGGGAGTGACTTATACTATGTAAAGGTAGGTAGTCAGATGTCTTGCTTCTTACACCAGTCGAACCGAGCGTCTTGCTTTTCTTCTTATCTTTTTGTTATCTAATAAAAATACATACATTTACTACTTGTTACGTTATTGAACTGAAAGCCTGTTTAAGGAGCATGAAATTCAAATCTTGTTGCATCCTTTTACAGAATCAAGCCAAATTGTCCTGTAGAGAGTTGCAGAAGGCTCCCGGCCTGCGTCCGATAATGCCCCAGGGTTCGATGTACATGATGGTGGAAATCAAAATGTCCATGTTCCCGAGGTTTCAGAACGAGCTTCAGTTTATCAAACAGTTGTGTTCAGAACAGTCTGTGCTGTGTATCCCTGGACAGGTGAGTTTGCTCTACTAAGAGTAAGAGACAAATCACAGATAATTTGTCAGTTATTTGTAAGTATGTTTATAGTCTTCCGTGACATAGGAATTTTTGGTGCAGTCTTAAAAAAAATAAAAGCAACTTTGCGCCCTATCCGCACCTCCGCTACGTCACAGCCTTGTCCTCGATTCGTCTTCTCTAGTAGATGTTTTGGATCGCGAGACTTCCTACATTTTGTATTAGAATAAATTTAAGAGACACCATGTCCTCGTCCCATCTCTTCTTGCATGTAATGTCATGCAGATGCACATGAATTTGCATCTTTTGAATTATTACACATCCATTCATGACTTCAGTCACGTGTTTATAACTTATAGACTAGCGTTTGACTAATATCTCGCCTAGTGGTAGGCGATAATGTGGTCAATGAAGGTGAACACGTTTTGGCCTAGAATATTCTGACTCTCAAGTGCTGTGTGCTGCCAGAATAGGCTATGTTATGGCGGCAGATTTTCTCCTTGATGATGGCTACTTTTTGGTCGCAAGTCAAGCGGGAAATCGATGTAATATTCTCCTACCACCTGTGGTCTCACTCACTCCTACCACCTCTCGCATAGAAGACAATCTGTTCGAACAGCGACACCACGGTAATATACACTGAACCCGGTGAACCGATTCCAGTGCCTTAAAGGTCTAAGCAGTGCCAGGTAGTTCGTATTACAGGTTGAGACAGCTGTGCTATGAAGATTAGATTAGGTGGATTTATATAGTGGTAAAGTGCTTTCTGTTCGCAGTATATTCTCAGTAAAGACAGAATTTTCAGTAAGAAACGCCCTTAGCCATAAATCCACATGTTTCTGATATCCAAAACTGATGCACGTATTACACTAGTGTTATATATTCATCTGTGAGCGTTTTGAACAGATACTTAAGTCACATCTTATGTTTGGTTATTTTTTTCAGTGCTTTAGCTGGCCCGGTTTCATCCGCATAGTTCTGACAGTTCCTGAAGACGTGCTGTCAGAAGCCTGTTCTAGAATGGTGACGTTTTGCAAACAACACATGACGCCAGACCACGAACAAATCAACACTACTGTCAAACCTCAAACTCAAATGCAGTTAGTGCCTAACGCCTACAAATGATCACAATAGAATATACATTAACGAAAATACTGTCCTCTTGTCAGTTAAGGGTACATCAATGTATGAAATACAATACAATATATGTAATAAATAGTATATAGTTGTTTAGTATACAACATCCAATACTTAGCTGCGCAGGTTTCTAAGAATTATCAGGAAAGTACGCAGACAAACCCCCGCATTCAGAAACACTACTATGAGGTCTCACAATGCTCACAAACGCATACTTAGGCTGAGTTGCACCATCTTACTTTAACCGTAACTATAACAATTAACCGGTGTTTTTATATGGATTTTGACAGATTTTGTCGTTTGTTATAGTTAAAGTAAGATGGTGCAACTCAGCCTTAGTGTCATTAGTATTATTCAAACCAATGTAGGTATTATTGACGTTACTTGTGTCAAATACACTGCTATGAGTTTGTCAAAATCTTCATGAATACGTCCTTAGTATTGGCACGGTATAGGGTTCATCTATCAGATCAGATGTTAAACTACTTACAAGAAACTATGTTAAATTAGACTAGTATATATGGTTAGTAGATACGTACGTAGTATATTTGACAAGCTTTTATTTAACTTGCCGTTATAGTATGTAGTTATCTAACTATGTACAGTTTATGTATGTTTGTGTGGGACAAATTATGGAAGCTAAATTAAGATGTTCGATTGGACTCAAATTTGGTATACTTGCGTATCTTCTAGCAAAAATGCAAATGTATGATACTTACATCGAGGTGACCTGATGATGGAGCCGGACTGTAGGGACTTTAACTCTATAATGGTTAATAGTATTCTGAAAAGTTCCTGCCGTTTGATCCAATCAACTTTTCAGAATACTATACACAGAAGTGATTCTAGTTAGGCTTCCAAGGTTTGACCCACACAAATATACCATACATACATTTATGAATAGGTACATACATACGGACTAACACATCAATTTAAATAAAAAATTGTAAAATGATACTGAAAATGGTGCATAGTAGTTAGTTTAACCTATTATACATTAATACATATATTAGGCCCTTACATATAAAATTGGCGATCTATCACACTGGCCACTTTGAGCACATTCAAATATGAGGCGTTTGGTATAATGGTATTCCAAATTTAAATTTATTTAAAATGTTGGCCAATGTGTTCCAAATGTAGTGATTCAATTGTTTTCGCGCCATTTGATTTTTCTTAGACATCGTTCTGTTAAAAATATATAACTTTAAAATACTAAGGCTGAGTTGCACCATCTTACTTTGACTATAACAAACGTCAATAATCTGCCAAACTCCATATAAAAACACCGGTTAATAGTTATAGTTACGGTTAAAGTAAGATAGTGCAACTCGTAAGGCTGAGTTGCACCATCTTACTTTAGTTTTTGACATCTTAGTTTTTGAGACCAATGTGTTCGTTCTCAAAATGTTGACCTACAATACGAACCCCGTAGACGACCGGAGACCCTAGTTGACAATAAAGAATTTAAAGTGATCGTAAGCGGACGTCAGACTTCAGTATGAGTCATAAATCAATTTTATTCACTTTAAACATATTGGAATACTGGTCACAATAACAAAAAGATTTTGGATCGTATCGTTATTTGTAATGAAAAATGGATCCTGCACGATAATTGGAAACGCTCATCACAATGGTTGAACTCGGGAGAACCGGCAAAATCCAGACCCAAGCGAAAGTTGACTCAGAAAAAGGAACTGTTAAGTGGCTGTCTGACTTACCAGTGCCGGTATCATCCACTACAGTTTTCTAAGAATTCTAAGATCTGGCCAAACGAGTACGGTAGATTTGTCAACATCAGTCAAAATCTTTCATATTGTCAACAATTACAAACTATGATGGAAAAGCTAGCCGTTAAACATCCAAGCCCACTACTGCATCCAGAACAACGCTAGAAGACCACACACAGCACAACAGACGGTCGCTCAATTACAGGAGCTGCAATTAGAGTTTCTCAGACACAGCACAATGCCTTAATCTTGCTCCAACAGATTACCACTTTTTTCGGAATTTGTACAATTTCTTGAAAGGAAGAATAATCAATTCCGACGAAGTAGTCAAAACCGCCTTCAAAGATTTTAATTGATTTTCGCTCCCACTATTTCTTCAGCAAAGGAATCAATGAACTGCCAATAAAATAGCGTTTTACTTTTTCCATATAAACACCAATTTCATAATGTACGGACCTACTTACTTAGTCATAGCTACCATTATGATATTATATTGGTTGAGGTTTAGATTTATGAAGTAAAATATAAGACGATTAATACAATATAAAACGTATCAGACTTTACGTAATTTTTTTTGTGTTATCCCTCTATCATTTTATTTTAGTACTAGGTAAGTACTTATATCTGGAAATCGGTGTACTTAGGCGCCATATTCACAAGCGAATGTGTCGATGCGATATTCTCGCCGTGCTTTATAAGGAGAAAGAAAGCCAAGAAGCTTTATAAATCAATTGCCATAATTGCTGATATCATCGCGTCGTTGAACGAAGCGAATAGATGGATTACTCTCACTTGTGGAGATGGCCTTAATAGCAGATCATAGGTACTCGTAGCACACCTTATCACAACTATCTATGGGCCGTCATGAAACACCGACACGACATAATGTATGGGGATTGTACAATTATGGTACCTAACTTACTGACTGGATCTTCACAGATTTTTTAAAAGGTATTTTTAATATCTGATAGGCTGGCTTTTACCACTATCTCGCCTGGTAGTAATCGAAGTAGAAGTAGAAGCTACGAATAAATATTCAGGAAGTGTTCAGAACAAATTCAACACAAAAAGTGGCCAGGCCTTCCTTCAAACCAAAACGAGGTAGATTTAAAATAAGAATAACTTTCGATTTTCGAAGTTGATTGGCTGTTGAAATGATTGGCTTGGAAAATGATTTAAATTCGGAACGAAAGCAGGGATTGGTTCGCGCATGTGCTGCAATGTTTGTTATGACAGTTGAGTCAAACAAGACATATGTCCGACTAATGACGCGCTGGACATGACGTTTAACCCCGCCTGCTTTGACACGACTTTTGTTGGGTCATTTTTTTAACGCCGTTATTATTCCTGACTTATTTTATTGTGAAAACGCTAGGCCTAGAATTCTCTGACTCTAAGGGCTGTTGGAACTTTGAGGGTTAGGGCGATAGATTTTTACCTTGATGGTTGTAAGTTACTTTTTGAAAGCAAGTCAGGCGGAAGATCGATTTAATGCTCCTGCTATCTGTAGACGAACACCTATGGATGGACATAGCAAAATCTATTGATGCACGGCTAGGATTTGAACCAGCGACCTCCCCGTTAGAAGGCAAGCTATCTATCCTTCACACCTGCGGGCCATCTGAAACCTCGTGTTATTCTTTTGAAATGGAGGAATTAAATGCAAGAAGAGAACGATGGTCGATGATGAACTATTGGATTACTGTAAATTGTAATACACAATCCAAAATGTCATCGTACCGACGGCATTCGAACCCGCACCCCCGGATAACGTGTCCGGTGCTCTGACCAATTTAGTAAAGGTACGGCCACACCGCGACGTCCTGCGATCTCAGTACTTTTCAATTGTTTTCTGATCGCGCTTGGTGTGAACCAGTCGGTACAAATACTTCTGCGCTATCTGATCGCGCACGCAGGACGCTGCGGGCTGCGGTGTGTCGGTACCTTAACAGTCTTAACACTTCAAGAACATAATATTTATTGGATTTTCCAACCCTTTACTCAGAAGGGTTTGACAAGAAGTCAGTAAAATTTTCGTTGGTTTGTAATATTGTGATCATTTCTATGAAGCGTTCAAGTTAGGCATTGCATTTGAGTCTGAGGTTTGACAGTACTAATTGTGATTTGTTCTAGGTCTGGTGACATATTGTATTGTTTGCAGGACGTTACCATTCCGGCACAGGCTTGGTGCACGTCCTCAGGATTAATTAAATAAATTGACCATTGTCTGTTTTATTCAAGGTTTTAAGTGCAGTTTTATTGTATTTATATATTGAGGAGGCTTGAGAGAATAAAAAAAAAATATCAGTAGTTTATTAATTAGTTTATAATATAGTCAATTGTTTAGTTTATTATAATTCATCAGTTAAAATGTTTTTTTATCAGATAGAATGCTATGTCTGTGGCTATGTTCCTTGGACGAGATAGGTACTAAAGGCAAAGGATACTAATTCTTACTGCCTAACAGGTAAAAGTAAGTAATTTTTGTGTTTGGGGTTTTAATTTGATTCCCCATGTACTATTTAACTAAGTAATGCCTTTGTGATGCTGATATAACAATTTTATACTGTTGATGCAGACTGCATGCTAGATGTTGATGACTAAATACCGGCATGATCGAGCCAATTTCTTACAATGCTTCCATGAACCACACAACAAATGTTTACACAGGCATTTTACTGTACAACAAACTTTTACGTCAATTTCTTTTACTGCAGTAGCTATATAAATATTAGTAATTTGTTCTTACATTGTCACAATGGCTAGAAAAATGAAGACAGACACGTGTGTACACATAATTATGCATAGGGTAAATAAAGATCAATAAAAATGTAGAGTTCATTCAATGGAATTAACTATAAGTATGTATGTAAAGCCCAATTAATATAATATAAAATAAGGCGGAAATAGCCCAATGGATAAGGTGTCGGACTGGCGATCGAGAGGTCGTGAGTTCGATCCCCACCCCACCCATTGCACTATTGACGTGAACCCACTCCAGACACAAGCATATTTAGCTTAGTTGGAGGGGTTAACAAGAATATTAGTAACTAGCAGCCCGCCCCGGCTTCGCACGGGTAGAACATATATGCCTACAAAATTTGTATCAGTTTGTTGCATCGAATATAAAATATTAACATATTTAACAATCATCGTCATATTTCAACCAATTTACACCAAACCTTAACGAATTATGCACCTAAACCTTCCTCATAAACACTGGCTATTGGTGAAAACCGCAGGATAATCCGTTCAGTAGCTATTGAGATTATTGCGAGCAGACAGACAGACGCAGTAATGGACTTTGTTTTATAATACTTACGTAGTGATATTGGACGGCCCTTTGGCGTAAAGGATAGTTACCCTGATTCTGACCCGACGGTCGTTGGTTCTAATCCTAGCTATATACCTACCAATGAAAGTTTTATGTGCATTAATGAATCATGAGTTTTCGTACAGTGGTATCATTCAATCTACCAATAAATAATAGTTTAAAAAAACTAGTCATATCTGTTCATAAAATATTTGGAACTATTGATACCATGCACCCCACGCTTTTTTTTACAATAAAATCATTTTTTCTTACACTATTTTTAATTCAAATTTATTAAAATTTATTTTCTATTTTTTAGTTGGATTTTCTATAAAAGCGTATATTTTTAGTTTTTTTAAACTATTATTTATTTTTCATTTTTTAGTCGATAGTACTAGATAGATTGTAGTATTTTAGTGTATTTTTGGTAGATTTTTCTAAATTTTTCATAGGAAATTGTGTTTTATATAGGTTTATTAGCTATTACTTACCCAAATAGCATTTTTTATTTACGGGAATCACTGCTAAGGGTGTAATAACATCTCCCCTAAATAACCCCCCTTTGGGAGCGCTACGGCCCATAAAAAACAAAATATTAATCAAACAAAAATCTCTGGACTTGGTAAATTTCACCTAACCCGGTACATTTCTCATACAAATTAAATTTTGACCTTTAAATTCTGGACGCTATTTAGTTGTTCCCGATATCAATAGACGCAGGTCTGAAAGCTCTTCCTGGATCTGAAACATAAAAATAAAATTAGTAGTATTTTAGTGTATTTTTGGTAGATTTTTCTAAATTTTTCATTGGAAAAATTACAAAATTTTTTTATTCTTGGAATATATTCTTAATGTATTAAGAGACAACATTAGAACTTATTTCTAATCCTGATTTTTGACTTTTTAGCACACTACTCTTTACATAGTGTACTTTTATGACTTATTTATATTTTGGATACAGTAATACTGTTTAATATTACTGGTATTGACTTGGACTGATCTATATACATATTTATATATCTACAATTATTTGACAGCCCCATAGGAGCTTAAAATAAATATATATTTAAAGTTTTTAAATATTTAAATTACTATCAAACTGATTAAATTTACAATATATACACGACCCTCAGTCTAAAATGTTTGCCGCAGACCGCACTCCACTCAAAAAGCCCTCCGAAGTAGAAGAGCATGCTGGGCCTTCTCAGTCTAAAGTCCGGATTCGGTGAATGGGAGTCTGGTAGAGTCACCCCGACCCCAGATCCTACAAAGTTAAGTCCAAGAAAGACGATGACAACAGTAAAGGCCAAACCAGACCATACCCCCCCGTTAAGAAACAAGGACGAGACTCAATGGACTACCGTAGAGGTCTTTAGTAAACCCTCATATAAGACCTATCCCATTGTAAAGGCAAAGCTCAACCTCAACCTGTCAAAAACAATGAGGAAGGAATATAAGGAAGTAGTTATATGCGCCCTGGATAAGATCTTCCAACTCCTCAAAGAGGCAGAGGCAGAGAGGAATGGAAAAGGACAGCCAAAGGAGCAAGCATCAGCGATAGACCTAAGCCGGAAAACTCTACCCGTACCCACAAATTCTCAGCAGGATCAAGACAAGGTGATTACGTTGCTACAGGAGCACATCAGGATCGTACAGGAAAATAGTGACAGCATGGAAGATCTTATGTTGAAATTAGAAAATCACCAGAGGGCTCTTGAGGCGACCACTTACGCGAGTGTAGCAGCCGGTGGCAGCGCGAAGAAGTTCGCGCAGCTGACGACAATGCACTCCGTGGTGGTCACCTCCAAAGATGATACGGAGAGTGGCGAAGAGGTGCTCGAGAGGCTGCGGAAAACGATACGCCACAGAAGGAGAGATAGTTGTTGACAGAATCAGGAAAGCCAAGGACAGGAAAGTGATAGTGGGATGTAGGAATGAAGAGGAAATGAAAAAAGTTAAGGCTAGAATAAACTCTAAAGGGAGCCATCTCAGCGCCGCCGAGATACAAAACAAAGACCCCCTGATTGTACTCTACGGTGTCCTCCAGCATAACACTGACGAGGGCATCGTGAAGGCAATCAGGGCCCAAAATAAAGAGATGTTTCGAGACCTAAACGGAAACGAAGACCGAATCGAAATAAGATTCAGAAAAAAGGCCAGAAATCCAATAACCGCACATGTGGTTGCCAGAGTCTCACCAAAGATCTGGAAGAGGCTGACCGACGCAGGGACAGTGCGACAGTGCGTATAGATTTGCAGAGGATCACAGTTGCCGACCAGTCCCCCCTAATACAATGCTCGCGTTGTTTGGGGTATGGACATGGCCGGAATTACTGTCGAGACTCTGTAGACGTATGCAGTCACTGCGGCGGTCAGCACCTAAAAAACAACTGTCCAGAGTGGCTCGCCGGCACACCTCCTAGCTGCATAAACTGTGTGAAGGCTAAAATAAGCAAAGCGGACCACAATACGTTTAGCAGCGAATGTCCTGTAAGGAGGAAATGGGAGGCCCTGGCTAGAACGGCGGTGGCGTATTGCTGAGGTGGCCCAGTATGGAATTTTGCAAGCAAACCTTCAAAAGAAGAAATTAGCAACCTTCGAGATCCTAGTTGAGGCCAAAAAGCGGCAAACTGCAACAGTGCTAATACAGGAGCCATACGTGGGGGGTGCCAAGCGTATGCGGAACTACCAGGGTGTAAGAATTTTCCAAAGCACTGAACAGGGAGACGGAACTGTCAAAGCGGCAATATTAGTCTTTGACTCAGCCCTGGACGTAGTACAGTATCCGGAACTCACCACCAACAACATCGTGGTGGTGGGAATCCAGACCAGTGCTTGGAAAATCACCCTGGTATCTTATTACTTTGAGCCGGATCAGCCCATCGGCCCCTACTTAGAGCAGCTGGAAAAAAATTGTCAAAAAACTGGATCTCGAAGATTGCTAATAGGTGCAAATGCCAAAAGTACCTGGTGGGGCAGTACCAAGGTGGACCAACGAGGACTGGACATGGCTGGAACCCTGAATGAGATGGACCTGCAACTGCTGAACCTTGGCAATACCCCAACCTTCGACACGTTGAGAGGAGGTCAAAGATACCTCAGTCACATAGATGTGACTGCCTGCACACCGGATTTGTTGAATCTAGTGACTAACTGGGAAGTAGACGAAAACCTCACGAGCTCAGACCACAACACGATAGTCTTTAATATCTCCCTGCAAAAATCTAAAGGTATAAGTATCATCAGGACTACTCGAATCTTTAATACCCGTAAGGCAAATTGGGACAAATTTCGTACGAAATTTGACCAATTAAAATCAGACCAAAATTTAACATCAGAGGAAGTTGCAAAAATTAATAGTAAAATAGAAATAGAATCCATAGTACAAAATTATACAAATATTATCACAATAGCCTGTAAGCATTCAATTCCCATATATAAAAATAAAGGAGAAATAAAGATTTCGTGGTGGTCTAAGAAACAAGAGAAAATGAGAAAAGAAGTAGTCACTAGAAAAAACAGAATTCGGTGTGCAGCGCCAGTAAGAAGATTTTTGTATGAAGCAGGACAGAGAAAGCGTCTGGGACGGTATTTATAGGGTGATTGGCAGGACGAGGAGCAGGGAAGAAGACGTCCCATTAGAACAAAACGGGAAAGTCTTGGACCCTGAAAACTCGGTGAAACTCTTAGCTAACACATTTTACCCCGAAGACCTTATAGAGAGGGACAATCCTGAGCACCGAGCAATAAGAGAGCATGCGGAAAGAGTGAACGACGGGGAACAAGATGATTCTTGTGACCCGCCGTTCACGCAGACCGAGCTCCTCATGGCAACAGACACATTTAATCCCAAAAAGGCTCCTGGAGCCGATGGCTTAACGGCAGATATCTGTGGCAAGGCTATCAGGATTGACCCCAAACTCTTTCAAGGGATACTCAATAAATGCTTGGAATATCGTTGTTTCCCAGGCGCTTGGAAAAAAGCGACAGTCATCGTCCTAAGAAAACCCAGCAAAGAGAAGTATACCGTCCCCAAATCTTACCGACCCATAGGTCTTCTCCCAATACTGGGGAAGATCTACGAAAAGATGCTGGTGGCACGCATTAAACATCACCTTATACCTCGGATGAGTACTCGCCAATTCGGATTCACGCCCCAGAGGGGTGCCGAAGACTCCCTCTATACACTAGTACAACACATAAAGCAAAACATCGAACAGGAAATGATTGTAACGCTAGTGTCACTGGATATAGAGGGAGCCTTTGATAGCGCCTGGTGGCCGGCCATCAGAGTCCGGTTGGCTGAGGAAAAGTGTCCGATTAACATAAGGAGGGTCATGGACGATTACCTCAGTGAAAGGAAAGTGAACGTCCGTTACGCAGGGAAAGAATATGAGAAAGAATGCAGCAAGGGATGCGTGCAACGTTCCGTTGGGGGGGCCAATTTTGTGGAACTTGATCCTCGACCCTTTACTCCAAGAACTGGACAAGAGGGGAGACTACTGCCAGGCTTTTGCTGACGACGTGGTCCTAGTATTTGTCGGAGCTTCAGCTCCAGAAATACAAGAGCGAGCAAACGCAACTCTCGAATATGTTCGGGCGTGGGGTGTCATGATGGTTTTGACGCGTAAGTTAAAATTTGACACACCACGCCTGAACATGGGCGAAGTCGAGGTTGAAATGGCCAGCGAAATAAAAATACTAGGAATCATCGTCGACAGCAAAATGACCTTTAACTCCCACGTGGGCAATGTCTGCCGAAAAGCTGCAAATTTTTATAAACAGCTCTCTAAGGCGGCCAAAATTCACTGGGGTCTACAACCCGAGGTGGTGAGAATCATATACACTGCAGTAGTCGAGCCCACAATTATGTACGCGGCTAGCGTTTGGGCACCTGCGTCGAACAAAATAAAGGTCAAAAACAAATTGGATGCCATACAGAGGGGATTTGTGCAAAAAATGATCGGAGCATACAAAACGGTCTCCTTAAACTCGGCACTACTACTTGCTGGACTGCTTCCCTTGGACATTAGAGTCCGGGAAGCAGCCTTGCTTTATAAAATAAAGAAAGGGTACACCCAGCAAGTAGTAGGAGACCGAAATATCGAGAAACCCGTAGCTTTTGAGAACACAATCCACCCATCAGAAATGATAGAGCTGCATTACACGAACCTGGAGGATGGCGCAGCACTACTACAACATTCCAACGATGGCCTTAATATATACACAGATGGCAGCAAACTCGAGGGGAAAGTCGGCGCGGCATTGTCCCTATGGGACAATGGCGAAGAGATCGGTACCCGGAAGTTTAAGTTGGAGCAGTGCTGCACCGTCTATCAGGCGGAACTACTGGCACTGTATCAAGCAACCAATTATGCTCTTCGCAGCAAGTCAACCAGCTGCAGTGTGTTCTGCGACTCAAGAGCAGCACTTGATACCGTGGTCAGCAACGTTTCCCTCCATCCCCTAGCAGTCAAAACAAGGCTTAATATTAAAACAATTCATGATAGCGGAAAAATGCTCAAATTGTTTTGGATTAAGGCACATGCAGGATTGGAGGGAAACGAAAGGGCGGACGAGCTTGCAAAATACGCAGCTCTACATCTCAAGACCAAGTCGCACTACGACAGGTGCCCGATTTCATTCGCCAAGCGACATATCCGCATGGAATCGCTTGGCGAGTGGAATCGGCGCTATAGAGATGGAGAAACGGCATCCTCGACCAAAATATTCTTGCCTGACGCGATTCATGCATACCCTCACGTAAAAAAGCTGAAGTTGGACCCAATAACCGTACAAATTATAACTGGACACGGCGGATTTTCTGCCTATTTGTACAGGTTCAAATGTAAGGAAAGCCCAGGATGCAAATGCGACCCACAGGTCGAGGAAAGTCCAACGCACATCATCACAGAATGCCCAATGTTTGGAATTGATAGATATAACTGCGAACAAGAAATAGATACAAAAATAGAAACTAATAACATAAGTAAAATCATAATAGATAAAAATAAAAAAGATTTTTTTTTAGAATATTGTAAAAGGATTACAAATAAAGTTATAAGTAGAAATAAGACCAAGTAATAATAGGAAAAACCTTCATATATTTAAATATATATGACTTAGGTAACTAGTATTGTATGTAATAATAAGTATAGTCTAAGCACACTGTAATACCACAAAATAGTAAAAAACTCTAAATTGAAACCCACTTAATCAAGTATGAAAGAGACGAATATATGTGAGAACAAAACTAAGAATGTAAGGGATAGGACAAATGCGAGACGTATTAACTTGAAAATAATGAAGCCAAAAACTCCAATTTTGTGGGAAGGCCGTTCGAAAAAAAAAAAATAATAAAACATACAAACATACATACGTCTGAAGCTAATAAAAGCGTATTAAAAAGTAGCTTACCACCAAGGAGAACATCTGCCGCCTTAACCTTACGGCGTTCCCCGACGCAAAAAGTAGAGGTAATATACGCTTAACGTGTGTATCTGTGTGTCTGTCTGTAGCATCTTAGCACCTAACCGGATGAACCGATTTTGTTTTTATTATTGATAGTTTTTTTTTGTTTGATAGATGTCTTCATCGAGAGTGTTCTTAGCTTTGATTCATGAAAATTCTTTCAATCGTTATAAAACTATGAGCTTTTTTCTAGTTAACTGCGCTATGAAATCAACTTTCATAGGTCTGATCAATTCGAAAATCTTCTTCTTCAACGATACTGTAAGAACATGGAACATTGTCCTGATGCTGGGACATCTCCTGGATTCTACAGAATACTCAAATCCTCAACAACTTACAGCTCAGATTTTAAATGTCGTGTTTAGAGTCATTGGAATGCTTTTAATGAAAAGATTATACATAGATCAGTCGGGGTAGTTTAAAATATTATATTATCTATCTAATACTATAAGAATCTTTGTCCTGACATACTGACTGACTCACTGACAGACAACGCACAGCCTAAACCGCTGGTCGTAGAGACTTGAAATTTGGAGGGTATATTTGTCTTAGTACGTAAGTATATATTATACGTAAGTGTATATATATATCTGATTCACGAGCTGGTAGTGCTAAGATCCAGTCTCTAAGAGAAGCTATGATTGATCGCATGAATTTGACACTACAGGCAGTCTCCGATTGGGGCGATGCTAACTTGGTCAAATTCAATGCATCTAAGACCCAGGCGTGTTTGTTCACCGCTAAACGGAGCCCCTTTGCTCTGTCTCCAACATTCCGAAATGTACCGTTGCCTGTCTCAAACCACCTAGAGCTGCTAGGAGTTACATTAACTTCCAACCTCAACTTCGGCTCCTACATAGAGTCCAAAGCTAAACTAGCCGGTAAAAAGCTTGGCGTTCTCAGAAAAGTGAGGCGGTATTTCACGCAGGGACAGCTTCGAAGTCTGTACCAAGCACAAGTCCGATCTTGTATGGAATACTGCTGCCACCTCTGGGACGGCTCGGCTAAATATCAGCTGGAGGCTCTGGATTCTATCGATAAACGAGCAAGAATGCTAATTGGCGAAACTGAATCTACAAAAAACAAGCTTCAGAGCCTCGAGCATCGGCGTAGAGTTGCTAGTTTATCTGTGTTCTACAGGATACATTTCGGTGAGTGTGCGATGGAATTACACAATTTGATTCCTTCTTCCCCCTTTTACTATCGGACAACAAGGCAAACTAAACAACGGCATCCTTACGTGGTGGATATCCCAGCAATTCGCACTAAACGATTCGGTTCTACCTTTTTAATTCGAACCGCTAAGGAATGGAACACGTTGCCAGCTGACTTGTTTCCGAGTAGCTATAACTTGGGTCTCTTCAAGTCAAGAGTGAACAGGTATCTTCTAGGCAAGCATGCTACACCCTCGATCACATCGTCACTTTCCACCAGGTGAGATAGTGGTCAAATGCTTGCCTTTCTGCAATAAAAAAAAAATAGAAAAAAAAGGAGGTGTGTACTATGAAAGGATTTTTCAAAATTCACCCCTTAAGGGGATGAAATGGGGATTCAAAGTTTGTATGGAGAAAACAGATTAGATAGTCTTTTCTATCCGAAACTTCACACAAGTGCTTTAGTAAAAAAATAAGTAAATATGTGTTTCAGGTTTTTTTTAAATTCCACCCCAAAGAGGGTGAAATGGGGTAATAAAGTGTGAAAATCAATATTGTTTCGGATTGCGCTGAAATTTGGCATGCAGATAGTTATTACGACGTTAGTTCCCTCTGAGAAAGGTTTTCCAAAATTCATCCCTGAAGAGGATGAAACGAGGGTTCAAAGTTTGTATGGAGAAACAAGAATAGATTGTCTTTTATATTCGAAACTTCACACAAGTAGTTTAGTAAATAAATAAGTAAATACGTGTTTCAGGCTTTTTAAAATTCTATTCCTAAAACGGTGAAGTGGGGTAACAAAGTCTGAAATAAATATTGTTTCGGATTGCGCTGATATTTTGACTAAGAAAGGATTTTTCAAAATTCACTCTTCAAGGGATGAAGCGGGGGTTTTAAGTTTGGATAGTCATTTTATTCGACATTTCACACAAGTACTTCTGTAAATAAATAAAGACCTACGAGTTTCAGACTTTTTCAAAATGCCACCCTAAGAGAGTGAACTGGGGTAAATAAGTCTGAAAATCAATATTGTTTCGGATTGCGCTTTTTTGGGTTTTTCGGGTTTTATAAATATGAATCCTGATTTGTCTTAGTCACGCGATAACATGAAAACAGGTGAACCGATTTGGCTAATTCTTATTTGATGTCTTTAATGATAGAAACGTTTTAAAAAAAGAAAATTTTAAGTAAATAAAAGGAGTTTTTACGGCGGGCGAAGCCGCGGGGGACTTCTAGTTATATATATAGATGAAAATTATATAGATTTATTAGAATTATTATTTTATACAATAGATCATACTATTATACTATATTGACTTCAAATTGATTGTGATCGGTGGGGATCAACAGTATAGCTAAGCTTATAATAATATTTTCGTAGTAACTATGACCTAATCTGTGGTTTCACTGCAAATATTTTATTAATTTTGCGATGCGTGTTTGTCAAATTCGTGATATCTTCTAGAGTTTTCATTTGAATTATATACTGTAAACGACAATTTTAATCTATAATATGTGGCCAAGCTAATTAACGTAATTATTTGGATAAGGATTAATACTATCTTACTTGAAAATAGCCTTGGAAGTTATGTAATATTTTTTAACAAAAATTTTAAGATTAAAATGGTTACTGTGATTCAACCTTAAGAGATAGACATATGCTGTCGCGGACTTTTTTGTAGGTCTTATTAAGTTGTACAACTCTTGCATAGAAAATATTCTTCTAATATCTATTTTCAATTAAGCAGCGTTCGTAAGAAACGTGTTTTTTCGACCGTTTATTTGCCGACTTAGGTTGCAAATTAGGTCTCCACGAATGTACCTTTGATTTAAACGGGATTATATATAGCCTATTTTCATTCCGAAAGTCCATTCTATGTATTAGTGAAAGAATTTTTTAAATCGGTTCAGTAGTTTTTGAGCTTACTCATTACAAACATACAAAAATACAAAAATACAAATGTTCTCTCGTTATAATATTAGTATAGATATAGATGATACCTTAATTTAGGATTTTATGAACGTAATACAGTGAATTGTTTAGTAATGTATTACGGCAATACAGAAATAGAATAAAAATACAAAAATCAAGTACTTCAACCGCGTGTCTGCAAGACATGATGGAATGAAACAATGTTATTATTGTTTATAGATAAGTTAACTTGACAATAGTTCGATTGAGTTTAATTTTAATTGTAAAAATATAATCATCATTATTTAATTTTAATTCTGAAGAAGTATACTTACTTCATGAGTAACTGTCTTATGTTTATGCCTTATGGATAAGACTGTATACGGCGGCACTCATAAAAAAAAATCTCATTCTTGCATACGATTATCTCTGTATTTACCTATATTCTGACAAAATATAAAATTGATTGGGCATTGATTATTATTGTCTTGATTGCTTGTAAGCATACATTTTTTTTAAGTTTCATTATCGCTCCACACGATTAGTGTATTTAGCCAGTGTCAAGTATTGAAATTCTTCAAGTTTTTATGAATGTTAGTCGTAGAGATGGTTCAAAGTCACATTTCAGCTCAGTTTTCAAGTAAAAGTCTAGTCTAAGTCATACCTTCAGTAAAGATGTGGTGTTTACTGAAGATTTTCAGTGGAATTTTGGTGAGAACGTAAATAGTATGTTTTTCAACATTGTGCTGTTTCCCTACACTCGCACACATTCACCGGCACTTAATGTTTAATAATCCACATTCATTAGACATTAATACGCGGAAGAACACAAGTTTTAGGAAAAATAATATGAAATCACACACACTTTTCCACGTTCCCGCCAAAAACTCGTAAGTATACATTTCTGAACGCACGCATATTTGACAATCGATAAATATGTCATACAATTGTCATTACTGACAGTATTTAAAATTTATTAACATTTTTAAAATGTACATGACTTCATATCACAAAAATTTGAAGAATTCTTATACTTGACACTGGTTAAATACACTAATCGTGTGGAGCGATGACCCTTATTAATTTGCGGTTTACCGTATCAACGGGATAAACAATTGAACATCAAATGATTGGCAGTTTTTTAACCCAGGAACATTTTGGCAAAATAATTTTTCTTATATATTTTTTTAGGTCAATTATTCATTGTTTTTAATACTTATTATCCTATTCCTGACAAAGACAATCCCATAAATACAAAAATGATAAAAATTGGTCCAGCCGTTCTTGAGTTATAAGTGTAGTAACTAACACGACTTTCTTTTATATACATAAGATATATCTTTTTATATTTCAATATAGTAATCCTTTCCAATCCGTTAATTATGTTTTTGAACCTGAACCTCTTGTCGCAGCCGTATGAAATTTGGCAGGCAGCAGGTCAATATAGACAAGTTTTTAAAATGCCTGCCCCCAAGTAGTCGTTACAATATCGTCTAAATAAAAAAAAATATATATTCATATTTTTATCAGAAGTATTCTTAAGTAATAAATTGTAGTTTACCCTGAAATAATTATTCATTGTTCATAGTCCCACAAAAAAATTAAGGCTCTGGCTTTATAGTTTGGAGGAAAATAAAAAAAAATTGCAACATTTCGGGGACTAAATCGAAAACAAGTAAACTGCAATTTTCTCGAAAACTATAGATTGCGATACAAAAGATTTCCACGCGTGACTTGTTTTTCCATCCGAATAGTCGAACCGCAATGTTCATCTCGTTATTTTGAGATTACTTTTTGGCGCCAAAAAACTTGAGTTTTTTTTTAAATTTGATATACCCAGTTTCTCTCTCAAGACTAAGACGAATCTATTGACAGCACTCACATAAAAATCCGACAAGCCGTTTAGGCTCGAAAAACATAACCCTCCTTCTTTTGCAGTCGGGCAAAAAGGTGGCATGCCAGAAATTCGCGTAATAATAACCACTATCTCATCTGGTGGTAAGCGATGATGAGGATAGTTAGCACGCTAGGCCAAAAGACAAAGACCTTTCAGGCCCTTTTTTATACCTTTAAGGTACGGCCACACCGCGGCGTCCTTCGATCTGCGCGCGCGATCTCAGTACTTTTCAATGGTTTTCTGATCGCGTTTGGTGTGAACCAGTCGGTACAAATACTACTGCGCTATCTGATCGCCGCCTAGATCGCGCACGCAGGACGCTGTGGTGTGTCCGTACCTATAAAACTATTAATACAGAACATTAAACGTTTCATTTAATTTAAAAAATAATTAAAATTAGATATATTTAAAAGAAATGTATTAAGGAAAAAGTTTTGTCTGTTTGCGATATGGACAGGACAAGCATTTGCTTTGAAGACCGCAAACATTTTAAAGATGACATAATTTGGAAATATATAAAATGGAATCTAAATGACCTATTGAGATTCTTCAAGAAATATCTTTTACCTGAATTAATTGACCCAAGAAAATACCAGTGTATTCCAATCAGACACGTACAATTCTAACATGTCCATAATCAGCCTGTGTCAGTCCACTGCTGGACGCAGGCTTCTCCCAAGATACGCCCCTGAGCCCGATCTTCGGCTCATTGGGAGGGGTGTGCCCTAATCGCCACGCTGGGCAAGCGGGTTAGCGATCGCAGGACGTAGCTTCTCGAACTGATGACGCTGCTGCCCGTCACCGGCCTGTAGTATTTAGCTACGCCATAATTTGAAATGGTTATACCGCCATTTGTCGGTCGCCAGAGCCTCGTTACATGGTCAGCAGTCAGCATTCATTAGAAACAATAAAAAAATCAAGTAGGTATCAAGATTGTTTGCTAATGTGGTTCAGCGGAGATATTTGAAGATTGTTGTGTGAATTCGTGTTGCATGGTTCTAGCGATCATATAGATTGCTTCAAAGAAATAAACGCTCTTAAAATACAAAAATATTTGCACCATATTTGTCAATATTATTGTTTTTATAATATGGTAAAATTAATTGTAGTATGGTATGGTTTATGTAAACTACTCGTATATATTTAAAAAAAAAAAATAAACGTATGGGTTATTAATATTCAATGTTTATTGGTATGTAACCTGGTCTATGGAGGTACGGCTTCCTGCAATTATGCCTCATAACAAATTATAAAGGTAGGTGGTGACTCGTCATCCACTACATGGGCCCTTTATAAAGGCGGACCGTTATGTTGGCGGGCAAGGGAAAACATTGGCGTGAATGGTAAAAGTGCGGTACACCTCTCAACACACCCTAGATGTTGAGAGGTGTGGGCTGCAGTTTTACTAATAGTACGGGTTCTTAACTTGAAATACGGTCCCATCCGGAAGAAAGCATGAAACTTTGCATGCATGTAGCTTTCATAGATGTGATTCAATCACGATAAGGAAACAAGTCGAGGGATGATTGTTTACCCCCACTCCCCCCTTTTATCTCCCTTATTCTGGTTTTCTTCATTTTCTATAAAAACGGTAGGACTGAGGTGTTTTCTTTCAAAGGACCAAATCATCGTCAATAAATTACCTACAAAACGATACTATATTTATAGTGGGTAAGATTAATACTTTTTTAAATACATCCATCAACATTTTATAAAAATATGAAAAATCATACACTTTTTTATTTCTTGTTTCATTTATGGGAAAATGACAAGAGTAATGATAAAATGGGTAGAAGCATTGGTTCCCGTGTTATAGCTCACCGCGCTTGACTCCACGAAATAAGTATCACATTTTTTACCTTTATACAAATACTAGTCTTTCACTCCGCGAGTTGGCCCGCCGGCCCGCGTGTAATTAGGATTGCCAAACAGGATAAAATATTAGCTTATGTGTTAACCCAGATCATAATCTATCTGAGTGCAAAATTTAATTCAAATCTGTTCAGCCGTTTCCCGGTGATTGAGTAAGAAGTACTCACAAATTCACATAAAAACATTCGCATTTATGATATTAGATATTATTATATATTTATGATATTAGGGCTAAGCGTGCCTTCCGAAGCACATCATCATCATTAACAGCCAGTATTCATCCACTGCTTGCCATAGGCCTCTCTTATGGCACGCCTCTAAGTTCGATCTTCAACTCCTTGTTTCCAACCATCGCTCCATCTAGCTGGAGGGCGTCCTTCCGAAGCACAGAAGCTGACATTTATTGGGGTAAGTACCAAGATTTAAGCAACTTAATAAAACTACCAGTAAAGTCGAACAACAAGTATATACTTTATTTTAATTAAAATCGCAGGAATCCCCCCCGCATTTACAAAGGCGTCCTGAAAAGGGAAGTCCTGACATTCTACAAATCGACCTTTAAGGCTGAGCGCAGACTATAGACAAAATAGTCTTAAGACAGTCTCAAGACAGTTTTGTCTGGGACAGACAAGTCTGTCTCAAGACTGTCTCAAGACAGTTTTGTCTATCACCCTGCGCACACTGCGAACAAGACTGTTTTGTCTGCGAGGATGCGACAAAGAACAGATACTACGTATAGAATGGGCACTCTGATCACTCCACCAATACACGCATTATTTACTTACCTACCATTTGTCTTCTTCAGTTATACAGTAACTAGATATCTACTTTATCTTTTTTAGGGTTCCGTATCTGAAAAGGTAAAAAAAGGAACTGAGCGCTCATACAATTTAGAGGTCTAGCT
Source organism: Cabera pusaria (assembly GCA_954871355.1). Taxonomy (NCBI): domain Eukaryota; kingdom Metazoa; phylum Arthropoda; class Insecta; order Lepidoptera; family Geometridae; genus Cabera; species Cabera pusaria. Next base: position 20,610,577 of record OX940887.1, read on the forward strand.
TAATTGGAACCAACCTTAAAATATGTAAATAAATAAAATAGTGCTATTGAGTGTTTTTTTTTCGTCGCGTCGTTCGCGTGTGGCACGGCATTGCTCAAGTTAGTTCCTCGAAAGCTTAGAATCGGTAGGGAGGTGAGTAAGCCTCGATTGTTGGGGCGAACAGAGTGTCCATTCTATACGTAGTATCTGTTCTGTGTTGCATCGGTTTTGTTTGTCGGCATCGAGAACAAATAATAATACTACGTATAGAATAGACTCTCGGGGCTTCCTCACCTCGCCACTGATACTGGAGCTGCCGAGGAGCTAGCTTGAGCAAGGCACCACACGCGGACGACTACAGAAAATAATACTACTCACGTGGAGATGAACATCAACTTCATACATATATGTTGGGACCAGTAGGTACACACAGGAGGTTCAAATTTACGAAGGCTCTATATCATCTATATCTAAACTGGCCAAGTACAAGTCGGACTCGCATTAGTAGGGTTCCGTACCACACTAATGTATTTTATAAGATCGAGCAAAAAGTACCACTATCATTTTTCGCCAGCAAAAAATAATAATTAATAAACATTTTATTTCTTATAATGCCATCTAACATCTAACAAAGGTGTTAGGGATCGACATTTCAATATAACGCCATCTATGGGACGTTTACCTAACTAAGCGTTCATAGATGGCGTGAAATGCCGAAAAAAACATGTTTCTTGTATGGGGACCCTCTATTATTTTTAATATTATTCTGTTCTTATTTGTTGTTATAGCGGCAACAGAAATACATCATCTGTGAAAATGTCAACTGTCTTACTATCACGGTTCATGAGATACAGCCTGGTGACAGACAGACAGACAGACATATAGACAGACAGACAGACAGACAGATAGACAGACAGACGGACAGCGGAGTCTTAGTAATAGGATCCCGTTTTACCCTTTGGGTACGGAACCCTAAAAACCAGCTAAGTCGAGTGAACTCACCCACCGAGGCTTCCGTACCAACTTCTCAGACTAGTTTAAGGGACAAACTTAGCTTTGTAGTTCGATCCATAGGAAATTTATTGCAAAAACTACAAATCATAAGTTTGTAAAAGTGAATTAACCGTTTTTAGGGTTCCGTATCTCAAAAGGTAAAAAATGAATCCTTATAAGATCTCTTTCTTATCCGTCTGTTCGTCTGTATGTCCGTGTGTCACCACCGATTTTCTCAGGAACGGGTGGACCTAGCAAGTTAAAATTTATACCAGATACTGATGTTTATAGTCCTAATTAGATATATAAAAATCAAGGTCCTGAGTCAAGACGGTAATAAGATATAGACATATTTCGATTTTCGCGAAAACTTGTAAGTATCCAAATTTCCCTTATTTTAACTTTTTTTATTTTTCCGAATTTTTCCTTTACTTGTGCTGTAAGACTTTGATTTTGACCATAGTTGACAATTCTAGGTCAACCGGAAGTACCCTATAGGTTTTGGGTCGAAAACCTGTAGGGTACTTCCTGTTTACCTAGAATCATGAAATTCGACAAAGAGCAAGGTCTTACAGGACAAAGAAAGGATAAATTCCAAAAAGAAAAAAAAATTAAATGGTGTCCAATACATACATAATTTACGCCAGTTAAGATATGCCTCTGAGTTATATGAGCGCTCATACAATTTAGGGGTCTAGCTTAACTGGCACCAAACTTAAATAAGTGAAATATGTAAATAAAATTGTGCCATTGTGTAATTTACTTTATTCATAGTTGACGCTAATTAAGATAGGCCACTGAGTTATATGAGCGCTCATACAATTAAGAGTTCTAGCTTAACTGGAACCAACCTTAAAAAATGTAAATAAATAAAATTGTGCTATTGAGTGATTTATTTTCGTCGCGTCGTTCGAGTGTGGCGCGCCCTTACTCAAGTTTTTTCCTCGATAGCTCAGAATCGGTAAGGAGGTGAGGAAGACTCGATTGTTGGAGCGAACAGAGTGTCCATTCTATACGTAGTATCTGTTCTGAGTCGCATCGGTTTTGTTTGTCGGCACCGAGAACAGATAATAATACTACGTATAGAATAGACACTTTGTACCACCCACCAATCGGGGCTTCCTCACCTCCCTATCAATTCTGAGCTGTCGAGGAGCTAAGTTGAGCAAGGACGTGCAAAACGCGGACGACGTGACGACGCAACAAGACGGTTGTTTTAAAAACATAACCCTCCTTCTTCCGCAGTCTGGTGACTGCGAAAGGAGGGTTAATTTTTTTTCGAGTTTATGTATATATGAATATATATATATGAGTATATATACATATATATATACATATATATGTATGAATGTATGTATATTTCTTTGGCAAAAAAAAAAAAGCAGCTGCGGCAGGAGCACTTAGTCAACTCCTTTACGGATGCTGAGATTTCTTTGTGTGTACTCCATAATGGAGTCCAAACACCGTCTTCTTTTTCCATTCCCAATTCTCAAACTTGGGATATTCAGGGTTTGGTATTAAACTCTGACCCCAAATCAATCCCGCTTGTAAATATGCTCGTTTTATATGCTGTTGAAGAGCACCAAATGTTGGTGGCAGCCTATTCATGGCCCGTCCCGTGATGAATAACGAATTTCCGGTACACTACACATCATACAAATCATACAAAACCATAAACGGACCTACACTATATATATATATATACATAAACGTCCACAGAACAATACATTAAAAATAATCCATCATCTATTTATAAAACTTGTAATAAGTATAGTAACATCTACATCAACTAATGACACCAAACATAAAAGATGGTGTTTTATGTATGTTTCTATGTCATTTTTATTGTCTAACCTATATGCAATGCTGCGAATGTACTACACTAACTACTCCGTCCACGACTGCACAATTTATACATTAATATATTATTTAAAATGTAAATTGTTAGTAAAACTGTCCAATGATACATTGAATAACGCTATATATAAAAGTACAAGGAGAGTTAAGATGTGCCGTATTCCATTGATAAAATTATGCCAGCTTAGTGTGATGATGTCATCATTGATCATATTTAAATGGACATATTTAAACAAATATATACAATGTTTGATTTGGTAAATAATAACATAATTGATGAAATTGATAGTACTGGCTCTGTAAGATGCTCATACCTACATGAACCATCAAAATGTTCAAAAATATTAAATTACTCCAATAACAGCAAAAGCAACCTGGTATTTACATTAAATATAAGAAGTATCCACAAGAACATGGATCTATTCCTAGCTTTCTTGAGTAGTTTTGATATAAAAATAGACGTGATTGTCTTAACAGAATGCTGGACCGGTAAATGTGAACCACCGTCAATATATAATTATAACATGTTTCATACTAAAATTAGCCTCAATCAAAATGATGGTGTAGTTGCCTATGTACGCAGTCAGTACTCTGTTAGGGCATCCGAACCTGAGGTAATAGATGGCAACTGTATTATCTTAGAAATAGATAATTCTTACTCTATTATTTGCTCGTATCGCCCACCTTCATTTAAAAATCCGACAAACTATTTACTAACAATAGACTCTGTCTTAACAAAACTTAAGGTTAATAGTAACATTATTTTAACAGGGGATTTAAACATTAATAACATACATAATGCTGATACACCCATTTCTGGCTTTACATCCGACTATCTAAATTTAATGGCCACACATGGACTTGAACAAGGCATAAATCTACCTAGACGGACTCATAGTTGTCTTGACCATTTCATGGTTAAAACGAAGAAAGCCTGGCAAAGTCTAGTATTCGGGGAATTAACTGACCACTCACCAATTCTATTGTGTATTAAAGAAATTGATAATATAAGAGAACAAAGTCAGACTGGTATATATAAAACTTTTACTAATGTGAACAAAATAAGAGAAACTCTCGCAGTACAGTCTTGGAATGAGTACTATGAAATTAATGATACAAACGAGGCTGGTGATAAAATAATAAAAAATATTAGTGATATAATAGATAAAAACACAACTTTAAAACGATACTCTAATAAGTTTAAGCCATTAAAACCTTGGATAAGTAAGGGCGTGATAAAATCTATAAAACATAGAAATTGACTACAAAAAAATAGTAAAATGTCACCTGAAAATGTAGAACTACGAGAAAAATTTGTAAAATACCGAAACACATGTAATAAACTAATAAAAAGTCTTAAACACAAATTTTACGAAACAAGACTACAACAATCTCGGCATAATATAAAAAATACGTGGAATATTATAAAGGAAATGTGCAACTTCAATAAAAACAAAAGTAGCTCTGAAAAATTGCTGATGAACAGAAAAACTCCGCGAGAGTCACTTAACGATATCAATACATATTTTACTAATATTGGAGAAGATTTAGCCAATATAACCCTTAAAAAACTAAACAAAACTGATAAAGATTTAGCCTTATCAACTAACACATTTATAAGTGGACCGGCTAATTCTCTATCTTTATTTTTGACAGATGCGAAGGAAGTATGTAGCATTATTGATAGCCTAAAAACTAACAGTGCTCCAGGGTGGGACCATATTTCAACGTCTCTTTTGAAATCCTGCTCATCATATTTAAGCGAACCGATATCCCAACTATGTAACCTTAGCTTTACGCAAGGTACTTTTCCATCTCCACTTAAAAAGGCGATAGTTTGCCCAATTTATAAAGCAGGAGACGCAAAGCTACCATCTAACTATAGACCAATCTCGCTGTTACCAACTTTCTCTAAAGTTATAGAAAAAATTGCAAATAAGCGTCTAATGTCATATCTTGAAAAAAATGGTATCCTATCAAGCAACCAGTATGGTTTTCGCTCAAAAAGATCGACAGAAGATGCAGTATTGAAATTTACCACGCTTACAACTGAGTATATGGACAAAGGTGAAAAGTGTGTCGGAGTTTTTCTAGATCTACACAAAGCCTTCGACACAGTTTCAATCCCAATACTCTTAGCGCGTCTGGAGGGTGTAGGTGTACGCGGATGTGCCCTAGATTGGTTTAAAGACTATCTAAATGAACGTAGGCAGCAAGTAAGAGTGGATAACCATGTAAGTGACAGTGCTGTCTGCAAATATGGAGTACCACAAGGTAGCACACTGGGGCCTACCCTGTTTCTGCTATACATAAATGAAATGTGCAATGCAAAACTTCAAAATGCAGATATACTTATGTTTGCTGACGACACTGTGCTATTATTTCATGCTTCTAGCTGGCAAGCAGTACAAAAGTTAGCCGAAGAAGGGTTAGCGCGAGTAATTGTTTGGCTATAAGATAACCTACTGTCAATTAATACCAGTAAAACGAAATACATATGTTTTAAAAAGACTAACAGGGACAAAATACCTACTAGCTTTAAGATCCACGCCCACTCCTTTCCATGTAATCGTAACACCAATATCCCACAAAATTGCTCATGTAACACCCTGGAGGATGTGAGCTCTATCAAATATTTAGGCATAATAATTGACAACAAAATGACATGGAAACTACACATTGACAACGTATCCAATCGTATCAGACGACTTATTCACATTTTTAAAACACTAAGATCAGTAGCAAATCAAGAACTCCTACTACAGACCTACAAAGCCCTAGGTGAGTGTATCATAGGTTACTGTATTATTTCATGGGGTGGTGCTGCTAAGACACACATGATACAAGTTGAACGTGCCCAACGTTCACTTCTGAAAGTGATCATGTACCTACCATACAGACATCCTACAACAGACTTATATGAAAAAAGCAAAGTGCTAAGTGTCAGAAAGATCTATATTTCAAAATGTATCGACCGATATCATAAAGAAGTAGTACCATATCTACCAGAATGTAAGAAGCGAGTCGACAAATGCCCTGTTCCACGCTGTAACAGTAACAGTGCTCTCGCATGGAGACATTTCAAACACATGGCACCTATTTTCTACAATTTATTAAATTCTAAGAGTAAAGTAAAACCATTAAGCAGACATAAACTAAAATTCGTAATTAAGGACTGGCTAACGACCCTTGATTACGAAGCAATAGAGAAATTATTTCTTAAAATTTCATAATCAGAAATAACTAGTCAACAAAAAATTGACCTTATTCACACTCACATATATAATATCACACATACTGACACACACACACACGCACACACACACGCACACACACACACGCACACACACACGCGCACACTCTAAAATAATTTGAACTAACATAAGTATACAATTTGTAGTAAATACCTACTCAAATTTGGGGAAGACATTGTTTTTTTGCAACACAGTATAATAAATAATACTAACGCAAAAAGACAGGGCTTCAAAACTTATATGTACATAATTCGTTTTTTGTCAATAAAGTTATTTGTATTTGTATTTGTATTTGTTTAGCCGGTGGTCCAGGTCATCAACACACTAATATCATAAATGCGAAAGTTTTTTGTGAATTAGGGAGTCTGTTTGTTACTCAGTCACGTGAAAATGGCTTAACAGATTTAAATGAAATTTTGCACTCGGGTAGATTATGATCTGGGTTAACACATAAGCTAATATTTTATCCTGTTTGGCAATTCTAATTACACGCGGGCGAACTCGCGGAGTGAAAGACTAGTATTTGTATAAAGGTAAAAATGTGATACTTGTTTCGTGGAGTCAAGCGCGGTGCGCTATAACACGGGAACCAATGCTTCTACCATAATGATTTTGGTGTCATATTGTAGCTCAATAAATAAGGTATTTAACCTCTATAGCCCATTTTATCATTACTCTTGTCATTTCCCCATAAATGGAACAAGAAATAAAAAAGTGTATGATTTTTCATATTTTTATAAAATGTTGATGGCTGTATTTAAAAAAGTATTAATGTTACCCACTATAAATATAGTATCGTTTTGTAGGTAATTTATTGACGATGATTTGGTCCTTTGAAAGAAAACACCTCAGTCCTACCGTTTTTATAGAAAATGAAGAAAACCAGAATAAGGGAGATAAAAGGGGGGGAGTGGGGGTAAACAATCATCCCTCGACTTGTTTCCTTATCGTGATTGAATCACATCTATGAAAGCTACATGCATGCAAAGTTTCATGCTTTCTTCCGGATGGGACCGTAAAAAAGATTTTTGTTAGGACAAGGAGTCGTACTATAAGCGCATCTCGCGTTTATAAGCCTTGAACTGTATTGTATTTTAATTGTATTGTATTACATAATTATAATTTTTAAATCAATTTGTTTACTAATGTATGTGTAGATTAATATTTATCGTATGTGTTTGTTTTTGATTAGAACCTGTATGACTATGAATTGGTCAAAATTAATGAATTATTATTACTAGCTGCCCCGCGCCCTGCAAGGCCGTATTTATTGTTTTTCTAGCTTGTGTGTGTTCATTTACTTAAAACTTTTCTTTCGTTAAACCTTTCTATCATAAAAACACTTCAAAAAAAGAATAAGCCAAATCGTTCCGTCCGTTTTCAAGTTATGGCGTAAGTAACCAAGGGAAATAAGGATTCATTTTTATAAAACCCAAAAACCATTTTGATTTTTAAACTTTGTTACCCCATTTCACCCTCTCAGGGGTGGAATTTCAAATAAACCTGTAAAACGTATTTACTTATTTGTTAACAGAAGTATATGTGAGATGTTTCGAATAATATAGACGATCTAATCTTGTTTCTCCATACAAACTTTCAACCCCAGTTTCATCCCCTTCAGGGGTGGATTTAGAAAATCCTTTCTTGGCGGACACCTTCGTCGTAATAACTATCTGTTAGCGTGCTTCAGCACAACTTCAGCACAATCAGAAATAATATTGATTTTCTGACTTTGTTACCCCACTTCACCCTCATAGGGGGGGGGGGGGGTGGCATTTAAAAAAAAGCCTGAAACATGTATTTACTTATTTACAGAAGTACTTGTGTGAAGTTTCGAATTAAATAAACTATCTAATCTTGTTTTTCCACAAAAACTTTGAGCCCCCGTTTCATCCCCTTAAGGCGTGAATTTCGGAAAATCCTTTTTAGCGGATACCTACATCATAATACTTATCTGCATGCTTCATTTCAGTGCAATCCGAACAATATCGATTTTCTGATTTCGTTACCCCGTTTCACCCTCTTAAAGGTGGAATTTCGAAAACGCCTGAAACTTATATTTACATATTTGTTTACAGAAGTATATGTGTGAAGTTTCGAATAAAATAGACAATCAAATCTCTTTTCTCCATACAAACTTTGAACCCCCGGTTCATCCCCTTAAGGGGCGAATTTTGGAAAATTCTTTCTTAGCGGATACCTACGTCATAATAATTATCTGCATAAAAATTTCAGCGCAATCCGTTAAGTGGTTTGAGCTGTGCGTTGATAGATCAGTCAGTCAGTAACGTTTGCCTTTTATATATACAGATTATTATTTACTAAATAAATAAGGCACAACGATGTACCTATGTAATCTACAAAAAAAATCACCACTTTATTGTAAATAATATTGGAATGCTTTTGAAGTGACTGGTGCATAACCTAGTATTGCTTACATTAAGTAGCAACGTTACGACGACGTAAACAAGTCGTCGAGCAAATTTTCCATTTAAAATAATGAATAATATCAGTCTAAGCGACTTCATTGTGCTGTGCAGAAGAAAGTCTGCCTAGAGAGAGATTTTTAGACTAGAGATTTTTGACGATTAGCCTTCAGTAATTATGCGTCGTCCTTTTGCTAATTTCGACTATACGAGACGTGATCGTAGAAATCTGTGCGCCAGTGGCCAAGCTTGTTTACGTGGAATATGTATAAACAAGCTGGTCCTATTGCCGTCATCTCATCTACATTTGGAACCAGTTCCACAGCTCGGAGGCTTGGGCCTGTCAAACGCCACAGTTCCGATACAAAACGAAGGTGTATCTAAATACGAGCAATATTCTCATTTCAAGTTTAAGTGTCGCCGCAGCTTCCAAGATTCCGCAAGTTTTGTGCCGATGTCGCGCCGGTCTCGAGCCAACCAGACATGGGATGTACGAGCGTCTTCTCTATCTCGCAATACCCATAACTTGATTAGAGACATTGTGGAAAACCTGCAGGTGGAGCCCAATCCTCATAAGCAGTTGATCGCACTTTCTGTCGGTAAGTGTTCATTCTGCTCATAATTTTTCTTTGTGAGTTTCCTATGTGTAGCTTGTTTTGCAAATAAGTCGTTAAATCCTAAGTGTACACGCGAATATGGAATCGGTCAATGAACAAAGCATTATTATGTGTCTACCAACACAAAATGCATTTGATGATGACGTTACTCAGGTTGCCGCGTTGTAGAGCAGCAATATTTGCTGAATGACGAACATCTGCAAAATGTGGAGATGAATGTACTTAACATTATTTTAGCAGATGTGCACTAAGTAAATATTTGATATGGTTTTAAAAATCGATAAATAATAAACAGACTTAATATATACTCTTAATATTCAGATATTTATATTATTGTATTATAGTAAATATATAACAATATTTAGATAAACATAAATATATAGAAAAACTGGCCGATACCCGCCCGCGACTTCGTTAACGTACCTACTTGCACCGAGAATTTTATCACTGTAAAGCTTTGTCAATCAACATTTGTGTGATCTGAGTTTTATAAATTATGTGTAAAAATAATGATTTTATTTTCACTAAAAGCCTATGTTCATCCTCATGCTATAAAGCATCTCCATGTAAAATGTCAGTAAGATCTGATCGTCCGTTTAGGCGTGATTAGGTAACATACAGACAGGGTGACATTTTTAACGTTTGTAGCGTTCCGAACCCAAAGGGTACCAACGGAACCCTATTACTGAGACTTCGTTGTCCGTCCGTCCGTCCGACTGTCCGCACTTAAAAGGGCTGTATCTCCTTAACCGTTATAGGTAGATACTTGAAATTTTCACAAATTATGTATTACTATGAGAGGATTTAACAACAAATACTAAAAAAAAAAAATATTAATGGGTCCCCTTTTTTTTTATACATGAAACGTGTTTTGTAAGGCGTTTTATGCTTGATTTTACAACCCGTAAATTAATAGATAAAGACTTGAAATTTGCTTATAGAGTGCACAATGTGTGTAATGTGTGTACAGTGGTTGCTATAACATCAAATAATAAAAAATAAATTAAATTCCAAATTAAAGGCCCATACAAAAAATAATATTTTTCCGGCCAATTTTGTTCAATCGAAACCCTACGTGTGACTCACACTTGGCCATTTTATTATAATATTAGTCTGGGTACTTTTCACGACATTGCAGCTATTTGATGGTGGCATATTATATTGCTTTTATATACTTATACAAATGCATTACTCCTTAAATAAAATTACATATAACTTTGATAATTTTTCGTGGTAAATATCTTAAGAGACTGTAGATCGTAAATAATTGATACTAATAACTCAAGTGGGTACCTACCTAAATAAAATATGTGACCATGAAAACTGTGACACGCACGATTCTGGTCAACAAGTTCAAAAACGTGAACAATAGACATAAGATGATACGTATATGATAAAAAAAGGTTCCGACAAATTGAGAACCTCCTCCTTTTGTGTAAAGTCTGGTAAAATAAATGGAGACACTTTCATAAATTGTCTTTTCAACCAATTTCCAAAAAGGAGGAGGTTATCAATTCGTCTGTATGTTTTTTTTTGTAATTTGTTACAGGCACATTCCGCCATTTGTGAACCAATTTGAATGGTTCTTTTTTAATAGGGTAAAAACAATCTCCAAGGTGGTGCCATTGTAATGTCATCGAGATCTAAATAGCATCTCCAGCTAGGCTATTCTGTAAGCTATCTCGACAGCAGAATCCGCGGTGAGATTCGAATTTCGTACTACGAAATTCAGTCGTATCACGTTCGTAATACGGTTGAATTTCGTAGTACGAAATTCGAATCTCACCGCGGATTCCGTTGTCGAGATAGCTTACAGAATAGCCTAGCAGAGTTATAACACCTCAAACGTGGTACAGAAAATGACTAGCGCGGTATTTGAAGTCGATTTTTTTACCGACTTCACAAAGAAGAGGTTTTCAATTTGACTGTTTTTTTTATTCATCATTTATTAACCGATTTGGAAAATTTATATTTTTGTTTTTGTTTGTGATAGATAGTTTGAGATAGCATGCTACCTATTTGTCCCATAAAAAAATCTAAAAAGATCTCTAGATATCTCCAAAGATATGGAGTTATATACACCTCAAACTTAGTGCTGAAAATGACAAGCGCGGCATTTTAAGTCAGTTTTTGTCGTTTTTCAAACGATCTCAAATTATCCACTAACTATCCACTAATTAACCTAACCTAACAATTGCAGGAAAGAAAAACATTGTAAATGGTAAAGAAATCTGATTTAAATTAAATGATGATAATGACCGTGTAATGGAGACACTGAATTTATATGACTGACAATCCTTGTCGTTGAGGTCGAGAGAAATAAATGGTGTCATTTGGCAGCCTTAAGATATATCCCATTGTCTTTCAATTCAGAGATTTTCCATTGGAAAAGTACCTAATTACTTTATAGAATATTTTATTTACTTACACAGTAGATAGATAGATATTTGTAAGAACCATGGGTTAATTCTGAGTGAAAAATTAATTGCCATTGAAAGATTGATGGCCAGTTTCTGAATAAGTACATTTTTTGAGAGTTTATCTATTCAATAACGGTACAAATGTGTGTTCGCGGATAACTTCGTCGTTTATGAACCGATTTTGATTATTATTTTTTTGTTGGAAAGGAGGTATCCCAAGGGTAGTACTACAGTAATTTCATCGATTTGATAAATATCTCCAGAGATATAGAGATAAACATGTCAAACTTGGTACTTAACATTAATAGCGCGACATTTGAAGTCGGTTCTTTTAGTTTTTTAAACGATCGTATATATAATACTTTCCTTGTATAATATTGAGAAATAATGGTCAAAGATTATAGTGCTTCATTGCAAGTGCAAACATTTTGTAAAATATTCTACCAGGTACATAATGTTGTCACTTGTCAATAACAGTGACATAAACTTTAAAAAAAAAGGTTAAAATAAAATAATTGAAACAATCTAAGGAGAAAATAAAATAAACTGGCCAAGTGCAAGTCGGACTCGCACTTATAGGGTTCCGTAACACAGTAGAGTATTCTATAACTATGATTTTCCCAACTACAAAAATAACAGTGTTTTTCATAGTAATTGTATGAAAAACAAAGTTATACTTGCGGTCGCTATATCTCAAATACTGCTGACTGTATCTCGTTCAAACCAATTTTCGTTGAAAGTTTCTATTGAGATCTACAGAATATATTTTTTCTAGATTTTTCACTCCTTTACTTTAAAAGTTAGAGGGGGTGGGGGGGACACACATTTTACCACTTTAGACGCGCCGATCTTTTAAATGATTGACTTTGAGAAAAAAATGATTTTAGGAACCTCAATGTCATTTTTAAAGATCTATCCATAGACACCCCACACGTATAGGTTTGAACAATATTTTTTTTTTTTGTTTCAGTTCCATGTATGGGATGCCCCCCCTTAAACTTTTATATTTTTTATTTTTGTATAAAAATCGGAAAGCGGTTTACAGAATACATCCACCTACTAAGGATTGATTTCACGATTTATGCTACTAATCGAGATTTATTGAACTAAGTTATACTTTTTATAATTAAAACTCGTTTTAACTGTAACTGCGTTCAGTTTGTAGTGGAGAAATGCAAAATGCCGGTTTAATCTCAGTTAAACACGTAAATCAATTTCAAGTCGACCTGATCGCGTTTATATTCACTGGTGAAATCGGCCCTAAGTTTCAATTCTGTAGTCTTAATAGTTTTGGAATAAAATGGCTGTGACATACGGACGGACAGACAGACAAACAGACAGACAGACAGACAGACATGGCGAATCTATAAGGATTCCGTTTTTTGCCATTTGGCTACGGAACCCTAAAAAAATCAGGTAAATATAATAGTCGGTAAAACATAAGGTCTTTGGTAAAATAACATATTTTTGGTTAGGTACTTGTGTATCATTGATGTAGATAAGAATGTCGACACATAGATACATTCTATCAAAGGGCCTACCTACTTAGGGCAGTTTCAGCTGTTCATGATAATATTCAAATATTTACATCAAGTAACACCTTATAAAACTTTTAGTTTATCTAGCAGATAAGTTGCTTTCAGAGACTATCAGAAACCAGTGAAACTGGCCCTTTTAATGTGATAACGCTGAATCTAGATACAATCAAGTTTTTATTCGCGAGGGACAAGATACAGTAAATTGTATGTACCTACCTACTGTTGATATAAGATTCATTTGGATTGTCCAGGAGATATCTTTTATCGCATTATCACACATCAAGATAGTGATCAAGCGCTTACCTATATAATATTTATATAAAACCGGCACAGTGCTTGTCGGGCTACGCGCAGTGTAGGGTTCCGTAGTAGTATAATTTCTTAACATACTTATTTTCAAGATTTTTTTCTAAAGATTTTGTATTTGGTACAAAGTTATCCAATATCCAAGTTTAACGACTATTACTACTAAACTAATAAACTTATCTTAACCGCTACCATTTTCCTTTAAAGTTCATAAAATCCACTATCATCATGAATTTTTCCAGATTTTTCAAGCCAGCAGTTTAGTTTTTAAAGGGTAAGGCCCCCCTCTTACTACTGGGGGGCTACTGGAACAAACACTTGCACTTTAAAGTTTAATATATCGTAAATGGAGCATTAAATCGAAAAATAGTATTAGCAAACCCTGAGTCCTATAGACGACGAAAAAAAAACGAAACTATAAGGGTTCCTTGTCAGGACTAAGGAACCCTAAAAATGACCGGATCAGGATTGGTTCAAAAATCAATTAAGTAAAAACAGTTTAAGTTATAATTTTTTTTAAGCGGACAGCGGACCTTAATTCAGTTTTTTATCTGTGGATTTTATATTATAGTCTGTACATTGATGAAATCACTGTTATCAATGAGTCTGTATTATAGTTTTTGGTTTTAGGAGTAGTTTATATTGTATATATAGTTATAAATTAATTTTAATTTAAATGCTATATTATATTTAATTTAAATTTTTAAAAAAACCTTTTTTTTTAATATTTAAATTTGTTAGGTATTCACTTGACACATAAAAAAGAAGAGTAGGTGGTACCTACCTAAATTATAGCGAACACACAAATTACTTATCACCGTAAATACTGAAACCGCAAATAACGTTACGTTACGGTCCTCTAAATTTGGAGCTTCGAACGACGACCGTGTTACGTTATTGTTAGAATTCATCAAATATTATTTTGGTATTGATACGAAAGTTTAAAATAAGTGTCAGGAAAACATACATTCACCATCACAAGATTTGTAAGGGGTGTGACCAGTTGACGACAAAGTATATCTGGCAATACATAGAAGCCGCCAGCCGGTTATTTATTTTATGAATCAAGGTCAGCAGGAATTCGATTTCGCAATATTTTAGCATTTCGGACTAAGTAAGTTTAGACATCGTATCAGGGTATCGCATCATAAATGGGTCAATAATTTTAAAACAAAATGTCAAAGCAAACTTTTTTGTAGAATAAGCACAAAATGTTCCTTTCCAAAACAATGCCTACATACAAAACAAACACAACAAACAAAACAAATAGGTACAACAAAACCTACATATTTTATTGTTAGTGATACCTTAAGACTATAGGACCCTTTGACCAGCTAGACGCTTGGCGGGGACACGCAAACTTTGGATTGTCAGAATTCGCACATCACTACACTGCGTCGATATCTTATTATTAAGTCACATGTACCCTTTAATTTCAATGGCAATTTTGCCTTTCAACAAGCCGAAAAAAAACCCTTTTTCCACTGTTATATAACAAAGCCATGGTAGGTACCGCGCCAAGTCTGTATGTAGTAGTAGGATTTCTGCTAGTCCGCCTGGGGTGGTACCACCACTTTGCTAATTAATTTACAACTAACAATTTACAAAAATATAAAGTGTGTGACACTTCAAAGAAACATAATATTTGATTTACGCAGTGCAACATCTCTCGTCGGATTTGAGAAACTGTAATGATTTCATCCGAATGATTAACTTACGTAATAAGTAGTCGTAGATGGCGCCACCAATGCATAATTGGGTTAACAAATGCAATCCACTAATTTCGTCGTATCGATGGATCGAACCGTGGCTTAATTGGTAGAGCACCTGGACGTGTAATCCGGGGAGTGCGGGTTCGAGTCCCGTCGGTACGATGAAATTTTGGATTGTGTGTAACAATTTACAAAAATATAAAGTGTGTGACACTTCAAAGAAACATAATATTTGATTTACGCAGTGTAAAATCTCTCGTCGGATTTGAGAAACTGTAATGATTTCTTCCGAATGATTAACTTACGTAATAAGTAGTCATAGATGGCGCCACCAATGCATAATTGGGTTAACATTTCGTCGTATCGATGGATCGAACCGTGGCTTAATTGGCAGAGCACCTGGACGTAATTGTAATCCGGGGAGTGCGGGTTCGAGTCCCGTCGGTACGATGAAATAATTTCGGATTGTGTTTAACAATTTACAAAGAAAAGTATATAAATTGTGTGACTCTTCAAAGAAACATAATAATTAATTTTCAGTCGTGAAATAGGAATGTTTTTCGGTTGAAATGGCAAGGTGTCCAGTGACATTACAGGGCATGTGAGACTCAACATCTTTACGTCTCAAGGCAACAGGCGCAGTGCAGTGACATGCAAAATTGGACTGCCAGAATTTTGCATGCCGCTGTATCTGTAATAGGTAGACGTCATCGCTTACCATCAGGTGAGCGTCGTGCTTGTCCTGTTACCTTTTACCATAAAAAAAGTACCACCAGGAAATATCATACAAGTTGCGATAACCACAATAAGAACTATATATATAAAAGTAATGAGATTGTGTTTATTGTATTTGCATTGTGTTCATTTTCAGGTGATCCGACAACGTTTGGTAATTTGAATCCTCCAGAACAAGTGCTACAGGCAGTGCATGAGAGCGTTCAATGGTGCAAGAGTCGAAGCTATGGCCCTGCTAAAGGGCACCTTGAAGCCAGACAAGCGGTAGCTGAATATTCCGCACATCAAGGACAAGTGTCCGCAGAAGACGTCACTCTCTGCAGCGGGTGTTCTCATGCCATAGAGCTAGCCATAACAGTGCTCGCAGACTCTGGACAGAACATTCTAGTACCTCGACCTGGATTTATGATCTATAAAACATTGGCTGAGGGACTTGGGATTATTATCAAATATTACAATTTACAGGTGAGTTTTAATGGTTTTTATAATCTCCCGCAGCATATGTTTTGGGTAGTTGATGATTTCAAAATGCAATTTTAATTTATTGATACCTACTTATTTAACCACAAAATAGTGTACTGTAGCTATACTTATTACATAGGTAATTATATATTGCAATTATTATTTAATAAATAATATAATTTGTCGATTTCTGTATGCGGACAGGTAGGTAAACCTTTTTTTATAAAATTTACATGTTTACATCTAAGATTCTTTCCATAATATATGATTATTAAATTAAGGTTTGGATTGAGGCTATGGAAATAATTAATAAATCACATGGCGAGGAGAAGATGGTTGTCTGGAAAATATATAGCTTTTATCGATAAGACCGCCCATTGTACCTAATTAGAATTAGTAAAGTACAAAAAAACAACAAAAAAAAAGTACAAAGTATTAGTTATTTCTGTTTCTTGGTGTCCATTATAAGTTTTTGAAGTATAACATTGAAAAATACTTAGGATGATGGATCATCATCCTAGAAAAATACAGTCACGTGTGTTGTCACGATTGTGGCAATCATGCCAAATCAAAATCAAAACAATCTATTGCTGATGCAATAGATTGTTTTGATTCTGATGTGGTTGTTGTGATCAGAGAAGATCAGGAAAAAGCCAAGACGCAAATACGAGGCGTGCTAAAACATATAGGGGTGATACGAGTATGATACCTGCTGATCAGTCGTTAAAATATGCGGCATCGACCAGTTTCTAGAAACATAACGAGTTATCAGTTTAATAAGAATTAAATTTGCATATCTGCTAGACATATACACACTCAGTTCTCCGCAACTGCGTAAATCCTTGATTAAAGGTTAGTTATAAATATTGTAAACCTGAATGGAGACATTTACATGTTACAGCCCGATCAACAATGGAAAGTGGACCTCGAGGATTTGGAAAACCAGATAGATGACGATACGGCGGCTATAGTTGTTATAAATCCGTCGAACCCTTGTGGGTCCGTCTATAACAAAGAGCATTTGTATGAAATACTAGATGTAGCTTCCAGAAACTGTCTGCCGATCATAGCCGATGAAGTCTACGAACACTTCGTATTCTCCGGACATGAATTCGCAGCACTCTCGTCGCTCTCCAAAGATGTGCCGATTCTATCGTGCGGTGGACTCACCAAACGATTTTTGGTACCTGGATGGCGAATGGGCTGGATCATATTACACGATAGAAACAATATTCTAGGAAAAGAAGTTCGCAAAGGACTCGCTAATTTATCAACGAGAATCCTCGGACCTTGCACGTTAATACAAAGAGCCTTGCCCTCGATATTGAAAAATACACCGCAAAGTTTCTTCGACGATGTCGTATTGTTCATTGAGGTATGTATAATATGCAACTCGAGTATAAATACAAATCCTTGCTTTGCATTTTAATTAGTTTACAATAGCATAATAACGGGTAAATTTATAATGTACCTATACTCGTAGGTCCATTTCAACCAACTTCCAAAAAGGAGGAGGTTCTAAATTCGCCTGTATGTTTTTTTTGTATTTTTGTTACGCGACAACTCTGTCAGTTGTGAACCGATTGGTAGGTAATACGATACGATGTCACTTCCTACTGCAAGATGGACTAATGGTATACTGAGCGAGTCATCTTTTGCAGAAAAATAAGTATTTAATAATATAGTAAGTAATACTAGCTGTGCCACGCGGCTTCGCTCGCTTTAAACATTTTCCTTAAGCCTTATCCATAGTACTGGCTATCACTGTGTAAAATTTCAGTTTAATCATAATTGATATAAAGTTATACATTGATAATAAGCAACCGGGCAAACATTCCCAAAACGACTGTTCCTGGTTATGCTGTATCAAAGATTAATTATAAGGTAACTTCATCATCATCATCATCAGTCTTCCTCACCTGTGGCACGCCACTGAGTTCGATCTTCAGCTCTTTGTTCCATCCAGCTACGTAAGCTAGTATCGCTCCATCTAGCTGGAGGGAGCCCTACACTACGTTTACCAAGCCATAACATACCTAATCTTTAAATTAAATTCTTATTCGTGTTTTACAGAAACAAGCTAACCTGGCGTACGAAGAGTTGCGACGGGTTCCAGGACTACGACCTATAATGCCTCAAGGAGCTATGTATATGATGATCGAGATTAAGATGTCCATGTTTCCGAAATTCAAGAGCGAGCTGCAGTTTGTGGAACGCATGGTCGCGGAGCAATCAGTTTTCTGTTTACCGGGACAGGTAAAATCATTTTGAATCTTTGTATATCAATACTCCATACTACTTATATCATTAATGGACGTGCACGTGACAGACCGGACAGACGAGCACTTGATGTGAAGGGATGATGCGGATACAACTAGTAACTTGGTAGTAATGAAATTGATCATAAAAGTAAGACTAGGTATATGAAGGTTATCCCTGTACTCTACACTAGAATAACCTATGTTGTGGAGGCCAGTTTCTTTCCAGGGCACTTACATAATTCATGAGATTAATGATTCGTAAGGTCGATCTAGCAAAATTACAGAACGATCAGATATTTATCATGACGAATTGGAATACAATAAATCACATCTTTAGAAACTGTCATCAAAAGTAACGTAAAATTAGTAATAAAAAAAGTAGTAGTTATGTAAATAGTTATTTGAGAATACTTTTACAAATAGGTCACTACGTCACTGTGGCCTTTGCACGAGTATTTGAAGAAAGGTGAGCGGCTCTTACACGATATTCGATCACCGTATCAAGTACGAAATCTACTAAATAGTTACTAGTAGTTACTCTTGAGCAGTTAAGGCAAAGTAGAGCGAGAGAGTAGGCACGTAAGGAACAGTAATCACAGTCTATCACAGAATAAATTATTACACCCGTAATAACAAATAAATAGGACTTATTATTTATTCGTAGCCCGTAATTCCAAAAATAGTTAATGAAAAATTGGAAACCTTTTATTTTCTTAATATTTTGTTGATTTATACACTACAATTTAATCTTGAAATTATTATACCTACTCGAATACCAGGAAAGAGGTGCAAAGTCTCACACAGCCTAATATATAACATTGCCACTTTGCCTTCAAATAGTTAAATTTTATAAATTTTCTTCTTTCCACAGTGCTTTGCATTCCCAAACTTCATGCGGATAGTGCTCACCGTACCAGAAGATATTATGCGCGAAGCTTGTCGGAGGATAGCAACCTTCTGCGCAGAAAACATAATCACCAGGGACAAACTGAAAGAGTTGTCCAAAAACGAAGTGTCTGTTACTAATAGGGCGCCAATCTTGTCTGATAATGGATTGGCGCGTGTTTCTTAGTTTTAGAATCCGTATCGAGATATGTTATCTCGTGTATTTACTTCCACGTGTAGTTTCCCGATCACTTGCAGGTGAGAATATAAAACAAATACGTACATTACTCGCTGATAATGTAGCTTTCCATTAATGAAAGAATTTTTGAAATCGGTCCAATAATTTTTGAGTTTTCCCTCTCCGACGTCATGCATACCGCAGCTCCTTTTGCTCTCCTTTTTCTGTGGTTATCGTTTAAGTAAATCTCTTGATTTGAAAGATTTAGGTAACAGGACAAGCACAACGCTCGCCTGATGGTAAGCGATGACGTCTACCTATTACAGACACAGCGGCATGCAAAATTCTGGCAGTCCAGAATTTTGCATGTCACTGCACTGCGCCTACTTGAGATATAAGGATGTTGAGTCTCACATGTAATTTCAATTCAGTCACCCTGTAATTTCATTTCACTGGACCTTGCCATTTCAACCAAAAAACATTCCTATTTTACAGCTGAAAATTAATTTGCAAAAATTGAATAGAATAGTCTTTATCGCAAACCAAACGAACTTAATTAGGGTTCCGTACCCAAGGGTGAAACGGGACCCTATTACTAAGACTCCGCTGTCCGTCTGTCTGTCTGTCTGTCTGTCCGTCTGTCACCAGGCTCTGTAGCTCATTAACCGTGATAGTTAGACAGTTGAAATTTTCACAGATGGTGTATTTCTGTTTCCGCTAGAACAACAAATACTAAAAACAATATAAAGTTAAACATTAAAGGGGGTCCCCATACAAAAAACGTGTTTTTAAACGCCATCTATCTAATTAGTTTCTGCAAAATGACATAGACGGCGCTAGTAAACGAGCCCCGTCTTTCTAGATCGCGACCAAACCTAACATTCTTGGTAATATCAATTAATCAAATATATGAGGTTGAAACTCTGTTATGTTTCGTATTGTACGGAACCCTCCCTAAGTGTGCGATAAGAGACGCGATGCTGACTCGCACTTGGCCAGTTTTATTTTTAGATAGCAATAACGCAATAGGTTTTAGGTTTTTAGGTTTTACAATAGGCAGTCTTATCGTATAGGTAAAGCAATTTCTTCCAGACGAGCTAATTATAGACTTGTATGACAAGATACCAAATAAAATATCTTTAATTTTTTTTAATATTTTGTATTTTTCTCTATTGACACGATTTCATAATTGTCATGTGTGATGTGAACATTTGAATGTGATATCGTACGAAATGATTATTGATATCGCGGTATGATTATTGCATGCGGTTTTCTCACCTGCATCTTTCGAGAAACTTTACTTATGAGTAAATCAGCTTTTACTGCTAATTTTTATCTATGAATGTCTACAGTCTACGTGGAACTTTTACCATAAGTTAATGCATACCTTTATGTATCTGGCAACATAAACAGTTGAAAACATTTGCATTGCATACCTAATAGGTACTGAAATAATTGAAAATTAGATCAGAACGGACTATTGGGACACATATCCTCATGGATATAGTTTTAGGGTGAGGACATAAAGAGGCAGATACCCGGCGCAGACAACCGGTACCTGATCCCTACGGTACGGTAAGTACCTACGTACCTACTGGTAAAATATTTCATTGTTCATCATTTTCTGCAACCTGTTTCTTTATGTGCGAGCGCATATGATAACATTATCATATTATACCAGTACGGATCGGTACCGGTTTGTCTGCGCAGGGAACCCGCCTCGTTATGTCCTCATCCTTAGGAGAGGTTTTTCTAATAATGGAACGGAAGTCTAGCTAGCCCCTGGGTTCCTTTTGAGAAAACATGGTTGGACATCTCTACCTCTTCAGGTGAGATTAAGGTACTTACCCTGTATTTCAAAAGAACTTTAACTAGCATTTCCTAGTAAGATGTATACCAGAAACTCTATCATGAATGTGTAGTACTACAGTACTAGTAGTACTAGTCCTCTACTTAGAGGAGCCACTTTACCACGAGGAACAACGACCTACATGGTAACTTTCTTGCCATTACTAGTTTCCTATTTTCGGTACCTACAAGATTGTTCTAGACAGAGTCAAGCTGTCCCACTGAGCACAGTATAATGTACCTACGTAATGATTACCTAGTTATATTGTTTAAATTAAAACATTAAAGTATGATTCTTGATTCTATCAATGACATTTTTTAATATTTTCTGGACCCTACAACCCAGCCGACCCTCCCTCCTTATTCTGTGACGTAAATTCAAGGACGCGTCCGAGGCGTGTAGCGTATTTTTATCAGACTTCAAAAAAGGAGGTTATATGTTCGACGTGTATGTATTTTTAGGTTTCCGTAGCCGAATGGCTGTCCGTCCGTATGTCACAGCCATTTTATTCCGAAATTGTTAGGACTACAGAATTGAAACTCGGTAGGTAGATGTATTCTGTGAACCGCTTTCCGATTTTTATACAAAAATAAAAAAAATAAAAGTTTAAGGGGGGGCATCCCGTACATGGAACTAAAACAAAAAAAAAATTTTCTTCAAACCTATACGTGTGTGGTGTTTATAGATAGGTCTTCAAAAATGACATTGAGGTTTCTAAAACCATTTTTTCTCAAAGTCAATCGTTTGAAAGATAGGCGCGTCTAAAGTGGTAAAATGTGTCCCCCCCCCCTCTAACTTTTAAAGTATGGGAGTGAAAAATAAAAAATATATATATGCTGTAGATCTGAATAGTCCGACTTGCACTTGGCCAGTTTTTTTTTTAATGTATGTTTACCGATTACTCCGTCATTTGTAGACCGATTCTCAATCTTCTTTTTTTATTTGAAAAAGTATACTCCTGAGGTGGTTCCATTGGCACCAAGTCAGGATCTGATGATGGAATCCCAGGGAAATCCAGGGCAACCCTCAAATTTTACAGGTATCAACAATGTTTTTCATATATTTTGTAAAGCTATTGAGTCATTTGCGTATGGCCATCATCATCTCATCACGCTGATGAGCTGATGAAGGAAGGTACAACTCTTCAACGGTTAGGAGTTCGGTGATAAAATGTTGTAAATGGATTTAACTATAATATAGCCTGTTCTAAACTCCATCATGACATGGCTGCTGCACCCAGGGTTAACTTCCGGCGAGGGAACTCCTCAACGGTGAATAGTACAGACACAAAATTTTGTAAATTGATAACCGTAACAGCCTGTTCTAACTCCTCAATGCTGAACAGCCCAGACACGAAATTTTATATATTCATGTAATTTAAGTAATTAAAACTTGTTTTGCACTCAAATTGGTAAAATAAATTATTTAAAAAAAAAAAATTAACCGACTTCAAAACCAGAAATAGGCACTCAAAAGCGAAAAATAAATATAATTATTATAAACGCTACCCACTCATCTATTTGAAGTCGATGCCAGCCAAGTCTATTAGGTAGTATATAGATACTATGTATGTAGTAAGTAGGTGGATACTTGTAGGTAGTATCTATCTATTCTACTACCTACACTACCTATTAGACTTGGCTAGCACTGACTTTATTTACTGATGTGGCATTTAAATAACAATAATAATATGATAAGGAAGAAACTATACAATCACTGGTATGAGAGAGCGAGATGAACCACAATTTTTTATCCTTTACCTGCGTATGCGATTAAACTGGCTTCAGCAATGTATGGAGCCAGTTTCTAGTGCACCCATTGGCTCTCACCCGCTGTCATGTATAACCCGACCAAATTACGTTGTTCATTTTATCTTATAGCTGGCATATGTATCACGTGTTCATCGTTTTAGTCGGGTTATATCTCTATAGCTATTTCATTCGCATACGCTAATGTTCTCTCTTATATATATATATACCCTAAAAAAGCTGCCCACAGTGCCACAGAATAAATTATTCTGTGGCACTGTGGGCAGCCTTTTTAGGGTTCCGAGCCCAAAGGGTACCAACGGAACCCTATTACTGAGACTCCGCTGTCCGTATGTCTGTTTGTCTGTCACCAGACTGTATCTCATGAACCGTGATAGTTAGACGGTCGAAATTTTCACATGATGTATTTCTGTTGCCGCTATAACAACAAATACTAAGAACAGAACAAATTTAAAAATTAAAGGGTTCATAACAAAAAACGTGTTTTTTATTTTTGATTTTGATTGTGCTATCGTGTTGACCTTATTCTCGGAATCTAAATCTGAATCTCGGAAACGGCTCCAACATTCTTATAAAATTACTTAAATAATTACTATTAATACATAATTACTTACTTACTATAAAATTATTTATACAGGGGATTTCGGGGACGATAAATCAATCTAGCTAGGATTAATTTTCAAAAAAATGTTGTTTTATTCGTGTTATTAATAATCAACTTATCGATAATCCACTTAAAATATGACTCTTCGCGACATCTATTGGCGAGTAGAAGTAGCTTCAGTGTCATTGTGTCGTTAAAGCAGTTAGTTGCTCTCAATTAAAAAAAATAGTATTATTATTCGCCGATAGATTTCGGGAAGAGTCATATTTTTCTGTTTAAGTGGCAAAAAATACCGAGTCGGTCAACCAGATCTTTAATAATAATTATTGCTAACACCTTTGTGTTAACGTTCACTTTGTTGGTGTTAGATTAGAAGTTCGTTAGGTATTCGTTAGATGGCGTTCGGGACCCTCCGTGTGCGGGACAAAAGTTGACTCGCGCTTGGCCAGATTTATATTGTAATTATGACTCCACACGGTTAGTGTATTTAGCCAGTGAAAAAGTATGAGCCACCGAATAATTAACATAGTTCTTGTATATATAGCCGAGGTTAAGTCACATTTCAATCTTGTAGAAGTCATATTCCAGGCCAAGTCATACTCGCAGTAAACATGTGGACCTGAAGATTTTCAGTGGAATTGTGGTGTGAAAGCAAAATGAAATATTTTCTTATCATTGTACTATTTTCCTACACTCTCACATATTTATCGTCACAAAATAGTAAATTATCCACATATTATATGACATAGATCGCGAAATAACACGAATTTTCAGGAAAAAATACAATCAGTGCGCTTTTTTTTACCGCCAAATAAATTCATGTGTAGCCATATCATACAAAACAATATACTGTCACTGTCAAGTGTTATGTCAATAGACTATCAAACGTCAGTGCTGAGTAAACTGATAGTATGGTTTAAATAATGTTGCCATTTTTGCTAGTACCCGTTAGTTTTAGTCGTTTTTTTTTGCTTATTCAGTCCTAAAGTTGATTCAGCCCCTAAGCTGGAATATAATGATTAATAGAAAAAAAACGCATTATTTAAAAAAAATTTAGAAAACACTGTTGTTAAACTTCAAATATTCTGTTGCAGTAATTCATCTAAAGAGTTTGTTTTTGTCGATTCAGTTTTTATTTTTTTTTCAAATTGCTGGGAATTTCAACTTTTTATTAATAATATTTCAGCCATTTCGAAACTTATCTAATAATTCCAAAAATGTTTTTGTTACCCTTATTAAGACGCAACTTTTTCTTCAGATTATCTTCTCAGGCTCGGGTCGGGGTGTCTTTTTATTTTTGCATTGGTGCACGGTGAATATTTATAGAGCTATAACACTATTGGGCGCAAAATTTGGGTGGGTAAAAAAGTTTAAGTTTCAGCTTGAAGTTCGTGGATTGGACGTGCAAGACACATTGACTAAATATCATCACTTACCAACAGGTGCGATATAATTAGGTTTAATTGAAGTTTTACACTAAGTTTTTATTTCTATTATTTCTATTGTACATTGTATGGCAAATAAATAAATAAATGAGATAGTGGTCAATTCACTAACTAACGTGGTGTCGTTTTTTATGAAACCACGATGCAAGTGCAACTTTTGTTTATGTGTAGCTATGGTAGCTAGCTACTATGACAGCAGTTGACATGACACATTAGCATGTATACAAATATGGCTGCGGAAATTCCGCCAATCACATCTAGACCTAGATGATCTATGACATTTATGTCATAGATCATATCCACCAATCAGCACCGGCGACATGTGATAGATGGACGAAAACATTTGAGGTGATGTAATAAAAGTTTCAGTTTAAAAAAAAATAACTCGCGATTTAGAACTAGCACGGAATTAATAATTTTAACTCTGGTCTCTGCAAGTAGGCCTAAGATTATTTGACTTGAATTTGTTGCCTATATTATTACAACAAAAAATATAATAATCAGGGCGAGCGAAGCGAGCCCTAACACTATCCCATAACCTGAGCACTTTTGTGTTACACTTCACTGAAAAACTATCACGCCTATTGATTTGTGCTTTAACATAGTAATTTAAATTCACATTCACAAGATGTGTTATCAATAAAGATAATATCATTTTATTACCATTAATAAAAAAATAAGATTAACAATTTTGTTTCTAGGATAGAATATTATTGTACTACTAACGCCATCCGTTAGAAGATCAAAAAATTAACGTCACTGCGAACATAATGTTTGGTAACTAACTCCATCTGTTGGAAATCTAAAGAATTTATTTCTGTCATCCAAATGACGTCTGGTATCAGTGTGACCATTTGTGGTAGATTTCTGCCATTTAGGCAGATTTAGGACCTACATTTTTAGTCTGGCAGATTTTAAGGATCTTTATGAATTTTAAAATATAAATAGAATTTTGACAGTTTTCAGTTTCTATATAAAGTATAACATTTTTATAATGCATTTATTTGGTTGGAAATTTGTAAAAGTTTGAATGAGAAGATAAATAAACTTTATTTGTATGCCCTATTTTGCCATAATTCAATAATATGATGACAAATTTTATGCTCTTGTTGGAGTGGTTGGTGGTTTGGCAGATTTTTTGCGCGCCATGCGCCATTTAATATTTAAAAACTGCCTTTAAAATTATTACCAGGCAGAAAAACTACGCGAGCCCTCACAAAGCTCGGTTTTAGCTAGTATATAAATATGATTATTACAAAATTTATTTTACACACCTCCTAGTGATAGATTTAATAAAATAAAAAATAAGTGTACCTATCCTTATTTGTTTTAAGGTTCATGTTGAGTTTTGAGTAAATCGGCCTTAGGAATATTTCCATAGAAACTATCACACCCTATTTAACCCCTTTAGGGGATGATTTTCAAATATATGTTTAGTCTATGTCTTATTCCAGAGCCTACACTGTCTACGTTTTAAATTTCATTGAAAACGGTTACGTTTTAAATTTCATTGAAAACGGTTAAGTGTTTATGGAGATACTTGCCTACTTGGTAACAAAACAAAGTCAAAAGTCAAAGCATTTATTCAGTATATGGGCAAATTAAAAATGTGCACTTACATACATCAAATTACATTAAACAGATCATATTCAATAAAAAATATTATAGATATAACAGAAACATAACTTATTGCTTTGAATTTACAAAAAAAAAACAAAGGTATTGAGCCATTCAGCTTTCATCTAGACGTCGAACGTCACACTTAAAACACATGTTTAAGCTTAAGAGCCAGTTCCCATTCTAGGCCTAGCGTGCTTACCATCACTTAAAACACATGTTTAATTCCCCTGATTAATGTAGGGTTGCCAACCGTACTATAACGTGCACCCGCAACCCAGTGCATGTTTCAGTACTTCAGACAATTTTTATCCAAAAACAAACATTGACACACACAGACGGAGTAAGATGGTGCATCTCAGCTTTACTTTTGCATTTATAATATTAGTATGATAGGATTTGAACTCTACTTGGCTGGCTTTAAAAGCCGAAATTGCCGAAATCCTAGTTGGCAACACTGACCACCACGAGTCACGCACGAACGAAACTGCCTGCCGCGACGTCGACGCTCGACGGCTAACTAAAAAAAGTGTCAGATTATCTATCGAATCAACTAAATCATTGACCCAAAGAATTAAATGTTTATTTTAATCGGTGGATCTGGATTTCGAAGAAGTGGTCAATATATTAGTTAATTACGCAAATAAGGGAAGTTTATTGCAAGTAAAAACTATAGATATATAACTCAAAATGTCTCAAATTAAGCAAAATAAGAAATTCAAATGGGCTCTCGACTTCAACCAAAAGTGAGTACCTACCCAAGGCCTTCGATTTACCATAGGTAAGGCATACTAATTACACAGAACGTAAGATAAATCATCGCTTATACTTATTGCAGGAACCGCACCATAACTACTGAATTACCGTCGCCTCCAGGTTACAGCCAGTCCAACAACGCGAGTTACGCCGAAATTTCGAAAGACGCCGATTCAAACTTACTATTGATAAAGAAGCTCTGGGATGTTGCCCTCGGACCTCTCAAACAAGTACCAATGAACTTGTTCATCATGTACATGGCTGGGAATTCTATATCTATATTTCCCATCATGATGGTTGGTATGCTGATTGTTCGTCCAGTGAAGGCTCTATTCTCTACACAAAGCACTTTCAAAATGGTTGAAGGAACTCAAGCAGTAGGACAGAAGTTTGTATACTTCATAGGTAACATAGTAAATATATTGCTAGCCTTGTACAAGTGTCAGAGTATGGGCTTGTTGCCTACTCATTCTAGTGATTGGTTAGCATTTGAGGAACCTACCACTCGGGTGGAACATTTAGGAGGCGGGTTGTCTATGATATAATTGTGGCAGTGTCTAACTAAACAGTTTATTTTATTATTATTGTTGTTTAATGGATGGTTAATGTTCAAAGAATCTACAATAGGGCTAGAACAGGCAATGCTCACCAAGTAGCATGACATGGCATTTGTACCCAGTAATAATTTTAAATTTTACTTTAACCTTTTGAGCGCCAAAGTCACCATTTACGTGACAAGCACTTGCAGGCCCTGTAGGCCAAGCATCGTCTAAAGATGACAAAAACTATACCTCTTGGCGAACAGGGCACGTGCGTTTGTAGTGTGGTGCTCAAAAGGTTAGCACTAATATATTATAGAAGATATTGTCACAAAAAGACATACATACAGGAGTAGGCAATTCCTTTGTATAATAATCCAATATTAAGGGCCAGTTTCACTGGTTCCTGATAGTGCTAATATGAAGAAATCTGACAGATTTTTGACAGCGTTTACATGTTTATAGATTTAAAAACGGGAATTTATGTGACTTATGCGATGTCGATATGGCGTTCGACATATGTTTCGGCCTTATCCGGAGGCCTTCTTCAGGATATAGCTTTTATATGGCGTTATCTGTTAGATAACTATCAATAGCATTATCAGGAACCTGTGGAACTGGTCCTAAGAGTGATAAAAGCTGGTGGTTATGGATCCATTATGAAAAATTGTCATGATATCTTAGACTGAAATCAATGAGGAAAGAATGCTGAATATCTCTCAATATTTTTATGACGACTGTCATGCTGTCATATGAGCACTGTCAAATAAGGGAGGGCTTGTCAATATAAAAAGCTAGTTTTTTTTCAAAATAAAACAATGTGTGTTACTACATGTGACGTAAAATTATATTTAAATTATCATTGTAAACTATACTAATAAACAATAAAATATTTACAATAAATTATTCTTGTGTTTAGCTACTTTTATTTATCTTTCTTGCCCGTTTCATCAAGTTTCTCTTTTATAAAGTTTTGTGCTTTTTCCAGTAATACCTTTGGATTTTCAACTTTTTCGATCTGAAAATAACAAAATCATGATTAGTTTTGGAATATTATATAAAGATTTTTTATTGCACCAAAATGACAGTTTTTACTTCAACTGGTACGATTTATAAAGTGAGCAGTAGAACAACAGCCTAATTGTTTCATTGTATTTTATCAAAATCATGAAAATAAACAGATAAAGGGAGCTATATGCAGACTGTATAATTCTTAATATTAAGGGCCAGTTTCACCAGTTTCTGATAATACGCTATATAGTTATCTGACACATGACGCCATATAAAAGCTGTCAAAAATCTATCAGATTTCATGATATTAGCGGTATCAGGAACCGGTGAAACTGGCCCTAAGTATTGTAACTAGCCGCAGATGCAGCTAAAGCAAAAGCTGTATGTACTGTACAGCTTCATTACGTACACAAGCAGATTCACAGGTAAGAATAATGGCGCTATGTAGAATTGATTAAAGTCTAGCATTTCTCCTACTTGACCCTGCAGTTTCAGGCAAAACTCAACTAAAAAAAAAAAAATTCAATTTCATTCAATTTTGAATTTATACCTAGAGACTGTGCAAAAAGAGAACCGTCGTGGCGTTACGACGCGATGAACTAACATTCAAAGGTAAGGAAGGAAGGTACATAGTATATAACCTACCTAGTAGCACAGGATAATGATAAGAGTTGGTAGGTACCTACCAAAGAGCAATAATTACTAAAGTACTTACTGTTCGAGCTCGAGTAGCCGCGCTCTGTACTTAGTAATTATTGCTCTTTGGTACCTACCAAGTATCACACATTTTTAGTCGTATTAGTAATAGCAGCAATAGTAATGACAGCAGTGTCTGTCAGCAGCCAAAACTCTGAAAAGGCTTTGCTAAGCCAGCGGAACGGGGGAAGTGTTGGTTATAGCATGGTAGGTAGGTATAAGGGCACGCGAGCTCTACTGTACTGTTCTCACAGAACCAATAGTAAATAAATGCTGCAATGAGAAAAGATAATATCTCCACATAAAATATCAAAAAAGTGTACCATGTACATAAGTGTACTTACTTAAAGATTCTTATCCAGTATATTGATTTACTTACTTGATAGTTTTGTGCTACGTAGACCCCTGTGTAGAGACCAGCTGCAAAAATAATCTGAAAATAAATAAAATTATATATTTTCATTTTATTGTAATACCTCATATAAAAATAAAAAAATCTAGTAGGCTTATACATAGTACATTATGTACATATGTAGACTGGTAGAGGCTACGTTTACGGAGAAGCGCCGTACCTATGTATCTTGGTCCAGCGTGCAACATAGTTTTTGGTAAGACTTAACGCACGAGACGCTGAGCCTGAACTGGGCCCCTAGACAAAATCAAATTTCCTGTTTCCATTCACGATGAAATGGGTTATAATTCGATGATGGAATGACATTTGTTTCCGCGCAACAAAGGTATCATTCCCATACATTTTGAACTTGCGTTAGCGTGAATGGAAGCAGGTAATTGGATTTTATCTAGGGGCCCTGCTAGTCAGTGGCCTGAACGATGCCTTTGGTGAAGTAAGGTGATAGTGATATACATACACTGACGACAACGACAATGTCTAGTTTAAAAAATCTTTTAACAATAGAAAATAACGATTTTTTTTATTGACAAAAATAAACTAAATAACATTATCTAAATTATATTAGGTAGCATGTGAAGCATGAATTTTACAATGCCAAGCAGGCATTGTATAAACACGGTATATTTCAAATTTCATGCAATTTTAACCAGTAGTTTGAGAATTATAACTACTTAGTCAACGTTTCTTAATTTAGTCACTCACTGACTGACCGATCATCAAAACTCTATGGCACTTCTGGCAGGCATAGCAGCTTCAAATTTAGAATATAATTAGTGTTTTGTGTATAAATCAAGGAATAACTAAAATATAATGTATTTTTGGTCCAGTTTTCTAGATAGGTACACCAACATAAGTACGTTTGTAATCCTATACAAACACAGGTACAGTGAGTGTACTACGATGTAGGTAGGAAGACATACAAAAATAGATGAGATCGCATCAAAAACATTACATGTAAAAAGTTGCAAGTCTCGCAACGCAGTTCTTATACTAAGATGTAGTTTTGTTAAACCAAGTTCATATAGAAGGACTTGGAAATCACATACGTTTTACTCGTACCTTCCACAGATGTAGGTACCTAATCGTATGTGTATTGGTCAAACGGTATGTGATTAGGGCTAGTACTATGTTCAATTACTATTAATTTAAATATAGTTGATGGGATAGCTAAGTCATTCCACATTACCTACATCTTAAAACTTTATTGTAGTATCATAACTGCGTTGCGAGACTTGAAACTTTTTACATGTAGGTACTTACCTAAAGTTTTTGATGGGATTAGATATTTACAAACAGACAGATCACGATTTCCTTATTCTAAGTGACGATGCAGTTGCCTGGGAATAAAAGGCGTTAATAAGGTAAAGCTCAGGTAGGAGATACTTAAGACCACTGTGCAACTATCCTGCGAACTAGGTACCTTCTGATTGGCTGCCACCGAACGTCATGTCACGCATACTGACATGGTATGATGTTTGGTGACTCGATGATTCACGATTATGTGCACTAACAAAGTGCCAAAATGTAGTACGTGCAAATATGCGGCAAATCTCTTCACAAAGGCCGTAATATGCACAAACCCGACTGCGTGATAAAAATTAAGCGATTAAACTATTACAAACTCTAATAAAGCATATAAGTTATGTATTCGTAATCACCGTTAAAAATTCTTTATTTTGATACCACACTTAATTAAATTAGTATATTAGTATATTAGTATATATATAATTAGTAATAGTAATTCGAAAACATTATTTTTTTGTTAGTGCTATAATTTTGCTAATCCCAATTTGCAAGTTTGCGATACAAAAGACTTCAACGCGTGACTTGTTTTTCATTCCGAATAGTCGAAGGTTTAGGCTCTAGGGCGTGCCAAAGATATACACATACATACCTACACTCAAAAAACATAAACCTCCTTCTTTCGCAGTCGGGTAATAAAAAGAAACATTTTTATATATTTAAGTTAAAAACTAAACCGCCAAAACAAAGTGACCCTCGCAAGGGACAATGGACGCACGATCCGGCTAGCGGCTGGACAATCATCTGGCGCAGCTTGAGGAGGGGCTGAAACACATAAGATGGCACATACTGGGGTTTTGTGAAGTCCGAAGATAGGGGGAGGACACGATAACCCTATAATCGGGCCATCTTATGTACTACAGAGAAAGATATCAGCCATCCCAAAACGGCATCGGGTTTCTGGTCAACAAATTTCTTAGTGACAACGTTGTTCTGAAGATATCTTCAGTGTGTCGACCAAGGGTAGCGTACCTCATAAGATTACCGAGAGGTACAGCCTTCTTAAGGTTATTCAGGTTTACGCACCGACCGGACCTCGACACACTTGGATGATAAGGTGTAGAGTATGTATGCAGATATCTCCAGACCTCTCCTATACACACCATCTTCATCTCACTACAGCGTTGTTTTGGGAGATTTAAACGCCAAAGTGGGGGTACATTCTTGCAGCGAATCGTCTATAGGATCACACGGATTTGTTTGGAAGTAAGAATTACAGGGAGAAATCGAAAGCTCGTCAATTTCCTCGTGAAAGAGGGGCTTTTCATAATGATCTCGTTCTTCAAGAAAACGTCATATAGAAGTGGACATAGCAAAGCCCCCCAAATCATTATTGCGGATAAACAGCGCGAATTTAGAGACGTCTTAGTGATCACTAGGTTTAATCCCGGAAGCCCCTCGTAACGCAAATTTGTATGAAAATTACAATGTTACCTATTATGCAAGATCTTGATATCATTTAATACAGCTTGCGTGGAAGATGAGCCGCAAACGCGGCTACGGCGACTTGTTGACCACGCTTGTCCCGAGGGGAGGCTATTACGGTACGATGCATGTGAGTACCTTTAGCGCCATCTTGGACGTAAATGACCATTAAGTAATGTTAATACTTATTAAACTGTAGCGTGAATGGAGCCTCACATTAAATTATTTAAAATTATTAACAATCGCGATACTGTATGAAATCCACGAAGAAATTAAACTACATAAATAAAAATACAGTTTTATTATATATTATAATATGTCATTTTTGTAAACAATGTTATTACATATCCAAATAATAAATATTTTGATTCAGATGTAATAATCAACTTTTAGATTCAGAGTTACTGGGTATATCATTATCATTGATAGCAGTCGTTCTTTCATTAATTTTTGTTTGTGATTTATGATACAACGCTGCTGGGCTATCCAATTCTACGATCTGTAAGAAGAAAAATATGTAAACATAATATTAGGTACATTTATTTAGATTTACAAAGATAATTGATGAAAATTTGATAATATAATTTATCTACACTCATATCGTAAAGTTCTGATTGTGAATTAAAAAAATTGTAACCGAGTTAATGACAGACTATGCATGTACAACTGAAATGAAAAAGTTTTAGTGACCGAGCGGGCGAAGCGTCTCAGTTTTGCCAAAAATACTTTTGTCCGTCTGTCTGTTTTCGCCTACAGAAGTACTATTCATTGTTCTTTGCCTAAAGGTCGAATTTTGTAAAATATTTTGATGAAAATTAGTTCATGGATTGCATGGATTCATTAAATTATTTAAAAAAAATCGATCGCTTTATTACATTGGGGGGAAAAGGAGAAAAGTTGCTGTAGCGTTATTTATTGCGGAAACGCACACTGACTTCATTCTACACAAGATATTGCGAAAAAAAATCCAAAAAGGGGCAGTGGAGTGGGGAAAAGACGAAGTATTCTGTAGCGTTGTCCTATAACGCTACAGAATACTTCTAGCAATTTTTGAAATCTTTCGGAAAATTTATAACTACTTATAACAATTTGACTAGGCAGTCCTCTTTGCCTTTACAAGACAAACCCGTGGACACCAGATTCAAACTTCTAGGACCAATAGAACGCGAGAAATTGCTAAAAGTTATACCCCTATTAATGCCAAAACTCTGAAATGACTTTGCTTATTATTTTGCTATCCTTGAGAGCTAGTTCCCGTTCTAGGCTTAGCGTGCTAACTATCTTCGACCGCATCATCAATTACCAACAGGTGAGATAGTGGTCAAACGCTAGCCTATAAGATATATAAAATCAGGGGAAAGGGAAAAGTGTCGGTTATTACATGGTTATGAGGGCACGCGAGGTCTAAGTATACTGTTCTCACAGAACCACTAGTTATGATACTGATTTCATAAAAAAATAATGCCATAAAATAACAATATTTCTGATATTTAGTACACTTTGGATCGACCAAGGAGTTTTTAGCGTAGGACTAGTATAGGTACTTATCTCTTGTGTGGTTTTTAGTATGATTTTTTGTCTTTGTTTATAGGGACCGCGCTAGGGCGCATGCGCGACACGGGATTACCTAAGTAGGTACTTAGTTGGCGCATGCGCGGATGACTGATGGTTACTGTACAAAGCTTTTATTGTGTTTATTTATATTTAGTTAGCTTTGGTTTTTATTTAAATAGGTAACTACCTATTGCATGAGTGTAGATAAAGTAGTGTATGTATAAAACAGCATAATATAACTAGTGCACACTCGTGTTAAAGCCCGAAGCACATAATACCTATGGCAAAGCGCAGCGCAGAGCATTTTTCACTGTCGAATCTGTTAATTATCGCATTACCTTGATATAAAATCTTAAATCAATTTCGCCAGTAGCCGCTTTGATGATCTAGCCCTAGCACAGTGATTCCCAAAGTGGTACAGGTGGACCTCCAGGTGTCCACGAGAGACTCGATGGGGTCTACGTAGGCGTGAAAAAAAAATGGGGGTTCACAAGTTGTTAGTGGCGGAAATTTATCTGATTTCGATAGTGAAGAACAAAAATTGGCTTGGCTTTACATAATTATTATTTTTAAATGATATATTACAAACAAAATATATTACATAAAAACCAACAAAATATAGTATTGTTTTTTATTTTTACTCCTCCACATTTAGGGTATTTTATCGTCAGGTCTAATCTTCACATTTTAAACCAGTTTTGGAAATATGGTAGAAATGTAGCAGCAGGAAGGGGTCCACCGTAACCAGTAAAATTTTGAAAGTGGTCTACGAGAAAAATAAGTTTGGGAACCTCTGGTCTAGCAGATGTCTGCCATGTATAATTTATGTTTGATTTATTTATTTTTGTTTTAATTTCAAAGAATGTTTTGTCGATAATACTTTGACAGTGAAACATGCTCAGCGCTGCGTTCTTTACTACATTTTCATTTATGAATAAGAATGTAATGTTTCTTTCCTGGTTCAATAACTACGTCCTATAAATATATATTTAGCAACTAACCAGTCCATTTTATTTTTTTTTGTCTGGTTTACAAAATTTATTGATCCTTTGACAAATATCGTCGTGAATGCCCTGTGTGAAAATTTAAATAAATTATAGGCAACATTTATTTTTATTTTTTGTCATATAGTTTTGACGTTTGACTGCCATGTCACCAGTAGGGCTATTCTGTAAGCTATCTCGGAAGCGAAATCCGCGGTGAGATTTGAATTTCGTATTACGAAATTCAACCGTATTACGAACGTGATACGATTGAATTTCGTAGTACGAAATTCGAATCTCACCGCGGATTTCGCTTCCGGGATAGCTTACAGAATAGCCCAGCTGATGTTAAGTAACGACGCGATCTACGATGTAGAACGCTTGCCTAGAAGGTATCTACCTGTTCACTCGCAACTTGAAGACCCCTGGATGGTAGGTACTTTACCAGGAAACACAGATACTGGCTAATTATGCTTTTAATTTAACTATTCAAACTTTGATGGCAAAAGAGGCCAAATCTAGGAATATAGTTTTGAACCAGGAAGCAGTTTTGAAAGCTATGATAATTATTTTTAGTGTGGGTATCTAAATCTATGATATTATATCTATAGTAAATCTAATAAGAACTAGATTAATATGACCTCCTTTGCAAAAAAAGCCTAGACGAAAACTCAATTATAATATGAAATAAAACAAGTTTAAAAGTACTACTTAAAAAACACGCTCTAATTTTAGAAAGTATTTATCGGGTGCATGAAAGCAAAATCACGAGCAACAGCTAACAATATATATTATATATACTATATATATATATATATATATATATATATAGGTATATATATATATATATATGAATATGAAATGTGCTTATTACGCCATTTAGTTTGATACCCAACACGGTTGAAATATTTTTTTTAATTCATGGCTATGTCCTCCAGAGGGCGCCATATTCAATGTAATGTGATATCACATAGCCTATACCCAGCGGACGATCAATGCGCTTTTAGCGATACTTCATTTGTTAAATTATGACAAGGAACTTAGAAGCTAGGGGGAACAGCCCCTGATTCTGAATCATTAGAAAACCAATTCCATATTCGGAAGCTTCATTTTTAGGGTTCCGTAGCCGAATGGCAAAAACGGAACCCTTAAAGATTCGCCATGTCTGTCTGTCGGTCCGTATGTCACAGCCACTTTATTCCGAAACTATTAAGACTACACAGTTGAAACTTGGTAGGTAGATGTATTTTGAGAACCGCTTTACGTTTTAAAATACAAAAATATAAAAAAAAAAACATTAAGGGGGCTCCCCTGATCCCCATACATGGAACAGAAACTATTTTTTTTTTCATCATACCAGATACGTGCGGTGTCTATAGATAGGTCTTTGAAAATGACATTGAGGTTCCTAAAACCATTTTTTCTCAAAGTCAATCGTTTGAAAGAAAGACACTTCCAAAGTGGTAAAATTTGTGTTACCCCCTCTAACTTCTAAAAAAAGAGAATGAAAAATCTAAAAAAAATATGCTGTAGATCTCAATAAAACCTTCAACGTAAATTAGTTTGAACGAGATATAGCCAGCAGTTTTTGAGATATAGCACATTTTCAAAACCGCACATATAACTTTGTTTTTCATACAATTACTATGAAAAAAAGTTCATTTTTGCACTGTGAATTGCAAAGATACAAGTTGAAGGAGAAGCTGTTTTCGAATCCGAATTTGCTCTCGAATGATTGAGAATCTGCAGATGAACATACATAAATTCATACCAGTCAAAATCATAACCCTCTTGTAGTCAGTTCAAAAATTCCCCCAAATTCAAATCAGTCCCAAAGGAACCCTATACTGAGACTTCGCTATCCGTCCGTCAGTCTGTTCGCATTTCATAGAACTGTAACTCCGCAAGATACTTGAAATTATCATAAATTATGTATTACTATGGGAGATGTAACAACTAATACTAAAAATAAAATAAAATAAAATCTTAAAGGGGATCCCCATACAAGAAAGGTATTTAGTAGTATTTCAAGCGTTTTATGCTCGATTTTACAAAACCGTAACAGATAGACTTGACATTTGCTCATAGTGTGTATTGAAATGGTTGCTATAAAGATCAAATAATAAAAACTAAATTAATTTTAAAAATAAATGGGGTCCCCATACAAAAAACTATTCTTCCGGCAAATTTTGTTCGATCGGAACCCTACGTGTGCAAGTCAGACTCACACTTGGGGAGGTTATTTTTAAATATTTTCCACTTATTCAAACCCTAAAATCATTTTATTGCTTTGCCATGTTCAGTACCTGATAATTTTGGTTTGCATAAATACCAACGTAGATCCCAGAACCAAATATAACCTGAAAATTAAAAATTTATTTAATTAGGTACAATACCTAACATTTTTACTCTATTTTTAACCGACTTCAAAAAAAGGAGGAGGTTTCTCAATTCGACCGTATATATATACATATATATTTTTTATTGTTCTTTAGTTCTTTAGTTACCTTACCTACCAAGCTACTTTTACTTTTTATCCTAAAAAATCTATACCTATCATGTTATCAATGTCAAAGAGATATTATCAATTATTTATTCTATTATATTGTTGAGAAATTATAATCTCGGCCATTTACATATATATTGAAATGGCTGAACTCTACTTAGGAAATCTGTGTTGACTGTTGTGAGATGCTTGAGAATGTGCCTCTTAAAACTGTATTGAATTTTGATAATTTAGTAACATTTTTAAATAAATAAAATGCAAGTGCTATACAATGATGGAAAAATTCTGACTATTCAGTTATTTATTCACCACCTTGCATGCTTAGGCCTAGAATGGAAACTAGCTCTCAAGGACAGCTGCCTGACCACATTAAATTTTTGGCGACAGATTTACCAACTTGAGGGTGGTATAACCTGGTGGACACTTGACAGTGTCCTACCTACCTACCATACTGGGGTTGCTTAATGATGCCTTTACCGGAGGACCACTATGAAATGCGCACATACATTTTTCAATGCAATTATGACGATTCAGGTGTTTGAATACACATTATCTGTTGCAGATTACTATCACTACTGCTGACATCTTTGATTGATTTAAGTACTACCATACCAGTGTCTTGTTTGTTCTATCAACCTAATACCTCCTCATATCAAAAATAAGTATAATCTACTTACGCCAGTTTTAATAAGAGACACTATGAAACCCATGATTTGTGTCTGTACTTGGGCTGTACTATAAGTGTTTTATTTTATTATCTTCATTTTTAAGTTTTACCATTCATATTTCTGAATTTTGGATGACACATTAATATTTTTTTGGCATGCAAAAGTCATTATTAATTTATATTCTCCTGTCCATCATCTTAGAAAAAAACAGAGTTTTTTAAACTCCTTAAAGGTTTTAAATAAATTTATACAAAAGAGTTTAAACTATGTTCCAGGTTTTTTCTGCCCATATCTTAGAGTATTCAGCTAGGCCCATATGTTCCAAATAATTTGATGTTGTTATATTTTTAAATGGTACCCTATGTAGTCATAATTATGTCTAAGTAACAAAATATATGATTGATGCAAAAGATTCAGCTCTATAATAATGTGACAAATTAAATAAAAATAGTTACTTACCAAATCTTGTGGTGAAACACCACTTTTTTTTCATCTTCATAAATTTGTCACTAAGTAGTTAAATTTTACTAACTGAAACTTTACTGTAATGAAGCCTTAAAATGAACTAATGACTGAGTTTAGTATTACATTGAAGGAGCCTCTGAATAAAATAAAAATAATAATCTGTGCATTATATTTTATTATTACATTAAATCATTTAATTGCATTGAAAGGTTCAGTTTTTGTTTTTTCTGTATAAATGAATGCGTGATCACTAACATTGACTGCATGTGCATGCATGGGAACTCTATAGTTTTAGACGTCGAGGTACATGTAGGTAAACCAGAGGCGCCCATCATAAACTGACTTACGCGCCGAGAAGCGCGCGATAGGGCGTGAGGAGTACTTACGCAAAACTGAACCACAGAATAATGAATAGTACAAGTACAGAAGTTGCACTCCCTGAGAGCAAAAATGCGAGATTAAACCTAGTTACAACGCTAGTAACGTTCAAAATGCGCTTCACGCCTCGGGTGCGACCTTGAATTTGCGCCACAGTATCAACTAATAGTAACTATGAACCGCGTGTTGCGCACAGTAAAATGCACCGTAAGTCCGCACAGCGAGAGTCTGAATAACTCGGTCAACTCGCGGCCTTTACTATAGGGTTGAATGTTATGAGAAAACTTGTAAGCCTTTAATTGGTAGAAGAATACTCGTAGAACAATGTAATGAGTACATTATTGATAATAAGTGCTACATTAATGTTTAATGTCGAGGTAGGATAAAAGTACTACAGTTAAACTAAAATACGTGACGTTCAATTAAAATTGAGTAAAGTTTTAGATTGCGTAAGTTAAATAACGCGACAATAGTATCACTTGCCTAGAATCGTAGGTTGTTTGACTTGTAACATTATAATAGTGTAGGAGCCGACTCACTTTTTCGACCAAAAATAATGATGTATTTTATTCATTCTAGGAAAACTTTATTTTGTAATAGTTGAATATCAAAATAAAAAAAATATATTTAAAAAAAAATCCAATATTTTATTTCACCATTTTGTCGGCGTTATTGATATACACACATACCTACACAATTTCAGCTTTCTAGTACTAACGGTCTCCTAGCAAAACCTTGGACAGACAGACAGACACACAGACAGACAGACGGACATGACGAAAATATAAGGATTCCTTATCAGGACTACGGAACCCTAAAAAGAATTTTCAATTTCAAATCGGTTAAGATCTGACAGAGTTCTGAGGTCACAAACATTTAAATAAACTGGCCAAGTGCAAGTCGGACTCGCACTCGTAGGGTTCCGTACCACACTACAGTATTTTATCAGATCGAGCAAAAAATACCACTATCATTATTCGCCAGCAAAAAATAATAATTAATAAACATTTCGTTTCTTATAACGCCTTCTAACGTCTAACAAAGGTGTTAGGGATCGACATTTCAATATAACGCCATCTATGGGACGTATACCTAACTAAGCGTTCATAGATGGCGTCAAATGCCGAAAAAAACACGTTTCTTGTATGGGGACCCTCTATTATCTTTAACTTTATTCTATTTTTAGTATTTGTTGTTATAGCTGCAACAGAAATACATCTGTGAAAATTTCAACTGTCTAACTATCACGGTTCATGAAATACAGCTTGGTGACAGACGGACAGACAGACAGACAGACAGACAGACAGACAGACAGACAGACAGACAGACGGACAGCGGAGTCTCAGTAATAGAGTTCCGTTGGTACACCCTTTGGGTACGGAACCCTAAAAACCGTCGAATTGAGAACCTCCTCCGTTTTTGTGAAGTAGATTAAAAACTAAAACACCGACTTCCATGCCCCGCGAGTCAATTTCAGTAGCAAGTTTGAGACGTTTATCGTCATATCTCTGGAGATACTTATCAGATCTCAGTGAATCTCAGTGATCTGAGATCTATAAGTACTTTAATTACATTAACTCTCCGATTATAAAAATCTGACTATCGTATGAAACGACAAAATCATTAAGAAATAAAAAAAGGAAAATTGAAGTAAACGTGAGTAGGTACCTACCCTATTTATTTATCTTAGAACTAACTAAATAAAGCAAGATGTAATGTCGATAGAAATTCCCTAAAGATCATTACGTGAATTCCCTTGTAACATGAAACTCAGCTGATTTATACCTACCTACCATTTTATGTGTGACATTCTTTGCTTTTTACATAGTTATTCTTTACAGTTACTATATGAAGCAAGGAATATAATATTGAGGTAGGTACAAGTAAGGCGCGCGGCCGATCGAGAGCGCGCGTGACACTTAACTGACTGAACTTGGACCCTAGCGGGTGCGCGGAGGTACTTGTAGTTTCATAGCTACAGCGCGGAGTGCGACAGGCCTGACTGAACGAGATGTAGATTTTGCACTGCTTTTTATTTGAACGTAGAGCTAGTTCGCGACGCCTCATCTGGTACGTAGTACATATACATCGATGGTTTTAGATAATATTTATTCATACTTTTAAAGGTACATTTCTTGTAATTTAACATCTTAGGGCCAGTTTCACCAGTTCTTGGAAGACTTGCAGGATCCCGTTAGACCGTTAAGAACTTTTCTTCCAAATTTTTGACAACTTTTAAATAGTGTAAACTTTCATATTATATCAGATAACTATCTGAAACATGAAAGGATTCAGTGAAACTAGCCCAAAGCCTGCGTTTTACGGACCCAGTAGCTGTCAGACAGTAAAGGACAGCTACTGGGTCTGTGAAAACAATGATGAGCCACTTGAGCCAGCTCTAACCGGTCAGTAGTCAGTTACTTCAAAATTGTTTGTATAGTATTTCCAAATAATACGCGTAATCTAGGAACTTACCAACTCACTATATCTATCTAATACTATAAGAATCTTTGTACTGACATACTGACTGACTGACTGACTGACTGACAGACAACGCACAGCC
This sequence comes from Cabera pusaria, assembly GCA_954871355.1. Classification (NCBI taxonomy): domain Eukaryota; kingdom Metazoa; phylum Arthropoda; class Insecta; order Lepidoptera; family Geometridae; genus Cabera; species Cabera pusaria. The sequence continues at coordinate 20,652,742 of OX940887.1, forward strand.
GCTGGTCGTAGAGACTTGAAATTTGGAAGGTATATTTGTCTTAGTACGTAAGGGTGTACTAAGAAAGGATTTTCCAAATTTTACCCCTAAGGGGATGAAATGGGGGTTCAAAGTTTGTATGGAGAAACAAGATTAGATAGTATTTTCTATTCGAAACTTCCCACAAGTGCTTCAATAAAAAAATAAGTTAATACGTGTTTCAGGCTTTTTTGAAATTCCACCCCCTAAAAGAGTAAAACGGGGTAACAAAGTCTGAAAATCAATATTGTTTCGGATTACGCTGAAATTTGACATGCAAATAGTTATTCGGACGTTAGTTCCTTCTGGGAAAGGATTTTCCAAAATTCACCCCTTAAGGGGATGAAACGGGGATTCAAAGTTTGTATGGAGAAACAAGATTAGATAGTATATTCTATTCGAAACTTCATACAAGTGCTCCAGGAAAAAAAAGTAAATACGTGTTTCAGTTTTTTTTTATTCCACCCCTAAAAAATTAAATGGGTGAAATGGATGGATGGATGAAAAAATGAAGTGGGTAAAATGGAGTAACAAAGTGTAAAAATCAATATTGTTTCGGATTGCGTTGAAATTTGGCATGCAGATAGCTTTTACGACGTTAGTTCCCTCTGAGAAAGGATTTTCCAAAATTCTCCCCTGAAGGGGATGAAACGGGGGTTCAAAGTTTGAATGGAGAAACAATATTAGATAGTCTTTTCTATTCGAAACTTCACACAAGTACTTAAGTAAATAAATAATAAAATACATGTTTCAGGTTTTTTCAAAATGCCACCCTAAGAGGGTGAACTGGGGTAACAAAGTCTGAAAATCAATATTGTTTCGGATTGCGCTGAAATTTAGAATGCAGATAGTTATTATGACGAAGGTATCCGTTAAGAAATGATTTTCTTTAAATTTCCCCCCGGATACGGAACGGGGATTCAAAGTTTGTATGGCGAAACAAGATGAGTCTGTTTTATTCGAAACTTTACATAGGTACTTCTGTTAATAAATAAGTAAGTACGTGTTGCAGGATTTTTCGAAATGGGATAGGTAACAAAGTCTGAAAATTTGGGTTTTTTGGGTTTTATAAACATGAATCCCGATTTTCCTTAGTCACCCAATAACATCAAAATGGGTGAACCGATTTGGCTAATTCTTATTTGATGTCTTTCATGATAGAAAGGTTTTACAAAAGAAAAGTTAAAAGAAGTTTTTAACGCGGGCGAAGCCGCGGGGCATTTCTAGTTGTAGATAAATCCAGACTGCCTTTCATGTATCTGTAGGTAGGTAGGAAGGTGATACAATTTTAGATGTACCCTCAATTGTCGGTGGGATGAAGTCAGTACAGACTGATAGTGGACAGCTGAACAAGTGTCAGGTTTTTATAGTTGCTGTAGTGTAGTCAGACAGGAACCTCTATAGTTTCACCATGTCAGCCCGTCATTTTATAAATATTAGTGAAGCTCTTTAACTCTGAGGCTTTTACAACTATCTCACCTTATGTTAAGTAACCATTGTGATCGATTTGACGATTTCCGGACCATTTGTCTAATTGCGGCTAAGTTCTGAGACTATTAGTGCCTACTAGAAATCTGTAATTTGGCAGTAGGTATATATATTAGTTCCGTCGACAATGGCAAAATAACATGTTGTAAAACATTATTAGGGTAACTTCCCTTACGCGTAAAGTTGATTTTTGAAACCATAACAGCTAGGTATGCTTAAGATCTGACAACCCAGAGTTTTGCAAGTCACAGTGTCAGTTACAAGCAGAAGGTATTTGTGTCATTTGGTGAGTGTCTCGCTTATCCTATCGAATAATCTTTTATATATAAAAATCAATTGCTGTTCGTTAGTCTCGCTAAAACTAGAGAACGTCTGGGCCGATATAGCTGATTTTGGTTTTGAAATGTTTGTCGTAGTCCAGGGAAGGGTACGACTTTAGTTCTACTCCAATCGATTTTAGGGGTGGGAGGGGGTGGAGGGAGTGGGGGAAGGGGTAGAGCCCCCCCCCTTGAAGGTAAAGTTGCGGAGACCCCCCTTTTCGGAGATATGTTTTTTTTATTTTGAACATTTAACAATTAAATCATCTAAATAAGTGAAAAATTGGTAGGAATGTTATATTAACTGACATCAATTTTAGGGGGAGAAGGAGGCGGGGGGATGGGTAGAGCCACCCCCTGAAGGGGAAGTTGCAGAAACCCCTCCCTTTCTGAGATATGATTTTTTTTGTTTTCTAATCAAATTTTTTAATTTTTTTAAAAATTTTTGGAGTAGGATATGGAAAGGGTGGGTTTATGGGCTCATACACTAAAGGTCATGTACGCTTTATATCAAACAGTTAAAATAACAAGAGAATGTAAGTTTATCATTTTCAGTAGCAAGTTTGAGGTATTGAATTTGGTTAAAGTGTGTTCCTTTTTAGCGCTATGCCGGCCGCTGCCGCGGCACGCTCGCTTCGCTCGCTCGGCTCGCAGTTCAAACCTAAACCTAACCTACTGATTTTCGTTATTTACTATTTATCTTAGAAATTATATAATCAGCTAGAGTAGTAGGATGTGGAAAGTAATAAAATAAAACAGAATTCCTAAACAAGATATTTTTTTGTCATTATTATTTTTTTTAAAAATATATTTTTTAATTTGGTTAGAAAACAAAAAACGTTATATCTCCGAAAGGGGGGGTTTCTGCAACTTCACTTCAGGGAGTGGCTGTACCCATCATCCCGCCTCCTACTCCCCCTAAAATTGATGTCAGTTACTGTAACATTCCTACCAATTTTCACTTAGAGGATTTCATTGTTAAATGTTCAAAACAAAAAAAATCATATCTCCGAAAGGGGGGCTCCGCAACTTTTCCTTCAAGGGGGGCTCTACCCCTTCCCCCAACCCCTAACCCCCCTCCCACCTCTAAAATCGATTGGAGTAGGACTAAAGTTGAGCCCAGGGAAGGTTTAAACGGTGAGAAATTTTGGAAAATATGCGAGGAAGATAGTAAAAACAACAATTTCATTTTTCCCATATAAACTGTTCAACCTATTTACTGTCAAACATGTGACGTTCGTCCCTTCGGTACAGTAGGAAAATTGAAGCACGTAGGGTTTTGAATCGACAACATAATATATCATCATCACTCAATTATCTCATTACTATATTACTATAGTTAAGTATTTAAATTTTAATATTTTGAATTTTGATGATTGTCATTGTTGGTTCGTTCAGACATTTTTGTCATTGTATTGACATATTTTGATGGTTGTCATTATAGCGCTTCCATACATGGGTATTCACTATTTGTGTATAAAAACCGATAAAAACAAAATTAAATTAAATAATAAAGGGGGCCCCCCCTATACAAGAAACATGTTTTTGAGGCTTTTTATGCTCGATCTTGCAAACCTTAATAGATAGAGACTTAAAATGTACGCATGGTGTGTATTACAATGGTTGTAATAAAAAAATTTTGTTTATAAAAATATAAACGTTACTTGTTGTAACATGAAGGTTATAGAGTATAAAAAGCTAAAAATTAATGTTAGGTAGACAGTATTTATGAATATCGAGCGCCCTTGTTCTACCAAGATCTAAAACTTACCAGGATAAATCAGCGGTGTCATTGAGACTTTTAATCTCGGACCGGGGGACAGGCAAATGATAACACGGTTTGGGATTGTATGACAAATTTTAATACTTCAAAACGTCCCTTACCTCCAGAATGAGATACACATTATTTAGTTAAAGCCGGAATACTATGTCTAAACATTTGACTATAAATACCATTCGGTTTTCGTTACTTTTTAGGTTAATTTATTTTACATTTTACTACTGAAATTTGGTTATTGTCTTTCTTTAATCGTTGTCTCTAATGTCTTTCTTGCATCTTGCAAATATGAAATTAAAGTTTTAAGGGTAATAAAAAGAGTTATAATGAAATTGGCTTAGCTGCAGCGTCAGGGGGTTGCTGAGCACACCACTCTAAACAGACGTCATTCATCGTCGCACCAACAGCTCAAAACTACGACGACATCGAAACGGTGTGCGTCGCACGAACACCTCAAACTAACGACGTCTTCCAGCGTCGAACCAATAGTTGGCGACACCCATAGTCGTCCAAACAGTAGACGACAGTCGTCCAAACAAACAGCGCCAAAGGCTGTAACCAAAAATCCGATTGTAAATATATTTGTCGCCATGAAGGATGACGCGAAACATTTTAGGTTATCAAAAATTGACTCACCGCAAAATCACGACGTTATCATATGGCACTACGCCATAAGCACGCCGAGTATCATCGCAAATTTAATTAACAAGATGGATTAATCTTGTAAAATCTGATTAAGAAAAAATACAAAAAGTTTAGCTCTTTGTAGGCCCCAGGGACAAGAAAAAGTGACGTCTCCGATCGAGAATTGACAGATGTCAAAGTCATTTTTTTTTTGAAAGATTGTCTATAGGATATTGAATGATCCACAGACCAAGTAATAACTCGATTATTTAAAATCGACTAAAAATGGCTAAATACGAAAATGTTCTAAATTATTTAAAACCAAAAGGTAATTTTGTCAGTCTTAGAAGCTGAAAGGTGCTTCCAAGCGAAAAATATGTAACGAGTCGAAATACCTCGTTACAGTACATACCTTCCCAAAAAAAATAAAAGAATGAAACTTCTTTTATTTTTGAGAAGAACTCCCCAAAAATTCCTAATAAAAATTATTCAAAAAAAATAATAAACAGAAAATATTCCGCCACCAAAATATGAAATTTATTCAAACTAAAAGAAGACACTAATAAAGCATAACGTTAAATCAGTTAAGCTTCTAGCCACTGACTAAGTTGCTCTAGAAAAACAAGTTATAAAAACTTTCTAACCAAGTGAAAAACAATGTAAAGGTTTACCAAAACTAATCCATCAATATGACTCAATCCTGAAATCCATCACAAATTAATTATACTCAAGAGTGGATAAGCACCATAGCCTCCATCTACCTATCTGTATTACAAACCAAATAAATATTTCTGAAATATTTAACAAAAGTGTAGATAAGCACCATCGCCTCTATCTTTTATAATCTCAGAACGATTCTAACTAAATTAAAAGGTAATAACAAAGGTTATCCATATTGTAGTACGGTTAAGCATTAGCTGCCGACTTTAGATAATTATTCACTGCAAACGATTCAGTGAACAAGTTTTCAATGAAAAAGTTGAACAACAAAAGTTCAAATTATTCTCATAAAAATAGAGAACCAAAAATAATAAGTAGTGACCGGCTCAACTCTACCGACTTTCCGAACACTAACAAATTAATAAAAGGGTTTGTCAAAAAGACCAAAAATTGTATATTGTGACCGGCTCAACACCACCGACATTCCGTGCACAATAACAAGTTAACAAAAGTTTGTTGGGAAAACAACAAAGTTGTATTGTGACCGGCTCAACACCACCGACTTTCCGTTCACAATATCTAAAGTTTCCAACGCTTGAACCAAAAATGTCAAAGCGAGGAAAAAATGAAGAGTAAAAAAACTTACCCAAAAAGGTTAACTGAGACAAAAGCTCAAAAGAGTCAAATCCGAGAGGCAAATCCGGGTAAAAATTATATAGAGCTCTAAGTGTCAAATCCGAGGCTTAGGTCTACAACAAACACAAACTAAATAATCTAAATAATATATAACATGCTTCACAAAGACTGAAACACATTTATATTAAAAATGTATTTACACTATGTGCAGGCTATTTGAAAAGTGGAAAGCTTTTCATAGCAATCTAAAACAATATTTATACTAGAAAAGTGGAAAACTTCTCAAAGTATCTAAAAGAAAGTTGAGTACTTGAAAAGTGAAAAGCTTTTCAAAGTAACCAAAATAATAAAATATACAAAAATATTATACATAAGATCTTTTGATGCCAAGAAAATTTCTAAAAGAAAATATAATCGTTAGATGTAGTTTTTAAAGTTGGGTAAAAGTTCAAAATTAGGATAAAAGTACCAAAAATAGAATAAAATTACCAAAAATAGACCTAAGTTAGGTTTAGTATATTTAAAGTTGTATTTTAATAAAGTGTTGGTTTTCCTTGCAGGCAATCATCTTTCACTATGAACCATCTCTTTCATGCATCAAATCTCATTCTTCCACAAACATGGTTCCTCCCAAGCAGAGTATCAAAACAAATCTAAATAAAATGTTAAATCCAAAAATGAAAATTTTAATATTTAATTATATCTTTAACATGATAACGTCCAGTACTTGTTTTATTAAATTCCTTTAGTACATAAACGTTAGGAGAAATTCTCTCTACAATTTCACATTTAATAAACTTAGGTGCTAATTTAGCCGAAAAATATGCAGGTGCATTTGACTGTACAAAACTTCTACGCCAAACTACATCACCGACATCAAAAGAAATGACTTTTCTTCCCCTATTATAATAAAGAGCATTACGCTTATAAGCTTTCAAAAGATAAGCTTGAACTTTAACAAAAACTTCACTAAGTGAATTTAAAGAGTGAGCATAAGTATCTCTAGTACCAAGCTCAAGTTGATCTAAGTTATCAAAAGAGTTACTAAAACGGTGTAAAGATGCATCAAAAATAAGTTCTCTACCGAACATCAAAAAGTTAGGAGTGTACTCTGTAGCAAGATTTACACTACTATTTAAAGCTAATTGGACATGAGGCAAAAACCTTGACCAAGTTCGATGATCATTTTTAACAAAACAAGAAATACATGTTTCTATTGTCTTATTATATCTTTCTACTGGATTATTCTGTGGAGTGTATAGTGCATTATAAAATATTTTAGTTATGTTGAAATTTTTTAAGAAATCTACAAAATGTTTAGATATAAATTGGGGTCCGTTGTCGGCCACTAAGATTTTAGGTACACCAAATTTAAGAAATATTTCTTTTTCAAAGATTTTACAAATTACTTTAGAAGTAGCATTTATCATAGGAAATATCCAACAATATTTAGTAAAAACATCTACAATTGAAAGAATGAATCTATGTCCAGAATAAGATTTAGGTAAAATCCCAATAATATCAACGGATAACATTACCATAGGTTGATCAACTTTCTTAGGGTTAACCATCTTACCAGCAGGAGCAGATGTTGAATGTTTATAAGCTTTACAAATGTCGCAAGAAGAAATATATCTTTGAACGTCTCCGAACATTCCTTTCCAATAATAATGTTGTTTTATTTTATTAAGAGTTTTATGTATTCCAAAGTGTCCAGAATTAATATCATCATGATTAGAACGAATAGTATCTAAAACATGTTCTTTAGGTATAACAATTTTCCAATTCAAACGACTATTAGGGTCAAATTTATTTTTACAGTAACGATACAAAGTATTATCTTCTACTCTAAGGTTTTTCATTCTAGAAGGATATTTTTGACAATTTATAAAGACTTTTCTATACCAAGGGTCTTCTATATCTTCATCTGGTGAGACAATATTTATAGCGGAAACTAATATTGAAGTTATATTGATTCTAGATAAAGCGTCAGGAACTTGATGTAAAGATCCTTTTTTATGAACAATATCAAAAGTAAATTGAGAAATACGTGCAGCCCATCGAGCTAAGCGTCCACTAGGGTTATTAAGTTTTAAAAGCCACTTAAGACTAGCATGATCTGTCACAACTGTGAATTTCATTCCTTCGACATAAGGTCTAAAATGTTCAATTGAATCTAAAACTGCCAAAAGTTCACGTTCAGTGGTACTATAATTTCTTTCACATTTATTTAAAGATCTTGAATAATAAGCAATTGGATGTTGTTCATTATTTTCGTCTTCTTGACTCAGAACACTACCAATTCCTACAGAACTAGCATCGCAATGTAAAAAGAAAGGTTTTTCAAAATCAGGACACTGTAAAACAGGTGTAGTTATTAAAGCATTTTTTAAATTAATGAAGGCTTCTTCAGCTTCTTCATTCCAAACAAAAGTATGTTTTATCTTTTTACTTCCAGAAGTTAATTTAGTTAAAGGGGAGGCAATATCAGCGAATTTACAAATGAAACGTCGATAATATGAACATAATCCTAAAAAGCTTCTAAGTTGTTTTACGGACTCTGGTCGTGGAAAGTTTTCTATAATTTCTAATTTAGACGGATCAGTATGTAGGCCTTGACTATCTACAATATAACCAAGATAACGGAGTCTTTCTTTGCAAAATTCACATTTTTTAAGATTTACTGTTAAGCCTGAGTTTTTAAGTATTTCGTGGACTTTTTTAAGGTACTCTATATGATTTTGAAAATTATCATTTACTAAAATCAAATCATCTAAATATTTAAACAGGACATTGTCAAATTCAGGTCCAAAGAGTTTATCAACCAAGCGTTGTAACTCTGCCGGTGCGTTGGTGATTCCAAAAGGCATCCGAACAAAATGGTACAAGTTTTTTCCAGGAACTACAAAAGCAGTCTTTTCACGAGAGGACTCTTCAAGTTTAATTTGCAGAAATGCTTTAGAAAGATCTATGGTAGATATGAATTTAGCCCCACGAAGGCTGTCTAATATCCTAGAAGGGTACGGCAAAGGATAAGAATCTTTAACAGTTATTGAATTTAATCGTCTCGAATCTAAACATAATCTGGTTCCACCATCTTTTTTATCGACGGCTAATACAGGGGAACACCAAGGAGATTTTGAAGGTTCTATAATTCCTTCCTTTAGTAAAACTTCCACTTCATCATAAAGTTCTTTTTGTTTAGCAGGACTCAACGGCCAATATCTACTTTTAAAAGGGTCGCCAGTAACGTTAATTTTATGTTCCACAAGGGTGGTAAGGCCTAAACCTTTTTTCTCATAAGAAATATCTTCAAACAAAGCAATGGTTTCATCTAATTGTTGTTTCTCAGAAGGAGTTAAATGAACTGTAGAAGTAACAGCGTTCACTTGAATTTTATTATTGTGAACATATTCAATATTTTTCCACAAGTCTTTAGCTAAGTTAAATTTCAACCAAAAATCAAATCCCAATATAATAGGTGGATCAAAAGAGGGTATTATTAAAAATTCTACAAGTTTACAAACATTGTCAACGGTAACCGGTAATAGCATAGAACCGATAACTTTTCTTGATGAACCGTCAGCAGTACAAGCGGAGGCATCAATAGGTTTAATTTGAAATCCTAGTTTAGAAAAATGCAAGTGTTGGTTATTACCTAAAACACAGCTATTTGAACCACTATCTAGCAATCCAGAAAAAGTTTCATTATAAATGGTAAGTTTTAAAAATGGTCTAGTATCATTTTGTTTAGTAAAAAGTATAGGAGCTGCTTTATGAACAGAAAAAAATGTTTTTAAATAGTCAAGCCATTCTGAAAATTCTCTCTTACACGTATCATCATCAGGTTTATAATTGGATATCGGAGCACCTGAAGTTTTCTCAAAAACTTGGGCCCGATGCCTTACAAGTTTTTTGAAATATTATTTTTTTTAATATTGTCAGAATGACAAGTATCACAGTTCTTTGTCAAAACGCCTCGTTTATGACATTTAAAGCACACTGGTCCAAGAATCTCTGTACACTCTTTATAAGTGTGGTCAGTCGACTTACACTTCAAACAAGAAAGTTTGGTTTCAACCGCATGAAAGTTTTGTTTAATTTCCTTTACAGGTTTTCGGTTAACTAAAATCTCTAATTCCTTACTAATTCGGATAAACTGTTCAATAGTGTCTATTGATTTTCCAAATAAAAACGGTGTGTAAATAGGTAACATGTTGTGTTTAATTATAGTTATCAAAACATTCTCAAAAGTTGGATTAGCTAATCTGCTAGACATATCTAAAATCTCAGTAATGAAATCAGGAAGTGACTCATTACTCCGTTGTTTGCGAGTTCTCATTTCATACTCCAAATGATAATCAAATTCAGGTTTGTCGAATCTGTTCAACAATTCAGTTTTAAGTGTTGTCCACGAAGAAACCCTAATTCGAATACTACGGAACCATTTCGTTGCTGTTCCAGTGAGCAGATCAGAAAAAGAACCGACTAAAAGGTTTTCATCAAAGTTTTTATACAAAAAATATTCCTCAACCGAAGTGATAAAATCTCTAACACAAGTTTTCCCATCAAAAGATATCTTACTACGCTTCAAATCAGGAAGTTTGTTTGTTGAAGGCAAGTGCTTTTTCAATTGTTCATTGAGTTGAACATTCATCGAGTTAAACGAAGGTAAAGGTGTAAAATTATGCAAGCTACTATGACCAAGGTTAGGTAAGAAAGGGTCAACAGCCTCTAAATTATCCAACGCCGGATTAGAAATAACATCCCTAGAAGTACCAGGTAAATTCTCTTCCAACAAGGGTGGAAATTGAACCTGTTTGTCAGTCATGATGAATAATCAAAAATATTAAAGAAACAAAGACAAACAACCAACTAAAAATTCAAAGAATAGTTAAAACTCATCAAAGTTTAAAAGATTTTTTGTTAAAAACGGTTTAAGTTATTATGTTTTAAAGTTTATGTTAATATTTAATAATGTTCAAAAGTATTTAAAGAAATTTGAATGTACAAAGAAACATTCAAATTGTGAAGTATGTAAGATGCAAAAAAGATTCACAATTTATCTTAATTTTCAAGATTATTAACAACGGCTAAGGTTATATCTATTTGTGAAAAGTAAAATCAATAAACTAGTTAATAATTATGTTAATAAGCTAGTATTTTCTAATATGAATGTAGCTTAATGCTTCTCAACAGTAAACAAACGTTATAACTTTATATAAGACAAAGTTATATCAATTCAAACAAAAACTTAGCACTTTCAAAGAGGTCAAGGTCAGTTCCTTACAAAATGTAAACAACACATATCTCAAATGTTATTATATAGTAAGTACACACTTAGATTAGTCTATCCAGTATATAAGACATATAAAGAACATTGTATGTTAATTAGTTTTGTTAAAATACAAAAAAAAGTTGTAAACAAAGTTACAATTGTGTTTTTAAAGTACACAAAACAAAGTAAAAATGCTAAAAATAACAAAAATTGCACTAAATTGTGACAAGAAAAACAAAAATAAGATGCAAGAAAGATTATATATGTGGAGGTAACTCCGGTCCCTGTTCTCGCGCTAATTGTAATATAAAAATTTTGTTTATAAAAATATAAACGTTACTTGTTGTAACATGAAGGTTATAGAGTATAAAAAGCTAAAAATTAATGTTAGGTAGACAGTATTTATGAATATCGAGCGCCCTTGTTCTACCAAGATCTAAAACTTACCAGGATAAATCAGCGGTGTCATTGAGACTTTTAATCTCGGACCGGGGGACAGGCAAATGATAACACGGTTTGGGATTGTATGACAAATTTTAATACTTCAAAACGTCCCTTACCTCCAGAATGAGATACACATTATTTAGTTAAAGCCGGAATACTATGTCTAAACATTTGACTATAAATACCATTCGGTTTTCGTTACTTTTTAGGTTAATTTATTTTACATTTTACTACTGAAATTTGGTTATTGTCTTTCTTTAATCGTTGTCTCTAATGTCTTTCTTGCATCTTGCAAATATGAAATTAAAGTTTTAAGGGTAATAAAAAGAGTTATAATGAAATTGGCTTAGCTGCAGCGTCAGGGGGTTGCTGAGCACACCACTCTAAACAGACGTCATTCATCGTCGCACCAACAGCTCAAAACTACGACGACATCGAAACGGTGTGCGTCGCACGAACACCTCAAACTAACGACGTCTTCCAGCGTCGAACCAATAGTTGGCGACACCCATAGTCGTCCAAACAGTAGACGACAGTCGTCCAAACAAACAGCGCCAAAGGCTGTAACCAAAAATCCGATTGTAAATATATTTGTCGCCATGAAGGATGACGCGAAACATTTTAGGTTATCAAAAATTGACTCACCGCAAAATCACGACGTTATCATATGGCACTACGCCATAAGCACGCCGAGTATCATCGCAAATTTAATTAACAAGATGGATTAATCTTGTAAAATCTGATTAAGAAAAAATACAAAAAGTTTAGCTCTTTGTAGGCCCCAGGGACAAGAAAAAGTGACGTCTCCGATCGAGAATTGACAGATGTCAAAGTCATTTTTTTTTTGAAAGATTGTCTATAGGATATTGAATGATCCACAGACCAAGTAATAACTCGATTATTTAAAATCGACTAAAAATGGCTAAATACGAAAATGTTCTAAATTATTTAAAACCAAAAGGTAATTTTGTCAGTCTTAGAAGCTGAAAGGTGCTTCCAAGCGAAAAATATGTAACGAGTCGAAATACCTCGTTACATGGTTGCTATAAGTGCTATAAGATTAAATAATAAAAACTAAATTAAATTAAAAATATAGGGGGTCCCCATACAAGAAACATATTTTTCTGACAAATTTTGTTCAATCGGAACCCTGCGTGGTCTGACTCGCACTTGGACAGTTTATTTATATTCGCGATACGAAGTTTGCCGGGTCAGCTAGTCTTATATATAAAACTCAATTGCTGTTCATTAGTCTCGCTAAAACTCGAAAACGGTTGGGCCGATTTTGGTTTTGAAATTTTTGTCGTAGCTCAGGAAAGGTTTAAATGGTGAGAAAATATGGAAAAATTGCGAGGAAGATAGTAAAACCACAAATTCATTTTCACATATAAACTGTTCTACCTACTTTCCTGTCTAACATTTGATGTTCGTCCCTTCGGTAGGGTAGGTAATTTGAAGCACGTATTAAATTAAGGGTTTTGAATCGACAACATAATATACCTACATTACTCGGATGATTGCGCAGGTATTTAAATTTTAATATTTTGAATTTTGATGGTTGTCCCAGGTTGTCATTGTTGGTTCGTTTAGATATTTTTGTCATTGTATTGACATATTTTTTATAGTTGTCATTATGGCTAATCCATACATAGGTATTCGCTATTTGTGTATAAAAACCGATAAAAACACAATAAAATTAAATAATTAAGGGGTTTCCTCATACAAAAAATGTTTTGAGGCTTTTTATGCTCGATCTTACAAACATTTATAGAGACTTAAAATTAACTCATGGTGTGTATTACAATGACTGCTATAAGATCAAATAATAAAAGATAAATTAAATTAAAAATTAAAAGGGGGCTCCATACAAGAAACATATTTTGTAGGCAAATTTTGTTCAATCGGAACCCTGCGTGTGCGGGTCTGACTCGCACTTGGACAGTTCATTTATATTCACAGTACGAAGTTTGCCAGGTCAGCTAGTATCATATAAAACCGTTTCATAAGAATTTATTTTGCTAAGATTGAAAACAAATTTATTAACATTGTGTATGAATTCAGAAGCATTTTGACTACTAGACTAGTCTACAGGGTTCAAGATTTAATCTCTTTTAAGATATTTAATCAATCAATTAACTTTGAGATAAAGATTAACATACAAATATCACATTTAGATTAAATACACTAAACAAAGACTTAAATTGTTTATAAGTAATTGGCAAAAGCAATAGCTAAAATGCATCACAATTTCTTTGTCACAACAAAGCAAAGAGCATCATACACACAAATAACGTTACTAAAAATAGTAAGTACATACAGGTGTGTAAAAATATAGCTACTTACTTATATGTAATGCAAAAAATAAACATTTTTAGTAAATGAAATGAGAACTGTTTGTTTATTAGCCGACTCCAAAATAGGAGGAGGTTCTCAATTCGGACGTTTATATATAGTTTTTAGTGTATGTTTGGGCATAATATCTCCGTCATATACTGATTTGCACAATTCTTTTTTAACTAGCTCATGCATTTGAAGACGGTATTTTTAATTTTATAGACGATCTTAAATTATCAAGCGTTGTTTCGGAAAACTGCATAGTAAGTACTTAGGTACACCAGGTCTAGTTTTTGGGTACATCGACAAAATGTTTCTGCTTATCACTCTAAGCTCATGATATCTCATCTTTTTATGACACAAAGACCGCATTTAGGTATAATCTTTGCACAAAACTATCGCATTACGCAATATTTTAAAAAATGTTACTGGCAAAAAAATCAAAAGCAAACGCAAACCATTGTTATTGTAAAAATGTACTCACGATTCCTTTGAACATGTTGCTAGCTGTTTTAGCCTTAATAATTATATTGAAGTAACGCCGTTATCGATGAAGAGAACGGCGACGATTTAATAGATATAAATAAACAAATTCGAGCTAAACTAAAGAGGAATAATAATGTTATTTAGTAAATTTTTAATCACACGGCACACCACCCAAAAATAACCAGCTGTCGAGTAGGCATGGGCAAAAAATATCTATATATAAAAATATCGATATTTTTCCGTACAATATTTATATTTTCATACGATATATATTGTCGATATTATTAATCGCGATATATCGATATTCGATATTTATTTTAGAGTATCGAACTCGTATCAATTTCGAAATTTTTTTCAACGCAACTTTGATTTCTTGTTTAATGTTACTAGATCTCCTTGCATGCTCCTTCCGCATCGATAACTTTAAAAATCCCACATAAATAAAAACTACTATTTTCTTCATGTCTATTCTTTTTTACGAATTTTGAATGCTTTAGGAATATGTAAGAATAATCATGCGAAAATTGACTTAAACTGAAATCGATATTTTTCCCTTTATAATTATCGATACACAATTTAAAAATGTCGATACAATATATACCGATACATTTTTTTTCTCTTGCCCATCCCTACTGTCGAGTAGAGTAGTATAGTAGGCTTGACAAATATAATATTAGCGATATATTTGGATCGGATATAAATCGTTGATATTATTAATCAGATGTATCAATGTTCGATACTTATTTTCTCAGACTAAGTAGAGATTTGTTTTAGAGTATCGAATTCGTATCAATTTCGATATACATATATATATTTTAAAGCAGATCTGGTTTTGTACTTATTCATTCACAAATCATATTTCATTTCAGAACTAAAAACAGCAACGATTTTCTACTATACAAGTGATCGAGCTAAGAATATTTTTGACAAAGTCAATTTAATTCGTACGATCTGAACATAATATTATGGTTTTAATTGCAATAACACAAGAACGGCCCGAGCGCAGAGAACGTAGAAGGAAGTGTATCCTTGTCTAACAACCTGCCGATGCTATATAATGTACTAAGTATAGTGCTATGTATGTATCCATTTTTAAGTAGGTATAATGTATAATGGTTTATATATTTTTGATGTTGTCATTAGGTAATTATTGTTAAGTTTTTTAAATAAAATAAATAATGATTATAATACAATTGAAGTTGTATTCTTAGTACACATATATTTATATATATGTATAAATATATACATTTTAGTGGTTCCAACAAAAAAAGGTACAAACTCTTGCCGTACAAGTGTCGGTATCTTTCACACCGGTAAGATAAAATAATGAAATTGGAATGAAAATAATGATAATAAAATAAAATAAGGTAAACAGAAAGATTTTAGACAAAACATAAGCATTAAATTGCTTTTGTGTTATCTTTGATCTTACTTTGTTTGTATACGAATTATAGATAAATGTATAGATAGTAGTACGCTAGAATGGGTTAGAAATATGTATGAGTAATCATGCGAAACCTGACAATATATTGATATGTTTTGCTCCATAATTATCGATACTTTATTAAAACATCGATGCGAAAAATATATATGTTTTTGT
This sequence comes from Cabera pusaria, assembly GCA_954871355.1. Lineage (NCBI taxonomy): Eukaryota > Metazoa > Arthropoda > Insecta > Lepidoptera > Geometridae > Cabera > Cabera pusaria. The sequence continues at coordinate 20,668,404 of OX940887.1, forward strand.
CACTTACCCATCCGTAGTGCCGAGCGGTAAACTATGACATTGATTGACATTGACATTGACGGCATTGACACAAGATAAACCTTTTTTTTTTAGTTTCATTATGGCTCCACACGATTAGTGTATTTAGCCAGCGTCAAGTATTAAAATTCTTTAAGTTTATGAGAATTCAAGTCGTAAAGCCTGACCTGAAATGTGATTTAGACATAGGTCAAAGTCACATTTCAGGTCAAGTAACAATTCAAAGTTTAGTCCAAATCATACCCTCAGTAATGTAGTGGAATTTACTGAAGATTTCCAGTGGAATTTTGGTGAGAAACAAATAGCATGTTTTTCAACATTGTGTTGGTTTCCTACACTCGCACACATTCACCGGCCCATAATACACATTTATTACACATTAACTCGCGGAAGAACACAAAAAAAAACAAGTTTTAGGAAAACATACAGTGCAACATAAAATAGTAGAAATTAGTGATTTAAGAACTAATTAGTCACACTTGGGCTAACACCAAAAAATTAGTATCTATTGCGCGACTACTGATTTTGATACTTGTTTTCACTCATTGAATAATGCAAGTAAGAAATAAGCATATAAATAAATAAAGAAGAATTTGTATAGAAATAATATATATGTATATAAAATGTATATAGATACATATAGGTCAAAATTAATGTCATATTTGCAAAAATAATACAAGTATCAAAAACGTTTGTTAATAACTGCGTTGCTACATACAAGATACAAAAGCAATAGTGGCGCCCTCATTTATTGTCAACTCTTTTATGTAGCACTTTACAATGAGTGCACACACAATTTTTCACGTTCCCGCCAACAAAAAGCTAGATAATCTTCTTTATTTTTAACCCCCGACGCATAAAGAAGGTGTTATAAGTTTCACGTGTGTATCTGTGAGTCTGTGTATCTGTCTATCTGTGAATGGGTGTGTCTGTCTGTGGCATCGTAGAGCCCAAAAGGATGAACCGATTTTGATTTAGTTTTTTTGTTTGATAGGTGTCTTCATCGAGAGTGTTCTTAACTTTGTTTCATAAAAATCCCATTAGCCGTTTAAATATTATCAGCTCTTTTTTGGTTCATGAGACTACGATAGCAACTTCCGTAGACTCGTAGTCCTTTGACCGTAGACGTCAGAAAATCAAAATGGTGCTTCTGCGCACTAATTACCTGTTACTCAGCTTCCGACTGTTTAGTGTAGTTTACATACATTAGCCAAATCAAAAGTATCAATTTGAAATTCAGTATTGAGTATCCTGTTACTTCAATTATATTGCAAAAATATGGTAAACTTGACCTAATGATGAGACATCTCCTTGAATCTGCAGAATACTCTCAACTCCTCGTCTGAGGTGTCGTGTTAAGGCCCATTGGAATGGTCTCAATTAACAAAATAATACACATACAAATCAGTCGGAGGTGGTTTTAAATTTTTAATTTAAGTATTAACTATATAATTTTTTAATATTAGGTTCACAATATTACTTTGTCGTATTCACAATATTACGTTAGTATTTTATGTCATTATGGCAGAGACGCTGCAGGACCTACAAAGGATGTGGAATGGTCTATCTATCTGATTCTTCTCGTCGCATCGGTCTCTGGATGAATTTGCATAAAACCACAGAATAATGAATAGTACAATATAAAACCAAAGTAGGGTGCATTCGGGTATTTACGAATGAATTTTTGATGAATTCACAGGGTCTTTGTATTATCACCAATATGTCAAAATTGATAGACTTCATGTTACCAGCTTATATCACCAAAGAGTAACATAATATATACTATATCACTCCATCTGCGTGAATATATGCCCAAATACTATTGCTAAGATTTGTATAAATATATCATTGTAATTAATAATTATAAATGTTTGAAAACATTGTTATTTTTTTTTGTCAGAGTGAATTCCGAATTATGTTCGGGTAATTCTGAATGACACTCAAAAGTGGGTATTAAGTAGTTATGCCTTAAAGTACGTGTTTCTTTTTACATTCAGGTTTACCTTCACGAAATGTATGTAGCGGTTTGGCCACTGAAAGGGCCAAACATTACATGAGTGCTACTTTCATTTCGGAATTACCCGACAAGTAGCCTACGGTACTCAAACTCTTAGAAGGCATTGACAAATTCGTGTAAGAAAAACACCTTCCTCCAATTGAAACATCGTGTATTAGGCGCAAATTTCGTATAATATACATCCGACCATTGTCAGTACATCACAAACTATACAATAAATGTCGAGAATTTAGAGGTACTTTTATAACAACGACCTACTAGTTTAAACGCCAAGACCGAACTGAAGCCCGACTAGACGTGTGTAACTCAGGAGTGATTAAGTAAAAAGAGTTATATATCCTTAAACCAAAGATTATATCCGTATATCTTACATTTCACCACCATCTCTTTAACTCTTTTATATCTTCAACGCAACAACTCATTTCGCGGAGTTAGAGTAAGCGGGATGTAACCATATAACATACCATGTGTGTGTTTCCTTCCATCTGGAAGGAAGCACAGATAACCCCTCTACCTAAAAAGTGCAATCCTTCCTCTCTCTCCGACTATCGACTTATCTCCATACTACCATTCCTATCAAAACTCCTTGAACGTCTCGTACATCAGCAATTGACTGCCTTTCTTATCCGAAACAACCTTATGAATCCTTTCCAATCCAGTTTCCGTCCTGGTCACAGCACAGTCTCAGCTTTGGTTAAGATTACGGAGGATGTGCGTCAGGGCATGGATAACGGCAAACAGACAGTATTATCCCTGCTAGACTTCAGTAACGCATTCAATAATGTCGATTTTGATATTCTGTTAGAAATTCTACGCTCTCTTCACATATCTCCAACGATGGTTGATTGGTTTCGTACTTACCTGTACGGTCGCCGGCAGCGTGTACGCATCGATGATTATTTTTCATCATGGTGCAGCACGTCTGCAGGTGTACCCCAGGGCGGCGTTCTGTCTCCTCTTCTGTTTTCATTATTCATTTACTCTATTTCCCGTAGTCTAACTTCTTCCTACCACCTTTATGCTGATGATCTACAGATCTACACACAGTCCTCACTCACACAATTAGATGCGGCTGTTGAGACTATTAATTCCGATTTACGCAGTATTACTAAATGGAGCAATTCTTATGGTCTCAGCATTAATCCGGCGAAAACCCAAATCATTATCATAGGTAGTTCAAGAATGGTTTCCAAAATAGATTGGTTTCGCCTGCCGCAATTCATTTTTGATGGAACAGTTTTGAAAGTCTGTGACACGGTTAAAAACCTAGGCATTTATATAGACCGCGATTTTACATGGGTGCCTCAGGTAGCTGGAAGTAGGAAGGAAGTTAGTCGCAAACTTTTTGCTGCAGCATTTTCCCTTCGGAGGTTGCGCAATTTCCTGCCAATATCCACCAAAATTGCGCTTGCTCAATCCCTGTTACTCCCAATACTTGATTATGCCGACGTCTCATACCTCGACTTAACCGAAGAACAGCTGAATAAACTCGAACGTTTACAGAACTTCTGCATTAGATTTATCTATGACCTTCGCAAGTTTGACCACATCTCAGATTTTCGTAGTAAGCTGAAATGGTTACCGATTCGTTTGCGCCGGAATGCACACATCCTCTCTCTCCTATATTCCATACTCTTTATCCCTTCCACTCCTCATTATTTGAAATAATGTTTTAAATTCCTACATCAGTCACATTCCCTATCCTTACGATCTTCTGACACACTTATTCTGGAAATTCCTTCACATACTTCTGAGTACTATGGCAAGTCTTTTACTGTTCAAGCTGCACGAATATGGAACGCACTTCCCTTAGATATACGAAAAGCTCAATCACTCCCAATCTTCAAAAATATGGTGAAAAATCACTATTTATCACTTAATAGTATGTAACATATTTACTCTGTACTTTAAGTATATCTTTTTTTATCTATAGGTATATGTACCTATATATTTTGTTTGTATAGAATATTTATACATATATATTATTGATTATTTATATATATAATATATTTATTATGTTTCTTTGAAGTGTTTCACACTTTATATTTTTTTTTTGTAAATCGTTAAATACAATCCAAAATTTCATCGTACCGACGGGACTTGAACCCGCAACCTCAAATGCAATCCACTAATTTCGTCGTAACGATACTTCGCACCGTGGCTTAATTGGCAAAAGCACCGGAACATGTTATTCCGGAGGTTGCGGGTTCAAGTCCCGTCGGTACGATGAAATTTTGGATTGTATTTAACGATTTACAAAAAAAATATAATATATTTGTTTATATAAGTATTCTGATATGTACGTGTATGTATATTTTGTTTTGTATTGGTAAGCAAATACATGTATATGATTCTTATGCATTACTGATTGTTTGTTTTTTATTTTGATTATATTTTCGCACTTTAGTACCATGTTACGCATTGTACCACCGTCAACTTCTTTTAACAATTCTGTCCATCCAAAGGTTGTCTGGCAGAGATCGCTTCAAGCGATAAGACCGCCCATTGTATTGCCTCTAGTAACTTAAGTAGCTTAATTTCGGTTTGTTTCATTTTAAGTTGGTGTACAATAAAGATTTTTTCTATTCTATACCATGCATAAAAAAGAGAGCGCAAAGGAACCTCACGCTCTATTGAAGATTCTCTCTCTCTCTCAGCTCTATATCTATCCCTAAGCTGACTGAGTCGAGCTTCACGTTCTGTTGACGATTCTTCATCTCTTTGTGAACGTACTCTTTTAGCATTCACTGAACTACGACCTATGTTCGAACGACGACGTCTTCCAGACATGACTTTATAATTTCTGAACAAAGTTGACTCAGTTCTAGACTTATGTATGATTACCTACCTACCTATGTGCCGCAGTAAAAAACATCTAAATACTTACCATTTAGACACAAATGATAATCAACAATCATAAAAAACAAAAGATATTTATTCTATTCTTTTCTTTTTTTTACTGAAATAACTTAAACGACGATTTTAATGAAATCAACTTAAAATACGATTTTAATTAAATTAAAAACACCTAAAAAATAATTTGCCATGCGTGTGACTAAAAACAAAAGATAATCTACAATCATCAAGAACAAAAGATAGCTATACTCTATTAATTTTTTTTTCTGAACTTACTTAAGATTTTTGAAAATAATTTCCTTATTATTAAATTAATTGATTATTATTTATCGTAACTTATAATTATTAACTGATACGTTGTCGCGCTGAAAAGCACGTTTTTATCAAGTACTGTTATTTTCCTCGCTAGAGAGCTCCGATAATAAACGCGTCCGATTGCTGCTAAATTCAAAGTGCTATAGGGAGAACCGCGGCCTCCGACGCGCTATTTATAGGCATGCCTCCCCGCACTGCCCCGTCCGACCGGTACCGCCCGCCGCAAACGCAAATTTTAAATTTGTAATATCTCCGAAAATATTAGTTTAATTTACATGCTGTAAGGAACCATATTGATCTATATTAATTGCACACTGTATTTAAGGTACTTAATTCGATAAGGATTAATGCCGTATTGCTTAAAATAGCTTCGTAAATAAGCCATTTTTTCACGTAAAAAGTAAACCCTAAAAGATAAACATATACCATCGCGGACTTTTTTGTAGACCTTTTTATGGTGTACAATACTGTAGTACATTAATTTGATCTAACTCGTAGGGTTTAGGCAGCGTTTTTGCTAAATTGCTAAATAAGCCCAAAAAAATAGGTTAATTTACGACATCACGTTAGAAACCTCTAAAATTAGCAATGTTGCCTTAGTATATGATGCATGTATTATACATATAAACCTTCCTCTTGAATCACTCTATCTATTGGAAAAAACCGCATCAAAATCCGTTGCGTAGTTTTAAAGATTTAACCGCACATAGGGATATAGGGACAGAAAAGGCGACTTTGTTTTATACTATGTAGTGATAGTGATAGTGAAGTGATAGTGATAGTGATAGTGATAGTGATAGTGATAGTGATAGAGATAGTGATAGTGAAGTGATAGTGATAGTGATAGTGATAGTGATAGTGATAGTGATAGTGATAGTGATAGCGATAGCGATAGCGATAGCGATAGCGATAGCGATAGCGATAGCGATAGCGATAGCGATAGCGATAGCGATAGCGATAGCGATAGCGATAGCGATAGCGATAGCGATAGCGATAGCGATAGCGATAGCGATAGCGATAGCGATAGCGATAGCGATAGCGATAGCGATAGCGATAGCGATAGCGATAGCGATAGCGATAGCGATAGCGATAGCGATAGCGATAGCGATAGCGATAGCGATAGCGATAGCGATAGCGATAGCGATAGCGATAGCGATAGCGATAGCGATAGCGATAGCGATAGCGATAGCGATAGCGATAGCGATAGCGATAGCGATAGCGATAGCGATAGCGATAGCGATAGCGATAGCGATAGCGATAGCGATAGCGATAGCGATAGCGATAGCGATAGCGATAGCGATAGCGATAGCGATAGCGATAGCGATAGCGATAGCGATAGCGATAGCGATAGCGATAGCGATAGCGATAGCGATAGCGATAGCGATAGCGATAGCGATAGCGATAGCGATAGCGATAGCGATAGTGATAGTGATAGTGATGGTCTGACATGTGTTAAAGTATTATATGAAAAATGCAAAAAAAAGCGTGGGAAATTTAAATTTGCTAAACACATCACCACTTGTCAATTAGAAAGTGACGTCACAGTGCACAACACGGTCTCCACAGATTAAATCTTTTTCATAGAAATTGTATACACTGTAGTACGAATACGTAGTATTTTATTAAAAATATTTAATCTGTGGAGACTGTGTTGTGCAAAGTGACGTCACAAAGGCGCGCGAAAATTTGGCAGCGTTTTAAATACCTCATATTTTTTCAATGCTAAAACTATATTTTGTAGCTTAATTTGAACACTTTCAGTATTATTATTATAATTTTTTACTGTGTTAAATGGATGTATTCAGTGAAATAAACATATTAAAAAAATCATGCATATTCCCTATTCCGAATGTCATGATTTCTTATTTTTAACCGACTTCAAAAAAAGGAGGAGGTTTCTCAATTCGACCGTATTTTTTTTTTTTTTTTTTTTTTTTTTTTTTTATGTTTGTTCGGGGATATCTTCGTCATTTATGCACCGATTTTGATTATTCTTTTTTTGTTCGAAAGGAGATATCCCAAGTGTGGTACCATGGTAATTTTATCGAGGTCTGATAAGTATCTCCAGAGATATTGAGATAAACATCTCAAAATTGGTACTGAAAATGAACATTGAAGTCGGTTCTTTTTTAGTTTTTAAACGATATTATTATTATAAGTTAAATTTACTTATTTTGATGTATTTTAATAATTAATTGTGCTCATTTGACTTATGTTTTGTGAAACAGCCATTGGAAACGTTTTGACTCGCACTGTCAGTGTCGATCGATGGTGCCAACCTGCCAACTTTAAAACTACCGCGAATGAGAATTGTCTGTGGCCTCTAAGCATGGATGCCAACCTTAAAAAGAAAACAAGAAAGTTAACGCGGTAGAGAGTTGGCAGTCGGGCTTAGCCATGTGCAAACCATATCCTTTAAGAGAAAAGATAGATACGTATCATTTTGAACATATATCTTTTATATCTCTATATCCCTAATAACTCTGTGACGCTACGCTCCCTTTCTATCACATAGATTGTTATATGTTTACATCTCCCTTATTCTAATTCCGTGACGCTCTCTTTTTAACGCATAGAGAGTTATATGCATCTCGCTTACTCCAACTCCTTTACCCTCTCTTTTTAACGCATAGAAAGTTATATGCATCTCGCTTACTCTAACTCCTTTGCGCTCTCTTTTTTATGCATGGTATAGAATAGAAAAAATCTTTATTGTACACCAACTTAAAATGAAACAAACCGAAATTAAGCTACTTAAGTTACTAGAGGCAATACAATGGGCGGTCTTATCGCTTGAAGCGATCTCTGCCAGACAACCTTTGGATGGACAGAATTGTTAAAAGAAGTTGACGGTGGTACAATGCGTAACATGGTACTAAAGTGCGAAAATATAATCAAAATAAAAAACAAACAATCAGTAATGCATAAGCATCATATACATGTATTTGCTTACCAATACAAAACAAAATATACATACACGTACATATCAGAATACTTATATAAACAAATATATTATATATATAAATAATCAATAATATATATGTATAAATATTCTATACAAACAAAATATATAGGTACATATACCTATAGATAAAAAAAGATATACTTAAAGTACAGAGTAAATATGTTACATACTATTAAGTGATAAATAGTGATTTTTCACCATATTTTTGAAGATTGGGAGTGATTGAGCTTTTCGTATATCTAAGGGAAGTGCGTTCCATATTCGTGCAGCTTGAACAGTAAAAGACTTGCCATAGTACTCAGAAGTATGTGAAGGAATTTCCAGAATAAGTGTGTCAGAAGATCGTAAGGATAGGGAATGTGACTGATGTAGGAATTTAAAACATTATTTCAAATAATGAGGAGTGGAAGGGATAAAGAGTATGGAATATAGGAGAGAGAGGATGTGTGCATTCCGGCGCAAACGAATCGGTAACCATTTCAGCTTACTACGAAAATCTGAGATGTGGTCAAACTTGCGAAGGCCATAGATAAATCTAATGCAGAAGTTCTGTAAACGTTCGAGTTTATTCAGCTGTTCTTCGGTTAAGTCGAGGTATGAGACGTCGGCATAATCAAGTATTGGGAGTAACAGGGATTGAGCAAGCGCAATTTTGGTGGATATTGGCAGGAAATTGCGCAACCTCCGAAGGGAAAATGCTGCAGCAAAAAGTTTGCGACTAACTTCAGCTACCTGAGGCACCCATGTAAAATCGCGGTCTATATAAATGCCTAGGTTTTTAACCGTGTCACAGACTTTCAAAACTGTTCCATCAAAAATGAATTGCGGCAGGCGAAACCAATCTATTTTGGAAACCATTCTTGAACTACCTATGATAATGATTTGGGTTTTCGCCGGATTAATGCTGAGACCATAAGAATTGCTCCATTTAGTAATACTGCGTAAATCGGAATTAATAGTCTCAACAGCCGCATCTAATTGTGTGAGTGAGGACTGTGTGTAGATCTGTAGATCATCAGCATAAAGGTGGTAGGAAGAAGTTAGACTACGGGAAATAGAGTAAATGAATAATGAAAACAGAAGAGGAGAGAGAACGCCGCCCTGGGGTACACCTGCAGACGTGCTGCACCATGATGAAAAATAATCATCGATGCGTACACGCTGCCGGCGACCGTACAGGTAAGTACGAAACCAATCAACCATCGTTGGAGATATGTGAAGAGAGCGTAGAATTTCTAACAGAATATCAAAATCGGAGAGTCCGAAACCGTGATATTGATAACCGATGGATCGTTCCCTATAATCGGCTCCTTTTGAAAATTTTTGATGCCCACATCAACGTAGAGTTGTGCAATTCGATAAAGTCAATCCAATATGTTACTAAGTACATTAATAAAGGTAGTGATCAAGCCACTTTCAGCATACAATCACCAAATGAAGTGGAAAAATATCAGTCTGGACGTTACATCTGCAGCTCTGAAGCTGTATGGAGGATATTATCATTCGAAGTGCACGACCGGGCTCCCACAATTGTCCACCTTGCAGTTCATTTAGAAAATGGACAAAGGGTATATTTCATGGAGAACAATATACAAGAAGTTGTTAATAATCCGCGGGATACAACATTGACAGCATTTTTCAAGTTATGTGCTCAAGATGATTTCGCGAAAACACTGACATATGACAGAGTTCCAAGTTACTATACATGGAACCAGAGTTCTAAAACTTTTCAACGGCGAAAACAAGGTACTGCGGTTGATGGTTTCCCCGGAGTAAAAAAAACGGATGCTCTTGGCAGAGTCTACACGATTCATCCCAACAACAGTGAATGATTTTATCTGAGAATGTTACTACATATTGTAAAAGGCCCGACAACCTTTGCACGCCTAAGAACTGTACAAGGTGTTGTTTACAATACTTATCAAGCAGCATGCAAAACTATGGGGCTCTTGGAAGATGATTCTCACTGGGAAAATACATTATCAGAAGCAGCTGTTTGTAGTTCAGCTACATCATTAAGATATTTATTTGCTGTCATAGTAGCGTTTTGTCAAGTAACTGATTCTGTTAATCTATGGAATAAATTTCAAGAAAACATGGCCAGTGATATTCTGAATCGACGACGGCGAGAGTTAAACTCAGATGATATACAATATGATCAACACATATTTGACGAAGCATTATTTGAATTGAATAAAGTACTGCAATTACTTTCGGGTAAATCGATCAAGGATTTTGGGCTGCCGATGCCAGCTAATACTACTAACTCAGATTTAACTAACAGTGCCGAATGCACAAGAGAAATATCATACGATCAAACAAGACTTTTACAAAATATAGCTCAAGATGAGCCACGATTAAACATCGATCAGAAAAAAGTATTCACTGCATTACTATCACCAATTGATAACAATGAAGGGAAATTGTTTTTCCTTGATGCCCCAGGAGGTACAGGAAAAACATTTTTAATCAATCTGCTTTTAAAAAAAGTGAGATCTACCGGAAAAATTGCGTTAGCTGTTGCGTCATCCGGCATTGCCGCTACGCTTTTAGAAGGAGGTCGAACCGCACACTCTACATTCAAGCTCCCGCTGAAAATCGCCACCGATGACAATATCAGCGTCTGTAGTGTTTCTAAACAGAGCAATACAGGAAAATTGATGCGTGACTGCTCATTAATAGTCTGGGACGAAGCTACCATGTCAAACAAGTCGTCTGTGGAAGCACTGGATAGGACAATGCGCGATTTGGGCAACAAAAATTCACCTATGGGTGGATGTACAATTCTGCTTTCAGGAGATTTTCGACAAATCCTACCAGTTGTGACTCGAGGAACACGTGCTGACGAAATAAATGCTTCCCTAAAAAGATCAAACCTTTGGCCACATGTCAATAAATTAGAGCTTAAAACTAATATGAGGGTTTCGTCATCTTCACGTGAGAACAGGCTATTTCCAGAGATGCTGCTAAAAGTTGGCAATGGAGAATTAACACAAAGTGAGGGAAGGATTAACCTTGAAAACCTTTGTGTTTTGATAGACAACATCCAAGAGTTAGTCAACAAAGTCTATCCTGACATTGATGACATAAGTTACAAGACAATATCTTGGTTTAAAGAAAGAGCGATTCTGTCACCAACTAATGAACAAGTAGATAAGGTAAATAACTTGATTCTTTCAAAGATTGATGCGCCGACGAAAATATACTACTCGGTGGATACTGTTCTCGATTTGGAAGAAGCTGTTCATTTTCCTACAGAGTTTCTAAACTCTTTGAACCCGTCTGGACTCCCTCCTCACAAAATGGTGTTGAAAGTAGGTTGTCCTGTTATTTTATTAAGAAACCTGAATCCACCTAAACTTTGCAATGGCACGCGTTTGCTGATAAAATCACTGAAAACTTTCATAATAGAGTGCACAATACTCACAGGATGTGGTACCGGAGAAGATGTATTGATTCCCCGAATCCCTCTGATACCATCGGATTTACCCTTCCAATTTAAACGTTTACAGTTTCCGGTAAAGACATCTTTTGCAATGACCATTAATAAATCGCAAGGTCAAACCTTCAACGTTGCAGGCTTAGATTTGAGCGTTGACTGTTTTTCACATGGCCAACTGTATGTCGCTCTTTCAAGAGTAACCTCAAGAGAAAACATGTTTGTATTGTCTAATGACAAGAAATCTGTGAACGTTGTGTATAAAGACATCCTGTAATATATTAATTGTTGTAAAAATAAAATAAATACCTAGGTAAAAATGTAAAAAGTAAATAAGTAAAAATGTGTATTGTAATAAAAATTGTATGAATTTAGATATTCCAAAGATAGCAGGAAATCTTCATAGTAAGTATAGGGAAAGAGGAATTGTTTTACTCCAAATTTAATGCGTGCAGGCCAAGGGCAGTAATGAATGAATCAAAAATACTGGATCGATTTTAATCATGTTTTCATTGAGTGACATAGGCATATATATTTTATGCCCGTGCAAAGTCGGAGCGGGCCGCTATGTTTTTATATACAACGTTCATAGTTTTTCTGTAGTGTATTTAATTTAGTATCAGTAGGGCTATTCTGTAAGCTAGTTTACGCATCTCGCAAGCGGAATCCGCGTCGAGAAGAGAATTTTGTATGCTGTAAACTCGGACGCGCTGGTGGCGCTGCACATCCGAGTGCGGATGTGAGGTGAACTGTTGTGAATGAGCTATTTTGACATTTATTGTATGAAAACGGCATTTTGTAAGGAAATGTACCATCTCGATCGTCGAATTTTTTTGCGTAGAACCAAGAATTCAGTTTTCTTAATTTTAATAGTCTTGAACATATTGAGATTGAAAAATCGGAGATTGATGTTCTGTTTTTATGTTAAATTATAAGTTTCTAGCGCTAAAGAATAGCCCCAGGGCTATTCTTTAAGCTAGTTTATAACTCGCGAGAGCGGAATTCGCGGTGAGATTTGAATTCCGTATCCTGTAAACCCGAACGTACAGGTGGCGCCGCACGTCCGAGTGCGTAGGTCAGAGTTGAACTTTTGTAAGCGAGCTATTTTGACATATAATGTCAGAATACTGTATTCTTTAAGTAAATTAACCACACGATTGTCGAGTTTCTTTGCGTTAAAACACGAATACAACTGTCATAATTTAAGTAGTCTTGAAGCTATCGAGATTAAAAAATCTATCGAAGTGATATTCAATTTTGAGGTTAAATTATAAGTTATTATGATACCTACGTTGTTTTGTACTAGAATAATTAACGTAGTTTGAAAACTATAAAAGCAATGTGAGCGCGTGTCAGTTTCAATAACAAGTTTGAGATGTTTATCTCCATATCTCTGGAGGTCCTACTCATCAGATCTTGATAAAATTTACTAAAGAACCACGCCTCCTTACGAATTGATTAAAATAAGTTAATTGACAAGTTTGAGGTTTGAATCTCCATATTGTCCTATCTATAATGTACTCTATGTCTCCATATGTATAGAGACACTCTACCCATAAAAGAAAAATCATTCTAATCGGTTCACAATTTGGCAAGGTAATCGCGTAAGAAACAAAAAAAACCAGCAAGATGAATTGAAAATCTCTTCCTTTTGGAAATCGGTTGAAAAGTTAATGCTATTGACTTAAAATGTAAGTCTTCGGCTAAGTATCTATATTATTGACATACAATCATTTGATTGATGTCTCACCTGATGATAAGCAAAGATGCTGTCTAAGATGGTATCGTGCTAGTCTAGAATTGAAAGACAGCACCGTTTACTGACATGTCTTTATCCATTGGTCCATGGTGGTTCGAGCTACGGCCAAAGCCTACCACAAATGGTCAATACTACAAGTGATCCACATGTTTAATATTTTTAATCGGAATAAAAATATTAAATAGTAGTGCCATTGCTGAATGCTGTGGATAAAACACCAGCCAAGGCAATAAATAATAGTACAAGGTAGTTAATCTTGTTAGTCAAAGATTTGAATAATAGTTTATGACAGGCAAGGAATTTTAAATAAATTCAATTACATTTATTCACTAGATATATATTTTGTTTGACAAAAATGTCACTCCCTATGCTATGGCATTCAGGGCCCCATCGTTGCTCGATTTCTCTCCACCTGACGAGTCACGAACACCTCCATCACTTGAGAGTTGCGGCGAATAATATCTCTATTCTTTGCTCTTTCAAAACCAAGAACCATTGGTTAAGCTCATTAGCTTTTAATTCATTCATTTAAATCTGTTCAATGATTCATTAATAATTAAGACTGACAAGACGAGACTGCCTTCTAAGTTTCTGGTGAAGTTGACACGAAGACGCTGAAATAAATATATAATACGAATATTAATACATATGTCAGAAAGGTAACCTAAATATGTAATACCCACTGTATAACCCAATATTTTAAAATTATTTAAATGAGATATTCCTTGTAACATATTAATTTCAGCAATCATTTTGTATTTTTTTTTCTTTTTAAACAAATTACATTTTTAACTTTATTATTATTATTCTTTAATGTTACTCGCCTACAATTTTATGTGCATGCAGTCTTCGCCTGTATTTATAATAACATTTAGCATAATAGTACTAAGATTTTGATGTTTAAAGGTTTATAACGATGATTATTATGTTGGCGATCTATTAATAAATAATTAAATCATCATGATCAGCCTGTGTCAGCCCACTGCTGGACGTAAGCCTCTCCCAAGATCATCATCATCTCCCAAGATGCGCCACTGAGCCCGATCTTCGGCTCTTCTCTTCCAGTCACTACCCACCTCTTTGCGTATATCGTTGCTCCACCTGGTCACAGGAGGTCCTACGCTACGTTTGCCGATTCGCAGTCTACACTCTAGGACAAGTCTACCCCAACTAAATAAATAAATAAATAAACATGCCAAATTACAGCTATACTTATTAGTTAAAGAGCTAAGCCACCGATTAACTGACGGACAGATAAAGAGGCTAAACTACTAACATAAAGGTTATAATAACCTTTATGACTATGGAACCATATAAAGCAATATTCCTACACATGTACTCTTACTAACCTCTCATATATGTTGGTTAAACATACATGTTATCTTGTTTCGTTTCTATGCTTTGTTATCTACATCAGAATGTTCAATTATTTGTTAATAAATGAAATAATTACTTGTATTGTGAAGTGGTCATGGATAATAAAGGTTCAGTCGACAGCGAGCCAAATAAGTGCCTTTTTCTGAAGGTGTTGCTGGATGTTTCGGGCTTGTGGCTCACACTATTCATGGCGAGCAGGACACTGAGTCACTTTTTGATGGCTAAGGTTCACCTAAAACCATACATTTATATTAGCAATGTAAAGATTACTAACTAGAAACAAGAAATTTTATGTATTTTATCAAACATATATGTATACAGTATGTGCTCACAGATGTTCCAGGAACTCAGCTCAAGTACAGAGTTGTGTGAGAGAGTGAATAAACACAAACTATTGTCGTGCTAGGGTAAAAACTATCTCCCATCTCACAGGTGGTGTTCAGGGCATGGAAAACTGAAATGTAACCAAAACCAAGAAGCTGACTTAATTTTATGTTGTATTGCTGTATTATTTACTATTATTAGGTAAACATGTTATTATGTACGTAGGTGATTAAATGATTTATTACTTCTGATACACTTGCAAGCTCGTAACTCGTTTTTTGTCAACCTAAAGTAAAGTTTAACCACTCAGGCGTGGACCGAAAATTAAAGTAAGTAAACATCACAGAGTACCTTGTATAAAACTGGTAAACATCACAGATAACTGTATATTAGTCCGAGAGTAAACATTAAACCGTAGACAGAGTATATTAAAATAGACCTGGCATTGAAATAACTAAGGATAAAATTACACAATCACTAGTATGAGAGAGCGAGATGAACAACATTTTTTTTTATTCTTCTCTACATATGAGATTTTATTGCTTGGAGCCAGCTCTGGCTCCCAGTTCTAGTGCGCCCATTAGTTTTCACCCGCTGTCATGTATGACCCTGTATATTTATTTATTTATTATGTTTCATTATTTCACAATTTTTTGGATAAAAATTGTCTGAAGTACTGAAACATCCACTGGGTTGCGGGTGCACGTAATACGTAAGTCCAGTTGGCAACCCTACATTAATCAGGGGCATTAAACATGTGTTTTTAGTGTGACGTTCGACGTCTAGATGAAAGCTGAATGGCTCAATACCTTTTTTTTTATGGCCATATAGTCTTTTTTGGCCATATGAGCGTGCGTAACTACGCTGTATTTTTAATACTGTGTGCGTGTTTCAAGCTAGTGTGCGGGATCGTTAAAGTGAGGGATTTGTGTGTGTGCAATGCGTGTTTACCTCGTCCCCCGTAAAGTATCGGCAGAAAAAAATGTTTGCGGATTACAACGTTAACATCTCCACCATTGGTAAATGCTCGAAGGTTAAATCTATAATATTTTTTATTGAATACTAGTTGTGCCCCGCGGCTTCGCCTGACCTACGTAATAAGTAGAAACCTGTTCGGAGCATATCCAAAGTAAATACACGCGAACAAAAGCCGGTACGTTCACATTAAAATGAATAATTTTCGCGAAAACTTTCAAACTAAACTTTTTAATTTTCCCGTATACTGAATAAATGCTTTTATTATGATATTTATTATGAATATTCTGATTATGAATAAATACTTTTGACTCGACCAAATTACGCTATTCAATTTGTCTTATAGCTGGCATATGCATTACGTGTTCATAATTTTTGACGGGTTATACCTATATAATTCGCATACGCTAATGTCTTGTCTATTTAATATTCCGTCTACGCATTAAACAAACTAAACCAGAGACAAAACACTCTCGCTAGGGCCTCCGATCACAGAATTAAAATAATTCTAATATCTGTATTATATCTTATTTTAAACGTAAAAGATATGTGTAATGCATTATATACGATATTGACATAGAATACTTATTATTGTATGTTTATGTTGTAAATTATTAATTCATTCATTTATAAATTCACAGTTTCAGCATAGACAATAACTATCGACATAGTTAAATCTCTTGATGCAATCCTTAGCAAAGTGAGCTTCGATGAATGTGTCACTTCTCTTCGATAGCTTTGACAGTAAATTACAGAATGACAGATTGCAATCCTAAATTATCGTTTGCGAAGCGAGGTTAGATCACTTAGGCGAGATCGGCAAGTTAAAAAGTTATGGCGCAACTATTCCAACCCATTTTCCGTATGGAATGGAATAGCCTGTATAGGCTGGCACCTAACATCATTCGGGAACTCGATGAACTAAGCCTCTACATCTAATGTTCACACTGAAAATTCGCTTCATTCTTATGTGGCTAAATGCACAAATGTGCGATGCAAACTTCGAAGCAAAAAAAAAATTAACCTGTCCGTCAAATCGAAGTTTTTTTTAAATTTTATTATGGCTCCACACGATAAGTGTATTTAGCCAGTGTCAAGTATAAAAATTCTTTAAGTTTTTGAGAATTCTGATTTGAAATATACCCTAACGTCCCCCACTGGGAGACGTTTTAGCGGTGGAAGTTGGGATAATACCAAGCCTACCACCCATGGTCACTCATAAATGAATCTTTTGAATCGAAACAAAAATATTAATAGTGTCAGTGCTGAATGCTGTGGTTGAAACACCAGGGCCCCTAGACAAAATCCAATTTCCATTCAAGCTAACGCAAGTTCAAAATGTATGGAATGACATTTATGTTTCCGCAACAAAGATGTCATTCTCATACATTTTGAACTTGCATTAGCGTGAATGAAAGCAGGAAGTTGGATTTTGTCTAGGGCCCAGGGCCCCTAGACATAAGTAAGATAGTTTAAAAACTAAACTGCCGACTTCCATGCCGCGCGAGTCACTTTCAGTAGCAAGTTCGAGAAGTTTATCGTCATATCTCTGGAGATACTTATCAGATCTCGATTAAAATTACAATGGGACCACCTCGGGATTATATCCTTTCAAACTAAAAAATATTTTTTAAATCGGTTCACAATTGGCAAAAATATCAATGCACACACATACAAAAAAAATACATACAGACGAGCACAGAACCTCCTCCTTTTTGGAAGTCGGTTATAATCCAATTTCTGTTTTCACTCACGCTAACGGAGTTTCAAAATGTATGGGAATGACAACTTTGTTGCGGAAAAATAAATATCATTCCCATACATTTTGTACTTACGTAATCGTGACTGGAAACAGATATTGGATTTTGTTTAGAGGGGCAGCCCAGGCTATAAATAATGGTACAATGACAGGCAAGGAATTTTATTATAATAATAAATTCAATTCCATTTAGTCAATTTTATTTAGTCATTAAAATATATTTTTATTTTGTAATGCTAAGACAAAAATGTTAGTCCATCAGTGATGGCATTCAGGGCCCCATTACTGCTTGATTTCTCTCCACCTGTTGAATCACGAACACCTCCATCGCTTGAGAGTTGTGGCGATGAATATCTTTATTCTTTGCTGTTTTAAAACCAAGAACAATGGGTAAAGCTCATTAATTAATTAATTTAAATCTGTTTATTGATTCATTAATACTTGAGACTCATTGAGACCGAGGAGACTGCCTTCTACGTCTCTGGTGAAATCAACCCGAAAACGCTGAAACAAATATATAATACCAGAATCATACATTTATAATTATTAGGCAGTATGCACTAAAAAATCAACCTATTTCACTACTGTGAGGGCCAAGTTTATATTGAGCCTCACATTGTGTAGAGTTCCATGGTTACCAAACCCGTCACAATATGAAACTAATATGTTGGTCTACTATTACGTGTGAACTAGTAAAGCCTACCTAGCTCTAATAATTTGCCATTTAAATTTGTTATTAAATACTACTATTGTGAATTTTTACATAATTCAAAACAATACTTCGCAGGAAGGTGGACACTTAACTCTAAAAAAAAATGCACTTTAAAGCTTATTAAGATATCAATGTTTATAAATGACCCATACACCATAGAATAAACAAGAAACAAAAATATTAATCTCACTTTTATGGAGGAGGGAAAAGATCTTATAGATATAAAGATGTTATACCTACTGCATACTCATGCCTAATTACAGCTACTTATTAGTCTCTGAGCTAAGGCCATCGATAGACTGACACAGATGGAGGGAGGGACATGGTGAAACTACTTACATAAAGGTTCTTTGTTGACTATGGAACCATGAAAAGAAATATTCCGACAAATGTATTAATTCTCATTTATATGTTGGTTCAAAATACATGTCATTTTGTTTCCGTTTGATGCATTGTAATCTGTATCTGAATGTTCAATTATTTGTTAATTAATGAAATAATTACTTGTATGGTGATACGGTCGTAGAATAAAGGTTCAGTTGACAGCAAGTCCAATAAGTGCCTGTTTCTTTTCTGAAGGTGTAGCTGGCTGAATTAGGCATGCGACTCTCACTTTTCATGGCAATCTAGAGACTGAACCACTTCTTGAGGGCTAACGTTCACCTAAAATCATAAATTTGTGTTAACAATGCAAAGATTACCTACTAACTAGAAACAATAAATGTTAACTAGCTTATCGAACAGTATCGTAGGTTATAATTCGATGTCGAACAGATATTTATGTACACACCATGTGAACAGCACTGGTCTTGGGTCTTGCAGATGCTTGGCATGTTCCAGGAACACAAGCCAAGTGCAGAGTTTGAGAATAAACATAAACTATTATCGTGCTATAGGTACTTAAAAAAATCTTCCATCTTAAAAAATATCAAATCAAAAGTCAGTAAGTACAGTTGTTCAGGACATTGAAAGGTAACCAAGAAGCTGACTTTATTTTGTATTGTATTGCTGAATTTTAACAAATTACTATTATTAAAAGTTATAATGAACCAATTTATATAAATGCGATAATGTCATGTCATCAAATGCATAGATAACAATGAATACTTACTGCTTTAGCATTGCTTTTCTTCAACGTACGTACGTAATCCACTATTACACGACACGAAATTGATTGATACAAACAAAACAATAGTAATAATATTAATTTGAAGACTTTGTTGTGAAATTAAAAACAAAACAGTGTAGAAAAAGAAGTATAAACTACTAAATACTAATAATTACTAAACTAACCAGGGTGACCATATCAAAAATGGCGAATCTGCCCGACATTGGCAAAAACTGCTAAAATCTGACAAACCACCAACCACCCCAGAGAATATATTAAATTATTAAGTATACCATTATATTATTGCCTTATAGAGAGCTGGTTATAATCAAACTTTTATAAATTTCCAACCAAAATCCAAATATATGCATATTAAAAATATTATACATTCAATACAAACAAAAAATTGTTAAAATTCTATTTTTGTTTCAAAATTCATAAAAATCCTTGAAATCTGCCACTTTTTGGAATCGTCAGCGTTATCTGCCAGAGTTAAAATGTAGGATCCAAATCTGCCTAAATGAGAGAAACTGCCACAAATGGTCATACTAACTACTAAGGAGTACTAAACGCAAACCAGCCAATTTAGACTTGGGTAACTCCGGACACGGACATATCTATATCTTTGGATATATATCCCTAAGCGGATATATATCCTTCTCTCCCCATGCCAAAACCTTCATATTATTATATTCCATATCCGGTATATCTTTATGAAACATAAAACTTTTTTGTGAACTCGGACTGACATGGATATCCTAGATATACGAAGCAGATATACTAATGTGTATGTAAGAAAATACGATGGTTTCCACTCCTCTGTCAGATAAAGTAAGCCCAAGCCTAGCTAGCTCATGACTGGTAGGCTTGGTTTATCGTATATCCTTCCATATAAGGGTGTATAATATCTAACATTATTAGGCCGTATCTGTTGTGTTTTGAACTTGCATTAATTATTAACTGTTGTGAGTGACGATGTGATCCAAAATAATGATATAGCGGTTGCCTCGAAAATACCTATTCACTCACGACTTGACTTTTTGACAAACTTAACAAGAAATGTTGTTTCATCAAAATATACCGGATGCATGGAATATATTGAGGTTTTGGCAAGAGGAAGGAAGGATATATATCTGTTTAGGGATATATATCTGAAGATATAGATTAGATGTGTCCGGAGTTACCCAAGCCTAGCCAGCCAGAGACAAAACAAACTCTAGGGCTTCCAGCCACAGAGTTAAAATGAATTCTAATATTATCCATATTCTATCTTATATTACATGTAAAAAATATGTATGTTATATAACACGCTATATTGAATATGAATACGTATTTTGTAATTTTTACTTGAAAGTTATCAATTGATTAATTTATTATTTCATAATTTTAGCATAGACAAAAACTATCGACATCGTTAAATATCTTCATTCAATCCTTAGCAAAGTGGGCCTCGATGAGTGTATCACTTTGCTTCGATAGTTTCAACATAGTAAATTACAGAGTGCTCAATTGCAATCCCGAACCGTCGTGTGCGAAGTGACGTTGATCACTCACGCAAGATCGCAAAGCGAAATGGTTTTTTACAGAATAGCCCTACAGCATTGCACCCGTGCGAAGGCGGAGCGGGTCGCTAGTTTTATTTATAAAAAAATGTCTAACATACAACACCAGAACAATAATGATTCGAAAATAAATGATTTCAAGTAAATTTATACCACATGCATATTCCCTATTGCCCTATTCGGCTAAATCTGAAAAGTACAAAAAAACTTGAGCTAGATAGTTCTAAGCCTACACAGGATTGCAAAAAAACGTTAATCTAGGGAATAAAGAAAATACAAGTTTAATATCTTAACAGGTTTTGTAATTATGGATGTTCGGGCAAATCCAATAACACCAAAAATCCCGCGAAATCGCCGATGCTTGGAAAAATGACAGTTGATGACGCGTGGTCGCTCCTAGCAGCCTGAGGTGACTTCATAGAGAAATATTATATACGGGGAACTTGCGGGCGGATGCGTATTAAAATGGCCGCTAGGTGCATGTTGCCAAAGCATGAAATATTGCCGTGTCGATTGGAAAACTTTAATTATTAGAATTCCCCGATTTTCGGAGTTACCCGAATGCACCCAAATGTACAACGAGCACGTTGTTCCGAAACCGATTGCCGTAGATGGAATCACACTCGAAGTTGTTACGTAATATGTTTACCTAGGGCCATCGACGTCATAACAATTGCTATGACGCCGACGCTTAGGGCAGACGCTCCAACTAGGCAAAAATATACATATATCTGTGAGGAAAACACCATTTCAAGAAGGAAATCCAGAGAAGAATTCAGCTAGGCTGGGCAGCATTTGGGAAACTTCGTCGAGTCTTTTCGTCGCCTATATTGCAGTGTCAAAGACAAAAGTCTTTAACCAGTGCGTCCTACCTGTGAGGACATACACGGAGTCGAGACTTGGACACTCACAATTCGATTGGTCCACCAATTTAAAGTCGCTTAGCGAGCTATAGAGAGATCTATGCTCGGTATTTTTCTGCGGGATCGAATCCGGAACGAAGTAATTCGCCAAAGAACTAAAGTTATCGACATAGCTCAACGGATTAGTAAACTGAAGTGGCAGTGGACTGGTCATATCTGCCGCAGGACTGATAACCGTTGGGGTAGACTTGTCCTAGAGTGGAGACGGCGAATCGGCAAACGTAGGACGTCCAGTGACCAGGTGCAGCGACGACATACGCAAAGCGTGAAAGCAGTGACTGGAGAAGAAAAGCCGAAGATCGGGCTCAGTGGCGCATCTTTGGAGAGGCCTACGTCCAGCAGTGGGCTGACACCGGCTGATGATGATGATGATGAAGAATATTACTTTATTCTGCTTATTCTATTTATTATCTCTATATATTATCTTACTCTATATATTCGCTACTTATTGAATAGGTTAGGCATTGATAAAACTGGCATAATTTTAAAAACATGTAAATAGATACTTGTAGGTCGCCAATAAATAAAATAATGAAGATAGTTTAAAAACTAAAACAACCGACTTCCATGCCCCGCGAGTCGATTTCAGTAGCAAGTTTAAGAGGTTTAACGTTAATATCTAGAGATACTTATCAGATCTCGATTAAATTACAATGGGACCGCCTCGGAAACGTACCCTACCGATTAAAAAAATAATCATCTAAATCGGTTCATAATTGCCGGAATAATCGCGTAACATACATATAAAAAAATACATACCGATGAATTGAGAACCTCCTTCTTTTAGGAAGTCGGTTGATAACCAGATATCCCGACCATAGAAAAGATAATAATACTACGTATAGAACGGACACTCTGTTCCCCCCACCAATCCGGGGTACCTCACCTCGCCACCGATTCTGGAGCTGTCGAGGAGCTAGTGTGAGCAAGGACGCCATACGCGCTACCTACAGAATAATACTACCTAATACAAGGAGAAGAACATCAACTTCATACATGTATGAATATAAAACACAGAAATATTAATAACTAGCAGCCCGCCCCGGCTTCGCACGGGTAGAACATATATGCCTACAAAATTTGCATCAGTTTGTTGCATCGAATATAAAATATGAACATATTTAACAATCATCGTCATATTTCATCCAATTTACACAAAACCTTAACGAATTATGGACCTAAACCTTCCTCATAAACACTCTGGCTATTGGGGAAAACCGCATGATAATCCGTTCAGTAGCTATTGAGATTATTGCGAACAGACAGACAGACGCAGTGATGAACTTTGTTTTATAATACTTACGTAGTGATATTGGACGGCCCTTTGGCGTAAAGGATAGTTACCCTGATTCTGACCCGACGGTCGTTGGTTCTAATCCTAGCTATATACCTACCAATGAAAGTTTTATGTGCATTCATGAATCATGAGTTTTCGTACAGTGGTTGTGGGATCATTAAATCTACCAAAAAGTAGCTTACCATCAAGGAGGACATCTGCCGCCGTAACCTTACACCGTTCCCCGACGCAAAATGTAGGGGTAATATACGTTTAACGTGTGTATCTGTGTGTCTGTCTGTAGCATCTTAGCACCTAACCGGATGAACCGATTTTGTTTTTATTATTGATAGTTTTTTTTTGTTTGATAGATGTCTTCATCGAGAGTTCTCTTAGCTTTGATTCATGAAAATTCGTTCAATCGTTATAAAACTATGAGCTTTTTTCTAGTTAATTTCGCTATGAAATCAACTTTCATAGATCTGATCTATTCGAAAATCTTCTTCTTCAACGATATTGTAAGAACATGGAAGCATTGACCTGATGCTGGGACATCTCCTGGACTCTACAGAATACTCAAATCCTCACCAACTTATAGCTCAGATTTTAAATGTCGTGTTTAGAGTCATTGGAATGATTTTAATGAAAAGATTATATATAGATCAGTCGGGGTGGCTTAAATTACTATACTATTATATATATAGATGAATATTATTTTATACAATAGATCATATTATTATACTATATTGACTTCAAATTGATTGTGATCGGTGAGGATCTACAGCATAGCTAAGCTTATAATAATATTTTCGTAGTAACTATGACCTAATCTGTGGTTTCACTGCAAATATTTTATTAATTTTGCGATGCGTGTTTCTGAAATTCGTGATATCTTCTAGAGTTTTCATTTGAATTATATACTGTAAAGGACAATTTTAATCTATAATATGTGGCCAAGCTAATTAACGTAATTATTTGGATAAGGATTAATACTATATACTTGAAAATAGCCTTGGAAGGTATGTCATATTTTTTAACAAAAAATTTAAGATTAAAATGGTTACTGTGAGTCAACCTTAAGAGATAGACATATGCTGTCGCGGACTTTTTTGTAGGTCTTATTAAGTTGTACAACTCTTGCATAGAAAATATTCTTCTATCTATTTTCAATTAAGCAGCGTTCGTAAGAAACGTGTTTTTTCGACCGTTTTTTTGCCGGCTTAGGTTGCAAATTAGGTCTCCACGAATGTACCTTTGATTTAAACGGGATAATATATAGCCTATTTTCATTCCGAAAGTCCATTCTATGTATTAGTGAAAGAATTTTTTAAATCGGTTCAGTAGTTTTTGAGCCAAATCATTACAAACATACAAAAATACAAAAATACAAATGTTCTCTCTTTATAATATTAGTATAGATATAGAAGTATAGACTAGTCTAGATAGTATAGATAAGTATTACGGAATATTTCTGTGGGACCAGGTAGACACAGGAGGTTTAAATTTACGTAGTTTCTATATAATTTTTTTTTTAAAGATTACTCGCAATGTGGGTTGCACATTACTAGTATTCTTGTTAATCCCTCCAACTAAGCTAAATATGCTTGTGTCTGGAGTGGGTTCACGTCAATAGTGCAATGAGTGGGGTGAGGATCGAACTCACGAGATCTCTCGATCGCCAGTCCGACACCCTATCCATTGGGATATTGCCGCCTTATACATACTATATATACTAGTACACTATACTATATTTGTATGAGTAGTGGGGGAGAGGATAGGGAGGGGAGGGCGAGTTGTGGGGGTGGATAGGGGATGTGGAAGTGAGGGTAAGGGGGAGAGGGAGGGTAGAGTAAGTTATGGGAAGGGGAGGGGAGGGGGAGGGGAAGGGGAAGTGAGAATGAGAGGAGGGGGAGGGGAGGTGGAAGTGAGGGGAAGGGGGAGGGGAGGGTAATTGAGGGGGAGAGGGGGGATTAGCATGGCGTGGTAGGGTGCGGTGTAGCTGGGATACGTATGTGTCTTATTAGTTAATGCTACCCAAAGACAGTATTCCACGCGGACGAAGTCGTGGGCACAGCTAGTATTACAATAAGTTTACAGTAATAGTAAATTCACCTTATTTTTTGTTATTATACTACATGTTTACGGTTTTCAGATTTATTCCTATTTAAGTGCTTCAACGGGAAATACCCTATAGGTTTTGATTCCTTTGTGAAATCGCAAAATATGCGAAAATATGCTTTTAAGAGGAAACGCGGGGTGCACTTTTCCATACAAATGTATGCCCCCGTTTCCTCCCTGGAAAATGCTTCTAGAGAAAAAAATGTTTCTACAAATAATCAAGGTATGCTGTAGCTACGCCCTATCATTTTATTTTTTTGACCAACTAATTGCAAATAGAAATATGACCCTTCGAAAATCTTAAAGAGGAGATTGGAATGCTTATATTGTTTTTTGCAATTGGTTGGTGAAAAAAAGCAAATGATAGGGGCGTAGCTACAGCAGACCTTGCTTTTTAGGGTTCCGTACCTCAAAAGGTAAAAAAAGGAACCCTTATAAGATCACTTTCTTGTCTGTCTGTCTGTCTGTCCGTCTGTCTGTCCGTCTGTCTGTCCGTCTGTCTGTCCGGCTGTCCGTGTGTCACCACTGATTTTCTCAGGAACGGGTGGACCTAGCAAGTTGAAATTTATACTTGATACTGAGGTCTATAGTCCCTATTAGGTGTATAAAAATCAATGTCCTGAGCCAGCACGATAAAAAGATATGGGCATATTTAGAATTTCGCAAAAACTTGTAAGTACCAAAATTTACCTTAATTTTCAACTTTTTTATTTATCGAAATTTTTCCTTTGCTTGTGTTGTAAGACCTTGCTTGTGACGAAAATTGACAATTGTAGGACCGAAAGTACCTTATAGTAAGTCTGGGTCGAAAACCTAGTACTTCCCGTTGACCTAGAATCATAAAATTTGGCAAGAAGAAAGGTCTTATAGCACAAATAAAGGTTAATTCCAAAAAATAAAAAGTGGCCAATTAAGATAGACCTCTGATTTATATGAGCGCTCATACAATTTAGAGGTCTAGCTTAATTTGTACCACCAATGTTGGTACGGAAGGATCGGTGGGCGAGTCCCACTCAACTTTGCCGGTTTTTTTGTAAAAATAAATTTTGCTTTAGAAGCATTTTCCAGAGAGGAAACGGGGGAATAGGCATTTATACATTTGTATGAAAAAGTGCACCCCGCGTTCCCTCTTAATCGCGTTGACTTACAAATTTGATTTTTTCACAGCCAAAAGAGACCGTAGACCCGAGTATTTGATATAAGTTTGAAATTGATGTCTCTACGCGTTCCTGAGAAAAATGGTGCTTGTCAGACGGACAGACAGAAAGACGAACAACAAAGTGATCCTATTATTTTCCTGGGTTCCTTATTTCCTTTTGAGGTACGGAATCCTAAAAACAAAGAGATATTGCTAGATGGTACATCAATTTTCAGCATTATGTTCGGTGTCTACTAAGTCAGAACACGGGTTGGGATTGTTGGTATAGCGGCGCTGTATGAATTACACTAAAGTTATGGTCTCCCGTAGTGTAATCCAAGGTCTATGGTTGTCAGTGTCATCACATAACATTCAGGTGATAATATAATGGCCAAATGTTATTATATCTGAAACAAAAAATAAAAGAATTTGGTACGTATCTATGCGAAGTTGTTTAATTTTATTTATAACTAGCTGACCCGGCAAACGTTGTTTTGCTAAAACCCAAATATCTTACGGAACCCTATTTTTTTCCAAAATAAAATTTAGCCTATGTTACTCGTGGATAATTTGGCTTTCGAATGGTGAAAGAATTTTTAAA
Source organism: Cabera pusaria (assembly GCA_954871355.1). Lineage (NCBI taxonomy): Eukaryota > Metazoa > Arthropoda > Insecta > Lepidoptera > Geometridae > Cabera > Cabera pusaria. The sequence continues at coordinate 20,695,646 of OX940887.1, forward strand.
AACGGTCCAGTAGTTTTTGAGCCTATTTATCACAACCAAACAAACAAAGTTTTCTCCTCTTTATAATATTATAAATATATAATATATATAATAATAATAATAATATATAGTGTAGGAGAGAGGGCGCTACTGTGCCAGCATAAACATCAGCTCCGTATATAATTTGTAATAAAAATCATAAAAGTAAAAAATATAGTGAAAAACCAGTGTAAAAGTATAAGAGACTAGTAAAATTAGTGAAAGAAAGTTAAAATATAAACTGTTCATTATTTTAAAACACGATAAAGTGATAAAATAGACAATAACAATAAAGTGATTTTTTTATGGTGATAAATAGAAGTTGTCTCAAGCTACTCATTCTGTGACTTATGTGACTGTCTACTGAGAAGATCCACGGCCGATCTAGTGAAAACTAAGTTCCGATAAAAAGTTAGAAATGCAATAACCTAAAAATCAAGGTATTGTCAAGTCACTCAATAGTACCACCGATTTTTTTTAATAAAAGCGCCAATTAACGGAATTTCTAGAAACCAGGTAATACGCTAATATCGTCAATATCGATAACTTATAGTAGCCGAGCAGAAATCCTACGAGCCTACTTAATACTGCCACAAGTCAACAGAGGGCGCTAAACCCAATATGGATGAAATTAAAGATATGTTAAGAAAAATGCAAGAAGAAATGAGCCAGCAAAAAGTAGACATGGTAGCCATGAAAGAAGACATTAAAAATACAATCAACAATAATATAAATGAGAAATTTAAGAGTTTGGAAAACAAAAACTTACAACTTGAGCAAAAATTGGAAACACAAAAATTGTCAATCTATAACTTTGAAAGGTTCACTAGAAGAAAAAACCTGCTGTTTTTTGGAGTTGAAGAGCGAGAAATTAGCTATCAAGATTTGGAGAAAAAAGTTTTAGATATCATAAACAACATTTTGAACATCAAATGTGAAAAGCATTACATAGAATCTGTAAGAAGACTTGGAAAAAAAAGCGATAAAATCAGACCTATTGTAACTACTCTGCTTACTATGGGGATGAAAATAGAAATACTAAAAAACAAAAAGAATTTGGAAACAACTTCCTACTACATAAAAGAAGACTTCCCACTAGAGGTGCTCAAAAAACGAAAAGAACTCCAAGGAGAAGTAGAGATGCTGAAAGAACAAGGGAAAAAAGCTATAATAAAATACGACAAAATCATTTTACTTGAAAATAATAAAAAACAATATCCAGATATGAATATGGCAAAAAAAAAAACTCAAAATAAAAAAAGGAACCTATCAGAATCTCCAGAGACGGCAACAAACACAACAAACTTTATGAACATAGAAAAACAACCTGCTAAGATAAACAAGACTAATAACATAAGCAATTATATCATAAGAAAACCTACGCTCACATTGCCAGACAATTCACAAAGAAGCCTCCCTAATCAAAATTCAAAATAGCAACTAACGCCGCCTCCTCTCGAACTCCCAACACGGCTTGTCACCGCGGGAGCTCTAGACTATAACCCTCCAGCATGCCAACAACAAGATATTTACAAACAAAACCTTTACATTTGTACATACAATGTAAAATCCCTATTATCACCGCAAAGAATGCTACTGCTACAATACTCTTTAGAGAACATTAAATATGATATTATTGGACTAGCAGAAGTCAGAAGAAATGGAAATAATATCATTGAGGACGATCAGCATATATTCTGTCACACTGGGGAGTCCAAAGGACTCCATGGAGTCGGATTCTTAATTAAGAAAAAATACAAAAATAATATTGAAAATTACATAGGCATATCCGAAAGAGTTTGTCTGCTGAACTTGAACTTTGTAACAACGAAACTTTCACTTATACAAGTTTACGCACCCACCTCGGAGGCAACTGAGGAAGAGATTGATGCCTTCTATGACCAAATAGAAAATGCCCGAAGCCTTGCAACCGGCAAAGTAATATTATTGGGTGACTGGAATGCAAAGATAGGAAAAAGAAAACTCGAAGAAAACACAATAATAGGCCCATACTGCTACGGTGAGAGAAATCATAGAGGCAAAAAACTTGCTCAGTATGCTCTTAAAAATAAATTTACCATAATAAACACAATATTTAAAAAAAAAATCAAGAATCTTTGGACATGGATAACACCGGACAAACAAAACAAAAACCAAATAGACTTTATTTTGAGTAATCACTCAAAACTCTTTACCAACATAGAAGTCCTAAACAAACTCTCCTTCCCAAGTGATCATAGACTTTTGAGAGGAACAATAACTCTAAATACACAAAAGAAAAGCCGAGCTACCTTTAATTCAATCCCAGTAACCAACTTATCTAACGAGAAATCACAAGAAATATTCCTTCATGCCCTAAGAACAAAAATTGAACAATTGAGCTGGGAAGACAATGATGACATAGAGTCATATTATTTCAAGATAGAGTCATCCATACAAGAAAGTTTAAAGAATACTTCTCCTATCAAAACAAAGAAAGAAATAATATCAGAAGAAACTAAAAACCTAATTAAAAAACGCACCGATCTACAATATAAATCCTCCAAATCAAAAGAAGAAAAAAAAGAACTTTCAGAACTATACAAAATTACAAACAAACTACTTAAAAAAGAATACGATAACTACAGGATAGAAATAATTGAAAAACATTTATGCTCCTCTGGAAGCCAAAAGAAAGCATATAAACAATTAAATACGGGGAAAAAATGGATTCCAACATTGAAGACAAAAAATAAGCCAAAAGAACAACAAACTAGGAAAGACCTTGTAAAAATTGCCTCAAACTTCTACGAAGAGCTGTACGATGATAAATCTGCCGATAATAAAAGCTACGAAAAGTCTTCAAAAACAGGAGATAGAAATCAGACAATTCAACCTTTCCACAGCGCCGAAATAATAAAGAGAATTGAAAAATTGAAAAAAGATAAAAGTCCTGGGGCCGATAATATCCCAAACGAAGCTTTGATACTAGGAAGACATCTATTGTTAGGTCCGCTCACTACTCTCTTTAATAAAATACTTGAAAAACAAGAAATACCGACCAATTGGGCAAGGTCACGGATAACTCTTATATATAAAAAGGGAGATCCAGAGGACATAAATAACTACCGACCTATTAGTCTACTGCCTACAATTTATAAGTTGTTTGCTATGTGCCTGGAGAAAAGAATAGAGCCAACTATAGAAAAGAACCAACCGGTAGAACAGGCTGGCTTTCGCCAAGGGTACTCAACAATGGATCATATATATACCTTAGATCAAATAATTGAAAAATATGTAGAATACCAGGAAAAACTCTATATAGCATATGTTGACTACGCGAAAGCGTTCGACTCTATCTCGCATAAAAGTATCTGGGACGCGTTGGAGCATCAGAACCTTCACTCTACATACATCAATATTATCAAGGATATATATAGAAAAAGCTCAAGTCGGGTTAAACTGGACAGGCTAGGCCAAGAATTTAATATTCGTAGAGGCGTGAAACAGGGAGACCCGCTATCACCAAAGATCTTCATTGCTGTCTTACAAAACATAATGAAAGACCTAGACTGGGATCAAAAAGGAATAAATATAGATGGGAATAACCTCAGTAACCTGAGATTCGCCGACGATATAGTACTTTTTGCTAAGTCATCAAAACAACTTCAGGAAATGCTGATAGAACTAAGCGCTGTTAGCGAAAATATTGGGCTACAACTTAACACCTCAAAGACAAAGATAGCTACCAACGGCACTAAAGATATCATAATAATAAACCGAACAACAATGGAGTACGTAGAGAGCTATACATACCTTGGAAAACAAATTTCATTCCAAAACACAAGACACCTAGACGAAATAGAAAGGCGCATTAACATGACGTGGAAAAAATACTGGAGTAACAAGGAAATATTAAAATCAAAACTCCCAATAAGACTAAAGAAGAAAGTGATGGATTCGAGCCTCCTGCCCTGCTTAACATACGGTGCCCAAACCTGGATCTTTAACAAAAAAAATATGTCAAAAATACGCGCTTGTCAACGGGCTATGGAGAGGAGCATCCTCGGTATAAAAATTTTAGATAAAGAAAATAGTGAAAAAATAAGACAAAAGACCCAAGTGATAGACGCACTGAAACATGCACTACGTTTAAAATGGAAATGGGCAGGACACATCGCCCGCTCCTCTGCAGATAGATGGGTCAAGCGAGCAACCATTTGGAAGGGCCCTGGAGGTCCTGGAGCAAAAAGAAAAAAGGGCAGACCAACAGCTCGCTGGGTCGACGACATACCAGAAGTAGCAGGAAGAAACTGGGTGAAAACAGCTACCGACAGGAAAAAATGGAGGCAACTGGAGGAGGCCTATACCCGAAAGGGGCCATAACATATTTAGCTTAAAAAATTTATACTTAATGTACTTTTTTCTAACGGTAACCGATGTTTTGGATTAATAAAGGCTTTATTATTATTATTATTATTATAGTGTAGATAAACGACGCAAATTTCTAAATGGTACAAATTTCTATGAAAATACCCTCATTTATTTTTAAACGACTTCAAAATAGGAGGAGGTTTCTCAATTCGACCAATATATGTCGCAGGCAGATAGCTTAGTTAGCCGTTCAATTAACAACCTAGCCTAGCCTCTTAATTAAACAGCGCCGTTCAACTAGACTCCTGAATGATATCCAGCCGTAGCGTTTGGTACATTTAATAAACTGGCTGGCTAATGCTTAGGCCAGTAGTTTTTTAAAGATATCTTATTGGCTAGCGTTTGACCACTATCTCACCTGTTGGCAAGTGATGATATAATGTCTTAGTCTGACACTAAGGCAACACACTAGAAACAGTGACCACCGCGTGAATACCAGACACCAGAAATATATGTATTTGCATATACATACTACTACTTGTTATGTATGCACTTTTAGGTTTTTTTTTCACTCATATCAATTTAGGTTTGTTTATTTCACAAAAATGCGTATAATATGGTCACAGTACTGGAAATAGTAACATTAATGTCAATCTCGTATCGTACGTACGCGCTCCATTCATAGACACCCCCGTCCATGCCAACAGCCAACAGCAACAGCACAATCACAGAATACTTAATAGGCACAATGCGCGGCGGATTCATTCATACGTAGTCGTACTTTCTCGCTCATACACGCCATAACTATCAAATCATTGAGCGTCGGTCTCTCTCTGGCCAGCCGCCGGTCGGGCGGTACTCATTGACCAATTATTATCCTGTTGTTGGGATAGTCTATTTGTCTTTTTCAGATCTGCTTAGATCACAGACCTGTTACATATTAAACTTGATCGCGTACACCGGCCCCCGTGAGACCTTGAACAGAGTTTGTCTCTTTCTTTTGTATGGACAACTTATATATATACCATACATATAGTATAGAAAATATCTATATATTTTTCTATATTTTTTTTTAATATATTTAGTCCTATGACTAGCAGGGTGTTAGACAAGGACACACTCCCACCCGGGATGGATTCCCGCGTTGCGGATTGAACGGTGCGAACCATTTTAGTGTTGCCAACATAATGATTTTCCCCTAAATTTTGGGAATTTACGTATAAATATATAAACACCGTTCACAAAGGGGCGCAACAGGCGCCCCTTTGTGCCCGTCGCCCTGGGCGGTCGCCGGTCGCCAAACTGCGCCCTAAACGCCCCTACTGATGTCTGACAAAAAGACCTTAGCAAGGTAATTTTCACATCAGGCGCCGCTCTGCGGAACTTTCTAGCAATCCGACCGATTACATACATATATGTATATAGCTCCATCTCCCTCTATTCAGCGTTCGTTCGGCATTTGGTACCTACCCTACCATTATAATAATTAAGATAGTTTAACAAGTGGATTATTGAAAAGTACACCGCCGTATCACGTATTGTTTCTCTATCAGAAGGTTGTCTGGAAGAGATCGCTCTTAGCGATAAGACCGCCTATTGTTACACTTGTTTTATTTATTGTATTGTACTGTTTCTTTATTATGGTGTTCAATAAAGAGTTTTCTATTCTATTCTATTATTGAAAAGTAGAAAAAACCTGACTGCGTGAAAAAAACATTTATTAGCTTTTCTTATTCCAAGAACCAATAAAACATATAAGTTATTATTTCTATATTCGTAGTCACCGTTACAAATTCTTTATTTAATTACCACACTTGATGTATTTTGAAAACATACATTTTTAGGGTTCCGTACCCAAAGGGTAAAACGGGACCCTATTACTAAGACTCCGCTGTCCGTCTGTCTGTCTGTCTGTCTGTCTGTCCGTCTGTCACCAAGCTATAGCTCATTAACCGTGATAGTTAGACAGTTGACATTTTCACAGATGGTGTATTTCTGTTGCCGCTAGAACAACAAATACAAAAAACAAAATAAAGTTAAAAATTAAAGGGGGTCCCCATACAAAAAAACGTGTTTTTAAACGCCATCTATCTAATTAGTTTCGGCAAAATGACATAGATGGCGCTAATAAACGAGCCCCGTCTTTCTAGATCGCGACCAAACCAAATATTCTTGGTAATATCAATTAATCAAATATATGATTTTTCGTATTGTACGGAACCCTCCCTAAGTGTGCGATAAGAGACGCGATGCTGACTCGCACTTGGCCAGTTTTATTTAGATTACTTTTTGACGCCATAAATCCTTAATTTTGTTTTTTTTTTATGTACCCAGTGTCACTCTCTTCAGTTCGACTAAGACGAAATAATTGACACTCACATAAAAATACGACAACCCGTTTAGGCTCTTGGGCATGCCAAAGAAATATACATACATACATACCTATATACGCTCGAAAAACATAACGCCCCTTCTTTCGCAGTCGGGTAAAAACTAAAACAACCGACTTCCATGCCGCGCGAGTCAGTATCAGTTGCAAGTTTGAGACGTTTATCGACATATCTCTGGAGATACTTATCAGATCTCGATGAAATTGCAATGGGATACCACTCCTGGGATATCACCTATCCAACAAAAAAGAATCATCTAAATCGGTTCATAAACGACGAAGTTATCCGCGAACAAAAAGTATACGGTCGTATTGAGAAACCTCTTCCTTTTTTGAAGTCGGTAAAAAATTATATTATTATAGTCATATTATTATATTCATCATATTCTTGTTATTTGTTGTATTTAGTCTACATAATTATATTATAATAATATACTAACATTTTCTGTCAAGTGGATGTTACGGTGCGTACAGACTATGTAACATGTTATAATATCATGTTTTATAACATTCCGTGTCCACATTGTCTGAAACATGTTAAATAACAATTTTATAACATGTTATGTTACCTATTCTGTACGCACCCTTAGATTATCCAGTACCTACTACAGTTAGGGCCGGTTTCACCGGTTCCTGATAATGCGTTAGATAATTATCTGACACATGGCGCCATATAAAAGCTGTCAAAAATCTATCAGATTTCTTCATATTAGCGATATCATGAACCCGTGAAACTGGCCCATAGAGTTTGTTTTATTACATTTACCTTACCTTTACCTTTTTAGTAGAACTACTCGTTTAAAACAATTATACATTGCTTATATCTTACTTACGTATATTGGTTACATAGATTTTACTACGTATATACCAAACACTTAACACTTACTTAAAAATTATAACAACATAATACTAATAATTAGGTACGGTCTACTTATAACATTCGACTTGTGAGTAGTCTACATCTACAATATAAAATTATCACAACATAAGTAAATTATAATTTCTCTCAAAACTTAAGATCCTACTTCTATAAACCTATCTAAGTTTATCTAAGTGCTACTTAGTCTTTATTTTTAACGCGCAGCCACAATATAAAATAATAAGTTATTGCGCAACTTACAACATTTAAGCTTATTTTAAGCCTACTTAAAACATCCATTCTTCTACAGACAAGATAATTTCTGTGATTCTATATACAAGTTGCTAGCACTTCCTCCATTATAAATTATAATATTTAATTATTCACTGAGTAAACTGCTGTTCTAATATCTCATTGTTCTTGGTTCCTAAATAGATATTGTATGGAATCCTCGTGTAAAGCTATCATAAGCATGATTATGCCACCAGTAAGAATCCCTAATACTGCTAATAATAAATTAATGGTCTTCCCATGGTTGTTTTGGTTTATTTCCGGCACTAAATCCGCCAACGCTATGTAGAAGAAGGTCCCCGCCGTCGCGGCATATATCCACTGAGAGGCGGATTCGTGGTCTTCTGCGAGCCAGATACCCCCCGCCATGCCCATGAAACTGAGAATCGAGGACAGGACGTTGTAGTAGAGAGCGCGTCTGATGCTCATACCGGACCGCAGCAAGACGGCGAAGTCACCGAGCTCGTGCGGCAGCTCATGGCAGAAAACCGCCAGTGCTGTGGCAAAACCTGTTACCGGATCCCCGCTAAACGCGGCACCGATCGCCAGTCCGTCGGTCAGGTTATGCAGCCCGTCACCCACTATCACCATTAAAGCTGTCGACGTCATCGGCCTTTCCGCGGGCGGTGGCGGCGAACCCGGCATCATGGCACCCAACTCTATCGGCTCTATTTGCTTCGCGGCCTCGGTCTTCATTTCTTCCACGGTCTTTCCTTGCGAGTGGTCGTGAGAGTGGCCGTGGCCTCCGTGCAATGTTTGCATGATAGCTTCGACTGCGTAGAACAATAGGATCGTGAGGAAGGTAACGCTGCATTTTAGTACGACTTCTGTTTCTTCTTCCGGCTCGAAAGGAGAGGCGTGGGATTTGAGCGCGTGGGGCAATAGATGTAGAAGAGCGTCACCGCATAAGGTCCCCACAGCCACTGCTATTAGGAAGTGCAACACGTAGCTGAAAATTGCGGACTTCAGAAGTGGCACTATTGCTACACCGAGCAAACCTGTTGCACTGATGACCAGGATGCTCAGGCTTGCGTATATCCATGCTGAAAAGATAATTGGAATATATTTTATAGTACCTATAGTTAAGTTCAGGTCAGTTATAGATCTGGATAATTGACTACATAATCTTTGGGTTTTTAATTTCATAAAAAACTCACTCCAGTGTCTTTCCAATGTGGGTCCGCTGGCAGCAGTCTTGTAGCAAGACCGTTGGTCGAGCTGGTACACCAATGCTGGACACATCTCGAGGAAGGTCTTCTGTCCGATCGTAATGACACCTGGCTCGTTCTCCATTCCGTATACCTCCAATATTTCTTTCGGGGACAGGCATGATTTCTTCAGTATTGGCTCTTCTAAAAACAATCGAATGCTTTATAAGTATGAGATTATTATTTCTTGAATAGGTACTTGAAATACGGGTTGGGATATTTGCGCAATGTGGATTAGACTAGAGTCATTTGTTCGTCTCATTGCCGCCTTTCATTTCCAGAAAAGCACAATTCCATCTTAGACCGCATTGTTACTTATCTCCAGTGGCAAGTGCTTGTTTGTGTCGAAATATTTTTTTTTTTAATAAATATAATCTCGCGCGAGGTAACGCTCAAATATTAAAAAACATGTAAGCAAAATGACCAAATTATGTTTATTAATACAATCTAATACTATAAGAATCTTTGTCCTGACATACTGACTGACTGACTGACAGACACCGCACAGCCTAAACCACTGATCGTAGAGACATGAAATTTGGAGAGTATATTTGTCTTAGTACGTAAGGGAGTACTAAGAAAGGATTTTCCAAAATTCACCCCTTAAGGGTATGAAATGGGGGTTTAAAGTTTGTATGGAGAAACAAGATTAGATAGTCTTTTCTATCCGAAACTTCACACAAGTGCTTCAATAAAAAATAAGTAAAGACGTGTTTCAGGTTTTTTTGAAATTCTACCCCTAAGAGGGTGAAATGGGGTAACAGTGTGAAAAATCAATATTGTTTCGGATTGCGCTGAAATTTGGCATGCAGATAGTTATTACGACGTTAGTTACCTCTGAGAAAGGATTTTCCAAAATTCACCCCTGAAGGGGATGAAACGGGGGTTCAGAGTTTGCATGGAAAAACAAGATTAGATAGTATTTTCTATTCGAAACTTCATACAAGTGCTCCAGTAAAAAAATAAGTAAATACGTGTTTCAGGTTTTATTGAAATTCCACCCCAAATAGGGTGAAATGGGGTAACAAAGTGTGAAAATAAATATTGTTTCGGATTGCGCTGAAATTTGGCATGCACGTAGTTATTACGACGTTAGTTCCGGATTTTCCAAAATTCACCCCTGCAGGGCTAGCATGGCCTTATCGCCTGACGAAAGACAAAATTGTTTCCCTCTATTTTTCGCCACTGACAGGAGATCAACACAACAATTTAAACGTTTGGTGAAGTTTAACCACGAGTTTTGATTTTGTTTCTTATTAAAAAGTTTAAAAAAAGAATTGATTAAAAGTCAGCGGGCGTTTATAATTGTTGAAAAACTTTACTTATAATTTGCCTTCTCCAACAAACATTATATTGTTACGTGCGGGGTGGTATTAAAATGCCAATCCGATGAGATGATCGTTTATTTCCACTTGAACACTAGGTTAGCACAATGTTCCACATCGTCTTGCACAATTATCAAAAGTCCGTTAACACACACTGAGGTCGTTGGTAATCACAATCACTGATTTCACTGTTCACAACACTAATTCACTGATAACTCTTAACGATCACTTGGTCGCTATCCGCGCTTAGATGGTTACTCTGTCGCTTCAAAAGAATGACTGACTTAACGCCGCGGTGCGACGCTTTATATAGGACACAATAATTATTCTAGAAAATCCTCGATCAATAAAGAATAAAAATAACAGACAAACAAGCAATAAATCAAAAACAAAAGGGGCGGCTTTCCTTTGAACATCTGATGTAAACAACTTTACCATACATGCTAATTTTATCTCTAACTACTTATGAATAAGGTTCAATCTTAACTACAAAACTAGGTACATTGACTAGGGTTGGGATTCCAGGAAGGTTACTTTTATGACGGTCGGGTCGGGTGTTTATAGCTCCTAATTACTCTATTGTTTCCCACGCTATTTTTGTTCGAGAAGCTTGGCGAAACATCGCGACTCGACGACGCGATGTAACATTATCCCCTTCTTAGTTATGATCGTTCCGATCATCATTTGTTCCATGGTATCGTGTAAGTCGATCGATGTGTACTACCCTCGGCTTTCCTCTCTGGCCTCGTTTAATGCGGTAGGTAACGTCGTTTATCTTCGTGATAATCTGGTATGGTCCTTCCCAATGAGCCTGCATCTTCGGACTTTTTCCTTTCCTTCGTAGTGGGTTGTGTAACCAGACGAGAGTTCCTTCTTCGAAACCCATCGTATTCGCTCTACGATCGTACCGGGTCTTCATTTTTTCACCAGTTTTTAAACTATTCTCTCGAACTATCCTGTGCACTTCGTCCAGCTGACTACGAAGATCACTGACATAGTCGGTTACAGGCTTCGGAGCATCTGGCTGGGAACCAGTTATGGCGTCGATAGGAAGTCTTAGTTCGTGTCCAAAATTCACATTTGCAGGAGTGATACCAGTGCTGTCATGGGTAGCGGAACGGTATGACAACAAGAACAGAGGTATGTACTGATCCCAGTCACGTTGATGTGCGTCCACGACTTTAGTCTGGTTAAACCTCTCAACCATTCCGTCTGACTGTGGATGAGCTGCCGTTGTCCGCGTCTTTTGGATCCCGAGAAGGGTGCACATTTCCTGGAATAGGGCAGACTCGAAGTTCCTTCCTTGATCGGAATGCAGTTCCATCGGTACACCAAATCGACAGATCACTTCTTGCACCAACTTCTTTGCAACTGTCTTTGCTTCCTGGTTTGGTGTCGCGAAAACTTCGGGCCATTTGCTGAAGTAATCTTGCACTACGATGATGTACTTGTTGCCTTCTTCAGTCTCGGGAAATGGCCCGGCAACATCCACGGCAATGCGCTCCCATGGTGGTCCAACGTTGTACAATTTTAGTTGTCCTTTACTTCTTGTCTTCGGTCCTTTTACTGATGCGCATGCAGTGCACTTCCTGCACCAATCTTCCACATCCTCGCGGCTGTGTACCCAATAAAATCGTTGACGAACCTTCACAAGAGTTTTCTTAACTCCTAGATGTCCACCAGAAACTCCATCATGAATGTGTCGTAGTAGAGATGCCACTTTACTCCGGGGAACAACGACCTGCATCGTAGTTTCTTTTCCATTGCTGTTTTCCCATTTTCGGTACAAGATTCCTTGTTCCAGAGTCAGGCTGTCCCACTGAGCCCAGTAACTTTTTGTAATTGGGCTGCAAGCTGACACGTCGCTCCACTGGGGCTTATTTCCAGACTTTATCCAATCCAGTACAGGTCGTAAATGACTGTCCTCCGATTGTGCTTGTCTCATATTTTCGCCGTTCCATTCGTCATCTGTTCTATCCATCCTGATGACTCTGACTTCTTCTTGAGACTCGTGCTTCTCGCAGTGTTTACAGTCATGTGCACGAGGTCTTCTTGACAGGGCATCGGCGTTGCTATGGCCCTTTCCACTGCGATGTTCTGTCACGAAATTGAACTCTTGAAGTTGCTCGATCCATCGTGCCACTTGACCTTCCGGGCTCTTAAACTGTAGAAGCCATTTTAGAGCAGCGTGGTCAGTTCTGAGCGTAAACTCCCTTCCGATGAGGTACTTGTTGAAGTGCTGAAGAGTCTTTACCACAGCTAGCAACTCGCGGCGGATGACACAGTAGTTTCGTTCTGGTTTGCATAATGATTTACTGAAGTATGCTATGACCACTTCTTGATCTCCTTGGATTTGCGAGAGAACTCCTCCAATTCCCGTGTTGCTGGCATCAGTGTCCACAATAAATCTTGCATCTCTGGTAGGGTACCCCAAGATCGGCGTTTCACACAGTCGCTGCTTAAGATTATTGAAGGCGGATTCACACTCTAAGTCCCATACAAATGTGCGCTTTTCTTCTGTCAGCCGATGTAAGGGTTTGGCAATTCCAGAAAAGTTCTTGACGAACCGCCGATAGTAAGCGCATAGTCCCAAAAACGACCTTACATCCGTTTTATTCTTCGGGGTAGGCCAAGTTTGGACAGCCTTAATTTTGTCAGGATCAGTTTGTACCCCGTTCTCCGAAATGATGTGTCCAAGGTAGCTGACTTTGGATTTAAAGAAGTCACACTTTTTGGCACTCAGCTTCAGGTTTGTTTCACATAGACGGTTCAAAACCTTCTCCAGATTCTGCAGATGTTCAGTAAAATCACGGCCCAAAATGATGACGTCATCCAGGTACACCAAGCATACGTCTCCCAGTAATCCAACTATTACTCTGTCCATGAGACGTTCGAACGTTGCTGGAGCATTACACAGTCCAAATGGCATGACGTTGAATTGCCAGAGTTCATTTCCAATGCCCGTACTGAATGCTGTCTTCTCTTTGTCTTCTGGACTGATTTCTACCTGCCAGTAGCCACTCTTCAGGTCAACCGTTGAAAACCACTTCATTCCACTGAGCATGTCCAGTGTATCGTCTATTCGAGGCAAGGGATAGCTGTCCTTCTTTGTGACTTCATTAAGTATTCTGTAATCTACGCAGAATGTGGTGGAGCCATCTTTCTTTTTCACCAGAACCACTGGCGATGACCAAGGACTTGTAGATGGTTCGATGACTTTTTCTTTGGCTCTCGTATCATGTCTGCAACTTCAGCTTCTTTCGCCCATGGAATCCTTCGCGGCCTCTGTCGTATAGGTCTTGCGGCGCCAGTGTCAATTTTGTGTTTGACAAGTCCGGAACGTCCACAGTTGTTTCCAGCGGCGAAGACGTCTTTAAACCGCATCAACAGACGTTTTGCTTGTGACAGCTGAGCGAATGTTAAGTCTTTGGATGATTCCAGCAGCTGTGATATTAGATCTTCCGAGCTTGGTTCCCTAGAAGTTATATCCGTTCGTCGCAGGTACTTCACTTCTTGACATTTTCCAATTATGCTGTTTTTCTTCAGATGAACTTCTTCATTGCCAAGGTTAAGAATTCGCACACTGGCCGTTCTGTTTGTCATGAGCAATGTTCTTGCAGTAACCCAGGTCGGATGTGTGCCCTCATCTTCGGCAACTACACATAGTCCACTCTTGACTGTATTTGGAAATTTCACTCGAACAATATTTTGCGATTTTGGAGCCAACACGACGTCCTTGAGACAGTAAAGCTTACACGGTGCCGTTCCTTCGAAGAACACTTCTTGCTCGGGAAACCGGAGAACACCACGGGCCACATCCAATATGCAATGCTGCTTCTCCAAAAAGTCCAATCCCAGAATGCAATTATCAGTTATGTGGGCAATCAGTACAGGATGAATGTATGAGTGCTCACCGATGATTATCTCCACGTCGGTATCGCCAAGGACAGGAACTGACTGGCTGGTTGCTGTCCGTAGTGAGCATGCTGCAGATCGATGTTTCCGTGATATAAATCGTTGCAGGAATTCAGGCTTCACAATTGTGCGCGATGCTCCTGTGTCCACTGTGAACTTGCAGGTCTTGTTGTTTAGGGTGCCCTCGACGATTAAGCTGTTTCCGTTGCACACTTGTGTCACAGTGACGGTGGGGGCTCTCTCTTGACCAGCCAGCGCCCGCCCCGCGGCCCTGGCGACGTTTAGTTTAACGCCTCCTCATCCACTTGGGTCTCGCAATTTCTGACCCGTTTCTTCGTTTTCGGGCAATCAATCCGAATATGCCCTCTTTCGTAACATGTCGGTCCATAACGGGGCTTCCTGGTTTCAGTCACTAGCTCCAGAACTCTGTATGGTTTGGTGTCTCGTCGCACTGCTTCCACTTCCAAGGCATGAGCGAGGGCGTTCTTGAGTGTCTGATGATGCCCCAATCGTACCGCAGCGCGTACCTCATCATCCCTGATTCCATCCACAAAGCTCTGTAGAGATGTCACTTCAATGGTTGATGGCGTCGACACGTAGGCTCGTCGGACCAACCTCTCGATTTCATCTGCCCACTGTTGCAATGTCTCTGTGGGCTTCTGGGTGCGCTCACGTAGTTGGGCCCTGTACGCATGCTCCGTATGCTTGTCACCATAGCGCGTTTCGAGGGCTTCCAGCAGGGTCTTCAAGTCCTTTCCTCTTCAGGTATGCGTTCCAGGATAAGCTGAGCGTCTCCTTTCAGCGCTAATGTGAGCGCTGTATTTGCGTGCTCGTCTGTCCAGCCACAGCTTTTCTACAGCGTCTTAAATTGGAATTTGTAGGCTGCCCACGAAGATGTTCCATCGAAGTGTGGTAAATCCAGTTTGAAGGGCGAGGTAGTAGCGGGAACCTGGCTGCTCTGTCCAACTCCTCGTAATTCCAGTTTCTGGACCTTATTAGCCAGGTCATTCACGGTCTGCTCGTGTACATCGAGTCGCTCTTCCACCTCTTTGACGCTGGTTTCCACCTTTTTGATCTTCTCTCCCATGCCGGCAAGCCCGCTCTGCAACTGACGTGTAATTGCCTCTTCCAGGTTACGGCTGGCTTTTTGTTGTGCCGCTTGTACAGCCTGTAGTGAAGCCTGTTGATTGAGACGTGGGGTTTTATATGTGTGACGAAAACCACTAAGTCCACAATTAAAATTATTTATTAACAATAACAAACTATATAAAATACGCTAAGTAGTTATACGAAAAACTAAACTGTACAATTAAAGGGTCGTGGGTAAAAAGGCCCGTCTGATTATGCCTTCTATATGAAATAAACTCTCCTGTATATTTGGCCGGCTTCAGTACGCAGCAGGTGACCGGATTGGTAGCAGCAGCCACCTTTGGTCCTGAGTCCCAGGGCTCGCAGGTTAGTAGGTGTTCTAGGTATGCTAACCCGAACTTAGGACCCTGTAATAGGACAACGAAATGAGCCCTCTGTAACCTGGCCGGCCACTCCTAATTACCACGAGGTGAAATGACGTGATCGTGCGAGTGGCCGTCTAAGTAATAAGTATCAGATCGGAAGTGCCTACTTACCCAAAATACTCGGGGTGCGCTTATAGCTACAAACGTGAACTTTTCACTTTCTATAAACTTTGTTAAAAATGCGATATAGGTACGGAAGTAGTTTATCAAAATAAGACGCGAAGCACGAGCGAGGGTCGGCCGCGATGTGGAGGCAAGGACCGAGCGGGGCGCGGTGCGCGGTGTGCGGGCGGTAAACCGGTGGCGGGGAAGGTCGTTATCGCCGCGCGCCGGCCGGTGCCTGTGGCTATCAGTAGGTAGGTACCGACGGCAACAAAATATTTAGATCGACTAGCTAGACAGAAGCATAAGTGACGATATCAATTATTAAATTGTATTGTAACGTTACCACGTTACAGTACCCCCTCGCGCAATGAGGATTTTATTCGTTTTTTATAAAGAATAAAATTCTTGACATGACATCAGATTTTTAAAAATTATTTCATAGTATAAGTATAATATTTTATTTAGAAGTTAACAAGGTAAGCTTAACGCTTTCCTTATGATAAAAGATGATGTCTGCCTATAACAAATACTGAGGCACGCAGTACTTTATACCGCGTGAAAAACAGGTAGGTAGTATTTATAATAAATGTTTGCCAATATATACGTACTACCTTTTTTTTTGTACTATTTTTATTTATTTACTTAGTAGCTATATAAAGATAATTAATTATGATTAGGTTTGATTCTTTTTTTTTTGTTTGTATATATTAATTAATTTAAGTTCACAAGTTTTAAGTCTTTTATATGCCAAGAACCTATGTTTTTGCCAGTCATATCTTGAAGTTCGTATACGAGAGGTGACTTCTTAACAATAACTTTAGCCTTGATAAATTTTGGCGCCAATTTTTTCGAAAATTTATTATCTTTATCGCTTAAGAAGTAAGCACGTTTCATGACAATATCGCCAACATTGAATTCGGCAAATTTGCGCCTTAAGTTATAGTGCGATGTATTCTTCTCGTGCGCTTGCCATAGTCTCGATTGCACAGTGTCAAATATAGTTGACAAGCAACCTAAATTCTCCACATAAATGTCTCGCGGTTGAAACAGTATTTCTTTGCCAAGGTCATTTTCAGTATAATGACTACCACAGCTGACTAATTCTCTGCCAAATACCAAGAATGCAGGAGTGAATCCTGTGACTTCATTCACTGAGCTGTTAATGGCGAATTGGACCTTAGGAATGTACAAGTCCCACGATCTATGGTCGTCGTTTACAAAAGTTGATATGCAAGTAATTATTGTTTTATTATACCGCTCCACCAAGTTAACCTGAGGGGTATATTTAGGGGTAAAATAAACGTTTGGAATATTATATTTTTTAAACAAACTGTCTGATACTTTGCCAGTAAATTGAGTTCCGTTGTCCATTAGAACGGTTTGCGGAATACCATGGATGAGAAATACGCTGTCTTCTAAGATTTTACATATTATGTCAGAGGTTGCTCGTTTTATTGGAAAAATAATGCAATATTTTGAAAAACAGCAGGTTATAACCAAAATGTAATTATTTTGCTTTCTTGTTGAAGGAAGTGGACCCATAAGGTCGATTGAAATCAACTGGAAGGGTCGAGAACAGTTTTTAGGTCGACCCATTAGTCCTAGTGTTTGATGATTTTGGGACTTGTAGGTTAAACATTTATCGCAACTACCTATAAACTTTACGACGTCTTGGTACATGCTAGGCCAATAGTAATTTAATGCTAGCCGTCGATAAGTCTTAAAAATGCCCATATGTCCAGCAATAGGTTCTGAATGGTTTTCAAAAATAGCCTTTTCTCGAATTTCCTCAGGTAGGACCTCCTTCCACGAAAATTCCGAAGTAAGGTCATACTTATTTTTAGATATATAAGGCATTATTCTGAATCAGGAAGTTGGGAAATTTTGCAGGATCTTTACGACAACCATTAACTATTTTTCTATACCACAGATCGTTTGAATTATCCAAATAAGAGTTGGTACTGAGGGCGCTTACCGGGACGCTTCTAGAGAGGGCGTCAGGAATAACATTGTCTACTCCTTTTCTATGTTTAAGGACAAAGTTAAAGGCTGATAGACGTACTCCCCAACGAGCCAGGCGTCCTGTGGGATTACTTATAGACAAGAACCATTTAAGTGCGCTATGATCGGTATAAACCGTAAATGGTTGACCGTTTTCAATATAACAGCGCCAATATTCGAGGGCAGTAACAACGGCTAAGGTTTCACGTTCGGTGATGCTGTAATTCTTTTCAGCGGCTGTTAATGACTTGCTCATGTAAGCTATTGGATGTTCCTTCCGTTAACGTTTTGAGTAAGCATTGCGCCTATGCCGTAATTGCTTGCATCTGTGTGCACCTCAAATGGCTTGTTATAGTCTGGACATGATAAAACAGGCGCTGAGACCAAACAATCCTTTAATTTGTGAAAGGCGGTGTCAGCTTCAGGAGACCATTCGAACGTGGCCTTGCCTAACTTTTTGGATGTCAATTTATTTAGGGGTCCAGCGATGGTACTAAAATTTGGAACAAAACGTCTATACCATGTCGCTGTTCCTAAGAAACGCTTTAAGTCCTTAATGCATGTAGGTGTAGGGTAATTCAGTATCGCGTCTACTTTTGCTGGATCTGTGCACAAACCTGAACTGTTGACGACATATCCAAGATATTTGAGTTCAGGCTTGAAGAATTCGCACTTTTCCAGGTTGACGGTTAGGTTTGCCTGTTTTAACTTATCCAGAACACGTAAAAGTAATGTCACGTGACTATTAAAGTCTTTAGATGCAACGATGACGTCATCTAAATACGCAAATACTTGTAGATTGAACTCAGTAAATAGTAAATCGACAAGTCTTTGTTGAGTCGCTGGAGCATTTGTTAAACCGAACGCTGTTCTCTTAAAGCGGTAAGTTCCTCTATTGGGGACATAGAACGCTGTTTTATCCCTGTCGCTTTTATTTATCGATATCTGCCAAAACGCTTTTGATAAATCGATACTGGACAGATAGCGCGCGTCTCTCAAATTGTCCAGAATCTCGGAAATATATGGCAAGTTATACGCATCACGTCTTGTCACAGAATTGAGTTTCCGGCTGTCCAGACAAAATCGTGGTTCACCGTTCTTTTTTTTAACAATGAGAACAGGAGACGACCATGCGCTTTCACAGGGCTCGATCACGTCAAGCGAAAGCATCTCATCAACCTGATCCACTAAAATACGTTGTTTTTCTGGAGACAACCGGTAATAGCGTTGACGTATGGGCTTGGAGTCTCCAGTATCAATGTGATGACTGATGAGGCTTGTAACTCCTAGACCTTTGCGCTGAAAAGAGATAGCGTCAAATTGTCTGATGACATCATCCGCTATATCTTTTTGTGATGTCGTTAAATTTGAGTAACCTTGGACGAAGGTATTGGTTTGCTCAGATACTTCAAGAGAAAGTGTGTTTTTAACGTTGTCATTATTAGGGATGACAACACTATTTATATACTTGGGGCAAAGTTGAAATTTACGCCAAAAATCTATACCTAAGATAAGGCTTGGTTTTATTTCAGGGATGACGAAAGCTTTCAACGTGTGACATTGATTTTCAAATTGAATTGGGATATTAATATATCCGATGCTGTTCAACTTTTGACCACCTGCTGCTGTGACGGATATTCTAAGATCGTCTTCGAGTAGTAAACCCTGGATGGAAATGGCGTCATGGCCACCGTTGCCCAAGATAGTTACGGCTGAGCCAGAATCTAAAAGCCCTGACATAGTCAAGCCATGAACGGATACAAATGGTCTGTCGTCAAAATCATAATTTTTGTCGAGAATTGTGTGAATGTTGTAGGATTTAAAAAACAATCTTACTGTATGTAACCAATTCTGCCACTCATTTTTATCTGTTTTGACATTTACACAATTCTCCGCTATTCGTTTTTTGAATTAGGATTACGATTCTTGCAATTCGGACACTCGGGAGTCTTTACGCCTTTGCGACCACAAACGAAACAAATGATTTCATTCTTGTTTGCAGTGCACTGCCTGAGGTTGTGTGAATCATTGCGGCAGCGGGGGCAGTAACGAGGCTTACGATTAGAAGAATCGATCGCGTGTACATAATTAGTTATATTATTTTGTTGATTAGATTTATTTACGTTAGAATTGAAATCACTGGTTTTAGCGAAAGTTCGAGTAGAAAATCTGTTTGTATGATTCGCATTGTTATTTGAAGTACTACCGGAATAAGCAAATTCCGGCGCTAAAGTATCCGCCGTCGGACGGGGAGGTTTCTTAAAATGAGCAACACGTGCTTGTATATTTTCGTGGTTACGACATATAGTTTTTAGTTGCTGAATTGTTTTAATTTCTGAAACAGAAGTCAGAGCAATCGCATAAGATGGACGAATGTTATGTAGTATTATTTCTAGTTTTTCACCTTCCGACATTTTTTTTGTTAGCCTTGAAAAAAGTCCAGACATTATGGCGAGAAAAATTACTATACTTTCGGTTTCTCCTTGTGTTCGTGATCTGATCTCTGAAAGTAGTCTATAATCAAAATCTGGCTGATCAAAGTCACGTTTTAGGACGATTACTAGCTCTTCCCAGCTAGCGACATTATCACTTATACTTCTGAACCAGTGAATCGCATCGCCTACAAAGATCTCAGTAGCGTTTGCTAAGACCTTATCTTGGGAAATGTTTTTTGCTAAGCAAAATTCATTTAAACGTTGTATGAAAGCTCTTACGCATGATTTGCCATCGTATTTAATTTTGGAAAAAAGATTTGTATTGCTGCCCTCACAACAAACGGTTATATTAAGTGGTGTTGCTGAGGCAGTTGAAGCAGAAGGCAAATCATAGCCTGATGTGGCGAGTGGGTCTGATACTGAATCCCGCAGAGAATTAAAATCTG
Source organism: Cabera pusaria (assembly GCA_954871355.1). Lineage (NCBI taxonomy): Eukaryota > Metazoa > Arthropoda > Insecta > Lepidoptera > Geometridae > Cabera > Cabera pusaria. Next base: position 20,716,505 of record OX940887.1, read on the forward strand.
AAACTGCTTTTTTATAAAAAGCAACGCAGTCCTCGTATTCATTTCTGCATTGTTTGTCGGGTGTGATGCGATTAAGTCGATGATATAAATGATTTAGTAAATTTTGAGTACGTTGTAATGTGCTTTTATCCAGAGGTGTAGAAGATAGATAGGAGTTGACCTTCTCGAGTACTACTACAATACTACTTAAATCGTCAGATACATCGAAAGGACTTTCTAAGATGTCCTCAGAAACAAACAAGGGACCGCATTTAGCAATTTGTTTCCGAAGATCCTGGACTGTCGTCGCAGGAGTTTCTCCTCTAATAGCGACCTCATATTCGAGTTCCGCTTTTTGGAGCGACATGAATTTTATCGGATGTTCCATATTGCATTAATAACACAAAGTCAGTGTACAAAAAAAAACGCAATGAGTTTGGGTAAGTACGACAATAAATTAACAATAGAAATACTCCGTCTGTCACACTGAATATTTTAACATAGTAACGTTTACGGTTGATTAAAAATAAACATGCAAAATCAAGAGAGAAATTAAAAATATACCAGTCACCAATCAATTAGAATATAAGAATACAACTAATGTGTACGAACACTTACAAATAAAATACTCATATACTTAATTATGCTGCTGACTGTACTTCAAATTAATATTCTGGTGAAAAAATATTATCAACACAAAATATTAAAAAATATAATCAGAGATTTATTTTTATGCGAGCGGTACTTATGATAACCTGTTCGGAACAAGACAGCCGCTCGCTATGTAGCTTGTGTTGCGTACGCTTTAGTTGTTAGCAACCCAGAAAACGTTTAACATTCAGGGACAGGCACACTACACACAACTAATACGAAGGCAAAATCAGACCATTAAATATTACCACGGTACGGGCGCCAGTGAGACGTGGGGTTTTATATGTGTGACGAAAACCACTAAGTCCACAATTAAAATTATTTATTAACAATAACAAACTATATAAAATACGCTAAGTAGTTATACGAAAAACTAAACTGTACAATTAAAGGGTCGTGGGTAAAAAGGCCCGTCTGATTATGCCTTCTATATGAAATAAACTCTCCTGTATATTTGGCCGGCTTCAGTACGCAGCAGGTGACCGGATTGGTAGCAGCAGCCACCTTTGGTCCTGAGTCCCAGGGCTCGCAGGTTAGTAGGTGTTCTAGGTATGCTAACCCGAACTTAGGACCCTGTAATAGGACAACGAAATGAGCCCTCTGTAACCTGGCCGGCCACTCCTAATTACCACGAGGTGAAATGACGTGATTGTGCGAGTGGCCGTCTAAGTAATAAGTATCAGATCGGAAGTGCCTACTTACCCAAAATACTCGGGGTGCGCTTATAGCTACAAACGTGAACTTTTCACTTTCTATAAACTTTGTTAAAAATGCGATATAGGTACGGAAGTAGTTTATCAAAATAAGACGCGAAGCACGAGCGAGGGTCGGCCGCGATGTGGAGGCAAGGACCGAGCGGGGCGCGGTGCGCGGTGTGCGGGCGGTAAACCGGTGGTGGGGAAGGTCGTTATCGCCGCGCGCCGGCCGGTGCCTGTGGCTATCAGTAGGTAGGTACCGACGGCAACAAAATATTTAGATCGACTAGCTAGACAGAAGCATAAGTGACGATATCAATTATTAAATTGTATTGTAACGTTACCACGTTACATGATCGTGGCGTGTAGTCTGCAGAGCAGCCTGTTGTTCCTCTCGTACAGCTTGTAGTGCAGCCTTTTGTTCCTGGCGTGCAGTTTCTTGTCCAGCTAGGATAGCGGCTAGCATGGCCTCCAGGCCTCCATCCGTAGTTCGACTCGCCGGCGGTGGTGTAGGTGGCGCTGCCATTGGTGTTGCTGCTGGCTCTTCCAATGTGGATGTTCCTCCTCCCGATGCTTCAAGCTCCTTCTGCCGGGTTGCATCCATCTCCGCCTGTCGCCTGGTGCGTGGAGTACGCGTATCTTCCCTCGGAGTGATTGGCATTCCGCTTCTGATACCAATTGTTACGTGCGGGGTGGTATTAAAATGCCAATCCGATGAGATGATCGTTTATTTCCACTTGAACACTAGGTTAGCACAATGTTCCACAGTAGTTGTCCAAATCGTCTTGCACAATTATCAAAAGTCCGTTAACACACACTGAGGTCGTTGGTAATCACAATCACTGATTTCACTGTTCACAACACTAATTCACTGATAACACTTAACGATCACTTGGTCGCTATCCGCGCTTAGATGGTTACTCTGTCGCTTCCAAAGAAATACTGACTTAACGCCGCGGTGCGACGCTTTATATAGGACACAATAATTATTCTAGAAAATCCTCGATCAATAAAGAATAAAAATAACAGACAAACAAGCAATACATCAAAAACAAAAGGAGCGGGTTTCTTTTGAACATCTGATGTAAACAACTTTACCATACATGATCTCTAACTACTTATGAATAAGGTTCAATCTTAACTACAAAACTAGGTACATTGACTAGGGTCGGGATTCCAGGAAGGTTACTTTTATGACGGTCGGGTCGGGTGTTTATAGCCCCTCTATTGTTTCCCACGCTATTTTTGTTCGAGAAGCTTGGCGAAACATCGCGACTCGACGACGCGATGTAACAATATATATAGAATAGAATAACCGAGAAATGCAAAAAATCTATGACATTTGACCGTTGTCAAGGAGAAATTTATCAACGATCTTACGACGTGGGTTTAAATTTATACACCACCGTAAAGATCGCGCATGCGTATTAAAGTTTTATTTTATTTTTAGAAAAGAACAATGTTGCCAGTCGGTTTTGCTTAAAAGTACTACAAATATAAGTTTTTAGGTTTTCATCATCTAGTAACATGGTAAATATCCCGTTAATAGTTTTACTAAAAGTACTACAAATTCCAGTCTAATGTTTCAGTTTAATATTTCAGTTAGATATTTATGTTGAATGTTTTAGTTAAATATTTCAGTTGAGTGTTTCAGTTAGATATTACAGTTAAATATTTTATTTATAACTATACTACAAATATGTCAAAAAATATTATTCATAATGGTTAGGTATATTTGGAAGTAATTTAAATTATAACAATATAATGCCACCCCTACAGGGTGAAGTGAGGTAAAAAAGTCTGAAATCAATATTGTTTCGGATTGCATTGAAATTTGGCATGCAGATAGTTATTACAACGTTAGTACCCTCTGAGAAATGATTTTCTTAAATTCACCCCTTAAGGGGATGAAATGGGGGTTCAAAGTCTGTATGGAGAAACAATATTAGAAAGTTTTTTCTATTCGAAACTTCACACAAGTGCTTCAGTAAGTAAATAAGAATATAGGTGATTCAGGCTTTTTCGAAATGCCACCCCTAAATGAGTGAAGTGGGGTTACCAAGTCTGAAATTAATATTGTTTCGGATTGCGCTGAAATTTGGCATGCAGATAGTTGTTTTGACGTAAGTATCCGTTAAGAAAAATGTTTCAAAATTCACTCTTTAAGGGGATGAAACGGGGGTTCAAAGTTTGAACCGATTTGGCTTTTACTTATTTGATGTCTTTTACGATAGAAAGGTTTTTACAAAATAAATGTTTTAAGTAAATAAAAGAAGTCTTTAACGCGGGCGAAGCCGCAGGGCACTTCTAGTTACCTCATAAAAGTAAAAAAATTGATATCCCTATAGATACTTGTAGGTACTATTATTTATTCTGTGCTATAGTTAAAGCCGGGTAGTTGGCATCATTACAAGAACATGTCAGGGTCTGAGTTACAAGGGTCACAGGCGTCACATCATGGCAATGCTTATGACCTCAGGAGACGACAACCGTAATAGGATAATCGCGGCTTTATTAGCGACAATTTCTTTGTCCGTGCTCGAGGTTCTTATAAGTTAGGGTTTGTAGTCAGGGGCCAGGGCCAGGAGACGGTAATATAATAATATTACCGTGGCCAAGAGCCTATCTATAATACGACGCAGACCTCGCTTGACCAGTCACTTTACGGTAGATTTTTTTACTTTACTAATGCAGTTTCAACCTTGAAAATATTGTTTATATTTTTATAGCCTCATTTTTCTAGCCCTAGCGTGTTAACCATCCTCGACCACATCATCGATTACCACCAGGGAAGATAGTGGTCAAACTCTAGCCTATCTGATATAAAAAGTTCGAATGTGATCCTGTCTGGGTATACACATGTTATTAAAAAATACAAACAAATTGAGAACCTCCCTTCTCCTCCATGTAGTAAAGTAAAAACGGCGATATGAATGTTACTAGGAAGAGTGATTAGATTAGATTATTGTAAATGTAGGAGCCTAAATTTAGGTTCTTACATTAGAGGTATTCAAGTCGTGATTGAACAAGTATCTTCTATGGTAGCACGTTACCACTTACCATTAGATGAGATAGTGGCTCAAATGAGTGCCAACTATGCACGCACATATTCTACATAAAACCCGACTGTCTCAACTTGGAAATTACAAATGTAGTAAACTGTAATGTAGGTACCAATTGTACCTACCGAAATACCTAGCTCATTGCACTGATAAAAAAGTCGTAATAGTAAAATCAGTGTACCGCGTCTGCAAGTGAGCTTAGGAGCAATCACTTTTACATTTTTTGCTCGTTGACTCAGAATAAAAGTATTGATGTCGCAAAAAATAGGTTCATGGACCAAATACTATTTAGGATAGCTTTTTTTAAATATGGACAGATAAGCTCTTAACCGCTATCTCATCATTCTCATCTGATCTTATGGTGAGTGTCTGAAAGTAGACGACAGTAGCACAGAAGAGATAGGTACTAGTCCTACGGACAGTGACAGTCTTGAGACGACGCGATGGACAACTGTCTTCAAATCACTACAGTGATGCACTGTAGTGATATCATACAAAATTTTATCTTCAGAACTTCTGAGGTTATTTGTTTTTAGGGTTCCGTACCTTAAAAGGTAAAAAAGGAACCCTTATATCACTTTGTTGTCTGTCTGTCTGTCCGTCGGTCAAGAACTTTATCTCCGAAATACGTAAAGGTTGAAACTTATATTAAATACTTGGTTCTACACTCTACAGTATCTTTCGGCTGTGAAAAAATCAAACCTGTAAGTCGACGCAATCAAAAGATATGACCGTTTAAGTCGTGAATTTTTGCATATTTTACGATTTCACAAGGAAATCATAACCTATAGGGTACTTCCCGTTGACCTAGAATCATGAAATTTGGCAAGAAGCAAGGTCCTTGAACCACTCATACAGGAATCAATCTGTAAACCGTAAATATGTAGTGTTATAACTATAATGTAATATCAAACAAAACAAAAAACCGACTTCACATGCCGCGTTAGTCAGATTAGCCAGTAGCCAGTAGCATATGTCATCAAGGTATAAAAAATGTGTATTACAAATGCATCGATTTCGAGCATAAGATGTTTATCTTCATATCTCCGTAGATTATTATCAGATCTCTATAAAATTTGAATGGACCAAACGGGAGGCAAATCGGTTTAGATCTGACGGAGTTCTGAGGTAACAAACATTAAATAGAATTAAATATAATATATTAAATATATATGTATATATATATATATATATATATTATATATATATATATAATAAATATATATATATATAATAATATATAATATATAATATATAATAAATATATATATATATAATAAAATATATATATATATATATATAATATATATAATATATATATAAATATATATTTATTGTGAAGTCGGTTAAAAGAAAGTTAATTTACTATTACAAATTTATTATTTTTACTTGGTGCAATACATTTTCTATGGATCGAATTGTCCTTTAACCTAATTAAAGAAGTTGGTCGTACCAATTTGGTACGGAACCCTTGTTAGGCGAGTCCAACTCGACTCGGCTGGTTTTATTTTATCTAATATACGTTTTGACCACTATCTCACGTGGCCATGGTGAATACGCTAGGCCTATAATACTCTGACTCTTAAGTCAAGGGATGTAAACTGCCGGATATCCACCATAGATTGCCTAAAAATACACACAAAAGTTTCAGTTCTTTAAAAGCATTTTATTCTAACGCATATACGACTACAACCTACTTAGTAGGGGTTGTAGGTATCTTCTCATTGATATGTTTTAGGTAGGTATATTGGACGTCACAAATTTTATTGCCCAGACGGACGGTCTGGTAATTTTTGGTTTGCATCATGTTTGCACTTTGCATACCGTAGGTAAATCAATTTGAGGCTACCGTTTCAGTGATAAAGTATGATGGCATTTTTAATGGAATAACAAACGCAATGTTAGGACAGGACGCAGGGCAGTATTTTACGGTGGCCTGAATTACAGGTTTTACTGATCTAAAAAAGCTTCACCACAGCTTCACGTGGAATTTTATTGAGCTATTTGGTCACGAAAACATATTCGGCTAGAATTCCTACCTAATTCGTTTGGAAATAAATTAAAAAGTTTCCAGTCAGAGCATTGTGAATTGCAGATCCGGATTTGTTTGATTATTGTGAAGATCTATGCTGCTGACATCTGATTCGATATTAAATCAATAGAATACGGTGTAAACAATGCGTTTATTCACAGCAAGTGTAGTAAATCAATGATCATGGTATACATATACAATGCTAATGCCTATACAAGCAGTACCTGCAGATGCTGATTGTACTGATCAAACCGCGAAGGTTGTGTAGGTTGAATTTACTTCCTAAAAGCTTGCGTTTATGGTAAAGCATTCTTCGGCTTAACCAGAGTTAGTTACTTAACTCTGCTCTTTAGTTTAGTGGAAACTTAGCGGTACCTACCTCTTGTACCTATCAGTGCATAGTAATAGTCAGTGGCAAAGCTCCTCTAGCAAAGTCAATCGGTCTCTAGTCTTACATTACCGGGAAAAGCTACAACTTTTTTCTGGTGGCGATTTTTTATTTGTTGGTAGGTCACCAGCCAAGGTTAACCTTGTTTTAGCCATGGTTATTCTTATGAATGGGACTCATTGTTTTTGCTTCCTCCTTTCATTGATCAATTTGAGGTTCAATATAGGATTCAATTCAAGGGTAAAATGTTGATAAAAAACCTTTAGAAAGATAGTTTGTACTTGTACCTACATTATTCTTACTGTACGAAGTGCTAACATTGATTTGCTTACTACAATAACTAAGATAGTTTAAAAACAGACTTCCACGCCACGCAAGTCAGTTTCAGTAGCAAGTTTGAGACATTTATTATCATATCTATGAAGATACATATCAGATCTCGATAAAATTTAAACGAGACCACCTTGGAAATGAACTCTACCTGTAACAAAAATAATCTTTCAAATTTGTTCGTAATTGGCGGAGTAACCACGCAACAAACTTAAAAAAAATACAGAAGAAATGAGAACTTCCTCCTTATGGAAGATAGTTGAAAATATAGTTCAGTTACCTATAGAAGCGAGCGCTCGTTTATGTCGATGTTGTGTGTCATGCATCTGCCGGAAGGTGCCATTGATGCGATGCAACGCTAAATCGTGAGGCGAGTTGAACACACGCCCGCCCAGTCCCAGGCTGGCTAGCAAGTGCTCGAAACCCTGGAATATAAACATACAGTCATTGGAATAAAGGCAGGACAGTACTCTGTTACGTCTACTATAGTCTCTAGTAGGTACTACTAATGCTGTACCCGAGCGCATCCGAAGATTCCCATCGTCTCTACCATCATCGGCTAATACTCATCATAGAAAATGGAGAGTAATTTAAATACCTACTCCAAATTGTCATTTGCGCGTGGCGCACCTACATAAAAGATTTAATTATTTTTGAGTTGTGAAAGTTGGTTGCTAATTAGATACCAGCTTAAACTCACGATAGAGATCGAAGATTTCAACGCTCTTCTGAAACTGCCAAACCTTAAATAGCACATATAGGAGAATAATAGGTTACAGGTATTGTTGTTATCGAAAATACCTGTAGATACTTTACTTATTAAAGCATTATGTACCTACTTACTTAGATATTGCGCAACGATTTAATACATATACGGAAGCTAAAAACGTATAACACTTATAACTCTAATATAATAAACAAAGTCAATGCCTAATCGTTATCAGATAATATTAAGTCGCAAAGTCAAGTTGAAGGTAATTCCTAATAATATGTGCCTACAAACACCGTCTGCAACCTATCATTGTATGACATATTATGTGCACTATCTACTCCATTGTAATAGGCATTGATAAAAACAATTATACATCTAACGTAGATGTACACGCATGATTTGTTTATTTTGAGATCTCGTTGTATCCTAATTAGAGAACGTGAACGGCGGTAAATGAGCGTGCATCCACATCAATCATCAGTCAGCTCGATGATACCATGTTATTGCATTGTCACCGAAAATACGCAAGTATACCTACGAACATTAATTTGAATTCACGGTCATATTTGAATCAAATCGAACGTCAGAAAGCTTAAAATAACTTGATTCCCATAAATCTACTGACATCTGACAACAAATGATAAAGAAATAAAGTTTTGTTGTATGTATGAAGTATGAACATTGTATAAATCCAAACCGATTGACGCATGTTTGAGTTTTCAGACACATTTTCTCAAAATATCAATATTGAAAACTTTAATAGATTATTTTCTATTAGCATAAATCGTGACGTAGGTAAAACTATAACATATAACATACCTTATCCATAGCTGATTAGAACAGAGTAGGGTAGCGTCTATTTATTGTCGGTTACACTAATTTTACTACAACGTTGTATTATTAATACTAGGTTTATATTTCGTTCGCAGAGGAAAACCTCTCCACATCACCCAAACTTCAACAAATGCATTGTAAAGTTGGTTGTATTGTATCGTATGTTGGTACATATTATGTTCATTTAACAGTGTTTTCTTCAAGTATCTCTCCACAAATTCTTTATCAGATTCAAAGCCGGATTATAATGAGGTTATTTTAACATTGTCACCGAATGATTTTAAAGGAACACTTGTATGCTATTTGATGTATGTTTTGGGTCTCTTCTTATTGAAATATCCATAATCACTGGCAAATTTTCGAGAGGACGTAATCGTCTAGATACCTAGGTACTGTGATACCAATCCATCCCTCAGTCCTGTCTTTCTCACGGGACAAACCCCACGTACCTCGAAAATATTCTCACACTTCATATTTTTGAAACCGTTTTTAGAAACCTCATAAAAATTTATAATACATTTAATTTTCATCAGAATCTACTAAATTAATTTTAGTTTTATCACAGAATAATGAATAGTACTTTGGTTTTATCCGAAAATAAAACTTTTTTTCTATATTGCTGTACAGTTCAACTGTGCTATAAAAGAGTAAATCAAGTAAGTCTAAAATCGGTAAATTGCTTGATAATAATCAAGCGACGACTTTTTGACGATATCCCATGTAAACTGGTAAAATTAGATGTGATAATTAGATACTCCTCTTCCTCTACCGAACCCCCCTTCTACCCCTCTCCTACAAGGGTGCCTTGATTTAAGATATTTACCTAGATAGCCTATAAGTAGTTGCTGTGTAAGACGGATACCATGTCTCTGTCTCTACCAATCTCAAAAAAGATTCGGAACAAAAATTTACATGGCCACACGGTACAAAAATTTGCAACGCAATTCGAATAAATAATGAGATGTCTTAATTACTAGCGTAAACGAGGTACCTGAGTAACATTTTGTTATGCTATTAATCTACCAAATAAAGCCACTTACAAGCTTCTCATTTCCATACAAACTGGGTGACGTAAATATGGAATCTATTAGAATTTTTGACGACGTTACGAAACAACAATTATGCCAATTATCGTCGTTGTTTGTAGAAGATATTTGATAAATATCTTATACAAACAAAGCATTTGGGATTATTTTATAAATATGAAGAGCTCTGTTTACGATGACTTTCTTTCATTCATCTCTGAAGAAAGAATGGAGTGTGATGAATATTGAGACGATACCTACGCAATAATTTTAATCCAAATCGAAATCCAACTATTGTTTTTTGTCCGTGCCCACTGAGAATATATAATAGTACCTACAAGTACCGTGACGCTGTTTTTCACGACACTCGACAGCCGTAGTCAAGGTTCTATGTGTGCTAACGTTTTCGCAAAAGAAGGCTCATAAGCAAAGTAACGTTGAATTGAATTGACTACTTTGTAATTTTTTAATACGCTTTTATTAGCTTCACACGTATGTATGTTTGTATGTTAGTATGTAACGGAATCTTTGAACATGATTTTAACCCCTTCAAAACGACGGATTAACTCGAAATTTGGCATACTTATTAAGGACCGATGACAATAAATAAATAAAAAAAAACATTTAAAAAAAAAATCGACTAAAAAATGAAAAATAAATAATAGTTTAAAAAAACTAAAAAAATACGCTTTGTATTGTTTTGTTGTGGTGGTAAGCGACGATGTGGTCGAAGAAGTCAAGTCAAGGGCTGTGTGCTGCCGGAACGCCGTAAGGTAATGGCGGCAGATTTCCTCCTTGATGGTGGTAAGCTATTTTTTGATACATAGAGAAAAGCGTGCCTTGCAATCAAGGCACGCTTTTCAAATGGGTATATTTTGGTTCTCTGTCGGACCTCAGTTCTTTGTCGGATCAGTCAACGAGCATATTTTATAACGTTATTAGGCACACGACAAGCATTATCAAAATGTTCGTCTGATAGTAAGTAAGCGAAAACGTCTTCCTTTGAAAATCTGTGTCACTAAAGAACAAGTAAGTAGACGTACGCCAAATTTTCTGTGGTGGCACGAAAATGTTTGTATTGCCTAGGTTTTGCATGTGTCTACACTGCGACTGCGACTTACCATAAGACGTCGTCAATTTGTTTAATCTCATAATAATTATAATTTAATCTCATGTTTATCTCGATATCTCGAAAGCCTTTGATAGGGTTTGACACAACAGCTTAGGGTAGGGCCACACCGCGGCGTCCCGTGATCTGCGGACGTGATCTCAGTACTTTTCAATTGTTTTCTGATCGCGTTTGGTGTGAACCGGTCGGTACAAATACTACTGCGCTATCGGATCGCCGCCTAGGACGTGCACGCAGGACGCTGCGGTGTGTCCGTACCTTAAAGGTACACACTGCACACCGCAGCGTCCTGCGTGCGATGCTCGAGCGCTTGAATCTGTCTCTTAAGGCAGTCTCCGAAAAGGGCGGAGCCAACCTGGTCAGTTTTAATGCGACCAAGACCCACGCGTGTCTTTTCCGCGCAAAACGGAGTCAGTTCTATCTGACTCCTACCTTCCGAAATGTATCCGTGTCGTTAACTAACCACCTTGAGCTCCTTGGCATTTCCTTTACTCCAACGTTGTATTTTGGCTCGTATATCGAATCAAAAGCACAAGTTGCCTCCAAAAAGTTTAGTGTTCTAACGAAAGTGAGACAGTACTTCACACCTGGACAGATGCTCTATCTTTATCAAGCACAAGTCCGTTCATGTACGAGTATGGAGTACTATTCTCACCTCTGGGACGGTTCGGCTAAATACCAAATGGAGGCGTTGGAGGCTATTGAGCGAAGAGCTAAGAAGCTAATTATTTTAACAATGACGAGCTCGAAGACTCCAAAGCTTAGAGCATCGCCGCAGAGTTGCTTGTTTATGTATCGGTTTTTTATCGGATACATTTGGGAGAGTGTGCCTCCCAACTGCACGAACTTATTCCTCCATCTCCTTTTTTCAATCGGACAACCAGACGTACTGATACGCGCCACAGCTACATGGTGGATATTCCATCAATCCAAACAAAGCGATTTGCTTCCACATTCATCATACGTACCGCCAGGGATTGGAACTCCTTGCCTGAGTCTGTGTTTCCGGAAAGGTACCATCTCGGGGTCTTCAAGTCGCGAGTGAATAGGTATCTTCTAGCTAAGCGTGCTACATCGTCGACCACATCGTCGCTTAATATCAGGTGAGATAGTGGTCAAACGTTTGACTATAATGAATTAAAAAAAAACTCTAATAAGCCCTGGAATCACTGACACAGGACCTGCTCTTCAAACACAAAGACATTCCTAGTTCAAGCTTGAATTGCTAAGTAAGTGATGGACTACGAGAAGGTTTACGACCATGGACTATCAAGCATAGTATGTATGCCTTTTCCTTAATAGACTGCTCTGATCGTGGCATTAGTGGAATGGCTAATGTGAAACGTAGCTCAGCTCTTATAAACCGTAAATTCAACACAGACCGTTAGCATATAAAAATTAATAAACAGAATTCACAACCAAAACGTCAATACAAAAATTATGAAGCAATAAGTACTTATATCGGTATGAAACATCTGTTGGAGTTTGTTTTGCTTGTTTGACTTTTTCGTATGAGAGAACAATGCTTGCGAGGTGTAATTTTGCCACTTTAATGGTCTTTTGGCAAACTTAGAAATAAAAGACACTAGACGTTGTACGTATTATGTGCTAAGACGTTAATATGCAAAACAGTGTTTCATGCGCAAAGGCGATTTAAGTAGTACAAATAACTGAATTAAAATGTGAAAAAAAAAAACACGCATGACGCGTTTTCTTGCGAGAACGTCTCAAAACATATCTTAGAACTTATTTTTTATGTGGGTTGCGAATTACTAGTAGTCTTGTTAAACCCTCCAACTAAGCTAAACATGCTTGTGTCCATACTCTAAAGTGGGTTTCACGTCAATAGTGCATTGCGTGGGGATTGAACTCAGGACATCACGATCGCCAGGCCAATACCTTAGCCATTGGGCTATTGCCGCTTACTAAGAATTATCTAAATAACTTAATTATCTATGAACTATCGCTGGATAAAGAGAAATACATCTAAATAAATCGTTTAAGCTGTTTTGGAGCACAACTTTATTTTGCGATAAACATTTCTTTAATCTTTGTTGCGAGATTGTTGTTGCTTGAAACAATAGTATTAAATGTTATCAGTATACGTATTAGGTAGGTACCTACTGCTATCATGTATACAATTTAGATGTTATTATACATTTTAAACCTAAACAAGATTCATGACAAATAATGCCTGACAATATGAAGTATGTATTTAAATAGTTGTGTAATGAACATATAAACAAACTAACTAGTTTGCATCTCAGTTGTATTTATGTCTTGATTTTTTTGGCGTCTATTCATTATTAGTAAGATGCCCTTTTTTCAACCGACTTCCCAAGAAGAAGGAGGTTCTCAATTCTTCTGTATGTTTTTTTTTTGTATGTATGTGAACCGATTTGTATGATTCTATTTCTAATCGGTAGGGTAAGTTTCCGAGGTGGTCCTATTGTAATTTCATCGAGGTCCAGATAATTATCTCCAGAGATATGACGATAAACGTCTCGAACTTGCTACTGAAATTGATTCGCGGGGTATCTTAATTATTAGACAGACGTGTAAAAACTCTTCGTTCGGACATTATTAAGTCGGTCGGTCTATAATTAATCTGTTATATTAATTATTACGTATGGGATGTAAGGGAGCACAAATACCACATCAGTGCTCCCAGCTAACCTGCCCGTGGTGCAACTTGCTGACCAAGAAACGAGGCTCTGGCGACCGACTAATGGCGGTATTACCATATCAAAATGATGGCGTGACGGGTAGCAGCGTCACCGGTGCGAGGAGCTACGTCCTGCGATCGCCAACCCACCTGCCCAGCGCGGCGATTAGGGCATACCCTCCCAATGAGCCAAAGATAGGGCTCAGTGGGCGTATCTTGGGAGAGGCCTACGTCCAGCAGTGGATTGGCATAGGCTGATGATGATGATGATGATGATGATGATGATAGTATTATTATTATATCTGCTAAGATAACAATCAGTCAGTGAGTACAACCAAAAACATGCCAAAGCGGTCCAGCTGTTTATAACAACGAACATCTTATAATTTTATTCATAAGTATGAGATTTAAAAATATAATAATGTACCTACTTATTTACCTATCTATAATTGCAACGTATCGAGTGATATAACACCAATAGGTACAATACCTACTTTACGACGATCAACGTGCTAAATCGAAATATTTTAATGAATATCAGCACCATAACTATAAATGCGAAAGTCAGTTTGTTTATTTGTTAGTTTGGGACTTCTTCACGGTCAAACGGCTGGAGCGAATTCGCCGAAATTTTGCTCAGGGATAGACAGTACTATGGCTATAGAATAAGTACTTTTTAACGCGGGCAAAGCCGCAGGGCACAGCTAGTATAATCTATAAACTACCCAAATGCCTTGGATAAATACGCAATATAAGCTTAATATGATCTATGTGCGCAATCATGTCATTGTCCCGCCGAGAATCGAATCTGCGACTTCCGCAATTACATATACGCTCACTGACGCACAATCTCAACTCCCACTAGTCGAGATGTCACTTACAAACATGGTCAAACCTTCGAGCATTTACCAATGGAGATGTTAACGCAAGGCATTTTTGGCCATATGAGCGTGCGTAACTACGCTGTATTTTTAATACTGTGTGCGTGTTTCAAGCTAGTGTGCGGGATCGCTGAAGTGAGTGATTTGTGTGTGTGCAATGCGTGTTTACCTCGTCCCCCGTAAGTATCGGCAGAAAATAATGTTTGCGGATTACAACGTTAACATCTCCAATGGTAAATGCTCGAAGGGTCAAACAGTTAAACACTGAATTCTGATTTATAACCGACTTCAAAAAGGCATGAGGTTCTCACGTATGTGTGTGTTTTTGTGTGTATGTTATTTGATTTTTACGCTATTGTGAACCGATTCTAATTATTTCTGTTTCTCGAGGGGGATGTATTTCATGGGAGGTTCTTTAATAAAATTTAGCGAGATTCGATGTGTATCTCCAGAGATATGGAGATAAACACAACAACATTTCTATTATACATATAATAAATGTCTGGCGCGGCAGTCGCGCGGCATGTGAAGTCGGTTCAAACACATTTTATTACAATCGTATAATCGATAAATAATATTCAGCCTAAAGGTGCGTACAGACTATGTAACATAACATGTTATAATATTGTTATTTAACATGATTCAGATAATGTGGACACGGAATGTTATAAAACATCTTATAATAAAATGCTATAATATCATGTTTTATAACATTCCGTGTTCACATTATCTGAAACATGTTAAATAACAATGTTATAACATGTTATGTTACATAGTCTGTACGCACCCTAGATAGACATAGACATAGATAATATGCTAGTGAGAGACTTATCGGCGGCCACTGTTTAGTTAGCTGTTCTGTTAGACTGTTAGTTGTAAGATAACTTTGTTAATGAGTAGTTAACCTCCTTGTATATCAATAAAGTAGTTGTTATGATTATCGTTCAATGGTGTACGTTAAATTGTATCTACTTAGTTGTTACTTTCTTTTAAAAATAGGACTTAGATCAGAATAAATAATGGTATCTACTACGTACCTACCTAGATTAAAACTGCTGATGGGGACCTTTTTAAAGGTTCCTTTGAGAGCCAGTTCCCATTCTAGGCCTAGCGTGCTTACCATCTTCGACCGCATCATCACTTACCAAGTAACACTTAGTAGTCAAACGCTATCCTATAAAATAATAAAAATGGTGCTTTACATGTTTTGGTTTAATTGGGTGCCACAATATAAAAAAAATATAGTTTTTTAACCGACTTTACAATAAAGGAGAAGGTTCTCTATTTGACTGTTTTTTTATGATTGTTACTTTAGAACTCCCGATTTGGAAAATTCTTTAGGTTGCTTAAGAAAGTATGCTCTCTTTGATCATATTTTAATTTTATTAATATCTTATGAGTATCTTCTATGAGTATCTTCTAGGATGTCGATGGTATCTTCAGAGATTAATAGATAGACGTTAACATAGTAGGTACTAAAAATGACTAGCGCGGCATTTGAAGTCGGCTTTTTTCGTTTTGTAGGTAAACAATCTTAAATAATATTGTAGAACGTTTTTATATTTTACATTTTAGTGAACGGTGCAAAGTGTTACTTAATATCTATATGGATTAAACCACAGATAAGCCGGTATTTTCGATAGAGTGATAAGAAAATTTATTGACATTTAATTTTATCGAAGGTACCTAGTTAATAGTAACGATTAAGTTCGATGAACTTCCGTTTACGAAATAGGGAAAGGCGTTTTAGAAAATCTCAGCAAAGTTTCCTGTCGCGCCGCGAATACTAACAGGTTGGAAAGTTAACTCGGTTATTATGTGAACTTGAGTCGCTGCAGATCACCAATTATTTAAAATAATTATTCTCGACCGTCCGACTCGGAGACGTCTTCAATAAGCCGGGTATAAGTAAACTAAGAAACAAATTATAATTTAACACTTGTCTTCATTTATGAATTCAAGAACGTGACGAAACAGAACAAATACGGGGACAATATAAATAAGATTTTACAGTGACGAGTTCAGTACCAGCGTCCTTTCGGAGATGACAGCTTACCTCGAAGGTGATGACTCCTTGGTCTCCGTACTTGGTGAATATCTTGTCTATGAAGTACTGTTCTGCGGGGAGGGTGTTGTTGAGGTCTAGCTGGAGGGCCTGCGGCGGCAGGTCGGCGGCTGCCAGTGCCGCCAGCACCACGACGCACGGTCTCCACATGTCGCGAGCGAGTGCCCGCTCGGACTCGACACACTGCGCGCTATCACACGATCTGCCTCGATTACCTCCGCGAGTGTGATAAAGGCGCTGCGCTCGCGCATCAGCTCACTACTTATTTGTTTATTTATATGAATTATCAGGTATCGATAACTGCAACAGGCGGCCGAACGACTCGGAACGAGGTATGCGTCTGAGCTGACTTTCACCAGTCGGAGCCCCCGAGGCCGGTTCTAACACCGTTACCGGTAACGTGTGCTTGCGAAGTGACGAGAGACCTCGAGGGCTTTCTGCTTATGTTTGGCCAGAAGCGAATTTTTCAAGGATAAAGCCTTCTATTGTTCCTGTTGTCGGACAAGGTTAGAAGAACGCTAGTAGAAACGTGTGTCTATTGGGTTTGTGATCGCTTATCCAGGAGACGAGCACGCGTTGATGGTGTCTCTATGACTACTCTCAACCGAATGAGCTGACTCGTTCCTTAGACTATAAATATATACTTAGATAATATTTTGCGAGCTTGGCTGTGAAAATTTTAATGTTGATTTAACATATCAAAAATATTCAAACTTTATTTACGTCTGCACCTTTGATAAACTGGTAAAAACCTGGTTTACCAAACAATTGTAATGTTATATGCTGTAAATAATCCTTCTTTCCTACCTAGGCAGCGATAAGTAGGTAAATATTGTGTGCAAACAAAAAAGGGATTTTCCAAATCGGTTCAGGCGTCATCAAGTAATTGGTGGACATACATAAAAAAAAAAAAAGATTCCGACGAATTGAGAACCTCCTCCTTTTTTGTGAAGTCGGTTAATGACTAGCGCGGCTTTAGATTTGAAGACTGTTCTTATAATTTTTTAAACAATCTTAAATTATTCTTGTTTTTGTATGTTTGTGATGCGATTACTCCGCCAATTGTGAACCGATTCGAATGTTTTATGGGTAAGGTACAGATACCACGATGATCCCATTATAGGATTCATTGAGATTCGATGGGTTTCTCCACAGATAATCACAGGAAATAAACGTCACAAGCTTACTTAAAACTGACTAGCGCGGCATGTGATGTCAGTTTTAAAGTTTAGGTATAAACTATCTTAATTATTGTAGCCTATAATCATCGAGAAACGCTAGAGTCGACCATAAAAGCCCGGTTTCCAGTGTTTCCACCGCGAGGGGAGCCGACTCATTATTATTATTATTTTTAATATATTTAGGCTAGTTTTTGACTACTATATCACCTGTTGGTAAGTGATGATGCGGTCGAAGATTAATGACTTAGTCTGCATACTTGTATTTCCACCAACAAATAATCGAGCGGAACTAATTTTAGTAATAATAGTATAATATAATGTATATTATCAACTACTTAATCCCTGTTTGTAAGGTATTGCAATTTAGAAAGTGAAATAGGATTTCAAAGATTAAAACGGTACCTACATATAATGAGGCAAAACTAATTAAGCATAATTACGCGTATTCTTAATAGACAGATAAATAACACTTTATTATACATCATTACAAAAATAATCATTAAAGTAACAGCATCCTAACCAAATAAAATATACCTACAATCTCATCGCTTAAAATAAAGCGATCTCTTCAAGACAACTTTTGGATGATATAGGGAGTACAAACATGTGAATGGCATGTAGGTACATGTAAACTATAATATAACAACCTTATTAAAACATCTATACTAATAATATAAAGAGAAAATATTTGTATTTTTTTGGCGAATTACTTCGTTTCGATCCCGCAGAGAAACACCGAGCATAACTCTCTCTATAGCTCGCTGAGTGATTTTAAATTGGTGGACCAGCCGAACTGTGAATGTCCCGTCTCGGCTCCTCAAGTCATCACAGGTACTACTGCAGTATAATAGGTGACGAGAAGACTCGACGGAGTTTTCTGAATGCATTTTCGGATGTCGATATTTCGCGGACCTTTTAGTCCACTTTAGCTAGCTACCTATATAGTGATCTGTGGTCCATTTCCACTAGCAGCAGCACTAGTTATACGCAGACCTCATTGCTTACCATCAGGTGAGCGTCTAGCTTGTCATGTTACTCATAACTACATACCTACATAAAACATGTTTTGAAGCCTGTAAAATTGCATAGTGGTAGGACACTGTCTATTGTCCGCCCGGCCAGCTACCACCCTACCCTCAATTTGTAAAATCAGTCGCAAAACATTTCATGTGTTCCAGCAGCTGTCCTTGAGAGCCAGTTCCCATTCTAGTCCTAGGACTTACTAGGTCCTAGGTCCTAGGTACTTACTATTATGTATTCTGTGGCTAGCCACATATACATACATAATAGTAAGTACCGCAGTTTTAAAATCCATAATTGTTAACCTGTGATCTAGTACTCCGTATCCTAGCGTGCTACCATCCCCGACCGCATCTTCACTTATCAACAGGTTCGAGATAGTGGTCAAACACTAACGCCTAGGACAATATTCTACTACGCCTACCTATATAAAAAAAAAATCTTGCCTGTTGTGTGGCTCTTATTTAACTGATATACCTACCTATTTATTTTATACACTTATCGATGATGAGAAAATGCATGCTTGCAGCAAGCGAGCGACATATTGTCTTGCGGCGAGTAGTACTGGCTTCACAGATATATATATATATCTGTGACTGGCTTCCTCGTTCCTCATTCATCAATAAACACGCACCAAAACATCAATCTGATTTTATTGTTTTCGCACTCCACTAGCCTGTATAGTTTTGGGCCGATCTGTGCTCGTCGGCACAGAAACAATAATAGCAAGCACTTCGTCGGCACGCGAGGCACGTGCTACGTGAATTAATTAACTATATTATTCATGGCGTCTCTTATTATGTTTATCTTTGACCACGTGTCAAGGGATCCTGTGAATAGACTTGTCACAAAGAACTAGTTTTACTGGGTTGCTACCTAATTGATAGTAATTTTACGGTGGTTGATTTTAAAATGTTTGGTAGACAATGACAATGTTTTGTTTATTTAATCTTGCATGTGAATTAAAATATGTTGGTGATTTTTGTGGCATGCGCCATGTCCACAAATATTGTTTGGAAGACTTTTAGACCGGGAGATGGTAACAGAAAATACTTGGTCATTTGTACCAGTATGGCGGTTCTTCAGGGGTCTAATAACGGAATGACAGAAAAGAAAATGATGGTCATAGCGCTGGTACCGGCGGCCCAATCGCGTGGGCGTTAATCGAATGTGTAGGATAAATAATAGTGTCGAACGATTTGTTCCACAAAAATGCTTGTATTTTCCGATAGTCGATAAAAAAGAAGTAGGCGGTAGCGTAATGCCATACTTCTCTGGTGTGACTTATAGCCCGCCATACCGACGCGAATACATTAATTAAAAAAAAATCAATTCAACCATTTGTTCCACGCTAATTTTTGCACAGCTAATCATCGTCGAGTAGCCATTCACAAAATACACAATGCCATACTTTTCCGACAGTTCCCAATGGCCGCCATATCACCGCAAAGGAGTAAAATATTTCTTTCTACAACTTATCTGTCTATTTAAGGTACGGACACACCGCAGCGTCCTGCGTTTGCGATCTAGGCGGCAATCAGATAGCGCATTGTACCGACTGGTTCACACCAAATCACCAAACGCGATCAGAAAACAAATTAAAAGTACTGAGATCGTGCCCGCAGATCGCAGGACGTAGCGGTGTGGCCGTACCTTAAATAGACGGATAAGTTGTAGAAATTTGGCTGATTCAGGTAGGTATAGATCTTCATCATCAGATACATTTGTTTAAATATACATAACTAGCAGCCCGCCCCGGCTTCGCACGGGTAGAACATATATGCCTATAAAATTTGCATCAGTTAGTTGCATCGAATATAAAATATGAACATATTTAACAAGCATCGTCATATTTCATCCAATTTACACAAAACCTTAACGAATTATGCCTAACCTAACCTAACCTAAACCTTCCTCATAAACACTCTGGCTATTGGTGAAAACCGCATGATAATCCGTTCAGTAGCTATTGAGATTATTGCAAACAGACAGACAGACGCATTGATGGACTTTGTTTTATAATACTTACGTAGTGATATTGGACGGCCCTTTGGCGTAAAGGATAGTTACCCTGATTCTGACCCGACGGTCGTTGGTTCTAATCCTAGCTATATACCTACCAATGAAAGTTTTATGTGCATTTATGAATCATGAGTTTTCGTACAGTGGTAGTGGGATCATTAAATCTACCAAAAAGTAGCTTACCACCAAGGAGAACATCTGCCGCCGTAACCTTACGGCGTTCCCCGACGCAAAATGTAGGGGTAATTATTATACGTTTAACGTGTGTATCTGTGTGACTGTCTAGCATCTTAGCACCTAACCGGATGAACCATTTTGTTTTTATTATTGATAGTTTTTTTTTTGTTTGATAGATGTCTTCATCGAGAGTTTTCTTGAAAATTCGTTCAATCGTTATAAAACTATGAGCTTTTTTCTAGTTAATTGCGCTATGAAATCAACTTTCATAGGTCTGATCAGTTCGAAAATCTTCTTCTTCAACGATATTGTAAGAACATGGAACATTGACCTGATGCTGAGACATCTCCTGGACTCTACAGAATACTCAAATCCTCACCAACTTACAGCTCAGATTTTAAATGTCGTGTTTGGAGTCATTGGAATGCTTTTATTGAAAAGATTATACATAGATCAGTCGGGGTAGTTTAAAATATTATATTGTTATATATATAGATGAATATTATTTTATACAATAGATCATATTATTATACTACATTGACTTCAAATTGATTGTGATCGGTGGGGATCTACAGCATAGCTAAGCTTATAATAATATTTTCGTAGTAACTATGACCTAATCTGTGGTTTCACTGCAAATATTTTATTAATTTTGCGATGCGTGTATGTAAAATTCGTGATATCTTCTAGAGTTTTCATTTGAAGTATATACTGTAAAGGACAATTTTAATCTATAATATGTGGCCAAGCTAATTAACGTAATCATTTGGATAAGGATTAATACTATATACTTGAAAATAGCCTTGGAAGTTATGTAATATTTTTTAACAAAAATTTTAAGATTAAAATGGTTACTGTGAGTCAACCTTAAGAGATAGACATATGCTGCCGCGGACTTTTTTGTAGGTCTTATTAAGTTGTACAACTCTTGCATAGAAAATATTCTTCTATCTATTTTCAACTAAGCAGCGTTCGTAAGAAACGTTTTTTTTCGACCGTTTTGTTGCCGACTTAGGTTGTAAATTAGGTCTCCACGAATGTACCTTTGATTTAAACGGAATAATATATAGCTTATTTTCATTCCGAAAGTCAATTCTATGTATTAGTGAAAGAATTTTTTAAATCGGTTCAGTAGTTTTTGAGCAAAATCATTACAAACATACAAAAATACAAATGTTCTCTCTTTATAATATTAGTATAGACAAATTATGAATCAACATTTTCAGCTGAATTTTCATTCGCGGGTATAATTCAGCATGTATAATTTGAGCCGCATACCAAATCCTTTTAATTTCACATTACGCTTTTATCTTACTATTTATTTTGTTAATTTAGAACTAACTGTTAATAGTTAGTTGACAAAACAACATGTCTCAGGTGAGGTAATAAACATAACATTTACCCTATTGTTATATCTGCACGTGGGGTGATGCTGTGCCCTGTACCATAGTAAAAAATACAAAGAGAAACATCAAGGTTTTGTCACAATCCGTCACTGTGATTAGATAAATTTAGGTGGTCAACAGCCTCAACAGGTGTTTCGACAATTCCAGAAATCTGTAGACTCGGCCCGTAAGACATATTTTTTAACCGCCTTGTCATAAATATATAAGAGAAGGTACTCTATTCTTACCGTTGTGCCTGTGGTTGTGCAATGTAAAATCAGTTAAACTAAAAGTTTTTGAGTTTTAATCCAGGAGAAAATCTACCGTCTTAAAACCTTACGGTGTTCCGGCAGCATAGTCTGTGAGACTATTCTAGACCTAGCGTGTTTACTATTCTCGACAACATCATCGCTTTTCACCAGGACATATAATGGTGAAACGCTTGAGTATATTAATTAAATAAATATCTACATTGTTATCCTCCTCTCCATACCCATGTGTATACCCAGAAAATGTCTTGTAGTAAAAATTGATGTGCGCTTTTCACAGTGGCCCTCCCGTGAAGGAATAATATCGTTAAGAAACCAACAACCCCCACATGGTGGTTGAAAACTATCTAGTGTCCGCCTGGCCGGCAACCACACTCAAGTTAGAAAATCTGTAGCCATGAACATCTAACGTGTTCCGGCAGCTATAATTGAAAGCCAGTCTAGGCCTAGCGTGCTTACCATCTTCGACCGCATCATCACTTACCAACAAGTGAGATAGTAGTCAAACGCAAGCGTATAATATATTTAAAAAATTTACAAGTAAGTCGTTGGTATTATTTTGGTTAGGTACCTAGAAGAGGTTTTGTTTTGGATTGCATCACTTTCCTAATATTTATGGGAAAATCTCCCGAATTTAATTGCAATTAGTAGGTATGTTGCAATATCTCTCACATGTTTGTATTTACAAGTCAGTACTTACAACAAATATTTGCGTCTGCGCTGCGCCCATCGCAAACATTCTCAGCGGACGTAGATAGCGTGAGTACATAAACACGCAACGATTCGATTTGATATTATCGATCGATAAACATTATAATAGAACAACCTATATTTGGTTATATGTTTGTTTCACGTCTTATTCGTGAAAACAGTGAATTTTCATATTGGTGTATGAGAGGACTCTGAGGTGAGAGGTAATGTTGTCTCTGGTGGGTTCCCGCCTTTGCGTGGTGGAGGGGCTTTATTAACCGTGGCTACTTGTACTATTCATTATCCTGTGCCGTGGCCACGGTGAACCTAAGAGGAACCCGGGGCCATGCCAGGCTAGAGGAGTAGGCTGTTCCTAGTGGGACCGCTCACATCAGTGCTTTGCGGGGAAGCTCGGTAGAGTGGTGGGTCGCAATGGTGTATGGGCGGTACTTTCTACGGTTTCTTTCTTTCTGTATGACATTGTGCCGCTTTCCCAATCGTCTGCAACCAAAGTGGCTGGCGGTGAGGCTACTTATACCTGACACATCGCAGGGGACCACACGCAAGACAACCCTATAGCGGTTCCCGGGAAGAAGACTGCGACCTGCCATGTGTTCTGGTGCGTGATGATGAGGGTGGAGCCGCAAAATCTTAGAAGGCAAAGGCCTAACTAAGCATACTGACACAGGAAGGCTACCGTGACCCTCCAGTGGGTAACAATAACCTCCAAGCCTATATCTAAACGGTCCTAGAGCAACATTGCTCACTCTCTGCGGTTGTAAGATTCATTTTTCAAGCATTTATCATGGGGACCTCAACTGACAACTATCAGCAACAAACTATTTGCTCCTGCTGCTGCACTTAGGAGACTTCGGAATTTCTTGCCCACTGCCACTAAAATTGCGCTTGCACAATCTATTCTTCTTCCCATTCTTGACTATGCTGACGCTTGCTATCTTGACATCACAGAATATCAGCTAAATAAACTTGACCGACTACAAAATCTCGCGATTAGGTTCATTTATGGCCTACGCAAATATGACCATGTCTCTGAATTTCGCTCTAAGCTCAAGTGGCTTAGTAGCCACTTCGGCTGTGCATTCCGGCGAAGGCGAATTAGTATTCGCCTTCGCCGAAATGCACATCTCCTGTCTTTTCTTTACAACATCTTATTTAATCCTACTTCTCCTCCTTATCTTAAGCTCATGTTCAAATTCCATCATGAGTCCAATACCCTATCTTTACGGTCATCAGAGAATCGCACACTTACGATACGTAACATTTTTATTGTTCCAGTTCCATGTATGGGATGCCCCCCCTTAAACTTTTATTTTTTTTATTTTTGTATAATAATCGGAAAGCGGTTTACAGAATACATCTACCTACCAAGTTTCAATTCTGTAGTTCTAATAGTTTCGGAATAAAATGGCTGTGACATACGGACGGACAGACAGACAGACAGACATGGCGAATCTATAAGGGTTCCGTTTTTTGCCATTCGGCTACGGAACCCTAAAAATGGCAAGATCTAATGGTAGGCCCTCCCTACCAACCTGTTTTTTTCTTACTTACGGCTAAGTATGCTTTTATTCGACAGGTCGATCCGGAAATCAGGCAATTTCAATATTTTGCAAAGCACGTTCTCTCCAATTTATACAGATATATACAATAGTTATAGAATATCGACAAACTTAAATCGTGAACTGCCGGACGGAAATATAATGCCCCTCAAGCGGATGAAATAATTGCGGAATTACACAGGAAATAATATAATTTCGCAAATAAAAACCGGTCCTATTAAAGGGCTCAAAATAAATCTAAAATTATATTTATTACCTATTATTTTCCGGCGCAGTAAGATTGCTAATTTTATTGGTTTTTAACACCATTGGATTTACGTCATCAGGCTAACCCTTGGACAGTACCATAACCACATACTTGTACTATTCATTATTCTGTGCCATAGCTTACCGCGTCAATAATCGAGATGCAGAGAAGATGTTGCGGACAAAAACTAATGATTTTCTAGTGATTTTGTAAAGCCAGAGCATTGAGCGATTTTTCTAAAAAAAAAGTACTGTAAAAAGCGTGAGATGCCTTTTAATAATATCACAGATTATATAATAGTTAGGCACTACTTAAATAATATTATTATTGTTTTGTATCTGTCAAAGAAAGATTTTATAACAATCAACATGAAGCATCCCACGCTTTTCTAATACTATAAGAATCTTTGTCCTGACATACTGACTGACTGACTGACAGACAACGCACAGCCTAAACCGCTAGTCGTAAAGACTTGAAATTTAGAGGGTATATTTTTGTCCTAGTACGTAAGGGTGTACTAAGAAAGGATTTTCTAAAATTCACCCTTTTAAGGGATGAAATGGGGTTTCAAAGTTTGTATGGAGAAACAAGATAAGATAGTATTTTCTATTCGAAACTTCACATAAGTGCTTCAATAAAAATAAGTAAACACGCGTGGCAGGCTTTTTTGAAATGCCACCCCTAAGAGGGTGAAATAGAAAAACAAAGTCTAAAAATCAACATTGTTTCCGATTGCGCTGAAATTTGGCATGCAGATAGTTATTACGACGTTGGTATCCGTTAAGAAGGGATTTTCCAAAAAATCACCCCTTTAGGGGATGAAGCGGGGGTGCAAAGTTTGGATAGTCTTTTTATTCGAAACTTCACACAAGTACTTCAGTAAATAAATAATTAAATACAAGTTTCAGGCTATTTCAAAATGCCACTCTGAAGAGGGTGAAGTGGGGTAACAAAGTCTAATAAACTGGCTAAGTGCAAGTCGGACTCGCACTCGTAGGGTTCCGTACCACACTACGGTATTTTATAAGATCGAGCAAAAAATACCACTATTATTTTTCGCCAGCAAAAAATAATATTTAATAAACATTTTATTTCTTATAACGCCATTTAACGTCTAATAAAGGTGTTAGGGATCGACATTTCAATATAACGCCATCTATGGGACGTTTACCTAACTAAGAGTTCATAGATGGCGTGAAATGCCGAAAAAAACACGTTTCTTGTATGGGAACCCTCTATTATTTTTAACTTTATTCTGTTTTTAGTATTTGTTGTTATAGCGGCAACAGAAGTACATCATCTGTGAAAATTTCAACTGTCTAACTATCACGGTTCATGAGATACAGCCTGGTGACAGACGGACAGACAGACAGACAGACAGACGGACAGCGGAGTCTTAGTAATAGGGTCCCGTTTTACCCTTTGGGTACGGAACCCTAAAAATCAATATTGTTTCGGATTGCGCTGAGATAAATCTCTTTGATTTTCAGATTGTAAACAATGCAGATATTTATTATGACGTAGGTATCCGATAAGAAAGGATTTTCCAAATTCACCTCTTAGGGAGACGGAACGGGGATTCAAAGTTTGTATGGCAAAACAAGATGAGATAGTCTGTTTTATTCGAAATTTGACTTAAGTACTTCTGAAAATAAATAAGTAAATACGTGTTGCAGGATTTTTCGAAATGGGGTAGGTAACAAAGTCTGAAAATCAATATGGTTTTTCGGGTTTTATAATATTAATCCCTATTTCCCTTAGTCACATAATAACTTGAAAACGGATGAACCGATTTGGCTAATTCTTTTTTGATGTCTTCTATGATAGAAAGGTTTTTACAAAAGAAAACGTTATAAGTACATAAAATAAGTTTATAATGCGGGCCAAGCCGCGGGGCACTTCTAGTTTACAATATATTTTTGTTTCACACTAATCGAGGCAAACTCTACTGTTTCCGGATATTTAGTTGATCCTGCCAGTAATCATATGCTTGTCTCAAACATTTAGCCATGTGCATGTCTTAGCGCTTTTGGTAATTGGCACTAAGACACTGACTCTAACGGGTATTAGATTAAACAAATCGCTAATCCCGAAGATTGGTAAGGATAATGGGGCAACTATTTAAATTATTGCATTGTCATCGGTCCTTGATGAATGTGTCAAAGTTACAAATGAATCAGACGTTTTTAAGGTGGTGACAATACTGACATTCACGTTTAAATATTCTGTTACATAGATACATCGATATATACGAAGCTTATAAGAGTAAGAGCGCATAGGAACCGACTTCGCATGCCGCGCCAATTTTTATCCATTTCAAAGAGGTGTTTAAAGGTTACCAGCTGGTTATACAGAACCAGCACCCGACCCGCACTGCCTCGTCGTTCAGCGTTCACGTGTCAACAGGTGTTTCACGGGTGGACGCCGCGTGGTCAACCAGTGTACGTCGCGCGGCGAGCTGTTGTGCGAAGATATTTAAGACGCAACCAACGAAGAAATTCAACACATTATCCCTTCGGTTTCAGAAACTAGACCGGATTTGGCTAGACCTCAAGACATTATCCCTCCAGTTTCAGAAACCGTAGGGCTATTTTGTAAGCTAGTTTACGGTAAACTACCTTTCAGAATAGTCCTTCTTAGCTTCCTAGCATCTGAAACCGAAGGGATAATGTGTTGAATTTCTTCGTTGATTTCCATAAAAATCTGCATTTATTTTAGCGTATTCAAGTAAGTAAATAAATTTAGAGAAACTCGTACTAGGCATTCGGATTGCCTCGTTTTTAAGCTATCCACGCGCGGACGGCGAGTGGACCACTCGGTGACAACCCGCAGCTCGCATGCCTGCCTTGCGTTGACCGCGCGCTATCCGGTACGAGTACGTAATATTATTACCTGTTCTGTGGCACAAAATAATTCGTAATTTTTTTTTATTTCATTGAGTCAACCCTTTACTGTATCGGGCGCGCGCCGGTACATCGCGCGCTGAACGAAGTAATAACAACGCTAGGTCGAGCGCCTTAGACACATTTTTGCTTGTATTGTCTGAAATAAACGTTGGTATTGTGTTTTTGTAGGGGAGTGAAATATCTGTTACGTAGTAACTATTATATAATCTGTGGCACGGGTGCCAGTGTTGCGTCACATAATACTTAATAGTACTGCGTATGATCTGGACTAGCCAAGTCCGGTACGGTAGGGCTATTCTGTAAGCTAGTTTACGGTAAACTACCTTTCAGAATAGTCCTTCTTAGCTTCCTAGCATCTGAAACCGAAGGGATAATGTGTTGAATTTCTTCGTTGGTTGCGTTTTTCTGAAACTCGAGCGAGATGCGTAAACTGTTTACGCATCTCGCAAGCGGTGAGATTTGAATTTCGTATTACGAAATTCAACCGTATTACAAATTGTAATTTACAATCGTGTTACGATTTGAATTTCGTAGTACGACTCACCGCGGATTCCGCTTGCGAGATGCGTAAACTAGCTTACAGAATAGCCCTACCGTACCGGACTTAGCTAGTCCAGATCATACGCAGTACTATTAAGTATTATGTGACGCAACACTGGCACCCGTGCCACAGATTATATAATAGTTACTACGTAACAGATATTTCACTCCCCTACAAAAACACAATACCAACGTTTATTTCAGACAATACAAGCAAAAATGTGTCTAAGGCGCTCGACCTAGCGTTGTTATTACTTCGTTCAGCGCGCGATGTACCGGCGCGCGCCCGATACAGTAAAGGGTTGACTCAATGAAATAAAAAAAAAATTACGAATTCTTTTGTGCCACAGAACAGGTAATAATATTACGTACTCGTACCGGATAGCGCGCGGTCAACGCAAGGCAGGCATGCGAGCTGCGGGTTGTCACCGAGTGGTCCACTCGCCGTCCGCGCGTGGATAGCTTAAAAACGAGGCAATCCGAATGCCTAGTAAGAGTTTCTCTAAATTTATTTACTTACTTGAATACGCTAAAATAAACGCAGATTTTTATGGAAATTACAATTTTACCTAGTATTCAAACTAGATGGCGCTTTTTAATTCTATAAAAATTGTATAGATCTTATATGTATTAGAAAACTGCGTTTACTTAACGTAAGTAAACCAATCTAATGAAACTCGCACTTGCACTCTGGTGACGTTTCGGAGTTGATGTAGTGAGCGCGTGATAAAGTAAGTTCACGTAAAGAACACTAACCGAACGAGGCTAGGCGGTGCGGGTCGGGTGCCGGGTTGGTATAATCAATATATCTTAAGAAATCTCAGATATTGATAAAAGTTGGCTCAATAGAATTATTGAAATTAGTCAACCTCATATCTTATATCTCTAGTATACAACACATGATTTTAAAAAATCCTCATTCTTCTCCTTTTTACCTCGGTTAAAAATACTTCGCGTAAAGATACTTAGATACTATTTGATTGATAACGGAGTATTGACGATGCAATTATTTGCACTGTTTGTAAGTAAATAGAATTACAAGTATGTAGGTATCTATTGACCGAGATACGTAAAATCCATATTACCAACCTTGTGCAACCTTATTCTTACATTGTATGATGTACAAGTACTGTGTGTACAAGTAATGGAAAATCTTTTCAAGGGATATTTTAAAGAACCACAACTACCTACTACAATTAAACAGTTACCTACTACAAATATAAAGGTAACAGTCAATTTGGTGATGAATTTAATAGATAAAGCCTATGTCCAGCAGTGGACAGAGATAGGCTGATGATGATGATGAGTTTTATTTTACCTGATTTCTTTTCCTTGTGCTAAGTCATCATAAGATACATGACATACGTTAATCCCTTCCAGGGTCTATAAAGAACTGTACATAATATTTGTAAATACTTTTATAGAAGCAATAAATACTGAATACTGTCATAGAACCACATGAGTGCCTTTGCGCCAACCACCAATGTGACATGCGGTAAGCGATGATGTGGTCGAGGATGGTGAACACACTAGGTCTAGAATACTCTGACTCTCAAGGGCTGTGTGCTGCCGGAACACCGTAAGTGTTGGCGTAAGGTGGCAGATTTGTCTCTTTGATAAAGTTTCCTGATATTAAATCAAATGCTTAAGGCAAAAAGTATACAAGTAGGTAGGTATATGATGGTATAGTAAGTATATTCAAAGAAGGTACCTATGCCTACCTACCTTTCAGGAATTAATGAAACGTAGGCTGCCAACAATAATACCGATAATACAAAACTGCGCAGCTGCAGCTTCCGCAATAGTTACGAAAGTCCGTTCTTGTAACCAATTTCCACGGTATACACAATAGACTGGTCCACGTCTGGCCGGTACATAGGTAGTAGCTGCTGAATACGTGCTTGGATAGTTTGGCACGAAGCGCTGTGCGGTTCACGCTTCAGCGATTCAGTATTTGTCCAAAAAAGTATGTCGTCGGTAAAATTAATTCTAAGAAAAATTGGAACGGAAGAAGTAATCTTTGGCTTTTTTCAAACTATTGATCTGTTAATATTTTTGACCGACTTCACAAAAAAAGAAGGAGGTCCTCGTTTTCTGTATTTGTAACCGCAGAACTCCGTCATTTATAAACCGATTTGGAAAATTATTGTAGTGAAAACTTCTTTAGCGGCGTTGTAAACTTTTTGGGATGGGTAAAAATGTTAAACTCGCGTCAGGACCCGTGACCTGATCGAAAATTCGTAAGACGGAGGGAGAGTAGACCAAATGCACAACGTTAATGTTCATGTTTTCACTTCTGCCGGCACTCCCAGAGTGCAACCCGTTGTTTTTAGGGTTCCGTACCCAAAGGGTAAAACGGGACCCTATTACTAAAACTCCGCTGTCCATCTGTCTGTCTGTCTGTCTGTCTGTCTGTCCGTCTGTCACCAGGCTATAGCTCATTAACCGTGATAGTTAGACAGTTGAAATTTTCACATATGGTGTATTTCTGTTGCCGCTAGATCAACAAATACTAAACACAAAATAAAGTTAAAAATTAAAGGGGGTCCCCATACAAAAAACGTGTTTATAAACGCCATCTATCTAATTAGTTTCGGCAAAATGACATAGATGACGCTAGTACTAGATCTTTATAGATCGCGACCAAACCAAATATTCTTGGTAATATCAATTAATCAAATATATGAGGTTGAAACTCTGTTATGTTTCGTATTGTACGGAACCCTCCCTAAGTGTGCGATAAGAGACGCGATGCTGACTCGCACTTGGCCAGTTTTATTTTTTTCGTTTGAGAGTAATACTTCTCGTTTGGTCTCATAGTAAATTTATCGAGATCTGATGAGTATCTCTAGAGTTATGGAGATAAATAAACTCAATTTCGATTTTCACTGAAAATGACTAGCGCGGCATAAATCCTACAATTATAACCTACTTCCTACTAATATAGATAAAGACTGCGAAACTTTATGTAAAGAGTTTTAAGACATTAGATGACGAAGCAAGTGCATTTGGTTCTAATATCGCGGAAAATATCGTTTGCGCTATGCAGAATCTGATACATCGAGGCAAGCCCTGTGCTTGTCTCTGTCTCTGGAATGGAGGAAATATTACAAGGACACTGTGCAACCTACTCCAGCGCCATCTAGATGCTATTAGAGTAGGTGAGTAAAGATGCTCTTACGCAAAAATGGCTGTGTGCGGATTTGAATAAAATTTACGATAAACATACTTTTAAATCTGGATTATCACAACACATACATAGGTTGTGCTATAATTTATTTTGTGACATAGGATACTTTTATACGCGGGCGAAGCCGCGGGGCACAGCCAGTATTATTATAAGTATGCAACGAATACCGAATGCACATTACATTCTATAATAAAGCCATTCTATAATAAAGTATCAAAACAGCTGACGACAGACATTTGTTTTGCTGTTTTGATCATTTGTTTCGGTTTTGCTTTGAATGCGGCCTACCAATTTCTACCTACTGTCTGAAGTGTCTGAACATGTTTTTTTGTAAATTGTTAAACACAATCAAAAATTTCATCGTACCGACAGGAAATGAACCCGCAACCTCCTGTATAACATGTCCAGGTGCTCTGCCAGTGCCAATAAAGCCACGGTTCGTTCTATCGATACGACGAAATTAGTGGATTTCATTTTTTAACCCAATTATGCATTGGTGGCGCCATCTATTACTTATTTCGAAAGTTAATTATTCGGAAGAAATCATTACAGTTTTCAAATCCGACGATAGATGTTGCACTGCGTAAATCAAATATTGTTTTCTTTGAAGTGTTAGTACACACTTTATATATTATTGTAGATTGTTAAAGACAATCCAAATTCATCGTACTGACGGGACATGAACCCGCAACGCAACCTCCTGGATAACATCTTTTCTTTCAGCAAATAAATGATATTTATCCTTACACAGTTCGATATATCGATACGACGAAATTAGTGGATTGCATTTTTTTATCTCTTTTTTAGGGTTCCGTAGCCGAATGGCAAGAAACGGAACCCTTATAGATTCGTCATGTCTGTCTGTCTGTCTGTTTGTCTGTCTGTCTGTCCGTCCGTATGTCACAGCCATTTTATTCCGAAACTGTTAGGACTACAGAATTGAAACTTGGTAGGTAGATGTATTCTGTAAACCGCTTTCCGATTATTATACAAAAGTAAAAAAAATAAAAGTTTAAGGGGGGGCATCCCATACTTGGAACTGAAACAAAAAAAAATTTTTTTCTTTAAACCTATACGTGTGTGGTGTCTATGGATTGGTCTTTAAAAATGACATTGAGGTTCCTAAAATATTTTTTTCTCAAAGTCAATCATTTGAAAGATAGGCGCGTCTAAAGTGGTAAAATGTGTGTCCCCCCCCCCCCTCTAACTTTTAAAGTATGGGAGTGAAAAATCTAAAAAAAATATATACTGTAAATCTCAATAAAAACTAACAACGAAAATTGGTTTGAATGAGATACATCTAGCAGTTTTTGAGATATGGCGACCGCAAAGATAACTTTGTTTTTCATACAAACACTATGAAAAACAAAGTTAATTTTGTAGTTGCGAAAAATCATAGTTCAACTTTTGAGATGTCTTAATCACGAAGCATTAAGTGCATCGGTTTCAATGTCGCGGAAAATATCGTTTGCGCGATGCAGGATCTCATACATTTAGGCAATATTTAAGCAAGAGCTAAAATCTACGCTAGCGCCATCTCTGGGTTTTATTTATCCTTACTAATATTATAATTGCGAAAGTAACTCTGTCTGTCTGTTTGTTTGGCTTTCACGCCAAAACTACTGAACCGATTTAAATGAAATTTGGTACACAGATAGTCTAGAGCCTGAAAAAGGACATAGGCTACTTTTTAATGCGAAAAGTGGGTTGTAAGGGGTTGAATGGGGGGATGAAAAGTTGTATGGAAGTATCGTCATTTTTAAAGCTAGAAGCTTGAAACTTATTTTTTTGGCTGTAAATATAAATTTCGATATAAATAAATATGACATTCAAAGTTTGTGAGGGGGGAGTGGAAGGGGTGGGGGGTAGCGTAGGGGGAGTTGAGGGGGTGGGTAAGGGAGGGGAGGAAAGCTGGAGGGGAGGGGATTTGGAAGTGCGGGGAAGGGGAGGGGAGGGGAGGTGGGAATGAGGGGAAGGGGGAGGGAAGGGTATGTGAGGGGAGGAGGGAAGGGGGGATTAGTGTGGCGTGGTACGGCGCGGTGAAGTTGGGATACGTATGTGTCATATTTGTTAATGCTACCCAAAGACACTATTCCACGCGGACGAAGTCACGGGCACAGCTAGTAGATATATAAGTTTTAATTTGTGGTGTAACAATAAAGTAACAATCTATCTTCCTCGAGGACTAAAAAAGCAAATTAGCATTTGATTGTAAGATATTGTAAGTAACCGCTGACGCAATAAAAATGTTTTACGTTTGTCTGTAGCGTTGTAGCACATAAACGGGTGCGCCGATTTAAACTTATTTATTTTTTTGTTGGCAAGGTAGGTACTTTCTTTCATGAGCGTTCTTTTTTATGTTTGAAGCGCAATTTTGCCATGTCTTCCATACTAGCCTGGCATCGAATCGAATATCATGCCGTAATTCGGCAAACCATTGTTCTTGTCTGGTGGGTGGTTTGAGCCACGCCATAGCCCACCAGTGGTAACCCATTTAGCACCAGAAATCACGTGTAGGATAGATTAAGATCTATACCGCAAGTAGGCAACAATGAGCTTCGCGTGGGTGACTGACCCCCATCATAGACCTAAGTGCCTTGTTTATTGTTCAAATAAAATTTGATCAAGGTCTGCAACAAATAGTACCAGGTACCAACATAGTCAGTAGGAAAAACAAAGCAAATCCGGATCGTGGCAGCAAGAAATAATAACACCTGAACCAACACTCGGCTTCAACATTTTATTTTCAATTAAGAATCGTTATAGATATCCATATACTTATTGTCTAATTTACACATTGGCTTACTCTAGGAATGCGTAGAAAGCTTAGTCATAAATTATTATATTCAGTAAACAGATCAAAAACATAATACTAAAGAAAATGCAAATACTTTTCAGATCAAGATACGAAACGTAACATTGATAAGGCACCAAAACGTGCGAACGCCATTAAATTTAGAAGTGGAAGTACTTGGCTCATTGGTCCCGTGAGCCGTGAACATTGTTTCGAAGATCATAATTCCTTGGAATCTTCTGGAAGGCATAGGAACAGTTTCGAGCACATCAAGTTGAAGGAGATACAGGCTGATTGCAGCCACTTAGGTTTGTTCTCCCAAACGATGAATACAAAGTAAACTGGTACGCCTAGAGCTATGAATGCGATGCCGACGCCTACTTCCATGGGATGTTCAAAGCAGGAGAATATTACTAGAATTGTGCAAATGACAAGAAATAGGACAGGTAAGATTAAATTGACGCGAATTGGTCGATTTAACTTTGGTCGTTTCAGCCGCATCCATAGAAGGCCAGTCACTGAGCAGAGTGTGAAGAGAATTTCTACTGACGTCACGTATACTATCAGAGACTCCACTTTGTTTGTCATCAGAAGGGCCAAGGTCGCGATGCACTGAAACAAATGATACAGTTTTTTTTTAAATATATTTCGGACAGATAACCACTTGTTTTTTTTATATCATATACATAGTCTAGCGTTTGACCACTATCTCATATGTTGGTAAGTTATGATGCGGTCGAGAATGGTAGCAAGTTAGGCCTCGAAAAGGAACTGGCTCTAGATGTTTGGCGACAGCTTTTCCATCTTTAGGGTGGTAGCTGGCTAGGCGGACACTAGACAGTGTCCTTCCGCCATGCCGAGCGTCGGGGGTTTTTCTAAAGATGTTTTGCTTCGCCGGAGGGGCGTGGGCCACTGTGAAATGCGCACCAACAACAAATTAAAAAAAATCCATTGGTGCGTGGCGGAGATTTGAATACAGTCCATGATTACTATCTTACCTGATGTTAAGTGACGATGCAATCTAAACAGGAATCGTGTTTGCCTGGGCATGGAAGACGGCAGTGCGATGAAGCCCAACTATCCAATCGCGTCTTTCAAGCAGGTTAGCACAGAACATCATGTGCCGCAACTCGGCGAACCGATTAACGACATGTCTTTGTTTGGTGGGTGGCTCGAGTCACGGCCGCAACCGGCCTATAGAGTGGTCACACATTTATCACCACCCTGGGGATCATGATAAGGTCCAAGCCCTAAGACGCATAAAGTTTATTACAGTGACCCTTGCTTTGGTTGGTGACAAAAAGTGTTATTTGAAAGATGTGATGGAATGTGTTAGAGATGACTTCAATTTTATTATATCTAATCTACTTACTTAATTCGTTTTTCATTAGTTCAAATTATAATCTAGTTACATTGCGTTTTAGTTGATGGATTTAGCGATTGCTTAAATGTGTACGGAGGATTTATAGAAATCTTATCATTATCAATATACTGACTATACTGAAATATGTTAATCCCAAATAATACCTTAAGATTTTCCGTAGAAAAACAATAGGTAATGTTGTTAATATTTCCTATTTCGATACTTAAACAGTACATAATAGGTTGGCATTTTACTTTACTAACTATAGCCACAGGTTAACATATTGTATGTGAAACTGTGCTACAGCCTAGTAGTATTTTCTTTAATTAACCCACGGTTGCCTATAGGAAAGGTACAGAACCAATAGGTTCCGTACCCTTCCCAAAAAATCTAAATTTGCCCATTTCTTTTTATGGTGTTGACTCAGGACCTTGATTTTTATACACCTGATAGCGACTATAGACCTCAGTATCTGGTATAAATTTTAACTTGCTAGGTTCACCCGTTCCTGAGAAAATCGGTGGTGACACACGGATAGACAGGCAGACAGACAGAAAAAAAGACAGACGGACAGACGGACAAGAAAAAGATCTTATAAGGGTTCCTTTTTGACCTTTTGAGGTACCGAACCCTAAAAAGGTAAATTTACTTTTACAAGCTTATAATTCGTAGTTGGTGCAATACATTTTCTAGGGATCGAACTACATAGTTAAGTTTGTCCTTTAAACCAAGTTATTCATTATTCTGTGCCAAGTCTGAGAAATTGGTACGGAAGCCTCGGTAGGCGAGACCGAACCCAAAGGGTACCAACGGAACCCTATTACTGAGACTCCGCTGTCCGTCTGTCTGTCTGTCTGTCTGACTGTCTGTCTGTCTGTCTGTCACCAGGCTGTATCTCATGAACCGTGATAGACGGTTGAAATTTTCACAGATGATGTATTTCTGTTGCCGCTATAACAACAAATACTAAGAACAGAACAAAGTTATAAATTAAAGGGTTTTAAACAAAAAACGTGTTTTTTATGATAGCGCCATCTATGAAGATTCATAGATGGTAGCGCCATCTATGAATCTTAATAGATGGTGCGTCGTGTTTACCTTAATCTCGGAATCTGAATCTGAATCTCAGAAACGGCTCCATTGATTAAATAAAATTTAGTATACAGGCGATTCCGGGGGCGATAAATCAATCTAGCTAGGACTCATTTTTAGAAAATGTTGTTTTATTCGTTTTTTCAATAATCAACTTTATCGATAATCAACTTAAAGTATGACTCTTCCCGACATCTATTGGCGAGTAGAAGTAGCTTTAGTGTTATTTTACTTAGTTGGTGTTAGAAGTTCGTTAGATATTCGTTAGATGGCGTTCGGAACCCTCCGTGTGCGGGACAAAAGTCTGACTCGCACTTGGCCAGTTTTTATTTTCTTTTAAGGCATGGATCCCTAAAAATTATCGTGAGAATAACACATATACATTTAAATTTCGCCAAGTGTCTGACTGAAGTTTTTTTCTAATATGCAACTACATTTACATCGTAGATTTTCTTATGATGAGCGCGAGGTTTAACATCATCATCATCATCATCAGCCGGTGTCAGTCCACTGCTGAACGTAGGCCTCTCCCAAGATGCGCCACTGTGTGCGGTCTTCGGCTCTACTTTTCCAGTTACTGCCCACCCCTTTACGTATGTCGTCGCTCCACTTAGTCATAGGACGTCCTACGCTACGTTTGCCGATTCGCGGTCTCCACTCTGCGCGAGGTTGGAGCAAAAATATTCGTTATCTAA
Organism: Cabera pusaria; assembly: GCA_954871355.1. NCBI lineage: Eukaryota > Metazoa > Arthropoda > Insecta > Lepidoptera > Geometridae > Cabera > Cabera pusaria. Next base: position 20,754,104 of record OX940887.1, read on the forward strand.
AAAAATCCTAGCAAAACACTATGTGAAGTGCTACGGTTAAAAAATCAGGCGTCAAAAATCTTCGATAAAAAATGTTAATAAGTTCTTTTCGCCGTTAACGCTATATGTACCAAACCAAAGAAGGTACTATTACGTACAGACGTACGAATATAAATACATATCCAAAGGTAGTCCAATAATAGATAGGTAATAAATTAATATTCACGCGATCAAAAGATATTGACCGATTATGTCGCATATATTGCGATTTCAAACCTAAAGGCCACTTCCCGTAGACGTAGAATCATGAAATTTGGCAATAAGCAAGATCTTACATCACTTAGAACGTGGATGGAATATTAAGATATATATACTTTCACTACATATATATACTTTCTCTACGACTTACGGTTTTAAGATGTTTTCTTATATTTCATAGTCTCTATGACTTAGAAGGAAAACATCTGAAAACCGTATGTACGTAGGTATTTTGATAACAAACAAAAAAGCGAATTTACTATTACAACCTTATTATTTGCGGTTGGTGCAATAACCGTGTCCAGGTATCGGTCTAGGGATCGAACTGCAAAGTTAAGTTTGTCATTTAACCTAGTTTGGAAAGTTTGTACGGAAGCCTCAGTGCGCGAGTCCAACTCGCACATGGCCAGTTTTTTTTATGAAAACGGCTCATTGGTGTTGTTAGGTATAGTTTCGACTAGATAAACAAACTTACCATAAAAATAAGTGAAGGCACAGGCGTCATCCTCCTGACATCAATGAGCGATATAGCAAGCGGCAGATGACCACTCCTTGCCCCAACGAAGAACAATCTCGAAGATGCGTATATAGCCCCATTCAACGACCCAAGGGTACACAGGGCGACGAACAGAGGCATGATCCAATGCATTACTCCTAAGATCTTGTGGCTGAATATCACTGCTACGGCCTGATCAGATCTGATCTCATCTGATGTCAATACGGCGAAGTACGCGACGTTTGTTAGAGCGTACACGAGCGTCACTACTGGCATTGAAATACAGATGGCGCGGGGGAGGTTCCTGAAATTAAATGGATAAGTCATTTTTAGCAATTAAAATTGAATATCGAATGTTGAATCGCTCCATGTTATCTCTTCCTAGTTTTTAACCGACTTCACAAAAAAGGAGGAGGTTCTCAATTCGTCTGTATGTTTTTTTTTTTTTTTTTTGTGTGTATGTTACGCGATTTCTCCATCAATTGTGAACGGATTCAAATGATTCTTTTTTTAATTGGTAGGATACGTTTCCGAGGTGGTCCCATTTTAATTTTATCGAGATCTGATTAGTATCACCAGAGATATGGAGATAAATACCCCAAACATAGGAGATTGTACTAGTTTTAGTAGAAGAGTCCCAAGAAGATTATACACAATGGAGGTTGCTATTGCATATAAGATATTCTTACGGTAACTGTGAGCGAGATAGAAATAAAGGTGGGGAATTTTTTTTTTGTAATATCTTATAGGCAAGCGTTTGACCACTATCTCACCTGTTGCTAAGTGATGATGCGGTCGAAGATAGAGAAGTGGACTAGAATGGGAACTGGCTCTCAAGGATAGCTGCCGGAACACATTAGATGTTTGGCGACAGATTTTCTGACTTGAGGGTGGTAGCTGGCCAGGCGGACACTAGATATGTTCTACCACCATGCGGGGGTTATTGGTTTCTTAACGATGTTTTCCTTCACCGGAGGGCCACTGTGAGAAGCGCACATATATTTTTCGATAGAAAAATTCATTGGTGCACGGCGGTTTGAACTCGGTACCACGGCATCAAAGCCGACTGTTCTCCCAATTACGCCACCGGGCCCTCAATAAATAATTATGTATTAATAATTATAATAAATAATTATGTATAAATATAAATAATTTGTCTTCACAGGAATGTTCTACCGGGCAAAGTCTTGTTAGAGTGCAAACTTTTTTAAACATACCTAATATTTTTTGACATGACATGACATTTGGCGAAGATGGCGGCCATTTCAGTCCCGCGACACTGCATACATAATTAAATAACTCAGAATCATGAACGTACTTTGTACCAATCAACACAGCAAAAAAAAATTATAAGCATAAAACCACATATTATATAATAGTTACTACGTAAATAATACTTTCCGTTGTTAGGTTGGCTACACAGTGCTTACATAATTCGGGTATCCACAATATAGGGAAGTGCCTCTTATAACGTAGTAGAGTGATTCAGTACCCTGTTGGCCATATGGCGGCAATTAATGTTAATAATCGCAAATAATACTATTTTATATTCATTTTGGAATACAACTAGTCCGTGTTATAAAAGTATTTGGAATTATTGTAATAAAATAGACAATTAATTATCGTGTGTCAGATGCTTTTATTGCACAGGGCCATTTTGGACATTGTCCTATGAGACCTTGATGACATCATTATTACTAGTGAATATTTTCACTTTAGCGCGGCATTTAAAGTTAATTTTTTTAGGGTTCCGAACCCAAAGGCTACCAAATGAACACTTTCTGAGACTTTGTTGTCTGTTCGTCCGTCCGTCCGTCCGTCCGTCCGTGTGTCTATATGTGCGCACTTTACAGATCTGTATCTTCTTAACCGTTATAGGTACACACTTGAAATTTTCAAAAAGTATATATCCGTCAGTGTATAACGGCCCAGACACGAAATTTAATAGATGCATGTAATTTCATTAAAACTTTTTTTTGCACTAAAAAGGGTAAAATAAGTTATTTTTCAAAAAAAATAAAACCGACTTCATAACCACAAAAAGGCACTCAAAAGCGAAAAATAATTTACTTAAAATTATTATAAGCGTTACCCACGTCTCTATTTGAAGTCGGTGCCAGCCAAGTCTATTGGATATTAGATAGATGCTATGTATGTAGTAGTAGTAAGTAGGTACATGTAGGTTAGTAAGTAGGTAGATACATGTATTCGTAGGTATTATCTATCTACTACCTATTAGACTTGGCTGGCACCGACTTCAAATAGAGACGTGGGTAACGCTTATAATAATTTTAAGTAAATTATTTTTCGCTTTTGAGTGCCTTTTTGTGGTTATGAAGTCGGTTTTATTTTTTTTGAAAAATAACTTATTAGAATACTAGATAGAAAGAGAAATGTATCACAATACGGGGCGTCAACGTCTTATAAGAAACACAGTAGCTTCATACAATGTGATTCAGAGTATTGCTTGACACAGCATTTGTTATAGTAGATGTTTATACAACAACACTAGATTTTAACCACAAAAACATTGAAGGGCGGTTACAGGAGGAAATGATGAATGCGCTGTCAGGTTTTTTTTTTTTCACTTAATTAAGTTCTCAAAATTATTGTGGTTTGATTTTCCCAAAATATCCGTATAAATGTATGAACCCAGAACTAGAAATACTACATAATGTCAATCTCGTACGCGCTTCATTCATAGACGTCCCACTCGCGCCAAGCCAACTAACTGCCTGCAACAGCACGATGCGGATGCACGGTGTACTTTATCGCTTACACCGATGCTCACACTATAATTTTAGCTTCGGTCTCTGGCCAGCCGCCGTAGGTTACCGTGCCCCCATCCAGACTAATATTATAAAGAGAAAATGTTTTTAACCGATTTCAACTTTTGAGATGTTTAATCACGAAGCAAGTGCATCTGTTTCAATATCGCGGAGGGGGAGGGGAGGGGGAAGGGGGATACGTATGTGTCTTATAGAAAATCTTATAGAAATATATGAGTACAGCCCTCTTACAGACGGACAGACGGACGGAAAGCGAAGTCTCAGTAAAAGGTTATGTTAGTACCCTTTACGAACGGTACCTTAATAAGATCGTTTAAAGAACTAAAAGAACCGACTGGCGACTTTAAATGCCGTGCTACTAATTTTCAGTACCAACTACCTAGTTTGAGGTGTTTATCTCAATATCTCTGGAGATACTAATCAGGTCTCGATGAAATGACTATGGTATCATTCTAGGGATATCTCCTTTCCAATTAATCATCAAAATCGGTTCATAAACGACGAAGTTATCAACGAACAAACATAATATATTAATAATTAAATATCTAGTTTACCGAGGTTTGCTCAGTATTGTATGTATCTATTTTTTTTTATTAAATCGAGTTTTTTTGATTTCTTTTGGCTCCCATTAATAGTTTTACTCACAAAGAAGAAGAAGGGGCAAAAATAGAAAACAAATAACCAGCCAAGTGCGTGTGCGTGCGTGCAAATGCAAGTCTTTACCCGTTATAAACAAGCAACTATAGGTACTTCGTCTTTGTCACTTTAAAGGATTTATTCTATGGATTTTGTATTTTGTACAAAATTATCCAACACCCAAGTTCAAAGACTATTATACTGCTAAAACTTAATCGCTATAGTTTTCCTTTAAAGTTAATGAAATGCACTATTATAACGAATTTTTCCAGATTTTTCAAGCCAGCAGTTTAGCTTTTAGAGGGGGGAGGGGGGGACGCCCTACTGGAACAAAAACTTGCACTTTAAAGTTTAATATTTCTTATTTTATATTTGCTTTAAAAGCCACCTAGCCAGTGTTGTCGAACCAGCGTGTTAGGATGTCGATGAGTCGAACATATTTTTTTTGATGAAAACGGCTTTGATTGTAGACAAGTATACAATCAAAAGAAAACGGCTTAATATTGGAAAATGTTAAAAGTTAGTATGTTTTCTTTAAAACAATTCTTATATCATTCACTGTAAATTAGTTTACAGTCAACGATATACGTTAGGTTGTAGATAAGGTATACACGGTTTCTCGTATGGACACTGTTTTCTAAAACTTAGTAGGATAGATGTGTACATTGAAATCACAGATATTAATAATAAGATATTTATTTGATAGAAGTCATACTGAATGCGACAAAATAAAATGTGAGATGAACATCGCAGATTTCATGCTGCTAAAATTCCATCAGTCATCACAATCGCACCATCTTATTTCTCAGAAACCCAGCAGATGTTCGAGTCTTCATTTTTTAGTAACATCAAGGAATTCAATATTAATAAAAAATGGCCAAGTGCTAGTCGGACTAGCACTCGTAGGGTTCCGTACCACACTACAGTATTTTATGAGATCGAGTAAAAAATACTTATAAATAGGTAAACATTTTATCAAAACAGTTGTGAGCCGCGTGCATATTTCTTATAACGCCATCTAACGTCTAATTCTAAAAGCTATCTAAGTGAAAGTTCACACAAATGTATTAGGGATCGGCATTTCAATATAACGCCACCTATGGACGTTTACCTAAGCGTTCATAGACGGCGTTATATTGAAATGCCGGAAAAAATCACGTTTCTTGTATCCCCATACAAGAAACGTGATTTTTTCCGCTTTACCGCTGCTAAATGTAGTAGTATCACAGAATAAATAATAGTACAATTAGTTGTGTGCAATAATTCCTACCTAAGATTATTAAGTTCTTTGTAGGTACTTCAGTTTTATTTTTAAGATGTGAAATGGTATTTTGTCTGTTCTATAATTAATGGACAACCATATTGCAGTTAACGTTCATCATGATTTATTTTTCGATGTACAATTACGATAATGTGAGTGATGTTTATTTTCATTGCAGAAGGATCCCATGCATGTGTTCTAACTTTTTGTTTTACACATGCCTTATCAAACTAAAATAAAACGAAAACAAATTATTATTTTATAAAAGTTGGTTTGGTAGGTAAGTTTGATTAGGTAGGTAATTTATATGTTCCATCTATTTTTGTTTTTTCAAACTGATAATCGATAGTCTGTGGTTGTTCGTTAAGCGTGGAACTAACACATTATTTATTGTAGTGAATCATTATTGTAATGTTCACTTTATACTTGTATTATTTATTATTAATTCCGTGCTTTGTTTTACTTATTTTCAACCGACTTCCAAAAAGGAGGAGGAGCTCAATTTGTCTGTATGTTTTTAGGGTTCCATACCCAAAAGGGTAAAACGGGACCCTATTACTAAAACTCCGCTGTCCGTCTTTCAACTGCCAAACTGAATACTCAAAGATGTGGGTAGATCTATATGTATTTTTAGACTGTACTAACCGTTTTAGAGTAAGTATAGTTAATTTATTACTACCAATCGCTACGCGCGCTCTTAAAACGAAGTGTGTGTAAACTTTCTTGAATTGATCATGCTTGCTACTTCAGACTACTCCAAAAATGATATATATTTATAGATCCTCTTTAGAGTAGTTCGAGCCCATCTTCTGTTATCACGTCTCACTATAGTAGCATAAACTATAGAGATACAGTTGGTTAGGTTCCTACTATGGAGAATTGAATGCTCATAATGTTACAGATCATCGTTTTAAGGGTTCTGTACCCAAAGGGTAAAACAGGACCCTATTATTAAAACTCCGCTGTCCGTCTGTCTGTCCGTCTGTCACCAGGCTGTATCTCATGAACCGTGATAGTTAGACAGTTTAAATTTTGACAGATGATGTATTTCTGTTGCCGCTATAACAACAAATACTAAAAACAGAATAAAGTTAAAAATAATAGGGGCACCCCAAAAAATTCAGGAAATGTGTGTTTTCCCTAAGCGTCCATAGATGGCGTTATATTGAAATGCCGATCCCTAATACCTTTGTTATATGTTAGATGGCGTTATTATATATAAAATGTTTATTAATTATTATTTTTTGCTGGCTAAAAAATATATTGGTATTTTTGCTTGATCTTATAAAAATCTGTAGTGTGGTACGGAACCCTACGAGAGCGAGTCCGACTTGCACTTGGCCAGTTTATTTTTGTATGTATGTTACGCGATTACTCCGTCAATCGTGAACCGATTCGAATGATTCTTTTTTTTAATCGGTAGGGTACATTTCCGAGCTGGTCCCATTGTAATTTTATCGAGATCTGAAAAGTATCTCCAGAGATATGACGATACACGTCTTAAACTTGCTACTGAAACTGACTCGCGGGGTATAGAAGTCGGTTGTTTTAGTTTTTAAACTATCTAAATTATTTACAATATCATATAGGGTAGCGTTTGACCACTATCTTACCTACTTATTTATTTACACATTGTTCAGTAATTTTATACATCTTATCTATTGAATATTTCATAGCGTGAATCGCGCACGCACCAAAGGATATAATAAATGTTCCATGACTGTGCTCCCTAACGAAAAAGTCAAACCAAACTCTAGAATAATGTACCTAGTAGCAACACTATCCTTGTACTTAAGTCATAGAAAAGATAATAATACTACGTATTTAAGTACCTACTTACAAGCATAAAGACAATGAAACAAGAAGCAAAGCAAACAAAAAACAGGCTATTGAGTTGACTCACTTGTACGGATCCTTCAATTCTTCCGTCACGAAGTTTAAGTAGTTCCATCCTGAGTACGAGAACAGTCCCGTGTAGAACGCTATAGCGAGGCTGCCGGGACTCGTCTTAGTGCCCTCCATCATATTCTCCAAGTTCTCAGTGTGACCAGTAAACAGGTACCCCATACTCGCGAAAAACGTTATCACCAGAGCCAAAATCTTCGCCAAAGTAAAGGAGTCTTGCACACGTGTCACCCATTTAACATTGTAGCAGTTAACAACCGTGAGAATACCTGAAATAACAAGCGACACTGATGTCAATACAGTAGAATTCGTATTTTAATTGTTTCTGAACAAACGCGTAGGTATTCTGTCCATTGATTCCATTCGAAAATAATAAAACAATGCCGTAAGTTTATTAAGACTTTCGTTGCTAGTTTCGATAAGAACTTAGGTTTATGAGGTCAATCGGATGCGGGCTTTCAGAGCTTATTTGCGTGGCCTTAGGTAAGTACATAACGTTAGCGAAGTTAATTCCATACGTAGTGTGGCAGCGCGATGCGGGAGGAAGCCCTCTCATTATCCTGTCAGGAGCAATCACCAGTCACCGCGCCATATACAGCGCGATTATAAAGACGCGGACACAGTTAGCCGTATCCAGGGTTTAGATGCACTGGAGAACTGCCCAATAACATTCTCAACATCATACTTTGATTAGACATCGAAACATTCTAAACTAGAATCCTTGATTAAGCCACTTAAAAGAGACTCAAGGGAAACCTGTCAAATGTATCGCTTCTCGGAATGTATATTTTATCCTTAGTACGTCCACGAAGACATGGTCATAGATGCCCTAATGGTGCGACAAGTACACTCGGCGTTGATAGATGGCGACATTTCTGTGACATTATTGTAACAAGGGCCGGTGAGGTACGCGCTGCTCGTTATGCGACCTGATGTGACGTACAAAATACATGTATTTGTACACAATGGTTAACCTACTGGGTAACAGAACATGAGTAAAGAAGGAATCTTTACTGATGTGGTAACAGTGATTATTATTATATTGATTAAACAGTTCAGTGACACTCACGGCCGTATTCATAAACATTTTGACGAAAGCTTAGCGGTGGACACAAAATAATGTCAATAATATATTTATTGGTTTTGAATGACCGTATGCGAGCATATCTCATAGTGTTGTTGTTGTTTGTGAAAATCTAGCTGATAAAATATGTTAAAAGTTAAAATAAATGTTAAACTTCGAGTTGCAAATGTAATCAGACTACAGTATATAATCAGTGTTGATAATTGTTTTTCTGGGAACACGAACACAAAACTACAAAAGGTCTTAGAATTCCGAACATCATTCAGTGTAACCGGTTGGGCATGGGAACAAAGTCTGGACTCTGGACTGTTATTAGTATGCGAAATGAGCTGTTACCAACTCGCATTCCATACATGGGCAGAAGGGATTCCTGTTTTCTTGAAACGCAATTTAAGAAAGTGGATAATTTTTATGTGTATAGTCAAGAAGTTGTATTTTCGGCTATAACCAGAATTATCGTTTAAAACACTAAACAGTTAGGTATACTTCAAATGCTGAGCTAGTCATTTTCAGCCTTGTAAGTTGTTTGAAAGGTTTATTTCTATATCTCTAGAGAACCTTACTCCCACAATTTTTTGGATAAAAATTGTCTGAAGTACTACTGAAACATGCATTGGGGGTGCACGTAATAGTACGGTTGGCAATTCTACACTAATCAGGGGAATTAAACAATTTTATTTTAAGTGTGACGTTCGACGTTTAGAAGAAAGCTGAATGGTTCGCACTTTTGTTTTTTTAACCGACTTCACAAAAAGGAGGAGGTTCTTAATTCGTCTGTATGTTTTTTTTTGTGTGTATGTTACGCGATTACGCCGCCAATTGTGAACGGATTCAAATATTATTTTTTTAATAGGTAGGGTACGTTTCCGAGGTGGTCCCATTGTAATTTCATCGAGATCTGATTAGTATCTCCAGAGATATGGAGATAAATACCTCAAACATAGGAGAATGTTGTGGTTTTAGAAGAAAAGTACCAAGAAGATTATACACAATGGAGGTTGCAATTGCATATACTTTTTAAGACTAAAAAATATGACCTTGAATAATGTTTTTACATCTTTTTCCTCGTTGATTTTGGTTTTTGGCAGATATTCTTACGGTAATTGTGAGCGAGATAGAAACAAAGGTGGGGAGAATTAATTGGTCTTCACAAGAATGTTCTACCGGGCAAAGTTTTGTTAGGGTGCAACGTTTTGAGCATACCTAATATAAATTAATATAATTATTAATATAATTATATTAATTTATATTAATATTAATATAATTATTATTAGCGCTATCCACTTATATATTTGAAGTCGGTGCCAGCCAAGTCTAATAAATAGGTAGTAGATAGATACTACCTACATGTATCTAATCTACCTACTTACTACTACTACATACATAGTATCTATCTACTATCCAATAGACTTGGCTGGCACCAACTTCAAATAGATAAGTGGGTAGCTCTTATAATAATTAAATTAAGTCATTTATTTTTCGCTTTTGAGTGCCTGTTTGTGGTTATGAAGTCAGTTTTTAGGGTTCCGTAGTCCTGACAAGGAACCCTTATAGTTTCGTCATGTCCGTCGGTCTGTCTGTCCGAGGTTTTGCTAAGAGAGCTGTAATTTTGTGGGGGTATGTAATGTAATGTATGTAGGGTAGCTCCCTTATATGAGAAGTGGGGATGAATTTTTTTTTCATCGTCTACCCCATCGTGTGGGGTATCGTTGAATAGGTCTTTTAAAATTACTTCAGGGTTGGCAATACCATTTTTCAATTAAATGCTCCATTTACGAAATATTAAAGTTTAAAGTGCAAATTATTGTTCCAGTAGGGCGTCCCCCCCCCCCCCTCTAAAAGCTAAGCTGCTGGCTTGAAAAATCTGGAAAAATTCGTGATAATAGCGAATTTCATGAACTTTAAAGGAAAATTATAGCGGTTAAGATAACTTTATTAGTTTAGCAGTAATAGTCGTTGAACTTGGGTGTTGGATAATTTTGTACCACATACAAAATCCTTAGAATAAATCCTTTAAAGTGACAAAGACGGAGTACCTAGTTGCTTGTTTATAACGGGTAAAGACTTGCATTGAATAACAGGCTACTACGGAACCCTACACTGCGCGTGGCCCGACACGCACTTGACCGGTTATTATTTTTTATTTTTTTTCAAACCAATATTATTTTTTTGTTATATTTAGAACTATTATTACTTAAAAAATATACCTACTTATACGAATTGAGAACCTTCTCAATTTTTGAAGTCAGTTAAAAACACAACTCATCTAAGAACTAAGATAATATAACGTACCTATATTTTCTACTCGTCATACGAATTATTTAATTATTCGTAGTACAAAATACATTATGCACTACAAATAATTTAATTTGTAGATAAAAGACAAAAAAAATAGGTTTAGTCAGTTCAGTCACTGTTACCATAGAATAAATTATTTATCTATGCTGTTACTGAGCACATAAATAGGTATGGAACTTCAAAAAAAAGACATAAATTGACTATCCCAATATCAGGATAATAATTATTATAAATAGTTCATACCAATTTTCGTTGAAAGTTTTTAATATGGACTACTTCATAATTCCCCAATAAGCAAGAAATCCTATCTTTCTCTGTTTCTCAAAACCATCGAGGTACGTAGTTACATATACATCGATGCTCAAAACATAATCCAAACACTTACACGTAATATTAGCTGCAATTAGACTGACAGCGATATCTGGAGGCTTGCACGTTGGCCAGAGTGGTTTCAGGATATTCTGCGCGAAGGTAAGCGCCGTGATGGCGTTGCCCGTTGGTACCAGAATGAACAGCGCCACCCAAAGGTATAGAAACGAAGGTAGACCTCCATACGCTTCTCCGATATACGCGTAGTCGCCCCCTGACTTCGGGATCATAGTACCTGTAATTTTAAAAAGATAGTTATAGACACTGTAGGCCTAGGCACGGTAAGCTGTAGGGGACCTACAGTATCGTTGGAAAGGTTATATGCATGGTGCATGGTGGTAGGACACTATCTAGTGCCGCCTGGACAGCTACCACCCTCAAGTTCTAAATTCTGTAGCAAAACATCTAATCTAACGTGTTCCGGCAGCTATCCTTGAGAGCCAGTTCCCATTCCAGGTCCAGCTTGTACTATTCATTATTCTGTGGCTTAGCGTGTTACCATCCTCGACCGCATCATCATCACTTACCAACAGGTGAGATAGTGGTCAAACGCTGGCCTGTACGATGTAAAAAAATATTCTGTGCCGCCTCATTGTTTCAAGGACAGATAATATTTTACGTTTCCGTCACTATTACGAACATCGTGCTACAATGTACTTCGTACTAGAGAAGCTATCCTAAACAAAAATATTTTCCAGTTTTAGGGTTCCGTACCTCATAAGGAAAAAAGGAACCCTTATAGGATCACTTTATTTTCTGTCTGTCTGTCTGTCTGTCTGTCCGTCATTCAAGACCCTTTTTCTCAGGAACGCGTGCGTAGAGGTATCAAATTGAAGCTTAATATACTCAAGTCACAGAAAAATATAAATAATAGTCCTACTACAAGTCTACGGTATCATTCAGTTGTGAAAAATTAAGTAAGTCAACACGATCAAAAGTTATAACTGTTTATGTCGCATAATTTGCGATTTCACAAGGGAATTAAAACCTATAGGGAACTTCCCGTTAACCTAGAATCATGAAATTTGGCAAGAAGCAAGTTCTTGAAGCACTTATAAAGGAAAATATCTGACAGCCATAAAAAATGTAGTTTAATAGCAAAAAATATAGAATTTACTATTACAAACTTATTATTTGCGGTTAGTTCATGAACAGAGTCTAGGTATCACTCTATCGATCGAACTGCAAAGTTAAGATTTTTTTGTACGGAGGTTTAGGTGCGCGAGTCCAACTCGCACTTGAACGGTTTTTCAATACGTATTTGATAGTCTAGCGTTTGACCACTATGTCGCCTGGTGGTAATCCATGATGTGGTCGAAGATGCTGAACACGATAGGCCTAGATTGGTCTGACTCTCAACGGATGTGTGCTGCCGGAACTCTGTAAGGTTATGGCGGCAGAATCTCGCAAATTCTTCGCATTACACAGAATAATGAATAGTACAGCATTAATTTGATGGTGGTAAGCTATTTTTCGGTAGTAGGTCAGGCGAAACATTGATATAATGCGCCTACCACCTGTGGACGAACATTATGAAGACGTTTCACATAAAAAAAAGTGTTAAAGAAATACCTCAAATACTTACCTACCTAAAATATAAATTATACTAGCAGCGCCTCGCGATTCCACCCGCGTATTTCCCGTTTCTGTGAGAATATGGGGATAAAATATAGCTTATAATGTTATGTAGCTGCTAATGTAGCTTTCCATTAGTGGAAGAATTTTTGAAATCGGTACAATAGATTTTCATTTATATCGTAACAAAAAATCAAATCTTAACTCTTATGTATATTAGTTTCATTGAATTAATTTCCTTCATGTCCGACGGCTGCGCTGTCTTCAGACACCCAGTCCTTGTAACTATTATTTTTTCTGTGACCCAACTAAACAGCTACAGAAAATCGAAACATCTGTGCCAACGAAATCATAAGCATTGTTACGTCAATAAACTACGTGACGTAGGTTTAATTGTCAGGATTTTTAATTTGCAATTTGCACTTTATGTAAGGATTTTGTGTGACCAATGAGTTTCCGCTTTTCGCGTGTTTTATAGCCCATATAATTTCATTTGTGCTTCGTGCATATTAATTTTACATTAGGTTGGTGGATTAAATAAAATAATTATATTTATACAATGCTACTTGAGCTCACAGGGTGCCTGAACCCACCCCGCAGTTTCGCCTTTAGTGTCAATTAACTGTGCCTCATGATGGCCTCATGTGCCTGCTAATCCAAGTTATAAAGTACTTAGTACATATCATATGCGAGAAATTTCTTTCAAATCCGTTGCGTGGTTTTTAACCGACTTCAAAAAAAGGAGGAGGTTTCTCAATTCGACCGTATATATATATTTTTTTTTTTTTTTTTTTATGTTTGTTCGCGGATAACTTCGTCGTTTATGAACCGATTTTGATTATTCTTTTTTTGTTCGAAAGGAGATATCCCAAGTGTGGTACCATGGTAATTTTATCGAGGTCTGATAAGTATCTCCAGAGATATTGAGATAAACATTTCAAAATTGGTACTGAAAATGAATAGCGCGGCATTGAAGTCGGTTCTTTTTTAGTTTTTAAACGATATTATTGCGTGAAAGAGTAAAAAACATGCATCCAATGATTCATCCATACGTACTCCCACAGAATAAATAATAGTACAAGTACTTATACTCCCTAGTACTACTACTACTATAAGTATCTACTTAGTGAGACTTCTAAACTTTAGAGTTAAAATATAGATTACCTAACTAATGCTTGTATAGAAGTTGACAAAATGAACTAACATCAGAACATCACTGACATGCACTTAATTACTATACCTAGAATCAGTAGCTACCTAATAATGACAAGCTAAGTGGCAGCTTTGTGGCGAGCCGACGGTGAGTGGCTGGCGACACGGCGTACCCATATTTTACGTGAGGAGGGCTATATGCAACTTTCCAACTTACCTGTCTTGACCAGCCAGCCGGGATCGCAAGAGCTAAGACCTAATCTGACCGGTGGAAGTGTTAAAGGCATAAAGCCGCGAGTAGCGCTTAATGAAAGTGTAGATCTCACAGCCATCCACGGCAATGTGACCCCTCGGCGCCAACACCGCCAACATAACGCCACTACAGTTTTACAATCATGATATGATTGTAAAACTGTGTAGGCGTTATGTTGGCGGCGTTGGCTGTGAAAACACAGTTTTCATGGACATGGATTTTCAAAGTTCTTCGATGGACGCCACCTTTAATGGGGGCCCATTTAGTGGATGGCAAGTCACCAGTCACCACCCGCCTTAATATTTTAATATGAAGTATTATTGGCGGGAGCCGTACATCAGCCCATAGCCTAAAGTCTAGACTACAACCATCAAAAGTTCATTACAATATCCCTGTAAGTCCACACCATCTACATTTAAAATCATATCCTAACATTCTCATTCTATCAGTGAACGCATATGTTCACAGTCACTGCATTCCATAGTTTTATTAATTTTGATATTGGTTTCTTTCGGCTTCATCAATACCTCCCAAAGGTCCGGGCAAACTATGCAGGTATGCTTGAGGCACATGGATCTTTGTATTTTTTAGCTATATTTTAAGTTATAGGTATTTAGAGTTTTAGATAGCTCACGTGAATTAATGACCTCCTATACCTGATAGATTAATATTTTCAGATATCAGTCTTATCGCGCAAAAAGCTCATTTTAACATGGCGTTAGTGGTCTAATATTAGCTGCTATAAATAAAATGATGTCAATTGTGTTCAGTAGCCTAATTATCATAGGTAGTAATTTGCGATAAAAGGACAATATACGAGTATTACTTAGGTATTTATCTGTTATCACGTCTTTTTCAGTATAGCTCCTTATAGTGCTGAATAGCCTTTTCATGTTGCTGTTAACACCATAGTGACTGCGTTTTCTTTTAAATAATAATATAATAGAATAATCCCATCGATAGATGGTAGGCGTCGGTTGTCTAACAGAACTACAGCCAGAGGTCCGTAGATATCTGGTTTCCGAAGTTTTGCGCGTCACTGCACTGAGCACCATGCCACAAAACAGAAAATAATACCACAGATTATATAATATTTACTGATAATACTACGTAACAATGCTTCTAAACAGAATGTTCCCAGTAGCTTGTACTATTCATTATTCAGCTAATGGCTGGGCATAAAAATAAAGTCGAAGACTTCAGTTTTTAGGGTTCCGTAGCCGAATAGTTTTATTATGGTTTTATAATGGCGATATATCGAAGTGATGAGATGTCTGTATAATGCCGCAATGATGACTGTACAAGTACAGAACCAGCTATCTAAACATGTCCACCTGCGTCGAGGAGTGAGACAGTGGGACGTCATATCCCCGAAACTGTTCAGTAACGCCTTGGAGGATATGTTTAAAGCGCTGGACTGGAAAGATTGTGGCATAAACATTAACGGCATGTACAACTCTCACTTACGACTCGCAGATGACATCGTCATTATGGCAGAGACGCTGCAGGACCTACAAAGAATGTTGAATGGCTTAGCTGATTCTTCTCGTCGCATCGGTCTCCGGATGAATTTGGATAAAACCAAAGTCATGTACAACGAGAACGTTGTTCCGGAACCGATTGTCGTAGATAGAATTCCACTCGAAGTTGTTACTAAGTATGTTTACCTAGGGCAGACGCTCCAACTAGGCAAACACAACTTCGAAAAGAAAATCCAGAGAAGAATTCAGCTGGGCTGGGCAGCATTCGGAAAACTCCGTCGAGTCTTCTCGTCGCCTATACCGCAGTGTCTAAGGTAAAAGTCTTTAACCAGTTCGTCCTATCTGTAATGACATACAGCTAAGACGTGGACACTCACAGTTCGACTTGTCCACCAGTTTAAAGGTAAAGTAAGTTAAAGTCGCTCAGCGAGCTATGGAGAGAGCTATGCTCGGTATTTCTCTGCGAATCCGGAACGAAGTAATTCGCCAGAGAATTAAAGTTATCGGCATAGCTCAACGGATTAGCAAGCTGAAGTGGCAGTGTGCTGGTCATATCTGCCGCAGGACTAATAACCGTTGGGGAAGACTTGTCCTAGAGTGGAGACCGCGAATCGGCAAACGTAGCGTAGGACGTCCTGTGACTAGGTGGAGCGACGACATACGCATAGCGGTAGGCAGTGACTGGAAAAGAAGAGCCGAAGACCGGGCTCAGTGGCAAATCTTGGGCGAGGCCTACGTCCAGCAATGGACTGACACTGGCTGATGATGATGATAATAGATGAGTAGGTACTTAACTTGAGCCACATTGGATTTTTGAATCACACAGTCACAGTTGAATATTAAAAAGTAGTGTTGTAAATTTGTAGGTAACAACTTCTTAGAACAGAATTGCCTTGTTTGTATCCCTTTCTTAAATACTGAAGACACAAGCCTGCAAAGCACTAAAGGTATGTGTATATATGCTCAATTAGCAGTTATTACTTTGCTACCTCCTCATATTCTATCCTCATATAGCTGCTAGAGCTGCATGTTCGTTTTATTTAATTATAGGAAAGGATGAAAGGAAAGTATTATATTATATGAACGTTTGTTTACTATCTCGTCTGATGTGGTCGAAGATGTTGAGCACGTTGGTCTAACTCTCAAGGGCTGTGTGCTGCCGGAACACCGTTCCGTAAGGTAATGGCGGCAGGTTTTCTCCCGTCTTCCATTTTCAGATAAGCACAATAGTCTTAGTCTACATCAGCCCTTAACCACAGGTTTGTTAGTGACAAACATTTATTATCAGCCATGAAAAATAATAATTGAAAAGTCGTTCCACCATGCGAGCGCAATATCTCTGGAGTTTATTAGATTGATAAGAGATACACTTAATAAATGGGTACCTATTCATTATTACGGCTTAAGTACAACGTAACTTTGTGATAACTTGATAAACAAGAACGTTAATAATGTCCTAGACGATAACTTGATGCGCATGAGAGCAAATGAAAGTTACCATACAAAGATGGATCACGATTTCATTTCAATACTAAGAACATTCATTACAATTCAAGGCTGGAGAGAGAGTAATGATTTTATATCACAGTTTTTAAATTTGTTAAACTGTGATTTATACGCAGGGTAACCACAAAACAGTTTCGACCCATTTGAAAAAGTCGGGCAACACAAAAAGCTCGATATATGTGTGCCACACGAGCTCACTGAATAAAATCTAATAAATCGTGTAATCATTTGCGATTCTCTATCGAAATGCGATGAAACCGAACCATTTTAACCGACTTTACAAAACAGGAGAAAGGTATCAATTCTCCTAGTTTAATGTTTGTTACCTCAGAGTCACACACATTTTTTTGTTTGTTTGGCCACAAATAAAAAATCAAGAGAGCTTGGTTGGGAAGCCATACCTATAAGTACTTAGTCTTGAACTTGTACCCTCAAATTTTGCCTCTGTTTGGCCTCTTCAGAATTCATTGGGTTGTGTTACGATAACATCAAGAGAGGACTGTCAAAAATCATACTTGTCGCACTTTTTGATCAAAAATTCCAAGATTTCTACAGACGGGATTATGTCACCTACAAGATGGCAACAAGTTATCGAACAAAATGGCACATATTCGAAGTGCTCCGCGGCTTCGCCCGCGTTAAAAACTCCTTTTATTTACTTAAAACGTTTTTTTTGTAAAAACGATTCTATCATTAAGACATCAAATAAGAATAAATCAAATCGGTTCATCCGTTTTCATGTTACCGCGTGACTAAGGCGAATCGGGATTCATATGTATAAAACCAAAAAAACCCAAATTTTCAGACTTTGTTACCTACCCCATATCTAAAAATGCTAACACCCACTTACTTATTTATTTACAGAAGTACTTATGGGTAAAGTTTTGATTAAAACAGACTATCTCATCTTGTTTCGCCATAAAAAAGTTGAATTTGAAAAAAAAAATAACTTTGAAACCCGTTCCGTATCCGGGAGGAATGTTCAGAAAATGCTTTCTGACCTACGTCATAATAACTATCTGCATTTAAAATTTCAGCGCAATCCGAAACAATATTGATTTTCAGACTTTGTTACCCAGTTCGCCCTTTTAAGATGGCATTTCGAAAAAGCCTGAAACTCGTATTTAATTATTTATTTACAGAAGTACTTGTGTGAAATGTCGAATAAAATGACTAACTATCCAAACTTTGAACTCCCGCTTCATCCCCTTGAAGAGTGAGTGACTTTTGATAAATCCTTTCTTAGCGGATACCTACGTCAAAATAACTATCTGCATGCCAAATTTCAGCGCAATCTGAAACAATATTGATTTCAGACTTTGTAACCCCACTTAGGCGTGGAATTTCGAATAAGCCTGAAACACGTATTTACGTAAGTACTTGTGCAAAGTTTCGAATATAAAAGACTAATCTTGTTTCTCCATACAAACTTTGAACCCCCGTTTTATCCCCTTCAGGGGTGAATTTTGGAAAATCCTTTCTCAGAGGGAACTAACGCCGTAATAACTGTCTGTATGCCAAATTTTACCGCAATCAGAAACCATATTGATTTTAACACTTTGTTATCCCATCTCACCCTCTTAGGGGTGGAATTTCGAAATAACCTGAAACACGTATTTATTTACTTATTATATTACTGGAGCACTTGCATGAAGTTTCGAATAGAAAATACTATCTAATCTTATTTCTCCATACGAACTTTGAACCCCCGTTTCATCCCCTTAAGAGGTTATTATTATTATTATTTATATCATTTTCATTAAATTGTATATTCCTACCTTATCATAGTTAAAATATATAATGTTATAAACTTCAAAATACGACATTAATACAATAAAAACTTTAATATTTACAAGGTCCGCAGTCAGGTTATTGTTGATATATTTAACTAACTGGAATAATTTGGAAGGATCTTAGTTTGCGAAGTAAAATGTAAATCACAACAATCAACAATAGTCGACTGAGAACAGACCATTCGCGTTATAATTAATTAATTGTTTAGTTCAGAACTTCAGGTATTATTAAAATATAATTCATCGGTGAATTTAAGAAAATCATTTCTCAGAGAAAACTAACGTCGTAATAACTATTTGCATTCCAAATTTCAGTACAAACAATTGACTTTGAGAAAAATTAGTTTTAGGAACCGCAAATCCCCAATGTCATTTTTTAACCGACTTCACAAAAAAGGAGGAGGTTCCCAATTCGTCGGTTTTTAGGGTTCCGTACCTCAAAAGGTAAAAAAAGTAACACATATAAGATCACTTTCTTGTCCGTCTGTCTGTCCGTGTGTCACCACCGATTTTCTCAGGAACGGGTGGACCTAGCAAGTTGAAACTTATACCAAATACTGATGTCTATAGTCCCTATTAGGTGTATAAAAATCAAGGTCCTGAGTCACCACCATAAAAAGATATGGGCAAATTTCGATTTTCGCAAAATCTCGTAAGTACCAAAATATACCTTAATGATAATTTTTTTTATTTTTCGGAATTTTTCCTTTACTTGTGCTGTAAGACCTTGCTTTTAACCAAAATTGATAATTCTAGGTCAATCAGAACCCTCACTTCTTGCATGATCATGTCATATTACCTACTCCATAAGAATAACGTTCTAATATTTAGGGACGTTGCGGTTGAACTAATCATGGTTCTTAACAGTAGAGTTAAGATATGAAGGGGCATACTTACCAAGTTCTGCATAGCACAGGGCTCCGATCATGGATAGCACTCCAGACAGCACCCACACTATCAGCGCCATCCCTTTGGAACCAGCTCGCTTCACAGCTATGCTCGGAGACACGAAAATCCCTGAGCCCACGATCACCCCCACGATGATGCCCACTCCATTTATCAAACTCAATTCTTTCTTCAGCCGAACTCCCTGGCTCGACGCACCATCGCTGCCCTCTCCCTCTTTACCGACGTCCATCGCCTTCGGCGGTAAACTATCAACGTCCGACACTTTTGCCATTTTTATTAATCCCCCAAACACTAAATAAATAAATAAATACTATGAAAATTAAATTAGAAACTCTCACTCATAGTTTACAACAGTTTCATAACGTCGATCTGCCGAAAATCTGAGACACCGTCACACAAACATTGCATCACTCTGCGCGCCTAACACGGCGGGAACTACCACGTGCGTCGAAACACTCCATAAAATCCCCATAGAGCTGATAATACACACCGCGGTTTACCACCTAACGCAACTGATAACAGGAACTATTAATAAATAACACCCGCTGCCGATATACCTACTCATTTTGACCCACTGTTACAGGTTAAAATATTCAACACTAAAGTCACATACGAACCGGTATCGCATTAAAATTAGTTCAGCGAAAGTAAATCACAGTTTGATGGTTAGATAATATCCTATAATTATGCGAAGTTACGTCCGCGATCGTTTCCATATGGTGAAGCGAATCGACACGTTCGCCTGGGACGGCGCCTGCTCTACTATTATTCAGTAGTCACTGCTTTGCAAGTTAACTGCGGGCAGTCTGCCGTTGCCGCATGGGTGACTAAAACATAAAACGGCACGGGTGTCGCACCGTGACGTGCGAATACCGATCGTTTCCTTAAGAGAACAGAGCTCATATTCCAGCTGCTACTGACCCATGTGAATTCACTGCCAAGTTCGGTTCAACAACTGGTTTGTAGAATTTTAGCCGTCTCCCTCGCCATGCTCAACGACCACGTGGGCATTTGGCACAGTTTTTTCCAGGTTTTCTAAAGTTCGCTAGAGATAACGCGCTAGGTCAATAAATAGATCGCCGAGCGTCTACAAGATGAATGGTGTCTTCACGGAGACAGGATATGAGCAATTCATTTATAGCAGGCCGATTGTGCTGTCATTGACCCTCAATGGCTTGTCGTGAGATACCAATTTATAGTATGTATATACTTAACTGCCGGTATACCGATAAATCGATGGGTTGTAAAAGTACCCTTTATTTATATAGGTCTGATTCACGTAAGGAAAATGTATGACATTGGCCCCGATTCGCTAACATATAAATAAAAAAATTAGACTACTAACTGCGAGCCGCAGCTGCGCCCGCGCCTATGTCCTAATCCACTATATTGGCTATCCCTGTGCAAAATTTCCGCTAAAATCGGTTGAGCCGTTAGACAGTCTCAAATAAACAAATATGTAAATATACAAACTGACTTTCGAATCGCATTTATAATATTCGTGTTGATTTAGACTTAGAGAAAAGTATGCATTTTCAGAGGCTCATAATAAGCATACGAATTTATTCTAGGATATGTAATTTAGTAATTGGACAAACAATTTTATAGAATTTCCCGTTCTCAAATGATCATGGGAGGGTCCAAACCGTGGTACACACTTCTTAGATGCAGACCAGATAGAAGAGACAGTAAATGCGAGGACGGGCCGCGGACATGGCGTCTTTAGAATTGAGTTTCATACATAATGTAAGGAAGTCTTGCATTGCAAAACATAGAGAGGATGGGGCGGTGACGTGTCTTTGTCTTATGTCTTATCTTTCGTATCTTCTGTCTCGCTTGCGCCTCAGGTGCCCTCATAGCTAGTTGCCTACCCCCCAAAATGTAGGAAATGTGGTACTCGCAGGCAAAGCCCCCTTAGACAAAATCCAATTTCTGTTGTCATTTATGCCAACGCCAGATAAAAATGTATGGGTATGACATTTATTATTCCGCAACAAAGTTGTCATTCCCATACATTTTGAAGATGCGTTGGCGTGAATGAAAACAGAAATTGAAATTTGTCTATGGGGCTTGATCGCCAGATCAAACCATGACGCTGTAAAGGCCGGTGAAGGCCAACGGCATTCGTTCATAAAAATAATTGTTTGCCTTTTCTAATAGCATCCAAATCAAAATCGCCAAACAATAAATTATATAGAATATATATTTTTCAACATCCAACTTATTTATTGGTACGCGTCCACAAATAAGGAAATCGGCTGACGCAGGTGAACTTAAAACTAATTCAAACTATAATGCCACATATCACTTTGGGTACATAAATATATTACTGAAACTGTAAATTTTTGTCAAACATTATATCTACTTATTTTAAATATTAGGTACATACATAATCTTAATAAGGAAACTAGAAGAAAAATATTATGATAACAGTATAGGTCGCCTTTAAAGTACCTACGAATGTGTATATATATATATTTAGATTTCAGTTGTAATGTAATCTTGTTAGAAGTTTACTATGCTTTAAAAGAAAATACGTTATTGAAAAACTGCCTGTGTTGGATACGTTTGCCATAGGTTCGATCGTTTGTCGAATCGCACAATATAGGAATTTTCTTATCATATCACGCAATCTAAATTTAGAAATCCAACTAGAATCCTTCGGGGCGTCCATGAGTCGTTTTCTTTAAATAAACTGGCCAAGTGCAAGTCGGACTCGCACGAGTAGGGTTCCGTACCACACTACAGTATTATATAAGATCGAGCAAAAAATAATAATTAATAAACATTTTGTTTCTTATAACGCCATCTAACGTCTAACAAAGGTGTTAGGGATCGACATTTCAATATAACGCCATCTATGGGACGTTTACCTAACTATTTCCAGTATTATACAAGGTACTCTGTGCTAAGCGTTCATAGATGGCGTGAAATGCCGAAAAAAAACACGTTTCTTGTATGGGGACCATCTATTATCTTTAACTTTATTCTGTTTTTAGTATTTGTTGTTATAGCGGCAACAGAAATACATCATCTGTGAAAATTTCAACTGTCAACTATCACGGTTTATGAGATACAGCCTGGTGACAGACGGACAGACAGACAGACAGACGGACAGCGGAGTCTTAGTAATCGGGTCCCGTTTCACCCTTTGGGTACGGAACCCTAAAATAAACTGGCCAAGTGCAAGTCGGACTCGCACTCGTAGGGTTCCGTACCACACTACAGTATTTTATAAGATCGAGCAAAAAATACCACTATCATTTTTTGCCAGCAAAAAAATATAATTAATAAACATTTTATCTTTTATAACACCATCTACCGTCTAACTAAGGAGTTAGGGATCGGCATTTCAATATAACGCCATCTGTGGAAATTATCTTGAAATGTCGAAAAAAACACGTGTTTTGTATGGGGACCCCCTATTATTTTTAATTTTATTCTGTTTTTAGTATTTGTTGTGATAGCGGCAATAGAAATACATCATGTGTAAAAATTTAAACTGTCTAACTATCACGGTTCATGAGATACAGCCTGGTGACAGACAGACGGACAGACAGACAGACAGACAGACAGACGGACAGCGTAGTCTTAGTAATAGGGTCCCATTTTACCCTTTGGGTACGGAACCCTAAAAACCGTCGAATTTAGAACCTCATCCGTTTTTGTGAAGTAGATTAAATACTAAAACACCGACTTCCATGCCCCGCGAGTCAATTTCAGTAGCAAGTTTGAGACGTTTATCGTCATATCTCTGGAGATACTTATCAGATCTCAGTGATCTGAGATCTATAAGTACTAGAATTACATTAACTCTCGGATTATAAAAATTTGACTATCGTATGACACAACAAAATCATTAAGAAAGAAAAAAAGGAAATTGAAGTAAACGTTAGTAGGTACTTACCCTATTTATTTATCTTAGAACTAATCTTTATACTGTTAAAAAATAATAAAATAAAACCCCAAGTAAACATTGGTAACCATACTTATTTATCTGAGCACAAATCTTGCATCAGCTATATACAACTCTCGGACTATACAACTCGTTTGTCTCGACAAAATCGTATTGTAAGGTTCGTTAGTCAAAGAAAAGGCTAAGTCAATTCAAATAAGTAGTTAGGTAGGTAGGTATAACTTTGTTGGTTTCAGCTGTGCACTGATATGTCAGTCAATCAGTCAGTCAGATTTATTTTTTGTAGGTAGGATATACGTAACATACCTAAAGTAAATAATAAAATAACCTAGCAATTTCAAGCAGGTTACAATTAATATTTTGCAAGATGTAATGTCGATAGAAATTCCCTAAAGATCATAACGTGAATTCCCTTGAAACATGAAACTCTGCTGATTTATACCTACCTACCATTTTATGTGTGACATTATTACCTTTTTACATAGTTACTCTTTACAGTTATTATATGTTAATATCGTAAGCAAGGAATATAATATTGAGGTATGTACAAGTAAGGCGCGCGGCCGATCGAGAGCGCGCGTGACACTTTACTGACTGAACTTGTACCCTAGCGGGTGCGCGGAGGTACTTATAGTTTCATAGCTACAGCGCGGAGTGCGACAGGCCTGGTACCGCTGAGCTAGAGTCAATGTCACAGATGATCATCAATCATCTCTGATGATGATACTCATCAAATATTGATACAATTTATAAAAGGACCACCCCTGACGTGTATATATATACCCTGCTAATGACAAAATAATCATTCAAATCGATTGACTGGATTGGTGGAGAAATCGAGTATCATACACAAAAAAATTGATTAACCTCCATTTTCTAATCGATTAAAACTAACTGAACACCTTGAGGCACATGTTTTAGTAAGCCTTCTGTTTAGCAAAGCCTAACACAAAAAAGGCCTATGTTGTAAATATTATTAACATTTTAACAATAAACTTGGCCATATTCGATGTTATAAATTATAAATTATTATTGTTATCACAAAATGATAACTTTATAATCAATACAAATTAAATATAGATAAATATAATTTATTCAATATTTTGATGTACAAATTTACTGCAATAGGATAGTAACTCTGAATGTGACTCTGGACTTTATTTTTTTTCTAACTTCGCAGCGACTGTACCATCGCCTATCTCGGCGTGAATCGAGTAGAAGTCATTTTCAAATTTAAGGTACGTTATAATATACTTATGCAATAATATTATATTTAATTCTACAATGAAACGTAGATTTATAAACAACAAAAATAGTTTATGCCACATAACTTGATTATTTAAAATTTTCTTCGCATTTAAGTTGCTCAAATAGTTGGCGGAAAAATAAAGCTGTTTGAAAAATTACATTTCACTTGGTGTAAACGCAGCAATGAACGCGTTCCATGTGAATTATTGTATGTTTTTCGGTACCCATTATTTTAAAATGATAGGTACAGTGCGACATAAAAGAGTTGACAATAAATGAGGGCGCCACTATTGCTTTTGTATCTAGTAACACAGTTAGTTATAAACAAACTTTTTTGATACTGTATTATTTTTGCAAATGTAAGATTTGCAAGACATTAATTTTTATCCATAAGTATCTATATACATTTTATAGTATCTATATAAATGTTATATATATATTATTTCTATACACATTCTTCTTTATTTATTTATTTATATGCTTATTTCTTACTTGCATTATTCAATGAGTGAAAACAAGCATCAAAATTAGTAGTCGCGCAATAAATACAAATTTTTTGCCTGTAAGAATGACCAGTTAGTTCTTAAATAATTAATTCCTACTCTTTTATGTTGCACTGTATGTGATCGCAAGTTAGCCCCCTGATTCTTAATCATTCGAAAACCCATTCGGATTCTGAAGCTTAGTTTTAAATTTTGAATATTGATAAATTCGTAGGTTATTATGTCGCGGAAACCTTTCCAATTATAATCACTGATTTTTTAAATTGAAATATCCAAAGTAGGTAACCGATCGGAGCATTGTGAAGACACAAGTCGAAATAAAGGCAGTTTCCGAATCCGAATTTGCTTTCGAATTATTGAGAATAACCTTGCAGAAATTCGCCTGACATACGTTGCGCAACTCACTTCGTCGCTAATAGACGAACAAAAACTTTATTTGAAACGAGTAGATGAATATAAATCTAACAGATAAAAATACAAGAATATTTTGATTCGTTTGTCAAGTTATGTGGCATACACTATTAAAAAAAGAAAAATAAATAAACTACCAATTACTAGTCCTTATCTTTGTTAACTTCGTATTTAAATATCCTCGCTGAGCCATCATCAGAGGTTGTTAGGATGATATTCTGTTTAGCATTATAGCATAGATCTAGTATGGCTGATCTATGGCCTGTGAGAGCTTGTTTTTGTTCTCCGGATCTGCTGTCATAGACTCTTATAGAACCATCTAGAAGGCCAGCAACAAGGTTTTCTTTAATCCAGAGCATTTTCGTAACTCCTTCTGAAACTTCGCCCGCTTCCACGCATTGATGCCGCACCATTTGTCTAGCTATGTCCCATATACTGACACCACCGTCTAAGGTTCCTGTAAAATATAAAAATGTATTGTGAACGTCTTTTATGTACATTTTTTTAAAATATCTTATAGGCTAGCGATTGACCACTATCTCACCTGTTGGTAAGTGATGATGCGGTTGAAGATAGTGAAAACGCTAGGCCTAGCACGGTCATACCGTTCTAGGCCTAGCGTTTTCACTATCTTGACCTAAGGTAATTAATGACATTTTCATGCAAATTTATGTGAATTTTAGTAGATTTAGATTCAATTACAAACAATAACTGTGCACACTGAATTTAACTTATTCAACGAGTATAGAAAAACTTGTTAGCTCATATGTTTCACTGCCATTTGGCATACTTTTATTTTATCGTAAACTAGCAGCCCGCCCCAGCTTCGCACGGGTAGAACAAATATGCCTATAAAATTTGCATCAGTTTGTTGCATCGAATATAAAATATGAACATATTTAACAATCATCGTCATATTTCAACCAATTTACACAAAACCTTAACGAATTATGCACCTAAACCTTTCTCAGAAACACTCTGGTTATTGGTGAAAACCACGGGATAATCCGTTAAGTAGCTATTGAGATTATTGCGAACAGACAGACAGACGCAGTGATGGACTTTGTTTTACAATACTTACGTAGTGATATTGGACGGCCCTTTGGCGTAAAGGATAGTTACCCTGATTCTGACCCGACGGTCGTTGGATCTAATCCTAGCTATATACATACCAATGAAAGTTTTATGTGCATTCATGAATCATGAGTTTTCGTACAGTGGTAGTGGGATCATTAAATCTACCAAAAATTAGCTTACCACCAAGGAGAACATCTGCCGCCGTAACCTTACGCATTCCCCGATGCAAAATGTAGGGGTAATATACGTTTAACGTGTGTATCTGTGTGTCTGTCTGTAGCATCTAGGCACCTAACCGGATGAACCGATTTTGTTTTTATTATTGATAGTTTTTTTTGTTTGATAGATGTTTTCATCGAGAGTTTTCTTAGCTTTGATTCATGAAATTCGTTCAATCGTTCTAAAACTATGAGCTTTTTTCTAGTTAATTGCGCTATGAAATCAAGTTTCATAGGTCTGATAAATTCGAAAATCTTCTTCTTCAACGATATTGTAAGAACATGGAAGCATTGACCTGATACTGGGACATCTCCTGGACTCTACAGAATACTCAAATCCTCACCAACTTACAACTCAGATTTTAAATGTCGTGTTTAGAGTCATTGGAATGCTTTTAATGAAAAGATTATACATAGATCAGTCGGGGTGGTTTAAAATATTATATTATTATATATATAGATGAATATTATTTTATACTATATTGATTATCATATTATTATACTATATTGACTTCAAATTGATTGTGATCGATGGGGATCTACAGCATAGCTAAGCGTATAATAATATTTTCCTAGTAACTATGACCTAATCTGTGGTTTCACTGCAAATATTTTATTAATTTTGCGATGCGTGTATGTAAAATTCGTGATATCTTCTAGAGTTTTCATTTGAATTATATACTGTAAAGGACAATTTTAATCTATAATATGTGGCCAAGCTAATTAACGTAATTATTTGGATAAGGATTAATACTATATACTTGAAAATAGCCTTGGAAGTTATGCAATATTTTTTACCAAAAAATTTAAGATTAAAATGGTTACTGTGAGTCAACCTTAAGAGATAGACATATGCTGTCGCGGACTTTTTTGTGGGTCTTATTAAGTTGTACAACTCTTGCATAGAAAATATTCTTCTATCTATTTTCAACTAAGCAGCGTTCGTAAGAAACGTGTTTTTTCGACCGTTTTGTTGCCGACTTAGGTTGTAAATTAGGTCTCCACGAATGTACCTTTGATTTAAACGGAATAATATATAGCTTATTTTCATTCCGAAAGTCCATTCTATGTATAAGTGAAAGAATTTTTTAAATCGGTTCACACAAAATACAAAAATACAAAAATACAAATGTTCTCTCTTTATAATATCAGTATATATTAACATCAATTAATAGCCACAACCAACACCTACCACTAGTGGTCACCATTTACCACCTACAGTATTGGTAGGGCCTTACAACTACAAAATCTAAAACAACAGGCAAATTGTTATGTTTATCCACTAACAAGAGATGAAAGAGTCAGTAGATAAAATACAACTTAAGTATTTGTTGTTGTGCTAGGAAGGTTGATCTTTGTTGCATTTTGTAATCAATTATCTACTTGAATAATATTAAAACAAAAAAATATAATTTCATAATATATTGAGCAATTCAAAATTATAGACTTACCTATTCCAAAATAACCAAGGGGATCTTGTGAAAATGCAACTGTTTCTAAATCGGTTCCACCTTGCAATTGACCTACAATCTTGCCATTATTTGCAGTTGACAGGATTACTTTACCTAAAACAGATGATGCATAAATATTAAATATTTTACAAGACTATAAGGTTCTGATTGGAAGCAACCTAAAGCAGACTAAAGCTATTGTAATATTATAACATAACTATGTAAAAATT
The DNA here is from genome assembly GCA_954871355.1 of Cabera pusaria. NCBI lineage: Eukaryota > Metazoa > Arthropoda > Insecta > Lepidoptera > Geometridae > Cabera > Cabera pusaria. Next base: position 20,782,902 of record OX940887.1, read on the forward strand.
ATATGATATGTATGACTTAGTAATAACAATTGGCTTTACATTAACTACATGGGATAAGCTATCAAAATTACTCCAAAATATTTTGGACATTTTTGATGTCTTTTTTCATAGAGTCAGGCCTACCGCACATTCTTCGTGCGACGGAATTCGGCACGGTATACAATAACTGACTCCTGTGAAATGGACATCAAAATTGTCCAAAGTGTGTCAGAGTAATTTCGATATCTTAACCCGTAACTGTAAAGCTGTTTAAATAATTATTGTTATTTTCGCGATAATTTTCATAAACAAATCATCATCATCATCATCAGCCTGTATCAGTCCACAGCTGGACGTAGGCCTCTCCCAAGATGCGCCACTGAGTCCGATCTTCGGCTCTTCTCTTCCAGTCACTGCTCACCGCTTTGTGTGCGTATGTCGTCGCTCCACCTTGTCACAGGACGTCCTACGCTACGATTGCCGATTCGCCGTATCCACTCTAGGACAAGTCTACCGCAACGGTTATCAGTCCTGCGGCAGATATGACCAGCCCACTGCCACCTCAGCTTGCTAATCCGTTGAGCTATGTCGATAACTTTAGAGTTCTGGCGAATAACTTCGCTCTGGATTCTATCCCGCAGAGAAATACCGAGCATAGCTCTCTCCATAGCTCGCTGAGCGACTTTAAATTGGTGGACCAGTCTAACTGTGAGTGTCCAAGTTTCGGCTCCGTAAGTCATTACAGGTAGGACGCACTAGTTAAAGACTTTTGTCTTTAGACACTGCAGTATAGGCGACGTGAAGACTAGAATTCTTATCTGGATTTCCTTCCTTCCTTTCCTTCGAAGTAGTATTTGCCTAGTTGGAGCGTCTGCCCTAGGTAAACATACTTAGTGGCAACTTCGAGTGGGATTCCATCTACGGCAATCGGTTCCGGAATAACGTGCTCAATATACATGACTTTGGTTTTATCCAAATTCATCCGGACACCAATGCAACGAGAAGAATCAGCTAGGCCATTCAATATCCTTTGTAGGTCCTGCAGCGTCTCGGCCATAATGACGATGTCATCTGCGAATCGTAAGTGAGAGATGTACTTGCCATTGATGTTAATGCCACAATCGTTCCAGTCCAGCGTCTCAAACATATCCTTCAAGGCGTGAACAGTGAACAGTTTCGGGGATATGACCCCCTGTCTCACTCTTCGACGCAGGTGGACATGTTTAGTTCGCTGGTTCTGTACTTGTACAGTCATCGTTGCGGACATATGGACATCTCATCACTTCGATGTATCGCCAGTCGACTTGGCAATGCTGCAAGGACTCGAGAACGGACCAGGTTTCGATTGAGTCAAAGGCCTTCTCATAGTCCACAAATGCTCAACACAGGGGCCGATTGTCTTCGGTCTTCTGTACAATCTGCCGCATTGTGTGGATGTGATCTATGGTGCCGTAACCGTTCGAAGCGGTGGAAACCCGGCCTGTTCCGGAGGTTGAAACTCGTCGAGTCTTCGCGCAAGACGGTTCGTGATGACCCTTGAAAACAGCTTGTAGACATGGCTCAGAAGCGAAATCGGGCGGTAGTTTTTCAATAGGGTTTTGTCTCCTTTTTAGGGTTACGTACCCAAAGGGTAAAACGGGATCCTATTACTAAGACTCCGCTGTCCGTCTGTCTGTCTGTCCGTCTGTCACCAGGCTGTATCTCATGAACCGTGATAGTTAGACAGTTGAAATTTTCACAGATTCGGCATTTCACGCCATCTATGAACGCTTAGTTAGGTAAACGTCCCATAGATGGCGTTATATTGAAATTTTGATCCCTAACACCTTTGTTGGACGTTAGATGGTGTTATAAGAAATAAATTGTTTATTAATTATTATTTTTTGCTGGCGAAAAATAATAGTGGTATTTTTTGCTCAATCTTATAAAATACTGTAGTGTGGTACGGAACCCTACGAGTGCGAGTCTTGCACTTGGCCAGTTTATTTGAAAAACAGAACCACCATACTTCTGATCCATGCCTGTGGAGTTCTCCCAGTGAAAAGAACGGTATTAAAGAGCTGCTGAAGCTGTTGAACTGCTGGAGCTCCTCCGGCTATTAAAAGCTCCGTTGTGATTCCGTCTTCTCTTGGGGCTTTTCCATTTTTGAGTTGTTTAAGGGCCATTACGATTTCGTCTCGGCTAATTTCGGCTAGTACATGCATGTATGCAGTACATGTGACAAGTAAAATTCTGGCATTCAGAGATTTTGGTGCCAAAATTTCTATGTTAGGCTAACATTATGCTTTTCCCAATTCTGTTAATTAGCAAACAAAAATCCGAGCCAGTGGCTTGCAATATGGTGGGTTTCTAGCTTACAGTATTGGACCCCAAATGAGTGTGACTTGTCCAAAAAACAATTTAAAAAGTACATATATTACCATCTGGAGATATAGAAGCCACTAAGTTGCCTTCAGGGTGTGTGTCCACAGCGGTTACTCTCATTTGATGTACATTTGTAGGTATCTGTTGAACAACAGCACATGTCTTCAGATCCCATATCTTCACCGCACCATCCTCGTAACCAACTACTAATCGGACACCATCACTAAATAGCTGCAAATGTCACAATTTTACAATTAACTAGCGGATCCGGCAGACGCTGTCCTGCCCGAACGCAGCACTACCTATCAGGTCTAATTATGAATCTAAACCATCTATGGACTAACTCAAACATACACACCAAAATTCATCTAAATCAGTCTAGCCGTTTAGTAGGAGTTCAGGCCCATACACACGTACAGTAAAATTATATAAATAAAGACTAAACAGGTTTTATTTTTAAGCACAAAATAATATTTTTTGTGGGTTTCTGATTTTAACAGGTTACAATATTTTTTTTTTAATTTACGACTAAGCAAACATTTGACTACAATCTCACTCTGATGGTAAGTGACGATGTAGCCGAAGATGTAGCACGCTTGCTCAGTAAATACCTATTAATTAATTAATACCTATGGCCATTCTACTACACTAAAATTTAACAGCACTAACTCTCAGTTGCTTCCATTTAATCCTCGACGCAAATAGAAGGGTTGTTATAAGTTTAATGAGTGTATCTGTGCTGTGTCTATCTGTGGCATCATGACCACCAAACGGCTGAACCAATTTTGATTTCGTTTTTAGGGTTCCATACCCAAAGGTTAAAACTGGACCATAATACGACTCCGCTGTCTGTCCGTCTGTCAGTCAGTCACCAGGCTGTACCTCATGAACCGTGATAGTTAGACGGTTGAAATTTTCACAGATGATGTATTTATGTTGCCGCTATAACAACAAATCCTAAAAACAGAATAAAGTTGATAATTAAGAGGGGCCTTTTTTTCCCTTTCATTTTCCACTTTAAATTTAATCTAATCTAAATTTAATCTCTTAAATAAAACACATTTCCAGTATGGACAAGAAACATGTTTTATTTCGCCATTTCTCTATAACACCCTCTATGAACGTTTATCTACCCTAACACCTGTGTATTAACTTTCACATAGATGGCGTTAGACATTCATTGGATATTAGATGGTATTAAAGTAAATGAGCACATTTACCTGATCCTAGAATCTGCAGAATACTCAACTCATCAGGATAGGACAAGGCAATAAAACAATTCCAGCATTGTCAGTGGCATAGCATGGGATTGTGCCACCTGGGGCTGAGGTAAATTTTGCCGCCCCCTCATATAGGTAAGTATGAAAATTTAAAACCTAAAATAAACTTTTCATCTAAATTCTATATTTGGAGTTTGAAAAAGCATCTTTTTATTTTGTATTTCACTAATTTCAGCATTGTGTGCCGCCCGGGGCCATGGCCCCCCTGGCACCGCCCACACTACACCACTGAGAATTTTTAAATTAAGTTGTTAAGTGCAATAATAATACTTGATTTGTCTGGAAATGATGAAAAAGGACTAGATATCGAAACTGGTCCAGTTATTAGCACCCAATCAATAAGTTATTGCGCATGATTTTTACATTTCTATTACAATATGAGCAGGAATTAATTTTACTTATATTTTAGTACTTGGAAATGCCAAAATCACTCACAGTTTTGATTTAAAACTCAGGTGCCCATAGATTAGAACCAAAATTTTGCCCTTTTACTGTACAAGATAACAAATTTTTGTTTCAATAGTATTATTATTTCTCCATACATCTAAATACTGTATTAATAGGAACAAGTAGACAGATCACGTCAACACTTGCTCATAATGTTTGTCACTTAATGGCAGTGCAGTTCTCAGCATTACAGGCTTTTTGTCTAGAGATCTGTGGATCTTAGTACAGCTACACTTCAAAAATTATTATATATGTTATTAGTCTCACTAATTTCTTGCTAAATTACTCAGATTTGTATTCTTAAATTATTATATGTGTAAAAAATTGAAATAAATTGAAAAAATGTAAAGTTAATTTTAAGAATCATCATTGTCAGTTTTGAAAGTAGCAAGATAAAAGACTATTAAGGTGTAAAGAAATATGCTACATCATTGAAATTATAATCAATTGATTAGCCATTGTTACACAGCAATTGGTCTGCTGAATGGCTGTTTGGTGCCAGTCACTCATAGTCACAGGAAAATAGCTTTGGATAGTCACTCTATGTGGAATCAGTTAATGTCATCACCTCAAACTGCTTTCTTTCACTTTCAGATTACATTCACAATTCTAAATTAACACATTTTTACTTTTATGGTGAGCTTTATGGTTTTATTGGACAAGTGCTTGTCTATATGAAAAATAACAGCAGCACTTATATGTACTTGTGTGTTTATATGTAGGTACATGTATGTACATTCAGACACATTTACACTTATGATGTTTTTACAGTACAACTTTACAGACAAAACAAATATCTCAATATTATGTTCTATGATAAATACTTACTTTGCCACATTCCACTTTGACATTATGTCCTTTTAGTACTTTTGTCTCTCCTGACGGGATTTTGAATACATAGATATCTCCCTTTTCAACACCAATTATAAGCACTCGAGCCCCAAAGTGCCATTGACCCCAAGATATGTCATCAGCTTCATACTCAAATGCTACAGGCCAAGGCTGCTGTTGATCTTCTGTATTAACCTTCCACACTGAAATCATTCCCGCCATATCTGCAGTGGCAAGATAAGCACCGTCGAAACTGAATCCGACAAACACTATGGAGTCTTTGTGGCCTTTGCAATGCATTATGACTTCACCTGATTCTACTGACCACACGTAGGCCTGATCGTCTTCTCCCCCAGTTGCCGCAAGTTTCCCGTCTGGATGTAGATCACAGCTGAACACAGAACCAGCGTGTTTGTCGAACACTTGCACTGCGTGGTCCTCGGGCGGTTCTAAATCGTCGTTATAATCATCACCGTCTTGTTCCATGTATTCGTCGTCATCCAGGTCAATTTCCTCCACTTCCTCAAACATGTACATTTCATCTTCCATACCGGTAATTTCGTCGCCGTTTATTGACGACGGCGGCGTGTCCTGCTCTTTATCTTTCATTGTCTGGAAATTAGTGAATATCCAATTAACAATTGAAGTGAAAGAATTCAATGAAATAAGTAGAGGTGAATATTTATTTGGATAAACATTGCTTGCACGACTCGTTATGTTCTAACCTTAGATATCTCTTTTGTCTTTGTATAATTACAAGTGCTTTAATTTTTAATTAGCTATGAAGAAAATCAATAAACCATAAAATATACCTACACAATGATATAGAGATTAGAGACTTATACTTATATAGTATTAAAAATAATTGGTAAATGTAACTACAAACCTCGCGGTCGCCTGACATATTTATTTACTCACCACAGATAAGCTACACACAACACACAGCTAACATATAGTTATCTGTGCCTCAGATCACAGATTACGTATATAGCAAGGAGGTAGAAAAAACGAGGAGGCGCCGTGATACATTTGCTTATATGGAAATATCTACAAAATTAGGTGCATACCTAAACCTCATAATGTTACATAAAATGGCAGCAATTTCTAGGGTTATATCAATTAAGGGACAGGTGTTACTACAACGAGTATCGATACTAGAGACGAGTCTTAATTTTACTAAATAGTAAATATCTATGTTCAACCAACTTTCAAAATGGAGGAGGTTCTCATCTTATCTGTATGTTTTTTTTATATGATTGCTACGCAATTCCTCCACCAATTGTGAACCGATTTGAATGATTTGTTTTTTATTAGTAGGAGTCATTTTCGAGGTAGTCGCATTTACATTTTATCAAGATCTGATAATTATCTCCAGAGATATGGCGATAAACATATAAAACTTGCAACTGATACTGACTCGAACGGCATGTGAAGTCAATTTATTAGGGTTCCGTACCTCAAAACGAAACAAGAACCCTTATAGAATCACTTTGTTGTCCGTCCGTCTGTCTGTCTGTCTCTCCGTCTGCCAAGACTCTATTTCTTGGGAATGCGTATAGATATCACGTTGAAATGCATATCAATTATTTCGGTCTACGGTCTCTTTTGGCTGGAAAAAATCAAATTTGTGAGTCTACGCGATCAAAAGATATGACCGTTTATGTCACATATTTTGCAATTTAACAAGGGAATTATAAGGTACTTTCCAGTTCCCAATGACCTAGAATCATGAAATTAAGCAAGAAGCAAGTTATGCACCTATTTATGAAGTTACCTACTAAAGTAGGTTACTACTTTACTTCCATGCAGGCAAATGTATCGCGGCGCCCTTGTCATAAAATGTATTTCTTACCTCCATGGTCAGTCAGTGCCTGTAAAAGTAGGCAGTCAATTCAAGAGTTAATGTCAAGTCAGTGTTAATGTCGCAGGCTAGAGCTGTGTCAGTGTCACTGTCACTATCAAAGTTACAGTCCGGCAAGTATAACTTGGCGTGCCTGTGCGCCACTGTGCTTTTACTTTGTACTTTGATAACAGTTTCTCTTAAACCACTTTTAATTACTTTTGGCATTATTGAACTATTTTAATGTAGCAGATTTATCAACAATAATGTCGCGGTAATCTCTCAAACGTTTAACTCACAGTTTCAATTAACAGAATTAGTTCCAAAAACCACCACCGCCAAGTTATACTTGTGGGACTGTAAGAGTCTTACTTTTTTTAGTACTTCTGTCAAAGAGTAACATAATATATACTGACTCCCCGTGAGTAATAGTGTTCTGTGATACTGACTACTTCTGTGACATATAGTAATCTGTGTCTGTGACTCACAGAGTGCTTTTATATACTGCTGTGACTGACACAATCTCCTTAGTAGTCTGTGGACTGACACATAAAGTAATCTGTGGCCTGTGACTGCGAGAGTGGGGTTATAAAACTGTTTTCTCTTTTATTTTCCAGAAATAATATTCCGCAACACAATAAATAATTCAATTCAAAAGTTACTGAAGCCTCGTCAAAGATGGCTCTGGTCAACAAAGGTAGTCGGTTTACAAAATATTGATAACACTAACACGAATTTTAATTTTCTTCAATGAACAAATGATTAATGAGTTTTCATAATTCCAGCTCTCCTGCAGCCCCAAACAGTGTTATCGATCGGCAAACGATTTCGCGGAAAGATTAATATTCAAAGACCTAGGAAACCCCACTTCGAAAGACAACTTCTTATAGATCTGGCAAAACCTGTACATGGTCCACCGAAATGGACAATTCCAGACATAGTCCTATGCGGTAAAGCTGAAAGAACATGGAAGAAGGAAGTTGACAATCCATTCGAAAGAATTTTAGCCAAAGAATGTTTGAATTGGTTTAATACTTCCAAAATGGTAGTATTTCTTCATGTTAATTCGATAAGTATGGAGGATAAAACTCCTGTTTTCGCTGCACTATGTAAGAAAAATATGCACTTGAGAACTTATGGTAAAAAGATAGTCAGTATGGCTACAACAGGTACACGCTACGAAGCTGTGAACCATCTATTTACTTCACATCAAAACATTATATTTGGTCAGCCAGAAAATGCTGCCAAAATGTTTAAAATATTGAAGAAAACTCCACAGCTTGTAGTTATGGGTTAGTAAACTTATTTTATGTTCTGTTTTTAAATGGAATAGAGCTTGAGGATACCATTTTAAATCACAATCTTTGTATGTGTCATTTTGTGGCACCTGCATATGCAGGCTTAGATTTTTATCCTAGAGGTGATACCTGAGTGGTTCTAAATGAGTTACTGGTGAACTGATGATAGGCTCTGTCGATGGCTTGAACTATACACCAAACAAAGACTAGGCCTATTCCCATTATAGGCCTAGTGTGTTACCATCCTTGACCACATTACATCATCATCTTACCAACAGGTGAGATAGTTGTCTAACAATAGCTTATAAGTAGAGATCTTATATTGGATGCATATTTAATACTACAGGAATCTTTGTCCTGACATACTGACTGACAGACAATGCACAGCCCAGCATAACCGCTGGTCGTAGAGACTTGAAATTTGGAGGGTATATTTGTCTTAGTATGTAATGGTGTAAGATAATAAAGTGCTTCCCATAATAGCCTACATCTGGACTTTAAGTAAATATACATGCAAATATCTAATCTCTTCCTATAAGATATAAAATAAACTGGCCAAGTGCAAGGCGGATTCGCACTTATGGGGTTCCGTAACGCAGTAGAGTATTTTATAACTATGTATAACTAGAAGTTCCCAGCGGTTTCCACAACCCGGCATCGAGGATCCTAGAGCCACTCTGACCCGCCACTACACCGAAGATTTGCCAGAAATCAGCCTAGATGAAATTGTGGTGGCTCTCAGGCAGCTTAAAAACGGAAAAGCCCCCGGAGAGGACAGAATTACAACGGAGCTCTTAAAAGCCGGTGGAACTCCTACGCTACTACAGCTTCAGCGTATTTTCAATTCCGTCTTCTTTTCGGGGAGAACTCCGAAGACATGGAGTAAGAGTGTGGTTGTTATGTTCTTCAAAAAGGGAGACAAAACCCTTTTGAAGAACTATCAACCTATCACGCTCTTAAGCCATGTCTATAAGTTGTTTTCTAGAGTCATCATAAATCGTCTCGCGCGTAGACTCGACGAATTTCAACCCCCCGAGCAGGCTGGGTTTCGAGGAGGATACGGCACCATAGACCACATCCACACAGTGCGGCAGGTTATACAGAAGACTGAAGAGTATAACCAGCCCCTGTGCTTAGCGTTTGTGTACTATGAGAAAGCCTTTGACTCCATTGAAACCTGGTCTGTTCTGGAGTCTCTGCAACGGTGCCAAGTTGATTGGCGATAAGTGTTGAGAGGTCTATATGACGCCGCGACTATGACCGTCCAAGTACAAAATCAGCAGACTGAACATATCCACTTACATCGAGGAGTGAGATAAGGGGACGTTATTTCCCCCAAATTGTTCACAAACGCTCTAGAGGATATGTTCAAAATGCTGAACTGGAAAGGACGGGGCATAAATGTCAATGGCAATTACCTCTCACACTTGAGATTTGCGGACGACATCGTCATAATGGCTGAAACCGTGAAGGACCTGCAATACATGCTGACCACGCTCACTGATTCTTCTGCACGCATCAGTCTCCGGATGAACTTGGATAAGACCAAGATCATGTTCAACGAACATGTTATTCCGGAACCGATTGCCTTAAACGGAGTTCCTCTCGAAGTTGTTGGCGAATATGTCTACCTTGGGCAAATTTTGCAATTGGGCAGAAACAACTTCGAGAAGGAAGCTCGCAGAAGGATACAGCTTGGATGGGCAGCATTCGGAAAACTTCGTCGAGTCTTTGCATCGCCCATACCACAAAGCCTGAAGACGAAAGTCTGTAACGAGTGTGTCCTACCTGTTATTACTTACGGAGCCAAGACGTGGACACTGACAGTGCGACTAGTTCACCAATTCAAAGTCGCTCAGCGAGCTATGGAGAGGGCTATGCTTGGAGTTTCTCTGAAAGATCGAATTCGAAACGAAGTCATCCATCAGAGAACCAAAGTAATCGACATAGCTCAGAGGATTAGCAAGCTGAAATGGCAGTGGGCCCGTCACATCTGTCGCAGAACCGATAACCGTTGGGGTAAACGAGTTCTAGAGTGGAGACCACGGCTCGGCAAACGTAGTGTAGGACGCCCTCCAACTAGATGGAGCGATGATATACGCAAGCTGGCTGGCAGCGGTTGGAAACGAATAGCTGAAGATCGAGCTCAGTGGCATGCCATGGGAGAGGCCTATGTCAGAAATTGGCTGATAATGATGAATATTGTTTCTCTATACACACTTTGAACCCCTGTTTCATCCCCTTCAGGGGTGAATTTTGGAAAATCCTTTCTCAGAGGGAACTAACGTCGTAATAACTATCTCCATGCCAAATTTCAGCGCAATCGGAAACAATATTGATTTTCACACTTTGTTACCCCATTTCACCCTCTTAAGGGTGGAATCTCAAAAAACGCGAAATACGTATTTACTTATTTTTTTACTGGAGCACTTGTATGAAGTTTTGAATAGAAAATACTATCTAATCTTGTTTCTCCATACAAAACTTTGACCCCGTTTCATCCCCTTCAGGGGTGAATTTTGGAAAATCCTTTCTCAAAGGGAACTAACGTCGTAATAACTATCTCCATGCCAAATTTCAGCGCAATCGGAAACAATATTGATTTTCACACTTTGTTACCCCATTTCACCCTCTTAAGGGTGAAATCTCAAAAAACCCGAAATACGTATTTACTTATTTTTTTAACTGGAGCACTTGTATGAAGTTTTGAATAGAAAACACTATCTAATCTTGTTTATCCATACAAACTTTGAACCCCCGTTTCATCCCCTTCAGGGTTGAATTTTGGAAAATCCTTTCTCAGAGATAACTAACGTCGTAATAACTATCTGCATGCCAAATTTCGGCTCAATCCGAAACAATATTGATTTTCACACTTTGTAACCACATTTCACCCTCTTAGGGGTGGAATTTCAAAAAAACCTGAAACTTGTTTCTCCATACAAACTTTGAACCCCCATTTCATCCCGTCAAGGGGTGAATTTCCGAAAATCCTTTCCTAGTACACCCTTACGTACTAAGACAAATATACCCTCCAAATTTCAAGTCTCTACGACCAGCAGTTTAGCCTGTGCGTTGTCTGTCAGTCAGTCAGTCAGTAGTTCAGGACAAAGATTCTTATAATATTAGATTTTTAGCCACCAAAAAATTAAATTTGTTTTTTATAGAGTTTGTATGAAAAACAAAGTGATATTTGCGGTTGCTATATCTCAAAAACTGCTGAATATATTTGTCTTGTTCAAACCAATTTTCGTAAAAGTGTTTATTGAGATCTACAGCATATATTTTTTTTAGATTTTTCACTCCCTTACTTTAAAAGTTAGAGGGACACACACACATTTTACCACTTTACTCTGTAGTGTATATATTTCAAATGATTGACTTTGACTAAAAAATGGTTGTAGGAACCTCAATGTCATTTTTAAAGACCTATCTATAGTAAAGATGGCAAGAATGGTTGAAAAATTTTAATGGTTAACAGTTAATTGGTTAAAAAAATATCGATAATTTTATTGGTAAAAATATTAGTTAATATTATTCGAGTAGGTTTGGTTTTTTCCATTTTCGACTCCCACACCCTTATTGAAATGAATCCATATTATTGCCGGAGGTATTCCGTCTCAGCATTTTTTAAAACAAACTCTTAGTTTTCCACTACACAACAACACAAAATTAAGTAATAGTACAACAACACCAACTTCATTATCTAATAAAACTAACCATAACCACAGAGAGTACTAATAGCATTAACTCTTTCCATACACTACAGTTAATTGTTTAAAATATCACTTACTTTGTTAAGAATAAAAATATTGGAAACATCGAACTCATTTCATACACTACAGTTAATTGTTTAAAATATCGCTTCACTTGGTTAAGAATAAAAATATCGGAAACATCGGCTCGGAAAATAAATTATTAGTGTTTTATTTTGAGGGCAATAGAGCATACAATCGAATGCAGTTGACTTATGGAATATTTTATATGGTTGAAAACAACATGTTCAAACTTCACTCCGGTCATCGTATAATATATCAATTTTCGAATATGTTCCTTATCCATTACCGTTTAAAGCTTAAATTTAAGTGCATAAAAATGGGTTAGTTCGTGATTCGCAAGGCGAGGTCATTATCAGTTGAAGATGATATAATATTTTTATTCGTTAACGTTAATTTTCTTGATTGAATATTATGGTTAATTTTGAATATTAGTTTATTTTAATGGTTGATAGTTATATTAATCATCTCTAATCTATAGACACCCCTCACGTATAGGTGACATACAGATGTTATTTTTTTTTAGTTCCATGTATGCAACTTAATCTTTTATTTTTATTATTTTTGTATTAAAATCGTAAAGCAGTTCACAGAATATACCTACCTACCAAGTTTAAACTGTGTAGTCTTAATAGTTTCAAAATAAAGTGGCTGTGACATACGGATGAACGGACAGATAGACAGACATGACGAATCTATAATGGTTCCGTTTTTTCCATTCGGCTACGGAACCCCATAAAGACACTATTGATTGGTTCTCTGAGTTCTGTCATGATGTTTGGTGCCAGTCAGTTTAGACATGGATTGGGGATAGTTGCACTCTGTGGATTGGAAAAATATCATTTGACAAGCTCAATGTAGTCTAATATTTCAAGAGAAGCACCATTCCAACTTATGGGTCTCATAACTAATTGCATCCAGGTGTGACTTGCATCATATTTTAAACCTGGTAACAAATATTTCTCTTTTTTGTTTGTGGCCAGCTTTCTGTCAACATAATTCCATATAGTAAGATAGTGTTTATTTCAAAGCTATCTGCATTTATGCTTCACGGAGTATTGACAGTTACCTATGTAAGGGAAGCCGGGGCATGACATTACTATCAATTTTTTCCATGTGATAGTTTAGTGTTTGATCACTATCTTGATTGGTGGTAGGGATTATGTGGTCTAGGAAGGTAGCACGCTGGGCTGAGATTAGAAACTGGCTCTCAAAGATAGCTGCCGATCAAATTAAATGATTTTTTTTAAAGGTTCTGTACCTCAAAGGAAAAAGGAACCCTTATAGTATCACTTTGTTGTCCGTCTGGGCAAATTAACTATTATAAACTTATTATTTGTTGTTGGTGCATTAACCGTGTCTAGGCATCGGTCTTGGTTAAGTTTGTCTTTAAGCTAGTTTGACAAGTTTGTACGATATCCTTGGTGCGCGAGTCCAACTCGCAATTGGCTTTTTATATATTATAGGCTAGCGTTTGACTAGTATCTCGTCTAGTGTCTTAATTTCTAAAGTCTTAATCTTAATTTTAATATCTTATTAGCTAGCGTTTGACTACTATCTAACTAATTGGTAATACGAAAAGTTAGCACACAAATCTTTACAAAAATCGTAAGAAAACAATTATTAAAATATACATTTACCACAACACATGCACTCGACTATTGTTTTGGTTGAACTGTCATGGCGTCGACGGCTGCACGTGGCAGGATCGGACAAAGCGGTATAAATCCAGTACTTATAGATTATTTAAAAAAAAACAATTATTCTTCTTACCCACCTTGTGCTTCTTGCCCGGGCTTCCCCTAATTTCATTATTTTATTTTCGCAGCTGGCATAATCCAAGATAGATTAATGTCCAAGAATGAGCTTGTGGAATTCAGTAAGATGCCAAGTCTGGAGGCTGCTCGTAGCCAGCTCTGTGCCGTTCTGAACAGCGCCGGTTCCAGCATTGTCAGCCAACTGAACCAAACTCAACAGATCCTCGTCTCACATCTCGACAAACATGCAGAACTACAAAAAAAACCCACAGAAGAAAAAGAAAGCTGAAATAAACATGCAATTACAAATTACTTTATAATTTAGTACAATATTCATAGAAGTTATTTAAACTGCAGTACATTGTTATAATGTATCCAATGGCTTTCTTATTTTAGCTTTAATTCCGTTAATTGCTTATGTAGTTAGTTAGCTAAACTTTGTAGTAGTAGTGTAAGTATTTATTTTTTGTTTATGGGAATTTAATTTAGAAATCTTTGAGACCCACGACGAGGAAAGCTCTACTAGCTGGGTAAATAAGGTAACGTTTTCACATTCAAATTATTTATTTTAAACGCAATCTTTGGCAGGAGTTACACATAACTTACAACCTAATTCCAAAAGAGATCAAAATATATTGACTATATTTTTAAGAGAGGATATAAAAACCTTACATTATTATAATACTTGAGCAACATTGTCGAATATTGGAAGTGTTACCACGAAATAAAAATAAAATCTTAATAGTATGTTAAACATAAAATATCATATTCAGTTGTGTGCTGATAAAATATCTAGGTATTATTGAAGTCACGGAGTAGTTGTCAGGCGGCAGGCTGCGCTCGCTAGTGCCGTTAGGGCTACAGCGGCTTCCACTTCGTCTCTATCGTGTCGTGACATCGCCAACGTGTTAATCGTGATGCGCTGAACTTTGTTGTCGGGCCTCCGTTTCATCCCATCAGCCCAACAGGAATAATTACTCTCGCTCGGTTGAAATCGGGCGGCGCTTTCTAACCATTTACTCAGAAGCATCGGCCCCGATATATTCTTGGATTCTCCCGTGTTTTCTGAGTCGTGCTCGACTATGTACGAGTTGTTATTGTCGCAGGAGTCTCTCATATTCGAGGAAGTGTCTGATTCCTGTTGGTAGTTGTCGGGGCTGTCGTAATCTGCATCGAGCTCTAAGTTGTCACGTTCGGAGCCCGGTTCCGGCTCGCTCCAAATGCTGTCGTCGGAACAAATGCTGAATTGCTCGACGTTTCCCTGCGCCCGGTCGTTGTAAGTGCGTATGAGGTGACCCCATGTTTGTTGATTACGCTCGACATTGACGTTCTTCAACTTTCTTCGCCAATTGGCAAACCAGTTGCAAATCTGGAAATTTAAAACCATATTTAGAAATTCTCTATCTATTTAATGGCTAGGTAACTATTAACAAACTACTAATGTGACCTACATATTAAGCGGGTGCCTATTGAGTTTATAACATGTCAAGTTGATTTTATTTTATTTTTTATATCTTATAAGCTAGCGCTTAACTTGACCACTATCTCGCTTGATGATAAACGATGATGTGGTAGAAGATGGTCAACACGCTTTGCCTAGAATACTCTTTTTGACTCTCTCCTCTCTCCACCCTCAAGTTAAAAAATCTGTCGCCAAACATCTAATGTGTTCCAGCAGTTATCCTTGAGAGCCAGTTCCCATTCTAGGCCTAGCGTCCTTACCATCTTCGACCGCATCATCACTTACCAACAAGTGAGATAGTGGTCAAACGCTAGCCTATAAGATATAAAAAAAGGGCTGTGTGCTGCCGGAACACCGTAAGGTTATGGCGGTGGATTATCTCCTTTGTGGTAGATAGTAAGCTACTTTGGTAGCAAGTCAGGCGGAACATCGATATAATATGCTCCTACCACGAACACCCTTGGGTCCTCGGTCCACATCCTTCAGATTTGATTTTATTTCAAAACTTAAGAAAACTGTAGACAGTTTTCTGTCAGGAAGTTAATCCATGTATCATTTTACATGAGGTGCGTCAATGCGTTGATAAACTGAACAAAACACTGTAGTCAAGAAAGCGAAGACAAAAATAGTGCCTATTTATGTACAAATAGCAATAACTGGCATCGGTCCAATTAGGTTGCTGGTAGGCACAAACCTGACATCTCTACTTGAGAATACACGAAAAAACAATGAATGTTTAAATTCATTCCAACTTTCATTGTTTTTCTGTACGTATATTAAAACTTGTAACAATCTTACTTGAATGTAAGTGAGGCCTGTTTCCCGGGATAAATACTTCTTCTCTTCTCTGTTAGGGTAAGGGTTCTCTCTCCGCCGCACCAGCCAGTCTTTCAGATATCGTTTGATCTCAGGAGTAAACAGCCTCTTCTGTGGACGTTGTCCCGCCACTAAACTTCTCCTGAAAACGTATGAAAATATTCTAAGGCATCAAACAAGAAAACGATGTTCTGAAACGTCACAAAACAAACACAGTAGCAATAGTTAGGTATCAGATTTTAATAAAGACCTTTTATATCCTACAACTTGTGTATGACGCACAAAGACATAATTTCATGAAGACTGAAAGTAATGAGTCATGTTTTGAGGTACGCACCGTGTGTAGCGCCTGTTTCTGACCGGCCTTGTCGATTTTCCACCTTCTGACTTGGTCGTCGAGCCCTCCATGTTGGCTTCGGTCGATGTTTGGATGAGTGTCATCGGATCACAATTCGGCCGAGTTAAACTTAGAAGTGGCAGTGTAATCGTTAATCCTTCAGTGTAATGGAGTCCGTAGGAATAGCGAGCACGTGCAAGGGCTCCACAAGGCGCGACACGACTCGTTTCTCGCTGCGCTACCGCTGCGGGGGATGCTTACCGATCTATTAAAAAAATAAGGACATGATGACATAAATAGATTGTCTTTCGAAGAGCACACCACACTGTCTAATTACTACGAACAGTTAGATAGGTAACACATTGTTCCGTCTGCGTTTGTGCGTTGATGTAACCGAAACATGACGGTCACATTCCTCGGTTCACTTTTAGATGTTAGCACTCATTGGCACTTACCGATCGTGCTGAACCGCCATTTGATTTAGTTTAACTTGAAAAACTGGAGCGGACTTTGCATAGGTGCATTGTTTTAGGGTTTTGTATTCAGTAATTTACATTACGAACAAAAAACATGTTGGCTATTACGTGTGCTGGCGAGGGTCAATGTTCTTGTTTTCGTGCAGTAAAGTGTTAATTAGTGTTGTGGAATGGATATTTAATAGAAGTTGCACCTTTTGATATGTTTTGAGTTGTTTCTTAATTGTTATTAGTTATAGTGAAGTGGCTTTTAAAATACAATGTGATTTTCGCACGTACCTGTGTGCGGGAAAGCTCGGTGATTGTGTGAAAATGGCGGCGGATAAAGGCGACGGCAGCGCCGCGGCGCGGGCGCATCTCGTTGCAAATCCGTGATATTTTCAGGATGTCTCCCGCGATGTCTTCAAAAACACGATTACAATAGGTAAACATGTTTGACTAAATTGCCTATAGCTGCACGAAACTGCATGTGTGTTATTTCAAACTTCCAATACATGGGCGCAAAATTATTACATATAGTTAAGTAACTGAATTTCAATTTATTTAATTTTGTGGTAACTACCTATTTATTTCTTATCCTATATTCATTATTATTTGGTTTCGGCTAGGTATTTTAATTGGTGATGGGTGCCGTAAAACCTGCACTGACGTCCCGCTTGGGTGTATTATGCATTTCCCCTTGTCAGCTATTACCAAAGCCACCCTAGCTGCTTGATAAAGAGTAGCACGGCTTAGGGTCGCTGTCACATCGCTTGCGGTGGTGAGGGTGATACTTGTGATGATGAAAATGAAAATGTAAACTGTGAATGTAAGTATTTTAATGATGATGCTAATGTTGATACTTGTCGTTGTGGTTGCGACTGGTGTTCCTTATCTCCATCTTGGATGTATAACCCGGCTGTGGCTCGTACCTCATCCAGGACAGGGCACTGTGAGATCACATGTGCCACGGTCTTGGACAGGTATTGTAAGTTACCTTCTAGATTTAAAGCTTTCGCTCATTTTATTTATGTTCGACAATTAGTATTATGTACCTAAGTATATTATTTATAATCGTCTAATTTCAATCCTGAGACAATCAGTGCTCGAAACCAGCTTCCCCTTACGGCTCACGAACGTTTGAGAGATCTTTTGGCACACGTGGAAATTATCATGTTACGCATGTGCTTTGCTCTCCCCAAAGTCACATATCTGTTGCGGACTACCCCTACCTGGCTGTGTCTTGAGGAGGTTCCTCATTTGACAATGCATTAAAATCGGTGGTAGAGTCTGTCCTTAATGTCTCCTCCCTACGTGAAAATCAGTGGAGTCAGGCGGCTCTACCAATCCGATATGGTGGGTTGTTGCGTACGTGATGTGGGCCTTGCAGCTTTTCTTGCGTCGGCGTATGGGGTTGCGAATCTGGTCACTGTTATGCTCAATTCCAATGGTGCATTCCATAGCATTCCTTTTGTGTCAGATGCGCTGTCAGATTGGTCGGCCTTCAATACGGGTGCGACAATCCCAGAAGCAACGCACGTTGAGCGGGCGTGGGATGATGTAGGGACCAAGCGGCTCCAGGAGCAATTATTAGATAGTAGCGCGGGAGCAGATAAGGCCAGACTGCGGGCTGTGTCGCAGCCTGATTCCGGGGCGTGGTCATATATGCTGCCTTCACCTCACCTGGGCACTTTACTGGATGACGACTCTCTGCGTGTGGCGGCGGCTCTCCGTTTGGGCTGACAGGTGTGTGAACCCCACATATGCACGCAGGTGCAGGTTCCATGATGGAGGCCGATGGCCATCTCGCACTGAGTTGTTAGCGCTGCACAGGGAGGTTTACACGTCACCGTGCTCTAAACGACATACTCCGTAGTGCCCTCATATCGGCAAACGTCCCGTTTTCTCGAGCCTCCAGGTCTGAGCAGATCTGATGGCAAGAGGCCGGACTCTTGTGCCTTGGAAAAACGGCGTGCCTAGTTTGAGACGCTACTTGCGTTAGCACTTTAGCTGCCAGCTACCTCAGTCGCACCGTCCACTCCTCGCTGCTTTACAACTTCCTGCCTATCGCGGTGGAGACCCTGGTTTGTTGGGACTGAGGCAAAGAAGTTTGTCCATGATGTAGGTCACAGGCTTAGTGACAGTACAGGTGACTCCCGCTCCGGTTCGATCCTGGTGCAAAGGATGAGCATCGCCATTCAGCGTGGAAATGCGGCGAGTATGATGGGCACCATTGCACCCGGAGCGCTCAGAAGCGGATTATTTGACTAGGTTTAATTTGACTTGATAATTAATTATGATTAATATGGATTTCATGTTTAGGGGATGATTTTCGAAAATAAAATTAGCTCTTGTGTATCTTTGCTATAACCACTATCTGTTATAATAGGTAATTATAGATTAATTTATTTTTTCTGCTTGGGTCAGATCATCAAGGTTTCTTTATTTTGTATTAGTATTCAATTTTTTCAATTCAATTCAATGTATTTATTTCAGACTTTATCATTATTATAATGTCCATATTATTTTAAAAACTAGTACAGCCGATTCGATATACACACACGAAAAAAAAACATTATATTCAAATTAATATAAAAACCTAACTACCTAATATCATATTTGCTACTAAGACCAACAACATGCAATTTTCGCCACAATTGCATTATAGGGCAGTCAACGTCCATCCTTTCCGCAATAAGCTGCAGGTAACTGTTAGAGCTGCCCCTCAACCGGCGCATCAGGGACGCGGTCCGCTTGCGGAGTATTGCTGCAAAGCTATCGACGCGTGCTTCTGCTAACATTCCTGATGCACTACAAAAGCGGGGCTGCTTCAAAAGTGCCCTGAACGCATTATTATATTGAACCTTCAGGGCGTTAAAAGATCGTTGCGTAAAATTAACCCGAAAAAAAATATTAAAAATAAAATTAACAGGCTGCACGTATAGAAAGACTGGCAAAAGGCTCTAAAAATAGTGATCTTTACTTCTGCAGTGCACCGCGCAAACCTACGGGCCAACATATTCGCCCGGACTGATAACGCCCTGCGTTCCCTTTCCATATCCATGGTGTCCGTTAACGTCTCCGTGACCCAGTGACCCAGATATTTAAATTCTGACACTCTCTTGATAGGAGCACCATTAAGTATGACAGGTGGCACTGTATGATATGTTTTGCTGCCAGCCTTGAATACCATCAGCTCACACTTGCTAGTGTTGTATCTGAGTCCATGGGCCCACGCATACCGTTCACAGACACGTATAAGTTTTCTAAGAGCACCGATCGATGGGCTCAGCAACACCATATCGTCGGCATAACTTATATTATTCACAAATTTGCCCTCTATAGCACAGCCTACCATGGTGCTGCTGAGTTCACCGATCAGGCGGTCAATGTACAGGTTGAAGAGCTTCGGTGATGTCAGGCCGCCCTGCCTCACTCCGCACTCCAGACTGTACACGTCCGATAGCGATCCTGACCATCTAACATGATTGCTCTGATGATCATACCAATATTTGAGTAGCGACACATACTCACCTGGTACGTTAGTATCCTCAGACAACTTATGCCACAGCCTGTCATATGCTACCAGATCGAATTCCCTAGATAAATCTAGGAAGCAAGCATAGACAGGTGTGTTTCTTCTCGTATAGTACTGAACGGTGTGCTTGAGTGTCAGTATTGCTGCCTCAGTTGAAAGTCCAGGTCTAAACCCAAATTGAGCGTCGTGGAGCTCCATCTTAACTGAATGTGAATCACACCGTCCAGTATTTTAGCAATTATTGTTGCTAAGGATATCGGTCTATAGTTTTGTAAAGAAGATGGGTCTAGTATTGAGTTGAACAGGTATTTTATTAGCATTGTTCACGCATTAGTATAGAATTCAAACGAAAATGTTTTCAGGTGAACTGATAGCGGATTATATACAAATTAGCCACTGTATCTACTCGTGTTATTAATTTATTACATAAGAAGATTACAAATACAATTATGTTATTAGCTAAAACATCAATCACGATTGCATACTTGTAGCGATATTTGATAGCATTTATTTCCTTTCGCCCAAGTATTTAGTATCTAATCCGCGTATATATATCGCTGGCGTATAGACTTATACAACTCGTTAATTCCACTTACGTCGGCATGCTCAGCTCAGCTGCTAATTATGTGAAAATCACAACAACACAGGATGGTGTAATCAAACGCTGTATAGGTCCACAATTTTATTTCGTTTCTTTTAAGGGTTCCATTTCCGAAGGGCCCAAACGGAGCCATTTTATATCGTGTAGGCGGTGTAGGCATTTCAAAAGTCAAAAGTCAAAGCATTTATTCAGTATATGGGCAAATTAAAAATTTGCACTTACACACGTCAAATAACATTAAATAAATCATATTCAATAAAAATTATTATAGATATTAACAGAAACATAACTTTTTGCTTTGAATTTACAAAAAAAAAAACAAAGGTATTGAGCCTATCGTCTTAGTATTGAGCCATTCAGCTTTCATCTAGACGTCGAACGTCACACTTAAAACACATGTTTAATTCCCCTGATTAATGTAGGGTTTCTGACCACTATTTGTTTATCACCTGTTGGTAAGTGATAATGCGGTCGTGGATGGTAGCACACTAGGCCTAAAATGGAAAATGTCTCTCAAGGACAGCTGCCGGAACACATTAGGTGTTTTGGCAACAGATTTTCCAACTTGAGGGTGGTAGGTTGCGAGGCGGTCACTAGACAGTGTCCTACTACCATGCTGGGGTTTGTAAGGTTACTCAACGATGTTTTTCTTTCACCAGAGGGCCACTGTCAAATGCGTACGTAAATTGAAGGATAGATAAATCCATTGGTGCACGGCGTGTATTGAATCCACTATACCTCTAGCGTCAAAGCCGATCTTTCTCCCTCTGCGTCACTGCAATGGGCATTATTGCTGTCACTCACATGTGTGTCTGTCTATCCGTCGTCTGTCACACAAGTTTTATGTCCATGGAGATAATCGTCACAAGCTTGGTACTGAAAATGACTAAGTACGTGGCATTTGAAGTCGGATTTATTCGTTTCGTAAACGATTTTAAATTATTAATAGGTCTGAGAGAGGAAGATCTCTGGTGTAGTAAGACTGAGATACTTTGATGTTTTTGACCTCAAGAAGATAAACTTCCCTGTTAGGATGACGACCTGTGTAGGTATCCAGATAATATTAGGTGGAGCGCCTACAATCACACAAGTAACATTATTTAATGTACTGTGCTAATGTAATATAAAAAGTATAGGTATTCAAATACCTACTCTTCTTCGCAGCGGTTAGAATCGAAGAGCTGAAGGTAGTTCATTGGCTTAGAGCTCATAAGAAAGGACTTGTCCAGCCACATAACACTGAGCCGTGGACAGGAGGGGATGTTGATGGTCTCGTCTGATGGTGGCAAGCTACTTTTTGGTAGCAAGTCAGGTGGAGTATCGATATAATGCTCCTGCCACCTGTGTGACTTATGGGTGCACACTCCCGTCTTCTCCTTCAGAACCTCCTTCTTTTTGGAAGGCGGTTGATGACTAGCGCAGCATTTGTAGTCAGTTTTTATTCTATTGTAAATGATCTTAAATTATTTAGGATGCAATCTCAGTGTCATCAAATAATTTGACTTCAGAGCAAAGCATTTAAAAAATGTAACATTTGCGCTATTATTTATTCTTTGGTAACATCTACAGTACGCTTCTATCCTCCATGAGTATGCTCTAGCTAGCTCGAGTATGGATGAAGCACAGCCCCCTGATTCTCAATCATTCGATAACCCATTCCATTCGGAGTCGGAAAATGCGTCATTTTCGACAGTGATTGTGAAATTGCGATTCCCAATGCTCCGATCGAAAACTTTTGACATTTCATTTCGGAAAGTCATGTGACTAAATTTGAAAAGCAGATCTCGAATTACGGGATGTATGGGATAGAAGTTTCAAAACGTCGAAAACGATATCGGCTACATAATGTTTAAATGTTCCAGTATCAGTAATCAGTGTTTTAGATTAGTATGATACCAATAATCTTTCAGCGCGACCCGTTTTCTAAACTTATTTTTGGTCGGTAGAATGAGTTTTCTGCACTGAGTACTAAATATAGTAATAAATGGTACCTAATACCAAAGAACAATACTCTCTATTTTTCTATGATATGACTAGCTGACCCGGCGAACTTCGTACCGCGAATTATAAATAAACTGTCAAAATGCGAGTCGGACCCGTATACGCAGGCTTCAATTGAACAATATTTGCCGGAAAAATACGTTTTTTTATGGGGACCCCTTTAGTTTTTAATTTTGTTTTTTATTATTTGATCTTATAGCAGCCATTGCAAAACACACCATGAGTAAATTTCAAGTAAACTCTATCTATTAAGGTTTGTAAGATCGAGCATAAAAAGCCTCAAATACACGTTTCTTGTATGGGGACCCCCCCCCCCCCCTTTATTATTTATTTTATTTTGTTTTTATCAGTTTTTATACACAAATAGCGAATACCCATGTATGGAAGCGCCATAATGACAGACATCAAAATATGTTAATACAATGGCAAACATTTCTGAACGGACCAACAATATTAAATTTCAAAATATTAACATTTTAATACCTACGCGATAATTCGAGGAATGTGGATATATTATGTTGTCGATTCAAAGCCCTTAATATAATACGTGCTTCAAATTTCAATTCGAGAGTGGAAAAGAGTTTACCCTACCGTACCGAAGAGACGAACGTCAAATGTTTGACAGGAAAAGTATATAGAACAGTTTATATGGTAAAATGAAATTGTTGTTTTTACTATCTTCCTCGTAATTGTTCCATATTTTCTCACCGTTTAAACCTTCCCTGGACTACGTCAAACATTTCAAAACCAAAATCAGCTAAATCGGCCCAGCCGTACTCGAGTTTTAGCGCGAGACCACAGAATAATGAATAGTACAAGTAGCAAGACTAACGAACAGCAATTGATTTTTAGGGTTCCGAACCCAAAGGGTACCAACGGAACCCTATTACTGAGACTCCGCTGTCCGTCTGTCTGTCTGTCTGTCTGTCTGTCTGTCTGTCCGTCTGTCACCAAGCTGTATCTCATGAACCGTCATAGTTAGACGGTTGAAATTTTCACAGATGATGTATTTCTGTTGCCACTTTATAGAAGCTAGAACAATAAAATACAAATTATAAACAGTGCAAGTAGGTCGATTTTTTTTCATACTAAGGGGGTCGCGTCGCGTCATGAAAAAGGTTGAGAAACACTGGTAAACAATCGTTCATAGATGGCGCTATAGTAAAAACACGTTTTTTGTATGGGGACCGCCTTTAATTCTTAACTTTGATCTGTTTTTAGTATTTGTTGATAACAACAAGTTGTGTTTAGTATGAAAAAAAATCGACCTACTTGCACTGTTTATAATTTGTATTTTATTGTTCTAGCTTCTACCCGCGGTTTCGTTCGTGTGGCCTACAGGAAACAAATTACATATTTTCTTTTAAACCAAAAATTATAAGCACTCTCAGTCAAATTTACTCACTCTTTAATTAATATTTTCTTTAAAAGTATGTTTTCAAACTTTGTTTTTATCTTTTACTGAGGCTTCGCGACTCCCTTATATAGAGGCTTCGCGACCCCCCAGGGGTTCGCAAGTGGCGCGACCCACACGTTGAAAAACACTGGTTTTTTGTGTTAACTAGAGATGCGCTGAATATTCGTTTGGTATTCGGTATTCAGCGTATTCGGCATCTTTTCCATTATTTGTATTCTGCCAAATTATTCGGTTTTGGTGCCAAATATATTCGGTTCAAGCATTTCTATTTTCTTGGCTCATGTAGCCAAGGTGTAGAACTAAAAGAAAAAACTGATTATATAAGATTTATGTTATATTATAAGTCAAAGAAAACATATTTACTTCTTAACCTATAGTTAGTAGGTATAGTCAACATTTATTTTAAGCCTTAAATCAACATTAATTTAAATCTCGCAACAATATTTATTTTTAAACTTAAAATCAACATTTTTATAAACCTCAATTAAATCCATTTAAATCCATCCAAGTTCCTCGTCTAACCAGCAGCGGCACGTAGCGCACATGCTAGAACTTGTTTACGCGGCAAAACAATGTAATTGTAAATCGAATAATTCAGCCGAATATCTGTTTCGGTAAAGGTTAAACCGAATAATATTCGGTATTCGGTAATTCGGTGAAACCACTATACGGCGCATCTCTAGTGTTAACGTTAATTTAGTTGGCGTTAGAAGTTCGTTAGACATTCGTTAGATGGCGTTGTAGTTAATAAGCATGTTTAGTATTGACACGGTATTTATATTATCGATGTACTTTGTACTTTATTTTTCCGGCAAATTTTGTTTAACACTACGGCACCCTACTTGTGCGGGTCCGACTCGCACTTGGCCAGTTTATTATATATAAGACTAGAAGCGCCCCGCGGCTTCGTCCGCGTTAAAAACTCCTTATATTCACTTAAAACTTTTCTTTTGTAAAAACCTTTCTATCATAAAACACATCAAATAAGCCAAATCGGTTCACCCGTTTTAATGTTATTGCGTGACTACGGAAAATCGGGATTCATATTTATAAAACCCAAAAAACCCAAATTTTCAGACTTTGTTTCCTACCCCATTTCGAAAAATCCTGCAACACGTACTTACTTATTTATTAATAGAAGTACCTATGTAAAGTTTCAAATAAAACAGACCATCTCATCTTGTTTTGCCATACAAACGTTGAATCCCCGTTCCGTATCCGCGGGGAAATTTAAAGAAAATAATTTCTTAACGTATACCTTCGTCATTCATAATAACTATCTGCATTCTAAATTTCAACGCAATCCGAAACAATATTGATCTTCAGACTTTGTTACCCCACTTTTCAAAATGCCACTCAAGAGGGTGACCTCTTAGAGTGGCATTTTGAAAAAGCCTGAATTTCGTATTTACTTATTTATTTACAGAAGAACTTGTGTGAAATTTTGAATAAAATGACTATCCAAACTTTGCACCCCACTTTATCCCCTTTAAGAGTGGATTTTGAAAAAGCCTTTCTTACCGGATACCCACGTCAAAATAACTATCTGAATGCAAAATTTCAGCGCTATCCGAAACAATATTGATTTCAGACTTTGTTACCCCACTTCACCCTTTTAGGGGTGGAATTTCATAAAAGCCTGAAACATGTATTTACTCATTTATTTATTGAATTACTTGTGTGTACTTGTTTCGGATAGAAAAGACTATCTAATCTTGTTTCTCCATACAAACTTAGATCCCCCGTTCCTCCCCTGCAGGGGTGAATTTTGGAAAATCTTAAAAGATATTACGTCATAATAACTATCTGTATGTTTCGGATAGAAAAGACTATCTAATCTTGTTTCTCCATACAAGCTTTGAATCCCCGTTTCATCCCCTTAAGGGTTGAATTTTAGAAAATTATTTCTCTGACGGAACTCATGTTGTAATAACTATCTGCATGCCAAATTTTCAGTACAATCCGAAACAATACTGATTTTCAGACTTTGTTATCCCATTTCACCCTCTTAGGGGTGGAATTTAAATAAGTCACACGTATTTACTTATTTTTTTACTGAAGCACTTGTGTGAAGTTTCGAATAGAAAGTACTATCTCATCATGTTTCTCCATACAAACTTTGAACCCCTATTTCATCCCCTTAACGAGTGAATTTTGATAAATCCTTTCTCAGTACACCTTTACGTACTAAATATAGCCTCCAAATTTCAAGTCTCTACGAACAGCGGTTTAGGCTGTGCGTTGTCTGTCAGTCAGTATGTCAGGACAAAGATTCTTATAGTCTATACTAATATTATAAAGAGAGAACATTTGTATTTTTGTATGTTTGTAATGATTTGGCTCAAAAACTACTGAACCGATTAAAAAAATTCTTTCACTAATATATAGAATGGACTTTCGAAATTAAAATAGGCTATATATTATCCCGTTTAAATCAAAGGTACATTCGTGGAGACCTAATTTTCAACCTAAGTCGACAAAAAAACGGTCGATAAAACACGTTTCTTACGAACGCTGCTCAATTGAAAACAGATGGAAGAATATTTTCTATGGAAGAGTTGTACAACTTAATAAGACCTACAAAAAAGTCAGCGACAGCATATGTCTATCTCGTAAGGTTGACTCACAGTAACCATTTCAATCTTTAATTTTTTGTTGAAACATATTACATAACTTCCAGGGCTATTTTCAAGTATATAGTATTAATCCTTATCCAAATAATTACGTTAATTAGCTTGGCCACATATTATAGATTAAAATGGTCCTTTACAGTATATAATTCCAATGAAAACTCAAGAAGATATCACGGATTTCACATACACGCATCGCAAAATTAATAAAATATTTGCAGTCAAACCACAGAATAGGTCATAGTTACTAGGAAGGTATTATTATAGGGTTAGCTTTTCTGTAGATCCCCACCGATCGCAATCAATTTGAAGTCAATATAGCATAATAATATGATCTATTGTATAAAATTATAATGATCTATATATATAATATAATATTTTAAACCACCCCGGCTGATGTATGTATAATCTTTTTAACCGACTTCACAAAAAAGGAGGAGGTTCTCAATTCGTCTGTATGTTTTTTTTTTTTTTTTTTTGTGTATGTTACGCGATTTCTCCGTCAATTGTGAACGGATTCAAATGATTCTTTTTTTAATAGGTAGGATACGTTTCCGTGGTGGTCCCATTTTAATTTTAGCGAGATCTGATAAGTATCTCCAGAGATATGGAGATAAACACATCAAACATAGGAGAATGTACTGGTTTTAGTAGAAGAGTCCCAAGAAGATTATACACAATGGAGGTTGCTATTGCATATACTTTTGAAAACTAAAAAATATGACCTTGAATAATGTTTTTACATCTTTCTTCTCGTTGATTTTGGTTTTTGACAGATATTCTTACGGTAACTGTGAGCGAGATAGAAATAAAGGTGGGGATAATTGATATTTTTTATTTTTTTTATATCTTATAGGCTAGCCTTTGACCACTATCTCACCTGTTGCTAAGTTGTGATATGATATGATGATGCGGTCGAAGATAGAGAAGTGGACTAGAATGGGAACTGGCTCTCAAGGATAGCTGCCTGAACACATTAGATGTTTGGCAACAGATTTTCTAACTTGAGGGTGGTAGCTGGCCAGGCGGACACTAGATATGTCCTACCACCATGCGGGGGTTGTTGGTTTCTTAACGATGTTTTCTTTCACCGGAGGGCAACTGTGAGAAGCGCACATATATTTTTCGATAGAAAAATTCATTGGTGCACGGCGGTTTGAACTCGGTACCACGGCATCAAAGCCGACTGTTCTCCCAATTACGCCACCGGGCCCTCTATAAATAATTATATATTAATAATTATAATAAATAATTATATATAAATATAAATAATTTGTCTTCACATGAATGTTCTACCGGGCAAAATCTTGTTAGGGTGCAAACTTTTTTAAACATACCTAAGATTTTTTGACATGACATGACGTTTGGCGAAGATGGCGGCCATTTCAGTCCCGCGACACTGCATACATTATTAAATAACTCAGAATTATGAACGTACTTTGTACCAATCAACACTGAAAAAAAAACATTAAAAGTATAATACCACAGATTATATAATAGTTACTACGTAAATCATACTTTCCGTTGTTAGGTTGGCTACACAGTGCTTTCATAATTCGGGTTTCAACAATATAGGGAAGTGCCTCTTATAACGTAGTAGAGTAATTCAGTACTCTGTTGGCCATATGGCGGCAATTAATGTTAATAATCGCAAATAATACTTTTTAATATTCACTTTGGAATACAACTAGTCCGTGTTATAAAAGTATTTGGAATTATTGTAATAAAATAGACAATTAATTATCGTGTGTGTCAGATGCTTTAATTGCACAGGGCCATTTTGGACATTGTCCTTTGATACCTTGATGACATCATTATTACTAGTGAATATTTTCACTATAGCGCGGCATTTAAAGTCAATTTTTTTAGGGTTCCGAACCCAAAGGGTACCAAAATGAACACTTTTTGAGACTTTGTGGTCCGTTCGTCCGTCCGTCCGTCCATCCGTCCGTGTGTCTATACATATGTGCGCACTTTACAGATCTGTATCTTCTTAACCGTTATAGGTACATACTTGAAATTTTCAAAAAGTATGTATCCGTCAGTGTATAACGGCCCAGACACGAAATTTAATAGATGCATATAATTTAATTAAAACGGTAAAACAAGTTATTTTTCAAAAAAAATAAAACCGACTTCATAACCACAAACAGGCACTCAAAAGCGAAAAATAAATTACTTTAAATTATTATAAGCGCTACCCACTTATCTATTTGAAGTCGGTGCCAGCCAAGTCTATTGGATAGTAGATAGATACTATGTATGTAGTAGTAGTAAGTAGGTACATGTAGGTTAGTAAGTAAGTAGATACATGTAGGTATTATATATCTACTACCTATTAGACTTGGCTGGCACCGACTTCAAATAGATAAGTGGGTAGCGCTTATAATAATTTAAAGTAATTTATTTTTCGCTTTTGAGTGCCTGTTTGTGGTTATGAAGTCGGTTTTTTTTTTTTTTAAATAACTTATCATTAAAAGCATTCCAATGACTCTAAACACGACATTTACAATCTGAGCTGTAAGTTGGTGAGGATTTGAGTATTCTGTAGAGTCCAGGAGATGTCCCAGTATCAGGTCAATGCTACCATGTTCTTACAATATCGTTGAAGAAGAAGATTTTCGAATTGATCTGACCTATGAAAGTTGATGAGTTTTACTCATAGTTTTATAACGATTGAACGAATTTTCATGAATCAAAGCTAAGAACACTCTCGATGAAGACATCTATCAAAAAAAAAATCGATCAATAATATAATCAAAATCGGTTCATCCGGTTGGGTGCTTAGATGCTACAGACAGACACACAGATACACTGACAGATGGTGGTAACCTACTTTTCAACCGACTTACAAAAAGAAGGAGGTTCTCCATTCGTCTGTATGTTTCTTTTTTAACCGACTTCAAAAAAAAGGAGGAGGTTTCTCAATTCGACCGTATATTTTTTTTTTCTTTCTTTTTTTGTGTGTGTATGTTACGCGATTACTCCGTCAATTGTGAACCGATTCGAATGATTATTTTTGTAATCGGCAGGGTACGTTTCCGAGGTGGTCCCATTGTAATTTCATTGAGATGTGATTAATACCTTCAGAGATATGACGATAAACGTCTCAAACTTGCTACTGAAATTAACTCGCGGGGCATTGAAGTCAGTTGTTTTAGTTTTTTAACTATCTTAATTATTGGTAGATTTAATGATCCCACGAAAACCCATGATTCAAGCACATAAAACTTTCATTGCTAGGTACTCGTATATAATATAGCTAGGATTAGAACCATCGACCCTCGGGTCAGAATCAGGGTAACTATCCTTTATGCCAAAGGGCCGTCCAATATTCAACAATGTCCAACAATGTCCATCACTGCGTCTGTCTGTCTGTTTGCAATAATCTCAATAGCTTCTGAACGGATTATAATGCGGTTTTCACCAATAGCCAGAGTGTTTATGAGGAAGGTTTAGGTCTTAGGTGCATAATTAGTTAAGGTTTTGTGTAAATTGGTTGACATATGACGATGATTGTTAAATATGTTAATATTTTATATTCGATGCAACAAACTGATGCAAATTTTGTAGGCATATATGTTCTACCCGTGCGAAGCCGGGGCGGGCTGCTAGTATTAGATAAGACTCCTCAGCGATATATCGCGCTATCACAAGTTATGATCAGTCGCCAACTCAATGTTTTCATTACAATAGTGCAAGCTGAGAATGCACGTTTTGTAAAAATACACATAATCTTAATTTTTCCTGCTGACTTTTTGATCTTAGATTACAACTATAAAATGTTAGTTTCGTAGAAGGATGATGCAACGTTTGTTTTCATTGCATCAGCAGCTCAGTTAAAAACCGTCACAAAAACTAAAGGTATTCTACATGCGGGTAAGACAAGGCTCAGATTTAAATAATTGAGATTAGCAAGCTGTGATTTAAATTTATTTGTTATTAGTTATACAAAAGGTGCAATCAAAGTTTACAACTTCGTCGAACAGGTTGGGCGCATTAAAATGCCGCTTGTTCCCAAGAACACAATTTCGGTGGCCGATGTAGCCGTCCTTTTCTGGGTTGCGTGCGACAGTGTAGGCCGTCCCCCTCGGTATCAGTACAGTACGGCACACGGTACCTCTACTCTACAAGGCTCCGAACTCCGAAGCCCCCTCACTACAACTACATGCGCAGTAGCGATAGCAACGTACACCCGGCTCCACTCGACGCGCCGATACGCTTCGGTTCCCTCGCTTCTCGTCGGCGTCTATTCGCTAAATTTCAGATACGCAGGTCATAAAAATGTTAGCAGAAAAGTGATTCATTTCAGTCGTGCCAGATAGCCCGCCGAGGAGTGTTCTCGCGTCTGCTACGTGCCGGGTACGCGCGTTCTGCCCACGTGCGTTCGTTTATCTTCCTAATCCATTGATTTTTGCGGCATGGGCGAAGAATCTCAAGCCGGCGATGGGAAAGTGGTGTTAAAACGTAAAATAACATTGTTCAATGGTGTCGGCATTATTATCGGGACTATTATTGGATCCGGAATATTTATATCCCCTATTGGAGTTTACAAATACACAGGGTAAGAAGACTTAAATTTCCCGCCTATATCTAGTACTGTCTGTAGTCTGTACTTAAACACTTGTTTTGGGACGCAGTTTGGCCTATTTTTTTAGGTTAATTCTATTAACCTAATGTCGATTCTCTATACCGGGTGCATCGATATATAAGTTCGGTAGAATTTAAGTCAATGACCGGGTCTTATTGACTAAATTATTCAAAGACATTAATTGAAATTATTACTTGGAATTGAAATCTAATATATTAGGTATATAGCAACGACATTAATAAAACCTAAATATTAATGTCGTTGGTATATAGTAGCTATTTTCACTCTAGACTAGACATTTCACTCCATGACTCTAGTATTTTATTTTTCGTTTGCTTTACCAAGGCCAAGTTATTTTAAAATATAACAATACATTTGCATTTTAACTGTGGACATTTGTATAGTATCTTTCTTGTTTTATTTCACAGCAAAACATCTAAGTCTAACTTCTTACTTATCTACAAGTTACGCGAAGTGGTTAAGCCAGTTGAGCACTCACTCAAGGAAAACAGTGATCATGAATGAAATATATGATTTGTTGCCTCTATCGTTGCTTAGTGCAAAATTTCCTTCGACTCCAAGTGAGAGGAGGTGCTCAACTCTTCTGTACCTATGTGTCTTTTTGTGTTTGTTATGCGATTACTCCTCCAATTGTGAATCGATTCGAATGATTATTTTTTATTGGTAGGGTATATCTCTGTGGTGGTCCCAATAAATGATACACCTTTTTACTGCGCCAGAAGGAGCGTCATGTTTCAACCGACTTCTAAAAAGGAGGTTCTCAATTCGTTTGTACCATCGACTCGACGTCCTTCTGTAATGTCTTTGGTCTGTACGTTGTTAGTTACCCGCCAATTGTGAACCGATTCGAATCTTAACTTTTTTATTCGATGTGCTATTCCATGGTGGTCCCATTGTAATTTCGTCGAGATCTGATGAGTATCTCCAGAGATATGGAGATAAACATTTCAAACTTGGTACTGAAAATGACTAACGTGGCATTTGAAGTCGGTTTGTTTCGTTTTGTTAACGATCTTAAATTATTCTAGTGAATGAATGTGTATTCCTTTGACACTTTCTGGAGCGTAAACGGGATTTCAGCTTTAGATTTTTTTTTAAATTTTGTTCCGCTTTGTTTGTATTTCTCCGACATGGGTCGTAGACCTCTTCAGAGCAGGTTTTTATGTGATAGCTATTAAATCAAATAACTCCAATAAGCTGTAATGCTATCTACTTATAGCAAAATGGTGTACAATATAATCTTGGATTATTGACAAGTAAATAATCTAAGAATATAATATAAATTATTACAAATGAAATTGTCAGAAAACATTATTACATTTTTATACATTATTCGTAAGTCAAAATGAATATGTTTTATAAGTACTTTTTTGTCTCTCTTCCTCTTTTTCTCTTTTTTTGTTTGTTTGTATGTTTTCTTTTTTTTTCTTATCAGATATAGTTCCTTTTTAGGGTTCCGTAGTTCGGACAAAGAACCCTTATAGTTTCGTCATGTCCGTCTGTCTGTCCGAGGTTTTGCTAAGAGACCGTTAATACTAGAAAGCTGTAATTTTGTAGGGGTATGTATATAAATTACGCCGACAAAGAGGTGAAATAAAATTTTGAAAACTATTGTTTTTTTAGGGTAGTTTCTCCTACTTGAGAATTGGGGATGATTTTTTTTTTCGTCTCTACTTTATCGTGTGGAGTATCGTTGAATAGGTCTTTTAAAATGACTTGCTAAGGGTTCCCCTCTACCCTCCTCTAAAAGCTAAACTGCTGGCCTGAAAAATCTGGAAAAATTCGTGATAATAGTGCATTTCATGAACCTTAAAGGAAAACTATAGAGTTTAAGATAACTTTATTAGTTTAGCAGTAATAGCCGTTGAACTTGGGTGTTGGATAATTTTGTACCAAATACAAAAAATTCTTAGAATAAATCCTTTAAAATGACAAAGATGAAGTACCTAGTTGCTTGTTTATAACGGGTAAAGACTTGCATTGATTAACGAACGGGCTATTAGGGAAACCTACACCGCGCGTGGCTCCTACAACTCGTACTTGCCCGGTTATTTGTATTAATTTATTATTAAAATGTTTCAATAATAGTTATACCTTTAAATACACAGTTACATTTCATT
This sequence comes from Cabera pusaria, assembly GCA_954871355.1. Classification (NCBI taxonomy): domain Eukaryota; kingdom Metazoa; phylum Arthropoda; class Insecta; order Lepidoptera; family Geometridae; genus Cabera; species Cabera pusaria. Next base: position 20,816,463 of record OX940887.1, read on the forward strand.
TCAAATACATTGTGAATTTATTCCTGAGATTCCTTAATTGTGACAGTCATCATTATCATTATCAGTCGGTATCAGTCCACTGCGGGACATAGGCCTCTCCCAAAAAACGCCACTGAGCCCGATCCTCGGCTCTTTGTTTCCATTCACTGCGCACCGCTTTGTGAATGTCGTCACTCCACCTGGTCACAGGTCGTCCTGCGCTACGTTTGCCGAAATGCGGTCTCCACTCCAGAACCAGTCTACCCAGACGGTTATCGGTCCTACGGTAGATATGACCAGCCCACTGCCACTTCAGTTTGCTAATCCGCTGAACGAGCTATGTATCGACATATCGATAGATAGAACTAACGTGATCGCACGTTAGTTCTCTGGCGAATTAGGTACTTTGTTCCGGATGCGATCCCGCAAAGAAACACCGAGCATAGCTCTTTCCATAGCTCGCTGAGCGACTTTTAATTGGAGAACTAGTCGAATCGTGAGTGTCCACGTCTCGGCTTCGTATGTTATGTTGGGTAAACTGATTAGAGACTTTTGTCTTTAGGCAATGTGGTATACGCGACAATAAAACTACGGAGTTTCGCAAATGTTGCCCAGCCCAGCTGAATTCTTCTCTCGATTTCCTTCTCGAAGTTGTGTTTGCCTACTTGGAGCGTCTGCCCTAGGTAAACGAACTTCTATTGGGATTCCATCTACGAATATCGGTTCCGGACAACGTGTTTGTTGCACATGACTTTGGTTTTATCCAAATTCATCCGGAGACCGATGCGACGAGAAGAATCAGCTAAACCATTAAACATTCTTTGAATTCTTTGCCAAAAGAATAAAATAGTTTGGACTTTCTGCCCGTACGCTTTACTTCTGAGGCAGCGAATCGATTTCCCAATTTTAATTGGAATATTTCGGATCCAACAACGGTTTGGAGTAGGTTCGCTCAGAGCGTGAAGTTCATCAATCGGAGTCTCTCGGCTTTGAAGTTGATATCTAGAGAGCCTCATACAAGTCGGTGATCACTTTCAATATTGAACCTAGTGATCACTGAGACGTCGCTGAATATGCGCCGTTTGTCCGTGAAGCCAATATCGTTTTTGGCTCAGTGTCGGGGCTTTGCCACGTCCACTTCCTTTGGGGCTTTTTATTGAAATACGAATTCATTAAGCCCCTCTTTCTCGAGAAAGTTGACGAGAAATTGCCCCCTGTGATTCGAGTGGTTCTATAGTTGATTCATTGCAGGTTTGTTCTCTCACTTTGGCGTGAAAAGTCTCCCATAACAACGTTGTAGTGAGCCTTAGAGGTGGTATGTAATGCTTTGGAGATGTCTTCATACATGCTCTCTACCTCATCATCCAAGTGTGTCGAGGTCGGTGCGTAGACCTAGATAACCTTGAGGCTGTACCTCTCGGTTAACTTTATTACGAGGTACGCAACCCTGGTCGACACACTTGAGATTTCTACAAGATTGTAACAGAGAGCCTTGTTTACCCGAAACCCCTGCCTTGGGATATCTGGTCGCCTTCTCTGTAATACATAAGATGGCCCTATTCTAGAGTTATGGTGTCCTCCCCCTGTCTTCGGACTTCACATAACCCCAGAATGTGCCTTATATGTCCCAGCTCCTCCTCCAGCTGCGCCAGATGATCATCCAGCCGAATCGTGCGTCCATTGTACGTTGCGAGGGTCAGTTTGGTATGGCGGCCTACCGCAGCCCGGGGATTCTTAGCAACCCCTGCTCTGCCGTAACCGTGACTACTGCCGTGGCCAAGAATGGCAGTGTGGCTGGGAACTAGGGGCCGCGACTTATTGTGACCTTCCATGTAATTTTGGGGGTTTTGCCCTAATCGCCACGTTGGGCAGGCGGTCTCGCACCGGTGATGCTGCTGCCTGTCACCGGCATGTGATATTTGGCTACGTCGTAGTAATTGTTAAATGGTTATCCCGCCATTAAATTTGTCGATCGCCAGAGCCTTGTTTTTTGGTTAGCAGGATGCACCACGGGCAGGTGAGATTGGCTTGGAGCATTTAGATGGTGAGTGTGCTCCCTAACATCCCTTGCCATTAACAATGTAAATGTAATTGTGAGAGTGTCACAGGTTGTATTAAAGTTATGAAAATTAAGATGGCCTATTTTTGGCGCCATGTTCCAAGTCGTCAAGTCGTCGCATAGAATAATCAATTTAATTATCCGTTAACACACACTGAGGTCGTTACTAGGTCAAATCATGTTTATTCACTATTTGCTCTTTAGAAGTTAACATTATCGCGTTCCGCAAAAGATTGACTTAATCAACACTGCCGGACGCTTCAAATAGGACCGCAATATTTGTTTACTAGAGAATCGTCTGGAACTCTTCTATTCTATTTGTGGTGATTGATTCTTCCACAAATAGCCAAAGAATAAATAATAGTACTGCGCATACGTACCATACCATAGCTACATTCAGACATCTGACGTAATAGTCCGGTCAATTTAGACATTTGAAGGTGCATAAAGTCCCAACAAGCTGAAAATCAGTAAAATTGTTTAAAACATAATTATAAATAATATTTAAAAGTTCCCCATCATTCCCGTGGAAAAAAAATATTCAAGGTCAAAGGTCAAAAAAATGAGTTTTTCGCGATTTTCAGCAAAACGGTAAGTTTTATCATAAAAGTACCTGAGACAAAATTGTAGACCATAAAATTATCTATAAGGCTGATTTTAGTCTCACGCTCACCGTCAGCGCTCATAGCTCAGCGCGTAGTTTGTCAGCGCTGAGGCTCAACGTGGCACGTTTTAGTATCGTACTGACCGCCTTCACTATCCACTTCGCGATTCGCCATGACTGTACGCGCTGACGACGTCACGAAAGCAGAGGCGCTCGTGCGATCGTCAGCGCCGACAGCTACGCGGGGCCGACGCGCAACGCGTACGGCCGCGTAGCTATCAGCGCTGACCACCGTGCGCGCTGATAGCTACGCGTCATTCAAAAACGCTTCCTAGAAGTTCATATATCTCATCCATCAGTGCTGACGGTGCGCGTGCCGTCAGCGTAAGACTAAAACCAGCCTAAAAAATGCATCAATACTTTTTTCCTACGAGCCACCGTTTCTGAGATATAAGGGGGGGGGGGGGCATCCCATACATGGAACTGAAACAAAAAAAAATTTGTTCAAACCTATACGTGTGGGGTTGTCTATGGACAAATCTTTAAAAATGACATTGATGTTCCTAAAATTATTTTTTCTCAAAATCAATAATTTTAAATGGTATAATGTGTCCTCCTGGTTTGTCTCAGGTATTTTTATGATAAAACTTACCGATTTTCTGAAAATCGCGAAAAACTCATTTTTTTGACCTTGAATAATTTTTTTTCCATACACAGGAATGATGGGGAACTTTTAAATATTATTTATAATTATGTTATGAACAATTTTACTGATTTTCAGCTTATTGGGATTTTTTGTACCTTCACTCTCATTATTTGGTCTAGATTGACCGGACTATAATATTTTTTTACGTCAGATGTCTGAATGGTAGGTATATGTATATTTTTTTATGTTTGTTAGCGGATAACTTCGTAGTTTATGAACCGATTTTGATGATTATTTTGAAGAATTTGAAGTCTTCTTCTAGTTTTTTGAACGATCTTGTACAATGCTTGCAACTTTGGTGGAATGAAATGACTTAGGAATAAGATTCGATCTCTATACCTACTGAATCCCAAACTAGGTGTGTTCATGATGTGTTAATAAGGGTCAATCTACCAAAGCGATGGTTGTTTTTATGATCTTAATCACACCGTTATAATTCTTGATGTTTCGCGTACATTAATCGATCGACGTAACAATTGCGCATGTTAGTATCGAGAAATTCAGCATTAACGGCTTATCACGGTTACGTATCGTCGATTCTAACGTACGGACTTATTTTGTGGGGCAACTCTGTGGATATTAATAGAGTATTCATAATACATAATATCGTTTAAAAACTAAAAAACAACCGACTTCAATGCCGCGCTATTCATTTTCATTTTCAGTACCAATTTTGAGATGTTTATCTCAATATCTCTGGAGATACATATCATACCTCGATAAAATTACCATGGTACCACGCTTGGGATATCTCCTTTCCAACAAAAAAAGAATAATCGAAATCGGTTCATAAACGACGAAGTTATCCGCGAACAAACATAAAAAAAAAAAAAAAAAAATAAAAAAATATATATATACGGTCGAATTGAGAAACCTCCTCCTTTTTTTGAAGTCGGTTAAAAAGAAGTGTGTCCGGGCAATATGCGGAGCCTGGTTTACCGATAGTTGTCGACCAATTTTTAAAGAGTTTTTTATATTACCCTTACCGTGTATGTACTACAATATAGAATACATAGTTCCATGATGTACATCATGGAACTATGTATCTTTGTAAAACGGTACCCAGATATCTTTGAAAAGGAATCGCGTACTGAGGGTAGAAAATGCAGACAATATAATAGATTGTACTTACCTGATTGCCATTTGGATATTGTTAAAAAAAATGTGTTTGCAATGTCTATTAAAATTTTCAATCATTTACCGAGATCTATACAAATGTTACCTAGTAATCTATTTAAAAAACAATTAAAATCATTACTATTGTCGAAATGCTTTTATAGTGTCAATGAATATTTTGAACATAAATTTGACAAATAATCTTATTAATAATTACTCACAAGCGATAATCCTAATGCGATAATTTGAATTTAGCGCTTTGACATTTGTTTATTTTATTTTAACTATTTAAAATTCAAAGAAACTGAGCAATAGTTGCAGACATGTTGCACACTCTGAAAGAGAGTAGATTGTAAGGATCTTTTTTTTAATATGACCAACTATGTATCTACCTACATTCTAACCAATAAATAAATTGAAATTGAAAAATTGAAAATATGCAGGATGAATAGCGTCGGCGACAGGACAGCACAAATCCTTGTGGGACAAAAAAACTGGTGACTCAAGCACAAAGCCTTCCCGGGCGGGATGACCGTAGAATGGTAGTTTCGAAAGGAGTATTCTGTGCTGTGACAGACCCGAAGGCCCAAAGGCGACCCAAAGGCCTTAGCAATAAATAGCCTAACGGGCCCTCTTCTCTACACGGCTTCAACCCAGCGGTGAGAGAGGTAAATTAGAAGATCAGCAGCTAATCTACTATAGCGAAAGCCGTAGGTACTGGCGATCACAGATGAGCTGGTGATCCTCTAGATACCGAAAGAGCGCTCTATATTTATTACGCGCTTCATCACCTTATCACTATAGACCTGTAGATGGACAGATCTGTCCGGTCAACCTACTTAGGAATAGTTTGGACAAACTGGACAAGTTAGACAAAGTTAGAATAGTTAGCAGAGTAAGAAAGCAAGAAGAGGCGCGTTAACACAAGAGTTAACTCAGGGGTACAAACATTTAAAACTTGGCTGGGCTTTATATAAGGTCTTATAATTGAAAATTATCTAATTCGCTTTAAGTGCATGGGTAAAAAAAATACAAAAAATATTATTTAATATACCACGAACCAACCGTGCCGTTGATACTTGACACGGCATTCTAAATATTCACAAAAACTAGAATCTAATAAGTCCGTAACTCGATATAAAATTGTCATAAAAGCCATAAGCGAGTACTCAAGGCCACGAGCATGGAATATTTTAATATTCTCGGCATCTCCATAATACTACTCATATATCATTTTTATTGCTAGATGAATGACTGGAAGACTGCTTGTTGTTTTGCACAAAATATAGGTACCTAAGTATGTATATACATATAAGTTTCTTGGATTTGATCATATGTATTGATCATTGATATACGTAATTTATCTTGTTTTATATTTAGATTAATTATGCAGCGATTTGGATTTTAGTGTCTGTTATATTGAGGGCCCAGAGGCACAGATTATATAATAGTTACTACATCCAGAGGCACTTTGGTTGGCTTTGACGCCAAAGTTAGTGAGTTTAAACCCCGCCATGCACCAATGGATTTTTCTGTCATACAAATTATGTTCGCATTTCACAGTGACCCTCCGGTGAAGGAAACGCCTCTAAACCAAGTTTATTTATTTATTTATTACACACTCTTCAAATGCAACATTAAAGCACCTAGCCAAATTGATGCTGCAAAAAAAAAGTTAGAAAATCTGTCACACTTATCTAATGTCTTCCGGCAGATTCGGGCAGATGCCCTTCACAGCAAATTCCCATTCTAAGCCTAGCGTCCAACCATCCTCGACCGCATCATCACTTACCAATAGGCGAGATAGTGGTCAAACGCTAGCCTATAAGATATAAAAGAGTAATAATAATCTTATACATAACAGATAAATTCAAATTGTTACATCGATTTATAAAAAAAAATTTTGGCAGAATTTGAATTTTTTCTACTAGGTACACCTTATTTACCCAAAATATTTGTATTAGTAAATATTTTAATATTTAGTAAGATTTGAGTATCTTCAACTTGATACCTACTTTACCAAGCCATTTTCATCAAAATAAAGCGGAATCATGACCTCATTTCCCTTTTACTATGTCAGTACAGTACCTCTCGTATCGAAAGTGATAGTTCAATGTCAATGTTATCAGTAGGTATACTCGTAGTTGCTATTGAGCGCCTGCTATATTTATCGTTGAAAGATTAATCAGACCGTTTCTTGGATGTTAGAATTTTTAGATTCTTTTGAATTGCGGAAATAAGTAAATAGATTTAGGTAGGTATACCGGTACACATTTTTATCGTTCGGTACTACCTAGACGCTAAAAGAAGGGAGGTATTCACTGTTATATTATTAAGTTTGCCGTGTGTATAGCGCATTGTGTAGCGCATGTGGCATGTATAGTCTGGCCATAACTGCTGTACACTCCCTGAGGTATGCGCGGCGAGGTGGGAGCCGGGGAAACAGACTGTGGGGACGGCAGACTGACGGAGCGCGTCCCCCCAGTCTCGCCGCGCGCATACCTCAGGGAGTGTACAGCAGTTATGGCCAGACTATAGTACCGATTTTGATTTAGTTATTTTCGTTCGATAGGTAACTAATCGAGAGAGTTCTTAGCTTTGATTAATGAAATTACTTTCAGCCGTGTTAAAACTTTGAGCTCTTTTTTACTTGACAACGCTGTTAGAGCAACTTTCATACGTCTGATTAATTCGACATTCAGTATCCTTTTAATTTAATAATGTGTGTGATGTTGTAAGAACATGATAGTATTGACTTGATGCTGAGGCATCTCCTGCAATCTGCAGAATACTCTACTCCTCACCAACTTACGGCAGAGATGTCGTGTTTGGTCTCATTGGAATGGTTTCAATGAACTGATTAAACATACATCAGTCGGAGGTGGTTTTACAGTATTATTTAGCTATTGTTAATTGGTATGGTGGTAAGGTGGCTGGCCACCTTGCATATATAATATGATCGCCCCCACCTGCCTACGTCTACCAGCTACTATTGCGAAGTTACAAATTTACACATAAGCTCTACCTACAGCGGCTTAGCTATCGGCCAAAAAAAGAAACGAATGTTTTTGCCAATTGACCATGTGTCTATTATCAATGCCTATACCTGCTGGAACAGATGTTCTATTACACAACATGTAGGTACTTATCTACTTACTTTGTGTTCCTTATTGTGATAAGGTTTCATGTTATTGTAAGATCGGTGAACGGGCCATGTCCGACATAGCAACAGGTAGTCAAGGTTACTAGATATGCGCCTTTATACCAGTCTGGTTATTGTAGAATAAATTGAAATATGCCTAAGTTAGAGATACCATAGGTACTAGTTAATGCGTAAGGCATACTTACAGAGCAGATGTTCTGTGGTTATATTCAAGAGGGTAGCTTGGAAAATTGATAAGTGTGAGACCAACAGCAACAGCATCAATAATTAGGTACTAAATTCTATAACAACGCTGTCATTTATCTTTGAATGACCAGGTAATATTATTAAGCGTGTATCTACGCGTAATACTACTTGGATCTACGAGAAATCTTAATGGCCAGTCAATGAACTTCTATTTTGGGCGATAATGTGGAAATATTGGACGAATGTGATACTGATAATAGTGATAATAATATGAATCTATAATCTTCCGCGATAAAACAGGTTCCGTTTATACCTAAAGAAGTATAGATGATGTGAAAACATGACATTAAATCAATACAACTAAAAATAGTAATGTAGAGCAACCATTTTTGTTAGACTTTTCTTACGCAATAATTGAAAACAAATCTTACGAGTTTTTTGATGCAATAGAAAACAGCTGATCTTCCAAGTCTTGATATTTCAACCTGCCCTGAGTACCAACGGTTATAAACTGGGAACTGGTAGCAAACACATTTCATTCATAACTATAGAACTAGTGGGCCATGACCCTGAAATCTGTTCAGTTAGGTACCGGCTCGGTACTATAATATTGCAATCAATTCAGGTATAGCGTTGCAATATCAAAGGAAACACGCCTTCGCGGGTATTATGATTAAGGTAAAATGAACTAGATGTATTACCAACACGGATCCTTCGAAAAATCAGCCGCCCCTCGTACATTACATAGTGCAGATTAAATATGATTATTGAGGTACTATTTTGTTCGCGTCTGTAGGATTTGCCATGTCTTTTCCGTGTTCTCCGTGACCCCGGTGACAGTCACAAGAAGGCTTAGGCCGCGGCGTACTAGGTACGTTACCGTTATCACTCCCCAGACGAAGTCATGCTGACAAGCTGTCGCTTTACGGCATGATGTTTGGGAAGCCATTTGTTGGAAAAACAGGTCGGATACCTACAGTTGTATTCATTTTAATAACAGGTTGTGACACATTGAAGGATAATTCAGCTTCTGAGATCAGCGGGATCCGAGGCACGGTTTTCCGCTGGCCGACCGCAGATAGTTGGAGGCCTAAGTAATGAGACGGCCATTCACGTAAAGCTACCTCGCTATCTAGGGAATAACCCTGGGTATGCTCGGGCGACCCCGCGGGCTCTGAAACTGGTTTCCCAAGGTGAAAAGTCTGAATGTATGTGACTGTGTTTGTAAATAAGTCTCGATCCACTTCCGTGTTCCTAACCTCCCTTCACTCCCCTCATCCATGGCCTAGAAAAGAAACAAAAAGTCAGTATTCAATCGTCGATTGGTATCGGCAAACGAAGCATAGATCGCCCTCAGACTAGGTGAAGCGATGATCTTCGCAAGGTGGCTGGCAAAAGCTAGATGAGAGTTGGTACCTGATGATAGTGCTCAATGGCGTGCAGTTGGAGAGGCCTATCATAGAATAACTTTTTATACTGGGTAAGGGTCAATTTATACTACAGCAGAGTCGAAGCGCATCGAAGCGTCAAATTCTTTACAACTCAACTTACAACCAATCAGCGTTGGTCACGCGCAGACGCGCGAATTCGGAAGAATGCGCGCGTTTTTTTAAAATCTCAGAAGTAATGTGTGCGTTACGCTGTGGAATTAAGGTTGAATTTGTTATGTTCAGTTTTGGATCGACGCTTCGATGCGCTTCGACTCTGCTCTAGTGTAAATTGACCCTAAAGCTTATATCCGGCTGTGGACTAGTATAACTGATAATGTTGATGACTACCCAATATCACAAAGCTGAAGAAAAAAAGTCATGCGTCCTACCTGTAAATCCTGTAATGACATACGGAGCCGAGACGTGAACTCTTCTGACGGCGCGATAATCCACCAATTCAAAATCGTCCAGCGGGCTAGGTAAAGAAAAGGCTATGCTTGGCTTGAAGTACCTATCGCTGAAGGATTAAATTCGAAATGAAGGCAATCACAGAACTAAAGTTATCGATATAGTTCAAATAGGTAACCGATTAGTATAAGCTAAAGTGGTAGGTAACTGGTTACAACACGTCTTCGACTACGTCCTACGAACGTAATAGGGAGAGTAGAGGTAACCAGGTCTACCAGTGCATGGAGATAGGTCAAAGTCAAAGTCAAAGTCAAAGCATTTATTCAGTATATGGGCAAATTAAAAATTAGCACTTACACACGTCAAATAACATTAAATAGATCATATTCAACAAAAAATATAGATATAACAGAAACATAACGCTTTGAATTTACAAAAAAAAAACAAAGGTATTGAGCCATTCAGCTTTCATCTAGACGTCGAACGTCACACTTAAAACACATGTTTAATTCCCCTTATTAATGTAGGGTTGCCAACCGTACCATTACGTGCACCCGCACGGTTGATAAGATGATAAGACTTGACCGTAAAATGACTCTAATTGAACATATTGACGATATAGTCCATAAAGCTTATAAGCAACTCGGCTTTATAAAACGTGTCTGCAAGTCATTTACAGATATTGGCTGCATCAAGGTCTTATATTTCTGTTATGTAAGAAGCATACTAGAATATGCCTGTAGTATATGGTCTCCTTGTTATATAGTTCACACTGAAAAGCTAGAATCTATCCAACATAAATTCATAAAATTTCTTTGTTTTAAGGCATATAAGCGGTTTGATTCGTATTCCGAGGCTTGCAAATATTTCCATATAGAACCACTATCGCTAAGAAGAAAGCAATATGACGTTGTTCTATTACACGTCATACTTTCAGGTAAATTAGACTGCCTCGACTTACTCTCAAATCTAGAATTATGTGCTCCTTCACGTCGGACGCGACATACTCCACTTTTCCATGTACCTCACTACCACACAAAATATGCTAGTAACTCCGTTTTTAACCGACTTCAAAAAAAGGAGGAGGTTTCTCAATTCGACCGTATATATATATATTTTTTTAATGTTTGTTCGCGGATAACTTCGTCGTTTATGAACCGATTTCGATTATTCTTTTTTTGTTCGAAAGGAGATATCCCAAGTGTGGTACCATGATAATTTTATCGAGGTATGATAAGTATCTCCAGAGATATTGAGATAAACATCTCAAAATTGGTACTGAAAATGAATAGCGCGGCATTGAAGTCGGTTGTTTTTTAGTTTTTAAACGATATTATGTCTCGAGCTGTTCAAACTTACAATAAGCAGTATTCTCATTTGGATCTATTTAATTTGTCTAAATGTGCCTTAAAATTCGAAATTAAATCACTACACAATACTAGTAACGCAGAATAAATAATAATACAAGTAGTTACACAAACACACACACACACACACACACACACACACACACACACACACACACACACACACACACACACACACACACACACACACAAAGCACGTAACAACATCGTAAACTAAAATTTGCATCCGTTCATTTTTATCTTTGTGTAATTCATCTAATTGTAATCAATTTTGGCTATATTCCATATGTTATATTCTTAGTATTAAGTTTTTAAAATCGCTGTATGATTACTGAAATAAATAAAAAAAAAAAAAGTACATACATAACTAAACTGATCGGATATATGAGTACTTAGTGGGCATGAGTGAAACTGATAGTAAACCCATATTGAATCTGCTAAACTGAAGTAGGTAGTAACTACGAGTACCACAGAATAAATACCTAATAGTATACAAGAAATATGTATCTACCTATGTAGAACATTTGAAAAAATCAAAACAAGAATTAAATTACCGGCGTCGATTGGCTTAATATTTATTTGCTTCTTTTCATTAAGCAAGTAACAGTATTTTATCGCAGTTTCACCGAAATGATAAAAGCCCGAACCAAATTGACGAAGGCTTTTAACGTACGCAGAAGTTCCCATAAATATACTCGTTATAGATAAGATGCCTTTTATATTATCTTTAAAGTTTCGCTCACGGATTTTGTTGTTTTTAAATAAGCCTTGACTTATCTTAATATTTTTTCACATTTTGCCCACTTAGATAAGGTACAGATACCTACTTATCTTAAGAATTTGATAAAACAATTGATGGTTCTGTTAAAAAATTATGTAATATCTATTAAAGATAAGGAAGAACTATTTTAAAAGAAAAGTAGTACTTAGTAATTGAGGCAATAAAGTTTACTATATGTATGAATAGGTACATTTAGGCTAGTAGGGACCTATACCCACATCCACATTTCATATGTGGGTCTGTCACATTTCTGCTTGTTAGTGGTACTTCTGGCGTGATATGTAACCCCTTTCTTAGTGTTCATCAACGTTGTACACAGAAGCACCATGTTTCAGGACCAGCGGTTTAGACTTTTCGTTGTCTGTCAGCTACTCAGTAATAACGATGTTATTATTAAAAACTAGAAGTAGATCTAGAAAAACTCCTTTTATTTACTTAAAACTTTTCTTTTATAAAAACGATTCTATCATTAAATACATCAAATATGAATTAGCCAAATCGGTTCACCCGTTTTCATGTTATCGCGTGACTAAGGCAATAATAAAACCCGAAAAACCCAAATTTTCATACTTTGTTACCTACCCCATTTTGAAAAATCCTACAACACGTAATTACTTATTTATTTACAGAAGTACTTATGTGTAAAGTTTCGAATAAAACAGACTATCTCATCTTGTTTCGCCATACAAACTTTGAACCCCGTTCTGTATCCGGGAGGAATTTTTTGAAAATCCTTTCTGAGTGGATACCTACGTCATAATAACTGTCTGCATTCTAAATTTCAGCGCAATCCGAAACAATATTGATTTCAGACTTTGTTACCCCACTTCACTTTTTTTTCACTCTTTGGGGTGGAATTTCGAAAAAACCTAAAACAATTATTTTATTATTTATTTACTTAAGTACTTGTGTGAAGTTTCGAATAGAAAAGACTATCTAATCTTGTTTCTCCATACAAACTTTGAACCCCCGTTTCATCTCTTTAAGGGGTGAATTTTGGAAAATCCTTTCTCACAGGAAACAAATGTCGTAATAACTATATGCATGCCAAATTTCAGCGAAATCCGAAACAATATTGATTTTCACACTTTGTTACTTGTTACCCCATTTCACCCTCTTAAGGGTGGAATTAAAAAAAACCTGAAACACGTATTTACTTATTTTTTTTACTGGAGCACTTGTATGCAGTTTCGAATAGAAAATACTATCTAATCTTGTTTCTCCATACAAACTTTGAACCCCCGTTTCATCCCCTTAAAGGCTGAATTTTGTTAAATCCTTTCTCAGAGGGAACTAACGTTGTAATAACTATTTGCATGCCAAATTTCAGCGCAATCCGAAACAATATTGATTTTTAGACTTTGTTACCCCGTTTTACCCTTTAGGGGTAGAATTTTGAAAAAGCCTGAATCTCGTATTTACTTATTTTTTTACTGAACCACTTGTGCGAGGTTTCGAATAGAAAAGACTATCTAATCTTGTTTTTCCATACAAACTTTGAACCCCCATTTCATCCCCTAAAGGGGATTACAAAAGTGAATTTTGGAAAATCCTTTCTTAGTTACACCCTTACGTACTAAGACAAATATACCCTCCAAATTTCAAGTCTCTACGACCAGCGGTTTAGGCTGTGCGTTGTCTGTCAGTTAGTCAGTATTTCAGGACAAAGATTCTTATGGATTTAGATATACAATCCAATACTTTAGACTAAGATATCATCGCTACCAAAAACAGTACGGTACGAAGCCAGCTACCAGTTAGGATAAAAATAAACATTATTCGATTGTGCCGTTCTTACAAATGGGTATTTGAACTCTTTTGTTACAGATCCGTTGCAGTATCCCTCATAATATGGCTGCTCAGTGGACTCCTTTCAACACTGGGAGCTCTATGCTACGCGGAGCTTGGGACTTCCATAACCCGGTCAGGCGGTGACTACGCGTACATCTACACAGCCTTCGGTCCTTTACCTGCGTTCCTGAGGCTATGGGTAGCTCTGCTAATCATCAGGCCGACGACGCAAGCCATAGTGGCTCTGACTTTCGGCCAGTATGTGGTCAAGCCTTTCTTCCCGGAGTGCGAGCCACCGGAAAACGCTGTGAAGATACTTGCTGCTGTTTGCTTATGTAAGTTTTCATTTCCATTTTACACCTATGACCAAGTTAATAACGGTAGAAAGAAACTCAAGCTCAAATCCACTTCGAAGCATAGAATGAAGCCATACGAGCCAATACGGGTCGTAAACTTAGTCTTCACAGCTAACATGTACTCGTACCTACCTGTATCTATTTTGTTTTGCTGTCTAAGAAAGAATAAAATGTTGTATAATTTATCAGTGTGGGTCTGTGGGCGCAGGCACGCAGGTGACTTACCTTACCACCAAGGTCTAAAAGAGCCCTATTCCAGTCTTGCTATGTCATACTAAGAAGGATATTGCTATATGGCTGTACAACATCTCCCTATTTGCAGTAGTCATACGCGGCAATAGCCCAATGGATAAGGTGTCGAACTGGCGATCTAGTGGTCGTGAGTTCGATCATTGTTGACGTGAGCCCAATCCAGACAAAAGCGTATTTAGCTTAGTTGGAGGTGTTAACAAGAATACAAGTAATGTGCAACCCACATTGCGAGTAATCTTTAATAAAAAAAAAAAAGAAATTAAATTAAGTCATGCTACGTAGTTTTCAGCAACGCCCCGTGTTTCCATGGATTTGTTATGTTATTATTGCACAATATCTGGCTTGAGCCTATATATTGCACACAATTTACTACGGTTGAAAATTGGTAGAAAGTCCTAGATGGTGGTAGCGTATTGTAACATATTGAACTCCTTAATGAATGGTCAGGCTTGGCACTTGTAACGCTGAGAGCTACGAGTATCAATTGGCAACTCGATAAAATAGTTTACGTCCCGCTGGGAACGCTTTCGATCTCGTTGCACTTACGATCACTTTTTGACCGACTTTAAAAAAAGAGGTTTCTCAATTCAACCGTACATATATAAATATATGTGTATGTATATTTTATTTTTGTTCGCGTATAACTTCGTCGTTTATGAACCGATTTTGATGATTATTTTTTTGTTGGAAAGGAAATATCGCAAGTGTGGTATCATAGTAATGTCATCGAGATCTGATTATTGTATCCAGATATATGGAGATAAACACCTCAAACATGGTACTGAAAATTAATAGCGCGGCATTTCAAGTATGTTCTTTCAGTTTTTTAAACGATCTTATTTAAAAGTAAAAAAACTATTATTTTAGTTAGTCTTCAATAATCTTTGTAAAAATGTGTTATATAAAAATATGTTACTCATGTGTGTGTCCGTCTTCGTCATGTTCTTCTACTTATACCTAAATCTATATGTATATGTTTATCTGTCGCCAAAGATCTAATGTGTTCCGGCAGCTATCCTTGAGAGCCAGGTCCCATTCTTGGCTTAGCGTGCGTACCATCTTCGACCGCATCATCACTTACCAACAGGTGAGAAAGTGGTCAAACGCTAGCCTATAAGATAAAAAAATCCTACATACATTTTTATGGCACGGTAACCTGATTGGCTTCACTTTACTAGCTTAGTTTCGATCTTTTAGCGTCTCATTTTTGCAATGATAAACATCCGGCAACAATGGCGTCACTGACATTTTTGTGTTATTGTAGAAAATTTCTATACTCATGTGATTGTACTAAGATATTTTGTCCAAGAAGTTGACTTTAATTTGAACTGTTTTTGATTATTCTGTGTTTGTGTCACGGTTTTTTAACCGACTTCACAAGAAAGGAGGAGGTTCTCAATTCGTCTGTATGTTTTTTTAGGGTTCCGTACCCAAAGGGTAAAACGGGACCCTATTAGTTAGACTCCGCTGTCCGTCTGTCTGTCTGTCTGTCTGTCTGTCTGTCTGTCCGTCTGTCCGTCTGTCCGTCTGTAACCAAGCTGTATCTCATGAACCGTGATAGTTAGACAGTTGAAATTTTCATAGATGATGTATTTCTGTTGCCGCTATAACAACAAATATTAAAAACAGAATAAAGTTAAAAATAATAGAGGGTCCCCATACAAGAAACGTGTTTTTTTCGGCATTTCACGCCATCTATGAACGCTTAGTTAGGTAAACGTCCCATAGATGGCGTTATATTGAAATGTCGATCCCTAACACCTTTGTTAGACGGCGGTTAGATGGCGTTATAAGAAATAAAATGTTTATTAATTATAATTTTTTGCTAGCGAAAAATGATAGTGGTAAATTTTGCTCGATCTTATAAAACACTGTAGTGTGGTACGGAACCCAACGAGTGCGAGTCCGACTCCGTCAATTGTGAACGGATATGAATGATTATTTTTTTCCGAGGTGGTCCCATTGTAATCTTATCGTAATCGGCTGAGCCGTTTTTAATATATCAACATTTGTATTACGATGCATTTACTTATCTCCACGATTTACTACTTACTACTGTACTGGCACAGGATATATTCATGTATCTACCTACTTACTATTACTACATACTTAGTTTCTATCTACTACTCGTATCCAATAGACTTGGCTGGCACCTACTTCAAAAAGATAAGTAGGTAGCGCTTATAATAATTATATTAAGTAATTTATTTTTCGCTTTTGCGTGCCTGTTTGTGGTTATGAAGTCGGATTTATTTTTTTTGAAAAATAATTTAATTAAACGATCTTAAATTATTCTGTACTTAGTGCATGCTAACCTACCTGATTACCTTACAAATCTGTTGATAGCTTTTTTTAATTGCGCATTTGCACTTACTAGTTCAAACTTCAAACGTTGAACTAGAGTGAACATAACTAGTAGGGCAAAATGGAACTCAATAAAGCATTTTCTATAATTATATATAAAAATAGTATCTATTTATATGATCGGAATTGAATTGTATCAGTATAAATCTGCCTTTGTGAGTTCAACTATCATCTCGAAATTAGTCCCAATAAGTAGTTCAACTGCTAAAAAAATATACGCAGTGAACTACTGGGGCAAAATATTCCCACTATATTTCAACTGGTTCAAAAAATTCGATCAACAATCAACATTTTGGAAAAATAGCGTTATGAATGAATAAATCCAAGTAAGCGCAAAAGGAGCCGTTTATAGTAAAGGCTTGTGTAGGTCGATAATTGACGGCTTGGTTGGAAATGTGGGAATGGGCCGTTTGACTGTTCTACTGGTGGTTTATTTTCCACCCTCAACTTAATGGTTTTAAGTTTGTTAATGTGCTATTATTCGGTCAATGTCCGCTATAGTCCTTAGTAACCGTACACTAGGTATTAATGTTTGATCGAATGGCTGCTTCTAATTCTTATTGACCTGACCGAGCGAAGCGAAGGTTTCCGTTTCAGCTTGAGCAAAAATACTTTCGTATTTCCGGCGGATGGCCTCTACAGGTCGCATTCTCAACCGATTCCCTTGAATTTTTTTGAGCAGGTTCGATAATATCCCAATGACTAAGGCGTCGGTCAGCTACTAGTTAATGTGCTGACATATTGCTAGTAAGCTTTAAAAAATAACTTTTATTGACCTTTTTGTCCGAACATATTCAGTCAAATATTATGTTTCTTTAAAGTGTTACACACTTAATATCTTTGTAAATTGTTAAACACAATCCAAAATTTTATCGTACCAACGGGACTTGAACCCGCAACCTCCGGAATAACATGTTCCGGTGCTTTGCCAATTAAGCCATGGTGCGAAGTGACGTTACGACGAAATTAGTGGATTGCATTTGTTAACCCAATTATGCATTGGTGGCGCCATCTATGACTACTTATTACGTAAGTTAATCATTCGGAAGAAATCATTACAGTTTTCAAATCCGACGAGAGATGTTGCACTGCGTAAATCAAATATTATGTTTCTTTAAAGTGTTACACACTTAATATCTTTGTAAATTGTTAAACACAATCCAAAATTTTATCGTACCAACGGGACTTGAACCCGCAACCTCCGGAATAACATGTTCCGGTGCTTTGCCAATTAAGCCATGGTGCGAAGTGACGTTACGACGAAATTAGTGGATTGCATTTGTTAACCTAATTATGCATTGGTGGCGCCATCTATGACTACTTATTACGTAAGTTAATCATGTTATTCCGGAGGTTGCGGGTTCAAGTCCCGTTGGTACGATAAAATTTTGGATTGTGTTTAACATATTCAGTCAGTTCATAGCATTCAGTTTTAATTTATGCAAAGACAGACTCGCAAGGTCTACAGCTCATAGAGCCACTACGCCACTAGTTCTATATTATGAAACATAACTATTACATTATACATTATACTAACCTAACCTAACCTAAATTTAACAACGTATACGGTAAAAGAACATCCCAATACATAATTCCAGACCTAATAAAAAAATTGCCTAAAGAAACTAATGATAAAATTACTATTAATAATATTATGTATGTTTTAAAGAAATATTTCTTAAATAAAACTCAAGAAACTAGAGCACCTCTATATAGAAAGCGCATACACTCGCACAACCCTCCCACTGAATAAATAAATAAATAATAAATATAATTCAATAATTTATGGAACTAATTTATGGATACCGCTTCGGTTTTTTCGACATTGTAATCTCTACGGTAATGTCACGGTAATGTTATATTACCGTGGTAATATCTATTATAGATACCTTACGGTGCCGTCGAAGTTTACGTATATATATGTACCTAAATAAGTAATAATTACTGTTTGCATTTTTTTAATGATATGAAGGATAACAGGACAAGCACGGCGCTCGCCTGATGGTAAGCGATGATGTCTACATATTACTGGATTGTACTGGATAGCCAGAATATTGCACGTCACTACACTGCGCCTGTTATCCTTATCCTGCTTTTACCATGTACCTACTATTAATTATTCTGTGCTTTAACATCGAACACATTTAAAGAAATAGATTGTGAAACTGCAATGCACGTGGAGCTCACTATACTACTCGTATCAGTCAGATGTCAATTATGTATTTATTATTTTCAACCAACTTCCAAAATGGAGGAGGTTCTCAATTCCTCTGTATGTATGTTTTTAATTTGTTTAAGAATCTTTGTTATGCAAATTGTGAACCGATTTCAATGATTATTTTTTAATTGTAAGGTCCGTCTGTCCGTGGGCTGTATCTCCTAAAGTTTTAAAAATACCATATTATAAAGACATTACATTATAAAGCCACCAGAAGGTACACAAACAAAGGATTTAAATATTATGTTTCTTAAAGTGTTACACACTTTATATTTTTGTAAAGTGTTACACACAATCCAAAATGTCATCGTACCGACGGGACTCGAACCCGCACCCCTCGGATAACATGTCCAGGTGCTCTGCCAATTAAGCCACGATGCGATACCATCGATACGACGAAATTAGTGGATTGCATTTTTTAACCCAATTATGCACTGGTAACTTGACATTAACATTTAACATTAACATCTATGATAACTTATTTCGAAAGTTAATCATTTGGAAGAAATCATTACAGTTTTTAAATCCGACGAGAGATGTTGCATTGCGTAAAGCCAAAAGAAGATAAAGCCGATAAACCCAAATCTAATCTAATACTATATACTATCTACTATACTATATACTACTATATACTATATACTATATACTATAAGAATATTTGTCCTGACATACTGACTGACTGACTGACTGACTGACTCACTGACAGACAACGTACAGCCTAAAGCGCTGGTCGTAGAGACTTGAAATTTGGAGGGTATATTTGTCTTAGCACGTAGGGGTGTACTAAGAAAGGATTTTTCAAAATTCACCCCTTAAGGGGATGAAATGGGGGTTCAAAGTTTGTATGGTGAAACATAACCTTTGCCACGCCACACAAACTTTGAATGCCCGTTCCGTATCCGGGAGGAATTTTTAGAAAATCCTTTCTGAGCGGATACCTACGTCATTATAACTATCTGCATTCTAAATTTCTGCGCAATCCAAAAAAATATTGATTTTCAGGCTTTGTTACCCACTTCACCCTATTAGGGGAAGAATTTCGAAAAAGCCTGAAATACGTATTTACTTATTTATTTACTTAAGTACTTGTGTGAAGTTTTGAATAGAAAAGACTATCTAATCGTGTTTCTCCATATAAACTTTTACCCCCATTTCATCCCCTTCAGGGGTAAATTTTGGAAAATCCTTTCTCAGAGGGAACTAACGTCGTAATAACTACCTGCATGCCAAATTTCAGCGCAATCCAAAACAATGTTGATTTTCACACTTTGTTACCCCATTGCACGCTCTTAGGGGAGGAATTTCAATAAAACCTGAAACACGTATTTACTTATTTTTTACTGGAGTATTTGTATGAAGCTTCGAATAGAAAATACTATCTTATCTTGTTTTTCCATACAAACTTTGAACCCCCGTTTCATTTACTTTATTTCTCAGAAATAAACTAACGTCGTAATAACTATTTGCATGCCAAATTCAGCGCAATCCGAAACTTTATTGATTTTCAGACTTTGTTACCCCATATCACCCTCTCGACACCCCGGGGCGGAATTTCAAATAAGCCTGAAATACGTATTTACTTATTTGTTCACAGAAGTATATGTGTAAAGTTTCGAATAAAATAGACTATCTAATCTTTTTTCTCCATACAGACGTCAAACTTTGAACTCCCGGTTCATCACGTTAAGGGGTGAATTTTGGAAATGCGGATACCTACGTCATAATAACTATCTGAATACCAAATTTCAGCGCAATCCGTTAAGTGGTTTGTGCTGTGCGTTGATAGATCAGTCAGTAACGTTTGCCTTTTATATATACACAAGAAGATATCATACAGGTGAGATAGTGGTCAAACGCTAGCCTAGAAGATAAAAAAAAACATTGTATTAGTTGTTATAGAGCTATATGTATATAGTAATACATACAGGGTTATTGGTAATTCCACGTATTCCCGGCAGTAGCTGATAGGGGGGCTAAAATACGGCATTTTAGACCCCCCAATGTATGGCCGAAAGTTAATAGTTTACGAGATATCTGGATATTTGGAACCCTGTTTAATGAGCAAATTTTAAGTCCATCTATCACGGTCTCAATTACGGTTCATAAAATTAAGCTAAAAACGCAGAAAAAAAACACGTTTCTTGTATGGGGATCCCCATTAATTTTTTGCTTTATTTTGTTATCGTATTGTTATTATAGCGGTTTTAGTAGTAGTTAGTAATATAATAAGTACTTATTGAAAATTTCAAGTGTCTACCTCCTGGTATTAATTTGCTTGTGATGTAAGTGGACTTGTAGCGTGACAAGTCAGGGCTCATTAAGTAATAACTACCCCACTGCTATCACGAATTAGTCGGATCATTACTTACATTTCAATTTGTAGGTCATCCCTTGTCTTAGCTATATTTCTTGTAGAGATACCGTTACAGAATATAAGAATACTATGTTTCTTTGAAGTGTTTCACACTTTATATTTTTGTAAATTGTTAAACACAATCCAAAATTTCATCGTACCGACGGGACTTGAACCCGCAACCTCCGGAATAACATGTTTCGTCGCTTTGCGAATTAAGCTTAATTAATTATATTATTAATTAAGCTTAATTGCTTAATTGGCAAAGCACCGGAACATGTTATTCCGGAGGTTGCGGGTTCAAGTCCCGTCGATACGATGAAATTTTGGATTGTGTTTAACAATTTATAAGAATACTAGTTAGGTATAATAACATCGTAGAACAAGTTACTCTCTTTTTTCTGTGATAACAGCTACGACAGCGTGTTTTTAACTGACTTCAATAAGTGAATTATTTTAGGAACAAAAATCCGACTGCTTGATAAATTAATTAGGTGATTAAACTATTCCAAACTCCAATATAACATATTGTTTTGCTAACCCCAATTTGCAAGTTTGCGATACAAAAGAATTCAACGCGTGACTTGTTTTTCCTTCCGAATAGTCAAACCGCGATGTTCATCTCGTTACTTTGAGATTACATTTTGGCGCCAAAAATCCTTTTTTTTGTTTTTTTTATTTTTATTTTGGTGTACCCTGTGTCACTCTTACGACTAAGACGAATCTATGGACGCCACTCACATACAAGTAACAAAATTAAAATGTTGAATAAACACGCACCACAGCGTACTTACATAAATACATACTTAAATACATACATACACTCGAAAAAGAGGCGAAGGAAAGAAGGAGGGCTATTCTTTCTTTCGCAGTCGTGTAAAAAGGAGGAGGTTTTTAGTTAATATACTGTGGTTTAGGCGTCTTAACCAAGGTCTTGTGGTATTGTAATTAAGTATACCTATTAGGATTTTATAATATGTACAAGAATAATGTCAAGGTTTATCAAATTTATAATTTATGATCGTACAAAACAAAAAACCGACTTCACATGCCGCGATAGTCAACGTACTGCTAGTTATAATCATGTCATTTAAGTATACAAATTTGCTTATATTGTTTATCTCCATATCTCCGGAGGTGATTATCATACGTCGATAAAAATTGAATGGGACCAAACGGGAGGCTACCTCCGGATATACCTCCGGAATAACATGTTCCGGTGCTTTGCCAATTAAGCTTAATTGCTTAATTGGCAAAGCACCGGAACATGTTATTCCGGAGGTTGCGGGTTCAAGTCCCGTCGATACGATGAAATTTTGGATTGTGTTTAACAATTTATAAGAATACTAGTTAGGTATAATAACATCGTAGAACAAGTTACTCTCTTTTTTCTGTGATAACAGCTACGACAGCGTGTTTTTAACTGACTTCAATAAGTGAATTATTTTAGGAACAAAAATCCGACTGCTTGATAAATTAATTAGGTGATTAAACTATTCCAAACTCCAATATAACATATTGTTTTGCTAACCCCAATTTGCAAGTTTGCGATACAAAAGAATTCAACGCGTGACTTGTTTTTCCTTCCGAATAGTCAAACCGCGATGTTCATCTCGTTACTTTGAGATTACATTTTGGCGCCAAAAATCCTTTTTTTTGTTTTTTTTATTTTTATTTTGGTGTACCCTGTGTCACTCTTACGACTAAGACGAATCTATGGACGCCACTCACATACAAGTAACAAAATTAAAATGTTGAATAAACACGCACCACAGCGTACTTACATAAATACATACTTAAATACATACATACACTCGAAAAAGAGGCGAAGGAAAGAAGGAGGGCTATTCTTTCTTTCGCAGTCGTGTAAAAAGGAGGAGGTTTTTAGTTAATATACTGTGGTTTAGGCGTCTTAACCAAGGTCTTGTGGTATTGTAATTAAGTATACCTATTAGGATTTTATAATATGTACAAGAATAATGTCAAGGTTTATCAAATTTATAATTTATGATCGTACAAAACAAAAAACCGACTTCACATGCCGCGATAGTCAACGTACTGCTAGTTATAATCATGTCATTTAAGTATACAAATTTGCTTATATTGTTTATCTCCATATCTCCGGAGGTGATTATCATACGTCGATAAAAATTGAATGGGACCAAACGGGAGGCTAAGCTCTCAAACAAAAAAAGAATTTTTCAAATCGGTCAGGATTTGACGGAGTTCTGAGGTAACAAACATTTTAAAAAAATACAGTCGAATTGAGAACCTTTTTTGTGAAGTCGGTTAAAAATACCTAATTCTAGCAATTGGCAAATTCATACCGGAATCGATGAATGCAGTCTATTGCCGTTTTCTTTACGTATTGTGTAGGGGAGCGAGGGGCTAGTAGTAACAATTGTAACAAATTATTATATACCTTGAAGTGTATTGGCTAAATTACCACTAACTAAACTTTGATTGATACTCCAACTATTCTTCTATTAAGTCATATCGAAAAATATCAAATCTATATAAGTAACTCTTTTCCACCTGTCTTTTTTGGACCAGCACTATTATTTTGATGTCAAAAATAGGGAATATTTTAGTACCAGGATGCACAGCACATTGGTAAGCTAGTTTCTTTATTTTGATAAGAAGTAATCCAAAATATATTTCAGCTTACTTGAGGATATATGAAATATTTACTTTTGGACTTCCATTATTCTTCTTCTTCTTAATGTCTAATCTATCTGTACAGAGACTCGTGACATAGATCAAAATTCTTACTCGCCTTCCGAATACTACAGTTGTTTTCTAAGACTTCAGTTGCAGCTAGCTCGTATACCTCCTGGCTCTGTGATGCCCGTTCTATCTTTCTCTTATACTCTCTTATTTGAAATGAAAACAAATAAGGTATGTTACATTACAAATAATAGCAGTAACTTACAGCAATCTGGGGGCATGTTGTAACATGTTACAACAAACCCCGTGGTTTTGTTACAATTAGTCCCTAGGTGTAGTTTTTAATATTTATCACGATAACTATTCAATCAACTTAGTATGTATATCTCAAAAACTGACACAACATCATAAATAGTTATATTTTAGCATCAAATAAAATACATAAAGCTCCAATCAGTCGAAAATAGTAAAGCTAACCAAAAACATTCGAAAATAAAATTATAGGTTACCTGTATTCAACGAAGCATTTGCTCATACCCACTCACTGCGCTGCCTGGCGGGACACTGGCTGTGATAAAGTGGCGTGGCGCGTTATACATTTAGGAATTGGGTACAAAAAAAACTGGCCATGTGCGAGTCGGACCCGCACAAGTAGGGTTCCGATTAAACAAAATTTGCCGGAAAAATAAAGTACAAAGTACATCGATAATATAAATACCGTGTCAATACTAAACATGCTTATTTACTACAACGCCATCTAACGAATGTCTAACGAACTTCTAACGCCAACTATGTGAACGTTAACACTAGAGATGCGCTGTATAGTTGCTTCACCGAATTACCGAATACCGAATATTATTCGGTTTAACCTTTACCGAACCATATATTCGGCTGAATTATTCGGTTTACCATTACATTGTTTTGCCGTGTAAACAAGTCCTTACATGTACGCTACGTGCCGCTGCTGGTTAGATGAGAAACGAGATGTGGATTTAATTGAGGTTTATAAAAATGTTAATTTTAAGTTTAAAAATCAATGTTGATTTAAAGTTTTAAAATAAATATTGTTGTGAGATTTAAATTAAATGTTGATTTAAGGTTTAAAATAAATGTTGACTATACCTACTAATACTAACTATAGGTTAAGAAGTAAATATGTTTTCTTTGACTTATAATATATAACATGAATCTTATATAAGAAGTTTTGTCTTTTAGTTCCTTGGCTACATGAGCCAAAAAAATAGAAATGCTTGAACCGAATATATTTGGCAACAAAACCGGATAATTTGGCCGAATACAAATACTGAAAAAGATGCCGAATACGCTGAATACCGAATACCAAACGAATATTCGGCGCATCTCTAGTTAACACAAAGGGTAAACCAGTGTTTTTCAACGTGGGGGTCGCGACACTCGCAACCCCCTGGGGGTCGCGAAGCCTCAGTAAAAGAAAGAACAAAGTTTAAAAACATACTTTAAAAGAAAATATTAATTAAAGGGCAGTTGTAGGTGTTTTGACGGAGAGTGCTTATAATATTTGATTCAAAAGAAAAATATAATGATTTGTTTTCTGTAGACCATACGAACGAAGCCGCGGGTAGAAGCTAGAAATATAACAAAATACACATTATAAACAGTGCAAGAAGGTCGATTTTTTTTTATACTAAGGGGATCGCGTCGCGTCATGAAAAATGTTGAAAAACTCTGGTAAACAATCGTTCATAGATGGCGCTATAGTAAAAACACGTTTTTGGTTTGGGGACCCCCTTTAATTCTTAACTTTGTTCTGATTTTAGTATTTGTCGCTATAGCGGCAACAGAAATACATCATCTGTGAAAATTTCAACCGTCTAACTATCACGGTTCATGAGATACAGCCTGGTGATAGACGGACAGACAGACAGACAGACAGACAGACAGACGGACAGCGGAGTCTCAGTAATAGGGTCCGTTGGTACCCTTTGGGTTCGGAACCCTAAAATTCGTGAATTAAGTTTGAATTCCTATTGAAAAAGGTCTGTTACTACTTACCACTGTTACAACAAGCCCCGCGCTTCCCTACACGTAAAGAAAACGGCATGTCATCGTATCGGATCAGCTAGGCTATTCTGTAAGCTATCTCGACAGCGGAATCCGCGGTGAGATTTGAATTTCGTATTACGAAATTCAACCGTATTACGAACGTGATACGATTGAATTTTGTAGTACGAAATTCAAATCTCACCGCGGATTCCGCTGTCGAGATAGCTTACAGAATAGCCTAGCAGGCAGCGCTAGCAAATCGTTGCGGCTATGGCTGGTTGACGGCAAGACACTACGCGGAGAAATAGTAGCGTATGTTCAAACGTCAGAATTATTTATAATGAACTAGCTGTGGCCCACGGTTTTACCCGCGTAGACATCATTCTCATGGGAATATCGGGATAAAAAGTACTCCATCTGTTATTCCAGGGTCTACGCCATCTACATCCCAATTTCAGTTCAATCGGTTGAATAGTTTTAGCATGAAGAGGTAACATAAATGGGACAGTCCGCAAAAAAAGTTTGGACAGCCCTCTTAACAGGGCGCTGCTTGGTAAAGACGCAAGCACGTAGACGAGGACGGGCCGTAACGCCGTAAGTTTTACAGCGAGTCGACCGCGCTTGTTACGGGCGAGGCGTTACGAATTTAAGAACTTACGATATATGTGCGGCAAGCCTAAAGTACTACTATCCAAACAATCATTAATGAGGGAGGGACCGTTGATAGGAGTATCCTCTTTTTATTATTCCAGACAATATATGGGTTCATAATGTAACGTATAGCCACAGAATAATGAATAGTTGGTATAGCGTAGTAAATAATATTAATGTTTATAAGGAAAAATAATAGAAGGAAGTTCAAATAGGATTATAGATGTAGGTACCTACTATATCTACAAACAAGTACCTAAATTGATTTTCTTCAATGAATTGTAAAGGAACGGTTAATTCCCTCTATTGGTGGGTATAGGTTATAGTAATCCCTGAGTAATTCAATTACTCATTGAGCTGTTACAGAAGTGACATTGGTCAATGATCAATATTATAAAGAAAAACAATGCATCTAAATGTTTACTTAGGTATATTGAATTAATTGTACGTAGTACTTATGTAGTACTTATTACAGTTTGTAGTATAGGTATGTATGTAATATTGAATAATATTTTACCAGTATATGAAAGGCAAAATAAAGGTTTATCGAAATAAAAATCGGTCTCAAGCCGTTTTATAGCAATGCTACTTATCGGATCGATTATAGTCGCGGAGGGTAAGTTATGATGAACGAGCTGTGCGACAACTTAGCCCGCGTGACTCTAGATCTAGATCCTTTTGGCTATCTATGTGCAAAATTTCAGCCTAATCCGGCCAAAGAGGTAACAAAGAAAAACTGACTCTAATCGCTGTTGATGTTGATTCTTCCTATGAGCCTTTTTTTCATTAAAAATAAATTGGCCAAGTGCAAGTTGCACTCGCACTCGTAACACTATTAAGACGTACTCGTAACAATATTAGAAAAAGTATAGTAGACTATTTTATAACTATAATTTTTCGCCACCAAAAAATTGACTTTGTTTTTCATTCACTATGAGTATGCAGTTAAATTTGCGGTTTTGAAAATGTGATAAACCACTGACTATATCTCGTTCAAACCAATTGTTTGTTGAAAGTGTTTATTGAGATCTACAGCATACATTTTTTTAGATGTTCACTCCCTTATTATAAAAGTTAAAGGGGGGGGGGGGACATGGGGAGCCCCCCTTCATCTTTATTTTTTATTTTTTGAATAATATTCGTAAAGCGGTTTACAGAATACCTAATAGTTTCGGAAGTGTCTGTGACATACGGACGGACAGACAGACAGACAGAAAGACAGACATGATGAACCTATAAGGGTTCCGTTTTTTGCCATTCGGCTACGGAACCCTAAAAACGTTCCACTAATAAGCTTGTAATAACTTTAAGAAATAAACTAACTCTTTGTTTATAAAACGCTTTATATATATTTCAAAAGTTTCTAACTACCTAATAAATGTGGTAAGAACAAAAGCAAACCGTAGAACTCTAGGAAAATCTATGATTTAGACTTAGATACGTCGGCTCTATTCGAAACCCAATAGCTAAACTGTGGCTAAACTCAATATCCCCTCAAACAAGTAACTCGAGAGAGGAACCGATCGACATCTAATTCTTTGATTGCAGTGCGTCTCACGCCTGAACGAGGAAACTTCCACTTAACCTCATTACGGAAGAGGGTACGCTGAAAATTAGGTTGGAACTGTTCTAGTGCATAGGATACGATACCTAACTCGGATAACCTAGATACTGACTTGACGCTTTGAATACCCTATCTGGTTGGTTCTATACATATAATTGTATTTGACACCCACTTTGGTACTTGAAGAGGCTTTTATTGAATCGTAGGAAAACTGACTTTTTATTTACAATTGTTACCTTATATTATACACATGAGGTAGGGTATATGTAGGTTTATTGTTTTGTTTCTTTGCATTTGTGTTTATTTA
Organism: Cabera pusaria; assembly: GCA_954871355.1. NCBI lineage: Eukaryota > Metazoa > Arthropoda > Insecta > Lepidoptera > Geometridae > Cabera > Cabera pusaria. The sequence goes on from OX940887.1 coordinate 20,844,807, forward strand.
AGCATCTATTCGTAGTTGGTGAGTAACTCAGAAGTTGTAGTGCTTGAATTATGGGCTCGGATTAGTATTAAAGGACTAGTTGTGAGTGTTATGACTCTAAGAATGTATAGAAGCCATCCACTTCTTAAAATCTTTTGATAAGATTATGACAATCCTGCAAAAGCCCTGCTAAAGAAAACTTTAAGATACTTTGTTCCGATCTTGCCATAGCGAAGAGGCTTTAATTATAACTACAGCTTTAAAGTGGCCTTACTTCAAGCAACGAGCTATATGAAAATATCATCCCATTGTTGGCTGATTTTGTCATTTTTCTTGTAGGTATTCTGACAGCGGTGAACTGCATCAGCGTAAGATGGACTATGAGGATCCAGGACATATTCACGACCTCCAAGCTCTTGGCGCTGGTGGTCATCATCATCTCTGGAATCACATACATTTGTATGGGTAAGTTCGTTTTAATTTTACCTTCAAGAAAGCGACCTAAAGTATGTTTTTTATTTGTAGTTTGTATTCTAATTTTTACCGACTTCAAAAAAAGGAGGAGGTTTCTCAATTCGACCGTATATTTTTAGCCATAGATTAAAATAGATATTTTTCCTTAATAATCATCATCAGATTATTCTGTCTACTGCTGGTCATAGGCCTCCTACTATACGCTATGGCATGTCACGGAGCTCGCACTTTAGCCCTTGTTGTGCTTCAGCATACTATTCCTAAGGTGGGCACTGGGCACCTCACGGTTAATTATCAAATGGTAAAGAAAGAGATCTTGATATTACTATTATTTATTCTGTAATATTAAATAAATCAGGAAGAGGAGAATGTCGCTCAGACAGAATGCACTGACAGTAAACAAAACTTTACGATTACGATGTATGACGGTGATCATTACTTTTCTCGGACATTGAACAAGGTCAAATGGAAACTGCCGACAGACAACCAACTCATTCTTCAATTAATCATCTTATCTCATGTTTATGTATGAAAGAACCCCCAGTTCCTGAGGCGGTAAATCATTATAAATATTAATTTCTGATAAAGTAAAAGTAGACGTAACAAAATTTTCTTAATAATAATAATATCTTTTAATGCGCTGTAATGATATAAGCAGCATTTTCATACATGTTTAGTATTATTTAATTCAAAGTTTACAATTATGAAAGCAGGTAATACATGTATTTATACTGGCTTCGTACACAGCATATATTAGTTTTTTTTAGATTAGAAGCCATTCAGTAATGTGCAGCTTCCTGTTAAGTCTTAATTTGTCCTGTTTTTTATACAACTGACAGGCTAGCGTTCGATCATAATATCGCCTGGTGGTAAACGATGATGTGACACGCTGGGCCTGTAATGGTCTGGTCTGACTTTCACGGGCTGTGTGATGCCGGAATACCGTATTGGTTATGGCAGATTTCTACTTGATGGTGGTAAATAATTTTTAGTAGTAAGTCAGGCGGAACATCGATGTAATGCTCCTACCACTTGTAGAACAGAATTTTGCGTGCCACAGTTTTTGTCAGTCACTACATGTGACGTACGTTCAAGTCACAGATTACTAAAGTTACTACGCAACGCAACTCAAGTTCTACAATAGCAGTTACAATGTGGTGTAACGAGGCAGACGATTGATAAATTGGCTATAAGGGCAATTTATTATCTTCACATTATTGAAGGATGCTTTGTCCTAAGCCACAGAATACTATAATAGTTACTTTGACTCAAGGTTGATACGTTACGTATTAATACTTATAAATTCTATTTTAAGAGTAGAGATGAATGGGAGATGCCTAGCCTAGCATTCTTTTAATAAATAAACTCTTTATAACAATACATTTTATAATACACAATAATGTTAGGCACACCATAGCAAAACTGAACTAAGTTAAGTAATTTATATCATATTTACTATAATCTGTTACAAATGGACGGTTTTATCGCTAAAAGTCATCATCTCTTTCGGACAACTTGGATGGACCGATTTCGCTAATTCTTTATTGTTGTGTTTGTTTTTGTCAGAAGAAGGTAATGAAAAATAAGTAAATGAAAGCAATTTTTATCGCGGGCGAAGCCGGGGGGCTCATTTAACTATGCCTTGATATTACGGTTTTATGTGACGTATGTAGGTTACCTACTATGTAACTACTCAGGTATTTTTTGATTGAAATAGGAATAAAAATCTTGGGTACCTATTACTTGAAATTAAAATAATTCAAATACATAGTAACTGGGTCTCCTATCACTATGTAGAAAGGCCCCGCCACCAAGGCCATTATTGCTGTTAATGACAGAAAAGCTAGAAAAGCTAGGCCTAGAAAAGCACCAAAAGCTTTGGATAGAACCACCTACTGAACAAAATATACATTTCTCCACTTGGTTCGCCGAGTTCTGGCAGGACGGGTTGAAACAGTTGGGCAATACGGATTGGACAAATGTCCACCGATGCGTCATACAGCCGTCTTCGAATTGAAAAAACCTGCCAGATAGCGGAATTGATCTTTTGAAATTTCGTCTGCAGGCAACACAGAAAACTTCGACAATGCGTTTGAAGGCACCTATGTCCCCGGCGGACTTGCTCTGGCATTCTACTCCGGGCTTTTCGCATTTGGAGGATGGAACTATCTCAACTTTGTCACTGAGGAGCTGCAGGATCCTTACAAGTACGTACAACTTTTCACTGATCAATCTTACGACCGTTTTTTAGGGTTCCCTAGTCCTGACAAGGAACCCTTATAGTTTCGTCATGTCCGTCTGTCTGTCTGTCCGAGGTTTTGCTAATAGACCGTTAATACTAGAAAGCTGTAATTTTGTAGGGGTATGTAAATAAATGACGACGACAAAGTGCTGAAATAAAATTTTGAAAAATATTTTTTTTTAGGGTAGCTGGGTATGAGAAGTGGGGATGATTTTTTTTTTCATCGTCTACCCCATCGTTTGGGGTATCGTTAAATAAGTCTTTTAAAATGACTTAAGGGCTGCTAATACCATTTTTCGATTGAATGCTCCATTTACGAAATTTTAAACTTTAAAGTGCAAATTTTTGTTCCAGTAGGGCGTCCTCCCCCCCCCCCCCTCCAAAAGCTAAACTACTGGCTTGAAAAATCTGGAAAAATTCGTGATAATAGTGCATTTCATGAACCTTAAAGGAAAACTATAGAGTTTAAGATAACTTTATTAGTTTAGCAGTAATAGCCGTTGAACTTGGGTGTTGGATAATTTTGTACCAAATACAAAATCCTTAGAATAAATCCTTTAAAGTGACAAAGACGGAGTACCTAGTTGCTTGTTTATAACGGGTAAAGACTTGCATTGAATAACATGCTACTTCGGAACCCTACACTGCGCGTGGCCCGACACGCACTTGGCCGGTTATAATTACTAACTTTCTTTTAACTGGCAGTTTTCTTTTTAATTATATTTTTTTATTATAGAGCATATTAATTGTAAGTAAGACGTCCCTATTGTCACTACAATCTAGCCTTTTCGACTAATAAGCAATTTTACTGTAGCCTAAATTTTATACATAAACTACACTAAGAATGTGTCCATTGACACTTTTCTTATTGTCTCTCTAATAAAGATGTATAGGTACACATTGTTCAAGTGTTCATACGTATAGCACTTAATCACTAAACTTTATTTTTATACACTAGTTCGAACGGTTTTGTCCGCTTAAGTCTTCTTACTATGTTTGTGTGGTCAAGGAGCTGGATTGCCTCGACATTGACATGATGGTGAAGTCTTTTTTCGTGAGCTTCTGCATACTTTTGGACAATATTGACGACGGTCTCAATTTTCAGGTCCCGATGTAGATCGTCATTTCTAATGTACCAAGGGACCATTGCGATTTATCTCAATACTTTATTCTGGAACCGCTGTATAATTGACTAGCAGCCCGCCCCGGCTTCGCACGGGTAGAACATATATGCCTACAAAATTTGCATCAGTTTGTTGCATCGAATATAAAATATGAACATATTTAACAATCATCGTCAAATTTCATCCAATTTACACAAAACCTTAACGAATTATGCACCTAAACCTTCCTCATAAGCACTCTGGCTATTGGTAAAAACCGCATGATAATCCGTTCAGTAGCTATTGAGATTATTGCGAACAGATAGACAGACGCAGTGATGGACTTTGTTTTATAATACTTACTTAGATATTGGACGGCCCTTTGGCGTAAAGGATAGTTACCCTGATTCTGACCCGACGGTCGTTGGTTCTAATCCTAGCTATATACCTACCAATGAAAGTTTTATGTGCATTCATGAATCAGAGTTTTCGTACAGTGGTAGTAGGATCATTAAATCTCCCAAAAAGTAGCTTACCACCAAGGAGAACATCTACCGGCGTTCCCCGACGCAAAATGTAGGGGTAATATACGTTTAACGTGTGTATCTGTGTGTTTGTCTGTAGCATTTTAGCACCTAACCGGATGAACCGATTTTGTTTTTTCTATTCATAGTTTTTTTTTTTGTTTGACACATGTCTTCATCGAGAGTTTTCTTAGCTTTAATTCATAAAAAACTGGCCAAGTGCAAGTCGGACTCGCACTCGTAGGGTTCCGTAACACAGTTAAGTATTCCATAACTATGATTTTTCGCAACTACAAAATTAACTTTGTTTTTCATAGTGTTTGTATGAAAAACAAAGTTATCTTTGCGGTCGCCATATCTCAAAAACTGCTGGATGTATCTCATTCAAACCAATTTTCGTTGTTAGTTTTTATTGAGATCTACAGCATATATTTTTTTTAGATTTTTCACTCCCTTACTTTAAAAGTTAGAGGGGGGGGGGGGGACACACATTTTACCACTTTAGACGCGCCTATCTTTCAAATGATTGCCCTTGAGAAAAAATGATTTTAAGAACCTGAATGTCATTTTTGAAGACCTATCCATAGACATCCCACACGTATAGGTTTGAAGAATTTTTTTTTTTTGTTTCAGTTTCATGTATGGGATGCCCCCCTTAAACTTTTATTTTTTTTACTATTGTATAATAATCGGAAAGCGGTTCACAGAATACATCTACCTACCAAGTTTCAATTCTGTAGTCTTAACAGTTTCGGAATAAAATGGCTGTGACATACGGACGGACAGACAGACAGACAGACAGACAGACAGACAGACAGACATGACGAATCTATAATCAAACGTCATACAACAAACAAACAAAAATCATAACGATTTTTAGGGTTCCGTAGCCGAATGGCAAAAAACGGAACCCTAAAAATCGTTCAATCGTTATAAAACTATGAGCTTTTTTAGGGTTCCGTACCCAAAGGGTAGAACGGGACCCTATTACTAAGACTCCGCTGTCTGTCTGTCTGTCTGTCTGTCTGTCTGTCTGTCTGTCTGTCCGTCTGTCACCAGGCTGTATCTCATGAACCGTGATAGTTAGACAGTTGAATTTTTTTAGATGATGTATTTTTATTGCCGCTATAACAACAAATACTAAAAACAAAATAAAGTTAAAAATAATAGGGGGTCCACATACAAAAAACTTGTTTTTTTCGGCATTTCAATATAACGTCCATAGATGGCGTTACCAAGCCCTAACTCCTTTGTTAGACGTTAGATGGCGTTAAAAAAATAAAATGTTAATTAATTATAATTTTTTGCTGACGAAAAATGATAGTGGTATTTTTTGCTCGATCTTAGAAAACACTGTAGTGTGGTACGGAACCCTACGAGTGCGAGTCCGACTTGCACTTGGCCACTTTATTCTAGTTAATTGCGCTATGAAATCAACTTTCATAGGTCAGATCAATTCGAAAATCTTCTTCTTCAACGATATTATAAGAACATGGAGCATTGACCTGATGCTGGGACATCTCCTGGACTCTACAGAATACTCAAATCCTCACCAACTTAGAGCTCAGATTTTAAATGTCGTGTTTAGAGTCATTGTAATGCTTTTAAAGAAAAGATTAGGTATACATAGATCAGGTGGGGTGGTTTAAAATATAATATTGTATATATATATATATATATATATATATATATATATGAATATTATTTTACACAATAGATCATATTATTATACTATATTGACTTCAAATTGATTGTAATCGGTAGGGATCTACAGCATAGCTAAGTTTATAATAATATTTTCGTAGTAACTATGACCTAATCTGTGGTTTCACTGCAAATATTTCATTAATTTTGCGATGCGTGTATGTGAAACTCGTGATATCTTCTAGAGTTTTCATTTGAATTATATACTGTAAAGGACAATTTTAATCTATAATATGTGGCCAAGCTAATTAACGTGATTATTTGGATAAGGATTAATACAATATACTTGAAAATAGCCTTGGAAGTTATGTAATATTTTTTAACAAAAATGTTAAGCTCAAAATGGTTACTGTGAGTCAACCTTAAGAGATAGACATATGCTGTCGGGGACTTTTTTGTAGGTCTTATTAAGTTGTACAACTCTTGCATAGAAAATATTCTTCTATCTATTTTCAATTAAGCAGCGTTCGTAAGAAACGTGTTTTTTCGACCGTTTTATTGCCGACTTAGGTTGCAAATTAGGTCTCGATGAATATACCTTTGATTTAAACGGGATAATATATAGCCTATTTTCATTCCGAAAGTCCATTTTATGTATTTGTGAAAGAATTTTTTAAATCGGTTCAGTAGTTTTTGAGCCAAATCATTACAAACATACAAAAATACAAAAATAGAAATGATCTCTCTTTATAATATTAGTATAGATATATTACTTTTTTTGGTACAGCCCCATAACTGTATACCATAGGTCCATACTGGCATTAGGACTTGCTTGTATAATAATTATTTGTTTTAACTTAGACTGTTTGCCAAGTAGCAAATACATTATTTTGTACCGTAGCTCTAATTCTTCTCTTTTCTTCTCGACGTGTGCTTTACAGCGCAGCTTGACGTCAAGGGTCATGCCAAGGTATTTGGCCGTATTATGGTAGGGGGTTTGGTTCCCGTTGATAATTATTGGGCATTGGTGTTCTGGAATAAGGTTAGCTTCTTCTAATATCAGCTTCAATCTTTTTAAGTCACTTTTAAGTAACATTACTAACTTTTCAAAGAGCTTCGACATTACGGGGAGCAGAGATATTGGTCTATAATGTCTATATCACGTAGTTTCATTGGGTGGTTGTCCTGGTTTAACTGGCAGTTGAATGAAAATTCTTTACTTTTTATCATGATATTCCCACGGGAACGATGTCTACGCGGGTAAAACCGCGGGGCACAGCTAGTGATTCATAAAATTGTATTAGGATTGTGGACACTGATAATATCGTTTAAAAACTAAAAAAGAACCGACTTCAATGCCGCGCTATTCATTTTCAGTACCAATTATGAGATGTTTATCTCAATATCTCTGGAGATACTTATCAGACCTCGATAAAATTACCATGGTACCACACTTGGGATCTCTCCTTTCGAACAAAAAAAGAATAATCAAAATCGGTTCATAAACGACGAAGTTATCCGCGAACAAACATTAAAAAAAATATATATATACGGTCGAATTGAGAAACCTCCTCCTTTTTTTGAAGTCGGTTAAAAACTGCAGAAATTAACGTAAGCTAAGATATACATCTATGTGTAACCCGCTTAGTGCGGTAGTATAAACAGAGAACATTTTTTTCTTCGGTGTGAATGCGAAATCAAATGTAAATGTTTATTTAAAAATCCGACACACGTCAGCATTATTTTAATTTTTTTTCTGCGTTCTTTGTCTAACTATAGAACTAGACATTCAGCATTCACGCGATGCGTGCAAACCCACCACTTCCCAGATCACGTCGAAATGCTAAATAATTTACGTCATCTAATATTTTTATTTTTTTATTTATATTTTTACCGAGAGTTTTAAGTTAGTGATGTGTTTTTTGCCGCGTTTTCTTATTACATTTTTACGAATTAACAGCCTTATCATAAAATTCGTCATTTATGTTATCATTTCAAGGACATCATCATCATTATCAGCATGTAATAGTTCACTGCTGGACATAGGCCTCTATTAAAGGACAAATAAACAAAATAGAGAGATTCCTACATGTATGAGGCAGACCTCATTTTGTTCGTTATCAGAAGTTGTTTTACTTTTTTATCGATTCTGGCAGTGTATTTAAAAACCAAGGAGATATCCCAAGTGTGGTACCATGGTAATTTTATCGAGGTCTGATAAGTATCTCCAGAGATATTGAGATAAACATCTCAAAATTGGTACTAAAAATGAACATTGAAGTCGGTTCTTTTTTAGTTTTTAAACGATATTATTTATGTATGTTCATCGTTATTTTCGCCAATTGTGCTCCGATTTGAAAAAATCTTTTATACTACAGTGTGACCTAAGCCCGCACTTGACGCACGCTTTTCCGTGAATTAAATAGTTGACTATTGTATATAGATAACATTACGCCGTGCAATAATCGAATACTAAAGTCACACGTGTCGTAATATACTATTTTAGCTGGAAAGGGTGTACTCCGTAGGTGGTCTCATTATCAAGTTAGGATCTGATGATGGAATCTCAAGGAAATCGAGAAAAACTAACTAACTAACAATTTAATAATATCTTAAAAGTCAATGTTGACCTACTTCCTGGTTTCCGATTAAGCTGAAATGTTGCATAGTTATGTATCTAATACTTTTTAATAAAGACAAACAAAATAACCACTCACTCAATAATAGTACAATTCATTTTTAGGGATCCGTAGCCGAATGGCAAAAAACGGAACCCTTATAGATTTGTCATGTCTGTCTGCCTGTCTGTCTGTCCGTCCGTCCGTATGTTACAGCCATTTTACTCCGAAACTATTAGGACTACAGAATTGAAACTTGATAGATAGATTGATAGTATTCTGTGAACCGCTTTCTGATTTTTATACAAAAATAAAAAAAATTGAAAGTTTAAGGGGGATGCCATCCCATACATGGAACTGAAACAAAAAACATTTTTTTTCTTAAAACCTATACGTGTCTATGGATAGGTCTTTAAAAATGACATTGAGGTTCCTAAAATCATTTTTTCTCAATGTCAATCATTTGAAAGATGTTTCCCCCCCCCCCCCCCCTCTAACTTTTGAAGTATTAGAGTTAAAAATCTTAAAAAAATATATGCTGTCAGCAGTTTCTGAGATATAGCGACCGCAAAGATAACTTTGTTTTTCGTACAAACTCTATGAAAAACAAAGTTAATTTTTTAGTTCAAAATCATAGTAATAGAATACTTTACTGTGTTACGGAACCCTACGAGTGCGAGTCCGACTTGCACTTGGCCAGTTTATTGGATTATGTTGGGTACAAACTAAACTATACTGCGTAGGTATAGTATACCTCTTTTTAATACAATGAAAATAAAGTAAGTTTGTCATATTATTTATTCCCACGTAATGTGATTAAATCGACGTTTAATAGATATTCGTTACGTTATCGGAGAACTTCTGGGAAGTTATCATAACTATGATAAGCATCGTTATTTATAAGCACGTACGGAACGCTCGATAAAAGCTTCAATGGCGCTTTTCTCTATCTATCTGTACCCTTAGTACGAGTTTTTATCGTAAACGCATTTGACAGATCTCACATAGTTTTCGACTTATTCTGTCTCCCTGATTGGTCTAAATTTAGTTAAGTGTAGTAACCACTAGAGGCGCTGTACTGTTTTTCATACAAAATTTGCTCGATAGACGATATCGAGTTTGGTATGAAAACTCGTACTAAGGGTACTGAAAGTAAAAATAAACTATTTGATGCTCCAATAGCAGGCCTGTCGCACTCCGCGCTGTAGCTATGAAACTACAAGTATCTCCGCGCACCCGCTAGGGTCCAAGTTCAGTCAGTTAAGTGTCACGCGCGCTCTCGATCGGCCGCGCGCCTTACTTGTACCTACCTCAATATTATATTCCTTGCTTCATATAGTAACTGTAAATAATAACTATGTAAAAAGCAAAGAATGTCACACATAAAATGGTAGGTAGGTATAAATCAGCTGAGTTTCATGTTACAAGGGAATTCACGTAATGATCTTTAGGGAATTTCTATCGACATTACATCTTGCTTTATTTAGTTAGTTCTAAGATAAATAAATAGGCTAGGTACCTACTAACGTTTACTTCAATTTTCCTTTTTTCTTTCTTAATGATTTTGTCGTGTCATACGATAGTCAGATTTTTATAATCGGAGAGTTAATGTAATTAAAGTACTTATAGATCTCAGATCACTGAGATTCACTGAGATCTGATAAGTATCTCCAGAGATATGACGATAAACGTCTCAAACTTGCTACTGAAATTGACTCGCGGGGCATGGAAGTCGGTATTTTGAGTTTTTAATCTACTTCACAAAAACGGAGGAGGTTCTCAATTCGACGGTTTTTAGGGTTCCGTACCCAAAGGGTACCAACGGAACCCTATTACTGAGACTCCGCTGTCCGTCTGTCTGTCTGTCTGTCTGTCACCAAGCTGTATCTCACGAACCGTGATAGTTAGACAGTTGAAATTTTCACAGATGATGTATTTCTGTTGCCGCTATAACAACAAATACTAAAAACAGAATAAAGTTAAAGATAATAGAGGGTCCGCATACAAGAAACGTGTTTTTTCGGCATTTCACGCCATCTATGAACGCTTAATAGGTAAACGTCCCATAGATGGCGTTATATTGAAATGTCGATCCCTAACACCTTTGTTAGACGTTAGAAGGCGTTATAAGAAACGAAATGTTTATTAATTATTATTTTTTGCTGGCGAATAATGATAGTGGTATTTTTTGCTTGATCTTACAAAATACTGTAGTGTGGTACGGAACCCTACGAGTGCGAGTCCGACTTGCACTTGGCCAGTTTATTTAAATGTTTGTGACCTCAGAACTCTGTCAGATCTTAATCGATTTGAAATTGAAAATTATTTTCTAGGGTTCCGTAGTCCTGATAAGGAACCGTTATATTTTCGCCATGTCCGTCTGTCTGTCTGTCTGTCCAAGGTTTTGCTAGGAGACCGTTAGTACTAGAAAGCTGAACTTGTGTAGGTATGTGTGTATATCAATAACGCCGACAAAATGGTGAAATAAAATATTGTTTTTTTTTTTAAATATATTTTTTTTATTTTGATATTCAACTATTACAAAATAAAGTTTTCCTAGAATGAATAAAATACATAACTATTTTTGGTCGAAAAAGTGAGTCGGCTCCTACACTATTATAATGTTACAAGTCAAACAACCTACGATTCTAGGCAAGTGATACTATTGTCGCGTTATTTAACTTACGCAATCTAAAACTTTACTCAATTTTAATTGAACGTATTTTAGTTTAACTGTAGTACTTTTATCCTACCTCGACATTAAACATTAATGTAGTAGTAGTGTATTATCAGTAATGTACTCATTACATTGTTCTACGAGTATTCTTCTACCAATTAAAGGCTTACAAGTTTTCTCATAACATTCAACCCTATAGTAAAGGCCGCGAGTTGACCGAGTTATTCAGACTCTCGCTGTGCGGACTTACGGTGCATTTTACTGTGCGCAACACGCGGTTCATAGTTACTATTAGTTGATACTGTGGCGCAAATTCAAGGTCGCACCCGAGGCGTGAAGCGCATTTTGAACGTTACTAGCGTTGTAACTAGGTTTAATCTCGCATTTTTGCTCTCAGGGAGTGCAATTTCTGTACTTGTACTATTCATTATTCTGTGCCAATAGTAATACATTTGAAGCGGCAATAGCCCAATGGCTAAAGCGTCGGCCTGGCGATCGAGAGGACGTGAGATCGAGTGAATTTCTGTTTTATACCTTCATGTCAACTTACCACTCACTTTTTCCTTTATCCAGTTCTTTACTTAGCTTAGCAAAACATATTTTGGCATGTTTTGCCTATTTCTCTATCCTAATATGCAGCTTAATTTTTTTTTGTACTTCCATATTATTTAGTATACCTACATACTACAAAATATAAGGAGCGTAGCGCATAATTTTGATGGTCTTTTAACTCTTCTGGCTTGCATACCTATCGAGCCCGATATTATTGTTGTATCGGAGTGTTGGTTGTCACGTAACCCTATTCTTCCTCAATTGCAGAATTACAGTATAGCTTCTACTCAGAAGCACTATAATCAAAATGACGGTCTAATTATTTACATAAAGTCACTTAACTGTTGTAATTATGAGCCTCAGTTCTCTGCAAATTGTATGATAACCACAATTAGTAGCTCCACTGCTGTAGTATCTATATATAGGCCACCATCTTTTGTAAATATAGAAAACTTTTTAGTGTCCTTGAACGACGTTTTAAGTTCTTTAAATACATTTCAAAATATTATCATAGTCGGAGACATCAACATCGATATAAGAGAAGACCACTTAAATAGTAACGCTTATAATTATTTAAATCTAGTAGCATCACATGGTCTTCTACATGCACACGCTTTGCCGACACGTATGAATAATTGCCATGACCATGTTTTAATAAAATCTAAAGCTTCTGCAACAACTTTGATTATTCAAAATAGTCTAACGGATCATTATTCAGTTATGGTTACGCTAAAGTTAAAGGAATCTAGGATAAGTCCTCACATGAAACAAAATGTATAAAGTTAATTACGAAAATATTGCAAATGACCTTAAAAACTTCGATTTCCAATTTATTCTTTCTCTTGAAAACTGTAACGTAGCAACTGATGCACTCATGACCGTTTTGACAAATATTATAAACCAAAATACTACTGTATTAAATTTATCACGCCGTAAAACGCCAATAAAACCATGGATTACACCTGGTCTTATACGGTGTATGCGAAACTGCGATAGACTGCAAAAAAAATCAAAGAAGTCGCCACTCAATGAAGTATTTTAAACTACTTACCTACTACGAAAAATCAAGCATCAGTATGAACTTGCTCAATTCCGAAAGGCTAAAAGTCCTAAAGATTTATGGAAAGTCATTTCTGGTATAATAAGCACAAAACCAAATAAAGAACATAACCAAGAATTGATTACTATCTGTGACACTGCACTGAATTCTGCAAATCAAATCAATTCCTACTTTGTGGGTATAGGAGAAACACTGGCACAAAATATTTTAAATAACAGAAATGCTAGTTCAATTACGTGCAGCACTCGCAATTCGCAATCAAATTCTTTCTGCCTTCAGCGAACAGATATAACTGAAATTATTACACTACTTAATTCATTTAAAAGTAAACTAACTACAGGTTACGATAATGCATCAATGAAAGTTTAAGGGCCCAAAAATATGATTAGCAATTATAGACCAATATCAATCTTACCGGCTATGTCTAAAATACTTGAGAGAATAATCAATAATAGATTACCAATTATATTGAAAAATTTAGACTATTGTCCGATAATCAATAGAGCTTTCGAAAACACCGCTCTACTGCGGACGCAGTAGCCGGCATTACAGATCATATAGCTAGAGGGCTGGATAATGTTGACAAATGCTTAGCAATATTTTTAGACCTTACAAAGGCATTTGATACGGTCTCGGTACCAATGCTTCTCGACAAGTTAGAGAGTTTGGGCATACGCGGCGTACAGTTACAATTATTTGAGCACTATCTTACAAATATATATCAATGTGTCAGACTGGGTTCTTATATAAGTGACCCTAAACTGGTTACATACGGTGTACCGCAGGGCAGTATACTCGGCCTGACTCTCTTCCTGATCTATATAAACGACTTGTGTAATTTAGACCTGACCAATGGTAAAATATTTACCTTTGCAGATGACACTGCGCTTGTTTTTCGTGGAGAGAGTTGGGACCAGGTGTACTATGATGCCCAAATTGGCTTTGATAGAGTATCGATTTGGTTGAAGCAAAATTTACTCAGTCTTAATGCAGCTAAAACTAAATACATGACGTACTCATTAACAAAGAAAACGCAGCCCAAGCCGAATAACCATTTACATATTTTTGCACACAATACATATCAAGGTGAAACAAAGGCTGCAAATCGTCTTTGCTTCACAAGTTCTTGCAACTGTACTAAACTAGAAAGGACAAACTCATTTAAGTATCTTGGTATAACTCTCGATAACAATTTATCATTTGAACCATATATAAAAATCCTAACAGGCAGAATTCGCAAATTAATTGCTATATTTAAAAATATTCGACACACTGTTGATGACAATATATTAAAAACCGTGTATTGTGCACTATGTCTATAACTATTATTGTACTGCATTGATAGTTGGGGAGGCTGTGCCAAGACCCATTTATTTCCCCTTGAGAGGGCTCAGCGTGCAGTCTTAAAGGTGATGCATTTCTTACCATATAGGTACTCAACTGAAGAACCGTATAAGAAATGCGAGGTTCTCACTGTGCGTCAACTATTTATTTTAAAGACTTTTCTGGCGAAGCACAAAGAGCACAAGTCAAACTTGCACATATTAACAAACGCCGAAAAGATAAAGTTTTTAAAATCCCTAAATGTAACTCTGCATTTATTCAAAAGTTTCCATACTTCCTCAGTGGTCACATTTACAATAAGCTTAGCAAACATCTAAATCTCACAGAATTCAATACCCACAACGTCAAAAAAAGTGTCACTAAACTATTGTTGTCTTATAATTATGAACGAACAGAAAGTCTCCTGACCGTTCTAAAATTATGAGCAAATTCTAGTTTTATACTAACTCTCTACCCTCCCCCCCTTACATACACACACACACACACACACAAACACACTCACACACACACAAACACACACATACACAACAATGATGGTCAGTCAATGATGGTTAACCTATTAATTTATATAAATGTATATTGTAACATTAAAACTTGATTTAATTTAATTTAAATTAGTTTAGTTTTCAATCTTGCATGATTAATTTAATTTGGAATATGTTATTTTAATTTATTTTACCGGCATCATTATCATTATTATAAATTATCGCCAAAAAAATGTTTAGTACTTTAAGCGTGGAGTCCTGGTGTCCTGTATTACAGGTTTTCTTGTAAAACCTACCACAGGTATCAGTCTCAATTAAGTTAAGACCCTTTTTGGCATCATTGTATATGTTGGAGAAATAAATACATTTTTATTATTATTTATTAATATTATACTTTTCGGTATTTAAGCAGTTACACATTTAAACTTTATATAATACGCGTGCATGCTGTGTTTGCCTATAATTGGGTGCGCACGTAATCTATAACACCTATGTTTAAAATCAAAATGTAATGTGTGCCATCTGTTGGCAAACCAAATAAATAAATGGCATCTTTATTCGCCTTTTTAATCGACTTCAAAAAAGGTGGAGGTTTCTCAATTCGACCGTATATATATATATATATTTCTTTACCGTATATATATATTTCTTTTTAATGTTTGTTCGCGGATAACTTTGTCGTTTATGAACCGATTTTGATTATTCTTTTTTTTTGTTGGAAAGGAGATATCCCAAGTGTGGTACCATGGTAATTTTATCGAGGTCTGATAAGTATCTCCAGAGATATTGAGATAAACACCTCAAAATTGGTTGGTGAAAATGAATAACGCGGCATTGAAGTCGGTTCTTTTTTAGTTTTTAAACGATATTATATTTAAAGGGGTACTTTATTTAGATGTTATTGTAGGTATAGCAATAATAGCACTGCAGCTAATCTGCGCAAGTCTATTTCAGCAGCAAGTGTGATACGTTAATTTCTGACTTCTGACTTATCTCTGAAGACACTCATCAGATCAAATAAAAATATTTGATAATCTTTTTAAAATATTATCATTAGTAATCAAAATGTTCACTCTCAAATCAAAACGTGCTCCTTGGTTAGCCTTCAGATTTGTACTTAATTAATGCAAAAAGTATCCACCTAATTCAAGATCTAGAAGAATTGCATCATTGTTGACCTAAACGGATTGAGGTCAAGAGTTTCGATTCGGCTAAGAGCTATTACTATTCTTCTATGGTTGGCAGCACGCAATAGAATTTTAAAACCTCATAGTGGTTCCCACGAGAGGCTCGCCTTGCAAACAATCTGGTGGACGTGGTTGTTTGATTTCACTGAATAAACATCGGAATGAATGAAGGAAATCCTTTATTCACACAGGCACAGAATAAGTAACAGTACAAGTGACTCAGGGGACATTAAGAGAAGTGGCTTTGGAATACGCTTTATTTTCTACCAACAGGATTTCTTCGGTGATTTCAGGAAGTAAGATTGACGTCAGGCACGGATATAAAGCAGGATATTACCACATTACAGTATGAAATATAAAAAGAAATCAAACCCTTAGAGATTCCACATTAAATGCTAAATAAAACTGTTGTTTCTGTGCAATGCTCTCACACTATTACATGCATTATTTATAAGTCCTTACAATCCCTCTTGGTAGACCTACTTACTTATACATAAAAGATTGCCTTTTCATTTCAGAAAACTGCAAGAACTTTTTCCTTTATCACTCGTGTATACTTACGCTTAATTATAGCCATCAATTACTTTCTTATCGCACCGATAACGACTTTATCTCTAAATGAAGTGAAAACACTAAATTGCTTAAGATTTTGCGTACAGCTTTATTGAAACATTAAAAGCCTTTTAAATCCAACGGTATATGTACTTAAAATCTGGATATTTTGGACCCAATCTTTAGGACGTTAAAATAAGAGTTTATGCAAAGTATTTGATTTTGGACAATCATTTCGAGATATTGCCTTAATTGTCGGATTTGTCGGTAATTTTGCGTGCTATTAGTATTTTTTACTTATTTATTTTAAGAATATAAATACGTTATACTGTCACTGGTATTTTTGACACCTGTATCTTGACGAATAAAATAAAAACATCTTGTTGCGATGTTTTAAATTCGTATATATTTTTAAAAATATATAGGAATTTAAAAAGTAACGTAGGGTTCCGTAACACAGTAGAGTATTTTATAATTATAATTTTCACCACCAAAAAAATAACATTATTTTTCACAGTGTTTGTATGAAAAACAAAGTTATCTTTGCGGTCACTATATCTCAAAAACTGCTGACTGTATCTCGTTCAAACCAATTTCGATCTATCCCTTAATATTTTATTTTTTGTATTAAAATCGTAAAGCGGTTTACAGAATAGTGTAATGTAGTCTTAATAGTTTCGGAATAAAGTGGCTGTGACATACGGACGGGCAGACAGACATGACGAATCTATAAGGGTTCCGTTTTTTGCCATTCGGCTACGGAACCCTAATCAAGTCAAAATCAAATCAACGTGTGGCGCTAAAAAAAACAAAAATTGTTTGAACATCAATATTTTTTATTGATATATCTACAGTACAGAACCCATTGGAATCTTGCCTCCCAAATATTATCTGTTCTGTGTCCTAAGCAAAGGAAAAGGAATCTATTTTGCAAAGTGTTTGGGTACGCTGTCACTTGCCTCTCATATTGAATGCTTTCTCTTTATATGTATAGGTACCATAGGTACATAACTCACATACATATCTACTAAGTCTTATTTGGCATGTTAATGTTATTTATATTGACGTTAATAAGCCTATTAGTAATTATGCCCATTAGTATTTTTAGGGAGCCAAAGTTCTAACATCCAGTAATCAACCGACTTCCAAAAAAAGGAGGTTCTCAATTCGTCTGTATGTTTCCTTTTTGTGTGTATGTTACGCGATAACTCCTTCAATCGGGAACCGATTCGAATGATTCTTTTTGTAATCGGTAATCGGTCCCATTGTTATTTCATCGAGATCTGATAAGTATCTTCACAGATATAACGATAAACGTCTCAAACTTGCTGCTGAAATTGACTCGCGGGGCATTGAAGTCGATTGTTTTAGTTTTTAAACTATCTTATTATTCCATAAACATTAATCACACCTTATTCCATTTTACAAACTCAGCTTGGCTTAAACAGTAGTTAATTCACCCTAAACCTAATCACTTATCAGTAAAAACAATATCCATCTTTAGAGAACGTGTTGTATCTTTTCCGCCTGCTTTCAACCGTCAGGCCTAGGTCACTTGCTAAGATTCAATTTATATGAACCGTAATAATATTATTTAAATAACTCATAAATTCATAAAATTATTTGTAACACAATTTTAATAATCTTGCACCAACAAAATTAAGTAAGTAACCTTGTTTTTTGCTAACATTCAACATCGAAGGGAAACACAAGGAAAAACAGTTTTTAATACATGGAGCTACCAATTCACTAATAGATTAAATGACTTGGATCGGTGCCATAAAAAAGTAATCTACCTACTTACATATTTACGCTGCATCTATTTCGTCTTAATTATCCTGTTTATGAACAAACCACAAACAGTTTATGTTTTTAGAGATTTTTTTGATGTTACGAGGCTAGATATAAATTAAATATGTGAAGGCATTAATTAGATTTGGACACCTTGAACAGTTTCAGACCATACAAAAACATAATTGAGCATTAATATTCATTCAATAAAACTTTTTAACAAAAAAATTAAACCGCCGAAAAAACTGAAAAGCAAAAAATAATTAAACTTTTTTATTTAACCTTAATAACGAAATTCTTAAACTACTGTTAGTATACTTAAGTATATATTTTTGTAATTGTTTTGAGTTTTTAACTAAACATAATTACTAAGTTCTAAAACGAATGTAAGTATGTATACCTAAGTAATTTTGAGTCGGCGCCAAATAATCAATAAGCAAAGATCACTAAATAACTATTTAAATTTAAAGAAATAATTAGTAAGCAATAATTAATAATTATTGATAATAATTATAAATAATTATAATTATATTAATAAATAATTAGTAAGCAATAATTAGTAATTATTGCTCTGAGTTGGCAAGTGACTACCCGCCTAAATATTTTGTATTGAAGCAAGCAGCAAGCGGCGGGTGCCGTACTTCATCCCATAGACCTGCAATCCGACATTAATCAGCTCACCCGATAGTCTCATAACATAATGTACCATCATTTTATAATATAGTTTCCCATATCTCCTCCTCATCCATAGATAATACCTAAGTTAAAATTGTAAAGGGCCTCTTGATGGCTTCGGCTCCATCAATGCCAAAGGACCGGGCTTATAAGACCCGTGATGTTAAATTCAATAAAAATAATTTAAGATCGCATAAAAAACTAAAAAACCGACTTCCAACGTCACGCTAGTCAATTTCAATACTAAGTTTGAAGTGTTTATCTTCATATCTCTGGAGATACTGAACTTACTTCGATGAAATTTAAATTGTACCACCAGTAAAATATCATCATCATCATCATCATAATCAGCCGGTATTAGTCCACTGCTGGACATATGCCTCTCTAAACACACGCAACTGAGCCCGATTTTCGGCTCTTTGTTTTTGCCAGTGTTTGTTGACATACATTGATGATATGATAAAATCATCCAAAAAATAATACTTTTATCCACTATTTTTGTTGATTTATTCAAAACGGCTTATACGACCGATTTCGTTAAAATTTAAATGGGACCCCCTTGGGGGGGGTATACCCTTTCCAATAAAAAAAGAATTATCGAAATCAGACTACTCTGTACAAAGTTATGCGTGGTCATACACAAAAAAAAATATATATATACGCGTCGATTTGATAACCTCCTCCGTTTTTTTTCGTCGGTTAAAAACAAATCTGCTAGGCTATTCTGTAAGCTTTTATTTTTGCTTACGTACTACGAAATTCAACCGCATTACGAACGTGATTCGATTTGCAGTGAGATTTGAATTTCGTAGTACGAAATTCAAATCTCACTGCGGATTCCGCTGTCGAGATAGCTTACAGAATAGCCTAGCTGTATTCGGAAACTGCCCCTTTTGACTCGGACAATGCGCCGATCGGAAACTTTGAGACTTATTTCAAAAGTCAAAATCTAGTGAAAAAATCGAATTATAACCTACAGAAAGTAGGTTTTCAAACAACGCTTCGCTCGGAAGCTAGGCCGAAAATTCGCTATGTGTGCGGAACTACACGCTTGCAGTATTATTATAATGTTGCCAGTAAGAAATACTTTTCGCTAAAAGTTGGGTAAGGATGATTCGTGATTTTTTGCATGGGTATTGGGTACCTATATACCTACCCCGTGTGATTATCGGGATAAAAGTACTCTATGTGTTATTTATATGACATACATCGCAAGTTCAATGAAAGCGTGTAAAATAGTAAAAAAATATCGTATTTTCCCTCAACTTTATTTCGCGGAGTCATCTTAAAGTTTTGTACACTTTGTACCTATTGTTTTACTACCAATATTAAGACCATTCATATGACAGCTCACATATCAAATTCCATCAAGCTGTTTAGGCTGTAGGGCATGTCAAAGAAACATCATACATACATACACTCGAAAAACATTACCCTCCTTGCGCAGTCGGGTAATACGTTCACAATCGACAAAGATATTGTGTAACTGTTCGAGATAACTAAACTAATAATAAAGTAATAAACTTAATTATTCATCACTATAGGTAAAAAAGGTAGTTTAGTTAAGTCTAGTTTAAGTATATATATTATGTACCTAATACATTTTTTTGTTATTATTTTAAGTAAATAAATGTTGTTAATGAATGTGTAAATTAAACTAGATCAATTTCAAACTACCCATCTGGCAACACTCCGCTCGTACTAAGAGCTCGTTATTTTGATTCACATTTTTTTGTTTTATTACACAATTTACGTAATTAAATGTTTGTCCTACCTGTGGAATGATACACCAGAAACCTTTTGATCCCTTTCCGATGAATTGTGGCACAAAATCACCGCACAACATGGCATATTTGAATAATTTTGCAGGAAACGCACTCGCTACCTTGTGACACGGACCACTAATTACGCGGCGTCGATTGGGTCGGATTCCGACCCAAATTAACGGCGAGTATGACGAGCGCGTATTTGGTTTCTGTAGGTTATAATTCGATGAGTGTAAACTTCTTTAGCGGTGTTATGAACTTTTTTGGGATGGGTAAAAAATGTTAAACTCGCGTCAGGACACGTGACCTGATCGAAAATTCGTAAGACGGAGGGCGAGTAGCAACTTTTTTTTGAGATTGGTAAAAAATGTTAAACTCGCGTTAGGACACGTGACCTAATCAAAAATTGTGAGACGGAGGGAGAGTAGACCTAATGCACAACATTAATGTTCAAGTTTTCACTTCTGCCGGCACTCCCGAAATGTAACTTGTGTTTTTTTTAAGGCGTTATCGTGTGTAATAAAATGTACTCACAATAACAATACATAGCCCAAATTCGACTGTTTGCAAACTGCCACTATTTGCTAATACGGAGTTCCAGTCCCTACAACCCGATGTCAGGCTCCATAATCAGGTCAGATCCATGAAATTGTATTATATTATTGCATTGTCACCAAAGATACGGACGCAAGTATGCCTTTGAGTCAAATCCAACGTCGGAGTTGTTCTAAGTAGTTTAGCTAATAGCTTCCAAGATTTGACGCACACAAACATAGGTACAACACAGCAAGTTGAATAAAAGCTTGTGAAAAATCAGCCATTCTAATCAGAAAAGTTTTCGCGTGCTTGTGGATTAGGTAATCAATATTCAAAAGACGCTTCCGAATTCTAATGTCCGATTGAAATGAGAATAGCTATTCTGATCATTATGAAACTTCGCTTGCCGTCCACAAATTGAACGTATAAGGTATACTAAATACTAATGGCGCCCCGTGGCTTGGCCCTATAAAATACAAATAACTCTATCAAATTATACACTACATATGCTTATAATACTGTATACATTTTTTCAGGAACCTGCCCCGCGCTATTTGGATAGCGATGCCTTTAGTGACGACGATCTACGTGCTCGCTAATTTGGCGTACTTCGCTGTAGTCTCCAGGAATGAACTGTTATCAGGCTCACCTGTAGCAGCGGTAAGTTTCATACAATTTTTTTTTTTTTTTTTAATAACGATTACTCGCAATGTGGGTTGCACATTACTAGTATTCTTGTTAACCCCTTCAACTAAGCTAAATATGCTTGTGTCTGGAGTGGGTTCACGTCAATAGTGCAATGGGTGGGGCATTAAGCACTGAGCCGCTTTCATTAAAAAAAATATGTTCCACGAATCTCGCATATATCTCGCAAGCGCTACGCCTGACAAAAATAAAATATACTAAACCCTACCTTTATTTTAAAATACCTATTTAACGATACCACACACGATAGCGTGAGGTGAAAAATGTTTTTTAGTTCTTGACTTCGTGCCCTCTAGAGGGCGCCACATTCAATTTGTTGTGATGTCTTATAGCCTATAACCAGCAGCCAAATAAGACGCGTCCAACGACACCTCATTTGTCAAATTATGATAAGTAGTATAGAAGTTATGAGGGAACAGATGAACATACATATTTAACTACATACATACATACATACCGGTCAAAAACCTCCTTTTTGCTTCGCTGTAGTCGGGTAAAAAAGGAGGTTTCTCAATTCGGCCGTATATATGTTTGTTCGCGGATAACTTCGTTGTTTATGAACCGATTTTGATGACCATTTTTTGTTAGAAAGGAGATATCCCAAGCGTGATATCATTGTAATTTCATCGAGATCTGACAATAATCTCCAGAGGTATGGAGATACGTATTACATGATATGTATTTTATTTTCTTGTTGTATATTATCTCCATATCTCTGAACTGAACATGGTACTGAAAATTAATAGCGCGGCATCTGAAGTCGGTTCTTTTAGTTTTTTAAGCGATCTTATAGCGATTTTTTTTAATATATAAAATGCTGTGCCCCTTCTCATTGCCGTCATTAATTGCCAGACATGCACGATTCTATCTTAGCTCGCGTCTACACATATCATCCAGCTGAGATGTAGTGGTAAGTGCTTGTCTGTCTTACATAAAAAAAAATGAAAGTTAATTTATGGTCGCATTGAAGAACTACACTGTTCGCAAGGTTCCATGAACTTCGTTCGACAAAGTTTGACATCATTACAATGTACTAATCGAGCAAAAAATCGTAAATTGCTCTATTATACGAAATAATTGTGTATTAGAATTACAATATTGAGATTGTATCAATTGCTATCCCATTTATTGTAGGTACACAATACTTACTTATCTAGGGCATTAGTTATTATAAGTATAGGTACCTACCTACTGTTAGTGATTACTCCCAATTTGTATCAATATGTCAAATGATGAACTCAGTTATTATAGGCATTCTGTTTTACGTATATGATTGTTGTAAATATACCTTAAAGTGCCACAAGTATAACTTGGCGGTGGTGGTTTTTGGAACTAATTCCGCTCTCTTGAAACTGTGAGTTTGACGTTTGAGAGATTACCGCGACATTATTGTTGATAAATCTGCTACATTAAAATAGTTCAATAATGCCAAAAGTAATTAAAAGTGGTTTAAGAGAAACTATTATCAAAGTACAAAGTAAAAGCACAGTGGCGCACAGGCACGCCAAGTTATACTTTCGCCACTGTACCTAGAGATCCCTTGGGTTGTTTCGAATAAATACGAAGTTCTGTTAAATTCCTTGTAGCTTTTTAGGGTTCCGTAGTCCTGACAAGGAACCCTTATAGTTTCGTCATGTCCGTCTGTATGTCTGTCCGAGGTCCCCTCCCCCCCTTCCCCTCTAAAAGCTAAAGTGCCGGCTTGAAAAATCTGGAAAAATTCGTGATAATAGTGCATTTCATGAACTTTTAAGAAAAACTATAGCGGTTAAGATAACTTCAGTCGTTGAACTTGGGTGTTGGATAATTTTGAACAAAATACAAAATCCTTAGAATAAATCCTTTAAAGTTACAAACACGAAGTACCTAGTTGCTTGTTTATAAAGGCTAAAGACTTGCATTGAATAACGGGCTACTACGGAACCCTACACTGCGCGTGGCCCGACACGCACTTGGCCGGTTATTACTTTTAATTTATCTAACTTTTAAACTGGCAGTTTTTAGAAAGCTCTAAAACGGAGGAAATATTGGCCTCGGAGTCCCACAGATCAAAAGCTATCATCTCTTATCATTATTAGCTTAACATATTGCTAGGCAACAAATTGTTTTGCTGATAGAACACGACAAAGGTTAAAGGTTTGAATTAAAATTAAACGATGTAATTAATATTGCTAAAGAAACTAGAGATCTCTTGGGTTGTTTTGAATAAATACGACGTTCTGTTCAATTCCTTGTAGCTTTTTTTTTTACAATAATCTATGTGCAGAACTTAGCGAATGACCACAAGAACAGTAGGTATATCCTCTCCTGATAATACTGCAGACTGGTATGACAAACTAGTAAGACTTCGAAGAGCCGGGGCTTAGTGTCACCAGGCTAACGCCTTTGTCCTATCATTAAACTATCATACAAATGTTATTAAATATGTTTATGAGTTACGTGCATATACCTACCTAAAATCTCAAACAGGACGTCCCTGCTCTATAATTCCGATAACATAACTAAAGAATAATTGATGCAAAATAAATTCATATTGTACATTTATTTGCATATCTACATTCGGTTTAGCTACAGCAGCTACAGATTTGCCATCAATGATATCATATATATAAAAATCAATTGCTCTGTTCAAAAATCAACTGTTCGTTAGTCTCGCTAAAAATCGAGAACGGCTGGGCCGATTTAGCTGATTTTGGTTTTGAAATGTTTGTTCAGGGAAGGTTTAAACGGTGAGAAAATAAGGAAAAATTGCAATAACAAAAATTTCATTTTCCCATATAAACTGTCCTACTTCCTACCTACCTACCTACTTTCCTGTCAAACATTTGACGTTCGTCCCTTCTGTACGGTAGGGTAGACCCTTTTCCACTCTCGAATTGAAATTTGAAGCACGTATTAAATTAAGGCGTTTGAATCGACACCCTATTATATCCACATTACTCAGATTATCGCGTAGGTGTTTAAATTTTAATATTTAGAATTTTGATGGTTGTCCCAGGTTGTCATTGTTGGTTCGTTTAGAAATGTTTGTCATTGTATTGACATATTTTGATGGTTGTCATTATGGCGCTTCCATATTCGCTATTTGTGTATAAAAACCGATAAAAACAAAATAAAATAATAAAGGGGGTCCCCATATAAGAAACGTGTTTTTGAGACTTTTTATGCTCGATCTTACAAACCTTAATAGATAGAGTTGAAATTTACTCATGGTGTCTATTACAATGGCTCCTATAAGATTAAATAATAAAAAATTAATTAAATTAAAAATAAAGGAGGTCCCCATACAAGACACGCGTTTTTTAGGAAAATTTTGTTCAATCGGAACCCTGCGTGTGCGGGCCGACTCGCACTTGGACAGTTTATTTATATTCGCGGTACGAAGTTCGCCGGGTCAGCTAGTCTATAATATATAAACTATTGTAACGCAAGACTGCTTACTTTGTACATCTCAGTACAGTTACTTGTACTAAGTATTATTCGTTCTGTGGCTCAGCTGTGTCTGTGTGGAGTGTGGACAGTTGGACACTGGCCCTAACGTATAAAAAAGTCTTATTATTTGAAATATCTTCGTATTCCAGGCCTTTGGCGACCGCCTCTTCGGCAGTTGGAGTTGGATGATCCCCGTCTTTGTGGCATTATCTACATTCGGTGGAGTCAACGGCGTGCTGTTCACATCAGCTCGTCTCTTTGCGACGGGAGCACAGGAAGGTCACATGCCGGCTTTCTTCTCACTATTTCACGTGGATAAGCAGACGCCTATACCTTCGCTTATGTTCACTGTAAGTTTCTTTTACTGCTTATACCCTTTTTAAGGTTGTCCTTTTTGCAGTTTACCCATTACAAGGTTACAAGGCACCCGATAGCTTGGTTAAGGCCGTAGATGCCATAAGGAATAAGTCACTTAGTGCGATAAAGTTAAAAAAAACATTTTAGTTACCGTATACTATGAGCCGAAAGATAACATGTATTCTTTTGTATGTATTTGATAATCGTAACCATCAATATACCTGTATAAAAAAGGGAGATAAGGGACCCCGCTCCACAATGTGGACTGTATGAACACATGAGTAAAGAAAAGTCTTTACTCATGTGGTATAAATTAGGTTCGCAAACCTAATTTCACCATAGTCACGATCGAACTGGCATTTGTGTAGTACGTACAGAATTACATGTGCAATTATCGCAGATCCATTTAAATAATTAGCAACAATGCCTTTCTCTGTTCTTCATGCACGTCAAGCTCGACATTAGAAATTCGTGTTTTCATGTAGTTGTTTCTAGTTCCATTATGTTTACGTGGCATAAGAGTGAGTACCGCATCTACCTTTTTATATCGTTGATCGTAACCCTTTTTTTTTATCAAATACATATTAAAATACCTTAAGCAAGCAAATGTGTGTGCTTTCTAGGATCGTATAGAATCTTGATAAATCGTGGCATATTCGCGACTCGTTTCGTTTTATAGGCACCTTTGGAAACATAAATACATTGTATTACATTACAAATAGAGTAAACTATCTATTACAACGACCTTACCACTGTCACATAATATTTAATAGTACTGAGTACCACTGTACCTTTATTAATTCGCTATCAATTAGACTAAATATTGGGAACAATCGACAGTACCGACTTAATATACAGACCTATAATTAAATAATATACTAACTGGGTCTTTGGGAAATAAATTAGGTACTACTTACTTAGAGATATTTTATTTTTATTTTTTAATTTATTTTATTCGGAAAATTAACGACTATTAATATTAAAATAGCAACTAATTAATTAAGTATATAAATAAATTATCTTACTGCTCTTAAATTGGTGTGATTGATTAATTGTCCTATGTTTGCCGTAACATATGAATCTTGATTGAGATGATACAGTCTCAGATCTGTCCTTCAAAACGGGCGCTGAAAGAAGAAAACAGGTTAAGAATAACAAAAACCTTTAATTACTTCCAGTGTTTCTTCTCCCTGCTGATGCTAACTACGAGCGACGTGATCAACCTCATTAACTACTTCTCGCAGACTCTATGGCTGTCCGTAGGCGCCTCCGTGGTAGGTATGCTTTGGCTGAGACGAGCCAAACCCGACATCCCACGCCCCATCAAGGTCCACATCCTAATACCCTACATATTCCTCATAGCTATCGGATTCTTAGTCTTCGTTCCCGCTATAACCAATCCCAGAGATACAGGCATTGGAGTGGCCATTATTCTATCTGGTATTCCTGTTTATTATGCATGCGTGAAATGGCAGTCCAAACCTGCCGCATACGATACAGTCTCCGGATGCATATTAAGATTCCTCCAGAAACTTTGCTCATGTATCTACGTCGAGTCTTTAGAGAAAATGTCGAATTGAAGCTAGGGCTCGAAAATTGCGGTGATTGACTTTTTTATGATGGTCTGCCGATATAAGGACCAATATTGAGTACGCTTATTGTAGCAATGACGCTTGACAATACAAAAGACGGATGCTGCCGTCCTCGAATTTCGTGCAGGTTACTGCTACTTAATTTATTTGAAATAGTGCGTAAGATCTCACTTGTTCATTTTAGCTAAGATGACTTCAATGCTTTTTTGTTTCCTTTGCGATGTACAAAACTATTCAATGTTTTTGTTTCATTACTATTATATTTATTACTATTATTAATAATGTATATATTTATTTTTCTTAAATTAATCTATTATTAATATTATTATATACCTACTACCTACTGACACTCAACCATTGGCCTGGTCACTGTTTCTTTTTATTAATAAAACGAATGGTATGCCAACATATTATTATGTGCACATCCCTACATTCCCTACTAAGAACAATAGGATATTTGTTACATACTGTATTATTTTATTAGTTTCTAGTATATTATTTGCTACTCTCGTCACTCTATCTTTTATTAGTTACCATCTGCTTTTTTATGATAGATAGGTATGCGCTTGACCACCATCTCACCGGATATTATGTGTGTAAAATTGCGTTTCTAAAAATATTTAATTCAAATACAAAATTACATCCAAAACGTTACTGCCGTTGCCTAGATACGCAATTTATACAGTATGTAAATAATAACAGTTAAAAAAAACTAAAAAACACGTTTTTTATAGAAAACCGAACTAAAAAATAGAAAATAAATTTTAATAAATTTAAATTAATAGTAGTGTGAATAAAAAAATATATTTTATTTTTTAAAAAGCGTGAGGTGCATGGTGCCAATAGTTATAAATATTTTATTGACAGATATGAATAGAGTGATTATCATTTTGATAATATCTTAAAAGCACCCCACGCTTTTTTTTAAATGAAATAATTTTTTTAATTCACACTATTATTAATTTATATTTATTGAAATGTTTAACACTATGCTTAATTTAAAATTATTAAAATTTATTTTCTATTTGTTAGTTCGGTTTTCTATAAAAAGCGTGTTTTTTTTAACTATTATTTATTTTCTACTTTTTAATTGAAAAATGGAGTAATTTTTTATCAAATTAGTGTATTGTCATCGGTCCTCGATAAATCTACAAAGTTTAAACGAAATCTGACCGTTTAAAGTGGGTCAAAATCGCGCCCAAAGAAGTCGGTTACAAATATACAAACATACAGGTGAAGCTAATAAAATAGGTGTCCGTCAGTGAAGGGTGGTATTGGATACCGAGTTACGAATATATTCACGTGATTATAACAGTGAAAAAAGCATATTTGCGTTCACTGGATTATAATTTATTTTTAACTGATTGGTTTTCCTTATTTACTTTAATTAATATTAAAAATAATCGTAAAGCATCGCATGGTAACACTGCACGATTACAAAATATACCAATGTAGGGAGAAAGGCGCGCACCGCAAAGGTCACTGACCTTACCGTAGAAAAATGGTAGACTAAGTACGGAACTATAAAACAAATTAAAAAAGACACCGCCTAACAGGTGAAGTATTGGAAAAATGGAAAAAGGTCCCAAATTTTAAAATGTATCATAGTTACATCGAAAACTAAAATAATCATAACTTTTGTTTTTCTTTACGTTGATGTTTTATTTATTTTTTCCTGTGACTCTGATGAGGTAGGAATACACCCTCAAGTGCTCGGACACCTGCTTTTTTACATACTTAACACGTACAAGAATTGTTCTTTAAATATATAAAATATATAAATCGTTAATGTTAAAACATGACACGTTTACCATTTTCTAAAAATCAAGAGTTTAAGGACCAATTTCATCGGTTTAGGAACTTGTCGGGCAGATTTATGACACTTTTTCCGGGAACCTGTGAAATTGGTCCTTCCATGTCATAGAGAAAAGCTCGTAGATAATTTGGCTACTTGATAGTTTTTACATTAAAATATAATTTACGTTGGATGTGTTATTCAAGGGTAGTCAATAATTATACTTATTATACATATATCCTTTTGTTTAAGGTAAATTTTTTATATTTGCAAAATAAATTTGTAATTTTGTATTTGTTGATTGCAAGAAACGAAACGCAGGCAGCAGGCGACCATGATTAAGCATATTGTGACGTCAGCTATATTTTATAAGCCACGTAGTGATTAAATACTTTCTCAGTGCAGTTAACGTGTATTGCAATATAACGTAGAGTGAACATTAAATAGAGAAGACTTTAGCGTATGCGAATGAAATAGCGATAGAAATATAACCCGACTAAAATGAATATTAATAAGAACTTTTCCAAAAATTGTCAAGTAGCTAATTGTCGAGATATATCTAACATATTAATATCATAATGACAGTTGACCATTGACTGAAAATTAAAATACTCCGATTTATGCATATCGCAGAATTGACCTTAATTAGTATGAATAGGTAGGTATGTATTTTATCTACTGTACAATTGCATGCATAAGATAACCAAAACTACTAATTAGTTAAGGATATTATTACGATTTATAACTACGTTTATTCAAACGTCTAATTGGGCTTTATCTCTGTGAAAAATGTATGTGGTTTACAAATATTGGTATATATTAGTGATGTATATTAAAATATATTGTCATATTAATAAAAAGATACCAACTCAGTATTTGTTAGAGCGCAAGTGTATAATAAAATCAATCATATATTTAGATTGGGTATTTTATAAGAACACCCAAGTATGTAATTTTTTTAAAGTAGATAGTTATTTCTAAATGATTGACAAAGTCTATGATAAAATTATATTAAACTATAAATATGTGTTTGGTTAATAAAATAATACAATTACCTATGTGTATTGATACTGGTTTTATGGATATGTAGCACAATTTGTTTTCCAATTGTGATATACCTAAATGTTCCCAAAGTATCCTCAAAAGTTAATGACAAGTTTAGTTTACACCTACCCTACTTAAAATTTTTATATTGTTTAACAATTTTAATGAATTTTAAACTAAGTAATTCTTATGCAATGCACACAAGTCCAGAAAATTATTATGTAACTAACTAGGACATCCTGGGTTGGAAGTCTCTACATTGATAGCGATGCGTCTTGTCATCGCAAACGTCTGCTAGTATGAGATGCAGCTAGACAGTTGATATATGCATCTCTTTTCGTATCGATCGACGATTATCGCTCGAAATTCATCGCTATCAATCTTCGAGCATTTACCAATGCAGATGTTAACACAAGGCGTACCCCTCTGCTGGCCATATAGCCATTATTGGCCATATGAGCGTGCGTAACTACGCTGTATTTTTAATACTGTGTGCGTGTTTCAAGCTAGTGTGCGGGATCGTTAAAGTGAGTGATTTGTGTGTGTGCAATGCGTGTTTACCTCGTCCCCCGTAAGTATCGGCAGAAATTTTTTTTTGCTGATTACAACGTTAACATCTCCATTGGTAAATGCTCGAAGCTATCAATGTCTGAGACTTCCACCCCTGATGGTACCTATTTAGTTCTGCATACTATACAGTTAGATTTGTATTACTTACTTCTTATACAGCTCTCTGCCTCTAGTTATATTATATGTACCATACTTAACGTAGCCGTAGTAAAACTATTAAGCAACTATAAAATTATATCAGAAGGAAAGATGGAAAGAACATTCCTACAAACCACTGTCACATAATTCTAGTAATTTTAATACTGTCTCTGTGCATTTTTATTTAATATATTTTTATATTGTAATAATATTAATAATGAAAATGACTGAGAATAATTTTAATTTTTCGTATTTTTTATATTTTATAATATACAATAACTGACTTTTAAAAAATGTATCATTTTAGAAATATATATTCGTTGATATACTTATTGAATAGTTTACCAGATTTTTGTATTTTGTGATATTTACAGTGTCTTAGGAAATCTAAATGGGTTTACATGAATTTGAATTTATAGCTACTCGTAAAATCAATACACTTGCTTAAGGATGTATTTGCTACGCCCATGTATTTTATATTAACTATTGTATTAAAGCATAAAATATAAGCTTAAAATGCATATGCATAAACACCTTAAATGTTATGTATAATCTGCATAAGAGAACAGTAAAACATATTGAATTAAACATTACATGTATCATACTTTACTTTTCATTTATTTCCCTTAGACTTATTCAACACGTAATAGAATTTGTAGTTATGCTCCGTCCAACCATTAATTTCCTTTTCAGGGTTCCTTATACAAAGGGTACAAACGAAATCCTATTAATGGACTTCGCTGTCTGTCTGTCCGTCCGTCTGTCAGAAAGCTGTACCTATTTTCTAAACCGTAGTAGGTAGACAGTTGAAATTAGTCTGAAGGTATTAACTATGGCCGCTATAACAACAAATATTTACTAAAAACAAGAACGGAATTTTTAAAATTTTATTTATTTATTGCAATAAGGTAACCACTTTGCCAATTAATTTTCAGCAGTGAAAAAGGAATGTGTTTCGGTTGAAAGAATCAAAGCATTTATTCAGTATGTAGGCAGTATAAATATACGCACATATACACGTCAAAATCATAAATCATAAAATAAATCATAACCAATTATGAAGTAAACATAGCAAAAGCAGAATTTAACGCTTTAAATTAGAAAAAAAAAAAGTTATGAACCATTTAGCTGTCATCCAATCGTTTACGTCAGAATATTAAAAAAAAATTAAAGTAGGTTAAAACCAACCATACATGTAACTGTGTGTTTCAGTACTTCAGACAATTTTTATATAAAAAAAATAAAAAAAGTGAAATAGTGAAACACAACATAGAGAAACGCATACCGATCACAGTACATATCATGATCCAAATGGAGCTGATAGTCCGTCTGTCAGCTGCATAATATTGTTTAAATAAAAATAAAAATGGCAAGCCTAGAAAGAAAATCTGCGGACAAAAGGGGAAAACTGAATGGCTGTTGAATCTACCGGTGTTTCGGAAATACTCCCATCAGAGAAGAAACACCAAGAAACTCTATGGGGCTTGTCTTGTCATTTTATCTTTTTTTTTAAATTAATTGTACATGTCAGCTTTAAAATTTTAACAATATATTAATAATTATAATACAATTTATATTTGTTCTTGGAACTTGGGGCATTCAGGCCATGCATTTTTGTCATCCATATAGTCACCGTATAGTATGATTTTTTCATCAAATTGGATTTTACATAGATTTTAAATTTGCTCATAGGCAATTGATCAATATCTTTAGGTAGCTTATTGTAAAAGCGTACACAGTTCCCCATGAATGAACCACTAACTTTCTGCAGTCTGAAATTAGGTATAATTAATCTATTTTTATGTCTTGTATTAAAATTATGTACATCAGACCTTTTCTTATAATCATTTATATTCTTGCGTATGAACAAAATATTTTCATAAATGTATTGACATGCCACTGTTAGAATTTTAATTTCCTTAAATTTTTCACGAAGTGAATCTCGCGACCTCATACTATATATAGAGCGAATAGCTCGTTTCTGCAAAACAAATATTGATTGGATTTCAGCGGCTTTCCCCCACAATAAAATGCCATAAGACATTATACTGTGGAAGTAGCTGAAATAGACCAATCTTGCAGTGGCTTCGTCCGTTAAAAATCTAATTTTACGTACTGCGTATGCAGCGGAGCTTAACCTACCTGCTAGAACCGATATTTGAGAACCCCATTGAAGCTTTGAATCCAGGGTGATGCCCAAGAATGTTGTGGATTCAACAAGTTCTAATGGTTCATAATTTATTAATATACTTCTATTTAGGATACCCTTTTTTACATTTGGTAGAGATAAATTAATACATTTAACAATTACCAATTCAGAACCTGTGTTATTGATTTGTTTACATCGTCAAAGTTAGGTGTAGTCCTATCTATTTTGAATATCAAGGAAGTATCATCTGCGAACAAAGCAATATCACATAGGTTCTGTACGAATGACGGTAAATCATTGATATAAACTAGAAATAAAAAAGGTCCTAGGATCGATCCCTGCGGGACTCCCATTTTTATGAGGGATCCAGATGACCTGACGCCATTGACTTCAACCATCTGTGTTCTATTACAGAGGTATGATGATACCAGATCAAGTGCCTTACCTTCAACACCGTAGTATTTTAATTTGTAAATTAGTGTTTCATGACAGACACAATCAAATGCTTTTGATAGGTCACAGAACACGCCAATAGCATCTTGTGCTTTCTCCCATGCATCAAATATATGTTTAAGAAGACTTATTCCTGCATCAGTAGTAGAAAGCCCTTTAGTAAATCCAAATTGTTTGCTATTTAAAAGATCATTCATGTTAAAATGTGTTAAAAGCTGGTCTAATATTACTTTTTCAAAAATTTTACTCAATGCCGGTAGTATAAAGATTGGTCTATAGTTAGATGGATCATTTTTGTTTACTGATTTGAATAAAGGAATCAATTTACTTTTTTTCATTAAATCCGGGAAGACACCTTGATCAACGCATCTGTTAAAAATAAAAGCTAAGTATGGGCTAATAACAGTAATAATGTAACTGAGAACTGTGGTTGACATTCCCCACAGGTCCTCGGTTGTCTTTTGTTTGAGCATTTTAAATGTTTTCACAATTGAGTCTGCAGTTACGTGCTTGAACTGGAACAAGGTATCACATTTATTTACACACTTTGATAATATAGAATAAGCATCGGCGGGACTAGAATTTAT
Source organism: Cabera pusaria (assembly GCA_954871355.1). Lineage (NCBI taxonomy): Eukaryota > Metazoa > Arthropoda > Insecta > Lepidoptera > Geometridae > Cabera > Cabera pusaria. The sequence continues at coordinate 20,878,836 of OX940887.1, forward strand.
GGACTGAGTGGTAGTAATGGGTACTTGAGAGAAGAACTCATCAAATGTATTGGCAACCTCATTACTATCCATGATTAATTTATTGTTAACTTTTAAGATGATCTTACTGTTTCTTTGTTTTATTTTTCCAGTTTCAGTATTGATGATTTTCCATGTTGTTTTTATTTTATCATCAGCATGCTTAATTTTTCTACTATAATATCGTTTAAAATCTAAAAAAGAACCGACTTCAATGTTCATTTTCAGTACCAATTTTGAGATGTTTATCTATATATCTCTGGAGATACTTATCAGACCTCGATAAAATTACCATGGTACCACCCTTGAGATATCTCCTTTCGAACAAAAAAATAATAATCAAAATCGGTGCATAAATGACGAAGTTATCCCCGAACAAACATTAAAAAAAAAAAAAAAAAAAAAAAAAAACGGTCGAATTGAGAAACCTCCTCCTTTTTTTGAAGTCGGTTAAAAATGCAAAGATTTTGCTGTCTGACAAACCACTTTAAAAGTTTTGGAATATAGTTTTAAGTGATTTATGAATTTAGTATTGTGTAAATTAATTTGTTTTTGTGAGTATAAGTTGTACAAATTATTTCTACTTTTGTAAATACCAGGAGTAGCCCAGTCATCGAACCGAATTTTCCCAGCTCTTGTAATAGTTTTAAATTTAAAAATATTATTGAACTCTGCACCCAACATTTGAGATAAAGTGCTGCATAGGTCATCGGGATCCTCAGAAAATATTAGGTTCATTAGTTGCTTGTCAATGATATCCACAAACTGTTCAACCCGATTGGTTGTAATGGGCCTGTATGTGTATTCTTGACCTTTGGTGGATGTTTTACATGAAAATGTGGCACTCTGTCCCAGATGGTCGGAGCCAAGTTTATCAAAGATTGCAATTTTCTCAGGTTCACAGTTGCAAAACACATTGTCCAAGCAGGTTGCTGATGAGCTAGTGATTCTAGTCGGCTGGTTAAAAAGATGCTTTAAATTGAAGCTAAGAAATAATTTTTTTAAATTATCACTGAGCGGTGACTGCTCAATTAAATTAACATTAAAGTCACCGCAAACTGTCAAAGATTTCGGGGTGTTGAAGACTTTCATCATGACTTCTTCCATAATTGTCTCAAACATTTTATAATCAGCCGATGGAGGTCTGTATACACAGATGACTATATGTTGCCCCAGCTCTATACAAGATAATTCAATACATCGTTCAACAGACAAAGCTACAATGTCTTTCTTTACGCTCCTTAAAATTACAATTTTCAGATACATATATAAGTGAGCCACCGCGAATTGCCTTCTGTCTAATAAATGTGCTTGCAATTGTATAATTTCTGATTATTGGTAACAAAGTACCTTTCACAAACCAGTGTTCAGTAATACATATTATATCAACTTTATAAAAGTCGAGAAATAATTCTAATTCTAAGGCTTTGCTGGAGAGGCCTTGTATATTTTGATGGAAAATGTTGATTAAGTCTGGCCTCCCCATTGTCCTAAGCGTTAGTTTAAACTAATTTTGTCAACTACACTACAATTACACCACCAACACCACTACATTGGAGCTTGTCTGTGTGATCCGCTACAACATGTAAAACTGGATCATATACGAGTATATAGGGGAAATGGCAAGGTGTCCAGAGAAATTACAGGGCATGTGAGACTCAACAGCTTTATGTCCTAAGGTAACAGGCGCAGTGCAGTGACATGCAAAATTCTGGCATTTCAGAATTTTGCATGGCGCTGTATCTGTAATAGATATACCTACGTCATCGCTTACCACTAGGCGAGCGTCGTGCTTGTCCTGTTACCTTATATCATAAAAAAAAGGTATCTTAAGAAGGCTTTTTGTAAATTCTCAAGAATCATACTTATTAAGAATCCTAGCAGCCTGTATGCTTTGATCCCCGATGGCTATACGTATTCCCAGTATATATTAGTACTCTATGCTATACGTCTAATATCGTATACAGAGAAGCATTACTGTAAAGTAGATTTTATTTAAAAAGCTAAACGATGGTGTTTATAGTCCAAAATAAACAAAAAGATATATCAAAAAAATGCTGCCCAAAGTCACTACTCCCCGCGGACGAAGTCGCGGGCATAGGTATATGTTACTCTTTGGTCGCGGGTACAGCTAGTCCTAACTATCTTCCTAACTAATATTATAAATGCGAAAGTAACTCTGTCTGTCTGTCTGTGTCACTTTCACGCCAAAACCACTGAACCGATTTAAATGAAATTTGGTACACAGATAGTCTAGAGCCTGAGAAAGGACATAGGCTACTTTTTAATTCGAAAAAAGGGTTGAAAGTATCGTCATTTTTAGAGTCGAAGGGGAGGGGAGGGGGGAAAGGGGATGGGGAGTAAAGTGAGGGAGAGGGGAGGGGTGTGAGGGGAAAGGTGAGGAGGAGAGTAAAGTGAGGAGAAGAGGAAGGGGAGGGAGTGGGGGGAAGAGAGAGGGGAAGGGGAATGGGGGGAATAGAGAGGGGGAGGGGAGGGGGAGTGGGAAGTGAGGTGGAAGGGAGAGAGGGCAAGAGAGAAGGGGAGGGGAGGGGAGGGGTGAGGGGTAGGGAAAGTGGGGAGGAGGGATTATACCGTGGCGTGGGACGGTGCGGTGTAGGTAGGATACCCATGTGTCTTATTTGTAAAATTATTAGCCTAATTAATTAAAAATTCTACCCAAAGACACAATCCACGCGGACGAAGTCGCGGGTACAGCTAGTAATTAATAAACGTGAATTACTAAACCGTGCTAGTGCCACATTAAGTAATCTTAAAGCGCCCAACGAACAATCCTGTAGAGTCGATAACCTGCGTAGTAAATATAGACAGACACAACATGTGTATTCCACAGGTTACCAATACTATGTATCATAAAAGTGCTTTTATATCTGGGATAAATATATTTAATAATTTACCAGTAGACATAAAAGCTTTAAATTGTTATTTATTTAGACGTAGTTTGAAACAATGGTTACTTACCAAAGCATTCTATAGTCTAAATGAATATTTTGGCATTATGTACTTAGATACCTACATAATTCAAATAAAATAAAAGGTACCTACTTTTATCAATAATTAAGTTAGATGTATATCATATGATGTATAGTAAGTAGTACTATGTATATTTTTGATATACCAAAATGTAGTAACTAAAACTAAGTATGTAAATGTAGATTAAATATAATTTAAAATAGGTACCTAGGTATAGTAGGTAGGTAACCTACTCGTACACCACTAATACGAGTGTAGGTACGAAAAGAAAAAAACTCTTGGAACTATAATTCATTGTAAGATCTTTTGCAATAAATATTCTACTAACGATTCTATACACTGACGCGATCTGCGGTCTGCGGTCATGCTGCGGTCAGTTGTGTGTGTCATTGACTGCGGCATGATCGCAGGCTGACCGCAGACCGCGGCAGTGTGGGTCCAATTCAAACAGCTGCGGTCTGCGGTCATGCCGCGGTCCGTTGTGACAGCAGAAATATGAATAATAAGGGAGCTATTAATATTTCTGTGGTTGTGAAACGGTAATATAATATATCAGTTATGTGACTCCATACAAAATGGTTGGAACGCGAGTTATGCCTACGCGCCTCGAGTTCGGTACGCACTCGGTACCCAGCTCACGATAAAATGTCATCCATATGTCATGCGCACATACCTGCTACTTATTAAACTTAATCGCGTACACCGGCCCCCATGAGACTGACCTTGAACGGAGTGTGTACCTTTCTTTTGTATGGACAACTTATATATATACCATACATATAGTATAGAACATATATAGGACTAGCAGGTTGTTAGACAAGGACACACTCCCACCCTGGTGTCTCTCAATTAGGTCGTTTTGTTCTACAAAGCAATTACAACCTTATTGTTGAAGTATACGGATTAAATTGAATTTGTCAAAAAATCTGCAGTGCACACTCCATTTATATTACGTCTATGGTCATGCGTAGAATCGATAGTAGTCTGTGATGTCATCTGGGAATGAGCCGCAGCACAGAATAATGAATATGGCCGCAGTAAAGATGATGGCTTGGAAACATGGACGTAATAAAATGGATGGTGCACTACAGATGTTTTTGTACGCGATCGAGTTTAATATATAGCAGCAGCAGTCTCTGTTTGGAAACAATGAAAGGCATGACTGTCACTGCGGTCAGCTGTCAGACTGTCATTGTCTTATTTTTTTAGTTTTATTATGGCTCCACACGATTACTGTAATTAGCCAGTGTCAAGTATTAAAATTCTTCAACATTTTGAGAATTGAAGTCGTAAAGATGGGTCAAAGTCACATTTCAGGTCAAGTTTAATTTCAAAGTCTAGTCCAAGACATACCTTCAGTAAAGATGTAGACTTTACTGAAGATTTTCAGTGAAATTCTGGTGAGAACGCAAATAGCATGTTTTTCAACATTGTGCTGTTTCCCTACACTCGCACACATTCACCGGCACTTCTGTTCTTTCGCGAGTTAATGTGTAATAAATGTGGATTATTTTTGGTTAATAATCCACATTTATAACACATTAACTCGCGAAAGAATACAAGTTTTCAGAATAATTACAATGAGAGCACACACACATTTCTACGTTCCCGCCAAAAAAAAAAACCTGTCATAGTCTTTTTGCCCCGTTTGCCCGTGACCAAAGAGAATATAACCACTACGTTCCCATGACGGTGACAGAAGAGCTACTCAATCTGTAAAAGAAAAAGTGCAAATTGCAATATTATGTTGGTAGATTAGGATTTTTTACGCAATTTTGGGAGACAAAATTGTTCCTGGGGAAAATTTTGGGGAAAGAATATTAAGCATGGGGAGTTATTTTTTTGCTAGTCAAAGATTGAAATGTGTATACGTTTTTAATATATTACGAGCTTAATCTATTTAAAAAATGGTTTAGCATCTTACGCAAATATCCGTTGATGTCTTTCAGAAAAGTTTTACACATTAAGATATTTACAATAACTTACCTTGTCTGACGCGAACACGTGCAAGCTGATGTTGGGATATCATAACTAATATATTATCCCTAAATCGGTATCGCTATTTCAAGTAGCGGACGTAATTATTTAGAAAACTCCTCCGGTGAAGGATAAACATTGTTAAGAAACCAACAACCCCCGCATGGTGGTAGGACACTATCTAGTGTCCGCCTGGCCAGCTACCACCCTCAAGTTAGAAAATCTGTCACCAAACATCTAATGTGTTCCGGCCGCTATCCTTGAGAGCCAGTTCCCATTCTAGGCCTAGCGTGCTTACCATCTTCGACCGCATCATCACTTACCAACAGGTGAGATAGTGGTCAAACGCTAGCCTATAACGGATAAAAAAAGGAACGAAAAATTCATTGGTAGTTTGCTCAAGATTTTCAATTTTTTTGAAGTAAAAAAAAAATAAAGGTATTATTCCTTTTTTAGGAGAGGATGCTGTTACAGGAGGTTCACATGTATGTACAAATGTAGAAGGACTATAAGTGGCTCTATTTGATAACCGTTTTTTGTTGTTGCTCAGGAACTTAGAATCATAGTCAAACTGATCTATGATGCTGTTGATTTTGTTACAGATAGCTCTCGTTTTAGTAATACGTAGTCCATCTAGTTTATTCTGATCCATGAAAGTACAATTCGAAAAATTATTGCAGATGTTTCGTAGCATCGAGTTAAGTCTATGTTCATTTAAATGTGGATTGTGTTTAATACTTAGTACTATAACCACCGGACATTTTTGTAAAAGTTTTAATTTCGTACTAATTTCGATCATTAATTTCGCAGGATTTGTATCATGCTCTCCCAGTGACAATATTACCCTATTTTCTTTGTCTGCCTTTAACCATGCAGAATTTTTTGTGATTTCTTCCGACTTGGCGTTTGATTTCACATTAGCCATTATTTCATAATATTCATGTTTAGTGTTCTCTCTTGACTTTTCTAAATTGGACCGTAGTCCACGGCATTGCTGACCTCCAAGGATCATTAAATTTTTTCTAGATCCTTCGAATTTTGACCGTTTTTCTGTATTTTTTTCTTCTGTCTTCGTTGTATTTTCTTTGTATTGTTGTGGGAGTGGCAGTGTGCTCTATGATGGCTGAATGGGTTGAGCCAGGATGATGGATTATAATCCATCATCCTAGGGGTTGAGAGTTAGTTTCATTTTTTGGCCGTGTGGTCCCGGCCTATATAATAGGGTCACCCGATCTCATCCCGTGGGTGCTGTGAAAACCAGCAGTGGGAAACCAGGGTATCAACAACAGTTGGATAAGCGTGGAGGCGTACCCGCCGTATCCTTCGTTAATCTTTTTTAGATTATAACTCCACTTAAATCTTAGGTGGTAGGGTCTCTGTAGGGACTCGCCTGGGTTTTTGTTAACAAATTACCACCACCTTGGTAAACTATACCGCTTAAATGTTATTAATGTTAACTTTAATAGCATTTTCCGGTGCTAGTCCAAGGGATCCAGCTCCCCTTTCCCTGATGCTGTGCTAAACCAATAAACACTTCAAGTCCCTTAATGTGTATAAAGGATGCACTGGGGTGTTTGATGTGGTACATCGTCGTGGGGTCCAGGGAGACCCGGTGAAACGGCTGTCCTCTGGCCGCCCGCGGGTCAGTAGGAGACCCGAACCCAGGGATTACTCTAATCTCCACCCTGGGAGGCTGTCTCGCCAACCCGTGCATAATCCTGTAGAGTAGCTGTCGTGCCAGAGAAGGAGACCGGAGTGGATCCCGGCAGCTACTTCCAGGGGGGACCGGGGGCCCTTCCGTACCCCACGCCGATGACTCACTACTTTTTCAACTCGGTCTATCTTGAACATAATTTTTATATATTTTGCCTTGAAGCTTTTTCATTGGAAGTGCACATCAACCCCAACTCTCATATCAATAATGGAAATAAAAACTAAAAGAAATAAAGCAAAACCAGCGGCTTTGCAATCCACTCTTGACGTTGATTTCTGCAATATCCGAGGTATACATTCTAACATTAATGCCGTGCACCACCATCTCGAGACAGCCAAACCCGCTCTCCTGTTTCTGACGGAGACGCAAATATCTTCTCCGGCGGATACTTCATACCTCCACTACCCCGGCTACAAACTCGAGCATAGTTTTGTGCGTCGAACTGGAGTATGCCTTTTTGTCCGAGAGGATATTTGTTGTCGCCGTCTTAACGGTTTTGAGGTCTCAGACTTATCTATGCTTTGGGTGCGAGTTGACTACGGTGGAGAAACTCGAATATACGCTTGCCTGTATCGATCCCATTCTGGTGACGCTTAGACAACTCGTCTTTTCGAACACACTACTACAACTACACTAATGGATTTGATATGGCATTGGAGCAATACCCCGCTGCGGAAATTATACTCTTAGGTGACTTTAACGGCCATAATGCCAAATGGTTGGGATCTCGTACAACAGACCACGCTGGCCGGACTGTTCACAAATTTGCTGTTACATATGGTCTTTCTCAGTTAGTCACTGAACCAACAAGAGTGCCAGATATTGTCGACCATGTACCTTCATTACTGGACCTTATGATGACTTCCAACCCATCCAACTATCATGTGCAGGTTGATGCGCCTCTTGGTTCGTCTGACCATTGTTTGGTAAAATCCAGAGTGAAAGTTCAGCGCCCCGAGCGCTTGTCTCCTTCGGGCAAACGTAAGGTTTGGCATTTTCGTTCAGCTGACTGGGATGGTCTGCGCGAATTTTATGCCTCGTATCCTTGGTGACAGGTTTGCTTCTTGTCGGGTTAACCATCAGCTTGTGCCGATCTCGTGACTGATGTCGTGTTGCAGGGTATGGAATGCTTCATTCCGTATTCGAATATACGCATTGGTGGTCGGAGTCGACCCTGGTTCGATAAGACCTGCGCCGTAGCGGCTAATCTAAAGCCTACAAAAACTGGACTGAGGCTCTCAGGCTTAAGGATCCTAATATTGCTGACTACAAAAAGAAATTCAATCATGCCTCCAGGTGCGCAAAGAAAGCTGCAGCAAAGGCAAGATGTTCCCATATAAGTCGGATTGGCGATCAATTAATTAGCTACCCGTCTGGCAGTCGTGCTTTTTGGTCGCTTGCTAAAGCTGCCGAGGAAAATTTTTGCCAATCCATGTTCCCATCCTTACGTAAATCCGATGACACTCTGGCCCACAGTGCGAAGGAGAAGGCAGATTTGCTGGGTTCTCTATTCGCCTCTAACTCGACTCTCGACGATGGAGATGCAGTTCCTTCTTTACTTCCGTACTGTAAAAATATTATGCGTGAATTACGCATATCGCAGCGTGCAGTACGAAAGGAGCTGTTAACTCTTGATGTGCGAAAATCGAGTGGGCCTGATGGCATCCCAGCAATCGTGCTTAAAGTTTGTGCCCCTGAATTGACACCTATACTCACGCGTCTTTTCTCATTATCATATGAAAAAAGCATCGTACCGTCATGCTGGAAGGTAGCCCACGTCCATCCAGTCCCCAAGAAAGGAGACCGAACTGACCCATCAAACTACAGACCTATTGCGATAACCTCACTTCTTTTCAAGGTTATGGAACGGGTCATAAACTCACAGCTCTTAGGATACTTAGAGGAACACCAGCTGATTAGTGACCATCAGTACGGATTCCGTCATGGACGATCAGCTGGTGATCTTCTAGCCTTCCTCACACATCGCTGGGGAGAGACCGTTGAAAGCAGAGGTGAAACTCTCGCTGTCAGCTTGGATATCGCTAAAGTGTTTGATCGGGTATCGCATAAGGCCCTTCTTGCTTCCTTCTTACGGACTTCCTGAGAGGCTTTGTATGTGGATTGGCAATTTTCTGTATGGTCGAAGCATAAAAGCCGTCGTTGATGGTGCTTGTTCTGAGACTATGCCGATAAACGCCGGAGTTCCACAGGGATCTGTGCTATCCCCAACGCTGTTCATCTTGCATATCAATGACCTATTGCAAATCATTAATATTCATTGCTATGCGGATGACAGCACGGGTGATGCTCATTACACAGGTCAAGCAAATGCCTCCAAGGCGGACATCAATGCTAGGAGGTCAGAGCTAGTGTCTAAGGTGGAGCGTTCCCTAGAAAATGTTTCAGCCTGGGGTTTACGAAACATAGTACAATTAAACCCTACTAAAACACAGGCTGTCGTTTTCTCGGCCAAAAAGTCACAATTTCCTGTTGCCCCGCTTTTTCAGAACATTCCCCTTACCTTGTCGAAGTCAATTAGCATATTGGGTGTCGACATATCTAACGAGGTCCAGTTTGGGAGTCACTTGGAATGCAAAGCAAAACTTACTGCCAAAAAACTCGGTGTACTAAGTAGAGCCAAACAGTACTTCACCCCGAGCCAGCGTCTGTTGTTATATAAGGCGCAAGTTCGGCCACACATTGAGTACTCATCTCACTGTTCTCATCTATGGAGTGGTGCATCGAAATATCAACTGCAACCACTTGACTCCCTTCAGAGAAGAGCTATTAGACTTGTCGACGACCCCAAGCTAACTAATAAATTGGAACCTTTGAGTCTTCGTCGCGACGTTGGCTCTCTTAGCCTTTTCTATAGGTACTATCACGGGGAATGTCCTGAAGAGCTTTTTAATATCATTCCTCCGTCCCGTTTCTACCATCGAAACTCCCGACACCATCAAAAAGCACATCCGCACATTATAGATACGTGGGCATCACTTACTACTCGTTTGACACGACTGTTCTTCCCACGTACCTGTAAGATGTGGAATGATCTCCCATCTGAAACTTTCCCCGAAACCTTCAACCTTGGTAGCTTCAAACGAAGAGTAATGAGAGTGCTCACTAATAAGGGTAGGCAACACACCGGCAATACCTCTGGTTTTGCAGATGTCAATAGGCGGCGGTGACCACTTACCATCAGGTGGGCCGCTTGCCTGTTTTCCGATCTATATTATATAAAAAAAAAAAAAAACTTTAGAGACTTTAATGGTGATGGCACTGTAAAAATATCACCACTCGTTGAAGACGCCTGTGTTTGAGTTTGTTTTTCCAATATCAGTTTTCTTTTCTCTTTCTTGCTGGAAGAACTGATATGGCACTTGGGAGACGAATTTGGTGTACATATTCTCTTTAAAGCCTGGAGTTGCTGTTGTAAGCTGGATAAATTGTTTTTCAAGTCCATTTTCTCTAAAATCGTGTTATACAACTCGTTCCGCGTAGAAGCTAATTGCAGCTATCCGCTTCTTCTTCTTTCAGCTTTTCCACTTCATCTGGACAAAAGTGCGTATATAAATCATAACTCCTTGTAGTAACTTCCGAAGTCAAATCAGTGGTATTTAATGATACATTTTTGTCTTAAGATTCAAGTGAACACGATCTTGTCAACGTGTGCAATGTGTCTGTGAATTTGCCACAACGTATTTTATTCTGTATTTTGCATCGCGTTGTTACATTTTCCGAAGACTGACTTCAGGAATGGTTTCGTAGAGCTTAATATTATAATCATCATAATCAGCTGATGTCAGCCTACAGCTAAACGTAGGCCTCTCCTAAGATACGCTATTAACCCTGATCTTCGGCTCTTCTTTTCCACCGCTTTGTGTATTGTTAAAATGATGGTAGGTCCGCATATCTTGTCATAATGTAATGACGTATGAAATATTACATCAACATATTCATTGGCGTAACTTAATACCTAAATATATAATACTACTACTAATATATAATATACCCTTACAAAATAACAGCTTTCTAGTATTAACGGTCTCTTAGCAAAACCTCGGACAGACAGACAGACAGACAGACGGACATGACGAAACTATAAGGGTTCCTTGTCAGGACTACGGAACCCTAAAAACGATCTGAATGTTTTATTCTTATTTAACTGCTGCCTGCGATGTATTCCTTCGTGTAGAACACTTATAATCAATACTGACTGTACACTACTACAATAAAAACTAGAGTAAATAAATCGAACGAGGCCCACAAATTTAACAAATGAAACGCTTGCGCGTGCTAATTTTTCCTGTGCTGCCATTTAGTTGCGTCGAGGTGAATTAATTTTAAAGGCTATTACACAGGTAAGTTATTTGTAGTTGATTGCAGATTGAACATCGCACAGCTATGCTCGGAATTTTTTGCCACTTAAATAGAAAAATATGACTCTTCCCGCCATAATATATTGGCGAATAATAATACTATTTATTTTAATTGAGAGCAACTAACTGCTTTAACTGCACAATAACACTAAAGCTACTCTACTCGCCAATAGATGTCAGGAAGAGTCATATTTTAAGTTGATTTTCGATAAAGTTGATTATTTTTCAATACACGAATAAAACAAAATTTCTGAAAATGAATCCTAGCTAGATCGATTTATCACCCCTGAAAACACCTGTATACTAAATTTTATTTAATCTTTGGAGCCGTTTTAGAGATTAAGGTAAACACGATAGCGCCATCAATGAAGATTCGTAGATGGCGCTATCGTAAAAAACACGTTTTTTGTTTTAAACCCTTTATTTTTAACTTTGTTCTGTTCTTAGTATTTGTTGTTATAGCGGCAACAGAAATACATCATCTGTGAAATTTTCAACCGTCTGAATATAACGGTTCATGAGATACAGCCTGGTGACAGACGGACAGACAGACAGACAGACAGACAGACGGACAGCGGAGTCTCAGTAATAGGGTTCCGTTGGTACCCTTTGGGTTCGGAACCCTAAAAACTAGTAAAAACCCGCGCATCTCCCTAAACAAATCCACCATAATCTTCGCCTACTCCACATTGCGTCTATCCCTGACAAGTGACAGCCCCTTCTGACACTGACAGTTCATGTAATCTAACACCTTCTTATCTCTACAAAGTGGCTTCACACCTGACTTATATAGCGCCAAACGTTGTTTTGTTTGACCCAAATATTTAATTAAATACTAAATGAGAACAATCCTATTTACGAATTCTTTTGAATATAAATATAGTACATCATTAAAATCAACATTAATTCGAAATATTACCGCATAATCCTGAACCAGTCTCAATAAATCGTAGAGCTCGAAAGCCGTTCTGTTACAGAATCAAATCCTACAGGGTACTTCCCGTTGACTAGAATAATAAAATTTGGCAAGAAGCAAGGTCTTGAAGCAGTTATAAAGGAAAAAATGAACACAGTGATATGTACTTTAATAAAAAAATATGCTAATTTACTATTACAAATATATTATTTGCGGTTGGTTCATGAACTGATGTTCACACTTGACTGATAAAAACCGGTCATAAAATTTATATATTTATAAATTGGTTATGATGGAAATAAAATGTTAGAAAAATTCAACACCGAAAAAAAGTGTATGAAGTTTTAAGCAAAGTATACGAGTCAGGTTAAGTATATTCACCATAATAAAATGTCATTCAATTTGGTATTTTACCTGTTTGCAAAAATGGAGAAAAAAGTTGCAAAGCATATCATTTTGGGGAAAAAAATACTTGAATATTGGGAAATTTCAGAAAATGGATGTAGCAACCCTAAACAAATCAAACAAAACAAAACCTCTGTAGCACTCTGTACTGTAGGTAGTCTGTGTCCTGTGAGTGAAGCTATAAACGATGGATTGGATTGAGTTGAGTGAAGTGAAATGACACATAAAGTAATCTGTGAAGTGAAACAAAACAAAACAAAAGAACAGCAGGCAGGGCGTTAGTTTAACGTTTTGCTTTACTGATAGAATAGAATACATTTAATTTTAAAAATGTTGTCTTTTGATGTTGAGTATGCCCGCATTGACGGGACCAGTGAAGATAAAAAGTTCGTAACATATTATGTAACTGTAAGGAGAAATCATACTCAAGAAATGAATGATGTTGCACCTGTCGTAATAGAAAGGAGATACACCCACTTTTTGGAGCTCTACAATGGTTTGAAGAAAGAACACTCTGCCTTGCTGAATGAATACTCATTCCCTAGAAAAGTGAGTAACAAATTAACAAGATTTTCCTTTTATGTTACTAGCACACTACTTATCTTAAATATAGCCATACATATACCAATACATAAATGTTTGCCATTTGGAATGAAGTTAATTATTCATATTGTAATCAACTGATAGAGAGAGATAGTGTCTTCTTGTCAAGTAAGTCACTAGTTATATTAGTTCTACACTAGTGTTTTATTTTAAAATAAATACGTCATCCAGCTAACATACTCATAAAGTTATATATTTTCCTTTGTCTAATATTGTTTCTTTAAGTATTACACACTTAATATTTTTGTAAGTACATTACACACAATTCCTTTGTCTGTTTTCCTTCAAATATACATAAATCAAAAGGTCTAATGTTTTCTCATTTCTAGATGGTTCTGGGAAATTTTGATCCAAGTTTAATAGCAGATCGAGCCAATGCATTCCAGTCTCTGCTAGAGTTAATTGGAACAGAGTTACGTCTTCAGGACACCCCTGCAGCTTTGTGTTTCTTCCGTGACTCAGAGTTGATGGCAGCTCAACAGTTAATGAACAAAGGATCCTATGATGCAGCATTGCCTTTGTTGGAGACTAGCTTTAAATTATTAAATAAGGTTTGTATTTGTGCGAGTCATTTTGGGTTATTTTTTACTTAAGTACTTATTTCCTGCTGTTACATTAACCCTAAGTTAGTGTAATTAGCCTACTAATTTACTCTTCTACAAATGTTTGAAAGAAAGAAAGAGAAATCATTATTTTATTTAGCTACTTTCCTCAATCTTTGGCTGCTTTTTCCTTTGTTGTTTTCTCTCTCTTTTCCACACATTTCCAGCCGAAAAAGACAAATTATACCTGTGATGTGAAAGTAACTCTATCTGATACATTTAACAATAAACTGATTTGGTTTTTGGGTTTTTGACTATTTATGCTGGAATAGCCAGTATAATTTATAATCCCCTATCCATAGGGGATACTTTTTTATCATGGATGACGCCGTGGAGGTTTCAACTGGGTAAATTATAACATATATCTCTCAGGTTTAGCATAGCTTTCTACTTTTTTTAAATTTCAAAATCTTCAAACATACATTTTTCTTCTATAAAGTACGAATATAAGATTGAAGATATCTATGAATAAAACAAAATTTAAACATTAATTTATTATCTTACAATTCACTCATCGGGAGGAGTAGTGTAGGTAGTGAGTAAGCTTCGCAACAGATATGTTTAGTTGGTACCTAATTATGTACAGTCATTGGCACAATCAACCACCCACCCTTTAACAATGGCCTGTCTGTCACTATTTTTTACGTTTTCTGAGTATTCGAGCTAAAAAGATTTAAAAAATTCCATAGATAGTAGAAGCATATTAAATCGATGTTCTACCAGATTTGCTACCAAAAAGTAGCTTACCACCATCAAGGAGAAAATCTGCCGCTATAACCTTCTACTGTTCCGGAAGCACACAACGCTTTAGAGTCAGAGTATTAGGCCTAGTGTGTTCACTGTTCCTGTACTACTACTGCTGACCACCAACCACCAGGTGAGATAGTGATCAAATGCTAGCTTAATAAATTATGATCATACAAAACGAAAACACCGACTTCGCATGCAGCAATAGTCAAAGTACTGGCTAGTTATAATCATTTCATCTAAGTATACAATTTTGCTTATATTGTTTATCTCCATATCTCCGGAGATGATTGTCATAGCTCGATTAAAACTTAATGGGACCAAACAGGAGGCATAATCTCTCAAACAAAAAAAGATTTTTTCAAATCGGTTAAGATTTGACGGAGTTCTGAGGTAACAAACATAAAAAACAGACGGACAGACAGACAGACAGATGGACAAGAAAGTGATCTTATAAGGGTTCCTTTTTTTACCTATTGAGGTACGGAACCCTAAAACAGTCGAATTGAGAACCTCCTTCTTTTTTGTGAAGTCCGTTAAAAAGATTTATATTAAGGTATTTTTTGTATAATAATAGAAAAGATAATAATAATATAATAGTAAAGATAAAAAAAAATAAAAAAATAATAGAAAAGATATTAATACTATGTAAAAACGGTGAAACTTAGAATGAGTCTAAAATGTGGATACGATTGCTCTTAGTGGCATCTACAATGTTTATTGGCTTTGAAAGTAAACAAACTGTGTTAATTTTTAATTGTTAGTATTAAAAAGAAGTGTTTTGTTATGCAAATTCATAATGGACTCCTATGATTGTGAGTGTCATAAGCTGTTGATGTAATTCTTATTAGGGATATATGATGTATTCTTATATGTATTGTGGCAGGAATATTAAAAGAAGCTCATATGACAGTGAAAGATGAAGATATTTATTCGATGCCTGACTAGCAAAAGTCAATTAGCTTTCTGAAAATGTATGTATGCAGTTTAAATTTTTTAGAAAATCCATTTCATAAATATTTTATATTATGAGTATTTATCCCTATTTCCTATAGATACTTAAGGATTTGGGCATACATTTGTAACATTGAATATTCATTCATTTCAAACACAGTCATTGTTCAGTCAGCCAGTGATGGAACTGCCCATATACCGATTTTTAAATTGAAAAGTATTAAACATTAATTGAGTAGATTGAATATATATATATATATATATATCTATAGATAGATTGAATGAGTAGATTTAATTGTTAATTAAGGTGTTTTATAAAATTGATTACAAATTCCAGGTGTATACAGAGAGATCTTGTGTAGTGATCATAGCTCTATGTCGAGTGGTGGCCTGTGGTGTTGTTACGGAGGGTGCGCTTGCAAGCTCTGTAGAGCCCTGGGCACAGCTTGCCTTGAAGAGGTTTGACACTGTTGGCGACCCAGATCTGCTACGGTTATATCTACCCTTGCTTCGGTCTTGTATTTCTATATGGTGAGTATTTTTTTAACCTATAGCAATAAAAAACGAATTATTGTAAATGATTTTGTGTCTACGGGGCGGGACGAAATTGTGTCATCTTAGCCATATCGAATTCTATGTAATGTTTTTGAGATAAATAGAGAAAACTGCCAATGTTCTCTACAGAGTTAATTGACATGAGAAAAATGTATTTGTTGGAATTTCGGGATGACACACCTTTGAAAGTTTAATTAGTTCCATATTTAGGGTTTTTGTAAATTTATAATAACAAAATAGTTACCATGTGCATGCCATATATTGTTTAGTGTCCCTAACCCTAAACTTGCGTGATTCGAGGTACTTAAACATTTAAAAATCTATAAAAACCTAATCCTAACATTAGGCATTAGCACAGGCATCAGTAGAGAAACTAGAGAATCATTAAGTTAATAGTTCTACTATCAAAGATTTTATGGATGCATAAAATATCCAAGTTTTAAAGTAGAATTCGTAAACATGTTTGCTTCTCACATTGTTTGCAATGTACATAATACGGAAGTCTGACTCATTGAGAATGTCAACAAATTATGCTAACAAAGTCTATTAAAGTTACCAGTAGTACTTGTACTATGCATTATTCTGTGCCAGTAGGCAGCTAAATACATGAAACACGCGTGACTTAATTACAGTTTCTAGACGAAAATAGCTGGACATATCGTGGCATTAATATTTTTTTGTTTTGTACCTACTTATAAATAAAAAGCTGCCCTTTACAGAAATAACTATAACCGGCTTGTAAAATCGGCATAACGTAGTACCTACCTATGGTTTAACTAGCTCGGTTGACTAGTCTGTAGTAGTGTTGTCTGACAAAGAGATTGTCTTACCATTTTTAACTCGCTGTGATATGGCTTATTCCTAGGCCAGCGTTTTACCACTATCTTGCCTAGCGGTAAGATATGATGTGGTCGTAGAAGGTGAACACTCTAGGCCTAGAATACTCTTGACTCTCAAGGGCTGTGCCTGCCTACTGTAAGGTTATGGCGGCATATTTTATCCTTGATTGTGGTCATCTAGTATTGGGTAGTATGTCAGGCGGCACATCGATATATAGTTCCAACTATACTTACCTGTGGACGAACACCCATGAATGCACATAGAAAAAAGCATTTTCTTGCATTTGAAGCGACCTTCCGGTTGGAAGGCAATCTATCTACCCTTTACTCTAACGGACTGTCCAACATATAAAGATGCACCTACCTTTTAAACAAAACGAGACATATCTTTTGTCCTACTAACTGTGCCGCCCACAATTTCATAATTCTGTAAGCTCGAGAGCAGCGCCATAGAAATGATAATAATACTACGCCAGCGCGATGCCAATAAAGCGCATTTCAGACTACTTACGCTATACTATTCTGCTATATAGTATAGCATGACAAGCAAATTACAAGCAAACCGGCAAATATATAGTAAAGCTATGAATATAATAAAATAGTATGAACATGTTCTAGATAAATGTATGGTGATTGGTGACATATTGTTGTGAAATAAACTATATGCTATCATATTATAGCGTATGCGCTGTTGTGATTGTCTTACAGATTAAAAAATGCTGTTAAAATCGGCGAGCGAGATGCGAGTAGATTGCTATGAACTATTCGCTACCCTACAGTAATGAGCCCTTACCCTGGCATGGTATGATGATTACTGAGTATACTCGGTGTATATCATGTCTTAGCCAATTTGATTGGAAAATTGTGTTTATTCGTTACTACTTCTATGGGTTATCATTTTTTTCTTTTTTAAATATCTTATAGGCTAGCGTTTGACCACTATCTCACCTGTTGGTAAGTGATGATGCGGTCGAAGATGGTAAGCACGCTAGGCCTATAAAGAGAACTGGCTCTCAAGGATAGCTGCCGGAACACATTAGATATTTTGGCGACAGATTTTCTAAGTTGAGGGTGGTAGCTGGCCAGGCGGACATTAGATAGTGTCCTACCACCATGCGGGGGTTGTTGGTTTCTTAACGATGTTTTCCTTCGCCTACCACCGGAGGGCCACTGTGAGAAGCGCACATAAATTTTTCGATAGAAAAATCCATTGGTGCACGGCGGTTTGAACTCTGTATCACGGCATCAAAGCCGACCGTTCTCCCGATTACGCCACCGGGCCGTCATTTACACCGGACCATTTTATCCTTATGTAATCCTATTTCCTTGAATTTTCTATTTAACATTGTACCCAAAGATTTGGTTTCCTAGGAGAGCGGTGCCGTCATATAGCGGCCGTATTACAGCGGTGAATGACGTCACTAGAACGTTATCTATGTAAACAAAATGGCGCATGACGGCCGTCTTGTCGGTGTCATATGGTTTCGTGAACGTTTCATTGATAGCGGTGAAGCTATTTCAAATACGTATTTGTGTTTTTTTTTACCGGAACAACGTACATAATATCGTTTAAAAACTAAAAAACAACCGACTTCAATGCCGCGCTATACATTTTCAGTACCAATTTTGAGATGTTTATCTCAATATCTCTGGAGATACTTATCATACCTCGATAAAATTACTACCACACTTGGGATATCTCCTTTCGAACAAAAAAAGAATAATCGAAATCGGTTCATAAACGACGAAGTTATCCGCGAACAAACATAAAAAAAAAAAAAAAAAAAAAAAAATTATACGGTCGAATTGAGAAACCTCCTCCTTTTTTTGAAGTCGGTTAAAAATGAGTTCCAACTCTTGGAGCAGCGAGGACGACGAAATTTTATACATTTCGTTTGACGTTTGTTTAAAAAAAATTACTGACGGTGTGTTAAAACGGCCGTGGAACTTTTCACATGTCGTCACCGCCTTTTTGCGTCCGTAATATTACGGCCGCATTGACGGCACCGCTTTCCTAGGAAACCAAAGCTTAACTGTTACGCGTACAACGCTTACTTTGATATGAAAATAAAATGTGCGCACATGATGTCATGAGGCGTCATGTGACTGAACCTTGGGCCATCTCAAACAGTGATGATGACACCTATGTTGTTAACATGAATGGTTTCTATATATGACATTGACTCGGATATCAGAAGACGTAATGTGACTAACTCGGAGTCCCTCGAGTGCTAAATTGTATTGTACACATAGGGAACACACATTCTTTTTTTTTGTAAAGAAATGAATCGCGCAGTATTAATAAAGAATACGATGTATTTCTTTCAGTGCTCGCGAACGCATAGGGTCAATCCAACCAATACATTTTTCCATACTTTTTTTTAAATATCTTATATAGGTTAGCGTTTGACCACTATCTCGCCCGGTGTTAAGAGATGATGTAGTCGAAGATGGTGAACTCGCTAGGCCTCGAATCTGACTCTCAAGGGCTTTGTGCTGCCGGAACACCGTAATGTTATGACGGTAGATTTTCTCCTTGATAGTGGCAAGCTACTTTTTGGTAGCAAGTCCGTAGCTCCGAACAACTTATGGTGAATGTCACTTATTACGGGTGTTAAAATCCCAGCTTAAAAATCAACAGTATATAAGTAACAAAATAATTTACCAAAACATCATATCTCAATTACAGGGAAACACTGGGCCGAGACAAGTCAAAGCTGATAGAAGAGTTGAACGGGTGCCGCATGCGAGGTATGAATGTGGACTCCTCACAGAGTCTTATGGAGGTATTAGAAGATATGGAGGGTCAGGGAAATGCGGCCTAATTTTTGAACTTGTGATTTTATGACTGCCATATTGTATATTTGGTTGGCGACGCGAACATATTTTAATCACACTTTTAAACATCTTATATATTCCGGCTGTCCTTGAGAGCCAGTTTCGCTATAGGCTAGCGTTTGACCACTACGTCACCTGTTGGTAAGTAACGATGCTGTCGAGCATAGTAGCACGCTAGGCCTAGAATGTCCCACTTTCAAGGGGTTGTGTGCTGCCGGAACACCGTAAGGTTATAGCGGCAGATTTTCTCCGTGATGGTGGTAAGCAACTTTTTGAAGCAATGCGGGTAATTTGTTTTGCTTACCACGAGGCGCAGTTTTAAAATATTTTTAAAGGTATAAAATATATAAAAATGCGGTTTGCTTCAGAGTTTTTTAGTATTCATGCTACTATATTGATCAAGAACAATAAGTAAAGGCTTTGATATAGCTTTTACTAGGTTAAAGATACTATCTAACTGACGAAATCATTTGTTTTTGTTTATTTATATTTATATTTTTTTATAATTAACTATGTTTAAAGATAGATCAGTTTGTAAATTTTGCTTAGGGATTATATTATTATCGGAAAAATATTTAGGAAAATGTAAAAACTAAAGCATGTTTACAATGTTTTATGTTATTTATCTAAGTAAGAAATATTGTGCAATGACTCGCCAGAATGGCTTTGCGCCATTAAATTTAAAAGACAGCACTTAAAAGCAGCTTATATAAGGCACGAAAAGTATAATGTAATATTTATATTTTATATAATGCGATCTGGTCAAACGCTTTAACTATGCCCAATTCTAATGATCACAAAAGTAATGTTATTGTACTACGTAATTTTATACTAAGTAGGTATCTCTTTTCTACTTTGTCCTTTTCAATCCATCTACTTCTTTTTACTTTAAACTTTTTCAAGCTCATATATCCTATAAATTCTCGCTCCTCTCACATTCTCTACCCTAAAATAATGAATTTCTCACATAAACTAAAAATATAATTTGTGCTTTTTCTTAACAAATTTTGTAGTAACCTTAGACCTCCAATAGATGGCGCACATATATAAGAAGATTTAATTAGATTTGAACGAAAATTTAAATCAATCAACCTAAATGACATCTACATGCATATTAAATATTATGTTAATGATTAAGCCACGGTTCGATCTATCGATACGACGAAATTAGTGGATTGCATTCTTTAACTCAATTTATGCATTGGTGGCGCTATCAACTTAAGTAGTCATAGATGGCGCCACCAATGCATAATTGGGTTAAAGAATGCAATCCACTAATTTCGTCGTATCGATGGATCGAACCTTGGCTTAATTGGCAGAGCACCTGGACTACACAATCCGGGGGGTGCGGGTTCGAGTCCCGACGGTACGATGAAATTTTTGATTATATTAAACAATTTACATGCATATTATTGTGCAACACAAGTAAATCCTGCAATACTGACCAACCAAAAAAGGTTGTCCAAAAGAGATAACTTTTGAGCGATAACACTGATCATTGACCGCGTCATATTTTTGTTTAGTCTATCAACAATTAAGATTTTGCTTTGTGTAAAGTTTTGTTGCCTGTTTGTATACTTATAAAAAAAAATAGTCAAAATAGTTACGAAGTAAAAAATAAAATTGTTTATTGTAAGTTTATTCAATTTATCTGACAGTCTAGTTGCAAATGCAGTATGGAATAAAATCTCATTGACTGAGGCACCTAAATTAGGAGTAGCTATTATTAAATGTGTTATGTATGTTTTTCGGAAAAAATCCCCCACTATGATATTTCATTTAACTTTTACACACTGCATAGGATTTTGTAATATTGTGTAAAAAAAATCATGATTGTTGTTTCTTATAATATTGCAAATAATTATATTTGTGCTTGTAATAAAAGTTGAGTGATACTGTATTTTGTATCGAAAATATGCTAAATAGCTCGTAAAAGTATTAATATTATTGTTTATGTGCAATATTTTTAATGTCGGCGAGATATTCCTTTTTATTTTTGTTTAAAAATAAAAATCGCATTATTTATCAATTAAATAAAGACATCACTATTATAATACAATTAATATCTACCTAATAAGATTCAAATAAACAGCAAATTTTAAACAAATATCAAAAGTGTAAGTATATTTTATAATAAGTTATTATTACGTATTAAAAATACATAGTTGCATAATTATACAATTATTACTATTTATTAGGTATTAATATTGAACTCGAGTGTAATAAAAATATCTCATAGTGTTTAAGTATGCTTGAAATGTGATTTAAATTATCAATTAAACATAAATTGGTTTATTTTGTATGTAAAAATATATCCTTCAATGTAAATTAGTCAATTTATTGTAGTAAGAAGTTTTAAGTATTTCGAAACGTGGTCTTTTAATAAAAATGTAATTGGAATGACATATGGAAAATATTTTTTCTGGTCAAGTGCGAGTTTGACTCGCACACTAAGGGTTCTGGATCATATTTTATGTCTTGTATGGACCTTTTTAAATTTTTGTCTATTTTTTATTGTGGCCATACTAACACACTCTGTAATTTCAAGTCTCATCTATTACGTTAATTAAATATAACTCTGTGACAGGTGGACGGAAGGACAGGGAAGTCTCAGTAATAAGGTTTCGGTACCCTTTAGGTACGGAACCCTAAGAAAGATCTTTTGCGGCTATGATTTTAAAAACACCGTGATTTGATCTCATTGGATTCAGATAGCCCAATCTTACACATGTAAGTGAAAATATATAATTAAATAAACATGCGGGGCAGTCTGTAAGGACTGCTGACAGAAGTGAAAACTAAGTAACTTGTGCATAGGCGCGCCTATTGAATAATTGCGCCTTGTGAATAGGCGCGTGACAAAAGATTTTGAAATCTTCTTCCGTAATGTGGGAACACATTTACTATTCACGAAAAAACCTTTATTTCGGTAATAAACTTAAGTTTAACGAAGTTTAAAGCAATTTTTCTATTATTTCAATAGTGCGCGAAAACAGCACCACGTGTCATGGCGTCGGCTGTGACGTCACGCATAGTTTAATGACATACTTAACGTACTAACTATTATATAATCTGTGACAATGGATACACATGTTTTCCAAAATTTAATAACATTTTCAAGAAAACCTCATGAGTCCTAACCGTGACGTCATGCGCTGTGATTGGTGTTTCAATTAAAATGGCCGATTGCAGTATTTTAATGTTTGATTTTGTTGAAAATCTTAATAATCTCAATGTTTTATATAAAACTAAACTAGTGTTTTAAATTGTTTTACATCTCTCATATTCGGTAAGTAGGTCCTTATTACCCCCAAATGGGGCTTGTAGGTAACCAACTAGCGCTCTAGGGTAATAATGTAGCTAGAAAAGCCCTAGGGCGGTAAGTAATTTTAAAAAAACTTCACTCTTTCAAAAAGTTCGCGTACATCTAACCATCACATTGGCAATAGACATCATGCATTCATTATTATTGTTATATACCGGCTGTAATTCACGTACCTTTAGTCGAATTTTCTCGACCTAGGTTTCGAGCGAGTCAGTCGCTCTTCCTCGGGAGTGAGGTCACGCGGTGAGATCGCGATGTTCACATTGCATTCAGCCCAATGACAAAAGTGGTCGCTTCGCTATTCAGCCTTGTCTTCGTATGAGTATAATAGTCATCAATTTTAAATATCGAACGGCGAAGCTCAATTTCGTTCTTGAAAAATAAATTTAAAAAAAGATGAAAAAAGGCGGGAATAGAAAACTTTTACTTTAAATATTGTTTGTTTTTGGGATTTATTTTATTCTTGTAATGCCGGTTTTTTTCTACTTACCTCACATCGAGATGTAAAGCAGAGTAGTTAGCTCGGGTGTAAGCATCAATTGCACCCTCGAACTATAGGCGCCCTCGCTGCGCTCGTGCGCCTAAATATCTAGGGCTGCAATTGATGCCTTACAGCCCTTGGCTACTAATCTACTATTAATATGTATTTTCCCCTAAAATCATTAAATCTTTGATTTTTTGATACTGTCGTCATGTGTATTGTATCGTCGAGATTCACAGTATACATATAGCTCATGGAAAGCGTTCTGTGACGATAACGCGATTTCCATTATTTTTGTTTACCCAAAAAGTGCTCAACGCGTCTAAAGGAGTTTTCACTTCATATGTTTTTAACACGATTAATTTTTGTAACGATATGTAAATTCAATACAATGTTGTAAAATGCAAGAAACATAAAGAAATTGTTTTTACCTAATACATGTCGGAGGCTTTTCACAATATAATTGGCCATAATGTATTTAATTTGTCACAAAGCATTTGCATATAATATGTACAATGCATAATGTCATGTAATGCGTATTTGTACGTGTAATCAAGTTTCTTAAGAACATAGAGAGAGTAGAAAAGTTTAGTAAGTGTTCGTATATCGCCTAACAACTTATATTAATTTATCTAGTCGTAAGAAAAAGTATACTTGTATTGAAATTTTATTACAACGTGTTTCAGAATAATTTTCGATTCTATTTATTGAAAGTGCTTGTAATGAAATCTAAATATGCCTGAATATATGACAGCTTTTTATTGTATTGCAATTTACTAATACACTTTTATTCGCCATCATAATTTTATCTAAAAACTTTTAAAATGTGTATGATATACCTATTTATTATCCTTCGCTGCTGAGTAGGTACGTAAATTTAAATCAATTATTATTATAATTAAGCTGATATTTTATGATATTTATTATTGATAATGTGACTGATATTTTATACATTTGTAGCCTTATATAAATAATAATAAAGAATTATATTATACTATAATCCAAAATGTCGTTTTACTATTACCTACATGCAAAATTCATTATAAATACCTAAAGCAAATAGATAAAGTGTATACGCAGAGTGTACACGAAACTTGATAAAGCTTATTGGCTTCTTTTTTAACAACGTGATGCACACATATCTTTAGAGGAGTGGTTCCCAACCTTCTTTGACCAGGGACCAGTTTAAGTTTATTATTAGTAGCAAGGACCACAAAGTAAAAAAGTATACTGTACCAATCTAATTTGTACTATAATTTAGCTTTTTTAGACCTTTGCACTGCAGTGGGACAGAACAGGCTGAGAAAAAAATAGTTTGCATTAATAATATTTGTGAGCTGCATCTTCTGTACCAGTTCTTGAATTGGGGTGATATTTTTGCTCATTTATAGAGAGCCTTATTATTGTTTCATCAGTTTTAAATCTTTCGCGGACCATATTTAAGTTCTTGTGGACCACTGGTTGGGAATCACTGCTTTAGAGAGTTGAAATCCCCGCCGTGCACCAATGGCTTGGCTTTTCTATAGGTACTACCACGGGAAATGTTCTGAAGAGATTTTTAATATCCCGTCCCGTTTCTACCATCGAAACTCCCAACACCGTCAAAAAGCATCCGCACATTATAGATACGTGGGCATCACACGATTGTTTAATCGCACGGTTTCACACGATTGTTCTATCCAAGTACCTATAAAATGTGAAATGACCTCCCATCTGAAACCTTCCCAGAAACATTTAATCTGAGTAGCTTTAAACAAAGAGTGATAAGAGTGCTCTCTAATGAGGGTAGGCAACACACCGGCAATACCTCTGGTTTTGGAGATGGTGGGCCGCTTGCTTGTTTGCCGCTCAATATTATAAAATAATCTGGCCAAGTGCAAGTCGGACTCGCACTAGTAGGGTTCCGTACCACACTACAGTATTTTATAAGATCGAGCAACAAATACCACTATCATTTTTCGCCAGCAAAAAATAATAAACATTTTATTTTTTATAACGCCATCTAACGTCTAACAAAGGTGTTAGGAATCGACATTTCAATATAACGCCATCTATGGGACGTCTACCTAAGTAAGCGTTCATAGATGGCGTGAAATGCCGAAAAAAACACGCTTCTTGTATGGGGACCCTCTATTATTTTTAACTTCATTCTGTTTTTAGTATTTGTTGTTATAGCGGCAACAGAAATACATCATCTGTGAATATTTCAACTGTCTAACTATCACGGTTCATGAGATACAGCCTGGTGACAGACGGGCGGACAGCGGAGTCTTAGTAATAGGGTCCCGTTTTACCCTTTGGGTACGAAACCCTAAAAAATGGATTTTTTTATAGTATGCGCGCATTTCACAGTGGCCTTGCGGTGAAGGAAAGCATTGGTAATGATATACGCAGTGCAACATCTCTCGTCGGATTTGAAAACTGTAATGATTTCTTCCGAATGATTAACTTACGTAATAAGTAGTCATAGATGGCGCCACCAATGCATAATTGGGTTAACAAATGCAATCCACTAATTTCGTCGTAACGATACTTCGCACCGTGGCTTAATTGGCAAAGCACTGGAACATGTCATTCCGGAGGTTGCGGGTTCAAGTCCCGTCGGTACGATGAAATTTTGGATTGTGTTTAACAATTTACAAAAATATAAAGTGTGAAACACTTCAAAGAAACATAATATTTGAAATATGCAGTGCAACATCTCTCGTCGGATTTGAAAACTGTAATGATTTCTTCCGAATGATTAACTTACGTAATAAGTAGTCATAGATGGCGCCACCAATGCATAATTGGGTTAACAAATGCAATCCACTAATTTCGTCGTAACGATACTTCGCACCGTGGCTTAATTGGCAAAGCACCGGAACATGTCATTCCGGAGGTTGCGGGTTCAAGTCCCGTCGGTACGATGAAATTTTGGATTGTGTTTAACAATTTATTAGTTTAGCAGTAATAGTCGTTGAACTTGGGTGTTGGATATATTTGTACGAAATACAAAATCCTTAGAATAAATCCTTTAAAGTGACAAAGACGGAGTACCTAGTTGCTTGTTTATAACGGGTAAAGACTTGCATTGAATAACAGGCTACTACGGAACCCTACACTGCGCGTGGCCCGACACGCACTTGGCCGGTTATTTAGAATAAAAATTGTTTATTATGTTTAAAATGAATGAATTATGTTTAAAATGTTTAGTCAAAGTAAATCGTAAAAACGCTTTCTTTTGTAATAATTAGAATAAATATGTAATTGTAACTGAAAAATGTTAAGTAATTATGCAGTTCTGACTTCGAAATAATTAATAATTTTATGTGCCCTTCATTGCTAGGTTACTGGGGTTGAATTTTAATGAAGTGTCAAATGTGATCTATTAACTTATACTTAGGTAGTGATTAAATAATTAAGATATAGTTTAACAACTAAAACAGCCGACTTCTTTGCCCTACGAGTCAGTTTCAGTAGCAAGTTTGAGACGTTTATCGTCATATCTGGAGATACTTATCAGATCTCGATGAAATTACAATGGGACCATCTCAGAAATGAACCCTACCGATAATAAAAAAATCATTCGAGTCGGTTCACAATTGGCGGAGTAATCGCATAACATACATACAAAAAAAAAACATACAGACGAATTGAGAACCTCCTCCATTTTTGAATGAAGTCGGTTGAAAAACATCAGTAGTTGCATCATGGAACTCTTTATCATCAACAATATATCAACAACCCTTTATCGAGCATAGGGAATATTTTCATCACGAACTCTTTTGGTAGATTCTGACACATTTTTTAATAAAAATAAAATTAAATAATTCAATGCAAAAAGTTATTTTATTCTGTAGGATCCTTATGCCCGTTAAAGGGTTAATGGTACTAGTGGCAACGAAGCGGTAGGACACTATCTAGTGTCCGTCTGGCCAGCTTACCACCCTCAAGATAGATAATCTGTCGCCAAGCATCTATTCTGTTCCGGGAGATGTTCTTGAGTTTCCATTCTACAATGAAAAACCAACGCTGTTCGACCTTGTACCATTAGAAAATAGTCAAAAGTCGTGATTAAACATAGACGGGCGGGCATAGTCTTATATCGGCTGGACGGATTTTCATGAATCAAAGCTAAGAACACCCTTGATTTCTTAATCAAACAAAAAAAACTTAATCAAAATCGGTTCATCCGTTTAGGCGCTATGATGCCACAGACAGACACAGGTACACATATATCTACTACTAGATACGTTTGTCGCGACGTCAGCGAACGAGCTTCTTTGTTCTCATTTATTTTCTTTATGACGGTCAAGCAAGCACTTCATCACTCTTTCACCCGATGGTTTGCTACGATTCTGATCTTAAGATGTAGGTGTAGGTAGTCGCCATTGTCTGGAAATGGTACACGTGAGTGCATCGAAGCACTGAATCACCAACTTAAATACCTAGATCCTACCTATGGGAAGTAACCTAATTTAGGTAATATTACACCACATCTGAGGATTAAACTATAACACAGGTATATACCACACAATCACAAAACATAAACTCTACTACTCGGGTCATAAGTACCTATACCTATAACTAACCGGCAGTTCCAATCAAATAATAGCATATTTTGTAGGTAATGTTCAATGAAATCGCTGTATAGGTTGGTTAATTAGTGTCATAAAGCCGGAGTTACTGCTGATTTACCGGGCCGATCTTGACTGCCCGGTGGCGTAATCGGGAGAATGGTTGACTTTGATGCCAGAGGTACTGAGTTCAAACCGCCGTGCACCACTGGATTTTTCTATCGAAAAATTTGTGCGCTTATCACAGTGGCCCTCCGTTGAAGGAAAAACATCGTTAAGAAATCAACAACCCCCGCATGGTGGTAGGACACTATCGATCTAGTGTCCGCCTGGCCAGCCTCAAATTAGAAAATCTGCCGCCAAACATCTAATGTGTTCCGGCAGCTATCCTTGAGAGCTGCAGTTCCCATTCTAGGCCTAGTGTGCTTACCATCTTCGACTGCATCATCACTTACCACCAGGTGGGATAGTGGTCAAACGCTAGCCTATAAGATATTACAAAAAAATCTACAAATGAAGGGCCAGCAAGCACAGAAAATAAGTTGTACTATGGTATTTAGATGGATGGATATGGAATATGGATATGGAATTAGTTGCAATATGTTGTTACTATGGAACCCTCCAATGAAAGCAAAGACGCGTGTAGTTAACTATCACTGAAATTACCAATCAAAAATATATCCAGGTAAGTATTTCGTATGAACGTTTCTGTCATAAAGCGGAGATCAATTTAGTAAATTGATTGGGGATTCACCAGAACAATTTGCCCTTCATAAGGGTAAATTAATTCGGTTCAATTAGGCGATGTAATGGACAACGGTAAAAACTTGGCGCAGGGCTGTAGTCAGGG
Organism: Cabera pusaria; assembly: GCA_954871355.1. Taxonomy (NCBI): domain Eukaryota; kingdom Metazoa; phylum Arthropoda; class Insecta; order Lepidoptera; family Geometridae; genus Cabera; species Cabera pusaria. Next base: position 20,907,589 of record OX940887.1, read on the forward strand.
GTTATCGGAGTCAGGGGAGAAAGGAGTCATCGAACCCAATATATAATTACCTACTTATTCTTACTACTTACTACCTAGTCTTACTTAAGCCCCGCAAAGTAGCTTGTCTATCGGTTTTTTATCGGATATATTTAGGAGTGTGCCGCCAAACTGTATAAGCCAAAAACTGTTATCCCCATTTGTCAGCATAAAAAAAAATCTGCGTCATTACAACCAGCCGTGAAATATTTTATGGTGCATTCATCGTTAAAATAAAATTATGTATCTAAGCCATAGCTGTGATCATCATCAGGCTGTCTCCGTTTACTGTTGGTTAAAGGCATTTTCTTTGGCACGCTACTAAGATCGATTTTCAGTTATCTTTTACATTAGTTGCAAGCTTCGTCTCAGATGTGGCCACTCCACGCTTGTCTTATTTATTACAATATAATGTGGCGTTTTCTTAAAAAAATATCTTTTAACGGAGAGCCAATGTGAAAAGCGCATTGGGAGTTTCGAATGTTCGTTCTAGAACTAGGTAGTACCTAAATATATCTTTTTAATTGTATTTTAATGTTTTTGTATACCATGCATTACTCATTATTTGTATACTGTAAGTAAGGTAATTCAAATCTATAAGTACCTACAGTTTCGTACACTCTATTAAAAGTAATTATAGTATTTTATCTCCTATGTGATTTGTAATCTTTAGAGAAAATAAATATCTTAAAACATAAACCATTGGGATTTAAACCCTCTGGCGTCAACTTCGACCATTTTAATTCTCCCAATGCACCACCGCGCCGGGCCGGGCCTCTCAAAGAAAGTTTGATCCGCGTAGGGGAGGTGTTACAAGAAGGTATAAATAATTAGCACTTTATCGGATGTGCCTAATATGCATACTTAGGTATGGGTACTAGGTAGTACTTAGGTATGGCGAACATACTAAGTTGACCCTTCAAAAAGCCCTGAAATCCGGCCCTGGATATCTTATATTATTTGTTTGATTGTGTCCTGCAATTTCGATCGCCATATGGTTGATATTGTCGATCATCGTTGATTAAAAGGGAGTTGACGGATTTTATTAATGCGCTTATCATAATATACTCGTAAGTATACGGTATATAGGTAGGTAACGAGGGACCAAATGGGTAGGTAAGTATTTAATATTTAAGTAAAGATATAAGTACTTACTATACCTTCGTCATCATCATCATAATCAGCCAGTGTCAGTCCACTGCTGGACGTAGGCCTTTCCCAAGATACGCCACTGAGCCCGATCTTCGGCTCATTGGGAGGGATATGCCCTAATCGCCACGCTGGGCAGGCGGGTTGGCGATCGCAGGACGTAGCTCCTTACACCGGTGACGCTGCTGTCCGTCACCGGCCTGTAGTAGGAATTAGCTACGCCATAATTTGAAATGGCTATACCGCCATTTGTCGGTCGCCAGAGCGTCGTTAGTTGGTCAGCAGGATGCACCACGGGCAGGTAAGGTTGGCTGGGAGCACTAAGATGGTATTTATGCTCCTTTACATCCCAATATGTCATTTCTTCCTATAATTTGCGACACTATCGAATAGTGTAATAATACAGAATGTTTTTTTTCACAAAATCAAAAGGTTTGAATCCTGGCTAGGAATAGCGATATTGAAAAAATCCAATGATGCAGTTATGGTTTTCATCAAAATCGGGGCCAAGACTCTTTTGAGTACTTTTCGCTATTCATCATAGTTTCGGATTTAGCCATCCACATCCACTTAAAAAATTCACCTGTATAAGTTCGTAGGCGGATGCCTTTAGCTAAATCCAAGTAGCACGTAGGTTGAGAATGATGTTGTAAATCGTGTTCTGAACTGGCTTCATCGATTATAATGTCGGAAAGATTGACAAATGTCTTTGTTCTTGAGATATTTATCAGTCATAAAATTAATCTACTTATATTATTATGGAAGTGAAAACTTCTTTTTGTGCTACTTGCAATTTATTTTGTGGGTATTGAACTTCAGCCAAAGTATTGAACGTCTACGGTATTGAATGAGAATGACATTGAGCTGTCACCACAGGCTGTCACGCTCGTCTCAAAACGTTCGTTTGAGGAAAATCAGCTGGAATTCGGGTAAAGTCGGTTCGATTCGACTATTTTTAGCCCCAGACGCAAAAAGAAAGAGTTTTATAAGTTTGACGTGTGTATCTGTGTATGTGTGTGTCTGTCTGTGGCATTGTAGCGCCCCCTAACGGATGAACCGACTTTGATTTCTTTTTTTTGTTTGTAGGTGTCTTCATCAAGCGAGAGTGTTCTTAGCTATTTTTTCATGAAAATCCGTTCACCCGTTTAAATATTATCAGCTCTTTTTTGGTTGATGATACTACGTTAACAACTTTCGTAGCCCTTTGCTGGCGGACGTTAAAAAAAAACAAAATGGCGCTTCTGCGCACTACTTATCCAACAAGTGGGGGGTTTTAAATTTTAAATTTAAGTATTATGTATTGTTAACCACGTCTGTTAAGTTTTGACTTCAGTCGTGTGGTCTATTAATTTTTCTGTGGTGTGGTCTCAAGGCACGCACCGCTTTTTTATGACAAATAGTACAAGCTCTCCAAAAGCGTAGTTCTCCAAAACGGGTACCGAAACCACTGACCTCAGATTACACTACACAAAGAAACAGTGGCACGCAATTCTCTGTAAGTATTCTGCATTGTGCCTGTTACCGTGAGATATTCAGATGTTGAGTCTCATATGGCCTGTAAAAGTAATTAGCATACATCCTACATGATGGGGTTTACCTATTTATATAGACCACCAGCTATCTTCGTTAGCTATTTATAATCAAATCTGATAGAGCGCTGCAAAGGTTTGCTCATATTGTCCCACGTGCAGATAGGTAAATCGGTGACTTCGCAAACCTATCTAAAAGAAAATCTGGTCGTTTCCCTATCGTCCACATAAGGAAGTATTGCGTAGGGGAGTCCTTTAAGAAGCAACTTTGTTTTAAGCGCGCCCTGTAACCGCCATAAATCAGCCGTTCAGAATTTACGAGGGACCTCTGCAAATCGGTTTATATTTTCGATAAATAAAATTGGCGCGGGTTTTGCGAGGTAAGCAGAGGCCGTTAGGAGCGCGTCGCCGGTCCGCCAGCTGCCACGCTCACATAAACCCAACTACCCTCGCGTTTTCTTGCTGACAATTTTTTCCTGCTTCGGTCATTACGCAGCTGGGCCTCGAGACAAAACGGCGAATCGTTTAAGCCCTCTCCGGAGACCGTCCAATTTTATTGTGTGTACCTAGTCGAAATTGATATGCCACGCGAGCGGCGCGTCGTCGGCTGCCGCCGTATGACGGACAGCCCTCCCGAGCGCATTTGCTATCGCGCGAATTTTGAACAGTAAAACTTACAAATGGTTATTGCTTCTTTGATGTTTTATTTATAGTAGTACCCAATGTTTCCTACATAAACGTTTATCGATAAAGATGGTAAATGACGGTCCACCTTGCCAGGTGGATGCTAACAAAAATTGTGAGATTCGGTACCTATCGTACTATTCGTAGGAGCTTTTCCAAATGAGTAGTGAACTTCTATAGCACTTCCATAGGTATGGATCAGTGTAGTTACTGTACGTAGAGCTGCGTTTGTGGGTATGTATTTATAGATTAGCACCGTTGTCCTTATCTTATCATTAACATTATATTTAGGTATGTAGATGTATCTACCCACCATGTATGAGAAGTACCTAGCGTAATTTTAGGACAGTGCTTTATTCCATACCTTAGTGACCTTATTGTACGTATTCACAGAGTATAAGTTACTTGAGGTATTGTAGGTGAATAAGTATAAAAAAATTGAAACCGGTAACTAAAATAAGTAGGGGAGACCAAGGAGGGTTGTGAAAATTTACGAACATATCTCAATAAAAAAACATACTACAATTATGAACTCTATGTCTAAGTATACCTGCATCTTTACTTTATTAAAAACTGACATGAAAGATAATGAATGTTGTAAAGTTTCTGAGCAAATCCACGAAAATTTAAACTACTCCCTTTGTCAAAACTTTCCTAACACCGAGGTAAGTTGTGACAGGTACCAGGGTAAGTTGTGACAGCTGTGTATCTAGACTATATTTGATAGATAAAAATATTTTTTTGAATTTTTCGAATGATTTATATGAATTATTTGTTTATAATTTTTTTCATAGAAATACTTTAATCATAAGAAATCAGTCAAAAATCTTAATCTAATCTGACAAACAAATATGACAGACGTATTGCAGCTCGCCCCCAGTGCAATCTTCGTGAGGCCAGCATTTCGAAGACTTGACTTTTTTTTCGAAGTATTTAATACTTCGGCAATTAATTGCCGTATACTTTTATGCCAAACTTAGGTCGAAGAATTGATTAAAGCAAACAAAAAAAAACATAATAAGCACAAAAAAACCACTACAAATCAGTGCAAAAGCCGTGTAAAATACAAACTGAATATAGAGGAGAGTGACACGCTGTCACAACTCTACTAGGTGCCAGAAATTGCGACCTGGTCAGAATAATAATTCATAATTTCAAAACATGATGCAAACACAGCAAGACACTGCCACGCTTTGAATCTGCATAAACCACACAGTATAGAAAAAAATAACATAACAAAGTAAATGTAATATGTCACGATATAATTACAATCAAAATTTTGATAAAAAACTTACTTTTCGGTTTTTTTCCATGCAGACGCCGTAGTCACGCAACCGCTTGCCGTGTGCCTCAGGCGCGTACTGAGTCAAGTAACGCGTTTCTAAAGAAACAATCGCATAGCGTTGCCAGCTCGCTAACGGTCATAGGTTCCGAGAAATCGTCTTTGTCACAACTCTCCTTGGTTTCCCCTACTTAGTACATAAGAAAGTTTAGTAATAAGAAGGGTCTCGGTTTTAGGCTATTTAACAAAAAGATTATAATAACCTAATTAATATTACTCGTATTTTATAATCAAAGAGAAATTATTATATTATATAGTATATATACTAGGTTTTATAATCTTCTTGGTCTTTAATTATTATTCTGTGGCAATTTCCAAGCATACATGTCACGTAATTTTTTTATTGAAAATTGTAGGTTGTAAAATCATGGAAGTAAACATCACATAAATTTTGAATTCACGGCTAAATCATGTCGGAATACGACGTAACAGTGATAGGCCTTGCAGTACTGGCATTCGCTTTGCCCCTAACCCTGCTTATCCCTGAGATCTCAGTGTGGGATGTGGTCCCTAAGTACAGGGTCACCCGTATGCCTATTGTGACCTCGATGGTCACTTGGTCACTACTCAATGCCTCTATTGTGACTGTACTGGTGGTCTTGTTCTGCTTATATCTCGAGCTAAGGAAGCGCAGGTATGGAATAGTAAATAATACATAATTAAATATAAAATAAATTATACCTATTGCTGATCTTTGCTTTGCCATCAACGCATGCATCTTTTTGCAACCAGCGACTCTCAATGAGTCGCTGGTTGCAAAAAGATGTGTCCGTCGTGTGAGAGCTAAGACTTATATGTACTTACCATTCACCGCAGTTTTAATCTAAACATATTATTTTTCAGACTAGATGATATGGTAGAGAGGGTTCTCACTATAAAGCAGCAAACAGAGGTCATTTTAGAAGACGAGAAGGAGCGCCAGACTTCTAGTCTAAAAGCCTGCGTCCAACTTCTGAACAATTCTACAGAACATTATGAGAACTTGGTGCTTCTTCGCGACGAACTACGCAAAAGGGAAAAGATTAAAGCACAAAAGCCACCTACCATAGAACTTTCATCTACAGACATGTTTAAATAATATTTAAATTTATTTTTACATGTTTAAAATTTGTATGTGAGTATTAAAATGCTGCACTTTGATGCAATAGTTTTATTTTGTGATTTAACCTGTGTGCTTAGTGATGAGTCTTGAGTCTTGTGGCGCATTAGATGAAATGTTGATGTACCTAAAAATCTAATAATTATTATAAATCGTTTATTTTCAATCAACATGGGTCATAATAATATTAGATTTAAATAAATTTCAAGATTCAAGAAAGAAATTTCAATAAATAATAATTGTAAGCAAGCATCTACTTAATTAAAAATATAATGTCATAGGTACAGTAATTAACATTAATTAAATAAATAATATTACAATTAAAATGCCGTGATGGTCTCGAAGGTGACTTAACCGTAAAATGTTCTTTAAACATTTCCGCATTTCATTCTTATATCTGTAGGTCGTGGATTCACACTCCGTTGTGGAACCATGAAAATAGTTTTTAGGGTTCAAAGGGGTAAAACGGGACCTCATTACTAAGACTCCGCTGTCCGTCTGTCTGTCTGTCTGTCTGTCCGTCCGTCTGTTCCCAGGCTGTATCTCATAAACCGTGAAGGCCCTGTCCGCACAGCGATTTTTCACAGCGCGAATTTTTTTTCTCAATTCTGTGAAGTATTGAATCTATTGGACGTATCCAACTGTCCCCACTGGCGGAAAAAAAATCGCGCGAGAAAATCTGTGATTTGATGCAAATTATCGCGGAATTTAAATCGCAAGAATAAAAATCGCGCTGTGAAATATCGCTGAGCAGACACGGTCTTAGACAGTTGAAATTTTCACAGATGATGTATTTCTGTTGCCGCTGTAACAAAAAATACTAAAAACAGAATAAAGTTTAAAATTATAGGGGTCCCCATACAAGAAACGTGTTTTTTTTCGGCATTTCAATATAACGCCATCTATGAACGCTTAGGTAAACGTCCATAGATGGCGTTATATTGAAATGCCTATTTCTAACACCTTTGTGTTAACTTTCACTTAGATACCGTGCGTTAGACGTTAGATGGCGTTATAAGAAATAAGCACGCGGCTCACAACTCTGTTTTGATAAAATGTTTATTAATTATTATTTTTCCTGGCGAAAAATAATAGTGGTATTTTTTGCTCGATCTTATAAAATACTGTAATGTGGTACGGAACCCTACGAGTGCGAGTCAAACTTGCACTTGGCCAGTTTATTTGTTTTATCGGACGGAATCTTAGGTATGTGCGTAATATACACTTTATGAGCACCGGCTCGTAAGGTCAATGAAAACATCGTAAGGAAACCCAGTGGGTATAGTCAGCTCCACACATTTAACCATGTAAGTCTGTACCTAATTATTATAATTAAAGTAAATACATATTAAAAAAAATACTTAATACATAAGGAAGGCTAAATAGCCTTCCTTATGTATTAAGTATTTTTTTAGAAGTTTTCTAGTCGCGAGAAAATCTCGCGACTAGAAAACTTCTATTCGAAAAAAAACGTCGCGTGTGCACAAATATGAACAATTAATTGTTTCTTAACATATCTATTGAATTTATTTGTATGGCAAGAATATGTCCTCGATACACTAGCTTCTAGAGATAGTGCTTAAGTAATTACATTTAAGCAGCAATAACCCAATGGCTAAGGCGTCGGCCTTGCGATCGAGAGATCGCCTCCATTGCACTTTTAACGTGAATCCACTCCAGAAACAAGCACATTTAGCTTAGTTGGAGGGGTTAACAAGACCACTAGTAATGTGCAACTGCTAGTAAGCTTTAAAATAATTTAAGATCGTTTAAAAAACTAAAAGAACCGACTTCAAACGTCGCGCTAGTCAAAGTAGCCTGTAGACGTAGTGACTATTATGTAATCTGTGCTAGTAATTAGTAGTATGTCGTCGAGATAAATAAATGCATCGTAACACAAATGTTGATATATTAAAAATGGCTCGGTTGATTTCGTTAAAATTTAAATGGGACATCCTGGGAAGGGTACCTTTTGAAACAAAAAAATATTTTTCCAAATCGGTATAGGCATCTTCGAGTGATCGGTGAACATACATAAAAAAAGGATTCCGACGAATTGAGAACCTTCTCCTTTTTCGTGAAGTCGATTAAAAATAGTCCAGAAACCACTTTGAAGTTATGTTACATAAATAATAGATGTACAAGAAAGCAAAATACCTCGTTTGGCCTGCTGTCGCTGGATGTAGCAACGGATAAAAATGCAAGCAAATTAATTAGATAGCTTTTTAACCGACTTCACAAAAAAGAGGAGGTTCTCAATTCGTCGGAATCTGTTTTTTTCATGTATGTTCACTGATTACTCGAATATGCCTGAACGATTGGAAAAATTTTTTTTTTGTTTCAAAGGGTACGTACCCTTTCCAGGTGGTCCCATTTAAATTTCAACGAAATCGGCCGAGCCGTTTTTAATATATCATATATACATGTAACATTTGTATTACGATGCATTTACTTATCTCGACGACATACTACTAACTACTGGCACAGATTACTATTATGAAGTTACGTTTGAGTTTGAGGATAACTACAATAGGTACATACATTTGTAACAACTCTACTTTCAATACACATTTCACGAACAACCTCAAGAAAGAGCTAATCCGGACTGCAGTTGTAGGTACTCAAGTAAACAGACCAGCACAATGAGTGTACAACCGTGAAACTATCCGATTTTTATTCAACAGTCTGCGCTGTTCATTAGACCAAGAGCCCCGGGCCCCGTGGGACACCACCGACGCGAAAAAACCAATCTGGAGCTTCTGTAGTCGGCAATTATGGGAAATGACCTAATTAGACGCCGCAAGATTTTTCACCTCCCTGGTACTTTGCGGTTCTTGATGAGAATTGGCTTTTAATACGCTTTGAATTGCTTTATTTTTAGACCGGAGATGTTACTGTTTACTTGTGAATTTACCGTGAGTATGATATTGTACGTGGGGTCTTGTACTTTATCTTCAAACATATAACTAAGTAGGTAACTACCTAATTAAATGTATGTACCTATTATTTGGTAGGTACCAACCTGAGAAAATTTTGTTACTTAGTTTTTCTTTTTAAGGTTCCGTAGTAGGTAGTACTTTTTAAGGAGATCCTATTAGGTAGTCATTTTATGTTTTAATTCTTTAATGCTTTCTAACTTCCACCTTTAACCGTGAATTCTTTATTTTTCTAAGCTCGGCATATCGTAGGTACATGGTATTAAATTTAAAGCTTTCAAGTCAATATATTTGTTTAAAAAATATGAACTCTCGAAATCTCTACTGATACTTGATGCATCGAACATAATATAGTTCCATACAGCCAATACCTCTCCAAAAACGTTCAAAAATTTCCGTTTCAGAGTTGCGATGATAAATAGATAAGCATGGACAGACCTAGGCTTAGTCCTATATATTTTATTTAAAGTACCGATCATAAACGGATATAATTAAGGTAGTTTAAAAACTAAAACAAGCGACTTCCATGCCGCGCGAGTCAGTTTCAGTAGCAAGTTTGAGACGTTTATCGTCATATCTCTGGAGATACTCATCAGATCTCGATAAAATTACAGTGGGACCACCTCGAAAACAAACCCTACCGATTAAAAAAAGAATCATTCAAATCGGTTTACAATTGACGGAATAATCGCGTAACTTACACAAAAAAAAAAAAAAACACAGACGAATTGGGAACCTCCTTCTTTTTGGGAAGTCGGTTGAAAAAAGGACTCAAATCAGACTATTTATTTCTTCAGCAACTTGCAATCTCTTCAAAAGACCTCCACTTATATCATGAGCGTCGAGACACATATAAAACAAAATGGCTGCAACTTTTCTGCATCAACCCGACGTAGACAGTCGAGTTTGCTTTGACAAGTCGCAATGTGCTCCTCTTTACGACACTCGAAGCCTGTTTTACGAGGGCTGCGGTCGTTAATTCGCGACTAAATAAACTCTGACTGATCTTCATGCAAGTTTGTAAGACCTAGCCTTCGCTGGAAGCTGGAATACTATATCGTGATATGAGGAAATTCTCGAGTTACGGGTGTTGAGAAATACATAAATATAACAACATATTTGTAATCCATACTTTATATTTTAAATTGGAAGGTACCTCTGTCTGTTTTTGGCACGTTTTCACGACTAAGTGGCTCACCTGATTTGGCTCAAATATAGACATATATTTTGCAAAATACTATTACTAATAAAATTCGACACTGCAGCAATTATTACACAGTGACTTAGAGTAGTTCTAGTGAACCTGACAACCTAAACAATTATAGTTGGTAAGTAATATCTATCATCACTCAAAATTTTAATTTAACTCGACAATCAATTACATTAATTTGGCCATCGTCACCAACGGGAAGGCCATTCTTACCTTCCTGGGTCCTTAAGCCTACTCTGTCCTTGTGCAGCCATCACGCGTACGTGATGGCTGGATTGTGCTAAATTGGTGTCATCATCCACCAAGGTCCAAATCGAGTCCAAACCGAATCACCGAGCTCCAGCATGATGTTCGGTGCCAACAAGTATGAAAGATGCGTGGAGGGAAAATTAAATGGAGAAGAATTTGGCGTATACGATGAAATAACTATAGATATATAACCCGTCTAAAATGATGAACACGTGATACATGTGCCAGCTATGAGATATAATTAACAACGTAATTTGGTCGGGTTATATATGACACCGGGTGAAAGCCAATAGGCGCCGCTGGAGCTGGGGGCAGAGCTGGTGGCAAACAATAAAATCGCATACGCAAGAAGGATAAAAAAAATAATTGTCCGTCTCGCTCACTCATACTAGTGATTGTATAGTTTTATCCTTTTCATATTATTATTGTTATTTTAATGTCAGATCTTTTTAATTATCCATCTACGGAAAGATGGGTTGGGATAGTTGTCAGGTCACATCAATCGAGATAGCGGTCAAGAGCTTATCTGTCAGAAATAATAGATACAACACATTAACCATCTTCGCACTTTTCCATCAAATTACACATCAAATCCATGATACCATTATTATATATTTATAATATAATTAGTTAATATACTAATTATTATACAATTAGTTTATCACAGGAAAACTGTTTAGTGATAGAATAACTATCACTAGACAGTTATTCTGTAATTCACTCATCAATCACTCAATTGTTACCGTTTCGGGTGCTACAAGACATTTGTCTCAACGTCGCGGCGGGCTACACTCTGCCTTCCTCTATTTTCATTAGACGGATCCTCGGGGAGGATCAGTCGCTCGCAAAAATAAATAAAACTGTTATTGAGATAAGCATCTGCGCGGCGGGGCTTTCGCTAAGTCCCGCTGTGTAGCGCTGAGCAATGTACCGAGATATGTTCGGATTACCGGCGCCGCAGCCTCCGTAACAGCCGCTGGTTTTCTTCGCGTTTTGCAGCTGAAACCGCTTTACATGAAACTGAATTTAAACAGGAAGAACTAGATGTCTTGCGATTGCTCTTTTGTAAATCAGTCTGATAATTGAATGTTCGTGGTTACTACTGCGATAAAGGTTTAGGTGACACTAGCAATATAATCTATTAGGTGTATCGGTAGTAAGTACCCATTTGTAAAACACTGAGTTTGTCTTTGTAACACTTTTTCTGGTTGGTAAGACTTGTTTCTGAATAAAACTGCAATACCATTTTATTGTCTTTTTACCATATTTGCAACAATTTTTCCTTACTGTAGTAGGTGCTTCCTAGTTTAGGTATAATCTAATACTATAAGAATCTTTGTCCTGACATACTGACTGACTGACTGATAGACAACGCACAGCCTAAACCGCTGGTCGTAGAGAATTGAAATTTGGAGGTGATTTTCCAAAATGCACCCCTTAATGGGATGAAATGGGGGTTCAAAGTTTGTATGGAGAAACAAGATTAGATAGTCTTTTCTATCCGAAACTTCACACAAGTGCTTAAGTAAAAAAATAAGTAAATACGTTTTTCAGGTTTTTTTTTAAATTCCGCCCCTAAGAGGGTGAAGTGGGGTAACAAAGTGTGAAAATCAATATTGTTTCGGATTGCGCTGAAATATGGCATGCAGATAGTTATTACGACGTTAGTTACCTCTGAGAAAGGATTTTCCAAAATTCACCCCTGAAGGGGATGAAACGGGGGTTCAAAGTTTGTATGAAAAAACAAGATTAGATAGTATTTTTAACGGACTTCAAAAAAAGGAGGAGGTTTCTTAATTCGACTGTATATATTTTTTTTTTTTTTTATGTTTGTTCGTTGATAACTTCGTCGTTTATGAACCGATTTTGATTACTCCTTTTTTGTTAGAAAGGAAATATTCCAAGAGTAGTACCATGGTAATTTTATCGAGGTCTGATAAGTATCTTCAGAGATATGGAGGTAAACACCTCAAAATTGGTACTAAAAATGAATAGCGCGGCATTGAAGTCGGTTCTTTTTTAGTTTTTAAACGATCTTATCTAATCGAAACTTCATACAAGTGCTCCAGTAAAAAAATAAATAAATACGTGTTTCAGGCCTTTTCGAAATTCCACCCCTAATAGTGGCCATATACACTACGTGAAATCGTTACGATCAGACTGTACAGTTCGAACGGTACCGATAAATCGCTACATGTATGTTATGAAACTGTGCAGTTTCGCACGATTTTTTTAGACTGTACAGTCGAACGGAACAATACGAAAATTTCAATTGATTTATCGGAATCGGACGAACTGTGCCGACTGATCGTAAAGGTGGCCATATACACTACGAGAAATCGTTACGATCAGACTGTCGAACTGTACAGTCTGATCGTAACGATTTCTCGTAGTGTATATGGCCACCATTAAAGGGTGAAGTGGGGTAACAAAGTCTGAAATCAATATTGATTCGGATTGCGCTGAAATTTGGCATGCAGATAGTTATTTTGACTTAAGTATCCGATGAGAAAGATTTTTTCAAAATTCACTCTTCAAGGTGAACCGGGGGTTCAAAGTTTGGATAGTCATTTTATTCGACATTCCACAGAAGTACTTCTGTAAATAAAGACTTCAGACTTTTTCAAAATACCACCCTAAGAGGATAAACTGGGGTAACAAAGTCTAAAAATCTATATTTTTTCGGATTGCGCTAAAATGAAGAATGCAGATAGTTATAATGACGTAGGTATCTGCTCAGAAAGGATTTTCCAAAAATTCCTCCCGGATACGGAACGGGGATTCAAAGTTCGTATGGCAAAACAAGATGAGATAAAGTACGTGTTGTAGGATTTTTCGAAATGGGGTAGGTTATAAAGTCTGAAAATTTGGGTTTTTCGGGTTTTATAAATATGAATCCCGAATTGCCTTAGTCATGCGATAACATTAAAATCGGTGAACTGATTTGGCTAATTCTTATTTGATGTCTTTAATGATAGAATCGTTTTTACAAAAGGAAAGTTTTAAGTAAATAAAAGAAGTTTTTAACGCGGGCGAAGCCGCGGGGCACTTATAGTTATAAAACATTTATGTAGTTACGCTGATTTGTTTTCTACAGTTACGTCAGTTACAGAATTGATCTCTTTATAATAAATGCAGAAAAATAGGTACGCGACTGTCTGTCATATTATTTTTGTTAACTTAGCTTAACCGATTAGGATATGGTTTTCTTTAATTCATTTTTACAAGATTTTATTTAGTTTCACCTGTCCCGATGTTTGTCATCAAATCTTGCAAATTCATCGATGTATATGTAGGTACTACGTACCAGATGACGCGTCGCGAACTAGCTCTACGTTCAAATAAAAGCAGTGCTGAATCTTCATCTCGTTTAGTTAAGCGTAAGTACTCCTGACGCCCGATCGCGCGCCGCTCGACACGTAAGTCAGATGGGCGACTCTGTTTTACATGTATCTCGATGTGCAAATTAATTTCCCGGTTACCGATTGAGCTGAAATTTTGCATACATGTGTAAATCGCGTGGCAATGCAATATTATGATGACCTGGTGCTGATCGGGTGATATGATATGATGAACTCCTAAAGCCCAAACGGGTATAACATATGTAACTACACATGTTATACCCGTCGTGTGTGGGCTCGTTGGATTTGTCTTGACTTACTCTGATCCTAGGTTATGTATAAGCTTGTGTTTAAAAAGGTTTTTTTAATATTACTTGTTTGTAATTATTCGGTGATGGTTTTTAGCATGAAGTTAACTCGTCGATAGCGCTGTCATTTTTTTTACTTTTTATATATTTTAATTTTGTTTCATGTCATAAATCAATTTACCGATCATCTGGTATAATGGCATGTCTATTCAGTAGTGATATCTACAGCTACGACCGGCTCATCTCAGCCTTTCTCGAAGACGCATCCGCGGATTATCCGGCGAAGATTGCGGCGGCCCGTCCCGGCAAATTGTCCGCGCACACCACCTGCGTCGACCTGCCTCGCCATACCCCCGGATTAATTTCTCATCATGCCACGTCCCGGGATATAATGAACAAGACGTTCTCCGAGAAAAATACCACTAAGCCCTCAGATGTCCCTCCTCTTGATTAATAAACTCCCGCCGGCTTAGACTTTTACGACGCCCCTGAATTCAGATAAAAAAAACGATATTTCATACCTATCTACTTATACTAACATCCAACGTAAAGGTTTACAAAATACCAAAAGCTAGATGAAAATACCGTCGCAGTGTTACACTGTATGTTACGCACTTAACAATGTTCGCGACACAGATGGCAATTTCACGGTTCACAACTCCTTGCCTTGTATCCCATATTGTTTTTTTATTACCTCTTAAAACGTATCTACTTATTGCACGAGAAAAAAACCCGAGACTGCGAATTATCTAGTTTATAATTTGCAGCGAACATCGCTGTGCGAACAATTGTATTGTAAAAAATAATATGGTTTCACAACAATGTTCTCTTTATTGTGGTAAACGGCTACCGTTTTTAATTGTGCTTTAGATTGTTCAAAATTACAGCGTACACGGTAATTAGATTAGAGTTATGTTCGTCGTCACGTTGTTTACATAATACTTGCAGCTTTCAGGTCGTTTCCGGATAATTTGCCCGTTGTTATTTTACCGAAAATAAACGAAATTTGATTTTAAACGTAGACATTGTGACCACAAAGTCACGAATGCGGCATGCGACAGTTCGTAGCCGCAAGATGGCCGCGAGCATCTGTCGCTTTGTCGCTCTTCCCTTATAAATAGGTGCACTTTAATACAATTATTTGTTACGTGATTATCATAACTGCGGTTGGAGTACGCATGAACGCTTTTCTTGATAACTCTCGTAACCGACATATGAACCCAGTTATGGAGAGTTTGTGGTTGTCGTAAAAATAAATACTTACCTATTTGTTATTTTATAAGTGAGTTGCTGTAAAATTAATTTTTTATCCCATCTATTCTAAAAGTGATGGTTTGTTCCTCGATAAGTGCGCGCAAAATAAGTCATTTCTGCCCTAGGGCGGGAAAGTAAAATTAATTTTGGGCTTATGAATGTTCTTCTATAGTGCCCGGTCTAAGGACGTTCAATGAAATTCCTTCATAATTTATGATATTTTTTATTATGCTAGATAGGTAAGCGTTAGACTACTCTCTCTATCTCTATCTCACCTGATGTTAAGTGATGATGCGGTCGACGATGTAGCACGCTTACCTAGTAGATACCTGTTCGTTCGCGATTTATTTTTATTTTTTACTAGCTGTGCCCGCGACTTCGTCCGCGTGGAATAGTGTCTTTGGGTAGCATTTTTAAATATTTAGGTTAATTATTTTACAAATAAGACACATGCGTATCCCACCTACACCGCACCGTACTACGCTGCGCAAATCCCCCTCCCCTCTCCCTCCCCTCCCAGTCCCCCTCGCCCTTCCCCTTCCCTCTCCCTCTCTCTTCCCTCCACCCCCTTTCACCTAACTTCCCTCTCCCCCTTCCCTCCCCACCCACTTCCCCTCTCTCTTCCCCCACTTCCTCCTTCCCCCACCCCCACTACCCCACTCCCTCTACCCCCCACGCCACCTTCCCTCCCCTTTCCCTCACCTCCCATCCCTCTCCCCTTTTCCCTTCCCCACACTTCCACCCTCCCTCCCCTCCCCTCATTCCCCCTTCCCCTTCACCCTCCCCTTCCCCCTCACAAACTTTGAATGACATATTAATTCATGTATATCGAATCCACAGCCTAAACAATAAGTTTCAAGTTTCTAGCTTTAAATACGATACTTCTATACAACTTTTCATGCCCCCTTTTAACCCCTTACAACAGTCGTTTTGCATTAAAAAGTAAAGCCTATGTGCTTTCTCAGGCTCTAGACTGTCTGTGTACCAAATTTCATTTAAATCCGTTCAGTAGAACATTCACATAAACCTTACATATTTCCATACAAACTTTCATCCCTTATTCCCTATTGTTATTTTTACACCCTTGAGGGTAAAAGTTTTACAAACTTTGAATGTCATATTTATTAATATCGAATCAACAGCCTAAAAAATAAGTTTCAAGCGTTTAGCTCTAAAAATGACGATACTTTCATACAACTTTTCATCCCCCCTTTCAACCCCTTATAACCCTCTTTTCGCATTATAAAGTAGCCTACTTCTTCCTTACTCAAGCTCTAGACTATCTGTGTACCAAATTCCATTTAAATCGGTTCAGTAGAACATTAACATAAACCTTACATATGTTCATACAAACTTTCATCCCCTATTGTTATTTTACACCCTTGAGGGTAAAACTTAAAGAAACTTTGAATGTCATATTTATTTATATCAAATTAACAGCCGATAAAATAAGTTTCAAGCTTCTAGCTTCTAAAATGACGATACTTCCATACAACTTTTCATCCCCCCTTTCAACCTCTTACAACCCTCTTTTCGCATTAAAAAGTAGCCTATGTCCGTTTTCAGGCTTTAGACTATCTGCGTACCAAATTTCATTTAAATCGGTTTAGTGGTTTTGGCGTGAAAGTGCACAGACAGACAGACAGACAGAGTTACTTTCGCATTTATAATATTAGTTACGAAGTTAGGATTTCATAACATTACATGAAATTTCGTGACATGTCATGACATTTTGTAACATTTCATGACAATTCGTGACATTTTATGACATTTCGTAACATTTCGGGACATTTGACATTTGATGACATCTCGTGACATTTCATGACATTTCGTGCCATTTTGTGACACTTCATGAAATTTCGTGACATTTTTTGATGACATTTCGGACATTTCATGACATTTTATTACATTTCATGACATTTAATGAAATTTCGTGACATTTAATGACATTTCGTTATTTTTATGACATTTATGTCATTTCGTAACATTTGATGACATTTGGTTACATTTCATGACATTTCATGACATTTCACGACATTTCGAAACATTTGATGACATTCGATGACATTTTGTGACATATCATGACATTTAATGACGTGTTGTTATATTAATGACATTTCGTCACATTTTATAAAATTTCGTGATATTATACACTTTATTTTAACAACTTAAAAATAATTACCTAATAACAATATCAAGATTATATAAACTACAATAATAATATCTATACTATAAATAAAAGACAGAACCTAGGTCGCTACCTGCCGGTAATGTTCCCAAAAAGCTAGCGACGTTACCTCGTTGTATAGCTAGGCTAATACGTTGGCCGAGGTAAGCGCCAGCTCTTTGGTCACGGGTGATGTCAATTAGGCGTCTGGACAACTCCTTAACAAAACCTCGGGCATCTCGACCCCATGGGCCCATTGTTTCGACCGCAAACGGAAGAAATATGTATCCATCACCAATGGTAGCATATTTCCTCCGTTTGAGGTTTTCTGCAGCATCCGCTGCCGCGCCCGCTGACCGTGAGGTCCCGCATATATGGGACGCCGCTAATGTGTCAGCACATGTGGCGTCCCACACCAATGGTCTTCCTCGACACCATGGCACCAACGTCATACCGTCGGGCCTCTTACCATCGTCACGTGATATACCGTTCGGCTCTAATATGGCCGGCACGTTCACGGTGGCAAGGGCCCGACGGATGACGTCGTTTATTGTGGCGTGGCGTGAGAGACGCCCTGCACTGCGGCGGCATGACAGGCCGTGGTGGCCTAATCTGTCCACTTCACTGCCGCAGTGACAATTGTGAGGTTCCGTCCTAGAGATGCCCAGACGCAACCCTATGGCAATAGAAAAACTTTCATTGTCCATTAGGGTACCAATGTTGGATGAAGGTAGTGCTTGTAACCAATAACCAGATTCTCGTTCGCGCGTGGCAAGGAGACGAGCCCGGACTTTATTATCAATACTTTTGTCTAAAATTTGTTTCTGTACAATTTTACAAAGGGGATCGTCCCATTGCCTTTGCGAACTAAGATTTTTTGGAAGATCCTCACTTGGACAAGCCAAAGACCAGGCCGTTCTACCATCTTCCAAAGAGTCTATTGAAATTTGTGATGCTGAATTTGAAATTATTCTCTTAAAAAGAACCAAAACACTGTTGGCAGAAGATAGAAAGGCCGGTAATGAAACACTGGAAATTTTGCGGATGCCAATGCCTCCAAGCCGAACAGGCAGAGATGCCTGACACCATGAAATATCTGGAAGTGAACAATTTAGAATTTGGGTTAAAACATTTTTAATCGCGTCATCCAAACTTAGTAGTAAAGAAATGTGGTTCCAAAGAGGGCAACATCGTAGTATATACGTAAATTTTGGCACAAAAAGACAAAATCGAATTAGATGAAAAGCCATGTGGTTGTGAATTTTAGTGAGACGTTCAGACGTATCTTCAAATTTTTGACGTTGTTCATCGACAAAATCTGGGAATGACTCGTGAAGGATCGGAGCTCCTAGGAGGCGCAAACTTTTACCGGTCAATAATTTTAAATTTGGAGCTAAACTGTTAAATTTATCATACAAATTGTCTCTTTTTTCTGAAGGTACAATGTCTGTTATAAATAGTTCACATTTAGAGAAATTTAGTTCTAAACCAATTGATTTAAATCTACCAATTAACAATTCTAAATCTTCCAATACAGTTGTAGCATCGCCTCCAAGGGTCCCGTCATCCAGATACCACATATTTAATTTGGAATTTAGACTCGAGATTATGGGATGTATGGCTAGTCCAAATATGGCTGGTCCAAGAGGGTCACCCTGTTGACATCCTGAGCAAGAATTGATTAAATTATCTCGGTAAAGTAATTTAGAATCCAAACCATAACATTGCCAAAGATATTTTAATGTTTCCGGAATACAATTTTGGATTTCATTCAAAAGGATAGAACGGTCTACAGAATTAAAAGCATTTTTGACATCCACCTTCAATATCACCTCACCGCAATTGTGATGTAAGAATGTGCGGAGAGCATGAACAGCTGCCTCGCATCCGCCCTTGCTGCCGAAGCCTAACTGAAGCGGCTGGAACTTTTCAGTCAGTTTTTGGTGAATGTGGCGGCAGCAAACCTTGGATGCGATTCTTCTATATGTGCACCCTACGGCTATTGGCCTGATGCCACCATCTTTTTTTTTCAGCGCGCATAGGTTTGCACCATATAGGAGAGGGGCAATCTGTTCATGCACCTTACCTGATAACATGTAGTTGATGAGGGCGGTTATGTCTCGTAATAGTATCTGGCCCGCATCCCCAGTTGCTCCAAAAATTAAATCTTTAATGTGCTGGGGAGTTAGGCCGTCCAACCCACCAGCAGATCCATTTTTAAATGACATCACCGCCACTTTCACGTCTTTTTCAGTTGCCTGTAAACATTCAACACAAGGCTGAGTGGAGTTAATCGGGAGGCAAGGCGGTGATAGCGATGGTGGATGCTTGTCAATCAGGGCTGCTAAAGTTTCTGGTGTATTTGGCGCAATGGTGTCATTAGTAAACAAAAGCTGAGCAGCTCCCTTCAAGTCTCCATCACTTATTTTAGTCTCCACTTTATTGAAAATACTATGAGAATTTTTATTCTGCCAATGTGAATGTTGTTGATTTGAATTTTGAATTTGTGAAGAATTATCTGTCCTATGGTTGGATTGTGTGTAACAGTTATTTTTTATTGTGGTAGTGAGAGATTGTTTTGTATTTTGAGAGTGGAGAACTTCGAAGGGAAAAGCCAACAATTGTTCCCAAGCACTTTCAGAATTTTCATTTAAAACTTTCTTAATTTTAATAGACAAATTTTGAGCGACTGAGATACGTGCACCACGGGGAATGCGCTTAACAATCGAAGTGGATGATTTTAATTTAGAAAGATATTGCCAAAATGGTTGTGAGTTACAAAATTGAGCCTGAATGGGAGTTTGAGATAAATGGGTATCAACGTTGACAGTATGTGCATCTTGCGAGAGAGATTTGTGGCTCTTTCCAATATGCACATTGAGTCCTCGCTGACCCTTAAAAAAACGTGCTTGGGAGCAATGAGGACACTGCACCAGCTCATTACCGTCATACGATGATCCAGCATTGGTAGTACCGGCAGGCTGCGACCTTCTACATATTATACTAGATGTATGACTACTCATTTTATGAATAAACACTAAAATTATAATAAAATACACACAAACTGCTATCAAAATAAACATGCACTGACAGTGTCACTAAATAAACAAATATTCATCTGGAACCGCACAGCAAAGAGAATATAAATACTGCCGCACAGGCGCACACGGGACACGCCCCGGCGCGCCGCGGCTCGGCACCATCCAAAATTAAGATGTAAACTCCTTTGTACTCGTATGTATTATATCCTGTTTTTAAATTCACAAAAATTGATGAAGTAGGTATTTTAATCGGTTTCCTCAGACTAGAGTCGGTTTCATCTACCAAGGATCCACAGAGAATAGACTACTCTTATCCGTGCAAGGGTCGATAATGGCAGTGTCCCTGTCGGCCTCCTTGATGAGCTTTCCACACTTATACTTAAAGATTGCTCCTCAAGGCTTGCTAGTACTATTTTGGGGTTGCAGTGTAAATTTTGTAAATAAATTTAATTTAATTAATTTTTCAAGTAAATTTTGCTTCTTTCTTGGTGACAGTTGACAGCTCAAAAAAAATGATATTTAATGACATTTTGTTACTTTTCATGACATTTATGACGTTTTGTACATTTCATGACTTAAAATAGCATTTCAAGACATTTCATGACATTTCATGACATTTTGTGACATTTAATGACATTTTTTAACCTTACATGACATTTCAAGACATATGTGATATTTCATGACATTTCATAACCTTAAATGACATTTAATGACATTTTGAGACATTTCAAGACATATGTGATATTTCATGACATTTTGTGACATTTTGTGACATTTCATGATATGTCATGACATTATGTGACATGTCATGACATTATATGACGTTACATGACATGGACATGATGAGCCTTTTAACGATTTTCTTTTCTCATAGATGGGGATGAAAAGCAGAGTGTATAACTCGGCCGCAAAATTATTTTCCCTCGGACGACGTACTTTAAATCCCTCGCTACGCTCAGGTTTCTACTTTAGAATTCCTCGTTACGCTCGGGATTCTACTCTAGAATCCTTTGCTCCGCTCTGTATTTAAAAAAAGCGGCCTCGCAGAAAAGTACCATTTTGCACCCTTGTTATACAATCCAGATACAATTCCAGATAGGTAAGTATGTTAATTTAATAGAACAAGTGTTTTTCATTATATTTTCCGGTTATGTTTATTTCTGATATATCAGAAAATGAATCGGTACACAATTATATATAAAATATCATGTTGAGGTTCCTACTCTACAAAACTACGGCATTTTCTAAGTTTTTTCAACTTTTGTATTTCTTTTTTCGTCGCCTAAAGAGTACGAACATAATTTACCTGATAAATTGTCATCATTTCAACGACAGCAGTCTCTATTTGTTCTTAATTATCAAC
This sequence comes from Cabera pusaria, assembly GCA_954871355.1. NCBI lineage: Eukaryota > Metazoa > Arthropoda > Insecta > Lepidoptera > Geometridae > Cabera > Cabera pusaria. The sequence continues at coordinate 20,929,279 of OX940887.1, forward strand.
AAATAAAAAGTAATAATTTATACCTAATAAGTAGCACATTGAGAGATTTTGAATTTAACTTACATTCTACTACTGAGTTGCAAACATGCTAAAATGTAAACGTAAGCGTTGAGAATTTTGCTCGCGGTGATTTTCTATTTAGTGCTTTAGTTTCTAAGTCAATCTTGACATCTTTAACTTTAAGCTTAGAGACGGACATTAGACCTCTGTAATAGTTCATTCGTGTTCCAATCATTTGATGCACAAATCATTCAATTATGCTTCTTCTAAGCTCGTTCTAAGACTACACTTTTATGTACATAAATTTAAATTGTCGTATGCTCTTCCTGCGTTATTTATGTCAGTATTTATTGTATTAACATAAAGTGGACATGAGTTATTTTATTGTCCGAATGCGTTTAGAACGGTGGACAAAGGTTAGGTAGTAATTCAAAATTGTCATAGATCGTAAATGCAGTTTGTTTATTTGACGCAGGCTCCTTGGCTCGAAAGTTTTATAATCAGTTGTATCTTAGAGAGTAACAATAATGTGATACGAGACCATGAAGACCTCGTGTAGTAATATTATTATGTATTTTTAGTTGAAACAGCCGTTTAGTAATGTAAAACGAACACTAGCCGGCGATATGTTTTGATGTGAGTGTCATCTCTTTATGTAGGTGTATATAGGGGTGTAACGATAGTTTTGCCGATACGACACCGATTCCGATTACTGTAGTAAATAATCGGCGATAACGATAAAGGTTAGCTTTGTAAATAACTAATAAAATAAATAATGAATTATTGACCTCGGGCGTTTTATGTCTTTGCTATGCATAATACTTACGTATATATTTTACTAGCTGACCCGGCAAACGTTGTTTTGCCATATAAATAAATGGCTATTAAAAAATAAGGGTTGATCGTAAAAGGGTGAAAATTGAGGATTGTATGTATTTTTGTATGTTGTATCATAAAAAAATAGAAATTAAAAATGTTGTCTAAAAAATAAAAAAAAAAATTTAGGGGTGGACTACCCCTAACATTTAGGGGGATGAAAAATAGATGTTGGCCGATTCTCATAGATACCGGATAAGCACAAAAAATTTCATCAAAATCGGTCAAGCCGTTTCGGAGGAGTATGGCAACGAAAACTGTGACACGAGAATTTTATATATTAGATTTAAGGCTGAGCATATTCAGAGTCAACCTTGAGAAGTGTGTAAATAAAAAAATCTATAAAATAATCTAGAAAAATCGTCCAATGAAAAAAGTAATCATGCCTCTATTTTCTCTTCCCCCTCGAAACGCATTCTTCAGCAGTGTAAGGACGGAGCACGTGGCAACGTTGCAGCGCGCGCGTTTTATGTTACGTGGGCTTTTTAAACCGGTAGATTGGCAATTGAATAGTACTCAAAGTCGGCAATAAATCGGCCCGCCGATTATATCGGCTGATTGACTTCATTAATTTAGTAAAGACGTTAGCTACCTGTAACAAAATAGTCTATAGTAAAATAGCAATATGTATATATAGTTCATCTTATAAATATATAGTACCTACCACTAATAACTAACTAATAATAACCACCTATTATGATCTGTGTTGTAATCGAAGAATAACTAGAACTAATGACTTAAATAATTCCTCGTTTGCTTTTAGCATAATATAGAATATTAAAGGAAAGAAAAAACATTTATTCAACACAAGAAACAAAAAAAAAACAAAAACAAAAAAGCTAAAATAGGTTTATAAAAGAAATATTTTTGCGTAGGTAGTGTGGAAAAGGTGCAACTCAGCATGGATCGGAGATATTTATACACTCCGCGGTGGTTTTCAATATGCATTGACTTTCTTTTTCACAAATGCAAATTTTTACTGATCATTTAAACGGTATTAATAATTGGAGAGGCTCGTGGTCGCTCACCAACTGGCTGGACAGACATTATTAAAAAAGCGACAGAAACCTCTATTGTTACTTGTACTACTATTTATTGTGCTATGGTATTTTTTTAGTTTCAGTTTCATGTATGGGGGGCCGCTCTCAATATTTTATTTGTTTATCTATCTAATACTATAAGAATCTTTGTCCTGACATACTGACTGACTGACTGACTCACTGACAGACAACGCACAGCCTAAACCGCTGGTCATAGAGACTTGAAATTTGGAGGGTATATTTGTCTTAGTAAATTTTGTCTTTTGTCTTTTGGGTGTACTCAGAAAGGATTTTTCAAAATTCACCCCTGAAGGGGATGAAATGGGGGTTCAAAGTTTGTATGGAGAAACAAGATTAGATAGTCTTTTTTATCCGAAACTTCACACAAGTGCTTCAATACAAAAATAAGTAAATACGTGTTTTAGGTTTTTTCGAAAATCCACCCCTAAGAGGGTGGAATGGGGTAACAAAGTCTGAAAATCAATATTGTTTTGGATTGCGCTGAAATTTGGCATACAGGTGGTTATTATGACTTTAGTATCAGCTAAGAAATAATTTTCTAAAATTCACCCCTTAAGGGGATGAAACGGGGGTTCAAAGTTTCTATGGAGAAACAACATTAGATAGTCTTTTCTATTCGAAACTTCACACAAGTGCTTGAGTACATAAATAAGTAAATACGTGTTTTAGGCTTTTTCGAATATCCACCCCTAAGAGGCTGAAATGGGGTAACAAAGTCTGAAAATCATATTGTTTTCGACTACGCTGAAATTTGGCATACAGGTGGTTATTATGACGTAAGTATCAGCTAAGAAAGGATTTTCTAAAATTCACCCCTTAAAGGGATGAAACGGGGGTACAAAGTTTCTATGGAGAAACATTTATGATAGTCTTTTCTATTCGAAACTTCACACAAGTGCTTCAGGACAAAAACTCGTGTTTTTCGATATTCCACCCCTAAGAGGGTGAAATGGGGTAACAAAGTGTGAAATTCAATATTGTTTCGGATTGCGCTGAAATTTGGCATGCAGATAGTTATTACGACGTTAGTTACCTCTGAGAAAGGATTTTCCAAAATTCACCCCTGAAGGTGATGAAACGGCGGTCCAATGTTTGTAGTATTTTCTATTCGAAACTTCATACAAGTGCTCCAGTAAAAAAAATATAAATACGTATTTCAGGTTTTTTTTAAAAATTCCACCTCTATGAGGGTGAAATGGGGTAACAAAGTGTGAAAATGAATATTGTGTCAGATTGCGCTAAAATTTGGCGTGCAGATAGTTATTACGACGTTAGTTCCCTCTGAGAAAGGATTTTCCAAAATACACCCCTAAAGGGGATGAAACGGGGGTTCAAAGTTTGTATGGAGAAACAAGATTAGATAGTCTTTTATATTCGAAACACAAGTACTTAAGTAAGTAAATAAGTGTTTCAGGCTCTTTCGAAATTCCACCCCTAAAAGGGTGAAGTGGGGTAGCAAAGTCTAAAATCAATATTGTTTCGGATTGCGCTGAAATTTGGCATGCAGATAGTTATTTTGACCAAGGTATCCGCTAAGAAAGAATTTTTCAAATTTCACTCTTCATGGGGATGAAGCGGGGGTACAAAGTTTGGATAGTCATTTTATTCGATATTTCACACAAGTACTTCTAAGTAAATACGAGTTTCAGACTTTTTCAAAATGCCACCCTAAGAGGATAAACTGGGGTAACAAAGTCCAAAAATCAATATTGTTTCGGATTGCGCTGAAATTTAGAATGCAGATAGTTATTATGACGTAGGTATCCGCTCAGAAGGGATTTTCTAAAAAATCCTCCCGGATACTGAACGGGGATTCAAAGTTTGTATGGCGAAATAAGATGAGATAAAGTACGTGTTGTAGGATTTTTTGAAATGGGGTAGGTAACAAAGTCTGAAAATTTGGTTTTTTGGTTTTTATAATTATAAATACTGAATTGCCTTAGTCACGCGATAACATGAAAACGGGTGAACCGATTTGGCTAATTCTTATTTTATGTATTTAATGCTAGAATCGTTTTTACAAAATAAAAGTTTTAAGTAAATAAAAGAAGTTTTTAACGCCGGCGAAGCCGCGGGGCACTTCTAGTTTTAGTATAAAAATCGTAAAGCGGTTTACAGAATACACCTACGGTCTACCATGTTTCAACTATGTAGTCTTAATAGTTTCGGAATAAAGTGGCTGTGACATACGGACGGACAGACAGACAGGCAGACAGACGTGACGAATCTATAAGGGTTCCGTTTTTTGCCATTCGGCTACGGAACCCTAAAATAACCTACTCCACATGTCGCGCGTGTGATTTTCAGTTGGCATTCGGAGGTCATTTGTTCCATACCTATATCATTATTCCATATTAACTGTATCATGATACTCGTACTACGACTTTTTCAAGACATTTCCGCTGCTGAATTTTTTAGTTCTATTTAATTCTACTCTATCAATAAAAGAGCAAGTAAACTCTTACTATCACGTAGGTCGCATAATTGATTGCTACTACAGATATTAATTATATTCATAACAAAACTACTTACAAATGTTCTTTATAATATTAATATAGATTAAAAAAAACTGGTCAAGTGCGAGTCAGACTTTAGTCCCGCAACACGGAGGGTTCCGAACGCTATCTAACGAATATCTAACGAACTTATAACACCAACTAAGTAAACGTTAACACAAAGGTATTAGTAATTAATATTATTAAATATCTGGTTGACCTAGCTTTGCTCGGTATTTTTGCCACTTAAACAGAAAAATATGACTCTTTTCGACATCTATTGGCGAATAATAATACTATTTTTTTTTAATTGAGAGCAACTAACTGCTTTAATGACACAATAACACTAAACCTACTTCTACTCGCCAATAGATGTCGGGCAGAGTCATAATTTAAGTAGATTATCGATAAACTTGATTATTGAAAACACGAACACAACAACATTTTCTGAAAATGAATCCTAGCTAGATCGATTTATCGCCCCCGAAATCCCCTGTTTACAAAATTTTATTTAATTGTTGGAGCAGTTTCCGAGATTCAGATTCAGATTCCGAGATTAAGGTAAACACGATATGAACGATTCATAGATCGTAAAAAACACGTTTTTTGTTTTAAGCCCCTTAATTTTTAACTTTGTTCTGTTCTTAGTATATGTTGTTATAGCGACAACAGAAATACATCATATGTGAAAATTTTAACCGTCTAACTATCACGGTTCATGAGATACAGCCTGGTGGTGACCTGGTAGTGACAGACAGACAGACAGACAGACAGACAGACGGACAGCGGCTGGCGCTTATAATAATTATATTAAGTAATTATATTAAGTCATAATGATGTCATCAAGGTATCAAAGGAGGATGTCCAAAATGGCCCTGTGCAATAAAAGCATCTGACACACACGATAATTAATTGTCTATTTTTTTTTTTTGAAAAATAATTTATTGTTCGATAGGATTTCTAGGATTGTTCCAAATATAAATAATTATCATGTATAAATAACATACATTAAAATAACAGCATTCGAACGAAAGAGTAACATCTCCTTTTATGGAGTTAGTCACTAAATCATTTGGCGGAATAATGTCGTCGGGTAAGTTTTTTTACTCACCCTGATGCAGTTATTATCAAATAAATTCTCCCGCAAAAGATAAGATCCTTGCAAAAGATAAATCATTTGCTAATCGATATTAAATTTGGTGGTCCATTCGATCACTTCTGTCCAAACACTTAACATCAAGAGCATTCATGGTTTGTTCATACAAACCAGTCAGAGTGATGTATAGGGATTGGGGTACATTTTGTGGGCGCATGAATGGTCGAAAGCAGCAGGGGATTTGCGCCCGTTGCGAGTATTATACCTTATTAAGAATTGCATATTGGGGTATAGGTATCAGGACCAACCACAAAATGTAAAACGTATATAAGATATTTCGAATATTTATAAGTATTTAATTGACGTCTTTTAAAAACTCATGTAACGAGAGAAGTCACTGGCTCCTATAATTATGCTAGCCTATGGATTCAATAATTTGTTAACAAAGCTGAGAACCGAGCTCAGTGCGTGCCATAAGAGAGGCATAGGTAGGCAAAAATTGGTTGATCTATTTAGGCGCTATGATGCTACGGACACACACATACACAGATACACACGTCAAACTTATAACACCCTTCTTTTGGTATCGGGGGTTAAAAATAGTATTTTCTACCAGTCATTCTGTAGGTGCAGTGTAAATTATGGCAGTGTAGTGAAAGATGAATAAAACTGGCCAAGTGCGAGTCAGCATCGCGTCTCTTATCGCACACTTAGGGAGGGTTCCGTACAATACGAAACATAACAGAGTTTCAACCTCATATATTTGATTATAATTGATATTACCCAGAATATTTGGTTTGGTCGCGATCTAGAAAGACGGGGCTCGTTTACTAGCGTTATCTATATCATTTTGCCGAAACTAATTAGATGACGTTTAAAACACGTTTTTTGTATGGGGACACCCTATAATTTTTAATTTTATTTTGTTTTTAGTATTTGTTGTTCTAGCGGCAACAGAAATACGCCATCTGTAAAAATTTCAACTGTCTAACTATCACGGTTAATGAGCTATAGCCTGGTGACAGACGGACAGACAGACAGACAGATTTGTGACGGATAAATTCGCCGTGAAGAAGAGAAAGAAGAGATAAAGTTTGTAATAATGATTATTTTGTCGTTAAAATAACTGTCAATAAATTTTATGTATGTTGGCGTATGTATGACAGGTTCTTTCGCGCTTATTTCGAACATCTTTCTAGTAATGAATAGTAAAATGAGAACAAATCAACAAGTGTTAAAGACTTATTCGACTATTCATCCACCGTAGAACTTCAAATATTTAGAAGCGATATATTATTTACAGATTCCCAAAAAAGACGGTGGTAAGTAATATGTTCGATTGCCTTGTCAATATATGCTTGAAATAATACTATTTTAAAATCTTTAACTACAACGATATCTTATGTGAATATATATTTTTGAATTTCACTCGAGTATGTAAAAATGTAAGTTTGTTTAATAATGCAGGAACAATACTTTATCTAATGTTGGTATATATATGGTATGGTTGGTTGGTATACATATAATATTAAAGTATTCTTTTGGGAATTATTTCAGGGTCTTGTCGTAATCTCATCAAGTCTAATGAAAATCTTCAGAGATTTTAAGAATCATCCGATTTACATAATGGGTTATTTTACTTGGAAGGATCGTCAGAAAATGCTTTAATATGTATAATCAAAACAACAAACAATTTTGCTTGTTGTTTTGATTATATGTTTTGTATTATTTGTAATGATTTGTCTATTTGTTTGTAGAAAATCTGTGCTTCCTTCGTGAATAACAAAACCTTCGTAGGCACTACAACTCGCGGAACATTTTTTTTAGGTTCTTTGAACTAATATGAGATCTGAAGAATTTTCCATTGCATGTAATTGAATGTAGTGTAGGTGCAATTTAGATAATTTATTGTGTAAGTAGTTAAAAGATAAATGGTTCTCCAGGCTTCACATGAGTGTGTCTATTAATTAAATTTGTCGACAACACGAAGAAAATCATATTACTTTTAAATAGATCGTAAATATTGATTGGTTTTTCTATAACTATCAGCGACTTATTAAAATTAAGGGCCTCAAATGTTGTTTCTAATCTTTCGCTTCGGTTTGTCGGAATTCTTCGTTATCTGGCCAGTGAATAGTTGTCCCTAATGGTGCATTGTCAGGACTGGCGCCTATCGAGGAGCCAACGGCTCTCAGTAACATTATCGTTGTCCTCCCACTCGTTTTGCCTTCCCCTGACCTCTAGCTTTACCACAACACAAACTATGTAAATTACTATCGACTACTAACACGCTCATTGTCTCATTTCAAACCGCTGCAAACAATTCACGCCTAAAACAAACCATTGCATCTAACACGTTATTTAACCCTCATTGAGTATCTACATAATAAGTTACCGCGTTTATGTGTCGTGCAGCTTTATTGTCCGAATGACGCTCCAGAACCGGCCGCAGCACCAACAGAAATTCATAAAATGACCACATACGACGAAACGGATGTTCATCATCTCCGAATGTCTCTATGGCAGACCCTCATTTCATTTGATATGTTAACGATATGGCACCGAACACTCTCGGTCAGCGATAGCCTTTTCATCTGTCAAGTCTTAACAACCATGGAATTGGGTTATAATTTACGATTTTATCTCTCACGGCACCCCGCATAGGGGCAGCGGTCAGCGGCGAAAAAAGTAGGCACCAGCGGGGTAATAGAACGATAATGGTCACTGGTGACCGCCACGCCCGCCCTGTTGTGACTCGCCAAAATAGAGTCGTAATAATGAAAGATGACCCGCGTAAGTTGTGCGTAATTTAGTGCGTTCAGGCAACGAGCGCCGGGGGCCGCTTTGTTGTCGCTTAACCGGTGCGCGCCTCCGCTGTGTACTGTGTTTAGCTGTCGGGGGTGATTCAGTTTCACTTTTGTTGGTCACTATATGTCCGATTCGTATTTATTGTCAACATCAGCCGTAGATAACGTCGCGCCCGTAATAAAGACGGGCGAGTCTATTATTGCGAGTCGCGTGTATTTACTGGTGCGGGATGATAAATGGGGCGCGGAGATGAATCATCGAGCATCGACGAGGTCGCGCTAAGCCCGAGCCTTAGATTGATGCGGCCGGGCTGCGGGCCTGACAAATAGCCGGTCACCGGAGGCGTCGCAGGGCGTCTTGCCATAAATAAGGATTACGCTCGTGACCACGCAGTCTTGCGGAGTGGACGCGCCGGTGGCCGGGTGATGGCCGCCGCCGTGCGAGGCTCATGTCAGCCATCTCCGGCATCCACATCGTTTGTCACCGACGCAACTTCGAGAAAATCCGGCGGAGGAAGCATAATTCGTAAAACCCCAATTCACGAAAGCGTTTCGCCGGCGGCAGTATCCGAGTTGCGAATTTGCGTTACTTCGACACTTAACCTCGAATCACAAGTTAGAAGTCGGGCATCAAGTTGGGCGCGAGGAGCTAAGCCGCCCGTTGTAGGCGCGGCGTCGACGTCTGCGTCGCAAGTGCGCCCGCGGCTTAGGGGCTCTCACCCAAAACTCGTCAAGCTCCGGAACCGGCGTCAAACCGTCGTTTTACTTATCGTGATTCTCGATCTCTCAGTATTTACAGCCTAATACTTTTCGCTCTAAATTGCATTTGCCGAGAAAAGTCTTGTTAAGTATAAAGAAGATTTAGATACGATACGAAGCAGTGGGTATATCCCGGCATTGTGTTCACATATAACAAGGTTAATGCCTGTATTTGAAATATCGTATGGAAACTTGAATCCTTAGTATGAAATGAAATCCTTGTATATTCACCCTTATTGACTCTTTTTTCAGCAGGGTAGAACATCCACCAACCAGCATCGCTTCTTGTAGGTTTCTATTGATAACTGTGACCACATACCATCAATTAGGTTACATGCTTGAATATTGCTGTGCAACATATAATTGACCGAGCAAGTGTAGCGAGCAAAGCGTCTCAGTTTCGACTAGGCCAAAATGCTTTTGTCCGGATGTTTGTCTGTGTCTGTTCTCGCCTGTATATAGGTCGCATTTTTCGACCGATTATGACGAAAATTGCCACACGAGTTCCTTGATTAATTTAAGCTTTTTTGTCGATCTCGTTTTTTTGATTTGGGGAAAATAGGGGGGAAAGGGGAGAAGTTTGCTGTAGCGTTATTTATCAACGGATTTCAGTCAAGTTGGAAAGGCATACCAAGGATTTCATTCTACACAAGGTGTTACAAAAAAAAAAATCAAAAAGGGGGAATGGAGGGACGGGGGGAGGGGGCGGGGGAAGATTTCTGTAGCGTCGTTTATCGATGGATTTCAATCAAATTTGAGAGGCAAACTAAGGACTTTTACAAGGAATTTTACATAAGATGTGGCGAAAAAAAATCCAAGAAGAGGGAGAAGAAAGGAGAAAGGGGTGAAGTTTGTTGTAGCGTTATTATGGACGGATTTCAATTTTTATAAGGGCACGCCAGGTCTACTGTTCTCACAGAACTACTAGTAATCAAGATCGTTTCAATTATTTTTTTCTTTTAAAAGAAACTAAATAACCGACTTCACTTGCAGCGCGAGTAATTTTCAGTAACAAGTTTGAGGTGTTTATCTCTATATCTCTGGAGATAGTCATCGATACATAGACCTAGATCAAATGAATAATGGAGCCAAACGGGAAGTACACCCTCTCAAACAAATATAATTTTCCAAATCGGTTAATAAGCGACGGAGTTCTTACTGAGGTAACATAATTAAAAATACAATCGAATTGAAATCCTCCTCCTTTTTAGGGTTCCGTAGCCGAATGGCAAAAAATGGAATATATATTATTATAGTTTCGTCATGTCTGTCTGTCTGTCCGTCCGTATGTCACAGCCATTTTATTCCGAAACTGTTAGGACTACAGAATTGAAACTTGGTAGATAGATGTATTCTGTGAACCGCTTTCCGATTTTTATACAAAAATAAAAAATATAAAAGTTTAGATCCCATACCAGGAACTGAAACAAAAAAAAAAATATTATGGTTCTTTTAAGTGTTTCACACTTTATATTTTTGTAAATTATTAAATACAATCCAAAATTTAATCTTAATTGGCAAAGCACCGGAACATGTTATTCCGGAGGTTGCGGGTTCAAGTCCCGTCGGTACGATGAAATTTTGGATTGTATTTAATAATTTACAAAAAAAAAAATCTTCACACCTATACGTGTTGGGTGTCTATGGATAGGTCATTAAAAATGACATCGAGGTTCCTAAAATTATTCTTTCTCAAAGTCAATCATTTGAAAGATAGGCGCGTCTAAAGTGGTAAAATGTGTATCCCCCCCTCTAACTTTTAAAGTATGGCAGTGATAAATCAAAAAAATATATATGGTGTAGATCTCAATAAAAACTAACAAAGAAAGTTGGTTTGAACGTGATACAGTCAGCAGTTTTTGAGATATGGCGACCGCAAAGATAACTTTGTTTTTCATACGAACACTATGAAAAACAAAGTTAATTTTTTAGTTGCGAAAAATCATAGTTATAGAATACTTTACTGTGTTACGGAACCCTACGAGTGCGAGTCCGACTTGCACTTGGCCAGTTTATTGAAGTTGGTTAAAAAAGACTGACTAACGTATAACCTAAACCTATATGTATACTCATCATACCCAATGAAAACTTTGAGATTGACCTGACGAGAAGTTCAGATATCAAGTCATCTCAGCAGTCGGCAGTCGAGGATTCGCAAGGGCCCGGGCACTCTTCCTGTGAAGCAGATCGTAAGTTTACAATCTTGGTAGTTGTAGATCCAAATTGTCAAAGTTTCGGTTGCCAGCTTCCCCGGTTGACAGTAATCTCTTTTATAGCTGAGGGATCAGGCGAATAATTCAATCATGGCTCACGTATCCCGCACCAATAAACAAGTTAGGCCTTCAGTTCGGGGAAAGTGTAGGAACGTTCACGCTCGTGCTTAAATGTTTCGCAATAACAATTCGAATAAAAGGGATGGAGGTAATGTTGGCCAATCTGTGATACGGCGTTACCGGCGGTACGTGTCCGCCCTATTTCATAATGAGGGGTGATAGTGTTATCTCGTGAAATCTCCAATTACACACACAGTGTTTGTGTCGGCGAGGCCGGCCCGCGGGATTAGCCGATGGCTAGTCTTCTCACGTCGGCTCGGACCGGGTTTCAATTAGTGCGGCCCGCTCCGCCCGCTAAATGACTATATTGGTTTATGGCCTCTATGAATATCTTAAGGACGGACATATTACGAAACAAACGACGCCAGATAATACTTCAGAAGTCAAAACAAACCGTTGGTAGATGTCACTTACGGCTCCAAACCCTTCCCACCCCATTATGTTTGATGTTCTAAAAACACGGAAGGGTTATGTGTTATACATACATTTAATGAATTCGTTATTTTTTTAATCACGGATCTACATAATAATTTGGAAGGGACTTCCCGTCCATCCGACAAGTTGATTGATGTGCCTGCCTAGATTTATTTGTCCGAAAAGCAGCACGCCACACGTCCGCGAAGCTTTTACCGGACGAATGTGGCATCCGTAATACCTTTGTTTCATTTTTAAATACGTCCCTCATAATTAGCGTAATAAATAATAAAATGATAATATTACGAGGGCCATCTTGTGAAACGCTTTAATGCCGCGCGTCGGGGGGCGCCCGCGGCGACCGCATGTCAATCACTGCGGTAAATGTAGAACAATTCTTATTTCGAAAAAACGAATAAAAATGGGTATCAGTTTTATATTTAGTGTCCTTGTCTGGCCGTAGGGCGCGAGGTGAGACGTGAGAGCGACGGGAGCGGTTGAAGTCGCTCTTGTGGTAACATCTGTGCTTTATAATAGACGCTTACGTAGGCTTCTTTTCGGGGATTCGCTGCGAGCCCGGTGGGATCGCTTCAACATGATTGATCTGTTTATTTTACATTTTAAAGGAGCATTTTTACGGTTGCTTGTCAACTTAATAACAAAGTGTTTTATTTCGGGACACGTTAAGTTCGGTTTTATTGATAGGTTTCTTTTAACATTATTCATGATTATTTATTTCTCGTGACGGATCAGAGGTATTTTGAATTCGTGTCTACCAAATGAGTCAGATACAAATCGGTTATGATTGGCATTTTAGTAAATCGAGATGTTTAAAGAGTATGATAAATGTACCTACTTACCTACACATTATTTTAAAAGTTAAGTACCTTTAACATATACCTATATCAGAGGTCATTTTCATAATTAAATATTTAAGGCTATAAAAAATAAGGGTAAGAATTTAGGACTATTAGCTAAAAGGTATCAACGACAAACACAAACACGTGACCACTGTTGGTGGGTGTACAAGTATCAAGCTTAACAAAAAACATCTCTCTGCATCTACGGAAGATGCTTTAGCGAAATACATTTTCTCTAAAGTGTCTACGGAACCTAGATGCTTTATGTATTAGGCGCCGTTCGAAAAATAATAAAATATAATTAGCTGTGCCCCACAGCTTTCTCGTCATTAATTTATCGCAATAATAATTTTGCGTAATGTGTTAATCCGGGCTACAATATAACTTTAAAGGTACGGACACACCGCGGCGTCCTGCTATCTGCGGGCGCGATCTCAGTACTTTTCAATTATTTTCTGATCGGCTTTGGTGTGAACCAGTCGGTACAAATACCACTGCGCTATCTGATCGCCGCCTAGATCGCGCACGTAGGACGCTGTGGTGTGTCCGTACCTTAATCCTGGCTACCTGTTTTTGAGTGATTGAGAACCAAACGATTACATTTTTTTCACATTACAATACAAGTTAAATATAATAGACCGTACATACACTTAACCCTCAACATCTTTAATACTGCTTTGTTAATCCCGGGATGTAAGCGACGCACACAAAGAAAATGTAATCACAGCGTTAAATTATATTCAGAAGATACTGTTAGTAGAGACTTTAAATATGGTGTAAGTAGCCAATAAACATTAAATAAAACTCCAAAACAGGTTCATCGATTTTTTAATTAATTACTGTAGTCAATAGGACAGGAACAGACGAAGCGATTGAGTAATAAAAATGTCCTTTATTTAAGAGCCTACAGCACAAAAACTATGGTACTGGAGTACCAATTTTCGTTTCGCTTGCGACTGTTGATCGTAAGTGGACCTGAGAAAGAAATAAACTGGCCAAGTGCAAGTCGGACTCGCTCTAGTAGGATTCCGTACCACACTACAGTATTTTATAAGATCGAGCAAAAAATACCACTATAATTTTTCGCCAGCAAAAAAACAATAAATTAATCAACATTTTATTTCTTATCACGCCATCTAACGTCTAACAAAGGTGTTAGGGATCGACATTTCAATATAACGCCTTCTATGGGACGTTTACCTAACTAAGCGTTCATAGATGGCGTGAAATGCCGAAATAAACACGTTTCTTGTATGGGGACCCTCTATTATTTTTAATTTTATTCTGTTTTTAGTATTTGTTGTTATAGCGGCAACAGAAATACATCAAATGTGAAAATTTCAACTGTCTAACTATCACGGTTCATGAGATATAGCCTGGTGACAGACGGACAGACAGACAGACAGACAGACAGACAGACAGACAGACAGACAGACAGACAGACAGACAGACAGACGGACAGCGGAGTCTTAGTAATAGGGTCCCGTTTTACCCTTTGGGTACGGAACCCTAAAAAACAATTATTATTTATTAGACAAAACGCAAATCAATTACGGATGCAATTAAGATCGATACATGAATTAGAATTAGCATTAAAATTATTTTTTTTATTATTTTGTTAATTTACAGACAATAAGCTCACGATTAAAATTCTTACAATATGAGCTTTTGAATGTTTCACTAATTAGTTGGAGGGGTTAACAAGAATACTAGTAATGTGCAACCCACATTGCTAGTTAGCTTTTATTAAGAAAAGAATCTGATTCCTACATTTAATTTATCCCGTAAACAAAAACATTGTATCGGAAATTGGTATAACGATAGAAAAACACAATATGAAAATATAGAAACATTTTTTATGATCTGATAATATCATATAGGATTATCAAAGCTAACGTTTGACCTCTATCTCACCTGTTAGCATAGAAAAGATAATAATACTACGTACTGTTAGTGACGATGCGTTCGAGGTTGGTAGCACGCTAGGCCTAGAATGGGAACTGGCTCCTAACATTAATACCATTGATTGTACAAATTCACTTATTAATTCATTTATTTAAAAGGGCTTTTAAACAACAAGTTTATGTTTTTTTGGTAGGTAAATCGATAATCGCATCGTCTGAGCGCGTCCTAAGCCATATTTGTACTGAGAGCGGGCTCGTTAAACGTTCGAGCGGAGATAAAAAAGAGAGCTGCTCCCGCGCAGCCGCCGCCTTATCGGAAGCAATTACACGTTGTTCACTTTATTAATTTTCATAACTACCCTCACAACATCAAAGGATGCCGGCATCGCGTGCGCCGCCCTTGGGACTTGTCGCGAGTTACGAGATATAGCGGATTCATTCTTCCTTAACCTTAACTCCGTTAACGATGACAAAAGCCGGGGGTACATACTTACCTATCATTAGCTATATATTATCTTACCATCTTGCAACTAAAGAAAAAGGTTAAATCAGTTTTAAAAAGTTACACATATGAAGAAACGGAAAAATTGTTAGTTGTCATAAACAAACACACACACACACAAACACACACACACACACTGACACATAAACACACACACCCACACTACACACACACATTTTTTATTTGAACTTTATAGATTAATGTGTGATTTAAGGCATGCAAATTTAAATTACATTGTTTTTATTTTATGAAGAAGTTCAAGAATTTATATAAATTTTAGTATTTTAAGTAGCACGTCGTCACAACAGTTGCTCATAATGTTTGTCACTTAATTGGGGGTGCACAGTTCTCAGCAATACAGGCTTTTTGTCTAGCGCAGAGTTCTGTGGATCTTAGTAGGTATAGCTACACCTAATAAATTATTATAATATTTTTTAGTTATTAGTCCCACTAATTTGTTGCTAATTTGCTAAGTTTTGTTTTCTTGATATTGTTATGTCTGTGTAAAAGTTGAAATAAAAAAAATAAAATTAGATAAACCACTTTGTAATTTGCCGGTCTTTGATAATATATAAATATAAAGTTTTAAAAGAATGATATCATGAAAATCCTTTCGTTGATTTTATCTGATATTTATAATCTATGACTTTCGTTATAATTTAGTGGAGATGGCAATGTTAATACATGACAAACGTTCGTTAATTTGTATCAGGTCCTTTTATTAATAGTGAGGTATTGTTATTTTCGCAGACAAGAGTGTTGCTCGACCGGATCATTAATATCTTAGACATAATATTAATAATATTAATCATTATGCTATCATTATCAGCCGGTGTCAGTCCACTGCTGGACTTAGGCCACTCCCAAGATGCGCCACTGAGTCCGATCTTCGGCTCTTCTTTTTTCTTTCATTATGCTATTATTACTTGTAAAAACTTGCAGCAGACTTAAACTCTACAGTTTAGCACTTGTCTGTAATTTCTTTAAACGCTTTACTCCCGTGTTTCGTTCCACACACAGAGCTACTGTTTACCGCGCTGAAACCCTTGAAGACGTTTTAACAGCACTCTTGCGCTGCATACTCTTTGATCTTCGGCGACACTTCAAACGTCTTCTTACCAGTCTTCCTTAAAACTTGTTTATCTAACAAAATTACTCATATCTGCGACTGAAACATATCTTAAATGTAACCAAAACGAACGCCGGATAAAATAAAAGATAGGATAACCGAACACAATAAATCAGTATTCCAAGACAAACAAAATTTACATGCATCGCAAGAGGTGAACACTGGAACAGAGGAGAGACTTATCTCGCCAAAACGATTCCCACATAAATAAAGCTCATCGGATATGAAACGGTATTTACATAAGAAAAATATAAAAAGGCCTAAACGATAGGTCCGTAAGGGCGGATCGAGGTTCGGTACGCGGCTCACGTTCCGCCGAGCGGTGCTCCTTTAATAACAATACAAAATATCAGTTCGTTCCTTCGATCGCAAATCTCCGTCAATAACATATCCAATAGTAGCGCTCAATTCATTTCGACATAATCTAATATAGCGGGGCACGTTTCCCGGGTAAATCTACCACCACATGTCGCCAAGATGGCCGCCGCGCCCGGCCGAAACGCGAAACCAAAGAAAAAGGAGATCACGAATCGGTAATATCTTTCGAGTCCATAAAGTTAAACGTTTATTTGCAGTGATATTTTGTCCTTTTGCGGATATTGCTTTACTATGTAACCGCTGTTTGGGCAAGACACGCAGCGGACTTATGAATAAATAACGTAAAATACCTAGTTTTTGGATCTGATAGTCAAGTTCTTGTTATGAAACGATTTCCCTTAAGTTGTGGGATATAATTTGGCTGACCAGTTTTAGTTTTGAAAATAGTTTACTACCAGAGTTATCTATGAAGTAAAAGCAAATAGTATTAACCGATCACTTCCTTACCTAAAATAAATGGTTATCTAGGAAATACAAGTTCAACACCGAGCACTGTAGGTACTCTATGGCTTTTTTTTACATAAAATAACTTGGACGAAATCGATACACAACACCAGAATCAGTAACGAGGCTTTGTAAGTAAGGTTATAATAACCACTAGTCATTGACCTACGGCATCTATAATATATGGTACTATTCTTATTTTAAAATCGAAAATTATTTTCTACTTTTCAATTTCATCATTTTTTGTATGTAACATACATACAAATAAATTATTTTTCAAAAAAATTAAAACCGACTTCTTAACCACAAACAGGCACTCAAAAGCGAAAAATAAATGACAATATAATTATTGTAAGCGCTACCCACTTATCTATTTGAAGTCGGTGCTAGCCAAGTCTATTGGATAGTAGATAGATACTATGTCTGTAGTAGTAGTAAGTAGGTAGATAGATACATGTAGGTAGTATCTATCTACTACCTATTAGACTTGGTTGGCACCGACTTGACTTCAAATAGATAAGTGGGTAGCGCTTACAATAATTATATTAAGTCATTTATTTTTCGCTTTTGAGTGCCTGTTTGTGGTTATGAAATCGGTTTTATTTTTTTTGAAAAATAATTTTTTTTACTCATCTTAGTGCAAAACAAATTAAAATTAAAATACATGCATCTATAAAATTTCGTGTCTGGGCCGTTACACACTGACGGATATATACTCTGTGAACATTTCAAGTATGTACCTATTACGGTTCAGAAGATACAGATCTGTAAAGTGCGCTCATAATAGACACACGGACGGACGGACGGACGGACGAACGGACGGACGAATGGACGAACGGACAGCAAAGTCTCAGAAAGTGTTCATTTGTTACCCTTTGGAACCCTAAAAAATTGACTTCAAATGCCGCGCTAGTCAAAATATCCACTAGTCATAATGATGTCATCAAGTTATCAAAAGACAATGTCCAAAATAGCCCTGTGCAATAAAAACATCTGACACACACGATAATTAATTGTCTATTTTATTACAATAATTCCAAATACTTTTATAACACGGATTAGTTGTATTCCAAAACGAATATTAAAAAGTATTATTTGCGATTAAATACTCAAATACTCATTTATTGATAAAGCTGATTTAGAAGTCATTTCTGGTTTTTTGTTACGGAAGTAACTCAAATTTAATAAATAATACTACAACTTATGTACATAAGTAGACATTCAAAGATCATAATAAAACAATACAGGGCAGAAAATAAAATTAAAAATTAATGGTACAGTCAATTATAAATATTAAATTAAAATTAAAATATTACATATTAAAAGTCAATAATTATATTTGGTATTCATAATTACATTATTTCATTCTCAAGAACTCGTTAAAATCATAAAACGTTATTATCGTTATAAACATTATTAATATTAATCGTCGCCATATGGCCGCCATCGTCACCAAACGTCATGTCATGTCAAAAAATATTAGGTATGCAACGTTGCACCCTAAAAAGACTTTGCCCGGTAGAACATTGGTGTGAAGACGTATTAATTCTTATACCTTATTCTAATACCTTTGTTTCTATCTCGCTCACAGTTACCGTAAGAATATCTGTCAAAAACCAAAATCAACGTGAAGAATGAAGAATCAACGTGATGTAAAAACATTATTCAAGGTCATATTTGTTAGTCTTCAAAAGTATATGCAATAGCAACCTCTATTGTGTAAAATCTTCTTGGGACTCTTCTTCTAAAACCAGTACATTTTCCTATGTTTGAGGTATTTATCTCAATATCTCTGGAGATACTAATCAAATCTCGATGAAATTACAATGGGACCACCTCGGTAATGTACCCTACCTATTAAAAGAAGAATCATTTGAATCCGTTCACAATTGACGGAGTAATCGCGTAACATACACACAAAAAAAAATAAAAAAAGACATACAGGCGAATTGAGAACCTCTTTCTTTTTTGTGAAGTCAGTTAAAAAATAAGTTACTCCGTCAATTGTGAACCGATTTGAATGGTTTTTTTTACATTATAATGTGATCCCATTGTAATTAAATCGATATCTAATAAATAATAAATAAATAAATAAATTTTTACAATTTTATATTTAAATTTTATATTTTTTAAATGTTTACATTTATTTCAAAAAATTGTTTCAATAATTATACTAGAAGTTGTGAGGCTATTATGATCATGTTCATTCTTGAGTATCTGCTGCTGAGATAGGCTCATCACCTGTGTTTCAGCATACAGCGCTCTCCCCCGAAGGTTAGCAGTTAGCCGTACTTAAAAAACAATTGTATACATTTAAATATTATACTAAGATATCTAAACGTATAAACAAAAATAAAAATTAAACCGTTTTATTGGACATGTATGAATGACATGTAGTGTGAAAGTGAGTCCTCTAGGTGTATTAAATGTGAAAGTGAGTGTATGAGTGTGAGAGGGTGTGTGGATTGTAAATGGTGAGTGTGTGATTTGTACACATACCTATGATTTAATGAATTCTAGGTCATATCTGATAAGTATCTCTATAGATATGACGATAAACGTCTTAAACTTGCTACTGAAACTGACTCGCGCGGCATGGAAGTCGGTGGTTTTAGTTTAAACTTGTTTTTATTATTATTAAAACGTGTTTTTTTTATATATGTCTAAAAACATTTCAGCTACATAGCCAACAGTTTTTCTAGGAAAACTAAAAATTACTTAACCACGGCTCCATTAAAGAAAATAGATCTTTCTTCGTATACTCCAGTCTGTACTTGTTGTACTTAATTGTCTTCAATTTGAAGGGCGAAGGGGTGGTATCGGAAAAACTTACCTACGTCTTTACCAGTAGATACGAGTATGTAAAGTACCACAGGTGAATACCTCGTATATATATTAGGTAATAAATACATTTTATATATAGGGTGTTTTGTGGATGGAACGACAAAATTTTTTGGGGGTTTGGGGGATCATGCGCAAGTTTTCCCCGGTAGACCCGAAGTCCTATGTGTCACCGGGTTTCAGATAGGTTTTTTTAAATCTCCCAGAGTTCTTGCCTTTAAAGCATCCTCTTCGTCATTCCTCTTAACCTTAGCGAACAAGTATCTCTTATTCTGACCACCTCATTAATAATATCTTTTATTATATAATCACCACTGGGTAGTGGTGATCACATAACATAACTCCATAACACCATAACACCATCCCAACACCCCAAAAAAATTTTTCGGTCCATCCACTAAACACCCTGTATACATTTAGGAGTCAAAATTTTCTTTTATCGCACCTGCGATTGTATTTGAGTTAAAAATATATAAAAAGGCCAAGAATAGATTTTATAATTAAATAGGCAGACGCCTAAACATCTAACAAACGAAAAAAATTTGACTCAGAAGTAAAAAAAAATTATCCTCTTATCTATAAAGTCATATAAATGCGAAAGTTTCTACTTTCGTTATTCAACCAAGCGAAAACTGATCTGGATGATATTTGGCACACAGATAGTTTATATGTAATCTAGAATAACACATAGATAATTATGTATGTTTATGTGAGGAAGTTGATCACCTTCATGCCACGGGGAACAACTAGTAAATAAAATATATATGTTAGTTAGTCGGTTATTAATGAAATACATAGAGAAAAATGTGTAAAACCACGCGGATGAAACCGCAGTACTCCACTAGTTCTATATAAAGTCAAATAACTAGGTAGGTAGAAGTTTTATGTGCTACAACCATGCGCACCGGAGTAAGTAATTTGTCCGCCCACCGGTCTCGCTGTTCAAATAAACGCACGGAATCGTCGCAATTAGGGCTGCCTTTCTAATGCATTGATTGATCAATCATCGACCACCGAAGGAAATGCTTTGTCCGTGGAATGATATACGGTACGATTTGTACGTGAACGTGTTTCCCTTACTACCATGTAGCGTAGAGGCATAGTGTAGGTGCATGTTGAGATTGCGATTGGTAGAGACAGAAAATAAGGTCGTTTCTCAGCTCGAGAGACGTGCTAATTCCTGGTCAGAAAGATAGTCTCTTGTACTAAGATACCGTTTCTCATATTAGTCGCAAGCATCGGTATTTATGTAGGTAGAGATAGCCTACCATTATGCCATTTCCACATCTCGCACGTATGCAGAAAGGACAAACGCTTAAAACGCGTTGTGTGGTAGGACCACGTGTCTATGTAGGAGATACTTATCAGATCTCAATAAAATTACAATGAGACAAAACGGAAAGCGTACTTTCTCAAATGAAAAAAGAATTTTCCAAATCGTTTAAGAAATGACGGAGTTCAGGGGTAACAAACATTAAAATAATATAGGCGAATAGAGAACCTCCGTTTTTGTGAAGTTTGTGTGAACATTTTGTGGTATACTTTCCCAAAAGTTTAAGAAATTACTCACAAGTGTTTAAATTATACGTTTCATCATCACCATCATCAGCCTATCTCTGTCCACAGCTGGACATAGACCTCATCTATGACACGCCACTGAGCTCAGTCTTCAGCTCTTTGTTTTCAACCGCTGCCAGCGAGCTTGCGTATATTATCGCTCCATCTAGTTGAAGGACGCCCTACACTACGTTTGCCGAGCCGTGGTCTCCACTCTAGAACACGTCTACCCCAACGGTTATCAGGTCTACGACAGATGTGACCAGCCCACTGCCAATTAAGCTTGCTAATCCTTTGAGCTATGTCGATAACTTTGGTTCTCTGACGGAAGACTTCGAATTCGATCCTTCAGAGGAACTATACTTATCAGAGAGATTATACATTATACGTTTACGATCTATCTAAATTATAAAATATATATTTTATTAAATTATACGTTACATCTTTCACAGTTTTCTGAGTTTTTCAGCCTTAACTAAGGTACGGACAAACCGCAGCATCCTGCGTGCGCGATCTAGGCTGCGATCATTCTTCTTCGCTTCGATTCTTTCAGCGCAGTAGTATTTTTACCAACTGGTTCACACCAAACGCGATCAGAAAACAATTGAAAAGTACCAAGATCGCGCCCGCAGGATGCCACGGTGTGGCCGTATATTTAGAAGAAGAAGGTTAGATCAAAGAGTTCATTTCTACATTGTTACAAAATAAAAATATAAAGTGTGTAAAACCTAAAGAAACATAATATTTAGGTCATTTATATTTTGGTCACAGCGTCACGAATGCAAAAACACGAAGCCTACACAAGCCTGAATTTCAACGTCTCGCCGAGAATATCTCTTTAATCTCTTTTGTAAGTAATGTAGTCTTGTCCTAGCAGTCCGGTGGGCGGATGTCACGTGCGATTGATTTCCATTAAATCCGGCGCGTGCTTCGTCCATCTGAATGGATGCAGCCTTCGCCGCGACCATTGCCGCTGATTAGGGGGATGAAATGGATAGACCGCCTCGCTGGACTGCTTAATTCACTTATATACTAATTCTTATATAGATAGCGCTGGTTTATGGAAGAAAGAATGAATAATAAGAACGAATAAGAAATAGTTAATTCAATCCGTAACGTGAGTGCAAATTGTTGCCATTGGTTAATGTGGAACTTCATTCAAGGCTTTTATAAAAATATGAATGGAAAATGTTTTCGAAGAATTACACGTACAAGAAACCTAACAATACTTTTATTTCTGACAAATTATTACCCAAGTTATGAAATGGTTATAACGCCGGTGGTCCGGCGGGTTGAGGAACCGAAGACACCTAGTAGTCATTTCGGTAGTGATAGGTAGTGATTGTATGTACGTGTATACTCGGGGCATTGTATTAGTGTAATCGGCTGTCCCCGGAGACAATGGCGCGCGTGACTCCATCAGCCGCCGCCCGAACTGATTGTATGGAATCTTCCATAAACAATACCGACCCATTACACGAACCATGATTGCCTACCTATTTCCCCGCTACCGAGAAAATGGCACAACGAGAAAATTAACTCGCAATTTCAAACTTTTCTCTAACAGAACCTTTACTTGATCAATTACTTTTTGATACCCCTTTTTCGGAAAATGCCTTTTTTATATCGCAGTAAATTTCGAGAAGGCTTACGCCGCCTAAAAATTAATTGATCGGATCTCGTTTCTCGGAGGAAACAGCGCGGAAGAGTTTTAATTAGCGAGAAAAAAGCACCACAAAGTTCCTCGGTAAAAAAACCGGGGACAAGGGTGGGCGCGGAGTAAAATCTCCCGCTCGTAATGCGGGCAACATTTGTGTGAGGAAGACGCTCAGTAATGGAAGACAAATTTCAATATAATTTGCAATACATAAGCGTGTTACTTTAATAGCCCAGAACCACCCTTCAAATTAAACGGGGCTTAAGTTTTATTTTATTTTTTCCTCCTCGATTGGATCGCGGGGGAGTCGCAGGGCCCCGAGAAAAAATATAATCCGAGCAAATTAATTGCTGCTACAGGCAATAGTGGCGCGGCCGCGATGCCGCCAAATCAAATTAAGGACGCGCTATAAAAACCAAATTAGTGCCCGCTTTAACCGTGAGAGGGTATTTAGTTACAAGACGTTAGTTCAAATCCCGCCATTTTCATTAACAATAAATATCTGGATGCATCCGCGCGGAATCCTTATTGTTTTACTTTTTACACCCTTGTGTCCGGGGTCCCGGGTCCCGAGTCCCGGCGAGTCTTGGCGACGTCTTCCACCGCACGGCGCTCGCGCGGCTAATTTCTTCTTTTTGTTTACTTACCGAGAGAAGGTAATAAAAATTTGTGTTGCGCGAATTGTAGGTATGGACTTAAAATTTTATATAGCCGCCGGTCCCGAGCGAGTTTTGCATTTAATTGAGAAAAATTTAGGGTCGGCGAAGCGCTTCTGTGCGGACTCTTAAACTAATTGGATGGCCGTTATAACTTTTTGTTTAAACGTTTGCGCAATCCGTGGAACTGAAACGGTGAAAGTTTACCGAAAAAAATGTTTTGTTTTTAAATCTTATTATTGCGTATCAGGGCCGACCATAAATCGGATTGTGCAGTCAGATGGGTTCCTTATCGACCGTTATTTCGGGCGGGCGGTTGTCCCATATTTCATACAGATGCATTTATCGTGAAGGGGTGAGTTTGATGTGTTTTTTCTACGTGTTAGCCCTTAATTACAGGCGATACAGTAAATTAGAGGGCGGCGGTGATCTAAAACAATAACCTTACACCGTCATTAGTGCAGCCCGTCACAGATTGGTGCCTGCACCTTCGTAATGTGACGACATTTATTCCCTGCACATTTAATTTAATCTTGAAGGCATTTATTATGTCCAGAGATTGTATGCGATGATACTATCTTATTATGTCAGGTAAGTAATTGCAGACTAACGTGATTACTCGGATGTTAATCATTTTTAAGATGGTCGCGTTGGCTCTCGCTCATCAATAGTAAGGAGAATACCTATAACGGCGTATTCATAGAGATTGTGATAAACACGTATCGGTGGCTTTGACACAAGTAACAAGTAGTTTACACAAGTAGTAAGTTTGCTATCTCACCTGTTGGTAAGTGATGATGCGGTCGAAGATGGTAAGCACGCTAGGCCTAGAATGGGAACTGGCTCTCAAGGATAGCTGCCGGAACACATTAGATGTTTGGCGACAGATTTTCTAACTTGAGGGTGAAAGCTGGCCAGGCGGACACTAGATAGTGTCCTATACCACCATGCGGGGTTTTTTTGTTTCTTAACGATGTTTTTTCCTTCACCGGAGGGCCACTGTGAAAGCGCACATACGTTTTCGGTAGAAAATCCATTGGTGCACGGCGGGGATTGAACTCGCTACCTATGGCAACAAAGCCGACCGTTCTCCCGATTACGCCACCGGGCCCTCAAAGTTCACGAGCAATGTGAGATCGTGGTGTTAAATTACCTCATAGTTATGTTTGTGAATACGGGTTAAGCTCCACAGGCTCTACTCCACACAATAAGAATATAGGCGTTATTAATAATGCCGCGTTAGATACATCATTATTTATTAAAATTATTAATTATTACCCAATGTACTATATTATATTATAATACTAGTCACTATACGAGAAGTTATGTTTAGAAGCTGTGGTAAATTTTTAGAAGCACTTCTTAAAATACTGTACATTAATTTTGGTACTTTAGTTAACATAAGCAGGTAGGCACTTACTTCTGGCTAGTAGTAAAATTAATAAACTATGGACCCTTCGACAAATAACAGTGCCTTGATCTGAGATCTTTCTATTATTTTCCGTCCGTCCAATGTAATAACCCTTCTGAGGAAGGTTTAATTTTTCCCTGATTTTGAGTTCCACTATCCATGCCATGTGTTGGTTTCACATTAACCTGCTAATCAAACGGTTAATTAACCATTTAAACTAAACTAAGGCTCCTTTTTAAGGTACATCCGTAACACATGGTTTATTAGATTTAATTGGATGTTGGTAGCTATAACAAATTATATGTAATTAATCAACGGATTGAAATATGTGTTTTGTTACAAACAGAAAAATAGTAGGTACCTAACTACTAGGTAAACATATTGAATAATGTATGAGCAATTTGTGCCATATTGGTAGGTGGATATATGACATATAAGTACATGATAATATGATAGTGCACATATTGTGTATTATGGTATGCTATATACAATATGTATTAAGTATCACATTGAGTATAGTGTGTTAGAGAGAGAGATAGAGGGAGAGAGAGAGAAAGCTTAGTAAGTGCTACATCTTGGCACATGAGTAAAGACACCTTTTCTTTACTCATGTGATCTTGGGTCACATCGTCACTTAAGGTGAGGTAGTGGTCTATCGCTTGATTATTGAGCTTAAAATAAAGTTATACGCAAAATAATCGTTCTATTTAGACTTTCTGTAACACGTTGTATACATATATGTATCTTTATAATCCGGGTCAACTCAATGTTTGTGTATATGTATATTGTCATATTAAATAAGACGTTTATAAAACACGTTATTTACGCAACAACGTTCACAGAGTGACTTATGGAATCGCCGGCGCGAATCACACTATATTTTTATATCTTATCTAAAACTATAAGAATCTTTATCCTGACATACTGACCGACTGATTGACTGACAGACAACGCGCAGCCTAAACCGCTAATCGTAGAGTCTTGATATTTGAAGGGTATATTGGTATTATAGTCTGGCCATAACTGCTGTACACTCCCTGAGGTATGCGCGGCGAGGTGGGAGCCGGGGAAAAAAGAGCGTTGACGGCAGACTGACGGAGCGCGTCCCCCCCGTCTCGCCGCGCGCATACCTCAGGGAGTGTACAGCAGTTATGGCCAGACTATAGTACGTAAGGGTGTAAGAAGAAAGGATTTTCCAAAATTCAACTTTTTAGGGGATGAAATGGGGGTTCAAAGTTTGTATGGAGAAACAAGATTAGACAGTCTTTTCTATTTGAATCTTCACACAAGTGCTTCCGTAAAAAAAATAAGTAAACACGTGTTTCAGGCTTTTTCAAAATTCCACCCCTAAAAGGGTGAAATGAGGTAACAAAGTCTGAAAACCAATATTGTTTCGAGTTGCGCTGA
This sequence comes from Cabera pusaria, assembly GCA_954871355.1. Lineage (NCBI taxonomy): Eukaryota > Metazoa > Arthropoda > Insecta > Lepidoptera > Geometridae > Cabera > Cabera pusaria. Next base: position 20,955,866 of record OX940887.1, read on the forward strand.
AATTTGGCATGCAGATAGTTATTACGACGTTAGTTTGCTCTGAAAAATGGTTTTCTAAAATTCACCTCTCAAGGGGATGAAATGGGGGTTCAAAGTTTATATGGAGAAACAAGATTAGATAGTTTTTTCTATTCGAAACTTTGCACAAATGCTTCAGTAAATAAATAAGTAATAACGTATTTCAGGCTTTTTCGAAATTCAACTCCTAAGAGGGTGAAATGAGGTAACAGAGTCGCAAAATCAATATTGTTTTGGATTGCGCTGAAATTTAGCATGCAGATAGTTATTATGACGTTGGTATCCGTTACTAAAGGATTTTCCAAATAATAACCACTTAAAAGAAGATGAATTGAGGGTTCAAAGTTTGTATGGAGAAACAAGATTAGATAGTATTTTTATTGAAACTTCACACAAGTACTTTGGTGTATAGATAAGTAAATATGTGTTTTAGGCTTTTTCAAAATTCCACCCCAAGAAGGTGAAGTGGGGTAATAAAGTCTGAAATCAATATTGTTTCGGATTGCGCTGAAATTTGGCATGCAGATAGTTGTTTTTACGTAGGTATCCGTCAAGAAAGGATTTTTCAAAATTTACTCTTTAAGGGGATGAAGCGGGGGTGCAAAGTTTGTATAGTTCTTTTATTCGAAACTTCACATAAGTACTTCAGTAAATAAATAATTAAATACGAGTTTCAGGCTATTTCAAAATGCCACTCCAAAGAGGGTAAAGTGGGGTAACAATGTCTAAAAATCAATATTGTTTCGGATTGCGCTGAAATTTAGAATGCAGATTGTTATTATGACGTAAGTAGCCGATAAGAAAGGATTTTCCAAATTCACCTCTTAAGGAGACAGAACGGGGATTCAAAGTCTGTATGGCAAAACAAGATGAGATAATCTGTTTTATTCGAAACTTTTGCGGGCAAAGCCGTGGGGCGCTTCTAGTGTATATATAAAAGGAAAACGTTACTGACTAACTGACTGATCTATCAACGCACAGCTCTAACCACTTAACGAATTGCGCTGAAATTTGGCATCCTTAGATTAGCTTAGATAGTTATTATGACGTAGGTTACGACGCTAAGAAAGGATTTTCCAAAACTCAAATATTAAGGGGATGAAACGGGGGTTCAAAGTTTGTACAAGAAACAAGATTAGATAGTCTTTTTTTATTTTAAACTTAACACAAGTACTTTTGTAAATAAATAAGTAAATACGTGATTCGGGCTTTTTCGATATTCCACCCCTAAGAGGGTGAAATGGCGTAACAAAGTCTGAAAATCAATATTAACGGATTAAGCTGAAATTTGGCATGCAGATAGTTATCATGACGTAGGTATCCGCTAAGAAAGGGTTTTCCAAAATTCACTCCTGAAGGGGATGAAACGGGGGTTCAAAGTTTGTATGGAGAAACAAGGTTAGATATTATTTTGTATTCAAAACTGTACCTGTACTTATAATAAGTGATTCAGTCTTTTTTAAAATTCCAACCTTAAGAGGGTGAAATAGGGTAACAAAGTCTGAAATTCAAAATTTTTTTTTGGTTTTATAAAGATTAATCCATATGTCCCTTGGTCGCGCTATTACTTGAAAACTGGTGGACCTATATGGCTGTTTTGATGTGTTTTTAAGAAAGATAGGTTTTTTACGAGAAAAAGTTTTAAATAAATTAAAGAAATTTTTAACGCGAGCTAAGCCGCGGGGCACTGCTAGTATCTTATATGCTGACGTTCGACCACTATCTCACCTGGTGGTAAGCAATGATATAGTCGAAGATGGTGAACACGCTGGAATATTTAAAAGTAGTTTTAGTGCCTACACTTTTAGTTGAGTTGAGTCCTTCTGGTTTATTCTGTACTAGCTGTGCCCGCGACTTCGTCCGCGTGGAATAGTGTCTTTGCGTAGCATTTTAAATATTTAGGCTAATTATTTTACAAATAAGACACATGCGTATCCCACCTACACCGCACCGTACCACGCCGCGCAAATCCCCCTCCTCTCTCCCTATCTCTTCCCTCCCCCCTTTCCCCTCACTTCCCTATCCCCCTCCCCTTACCCTTCCCTTCCCTATCCCCCTCACCTTTTCCCCCACTTCCCCTTCCCTCCCCCTCTCTTCCCCCCACTTCCCCCCTCTCCATCTCTTTTCACCCCTCCCCTACCCTTTCCCTCACCTCCCATCCCTCTCCCCCTTTCCCCTTCCCCTCACTTCCACCCTCCCTCCCCTCCCCTCATTCCCCCTTCCCCTTCTCCCTCCCCCTTCCTCCTCACAAACTTTGAATGACATATTAATTTATATCGAATCAACAGCCTAATAATCAATAAGTTTCAAGCTTCTAGCTGTAAAAATTACGATACTTCCATACAACTTTTCATCGCCCCTTTTAACCCCTTACACCTTTTCGCATTAAAAAGTAGCCTATGTCCTTTCTCAGGGTCTAGACTATCTGTATACCAAATTTCATTTAAATCCGTTCAGTAGAACATTCACATAAACCTTACATATTTCCATACAAACTTTTATCCCTTATTCCCTATTGTTATTTTACACCCTTGAGGGTAAAACTTTTACAAACTTTGAATGTCATATTTATTTATATCGAATCAACAGCCTAAAAAATAAGTTTCAAGCTTCTAGCTCCTAAAATGACGATACTTCCATACAACTTTTCATCCCCACTTTCACCCCTTACAACCCTTTTTTCGCATTAAAAAGTAGCCTATGTCCGTTCTCAGGCTCTAGACTATCTGTGTACCAAATTTAATTTAAATCGGTTCAGTGGTTTTGGCGTGAAAGTGACACAGACAGACAGACAGACAGACAGAGTTATTTTCGCATTTATAATATTAGTTAGGATTCGGATTCTGAGTATAGGTAATACTCAGAAAAACTTTATTATTTTATATTTTCTATATAGAATTTAATTAACTTTTCCTTTAGAATTTCATATCAGTTAAGTTTCTACGTTTTAATACCCATCTCACTGTGTTCAGATACTAGATAAAGTAATAAAAGTTAAGGTTGTTTTCGTTATATTTAAACTGTAGTCATAGTGGCGTCGTCATCTACAATCAAACGAGATATAACTCTTTTAAAAACTAGCCCACACTAATACAGGTTTACATTACATCCATCACCTCGATTCAAAGCTTAAAAGAACATAATGACGTACCACCAGTTTAATACATTGTGTTATTTAATCGGTGCGGCGTTCGCGTCGCCTGTCATTACACCGCCGAATATTGTAATTACATTATTAAAATTACCACGACGATGGCAGGAAACGTGTTATTTAACGTGGGCCGATAGGATCTTATCGGCGGGTCCTAATGCCCGACGTGTGGATATTATCGGGCTACCTGCCGAAATCGGCCGGATATGCTGGCCATTCGACACATGGTCAAACCAAACTCGGATACAGGATTGGGAAAACTTTCAGTGCTGAAAGAAACTTTTGTGAAAAGATGGTTTCAATATTTAACTTTAAAAGGCTTGTGAGTGTTATATTCATACAGAGTTTATATTTATTGGTAGATTTTACTTAGGGTCGTTCAAGCAGTGCTTAAAATAAAAAGCAGGCTACTCACCAAAATTATTAGTGTAGTAATCATTTTACACACAGTTCAGTGGCGTTATCAAATTGCAACAAGACAAGAAAGACAAGACACTAAGGTTAATTGATTTGGGAAATTAGTATTTTCAGGACTTCAGTTTCAGAAACGATAAAAGCAAGATTTAATTTGAAATAAGTACATTGTTATTTTACTGCTATAATCTTGTAATACGTATTAATTAAGTTGTATGTATTGGTCATGATACTTTAAATAAAGAATTATTATTATAACATCAATAGCTGCTCTAATATATAAAAAAAAATGCAAAATAATATCATCAATCACAACTGAAATAGTAAAACATCCTGTAAAGCGAGTTATTATCGAGACAATGCCAGTTTGTCTATCACGATAATCTGTGGGCTGCTCATTTCAATTTCGTGTTGTGTAAACGCCCTAATGGGCAACGGTAATGTGACACGCTTGACGATTTTACTCACAAATTGTACGAAACTCTATTACAATCTAATGGCCACCGTCTAATTGCAAGGTTATTACGTTTTGTTGTGCACGCGGCTTAATGATACCCCACGTAATTATTGGACGAGGTGAAACCCTGAAGATGTGTCGGATTGAATCGTCCGCCATAATGACGGCGGCATGTTAACGTATCAATGCATGAATACAGATAAATTTTTAATTGTATCAGCCCTACCTACGGCTACAGCAAAATGGCTTCCATTTTCTGCTGAAATTAATACGTGGAAGGTTTTGAAATGATTTTTATTATCATTAAACCTTGATCATTTTGAACTTTGATATGTTGTAAACGGGATGTTTACCGTTTGTTTACCGGGTTGTTGAATGTTGATATTTATAGTAAGTAATCGACAGTTGTTTCAGCTTCATCTAAAAGATTCTTTAGAATCTTGATTACGCATCTCGCCTCGCAATAGCTTTTTAAAGTTTTTGGTGCATATTATATAAAGTAAGTACCGTTTTGATATTAGTATAAATATAATTTTATTGAATTAAATGAATACTTTTGTTCTGCAAGCAGAATTTGCCCGAACTTATGTGACTGTAAATAATCCACCAGTCTCATAAATCATTTAAAATCGTTAATAAAACAAAAAAAAAAAATTACTTCAAATGCTGCGCTAGTCATCTTCGGTACTAAGTTTAGGTGTTTATCTTCATATCTCTGGAGACACTTATCAGATCTCAATAAAATATAATGGGACCAAACGGAAAGCATATTCTCTAAAAAAAAAAAAAATCCAAATTGGTCAAAAACTGACGGTGTTCTAAAATAAAAACCTGCTCCTTTTTTTGAAGTTGGTTAAAAAGAAAGAGTAGCAGAACCTTTCTTTTTTTTCTAGAAATGTATCATTAACTATACCAGTAAAACTTCGATAAAACTCTGTCACGACTGTCATCAGCGCCTCACGCCATGAAATATGGTAGCGCATGTAATTCACCATATCGGTGTAATCTAGTCGAAGATCTCGAGCGACGAATAGATTTCGTGAATAATGTAACAAACAATGGAATTGACAACTATTTTATTCTATTTTTGTTTGTTACGTGTCACGAGAAAGTTGTTATTTTTTGAGCTTCATATATGTATTGATTTATGGTGTAATAACCACGTAATAACCACGTGTTAATGTTTATTTTTGTGATGACTTACTTGAAATAAATATATTTTATAACAAATAAGTAGTAACCTTTACTTCAAAATATACAATAGCATACAACACAATTAATGCGCTACGCTAGCAATCAATTATAATATTCGTAGCACTTGTAGCACTGTTGCTACGTTGTGCATTACAGGCTCCTACATGTTTTTTCTTTCGGAATAAATGATATAATATTAAAGTATGTTATTCTTCAAATGTCGGATCATTAAACTTAGATATGACTGTAACTACTATAAGAGGTAACCGCAGACCTAGGGCTTACTACATTTCGTAGTGAATCTTAGGTCTGTGGAGGTAATAACTATCTACTGCTGCGAGGATGTGATAATATTTGTTATGCAAAAAGAAAGTCATTTTCATACATTTTGAAGTAAATCTCCCCGCACGTCTGGTTAAAACGACTCGGGACCAAAATGCTGGCATGAATTTAGCTCAGAGACTAAGCATCGACATTCAACGGGGGAATACAGCCAGCATTTTGGGAACTTTACCTACTGGTAGTGGTTTGGTAGACTACATTTTAGATTTTATTGATTTTGATTAGGTTTATTTGTTTGTTTATAGTTATATAATATATTATTATATGTTATATATATGTTATATAATATATTATATATATAATTGTTATATAATAGTAAATATAATAGTAATAAAAATAGTATATACATTAAAATAAAAATATTTTAATGTATATACTATTATGTAAATAACTTCTGTAAATACAATTTTGAAGTTACGTTTGGTGTGAACACTAACAACAAATTGGATTATTATAACCGACTCCATAAAGAAAGGAGGTTCTCAGTTTGTCTGTATGTATGTTTTTTTTGTATGTATATTCACCGAATCCTCTGTCAGTTGTGGGACCACTTTCAAAATTTTTTTTTTATTCACAAGAGCATACTCCTGAGGTAGTCGCATAGTAAATTCACCGTGGTCTGATGAGTATATCACACCCCAAACATGCTATTAAAAAGAACTGGCGCGGCATGTGAAGTCAGTTTTTTCGTCTTTAAACGATTTTAAATCATTAAGTTGTATGTCAAATACATCCATTCTTCGTGGGAGCTACGTGGTGATGTATCCTGTTTGGCGGCTACGCATGCATCAATGACATCACGTAACTTCGTTTCGAGTTCAAACTTCATACTTTATGGTCGCAGCTACGTTTTTATACAGTTAATGGACTTATACACATATTGTGCAACCTTTAATTGATGCGGTTCATTTACAGTTAAAAAGGGGATGGGGTGGGATGATTAAACTGAACCTATTTTTTTACAATTCGTCAAAAAAAATCGCCTGAGTTGAATCCTTCTAACATTAAAGGCCCTACAGCAAAATCTACAACATTCTCATTAAAGTTCTACTAAAACAGAGATCTATGTGAGAGGTGTATAGAGAGGGGAGATAGGGATATTCTGCTTTATAACTATATCGCTGTATCTCTCTCTGGCGTAGCAGACTGAAATAAAATACATTTGTAAATATCGTGGCACGCGGGGGTGATTTTAGAAGGAGCCTACTTAGTCCAATTTATTTGATCGTAACAAACAAAAAGGAACCGCTAAGCCAATTCCGTCAGCTCCTTAACCGGACGTATTCCTGAGATTGTTTGATTTACGAGACGAAGTGCCGGACCGACCCGACCCAGCTCAGGGTGAACTAAGCCGGTGTAGGATTACGCAAAACACGCGCCGCGACTCCTGACGTGTGCAGAATTTGGAACCGAAGGTTACCGTGGACTTAGATGGTGAAGTGATGTATCGTTTAAAGCAGGAGTAAAAACTGGACGTATTCAGATACACTAGTGCTATAATGAGGATTAAGAGCAATTATAACATTTAAGGGCTCACACTAACGAAGCCAGGTCACAGAGGTCGTAAACGGGATTATTATTAATATTATTATTCTGTTATTCAGTAAAATGTCTCGGATCGCAATACGCCTAGTCCTTTCGAAGGCATCGACGGAGCCGAAGCCAAAGTCAAGAGGCCCTTTACAATTTATAACTTCATGAAATATGTAATATGGTCTATGGATGGGAGGATATGACAAGCTATTGAAAGATGGTACAAAATATGGGCTATTGTTATGAATTCTTTAAGGTCAGTAATCTGAACTATGGGATGAGGTACGGCACCCGCCAATTATGCCTCGGCGTTGGCGAGCACCCCACACTTGAGATCCTGAAGAAGGCCTCCGAATGAAGCCGATACAATTGTCGATTGCTATATCGACATCGCAAAAGTCACATTTATTTCCAGTTTATAAATCGATATGATTAATATTATTAATAATGAGGGGCTTTATCGTTTAGAGCAGGAATAAATACAACAAGTATTCAGCTACAGCTGTCTTACAATGGGGGTTTTTTAGATATAAAGTACTAGTAATTAAAAACCCACAATTTCACTTGATGTTAAGTGATAAACCGAAAAATCTCGGCCTTAGATGTTGCAGTAAATATTGTATAGTTTAAAACATGCCGAAGTAAATACGGGATGTATATAGCTGCTATTTTTATCGCACACAAAAAAAGAAAGAAAAAACTACTCTGATGGGTATCGGTTAGTAATTGTTTCATGCAACCGCTCAACGTTCTGTGTACTTATACTGTACAGTGGGTATTTCAGTGGTGCTCAAGGATTCTTTGTAGTGGTAGGACTTCTAATATTCCGTCTAGGGTGGTACCAAACAGGAATATTTCAATGGCAAATTGTCCGGTAACATTACATGTGGGTATGTGCGTCAAGGTAACAGGCACAGTGCAATAATGTGCAAAATTCTGTCTATCCAGAAGCATACTCCGTATCTGTTAAGGTACGACTACACCGCGGCGTCCTGCGTCCGCGTGCGCTTTTGAGATCCGATTATCAATCGTTTTCTGATCGCCGTAGATCGCGTTTGGTGTGAACTAGTCGGTACAAATACTACTGCGCTATCTGATCGCCGCCTAGATGGCGCACGCAGGATGCTGCGGTGTGGCCGTACCTTTATAGGTAGTAGATGTCATCGCATACTATCCGGCGAGTGTTGTGCTTGTCTTGTTACCTTATACTATAAAAACAGAACTGATTAAGAGCACTCCTTAAATTGGTTTTAATTATATCGCCGATCGCGAACGTATTGTGTATATCCTTGACCACCATTTTACTAGATGTTAAGTGATTATGTGGTTCTGGGGGTAGAAACCGCCGCGGTAGCGAGGCAGTGTATTCAGTAGCAGACGGAGTAACTATTATATAATCTGTGGTAGCAGGTATAATATACAAATAAGTCTTGCAAGTTATAAGCCATGTTACTTAAAATTATGCGTGCATAATGGCAGTTATTATTGTTTACTTTTTCTGTTCACTAAATTCGGGTATAGTATGAACCGATTTAATTCGTACACCTACATATAATTTCGTAGCAATTCAGGATAATTTCGGGAGTCGCTCTGATTGGTCCAGCGAACTTTAATAAATCTTGCTTTTTTGTTAAAGTTATTACATCTATTAAGGCAGGAGTAAGAAGACACGTTCAGCCATTAAGGGAACTCTGGAGCAGCCGGTCGGCTGAAGCGCGGGATATTATCGCGCCGCTTGTTGCCCGCGTAAAATAATAATGGCCGAACTTCCGGTGCCGGCGGCGCGGAAAACTTAAGCGAAAAAGGCGGGAAACGCCCGCAGCCGTACCCGCTAACTTTGTTAACCGCTCAGATGTGACGTCACTTAATTTATTAACACGTCCTGCCCCGCCGCAGGATATTTCTTGGTTTTACGACACTTTTCCACTTCTCACTCAACGTGCTACAATTTCGTAGGCGCGGCACAGCCATATTTCATTTATTTAATCTTCATAAAAGAAGCCCTATAAGGTAAATGCTTAGCTAGAAGATTTCCTTCGCGATGATTTAGTTCAGAACTACAAAAGCTCTGGTTATTATTTATTTCTAAGTTAAGATTAGTCAACGAACATTTAATCACCGGCAAGCTAGTACACAAAACCAAACATCGAAGTCAAAGTGCGACGTCACATCGATAAAGTGCAAGCTGAACCTAAAAAACTACACGTCAGTGCAAACAAAAAGGACGGACGACGGAAAATCAATAATTGAAACCGCACAAAGAGCAATCGAATAAATACGCCCCGACTATCCAATAAAACACGTGAATCGTTTACAATTAAAGCTTTAAATCGGCAATAGGTGTTGCCATAAATTGGACGAGAAAACAATCAGCGAGCTCGCGTCGTTCGCAATTAGCGCAGCGCGGCTCGATAAATTTGCATTAATGCTCTCGAAAAATCCGACCGGCAATAATTTTCACGTGCCATGTGTTGTGTAGTGCGCTAGGCCGTTTATGCCGCCCGCGCCGTCCTATAGTGTGGGCCAACGAGATTATACACAATGGAGGTTGCATGTAGAATAAACTTTTGAAGACTAAAAATATTACATAAAATCACTTTTTGTTATTTTCTTAACGTTGTTGACAAATGTTCGTAAGTTAGACGAGAAAAAAACAACTTATTTGTTTTCACAGGATATTCTACCATGCAAAGTCTAGTTTGGGTGCAACGTTTTCGGTGTGGGCCCGGCAAACACAAACTGTCTTTCACGTATCATAATTACACGATTTTCATAGTTACGTTACGACTATCTTCATAGTTATGGAACTAAGAAACTTCATGGAGAAGTTTCGATTTAATATAATTAAAGGCAGTCATAGAATGCGCGTTTGGCGTCGACATTCTGCCGGCTAGTTTCAGACTTTTGTAAGTCCTCGACACAGGGAAGCTGCTACATAATTTTCACTACGTGCAATCGTGAATAAGAAAAATATTTACTCTACTACAATGAAGTCGGTTTAAAAAAAAATTAAACCAATATTATAATCTAGAACTTCATAACTGTACACAGGTTCATATTAACAGGGATATTGTGAAAATTCACAGCAATATAACACGGATATCAGTTTTCATGATAATGTGCATCCGAGTTGTTTGCGCATTGAAACTTTCCACTCGAACTACCGAAGTATTTAAATTACTCGTATAATGCTTAATTTATGCATTAATGATTTTCTCAAGGTAATTGTAACATATTAGAGAGTTCTTTTGCTGATATTAATGATGTACTAAGAACACCAATTAAGATTATTACGGTAATTCCACAGAATAATAGGGTTATAGGTAAATATCTAAGAAAACACTTTCGTATTTGATAAGAAACAACTTTCTACTACTTTTAAGGTACGACCACATCGCGGCGTCCTGCGTTCGGGTGCATGTTCGCGATCTGAATTTCTATTGTTTACTGATCGCCGTAGATCGCGTTTGGTGTGAACCAGTCGGCACAAATACTACGGCGCTATCTGACCGCCGCATAAATCGCACAAGCAGGACGCCGCGGTGAGGTCGTACCTTTAATCATTAATCTACATTTGGCTATACAATATAAAAAAATTGCGCAACTTTGTATTCACATTACATAATTTACATGTACACTATAAAAAATTTACCTACGTATTTTTCAATATTACCCACACGATATAAAGTGTATAATTTTAATTACAACTAGTAATAGAATAAAAGTTATATTTGTAATAGTTTTAATATTTATAAATAGTTATTATATGTTTACATGACATATTTATAACTAAGGCTCAGTTTTATCAGCTTCTGACAAAGTGTCAAATACATAGTTATATGACACGTAACTCTTTATTTGTCAGATAAGTTCATATTAGGGCTACCAGGAATTGATGAAACTAAACCTTAGTGTGAAAACTCACATAGGTATCTTGATAGTGTAAATACATGGCAATAAGTGAACTTATACATTTTGGCATTATGGAATCAATAACGCTTTACGCGTGGTGAAGAAATATAGAAGTAACTGCTAAAAGTAAGATTTTTATTAAAATTCCTGTAAGTAAAGTGTAAAAAACAGCGTGACAATTACGAGCTAACCCTCCATGGTAAGCCAGAACAAACCACGGACCCCAGTTCGCGGTCGCCCTGCTATTCATGATCATCTTCGCAAGGTGGCTGGCAAGAGCTGGATAATAGTTGCCGAGGACCGTGCTCAGTGGCGAACAGTTGGAGAGGCCTATGCCCAGCAGTGGACTAACATAGGCTGATGATGATAAAAGTGTAAACAGAATACCAGTTACTGTATAAGTAATGGATTATATAAAAAAAACATTGAATGTATAAATATACAGATCTCAGATTAATATTGTTGTTCATTGTAAGATTGGATTGCGTGTCGTGGTTAATTATTAACCTTTGATGTTGACGCGTAATTAATATTTTTCTCAATTGTGTAGCCATTTAACTGGAAAATCTTGTTATAAACTGGATGTTGAGATAAGATTGTACTGGTTACATTAGTGTATGTTTTAAAAAAAAAGTCATAATTTTATTTTCACAAAAAGTAACCTATGTTCATTCTCATGCAAATAAAGTATCTCCTTGTAACAACATCCCCCCCCCCCCCCCTTGAACTTAGTTTTTAATATTATTATTTTGAATTCGACTTTATTTGTTTACTTTAATAATATACTGAAATACTGGATTATTCATATATTAAAACTAGAAGTCCCCCGCGGCTACGCCCGCGTTAAAAACTCCTTTTATTTACTTAAAACTTTTCTTTTGTAAAAACGATTCTATCATTAAAGACATCAAATAAAAATTAGCCAAATTGGTTCACCTGTATTCATGTTATCGCGTGACTAAGACAAATCAGGATTCATATTTTTAAAACCCGAAAACCCAATAAAGCGCGATCCGAAACTATATTGATTTTCAGACTTTTTTACCCCAGTTCACTCTTTTAGGGTGGCATTTTGAAAAAGTCTGAAACTCGTATTTACTTATTTATTTACAGAAGTACTTGTGTGAAATGTCGAATAAAATGACTATCCAAAATTTGAGCCCCCGCTCTTGAAGAGTGAATTTTGAAAAATCCTTTCTCAGCGGATACTTACGTCAAATTTTCTATCTGGATGCAAAATATCAGCGCAATCCGAAACAATATTGATTTCAGACATTGTTACTCCACTTCACCCTTTTAGGAATAGAATTTCAAAAAGCCTGAAACACGTATTTACTCATTTATTTACTAAACTACTTGTGTGAAGTTTCGAATATAAGAGACAATCAATTCTTGTTTCTCCATACAAACTTTGAACCCTCGCTTCATCCTCTTCAGGGATGAATTTTGGAAAACCTTTCTCAGAGGGAACTAACGTCGTAATTAATAACTATCTGCATGCCGAATTTCAGCGCAATCCGCAACAATATTGATTTTTACACTTTATTACCCCATTTCACCCTCTTAGGGGTGGAATTACAAAAAAACCTGAAACACGTCTTTACTTATTTTTTTACTGAAGCACTTATGTGAAGTTTCGGATAGAAAAGACGATCTAATCTTGTTTCTCCATACAAACTTTCAACCCCCGTTTCATCCCCTTCGAGGGTTAATTTTGGGAAATCCTTTCAAAGAGGGATCTAACGTCGTAATAACTATCTGCATGCCAAATTTCAGCGCAATCTGAAACAATATTGATTTTACACTTTATTACCCCATTTCACCCTCTTAGGGGTGGAATTACAAAAAAACCTGAAACACGTGTTTACTTATTTTTTTACTGAAGCACTTGTGTGAAGTTTCGGATAGAAAAGACTATCTAATCTTGTTTCTCCATATAAACTTTGAACCCCCGTTTCATCCCCTTAGAGGGTTAATTTTGGAAAATCCTTTCTTAGAGGGAATTAACGTCGTAATAACTATCTGCATGCCAAATTTCAGCGTAATCCGACACAATATTGATTTTACACTTTATTACCCCATTTCACCCTCTTAAGTGTGGAATTTCAAAAAAACCTGATACACGTGTTTACTTATTTTTTTACTGAAGCACTTGTGTGGAGTTTCAGATAGAAAAGACTATCTAATCTTGTTTCTCCATACAAACTTTGAACCCCCGTTTCATCCCCTTCGAGGGTTAATTTTGGAAAATCCTTTCTCAATGGGAACTAGCGTCGTAATAACTATTTGCATGCCAAATTTCAGCGCAATCCGAAACAATATTGATTGTACACTTTATTACCCCATTTCACCCTCTTAGGGGTGGAATTCCAAAAAAACCTGAAACACGTCTTTACTTATTTTTTTATTGAAGCACTTATGTGAAGTTTCGGATAGAAAAGACGATCTAATCTTGTTTCTCCATACAAACTTTGAACCCCCATTTCATCCCCTTAAGGGGTGAATTTTGGAAAATCCTTTCTTAGTACACCCTTACGTACTAAGACAAATATACCCTCCAAATTTCAAGTCTCTACGACCAGCGGTTTAGGCTGTGCGTTGTCTGTCAGTGAGTCAGTGAGTCAGTCAGTATGTCAGGACAAAGATTCTTATAGTATTAGATATTTAGTATTGGAATATTAATCGTACTGGAATAAAATATTGGCCATTTGTAATCGTCTAGTTAGTGGTAGGACCCATTGTGAACCGTTGATGTAACCTAAATTCTTTTCAGGGAATCTTAAGACAAATTTAATATAATAACTAAAGACTAATTAATATAAGAAATAAAGGTTCTATTGTTACAAGTAATCCTAACCACTGCTACAATACTATTTGTGCTATACAATACTATGTTGCTTATGGTACTCTTTGGTGCAACTGTTACCTTGTGGAGTGTTTGCACCAATTTTCCAAACTAATACTTCACTGCAAATATGCTATTATTAGTACTAATTTGTGTTATTCTATTAATATTAGTACTAGTAATCCTAACCATTAATGTTGGTGATGGTTGATACCTTTTGGTGCAACTGTTACCTAGTGAATTTCTTAGTACCAATGATTTATCTAATACTAATTTATACAAATACACTATTATTGGTACTAATTTGTGTTGTTTTATTATTATGAGTACTATAACGCTACATTATAGAATACAACTAAACATTCAGTAATATTTAACAATATTTGTCAACATTATACCTATTGAACCTAATAATATTACATTTTAGAAATGAACATAAAATATGAAATTAGTATTTTATATCACACCTTGCATTCTTAATTATATTTATTTTGAGACTTTCTTTGGGACTTTGATAGATTTTAATTTGATGATCTTTCTTTGTCAATTTCTTTGATATTTATATAGACAAAGTTATTGATCATGTAAATAGATTTAATATAATCATTTAAGTATGTGCAATAACAAAAGAGAGGAGAACAAAAGTGTGATAAATAATTACATGTATATATGAAAATATGTCTGATTTAATACTTTTAAAGGGAGGATTGTCTATGGGGTGTTTTTACACAGCATGTACCATGGATGATTGGATCGGCGCGCCACCATTCGCGAGCTATGGCATTCATCCTGAAATACTGGGTAGCCCCTACTTGATCTAGTATCAAGCAACCATCCATGGGGGACCACCACTGCGCATGAGAAGACATGACCTATATTTCATAATCGAAGTATCGACGAGAAATGAGGTTTAATAGCTTAGAAAAATTACCTGAATTGCATTATCGAAACATCAACCAGAAACGAGGTTAAGCCTCATGGTGATGTCTTAGTAAGTCAAAAGTCAGTAGTACGAGAGGAATTAATTTAATTAAATTTGACGTCTTAAATTGTAATTGTAATATGTCAGTACTGAGTCATAACTAAAAGTGAGAGGACATAATATTTTATCAAAGAAAATAGTACATGTATGTCTGTTTGTCAGCCTACACAGTCATCCACTCCAGCCTAATTTAGCTTAGGAACATTCGCTTGCTCGAACAACAGAGTTGCCTTGGACGGTTAGAAGGTCTCTGTCTATTAATCGATAACAACAACCATCACTACCTGTTTCATGTAGATATTACGCTCTCTAGCTACTTAAGAGTGAGTAGTATCTTATCTAACCTACCTACACTACCTACTATCGAATTTCCTATCTATCCCCTATCAACCTATCCTATCGTTCCTACCAACCCATACTGGGCCTATCCAACTCCATCTATACTAAATCCTATCCTGAATTGCGAAGTATATTTCCAACAAAGGAATGACCCCATGAGCCAGGTTAATTGTAGTTTATATTGTGGTAAGATAATTACTGAAGCAACCCAGTAGGCTAGGTTCGCCAGCATTTTAGTTAAATTATTTCTCCACTCCGGAAAGACCCAGAGGTCCAAGATCACTTTATTGTCGTAATTGGTGATGATGTCGTTGCGTGGTTATATATGTTAAATGCTAGAGGAGACTCTGGCTATTCATTCAGCCTACAAGTCTCCCCAGGGTTGGGCTACCCATAGCATAACACAGAATCTCACGGTCCCCTCAGGGAAGGTAATTCTCGAACATGTAGTAATAAGTGAATCTTTTCTCACTGAATTATTCAGCAGTATATGTAAATTTGAAGATATGTTGCGTGGTTATCTATGTCACGAACTAGAGGAAACTCTGGCTATTCATTCAGCTTACAAGTCTCCCCAGGGTTGGGCCACCCGTAGTGTGACATAAACTTCCACGAACCCCGCAGGGAAAATAAATCACGAACAGGTAACAGGCGAATCCGCGCCAAATGAGCAGCTTCAATAAAATACATATGTCCCATAGGAAACAAAATCTCGAACATAATTAGTAAGTGAATCTTTCTCACTAAGTCATTCCAATGAATCAGGTATGTTGATTTTAAATATGCTGAAGCATGGTTATTTATGTCGATGATATCAGGTAACTCAATGTGACATAATAGCCGCATGTTTTGTATGTCCCGTAGGAAACAAAATCTTGAACATATTAATAAGTTAATCTTTTCCATCAAATTACTACAGCGATGTAGGAACATAAAATTATACTAAAAACTGATGCATGATTATTTATGTCAATGATAATGGGTAAGTCAACGTGACATAATATCCCCATGTTTATATGTCCCGTAGGAAACGAAATCTCGAAAATATTAATAAATTAAGCTTATCCACCAAATTACTTCAGCGACGCGGATATATAAACAATTAATGTCCTGAAAATTATGAACAAATTAAAGTCTTCACATCACATATTGTGGCGTCGATCCTAATACTGCCTTAAGTTAATACAGGCAAGCATCATGACTACCAGCCTATCCAGAAAGGCAGACAATCACGTAAATTTCAGTAAAAATATACTACCTGATAGGTATATATTGTTCCCTGTCACTGTGTTGTTTTGATTCCATTTTGTCCCTCGCCTCCCATTTATCACTGTACGTTTTCACTTCTCAGCACTCAAAAGACACCGAAAATCACTACAAAACCTATATTCAAAGAAAAAACTAAAAAACGCCCGCTTAAAAAAACTCCAAGTAACGATAAAGTGACGCCAATCTTAGCGGCAAAAATATGATTTTCCTACCTTCGAGTCTGTTCAAAAAGAGCACCGTCGTAGTGATCGAGGTCGCGTCGGACTTAAAATGTTTAGTACTAGGTTTAGTAGGTACCTACTCCCATTACCATCGTGTGCCGCCTGGCAGGCATGTACCTTCCCTCATTACTAGGGGTAACCATAGTTCATCGCAACGCCACGACGGTTTTTCCTTTTGCACCGACTCTACTGCGCCCTACCCGTGACATTGACTGTTCATGTAATCTAGCATTTTTTTATCTCTACAAGGTGGCTTCGCACCTCGCCTGTATAATGCCAAATGTTTTTTTTGTTTGACGGAAATATTTATATCTTCTTATATATAAAAATGAATCCCAATTGCCCTTGGTCACGGCATCACGCATGAACGGCTGGACCGATTTCGCAAATTCTTTTTTTGTTGTGTTTTTTATAGTCAGGAGATGGTTCTTATGAAAAAAAATATTAAAATAAATAAAAGTTGTTTTTAACGTAGGCGAAGCCGCGGGGCACAGCTAGTACTAAATAAAAACGATTCTATTTACGAATTCTTTTGAATATAGATATAGTAAATAATTAAAATCAATATAAATTCGAACTATTACCGCATACACCTGAACCAGTCTCAATAACAATCGTTCTGTTAAATCCTTGTTAAATATCAGTAAGATTGGATCGTTCGTTTAGGCGTGATTAGGTTAACAAACAGACAGAATGACAGAGTTATAAACGTTTTTATAATAGTAGTCTGTATTTATGTTGTTACCAGATCAACGGAATAATAAATAATAGCCAGATCTCAGACAATTTTGCCCAAAAAATGTACTGGGCTAAACTCCTATGCTTGTTGTCGACTCTACCCGACATTGGCAAAACTAGGGTATTTTTGCAAATATTATGAAACATTGTAGTAGATGACACCTATAACCTAAGTTGTCATCACAAAAATTTGTTAACATCAAAAGTTAATAAGTTCTGGAAACAAATCTAGCTTTATATTAGCTACCACTTTTATGTCTGAGGGACAAGCACTTGAACGTTAGTTCACCTGATGAATGGAAGATGCGGTTCAAGATGCAATCGTGTTATTTTATATCTGATAGGCTAGCATTTGACTACTATTGCCTTTGCTTTGCTACTGTTTGCTACGATAGCCTACTATTCTTAGTTTTACTGTACAAAAAATACCTTAAAATCAATCTTTTTAGGCTAACATTTCACCACTATCTCCCCTAATGGTAAGCGGTGATGTGGTCGAGGATGGTAAACACGCCAGGACTAGCATGGTGTAACTCTCAAGAGCTGTGCTGGCGGTACACTGTAAGGTTATGGCGGCAGATATTCTCTTTGGTGGCAAGTCAGGAATTGAAATACGGCACTGAGACGAGGCGCTAGACAAACTAACTTTAGTCCAATCCACAACAACTATGATCCGTCTTCAATACTGGCTGGCACTGAATATCATGCTGGAACTCGGCGAACCGATTGGCGGCATATCTTTGTTTGAGCCACGGCCGAAGTCTAACACCAGTGGTCACACGTCAGGAGTCACGTGCACGTAATCCCTGGGTAGTAGGAGTGGTTACTTACGTGTCTAAGCCTAAGGACGCAGGTAGGCTACAATTACCTTCTAGTGGGTTACCTACAATAACCCCAATTCAGGCAAAGTAAACTATTGCTCCTACGTCAGGATCCTACCATAGAGCCTATCGATGTATATGTACTACGTACCAGATGACGCGTCGTGAACTAGCTCTAGGTTCAAATAAAAAGCAGTGCTAAATCTACATCTCGCTTAGTTTAGCGTAAGTGTTCCTTACGCCCGCGCTCGCCGCTCGGCACGTAAATCAGTTTATGATGGGCGCCTCTGGTTTACATTCCCATTCTAGGCGTAGCGTGCTTACCATGTTCGACCGCATCATCACTTACCAACAGGTGAGATAGTGGTCAAACGTTAGCCTATAAGATATTAAAAAAAACAAAGCACCTCGATGATAGAGCTTTGTCCCGTGGTCCACTATCAATAAATGTGTATTTACAATATGTAGGTATCAGCTGTCAGAGCGTGCGCTATAAAAGTGTACGAGCGTGTATTTCAGCGCCGGCGGATTCGCGCGACCCGCCGTGATTTACGTAACGCGGCCCGCATCGCTGCGCTTTACACTTTTGCAGGTCTGCGCGGCACTCATTGATATTCGATGTGACGGCGCCGCGACCCGTTCATATCTATTGTTTTTATAGCCGGTCGCCGTGAAAACTCTGCTTGCCGGTGTAGTTAGTTATCCTCCGAATTTGGTTTAATTTTCAACTGTTTCACCGTAAGAGCTATTTTTGCATCGTGGTAGGACATTGTCTAGTGTTCGCTTGGCCAGCTACCACCCTCAAGTCAAAATTTGGTTTGGAAGGATTGATCGCGCATGTGCTGCAATGTCTGTTATGACCGTTGAATCAAACAAGACAAATGTGCGACTAATGACGCGCTGGACACGAATTTTAACCCTGCCTGCTTGGACACAACTCTTGTTGGGTCATTTTTATAACGCAGTTACATTTCCTGACTTATGATTAATTCGTAGGCGCGAATTGATTATCACAAAATATAAAATATATATTAAATTTGTCATCACATTATTTAGATCCACACGCAGTATCTTCTTATTAGCCTGTGCAAACACAGTAAATTTAAATTTCAATACATTATTTTTAATGTAAAGCAAAATTAGTTCAGAAAGTTTGTTAACGTATTAAAACACTGTACTTTCAGGAAGTACAGTAGTACCCACAGAAATATGAATAATAAGGTAGTAAGTAGATAATATTCATATTTTTGTGACAGTATCATAAGAAACGACGCAGCTAATGTTAGAGACAATATATAACCTGCCCGAAACATATTTGAAAGCTTAAAGGTACGAATTTTATCAGGTGAAAAGTGCAAAAGCTGCGAAGTTTTTGTCGGAAACTGCATATATTCATTGATTTATTGTGTTTGTTTATGTCAGTTAGTCTCTTTTACAATACTATATTCTTGAAGAGCCTTTTACCTATTCCTTTATGTCATAGAGTGGGGATGAAAAGTAGAGTGTATCAATCAGCCGCAATATTATTTTCTCTGAGCCGACGCACGGTAATATAATAAATTATAATATTACCGTGGCCGACGTATAGGTACTTTGAATCAGTTTCATAATAGCGGCCTCAAAGAAAAATACTATGTTGCGCCCCCATGATATAGTCTTCTATTAATAAATAAATAAATAAACGTTTATTATCGACCAACGTGGATCATATTCAACACAGTAGTAAAAGAAGCTATACATTTAAATATACATATAAAAATAATTAAATATAATTTATTTCATGGTTGAATAACTGACAAAGCTGACGGTTGTATAACAGACACATTTTATCAACTGACACATTTTAACAACAAAAACTGAACCCCTAATCTCATAGGTGAAATTTTATTAATATATATCTACCTACTAACATTTATATATTTGAAAAATTAGGATTTACAATTCAAAGTTAATTAATTATATAGAATATTTACACTATGAAGTCATTAAAATACTAATAATATGTAAATGAGGTTGATAATCTCGGGAAGCAGTTACGAAACATAGTATCTGCCCACGCACTATTTTATAATCAATTTAGCGGACTAATAACAATATCCCCCGCTGATTTCCACGACCAAATGACTTTATAACATTTAACCAATTTTTTTTACATGTTCCGAATATACAGCTGTTCACCTATTGCCCGTCGGTACGATAAAACAGTCAAAAGATCTAACGCGAAACTTTAAAATCCCGATTTGAATATATTACGTAGGTATTTTATACGTTTTTAATAGTCCTAACAAATAAAATACCTATTCAGTGGTTTTTATACAGATTTGTTTTAATTTTATTGAATAAAATTAACTATTAGTTGAGTTGTCTTTTTAAGGGCCGTTTCACTGGTTCCTGATATCGCTAAAATGACGAAATCTGACAGATTTTGACAGCTTTTATATGGCGTCATGTGTCAGATCAGATAACTACCTAACGCATTATCAGGAACCGGTGAAACTGGCACTTAAACTTGTTTCCCGTAAACGGTGTAAAACAAGAAGATTATACTCCTTGCATGTAAAAAAATACCCTCGAAGACTAAAAATATGACCTCACCGGTTCCTGCTAAAGTTTCAGATAGTTAGTTATCTGACATAAAACGCCATGTACAAGTTGTCAAAAATCTGGCAGATAAGTCAGTAATAGGACTGGCTGGCTATAAGCCTATAAGGAATCGGTAAAAATTGCCTTGCGACAAAGCATGTTTTTGCTCTTTTCTTCAGGTTGATTTGAGTGCTTGAAATTATATTACAGACAGTTTTTACGGTAAGTATGAGAGGTTAGAAACCAAACAGTGATGAATTAATTTGTCTTCACAGCAAAAGTCTATTTTGTAAGCTCCCAGTTAAGGTGTATGTAACTTTTTTGGTAATTGTTTTAATTTAGTAGACTTATACGTTGTAGAAGCTTGACATGTCACGCTGAGCGTCAAATGCGTTAAATCTTTTTGTTTATTCAACGCAGCTGTATGTGGGATGCTTTCGTAAAACAATTGGTTCATTTGAATACATCTAAATAACTATTAAACGGTAGGATACCCAGTTTGAGGACAAGGATCGAAATTAAGTAACACTTGTTATTTGTTTTTACTTACTCCGTTTTTTGGATGCATAATGGATTCGTGTCAAGTCCGAGAGTTAATGTTAACTGTGACAGTTGCGTTTCTTTACAGGTTCTTATTATGTATGATAGAAATTGTTTAATGGTAGCGTATTAAATTCGTGATCTTTTGGCCTTAATCGCAAACGGATGCTTAAATTGTATCACAAAATGTCATTGTCTAAAATATCGACATTGCCATGATAATTTAAAAATTCCAAACAGACCATTTGTTTTCGTTTTTATTTCTACACGGGGTAAGTGAATTACAAAATAACCATATATTTTTACTACGCAAGTGAATTACAAAATTACTACCTACTACATATTTAAAGTAGTAAAGGCTAGTGAATTACAAGCGACAATAAATTAAATATTTATAGCGTCTGATTGTAATAAACTCAATAACTTGTGAGCACAACGCGAAGTAAAAAAAGTTCAAAAAAGCATCATTCAAACTTTGTAGAGACGTTAACAGCGATATTAAATAACGTCTCTATTATTAATAAAACGTGTCATAAAATCTCGTGGTAGTTGATGGTAGAATAGAGGTGATATCTAGTGTATAGTGCCCATAGAGTGCCCGGAAGAGCATCGCCGCGGGGGTAACGCCGTCTGAAACTAACTAAATGTAAAGAATATTCAATTTTATAACATTCCGTAGCGATAACATCTTCCTGTCGATTTGATATTTTCGGCGTTAAGGTAATATTATACGGTGGAAGGTGAATGGAGGATGCCACGCTGCGCGCGCGCGCCTGCAAACATCGTAACTTAACACTTAATCATTTATACGGACACTTTATAGTGTCGTTCGAGGTGGCTATCTACCATCGCTCGCTCTTCACAATGAGCCATGGAGTGATGCTTTACCCCTCTCAGCAGAATGTGGTATAATTCTATGAGTCAGAGGACATGCCTACATATAATCCCTGAAGCATTTTATTCTGAACTGAAAGAGCGTATGATTACCCTCTCCGAAAATCGTAGTAGAAGAACGGTCTTGCTATTTCGTCTATCTGATATTTACGAGTAATTTTTGTTAGTCAATCACGTCTTAATAAGATGTGTATGTATGGCCTTATTTTTTTAATTATATATGGTAACAGAACAAGGATCTTCAACTGGACGAGCTTCAATTCATGTTCTCGTCTGATTGTAAACGATGACGTCTACCTATTACAGATACAGCAGCATACAATTCTGGATAGCCAACATTTTGGACGTCACTGTACTACGCCTGTTACCTTGAGACAAAAAGATGTTAAGTCACACACATCCAGTAATTTCACTGGACACTTTGCCATTCAAAAAGAAAAAAAATCCAATTTCACGGCGCAATTAATTAGCAAGGTAGTGGTAATGCCCCAGGTGGACTAGCAGAAGTCCTAACCACTAAAATAAATATCGATTATGTATACGAAATATATAACTACTTTATTATACTGTGGCTCAATATCAATTAATATACCGATCGCTTATATACCCAATACATTTTCATTTAAGGGTCGGTGCGGTCGGGGAGGGGGCTTGCATTTATTTGTAGGACATATTGCATACTTAGGTATACATATAACTTATGTATAAAAACCTTCATGGATCTGCGAGCGAGTTGCTTTAAATATCGAGTACAAAAGGGCAGCAGCGCACATGTCATACGTCAGCCAGTTGACGGTGGGGCTATAAATTACTGCTGGACACATTTTGCCTCCTGTCTTAACTACTCGTATGCTACTGTGAGAGGACTATTACTAACTAAAAGAGGATTTTCCACTTCATTTACATATTGATGTGTTTTTGTGGGGACGTGGAAGCTTTGATTCAGTCCGTTTTCCCATATTTTTTCTACTATCTTCTTACTAGCACATGCCCATTATGTCACCTGATGTTAAGTAGCGATATTGATGAGTGGATGCCATCGCCGGATGTCCTAAGAGTGAGCTTGGTGATGTGCAACGGAGATTTGGAAAACAGGTTGATACAGTTGTGCTTCCGGATGGAACAAATGTCAGTTGTCTGCCTTACTGACTTTTTCTAATTCCAGACAAGGACGATATTATCATAGACCGCAGTCTGAGATGGTATCGTATCTCAACCTATCTTACAAATCTCCGTTGCAATTCAACAAGCGCACTCTCAGGTCACCTAGAGATGTGGCATCTACTGAGTAATATTACAACAATGAACCTGTTCTGGAATCTACCTGTTTCGTACAAACATCGTTATTACTGCGATCGATGACGCGTGCTGAAAAGTGGTATGGTATTTTTATAGGAGAGAGAGGAGATAATGATTTTTTTAAAGGTTTTCCATTAGGAACAGCCCCTATTATATAATTATATAGGTGCCTGTGTTTCAGAGTAGAACACAAGTGAAGCGTGGGCGCCGCCCCATTGTAGCAGCACACATGGTATGTTGTAGGCTCGTGAGTGTTGCCACAGGGGACAGTAAGTGGACGATGGGACCTTATAAATTGTGCTAAACTAATCATGGGAGATTCGGTGCAAAGTAATATTTAGATAAAAGTGATTTTCATTCATAGATAGACTGATGAGCATGCGCCATATTTGCATATTCGTACTAACGAAAGTTTAACGATGTCTGAAAGTATGACTTTAAATATCATATAACAGCTCATTTACGAGTTTATAATTCAACCAACAAGAAATTGAATGCACTATAAACTGAGGTCTATACAACATTTACGAAGCTCTTTACTCTCATAATGTCTCGTTCGAAAAAAGGGAAAAATAATTTCCACATTTATTTGGATGAGTCAAATTGATTTGTAAAAAAATCCCAATATCAACAAAGTTGGCAGACAACAAACGGTCGGAAAGCTGACACCAAGTTACGAGGCACAGTACAAAGGGATCGTTAGTCAACGAACTGCTACCTACTACCAGCCCATAACGCAGTTCATTATTTATATTAACAGTTTAGCAGTCAGTGGCTGCGCGCTCGATCCGGACTTATGGCCGCGTGAATACGCGTGGGCATTATTTGTACCCTTGTTAAGCGCTGAGGATATTATAAAAATGATTCCTTTATCCGTGCTGTGACACTCGCTGGAAATTGGTCCTCTAATTTATGATGACCATAAAAAAGGATTCGAAACCGTACGGGCTGGAATTTCATTCATAAGAAGGCAGAGGCGTTTGGGTCTTTATGGATGGATGTTTTCATTAATTTAATGCGGATCCGGTGCCTCCGAGGTGTCGTGTGACAGCGGACACCAGATCTACAGATAGGAGCTTGTGCTGCGACTACTGTTCCACTTCGGACCCTCACCTCTCGTATCTCGCGAGGGGTTAACTGACGTCACCCGAAACGATGCCACATTTGGGCGGTCAATATTTTTATGTCGATCGTATAAGTGTGCCCGTCTCCGATATGAAGAGGTGCATTCGAGTCGTGATCGGCCTCGACTGGAGCTTACAAGTATTTACATATTAAATCGACATTCCTTGGAAGTCGAGTGCGTGACTTAATTTATTGCCACGATCGATGGAAAATAATTCTTAGAGATCCGAGAGAAGGGATCATTTGTCACTGCGAAGTGACCTGTGACGGTGCTGCAGAGAGAGACAGCGTGACATGAGTTCGGAGGCCGCTTCTGAAACGCCGAGCGGCGCGGCGTGCGGCCACAGAGCATCATCAGATAAGCGACAATAACTCGATACGCGCTCCAAATAAGCTTCGGGAGACATTAGTCACCACCGCGGCCCGACACCGACCATTCGCCTAATCCACTCAAAACATTCGGAGACATTTGTCGGCCGCTCCGGGATCGAGTGATCGATAGCGATACTCTCCACAAAACGATAGATAAAAGCCGATAAGTCAGAAGAAATATGACGCGAACAAAATCGGGAGATGTACGTAATAAGATAAAAGTCAAACAATGATTCGACCGCGGATTCGCCGCGGCATAATTTATGTGACAACGCGTGATGGACGAGCGGCGACTTTCGGTAAA
This sequence comes from Cabera pusaria, assembly GCA_954871355.1. Classification (NCBI taxonomy): domain Eukaryota; kingdom Metazoa; phylum Arthropoda; class Insecta; order Lepidoptera; family Geometridae; genus Cabera; species Cabera pusaria. Next base: position 20,981,219 of record OX940887.1, read on the forward strand.
CTATTTACATACGGCGGCGGCGCGCTGTCGGATTGGGTTCTGCTTGTGACGGAGGGTGGGGCTTAGTACCGAAAACAAATGTCACTGTTATTTATTAGGTTACGGTACCGAGCCTAAGACGGGAATTATGGTCTCCGGGTAGCCGTGAAACGGTTCGGTGCCACCTAAGCTGTATGAAAAATCTTAAATCCAAATGTGGATCGTGTCTAAGTCCGAAGAGATTTGTGGAAGTCGCCTTTAGTTTCCAAGTTCGAAGTTAGTTCGAGTGAGGGGGTGAACGGGGGCCCTCACGGCGTTGCCGACGCCGGGTCCCGCGGCATCAGCTCTAATTGAATCAAGAGCCCGCGGCCTCACCGACGGCGCCGCGGTCGCCAATTCCCTTAACACGTCTACTTAGATTGCTTTTCGTGGTAGAAACAACTTTTCTTTTTACCGTATTTACTCAGCAGGATAGTGATTATTTAGTAGATTATTGAGGATGAACTATGTCATAATAATAGGTATATGTGAAATGTGCTGTGTGCCCCGCCCGCTTCGAACTTCCTTGCAAAAATATTGTTTTGATAAAAATATACTAACATACATAGGACCCATAGGACCTTACCTCGCCTTGCAAAACATTCGATTATTCTTGACTGAGATAAAAGCAATCTGAGTGAGGGCTACCATCTGTCAGTCGGAGTTCGGTGGAGCAGCTCGCAGTCGGAGCTGTCACCGTGTCGCGACACAAATTGCGTCGGTGGGTACAGAGGACGGGTCGTAGGTGAAAACGTTAGCCGAGCGACAATCCCCACGGAGACAGCGAGCTGCTCCGCTTTTTATCTGCTCTCGCTCCTCGCCGCTCGCCGCGCTCGCTCGACCGTGTAATTGGATGAGAACGGCGCGATCCCAATAGCGCGCCCTTATCTGTTCGCGGCAAATCCTCCCCCGCCTCGTCCGCGCTCTCTCCTATACCCTCTCGGCTCCGGCAATAAGTTTTTAGTGAGTAATTCAAGATAACCCCTTGATGTTGTTCATTTTCACACTTCCTTTCGCGAGAACAGCTCTTTATTGCGTAATATGTAACTGTCTCGTCGGCGACGGGTGTCCCGGGGGCTCGTAGACAAACTTCGCCCCTTTTATGATGTTAATGCGATCGCCTCCGACCCTCGCTTATCTCTATAATGATAATTGCTTTTTCCAAAATTATTGTTTGATGTTGTCGCTTTGTGTAATATCAGGAACTTCTGTAAATTGACTTTTGAGTTTTTAACGTTAGCAGGTAATCATTTTAATGTAGAGTTCTCTGTCCGTTATCGGTTAATCTTATAAAAGCTTTAGGTCATCATATTGTCGTTGACTATAAATATTTTGAAGTTACTTGTGGATATTGTGATAGCCTTTTTTATATTTTTATATTTGTTCATTGGCATAAAGATAGAGATCCTGACACTTCATGAAATGATAAAAGAATTGTGACCACTTTAAGACTAGTAGTTTTAAATAGCGTATGAATTTGGAGTACGCGTAAAATAACTTTATTTCTACTGATGCTCTACTTATCATTTCGCGTACACGTGACTCATCATTGTCATCATCAGCAGCCTGTGTTAGTCCAGTGCTAGACATGAGGCTCTCCAAATGCCCGCCACTTAGCCCGATCTTCAGCTCTTCGCATCCAATGACTACCAGCCAGCTTTACAACCTTACGCAGAACGTCGCACCATCTGCCGGAGCGCATCCTATACATACTATATTTTGCAAAACGTGGACTCCACACCAGAACTTGTTTACCCTATCGGTTATCGGTTCGGCGACTAATGAGGGAAAGATTTTTAACTATTAAAAATCTTTATGTGCAAACAATTACGCATTAGTTACGTGGGATAGATATCCGGTCATTTAAATCAAATCCCTTTGTATTCCTTAGTCGAGAAAAAAGGAAAAATGTGCTCTACCTACGTCACCCAAAGAGTTTTATTTTATTTCGGGTGGAGGCTGCGAATTGTCGTCGTATTAGCCGGTATCAGATTGGAGCGGCTATCTGCCCGGCATCCAGCTTCGCTGCCACCCAACCACCCCCGATTGCCATCCCCGGTTTTGATTTCGCAGAATCAACAGATTATTTCCGCATTTCTTTGGAATAAAATTTATTGTGCTATAAGGATTTTCGGAGTCGGTGAAAATGTATTTGGACATTTCATGGGTTCTATTAGATTGAGGACATTATGGTTTATTTATTTATTTATTGCTTAGTTTTATGATGTTGACCTGATTGAGAGAGAGAGAGAGAGAGAGAGATAGAGAGATGTGAGAGAGATGAATGTGACGATATAACTAATGAAGCATATGGATCAAATACTGGATGCTTCCGATGTGGGGTCACACAATAAATAATAGTACAAGGTGAGATGTTACACCATATTTCTCACTGATTTGACTGACACGCGGTAAAACTATATACAATCTATATAATATGTGTTATAATTATAATGCTGATTTAAAGGTTAAATAAAAATAAACATGAGCCATAGCGAAACATAGAATTACTTATATATTATATAGAATTATTTTTATCGAAAAAAAAAATTAATGTGGAAACAAAATAAGACGTGAGCATTTTTTTATCAAATTAATATATTAATAGCATAAAAAAATACTAAGTAAACGCAGATGCAAAGTTACTGCAAGTATGTAAATAATTAATTTATTGCTTTCCGTTTTGGCACCGGCTGAAAGTTATTGCGTTAGTAGGTGCAAGTAGGTACTTGCATTTACTTTAGGAGCTTAGTTGTTTTAACTCGACGGTTTTCGTTAGTTTAATTTTTTTGTTATAAGTAATTATTGTTGTTTTGTTTTTAAAGATTAGTCGCAATGTGGGTTGCACATTACTAGTATTCTTGTTAACCCCTCCAACTAAGCTAAATATGCCTGTGTCTGGAGTGGGTTCACGTCAATAGTGCAATGGGTGGGTGGGAATCGAACTCACGACCTCTCGATTGCCAGTCCGACACCCTATCCATTGGGCTATTGCCGCCTTAAACGTTTGTTATGACAAAGAAGTGCATAGAAAATACTTAGAAATTACTTAGAAAATACGATAGATAAATCAGATAAATACTTAAATACGAATCAACACAAATTATAATCTAAGATATGTAAAAACTTATTAGGTGTGACAATGAGCGGTCTTTTCGCTCAGAGTGATCTCTACCAGACACGTTACTTACATATCACTTACCTATTCATTAGATAGAAGTAATCGGGAATTATTACATATAATATATGTATAATATATGAGTAAATGTGTAGGTGTTTATCTGTCCAGTGGCGGTGCGGTGGGAGGCTGCGAAGTGTCGTCATATTCCACCGTTATCAGATCGGCTCCCGGGGGAGGCGCTATCTCCGAGTCCCGAGTCCCGGCTAACCTAACCGCTGCTACCTAACTCTCCAACAAGGACAAGCTTGTTTTGTTGTCATTATACATTATCTACGTTGGATTACAACTAGAGTGTGGTATGTTTAGTTTTAATTTTAGTACACCTAAAGTTCCTTTACATCTAAAATTAAACTGAAGCTTCTTTAACGATGTTTGAATAAACTGTTAAGTATTTACTTTCTGTAAACATCACGATTATATTTTGTCAATTTTTCTAAATTACTAATTATAGTATAATAATTAGCCAAAGATCTGCTATACAATCTACAGAATACACGAAATAACCTCTTTTTAACCGACTTCAAAAAAAGGAGGGGGTTTCTCAATTCGACCATATATATGTTTTTTTTTTATGTTTGTTTGCAGATAACTTCGTCGTTTATGAACCGAGTTTGATTATTCTTTTTTTATTGGAAAGGAGATATCTCAAGTGTAGTACCATGGTAATTTTATCGAAGCCTGATAAGTATCTCCAGAGATATGGAGATAAAACACCTCAAAATTGGTACTGAAAATTAATAGCGCGGCATTGAAGTCGGTTCTTTTTAGTTTTTTAAACGATCTTATATATGTTCTGTATAACAGTCAATGCCATATTCCGTAGTTATACTAAATACTTGAAACTTTACTTGTAGATGTTAAAAGAGGCTCTAATATAATTTTTTTAAAGTTTTATTATGACGCCACACTATTACCTAGTGCCAATGTAGCCAGTGTCAAAGTATTAGAATATTCAGTTTTCGAAGATTCAAGTCTTAAATTCAAGTTTAAGTCAAGATCAAGTCATCGTCCAGTCCAAGCCATACTTTCAGTAAAGATGAGAACTTTACTGAAGGTTTTTAGTGAAATTTGGTGTGAACATAAAATGGCATGTTTTTCAACATCAAAATGCTGTTTCCCTACAGTCACACACATTTACCGGCATTTAATGGTTAATAATCCACGTGTATAACACATTAACTATACTAATATAATTTTGTAAATCATTACAAAGTATAATATAGAACAAAATAACTCTTGCTGTCTGTACGCTTAGATTTTTTGCTTAGACTTAAACTACGCGACGGATTTTAATGCAGTTTTCAGCAATTTATAGTGATTCAAGAGGAAGTTATATATATACATATATATGCCCCAAGCAGATAGCTTAATTAGCCGTTCAATTGAACGCCTAGCCTCTTAACTAAACAGCGCCGTTCAACTAAATTCCTGAATGATATCCAGCCGTAGCGTTTATTACAACATTTAATAAACTGGCTGGCTAATGCTTAGGCCATTCATATAATGTCTTAGTCTGACACTAAGACAACACACTACTATATGCATATACATATATTTCTGGTGCGCGGTGCTCACTGTTCGTAGTATGTTGCCTTAGTGTCAGACTAATGAACAGGCTAGGCTAGCTAATGAAACGTCATTGATTCAAGTCATTTGCCTGGCTGTTTGATCAAATGGATGGATATCATTCAGGAATTTAGTTTAACGGCGCGGTTTAGTTAAGAGGCTAGGAGGCTAGGCGTTCAATTGAACGGCTAATTCAACTATCTGCCTGCGACATATACATATACATAACATATATATATATATATATATAACCAGGATTAAACGAGCAACGCCGTGGGGTGCAGCTAGTATTATACACATCATTATATTTTATATAGACATAAAAGTTATATAATATATAACATTGTATATACCTGTATACGCGACGGATTTATTATTGCACCTCTTTTTTTTTTCACCAGATGACATAAAATTCATGTAGGTACTTGATCGTTCCAATAAAAAAATAACAATCAAGCGACATCAAACAATTTCAGAAATGATAATAAAATTGAAGGGTCCCAAGTGGCACCGATGTAAAAACGATGACTTCGATTTCATTTCATTAAGTAGTAAGTAAGGTTCGATCACGAAAACATCAATTTGGAGGTTCGTAGAACAATTTTGTCGGATCACAGCATGATCGTGGTTTATCTTCTTCCAGGGATCCGTACGAGAGAACAGTGAGCTGGCGTTCTTGAAGGCGTGCTTTGAGTTCTGCTTATATTACCTGAGATGTCAAAGATTATGCAACGATAAAAAAAAACCTGGATTTAAGTTGTATAGAGATAGAAAATCGTGTACATGATTTTATATTGGTTATTTGTTTTTAGTCAACGTAGGTAGAAGCGAGAGGCCAGTGCAATAAGAGTGCACAGGATATTATTGTTTAGGGTGGATACGCGCAAATGTGGTCGATAGTTCATATGTGGAAAATTATCAGTTTCATGTTTTTTTTTCTTTTAGGCAAGCGGGTTTTAGGTTTATTCTTAAACAAAAGTGAATTTTATCTACTTGTTTTACCATACACTGTAATTTATATTCATAGTGTATAAATGGCGATACAATGAACTGTAGCATGTTCTAAAATGATGATGATGTCTTTTCGTTCTCATTAGTCTGTCTGTACGTTCGCGTTAATTATATAAAATCTTTTAAGTTCTTTTGTAATTTAGCTACACGAAATTCAAGTATCTTATGGATTGAACGTAGTCATTTAACAATATTTTTGTAGGATACCCTCAAGTAACCCATCTGGCAACACTGCTGCACTGTGCGCTGTGCCGAAAGTATTTTTATTGCGTTCATTACGTCGAGTGAAATTGCGAGAGCATTAAGTTGAGTATAGGGTGGGACGCGTCGGCCGATTACCGACCGCCTTGTAATCAGACTTCTGCAGAGCCGCCTCGCTCTCGACGCCACAAACACACATATTAATTTGTTAGCAAATTCTTGCCGTTCTCAGATAGTAAAAAACAATAATTTTGTTTCGGAAATTACCAATGAAATTACAGATTTAATATTTTTTTTATATCTTAGAGATGGATGACAAAATTATGTTTTATGATACGTTTAATGGCCGGAGCTACTATGTTTAACTCAATCTATATGTGAAACGTGTGAGCATTTATGTTCTAACGCTGCCGAGCAAAGCGAGCGGCGTGCTCAGAACCGCGGCCCGTGGCAACGCATCATAAACGTTCCTTCGGCGCTTGAGCCCTATAATTTTCTTCCTAATTTACCCATTTTAAACCTGTGATTCAAATTAGGATTTGCATAAAATTGCTAATGACTGTTAACGCAATATTCGACGTGTCAAAATGGGTGTCTACCTATTCCACTTTTATTATGGACTATATTATCGCCGATATCGTCCTAAATTGGGTTCGAGTGGGGTAATTTGGCTTAAACATTCGTTCGAGCAGAAGCTAAAAAGTTAATGAGATCGGTAACGTGTTCTGTATCGACGAGCGGAGGTTTTGGGGTCAAACTTAAATATAATATTAAAAGTATATATTTTATCGTAGTACAACTCTAGTTTTCTAATAAAACCGCCCAAGGGTCACAATTCACAAATTGCTCACAAAATCTATTTCACGTGCCTGACCGCATACATCAATCTTTATGGGTGGCGGCATTAATAATTATTCTAACACTTTATTATAGTTAAATAATGACAGTAAGTGAGTGAGAGCCGCCGGTGGCGCGTCGTCGGCCTGTAATCTCGCGCCGGTCGGCAATCACGCGTTTCTCACCCGCGCGCGTTGAAAAAATAATACGTTTCTGAGATTTGTCTATAATTTGCCGAATGCCGCCCGCCAGCGACCGCTCGCTCGCCTCTCTCGCCCGACCACGCTGCCGCGCCGCACACGTAACCATGTACAGTCACTTGCATACACTTACGCACATTTTTGTAAGGGAAATCACCATTCGAATATGAGAACATTTGTCTGATACTTTCATATTCGTTTGGTAGTTTTCCCCTAGAAGCGTGGCTAATGAGTGTTTATAAGTTTTAGGACCAATTAATTTAAAAGGCAAGTGTTTAAGTACCTACCTAAGTATGGTAAAATGTGATATGTTATGTGCTTTTCAAATTATTAAACGATTTCTTACCATAGATAGACTTCGTGGGTTTGATATATTTTATAGGTTCTCCAAAATATATTAATTGTGAATATTTTCATGCAGACTGGCAGTGGTTGGAAATGAACAGCTGAAAATCGAGCTCAGTGGCGTGCCATAGGAAATGCTTATGTCCAGCTGTAGACGGCAACTAGCTGATAATGATGGTGATTGAGAGGGAGGTCGTGAGTTCCATCCCCACCCATTGCTCTTTTGACGTGAACCGACTCCAGACATTTTAACACAATGAATATGGAGTAAAAAGTGTTATTCCAGGGTCTATAGAGGGCAATCAACATACCAAATTTCAGCTCAATCGGTTGAGTAGTTCTAGTGTGAAGAAGTAACAAACATACACACAAACTTTCGCCTTTATAATATTAGTAGGAAGTAGGATAGTAGGTATATATATATGTATATGGGTACTAATTTGAGGTGAGCCAAAGTGGCCTAACTGCCAAGCCAACTCATTTATTATAAATAAATATTGGAAACCCTGATTGCCAGAATGGCCTGAAAATAAATTAAATATACATACAATTATAATATCTAGCCCTAATTTTAATCAATTAAACATGAAGTTTATTACATATCTACAAGATTTGGCCAGAGAAATAACCAAAAACTTGTTTGTTTCGATTGCTAGGCCACCTTGGCTCTCAAGGCCTCGTTTTCATTATGGAAACCTGTTTTCTAACCTAAGTCGACAATAAAACGGCCGAGAAGAGGCTCCTGCCACCTGTTTTCTAATACCCATGAATGCAAATAGAAAAATGCATAGGTGTACTTCTACTACTATATTTGAATCAGCGACCTCTGAGTTAGAAGTAAAGTCTTTACGCCATCGGGCTGTCCATCTGACGTAAAATTTTTATCAGTGCGGATCCTGTGCGGGTTGTCTTGTCAGTGTCATATATATACACAATACACCTGGAGGGAAAATTAAATCTACGACAATACATAATTTAAATTACGAGTTAGATTTATTAAGCTATTGAATTTTATGGTTTAAATAAGTTAAACATTTAAAATGTGCACAAGTTGCAAAAATGTACTTTGAAGAAGTTGCGTTGATAATTTTGCAGATGGCTGTACCTACATCGCGGCATCGCACGCGCAAGACAGATGGCGCTCTATACCTCACAGCACCAAATAACACCTGCATTTATTTCCTATTATTTTATTGTTAGGACAGTAGCTTTCTAAACAACTTCTCTATAATTTAGGTAAATGACTTCTGTCCGGGTTTCATCAACAGATGAGTTTTAGGGTAACGGAAATAATACGTTATCTATCATTCTTGGTGGTAATGTAGATTGCATAGAAGTTAATTTTCGTAACATTTTTTTGTAATAACATTAATTAAACATTTTTTCTCTCTTTTTTCTCTATAGTTAGCAAGATTGGTAAATCTCACGGACGGAATTTGATCTTTCATTTTTATTTTCTAATAGGTTAACAATTATGAAAGCGATTTTTTTCTTTTTATATTTACATCGAGAAACCCCAATAATGAAAGGAAAATACATAATGCTTCTTCAATGCCATATATTTATTGAACAAAACATATTGATTCCAAACTATTATTACTTTATTTAGAACTTATGTAGGCTAAACGAAAAAATCCCGATTTTACGGGAAATTAGGCGTACAGATTTTTTTCACGAGCTTTTTGGTGTTTTGACGGCTCGCTGACGTTTGAGTGACAGTTACTTTCAATAATAGAATTAGCCGTGGCCACCAACTGACAGAAAGTCGGAATATGACCAACAGAAATACTTTTTTCATAACTTTTTGTTAAACATTATGTAAGAGTGAAACGAAATTCGTTTTTATTGAATAATTCTGATCCTACAATTACTGTTATACTAGTTTATTTGCAGATTCAATTTGTTTTAGTATTGGTTGGTTTAGCAGATTAAAATTACAATCACTAGAACAAGTCAAAAAGACACCCATTCCAACTTGACTTCTTCTGATTGTCTCAAAATAATTTTGATAAACGGTAGAAGTATCTGAATCAATTTTTTTAAATTGAGGACAGATAATTGGATCACTATTCCGTATAACAAAGTAGTGACCTGACAGTCAGAGGCGATGATTGGTATATTATGCAATCATGATTGTCTCCAAGTGGAAGATGGTAGTGACGAGACACAACTCGGTTAAGTCCAATCCTCATACCTGTTCAACATCAACTATACAAACCCAACTTGAGAACTGACTACGTGGTCTTCGTAGGTAGCTCAAAGGAGACCATCAAGCATATACTTTCCTCCGCCTTGCTTAGAAATGTCACGCGCACTTCGGTTACATTTTTTTTAATAAAATAAGGTAACAGGGCAAGTACGACACTCGCCTGATGGTAAGCGATGACGTCTACCTATTACAGATACAGCGGCATACAAAACTCTGGACTGCCAGAATTTTGCATGTCTCTGCACTGCGCCTGTTACCTTGAGACACAAAGCCGTTGAGTCTCACATGCCCTGTAAATTCATTTAATTACTCAACGCCGTCGTACACCAGAATCTAGACATATTTTCCTGTAGAGAACACGAATTCGCAGAGTGGCAATATCGTATGTGGATACGTATGCATTCTCCTTCCAGAAATTATAATAACTTTGTCTGTTTTAATATGTATATAGCTCCTAAGTATCTAATTTCAGTTAGTTTATAAGCTATAACTGTAAAGACCATTCAAAGTATTGATATAAATAAATAAAACTGGAAACTATAACAAATATCTATTTGATAGGACCACCACTGGGCTGATCTTTAAAAGTTGTAGGTAATAGGCTTTTTTTTTTAAATTTAATATTTAGGTATGGAAATACTACGTTTTACTCTACTGTAAGCTTAGATAATACTCACTTTAGAACTGCAAAACAAATAACAAATAGCTAACACACAGAAACCACACTTAAGTTTGAAACATAAAATCAAATCAGCTGAATCTTCCCAGTGCGACACTTCGGCCACACAGCTCGAACTGTCAAGAAACATGAACGATTGCTTTTTGAACACCCTGTTGGATCCAGATCGCCAGTCTGCGAGACAGTGTCCATTGAAGTGAGACAACTCGCGGTACTGTTCGATTCTTATCTTTTTTGGTGCATCCAACTTGGCTGTTGCTTCAATACAAGTATTAAATTAATTGATGTGTGACATCGATTTTGGCATGATACGAATACGGTTGAATTACGAATATGGTTTGGATCAACAGAATTGTTTTACTGTTTCATTAGGGACAGGCGAGAGTTTGAATACGATTTTATCTGATGAAAGTAACCATTCAGTCAAACATAAAACGAGCTTCTGAAGAAGACCGTAGAGAGTCAAGGCGCTGGATTATTGTTACAAGTATTTGTGTAAAGCTGTGTCCCCCTTGCGAAAATTTTATAAAACTTAATTGTGTACTAGTCGTAATGGCATAACTTGACAATATTTGCGTTTTAAAATTTGTTTTAAAAGTAAAATTGGAATAGTCGCCCGTAAAATCAGAAAATTTGAGTAAATTGAAGTACTTACAGTTCAGAGTTATATGTGAACTTGCGGACCAGCTGGTATTATTATTTTAATTTTCCTTTTGATAAACTCTAACTTTAAAAACACAAAATTTGCGGCGAATGCTGTGAAGGATGTTGCGGAGGCTGCTGTGGCTGCGAGTGTACCTTTACAACCATTCACACTTGCTGTGCGAAGATATGTTTACTTTGAGCAAGCCCATAGTCTTGCGTCATATTGTGCCACTATCCCCTAGTCTGCCATGCCTTCTAAATAAGGAGTAAGACATATTATATATACCGCATCCGTCATGCCTCGTATATCGTATATAAGGTCTCCTTATCTGTCAATCACAAATTGATTAATAAGTGCCTTATGACTTCTGTGCTGGCAACCGTCCTGAATATAAGGTTCGCCACACGGAGGATAATCTATCATCCGTGGTTGGCAAGAATTGTAGCTGAAAAGCAGAAGCAATATCTATGGTAGGAGTGCCAAATTGAAGGTAGAGGGACAAATATATATAAACTTCATGCTTAAAACATCCTTTACAAGTAAAAAATCGATTATGCTAATAAACTTGTAATTTATAAACTTGTCTATTATATTATTTTGTAAGTATTATATCATAAGTGTTACAAAAGCTACAATGCAATGTCAAATGCTCAACACAAACATTATTTTTGTTAAGAACTACTCCAAACTAAATACTCCAACGAGATCAAAATCCTTTGCAAGCAAATTAACAACTAGTTTTTGTCGTTTCTCGTGTTTGTTCTAAGAGCATCGACAGACAGTGGCAGGTGGAGGTACGGACTTGATCGACGATCGATAAATTCGATCGACAGTGACGGACAATGGGCAGGGATCGCTGCTGTGCTGTCAGAGATATCAGATAGTTTGCCTCGTAACTTTTGTTTCATTAGTCTGATTTTGTACGGATTACTGTGATGAATATTTTCGATAAAATAGTTAGGAACCATTTCTCTGACACTTCTTCGGTAGCGATTACAGTGGAGACTGATTTCTAATATTTTGTTAGCAATGTATACAAAATACTCGTACAATGCTGAGCATTGCACCAACGCACTACAGGGCTCACATTCTGGAAGTATAAAAAATTGATTATTATTTTTTGAACTGAAACTTTTTTAGGCGCACTTTAGGAAGTGACGTAGCGTCACGGTCGCAGGCAGCGGAAGTGACGCTTCATGTTATATTTTATATTTATAAACACCCTTATTGTATGACGGCGTAACTATGAAGACGTATTCGCTAAAGTTCAAGAGATGGAGTTGTACAAAAAAAAATAGTGATGTTGAGCAATAAATTGAATGAACTTGGAAGTTGCAACTTTCTACGCACCCTCTTTTTTATGATTTAAGGTAACAGGATAACCAAGACGCTCGTCTTATGGTAAGCAATGACATCAGCCTTTATCAAAAAGGGATATGACTAGACGTCCCATGCGTGCGACCGTAGTCGCAGTCGGCCACACGGCCTACAGAATGGCACAAAGTTGTTACTTGCTGTTTACTCTAGTAACTTACAATACCCTGTAAAAAGCGACATTCATAGAATTCACATCAAAGGGACACGCTTTTTAACCGACGAAAAAAAACGGAGGAGGTTATCAAGTCGACGCATATATTTTTTAATTTTTTTTTCATGTATCCGATGTGATGATCTGCCGTGGTGGCCTGTGATCCACAAATGTCCTTTGTGCTATTGTGTGCCCGTCTCGTCTCTTGACGGATTACCGCCCTTAGCCGATTACGCGCAGGCTTGCCTTTTAGTGTAGATCGGCCGACGTTTGTTGTCACTCACATGTTATTCATACTATTATCCTATTTTAACACGGAATATGTGCACGAACAATTGAAAACCAAAATATTGTTCTCGCGGCTCATATTTATATTGTCAGTTTCAGGTTAATATTCTAAACTCGTGTGAATTGTGGTACATCGAATTGTACAACTGTAGTACTTAAAGTTAAACAATAATGTAGGCCTATAGCAAATGATGCATATTCAGTAATGACGAACGAACTCGTCCAAAGTCCACTACACATAATTAAACGAAGTCACGTATCATTTGAGAGCAGATTAGGGGTGTCCTCATGACCCCTGCGATTAGTAGTTTAAGTCGCAAGCGGTCTCGCTGCCGACGCAAAGCCGCCAGTAATTGCGGCTTCGACACTGGCCCCGGCAATCCCCAACTTATTCCCGGGATGTTTGTTACGGAACCTTTCAAAACAAACAACGAATAAAAGTCATCGTGGTATTTCCGAATGCATACCTCACAGTCCAATCACTGACGTAAACAGCTGATAAATTAGAGCCAGCTAACTAACCGAGCCTGTGAGAGATTTCTTTCAGCGCGGTGCCGCGTCCGGGCCATAACCGCGCAAGTCATCCAGGTACGCGGCGGCGAACACAAATTACAAACAAAAAGGTAGGAGCGTTCTAATCTGACGTCGCATCACGTCGATCATCGGCTGATCATGATTTACGGACGCATTGCTCGCTGATAGCTGATCTGGAATCTAACAATTGATTCTCGTTTGTTAAACTTGGACATGATTCTCGCCTCTTCTGTCTGCCTGTGTATAGCCTTAGGCGAAACTGAATACGTTTGTATAGGGATAACAAGCAGAACAATATCTCTATTAATATATACTAGCCTTGCGCGAGTCGGTTATGCAATAGGTTACTGTGTTATAATGATTGGTGATTTATGAGTTCGTGTGCATTGTTTATAGCTAATAGCTAAAGTGCGCTATCAGAGATCATAATTTTTAAAATTACGTAGTTTCTGTCAAATAGGAAAGGAACGAGCTGAGCTGATCCATCATATAAGTCAACCACAATATTAAAAAACAGATTCGGTTTAAAAAGCGAGAAGTAAAAACAGCGATCGATCACAACACGAGGTCGGTTTAGCGCGTCCTCAGGCGGGTGCGGCTTGCGAGCCCACATCACCTCACCTGTCCGATTAGCATCACCTCCTTTGTGCGGGTCATCCACTGACGGCATACCAAGCTACAAATTGAAATCTGTTTAGTTATGCCGCGTCAAAGGAACTAGCTGACGCGGAGAGATACCTTGGATTAGGAGATGAGTAATAGCTCCGCCCACACGGTATGATATCGCGTGCTAGAACCGATCGTCGCCATATCGGCACTCACCGATATCAAATTTTCCATTAAATCAACAGTCGAACAATCGACCTCCTAATTGATTACAGACATACTACCATCGGTCCGTTACGAGCTCGAGCTTCCTTGCATAAATTGATCCAAATTAAAAGCAGCGATGTCGGTGGGTAGCCGGGTACCGAGCGAGCATTAACCGGGCGGCCCTAGAGACTCCATTACGGGCAATAAAATGCCTATTATTATCGAGGGCCGAAAAGCTGATGCACGCGATGCAATTACTTGATTGGCGGTGTTCTGGTGCGCTCCACGCGGGATTGATGGTGTACATAATTAGAAAACACTTCAGCGTGTGTCTTCATCGGCGCAATCTTAATTGCGGGCAGCACTTACCTCGCTGAGTCAAACGCCACGTGCTACCGTGCCGGCTGCGGCTTAGCCGTATCCATCGTACTTTGATTGATGCAGTTGAACAAACATTGTGTTTAATTAAACACTTCTCAGACTTATGCGTCAATTACCTGAGTGGCTTTAGAACAACAACACCATACACGTCGTGAATTCTCACGGGAGGCAACACTAATGCATTAAAACCGTTGCGCTTTTCCATCATACATTTTTATTAAGAATCAAAGATGATAATATCTATTTAAATTCTGAATAACCAGAAGCTAGCGTTCATGATACGATATCAAATGATGATAATTATAATTTCATTCTAAAATGTCTTAGTATACAAACAGGAAAACAGCATAACGAAAAACAAACCACGTAGCTCATTCGCCCTATATTGCAAAATAAGATGTTATTCATTTGATTTGCTTAGAACTGATTTATGCAGTTGTTGTTACCGGCTCAAGTAGTTCCTTAGCTGCTTCGCAAATGATACAAACCATCAGGCGGAGAGTGCGCGCCCGATAGCGGCCGACACCTCGCAGATTTATGGCAGCCGCTCAGATACCGCGGGTATTTCCGGACAATATTGATATTTCGACTTCGGGCTATTAACTTCCAGCGCTGAAGTACAGCGCAAAGTGAATCTGATTCATTCGCAATCGACATTAACGTATCACTTCTCCGCAATAATCTCGCCAGCATCATGTCTCGATTTGGACTCACATTTCAGTTCCATTATTTCAACCCCGAGCGAGATAAGCTCCTAGAAAGCTGGCTTTTTACTATTTACCGCGGCTTTGCTCATAACGTATGCACCGGAAGCGCTGCAGTAACGGAGATTTTCTTAGCTCGGTTGCATATCTTGAGCGGAGAGACGCGGCCGACCGCTGCGCCGCACAGCCGCGCCGGCCCGCAACTAATCAACCTATTAATAAGGGGATCAGCCCTAATGCGACCAATTAAAACGGCGACTCCGTCTTGAGACGCCCGCAGTTTTTGGGCTCGTTCCAGCTGGATTAGGATTACTTCGGCGTGCTTACTGATATTTTACGTTTGCCGTCCTGGATTCGCGTGATTTTCGCATGTCTCGGTTTAGTATTAATTTTATGGAAATGCGCGGTATTATTATTCAATTGTCGATAACATTCATCGCTCGTAATGTTAGCCGTGGGCGATCATCGAGCTTGGGCCGTGACCGCGTTGACAGGGCGGGAAGAGGGCGGGCAGCGGCCTCTTTGTCGGCTAGGCTCTTTGATCGATGCGCGGGCGCCGGTAGCGTCGGGTTCGAGTGCCAGTTTACGACCACCGGCATGTTTTACTGCTGCCCTGCAGCTTCAATCAATAAGCGCAAATGGCCATTAGCTCGCTGCGCGACGTGCGACGCTAACTATTCTTACAGGATATTATCCACGGCTAGCTTCGTTTCCTTTGACTTTCAAACCTCTATGAAATAATTACTTATGTGACGTTTATTGCCTTTGTTATTTAACTGGCTTATTAGATACCAGTGTTATCGGTTGTTCTAATAAAAACATGATAGAAACATATCTAATTTGCCTATTTTATTAATTCCTAATAAACACTTGCCTTAAGTAGTGTTTTTCAGTAAGAGAAGTGCATCCTAATTTTAGCGTTTACTTTATTATAATATCTGCTTCATGTGTGTCATTTTAATGTATAAAAGATCCAGCTCATACAATATCAACCAAAGCTGTCATCAATAGCCAATCATGGTCATAAAGCAGTAAAAACAATCAATTAATTTTATGCAACATCGGCGTCATAATACCATGTAGGCGGTTCATAAAAGCTATATTATTTAGTTCAGGCAAACTTATCCTAGCAGGTAGCCCATGGTACAAGCGTAAAGCCAGTGCAAAAAAATGCCTTTGCTATTCATCATCAATATCCGGATTTTGTTTTGTGATTTTGTTTTGTAGTCATTTTCAGTAGCAAGTTTGAGATGAACAGCGTGTGGGATAGCACAGATCCCTGTGGAACTCCGGCGTTAATCGGCATGGTCTCAGAACAAGCACCATCAACGACGGCTTTTCATGCTTCGACCCTTAGATAATTTACTTGAAATGATCTAAGCTTCAACCATGCAGAAATTGCCAATCCACTTACAAAGCCCCTCGGGTAGGTATAGGTAGGTGTAAAAATATTAAACGCTTCTAACTTACTCTGCTGTATGGTATCGTAGCAGCGTTTACTGACTACAAGGCGACTACCGCTGCTCACAAAAAGTTTGCATCGTCGACACCGTCCCGTTAAGGAAGGTAATTAGTTACCATTGCCTGTGGACCGCTTTATCCAATAGCTGGTAAGCCAGCGTTAATTAAATTATAAGATCTATAGAAACTTGTTACATTTATTTATAGCGATTCAAATTATAACGTAGTTATTTTTTTTTCTGAATGCAGACTCTATCAAAAATGTATTAGTATATGATTTAGAGATACGACTAGTGTATGTATTCAGCTATTTTAAAAAGCTCGCATTTGAATGATAATATTTTACAAAATGTTAGACAAACTGACTGACTTCTAGTTCTAGGTTACAGTTTTGTGTTATTTTTGATCATTTACTTATTTTCTCCGCTGTTATGTATGCATTTATTTTATAGATTAATTCATGTATAACTGATATCTGAAATAAATTAATATTAAAAATTTAATAATAAAGTACAATATATTGTCTCACTGAATTAGAACGCCACTGGGTGGTAATTTTGACCACAGCCGACTTTTAAGGCATTTGGCAAAAGTGGTCAACACAGCTCCATTTTTATTTTTATTCGGCTATTAAGGGTATCTTTAGTAATTGTTTGACCAACAAGTCATCATCATCATCAGCCTGTATCAGTCCACTGCTGGACATAGGCCTCTCCCAAGATGCGCCACTGAGCCCGATCTTCGGCTCTTCTCTTCCAGTCACTGCCCACCGCTTTGCGTATGTCGTCGCTCCACCTGGTCACAGGACGTCCTACGCTACGTTTGCCGATTCGGGGTCTCCACTCTAGGACAAGACCAACAAGTACAATATTGTTATTTACATCAGTTATTCACACAATTCACCACACCGAAAAACTGCCAATATCTTAGCGGAAAGCTGGTTCCATCTTGCATGAGAATGTCGCGGTAATAAAATGATATCGTTTCAGTTTATGATACGCGGTATAGGCGATACCGATCAAACCTCGACCGAATTTGCAAAAAACGTCCACCAATTCAACACTCATTCGATTTTGTACGGTCAGCATGGACAGCGGATGTTTAGCAACCATAATTTATACCAAATATTTGATGTTAAGTGATCTAACCTTGGTTATGGTATACATTTTGATGGTTGTGTAAGTAAAGAAAAATTAGTTATTATTACGGCACGTTGGCGTAAAGGATTGACGCCTTGACTTCAAAACCAAAGGTTGCCGTGCATCAATGGATTTTTCTATGTATCATGGATGAGGGTGTTCGTTCATGGGTGATATTACTGAATTTTTTTAAATGTTCCGCTTGACTTTTACCAAAAAGTAGCTCTCTACTATCAATCGCTTACCACTAGGCAAGATAGTGGTAAAACAAGTTTTTTTTTGTTTTCTGAGCAGAAAATATTTGTTATCATTTTTTTTCTAACTGTACAATGCGGAGAGAACAAAGAACTTACAGGTGCTTAAATTGCGTTCAAACATAATCGAGGTGCGTTCAATATTCCTCCATTTTCCATAATCCATCACGACTGCTTCCAGTGTAAAATAAAACGATCGATCCTTGGGTCCCGCGCAATAACAAAGGGACCAATTGCTTTTGATGGAATTGCAAGATCCATAAGGTATGCTAATAAAGTTAGGTATACTAGATTGAGGCATGTAATTTAAGTACCAAATGCTAAGTACGCTCCGCGATTTCAAATAAAAAGTCTCGATAAATATCTAATGTGGGTTTTCCTTTTCCAGTCTTTTATTTAAACAATTATTCGCACCGTCGTCCACGTGATCATATAATTGATTTAGTGGTGATACCAAAAAATAATCGGGTTTGTTCTTTTCTAGCCGATTAGCTCTTAGCACGGAATGCATCTGACTAATCAAATGACTCCACTCCGCGTCAAGAGCGGACCGGTTCTCGAGTATCGTTCTAGAATACCGGCCTTCGATTCAGGGATTGTATTAAATATGATATAGATAGGGTGGCTTGTTATCTCTAGTGGGGTGGTAGAGCTTATTGCTGCTACTGCGCATCTATTGAACCTCCTGTGTCCGGTACTTAACCGATTTTATAGTTTTTGAAGTAAACACTTCTATAAGCGCGCTGAGCACTTTATTTTCAACCAAAACCAAATTCCAAAAAGGAAGAGGTTCTCAATAAGTCTGTACGTTTTAAACTGAAATTTGATTTGTAGAAGACCTCAGAATAATGAAGAAGTTTTACGATACGTAGGTTACCTACGCTTTTCATGCGTGTAGTCGTAGTACTTTTTGTCTCTTCGCCTTCATCAAACTCATTCTATTTATAGCAAAAAGCTATATCTTTATGTCTATTTCATGGAGTACTTTTTAAGCTCGACTTGTTTCACAAGGCGGCGTTTTACTAGCAAGTTATCAAGACAACGACTATTCGTTTACTTAAACAGATCTCAAGTAGGTACATGTAATCAGATATCATATTCTCGGCGCCAGTTTATAAAAGACGCCGATGGCATCAGCTTCCAACAAGAAAGTGTGGTTAATCTCTTCAGCGGGCGCCGAGTCTATCACCCTGAATCACAGATTACCCTGTTATGGGTGCCGCACATATGATTCCGCATAAAGAACAAATGGGATGGACAAAAGGGATGTAAGGGAGCACAAATACGACCTCGGTGCTCCCAGCCAACCTCACCTGCCCGTGGTGCATCCTGCTGACCAACAGACGGGGCTCTGGCGACCGACAAATGGCGGTATAACCATTTCATATCTATGGCGTAGCCAAATTCTACAGGCCGGTGACGGGCAGCAGCGTCACCGGTGCGAGAAGCTACGTCCTGCGATCGCCAACACGCCTGCCCAGCATGGCGATTAGGGCATATCCCTCCCAAGGGATGCATGCATGATATGGAAAGTCATAATAAGCCGCGGCCCCCAGTTCCCGGCCGCCCTGCTATTCCTGACCACGGCGGCGGTCACGGTAACGGCAGGGCAGGGGGTGCTAAGAATCCCCGGGTTACGGTAGGCCGCCAGAACAAACTGACCCTCGCAACGTACAATGGACGCACGATTCGGCTGGACGATCATCTGGCGCAGCTAGAGGAGGAGCTGAAACACATAAGATGGCACATTCTGGGGTTATGTGAAGTCCGAAGACAGGGAGAGGACACCATAACCTTAGAATCGGGCCATCTTATGTACTACAGAGAAGGAGATCAGCCATCCCAAGGCGGCGTCGGGTTTCTGGTCAACAAGGTTCTCAGTGACAACGTTGTAGAAATCTCCAGTGTGTCGACCAGGGTAGCGTACCTCATAATTAAGTTAACCAAGAGGTACAGCCTCAAGGTTATCCAGGTCTACGCACCGACCTCGACACACTTGGATGACGAGGTGGAGAGCATGTATGAAGATATCTCCAGAGCTTTACACACCACCTCCAAGGCTCACTACAACGTTGTCATGGGAGACTTTAACGCCAAAGTGGGAGTACAAACTTGCGGCGAATCGTCTATAGGACCCCACGGATTTGGGAGTAGGAATCACAGGGGACAAATGCTCGTCAATTTCCTCGAGAGAGAGGGGCTTTTCTTGATGAACTCGTTCTTCAAGAAACAGCCCCAAAGGAAATGGACGTGGCAAAGCCCCGACTTTGTGACTAAAAACGAGATTGACTTCATCATTACGGACAAACGGCGCATATTCAGAGACGTCTCAGTGATCACTAGGTTTAATACTGGAAGTGATCACCGACTGGTACGAGGCACTCTGGATATCGACTTTAAAGCCGAGAGATTCCGATTGATGAAGTCTACGCTCCGTCCGAACCTACTCCAAACCGTTGTTGGGTCCGAAACATTCCAATTAAAATTGGAAAATCGATTCGCTACCTTGGAAACCACAGATGACGTAGACCAGAAACTCGAAGAAGTGGTGGAAATCCTCAGGGATGAAGGGACGAAGTTTTGCGAGAGCAAGCGTACGGGCAAAAAGTCCAAACTCTCGGCAGAAACACTTCGGCTAATGGAAGAGAGACGAACAGACCCTTTGTCAGCTTTGTCAACTAACCTGGCGCGCAACAAATCCATAAAGAAGCTGGTACGACGCGACCTCCGATCCTCTAACACGCTCTTGATTAAAGAATCAATTGAGCAAAATCGGGGGTCGAAAGTGTTCGTCCAGCCTCTGGGTAGAAGCCACCTCACAAAGCTGACAACGTCAACCGGGAACGTCGTCGCATCCAAGCCGGAGATTCTGTCGGAAGTTGAAGACTTCTACGGCAAGCTCTACGCATCGCATGCTTCAAGGCCCGAACCCGATACTGAGGATTCTAGAGCCACCTTAACCCGCCACTTCACAGAAGATCTGCCCGAAATTAGCCGAGACGAAATCGTGATGGCCCTTAAACAACTCAAAAATGGAAAAGCCCCAGGAGAAGACGGAATCACAACGGAGCTTTTAAAAGCCGGAGGAGCGCCAGCAGTTCAACAGCTTCAGCAGCTATTTAATTCCGTTCTTTTTACTGGGAGAACTCCACAGGCATGGAACAGAAGCATGGTGGTTTTGTTTTTCAAAAAAGGAGACAAAACCCTATTGAAAAACTATCGCCCGATTTCGCTTCTGAGCCATGTCTACAAGCTGTTTTCAAGGGTCATCACGAACCGTCTTGCGCGAAGACTCGACGAGTTTCAACCTCCGGAACAGGCCGGGTTTCGAAGCAGTTACGGCACCATAGACCACATCCACACGGTGCGGCAGATTGTACAGAAGACCGAAGAGTATAATCGGCCCCTGTGCTTAGCATTTGTGGACTATGAGAAGGCCTTTGACTCAATCGAAACCTGGTCTGTTCTCGAGTCCTTGCAGCGTTGCCAAGTCGACTGGCGATATATCGAAGTGATGAGATGTCTATATAATGCCGCAACGATGACTGTACAAGTACAGAACCAGCGAACTAAACATGTCCACCTGCGTCGAGGAGTGAGACAGGGGGACGTCATATCCCCGAAACTGTTCACTAACGCCTTGGAGGATATGTTTAAGACGCTGGACTGGAAAGATCGTGGCATTAACATCAACGGCAGGTACATCTCTCACTTACGATTCGCAGATGACATCGTCATTATGGCAGAGACGCTGCAGGACCTACAAAGGATGTTGAATGGCCTAGCTGATTCTTCTCGTAGCATCGGTCTCCGGATGAATTTGGACAAAACCAAAGTCATGTACAACGAGCACGTTGTTCCGGAACCGATTGCCGTAGATGGAATCCCACTCGAAGTTGTCACTAAGTATGTTTACCTAGGGCAAACGCTCCAACTAGGCAAACATAACTTCGAGAAGGAAATCCAGAGAAGAATTCAGCTGGGCTGGGCAGCATTCGGAAAACTCCGTCGAGTCTTCTCGTCGCCTATACCACAGTGTCTAAAGACAAAAGTCTTTAACCAGTGCGTCCTACCTGTGATGACATACGGAGCCGAGACGTGGACACTCACAGTCCGACTGGTCCACCAGTTTAAAGTCGCTCAGCGAGCTATGGAGAGAGCTATGCTCGGTATTTCTCTGCGGGATCGAATCCGGAACGAAGTAATTCGCCAGAGAACTAAAGTTATCGACATAGCTCAACGGATTAGCAAGCTGAAGTGGCAGTGGGCTGGTCATATCTGCCGCAGGACGGAAACCGTTGGGGCAGACTTGTCCTAGAGTGGAGACCGCGAATCGGCAAACGTAGCGTAGGACGTCCTGTGACCAGGTGGAGCGACGACATACGCAAAGCGGTGGGCAGTGACTGGAAGAGAAGAGCCGAAGATCGGGCTCAGTGGCGCATCTTGGGAGAGGCCTATGTCCAGCAGTGGACTGATACAGGCTGATGATGATGATGATGAAAGAACAAATGAACCGCACATTTTCATGATCAAAGATAAGACGAGAATAAGCATTGTATTTTTCTAAAAGTCTTGAAATAACTTCTTTTTATATCGATGCACACAAAACCTGTAATTCGACACTTTTTTGAGACATTTGCTAAGATTTACATAATATCGTGTAATGCTTGGTAAAAAATATCACCTTAAATTAAACATACAATTTCCAACAACTGGCACATCTGCGTTTAGTTTCAAGTGTCAGAATCAGTTATTTTTGTAAAGATGCTCTTTTTGCAGTATTTAAAAGGCAATGATGATATTGCATATATCGTGTTAAAAATAGCTCAAACATTGTTTACGTAAATTTTGTAACAGTCAAATGTTTTTGTATTGTATTGTATAAACTTGAACTAAATAGTGTCGCGACAGCAAAATATAGTTTGCACTAATATAAAGTGAGATGCAATTTTGTTGCTCTGTATGCAAGATGGTTCGTATCCGTTACCCATTCAATAGAACGCGGTATCTATACCGACTAGGGTACTCTATTTACTAAATACACCAGAAATAGACTTGAAGAAAAACTGCATATGGCTCGGTTATCTCCGAGATGACTACTCAGTGCTACCGGGCTAATGGAGCGGCTTTTTACATCGATACTTTCGTTAAGAGGCTAAATGTGAAAGTGAGCACTTCATTGATGGGAGCTTTACTACAGATTTTTGTACGTGAGCTCTACTTTGTTACATACTCTTGCCCTCACCAATTTGCTTGGGGTTTGGTAATATGAGTGGTGTTCCTTTGTTATGAAGTGATACTTATTAAAAGGATGCAAGTCGCGATGAGGTTTACAGTAAATAAAACCAGCCAAGTGCGAGTCGAACTCGCGCTCGAAGGGTTCCGTACCATTATCTATAAAAACGGCAAAAAAAACATGTCTGTTGCTTGGGAGTTCCCTTAAATACTTATTTTATTCTGTTTTTTAGTATTTGTTGTTATAGCGGCAACAGAAATACAGCCATACAGCCTGGTGACAGACGGCAAGACATATATAGTAATAGGGTCTCGTTTAACGAGACCCTATTACTAAGACTCCGCTGTACGTTCGTATGTCTTGCCGTCTGTCACCAGGCTGTATCTCATGAACCGTGATAGATAATCAGTTGAAATTTACACAGATGATGTATTACACTTGGAATATCTCCTTTCCAACAAAAAAATAATATTTAAAATCGGTTTATAAACGACGAAGTTATCCGCGAACAAACATAAAAAATATATAATATACCTACGGTCGAATTCAGAAACTTCCTCTTTCTTTTGAAGTTGGTTAAACATTACAATTGTATTGGAAATAGTTACGAAAAAAAATTTAATAGACTCTACCTATAACCAAAAACAACCTGCAGTCTTTTATGAACGATATTTATTTACCTCCCACCAAACACAATTTAGACAACATTATTAACACATCTGGTCCGAGGAAACATCTCTCTTCACCCGAGTGGATGGTGATCACAATTGTCAGCAATTAACAGGCTCGGGGCAAAAAATTAGACCACCCTGATTGAAAACACCTTGGTTAATGTGCCAGTTGACAAACCAAGACGTGGGGGTGTAAAAAATGTAGTTTTGCGAACGGCAGGGGGCGCTGCAATGTCCAAACATGGATCACTGATGGTGACCACGTGGCGGGCTGTTTTTGTTGGTTTCTGTTTTGAATATTTTTATTTAATGTTTCTTTAATCAATAAGAAGATAGATGCACTTTTTTAAGCACCTTACATTAAAATATCATACTTACATAATATCCTACTAATCAACACAAATATTATAATGTAAATGCGAATGTCAGTTTGTTTGCGACTTATTCACGGTCAGACGACTGGATCGATTTCGCTGAAATTTTGTACAGGGATAGCCAGTATTATGAATTAGGCTATAGGATTATTTTAAACGTGGGTGAAGTTTATAAATGTGATGATTGTATGTTTGTAATTCAATCAGGTAAAAAGGGCCGAACGGCTTTGGATGAAATATGCACACAGATATAGCTATTAGCAATATATATAAATATAGCCTAGATAAACACATAGGTTGTACTATTATTTATTCTGTGTCACAGAATACTTTTTATAACATGACTTTTAAATAAAAAAACTTTACGCAGGCGAAACCGCGGTGTGATGTTACGATCAAAGGTTCGTAGCAGGTTCTAGTAATATTTTTTACAAAGATAAGCCCGCCCATTGCATAATTTTTGTCCATGTAAGTTTAGTTAGAATATTGACATGTAGTAGGTACCTAATTTTTTTTTGTAATTATTGGTGTTAAAATAAAGTGTGTATATACCGATAACTTTCAAAATTAATAATCTAATGCATGATTCAATCAATTTAGAGCAAAAAGTTAGTAATATAAATAGTATAATGATATTAGTCTTTGGTCTTATTAGTCAGTGGTCTGCTGTGAGAGACAGTGACATAAATAATAATTTATGATCGTACAAAACGAAAAACAGACTTCACATGCCGCGATAGCCAAAGTACTGGCTAGTTATAATTATGTCATCAAAGTATATAAATTTGCTTATATTATTTATCTCCATATCTCCGGAGGTAGTTGTTAGATCTCGATTAAATTTAAACGAAACCAAATAGGAAGCATTATCTCACAAACGAAAAAATAATTTTTCAAATTGGTTAAAATTTGACAAAGTTCTGAGGTAACAAACATACAAAATAAAAACCGGCCAAGTCGAGTTGAACTCGCCCACCGAGGCATCCGTACCAACGTTGGTATGTACCAATTTAGCTAGACCTCTAAATGGTATCACGGCTCATATAACTCAGAGGTCTACCTTAATTGGCGTATACTATTTATGTATACTATGTACTATGTTGAAAATTAAGGTACATTTTGGTACTAAGAAGTTTTCGCGAAAATCTAAATTTGCCCATATCTTTTTATTGTGTTTACTCAAGACGTTGATTTTTATACACCCAATAGGGACTATAGACTTCAGTATCAGGTATACATTTCAACTTGCTAGGTCCACCTGTTTCGAGAAAATCAGTGGTGACACACGGACAGACAGACGGACAGACCGACGGACAGACAGACAGACGGACAAGAAAGTGATTTTATAAGGGTTCCTTTTTTTACGTTTTGAGGTACGGAAACCTAAAAACAGTCGAATTGAGAACCTCCTCCTTTTTTGTGAAGTCGGTTAAATAGGGCGCGAAAAGGACTACAAAAAAACGGGAAGGGAAGTGGAGTGGATTTAAAAAGGTACGAAAGCGATATTTATGAATATTCCTAGTATATCGATGAAATAAGTACTTTATTATGGATCCTGTCGATCTAAACATTTTATCGAATAAAACTAGCCGCAAATTTTGATGACTATCGCTAATAATTCAAATCAATATCATTCGAGGAAGTAAAAACCTATATATTTTTGGCCCCAACAAACAACTATAAAGTCCTTGAACTCTAGATGTGAGTTATTTTCCGAGTCATTGTACCTACATGCCACACCGCAAGTAAAGAATTCTGTACCTACCCGCAAGCGGACCGCAAAGGTTCATTATGGGTAACCAACATTTTGTTAACTAGTAGACGCCCACGATAATTCACAATTTGAATGGGACTCCAGTGAAAACGTCTTTATAGTGACACGGAACAATATCTAGTTACTATGTATATTATCATAGTTTAGCGTACAGTTTCTACGGATGTTGTCACAGATTATTGTACAGTTACTAGTGTAGTGTCG
Source organism: Cabera pusaria (assembly GCA_954871355.1). NCBI lineage: Eukaryota > Metazoa > Arthropoda > Insecta > Lepidoptera > Geometridae > Cabera > Cabera pusaria. The sequence continues at coordinate 21,007,473 of OX940887.1, forward strand.
TGAGTGAGTTGCGATGTAGTTCAGATGAATGGCGCAGTGGGCAGCTAACGAGCAACGTATGACGCCAGATGGTGCCTTGGACTTGTGGTTGGACCCTTTTTCAAATAGGACCTTTATTAGTTTTGTATAAACTATGGCAAATAAAGTAATGACGTCTTGCTAAAAGAGAAAGCCTTAACCAAGAAGTTTAGTCTGAACAGGAAGTATTTGAAGGTAGAGCAATTACGTTGTAATATTTTACAAAATGCTGAGCTTGAATGTCACCATCTATCTGTATTAAATATATTTTTTTAATGTGTTTAAATAACCCATTAACATATATGCGTCTTGTCGCTTAATATGTTCTTAGTACTATTATTTCAGATGTACCTATATACCTTATATCATACCCACACAATTAAAAACATTCTTAATGTAACAGCTTCCACTTATTCAGTTGCATACAAAAAATGTTAATTGATGAGTCAAAATGAGTAAAGTATCTTGAATAGATGTCGTGATTTGAGAAATCCGTCCATCGATCATCCTAACAACCACCCTTACCAAGTAACAGTTGTCACAACACTACAACAAGGGTGGTTCCCTTTTGTCAGTGCTCTCCTTGCTCGATGGGGTGGCATGCATTCAATAAATCCGCTATATAAACCTCAATAACTAATACAAAACCATCACATATTCAAAAGTCACTTAATAGACTTAAGAACGCAGCATCTTCACCTGGCAATCATGCTGTGCTTTAATAGAGACATTTTTATTTAGCCCACTCAAATTTTGAAATAACTTTTGTGTGTACTGCATCGCAACTAATGACTTTCTATATCAACTGTCAAGAGGTATGATTACGTAACATTTAACGAGCCTCTTGCGATCACTCAAACTGCGAGCTTTTCTTATCGTGACAAGCCGAGCTCAGTATAATGAGCACTAACTATTCATTCGTGGATTTATTTCTCAGAGGCATAACAAACCGAGTCGGAATGTACGTCGTGTGGAGTGAAGGCAGCGCTCGGCCGAGCTAGATATGTCTTCGTCACAATTTACATAAATGATATATGCGATCCGCCTAATGCCGTGGTCTGCTCATTTATTAAGCGGTTAGGAGGCTATGCGCGGGCGCATAGCGCGCGTGCCGCGTCCCGCGCCGACAGCGCCCGCGACGGAGGACCACACCGGAGCCACGACCGCGACCTCAGCCGACCGCGCCATTCCTGATTCTGGGTCACCTGTGTTGACGTATGTTAATGGATATAGATCGTTATCCCGGACGAGCCTTGACTCGACGTAAGTAAATGTTAAACGACTTTCTTTTATCGATCAGCACATTACGTTTTTGCAATTGTGACATTTATTTCCGCGATCATCAGAAGTATTCGTAGGGGAGCATGCGCACGCCCCGCGGCGGCCGGTGGTCGAGCGCGGGTGGTCCGCGCGCGCCGCCCGCAGGAGGCGTCAGCTTCACACGTCTATGCGATACCTTTCTACTACTGCAGCCCTATCTACTATTCAATCTTATAACTCATACACGAAGGTACATATTCCCTACTAAATCCCTACAAAAATATTACCTTCTCAGAACACGTCCGGAGCCGCTCATTAAACATGATCGCTGGTCTACCGAAAGTAAAGATTTGGATATAATAACAGACGGGTGTTAATTGCTATCATGAGGCGTCAATAATTGTTTTTTTTATCCACTAATGGCTATCGAAGTTCCGGGTTATGAAAGTTTTTGTAGGGTGTAATCAAGTCGTAATCAGCGGTTTGGCTGAGCGTGTGAGCTACTCTCCGCGGGGAAATTATTACTTTGGTGGATCTATTCGAACCGCGACGTTCGTCGAGAGTGCCGTATGAAGACATTAGATAGATCTTTATGACCGGTTGCGTGTGGCGCTGTGTAATTCATGGCGCAATCACATTCAGGTCTCCGCAATTTATGACTAAACATCACTCCGTAACGCTATCGAATGATTATTAGCTTTTTGTTGTCGGACGGATCGAGGCGTGTGGAAGACTCATCTCATCAGATCGCACTCATCCGGTGGTTGCGTCGCCCACGACGTTCGAACCCCAGAAAAACGAATAAATTAGGCAAACATAAACTTGTGGATAACAATTTGTAACGCCTTACTAGGGCCATAAATCACATATGTGAATCTTGTTTCACAGAAACGGTGCATTGCTGAAATATTTGGAATCCCGTCTGTCAACTCGTGGATGAGTTTTTGCCGCTTTCTGTTTTTATATAGGTTCGCTGCTGCCGGCGCTAATGAGAGGACTTAACGTGCGGTAAGTGGGCGAGAATCTTGTCAGGCTACATTTTTCATTCAATAAATCCGTTCCTCAAAACGATACAATACCACGCTACATTGTTATATATACAAAAGCAATCAGCGTAACAGAAAACATGACAAACAAGAAAACGATCTTGCAAATAAAATGTGTATACCGCGAGCGCGGGATCCGACTGATCCTATCGCAAAACCCACTATTTTCCATCGGTCATATTTTTGTCAATTTTTCGTCTGACGTATCCCATTTCCTATTCAGAAAAACACGGAGCAGACGCGAAGTTGGAAAACAAGGGAACGGGAAAAAAGAGCGTCTCGTTCCAAACGACAGATAATCGTGTTAGCCGGCCGCACGGCGAATAACTGATGCGGCCACCGGTGCACCGAACCCAATGAGATTGCGGTGTTTTTTTCCAGCGACGTTCGCGGAGACAAACAACGGATGCAAATTCGTGTTGACACCGCGATCCGTCTCGTTTGCCTCTCTGGAGACCGTTCCCGAACAAATAGAACCGCGATCGAGACGTCCCTACGGTTTATTCGTTCCTAATACGATTTCGGATGTTTTTCTTGCATGGAAAATGAGAATTTCGTTCGGGGCAATAAATAACGGGCGGGTCAGTGAGTACTGGATGCCAGCAGTTTAGTTTCGCTTAATCTTGGAAAGGAAACTGGCGGTGTATCGTAAAATGTAGGCGTCGGGGACACCGGGTGCACTCGCCGGCGGTGTCGGACTCTGCTAACTGTGACTCACTGGGATGAGGGACGACTTCCAAATTACTGTACTTTGATAAACTTACACAATGTTCTAATATTCTATTTATTTACATACACATTTAAAACAAACATTATTTATGCAGCTAATGTTCCATTGCGGATAAGTAAACTAAGCATCAAAGTACCTATGTATAAATTAAGGGTATATATAGATAGATAAATACTCATTGTACACCTTATAAATAAAAATTAAAAAGAGTTCACAAGAAACAATGTGGCAACAGTTGGTCTTATCGCTTAAAGCGATCTCTTCCAGAAAATCTTAGGTTAGGGATACTTAGGTCCTTTAAAAAAATTAGTTACGTATCCGTTTCCTCATCGGTTTAAGGTATAGTGGAAAAGTGTAATTCATCATCAAAGCAAGCAAATCATCAAGCAAATTATGAAATGCATTAATTATTTATTTTGCTTACACAAAATAAAGAGATATAGATTTTGCTTCTAAAAGATTTTAAGGTGTAATAACATTTAAATAATGTAATACTAATACATTGAATTTAAAATAGAGTCACATTAGGCAATAAATATTACAAATGTGTTAAAAGTATGAGGTAAGGTTTCTTGTGTGTACAGTTGTCCTAGGTAGTGGCAACTAAAGAGCGGTGAATAGATCATCCGAGGGTGGATTGGGTAGCCGTACACTGTCCAATAAATATATTGTTTCGCGCAAAGCCAGCGCAGATAAAGCAAGCTCGCGCCTCGCTCTGCCTCGGTGCCTTTCGTGGAGTCCCTGTGCTAGCTGAAAGCGGGATTAAATATAGGTTGTTAATAGATGAAGATGTGGCTACTTACAGCAGTCTAGGTTATCGCTCACTTTGACGCTTATATTATTACTGTACTCGTCTGCCAGTACCAAAAAGGAAACAAGCAGAAAGAAGCAGAAAATGTACAATAATCGGACTAAGGTGGCAGCTCACCCATTATACACAACCAAATTATTGTGACCATTTTTGTTGACAATATTACTCACTATGTATATATATTACAGAAAAGATACGGTATTATTCTACTAATACCGTATTTTTTGTTGTAAGCATAAACATCCATAAATTTCGTCGTATCGATAGTATCGCACCGTGGTTTAATTGGTTAGAGCACCTGGGCATGTTTCCCAAGGGGGTGCGGGTTCGAGTCCCGACGGTACGATGAAATTTTGGATTGTGTCTTACAATGTACAAAAATATAAAGTGTGTAACACTTCAAGAAATAAAATAATAAGACATAAAAAGTTCTAATAGTGAAAAAATCTGCAGGACTCATCTAGTGATCCGACTATATTTAGGTGATCATTAATTGTCTATTTTATCATTTATTAGGACATTTTAAAATGTTGAAATATAGATCAAAAAATTCCTGAAGATACATACATGGCTTACAAATATTGTAATTTTTTTAAAATATCATGTTGGGTGATGATGCTGTCGAGGATGGTAGCACGCTAGGCCTAGAATAGAAATCGTCTTAAACTTGAGCAATAAGTTCATCCCTTTAAAATGCTAATAATAATATATAGAATATTAGTGTAGTATATAGTATAGTATGCGTTTTAAAGTAGGTACTAAAAAGCTTTAAAAATAAATTAATCGCATCCGCTAATAGAATGCCCCTACCCGATCCCTCCAGTTGGAACAGTGTCAGCCAAAACGCGGAGAGCTTGGCGTTTGCACATTATGACTATGTGGAGGCAGCTTTATATCATCCTTATTTATCATTTCTAACTTTTCCTGGCTTAAAATGCTGTTTGTTCTCTTATTTAGTTCTCATAGCGCATCGTTCATCTACAAGCAAATCGAATGTGATAAGAAATCATGTAGGCTGTGGAATATATGAAAAGAAAAATATGTAGTAAAAATTATACATAACTAGTATCCGGTAGCGTATCCGGTAGACGGTGTCATTCCAACAGACCTACTGGAACCAACTATGAATTTAAGTAATCCTGTTCTCTACTCAAAAAAATATCAAAATTAGTTTAGCCGTTTATTACTCTTGTTTACAAACAACAAGAAGAAAACTGTACGTAATGCAGTTCGGTATCATTATCATTATCAACCGTAATAAATATACTGTACCTACAAGTCTGAATAATGTCGTATGGTCGATGTTCTTATCTATGCTGTTGATATTATATATCGATTTTGGAACTATTTTGGTATTGTTTGTTACCTAAAACGGGATTTTCTCAGGCCTTCTCACATTTATATCAAGACCGTGACTTGATTAGAGTTGAGTGAGTTGATTTAGAGCACAGCTTTGACACATCGAACAAATTGAGCACTAGTCAGTGCTCAATTTGTTCGTTCGAGTACCTGTCATTAGATACTGCTTCCCTAGTAAAATATTGCGGCCTATACTGCTAATAATGCAGTATGCCTATGCGACTGATAATGCATGTGAAGATGTCGCTTCTGTACTCTACTATGTTATCAAAAATAAATATCCAAAATCGACATGCAAGTATAGGGAACCCCAGTTGGATATAAAGTGAGGGAGCAAATAAACAAAGTGGCAGAGAAACCAATACGATTTAGCGAGCCCCGTGAGGGCAGCCTGCCCGCTCAAACCGAGTATTGTCACGCTACGTGCGATCTCCTCGTAGCTGTACCAAGTATTGGAGGTTCGTCTTTACTTGCTACTACATATTTTTTTGTTCAGATTCATATTACTTTGAGTGAGGTGACTATAACTTTTGGTAAAGGGTTGTTTACGTTCGGGGGTCACCAGTAGCTTACGTTATAGACTAGAGTGACTATAGACAATAGACATGAGATAAGCATAGCAGGCATATATTACATACATAAGATTCTCAAAATATCTATAAAATTATAAAATCTTATTCAAAAAAAATAAAACCGACTTCATTACCACAAACAGGCACTCAAAAGCGAAAAATAAATCTATACTAATATTATAAAGAGAGAACATTTGTATTTTTGTATTTTTGCAATGAGTAAGCTCAAAAACTACTGAACCGATTTAAAAAATTCTTTCACTAATACATAGAATGTACTTTTGGAATGAAAATAGACTATATATTATCCCGTTTCAATCAAAGGTAGAGGAGACCTAATTTGCAACCTAAGTCGGCAAATAATCGGTCGAAAAAACACGTTTCTTACGAACGCTGCTTAATTGAAAATAGATAGAAGAATATTTTCTATGCAAGAGTTGTACAACTTAATATGACCTACAAAAAAGTCCGCGACAGCATATGTCTATCTCTTAAGGTTGACTCACAGTAACCATTTTAATCTTAAAATTTTTGTTAAAAAATATTACTTAACTTCCAAGGCTATTTTCAAGTATATAGTATTAATCCTTATCCAAATAATTACGTTAATTAGCTTGGCCACATATTATAGATTAAAATTGTCCTTTACAGTATATAATTTAAATGAAAACTCTAGAAGATATCACGAATTTCACAAACACGCATCGCAAAATTAATAAAATATTTGCAGTGAAACCACAGATTAGGTCATAGTTCCTACGAAAATATTATTATAAGCTTAGCTATGCTGTAGATCCCCACCGATCACAATCAATTTGAAGTCAATATAGTATAATAATATGATCTATTGTATAAAATAATATATATAATAATATAATATAATATTTTAAACCACCCCGACAGATCTATGTATAATAGCTTTTTCCGATGACTCTAAACACGACATTTAAAATCTGAGCTGTAAGTTGGTGAGGATTTGAGTATTCTGTAGAGTCCAGGAGGCTTCCATGCAATATCGTTATCGTTATACAATATCGTTGAAGAAGAAGATTTTCGAATTGATCAGACCTATGAAAGTTGATTTCATAGCGCAATTAACTAGAAAAAAGCTCATAATTTTATAACGATTGAACGAATTTTCATGAATCAAAACTAAGAAAACTCTCGATGAAGACATCTATCAAACAAAAAAAAAACGATCAATAATAAAAACAAAATCGGTTCATCCGGTTAGGTGCTAAGATGCTACAGACAGACACACATATAAACACGTTAAACGTATATTACCCCTACATTTTGCGTCGGGGAACGCCGTAAGGTTACGGCGGCAAATGTACTCCTTGGTGGTAAGCTACTTTTTGGTAGATTTAATGATTCCGCTACCACTGTACGAAAACTTATGATTCATGAATGCACATAAAACTTTCATTGGTAGGTATATAGCTAGGATTAGAACCAACGACCGTCGGGTCAGAATCAGGGTAACTATCCTTTACGCTAAAGGGCCGTCCAATATCAATACGTAAGTATTATAAAACAAAGTCATCACTGCGTCTGTCTGTCTGTTCGCAATAATCTCAATAGCTACTGAACTGATTATCATGCGGTTTTCACCAATAGCCAGAGTGTTTATGAGGAAGGTTTAGGTGCATAATTCGTTAAGGTTTTGTGTAAATTGGATGAAATATGACGATGGTTGTTAAATATGTTCATATTTTATATTCGATGCAACAAACTGATGCAAATTTTGTAGGCATATATGTTCTACCCGTGCGAAGCCGGGGCGGGCTGCTAGTTACTTAATATAATTATTATAAGCGCTACCCACTTATCTATTTGAAGTCAGTGCCAGCCAAGTCTAATGGATAGTAGATAGATACTATGTATGTAGTAGTAGTAGTAAGTAGGTAGATACATGTAGGTAGTAGATAGATATCTACTACCCATTAGACTTGGCTGGCACCGACTTCAAATAGATAAGTGGGTAGCGATTATAATAATTATATTAAGTAATTTATTTTTCGCTTTTGAGTGCCTGTTTGTGGTAATGAAGTCGGTTTTATTTTGAAAAAGATTTTATTTTATCCTTTTTAGTGCAAGACAAGTTTTAATTAAATTACATGCATCTATAAAATTTCGTGTCTGAAAATTTCAAGTATGTACCTATTACGGTTAAGAAGGTACATCTGTAAAGTGCGCATATATAGACAAACGGACGGACGGACGGACGGACGAACGGACAACAAAGTCTCAGAAAGTGTTCATTTGGTACCCTTAAAAGCATCTGACACCCACGATAATTAATTGTCTATTTTATTACAATAATTCCAAATACTTTTATAACACGGACTAGTTGAATTCCAAAATGAATATAAAAAAGTATTGTTTGCGATTATTAACATTATAATAATATATTATTATATATTATATATTATTATAATTGCCGCCATATGGCCCACACAGTCTGAATCACTCTACTACGTTATACGAGTTGGCACTTCCTTACATTGTTAATACCCGAATTATGAAAGCACTGTGTAGCCAACCTAACACGGAAAGTATTATTTACGTAGTAACTATTATATAATCTGTGGTATTATGCTTATAATTTTTTTTTTGCAGTGTTGATTGGTACAAAGTACGTTCATAATTCTGAGTTATTTTATGTATGCAGTGTCGCGGGCGGGACTGATATGGCCGCCATCTTCGCCAAACGTCATGTCATGTCAAAAAATATTAGGTATGCTCAAAAACTTTGCACATTAACAAGACTTTGCCTGGTAGAACATTCCTGTGAAGACAAATTAATTCTCCCCACCTTTGTTTCTATCTCACTCACAGTTACCGTAAGAATATCTGTCAATAATACTTAAATTCAAAAAATTAAAACCACCCCCGACTGATTTGTATATGTAATCCGAGTTTATAATCAAAGCATATGTATAACTTTGTACATTGAGACCATTCCAAGAAGATGTCTCAGAATTAGATCAAGCTTACCATATTTTTGCAATATCATTGAAGTAACAAGATACTGCGACAGCGCCATTTTGATTTTTTGACGTCCGCGGTCAAAGGACTACGAGCTTACGAAAGTTGCTATCGCAGTTTTTTTTAACCAAAAAAGAGCTGATAATATTTAAACGGCTGAACAGATTTTCATGAAATAAAGCTAAGAACACTCTCGACGAAGACATCTATAAAAAAAAGCAAACTAAAAATCAAAATCGGTTCATCCGTTTGGGCACTACGATGCCACGATGACAGACACACAGATACACACGTCCAACTTATAATACTCCTTCGTTTTGCGTCGAGGGTTAAAAACCAAAATCAACGTGAAGAAAGATGTAAAAATTATTATATATTCAAGGTCATATTTTTTAGTCTTCAAAAGTATATGCAGTAGCAACCTCCATTGTGTATAATCTTCTTGGGACTCTTCTTCTAAAACCAGTACATGTTTGAGATATTTATCTCCATATCTCTGAAGATACTAATCAGATCTCGATAAAATTAAAATGGGACAACCTCGGAAACGTACCCTACCTATTAAAAAAATAATCATTTGAATCCGTTCAGAATTGACGGAGTAATCGCGTAACCTCCTCTTTTTTTGTAAAGTTGGCTAAAAATCGAATTCAATTTAAAATCTCAAAAATAATTTTTCGCTTGGCTCCTGCTTACACTATAGGTATTTTAATTCCAGTATTTGTACTATTCATTATTTTATGATTCCAGATGTTGTTTTTTAGGGTCCCGTACCCAAAGTGTAAAACGGGACCCTATTACTAAGACTCCGCTGTCCGTCTGTCTGTCTGTCTGTCTGTCCGTCTGTCACCAGACTGTATCTCATGAACCGTGATAGTTAGACAGTTGAAATTTTCACAGATGATGTATATCTGTTGCCGCTATAACAACAAATACTAAACACAGAATAAAGTTAAAAATAATAGAGGGTCCCCATACAAGAAACGTGTTTTTTTCGGCATTTCACGCCATCTATGAACGCTTAGTTAGGTAAACGTCCCATAGATGGCGTTATATTGAAATGTCGATCCCTAACTCCTTTGTTAGACGTTAGATGGCGTCATAAGAAATAAAATGTTTATTAATTATTACTTTTGCTGGCGAAAAATGATAGTGGTATTTTTTGCTCGATCTTATAAAATACTGAAGTGTGGTACAGAACCCTACTAGTGCGAGTCCGACTTGCATTTGGCAAGTTTATTTTTTTTTGAGATATTAAGAGAGGCTTAACTTAGAAGGTTCTTTTCTTTTATTTTTATTGTAGATAAGCAAGCGTCTTACTACTATCTCACCTGAGTGAAGATGTGATCGACGATGTAGCACGTTGCCTAGAAGATGTTCACTCGCGATTTAAAGACCCCCGGATTGTACTTAACAGGAAACACAGACACTGGCAAGGAATTCCATTCCTTTGCTGTGCGTATGATAAATGTTGATGCAAAGTGCTTTATGCGACGGAATGGAATATCAACCGTGTATCGATGGCGTATATCTGTGCGTTTGGTAGTACGATGGATCTTACTTATGTTTAGCGCAAGCCAGTTATAGATTTTAAACTAGTTAAACCACGCGTTTTAAGCCAGCCTTCACCCGTGGCTCAACCGATGAACGATGAAATTGAAGAGAAAAATAAAGTGTTTAGTGATACAAAAATGTCAAGAAAGTAACTGTAGTGGTAGGACTTCTGTTAGTCCACCTGGGGCCGAACCACCACTTCGCCAATTAATTTCAGCCGCGAAATAGGAATGTTTTTCGGTTGAAATTGCAAGGTGTCCAGTGAAATTACAGGGAATGTGAGACTCAACATGCTTATATCTCAAGGCAACAGGCGCAGTGCAGTGACATGCAAAATTATGGACTGCCAGCATTTTGCATGCCGCTGTATCTGTAATAGGTAGACGTCATCGCTTGTCCTGTTACCTTATATCTATGTAAAAAAAATTACGCAGAACGACATTCGCTGGGCATTTAAAAATGTATCTAATCATAGAACGCTGGTATGTATAGGTATATACTCACCAACGTCTAACCACATGAGTAAAGAATCTTTACTCATGTGGTCTAACCTTACTCGTATTGGCAAGCTTCTTTGCGCAATAGTCTTCTTGTAGGTAAAATTACAACCAATAAATAACCTTACAAGTCCCAATGCCTGCAATAAACAGCTCATTGGATACCAAAATCTAGTTACTCGTGTACAGAAAAGCTCTTAATCACGATAAAAGTAGTAGTCTTGTGTGTCGCACATTAATTAAGTTCGGACCGTCCTAATTTATTCATGTGACGTGGAGCCACCTTGGGTGCGAGCCGTGCGACGTTTTGTCGCTGTCGTGTCGTGCGGCTAGCAGCTTGCCACGTCGTGCGGTGGTCGTACGACGCAAAGCGACGCTTAAGAAACTGTTCTGCACAGAAATGCAGTATCTGGCTTTTACATTTTGATTCGAAGCATGGGTGTTATTTAGGATTACTAATTGTTAAGGATTACTAATTGAGTGTTATTTAGAATTACTAATTGTAATGTATGAGCAACTAAACGGAACCACTGATTAAAGAAGTGTCGTTGTCTTTTTATGACACCAGAGCTTCGATTAGCTAGAAACAAGGCAGTCAGGATTGTTTATTTTAAAGCTGATTTAGGATAGTTATATATATATTTTTATAAGTAAATATTAGTGCTGTTTCACTGCCACATTAGCCACTGATTCTTCTAACGTTAAGTTACGATATCCAGGCCGGTATCATACTTGATTTGAAGAAAGAGACGGCAATAAAACGAGGCACTGGACTCATAATCAGCCTGTAAGAGTTCACTGCTGGACATACGCCTCTCCAAAGACGCGCCAATGAGCTCGATCTTCAGCTCTTTTTTTCCAATCTATGCCCACCAACCACACCGTGTATGTCGTCGCTCCACCTGATCAAAGGGCGTCCTACGCTACGTTTGCCGACTTGCGATCTCCACTTAAAGACCAATCTATCCCAAAGGTTATCGTTACTACGGCAGATATGACTTGATCTAAGCATTACCTAATACTACGCTGCCACCTCAGCCTGCTAGTTCGATTAGCTATCTCGATCACCTTTTTCCTTTACAACATTTGTTCTATACAATCTACCTCACTGTGTATATGTGGTCTACGGTGCAGTAACCATGTAGCTACAGGCCGATGACGGGCTGCAGCATCAACGGTGCGAGAAGCGTTGGACCTTCTTATCCAATAGCAGAAGATAAAGCTGCTGATTCTTTTGCTAAATATTTTCAAACCGTATATTCGCAACACCCACCGAAGCTAGACGTAGAGAAGGCGATGAGGGCTGGTGATAGCGATAGTGTTCGCGTGCACATCGAGGCTATCTCAGAGGATGACGTGATACAGGTGGTCAAGTCGCTGAAACCAAAACACTCTGTAGGCCCTAATGGAGTCCCTCCATACTTAGTTAAAGATTGCGGGGCGGTGCTAGCATCACCCATACATCACTTACTGCAAGTATGTTACAGAAATTCTTTTTACCAGAGCAATGGAAAGTACGACGTGTAGTCCCAGTTCCAAAAGGTTCCGGCTCAGACGCGACAAGCAAGAAGATAAGCGACTATAGACCTATAGCTGCTTTGTCAGTTTTCGGCAAGTTGTTTGAGTCGGTGTTACATTGTCACATTAGTAGGCAAGTAGAAAGTCAACTGGCTGACGAACAGCAAGGATTTAGATCTGGTCGTTCTACCTCTTAAACCTCCTATCCTTTTGGTCGTACGCAGTTGATGTTGTAGACTCAGGAGTGCAAGTAGACGCAGCCTATTTTGACTTGCGAAAAGCATTCGATACTGTGGACAATGATATTCTCATGCGTAAGCTCTCTATGGCCGGATTCACTGTGGAGTGAATCTGTTTCTTGTGGAGTGAAACTTGCTGCGCTTTTTCAGCTCATACTTACGTAACCGTAGACAATACGTACAGTACAATGGTTACGTATCGGAGCCTTACTACACATATTCAGGCGTGAGTCAAGGGAGTAATCTGGAGCCGCTAGAGATTTGCTTATGATAAATGACTTACCGAGAGTTATCAGCACGGCTAGGTGTTTGCTGTATGCGGATGATTTGAAGCTCTTCCTAAAAATTAGAGACCTCGAAGACACTGATCTTCTGCAGCGCGACATAGATGGCATAATGCGGTGGAGCGTAGATAACAACCTCTCTTTTAACGAAAAGAAATGTAATGTCATAACCTTCAGTAGATCAGATAACCAACTAGCAGCTGATTATCACCTTAATCACACGGTGATAGAGAGGGCGAATACTGTGCGGGATCTCGGGGTCACGATGAGTGCAGACTTATCATTTCGAGTGCACATAGTTAAAATGTGTGCTTAAGCTTTTAGAATGCTTGGTTTGTGCTTCGGCAAGCGCGATACTAGATAGCGTACCGGCTTTTAAAGCCCTGTATAACGCCTTGGTCCGAAGCAAGTTGGAAAGCAACGCCATCATATGGAGCCCTTATGAACTCAAGTACACCCAAATGGTGGAAAAGTTGCAGAAAAAGTTCATAAGCTCTATATGAAACAGTACGGATATTATGTTGGCTATCCTTTCCTGTACCCAAGCGAGTATCTCCTCGGAATGACGGGCTATAACACTCTGAAAGTGAGGCGCACGCTCTCACTGATAATAGGTATAGCTCGAATTATTGTTGGGGAAGTGAGCAACCTTTACATCTTGGGAATGATAGAGTTCGCCGTCCCAGACAACTACAGTAGGGTACGCCGACGTAAGTTGTTCGCCAGCTCACGCTGCAGGACTAAGTTAGGAAGTTATGCGCCTTTACCACGAGCTGTGCAACTACTCAATGCTGTGCTGTACCGAGACCAAGAACTAGATTTATTTAACAGTTCAATGAGTGACCTTCGAAAGTCAATATTAATTTTTATGTCGGTAGTCGGATTGCCCAAATAGTTTTATTATTATTAGTATTTTTTTTTTTGTTAACGTTTTTGTTAAAATGTATTGTTTTTTCTAGTTATTTTAGCTGTGTAATGTGTTTTATCTTTAACGGGAACTGGAAAGGCGATTTGGTGAAATACTGTAATGCCTCTCTAGTATAATATGTAAATAAATAAATAATCCATAGAGCACAACTATGCTAATGCCTAATTGAAAACTGAAACCATCTTTCACCTAATTTGTTCTTAATCGAACATACGAGTCGGTACTCTTGATAGTTTTAATAAACAATCCGTCCTGACTAAAACCGTATCATCAATTTGAAAAAGACCTTAACATTATTTTTATGTAATTTTTCTCTCAGAGATTTTGTAACTTAGTACGTAGAAAATTAAAAGCAAAGCTAATGATTCAGTAACCAGATACTCCTACTCTATTGTGCACAGCTGGTCATCCCGTGGGTGCCACAAAGCAAAAAGAGGCTTCCAAGGAAGACGGATCGGTACTTCACCGCCAGGCTAGCGGTCACAGGTTTTACCTTATTTTTGTACAAACACCTACTACCTAATATGTTTAAAACGCTTTGTGCCAGAAATAAGTGTTTAACTTAGATATGTATATTATAATTATGAGAACGTTTTTACCTTTTCACGCTTTGTTTGTTACTCAATCCAGCCAAAACGGCGAAACAGATTTTGACTAATTTATATAAGTACCTGGACATGTGCGAGTCCTTCTCGCGTACTATGAGAGTCCCATAGGTATCTGTACGTATTTGGTTATTTCACCTAAACAAAATATTTTTCAACTAAACTTAGTGGTTGAACATGCTCAGTTGGAAAATGAACGAATTTCCCAACTACTATGTAAGTTTAATTCGCAAATAGATATATATTTTTTTTATTATATAAGTAACTGTTACTGTTCAAATAACGGAGATTATATGTTAGTATTATTAGTAAAATTCATAAAACTTTGAGATTTAAGGTACGGACACACCGCGGCGTCTTGCGTGCGCGATCTAGGCGGCGATCAGATAGCGCAGTAGTAATTGTATCGACTGGTTCACACCAAACGCGATCAGAAAACAATTGAAATGTACTGAGATCGCGCCCGCAGATCGCAGGACGCCGCGGTGTGTCCGTACCTTTAAAAAAGTTTTAAATAAAATTACAAAATTATCCTATTTCTGCCTCAAGCCGTCATCATCATATGTTTATGACACCGGCTGTAGCCGGTGTCAGCCCACTGCTGGACATACTGCCTCTCCCAAAATACGCCACTAAGCTCAAGCCGTACACAGTACCTACTATTATTTAAAAAATATATCTTATAGAACAACTTTACTTAATTCCAAGCACAAATTGATGCATATATCTTTGCGTACATCTGATGTGTCCAATACTTAATGTACCCAGCCGCATATTGCAAGCATTCAGCTATGTGTTATTATATGTATGTATTATATATTGAATGTCTGGGACATCGCATAAGATTTAGCTGATTCAATATCACTGGTGCTAAAATTTTATGGTCAAAGAATGCGCGCCTCAAACATATGCGGGGTGGGATTTCTTACTAGTCATATCTACCTAGATTTATATTGAATGAATTTCGGAACGAATGGAAATAAAATATATATTATTAGAGAACCCAGTGGCGCAGTGCGAGAATGGTCGGCTTTAACGCTAGCGGTAGCTTTCAATCCCCGCCATGCACTTATGGCTTTTTCGGTCGAAAAATGTATCTGCGCATTTCACATTTTACAGTAGCCCTCCGGTGAAGGAAAATATTTTTAAGTCATAGCATATTATCAGGCGAGCTTTGTGCTTGTCCTGATATAACATTATTATTATATCTCGTTAAAAAAAATATTAGAAACTAGAATCTTTTTTACTTAAATCCATATCCATTCAGGTGTGATACAATTAATTGGATCCAAAAATACAAGTTTCGTAATTTCATCTAGGTATTAATTTTGTGATTTGATAATTGCCTAAGTACTAACAAACGTTTCTGTTGGTAAAAGATGATGCGGTCGAAGATGGTTAGCACGCTAGGCCTAGAATGGGAACTGGCTCTCAAGGATAGCTGCCGCTGCTGTTTGAGACGTTTATCGTAATATCTCTGGATAGGTATACATATCAGATCTCAATGAAATTACAATGGAACTACTTGGGAAACGTACCCTACCGATTAAAAAACTAATCATTCGAATCGGTTCACAATTCACGGAGTAATCGCGTAACATACATTAAAAAAATAAACTGGCCAAGTGCAAGTCGGACTCGCACTAGTAGGGTTCCGTACCACACTACAGTATTTAATAAGATCGAGCAAAAAATACCACTTTCATTTTTCGCCAGCAAAAAATAATAATTAATAAACATTTTATTTCTTATAACGCCATCCAACGTCTAACAAAGGTGTTAGGGATCGACATTTCAATATAACGCCATCTATGGGACGTTTACCTAACTAAGCGTTCATAGATGGCGTGAAATGCCGAAAAAAACACGTTTCTTGTTCTTGTTTCCCTCTATTATTTTTAACTTTATTCTGTTTTTAGTATTTGTTGTTATAGCGGCAACAGAAATACATCATCTGTGAAAATTTCAACTGTCTAACTATCACGGTTTATGAGATACAGCCTGGTGACAGACGGACAGACAGACAGACAGACAGACAGACAGACGGATAGCGGAGTCTTAGTAATAGGGTCCCGTTTTACCCTTTGGGTACGGAACCCTAAAAGCAGACGAATTTAGAACCTCTTTCTTTTTGGAAGTCGGTTAAAAAAGAAAATCATCATACATTTTACCCTATAGGTATTATCGTTAACATATATTTTTTATCATCAAATAATCCATATTTCTTTCAAAGTCATCAATGAAACTGATGTTATTTTATTTTTCACAATTAATTCTTTTGAAGAAAAGCTTCAAAAAACGAGTACCTATAATGGTTTTTTTGCCATTATTTCTATGTAATTTTCTGTCGTTATTTTTAATTTTTTTATATTCCTTACCATACATCAAATTCATATAAAATACAATTCACCTATAAAACAAAATTAAAACAGAAAAATATTCAATACCAAAACACTATTTAAAACTCATCAAATTTTTCTCTTTTCTCCAAAAAGTGTCCCAAGTTAGCCCTACTTAAATTCAGCTCCCGGAAAGTTTTGTATGCAAACTCAAAGTACTCGGACGCTACTTAGCAGGAATTGCCTTACCCACCCGACTTGCACTAAATGCATCGAAAAGTACACACAATTTTGATTTCTATCAGAATAGGATATGGTAGAATTTCCTTTGTAGTTTCAAGTCCCGCCTACTATGGGCGTTGTCCCCCTCAACCGAGTGCGTTCACACGACTTGCTGGTTTTAAATTTTAATCACAACTGCCCGTTGATTTTGACAAAAAGTGCAATGAAAGTGTTTGTGACAGCTCAGCTGCGATTTTCGTAAGTTGCGTAGGTTTTCCCCTGAATTTTCTTGCAAGGGGAAAATTTGGTCAAAATATTGGTAAATAATAAAACAATACTTTCAATACTGGTATTATTTTTGGGCAAGTATAATAGGAACAAGGCAAGTTAGTTAATAAACTTTTTAAATACCTATGTAATCTTGTGAAGTTTTTGACATTACTTGAAATAAATGCAAGTACTTAACTAACGACTTTGTTTTAATGTTATGTCTTAATACTTTATACCTTCAAAATTAAATAGCATACCTAAGTATAAATAATTAGTTACCTACACTGGGATCTTTTTTAATTATTGCATATTAATTTGGTGTGATATTGTTAATGACACCTTTATACATTCCTGCGCAGACCAAACATTTACAACTAAACTTCCCAATTTTTTATTATTAAATAATTAGGCCTACATATTTCCTACTGCCTTCCAACATTTCCCCAACTAATTACTGAATCATAAACTTACATAAAATTTAACGGTTAAAATAGGATTGTAGTTAATATTTTGTTTGTGGGGGGCCTAAAAATACTTGCAAATACTTTCGTAGAATTTAAAAGAAAACAAGAAACTCTTTTAGATTTGTTAGTGGACTAGTCAGTTAATTTTAAACTAACGACCAAAATGTATGATAAAACCATAAAACAAACAGTTAAAACAGTAAAACTCTTCAATTATTCCTGGATTTTTTTAAATATCTTATAGGCTAGCGTTTTACCACTAGGTACTTATTTCTTTGATGGTGAGCGATGATGTGTACAAAGATGATGAACACGCTACGCTAGAATACTCTGACTCCCAAGGGCTGCGTGCTGCCGGAACACTAAACTAATAAATCATAATAAGAAAAGACAAACACATTATTAATATTAAAACCTTATAATTTGCGTGTTATAATATTCCAACGATTGCGTGTTATCAGTTCGAGTTAACAATCACCTTGAACAAATTGCGAAGTTGTCCACGGCAAATGAAGAATTTACAATAATACAAAATAATTAATGAGATTCGTCACAATCCAGCACAAGAAGGCTATTTGAGTGGCCATTACCGGCTTATCGTCGATAAGGTTTATAGCAAGACGACATGGTTAGTTTGATTTGTTGCCTTTATGAATTATTATAATTTCAGAAGTGGTTGCGACTCGTTCATTTTAATTTTCCGCAAATTTCATCTTGTATACGTTGGTCGCGATTAACACGCACTTTGCTTTCTGCTAGAGGTGAGTTCATACGTGTTTCTTATTTGAGGAAATTATTAGTAGATTTTGAATATTAATTAGGATAATTCTGCTTACAACTAATTATTTTTATTTTAAAATTATCGTAAATTTGTAACATTATTATTGTTTATATACCGGCTAATTCACGTACCCTTACTCGAATTTTCTCGACCTAGGTTTCGAGCGAGTCCATCGCTTTTCCCCGGGAGTGAGGTCACGCGGTGAGATCGCGGTAACATCGCGAATCCGGTAGCTCAGCCGGTATATAAACAATAATAATACAATTAATTTGTTAATTAGCGTAGAATTTATAGATCGGCTAAATTAGAGCAGGTTTAATTTTTCACATTGCATGTAAAACACTTATTTTCGCATCATATACTAGATTTGGCCTAATAGGTATGTTAAAATTAATTAAGTAATCCCTTTTTGTCTTAGACAATCTTGTCGAGATTTTCAGACATAATAATATGTATGATGTCGAAAAATTTCAACTACGTATGAACAAATTTTGGCCCGTGCAGCTGTGTTGTAATTTTGGTGAACTAAAAGAATTAATTTGACATGAGTTGGTAGAACACATAATATAATACCTATGTTTCTCATCAATATAGTCTACTTAGATACGCAATTAGGTAGGTCTACTTACGAAGATTTTAAAAAAATAATCTGTTTAGATAAATATATTATATAGATAGATAATTCTTTATTGATAACTGTTTTTGAGGGCCCGGTGGCGCAATCGGGAGAACGTTTGCCTTTGATGCCAGAGGTACCGAGTTCAAACCGCCGTGCACCAATGGATTTTTTTATCGAAAAACTTATGTGCGCTCTTCACAGTGGCCCTCCGGTGAAGGAAAAACATCGTTAAGAAACCAACAACCTCCGCATGGTGGTAGGACACTATCTGGTGTCCGCCTGGCCCAGCTACCACCCTCAAGTTAGAAAATCTGTCACCAAACATCTAATGTGTTCCGGCAGCTATCCTTGAGAGCCAGTTCCCATTCTAGGCCTAGCGTGCTTACCATCTTCGAGCGCATCATCACTTACCAACAGGTGAGATTGTGGTCAAAACGCTAGCCTATAACGTATAAAAAAAAAATTGTACACCACAAATTACATGAAACTCTTAAACAATAATAGGCTTT
Source organism: Cabera pusaria (assembly GCA_954871355.1). NCBI lineage: Eukaryota > Metazoa > Arthropoda > Insecta > Lepidoptera > Geometridae > Cabera > Cabera pusaria. The sequence continues at coordinate 21,027,089 of OX940887.1, forward strand.
ATTTAAGTTGCACAATCGGCGATCATATCGCTAAAAGAGCGATCTCTTCCAGACAACCTTTGGATAGAAAAGAAACAAATCACAGCAAATCAATAAATGTAGATATACCTAGTCAGTAAATATATACCTAGTCAGTAAATATATACCTAAGCCTCAATCCATTATTCTTTAAATACTTAAAATAAGATTATTTCAATTTTCATAAAGGCATCGCATTTAATAAAGAACTTTAAAGGGATTATTTGTAAGAGACCTTTTAAAACTTTATAGATTCCAAACTTAATAATGAGCTTAAAATTTGGTTTCAAATTTACAAAGTTAGGCTTAATTGTATTTCACATGCGTTGTTACAGCAAACTTAATTGCAAGTTAAATAGAAATGTAATTTTAAAAAGATGTTGCAAATTGAAAACCGACCGATAAAATATCAACTGTATTTTCTTAGTTTACTTATACTTTTTAATAACTTAATAAAACTAAAATATTAACAATGACTAATAGTACAAAAAACTTTTTTTAGTTAATATAATTTTTTTTTATTGAAAGTGGCATACCTATACACAGTAGGTATCTACCTAATTCATATATTTCATAAAATTTCTGAAAAATAATAGTAATTCTGATTAATTTAGGGCTTAATACCACGCTAAGATTTCTCACTAGGTATATAAGTAGTTATTAGATTGATTAGATGGTTGGTAATTTTGGGTTACTTTTGAACACTACAAAACTACAATCTTCTTAATTATGTTTTAAGAAACCATATAAGTATTAAAATATGTTTTATTCTTGAAGTGACATTGACAGAATGCTTCTAGTCCTTATATATTCCCAGGAAGATATTTAAAATGCAGATATTTCTAAACAACAGTCTTTTGCTAACTTTTTATGCTAAAACTAGACTTCAAGACGAGCGTACCTAATAAGTGTACTACCAATCATCTAGTTAACCGATAATTCCCTTCAGAAGCGTACTTCACAGTAATGGGCTGCTCAATGGCGGTGCTCTCACAGTGCATAAATAGTGATGCCGACCGTTGGCGCGCAGAGTAATGCGAATAAATACTATACTCGATAGTATCGGTACACCGTTTAACGAGAGAACCTTTTCCGCGCCGCGGTGAGCCGTTTAGCGAATTTCAATAGTTATCGCGCGGAGAAAAACTCTCCGAGAGCGAGACGGTGCGCGCCGAGAAACCGGCGCGAGCGGGACGGACTTAATAAGAAAGAAGTAATAAAAAAGTGGTCGTGTGTGCGTGGTCGAAGCGTGGTGGCGTAGGGCGGCGATGCAGGCCCCTCCCTGCTCGAGGCTGGGGCTCCGCCGCCTCAGTCGAGCTCTCAGCGCGTCGCGCCGCACCGGTCCGCTCCGACGCCTGCACCGAGCGCGCGTAAAAAGTTTACACGACTACTCGAAACTTGCGAACAGTGATACCGACCACCGGCTGACGCTGAACTACTCCACTGACTCTTCCGACAGGCTCTGCTTTCGTGTCGCAGGACTTTTCTAAATTAGTGTTAGATTGCAAAAAAAAATAGGGAACCGTTAGATTTTTTTTTTCGTACGGGGAGATCGATAGATAGACTCGAGAGTACGAGTAGTGTTTTCGATCAGCAGCGAGCTGATCGCATTCGAAGGTGCGAAGAATATGTCCCTCGTTATCGATGGGATGTTCAGACGGTGACGGCGCGTGGAGCGGTCGTGGTGGCTCTGCGGGCTCCGAGGCGCTCAACTTGATGCTGCTGCAGGGCGAGGGCCGGGAGCGCCAGGCCTCCGCCATGGAGGAGGAGTGCTCCGCGCGCCCCTGCGCCACCGACTTCTCCATCGCGGCCATCATGGCGCGGGATCGGCAGGAGAGGCGGGAGAGGAGAAGACATAGAGACCCTAGAGAAGATACGTTAACACCATTAGGTGAGTTTCATATTGTTCTACTAGTTGTTAAAATATTATATAAAGAACAATGTTCCACGTCACGCAAGCGCTTTCCAGAATAATGATGATTATACATTTAAAAACTATTATCAAACCTCAAGCTACCCATTACATACCCATCAAAATCCGAGCTGCTGTTGTGACATGTAAAATATCCATTCATTAATCCTAAGCGTCCTGTATAGTATAGTATCCCTAAAACACAGATCAAAAATATTTTAGACGTCCTTTAATAAATAATACATAGGCAATTTCATGAAATCGGTCAGGAGGCCATTTGTCATTATGAAAAAACAAATTACTTAAACAAGTTGACTCACTGACTTTCCGATGACAGTAAGGTAGGTAGGTATACCTATATTGTATGTATGTTTACCTTACTGTCGTATACATATGTTCTTAGAAACGCATTATTTGCGACATATTATTGTAATAATTATGTATATCGTTTGATTAATATTGAGTGAGTCCGGATACCTAAAGTGAATTCCTTCACTCACGCATAAAATTTCTTATGACATTATAACACATGCTTTGACCAAGTAGGTAGGTACTATACCTGTCTCTATACTAATTTTATAAAGAGAAAATTGTTTTATTGTATATGTTTGTTTGTAATAGGTAAATTTAAAAAAAAAACCTACTAGCTCAATTTTAAAATTCTGTCACTTATTAAATGCTACATTATCATCAAGTAAACTATATTTCGCGGGCATAACCGCGGGCGGGTTTGCTAGTTTCAAATAAAAATAAATATTGTAATATCAATATTAGAATATTATCACCACAAATCACAGAAGTATGCAATATACTTCTAGGTTTATTTTTGCTTTTTGAATGAAATGCAAAAAAAACATGCTATAGTTATTAAAATAATGTTAATTATTTTAATACCTATAGTTACAAGAAATATGCATAAACATTTCGAGTTCATATCTTTCTGTTTTAGCAGTACTACACACCAAAGTTATGTGTATTACCTATTATAATTAAATTATGTAAAATCCTCAGACTTGATAAAATACTACTGCTTTAATAATATGCAAAGGGCTTAAAATAATAATTTAAAGTAAATAAGAAGAAGAAAGTATGAAACTTTCTTCATCTTATTTATTTATATTTCAATGTCTGTTAATAAGTAATGTTTTAATTACTTATTTCAGTAAGAAGGACCAGGTACCGACGCTCTATTTTAATCTGACCAATTTTCGTCATTTTTACAGTTTTTTGTTAGTATATCATGTATATCAACTTGTACAAAGACGAACATTTAATTTATAGTATTTGGAATGTACGAAATAAAAAACAATAGGAATCTTAATGAATGCACCTCTAAATTATAAAGTACCTAATTACTGACTGAAAAATATGTACTTATTTGTAATTTATGAACATCTTTCATCATCAAACGTATTTATTTTACTGCGTCTGTAGTTAATATTCAGAATTGGTAGAAAGTTACTTTTTACTCATTATAAAAACAATTCGCGAATTTTGAATTAGGGTTTGAAATAAAAATAAAATAAAATTAAAAGTTAAAGACTTTTTCAACACAAGTTTTTTTGTAAAGGCGTCATCATTTGTAATTAAAAGTACTCGTACTAATTATAAAAATACGTACTAACTGTCCTACCTTTTGCAATTACGGAGTTCCAGTCCCTACAGCCCGGCTCCATCATCAGGTCAGCTCGATGGAATTATATTATTGCATTGTCACCGAACTTACATTAGTATGGCAGATTTAAGATCAATAAGATATCAATAAGTGGTTGAGTTAACTGGGCAAGTGCGAGTCGGACTCGCACACGCAAGGTTCCGATTGACTAAAATTTGCCGAAAAAATACGTTTTTTGCATGGGGACCCACTATAATTTTTAATTTTATTTAGTTTTTATTATTTGATGTTATAGCAATCATTGTAATACACACTATGAGCAATATTTCAAGTATCTGTTACGGTTTGTAAGATCGAACATTATTGGTAAATTTTGAATGTATACATTTTCAATTTATTTTTTCTGTTATTAGTGTCATATTTATAACCTACCTCTATCGTATTCCTTTGGTACAATTATTCTATTAATAGCATGCACATTTATCAACTGTATTATACATTTTTATCATTATCCATACTCCTATATTAGAAAATTAAAAATTTGTAACCGACTTCAAAAAAACGAGGTTTCTCAATTCGACCGTATATATATATATTTATGCCTGTTCGCGGATAACTTCGTCGTTTATGAACCGATTTTGATAATTCTTTGAAAGATATTTATTAAGATATTTGTTTGAAAGGAGATATCCCAAGTGTGGCACCATGGTAATTTTATCGAGGTCATTCATTCATTCATTTATTTCCAAATAACAATATGCATTGTATGGGAAATCTTAGCAAGGTACATTAAAGACTTACAAATTTAATTCAATAAAATTAAACTAACTAAATCAATAACATTAAAAACATTTTACACACTTTGCACAATAAAAATGTCAGGCAATAAATAAAGAAGATATCATATCAATCTAGAACTAGAATAAATAATAATTGATTAGGTATCAGTCAACTAAAATGAAAATCTATAGTTAAATAATAATTAAATAATTAAAAAAAAAGTCATCAGTTTTGGAAAAGAAAATGTCAACTAAATGAAAAAACCAATAGTCAGATAATAAATGTCTTAAATTGTTATCAATACTTAAATTGAAGAAAAAGTCATATCAATATTGTTATAATGTAAAATATTCCTGCAACCTTTAGTTTATAAATAATATATTAAATGTCAACTATTATAATATATCAGTCAAATATTCGGTGATTGAGTAGTAACACTTTTCCAACAGGAAGGCCTTTAATTTATTCTTAAAAGAGTAACTATTGTACACAGCTTTAAAAGAACTTGGTAATTTATTGTATAGTCTAACTGATTGATATCTTACAGTATGATTTACTACTCTTAATGTGGTAACAAAATCATTTTTTAAGTCTTTCCTACGTGTTTGTTCCCTTTTTTTGCTCTTCGTCAGATTGAAACCTACTTAAATGTTTTTCTAGGTCAGTGAATATAATAAGTATGTAAAGGCATGGTACTGTCAATATCTTTAGGGCTATAAAGTGAGGCCTACATGACTCCGTTTGTGGTATTCGAACCATAGTACGTATGGCTCGCTTTTGTATAATAAAAGCAGCCTCTGTATTGTAATTATAACTGTTGCCCCAAAACATTACACTATACTGATCTGATAGGTATCTCTGATAAGTATCTCCAGAGATATTGAGATAAACATCTCAAAATTGGTACTGAAAATGAATAGCGCGGCATTAAAGTCGGTTCTTTTTTAGTTTTTAAACGATATTATTAAATCCATACCATTTGTGTACTATATAAATGTTGTATTCTTTATTTGAGTTATCCCGTTGCTGTCACCTAAGGTACGGTCTGAAAATCAGCGCTGTAGTACTCTGCAGCATTGAGCTGAGCCTGAACCTATTTCGGCTATAGTACTGTACAATTCAGCAAAGTAAGCTCCAATGAATACTGATTTAATTTGATTTTATTTCTTTCAATTATTTTCAAGAAATCTATTGTTTGTTTTTAACCAATTTTTGATACTCTCTGTTAGTTTTAGTAATTATTTTATCTTATTTTTGTTAATTAGCTTATATATTAACCTAGTGTATTGTATCTATTGTTGTTGTGTACAGTGTTTCATATTGTCGAAATAAATGCCTTCTACTTCTACTTCATTAAACGCCTGAAAACACGTTTCTTGTTTGGGGACCCCCTTTTATATTTAACTTTATTGTATTTTTAGTATTTATTGTTATAGCGGCCATAGTAATAGATACTTCGTAAACATTTCAATTATGTACCAATAGGTACAGGGTAGTATGTCCCAACTTTACAGGGCTGTATCTCCTTTACCGTAATAACGGTTAAGGAGATACAGTGAGCCTGTAAAGTGAGGATGGACGGACAGCGAAGTCACAGTAATAGGTTTCCGTTCGTACCCTTTGGGTTCGGAACCCTAAAAATGGTTTGCAACATTTGAAAATCTGTTACTACAAACGAACAATAAAAGCTTGTAATAACACTGAAAATTCTTCATTGTTGATTGTTGATAGCCATAAAAATGTAAATTGTAAAGTCTTTTAAAAGAGCTAATACTTGGTACAACTACTGAAAGGTTCGTTCATTCAAGCAGGTTCATTATAGGGTTCCGTACCTCAAAAGGAAAAAGAAACCCTTATAGGATCACTTTGTTGTCCGCCTGTCTGTCAAGGCCCTTTTTATCAGGAACGCGTAGAGGTATCAAATTGAAATGTATATCAGGTACTCGAATTTATAGCCATTTTCAGCTGTGAAAAAATAAAACGTGTAAGTCAATGTGGTAATAATTAAGATAGTTTAAAAACGAAAACATCTTCCATGCCCCGCGAGTCAGTTTCAGTAGCAAGTTTGAGACGGTTATCGTCATATTTCTGGAGATACTTATCAGATCTCGAGGAAATTGCAATAAAATCACCTCGGAAATGTACTCTTTCGATTCAATAAAAAAAAATCATTCGAATCGTTTCACAATTGACGAAGTAATCGCGTAACATACATAAAAAAAAAAAAAAAACAATCCAGACGAATTGTGAATCTCCTCCTTTTTGGAAGTTAGTTGAAAAGATATGACCGTTAATATCGCATATTTAAGTACGCATATTTTCCGATAACACAACAGAAAAAAAAACCCATAGGGTACTTTCCCGTAGCTTTGGTACAATATAGTAATTAAAATAAAGTGCAATAATTCCTACCTAAAGGTACTATCAGAATCGGTTTTATGGATGATGATGGAAATGTGACAAAATAGCAGAGAAATGCAACTATGCGCAGCTTTTAATAGTATCCCACCTTAACAGCGAGCGTTTTGATTTTTCAACCGACTGCAAAAAATGAGCCTCCGTCTTAATAAACACATTTTTTTTGTATTGGACATTGAACACATTGGAAATAGTGAACCGATTTTTTCATGGGTTGGGAAGTACATCTATACATATAGGTCCCATTATACGACTGATTGAGATCTTTTTTTTAAATCTTATAGCTAGCTAGGCTAGCGTTTGACCACTATTTCACCTGTTGGTAAGTGATGATGCGGTCGAAGATGGTAGTCACGCTAGGCCTAGAATGGGAACTGGCTCTCAAGGATAGCTGCCAGAACACATTAGATGTTTGGCGACAGATTTTCTAACTCGAGGATGGTAGCTGGCCAGGCGGACACTAGATAGTGTCCTACCACCATGCGGGGGTTGTTGGTTTCTTAACGATGGTTTTCCTTCACCGGAGGGCCACTGTGAAAAGCGCACATAATTTTTTCGATAGAAAAATCCATTGGTGCACGGCGGTTTGAACCCGGTACCTCTGGCATCAAAGCCAACCGTTCTCCCGATTAAGCCACCGGGCCCTCAAAGAAGAGCTCCTCAAAGTCTTCAGAGATATGGAGATTAAACATCTCAAACTTGCTTAGGGTACGGACACACCGCAGCGTCCTGCGTGCGCGATCTAGGCGGCGATCAGATAGCGTAGTAGTATTTGTACCGACTTGTTCACACAAACCGCGATCGGAAAACAAATGAAAAGTACTGAGATCGCGCCTGCAGATCGCAGGACGCCGCGGTGTGACCGTACCTTAAGGAAACTGACTCGCGTGGCATGTGAACTCGGTTTATTAGTTTTAAAATTATCTGAATTATGTAACAATCTTGTGTAATAATATACTTATTAATTTTCGTACCATGTTTATTGGCCAAGAGATCTATGCATATCTGTGCAAATGTATTTATTGAAAATCTGTTAGGCTCTAAGTTTTCATAGTACATTACCAAAAAAGTTAAATTCTATAGACGGCTTCGATGCTCTGTTTGTAGGTAGGGGACCCTGTTTTTATCCAACTTCACAAAAAGGAGGAGGTTGTATTTCTTATATTATTATGTGTGTTATATCAGAAACAGTAATCAATTTGGAAAATTCAATTTTTGTTTGACAGGGATTTTCCATTATATATAATTCATCGAGAACTGATGAGATTTTTTTTAAGCCACAGACGCTTGACCACTTTCTCGCCTGGTGGTAAACGATGATGTAGTCGAAAATGGTGAACACGCTCTGACTTTAAAAGGCCTTATGCTGCCAGAACACCGTAAGGTTATGGCAGCAGATTTTCTCCTTAAGGTATGGCCACACCGCGGCGTACTGTGAGTTGCGGGCGCGATCTCAGTACTTTTCAATTGTTTTCTGATCGCGTTTGGTGTGAACCAGTCGATACAATTACTACTGCGCTATCTGATCGCCGCCTAGATTGCGCACGCAGGACGCTGCGGTGTGTCCGTAATTTTAATGGAGATAAGCTACTTTTTGGTAGCAAGTCAGGCGGAACATCGATAAAATTATGCTCCTACGACCTGTGAAACTACAACTTCATGACGTAACTGGCAGCGCCCCACGGCTTCGCCCAAGTTAAAAAGTATCCTGTGGCCTATTCTACCATATTAATTGTCTCTGTGCAAAAGTAGTTCCACGGTGGTGGTGGAAGCATATTATAAATCGATGTTCCACCTGAAAATTTCTACTACAAAGTAGCTTACCACGATCTAGGTGAAAATCTGCCACCATGTAAAGAAAGCTTCAAAATATGGAATAAAACAATACCTAAAGGTTTAAGTATGAAATGAGCTGAAATATTCCTGATAATTTAAAATGTATATTCTTCCAGCGAAAGTTGTCAAATGTCGTACATAAACTAACAAACGAGGCACACGCAAAACCGGTTTTACATTTTACCTCTGAAGAGGTCAAAGCTGAAATAAACTGGGCAAGTGCAAGTCGGACTTGCACTCGTAGGATTACGATTTCGTACCACAGTATAATATTTTACAAAATCGGGCAAAAAACGCTGAAAAATCACGTTCAATCAAATCAGGTGGCGGCTTTTAGGTTAAGTTCTATTCTCGGCCCTCCGGAGTGGTAAAATTTTAGATTTTTGATGTCATTGCAACTGTAAATTATGATTGGTAATATGACAACAGTGTAAAAATGTCAAGCGCCTATACTTCTGTAAGAGGTGAAGTATCACCTATCACAGTTCAATAAAACGAGCTAAAAGCGCCAGGAAAAAAACACGTTTCTTGAATGGGAACCCCTTTTATTTTTGATTTTATGTTATTTTTAGTAGGTATTTGATGTAAAATATCATAAAGTAATAATAGTTTAATAATAATTTATTTATTCTTCAACACAAAGTAGGTAACAAAATAAGTAGTATTACATACTTTGTGAAAATTTCATTTATCTACCAATCCGGTTAAAGAGATACAGCCCTCTAAAGTGCGAACAGACGGACGGACGGACGGACAGCGAAGTCTCAGTAATAGGGTTCCTTAGGTACCTTTTGGGTTCAGAACCCTAAAAACATTACTACTATTCAAGCTCCTTGAACACAGTTTCAAGGTATTTTCAGCTGAATACTGGCTGCAAAGTGAGATTAGTATTATTTTAGCGGTAAAAAGATTGCACTTCTTCCACAGATAAGAAATCTGTGAATTATTCCGTATTTTTTTCTAAATATTAGCGCTTAATTGTATATTTATATTTTTAATCGACTTTAAAAAAAGATGTTCTCAATTTGTACCTCAGAACTCCGTCAATAATAATTTTTAATGGATTTGGAAAATTCCTTTTTTGTCTAAGAGGGCATACATTCCATTTGGTCCCATTGTTAAAATCATTGAGATCTGATGAGTATCTCCAAAGATATTTTGAGGGCCCGGTGGCGTAATCGGGAGAACGGTCGGCTTTGATGCCAGAGGTGCCGAGTTCAAACCCCGCGTGCACCAATGGATTTTTCTATCGAAAAAATTATGTGCGCTTTTCACAGTGGCCGTCCTGTGAAGGAAAAAGATCGTTAAGAAATCAACAACCCCTGCATGGTGGTAGGACACTAATAGTGTCCGCCTGGCCAGCTACCACCCTCAAGTTAGAAAATCTGTCGCCAATACATCTAATATGTTCCGGCAGCTATCCTTGAGAGCCAGTTCCCATTCTAGGCCTAGCGTGCTTACCATCTTTGACCGCATCATCACTTACCAAAAGGTGATATAGTGGTTAAACGTTTGCCTACAAGATATAAATAAAATTGGCCAAGTGCGAGTCAGCATCGCGTCTCTTATCGCACACTTAGGGAGGGTTCCGTACAATACGAAACATAACAGAGTTTCAACCTCATATATTTGATTAATTGATATTACCAAGAACATTTGGTTTGGTCGCGATCTAAAAAGACGGGGCTCGTTTACTAGCGCCATCTATGTCATTTTGCCGAACTAATTAGATAGATGGCGTTTAAAAACACGTTTTTTTGTATGGGGACCCCCTCTAATTTTTAACTTTATTATGTTTTTAGTATTTGTTGTTCTAGCGGCAACAGAAATACACCATCTGTGAAAATTTCAACTGTCTAACTATCACGATTAATGAACTATAGCCTGGTGACAGACGGACAGACAGACAGACAGACAGACAGACAGACAGACAGACAGACGGACAGCGGAGTCTTAGTAATAGGGTCCCGTTTTACCCTTTGGGTACGGAACCCTAAAAATAAAATAAAGATATGGAGATCAAACTTGATACTGAAATAGACTAGCGCGGAATGCGAATAACTTGTGTACATTGTTTGGAAATTATGCCGTTTTATGTTATCTCTAATAATTTCTCAATTCAGTAAATAATACCTGTTACAGGCATCTCCAGTAAAATATGTACAGTACATATTTATAACTTGGACTGGACTGTGACTTGGACTCAACTTAAATGTGACTTTCACTCGATTTAAATGTGACTTTCACTAGTATATGTTTTAATAGTAATTTTTGAGATAACGATTTCGTATAAAATTGCTGTGTAGAAATATTAACATTTCTATAATTGTTCGTGTTTTATATTTTAAAATTGCAAGTGTAAACATGCTTCTCATGGTACATATTTATTTTTAAGGTATAATAACTTTATTTAAAACAACAGTTAATGTGTAATAATTTTTGTAATTATTTTCAAAGGATATGATCGTTTGAACACATTCTAATAAATTTTGGAGAAATTATACAGAGTGGTTTTGCGTCCTATTGGCGCAATTAGGTAAATTATATATTTTGTTTCCATTACTCTGAAGATAGATAAAAAAGTGTGTTTCTCCTTCTCTCTCGATCTCTCTCTCTCATTTTTACATACATTCACTGGTGATGGTATCTTGATTGTATTCAAGCTAAGATTGAAACCAAAATAAAATTACATTACCTACACTCTTAGTTATCTACGTAAAATTGATCGTAACTCAATTGAATCAAATTAATCAATTTCTAACCAATGTCATATCACCCTATCCCCCCAACTGCCATTGAAAACTTTTTTATATCTAATAGGCTAGCGTTGGACCACTATCTCGCCCGGTGGTAAGCGACAATGCGGTCGAAGATGGCAAACACGTTAGGCCTGGACCCTCAAGGGCTGTGTCCTGCCGGAATATCGTAGGGTCACAGTTTTACAATCATAATGATTGTAAAACTGTGGTAGGGATATGGCGGCAAATTTTTCCTTTTTAGGGTTCCGTATCCAAAGGGTTTTTACCCTATTACTAAGACTCCGCTGTCCGTCTTTCTGTCTGTATGTCTGTTTGTCTGTCTGTCGTCCGTCTGTCACCAAGCTGTATCTCATGAACCGTGATAGTTAGACAGTTGAAATTTTCACAGTGATGTACTCGTATTTCTGTTGCCGCTATAACAACATATACTAAAAACAGAATAAAGTTAAAAATAAAAGAGGGTCACCATACAAGAAACCTGTTTTTTTCGGCATTTCACGCCATCTATGAACACTTAGTTAGGTAAACGTCCCATAGATGGCGTTATATTGAAATGTCAATCCCTAACACCTTTGTTAGACGTTAGATGGCGTTATAAGAAATAAAATGTTTATTAATTATTATTTTTTGCTCGATCTTATAAAATACTGTAGTGTGGTACGGAACCCTACTAGTGCGAGTCCGACTTCCACTTGGTCAGTTTATTTAATTTACTTTTTAAATAATTAAAAAAATATTACTCGCAATGTGGGTTGCACATTACTAGTATTCTCCAACTATGCTTGTGTATCGAGTGGCTTCACGTCAATAGTGCAATGGGTGGGGTTGGGATCGAACTCACGACCTCTCGATCGCCAGTCCGACACCTTATCCATTGGGCTATTGCCGGCTATTCCTTGATGGTGCTGAGCTCCTTTTTGGTATCAAATCAGGCGGGACATCGATATAATATGCTCCTAACACCAGTGGACAAACACCTGTGCTAGGATTTGAACCGGTGACGTCTCGCTTAGAAGTCGAACATACCATCAATTATACGCTATTAAAAAATTTTGCAGAAAAATTCGTGGACGCCACCGCGTCAGCATCAGGGTCACCGTCGCCCCCTCTCGCGGAGTACGAGAGAGATTCCCCCGTGGATGTCTCATCCACCTCCGAAGCAGGCTCCGCGAGTGGGGCTTGCGGCTCCCGCGCCCTTTCCCCACCCCCTCGGAACCCTCAGCTCACTGAGCGGTGGTCCAGCGAAGAGATGAGGCATATACAGTGTCACTTGGAAACTAAGGAGCTATGGGACAAGTTCAATGACCTAGGCACGGAGATGATTATCACGAAGACTGGCAGGTGAGTCACTTTTGAGGTATTATATAATTTGGAAACTTCTTTCTTCTAATGTTAGTAGTCAAGTACCTACCTATATTTTACAGGATTATAGGTAAGGTAATTCAGGAAAGTAGTATCTGCAAAGGGAGTTTGGTGTCAACATATTTGTCCAAATGTTTACGACAGGAATAGTGTATCTACGATATAGTATCTACCTACCTCTGATGACTGATCTATGTAGCAATATATTAATGTTGATAGTGTCCAAATAGTTTGAGACATCAGAGCTAGAGATTTTATTTTAGAAATGAATATACTGACTAAGTGCGATTCGGACTCCCACACGTAAGGTTCCGTACCACAGTTACAATAAATAAGATTAAACAAAATTCGCCGAAAAAACATTGTGTGGAGAACCCCTTTAATTTTTTATTTAATTTAATTTTGATGATTTGCTCTTATAGCATATATATAGTAATATATATATAGTATAGTATATGTATAGTAATACATAAACATGACCAAATTTCAAGTCTCTATCTAATATATTACATACACAAAACACCAAAAAAATACGTTTCTTATACGGGACTACCTTTAATTTTTAGTTTTATGCGGTGTTTAGTGTTTGTTGTAAAATGGCCATAGTAATATATAGGAACTTTGTGAACATTTTAGCCGTTTGCGTAGTATAGTTTAGAACATACCCTCTGACAGACGGACAGACGGACAGACGGACGGACGGACAGCGAAGTCTCAGTAATAGGGTTCCGTTGGTACCCTTTGAGTACGGAACCCTAAAAACGGACTTTGAAAAGGGTTGAAGATGAAAAGGGTTTCTGCAAGTTCACGATACTCGTTAAGATAATGTAATTTACATAGATAGCTAACTTTTAGTATCCTGAGGCATTATCCAATATGTAGATACAATATTCAACTCGTAAGCCATTCATCAAATCATTAAGTAGAAATTAAAATCATCGCGGTAGGTAGGCAATCGAATCGCAATTGTTGGTTTAACGAGATCAAGGCAATATCGACGGTGCGTTGCAGTGGCGATAAGGTAGGTGGCACAGTGAGCGGCGGCGCGAGGCGTAGCGGTCGCGCCGCGATATCGAACAATGGGCAATCGCCCACCGACGACGACACGCGACGCTGTCGCAAGTCGCGCGCGTCGACCAAGTTTACACCGTTTTTACCATTGCGATTTTTATCGATTTTATTGCGTTCACTTGTTGGGATGACCTAAAGATATAAAAGTCAACAAAATTTTAATTGGCCTAGTAAGTACCTACTATCATAAATTAAATTTAGTAGATATTCTTAACTAATTAGTAGGTTATTTAAAGGTGATCAACAACTTATAAAGATTTTCAAACTTTTCTCATTATCTAATTGGGTATTACACCCAATTTTGAAAAGTGTCTCAATTAGATTCTGTAGTGCTAATGAACCACTAAAAATTCACAAAATTTTTATTTAATCGTTAGGTGCCATAAAAAATCATTTAAATTTTGCATTTTCAAATTTCGCGCATAATTTGACGAAAACGCTGGACGCAGTGGACGCCATATTGCTTTGTGGTCATGACGTCAGTGTGCTAGTAAACAAATGCATTAATGTGATAGTTGACACTTTTAGTTTCCTTAGCCGTATGACGTAATAACATGGCGACTAGTAGTCGCCAGCTACTATTTATTAGTGTTATTAAACAGATTGAAAACCTGAAACCTTTGAATTGAATTTTATAATTTAGCTTGCTAAAACTAAAAAAACTAAAAATAACGTTTTCCAACTGATTTTTGTCTAAGCTATCTCAATAATATATCCTTAGATTTTTTCTTATATAGACTAAATACCTTAATGTATTAATTTTAATGTAGAATAATTAAAAGTACTTACTGCAATGCAGGGTGCATTAGAGTAAGTACCTATGTAGAAACCATATCAGTCTACTTTAACTCAACCTACCTGTAGGGATTTGAACGATACCATTAAGATCTTCTACGTATATTAAATGAAACTAAAAGTGCCTCGCGGCTTCGCTCGCTTTAAAAACTTCTTTCATTTACTTAAAACTTTCTTTCGAAATAACCTTTTTTAAGTAATACTCTGTAATAAGGTTCAATAAAATCTTTTTTTCATAAAAACACATAAAAAAATAATTAGCCAAATCGGTCCCCCCGTTTTCAAGTTATAGCGTGATCAAGGGAAAAAGGGGTTAAATTTTATACAACTCAAAAAATCACATTGATTTTCAGACTTTGTAAACCCGTTTCACCCTCCTAGGGGTCGAAAATCGAAAAAGCCTGAATCACGCATTTACTTAGTTATTAACAGAAGTACTTGTGTAAATAAAAAAAAATTATCTAATCTTGTTCTCCATACAAAATTTGAACCTCCGTTTCATCCATGTAAGGGGTGAATTTTGGAAAATCCTTTCTTAGCGGATACCTACGTCATAATAACTGTCTGCATGCCAAAGTTCAGCGGAATCCGTTCAGTGGTTTGAGCTGTGCGTTGATAGATCAGTCAGTCCCAGCGTGCTACTATCCTCGACCGCATCAGGTGATATCTCACCTGTTGGTAAGTGATGGTTAATCGCTAGCCTATACGATATTTAAAAAAAGTCAGTAACGTTTACCTTTTATATACAGACAAGAAGTATTATGTTTACCAAAGATATAGCAAAAATTACTTGTCCTACAGATGATATTAATGGTTTATTCCTACTATCCCACTGAGGCCATTGTTTTAATTTAATTGAGGTTTACCCATTGGTTTCATCGTTTTGCACCATTAATACTGTCCACTTACCACTAATATTAAATATCTTAAGTGAAGATTCACATACACCTTTAATACTCGATCTTCTACTTTTTGAAGGAAAAAAGCTAATTCTGTAATCAAGGCAATTTCGATTGTTCCCAGCGTCTATGCGTCTCCGACCGCCACTTCTTATCGGACCAGCGTAAATCAACGCGCGACACTTAACCGATCGTGACAAATTCACAAACCTTAATCTTTTGATAACAGTTCCCCTTGATTTCAACTGTTTCTACTGATTACTTAATAAAAGTATGTGGACTTTAAAAATTTTAAGAAATTCACTAGTCCACACAATTAGTGCCTTTAGTGTGTCAAGTAAACACATTCAAGTTTTATTTTATAGGTACAAGTGTACACCTTATAACTTAGATAGATAAACTCATTATTGATCACCAGTTACAAAAAGAAAAATACTTAGAACTTAGAACACATTATTTTAAATGGCAGTATCAATGGGCGGTCTTATCGCTCACAGCGATCTTCCAGACAACTAACTTAGGTACATAACCTTACGGTGTTCCGGCACCTCACTTGAGAGTCAGAGTATGCTAGGCCTAGCGAGTTCACCATCTTCGATCACATCATCGCTCACCACCAGGCGAGATAGTGGTCAAACGCTAGCCTATAAGCATAGACTATATATATATATATATACATACATATAGAGATAGTGGTCGAACGCAAAAAAAGTCAAGTCCATGTTATTTATGCCTTCAGTAAATACTTATGTAGATGCAGGCTTTCAGCACAGTACTTTAAGGGATAGGTAGTACTATAGACTATAGACATTAAATGTACTTTAATGTACTATGTACTGTGCTTTCAGTAAAGTTGTAGACGAAATCACATACGCATTTACTGATACTATATTCCGCATTTATTACCTACACATTAAACATGTGGAAGAATACATTTTTGTAAATAATACAAGGAGACAAATCGAAGAAACTTATTTTAACGTATTCACAAAAAAATATATTTTCAGTTTTAGCGCATTATTTGATGACCCATTCAGCCGTCGACATCTCCAGAATACCTACATTAGGCAGGTACCTCTAGTTATGAGAGAAATTGTACAACGCACACAACAATGAAGGTTCTTTCACGGACTATAAAGCTGTATTAATACTTCACTTATTTATTCCTTATAATGTTCTCGAGTAAACGACGCCTTGGGCATTCAGTTTTTTACCACGCACCATAAAGTGCGACATCTGGAAATAAACGCCAGTTTTGTTTATTTCCGGACTTGGCGGACCAGAACAATTCCTTTGTATAATATAAACTATAAAATATATAAATGTCAACAACACTTAGAAACTAGTATGTTACTCTGTGACAATACTAAGCATTACATTACGATACTCGTTGCCGTTATCAATGCGTTTAGCTACGGCCATGTAAAAGTAATAAAAGCTCCGATGCGATAGCAACTGCTACAAAGAGCTTTGGGAAGTCGCAATGGGAGACAATTTGCCACACGCCGTCACGCGAGCTTATCCGAATCATCCCCGTCGATTAGCATAAATCTCGCCAACTAACCGTCACAAATGAACAACGGGCGCGGGACGGGGCAGCTCCGGCTAAACAAACTGATGCGCGCGGCGATGCGACCGACGGTCGTGCGACAATCGCGTGTCGCGGCGACGATGCGAGACGAATAGCGACCGTCGCCTGCCCGCATAAATCAGCATTATCTCGCGAGATAGCCGCGCGGACCCACCCCGCCATATCACGCCGACTCCCGTGTCGTTCGAAAAAATTAATGACTTGGAAAAACGATTCGCTTATGAGGGATCTTTCACTATAATTGAATTGCCCCGCAGAGATTCGGCCGAATTGTCGGGTAATATCACAATTTGCGACGGCAGTCGTGTCAGATCTGCTCCAACATTAATTTACACACATCCGAATATTGTTGACCAACCACGAGTAATAACTAATAATGATGTTACTTGATAAAAATCGAATAGTCCCCTCGATACTTGACTAATCATTTACGGTAGCGGTAGGTACTAAATAAATACCTAGTCATGCAGGTAAATTAGGTATTTAAGTACCTTAAGTAACTTACCTTCTTTGTTTTTTAGGATTTCATATAAATAAATTTCGTAGTAGTAAAACAAGTGTTAAAATATAAAACAAAAGACAAAAAAATAAACGATAAACATCAACCGTAAAAATATATATAATCCTATCGCCAAAGCCGGCGCTAATCCTATAAACCCGCTGATTTAAATTGTACCGCGTAATAAATGAAGACAAGAGAAAAATAAAGCTATATTAAATCTGTGCACATTAGCTCAGTGGCTGCACTCACCCCTAGAAGATTATCATAACAGGCGTAATAGAATAATGTAAATATCTGGCGTGTAGTTGCGCTAATCGCGGCGAGACTTGAGCTCCATGTCGCATCATTTAAAAACCTGTCTTTGTGTGCGCCAGCTCTTTTAGTTTATACAACGGGGAGCCATTTTTCATTCCCTCTGCAAATATTTTGATGTTTGTCGGCTTTTGTATTCGACAGCTATTACAACGGAGTCCATCTGATGCCGTCGTTTATATTCCGCTGTGACATTGATAAACTTCGTCAAATTAGTGCCACTGCTATTATTTTGTGGGTCTTTGAACAGCGCAGTAAAGATAAAGTTTACTGGCTATGCTGGAATTAACTGGTTTTGGCACATTATTTTACAGTTTGAGTAGGTTTTTCATCACAGAATGAAATATAAGTTTTCTGTCACGAAAGGCAATTACGTAGTAGCTACTTGATACTTACCTGCTTCATTTTAGTGCTAGTCCGTTCGTTCACTGGGTACTTTGCGTGAGTATGTATAATCGAATCACTAAGAACATTTGTTTTACATAGACAATGATAACGATCTGAAGTATTAGTATGATCATAATCATATAATCTGTCGTCGATACAAAACAAACGCGATAGATATGTCTCGTCCATATCTCTGCCAACGTTTCAATCAGCGACTCTTGGCAGACTGCTGGCTCTTGATTTACTTCTCTGAACCTGCTAGCAGCCATAAATTTTACTCGTTTTAATTTTTCTTCTGTCTCATTAGAAGCAGATACGAACGTGTACGGGTTGACATTTTCAACTAGTCGAAATAAATCGTGTAATTTATGTTTTTTGAACGTATCGTGTTTTTCCATAGCAAAATTTATAATCTATCGAATAGTCAATATCGCTAGGTAAATAATGCAGGTAGCGTTGGGTGCGCACCACGCTTACACGTGCACGAGGCGAGTTCGCCATTTGTCGCACTCGCGCGATAATTGTTGATATACGATCGCGACCCGGCACCGTAATTGTCAACGCTTAATCTTCTAATTGGCTCGCATTTACCAATGCCAGCGTGTCGCCTCTGACCATTCGCTGTGATAGTTTGTATACAAAAAACTTTATCTAAAAATTGCGTCCAACATAACGCTATAAAATGGATCGAGTGAGCGAAGTCGGAAAGCAATTCGCAACGCCAATTTGGTGAACAGTAAAAAGTGCGATTCACAAGTGCAACTTGAAGCAGCGTTTAAGAGCGAACCGAGGGCGGGCCCGCCAGGGGCGAGAAAACAATTTGGAATTTTATCGGTGGCGAGGTGGTGCGAGGCGCAGGGTGGCCGCGTTACCTCTGATTTATGGTCTACATTAGATCGAGGTGGGCAAACCAACGCGCGAAATACACACGCGCTGCGACCGCCATTGCCACTCACTCCGTTCTTAGACATCCGGGCCCTCCTGCCTTACGAACCTTTCGTAATTTATTGGTACCTTGTGTTATTCCTACACAAAAAGTAGGCCAAGTGCGAGTTGGACTTTATGGATGACTCAAACATTATTTTACTGTATAATTTTTTTAGGTAAGACACTGAAAACAAACCTTTTATGAGTGGTAGGGCACTTCATTGAATATAATTGGATGTTTAAAACACTACAAATGAAGGAAAATAGGTAGGTATCTTATTTAATTGGCAAAATACATTTTACATACTTGACACATACTGAATACATACTTGATTGTACATACTTTGGGAGAGGCCTACGTCCAGCAGTGG
Organism: Cabera pusaria; assembly: GCA_954871355.1. Lineage (NCBI taxonomy): Eukaryota > Metazoa > Arthropoda > Insecta > Lepidoptera > Geometridae > Cabera > Cabera pusaria. Next base: position 21,046,644 of record OX940887.1, read on the forward strand.
ACTGACACCGGCTGATAGTGATGATGATTATTTCACATACTTGGAGCTGTAGGTAGCGTGGATGTTTTTATCGCAGCCTTAGGTATATTAAACTTTCTTAAGTATTCATTATCAAAAACATTGCGAGTTATACATACTACACAGCTGTGTTTTGAATATTACAGCTTCTATGCAAATATTTCACAATTTCTTACTTAAGGGATTCTAACTTGATTAAGTTAATTTGTTCTCTACAGATTAGTATTTCTTAATTAAGGGACAACCAAAGTTGTATTAACTTTTTGCCCATAATCTTGGCAGCATTATTTCACTTTAAAAAGCTGAATTAATAAAACCCTAAAGCGCTCAACTCCAGCAACTGACGCCGTGGATATTTCAGTGTCATTCGAATTCAAAAGCTAATTTCACTAAAACCTTAAATGAATCGAGTTGGCCGGAGCTCGCACATTATTTAACTTGTTCAAAGTTTAAATTGAAAACGCCACCGAACTCTTTGCGGCGTCGGAGTCAAATTTTGAACTTTGCCGCTGAATCGGAAATTTCTTTATAAATATCTTATTAAGCTTAAATTCAGTCGGTGTCACGCTGCCGACACTAATTTTATTCGTGAAAGACGGCATCGGGTGCGGGTAGCCAGTGAAAATGTATGCAAACGAGAGAACGCGATATTTGACGGAGCTGAAAACGACAAAAGAATTAAGGGTGTGAGCGCCCGCCATGGCCGCGGAGCGGCATTCGCGACGTTGAAGTCGTGTCGCCGCCCGCCCTCCGTCACTTTGCTTTGTGTCTTATTAGGGGATTAGCTGTCACTCGAGACGCTCGTTTATGTCTTTCACTAGCAAAACACGTACTCGGCACGATTAGTAGCGACTGTGCTATTCAATCACATAAGTTTCTTATGAATATCTTATCGCCGCCACACACGCGCAAAGACAATATTCAAATCGATTCGAGCGAACCGAAGTCTAGGTATTAATTTTTAAAACTGAATTAGTAATTCTAATTATCGTGCCGTGTACACCGTAAAAAGAACATCAAAGAGTTTAAATTACTACAGAATTACAATTGTAGCTTTCCGATATGCTTCAATTACTAATTCATCGAGGGATCCTTTGTCGTTATCTAGGTTAGCTCATGTGAAATGAGCACATGCAGCTGTAGTAGAAGCGTGTATTAGACGTGTGATTCATGTAAATGTGCCCTTAGCAAGTATCGCGTACTAATCTACCCCCTCCCCCGGCATATGCCGCGGGGTGCGGGGAACGAAAACGTGTAAACTAATTATGTACATTTTCGTAGCCACTTATTTACATAACCACGGGCTGAGCCCCGCTTTCACCGTGAATATTTCATTTGTAATCTTTATTTTGAAGGTTTAATATGACAGCTGTTGTTTTATTTGGGGAAACTTTTAATTTTCGTCGTTTTCTTCCTATGCCAGCACCTTTTGTGCGCGCGTTAGGCCGACGCCTCCCGTAATGATAGGTGATTGTCGAACGACTTTTTTATATTCGGGTAAATGTCTGGGAAACTTCGTGAGGTGTAATTTGGAATTTTCGCCGAGACGCGTCGTCTGTTGTCTGACACGGGAAGGTGCTTATTATTTTGATGACTGTTTTGTTCGACAACCGTTTACCGAATTGATCGATCGGAAATATGTATAGAATACTAGTATTAAAGGGGTGAGAGATGGTATATTTGTGACTATAAAAATTGTGAGCATCGGATGGCTGGGACACATTCGCGGTTATTGTTAAGCGTACCGGAAGCCGATAAGTAAAACTATTAGTAGGTAATGAGCGAGTGGCGCGCCGTTTCGCGGGTATTTATAACGCGCCTTCGCGGGAACTAATTTATGGAAGTAAGTACGCGGAAAATGTTTATGTAGGTGCTCCAGCCCTCCTCTCCGCTGTTGACATCCGGTGCCTTCCCCCTATATGGTGGCGGGTACTAGGAGCCGCACACCGCTCTCAGATATTATGTGATACATGCTCGTACAAGCACGCACTTTACATATGCGAGAAGCTAGCTAATAATAAAATGAGCGCTGTTATTACTAATAGTCGGTTTTCTACGTCTTTACTGCTTGTAAAATTACAAGTGGAGTTTTGTTTAATGACTAACTTATATGAAATTACACGTTAGCCCGGCTGTAATGTAATAATGCGTTTCATTTAGAGGAAACCGAACTAGCTGGGCTTTAAATAACACGTCAAATGTTATTTATCAAAACGGCCTTCTAAATGCAAGTTCTTGACGAGATTTTCAGCGTGTCTTTGATCCGGTTGCACCAGCTATGCTTGGTGATTGACGCTGAGATAAATGTATACCTATTACGCTCGTTTAAATGTCAAAATAGATTGCTTGTATTATCTCAATGAAAGATACCTATACGTTAGGGTTGTTTCTGCATCTTTAAATTGTCATTTTAATTTTAACAGTCTCGTTATTTTCAAGAATCATTGAAACATTTTTTTAAATATATCTGCACAACGATGCCTATAACTATACTGTAAATCTAAATATAAAGGTACATTAGATTTTTAGTTTCTTATCTATGACCTATATTGAAAATATAAATAATATGATTGCATATTGATCGTCTCAAAAATAATATCGCTACATTCAATTCCATAATTATGCCAACCATTTCAAAGTGCTGAGAGAATTGATGATTCATACATTTTAATTTTAATAATTTAATTATTCTTATCCCCGTCCAAGTATGTAATTTAACTTTTAACTTTTAGTTCTAGGATTGGATTTTGGTGGTATAAAAATATCGATTGACGAACTAAAAAGTGTTGTAGTAATTTAAGTATATCACCAAGATATATCACCAAATTGAGATCTGACGAGTAACTCCAGAGATATGGAAGTCAATACCTCAAACTCAGTAGGTACTGAATATGACAGTAGCGCGGCATTTGAAGGCGGTTCTTTTAGTTTATGAAAGATCTTAAAAATTATTTATAACGATTTTATTCGACTCAAAATACAGATGAAAATACAATTTTTTCTTTGAATGGGTATATTGCCTTTAATTATTAAATTAAAGCGTACAAATAACACACTTGCAATGTGTTTATTGATTTATTTATTGATACTACCATATTTACACAATTAATTAAATGTATATATCTCAGCTTTAAAAATGTAAATTATATTACATTCCGGTAAACAGAACATAATGTAGAGCGAAATTATCATAAAGTAGATTGTAACAAAAATCGAATAGTTAACGCATTAAGATATCACTAGATCTGCTCGAGCTACTCGAGCTGCCAGTAGTTTAATAAATGGTTGGACGCAGTACATTCAGAATAATTAAATAACATTAAAGTAGTTAGGTATTACTTAAGTTAATACATTATTAGATTAGTTGAAATAATTTGTAGAAATAATCTTAATATGTACTCTATTCTATGACCTTTCTATCTTACCTTTCTATCTCTTTCTATCTCTTTCTATCTTTAAATCTCAATAACGGAAGGCAATCGACTTGGGTATGGATATACGGAAACAAATACAAAACGTCATTAAGAAGATATGACAGTTTAGTAAACTTCAGCAAATATCATGTAGGTCACGACATTATCAACGTGGCTCCATCGTAGCTATTACAAACTGAGACGGGGCGGGCCGCCCCCGTTGACATGTAGCGTTTTAACAGTCAGTACGTGAGCCTCCTACCCCCTACCTCTCCCACCCTCTAACCCCCTAGAACTGACGACATTAGCAGCCGCAGACATAGGGCACGTCCCGGCCAGACGTTGACATTTGTAGCTTGAGCTAAATGTGCTCCTAGCTTACTTATGTATACCCTGCCTTACTATGTGGAGACGTCCTAACTCTAATGGCATCGTGGAAACACTGTCTCGTTTCTCTAAGTTGCGGTTATAAAACTTATTCAGGCACTCAGTTCTCGTATACTTGCTAACATCATTTTATTTTATTTTCTTATAATAAAGTTCTATGCTACGTAATATTTTTGATACTTTGCTTGGATGCAATAGTTTGTTCCACCCATTCTAAGCCTTCATAAGTCCACCTCTGGACATAGGCTAACCCAAAACAGCATTTCGCCATTGATTCTTTAAATCAAGTTATTCTGACCGCCAATATGACATGATTAGTCATTCAGGTTTTTTTTTATCACCCTGTGCTATAGAATTCCTAAAATTTGTCTAAATGAAATATTTAAGAATTTCTAACATTACCGCTTGTGTAAGGCATCCTCTAAGAAGAACAGTAACAAAATGACACGTGTAATAATGAAATTCAGTAAGGTAGACAAGGAGGTGAGGGTGGTGCAAGGTACAAGGCGACAGTTTTCGCAATATTGTCGCCAAACTTCCCAATTTCGGTGTCGACTTGCGAAACTCCTCGCGTTTGTGAACAGTGAAGGCAGGTGAGCCTGTGTGCATATATCTCTATATAATGTATGGATGTAGAAACCACGGTATATGAACGTGACTCCAAATTGTGGGCTTTGCGGGAATTAGCGCCGGATTTGCAAGGAATAATTCCAGCCAGCTTTACGTAGCTGCTATAAAATAGGATATGTACGGATGGGTATACCTTACACTTTATTGCTATCATACTAGAGATAAGTCCATTTATTGTAAGCTTATGTTTGGGTGCTAGTGGAAACAATCTTACACATTAACTTCATGATATAGAAGTGACAGGACAATAATCAGAAAAGATATAATGATTAATATTTAGTTGTAATATTGTCAAATGTCCATATATTATATATAGTGTAAGTTCAATCTCAAAACAAAAAAAATGCCGACTGACTCTGTAAGATAATAACAATGAAGTACCGATAACATTTTTTTATTAAAAATGCTTGAGTAAAATTTCCTATATCTATCCATGTAAATAAATTCACTAAGGACGTAAATATGCAAAAATACTAAATAATCGGAAAATAAGAGAAGTGCGGTTGTATTCTGACATTCGCTTCGCAATGTGACACCATTAGCGAACCGAGGCGCGCGAACAATAGAAACAAAACGAGGTGTCGGAATTTCGCGACGGCTGGCGCGGCCACGGAGCCCGCCTCTGCTGTCTGTCGTCTACCGAATTGTACAGATAATGATGCCACTTTCATCCTCCACACCTTTAATTATAAAGACACATGTTAACATGCTCACCTAACAGATGTGTCAATATTATTCACGAGAAAGTCACGAAAAAACGGTCACACTAGTGTTTTCACAACAAAACATTTTGACACGATAGGACTTTGTCTACGCGTTCGTGACGATACTGAATATGATACGAATTACAGTTTCGTATGGTTGCTAGAAATGCTCTATTTGGAGCTCTATACTTGTGTGTTCACATTTGTGACTATCGTGAGTAATTTTTGCCGCCTACGAGTGTGTACTACGAAACTGCCTACGTGTCCTCTTTACGTTTGGCTTTTATTTTTTATCGGTCCTCAGCCGGACAACTAGTATAGTAGGTACCAATAATTTTATAGTAACTTTGCGTCATATTTATTTGATATTGAAATTAATAGTACCTATTATTTTGGAATACTGAACCAATGGGTACATTTCCGGCGTACAAGGCGAGCGCAAACCTATAAAGGCGGTTAAAGGTACGCTAGTGTATAATTACCTGCAACTACCGCAATTAAAATTGTACGTATAAGTTATATTTGTTTAAATTCACTAATTATGTCGCCACTAATAAATACTTACACGCAACATCTGCTGTGCGCTAATGGTTGCACTCCATTGTGCAAAGGTTTAATTTGCTCCGCATTTGTTGTAAGTACGTTTCCTTTTCATAATTTTAATTATATCACTCAACGTCAAAATGTCAATAATATAAATAGGTGCCTACATTTTAAAGGCAGACGTCATCGTCTATCGAATCTTTAAATAAACAAACTTATATAACATCTAATAAATCGTCCACATCTCGTCACTTAGTAACGCAGTATCCGTTCAACTATTAGATATGCTCAATACAAATCTTTTTTGTGCGAAACCCGAGCGAGCAAGTGCGCCGTGACGGGCGCGGTGAAGCCAAGCAGCGTTATCTACGATCGCCGCAGCGTCTAGCCCTGAGATATTATTCAATGGGCATGACAAAATCGTGCGAGTGTCGAAAATTGACGCGACTCGGAACCCGGACCTCCCAGGAAGAGCGATATTTCACCCGCTGCGTCTCAGCCGCCCTAACCACGCCCAACTGCTCATTAGGTGCCTCTAACGCACATTAATCTCTTACGCTGTCCCGCGTTTTAGGAATGCAACTTTATATAACTGTGCTATCTATATTTCAGAACAGATTATTTTCTAAGGTCTATCACTCGTCTATTGTTTTATTTTGCTTTATACATTTATCGTTTCATCACTCAATGTGTTAAGCGACAGATAGATTAATTAATTGGTGTAGAAGCTATTGAAACAATGATATCTCAATAAAGTTCTTTACGAATGTTCTGGCTTGGGTTAGTTGGGTTCGCTGGTTGGCAGCAGATCATTTGTCATCGCGTCAGTGTCGCGTCAGCGCCGATGATACGCCCTAACCGTAATCACATTCCCAAGATAAAACCCAACACTGTTATATTTATAGATTTTTATAACAAGTTGAGGTCATTAATCATATTTTACGTGACATATTGATTGTGCCCTAGAGCCACAGTGACTGCAGTTTTTTTAATTATTATATTAACTTAATTAGAACGAGAAATGAAGGTGACTAATGTGGCGACACCCAATATAAAAGTAATGACTTTATATGTTAGTTGTTGCCGTCTTACAATTTATTATTCAGTGCTAATTTACAGAAAAAACTATATTTGCTGATATTGGTCTTTTATTTGACTGTAAAAAAACTAATAACTATGGCCATCATATTTTTTTCTGGTAAGTCTAGGACCTATCTTTGGGACGTTAACCAAATTTAAATATATCTTAAGCATATTCATATTATCATCAACAACAATATTACCTATAAATGCGAAAGTCAGTTTGTTTGTTTATTTGGAACTTTGTCACGATCAAACGGCTGAACCGATTTAGCTGAAATTTTGTACAGGGGTAGCCAATATTTTATCGCGGGCGATGCCACGGGGCACAGCTATCATTTCAATATTTAGTTACTTTCGGTTAGTTAATTTTTTACTGAAAAGAGCAGTAGCTGACATGTTATAAGGGATATTAATATATCCCTAGTCCCCTATATTTTATTAGTATTTGCCTACTTCAGTTAGCTACCCGTAGCGTAAGTACAATATGGGGTCTTCAAATCGCGAGTGAATAAGTATCTTCTGGGTAAGCAAGCTCCATCATCGATCGCATCATCACTTAACATCAGGTGAGATAGTGATCAAGTGCTACCCAGTTCGATGTAACAAAAAACCCGACAGCTCAATTAAGTATAACTACTATACCATTGCGCCAATTTTATTTTAATGCTACACAAATACACAATTACTATTACGTGGCAAGTTATAAGAAATTAGAACTGCATTTTAACTTCACGTGTTTAGATTAGCATTATAGTTAGGTACCTAATTAAGTACTTACGAAAAGGTTGAAACATAAATTCTGTATAGCTAGTTTTGTATGCAGTTGGCACGCTAATGATGTTATTTAAATAAGAACGCTACAGGAGCTGAAGTGTATGGTTTCAAACGCATCTGATGGAGAAGGCGACGAGTCGTGACCCTGTCAAGATCGTCACGTCGCATCACGATGTCACCCAGAGGTGTCACGTGACACCCAGTATCTGGCCATCCGTCAAAACATGACTGCCGTGACGAAGACGGCATTGAGACGTTACTATTTGATACACCTCGTCTTTTTACAATATGGTCTTTATCTGATACAATTTATTTAGTTTTCACTTTTACCTACTGCAAGTCTAATAAACCAAACGTTTTAATTCTTTAGAAATGCAAAAAAAATTACGTAATTATCGTGCTTAACTGCTTACCTCTATATTACATGGGGATCATAATTTCTGTTCTATCGATGACTTATAGTGAATTTTGATAATATCTTTTTAGTTCTACGTTCATTGTACTCTTCAGATGAATGTTTAAAGAATTATAATAGACACACAAAAATATTTATAATCTTACCTGGTGTCATCGATTACTCTGTCATAAGCAGTAGCGTCGTTTGTAAGTGGCTCTATTATCCGATATGAAATATTCATTGGCCACCATGATACCGGCTAGGATTGTTGTCACTAGATTATGCACCAGAAATCACTTAGGGCTCTATGAGGCTCAAAATTAATGGTAATTCGCCCTAATAGGTGTTGGAAGCTGTTGGACGGGTTTATACAGTACCGCGCTATGTACACTTATATACACACATATATACACGTTTTTAAATAAGACATTTTTAAAACTTGTTATTTCGTCTTTTTTTACGAGTTTAATTACTCTGCAGTCAATTTCGATGACATTTTGCTAAATAGGATAGGAAAAAGAATAATAAAGTTTTGATCTCGGATAGTATATGGCTGAACCCACAGGATAGGCACGATACAACTAGTTAATTGTTAAAAAATTATAAATGTGTACACATGCAAATAAAAAGCTTAACGTACTAGATATAATCTTTAACAAAATTACTATGTTAATATTTATACTAATTGGTAACAAAAAAACAGAGTCAAATCAGATTGTGTGAAACGACAAACACGAGCTAGAGCTGTTATTGTATATTATTATTATGTATAGTATAGTATATGTATAGCTATTATTGTTTATTAAAATCAGGTAACATGACCCATTCATTATAATATTACATAATATACATTAAATTGGATTTTACATAGAGACATACAAAATTATAACAATAAACAACAATTCAACTAAAACAAATGTCAAAGAAAATAAAAATACAAATGTCAAACAATAAAAAAAAACAATAAATTAGTTAAATTCTATAAAGCAAATACAATGTTATACAGAATTTGAAAGGTCCAATTAGTTATAATACAATTAAAATTAAGTATACTGAATATATTATAGTTAAGTTATACTGAAATAATTATGTCAAAAAAGCCGCCCAACTGGTAATGCCGCACTATGAAGATGCATCCAGTGGGAAAACATCGGGCTGTCCCATCGGTCGGTCACCGTTGCTAGGATGATGTCGGTGCTGCCACGTAACCTACTTAACATCGATGCACTTCTTTTGCGGATAATGGCATGGAAACCATCAATCCTCGCTTCAGTAAACTCGGAAGCGCTGCAGAATGGCGGCCTCCCCATCAGCATCCTAAACACGTTGTTATACTGTACCCGCAGGTCGCTGTATGACCGCTGCGTATAGTCAACCCAGAGGCTGCATGTGTAGAAAGTTTGACAGTAAGCTCTAAAAAGCGTCATCTTCACCTGTTTTGTACATGTATCGTTTATTATTTGTATCGTTATAGACACTGACGGTTCTGATTTCATAATGCGTAATCAGTGGCTATCAGCATGCGTAGCAGCTACCATCAAAAGTGCGCTAATGAGCGGCCAGAGGGAATTTGCAATCTCGCACCATCTGTCTCTAATCAACGAATCGAGTTAATTAAATCGCGTTGGCAATATGGCGGCAGGGTGTAATTGCTATTAATAAAGCGCTTTCCTGTATAATTAGACATCGTGCGCGGATTGGCTGCGCGACGGGTCCTAATCACGACGTGATAACACTGCGCTAATTGTGTGCATAGCTTTCTATTGCATAATCACACCCAACTTTATTATGCAGCTTTATTTTCTCGGTGCTGTAATTTATTAAAGCGCAGAACCGATCTACTCTAATTAAATTCAAATCCACCGTCGGTAGCTAGCTAGCATCTAGGTAATAAGTATTTATAATCTATTAACGACAAGAAATAAATATTTTTATGGCCCGACACTGCTCAGAGAAATCAGTAAAGCGTTTTGAACGAAATTACGATATGTAGTAAGAACAAGAAAGAAGAACAAGTAAGAAAAGAAGTAGTAAGAAGTAGTTAAGAACTTAGTTTTAAACTGCTATGAAATAATAATTCTGTAATAATATTTGAGAAGATTTGGTTTGATATTATGCTCAATTAGTTGGTATCCGTATATAATTATAGGTGGTTAAAATTAGAGTGACATTTTGAAATAGCAGAAGGATTTCGAATGACGAGGATTCACGGTCGACAAAGCTTTAATAGCGCGTGCGTATATTCATCAAATGAGACGTCGAGGAAAACAATGATTGACGAGTTCGCACCTCGCTCCGTGGCTTTCTAATTAAGACAACATCTCCTCGCTTCGCTCGCATCGCTCGCTACATCGCCGCGCGCCGCTTCTGCGCCCTCGTGTCGAATCCTGCTAATTTTACCCCACTTCACGCAATTTATGGTTACTCTTAATAATTGTGTTCACCATTATATTTCTGTATCCGAAATCAAACTTTGTTTATGACCGTACAAGTAAAAGTCGCAAATACATGCTGAACCAACATTTCTCTTTCCATTTTGGATGATTTAGATTACCCTATTAATAACATCGGACACCTTTCCTACTAGCGCGCATTCCGTGCTTCTGTCGCATTGATTTACGAGCAATGTCTAGATTTCAGGCGAGGAGATGCATTTTAACAATGTCATAACAATAAAGTAGCGTTGTAAACCCGCGTCCCTTATTTCTGTCTTCGGTATCTGCTCATTAAAGCGAGTCATGTGCGCTGCTCGACGTTCTTTTGCTCTCGGCGTGTTTTCCGCTAACTTTTGGGTGGTAGGATGATGGACGACGCCGGCGGTCATATATCATTGCGGTAATATATCGCGGCGTGCGCCGAGTGTCGCCATTAACGCACGCGTGCAATTGCCCGTGCGCTCTCTCCGCTAGCCATCTTACGCCTTGCATCTATCTACCTTCGTGGATGCTATAAGAGGCAGCTCACAAATCGACGCGTGCGACCACGGCCAAGCGCACATAAATCTTATTAATGTTATTCTTGTTTTCGTCCTCTCGCGATCTTGTAAAATCATTAGAACCGGATGCGGTTATCTCGCCATTGTTAAAATATTTTCACAATAATTTATTCTCATTCAGCCGTAAAATTTTCTAGTTGGTAGAAATCGATCCAATCAAAGCCGTATTGTAAATCGTAATACGTCTTCACAATCGCACCTCTCGACTTGGGTGGTAGTCTATTATATTTTATGAAGGTTTGTATGATAGTTAGCGGGTCAGAAGCCGCATTCCGATTCCACCTTGAGTAATCTCCGATGGCAAATTGTCAAGCGTCATCTCGCGGCTTCACGCACTGCCCCGGGCGACTACGAAAAAAGTGAGAGGTCGATGGAGCCGCGGCTCAGCTTACAGTACAAGATTTGTTGTTTCCGTTCCCGCCGCTTCAATGACTACCATTTTATGTCGATTAGGAGATAGTGTTTCATGCGCCCGCTACCGACACCACTTTTTGTGACACTCCTTTCTGCTCACAACGAGTCTATTATCGTCGATCGGTTTCTGTCAGTTATTTTTTGTTTGTGATTTCTCTTTCGAAACATTTTGCTTCTGAAGGCTCAATCACGGATTTTGTAATTAAGTATTACTTATAGATCCATCCTTTTATAAATTAAGAATGACAACAAGAAACCGCAGCTTCATGCTTGATAGTAATATTAGCTATTAAGTCGACCAACCACGAACAATTCCGCTTTGTGAACAAAAACATACACCTTTACAAAAATGTATACCATTCACATTCATCTTTCCTCAACGAGAGACATTAAAGAATGTCTCCGTTAAAAGGGGAAGGGGCGACAGCTTAGACTCAAAGTCGTATGAAACAATTCTGGATATGGCTTATATATTATATTACTTCTGCAACGATAGGAACTCGATTTTCAGCTCTACCGATTTAATCATTGGGGATTTTATACTTTTTACTGTAGGTACATAAATATTATTGCTGACGATGTTGGAAATAGGGGAGCGTGTATATGTACGAGTATGTATCTAAAAAGGGGACATGACAGTCATTCCTACGGTAACCACGCCATGTTATCCATATTAAAATATTATCTATTTTTCTTATAACAATAAATATTGTTTTATCAAGGAACGTAAGCTTTATGTTTCTGGTGTGTACTAATTGCTTGCAACAATTTGCGAGCCGATAAAACGTACTTTTAATGAGCAAAGTAAGATTTGTGCCGGTTTCGAGTCATTTTAGTTCGACCAGGTAATTGTCGAATAATTGCGTTAATGTGAAAATATACGCTTTAACACAACAATGGAACAAGGAAGTCGATAATGTACACATACAAATTGTGAAGACATTTAACTTCTCACGCAATGCCCGCGGTGTTAGCTGTAGAAACTTTCCTGAATGGTAGCAACGGAAATATAATGGTAAATGGTTGTTTCCAATTTTTCCTTGGTTGATGTCATAATTTGAATGGATGTTAGGGTGTATATTTTTGGTTAAAATTGTTTTATTATGTAGGTATTTTGATCTCATTTAATCGACATAATTTTCTTCAATTTTAGTGTATATAGTGAATTATGAAATTATGCAATTTAATCGTATGTATCAGAAACGCCGAATACTCAAACTTAATTTTATAGTGGTATAATTTCTATATAATATATAAAATGTGGTATAGTCCATCTAGTGTCGAGCGGTACTTGTTCTATTATTTATTCTGTGGTGGTAGGTTGTACTATGACTTTGTCTGTTATTCAGTCGTGAAACTGTTTGTCGTGAATTGTTTTTTAGTTTTATAACGACAAAGGTTCTAGTTAAATTGCAGGTCATATGAGACTTAACTTACGTTTGTCTCAAGGTGTGTGACAGTGCTGTGGCGTGCATTCGTTCGCCTTTGTTCGCTTATTTTCACTAACAGTTTTCATATTCTATATTTTAAATGTATTTCTTATGTAATTGTGCAGACGAATGTTCCCGACGGTGCGCGTGTCGTTCGCCGGATGTCGCGGCGAGGCGCGCTACGCCGTGCTGCTGGACGTGGTGCCGGTGGACGGCAAGCGGTACCGCTACGCCTACCACCGCTCCTCCTGGCTGGTGGCCGGCAAGGCGGACCCGCCCGCCCCCGCGCGCCTCTACCCCCACCCCGACTCGCCCTTCTCCGGCGACCAGCTGCGCAAGCAGGTCGTCTCCTTCGAGAAGGTCAAGCTCACCAACAACGAGATGGACAAAAACGGACAGGTCGGTATACCCTGCTTACAGAAACTATTACATTCTTACACTGTATTTAGCGTGACAGAAAGTATCGTGATAGACAAACCTTTATGCCAATAATCAACAGGAAGCTTACAAGATGTAAAGTTGAAAAGAGATTCCCAAGAGCGCTAATTGATTGCATCGTCAACGTGACATTTCTATGCGAACATTAGAACGTTAACGAGGAGCCGTCGACGTTAATAGTCTATTTGTTTGTCGCAGTTGGTGCTTAACTCGATGCACAAGTACCAGCCGCGCATCCACTTGGTCCTCCGACGGGAGGGCGCTATCAACGCGCCCATCACCGATCTTGAGCAGGAAGAGTTTAAGACTTTCATCTTCCCCGAATGTGTCTTCACCGCGGTGACAGCGTACCAGAACCAACTCGTGAGTATCCGACAGATCTGGCACATAACATTATTACGGCGCGTACTTTGTCGTCTCATCGGAATCGCCGATCCTCTTATTTCTATCATTTGATTTCTAAAATAGATCACAGAGCCGAACGTTTCAAATGGCATAGCGTTGTCGGTCCGGTGTCGTATCGGTGATGGCTATTTCGGTGGCACTAATTGCATCCCGCTGAAAGGTATGTCCACTGTGAACAAAGGGAGGTGGCACATAATTTTTGTGTATCAGGCCACACGCGGGCGACGCCGACGACGGACGGACGGCGCGGCTGATGCGACCGACATGACGATTAAAGTTTTCACCCGAGCTAAATATACGTGAAGCCAATGTCCGACACGACTATTACTATTGTGTATCGGGGAAGTCCGATGCGATATGTCTACCGTCGTCGTATCTTCATTACCACTAATGATAATGTATTTTATTATATAATATATTCCTTGCTTTCCTTCGAACCTGTTAGAAAAAGTTTCAATCAGAACTCTTTCCGCTTATTCAGCTCTTCATAAAAATATTGAAGAACAAATCTCAATTCAGACACACTCAAAGCATATTTCGAATAATTTCGAGGAAGTTTTTGTCAACATTCTCAGCAAACTAACGTGCCAATTTTGGCCTCACAGCGTTCATGACTCAGAGTTTGGTTGTTGAAACAATCTTCAACAACAATTTTGAACTACTTCCTCGCAATGTTAGCTGCAAGCAAAACGTGCTAATTTCAGCTTGGTTCTACGCCATTATAAAAGTACTGGGTTTGGTTTAATATTTATGATGTTTGAAAAGGTTAACCGTGATTAGAATGTGATGTCTGAGATATTCATCTATAATGTCGTACAATGAAACATTTCCTCTTAAACTTGGATATGAATTGGTATTAAAATTAGATTCCTTGATATATAGATAGATTCCTTCTTCTTTGCTCCTTCTTAGAGTCAGAGTATTGTAGATCTAGCTAGCTTGTTTACCATCTTCGACCATCGCTTACCACTAGACAAGATAGTGGTCAAACACTAGTCTATGAGATATTAAAAAAAAGATTGAACGAATAAAATGTTTGCATTTTCTTGTCAAAGTATGAGTATTTCCAAGAGTAAATTATTCATCCGAGAGAAATGACAAAACACATTTAAATCAATCAGCAAGATTTCCAAGACCAATTTCTTATAAGATAACAAAGCTACATGTTAAATTTAGTAAACAGTAGAAATCGACAACAACCAAATCGCCAAAGATCCCGTGTTCCAGTAAATCGCTAACCGCTCCGCTCATGTATCCGCTACCAGCGCCACTACCGCAGCACATGTCGCCACGCGCAATTAATTCTCTGTCACAAAAGCGTTTGGGCGTCGCCGTGCTCCTCGTTTTGTTCCTTCCCGTGCGTAGTAAAATAATTAGGACGTTTTGAGCTTCATAAAGGAAGCGTACTTTATATCGACAACGCGCCACATAAATCTTCATTCGTTCGTTAATTGGCTGCCTCAAGTTTCAGTTTAGTGGTAACATCATGTTTCAGTTTTACTCTGCCATCGGTATCAATAGCCAGTACTAAAACTTTTACTTATTTTAAATCGTTTCCTACAGCCATTTCTATTTGGAATAAAAATATGTTTGTCTCTGTTTCTTTGTTGAGTTATTTTATGATTGGATTGGAAGCTATCAGTGATTGTTTACGGTGGCTATTGGTAAGAAATTATAAGGTGTAATGGTAGTATCTACCTCCACTATGGGTTGTAAACGACTCCCCCGGGAAGCAGGTTATTGATTTCCATTGATTCAAACGCGGCTCTAAATTTACGGCTTTGACCTAGGCTAGCGACACTCCTCACTATTTCCAGTAGCTTCCAACATAAATTATACCCGTAGTTTTCGTGTTAATTAAGTGACAGAACCTGAGATTAGTTTTACTTACGAAAACGTTGATATTTAATATCCATACCTAAAGTGATCATTGAATGTTTGTAAAATTTTGTTCAATTATTAATAATTAAAAGAGGTATGCGGGGTCGATAAATATATATAAATAAATATATAAGTAAAGACATTCCTTGACGTTATTGTAAAAAGTTCGGTATCAGAGCAGTATGATCTAAATCTCGTGGCGCGCGGGCGGCCGCGGCCGGGCCTTGCGTACACGCAACTCTTGTCCGAATCGGCTGACGTCACCGCTCTGACAGCTAAAACATTTGTCGAACAGCTCAGATAGTGTCACTGATAACCCAATCCCTTACAACAATAAGAACACACTTAGCATGTTTGCACCTGCGCGCCGATCTCGATATATCCGTGCCCGCATTATTTATAAGCTTATAAAAAATGCAGCGTCGTTTCTATCTAATACAAATCCCAACTTAAATAGTAAGAGAGGATATAAATTAATTTACGGGTTAAGGAAAAAAAGTGTCACTGTTTTTTTATACGTGCGCGACATTTGTTAAATAAATCGATCGAAATGAAACATCATTATTGGTGCTTTATCACACTGTAACGTTGATATGAGTCGAGATAAAACGGTACGACAAAAAATGTGGATTGTGTTTTTTGTGTATATCGATGAGACTCCGCGTCGCCGCTTGCGCCGCGGGGAGGTTTCCCGGGAAAGCACAGCCCTATACGACCTGCTTCAATATTTAACATTTTTACACCCACCACACCATTGTCCCGGTGCTCGGTTTCTCTAGAACCCTTTGCCTGGAATTCGACTCACAGGAGGTGACAATGTTTGTTAGCGTTTACGAATCCTCTATACACACAAAACGTTTTTTTGTAAGTCGATGACTTGTGAATTTGTTATGATGGATCGTGCCCCTCGAGATGTATCTAGCAAAAACTTGCGTATCGCTGGCAATATGGATTATTGACTGACTGGTAGAGTTTTTCATGACTTCGTGATTATGATTGAAAATATACTATATGATTTGTAACTAAGAAAACTGTTTTTAAAGAACAATTTAACTAAAAATTTTCTCTTTGTATCTAATCTAGTATTCCTTCATAATAATAAGCTGCATCTTCAACCGCTAGTTTATTCACCTACAAACGTACAAATAAACCTAAAAAACCTATCAGAGAAAGCATGTCACTACACTATTCATATTAGTCATACCATATCCGACTTGAGAAGATAATCACAAAACTAACTACCGGATCAGCCGTGTCGTGTATATGCAAACTCTCAATAGGCGCTTAATTGAAATTTATATCTCATTTCTTAGTATCAACAATCGATATTCTAAAATATCCAAAGCTATTGAGCGTCCACAAACGAGTTTCTCAAGAGTATAATCGAACAATATAATGAAGGAGTAAAGGCAAACACAATTTCAATAACAAAGGGCAGCTACGACAAATAAACATATTTCACGGGCCAAAATGGTTGCGGTCAGGTGTCACGGTGTCCCTCCCGCGCTCTCCGCGCCCTCTCTTTTTCTTCTTTCTTTCATAATCGATTCATTCTTTTGAATGGATTTGACTTATAATTCGTTCAAACGTGATCATTTCGTCATTGCCTTTCAAAAATATTATCACATGAGTAATATTAGGTATTTTTTAGAAATTCTTATTAGATGTTTCTCATTAACAAGTTTAGTTTGATTCATTTTTGTGATCAACATCTTATTTTTATTTTAAAGATATTATTACAATTTCGCGTGATCATTTTTTATAATATTTAAACTAAAATTGACAACTTAATTAGTTAACAGAGTCATTACGTGACGAAAGACAGAAGAGTATTAAAAAAAGCAACAAATATATAAAATACTCCATATAAATGTTAATTAGAACATAAAAACATCAGTATCTATGTAAGCAGCTCATTAATCAACAAATAAAATTTATTTCGATACCAAGAAACTAACATAATAATATCTCAGAAAATACAAGAAGTCAACGCACTTGCTTAGGAGTGGATTTAAAATAATTTAAGATGGAATTATTTATTCGGTTTGCATCTCGCTTCTTCTCGTGGGCTAATACGGCGGTAGGTACATTAGTTCGATCGCGGCTGGTCGCGCCTTCGACTGCCATCGATCACACGAGTGTGACGTCACGCAGCGCCGTCGTGTGCGGCCTCCTCAATTTATTGCGTCTGCGCAACGAGCTTCCACACAAAAACTATAAGTTTGTTACCTACTACTAGCATTCAACTCTACTATTAATTTTCTCTTGACAAAAGTTGGTGTTCTCTGAAATTTATTCGTGATTTTCTTCTGTCAAAACCTTAAATTTTACTGTTCAAACAATCATAGGGATTTTTACAAGAGATCCACGATTCACGATTTACGAAAGAACAAAGAATTCACAATTTTTTAATTTAATTGAATACTTTTTTGACTGAATGTCACTTTCACATGCTAAATAGATTACATGTCAATCACGTTAACGTCATTATTGATTATGGCAGGCGAGCAAGATTATATTTTTTTTGTATTTCATATACATCCGCACATAAAAAATACTAAATATTTTACAAAACAAATGCCCTGAGCTAGCCGTATTTCTAACAGAACGTTAGAAATGTGGCAAATTGCGTACTCGTTAATATTCAGAGCGTACATGAGAAACCAGGGGCACGAGTGTAAAGTAGATCTCATTCTTAGCATTGGACCTGTAAAAGAACTAATTTCACAACTGAACGAGGATTCTCTAGAAAATACATCAGTTACTCAGTAGTTGACGACTTCAGAACAACTCAAGACTTTAGCAATGAAAGGTACAAGAAGATATTCACACAAAAAAGTCCTAATAAGAAATGTGGATATGCAGAATGCTTTTAAAAGTAATTCAAGAAGTAACTGAAGACCTGTACGATCTACATACTATATCGTTTATATTGTCCATCGGGACGATCACAGAGAGTCTGCAGTTAATAGAGTTGTTGGATGAAGATGAAGGTTTTTGAATCATTTTGTATTTTTTAATTTTTGTATGTGTTGTTAATAAATCGAATGTGGTTTATTAAAAGTAATATTTATAATTTTTGGTCAAAAGTGTTTTATCATCGTCAACAGAAAGGGTGGTACTTATCTAAAAATTATGGCATATATTTTGTAAGACTAAATCTTTTCTACAAATTGATACTTGTTTCAACGGATGTTAGCAAAGTTTTAGTACAATTATGGTACCTAGTAAACAAGTTTACAGATGGACAATTTGCCCGCACCGCACAGTAGTTCTGGGAATATTATCCACACTTGGGCTGGTTATAGTCCTCGATGCCACATGCAGTGTTCATTCCGCGGCGTTTACGAATTATTGACAATAAAGCATCGGTTTTCTGGAAAATACTGTTACAGCTCGCAGCTGTAGGTCATTGAGCGAAGTCTGTGCGAGCGTCTGCTTTCAGACAGCCGGTTATGTAACCGCTACTAATCATTAAAGAAGTTACGGCGAACTTTGCCATTTCGACACATAAGTAATGCCCAATCGATAAACATTAACGATGCAGCGATGAGTTTTCCGTACACAGCTGATATTTCTGCTGCTGTACGAGTAAATTTTGATTATAAATTGTACCAGAGTTCGTTTGAGCGTGAATAGTTTTGACAGATGTTGGACATAAGTAACGGTCGGCCACTAATATATCAGTAGGAATCGGTGGTCGTCGTTCGTCGCGCAGTGCATCAATCAATGAGCTCGGTAGAAGGAGCGCGTTAACGTGACATTTATTTATTCCTTTCGATGTTCCTGTCGTGTCCCGTTCGTCGGGCGTCACTTGCGTGTTCATTTACACGACCGCGCCGTGTACGGTCTCATCTTTTTCAGATGTATTTATATCATTCCTTTTTGGTTTCGGTACCGAATTACTTGAACACTTAGTTAAACATATGTGCATATAGTATATGTAATGTTTAATATATAAATTGTCTTCTCATATACAGTTCATTTTTGTTGATGGGTTTTGGTGTCATTGTCACTTTATTTACGTTTAGGTTACGATAGAAAATATATTAAAATTAGTGATCAATTACTGCTGTGGAGCTAAAATTGGCATCACTATACGCAGGTGGCATTTGGTGTTTCCAGGAGTGACGTTCGTCTTTCGCTCCTTGACGCCTTTTTGTGGCATTCTTTTTTGTTTCCCGCCCGGGAATAATGTCATTATGGCGCCTTTAATGTTGTCAGTGAGCGCGAGCGCCGCCGCCCAAGGCGAACGTTTGTTGATACTTAAATTAGGTTGTTTTGACACGCCTCGTTCTTATGTTTGTACTAAATCTAATAAACGTCAGTAGCGAGAAACTGCCTCGTTCGTTATGTTGCTACTTTCTCGGTCATAAGATGTTTTAAGTGGTTCGGGCTAATTGAATACTCATTAGGCAATAATGTAGGTACCTATAGGAAGTCATATTATACAGTTAATAAGCGCTAAAGTGATGTGAAGGTAGAGTGAACGCAGGTCGCCCCGCGAACAAAGCGCTACGAGTACAATATTGAGGCGGGTCGAGAGCGACCGACCGGCATACATAATGTATGGTTCGTAAATATTGTCAGCTACTACTCGCATTGTAGACGCACTCATTACGTCAATCGAGCGAGGCAGCGACGCGAGAGCTTGTCCATTGTAGTCAATACCGCTCGTCAGGTGGGTGTGAGGTGGTCGAATGCGACATGCGCTGACCCTCGACACCGTGCAATGCCTAAACGGGTCCTTGGAAGTCGTTCATGTTGTGTTGCTTCCGAGATGGTGACTCAACGGACTCGATTCCATGCAGCAACATACATTTTTATCTCTTTTTATTCTGTTTTAAAATCCTAACTTTATCTATACTCATTAAACTAGATACGTTAAATAGATCACGAGTGGTGATGAATGTTTTTGTCTCATTTTGTTGTAACTATTTTAAAAATAATGAAGTCTTGGAAGTGACACGTTACTTTCGAAATTATTCACCACAGAACCGAAGACTTGTCACAGTTAGGTCAATATTTTGTACTTTTTATTGTCGTCTTTGATCCATGACAGTGCATGGCCGAGACATTTATCAAGAACTATTTGAGAATTAACGCGCCTCTAATACACATCAAAGACGTAAATATCTTCAGACAAAATAAGAAGTTAATTGTTACAAGAACGGAATGCGCGCTGTTATGAAGCATAGATGTTGTGATTCATTGTCTTGATGTATGTCTTAATACTGGGAATCTAGTGTTCCAAATAGCTTTTTATTACCTACAAGAAATGTTCTAGTTCATGTGTGTGTAAAATTAAGTTTGGGATAGCGCGAAACTGTCGCGAACAATGTGCAATTAACCTGTGCGTAGGAGTGGAGTAGACGAGATAGGTGAAGTGTAGTCAGGCTGATCAATCGCCAGGTAATTACCGTCGGCGAGTGGACACGCCGAAAGATTGACACCGCCGCACGAGCCGAGATGACTTGTTTATTGCAAACCATTAAAAAACACTTTATTTTTTTCTCACCTCGTCGTCATAAAAATGCCAAGAGTTCGCTAAAATTAATACCGATATTGGTTTAATCTGCTCGAATATTAGGAGAGCGGACGCTATTTAATGGCGGCCGGTTCCGTGGCAGGTTTTATCGTAAATATTATTCACAAATTGTGCGGACCACAGCGGGGGCCACTCAGTAAGGGGACGATTTTTCATCGAGGCTGCCTCCGCTCTGCCAAACACATTTTTTAACACCTCGACCTTCCCTTAAATCAAACATTTATTTTATGGGTGCAACGACTTCTTATAACGATTTCCTTGAACAATATATTTAAACAGAAATCAAACTTCTTTGAGTAATCCTGTGACACTTTTAATCAATTTTAGCTTCGAAACACTAAAGTGCTTCTAAAATAATATTAATGTAATGATGTCATGTCATGAGGAATACATTTTATACATTATAAAAGTGTGCGAAGCGAGCAAACGTAACGTAAACTTATTACATTCTAGGCCTAGCGTGCTTACCATCTTCGACCGCATCATCACTTACCAACAGGTGAGACAGTGGTCAAACGCTAGTCAATAAGATATAAAAAATTACTAACATGGCATCCTATCTGTGATCCTCTACTATATCCAACCCATTTACGCTCTTTAAATATGCATACAATATCCTTGTGTCACATTGAAATAGCACAATGCACAGTAATAGCACGTAGAGATAAACCGATGTGGTGCGTCGACAATAAGTTAACCTTATTAGTTGTGTATGCAGAGCTCAGCGGGCGGTGGTTGCAAGTATTGCGACCTTACTGCGCCCTGCTCGAACTGAGATACACGACTCATACACCTTTTAAGGCTGTGTTACCAATGGTCGTATTATAACTATGTTAATAGGAAGGTTTTATCCACTTTTTATGTTTTCTAATGGACTAACTTTTTTTACTTACTTTGTTTTTATTACTAAACTCTAATCGCCATCTCAATTGGTCGATTGGTCTACTTGATATTTTCCAAAAGTTGCAAACGTATCATCAATGTTGCCTTTAGAAATAGGCTACTATGGCCACTAACCATTACGCGGGCTAATCTGCTTGTTTTTCTTTCGTGACACAAAAATAATGCATACCTACACTAACTTAACTTTAAATTATTGACAGGGAAACTGGTGGCATCTGGATCTCCTTAACCTTCAATAATTAATTTGAAAAGTTTCGGGGACTGACTGTAACGCGTTCCAGAGTGCACAAACAAAATACCAGTCTTTGGCTATTATGTATTTACGCAATCGTTACTCTTAGAGCATATAATCGGTATTCTCTCTGTGATGTAATAATTGTTTTAAAGCAAACGTATCATGGATATTTCTTTTGTTTCAGATCACGAAGCTGAAAATTGACAGTAATCCATTTGCAAAGGGGTTCCGTGACTCTTCACGTCTCACTGAGTTCGAGAGGTAACTATCACAACATTGTTTGTCGGCTGATTCAGACAATGTGCACCTCATCATTTTTCTTTGTCCATGCAAAAAGTATAGATGGTCATTAAATTTCTTCAGTCTATTTTGTTGCTTGAATAAAAATGTTTAATGATTCGGACTTTTAGTTCACATTAACCGCTAACGGTCACGAGTAAAAGAAACAAACACGCATCAGTCGCTCGTTCGATGTCGATTGATTCCTACCTTCGTGTCCGCAATTATGTCTCTGTCTTTATTACTCAGTCAATCGTCCCTTTAATTATGGATATGAGCCGCATTATGTTTCCGTCCGTGTAATTTGTAATCAGCCCGATTGAGCCCGTTCTGAACTTTCATCCGTTTCGTCGGTTCGCCGACGTAACGGTTCTGTAACACTATTTTTATTTTGAAATTGTTTGTTTTGAGATTCTATGTGACGGGGGAGCACGAAAGAACACCCTACTTGCCAGACGAAGGGCGCTTCGGCGTCGGCCATAGGTAGATACCTCTTCATTACGCTTAAGTGCCAGTATTCATCAAAGCGGAATTCTGAGATGTGCGTTTTCTTACAAAAATATATTTATGAAAAATGTCGTTGCATTATTATAAATGCTTGCTCTTTTTTGAACAGCACTCTCGTTTTTATCTGTTCCACTGTCTTATTTTTCTGTTTTACTACTAAATACAAATATACATTCACTTTTGCATAAAAATCAGCTTATTTCTCTTTGATGGATACTGGTTCTCAAATCATCACCCTTGACGGATCGTCTAAAATCAATACCTATGTTTCCAGGGAGACGATGGAGTCGATGTTGGCAGAGCAGCAGTACTTGCGCTCGCCGCTGCGTCCTTTTGAACTGGACCAGCATAATAACAACTTAACGTTAGAGGAGAAAGCGATTCTGGCTGCTCGCTCACAGTTGTTCTTACGAGCCGCGTATCCTTTGTACGGTGTACCAGCGGCGGCGTTGTGGGGGCAGTGGGCATGTCTCGCACCTCAGTTGCTGGCGCATCATCATTTGGCGTCAGGGTCGGGGTTGCAGTTACCTCGGCCGGTGTACCCGGGGGGCACGCCGGGACCAGCTGGGAATGTGCTTCCCAATGCAGCGTTATCACATCATAGGTTTTCTCCTTACCCTGCGCGCCGCGCGTCCCCCGGATCGTCCCCAGACTCACTGCGAGCGTCCCCGCTAGCGCCGCACGCGCCGCTCCCCCCGCACAGCCCCACCTAGTAAGATCGAGAGCACGGAACTCTGATATCAACTCTCTTCGGCGGGAAACAAGTGAATACACGTACATGTGACATGGAATAAATTGCAGCAGTGACAGCTAATGTGAAACGCTTTGACGTTGGTGCTGGCTGGAAGGACTTGAAACGCTTTAGAAATGTGAAAAGTATTCGAATTACAAACGTTCAGTGAAATGTGAATCTATATTTTATGAACTAAATAAAGATGTGATTATTCAAACGCTACGTGCGATATTGATATGTAATATATTGTAAATTATAATAATTTAATTGTGTAATTAATGTTATATGTTCCTAATAGTTTCGATGTAGTGATGATTTTCTCTAAGCCCATGTCGTAGTTTAGACCGTTAGGACTATTTCATGGATGGCATTTCATTGCAATTTTTTGGTAGATTAGAATAAAGTTCACTAATTAATATAGAGAGCGCTACGTTCCAAATTGAAAGTATTATATTGTAACATATTAACCATGAAGATTTGAAATAATGGCAAATAAAACGGAAGAAAATATTTCCACTATGCGCTAGCTAGGCAAAATGTTGAAGAATTTTTGTTCAACTATTTGCGGCGAGCAGGAATCACAATTGTAGTACACGGATAGATAGTTTTACATAGATAGCGACATTTGCTACAATCATAAGCGTCATAGAGGGAAAAGCATTGAGACAACCGTATAGCTGCATTTCTCTCTATCCAACATATGTTCTGACTATCGTAACAACAGTAACAATTATTCCAATACCGCACGCAGCTTAAACATTTAACTCAAAAGATATTTGTAAATATTATAACTCCGTTTATATCATGATGATAAAGGTTTGATTATATCAAAAACAATGTTGAAATGTGCAATAAGAAATGGATGAACTTGTTTTAGTATGTACTAGGTGTTTATATTTAAGGTTAGGTGTACTGTAGTGTCGACAGTAGCAGTCTATGTAGCATACATAGATCTATGTTTATAGTTTCTTTGTAGTTAAATTATAATTATTACAAATAATATATTGCTAAAGAATACAAATTAAATGTTTGTTAACATAAACTTTGTTTGCTTACTTCAATATATCCACCTTTAGCCCCTTTCATAATTGTTTAAAGTGAATTGAGCTCGAGAATAAAGGAAGCACTCGTACCTATGAAAAAGCTCACATTGTAAAAATTCTTCAAGCCGGTTTTTTAAATTCCGGACAGACTAACACGTCTTCTATCTCACCTGATGTTAAGGGATGATGCGGCTTATGAGGGAATCATGCTTTCTTATAATGGTAAACGGTGCAGGGCGATGACTAGTCGAATCTACGTACTTACCACAGCTGTCTTAACCCATCTTTCAAGCTGGCTAGCACCGAACATCAATCATCATACGCAATCCAATTTGCGACATGTATTTGTTCCACGAGTTAATTTATATATTTTTTCAGGTTCTGGTTTTTGGATGCACACCCAAAAACCAGAACCCGAAAAAAAACAACGGGTGCACTCCGGGAGTGCCGGCTGAAGTGAAAATTTGAACATTAACGTTGTGTATGTCTTACGAATTATCGATCAGGTCACATGTCCTGATGCGAGTTTAACATTTTTATAACCCATCCCAAAAAAGTTTCTACTCTCCCTCCGTCCTACGAAGTTTCGATCAGGTCACGTGTCCTGACGCGAGGTCCCGACGCGAGTTTAACATATTTTACCCATCCCAAAAAGTTCACAACGTCGCTAAAGAAGTTTTAACTTCAAAAATTGAGAGCCCTAACGTAAGGGATAATATGCGATTTTTTCAATCCATTCGGAATGAGACCTTATATTGTTAGTACTCCACATTCCTGATTATTGGGGGTCGTTGGGAGTAAACCATTTTACTCAGTGTTTTGTGGATCTAACCGAATCTATCAACTATGCATAAGTAATTAAGTATACAATGTATACTTACAAGCTTCAAAAGCTCATTTTATTTAATAATTTTTGTTTCGATAACTACTTCAATCTATTATTGAGATCTGCCAGTAGCATACATGCTGCTACTGCATCAAATTACCCAAAAATATGGAATAGACCTAATGTACTTTAGAACTAGAAGAAACACGCAGTGCAGTAATATACAAATACGTAGTATTATTGTTTATTCCTTACCAAGTCTTATACTAATTGCCTGTAATAATGAAGGTGACGCATTACAGACAGACAACGCTTGTCCCATGTTCATGTTAATAGTTAGTATTACTAAGGGAAATTCATTAGGGATTTGTACTAAATGAGGCACCTAAGTAAAGTTATAGGGCAGGTAAAGCTACATCTACTTACAGAAGAAATTACGTTATAATTGATTCTTTGCATGTACAATCGCGAAGAAAGTGTAAACGTAAGGTATTTAGATATTTTGTTCGTATTTAAAGATGCATATTTACAGTATAAGAGCGTCATTTCTATAACCAATTCAGAAATAATATACAATTTCAAGGTATGAACCTTCATCATAAGAAATGCAACCGTTATCGATATTGCTATGTCGAAGCATGGATTACATTTCTAGAAATATGAATCTTCTTTTAATACTTAAACGTTTTTGTAAAAATATTTAGCTGCAATATTAGTGACATTAAGATAAATTACTACAAAACTGCATCTGAACAGAATATAAGTTGTATATAAATAGCCATTTATGCGAATAAAAAAATCTAGCAGGTAGTAGGCAGTACCGACAGAAAACTAAATTACAGATCTGTTTCAAATATTTAAAAAAATCTATAATAGCCATCTCATTCAAAAATGTAACAATAACATGGTCTAAACTCGGGTAGCCTGAAATTGAAAACGTTCGTACCACATTCTGTCCGCTACTGTACACAACCTGTTTGTCGTTTTGTGTCGATTCGGTAGATGGCGGTAAGAGTACCGAATGAAAACTTCGCAGACGAAATAATTTCGTCTGAGCTAGCCTTGTGTTTTATTTTCATTCGATCTGGATTAGACGTCATAGTAATATGAAAGTAAGTATTACTTTCATATTACTATGATAATACATAGATGTAGTCAGTTTAAGTAGCAGTAGCTATTACATAAAAATATCAATGTTAATGTTATTAATAAAATTAATATAATATTATGTAAGTGCAAGAAATGTTATCCTGTAGGTAGACTATAAATTGTAAACTACCGCCATGTTTTGTTTTTATTTTATTTTTCCATGCTTAGGTTATCTGAAAGAAATTGCTTCAAGCGATACTATTATATTTTGTTTTGTTTTTGTTCAATTTGTTTAATTTCGTAATCAATTAGTCTTCTCTGTAAGTATCTGCACTAAGAAATATAGTCTTAGTATTTATAATTTTCAAATGAAAATTTTACATTCATAGCGGCATCCATCACTTATTACATTAGTGCTTATATACAACATAGCTTAAATGGACCATGCACTGACTTTGTTGTTTTACAGAGACATCTCCCACGCTTTAATTAAACCTCCCAAAATTTTCCCTTTCAACGCGTAAATGTGATCTCAATCTCAAACGTGACAGATTGCGAAATTGTAACAAATTAGTGCGACACGACCGGCAATTATGCAAAGCGGCTATAAAGTTATCTGAAGGAAAACAACGTCACCCCACGCCAACTATTCAATTAAAATGAAGCAGTGGATTCGAGTCACATACACAGTACAACACTAGAGGAAGGGTCCGCAAGTACATCGAATTAGCTGGGCGCGTGGCCACATTACTGGGACAAATTTCACGTCCCTAGGGCGCCGCCCGCCCTTCCTTACCCCGCCCGGGGATGCAACGCTAATCTAATCTGGATGTAGCTAATAAATGTTGTATCACTGACGCCCGCAACAATTTATTGCTTGTAAAACTGTTTCCAATCGTAGTTATTGTTAGGATGACGCGTCGATTCGATAAGGTCTGATTGAATTTAACGTGTGACTGAATATTTCATTTGATTTTAGCTTTGGTAATGTTCTTAATTTAATTATATTGATGGTAGGGGCTAATTTTATTGGAGTTGTTATTTTAATCGCTTTCTAATAAGTAATCAATGAAGTTGATGATGTATACATCATCATTATCAGCCGGTGTCCGTCCACTGTTGGACGTAGGCCTCTCCCAAGGTGCGCCACTGAGCCCGATCTTCGGCGCTCCTTTACCAGTCACAGTCAGATGATGTATACAAAGGTTGATAAATTATTGCACTAAGATTGCTACGAATTTGAGTATACCTTAACTTTTTACTTACTTACCTGAGTTGTTTTATATTTTATACATGTATTTATTTTAAAAAAACATCTATGAAATACATATAAATTCAATTGTTTTGTCATAATCATAATCATCATTCTAATACTCATCCACGGCTGGATGTATTCACCTATGCATATTCCATTGCTTGGTGCCAATCCCTTGACTGAAATGAGAAAGCTAAAAGGATTTCATCACAAACGTCTCATTTCAATTTAACGTTTGGTGCTGTATAGGATAGGACTATTTCAGTACACATTTTTAGATTATATGATCGTATAGCGGCACCTCAGGTCTCCGTGTCAATCATGTCCCCAAGTCCATCTATTTCCAAAAGCAAGCGTTATTGGCTTATCATGGTAGCAGTAAGCACGTATTGCTTGTCGTTGCCCACTCGGCTAATAATCCCCTTTTAATGCCGGTCCGAGTCGCGGACGTGATATGAATCGCTATCACATACTGGTCTAGTACCTAATTATACAACTCAAGCATCACAAGTACGAGATTACTTTGTAACAGAAAGATAGGTAGGTACTCTTAATATCAATGTCACAATAAATTACTGTTTCCAATTTTTAGTTGGCTTTTAAGATGTGTCATTAAAGTTTTTTAAATGGATAACTATGTCATGACAAATTTGATTTGACAAATTCGGGAACGTCGTCGCATCCAAGCCGGAGATTCTGTCGGAAGTTGAAGACTTCTACGGCAAGCTCTACGCATCGCATGCTTCAAGGCCCGAACCCGATACTGAGGATTCTAGAGCCACCTTAACCCGCCACTTCACAGAAGATCTGCCCGAAATTAGCCGAGACGAAATCGTGATGGCCCTTAAACAACTCAAAAATGGAAAAGCCCCAGGAGAAGACGGAATCACAACGGAGCTTTTAAAAGCCGGAGGAGCTCCAGCAGTTCAACAGCTTCAGCAGCTATTTAATTCCGTTCTTTTTACTGGGAGAACTCCACAGGCATGGAACAGAAGCATGGTGGTTTTGTTTTTCAAAAAAGGAGACAAAACCCTATTGAAAAACTATCGCCCGATTTCGCTTCTGAGCCATGTCTACAAGCTGTTTTCAAGGGTCATCACGAACCGTCTTGCGCGAAGACTCGACGAGTTTCAACCTCCGGAACAGGCCGGGTTTCGAAGCAGTTACGGCACCATAGACCACATCCACACGGTGCGGCAGATTGTACAGAAGACCGAAGAGTATAATCGGCCCCTGTGCTTAGCATTTGTGGACTATGAGAAGGCCTTTGACTCAATCGAAACCTGGTCTGTTCTCGAGTCCTTGCAGCGTTGCCAAGTCGACTGGCGATATATCGAAGTGATGAGATGTCTATATAATGCCGCAACGATGACTGTACGAGTACAGAACCAGCGAACTAAACATGTCCACCTGCGTCGAGGAGTGAGACAGGGGGACGTCATATCCCCGAAACTGTTCACTAACGCCTTGGAGGATATGTTTAAGACGCTGGACTGGAAAGATCGTGGC
Source organism: Cabera pusaria (assembly GCA_954871355.1). Classification (NCBI taxonomy): domain Eukaryota; kingdom Metazoa; phylum Arthropoda; class Insecta; order Lepidoptera; family Geometridae; genus Cabera; species Cabera pusaria. The sequence continues at coordinate 21,076,083 of OX940887.1, forward strand.
ATTAACATCAACGGCAGGTACATCTCTCACTTACGATTCGCAGATGACATCGTCATTATGGCAGAGACGCTGCAGGACCTACAAAGGATGTTGAATGGCCTAGCTGATTCTTCTCGTAGCATCGGTCTCCGGATGAATTTGGACAAAACCAAAGTCATGTACAACGAGCACGTTGTTCCGGAACCGATTGCCGTAGATGGAATCCCACTCGAAGTTGTCACTAAGTATGTTTACCTAGGGCAAACGCTCCAACTAGGCAAACATAACTTCGAGAAGGAAATCCAGAGAAGAATTCAGCTGGGCTGGGCAGCATTCGGAAAACTCCGTCGAGTCTTCTCGTCGCCTATACCACAGTGTCTAAAGACAAAAGTCTTTAACCAGTGCGTCCTACCTGTGATGACATACGGAGCCGAGACGTGGACACTCACAGTCCGACTGGTCCACCAGTTTAAAGTCGCTCAGCGAGCTATGGAGAGAGCTATGCTCGGTATTTCTCTGCGGGATCGAATCCGGAACGAAGTAATTCGCCAGAGAACTAAAGTTATCGACATAGCTCAACGGATTAGCAAGCTGAAGTGGCAGTGGGCTGGTCATATCTGCCGCAGGACTGATAACCGTTGGGGCAGACTTGTCCTAGAGTGGAGACCGCGAATCGGCAAACGTAGCGTAGGACGTCCTGTGACCAGGTGGAGCGACGACATACGCAAAGCGGTGGGCAGTGACTGGAAGAGAAGAGCCGAAGATCGGGCTCAGTGGCGCATCTTGGGAGAGGCCTATGTCCAGCAGTGGACTGATACAGGCTGATGATGATGATGATGATGACAAATTTGATTTAGCAGTTTATATGTTTTTCAGTGTGAATGGCAAAGTTTCCAGCGAAATTACAGGGCAAATGAGACATAAGGTATGAACACACCGCGGCCAAGTATTATTATCTGTTCTGTGCCGCGGCGTCCTGCGTCCGCGTGCGAGTTCGCGATCTGAATTTCAATATTGTTTTCTAATCGCCGTAGATCGCGTTTGGTGTGAACCAGTAGGTACAAGTACTATTGCGCTATCTGATCGCCGCCTGGATCGCGAACGCAGGATGCCGCGGACTGATCGTACCTTTAACATCTTTATGTTTTGAGATAACAGGCGCAGTACAGTGACATGCAAAAATATTTAAGTTTGCATGCCGCTATAATATAGCGGCATGCAAACTTAAATATATTTTTTTAATATAACAGATATTATCTGTTATATAATTATATATATAATAAATTGCGTTTAACAGTAACGGTAATAAAAAATAAATCTTCTAATACTATAAGAATCTTTGTCCTGACATACTGACTGATTGACTGAATGACTGACTGACTGACTGACTGACTGACAGACAACGCACAGCCTAAACCGCTGGTCGTAGAGGCTTGAAATTTGGAGGGTATATTTGTCTTAGTACGTCAGGGTGTACTAAGAAAGGATTTTCCAAAATTCACCCCTTAAGGGGATGAAATGGGGGTTCAAAGTTTGTATGGAGAAAGAATATTAGATAGTTTTTTCTATTCAAAACTTCACACAAGTGCTTCAGTACATAAATAAGTAAATACGTGTTTCAGGGGTTTTTCAAAATTCCACCCCTAAAAGGGTAAAACGGGGTAAGTAATAAAGTCTGAAAATCAATATTGTTTCAGATTGCGCTAAAATTTGGCATGAAAATAGTTATTACGACGTGAGTTCCCCTTGAGAAAGGATTTTCCAAAATTCACCCCTTAGGGGAATGAAACGGGGGTGCAAAGTTTGTATGAAGAAACAAAATTAGATAGTATTTTCTATTAGAAACTTCATATAAGTGCTCCAGTAAAAAAATAAGTAAACACGTGATTCAGGTTTTTTTAAATTCCACCCCTAAGAGGGTGAAATAAGGTAACAAAATGTGAAAATCAATATTGTTTCGGATTGCGCTGAAATTTAGCATGCAGATAGTCATTACGACGGTAGTTCCCTCTAAAAAAGGATTTTTCAAAATTCCCCCCTGAAGGGGATGAAACTGGGGTTCAAATGTTGTATGGAGAAACAAGATTAGATAGTCTTTTCTATTCGAAACTTCATACAAGTACTTAAGTAAATAAATAATAAAATACACATTTCAGGTTTTTTTCAAAATTCCACCCCAAAGAGGGTGAAGTGGGGTAGCAAAGTCTGAAATTAATATTGTTTTGGATTGCGCTGAAATTAAGAATGCAGATAGTTATTATGACGTAGGTATCCGCTCAATAAGGATTTTCCAAAAATTCCTCTCGGATACGGAACGGGGATTCAAAGTTTTGCCTTAGTCACGCGATAACATGAAAACGGGTAAACCGATTTGGCTAATTCATATTTGATGTATTTAATGATAGAATTGTTTTTAAAAAAGAAAAGTTTAATGTAAGTAAAAGGAGTTTTTAACGCGGGCGAAGCCGAGGGGCATTTCTAGTAAATAAATAAAATCTGTAATAGGAAGACGTCGTCGCTTACCATCAGGCAAGAATCGTACTTGTACGGCTACCTTATATAATAATAACAGTTATACTTATGTCCATTACACTATATTCCTGTTAAAAATTTCGGCCAATTCAATTATAGTGCCGTTTAGCCATAAAGAGTTCAAAACAAACTAATTTGGTATGTACTTATTTTATCTTTATGGCTAAACGGCACTATAATTGAATTGGCCGAAATTTTTAACAGGAATATAGTGTAATGGACATAAGTACGCGAGTACATATTTTTTTATAATGTAGCTAGCGATTATACCTATATAAAACATTATACCAAGATCAGAATGTATTTATATTTATGACATAAAATCTGTACATCATATACATGCATACTTTGTGCTTCAATTTACGGACTATGAACACTCAGCTTACATTTTCTTCTGCTTCCGCTCATTCACACTTTTACACAGTACTACAAGCTTGTTACAATTTTCTTTAGACGTGACTCAACTGGGTATTTAGTACCTATATATTTTACCACATTCAATCAATATTTTATATAAGCTGTGTAGCTAACGGAAATAATGAAACTGTTTTAATTTTTTTTTGTTACCAGAAATTCGTATTTTTTAATGCTGTCCATCATAGTTTCTAAATAAAAATTAGCTAATAATTATTTTAGACAACCCTCCAAATGAACCTAACAGCACAAATGTAGTATATCTAAGTAGGATATTAAGTATAATGTATTAACCCATGTAATACCACAGGAATTCATAATAAAATGGTAGAAGACTTCTTATTAGTTACCATATTATAACGTAAGATTTTTGCAATATAGGCACGAGGAATGCTATCGTCATAAAACACACGTACATAAAAGCATCTGAAGGCACCCCATGTATAATAAGGTTCCACCGGCAGAATACATACAAAGGGTCGGAGAGATAGGGAGAGGCAGCCGGCGCTAATGTCGCCCGACCACACATCTCCACAGTTCAGTAAAACTGCAAACGTAACTGCCTAATAAATTCACGTTTATTACCGCAAATATTATGTACTTTACCTTGGCAGTCGCTACCGGAACAAATCGTGGGTCCAACGTTACGCGGAATACGACGAACGTGCGTTATGAAATATTAACGCAAACGTGTGCGTTACCGTCGAATAATGCTGAGGTCTCGCGGTCTCGCGGTCTCGTGGTCTCGCGATGCTAAGGTGGCCACATTATCTGAATGTGCCGCTAATGCTGTCAAACGTTTTTATTTATTGCCCAAGGTACTCGCCGGAGCGAGTCACTCACTCCCGTACCGATATTGACAACGTGTAATGGTCTAACATAATTCACAATTTATATTTATGAGCCTTTTATTTCACCCCTTCTGGCTTCAACGTAATTGTAACGGTCAATAAAATACGCACGATCATAAATATATTACGTGTCCGGTTCTAGTTCATGTTTCGAAAAAGTAAAGCTGGAGAAGGCATTGTTAATGAAAACAAAAATACCTACCCTAATGAGTTATACTTAGAGGAAATCATCTTCTGCAAAAGCAAATCTTGTTACAAACAAAATTTCTGTCGTTTACATGAGTACCCGGCGCATACTGCAAGTCGATAAAGTTATTCGCGTTCAATAACGCGAATGATCTGACTTTACCCATTTTTCCTTTAGGAATGGCCCCCACCCCCGTCCGACCCGCCTCCCTGACCTCCCTTGCGGTGCAAAGTTGAGGGCATTAGCGTGTTATCGGTGGCGGCGGCGTGAAGAAGGCGCCCACCTGATCCTGCATTACACCTTCCCCGACGATACCTACCTTTCAGTTCTTACCGAAAACAACGCGTACATTGCTGGCTTTCTTCATGACCTGCAAATTTTCTTCCTACGAATTTCCAAATGTACTCGCAACTTTGAAGCAGTCGTATCACGCGAGGGTCCTTAATAGGTGTAACAGATAGTATCTATAAGCGTTGAGATGTGGGGATAGGTGGAAGCGCGAACGTGTTTTGCAAACCAGCCGAGGAAATAAGGTGTCCCCAATTTTACTTTGTCGACCGCCAGTGATAGCAGATAATGTAGTGTTACGAGGGAACTTTGCAAATGGAACCTTTTCCGTGATGTTTTTGTACAGTAGAATGTCAACGTAATTTTACCAACAAATTCACATATTTTTGTTGAGATAAGCCCGTTTGTTTGGGGGAAAGTGGTAAAATATTTAGGGACCAGAGTAAGGTTAAATTTACCGCAGCGTTACGGCGATGTAAATAATTAGTTTCATTTATTGTTTCTATCACCTATATAAAAACTACGATTATAGAGACTGTTTATTTGTAAGTTGACTTGCACGCTTGATCAGCACGTTAAGGTACGATTAAAAAGCGTTAGCGGTCAGTGCATGGTAATGATCTAAGCAAAATTCAAAAGGACTATCAAATGTTATACAGCTGTGTGCAATATTCACAATTCACACGCATATCGTAATGCGTTTCTAATCAAATCCATGCGGTCATGGACCGCAGCCGAGAGTGCGAGGGCGGCAGGGCAGAGGTCCCGCGGGCGCGAGACCATTGACAGGTTATTGATACAAATAGTCAGCCACCCCACACCCCGCCTCTACCCCCGACAACACCAATAAAACCTGATTGATATTGTGTAAGTGCGCCCGGTAAATGTGGGAACTCGATTGATGTTACAGCCAAATTCGATTGGAGGAAAATTGAAAAGAACGATCTCTACAAACTAAGATAGCTCTTAGTAGTGGGAAGTAAAGTCGATTGTCGCGCTGTGTACGGAACGTCTGAGCCGTTTCAGTATCAAAGTTTGAGTATTGATAGTGTTGGAGGCGTGAATAGTGTTGTCTAATGGGAAAGTTACACGTGCTGCTTATAGAGCTGTTTGTGACGGCTTTTGTTTTGTTTCATTCAAGGATGATTAGTTTATAATAATGTTAAGTGACCAAGAGCATTTAGGTAAGTTAGATGAGCTTTGGTGTACCATGAACCAAGAAGAATTTAAGTTGAAAAATACAATACACCTCTATATCTGCACACCCTCTCACGTTAATTTCAGATCTAGTTTTTTCATGTTTTTTCATGCTCAAACACACTCAAATCCATTTATAGTCTTCTCTCAGGCAGTCCAACCTGATAAAAGGGAAAATGTCACCTTATGGAAGTGACATATCTTTGTCTATGATGCATGGAAAGTTACGTATATTTGTCTATGATGCATGGAAAGTGTTAATAGATATAAACACAGCCATCTTCCCGTCTTCCTAATAAACTACATCAAATTCTATGTCGGGTAATATAAACCTTCCCGACATATAGACCATATTTAACACTATGCTGAAACTCTGTAAACTAATCGGTTAACATGGGTCGAAACCTAGTATTGTAACCCCTACAACTAAGCTAAATATGCCTGTGCACATAACACAGATACTCGTATATGCCTGTGTCTGGAGTAGGGTCACGTCAATAGTGCAATGGGTGAAGATCAAACTCACGACCTCTCGATAGCCAGTCCGACGCCTTAGCCATTGGTCTATTGCCGCTTAATAACTCTATTGGTATAATATATTAGCATAAAATTCGAGCAAGCAGTGGGTGTAAAAGTTCTGACATTTGGTATAATCCGGTAGCCGAGACCAATTTTCGAAAGACAGTTGACCCTCAAATCTCGCGTGGGAGGCAATTAACAACCAATAGGCGGCGCTACATGCCATTAAATGGACAACTTAAAAATTGTCAGTATTTTATTGTCAGGTGGCTTGTGTCATGTCTGCGTAGTTTTGACAAGTAGTCGATGTTATTATGCCTAATTGCAAAGAGGGTAAGATTTCTCTGTGAATAACAAAACACCGGCCAAGTGTGACTTGGACTCGTACACCGAGGGTTCCGTATAAGCTTGTAAACATTATAGCTAACTCAAAGCAAATAGGTTAAAGAGATAACTTAACATCGCCGTTCGATCTCGACTCGTTTATTGCAACAACAGAAAATAATAAAATTTGGAATAGTAAATTCACCTTTTAATAATAATTATTTACGGTTGTCAGATCTTTTTCTTAACATGTGCTGTAAGACATTGCTTCTTGCCAAATTTCATGATTCTAGGTAAACGGGATTACCTACCCTATAGGTTTTGATTACCTTGTGGAATCGCATAATATGCGATTTTTTTATATCTAGGCCTAGAATACTTTGAATACTAAAATAATTTAAATATGCGACATAAACGGCCATCTAATGATCGCTTTGACTTCCTAGTTTGATTTTTTTTACAGCTGAAAGAGACTGTAGACCCAAAAGTATATGATATACATTTCAACTTGATGCCTCTATGATTTCCTGACAAAAAAGGGTCTTGACAGTTATACATACAGACACACAAACAATGTGACCCTTTATGGGATCAAAAACGGAATCTTTACGGGTGGGTTCCTTTTTTCCTTTTAAGGTATGGAACCCTAAAAATAGAATGGAAACCAATGGATTCTGAACTTAGTTAAGTGAAAGTAGCATGTTTGAGGTATAAAAAATGTTTTTACGACGGAGCTATGCTCGAAGATACATGAAAAATATAGACATCCGAATTGAGAACCTCTTCCTTTTTGAAGTAGGTTAAAAATAATTCTCTTTAACAGTGATAATACATAAATTATAATATGCACCTAGGTATGTACAAGCACTCTTTGTAAGGTTATTGACATTTTCCCATATGAGGAAGCGAAACATAGATTATTACGATTATGGTCCGTCTACAGAGACCACTAAACATAACATTATCATGGTCCCCACGTGTAAGTCACTCAATGAGATTGAAAAAGTTACCAATATTTGGCACCCACGAACAATTCGCTTAGCAAGCTCTCTGGTAACTTAATGTCATTCCGATCAGAAGCTGATACGACCCTCTTGAGGGTTAACCGTTGCGAACCACCCCATTGTGGGAAACATTTCTATTAACTATTTATGGGTTATCGAACGAATATTGGCTAATGGTCACACTTGTATCAGCAAAAGTAGCTTGATGTTAAGATGTTGGGTTTTATTGTTTGATGAAATAGTTGCAAAACGAGATATTTAATTAAATTCGGATAATGTGTTCTAAAGAGGAGACCACGGCTCGCTAAACAAAGAGTAGGGCGCTCTCCAGCTAGGTGAAGCGATGAGACACGCACGCTCCATGCAGCGGTTGAAAACAAAGAGCTGAAGATCGAGCTCAGTAGCGTGCCTAGAAGTCTATGTCCAACAGTGGACGAATACTGCCTGTTAATGATGATGAATGTTTTAAGTACGAGGTATATGGTAATGATAGATATCATGGGGTCAATGAACTATGGTCAATATAAGTTTACTGTAATATAAAATACTGCTGCTTACACCGATTGTACTTTTCTCATAATATATTTTGTATCCTTGATAATTTTGTAAACCGTACAATAATGTATATCATTTTTTTAAATATTCTATTCGAATACAGTAGCTTCTTTTAGGGCATCTTTCCATATTTTTCCTATATCTTATAGGTTAGCGTTTGACCACTATCTCGCCTGGTGGTAAGCGATGACATGAACGAAGATGGTTAACACGCTAGGCCTAGAATACTCTGACTCTCAAGGGCTATGTTCTGCCAGAAAACCGCAAGGTTATGGCGGAAAATTTTCTCCTTGATGGTGGTAAGCTGCTTTTTGGTACCAAATCAGCCGGAACATCGATATAAAACGTTCAATATATATGAATCAGTATGCCAATATCTTAGGATTGTCTTCAGATAGACGTTTAATAGGTAGGTAGGTACTTAGGTCTATGTCACACATAATAACACCTAAAGAGCACCGTCATATAAATATACAACATTAAGTATGTATATGTTATGTCTATGACATATTTATATATACCATATCCACTTATGCCGTACCATACCCACTTAATATTCAAACATCTAGAAAATTCAGTAAATATAGGAACTTATCTATTCATTAGACAGCAAATCTCTGAGCATTTACATCAAATAATCAAGACACCGCAACGAGCAATGATGCGGCAATTCGGAACATTCCCCCAACATAAGCAATCAGTACAATAACAATGAGAGCAAACGGAATAAATCAATTACTGGCACCCGCCACGACGATTACACTTGTAAACTTGTTCCATGGTGATCTACCTACTCACACCACACACATACACACACACACACTCTCACCAACACACACACGTCTGACCCCTGACGTTTTGAGTTATAAGTGTATCAGTGTGACTGTCTGTTTCAAAGTACATTCACTAGCTTATGATACCCCAATCAGGAACCCTCTGATTTGAACGAGTGCCCTTTCCTATGATTCAAACTGAATAAAACTCTAAGTCTAAGGTGTAAGATTCGAGATGGAATAGCTCTCAAATAAATAGGTTGATGTGCAGTTATTTTAGCTAAATTAAATATAATTCGGTTAGATCAAGAATGGGTACAGATGCTATCTCTTCTAAATAATACTCTATTTAGCTTGGCTTAATAAAAGCTGCTGATGGTGGTGTCCAGAGCTTGTAACGTCCGTGTACTACTTTGTGAATCGGGTCTTTATATTTTTCTCACGGTCAGTGTCTAAGCTACTGTAAATGTATTTACCTAATTTATTAAATTTAGTCACAACTGGATTATCAATTTTGGCCAAATTGTAACCGTCTAGCTAGTAAGTAGTAGGACCCGTTGTGAACCGTTTATATATATAGTCTAACTCCTTTTCGGGAAATCTTAAGACACTCGTTATTAAATTTATATTTATCATGTAATAAACTTTGTTTTAGATTGAAATTCTAGAACTGAATGAATCCTTTTCAAAGCTAAGTACACCCTTTTATAACCTTTTCTACATTTATTTAACTACATCTAGCCGCTGCCAGCCAGCTTGCAAATATCAGCTGGACTGACAAATTAATATCCACAAAACAGAGTAAAGTATGTCGATATCAAAGCACTGTACTAAACATTGTAAAATCTTTCAAAACATTGATTACAAGTTGAACAATGTCATTAGAATGGTTCAGTGGAATCGGAACTAAATGGTTGCACCATCTGTGCTGCGTAGCTCCCCTCACAACGACTCTATTAAACATCTCGCTGCAAGCTTGCTAATAAATACATCAACTACAAATAGAATTAAATATATCCAAATTATAATACAAACGTTCGTTTTTCTGCTAGCTTGGTGTGTTTTTTTTTATTAATGAAAAATTTGCATTTGACATAGATTTCATCAGGTAGTTAGTAAAGATGCGGTCTGAGATGACATGTTTCTTGCCTGGCAGTAATAAACGCTAGTTTAAGTAAGATAAAGCGCTGGACTGCTGTTAGCTGTAATTTTAGTATCTTCGTGACTTTCATCCAATTCAAACTCGTCACATAGCGAATATACCTAGCTGGCTATTCCTTACAGTACATGATGGACATGAAGTCAAAGTTCAAACCAAAACTTTTCTAAGCTATTCAGGACATTTCTCTGTTCGAGTTCCTAGAATGTAATTAGATATATTAATTTGAAAAGTTATTTTTAATAGCTTACTATATAACAGTGCTATTATAATAGTATAAAAACGTGCTATTTTCTGCACGGTTGACGGTCGGTTACACACAGAATGGGTACCGATTGTGGTCCGATATATGCGTCGATCGATGGTCGTAAAATTCGATCCGAAGGAATGTGTGCAGAGTGCAGACACTGTTGACGAAGCGAGGACATCGACTAGTATTTGATTACACTCGGCGAGGTTACTTCGGTGTGATTTTGTTTCGAGTTTTGTCTCAAATTGCCCTGAATTTACATTTATATTTTTCCAGGATTGGAATGATAGACCTACGAGTAGTCATTAGACCCGTTCTAATCTTAGGTAAAATATCGATCAAAACGATGAATTAAAGTCATCGTGAGAGTAACACATATTAAAGTTTGTATCGGCTATTAATAAGTAACAATTTTTATTTACCGAAAAATTAACTCCGACCAGTTTCAGAGATTCTTGAATAAAAATTGTTACGTGTTAATAGCCGTTACACACTTTAAAACGATAAATGTTTGCATTGTATCAACACTAAACTTCCGTCGTGTCGTATTGTATATTCATATATTGTATAATCTCTAAACGTGTATTGACAATAAACAATGCATGTTTGACTGAGTGCGAGCTTTCAGAACCTGACATTGAGTTTAAAGTGAAGTGGAGAGACAAATCCGACAAGCAGACTAAAAATAGGCTTATAGAAAAAAAAATAACGATATGAAAGGGTGAAGCTGTAGGTGAAATCTGGAAAACCATTGTTTCACTTACCCCAGTATTTTTTGCCCACAGGTGGTAGGAGTATCTATGTTTCGCCTGACTTGCAACCAAAAAGTAGCTAACCACCATCAAGGAGAAAATCGGCTGCCATAACCTTATGGTGTTTCGGCAGCACATAGCGCTTGAGCGTTACAGTATTCGAGGCCTAGCGTGTTCAACATCTTTGACTACATCATCGCTTCGCAACCACCAGGCGCGATAGTGTTCAAACGCTAGTCAATGAGCTATATATACCATTCCATCCATTCCAATCTATCCATTCCTTATATTCATACTAGAAGTGCTCCGCGGCTTCGCCCGCGTTAAAGACTTATTTTATGTACTTAAAACATTAATTTTGTAAAAACCTTTGTATCATAAAAGACATCAAAGAAGTTAAAGCCAAATCGGTTCAAACTTTGAACCCCCCCGTTTCATCCCCTTAAAGAGCGAATTTTGAAATATCTTTTCTTAATGGATACTTACGTCAAAACAACTATCTGCATGCCAAATTTCAGCGCAATCCGAAACAATATTGATTTCAGATGATTCTTGGTAACCCCACTTTACCCATTTAGGGGTGGCATTTCGAAAAAGCCTGAAACACCTATTTTCTTATTTACTTACTGAAGCACTTGTGTGAAGTTTCGAATATAAAAAACTTTCTAATATTGTTTCTCCATACAAATTTGAACCACCGTTTCATCCCCTTAAAGAGTGAATATTGAAAAATACTTTCTTAGCGGATACCTACGTCAAAATAACTATCTGCATGCCAAATTTCAGCGTAATCCGAAACAATATTGATTTCAGATTTTGTTACCCCACTTCACCCTTTTAGGGATGGCATTTCGAAAAAGCCTGAACCACGTAATATCTTATTTATTTACTGAAGCATTTGTGTGAAGTTTCGAATAGAAAATACCATCTAATCTTGTTTCTCCATACAAACTTTGTACCCCCATTTCATCCCCTAAAGGGGTAAATTTTGGAAAGTCCTTTCTTAGTACCTTACCTTACGTACTAAGACAAATATACCCTCCAAATTTCAAGTCTCTACGACCAGCGGTTTAGGCTGTGCGTTGTCTGTCAGTCACTCAGTCAGGCAGTATGTCAGGACAAAGATTCTTATAGTATTGGATAGATAGACCATATATGCTAAAAAAATCATCTACCATTACGGTCTAGCTTGTCCTATTATCTATTTATACTTATACTATATTTACCTATATCATAGTCTTTGTCACATATCATCATAACTACAATTCATACAGTTTTTATTTATCTTCCTGGTGTAAACACTAGATTGGACAGCACCTTGGTAGGATAATAGGTGAGGTGTAAGGAAGTATAGATTTTATGTGTCGTTGATTTTTATAGTGTTAGTTCTATACGCGGAACGTTCAAATTTATATACATCGATGCATCACGGGTCGTAAAATTTGATCCTCAGGCATGTCCGCAAAATCCACACTCTGCGGTGTTAAAATAACGTTATATTTTATGAGTAGTGAGCGGATCACAAGGAATTTTAATGCTACATGCCTTGGCTATTTTATACCAATATCCTGCTAGTAAGAACTATTTTTGCAGTTTCACGTATGGGAAGATCGATTAAACTAATATTAAACATCCCAATTTGACGATGATTGTCAGATTGAAGTTAAGATTAATTTATAATTTACGATCGTTTAAAAATAATTAGAAAAAATAAAACGACTTCAAATGCGGCGCTACCTACTCATAAACCGACTTCAAAAATGGAGGAGTTTCTCGATTCTGATGTTTATTTTTTTTGTTTGATCATGTTGTATGTTTCATGTTATAACCGTTAACACTACATTCTGTCACTACATTAATGACAAGATATTAGGTAATTTTCTAGCCTATTATATAATATTTCAATCTTCAGAGAAATAATATCTAAAGCTATATTTTTTATCACGTAAGTAACAACAGTAACAATGTGACATTTGAACTAAATGCGTTTTAATTCCCATTATAATTATTGAGTCATAAAACTATTGACTTACGATCGCTAACAAGCGGTTCCATTTATAAATAAACAAAGTGCAAAGAAACGTCTTCGCTTACTTTTTCTTTTCTTAATAAGGTTCGCCGGAGGTGTGGCCCGAAACGAATTAATGCGACTTACTCAACCTTCGCAAAAACTAATTACTTTTATAATTAAGCGAATGTCATTGCGTTAATTGAGTCTCGATGAGTAAGTGGGTGCTAGCGTGCTGATAAATCCAATGCAAACACAAAATTAATATTGCCGTCGAAATCGTATCGTAAATAACGGCCGAAAACATTCAATTCTGTGTCTCTGCTGGGTATTTTGGCGCGAATTTACTCGCCCTTTCTCTTTTAATATAAGTTATACTCGCAAAAGTGCACATTATTCAATAATTTCTGCTGTTTATGGGCAAATTATTATCATGCACTTTTTACATTCTTCATTTTCTGGCTGCGTTTCGTGATGATTTTTTATTTGTATGTTTTGTGATACTGATAATAAGTCTTCAGTCACTCTTGCTTATAAAAAGTTTCGGGTAAGTATTAATCCGTTCTCATATAAAACATTTATCATGTTCAAAACCGTCAAACGTTTATGATCAGATAGTATTTTTCACGGCGGTAACTTCTTGAGGATTTAGGTGTATGATGGATCACAACCGAACTCCTAAGGGAGTTCAGAATGATCGCCGGTAAGTATTAGTGTCGCTGATCGAACGGCTGATTGTTGTCGGTCTTCAGTGTGGGTATTAAGGCAGAGGTGTATGAACAATATTGAACAGTATAAAGTAACCTGTGTAGAGATGGGAGGCAGATTCCTTTCGGCGAAGGTGCGATGTCACCGCCCAGATGTTATCGCACATCATCGATATGACAAGTCATTACGGATTAGTCTAACGACGCTGACTTGTTATGTGAATTTTATTTTCGAAGATCTTGGTAAAGCAAAAGGTTTAATAAAAATGCAAGTCATAGTGCGAAGGAGAGGCGTAGGGGATGTGGTATGAGAGAGGTATCGCTTGAATAAAAGCTCTGTTTATTGAGGTTAATATTGTTGTTTATTTCATTGCATTGAACCCTGAGGGTCTGAGTTTCCAATCGTTCAAATCATAGATAGCATTTACATGAACATTGCACATCCTTTCTGAGTGTAGCAATCACGCGGCAATCTTTGGTTTCCTTCCTTGGATACAAAGTATAAATCTAGCGGTTCTCTACAACATATTTCAACGTAATGTGTATGTACTGTGAATAAAAATTATAATACCTAATTATACAGAACGAAATATCGTGAACTGATCCAGTAATTTGAATGAGGAATAATTTAATAAAATGACATCGATGAATGAGCGCATGAACGATAAATAAAATGTTGAATTTTATATCGCCTGAAAAATTAAATGTGTAATAGTGTTAACAATATTTCGAATCCAAAAATTTTGTACTTCAGTTATAAACCAATTAAGTAGTTGTTTAGCATTCAAGAAAACCACAGAAATATGAGAACTTATTATTCATATTTCTGTGAAGAAAACTCTTCCATGATATCTATAAAGTTATTAAAAACCATATTTCCACCAATGACAGGGGAGCTACGGAAGAACTTGATTTCAAGTAGAAAAAAGTTTGCTTTAGAAGCAATTTTCAGGGAGGGCATTACATTTGTGTGGAAAAATGCACACCGAGTTACCTCTTTATAAGATAACTAGCAGCCCGCCCCGGCTTCGCACGGGTAGAACATATATGCCTACAAAATTTGCATCAGTTTGTTGCATCGAATATAAAATATGAACATATTTAACAATAATCGTCATATTTCATCCAATTCACACTAAACCTTAACGAATAATGCACCTAAACCTTCCTCATAAACACTCTGGCTATTGGTGAAAACCGCATGATAATCCGTTCAGTAGCTATTGAGATTATTGCGAACAGACAGACAGACGCAGTGATGGACTTTGTTTTATAATACTTACTTAGTGTTATTCAGTCCTCCGGTGAAGGAAAACATCGTTAAGAAACCAACAACCCCCGCATGGTGGTAGGACACTATCTAGTGTCCGCCTGGCCAGCTACCACCCTCAAGTTAGAAAATCTGTTGCCAAAAACATCTAATGTGTTCCGGCAGCTATCCTTGAGAGCCAGTTCCCCAGTCTAGGCCTAGCGTGCTTACCATCTTCGACCGCATCATCACTTACCAATAGGTGAGATAGTGGTCAAACGCTAGCCTATAAGATATTTAAAAAAAAGGTGAACATCTGCCGCCGTAACCTTACGCGTTCTCCGACGCAAAATGTAGGGGTAATATACGTTTAACGTGTGCATCTGTGTGTCTGTCTGTAGCATCTTAGCACCTAACCGGATGAACCGATTTTGTTTTTATTATTGATAGTTTTTTTTTGTTTGATAGATGTCTTCATCGAGAGTTTTCTTAGCTTTGATTCATGAAAATTCGTTCAATCGTTATAAAACTATGAAAAGCTCATTCTAGTTAATTGCGCTATGAAATCAACTTTCATAGGTCTGATCAATTCAAAAATCTTCTTCTTCAACGATATTGTAAGAACATGGAAGCATTGACCTGATGCTGGGACATCTCCTAGACTCTACAGAATACTCAAATCCTCACCAACTTACAGCTCAGATTTTAAATGTCGTGTTTAGAGTCATTGGAATGTTTTTAATGAAAAGATTATACATAGATCAGTCGGGGTGGTTTAAAATATTATATTATTATATATATCGCCGCAGCCTCAAGATATTCGTCAAATTAAGTTATTTTTAAGCAAATTCAAGACTTAAATCATTAACCGTTGTAAATCATTTGTGCTTAGTAATTTCGTATGTTTAAATTACGCATTAATTGGTCATTTTGATTTGTATTTTGGTTATTAAATCCAATGCGTTTATAATAGCGCCATCTATGTGAAAATGTGATAATTGATTACAACGCCATCTATAAGATTTGTTGAGAACTACGAGCGTCTGCTATGCACACATAGCTATGGCTGTATTTATGGCAGCTGTAGTAGTGTCAGCGCGGGCGCTCGAGACCGAGCGAGGGAGCTTACTTTTGTGCCGGCGCTCAACGGAATAACACTGTAAGTAAAACTACGTCACTCTGATTAAAAATATTGTAATTCAAAAATAAGAATGTTTAACTTATCTACACTTGCCTTTTATTTTTAGCTATTCCTAGTCTTGTTAGTTTTCTTGAGGTTTAAGCCTTAGGCTTAAACATTTTAGCGATTTCTTTGGACTTTACGTTTATAGGTAGCTTTGAAACTTATAGATTGAAGGAAAGACGGTTTATATCTAGAATGTTAGTTCAGATGTAATTATTCAACGAGATATTGCTTATGGCAGGACCGGTGGCCATAGTGAGGCCAGTGGTTCTGCTCATTTTAAAAACATCTGCTTTGGTCAAAATCCGACATCAGAAGTGGGATAGAACCATTTTTCTGTCCGTTTATTTTGTTTTCAGATTGTCTTGATGGATCGAGTCATTCCAAAAATCGTCATGGCTGATCTGGACCAGAGCGTACCAACTACGGCGCCCGATGCATCAGCTACGGCATCAAGCTCACTATCGAGCAGCCTGACTGAACCTGTTCGAACCGGGTCAGACCCGCCTCAAAGCTTCGTGACTTCTCAACAACATCCCGGTAATGTACCGCCTGAATTTGAACCGCTAAAATTGTGGGCTGATGGCTAGCTTGTTACTGCCACCACGTAGGCTGAGCTGCGGCAAAATATTATCATGACATTTGAGCCGATAAACAATGAGCGTGTACCAGATAAACCCCCTGTGACTGCGTCTATGCCGAGACCGGGTTCTACTAAATTTTGTTCATTTTGCTCCAAGCCCGGTCATACTTTTGAAAAATGTTTTCGTCGCGAAAAAAAAAACACATAGCATCTGAAATTTAAATTGTCTAATTGTTTATTGTTAAATTTAAAAAAAAAAACATTAAATAAAATTAAACGCTATGCGTATGCGGGTAGATTAGACAATCGCAATCTTTATATTTCAACAAACAGTGCCGAGTGTTCTGTCATCCTTTAAACGTCCTCAGATAATAATATTAATAATTGGTGCATATTTATTACGCAAAACAGAGTTTAGTGGAACTACAAAATAAAGCAATTTGTGTTTACAGAGACGTCGTGCACATGCAATCGGTATTAAGTTTGTTTGACGATTGACTGTTGAGCGCAAAAATTCAGGGGATAATTTAATTGATAACAATATTGTCCGAGAAAATTAATCTCGTTTTGGAGTTTTGGAGTCCAGTTATTTAAGCAAAAACAGCAAAGATACGTATAAAGAGTTAAATGCAACCACTGTACGTGATCACTACCCTCCTCTTCCGATCGCAAACTAAATAGATCAGCTAGATGGAATTTAATTCTATTTATTATTATACTAGCTAATACCCGCGACTTCGTTCACATACACGAAGAATTTAGTAGCATATGTTCATCCTCATGCTATAAGGTATTTCCTTGTTAAGTTTCAGTTAGATTCTACGGTACTTCTATTGATATGAGCGATTTGAACGACATTGTCATTGTACATCGTAAAATTTACAAGGCATCAGTAAAAGCAAGGTTTCACAAGGGCCGTGCTAACATTTCTATCCAAAGCGGTGATTGTGTGCTTATTCAAAATAATCCTAAAAACCTAACTTCTTTTGATCCCAAATTTAGCACTTTTTATGAAGTTCACAGATTGAAAACTACCGTTACCTTGTGAAGAAGGTAGCGGGCATTATGGGTGACTACTGGGTGGAAAGTTGCACATTGTCAAACCCGGCGAGCACCACGGTGGTGCTCAGGCGGCCGTATCGCCTGCAGACGAGCCACAAGCAAGGCCATCCGGTCTCACTACAGACGCGGCCTCGCAGTCGTCCTCATAGCCATGTACCGTCTCTGAGGATGTCAGCACGGTACCGTCTCCAGCTAAATAAGGAGACTTAAAACCGGTGAGAGCCTTTCATTATATTTCCTTTACTGTGGTATCCGTGGAGAATTTACCACCAGGTTAATTTCATTATAAAGACTCACATTGACGATAATTATGTCCTTACACTTACCTACAGTTAATTACCGCTTCGAGTGATTGACTAAATATCGTTGGCTGAAATTTATTTCAATTTCAATTTATTCTTACTTGATAATACAGTCTCTGTTAATTCCATAACAATTAATAAACAAAAAATGAATAAATCATTAAATAAATAAAGTAATTATAAATGTCATTACAAAAGATGCATTATTGGTTGTGTGGAGACAACCAATAAGCCAAAATTTAGAAAAGATGCATTATTGACGTCTAAAGAACGTACAATAAGCCAATTCCTGTCCTGAAAGAATAATAGTCCCCTGTGTACCACGGCGTACGAGACCGCCCAGAGCACAGCATCGGCCTTCCCACTATCCTTTAGGACCTCGTCATCAGTCCCCCTACCTCATCCTTCCTAAAAATAAAACTGTTTTCACTCAGTAAAGTGAGCAGTGTTATAATAATTATAATGCCATTTACAAAAGATGCATTATTGGTTGTGTGGAGACAACCAATGAGCCAAAATTCAGAAA
This sequence comes from Cabera pusaria, assembly GCA_954871355.1. Taxonomy (NCBI): domain Eukaryota; kingdom Metazoa; phylum Arthropoda; class Insecta; order Lepidoptera; family Geometridae; genus Cabera; species Cabera pusaria. The sequence goes on from OX940887.1 coordinate 21,094,487, forward strand.
AGATGCATTATTGACGTCTAAAGAACGTACAATAAGCCAATTCCTATCCTGAAAGAATAATAGTCCCCTGTGTACCACGGCGTACGAGACCGCCCAGAGCACAGCATCGGCCTTCCCATTATCCTTTAGGACCTCGTCGTCTTCAGTCCTCCTACCTCATCCTTCCTAAAAATATAACTGTTTTCACTCAGTAAAGTGAGCAGTGTTTACAAAAATAATTCACAAATGATAATTACCTGAACTGTTGTCACGTGGAGTGAGCAGTCAATTTAAAAAGATTTCTAACATACTAAACTGTTGTCACGTGGAGTGAGCAGTCAATACAAAAATATTTGTAACAAACCAAACTGTTGTCACGTGGAGTGAGCAGTCAATACAAAAATATTTGTAACAAACTAAACTGTTGTCACGTAGAGTGAGCAGTCAATCAATACAATCATAAGATTTCTAACATACTCATCTGTTGTCACGTGGAGTGAACAGAGAACACTTATGTTTACTTTACAAGAACTGTAGTCACGTGGAGTGAACAGTTAGATCACATATAATTCCTCGCAAGCTTTTACCTTTACTCTACACTCTAATACGTGTATATAGACTTACACGTATATTGTGGCTTAATCTCAATCTGGCATAGCATTACTACTATTACTATACCTATCCTTAAAGACTTACCGCACTGTGGAAGTGTCAGTCTCGGAAAGTAATCTATAGCACTTCGTTTACCCTTATCCTCCTCTTTACTTTAGGCTTACGTACTGTGAAAGTACCCAGCCTCAAAAGAAAATTATTTCCTTTTTACAGAAACAACTCAACAGCGATACAGGGCACGCATCGCACATCAGTATGGCCGTATCGCCGCAGCCTCAAGATATTCGTCAAATTAAGTTATTTTTAAGCAAATTCAAGACTTAAATCATTAACCGTTGTAAATCATTTGTGCTTAGTAATTTCGTATGTTTAAATTACGCATTAATTGGTCATTTTGATTTGTATTTTGGTTATTAAATCCAATGCGTTTATAATAGCGCCATCTATGTGAAAATGTGATAATTGATTACAACGCCATCTATAAGATTTGTTGAGAACTACGAGCGTCTGCTATGCACACATAGCTATGGCTGTATTTATGGCAGCTGTAGTAGTGTCAGCGCGGGCGCTCGAGACCGAGCGAGGGAGCTTACTTTTGTGCCGGCGCTCAACGGAATAACACTGTAAGTAAAACTACGTCACTCTGATTAAAAATATTGTAATTCAAAAATAAGAATGTTTAACTTATCTACACTTGCCTTTTATTTTTAGCTATTCCTAGTCTTGTTAGTTTTCTTGAGGTTTAAGCCTTAGGCTTAAACATTTTAGCGATTTCTTTGGACTTTACGTTTATAGGTAGCTTTGAAACTTATAGATTGAAGGAAAGACGGTTTATATCTAGAATGTTAGTTCAGATGTAATTATTCAACGAGATATTGCTTATGGCAGGACCGGTGGCCATAGTGAGGCCAGTGGTTCTGCTCATTTTAAAAACATCTGCTTTGGTCAAAATCCGACATATATATAGATGAATATTATTTTATACAATAGATCATATTATTATACTATATTGACTTCAAATTGATTGTGATCGGTGGGGATCTACAGCATAGCTAAGCGTATAATAATATTTTCGTAGTAACTATGACCTAATCTGTGGTTTCACTGCAAATATTTTATTAATTTTGCGATGCGTGTATGTGAAATTCGTGATATCTTCTAGAGTTTTCGTTTGAATTATATACTGTAATGGACGATTTTAATCTATAATATGTGGCCAAGCTAATTAACGTAATAATTTGGATAGGGATTAATACTATATACTTGAAAATAGCCTTGGAAGTTATGTAATATTTTTTAACAAAAATTTTAAGATTAAAATGGTTACTGTGAGTCAACCTTAAGAGATAGACATATGCTGTCGCGGACTTTTTTGTAGGTCTTAAGTTGTACAACTCTTGCATAGAAAATATTCTTCTATCTATTTCCAATTAAGCAGCGTTCGTAAGAAACGTGTTTTTTCGACCTTTTTTTGCCGACTTAGGTTGCAAATTAAGTCTCCTCGAATGCGCCTTTGATTTAAACGGGATAATATATAGCCTATTTTCATTCCGAAAGTCCATTCTACGTATTAGTGAAAGAATTTTTTAAATCGGTTTAGTAGTTTTTGAGCCAAATCATTACAAACATACAAAAATACCAAAATACAAATGTTCTCTCTCTATAATATTATATATAATATATATAATATATAGTAATATAGTATAGAGTATAGATTAATATACGTATTATTTCTTTTCTAGGCACAACACTTAAAATTTCTAGTTCCTTCTTATAGACACATATTCTCCGCTTAACTTAACTGCCAATAAAATGATTACCTTAATAACTTCCACGGTCCATTAAAGGCCAACACGCCGTCAACCAAGGTGTCCTGTTATTACAGACGCGCCACATCAAACACTAATGAACTACTTAACCGGCCATAAACCGGATGTGAGCATTAAACTATCATATTATTCATTATTTTATTACCAAATACTTCCCCCTCACCGCTTCTCGATTACAAGGTCTAATAACGGACGCTAGTAAATGTTGAGACGGCAACATTGTTTTGAATTGCTGTTGAGGCCCTCGATTGTCCTCGTCGTATTTATGCACCAATGATTTCTTATAAACTTAGCTCTTGAAGTAATTGTTTACACATTATTTGGGGAACACTACCTAGATTTTCAAAGTAATTCTGTCAATAGGTAGGTCAAATCAAGTAATATGCTATAGGGTGCATCATTTTTAGACTTAGGCTGAGTTACACCATCTTACTTTAACTATAACAAACTTCAAAAGTCAGTCAAACTCCATACAAAAACAGCGGTTATGGATATAGTTTCGGTTAAAGTAAGACAGCAATTAGCAGACCCAGCCTTAGGTTTGTTTTACACTAATTTTTGCCGTAATGTTCTACGAGTCAACATTTCCTAAGGATGTCTCGTGAGGAAGCAAAACAAGTGCCAACCGTTTGGTTTTCTGTCGCTCTGAACTTATTTTTGATGAAAACGGTGAGAACTGAAAAAGCAGTGGCATACACTTTTAATAAATAATGTAATGTTTAATCTGTTGAATCATGGATTTGAGCAAAGAAACGTCTGTATCAATTATATTACAACTTAGATATGCCGAGTAAAATGCCAAAACTCATGATTTGTTCATAGAGTTGTAGAACAAAGTTTTTCTGCACCTCTCTTCTCCTGATCCTATCGTCACTCAAAAGTATTTCATTTCATTTAGCTTTTACATTAAAAATCAATCACATAGGTAGTAGTGGGTAATATCAAAGCTGTACATACAGAACACTATTTTAGAAGCTACAATCACGAATTGGCAATGTTTTTATGAGCGGTATGTTTAATTCGTTTCCTTCACGGCTCGTAAACTGCATAACGCTATTATTATCAACATTGTTGTCAACTTGCACTATTGATCATCCGATGATTTTGCAACCCTTTGTAAAAGGAACGTGAAACAAGGACGGGTAAATAAAACTATTACTATTACCAACGTAAATTAGTTTACTGTTTATTTATATCGTATAGGCTAGCGTTTGACCACTATCTCTCCTAGTGGTAAGTGATAATGTGGTTAGATGGTGAACAAACTAGACTTAAAATACTCTGACGCTCAAGGGCTGTGTGCTGCCGACACACCATCAGGCTATGGCGGCGGATTTTTTTTTTGGTGGTGGTAAGCTAGTAAATTTTACTAAATAAAATTATGTTTTTAGCGCGAAAAGTCCCGTATTACAATATAATTAGCATGTCAGGCTAAATTTCGATATATTACGCTCTTGCCACCTTTAAAAAAACACCCGTGCTAGGATTTGAACCTCTTGTTTAGAAGTCAAGCCTATACAATCTATCCTTTACGCCAACGAGGCTCTCAATAATAATTTCTGATTCTGTAATAAGCAATTAATAAAATTTAAAGAAATCATTAACACACATTCACCTGTATACTCTGAATACAATTTCTATGCAAGTAAATTAATTAGTACTCAAAATATGAATAACTGCCATCAAGCGGGGATCTTGTTTGTTTTTCACTTCATATTAATAATTTGATATCGTTTAAAAAAGCAAGAACCGTCTTTAAATGCCGCGCTGGTCATTTACAGTAGCAAGTTTGTGGTGTTTTTCTCCATATCTCTGGAGATACAAAACATATCTCGATGAAATTTAGATGGGTGGTCCCATTTAAATTTATTGGGAATTATAAAGGTACGGCCACACCGCGGCGTCCTGCGATCTGCGTGCGCGATTTCAGTACTTTTCAATTGTTTTCTGATCGCGTTTGGTGTAAACCAGTCGGTACAAATACTACTGCGCTATCTGATCGCCGCATAGCGATGTGTCCGTACCTTAACCCTTCCAAACAAAAAAAAACTTTCTAAATCGGTTCAGGCGTTTTTGAGTAATCGGTGAACATACTACATTAAAAAAAAGATTCCAACGAATTAAGAAAGTCCTCCTTTTTGAAGTTGATAAAATAGATAAAAACTTAGCTCTTGTGAGGTCTGTACGGAATATTGTCAAAAGTAACGTCCACTGCAGTATAAATGCTTTAATTACAGCAAAAACTTATTTGCAGTTATAAGGCAAGCCGATACCATCGGCAATAAAATGTTATTATGTGATTTTATAGCTTCAGCAGTTATAACAAGTTCACAAGCTTTGTGGGAAGGCGAGCGTCACGGAAATGTCATACTGCGGTCGTTATTTATTATAATATGTTAGTTAGAAATTAATGCATTTTAATTTTTGTAAAGTTTAAGTTGCTTTTAAGTTTTCTTTTTATGATTGTTTACCTTATTTTTAACCAGCTTCCAAAAAGGAGGAGGTTCTTTGTTCGTCTGCATGTATATTTTTATGTGTATGTTTATCGATATTTTCGCCAATTGTGAACCGATTTAATTTTTTTTATTATTTCAAAGGATTATTAAACTCCCTAGTAGATCCCATTGTAATTTCGATTTCGAGATCTGATAAGTATCTCTAGAGATATGACGATAAACGTCTCAAGCTTTCTACTGAAACCACAGAATAATGAATATAATAACTGAAACTGACTCACGTGGCATGGAAGTCGGTTGTTTTAGTTTTTAGGGTTCCGTACCCAAAGGGTAAAACGGGACCCAATTACTAAGACTCCGCTGTCCGTCTGTCTGTCTGTCTGTCTTCTGTCCGTCTGTCACCAGGCTGTATCTTATGAACCGTGATAGTTAGAAAGTTGAAATTTTCACTGCAGATGATGTATTTCTGTTGCCGCTATAACAACAAATACTAAAAACAGAATAAAGTTAAAAATAAACGGGGGTTCCCATCAAGAAATGCGATTTTTTTTAATAGAAATAAAATGTTTATTAGGTAATTATTTTTTTCTGTCGTAAAATGATAGTGATATTTTTTGCTCGATCTTATAAAAATCTGTAGTGTGGTACAGAATCCTACGAGTGCGAGTCCGACTTGCACTTGGACAGTTTATTTTTAAACTATCTTATCTTATCCTAAAATATAGCATTTAAGGATGGACATACATACAAAACAAACCACTGTGCAAATATTAGTGCTTATAATTATAATCTAAAAAGATTAAACTAATGTTTTCACAAACTAGGAATCAAGAATCAAAGAATCAAAGCATTTATTCAGTATGTAGGCAGTATAAATATACGCACATATACACGTCAAAATCATAAATCATAAAATAAATCATAACCAATTATCAAGTAAACATAGCAAAAGCAGAATTTAACGCTTTGAATTAGAAAAAAAAAGTAATGAACCATTCAGCTGTCATCCAATCGTTTACGTCAGAATATTTAAAAAAAATTAAGTAGGTTAAAACCAACCATACATGTAACTGTGTGTTTCAGTACTTCAGAAAATTTTTGTATAAAAAAAATAAAAAAGTGAAATATAGTAGTATATAATAGGATTATAAAGATAGGCTGCGTTTAGTATCAAAGCTGTACTTTGCAATACGATCTCATAAATTGTTTTCAGTGTCTGCGATATCGTGCGGGATCGCAGCGCAGCGCATCGCTTCGCATCGCAGGCGTGGTTGCGATGGTATCGGAACACTTAGCGACCGCCGCGCTCGCCCCGCTGCTATCACCAGAATCGCATACTCTTACTCATATTTGCCATTATTTACATTAATCTCAGTCGATAATATGCAATTTGGAAAAAATATTCATATGAGAAATCTGTCGAACATATTTTTAAAATTTGTTTACAACTTTTACCTACCATTATCATCATAACCAGCCTGTGTCAGTCCACTGCTGGACGTAGGCCTCTCCCAAGATACGCCACTGAGCCCGATCTTCGGCTCATTGGGCGGGATATGCCCTAATCGCCACTCTGGGCAGGCGGGTTGGCGATCGCAGGACGTAGTTCCTCGCATCGGTGACGTTGCTGCCTGTCGCCGGCCTATAGTATTTAGCTATGTCATAATTTGAAACGGTTATACCGCCATTTGTCGGTCGCCTGAGTCTCGTTGGTTGGTCAGCAGGATGCACCACGGGCAGGTGCGGTTGACTGTGCACTGAGGTGGTATTTGTGCTCCATTACATCCCAATAATACCTACCAAAATACCTACCATATTTCATGCAAAATATACTACTTCATTTCATTTATGTTAGTGGCCAATTCTCCAACAAATTTTTCGTGACTTCGTAAGTAATCTGACTTTGAGTCCTTTGGATGTGCGTAGAAAAGGCACTTTAATTAATGTGCAATAGTCATAAAATATTTTACCTTCCAAAACGTCCACTATAATAACATCGCTGCAAACTTTTAAGGAATTATTTTTCTAAAAAAATTACATTGTGTCAATGTCGACTGTTTTTTGTTTGGGTCATAAGTTTTTCCTATCGCGTGATCGTTATCGCTGTAGTAATTTGCGTGATGCGGCGTTTCGATGATAGCTGAGCATAGCCGGCCCCTTCAATCGGTCTGTCATTCTCTCGTTAGATATAAATTGGTCGTTCGAAGAACCTCACCCACTTCGGTCGAGACATGTTGGTGCCTAATGCGTTTACTATTGAGTAACGTCTGATATCGATCTCGTTCGGGGAATTTCGGTAGAGCTTTGAAAAATTAATGTCATAAATAATGGTTTAATCTTTTGATAGCCATGTGTGTACTGAAATGCTGTGCTTGATGATTGTTTGATATTAGTTGTGATTATTTTGATATCGACTTATAATTTTATGACTACCTCACTATATTTGGCGTAAGGAGTGGTAGTAAAGGGTCATAGCGTTACGATTGTATCCTTCTAAGTTGAGAGTGGGTTAGCATTTTCGATTTCCCAATTTTTATATTTACACGTCTGCATGCAGGCTAAATACTATTGATTTTAAGACCAATATTGCAAAATTATTGTAGCATATATTTGATAGCAATGTATTTGATTGATTTGATATTTTTTAATGATGCATTTGAGTTTTATTTAGACCTCTATTCCGCTGACCAACTGGTGGTACCAACTGTCAATAATGTTATGCATTTAGAGGTAGTGAATGTCCGTATCAGACTCGAATTCCGTTTCGTAATATTAGCCTGACCATAATGACTACTATAGAATCTAAAAATAATTTTAGATACCTATACTATTTTAATCAAATTTCTGTATTAAATTTTATTTTCTTTAGTCTCGTGTAGATAGTATGTATGTGAATCAGTTTATCTGTGAATAGACTGTATCCGTAAATAATGCTTATGAATTCAGCTAGCATTATAAATATATAATTAACTTAGTTTTTGCGTGATGCAGTAAAATAAGCGGCAAATGAGTAATTACCGTGTAATGATCGGTAGCAAGGCATTGAGCAAGCGCGCTAATTCCTCGCGAAGGTAACAGCTGCTCTGAGTGCACTCATCGCCTACTTACCATATATAATACTGCTTATATATCACTGTATATAACTACTAGAAGTGACTTTGTATGCTAGAGACATTATACACAGGATTATTCAAACAGATATTTTTGATTCGATTCGAGGGCCCGGTGGCTTAAACGGGAGAACGGTCGGATTTGATGCCAGAGGTACCGAGTTCAAACCCTGCCGCGCACCAATGGATTTATCTTTTGAAAAAATTATGTGCGCTTTCACAGTAAAGGAAAAACATCGTCAAGAAACCAACAACCCCCGCATGGTGGTGGTACACTATCTAGTGTCCGCCTGGCCAGCTACCACCCTCAAGTTAGAAAATCTGTCGCCAAACATCTAATTGTTTCGGCAGGTATCCTTGAGAGCCAGTTCCCATTCTGGGCCTAGCGTGCTTACAAACGGAATATTGTACCCTAGAACCTAGATACGTTTGTAACGGAACCCTATTACTGAGCTTTAGCTGTCTGTCCGTCGTTCAAAGAGCTGTATCTCCCAAACTGTATAGTAATAGGTAAACAATTGAAATGTTTACAAATATGAATTACTTTAGCCGCTGTAAAAACAAACACTAAACCAGAATAAAATTAAACATTAAAGAGGATAGCCCCCATACAAGAAATTTGTTTTTTCAGTTTTTTTTTCTCTGTCTTATGAACGGTAAAAGTACGACCACACCGCAACGTCCTGCGTCCTGATCTAGGCGACGATCAGATAGCGCAGTAAGTCAGTAGTATTTGTACCGACCGGTTCACACCAAACGCGATCTACGGCGATCAGAAAACGATTGAAAATCAGCAAACGCGCACCCGAATGCAGGACGCCGCGGTGTGGTCGTACCTTAATAGACAGAGGCTTAAAATTTGCTCATAATGTGTATTACTATAGCTGCTATAATACTAGATAATAAATAAACTGGCCAAGTGCAAGTCGGACTCACTCGTAGGGTTCCGTACCACACTACAGTATTTTATAAGATCGAGCAACAAATACCACTATCATTTTTCGCCAGCAAAAAATAATAATAATTAAACATTTTATTTCTTATAACGCCATCTAACGTCTAACATAGGTGTTAGGAATCGAGATTTCAATATAACGCCATTTATGGGACGTTTACCTTACTAAGCGTTCATAGATGGCGTGAAATGCCAAAAAAAACACGTTTCTTGTATAGGGACCCTCTATTATTTTTAACTTTATTCTGTTTTTAGTATTTGTTGTTATAGCGGCAACAGAAATACATCATCTGTGAAAATTTCAACTGTCTAACTATCACGGTTCATGAGATACAGCCTTGTGACAGACGAACAGACAGACAGACAGACAGACGGACAGCGGAGTCTTAGCAATAGGGTCCCGTTTTACCCTTTGGGTACGGAACCCTAAAAATAAATAAATAAAAAATTGAAGGGGGTCCCATACAAGACATTTATTTTTCCGGCAAGTCCGATTCGCACCTGGCCAGTATATTTATATTTATCGTTTATGATATTTATGTAAGGTAATCCTTGTTTTTTGACGTTCTTTAGAAAAAAGAGGAGGTCCTTAATTCTGCTGTAATACATTATTTTTTTAAATTTTGTATGTGTTGCCTTATAACGCTGTCATTTAACAACCGATTTAGAAAAAATATGTTATGTTTGAGAGGGAATTTTATGGGCCCCGTTTGATCCCATTGTACAATTCATCGAGATCTGATGAATATTCTACAGAGATATGGAGATATGTAAATATCTCAAAATTTCTACCAAAAAGGACTAGTGCGGCATGTGATGTCGGTTTTTTAGTTTTCAACGATCTTAACTTAGTAGATCACGTTAGGACATCAACATCCTCGTTTATGATCAATTTAAATGTATTGCAAATTTGTCATTTCTAGCGTTATATATCCATATTTTATCAGAAGGTTCTGCCAAGTTTATTTTTTAATACAAATGTGTAATATACATGCAGACAATTCGCCACGGGAAACCGCGATACAATTACAGGTAGGTAATTGTCCACCACGGAACAAGTTAATTACAATTTTAGGGTTATTTATTGATGTAATGCAATGAAATATCAAAAAACTGAACAGGTGCAAATACAAATTACAAAAGAATGCAAACAATTCGACGAACTTTAAATGTTTGTTCATGTAATTAGAAATAACGAACATGTCAAGTTACTTTGGATTACACATTGAAATAAACAAACTTCAATGCAATTTGAAACAAGTGTTTATTATTTGTTCAACAATTATTGAAAAGTACAAAAACCTGACTGCTGGAAAAACATATTTATTAGGATTTTCTCTTCCAAACTCCAATAAAACATATATGTTATATATAATGATATATGTATAAATTATATAAATGTACGGCCACACCGCGGCGTCCTGCGTCCTGCGTCCTGCGGGCGCGATCTCAGTACTTTTCAATTGTTTTCTGATCGCGTTTGGTGTGAAACAGTCGGTACAAATACTACTGCGCTATTTGATCGCCGAACTTTAAAAGTTATTTACTCTGATACCACACTCGATGTATTTTGAAAACTTCATTTCATTTTTTTGATTACTTTTTGGCGCCAGAATCGTTAATTTTGTTTTATATTTTTATTTTGATGTCCTCATCGTCACTCTCACGACTAAGACGAATCTACTGACACTACTCACATAAAAATACGACAAACCGTTTAGGCTCTAGGGCGTGCATATATACATACATACATACTTACATACATATCTACATACTTACATATATACACTCGAAAACATAACCCTACTTCTTTCGCAGTCGGATAATAAATAACGTGAAGCGAGTAAATAGGAAGTGAATATAGTTGATATGAAAATTGACATAGAGATGTTGTTTTGTTTTCTACCGACTTCCAAAGAGGAGACGGTTATCGATTCGTCTATTGTTTTTTTGTATGTTTCTTACGCGATTACTCCACCAATTGTTAACCGATTCGAATTATTCTTTTTTCATGGCTAGAATACATCTTCACGGTGGTCTCTTTAAACGATTCATTTAGATCTGTTGAATATTTCCAGAGATATGGAGATAAAAATCTCAAACTTGCTACTGAAACTGACTCGCGCGTCATGCGCAATCAGTTTTTGGTGTTTAAACTATCTTAATTATTAAATAACAAGAAGGTTGTGCCAGAATATGAATAAATAATGGTTCATATAGTATTATTTTTTATACGAAACTGGATAGCGCTTGACCCGTATCTTACCTGATGTTAAGTAACGATGCGGTTGATGATGTAGCGCGCTTACTCAAACGATATACCTTACGTATTCACTCGCGATTTGAAGACCCCTAAGTTGTATCTAACCGTAAACATAAACTCAGGCAGGGAATTCCATTCCTTGGCAGTAGGTACGTATGATGAAAGAGACAGCAAATCGCTTTGTACGCATAAATGTTATATCTACCATGAAGCGGTAGCGCCTCTTAGTATCCCTAGTTATCCGATCATAGAATGGGGATGGCGGAATCAAATTATGAAGTTCCGATACACACTCTCTGAAATGAATCCAAAAAAAACCGATAAGCAAGCGACCTTGCGACGATGCTCGAGACCATATAATTCAAATCTCTATGGTCGAAGATTTCGTATAATTAGATATGACAGAATACGGGTAAGTTAATTTTTTTTTACTTATATCTTATAGGCTAGCGTTTGACCACTATATCACCTGTTGGTAAGTGATTATGCGGTCGAAGAAAATAAATTAAATAAGTTTTAATTAGTTTCGGCTATCTTCGGGCTTGCTTTACATCCGATAATTTCGAGCCTAAATTCAAAATTGAACAAGTGGTATCTGGATGACAGAACGCTGGGAGGCGACGCAAACACGGTATTACAGGATTTACAGGTTTTAATTGAAAAATTTCATTTAATTGGTTTGGATCTAAAATTTTCAAAGTGTGAAATTTTTTTTACGGACATTGTGCCTATGGATAAAAGAAATGACTTATTCACTAAATTCAACAGTCTGGCCCCAAATATTAAACTTTTACACAAAGAAAACCTTCGCCTCCTTGGTGCTCCAATTCTAGAAGAGTCTTTACCAGTTTTTATTGATTAACAGCGCCAAAAATTTAAAGATAATTCGGAGTGCCTAGCAAAAATTCATTGCCACATAGCATTCCATATTATTCGTTTTTGTCTTTTTGTTCCAAAATTCACTAATATACTTCGCTGTTGCCCGTTTTGGAATCACATGACTTTACTATCAAGTTTAGATGAAGCAATCAAAAATATCTTAATAAAAATTCTAAATTGTTCCCTTTCGGACAAATCATGGTGTCAAGCTTCCTTACCTATTCGGTTTGGAGGTATAGGCATACGCAAAATTTCTAGTGTGTCGTTACCGGCGTTTTTATCTTCTGTCCATAGTATTACTGGTCCTTTCGGGAAAATATTAAACAGTTCACTACCGAATATATCGATTGATATAATGGAAGAAGCAAAAAACAACTGGTCCATGGCATGCCCAGGAGAAGCCTTCCCAAGGAGCCTCCGTTCGCAGCGGCAATGGGACGAGCCCTTATGTAAAATATTACAAAAACAGCTATTGGATAGTTATATAGATAGTAGGGACCGTGCTCGTCTACTTGCCACGCGCGAACGGGAATCTGGATAATGGTTGCAGGCGTTACCTTCGTCCAATATTGGTACTTTCATGCATAACGACAGTTTTTGTATAGCGGTGGGACTGCGTCTGGGCATCCCCATAACAGAACCGCATCTCTGTCGCTGCGGTGACCAGGTGGATAGACTGGGTCACCGCGGTCTTTCATGTCGTCGCAGTGCGGGACGGCTTTCTCGACACGCCTCACTGAACGACGTCATCCTTCGGGCTCTTGCCACCGTCAACGTGCCGGCTATTTTAGAGCCGAACGGTATCACACGTGACGATGGTAAGAGGCCTGACGGCATGACGTTGGTTCCTTGGTGTCATGGGAAGCCGCTAGTGTGGGATGCGACGTGCCTCGACACATTGGCAGTTTCTCATCTTCATAATACTTCACGGGTGGCAGGAGCAGCTGCAGACGCAGCAGAGGCTCTCAAACGGATGAAATATATAAGCATCGGTGACAACTATGCTTTTCTTCCGTTTGGGGTCGAAACCATGGGCCCGTGGGGTCAACAAGCACGCGGTTTTTTTAGGGAGCTGTCTAAACGCCTAATCAATGTCTCCCACGACCAAAGAACTGGAGCTGGCCTTTACCTCGGGCAACGCATTAGTTTCGCGATTCAAAGAGGTAATGTCGCCAGCTTTTTGGGTACTCTACCAGCAGACAGCGACCTAAATTCCATTTATTATTTGTAGTTTTTATTTCAATTATTAGTCATAGTTAATATTTTAATGTAATTAGTTTTTTTTAATTATTATTAAAAGTTTAGCACGATATAACAAAGTTACTCAAATATAATAAAAGTTTTAATTTAATGTTTATCTTTCCTACGCGTCAAATTGTACTCAGTCAGTGGCGAGCATTATGAGAGGCCTATGTCCAGCAGTGGACTAACTCAAGCAGCTGGTGATGATGATAATCCTTCCTACGGACGCAGTCTCTATTTAAATTAGTAGCTAGTACCTACTAAAAAAATATTGCTACAATTAACGTTTCACACGTATTATGTAAAGGTACGGACACACCGCAGCGTCCTGCGTGCGCAATCTAGGCGGCGATGAGATAGCGCAATAGTATTTGTACCGATTGGTTCACACCAAACGCGACCAAAAAACAATTAAAAAGTACTGAGATCGCGCCCGCAGGACGCAGGACGCCGCGGTGTGGCCGTACCTTTAGTTTTCTTCTATAATTTATTACACAGGCAAGTATTATCGTTGCATAAATAACAGACGCTATTAAATTAATTTAATTCTGACATACACTTGTGGTGTAAGCTGAACAAAACTGCAAGGCATAACATACTTAAACAGGTACTTAACATTTACAATCGGAATATGAGCTTGTAGGTTACATTTTAAAAATGCACGCAATTTATGATTCTCTTCCTTCCTACATGCGATATCATTGCAAGATCGATATCACCACGCGGCTAACGTCAAATAGCAAGAATTTATGATTCGCGTAGCTTACACGCTGCGCCGGCGCTCGTGACTGTTCTCGGGGAGCGGGGAGGGAACGGGGGAGTTGTCGGCGAGAACAAAGAGCGGCAGTTCAAACGTGCCGCCGCTAATAAGCAATAAACAAGGGGGCGGAGTCGGAGGGCGCACCTGAGGGATCACCTCGCGCTCTACGTGTCTCTACAGCATCTCTACTCGACGGATGCGCGAGCGCTGCGATTTGCTCGATGTTTTTGATTAATGCTTCTTTATTTTATTTTAGGCATAAAATTGCTTATATGTAGAGATCAATTTCCGTCAACATGGTAGTTCAAATAGTCACCCCGTGGATCACGAATACAATTATCATTAATAAATAATACTACCGGGAGGGTAATTATTGTTACCTGCCTACATTCGTAAGCTTTAGGTTTCCACAGGTGTTAGGAGTATATTATATCGATTTTCGGCCTGACTGCTACCAAAAAGAAGCTAGATGGTGATCAAGGAGAAAATCGGCCGTGGAGGCAGATTTTCATGCAGGCACAGAAGTATAGTAAGTGTAAAGTAACCTAACCCGTGACGGGTAGTGCCTCAATGAGAATAATATATATAATACCAAACCTACACGTCAAATACTTACTAGAATTTATTTTTAACTATTTAGTTCATTTTCCCAGGTAAGAGCTTTGTTGTTTTTTAGTAAGGATGTATTTTAGAGTAGGCGTGATGTTTTCAAGTATTTTAGGGATATTGTGATGTGATTATAGACCCTGGATATCGTCTGAGTCGTGGGTTCCTAACCTGATGGAGGGAGGGCGAAATCAGTTTCATTGACGGGATCATAGGGGTAACCAGGTTGAAAAGGTTAGGAACCGCTGACACTCGAGCCCACGCTCGATGGGTTTATCTTGTTTAGTTCAGAAGTTCCCATGTCCACCTTCCGCCCAATCATCAGACCAGCTCCATTGTCGTTGTCATCGAAGATACATAAGTACATTTGATTGAGCTTGCAAGATTTGATAACAGACAGACAGACAGACAGACAACGGGAAGATTAAACTAAATAAAGGTAAATAATAATATTAATGAATTAATTTTTCATACATTACACGAATTCAGAATATTATTTTGCCTTTTTATGTATTAATTTGACTTTATTATATAAAAATATAAAAAAATATGATATTATTTTTTATTTGAATAGATTATTAAAGTGATAATCTTTTAATTTTACAAAAATTCAATACCTGCATGTTTTTAATACAGTCTTCTGTAGCATAGTTATGTCTTATTTTCGCTGGATTTGGATTGAAATATGTAGGAATCTAGATGTATAAATTCTTCGTCCAAATAATAGCTAAGAATAGGGTAAATGTGCTGCAATTTGTAATTATTTTGGTACTACGTTTGTTTGAATAACTCGTTTGAGTCCCTAATACAAGATTGTCGCATTTTCCCTGGTTTCTAGCTATCTGGGCTTATTGGCATCTAAGTAAATCATTTAAATATAAATAGAAATCGTATCATTACAAAACCATAACAATGTTTTATCAAGTCATAAGCCCATCGGACCGTTGCTTTATACCTCGCAATTAATAACTAATAAAAATAGTCTGTGGCAACAAACAGAATACATTACGCCAGTTGAGCAGAACATAAAAAAATTCAAGTGTTGTTTCCTCTAATAAAACTACAAAGTAATCGATGCCTGTGGACTTTCACCGCGAACATTAATTCTAATTGCCACGTATTGTATCAGATATCGATCACGCGATTCTAATTTTAAGGAATGCTCATATTGCAATGAATTCGCAATTATCTGCTCACTGTAATCTTCCCTAACTGTTTGAGCACACGAAATCTTTAAAAAATTTACTGTTTCCGATTTGTAAAGTACTTATATAAGTAATGTAGCGGTGTTGTATGGTCATTCCATTTTGACGATTAATTGTTTGACTTATTTGGTTGAATTTTGCATAGGGTGTCTATGATTTTTTAATAGTTGCCTGGTGAGGGGGGAGGGGTGAAAGCTTAGTAAACCCCCCGAGGAGGGGTCCTCACGGACAAACAATGTTTGGGCTACGGTTGCATGCGACAGCGATCCCGTAGCCCCGTCACAAGGCGTCGAGTCGGAGCACCCTGGGGTTTTAGTAGGTTGGAGCCCGACATAACCATTTCGTTGGCCCCACAACGGAGTGGTACCCTACAGGGTTTCCCCATGAAAAAAAAGGCACTACACAATTCTTTAAGTACCATCTAATTATCTCCAGGTACTAAAGTGTTTCTAGCACTTGACAAAATAGAGTTAGTTATAATACCAATAGAATCCTGTAGAAATGGTACCTTAACAGTAGAAGTGTCCTGTGTTAATGAATGTTATAATTTATCTGTGTGCTAAATGTCATCCAGTTACTGCTACAGCTACAGTGGTCATCCCGCTCTCACCACATGACCTCACTCTCGAGGAAGAGCGACGGATTCGTTTGAAACCCTAGGTCAAGAAAACACGAACTTATCATCGCGAGAAAAGTCGCGAGACGCTACACGCTACTACGCTAGAGAATTTTGGTATAAAACACGCTACATTATTTAACCCTAGACACCTAACCTTCGCCGAATCGACGAGTACACAACATAAATATTAGAAATAGAAACAAACCTAGTGCCGTATAATATTAGGTTGATAAATAAATACAGGTTTCAAGGAGTATGTGCGAAGGTTAGGTGTCTAGGGTTAAAACAATACAACAAAATCTGAGATAGTGGTAAATCGCTTGTCTATTTAGCATAAAATAGTAGATTGTATACCAAGGGTGCAATATAGTACGTTTCTGCGAGGCCACTTTTTTGAATCCAGAGCGAAGCGAAGGATTCTAGAGAAGAATCCTGAGCGTAGCGAGGGATTTAAAGTACGTCGGCCGAGAGAAAATCATATTGCAGCCGAGTTTTACACTTTGCTTTTAGAGGGGGATGCCCCTCTATGAGAAAAAGGAATAGATATATAGGCTCTATAATATAGCAATTCACGAGCATAATACTGTAAAAGACGCTAACTAACATAAACAAACGTAATAAACCAATAAATATGTTTCGTCCCGTACCAAATTTGCCTGTTCTATGGCGTAATAAGTCTACGCGCGCGGTGAAATTTGAGCTAAATGACTTTGAGAGTCTGTGGTCACTTGCGTGCGGGCAGCTGTCATGGCGCCGTCTCTCTGCTGTGAAAACGGATTAGAATGATCTGTTTCTAGTCATTGCAGGACGAGATATAATTTTGCTTGAAAAACGCGTAATAATTGTTGTTCCCTTATGACGCGTAATATTCGTTCTATTTTGCGGCGTTTGCATGTGAATTTGTTGATTGCACGCACGATTCGGGCGCAACTGGGCGCCGTCGTAATAGCACATTTTTTGGACTTAACCTCGTGTACTTGTGAATTGTGATCGTCAAGCCACGTGGACATTACGACGAGTCAGGGAAGTAAAAAATAATTATTATTAAAATAGCCATTTTGTTTGTTAGTATCGGAACCCCCACTCGCATGTGAATTTATACATGTGATACGAAAATCACATCAGGTGAGTGAGATAACCTCTTAACCTCACACTTCATTAGCCTTTATTTACAACCACCCTTAGAAACGACGTGTAATCGCGGCAAAGTTGCCCAGGATATCAAGGTGCCACGTCATCCACCCTCAACACGCTTCCACGTAATCTACAGGACGTGGTAATCCTCCTTTTTGCATATCCTGGAACCAACAAAATACATACAGTTTCCGAAAAAAAATTCGCACCTTCTGCAATTTTCACCCGATAAACATTTTACCCTTAACTCATTGACATATAATACATAAGGACATGAAATACCTACAAAAAAAGGTGCATATCTAAACTTAAAACGTTTGCCATTAATTGTCCATTACTAGAATTGTGTTAATCAAAGTCATCAATGGACCAATGGACAATCAATGGCAGTCATTTTAGGTTCCATTATGACTTTAAAGCACTTTTTTTTTAGTTATATCCATACAAGCAAATGTATCGCGGCATCTCCATGTCTATATGTATTTCCTACTCTATGGTTAAATGTGTTATTATGACAGTCTGTGACCACATACTAAAAATGCCAACAATTATAGCGCTTTTTTTTCTTCTTGGTCACCACAAGATATGTGTATTGTGCCAATTTGCGCGGTTAATTTTTTTTTAAATTTGTTTACCGTCTATATGATGTTGCGGCATTTTTTTAACTTAATTAACGCCACGTGCTTTCTATTTAATAGGACAGTAACATTTTCCGTACAATATTATTATTGAACATCCTTAGACTTGGCACTATAAAAGAACAGTCATAAGCCAAACATTTAAAAAATACTTTCCGGCCCTAGGGCGGAAAAAACCTTTGCGCGCACTTATCGAGGAACAAACCATCACTTTTCGAATAGATGGGATGAAAAATAATTATTATAATGAAAAATAAATATCCTCAGTTTCTTTGATAGCTTCTAAGACCGCGGTTCCTAAATCGCAGCAATTTGGACGTCCTGATATAGCCATTATCGCAAGACGTTACATAAACTTGGTTCTCTTGGTCCGAGACTCAATGGTCAGTGAGCCAGTGCTGACTATTCAAATGGCCCGTGATGGCCACGTACCCGCAATTATCGTTATTATCAAACTGCACTGCAGTTCCGAAGGCTGTCGGACTATCTGAAACGCCCCGATTTTTCGATTTGAGTTTCTAAGTAGAGTTTCGAAAATATGAGATATAAATACTATTGTCTTTATTTTGTTATAATTTGGAATATTTGGCTATTTTTACCCAACTACGAAATAAATAATAGTTTAAAAAAACTAAAAAAATACGCTTTTATAGAAAATCCAACTAAAAAATAGAAAATAAATTTTAATAAATTTGAATTAAAAATAGTGTAAGAAAAAATGATTTTATTGTAAAAAAAAAAAGCGTGGGGTGCATGGTATCAATAGTTCCAAATATTTTATGAACAGATATGACTAGAAGGGTCATTTTGATAATATCCTGAAAAGCACCCCAGGTTTTTTTTACAATAAAATCATTTTTTCTTACACTATTTTTAATTCAAATTTATTAAAATTTATTTTTTACTTTTTAGTTGGATTTTCTATAAAAGCGTATTGTTTTAGTTTTTTTAAACAATTATTTATTTTTCATTTTTTAGTCGAATTTTTTTAAAAGCGTATAGATAACGGGTCAAAATGTTTAAAATATTGAAATGTCATCGGTCCTTAATAAGTATGCCAAATTTCGAGTTAATCCGACGTTTTGAAGGGGGTTAAAATCATGTTCAAAGATTCCGTTACATACAAACATACATACGTCTGAAGCTAATAAAAGCGTATTAAAAAAAGCAGGGTTAATTAACATTATATAAAACGTTCATAGATTTAACATTCCAAACAAAACGGCAAGGCTGCTAAGGTTTGGACAAACAGATTTCAGTTTGAATATAACTTTGATAATTCACTCTCTAAAACTCAAGGATAAAATAGAATAGGCATACTCCTTTCTGAATACCAACCAGCAAAGTAAGATTACGCTTACAAACAACTATGTATCTATGGGTATTACAATGGACGCCCTATCGCCAAAACCGATTTCTCACAGACATCCTTTGGAACGATACTGTCCATACAGTATTGTAGCAAGGATGATTTTATCTTTGTCATTAGAATTTCCACTTCTTACACTACCTACCTAATATAATAGCGTTTCTTTGAAGTGAAAGCATAAATGTTTCTAATATATTACAATAAGTCTATCTATTATGCAGACTGAGATAGAAGCAAAGGCGTGAGCATTAAACCTAAGCAAACAGCGTCGGCTTGACATGGTCAGTTAACTGTAAAAGCATTGCACCTAATCAGCTGTTCTCAGCATCTCCGCAAATTAGTGCGGCACGTAGCGGGAACGTAGCGGCGGTTAGCCTGTCGCCTGTCGATCACGTCACGACGTCGACGCGGACGGTTCCTCTCCGCACCACGCTCGTACCAGCCCAGATAATCATGCTACTTTGCGCCAACTAGCCCGTCACTCAACGTCCTCGCACACACATTACCTACTCCACGACCATTACTATGTTAAACGATTCTACAGAATTATCTAAACCGTCTAGTGTGAATTGAACAGATTAGAAAATGTGTACCTACAATTTTTTTAAGGAAAACAACAATACCATTATCTTTGTTTTGCGCGTATGCTTTCAGATGAGGCGCTGGGAAAACAAAATGTGTTTGTCATCCCGTCTTTTAAGCTGCAGGCAGCGAACATCACGCCCGGCCTTCGAAATGATTGGTGACATAACGTAGGTGGTTCGAAACACTACCGAAGCCTACCACTAGTGGTAAGCTTCGAACCACTGAACCACCCCGATATCAAATGTAGTTTGAAACAAATTCAAAGTTCTATTCCTAAGGAAATTTCCTTACGTTACATTTGTATCGCCAAAACAATGCAATTGCTGGGTGCCCCGTGACAGAGTAATTCGTCGTTTCCCTCGCTCGGACGCGACGATTAGCTCGGCTCTATTTACTTGTCTATCTGGTCGAGGCTGGCAGCTGACGCCGGACGCGTCCGACAGACGGACACCGTTACATTGACTTAGAAAAACATTTGCTTCGGACACCCGACACCCGTCCGGTCCTACAGCGGGTGACGCGGACATCTAGGCTGTTCCTCGATTGACCGCTCGACCGGGACTGTAGTAATAGACCTCGAACTGTCTCGCCTCATTCCTACTTATCTATCGATTCCCGTTCTCATTATTTTGTGATTGAAACAAATCGGTTCGGTCACGTTCGCTCGGTGTATTGGCTGCGTTGAATTAGTTAGTATTTTATTTATAAAATACATTTGTGTTCCCAGGCGAAGCACCGGTAGATCGCGATCAGGGCAAGGGCATGTTAGGGCACGACGCATTGAACCCTGCGACGTCAATCGAACGTAATCGCAAGTACGAGTAAATAATCTACCGCCACAGGAACAATACCGCCCAACTCTCCACAAATGAGCACAATTAATGCCAACTCGAATTAATGAATGGCTTTAAAATAGTTTGTAGCTATAAACTTACCGAAGCAGCCAACTTTGGCTGTTAAATATTGGAGCGCCACAGGTCTGGCCTATTTGAAATTTTTGTTTTTGTGTCATTATTTACAAAATATCCCTAAAGATGTTTCTAGTGCAAAGTTCAAGCTATATTCTCCTGACACACACCACCTGAAGATCAGTCGGTTTATTATTAACTAGAAGTGCACCGCAGCTTCTTAGGGGTGGAATTCCGAAAATGCGTGAAACTCGTATATACTTATTTATTTACAGAATTACTTGTGTGAAGTTTCGAATAAAAAGACTATCCAAACTTTGAACCCCCGCTTCATCCCCTTAAAGAGTGAATTTTGAAAATTCCTTTCTTAGCGGATACTTACGTCATAATAACTATCTGCATGCCAAATTTCAGCGCAATCTGAGACAATATTGATTTCAGATTTTGTTACCCCACTTTACCCTCTTAGGGGTTACATTTTGAAAAAGCCTGAAACATATGTATTTACGAAAGCAATTGTGTGAAGTTTCTAAAAGAAAATACTATCTAATCTAATCTTGTTCCTCCACGCAAACTTTAAACCCTCGTTTCATTCCTTTAAGGGGTAAATTTCGGAAAATTCTTTCTCAGAGGGAACTAACGTCGTAATAACTATCTGCATGCCAAATTTCAGCGCAATTCCAAACAATATTGATTTTCACACTTGGTAATAAAGTGTGAAAATCAATATTTATTTCAAATTTTATTACCATTTCACCCTCTTAGGGGTGGAATTAAAAAAAAAACCTGAAACAAGTATTTTTTTTTTTTTTACTGGAGCACTTGTATGAAATTTCGAATAGAAAAGACTATCTTGTTTCTCCATACAAACTTTGAGCCCCCATTTCATCCTTTTAAAGGGTGAATTTTGGAAAATCCTTTTTTAATACACCCTTGCATATCAAGACAAATATACCCTCCAAATTTCAAGTCTGTACGACCAGCGGTTTAGGCTGTGCGTTGTCTGTCAGTCAGTCAGTCAGTCAGTCAGTAAGTATGTCAGGACAAAGATTCTTATAGTATTAGAAGAAGAAGATAAGCTATCGCGAATTTAACTTTGACAACAAGGTTTAGTTACTCAGCATGTGCACCTTGCACCTTGGGCACAGAATAAAAAATAGTACAAGTACCTTAAGGCACGGCCACACTGCGGCGTCCGGCGTCCTGCGTGCGCGATCTCAGTACTTTTCAATTGGGCATTTGGGCAATTGGGCACAGAATAAAAAATAGTACAAGTACCTTAAGGCACGGCCACACTGCGGCGTCCGGCGTCCTGCGTGCGCGATCTCAGTACTTTTCAATTGTTTTCAGAAGTACTTGTGTGAAATGTTGAATAAAGTGACTATCCAAACTTTGAACCCCCGCTTCATCCCCTTAAAGAGTGAATTTTGAAAATTTTTTTTACTGGAGCACTTGTATGAATTTTCGAATAAAAAATACTATCTAATCTTGTTTCTCCATACAAACTTTGAACCCCCGTTTCATCCCATTCAGGGGTGAATTTTGGAAAATCCTTTCTCAGAGGGCTCTTACGTCGTAATAACTATCTGCATGCCAAATTTCAGCGCAATCCGAAACAATATTGATTTTCACACTTTGTTACCCCATTTCACCCTCTTAGGGGTGTAATTTAAAAAACAACCTGAAACTCGTAGTTACTTTTTTTTACTCGAGCACTTGTATGAAGTTTCGAATAGAAAATACTATCTAATCTTGTTTCTCCATACAAACTTTGAACCCCCGTTTCATCCCCTTCAGGGGTGAATTTTGAAAAATCCTTTCTTAGTACACCCCTACGTACTAAGACAAATATACCCTCCAAATTTCAAGTCTCTACGACCAGCGGTTTAGGCTGTGCGTTTTCTGTCAGTCATTCAGTCAGTATGTCAGGACAAAGATTCTTATAGTATTAGAAGATTGCATATTTTGTATCACTACTTACCTACGATGCATCCAGAACCAACAAAGGTAGTTTAGCATGCAAAGATCTAACAAAACAGAGGTTGAGTGGTATTACAAGGCAGAGATACATTAGAAGGCAGCACTGTTCACATACCCACAATGCGCCATTGACGCCATTTCTGACAGGACATTAAATTCGAGACCTTTCTTCGAACTAGTGTTTCCTTGGAAAACTAATCAACGCCAGCCATTACTGCATCAGGGTGCCTCTTTACGGGCGTCGATATATCTCGTCGAGTCCTGAGGCGGTCTCACTCGTCTCCGAGGAATTAGCACCGACAACGCCACAATAGTCCATAATTATGAAATGTGTAGTGATTCCGAAAGGATGCGCAATCCGTCTGCTGGCGAACAATGAGCCTCAGTAATGAAAGGCGTCAATCAATCGCTGTGTGTCTGTCTGCGCAAGCGCAATACGCGCACCTTTATTTATGCATCGATTGGCACTGCACCCTGAGGGAATGATCTCGTTTGTTATTGTTATTTGAACTAAATATAAGTAGCATATTTTTACATGTCATCAATCAATTATGTGTGTTATTAAACGACCTAGCAAGCTCAGACCTTGGCTGACTGCATTACATATTAGAATAGAATGATTGTTTACTGTACACTAAATCAAAGATAACAGAAAATATTTCACATAAAAACAATGGTTATACACTGCGCTCTTATCGTTTGGAGCGATCTCTACCAGACAGTTTTTGGATGGACAGGATTTCACATACAGATGTTGCAGGGCGAGTACAACGACAAAAATTGTAAAAAACACAAAAATACTAGTATATAACTAAATGTATATCACACATCGAACTTTTCTCTTTACTATCTCACTTACCAAAGTAAGTGATGATGTTGTCGAAGACAATAACACGCTAGTGAACGCTAGCTTAGGGCTGTTAAATAGTATATAGGGGTATAGTATATAGTATATAGTATAATAGGGGTGTGGGTCGGAACACCTCCTCGTGGTGTACCCTGGGTATCGGCCGACAACTTTTCCCAGTTAACTGGGTTAAGTTGTCGACCGATAGCGAAGGTTCGACGTGAGGGGCTCCTCCTCGTGTCCCTCTGATATTTAGCAGAGGGCACAGCGTGACGGATCAGGGCGGGCTCGGTAGTGGGAGCCGCCTGGTGGTGGGTCTGAGCATAATGCTCGGACTTAGTGGCGGGGCCGGTAAAGGCCGCATGAGGGCTGCTCGCATGATTTTGTCATGCGAGCCAGACGGTGGACGGTGTGCGAGTAGGGGTAGTTGCCCTTCGCACACCTGTCATTTGAGGGACAGAGGGTGTGGTGAGTTTGAGGAGAAGACGAGCCACACTCCTCTGTCATTGTGGGGTAACTGTTGGAGAGTCGGGGGACTCTTCAACGGCTTGCACTACCACACGTAACGGTTGAGGGGTGACCTTGGTGAGCAAGGTTATCCCTCCACAGCGGCAGAGGCCCACTTGGGTCTGCCACCGGGGCAAGGTGGTGAATGCCAGCGCGATCCTATCTTGCCCCACTACGGTGGATAACGGCTCACCCCAGGTTTTTAGTGCGGTATCCTGCCTTTTAGGCAGCGAGTCCCACATAATCATCTCGCTCCCCCGGGCGAGTTGGTATCCATAAAGGATTGTCAAAAAAAATATATAAAAAAAAGGGCTGTTAAATAGGCATTAATATATTTATTTCGCTAAATACCTAAGTTAAGGAGGGTCTATAATTATATACTTAGGACTTTCTGCATGTTGTAACATTTCAGCTTGTTCTAACATCATCTAAATATTCTTCACGGAAAAGAAAACCTCATGCATTAATAACAATGTTTATAGGATAAGTACTTAGGTATAAATAGCATCGATCGTCATTTGACTCAGGATGTGTTTGATATATCGACATACGAGCGCTAGCGAGTCATCCACGTACGACGCACTCTTATTACATCCTAGCACGTCATGAATTTATAGCGAGTGGCGTATTATTTACTAGCATTATACGCACAATTTGCGAAGCTGTCGCAAGGGCCGGGTATAATTTCCTGATGGCAGGAGATCCATCAATGCGCGCCTCGGGCAGCGGCCGCTTTCAATTTGTAGGCCGCCTCATCGCGACCAATTACAGACGGACGGAAGGCCGATCATCACCGATATATACGCGCTTAATAATCCCTAATGACACTTAATAAAGACGGAAAATAAAAGTGTGACGATTATTTATTGGCTGTCTAGTCGTAACGGTTCATATCTAAGAAATATGAAGGCTATCGTTGGGTAAACTCTTAAAATGCCGTTTATCATAGCAGTTGTGATGAGATTGTTTGTGGCAGCGGATATCATCTGAAGATTCACTTTTATTTGAATGTAAACTATGAGAATGATCATTATGTTTTCCATTTATAAGTAATATATAGGCTGGTTTATGTTTTACTGTAGCTGTTTAATTCTATAGTCAGCGTTTCAAGTAGGAGTGAGTTAAAAAAATTGCGGAAAAAATAATCTCTGTTTCGCGGTACCTACTTCAAAATATGTACGAGGTACTTACCTACATCTCATAGGAATGATAGTCCGCCATGTACCAAGTCTCCACATCAGTGAAAAATCCGTTTTTTTATGATGTTAGGTACTTATAGAACATCTAGGATGCCTGCTCTATGGTGAGCAATAACGTCTATCTATAATGAATATACTGAGGCACGTAATTCATTGGTATTGCAGAATCACAATATTCTAACTACGTTTCTGCACTGCAGGCTCCAGTTAGCACCGGTCCACACGGTGCGTTGCGTCAGCGTTGCGTCGACGTAGCGCTGTCGCTGCGTCGTTTTATATACAAATTTCCGGTGTTCACACGGTTCATTGCGTCGACGCAACGCTCATACGACAGACTACGTCGTAACAACTCGCTGCGATGACGCCTGTGTGGCTGGCTATTGCCAGCCACACAGGCGTCAAAATGTTTGCGTTGCGACGACACGATGCGTCGAGTGGTACCTAAGAAATCTAGATGTGAGGTCTCACATGACTCACGTATTTATGTAACCTACTCATAGGGCCATTAGTTTTATTTTACTGTTATACCAGAGATGAAACAAAACATCTATAGTTGCATCTTTATATTAGGTATGTATGTAAAGTAAAGATTAAATAAAACGATAATTTAGTTTGTTTTCCAGTTTATTAACACCGAGGGCTCACCCTGATATGTGTTCTACTTTCACATAATGCTCACATTGTCTGTCAGGTAAAACAATATACAACAATACATTCATATTTTACAATATTAAATTATACAACAATGTTACTCTCTAATGTATGTATTTGTCATTATACTTCGTGTTGTAGTTGTGCGTTTACATTTTAATGTTAAATTTACCTAGTTGCAATTTAATTTAGTAACTAATCGGAATGTATGCCATAAAATATCAATACTTACCAAAGCTATTGGCATTATTTACAAGCAAAAGAAGTCTTTTTGCTTCATACATATTTATGGATAAACATATTGTTACAATGGGCTCAGTGGCGCATCTTGCGAGAGGCCTACGTCCAGCAGTGGACTGACACCCACTGATGATGATGATGATGTTACAATAAATAAACGATCTTATGCTTGTTGGTCTCCAATATAATTATTATCTTCTTTTTGGTTTCTTAATTTCATAATAATCTTGATACTTTAGCATACAGAACTTAACAGAAAATTAAACACCTTTCCATAGGTAAGATAATTAAGAAAGTTTAAAAACTAAAAAAATAGTCTTCACCATGTTTTAGTAGCAAGTTTTCGAGATGTTTATCTCCATATCTCTGGAGATACTCATCAAATCTCAGGTAATTACATAATGAAACCTCCGTGGATATGTACCATACCCATAAAAGTATAATCATTCGAATCGGTTAACAATTGGCGTAGTAATCGCGCAACAAACGTACTAAAAAAAATTAGACGTTTTGAGAACCTCCTCCGTTTTGGAAGTCGGTTGATAATATGTTTAATTATAATAAAATTGGTTGGTATCTACATAATTCAATATGTGAATTAATGATACCAATTGCAAAATTACGGAATGTACAGCGAATGTGATAATATAATATAAAATTAGTGGTATTGAATAAAGAAAACCGGATATGCGACATCGGCCGCTGTGGGAGCATAATTTGATAAACAATTACTGGGAGCCACCCTTCTATTGTAATGTACGAAGGGTATGCTGTTTTTAATACTATGTACCTACTTAATTGTAGTATGCTTCACTCTTTGAATTTATTTTATGTGATCTTTTGGAATCAAATTTGTGTCATTGGGCCGAAAGAGAGTTTCTATCAGCAACCCTATCCCCTCACCTTTTGTAGGTTGCACGGAGAATACAATAGTAGTAGGTTGTTTATTTTGATATTGACAAACCAACAACAATATTGTAGATTTTATTATAAAAACTCACGTTCATTTCATACTTATTAATTTAAGAACGGAAATTTAACGTGACTACGCGATGTCGATGTAGCGATCGACTTATGTTACGGCTTCATAGCTCTCAGCACTAATCTACTTTAAATTTTTCTGTACCGGCATTTTAAATCCTGATGAAGAATTCCGAATGAAGCTGAGACTGTATATGTTGATCACTATATCGACATTAAGTCACGTTAAATTCCTGTTTTTAAATTAATACATATTTTAGATGACTCATATCTGCATTTAAAAATGCATATTACAGTAAGCAAAAAATACCAGAAACATTGTAGGTCTCTGTTAACTCACTGTTTGAACAAGTTTTAAATATTATCGATAAATTGTAGCAATAGCATACAAATGTATGTTACTTTTACAAAATGTATCCAGTCAATGGTCGAGATATTGTGCAACTACGAAGTCTAACGGTGCGTACAGACTATGTAACATAACATGTTATAACACTGTTATTTCACATGTTTTGGATAATGTGGACACGGGATGTTATAAAGCAATTTATTATAACATGTTTTATAACATTCCGTGTCCACATTGTCTGCAACATATTAATTCACAATTTTATAACATGTTATGTTACATAGTCTGTACGCACCCTAAAAACCTTTGTTGCATAGAGCATCGTACTTTGATAATAAACAAAATGTATAGTGTAACATATTTTTGCACTCAGATAGACAAATGCTGGTAGACCGTAGACCTATTAAAAAACTAGAGGCCTTCCACAAGTATTTATGACATTTGAGATTATTTTTATTCAAAAAGAACACATACTTTCCACATTAAGGCCGTAGCTGTATCTCATACTCTTTACCGTTACAATATTAAATGATAATGTTTATATACACGTTATGGTAGATCTTTAGTAGTTGAATAGGTCTACCTGAATGAAATTTTTAGGTTATCTATATATCTTTTTATTTGTTTTAATTAATAAACAAAAAAATAAGATTCTCATCGGATTGAATATATCTATGCAACTAGTTTAACCAATATCGACAACACACGTTTTATTTGGCAAAACAAACCACTTAGATAATACATTTATATTGAATTGACAATGTAAGCGATCACGTCTCTTCTAATAATGACATAAAATACCTCTTAAGTTCTTTATAAACATCTAAGTGACCCAATATTTACAGTGCTTACCCTACAAAAATAATTTAGTCAACCACTATACTTACATACTTACACATATCTTATAACTTTAGAGGAAATAATATAAATATGTCTATGTATATTAAATGTACAACCAAAACAAGTATTTCTTATTTTTAAGTATTTTTACTATCACTGGTATCGGAATTAAATATTTTAGGTTCTGTCTGAGAGATTATTAACTCATGATAAAAAGAAATAATAGTAACTAATTATATAATATAACTTTGAAGTAATTTAATATGGTAGACGCATATTTCATGTATTCATTTGATTTTTGTTTTAGTCGATGAGTAGGCACAGTCACAAGCAAAAATGGAATTAGTAATAAGTATTGAATTACCTACATCTGCGAATAATCAATTATTTGAGATTTATAGTTATCGTAAGTTTGGATCATGATTATACAGTCCAGACTATATACACACTACTGTTTGTTGTTGACTGTCTAGTAGACCTAGGCTTCGTGCATGTCCGATACACTTCCTCGGGAGTTTACGCAACAACGTATCAAGATTGTGTCAGTAGTTAGCGGTCGCCGTGATCTTGCTCCGAGGAAGTGCATTGGACATGCACGAAACCTAGGTCGAGACAGTTAACAACAAACAGTAGTAAGTATGAATAGTCGGTACTGTTTAATTATGATCCAAAGTTACGATAACTATAAATCTAAAATAATAATCGTAACAAATAATTATTTTCATAGATGTAATTTTTATAAATAGAAATATTTTTTTGGTATTGGAAGAAAATCCTGTTTGCTTGAACCTTATTTTATAAGCTGTAAAGTCAACAATGAAGGCAACAAGCTTTATATTGATTTAATTGTTAATGCATAATTTTTTTTTTTTGCATGTTACCTTATTTATAATCGATTGCTTGAGAGAAACAAAGTGTATTGGTTATTATTTAGACTAAAACAAGTTCTCATGAATATCAATCTGTTAATAGTGTGTAATTTGGAATGTGCAACATATTTAAGGTTAATTAAATTCAATTTTAAATATTTATTTACTCATTAGGAAGAACACTCCAATGCCCGCTCTCGCTCTGGATGTTTTCCGTTTTGACAAATTGGATTTTGAAACTTATTATTCTTTGGCGTAGTTCATACATATTGAAATAACGGATACATACAGAAAAATATACCAAAAGGACGTAATAATTTTCTTACATCGTGTAGGTAACTATTGTTATATTTGTCTGACTCTACCTTAAAATTACACATGAAATTTTTATTTTCGGGTAGGAACCATGAAATTACAGCTATGTATCGACAACCCTTATAATTTACTAACATACAAGGTACTATATAAAATTTACTCGGAATAAATAAGTGTTCTTGGCGAATACCTGCTCAACGGTCACAGCACTTTTAAGTCAATGTTTTTAAAGTTCCGTACACAATTGCACCGCCGCAGTCGTATTATAAAAGTCACTTTTCCTTCACTAAAATATTCATAGTTGGTATTAAGCCGGAACTAGCTGTCTTATCTCAGCGATTAATTGTTGTAGCATTGAAGTTCTTATGAAGACATCATGCAATGCCATACTAGCAGTGTCTTTTATGCCAGTATTTTAAGCTTTTCCCGCTTGAGAACATATTTCAATAATCGCACCAAAAGAAATCCAAATCGTTTGATAACCCCAGTTGAATCAGGATGCTTTAATGTACCGCGATAATGATGAGTTCGGAATACGATAGGTCTTAGAAGAACGAGCTTTATCAAAACCAAACGTTACACAGTAACGTGGACCTTAGAAGATAGAAAATTGCTGTGAAGACATATTCCTTCACCCTGTTTTTTTTTCTATATCACTCATACTTAGCGTAAGAATTAGTCTGTCATATTCTGTAAAACACTCATCACGTCTTCAACAGTTTATTTTACATGAAACTTTCATAGTGTTATAATTTTCTTGATCCAAACTATATTCAGTTATTGTCTCAGTGCTAGCAAGATACTTCAGTTTTAACTTATGTGGCAGCTGAATAAACTCATCATTGGTCTTTACGTGTAGTTCTATTTCAAAGTGTCTTCTCAAGTTTCAAAGTGTTTTTAGACGTCGAGTGATCACAATCTGATGCTTGCAATTTCAGAGGGGTATCAAATCACTCTAAAATTTGAGAAGTATTTTGGCTGGATATTCGATCTCTCTTGTAGTTCAAGGATGTCTCGGCGAGTGTGGATGGTCTTGTCTCGGCGGAGGGTGATGCGGCACAGGCGGGGGGTAAGGACAGTACCGTAGTGGGGGTTTCTGTAGCCAAAGGTCTGGTGGTAAGAGAGGCTGCGGCCAGGCAGCTGGCCATGCTCGTCCTCCTAAAGCTAGCAGCTGTAAAGCGGCCGGCGTGCGAGCCCAGGCCGCTCGTTTCTCTTCCTCGTCCCCCGCCCCACCACCTCCCCCCGCGTACATGCGCAGCGGAGATCGAAGCAACTGCTGCTCCATAAGCATTAACTCCATGGGATCTCTGCAAATAATGAAATGTTCTCATGTAGTACACATATTGTATAAAAACACAAGCTGATACCCGCGACTTTATGTACACCAAGAATTTAGTAGCCTATGTTCATCCTCATGCTATAAAGTATATCCTTGTTAAATTTCAGTAAGATCGGATCGTCCGTTTAGGCGTGATTAGGTAACAAACAGACAGAGTGACAGAGTTACAAATGTTTTTATAATATTAGTATGGACTATGGATATTGTTGCTGCAATGTAGTCTGTGGTTCAATGTGGTTTTAAAATCTTTAAATAATTAAATCCATCATCAGTATAATTTTGGTAAAAGCACTAACACAAAATTAATGTCATATAAATATTTCAAATTGAATAGATCCTGTACTGTTTAAAATATGCGCGCGCGTCGATGTCTTTAATTCATCATTGTGACATTAACAATTTATTTTATTGAACAAATTGATATAGGTAATATTATAATTATAACCAGAAATAACACTGCGAATAACACTCTTAAAAAACAATTCGTAATAATACAATCGCACATAAATATGATCTATTTCAATGTTATCAGAAAGTGTACCTAAACTTTACCGTCCGCGAGTAGCTATTTTGACACAACTGATGCAGTTAGCGCGAACGCGTTAGATTCTGTGAAAGTAAACGTTTTGTGAGTTCGCATGTTCGTTGGTTTTCAGCGGTCCGTAGTCTATAAAACTGTTCGGGGAACTTCGGCCACCGGCGTGCCACGTGGCGTTAGCGAATCTCATAAACTTATTATTGTACGTTTTAATACAGCCGCTCGCATCGCATTACACCGAGTGTTACGCTATCGTTCGATAATAAAAACATCACGGCTTTCATCAAATTGTGTTCGATTTCTAAAATTGTGAGAGAGACTAATTTCGATGTAAAGTGTGTACACTACGTACTCGTAGTATAGATTATAATCCGTGAAGTATGGGAATATCGTCGCGTCGATTGTTTCGGCGAAGCAAGTTTACGAGAGCTAGTGTGGAGTGCGGTTAACGAGGCACAGCGCGCGTTTAGTGCACAACTGCGATGCCCTTTATCGGTTCCAGGAGGCTGTCCAGACTCCCACAGAGCACGGTTCCCGTTAACTCGCTATTTTCGCCTCTCTACGAAATTATCGGCACTCGCAAGTAGTAATGTGTAAACTCATTTGGCGCAGTGCTTTATGCTGTTGATTAATGTAAGTTTAATGAATTAAGTTTGACCTAAGATTTTCGCTGCAAACATTGCATCAATAGGTCTATCGATCGATATATAAGACGAT
Source organism: Cabera pusaria (assembly GCA_954871355.1). NCBI lineage: Eukaryota > Metazoa > Arthropoda > Insecta > Lepidoptera > Geometridae > Cabera > Cabera pusaria. Next base: position 21,127,008 of record OX940887.1, read on the forward strand.
TAATCGTCTCAGATCGATATCATATTATTATTTTCAATGGACTTCAAAAAGGAAGAAGTCCTCAATTCGACTGTTTTTTTGTTTGTTACCTCAGGACTGCGTTATTTGTTAACCGATTTGGAAAATTATTTTTTCGTTTCAGAAAGTATACTTTCTTCCTACATAATTTTATCGAGATTTGCTGTGTATCTCCAGAGATATGGGGATAAACACCTAAAACTTGGTACTGAAAATGACTAGCGCGGTATTTGAAGACTTTTTTTCGATTTGTAAACAATTTTAAATCATATATAACTAGCTGTTTTATCCGCATAGACATCGTTCCCGTGGGAATATCGGGATAAAAAGTATATATATGTTATTTCAAGGTGTATGCTATATCCATACCAAATTTCGGCTCAATCGGTTGAATAGTTTTAGCGTGAAGAAGTAACATACTTCCACATTCACATACTTTCGCCTTCATAATATTAGTAAGATTTTATTTCAGCAGAGATGCACCATAAATTGCATACACGTACTTAGCAATAAATGAGCATTGTGCTGAGATACGAGGCGTGTAACGGAGCGTGGCGAGCGAGTGCGAGAGCCCAGAGTTCCAAATCGGCGTGACATCACGAGATGCCGTGTCGAATGTAATCTATCACCGAGCGCGGGCTCCTGGCCCCGGGCGCCGGCGCTGGGAATTAAACAGGTAGTGCCCACACACGCTAACATATTATACCTTTTTTATTGATTCCACAATAATCGGTAGAATCCTATTAATGTCGAACGTTGCCGCGTTATTATAACAATCTATTAGATACACTCTCACAAAATTCACGCTAAATCACACGCGATAATTTTTTCAGTCACAATCGGAAAGAAAATCGGTTGCAACCTAAATAATTATTGTGGTTATAAATGTCTACAGAATTGTTTATTTTTTTATTAACCGACTTCACAAAAAAGGAGGAGGTTATCAATTCATCTGTATGTTTTTAGGGTTCCGTACCCAAAGGGTAAAACGGGACCCTATTACTAAGACTCCGCTGTCCGTCTGTCTGTCTGTCTGTCTGTCTGTCTGTCTGTCTGTCCGTCTGTCACCAGGCTATAGCTCATTAACTGTGATAGTTAGACAGTTGAAATTTTCACAGATGGTGTATTTCTGTTGCCGCTAGAACAACAAATACTAAAAACAAAATAAAGCTAAAGATTAAAGGGGGTCCCCATACAAAAAACGTGTTTTTAAGCGCCATCTATCTAATTAGTTTCGGTAAAATGACATAGATGGCGCTAGTAAACGAGCCCCGTCTTTCTAGATCGCGACCAAACCAAATATTCTTGGTAATATCAATTAATCAAATATATGAGGTTGAAACTCTGTTATATTTCGTATTGTACGGAACCCTCCCTAAGTGTGCGATAAGAGACGCGATGCTGACTCGCACTTGGCCAGTTTTATTTTTTGTGTATGTTACGCTATTACTCCGTCAATCTTGAACCGATTTGAATGATTCTTTTTGTAATCGGTAGGGTACGTTTCCAATGGTACCATTGTAATTTCATCGAGATCTGATAAGTATCTCCAGAGATATATTGATAAACGTCTTAAACTTGGTACTGAAATTGACTCGCGGGGCATTGAAGTCGGTTGTTTTAGTTTTTAAACTTATCTTAATTATTTACCAAGCAACATTACCACCAACATTATTTTTATGCATGGTTATTAATACCGCTTTTCCTTACACCTTAACAACTAATATGAATAATAATTGGCGTACTAAGCGACCCACCTCGGTGACTTAATAACTCAAACACAGCAATTTCCACAAGTCGGTAAACGTGAGTTAATTCGAGATCGGGGTTAAAGTGAGAAAGTTCCGGCGAGTGGTTATGTCGTTTCGGGTGCTGCGGGGGCGTTAATGGCGTATTTATTATGATCTCGGTATCAGCGGTAATAGCCAACACTCTCCGTCGGCAAATTACAGGGCGGCAAGTCTCAGAGCGCGATAGGAACGCGCCGCGCAGCGCGCCGCGTACTGCCGCCCTTATCGATATCTCGCCTCGCGCCCTTATCGATATTTGCCCGCGAATGCTTAATATTACTCTCTATCTGATAACTCTTGAAATATGATTTCCTTTCGTTAGCATTATATTGTTGCGCCGTTTATTGTTTATGATATTTTGTGCCGGAAATGTAGGCTTATCTTTACCAGTGCATAATTTTATTCATTGCCGTGGGTAGATCCTCCGCTAGATGTGAGAAAGCATTTAAATGCGAGCACCCATAAGTATAGTTAATACGTGTGATATAATTGTGGCGAGTCGAATCTCGCGCGACCGACACGCAATTGTCGTAAAAGTTATTCGTAGCTCGTAAGTGAATCGCACGCAATTAAAGAAGAGGTGCGCCCGAGCATAAATATAAATCCTCGCGCGGCTAAATATCGGCTCTGATTGAGCGAGGGGCGTATCTTATTAATTAATGGATGAAAAGCCGCCTCGGCCACCACGCCAAATAACACCGCCCGATTCTCACACAATGGCAATTCATCATACTTATTGTCTGACGATTTCGGACGTCAGCGAAGGAAGTCATTAAGCCGGAGCCGTCAGGCGGTGGTTTCCAGCATTTATATTCGTTTATGACGGTGTGAAAGAGAAACTGTACATGAACTCATAGATATCGTCAAATATGAACGAAAGATGCGGAAGTGAACACTCATTCCAGCCTTCGAAGTCAACCTACAATCGTCAGGTATCGTCAAATCAACATTTCATACGGACACTAGAGAGGCCTTCCGTGATGAGATCTTATCTATACTCCTACGCGTGAACTAAATTAAAGCTAAAAGTACAGTAGCGGTAGCCTTGTCAGTTGCGATCGACAACTAGTATTTTATTATTTATACCATCAATCAAAATGTTCACTTCAATCAATTTTACATTATATAGGTACTTACTACAAGAGCTAATGTCAGGGTTAAAACTTAATATTAGCAGAGAGTTTAAGATGCGACACAGCTGATAGAATCGTAAGTACATATACGGTTCTCTTATGCGAAAACTTTTGACACGGAAATGAAAACACAAACAATCGCTTTACCCTAGTTACTATGAAGGCAAGGGGGTAAGAAATAAATAAACTGGCCAAGTGCAAGTCGGACTCGCACTAGTAGGGTTCCGTATCACACTACAGTATTTTATAAGATCGAGCAAAAAATACCACTATCATTTTTCGCCAGCAAAAAAAAATAATTAACAAACTTTTTATTTCTTATAACGCCATCTAACGTCTAACAAAGGAGTTAGGGATCGACATTTCAATATAACGCCATCTAACGTCTAACAAAGGAGTTAGGGATCGACATTTCAATATAACGCCATCTATGGGACGTTTACCTAACTAAGCGTTCATAGATGGCGTGAAATGCCGAAAAAAACACGTTTCTTGTATGGGGACCCTCTATTATTTTTAACTTTATTCTGTTTTTAGTATTTGTTGTTATAGCGGCAACAGAAATACATCATTTGTGAAAATTTCAACTGTCTAACTATCACAGTTCATGAGATACAGCCTGGTGACAGACGGACAGACAGACAGACAGACGGACAGCGGAGTCTTAGTAACAGGGTCCCGTTTTACCCTTTGGGTACGGAATCCTAAAAAACAATATAAAACAGGATGTTTTAAAAATAATACCATAGAAAAACAATGTACTTATCGGTTGGCATAAGATAATAAGCAAGTACTAGAATAAAAGCTGAAGGCTAAGCGAGGGTCACGGTAGCGAGAGGTAGCGGCCGCGGCATCATCAGATCCAACGCAGAAGGACGCGGTAATTGCGCCGATAACATCTGGAATTAGCCGTCAATCACGACGGTGAACTATCATCGGCCGCCGTTGTATCAATTAATCCGAATCAGTAGCCACTACCGAAGCGCAATCCATTGGATTATCAATAGCCTTAATAATTCCGTCGATCATGCTCCCAACCCACCCGAAGTGATGCATGACTTGTGCAATGAACACGTCATAATTGTAGCTTCTGAGCTACCGCATTAAGCCTCTTTTGTAATGCTCAAAGACTCTTGAGAATGGAATATGAAAAAAATTATGGAATTTAATTTGATTAATGCATGCAACGATATGCCCCCGAAGCAAATCTTGCATGTGCTTGTACATAAGCTGTTTAACACATGAATAAATGGGTGCTTGTCTATTTATCATTTTGCACCTTGTGCTAGGTTTGATATCATCTTATAAATTCGTATCTGTAATTGTTTATGCATAGGCGATTCAGCAGGTTGCTAAACCGTATAAACATGTGAGCGAAATAGCGTGTTCCTGAGAGATCGCCGCGGGTGAACCGGTCCCTTTCCCGAGATGGTGTTATGTTGTGAGGCGTGTGTGTGCATCACACCGATGGTCGGATAATAGAAATGCGCTTTAATTTGTCGTTTAGGGCATAATGAGTGCGCGCCCTGTGATTACGACTCGCCGCCGCCGCCGGCCGGTCGGTGACGTGCACTGTTTCCACACGCCGCGCCCGCCCCCTCGCAAGCATCGCATCCTCGGACGTGTTAACACGTACCGAGGAATACTCTCGAATAACGGCAACACGTCACGACTATTATACCTATTACACCTACCTACATTATACATGGTATTTCAGGTTACGCTTTGTACCTACTATGAATATAGCTAATATTAGGTATATTAGCTATATTCATAGTAGGTACAAAAAGAGAAGAGAGAAGATCTAGATTGTGCTATGTAAGAAGTTGCATTGAGAAGTAATTTATTTTACAGTTTTTAATTCAGAAGATGCTTTGTAGTTAATTTATTATAGGTAAATAACTACAAGTAAATAGTCAATTCGCCGGTGTTTACATATGATTTCAACAGAATAAACGATAAGTATTAAAAATTTATGCTTGTTTAATTTATTCTTAATTTTTCTCTGAGTGGCGGTTGAGTGGTCCATGGGAACGCCGGCACAGCCTACGGGCTAATTCTCACCTCGCACTACGCCATGCGAACGCGTTACTTGTACTCTCACTGGATGAATAGGGAAACTCGAGTTTACTAAATATGTAATACGTTGGTACGTAGGACTAATGGGTAGGTAAGTCTTAAAATGCGGTAAAAAGGGAGATTACAAATAGGTATATAATATACCTAATTTTAAGAACTTAAAATAGTCTTTACATTCCCTTGTAAAGGGTAATGTCAGCTGGTATCATCAGGGTATTTGGCTCCATGTCTCTGAAAATTGATTATTTGTAAAAGGGTATTGATTAATTCTGTAGCTATAGGTACCTAGTACGTACCCTTTTGAATAAAAAAAAGAATTCGGTTATACAATTATAAATGTTTCGATACCTCGTAGATTATTCTATGTTATTCTAATTGAACATGGTCTATCCAGTAGATAACATATAAAATAAACATTTACTATTTACCAAGTTGACTATATATTGATAAAGTTGTAGATAAAGTTAAATAACGTAGGTACCAAGCACGGATCTAAAAAATAGGGTACGAATCATTTATTTATCTGTACACTGCTACAAATAAATGATAAGTCGTATACTGTAAGTAAAAGAAGCGTCTTTTAGATAACTATAAAATATATTAACAAAACTAGACTTATAAGCTTAAATAATTGTATTGTGTTGGTAATTTATTATGGTGTAGTGAATAATATCCCCAATTTCCCATCTTTTACACATATTGTCGATCACAAATTATGGTAAACGTCATTATATGGTATTCACAGATCAGTATTTAATGTTGTTATAATAATAAACAAAGTAATTTTACATACAAACAAAGGAAGATTTATAGGCCAATACAGCTTTACAGTGAGTAACTAAAACAGTGCCATGACATCATTCGTTTTAGAACAGCCATTTACTTCCTATAAACATTGGGCCAAGCTGATTCGCACTAAAATAAACGTCAAAGTTTATGGATGGCCCCGACTTTATTACTACAATATATCATAAGCTCTAGGTATCGTAAAACTGTTTATCAGAAATCTAGCACATCGATACCACATTTGCTTAATCTGGCTTATGATGCGAACCGTTTACGAAGATTAAAGATACTGAAGGGATTTTTTAAGGCGGCAACGTAACCTTATCGATAATATCTGCGAATAGCATCGCATCCCTAAAATCAGTGTTTCGATCAGCATTTTGGCACGTATCGGCCGCAATCAGCGAAGGTGCGTTTTTAATCTTTTATTCTTGTGAAGCCGCTCTCTGCAAATTGCAGGGCGGCCGGCCTAATGCCTTTCAACTGTTGCTAATAACCTGTCAATTTATCAGAATCGCCGCGAGCGCCGCAACACGTCGATTTGGATCATTTTAAGAACATAAACTAAACATATGGGACGCGAGCTCGACTTTGACCTTCTTAGTTAACCGGTGAATCACCTTGAAGGATTTAATGTATCATTTTTATACAATAAAAGGTTTTACATCTACTACGTTTTTCAACATTTTCACATTTTTATTTTAACATCATTGCGAATTTGTACATTATTAATTACCTATCGGCTTCAATACACGTACCTTCGGTTTTGACCGAGGTTTCGAGCGAGTCCGTCGTCCTTCCTCGGGAGTGAAGTTATGCGGTAACATCGTGATGATCACTACTCACCTACGTTTATTATAAATACGAAATGTTATGTAAAAAGTATAAAATTTTAAGATATTTGATGACGAAGCAATTGAATCTGGTTCTAACATGATACCGGAAAATATTGTTTGCGCGATGCAGGATCTATTTACAAGGAGAAGTTCAACCTACCCAGCGCCATCTAGATGTTTTTATGTTAAGTTAAATTGGTGAGTATATAGATGCATGGATGGATGTTTGTTGCCCCTTCACGCAAAAACGGCTGATCGGATTTGGATGAAATTTGTTATACAGATACTTTATAACCTGGATTAAACACACATGATAATTTTAGAGCGGGCGAAGCCGCGGGCGCAGCTTTGTAATAGACTTATAATTTTATATGATCCATTGACATTGCATATAATGTAAGCATCTTTTCAAGGCACAATCAATTGGAAATAATTATTTATAACAATAATGACAACGATTCAGCGTTTAGCACCTTGTCAACTATATCAACATTAAATATTTATTACCAGGTAAAGCTATCAGCTCTAATGCGCTTAGTCGTTGTAAACCTTTACCTAGAGGGAAACCTTTAGTTGTAATATTTGCCTTTAGTTAATGAGATAACATTGTTAATATCAGTGTGAAGTATTTGAGTACCTATTAAAGCTTCTTGCAAGAAATCCTTGACTTCTGCCTTTTAAGTGAGTATTTGAAATACCAATAAGCTTTTGTGATAACTATGAATATTTTATGAAGTTTCGATTATGTGATAGTTAATTGTCTGATTTTAATATGATTATAAAAATACCGACTATTATACTCACTACGATTTGATCTCGAATGTCTCGACTTAGGTTCAGTGATCTCACTGCGTAAACTCCCGAGGAAGTACATACATCGGACATGCACAAATCGGTATTTTTATAATCATGATTCAAACTCACTGTAACTAAAAATCTGATTTTAATAGTATGATATAGAGATATCATTTAAAAATTAAGCGACTATAGTCCGGCAATCTCGTGCGCGACCGTCCCTCGGGGTGTCAGACGGTGGCGGGGACGAGGTACCCAAGATGTCCGCGGGTAGCGGGTGGTGTAGCGGGGAAGGGAAGCGTGAGTAGTTTAATTTTAGACATGCGGCGAAAATCAACTCGCGAAAAGGTGTAGGTATAGACATTATCTGTTCTGTGGTATGGATGTCAAAACTGAAGACGTACAAGCCCAAGAACATTGACTTCTTTAAACGGTGACGTTTTAAACAAGGTTGACTTTTTTGACATGATCATTGGCATGGATGAAGACAGATCCTCCGTGATCAGTGGTTTTGAATATTTGTCATACAACTTAGTTAATTTTTTTATACCTGATAATAGCTTATCAGGTATAAACAGGTGTCAGGTGTAAACGCTAGCGCGTTTCACCACTATCTCTCCAGGTGGTAAGCGATGATGTGCTTGAAATAAAATAAAATCAATAAAACATTGTGAAACTTTTTAAACACAAGCTTTTTGTAAAGACAATGTCATGTGTTAGAAGAAGATATACTAATGATTATAGTATAAAATATAGTGAGTATAATATAGTAATACATACTAGCTACAACTACAATTTATATACTAGCCAAATTTGACTGTTCTACCATTTGCCATTACGGAGTTCCAGTCCCTACAGCTGCATCATCGGGTCAGTTTGATGATACCATAATTATTGCATTTTCACCGAAGATGCGTAATTACGCATCTTACATATCACATACATATACACATCATACCAAATCTGAGTCTAATCGGACGTCAGAAAGTAGTTCTAATTTAGCTTCCAAGTCCTACAATAACATACATATACCTACATTCTAACACAGAAAGCCTAAAAACCTCTGTACAATGTTCTATGTTGATGCATTTTGTAAGTACTTAGGTATAATCAGTAGTATAGTAGTCAGTAATAACGGATCAAACATTATCGACACGAACGCCATTAGGTTCTCGTAGAGGTATAAGACTATACTAAATCAATTAGATTTACTTTTTCAGTAAATGATAATTTGTAAGTTACACATTTTGAATCTTACCTATCAAAATCAGTCAACCGCGAGGAGTCTCTGAATCCTTTTGCGAAAGGATTGGAGTCAATTTTGAGTTTTGTGATGAGCTGATTTTGGTATGCAGTGACCGCCGTAAACACTGTCTCTGGAAACACGAAGGTCCGGTGCTGTTCCCGGGTCAGATCTGTGATGGGGCCGCCGCCTTCCCGGACCTTCACCAGGTGGATCCGGGGCTGATACCGGTGCATTGAGTTCAACACGATCTGCAAATACAAGATAAACTGGACTTAGTTGTGGACGTTTCATTTTTGTGATTTTTACGGTGGGGTAATTAGAATAGCATAACTAAATCACACGAAGCTGTTAACTGTGCTCTTTCATTCTTTCCTTAACCTTAGGATGACATTACAAAACCATTTGTAGGTAAAGAAGGAGACATGGAAATAAGTAACTAATATGTTGGCTGCCTGCCCCCACACTCTCTTTGGTAATGCTGTAGACAATGCTTCGGTTCTTATAGTATTTAAAACCGGCTTCGGGCACTTCGATAGGGCATTGTCTTTTTTCTAAAAAATATATAGTAACTTGTTTGATCGTCTTAATAATTAGTAACTGCACAAACCCGTTCTTAGAGACACTAAGACGAAATAGGACACCGACAGACGTTGCTATATTTAATTCGAACGATTCCATTCTAACTCAATTGAGACACCATGGTTGACTAATCTCTGAAACTTGAGAACGTTTCAAAATTATGCAAAACAACTAATTTATATTAGAAGACAGATGTTTGAAACGATGCCCATTCTCGCACGAATATGTAAATGTCGGGTTTCTAGGGCAGACGCCTAGAAAATAACTTATCTAATGCCATCGAATTAATAACATCGTTTGGATGGATCGCTTGATTTTATGCTCGATCATGCGGTCTGAATCCTACTATTAGAAAACCTAAAAAATACGTTTCTCTAGAACATTTAAGAACATTTAGATTTACAGAGCGAAGTTAACCTTTTGTCTATTCTACTATTGCAGCATAATTAATCGGTTCTTATTTACCGAGTTCAATCCCTGCCGTGCACCAATGAATTTTTCTATAGAAAAATATATGTGTGATTTTCATTATAGTGCCCCTCCGGTGAAGGAAAAATATTGTGTTAAGAAACCAACAATGCATGGTGGTAGAACACTATCTAGTCTCCGCATGGTTAGCAACCTAAAGTTAGAAAATCTGACACCAAAACATCTAATGTGTTCCGGCAGCTATCTTTGAGAGCCAGTTCCCATACTAGACCTAGCGTGCTTACCATCTTCGACCGCATCATCACTTACCAACAGGTGAGATAGTGGCCAAACGCTAGCCTATAAGATATTAAAAAAACCTATATTGATAGAGACTTCTATATTGATAGAGATCTACAAGTATACCCAATAGTAGATGGAAACGGTTGGGTCAATTAATCCAACTTGAATCCAACTAGATACAGGCCTCTACTATGGCCTCTGCGCTTGATCCTTAGATAATTTAGCTATAGACTCTTTGTGAGCAAAAATTCCTACACATCTTCCAATAGTACGAATAAGCTTTTAGGTGTCAATAAGTATACCTATCTTAATAAAATATTTCTTTTTCAGTCATCAAAGTAATCACTAGACTATTCTCATTCAAATCAACCATCCGTAGTTAAATTTAAAACCATTTTGACAACTAGTGCATTCAGTCGTTCTCCTATATAACCCGTATTCCAAAAACAGAACGTCGGCTACTAATTAATTAATTAACATGTGTTGTGCTGCTATAATAAGATATAGTAACAATGGCAATGTCGGTGATTTCTCATAACGTAACATCGTGGAGTAATTAATTGGTAGACAGAGTGTCCGGGCGTCGATGTGACGAGCCGATAAGCTCACCGCGCCAGCAAATTGTTCCCGACTTTACGGCTCTGATGAGATAATTAAACTCTGTAAATTAATTAATATAGCTGGCTAGTTATTTTTATTAAACAATCGTGTTAATTGTAACCGCAAAAGCGCCGACTTCTATAGAGGTTATCGACGATCGTCTGGCGGTTTTATTTTTATATTTTCACGAGTGGGCGCGTTTTCTTCACAGCGCGTTAAATTTTAATAACTCATTAATGAGAACTGCTATTGTTATGAATATTTCGGGAACGCGGTTCTCTGATGAAGTCGCTTTAGAATTTACCTAAACAACGCAATTTTATGGCTTCATAGCAAAGTGCTGATTGGTAATTTATACGGTTCATGAAATTTGAGATGTTACTAGCTGATTGTGAAAACAATTTCAAGCTTTATTTTCATTTTTAGTTTAGGTAGCTACCTATATTTAAATCCACGTTAATTTTAATGTTAATATTTTACATTAAGGAACATTTTCTTTTTTTTGATAATGCATATTTTTAAAGGAAATTAAATAGGAATTTAAGTATAAAAACTAACGAACTTCAATCGTGTGTTACGTACAAACACAGAACCTGGTGCGAACGAAGCGCTTGCCATTGACATCACGTCCGATCTAAAAATCATCTATAAAAAGTTTGAGGACTCACTAATTACTTTCTTATATTTATTATCTCCAAAGTTGACGTAGGTTCAACAAAATTTCCACGTGATAATCTAATATAATTAATTCGTCGTTTCCCTTATGAAGTCGGAGTTGATACGTCGTCGATGGTGGTACGTCGAGTGCCATCAAAAAGATTGCGGGGCGTGGTGTGCGTCATTAGCGTGGCTCTAATTTCCACACCTGCGCTCTAATGAATTATCGCCCCCGCCTCTGCGGCCAGAGTCACGAAACACACATTGTTTTAACATTATCTCAAGGCATTTGAAATGCATGAAACTCAATGCATTCCAAATTAACAACTACAGAATTTAATTAAAAAAACAAAAATAATTTTGTGTAATGTATACAATAACTTAAGATGTAGGTAGGACTTAAATTCCCTCCCAGTGAATTATTGTCATTTTAAGATAAAAGAAGAAGACTATAAGAGTTCAGTCGTAAAATTAATTTTAAGTGTTTCCCAGGCGTGAAAAATGATAATAGGTATAACGAACTTTACGGTAGGTAGTACATAAAAAAATAATTGGTAAATGTCGGTAGCACAATATAAGACGTCAACTTTATGTAAAAGATCCACAGACAGGTTTCCAAAGAAAAAGCGTCTTGTTCTGGCTCCTTCATTACTGTCCATAAAATGCCGACATGAACTGCCGATACTTGTGCGTTATAATAATTATTCGTCCGATGGTATCACGTACGTGCCTCAGTACGCAGGCGACGACACGCTCGCTCTAAAGGGATTCCACGGTACAACCCACCCGAATCCCCCCTTCTAGACAAGCTACGGGATATTAATCTTTATGAAATTGCGGTAAGACAGCATGTGGCTTGGCAGATACGTGTAATAGCGTGGAGGGCGTTGGGAGGGCCGTGGGGAGGGGCTGAACATGGCGCCCGGTGGGGGCCAGATGGCAGCCGGTCGTCGCCCGAGTATCATGTTTGTGCTAACGGAATATTAACATTTTTAAACGTAATGAGCAGCTTTGGATTCTTATACGTTTTTGGGTACTTTGTTTACACCGGAGCTACGTGTTTATGTATAACTAGATATATTTTTTGTTCACAAATAGCACAGCATTTTTCTTTAATAAATAGGTAGATTCTTAGCTATTTTATTATTTTCAAGACTTTCATACCTGACGTGTAGTACGAGTAACAAAGATACGAGTGAAACAAAACATACAATTTGCACATAAAACGTTTTAAAGACGACCTACATTTTATTTGGAAAGCCTCGTTCAAATTTTAGGTAAAATATTCATAGCAATTTATAGGGGATCTGTTTGAAATGGAGGTTTGGGTCGACGGGCCGAGCTGTCGATAAGCGTTGCGTCGATATTTCGATTAGCGTGCGAGTTGTCGGATTACGGCGGATTTTCGCCTCGACGCGACGCTCGGAGCCGACAAATTGGCCCATTTGTACTTCCGCCAGCCGCCAGCGAAACCTGTGATACTCTGACACCGCACATACTAACTACAATATTCTCAACAGTTTCTACAATCGGCTTATGTATCCGTTCAATAGATAGCCTGATTAGTTATCTTATATTGCTTGGTAAGTATACTCTGGTTCAGGCAACTTCAAATTAGATTGAAATGAGTCGTGAATAAGACTAGGTAATATTACTGATACTGAACGAAAGGTCCTACCTACTTAATTACCACTAAAAATAGACCATTCAATGTATCTCCAAAGTTTCTAAGCATTTCCCTCAACTTGACGAAGATAATCCAGCATAAATTAGGCGTTGACATCTCTAATGAGCTTTAGTTTGGAAGTAATTTGCCTGGCAAAGCTAAAGTCACAGCTAAAAAACTTGGTGTACTAAATAAAGCTAAGCAATAAGCACGCCTAGTAGCGACTTTTGTAGTACAAAGCGCAGATTCGGCCGCAATTGAGTACTGCTCGCATTTCTGGTAGTGCACCGAAGTATCTGTTGCAACGGCTTAACTCCCTTCAGAGAAGTCATTGGGTCAGTCGACGCAACGCTAATACACTTGAACCGTAGTGAGTCTTCGTTGCGATGTTGGTTCGCTCACTTAGCCTATTTTATTGGTATTATCATAGGAAATGCTATGATGAGCTCGTTGAAGTGATCCCACCCTCTCGATTTTACCACAGGAATTCGCGTATTTGAGAGAGAACTCATACACATACCTATTATTTATAGGTACGTGGTCCTCTTATACAACGTGTTTTAATCGTTTGTTCTTCCCACGTATCTGCGAAATGTGTAATGACCTTCCTCCCGACGTTTTCGCACAGATGTTTTATCTGAGTTGCTTCAAAAGGAGAGTTAACATACTCCTCTTTCTAAAGGCAGACAGTAGGCATGCAACGGTATTGCCTCTGGTATTGTAGATGTCGGTGGAGTCTACTAACCATCAGGCTGCATGCTGGGTTGCTACTCAACATTTATAATAAAAAGGATTTTCACAAAGAAGATCATTTCATTTTGGATTGATAGCTAAAATGCGCCCCAGTTAGCAGTAGGTAGGAGTAATATAGTTAGTAGACGCTATTTATGTGTAGATGATTTTCTTATGGGATTACGCAATCGAAAAATATAGTACATTTTAAGCAATCAGTTAACATTAGCTACGTTATAAATTAAAACTCAGACAAGATTGTTTTTCAAACTAGATTTCTAAAAACAAAATTAGGTAGGTATATAAATAATTCCAGATTGGGAAGTTACGAACAGTTACATATTTTTTCATTACGTTAAAGATCCTATTTCTTAATACTACGATTATAATTTGGTCTCCGCAGAAAAGTAAATTAATGATATTGTATTAAAAATAAACAGCAAGTGTTCATTCATTAGGAGATGTCAACAGATCGAATCGAGATGGCCGCGTGGGCGGGTACAATCGCGCACAAAACTTTTTATTTGCTTACAAAACTTAATTACTTAATTATCAAATACTTAGGTACACTGGTTCTTAATAAAGTCACAGAATAATGAATAGTACAAATAAAGTTTCTGATAAGTATCTGACATAGGTATAACGCCAAATAAAAGTTGTAGTTTGTCTAGCAGAAAAGTTCCTATAATAGGTTAGAATAATTTTAAGACGCATAGCTCAATACAATTATACACAAAATCAGTCATACGCAGATCACACACATTCAGTGACACACCCCATCACTCACATTAACATTCCCACTTAATGCTAGCATTCTACAGACATACAGAAACACAGGCATCTAATATAAATAGATAATAGGTTTCTATATACATTGTAAAGATATTCAAATAAGTAAACGTATATTTTTGAACATAATATTTAAGTTTAATAAAATAATGAGAGATGCTACTGGCTCCTAAAACGCAGCTCAGCTAGTTCTAGAACCTATGGATGTTTTATTATGTCAATAAATAAATGTTGTACTTAATTGTAATTAGTTTATAATGGAATCTATCAGACTGTCCCTTACAACAACTTTTGACTTGACATTAATATTTTAAAATTTAAAACCACTCCCGACTGACTATGTACTCCATAATCTTATCATTGACACCCTTCGGGTGAGCCCAAACACGACATCTCTGCTGTAGGTACTTAAATTGGTGAGGAGTAGATTTTTCTGCAGATTCCAGGAGATGCACTAGCATCAGGTCAATGTTCTTACAATATCATAGTAGAAGTAGGAGTACTAGAATACTAACCGAATTTTGAATTGATCAGACCTCTGAATGTTACTCTCACAGCTAGGCTCTCAAGGTTCTAGTTTCAACTCAAGTCTAACTGAAACGAAGATCGTCACTTCGCTCGGTCAAAAGAACTAACACAAGACATGTAACAAATATAACTTTTCAAAAGCACAAATATAACTTTTCATGTCGACAGTGCAGCAATATAAGTCAACGACAAAAGTGGTAAGCGATGATATACGATCCACTAAAGTAGCAGATTTTTTTGTATTTGCATCCATAATATATGTCCACTCAGTGTGAAACTTAAAAGATCTTATATATCTCGTTTGTCTTATAAATTTCATCAAAAGCGAATTTAAAAAAAAAGCCTTATCCACTAGGACCCCTTTTTGACCGAACGCCATGTAATTTACGCTCTATGTTTGCTCAAGCAAGCATGAGAATTCCACTTCTTGGTAGGTATATAAATAAGAATAGTAATTTATTTAAATGTCTAAATTATTTTCCATTTAGGATAAAAGAAACACAAAGTGATTAAGTATCTGTTTTCTCTCAAAACACGCAGGCGTAGCTACTTCAACCATTGATCGTGTCCACATCACAGAGTAATAATCATAAAGCTTAGGTCACCGATATAAAGTCATATTCAACAAATCAAACTATTACGATTACGACCAAAACACTAATCCTTAAACTTTATACCTTAATCAATTTCATCTTTATTGGTCCAAGCGTCTCGGTATTCAAGTTCACAAATTCATATGGAACATTAAAATAACTCAGAGGTCCGTAAACGTTCATCATAACATCGGTGGCAGTAAAATACCTCCAAATAAAATGTTCGCTCGTAAAGAGGCTGACATCGGGAGTCGAATGGATAACTGGTAAATCGTCATTTAACTAGAGAGGCGCACGTCGCTTCGCCGTCACCCGGGGAGTCACGATAAATGTCACCTCGGAATGAAAAAAGTATAAAAGGTAAAATTAAAAAACGGCCTCCGATTGAAATGAAGTGAGACGATGGAAACAGAAAAACAAATACAAATTGAAGTGAGAAATGTAATGTCGCTAGGGACGCCCCCCGCGATGCGGCCAGCTCGCGTTATGGCCTGTTCGTTACATAGCTGATATTGCAGGGTTTGATTAATGCCACACGTCACGTATCATTCGCATCGCGTCCTCATCCTAGCCGAGAGCCATAACTCACCTAAATGAGCTCAACTCTTCACGGAGGCGCACAGGTTATTTTCACACAATGACCTCGGACCTACCTTCTACTTCTACCAACTTTACAAATTAAGCAAAACCATGAAAAGCTAATCATAAACAGACAACAATATCTCGTAATATCTCGTTTTCGGAAGTAAAGAGAAGTAGGACTACTTATATATAGGTAGATACTAATCTACGACAGTGAGCGATGTTAATGAATCGCTGACAAGAACAATTTCGCAACTTTGCCGCTAATATTGTTCGTGTGAATACACTATAAAACATATTGACAAGGGTAACCACGGCGAGTGATTTGCCTGTCAGCTAACGCTAGTGAGTAACGAGACAGACACCATGTTTCCTGCACCGACTGCACGTAAAGCCGAGTATTTAGTAGCTGGCCATCGATAACAACGATTGGATGAGATAGCATACTGCCATACAGGTACACTGACTTCTTTGAAATAAACAATTGAAAACAACACATTTTTATTCTTACTTCCATTTTGTATAGTCCATGAAATAATTTTGCTGAAATTTTGTACAATGATAGCCAGTCCTATGGATTAGGCTATAAGATACTTTTTAACGCGGGCGAAGTCGCGAAGCATAGCTAGTTTAAAATAAAAACATAAGAAGCTCTTTTCTGTGTATCTGTGATATGTGTGTCTGTCTGTGGCATCGTCGGATGATCCGATTTTTATTTAGTTTGATTTTATTTGATAGGGTACTTAATTGAGATTTGAGAGTGTTCTTAGCTTTGTTTAAAAAAAATCTGTTCCGCCATTGTAAGATTATGAGCTCTTTTCTAGTAGATAAGGCTAATGAAAGCAACTTTCATTGGTATGATCAATTTGAAATAAGGTGTCGTTACTTCAATGATATTGCAAAGATATGTAACCTCGACCTGATACTGGGTCATCTTTTTCAATATGAAATAATAATATAATGCAATAAGTAAAAAAATAATTTTAAAGATTAATTAATTAATTAGTTTAAAGATTAATTTTGCACCTTCCCCATTAAAGCTTTATGATGAGACATGGTCCTGGGTTAGAAAGACACAGGACTATGTTCATAGAATATAGTATTTAATATCACTATGTGACTAATTTATATATATAATTTATATACCTTAGATATTAAAAGTTTATTTATTATACCAGCCCGTTTATAAAAACATCACACGAAACTTCTAACGGATATTTTGCTGTTAGATATTACGCAAACATAAAGCCAGAGAATCTAATATCTGCACACAGTGGAAAAATAAAGGTTTAAGACGGTGCTAAGGCACTGTTAACTTTAAGAGCTCTTGATATTAAAAGCTAACACGAGTGTTCATTCATAAATACAATGTAGAGAGTTAGAAAAGGTTGATCTTATACCTGAGATTATACGGACGTACTTACTTTGCACAGCGATATTAAAATGACTCATGTAATTTAAAGCTATAAAGTCAAACCGTTCTTTTCTGCTCATAAACCAATAAGGTTAAACTGTACAACAATTCACCGTTCGAAAACGACCTAAGTACTTAGGTAAAGTTAATATAGAAATTACGAAGAGTAAAATTTTAAAACATCGTAAAGTTTTCTAGAAGTGGCGACGCTATAAGAATAATTTACAGATCGTTTCTAAGTTTTCTAAGTGTCAACAAATGTTAACTACGGAGTGATATTGATATCAGACATAAAGTACATATCAGATTTGAGGAGTTGAAGGGTGATTATATGTTGTCCAAACCAGGTGAGTTATTTATGATGGATATTGTTACTGATAGACTTGTCAAATACAGGACGATAAACGAGGTAATAGCCAACGTGATATGAGGGCTACAAAAAGTAGTCTATGACACAATGTCCTATTATATCTGTGTCAGTGATAATTCAATGAAAATGGTGAGTCAATTATTGACGTTTCCAATAATACTAGCTTTAATACTTTTATGATATACGGCACGATACAAACAATAGCGATAAGTACCGTAATGTCTGAGAAATCTTTAAAGTCAAGTTGACTCATTTTTCATAACATTTTAGTATTGGAAGTTTAAAGGTCTTCTCAGTTTATGCTTCTTACAAAGTAGGAAAATGTAACTTAGGGAGTAAGGGAACAGTCGTGTAGTGGCAGTTGGCAGGTCCGAGGTGTACAGTAATTACTGGTGTAAGGGTACACCAAGAAACGATCGTGCGCCGCGGGTGACCGCCCGACGACGAATAACTTATTAATTTATATTACACCTAAACCCATAATCACCACCAACAACAGTCACCTGTCTAGCGTGTTTGTTTTATAATCACCTTATTTCGAAATACGTTAACGACGTGAAAATATCAACAATAATTAAAAACGCAAACGGTCATCGAGTTATTATTGATGTTTGTTGCCGTTCATTAAGACGAACCTCCGGTCGGACTGGAGCGGCCGCGTGGTGAGCGTTTTATTAAATTTTATCGGCTCGTTTATTTGCTGCAGCAGGCTCGAATGCGATAAATTATATGTGAATTTATTAATGAAATCAAAATATTTCGCGAGCATCGCGCGCATCCCAGCAGTGGTCCGCCGATGGACCTACCACAAAGTCTGAAAACATTATTTCTTCATGATTTAATTAAGTTTTACTACGTTGCACATGCCTGATTTTGCGTAACTCAGTATCTCTCTGTAAGTAGCAAGACTAAAATTGGAATATTTTTATCCTGCTATAGTAGCCCCTGGTCGATCGTAAGGCACAGCGGCAACCTCGTTAATCGCATTAGCTTTTTAGTTAATAACAGCTATATTACAATCCTAGCTCTAATCTAGTCATAACATAAAAAATTCTGTGTTTTAGATACAGTACCTTCTATGTCCATGTCACGTAATCACCATATGAGAAAAAGTGAATCATGACGGAGATACCACAGCTACATAAACAGCCTAAGTGCATTATAATTGCTTGGCGTACTTGACTCGGACATTGCATAAAGTAAAATGGTGATAGCGTTTGTTCTAACGACATAATTCGCAGGGTTACAAATGGAATAAGTGACTGTGAACATGAATAACGGAAGTGTGGTAAACCTACTCAACAATCAACTACGGTCATAATAGATAGAATCATATTTTTAACCGACTTCACAAAAAAGGAGGCGGTTCTAAATTTGATTGTTTTTTTAAATGTTCGGTACCTTTGAACTCCGTCATATATTAGGTAACCGATTTGGAAAATTATTTGTTTAAGACCTTACACAAAAAGAAAGGGTGTTATCAGTTTGACGCGTGTATCTGTGTATGTGTGTGTGTCTGTTTGTGGCATCGTAGCGCCCAAACGGATGAACCAATTTTGATTTAGTTTTTTTTTTGTTTGATGGGTGTCTCGATCGAGAGTGTTCTTAAATTAGCTTTGATTCATAAAAAGTTCAGCCGTTATAAGACTGAGCTTTTTTCTAGTTAATGACGCTATGAAATTAACTTTCATAATGTCTGATCAATTCGAAATTCGGTATCCTCTTACTTCAACAATATTGTAAGAACACGGTAGTATTGACCTGATGCTGGGACATCTCCTCACCAACTTACAGCAGAGATGTCGTGTTGGGGCTCATTGGAATGGTCTCAATGAATAGACTATGACATAGATCAGTTGGGGGTGGATATACATTTTGAATTTAAGTATTGTAAAATAAGTTGCCTGGTTTTATATTGTCATTTGATGTTCCCACAATTTATAAAACATTCTTTCTTATATTTTTTTAATTTTTATATCTTATAGGCTAGCGTTTGACCACTATCTCACCTGTTGTTAAGTGATGATGCGGTCGAAGATGGTAAGCAAGGATAGCTGCTGGAACACATTAGATGTTTGGCGACCGATTTTCTAATTTGAGGGTGGTAGCTGGCTAGGCGGACACTATAAGATAGTGTCCTACCACCAAGTGGGGGTTGTTGGTTTCTTAACGATGGTTTTCCTTCACCGGAGGGTCACAGTAAAAGAAGCACATAAATTTCTCGATAGAAAAATCCAAAGGTGCACGACTCTATACTACTTATAGTACCTATTATTTATTCTGTGTATATATCTATACCTATCCGTATCCAGCGCAATAAAACTGTATAATAAGATTGCATTAGTTTTTCGGTAATGCCGAGTTCACACCAGGGCCGGTAGTCTCTACATGCATAATGATGAATTTCGAGCGATAATCGTCGATACGAAAAGATATGCATACGAAAAGATATAATAACTGTATAGCTGCATCTCATTCTAGCAAACGTTTGCGATGACAAGACGCATCGCTATCAATGAAGAGACTTCCACCCCAGGAGATTTTTGTTATTCAACTTCCTAGGGATTTAGTATCGATATTAAGGTACCGGTTAAAGGCACGGACACACCGCGGCGTCCTGGGATCTGCGGGCGCGATCTCAGTATATTTAAATTTTTTACTGATCGCGTTTGGTGTGAACCAGTCGATACAATTACTACTGCGCTATCTGATGGCCGCCTAGATCGCGCACGCAGCACGCCGCGGTGTGTACTCAATCATTTGTCTCGGCAGAAAATTTAGGCTGGTATTATAGATCGATAATAAGGTTCACAATTGAGCTATTTGTTTGTCTAATTAAGCACAATTGAATTGATAGAAAAGTATCGAATGAGTATTTGTTGAAACTCGTATCCAACATTCCTAGGAAGTTGAAAAACAAAATTCGCCTTCGAAGCTGGTATACCAGGTTCACCCTAGGCGAATTTTGTTGAGCCCCCATTAGGCCCCTTTTTCAACCGACTTATCACAAAGGAGGACGTTCTCAATTCGAGAGAGTTCTCAAATTTTATGTTTGTTGTCTCAGAATTCCGTCAAATCTCAACCGATTTGGAAAATTATTTTTTTTGTTGATAGAGTATGCTTCCCGTGTGGTCCCATTCAAATTTTATCGTTATCACCGGAGATATGGAGATAAACATCTTAAATTTAGTACTAAAAATGACTATCGCGGCATGTGCAGTCAGTTTTTTTCGTTTTGTAAACGATCCTTAATTAATTATAGTTTTATGACGATACCACAATTTAATTAATAGATATATCACTCTTATGTTCTCTTTTAATAACTCCTTTTTCAGCATGTATTTACTGAGGTTTGTTATTAAAGTAAACAGCTGAAACGTCGTTCATTAATCATTGTTTCTGTACCTACGTGGTAGCAGCCGATGGCTGAGTGGGTGCTTGCATCCATTCATTTACATATTTCTTCAATTATGAATAGTTTTTCTTGAAAATAGTTAAATTAATTACCAGTCAAGTCGTAATTACAGACTAAACATTAAAATTAACGATAGCAAAAATATTTCTGACAAAACCGTTTCAAATTATTTTTGGTTAGCAATTCTATTTTACGCTACCCATAAAAAGACAGAACATAAGTAGTAAACGAAAAAAGTAACTACACAAACTTAATTATTACTGTATATGCATAAGTATGATACAACTAACTGTCAATAATTGACTTAATTTCCTTATTCATTTACTACCTTAACTTGTGTATACCGAGTAGCTGTTGATAATTCATCAGGTTCATAGAGTTTTTGTTGTACAATTAGGAGGTAGTCACGCGGCTAGCCATGCCGAGGCAAGAATAGTAACCCACCTTAACTTGTTTCTACGGCTCGCGTGCTCAGCACTTTATCAACAGAATTAACCAGTCAACCTACCAACATACATTGTGGTAAATTTATTACTATTTTAAAGCTTTTACTCGTAGAGTTTGCCCAAAATGATTTTAAATTTTTCAGAGTAAATTTATCAAATATGTACCTATTATTCTTTATCCGTGACCGTGATAAGCATCATGCGTCAGTTTTTGGATTACGGGAAAGCCAATTAGGTGTGTGTTTTGGTTAGAGCTGGAACCATCCATCATTGCGCTCCGCCCTCGGTCGTTCCGTTCCGTTGCCCTTTAACTAATTTGGCTAAAGACTACACCGACCGAGTAACAATAGGTACGTTATAAACAATATTTTTAGGTTTTGAAGAGTATGTTCAAACATCGAAACAATACATTAGATACCTAAGTTCTATTTATTTAGACTAGTACAGCCGATACAGAGAGCTATAGAGCTCTCGAACATCAAAGAGAATCCATTTAGCTAGGAGCTTTGTTTTCACTGAGCTGGCCTATAGAGCAGAGGTCTGAGATCATTGGGTGAGTGACAATGACAGTGACATTTGCCGAGTGGGTGCGGCTAGATCGCACCTGCATCGCCGCAGCGGTGCTAGCAGCGTTGCCGGCTGTCGCGCGACATGTGCGACTAATTTGTTGGCCGCAACGCACTCATTACGGCCTCGCCGACGACGCCCGAGGTGTCGCGGACACCGGTAATTTTGCCTGTAATTCTGTAAATTGCCACACGCACGAGGAAGTGACACACGCCACGAACTCATCCCGAAGGACGTGTCAGAGTCAGTAATTGTTTGTAAATACTAAATTGAAGGCAATTTTGCAAAAATCCTTTATTTTGATGCTGGTACGATTGTAGACTAATGAAATTCTCGTGTTTTTCTAAAGTTTCTCAGCAAAATCGACTAGAAATGGATTTTCTTAGATACATTTTTTCAGTAAAATTTTTAAGTAACGGAGATGAAACGTCAGAATGTATGATTAAATATCGAAGGATAATTTATAATTCTCGATTTGCAGTGCAGCACGCACTCAGACCGCGCGCGCGCTGTGAGGCAATAATATGCTGACCATTATACAATTTCTAGAGCAGAACCGAGTTGACCGACCGTATGTGAAAACATTGCAGTTTCAAAGTAAGTATGAGGAGGCGAGTTAACGATTAAGGTTTATCTATCAATGTATTACCTGACAAACTGAATCCAGTCTAAAGCATGTAATAGTTTCTGTGAGCAGGATATACCGACCTGTCCGTTCTTGTCCATCTCGTTGTTGGTGAGCTTGACCTTCTCGAAGGAGACGACCTGCTTGCGCAGCTGGTCGCCGGAGAAGGGCGAGTCGGGGTGGGGGTAGAGGCGCGCGGGGGCGGGCGGGTCCGCCTTGCCGGCCACCAGCCAGGAGGAGCGGTGGTAGGCGTAGCGGTACCGCTTGCCGTCCACCGGCACCACGTCCAGCAGCACGGCGTAGCGCGCCTCGCCGCGACATCCGGCGAACGACACGCGCACCGTCGGGAACATTCGTCTGCACAATTACATAAGAAATACATTTAAAAACGGGATCATTAAACATGCACTTAAAAAGTATTATGTTATTGCAACAAATTATATCGACATTAAAATTACTACAACTATAAAACTTGAAGGCCAACACCGGACCTCACCGCGCTAATGACCTCGTAAGAACCGACGGAAACTAAATTAGACATTACGAATACAAAAAGCTTATAATCCCCTGAAAGTGTTTTACGAGACCAAACACATGCTCGCAATAAAAAAAGATGATTAATGCACATTTAACAAAAACCTGGCAGAGATCCGGCCACGGACGGTGACTTGTATAATTACAGGGTGAAACGAGAACTAGGAAATCAAACAAATATGATGTATTCGATTTTAATGCACCCTTAAATGGGCTGAAGCGCTTCCTGCCGACTGGCATCGATAACATCTCGCCTTCGTTTATTTATGTAGCAGTCTTTCTTATTATACCATTTTTGCCTTTAAACGGCATTTTGTAATTTTGAACCGAACTTAAGTAGTCAAGGGCTTGTCAGATAAAGTTAGATGTAAACGTCCGATACCACAATTTGTCTATCAAGACATGACATCAAATGTCGTTATCGCAATACGACTTATGACTCTATCCGTTTTATGTCGGTGAGGCGATAGACGTACTATTGCGTTAAATACTCATATGAAAATATGAAATGGTATACGTATACAGAAAGTTTTAGAATCTTAATTTGTACACATTGTATATATTATCATTTTGACGTAAACAAATAAAGACAAATTATTTAAAAGTTTTGAGTTTGGTCATAAGTACCCGCAAAAGTAGCACAAAATCATAAATCTATGAACACATATAAAAAAAACAGCGTCAAAGCAAACGAAGGAAAATATGATACGTTTAACAAATAGAGGAAATCTATAAAACGTTCAAAGGTTGAACTCGGAGGTTGGGTGCGACGACGATAAAGCGCGGAGTATTGAGGGCCTCTGTCGAGAGTTAAGCACTAGCCATAAATAAATCGTATTAAGGTGTGTTTGAATGGTGGCTCCGTATCGGTTGCGCGGGATCTCTCGTCGAGTTCGACAATAAGTCGCTGTCACCTGCGTTTATGAGCGCGTCGTTAAGGCGAGTGGCGCGATGTCGCAGCAACCGTAGTGCCACCCAGCGAGAGGTGTAATGAGCTACATCCATCATGGATAACAATCGAACGTGATCACCGTTTACGTCATTGCACAGTAACAACTAATTACGCCACAAATGCACTGAATACCTGGATCACTGAAACTATACTGTAGTACGATTACGAACAAGCTTTATATGCTAAGTGGCTTGACCTAAAATCGTTGAACATTTCCGAGTGACCTTTTCTAACACTAAGGAACGGATCAATATTAATGGCGCATTTTGCGAGTAATAAAGTTGGTAGAGTCGTCGGCGCAGTCGGCCGGTCGCATTTACATAATTCATTAATAAACGTCTCTCTGCGATGCCCTCGGATAAGCTTAACAAATACTGACTGGTAGACATACCTTAACGACAAGTGCGTGAACTTTCAATGAAAAATATTGTTGACAATATTTCATCTCGATGTTTGTAAGTAATTGATTGCTGTTTGCTGCTGCAAATTGTACGAATCGTTTTGTAATGTTTATTCGTATATCATGACATGACAGTAAATCTTAAAATCAAAAGTTACGTTTTTATAGTTTTGAAAGTTGTGGTTAGAAACCACAGTTATACGACAAGGGCGCATGAAAGGAGTCCAATTTAACTCGAATGAACGCACCAATTATGGACAACCGCATCCGGAGCGAGGCGCGAAATTCGTCCTCACTGTGATCCTCCCTCCTCATTACTGTTTGTTAAATAATAACTACATAAAAATACCATTCTTACAGAAATTATACCTATGTAAACCCCTCCACTTAGTGGTGAGCATAATTGCATTAGATAATACGATTTTGATAAAGACAGTAGGTATAGGCTAACGTTTGAACACATTCTCACCTCTTGGTAAGTGATGATGCGGTCAAGGATGGTAGCACGCTAGCGTGCTACCTCCTTCCTTTCTAGTCCTTTCCGTCCTTTCTTCCTTCTTCCGTTCCTTCTCCGTCCTTTCTAGAGCCCATTCTAGGCCTAGGCCTAGAATGGTCTCTAGAAAGGACAGCTTGAGGGTGCTCTAGAAAGGACAGCTTGAGGGTGGTAGATGGCCAGGCCACAGAATAAATAATAGTACAAATAGCCAGGCGTACACTAGATGTCCTACCACCATGCGGGGTTGGAGGTTTATTAACGATGTTTCCTTCACCAGAGGGTGCCTCTATGAAATGCGCACATACATTTTTCGATACAAAAATCCATTGGTGCACTAGGGGATTGAACTAGCCACTTCTGGCTTCAAAGCTGACCATTCCCACTGCACCTCTGGGCCTTCAACATCTGCCAATTAAATCACTTACACACTTACAGTACCTTAATGTCTTGGTTATAATCAAATATTGTCGACCTAATCTGTTGTAAGTAGCTATTAAATCACTGTTTTATCTCTTATGTGTCTGCTTTCATATCTTTGTTGTATAGCCGATGCGTGACTATCTCAGATAATGCACCTACATATATTAAAATCAATGGACCGTTTTTAATACGAGTATGATCGATCGTTTTAGAAACCATTTATCTATAGCAAAAACAAAATAGTGATTAACATTTCGCGATTTTTTGTGCATCAATTTTCATATTTTACGGCAATTTGTCAGAATATACTCGTACTTTTCTGGTCGAGCTTGTTTGCAATTATTATTTATTGCAAGACCAATGTTATTTAAGAGCTAGTATTTATCCAGACTATCATCATATCATCCAGATTTTTAAAACGTTTGTAACTCTGTCACTCTGTCTGTTTGTTACCTAATCACGCCTAAACGGAGGATCCGATCTTATTGAAATGTAACAAGGAGATACTTTATAGCATGAGGATGAACATAGGCTAATTTTTGTGAAAATAAAATCACACATAACATAAATATCTCCGATCACACAAATGTTTATTGACAGAGCTTTACAGTGATAAAATACTTGGTGTACGTGAACGAAGTCCTAGGTATCAGCTAGTCAGTTATATGTTTTTTTCTGTTGGACCCGTCTAATTATTTTAAAGGCTGGAAATAAAGAGCTAAATATCGAGCTAAGTAATGTGCTATAAGCACAGAATAAATAAAAGTCCAAATAGGCGAGGCCCATGTCCAACAAGACAGAGACAGCCTAATGATTATAATGATGGAGTATTTATCAGTTATTTTGTAATATCGATACTTTATCCTAATAAAAATGTATAAACTCTGCCCACTGTTTGGTAATTAACTATTAAAATATTTATTTATCAGTTATATCGATTTAAATTATACCCTGTTAAATACAGAGCTAAATTTAATGAGCAATGACACAATTTTGACTTTTAATCGAAAAACCTGATTGAAGGACAACTTTCCACTCTTGAAAACATAATAATAGATATGATAGGTATTTGTGAAAATAATATCGATATCTAGCGCCTTAAAGTAACGAGCGCAGTGTAGTAACTTGCAAAATTCTGTAATTTGAGAGTTTTGTGTGCCACAGTTTTGCTTACAGATAGTATTAATCATCATAGCTTACCACGAAGCAAGTAGGTACTCTTACATGTGCAGTAACTTTATACCATAAGAAATAGTAAGTACACGTAAAGGGATGTTACATATATAGATTCTAGAAGTACATTTTCCTCTATTATTTTACAGCGAAAAATAAAACAGGTTGTTTATGAGACATACAGATATGACTGTTTTAATGAAATGTCGTCCAGTTGTGGTAAAACGTCGCACGCAACGTTAGTCATCTACATTGATAAATTAACAAGTCATTTAGACCTTATACATATTAAAACTGTGGTTATAGAACACAAGACGATATGCCTTGTGTTTATAAATATTTTTATTTTATGTATAAATACATAATTTTTTTTTCATATTTTCTGTACAAATATTATCAAATTGAGGTTCTTAAACATTAAAATAATAACATGTAATAAATGTACAAGATTCAAGTACTTATTATACATTATTTATTGTAAGTCAATCCAAAAAAGCTAGTCTACAAATAGAGAGTGATGTTAGTGTAAATAATTTAAGTGTATATCTACGAAGTCGCGTGCAGCGTGTCAGTTGTCTGTCGCTCACGCGTCTCGTTATGTCGCCACGCGACATCCGTCCCGCCGCGCCGCGTTACTCGCTGCTAATCTCGCCATTCAAAACAAAATATCCAGTTACCGCAAACCTCGTTCGCCATTCGTGTGAAAATGAACAGATACACCAATAAAATATTAAAACATCCAACAGGTTAGTCACTTCGCGATGCTATAAAACTGGAGATGCCTCCACGGACTCAACGGCGACGGGAGCGCAAGCGCCACGGGAACTGTCATCTGTCACGCCGCCATTTTAATTCCTTTGTAAATTAAACAAATTGACACTTGATATGTTTTGTCGTCTCTCGGGTAATCGCGTAAAATGGAACTCACTTTTTATTACTTTTGTTGAGTTAAAGGTCCTCAAGTCGCTATCTTGTCAGATGATCTCTTTTCGCGTTGCTTCTTCAACTTTGAAATAAAATTAATATTGCTGTACTGACTTAAAAGTGAAATCGGAGACATAATCATGACAAATATTTGGTTGAATCGCATTTGGGATTAATGGGAAATATTATGCGGGAGAATATGTTACAAGCTCTCGTGGTAGCAAATCAAAAAGTCTCTTCATCAAGGAACTTTCATTTTTACGACCTTGTTGTACATGAAAAATAATGGAGACATAAATATTGTGAAAAGTGACGTTTTGTTAACGACCTGGACGTACCGTGCGTAAAGTAGCCGCGCCGCAGGGGCCACGCTGCAGGAAAACGCTTTGCTAATTAAAAATTCTTCTTTGTTTTTGCGTTCAGATTGTAGTTATGCGAGAAATGTTTTATTGTTTAACACACGATAATTTACAATAAGTAACATAGCATTTAGTCGAAGCGTGAAATTCCAACCTAAACCGGAATCGACTTAAATCAGTTCACGCTGAGTTTCTTTGTTCGCACTTGTGATTAACAATAGTTATATACCCGAGCTTCGTTACGTAATTGCGTTATTTTTCTTCTAATTCTGAAGTGTTGCTTAAGACGCTGTCAAACCATACAGGTTACGTACGCCCGAGTGATGTATGTGTTCATCGGATATGACTCTTAGTAAAAACTAATACCTAAGTAAAAACTTACCTTATACAGTCTACGGGATAAGCACTAAACTTTCCTTTATTTATTGCAAGTAACTTTTTTAAAGAGAACACTTAAGATGTTGGAAATATTATAATACTCGTACAGATTTGGAGCGCGTCAGATCAGATTATATCTTTAGAAAACGAAAAGGGCGCGCAAGATATTATAGGCCCAGGCTAGTTTGGGGCCCACGGAATGCTAGCGATATATTATACCAATACCTTAGAGTAGCTAATACACTTATTTCTATTCATTTCTGATTGTAGTATTGGTGGATATAATTATCTAATTACGTAATTTGGTTATTTTTTATGTGGTAGGTATACTTATAAGTTGAAGTTTTGCTAAAATATCGGAACTATTTTATGATATAGTAAATTTTAAAATTTCGCAATTTACACACATAATTATATTGTCTTCTCGTGTCCACGGTCAATGCGACTTGATCGAAACGTCGAGGTAAATAAAAATATGTTTTTAGCGTGATAAGTCCCGTATAACAATATAATTATTTTATGCTATTCGTAAGTTTTGTCACCTTCTTCCTACATTGTTAAAAATAAAAAAAATGTTTTTTTGATTTGATTTCTTCATTTAATGACAATTAGAAAACATAATACCGAAATGAAATAATTTTAAAGTGAAAATAAAAAAGTAGTACCTATGAGTAGTGAGCTATTTCGTAATTAGTTTAAGTATATCAACTGGTGGTACATATTTTTATTCCACACTTTCTTAACTTAATTATATAACAAGTTTAGTGCTAATAATAAACTAATTATGTAAACTAATTATTATCAATAAGCAATTATAGAGCATTTAACATTAACAAGGTGCCCTTTAATGATTATCGTTGGAATCTGCCCGTGAGGTTTTATGTGACTTCCGGCGGAACCCGACGACTCGCCATAAACCTAACTACACTACACGATTGTGGATATGCAACGTTCGCCCTCATAAACAGTAGCCCCACTCCAAATTTTGGTGTAGGGGTCCTCGACAAAATTATTAAAACATTGAACGACCCTTTACAGTTTTATAGGCTCATAAAATAGAAATAGATGTTGTAAAATGTAACTTTTACAGCATTTATGATAAAAAGATTACTGATACATGTGATTGTGTTCTTTAAATGGATGAAGTTCACCTGCCATCGCATCGATCGATAACTAAAATATTAAAATAAACTAGTCTTGACTTTGGTTAGTCCAGGCAGCCCTAAGGGGTCTAATGTAACATCTCAATCAGTGTTAAATCAATCGTCGACAGTCCAACAATTCCTTGTGCGTGCAACACGTTTTCGCGTGTCATTTCACAACCGCCAGCTAGCTCTAATAGTGTAAGTGCGTGTGTGGGTCGTTTTACTCCGATTTCCATGGCAATTAAAAGCTGGACGTCACGTCTCAACGGCTGATGTACTGTAACGTATTCTATCGTAGAGATGGAAGAGAATAGACTGTACGACGCCAACGGTTTCGTAGCTCGATACGCGAAAGTCACTTTGGCGGAATCGTCCTATACGTGATAGGTCGACCATTGTAAACGCATAATTGACTAATCGTGACTTGATGTAACTAATCATAAATACAAAAGCTAAAAGGAAATACGCATTTATTTAAACTGTATGATAATGCTATGATTGCGCAATTTACGCATAAAAAGTTGATATAGGAGCGTTCAATGTTATTACTTCAAGTATGTTGCAATATGTAACGGAAAACTGCGAGTATATATATAACAATGTGCTAAATTAACTAGGTGCCAATCTGATTTTTGTTTACAAATGCTACATAATAAATATTATTGCTTAATGACATAGAAAATTGTTATAAACTGTTGCATACACTGGGCATGCTTGTACGTACTCAGTTTACTCATTATTGTAATCTTACTGTAAGGAAAGTATCTCATCAAATTTGAACTAAAAATAAAAATAACTTTCGGATTGGACCGTATGGAAACATAAATAAATATGTCGTTTATTTAAAAGCTATGAATAGAAGAATACTAACAGGCGATATAGTGGTCAAAACTTTAAGATATATAAAAAAATACACATGTAGTTTATGTAGTATACCTACATGCAAAAGTTGCCAGGTCTCATAGTAGATATTTTCCTACGTAATTAATAGATTTATACGGGCCTTACGACTTTATTTACCTACTCACCCTTCTAAGCGATATGTTAGAAAAACTTGTTATCGTCACATGTGACTTGAATTAAGTGAAATTAAGTGCCTTTGGTACAGTAATTTTAAGTTTTGTATGTATTTTATTGATAAAAGAGTAGAAAGTGATTGTGCTTAATATACAAGCAGAAAGTGATAATATACGCGCGGTGAAATTCGACATAAACATATTCTCTCTTCGAGAATTAAGCTAATATGGTTCACTGCACTGCTAACAGAACTACACGGCCAAGACTATTATAAAATTTATTCCCACCATATATACGGTAAGTAGTAACAATATTTTTTCCATCGCTTAGTAGCTGGGTGGCTGTCTACAGAACCGCAATTATCTCATCAGTGTCCTATGTACCTTCGGTAATGGAGTCAGCAGTATCATGCACAATTATTATTGCATTAGTCTCAGAGACGACTAAAATCACTCACACTCACTATGTCACTAAATACATGACTAAAAAATAAGCATATCATCAGAGAATACCAAGAAAACACGGATAAAACAGTTAATTAAAAATAATCTCTAATATAAGGTCTACAATTAATAAGGACATTTTATGGTTCTATCTTTTATACTTTAGGCAGCGTACGCAAAATAAGTAACTTTTCTGGTTGATTTTTTACACCTTGTGTCCGAAAAAACCCAAATATCTTACGGAACCCTATTTTTTTCCAAAATAAAATTTAGCCTATTAGCTTTCGAATGGTGAAAGAATTTTTAAAAACGGTCTAGTAGTTTTTGAGCCTATTCATTACAACCAAACAAACAAAGTTTTCCTCTTTATAATATTAGTATATAGGCTAGCGTTTCTCTACTATTTCTCCAATTGTTAAATGACGATGCGCTTATATAGTAATCACAGTTAATAAACTAGCTAGATTATATCACAATAAGAACCACATGGCAGATATTAAAGGCATTCTTGTACTTGTACCAAGCTCCTATGCCTACAACTATGTTTCTTGCTTACGACTATTCGCTTGAAGAAATTTAATAACCGCAGTAAAATGTAACAGTAAATGCACTGAGCATTCTCAAGGTGTGTTACATTTAAGTATAATATGTAACACATTAATGACTTAATTATAAATTCATAAAGGTTGTTATTGTAAATTAGTTTAACGACTATTTCATATGCACTTTTCATTATTTATAGCTAAGAAACTGTTTTAATGTATAATTGCGACAATTAACAGATATAACATATTATTGACAAAATTCTTCATTGCGTAAGTTATGTTCTCTACTTCTATGTAGATACCTAGGACGGTGGTTGAATCGCCCATCATCTTCTACAAAGATTAGTATGATCCACAGAATCCTAGGTAAGTATGTGGTATGATCATAGGTCTGTGCAAGATTTGCGGTGGAAGAGAAGCTCAAACTATGAAGAAGAGATTGAATATGATGCAAATTGGTACCTAGGTATAGAGATAGCAATTTTCATCACATTTTCTTCGTCTTATCCATATTATATGCTTAT
Organism: Cabera pusaria; assembly: GCA_954871355.1. Lineage (NCBI taxonomy): Eukaryota > Metazoa > Arthropoda > Insecta > Lepidoptera > Geometridae > Cabera > Cabera pusaria. The sequence continues at coordinate 21,159,275 of OX940887.1, forward strand.
AATTGTGGAGAGGGCATCTTATTATCCTAAAGTCTTATAGGTAGTAAGTTTCTAGTATCCATAACAACATCAAAATCCGTTCGGAAATTTCTCTAGGACATTTTCCACTGGATAATGTTTATGAAAAGCGATAACAGTAATACAAATACTTTCTCTTGGGCTTAAACTATTGGCATGCCATGGTGTACAATACCACAGAATGCTATCAACTACACAGCTGTTACGACGTATAAATGGTTAAAAAACCAATATAGTAAAAAAAATTGATATATTTGTTTGTTTATCCATTTACAAGTCGTAAATAATAGAGTTCAATTTTGACTCACGACCTACTTGAAAGTAGACAACAAATTCTTAAAAAAATAAAATATTCTTAGTTAAATGATTGCTAAATTTCTCGTTGAAGGAAATGGACCGAGTGCTCTATAAAAATCAATAAACTGTGACGCAGGTGTTGTGCTTACTGCTTACTATTAACGCGGTCAGCGGGAAATTGCTTAATATTACCGGTTATTAATAAAATAAATCTAAACACTGTTAATTGGTTAGATATATCATATTTGATAGATATATCATAGAACGTGGAAGATGATTTCAGTTAAATGGTGATTATAATAGAAAATATGAATTAAATAATGGAAATAATGCCATAAGAATCAAAATGGTGCCCAAATTAAAAGAAAATTTTCTGTGATTGATATCCATCAAAGGAAAATCTTTGGCAATGTCTTGTGTACTGAAGGAAGTCTGAGGTGAAGGCTTGATGAAATAATTTACTTTATAATTATATATTCTAATTCTAGTTTGCTTTAATCGCTAAATTCTAGCCATTCTCTGTGATGAATTATGTAGTAGTAAATTGTAATCTTGGCTAGATGCCTAAAAAATTTTTTTTAATCTGTCATTTACATTATCAAAAAATATTGGATACGTATATTTTTAACCGACTTCACAAAAAAGGAGGAGGTTCTCAATTCGTCTGTATGTTTTTTTTTGTGTATGTTACGTGTGTTATCGGTCAACTGTGAACGGATTCAAATGATTCTTTTTTTAATGGGTAGGGTACGTTTCTGAGGTGGTCCCACTGTAATGTTAAGGAAATCGGTTAAGCCGTTTTTAATGCATCAACATCTGTATTACGATGCATTTACTTATCTCGACGATTTACTACTTCCTACTGGCACAGATTATATAATAGTTACTACGTCTATTGACTACTTCGACTAACTCGACGTTTGAAGTTGGTTCTTTTAATTTTTTAAACGATCTTAGATTATGTTTTGTCAATTAAACAAAAAATGACAAAGATATAGAGGTGTTTAAATTCCGCGTGACGACACAAACCGCTAAAAATTGTACTACTTTTCAACCGACTTCCAAAAAGAGGTGGTTCTCAATTCGTCTGTATGTTTTTAATATATATATTTTTTTTGTATGTATGTTACGCGATTGCTCCGTCAATTGTGAACCGATTCGAATGATTCTTTTTTTAATCGGAAGGGTACATTTTCGAGGTGGTCCCATTGTAATTTCATCGAGATCTGATTAGTATCTTCAGAGATATGACGATAAACTTCTCAAACTTGCAAGTTAAACTGACTCGCGGAGCATGGAAGTCGATTATTTTTGTTTTTAAACTATCTCAATTATTATTAGCGGTTCATGACCTCACGAGCCCCCATCCCCCCCCCCCACTCCCGAATTTTGACGCTCTTTATCTTTGTCAATTTCTATTGATATGTGTTGTGTGAATGTGAATTTCTATTGGGATGTAATTGAGCACAAATACCATCTCAGTGCTCCCAGCCAACCACCCGTGGTGCATCCTACTGACCAACCAACGAGGTTCTAGCGACCGACAAATGGCGGTATAACCATTTCAAAATTATGGCGTAGCTAAATACTACAAGCCGGTGACGGGCAGCAGCGTCACCGGTGCGAGAAGCTACGTCCTGCGATGGCCAACCCATCTGCCCAGCGTGGCGATTAGGGCATATCCCTCCCAAGGGATGCATGGAAGGATGAAAAAAGAGCCGAAGATCGGGCTCAGTGGCGCATCTTGGGAGAGGCCTACGTCCAGCAGTGGACTGACACAGGCTGATGATGACGATGATGATTGATATGTAAAATAAAAAAATATGTGTCCATTATTTTTATCCAATTGACGGACTAATTAGAATTATTATTTTTTACCCAGGCAACATCCCTCAGGTGAGTGCAAACGAGCATTGGGAGAGGTCTATGCCCAGCAGTGAACTGACGTGGACTGATAATGACGATGATGACGAGATTCAATCAATACGGATTCTAAATAATCTAGGTTCTTGTTTGTACTGAACACTACTGATTATATTAACATTTTTCCATAACGTAGTCATGAATACAGCAACATGGGAAGGGATGCTTTTGTTAGCCTGTTATCCTTAGCTTCGCAACCAAGTTATGTGAATATTACTACCTTTTTCCGCCAATTATACTCATAAAACGGGTATTTTGTTCAAGCAGTGTTACACGTTCCCATGTGCTGGAGTTAAGATTGATATCAGCACTTAACTCGAGTCAGCTGCTGATATAATTAGCGATTCGAATGGCAACACAGGCAACCAACTTGGAGTATTTATCTTGCACTTCTTACGTATCAACGTGCTCTCGCTTTGGCTAATTGAAAATGGTGAAAAATGGCGACCACATACTGCGCAATTTAATGTCACTGCCTCGGGTGCATGCACAGTCATTCATGCTGTGTTTACTTTTCATCGTTAAATGATATGCAAACTTTTAACGCATACTTTCGTGCTTGTATTAAATGGGACTCGACTCGCCGTAATAAACTAGAGGATTCAAGACAGCATTTACTAAAATAAACATTATAAGGAATGAGAAAGATTCCACTTTCTGAAATTGATTATTTACAAAAATAAATTAGTTGTAGGTAATAATCGTTAATGAAGGAAACAAAATATAAGAAGTGATGATACGTTACAGCAGATTATTTCTCATTAGGCTACTCGTGCATTGGATACAGTGTTGTGATAATGATTGATACTGTGATGATTACTTAGGTACTACAAGGGTGATACATATGAAACTGTCAAATCAATTACAGTAGATTATGGTGGGATGTTTAGAGATGAGGTGAGTGTGAGGTGTGCAAGGTCCGTGGTCGTGGCAGCAGTGACTCCGTGACACAGAGGGCACGCTCGTTAGTGCAGCCGCGGCGCACCATTACGTATGATGGATCACCATCGCCGGCGCCGCTCGTCATCCGACAAATTTAATTTAGACCGCTAATGCCGTATGCTGTTACACCAAATAAAGCTACTATCACCCGTAAACCTATCATGTAACTGCAACTTAAATACCCATACACATAAATTCACTAATCTCTTTCGGTGTCACCTCAATTTAAACCGCAACAATGTTAACAAAATTAACAAGGCAAGCAATTATCGATAAATTATTAACATAAACGCAATACAATGTTATAAGTATTTGAGCATGTTAACGTGGCTGCTGTACGCACATAAAATTTACAACGTAATTCGGTTTTAATGAGCTCAAATAACATTTACAGGCTGCTCGCGAAGAGATGTAAACTGCCTTAATTGCACCTTCAATCGGGCACTCCCGGCTACTAGAGTCGAATCAACACCTCGCGTCTAAATTGGGGCATAAACGCGGAATCGTAAACGGGAATTCACGTTTTATTTTGCAGAGGTTTAAAATTAATAGATAAAATGACGCGCAAAAATATGTTTAGAAGTTAGAGTGCGGGCAGACGAGGGCGGTAGACAGGTGGAGTAGGAGTATGTATATGTATGACGGGAACGCGCCGCGTGGACGGGGTGGCGGGTGGTAAATGCAGTCGGTTGGGGCGCTAACGTGCGCGGGCGAGCGGGGTGCGGGTGCTGGGACCAGACGTCGTCGAGGAGCGTCGGAGGCTGCGATCGATGAAGCGCGGACACGCCTCGCGCACTCCACCGCAGCCCGCAACCTACGCTCATTGTTGATTCAACCACCGCGCCGCTCCTTCATATCTCACTCTATACCTATACCCCTACCTAAATATTGCGACTACAGTCTAGTGATCGTGTGACCCGTAGGTTAGAAATTCTTTCTCGGGACCAAAACGAATCGAAGCTCATTCCAGCTAAGCATGTGAGCTGTCAAGAGATCTCCCAAATGCGACGAGCGTGGTAAACGACTGTATTGTGAGGAGCTGTCACGGCGGAGGCCGGTTTCTTTGGCTATGTCGAGTCGATATTATCTTGCCTCACGGACTCGACTAGGAAGCTTCTCGCTTCTCTATAGTTGAGGGCGGCGTGAAAATAAAAACAAGACTGCTAATCTGACATGGATTGCAGCAATAATCCTCTTTGATTTTGGTATTGCTCACTGTTCAAAATTGGCTTCTAAGTATCGTCACATCTACATTTCTAATTTCACGTCTAGTAATTCTGTAATCTTTTTTGTACAACAAGCATGGTGCGGCAGGCAGCGATGACCGTATAATTAATCATATTTAACCTTACCGAACGTTTCTAATTTTTGTGTGGCATAAAATCCTACAATCCTTTATCCTAAAAACGAGTTTTAATAAAATGCAAGGGTAAAAACTAATCGATGTATAAATATAACACTGCCAATCGACTCATGTATTATACCTACTACTTAAGGAGCTAAGCCTAAAAAAGACAAAACTTTAACAGCGTTATCGGGCCATCACATCTGGAAACTTGTCAAAACGGTTAGCTAAGCGCGGGATCACACGACGAGTCCAAAACGGGTGACTTGTCTCGTCTCGACCGCCACCACTGAGATATTTTCACCTATACCAACCATTCCAGCAACCGCAACAAGCTGAAGAACACCTAAACACCGTCGCGTAAGGTATCAAATTCTGTATAAAGGTAAGGCCTTAGTTTATACGGTAGTAAACGAACTGTTAGAATTCCAAACGATTTCAGAAGACACTGATCTGTCGCCGATAAGGTTCTCTAGCAGCTCTTGGTGACAAGTCACTCGCACAACCGTATTCCGGCATATCAGTAATTATATCTACTTACTTATTTCTTAATTACTTTTATATTTCATGAGGTAAGAGTAATAAGTATTTTATCTTGAATCCATAGTCTTCACAAGTTTTAAACATCAGCTGTGCTGACTTTGTATGTACTTACTTACATTTTATAATGAGGTAGTTGGGATGTATTTAACTTTATGAAAATTAAAACATTAATTTAAGCGAGACAGTATAACAGACAAGTGGCAACCTTATGAGCAGAGGTACTACTTATTTATTAGCTTATATTTTAGCTGTATGTAATGTTCCAGTCGGGTTAGCAACGAGGGTTGTTGCCGTCGAGGGAGGGCATGTGTTTGTATAGGTATGCATGTATTGAATCCGCTGCTCGTGTCACAGAATATATGGTTGTTGATTCCCATATTACGACTGTGAGAGTTTCTACCGAACGCCGAACGCCTCGAGCTCTTTTCCACGTCTTAGCCTGCGTGTTCTGTTCTGTTTATTTACAAAATGTGAACGTGTGTCTATCTGAAAATTATGCATGCCCAATACTTGTACAGTAGTAAAGGACAGCGCCCGATTTTGTCACAAATTGTCACCAGTCACGCAATATTAAGACATAAAAAACTTATCAAACCTTTTTAATAGCTAATTAGACCTACGATAATCGCGGTTTATTAGTTACAAAGCCAGTGAACGGTGCCACGGAGTTCATGATGACATGAAACTATGAGGTTTAATATAATATTCATGAGCTAACCTTCGAGCATTGTTACACGGCGATTAGTACCTATAAATATACATTAATATCTACCTATTAGTCGACAGTTATTTTATTTCCGAACGTGACCTTATCGAAGATGCGTACAAGCTCATAAGTAGAATTACAAATGTTTGTGGCGGTTATTAGCTACTAAACGGCGTGATTATAGTAGAGATAATGTCAGAAGGAGATCTAAGGAGGTAATATCGTTTGATGGGACAGGTTGCACCTGTAGTGGCCAAGTCGGACAATCTAATTCGGCCGAATGTTAATGAGCACCGGGCGTCCGACGCGAGTCAGCGGAGCCCGCGTAACCCGACGCTGCACCTGTCTCGGTACGAAATATTTTTTAAATACGGAGCCCTCCGGAGATTATGAATACTTCGACGCGGTATCGCGTTTTACATCGGCCTGCATATTAAGTTACCGACCGTGGCGCGTGGTAAGGTATGCCGTGACAATTCATAAATTACCCAATGGCTCATATAGCTGAATGCAGGTAATGAGTAGGCTGCAGTAAATATGAATTTATTCTAGAGGCTTTTCAAATGCATGATAAGTTTGTGTTATTTTAGTCTTGAAATGAGGTGTTTGATATCGTTAGCTATCGAATTTCACGTGTGAAGCGATGAAACTTGTCAGAATGTGAGATTCTCGAAGGCTCGGGCCGTAACCTGCGTGTAAGGTCATCAATCATTCGGCCCGCAGCGCGCCGGCGCGGGCGCCCCGTGACGAATGCCAACCCAAACACTATTGTGACCGGCGTGCCACCCACAACATCCAGCTCGCGAAACAACCGCGAATTCACTGACATAACGTTTCTCAAAACTGGTTCCGTACTAAATCGTCATCTAGTGAAGTGGATATTTTACGAGATGCCCGTAAATAAATAATGACACTTTTAATAATCTATCTTTGGGTTATCCTAATATTGATCATAATCCGTAGAACGATAGGCATAGGTACTAGATTTTAGCTGAATTGAATTGCCCGTGGCTTTTAGGGTTCCGTACCTTAAAAGGAAAAAGGAACCCTTATAGGATCACTTTGTTGTCTTTATGTTAGTTTGTCTGTCTGTCTGTCTGTCCGTCTGTCAAGACCCTTTATCTCCGGGTTGCGTAGAGGTATCAAGTTGAAACTTATACTAAATAGGTATAGGATATATATAGTAGTATAGTAGGTATAGGATATTGTAGTATGTTACAATACGTCAACGCGATCAAACGATATGACCGTTTCTGCCATATATTTTCGCATATTTTGCGATTTTTCAAGGGAATCAAAACCTATAGGTCTATCGCTGACCTAAATAAAATCACGAAAATTGGCAAGAATCAAGGTCTCAAACTACTTATATACCTATAGAAATAAATCTAAAAACCGAAAATATGAAATATAAAAATTAATTTACTATCACAAACTTATTATTTGCGGTTGGTGCAATAAATTTTCCATGGATCGAACTGCACAGTTAACTTTGTCCTTTAACCTAGTTTGAGAAGTTGGTACGAAAGCCTCGGTGGGTGAGTCCAACTCAACTTGGACGGTTTTTTTAAACTTCGTATCAGCTAAATGACTTTCTACATATATACGTGTTGTTTTATAATAGGTAATAAGCAATTAAATGTGTAGGATCACCGAGAAAAAATAATTTGCGTCTACAACAGTGACAAAGCCACATCGTTCTTTAGGCATATGCCTCCTTACATTTGTTTATTGGCGGATGACAGATTCGAACTTAGAAAACACAGAGCAATAATAGAATATTTACTGTAAACAAATTCGTTCCAATGCGTGGACGGAGTATATTCCAATGTTAAAAACAATAAACATTTTCCAGCTATATTTTATCTTGGCACGAGCGGAACAAACGGGCCCCTAAAATTTACGATTGCAAAAAGCGCTTTGAATGGCATTGACACAGCTTTTCAACAACCACTACAATGCGTTGTGGGGTAATTAATAGTTCTTCTCTATGAGGAAGACCTTCCAGGAAGACCTCCTGATGGGAGTCACCATCCACTGGCCTGTTAATGGTATATTTCTATCAGGTGTTTACCACACACGAGGTTTCATTTTCCTTTACCCTTAGTATGAGTTTTCATCGTAAACGCTTTTGACAGATCACACATAGTTTTCGACTTATTCTGACTCCCTGATTGGTCTAAATTTAGTGAAGTGTAGTAACCTGTACATGCAATATTTGTTCTATATACGATATCGAGTTTGGTATGAAAACTCATACTAATGGTATGTGGATTTGAAATAGTTAGCGGAAGAAGAAGCAATACTGTCTTACAATTGAATTTAAGGATAACCTTCGTTAAAAAAGTAGCAACTTCTCAGCATCCATGCAAGCGTGTATGTTATAAAATTGCAGTTATAATTTCATGAATATTTTTAAACAACGATTAATTTCCTCTTTAGAAAATGAGTTTCAATCAGTAGCACAGAATTAACATGCAAATTTTAATGAGTTTGACGCAGCTCATAGGTTTCTATTTGAATGGCAAATTGAGAAGTACTTGTGACGGTAATTAAATAGGTAAAAGAAGCTTAGTGCGCAAGGGAGAATATTAAACCCCATAATCCTCTTGGGGTTTATCAGCAAAGTGAATTAATAGCATTAGAATATGATTGAGTGATGAAGAGTTAGACGTAGAAGAAAGAAACAGAATGAAAGAAATTACATTCAGTTTATATTATAAACAAAACACACCGTACAAAATATAGGTAAATTAAAATAAATTTAAATACATAATAACTTAAGATCATTTACAAATTTTATAAAATCCACTTCAAATACTGCGCTAGTGATTTTCGGTCGCAACTTTGAGATGTTTATCTTCATATCTCTAAAGATACTCATCAGATCTTTACGAAATTCAAATGGGATTGTTACTAAATAAGAATTATGTATAAGAATTTTGCGAAACCGTCTATAGATGACGGAGTTATGCCCGAATATGGATAGAAAAATATAAACGTCCGAACTGAGTACCTACTTACTTCGTCCTTTTTAGAGTTCCGTACCCAAAGGGTAAAACGGGACCCTAATTACTAAGACTCCGCTGTCCGTCTGTCTGTCTGTCTGTCTGTCTGTCCGTCTGTCACCAGGCTGTATCTCATGAACCGTGATAGTTAGACAGTTGAAATTTTCACAGATGATGTATTTCTGTTGCCGCTATAACAACAAATACTAAAAACAGAATAAAGTTAAAAATAATAAAGGGTCCCCATACTAGAAACGTGTTTTTTTTGGCATTTCACGCCATCTATGAACGCTTAGTTAGGTAAACGTCCCATAGATGGCGTTATATTGAAATGTCGATCCCTAACACCTTTGTTAGACGTTAGATAGCGTTATAAGAAATAAAATGTTTATTAATTATTATCTTTTGCTGGCGAAAAATGATAGGTAGTGGTTTTTTTTGCTCGATCTTATAAAATACTGTAGTGTGGTAGTTGTGGTACGGAACCCTACGAGTGCGAGTCCAACTTGCACTTGGCCAGTTTATTTAAGTCGGTAAAAATACAAAGACTCTGATTTATATTGATTACATTTTACTACGAGATTCAACAGGAGTCGTCTACTTATTTCTTATACATATTGTTTATGATTCTTTATTAACTATTACAAAGTTTATCTACATATAAAATATAAATAAAAATACATTTTAAAAATCGAGTTACCCATCCTTTATAGTTCTCGGTGCATATGTGCCCATAACGCTGGCAGCGTTGTCGCGCTGAATGGCGATGGCCACTCTTTGCACCTAGAACTGGCTTACCTCAGTCACTTCAAAAAATCTTACGCCCTAAGTTTTTAATTAAAGTTTTAGCGTCAGCGCCTCAACAGTCTATTGTCTCCACGGCTATGAGCATAAAATAGTAACGTAGCTCTATAGCACAGAACAGATAATGCTACGTAGAAAATACATAGTCGCGTATGTTACTCGTTCGTTTATAGCGGCTAGGTAAGTACTTCTGCGGCCGCTCTCACTGTATCGATAATAATGCGGCTGGGAGCGACAGTTCTAACGCAATTAGCATCCCAGACACTTGCCTTACATTATTTCTTATACTAAAGTAGTAAGTATACTATACCGGACTAATACGTAGCTCGTATATTTCAATTTGAATGGCAAATTGAGATGTACTACGATATGTAGGTAATTTGGTACAAGGGGCTTAATTAATAAAGTGAATCAATTGGAAAGTGAATCAGGCACGGTGCACCTCGGGGAGCGCTGCGAGCGCATGTGCAATTAATTGCCTTATCGTGCCTTTATTGATTTGTAAGGCGATCGGTTTAATTACCGCCATCGCTCATTTGCCTTGATTGGCTACCGGCCTACGTACTTGCACTAGGTTATGATCTTAGTTTAGCATTTGAATCGAATACTTTGCTTTTAGTTTGTTTTAAAGGTTCCATACCTTAAAAGGAAAAAAAGGAACCCTTATATATAGGATCACTTTGTTGTCCGTTGGTCTGACCGTCTGTCTGTCTGTCTGTCTTTCCGTCTGTTAAAACCCTATATCTCAGGAATGCGTAAAGGTATCACGTTAAAACTTATATTAAATACTTGAGTCAGTCAGACAGTATCTTTCGGCTGTGAAAAAATCAAACCTGTACCGTGCGTTGACTGCACGCGATCAAAAGATATTCAGACCGTTGATGTCGCATATTTTTGCATATTTTGCGATTTCACAAGGGAATCAAAACCCATAGGGTATTATATATATTGATATATATATATATATATATTGATATTATATTGACTTACAGGTTTATATTTTTCACAGCCAAAAGAGACCGTAGAGCCGAGTATTTGATATAAGTTCTTCATATTTCTACGCGTTCCTGAGAAAAAGAGACGTTGACAGATGCACAGACAGACTGACAGACAGACATACAGACAGACAGACGGACAACAAAGTGATCTCATAAGGGTTCCTTTTTTCCCTTTGAGATACGGAACCCTAACCCTAAAAATATTGGATACACACATGTATCTAATATTTTTTGATACTTGATGTAATTGATGGACTAAAAAATTTTTTTAGGTAATTTGCCTATTTCATATTTGTAATTTATAACGAACATACTTTACTTTACATTTAAATATCTTATCGATGGTGAATGCCATGTCTATTTGCAGCAAAAATCTACTATAAGGTTGCTTGTAGTTCTTACTTATTAGTATGTTTCAACAAACTATTTTTTGTTTAAAGCTACGGTCCTACTCCTGGTGGTAAAAACTGTAGTAGCAATTCAAAAACTGGCAGAGAGTACGAGGGTACACTGTATATAATTTTGTATCGTAAAAAGGCAACAAATATAAAAGTGGTTCGTAGCGTCGAGCATATGTCGCAGGGCAGAGTGTGCTATTACGGCTAATTGACAGTCCACACACGAGCTCTGTTTGTTGCAGTATTTGTCACTTCCCCTCACCTAATGACATATTACGCACCTATGCCCCGAGGAAACTTTTCAAAATAAACAAACGCACTTTGTGTTTGTACCACGCACGACCGCATAACATGCTGAACATCAATTAGAGTGATACAAAGACCCGGCAAGAAAATAGTAATTATTCAAGCCACTCGTGTATTTCATTGTACTTACTTGGGCGCAACAGACCCCTAACAGCAAAACAAAGTTATCAATAATCACGATATCGTTAATCGCCCGAGGCGGACGGCGGGTCCCGTACAACAGACTCGTAATAAAGATATAATAATATCGCCGGCGGCGTGCTCTCCCAAGGGTGACGAATCGTTCGTCCGATTAACTCTTAAACGACAAATAGAGGAACTCCCTTCCCGCAGCCCTCCCGCAGGGTGAACTAAGCCACGACTTCCGCTAATTATGCGGGGGAGCGGTTCCGCAAACATGGCCGTCCCCTTCGCACGCCGCGAGCCGATGCACATCTCCGCAAAAACTCTCTGAAAACCAAAATTTTCCCTTCTCCCGACGGGCGGCCATATTTCTTCCCGCTCGCTCCCATTAAACACGCCGTAAACGCTTTCCTTTTTTCACGCCCTCGCTCTAATAGAAAGGCAAATTACGAGCTTACGGGCGCGGACGGGTGGCAATGTACGAAACCGCCGCGACTGGCTTCATGCATCCTGCTTTCGCCCACCACCCGCCACCTATTTCCGCGCCGCTCTGGAAAACGGGGGAAACGTCAACTCTCACATCATAATACGTACGTCTACCTACCTGCATACTTTACAGCTTACCCACAACAACATTGTGCGCGCTCGTGTTTCTTGTCTCTCTACTGCTCTAGGCTCTGAGTACATTTATATATTTGATAAATTAGGACCCAGGCCGCCAGTTTCTCTGTTTATAGAAAAATACACCTTATGTATTTATTTCAAGACGATAGTTCAGTAGTAGTTTATTACTAGGCCTAAAATATTCAGCCATTTATTTAGAGCATTAGTCCATTATTGTATTTAAATAACATTCCGAATAGATATTTTGTTTTTACCCGACTACAGCGAAGCAAAAAGGAGGGTTGTGTTTTTGACCGGTAGTATGTGGGTATGTATGTATGTAAGTATGTATGTATGTATGTTTGTATGTATGTTCATCTGTTCCCTCATAACTTCTAACTCATAACACTGAAAATATTTATGAAATTCATTAAAATATTTATTAAAAGTAAGTTGTTTATATAATACACGATACATATTGAATAGTTTGTACAAAGCGATCTCAGGTGAGAATATTTTCTTGTTTCATACTTTTTAGAGTTTGATCTTTCAGTAGTCGGGTTTTAGTTTTTGAACTTATTTTTTATTTAATGTTTATAATTACAATGATTTTAACTGGCATGTATGTATGTATGTTCATATGTTCTCTCATAACTTCTAAGCTCATAATTGAGAGGGCAATACGCCGCCCTCTAGAGGCCATAAAGTTATGTACTAAAATAAAGTTAATTTATCTAATGAAATGGCTAAATTAGCACATTTCAAATAATTATATTTTTACAAATATTAGTAATGATTCGCGGCTTTGCTGCATGTAGCTAACAATTCAGAATAATTTCTAAAATTAGAGTGTGATATTTCAGTCGGGTTTTATAACTTAATTTTTAACTTGGTTTATTAGTCTGAATTCACCTATATGATAAGTGCACTCTTGTGCTATGTTTTGTCTGTCTGATAGTACCTATCTACTTATTTTGAGATATTTTCAACATTAGCTTTAAGGGTATTAATATTGTGGAATTCCCACAGGCAACCAAATTAATAAATTCAGAACCCTCGTCACACAAATTCATCTCACACTTGACTACCTTTATTCTTTTACCAGTCAAACCTCAATAGAATACTCTGTCAAGAGGCTCATGAAATAAAACAGTCTCCACGACACATTCTCAATAACCTAACATATTTAGAATGTTTTCTTCTCTACCGTTACCAGAAACTGGTTCTGAATAAAATATGGCAAATGTTGAAGCTGTCAATCCCATGTCACATCAAATATTCACTTATGGAGAATGGGGAATGCTTCGTCATGCGATGGATACGTGTACTCATAATTAGAGAAAAAAAATACTGCATGTTTAACTTCCTTTTTATTTTTCTTTTGCATTTGAGACATGTTAATTCACGAGTGAGGACAAATAAAGTCTTAAAGGAATTTACTCACGATTTGTCAGCACCTTCTGCCACGGCCCCAAAGGACTTGTAAATCATAATACCTACTAACGCGAAAAAGTTGACGAGCGCTGACGTCAGCGGTGAAGTTAATGGCTCTATATCACGGCAAGGTATAGAATGAAGACAATATAATATTAGAGGTATGTGTGTCTTTCCAGCAACATTATATCAATGTTAGTGATAGTGATCGAGTTCATATAAACATGATTTTTTAGGGTTCCGTACCCAAAGGGTAAAACGGGACTCTATTACTAAGACTCCGCTGTCCGTCTGTCTGTCTGTCTGTCTGTCTGTCTGTCTGTCTGTCTGTCCGTCTGTCACCAGGCTGTATCTCATGAACCGTGATAGTTAGACAATTAAAATTTTCACAGATGATGTATTTCTGTTGCCGCTATTACAACAAATACTAAAAACAGAATAAATTCAAAAATAATAGAGGGTCCCCATACAAGAAACGTGTTTTCGTTGGCATTTCACGTCATCTATGAACGCTTAGTTAGGTAAACGTCCCATAGATGGCGTTATATTGAAATGTCGATCCCTAACTCCTTTGTTAGACGTTAGATGGCGTTATAAAAAATACAATGTTTATTAATTATTATTTTTTGCTGGCGAAAAATGATAGTGGTATTTTTTGCTCGATCTTATAAAATACTGTAGTGTGGTACGGAACCCTACTAGTGCGAGTCCGACTTGCACTTGGCCAGTTTATTTATGCTTGTTTTATCCCACTGCTGAGCATAGTCCGGTATACACTGTATACGTCGTCACTATCATAAGAGGCTCAATATCTAGATGTCTCAAAGTAACAAGTGCAGAGCAATGACGCGCAAAATTCTAACAGCCAGCGTAGATGGACACAACATCACAGTGCCTATCCTGTTATAGGCAGACGACATCGTGTACCATTAGTCGACCATCTTGCTTGTCCCGATACCCAACATCATCACTAAAACCCAACATACAAAAGTCAAAATAGTAATATTATAATAGTTTCAAACAGTAAACCCCAACCTAAACAACGCGTAACAGTAAGAAAATACATGTCAATGATTTGGTAATAAGCACGCGCTGCGGCAGATTGCGGCTCGTTCGTACCAATGCCAGTCATTTTCGAGTTATCGACTTAACACACTCAGGAAATGGAAAATAATAACTTCATAGCTGGGCGGCGCAAACTACCGAAATAATTTGGTCGCATTAGGCGTCATTTGTACTGAAAAGTTCTGCCATCGTTCGGGGCTCGTTAGATTTCCTTCCCTCGGCTTGGTTATTACGAAACGATGTAGAGCCTGTTCCAATTTCCTTGCTTATTTGTTTTTGAATGGTTCATTTTGTTTGAATATTGCCGGTAGCTTCTGGAATTTGTGGTAGCAATATTTGCTGTAGATTTTAAAGTACTTACTGTGTATCTACTATGGGTCGTGTTCTCCAGCTTTTTAAACTGCTGTTTAATTCTCAACTCTAGCTAAAACTGTGAATAAATAAACGGTGAATAAGTGAATTCTAAGTTAATTCTGTTTGCGCTGATGTTGACCTTTAAAAGACTGTTAAAATTCACATTAAAAGCTTGCTAAACTCGCCAACCTTAATTTTTATAGATACATTAAGAAACGTAAATTCTTATTTACAAATACAGAGTTCTATAAGTATCATTAATTACGGTGAAATATAGCTAAGCGCTAAAGTTAAGCGCATGAGAAATGAAGCTGTACATCTGTTGAGCATTCATAACACCAAACACATTCCAATCAACCCTTACTTCCGTGACTCGTGTGACGTTACACCACGACTCTGTTACAAAAACTCGCCCAGGGTTGCCCACCCAGAATCGACATAAATATAATTTATTCGTGCCGAGGGGTAGCTGTGAAAAATTTACGCTCTAGTTAAAAAAAGTAACACCACGTGAGTAAAACGCCGTCCTCTACTGTTCTTTACGATGTGAAAGTGACGGGTCGAGGTCCGATTTTTGTGCCATTAATACCCTGAAGCAATGTAATTAACAAATTCACGGTACAACTGTCGCGTTCACTGACTTGCTTCCGTGTGTTACCAGTTGTAGAGTATATTTCACACTATTTTGATTTAAGACAAAAACTAATCTAAAAGTCGGGTCAATAAATTATAGAATTTTATGATGTCCTCAAGTATTGGATCCATGACACAACATGACAACTATCAATAGACTGCATTAGGTGGTCGTCCTCGCGTCATAACAATATGATAAATGTGTGATAGGCCACCAACTTAGATGTCACATCACAAATCAACGGTAAATGGACATGTATTGATGTTACGAGGCTTATAATCCGAGGATGGGGGAAGATAACGAGGTCTCTCAACCAAGCCAACGGTCCAGAAGGCGGGAATTCAGATATCCGATATGGTAAATTGGTAATAGAAAGGAAAGTAGATGCGTTCCAGGGTGGTGTGGTAACGGTGAGTGAGGTCGGCTCGGTGACGCGGGGTCGGGGTCGCGTTGCTCACAATGCCTCGTTTGGAACTATGAAGGCACAATGCCGCCCCCTCGCGGCCCACTTCATTACGCGAGTATTGTAGCTGGCAGCCACGCGCACCGCGCAAGACCTGTGACTACTGTGACCCACCGCATACGGCGCCGGTGGCCATCAGGCTGCCCTTTGTTTTACGAGCAAACATCCGGAACGATCGTAATTGAACTCGAATTCCATCTACACTAGTGGGAATAAAGCCTTTTAATGAAGTCGATCATGTCTGGATATAAATCCCCGGTTTTACGCCGATACAATGAGTCGAAGCGATCAATCATAATGATTCGGCTGCTAATGGGCTTCGAGATAGGAATATCAAATCATTATCAATTTATTAGATAAATACATCGGATTGGAGGTTAATAATGGGAGAGATAATATCTCATTGAGTGGGCAGTGCGAGTAGAATGGCAAAGCGCGCCATCGGGTCTATCACAATGGGCGTAGGAGTAAAACCAACACGGGTGCCGTGCGTCCTCGCCCGCGCTCCATGCACAATGCTCGTCGCACAATGGAGCTAATTGTGCGTCGACAGCCGAGATACCTACCACAAAAATGTTACTTGTGACTGGAACAATACTTCGATTTGATTTATTAAATCTAAACTAAAAAACTGCTTTCTCCGCGTGTAAATCAAATAACATATATTTTTCTTTTTATATTTTAAAATTAACTTCGATACTGTTCAGTAACCTTATGATCTCCTTCAAAGGAACGTCAACGAGGCGTGAGATGAATGATGATTACTCTCTATGAGATTCCCGAAATCGACCGATGTCCATGATTACGTAATCAATCTCCGTCGAGGCTCGCCGTCAGCCTTTCATCGGGCGGCGCGGGCGCATCACTCTCCTCTGTGTTCAACGGCTTTTTACACCTTTTTTGTAATTATTTAACATAACTTATTATGTTTTAGGCGTTAATGGCTGTTAAATGACCACCCTCTTGATGATGCTTCTCCCTCGCTCAAACTCATTTGGAGTAATGTGCTGTAGCTCTTTGTGTCGAAATCATCTTTTAAATTGAGCGTCGTCGTTTCAAAGCTACGGCGTATTTTAAAATTGCTCACGAGTTCTCGGACAATAAATCTTTATGCGTATGTCGGACGATGTCAGCCGAATGAATGTGTGATAGGTAGTACGGCCGTCTGCGGCTCGTTGCAGCACTGCGGCGCTGTAGGGAACAGTTGCACAAGCGAACGGTACTCGTAGCTGACAGTCCTCGGCGCGAATCGCGATTCGCGTGGGCGCCACACTCATTGTGAACACATCTCATTTTCTCCCATTCAATTCTCAGTAACCAGTAGCCGTTGCTATCAACATTTATCATTTTAATACTGCATCAAGCGGTTTCAATTTAGATTTCTTATTGAATGTATACCTACCTGCTCACAATAATACTTAGACAGAAGTTTCAAATATGTTCGATTAACGAAAAGAAAATAACGTATTTAACAAAGTGTACCAGTGTGGCCACTGATGCACGCCACCGTTGGTCCTTCAAGCGTGAGCTAAAACTACTTAATCCTGAGAGTCGTTTTCATGTGCCAATTAAGAAACTTTAATTACTCGGTATGACGTGTATAATTGCGTTTTATTACAGCCCGTCAGCGGTGCGGGTTGATCGAATTATCGAACGATCTCGGCCGATGCTCAGCGCACCAACACGCACTGCAATCAACACATCACTCCAACAATTAGGTATTCATTACCTGATAAGCACCACGCAGCTTTTTGCATTACACCTAGGTAACCCGCTCTCGGTTAAAATCCAGAAATGGAAATATTGTGTTTACGAACCATGGCGGTAAATTAATTAAGAAAAAAAAACTAATTAATTCGGATGCTTTAATTGAGCGATTAGGATTTTCTTAATACGTTAACAGAATATTTAAAAAAAATCTGGTTTGTTAATGCGGAGCCTAAAAAAGTTAAGTTTTGTGTCAGTAATTATAATTTAATTGTTTCGGTATGCAAGTATTGCTGATTATAATTTTGCTTGTGCATTATAACTTTTATTTATGCATCACCGCACTCATACAAAGGCAAGTTGGTAATCGGTGAAGTCTGGAGGGCGTGCGCCCGAGTCGAGAGGACATGTCAGGTTGTAAGGTGCATTAGTGCAAAATAACACGTAGCCACGAAAATTTCAATTAAGTTTAATGCACATGTCGGACCCCTTCATCTGCCTCCCACCCTCCCGCCGCCCCCTTGTACTCGATTTATTAAAACCGATTACGGAGCTAAGCTGACGCGAACGCTCGCCTGACTTCGCACTTGTTTATTATCGCTGCAGTTGCACTTTATTCCCCAAAATTGTGACGAAGATAATAATAAAACCCCTTCATCAAACTCAATTTTGAACTATAAAGTGATTATGTTCGTCAAAAGTTCCTTCACAATACTGTTCTAGAAAAGAGCTTATTCAATTTAGAGCTATATTTAACCTGGTGAAATCATTTAAACAAAGTTTTTTTAACATAATTATCGTAATATATTTAGTAGTCAGACACGAAGACAATGTTAGATAATGTAGTCAACGTGATGAGCGGCTAACGCAATACTTCTTTTTCTATAATTTTATCTGGGGCACCTGTTTCCGAAGACGTTGAAAAAGGGCTGTATAATAACCGCTCTTAATGAACAGTAATCATTGCCTACAATAACTGTCAAAACGGCACTAAATATTGTTTGTTAAATGCCATAAGTTTTGTATTTTTTATAACGTTCCACACCTTTGGACGGACAAAGGAGCAGGAGCTGATCAAAGGGCCAGGTGGGAAAGGTTAACACGCGTTTAATATTATTGGTTATGTTCATAAGGGCATTTCCTCGATCAAACATGTAATCGTTTTATTTTAATCTTGACTTGATATGTGTAATTTTTTCCCATTGAAATATTTAAAATGGCAAGGCACAATTTGAATTTGAAATTATAATGCTTCACTTTTTGGTAGAGTTTGGAATACATCTTTTAACAAATTTTTGAATGCCTGTTTAGCACAATTTTAATAATTATGATTTGAAGGTCAGTTAAAAACGGTGCCAAAGAGCAGTAACAATTAGTAAATCAGAATATCTGGCCACATAATTTTATGTTCGATAATTGATATTTGAAACTAGACTAATTCAATAAGAAAATGCACTTAGATTTATTTAAGTTAAGTTTAAAACGAAAACACTTGCGTACGCTGCTCACGTCAACCAAAGTTGCGAGTCGGCGTGTAATTGTGTAGATATTAAAACATTTAAACCCCGATAAAAACCATTAATACTGGGAAATGATGGCTCGAACTGCGGATACAGATAATTTATGTGGAATCGCCCAGAACTGATCTCGTGAGTGAAATAATTAAACGAGTATCCTTTGACTCGTCTCCAGTAATTGGTTGATTTCGAACTTGTAACTGCAATTTTTAACCGACTTCAAAAAAGGAGAACGTTCTCAATGCATCGAAAACTTTTTTGATGTACTCTATGTTACTCCAAGTTACTCCAAGTCCCCGGTTACTCCAAGACAAAAGATAAACATTGAAATAATGCTCTTACTACTAGCTTCTATAGTCTATACACTCTCTACGACCTATGTATTGTCTCTTAACTAAACAATCTAAGTATATTATGTTTCTTGGAAGTGTCACACACTTTATATTTTTATAAAATTGTTAAACACTATCCAAAATTTCATCGTACCGACGGGACTCGAACCCGCACCCCCCGGATTACACGTCCAGGTGCTCTGCCAATTAAGCCACGGTTCGATCCATCGATACGACGAAATTAGTGGATTGCATTTGTTAACCCAATTATGCATTGGTGGCGCCATCTATGACTACTTATTCCGTAAGTTAATCATTTGAAAGAAATCATTACAGTTTTCAAATCCGACGAGAGATGTTGCACTGCGTAAATCAAATATTATGTTTCTTGGAAGTGTCACACACTTTATATTTTTGTAAAATTGTTAAACAAAATCCAAAATTTCATCGTACCGACGGGACTCGAACCCGCACCCCCCGGATTACACGTTCAGGTGCTCTGCCAATTAAGCCACGGTTCGATCCATCGATACGACGAAATTAGTGGATTGCATTTGTTAACCCAATTATGCATTGGTGGCGCCATCTATGACTACTTATTCCGTAAGTTAATCATTCGGAAGAAATCATTACAGTTTTCAAATCCGACGGGAGATGTTGCACTGCGTAAATCAAATATTATGTTTCTTGGAAGTGTCACACACTTTATATTTTTGTAAAATTGTTAAACACAATACAAAATTTCATCGTACCGACGGGACTCGAACCCGCACCCCCCGGATTACACGTCCAGGTGCTCTGCCAATTAAGCCACGGTTCGATCCATCGATACGACGAAATTAGTGGATTGCATTTGTTAACCCAATTATGCATTTGTGGCGCCATCTGGAATTTTGGATTGTGTTTAACAATTTTACAATCTAAGTATATAAAAATAAATAAATAAAATACGTTTATTTCAAGTACCTTTCACTCATATACAATTTCAAAAACCACAACACAATATTTAAGAAATTCAATAATAATCATACATGTCAAATATACTAAAATTAAAATCATTACTAAATTTCTAGGTATATACAATCACAATAAAATCCAAATCAAACGAAGTCATGTACGTAAATAATATAAAAACTCTTTTTTTTTAATGATTTTCGGTAGAGTTTTGACTACTTGTCAGTACCATACTGACAATAGTCGAACAAGTCGCAACATCCATATTAACTTTAGTCTCCATATCCATAATGTTGCTATTGCATGTGACTAACGGTACTACAGCCTTTGCATAGACAATAGACTATAATGTGACAATAATTTTGACTTAAAGGTTAGGAGGTAAGGTTCATCATTATTAGTGTATAGAAGTACATACATACATACATACAATCACGCCTTTTTCCCGTTGGGGTAGGCAGAGACTACTTCTTTCCACTTTTCTTCTTTTACTTATTTCTTTCTCTATAGAAGTAATGTAAATAATACTACTGTGTTATTTGCAAATATATCTATTGTGAGTCATACATAATAATTCTACGTAACCGTTAATTTTATGAATTCATCGCTCACGACTGTTTGTCAGACGCAACCGCAAACCAATATCCCGATGACGAACTTATAAGGCCCTTCACATAAAAATACCACATTATGGTTTAACATTCAAACATTTTGGATGGACTCATTGTCAAAAGAAGTCCAGCGTTCATAAATCGTTGACCAGTTAGGACCTCTCATAAAATCCACACTGGGCAGTAAAGTGGCCGCTTGTAAATCAAAAAGACGAATTAAAAAGTTTAAAAAAGTAGAGCGACATTACTTAAGAGCCATGCAACTTTATTCACGTCCTGTCCGTCATGGTCACGTTTTAAGTTTGTCACAAACTTATTTCAAATCAAATAATCCGTCGATAGAATAGACAAAATCATTTTCTTGGCTTAGAATGCCTTATTGATCATGAATCATCAATCTTCCTGGTAAAGAGTTAGAATACTGTTGGTGTTACATCAAAAAATTTTAAATTGATATCACTACCACATTTAATTTACATAATCTAGAGAAATGTAGACAAAATTGAAAGTTTACCTACCACAGATCTTTACTATGCTTAGCCACAAACTAAGGACTGAGACGGGACTTTCGAAATATGTAATGGTCGTAATTTCTATTATTAGGATTAAGTGAATGATAATAATAAAGAATGGTTATACTTAACTCAGTCAAAGTGGGCATAGCAGAGAGTAGATACGACATAAGGACCTATAAAGTGTTACAAAACATCCAGAGATAAGTGTCACTTTATAGTTTTGATAGAAAAGGAATGAAGTTGTATTAATATTAACATAATGTAATTAATATTGCTATTATGAGTAATAACTATCAATGGAATGGGAAGTTTTTTCCCAGCAGTAGGACAATAATTTAATATCGTTTAAAAAACTATAACAACAGACTTCAAATGCCATGCTAGTAATTTCAGTACCAAGTTAGAGGTGTTTATCTCCATATCTCTGGAGATACTGAACATATTTCGATGAAATTTAAATAGGAACATGGAAAGTATACTCTACCAAAAAAAAAATTCGGTCCAGGCGTCTTTGAGTAATCAGTGAACATACATATAAATAAACTGGCCAAGTGCAAGTCGGACTCGCACTAGTAGGGTTCCGTACCACACTACAGTATTTTATAAGATCGAGCAAAAAATACCACTATCATTTTTCGCCAGCAAAAAATAATAATTAATAAACATTTTATTTCTTATAACGCCATCTAACATCTAACAAAGGTGTTAGGGATCGACATTTCAATATAACGCCATCTATGGGACGTTTACCTAACTAAGCGATCATAGATGGCGTGAAATGCTGAAAAAAACACGTTTCTTGTATGGGGACCCTCTATTATTTTTAACTTTATTCTGTTTTTAGTATTTGTTGTTATAGCGGCAACAGAAATACATCATCTGTGAACATTTCAACTGTCTAACTATCACGGTTCATGAGATACAGCCTGGTGACAGACGGACAGAAAGACAGACAGACAGACGGACAGTGGAGTCTTAGTAATAGGGTCCCGTTGTACCCTTTGTATACGGAACCCTAAAAAGAGTCCAACGAATGGAGAACCTCCTCCTTTTTTAAAGTCGGTCAAATGTGGCTCACAATATTATAACAATAATAATTATTATCAGTAGCGTCCCATAGCTAAAACCGCGATAAAATCTATAAAAATCTATAAAAATATATAAAAGTAAGTATCTTATATCCTATACATACATCGGTACTTACACTAGCAATTTCTGTTCAAAATTGCAGCAAAATTGTGGCGCCGTGAAGTGGTTGGTAATAAAGAAACAAACATTTCTTACGTATGTAGATTTTAATAGACTTAATAAGATAAGATATTAAACTAGCTAAATATAACTACACGTTTCAATCGAAAGTAGCAAGAGCGAGATAATGAGAGAAAGATAGAGAAAAATCTCGATAAATTAAAAGACAATTCATTGTAGAGCAATTTAAAAACAACGCTCCAACACCCTCCCTTAATAAAATTTGTCCCTGATATCCCATTTTGATTGGACGGGTTGATTTATCTCTTGTTTAGGCGGGAGTGAGGTGATTTTACTATTTTGATACTCGTGATTTCATAACAAAAGAACCAATTTGTAATTGTAATTTTTTTTGTGACTGCGTGTTACAATAATTGGAATTTGTCAATTCCAATCAAGTATTTGTGTTAGTAAAGCAAACAAAAAAATTATTAAAATCACCAAGATATTTAATATTGCCTTTTTTATTTACAGATTATTGAGACAAATTTGTTAGGAAGCCGTAGCACTTATGACCTAATTAAAAATAAAACAACTCAATGAATAAAAACATTTCACTTGCATGTTATATCAATAATTGGTAATGTGTCTATGTAGCAGATTGACTATTTTCAACTATGTGTGACATATTTTGTCGTAAAGTAATCGTTAATAAACGATACAATATCGGTTCATTTTTAATGAAAATAATTTTAGCTGTATGTGTTTGAAAAAAATCAAGCAAGAGAAATGTCACATATCACTTATTAAACGCGACACTTTTAGCGCAAGTATCAAAACAATCTGGTCATCGTATACGTGTAATACTCAATGAGTGTAACAAAGGGAATCTCTCCCTCGAGATTGAAACTCTCCGGACGAGTGTCGGGAGTACCCAGCTACACTGATTTAGACTAACTACACTTGTTGCAGGGACACCTCCCAGCAAATAACATATGACACTGTTCTAATACACACATTTGTTTTTTTATAACCTCATTTATTTTACAATAAGCATATGTTATTCGTCAAAACATGCAAATTTTTTTCAGCCACTTGCTTGTATATTTAGTTTAACTGATATTTGGTATAAGTATCTACTTAGGTAGGTTTGGTCATCATGCATATGGCATCATTAAGTTGATTTGATTGTAGGTCCTGGATGTAGGAAATGGAAGTCCCTGGTGGCAAAAGGTTGAGTACTTTCCATTACACAATGATTATGAGGGTTAATTTTTTTCTAAGATATTAGTTCTAATAATGCCTTAGTAGCAATAATTACTAACTTCCTAACCTCCCTTCAGTCTACGGTAAATATTCCTCAATACGCCTTTAAACCAGTTCATGCACGGCTATGAAAAAAACATGTTTTATCACAGCCTATGATGTAGAATAACTAGGTAATAAATATTCTCCTAATTAAGTAAATAATAGAGCCATTAAATATTAGGTATATTCGATCATAAAATAATATAATAAAAGTAAAAACGAAAATGACCTTATTTTATCAATAATATCCGGACACAGTGTTATCATTATCTCATGAGATTTGTCGCACGAGCTTCGATCCTATGGGGAGAGTTCCGTACACAATGCCAATTTTCCGCTCACCGCCACCGACTCGCAATTATTTAGATAAACCTCTCGGCGTGACTATAAAAACATCTTCCCCTCCCCCCAACGAGCGCTGTTTGTTGTCTTTGGGGCTTTGTAAATTTATAGCCTGACATTACGCCGACGGTTACGAAAAAAATTTACTTTTAATTTATCTCGTTAAAGGGTTGAAGAACGGTCGGGATCGCGAAGTAATTATTCCGAAATTGGCCACTTTAGCTGATGAATCCATTCCGTGTAACCCTTTCGGGGCGATCGAGGAGTGAATTAATTTGTTTTCGGCTTGATCTCAGCGAAATGAAAGATTACATTATGTTGATGAGCATGGCAATTAAGAGATATTTTGACTAACGTTTTTGGAAAATGTTGAACAGTGACGTTGAAGTCTTTTACTTCGAAATTACAATTACACCCATAAAAAGACATCAACGCGTAAACCTCTACTCTTAATATAGCTGTCAATGTCAAGTGACTTACTCGCTATGCGTTCTGCGTACGCCATTGCTAAACGTCTAATATTATAAACATAATACGTATAACAGTATATATTATGTTACTCTTTGATATCTAACATAACACAAAACCGAGTAATAGGTGTAATAGACAGAGTGACATAATAAACAGTGCTTATTGACCGAGTGAGCGTAGCGAGCAAAGTGTCTCAGTTTCGACAGTTAGTTTCTCAGTTTGGCCAAATATGCTTTTGTCCGGATGTTTGTCTGTTATCGCCTACAGGTCGCATTTTTCAAATGATTTTGATGAAAATTGGCACACAAATTCCTTCATTTATCGAATAATTTTTGTCGATCGCGTTTTTTGATTGGGTGAAAAATAAGGGGGGGAAAGGGGAGAAGTTTGCGGTAGCGTTATTTATCGACGGATTTCAATCAAATTGGAAAGCCACACTAAGGACTTCATTCTACACAAGATGTTGCAAAAAAATTCAAAAAGGGGAGTGGTAGGGGTAAAAGGGAGAAGTTTGCTGTATCGTTATTCATCGACGGAATTCAGTAAAACTGGAGAGATGCACACTAAGGACTTCATTTTACACAGGGCATTGTGAAAAAAATCAAAAAATGGGTAGTGGAGGGGGAAAGTTTGCTGTATCGTTATTCATCGACGGATTTCAGTAAATTTGGAGAGAGCCACACTAAAGACTTCATTTTACACAGGGCGTTGCGAAAAAAATAATAAAAATAAGGTAGTGGAGGGGGAAGTTTGCTGTAGCGTTATTTATATATCGACGTATTTCAATCAAATTTGAGAGGCACACTATAAAGGACTTCTTTCTACAGAAGATGTTTCGAAAAAAAAACCAAAATGCCAAGTGGAGGGGGGAAAGAGGGTATAGTTTGCTGTAGTGTTATATATGGAAGGAATCCAATTTTTGAAGATAGATAAGAGGATTGCGTAGTGAGATGGTATAGACCAATCTCACTACGCGCTCCTCGTAGCCTTCTCAAGACAAACCCGCAGATACTAGATTCAAACTCCTAAGACCAAAGAAACGCGAGTAATCGCTAAAACTTATATCCCTATTGTTAGCAAAATGCCAAAACTCTGAAATGGCTTTGCTAAGCCATGGGAAAGGGGAAAGTGTCCGTTATTCTATGGTTATAAGGGCACGCGAAGTCTTCTGTACTCACAGAACTATTAGCTAATATAGTTTCATGGCATTCTTTGCATTTTTTGCATTCTTTGCAACATCTTTCTCTTAGAAAGTTATGTTGAGGCCGCGGTTTAAACATAACTTTCTTTACTTTATTATTAACATGTACAACGAAAAAAAACTTTTACAATATAAAAATATTTAAAGCAAAACAACAAACAACACCACTAATAAATTGTTTAGACAGAATTGCTACTCATTTTCTGTCAAAAAAACTTATAAACAAAAAGACAAGACAAGTGATAAGCATAAAACATACCTTCCAGTCTTAGTGATGATCATCTCCGTGCCAAGGTCGTGGAACTTATCCCACAACTCTTTGGTCTCCAGCTGACAGTCCACTGAGAGCAGCTCCTCACAGTTGCAAGAAGTAGCAGGAGGCAGCGGTCGCGCTGGCGATGGCGTATCCCGCTCGCCTAATTCTGCGGTCAAGATACTGTATTCAGTTCTGATGATGAGGAAGTGATCACGTGGTATGATTTTTATAACTACGTTCCAATCCAAGGCCTGTGATATTTGATACGAGTACAAATGAGCTTATTTCTCTGAAGACCAACGGCTTATCCAGATATTGTGTGTGTGCGTGTGTAGGTTTTTTTATATATCTTATAGGCTAGCGTTTGACAACTATTTCACCTGTTGGTAAGTGATGATGCAGTCGAAGATGGTAAGCACGGTAAGCCTAGAATGGGAACTGACTGGCTCTCAAGGATAGCTGCCAGAACACATCAGATGTTTAGCGACAAATTTTCTAACTTGAGGGTGGTAGCTAGCCAGTTGGACACTACGTAGTGTCCTACCACCATGCGGGGGTTGTTGGTTTCTTAACGATGTTTTTCACCTTCACCGGAGGGCCACTGTGAAAAGCGCATATATATTTTTCGATAAAAATCCATTGGTGTTCGGCGGGGATGGAACTCGGTACCTCTGGCATCAAAGCCGACCATTCTCCTACTTACACCACCGGGCCCTCAAAAAATCATTGGCGCGAGTTCTGCTATGACTACTGTGTGTGAGATACTTCTATATGTATTAATTGCAAGTCTTCTTTAACCGACTTCACAAAAAAGGAGGAGGTTCTCAATTCGTCACAACCTTTTTTTTTAATGTATGTTCACTGATTACTCGAAGATGTCTGAACCGATTTGGAAAGTTCTTTGTTTCTAAGGGTACCCTTCCCAGGTGGTCCCATTTAAATTTTAACGGAATCGGCTTAGCCGTTTTTAATATATCAACATTTGTATTACGATGCATTTACTTATCTCGACGACTTACTACTTGGCTGACACTTTACTTACTGGCACAGATTATGTAATAGTTACTACGTCTACTGGGTACTTTAACTAGCGCGTTCTTTGAAGTCAGTTCTTTTAGTTTTCAAACGATCTTAAATTATTGTCTATGAAGTCAATCGATAATCAATCGAAGGATACATTTCCTAAGGTTACGTGTGAAATTGCAGGCGCTGCAAGTTGTTAAAAAAACAGAACTAATACCTATTTGTACCACTTAAGTAAAGAAAAGAGTGTACACTCGAAATTAAGCTTGAAAAACAAGTGATCCAACACCAATATTATAAATGCGAAAGTCAGTTTGTTCGGGACTTCTTCATGATCAAACAGCTGGACCGATTTAGATGATATTTCGCACACGGATAGTCAGTATTATGGATTAGGCTATAAAATACTTTTTAACGTGGGCAAAGCCGTGGGTCACAGCTAGTAATGTCAATTTACAAAAATAAAATGCTATATCAGTCTCAAATCAATTCTCAGATAATTGTCAACATTCTGTTAAAAATTACAAAACTATACAAAAAACCAAATATCAACAAAATACAGTAGAAGAGGTTGGTATGATATTTAATAAACTAATAACAGTCTACTAGTCATCGGAGACCTTTAAATAAACATTAAAGTTACCTTCACAAACAGTACACAATGGAAGCTAAACAATTAATCATGTCGCCTCTAGCCATTTATGGTATCTGCGTATATATCATGGATTTCTACACGCACTAAATAATATGAAATGCACACACGGTGAGAACTAAAATGTACTGCTATGTGAAAACCAGTTTATTATGCTAACAACAGTTCTATAATCACAAGTTCAATTTACTTTTTACTTCACAATGAATGAATACGTTCCTGTCTAGAATGACTTGGAATTTACACTTAGCACTCATGTCTGAACTATTTTAGTACGGCAATGTGTTATAAGAAATGCAACGATTATGAGGTAAGAATGTAGATATGAATATATGTATATTAAAGATATGCGTGGAAGACATACAAATGGATGGTAAATACCTAAGGACTGACTTGAGTCTGATTAGTTAATAAGAGAGCAGCTACGAGTTTTTCTAATAAAATTACTTAGAATTCTGATTAAAAATGAATTAGTTGTCGCGTTTAACCTGTCCGTCTGTCTGTAATCAAACCTTGTGAGTTTTAACTCACAAGGTTTGATTACAGTCTAATTTATTACAATATACACTTCCCGGTGTTTGATGGAACTGAAATTTAACATACATGTTATGTAAATCGGATGACAATGCAATGTTATGGTACATTGGTATGGTCATTGGACAATGGTACCATCGATATCGTCCAATGATGGAGCCGGAGGGTGTCGTGAGGAACTCTTAAAACTACACATGATAAAACCGTCGTGTTTGGGCTTTTTGGATTTGTCTTGACTTAGTCTGGTCCCAGATATGTAAAAAAGTTTTTTTTAATTACACTTAGGTACCTACTTATTTCTTCTATGTGCGTATTGCTTCAAACCAATGTAATAATTATTTTAAAGCTACCTACCTACCTAAAGCACCTTCTTGTTTACATATTTAGTTTCGTCTCTGCGAAGTCACTGGCAAAAGATAGAATCAACACGTGGGTGACTGACCTTTTCATGGAGGAAATATTGATCGCTGTAAAACAGTTTTGTTAGGAGATAGGCGCAAAAAGGAAAGAGACAAAACAGTCTTAATATAGTACGCCTTAAGCCTTTAGAGAAATGCTAGAATTTACGCTAGTCGACCTATTATTTCTTGCTATTATTATTTTAATAAACTACTGTAATTTTGCTTGTATCTATATTTTTTTATATCTTACTAGCTGAGCTCCGCAGCTTTTCCCATGCTAAAAAGTATCGTATATGCCAGGTTAAAATGTATCTGTATTTAATTTCATCCATGTCCGTTTTTGTGTGAATAGTAACAAACATCTATCTATCTAATACTATAAGAATCTTTTTCCTGACATACTGACTGACTGATAGACAACGCACAGCCTAAACCGCTGGTAGAGACTTGAAATTTGGAGGGCATTTTTGTTTTAGTACGTAAAGGTGTACTAAGGGAGGATTTTCCAAAATTCACCCCTTTACGGGATGAAATGGGGGTTCAAAGTTTGTATGGCGAAACAAGATAAGATAGTATTTTCTATTCGAAACTTCACACAAGTGCTTTAGTAAATAAATAAAATAATACGTGTTTCAGACTTTTTTGAAATTCCACCCCTAAGAGGGTGAAATGGGGTAACAAAGTCTGAAAATCGGTATTATTTCGGATTGCGCTGAAATTTGGCATGCAGATAGTTATTACGACGTTAGTTCCCTCTGAGAAATGATTTTTTAAAATTCACCCCTAATGGGATGAAACAGGGGCTCAAAGTTTGTAAGAAGAAACCAGATTAGATAGTTTTTTCTATTCGAAATTTCACATAAGTGCTTCAGTAAATAAATAAGTAAATACGTATTTCAGACTTTTTCGAAATGCCACCTCTAAAAGGGTGAAATGGGGTAACAAAGTCTAAAATCAATATTGTTTCGGATTGCGCTGAAATTTGGCATGCAGATAGTTATTTTGACGTAGGTATCCGCTAAGAAAGGATTTTTCAAAATTCACTCCTTAAGGGGATGAAACGGGGGTTCGAAGTTCGAACCGATTTGGCTTTTACTTTTTTGATGTCTTTTATGATAAAAAGGTTTTTACAAAATAAAAGTTTGAAGTAAATAAAAGAAGTCTTTAACGCGGGCGAAGCCGCGGGGAACGTCTAGTCCATCTATATTACCAACGTAACTTAATATTATTTAAGCATCTAGTACTATTAGAATAGTACTTAAATGTCATTGGCTTTAGGTCTTTATCAGACAGGTGGATACATTTAATTAGACAAGAAGAAGGTACTGGTGAAGGTGCTGCATGATTGAAGGCATCTCACATCTCATCTGAACACTGTTCATCATCTACCTCTATGTCTTTATCAGGCATACAACAAGAAGGTGCTAGTGACGTTACCGCGTGGTCGGACGTATCTTTATTTTTCTCCATCAGAGCTCTGAGAACTGATTTAAGTTAACTTCATGTTTTCTGGCATGGGAGACAGCTGAATCCATTAATTAGACCAGGAGAAACCTTACCAAAAAAATTACTGAAAAAGGTGCTCGTAAAGATGCCACATAGTCGTACGCGTCACCTTCTCTTTCTCTCTCTCTCTCTCTCTCTATTCAAGCTGCACTGTTCTCACTGTAATTCACTTCTTAGTCTACTTTCAAGTTTTCATCTGCGGCTAAGAGTGATGAGAAGAAGTCTTATCAGAAGAAGGTTCCGGTGAAAGAACTGCGGCATTAAGCGCATCTTTTTCACTATCCAAGCACTGCTTCAAGTCTTCATTAGTAATTGGAGAACTGTAGGTGGATGCATAAAATGAGACCAGGAGAAGTCTTACCAGAAGAAAGTGCCACATGCTTGAAAACTCTTCCTTTCTTCATCCAAATTTGCGTTTTCGTCAGTCATAAGAAAGTTGTAGCTGGATATTATAATATAAAGTAATAAGATGAAATTTTCCAGAAGAAGGTGCTGGTAAAAAAGCTTCATGGTTGGACGCGTCTCTTTCTTCATCCGAGTATTGTTCCACATCTACATCCACGTCTATTCAGGCATGAGATATCCATAGGTGGGAACGACTTGGCCTGCAGCTGAATTTATTAAAACCAGATAAAACCTTACCAGTGTAAAGAAATAAAGAAAGTGCTGGTTAAGGTGCCACATGATTGGAAGCATATCATCATCACTTAAGGAATTGTTTAACATCTGTTTAAACATCTTTATCAAGGGAGACCTGCAGCTAGAAACAACTGGATAGATAAAATAAGATCAGAAGCAGTCTTACCAGAAGAAGGAGCTGGTGAAGGTACTGCGTGGTCAGAGGCATCTCTCTCCCCATCCGAGCACTGTTCCACATCTACCTCCACGTCTTCATCTGGAAGGGGAGACCTGCAGCTGGATGCAGGTGAACTGAGCGATGCTGGTGAACTCTGTCTTGATACAGATCCTGTTGACATGAAACTTTTTTTGAATGTGCTGTTGGTTTATTACAGATGGTAAAATAAGTGAGGTACAGATAGGTAATTAATCTCACCCGATGAAAAGTGACGATGGTTTCGAGGATGTTTAGGCATGCTTACCTTGAACATATATGTTCACTCGCGACTTAAAGACATCCAAGTCATAGTTCTACTCGGAATCAAGTCAACCGGTAATGTGTTCCTTTCTTTTGGATTATTGGACTGATTTTGCTGCGGTTTTTTAAATGATAAAAAATTGTTAAATACTATCCAAAATTTCATCGTACCGACGGGACTTGAACCCGCAACCTCCGGAATGCTTCCGGTGCTTTGCCAATTAAGCTTAATTGGCAAAGCACCGGTACATGTCATTCCGGAGGTTGCGGGTTCAAGTCCCGTCGGTAAGATGAAATTTTGGATTGTGTTTAACAATTTACAAAAATATAAAGTGTGAAACACTTCAAAGAAACATAATATTTGATTTACGCACTACAACATCTCTCGTCGGATTTGAAAACTGTAATGATTTCTTCCGAATGATTAATTTACGTAATAAGTAGTCAAAGATGGCGCCACCAATGCATAATTGGGTTAACAAAATGCAATCCACTAATTTCGTCGTAACGATACTTCGCACCGTTGCTTAATTGGCAAAGCACCGGAACATGTCATTCCGGTGGTTGCGGGTTCAAGTCCCGTCGGTACGATGAAATTTTGGATTGTGTTTAACAATTTACAAAAATATAAAGTGTGAAACACTTCAAAGAAACATAATATTTGATAAAAAATTGTTCAGCAGTTTGAAGATTATGAATTATATTCTAGTTCCTGAGGCTATGAGAGCGACTTTCATTGGTTTGATCAATTTTTAATTTGGTATTCTGTTGCTTTAAGGATATCGCATGAACATTGTAACTTTGACCTGATGCTGGGGCATTCCAATCCTTACAATCTAACCAACTAACAGTAGAAATGTCGTGTTCAGGCTCATTAGAATAGTATTACCAACATATTGTTCATATATCAGTCAGAGGTGGTTTTCACGGCGGAAAATGATTTGATTCCTTGTTGACTGTGAAACTATAAAATGATACAAATTAGAATCGCCAAATGAAGGAAATTAGAACTCCTTGCGCTATTTTTACATTTTCGCGGAAGTTCGTAATTAACCTTTTGGAGGCACGAAAGAGTGCTTTGGATTACTTCCAACATCAAGCTAGAAAAAACCAACAAGATCAATAACTTCCAAGCTCATGGCTCCAAGAAATAGCTGACTTTTAAAGCTTTTGCTTCGGTCATGAAAATGTGTTTTATTTTAATTTTAATTTAATAATGACTCCACACGATTGGAGAATTGAGACAGTTTTTATTTTTATTATAAGCTTTTATTGAACTTTAGCATGTATGGAATTTGCAATCGATATTTTCCCACTTCCAATGAAGCTATAGGGCTGAAATTTGACACACATATTTAGTTCTCAAAACAGCTGAACTGAGACTTAGACTTGACGTGAATATGAATATTAGGTACTTGACCTAATGACTGGTATTTAAATGCATGTACAAATACTAGAAAATGTCTAAAACTTTGACACTGTCAGAAACCATAGTAAAAAAACTAAAAAAAATACAGTTTAGCGGATACGGAACTGTGTATGTAATTGAATAATATTTAATGCTAATTTATGTATGTGTGTATGTTTATGTTTTTTTCCTAAACTCCACTGACAGAATTCTTAAAATGCAACATCTTAACCGATCATTAATAACTGATGATAAGGGCATGATCGGACTGGACTATGGCCTAACTTCAGGTCCTAATACCGTCATGAAGGTGACTTTTACTTAATTTAATAATAATGCATTAAAGAAAAGTTGAGGCTAATAAAATTTAGAACACACGGGAGAGGCTTTAGGTAACTGTCATAGACATAATATGTATTTCATAGTATTTATTACCTCAATGGTTTCCGTTAAATAAAGTCATTCCTCAATAAATACTTTACTGAAGTTTTATAATGGAATTTTAACCGAAAACTCAAAATTTCATATTTTAAAATAATAACCATTATTTGTGTACGTTTAAGAGTACTTAACAGTTAATAATACATAATTATTACACATTAACGCACGACCACTCTCAAATTACAAAGTCCAAAAACATGTTTGCGGGTCGGTAATACTTTCTCGGACTTTTTTTTAACTTACCTTAAAATGCCCAAATGGACGTTTAGTTTATTCGAATAAGAAGTCCAACATTTAGGTTGATATTACAGAAAAATATATATGTGTATTTTCTGTACTATACATCTCAAGAACTGATTGCGCGGTTTTAACCAATTAAATGCCGAAGTGTCACAAAAATCTTGTAGTTACTATTGCGCTAGATATTTATGCTATGCGGTTTTGATGCGTGATTCGCGTTGAAGTGGGTGCACATAGATTTTTTAACTAAATTTGACACTATTGACATAAAATTGACAGTTTTTCCAGATGCCGAGATTGTGATTGTGACCTAGATATTTTAATGGGCCGTTGAATTTCAATGAAACGTTTTGTTATCTCCACTATTGGTGGAGACCTACTTATGTTAATATTGTTGATTGCTTCTTTACCTATAAGCACTGTATACCATAAACTTTTGCGTTTTTTACCGGCTTAAAAAAGAGGAGGTTTTCAGTTCGTCTGTATGTATTTCTTTAATGTCTGTTCACCGATTTATCTGTTAATAATTACTAAAAATAATTTTGCAAATCAGTTCACAAACCGATTTCAAAATTATTTTTTTATTTGAAAGAGTATACTCCTGAGGTAGTCCCATTGTATATTTATCGAGATATGATCAGTATCTCCAGAGATATGGAGATAGATACCTCAAACTTTCTACTGAAAATAAGAAGCAGGCATTTAAAGTCGATTTTTTGCGTTTTTTTAACGATCTTAAACTATATTCTTTCCGATTTATACAGGATGAACAACAGAGTGGTTGCTTATCTGATACCTGATATTTTAACGGATACCTACGTCATAATTATTATCTGCATGCCAAATTTCAGCGTAATCCGTTCCGTGGTTTGAGCTTCGTGTTGATAGATCAGTCAATCAGTAACGTTTGCATTTTATACAGGATGTTTGGTGGATGGACCAACAACATTTTTTTGGGGATTGAGGGGGTCATGCTCAAGTTTTCCACGGTAGACCCAAAGTCCTAAATGTCACGCTTTCAAAGTCGTTTGACTGTTTTAAAAATTAACAACCTAATTTTGGGTGATTTTGTTGATAAAAAAATTCTTATCTAAAACACCGAGACACTTAGGACTTCGGGTCTACCGGAGAAAACTTGCGCATGACCCCATCCTCCTAATCTCTCAAAACAAATTGTCGGTCCATCCACCAAACACCCTGTATAAAAGGCAAACGTTACTGATTGACTGATCTATCAACACACAGCTCAAACCACGGAACGGATAACGCTGAAATTTGGCATGCAGATAGTAATTATGACGTAGGTATCCGTTAATATAGGGTTTTTAGGGTTCCGTAGCCGAATGGCAAAAAACGGAACCCTTATAGATTCGCCATGTCTGTCTGTCTGTCCGTCTGTCCGTCCGTATGTCACAGCCATTTTATTCCGAAACTGTTAGGACTACAGAATTGAAACTTTGTAGGTAGATGTATTCTGTGAACCGCTTTCCGATTTTTATACAAAAATAAAAGATATACAAGTTTAAGGGGGGCATCCCATACATGGAACTGAAACAAAAAAAACACATACGTGTGGGGTGTCTATGGATAGGTATTTAAAAATGATTGAGGTTCCTAAAATCATTTTTTCTCAAAGTCAATCATTTGAAAGATAGGCGCGACTAAAGTGGTAAAATGTGTGTCCCCCACCCCCCTCTAACTTTTAAAGTATGGGAGTGAAAAATCTAAAAAAATATATGCTGTAAATCTTAATAAAAACTAACGAAGATAATTGGTTTGAACGAGATACAGTCAGCAGTTTTTGAGATATAGCGAGCAATAACTTTGTTTTTCATACAAACACTATGAAAAACAAAGTTAATTCGTTAGTTGCGAAGAATCATAGTTATAGAATACTTTACTGTGTTATGGAACCCTACGAGTGCGAGTCCGACTTGCACTTGGCCAGTTTTTTTTTATTTAGCCCTCAAACGGGATGAAGTTCAAAATTTGTATAGAGAAACAAGATGAGATAGTTTTTAGGCTTCCGTAGTCCTGACAAGGAACCCTTATAGTTTCGTCATGTCCGTCTGTCTCTCTGTCTGTCTGTCTTTCTGTCCGAGGTTTTGCTGAGAGACCGTTAATACTAGAAAGCTGTAATTTTGTGCGAGTATGTATAAATATTACGCTGACAAAGTGCTGAAATAAAAATGTGAAAAATATTTTTTTTAGGGTAGCTCCTCTATATGAGAAGTGGGGATGAATTTTTTTTCATCTTCTACCCCATCGTGTGGGATATCGTTGACTATTCAACGATATCGCCAGCAAAACATAATAATGAATAAACATTTTATTTCTTATCCAACTAACGTCTAACAAAGGTGTTAGGGATCGACATTTCAATATAACGCCATCTATGGGACATTTACCTAAGCGTTCATAGATGGCGTGAAATGCCGAAAAAAACACGTTTCTTGTATGGGGACCCTCTATTATTTTTAACTTTATTCTATTTTTAGTATTTGTTGTTATAGCGGCAACAGAAATACATCATCTGCGAAAATTTCAACTGTCTAACTATCACGGTTCATGAGATACAGCCTGGTGACGGACGGACAGACGGACAGACAGACAGACAGACAGACAGACAGACGGACAGCGGAGTCTTAGTAATAGGGTCCCGTTTTACCCTTTGGGTACGGAACCCTAAAAACATTAGCTAGTGACACCGGCAACAGCCAGCAACTTATAAAACAAGTAGGTATAAAGTAATATTAGTTGTAAGTCAATATTTAGTAGGTTGTAAGTTGCGTGTCGGCGTACTGCCGGCTGGGTGTCGAATGTGGTCAGTTCCACACAATTAATCTGGAATAACGAACGGGGAACCCGACGCCAGTCCGCGACCAGCGCAGACGCAAGCCACCACACCAATTACCATTAAAAACCCTTCTCGAAAATGGAACTTAGTTTTATTACTGACTTGTAAAAGTTTCCTGTGAATTCGCTTCGAGTTATTCCAATAAAACTTAAATATTGGCACACAAAAATTTAACACTGTTTATATGCCGGTACAGTCAGTGACAAGCGCAGCTAACCATATTAAGCAGACGGTACTGTAACGTAAAATGTACATTTATAGGCAGTTAAAAATATTGATATTTTGAACTAGACTAATAGAATTGTTATATACAATCCAAAATTGCATCGTACTGACGGGACTCGAACCCGCACCCTCCGGATAACATGTCCAGGTGAAGCCGCAGAGCGATACTATCGATATGACGAAATTAGTGGATTGCATTCTTTAATCCAATTATGTATTGGTGGCGCCATCTATGATAACTTTTTTCGAAGTTAATCATTCGGTAAAAATCATTACAGTTTTCAAAGCCGACGAGAGATGTTGCACTGCTTTAATCAAACTTTTTTTTTAATTAGATCAAAAGAATATTATAGTCATAAGTAAGTCATAACTCATAACAGTTGAAAACTGGAAAGTAAGTTAAACACAGTTAATACTAAATATATAAAATATAGGTTATAGTAATAATAAATACAGGTTATAGTACCTAATAAGGAAATTGAATATCTTAATATATTTAGATTGACGGGTTGAGATAGTTTATTTACGTCTATCAAAGCATGGAACACTATCCCCGTTGGCAGGTTTTTTTCAATCCTTGGACTTGTTTGTGTATTGGACATTACATTCGAAGGAAGAAGCGAAAGAGGTATTTGTCAGGATCGTAGCATGGCGAAAGAAGTTCCAGTACTAGTTCCTGCCTACTCCAGTGTGAAAAAGGCGTGATTTTATGTATGTATGTATGTAAGTACATTCAGTAGAACACCAGCACTTCAACTCAATTTTTCCTCTTACTTCCAAGCACGCTTATATCTTTTAGCGCTTTTTGTGGTTAAGTCTTTGCATATCTCTAATAATAAAGTGAAATAGTAAGTGAAAGTATCAAATTCTATTACTGTTTGAAATCAGTAAAGAAACAACAAAACTTAATGAAAATTGATATGTAGCTATATTATTATTTATGTAGCTGACTGTACCGTTCACTATCAGAGTACCAAAATTGTTTATTTAATTTGCGGACGTAACAAATAATGTATTATTTGATGAGTCTTGTAGATCTTTCCGCGTTATATATTTTTTTAAGTAAATAAACTTCTACTTCAACGTAGGCAGAGGCGTGGGGCCAGTGCAGAAAGAGTTCACGGCAAATTATTCCTTAAGGTGGATACCCGCAACTCAGGGCGACTGTACCAACATTTATATTATACCTGTTATTTTATATAAATCAGATAGGCTAGCGTAGACCACTATTTCGTCTGGTGGTAAGCGATGATGAGATCACGCTGATAGGTGAACACGCTAGGCCTAGAATTGTCTTCACGTGTGCTGCCGGAACACCGAAAGGTTATGGCCGCAGATTTTTTTCATTGTTTTTTTATTTTGCTGATTGCTAATAATGTGGACTATATATAATCAAACTTTGTGGGTTCCGTTTGCCTGTAAAAGTAAGGTCGAACACATAAGTTGAACATCACATTTATAATTTTAGTAATTCTGATGAATTGATTATGCCATATCATGGTATTTTATTTTATTTTATCACATCATAAAACAACTTTTTAACTTTTTAATGAGGTACTTAACTTTTGTTATCCTGAAACCACTATTTAGCTTATATCTATCTACGGCGAAAGTGGCAAAACTAATCACTCACTAATTACACAAGTAGGTATAAAAAATATGTTCAAAACTACATAAAACCCGACTATTGAAAAATCACGCTCATATTTTAGAAATTTAGTATGTGTCTCCAATTATCGGGTAGTTGTGAGCAAAGCTGCGAACAGTATATTAAAATATATAATAAAATTGATATATTTATGAAATGTGCCAATTAGCCTTTTTATCATTCTACTATTAAGCATTTTGTATATTTCTTTTTGCAAGTGGTTGGTCAAAAGAAGCAAATGATACCTAAGGGCATAATATTTTTATAGAAGTATTATACAGGAAGGAAACGGGGGAATACATTTGTATGGAAAAGTGCATCCCGCGTTCGCTGTTAATTATTTTTTTAACTTATGATTGTATATCCTCTAGAGGCCGCCATATTCAATTTGAGGCCACTTTTACTGGTTTCTGATAAGCCTATGAGGAACTTATCTGAGAGATTTTTGAGAGCCAGTTTCCATTCTAGGCCTAGCTTGCTACCATCCTCGACCGCATCATCACTTACCAACAGGTGAGTTAGTGGTGCAACGCTAGCCTATATGATATAAAAAAAGGCTTGTGACAACGATTAAATACCTATACGTCGTCATCTGTCAGATAATTATCTGAAACTTTATCAGGAACCGGTGAATTTGGCCCTTAATGTAAGACATCACATATTTTTATAACCAGCAAGCGATTACAACGATACCTACCTAATTTGTCAAATTATAAAACGTAAGAAGTTTCATAAAGCGCATTTCAGACTAGTCTATAATAATATACATAATAGCATATAGTTTATAGTACAGCTATATCGCTCATTTTACATTTATTGAAGTGAAAACTTAGCGGCGTTGTGCACTTTTCTTGGGATGGGTAAAAAATGTTAAACTCGCGTCAGGCGTATTCTTTTCTATGGTCAGGGCCGGTTATCTCTACATACATTGCGCGAGGTGTCATTCCAAAATATTCAAAAATGACGTGTTCAAGTTTTTATTTCTGCCAGCACTCCCGGAGTGCAACCCGTTTTTTTTAACCGACTTCACAAAAAGGAGGAGGTCCTCAATTCGTCTGTATGTTTTTAGGGTTCCGTAGCTGAATGGCAAAAAACGGAACCCTTATAGATTCGTCATGTCTGTCTGTCTGTCTGTCTGTCTGTCCGTCCGTATGTCACAGCCATTTTATTCCGAAACTGTTAAGACTACAGAATTGAAACTTGGTAGGTAGATGTATTCTGTGAACTGCTTTCCGATTTTTATACAAAAATAAAAAATTTTAAAGTTTAAGGGGGGGCATCCCATAAATGGAACTGAAACAAAAAAAAAATTTTCTTCAAACCTATTCGAGTATGGTGTCTATGGATAGGTCTTCAAAAATGACATTGAGGTTTCTAAAATCATTTTTACCCAAAGTCAATCATTTGAAAGATAGGCGCGTCTAAAGTGGTAAAATGTGTGTCCCCCCCCCCTCTAACTTTTAAAGAATGGGAGCGAAAAATAAAAAATATATATATGCTGTAGATCTCAATAAAAACTAACAACGAAAATTGGTTTGAACGAGATACAGTCAGCAGTTTTAGAGATATGGCGACCGCAAAGATAACTTTGTTTTTCATACAAACACTATTAAAAACAAAGTTAATTTTGTAGTTGCGAAAATTCATAGTTATGGAATACTTAACTGTGTTACGGAACCCTACGAGTGCGAGTCCGACTCACACTTGGCCAGTTTTTTTTTTTTTGTGTGTATTACGCGATTACTCCGTCAATTGTGAACGGATTCAAATGATTCTTTTTTTAATAGGTAGGGTACGTTTCCAAGGTGGTCCCATTTCAATTTTATCGAGATCTGATTAGTATCTTCAGAGATATAGAGATAAATATCTCAAACATAGGAGAATGTACTGGTTTTAGAAGAAGACTCTCAAGAAGATTATACACATTGGAGGTTGCTATTGCATATACTTTTGAAGACTAAAAAATATGACCTTGGATAATGTTTTTACATCTTTCTTCACGTTGATTTTGGTTTTTAACCCTCGACGCAAAACGAAGGAGTGTTATAAGTTTGACGTGTGTATCTGTGTATATGTGTGTCTGTCATCGTGGCATCGTAGCGCCCAAATGGATGAACCGATTTTTATTTAGTTTGTGTTGTTTGATAGATGTCTTCGTCAAGAGTTCTTAGCTTTATTTCATGAAAATCTGTTCAGCCGTTTAAATATTATCAGCTTTTTTTTAGTAAAAAAAACTACGACAGCAACTTTCGTAAGCTCGTAGTCCTTTGACCGCGGACGTCAAAAAATCAAAATGGCGCTGTCGCAGTAAATCGCCTTCATTTGTGCGTATCCACCTTAAGGAATAATTTCCTGTGCACTCTTATTGAATTGGCATCTCGCTTCTGTCTATGTTGACATTGTTGACCAATGACAAGAAGGGACAAAGCCAAAAATTATGTTTTGTTTTTGGTTTTGGCTCTTCTGATTGGTAAGAAATTTTTTCTTTGGTTTTGGCTCTTCTGATTGGTTAAAAATATAATCGACACTTGCAACCGAAAATGTTTTGAAACTGGATACGCAGAACTGTACGCGATGGTACAAAGTTATACATATGCTTTGATTATAAACTCGGATTACATATACACATCAGTTGGGGGTGGTTTTAACTTTTTGAATTTAAGTATTATTGACAGATATTCTTACGGTAACTAAATAATCTTTATTTTCTTTCGCAATAGGTTACTGTGAGCGAGATAGAAACAAAGGTGGGGAGAATTAATTTGTCTTTACAGGAATGATCTACCAGGCAAAGTCTTGTTAATTTGTAAAGTTTTTAGCATACCTAATATTTTTTGACATGACATGACGTTTGGCAAAGATGGCGGCCATATTAGTCCCGCCCGCGACACTGCATACATAAATAACTCAGAATTATGAACGTACTTTGTACCAACCAACACTGCAAAAAAAATTATAAGCATACCACAGATTATATAATAGTTACAACGTAAATAATACTTTCCGTTGTTAGGTTGGCTACACAGTGCTTTCATAATTCGGGTATTAACAATGTAAGAAAGTGCCAACTCTTATAACGTAGTAGAGTGATTCAGACTGTGTGGGCTATATGGCGGCAATTAATGTCAATAATCGCAAATAATACTTTTTAATATTCATTTTGGAATACAACTAGTCCGTGTTATAAAAGTATTTGGAATTATTGTAATAATATAGACAATTAATTATCGCGTGTGTCAGATGCTTTTATTGCACAGGGCCATTTTGGACATTGTCCTTTGATACCTTGATGACATCATTATGACTAGTGAATATTTTCACTAGCGCGGCATTTAAAGTCAATTTTTTAGGGTTCCGAACCCAAAGGGTACCAAATGAACACTATCTGAGACTTTGTTGTCCGTTCGTCCGTCCGTCCGTCCGTGCGTGTGTCTATATGAGCGCACTTTACAGATAGTACCTTCTTAACCGTAATAGGTAAGTACATACTTGAAATTTTCACAAAGTATATATCCGTCAGTGTATAACGGCCCTGACACGAAATTTTATAGATGCATGTAATTTAATTAATACTTGTTGTGCACTAAAAAGGGTAAAATAAATTCTTTAAAAAAAAACCGACTTCATTACCACAAACAGGCACTCAAAAGCGAAAAATAAATTACTTAGGTAATATAATTATTATAAGCGCTACCCACTTATTTATTTGAAGTCGGTGCCAGCCAAGTCTAATAGGTAGTAGATAGATACCACCTACATGTATCTACCTACTTACTACTACTTCATACATAGTATCTATCTACTATCCAATAGACTTGGCTGGCACCGACTTCAAATAGATAAGTGGGTAAGCGCTTATAATGATTATATTAAGTAATTTATTTTTCGCTTTTGAGTGCCTGTTTGTGGTAATGAAGTCGGTTTTATTTTTTTTGAAAAAGAATTAATTTTGAACACATTTACACTTAGCTATACTATATATTTGCCGGTTTGCTTGTAATTTGCTTGTCATGTCATGTAGGTATAATATGTGTATAATAAGTAGGTAATCGTTAATCTAATCGCCCTTGTTTCATAGGTTGCTCAAAGGTAGCATTATATATAACCAAGAATGTTCATTATTAAAGCATAACCAATCAGCTTTTAATAGAGAACAGGTGCCGACGGCACCGGTAAAAGAAAATGTTCCGCTTAATGGAAAATAAAAATCTGGCTACGGCAAATATATAATTGTTTGTGTCATCTGAACCATTATAAAATAATATATTGACATCTCTTTTTCAACCTTTAACCGACTTTAAAAAAGGAGAAAGTTCTCAATTCGTGTTTCTTTTGTACCTACCTATGTTTGTTACGCGCCAATTATTCTGCCAATTGTGAACCTACGAATAAATTATCTTTTACCTATTGTATTTTTTTATTTTTATTAATTATATATTTTTTATTTATATATATATGTATATATATAACATATTTTTTATATATTTTCCATTTACGTAGTTGTGAAGATTAGAAGGATATTTTTTTTAGTATAAATTATTTAGTAGGTATTTTACTGTCTACTATATTATTGATTTATTTCCTAACTACCCATTTGGTTTGCAAAAATTCTTTTCTTAACCAATAAGTTGTTTATAAAAATACTTATCAAGTTATTCATAGGTATTGGTCATAAGTTACGTACTTACCATAACGATTAATTTCAATTAGGCCTAAAGCACTTAACAAGATTTTTTAGCAAAATACTTATCAGTAAAGCTGATATAGTATTCAATTTACTCAACGAATATTTGTAAATTATGATTAGATAATTATTACCAAATTATGAAAAAAAATTAAGGTACTATCGTCTAAATTAATTTAAATACTAGGTAAGTAATAATTAAATCATGTTTATACTTAATATTGATGTTTAAGTTAAAATTTCGAAATATTAACTAAAAAGTATTATTTATTTATGTTATTTTATAACTGTCCGTTATCTACTAGCAGTATGTTTTGCAATTGATTATCTACGTGTAATCAGTATGGTTTATGGAAATATACATTGTGGTTTTGGTTCATGGATTGTCAAAATAAAAGCATGTAAGTTAAGTAAGAATGATTGATGTTATATAGTTAATTGTTTATGTAAAACATACCTGTGTCGTGCGGCGATCGCGCGGGGCTGCGCGGCTCGCCGGCGCTCCGAGCCATGATGGCGGCGATAGAGAAGTCGGTGGCTCGCGACTTACTCTCCTCCGCCACCATCCTAGCACGCGCGCGCCACCACTCCGCGCTCTCCACATCCATCAAAGCCGACCTAGCCCGAACATCTCACCGTCCGATACATTTCATAGCCACTGGTGTTATTTTCATTGTATGTTATTATAGTAACGTTCACTGGTGCGCGGTGGAGCTATAGCGTGCTGCGTCCGGAGGTCGGACGGTCGCGACTCGCGGCGGACGAGCGCGGACTGGCCCCGACCGCCCCGCCGCGGCGGGCGGGGCCAGCCGCCCCGACCACTCGCTACTCTACCCGCTGTCGCGCACCTCCCTCCCCCTCTATCGCCTCCTTCCTGAACCTTTTCAATAACAATAACATGGACTATTTCATATTTTCCTTTCTATCAAATGTCGTTACCGACCAAAATGAACATTACATTTTATTTTTCGTACTTCAATTTGTATTTTTTTAAATTAAACACTCTTATTTCAATGAATAAACACTGCTTGATACATAATTTGAATTGCATTTGTCATAATAATAAATAATAGAACTTTTAACAAAACTTTTTTCAGACATTAACGT
The DNA here is from genome assembly GCA_954871355.1 of Cabera pusaria. NCBI lineage: Eukaryota > Metazoa > Arthropoda > Insecta > Lepidoptera > Geometridae > Cabera > Cabera pusaria. Next base: position 21,203,463 of record OX940887.1, read on the forward strand.
ATAAAACTATAGAATATAATTCCACAATCGCGCGCGCAATGATTCCCTTGCGCCGCCCATAAAAGTAGCAGCTTAGAAAGAGAGGACTATATTCCTTCACGGCCAATGCATACGCAAGAGAGAGAAAGATGACTGTAGAAACATTTCAAGTATTGCATGTTGCAATATCACATTACTATTTGCAATGTTAATTGAAATAAACTGTGACACTGATATCATCTCAATTCGTTGGCAGAAAATTGAATGAAATGAGAAAATGGGACAATTTTATATACTACAATTATGCAATAAATTTACTATTTAATGACTAAAAATATCATTTGTAAAGATAATATTTTTAATATATAGTAAAAGGAAATTTTGCAGTCATTTATAATTCGTAACATACATTTCTAGAAAATCTCTTATCTTAATAGATATACCACTGTACTATTAATTATTCTGTGATAATTCACAGAATAATTAATAGTACAGTGGTATGATACAATAATGCACTGTTAAATAGGTACCTACTTAGGCTTTTTAGGTATAAACGCACAGACTAGGTTAGGACTAAAGTGTGCCTACTCAGTAGCTACTCATCATTATAAGGATTTAGCACATAATTTAATAATTAATATTTAATCTTCTGTGGGAGTTTAAAATTCACAGACGTGCTTCACATTTAATGTTTTATTTAATTCCTAGGCAACACCTTACAGAGCACAGAAGATAAGTATGTAAATATGAAGTGTTGACTACCTACGTAGTATATATTTAAATTTATTGTGTTTAAGACTAGATCATGACAATAATTCGAGCGCTTGTTTTTCTTTTTGGCTACCTTAAATTTTTATTTTTCTTTTCCCCGTATAAAATATATATTTAATATATATTTAATATATTTAAGTAAATGGCGGGATATTTTTAACTTTATCAGCGCGGCACATTGTCTTTTGATAGAACATTAACACTTCCCATTCAATACTGTTAAGGTACGACCACACCGCGGCGTCCTGCGTCCGCGTCCGCGTTCGAGATCTGATTTTTAATCGTTTTCTGATCGCCGTAGATCGCGTTTGGTGTGACCAGTCTGCCTACTACTACGCTATCTGATCACCGCCTAGATCACGCACACTGGACACCGCAGTGTGGACGTACCCCTTAATTGAACCTCCATAGACAGGGCACTATAGAAGAACATTCATATGAAAAGAAATTAAAAAATCACTATACCGCCAGCCAAAAAGGCTCAAAGGCGAAGAACCAATCACGATTTTTCGCATAGATGGGATGAAAACATAACTTAATTAACTTAATTAGAAATCTACGGAATGAAGCGTTTGACTTCTATATAACTTGTTGGTAAGTAAGTGATGATGACGTCGAGGATGGTAGGTACCTACCGCGCTAGGTCTATTAGACCAGGCTAGGCTCTTATTTCAATTTTAAATATTTAGGCAGATAAGTATGTTACACAAGCCTCCGTATAGTTTCCACGTCAAACAATATGATAAGTAGCACATCACTAGGTATGATATTAATAATTCACCCCGCTTTAGCGAAATTAGAGAAGAGAGCCTATTCAGCGATGTCGTGACTATGTAATAGGTATAAACTGTGAATTATGGCCCCCCGTGGCCCAACTCTAAAACACTTTCAGTTCTCAGCCTCTGGGCAATACTCAAAAAGTTATACAAGTTTTTGTAGAAAATGTACAAACTTGTAAATGTAAGTACTATTGATTGTGGAAACAATTTGTGAATGTGTTGATGTAGGTATTTAAAAGGTACATTTCGTATCAATTGGATACTAATTGCATATGTTAATAATAAGGGTTAGTAAGAAAAGGTAGACTAAGTTTGGTTTAGAGCAATTTTATTCATGAATGATATCAGAAATGCCGATGTAAATATAGACATGTAAGTATGTATATGAAATTTAATCAATTAAAAACAGAACTTGGTATCAGTAGTCTCTATATACACTCTATGTCGTGCTTCTAGCTTTGGCTCTTTATCCACGGTCACTTATCATCATGTAGAAGCATAGAGGGCAAACGATGGTCAATACTACACTAGCTGTGTCCTGCGGTTTTACCCGCGTAGACATCGTTCTCGTGGGAATGTCGGGATAAAAAGTATCTTATGTGTTATACAGGTTGCTATTCTAGGCTATCTACATTATACCACGGTTCAGTAGCTTTAGCGTGAAGAAGTAACAAACATACACACAAACTTTTGCCTTTATAATATGAGTAGGATAAAAGTTGCTGGAGGTTCAACTTAGCAGAAAAAGATAGCAAAAAAATGTTGGGTCAAATAAATACCTCACATATGGGATGAATGTAGTTACATATCATGTCAACAGCTAAACAGTTGTTAGTGATTTTATATAATTTTACTAGCTGGCCCGGCGAACTTCATACCACCTAACAGACAACGAATGTCCTGTTACCTTTTAGATTAACTTAATGTAGGCTTTTATAGACGTAATACAATGCATACAAAAGAGATATTAAGTTCAATGTATTATGGCACTTTGATTATCAAGTAAATAATAAAGTTGTGGCAATACAGAAATAAAATAAAAATACAACAATCAAGTACTTCAACCGCGTGTCAGCAAGACATGATGCGATGTAACAATGTTATTATTGTCATAGATAAGTTATTAACTTGAAATTAGTTCGATTGAGTTTAATTTTGATTGTAAAAATATAATCACCGATATTTTATTTTAATTCTGAATAAGTATAGGTACTTACTTAATGAATAACTGTCTAATATTTTTTGCCTTATGGATAAGACTGTATACATACGACATTCATAACTTGGCTATCACATTCTTGCATATTATATCTCTGTATTTACCTACATTCTGACAAAATATAAAATTGATTAGGCATTGATTATTACTGTCTCGATTACTGTAAGCATTACTTTTTTTTTATGTTTCATTATGTCTCCACACGATTAGTGTATTTATCCAGTGTCAAATATTAAAATGTTTCAAGTTTTTATCAATTTTGGTCGTAGCGATGGGTTAGAGTCACTATTCAGCTCAGTTTTCAAGTAAAAGTCTAGTCTAAGTCATACCTTCAGTAAATATGAGGTGTTTACTGAAGATTTTCAGTGGAATTTTGGTGAGAATGCAAATATTATGTTTTTCAACATTGTGCTGTTTCACTACACACGCACACATTCACAAAAAAAAACACCAAAATAAATAATATCCTATGTCCGTCTCCTGGCTCTAAGCTCACCAATTTTCAGCCATATCGGTAAAGCCGTTCTTGAGTTATAAATAGTGTAACTAACACGACTTTCTTTTTTATATATATATATAACTAGCTGACCCAGCAAACGTTGTTTTGCCATATAAATAATTTCGTAGTAATTTCTAGTGTAGACAAAAAATAGCTTACTTATTGTAAGTATGTATGGAGGAAAAATGATTAAATTACTAAAATGGCTATTAAAAAATAAGGGTTGATCGTAGAAGGGTAAAAATTGAGGATTGTATGTATTTTTGTATGTTGTATCATAAAAAAATAGAAATTAAAAATGTTGTATAAAAAATAAAAAAATAAATTTAGGGGTGGACTACCCCTAACATTTAGGGGGATGAAAAATAGATGTTGGCCGATTCTCATAGATACCGGATAAGCACAAAAAATTTCATAAAAATCGGTCAAACCGTTTCGGAGGAGTATGGCAACGAAAACTGTGACACGAGAATTTTATATATTAGAATATAATATATATAAGATTCACATGATTTTTTTTTTAAAGAAAAATGTATTGTGACGGTAGAGTAGGTATCGCTAAAATGTCTGAACTCAAGCTCCCAAGGTGTGACTTCTCTAGTTGTCATAGTTGCAATTTAGAAAATAAGGCACAAGATCGCACCCCAAGAACTTCGACAAACCTGACCCCAAACAAAACACCTCAATAAACATCTGTAACACAGAAAATTCTCGAACACACGCATTATTTGCGAAATATGAAAAATACTGCGTACTTAAACAGCAATAACTCTCCCAGTGAGGCATTAAGACGCGTTATGAGGCACTCTGATGTTTTTCAATTTGGTGGGATGGCGGCTGCAGCCACTTTATGGCAATACCTATGTTGAATACGTCAATTGAAGTTGATTCGAATATTGTTGAGTAGGTGCTCCTTAGGTACAAGTACTCTAAATACATATTGTGGTCTGTGTACCTAATTATATTGTTGCCGTTTTACATATTCAGCTGGCAAAGTCACACCTTTTGTTTAAAGATGGTTAAAGTGACTTTAAAAGTTAGAGCTTATTTTAACCACCTAGTCTTACCTGTAACTGCATATAAAGTGTTTTAGGTAAATAGCTTTAAAGTGTGCAAGTATATGTTTATTTTTAAATTGTTAACGTTATTGTGTCTCTGGCAGTGAAGCTAGCATTAGACGCGATGTAAACAGCTAATACCTCAAAAGTAGTCACAACAGACTTTAAGCCGCCTTGTCGGAACTAATATATCACTTTTAAATCAGCACAGCCGACACGCCAATAAAATAGGAAAAAAGCGAGGAAAGAGTGTGGAACCGAGCACAATACATCGCATTGTGTGCAAACGGCATCGCTACAGAAATCGCTCTCGGCGCCCATTTTTTCATCACAAAAATCGACCGTCAAAACGTCAATGAGCCTTTGAAATGCCAACCAAATATTTGTTCAAAACGGAACACACACATGTTGCCGACCACACAGGAAGCATGTTGTGCAATATTGGAAAGTGGCAGAAAGATGTTTAACACAAAAACCTAATCAAATGTACAACATCGGTCACAAACCCGTGAAATTAGCTGCTCAGCGACGAGCCGATAAATTACATTTAGAAACAGAGAAACACATTTCTATTCAATTATTGAAACGTTCATAAAACAGCGTTGATTTTTGCTGTAAAGTTTATGACTAAATTTATTCAATGCCTGCTAAAGAGATTGGACGCTGTACAAGCTGAACTATAAAATATTTATAGATTTTAAGATCGGAAATTTAACGTGACTTATGTCGATATAGCGAACGATATAAAATATTAAAACAAAATCGCTCTACATACTACATACTGCCTCTAAAATACGTTATTGTCACCCACAACAGCAGGTGAAAAGTTTTAATCAACCAATCGTAATTTTCTGCGTTTCTCTACAAAACTCGTTTCTTAACTCTGGCAAAAAATATCACTGTTCATAAACGACAAAACTGAAGTCATAAAATGCGATAAAAAATATTGCACACATCGGCCGTCTTGAATATTTGAATAAAGAATAAGCAAACATAAAAAGGTAGTGGCTGAGGTGCGGAGCAAGGAGCAACAAATCGCGCGCATTATAAATGACAAATGTAAGCTGCGCGCGCGGTGTCGGGTGTCGCCCACCCGCGCGCCGGATTAGTTTCAGCTTACTTTCCGCTGCGCCCTGCTCCCTACCACAGAATACATCACAGCTACCTCTATCCTAGACTCTCTACTTGATGAACAGAAATAGCACACCCTCTGCCCTCTTGCTATGAATACTTCCGAATCCGAATACTTTTAAAATAAATAGACGAAAATACTCACTGCTACGAATTCGTCTACGCTCGTAGCGCTCGTAGAGCAAGTCTTGTGTTTAATTTTGTTTCATTATTTCCGGGTTAGGACTGAGCTCAGGGGCCTTATTTAGTATGACCAATGAGATAACGCGTTCCTTAACGCACCACGTTACGCTATTGAAAAATTGTATTCTGTATGCCACACTATAGGTAAATGATACAAAACGCGCGCGTTACACGTCCTTATATGTCACGATATTTTGACAGCTCAAAACGCGCTCATAACCTTACCCTACCGCGTTTTAATTGGCATAGAGAATACCATAACGCGGAGATAACGTAACACGGCACGGTAAGACTTTAAAATGGTCATACTGAATAATGCCCCAGGTAGGTATTCAAATAATGCGTTTGATGAATGATTGTTATTTTAATTTTATGAGTATTTTTGTTCCCATTTAATATCGGTACTGATAGTGAAAGACTGGTAATTATCGTTGGTGTCATTATTCTATTGTGTATAAGTGTTTTAGATTTCAAAATATTCTATTCACAAGTGAACATCATTAGTAAAATTTAAAGGAAGACATCAGAAATAAACAAAACCTTTGCAAGCAGAGAGTGTAGACGTAATTGGGCCTTGCGGATGCGTGTACGCACGTCGAGTAGCAGCAGGCGCGGCCTTAGGGAGACCCGCGAGTCCCGCGACAATGGCTCGGTCGCGACACCACAATGGCTGAGCTCTCCAAGTTAAACCTATTCAATACTCTCACTTGAGAGTATTTAAGCTTTTATCGAGTGAGGCCATAAATCGGTGCGCGACGTAAGCCCGCCCCCGCTGCGCCCGCGCCCCGCCGGCTATAAACAGAAGTCAACGTGTTGGACTTATAAATCGTGCTCTTAACTATTGTATCTCACGCCACAATAATGAAGTTAGCTCGTTCAGGAAGAATTACGGTCACCACGTGGGTGGGCGACGCGCACGGGATAAGTCCTCACAGATTATTGCATACGAATGCGTTTAACTATTTTTTTGTGTAAGGCGGTAGTCTGTCGACGCCCAAACCTCGCTGATCCCTGAAAAAACAAACGTCGGTCGTGACCTGAAGTGTCGCATGGTCTAAACGCATGGCATCCAAAAAAACGCATGGCATCATGTTTCCTCGCCTAATGTACCGTCCGTACCTACCACGTTTTAACTTACTAGATAACTAAATTTAAAACAACTAAGAAAATCCAATCATGTAAGACTAATTATATTTTCCCAATTTTTTACGCAAATAAACCGGTACGCTGCCGGAAGTCGGGGATTAGAGTCGTCAATTACTTGTAATATAGTTCGGAGCACCTCAGGCACGGCTCGAGCCGTGAGAACGTCCGTGACGAAAGCAGGCCATTCAGCCTAGCCCGTGAAAAGGCGTGTGTAATCGGCCCTATAAACAAATATATTACAAACACTCGCTCAACACTAAAACTGATATATTTTACCAAACTTTATATCCGTTCGCTCCAACTTGAAATATATTACTTTTTCTTTAGCACCTTTTGTATCTTTTAGTGCGTTGTCGTTGCTTTTATGGCCGCAGGCGGTTCGTAAATCATTGTAGTAGAAGTGTAACTCGTAAACAATACGTGACAGACCCCTGGGCCTCGGCTGCTTCAGCCCCCGATCAACTGGATTTGGACGATTTGGAGGTGCCTCGGCGATTACTCCTCTATAACTAAGTGGCAATAGTCCAATGCCTAAGGCTTCGGCCTGGCGATCGAGATGTCGTGAATTCTATCCCCACTATTGACGTGAACTCACTCCAGACACAAGCTTATTAAGCTTATTTGGAGGGGTTAAAAATACTGCTAGTAATGTTCAACCCACATTGCTAGTAACCTTTTGCAAAAAAACTATTTATCAAAGATATGGAGGCAAGTATCATATGATATGATGCACTTCTAGGATGAATTAAACTTAGGAAAGGTTATTGTTAAAAATAGTCAAAAAAATGTGGGTGACCTATTTAAAATGTAATTTTAATGACAGTAAAGCTTAAAATATATCGTTATCTTATGTAATATGCATTTTAAGGGGTCAGTAGCGCAGTGGGAGTATGATCGGCTTTGACGCCAGAGGCAGGGCGTTCAAATCCCTGCCGTGCACCAATTTCTGTATTTGTAGTGTCTATTAGATTTCTGTATTGAAAAATGTACCTACCCAATATACACATATACATTGTACTATGTACATATGTACTATCAACCCCCGCATGGTGGCAGGATACTGCCTAGTGTCCTCCTTGTCAGCTACCACTCTCAAATTGGGCAAACTAACGCCAAGCATCTAAAATGTTCCGGCAGCTGTTCTTGAGAGCAAGTTTCCATTCTAGGCGTGCTACCATCCTCGACACCATCTTTACTTAGGAACAGGTGAGATATTGGACAAACCGGCAAAAAAAAAGCTGCAATAGCCCAATGGATAAGGTGTAGGACTGGCGATGGAAAAGTCATGAGTTCCATCCCCACCCATTGCACTATTGACGTGAACCCACTCCAGACACAACCATATTTAGCTTAGTTGGAGGGGTTAACACGAATACCTACTAGTAATGGGCAACGCATATTGCTAGTAAGCTTTAAAGAAAAAAAAACTAAACTATTTCAAAAATACAAGTATATCATTATATTTTGCTATATTAATAGAAATGTTACCTCAAGAACAACTTAAGTATACTTAATCTTTAAATCATTTACAATTGATTACACATGCTTTAAGTTTTCTAGATTTCATTATAATAACCATAGGCAAATAAATCGCATTTCATTAAAAGTATTTTCAGCTTTTTCTACATTAACATTAAGTTATACGTAAGTACCTACTTATTTTTAACACAAAACAATACGAGTAGTATTATATAAAATTCTACAAAACAATTTGATCTCATGTAAAAAAAGCTTTACAAAATTCATGTTTTACGTTACACTTTACAGAATAAACCTGTATCATAAATACCAACCTACTTATCAGATCAAGCGAAGCATTTATTAATTTCTTAATCGTAAGAAGATAAGCATAAAGTTCAGTAACCACCTACATAAAATTCTTTAAATTCATTAAGTATCCGAGTGACACTAAATACTCATACAACGCGAGAGCACCACCAACAACATTAAGCAATAAAAATCTTAATTTTATTTGGACAAAGAAAACAATTTTCACGTTGGAAGTGAATGTGGACATTACATTACCGATAACCGTTAATCCGGCGCGTCTCAGCCGCTGTAAATTAAACTTTATATCATTTTTAATGACCGACTCGAATGGTGTTTTGATTGCGGCCGGGCGGAGGCGTCGACAACTCGACACGATGATAAGGCGACAGTTAACGCGACACACAAAAAACGCGCGTTTAATGGCCAAAAAACTGAGTGTGGCGCATTGTGGCCCTGGCGCAGGCTCGCTCTCCGCCAGCGCTCTCACCGCTTTATGTGAATTCCTATACCGCAACACACTTCAATTTTATGACACTTTATAAGGCTCAACTTGACGTTATGGGACATCGTTAATAATTTTTAACTATCTGTCTAATAGTTCTCCGGCTCTAAATCTTAGTTTTATCACTTTTCGTGATGTGAAAATGTGCTATTCAAAAAGGCTTTTAATTTTTTTCGGAGTAAACACACTAAATAGCTATTATTTTTCATAAATACGTTTTTTTGTCTTTAGTTTACGCATAATTTTACGCTTATTGGTGTTTAAACAGCTAAATAAACCGTGAAACGAGACCACAAAACGCGTAAAGACCATCGAGCGACAACAAAAAGGGAGCCATTAATCTCTGATTGTGCGACGTCCCGTTTTGTTTGCGGGCTCGTCCCGATCACTGACATCACTCGTTTACAGTTCCTATTGTCCCGTAACCGCCTGGGTGTGATCGCTCACAATGAATTTTACAAATGGGGCGAGAATAACTGTCTATAGGTCATAACTGTATACAAATCGTAAATTAATCTCTGACGCCGGTTTTGAAACCCGTTGAACGCAAACAATTTGTGCGAAAAACAGGAACTGCTACTGAACACAAACATATTCAAAGTTTTGAATCGGTAACGGTTTTGATTTCAAAGATTGATGTCCAAAAAAAGTCATCGGTATACTCACTTGTTCCTGCTAGGCATCTACCGAGGGAGCGAGCATTCATCAGCTAAACCGAAAAGAATTTGTACTATTTGAATGTATCAGTTGGTCCCACGAGAGTGTCCCTACGGTCCCTACGGCCTCGGAGCCCGCTTCTCATGGTCCCGATTGACAGGCCTTGACGTGCGACGCTATTGTCACGCTGACATGTTGACACTGTCAAACTTGACTTCTGTTGGATTCCACATGTAAATACGGAAACATTACCCGGACGGACCGGCACAATGTAACGACAAATTAAATAATAGAATAATAAACTGAATTGTATCGTTTTCGATGTACAGCTGTCGTATTGTTAAGTTCTACCGGTAGTTATTTCTGATGATTTGACGTCATCAGACGTACTGCCGGTATTCGACGCGGAACCGAAGAGGGTAGAAATAATTTAAGATTGCTTACAAAACGAAAAAACCGACATCAAATGCCGCGCTAATCATTTTCAATACTAAGTTTGAGGTGTTTATTTTCATATCTCTGGAGATGCTTGTCAGATCTTGAAAAAATTACAATGTGATAAAACGGAAAGCATATTCTCTCAAAAAAAAACCATCCAATAATAATTTTATAAAATTACAGACGAATTGAGAACCTCCTTCTTTTTTGTGAAGTCGTAAATACGACGTGTTTAGTAACAGTTACAATTGCATATCCAAAAGTAATGTTTCTATGTAGGTATTTGATTAACAAGCAGTTATCTGCTATCTCACCTAAAGTCAAGTGAAGATGCGGTCTGAAGCGGTGAAATCCAGTTTTCTTTTAAAGTATATATGTAATAGTAGCTATATATTGAATGAATGAATGAATAAATGATAACTCTTTATTGAAAACAATATATAGTTGACAATATGAAAGTTCTTAAACTAGTACAAAGGGTCTTAGTGCCTAAAGCGATCTCGTCTAGACAAACTTCGGATGGAGTAGAAAGTACGAACATGTCAAGGGCGAGGTGTACATTTGAGATGATTCTTAATTAATTAATTTACTAGGACAAAAAGGTATATGTAAATTAGAAGGTAATTATTGTCCCTTACAGCAAATATTTTAAGATTAACTGTTAATAATCCTAAAACTAGTAGCTCTACGAGCTGTAGACCTCGCGAGTCTATCTTTGCATAACTTAAAACAGAATAAATGATCACCGTGCACCTTAAAACATCCCTGAAGCCTTGAAATTTATCGGACGTACTTACAAGATGTTCGGACAACACGTTTCTCTGTAAATTTTTTATGAAGTCTAGCAAAAAAAATCAGGTGATATTGTGAAACATACCTTGAAAGGGCTAAAAGATGTTTTTTTCTTTACGTTTTACAATTTTTTTACGCTATTTTGAAAAATTTTCAATAACTCAACGAAAAAATTCCTTAAATTTATCCAACCTGTTCACTAAATTTCACGAGAATCGATGGAGAAATGCGACCTGTAGAGGAGAACCAGACAACCGGAAATCCTATCAGCATTTTTACCCACGCTTAAACGGAGACATTCGCTTCGCTCGGTCAATAAAATTATATTGGATTATAAAAATTGATCTACCCTAATTTTAAAAAATAAGGGCCAAATTAACCGGTTCCTGATAGCGCTAATATGAAGAAATCTGACAGATTTTTGTCAGCTTTTACATGGCGCCATGTGTCAGATAACTATCTAACGTATTATCAGGAACCGGCGAAACTGGCCCTTAGAAGATAGTTTTACAGTATAGATTTTATATGTTTCATCTGTGGGTACAGATTTAAAATGACGATCCGAAAAAATGTTCCAGCAACTCGCTCTCAACGCGTACGCTAACCAAACGACACTAACTACAAAACAGGCAGAATACTGTTTTAATGAAAACAGTGTTAGAAATACTACAATTTTAAAGTAAAGTGGGCAAATGAGGAGTGGACGGACCCCCGCTGCCACCCCCCGTGGTCTCCCACAACACCACAACACCCTGCGACTCCAAACTGCGCCTCCAGCCGAGTCTTTCTCGTGACAAAGTGACAATTTACCCATTCTCCTCTAATGTTCTTTAAGGAATATTCAATGGTCCAACAATACCTTTTATTTATGACCGTGTTATACGCCCAGTATCCACAAAGGCGTCACGTCTTAAATTCCATTCGAGCTGTTTCATTTCCGGCGCATGCGTCGCTGTGAAGGCAATGTTTTAAAACTGAGTTCAGTGTTTGCTTGCAAGTTTATTCTGAGGTATACATAAGTCAATTCAGCAATAAGCTATGCTTATGTGTACATAATGTGGTTGTTAAAATCTCGCTGTTATATTTCACTAACTCTCGCGAAACTAACACTCCATTGTTTCAAGAATGTATCCCTTTCTAACACAATGCTTATTGGCGCTGCTGACCTCATAAGCCTTACTTTTAATTAAAGTCGGATTACTCGAGTCGAGTGCGCACCTCTCTCCTGTAAGCCGTATGAAATCGCACAATGATTGTTCGCGAGACGGGGAGAGACCCCGCCTCTTGCATTAGCCTCACTTTAGTCCCGCTTTATCTGTTCCGATTGCACCCCTCGTCTTCGTCCGTCACTAATCCGGCAGGGAAGTGGCTAAATATCTTGTGCAAATAAACATTCGGCTCGTTCTATTGTCTGGGGACGAGAGCGTGGCCCTAAATCGGATTACGCGGCGTAAGGTAGCGCTATCATACGCAGTAATTAGATGTTGTAAAAGAACAATTTATTGAGCGGAACAAAAACGCATTTAGTAAATCTAAGTAACGCGTTAAGGAGTGTTATGAGAATGATACCAATTTTCTTGACGAGAACCGAGAAATGTATTTTTAAAGTAGGCTGTAATGTAACCGAAGATTACCAGGTTGGTTTCAAATAGGCGCTGTTAACATAAAAACGTATTGGACCACAACTGTATCGATGTAAATAAGAGGCTATTCATACGTTCGGTTACATAACGAGACGGCTGTCGAATACCACTACCGAAAACAAACAGTCTAAGTTGTCTAACACTTAACGCAGCCAAACAATGCTAAAGCATTATCATTGTGCGGGAAGCCTCGGGCTCCGAGACAGGTCTCCGCCCAGTGGGCCTCTCGATCTTCACACAATGACCAATATGTTAATGCTGACTGTGAATATCGTTACTTACATGTTGACGTCACATGTATGGATAGACGCATACGCATATCTATCGCCATGCCCGTTGCTCTCGCGCGTTTAACTCTTTTGTATGGAAAATGCATTAATAATTATTATTCACTCAACGCATAAATATAGTCACTCAGTGTCTCATTTGGTATACATAGAGCGAGGAATGCCACTTTACTCTATTTCTGCATTAATTTTAACGAAGCGTTTTGATGTATGGTCGCAGTACCGGCACAGTTTTACAATCATATAAAACTGTGGTACCGGTCTGTCATTCAGAATTTTTATAATTCAGGAATCAGTTCTACTAGAGCATTTCTGTTATTATTGGTTTCTTAATTGTAATTGCTTGTTTTATGTACCCACTAGCTATTAAAATCCTGCTGATGCAGCAGTGCTAAGAATGTATTTGTTCTAGAAGAGGTTTTGTCAAGGAAGGGTAGGTATCCAATAGTGCATAGAATTTGCATACATCACGTGGCAGAGAGTGGAGGCAGCTGAGGAATATGGAGAAGGATGACGGTGCACATAGCGGGGAAGGCCGGGCGCGCGCATGCCTATTCATGAGGCGACGGCTGTGCGCCATCCCGCCCGGATCCCCGCATTTGAATAAATACAATTAACTTGTTTGTTTTACTCGCCCCGTCACGACCGACGCGGGCTGGCCTTCCGGCTGCGACATATTCCGGCTCGGCATAATGACGTATTCTCATTTCACTCGAACCGTCCCGTCGATGGCGGGTGGTGGTGAAATTGAAAACTATTTCGCGCAAGGCAATATTCAAATTGCGGCTAATGGTGATATTCGGCAGCGCGCTCTCAAAGGCTCAAAGCAGACCGCCGCGCGCTGCACTGTTATTATCTCAACACCATCGCGTCTCGCCGAGCCGTTCCTTTTTTAACAGAAACGACCGTCTTCTTCCCTCGACAGCGGCCGGAGCGGGACCTCTCGCCTCGTTTATACTAAACTTGTCTCGGGGGCGTTCCGCCGACGATTTATCATTTAACGTTGCCTACAGACATTATTTGAAACGCATTAAAATCGCGGTTGTGGAAAATTTGTCGGCATCGAAATTAGTACTCCACTCCGAGTGCATAATTTATCGCTTTAGCCGCATCCGGAGCGAGAACTGCGATATTACTAATTAGATATTCATTGACGGTGATCTACGATGATCATCCGCCACTCGCAGACGCTACGTTCATAGACCAGGGATGCTCGTATTATCCTGTTTTAATTAACTTTTAACGAAACATTATCAATTACGCTGCGCATTACTTATTCATCACGTCGTAATAAATAAGTCGGCAGCATCTATGATCTTTTAAAGATACTAACAATTTTAATAGTGAAACATTCAACTTAATTCATTTTATTTGGAATTCTACCTCTACTTAACACTAATTAACCAAAAGTGCGATACGGCATTTATCTTGGCCAAGTACGCCTTCGACCGTACAGAAATTAGGAACTTCATTTACGCTAATTTAACGTCCAGTAATAACATCCATCGTACGTAATTGACTGAAATGAGGCGAGTGTGTTTTGTTCGTTCTCTCGAATAACTCCGAGAGAACGAACATCCACAGAGAGCTGAGGAAGCTGTCACGCGCGGCGCGAACATGTGATGAATATGTATCGGCAGGCCGCGGCGCCTTGTAATTTGAGACTCGCCGGTAATTATTTACGTGAGAATGGTCCAGTGCCTCCTCCCCCGTGCACTTCACACCGGAACGAATCGTTGATTGCGAGATGCCGCCGCTAGATTGCGGCGCACGCTTGGATGCGCTGCAGCCTACTCGCGGCGCAGGCGGATCTGTAGAGATCAAGACACATGTTCAGCAATAGATTGATTATTAGTTTTAGAAAGAGTCTTATTTCAGTATTATCTGCTACGAATATATTTTTAACCGACTTAAAAAAGGATGTTTTTCAATTCGACCGTATATATATATTTTTTTTGTATGTTTGTTCGCGGATAACTTCGTCGTTTATGAACCAATTTTCATGATTCTATTTTTTGCTACAAAGGAGATATAAGGAGATAGAGAGCAGTACCATAATAAATTCATCGAGATTTAATAAGTATCTCCAGAGATACGGAGATACGGAGACCTCAAACTTGGTACTAGAAATTATTAGCGTGGCATTTGAAGTCAGTTATTTTTTTTTAACTATCTTATTAAAACCACCAACTATGTAATAAACAAACAAATAAACGTAATCAAAAACAATTCTGCTACGAATTCAATAATGTTCTCTGCTGAGTAATTTCTTCGGTAAGATTTACCAAAGCTTCTTCAAATTTTCAAAGCATTCCAAAACGAAGTAAACTTTTGCAACTAAACTTAATGGAGTACCTATCAAATGACTTATTAAACGCTAAACCTAATGTTTTAACTTATCTCGGTAATTCAGCACGTGATAAAGATACTACCAGAGCGTGTGAACCAAACCTGACTTAACGTAGTAGAGCTCCACATGTTAGAAGTCCTTCTTTTTAGCAGAACCTGGTGTTGGAGTGATGACGGTTGTTTTGACTTGTACTGACACTTGCGTGTGTAGATCTTTCACGCAACAACTGTGCGATGTCAAACCGGCGGACCGCGAAATATTTGCAGTCTCCTTCAAGCCGGCTACCTGTTTCGAACTATAATGAGGATTACAGTCAAGAATCTTGATAGGATGCGTTTTTTGCCTTATCGCTGGTAAGTAAAGCAATTAACAAAAATTCAACGAACTTGTTTTACAACATCGATAAAAAGATAAATGTTATCGTCGTTTTTAGCGGTCGGTTTTTATGATTTTAATTTTTTTTGTGAGATGTAAGGACAACAGTAAGGTTTTTTTGCATAAGATCCATTAATTAAAATAAAAGTCTTACTTATTGGTAACATTGGTAGGTATACTTAGAAAGTATTTATTACCATTTGCCAACCATAACGCCAACTCCCTTCGCTTATGTCTGCAGTTTACGATTCAAAATATTTGTTTGTTTGATCAATACAAGAACTAGACGACATCCTACACATCAGAAATGATAAGTAACGGAGCACGATCTCATTGAAAGAACAAGACTTCAATCATAGGATTGAAAAATGTCTAGTCATTAGCACATTCCCTATATTCAATAAGCAACTAGGCCTGCGTGTTTAGACAACAAGATGTTAAATTGTCTGCTTTCAATAAGTGGGCACGTCGCGGCCCAGGGCGCCCCGCTGCTACCCTAAACACACACAGACCGCGGGGCGCCTCGCCCTGCCCGCTCCGACCCGCTCCAGCTCACTAATAACACCGTCTTCCCTCTGTCATGCCTTATTTCATCCGAACGTCTCTTGTTTTTTCCACATGCTCCTTTTTTACACCGACCCCAAACAACAACAATAAAACGCAGTTCTGATGATAGTAATCCTTCATCTTCATTGTCTTTTGGCAGTTTCTCGGAATAATATATGTTGCTCTGTTACGACTCGATACCCGAATGTCATATTATAAATGGCGTCGTTTAAAATATTTTAATACCCTGTATATCACGGCAATATTAATTTACTACGGCTGAGTTGAGCGGTCGCCCTGCCACCGATGGAATGTTAAATGACGGATTACCGGCCGCCGAGATCGAATGATAACCATTACAAAACTTGTACGTTTCTACAAATGCCCTTAGCCCTGTATCATCGGTTCAAGAATAGGTGGCGTAATAATTTCTTTTATATTCTTGGATAAAGTTACACGAAATAAACCCTACTGCATGATTTGGATTAGCATAATGAAAATGCAAAATTGATTGCCGCTGGTTTTTGAAGTTTTACTTCTTTTGGCGCGATAGAGAAAAATGATGAGAGTGAATTTTCACGATGCGCGCGCACACCGACACCTAAATTTAACATCGTGAAGTTAGTTCTAGATGGTACGATGCGCGCGCACAACGACACCTAAATTCTACACCGTGAAGTTAGTTCTAGGTGGCATGACTATGTTCCAGTTGTATATGTCATATTTAACGTCATATTTTTAAGTTAATAAAACCTTTTTTATTTATATAAAATCTTTTTGATTAATTTTAATATTTATCGTTAATCACTACTGCATTTTAGTTATTTTTTTTCCATACGCCACAGAAGTATAACTTCTAACGCGTGTACATAAGTACACACACTCTTTTTTTACCTAATAGGTACTACTTTTTATTTTGAATAAGCATACAGTTTACCTGTGCCCTACCGGAAGCTAAGTGATGATGTTGTCTAAGATGGAATCGTGCTCATCTGAAAATTGAATAGGGCAATGAGACGAATGAGCAGTACAACTGACTATCCTATCCACATACTACATAATACCCCAACCCGACTACCCCTGAACTTGGCGAACCAATAGGAGATATTGTCTTTAGGCTAGGTGGTTCTGGGCAT
Source organism: Cabera pusaria (assembly GCA_954871355.1). NCBI lineage: Eukaryota > Metazoa > Arthropoda > Insecta > Lepidoptera > Geometridae > Cabera > Cabera pusaria. The sequence goes on from OX940887.1 coordinate 21,220,724, forward strand.
AGCTGACCCAACCACCAGTCGTCACATATTTAGCAACATGCAGGGATCATGTCTAGGATGCAAAGTCTTTCACTCATTGTAGCCACCCAGCACCCGACCAATACCGCCTCGTTGTTGGTGTTCACTCGTTGTCGACAGGTGATATACGGATTGATGCTGCGTGGTCAACTAGTGATCATACCGTAGCAACGAGGTGTCACGCTTGATAAAGAAGAAAACGAAAGAGACAACACTGTCACCCGCATTCCCTAGCAACGCGCGGTCAACGCAAGGCAAGCATGCAAGCAGAGGGTTGTCGTCGAGTGGTCCACTGCTGTCCGCTCGTAGACAGATTGCGAACGAGGCGAACTGCACAAGGCGAGGCGATGCGGGTTGGCTTTTGAGTGGCTATAACAGCAACTAACCTGTGTAATTAGTTATATTATATCTATGTCATATTTTCGTTTTGTGTAGTTACTAAGCTGAATAAATGTATGTTTTCTTTCTTTCATTATTTCTTTCTATAATGAGTGATGACTTCTTAGGTCTAAGCCTGAAGACGCAGGAAGGTAACAATGAGCCATAACTGGCAAATATTATCATTGCGTGTTATTCACAACGCTTCATAATGATACTAGCTACTTTTTGTTAGCAAATAATTTGAACCGGCAAGAAATAGCATTTCTTGCCCGCGTCTCCGCGTATGCGTTTTTTTAAGTTGTGTTTCACTATTTAACTTTTTTTATTTTTTTTATATAAAAATTGTCTGAAGTACTGAAACACACGGTTGATGGTATGGTTGGTTTTAACCTACTTTAATTTTTTTTTTTATATTCTGACGTAAACGATTGGATGAAAGTTTAATGGTTCATTACTTTTGTTTTTTTTCTAATTCAAAGCGTTAAAATTCTGCTTTTGCTATGTTTACTTGATAATTGGTTATGATTTATTTTATTATTTATGATTTTGACGTGTAACTATATGTGCGTATATTAATACTGCCTACATACTGAATAAATGCTTTGATTCTTCTTGATTCTCTCTGTTTTCCGAAAGGTAACGTGGGTCACATCGTATTGCCGCATGAGTAAAGCTTTACTCATATGATTTTGCTGAATGTTTATCAATAATAAATAAACTGGCCAAGTGCGAGTCGGAGTCGCAAACGTAGGGTCGGAATTGAACAAAATTTACCAGAAAAAAAAAATTTTTGTATTGGAACCTCCTTTAATTTTTAATGTTATTTAGTACATATTCAGTTATGGCAACCATTTTAATACACATAGTACACACTATAGTGGTTTGTAAGATAGAGCATAACACTCATGAGAACAAGTTTTTTGTATGGGGATACCCTTTTATTTTAAACTTTATTCTGTTTTTAGTATTTTTTGTTAAAGCAGCTATAGTACCTAATACATACTTTGTAAAGATTTCAAGTCTCAATATATTACGGTTCATAAGTTTAAGCAAAAAACGCCGAAAAATAAACACGTTTCTTGTTTGGGGACCCCTTTTAAAAATTTATTTTATTTTGTTTTTAGTGTTTTTTGTGAGATTATCCATAGCTATACAATATGTGAAAATTTCAAGTACTTAACTATTACAGTAAAGGAGTTACAGCCCTGTGAAATGCGGACAGACAGATGGACGGATAGTGAAGTCTCAGAAATAGGGCTTTTTTAGTACCCTTTGGGTGAAACACTTTGAACACCTTAAAACTAAATAAAAAGTCTGTATCTAGGCAACAGTTGCTAGCAAAGAGGTAATGGTTGCTAGGTTGTTAGTTGTGACAAAGTCAAATTATATTCTAGTTTGTGTCCGTAGTTTGTGGCCAATTCGCTGTATTTTTCCATAAAATAAATCTAAAATGGTGAGGATAACTGTTGAAATGGTTCGTAAAAAAACTGAACACCACGATCGGCTGCTGGGGCCAGTCGAAGAAATAGCTCTACATCAGGAAAACATAGAGAAAATTGAATACTTACAGGATTGGTGTCCAAAACTTAAGATACTCCTAATGCAGAGTAATCTCATCGGTAAAATTGAGAACCTCAATAAACTAAAGAATCTCACTTATCTTAATTTAGCGCTGAATAATATAGAGGTCATAGAAAACTTGGAGAGATGTGAGTCACTCGAGAAGCTCGACCTGACTCTCAACTTTGTCGGAGAAATCGTAAGCGTTGAATCTCTTATTGGCAACTATAATTTAGAACGCTTATACCTTACCGGCAACCCGTGCACCGATTACGACAATTACAGAGACTTTGTTATCGGAACTCTACCGCAACTTACAGCTTTGGACGGTATAGATATCGAACGATCTGATCGCATCAAAGCCTTGCAAAATCTCAAAGTTATTCGATCTGATATACTTTTCGAACAAGAAGAATATAGACACAAGCGACGCAAACAAAAATCACGCTTAGAACGAGATATTCATGACAAATGGGAAAACGAATACAAAGATATGGATCCTGATGAGAGAAACCAAAAGTTTTGGGCTGAAAAATGTGAAAACGCGCCTGAAGTGCGCCACGAAATAGAAAAGATGAGACAACTAAAGCTCAAGAGCTACGAAACTGAGGAAAAGAAGGAAGAAAAACGTCAGTACAAATTTTTTGCGCCCGACGGCAGGCCCTTTAATATCAATCAACCTAAAATAGACTTTTTGTTCGATAACTCGGATCCTTCTTGCTACGTCCTCGATTTGTCCGTGTACAAACATTTAGATACCAGTTTAGTCGATATTGACGTACAGCCGAACTACGTGAGAGTTATGGTAAAAGGAAAAATATTTCAGCTCCATCTACCGGAGGAGGTGGATACTACGAACTCGACTGCCAAGCGATCTCAAATTACAGGGCGGTTACTGGTAACGATTCCCAAAGCGAACCCTGTATTACAGAAGCCCTTTTCACAAAAAGGATATAATAAAGGATCTCGACCTTTGACAAATCATAAGGTAGAAGATTTTAATAGTGGGCATTGTAAAAGAGAATATTTAGAAATAGGTCCTACAGACGATATCTTAGATTTTACTAAAATCTGTGAGGTAAAGTCAACTCCCGATTATATTGACCCCAGGGTGAAAATTGGAGTTAAACAACCATCGCCAGATTTTGTTGACAACCCCGAGGTTCCTGATTTGATTTAAATACCATAATAATATTACGAATATTGAATAATGAAAACCAATAACTGTACTTAAATTTAATTTATTGTAGTTTATTAATGTAGGCTAATTAGTAAAACACTAAATAAAAACTTTAAATAAATAGAAGTGGATTTTCTTTCATACAATACTCGATTAAAATAGGTACATTATTATCTTACTTCAAACAAAAAAACAGGTTTGAACTTTATTATTATGATGAAACGACTTGAGTTTACTTACATTATAATTTGAATAAATATCACTTAAAATATAGGTGTCAAGATTTTGCTATAATGACACATTTGATTATATATGTATATTATCAAAGAATGACACTAAAACATCATACGTTGACTTATAAAAATAGACAATAAGATTTTGCTGTCGCGAATGTTTTCAATTTTAAATTAAATCCAACAAAATATATAATTTAATTAATTGAATTGTCACGAATGTTGTAGCCTCAAGATGGCATAATGTGTTTTATCATTCATAAGTAGTATATGATAAGTATATAATATTATATTAAGATTCTGCCGATTTTACATTACCGTTCACAGCACTATTATTATGCATGTTTTTATAGGTACTTAAAATTACAATAATTTATGTTGAAATCGACGGTTAAGTTTAACTACATAAATTAATTAACGTTTACTTTTGGTTGGTTTGTTGGTTGTTTGGTTTTAAACTCCAGACTAATATTATAAAAAGGTTTGTAACTCTGTCACTCTGTCTGTTTCTTACCTACATACTTATGCCTAAACGGACGAGCTTTACAGTGATAAAATTTGCAAAAGTATCTTGTATTACAAGTAACATTGCCAATAGTACCCAAAATTATGGCAAAAACATTGTTAATGCAAGCACTCAGGTTTGTTCTTTTATTATTATTTAGGTAATATCATTTTGTATGCTAGCTATCGCTTATTAACTATTTCTTAAACATTATTAATTAATAATATAAGTTTTTAAGCTCCAATGGTCACTAATACTTTCACAAAATATTGACCGCTATATATACCATGTTTTTTACTATTTACGAGATTATTATAATACCATCAGATAAAAGATATTCGAGCTTATAACATGTTAATAAAATTTGAAGTTCCTTCAGCTACTAGTTCTACTCCAAAATATCTGAAATTATAGATAAGTATTTTACAAGCCTTGTGACAGTTGTGACTTTATTAGAATTTGTAACATTAAAAACTATAAATCAAACGTTACAAAAAAAATGCAAGACTAAACTTGTTTTTGAAAATACGCATTATTTTAAAAATAATAGAGTACGTTATAAATTGCAGTGCATCCATTGTCTGAGTGTAGATTACGTTTACGTAGTATTTATATTCTCTTTGGATTACGTAACTAGCGACATCTGTAATATATGCGTAACTGTAGCGTGACAGCAGGACTAGATAAAGTACTGACATTTCTAATAGCATTCACGCCAACCGCAACTTCAAAATATATCGGAATTAAAGTATATTTGGAAAAGTTTCAAGTAGAAATGTAATTGCCATACCTACATTTTGAAGTTGCGTTTGGCGTTATTGCTTACAGAAATGTATTTTCCTTAAGCGAGCAGAAGTGATACGACACGTAGCTACAATTAAACACAGGCCACGTATGCCTAAACTTAAGTAGATCATTTAACTAAATTATCTACTAAATTTTTTTTTCAGGATAGGTAGGTAACTCCCTACCTATCCTGAAAAATTAAACTATGTAGCCATGTACTGCGTGTTCGTACCAGAGGTCGCTTTGGTTACCGTTTTTAAGCTCCCCTGTTTGTTTTTAATTCTACAATAAGTGATCCCCGTTAAAGCTGCCTAGTTTCGATTGTCTGAGGAGTAGTATCCATTATTAGTATCAGGCATCGCTACTTTAAATGCGAGGAACCCGTCCACGTCTTTCATCTCCTTGGAGGTGAACTTGGCGGAGATCTGGTGACGACCGGCCCATGGAGGTGTCAGCTGGAACTCGGCCTTGGCTAGCGCTCCCGGAGCCACAGGCTGGAAAACAAAAGATTGTTATGATACATATTTAGAGGCATGTTCTACCTGTTGCAATATACGACGAATGTGGTAAGTCTTTCTTTTATAGCTTTTAGGCTAGCCTTTGACCACCATCTCACCTATTTGTAAGAGACGATGTGGTCAAGGATGATAACACGCTATGATGGTACCCGGTTCTCAAAGACAGCTTTCGGAACACATTTCATGTAAGCCTACCATGTATTAACGGTATCGCGAACCTATTCTAAGTTTAAAACGTATTTTAAGACGACTAAGTTATATGTTACAGAATTAGATTTTGAATTAGATGATGTCAATTCAAGTTATTTGGATTGCTATAAGCTTTATAACAGGCGATTCAGTTAAGAGACTAGTGCAGCTAAATAATAATAGATGGCGCTATTGACATATTTAAAGTTCTGGCAATTTAGAGTTTGTGCTGTACAAGAAAAATATCAATAACTAGATCTCTCCTCAATAAATTGTAATTTTTATTCGCTTACTTGTGTAACAAGCATAATAATAGGTACACATATATGGCGTTATTTCTATTGCATTTTCACAATTCAAAAGTTTCAAAATAAGTTTATTAATAACCTGCTATGTATCTGCTCCTAGCAGTTGAAAAGTAACTGATATAGTAATTAAAACCTTTATTATTTACAGCGACCAATTCCAATATTCAAAGCGACCTTCGACTAACTTTTTTAAATAAAAATAGTCCTATCAGTGAAATTAGATTGTGGTGCTCAAAAATTAATATCTTACCTCTTTCAGTTGAATCTTTAGCGGCTCTTCAAGCCCTGGTCCTTCAATATAGAATTTTCCGTTCTTCAATGGGATAGGTAGAGGGTTTTCTAGCTGTACGGAGGCTTTAAACTCTTTGTGAGACTTCGGCTTGCCGTCAATGGTGATCTTGATATCAGGGTTCCGGACTCTGAAGTCGTCCTGGGCGAAGTAGTCAAATTGTGTGTCCACAATCGAGGCTAAGCACGCGATGTTGAAGGAACCCTAAAAACAACATATTATTATTGTCTAGCAGATACGCTTCTAAAATTAAGAAATACATAATATTCTAATGTATTAAATGGTACGCTTAGAAGCGTGCCTACATACAACTGATAAGATTAATTTAGTGCCTTACATTTATTGAATAAATGGCTTTATATTATAGGACGTAATTATTGACACAAGTGAAGATGTAAAGTAGCTTTCTATTAAATATTAAGAGTTTTCTATTAAATGTTTGACCAGCAATTAACACAAATACAGGATTTCATGGTATTTTCTTAGTTGTCCAAAAATTAATCATCAAAAAGTAAGCTCACCTGATCAATCAGCCTGCTGTAATACTCATCGAAGGCGACCTTCATGATGACCTGTTCCTTAGCTTCTGGCTGCATCTTCATGTTGAACTCGGATCGCTTAACACTGTCTCCTGTCTTCCCAGTGTAGGTGACCGCGTCCACCCTCAGTACTCCTTTCACTTGATGAGTATCCACTGTGGAACGGTTCTTAATGTGGACAGCCTAGAAAACCACGAATTAAGCTTTAACTATGTAACTGACTTCCCTACAGCTGACGGAACTTTGCGAACACATACTTCTTAGGAAATTAGATAATGAAATTATATTTTGAGTAGAGTAAATTATTAGTCCTACTTTTCCAAAGTCATTCATCGTCGTCGTTATCGTTGACTTGACGAAGACGATTATCAAATTTGAATGATGTTTCATTCAAAGTTTATCATCTCTAGAGATGGAAAATCCTAAGCATATCAAATCTTTCCCTTTCCCAAATGGATCCCCCTTACTGGGACGATCAAGAAATATTGTCTACAAAATATGGTATGCGTTAGAGCTGTAAACATGCATTTGATGCATTAGAATTTTGTAAGTAGATAAACCCACATTATACTATTGAAAATTAATGTTTGATACCTATGCGTTATCTATCTTTTAACTATTGCTTGCCAACTTTTTTGTGGCAACGTGAATATACCTATAAGTTTATAGGTAATGTAACAAATGGATTTAAGATATCTTTTATAGTTGGCTTGCTTGACCCTAACCCTCCTTAGGCATACTTCCCTCCTTCTTTGCATGATCCAAGAAGGCTATGCATGATCGCTCAATAACCACGATGTATCTCACGATTTCATGAAGATATGCCACTATCAGTTACCTCTTCCCAGCAAGTGTGATAAGTCCCTGTAGTATTTATCATCTACTTACCACAGTGAAATCCTCTCCAATCTTGATGTTGTCTCGGAGTTCGAAGTCAAACGTGACATCATTGAAGGCATCGTTTAGGTAATACCGAGCGAAGATGCTCTCAGACTTGCGAAGTGCTTTCTCCATTGTTTCCCTCTCCTGTCGTGTTCTTTCTGGATACTTGTATACATCTGTAATATCCTGTAAAAGAAACATATGTAGGCTTGAAAATGAGAAGAAAAAGAATAAAAATAATTTTGCTCCTGTATAATATTAATGTTATTTTCGCCGATTTTTAAACTTATTTCTTGTTACTAAATTAACAGTCCAGCACCAAATTAAATTATTAAATAAATATTTCCTCACCTCTCTTTCCATACTGCCAATAGCTTTGGTAGAGATGAACTGCCCGATGGATGTCGTGTCGCGCGCTAAGAACTTCAGAGGCTGAATCTCACCGGAATATTTCCATAGAACCTGCAACAACACACCAACCACGTAACTCAAGTGTAACAAACACAACCATTTCTGTAAAAAATGGACTGCAGTAAATTTTATAATTGTCTAAATATGCTCATCAAGACTATTTGATGCGCAGTGCATCACGAGGGCGTTGGTTTTATTAAAATCTATCTCATTTTGCATATTTTATTGCCTTTTATGAGACTTAACCACATGACCACAATGACACTGCTATTGGAAATACCTAGGTAAGTATGTATAAAATCAAACGTGCTTGCCTTGATGTTTTCTTAGAAGTAGCAAAATAAGATTTTGGTATTCTGCGCTATTGCCCTAAGTCCCAACCGTTCTAAACTGGGACACCAAATAACATCATGACTTGATTCTTCATACGCACTGCCAAGGAATGAAAATCCTTACCTGAGTATATGTTATCCCATAAGTAACATCTAAAAATCTCCAAGTCACGAAATAGGTATCTTCTAGGCAAACATTCTGCATTTTAGACAACATCGTTGCTTAACATCAGGTGACATAGTGTTATATCGTTTTCAGCATAAAAAAAGAACTGCATCATTAAAGACTCGAAGGTATCACATCAAAGGTCCACAGATACTTTGTATACACTAATGGTAAGATTTTTATAATTCCTTTAAATTCTTACCTTGTCAGCATTGACCTGTGCAAAAACATAGGAACAATCATAAGGACGCTGCAGCTCTCCATCTCTCACGGCACGTAACGAGGCAGGTCCACATCGGTACATATCCTCAGACGTCTCCTGAGGAGTAGCATCCACTGCCTGCCAGCCACCATACTCTGCGCCGAGATCTGGACGTTCCATCCACACCTATTAAAAAATATGTTATTATTTTTTGGGTACTTAATAGATATAAAAGTTGTAGTTTATCTGAAAGTAGATTTCTTAATCGGCTATCAAGGAACTTGAAAAACTACTGCGGCTAGCTCTCAGAGCACAGTGAAATCACCTCAACGTCACCGGGTGCAGTGAGGTGATGCGCGAAATTCTGTCTATCCAGAGTTATTTGTGCTCAGCGTACTGACGTCATCGATTGTCATTAGAAGAAGGTCTTGCTTGTTGTATTACTTTATATCATTAAATGAAATCTCGACTGTACGGTCTGTACTATGGATAAAAGCCCGGTAATCGGGAGAACGGTCGGCTTTGATGCCGTGGTACCGAGTTCAAACCGCCGTGCACCAATGAATTTTTCTATAGAAAAATGTATGTGCGCTTCTCACAGTGACCCTCCGGTGAAGGAAAACATCGTTAAGAAACCAACAACCCCCGCATGGTGGTAGGACCCTATCTAGTATCCGCCTGGCCAGCTACCACCCTCAAGTTAGAAAATCTGTCGCCAAACATCTAATGTGTTCCGGCAGCTATCCTTGAGAGCCAGTTCCCATTCTAGGCCTAGCGTGCTTACCATCTTCGACCGCATCATCACTTGCCAACAGATGAGATAGTGGTCAAGACGTTAACCTAAAGGATATAAAAAGAAAAAAAGTCAATAAATTAATTCTAAAAAAAATTCTCATTCTCCTAGAATTCAGACCACTTAGTGACAGCGAAGTTTGAGTTACAGTTCATTACTAAGTTAAGATTATATAAAACATCTGCAACATCTTCTGAATCTAATAGAAACTACAATAAACGCTATTAATAATAGCAGAGAATAAGTAAATAGCAAAAAAACCACACTATGTAATCATCTGTTACAAATAAAGTATGATCGTACAAAATGAAAAAAACCGACTTCACGTGGCGCGATAGTCAAAGTAGTAGTCTCCATATCTCTGGAGATGATTATCAGATCTCGATAAAATGAAATAAGAAGCAAGTTTTCTCAAACAAAAAAAGACTTTTTTTATCGGTTAAGATTTGACGGAGTTCTGAGGTAACAAACATTACAAAAAACCGACAAATTGAAAACCTCCTCCTTTTTTGTAAAGTCGGTTAAAAACATCTGAATGACTGATTCATCGTTCTTCAATTCTTTTTTTTTAATATCTTATAGGCTAGCGTTTGACCACTATCTCACCTGTTGGTAAGTGATGATGCGGTCAAAGATGGTAAGTACGCTAGGCCTAGAATGGGAACTGGCTCTCAAGGATAGCTGCCGGAACACATAAGATGTTTTGGTGACAGATTTTCTAACATGAGGGTGGTAGCTAGCCAGGCGGACACTAGATAGTGTCCTACCACCATGTGGGGGTTGTTGGTTTCTTAACGATGTTATCCTTCACCGGAAGGCCACTGTGAGAAGCGCACATACATTTTTCTATAGAAAAATCCATTGGTGCACGGCGGGGCTTGAACTCAATGAATCTCGTTGAAAGCTTACCTCATTCCAAACATGGTAATTCCAGACTGAATCATTGGTGTAGCTGTCGAGGGTGTCTCCGGCTTCATCCTTGATGATGTCGATGGTCAGGCTGCCCTGGCTGTCGTGAGCAGCATTGAAACCTGATACAGGTCTACAGGGGATGCCTAAAGCTCGGCAAACTGAAAACAGAACAGTATAAATTATAATAGCTTAGCAGATAGGAAATACATATGTTTTATATTTTGCAAATAAATTCGTGTGAACTGTGAATGTTGCATTCTATGTAGATACTTATGTTATCTCGGATCTGGATGCAAACAAAGGAATTTTACATGAGCTTGCAAATGACAGAGAGAATTGGAAAAGATGAGACCCTTGCCCAAATAGTGGGACAACATTGGTTAAATAAAAAAAATATAGTAAAAATCTGAATATTTGCATCTGAAATAACATTTTGTTCGAGATAACTTATAATCATCTGATGTAGATAATTAAAAGCTTAAAGAAAAGTTATAGGTAACTTATTAAACGGATATAACAATGACTAGGAAACAATTTAAATTACTTTACATAATATTTTTAAAGTCCTATATGCTTACTTGTAGTAAAAACACCCGCGTAGACCCAGCACTGAGCGTATTTGACAGGCTTCTTCTTCTCAAAATACTTTTGTAGGATGGACAAGGAACCCAACCACTTGAGAGGGTGGGTGCCCCCGTCGTAGTCACTGGGCTTGTCACCCCAGTTGCCGTGTAACACACCGTTGTCGTCTTGAACGTTGATGGCGGCTGATAGGGCACGGGAGATTCTGATAGGGTCGCCTCTTGCTCTACCTTTCACCTGGGACAAACAAACAGTTTTAGAAGCATTATATTGATTTTCATATTGTATAATAGAACAAGTAATTATAAGGTCTATCACCGTAAACCCAATTTTAGCTTTTACTACTTGATTCTATTTGTGTGTCTCGTTCATAGGTACATATATAGACACTTATTTAAAAAAACCTCCTGAAACGTTAAAAGAATTAAATAAGTAATAATTAGGGCCAGTTTCACCAGTTCCTGATAGCGCTAATATAAAGAAATCTGACAGATTTTTGACAGCTTTTATATGGCGTCATGTGTCAGATAACTAACGCAATATCAAGAGCTGGCCCTTAGTCTTGTTAAACAAAAAATACCGTCTATCCACTGTATACATATTAAATCTGGAAGAAATCGCTTTTTAGCAATAAGACCGCCCATTGTCAGATTACGTCAGATTAGTGCATCTTGTAAGTGGTTGTGTTCCACAGAGTTACAGTGTATACAAGTAGGTACGTAGTTGTTTAGCGTTGTGGTGTATAAAAGAGCTACTTATCTATCAGTCTACTTAGTGTAATCCTACCGATACGACGAAACAAATTAGGCATATCGAATCGGTTAGATGTATTCTAGTAAGTCGGTTCAGTTCCGGGCATGTTTCCCAGGAGGCGCGGGTTCGAATCCCGTCGATACGATGAAATTTCAGATTGTATATTACAATTTACACAAATATAAAGTGTAAATGACACTTAAAAAGAAACATAACAAACAAAAGAAAAGAAACAAAAACTAAAGAAAACAAGAAAAATTAACAAAAGAAACATAGTAAGTGGGAACCTGTTAATCTTCTAATACTATAAGAATCTTTGTCCTGACATACTGACTGACTGACTGACAGACAACGCACAGCCTAAGCCGCTAGTCGTAGAGACTTGAAATTTGGAGGGTATATTTGTCTTAATACGTAAGGGTGTACTAAGAAAGGATTTTTCAAAATTCACCCCTTAAGGGGATGAAATGGGAGTTCAAAAGTTTGTATGGAGAAACAAGATTAGATAGACTTTTATATCCGAAACTACACACAAGAGCTTAAATAAAAAAAAAGTAAATACGTGTTTGAGGTTTTTTTAAATTCCACCCTTAAGAGGGTGAAATAGGGTAACAAAGTGTGAAGATCAATATTGTTCCGGATTGCGCTGAAATTTGGTATGCAGATAGTTATTACAACGTTAGTTCCCTCTGAGGAAGGATTTTCCAAAATTCACCCCTAAAGGGGATGAAACGGGGTTTCAAAGTTTGTATGGAGAAACAAGACTAGATAGTCTTTTATATTCGAAACTTAACACAAGTACTTCAGTAAGTAAATATGTGTTTCAGGCTCTTTCGAAATTCCATCCCTAAAAGGGTGAAGTGGCGTAACAAAGTCTTAAATCAATATTGTTTCGGATTGCGCTGAAATTTGGCATACAGATAGTAATTTTGACTTAGGTATCCGCTAAGAAAGAATTTTTCAAAATTCGCTCTTCCAGGGGATGAAGCGGGGGTTCAAAGTTTGGATAGTCATTTTATTCGATATTTCACACAAGTACTTCTGTAAATAAATAAGTAAATACGAGTTTCAGACTTTTTGAAAATGCCACCCTAATAGGATAATAGGGGTAACAAAGTCTAATAAAACTGGCCAAGTGCGAGTCAGACTTTGTCCCGTACACGGAGGGTTCCGAACGCCATCTATCGAATTTCTAACGAACTTCTAACACCAACTAAGTAAACGTTAACACAAAGGTAGAATAAATAGTATTACATAGTAGTAATAGTGGTAATAGTAATTGTAGTAATTAATATTATTAAATATCTGGTTGACCGAGCTTTGCTCGGTATTTTTTGCCACTTAAACAGACAAATATGACTCTTCCCGACATCTATTGACGAATAATAATACTATTTTTTTTAATTGAGAGCAACTAACTGCTTTGCTGATACAGTACTTCTACTTGCCAATAGATGTCGGGAAGAGTCATATTTTAAGTTGATTATCAATAAAGTTGATTATTGAAAACAAGAATAAAACAACATTTTCTGAAAATGACTCCTAGCTAGATCGATTTATCGCCCCCGAAATCCCCTGTAGGTATACTACATTTTATTTAATCGTTGGAGCTGCTTCCGAGATTCAGATTAAGGTAAAGACGATAGCGCCATCTTAGCAACTAGATAGGTGGCGCTGCGCTATCGTAAAAAACTTTTTTAAACTTTTCTTTAATTTTTAACTTTGTTCTATTTTTAGTATTTGTTGTTATAGCGGCAACAGAAATACATCATCTGTGAAAATTTCAACCGTCTAACTATCACGGTTCATGAGATACAGCCTGGTGACAGACGGACAGACAGACAGACAGACAGACAGACAGACGGACAGCTCTCAGCAGAGCCTCAGTAATAGGGTTCCGTTGGTACCCTTTGGGTTCGGAACCCTAAAAATCAATATTGTTTCGGATTGCGCTGAAATTTAGAATGCAGATGGTTATTATGACGTAAGTATACACTCAGAAAGAATTATCTAATTATTCCTCCCGGATACGGAACGGGGATTCAATGTTTGTATGGCGAAACAAGATGAGATAATGTACGTGTTGCAGGATTTTTCGAAATAAGGTAGGTAACAAAGTCTGAAAATTTGGGTTTTTCGGGTTTTATAAATATGAATTCCGAATTGCCTTAGTCACGCGATAACATGAAAACGGGTGAACCGATTTGGCTAATTCTTATTTGATGTCTTTAATGATAGAATCGTTTTTACAAAAGAAAAGTTTTAAGTAAATAATAGAAGTTTTTAACGCGGGCAAAGCCGCGGGGCACTTCTAGTATTATAATATAAGCGTTGCAATATAAAGGGTTTAATTACCTTTCCAATTTCCTTGATCAGATACATAGCGCATTCGAGAATATCTTTCTCGTACTGCGCATAGTTCCACGGAACCGGCTTGATACGGTTGTACACTCCTCTGTACATCAGACCTCCATCTTGTTCCACGTACTCTTCACGGTGACTGTCTCCTGGAAACATCAAATGATTTTAGAAAAGTCCACTGTGTTGTTGTCCTCACAACATCATTTGAAAGTAATGATATTAAACGAGCAATTCTTGTATTTAAATATATATATATCTATATAATCTGAATCTAGGAAACGGTTCCAACGATTTTCATAAAATTTAGTATACAGGGTATTTCGGGGGCGATAAATCGATCTAGCTTGGATTCTTTTATTCGTGTTTTAGGCATTAGAAAACTGCTACAATATCATTAGAATGCAATGGGTCGACTCATTTGACAACGTTATGATAGCTCGGTGGAAGATCGATTGGATGGCGTTCGGGAGGTCCCTGGTTTGAGACCAGATGAGATGACTATTTTCCCGTTTTAACCGACTACACAAAAAAGGAAGAGGTTCTCAATTCGTCTGTATGTTTTTTTTTAATTGTGTATGTTACGCGATTACTTCATCAATGGTGACCGTTCCGTTTGAATCCGTATTCAAATTATACATTTTTTATTAGCTTCACCTGTATGTTTATAAAAAACCGAACTAAAAAATAGAAAATAAATTTTAATAAATTTAAATTAAGAATAGTGTTAAAAATTTCAATAAATATAAATTAATAATGGTGTGCATAAAAAAAAATATTTTACTTTAAAAAAAGCGTGGCATCTAAGCTAGAGGTCGCTCGTACAAATCCTGGCACGGGTGTTCGTCCGCAGGTAGTATATTATATCAATGTTTCGCCTGATTTGGTACCAAAAAGTAGTTTACCATAATCAAGGAATAAATCTGCTGCCATAACTTTACGGTGTTCCAGCAGCACACAGCCCTTAAGAGTCAGAGTTCTAGACTAGCGTGTTCACCATCCTACCACATCGCTTACCATCGCTTACCCCTACGTGAAATAATGGTAAAACTCTAGCCTATGAAAGATTTAATAAACTGGCCAAGTGCAAGTCGGACTCGCACTCCGTAACACAGTTAAGTATTCCATAACTATGATTTTTCGCAACTTCAAAATTAACTTTGTTTTTCATAGTGTTTGTATGAAAAACAAAGTTATCTTTGCGGTCGCCATATCTCAAAAACTGCTGGCTGTATCTGGTTCAAACAAATTTTCGTTGTTAGTTTTTATTGAGATCTACAGTATATATTTTTTTTAGATTTTTTACTACTCCCATACTTTACAAGTTAGAGGGGGGGGGGGGGGGGGGGGGGGACACACATTTTACCACTTTAGACGCGCCTATCTTTGAAATGATTGACTTTGAGAAAAAATGATTTTAGAAACCTCTATGTCATTTTTAAAGACCTATCCATAGACACACCACACGTATAGGTTTGAAGAAAAAAATTTTTTTTTGTTTCAGTTCCATGTATGGGATCCCTTAAACTTGTAATTTTTTTATTTTTATATAAAAATCGGAAAGCGGTTCACAGAATACATCTACTTACCAAGTTTCAATTTTGTAGTCTTAACAGTTTCGGAATAAAATGGCTGTGACATACGGACGGACAGACAGACAGACAGACAGACATGACGAATCTATAAGGGTTCCGTTTTTTGCCATTCGGCTACGGAACCCTAAAAAACACATAAATATGAATAATAAGGTATAAAATGTTTTCTTAAAATTATTATCAATAGGTACATATCGTGTCTTGTTTTCTTACCTGGCATATAAACGGTATCAGTCAAGCACCAAGGATTGAAGAGCACATAAATTGGCTGCGGGTGAGTATAACTCAGGGAGCTGCCACCAGGCAATCTAGTGTCGACATCGATCTTCCACGCAGCTACCATACAGTCGACAGCTGCGGTCACCGACACCATCAGATGCGAGTCCAGCTGACCTTCATACTGCGCCTTCCATGCGCCCATTGTCTCTGTGCCCTTCTCGACCAAAGGCACCGCAGCTGACGTATCCGCAGACGGCCCACGCTTCTCCACATCTGCAAACAATTATTCATGTTATGCTAAACAGCTCTCAACGCCGTCTTAAAATAAACGTGTAGAGGATGTATAAGCGACGACCTCCGTACCTGATACGTAGAAAATAAAGGAAACAGCGTCTCTGTCGACATTGTACGGTCTATTTACGAGGATATCCAATAGGAATGATTGCCCGCGTCTCACAACCAGACACTTGTCGTCGGCTCTCGTCATGAGATTGTATTTGCTGGTGTGATGATTCTCGCCATTGGCTTCGATGCAGAAATCGATGCCCTCAACGGCAAGGACACCTTGGCGCGTTCCGTCGATCACATCTGGAAATATACATCATCTTGTTATTCATAGATCGATGTTTGAATCGGCATTTAAAATAAAGGCCATTGAAATCGAAAATGGTAATAAAAATTTGCAAGTTCTTTATTTAGGTATGACATCTTAAAAAATAAGACATACTTTTATGTTTGACGTCTTGAAATAAATGATTTACATAATAATTTATTTGCATAATGCATGAATTTATACACATTTTATGTTTGTAGCAAAAAAAAATGTATTGATGACTTCACTATATTTACCTACGTGATAGCACAGAAGAGATCAAATACGTAGGACTACCGTGATAATGCTGATAAATTATGATTAATTTATAGCTGTCTCTACATTGATGATGATGATGATATTGATGCTTGATGAATAAATATTCATTGAGGAATGCCAATGACTACTAAGTTCTTCTAGTACTTTACTAAATAAGGTACATCCATTAAAGTTTTAGCGTCCTACATCATCTACATCAGGTTTAGGTACCTATTGATTTCACAATTCGTCATCGACTTCTTTTCCGCGGCTGGGTGATTGGCGGCAAGCCAATAGTTTACACACAAACCTGAAGTTCTATTATGCATGGTAATAAAACACTTTTAGACTAATAAAGAAATGTTAACAACTCAATTCGGAATGTTAGTTAAGCCACAAACTTCGAGTGTTGTGTTTATGATGTGATAAAACACAAATAGGTAACCGCGTAATCGAAATAGCGTAAGCGCATTCATAGCAGAAATGCATTCCTTAATAACACCCACCTGGTTTGAATGGTACAATTATATATTTACGCTTTTTCCCAAAGTAGTACCTCCACAAGTCTTTTATATAGTCAACCATTTTAATAGATCACAGTCCTTATCATAACACGATCACAGAAAAAATCAAATGGTTATAGTGTTCCGGTTTCGATTCGAGGTTCATAGCTCGCTAATTGGTCGAACAAACGTGTGTTTGGTTCGGTCGACCGTCACTGACTGGTTTCCGCCGTAGGAGTCTCGTCTGTACTCCAGCGTTCAGCTCTGACGATGATGTCATGGAGTCAATAAGACGTGAAATGCTACAGCCCGATACCGAGAATCCCTGATCATTCAGATCCAAGGCTAGTCTAGCTAAACATTACTCATGTCTTGGTCAAAACCATGTCCAAATTAGTATTGGTGACATCACAAGAGATGTAGCTACAATCATAGCCTTTGAGAGATATAGCATAGGACAGTAACAACTTAGTTACAACGTAATCCCATGAGTTAAGGAAACAATATTATTGCATTGTAGTCTTTTACGGATAACCATTATGTCATTAAGCTGGAGAACTTTAATAACTGTGTTACTCAGAACACATTCCGGTGATTATGGAACAACTTTGTGCCCTACTAGTTGTGTCTGGTGGTTTGACCCGCGTGAATACAAAAAGCTGTAATGATAATGAAAATATAGGTATTTTTCAGGGGTCCAAGCTATAAGCTTTTCCATTTTGGCATATTTTATATCAAACTAGCAGCGTCTCACAGTTTTGCCCCGTAGTTCCCGTTCCCGTAAGAATACAGGGATAAAATATACCTTATGTTACTCGCTGATAATTTAGCTTTCCATTAGTGAAAGAATTTTTGAAATCGGTCCAGTAGTTTTTGAGTGAAATTGTAATAAACAAACAAAAAATCAAATCTTCCCTCCTTATTATTAATCGACTTCACAAAAAGGAGGAGGTTCTCAATTCGTCGGAACCTTTTTTAGGGTTCCATACCCAAAGGGTAAAACGGGACCCTATAACAAAGACTCCGCTGTCCGTCTGTCTGTCTGTCTGTCTGTCTGTCCGTCTGTCACCAGGCTATAGCTCATTAACCGTGATAGTTAGACAGTTGAAATTTTCACAGATGGTGTATTTCTGATGCCGCTAGAACAAAAAATACTAAAAACAAAATAAAGTTAAAAATTAAAGGGGGTCCCCATACAAAGAACGTGTTTTTAAACGCCATCTATCTAATTAGTTTCGGCAAAATGACATAGATGGCGCTAGTAAACGAGCCCCGTCTTTCTAGATCGCGACCAAACCAAATATTCTTGGTAATATCAATTAATCAAATATATGAGATTGAAACTCTGTTATGTTTCGTATTGTACGGAACCCTCCCGAAGTGTGCGATAAGAGACGCGATGCTGACTCGCACTTGGCCAGTTTTATTTAATGTATGTTCACCGATTACTCGAAGATGCCTGAAACGATTTGGAAAATTCTTTTTTTGTTTCAAAGGAGACCCTATCCAGGTGGTCCCTTTTAAATTTTAACGAAATCGACCTATCCGTTTTTAATATATCAACATTTTTATTACGACGCATTTACATATCTCGACGACTTACTACTAACTACTGGCACAGATTATTTAATAGTTACTACGTCTACTGGCTACATTGACTAGCGCGGCGTTTGAAGTCGGTTCTTTTAGTTTTTTAAACGATCTTAAATTATAATATTAGCCGACGTGCCACATGACTGCGGGTGATATGTCAGTCAGTGTTTTGAAGTGTTTACTAATCGGTTTACGGGTGCCCGAGATTTGAGATGTAATTCATAAAATACATTAAATAAGTTCCTCTCTCTGCCCTAACCACCGGTAGCTTGGGCCCTGCCCCGCTGCCGGCGGCACCCTAGGTTTAGGTTATTTTTATAATATTGTTTATTTTTATAATGATTTTGTGTTGTTGTTTTAATATCTATATTGTAAAAAAACCTAGGCCTTATCATGTGTAATGATACTACGAAGTATCATGATAACTCAAAAGTACTCATGATAACAATAAGTACTCGTATATAATACCAGCTTAAAGTCGAATGTCCTACCATTTGCCATAACGAAGTTCCAGTCCCTAAGCCCGCCTCCATCATCAGGTAGCAGATACGTTCCTCTCATTTAGCTTCCAAGATTTGACCCAGACAAACATACATACATACTAACACGGCAATTTTAAAAGCTTGTTATACAAACATTCAGTCGCATTAAAAAATTACTACT
This sequence comes from Cabera pusaria, assembly GCA_954871355.1. Taxonomy (NCBI): domain Eukaryota; kingdom Metazoa; phylum Arthropoda; class Insecta; order Lepidoptera; family Geometridae; genus Cabera; species Cabera pusaria. The sequence goes on from OX940887.1 coordinate 21,240,044, forward strand.
TACGTTTGTGAAGTAAAGTAACTCAAACACATAATACTTAAACAAACATTTGCAAAGTGATAAATACTATTAAAACAATCACGATTATATTATTATCAAGACATATTTGGTAAACTTGTTTCATAGAGACAAGCTTTCGCAAGCTTTCGATCTCGTTGATCCCGATCTCTACTCGTACCACATGAGTAAAGAAAAGGTTTCTTTACTCATGTGCTCGTATATCGTATATGTGTCGTTGTATTATGACACAGTTTATGATAGTAGAGTCGACGGTAATCGCTAGTTTTTATATACGTACTACATATTATACATATAAACGTATATACGAACGCTATATCTTTCCTAACATTAAATAGTTGCGACATCTGTCTAAGCTAAATAGACTGAATAGACACTCAATATAAAATGACATTAACTTAGGTATTTTATTTCATTAAGAAGTATTGTCTAGTAAATAACATAAATGAAGTCATCTATGACTATGACACAATAATTCGCATTGAATAATACATTCTCAAAGAATAGTAGGCGTATAAACCCTCCTACATTCAGCAACTGTTCAATTGCATGTATATTAATTACTCACTTTTCCTTTCATTGTCCAGCTTTAAATAGATATAATAAACGGTACCATAGCTGCGCTATCATCCTTATGAACCTTTATATTATATATATCTCCAAATTGAGGTTTTCCTCTAACAGCAACTACTAATATACTTAGTGAATAATGGGACCTTAATGTATGTATTTACATAGGTCCCACAGGTCTCACAGTGCATTTTTGACAGTACTTGATCGCCACTAACAAGACTCACATGATGACCCTTGAAGGTAAGACCACACCGCGGCGTCCTGCGTGCGCGATCTAGGCGGCGATCAGATAGCGCTATCGTTTTTGTACCGACTGGTTTACACCAAACGCAATCTACGGCGATCAGAAAACAATTGAAAATCAGATCGCGAACGCGCACTTGGACTCACGACATCGTGGTGTGGTCGTACCTTGATATATGTCTACCAGTCACCAGTGAGAATTACAGAATCGTTGAAATTAAGATGCAATTTTAATTGACATCTTCCATGACATGCAGTTAGCACTGGACCGTCTCAAGTGACATAAAATACCCAGCTGTGGGTTCACCCACAAGTAAGTACAAGGAAGGCTGATTATGGTGAAATTATTTGACACTGATAGTTGGTATTAGACAGAAGGCCAACTGTAACATGTAATTCGACACTTAAATAAAACCAAACCAAACCAACAATTAACAAACTAAAAACGGGGATTTAGGTAACATGACATCAAAGTTATTTAAATCTTTATTTGATAAACATCTATAGTTGAATAAAAGGCTTTTTTACATATACATACTCTACGGGATTAAAATCAAAAAGTAAAAAACTGGCCAAGTGCAAGTTAAGTATTCCATAACTATGATATATCGCAACTACAAAATTTACTTTGTTTTTCATAGTGTTTGTATGAAAAACAAAGTTAATTTTATTATTGTTATATACCGGCTATAATTCACGTACCTTTAGTCGAATTTTCTCGACCTAGGTTTCGAGCGAGTCAGTCGCTCTTCCTCGGGAGTGAGGTCACGCGGTGAGATCGCGATGTTCGCGTGAACATCGCGATAAAAACTAAAGGTACGTGAATTATAGCCGGTATATAACAATAATAATGTTACAAATTCACGATAATTTTAAAATGAAAAAAAGTTAATTTTGTAGTTAGAGGGAGGGGGGGGACACACATTTTACCACTTTAGACGCGCCAAATGATTGACTTTGAGAAAAATGATTTTAGAAACCTCAATGTCATTTTTGAAGACCTTTCCATAGACACACGTATAGGTTTGAAGATTTTTTTTTGTTTCAATTCCATGTATGGGATGCCCCCCATAAAATTTTTATATTTTTTATTTTTGTATAAAAATCAGAAAGCGGTTCACAGAATACATCTGAGTCCTACGATACGATAATAGACCTACCAAGTTTCAATTCTGTAGTCCTAACAGTTTCTGAATAAAATTACGGACGGACAGACAGACAGACAGACATGATGAATCTATAAGGGTTCCGTTTTTTGCCATTCGGCTACGGAACCCTAAAAACGATCGTAAGGTTGTATAGTAAAACCACGAGTTAAACCAAAAATTTCATGTAGACTATCAATATTTTTCTACGCAAAGTATTTATTACATTATTTAAGTCAACAAAGCTATTGCCCTAGAACCAAAAATAACGAACACTATCACAGTTTGACCCTTTCAAAGCCACTTAAAAGGTTAATTGGTGGCACTTCTCGAAGGAAACCATTTGATTTATAAATATTAGGCAGCCGTATTGATTGCTGCAAGATGAAACGTTAGAAATAATTATTTCATAGCAAAATGTTTATACTGTGCAAATTATGAGCGTTATATTTAGACACCATAAGATAATACAGATAAAAAATAAGAAAAATAGACCGAGTGACTCGAGTGGAGACCGCCAATTGACAAATTTTGTGACTAGGGGAACGACGATACTTGCAAAGCGCTGGGCAGTGACTGCTAAGAAGAGGTGAATATCGGGCTCAGTGGCGTATCTTAGGAAAGGCCTATGTCCAGCAGTGGACTGATACCTGCTAATCATGATGATGATGATGAAAGGTCGAAGAAAGAAGACTGAAACGAAACTCAAGTCTGATTTTGATTTCTAGTCTAATTGTTTGCCAATTAATTTTCAGCCGTGAAATAGGAATGTTTTTCGGTTGAAATGTCAAGGTGTCCAGTGAAATTACAGGACATGTGAGACTCAACATCTTTGTCTTAAGGTAACAGGCGCAGCGCAGTGACATGCAAGATTCTGGACTGCCAGAATTTTGCATGCCGCTGTATCTGTAATAGGTAGACGTCGTCGCTTACCATCAGGCGAGCGTCGTGCTTGTCCTGTTACCTTTTACCATAAAACAAAAAAAAATGTATTCAGTTAAAATACACAAACATAGTCAACGATTTCAAAGTTCGAACTCGAATAAATATAATCTTGCTATAGATTCCCAGCCTAGGCCTTGTATATGAATCTGTGGATTATGTCTTCCCTAGTTTGGAAAGTCACGGATATGGTCATAATCAGTAGTGTAGGTGCACACGAGTCGTATTTAGAGACGTATCATTGAATAATCTCAACCATCAATGTCTATTAAGTATTCCTACACACTCCTCAGACGGCAAGGCGTGGGACGCGAAGTTTAAGGTCGTAACGTAGGTAATTTGAAATACAATGATCAATGGATGCACTTGTTATACCTTGTTCATAATGACAGGTAAATGAGAATAAATTGCGTCAGATGTGTACCTACAGCCTGTATTGCATGGTATTTGAATGAAGTCTTCATGGATATGAAATATGCAAAAAAGTGGTTTAGAACAAGTTGATTAAATTTGCGCAGATGTATCTGTTAACCATTCAATTGCATGGGTATTAGTCACTTTTCCTTTCATTGTTTTGCTTTAAATATATATATATAAATATATTTATATATATAAATAAATATATGTATATATATATTATGCAGCTGACAGACGGACTATCAGTTCCATTTGGATCATGATATGTACTGTGATCGGTATGCGTTTCTCTATGTTGTGTTTCACTATTTCACTTCTTTTATTTTTTTTTATATAATAATTGTCTGAAGTACTGAAACACACAGTTACATGTATGGTTGGTTTTAACCTACTTTAATTTTTTTTAAATATTCTGACGTAAACGATTGGATGACAGCTGAATGGTTCATTACTTTTTTTTTCTAATTCAAAGCGTTAAATTCTGCTTTTGCTATGTTTACTTGATAATTGGTTATGATTTATTTTATGATTTATGATTTTGACGTGTATATGTGCGTATATTTATACTGCCTACATACTGAATAAATGCTTTGATTCTTTGATTCTTTGATTGAACGGTACAATTTATAGTTATACGTCGAATCATCAGTTGCGCATATTAAAAATTGTTATGCCACTCTCTTCCTTTACTTAAAGAAATTCCTTCCTTCCTTCCCGTTTAAAAGATCTAAGCATACAGACAGCGGGAACGACTTTGTTTTATATTACGTACCTAAAGATTATAGTCGTCGCGATCTAGCTGCGTAAAATCCCGAGGAAGTGCATCGGACATGCACGAAATCTAGGTTAAGACCGTCGACAACAAATATTAGTAGTGTATATATTGAAAACAAATTGAAGAGATTCGATTGCGAGAGTACACTGGGTATAATCAAACATATGTCTTCAAAAATATTTTTTTCTTCAAAACCTATCAATAGATATATCAAAATAAAAGTTTAAAAAAATGACTTATTAGAAATATCATCATCATCATTATCCACTGCTGGATATAGGCCTTTCCTATGGCATGCCACTGAGCTAGATCTTCAGCTCCTTGTTTTCAACCGCTGCCAGCCAGCTTACGTATATCATCGCTCCACCTAGCTGGAGGTCCTACGCTTCGTTTACTGAGCCGTGGTGTCCACTCTAGAACACGTCTACCGCAACGGTTATCGGTTCTACGACAGATGTTACCAGCGCACTACCACTTCAGTTTGCTAATACTTTGAGGTATGTTGATAACTTTGGTTTTCTGTCGGATGACTTCGTTCGAATTCGATCTTTCCGAGATACTCCGAGCATAGCCGTTTCTATAGCTCGCTGAGCGACTTTGAATTGGTGGATCAGTCGCACACGCAGTGTCCACGTCTCGGCTCTTCATGTCATTACAGATAGGACGCACTCATTACAGACTTTTGTCTTTAGGCTGCGGGCTTCCTTCTCAAAATTGTTTCTACCCAATTGCAAGACGTATTCTGGAACAGTTTCGAGTGGTACTCCGTTTTAGGCAATCGATCCCGGAACAACATGTTCGTTGAACATGATCTTGGTTTTATCGAAGTTCAAATTAATTTGAACTAAATAATATAAAAAAGTTGGGTTATTAACAATAATATATCAGTCTATTGTTCTTATCAACTAATTAGGTTTCAATTCCAGCAGCATATATTGATACCTAAGTATTTTTAATTAACGAGTAGGTACATAAGGCAGCTTCGCTCCACATTTATTTTAATGATTTTATTACTTCAAAGAATGACTTTGAGAGGCAGATGTCGAGAGTAAATTTTCTTTTACGCGTAGTTTTATAGTTCACTCGGTTAGGAATGTCGCAATAATACTTTCTATTTCTATTATCTCTTAATCCCATTAGATTTGATTAATGAAATTATCTTTTAACAAATCAAATAAAATAATGTAGTTAGAAATGCTGACACAATATATTTAAGAAGGTACCTACGCAAAAAAAATCGGGCGACATACATATACGCAGTGAAGTTCTCTATTATTTGCTTGATCCATCTAGTAATCCAAGTAAATAAATAATTATGTATACTAACTATACTAAATAAAACCCGACTACGGAATAAATACTTTATATAGAGCAGGTGCCATATTCAACTTAATGTCACATCACATATATAGCTTATAACCAGCAGATAATTAAGACACTTTCAACTTAGTATAGAATATGCGGGAACAGATGAACATACACACAATTACATACATACATACCGATCAAAATCATAACCCTTCTTTCTGCTTCACCATCGTTGGGTGATGATGTATAGGCATCTATATGATCTATATCGGATAACAGAATTACTTATGGACCAAAAATATTACCAACATAAAACTTTCATTTCTTAACGTTATTAACTCACTCATACAAGCAGAAATTCCAGAAACTGAGTTGACGAAAAAATCCAAATAATTATCAAACCTACTCACAAAATTTCACGAGAGTCGGTTGAGAAATGCGACCCTGTACAGGAGAACAGCTGCTAGACATTTGGGTATACAAAGCCATTTTGGCCCAAGCTGAAATGGAGACGCTTCGTTCGCGTTTCGCGCTCTCTCGGAAAACAAGTGAAAAAGTAGCCAAAATGTTGAAACTGTAAATGTTAATGTACAACAAGCTTACTATATCTCCTTTTAAATACAGCTAAATTGCGATGGAACATCTTAAAAAACTTCATCTGCGGATATGTCCAGCGGAAGACAACATTTCCCTAGGTATACTCTACAGGAACCGACATTTTAGGTACAACAACAAGACGTCTAAAGTACGTTTAATTGTATGTTATTTTAAAGCTAAGAAAACAATAGTGTCCGGCATACACACAGTCTAAGGTGATACGAGCAAGGGCACTAAATGCATCTATGTGGGGGCCACATAGATGTATTTAGTGCCCTAGCCATATCAATGAAGCCGACTAAAACTTCGATATCTTATACGCAAGGGTTTTACCCTGGTGGTAAGCGATGAAGTGGTCGAAGATAGTGTCTAGAATACTCCAAAGAGAAGAAAAGGCAGATTTTCTTCTCGATAGTGGTAAGCTTAATATTTAGAACTGAGGAAGAGTGCAGCCTAAATCTAACTTATCGATGTGGATCTAAGTTATATGGCGCAACGGTCTAATTGCTAAATGGCGATAACTTTGTTTACAGGATGTTTTTTTATCAATCCTGTACATTCCAAACTATATATACCTTGTAAAACATAAATTACGAGGTATACCTAGTTTGGAATGTACTAGGAAATAATGTAATGTAATAGGTAGTAGTTAGATACTACCTACATGTACCTACCTACTTACTACTACTACATACATAGTATCTATCTACTATCCAATAGACTTGGCTGGCACCGACTTCAAATAGATAAGTGGGTAGCGCTTATAATGATTATATTAAGTAATTTATTTTTCGCTTTTGAGTGCCTGTTTGTGGTTGAATGAAAATGAAGTAGATTTTTTTTAAAATAATGTATTTTACCCTTTTTAGTGCAAAAAAAGTTTTAATTAAATAACATAATATGCATCTATAAAATTTCGTGTCTGGGCCGTTATACACTGACGGATATACACTTTGTGAAAATGTCAAGTATGTACCTATTACGGTTAAGAAGATACAGATCTGTAAAGTGCGCACATATAGACACACTGACGGATGGACGGACGGACGGACGAACGGACAGCAAAGTCTCAGAAAGTGTTCATTTGGTATCCTTTGGGTTCGGAACCCTAAAAAATTGACTTCAAATGCCGCGCTCGTGAAAATATCCACTAGTCATAATGATGTCAAATGTGTCCAAAATGGCCCTGTGCAATAAAAACATCTGACACACACGATAATTAATTGTCTATATTATTACAATAATTCCAAATATTTTTATAACACGGACTAGTTGTATTCCAAAATGAATATAAAAAAGTATTATTTGCGATTATTAACATTAATCGCCACCATATGGCCGACATCTTCGCCAAACGTCATATCATGTCAAAAAATAATAGGTATCATGCTCAAAAACTTTGCACCCTAACAAGACTGCCCGGTACAACATTCCTGTGAAGACAAATTCTCCCCACCTTTGTTTCTATCTCACTCACAGTTACCGCAAGAATATCTGTCAAAAACCAAAATCAACGAGAAGAAAGATGTAAAACATTATTCAAGGTCATATTTTTTAGTCTTCAAAAGTATATGCAATAGCAACCTCCATTGTGTATAAACGTCGCGCTAATCAAAATAGCCAGTAGATATAGTAACTATTACATAATCTGTGCCAGTAGTTACTAGTAACTAGTAAGTCGTCGAGATAAGTAAATGCGTCGTAATACAAATGCTGATATATTAAAAACGGCTCGGCCGATTTTGTTAAAATTTAAATGAGACCACCTGTGAAGGGTACCCTTTGAAACAAAAAAAAAAATTTCCAAATCGGTTCAGGCATCTTCGAGTAATCGGTGAACATACAAAAAAAACGACGAATTGAGAACCTCCTCCTTTTTTGTGAAGTCGGTTAAAAACGCTGACACGTGGGAGTAATGTACTAGTGAAAATATATTTTTTTCAATCATATGTTATTTCTTTTAAGCATATTATATTAATAATTAATAATAAATTGATCATAATTAATAATGATTAATACACGATTAATAAAAAAAGTTTGTCTAAAATGATTTTTAGGTCATACTAAAGAAGAGAAAGAGATGAAAAAGTCTACGAAATAAAAACAACCTGTATACCATTCTTCTTGTATTGTATGTGCAATAAACTTTTATCAGTTATTCAATCAACGATTATAATCTCGTACGTACTGCAGTATCAAGTGTAATTGCTCTTTATTGCTAGATACGTACAAGACTTTGTAGCTCTACTTGACTCTTGACCCGTCTGCAGTTTGGATAGATTTTCAAACGACTTTCAAAAAGGAGAGGCTTCTCAATTCATTTGTATGTTTTTTTTTGTATGTTTGTTACGCGATTGAGTACCGATTGGAATGATTACTTTTCTTTAATTAGTAGGTATTTATCTTTAAGATAGTCGCATTGTAATTTCATCGAGATCTGATAAGTATCTTCAGAGATATGGAGATTAACACCTCAAACAAAAAAAACTTGGTACTTAAGATGACTAGCGCGGCATTTGAAGTCAGTTTTTTGGTTTAGTAAACGATCAAAAATCTTTGACCACCAAATTTGACAGACAAACTCGTTTTCGTGTAACCAATTATTCGATGTACTAACTGTTATCGTAGTTTTTGTTTACATACTGACATCAAGTCAGAGACTCGGATGCTGGTTTACCTTGAGATGACATAGGTCGGTTTGTCTACTTAAATAAGCGCCATACCAGTCCGGTTTTACAAAAAATAGTTAAGATTAAACCAGACTATATTCCAGTTGCTATCGTTTCAACAGAAATAATTCTGGACGTTACTAGGTAGGGTACCTAACTATGTAGAAAGGTAGACGATATAAATCATTATTAAATTATAAAAAAGTGTACTTTTGATCTACAACACAGTGTAAGAAAGCGATAAGACCAACGATTGATGCAATTAGATTCAAATTGTTTATTTTCTAAGTAGGCCTTCAGTTTTGTAAGTGGTGAATTGGTGATTAATAAAAAGTTTGTATATCTATCTACGGTATTTCCCTATATCCAAAACATATTCGTTGTTGATCCGCAAACTATTGTGTATAATATTATCGTTCTTTTATTACGTTCGTCGTCCTCATCTGTTGAATAAGTGAATGCTATTATTTAACTAAAGTTTAGTACCACCTGAATTAACATCACGATCCTTATGTTATTAGTTTTATAGCCAGGAGGGTGTCTATTAACGCATACCTATGCTAATGCAGTCATTAAAATATCTCAGTTATCTGAATTTAATTTACTAGGTAAGTACCCCATGTACTAATCTAATATGCATGATTATTATTCATGTATGATAATGTTATCTAACATTGTGTCTTCGTATTATATAATAGAACTAGCTGATACCCGCGACTTCGTTCACGTACACCCAGAATGTTATTACTGTTATGCTCTGTCAATCAACATATGTGTGATTATTTAAGTTATGTGTAAAAATCATGATTTTATTTTCACAATAAGTAGCCTATGTTTATCATCTTGCTATTAAGTATATTATATATATATATATATATATATATATAAATAAAATATCTGAATTCTGGCCTACTACACGCTTTGGTGTTAATAACTGTGTTAACAAAGTGTAGCAGGCATTTAAAATAAAAATAAATAAATAAATCTCCTTGTTAAATTTCAGTAAGATCGGATCGTCCGTTTAGTGTTAGTGTTTTGTGATTAACAGACAGAGTGACAAAGTTACAAATGTTTTTATCATATAATAATAGTTTGGATAAGTCTGGATTATAAAAAAACGTTTGTAACTCTACCAACATGTCTCCTACATGTCTCATCCAAACTAATAAGTCTGGATTACTTTAAGGATGATATTTTGGAAGTAGACGATTTACTATGATGTAAGTCCTTATATGGTAACATGATCCTTGCAATGAGGAATGTTTATAGAAATCCTAAATGTTCATACATCACAACTCTCAGTGTAAATCTACCCTGCAAATGTACTATTCATACGTAATTTCACAAAAACCGTGGCAATAAAAAACTTTTAATATTGACACACGAACAAAATAGTGAACTATTTGTTTTTATTTACTTATGTTCACACAATTGTAGACAAATCATCAATACTACATACAAATATATTTCTATGGAAAATCACACATATCACCATCCTAGTAGGTAAATTACAGTAATAAAGTGATATGGATGTTATATATATATGTATCTACATAACTTAGGTACAAGCACTAAGCAAAGTGAATGACCTCTTGTTCTGATTGTAAGGGACTCTCCCGTTTTAAACCTACCAGACTACACAATACATAATTCATCATCCTTTAATGACTAATTTATTGGGACTTTTTCATAATCGTAAGTGTGACAAAGCAGTTGCAACATATATTTATTTTAATAATACAATACATACATAATAATGAATTTACCATTAAAATGAAATGAGTAATTTTAAAGAAAAAAATGAGTGTGTCATTTTCATTGCGTCAATAAAAATATTCTAATGTATTTAATATTTAAGTATAATTTTGTTTTTATATTTTATAGTTTGATATGTAGGTGGTTTATACCTATAGAGATGTGAATGCATTGACTGAAAGCTTTCTTATTAAAATACTCTGTAATTTTCTACATTTAGTTATTGATGAATTTAATGCCAACGATATATTGTTTCTTATATGGCTATAAATGCTCTACAGAACATCTCTGTATATAATATCAGCTCTATATGTATTACATAGTTGTAGGGGTTAACAAGACTACTAGTTAGTAACGTGCAATAAGCATTACTATAAAAAAAATGTAAGCAAAAAAAGTACCCACAGCTACTCTAGATACGAATTATATTTTATATCTATATTTAATGGCCCAGACAATGCTGGACTATCTTGCAAGACAAAAAAGAAATCTAGGCTGCGTCTTATTTTCATTAATCTCTAGAATATTTTCTTAATAATATTTTCCATTTGATAACAATCTGTTTTCATTTCATTTCTGGCTCGTTCTTGGTGCAAGGAATGGCAATCGCCAATAAGCGCGACAACGCTGCCAGCGTTATGGGCACATATATTTGCACCGAGAACGATAAAAGATTGGTTACTCGATATATAAATGTTTTTTTTTAAGTTAATTTTGTATTAACACAAATAAATATTTTCACTCTATGATTTTATAAATACGCGAGAATAATACCTACGAAATCTTCGAAGCTAAGTAAGTTTTTGTGACGGGTTCCTGTCCATCCAAATTTTCTATGGTAGAGATCGCTGTAATCGATAAGATCGCCCATTGTAAAGGCTATCGTGTCATCATTATCTGAGATTTACCATCCATTTTATTTTGATGTGCAATAAAGTGTTATATTATATCTAACTCTACCTTGCTTGCTGACATTCCAAAGACCGATTTAAAAGTGCAATTACTTGTCTAGCCAATAAAGTTTTTAATTATACTTCCAACAAGATCTCGACTGAGTATTAAAAGTGGTAATCAATGGCTACATAACTGCTTACTTACCTAGGCATGATTAGGTATGCGAAGTGCAAACCAGTTCGCAAACAGTATCGCTACTTTGAAGGCCCCAAGGGACTTTTGGATGCGTAAAGTGCTAACTAAAAGAACACATAATATAAAGACCGGTACATATTGAGATGGTGACCTGAATCACGGCCGATATCGCACACAAGTGGTGTTTAACTTTTAACCACTCCTTTTATTTATAAACTACTTCAAAAATAACCGATAAAATAAATATAACTGCTCGTTTCATGTATTTACTTTTGTCTCTTTGCACAACTGTCTACTGAGGAGCGTAACTTAGTACCCAAAGTGACTTCTTTGATAAAACGTTTACTTACTTTAATATATGACATAGACTTAACTACAGCTTTAATGAGATAGATACAGTTCTTGTTTGTGGTACTAATGGAAAACGACGGAAAAGTTCCAATACGACATACAAAACCACGAATAAGGCTACGAAAATCATGCGAAAACAAATCAACTCAATCTCGTCTTACGTCTGGATTATATAAGACAATTTGCATTATTTTAAATAATCTACGAGATAACTGAGTCATGACATCATATATGTACACAAAAAGCTTATCTTATAGGTGACCTCGACCTACCGATGGCTGTGCTAAGTCGAGGCGGTCGCGGTAGCTCCTTCAGATCGTACGAAGTAGCCTTGCCGCCAATACAGCTGCACTTGCACCTATGATGGCACCATTTCAACAACTTGTTCTTCACACTACCCATTTTTAAAAATGCAATTATCAACGCAGATCAAAAGTCATCTACTAATTGCTACGAATCCCGAAATTCACTTCAAAACCAATTATCACACTTAGAACAAAACGGATGGCACGTTAAAAACCACAGTGTAAACAATTATCTAAAATTGAAATTAATCGTTCTCTGATCGTCTTTTGTTTACGTAAAGTTTGTATTATAAACTGAGTGCGGCACGTGCGTTCGATACAACGTTATATGTTCGTCTGATTATATTTAGTTTTTCATCCTCCTTTCAAGCAGGTTCTCGGGTAGACGTGACCCCTTATCAGCTGAGTCAAAAAGGGGTCATACCGAAGCTGGACTCGGTTTGAATCATTTTATTCGAGCTACTCTTTCAAGGGGGACTGTAACGTAAATAACAAAGTACAATGCTACTGCAATGAGTTGGGAAATACAGTTAAAAACGTAACAGGAGTATGTACAAGTCGGTATCATTGTAGTTCAATTTATGTATAAAATACGTCAATGGAACACCATTGACGTATTTTATATACATATACGTTTGCTTCTTCGTAACAACGAAGAAACAAACGTATATGATATATGTTGGAATTACGTTATACGGTATTTTTATTTATATAGTTAGTTTTAGGTATATATATAGTTATATTCTATAATAACACAAAGCAAAAAAAAATAAGTTCGCATTTATTGTTTCGAAGCAATTAAATGTTGAATATTCAAATAACTGGATCTGATTATGAATTTATATTTATTTTAATATAATGGTGATTTTAATATGTGGTTAGATCTGCCCATATTTTTTTTAATATCTTATAGGCTAGCGTTTCTCCGCTATTACGTTTAATATATATTTGTTGCAAAAAAATAAATTTTGATTAAATTGATTTTGAATTACATTGTATATGAATTAATTTATAGCATTAAGGCACACAATGTACCTAATCTCAACATTATGATGTAGAACAAAATTAATTGTAGAAATCTAGCAATAGAGAACTCCAAAAATAAGATTTGAAGTAACTTATAATTATTACTGCTTCTAAAAAATCATTCTTTGTAAACCATGATTGAAATAGGGTCTGGCCAAAAGAACATTTAACTGATAAATTATTGGTGCCTGCGATCGCTAGGATCGAGGGGTCCACTTATATTAGACGGAAAAGAATACTCGTATAATAAATCGTCGATTACCACCATTTTACGAAGACCTATCTCATGGCTCTCTGTAGCGGTTTAAGGGCCAATAAGGGCAGCGGACGCACCAACCAACAGGCTGGTTCTTACGCTAGTACATAACATATATGTACGGTAATATATGTTTATAGATTTAAAAAAGGGGATTCAACGTGACTTACACGATGTCGATATAGCGATCGACATATGTTGTGTAAGTCCCGTTAAATTCCCGTTTTTAAATCTATAAGTTTAAAATGAACGCGAGTTTTTATAGTAATATATGTATATGACGAGATAATAAAGTTTCAATACATATAGGTACGCCAAGGACTTGCAAAGTACCTACTAGATAATTATATACTTATACAAATACTCGTATATATATCGTATATATAGGTACATACTTTCTAAGTCTTCATTTTTGCTACTATGTTGGTTTTTATTCTTTGATAGTAAACAAACTGATAAAACAAAGTTACACACGATTACGTTAATTTACTACGTGTGGTGTGACATCACCTGCGTTCAGGATCGGATAAGCCGATCGCTAAACCTGTTTAAAAATTATCTACCTTATATCATAAGAAATAAGGCCTATGTCTTCTATCAACCTCGTACGCTGTATTTGATAAATTTACATGATAACTGCTATAAAACCTGTGGTATCAGTCTAATGAGTAGTTCATTGAATTACATACTCGCATTCATCAAATTTAAGCAACTTTTTAAAGTATCGAACGCCAAAGTAACATCGAAACCTTTATATTAATATCACTCATGAAGACAGTCTGAGCTTAAAAATCTCTGAAAATTGTATGTGTGTGTTGTGTAATGTCACATACTTTTCTTTACATATGTGGTAATTTTGTGTGTTCGTGTGTGTGTTTTTTTTCGAAAGTTTTCAAAGTAAATTATTTGAACGCCTCGATTTCGTATTTATTTTATCTTTCTGTTCTAAACCCCTTTCCACGCAAGTTTCACTCGCACTTGACCACCTTTAATTACTAATTTTACAGATTGTGACAACCTAGAATCTCATGTTACGTAGTACTCTAGCCTAGTACTTAGGTAGAAACGTTAATAAAAAAAATACGAGATGTGCCCTCCCCCACAGAATAAATATTAGTACGCGCCACATAGCCTTTAAAAAGTATCATATGCCCTATTCCACCCTAATCGATAATTTTATGCAATTTCTTATAGTAAATTTCAGACAAATCGGAAAACCAACAGCACGGGGATGTGCTCGATTTAGAGTATTGGCCTGACTAAGACTAAGTAACTAAGTAACACTCCAATTTCCATCTGTTTTATACTTTTCACTCTACGTATAAAGAACGTAGTAGAACAATCATAGGAGAGGCACAGATTATATAATAGTTACTACGTAAGGAGAGGTCTTGTTCTTGAATGAATGAGACACATTCTTTACCATAAACTACACGCAAACCATTTAAGAATGTAGTTAGTGACCTTAGTTAAGAGGTCTACGTCGAATCGAACAACTTGTCATTGCAAACATAATACTAAATATAATTTAAAATTGGAGCATCATGTTTACTACGTACGTCATTGTTGATTCGTTAAGTATGAATAGTTATTCCCATTCAAAAATTATCTTGATGTAATAACGACAAGAGACATGCCGATTAATTTTGAAAATATCTAATCAATCGAAACTCTCGACCATCTGGTCAACAAATATGTGTGAAATGCAATCAACACCAATGTTTTAAACTGAAATATAGTTTATATATTATTGTATATATTTTTTTATATTTTAATTTTAATTATACATAATATTATTTTATATTAGTAATTTAATATTTCTATTATATTGGTAGTCTAAGCATTATTATTTTTATAATGGTAATATTATTTACGGGTCTGTTACCTCTTTCACCTCCTAACAGTCAAACATCGTCAGCTGGTGTCATTCAAACAGCCGAACTGATTTCGCTAAAATTTTGTGCGGAGATTGGCATAATCTTGGCATAATTGTACAATAGGAATTATATACGAGTACTTTAAAAAGCGGGTGATGCTGTGGGGTGCCACTAGATAGCTATAGTTTTCGAATGATGTGAGTACTTTGAGGGTACTTAGATTTATACTGTCCTAAAGACAATGTCCTAATTTTAAATGATTTTGATGTTACGTTAGTATGGATAAGTGCCGGCCTCTTAAGACTTAAGACAATTCTATGAATGGAAGAGTCAGTATTGCGATCCAAAGAATCACCATGTTTGTCACCAGATGACATTGTATTTACGTTTTGACCTAATTGTAGGGTTATCCTTAAAGTAGGTAATAGGTTATATACCTACTTCGCAGAAAAGTGGAAAATAAATTTCAAGTATATTAGTAGGTATTACTAATTACTAGGTATTTGACGAGCAGTGCACTGTACACTCACAAAATTCTGGCTATTCAAAGTTTTTCGTGTAACATTTTCTATTAGGCAGACGTCATCACTTTCCATCGGGCAATCGTCTGCCTTTATTGTTATATCTTCTTCTTCTTATATATAAAAATCAATTGCTGTTCGTTAGTCTCGCTAAAACTCGAGAACGGCTGGGCCGATTTAGCTGATTTTGGTTTTGAAATATTTGTCGTAGTCTAGGGAAGGTTTAAACGGTGAAAGAAAATTTGGAAAAAATGCGAGGAAGATAGTAAAAACACCAATTTTATGTTTCCCATATAATCTGTTCTACCTACTTTCCTGTCAAACATATTTTGACGTTCGTCCCTTCGGTACGGTAGGTGTTGGGGGCCAGGTATATTTTATAAATTAAAAAAATCGATATAATTTGACGAGGACGTGTATTCCAATAGATCCAATAGAGATAAATAAAATTAATAATAATAATAATTAACTATAGACCCATTACATGCTTGCCAACGCTGTACAAGCTTCTTACATCTATTCTGAGGTTTAAAATTAATTCGCACATTGTTGCGCACAATATTTTGGCCCCCTCTCAGAATGGATGTAAGGTTGGGTCCCGTGGTACTAAGGAGCTCCTCCTCATCGACACGGCCATTTGCCAACAAGTCCGGCGGAACAAAGGTGCTCTCTCCACCGCCTGGATTGACTACAAGAAGGCCTATGATTCAGTGCCTCATACCTGGCTGGAGAGGATCTTGGAGTTGTATAAAATTGATACAACTCTGAGGTCTTTTATAGGTTCTTGTATGAGGCAGTGGACCACAGTCCTTCGTCAACCGGGTGGTTGGGACAGTCTCTCTGGTCCGCAGGACTTTAAAAGGATTGAGCGAGGCATCTTCCAGGGTGACAGTCTGAGTCCGTTGTGGTTCTGTCTAGCCCTAAATCCTCTAAGCACATTATTAGAGGATTCAGGGCTAGGCTATCGGCTTAGGAGAGAGGGTGAAGTCATTTCACACTTGCTGTACATGGATGACCTCAAACTTTTTGCACCGAAGCGCCATGATTTGATGGAGTTATTGAAAGTCACTGAGACTTTCAGCAACGCCATCAACATGGAGTTCGGTGTAGATAAGTGCGCGGTCATGCACGTGCAGCGGGGGAAAGTTGTTAATTCAATGAATTTACAACTTTCTGATACAATGAGTTTCAGATCTCTCTCCGAAGCCGACACCTATAAATACCTTGGTATGTCAGAGTCATTGGGTATCGAGAGTGGGGGGATAAAACAGTCGGTGAAGGAACGTTTCTTCGGTCGCCTGACGAAAGTACTTAACAGTCTTTTGTCAGGAGGCAACAAGGTACGTGCCTTCAACGGCTGGGTTATGCCCCTACTTATATACACCTTTGGCATACTAAGGTGGACTCAGACTGAACTAGACGCCCTGGATAGAAAAGTTCGAAAGCAATTGACATCACATCGCATGCTTCACCCACGCTCGTCTGTTATGAGACTGTATATCCCACGGAAATGGGGTGGTCGAGGCTTTTTAAATGCCAAGACACTCCACAACCGTGAGGTATGCAGTCTCCGGGAATATTTCCTAAACAACGAGTGTGGGATGCATTGCGATGTGGTGTCAGTTGACAAGACTTTCACCCCTCTGTCCTTAGGCAAAGAGAACTGGCGCAAGCCTCAGGTGCTGAGCACCGAGGACCGCAAGGACGTATGGAAGAGCAAGGAGCTGCATGGCCGGTTCTATCGAGTTTTAACGGGACCCGATGTGGACCTGCTCGCGTCGGTGAACTGGCTACGATTCGGGGACCTCTTTGGGGAAACCGAAGGTTTTGTTTGTGCAATTGCGGACGAAGTTATCAAGACGAACAACTACCGGAAATATATTATGAAGGACGGTACGGTCGACATATGTCGGGCATGCCGCCGTCCCGGAGAGTCACTCAGACATATCATTTCCGGTTGTTCTCATCTTGCTAACTCCGAGTACTTGCACAGACATAACCTCGTAGCCAGGATCATCCACCAGCAACTTGCTCTTCAATACGGCCTTGTCAAGTCTGAGGTGCCGTACTATAAGTACGCACCTGCGCCAGTTCTTGAAAATGGTCATGCTTTGCTCTATTGGGACCGATCGGTTATCACGGACAGGACTATTGTCGCCAATAAACCTGATATCGTGATAGTCGACCGGTCCCAGCGGCGGGCAGTGTTAGTTGACATCACCATCCCGCATGACGAGAACCTCGTGAAGGCTGAAAAGGACAAGATCAGCAAGTACCTTGACTTGTCTTTCGAGGTTACCGCCATGTGGGATGTTGATTCGACTAGCATTGTCCCAATAGTCGTATCTGTGAACGGCCTAATAGCGAAGAGTCTCGACCAACATCTCAAGAGACTCTCGCTAGACGGCTGGATCAAGGGTCAGATACAGAAGGCGGTACTTCTTGACACGGCACGCATCGTCAGGAGGTTCCTCTCTCTGCAGCCCTAACCACCGGTAGCTTGGGCCCTGCCCCGCTGCTGGCGGCACTCTAGGTTTAGGTTTTTTTATAATATTGTTTATTTGTAATGATTTTTTTATATTTTTGTTTGGATATTTTTATTGTAAAAAAACCTAAAACTAAGAAAGAAAATAAATAACGTGAATAATAATTAAACAGGTACGAAGAAAAACATAATAAAAAAATGAAGGTACATAAATAAGACTGGTAACGTTAGCTACGTTCAAAAGTTAGATTCAGTGTATGAACAGGTGGCGCGAAGATTTGAATTCTGAACAGTAGGGTAGACTCTGTTCCACTCTCGAATTGAAATTTAAAGCACGTATTAAATTAACGGTTCGATACGGATAGAATCGACAACATAATATATCCACATTACTGGAATTATCGCGTAGGTATCTACATTTTATATAATATTTTGAATTTTGATGGTTGTCCCAGGTTATTGGTTCGTCAAGAAAGTCATTGTATTGACTTATTTTGATGGTTGTCATTATAGCGCTTCCATACATTGATATTCGCTATTTGTGTATAAAAACCGATAAAAACAAAATTAAATGAAATAATAAAGGGGGTCCCCATACAAGAAACGTGTTTTTGAGGCTTTTTATGCTCGATCATACAAACCTTAGTATATAAAGACTTTAAATTTACTCATGGTGTATATTGCAATGGCTGCAAGATCAAATAATAATAAAACTGGCTAAGTACGAGTCAGACTTTTGTCTCGCACACGGAGAGTTCCAAACCACAGTATAATAATATATAGGTATAATATTATATTATATTACCGTGTCAATACCAAACATGCTTATTAACTACGACGCCATCTAACGAATGTCTAAAGAACTTCTAACACCAACTAAGTGAACGTCAACACAAAGGTAGGTAATTCATATTATTTATTAATAAGGTTATTATAATTGTTCATAGATGGCGCTATAGTAAAAACACATTTTTTGTATGGGGACCCCCTTTAATTTTTAACTTTATTCTGTTTTAAGTATTTGTTGTTATAGCGGCAACAGAAATACATAATCTGTGAAAATTTCAACCGTCTAACTATCACGGTTCATGAGATACAGCCTGGTGACAGACGGACAGACAGATAGACAGACAGACAGGCAGACAGACAGACAGACAGACAGACAGCGGAGTCTCAGTAATAGGGTTCCGTTGGTACCCTTTGGGTTCGGAACCCTAAAAACTAAATTTAATTAATTAATAAATTAAATTGACAAGAAACGCATTTTTCCGGCAAATATTGTTCAATCGGAACCCTTCGTGTCAGACCCGCGTCTGACTCGCACTTGGACAGTTTATTTATTATATTCGCGGTACGAAGTTCGCCGGGTCAGCCAGTCTTCTTATAGCTATAGCTAAATCTCGAGAATGGCTGGGCCGATTTAGCTGATTTTGGTTTTGAAATGTTTGTCGTAGTTCAGGGAAGGTTTAAACGGTGAGAAAATATGAAAAAAAAATCGAAAAAAGATAGTAAAAACAACAATTTAATTTTCCGATATAAACTGTTCTACCTACTTTCCTGTCAAACATTTCATGTTCGTCCCTTCATTACTGTGGGGTAGACTCTTTTCCACTCACGAATTGAAATTTGAAGCACGTATTAAATTAAGGGTTTTGAATCGACTACATAATATATCTACATTACTCGGATTATCGCGTAGGTGTTTAAATTTTAATATTTTGAATTTTGATGGTTGTCCCAAGTTGTCATTGTTGGTTCGTTCAGAATGTTTTGTCATTGTATTGACATATTTTGATGGTTGTTATTATAGCGCTTTCCATACATGGGTATTCGCTATTTGTGTATAAAAACCGATAAAAACAAAATTAAATTAAATAATAAAGGAAATACAACGTGTTTTTGAGCTTTTTTATGCTCGATCTTACGAACCGTAATAGATAAAGACTAGAAATTTACTCATGGTTGTGTATTGCAATGGCTGCAAGATCAAAAAATAAAATCTAAATTAAATTAAAAATGAAAGGGGGACCCACCACATACAAGAAAAGTATTTTTCCGGCAAATATTGTTCAATCGGAACCCTGCGTGTGCGGGTCTGACTCGCACTTGGACAGTTTATTTATGTCCGGTTCGAAGTTCGCCGGGTCAGCTAGTAAAAAAGAAATATAGTTACCTAAACCCACTCGCTACATTATATACTACTAGCTGACCCGGCGAACTTCGTACCACCTAACAGACAATTAATGTCGTGTTACCTTTTAGATGAACTTGTTTTAGGCTTTTATGAACGTAATAAATGAATACAAAAGAGATATTAAGTTTATTAATGTACTAGCAGCCCGCCCCGGCTTCGCACGGGTAGAACATATATGCCTACAACATTTGCATCAGTTTGTTGCATCAAATATAAAATATGAACATATTTAATAATCATCGTCATATTTCAACCAATTTACACAAAACCTTAACGAATTATGCACCTAAACCTTCCTCATAAACACTCTGGCTTTTGGTGAAAACCGCATGATAATCCGTTCAGTAGCTATTAAGATTATTGCGAACAGACAGACAGACACAGTGATGGACTTTGTTTTATCAGGGCGAGCAAAGCGAGCCCTAACACTATCCCATAATCTGAGCACTTTTGTGGTGCACTTTACTGAAAAACTATAACGCCTATTGATTTGTGCTTTGACATAGTAATTTAAATTAACAGGTAGATGTGTTATCAGTAAATAAAATATCATTATACTAACATTAAAATTAACCGGCCAAGTGCGTGTCGGGCCACGCGCATTTTAGGGTTCCTTAGTAGCCTGTTTTTCAATGCAAGTCTTTACACGTTATAAACAAGCAACTAGGTACTTCGTCTTTGCACTTTAAAGGATTTATTCTAAGGATTATGTATTTGGTACAAAATTATCCAACACCCAAGTTCAACAACTATTACTGCTAAACTAATAAAGTTATCTTAACCGCTATAGTTTTTCTTTAAAGTTCATGAAATGCACTATTATCACGAATATTTCCAGATTTTTCAAGCTAGCTGTTTAGCTTTTAAAGGAGGGGGGGGTCGTTAGAAGATCAAAGAATTAACTTCGCTGCAAACATAATGTTTGGTTACTAACGCTATCTGTTGGAAACTAAAGAATTAACATTTGACATCCAAATGACCTCTGGTATCAGTGTGTACCATTTATGGCAGGTATCTGCTATTTAGCCAGATTTAGAACCTAAATTTTGCAGTTTTTTTTTATATCTTATACGCTAGCGTTTGACCACTATCTCAACTGTTATTATGTGATGATGCTGATAAAGCTGACGATTCCAGAAAGTGGCAGATTTCAAGGATCTTTGTGAATTTTGAAATATACATAGAATTTTGAGAATTTTCTGTTTCTATTTAAAGTATAACATTCTTATTATGCATTTATTTGGTTGGAAAGGCCCTAGGGGTATATGCTAAGTAAATCTGCCCCCGAAAGATATTTGATTGATATTTACACGATATGTAGGTACTAATAAAATATGTACTTTCTGAATGTACGAGACCTCTAACTCAATAGGTTTTTTTTCTAAAATGTAAAAAACAGAAAAAAACATTTTCGAGACAGACTGCAGCAATAGCAATTAAACTATTTTTTTTATAAATTGTTAAACACAATCCAAAATTTCATCGTACCGACGGGACTTGAACCCGCAACCTCCGGAATAACATGTTCCGGTGCTTTGCCAATTGCCAATTTGCCAAAAACCACGGTGCGAAGTATCGTTACGACGAAATATATGGATATATATATATATATATATATATATATATATATATATATATATATATATATATAATATTTTTTTTATATTTCTTTAGGACTAATAATTGCTATTATAAAAAAAATTGAGCTTTATAACATCATAGGATCGTAGAAAAATTAAAAAAAAAAAAAAAAAAATTTACCATGAAACATTCTTTTTCATACCTAATAATATTTCCCTATAATAATGTAATTTTTTTTTTTTTTAAAGAAACGCCATACTGAAAAAAAAAATAAGAACCACTTTTTGGCCCCTATTATGCATTTACATATACATTACACATGTTCGCTTTTAATTGCTTTTTTCTGCTATTTATGTACATATATATATCACATATTCATAATTTATTAAAAATAATATGAATTTTCAAAATAACAACAATAGCTTCTATTGTGAAAATAAATAAATAATACATTCAAATATAAATTATCAATTTTATTATTCAATCTTAGTTAAAATATTATTATTATGACACTTCATTAGGGTTCCGTAGCCGAATGGCAAAAAACGGAACTCTTATAAATTTGTCATGTCTGTCTGTCTGTCCGTCCGTATGTCACAGCAACTTTTTTCCAAAACAACTAATAATTTGGGAATAGTTAGTATAATAGTTTAGAATAGTTTTGAAATTCCTAAGAATACACAGTTGAAACTTGGTAGGTAGATGTATTCTATGAACCGTTTTACGAATTTGATACAAAAAAATAACAATATAAGATCGTTTACAAAACTAAAAAAACCGACTTCACATGCCGCGATAGTAATTTTTAGTACTAAGTTTGAGATGTTTATTTCCATTCTCCATATCTCCGGAGATAATTATCAGATCTCATTAAAATTTGAATAGGACTACACAGGACTCGAAACTACTTTTCGAAATCGGTTAAGATTTGACGGAGTTCTGAGGTAACAAAAAAACTTTTTAAAAAACTGTCGAATTGCGAACCTCCTCCTTTTTGTGAAGTCGGTTGAAAATAAAAGACAAAAGGGAGTACCCATACATATACTTTAAAAAAAAATCATCAAACCTATAGATTCGTGCGGGGTATAACTTTGGTTACATACATTATGCAGGGTTATTGGTACTAAATATGTCGTATTTTAGCCCCCCATTATCTGCTCAAAGTAAGACGGGAAGGGAGACACACATTTTACCACTTTAGAAGTGTCTATTTTTCAAACGATTGACTTTGAGAATAAATAGTTTTAAAAGCCTCAATATATTTTTTTAAAACCTATCTATAGACACCCATAGGTTTGATGATCTTTTTTTCGTTTCCGTTCCATGTATGAGGGAGCACCCCCTTAATCTTTTATTTTTTATTTTTGTATAAAAATCGTAAAGCGGTTAATAGAATACATCTACCGACCAAGTTTCAACTGTGTATTCTTAGGAATTTCGAAACTATTCTAAACTATTATACTAACTATTCCCAAATTATTAGTAGTTTCGGAATAAAGTGGCTGTGATATACGGAAGGACAGACAGACAGACATGACAATCTATAAGAGTTCCGTTTTTTGCCATTCGGCTACGGAACCCTAATAAAGTGTCAAATTAATGTTTTGTTCCTTGAAACATAGCTAACTAAGATTGAATAATAAAATTGATATTTGAATGTTTTATTTATTTACTTTCACAATAGAAGATATTGTTGTAAATTAATATTATTTTTAATAAATGATGTATATACTCGTATGTATAAAAATAGCAGAAAAAAACATTTAAAAGCGAGCATGTAATGTATTATATGTAAATTCATGATTGGGGCCAAAAAGTGTTTTTTTTTCACAACGGCGTACCTTTTTTTTAAATTGAATATTATATTATTATAGGGAAATATTAAAGGTACGAAAACTTTTTTTTGTTATTGTGCCAAAATTGTATCATGGTAAAAATTAAATTTAACATTAAATATTTTTTATTTTTCTATGATCCTATAATGTTATAAAGCTCTTAATTTTTTTTTATAATAGCTAATATAAGTCTCAAAGATATATAAAATTTGGATTAATTGCTGCAGTATTGAAAAAAAAATTTTTCAGTTTTTTACATTTTCTGCTTTAGAAAAAAAAAACAATTGAGTTACAGATCTCAACTTTCAGAAAATAAATATTTTATTAGTACCTATATGTAGTACAAATATCAATCAAATATCTTCCGGGGGCAGATTTTCTTAGCTTAGGGCCTTTGTAAAAGTTTTACCTTTTCAGGTAAAAACTTTATTTTTAGGGTTCCGTACCTCAAAAGGTAAAAAAAGGAACCCTTATAAGAAGATCACTTTCCTGTCCGTCTGTCTGTCTGTCTGTCCGTGTGTCACCACCGATTCAGGAGCGGGTGGACCTAGCAAGTTGAAATTTATACCAAATACTGATATCTATAGTCCCTATTAGGTGTGTAAAAATCAAGGTCCTGAGTGAACACGATAAAAAGATATGGGCAAATTTAGATTATCGCGTAAGTACCAAAATTAACCTTAATTTTCAACTTGTTTTATTTTTCGGATTTTTTCCTTTAGGGCGCGTTCACATATAACGTCCGTTTTACAGGTCCGTTTAAACGTATGTGTTATTAGCGTATGTAGTTGTATGAGCCAGTTCACACCATAATACAGTATTCCGGATCCAGTATACAGATCCGTTTATCGGATCGAAACCGCGCTAGGCTTGGCACGGGGCGCGGGGGTGCGCTGTAAATGCTGTGTGAATACTATCTCCAGTTGCGACGGATCCGTTAAAAAGGATCCTGTAAAGACGGACATTATATGTCAACGCGCCCTTACTTGTACTGTAAGACCTTACTTTTAACCAAAATTGACAATTCTAGGTCAACCGGAAGTACCCTATAGGTTTTGGGTCGAAAACCTATAGGGTACTTCCCTTTGACCTAGAATCATGAAATTTGGCAAGAAGCCAGTTCTCATAGCACAAATAAAGGAAAAATTCAAAAAAATAGAAAAAAGTTGAAAATGTAAGGGTTTCCCTATACATACATAGTTCATTCCAATCAAGATAGGCCTCTGAGTTATAGGAGCGCTCTTACAATTTAGAGGTCTAGCTTAATTATTGGTACAGTCCGGCAAGTATAACTTGGCGTGCCTGTGCGCCACTGTGCTTTTACTTTGTACTTTGATAACAGTTTCTCTTAAACCACTTTTAATTACTTTTGGTATTATTGAACTATTTTAATGTAGCAGATTTATCAACAATAATATCGCGGTAATCTCTCAAACGTCAAACTCACAGTTTCAATTAAAAGAATTAGTTCCAAAAACCACCACCGCCAAGTTATACTTGTGGCACTGTACCTACCAACGTTGGTACGGAAGTTTCGGTGGGCGAGTCCAACTCGACTTGCCCGGTTTTATTATGCCTTATTTTATGACATAATTCAATAATATGATGATGGCAAATTTTGTTGGCATTTTTTAGTTTATTACATAAAAAACAACTTACTTTTAATAAATATTTTATCGTATGTTATTTCTACATATTCTTAGTGGTCCTCAGAGGATAGCCGTGGTCGTACGTCACCTACCGTAACAAAACAATACATTCTGAAAAGTAGCATACGACCACGGGTATCCTCTGAGCACCACTAGTGTACTACTAATATGTATAAAATACAATAAAATATTTATTAAAAGTAAGTTGTTTTTTATGTAATAAACGATACATATTGAATAGCTTGTACATAGCGATCTCAGATGAGAATATTTTCTTGTTTCATACATTACATTACTTTACGTTTTTTTGAACTTATTTTTTATTTTATTTTTATGTTTGTTACCACAGGACTCTGCATTTATTTATTAACCGATTTGTCTCTTAAATGTATTTGGTAATTATAATTTAGTGGAGTAAAATAACAGGATACCGTTTAATTCGAATTGATTATAATTAGAAAATAATTATTGTTGTTATTTTCCTTTTAGTATTAGCAAATAACGTATATTGCATTGCGTATATAATACCCATTATGTCAATAAGATATTTATATAAATATAAAATTTGACCTTCCTGTAACATCACTAATAAGATAAAATAATTAATCCTCCATGTATTAGTATTCCGTCAGCGCAGTCCGTAAAAAAAATCAAAGCATAGGCCCGCGCAGACGGAAGACTTATTATCCGCGCCGCGGATACGAAGTTAAGATTTCAGTCTAAAATCTCCGAACGGTATAGCTTGCAAGATTTGAAAAAACATACTTACACACATAGAAAGTTATAACTTTTATAAATAACAGAACTCAATTTTTTTCTCACATGGTTCTCATATAATTCCCCCGTAAAGTGACATAAACTGCAACATGGCGGTCTTAAAGATTAAAATTTCGCCTTGGCGGCTATAGCGTCTTGGCTACATCTGCTACAAGCAAGCAGAAATAGCCAAGAGCCGATATGAAATGGGAGCGTATGGTGTTTGTGAGTTGGTTCGTGAAAGCATGCAAATCTATTTATCTTAGAATGATGTTTTATAAATAGTCAAACATTTCGTGGTAGCGTTGTTATAAATATGGCTAGTGTTTCTACAACAATACATTGTTGGTTACAATCTAGATTCGTGAAAGTGTAAGTTAAGTCATACTAAAATTAGAGTTTTACAATCCATACTAAAATACTGAATACGAAAAGCTAAAACTCAAAGTATGTTTGTTTCTTGTTTGACAACGCTTACCTCCGCCACAGATTATATAATACCTACGCCTACTTATTAGTTATGGGCCCCCGAGACGATCAAGTGCACTTGACAAGTCTACGTGCTGGAAGTGAATATTGATCGTTTACAGCATTACTTGACAAGTCCCGTCAAGTGATCTACGGGCTTGACCATACTTGACAGAAATTTTGATTGACGGCACAGATCGGTAGGGTCGATAGGCGAGAGACTTGACAGCACCTTCAATAGTCGTCAAGTCGCCCATCAAGTCGCGTCAAGTCCCTCGTCAAGTAAAATCGTCAATCACGTGAGACTTGTCAAGTGCACTTGATCGTCTCGGGGTTACTACCCATTAGCTAATTATTATTAGCTAATTAATTCTAATATAGTTGACGAATTAAATATTAAATTATGTTATTTGTCATATAATTATGTAAAAAGAACACAAGAACAAAGTATCTTCCCCTTAATAGAGACATTAACATGTTAATGGACACATTCTTAGTAATATTCTAATAGTAAATTAAGTCAAAATTCAGTTTCAAATTTCAAAATTTCAAATTAATCAAATTGCTCATTAGCCTAGTTGTTATAAGGCTAGATTTTCACTCCCCCTAATCTATCTACCCCAGATTTGAAAGAAATAAAAATTAATTTATTTTATTTAGTTTCATTATTTGTTTTAAGTTTTATTTGTACCGAGTTTTGAGTGAACCGGACCAACAAATAACATTTTAATAGAAACTTTATCACCCCATGTAACCCCTTTAGGGGTTGAATTTTGAAAATCAAATTAACCCTGTGTTATTTCAAAATCTACACTATTACGTTTCAAATTTCATTGAAATCGGTTAATTAGTTATGGGGATACGTCGAAACAAACATGACTGGATTTTCTATCATTTTTCCAAACAAAATTCATTTTACACACCACGTAGGTGTAGATTTGAAAAATAAAAAAATACATGTCTCATTATTTGTTTTATAGATTATTTGTACCGAGTTTTGAGTTAATCGGACCAAGGAATACGTGGAAACAAACATTATTGCATTTTCAATGATTTTTCCAAACAAAAATATTTTACACACTTCCTAGGGGTAGATTTGAATAAATAAAAAACACGTGTCTCATTATTTGTTTTAAGGTTTGTTTGTACCGAGTTTTGACTGAATAGGACAAAGGAATACGTGAAAACAAATATTACTGAATTTTCTATAAGTTTTACAAAGAAAATTCATTATGCATGCCCACTAGTTTTGAAAAAATTAAATACACATCATCATTATTTGTTTATTTGTATCGAGTTTATTTGTATCGAGTTTTAAGTAAATCGGCCTAAGAAATAAAATGTTCTATAGAAACTTTATCACCCCATGTAACCCCTCTAAGGGATGATTTAAAAAAAAAATTAAGCCTATGTCTTAAATTAGAACCTACACTATCTACGCCTTAAATTTCATTAAAATTGGTTTAGTGGTTATCGAGATACGTGGTAACAAACTTTCACACACTTAGTTTCGCATTTATAACATTAGTAGGATAGGATTCCACGCTCTTGCGGAGTATAGTCACATGAGTAAAGAAACGGTACTCATGTGGTATAGTGCTCCATTGCTTGTCTGTTTGTTTTCTGCATCTAACTAGTTTACAAATGTCAAATAATAATATGATTGACGTACGACGCCATTTGCAAAAATTATAATATCTTCCGATAGGGTGATTAATTTTGCGCCACCTTGTAGATAATAATTTTGCGCCACCTTTTCATAGTACTGTGTAGAGCATTTTTCAACACGCAGTTTTACGGGGTTTTTGGTGGATGGCAAAAATTTGTTGGAGAGGTCATGCGCAAGTTTTCCCCGGTAGACCCGAAGTCCTAAGTGTCACGTTGTTTTAGATATGATTTTTTGTTTGTTTTTTATGTCACCCAAAATCAAATATTGTTTCTTTGAAGTGTTTTTGAAGAAGTTTCACACCCAAA
Organism: Cabera pusaria; assembly: GCA_954871355.1. Classification (NCBI taxonomy): domain Eukaryota; kingdom Metazoa; phylum Arthropoda; class Insecta; order Lepidoptera; family Geometridae; genus Cabera; species Cabera pusaria. The sequence continues at coordinate 21,268,853 of OX940887.1, forward strand.
ATCAAGTAGTTGTCACTTTTTAAAACAGTCAAACAGACTAACGACTTTGAAAGCTTAGAACAATTTTTCTAAGATACATTTGTTAAGTAATGTTTTACTTAGAAGACGGACACGTTGCAGAATACAGCACAATAAGTAAGTAAGTTGTATTCCAACCACATAAAAAAAGGTGATGTAATATATATATATATATATCATATCTAAAACACCGTTATTTTACACCTGAGGATTTCGGGTCTATCGGGGAAAACTTGCGCATGATCACAAAAGATTTAGTCGGTCCATCCACCAAACACCCTGTATAATAAGAGCCCCGCTGGCGTATAAGGGATAGATGTCTTGACTTCTAGGTGAGAGGTTGCCGGTTCAAATCCTACCACAGGTGTTCGTCCACTGGTGGTAGCAGCTTATCATATCGATGTTTCGCCTGACTTACCAGAAAAGGCTTACCACCATCAAATAGGAAATCTACCACCATAACCGTACGGTGTACCGGCAGCACATAGGCCTAGCGTGTTCACCATCTTCGACCACATCATCGTATACCACCAAACGAAATAGTGGTCAAACGCTAGCCTATAAGATACTAATAAAAATTGAATAACAGAGTAATACGTACCAAAGAAGCCTAAAACTCTGTGTTCACGAACCATTTTGCACTCGTTTCTCTAATCTAACTAAATTGATTGAAACGAGTAGGTACTTACTGTAGGTATAATATTAACGAAATCGAAATGCAGTGTGGATATTATTTTAATACGGACTCGATTATATACTGGAATAAAGGGAAACTCCAAACAGTTCAGTGACCACATAACACTGTTTGTCACCCGGGAACCACAATACCTATATGTAAACGGGAACAATGCAAGCTATGCCTACTTGCTCACCGTATGTATTGACATAATATTATATTAATGGTCATGGTGTAAGTAAACGTCAACAGAAAAGCAGGTAGCAGTTTATTGCAAGACCCTATTTTATAATTTCCGTTTCATTATGCTTCCCGTTTGGTCCCATTGTAATTTTATCGAGATCTGATAAGTATCTCCAGACTACTCCAGAGATATGGAGATGAACATCTCAAACTTAGTACTGAAGCTGAAGTTACAACACCAATACTAGACCATTAGTTCCACCGACAAAAACTAGATGGCGCCAATGGTAAAATTAAAACACGTTATCATTTCATTTGTAAAATCTTAGTATTCTCGGATGATTTGAAATTCTACTTGGTCAATAACTATCACTATTCTAGCTATGGTATTACTAAATTAAGAATCTCATTACGCTACAGCTAGGCTATTTTGTAAGCTATCTCACCGCGGATTCCGCTGTCGAGATAGCTTACAGAATAGCCTAGCAGTACGAAGTGTTTGTCGACTCGACTCGCCTCTGTCTGTATCACATTGCGAAAATTTCGCGTTGGTTTTTTTTTAGTTTTGTAAACAATCTCAAATTATTTACCATTTGAGATTGTTTACAAAACTTAAAAAAACCACAAGTTTACAAAACTAAAAACAATCGATTCGTCTGAATGTTGCATTTTCAACAGACTTTCAAAAAGAGGGAGATACGATCACACTAAGGCACAAGATCAAAATCTTCTGCATCTCTTAAACCAGGGCCTAAGAATTTTAGATTTTTTTGATTTTTGTTTTAGCTACTGTGGCCACTATAACAACAAATACTAAAAACAAGATAACGTTTAAAAGTTAAGGGGGCCCCATACAAGAAACGTGTAAACGATAACGGTAAAAACGGTAGATAAACATACCTACTTGAAACATTCACAGTTGTGAACGAACACGCTTGTCCTGGAATGGTCTCTGACTCTCAAGGGGTGTACTGCCGGAACACGGTCAGGTTATAGTGGCAGATTTTCTCTTTGACCTAACATTGAGGCAACTAACTATTACTTATAGGTACAAACATTACAAGCTCAAAGCTTTTAAATAATAACTCACTATCCTACATCCTACCAATGAATAAAAATAATTAAAGTGTGTTACTCAATAACGAAAAAGTCTGAACGGATTTTTATAAAATACGACACACGGACAGTTTATAGCCTGGATTAACGCATAGTCTAGTCAAGTCACTGATAAATGAAAGAAAATTTTACGTAAATATGTATTTATTTCAAATAATAATTTGCAATATACTAATATTTATTGTAGTAAAAATATGTACGATAGAAAAGAAAAATAGAGGCATGTAAATATTGAAATTGGTACATTACATAAATTGCGCATTACATACAGTATACCAAATTGTTAATTAGGTATAATTAATAATATATAAGTGAAATACGATTTAGAAAATATTAATAATTATTTTTCGTCTTATAATATAGGGTTAGGACGTCGCTGAACAAACTCAAGCAGAACACTTGCTTAGTAAGCAAACTCAAGCAGAACACATGTATGCATTGCTACAGGACTTATAGATTGAATTCACCGCTTTTTTTTTAAGCATACATAAAAAAATTGTACTAACTTCTTATCTTAGAAAGAACGGGTATGCCACAAACACCTGGTTCAGTACAATGATATCCAGGGCCCACTACTTCCTTAATTCTATAATTACAGAACAGTAATCTAATATATAAAATTCTCGTGTCACAGTTTTCGTTGCCATACTCCTCCGAAACGGCTTGACCGATTTTGATGAAATTTTTGTGCTTATCCGGTATCTATGAGAATCGGCCAACATCTATTTTTCATCCCCCTAAATGTTAGGGGTAGTCCACCCCTAAATTTTTTTATTTATTTTGTAGACAAAATTTTTAATTTCTATTTTTTTATGATACAACATACAAAAATACATACAATCCTCAATTTTCACCCTTCTACGATCAACCCTTATTTTTTAATAGCCATTTATTTATATGGCAAAACAACGTTTGCCGGGTCAGCTAGTATTATATAAGCAGATGCATCCGATCCTATAGTGCTAGTCGAAAAAAAATTGTAAATAATAACTAATAAATAATAACTAATTTGTTTCGACTTTGTAAGTAAAAAAGTAATATTTAAAAAAACCTTTTCAAAGACAAGCTTTTACATAACCTAGGACCAGAGTAAGTCAAGACAAATCCAACGAACCCAAACACTAAGGGTATGTGTAATTTAGGGGTTCCTTTGGCCACCTTTTAGCTCCATCATCAGATCAGCATCATGTCATAATAATATTGCATTGTCATGCGATTTACATGTATGAAAAAATTCAGCTCAATCGGTAACCGGGAAGTGGATCAAATTTAATTTGCAAGATTTGATGAAAAACAGTGGGGCAGGTGAAAGTAAATAAAAACTTGTAAATAATAAGAAAATGTACAACATACAAAAATACATACAATCCTCAATTTTCACCCTTCTACGATCAACCCTTATTTTTTAATAGCCATTTATTTATATGGCAAAACAACGTTTGCCGGGTCAGCTAGTATTTATTATATAAGCAGATGCATCCGATCCTATAGTGCTAGTCGAAAAAAAATTGTAAATAATAACTAATAAATAATAACTAATTTGTTTCGACTTTGTAAGTAAAAAAGTAATATTTAAAAAAACCTTTTCAAAGACAAGCTTTTACATAACCTAGGACCAGAGTAAGTCAAGACAAATCCAACGAACCCAAACACTAAGGGTATGTGTAATTTAGGGGTTCCTTTGGCCACCTTTTAGCTCCATCATCAGATCAGCATCATGTCATAATAATATTGCATTGTCATGCGATTTACATGTATGAAAAAATTCAGCTCAATCGGTAACCGGGAAGTGGATCAAATTTAATTTGCAAGATTTGATGAAAAACAGTGGGGCAGGTGAAAGTAAATAAAATGTAAATCGACATGTGCTTTCACAATCTTTTGAAGACAAATTCAAATTTTAAAGTGCCTTTCCTTCGGCTCGAATTTGGATCACAAACTTTAGACACTTCAATTTGGACAAAATCAATGATGCTAGTCGAAAAGGGGTTTCTACGGTGAAACTTTCAAATTCGAACGTATCCAATTTAAAGTATTACCGATGCTGGTGTAGTGGTGGTGTAGTTTGGAATCAACAAGATTGATTACAAACAAAACAAAAAACAAAAAGGTTGATTGTAGTTAAGTATCTATTCGTTTTCGACGTTGAACTTGAGGTAACCATCGGAGTCCTTCATCTCCTGACTTCTAAATTTGGCGGAGATCTGTTGAGGACCCGCCCGTGTAGGAGACATCTGGAACTTGACCTTTGCCAGGGCGCCCGGAGCCACTGCCTGGAATAAAATGTATTCATTTAATAAAGCACAAAAACAATTATATTAAAATTATCCAATATAACAAAGAACTCATCTATTTATTAACCGACTTCAAAAAAAGGAGGAGGTTTCTCAATTCGACCGTATATATTTTTTTTTTTTTTCTTTTTATGTTTGTTCGCGGATAACTTCGTCGTTTATGAACCGATTTCGATTATTCTTTTTTCGTTCGAAAGGAGATATCCCAAGTGTGGTACCATGGTAATTTTATCGAGGTATGATAAGTATCTCCAGAGATATTGAGATAAACATTTCAAAATTGGTACTGAAAATGAATAGCGCGGCATTGAAGTCGGTTGTTTTTTAGTTTTTAAACGATATTATTATAATATTGCTATTATGTTTTTGTCAGGAACTCTAGTGCTGAACAAGTAAGGCTGCTACAAACGTAAAAACGCTGCAAAATTGCCGCCAAACTAAAAGTACAATGTGCTCCTGAGGGGCCCCTAGAACACGTATGGGGTACTTAATAGCCAGCAGCAAATAAAAATATGTGCTAGAAGTTGGTACTTTACCTGCTTGAGATAGATTTTTAGAGGCCTTCGTAGCCCTGGCCCTTCAACGAGGAACTTCCCATAGTTCAGTGGGATGGGCAGAGGGTTTTCTAATTCCATGGTGACATTGAACTTCTGGTTAACTTTCGGCGTGCCCTCGATTGTGATCTTTATGTCAGGGTATCTGACCCTGAACACCTTTTTGGTGAAATAGTCATAATCGATGTCAACAATCTTGGCTGAGCAATAAACGTGGAAGGCACCCTGTAATAGAATTTAAAGTTTATAAGTTTCATAGCAATCATTTTATACCACCTGATTCTTCAATTTCTTTTACTTAGTTAAAACGTATGTGAGATACGGGGATACACAATAACACATTCCATGTACAATGGAGATCAAACGCACTATCCTCATAAAAATAAGTCCTGCCATGACCAGCTCAGGTTAGACCAAGTTTTTACTTTAGGGTTGATATATTTCGTATACAGCAATAGTGTTCGTTTCCTTTACAAAACTGTTTAACTGGCTATCTGTTTGAATTTTTTCGACTGGACTAATAGGCTACATTGAATTTTGAATACGAATAATTGCATGATAATAGATCATCTAATGCTTCTTATCTAGCCCTTTACTTGGCAAGCCATGTAATGGTTGCTATATATAGCTTTAAAACTTTCATAACTATGAACGTTTTTTGATAAAGTGTTTTGTAACTACAAAATTGTAACGAATATTAAGACTAGCTCACGTGTGAAATCAGCTCGTTGTAATATTCCTTGAAGGTGATATTCATGGTGATTGCCTTCTTCTCTTCTGGATTCATTGTGGTGGTGGAATTGAGAACTTTTACTTTGTTCCCTATTTCCCTTCCAGTATAGGTGACGGAGTTCACCTTAAGCACGCTCTGTACTTTGTAAGTATTTGCTGATGAACGGTTCTTCATGTTGAGAACCTAGAAGACGAATGCATATAGTTGTTTATTTTTAAAGGATTAAAAATTAATGAAGAAAAAACGTAAGAAATAATCATATTACAGCCAATTAAAAATATATTTAAAAATATCACTCAAGTTTTTTATTACCATTATGAAGGCTGAGTTTGCACCATCTTACTTAAACCGTACCTAAGTATAACTATAACCGTGTTTTGTATGGAGTTTGGTTCATTTTTGACGTTTGGTATAGTAAAGCTACTCAGCCTAAGACGCTTTTTAAGGTGAACTTTTATTCAGCTTTAAGTTATGTAAAGAGAGACTCACAAGGTCTACTTCTCATAGAGAATGGTTCTAAATGGGTGTTAAACACTACCAGGATCACAAGTATGATTAATTATTACAGCCTTAGGAAGGTACCAAAGACGCTCAAATAAGCACCCTCAACTTACCACAGTGAAGTCTTGTCCGATCTTGATATCGTCAGGGAGCTCGAATTTGAAGGTGACGTCATTGAAGGCTTCGTTAAGATAGTATCGAGCGAAGTTGTTCTTTGACTTAAGCAGAGCTTTCTCCACTGTGTCGCGTTCTTCTCGCGATCCCTCTGGGTACTTGTAATGGTGTGTTATGTCCTGTGTTTAAAAACATCTCAATGAGTAGATTCTGTTAGTCCTAATAATGTATTAGAAACAATTATACCAGTGATGCCTCTGTTATCTTTTAACCGAGTTCAAAAAGATGATGTTTCTGAATTCCACCGTCCGTATATATCTTTATATACATATTTCTACTGTATGTGTGTATGTCACTGAACTTCTCCTTATCTCTCTCCTCCTCCTCATATCTCAAATCAATATTTATTAGGCAGCGTTTTCGATGAAAGCTCCCAGGTGGCTTGAAATTTTCCAACACTTTCAAAAATTATCATCATAATATGAACTAATTTGCTCAAAACCTTGACAAATTTTATACCTAAACCTTTCTCATGAACCACTCTATCTATTGTTGAAAACCGCATGAAAATCCGTTCAGTAGTTTTTGAGTTTATCGCAAACAGACAGACAGACGCGGCGGGGGGACGTTGTTTTATAATATGTACTTTGTAGTCATCTTGTGACTTTATAGTTTGAATTGATTTGATGACATCGACGTCAAAAACGTCGATGTTTGATGATAAACACGTACCTACGAGGCGTGCCATAGGAGATACCTATGTACAGTGGTGGACGAGAATTTAATGAATGAAGTTCTGATAATTATGATAATAGTAGATAGTTTCGTTTACAGGGCAAGCAAGGCAATTGTCTGATGACTAGTAATGACTACTGACTTTTGTGCAACACTCTTGATGATTCATTTGATTTAATCAAATGAATCAAATCAGGGTAATAATAGACTGAACCTGATATACCTATATTATGTAATTATTTTCATTTGCTACAGTTTGAAATTTTACTACTTATTTTGTTCTTTAAACCAATAATATTTTCTTTTTAGATTGATAATTTAACAAAGTGGTGGTACCATCCGGTCCCAGACAGACCAACTTTTAGTTCTAACACTAAAAGGTATTCTGCAATATAAAAAAATACTTATTTTTAATAAGGCTTAGTATCAATATGTGTTGCACATGAGTAGTAGTCTTGTTAACCCCTCTTTAAGGAACGGACACACCGCGGCGTCCTGCGATCTGCGGGCGCGATCTCAGTACATTTCAATTGTTTTCTGATCGCGTTTGGTGTGAACCAGTCGAATACAAATACTACTGCGCTATCTGATCGCCGCCTAGATCGCGCACGCAGGACGCCGCGGTATGTCCGTACCTTAAAAGTACGACCACACCGCGGCTTCCTGCGTCCACGTGGGCGTTTGCGATCTTATTTTCAATCGTTTTCTGATCGCCGTAGATCGCGTTTGGTGTGAACTAGTCGGAACAAATACTACTGCGCTATCTGATCGCCGCCGAGATCGCGCACGCAGGACGCTGCGGTGTGGTCATACCTTAATAGATAGAGTGATTCACGAGAATGGTTTGAGTATATAATTTGTCAAGGTTTTGTGAAAATTGTTTCGAATACAATGATAATTGTTGGAAGTGTCGGAAAAGTCAAGCCACCAGGGAGCTTTCATTGAAAACTCTCGCGTGGGTTCACATCAATAGTGCAGTGGGTGGAGATCAAACTCACAACCACTCGATCGCCAGGCGAACGCCTTAACCATTGGGCTATTGTCGCTTGAAATAACTGATGATTAAACATCTTACCTCGCGTCGCATTGAACCAACAGCTTTAGTTGAGATGAATTGTCCGATGCTCGAGGTTTCACGACCCAAATATTTCATAGGCTTTTCAGGCCCATTATATCGCCAATAAACCTGAAATTAGCGATGATAGTGTAACGCCAAACATTCCAAAATACAGTAAGTAACTAGGTAAGGAAACAGATACGATTTGCGGAGAAGATGATTGTAAAACTGTGATTTGGTTTGTTGAATAATAGGTAACTCGTCAACTTCTAGAGCCTACCTTGCTGTGATATTTTAACTTTAATGCGTATTTCAGAGTAAGCTTTTATACTATAATAGCTTATACATACAGTTATTATATAGCACACTAATATCGCTCACCATACATTTATTTAGAACACGTTCACACTTAGCTGTACTATATACCTATGAGCCGACTTGCTGGTAAAGCGCATTTCAGAGACTACGCTATACGGTTAATAGTACAGCACGACAAGCAAATTACAAGCAAACCATAATATTAATCACTTACGCTTCTCACTTGGGCAATAAGTTTATGTAGCCTCTATTCTCTGGGTCAACAGAAATCCAAGCTGTGATACGGCGTTCTACAACTACAGTTGAACAGAATAGTGTGCTTACCATGTCAGCGTTAACTTGTGCGAAGACGTAAGAACAGTCGTACGGTCTCTCCACCTCTCCATTATACACTGATCGCAAGGAAGCAGGTCCGCAACGATACATTCTATTGGATCTTTCTTGTGGAGTTGAATCCACTACCTGCCAACCATTGTATTCCGACCCCAAGTCCGCACGCTTCATCCATGCCTGAAAAATTTACATCCTGATGTTTATTCCAATTTATCGCAAAATCTATTTAGAATCTTAGATCCAAAAAGTACAAAGATTTAAACGTATATTGATGAAAAAAAGGAATGTAAGGGATGTAAGGGAGCACAATTTAACCTTAGTGCTCCAAGCCAACCTCACCTGCCCACGGTGCATCCTGCCGACTAGCAAACGAGGCTCTGGCGACCGATCGATGGTGATATAACCATTCTAAATAACAAAGCTGAATACAACAGACCCGTGACGGGCAGCAGCGTCACCGTTGCGAGAGTTACGTTCTGCGATCACCCAACCCGAATGCCCCGCGTGGATGATTTTGGATATTCCCTTCTATGGCAGATTCACTAATAAACAAAGAGCTGAAGATGGAACTCAATGGCGTGCCATAGGAAAAGCCTATTTTCAGCAGTGGACGAATACTGGCTGCTAATGATGATGATGATGATGAAATGTAAATTACAAAAACTAATGAGGTCTGTGAATAGTCTTGCATATTTAATTAATTTTCGTACAATTTCAATTGTCAAATTAATGTATGTTTAGTTTACACATAAGTACTACAGTTTATTAATTCATCATTTGCTTTTTTTTATGCTGTATAGGCAAGCGTTTGACCACTATCTCACCTGATGTTAAGTGACAATGCGGTCGACGATGTAGCACGCATACCTAGTAAATACCTGTTCACTCGCGATTTGAAGACCCCCGGGTTGTAGCTATCGGGAAACACAGACACCGGCAAGGAGTTCCATTCTTTGGCGGATCGTATTATGTAGGACGAAGCAAAACGCTTCGTGCGTGCGGTGAATGAAGCGGTGGCACACATCGGTACGTCTGGTTATCCGATAGAAGAAAGGGGATGGCGATACTAACTCGTGCAATTGGATGGCACACTCTCCGAAATGTATCCGATAGAAACTGATAAACTAGCGACTTTGCGGCGATGGTCTAGGCTCTGGAGCCTTTTCCCTACAAGTTTGTCGTCATTTATAAGTCTCTTAGCTCTCCTCTCAATAACTTCCAGCACCTCCAGCTGATATTTGGCTGACCCATCCCAGAGGTGAGAACAGTACTCCATACATGAACGGACTTGTGCTTGATACAAGTTGAGCAGCTGTCCCGGTGTGAAGTACTGTCTCACCTTAGCCAGAATACCAAGCTTTTTTGAAGCCAACTGGGCCTTGGACTCGATGTAGGATCCAAAGTTGAGCGTGGGTGTTAAAGAGACGCCAAGAAGCTCAAGGTGGTCAGTTATCGGTACGGAAACATTTCGAAAAGTAGGTGTCAACTGAAATTGACTTCTTTTGGCGGAGAATAGACACGCCTGGGTCTTAGCAGCATTGAACTTTACCAGATTGGCATCACCCCAATCAGAGACAGCCTTTAGGGACAAGTTCATGCGCTCGACCATCGCCTTCCTAAGACATTGGATTTCAGCTGCACTGGTCCGTGCACTGGATGTATAGCTCTCTACAACAGTGCTGTCGTCTGCATACCCAAAGATACCGGGCTTTAGCAGATCGTTGATATGTAGCAGAAATAGGGCTTGCAGAGAGCACCGATCACTGAGGGACCCCGGCATTTATTGCAAATTGGTCAGAAGAGCAGCCATCAATGACAACTCTTATCGACCGGTCCCTTAGAAAATCCGAATTCCAGACACAAAAAAAAATCAGTGGGTAGTCCGTATGATGGAAGCTTGTTTATAAGACTATCGTGCCAAACCCTGTCAAAGGATTTTGAGATATCAAGGGAAACCGCAAGCGCTTCCCCATGATTCTCTATAGCCTCACTCCAGATGTGCGTGGCATACGGTAGAAGATCCCCAGTGGACCGATTTCGGCGAAATCCGTATTGTCGGTCACTGAGGAGATCATTCGTTTCTAGGTATGCCAGGAGCCGGTTGTTCAGTACACGTTCCATAGTCTTGCAGAGTATGGACGTGACCGAAATTGGCCTGTAGTTGGCAGGGTCAGCACGACTGCCTTTTTTGAGCACGGGTTGCACGTTGGCAAGCTTCCATGATCTTGGTACTTCACCAGTTGTCATAGAGAGGCGAAAGAGGCGTGTCAAGATAGGAGCGAGTTCAGGCGCACAGGTTTTCAGAACTATAGCTGGAATCCCATCAGGACCGCTGGCTTTAACCCACAAGAACAAAGTGTCTTCCCCTTAATAGAGACATTAAGAAAAGTGTTAATGGACACATTCTTAGTAATATTCTAATAGTAAATTAAGTGAAAATAAAATTACTCATTAGCCTAGTTGTTATAAGGCTAGATTGTAATAGTAGTGAGATATCTGCATCAAGTAGATAAATCAATATAAAAAAAAAAGGACCGCTGGCTTTGTTCACGTCTAGATTTTGCAGCGTGTTTCGAACCTCAGTCTGACGGATGCGTATTTCTGACATATTTGTCACACATCCAGGTAGACTAGGAGGTGTCTCACCAGCAGTAACTAGACGTGAAGATTCCGCAAACAGAGAAGCAAATAGATTTGCCTTCTCTTTGGCGGTGTGAGCCAACGTCCCATCAGGATTCAGCAGTGGGGGAAGTGAGGGGCGGCAGAAGTTTGACTCGACCGACTTAGCCAGGGACCAAAATGCTTTACTACCCACAGGGTACGAAGCTAGTTTGGTCCCTATCCGGCCTATGTGATCAAATCGGGCCTTCCGTAGAGCCTTCTTGCAGGACTTGGCAGCCTTGTTGAATGCTTTCTTCTTTGCTGAGAGATCCTTGGCCTTGCGGTTTCGGGCGTCAACCCAAGCCAGGTATGCTTTTTGTTTCAGCGCTTCAGCACTTCCACACTCAGCTCCAAACCAGGGTTGAGCTTTGCCTGACATTGGCGTATCAGAGAATGGAATATAATATTCCATTCCTTGACGCAGCACATCCGTCACAGCGTCCGCACAAACCGAAGGATCGTCAGAAGAAAAACAAACAGGTCGCCAAGGATAAAATGCAAAGAACGACCGCATCTCATCCCAATCTGCTGACTTGTATCGCCACACCCGCCGAGTGCCTCTAGGGCTGGGATCGGGCGGGGAGTAGACAGATACAGATTTCACCAGACAGTGGTCGGAGCCACCTAGCGGTGATGATACCGACACTGAGTAGCGGTCTGGATCAGTCGTCAGCAGAAGGTCCAAGCAATTGGCTGTATGGCTGTCAACATCAGGAACCCGCGTTGCCTCCTGGACCAGCTGAGTGAGATTTAACGCTAGCTAGTTTTCGCGTCTCTCTCCCAGCGTGGTCGGTGCACTGGTGTGGGAAGAGCCATTCCTGGTGGTGGGCATTAAAGTCCCCCAGTAACACTAGCTGGGCTGAAGGGTATTTATGTTGAGCAGCATCCGCTGCCTCACTTAAGTACTCTGTGAGCCTGCTGGTCTCCTGGTCTCCAGTGTGCGACCGGTAGACACAGGCATAGAGAAGTTTCTCTAGGCCTGTGTCAACCAGTATCCAAAGCACAGAGTATCGGGGGTCTTCGAGGTATCGAAGACGCCGACAGCAGATGTCGTCCCGAACATACGCGCACACACCTGACCGAGCTTTAAAATTGTGCTCCAGGGTGTAGCCGGGGTACGTAAGGTACGCCACGTCGGAAGGACATCGTATCTGCGTCTCCGATAGAAACAAGAGTGCCGGTTTATCAGTCTCAAGGTGATGGTGGACTGCCTAGAGATTGGAGTGCAAGCCTCTGATGTTTGTGAGGTGTACTTTTAGGGAGAGGGCGTGCATCCGCTGTTTAACGTTACTCTTGTTTCTACTTTTTCTCATAATGGATATCGGAGTGCAGGTAAGAAGATGGCAGTGAAGCGAGACGCCCTGCTGCTGACCATCAGACAAACACCGGGACACCACATCTGAGGGGGGACCAGTCTGGAGACTGCGGGGACGCCCGAGCCCGCCCGAGGATGTCCATAGGGCCCTCTCCTCCGGTCGCCAACCGGCACTATGGCGCATCTCGGGATTTTTCTACAGTTGGCGGGGCAGCCTTTCACGTGTGGCTGGCACGCTACTTGGGCCCCCTACTGACTGCGGTCGGCCAGCGGTGCACCGTGCCTCGGATCCCGCTACCCTCCGCGACTGGTCACCCGATGCGGTGGCGTCAGCATTTATCTGGTCGGTCTTACAGCAATGGCGCAACTGCTTCGACCCATCTCCTATGGGGAAGATTACTAAAAGTTTGTCCGGCAGAGGGCGCTATATGTTTATTAAATATCATGTTCATGTTAAATATAATGTTTCTTAAAAATGCCTTGAATATAATCTTTTTATTGCGATTTTTGTTTTTATGTTTGTTTTAACATCATATTTGAACCAATTTGCACAAAAATTTAACAAATTATGTATTAAATCTTCCAAATGACTCACTTTATTGGTGAAAACCACAGTCTGAACTAATTAAAATTTTTCTTCCCCAAAATTCTCACCTCATTCCATACGTGGAAATTCCAAACGGAATCTCTGTGATTCCTTAAGCGCACAACATCTCCGGCATCGTTCGTTAACACATCGATGGTGCAGCTCCCATCACCGTCGTGGGCTGCGTCAAATCCAGATACAGGCCTGCAGGGGATGCCCAATGCTCGCATAACTATAAAATACAACAAAAATACTTATAAGTATTTTTAGAAATGTGTGTAGGTAAGCGTGCTTATAATTTTTTATTTATTCTTTTATTTTTTTATATCTTATAGGCCAGCGTTTGACCACAATCGTTAAAACGCTAGGCGTAGAATACTCTGACTCTACAAGAGCTGTGTTATGCCGGAACACCGGTTATGGTGGCAGATTTTCCTCTTGATGATTGTAAGCTACTTTTTGGTGGCAAATCTGGCGAAGCATTGATGTAATATGATTATGATCGTCATCAAGATTATCTTAAATCAACGCAAGGAGTCGACTAAAATTACCTGAGGTCAAAACTCCGGCGTAGACCCAGCACTGCGCGTATTTGACCGGTTCTTTTTTCTCATAGTACTTCTGTAAGATTTTCAATGAGCCGATCCACTTAATAGGATGAGTGCCATCATCATAGTCAGCAGGGTCCGCTCCCCAGTTGCCAAACAGCACCCCACTATCATCTTGAACATTAATCGCGGCAGACAGGGCACGAGATACAATGATGGGATCTCCTCTTGATTTCCCTCTAACCTGTTTCATAAAATATTTTTTTAATACTGCAAGTGCAAGACAATAATTTTAACAGGTAGACTTGGACTTTGACTTTTATTATTTAAAGCAAAGCAGGATATCAAGCAGGTTGGATTTAAGGGTCTTCTTTCAATAGTCGTTAATAATATGTTCGATAACACGAGAAACATCTGAGGGCCGTGATGCATTACAAACTAACAATATTAACATATTATTAACAACTATTAAAAGAAGACCCTTAAAATCCAACCTGCTTGATAACCATCTTTGCATTAAATAATCGTGAAAGTATTGCTTAAAAACTTGATTTACCTACCTGTCCAATTTTCCTGACTAAGTACAATGCACAGTCGAGAATATTCTTCTCGTACTGCGCATAGTACCACGGTGCAGGTTTGATGATATAGCTCGCTCCTCGGTATAGAAGACCAGAATCTTCTTCCACGTATTCTTCGCGATGGCTGTGCTCTACAATGTTAATAAAAATAAACTGGCCAAGTGCAAGACTCGCACTCGTAGGGTTTCGTAACACAGTAGAGTATTTTATTTATAGCTTTAATTTTGCGCCAGCAAAAATCTTAGTTTGATTTTCATAGAGTTTGTATAAAAACAAAGTTATGTTTGCGGTTGCTATTCTCAAAAACTGCTTATTTTATCTCGTTCAAACCAATTTTCGTTGAAAGTGTTTATTAAGATCTACAGCATATATTTTTTTAAATTGTTCACTCTTCACTTACGACACACATTTTACCAATTTAAAAGTGTCTATCTTTCCAATGATTGACTTTGAGAAAAACTTGTTTTAGAAACTTCAATGTCATTTAAAGAAATATCAATAGACTCATGGGTTTGATGAAAAAATGGGTTTCAGTGCCATGTATGGGGAGAACCTCTTAATCTTTTTTTTTTAATGTATATAAATCGTAAAGCGGTTTTATAATACACCTTTACTGTAACATACCAAGTTTCAACTGTGTAGTCTTAATATTTTCGGAATAAAGTGGCTATGACATACGGACGGACGGACAGACAGACATGGACGAATCTATAAGAGTCCAGTTTTTTACCATTTGGCTACGGAACCCTGGAAACCCTTACATTGATACTTGCAGTACCAAACAACATTCAATCAAAGAGTTAGCTAATTAAAAAGCAATACATACCCGCCATATAAACCTTGTCATCTGAGCACCAAGGATTAAAAAGTATATAAATTGGCTTAGGATGGGTGTAGGTTAAGAAACTGTCATCAGTCTTGGTATCGACTTCGATGGTCCACGCATCCACTGCACAGTTAGCCGCTGCAGTCACCGCCACCATCAGGGTCGAGCCCTCCTGGCCTTTGTACACAGCGGCCCACTCCCCGGATTGGACTTCATAGCCCTTCTCGGAGAGCGCTAACGTCGCTGATGTATCGGCGAAAGGCCCACGCCTGCCAATATCTGCAAATATTTCAATTAAGCTCCACACAATAGCACAGAATACTTAATAGCATTACTGCAGCCATAAGTTTATATAAGATCGTTTAAAAAACTAAAAAGAACTTCAATGCCGCGCTATTAATTTTCAGTACTAATTTTGAGGTTTTTATCTCCATATCTATCTCTGGAGATACTTATCGAACCTCGATAAAATTACCATGGTATTACAATTGAGATATCTCTTTTCCAACAAAATTTTTTTTATCAAAATCGGTTCATAAAGACGGAGTTATCTGCGAACAAACATTAAAAAAAAATATACATATAGGTTGAATTGAGAAACCTCCTCCTTTTTTTAAAGTTGGTTAAAAATATGCAGAATTTTCCGCTAATCACCATAATTGATTAGTTTGCTCTGTACCTGATACGTTGAAAATGAAGGAAATTCCATCCTTGCTGTCGTCGTATGGTCTACTCAGCAGAAGGTTCAAATAAAAAGCATGACCCCGTCTGACGACTAAACACTTGTCGTCAGTCCTCGTCATCAGATCGTATTTGCTGGTGTTATGAATCTCGCCATTGACCTTATAGCGAAAATCAATGCCCTGCACAGCAAGGACACTGCTTGTATTGTCTAAAAAGAGAAAAATATAGCTTACTAGCTGTGCCCCGCGGCTTCGCCTGCGTTAAAAACAACTTGTATTTATTTTTATTTTTTTCATAAGAACCATCTCCTGACGTTAAAAAACACGACAAAAAAGAATTAACGAAATCGGTCCAGGCGTTCACGCGTGATGCCGTGACCAAGGGCAATTGGGATTCATTTTTATATATAAAAGATTACTATTGTTTCGCGACTGTATTTGTCGCAGTTGTTATAACCGGGAGTTCACCTACGACAACTTTTTGCGATAAAAAAGTATACTTATATTACAACATTTACATATTAAAATAAATAAATAAGTAATAAATAAACAAGCACTTGTCATTTTGACTCCTATATCGATACCAAGATCTTCAATGAGCTTCCAAAAAATGTTAAGTATATTAATATAAGTAAGAGTTGTAAGTTAACGAGAATAAAAAGCAGCATTAGTACAAAGGCTATCGGCCTTACGATCGGGAGGTCGTGAGTTCGATCCCCACCCATGGCACTATTGACGTGAACCCACTCCAGACACATTTTGCTTAGTTGGAGGAATGCAAGCAAAAACGCTTTGCTAGTACCTAAGCTTTTTCAAAAATAATCTAATACTATAAGAATCTTTGTCCTGACATACTGACTGACTGACTGACTGACTCACTGACAGACAACGGACAGCCTAAACCGCTGATCGTAGAGACATGAAATTTGGAGGGTATATTTGTCATAGTACGTACTAAGAAAGGATTTTCCAAATTCACCCCTTAAGGGGATGAAACAAGGGTTCAAAGCTTGTATGGAGAAACATGATCAGATTGTCTTTTCTATCCGAAACTTCACACAAGTGCTTCAGCAAAAAAATAAATAAATACATGTTTCAGGATTTTTTGAAAATCCACCCCTAAGAGGGTAAAATGGGGTAACAATGTGTGAAAATCAATATTGTTTCGGATTGCGCTGAAATTTGGCATGCAGATAGTTATTACAACGTTAGTTACCTCTGAAAAAGGATTTTTCAAAATTCACCCCTGAAGGGGATGAAACGGGGGTTCAAAGTTTGTATGGAGAGACAAGATTAGATAGTATTTTCTATTCGAAACTTCATACAAGTGCTCCAGTAAAAAAATAAGTAAATACGTGTTTCAAGTTTTTTTTTAAAATCCACCCCTAAGGGTGAAATGGGGTAACAAAATGTGGAAATCAATATTGTTTCGGCTTGCGCTGAAATTTGGCATGCAGATAGTTATTACGACGTAAGTGCCTCTAAGAAAGGATTTTCCATAATTCACCCCTGAAGGGAATTAAACGGGGGTTCAAAGTTTGTATGGAGAAACAAGATTAAATAGTATTTTCTATTCGAAACTTTATACAAGTGTAAGTCCAGTAAAAAATAAGTAAATACATGTTTCAGGTTTTTTTTTAATCACACCCCTTAGAGGGTGAAATGCGGTAACAAAGTGTGAAAATGAATATTGTTTCGGATTGCGCTGAAATTTGGCATGCAGATAGTTATTACGACGTAAGTGCCCTCTGAGAAAGGATTTTCCAAAATTCACTCCTAAAGGGGATGAAATGAGGTTCAAAGTTTGTATGCAGAAACAAGATTAGATAGTATTTTCTGTTCAAATCTTCATACAAGTGCTCCAGTAAAAAAAAAGTAAATACGTGGTCCAGGTTTCTTTTTAACTACAGCCCTAAGAGGGTGAAATGGGGTAACAAAGTGTGAAAATCAATATTGTTTTGGATTGCGCTGAAATTTGGCATGCAGATAGTTATTACGACGTAAGTGCCCTATGAGAAAGGAAAATTGAAATTTGAAAATTGTGAAGTACTCATTTTTATGAAACCTTTTATCTGTTTTTCATCCATGGTTATATCTTATCTAATACTATAAGAATCTTTGTCCTGACATACTGACTGACTGACTGACTGACTGACTGACAGACAACGCACAGCCTAAACCGCTGGTCGTAGAGACTTGAAATTTGGAGGGTATATTTGTCTTAGTACAAAAAGGTGTACTAAGAAAGGATTTTCCAAAATTCTCCCCTTAAGGGGATAAAATGGGGGTTCAAAGTTTGTATGGAGAAACAAGATAAGATAGTATTTTCTATTCAAACTTCACACAAGTGCTTCATTAAAAAAATAAGTAATTACGTGTCTCAGGTTTTTTGTAATTCCACCCCTAAGAGGGTGAAATGGGGTAACACAGACTGAAAATAAGTATTGTTTCGGATTGCGCTGAAATTTGGCATACAGATAGTTATAACGACGTTAGTATCTTAGATAGTTTAGATAGTATTTTCTATTCTATATATATATATATATATATATTATATTTCTATTGATAGTAACTTCACACAAGTGCTTCCGTAAATAAATAAGTAAATACGTGTTTCAGACTTTTTCGAAATGCCACCTCTAAAAGGGTGAATTGGAGTAACAAAGTCTGAAATCAATATTGTTTCGGATTGCGCTGAAATATGGCATGCAATTGTATTGTATGCAATTGTTGAATGTTTTAGTTGAATATTTCAGTTAGATATTTTATTTATAACTATATGGCATGCACATAGTTATTTTGATGTAGTATATAGTTAGTTGTTTGTATATATAGTTATTTGAAGGTATCCGCTAAGAAAGGATTTTTCAAAATTCCCTCCTTAAGGGGATGAAACGGGGGTTCAAAGTTTAAACCGATTTGTCTTTTACTTATTTGATGTATTTTATGATAGAAAGGTTACTTTTTACAAAATAAAAGTTTTAGGTGAATAAAAGAAGTCTTTAACGCGGGGGAACTTCTAGTATGAATATAAACAAATTAAAATGTCCATAATTAGTAATATTAATTTGTATCGACTGCATAACATTATTTCTATATATATTTAAAGTCTTTTATTAAATTTAAAACAAAATCTTATTATATTATTAAATGCCCGGTGTGAGCAACTGAATTATTATTATTCGCATTCTGAGTAAAAAAATAATAATGTACGTACCGTCAGAGTCCATATTGCACTCGCTATATTAAGCAGAAGCTAATGATATTTTTTTTTTTTTTTAATTAATTAAAATATTTTATATACGGAGAAGAAGACTGAGAACGTATGTGAATCTAGACCACCAAGAGTTCCTTTATATACTGATATAACGGGAAAACACCATTGATATTATATATAGTATGTTTAGGTGGAGTAAAAATCTATATTTCTTTCTGGAACATTTATTGCATAAATAACAATAAATATAAAATATTATTTTGTAATTAATACCTATTATAATCATGTAAACAAGACATGGTAAAAACAAGAATTCCTGGATATTGTAATCGGTTTGCTAATTAAATACTCGATATAAAATAAATGTGATGTTTATTTATTGCATATTATTGCGATATATTATGTCTATTTATTGCATATTTTATTATTTAAGGTAACGGATAAGCAAGACGCTGGCCTAATGGTAAGAGATAACGTCTGGCTAAGCACCAATTAATGTGTGTATCGTTGAATAGGGATTTTAAAATGAAGGTAGAATTTGTTACATCATATTTTTGTAAAGCGTAGCGTTTGCGAGATATATCCCGTCAAGGTCAAGAAAACGAATTTATTATGTGAGTATGTATATAATTGTGTTCATGTATACATTTATGTAAAAAACCCCAAAATACTGAAAATAAAAATAAAGTTCAAAAACTAAAACCCCACTACTGAAAAATCACGCTCTTAAAAGTATGAAACAAGAATATATTCTCAACAGAGATTGCTAAGTATGAACTATGCAATTAGGTATCGTGTATTAAATGTACATCACCGACGTATGTCACCGTAACAAAACAATACTTTCTGCTAAGTAGCATATGACCACGGTTATCCACTGAACACCACTATGAATATGTATGAAACACAATAAAATATTTATAACAAGATTAACCAGTAAATTATTTATTTTATACACGATATCTATTAAATAGTTTGTACATAGCAGTCTCAGTTGAGAATATTTTCTTGTTTCAGACTTATAGAGCGAAATTTTTCAGTATTTTAGTTTATGAACTTATTTTTTATTGTTATTTGATGTTACAGCAATCAATGTAGTACTATGAGCAAATTTTAAGTCTCTATATATTACGGTTTGTAAGATCGAACATAAAACGCCTGAAAAAACACGTTTATTGTATGGGAATTCCCTTTTATTTTTAATTTTATTCTATTTTTAGTATTGTTGTTATAGCGGTTATATACACACTTTTAGATGATTTCAAGTCTCTCTCTATTATAACTGCTATGATATCTATTATATCAGCTGGGCTGTGCAGCATTTGAGAAATTCCATTCACTCTTCTCGTCGCCTATAACACAGTGCCTAAAGACAAAAGTCTTTAATCAGTGTGATCTACCTATCATGACATATGGAACCGAGACGTGGACACTCACGGCTCGACTAGTCCATCAATTTAAAGTCGCTCAGCGAGCTATGGAGAGAGCTATGCTCGGTGTTTCGCTGCGGGATCGAATCCAGAACGAAGTAATTCGCCAGAGAACTAGTCTAATGCGGTCGACATAGCTCAGCCGATTAGCAAACTGAAGTGGCAGTGGGCTGGTCTTATCTGCCGTAGGACCTATAACCGTTGAAGCTGACTGGTTTTAGAGTGGATACCGCGAATCGGCAAACTGTTCTGTGACTAGGTGGAGCGACGGCCGACGGCATTCGCAAAGCGGTAGGCAGTGACATGGAAACAAGTGTCGAAGATCGGGCTCAGGGCGAGTCTTGGGGCAGGCCTGCTTCCAGCGGTGGACTGATACCGGCTGATAATGATGATGATGATCTATTATACTTCATAAGTTCAAAGCAAGAAACGCAAAAAAAACACGTTTTTTGTAGTATTTATTATTAATCTTAAATATTAAAAATGTTTTGTTAATCCTCCATAGTCATACATATTTCGTGTTAATTCAAAGTACCACATTACTATGGTTAATGAGATACAGCCTTGTAAAGTTCGGACAGACAGACCTACGGATGGACGGACGGACGGAGAAGCGGACGGACAGCGAAGTCCTCTCATTTCCGTTGGTACCCTTTGGGTTAAACCCTAAAAAGAATAAGGTACCTACTCATTTCGTCGGAATCTTTAATTATTCCCCGATTACTCGGAGACGTCTGGACTGATTTTGAAAATTCTTCTTTTTTAGGGTTCCGAACCCAAACCATTTGGTACCCACCAACGAAACCCTATTACTGAGACTCCGCTGTCCGTCTGTTTGTCTGTCTGTCTGTCCGTCTGTCACCAGGCTGTATCTCATGAACCGTGATAGTTAGACAATTGAAATTTTCACAGATGATGTATTTCTGTTGCCGCTATAACAACAAATACTATAATATCGTTTAAAAACTAAAAAACAACCGACTTCAATGCCGCGCTATTCATTTTCAGTACCAATTTTGAGATGTTTATCTCAATATCTCTGGAGATACTTAGCATACCTCGATAAAATTACCATGGTACCACACTTGGGATATCTCCTTTCGAACAAAAAAAGAATAATCGAAATCGGTTCATAAACGACGAAGTTATCCGCGAACAAACATAAAAAAATATATATATATATATATATACGGTTGAATTGAGAAACCTCCTCCTTTTTTTGAAGTCGGTTAAAAAACAGAATAAAGTTAAAAATTAAAGAGGGTATAAAAGAAACGTGTTTTTTCGACATTTTACTATAACGCCATCTATGAACGTTTGACTGTATTAATTATATTAATTACCTATGTGTTTAATTAGACAGTTGAAATTTTCACAGATGATGTATTTCTGTTGCCGCTTTAACATCAAATACTAAAAACAGAACAAAGTTAAAAATTAAAGGGGGTCCCCATACAAGAAACGTGTTTTTTCGACATTTTACTATAACGCCATCTATGAATGTTTACTTATTTATTTATTTTATTTATATCTTTAATTGCGAATACAGGTCAAATTATGGTCTTTATAAAAATTGTATAACGTGCAGCTGTAATATAGGCACATGAAATCAATAAAAAAGAGAAGTTGTTAATCTTTATACAATTAAACAATTACATTTACTAAATAATTAAGGTCAATATTTTTAAAAATTTGAATATGTGGGGAATGTCAAAATGATAAAAACGCTTAACTTAATTAATGTCAATATCTAAACTTTTTACATAATGTCAATAAATAAATTAGTGCATCACAATTCAACAAATTTTTCTTTTAAATATTCATTCACATTGTAATAAGCCTTAGTCAACAACCAATTCTTTAGTTTATTTTTGAACAAAATTATGTTTGAGCAGTGTATATTGACAAATCTTAGATTCGCTGATGACATTGTCCTTTTTTCCTCTTCAGCAGTGGAACTCGGCTCTATGATCAACTACCTCAACACCACGAGCCTTGGGTTCGCACTGAAGATGAATATGTCAAAGACCAAACACATGACTAATAGCACAAAACGTAGGCTAGAAGTAGGAGGAACGGAAATTGAATATGTCCATGAGTATATCTATTTAGGTCAATTAGTTTCCTTCCAGGCGCGACAAGAAAAAGAAGTTGCACGACGCACCGAAAGCGCCTGGAGAAGCTATTGGTCAATGAAAGACCTCATGAAAGGTGACTTGCCCTTGACCCTGAAGAAGAAACTCATGGATATGTGCATTCTCCCCGTCCTAACCTACGGTGCCCAGACTTGGTCTTTGACAGAACATCAAAAGTCCGCACTCGGAGTCTGTCAGCAAGCTATGGAGCGCAGTATATTAGGAGTCAAACTTTCAGACCGCATCAGAAATAATATACTGCGTTCCAAAACTCAAATTGTTGACGTTGGTCATAAAGCCGCCAAACTGAAATGGAACTGGGCCGGACATATATGCCGCATGTCGGACAATCTGTGGGCCAAACTCTCTACAGAGTGGGTTCCACAGAACGTTAGACGACGACGTGGTAGACCCAGACGGAGATGGCGGGACGAGCTGGATAGCTATTCTAGCACCTGGACCCAACAAGCAATAGACCGCGATGTGTGGAAGGAGGGAAGGGAGGCCTTTGCCCTGCAGTGAGACAAAACAGGCTGAATAAAAAAAAATAAAAAAAAGTGTATTATATCTTTAGGCAGATGATTATACAATGTCGGAGCCATGCAGAACAAACTTTTATTAAATTGGGTCGTATTATTTGTCGGGTAACATATTTTATGCCTATGGCGCTTACTGTTTAAATGTTCGAACATATTTTCATTACATTTGACAAAGACTACAGTCTTTGTATATATATATATATATATATATATACTTACCATGTATATATATATATATACATATATATATACATGGTAAGGTCAATAGTTTCAAAGAGATGAAGATTGGTTTACATGTGTCTGTCTGTTTCAAGTTACAAATTGCTCTCAAGCATCTCTTTTGAGCTTTAAACACTGATTCTTTTTCAACAGAGTTACCCCAAAAGATCACTTCGTATCTTAGAATCGACTCAACATGTCCTCGATAAACGGTGACTACAGTAGACTGGTCCACAACTTTACTAAGCATATAAAGAGCATAAAAAAAAAGGCTAAGCTTGTTGCAGATATTTTGTGTGTGACATTTCCTATTTAAATTGCAGTCAAGATGCAGACCTAAAAATTTTGTATTGCACAATTCATTAATTTTATGTCCATTCGAATGTATGTCCAAATCATTTAAATATATTTTTCTATTTCTAAATATCATAAAATTGGTTTTTTCAAGATTTATGACTTATTTATTTAAATTCAACCAATTTGTAAATTAATTATTTTGTCTAAAGTAGTATTCATATCTGCCTGCAAGGTATGCTGCCATCAGCGAATAACACCATTTTGTTGTTTGTAACTTTAGGAAGATCGTTTATGTAGATGATAAACAACAAAGGACCTAGTACGCTTCCTTGAGGCACACCCTGAGTAACGTCACAATATTTGGATGAATATGTAGTTTCTCTTTTGGTTTTAGGACATACACGAGTAATTTTTGTGCATTGCCTTCGCTCACTGAGATATGATTGTAATAATTTTAAAATGTTACCTCTTACTCCATAGGCTTCCAGCTTCCTTAGCAAAATACGGTGGTCGACAAAATCGAAGGCTTTTGTCAAGTCCATAAATAGCGCAGTAGTCAAATATTTATGATCTAATTGTGTCATTATTATATTGAGAAATTTATGAATAGCTATATTTATTGTTTTATTTTTTCTAAATCCTATTTGTTCGTCAGAAAATACGTCGTTAATTTAAAAAAACTTATATAAATTATTATATATAATCTTTTCAAGCAATTTTGAAAGTGTGGGTATAAGTGCAATCGGTCTATAACATATCATACTTTGCTTATCATTTTTTTAGGATTCCGTATCCAAAGGGTAAAATAGCTCATTAACCGTGATAGTTAGACAGTTGAAATTTTTACAGATGGTGTAATTCTATTGCCGCTAGAACAACAAATACTAAAAACAAAATAAAGTTAAAAATTAAAGGGGGTCCCCATACAAAAAACGTGTTTTTAAACGCCATCTATCTAATTAGTTTCAGCAAAATGACATAGATGGCGCTAGTAAACGAGCCCCGTCTTTCTAGATTGCGACCAAACCAAATATTCTTGGTAATATCAATTAATCAAATATATGAGGTTGAAACTCTGTTATGTTTCGTATTGTACGGAACCCTCCCTAAGTGTGCGATAAGAGACGCGATGCTGACTCGCACTTGGCCAGTTTTATTTAAATAATGGTTTAATAATAGTTCTTTTAAGTCTATCTGGGAATACGCCTGATTCGATACACAGGTTGAAAATGTGAGTGAGCACAGGTGAGATTAATTCGGATACTTGTTTTGTCAGGATTTTGGTGCTCACGTCATCATATCCCGTTCTGTTGGTATTTTTTAAGGAATGTATTAATTTATTTATTTCATAAGGAGTAATGGGATTCATAAATACAGAATGATAAAAATTTGAATAGCAATGTGACAATGAATTTGTAATGTCAATTTTTGAGTCAATATTTTGTGTGGGTACATTTGAAAAGAATGTATTAAAAGCATCCGCAATATTCGTGGGATTGCCCATGACACTGCCATTCACATTAATCTGTTTAATTTCTTCTTTCGGCTTATTGTTTTAGAGTGGTTTATGATGGACCAAGTTAAAAAATAATGTAAATGTACAATGGAATATATCAAACGCCGTGTTAGCATCATTTATCGTGTACACATCATTGAAACTAAGTGATTTGAGGCATTCTTTAAATTTTTGAAGGTTTTCATGACTATAATTTCTTTTTTCAACATACCAGTGTGTAATCGAGAGATTATCTTTAACTAGACACGACAGCATCTGTGCAGTATGATCAGATAGAGCAAATTCGTATATTTTATGATCACAACCCCCTATATTGTGAATAAAATTATCAATACATTTACCGCTTTTAAAACGAGTTGGTTCATTAATAGTTCACTTCAGATTAAAGCTACTAATCAATTGCGATAGATTATTCTCCTCCTTACTCTTTTGTAAGGTGTTTATGTTGAAATCTCCACACACAATAACTTTCTTTTTTTTGTAACAAATATCACGTAGTATTGAATCTAAAACGGTAACGGCAACGGTAACTAAAACGGTGTTTGACTGTATTAATTATATTAATTACCTATGTGTTAACTTTCGTTCGTAAGATGGCGTTGTACTGAATAATCCCGCGGCTCCTGTTTTAATAATTGTTTGGAATTGACACGGTACATAATAATATCTGGATGAACGAGCTTTGCTCGCAATTATAAATTTTCGTTACACATCGTGTTTTATGTAATTTTTTGGCTCCCAATATAGTCTTCTTACAAGAGAGAAAACTTGGAAAAATTAATCATCTCGTCTGGACTCGAACCGGGGTCCTTCTGATTGCCATCCTATCGATCTCCCACTGAGCTATCGTAACAATGTAACAGTGACGAAATTTACCTTCATATTGTAGGAGTTTTTCATTACCTGAAAACAGGGATAAAACAACATTTTCTGATAATGAAAACCTAGCTAGATCGACTTATCAGCATTTTTTGCTCGATTTTATAAAATATTGTAGAGTGGTACGGAATCGGAACCCTACGAGTGCAAGTCCGACATGCACTTGGCCAGTTTATTTTTAAAGGGTATACTTTCCAGGTCCAGTCCATTCTCTAGATATATCGAGATTAGCACCTCAAACTTGGTACTGAAAATTACAAACGTGCCATTTGAAATCGGTTCTTTTAGTTTAATAATTATACTAGAAGTGCCCGCGGCTTCGCCCGCGTTAAAATCTTCTTTTATTAACTTAAAACTTTTCTTTTGTAAAAACGATTCTGTCATTAAACACATTAAATTAGAATTAGCCAAATCGCTTCACCCATTTTCATGTTATCGCGTGACTAAGGCAATTCGGGATTCATATTTATAAAACCCGAAAAACCTAAATTTACAGACTTTGTTACCTACCCCATTTCGAAAAATCCTACAACACGTACTTTATCCCATCTTGTTTCGCCATACAAACTTTGAATCCCCGTTCCGTATCCGGGAGGAATTTTTAGAAAATCCTTTCTGAGCGGATACCTACGTCATAATAACTATCTTCATTCTTAATTTCAGCGCAATCCGAAACAATATTGATTTTTAGACTTTGTTACGCCAGTTTATCCTCTTAGGGAGGCATTTTGAAAAAGTCTCAAACTCGTATTTACTTATTTATTTACAGAAGTACTTGTGTGAAATGTCGAATAAAACGATTATCCAAACTTTGAAACCCCGCTTCATCCCCTTAAAAAGTGTATTTTGAAAAATCGTTTCTGAGCGGATACCTACGTCATAATAACTATCTGCATTCTTAATTTCAGCGCAATCCGAAACAATATTGATTTTTAGACTTTGTTACGCCAGTTTATCCTCTTAGGGAGGCATTTTGAAAAAGTCTCAAACTTGTATTTACTTATTTATTTACAGAAGTACTTGTGTGAAATGTCGAATAAAACGATTATCCAAACTTTGAAACCCCGCTTCATCCCCTTAAAGAGTGTATTTTGAAAAATTCTTTCTTAGCGGATACCTAAGTCATAATAACTATCTGCTTGCCAAATTTCAGCGCAATCCGAAACAATATTGATTTCAGACTTTGTTACCCCACTTCACCCTTTTAGGCGTGGAATTCCGAAAGAGCCTGAAACACGTATTTACTTACTTAAGTACTTGTATTAAGTTTCGAATATAAAAGACTATCTATTTTTTTTTTTCCATACAAACCCCCGTTTCATCCCCTTCAGGGGTGAATTATGAAAAATCCTTTCTCAGAGGGAACTAACGTCGTAATAACTATCTGCATGCCAAATTTCAGCGCAATCCGAAACAATATTGATTTTCACACTTTGTTAGCCCATTTCGCCCTCTTAGGGGTGGAATTTAAAAAAAACCTGAAACACGTATTTACTTATTTTTTTACTGAAGCACTTGTGTGAAGTTTCGGATAGAAAAGACTATCTAATCTTGTTTCTCCATACAAACTTTGAAACGGGGGCGTTTCATCCCCTTCGAGGGTTAATTTTGGAAAATCCTTTCTCAGAGGGAACTAACGTCGTAATAACTATCTGCATGCCAAATTTCAGGGCAATCCGAAACAATATTGATTTTCACACTTTATTACGCCCATTTCACTCTCTTAGGGGTGTATTAGCAGTAGCCGTACCTACTACATAATATCTGACTAGGGTATCTACTTATCTAACTAACAAATATATATAAATGCGAAAGTAAGTGTATGTGTGTGTGTTACCACGTAACTCCATAATCACAGATTTTAATGAAGTTTAAAATCTAGATACTTAGTTCTGGAAAAAGACATAAAGGCAAATTTTTTTTTTTTAGTCATCCTCTGAAAGGGTTAAATAGGGTGATCAAGTTTCTATGGAAAATGTTATTTCTTGGGCTGATTTACTCAAAACTCGGTACAAATAAACCCTAAAACAAATAATGATACATGTAATTTTTATTATTTATTCAAATCTAGCCCTAGAGAGTGTGTAAAGTGATTTTGATTGAAAAAATCATAGAAAATTCAATAATGTTTATTTTCACGTCTGATTCATCCTTGGTCTGATTCACTCAAAACGCGGTACAAATAAACCTTAAAACAAATAATGAGACATGTCTTTTTGTTTTAATCTACCCCTAAGGGTTGTGTGTGTAAAATGAAGTTTGTTTGTAAAAATCATAGAAAATTCATAAATGTTTGTTTCCATGTACCTATCTAACTACTGAATAGATTTAAGTAGGTAAATTAAATTGGAAAATTTATTTTCGAAAACCATTCCCAAAAATGGTTAAACAGGGTGATAAAGTTTCTCAGAAAATGAAAATTTTATAACTTGTTTCGATTTAATCAAAACTAGGTACAAATACACCTTAAAATAAAAAAAATAAAACCAGACATTTCTTTATTTTTTCCAAAGGACCCCTAGAATTTGTAAAAAATGAAATTTGCATAAAAACACTTGATAATAATTATTATGTTAACAAGGATGTATACCTACATCTTAATTTTTTTTGTTATTATTAGCTGAAAATTGTTACTGAAAATTCAGGGTTCTAGCTTTAGCCAGCATAAAATTATAGGATGTTAAAAATGGCCTGAATGGTTTCGAGAACAAGATGGTACGGCCGCGCCTCTTTATTTTGTTCGACTTGGCGGGGTCACTACCGTGCCCCCAGATTTCGCAAATAGTTAACCTGAAACTTTTTAACGTGAGCGAAGCCGCGGGGTGCAGCTAGTTTACATATATTGACTGTAGGACAGAGATAGGTATTTCGTGTTATCGATAGAAACAAAATAGGTATGCAGTGAATGCCTTTTTATTTTTGAGATCCCAAAAACACACAAACACCGTGCAAATACATTAAGTACAATATTTTGTATTCTTTATATAAATATATATCTTGTGATTACATAATACATTAATATTCATTATAAAACTTACAATACACATAGTTTGATAATAGGCACACAATAATTAGTTTAGCTTATCATTTAGTTCTTACTGCTAGTCCTCTTCTTCGAGGGTAAAGTCAACACACGCAATGGCACTTTGAAGCATCGGTATCCTCTTACAACAACCATAAATATAGAGATTACATATCTGAAAACACGCAGTGAAAAGTGAACGTACAAAAGTATTATATTTTTTTATTTTTAGGTTTATGATTCGTGCGAGTGATGATAACAAAGAACAGTCCGGAAGTCGGCCGAGTCGTCACCTTAAAATTAGGCACAAAGAGTCAATCCGGACAGAGCCGGTGCCGTCACACCGAGAAGTTACAATGACTTCTTTGAAATGATGATCGGGCGCTAGAGGGGCGGCCCGTAAGCCGCGAACAGGGATGCGTCACTTAAGAAGTGGTTTTCACGATGATGACTTCCTCTTCTTGAACGTAGTGATGTTCGGGCGCGTAGGAGTGGAAGGAGCGGTCCATCTGTACCGGAGGAGGGGAGGGCCCCGGCGAGGCGCGCGGGGAAGGCGCGCGGGGCCCGCCGGCATGCTAGCCGCGCACGTTCACCATGGTGCAGCCGAAGATCTCGTCCATCTGCCGCGACGAGAACGTCACCACGATGCGACGTTCGCCGTGTCGGCGCGGGACAAACTTGTCCTGGTAATTCACGAACTCACCCGGCTTCACGTCGCGGAAACGGATCTGACGAGAAACATTCAATCAGACTCAGGCTCTAAATATAAATCAGTATCTCTAATTGCAACGCCTAGCTCACCTGTCGCGGCCGCTGTATCCCGGCTCCTTCGAAAGTGAAGTAGCAGTCGGTCAGATGTACGTTCAAAGGATTCTGGAAACTGAATGTCACGGCGCATTCTTGGCCTATGCAAGGTTGGCTTCGCACCTGTCCACAAAAGAGGAATCGTCACAATTATGGAAAAACGAATGATATGACAATGTAAGAGGTTATTATGACACGTACCTGTACTTGCATCCTCGGCTTATGTAGCGGGAAGTCATCCTCGTCTGACCAGGCCTGGCGAGTCTGCTTCACGTACGCCATGGCATGAACCTTGATCATAGCATGGTCAACCAGCTTGTCCATGTACTCCTGAGGAGTCACGTGAAGCTTCAAGACCTCGCGCTGTCCGGCGCGGACGACAAACTCGCCCTGTGCCCTCCGCAGACGAGAGGCGATGGCTCCAGTGTAGTAGCAAGAATTGGCGGTTAACACACACCAAATCGTACGATCCTCATGCGACTTATTCTGGAAACAGTGAAACACAGACCTATTATCAGAAAAGGGGCAAGTTCTGCTTTATAGAAAAATATTATTCGATAAATTGTACGAGCTTGATATGTATGTTACAGCAAACTTGTAAAGCATTTTACTGTTTAAACTTGTCGATCATCTTGAACCTCAGAACCATACTGAAAATCAAAACCTAGTAAAAACCTAAGAATCATACTGAACTTGTATCAGGTACCTGAATGTTCATGGTGCAGTCGAAAGGCTGGCCGTAAGGCACGAGGTCAATATCCATGAGATCGAAGTAAACATCTTCGAAATTGCGATCAGGGTATTCGTAGTACTGCTGCAGGCGTTGGTACCCGCGGCAAGACGCGATGATGGCAAGACGTTCAGGCGATGAGCTATCTACAGTTTTGTACTCATGCGTAATCTCGAGCATGTCGCTCTCGCCCTCGTCGTCATCACGATTTGGGTTCTTGGTAAGAATCTTGCGGCCCACTCTGAAAAAATGTTACCGGTTACAAATCGAATATAAACTCGACTAGATATAAATAGGATGAATTTTGATAAGTTGCATCCTTACTGATATTGATTGGATGCCATTCTAATGAAGCCCCATTCAGAGTTCTCTTCCTCCTGGAAGTGACATAGCTCTGCGTTGAGCTGGCAGTACATGAAAGGCGTATCGTACTGGAAGCCGACCTCACCACGACGAACGGCCTCAACACTAGCCGGCCCACAGTGGTATACAGACTCGGCTTCTTCTTGTGGTGTGGCATCAATGATTTGCCAGCCACTGTATCCTGCAAACAAGGATAATAAATAGTGTTGTGCAACCACGTATTGGGTAAGAAATAAAATAAGAATCAGTTCCAGTATATATTCAAGTACCTTGAGGCAGATCAGGCCGCTGCATCCATACATCGTTCCACACGTGGAAGTTCCAGCAAGAATCGTAGCAATCTTCATCGGGTCCGTTAGGTACTTCGTTTCCATCGCGATCGAAATATTTGTCCACGGTGAAGGTTCGGTTGGTGTCATGCGCAGATACGTAGTTGGTGACTGATCGGCAAGGTATACCAAGGGCTCTGCAGATGGTGTTAACCAAGCCGGAATATACCCAGCACTGGCCGTACTCTACCGGGCGACCGCCATCTGTCAAGTAGCGTTCCATGATGGCAACGGAACCGGTCCAAGCATGAGGCGCAACACCATCCTTGTATTCGCCATCGTAACGACCAACCATGAGTCCGTCATCATCGTGATTCGCATTTATCTGTAAAAACATTATTAATATTATTATTATTCTCAACCAAACGTTAATATTACACACTTGACGAGATAGAACAAGTTAACTTACCATTGACGAAATAGCCCTGCACACTCGGATCGGATTGCCACGCTCTGCGTGCTCCAAGCCGCTACGTTCCAGCAAGTACATACAAGCAGGTAGTACAACGTCGTCAAATTGACCGTAAATCCATTTACGACCCTTCGGCTGGCGCCAAGTGCCACACCAGATTTTGCCCTGCTCGTTGAGAACGTATTCCTTGCGGAACGGCTCGTTGTCCATGTAAACAGAATCTTCGCGACACCATGGGTTGAAAAGCATGTAAATATCTTCGTCGCATTTGTAATCTTGACGGTTGTCACGTTGGCCGAAGCGGTTGGTTTGAATCCAGCAGTTCCATGCACCGACGGGTGCGGTAGCTGGTACATGAACTTGGAATGTAATCGTATTTCCATCCTGTCGCTGAATGCTGATATCCCATCGGTCCATGTCGTGGGCGAGGGCAGCCAAGTTCTGCATCGATCCATGGCGTGATCCGTGACGCGACCCGTAACCACGGCCGAATGTAGAATGCTGAGTAGTACCACCATAGCGGTCTATCATTGGTCGCTCCATTGGTCCATGTGGGCTAAGAGGACTGTGTTGCAGTGGCAAAGGCTCGTTGCTAAACGAACTGCGACGTACGCCATATGTTGTCGTTTCCCTCATTCCACTCATTGGTCCCATCTGACCCATTGTACTCATTGTGCCCATGTTACCCATTGTGCCCATAGTTCCCATTGTGCCCATAGATCCTATGGTTCCCATGGTAGTACTGGTATCTTGCATGCGAGACATGCCCATTCCCATTCCCATGCCCATTCCCACGCCCATCATGTCGCGTGAATGCTGGAAAACTCCTTGCTGATTGCTCCAGTTTACAGGCAATACTACCCTGGTTCCCTTTGTGACACTGGGTTTGGGACCTGGAATGCAAACATAAGTGCTATAGTAACATTCCATTTCATCCATTCGTCCGTCTATCATACGTGCGTCCATCCGTTCGTCTGACACAGGGCTATATCTTGTCAACCATACTAGGGAGACACTAAGATATTAAAACATCATGTATTACTATGGCCGCTATAACAACAAATAAATTAAGATCGTTTAAAAAACTAAAAAGGAACCGACGTCAATTCCGCGCTATTAATTTTCAGTACCAATTTTGAGGTATTTGTCTCCATATCTCTGGAGATACCTATCAGACCTCAATAAAATTACCATGGTACTACACTGGGGATATCTCCTTTCCAACAAAAAAAGAATAATCAAAATCGGTTCATAAACGACGAAGTTATCCGCGAACAAACATAAAAATTAAAAATAATATATACGGTCGAATTGAGAAACCTCCTCCTTTTTTTTAAGTCGGTTAATAATGTTAAAGTTTTAAGAAGGTTCCCATACAAGAAACGTGTTTTTTTGGCTCTTTTTTTGGCTCTTTTTTTTGCACGATTTTATGACGTGTAATAGATTAAAGAATAGAATAGAATAGATACAAGTACTTGAAATTTTCACAGACTGTATGATTATGGACTGCGTGACTACATAACAACAAATACTAAATATTAAGCAATAAATATACTTGAGTCCCCATACAAGAAACATGTTTTTTCCGCATCTTACCACTATCACGCCTGGTGATAAGCGATTATGTGATCGAAAATGGTGAACACGCTAGTCGCTAGGCCTCTGGCATGGTCTGATTCGTGAGACTCTTTCTATAACATATTGTATAGTGGTACGGAACCCTTCAGGTGCGTGTCTGAGTCGCACTTGGCAGGTTTATTTTTATACTATAATCTTGTTTCAAATAAGGCTCGCAATAACATCAAATCTTTACACTGACTTTTAATATTTTACTCACCAAAGCAGAAAACGACGCGAATCATATCCTGTTGTTTATCGTAAGTCCTGTCGAATCGCACAGCGAAGAAGAAGTTCTGACCTCTCCTAAGAACAGGATTTGGTAGAATGTTGTCGTTAACGAGATCGTACTGCTCGGTGTGATGATCTTTCGAGTTGTCCCTAGAGTAGAACTCGGTAAGCTCCACCTTCAGCGGCTGCTGGGAATAGTAGCTCTGCGGGATCATTTCCAAGGTATCCTGGCGGCGTCTTCGTTCGTTTTGATCAGCCATCTTACAGATCAAGTTGTGGGTGTACTGGGTGTTAGGGCTGTTCCTCATGGAGTGCTTCATGCGGTGCAGCGCGCCGGTGCTGTGCGAGCGTCCTGGACGGTGCTGCGCCGTCGGCCCCGCTCGCTGCATCGGCCAGCGACGAGTCTGCCCCGGCCGCTGGCAGAAGCTGGAGATGTTGTAGTACGCAGACAATCCCGGGACGTAGTTCGAAGGCATCCCTCCGATGGTCATTTGTTGGTCTCTCCCGCAGCTAAGCGTGCTCATTCCAGAAGTGAGGCCGGTGATCATGCCCAGCCCCGTGCCAGTTATGCTTGAAGTCATGCTGGAGGACATTCTGTCCATACTGGATCGTCGGACCATGGACATCTTGAGTTTGATTGAAATTCTCCAGAGAAGTTAAGATTTCGAGTCCTGTCAGAGGACTTTACTGTGCTCCGGAATCACACCAGAGCGAATGATGTTGTTGGCTTAGGTCCTGGCTCTTTTATACTCGTTGTCTAAAAGGATCGTTCACCGTTCACGCTCGGGTGTCAGTTACCATGGCAGACGCCGTTGCCACCAGTGTCTGGCGTTACTTTTGTTTGTGATCACTGGCTCGGGAACAAACGAGATGTTTCCTTCAAAGAGATCAAGCGGCCACATAGCTACTGTATCAAAGTAATTAAACTTTGACAATATAGGTATCTACTTCATAATATTATGTTGAGTACCTTTGTTAGCTCGCATGACCCATTGAACATGGCTACATGACATATCGCCAATCAGAAAACTTAATGCACAATTCTTATTGAATCTAGTACTCTTCCTGTACTACTGTTTTGTTGTAATAGTAGTTTCGTGTTAACTGATAACCTTTTAGCTCCTACATTTGTGACTCTGTCACTCTGTGTGTTTTTTACCTAATCACGCCTAAACGGACGATCTGATCTTACTGAAATGTAATAAGGACATACTTTATGGCATGACGATGAACACAGGCAGGCTTCTTTTTAGGGTTCCGTAGCCGAATGGCAAAAAACGGAACCCTTATAAATTCGTCATGTCTATCTGTCTGTCCATTCGTATGTCACAGCCCTTTTATTCCAAAACTATTAAGATACACAGTTGAAACTTGGTAGGTAGGTGTATTCTGTGAACCGCCTTACGATTTTTATACAAAAATAAAAAATAATAACAGATTAAGGGAGGCTCCCCCCATACATGGAACTGAAACTAAAAAAAATGTTTTCATCAAACCTATAGAAAATGTGCGTGGTGTCTATAGATAAATCTATAAAAATGACATTGAGGTTCTTAAAACTATTTAGAGACGAATGACGAATTGAGAACCACCTCCTCCTTTTTGGAAGTCGGTAAAAAAAACATATTATGCTGCAGTTATAAATATTAAAATACGGTGCTTAATTTTTTTTTAACTCGAGGTTTTGCCCAAGTTGCATTGATCGTGCTCACGAGACGACTTTGTAGATCTCAATTAAAACTTTCAACGATAATTAGATTTAGATATAGTCAGCAGTTTTTGAGTTAAAACAACCGCAAATATAACTTTGTTTTTTCATACAAACTCTATGAAAAACAAGGTTAATTTTTGGTAGCGTAAAATTATAGATATTAAATACCCTACTGTGTTACGGAACCCTACGAGTGCGTGTCTGACTTGGACTTGGCCAGTTTTTATTTAAGTATATACATTAATAATTTTGTCTGCAAGGTGTATAACATATCCTTAATCCTTAATATATCCTTAACTGTTTTTTTTGTATTAAAATTGGGTAACTATCCAATGAATCAATGTTTGCGTAGTAATAAAAGTTGCGCTGTGAAGGCAAATATCCGTTAAAACAAAAGGACTTGGTGCGTGGATCCACGGACGTGGTGTCCGTTACCTTTGTAGTTAGAACAATAGAAATGTCCACGAAGCCATTGTATTACATAGCGAAAAAAGTTTGAGTATAAGCTCTTTGGAGTGAATAAAAAATATAACTATTACATAGTTTTGTAGTCAATAGTAGAATACCCCACACCTATCTGCTTACTAGTAGTCTAGTGGAATACCCCATACTTACAATACTACCTAATTAATAATAATATTCATAATTCAGGGTAATAAAGGCTGGATTTATGTTTTTAGCAACACCACACTACGCATCGTAACTAAGATTTTTTTCTTACGCAATCAGACGCGTACTGGACTAATTATAATATATCACCCAAGCAAAATTAAACTATACCTACCTACTCAATGTAGAATAAGTAAAGTCTTGAAGTCTAAAAAATATAATCTTGAAATACGTTATGTGGGTATCATCAAGTTTTTGCTCATTTCTTCATGTTGCTGTTTGACAGAGTATTACTGATTGTTCTTACGGTAAGTGTGAGTGGGATAGAAACTAAACTGGGGTGAATTAATTTGCCTTCACAGCGATGTTTATAGCAAGCTTCTAGCTTTAGCATATTCTACCTAGCAAGCTTCAGTAAGGGTTTAACCTCTTTTATTTCACCGGATGTTAGTTACTTATCGTTTCCGATGCCGTTTGGAATGGTTGAGAGTATGTGCGAAAAGAGAACCGTCGAAAATACGGCGGCGAGCGACTTGAAATTTTCACGAAGTACCTATGTATTATTATGGGGCTTAAACACAAATCTATCTATCTATCTTCTATCTATTTTTACTATAATAAAACAGTAACTAAGCGAAAACTGTACCTTGAATATTTTTTTAAAATTTAAATTAGGGGAAGCAATATTAACGCTATAGATGCCGAAAATATATTTTTTTTAATTTTTGTCTGTATGTATGTCCGTTTGAAAAATCATCACGCCGAAACTACTGGACAGATTTTAATGAAATCTAAAGTGAGCATAGCTTATACTATGGAATAACTTTTAGAATATTGAATATCCTGAAAAACATAAAGGTTTTGGTGGGACACGGGAAAAACAGGATATTTTTATGTAAATGTTATGCAATCTATTAAGTAAACACTTCTCAAATGATACTTTGATCAAATGTATATGTATAAAAAAGTTTCCATGAAAAAAAAAAAAAAAACGGGATACGGGAATCGTTCCTGGTTCTGTAATTATACGTGCAGATTTACATTGTTATTCTTAAATTTGCCACACTGCATATGTAAATGATTGGTTCATGTGGAACAGAGCTTGATTTAAGAAGCAAAGGCTGTAGGTTCGAATCTCAACACGTGATTTGTCGAAAATGTAATGTTTTTGTAGTTATTTTTCGCTTATTTTCAATCATTCGAAAACATATTCGGATTCGGAAGCTTCATTTTTAATTTTATTCATTTTTTGATCCCTGAGCTATTTTGCGCGGAAACCTTTCCAATAAATCACAGATTTTTTCTAATTGAAATATCAAAATTAACCGATCGGAGCATTGTGAATTGCAAAGATCCAAGTCGAAGTAAAGGCAGTTTCCGAATTCGAATTTGCATTTGAATGATTGAGCTAGATAACCCTGCTGATAAGCTTAGGCGTTTGACTACTATCTCGCCTGATGCTAAGCGATGATGTCATCGAAGATAGTGAATCCGCTAGGCCTAAAATGATCCTAAATACCAAGGGCTTTTTGTTGCTGGACACCGTAAGGATACGCCGGCAGATGTTCTCCTTGATGGAAAAAAGCTATTTTATGTCAACAAGTCAGGCGGAACATCGATATAATGCTCCTACTACGTGTGGCAAAAGGTGGTTTGAGTTGTGACTCGCACGAACCAGCCTACAATCGAATAAAAGCATGTCGCTAATCGATTCGCTCTCAAGAAATAACATTAATAAAGCAATAAATCTTTGAGAAAGATATTCGGATGATGGTGGCATACGCACTCTCTTTTGTTATCTTAAGTTTAAGGAGATCAGTTGAGTTCG
This sequence comes from Cabera pusaria, assembly GCA_954871355.1. NCBI lineage: Eukaryota > Metazoa > Arthropoda > Insecta > Lepidoptera > Geometridae > Cabera > Cabera pusaria. The sequence continues at coordinate 21,306,573 of OX940887.1, forward strand.
GCAAACGACACTCGATCGTTCTTCTGCCGATGATGGATTAAACACAGGCCTCATTATTGGAATATAAGCGAAACGAAACTAGCGCCCAACTATCTTTGAGTTACGCCAACTATGTATGAGAGCTAAGCGAAGCTAAGTAAGATAACCGAAGTAGGTTTCCATTTGAAACATGAGATGTAGATGACGAATTGCTATGCCAGTCGATGTTTTACTTTACATTACACATTATAACTGCACATATTACAGGATCGTCGGGTTTCCCAGCTTCTGAATTCGTATCGCTGGCATAGTTCTATTAGGTAGAAATGTTGTGCAGTTTCGTACCATTTTAGATTCGTCATGTCTGTCCGTCTGTCCGTCCATATGTCACAGCCATTTTATTCCGAAACTTTTAAGACTACACAGTTAAAACTTGGTAGGTACAGCTTTACGAGTTTTATACAAAAATAAAAAAAATAAAGATTAAGGGGGGAGGGGGGTCCCCATACATGGGAACAGAAACAAAACAATTTTTAATCAAACCTTTACGTGCGGTATGTAAAAACATCAAACATGTAAAACATCCAAAAGGATAGGTCGATGAAAATGACATTGAGGTTTTTGAAGTAATTTTTTTCAAAGTCATTCGCTTGAAAGTTTTACAATTCTAAAGTGGTAAAATGTGTGTGTAAAAAGTGAAAAATAAAAAAAAATCCTGTAGATTTCAATAAAACTTTAACCGAAAATTGGTTTGAAGTCAGTAGTTTTTGAGATATAGCACATTTTCCGAACCGCAAATATAAATTTGTTTTTCATAAAAACGCTTATGTTACGGAACCCTACGAGTGCGAGTCCGACTTGCACTTAGCCAGTTAAGACTTTCTAGTGTTTAAGTTCACTCTCTTTAGATTAAAACATGCTTTCGACAAAGCAATATACGTCGGTTAAAATTGATCTAAAAACTATCTAGATATTTGAGCTTTCCTGAAACTTTCAGCTGGATAACTAATTGGAAAGTTTTTGAAATTTAGTCGTCAGATTACACCTGGAATTACTGACAGACAAACAAGAAAGTAACTTACTATTTCGTGCTAAAAAATCATCATAATAATAATTTACAAAAAAAGAGTGTGTTAACTTTTATTATGGGTGGTCAAAAATGTATCTATGAGTACGTACTCTAATTTAAATCGGATACATTCAAATTCATTGAAAGTGTCATTAAAATTTATAAACATAATTATATTTCCATTTAGAATGCCAGATTTAACGAATTGAAATGCAAGTATCTCCGTTCCGATAATTGTGAATTGCAAAGATCTAAGTCGGGAAGGGGAGGTAGTGTAGTCACAAGACTAGCCCGGCTGAAATTGAAAGGTGCCTTTTATTAAAGGTTATATATGAACGTTTTTAATAAGCCTATCCCCAGTTTTCGAATTTATTGGAGTCGTCGTTGATCAGTTTTTCGATTCTGCTATCAATAGTTTTAAGCATCTACTTAGCTGGATTTTTTTTATAACCGTCAACCATTGCTTTGATATAGATTAAACTGCTGTCCCGGGTGAAATATTGTTTAACTTTAGTTAAAACGTCAAGTGGCTGACTAAACTTTAAATTCAACTAGCGAGCATATATGCCTGTATCTGTTTGCATCACTTTGTGGCGTCGAGTATGAATTAATCTTTATATAAAACCTTAACGAATTATACACATAAACCTTCCTCATGATCACTCTATCTATTGGTGAAAACCGCAAATTCTGTAGTTTATCGCAAACTGACTGACAGGCGCGGCAGGGGACTTTGTTTTATATTGTGTAGTGATATAAAAGTAAAATAAGAGTTGATGCTTAATGAGATGCCGATAATATCAAGGCGGTTAGTTGTCGTTATAGGTATATCTTTAAATATAGGAGATCAAACGTTTGACGAGCGCTTCTCTATGAGGCTGGATTTTTGTGCGGCTTGATACATTATAACGACGTTGTTATCTACATACCAAAGTACAATATTTTTCAAATTTTCGTTAGACAATATATGTAATAGTATATGCAATTAAACATTGTTTAAGTATTCCGTTTAAAATTGTAACCCTATCTACCAAACTGGGCAATGCAATAGTGCCCATATATTGATGGTTAGTGTGGATTATTTAAATTAGGACATGAATTGTTACATTAAAAAAATTACAGCGTAGCAGATATAACTTCTCTTGGTCTTATCATAATGTAAGGCATAGATTTGAACGTAATGAGACAAATAAAAAATTAATTGTAGCCACACTAACGTTTAGGTTTTATTAAGTTTTTGTAGTAATCGCGAACGAAGTCGCGGGTACAGCTAGTACCAAAATAAACTGAAATAAATTGAACTGAATTGAAAAACAAAATAAAGTTAATGAAAGGGGGGTCCCGATACAAGATTGATGTTTTTTGCTTGATCTTATGAACCATGATAGATAGAAACTTGATTTTTTACAAAATAGTAAATATATAATATTTTATTGCAATTGCCGCTATAGCAACAAATACAGAAAACAGAACAAAGTTTTTAAGATCGTTAAAATACCTAAAAGAACCGACTTTCAATGCGGCGCTATTAATTTTCAGTACCAAGTTTGATGTGTTTATCTCTATATCTCTTGAGATACTGAAAATATCTCGATGAAATTTAAATAGGACCCCACCTGTGTATAGTATAAGTATAACCTTTCCAACCAAAAAATAGAATTTTCTAAATCGGTTCACGCGTCTTCGAGTAATCGGTGAACATACATAAGAAAAACAAAAATTTTACGACGATTTCAGAACCTCCTCCTTTTTTGTGAAGTTGGTTAAAAATTAGATAACAATTAACACAAGAAACGTGTTTTTCCTGGCGCTTTTCGCTCGATTTTATGAACTGTAATAAATACTTCACTTTTCACACTGGGGGCCCGTACCTCCAAAAGGTAAAAAAAGGGAACCCTTCTAAGATCACTTTCCTGTCCGTCTGTCTGTCCGTCTGTCCGTGTGTCACCACTGATTTTCTCAGGAACGGGTGGACTATAGTCCCTATTGGGTGTATATTAACCGGCCACGTGCGTGTCGGGCTACGCGCAGTGTAGGGTTCCGTAGTAGCCCGTTATTCAATGCAGGTCTTTTCCCGTTATAAACAAGCAACTAGGTACTTCGTCTTTGTCACTTTGTCAAAGGATTTATTCTAAGGATATTGTATTTGGTACAAAATTATCCAACACCCAAGTTCAACGACTATTACTGCTAAACTAATAAAGTTATCTTAACTGGTATAGTTTTCCTTTAAAGTTCATGAAATGCACTATTATCACGAATTTTTTTCAAGTCAGTGGTTTAGCTTTTAGAGGGGGAGCGGGGAGACGCCCTACTGGAACAAAAATTTGCACTTAAAAGTTTAATATTTCGTAAATGGAGCATTCAATCGAAAAATGGTATTAGCAACCCTTAAGTCATTTTAAAATACCTATTCAGCGATAACCCACACGATGGGGTAGACGACAAAAAAAAATCATCCCCACTTCTCATGTAGGCTACCGTAAAAAAAATTTTTTTGACAATTTTATTTCACCACTTTGTAGGCGTAATTTATATACATACCCCTACAAAATTACAGCTTTCTAGTATTAACGGTCTCTTAGCAAAACCTCGGACAGACAGACAGACAGACGGACATGACGAAACTATAAGGGTTCCTTGTCAGGACTACGGAAACCTAAAAATCAAGGTCTTGAGTCAACACAATAAAAAGATATGGGCAAATTCAGAATTTCGCGAAAACTTGTTAGTACCAAAATGTACCTTAATTTTCATTTTTATTTTATTTTTCGGAATTTTTCCTTTACTTGTGCTCTAAGACTTTGCTTATAACCAAAATTGACAATTCTAGGTAAACCGGAAGTACCCTATAGGTTTTGGGTCGAAAACCTATAGGGTACTTCCCGTTGACCTAGAATCATGAAATTTGGCAAGAACAAGGTCTTACAGCACAATTAAGGACAAATTCCATAAAATAAAAAAAGTTGAAAATTAAAGGGTGTCCCCATACATACATAGTTGACGCCAATTAAAGTATCTCTGAGTTATATGAGCGCTGATAAAATTTAGAGGTCTAGTTTAATTGGTTGGTACGGAAGCCTCGGTGGGCGAGTTCAACTCGACTTAGCCGGTTTTATTTTGCTAGAGATCTGGACAGTTGTCATATTACCAATCATAATTCACGGTTACTTTGACGACAAATCATAATACATAATATAATGTTTTAAAAGTTAAGGGGTGCACACAAGAAACGTGATATTTTGAGCATTTTTTGCTTGATTTTATAAATATTGTATTGTGTTACGGAATCGGAACCTTAGGGAGTGCGACTTGCACTTGGCCAGTTTATTTATATTTCTTTACCATACCGTATTAAACAACTAAAGTATAGTAAACTAGAAGTGACCCGCGGCTTCGACCGCGTTAATAACTTCTTTTTACTTAAAAATTTAATTTTGTAAAAACCTTTCTATCATAAAAGACATTTAAGAAATAAAACCCAAATCGGTTCACCCGTTTTCAAGTGATTGCATGACTAAGGGAAATAGGGATTTTTATTTATAAAACCAGAAAAACCATATTGATTTTCAGACATTTTTACCAACCCCTTGCAAAAATCCTGCAACACATATTTACTTATTTATTACAGAAGTACTTGTGTGAAATATCGAATCGAAAAGTAAATCTATATCTTTAATAAGTAATATCCGGGGGGAATTAAAAAAATCCTTTCTAAGCGGATACCTACGTCATAACAACTATCTGCAATTAAAATTTCAGCGCAATCCAAAGCAATATTGATTTTCAGACTTTGTTACCCCACTCCACCCTCTTAGGGTGCTATTTTGAAAAATCCTGAAACTCGTATTTACTTATATATTTACAGAAGTAATAATGTGAAATGTCGAATAAAATGACTATACAAACTTTGAACCCCGTTCTTAGCGGATACCTATGACAAAATAACTATCTGCATGTCAAATTTCAGCGCAATCCAAAACAATATTGATTTTCAGACTTTGTTACTCCATTTCACCCTCTCAGGTGTGGAATTTCAAAAAAGCATGAAACACATATTTACTTATTTATTTACAGAAGTACTTGTGTGAAGTTTTGAATAGAAAAGACTATCAAATCCATACAAACTTTGAACCCCCATTTCATCCACTAAAGGGGTGAATTTTGGAAAATCCTTTCTTAGTATACCCCTACGTACTATAAATATACCCTCCAAATTTCAAGACTCTACGACCAGCGGTTTAGGCTGTGCGTTGTCTATCAGTCAGTCAGACAGTCAGTATGTCAGGATAAAGATTCTTATAGTATTAGATATATATACAAAAAGCTCTAATAAAACAGCTTTAATAAAAATTGTAAATATGGTGTATTTAAACTTCAATCACAATTTCAGAATAAATAACTAAACCAAGGCAAGGGTACCAATGGAACCCTATCACTGAATCTTCGCTGTCCGTCCGTCCCTCCGTCCCTCTCTCTATCTGCATTTTACAGGGATGTAACCGTAGTAGTGTAGGCCCTAACCGTAATTGGTAGATACTTGAAATTTTCACAAAGTATGTATTATTACTATGCAAGATTTAAAAAAATACTTTATAAAATTTAATATTAAAGGGGGTCCCCATACAAAAGAATGATCCCATTCTTTTGTATGGGGCGTTTCGTATTCGTTTATTTGTGTGGCTGTTTCGTGGACACGGCCGTGTGTTTTACGTGAATACGTCTCGTAATATGTGGCAGATGTACTGGCACCACTCGACCGCATTCATATTTTTACGTTCCCGGCACTGCTTGATTCAATCATATGGTGTTTTAATGATACCATTCGATTGCTTTTAAAAAGCCCTTTCCAAGCGTATACGATCTTTGTATTTCGATTTGAATTTTTGACGCGTTTAGCCCGACATTATATTATATGTTTAGGTTTTAAAACTTTCCATCTTGACAAGTGTATAATCAAAGATAACTTACTAAGCTACAACCTTTTGAATAATAAAAAAAATCACAGTAGTATAAACCTTTGCATTTATAATATTAGTTAGGATTTACGCTTTCCCGGATTATATACCGGAGTTTAAAAAATGTTTTACAAGGATTATTGTTGAATTCACTAGATTTTTCCATGATATGTAAGATCTCTGATATACCTTATTATTATAATAATTTAATATCGTTTACAAAACGAAAAAAATACAACCGACCAAGTCGAGTTGGACTCGCCCACCGAGGCTTCCGTACTAACTTCTCAAATCAGGTTAAAAGACAAGCTTAACTTAGCAGTTCGATCCATAGAAAATGTACTGCACCAACCGCACATAATTAGTTTGTAATTAACTTTTTTTTGTTATTAAACCTATTCCTTTATACCTATTCCTATATAAGTGGTTCAAGACTTTGCTTCTTGCCATATTTCAACATTCTAGGTCAACGGGAAGTACCCTATAGGTTTTGATTCCCTTGTGAAATGGCAATATATACGTAAATATGCGACATAATGCGGTCATATCTTTTGATCGCGTTGACTTACGGGTTTGATTTTTTCACAGCCGAAAGATACCGTAGACTGTAGACCCAAGTATTTTAGTATAAGTTTCAACTTGATGCCTCGACGCATTACGGAGATAAAGAGTGTTAACAGACGGACAGACAGAAAGATAGACAGACAGCCAGACGGACAACAAAGTGATCCTATAAGGGTTCCTTTTTACCCGACTACGGCGAAGCAAAAAGGATGGTTATGTTTTTGACCGGTATGTATGTATGTATGTAAGTATGTATGTATGTTTGTATGTATGTTCATCTCTTCCCTTATATCTTCTAAACTACTTATCATAATCTAACAAATGAGGTGTCGTTAGACGCGTCTTATTTGTCTGCTGGTTATAGGCTATGTGACCTCACAACAAATTGAATGTGACGCCCTAAAGGGGACGAAGTACAGAACTAAAAAAAAAAATCACTTCACCCCATTGTGTGTGTGGTATCGTTGAATAAGGATTTTAATGTGAAGATAGGGTTTAGTACATCATATTTTTTTGGGGCGTAGCGTTGGCGAGATATATCTCGCCGAAGTCAAGAAAACTAATTTTTACCCCACGGCGTCGCAAAAACAGTTGGGAGGGTTATATGTTTGTTGATCGCTGTGTATGTATCTAAGTATCTTGACATGTTAACATGTATACATCTATCCAAAAACCCCAAAATGTTTTAAATAAAAATAAGTTCAAAAACTAAAACCCGACTACTGAAAAATCACTCTCTAAAAAGTATGAAACAAGAAAATATTCTCATCTGAGATCGCTATGTACAAACTAATCAATATGTATCGTGCATTATACAAACAACTAACTTGTAATAAATATTTTATTGTATTTCATATATATTCATAGTGGTGTTCAGTGGATACCCGTGGTGGTATGTTACTTTGCAGAGTGTATTGTTTTGTTACGGTAGGTGACATACGACCACGGCTACTTTTTAGAGAGTGATTTTTCAGTAGTCGGGTTTTAGTTTTTGAACTTATTTTTATTCCTTTTAAGGTACTGAGCCCTAATTAAAGGGGGTCCCCATACAAGAAACGTATATTTCCGGCAAATTTTGTTTAATCTGTCTGAACCCTAATTCTCTGCAGGTCCGACTCTCACTTAGCCAGTTTATTTATGTAGATAAGTTCAGACAACTTATGCTGGCGGTACGAAGTTGCCGGGTCAGCTAGTTTTTTAAAAACATATTTCCCTCCTTTTTTATTCTCTTTCAAAAATAACGTAGTGAGGCAACACAAAATACATTTTTGAAGTTAGCAACACAACGCGTTCATCGTTGCCTAGCAACGTGTTTGTAGCTTGTAAATCAATACAGCACGCATCAGCAGTTCGGCACCCTGGTTTACTCTATGGTCAGCACCATTAAATAGGTACTCTTTCAAAATCAAATCTGGTCGGCCCAAAGAACCGTACGTGCATAATTACGTGAAATATTACACCTAAAATAAATTAAAAATATATATTTGGTACTCGTAAACATAAATTAATGTTTTAAATAAACGAAACGATGACAATGAACTTATACAAATTATTTAGTTGCAACGTTGAGATTCAATACAAAGGATGTTTGATATCGAAAGCAATGTTGTTTACATTAATGACTACTGTGCTTAATATTATTTTACCATTCGTAGTGGCATACAGGAGTAGAGGTAAATGGCCAGGCGTTTCCTCATAATTATTGCGGTAAATCATGATATAGCTAATACATTTTCCATGTTTAATTAATTGAAAACAAACAGAATTATAAAATCCAATCAACGTGACAAACAAAACACTACTTACTAACTAACCTAACTAGGGTTGTGTGCTGCCGGAACACCGTTACGTTACTTTTCTGGTAGATACCTACGCTTATATCTACTTATACTTAGGTTATATTACTACTATTTTTTTAGGGTTTTGGCTTAGGTCATACAGATTTTTTGAGCAGCCACGAGTGCATTTCACGTACGAATACTTATTAATAGCGGAAACTGAAGACCCTAGTCGTCCTATAGTGTGTGGCGAAGGAGCTATATTAGAAGATGACATGCTTAATGGAGAAGAGAACTGTGCAGAAATAGAGGTATGACTTTACGTACTATTTAATACATTTTAAATTTTATTTTATTTAGCTATGTTTATCTACTTCAGAAACATCAATATTTTCAGTAAAAATACCCTATTCTTTTACTTTTTAAAGAACCTACTTAACTGCTGTACTATTCTGATTGCTGTAGTCACCTAGGTTCACCTGGTTCACCTAGGCTAAAGCCGGTTACATAGCCTTCATAATAGGTATTATCGAACGTGGCTAATATCCGCGACTTACAGGCAGATTTCTGGATATTGCATATTAAGTAGTAATTACCAGTACACATTACCACGGTAATGTTATTTATATTAACGTTACATTACTGAACTTTGCAAGCAAATTAAGAGGCGTAAGTCGTGGATGTGATATTGGACGTTCGGACGTCCGATAGATGCCTATGCCAACTATTCATTATTCTGTGCCTATGCTTAACCCAAACGACTGCACACTTATTACTTATCGGACGTGGCTATCAGCCACGACTTATTTGCGGACGCATCCGATAGTTGTTTATGTTGCCGGTTTGATATCGATTTACAAAACATCCTGTATAAACCTCTCAGAGGTATAGTCTGAGATAAAACTGTTATTTTAAATTATTATACTCTGTAGGTGATATCAAATATTTTCCAGGTTCAAGAGTACGACAATAACAGAGATGGTTTCAACGACTTCATAGATTTCAAGGTTCACCTGGTAGTTCCCTCTGATCACACCATATCTTCTGTCATGTTGATGCTAGCTTTGGACTACCAATTGAAGGTAAATACAATTCAATAATATATTCAGTGTAGGTACTTAGTTACAAAGTAAACGCAGTCGATATATCTACTTACTTATTTGTTACTTACTTACGGTACTTAGTTACTGCTTAGCTGCTGATCTTTGTACGTTGGTATTTATGGGTAACCTTACGGTTGATGTAAATACATAATAATTATGTATTAGTATTTATAGGTATTATGTATACGGAGGGGTATTACGTATATATACAGGATTATCCAGATTAAATGGGATAATTAATAGGTAAAGGAAGTGCTTATTGCTGTAACTATGTGCAAGCATCACAGTATGTATTCTTAAGGTAAACAATGTATTCGTCACAAGTTTTATGTTTTTCACCAACATGACTTTGAGATAATATATCATCTGAAGACCTATCAGGTCAGATTGATATAATTTATATGTAGGTAATAAGACAACTCCCAAGACATAAACCCTACTCAAGAAGGAAAAGCCGTCAAGTGCGAGTTGGCCTCGGGTTTCGTACAAACTTTTCAAAATAGATTAAAGGACAAACTTATTGCAGTCCGATCTTAGATCGATGCCTTATAGACACGGTTAATTCACAAACCGCAAATAAGGGTATGTAACAGTAAATTTTGTTTTTAGCTAAACTACATAAGTATTTACTGTTTTCAGATTTTTCCCTTAAGTGCTGCTTGTCAAATTTCATAATCCATGATTGAATGCAGACCATAATACATAGGTTTTGATTCTCTCGTGAAACCGCAAAATATGCAACATAGACGGTCATATCTCTTCATCATCATTCATCATAGTTTTCTAACAAATAAATATTAATTCATTCATTCATCGCATTGACTTACAAGTTTGTTTTTTTCACAGCTGAAAGACACCGTAGATCCGACTATTAATATAAGTTTTAACTTGATATTTCTACGGCGTAGAGTTTTCTTAGGAAAGCGTAGATACTACACGTTTCTGAGAAAATTAAGGGTCTGGACAGACGGACAGAAAGATAACAAACAAACTGGTGTAGTGATATAGACCTAAGGGTTCCTTTTTAGGGTTCCGTACCACAAAAGTAAAAATAATAAATTAAATAAATCAAAAAGTATTAACAATATTAATAAATAGGTATTAAGAATATAGGTAACTACGTGATCACCATCTTCGACCACATCATCGCTTACCACCAGGCGAGATACGTATCAAACGCTAGCCTTGTAAATATAAAAAAAACTACTCTTTATTGAACATTATACATAATTCTGAGACTTAAAATAAGTTATAATATCGCGGTACAACACTAATTTTATTTACCTCGACGTTTCGACCAAGTTGCATTGATCAATTCATTGATCGTGGACACAAGAAGACTGTCGAGATAAATGGTCACGAGATTTCGAAAAAAATGTTTCAGTGCGATAAGTCTCGTATTCTAATATTTATAGTGTTCAGATAGCGAGATTTTAAGAGACCACTAAAAATTTCGGACTTTTTTGATAGGCAAAATGTCAATAGGCACTCTTATCGCTAAAGCGATCTCTTTCAGACAATAGAGGATATAAACAATAAAATAAAAATACTAAACAATTGAGATCCTTATTTTTGAAAAGTCACTGAAAATTTTCCATTAAAAATGTCGACTTATAGGTATATTATCTTATCAATTATCATACTTTAATAGGCAGTCTTCTAAAAGCGATTTCTTGCACACAACCTCGGGTACTACCTAAATTAAGGCCATAGTGCTAAAGTGGCCTAATTGCCAACTCTTTTATAAATAGGTGTTGCCCGCGACTTCGTCCCCGTGGTATTGAAGATAAGGATAAGTATAAAGTATCATGAAGTTTAATGACGTTTCATATTGCCTATACAACATGAATAGAACAGTAGACCTCGCGTGCCTTTATAACCGACACATTCCCCTGGCTTAGTAAAGCCATTTCAGTGTTTGGAAAAATAGGGATATAAGTTTTTATTATTATTGACGCTACATCAAACTTCGGTCACTTTCCCTCTCCACTCCCCCCTTTTGGAAATGTTTTCGCAACATCTTATGTAAAATGAAGTCCTTAGTGTGTCTCTCAAATTTGATCGAAATCCGTTGATAAATAACGCTACAGCAAACTCCCCATCTTTTCCCCCTTTAGCAATTTTTATCCCACATCTTATTTAAAATGAAGTCCTTAGTGTCCTCTAAAATTTGATAGAAATCCGTCGATAAATAACGTTACAGCCAACTTCTCCCCTTTCCCCTCTATTTACCCCCCAATAAAAAAGCAATAACTTGAAGAATCTATTTTTGTACTAAGATAAATAATATTGTAAATCTAATATATAAAATTCTCGTGTCACAGTTTTCGTTGCCATACTCCTCCGAAACGGCTTGACCGATTTTGATGAAATTTTTTGTGCTTATCCGGTATCTATGAGAATCGGCCAACATCTATTTTTCATCCCCCTAAATGTTAGGGGTAGTCCACCCCTAAATTTTTTATTTTATTTTTTAGACAAAATTTTTATTTTTTTATTTTTTTATGATACAACATACAAAAATACATACAATCCTCAATTTTCACCTTTCTACGATCAACCCTTATTTTTTAATAGCCATTTTAGTAATTTAATCATTTTTCCTCCATACTTACTTACAATAAGTAAGCTATTTTTTGTCTACACTAGAAATTACTACGAAATTATTTATATGGCAAAACAACGTTTGCCGGGTCAGCTAGTAAATATATAAATATCTATCTTCGTTTGAATTAAAATTAGTTATATTTTCTGTTTGTTGTATTACAATAAGTCGTCAATAAATATTTGTTGATCAAACACATACGTTTTCGAAAGTAATTATATTCCCTTCAACCGGCCCTGTCGTAAAACATGTTCCTACCTGACATGTCTTAAGGATATTCTCTCTTCCAATTGCCAGGTATTTACAAAAAGTCTAGGCCTAGCCTAGCCTTCATATAAACTTGCGAAAGCCCTTAGGTCAGCCCTGTCACAAAATTATTTCTTAATGAATGTCTCCAACTCGAAACTTGCGAGTACCCTTAGACCTCCTTAATCCGGCCCTGTCATATAATCTGTTCTTAGCAAAATTAAATATTTACTAATAAGTACCTCTCTGCCGAATTTCAAGTTTGTAGCAATTTTGTTACATGAAGGATTTCCATACAAACTTGCGAGAGCCCTTAGACCCCCTTAATCCAGCCCTGTCGCAAAATCCGTTCTTGGCGGACGCCTACTAACTATAAACCACCTCGCTGCTAAATTTCATATTTGTACGTCAAGCGGTTTTCGAGATTTCGTGATGACTGACCTTTCGCTTTTATATATATAGATAGATAGAATAGAATAGGAAACCCTATTCCCTAAATGCCAGAGTGGCCTATCTGAAAATAAATATATAATTATAATATCTAGCCCTAATTTTAATTTCTTAACACATCGACATTCTAACCTATATGGCTTAGGATGTCGATGCTTAAACATAATTACATATCTCTAAGATTTGGCTAGCATAGAATAACCAAAAACTTGTTTGTTTCTATTGTTAGGCCACTTTGGCTCTCATGGCCTCAAATAATGAAGGACAAACATTTTATTGTTGCAGACAATTTGTCCTCTTCACATGCAGTCGCTTGCGGTCATCACGAAAGAATTCTCGATACCACCATCTGGCTTCAAGTACTTTGGCGACCTCCAATTGTACCAAACATCGCATTTGCCTTGCGAATGGAACGTCGTCGACACAAAGTACAATAACTCCTTGTTCAGCGCCTTGGAAGAGGGATCGACCTTCACTTACGTCGTTGATTCTATTTTGGAACGATATTTTAGAAGAGAAGGTAAGTTTTACAAAGTTTGAGGGCCATCGGGCCTCATGCACCTGATATTGTATTGGGCCTATGGTCAGCTTTGACACCAGAGGAACGCAGGTGTCAATTCCGGTCGTGCGCATTTCAGAGGCCCTCCGAGGTGAAGGAAGGGCGAAACAGAATTCTCAGATGTGAAGGAAAACGTCGTTATATAATATCGTTTAAAAACTAAAAAACAACAGACTTCAATGCCGCGCTATTCATTTTCAGTACCAATTTTGAGATGTTTATCTCAATATCTCTGTAGATACTTATCATATGTACCTCGATAAAATTACCATGGTACCACACTTGGGATATCGCCTTTTGAACAAAAAAAGAATAATCGAAATCGGTTCATAAACGACGAAGTTATCCGCGAACAAACATAAAAAAAAATATATATATATATACGGTCGAATTGAGAAACCTCCTCCTTTTTTTGAAGTCGGTTAAAAACCGCCGGCTTAGTAAGCTGACAGGATACAGTTAGTAGGCAAGCTTGTATGAAACTACTAACGGTCCCTGCATGGAGATAGAACGCTGTCTAATGTAGAGGTGCTCGTTATATTAGATAGCGGTTAAAAAACGCAGATTAAAAAATATAGCAGACGCAGTCTGCTTTTTATATTTACAGCACACTGCTTTCTGAGGCGTAGCTTCGCACAATCATAATTTGTTTATCAATGAAAAATATGCGTCGTCTCGTCTGTATTACTGTTTAACATTCTTATTTTAATTATCTAGGTATGTAAAATATAGTAAATTTCAAAACGCGCTAATTTTATTTTAATCTCTCAGTGTTCAACAGACCAACGAAATCGCACACTAATATAACATGAAATATGTATAGAATGAAAATGTGTCGCCAAACAACTAATGTGTTCCGGCAGCTGTCCTGAGAGACAGTTAAATTTCATATTTTAGATCTACCTACGTTTGATTACAAAGCACCGACGATTATACGAGGGCGGCACTGAAAATTTCGGGAATCAAGGAAGTGACAAAACATTACTATTTAAAAATGTATTTATTGCTTTTCGAAGTATTCTCCGCGAAATTTGACACATTTTTCCATACGATGGAACCAATAATTGAAGCAACCATTCCATTCGGAAGTTGGGGTCTCCAAAATGGCCGTTTTGTAGGCGTCCACAGCTTCTTCAGGTGATAAAAAACACCCACTCGTGATTGGATTTTTTGTTTCGGGTTCGTACGCGTATATCCGGGATTCGTCACCTGATACGATTTAGACGTCGCGATCTTGTTGCTTACTACGCCTCCTGAGGGACTAGGTACATCGGACATGAACGTAACCTAGGTCGAGACAGTCGACAAAAATAGTAGTGAGAAGGTAGTATATAGTATATATAGGTAAATAGCTGCTCACCGCGGCTTCGCCTGCGTTTAAAAGTACCCATGTGTTAATCCAGGTTGAAAAGAATATTCGGTATGCAAAATTTCATCTAGATCCCTTCAGCCATTTTTGCGTGAAAGAGTAACAAACAAACATACATCCATCCATCTATACTCACCAACTTAACAACCATCTAGATGGCGCTGGAGTAGTTCTCCTTGTAAATATTGTCTAAATGTATGACATCCTGCATCGCGCAAATTATATTTCCCACGATGTTAAAACCAGATGCACTTACTTCGTTAACAAACATTTTATCATTGGAACGCTTTACATAACATTTCCCATTTATAATATCATTAAAATAGTCGGTAGGTACTTACATCATAATCAAACTTGTTTCAGTGACAACAAAAACAAAACTAGCATTTTCAAGGAATCACAATGGACACACAGGCACTGTAGACCTCAAGTTCAGTCTTCGGATTCCAGAGGTGGAGGTCCTATACACGCCGAGTGTATTGCAAGAGTTCAAATGGGCTTGGCCCCAATATCTGTCTCTATTTGTTGTGTTCTTTTGGTTGTTTGAACGAATCAAACGGTTTGTTTTTAGAAAACGGTTGTTAATGGCCTGGGAGGTAGTGCCATGGAAGAAGTCATTACTCACTTAGAAGTAAAATAGAATAAAGGAATTCTTGTGTACCTAATAAGTAGATACCTAAGTGAAGACTTCTCTAGATGGACACGAAAAATGTATGTAGGCACTGACTAACTAATTCTATTATGTAGTTAGTTCTGATCTCATAATCTGATGTTTTTGTATTGACGTTGTCCGTGTCCGTTGTAAGTGTGGTAAGAATTATATATATATATAACTATACCCCGCGGCTTTTACCTATTTTAATCCTGGTTATAAACCTCCCTCTTAAATCACTCTATCTATTGATGAAAACCTTATTAAAATCCGTTGCATAGTTTAAAAGATCTAACTGATCTAAGCGAACTAAGAGAGAGGGACAGACGGCGGTAGGCAACGTTATTTTATCCAATTAAAGATTAGGATCCCACAGAGTCTTCAGACAAAAGTCTTCAATCAGTGCGTCCTACCCGTCATGACATACGAAGCCGAATCGTGGACACTCACGGTTGGAATGGTCCACAAATTTAAGGTCGCTCAGCGTGCTATGGAGAGAGCTATGCTCGGAGTTTCTCTGAAGGATCGAATTCATAATGAGGTGATCCGACAGAGAACCAAAGTCACCGATATAGCTCACCGAATTAGCATGCTGAAGTGGCAATGGGCCGAGTCGTGGACACTCACGGTTGGAATGGTCCACAAATTTAAGGTCGCTCAGCGTGCTATGGAGAGAGCTATGCTCGGAGTTTCTCTGAAGGATCGAATTCATAATGAGGTGATCCGACAGAGAACCAAAGTCACCGATATAGCTCACCGAATTAGCATGCTGAAGTGGCAATGGGCCGGCCGTGACATAAGCCGAAGAACCAACGACAGCTGGGGTAAACGAGTTCTTGAGTGGAGACCGCGAATCGGCAAACGTAGCGTAGGACGCCCTCAGACTAGGTAGAGTGACGATATCCGCAAGGTGGCTGGCAAGAGCTGGATGAGAGTAGCCGAGGATGGCACTCAATGCACTCAATGGCGTGAAGTTGGAGAGGCCTATGTTCAGCAGTGGACGAGTATAGGTTGATGATGGAAAGATTAGGACGTCGATGATTAAAGATGATGAATAATATTTGACGACGACTATTTTCGTCTTCAAGTATTATTATCTCACAATACATGTAGAAAGGAACGGATGCATATGTCTTTCTATCGTATTTACTTTTGTTTTCAGATGAAAACAAAAGTACATATGCATCATGACTAGATAGTCATGAGACCATCGACGTCATAGCAATACGTCGATGCATGAGACTGCCAATTATTATAGTTTATGACAGCATGTTTTAACACCTGTAGGTTTTGTTTATTGCTTTTGACTAAATAAATTACTGTCGGGACACGATAAACTATCGCATTGTTATTACACATACGTATGTTATTACACATTCGAAATTATATCGGGTATTTGGAATCAATAAAAACAATTAGTAATTTAAATTTCCCGCTGTCGCTAGAATAATAATCGAAATAAAAACTGAATATAGTATTTACCAAAAATGTTCTTTCATAAAGCACGATGTTTTTTTAAATAACGCCTTACGCGAAGTGATGGCAATATTTTGTGGAATATCGTAGAAAGCGGCAATAATAAAATGACAGAAGATTTCGTCAATAGCTCGTGTAGGATAGCGGGTGTAAAATTACTTATAATATAGAGTCAGTATAAAATGAATGTACTTTCAAATGTTGCACTAGTAACTGCCATACTGGTACGGATTTTGCGAGCCATCAACAGGTATGCGGACCGCATGCGATCGATGCGAAAAATGCATAATGCGGTGTTCGACACTAGTAGATATTAAAAACAAGATGTAAAAAGAAGGGTTTTACAAGCTTTTATTTAACTTGCAATGTATGTATGTAACTATGTATGTACGGCTGGAATCTAGGAAGCTAAATTAGACCCACTTGCCGATGTCCGATTGGACTCAAATTTGGTGAACTTATGTATCTTCGGTGACAATACAATGATATGATACCATGGAGCTGGTCTGATGATAGAGACGGAAGATGGCGATAGGAATTTCTAAACTAAACAAGATAAACCCATCGAGTTTGGGCTCGATTGATTCGACTAGAGGAGCACTTTACGCTTAAACAATATACAGGGACTGACAATGAAGCTGGAAGGTGGCCACATAGTTAATATAGAACTGGCTTGGCGCCTTTAGATCCATGCCGAGATGTTCTTCAGTTGAATTTCAACTACCTACTTTTACTGTTAAAGCATGAAGGTAGTTTAAGAATCAACTGCCTTGGCTGCCCATGATGTACCAAGCTGTTAAAAGCGACATCTATTCCAAAGTTTTTAATAAAATATCATCTTTAAAAACTTCATGTTTTATTCAACAACAATGATATACCTACTTAGCTAATGATTATAATATATACAGTCAGTTACTGGGTCAGTGTTAGTGTCGGCAGTTGACCACCGAAGTCTGTGGAAGACTTGGTGTCCAGTTCAGCTCGGTTGTCTTCTATGATGAAGGTCTTGCCTGTGTAGTCATCGAGTTGGACTAATAAATATCTGCATAAGTAGTTGCCATATTCATTCTGTAATGCAAAATAATGCATTTATCAGTTTTCATATACTTTTTATTAAAACTTCTACTGATTTGACTGAGGCAGTAACTCTCTGTCAGCAATATATGTACAGTAGAGTCCGTTTATAATGACATCGAAAGGAACTGACAAACAAGTCATAATAAGCGGACGTCATACAAAGCGTTTTGTGAAATGAAAAACCTTTTTTATGTAAATATGAATGTACTTAAGTAGTTTAATACATAAACATAGTTCAAAACAAAAACGAGCCACGTGCCGAACGTCGTCGGGAATCAACGAACATTACTGAAGGTGTACAGAATCATGTCGGTCATTATAACCGGACATAATTTCCATTTTTGTATTAAAAATGGGTCATAATAAGCAACATGTCACTGTAAGGGAAGTAGGAAGTCATTATATCCGACTATTTATAAAGAATTTCATATGAAAACTAAACTTCGTAGTATAGTTACGTCATAATAACCGGTTGGTCAATATAGGCGGAGTCATAATAAACGGATTCTACTGTATATGTATTTTGATGCTCCTTATCAATTTTTCACTGGACTACAAAAGTTAGATCGATCAACATAAGTTACTGTCCCAACTAGTTTGTGTGTAATGTCGATATGCTTTTTTAACTTCTCATATACCCGAATGTAGATCCATACAAGATAAAAGAATTTTCATTGTGTCTGGAATATATGCATATGAGAGGTTAAACAATGGCCAAGACAATAACCAGAGGATACTTTTAGCATCATCTAGCATCCAGGTATCCTGTGCAGAAATAAGGTATTGGCCTATTCAATAGATGTAATTGGATGGCATATGACAACTAGTTGCATCCCATGTTTTCGAGTGTCAAAATATTCAATGTCATATTCCACTGTATTGACAATTCCTGTGCAAAATTTAATTAAAAATGGATCCGAACCATTTAACAGAAGCCATGAAGGTGCAAAAAACAAATTTAATTTCACATGTATTATACAGGGTGTCCCGTTACTCAACGTCAAGCGGGCACGGGGTGAGGGGGAGTCACAACAGTCCCGGGAAAAATAGGAAAAAAATCCTTATCTGTTAGTAAAATTTTAACTGGCAAATTTATAAAAATGAGGAAAATGGTCACTTTAAATTATATCTTCAGGTCCTGTGGCCATAAATTTCACAATTACTGATGTGACCCCCCCCCCCCCCCCCCCCCCCCCCCCCCCCCCCCCCCCCCCCCGCTTGATGTTAAGTAACGGGACACCCTGCATACATTGGAGGTAATTTCTAATAAAGTTGACATTGAGTAACGGGACACCCTGCATACATTGGAGGTAATTTCTAATAAAAAATTTTAAATAGATAGTGGTCAAATGCGCCATATAGCCTATATGATATTAAAAAAATATATATATTTACCTGTCTCATATCAACTTCTACAACACCCTTGTTCCTTATTCCCTTGATATAGAATCTCATCCTCATGTGTGTCACTCCATCCCTAAGGTACAGGGCGTGGCTGACGTGCGTTCTTCGCCTCCTGGTCGTCTCTTCACCATAACCTTTGATTGGGGCTCCTAGAGCATCTTCAACTCGGGGATCCTGAAAAATGACAGAAGTGATCAATGAGACAATTTGTTTACAACACATATCCTGCAGAAATAAATCAGTTCCATAACTGTATTTAGGTAAACATATACACGATACAGTGGTAGGTTTATTATTTTATTCACTTTTTTATAAACCACACTCACAGCTTTTCACGATTGTAATTATTTCCATCCAGGGTTGCCTGGAAGAGATCATTTTAAGCAATAATACCACCCGTCTACACTATTAGATGTAAATCATTTAGTTTTAAGTGTTTCTGTTTTTTAAGAGGCCAAAAGTCTATCTATCTAACAATCTCCTTTGCCAGCATACATCATCTATACCAGGGGTGGCCATCTGGTTGATCGCGATCGACCACTCGATCACGGCTATTAGTCCAGTCGATCATGGCAAGGCAAAAACATATAAGTACTTAGTTGATTGTGGCAATGCATAAAACATCAAGTACTTAAGTTGGTAGATCACACAGGGTTTCGTCAGTATAAACAGTTGGCCACCCCTAATCTATACAAAGGACTCTTGGTAGCACCAATTTTATGAAGATTAATGTTTAAATTGAAGTGTCCTGTGATAAGGTCATTATAAGACAAAGATCTTGTCTTGCTGCTAAGTTCTTTATTCATAATTTTACTAGCTCACTCAGGCAGTGCTTTTTTTTTTGTTCACTGTCAGTTTTATTATTAGTCAAGTTACAAGGCTAGATATCAAGGGTGTTAAAAATAAATGAACCTATAAAAGCAACATCTAAAATATCTAAATTTATTACCTTCATAATCTTTATCTAAACTTACATAGATACCTTTAGAGACGTTGCATATGAATGAGTCACAGAGCAGATAACAAATTATGTAAACAACATCAATCTTGCGAAGGATAGACCAAGATTTATGGACGTAAAACAAACACTGCTTACATTTTTGCACTTTTCTAGCGCATCTGAGTAGATGCTGTTAGGACTGTTGCTTGAAACAGCTCTCGGAACACGTAGAAAAATATTACACCGGTAACCCCTACACCGAGCAAAATTACACCAGTGTATGAAACAGTCTTAGTGGTCTCCTTTATCTTCTCTCCCAGCGGTCGCACATCTGTTGAGACATCAGCTCTTTCCGAACTCTTTGCCAGGCCCCCTTTCCTTTCCGAAGAGTAGGAACGAGGGAAAGTAATTTTAGATGTTTGTAAAACCACTACACGACTCGTGCTGCACGTTCGCAGGACTGGTAACAGCTTTGATACGATAGTCATTATTCGCACACGGATTAAACCCTTACTCTAAATTAATAAGCCTCTATCCAATTCTATTCTCAATTAATTTATTTTTGGAAAACAATTGTATTATCGTACCGTACCGCAGGCAGAACCCAAGACCCGCGACACTGTATACATACATATGTATACATAATTAAATAACTCAGAATTATGAACGTACTTTGTACCAACCAACACTGTAAAAATAAATGTATAAGCATAATACCACAGATTATATAATAGTTACTACGTAAATAATATTTTCCGTTGTTAGGTTGGCTACACAGTAAGTTCATAATTCGGGTATCAGCAATGTAGGCAAGTGCCAACTCTTATAACGTAGTTGTTTATTATAACGTAACTGTTTGTTAACATGCTGTAATTACTGTCAAACAAAATGTCATAGTCAGCTGCTAGCACTGACCTGCTACATATCGCCTATGGCTGCTTTATACTTTGATTTATTCTGTGCCAAATGACATTACAATACAATGTACCTTACCACCGTGGATGGAGTATTAAGTGGATGTGGCATTTAAATAACAATAATAATATGAGAAGGATAAAATTATACAATCACTAGTATGAGAGAGCGAGATGAACACCATTTTTATATCCTCCTCTGCGTATGCGATTAAACTGGTTCCAGCACTGTATGGAACCAAGTTCTAGTGCACCCATTGGCTCTCACCCGCTGACCAAATTATGTTGTTCATATTATCTTATAGTTGGCATATATATCACGTGTTCATCATTTTAGTCGGGTTATATCTCTATAGCTATTTCATTCGCATACAGTGCTACAAGGATCATTTGGCACGTGGCCAAAATCAGTACTAACACCGTCATCTTGTAAAGTGTCACTTATGATCACTTTTGACAGGCAGCTGGAGATGATATTTGCTGTGGATATTTCGTGGTTTTATTGTAATAAAAATATCTCAAAATATGCCAGAAGTGATAAAAAGTGGTGTTAGAAAGTTGATGCTACAAGTAGAAGATTTTTATTTTAAATAAAAGCAGTCTAGCGTTTCGATAATTCATTTGAAAATGTAAATGAGCGCGTCGCAGCTACAACAGGTAAGTGTTACCATACCATACCTTGTAACTGTCCCTGTTATTACAAAAAAATACTCATTCATATTTTGTTGCCTTACGTATATACAGGGTGCGGTGTATTATGAAAGTATTTACTACTCGAGTAAAATAATAATAATACTGTTTGTTAGGTTTAATATTTACCTAAGATCACAAAAAAAAATATCGCCCTAGCGTAAAGGGTTGAGCAGAAGAACATTTTTTGTGAACCAAAGCAGCGAAAGACAAATACATAAAAAAATGTCATATCTCATAAACTATCCAAAATGGTAGAAAATACGTGGGGTTCAATAGATGCGCAGTGAAGTCCTCTACCACCCTGCTTCGTTTGATCCATCGGCTGAATCACTCTGTATAGTACTTAGGTATTAAATTAACTTTACGTATGGTTAAGTACCTATCTACTTAATTGTGCTGCCCTTTTTTTTCTCAGATATTGCGGTTATCACCATATCATTGTGATCGTTATCCTATTAAAATAAAGGAGGTAAATATTTTGAAGTCATCCAATCAAATGCCAGAAATGGTACATAATGCTTTTGATTCCATTCCTGTCAATGAATGGCGCAATCGTTTCGCCAAGAAACTAGAAGAAGAGTATCGGAAAAGAGATGGATATTTGGACGAACCTTTCATCATACAATTATGCTCTGACAGTGAAGAAAGCAGTTACGATGATGATTTTGAAGATACAGATGGTGAATAATTTCATATTATGCAATATCTTCTCAATATAGTTAATGCAGAACATAATAACAGAAAAAACAATTATTAAAAACTGTTTTATTATTTCATATAATATACATAATTTTTATTCTCATGTTATAAATCCTATCATCAAAACAATTGCTAAGTTTAAATTTCATTACGGTCGAGTTAAACAATTCCCTAAAACTAGGGAGATTTTATTAGGTGCTAATTCTAATTCCACACCCACGCCCTCATGGCAATGTCATCCAAGTGCCAAATGATCCTTGTAGCACTGTACGCTAATATTCTCTACATATATATATACTTTCTCTATGCTTACCACAGACTAAGTAGATAATGCTACCTTACATTTTCCATGTTGTAAATTGGTAATTTTAGCATTTATTATGGTAGAGATGCTCTTTTTCTTTCACTTCAGTACAGAATATACAAGACAAAACATAAAACCATTTCACAAAACTCATGCTATAATGTTTGGAATATCTTGGCAACATAACAGTTGTTATCGATTTTAGGAGAAGCAAAAAGTATTCGTTTCAATTCATTGAATAATTATTTTACGAGTAACGTGTGGATAAGGAGCGCCTATGGTGCGAGTGATGTGTTAGCTAGTGCACATACAAATCTTTCAGTATTTCTTCCACACAAAGGAACTGAGAATTAATTGCACGAAAAATGGATTGGATAATTTCTGATGAGCTGGGGCTCACCGTAGGACACTTGGTGGGTTGGGGAGCAGCTGGCGCTATGATAATTGGCGGCGTGGCTCCATATATCCCACAGTATAGACAAATCAGAAAGACGCAAGATGCTGAAGGGTTCTCTTTGTATGTTTGCTTGGCTCTACTTATTGCCAACACACTGAGGATATTGTTCTGGTTTGTATCATTTATTGACTGTACTTTCAAAGTGCAGAATAAACGTGTTGTAACATTGTTCCCTACTTATTTTCAGGTTTGGAAAGCGCTATGAACTTCCACTTTTGATTCAGAGCATCGTTATGAATATAACAATGTTTGTGATGATTTATCTCTGTGTATCAGTTCGCAAAAAGAACCAAATTGTTAGAGCAAGGGAGCGAATATTCACAGGTGAGTAATCATATCATTTATAATTTGAACTCTATTAGAATCCAAGCCATTAATATATTACTATTATACCATTATCAGATACCATACAGCAAATAATTTATAATCTACTACAAGATAAATTTTATTATCAATATAATAATCTTCCTTTGAACGTATGAAGTTGTGCCTTTACTTTTATTTACATATATATTTTATTATTTGAATTCAGGGTTTCATTACCTGTACTTATCAAATAATTGTTTATGTTGTGCAATTCTGATAATGAACTTTTTTTATGTATGTATTAATTTATTTTATTATTATTTTATTTTTATGTTCTTTCTGGTGCTGGTGTGATTGGTGACATTAGGTGCAATATTCATGTTATATATACTGTTGTGTTGTGTGAACGGGTCAGCCCAGCCGGACGAAACCGCCCGGTGGCTGGACCAACGCACTGGAGTTTCGGGGGCGGAGAAACCGCACCGCTTCTATGGTGAGTGCCAGCATGTAACCAGCTGTGCTCGTCTGATCTCTGGTCCACATTTATGTTGTCAAATTCATTATTCGTCACATTTTTCTTATCACAATTAAATGTCACACATTCTGTGGTTTTATTCTTTTATGTTGAATGGGGTATCACGTAACTTAGTTCATGTGCATGTGTTGTGATGATAGAAAAGCTTCGATTGTTTATGCCATAAACACATTTTGTTTTGCATTGAGGTTTATTACTAGAAGTTCTGTTGGAATAGTCATAAGAATTCTGCCAGTTTGCTTCATTCGAAAATATACTGTCTGTAATGTAGTCAATCTTTGTAAAAAATTTTCTCTTCACATTTGCCTTCTCAAAAAACGAGGAAAATTTATTTGAATAATAAATCAGATGTCTTTACTACTGCTCAAAACCTGTACTGTATCTCGATAGTACCTATAGTTACTTATACTCATTTAGCACATGTGCTGTTAATATATGTTTACATAGGTCTCTTACATGTCTCATTATTATTAAGATTTGTCCACACCGAGCTTCATAAAGGGCATTGCTCTCATTTCGATGTTTGTATCTGTGAATGAAATGTGACTAGGTCAAAGGGTCAGATGACTTATCTATATATGTCGCAAGTGTTCCGCATGTTAACCTAATGTCATTGCAAGCATTGTATGTTTTATCTGTCAATACAAGAGATTGGATATTAAGATGCATATTTACCTAAAGCTCATTGGGTTTTATTTATTATATTTATTTTCTATTATAATATATGGAGCGACAAACAGGCTAGCGGCGTAATAAACCCAATACCCGATTTGACACAAATGACAGTTGCCCTGTTAATATGTTTGCTTTTCTCTTCTTTTATGAAAGCAAAATGTTCTAAGAAACCTCTTACATAATATGTTTACCAAAATTTACTTCAGGTAAAATATGCATTTGATTAGCCAATCTCTAGTCACTACACCTAGGACAATGGATTACAATCGTCCTAGCACTACACAGTCTCAAATTTTATGTAATAAATTATAAACATATCTTTAAGATAATTTAAGTTTATTTGAATCATATTATAGTTGTTTTAATTCACGTGTGCAAGTTAATTATTTGAATTTTAAAATGTCAAAACAATTAAAATCAACCAACATGCACTTGTGAAAAGGAAGAACTATAATTCCAATCTGATAATTTTTATTACTGTTTTTTTATATTTGTCACACTATTAAAAATGTGTCGAAGTATCTAATAATATTACATTTGTCTTCTGTATATTGTCATTATCAAATTGACCATTAGCACCTATTTTGACAAGGCAAACCAATTCTAACTGATTAAATCAATGGCCCGTTAATGAAGACAATTATTTTTAATTGCTACAAATATTATCGCAAATTAAAATACTGGATAATGTTTAAGGTTGATAATGGTAAAATATGTAAAGGAGATAGCATAGCTTACTCAGTCATTGTCAAAAAGAAACACCCTTAGTAGAATGTCAGGTCAGTTGTAGCTATCATCTACAAATAAATAATAAGCCGTACCTATCCTCCCATCACAAGTTAGAATTATTAGTGGTAGGTGCATTATCGATGTTCTGTCTGATTTTAAAAAGTAACTTACCACAATCATAAAGAACCAAATCTGTCACCATAAAACCTTACAGTGCTCCGGCAGCTAAAACCACCACCCTAAAAGTTATTCTAGGCCCAGCATGTTCACCCTCTTCAACCACATCATCGCTTACCGCCAGTCGAGGTAGTGGTCAAACACTAGCTTATCAGATATTATAAAAATAATGTTTTATTTATGGTTACTGGGATAATTTGAGCACTATGCCTGTTACGCAACAGAGTTTAAAAAAAAACTATAAATTATTGTGCATGATTTGTATGATGTAATTCTTGGAAATGTAAAAATTATGCATAATTATTTTTATTTTCCACTCGCATGTTATGGACTGCACCATAAATTATCTAATTATAAATCTATGATGCTACTCAACCTTGCATAAAGGCCCTGTAACGCACGCTAATTGAAATCATCACTAGAACGAAAGGGAGGAAAATGCAGCTATACATATATAATGTAACAGGACCTTTCGTGATTTTAAGCATCTGCTTTCATTCATAGAAATTTGTTTACTAAATTTTCTCGTATCTAGTATCAATACTCCATATAGTAACACCTTTCCTTTGATGGGCCTTGATTGACACAACCTTAGCAATAGCAGCCATTTTATGTGACATTATAAGTTAGTTATGCACCTTGTTTGTAGGTATTTCCATGCAGGCAAATGTATTGCGGCGCCTCCCATGTTATTCTAGCTCGCTGATTAAACTATACTTTGTAAGGCTTAGCGAGCACAGCGGTTGCGGTGCGTTTATTGTACCGCACACATATTCTGTGAAGTATGGAGGTCATTCATAGAACTGCGCGCATTGCGGTGATTTTTTTTAGTATACATTTTACTATATCGTGCGGTAGAATAAGCAACGCTGTGCGCGCTTAGCTTAAGTGGACACCACCAAGAGAAGGTGGACACCTGCTCAACCTCTGCATAGTGTTGCCATGTGTCCGAACTCTATTCTTTTGAATTTCTACACCACTGTGTGTAATAGAGTGTCTATTGCATAAATGATTATATGCCAATATGTTTTTTTTGTTATATCTATCATTTGATAAAAATAATATGAGTATTGGCAAATCATATTTTTTCTATAGTCACATATATATAAGTAACTGTCGTATTTATAAATGCTTTATATTATTTACATTGCTTTCTTTGGGTAGTATTTTATACATATACTTTATGTAGATCAAAATGATAACACCCTAATTAGTTTACTTAGAACATATTGAAACAGATCATAGATAAGTTACTAGTGTCACTAGAATACATACTGTTATATTATTTCTTTGTAATAGATTAAATATTGACTCCTAGGCAGTTTATAGATACATATTATACTTAGATGTAATTATTTGTATTTGCCTCACATTCTCTGCATGTTTTAATATTTCTCATCTTATGTATTTGTTATATGTTTGCATAGGTATGCTAGAACTAGTACATTATGTATATTATTACATACATTTATGTGAAGTTCAGCTAAATTTTACAAACATTTTACATTTCCTGTTATATTTTACAAATTAAATAATTATCGCTCTTTCACATATTTAGAAGAAAAAAAAATTCCCTCTACAGACACAGTCGTTAGATCTTAAATAAACCACGTCACAGAATAAATAATAGTACATACAAGTTTTTGTGTTGAAATTCCGATCATGTCTGACAAAACTGTTTTATCACAGGTAGTTAAATGTTCACAGTACCTCTCCTCGCTTGCAATATTAAAAAAAAAAACGTTTACCGTATATTTTTCACTATTGCTATTCACTTTTAATAATATATTATCGTTTACTAAAACTTTAGGAAAAGAAACGTAAGGGATAATACTATCATAAATCTCGAAAAAGAAATCATAAATCTCATAAATGACGAAACATTTGCACGTCAGTGTTTTGGCAAAATATGCTGCGCATAATTTAATTTTGTCATCTTTTTTACCATATTTCTTGCATATAAATTTCATTTAGTGTAATTTTTTTATTAAATAACTGCGAAACTTGGATTTTTGAGGGCCCGGTGGCGTAATTGGGAGAACGGTCGGCTTTGATGCCGTGGTACCGAGTTCAAACCGCCGTGCACGAATGAATTTTTCTATCGAAAAATTTATGTGCGCTTCTCACAGTGGCCCTCCGGTGAAGGAAAAACATCGTTAAGAAACCAACAACCCCCGCATGGTGGTAGGACACTATCTAGTGTCCGCCTGGCCAGCTACCACCCTCAAGTTAGAAAATCTGTCGCCAAACATCTAATGTGTTCCGGCAGCTATTCTTGAGAGCCAGTTCCCATTCTAGGCCTAGCGTGCTTACCATCTTCGACCGCATCATCACTTACCAACAGGTGAGACAGTGGTCAAACGCTAGCCTATAATATATAAAAATAAAATAAAAATTTTAGTTAGAATTCACCTCTAATAAGTTTGAAGAAAACTTAATTATTATTGGATCAAAGGGATTTATGGCGTTTTCGTTTACGAATTCTTTCGGACGCGTTCTTGAAATGATACATTTTGAAATAATATTGATAAATATAAACTTTTGGATTATACTCTACTAGCGACACGCCCCAGCATTGCGCGGGTTATAGAGCATTTATATGCCTACATTTTTGCACCAGCTTGTTGCATCAAATTTCAACCTTGGTTATTGACCCCTATAAGCTAGGTATTAAACTGCTGTATGAAAGGCTTAAACTGCTTAGTAAGTATACGATTTTGGAATGAGGTGTTAATCGATTCCTTATTCCATAGGCTATGTTTTTCGTAGGCAGCTTTTAGTTTCTTCTGAAAGTGAAATCTTGTTTGTATCCTTATTTTTTACATCTGATAGACTACCGTTTAACCACCATCACCTGGAGGTAAGCGAGGATGGTGAACACTCAAGGCCTAGAATGGTCCGACTCTCAAAAGCTGTGCAGCCGAAATACACGTAACGTTATAGGGGCAGATTTTCTCCTTGATGGTGGTAAGCTTCTTTCTGGTAGTAAGTCAAGCGGAACATCGATATAACGCTCCTACCAGCCTTCCCTTTTTACATATAGGTGGCAAATAAACTGGCCAATGCAAGTCGGACTCGCACTCGTAGGGTTCCGTACCACACTACAGTATTTTACAGGATCGAGCAAAAAATTCCACTATCATTTTTCGCCAGCAAAAATTAATAATTAATATACATTTTATTTCTTATAACGCCATCTAACGTCTAACGAAGGTGTTAGGGGTCGGCATTTCAATATAACGCCATCTATGGGCGTTTATTTATATTGAAATGCCGAAAAAAACACGTTTCCTGTATGGGGACCCCCTATTATTTTTAACTTTATTCTGTTTTTAGTATTTGTTGTTATAGCGGCAACAGAAATACATAATCTGGGAAAATTTCAACTGTCTAACTATCACAGTTCATGAGATACAGCCTGGTGACAGACGGACAGCGGAGTCTTAGTATTAGGGTCCCTTTTTAGGTTTTATTTTATTTTAGGTTTGGTTTAGGGTTTTACCCTTTGGGTACGGAACCCTAAAAATAACAACACTTTTTATTTCTCCCCAGATATGGACAGGAAGTATTTCTGGGCGTGGACTGACTTCCAAAGCTACATAGATTGTATGCTAGTGTTCTCAGTACTTGGATCGGCTATCACATACTTACTCATAGAGTTCTCGCCGTTTGTGGAGCTTATTGGATTCATGGCAGTGTTCACTGAAGCCATGCTTGGAGCGCCGCAGATAGCTAAGAATCATCAGAATAAAAGCACAGAGGGGATGAGGTATGTTTTACGATACTCCACTTTTATTTATTTAGACTGACAAGCTGTTGGCTACTATTTCATGTGACTGTTACTCTGTGATCTAAAATTGTCTATTCTGCTGACTGACCAGAGACAAAATATTTATGTCAAACAAAGACTAAAGATATAATTTTTATGCACCCGCCATTCTAAGCCAATGTAAGAGAGCACAATGTCTTCTCAGTGCTCCTATAGCCAACCTCACCTGGCAGCGGTGCATCCTACTGACTAGCTCTGGTAGAGGCTCTAGTGACCGACCAATGACGGTATATCCATTCCGAACGACGTAGCGAAATGCCACAGGCCGGTGACGGGCAGTAGCGTCACCGGTGCGAGAGCTACGTCCTGCGATAACTCAACCCGCCTGCCCAGAATAAGTATAGTGCGGAATTACGGACATATCACTTATAGGAAGCACACCACAGCAATGACCTCTAGTTCCCGGTCACCCCGCTATTCCAAGTAGCCAAGGCCACAAAATGAATAATCCTGCGTCAGTTTTTAATATGATGAAAAAATTGTAATCGATAATCTTAGGGTATCATAAGATTGTACTATGTGATTGCTACTTTTAAGGCTCATTTTCATTGGTCTTTCTTTAGAGCTCGCATTCGGGGTGCGGGAGATCTATGTTCACACTTGCCATAAGGACCACATGCTAGAATCGTTTTGATTATTATTTTTTACAATAATTTTTGGTTTTTGTTATTCACACTATTCTTATTTTAAATTTATTGAAAATTATATGCTACTTTTTAGTATGATTTTCTATTAAAGCGTATTTTTTAAACTATTATTTATTCCAATAGTGGTCCAATATTAGGCTTTTATTGATGCATATGTTATTGTCTATCTATACTAATATTATAAAGAGAGAACATTGGTATTTTATAATTTTTTATATATTTTTAGCTGTTGTTTTGTAACGTTTTGGCTCATAAACTACTGGACTGATTTATAAAAATCATTCATTAATATTTAGAATGGTCTTTTGTAATGAAAATAGGCTTATATTATGTTAATACATCCAGACTAATATTATAAACACGTTTGTAACTCTGTCACTCTGTTTTTATGTAACCTAATCACGCCTAAACGGAAGATCCGATCTTACTGAAATTTAACAAAGAGATAGATTGATAGAATACGCTTTATTACTAAATGCGTTATTACGCTATTTACGGCCTTATCGCTAATTAGCGATCTCTTGCAGGCGACTGTGGGCTTATTAGAGACACATTTATATCATATTGATGGTAGGTGTGCATTAGAAGCAGCAATATACTATTATTTTAAAATGATTAATAACTTCATAGTAACATATACATTATCACATACCTACTTATTTCTACATACTATAAAAAAAATTGAGATAGAGATACTTTATGACATTAAGTTGACTGTTGAACATACGCTATTAAATTCTTGGTGTGCGTGAACGAAGTCGCGGCGCGGGTATCAGCTAGTAGGTTATAAATTTACGTTAAATTAAATCTAAAACGAAAGTATGATAGTTTCTCAAAGAATTGTATTGAAATTCCAGTGTGAGCATGGTGATAATGTGGACGTGTGGAGATCTGTTCAAAACGGCATACTTCGTGGTGAGGGAAGCGCCTACACAGTTCTGGGTGTGCGGCAGCTTGCAAGTCACTTTGGATGTTGTTATTCTACTACAGGTTAGTCTATGTCTATTGGAGTTAGCACAATCTTAGTCTATGGTAAATACAATACATATATTTTTCTCACCTGTGGAACAGAACACAGTGTACCCAAATACCAAGACCAGCCATTCGATCCGATACAGCGTGGAACTGTCAAAATTGATGACGACCGTGCCGATATTGAACCTCTAATTATGCTTAGAGATATCGGATCTCATCTTTTATCACCTATATATTGGAGAATGTTCTGAAGAACTATTTAACTTCATCCCTGCGTAATCATTTTACCACCACAGCTCTTGCCACATGAATTAAAGCCCTTCCACATTTAATCGAGGAGTCATGTATGTCACACACAACTCGGTTTAAGCACTGTTCCTAACACGTGCAAAATATGGATGTAGCTTCCTTCTGCAGTATTTTGTTTCCTGGCAGGTGGGCAACGCATGATCGCATGAGTGACACTCCGAGTGTTGCGAATGACAAATAAGCGATCGTAACCACTCTTCATCAGGTCAGCCGTCTACTTGGTTGGTATGCTATAGGTTAGCATAAAACAAAAGAATGGACAAAAAAGCCAATATACAAGAGGAGAATTTATGGTCTTGGTCTGATAGAAAGGACTTGGACGTGCAGACTTGCTAACTAGAACTACTATTCAATATATATGAATATGTAGACTTATTTTATTTTATATGCTTAATCTGATTACACATGACGCTTTTATCAGCATTACCGCGGCTGCAGCGCTGCCTTTGTAGTCGCCCTTGCATTTTATAAACACACTTTCATACATGTACCGCCGCGACGCGCATTGCATTGACGCAATTCTGTACTAATGTACGATTTTAGTTGATCATTTACACATGGAGCTGACGGACGTCGCGAGCGCTGCAAAGATTTTTTACACGAAAGGATAAAAAAAGACGTGGACCAATATTCTCACTGGTCCTTGAAATACCGGTCCTGTTGATTAAAAAGTCATTAGAAGGATATTGTATATAAAAACGTTTCTAACACTGCATGGCAAGATATTTAACATTACGTTATACTTAGTCTGACTTAAAAGAGCTCAGGATAAAGCTCAGCTGACAAGGACTAAGTTTTTGGTAAGATTTATTAATTTTAAATTATGGCACATTTATCATCTTCACCGGAACTTTGCCATTATTGTAAATGAATGCTCATTTTAAATTCATCGTTTATGTACGACGGTCTATGGCATGCAGCTTTGTGGCGATAAAAACCGCCGATGCCGCCGCGGTGCCATGTGTAATCAGCACAATACAAATACACACAAGTAGATCATGATACCTATAGGTAATTTTTTTATTACACAATAAAGACAAATGAGTGCTATATAAAAATATAACGAAATGAAACCAGCTGGCAACTGATCTGCTGCAACTTTGTCACAAGTCTACCCTAATGCTTATCAATCTTGTGGCAAATATTACCAACCCACTGCCACTTCAGATTGGTTGAGGTACGTCGATTATTTAGTACAGAGTCCTAGAGTGGAGACCGCGAATCGGAAAACGTAGCTAGCGTAGGACATCTTGTGACCAGTAACTCCAGGTATCCGCATATGACGAGGTCGCACAGTTCAGCTGTAGTCTCTACATGAATAACGAAGAATTTCGACTGATGATCGTAGCGATGATCTTCAGTCGAAATTCTTAGCAAAAAAATACGCGATATACACAAAGCGGTAGGTAGTGTCTGAAAAAGAAGGACTGAAGATCGGACTCAGTGGCGTATCTTGGGAGAGGCCTAGTCAAATGTGTTGAAGTAATTCCTACAATATATTTGCCCGAAAAAAAAAAATAGAATATTCCTTATTAGGGTATTTCTGGGTATATGTTGTTCTGCTTATCTTCATATCATATCATTGTGTTGTCTGGTAGTTGATATCGGCAGTTAGACGTGGCGCTGGACAACTATTTGATGAGGGAACGCGGGGTGCACTTTTCGAAACAAATGTATTCCCCCTTTTCCTCCCTCGAAGAGCAAAATTTGTTTCTACAAAATATCAAGTTCTGTTGTAGCTACGCCACTATCATTTGCTTATTTTTTACCAACCAATTGCAAAAAGAAATGTAAGCACTCTAATCTCCTCTTTAAGATTTTTGAAGGATCATATTTCTATTTGCAATTGGTTGGTCAAAAAAAGTAAATGATAGGGGCGTAGCTACAGCAGACCTTGATTTTTTGTTGAAACATTTTTTTCTCTAGAAGCACTAGTATGTTTCAACAGCTGTCCTTAAGAGCCAGTTCTCATTCTAGGCCTAGCGTGCTGCTGCTGCCATGACAATTATTAACAGGTGCAAAAACACGTTAGCCTGTCAACACCAATAATATAAATGTTAAAATCAGTTTGTATATTTGCTTGTTTGTTATACCCCTTAGCAGTCAACAGTTGGACTGAATCCGCTGACATTTTGCACAAGGATAGCCAGCATAGGTGTACGACTCGGCAAACGCAGTGTAGGACACCCTCCAGCTAGATGGAGTGACGATATAAGCAGGGTAGCTGGTAGCGGTTGGAAAAGGACAACTGAAGATCGAGCTCAGTGGCATGCAATAGGAGAGGCCTATGTCCAGCAGTGGACAAATACGGGCTGATAATGATGATGGTAGCCAGTATAGTTGATTGGGGCACAGGATACTTTTAAGCGGAAGCGAAGCCGCGTTGCGCAGCTAGTAAGCTAACTTTTTCATGATGGTAATGGTAATGATCAAATCCGCTTTTTCATGATGGTAATGCCTAAGACGATTAATCGGTGATGTTTTGTATGTGTAGGTGTGGGTTTACCGTCGCAACACAGCGGCGGCCCGCCGGGTGCGTCACGGCGACTAGCAGTGGTCCCCGGGCTCGTAGCATTCAGCCCGCGCCGCCCGCCGCGCCGCGCCCTGCGGCTGCCCCTGCGCCCGCGCCGCGCGCCTCGCCCCCGCCCCCGCCTGCCCTGCCTGCGCACTCTGCCCCCTCTGCGCTGTGGGCCCTGCCCCTGCTCCCCGCCGACCTGGATACGCCCACCACTGGACCTTCCTCGTGTCCTGTGCGCTTCATACGTTCCGACTCCTTCATCTTCCCTACGTTTTATGACGAAGTACTGCTGTGAAGTCTATGTTCCAGTTCGCCTTTTTTTTATCGTTTGAGTGCCAATTTTAGTATTATTAGTTCCGGTGCAGTGCAATATTTGAACCGCGGGTTTACTCTGCTTAAAATGATTGTGACATGTGAAGTTAACATTGGTGTTTATAAATACATTTTAATGTAATGGGGCCCGTGACGCTGCGGTGCTATAGGCTAGTGCCTAGACAATATTCAATGTGACAGTGGTTTGATTCAAGCGAAGTTGTAATAGTGGTGATTGAACCTTGTAAATTGTAATCAATTTAACTAAATAGATAGATGACTTTAGAAGAATTTTGCTAGTCAGTGTCATAGACGATGGGTTGTATTTTAAGGTTGATAACATTTCATCAGAGACTCACTTTGAGGATAAAAATGTGGAATAACACACAGCCATTTAGCCGTTGGATGTTAGATGATATCACCTACCTCGCTGTGACGTCATAGGTTTTTTTCTTTATTAAGGTGCTCTGTATTTTCTTATAGATAATGAATGAAATGTTGTCAATTGAATATGCTTCTAGATAGTTAGGGCAGGCTGTTGAAAGTACATTGTTCGTAGGTTCAGACAAGGTGATACTATATGACATATTATATTTAATTATGACATTCAATGTTCACGAAAGTGAGGCTTTAAGTAAAAAGATCAAGATTATTATGTATCGGTGTGCTATGATTGTTGTTATTAGACTTTAGAACATTGTGATGCAAGGTGTGCAAAGAGGTTATATACAAACCAGCTGACTTATGAAAGCATGAGCCAAAGGCAAGGGCTGCCAACGTCACGAGGATTTTATACCTTATTCGCCTGTGTGTAACACGACATTTTTCAATACACTTGCGGAAAATTATAGCGATACTTATAATGTAATATTGTATTACAATTTTAGTAATATTTATTGTTGAATAATAAGGTTTACATAAACCTCATTTTTAGTGTATATATGGCGCGCTCTGAGCGTAGTGGCCAGAATGCGATGCAAATGAGATAAAACTTTGAAGCTGGATAACTTCATTCCTTTCTAACAGTACAGATTTTGTTTTTTAACTGTGCGAAAATTATCAACTCCCGTGCCACGTTAAAGGCCCAAAAATTACACTTTTTTGAGCAAATGTATTAAAAAATATTTGAGTAATAAGTATCCTGATGTGATACTGAATCTCTTTATTCTGAAATTTGTTATTATCGCAAAAGATAATGAAATTCCTTTATTTACATTGTTTATTAACTCATTTTGTACAAATTGAGACTTAAGTTGAATAGAAGTATATAATTAATATATTACGTAGGTATAACTTTTTTATTATCATGTGAGTGATAAAAATTGTTTACATAATTTTGAAGGAAGTATAAGGTTTTTTTTAGAACGACCATGGGTAAATTCCAAACTGTGGGTGGTATAGAAAAACGTAAAACCTAGAACTTATTTTTAATTAATATAAATGTTAATTAAATAATATAAATGTTGGTCTCAAAAATTACAAAATCATGTAAAAATAATACGATCTACATTTAAAATTTATTTTTTGTTTATCTGATAATTTATATTTAATTAAAAAGTTAGCTACTGAAACATATTTATAATTTAATTGAAAATTGTATGAGGAAGGCGATAAATTCCAATAGATTTATTAATGTTTTATGGGGACAAGACTTCCATACATTTATCTTACTCATGGTTAACAGATAACGAAAAAAAACATATCTGTTGTTTTAAATCGAATCTTTTTTGAAATATGTACAAATAGATTAATAGTTGTGCTCATTCAGCATCAAAAATATACATACATTCTAGATTCTATATTAAATGGTTATTAGTATTGTCAAAGACTCGCTGCCCGCGGGGGCAATAAAATGTGGAAACAGGACGCTGCCTGTTGCGTTCTCTGTCGCACCTATGACACTTGCAAGAAGCCTAGTGACGCACAGCTGTTGACTCGATGATTTATATCGATATACATTTTTATCGCGGTACAATTGGGACGGACGCGTGTAGTACACCATCTATCTATTATCGTTCTCTTTTTTATAATATTAACATTGACAGGACAGTAGTACGTCACTATGCATCCCGTAAGGCCCATAAGTGCGACTGAGAGTGCAAGAGGGACAAATAAGGTGACATGCTGTTTCAACATTTTAATGTTGCCTCGCGGGCGCCGAGTCATTGACATTAGTTTAGTAGTCATTCCTACTTGTATTATAAAGGTATTGTATACTGTTAAATCTTCCCTCGCTCCAAGACTATACTCTGTAGCTGTGAAATGCAACTTGTATAATATGTAAGTCACTTAATGTAAAGTACAATATTAATTTAGAATTATTTTAAGATTGACTAGTCGTTGGTTTAGATGTAAGCTTCATAGAAAACAGGTGCATTGCATTGTAAACATGTTGATGGCTTAATATATATTTAGGTATAATTTTCAAGAGGACTTATGTTAGTCCGCCTGAGACGGTATTATAAAAAGAACCGGTTTATGGTGGATATACGATCTACTCGAACGAAGCGATTTGCTTCTTCGTTCATCATACGAACCGCCAAGGAATGGAATACCCTGCTTGAGTGTGTTTCCGGTTAAGTACAATATGGGGGTATTCAAATCGATAGTGAATAGGTTTCATCTGGGTAAACACGCTCCATAATCGATCGCATCATGACCTAATATCAGGTTATTTAAAGAGAAGAACATCAAGATGCCTCAGTGAAACGGGTGAAGTGCAGTGACACGCAATATTTTGAAAATCTAGAGTATTGCGCGACGCAGTAACTGTTGTAGCTAGTCGTTATCGTTTACCATCAGATTAACGTTTTGCTTCTTCTGATGACCCTTTTTTTTAAATATTTAATATGGTAGCGTTAGACCACTATCTCGCATGTGGTAAGCAATGATGTGGTCAAGGACGGTTTACACGCTAGGTCTAAAATGGTCTGACCGTAATGTTATGACGGCAGATTTTTTTTGCAGCTTATTTCCATGAGCACCAAGCTCTTTTATACAAATCAAGCCATGTATATATTAACGGCGGTCTCAAGTCCACCTATTATGCGAAGACCATTGATTGAAATTGGCACTTCATTTGAAACCAATGAATCAATTAGCCATACGACAACTATTACAAACACACAAACGAATTAAAAAACGTGCATTATGGGTAGTTTTTCTAAAAGCTTATTTAATTTTGAACTGTTGGTTAGCGAGGACAAAACAATATCAGAAAAATATTATCATTCATGAGGTATGATAAAAATACAGTACAATTTTTTTAAATAGATATATTAATGTCAATAATGGATTTATTATATTAAGTTAATGAAACTATAATTTTAATCTCATCATCTGAATACGAGTACTTACCTATAAAGTGGCCAATACAAATTACACAATTTTATATTAATAATAGGTAGGTACATTGTTTCTACCTACATAGTCAATTTCATGTTTTAAAATAATCTGTAACTCATTCCACACATAATAATAAGTCTATAGTCATGTAACACCGTAGCTTAGACTATTTACCTGAATTATTAGCGCCCCCTTTACGTATATCCGACTATAAAATATAAACTGTTACACTTACTCTAAAATGACACTTTACAATATTTATAAAAAAAATATGAAAGTTAACCTATATGTAATAATATTAAACATGCTTTTTTAGATATAATGTGAAAAAATATAAAAATAAACGTATCCAGTAATTGTTACCAACCATGACTGCAATATTTTAGATATTTTAAAACCAATTTTATTATATTAGAATTGCTTCCCATCGTAATAATACATGTAATAATATAGGAAACGACCAGCCCCTCTAGACAAAATCTAATTTCTGTTTCCATTCACGCTAACGCAACTTTAAAATGTATGGGAATGACAACTTTGTTGCGGAAAAATAAATCTCAATGCCATACATTTTGAAGTTGCGTTAGCGTGAATGGAAACAGACATTAGATTTTGTCTAGGGGGACAGTTCCACAACTTCCTGATAATCCTGTTTAGAACATTGTGAGGTTTTTGATATTTTACGTCATATGTCAGATAACTTTATATGTCTATAATTTTATCAAGTACCATTGAAAGTGGCCCTTGGAGCGGCTTGTGCAATTCGTAAAATATTAGCGATCGCAAAACGTCCAATTAGAATCTACAGTTAATTCACAGTTTAATTAACACTGCCATTGAGAATTAAAATAAAATGAATGTGAATGTTTAAAATCAAAGGTATAATTACTGAACAATTGAGAGAATTGAGAGAATTACTGAACAAGTTTTAAAAACATGATTCAAGTTCATATTTAGTCTTTATTGAAAATGAAGACTGTTCTACCTTACAATGTCTTGTTAGAGTGCAACGTTTTTGCATTGTCCATACTGAGAAATGTCGCTATTCCCAATTCGCGTATCAATTCTCAAGATGTTCAATATGTTAAACAACCCATAACCCAACAAATAGAAGTTTGTTCAAACATAGAGGTCAGCGTTGGATATACTGGTGAGATAGTGGTCAAACGCTAGCCTATATGATAAAATTACATATAATACATATATATGATAATGATATAAAAAAAATACTGCGAATTAGGAACGTTTTGCGATCGGTGTTCATTTTGCAAAATAGATGATCGTGCCTGAACGATGTAGGTAAATTTATTTAAAAAAACGATTTATGATTGATTTAACACTTCTTTCTAAGCAGTATTGTCATTCTACAGTCTTGTAATCCTAATCTAGTACCTAATATCCAAAACGTACTGACTAATTTTGACCAAAATCTGATGTGTTCCATATTTTTTCGAATCCTTGAAAAGAGATTATTGCACGTACTGTGAGGATCATATATATTTTTCTTTGTAATGGTTACACACAAGCTTCGAGCATTTATCAGTGGAGATGTTAACGTAAAGCGTACCCCTCTGCTGGCCATATAGCCTTTATTGGCCATATGAGCGTGCGTAACTACGCTGTATTTTTAATACTGTGTGCGTGTTTTGAGCTAGTGTGCGGGATCGTTAAAGTGAGTGATTTGTGTGTGTGCAATGCGTGTTAACCTCGTCCCCCGTAAGTATCGGCAGAAAAAAATGTTTGCGGGATAACAACGTTAACATCTCCATTGGTAAATGCTCGAAGCACACAAGAGTAAATTCGACAGAATGAGAGTGTAACCGTTAAAAATAATACAAAAATAATTCAGTTCGTGTGAATGTTGCTTTTGTATTTATAAAATTACCTTTATGTACAAATTGTATACCTTTAGGTATTTTACTATTTTAAACTTTGTATGCAGTAATTTTTTTTTGTTATATGTACAAACCACAACTCATTTCAGTAGTTTTTTGAATCTTACACGGACACTCTCAAGAGTGTAGCAGTTATTATGTAATGAAACCTCAAATATATTCAGTTAAAGAGCAAACGCGGAGTGCACTTTTCCATACAAACGTATTCCTCCGTTTCCTCCCTAGAAAATGCTTCTGGAGCAAAATAGGTTTCTACAAAACATCAAGGACTGCTGTACCTACGCCCCTATCATTTTCTTTTGTTGGCCAATCAATTGTAAATAGAAATATGACCCTTCAGAAATCTCTAAGAGGAGATTGAAATGCTTAATTAATAGCTACAGCAGATTTTGATTTTTTGTGGAAACAAATTTTGCTCTAATGCATTTTCCAGGCAGGAAACAGGGGAATACATTTTTATGGAAAAGTGCACCCCGCGTTCGCTCTTAACTGTACCCTTAGTACAAATTTTCATACCAAACTCGATATCGTATATCGAGCAAATTTTGTATGAAAAACAGTACTCTAGTGGTTACTACACTTAACTAATTTTAGACCAATCAGGGAGCCAGAATAAGTAGAAAACTATGTGAGATCTGTCAAAAGCGTTAACGATAAAAAACTCGTACTAAAGGGTACTAATATTTTCCCACGCGACCTTGTCCTCACGCTGAGTGCGAGTTTCTTTAGAATTATTTACTTACTCGATCACGTTAAAGTAAACGCAGATTTGTATGAAAATTACACCTATGTGCATGATAAGTAAAAATGTAATTTTGGCGCACAATTAATGGCGCTTTATAATTCCAATCTTTTTCAAGTACTTCAACCAATCTAAAGAAACTCGCATAAGGCACGCTGTACCTACTTCTGGGTCCCTATTCAGCATATTTGGACTTTCGTCATATAGATTTACCGAGTTGTTCAATCGATAGAACTAGATGAAACTTTGTTTCCATTTTGTTTTATCAATAGAACTAAGTGGAATTAATTTCCGTTTAGGTGTACGGTAGAACTAGACTGATACAATTACACGTGACTGGCCCTGTACCCTTAGTACGAGTTTTCATACCAAACTCGATATCGTATATCGAGCAAATTTTGTATGAAAAACAGTACAGCGCCTCTAGTGGTTACTACACTTAACTAATTTTAGACCAATCAGGGAGCCAGAATAAGTCGAAAACTATGTGAAATCTGTCAAAAGCGTTTACGATAAAAATTCGTACTAAGGGTACTGTCCGCTTGTTAGCTAAATACAGAATATTGTACGTAATTTTTAAAACTTTCACTAGAGCATTTTATAGGTATAAAAATAATTCTAAGCTTCCTTAATAATAATGTAGGTATCTAGTTATGAATGTAAATGTTGATTTTTGTCTTCCCAATATTTTGTTTGTTATTTTGAACAATTTGTCTACTATGGCAGCCATTTTAAACACAGCTCGTAGAAACAACGTTCTATTAAAATATGATGATTAAGCAATTGCTTTCACTATTTTTATTTATATTGTCTACTAATTAATATCTAACGTGCTTACAAAATAAATATCAAATTAATTGAGTAAAATCGTCTTACCAGGGGTGGAAGTCTCTACATTTATAGCCATTATAGTCTTGTCATCGCAAACGTCTGCTAGAATGAGATGCAGCTAGACAGTTATTGTCTGCATCTCTTTTCGTATCGACGATTATCGCTCGAAATTCATCGACGCGTCCTGTCATCGCAAACGTCTAATGGAGGGAGATGCAGCTAGAAATTTGTTTATTTGCATCTCTTTTCTTAACGACGAACGACGATCGGCCCAGGGCCGGTTAGTCATTGTTCCGAGGGTAGTCTACATAAATAGCGATGAATTTCCGACCGATAATCGTCGATAAGAAAAGAGACGCAAATATACAAATGTCTAGCTGCATCTTCTTTTATAAGACGTTTGCGATGACGACGGATCGCTATCAATGTAGACTTCCACCCGGTACATATTTATAGTTGTACATTTATAACAATTTCAAGCAAGTGTTTTAAGACATGTATTACCGATTTACAAAGAGAGCTCTTTCGGGTCCACGAATATCAACATAATCATTGAAGTACATGAATTCTTACCAAATTGTACAAACATTAAATCGATAGACATTTTTTACAAATGTGATAAAACATATCATAAAATCTATGATGAATGGATATGATGTAGAAGTTCCAATGTATAATTTAATTTGTATATGTTATATATAAGAATATATATATTAGTCAATTAGCTATAGGTAGATAAATGTGCGAATAAGTAATGAAAACCTGTATTTTGTTGTGATGAATTAATTACATGCATACTTGTAAATTATGTTGTGATTTTATGTGTTGACAGTTTCTTAAAATGAAATAAAGCTATATGATTTGTTATACTTATCTGTTCTTATTTTGAATATATAAAACCAAATATCAATAATTGGTTAGTGCGCTTATTACAATATACATTCTATTATACATACTTACTATTTTTTGTCGACTGACCGACCTAAGTTATAGTTTGAACCTACTTTATAATAATTTTGTATATGAATTAACTCTCGAGAACTAAAAGTTATAAAATGCAATCATTATTTAAAATATGTTCATTATTAATATACTACTACTAGCATTTTAACAATATTTAATTACACTGAGCTAACGTTACCACACCTTGTTATAGTGGTAGGACATTCCACCGGGGGGTGATAACACCGCTTTCTCAGCAAATGTTAACTAGCGGCGTTGGTTATTTTTAAATTACAAGGCTTTTAAGATTTAACATCTAAATGTCTTGCTTATAGGGATACAAGCGCAAAATTGTAGAAATCAGATTTTTGAGTGCTACAATATCTGTACCTATAGACAGGTAGACGGTAGACTTAGCAGTCTTACCTACTACGCCTACCGATGCGAAAGATTTGCTCGTCCTATTACTACGTAGTATTATTATCTTTTCTATGCTATTACTGGCATCATAAAAACCTAATTACAATTAACAGGTATTTCGAGCATTTTTTTTTTTTAAACTTACTATCAATGTGAGTTGCACATTACTAGTCAACTTAGCTAAAAATGCTTGTATCTGGAGTGGGTTCACGTCAATAGTGCAATGGGTGGGGGATCGAACTCATGACCTCTCGATCGCCAGTGCGACACCTTATCCATTGGGCTATTGCCGCTTTTTTTAGCATTATATCGATGTTGTTCCGCCCGACTTGCTACCAAAAAGTACCTTAAACCATCAAGAAGAAAATCTGCCGCTATAACCGTACGGTGTACCGGCATCACACACATCCCTTGAGAGTCTGACCATTCTAGGCCTAGCGTATTCACCATCTACGACCACATCATCGCTTACCAATACCACTAGACGAGATAGTGGTCAAACGCTAGCCGACCAGTTTTTAAATAAATAAAGAACCTCACTCAGAATTAAGAAACCTTTCTTGTATAAGCTAAGCTTTTATTAATTACCAAGATCATGATGACGAGTAGGTACTTATAACTGAAAATAAAAGGCCTTTCTAGTAATCTAGATATATTGTTGTTTTTGTGACCATAACACATGGCTATTACTCGATCGCTTAGCCGCGCGTGATGCCATATGCGAGATCGGCACTCATTCCGGCAGATACCTACTACACTTGAGATGGAAAAGCTCAGCAATCCTAATCATCATTACCGACCGTACGTCATCAGCTCTGATATCGTTGTTAATTTTGCACCTTACTACTTGGGAAATAAGGAGGAACACAACATTGAACGCACTGCCTAGTGCGTTCAATTTTGT
Source organism: Cabera pusaria (assembly GCA_954871355.1). Taxonomy (NCBI): domain Eukaryota; kingdom Metazoa; phylum Arthropoda; class Insecta; order Lepidoptera; family Geometridae; genus Cabera; species Cabera pusaria. Next base: position 21,349,960 of record OX940887.1, read on the forward strand.
GTTTTGTATGGAGGAGAAACGGTATGTTTTGAGGGAATGGGTTGCTGATCGATTGTGAGGGGTGGTGTTGTGGTTAGAGCGCCCTCTAGCGGAGGGAGGCGACTTGGCCACCGGCAGTGCGCGGGGCTCGCTACGGCAGGCCGGGCGTGTCAGCTTCGACGCCTCTGAAGCCTGCAACAAGGCCGAGGTGAGTCAAGTCATTACATAAATATTTATCCCGTCTAATGTTTACCTTGCGATAGCCGCACAACCAGCTTTTATGGAGTAATCCCGGTGAGGGTAACTTAACTATTTGATAGCAGGCAAGCCTGATAAGATAATCGTCGTTGTACCATCCATATGGGCACGGATGATGGTGTAAGGGTGAAGTGCTCCTAAAGGTTACGCACTCAAATGCTGCTAAATTAAATTATTGGATAAGTTCTTTGGGATTTATTTGGATAATAATAAGATATTGCATGACATAATATTTGCTTAGATTATTACGTAGTTATATAGTGAAAATATTGTTGTTTTTATTCATTTTCTAAGTTGATTTCTACTATTGAAATAAGACGTTTTCAGTAGATATCAAATAGGGTAGGTACATGAAAAAGAGCATAAATAATTTAAGTAAGATAGATAAAAAGCCGACTTCAAATGCCCTGCTAGCCATTTTCAGTAGTAAGTTTGAGGTGTTTATCTCCATATTCAACATTGTATAATGAGACTCACATCAAACAATTGTATAAGTAATGAGACCACCGTAGAGATGTACCTACCCTATCCATAAAAAAGGATTAAATATAAATTAATATAGAAATACCGACTTACTGTACAGTTAATGTACATTGCTCCACAGCTGGGGAAAATTCTCCATAGTTTTTATGATTATATCCATAAATGTATGGAGATATGACCCATGCTTTTAGCCATTTATTTTAACCGACTTCACAAAAAGGAGGAGGTTCTCAATTCGTCTGTTTTTTTTGTCTATGTTACTACGCGATTATTCCGTCAATTGTGCACGAATTCGAATGATTCTTTTTTTAATGGGTAGGGTACGTTTCCGAGGTGGTCCCATTGTAATTTTTATTATATCAACATTTGTATCACGATGCATTTACTAATCTCGACGTTTTACTACTTACTACTGGCACAGATTATATAACAGTTACTACGTCTATTGGCTAGTTTGACTAGCGCGACGTTTAAAGTCGGTTCTTTTAGTTTTTTAAACGATCTTAAATTATTATTGCAACCAAATTATCAGACCAAGTGCCAATTCAATGTTGTTGCCGATTAGATACAATTTAGGGGTCTTTCGTCCCGATTAAATAGGTATCTTCTGGGTAAGCGCAGTACATCATTGACGGCATCATCACTAAACATCAGGTGAGATTGTGGTCAGCGCTACCCATTTACGCATAAAGTTTTATTACTATATAAACATAATCATTAAACACAGATGGTGGAATAATGTATTATTATCAGATGTACGCAACCATTAGTCACTATCCTATTATATCAGAACCTTAATGGCATGTTGTTGTTACACCAACAAACTGCGCATTTATTGACATTGCGTGCCGTATGCTGATATAGGTAATTGATAAAACAAACAACATGTAGGTGGACCTAGTACTCCCTTTCCCCTTGTATAAACAAAACGTTTAATCGTAAATTTCCCTCGTACAATATTAGAAGTAAATTAGACAGGGGTTGGCTTTATCCCTGGCCACAGATTATGTTAAAGTTAAAAGCATTCGGCACTCTGACCCGCGTTCCAGGCGGCTTATATTAACAGAACCCGAGATGTTAGAACCTTCCGTTTACATCACGTCTGAACTACGGTCATATCCACAAAAATTTGATGATATTGCACCTATTAGGCACGTTTACGACAGGCATCGTCGTTCCTTTATACGCAGAGCACAAGAAACTGAGGCGCGCTGGCTCTCCTTTACAATAAATATTACACTCGATTACCTAATATAAGGTGGTCCAAAAAATTCGATTCCTCGGGTCGAAGAGTATCCAAATATATCCCATATGCTGCCTGATCTTTTGTAGGGGACACGTTTTACAATTTTTTAATTTCTTTATTATATATTCGGTTGGTTCATTTTTGGATTTTCTCTCTGATTTTTTTGTGAATTGCAGTATAAACCTGTATAACAGACAAAATAAACGAGTCTGTGTGATAAAAATAAATTAGGTATAACATTTTTGTAAGTGTTGAAGAAGACGAAAGTGAAACTTACGTTCGTAAAGATAAACTTGTGAGTTCAATTTAAAATTTAAAATATTTCATTAATTACTTAATTTGTAAAAAAAACTTAAATCTTTGTGCAACCCAAGTTTTAACCACGTTGGCGACAAAAAAAATAAAATTTGATACTCTAACAATAAGTTTTAAAAACCATTTCTAAAACAATTTAATTTTTTAATTAATAATTAAGAATTAACAATGATGTAGGTGGATATATTAGATAGGTACCTACGCCTCAACCTGATGTTAAGACCAGCCTGCATTTTAGTAGAAACTATAAATAACATTTTGCGTTCACACCAAAATTCCACTGAAGGCCTTCAGTTAGCCTTCTAAAAGGCTCTTCTTCCACTGAAGGCCTTCAGTCATATTTGACTATGACTTGAACTTGACTTTAACTGGAATTTACGACTTTACTCTACGAAAACTTGAAATATTCTAAACCTATGACTTGACGGTATGGCCGTGAGACTTTAGACTGTCCCCTAGGGACGAAAAAATAGTTTTGTTCTTGCTCTGCCAATCTGTCTTATTCAGTATTCAGTATTTTATTGCGTCTATAAAAGTATTTACAAGTATTACCATACGTACTTTGATTATATACTTTTGCACCACAAAAAAAACCTCTCCCTCTCGAAAAATATTGCTCAAATACGTAGATATGAAAAGCTGATGCATTGTGTGATAAAACGAAATTCATTTACAAAATGTGCTCTGGATTGGAAACTTCTATTTGAATAGATCAATTTCAATTTCGTTGACGGAGTTGAGAGCAGACACTTGCCTATTGAATATTCAATAAGGTACAGACAACTTTTATGTCTATGAATACCTACATACAAATAATAGATTTCGGTATTATAGTAATTAGTTTTCTTTGACCAAAGCCTGCTTAGGTGATGCAAGGGAGGACAAATACCACCTCAGTGCTCCTAGCCAACCTCACCTGCCGCGACCGACAAATGGTGGTATAACCATTTCGAAATTATGGCGTAGCTAAATACTACAGGCCGGTGACGGGCAGCAGCGTCACCGGTGTGAGGAGCTACGTCCTGCAATCGACAACCCGCCTGCCCAACGTGGTGATTAGGGCCGGCCCAATGAGCCGGGGATCGGGCTCAGTGGCATGTCTTGAGGGAGGCCTACGTCCAGCAGTGGATTGACACTGGCTGACTATGTTTTAGCCTGCTTAGATAAGCTCTAGTTGGTTTCATAGTCTAACATTATTACATTTCTATTATTCTATAGTTAAATCATTGTTATAGCATCATTTATAACTTCCTAGAAGTCTTCTTTAGCACCGGTAGTATCTACATATTCATCGATGCTTTCTATTTTTGCTAACAGAGTTGCAGCTAGATTACACCTTGGTCTTTTAGAGCGAATTCAATCGCTTGGAATTCGGGGAACGACCAATTGTACATAAACGGTCAAGTACGCCTTTTACAGCCCTTCTTCGGACAACCATATCTTTGAAATACTTGCTTGAATGAGCCAGGTACTTGACCTTATTAACTAAGTAAGTACTCATAGTCGTTAGCTAGTATTCTATTGCGAAAATCATTCCAGTTGCATCGGTTGGCCGGAAGTGCATACAGTCATTCGAACACCCAAATACACACTTACGACAAAGTGTACTCAGGGCATTTGAAATGTCGATCAAAAGAAGCCTTTTCACTAAATGTCACTATTTAAATTATAACGTTAGGTTGGCTGTTTACTTTATAAAGCAGTAAAAAACAGCCGCAAAAACGCCATTACCTTAAATATACAAGCTTAAATGTTACGAGATTTGTATGATAAAATATGGTTACGATCCCTCAGAGGGTTTAGTTTACGGGTTGCAATGTGCTCGGGCACTCACTGGTTGTAAAAGTTTGAAGGTTCAAAAAATTTGCGAGTGATTTACGTCAAAGTTTTTGCAATCTCTCTCTGCATCCTGTTGTCTCATACCTATAGAATATCATTGAGCCTCAAATATTTCGAAAAAATACCCAGAACTAATAACAAACTGATCAAGTTAGTGTAGTGATAGTGCATAGAGAACCATAGTAAAATATCCGTACTATTCCGTACTATCCGTACTATTAATAAAGTATCCGATCCGTGAATAATTTGTATTTACCTCTATGATAGAGAGCTAATTACTTTAATTACATTCCTTGTTTTTGTTGCTTTATAGATTTAAATACTCATTAGCTACGGCTAGATTGTAGTTTTATTGGGAAACATTGGTTTGGTAAATGAATGTGCCAGTGGCGATGTGAAAAGTGTCGGAAGAAAGTTAAAAGTTTTCATATTGGATTTGAAGTTTTCCCTATAGGGAATTTTCTCTTAAGACCCACCTCACGTTTCCGCTCTAGCTTGGCGTTATTACAATGCTGCTTTTATGCGACAACGGAAACAAGATGAGACTCTGCATGCATGGCGTTGCGTCTCTTTACTTACTAGAAATTCTATTTATTATAACCCTATTATTTATGTACACTTACTACCATGGTATGTCTAAGTACGGAAGAAATATGTAGGTTTACAAGTTTATTAAAAACGAAGTGTGAATGAGTGCTACGAATCTGCTACGAACTTAAGAAAATGTACTATGGATTTTAGAGCGATTGGAAGAGATGTATTATGCGCTTATCAATGGATGATTGTTCTGGATTTTTTAATAATCGGAGTTTTCTCTAACGTTTGTTTTATATCCTTTCCATCCATCCCTTACCAAGGTCCAGCACCACGTCTCACTGCCGTTTTTAATTTTCATACAAGGAAAATATCATGGCCTACTTCAGGTGAAATAGAAGTTAAGTTCTTGTCTGTTCACAACAGTAGAACCAGCTATTCGCAATCGAAATCGATTTGGATTCAATAACTGCCTCGCATACGACTACCGGAAACATTGACATTTGGGAAAAATCCTTTTCATCAAAGTTTCCACGGCCAAACAGCTCACAGATTAATCTACATTAAAAATAAAGCTTCCGAATTGTAATGTATACAAATTTAAATTAGAATATATCATGTAGATCGCAATTTTATTCCCATTGGATGTACTACGACTTCTACGGAGTGCTACGGGTGTGGGACTCTACAAACATATTTCATTGAGAAAAATACCTATTTTACCACACTATATAGCATCAGATCACGATATTGAATCCTTTATCTTGAATTATTGCTAGGTCAAGAAGATAGGTAATATAATATTGAATAGGGTTAAAATCTAAGGCCTAGTAGTTGAGTTTATGGGGTAAATGTATGAAAAATAATACCACAGAAAAGAAAAATTGTGAGTAAATATTATTATCATTAAAAATAAATTTATGCGGCGTTGATATAATGATCGAACTAGTTCTATCAAATATAATATGTAGTTTAACGGCCGTTTTCAATAACTTACTTTCACTACTACGACGTCTACTACAAGTGCTACGGGTTTGGGATTTAACAAACATACTTCTTTGAGATAATTAATTGAAATCTAAGCCTAGCAGTTGAGTTTATAGGTTTGCACAGACCTCGGATTAGACAATAGCATAACATTGTATGAAAAAATAATGCTACAGAAAAACTGTCAGTCGTATGACTGCACGTCAGTAGTAAAAACTTTTGTATCTGAGCGTGACGGTCACGCGAGTTCAATGCTTTGTCACCCATCCTAAAAGTGCCCAACGTGCCTAAAAGATTTTACGTTAAAAATACTATAAATATCATCGTTAAAACGAGACTTACGCAAAGTTGAACAAGTTCTATCAACATAATATTTTAATGGCCGTAAATGAACGTGAATTTTTATTTTAGAGTTTTTAATGCGTGATTTTTGCATTTATAAAGTACTTACTCGTATGTGTCTTTTTTGTCTAACACTATACTAGATATATAGATATATATTTATACGTAGGATTCATTAATTTCCGAGTCAATTTCAATACCTTACTATACTAAGTTTAAAAAAAACTTGTGGCTTAATTAGCAGAGCACCTGGACGTGTTATCCGGGGGGTGCGCGTTCGAGTCCCGTCGGTGACGATACGATGAAATTTTGGATTGTGCTTAACAATTTAAAAAAAAACTATACGTGAATCGAACCCGTTAAATTATTGCTTATGAGCAGGTGTTCGAGAATTTATTAGAACCAACAAACTATACCTGAAATTAGGAAATAATCACGCTGGTGAATCACACTGATACCATATAGAGAAACTCGATCTCGATACATAAAAGGTGTGGTATTTACAATACCCACTGGCGTTTGCGCATTATCTGGCGATGACGGCGACATCTGTGAATGTCGTGAACCCGGTAAACTACTGATTCGATCGTCATAAGATTGGTATTATGTCGGTTCTCTTTATGGGATGCGCAGTTAACTCTAAACAACGTTAAGTTATGCTAACCATAAATATATAAAAGTAATTTACTAACAGGAACACTGTTTCAAGTGAGAACATGATCGAATGTTAATTTTATTAGTGCACAAACATGAGTTCTTTTATGATTAGAGCATAAACATCTTATAATATTCATACCTTGTAGTCGTTACAAACAATCCAACCTTTTTTTTCACCGTACCGACGGTACTCGAACCTGCGCCTCCTGAGAAACATGCCCAGCGCTGTATTAATTTAGCCACAGTCCGATCCTACCGATACAACGAAACTAATGAACTGTATTTTATCCCATTAGCATTAGTGGCGCTATCTGTAATAACTATTTAGAAGTAAATTACTCGGATGAAGTCATTACAGATTTCAGATTCGACGAGAGATATTGCACTGCAATATAAATAATCAAGTATTATGTTTCTTTAAGTACACTACACTACACTATATTTTTATACATTGTTATAAAATAAAAAAAAGAACTCGCTAGATTTGAACCTTAATTAGAAATTTAATTGAATGTTTAATAAGCAAACTTGCTACACCTTTGACCTATCAGGCGAGAGTGCAATCAAAAGATTGTTTCGTAAACTATAATTTTTTTTAAGTCGTAGATACTAAATACATTAGTACAACAATATTAAACCATCAGTATTCATTCGGTGAGTACACGTTGTTATTTCATCTCTCACGCACTAATACGTTCAGATTGTTATCCCTGAACATCTAAATTCATTTTAGCTCTAATCCTGCTAGTCCGCGCGAGTAGCTTTGACACTGACGTCATAGGGTGGTGTCTCCCACTACCCCGTGAAATACCCCACCTCCTCCCCTCTTTCTGTCAAGCCTCGCATTCCCATCTCCTCGGGTCTCACTAAGCTCAAATAGTTAGTATTCTTTGCTAAAGCTTTGCACTATCGGAGAACAGAGAACTTGCTCGCAAACTCGCTTGTCATTGTTCAAGAGATTTACGTTTAGAAACTGTGGAAAGTTGTAAGCTTTTCATAATTTTATTTTATATATTAATTTTATATTCGCAAGGGTTACTTAATGTCCAGTCCCTCTTTTGTTAGGTTAGCGAAAAGACAAACTTAGCTTTAGTAAATGTACGGCCAAACCACAGCGTGCTGCGTGCGCGATCTAGGCGGCGATCAGATAGCACAGTAGTAAGTATTTGTATAGACTGGTTCACACCAAACACGATCTACGGCGATCAGAAATCGATTGAAAATCGGATCGTGAACACGCAGGCGGACGCAGGACGCTGCCGTGTGGTCGTACCCGGGCCGATATGATTTGGATGCAGTAAGTAAGCAATGTTTACTAAGCATATTATGTACCTACCTTGGTACCTATGTATCTTAGAAAACACCTCCATCGTAGTCAAAATGTATGGGAATTTTGGAAATTCTGATACTGCGTTGGTGAGAATGCTTACAAAAATGTGTTTTATCAAAGAGTTGTGATGTTGCACGCGTACCTACCGAACGCGGTTTTTGTTCGAAGCTCGATCTATGAGCGACCTAGCTTAGAAGTTAGTAGAAAATTGCTGCTTAGTAACGAAGCAATTTTCTGCTACTTGTATTGAATAAATCCGTAAGATTTTTCGCAGAGGTACCTAATATTTATGGTAATGAAACGTTCAGTAGGCAATATCTGCGTCGTAATAGCCAAACCAATAGGGCTCCCAAACGAGCAATAACATTCTTTTGAAGGCTGATACGACCGTGTCTTACCACGGAATGTTACGGGCCTTACAAATTGTAGTAGATATTTTAAGTACATATAGTAGGGAGCCCACGAGGCTAAATGGGGATTTACTCGAGCGTCTTAGTATTGGGATTCTTTATATTGGGATGCAAAGCTTAGACGATAAGAAGAAAAAAATGTTATATGATATATACCTTTACATCGGTGGGGGAAGCGGCTATAGATTTTTAAATATGTAAAAAAAAACTGTTGCATGGACATCCTCGAGCGCGTCAGATATTGATAGCATCAATGCCCTACGTATTTTTAATAATGTACGTATGTTAATCTGATCGTTTGCATGATGCGGGTGGTTGTATTTAAGGGTTGAAAATGAAAAAAAAAATTTAATCAAGCGCGTCAGATTTTCTAAGGGAGTGTTAAGTGCACCAAAAAAAAGCTCTCATTCACTAATCTGACGATTTTGATGGGACGCAAACTCGCGGCCATTTTCATAATGTGCAAAAAAAATTCGCCATTTTGAAATACTCAAGCGCGTCAGATTAAGATATATATGGTTCATCTTTATGTTCTAAACGTACTGTCTCATAATCTGACGATTATCTAGAGGGATTCGCCTGATCTGACAAAAAAAAATAATAGAAAAACGGTTCACCTTAAAGGCCATCCCTGCAACTTCCCGCTAATTCCATTCCTGGGCGCTTAAAATTGTACTTATGACATTTTTGAGCTCAAAATATAATTTATGTGATATTTTGAGCTCGCTGAGTTCAAAGAAATAATATTTCTATGCATTTGAGCTCTCCCAGCTCGAAAGTCTGATAGAAGTTTCATAGAACACTATTTTTGGAATTTTCAAACCGCAATAACTTTTGAATGGATCAAGCAATTTTCACGCGGTTGGCGGCATTCGACGCAGTTTTATCATCCTCATAAGTAATTTTGCAATTTTAATTGATCGAACCATAAATTTCGGAGTAATCTCGAAAAAACACTTTTCACTGTGGGAGTGAGATGGAAGTTTCCGCCCACCATTATTTGACTGCCAAACGCCTTAGAACGAATTATTTCATTAAGTTTCCCTAGACTGGTAGGGACGGAGTGAGAGAGTAATAGATAGAGAAAGAGTGAGAGAGGAATAGAAACGCGGAGAAGGAAATGTAGGCATCACGCAGCTGCACGCATTTAACTTTATCGACGAATTTTTGTTATTTCAGCTTGCGGAAATCGTCAGATTATATATTTTTCATTATTCTTGAATTATTTCCTTCAAAATAAAAAAAAATTTAGCTACGCTCGAGAATGTCGAGATGAGGTTTTTTTTTACAACTTTGTTGCCCTCCCCTATTTTTACGTCACTCTCAAATTGTCAGATTAGTGGAATATACACTTTTTAGGATGTAATTAACTCACCCTACCTTAATCTGACGCGCTCGAGAATTTCTGATGGTAAATTTTTTTTACTAATCTGATCCTGTATCCTTCACGGGCGGCCTTATATATGGGCCTCATGTTTTGTGGAAGTACTTAACCGGGTACAAGGTATCCCCCTGTATATAAACTGCCGCGCTTTAGTAAATCCCGAAATCCCCGCTTGGGCTCCCCTACTAATACTATTTACTTGAAAAGGTAACTTTTGTGATAAATGATCGTAGGAATGAATAAAATAGAACTGAAAATTATTGTATAGGAAATTACATTTACATCTAAAAAACTTATTAAACTAAAATATTAACTATGACTAATAATGAATAATAAATAATAATAATAATGAATAATACTAATAATGAACTTAAAATGAATTGTTATTATTTTTATTTATAATGAATAATACTAATAATGAACTTAAAATGAATTGTTATTATTTTTATTTATATTATGGGCTAATTCTTCAGCTTTCAGTATTCAGATCATAATAGCGCCTAATACTAATTTAACGATTTTTTTTATTTCTATGGATATTTTTAAAAAAGTTTAATAATAAATAATAAATTAAATGGTACACATTACTACACATTATAATCTAAACTAATTTATTCATTCATTCGTATGTCTAGAATGAAGATATAATCTACATTGCACAGCCATTGAGTTACGCATCGTAAGTTACTTTGGTAGTACCTGTACTCGAGTGATAATGTTCAATGATATCTATACTAATATTATAAAGAGAGAACATTTGTATTTTTGTAATGATTTGGCTCAAAAACTACTGAACCGATTTAAAAAATTCTTTCACTTAATATATAGAATGGACTTTCGGAATGAAAAAAGGCTTTATATTATCCCGTTTAAATTAAAGGTACATTCGTGGAGACCTAATTTGCAACCTAAGTCGGCAAAAAAACGGTCGAAAAAACACGTTTCTTACGAACGCTGCTCAATTGAAAATAGATAGAAGAATATTTTCTATGGAAGAGTTGTACAACTTAATAAGACCTACAAAAAAGTCTGCAACAGCATATGTCTATCTCTTAAGGTTGACTCACAGTAACCATTTTAATCTTAAAATTTTTGTTAAAAAACATCACATAATTTCCAAGGCTATTTTCAAGTATATTGTATTAATCCTTATCCAAATAATTACGTTAATTAGCTTGGCCACATATTATAGATTAAAATTGTCCCTCACAGTATATAATTCAAATGAAAACTCTAGAAGATATCACGAATTTCACAAACACGTATCGCAAAATTAATAAAATATTTGCAGTGAAACCACAGATTAGGTCATAGTTACTACGAAAGTATTATTATAAGCTTAGCAATGCTGTAGATCCCCATCGATCACAATCAATTTGAAGTCAATATAGTATAATAATATGATCTATTGTGTAAAATAATATTCGTCTATATATATAATAATATAATATTTTAAACCACCCCGACTGATCTATGTATAATCTTTTCATTAAAAGCATTCCAATGACTCTAAACACAACATTAAGTTGGTGAGGATTTGAGTATTCTGTAGAGTCCAGGAGATGTCCCAGCATCAGGACAATATTCCATGTTCTTACAGTATCGTTGAAGAAGAAGATTTTCGAATTGATCAGACCTATGAAGTTGATTTCATAGCGCAATTAACTAGAATAAAGCTCATAGTTTTATAACGATTGAACGAATTTTTATGAATCAAAGCTAAGAACACTCTCGATGAAGACATCTATCAAACAAAAAAAAACTATCAATAATAAAAACAAAATCGGTTCATCCGGTTAGGTGCTCAGATGCTACAGACAGACACACAGATACACACGTTAAGCGTATATTACCTCTACTTTTTGCGTCGGGGAACGCCGTAAGGTTAAGGCGGCAGATGTTCTCCTTGGTGGTAAGCTACTTTTTGGTAGATTTAATGATCCCACTACCACTGTACGAAAACTCATGATTCATGAATGCACATATAACTTTCAATGGTAGGTATATACGAGTAGCTAGGATTAGAACCAACGGCCGTCGGGTCAGAATCAGGGTAACTATCCTATACGCTATCACTGCGTTTGTCTGTCTGTTCGCAATAATCTCAATGGCTACTAAACGGATTATCCTGCGGTTTTCACCAATAGCCAGAGTGTTTATGAGGAAGGTTTAGGTGCATTATTCGTTAAGGTTTTGTGTAAATTGGTTGAAATATGACGATGATTGTTAAATATGTTCATATTTTATATTCGATGCAACAAACTGATGCAAATTTTGTAGGCATATATTCTACCCGTGCGAAGCCGGGGCGGGCTGCTAGTATTACATAAGCTAAAAAGAAAGTAAAGGCACTTGGCTCGCATTCAGCAAAAACAAGAAGACATTTTGTCAGTACTCGCACGAGGCACTCAATCCTTTTACGCGTAACTCGCATACTGAAGGCGTAATCACTTTCTCTTAGTCTTTTGAACTGCGAAATAACGTAGACATTTTGATACTTACTGTTTTTGTGGTTTTTCATCGCATTTTGCTTACTGATGATTTCGTATCGATCTTAAAAAGGATTTGGAGCTCGATTAGCTGACGCTACTGTTACATCTCTGAATCAATCCTGCAAAAGACTTAAGTATACCTAAGACTTAAGTATTCCTTCCAAATTTTTCCTATTAACTACTCACTGACATTCACGATATTTTTCCCCCTCGCAGCATTTATAAGTTGATATTTTATTATTTCAACCTAAGTAATTCCCCTTGCCTTTCCACATCTTCATTTGTGTAGGAATACCAAAACTTAATGTGACCCTGACCTTCAGGTTATTGGAATTCTGGAATTACGAATTTTAAGAAGGCGGCCGTGGTACGTAGGATTGTTCGTAGGTATTTTATAAATAGGTCTGCTAGGTATTTCAATAATGGAATTATTCCGTTAGCAGAACGCCTCGGCACCTTCGGATTACCATTTAGTATATCTTGGGTGGGTACTCTAATATTGTTAGGAGCTGGAGCCATTCAAATTGGAGGGAACCTCCACAGGACAACCCAACGTTAGAATTTCGGGCATCACTTGAAGATATTAGATAATTAAGAAGGCTATCGAAGGTTATATAAGTTATCACTCAAGTAAGAAATACTTCAGTGAAATTTAATCTATCTTTATTATATAAAACACAACATAGACTTTGAAACCATCCAACCGATGTGTCCCAAATCCTTTCATAAGATAGGCAATAATGCGTAATGTTTTAGACCACCAAAACAAAGCATTTGGTCATATTTATTTTTTAGTGTAGTACCACTGTGATGAAACCGGTGATGAAACTCCGCCCCACCGATTATTATAAAAATAAATACAAAGTATCGCGTAATCACTGCAACAGGGTGTGTAGGGACGCTCTTCGTCGTTACATACACAAATCGGTAGACAATGAGAACCCAGCGAAAGTATGGCAATTCCTCAGGAGTCTGGGTATAGGAAAGCCATCACTAGAAACAGTCCCTAATAATTTAGATATTAATTCCCTCAACCAGCACTTTTCTTATTCTTCGCCTATAAATGCTGCGGATAAATTAAATACACTTAATCATCTTTCTTCTGCACCAAATACAACTTACCCTGAATTCACTCTAAATCCATTTTCTAGCTGCGACGTTAAAAAGAGCATCCTATCCATAACTTCCAATGCAGTGGGCGGCGATTGTATTAGTCGAAATATGGTAGTCCCTATTTTGGACGAAATTCTCCCTGTGATTAGCCACATATTAAATACGTCGGTTGAGACTTCCACCGTCCCCTCGTGTTGGAAGCAAGCCCAGATTATTCCCTTGCCCAAAAAATCTAATCCTACATCCTTTAGTGAATACCGTCCTATCTCTATCCTTCCTTTCCTCTCTAAAGTGTTGGAACGATTGGTCCACAACCAACTTAGCATTTTTCTTACTCGTAACAACCTTTTAAATCCTTTCCAATCCGGTTTCCGTCCTGGCCACAGCACGGCTACTGCTCTAGTCAAAATTACAGATGACATACGACTTGGTATGGAAAATGGTAATGTCACGATACTAACGTTACTAGACTTTAGCAACGCCTTTAATGCTGTGGACCATGACATCCTCCTTGCCCTTCTCCGCTCTCTTAACGTTTCTACAGCTGTGGTTGCATGGTTTCAGAGCTATCTCTCGGGACGTCGGCAACGCATTCACCTTGATAAATCTTTTTCGTCTTGGTGTGATACGGTGGCTGGAGTTCCACAGGGTGGCGTTCTTTCCCCTCTTCTATTTTCTTCTTTTATTAACTCCATATCAAACCAAATCACTTCTCCCTACCACCTGTATGCAGATGATTTACAGATATATACACAGGCACCACTAAACAATTTAACTGATGCTGTTGAAAGAGTTAACTTGAATCTTTGTCGCATTGCAGATTGGGCCAGAGCTTATGGTCTCAAAATTAATCCTACAAAAACTCAAGTTATCTTAATAGGCAGCCCACGGCTGATGACAAAAATTGAGTGGCAAAATCTTTCCCCTGTGATGTTTGATAACGTCATAATTCCTTACAGCAAGGACGTTAAAAACCTAGGCATCATGTTCGATCGCAATCTATCGTGGGGTGCACAAATTAATGCATTGAGTCGTAGAATGTTTGCCTCAGGTGGTTTATTGAAAAGATTGCGAAATTTTCTTCCGACTGCCACTAAAGTTACTCTTGCTCAATCTTTACTCCTTCCCATATTAGATTACGCTGATGTCTGCTATCTCGATTTAACTGAGGACCAGCTAAATAAACTTGAACGTCTCCAAAACTTCTGTGCATTAGGTTCATATTTGGTTTACGTAAATATGACCACGTCTCTCAGTTTCGTGCTAAACTCAAGTGGCTTCCTATACGACTTCGTCGGGATGCGCATATTCTTTCTCTTCTCTATAATATACTATTTCTGCCTTCTGCTCCCCATTATCTTCGACAAAAATTTAGATTTCTCTGCAACTCTAATAGTTTTGAGCTTAGGTCATCAGAGAATCTTGTCCTTGAGATTCCCAGTCACAGTACTGGTTTTTATGACGGATCGTTTGCTGTGCGCGCTTCACGTCTGTGGAACGCACTGCCTGTAAACATTAGAAAAGCGCAGTCTCCAAATACATTCAGGACGCAGGTCAAAGATCACTTTCTCCGTCAACAATCCTAGACATTTGCTACTGCAGATATTATTATATAAAGTTGAAATCGCTATTTATTTATCAAATGTTGTAAATTTTCCCCTATATTGGTTTGTATATTAATCTTAGTTAGTAAGTCTTTAATTAGTAGGGTAGGTTAGTATCTTTAGGAAGTAAAGTTAGTAGGTATATTAGTTTTTTGCTTTTAACTTATATTAGAAACACCTCCGTCTATTGTCTTCTTTTCTATAAGTCCTCTCCATCCAAAGGTTGCCTGGAAGAAATCGCTTTCAGCGATAAGGCCGCCCATTGTAACACTAATAAAATGAATGATTTGTATGTTATTCTTTAAGTTATGAGGTGTGACAATAAAGAATTTTCTATCTATCTATCTATCTACCACACGCCGGTATCAACTCATAAAAATATTAAAACTAGTCGTACTTCTATGCAGATTTTCGTTTTTTCGTCGTCATGTAGGTACCCGGTACTCGGAAACTGAAATATACAGAACAGCTTGAACAACGTCAAAACAACGAGCGCCACATTGCAGTAAAGTTATTTTTTAATACAGTTGCTCAACAAGTGGCGTATTGCAGGGACGTATAGCGTTCGGGATGTGGGCCAATATATTAGTACTCTATGATGTGGGCTATTACACCAAAGAGTAACATAATATATACTGACTTATTACACACTCGTGCTTTTTTTTTACCTTTCCCGAACTCGTGCGTTCTCTTTCCCAACTGTCAAAATAATGTCTATTCAAAAGAAAAACCAACCATGAAGTTTTTACTCACAAAATTCAAAGAAGTTTTTATGATTCATGCAAATACGTATATTTCTAAAAAGAAGCTACTAATTTGTTTCAATATCAGATTTAATGATTTGATGGAATGAGTTAGGTTAGGTTTCATTTCATTTCATCTCATTAAATTTCATTTTCATTTCATATCAATAAAAAAATTCTACTGAAGACTTGGCTGTATAGTTCCCTTTGCCTACCAAAATGGGTGAAGAAAAAAAAACTCTGCTTATATTCTAATTTCTACGGTTGGCGCCATTTTTCAGAAATTTTCTTTGCGATTTTAGTTGTTTGTTGCACAAAATGAGTAATTTCGACCCTAGTTTTTTTGAATTAACACCACTGGAACTCAGTGTAATTGCACAAAATGCTTCGGAGAACATTTTACCGGAAAAGTCAAAAAGTCGCTACATATCTGCATACGACGAATTTATTGCGTGGAGAGAAGAGAAAAAAACAAATACTTTTTCAGAAAGTTAGTTGAGTTTATTGTGTTTTTATTATTTTATTAAATTGCTTCATTTTTTCGCAACTGTATTAAAAATAGTCGTTCAGTACACGTGCGGAACCGTCATTGCAACTTGTTCCGACTGTCAACCCTCGCCTTCGGCTGCGCCTCGGCTCGGGTAGACATTTGTCGGAACTCTTTGCAATGACAGCCTTTCCGCACTTGTAATGAAATATACTATTTCAGCACATTTGCTCAAAAAGTGCATTAGCGAAGCCTGTATACACCGTTCGAAAGTTAAAAATTACGCACTATACAGCGGAGCGTGCGGTATATATATATATATATATATATATATATATATATATATATATATATATTATACACCGGAGCGTGCGGTATATATATATATATATATATATACCGCACGCTCCGGTGTATGGCACGTAGTAACTATTATACAATGTGTGGTATGGAATTGTGCGTATCCTTTACGGTTTATTTTTATTTTTTGTAAAACCTACATAAGACTTCCACCAAAGAGTTTCATATTGCGAGATTAAATAAGCTAAATGATAGCACCTCCTTCAAAGCGCTTTTGTTTAATACATTTGTCTCACTTTAATACTAAAGAGTAAATGAGACGAAAGGTGTAGTTCTAATTTTTAACACACACACATGGCACCATTTGCAAATTCGCGGCATTTTCATATTGGAAACGTCAAAGATTGTTTGTTTCGACTTCTTGATTGTTTCATTTATGTTTATTTTATTGCCAATTGTAGTTGTAGTTTTCTCGCAAATTTGCTGAACAATGTTGTATGACACACGTGCGGATATTGGTTTTAACAAACTCGTAACTATGGTAAACCCTCGACTTCGTCTCGGGCTTACATTTGTCTACTCGTTTGTAAAAACCAACTTACCGCACTAGTATCATAAATAACTATTACATACCTCTACGTATTCGAATATTTCATGTGTAGTGTCACTTATCTTATCAATTGTGCACCATACCACCGTAGAACAGTAAATTCAACAAAATAGCTTTAAATTAAAATTAAACCTAAAGTTTAAATAGCGAAAACGACACCATTGTAATTAAATGCCTTGGTTAATTGCCTTTAAATTGGGTTTTCTGCCGTTAAAACCATCTATTAGTCAGATTTAGAGGTATTTGTGTTGAAACTAAGATACTCAAAAGCATTTTCCACGCTTATAGGTGCTCAGGTATCCTAAAGGTTCAGGTTTCTTCAAGTTAATGGTAATTCGTTGTAATTAAAATGTAATTATACTTATTGTTATTGTTGTATTTTAAACGAAATAGGTTCAAAATATAAAATGTTTTCTGCAAAATAGCTTTTGTCGACAACCGGCCCTATTTAAATAAATTTTAATAATACAGGTCGAATGGGCGTGATCAGATCTGAAAGTTATAGATATGCTTAGGAAGTCTATTTGTGGTTTTATATAAAAATCTAAACAAATGATAATAAAAACGTGATCTCTGCGATTAGGTAGAAACAAGTTTGAGAACCTTACCGTAGGATATATACATTTCGCCAGTTTAGTCAAATACTACTTGTAATCTTCCTCGAGCCATTACATCGACATCATCGCAAAGCGCTCTTTCTTGACTTATGATATGACGTCCACAGGTGTTTAGGAACATTATATGGATGTTCTGCCTGACTTGCTGCCACAAAGTAGCTTACCACCATTGCTCCCTCCAGAATGTTTCTCCTGAAAATGTCCAATGTTTAAAAAAAACAAGCAGAGCTATTAGAACAAAACACCAAAAGAATGCGCTCAGCAGCGCTAATGGAATGTTCATAATTATCAGCATCTATCCACTGGAAATAAGCCACTTCCATAGCACTGAGCTCGATCTTCCGCTGCTCATTTTCCAACCTCTACTACCTTGCGAATATCGTCACCCATCCAGCTGGAGGGCGTCCTGCATTCGCCGAGTCGGAGTATCCACCCTAGAACACGTTTACCCTATCTAGGTATCGCAGTTTGTGGAATGATAATAAATTAATAATGATAATGGTCAATATAACTATATGATAATGATCAATGATATTCATTGCTCACATCACAGCCCCTACACAATTCTTTAATTCAATACAATACATAGAAACAGTCCGGAAGGCCCGGTGGCGTAATCGGGAGAACGGTCAGCTTTGATGCCAGAGGTACCGAGTTCAAACCCCACGTGCACCAATGGATTATTCTATCAAAAAATGTATGTGCGCTTTTCACGGCGGCCCTCCGGTGAAGGAAAAACATCGTTAAGAAACCAGCAACCCCCTGGTGGTAGAACACTATCTAGTGTCCGCCTGGCCAGCTACCACCCTCAAGTTAGAAAATCTGTCGCAAAACATCTAATGTGTTCCGGCAGCTATCCTTGAGAGTCAGTTCCCATTCTAGGCCTAGCGTGCTTACCATCTTCGACCGCATCATCACTTAACAACAGGTGAGATAGTGGTCAAACGCTAGCCTATAAGATATTTAAAAAAATAAGTATATTAGTGTTATATTCAGCACATTAAGTGGAGCTGTTAAAATTTAGATTGACACCCTAATCAACCCATCCCTAAACGATAAAACATGCAACGTTCTACAATGCAAAGCGTTGGAACACGGAACAAAACAACAAAGGTAATTTAAGGGTGTTTCACACTCGGAAAAGTACCTAATCGAATATTTTAATTTGAATTTATTGCAAGGGGAGACTGCTTTGAAACAACAAGCAATATTTTAAACATTTTCTAGCAGTTAGGATTTTAAGGGTGTGACTGCTATATCCCCCTTTGAAAGCCCGAATACCGGCTCTCTTGTTTTATATTTTTCTTGCATTTTATTTTATTTACCTACTGCGATTTTCCAACTTTTACATTCAACAAGTAAGTCTTATAAATTAGGTATATACAGGTCATTCGAGGTCATTAATTAAGGATATTATCATTATATTAAAATATTTCCTGCTTCACAGCCATTATTATTACTTACTGAATTTAAACCTAAACTGGTTATATCTAATACGACTTGACGCGTGGATTTACTTATAAATAATTAAGATAAAAACTAAAACCACCGACTTTCATGCCCCGCGAGCTACCGCGAGTCAGTTTCAGTAGCAAGTTTGAGACGTTTATCGTCATATTACTTATCTGATCTCGATGAAATTGCAATGGAACGCAATACAACCTCGGAAAGGTACCCTACCGATTAAACATACAAAAAAAAAACCAGACGAATTGAAAACCTTGTCCTTCTTGGAATGATCAAGGAATATTGGTTTGAACGAGATATAGTTTTTGAGATATAGCAACCGCAAATATAACTTTGTATTTCATACAAAAACTATGAAAAAAAGTTAATTTTTTAGGTGGCGATAAATTATAGTTGTAAAATACTCGTACTTTACTGTGTTACGGAACATTACGAGTACGAGTCCGACTTGCACTTGGCCAGTTTATTTTATTATAGTACACTTTGGATCGAGCAAAGAGTTTTCAGTTCGATTTTATCATTGTTTATTACCTATAGGGACCGCGCTAGGGCTCATACAGTGCGGTTGACCAATGTTAACTCCGTAACCATGGTTACAGAGCCACTGTTGTGTTTTTTTAACCGACTTAAAAAAAAGGAGGAGGTTTCTCAATTCGACCGTATATATGAGATCAGATGAGTAGGTAACTCAGATATATGCATGTCGATAAACGTCTCAAACTTGCAACTGAAACTGACTCGCGCGGCATTGAAGTCGATTGTTTTAGTTTTAAACTATCGTATTGGATTTTGCTAAAAAAACTTTGTTTTTTTTATTCATAAAGGTAACTAATTAACTGTATGCAGTAGAGAAGATAAAGTAAATGTATGAAACTGCACATAAATATGTATTAAAACACGAGTATCTATGTGTTTAAAACTAAGTTGGCGAGGTAATAGTATATATCACACGAATGATTCCCCCTCATAATACAACAGTTTCATAGACTAACTACTATTATACAAAACACGCAAGCGTGACAAATTAGTTTAGATACAAACTTTTCTTTCACTGACTAAAACATTGTAAACAATTAGACAAGTTGATTTAACGATTACAGCATACCTCTATGCAATTGTCTTCGTTATTGTCAATGCGCTCAAACTCACGAGCCAAATGTTCTTTCGATATCAACATTACGTGAGATCAATGTGCGATTGCCTTAAAATTTGCAGTACCTTCATAACACCGTACGTACTACGTAAGTTCAACAGTATTCTTCTTCAAAGAGTCCTTCGCTTATGTTAACAACAGATTGGCCGGCCAATGGATAGGTACATATTACGATTGTTGGCAGCCAGCCAATAATGTCATTGGCTGGCTATTGTGCGTGTGAACTTTTCCAATGGTAAGGACACATCAAGGGCATCGCGGTCACTGGGGATTTACCTAATATTCCCGATCACAAAGGATGCGGGAGTGATGCGACAGTATATGCCTATATTTCAGGACTAGGTACTACCTACCATGTATTGTATACACAGATTAGGATCACATCTTCAAGGACAGGATAGCAGATCCTTATAATGATAATTAAAGGAGCGTTGTGGCCATTTTTCGGCCCTTTTAAAGATATTTAGACAAAATCACTTACCTAAAAAGATACAACACAAGATGGAAACACTTCATTGACGCCCAAATGTAAGGTGGTCTTATCGCTAAAAATTTTATACCAGACAACCTCTGAGTAATAAATTATTCACTTAGAGCTTTTAGTCTGATGATCATTGATCGCAATGGTGTTATTGATTTATTACATGAAAAAACTAACTGTTATTTTAATTTTTATACATGTAGTAGGTAGGTATTTGAAATCGTACTAAGCACAAGTCCGATCATGCATGCCATGGAGTAGGTACTTTTTCTCTCCACTGGGATGGTTCAGCTAAATTTCCAGCTGGAGACGCTGGAAGTAATTGAGATGAGAGCTAACTGCTATGAAACTTATAAATGACGACAAACTTGTAGGCAAAAGACTCCAAAGCCTATAGAGCACCGCCCCAAAGTCACTTGTTTATAGGTTTTGTATCAGATACATTTTGAAGAGTGTGCCATCCAATTACACGAATAAGCAACGCCATCCCCTTTGTTCTATCGGACAACCAGACGTACCGATCTGCGCTATCGCTTCATGGTGGACGTTCCATAGGAATATAATTCTTTGCCCGTGTCTGTGTTTCCCGATAGGATAGTTACAATACGGGAGTCATCAAATCGCGATTGCACGTGTATCTTCTAGGTAAGCTTGTAAGGAAGAGGTCAAACGCTAGCCTATAAGATATAAAAAAAAGATATGAACATACTCGTACCGTCGTTCTAAGTAGGCATCTATCGTCCTTGTATAACCAACATAATTTAAGTCGCCTTCATACTTTCTGCATCGTAATCGATAACACGAAGGTCTTTAAAATCAATAACCAGTAGACATCGCTTCGATCAGAGACAAGAGCCGAGCCTGCCAAGTTCTAGGTTCTAGGTCATCTGCAATGGTTACCTGTTCTACCAATGCCTAGGTAGCATGTATAAAATGAAGGTAACCAGGGAGCTGTTAGGTACGGTTAATTATAGTGTATTGTATTGGTCCTTAAACGTAGTATTCATTAAGAATTCGAGTAAGCATCCTTTCTTTGTTACGAAAGCGCACTCCAGTCGACATGATTTTTTTACTCTACTGCCCGTCCTACAGTACCCAAACCTGGTCATTGACCGAGGCGCAGACGTCAAATCTTAAGGTTTGTCAGAGAGCCATGAAACGGAGCATACTTGGAGTAAAACGGAGTTCGAAAAACTGCGCTCCGATGCAGGCTTTAAAAGTATGAAGCTCAAATGGGACTGAGCGAAGCATTAAGTTCGCATGCATTAATGTGGGCCAAAATCAGTCACTAATTGGGTCCCCACGCAAGGGTGACCGTGGTCACTGGTCACCCGTGACTATGAAAAAGGTGGCGTGACGTGATGATGTAGTGGCCTACCAGCATGGATGTACAGGGCTGCGTTTACGACCTTCTCTCGGAGTGCACCCAAACGCTCCAACCTCGTTCACGACCTCAGAGCGTCACATTCGCTAAACGAGTTAGAGAGAGAGGTTAGAGCGTTTGGTTGCACAGGTTGCACTCCGAGCACAGGTCGTGAACGGAGCCCAGACATAGCCTTGGAGAGAGATTCGTTTAGGCTATGGGGGAGAACTTTGTCATGCGGACACTACGTCGAAAAAACTGTAGGCGAAAATTTATGGTAGTCACTGATGAGTATACTTAGGCAGATATACAAACTAGACTAGTTAAGTTGATATGTGGAGTTCCTACATTTTTGTAATAAAATCGGCTTGTTATTTTTATTATTGTATACTTGCGTAAATCGATAAAAACGCAATTAAACCGGTAATCAAACAGAATAATGAACTTAGATGTCTGACTATAACTTCCTTTGTTACAGTGAAGCATCGTCAGCGAGCTGCGGTCCAGCCGGGACAGGTTCAAGGTAGACGGACAGGATCAACGGTTTTCCATCAACCCGGCACAAAGCAGCGGGGGAGTTCGTTCACACGAGCGGTGCAGCTGGCGGCGGCTTGTCGTGCGCGGCTTGACATGCGCGGGAGTACAGCGGTACACAGACAGTCGCGCCCGCTCCGCGCCGCTACCGCCCGCACCTTGCTCGTGGTGCGATAACCGACCTCCTCCGACTGCGCCAAGTTTCAATTTCATTGGCTCTCACTCTGTAGTCGCACGTGCGCTGCATTAGACGCCGCCGCGCAGCAATACACGGACCGTGCGAGACCCGAGTGATGCAACCTCTTTCAAGTCAATCGTGCTGGTAGTGTAAACTCAGCGAGCGATTCGATATTTAAACATTATAATATAAATTGACACTTGACATGACACCGACGCGCCTTCTTCGACTAATGTAAATATTGTGGATCTCTACAAAATACAAAAAGTGTGAAAGTTAACTGAAAAGTGTTTCTTAAGTTGAAAAATAAGTGCTTGATGGCATCGAGATCGAAGGAGAAGATGGCGGCGGCGTTCAGGAAGCTTTTCCGGTCTCCGGAGAAAATAGAAAACGATGGCGCCGGGCCCAGCGGGTCGCCGGCGCGCCGCGGTCTGCTTCGAAGACATAGGTAGGTACTTTCTTTGAACTAAGTACATACCTTTGTACATTCTTACGTTTTTCAGAAATAGGTATCAATTTCTTGTATAACACGTGAAATTTAAGTTTGTAAGATGAGTAGCAGCCGTCGCAGAAACGGAGTTCAAAAGCCATTGTAACAAGTTTGTTTGATAACAAATCTGGGTTGCGTCGGCGATCGCCGTCACGTAATCGCTCAATACATGCCACCACTCGTTACAATCACATGTTTACTAACAGTTCGGCATAATATAGCATTGGTACTTTTCATGTGAAATATATTTTCGAAAAGAACGTTTGTTCTGGCTACGAAATATTTTATTTATCAGTCAGTGGTTTGCATTATTATGCCTTCGTTCTATCATAAAAGAAGTTCGCGTCTTTGTATTGGCGAAATTGTGTGGCATTATCGCAAAAGCCAAAAACTAAGAAAATAATAAGTTACTATAGCTTGTACCAACATTATGTTACTCTATGGATTGTATATTATATATTCTGTGCTTTTTAACCGTCTTCAACAAAGATGAGGTCTTCTAAACGCACAGAAGCAAATAGCTCGTCAGTGCGGCCCAATTTCATTTATTAGCAATGTTTTTAAATATAAATTATTGTTTATATTTTCAGATAAGTAGTTTATAATAGGTAAATAAAGTATTTATAGAAATAGGCTATTGATATATTCTACTAACTACAACGTACGTAAACTGTGTCACAATCGCAAAGTACTTACAGAAAATCGATAAATTTTCCCTCGACACAAAAGATGGGTGTAATAAGTTTGACGTGTGTATCGGTACGTAGTAGGATTATTATATGTTCTGTAGTATCTGTATGTCACGCTCCTTAGCTCCGTCTTCTGCTGTTCAGCATCCAGTTACTACTTGCACTAGCCGCTTCCGCAGAAACTCCACCTGGCCACAGGGAAACAGGTGAGGCTAACTAACTATGCTATAGCCTATATCCAACAGTGGACAATTAAAGGCTTATGATGACGATCGGTGTGTCTGTGTATCTGAGTGTCTGTCTTCGTAGCTCCCAAACGGATAAACTGATTTCGTTTCGTTTTTTTAGGGTTCCGTACCCAAAGGGTACCAACGGAATCGTATATGACTGAGACTTCGCTGTCGGTCCGTCTGCCTGTCTGTCCACACTTTACAGGGCTGTATCTCCTTAACCGTAATAGGTACATACTTGAAATACTCACGAAGTATATATTACTATGGGGGATTTAACAAAAAATACTAAAAATAAAATAAAATGTATATTAAAGGGGTTCCCATACAATAAATAAATTTGAGAGGCACACTGAGGACTTCATTCTACATAAGATGTGGCGAAAAAAAATCCAAGAAGGGGAGTGAAGGGTAGTAAAGTTAAGTTAGAAAATCTGTCACCAAACATCTAATGTGTTCCGGCAGCTATCCTTGAGAGCCAGTTCCCATTCTAGGCCTAGCGTGCTTACCATCTTTGACCGCATCATCACTTACCAACAGGTGAGATAGTGGTTAAACGCTAGCCTGTAAGATATAAAAAATAAATACAAATAAAAGATATTATGCTTAATACTTAATACAACGGACAGCCTACTTATTGCCTGTGATAAGAGAAATAAGTAATTACTAGATAATAAGTCCCCACTCCAAACCAAACACTTGAATGATTTCTGATAAATAAGCAAGTACATTAGAATGTGAATATACCGTATTATGGGAAATTGAGTCGTTGGTAAATTAATTTAATTTTTCTAAAATATTGCTTACTTCTTTGGCTTCTTTGATTTTTCCAGGCAACGTCCTTTCTGAATGAGCTATACGAGGCTTTAACATTGTTATTGAAATATTACACTCATACTTCAATATTACTTCATCGATCGGTAGAAAGACACTGCTCTATGGCCCCTATATCAGCATTTTTAGAGATTATGATTGTTTAGACTTGTGGCAAAATATATACCAACGCAAAATTTCGGCAACTGTTGTAAAGAAATACTCTTTCTTTGTTTAAGGCAACAGGACAAGCACGACGCTCGCCTGATGGTAAGCGATGACGTCTACCTATTACAGATACAGGAGCATCCAAAATTCTGAATGTACATAATTTTCTAAGTTAATACACTGCGCCTGTTACCTTGGGACATAAAGATGATAGATAAGTCTCACATGCCCTGTAATTTCACTGGACACTGCCATTCAACCCGAAAAACATTCTTCAAGGTCGAACTGCAATTTCAAATAAAACACGTAGAAAATATATTTCTATCGCCTATATAGAACCACAGAACCGCCCGCCCACATGAAATGTTTCTTAATAAAGTATTTTACTTTCCTCTTTAATTCAAAGCTTTAGTAGAGCTTTATTTAATTATCTACGATTGCGATTTGCGTCATAGCAAGACTCGCCGACGCTCCTTAGACTACACCATAATATATTTATACCTACGGTAAAATATAGATGCATTATACGCATCTGATTTCGAATTGTAGGTAAACAAAGAGTTTTCTAGTAAATAAATACAAAGCTAAACCAGCATATTTACATATTATGCGTCATCTGAATTAGAATAAGGTAAGCGATCCAATGCAGCGCGCGCAGCTACGTGTACGCGTATATTTGAACTTTCCAGTTTCCACTGCTACGCACATAGCTTGGTAAAGCTACGCTCCCGTAGTTGTGTCCCGTAGGCCCAGTTTACTGTCTGAGCTAGTAGCGCAGCGTGGATGACAAAGCGCGATGCCACAGATTATATAATAGTTACTACGCGATGCTTGCAAATAACAATAAATAATAATTTACTATAAAATACGTATAAAGCTAAGTTTACTGGCATCACAATCGTAGCCATTTAATAAAGTCGTCAAGTACCGACTTTAGATGCCACGCTTGTATGTTCGCTTCATAGCTTTGTCAATTTATAGGGTTCCATACTCAAAGGGTACCAAAGGAACCCTATTACTGAGACTTCGCTGTCCGTCAGTCCGTCTTTCACAGGGCTATATCTCCTTAACCGTAAGGGGCCGTCCATTTATCACGAAATGTCACAAGGGGGAGGTAGTGTAGTAAGATATCACGTGTATTTATTTTTTCATTATTTTTTCAAACGCGCGATTTTTAAATGTAAACATTTTATTCATGGTCCTTAATTTCAGAATAAAATAAGATTATAATTATACCTGTATTTAAGATATTATTCTAAAAAATTTAAGATTTTTTGTAGATACTAAAAATACACGTTACGCGTACACAAAGATCACGTGATTAATGGACGGCCCCTAATAGGTAGATACATGAAATTTCACGAAGTATGTATTACTATAAGGGATTCAACAACAAACATTAAAAAACAAAATAATGTTAAATGGGGTCCCCATACAAGAACCGTGATTTTGTCGGTGTTTTTTGCTTGATCTTATTAATCATAATAGATTAGAGACTTGAAATCTTCACAAAGTATGTATTACTATGGTCGCTCTAACAACAAATACAGAAGATAAAAATTA
The DNA here is from genome assembly GCA_954871355.1 of Cabera pusaria. Lineage (NCBI taxonomy): Eukaryota > Metazoa > Arthropoda > Insecta > Lepidoptera > Geometridae > Cabera > Cabera pusaria. The sequence continues at coordinate 21,376,819 of OX940887.1, forward strand.
AAGATCATGTTGCTCATAGTGTGTATTACAATATATAATATGTATGTATGCATGTCACTATGTATGTTCGGGTGGAATATCTGAAGCTAAATTAGACCCACTTCCCGATGTCCGATTTGACTCAAATTTGGTGAACTTATGTATCTTCGGTGACAATACAATAATATAGTACCATGGAGCTGGTCTGATGATGGAGACGGAAGGTGGCCACGGCATCTCTGTGATAAAACAACATAACCCAACCGAGTTTGGGCTCGATTGATTCGTCTTAAGGAGGACTTTACACCTAGATGATATCCAGGGTCTGATAATGAAGCTGGAAGGTGGCCACGGCTTCTCTGTGATAAAACAACATAAACCCACCGAGTTTGGACTCGATTGATTCGTCTTGAGCAGCACTTTACACCTAGATGATATTCAGGGTCTGATGATGAAGCTGGAAGGTGGTCACGGCATCTCTGTGATAAATTAACGTAACTCCACCGAATTTAGGCTACATTGATTCGTCTTGAGGATCACTTTACACTTAAACGACATCCAGGATCTGATGATGAAGCTGAAAGATGGCCATGGCATTTCTGTGATAAAACAACATAACCCCACCGACCGAGTTTTGGGCTCAATTGATTTCCTTTGAAGAGCACTTTACCCATAATCGCATCATAATATCCGTAGAATATTTAACCTACCAAAAAGTTAAAAAAATATAAAAGTAAAGATATATTTTAAACCAAGCTTTTATCTGGGACAAGGAACTAAAATGTTAAAAATAAATTCTTGTAAGTATTTTGCGGGTAGATACTTACCTATATTCTTAAAAGCTTGAGATACAAAAGTATAGTAAGTACCTAACCTGTAAAAAGGATAGTGCCTCAAGCTTTTAAGAATATAGGTAAGTATCTACCCGCAAAATACTTACTAGAATTTATTTTTAACATTTTCGTTCCTTGTCTCAGATAAAAGCTTGGTTTAAAAAACATTTTTTACTTTTAATTTATTTCTTATAAATCGGCGATAAGATGCTTAGCTTAGCTCAGTCTTGTACTGGGCGTTCGGATTACAATCTTTTCTTAGATAAATATAATGTGCGTCATCTGATTTAATATCAAGGAAGACTGCTTACTGCTTAGTAAGAATATTTGTTGTATGAGTCAATTGGCAATTTATTAAGATCAAGGTGATTTACGTCACAAAGCACGCACGGAATTACAATTAAATTATTACCACAAATTGGGTTTTTACTCTACTTGGATTTAGGTTTAGTAGGTGTTTTAACCACCAACGCAGGTAGAGGGTTGTAATTTTAAGGTGTGTAGTCATTGCATAATGTAGGTTGCATATTTGCTTTTAAACGGTTAAAATTCTTAGTTTTTTGTTTTTAAAATGTGTCTTGGCCAAGAGTATGAATTTTTTTCAAACATCTGTATCTGGGATTTAATTTAGACAAAATATTTCTTGGACTTGCTCCGTGTTTGTTTTTTTTTATAGTATATGATAGGCTAGCGTTTAACTACTATCACGCTTGGTGGTAGGCGATGATGTGGTCGAAGATGGCTTACACGCTAGGCCGAGAATACTTTGAATCTCAAGAGCTGCGCATGCTGGCCGAACACCGTAAGGTTATGGCGACAGATTTTCTTTATTATGATGAGCTACTTTATTGGTAGCAAGTCAGAAGGAATAATGCTCCTACCACCTGTTGACGAACACCCGTGATATGATTTGAACCGGCAACCTCCCGCTTAGAAATCAAGCCATCTAATCCTTTACGCCAAAGGGTCTCTAATCGTAGATTTGTTCAAAGATTAGTGACCTGAGATACATTAATAAATCGTTCTACGGATTAAAGGTAATATATACATTCCAATACATACATTTTGTTAGTGGAAGGTCAATAGTAATCGTAAATTAGTTTGGTAGTGCCGTGCATATGTGATATGCCGTCGGACAGAGCAAAGCAAACCCTGCACAGTTCCACATTGAAACTTGGCTATACACAACACTGAAGTCCGGTAAATATTTAAGTAGGTACATTCCAATTCAAGTTGATTACACTCCTAAAATTTATTTATTTATCATACATTGGATGGGCCTAACAGTTTCCCAATTCACCCATCCAAGTTATTAATACATACAAAAAATTAACTTTTAAAAAATTAAAAATTATCTGAAATTAAAATTAAAAACTAAAATGTACGGTTACATCGCTTGAATAGTTAATCTGTTGCGTTACGTCTATTCGATAACATTACATAGTTACCGAACTTGGGTCTCAACTTGTACTTTTTGAACGTGCGTCCTACTTCCAGTGTCTAGAGTTTTCTTAGTGTTAGGACTTTTAGGACTTCTACAAGTCCGCTGTTTCTGAAATTATTTCAAGCATGAAAAGACATATATGTCTTCAAACTGAAAACATTCCTACGGACATAAGTCCAGCATTGTAACGCCATGAAGTAACGATCATAGTGACCCGCAAAAATCTGTCAATTGTGATATTTGGGAGTAGGTAGTGATGTGCGCAGTACAATGGCAGTGCTAATTGCAACCGTTACTCTGAGATATTTAAATCTTTTTTTAATATCTTATAGGCTAGCGTTTGACCACTATCTCATTTGTTGGTAAGTGATGATGCGGTCGAAGATAGTAAGCACGCTAGGCCTAGAATGGGAACTGACTCTCAAGGATAGCTGCAGGAACACATTAGATGTTTAGCGACAGATTTTGTAACTTGAGGGGGAAGCTGGCTAGGCGGACACTAGATAGTGTCCTACTACCATGCGGGGGTTGTTGGTTTCTTAACGATGTTTTTCCTTAACCGGAACTCTGTGAAAAACGCATATAATTTTTTCGATACGAAAATCCATTGGTGCACGGCGGGGTTTGAACTCGGTACCTCTAACATCAAAGCCGGCCGTTCTCCCGATTACGCCACCGGGCCCTCAAAATCTACTTCTATTCAATATCGAGAATTATATTGCTTTCTCCTTTACAATTTTATGCAATTAAATTCTATACATAGGAAGTAATATCTGCAACTACAGATCAGATTTCAAAAATTCTTTCACTTTCAGAATCTTGCGCTTTTTTGCGTTAGGTACTTATATTTTTCCAGTTATTTCATGAGACGAGGGTAAGACCTCATTACTATAATCATCAAATGTTATAAACCACTTACCTACTGGGATAGCCATGGACATAGCGAAAATCCATTTACCTATTTGTGACCATTGGTAAATACGAGTATACTGGGTCGGCACTGTTGGTAGGTAGGTACTCGTATGTCTATTTTTATCATCAGTAAGTGCATTTGTTCTCTGATTACACAATGAACTGGACAAGCATAATTATGGTTAATTAATGCTTCCTTTTTCGATGGTTCTGGTTACCACTCTTTGTTACACGAATGACTTCCTCATATCTTTGTGTGTGGTCATTTGTAAGATAACGTCCTAATGTAACTAATGGACTCTATTAATGGAACTAAGTACCTACCTACTTAAACTATTGCAGTGGTTCTTCACACGAAATATCACTTTATTGTTGTGAATATCAATACATTATATTATTGAATACACGCTTTTAGGGTTCCGAACCCAAAGGGTACCAACCTATTACTGAGACTTCGTTGTCCGTTCGTCCGTCCGTCTGACCGCATTTCACAGGACTGTATAACTATACAACTACAATAGGTAGATACTTCACATTTTCACAAAGTATGTAATAACTTCGTGCATTTTAACAACAAATACTTAAAACAGAATAAAATTAATAATTAGGGGGGGGGTATATACCCCAAACAAGAAACTTATTTTTCCGGCAAATTAAAACTTTATTAAATCAAACTCTAAGTGTGCAAGTCCGAATCGCACTTAGCCAGTTTATTTAATAAATTATTGTTATGTATTTATTTCAATTTAACACAAAAGGGCATCTATATAAAATTAATTAGATACATAAAAGGATAGTTCTCTCGATGTTTCGTGGTATAAGGTGCACTTAGTCTGTTCTTACACTTTTTCATGGTGTGGCATGATGGCATCTATCCTGCAAAGGAAAGGTTTTCTACAATGTGATTTTTTTAACAGTTAGCGTTAAATTTACACAAATGTGGGATAAAACATTAGACTAGCTATATACATAATTCATAGAATATGCTTATTACAAAAATTATGTGCCTCTTTCAAAAAGTGGGACATCTATCCTGTTTTTACCATATCTGTATTGACCTACTTAACTTGTCAGTTATGATGTGAGTAAACGGGTATGTGCCCCGTCTGCTTCATAATACATATTTTGTTGGATTTAATAAGCAATTAAATTTATCCTCTAAGCGTATTATTCTCATCGCACCTGTGCGTACCACCGAGTAACTACTATAGTTACATTAATCACGTGCCTATAGACAAGATTTGCTGAACCTATACATTTTATTGTATCCGGATACGGTTACACTTTTCAGATCAGATATGACGTGAGTAAATTTTTTTTTTTACTTTCTGACTTTAGAAATGGTGCTGAGAATTCTTAGCAAAATTACCTAAGATACTTCATTTTGTAGAGCCTGAGGAGGAGGTACGGTACTTTGTTTTTAAACGAACTTAAACTGATGGCCTCTACCGGTATTTACATTATTTAGCCGAGGTTAAGAGCTGTGTTGTGGTTTATGACAACAGCTTCACCGCTGGTCAAGAGCTAAGTTGTGTTGTGGCACTTGTGGCCATGTCAAGACATTACAGGAAGCTCGACTCCAACTAGAGCGTCATTTCTTGTCTCTAATTTCACTGTCATTCCTATTCGAGAAATCTGTAAGACAAAGACTTTGTTTACACATTTATGACGACTATTCTAGTGTATTGTGTATCTTTGTATTGTACCTCGGCACTGATGTTCTTACAACTTGTTTTTAATCTGTGTCGTGGACAAAGACTGCACGTAATGCTTTACAATACAGAATCTACAGATACCTAAACATAAATAGTGTGCGAATCTCTTGACCAAAATAGTTAAATTATTTTCAAGATCATATGTCTAGTCTTCAAGAGTTTCTTTTACACAGAATAAATAATAGATAAATAGATAGATTAACTCTTTATTTGCACACCAAAAAAACAGAAACAATATAAAATGATAAACTCTAAACTTATAACTATAGCTATGCAAAGGGTAAAAATTAATAGTAGAAAATACTCCCGATCACCTTTCATCCTTTTGGGAACTATGATGCCACAGACAGACAGACACACAGAAACACACGTCAAATTTATAACACTCCTCTTTTTGTGTCAGGGATTAAAAAAGTATAAGCACAATCATAGTTGCCGAAGCAAATTAGTACCATACACAAGATATGAAGTTATTTTATACGTAGGCGTATTGAGTTCTTGAGTAAGTATCTCGAAACGATCCGAAATAAACGCGTTTATTACACCAGTACCGATTAAGGTTATCTAATTTTACACCTGCTTCTATATTCAGATACGCAATTGCATAAGTGTTTACAGATTATAAATACTGGATTATGGTAGAGTAGCGTTGCTATCTTGATGATATTTTATGAGTCAATATTTTTCTTATTGACGACAAACACTGAGCAGCAACAAATTGACATATTTTCTGCGAATAACACTTCTGTATTGCCTGGGAACCTAATTATCACATTATTTTGCTTAGTTATATTTATATATATATGGTTTATTTAAATAATAGTGGGAACGTCAGGTTAGCAACTCAGCATATAATAAAGTTGGTAAAAGGTAGTTAAAATATATGGAAAGAGGGAAATAAATTTATTAAACTAGAAACGGAGTAGTGATGGCTAAGTATAGAAGTGAAAGTAGATTTGAAACTTGTTACCTACAGAACTTGCTCAAGCGTCAAGCCTAAACTAAATTATAGCTAAAAATAGCGGACCTAACGAGATTCTACTGGCTTATTTTGTCTCTATACGGTCTTACTTTATCTGCGGAAGTAGGTACCTAAGGCCCTGCCCACAGATATATTTGTACCTATATGTACTCGTATATCTGTGGCCCTGCCTAAGGATGAGAGAGCCCCTTAAGCGTACAGGATAGACATGTGGCTTGGCTTCTAAGCGCCAGGGCGCCGGTCCAAATCGTAGCACCGGTGTTCGATCACAGCTTGTAGGAGCATATTTTATCGATTTTCCGCCTTACTTGCTTAAAGTAGCTTAATTATCACCATCAAGGAGTTAATCTGCATCCATAACCTTATGGTATTTCGGCAGGAAACAGCCCTTGAACGTCAGAGTATTCTTGGCCTAGCGTGTTCACCATCTTTGACCACATCATTACCACCAAGCGAGAAAGTGGTCAAACGCTAGCCTATCAGATATAAACAAAGAGCATCGAATATAATGAATTTATAATAACTAGGTAGTTGGTTAAATCAAAAATCTGAAAAAAAATTATAAACAAAATAGTTAAAAAATCGGTCAAGTGCGAGCTTGACTCGCGCACCGAGCCATCGTACAAACTTAAAACAAACTTAACTTTGCTGTTTGGTCCCTAGACCGATGCCTAGACACGCTGTTAATGAACCAACCGTAAATAATAAGTTTGTTATAGTAAATTCGCTTTTTCTGTTATTAAACAACATATTTACGGTTTTCAGACTTTTTCCTTTATCAGTGCTTCAAGGTCTTGCTTCTTTTCTAAATTTCATGATTCTAGGTCAATGGGAAAGTAATAACCTATATAGGTTTTGATTTCCTTGTGAAATCGCAAAATATGCGAAAATATGCGACATAAACGGTTATATCTTTTAATCGCGTTGGCTTACAAGTTTAATTTTTTCACAGCTGAAGGATACCATAGACTATTTTATTATTAAATGTAGTGGAGCCATGGAGTATTTGATATAAATTTCAACTTGATACCTTCGCGCGTTTCTGAGAAAAAGGTCTTGACAGACGGACAGACAGACGAACAAACAGACATACGGACAACAAATTAATCCAATATGGGTTTCTTTTTTCCTTTTGAGGTACATAACCCTACACTCTACAAAAACTTACTTTACAAGTCGATTGAGTCAGTTTCCGTAGTAAGTTTGAGTTATTCATTTCCATATCTCTGGAGATACTCATCAGATCTCAATGAATTGTGTAATAAAACCACCGTGAAGATGTACCCATAAAAAAATAATTATTATTAACAATTACTACTTTTTAATGCGAAAAAAGGGTTGTAAGTGGTTGAAAGGGGGGATGAAAAGTTGTATGGAAGTATCGTCATTTTAAAAGCTAGAAGCTTGAAACTTATTTTTTAGGCTGTTGATTTATCTATCTTCTATTATATATATATACATATAAAAGAAAGTCGTGTTAGTTACTACACTTATAACTCAAGAACGGCTTGACCAATTTTTATGATTTTTGTATTTATGGAATTGTCTTTGTCAGGAATAGGATAATAAGTATTAAAAACAATGAATAATTGACCTAAAAAAAATATATAAGAAAAATTATTTTACCAAAATGTTCCTGGGTTTAAAAACTGCCAATCATTTGATGTTCAATTGTTTTATCCCGTCGATACGGTAAATCGCAAATTAATAAGGGTCATTGCTCCACACGATTAGTGTATTTAGCCAGTGTCAAGTGTAAAAATTCTTCCCATGTGTGGATAGCACAGATCTATAATATGATATCTGTGGTGGATAGCATTACAATATTCGGATTATCGCGTTATTATTATTATTTTTTTTTTGTATAATTATTTCTGCATACGATTAGTGTAGTTAGCCAGGAGACAAAACAAGGTTCAAAAATAACCTGATTAATCCCAGCTCTAAGCTGAAAATACACAGTTCCGGTACACATGCGATGGCAGTAAAGTCAAAGTCAAAGCATTTATTCAGTAAGTAGGTAGTATTAATATACGCACTTATACACGTCTCAAATCATAAAATTAATCATAATTGATGAAAAGTAACAACTCTCTAAATGAAATGAGAAGATTACAGAATTTGCCGTTCTTTACTTAACTAAAAAGTGTAAAATAAAACATTAAATTAAAAAATCAAAAATCCCGACTGCGCAAAAAGTGAAGTGTTAAAAAACGAACTGAAAAGAAAAAAACAAGTAAGTCTAGTAGTTTAGACTTCTGTTTAGGGATATCAAAAAACTATACCATTTAAATTCTTTCTCGGTCGATACACTCATAAAATAAATTATACATTGTTATATGGAATATAGAGACTTTAACAGTCGGGACACATTAATCCCCATTCGTTAAGCCATTAATGTGTCCCTATAGGCTATATATTATCCCGTTTAAATCAAAGGTACATTCGAGGAGACCTTGCAGCCTAAGTCAGCAAAAAAACGGTCGAAAAAACACGTTTCTTACGAACGCTGCTTAATTGAAAATAGATAGAAGAATATTTTGTATGCAAGAGTTGTACAACTTAATAAGACCTACAAAAAAGTCCGCGATAGCATATGTCTATCTCTTAAGGTTGACTCACAGTAAACATTTTAATCTTAACATTTTTGTTAAAAAATATTACATAACTTCCAAGGCGATTTTCAAGTATATAGTATTAATCCTTATCCAAATAATTACGTTAATTAGCTTGGCCACATATTAAAGATTAAAATTGTCCTTTACAGTATATAATTCAAATGAAAACTCTAGAAGATATCACGAATTTCACATACACGCATAGCAAAATTAATAAAATATTTGCAGTGAAACCACAGATTAGGTCATAGTTACTACGAAAATATTATTATAGGCTTAGCTATGCTGTAGATCCATTGATTTTTCCATTGATTGATTCCAATGACTCTAAACACGACATTTATAATCTGAGCTGTAAGTTGGTGAGGTTTTGAGTATTCTGTAGAGTCTACGAGATGTCCCAGCATCAGGTCAATGCTTCCATGATCTTACAATATCGTTGAAGAAGAAGATTTTCGAATTTATCAGACCTATGAAAGTTGATTTCATAGCGCAATTAACTAGAAAAAAGCTCATAGTTTTATAACGATTGAACGAATTTTCATGAATCAAAGCTAAGAAAACTCTCGATGAAGACATCTATCAAACAAAAAAAACTATCAATAATAAAAACAAAATCGGTTCATCCGGTTAGGTGCTAAGATGCTACAGACAGACACACAGATACACACGTTAAACGTATATTACCCCTACATTTTGCGTCGGGGAACGCGTAAGGTTACGGCGGCAGATGTTCACCTTTTTTTTTTAATATATCTTATAGGCTAGCGTTTGACCACTATCTCACCTGTTGGTAAGTGATGATGCGGTCGAAGATGGTAAGCACGCTAGGCCTAGACTGGGGAACTGGCTCTCAAGGATAGCTGCCGGAACACATAAGATGTTTTTGACAACAGATTTTCTAACTTGAAGGTGGTAGCTGGCCAGGCTGACACTAGATAGTGTCCTACCACCATGCGGGGGTTGTTAGTTTCTTAACGATGTTTTCCTTCACCGGAGGGCCACTGTGAGAAGCGCACATAAATTTTTCGATGGAAAAATCCATTGGTGCACGCTAAGGTTTGAACTCGGTACCACGGCATCAAAGCCGACCGTTCTCCCGATTTCGCCACCGGGCCCGGGCTCCTTGGTGGTAAGCTACTTTTTGGTAGATTTAATGATCCCACTACCACTGTACGAAAACTCATGATTCATGAATGCACATAAAACTTTCATTGGTAGGTATATAGCTAGGATTAGAACCAACGACCGTCGGGTCAGAATCAGGGTAACTATCCTTTACGCTAAAGGGCCTTCCAATATCACTACGTAAGTATTATAAAACAAATTCCATCACTGCGTCTGTCTGTCTGTTCGCAATAATCTCAATAGCTACTGAACGGATTATCATGCGGTTTTCACCAATAGCCAGAGTGTTTATGAGGAAGATTTAGGTGCATAATTCGTTAAGGTTTTGTGTAAATTTGATGAAATATGACGATTATTGTTAAATATGTTTATATTTTATATTCGATGCAACAAACTGATGCAAATTTTGTAGGCATATATGTTCTACCCGTGCGAAGCCGGGGCGGGCTGCTAGTTATAAATAAATATGATATTGAAAGTTTGTAAAATTTGTACCCTTAAGGGTGTAAAATAACAATAGGGGATGAAAGTTTTAATGAAAATATGTAAGGTTTATGTGAATGTTCTTATTAACGGATTTAAATGAAATTTGGTACACACATAGTCTAGAGCCTGAGAAAGAACATAGGCATAACATACTTTTTAATGCGAAAAAAGGGTTGTAAGGGGTTGAAAGGGGGGATGAAATGTTGTTTGGAAGTATCGTCATTTTTAGAGCTAAAAGCTTGAAGCATATTTTTAAGCTGTTGATTCGATATAAATAAATATGACATTCAAAGTTTGTGAGGGGAAAAGGAGAGGGGGAAGAGCGAGGGTAGAGAGAAGTGGGGGGAAGGGGAGGGTAAGGGTAAGTGGGGGAAAGGGGAGGGGAGAGGGAAGTGAGGGGAAAGGGGAGGGAAGTGGGAAGTGGGGGGAAGGGGAGGGGGAGGGGAGCGAAGGTAAGAGAGCAGGGGAAGGGAGGGGAGGAGTAGAGAGGGGGGGAGGAATTAGCGCGGCGTGGTACGGTGCGGTGTAGGTGGGATACGCATGTGTCTTATTTGTGAAATAATTAGCATAAATAATTAAAAATGCTACCCAAGTATATAAATAAAACACTATTCCACGCGGAAGTAGTTGTGGGCACAGCTAGTATTTTATAAGATCGTGCAACAAATACCACTATCATGTTTCGCCAGCAAAAAATAATAATTAATAAACATTTTTATTTCTTATAACGCCATCTATGCGACGTTTACCTAACTGAGCATTCATAGATAGCGTTACATTGTAATGCCGAAAAAAACACGTTTCTTGTATCCCCATACAAGAAACGTTACCCTCTATTATTTTTAAATTTATTCTGTTTTTAGTATTGTTGTTATAGCGGCAACAGAAATACATCATCTGTGAAAATTTCAACTGTCTAACTATTACGGTTCATGAGATACAGCCTGATCACAGACGGACAGACAGACAGACAGACAGACAGACAGACAGACAGACAGACAGACAGACGGACAGACTGACAGCGGAGTCTTAGTAATAGGGTCCCGTTTTACCCTTTGGGTACGGAACCCTACAAAGAAACAAAATCATATACATACTTAAACGAATCGAGACCCTCTTCCTTTTAACCGACTTAAAAAAAAAGGAGGATGTTTCTCAATTCGACCGTATATATTTTTTTTGTTTTTCTTCGCGGATAACTTCGTTTATATACCGATTTTGTTAGAAAGGAGATATCCCAAGGGTGGTACCATTATAATTTCATCGAGATCTGATAAGTATCTCCAGAGATATGTCTTTAAACGTATAAATCTTGCAACTGAAACTGACTCGCGCGGCATGGAGGACTAAGGGAGGATTGCTTTTCACACGGTTGATTATACGTGATATGCTCCAAAGTAGGCTCATGTAGCAGCATTTGTATCAGATAGTCAGTTTGTATATTCAATTGAGATGCGTGAGAGCGCATATATTTGTTTCCGAAGAAAAATGTGTTTCCTGTAGGCCGTGCGAGCGATGCCGTCGGCAGACGCTAGTCAGTCATATGGTCATACATAACATTTTGTCACTAATAAATTAAAAGTAAAATATTTTTTATAAGTATAATTAATTTAATTATTTAATTATAATTATATTATTTTTTTAATTATATTTATTTTTTATTAATTAATTTAATTTATTAGTGACAAAAAAAAGCTTTGTAAGTACAAAGCTTTTTCATAAAGACGTTATCAATATTATAGCAACCACTCTTGCTAAGTGTAAACATGTGAGTAAACAAATTCAATAAGGAACACTAGAATGAACGCGAGGTTTCTGTGAAGAGCTTAAAATATTCAACATTTTATACCTAGGTAAGGATATACAGCCGGAAAACTTCCATCCGGAATTAGCTAAATCCCCGAATTCCGCAACAAGATCTGTTTGTTGGCTTAGACTTGATTTACAGGCTACACAGTCAAGGTCATGGTCGACCTCTTGCCCTCATTTGTCAACATTCAGAGCTTAGACCTTTGGGCAAACAGCCCATTCCTTGCTAAATGAGCTTACGCAGACGGATTATGAGTATAATATCCGGTGATACATCATGCTTCTTTGGTAGTCATTCATCTCCAATTTAAATAATGAATGAGAGATCAGTCTTGTGTCATTGTTATGGTTTTTGAATGGTATTGAAAGATTCAGGCTTAGCCGTTCACACCCACGACTGCTTGATACGCATTTATCATTTTGTATTAGCGGTGCGTAAACTAACTTATGCGTGCGTTAGAATAAACCTATGATAAACGCACCACAACCGCTGCGCGCTAGGCCTTAGATTAGCGCCACCTGAAGATTCTAGAATACCTACATCTTTTGACTTTTTTATTAGGCAGGTACGAACGAAATCTATTTTGTGTTGATATAATTAGGAGAGCTTATTCATGTTTTATAATTGCAAAAAATACTTTGATGTACCTAAGTAAATAAATATACCTACCTCTAGAAACAAAATCTATTCAGCTTCCGTGTTTGGCTACTGGTTTAGTTAGGTGGATATATGCATAACGTATTTTTTTTAGAACTTGTTTGCAAGTTACATGTGCGCTTCTCGGAACAAAGTTTGTTTTGTGCATTACAACACATGTGCACTTTATCAGTGGGTGATGGTTACGTAATTTGTGTAGGTAGGTATGTGTATGCATAAATTTCCAGCAAGTCATTGACCGACCCGGCGCATTCCACCCGCTCTTTGGATGTTATCCAAACCCAAGGCTGAGTTACTAAGATTATTTACCATCAGTTTTACTCTCATGTAATTCAATTCACTACTTTCGTACTAAAATCTTTTGAAGTATTGGTGTTAGAGTAGGTCAGTCGAGACTCGAGACACAATCGAGGTAGGTATGTGTTTGCAGCGTTAACACCAATTTCATCACTCGTCTGAACTTATAATATACCTACCTATCTAGTGTTGTCAGGCACTAACTAAATATCTGTGCTGACACAGGTACCAGTAAGGATAAGTAGGTCGCCGTAGTGCGATGTCCAGTTATTTATAAATTAAACCTGAGCACAGTCGATCTGGCCTGAGAGTCGACATTGACAGCATTCCAGCTGGACATTGTACTCGATTCATCTATATTACAGCTTATATAGCTTATATAGCTTATATTTATATATTAGCTATTATAGCTTCTTGCTTGGTATATATAAACTCATACTCGCATTTACAAGAACAAAGACTTGACAGGGCAGTACTATTAAGTATTCTGTGACAGGGCGTAGGATATTTCTATATTATTATCGGTGGCCGGTAGAACGCCTGCTAAAGCGACACTCCTAGAGCTTCCAAGACTTACTAACCACCGTTTTTCATTCAACCATGAATAATAAAAGGTTTCAATTTGAGGGTTATAATAAAATTACGAGGCGTATTATAGACCTTACCTCGTAACGAATAATGGTCACACTAGTGCAGTCGAGCGTTGCGCAATTACGGGATTTTCTAAATCTACGGCATAGCTTAACTTTTTCTCTTATCTTATATGAAACATAAACAAACCCTCGGTAGACCGTAGTGTGTCTCAACACAATATTAAAGTTTTATGAATAACAGACGTTACATGAGAAGATACATATTTACGCATTATTCCCCATTCTTTGTTGTGAAGAAACGGTTAGCAAATCATGAAGGGATGCTGTTCAAGTATGCAAGATGCTAAGGCTGCGTGATTAAGGTCGTTCGTTCGAATCATACACAGTGCTTATGGGAATACATTATTCATAAAGCAACTATAAATATCGCTGCAAGTAGAGTAATGTTTGTTTCTATAATATTGTTTGTAATCGACGTAATACTACCTCGTATTTGTTGAGTGAATGTTATAAAGCAGACTCATAGTATTACTTATAATATCATAATATTGGTACCGAACAGACGTATCTAATGAATGCGAGCGCAAAATTCTGGCAATCCATATTTTTGCATGTTTCAGTGTCTTTTAAATTTGTACACCCACACGGGTAGAAAACGAATGTAGCTATTTTAAGCATAACACCAGCTACAGCTATATTGCTATCATAGTTTTCTGACAAATAAACATTCATTCATTCATTAAAGCACAGAAAATCTGTCGCCAATATCGAGGTATATTACATTCATATTGATGGTCGCCAACCATCTAATGTGTTACGGCAGCTGTTGTTGAGAGCCAGTTCCCATTCTAGGCCTCGCATGCATCATCACTTACCAACAGATGAGATAGTGGTCAAACAATAGCCTAATACGATAAAAAAAATTATTGTTGTAGGAAAAGGTTCGTATTGCTTACCATCGGGCGAGCGTTTTGCTTGTCATATTAAATTACGTAAAATTCATTAAAAAAGAATTAATTACCTTCCTACAAGTAAGACAGGCAAGAGAATGCTATAAATCAATAAGTACATTTTGAAAGTTATGTTAATAACATAAATTATGTTTTAAAATGTATGAACAGGTGCGATAATGATGGTTTCCCACACCTCATAAGTCATAATAATATACAGAGCATAATTGATACTTGAACTGAACTGGTGTAAGAGAAAAAATTACATTCTATAATGAAAGACAGAAATACAAGATTGTAACTAATAAAGACAAACGTTTGCACTCAGCCTCAAACAATTTAGCTTTGCATTTATTATTAATAGCCGTCGGATAAGTAGGTATATGGGTAAATACTTAATGAGGAAGATCGTAATTATTGAATAAACACGTTAGTAGGAAAAGCAATAATAGTAATTAGCTTACCTTTGTCTTTATATGTTTTTACGTCTACTTTACCTAAGCAATAGTGTGTGAATAATATGCACAGAGTACCTTGTATATTACTGGGAAATAATATGTAGGCTGGGTTTTAAGAGCTTAGGAGCTTTATTTGCCTATGCCTACCTAATCTATGTACCTACGTTATTTCTTCTGTGTGTAGCTTCAACAAAACGTCCAGACCTAACTTTGCTACCACCACAATCGTGATCGGTGGCTACCACTATGTGAGTTGGCTACCACTATGGCCAAAACTAAAGCCACGGCCGAATATTCGGTTTCGGTTTCGGTTTCGGCCGGAAAACCTGTTTCGGTCAGACTTTAGTTCGAGGTAGGTACTAGATGTCAGGTATTGCAAAAATCGTTAGTCACACACTTTGTAGAAAATGAGAAAATTATCAATATATTTTAGCACTAGCAAACCGCCCCGGCTCAACACGGGTGAAATATTGGACGGCCGACACTTACACTAGTAAGTGTAAAGGATAGTATAAGAAACATCCCACCAGAAATATTTTCATAGTCTATAATGTTGCCAAGACGAAACCATCACCGCTCGCACTGGTAAAAACTTTTCAGATCTCATGTAGAGATGTAACAGAACGGATTTCGAGCTCTACGATTTATTGAGATTGGTTCAGGTTTATGAGGTGATATTTCGAATTTATATTGATTTTAATGATGTACTATGTTTATATTCAAAATAATTCATAAATAAGATCGTTCTCATTTAGTATTTAATTAAATATTTGGGTCAAACAAAACAACGCTTGGCACTATATAGGTCAGGTGCGAAGCCACTTTGTAGAGTTAAAAAGATATTAGATTACATGAACTATCAGTGTCAAAAGGGGCTGTCACTTGTGAGAGGGAGAGGCAAGATGGAGATTATTAAGATTATTGTGTTTTTATTTTGGGAAGAGCGCGGGGTTTTCTTGGTTTTTTTATTTAGTATTTTTCTTAGTTTATGGCTGCTTTTGAAAAACGAACGAAATTTGCCGCGTAAAAAAAGTATTTTTGCCGCTAAAATGAAAGGAACTGGACTTTTGGCGGCGAAGCTTGGGGTCACTTTTTGACGGGAGGGAAAAAGAGCAAGATGTTACTGGACGTGTAGTGTTATTTTGAAGTTTTTATGTGCTAAAAAGTGTTAAAATTGTTGAAAAACGGAGCAGTAAGAAGTCAGGGAGTATCCTTTTATCTATTAATAAGAAAGCTGCATTGTGGGCTTTTCCAATAACATGAGAAGATGTCACTGTAACGCGTTTAGATTATCTATTTAAATGATTATTGTAATGGGATAGTGCCCGATTTCAAGCGGTTTTACGATTCAATATAATATTAGGCGTGAAGCTCAGCTACAAAATAAGAAGCTGGCTCGCCAGTTACTTGCTGATGGTAAACAGAAGTGTCTATGTAATGCTTTCAATCCCCAATAATTGTTTGGACAGAGCACTGATGGTTCATGATGCCTTTTCAACCGACTTCCAAAAGGAAGGAGGTTCTCAGTTTGTCTGTGTGTTTTTTGTGTGTATGTTGTGCGATTGCTTCGTCGGTTGTGAACATCCAAAACTTGCTGCTGGGCTGACTCGCGAGGCGTGGAGGTCGGCTGTCTTGGTTTTTGAACTATCCTAATTATTATGCACATATTCAATTTCTTATCTTAAGTCTAGGTTTTTTTTATTATTATTATAAGATCTAAATTTAAAAATAGAATGTCATAATTGACTGACTTTTTATTGGTTGGTATTAACTAATAAATTTAAGAAGATACAATTACAAAGTAAAAATAATACATTTTATCTCCTTGTAGATAGTTTTCTCACTAAATATTACACTTTGAAATTATTAGATATTCTGAAATGGTAGTTTAGTGCAAGACGGACATCCAGGAACTTAAAATTGTAGGATTTTGTATTAGGTTTATCGTTCCATTTTGATATTAGTTATTCTAATATGTCTGTCGGGTGGATGTCTGACAGAAAGGAACTGGAATTTAGCATTGTATAATTAATTTTAATATGATTAAGAAAGCTAGCTGCGTCCCGTGACTTTGCTCATGTTGAAACAACTAAGTAGCATTTTATCCGAATTGGTCCAGACAACATCTGATGAAATCAGATCGTACCTAAACCTGTGGCAAATTTATCTGATGGATTTGTGACAACTTTTATACTAAGAGAAATGATTAAAAGATACATTTCTAAATATTTATATATTTATTTGTAGGATTTTGTATTTGGTTTATTATTCCATTTTAATATTACTTATTCAATGTGTTATTGTTATTGTTATATAACTTTTCATCCAAATCGGGGTATTTCGTACTTGAAATAGATTTATGAAATCATTTACTTGTAAATATATAATAATTATGTTTATTTTAATATGGCTAAGGAAGCTAGCTGCGTCCCGTGACTTTGCTCACGTTGGGACAATTATATAACATTTTATCCGAATCGGTCCGAAGGTGGTTGTGGGAGTTGCAGTGTTGTGCTAGTGTTCTATAGACCTTAAACCTGTTGGAGAGAGTGTTCATTGGATCTGTGTCCAGCAGTGGACAGAAATTAGTTAATGTTAGTGATGAAGTTAATAACGGAGTATTATTATAAATATTCATTTATTTCAGGATATTATTGATTTATGTGTATGTGTAATCTGATGGTTGATGTTGATGGTTTTGATGATGAATTTGAAACGGGACATTGTAATAATAAATTTATTTCAGGACATTAATTGTTTATGTGTACGTGAACGATGATAATAATTTTCTTATACCAACCGTGAAATAATTTAATATAATTTTATGTACCTGCATCGCTGAAGTAATTTGGTGGAAAAGTTTAATAATTAATATGTTCGAGATTTTCTTTCCTACGGGATATACAAAACATGCGGATATAATGTCATGTTGACTTACCCAATATCATCGACATAAATTACTATGCATCAGCATATTTAAAATCAACGTACCCGACTCATTGGAATGACTTAGTGAGGAGGATTTATTTACTAATTATGTTCGAGATTTTGTTTCCTACGGGACACATATGTTTTATTGAAGCTGCTCATTTGGCGTGGATTCGCCTGTTACCTGTTCGTGATTTATTTTCCCTGCGGGGATCGTGGAAGTTTATGTCACACTACGGGTGGCCCAACCCTGGGGAGACTTGTAAGCTGAAAGAATAGCCAGTCTTCTCTAGTTCGTGACATAGACAACCACGCAACGTGTCTTCAAATTTACATATTCTGCGGAATAATTCAGTGAGAAAAGAATCACTTTTACTACATGTTCGAGAATTACCTTCCCTGAGGGGACCGTGAGATTCTGTGTTATGCTACGGGTGGCCCAACCCTGGGGAGACTTGTAAGCTGAATGAATAGCCAGAGTCTTCTCTAGCATTTAACATAGATGATCACGCAACGACAACATCACCAACTACGTCAATAAAGTGATCTTGGACCGCTGGGTCTTTCCGGAGTGGAGAAATAATTTAACTAAAATGCTGGCGAACCTAGCTTACTGGGTTGCTTCAGTAATTATCTTCATTAACCACAATATTAACTTCAATTAACCTGGCTCATTGAGTCATTCCTTTGTTGAAAATATACTTTGCGGTTCAGGACAGGTTTTAGTATAGATGGAGTTGGATAGACCCAGTATGGGTTAGTAGGAATGATAGGATAGGTTGATAAGAGATAGATAGGAAATTCGATAGTAGGTAGTGTAGGCAGGGTAGCTCAGATACTACTCACTCTTAAGAAACTAGAGTGAGTAATATCTACATGAAACAGGTGGTGATGGATGTTGTGCTCGATTAATAGACAGAGACCTTCTAACCATCCAAGGCAACTCTGTCGTTCGAGCAAGCGAATGTTCCCAAGCTAAACTAAGCTGGAGTGGATGAGTATGTAGGCTGACTAACAGACATACATGTACTATTCTCTTTGATAAAAGATTATGCCCTCTCACTTTTAGTTGTGACTCAGTACTGACATACAATTTAAGACGTCGAATTTAATTTAATTGCATACATCTTGTACTACTGACTTTTGACTTACTGTAGACATCACCATGAGGCTTAACCTCGTTTCTGGTTGATGATTCGATAATGAAATGCAGGTAATATTTCTAGGCTTGCTAAACCTCATTTCTCGTCGATACTTCGATTATGAAATATAGGTCATGTCTTCTCATGCGCAGTGGTGGTCCCCCATGGATGGTTGCTTGATACTAGATCAAGTAGGGGCTACCCAAGTAATTCAGGATGAATGCCATAGCTCGGTAGCGAATGGACGGCGCGCCGATCCAACCATCCATGGTACATGCTGTGTAAAAAACACCCCAAAGACTATCCTCCCTTTAAAAGTACTAAATCAGACATATTTTCATATATACATGTATTTATTTATCACCCTTTTGTCCTCCTCTCTTTTGTTATTGTACATACTAAAATGTTTATACTAAATCTATTGACATGATCAATAACTTTGTCTATAAAAATAACAAAGAAATTGACAAAGAAAGATCATCAAATTAAAATCTATCGAAGTCCCAAAGAAAGTCTAGAGATAAATATAATTAAGAATGCAAGGTGTGAATGTAAGAGATTATCCAGAGAATATACTATGATTATGATGATGATATTGTTATGGTTATTTCTAAAAAGTAATATTATTAGGGTCAATAGGTATAATGTTGACAAAGGTTGTAAAATATTATTCAATGTTCAGCTGTATTCTATAATGTAGCGTTATAGTACTAATAATAATAATAATACAACACAAATTAGTAATCATAATAGTGTATTTGTACAAATTAGTATTAGATAAATAATTGATACTCAGAAATTCACTAGGTAACAGTTGTACCAAAAAGTACCAACAGTAATATTTAGGGTTACAAGTACTAATAATAATAGAATAACACAAATTAGTACTAATAATAGCATATTTGTACTGAATAGTATTAGTTAGAAAAATTGGTGCAATCCCTTCACTAGGTAACAGTTGCACCAAAAGGTATCAAATAGTACCAACATTAATATTTAGGTTTACAAGTACTAATAATAATAGAATAACACAAATTAGTACTAATAATAACATATTTACACTGGATAGTATTAGTTAAAGAAAATGGAGCAAACACTTTCACTAGGTAACAATTGCACCATAGGGTATAAAAAGCAACAGTATAGCACAAATAGTATTGTAGCAGTGTTTAGGATTACTTGCAACAATAGAAGCTTTATTTCCTGTATTATTTAGTCTTTAGTTATTATATTAGGTTTGTCTTGAGATTCCCTGAAAAGAATTTAGGTTACATCAACGGTTCACAATGGGTCCTACCACTAACTAGACGATTACAAATGGCCAATATTTTATTCCAGTCCGATTAATATTCCAATATTAAATATTCTATTATTAATTTTCCAGTATTTCAGTATCGTAATAAAGTAAACAAGTATAGTCGCGTTCAAAAGAAAATATTTAAAAACCAAAACGCGTTTAAGGGGGGGTTGTTACAGAGACAAGCTTCTAACTCTATATATACTTAACTGGAAAAGCTCTAACTTCACAAGGTCTATACTTTAGTCAATATATGTTTTTTGAATATATTTTTTGAAGTGGAAGTTAGGTAATATTTTTTATGAAAAAAATTAAGATTTAAATGGTTACAGTGAGTCAACCTTAAGAGATAGACATATGTTATCGTCATTGAGGTATAATCTACCTCAATGGTTATCACGGACATTTTTTATGTACAACTTTTCCATAGACACTTGTCATACATGAATTTCCGTTTAAGCAGTGTTTGTAAAAAACGTATTCTCTCGACCGTTTTATTGTCGATTTAGGTTGCTATCACGAATACGTCTTCACGAATACACCTATTATTGAAACGGGATAATCTATAGCCTATTTTAATTCTGTAAGTGAATTCTAAATATTACCTAGTAAGTGAATTTTTAAAATTGGGCCACTAGTTTTTAAGCCAAATTCATACAACATACATATACAAATACAAATATACCCGGTAATAAGTATAGCGGTTACCCGGTGTGTGCTACTATGCTAAAAAAAAAGAATTGTGCCTAATGCATTGTTTTCAACAAGCAAAGCTTTAAATGTATAGATTCAATGTTAACCATGTTCTCATTGACCTTACAGGGATGGAGTGAGTCCAGCGGAAGCAGCCGCCAGCATGCCCCCGAGTCCAGCGGCGTCATCTCTTGTAAAGAAGAAGGCAGCGGTCGCCAACGAAGCACGGGAACGGGCGGCGGCAGTACGAACCAGGCGGCTCATGAAGGAACTCAAAGAGATCCAGCGGCTGCAGAACAGTAGGCCGGATCCTGTGTTCACGGTCAGTATTCTCAATTCTCATGTAGTCCTGGTACTCGCTTATTCATCATCAAGCCATTTACAAAACAGCGAAACTATAGATGTTATATTAGTCCCAATGATTACGAGGAGTCTTGTGTCCACCATAGGTTAACTACACTTGAAAATAGAAGAACTCTCTCTGATATGGCCTTTCTGCACGGTATATGCAATGGATATATTGATTGCCCCGAACTCTTTCACAAGATCATGTGTTTTTGTTGTCCAAAAAAGCGTACTCGACACACTAGACTGTTTGCAGTTCCTCACTGTAGCACTCAATATGCCCAAAATTCTGTCGCCAAAAGATTGCAAAATACTTATAACCACAAATTTAAGCCTGTTGATCTATTCTGTAATAGTAAAACAAATTTCAAGCGTGACATACTCAAGATTCTGAATCAAGGCATTAGCCCTGAATGTCAGTCCTCAGTGTGACTGGTGACAACAACTTCAATGTTATGAAAACTCACATAGACACACACATGCCCACACATAAACATATCTACGCACACAAACGCACACGTATATACTTTTTTATCATTATTTGTATTATTTCTATGTAGCTTCTAATCGCATAACATACACACTCAGACACATCAACTGTTTCTTTAATTAAATATGTATATCATACTACTATATATATATATTATAGCTAATAGTATAAATAATGTATGACTGTCTACAGAAAAAAATATGTTACATTAATAAAAAATAAATCTGTTATTGGCCTTAAGTACCACAATATCATTGAAACTATGTTAATTAAGGGCTGTGGATTTTGTTAATAAATAAATTAATAAAAAAAAAAAAATTAACACGTGTGGCTAGGTAAGTAGTACTCACTTCTTCTTGGCATGACTTTGGTATGAAAAGTATGTAAGTAGATGCTTAGGCATTAAGGCGCGCTACTTATTACTATGTTGATGACTTACTAAGTCAGCTTAAACGGAATTGTATCTTGTAAAGAAGGCAGAAGTTGCCAACGAAGCGCGGGATTGGGCAGCAGTAGAAACTACCTACGCCTGAGGCGGCTCATAAAGGAACTCAGAGATTCAACGGCTGCTAAACAGCAGGCCGGGTCCTATGTTCACGTTCAGTATTCTGATGTACCTGGTATTGCGGCCTTACTGCCGAATTCATGATGATTTCAAATAAGGGAGACGCAGATATGCAAGCGTATAGGTGCATGCTTCTTATTAGGACCACGATCGGTGTTCAATTAAACATTAAGACCACGGGTACTCTTCGTTCAGGAAATGGATGAATTCTCCACAATGTTCTTGGAATAACACACACAGCCTTGGGCTTGATTGACAACAAAAGCTGGCATAAGCCGAGTACGTGTCAATAAATAGATTAAACAATCTGGGGTTCCATGAAACTAGGAAACGCCTGAATATCTCATGAAATACCAACACACGGAACTCGTTATGTTCTTATACCTACTACCTTAACATTGTGTGTTTTCTAAGGGCTGTTGAATATTTACGCCTGTTAATTAGTAGTATTGTAGTTACCTAACTCGATTTATACTAATTAAATCGAACACTGATTGATGCAAAATTAATAAAGATGTACTTAACAGCGATTTTTTTCCTCACATCGTTTCTGAATCGTTAATATTTAAACTAGTTAAATTAGTTATACTGTCATTAAATAACGTTTTCATTAAAATTCTCCTCCATAATAGGTACTTGATTTAAACCCATGTCCATCAACAAATTTTATACCTAGGTATATAAGTCTACTATTTTGGTACAAAAACTATGAAACAACATTGTGTTGCAACGTTGCAAGGTTATCGGTTCCGTTTTACTACTGTGGATAGTAAAAGATTATTGTGCATTTCAGGCTTCGCTGAAACGTACAATGTGTAGATTTGTCTTTATACATAGCGACCTACCTACAGATAACACATCTCAGCAAGACTGCATATTAGTATACAAAAAATACCTGAGACATATACACAATACCTGTCACGATTGTGAAGTGACGTTACGTAAGGGGCATGTGATGCGAGACTCAACATCTAGTCTAGATGGGTTTAACAGGCGCAGTGACGCGCAATATTCTGGTAATCCAAAGTTTTGCGAACCACAATGTCTGTTATAGACAGACGTTATCGCTTAACATCAGTGACGCCGCGCTTTCGGCAAGGCCGTCCCGTTACCTTCCGAAATGGCATCCGTATGTTCAACCTTAACAACCTTTCATGCCAATGTCTTAAGAATGATTTTTACTTAATAGCCCGCAAAATATTTTTTACAGCTTTCTCCACATCGAATGGATGACGTGCCGCAAGTAAACACGATTACGGCGAGTTAACCGCGCTTGTTCAGAGGCGAGGCCATTTACGTTACGATTAGTAATAGTTACTATGAGGTTACGATGTATCTGCGATGTCAAATCGGTCCAGCCAGCCGTTTTAACCGGGTAAATGTCAAAAGCAAACAAAATAAATCTGCCAAATGTGAGTCGGCCACGCACACGAAGGGTTCCGCGCCACCGTACATTATGTTGAAATTTTTATGATAGACCAAAAATGCTGAAATAAACACGTTCCTTGTATGATGGCGAACTCGTTTTAACCGATTTCACAAAAAAAAATAGGAGGTTCTCAATACGACGGAATCTTTTTTTTATATATGGTCACCGATTACTCGAATATGCCTGAAGCGATTTGGAAAATCCTTTTTTGTTCACTTCCCATGTGGTCCCATTTAAATTTAAACGAAATAGGTCGAACGGTTTTATTATATATCAACAAAAATCATGGATGCATTTGTATACCTCGATGACATGATACTGGCTACTGCTACTTGACTAGCGCGACGTTTGAAGTCGGTTCTTTTAGTTTTTTAAACGATTTTAAATTATATTAAGAACTAGCTGAGCTCCGCGGCTTCGCTCGCGTGGAAATTGATGTGTGGCAAGTGAAGAACAATATCCGATTCACACAAACTTTCGCATTTGTCATATTAGTAGGATTTTAAGATTATGTGTAGCGAGTTTAGAGTGGATCGCATGGACTGAAAAAAAAACAAGTATATAATATAATTTTCCATAGAAACTTTATCACCCTGTGAAACCATTTTAGGGGATGATTTTCTTCTAAAGTAAGATTAGCCTATGTGATATTCCAGAACATACACCATCTACATTTCCAATTTAATTTAAATCTATTAAGTAAGTACGAGGGTCGTTCAATAAATACTTAGCCTACAAAAGAAAAACGAAAATTTTCGAAAAGTGCCGATTTATTTTTCTACATAATCTCCTTTTAACTCAATACACTTGGCCCAGCGATGCTCCAACTTTTTTAACCCGTCTAAAAAATACGTTTTTCTGAAGTCTGCAAAATAGGCCTCCGTGGCGATGATGACCTCCTCATTCGACCCAAATCTTTTCCCGGCGAGTGACTTTTTCAGGTTTGGAAACAAAAAGAAGTCACAGGGGGCCAAGTCTGGAGAGTAAGGTGGATGGGGCAGCAATTCGTAGCGCAATTAGAATAATTTGGCCATGGCGACGCCAGAGGTGTGAGCCGGCGCGTTGTCGTGGTTGTTGTCCAGTGTGAGCAAACGCGGCACCCATCGCGCTGACAGCTTTCTCATGCCCAGTTCTTCGTGGAAAATATGATGCACCGTTCCTTCTGCAATGCCCACAGTGTCAGCTATCTCGCGAACCTTCAATCGGCGGTCTGCCAACACGAGATCGTGGATTTTTTTTTTTTTTCCTCCGTAGTAGCCGTTTTCGGGGCACCTGGGCGTGGCTTATCAAAAACCGACTTGCGGCCTCGAGCAAACTTGTTAAACCAATTCTTGACGGTTGCCATCGAAGGAGAAGAGTCACTGTACACAGCATCCAAGCGATTTTTAATTTCACTGCGCGTTTTCCCTTCCAAAAATAAAAATTGAATCACCGAACGATACTGCTCTTTTTCCATTTTTGTTAAACTGACCGACACGTTCGCTTTCAAAGGCTATTAAAACAAAACTAATAGAGGTCATTGTTTAAAACTTTGACAATAGGCTTCAAAATCATTGCACTGTACTATGGTAAATTTTTTTTGTAATCGCAGTGCCATTGGGCGATGAGGCTAAGTACTTGTTGAATGACCCTCGTAGTTACGGAGCTACGTAAAACAAACATTAATTAATTTTCTATGAATTTCCAAAATTATTTTTTTACAACTAGGGATAGAATTGAATAAATAAAAAATTCAAGTTTCATTCATTGTGTTACGGTGTATATGTACCGAATTTGAGTGAATCGGACCAATGTATAAAATTTACTTTTTTTTTAATTGGGTCGGACCCCTTTGGTCCTTCAAACAGCTCAGTCAATCCTACCAGCTTTCTCGGTTCACTATCAAACCCGTTTTTTCCGACGCACCTAATGACTGCACTTCAATAGCAAAATGTAGAAAAGAAAATCCCGGACCTATCAAGCGAATTTATTCACTCAATTCTCTTCCGCTTTTAACTGTCGCATTGAACTTTGCTCACTTACACAACTTTGCTACAGCACAATAACATTGTGTGATAACGCCTGGCTAACTGTTAAGATAGTATAATAATAATAAGATTAACAATAGTAGGTAAGTAATTAGTGCCGCATATAAATTGTAATAAATCGTTTATAATCTACAGCCGTGCAAGATATTTCAGTTGCTAGTTTGAGGAGATTTTATGCAAATATTCGATATGGATCTTTGATAATATACATCTAATTATTTTTATAATGTAGAGTAGAAACTGCAGCTAGCTTATACCGAATATCCAAAAAGTTATGATTCAAATTCTTGTGAATACGTTCGTTAAGTTTGCTCATATGTTACTCGTAGTTACGTTGTTTTTCCTAAGATATGATAACAAATTTTGATAATTAGTTACTTTCTAACTTGTACTATTCTACAGGGTGTTTTTCTGATACGAGGTAACTAACAGGACAAGCTATATATACTCGCTTGATGGCAAATGACGTCTGCCTATAACAGAAACTGTGGCACGTAAAACTTTAGAATGACTGAGTTTTGTGCGTCACTACACTCGTACACTCGCTCGTTAGCTTGAGACAAGACAATTATTTAAAAAATAGATTTTGAGTCTTAGATGTATTGTAAATTTACTGAACTCTTTGGTCTTCAAGCAGAAAAACGTTTCTACTTCACGGTTGAATAAAATAAAAAGACAAAGTTGTAGACCGCCCTAGGCGGACTAGCAAAAGTATTTAATATATACTATACCTACCTACTCCAATTTGATTTGATTTTGACTACCGATTTGATTCAGCCATATCTATTAATTGAAACAACCGGCAATAGAATATCACGCACTTCAATCAAATTCATAAACGTTTATAATTTGTACCAACTAAGTGTTAAATCCTTTGTGATTCGACAGGTGGAGTTAGTAAACGACAACCTATACGAGTGGCACGTGAGGATACACCAGATCGACCCGGAGAGCGAGCTGGCGGCGGACCTGCGCGAACTTCACATCCCCAACATTCTGCTGCACCTCGTCTTCCCGGAGAACTTCCCCTTCGCGCCACCCTTCATGCGAGTCATCGAGCCCAGGATAGAGAAGGGATTTGTTATGGAAGGTGAAGCATTAAAGAAATTGTTACAAGATATACTTCTTGTTGTGATTCGACGGATGTGAACGATTGTGTGTTTGCTATGGTCTCTTAGGAAAAATGCCAAAATTGAAACTATGGTCATGTCTGCATCGCCCGTCTTGGGTTTTGCGTAGGTACGCTTCGACGCGAACCGAGCTATTCTATATATCACTGTGATTACCTAGTAGGTAGCAATTTGCTCGCCCGCAATAAAATATACGCTGTGTTAGACAGACAACTTTACTAGTTACCTACTAGTTCACCTGATGTTAAGTGATGATTGGTCTGGAATAGATGAGGTTCTAGACGAGTGGCTTTAGAGCACATAAAGCTCATTTCTCGACTTGGTCGGCAACGATCATGAACTCGAAACGAACCGATTGGCGTATCTTTTTTTGTTTTGTTAGAGCCACAGCCAAAACTTACTTACCACCCAGGGAAAACGTCTATAACAAGATCTAAGGCAGGCATTAATGCTGTTGAAAATTGGTTAACCAAATGAACACGAAGTGAGAATAATTCCTTGACACCAAAGCACAAAAACTCCTCAAAAACGAATTCATATTTTTGACACATTCCAGATGGTGGAGTTAAAATTTAGGTATGATGCCTATGAACGATGAAGTGAGAAATAGATCTTCGCCATACCAATATGGAAGTGCACTAGCGCAAACATTGTCACTAAAAAGTTCCTATACTCAATCGATATTTCTCCACATTCCAGGCGGTGCGATATGTATGGAACTGCTGACACCCCGCGGCTGGGCGTCAGCGTACACAGTAGAGGCAGTAGTGATGCAGTTTGCAGCATCCGTGGTAAAGGGTCAGGGTAGAGTGGCCCGCGCACCGCCGCGTCCTTGTTGCGAGTTCTCGCGGCGACGGGCCGAGGAAGCTTTTCGCTCCGTTGTGAAGACGCACGACAAATATGGATGGGTCACACCGTCGCTGTCCGACGGCTGAGCTTGGTATGTATTAATTGTTAAACACAATCCAAAATTTCATCGTACCGACGGGACTTGAACCCGCAACCTCCGGAATAACATGTTCCGGTGCTTTGCCAATTAAGCCACGGTGCGAAGTATCGTTACGACGAAATTAGTGGATTGCATTTGAATGATTGGATTGCAATGATTGGATTGTGTTTAACAATTTACAAAAATATAAAGTGTGAAACACTTCAAAGAAACATAATATTTGGTATGTATTGTTGTGTATCAGTGAAACAGTAGCTGGGCAAGGACGACACAATCTTTGGCCGAAAACAGATTTCTCGAGCTTTAAATATGCCATTGAGCTGCCATGGTAACTTCATGTGAGATCCTCTAAATGCGAGAAGGGATATGTGTCAACTGTTGTGAGCAGATAAATTAATGAAAGATGAGATTATTCCATAAGAAAACTCTGAGCATGTCACTATACCGGATGATTTTCTTTGTCTGATATATTTAAATAGTGTGAAAGTATTTTGCTCTCATAATATACCAGGTCACCAGCAAATCAGTGCCTATCAAAAGGAATCATCGCTATCATTCAAAGGTCGCATCAATACGAATTTGTCGAAACCGGTAGGTACCCTCCCTCTTGTACGGCCATATAATAA
This sequence comes from Cabera pusaria, assembly GCA_954871355.1. NCBI lineage: Eukaryota > Metazoa > Arthropoda > Insecta > Lepidoptera > Geometridae > Cabera > Cabera pusaria. The sequence continues at coordinate 21,405,302 of OX940887.1, forward strand.
AACTAGCTGTGCCCGCGACTTCGTCCGCGTGGAATAAGTGTCTTTAGGTAGCATTTTTAATTATTAAGGCTAATTATTTAACAAATAAGACACATGCGTATCCCACCTACACCGCACCTTACCACGCCGCGCTAATCTCCCCTCCCCCCTCCCCTGCCCCCACTCCCCTCTCCCTTCACCCCCCTCCCCTCCATTTTCCCCCACTTCTCCCTCCCCTCCTCTTTCCCTTTCCCTCACTTCCACCTCCCCTCCCCTTTCTCCCCTTCCCCCTCCCCCTTTTCCCTCACAAACTCTAAATGCCATATTTATGTATATCGAACCAACAGCCTAAACAATAAGTTTCAAGATTCTAGCTTTAAAAATGACTACTTCCATACAACTTTTCATCCCCCCTTTCAACCCCTTACAACCCTTTTTTTGCATTAAAAAGTAGCCTATGTCATTTCTCAGGCTCTAGACTATCTGTGTACTAAATTCCATTTAAATCGGTCCATTAGAACATCCACATAAACCTTACATAATTCCATACAAACTTTCATCCGCTATTGTTTTTTACACCCTTGTGGGTACAACTTTTACAAACTTTGAATGTTATATTTATTTATATCAAATCAACAGCCTAAAAATAAGTTTCAAGCTTCTAGCTCTAAAAATGACGATACTTCCATACAGCATTTCATCCCCTTACAACCCTTGTTTCGCATTAAAAAGTAGCCTATGTCCGTTCTCAGGCTCTAGACTATCTGTGTACCACATTTCATTTAAATCGGTTCAGTGGTTTTGGCGTGAAAGTGACACAGACAGACAGAGTTACTTTCGCATTTATAATATTAGCTGGGCTAGGATTGAAGCCAATCATCAGGTTGACAGCCTGAAAACCTATTTGGATTCGGAAGCTTCACTTTTAATTTTTAATTATTGATAAACCCGTGAGCTATTTTATCGCGGAAACCTTTTCAATTAGAATTACAGATTTTCCGAATTGAAATATTAAAAGTAACCGATCGGAGCTTGAGCATTGTGAATTGTAAAGATTCAAATCGAAGTAAAGGCACAGAATAATGAATAGTACGTAAAGGCAATTTCCAAATCTGAATTTGCTTTTGAATGCTTGAGAATAACCCAACAGGTCGGTTGTTTTCTAACCAGTGACAAATAATAAATAATGGCCTGTGAGTAATGTTTTCTAAGCTAACCCAAAATTAAGAGTTAAGACCATACTCACGTTAATCGATTACGCCTAAGACATGTCGTCGAAACCTATTTAACATACAAATATTTTATATATTTTTCGCTGGCACTAATTCCTTCCCAGCAACATTGTTAAGACAGATGTGGAATTTAATGTGTAATGCCGTGTTGAATCTTATTCCTGGTATTATGACTCGTGCTTTTATCGTAAATTTCAAAACGATTGCTCGCGGACATTTCGTTTTCCTTAATAAAGGTGAGATCTTGGTAAACCGTTATTAACCGTTGCGATGACGGGTGAATGTGACGAATGCAATGAAAAGGTTGCCGCCACGTCACGCTGGGACTGTTTTGGCCAGCGATATCTTTGATTGTGAACGTTTTACAGTCTTATTATATAGGTACTTTATAGCCAACTATACAATTTTTTATATCTTATGGGCTAGCGTTTGATCACAATCTCACCTGTTGGTCAGTGAAGATGCGGTTTAGAATGGTAGCATGCTATGCCTAGAACAGGGCTGGGTTCACGTCCTCCGGAGAAGGTTTTTTGGTTATTTTGCAACTCGCTCGAAGGTCCGGACTCCGGAACGACATTTTGCGCAGACTCGAATTTCGAGGTTATGTTCAATTATTTTTCTTGTTCTGAATATTTTCCGTTTGTTTTTACGATTAATGTGTCGTCATGTCACGTCTTGGTCTCGACAATGCAAATTTCTTCCAATCCTCTTAATCTGTAAAAAAAATACTGCTTTTCCCGCCAAATTTACTGTCACAAACGTCAGAGCGTTTTTTAACCATCGTATTTGATGGTTAAAAAGTGGCAACCGGAGTGAAACAACCGAGGTCGTAAACGACACAGTTGCGCTAACCGAGTGCGACACTCTGAGCTCGTGAACGGGGTTAGAGCGTTTGGTTGCACTTCGAGCGTAGGTCGTGAAAGGAGCCCTGGATCACAAGGACAACTGCAGGAACACATAAGATGTTTGTCGACAAATTTTCTAATTGAGGGTAGTAGCTAGCCAGGCAGACACTAGAGTGTGTCCTACCACTATGCAGGGGCGGTTACTAGATTGATACAAGCTTGCCCAGCACAATTGTATCCAGCTTCAGAAGGAAACTTCACTATGAAATCGCATTAGGATTTAAACACACCATCATCGTCATCACAATACAAGTTATATACCTTTTATGTTGTGTATTTTGGAGCAATATAAAGGTGAAAGGAATTGGCAACGTTCGGATCCGTTGCTTTGTCCAAAAACTATCAGACAGTAGGTACCTAGTATAGGTATTTGTATATGCATGCGCAGCGTCTAGTAACATTGACCTAAATCTGCCCTGTATAGGTACCTACCTACTCGGCATTTCGTAACTGCACCATTTATCAATTTATTCGATGGAGCGAGAAGATCCATTGTAAGCGCCTTGTGGCACTGACTGTCATCCTCTCGGACAATAATAGCGGTTTAACTGCCATTCAATGTTGCAAGGCCCTTATTGTCAGTTAAAGTTGCCAACGGTCATTTAGCTGTTGCAATGGATTAGAAAATAAACTGCGACATCTTCGATGATGTTGATATGTTGTAGCTAGGCAAATATTGTCTAACGCCTGGCTTCTGAAACGCAAATAGGTTGTCTGAAAGAGATCGCTTTAAGCGATAAGACCGCCTACTATTGCACTATTATTGTAAATTGGAATACTTATGTTTGTTTCTGTAATTTAAGGTGTTAAATTACAAAGTGTTTCTATCTAATTGTGTCTCGAATCGGTCGACAAGCTTGTAAGATAACACATCGTTCAAATGTCATTTTAGGGTTCCGTAGCCGAATGGCAAAAAACAGAACCCTTATAGATTCACCATGTCTGTCTGTCCGTCCGTATGTCACAGCCATTTTATTCCGAAACTATTAGGACTACAGAATTGAAACTTAGTAGGTGGATGTATTCTGTGAACCACTTTCCGATTTTTATACAAAAATAAAAAATATAAAAGCTTAAGGGATTTATCCTATACATGGAACTAAAACAAAAAAAAATGTTTTTTTCAAACCTATACGTTTGGGGTGTCTATGGATAGGTCTTTAAAATGACATTGAGGTTCCTAAAATCATTTTTTAGGGTTCCGTAGCCGAAAGGCAAAAAACGGAACCCTTATAGATTTGTCATGTCTGTCTGTCTGTCCGTCCGTATGTCACAGCCATTTATTCCGAAACTGTTAGGACTACAAAATTGAAACTTGGTAGGTAGATGTATTCTGTAAACCACTTTCCGATTTTTATACAAAAATAAAAAAATATAAAAGTTTAAGGGGTCATCCCATACATGGAACTGAAACAAAAAAAATTTTTCTTCAAACCTATACGTGTGAGGTGTCTATGGATAGGTCTTCAAAAATGACATTGAGGTTCCTAAAATCATTTTTTCTCAAAGTCAATCATTTGAAAGATAGGCGCGTCTAAAATGGTAAAATGTGTGTCCCCCCCCCCCCCCTAAAAACGAACAATGAAAATTGGTTTGCACGAGATACAGTCAACAGTTTTAGAGATATGGCGACCTCAAAGATAACTTTGTTTTTGATACAAACACTATGAAAACAAAGTTAATATTGTAGTTGCGAATAATCATAGTTATGGAATACTTAACTGTGTTACGGAACCCTACAAGTGCGAGTCCGACTTGCACTTGGCCCGTTTATTTTTCTCAAAGTCAATCATTTAAAAGATAGGCGCGTCTAAAGTGCTAAAATGTGTGTCCCCCCCTCTAACTTTTAAAGTAAGGGAGAGAAAAATCTAGAAAAAATATATTCTGTAGATCTAAATAAAAACTTTCAACGAAAATTGGTTTGAACGAGATAGTCAGCAGTTTTTTTAGATATACCGACCGGCAAAGATAACTTTGTTTTTCATACAAACACTATGAAAAACAAAGTTATTTTTGTAGTTGCGAAAAATCATAGTTATAGAATACTCTACTGTGTTACGGAACCCTACGAGTGCGAGTCCGACTTGCACTTGACCAGTTTATTGTTACTTATAAACTAGCTTCCTTACAAAGTTGACAAAGCTTTACCACTCTTATCTAATACTATAAGAATCTTTGTCCTGACATACTGACTGACTGACTGACAGACAACGCACAGCCTAAGCCACTGGTCGTAGAGACTTGAAATTTGGAAAGTATATTTGTCTTAGTACGAAAGGGTGTACTAAGAAAGGATTTTCCAAAATTCACCCCTTAAGGAGATGAAATTGGGGTTCAGTTTGTATGGAGAAACAAGATTAGATAGTATTTTCTATTCGAAACTTCATACAAGTGCTCCAGTAAAGAAATAAGTAAATACGTGTTTCAGGTTTTTTTGAAATTTTACCCCTAAGAGGGTGAAATGGGGTAATAAAGTGTGAAAATCAATATTGTTTCGTATTGCGCTGAAATTTGGCAGTTATTACGACGTTAGTTCCCTCTAAAAAAAGGATTTTCCAAAAATCAACCCTAAAAGGGATGAAACGGGGGTTCAAAGTTGTGTGTGGAGAAACAGAACTACTAACTGGAGAACAGATTAGATAGTCTTTTATATTCGAAACTTAACACAAGTACTTAAGTAAATACGTGTTTCAGGCTCTTTCGAAATCCACCCCTAAAAGGGTGAAGTGGGGTAACAAAGTCTGAAATCAATATTGTTTCGGATTGCGCTGAAATTAGGCATGCAGATAGTTATTTTGACTTAGATATCCGCTAAGAAAGAATTTTTCAAAATTCACTCTTCAAGGGGATGAAGCGGGATTCAAAGTTTGGATAGTAATTTTATCCGACATTTCACACAAGTACTTCTGTAAATAAATAATTAAATAAGTGTTTCAGACTTTTTCAAAATGCCACCCTAAGAGGATAAACTGGGGTAACAAAGTCTAAAAATCAATATTGTTTCTGATTGCGCTGAAATTTAAAATGCAGATAGTTATTATGACGTAGGTATCACGCTCAGAAAGGATTTGCTAAAAATTCCTCCAGGATACGGAACGGGGATTCAAAGTTTGTATGAAGGAACAAGATGAGATAAAGTACGTATTGTAAGATTTTTCGAAATGGGGTAGATAACAAAGTCTGAAAATTTGGGTTTTTCAGGTTTAATAAATATGAATCCCGAATTGCCTTAGTCACGCGATAACATGAAAACGGGTGAACCGATTTGGCTAATTCTTATTTGATGTCTTTAATGATAGAATCGTTTTTACAAATAAAAAGTTTTAAGTAAGTAAAAGAAGTTTTTAACGCGGGCGAAGCCGCGGGACACTTCTAGTATAACTATAAAACTCCAGGGATTTATCAGCAGAAACAACCTTGGTTAAGACATAGACCTATACCGGCTAAGAGAATAATTCACATAAATAAATATTGCATAACTAAACTTGCGACCTGCCCAGGTAGAGCATATTATATATGCCTAAATTTGTTGCGTCGAGCGAGTAACATATTCAACAATAATCTTGAATCATCGTCATATTTCAACAAATTTACCAAAACTTTAATGAATTATACCTACACCTTAGCAATCCTCGTGAATCACTCTGTCTATTGGTAGAAACCGTATAAAAATTCGTTGAATAGTTTTTAAGTTTATCGCCAACAGACACACACACAGACGCGGCGGGGGACTTAATTTTATAATATGTAGTGAACTCGCGGAAAGTTTTATAGGAAAAAATACACTGCGAGCACACACACGTTTGACGTACCCACCAAAACTCCATAAAATTAAGTTTATAAAAAATTGCGATATATAACTTTTCCAGTACCCTAACCTCAGTCAGTTGGTCCGAAAGAGTGTTTTAATCCCTTATAAGTAAGCGGATCGGATGGCATCAAAAGAAGTTTTTGTGTAAAATGCAAACTTTTTTCCAGACTAAATATTTTCTATTTCTGTGAATGCAACTCATATTGTACCTAGTCAAACAGAATGGACAGTCTTCTCAGCAGAATGTTTTCCTGTAGCTACAACGAAAGAGGTACCTGCCATTGCGGTCCCATATCAAAAATTCCACATAGTACCTATAATTTCTATGTTTGATATTCGGTTTTCATTTGTTTTTCTCTTTGTTTACAGATCGCACAGATCAACCGCGAGACAGAATGGATCTCCTTTAGTTATTCTGGAAGAATAATTTTAATTGTAATATTAGTGCAAATTTTGATAATGCTCTGCTCTGTGTATTAGTTATAAAACCACCTAGCTAAGGACATGATGCTTTCCCACTCAAACTATACCATTGAATGTGTAAATGTGAGAGTCAAAGTCATCCACGAGAATGAGTATAATGCAAGAAGAAAAGTGTGCCTAGCTGCCTAGCATGTATTTTGCTATTACAGCTATAGCAGTAATTCGTTCTTCAGTACGAGTAATAGTAGTTACCTACTGAAGTAGTACCTGTTGATTGGTCCCTACGATTCAGGCACTCTCTATAGCGGGTGTTTGAAGCGATTTCAGCAAACTACCAAACTAGGCACTTAAGAATCGTTTAATTTTGAATTATTGGGTCATAATTAACGTATTCCTATTTATAATATGGTTTGTATTGTATTTCTACATAATATTCGTCAAGCATTTTGGCGAGGCCATAATGATCAATGTTAGTTATATTACCTACATGTATCAAGATGTACATAATTTTTATCGACTAACTAATGGTTTCTAATATCAATTTTTTTTTATAATCCGTCACAAGTTCAGTAAAAACGTTTATCGTTTCTAAACACATGAATTCGTGTGTCAATATTATATCTGTGTCTTGTCCTATTGTCCAATGATCTGGATATTGATTTCTGATTGTAAATAATTATTAAAACAAATACTGTTTAATTCTTTCTGACCTTGGATGTCTAACATTATGCAGTTTGTTAAAAATTACATAGGTGTCAAATGCTTGTGTTAAACTGTACATACCTAATATTTTAGCTGTTTAGGGTCAAATCGATAAACCGGGGTTTGGTTCAATGCGAATCCGAAATGGAGTTTGTGCGTAACAAATGTTTGAACAGAGCTAAGCAAAATATAACGGCCGGTTTTTCTAATCTCTAGGTGAAATGCGGATCGATCGATATAGGAACCCAGCGTAACTGGGCCCGATCTATTTGGCCCTTTGCATCCACATGTTGCATCCCACTATTTACTAGCAATCCAATCCATGATTCTGGATTCAACTGATAATAACTATTCGACAAAAATTGAGATTTCATCGACAATTACCTAAAACTGAATATAAATAAATGAAATGAGTAACTAGGTACTCTGTAATTAAATCAACTTATTACAGCAACAACTAAAATAATCTTTTCTAATAGAAATTGTGTGCCAAAATTTTGCTCATTTACGAATATGTGCTTGGAGCTCAAATTTTCTTCTATTTCTATTTACGATAAAATAACTAAATCTAAATTTCTTCTGATCAAATGTTTTAATGGAAATGTTTCCGTCCCAACGTCATTTAATATTTTTCTATGAAATACTAGTGGAAAACACATATTGTAGAGTTTTAAAACTTCACCCAACATTCTAAAAATATTAGAACTTGTCATATTTAATGCATTCTTTGTGTATGTGATAATAATGTAAACATTTGTGTAATTTATAATAATACCTATGTTACATTTGTTTCAAAGTTCGAACCAACTTTGCAAAATGACTATGTGCGTATAGCCTAAAATACGCAAATGCCCTCCTTTGCGCATTTGTGAGTTTGTTCAAAGTTTGCAACAAGTGTGCCGGACCTGTGTAATACTATGTTAATCTGCATGCTTATGTGTATGTAGTTATTATTATATAATTGTAGTAATTGATGTCAAATTATTGCTACAATTACAAATTCTTGAGTAGTTTAATGCTCAAACTAGTAGATAGATAAATAATCTTTGTAAAATGAAAGGCTTGTGGTAATTATAAATTTTAAAGTTTTAATTAGTACAAAAATATAGACATTGGCGTCGTTTGTTTGTGCGATCAACCAAAGAAGTTTTATTTTTATGTGGATACTTTCAGCGCGAATTAGATATGTATAAAGTAATTATACCTGGAGTATATTGTGTACAATGTTATAGATGTAATAAATTACCTGCTCAACTACTTGATTTTTATTTTATTTAACGATTTACCAAACATTTTTGCCAGAAGACTCAGAGCCTCATGACGGCAGCCAAAGGCCATACGAAAAACAAATACGATAGCGATCAATTGCTTGCCTATTCAGTATTAAAATAAACTGGCCAAGTGTAAGTCGGACTCGCACTCGTAGGGTTCCGTAACACAGTAGAGTATTCTATAACTATGATTTTTCGCAATAACAAAAATAACTTTGTTTTTCATAGTGTTTGTATGAAAAATAAAGTCATACTTGCGATCGTTATATCTCAACAACTGCTGACTGATCTCGTTCAAGCCAATTTTCGTTGAAAGTTTTTACTGAGATCTACAGAATATATTTTTTCTAGATTTTTCACTGTCTTACTTTAGAAGTTAGAGGGGGGGGACACACATTTTACCACTTTAGACGCGCGTTTTTCCACACGTATAGGTTTGAAGAAAATTTTTTTTTTGTTCCGGCTCCATGTATGGGATGCCCCGCCCCACCTTAAACTTTTATATTTTTTATTTTTGTATAAAAACGGAAAGTGGTTTACAGAATACATCTACCTACCAAGTTTCAATTCTGTAGTCCTAATATAAATAGTTTCGGAATAAAATGGCTGTGACATACGGACGGACAGACAGACATGGCGAATCTACAAGGGTTCCGTTTTTTGCCATTCGGCTACGGAACCCTAAAAAATGGTGTATACAAATAAAAAAAAATGATCAAAAGAAGCAAATCATAATTGTTTTAACAGCTCCTAATAGATACCGGACCGTTAGTATTTCTTGCGACAAAGATAATGCTCTACGAAGCCGAAATTAGCCGATTGTCTCTTTCTGTAGGTCGATGTGCAATATTTATCGCCGGTATCTGTAAGTCCCATATTATCGAAGCATATTATACAACCAAAGTGGGAAATATTTGCGCTATGTAACGCAGCTTTACGATAATTTACTTCTACCATACAAGCAGGTTCCATCCTAGATCTTATTTTATTTTAACTGTTTTCAGGTAATAGTTAGCCGTGCCTGCATGCATATCTCCAAAATATGTTTGTTGTTTGAAATTGTTACTGTTTTAACAACTTAGTAAGTATAATAAATACCTCAACCAAATTCAAACAAAATTAAGAATAACAATAAAACCGGCAAAGTCGAGTTGGACTCGCCCACCGAGGCTTCCGCACCAACGTTGGTAGATACCAATTAAGCTAGACCTCTAAATTGTATCAGCGCTCATATAACTCAGAGGCCTATCTTAACTGGCTGATACAATGTATGTATGGGGACACCCTTTAATTTTCAACTTTTTTTATTTTTTGGAAATTTTCTTTTATTTGTGGTATAAGACCTTGCTTCTTGCCAAATTTTATGATTCTAGGTCAACGGGAAGTATAAATTAGCATGTTTTGTCAGGGCCTTATCCTTCTAGGATACCACAGTAGTGCGGGGTACCACAGTAGTGCACACACCAGCGGGTGATACGGTAGCCACCACCCAACTGGACATCAAGTGAGATAAGTATACATTTTGTTGGAAGCGCGACTGGTTGCACCACTGTTAGACCGGGAGATGGTAACAGAAAATACTTGGTCATATGTACGAGTATGGCGGTTCTTCTGCAGGGCTTGATTGACAAGGGGATTATTTTGTCTTTCCACCTATCCGTGTTTTGTTTGGTGGAGAAGGCAAATTATAAGTAAAGTTTTTCGACAATTATAAATGCCCGCTGACTTTTAATCAATTCTTTTTTTTAAATTTTTGATACGAAACAAAATCAAAACTCGGGATTAAACTTCACCAAGCGTTTAAATTGTTGTGTTGATCTCCTGTCAGTGGCGAAATACAGGGAAATAGTTTTGTCTTTCCCCCGGGGATAAGGCCATGCTAGCCCTGCAGGGGTCTAATTACAGAATGACAAATAAACTGGCCAAGTGCAAGTCGGACTCGCACTCGTAGGGTTCCGTAACACAGTTAAATATTCCATAACTATGATTTTTCGCAACTACATCTACATCGATAAAAAAGATGTAGGCGGTAGCGTAATGCCATACTTCTCCGGTGTGACTTCAGCCCGCTCTTAGAAGCCAAAGGCGTCTCCAGCCGAAGCCGGAGATTCTTAGGGAAGTTCAAGACTTCTACGGCCAACTATATACCTCGCAAGCGTCCCGTCCCCAACCCCAGTCTGAAGATCCTAGAGCCACTCTTACCCGCCATTATATCGAGGATCTGCCAGAGGTCAGCCTGGACGAAATTGTGATGGCTCTCAAACTTAAAAATGGATAAGCCCCCGGAGAGGATGGAATTACAACGGAGCTTGAAAGCTGGTGGAACTCCAACGCTTGTACAGCTGCAGCGTATATTTAATTCCGTCCTATATTCGGGGAGAACGATCGTGTGATTGGGTATGTTGAAAGAAAGGATCATGTGGACAAAAGGTGGGGCAAGGTTATTGGAAAATGATTCTAACCATGATGAGGGGTCATTTGAAGTGGTATTCTTATAGTTATAATAACCTCTGAACCTGCGTATTTGTCTCCATATAATAGAAGGTGGAGTATCTGGTGATAGGCTTTCACAGTAATTGGTCCATCCCAGTCTCTTCTTAGTGGTCAGGGTTTTTCTAGCTTTTGCAGATTTTTTTTGGTAGTCTAGATAATTGTTAAGAGACATATCTGAGTTATACGCAAGTTCTGCTTCATTTCGGTGCCTTACTTTAATAGAGCACTCTTGGTCCCACCAGGGTGGGGATGATGGTATACGTTTTTGTTTTTTTAGGGGGATAGTTTCATTTGCTGTTTGTATAATACATCTGGTTAGCTCATTGTAGCAAGAAATGGGATCAGTGGGGGGGTTGGGGAGGGAAATAATTTTACTATCTAGGGATCACGAGAATGATTCCCAGTCAGCCCCCGAAAGTCTGTGTTTAAGGAGGGATTGAGGATGGTTCAGAGGAGGTGATCTATGAGGGAGCTTAATAATGATGGGGTAGTGGTCGCTGCCATATGATAGAGGTATTTCCCAGGAAAGAATTGAAGAGAGGGAAGTGGAGCAGATAGTCAGATCAACTGCACTTTTAGGGTTTTGTGTTGGGAGGACTCTGCGAGTTGGCGAACCATCGTTGATAACACATAGGTTGACCTCATCCATAGCTTCTAAAAGTGAGTATCCGAACATATCACAAGTAGCCGAACCCCAGGAAGTATGATGAGCATTAAAATCGCCCATTACTATGATCGGAGGTAGGATGGAGGAGAAGATGCGAAGGATATCTGGAATTAAAGAGGAATGAGGATGAGGAATGTATATAGATAAAAAGGAAATATTAAATGCTCTAACACCAACAGCATTGATGTCAGAGCTGTGAGAGGGCAGGTTTATTTGCGAAAAGGTCAAGCTATGACCAGTATCGCACATCCTGCATACCCGTCCCGGCGGTCATCCCGGAGGCAGGAGAATCCCGACACTCGATAATGAGTATCAGGAACCAGCCACGTCTCCGAGACAGCCACCAGGACGGGCGAAAATTGTCTGATAAGGTGGTATAGTTCATGTGTCTTTGGACGGAGACTTTTGCAGTTCCATTGGATTAGTCGAGTGGACAGAGGATAGAGGAGAGTTGGGTGATCATATGGGCAACGTTGGACGGTAAGTTATGGTTGTTCTTTGTGAGTAGGTCGATTATTATAGTGATACGCTGTATTAACAGCTGATCCTGAGTTTCGTTTTGAGGGGGGAGACGTTGTTGTGACATTTGGAGGCAATGCCCATTTGGGAGTGTTGGGGGGGGGGGGGGGGGGGGGGGGGTTCAGCGATTAAGGAGTTGTGGGCTATTCTATCATATGGCTTCTCCCGAAGAATTCTAGGAGATGGAATATGATAGGTTGTTTTTTTATAGGATTGGTGTGTGGTCGGTGTAGGGTTATGTGCATTTTGGGATAGTATCTCAGGGTTTTGGGGTGAGTCTCTTACAATATTATTAAAAGCTCTGGTGGACTTGGGCATCTAGTTAGACGCCTCTTCGTAAGATAATCCATCTCTAGACATTATTATCTTAATAGATTATTGCCTTTCCTGCTCCGGACAGGACCTATTTTTTGAGAAGTGTCGCCCCGAACAGTAGAGGCATGAAGCCTCCTGTTCTGGGATGGTACATCCGTCACCGCAGTGGGGTTGAGCACATCTGTAGCATCTTGGGTTAGATCTGCATTGTGCCTTGATGTGGCCAAATCGACAACAGTTCATACATTGGATTGTTGGGAAATGGTAGGTCTCTACAGGTAATGATGAATAATACGAATACACTCTTGTAGGTAGTTGTTGCCCTCTAAACGTCAGGACCACTGTCTGAGTAGCCTGCCATTTAATTTCGTTTCCTTCTTTTACCTTACGATTTAGTCGCCTAGCTTTCACTACTCTAATGCCATAGCCAGGGATCCTAACTGACTCCACAAACTCCTCCATGGACCATTCCACAGGGACTCCTCTCACCAGACCCATCCGTGTGACGTTGTATGTAGGGATAGAGGCTTCGTATTTGTAGTGTTTAAGCATTGGGTTTTCCATAAAATTGTTTGCTCCCATAGCAGATTTGAAAAAAATTGCTATTTTATTTCTGCCAACCTTCTTGACACCATCTTGACAGATGTTTTCAATTTTGTATTAAATAAGAATTGGCCAAATTTAATAGGTCTAATTGTAGTGCCTGAGGCTGGGTCAGGGTCTGCACGTGAAACATGGACAATGTATGGACCAGAATCACAGTCCTCGTACTGTCTTATGCCGAGGATGGATATTTCGGGAACAGTACAAACTGTTTGAATGGATGCTGTCGCTAGTTCCTTGTCTACAATCGTTTTTTTGGCCGGACCAGTTTCCTGGTCAGACACTTCTCTTGGTCTTTTTTTACTATTGGGTGGTTGGGCAGGGACCCACGGGGACGCATCCGGCACTACCTCCATGGATGTACCGCCATTGTCCGGCGATACATCCACGGGCGCAACCTCGCCGTCCGGCGGGTCAGGGGGATCTGGGGAAATGGAGTCCATTTCCCCCAAAATTAGTAAGTGTTAGTGCTAAAAACTCACCGACACCGACACAGAATATTCCTGCACTCAGAACAATATGAAAATGTTGCCGATTGGCTCTAAATTAAAAATATTTTCTAAAACACGCGTGTCACCTATCACACCAGATTTGCGACCACACAATTATAGTTTCTTTGGAAAACCCTTTTTAACTTCATTCTGATTTTAGTATTTGTTGTTATAGCGGCAACAGAAATACATCATCTGACAAAATTTCAACTGTCTAACTATCACGGTTCATGAGATACAGCCTGGTGACAGACGGACAGACAGACAGACAGACGGACAGCGGAGTCTTAGTAATAGGGTCCGGTTTTACCATTTGGGTACGGAACCCTAAAAAGAGTTTAGCAATCCGTATAGTAGAATCGCTGGAAAAAAAGTGCGTTCCCATACATTATGGCTTATAAACACGATTACCTATCTACAATTCGAAAAATCTTTCGAGCGCCGGTAGCCGTACAATATTATACGACATAACATCTGGTTATAAGACAAGATTGCCGCCACATAGGTGTTGACATTTTGTATTTATATTCGTTAAACCTCTAACCTCCACCTCCCACAGGTATGGCATGATCAGACTTCTATTTACGATCATACAGAGAACTGTTAAAAAAAGTTTTAGACTAGTACAAATCGTTTAGCAAAAAAAAAAATTTTTACTCCTTGGCGGTGGTATGGCGGCCATTGGGAACCGTCGGAAAAGTATGGCAAGGTGATTTCCGTGAATGGTTACTCGACGATGATTAGCTGTGCAAAAACAAATCGTTGGCACACTATTATTTTTCCGACACATTCGATTAACGCCCACGCGATTGGGCCGCCGGTACCAGCGCTATGACCATCGTTTTCTTTTTTGTCATTCTGTAATAAGACCCCTGAAGAACCGCCATTGGTACAAATGACCAAGTATTTTCTGTTACCATCTCCTGGTCTATGTGTCCTGTTGTTGTCTTAGTGAGATAGTCCTCTTATTAGAAGCAAGAACTACTGCCAGTCTGGCTGAGGCAGTAACCATTTTGTTGTTCAGCTGTGAAATAGAAATGTTGAATGCTTTAAAGGGCAACATTTCCAGTTAAATTAGAGGGCATATAAAAGTCAACATCTAATTGTCTCAACAGGGGCCTTATTCAGTATGACCATTTTAAAGTCTTACCGTACCGTGTTACGTTATCTCCGCGTTATGGTATTCTCTATGCCAATTAAAACGTGGTAGGGTAAGGTTATGAGCGCGTTTTGAGCTGTCAAAATATCGTGACGTATGAGAACGTGTAACGCGCGCGTTTTGTATCATTTACCTATCGTGTGGCATACAGAATACAATTTTTCAATAACGTAACGTGGCGCGTTAAGGAACGCGTTATCTCATTGGTCATACTGAATAAGGCCCCAGTACATTGAGTACATTAGGCGCAGTACATTGACAAACAAGATTCTGACAATCCAGAATTTTTCATGCCAGTTTCTATTTCTTATATTTCTATTATCTTATAGGCAGACGGCATCGCTTACCTATAAGCGAGCGTCTCCTTTTTTAAATAAAGCATTTAGCAGTAGTTATAGATAAATATATGACAAATTTTAGAAATCCATTCAATATCTATACTTAACTAGAAGTAAAAGGCTAACTGCCACTTAATTGAACAGGTCGGTAACAGTATTGCATTGCTTAGGTTCTTGTGTACTTTTGTGAAAGCTCTCCCGTAGTCTTAGTTGTCAAAATTAGGCTATCCAGAATTTTGCGTACTGCTGTGTTTGTAATAGGCAAGCGTCAACACTTACCATTAGGCGAGTGTCGTGCTTTACCTTTAAAAAATAGTAGTATTGTGTAGGCTAAGTATGCAAGCATTACAGACAAAAAAAGACCTGTTTAGTACAGATACGCAATACTTTGGACTGCCATGATTTTGTCACTACACACATGTTCAGTTTACTCCCTGCAATTTCACTGGTAACTGACGGTAACTGACCATGCAGCAACTATAGATTTAACTTAGCAAATATAATAAAACTATTAAAATCACATTAAATGACTTTTATGCATGAAAAGAAAAATAAAATTACGCATTATAAATAGATGATTATCACAAGCCAGATCACTCTCCTCCTCTCAATGCCAACACCAGATGAAGTACGGAGCCGCCCTGAACCTTGTAGTCTTGTGCAGTTTTCTCATCATTCCTGAAAATAAATATAATTAAAGCCTTTAGTAAACCACGAAAACAATTAAAGATTGTACAAGTGAATCCTATCAAAATGTATGCTTATAATACTCAGTGAACGAGGGATGTTTGTTATCAATATCAAAATGATAGATGCATGTGACTTCTTCACAGGTCAAACAATTTAGCTGAAATTTTGTATAAGGATAGACAGTTAGATGAATAGGTGACAGGACCTTTGAAATGGGGATGAACTCATAAGGTGCTGATATTAATCTATAAATGAATGTCAAGAAAAACGTTGTACCTGGGTAAGTACAAAGTTTAATTGGGAATATTATTTCAAATTGACATCTTTTTAAGCACATTTTGTGCTAGTATGGAGGTTTAGCATAGTAAGTTTATATGGACTGGAGAATGAGTGCAAAAAGACTTTGTGTTACAAAATCTACAAATTAAACTTAGAAAATAAATTAATCTTTGTAAATTTTCAAAACTGGATAACTTATTACATAGTACAAATATAATTTTGAGAAACTTGAACCCGTTTGGCTCAGTTATATTATACACAGAGCACTCTATACCAGCACCCCTAGACAAAATCTAATTACTGTTGGCATTCACGTCAAATGCAACTTTGCCCCAGTTCTATAAACTTGGGAACAAAAACCCAAGACAGCACACCCATGCACTTTTGTTATTGGCTTACAGACCTTTTTCACCAATTTTGCCAGTGCTCTTGGCTATGTACACATTCAACATCAGTGAACAAAATGCAAATACCAAGTACCTACTAAGTACCAAGAATTAAAGTTTTAAAGCTATTGTACATGGTTACATGAAATAATAGTAGTTGAAATAATATTCAAATGGAAATTGTTTAATTAAGCAGAAATTTTCCGCATTTATCATTGTACGTAATAAGTGGATAGGTTCTGTCTTAATGCAACAATTTGTGCCTTGTAACAACACAAATACAAATAAGTACAAGCTACGGAGTCAGCCTGGCAATCGAGAGGTCGTGAGTTTGATCCCACTCATTGCACTATTAATGTGAACCCAGTCCAGACACAAGCATAAAGCTTAGTAAGAGGGGTTAACAAGACTACTTATAATATGCAACCCACATTGCTAGTAAGCTTTTTTTTCAAAACAGACAAAACAGTAGGTACTTATTACTACATGCAATATTTTTTTTATTTAATTCTTTACAAGTCAAGCATCTGAATGGATTTTTATGTAATATAAAATAACGGTAGATTTAAAAAGAACTATAGAACTATATAGCTTCATAAAGACTATGTTCACACTAAAACCACAGAATTGTGTTATATTACATTTTACAACAATATATGTAACAGCATAATTATTTTGCTGTAACTTAAATTGTTGTAAAATTTAAGGAAGTGGAATGCCATATAATTTAGTAAGATTATTGGCGTCCGGTTCCATTTTATCAAAATAAGAGAGGACTATGCAAGCACTTACATTTGTTTCCCAGAAAAGATAAGTCGCTGTTGCTGTGGAGGAATGCCTTCTTTTTCCTCTACTCTCTCTTTGATTCTTTCTACTTTGTCGGTAGGCTCTATGTCGATCTCAATTTCTTTGCCTGTAAGCGTCTATAAAAATAAATAGGTTATTATTGTTTGGCAAAAATACTATAATTTGTTGATGAAATAACGGTAACCGTGCCTTTAGCCTAACCTTAACTTTGATCAACATTTTGAATAGTTGTAAAACTAAACACTAACAACTGATATTTAATTCCTTAACCCAGTTTCCTAAAGAAAACTCGTATTTTCTGATAAAAAATACGGTGAACTGAAAATATCGCGATTCACGAAGGAAGAATTGAATTGAGTCACAGACTAAGTATTGACTATTGTATGTAGTCAGAGAGAGTCGTCAGTCGAGATATAATAGAGTCACAGTTTTACAAAGAGTCTAGAGTGCACAGAATACAGGTTGAGTGGAATAAACTGGCCAAGTGCAAGTCGGACTCGCACTAGTAGGGTTCCGTACCACACTACTGTATTTTATAAGATCGAGCAAATAATACTACTATCATTTTTCGCCAGCAAAAAATAATAATTAATAAACATTTTATTTCTTATAACGCCATCTATGGGACGTTTACCTAACTAAGCGTTCGTAGATGGCGTGAAATGCCGAAGAAAACACGTTTCTTGTATGGGGACCCTCTATTATTTTTAACTTTATTCTGTTTTTAGTATTTTTTGTTATAGCGGCAACAGAAATACATCATCTGTGAAAATTTTAACTGTCTAACTATCACGGTTCATGAGATACAGCCTGGTGACAGACGGACGGACAGACAGACAGACAGACAGACAGACAGACTGACAGACAGACGGACAGCGGAGTCTTAGTAATAGGGTCCCGTTTTACCCTTTGGGTACGGAACCCTGAAAATGGACTCATGGAGGTATGAAATACATCTAAACATAGAGGCGCCGCGAAACCGCGATACACTTGCCTGAAAGGAAAAAACTTTAAAATATACTGGCCAACTGCAAGTCGGACTCGCACTCGTAGGGTTCCGTAAGACAGTAGAGTGTATTATAACTATAAATAAAAATAAATAAAATAAATTTTTCGCCACCATTTTTTACTTTGTTTATCATAGTGTTCATGAAAGACAGTTATATTTGCGGTTGCTATATCACAAAAACTGCTGACTATATCTTGTTCAACCAATTTTCGTTAAAAGTGTTTATTGATATCTACTACATATTTTTTTTATTTTTCACTCCCTTACTCTAAAAGTTAGAGGGGGGACACACACTTTTTACTACTTTAGAAGTGTCTATCTTTCAAATGATTGACTTTGAGAAAAAATCGTATAAGAAACCTCAATGAAGACCAATCTGTAGACATCCCAAACGTATAGGTTTGATTAAAAAAATAGTTTCTGTTCCATATATGCGGAGCCCCCTTTATTCGTTTTTTTTATATTTTTGTATAAAAATTGTAAAGCGGTTCACAGAATACACCTACCTAACAAGTTTCAATTGTGTACTCTTAATAGTTTTGGAATAAAGTGGCTCTGACATACGGATGGACAGATAGACAGACACGGAACCCTAAAAAGGTGCATAAAATGGCTGCTATTGATTGTCCATTGATGACCTTAATTGACAGAAACCTAGCAATGGCAGACATTGCTCATCAATGGACAATGAATGGCAGCCATTTTATGTGCCATTATAACGTTTAGGCATCCACTACTTTTTGTAGCTAATTTCATGTCCTAATATATATGTCAATGCATGAAATGAAATGAAATGAATGTACACGGAGAATTAAATACCTTCTACTTAGGTAATATTAAACTAGACTGCGTACACCGGCCCTAACGAGACCAACCTTGAACGGAATTTGTCTTTTTCTTTTGTATGGACAACTTATATATATACATACATATACGGCCTTATGTTTCTTTGAAGTGTTACACACATTATATGTTTGTCAATACATAATCCTAATCCTAACTAATATTATAAATGCGAAAGTTTTGTCTGTCTGTCTGTCTGTCTGTGTCTCTTTCACGCCAAAACCACTGAACCGATTTGAATGAAATTTGGTACACAGATAGTCTAGAGCCTGAAAAAGACCATAGGCTACTCTTTAATGCAAAAAGAGGGTTGTAAGGAGTTGAAAGAGGGGATGAAAAGTTGTATGGAAGTATCGTCATTTTTAAAGCTAGAAGCTTGAAACTTATTGTTTAGGCTGTTGATTCGATATAAATAAATATGACATTCAAAGTTTGTGAGGGGGAAGGGGAAGGGGAAAGCGGGAGGGGAGATGAAGGGAAGAGGAAGGTGATAAAGGGGAGAGGAGGGGAAGTGGGGGGAGAGGGGGGGAGAGGGAAGTAGGGGGAAGGTGAGGAGAGGGGAGTGGGGGAGGAGAGGGGAGAGGGAAGTGGGGGGAAAGGGGAGGGGGATTTGCGCGGCGTGGTACGGTGCGGTGTAGGTGAGATACGCATGTGTCTTATTTGTAAAAGTAATTAGCCTAATTAATTAAATTTGCTACCCAAAGACACTATTTCACGCGGACAAAGTCGCGGGTACAGCTAGTAGAGCATATATAGCACTAGCAGGTTGTTAGACAAGGACACACTCCTACCCGGGTGCCTTTCGTTTGTGCCGTTTTGTTCTGCAAAGCAATTATAACCTTATAGTTAGAGCATACGAATTAAATTGAATTTGTCAAAACATCTGCAGTGCACCATCATTTATATTACGCCTATGCGGAGAATAGATTGTGAATGCAATTGAGCCACCACAGACTACTAAACTAAAGACTAAAAAATAATGAGGCGTAAACTCACTACTTCAGTCTGCACTCTGCCGTCCGCGGGCAGCCTGCGGTCATGCCGCGGTCAATTGTGATGTATCGAAAACAATACAGTATGAACAGCAATCACGGGATGTAATATAGAGCTCACGATGTTAATATACATATTATATCCCATAGTCAAAAGCCGGCCATAAGTGTTTTTCTTAGTATTTTTGTAAGAGATTTAATTTCTTCGTAGTATCTTGTCTCTTCTTGGCTTAGTTTGTGATTTTTTACTTACGGACTAGTATATAGTTATCTGTGTCTCATATAATAAGTAATCTGTGATGTGATCTGACAAGACAAGTGACAACTGTTCTGTCTGTCACTGTCTGTGTTGTGTTCAACCCTTACCTTTTTCCTTCAAAAGCCAAAAACAAAGATACGAAAGGTGTTTTGGCGGGAACGTGGAAAAGTGTGTGTGGTCTCATTGTGTTTTTTCCTAAAACTTGTGTTATTCCGCGAGTTAATGTGTAATAAATATGGATTATTAACCATTAAGTGCCGGTGAATGAGTGCGAGTGTAGGGAAACAGCACAATGTTGAAAAACATGCTATTTGCGTTCTCACCAAAATTCCACTGAAAATCTTCCGTAAACACCATATCTTTACTGAAGGTATGACTTCGACTAGACTTTTACTTGAAAACTGACCTGAAATGTGACTTTAACCCATCTCTACGACTTAAATTCATAAAAACGAAGAATTTCAATACTTGACACTGGCTAAATACACTAATCGTGTGGAGCCGTAATAAAACTAAAAAAAAAAAAAAAAAAAGATACGAAATTGTGGTGGTATTATCGCAAAAGCCAAAAACAAAGAAAATAATAATAAAATAAATAATGACTTGATAGAAGAAGTAAAATAATCGTATTTCTTTTTTTTCTTTCACAATTTTCTTCAAGCTGCAACTGCTGCAAGCAAAACGAACTAATTGAAACGATGACTAATATACGCTCAATATTCGAGAGATTGCAGAATTTAACTCATAAAGGTAAGTTTAGAGAAACTGACTGATTAGCTTGGCTTAGTAGTCAAACAGAACAATATTTACATCCCGTGAAGCTCCTGCATATAGTTCTAAAAAAATATTTCTTGTATACTCAAGGCCTAAAGGAAAAGCCTGGGTAACTATTTGGTGGTACTTAACAGATAGATTTTTTGGTTTTGTAACCTGCCTGACCCAGAAGCCATTAAACATATTGATTGAATGATAATATTAATAAATTGATTATTAAAACCGTTATTATGTGTATACTTTATATACATCTTTTCATATCTATTTTTGTTCCTACATGGATGGAGGGCATTGGGAGTTATAACACAGGCGTGATGCTCACCTGTCTGTCCCAGTACCTTAACTAATCTGACCCAGATTTATTTATATGAAAATTTATTATTATATATTTATATATTATTATATATTTATTATTATAGTATTGTACCAAATATAAATATATTTGGACAGCTTGAGTGGTTAACAATTATTAGTGATAGCCAATGATATAATGTGACAGGATACTTTTAAAACCAAGAAATATAAGTCATTCTAATGTTTTTGTTTTGTAATAAATATGGTAGTTAGTTAGCAAGTGGAAAGTGTTTTATTTGTACACTTTTGATGAATGTTAGTAAAGTGAACATAATAAGCGTATGTGAAAGTTATCTTCATCTGAATCTTGAGTCTAGTATTAAAGTTGTTAATAAACATTTAATCAATAAAGAATTAGGACATCACTATTTGATTAGTACTCAAACTGTCCAGGATCAGATTAAGTGCAATAATTTAGCCTCATGCTCTGGGAAGCCAAATTAGACGGTTTATAAGATTTCAGTAGTTTATCCATATAATTTCAAGTAATCTATTGAGTCAGCAATCAGTGATGTTTGGCCATTTTGCCAATTTACTAGGTATCGTTTTTAGGGTTCCGTACCCAAAGGGTAAAACGGGACACTATTACTAAGACTCCGCTGTCCGTCTGTCTGTCTGTCCGTCTTTCACCAGGCTATAGCTCATTAACCGTGATAGTTCGACAGTTGAAATTTTCACAGATGGTGTATTTCTGTTGCCGCTAGAACAACAAATACTAAAAACAAAATAAAGTATAAATTAAAGGGGGTCCCCATAGAAAAAACGTGTTTTTAAACGCCATCTATCTAATTAGTTTCGGCAAAATGACATAGATGGCGCTAGTAAACGAGCCCCGTCTTTCTAGATCGCGACCAAACCAAATATTCTTGGTAATATCAATTAATCAAATATATGAGGTTGAAACTCTGTTATGTTTCGTATTGTACGGAACCCTCCCTAAGTGTGCGATAAGAGATGCGATGCTGACGCGCACTTGGCCAATTTTATTAATTTATCAATCACGATTTTTATAGAACAAATCTTGGAACTGTCAAAAGCTAAAAAATGCTTGGATGGCGTATGACCATAGCATAAGCTTATGTTATTCAAGTTTTAATTAAATAAATTATATTTATTTTTGTTAATTTATTTCAGAAGGCCAGTCTGAGTTTGTAAAAGTTTTAATGACAAATATTAAAAATAATGAATCTCCAAAAATCTCCACAGATGACAATATGGTTAGCTATCAGCTCCTCAAAGTATTTATATTGAAAATAACAGATGCAATAGATGAGCTGTCCTCTGAAATTCTAAATGATGACTCACTTCTCATCAGTGTAAAAGATCAGAAACTTTTACGATCATGTTTTGAACTAGTAACATCTATTGGCATTTCTACTTGTTTGATTCCTGGTCTAGGGTTACCTATGTCCAAAAGATGTATATCTTCAAATAAATTGCCTCAAATTATATTTAACGATGAAGAAAAGTATGAATTGCTTGTGGAATGCACAAACTTCTTTACTAGAAGTTACAAGGTGCCCGTGCTAAGGAAAATTATAGTAACTCTGCATCTGTCTGATTACTTAGCAGCATTAATACAACTGGCATTTGCTCCATTGAAAAAGCCAGGATCGTATACAAACTTTAATATGACTCAAACCATGTATGACAAATTGATAGCTGAGAAACAATCATTTATAACAATCTATGAAAGTTTGGTAGCAAACTCTTTTCAGCCTACCCTAATGAAAGAGTTGTTAGTACTACAAAGTGTTATATATCCATCGCCTCCAAATTTTGTCAAGAGAGTGATTTCGAAGGAGTTAAGTCGTAGACTCCTGGCTCCTGGTGGTGTACTGAGTCTTATCCGATGCTTCATAGAAAGCTACAACATTGACACAGGGTTTGAATGGAAGAAGATCGATATGATCTGCAGAATAGTGTCAACAAAGCATGGAATAATATGTGAAGAGGAATACCTCAATAATATTACTGATCAGTTAACAAATATACTCAGTTTGAACAACACTCACTACTTGGTAACATGCGTTGCATGTTTGATGAGTTTGAATGAAAAGTATCCTGAGTCCCAAACAGTAAAAATGATTGTCAAAGATGTATTCCAAGCTTTTGATTATGATAATCTAATATCGAAGCCAACTTTACCGGGAACCATGGCTTTGTCCCCTGTTGAAGTGGATCACAAAGTGAATATACTTCATGCTTGTGTTAATTCTATGAAATTAGACTGGAATGTGAGCCTGCTGATGAAAAACTTGCACATATTGTTCCTTATTGGAGTCAAATGTAAGAACAACCAAGAGCTGAAGGTTAAAATCAAAGAAATTCTCGTCAAATGTCTTGAAAAATATAACAAAATTGAAATTAACAACCTCATAAATACATTAATATTAAACAAAGGTAATCGCAATACCTCTATAGAAATCAAAGAATATGATTCAGGGATTGGACTGAAACTGACATCACCTCAAGAAGATAAAAATAACACTGACAATGAAAAACTGCTGTACATTTTAGATATTGTAAAATCATCTACAGAAAATGAATTGGTTAAATCGGTATTTGCGACTTCATTGGAGATTCTCATAGATTTGAGTGTACAGCGGAAAACTAAAACTAATCAAGAATTGTTGGTGTTGGAAGATGATCCAGTACTGCTAGATGAGATAGACAATCAATATGCCATCATATTGCAACTCCTATCTGAAATATCAACATCACCGAAAATTATCACCATACTGAAAACAACTCCTTCTGTTGTTCTCAACTTCATCAAACATTTCCTATCCAGAGCTAATAATGAGCTAGATGAAGAATGCACTTCCATAGCTCTAGTGTTGCTCAACACAGTCTTATCTAATACAAACAAAGATGGTCACATTGAAAAAGGTTTAACCACAATATTGCCAGTGTTAAAAAAGATGTCTACAGATGAATCTAGTTTTAACCACATATTGTGTAAAGAAGCGCTATCACTCATGTCTTCAGATGTATTTCAACTGCCGGAAAGTGCATGTAGTAAAGCAATCGCTGATGTCTTTGATGATCTACTGCCTGTAAGGGCACATGGTATCATAGCCCTCACTAAACTTATTGATGCTAAGGATCCAGAAACTATATCAAAGAAACATTACTTATTTTGTATGTTCCAGGTATGTACTATTATTAGAAATAAAAGCTTTGAGGCTTATATATTTTTTTAATATTTGGGAATGTGCCACTCATTGATTTGTTATCATGTTGAACATTGATATAATG
This sequence comes from Cabera pusaria, assembly GCA_954871355.1. Taxonomy (NCBI): domain Eukaryota; kingdom Metazoa; phylum Arthropoda; class Insecta; order Lepidoptera; family Geometridae; genus Cabera; species Cabera pusaria. The sequence continues at coordinate 21,429,864 of OX940887.1, forward strand.
CTCCTAGCTCCTACTACCTATATAGGTAGTAGGAGCTAGGAGCATTATATCAATCATCATTCAAGAAAACATCATATTATAATCCTCGCTAATTTCTTGTGTTAATAGTTCATAGGTTTTTTAAAATATCTTATAGGCTAGCGTTTAAGCAATATCTCACCTGTTGATAAGTGATGATGCGGTCGGAGATGGTAAGCACGCTAGGCCTAGAATGGGAACTGGCTCTCAAGGATAAGCTGCCGGATCATAATAGATGTTTGGCGACAGATTTTTCTAACATGAGGGTGGTAGCTGGCCAGACGGACACTAGATAGCGTCCTACCACTATGCGGGAGTTGGAGGTAGGTTGATTTAACGGGTGGGATCTTAAAATGCGTCGCCTGAATTTGAGGGTTCTGCTGCTGTGGGAGGGTCAAGGAGGTTTGTCTTGATCCTCCCAATTCGATTTTAGCTGCCGGAGTAAATTCAACATATTTTAAATTAATATTTTTCTTTTTGTAAATTCGCGTGAAAAACTTGCAAATGCGTGAAACGAAATGTAAATATTAGGTAAAGTCTTAGTCTGACATTAAGGCAACACACTAGAGAACAGTGACCAACATGTGATGTGCGCCGACGAGCGTAGCGAGGAGGGGAGCCGCGGCTGCGGCCGCGCGTTACCTCAAAATTTTCAAATATTCATATCTCCTAAAGGGGGGAGGGGGTCCGCAACTTTTCGTTCAAGGAAAAGGTTCTAACCCTTCCCCTTTCCTCCCCCCCCCCCTTAAATCGACGGTGTTTTAATAGAGTAACGTTAATGAACTTTTATATTAAAATAAAAACTATGCATTTCCGGCGGTGGGAAATGGTGGGGGGTGTTCCTCTGCCTGCCCCTCCGCTCTTCCCTCTCCCACTTTCTAAATTCAGGCGACGCGATTTAAGATTTTAACCGATCTAAATATTTATTAGAAGGCAGCACAACCTAGTAGCACCAAAAAACCTTTTTAGGGTTCCGAACCCAAAGGGTACCAACGCAACCCTATTACTGAGACTCCGCTGTCCGTCTGTCTGTCTGTCTATCCGTCTGTCACCAGGCTGTATTAAATGGACCGTGAGAGACGGTTGAAATTTTCACAGATGATGTATTTCTGTTGCCGCTATAGCAACAAATACTAAAAACAGAAGTTCGTTACATGGCGCGATTGCAGTTAATAATCATGTTTGGTATTGACACGGTAATTATTATACTGCGGTTCGGAACCCTCCGTGTGCGAGACAAAAGTCTGACTCGTGCGAGTCAAATATTGGCCAGTTTTAAAAAATATATTTTATAGGCTAGCGTTTGACCACTATCTCACCTGTTGGTAAGTGATGATGTGGTCGAAGATGGTAAGCACGCTAGGCCTAGAATGGGAACTGGCTCTCATGGATAGCTGCCGGAACACATTAGATGTTTGGCGACAGATTTACTAACTTGAGGGTGGTAACTGGCTAGGCGGACACTAGATAGTGTCCTACCACCATGCGGGGGTTGTAGGTTTCTTATCGATGTTTTTCTTTCACCGGAGGGCCACTGTGAAAAGCGCACATACATTTTTCGATAGAAAAATCCATTGTTGCACGGCGGTTTAAACTCGGTACATCTGGCATCAAAGCCAACCGTTCTCCCGATTACGCCACCGGGCCCTCAAAATAACCGGGCCCTTAAAATTAATTACCGTAAATATGAAGTTTATTAACAAAAAAAAGCAAATTTACTATTACAAACTTATTATTTACGTTACAATAGGCATCGGTCTAGGAATCGAATTGAAAAGTTTGTACGGAAGCCTCGGTGCGCGAATCCAACTCTCACTTGTCCAGTTATTTTTATTAAAACGGCTCATTAAAAAGATTAATCGCATTTTTGCTTGTTTTAGGAACAACTCAAAGATCCCGATTCCTACATCTACCTAGCAGCTGTGAACGGCCTAGCCTCTCTTTGTACCTATTGTACAGAAGATGTCTTACATGTCTTATGTACCGAGTTCTTGCAAGTTTCTTCTGAAGGGAAAAGTTTAAAGACAAATGAAGCACAGAATAAAGTTGCTGAGATGAGGATGAAAACTGGTGATGTTATTGTCAAAGTTATTGCCAGATTGGGTAAGTAAGGGGATCCTACTATAATATACGGACGAACATCGATGACGTCACCGCTGTCGGTTTTGTCAGCTATTTCGATGGAAACCGCAATCTTTTAGGTCATGACAATTTGTCAAAGTAACGTACCGTTAATAACAAGCTATCAAACAAAGCACAATAAACTACGAATAAATAAACTTATTATTTATTAATAGATATATCCAATAGCGAGAAGGGAAATTTGGTGGGAATATTTTTACCATACCAATTTTTTTTTTTGAATATAGTATTTTTATTGTTAACTATTGTGATTAATAATTTTAATTTCTTATTGTATCAAATCGTTAAATTATCTACATTTTTATTAATGTGACATGTTTAATATACTAGTATATGTTAAACATGCTGACCTCAAAAAACAATTTGATATGGTAAAGATATTCCAGCCAAATTTCATTTCTTGCTATTGACATGTTTAACATATTACTATATGTTAAACATGCTATATTCGAATATTTACGTACGGGTAGTGTTGACATGAAATATGTTCTTATATTTTGTAGAGCCTATATACAGGGTTATTGGTAATTCGACGTATAGAGGAGGAGCAGAAAGGGGGGCAAAAATACGACATATTTAGACCCCCCCCCCCCCCCCCCAATGTAAAGTTAATAGTTTATGAGATTTTTTGAAAAATACCCAATTTAGGAGATTATTATTAGAGAGTAACCATATATATACAGAATAAATGCTTTGACTTCGTCAAACACCAATGGAACTGTCCCTAAAATACTAATAATTTGTAGGTGAAATGGCGGTAGTTCATAAATCAATTCTGCTTAACACGATGCTCTGCGGCTGCCGTGATGATGACCCTCTCATCAGGGCGTCTGCTCTATCCAACCTGGCCGAAATAGCTCGCGTCTTGCATTACAAGATCGGATCTATTGTCTACGAGGTTTGTATACATGTACAGTACCTATTCATTACACTTGTGACTTGATCCCAGGGTGGTGATAAATGAGTGACCACTGGTGGTTTCGAATGTGGCTCGAACCATACACTGGACGAATACATGTCGCCAATCGGTTCTCCAGATTCCGGTATGATGTTTGGTGCCAGTCAATATGAATTTATCCATTTCGAACAGACCATCGTATTCAATTCTACCATTATTTATCAAAACATCCAACACCTCATTTATTACATTTAAACTTTCGTTAGGACGTAAAGTCGGAATCCATTCATCGTTACGTCAGTCTATTCACAAAATGTAATTTGTTACAGGTTCTTCTATGCATATGGAGTATAATAGAATCGGACAAAGCTATTGAATGCCGGCGAGCCGCTGTCATGGTTATATCTAATCTACTTAAAGGATTGGGCAAAGAAACTCTCATACAGCTCAAAGAAAACCTACTCCCTATTTATAGAACTCTTAAATCATTATACAGAGACGATAATGAAGACTCAGTTGTAAGACTACATGCTCAAATAGCTCTTGAAGAATTAAACGATATCGTCAATCAATTCTTGTTTCCTGAAGTAAATATGGAAAAGCAAATATTTGTCTTGGATAAGCCTGAAGAAGTTTTTAAATAAAATACTGTGAGTACTTTGTTGGTTTTATTCACACTTTTTAATATAATCTTACATAGCTATGATTGAAAAGTTAACAATTAAGGCAGATTTGTTATTCAATATCTAGATTTAGATTGTCTTCATCTTTCAGTTCTATTTTGTCTACCCAAAACTTCTAAAATTAATCCGATAATTTTCTAATAACTATAAATTTAGTAGGTCATTAATAGGTACATTTTTTTGTGGAGTGACAACTTTACAATATTATCAGGCGTAACTTAAAATCCAAAAGTTTACTATCTTTTATTTGATGTATGTAGTTATCTTTCCAAACCTATCGAACTTATTTATATTTTAAGTCTTATTACCTTAAAACTACTGTCTTGTCTCCTATGGCAATCAGTATATGGTGTTAAAGTGCTAAATACTCGTAAAGACGTGTCCTTTCACAGTAACCAAATAATCGTAAATTTTTATACGTTAAGTACCTGTGTTGAAATTAACTCGTGCCATAAAAATGATTTTCTTTTCCTAATGTTATATCACAATAAACTTACAATAACGTGACCAAAGTGCAAAGAAAACACACCCTTAAATATAAAAATGGAGGTTCACGCTTCGGAAGTATTATCGCCCTCGTTGGGTTTCTTCAGAGTACCTTCGTCTTTCTCCGATAAAGTGATGGAGTAAACCGAGCTTTGGTCTGAAAATCTATCTCTGTTCCTACTGAAGAATCCACTTCGGTTCAAGGAAGATATTGTCGATATCGATATGTTGTCGCGATCCTTTTGTGGGACCACCTTCCAAATCAGTAAGGCTATTCCACCGAAAGCTGCTACCACCAGGAACATCACTAGTGTGATTTCGCCGAACATGCCTGCAAGAAATATTTTACGGTTAGGTTACGGTTTACGGTTACAAAAAGGACATTATAAATTCGTGCTTTTGTGTGTGTGTTTGTGTGTGTGTGTGTGTGTGTGCGCGCGTGCGTGTGTGTCTGTGTGTAAATTGCCCCGGAGACGGTCATTTGTAATTGTCAATAGGATTCATTCAATATTTCCATCATTTGCTTGTTACCTCGTAGTTGCGAATGACAATAATGGCTTCAATTGCCTCTGTAGACGATTATTTGGTCCGTCAATGACGTGAAAATTGATAATTGCGAATGACCGTCTCTAGGGCACTTTACTTTATTACACCGCCAGTTGTAAATCGATATCAATGTTTACATACTTTTTTCATGAGTAGGAAATATCTTAATTATGATGAGTATCTTTGGAGATACTATGGTGGCTATTCTCCGCCTAGCTAGCTACTATCCTAAAGTTAGAAAACTTGTCGCCAAGACCAAACATCTAATGTGTTACGTCAGCTGTCCTTGAGAGCCAATTCCCATTCTAGGCCTAGCGCGCTACCATCCTCTCGACCGCATCATTACTTACCAACATGTGAGATTGTGGTCAAACGCTAGCCTATCTATATGTATAAAAAAGAATCCCTATTTCCGTCGTCACGGCATCATGCGTGAACGGCTGTACCAATTTCTTTTTTTTTTGTTGCTTGAAATTATCAGGAAAAGGTTTATATGAAATTAAAATTTTAGATATGTTGATGAAAGTATTTCTTAAAGCGGGTGAAGGCGCGGGACAGCAAATAAACTGGCCAAGTGCAAGTCGGACTCGCACTCGTAGGGTCCCGTACCACACTACAGTATTTTATAAGATCGAGCAAAAAATACCACTATCATTTTTCGCCAGCAAAAAATAATAATTAATAAACATTTCGTTTCTTATAACGCCATCTAACGTCTAACAAAGGTGTTAGGGATCGACATTTCAATATAACGCCATCTATGGGACGTTTACCTAACTAAGCGTTCATAGATGGCGTGAAATGCCTAAAAAAACACGTTTCTTGTATGGGAACCCTCTATTATCTTTAACTTTATTCTGTTTTTAGTATTTGTTGTTATAGCGGCAACAGAAATACATCATCTGTGAAAATTTCAACTGTCTAACTATCACGGTTCATGAGATACAGCCTGGTGACAGACGAACAGACAGACAGACAGACAGACACACGGACAGCGGAGTCTTAGTAATAGGGTCCCGTTTTACCCTTTGGGTACGGAACCCTAAAAAAAGATAAACACCCTCGTATTTGCCACTGAAAATCACTCGCCCCGCGCGTGTGAACCTATTTCACATGCCGCAAAAATAGGTTCAGTTTTTAAACGATAATAACTAGATAGATAGATAACACTTTATTGTACACCATTACAAAAATAAAAATTAAAGTACAGTTAAGTCTTAAGCAAGTACAATGGGCGGTCTTATCGCTTAGAGCGATCTCTTCCAGACAACCTTTGGATGGAGTGGAGAGTACGAACATATCAGGGGCTGAAGTGTACACAATAAGACAACCTTATTTAGGCATAACAAAACAAAACAAATATATCCTTACATACGAGGGTCATTCAACAAGTACTTAGCCTCATCGACCAATGGCACTGCGATTACAAAAAAATTTTACCATAGTACAGTGCAATGTTTTTGAAGCCTATTGTCAAAGTTTTAAACAATGACCTCTATTAGTTTTGTTTTAATAGCCTCTGAAAGCGAACGTGTCGGTCAGTTTAACAAAAATGGAAAAAGAGCAGTATCGTTCGGTGATTCAATTTTTATTTTTGGAAGGGAAAACGCGCAGTGAAATTAAAAATCGCTTGGATGCTGTGTACAGTGACTCTTCTCCTTCGATGGCAACCGTCAAGAATTGGTTTAACGAGTTTGCTCGTGGCCGCAAGTCGGTTTTTGATGAGCCACGCCCAGGTGCCCCGAAAACGGCTACTACGGAGGAAAACATAAAAAAATCCACGATCTCGTGTTGGCAGACCGCGGATTGAAGGTTCGCGAGATAGCTGACACTGTGGGCATTGCAGAAGGAACGGTGCATCATATTCTCCACGAAGAACTGGGCATGAGAAAGCTGTTAGCGCGATGGGAGCCGCGTTTGCTCACACTGGACAACAACCACGATAACGCGCCGGCTCACACCTCTGCCGTCGCCATGGCCAAATTATTCGAATTGCGCTACGAATTGCTGCCCCATCCACCTTACTCTCCAGACTTGGCCCCCTGTGACTTCTTTTTGTTTCCAAACCTGAAAAAGTCACTCGCCGGAAAAAGATTTGGGTCGAATGAGGAGGTCATCGCCGCCACGGAGGCCTATTTTGCAGACTTTTTAGACGGGTTAAAAAAGTTGGAGCATCGCTGGGCTAAGTGTATTGAGTTAAAAGGAGATTATGTAGAAAAATAAATCGGCACTTTTAGAAAATTTTCGTTTTTCTTTTGTAGGCTAAGTATTTATTGAACGACCCTCGTACAATATACATAAACACTTATATTCCTACATACATAAATACATACATACACATTCATAAATAATATAATATAATTATAAATATGTTAAATGGTTAAATTAAATACATTCAACCGAAAATATGGTGCAATAAATAAATAAGACTTAATTATCATTGATACCGATTTCATTCAAGTATAATATTTTAACCTGTTCTTTGAAAGAGTTTAATGAGCGAGCATGACGAACTGACACAGGCAAGTCGTTCCAAAGGCGTATTGCCTGTACAGTAAAAGAGGAATCATAAAATACTGTAGCGTGTGCCGGCATTTCTAATTCCAGGGTTTCAGATGACCTCAACGTCAGGGAATGACCGGAACAGAGGAAGTGAAAGCGTACCTTAAGGTAACGAGGGGAGGAAGGAATAAAGAGAATGGTATAGAGAAGAGAAAGGATATGCATATTCCGGCGAAGACGTATAGGGAGCCACTTGAGCTTATGACGGAAATTGGAAACGTGGTCATATTTACGCAAACCAAATATGAACCTAATAGCGAAATTTTGGAGTCCCTCAAGTTTATTAAATTGGTTTTCAGTAAGGTCAAGATGGCAGGCATCAGCGTTGTCTAAAATGGGAAGCAATAGAGATTGTGCTAGCGTAGCTTTGGTAGCAGTCGGGAGAACGTTTCGGAGACGATTCAAAGAGCTCGCTGATGCAAATATTTTGCGACTGACATCTGCGATTTGCGGTCCCCAAGTAATAGGTGTATACAAACTTTGTTGAGTTTCCTCCGGGATCGCTTCCAATCGAGCCGGTTGCAGCTCATTGTAATCCAAATCTTGGCTATCGTAAGGCTCCACTGATCCCATCTGCGGCTTCGTATTCAGTAGAACGTCCCCAGGATGAGCCTTCGGCAAGTTTATTCCTGCCCTAACCGTTAACGTCTCCGGCTTGTAAGTGCACAGCACCAGGAATCTGAAAGTAAATGTCAATTGAACTTTCTAAACTTTTAAAGCAATTTACGTGGTTTCGCCGGTGACTTGCAACAATACATACCCGCCATGCACCAACGGATTTTTGTGATCAAAAAAATTAAGTACCTACACATTCAGTTTAAGTCCTACGCTGAGGGAAAACATCGTGAAGAAACCACCGGTTTAGTAAGCTGGCAGGATACTAGTGTGTTGAGCATACTTATATAAATCTAGTTAGGCCCTGAACGGTGACAGGGAATTTCTAGTGTCTGCCTGGCCAGGCACCATCCTCAAGTTGTAAAATCTATCGCCAAATACCTAGATAATGCGTTGCGTAGCGACAGCTATCCTTGAGAGCCAGTTCTCATTCTATACTGCATGCTATAATCCTCGACCACATCGTCACTAACCAACAGATGGTCAAACGCTAGTCTAAATGCTACAAATAAGTCGCAGTTGATGGGTTTGAAAGCACTCACCGGCGAGTGCTGTGGGTGAGAATCGGTAGATTCTCCTGCACGATGACGTAAGTGGCGACAGTAGTGTCGTTAACTTCGGAGCCGCACTCATCGTGATGTATGCGTAGGATGTATGCATCTTGTGCGCTGTTAGGGTTGCCCTGAACCGAGCAGCGTTCCGGCCCGCCATCCGCGGCTTCAACCGCTATGCGCCCGCCAAAGTACGGTCCGGTTGACACTTCTACTTCGCTTGCATGGGGCAGGCATTGAGTAGCGCGCGCTGAAACTATACAAAGCAATGTTATTGTCCAGCAACGCCGGATGTAGCGTTATCTGTTGTGTGAATCGGGTAATGAAAATCGTTACGTACATCCCTTTGTGGGTACGATAATTATTTTGGATCCGATGGAGTGCGGGTCGGCGAGGTCGCGAGCGTCGCGCCTGACAGGGCGCACCTCGAACGAGTATGTAGTGGCCATGCGAAGCCCGACGATGCGCGTGCTGTATTCCTTCGCGTGACGAATGTTCGCGTTCACAGCGACCGTTGTGCTCGCGTTCGGTTTGCTCGAAGTTGTCTGTATTGAATTTGTAGCTTGGGTGGTCGAGGTCGTTGATTCGCTGGTTCCTTTCGTTGAGCTTTCTTCTTCTATGTTGTCGATAACCTAGAATTTAGACCATGTTAGCGATATTGATCACTTATCAATGATCAGCTTAGGCTTAAAATTTTATAAGAAGTATTAAAATGGGAAACACCTACATTATTGATTATGTGACAGAACGGGCGACACAAAACATCATGCCGGATCTCGGCGAACCGATTCGTGACCTGTCTTTGTTCGGTATATGGTTCGAGCGACAACTGAAGCTTTTCCTTGTAGTGATAATGGTCACCCATTTAGAAACATCGAGAAATGACGTGTAGAATTAGGGACGAAGTCTAAGCAAAATAGGTCGCCATCGCCAATAAACCTCCTCGTGGGGTGACAATGACCAAACTTAGCAGTAAGTCACCCGGACTATGCGCTGCAACTGCAAATCATGCATGCGTAATCCAATTGAAAATCACGTTTTAAACGCCGGTTGTAAATACATTAAATCGTTAACGTTTCCCTTGCAAATAGAGCAAAAACTAGCGGTGCTCCAGTAACACTTAGCAACAGTAATGACTCGCGGGCATATTCCTTGTCGCAGTCACGGCACAGACTAGATAATAGTTACTACGTCACAGCACAGTCACGGTCTGCGAGCCAACCCTGCGCAGGCGCCATTATCTCCCGTTCTCTTACACCGGCACTCGAAAGAATTCACCCACAATATCGCACAGCTTCCTGTTATGATACCATCAAATACTCATTAGGAACAATTAAAGTGTTTACGAAAATTGTCTTGGTATGTTGTCATGTGACGAAGAGTGGGTAGTTATTTATAACTACCCACTCTTCGTCACAGCAGGTGTTACTAAGAACGTTTTAACGTTCTTAGTAACACCTGCTTAAATAACAAATATATACAGAGACGTCCGGAACTTTAAAATTTGGTATTTCCTGTTCGATGCACTTATTCAGTCTCATTGAAACAGCGGTGATCATTTGCATATTCGGTACTGTATAATTCCGTTACTAAGTATTTTTTGCGTCTACGTATAATCGGTAAGAAATCTACGAACAGAGTCGCGCGCTGTCTTCCTTTAAAAGTTAAGCGGTCTTACTTTAGTACGGCATCGGTATTGCCCCCACGCCTGCAGTTCACAGTAATGGACTTGAAACGCGATCACTTTGGGTTTGTCCTCTTCCTCCAAATTGCCATACTCCCATCTCAACCGCACGTCCCGAAAATCCGGCTCCCCAATGAGATGTAGCACCTCTGTAAACAAAACAAAAATATAAACATGTCTTCTGTCATAAATATCATATCATACCATTACTTATACTGAATTCAAGCTACACGTTTTGTAACCTTTTAAAAAGTCCGTTAACCGCTATCACTTTCCTTAATTGGTTATAATCCTAAGCGGTCCTTGGCAACACGGTCGGATAGTTGCGAGTGCTAGGCGGCGAACAGGGCGTGCCATTAACCCAATGACTTGCTCAGTGTGCCGTTCCCGCCTATAACCACTATCACTGTCGTAATGTGATCCCTTACCACCAGTTGTTTGACTGATCTTTGTAGTTACGAGTCGACAGTCGAGCTCCGTATGTTACTGGACCGAATCGAAAGCCCGAGGCGAGGTCGGCTCTAACGATCCGACACTCGCATGTCATTCAAACATTTGATTAATTTTGATGATGGGTTAGGTTCAAAAAATGTTTATGAGAGACCATTCGTGTTGCATTAAAATTTCCTAGTGGCATCGATCAGATAGAAATGACTACGTCACGTTGCACAGTGTCGCCTTTAGCATTCCCTTTAGCTATAGCTCTCGCCCAGCCCTCGTGTTTAGATCGCACCGCAAACTCGGTAATGAGAAATTTATCTATATAGTGCACTAAAGTGGTCCGTAAGAACATAAAACACTACATTTATCTATAGAAAGTAACGAGCGAGTCAAAGGCTTAACGCTTCCTCAAAACCTGTTCTTGATTTAATTAAAATATAAAGATACGCGCTACTGCATGATACAAAATTGGAATATAGGTATGCTACTTCCTGCTATATGCGTGTGTAGGTACGATATATTATTATTAATGACAGGTATCACTCTCTATATAAAGATTAAGTGGGCAGACGCCTAGTGGGTCAAAAATTACTAATGATGTCTACTTTATAAATCGCTATCGACTGCTAAAACTTTAAGTGAGTCATTTAACGCGGTTGTTATGAATTTAGATTATGATGACGAAGCATACCTATACGACGATTTCGTCTAAAGTAGAAAGTCCACTCCGATTTTGAATTATTGTTTTGAACGACTAACCTTGTTAGAGTTGTTATTATGGCAAAATCATAACGCGTGACTTGTATGGATGGAAAGGGTTCGATATACTATGTCCTTCAACTGACTATCCCTTGCATAGTACTTACACGCTCATTGCTCATCATGAGTGTCAAATTATACCATACTATTCTCATTCATATTAATTATGCGTACTTACCTACTAATATACCTGTTAATTACTTCAACCTTATCATTTGCAGACTTTTTACACCCACTACAGGATATAGACCCTTTATAACAAACTTCACAAAAAAAGAGAGGAAATTTATCAATTCGCCTGTAATTTATTATGTTTGTTACCTCAGCAGGGCTAGCATGGTCTTATCCCCGGGGGAAAGACAAAATTATTTCCCTCTGTTTTTCGCCACTGACAGGAGACAACGCAACGATATAAACGCTTGGTGAAGTTTAACCTCGAGTTTTGATTTTGTTTTATATTAATACGTTTAAAAAAAGAATTGATGATAAGTCAGCGGGCGTTTATAATAGTCGAAAAAATTTGCCTTGTCCACCAAACAAAACACGGATAGGTGGAAAGACAAAATTTATCCCCGTTTGACATTTGAGGTAGACGTATTTCTCCCTTTCAAATTAAGAATAACCGAGAAATGCAAAAAATCTGTGGGCATTTGACCGTTGTAAAGGAGAAATTTATCACCGATCTTACGACGTGGGTTTAAATTTATCCACCACCGTAAAGATCGCGCATGCGTATTGGAGTTTTATTTTCTTTTTAGAATAGAACAATGTTGCCAGTCGGTTTTGCTTAAAAGTACTACAAATCTATACATATAAAAGAAAGTTAATGATTAACTTAAAAAAGATACGCGATAATCCGAATATTGTAATGCTATCCACACATGGCATGATCATTATTGTCAAGGGAAGTTTAAATAGCGCGATTCAAAGTTTGAACAAACTATTATAACAAAGTACGATAATTGTACTCATTATATCGAGATCTGATAAGTATCTCCAGAGATATCGAGCTCTGATAAGTATCTCCAGAGATATCGAGCTCTGATAAGTATCTCCAGAGATATGGAGACCTCACATTTAGAAAACGAAAGCATGGCATTTGAAGTCGGTTTTTTTATTTTGTAAACGATCTTAAATTATTGTTCTTCACGGGTTTCTCAATTCCGATTCATTTACTTTATGATACCCACCCATCCCGTCGTTTTGCTAGACGTTTTAATTGTCTTGAGTTTAAATCATAACACTCGCAGGTATATAATTACGCTCCTCTTTTTTTTCCCACGTCTTCTCAAGAGTTGACTTATTTTAATTCCTATCAGGTTCACGTTACAAGGTTACGAGCGGTAGTTAATGTTACACTTTCTTATTAATTTTAATTAAACATCTTTGTGTAAAATGATCTTCAGCACGTTATCGTGAATATAATCACATCGACCGACATGTGGGCGGGTTATGATTGTTATGAGCCTATAAAAATGTGGGTGATTTTGCCGATTGGCCCGTTGCCCTGGATATGAGAATATGAAACCAGAAATCGGTAAGACCTCGAAATGGAATTGCAGACATTAGCATATACCGCGGATAGCTTCATTTGCACGCAGACACGGACACGAGACTTCGCAAAAGGAAGCATTATCACTGCAATATGCTCAAAACGTTTAAACTACCGCAATAATTATTTAACTAACACTGCTTAGCTTACACATCATTTGGAGTTATTGCTGGTATAAATGGAGTAAGTAGGCAGTTAAGATGAAGTATTTGGACAGGTGCCTTATCTGATGTTGGTGAGATGAAGTGGCATGCAGGTCTAAATTCTCAGTAGGTTTATTTTATTACTTATTCGGTCAAAAAAACAGTACTTTTTACGAAATTCAAACGAGGCAGTTTTTACGACCTGAAATTATGACATTATTTATTTGACATTGATTTAATACAATTTATGCGATGGGGGATGGGGATTAGTAGAACAACCCGTATTTCATCATATTAACTATTCCTGTTATTTTTTTTATATCTTGTAGGCTAGCGTTTGACCACTATCTCACCTGTTAGTAAGTGATGATGCGGTCGAAGATGGTTAGCACGCTAGGCCTAGAATGGGAACTAGCTCTCAAGGATAGCTGCAGGAACATATTAGATGTTTGGCGACAGATTTTTTAACTTGAGGGTGGTAGCTGGCCAAGCGGACACTAGATAATGTCTTACCACCATGCGGGGGTTGTTGGTTTCTTAACGATGTTTTTCCTTTACCGGAGGACCACTGTGAAAAGCGCACATAATTTTTTCGATAGAAAAATCCATTGATGCACGGCGGGGATTGAACTCGGAGCCTCTGGCATCAAAGCCAACCATTTTCCCACTCACACCATTGGGCCCTCATGAGCCATCATGTGGTACCACTGATGACAATTAGGAGTAATAATTTCCTAGTTGTAACCACTGAGGACGAGGCTAAGGACAACTTTAGAACAAAATATTTTTTAGCTGTCTCCTGTAGTAATGACAATTAAGTTTTTTTTCCACTTGTCACCAGTGAGAACATAATAGGGGTGACAAATGCGAACATTGCAAGTCCCTAGTGCAAAGATTTTGAACAGTTCTGTTAATGACCCAGCTGCATGTCCCCTGAGCATTGCCGACACAAGTTAATTGAATTAGATTTGCAACACGAATTGATTCCTCATACGTCCACCGAATGCTCGACGGTCTTCACGCATCTGCGAATCTAAAGTGCTCATCGACATGAAACTTACTAACATTCCTTTCTAATTTATTTCTATCTACTAAGATGACGTTTTGCAATTTGCAAATCTGTTAAATACATAGAAACACTTTATTGAACACCTTATTAAACATACCTACAGACAATTAACTATGATTGTGTAACAATAGGCGATCTTATCGCTAAAAACTGTTAACTTATACTGTATACTTATAGAATTCAATATTTAACTGAACAAGTAATTAGGTTTCCGTACCTATAAAGGTAAAAAAAAGAAAACCGTCTGTCTGTCTGTCTATCCGTGTGTCACCACCGATTTTCTCAGGAACGGGCGGACCTAACAAGTTGAAATTTGTACCAGATGCTGAAGTCTATATAAAGTCCCTATTAGGTGTATAAAAATCAAGGTACTGAGTCAACACTATAAAAAGATAGAGAGTATATGAGTTATATGAGCGCTCATACAATTTAGAGGTGTAGCTTAATTGGTACCAATCAACGTTGGTACGGAAGGCTCGGTGGGCGAGTCCAACTCGACTTGGCCGGTTTTAATAATTAAGTACCACTTAATTAATAAAACCACCACTTCTTGTAATTACCACTTCTTGTAATTTCATGCTTATTGTAATTTCATGCTTCTTGTACTATTATTTATTCTGTGGTATTGCATACCTACGTTATTTATGAAAGGCAGGTCTTTGAGATAAATGATAAATAGATATTTTATACAATGTCTAGATGAGCGCGTCATTGTACATAATGTAACGACTAGGTTTTCTATACAATGACTGTAATGCAGTCAAAATAGACTAAATTATGATTCCAGTTTGCATTAATTCCCAACAAGCTGGATTTTTGTGCAGGCCTTGGATGCGTCATTATAAGTCCTTATCGATCCCGCTTGTGCGTTGTATTTTATTCGAGGTCATAGGTCAAGGTCAGGGTATAGACCATAAAATTATCTATAAAAATTGTATCAATACTTTTTTTCCTACGAGCCACCGTTTCTGAGATATAAGGGGGACGGGGAGGGGGGGGGGGGCATCCCATACATGGAACTGAAACAAAAAAAATTGTTCAAACCTATCCGTGTGGGGTGTCTATGGATAGGTCTTTAAAAATTACATTGAGGTTCCTAAAATTTCTCAAAGTCAATCATTTAAAAGATAGGCGCGTCTAAAGTGGTATAATGTGTGTCCCCCTCCGCCCTTTAACTTTTAAAGTAAAGGAATGAAAAATCTAGATAAAATATATTCTGTAGATCTCAATAAAAACTTTCAACGAAAATTGGTTTGAACGATATACAGTCAGCAGTTTTTGAGATATAGCGACCGCAAATATAACTTGGCTTTTCATACAAACACTATGAAAAACAAAGTTATTTTGGCGTACTCATGCATATTATGACGACAACTTTTATAACTTTTTGAATCGTTATATCTCAGAAACGGTGGCTCGTAGAAAAAAAAGTATTGATAATTTTTTTATAGATCATTTTATGATCTACAATTTTATCACAGGTACTTTTATGATAAAACTTACCGTTTTTCTGAAAATCGCGAAAAACGCAAATTTGTGACCTTTGACTTTGAATAAAAAACAACGCACAAGCGGGATCGATGGGGACTTTTGACATATCATTTACGTATATGTATTACATATGTATTGTATTGTATATGTATTACATATCAGTTACGTAATGACGTATTCAAGGCCTGCACAAAAATCCAGCTTGTTGGGAATTATGCAAACTGTAATGTCTATTTTGACTGGACTACTGGATTATTTGCTTTACAGATAACACCTACATCAAAATATTGGTTGGTACAAACCTATATTTGGTATTTCCGAAAATAATATTTTTGTGAAAACGGTGTTGAACTTTTCTGTTGGTATATGCAAATTAGATGCATACTTATTAACGCCGCTTCTGCCAAATAAACCTATACAAACAAAACTAAATATACAGCTTCTTCCAGTTATATACTTTCACCATTCTACCTTAGATCATGAACCGAATTTATAGATCGGTACCTTCCTGTCGGCACAGGATAAATACATAATAGTCTATCGGGAATTATGAACGTACTCTACTCTAGGAAAGAACTCTAAAGCTGGTATAGATAGATAAACAGTTTATTGCACACTTACAAGCAATACGTAATAACAGGCAGCCTGATTGCTTAAAGCGATCGCTTCCATATAGCGTCAGGGTTAAAAGGAAAAGCTAGCATAAAGCATACGTAGCGGTATATTAGTATGTTTTATGTTCTTTATAAAAATGACCCCTCATTCACTGGTATAATTCTCTATGACAAAATAAAAACATAACACGAAAACCATGAGGTAAATACTCGTATATGTCTGATCTGAAACAGTCGACGGACGTGCGCGACATCATGACCTGCCGAGTCGACCGTAACGTACTGTGCTGTGACTGCTGACATTTACAATACAGTAGATACCCACATGCCTGAATTCCAGCACTGTACGACTAATGTAGGTACCGACCTAAATATCTTAACGTAATGTATACCTACATATTATGTTGAACAAGCTGTATCTACCCCATAGCTTCGCCGGCTTTAAAAAGTTATTAATCAATAATATATACTATATACTTTTACCATGTTACAAATACGGTCCAAAAAAAAAACTCTAGTAGGTACGAGATTATAATCTGTCAGTATTGATACTGTTGTACTAAGATGCAAGTCATCTATCATTACGTCGCTACTCGCGAGGTAAGAGCTGGATGAGAGTAGTCGATGATCGTCCTCAGTGGCGTCCAATTGTAGAAGCAGTTGTCTAGTTGTGGTCTAATACAGGTTCATGATAATGATGATGATAATTCTAACGAAGAACAGAAGGAGCTTCGATTCCATGCCATGCAAGAAACATAGGTACTATGCAGACAGAGAGCATTATGTATTAGTTTTAGGTCGAAGGTTAAAAAATTACAACAAAAGCGCTAACAGCTGCCGCCAACGAACCATTAACAGTACTCTAATTTTAATTCAAAAACAATTCGTTTCTGCTTTCCATTCGTATAATAAATAATGCATAACATTCTAGCGTCATTGTGGACGGCGAGTGGCGCGAAACGGCGGACAAACAATGAGCGTTCACGCGTTCCAAACTTCCTGGCGAGCTTTATGGGGTCATCTGATTTCATGGTGCTGTCGCCAGCATACCTAGCTAAGCTACTACCGTGCGAGAAATCACACATGTGATTAGCGCATCATAACAATTCCAACTGTGAAGTAGTTAAACCAGCAGTCTTCGCTGCGGTCACACTAATTTTCTTCAGCACATTTGAAAAGGCACTTTGACTTTAGTTTTTCATATGCGCGCGACTATGGCAATTCGGTAACGGTATTTTATTACAATATTATGTATTCTTAACTTCTTTATTCGTGTATTGATTGACTTTTAAACTTGTCAAATGAGCATCTATCGTCGTCATATCTGGAGCGTTAGGCCCGCGTAGCTTTGCATCGCTTCACTCACGTATAAACTAAAACATAAAATTCTGATTGTTTTATTATCAAATTTAGAGACCCATATCGACCTAGCGCCGACAATTACGTGGCGTGCCAGAAAAAAATTACTTTGTTTTCATGGGCCTTATCGTTTTCTTCATTGTCACAATTTCGTTCCGTTTGTCAATGGAATACGTGCTTACACCAAGATCGATGGCGGCATCTCGGGTGCCCTACTCTTTCTTCATGCCATGATTAAATTTAAACTCACTTAAATTGTACAGCTTTATCCGAGTTTTTGTACTCTTTGTCAGCGATAGCCAATTTTCTACATATTCCAAAGTGGGTGATCTAAATTTACATCACGTCATCTCAGGCCGTAGTTGGCGAAAAACGTAAAACGATGTTAAACTATAGGTATTCCATTGTTGGCCGTGCGTGTATAATGACAGTTTTTACCGCATTCAATTAAAAGTGACCCACTGACGTCGGCGCGAGAGCAGAACAAAGCCTACCGAATAGTACTACAGCATAACACGACGATCGTTTGTCACAAAAGCGTTTAGCTGAACTGAAAGGGGACAGCTAAAAGCCGAGACACACGCTCCTATAGATTAATTCTAAATGAAAATTACCTAACTGTGAAGTCGATGCTTGCACATTGTGTCTTAATACTAGAAACAGTTTTCTTAAAACCTACTTAATCGGTTGCACTAGATAAACGACTACGAAACGCGTTGATGTCTTTTATATTGCACCGTTGAGTTCTAAGAAACAACGCGAACTACTTGACGCATTTTAAATATTCTGTTTGACTGCAGGCGTGATCACGGCTTCGATCCCGATAGTTGATCTTTATGGTATAGCACGATATTGAATAACTAATACAATTTAGACAAAATATGTTTAACTCCAATTCGAAGACGTAGAGATAATGAGACTTTACAAACTTGATTTTCTATATAAATTGCCTAGCCCAATTTACAACGCCATCAGACGCGCGACAAGCCTTTGATATGTCTCAATTTAGGATAGGTCCCCGTAATTACATGCAACAAGGTAGCGTTAGAGAGAGGTCAGTACTCAGTACTTGACGAATCCGTTACGGTGCCCGACTGTTGGCGCTCGCTATTTGAGCAGATGCATGGAATAGTAGCCTAACTCAACTTAGCCCACAGACGACGATAAAGTCCTTGCCTGTGTAGCCTAGGTTCTCGGGGATTTCATAAACATTCTCATAACCTTTAAAACACATTACTGGAGCTCTTTCTTTTGTCGAATTAATAGTCAACCGCTTTGTAATTCTGAAGTTATACACAACATCATCCTGCGCGCATTACGCGTGCTTTATTATGTTACATGTGCGGTGCGGTATGCGTAGGCGCCGACGAGATATTGATGCTGGTAACGGCCTCGTCAATGGCCAATAAAATGGATAACCGTTTATGGTTACTAGGCTCAAAGTGATTACCGTTCTTAAGTACTTTTATGACTAACTGGTCGGGAACAGCGTCCGGCCTCATCCCTGCGGTGTCGGCTCGCCGCAACTGCCTCTCCATAATGTTTTGAAATCCATTTTGAAATATGACCGCCGCTGAGACTACTACGTCTACATTTGATTGTACAAGGCATTTTATTAATTTTATTGCAGTTCAAAACAGACGTTGAGTTCGTTTATGTGTCTGTTGACTCTATATGGTGACATTTAGCGTGGGTCGTTCCATAAATAGAATCAGCGCAACCGTTTAAGGACTATGGGCCGTTGCTTTTGCTACGTAGTTTTCGAATAACAATATAATTAATATATAAGTAAATTGCCAAAAAAGGTAAAAAGGTTTCGGTCTTCATGGAAAATGGTTATTGACCCTCGCTGGGAGTCCCAGTTAGCGGCTTACGGTTTGTTTTCCGTGCTACTCGGCACCCACCGGATTTATAGAAGCATCCGTGTACAACGGTGCCTATACTGCCTAGCCCACTATAAATAGATTTATGCGAAGTCCCTACATAGTTGATCCTATCGTCGTGTCGTCGTGATTGTAAATCTTATATATATTATCGAGAATCCGCTGTAGGGGATTAAGAGACTACTTCAAACTGATTTAGGATGAGTAAACTTAGGACTTTAGTAAAGTATTTGTATTTAAAATCGAAAGAGTTTTTTATGGTATATAACTTATATTGAAAATAAAAAATGGGTTAGATATAAGGTCTAAACTTTAGAGGTAAAAATATCTTTACCATCCCTATAATTAAATCTTGACCAAAAGTAAGTTCATTATTTTATAAGTAAAAAAGAAAGCGAGAACTCAAGTTTGCCATAGATAATTAATATGATTGTAAAAAATACTGGTAGAGACGCAGTTGGGCGTATATTGTTAATCCGATCACTGCCAATCTGACAAAACCTGCGTCTAATTTGGATGGAACACCTATGATGTTATGACAATACAGCCGCCGTAGATGAACGCTGTCGATAAGCAGGCGTAAAAAATAAGTATCAGCTAATTATTGCGACGCCTAGTCAAACGCGTTCAGTGAAAGCAGTTACACACTTGTCCCATTTAGAAACGCACAAAAAGAGTGGAACAAGTGTGTTTCGGCGCGACATTTCACTCATTAGCGACAGTAGCCAGTGATTTATAATTCGAGTGAGTTATGAAAGTTCACGGGTGTTTTTATGGGTGTGTGTGGTGGAGAGTCGAGACTCGAGAGGTTATTAGAGCGGCGGCCGGGGTTGGCAGCCGCTACCGTTACGGCATGCTAATGCTGACCGCGAAATGTTCTACTGATGTAATGACATACGCTCTATGGATCTACACTCGCTCAAAAATACTGTCACGTATTAGTGTTATTGTCTGCAGTAAACTCCACAACATGACACATTTAACGAATTCAGCATGTAGGTACCGCTACGACCGTTCCGAGATAACTCGCTAATTAGATCCCTGTGGATCTGCGCGGCTTGCGTTCGCTACGTAGATTTATTGTGTGCAGATCGCAGATTAGTTCTGCTTGTAGACAAGACATGGTTATATCTAATGATAACGATTAACGATAATGCTGGTAACATCACGTTTTTGCTGTAGTTTGCACTAGACACGGGTGATCTATCAAAGTGTAAGTGAGCATTACACGACTCGACCTAGAAGAACTTTATGATTTGCGTTGACGGCTCGGGGCGATTTACCTGCCACGATCGCTGTACAATTCACCGACTCTGGTTTCAGTATGCTATCGCAAAAATATTCGAAACGGGTAACGAACATACTTCGATACCCGTACGGTACATGAGTACGAGAAAACGATTCGTTCCGACTGTTTGGTCGTTCTCTGCGACGACCTAGTTACGATTGCGGGTCGATTTGGTAATGATAAAGCGATTTGAAATCGATCGTTGTCGTGTAAACATGAGATAATGAAGATGATCGCCGGGCGATAATGCAGACAGCGTGGGCTTTTGTTGTGGTCGTTGCAGCGTGCAGTTAATTTGAACGAGTTACCTATCTCGGCGATGAAGGCGAGATAGGCGCTGATGGGGGCCCATGCGCCGCGCTCTCGCAGGCTGCGATCTGTGACGTAGATAACATTTAGACGAACGTTTCCTGGCACTTTGTATGTGACAACTTGTACATTCTCTGATTTGTTTTATCATGGCGAACATCAGGGTGCCTACAATAAATTATATTATTTTAAATGTAGGTAGTACTTGCCAATGAGACGATTATTTTAAATGTAGTAAGTACGTCAAATAAAAACGAAGATATGCACACCCCAAAGGTTAAAATCAAAGAATCAAAGCATTTATTCAGTATGTAGGCAGTATTAATATACGCACATATACACGTCAAAATCATAAATCATAACCAATTATCAAGTAAACATAGCAAAAGCAGAATTTTAACGCTTTGAATTAGAAAAAAAAACAAAAGTAATGAACCATTCAGCTGTCATCCAATCGTTTACGACAGAATATTTAATAAAATATTAAAGTAGGTTAAATCCAACCATACATGTAACTGTGTGTTTCAGTACTTCAGACAATTTTTATATAAAAAAAGTGAAATAGTGAAACACAACTTAAAGAAACGCATACCGATCACAGCACATATCATGATCCGAATGGAACTGATAGTCCGTCTGTCAGCTGCATAATATTGTTTAAATAAAAATGGCAAGCCTAGAAAGAAAATCTGCGGACAAAAGGGGAAAACTGAATGGCTGTTGAATCTACCGGTGTTTCGGAAATACTCCCATAGAATAAGTTAAACTATATTCTTTAGCTAAGTTCTAAAGCAAATGAATTGTTTAATGTAATGAATTTTAACATAGCCTTATTAGGTTAAATATAGAGTACTTAAATACCTTTTTTAACCGATTTAAAATAAGTCGGTTCTTTTAGTTTTTCAAACGATCTTATCTTTTTTACAAGCTTTTATTTAACTTGCAGTGTATGTATGTATGTCACTATGTTCGGGTGGACTCTTGGAAGCTAAATTAGACTCACTTCCCGATGTCCGATTGGACTCAAATTTGATGTACTTATGTATCTTCGGTGACAATACAATGATATGGTACCATGGAGCTGGTCTGATGATGGAGATGGAAGGTGGCCACGGCATCTCTGTGATAAAACAACATAACCCCACCGAGTTTGGGCTCGATTGGTTTATCTTGAAAATAACTTTACACCTAGATGATATCCAGGATCTGATGATGAAGCTGGATGGTGGCTACGGCATCTCTGTGATAAATCAACATAACCCTACCGAGTTTGGGCTCGATTGCTTCGTCTGGAACAGAACTTTACAGCTAGATGATATCCAGGGTCTGATGATGAAGCTGGAAGGTGGCCACGGCATCTCTGTGATAAATCAACGTAACTCTACTGAGTTTGGGCTCGATTGATTAGTTTGCAGAGAACTTTACACCTAGATGATATCCAGGGCCTGATGATGAAGCTAGAAGATAACCACGGAATCTCTGTGATAAAAGAACAAAACCCTACCGAGTTTGGGCTCGATTGATCCGTCTTGAAGAGAACTTTACACCAAGATGATAGCGACTGGTGATGAAGCTGGAATGTGGCCACGGCACGGCATCTCTGTGATAAAATAACGTAACCCTAGCGAATTTGGGCTCAAATGATTCGTCTTGAGGAGCACTTTACACTTAAACGATATCCAAGATCTGATGATGAAGCTGTATGGTGGCCATGGCATTTCTGTTATAAAGCAACATAGCTCCACCGAGTCGATTGACTTTTCCTTGAAGAGCACTTTACCCATAATCACATCAAATATCCGTGGAATATTTTAAAACATCACGCCTTCTCTTAAATACTTAGGTAGTAGGTAGGTAGTCGGTATCTATACCTACCTACTAAAAGTTAACGATAAATTATAAGTAAAAAATATTTTTAATAACAATATTTTATCTGGGACAATGAACTAAAATGTTAAAAATAAATTCTAGTAAGTATTTGGCGTGTAGGTACTTACCTATATTTTTAAAAGCTTGAGGCACTGAAGTATAGTAATTACCTAGCCTGAAAAACGGGTTTTCTCTGGAGATTCTTATCAGATCTGAATAAAAATTGGATCACCATGGATTTCAACCCTGATACGAATATTTAGAATAATCATTAAAATCGGTTCATAATTGGCAGAAGAATCGCGCAACAAACATGCAAAAAACATACAGACGAATTAAAAAGCTCCTCCTTTTTGGAGGTGGGTTGAAAAAATTGTAAAAATAATAGTCATGAGTAAAACGAAAGAGAAAATTTACGAATTTACGCTTACTAGGTACAGAAAAGAAAATAGAGAGTAAATTTGCTAAAGCTAAATAAGTAGGTATAAAGGTCGATTTACATCAAACGAACACAGAGCTAGAGCTAGAACAAGAGCATTCATTCGTGGTCTTTTAGTGTAAACGAAAACTCGTATTCAGCGTTTACATCAAGGTCGATTTACATCAAACGAGCGAATGCTCATTCTATCCCCACTACAGCAAATTCTTCTAGTGTAAACAGGCGTAGAGCATTCCTTCGTTGTTCTTAGTGCGATCGCAAAGATTCTATAGAATATTCTAAGAATGCTCGCTCGCTTGATGTAAACGGCGCTACTTGTACTATTAATTATTCTGTGACGGCGCTAGAGCGCGCGAACAGTTGCTCAGAGCGTTCTTGCGTGTTTGGACGTGCTCGCGCCCCTGAGCGGTCTCTACAAAGCGTTCTTGTGTTCTAGCTCTAGCTCTTTGTTCGTTTGATGTAAACGCTGAATACAAGTTTTCGTTTACACTAAAAGACCACGAACGAATGCTCTTGTTCTAGCTCTAGCTCTGTGTTCGTTTGATATAAATCGACCTTCAAACGAACAAAGAGCTAGAGCTAGAACACAAGAACGCTTTGAAGAGACCGCTCAGGGGCACGAGCAAGAATTTGCTGTAGTGGGGATAGAATGAGCATTCGCTCGTTTGATGTAAATCGACCTTAATACCTACTTATTTAACTTTACCTACATATTTAAAAAATCTTTCGGAAAGCTTTTTTTGCGGTACGAACTACTTAGTAGTAGCATTATGAATTTTATACTCATATAGGGTATAGATAATTTCAAAGGGTTGTATTGTATTCGGAGATACTGAATATCAAAGCATAACACAAAACGTGATAGAATAGAAGGTACTTCTACTAATAGCTACCAACATCTCATCCAAACCAATGGGTTTATCTAATAGCTCTCTCATTACGACGCAAGGTGGATGAAGACATCTAGTTGTCTGTTGGTATAATAGGGCTAGCGGATTTAAATTATTCCTTCCCTGGCACATTCACATTCTAACAAGTGTATCTAACCACCCTGAACATTAGTACGACAGTTAAATTGAAGGGCATGTGAGACATCTAATTGTCTTGTAACGGGTGCGGTAAAATGACGTGCGATTCTCAGTAATAACCCCCCCGTATTCACAAACAACCATAGACTTAATGAAAAGGATGGTGCACTGCAGATGTTTTGACAAATTCAATTTAATCCGTATGCTTTAACAATAAGGTTGTAATTGCTTTGTAGAACAAAACGGCCCAATTGAGAGACACCAGGGTGGGAATGTGTCCTTGTCTAACAACCTGATAGTCTTATATATGTTCTATACTGTATGTATGGTATACGTATGGTATATATATAAGTTGTCTATACAAAAGAAAGGGATAAACTCCGTTCAGGGTCGTTCTCATGAGAGCCGGAGTACGCGATCGAGTTTAATATGTAGCAGGTCTGTGCAAACAACATTATGAGGTCTCACAATGCTTGCGAACGCATTGCATAATTCAAACTTTACTTGTGTCAAATCCACCGCTGTAGGTTTGTCACCGGCAGTGTACGTATTATAGACATTACATAATTGCTTACTAAAGTAGAGATTTTAACTTGTCTTTAGAACCGTCTTGTCTTTAGAATTTAATAATGGTTAAGTGCGAGTTTCTTTAGATTTGTTTACTTATTCAATCACGTTACAGTAAACGCAGATTTGTATGTAAATTACAATGTTACCTATTATGCAAAGTGGGAATTTCTTTCAAAGGATGTCATGTTACTCGACTTCTGGCACAGAATAATGAATAGTACAAGCACTTATGAATAAGTTAAAAAGATTTTGTTTATTATTTTTTCATGAGTAGGATAGTTTATCTCAGAGGTAGAAAAGGGCATTTGAGACTTAACATCTAATTATTATCTTGTAACGGGCGCGGTAAAATGACGTGCGAATCTCAGGTATTAATTGCGTATAGGATAGACATAGGTAATTGCTTACAATAAGGCGAGAGTCTGGCCTAAACTTTCGTTATAATTTAATATTAACTTTTTAATATCGGCTAGCGATTGACTACTACCTGTTTATACGTGATGATGCGGTCGATGATGACTTTGTCACTAAACTCCTCACGGCTAGATTGGACACTCTGATGATTATCGATTTATTCTACGTATAAATATAAACTTAGCATAAAAGACTCTAGAGTCTAGATCATCAGAATTAGGATCGTCATTGCACTGCGCTGCCTAAGACAAATGTAATTGTTACTTTCCAAAAAAACATAATTATTATAAGTTATAAGTTTTATCGTGTGTGTGTGTGTGTGGTATCCTGGCATTGTAGTAATTACCCCAGTGATTGAATCGACTTTGATTAGGTTTATTAATCGACTTCGCATAAAAGTCGCTGTTTTTTTTTAATTTTAATAACTCGGCGATAATGACATCGACCCTGGTCTTTTTGGTTAGTTAGTTTAGTCCCCGGACTAATATTAAGAAAATATAGTTTTCATCGATAATTTCTGGTAGTTCGAAACCAAACGCTTCGATTGCGGCGTTCGTTTGACAATTTCTACAATTCAGTTCAAAAACAATGCTTGCAGAACTTGAAGGCGTCTAAAATATGCATTGACGCATATCACAGAAAAAAAAGAGAATCTACCAAAATTACCTACACGGTTTCTGGCGCATCTCTATATAACTTAACTGCATGTTTTCTTGTGAGAAACGGATTTTCTTATTTTCGTTTCGTTTACGTGTAGTATTTTATTGTGAGAAGTGGGTATGTATTGGTACAAGATACCTGTCATTATTATAAGAGGAAATATTGCAGGGGATCACGTAACCCGCTGTGCGGATTCCGTTAAGATTATAGCGAACGATGTGGGAAAAGTGTGAAATACCCGACCACGGTTTGCGGTAAGTGTGGGTGATACTGCGCCGTTTTAAGTGTGGCAGAACATCGTGGTAATGTGCTGTCATTAGCTGGTTATAGTCTACTGTTGGACATTACCTACTTATCTATACTGAAACTGTTAAATATGATAGTACTTATATGTGTTGGCACAGAACATTCTTTCAGTTACCATTGCCATGACCAGCCTGGGCCGGTAGTCTCTACATGAATAGTAATGTAGAGACAGTCTTCCAGTGGAATCTCAACATTGATAGCGATGCGTCTTGTCATCGCAAACGTCTACTAGTATGAGATGCAGATAACAACTGTCTAGCTGCATGCGCCTATCTTTCAAATGATTGACTTTGAGAAAAAATGATTTTAGGAACCTCAATGTCATTTTTGAAGACCTATCTATAGACACCCCACACGTTTAGGTTTGAAGAAAAAAAAATATATTGTTTCAGTTCCATGTATGGGATGCCCCCCCTTAAACTTTTATATTTTTTATTTTTGTATAAAAATCGGAAAGCGGTTCACAGAATACATCTACCTACCAAGTTTCAATTCTGTAGTCCTAACAGTTTCGGAATAAAATGGCTGTGACATACGGACGGACAGACAGACAGACAGACATGACGAATCTATAAGGGTTCCGTTTTTTGCCTTTCGGCTACGGAACCCTAAAAACAAACAGATGAATTGATAACCTCCTCCTTTTTGGAAGTCCGTTGAAAATAAGTTTGACGCTTTGTACCTATATTTCTCCGCCGCATTATACTTACTTTTCGATAGAAGTACGTAGGACTATTATCTTTTCTGTGATAGAAATGTGTACAACCATATCAAACAGTTTTTTTGTTTACTTATAAGACTTCTTTTGTACGGTAAAAATAAAAACTTTCTTTAATAGTTTCTTTAAGAAATCTTTCGGCAGTTTTGTATGTAAAATAAAACTGTACCTATTGAAACAAGTACCTAAGTATAGATAGAATAGAGATCATATAATAATGTTGTAACTCACCATCGTTTGCATCAATATCATCGACCGGGGAAACGGATGTAATTCGGAAGATAAGTCCAATTACGAACAAATTTGCGTGCAGATTCATTGTTACGGCCACATTCGCTAAAATTTATCATTTAATTATTTTCATGCAATAATAAGAATTCAAATTTCGAATATTATATAATAATTAAAAAGAAACAAAAGATAGTGTTTTTTTTTCTTTTTCGTAAATAGTTTCGCGCGATGTCCGCACTTTTCCAGCGACAGGCGTGCGCGCGCGCAGTGTCTCAGAACGAAACTAACCGCGTTCAGTCACAACTAACTAGGCTCTCTTTTGGATAAAACACAGTTACTGCAGTCATCTGCGGTCGAAAGGATTTTCAGCACATTTACGGATATTTTTGATGACTTCAGGCAAATGAACGAATTGTCGCTAATGGTTAACTTATTTGAAAATATTTTTATTAATAATTTGAAATGTTGGTAACTACTTCTAGACAGAGATAATAAAATAGTTTTCACGAATATTTTCAAATAATTTTAACTTTGTTCAAATTGGACATTGAGATTAATTTATTTTGTTTATTATTTTTATAATTTAGTTAGTCTCTTTTCTTTTTTAAATGAGTTAACTAAGATGCTATTCTTGCACTCCAGTGTATACTCGCACGATAGATATGTCGTAGCATCCAACGGTTGTCTGGAAGAGATCGCTATTTAGCGATGAGAGCGCCGTTTGTACTTAATTTAAAACGTAGTTTTTTAAGTGTCATCATTAATTAATTGATCGTTGATAATCTTAAATTCAAAATTTAAAACCACCCCTACTGATCTATGTATAATCTGTTCATTGAAACCATTCCAATGAGCCTGAATCCGACATCTCTGCTGTAAGTTGATGAGGAGTTGAGTATTCTGCAGATTCCAGAAGATGTCCCAGTATCATGTCAATGTCATGTTCTTACAATATCGTTGAGTAAGAGAATACCAAATTTAAAATTGATCAGACCTATGAAAGTTGATTTCAAAGCGTCATTAACTAGAAAAAAGCTCATAGTCTTTAAACGGCTTAACGGATTTTTACGAATCAAAGCTAAGAGCACTCTCGAGTCATCCATCAAACAAAAAAACTAAATCAAAATCGGTTCATCCCTTTGGGCGCTACGATGCCACAGACAGACACACACATACATTATGTACATACACTCATACATTACGTATGTGTGTGTATGTAAGTATGTTACATACACACGTCAGACATATAACACCCCTTCTTTTTGTGTCGGGGGTTTATAAATGAAGTTACCTACTTACGACGTTAACTACGGGTAAATATTGTTTAGTGCCAGTTTCACCGGTTACTGATAATGCGTTAGATAGTTATCTGACAGATGACGCCAATGCGTAAAAAATCTGTCAGATTTCTTCATTTTAGCGCTATCAGGAACCGGTGAAACTGTTCTTAGACACATATAACATTTCTAATTTTCTTTCGTAAAATAATAAATATACTAAAAAGTCTTTTGAGTATATATATTGTAACTTACAATATTAAAGTTGAGTTTGTATAGATACTTTTCATTTAAAATTTTTGGTGACAAAACAATATTAGTACCTACTTATTCAGTTGTAGTTTTCATTTGCGAGAACCCCTTCACAGGTGAAGACAAAGATGCCGTCTTCTGACTTTTATAAATTGGGCTTTTTATTCTAGTTATTGAAAATCAATTAGAACCAGTTAGTTATATTTTGAAATATCATCGCTCTTTCTGGCGTGGTGTCTTCCCTAGTTTCTTTATAGGGTTTCTGAATTTAATTTCGTTCCATATGCCTATGCCCATTCTATACGCATGTCCATTCCCATGTTGTCGTATCACTTTTAGTCCCGTATCTTGTCTCTTTTCATGGAGGCGCCCTAAATTGCATGCACATTTATATTTCAATGCTAAGGCTTGTTTGTACCTACTTACTGGTCAGTTATTTTGGTAATATTTCTAAATTTATTGAGTAATATGTTCGGTATGTTAAACATAATCTTAATGCGAAAATACGGCATTCTAAAAATATATGCGGTTAGGTAGTTAATTCAATTAAATTTTATTTTATTGCTTAAAAGATTCCCCATTTTATATTCGGAAACCTTTTTGCTAATCGGAGTAGGTACCTATCTACGTAAAGTGCAGGTAAATAAAAGTATTATGAATAAAGTAGGTATTATTTACTGCTAAAATCATATTATTTACTTCTTAAATCTTTACCACGATGATAAATAAAACAAAAACAATTTAGCAGGAATTTAAGTAAGGTCACCAAAACATTCCAAATCTAATCATCTCGTCTTTTGTTATTTACAAACAAAAGAGAGACGCCAATTTATCCGCGCATGCGCTAAACCTCGGAGGCTTTCGTCGCTTTCCCAGCGCCACATTTCCTACGGGACTTCGCGTCATACTGCACAAGATATGGTTATCAAAATCTTATCCTTTGTTTCTTATTAAAATGGGCAACCAATTCAAAAACGTGGCTATCATAGCCTGCCTGAAAACTTTTCTTTTTGTGTTCAACATTGTATTTTGGGTAAGTCTCAATTTAAACGATTCGTGGACGCATAAACTCAACAGCTGTTCAATTTTATGCTATTTCTCTTGCTTACGTTTAGATATGTTTGCCTTGAATAAAATATTGCATTTGATGTAGCATTATGTTTAGTAAACCAATTTGTTTATTCGACCGTTGGTTTTTCTTCTTTACGAATGTGTATTAAATACCAACCTATTTAGTTAGTAAGGACATATACTTCGAATACAATTTGAAATGTCAGGAAGTTAGATATAACATAATCCCCTTAATTGTACTAATAATACGTCTGTATTTCATTTAATTAAATCAACAGGTAAAGTAAGTCAACGCAGAATAATCTACCTAAGTATGCGGAATGAGTTAGGTAGGTACCATATTGATTACCAATCGGAAACAATGAAATCCCAAAAGATTTAGTGCCTCAAAGAAACAATAAACCCTAATAGGATCACTTTGTTGTTTGTCTGTCTGTCCGTCTGTCAGGGCCCTTTTTCTCAGTAAGAGGTATCAATTTAAAACTTATATCAAATACTCGGTCTACGGTGTCTTTCAGCTGTAAAAAAAATTAAACTTGTAATGTAAGACAACGCGATCAAAAGATATGACCGTTTATGTCGCATATTTTCGCATATTTTGCGATTTCACAAGGAAATCAAATCTATAGGGTACTTATCGTTGACCTAACATTATGAAATTTGGAATGAAGCAAGGTCTTGAAGCAATTATAAAGGAATTAATCTGAAAACCGTAAATATGTAGATTAATAACAAAAAAAGCGAATTTACTATTACAAACTTATTATTTGCGGTCAGTGCATCCACGGGGCGCAACTATCCTAACTCATCTTACATACTGACTGGCACTGAACATCATGCCAAAACTTAGCGAACCAATTAGCGACATGTCTTTGTTCAATGAGTGGTTCGCCGCGAACAGGCCAAGCACCAGTGTTCACCCATTTAGAACCACCCAGGAAGGAATCCGGTTTCGGGTTAATTAGGGTCTAAACCTACGCACCCAAGAGATTGTTAACAACCCTCCCGTGAATGTCAATAGCCCAAATACCTACAATACAATAAATCTTTACTGACGCTCTCAGTATAACAATTACTAAAGTAGTACTAGTAGTAGTACTTTAGTAATTGTTACTCTGAATTGACGCCAATTTACAGAGGAAAAAAAGAAACAAGCATTTGCACTACTTCAAAAACTAACCTACTTATAAAGAAAACATTTTTTTACAGTTGACTGGCATCGCACTCCTTGGTGTCGGCATATGGGCAGAGTTAGAGCTGTACAAATACCTAGAGTTATCACCGGACTTCGCAGGCTCGGGGCCGCTGGTGATTATAGGCATCGGTGGCCTCATCATTATCATCAGCTCCATTGCCTTCTCCTGCATCATCAAAGGCCAACCTGTGCTGCTCAATGTGGTAAGTCGACGATCATGAATCGAACCAATGAGCTATTGATAAGCAATTATTGACATTACGTAGCGGCTGTATGCTTAGAATATAAAACGCTATCCTATTAAGGATATTAAAAAAAAACTTTCAATGCGATGTTTCTTTCAGTATGGAGGATTCCTAGCCTGCATCTTCATGATGATGGCCGGTGTAGGGTTCTCGATGGCATGCCATCGCGACTCCTTCAACACGGGTCTTCGAGCTGGCCTCACGAAGACCCTCAACAACTACAGCCCTGAGAAAATCAACTTTGACAACGTGCAGGAGGGCGTGAGTCTATATCATATAGTCATCTAGTATCATATCTATCTAGTATCATCAAGCTAAAATGCTGTAGAGACAGCGGGATGAAAACTCTTTCCAGGATATAATTTATCAGGTAGCAGCTATTTAACCTATTCCGCTTATGAAAATATACCTACCAGGATATTATTATTATATATGTATATACGAGGATATACCTACAGATCACTGTATGTATGGTATAACCTCGAAAGACGTAAAGTGCCGAGTAAAATGCCAATGTCGTAGGATCAAAAATTTTGCAGGATATATGGAAATCAATCGTTTGACCACACTTGACGTTATCTACAACCAAGACTGCAACTAAGTACCTACCTCACATTTTTTACACATTTTTAATGTCTGGAAAAAAACACTTCTGCGCTACCTCATCTGATGTTAAATTAATCTTCTCAGATGAATCGCCTTTGTCTGGAATGGAAGACGCTACTGAGACGAGACACCGGACAACTGACTTTAGCTAAATGCACAGAGTATAACTATTCCAACCCGTCGTCCATACTGGCTGCCACTGAACATTGATACTTGGCGAACCGATTGGCGACATGTCTTTGTCCGGTGGGTGGTTCGAGCGAAGGCCGACTCGACCTCTACCGCCATTAGTCACCCATTAAGCACCATCCAAGGATCATTTGTACGTGTTTAGTGTAGGGTAGAATACGGACGCAGGAAAGCCATCATCTGTGATCTTCCCGTTGGTGTATTTAAAGTTTTACTCCCAAAATACATGGTGGAAAGTGCCAGGAATGGCTGAAGCCTACCACTAATGGGTCTCTTATTAGTAACTAAGTAGTTAATTATGAGATTGAATCATCACGTGACGAATTCTTATTTCATTGACAAAGTTTATCAAAATCGGCTAAGCAGTTCGGTAGTGGCAAGAAGATAGGGTATCCTACCTTTTGTGTAGTTAAAAGTCAGTCAATCGAATTCTCTGTGTTCTTATCTTTAAATCTTATTCTAAAATCTGTAACCTAAGTAAAAGACAGCATCAGACAGTTTTCTGAGAAAACGGTTGTTTTTCATTTTCAATAGAAAACCATAGAGAATCGACAAAATCGTGAAGAAAGCAGCCAGTCTGCTTACGTGCAGTTATTTTTTTAGTTTGTCTGCAACTGTGACTAAATACGTAACCAGTAACCATACAACGGTGCTAAACAATGCAATACTATGCATGCGGAAAAATTCTCTTGGCGTTTCAGTATATAGATTCTAACTATCCATTACATACATTACATAAGTCTCACAATTAAGACAAATCAAACAACACCTACTACAGACGGGCTATACAGCGTGCCAAAGAAATATAATTATACACACACTCAAAAGACATAACCCTCCTGGCGCAGTCAGGTAAAAAGTTTTTAAACAATAATCCAACTGATATCTTAAGTGTGCATTTTTAGGGTTCCGTACCCAAAGAGTAAAACGGGACCCTATTACTAAGACTCCGCTGTCCGTCTGCCTGTCTGTCTGTCTGTCCGTCTGTCACCAGGCTATAGCTCATTAACCGTGATAGTTAGACAGTTGAAATTTTCACAGATAGTGTATTTCAGTTGCCGCTAGAACAACAAATACTAAAAACAAAATAAAGTTAAAAATTAAAGGGGGTCCCCATACAAAAAACGTGTTTTTAAACGCCATCTATCTAATTAGTTTCGGCAAAATGACATAGATGGCGCTAGTAAACGAGCCCCGTCTTTCTAGATCGCGACCAAACCAAATATTCTTGGTAATATCAATTAATCAAATATGTGAGGTTGAAACTCTGTTATATTTCGTCTTGTACGGAACTCTCCCTAATTGTGCAATAAGAGACGCGATGCTGACTCGCACTTGGCCAGTTTTATTATGTTTGTTGAGTACTCCATCACGTTAAAATATTGGATAAAATTTGGCACACAGACACGACAAAACGTATCTCATTATCACTAATATTGACAAGATATCAAATGACTATGCGATCTGAGATAGAATCCTTGCATCGCATCATTACATATTATCCACATCATGCGAAATAATAATCAAGAGCTTGTCACCACCTCGGTTGTTTGACACTTGGTACGTAGTAACTAATATATAATCTGTGACTTGGTTCTCTTATTTCTCTCCCATCCTTAAAGTACATGACTCGTCCCATTCGAAGCCTTCCCAAAACGTGAAGCCGTACCGCGCACGTTTGTGTTGCGGTGCGTCCCTCACCATTACTAATTGCGTCTCTATTGACACTGAATCTGTCTTTTACGCAATGTCAACCTCTCAGAACACGATTTTGACCCTGGCTAGCTGTACTTAGGTTGTAAATTGTAAACAATCATTTCGAACTATTAAACATTTTTAGTAAAAACGTTTAAGCACAGTTTAGCACATACTAGTTTATTACAAGACGACGAGAAACGCTACGCTTGTAATATACCTTATATTATATTTGTTCGCTTCCGGTGCGTCACTGAAAAGATTACGTAATTTCCTTCCTACTGCTACTAAAGTTACGCTTGCACAATCCCTTCTTTTACCTATTCTGGATTATGCCGATATCTGCTATCTCCATCTCACGGAGGACCAGCTTAGTAAACTTGAGCGCCTCCAAAATTATTGTATAAAGTTTATTTTCGAACTTCGGAAATATATCTATATATATATATAACATCTCTCATTTTCGTAAAAAGCTCAAGTGGCTGCCTATTCGCCTTCGTCGGAACTCTCATATACTCTCTCTTCTATAGGTACAATGTACTTTTCAATCCTTCTACTCCTGTTTATCTAAAGGAACGTTTTGTCCCTCTTTATTGTTCTAAAAATCACATTTTAAGATCTGCTGAAAATCTACTTCTAAGTTTTCCTCAGCAAAAAACCAGTTTTATGATAAATCGTTTTCTGTAGAAGCTGTGCGTCTGTGGAATAGTTTGCCAGCCAAGGTGAGGCAAGCACAGTCTTTGACTACTTTCAAGACATGCAAGTCAAAAAAATTTATCTTGCTGATTCTGCTGACTAATAAACTTATTAACACTTTATTCGACAATCGATATACCTAAACTGTGTATTTCCATATTTTGTAAGTATATATGATATATATACGTATATGTTTTAAATATATTATATGTAGGTATATAGGTAAGTATTAGATGTATATAATCATCATGATGTTTCCTATTTTGTTTTTTAATGTGTATTTCACATTATTATAATATATATGTGTGTGCATATATAAATATACTATACATATTTTATTTCTTTTTTTTTAATTGTTTTGCAATAGAACACCGACCTTGCTCGACTCACTATTTCTCTTACTCCATCCAAAGGTTGACTGGAAGAGATCGCTCTTAGAGATAAGTCCGCCCATTGTACTATAGTTTTTATGAGTTTTGTTTCGTAAGTTACTTTGTGTGGTGTACAATAAAGTATTTTGTATTGTATTGTACTGTATACCTATATATAATGGGTAATGTGGATTAATTATAGGGACCACTTCTATGGGTCTAATAAATATTTAATTCAATACAAACAACTTATTTTAAGATCGAATAAAGAGTTTGAGGTGTTTATCACCATATAACTTGAGATACTCATCAGATCTAGATGAAATTACAATGTACTTGTACATTTTACAATTACAATGTAGTGTAATGACTAATATTAATACCTTCTTACAAAATACAATAATTAATTTTCCAAATCGTCTAATAAATGACGGAGTCCTAACTGAGGGTAGGTAAAAAAAATACAGTCGAATTGAAAACATCCTCCTTTTTAAGTCGGTGTCGGTTAAGAATTTAAGAAATTAAAAATAGTTAATCAAATATGTAGAAACATCATAGTCTTGTCTGTATTTTTGTATAACCTCATATCATACTATTGTAGTATCTAATACCATGATGTCTGGAACCTTTTGTGATGCAGCAAAATGGCGTAGGTTAGTATCGGCACAGAACAGATAATAAATAGTATCGTTTCGCTCTTTTGTGCTTAACTTCAAAATTTAATACGTTTGGAATAGGATTTAAAATGCACCAAACTTTTTCAATTCAACATTGGATATTGAAGAAAATTATATAGATCCTTCCTACAGATCTGAAGTCCTACAATGGAAAACTAAAATACCTACTATAAATACAAATAGTCCAGTTCAGAATATACACACCCAATGAGTCACGGAATCCAGTCCTCTTCTAATATAAAACGCATACTTCTGAGGCAGGTACACATTTACCTACATTTTGAAAATATGTATAATCACCAATTCCTACGATGCCGTGTTCCAGTTGAAATGCTGCGGAGTATCTAACTACACAGACTGGGTGGTACAATCTCGCGTCATTCCTCCATCGTGCTGCATAGACAAGGACCAGTGCACCACTTCCAATTACAACCACGTCTTTCAGCAAGTAAGTCCCGTTCAAGGTTTGAATGTTTGAGACCCATTGGCAGAAAGGATATATGTCTTGTCTTCTAAGCGAGAAGTTGCCGGTTCAAATCCTAGCACGGGTGTTCGTCCACAAGGTGGTAGGAGCATATTATATCGATGTTCCGCCTGACTTGCTACCAAAAAATAGCTTACCAGCAGGCGAGATAGTGGTCAAACGCTAGCCTATAAGATCGATGGTACCGATTCTGATTAACATGGCAGAACAAAAAATAGTAATATCCTTGACTCATATCTGCAGATATATAGAAAAAAGTTTTAGGTCCAGTTTCGCCGGCTCCTGATATAGTTTCAGACAGTTATCTGACGTATAAGGCTCGCCCGTTATCCTGACAAGTCTAGATGATGTCTCACTCGTTTTGGAATTTTACTGGAACTTTTGCCCTTCAAATCCCAAATAATGTGACCTAATTATTCTAGGTTTTGAAGGGCCATCTTTCAAAGCGCAGTTATATTTAACTAAAAATATAGAGTTAAATGCCATTTAAATACAAATGTATTCTAAAGAATGGCGATAATACATGCTCTTCCATATTGTATCCAAAGATTAATATTTCCTTAGCAATCAAATGATTTTTTTTATCTACAACTTCTCTTTCCCCAGGGCTGCTACAAAGCGTTGACCGAGTTCATGGAGACAAACACCGACATACTAATCGGGATAGCAATCGGTGCAGCAGTGTTCCCGCTCCTAGGTACTATCATGGCTTGGTCTTTAGCCGGCTTCATCAAAGCCTCCCACTATGACGTCATGAACTGAGCCCACATCACTTTGTCGAGAAATACGAACAGCTTGGCACAAAATGTCTCAAATTTGATTGATAAATATATGTTAGTATATGGTGCCCATTACACGTTACGTTTTGCTGTCAGTTTGCTGGCAGTCACGGTTATGACTGACGGATAACCTATCATCTAATGGGGTAAATGACCGATATTAAATATATACCTCTTGTAATCATTTTTTTCTGTATCTATTGCCCAGGGATCTATGTGTGGTGAACTAATAAAAGTAGTCTTTTAGCTTCGGGAGATAGTTGTATCTACATCTATTTCTCATTTTTTCTAATGTGGATTGTCTATGTAACTGTGAAAAATGTTACCCTTGAATGTATGGATTATCATACAGATCTGAATTTCATAACGGTATGAACTGGCATGAGCAAAAATGCGTCAGTGTTCTTCCGAAATTAAAGAAACTACAATATACTAATATATATATTTGTTTGTGTCAAGCTATTCTGTATTATATTTATACATCATAATACCAACATATGTCAGAAGCTCAAATTGAAAAATTATAAGCCTATATGAAATGTATACTTCTATATCTGTATCTATCCTCTATGTTAGGCCTAAGCTAAAGTCTTAGGGCCAGTTTCACCGGTTCCTGATAGCGCTAATATGAAGAAATCTGACAGTTTTTTGACAGATTTTATATGGCGTCATCTGTAAGATAACTATCTACAGATACCGGCGATAAATATTGCACATCGACCTTTAAGCCGGCTTTTCACTATGGGACATAATGTAAATTACATCTTGAGCTATATATAACATCTCGCGATTGCTGTAAGATATATACTTCAGCTTTGTTTGTCTATAGTTTCATTAAAACACTGGCTAAATACACTAATTGTGTGGAGCCATAATAAAAATAAAAAACAACAAAAAATAACTGATAGCGAGGCAGGGGGAGGCGCGGTGTCCGGGGACGTGAGGTAAAATATAAACCTTCAAATATCGCTCAGTCGGTCGAAAAAATATTTATAGCTTGGGATGTAATATATATTATAGCATAGTGTAAACGGTCTCATACAAAATGTATAACGAGCGATAACATTTTATATTTTAAGATATAATATACATTATATTATATCCCATAGTGAAAAGCCGGCTTTAGAAAGAGACAATCGGTTAATTTCGGCTTCGTAGAGCGTTATCTCTGTCGCACGAAATACTAACGGTCCGGTATCTATTAGGAGCTGTTAAAACAATTATGATTTGCTTCTTTTGATCATTTTTTTTATTTGTATAAACCATTTTTTTTCTAGAAGTGCTGTCTTCAGGTTGGGCTAAAATAAATTAAAAAACATATTCACATCATGTTAACGTATTTATTTATTTTACAGCTGCAGTACCCATACCTACATAATAAACACCATTATACCTATTGTTAAAATGAGACATTCTAATAAAAACAATAATAATTCTAATTCCTTCCATTTCACTATCTGTGCTCTCAATGAGATCAATATCACTGTCACTATCAGCCGTATTTATCACTAGTCTATCAGTGTGATTCTCTAAACTGTGTTGAAATCTTCGATAATCATTCTCACATTTGATTGCATGTTCACAAACCTTTTTTCACTCTTCAGCTCCGATCATGTTTACTTTTTCAGTCAATAATGTTTTATAATATGTTTTATATATTACCTCCATTGTCATCCTCATTTTTAGGGTTCTGTACCCAAAGGGTAAAACGGGACCCTATTACTAAGACTCCGCTGTCCGTCTGTCTGTCTGTCCGTCTGTCACCAGGCTGTATCTCATGAACCGTGATAGTTGGACAGTTGAAAATTTCACAGATGATATATTTCTGTTGCCGCTATAACAACAAATACTAAAAACAGAATAAAGTTAAAAATAATAGAGGGTCCCCAAACAACACTTAGTGAGGTAAACGTCCCATAGATGGCGTTATATTGAAATGTCGATCCCTAACACCTTTGTTAGGCGTTATAAGAAATAAAATGTTTATTAATTATTATTTTTTGCTGGCGAAAAATGATAGTGGTATTTTTTGGTCGATCTTATAAAATACTGTAGTGTGGTACGGAACCCTACTAGTGCGAGTCCGCCTTGCACTTGGCCAGTTTATTTTTTAATGTTTCGGCTTCTGTTGCAAAATATTTATAGACATTGTAGATGATTTCGCGTGACTGACCTCGTAAAGGTTTTCCTCTTTTTCCTAAAGATGTCATAGTACAACTTTAAAATTATTTAAATTTGGGGGTGTTAACAACTCTATATATATATTTTAAACGGGACACGACCGCACTCTATCGCACTTGAACAACGACTGACAAAACGTCACATAGGTAGTATGCACAGAGATAACGCTCTACAAAACCGAAATTAGCCGATTGTCTCTTTCTAAAGGTCGATGTGCAATATTTATCGCCGGTATCTGTAATATCTAACGCATTATCAAGAACCGGTGAAACTGGCCCTTAGAGTTATTAAAAATATATATCTCTTTAAAGAATCTCAATTCTACTCTAGACTGAAAAATGTCTTCTAAAAATTGTTTACTTATTAGAAAAATGTTATTTCAAAGAATTTATGGATGTTTATATTATATACTTCTTATTGTTGTTGTAACAATTAACAGAATCAATTATACCTATAATGATTATTTTTAAATTGATGTACTTACTTGAATGTTAATAAATTAAAAGCATTTTAATTGTGTTGTTTTTCATCCTGATTTTTATATAAGATCGTTTAAAAAACTAAAAAAGAACAGACTTCAATGCCGCAGTATTAATTTTCAGTACCAAGTTTGAGATTTTTATCTCCATATCTCTGGTCTGATACTTATCAGATCTCGATGAAATTACTATGGTACCATTCTAGGGATATCTCCTTTCCAAAAAAAAAATAATCATCAAAATCGGATTATAAACGACGAAGTTATCCGTGAAGAAACATAAAAATAAATTTATGTACGGTCAAATTCAGAAACCTCCTTTTTTGAAGTCGGTTAATAAATTAAATCATGTAATGAAAGTCATGTCGCAAGAAACTATTGCAGAGTTCTGCTTGTACTTTTTGTGGTCAGCTAAAAGATGATCTTAAGACAGTCAAGATCCTATTAACTTAAAAGTCAATTCACAGTTATACTTACTTAGTAACTATTATTATAATCTGTAGTCAACCTCCGAGTTGACTGAGACTAATTAATTAGGTAATAAAATTAAATAAATGAATAAATAATGTCAGAAGTAAAATAATTGTAAAAAATCTGTCTTATTCAAGTTGCAGTATGCAGAAAAACTACATACTATTCAGCTATGCTACCATTGACTCATCATCATCGGTCTATATTACTCCACAGCTGGACACAGGTCTCTCCAATTGCACGCCACTTAACATGATCCTCAGCTACAATTGACTGTTATAGTTAAAATAAACTATTTTCATATCCAGGCAAGCATTTTCCATCTGAGAGACATCATTTCTTGCCATCAGTTGAGTTTGTAATTATAGGAACACACTTTAAATAACCTAAATAAACAAAAAAATTCATATCCAACAAGATATTTAATTCAATGAAAAATATACAGTCTTTCCCTTTCGTCTATTATATACAAATAACTACATTATATCATTATACCTAATCACTATCGGAGCTGTTCTTGTCTTCCTTGGTTTCAACGGGTGTTTCCTGCTTGTAGTGCCTGTATTCTGGCTTCAACTCCCACATGTTCTTGTGAGGATTCTTTAGGTTGTAGTTGCAGACTTCCTTTAATACTTCTTTTAGATAAACTATGGGTTGTCGGGTTATCTGAAATATTAGATAACATTTCACTTAATCAATGCATTACATAATGATGGTTAACTTTTTAGGGTTCCGTAGCCGAATGGCAAAAAACGGAACCCTTATAGATTCGTCATGTCTGTCTGTCTGTCCGTCCGTATGTCACAGCCATTTTATTCCGAAACTGTCAGGACTACAGAATTGAAACTTGGTAGGTAGATGTATTCTGTGAACCGCTTTCCGATTTTTAAACAAAAATAAAAAATATATAAGTTTAAGGGGGGGCTTACCATACATGGAACTGAAACAAAAAAAAATTCTTCAAAACTATACGTGTGGGGTGGGGTGTCTATGGATAGGTCATCAAAAATGACATTGAGGTTCCTAAAATCATTTTTTCTCAAAGTTAATCATTTGAAAGATAGGCGCGTCTAAAGTGGTAAAATGTGTGTCCCCCCCACCTCTAACTTTTAAGGTATGGGAGTGAAAAATCTAAAAAAAATATATGCTGTAAATCTTAATAAAAACTAACAACGAAAATTGGTTTGAACGAGATACAGTCAGCAGTTTTAGAGATATGGCGACCGCAAAGATAACTTTGTTTTTCATACAAGCACTATGAAAAACAAAGTAAATTTTGTAGTTGCGAAAAATCATAGTTATGGAATATTTAACTGTGTTACGGAACCCTACGAGTGCGAGTCCGACTTGCACTTGGCCAGTTTATTTCTTCAATGTGGGTTGCACTAGCAGTCTTATTAACCCCTCCAACTAAGCTAGATATATAAATACTTTATTACACCATACAAATGAAAAGTAAAAAAAATAGTACATAAAACATTATGTGGCAACAGGCGATCTTATCGTTTAAAGCGATCTCTTCCAGACAACCTTAGGGTGAAAAGGAGTGGATTAGCATACATGGCGGTATTGGTTTTAAAAAAAAAATCTTATATATAAAAATCAATTGCTGTTCGTTAGTCTTGCTAAAACTCGAGAACGGCTGGGCCGATTTAGCTGATTTTGGGTTTGAAATGTTTGTCGTAGTCCAGGGAAGGTTTAAATGGTGAAAAATTAGGAAAAATTGCAATAACAAAAATTTCATTTTCCATATAAACTGTTCAACCTACTTTCCTGTCAAACATTTGACGTTCGTCCCTTTTGTACGGTAGGGTACTCTTTCCCACTCTCGAAATGAAATTTGAAGCACATATTAAATTAGGAGGTTTCAATCAACAACATAATATATCCACATTACTCTGATATATTTTGACTTTTGATGGTTGTCCCAGGTTGTCATTGTTGGCCCGTTCAGTAATTTTTGTCATTGTATTGACATATTTTGATGGTTGTTATTATAGCGCTTCTGTACATGGTTATTCGCTATTTGTGTATAAAAACCGATAAAAACAAAATAAAATCAAATAATAAAGGGGGTCCCCATATAAGAAAGAAGTTTTTGAGGCTTTTTATGCTCGATCTTACAAACCTTAATAGACGAAGACTTGAAAGTTATTCATGGTGGGAACTGCAATGGCTGCAAGATCAAATAATATAAACTATATTATCTCCATAAAAGAAACATGTTTTTCCGGCAAATATTGTTTAATCGGAACCCTGCATGTGCGGGTCTGACTTGCACTTGGACTGTTTATTTATATTCGCGGTACGAAGTTCGCCTAGTCAGCTAATCTTATACATAAACATTAATTGCTGTTCGTTAGTCTCGCTAAAACTCGAGAATTACTGGATCGATTTAGCTGATTATAGTTTTGAAATGTTTGTCGTAGTTCAGGGAAGGTTTAAATGGTGAGAAAATATGAAAAAAATGTGGGGAAGATAGTAAAAACAACAATTTCATTTTCCCATATAAACTGTTCTATACTTTCCTGTCAAACATTTCCACGTTCGTCCCTTCGGTACGGTAGGGTAGACTCTGTTCCATTCTCAAATTGAAATTTGAAGCACGTAATTAATTAAGGGTTTTGAATCGAAGGCATAATATATCCACATTACTCGGATTATCTCATAGGTATTTAAATTTTAATATTTTGATTTTGATGGTTGTCCCAGGTTGTCATTGTTGGTTCGTTCAGAAATGTTTGTGATTGTATTGACATATATTGATTGTTGTCATTATTGTGCTTCCATACATGGGTATTCGCTATTTGTATATAAAAACCGATCAAAACAAAATAAAATTAAATGATAAAGGGGGAATACAAGAAATATACAAGAAACGTGTTTTTGAGGCGTTTTATGCTCGATCTTACAAACCTTAATAGATAGAGACTTGAAATTTACTCATGGTGTGTATTACAATGGCTGCTATAAGATAAAATAATAAAAACTAAATTAAATTAAAAATTATAGGGGGTCCCCATACAAGAAACGTATTTTTCAGGCAAATTTTGTTCATTCGGAACCCTGAGTGTGCGGGTCCGACTCGTACTTGGACAGTTAATTTATATTCGCGGAAGTAAATAAATAGAAAAACTAGATATGCTTGTGTCTGGAGTGGGTTGTGCAATGGCACAATTGACGTGAACCCATTGGAGGGGATCAAACTCACCACCTTCTAGATTGCCACGCCTTAGCCATTGTGTTATACATTCAAAAGTCAGTTAGTATATTTGTTTCTTTATACCTATTTATAGTTATTATATTATACAACTACTTGTCTGATTTTGCTGAAATTTCGCAAAGGAATAATCAATATGGCAGATTAGGACACATAGATTTTTAAGACAAGGTGCAGGTAGTAGGGCACTAGGCACCAACATTTAATATAAAAACATATGTAGATTATTACCTTCTGCAAATCCTTAATATTATAATACTGATGTTTCTCAAATGCAGCAAACAGCATGTTGAGGACAGCATCCTTGTCATCACGTGCCTTTTTGCCCTCTGCCTTCTTCTCTCTTTGGTACTTCAACTGAAAATAACACATAAATTAAAAACCTAGGTAAGGTTAATCCATAAATGGTGTACACTATTATGGTTATTTGATTTATCAATTTAGTGTTCTTTGTACATTTAGACCTGTAATCATCATCGGCCGGTATCAGTCCACTGCTAGACATAGCTCTCCCAAGACATGTCACTAAGCTCGATCTTCGGCTCTTAATTTCCAGTCACTGCCCACCACTTTGCGTATGTTGTCAACCCACCTGGTCACAGGGTGTCTTACCCTACATTTATTAATTCACAGTCTCCACTCTAGAACCAGTCTACCTCAACAGTTATCAGTTATACTGCAGATAAGACCAGCCCACTGCCACTTCAGTTTGCTAATCCGCTGAGCTATGTCGATCATTCCAACTAGCAATCACTATAGTTCTCTGGCAAATTACTTCATTCCGTATTCAAAAACTTCATTCCGTATTCAAAACACCGAGCATAGCTGTTTCCATAGCTCGCAGACTGACTTTAAATTGGTGGACTAGTTGAACCGTGAGTGTCGACGTCTCGGCTCCGTATGTCTTGACTAGTAAGACTTATTGATTTAAGACTTTTGTCTTTAAGCACTGTGGTATAGGCTACGAGAAGACTCGACAGAGTTTCCCATATGCTGCCCAGCCCAGTTGAATTCTGCTCTGAATTTC
Organism: Cabera pusaria; assembly: GCA_954871355.1. Taxonomy (NCBI): domain Eukaryota; kingdom Metazoa; phylum Arthropoda; class Insecta; order Lepidoptera; family Geometridae; genus Cabera; species Cabera pusaria. The sequence goes on from OX940887.1 coordinate 21,474,106, forward strand.
CTTCTCGAAGTTGTGTTTACTTAGTAGGAGCGTCTGCCCTAGCACTAATATATAGCCTAATATAGAATGACAATAAAGTGCTGATTATAAGGGCTTAGAATGGACTGGAGCCCAAGTATTGATCTATAATATACTCTTTAGGTTATAATACAAATGTAGCAAAGAAATAGTATTAGAAATACAGAAAAGAAATATTTTAAAATGAGATGGTGTTCCTTTTAACATATTTGTCAAATATCAATAGAAATAGTAGTAAGTCCTGTAAGTACGTCCGAATTAGAAATATTCAGTTAGAGTGCGCTTCAGCAACTTTTCTTTTATCCTAAACTATTTTAACCTATTGAGCACCACACTACAAATGCACTACCGTGCCCTGTACGCCAAGTGGTACAGTTTTGTATGGTTTTAGTCATCTATAGATGACGTTTGGCATACAGGGCCCGCAAGTGCTTGTCACGTATATGTAACTTTGACGCTCAAAAGGTTAAGTTGGGATAAATCTTCAAATAACATAAAGATTTGGCGAACATGACATGCATATCAATTAAACTAGGTATAGTGTGTTCCTGTCTTACATTGTGTTCATGATCATTTTTAGGCTTGAAGTTCTGGACTATTCTATCTAACTGTTGCACTTGTCGTTGTGGCATTGATGCTTTCTTTATAGATTCTGACTTTAGCTTGTAGTATGTAGTGTCTGCAAATGGTCGACATTCCAACTTTTGTACTATCCTGCCTTCCATGTACAGCTTCTCTGATTCAGGCACCACAGAGTCAGTATTTGATGCTGTAAAATAAAAATAAACATACACACAAATCCTTAAATGTAAGTAGCTTTTCTTCTATAAAGAATGAGGACTATTGACTATTTTGCTAGACTATTATTACTTACGCGCTGCGTGGGAAAATACACCCAGAGACTGTCTTGTCACGTTGGACACGTCAAGCCGATGTTCTTTCGGAATACTCTGTTCTCCTTTCTCATTCGGGTCCTTCAGAAGTACCGCCTCGGAAAGCGAGAGTTGCACCTGTGCTTTTTGCCCTGAATTGCGAGATATCTTCAGCTTGCCTACTTCAATATTGCCAGGCGCTTTTTCCCATTTGTTTGCAATGTACTTCGGTACTTTTACGAGCCACACTCCACGACCAGTATTTGATAGATCCAACTCACGATCGATGGTGGGAACGTTGGTAGGGGTGCTCATACTTAAGGCTTTGTAAATCCAATAATTTCGTGCGTATAATTATGCTCAGACGGTAAATACTTTTTATTTTATTTTATAGTCACTGAAACTGAAACAGATAAAACGAAACAAATCACAGATTACTATATGTGCAACAAATGCACAGAAACCACAGATTAGATTACTATACTATATGTGTCAGAAGAAACTGTCAGAAACTGACACAACAGCAGGCCTATCACGAACCAGAATCGGGAAATATTTATTGCAAAAGATGGTATAATTTATATTAATTAGTTCCAACAGCTTGCCCATTTTGAGCGTGCAATATAAAAGTTTATGAATTAACTTACAATAATATAATGTACTTCATTACTAAATTAATTGGCTACTTTACAAATATTTCAACATTTACTACATATCTATATATACAAGAAAATATAACAATAAGTCTACATTATATTGGAATATTCCTTAAGACTATAATGCGTTTTAGATATAAGCCAGGATTTTAAGAATGTTTTAAATTTATTTCCGTCCAAAATCTTGAGGCCTAAAGGTAGGTTGTTATAAATTTTAATTGCCGCTATACAAACACTTTTATGGTAGGTACATTTACTTGTGTTATACATAAATTATACTTATATTTATCCCTTAATTAAGTTATCAGCACGACATGATTTTATTTCAGAAAAGAAGTTTATATTGTTTTTAACAAAGATGCATATTTCATATATATAAATATCTGACTGAGAATCTTATAACCTTTAAATATATTTCGTAATGTTTCGGTGTTTCGCTTTCTGAAAATCATACGCAAATAACGTTTTTGTAGAATGAATGTAGATATGTAGTATGTCCACAGAATTTCCCCAAAATATAACTCCGTAACTCAATTGAGGATAGGCATATCCATAATAGGCATTTAAAGCAATTTTATATGAAACTATTTCTGTTAAGATAGACAGGATGTAACAGTACTGGGATAATTTACCATTTATTTTAAGGATATGAGATTTTTAATTAACATGAGTGTCAATATTCACACCCAAGAAATAAGTTTCCTGAATTAAACTTAACTGAGTCCCTTAGTAATTTATATTCAACTGAAATGGTGTTTGTTTGTAATTTTTAAATTGAATCAAATTGGTTTTTGTTACATTAATTATTTGTAAATTTATGTTTTGTAACCAATTACCCACTGTATTAAGCGTGTTATTAATACTGGCTTAAAATTCATCATTGTCCTTATTTTGTTGGGATATATATATTGTGGCGTCATCAGCAAACATAATACATAAATATGTTGAGTTGATACTTCACTTCGGTCTTCTTAAATGTTCTATCGCTTCGTTTTAATTAGAATCTTATCCGTCCAAGTGATTACTATAAGTTTTATTATATTGTGTGTGATTAAATAAGAAATAATGGAACATGAATTTATAATTGTGATAAATGAAGCTGGCGAGTCAATACTCGCTCATAACAATTTATGATGATCAAGGAGACATTTTAATTCAAAGATTAAATTGTTGGTTAGTATTTCTACAATTATTTTGCTGGACACTTAGAAACTGTGAAACTTAATCGTTACTTCTATGTTAAAGGGTCTTTATGTTTTATGCGAAAGATGAAGCCTGACTTTTGACTGAGTATTCAAAAGAACATCTCTCTTACGCCCTCAACTAACAGTGAGAAATTAATTAACATATTAAATACTTGCAAGTCCTATTATGTCAAGATCATGATATGCCTATAGCTTTTGCTCCCATGAATTTAATAATAATAATGCTGCAAGGGCGGCTTTGTGGCGAGCCGAGGGTGAGTGGCGACACCGCGTACCCATATTCCGTGAGGGCTAAATGAGACCCCTCTAGTGCCCCTAGACAAAATCCAATTTCCTGTTTTCATTCACGTTAACGCAAGTTCAAAATGTATGGAATGCGTGGATGGAGTATATACTTTTTCCATGATGGAATGACATTTATGTTTCCGCAACAAAAAAGTAATTTCCATACATTTTGAACTTGCGTTAGCGTGAAGGCAAACAGGAAATTGGATTTTGTCTAGGGGCCCAGAAAGGATAGAGATTAGAGATGTCTGATCTGGGCCTGTAGACAAAATCCAATTTACTGATTCTATTCACGCTAACGCAAGTTCATAATGTATGGGAATGACATCTTTGTTGCGGAAACATAAATGTCATTCCATACATTTTGAACTTGCGTTGGCGTGAATGGAGTCAGGAAATTGGATTTTGTCTAGGGGCCCTGATCACTGATGTGATGTGAGTATATGTAAATTAAATGTACCTAATATATTTGTAATAGGTACAGGTAGCTTAATACTTGAAATATACTATATATATATATCTAGTAGTTCTATGAGAACAGTAGACCTCGCGTGCCCTTATTACCATGGAGTAATCGACACTTTCCCCTTTCCCCTGGCTTAGTGAATTGTGCTTTAGCCAAAAAACAGGCACATAAGTTTTTGTGATTAGTTGAGTCCGTCAAATTCAATTGAAATCCGTTGATAAATAATGTTACTGCAAATTTCTCCTATTTGTATTTGTTTTGTATTGTTCTGTGTATTCTGGCAATAAACTATTTTTTATTTGTTTATTTATTTATTTATGTATCAATTTTACCCGTGCGTAGCCGGGGCGGGCTGCTAGTAATTTATATAGTCAACAAGTTGACCCGGCAAACTTCGTACCGCGAATATAAATAAACTGTCCAAGTGCGAGTCAGACCTACACACGTAAGGTTCCGATTGAACAATATTTGCCGGAATAATACGTTTCTTGTATGGGGACTCCCTTTAATTTTTAATTTAGTTCTTATTATTTGATCTCGCAGCCATTGCAATACACACCATGAGTAATATCAAGTCTTTGTCTATTAAGGTTTGTAAGATCGAGCACAAAAAACCTCGAAAATTCGTTTCTTATATGGGGACCCCCTTTATTATTTGATTTTATTTTGTTTTTATCGGTTTTATACACAAATAGCGAATACCCATGTATGAAAGCGCTTTAATGACAACCATCAAAATATGTCAATACAATGACAAACATTTCTGAACGGACCAACAATGACAACCTGGGACAACCATCAAAATTCAAAATATATCAGAGTAAAGGCGGCCACATACGTAGCGGTATACCTGAACGGTACACCGGAACTGAAGGCTTGTGCAAGTATACCTAACGTCCATAGTGACCACACACGATTCAAGTATGCCCGGTTCTGCGCCTGTGACAAACCGAAGAAGTCGTGTTGTGCAATAAGTATTTTGTGAAATATGCCAGTTTGTATATACAATATAGTTTGCGCAGGTATACAGATCGTAGTTTTGATCTGCCTACCAGACTTGTGCAAGTCAGGAAACTTGTGCAAGTTTTGTCACACACACGCTCCGGTATACTTGCACAAGCCTTCAGTTCCGGTATACCGTTCAGGTATACCGCTACGTATGTGGCCGCCTTAATGTGGATATATTATGTTGTCGATTCAAAACCCGTTTAATACGTGCTTCAAATTTCAATTCGTGAGTGGAAAAGAAAGAGTGTCTACCCTACCGTACAGAAGGGACGAACGTTAAATGTTTGACAGGAAAGTACAACAGTTTATATGCGAAAATTATTTTTTTGTTTTGCAATATTTCCAAATTTTCTCACCGATTAAACCTTCCCACTACGACAAACATTTCAAAACCAAAATCAGCTAAATCGGCCCAGCCGTTCTCGAGTTTTAGAGATACTAATGAACAGCAATTGATTTTTATATATAAGATTGGATATGTTCACTAATATCTGTCTAATATTTGATAATAGGTATCATATGATAATCAAAGCAGTGTATTCAACAATTTGATTACGTTACGAATTTATATGTAACTCCTCCGATGTATTACACCTCTAGTTAACCATTCCGGTGGCGCTGGCACTCCGGAGTGTCTATACAAATTACACTACAAATTACAAATTACATTACAAAGCCCCGATTGGTGGGGGGAACAGAGTGTCCGTACTATATGTAGTATTATTATCTTTTCTATGGCTGCGCTTTACTTCAATATACTATAGTAGTCTGTGCTTAATATTATATCTCCTTAGTAGTCTGTGGTTTGTCATACATATACATTATACAATACAATACAATACAAAAACTCTTTATTGATCACCAAAGAAATTACAAATTGTACATACTATGTAATGAAAGACAGTAGAAAACTAAGGCAATACAATCGGCGGTCTTATCGCATAGAGCAATTTCTTCCAGACAACCTTGGCATGGAAAATTAAAAGAATACAAACAGAAACTTGGCGGTAGCGTACAATACAATTAATGATCTCAGAAAAAAAAAAATAATACACAAAATAGACTACTACAATTATAGTATATTATGGTATAATACATAATAATACCCTACATAAATAATAATGTTCCTAAATATATTATTATAAATACATATATATGCATATATAATATTAAATACACATATACATAACCATATATATATTAAATAACAGTAGTGTTGCAGTTTTAACATGTTTGGGACAAGTAATGGGCTTTCACCATGGATTTAAAGATAGCCAGCGATTTGGCATGTCTAATCTCCACTGGTAGCGCGTTCCATAAATGGACCGCTTACACAGTAAAAGATTTTTCATAAGCAAGTGAGGAATGGATAGGGGTTAAAAGTTGTAGAGTTTCAGAGGATCTCAAGGAAAACGGATTTGAAAGGTGCAGGAACGTCAAACGTTCCTTAAGGTAGGAAGGGGTAGACGGGATAAATAGAATAGAGTATAGAAGAGAAAGGACGTGACTATTCCGGCGAAGACGAATAGGTAACCATTTCAGCTTTTTACGGAATTCTGAGATGTGGTCATACTTCTAGAACTTCTAATTATAGTAATCTGTGATGTCATATAGTAATCAGTGGCTTTACTTTCGCGGGCAGAAGGACCAAAGATTAATGGCCGGTTTACATTATTCCAGTCCAGTGATCTAGCGAGATTCCAGTCCAGTGCTGAACTGGATCTGTAACGTTTACATTATTCCAGTTATTTAGAAGCCGTTGAAGTGTGAACACTACAGTGACAATGATTTCAAGAAGAGATCAGCACTGGAATGGCACTGGATTGGCCGTCTACATTATTACAGTTGCACTGGATTGATCGCACTGGATTCAAAAGTAGACCGCGAATCCAGTTACTAGACTGGAATGCTTACTGGATTCAGTTCATTCCAGTGCTAGTTTACATTTTTCCAGTAAGCAATCCAGTACTGGACTGGATCGCTGGACTGGAATAATGTAAACCGTCCATAATTGAGAAGGACAGAAGCACAGAGTACTTTATATATACGGAAAGACAGAAGAGACCTCGGCAGAGTAGTAGTGTTCTGTGAGTAATAGTGTTCTGTGGTTCTGTGGAAGAGACCATCTGTGGAAGACTGTGGTGGAAGAGACTGTGGGTGGAAGAGACGAGTGCAGTGCTGTAAAATGTTTCTTTTTTGTTATCTCCAAAATTCAATAAATGTGATTTAGTCGTGAATTTTATTTTAAGTTTTTAATTCATCTGCAGTATATGTGAAAAGTAATGTAGAATCATGTTCGGCTATAGTAAGGAAGCAGTTAGAGTGAAAGTCAAGGTTTGAATTCTTGCAATGCATATTTGCGTTTTTGTATCTAAAGCAACATTTTATATATATGTATTTAACTATAACTGTATATCTTATCTTCGGATTAGAATCCAGGAAACGCAAAAGTTTTATAAATTCTTCAATCAATAATGGAAATACCGTTTTTAAATCTAAATATTTTTACAGAGTAAAGTCTAATATCGCATATTTCATTGATGTTATTATTTTATACAGGATATTCACGACATTTAAATTCTGAATGTGTGAATATAAATATTTGAAACGTTATACAGGCTATAGGTAAGTGTAAATGTGATAGCATTGACCTACTTGCTTATTGTTTTTACAGAAATGTGAAGGTAAACTGCAACCTGAATTGAGGAAGTTCTCTGTAGATCCTCAGATAACATCATTGGAAGTGTTGCAAAGCATTTTGGTGAAAGCATTTGACATAAAGTCAGATTTTACTCTCTCATACAGGAGTGTGGATGATTATGGCAAGGAGATCCACCTGCCGCTGCTCTCTGACTGGGATTTGGATGCTGCTTTTCTTAAGTATGAATACCAATAATGTTATGTAGTTATTTTTATAGGGCATTCCATGCAGGGTATATGAGATTTTGTGTTATTATGAAAACTCATGTTCATTTTAAACTTATATAAATTTAGAAACGGGAATTTAACATGACTTATGCAATGTTGATATAGTGATTATCAAACATTTTAGCTTCATCTGGAAGCCTTGATCAGGATCTTGAATGCCAACACGTCCATTTCACTGGCAGTGCTAAGCTGGACGCATTGGCGAGGTGACTTTATTAAAGGCTCCTGAAAGAGTAAATTTATATTTAGCAATTTATATTATTTTTACATTTTCATTATTATTTATTGTCCAGGATGTTAAGATCTGTAATTATTTCAAATATGTTTCACAACTAGTCTAATCACTTTAACAGACTTCTCAAAACAGAAGGTGATTCTCAATTTGCCTCTTTTATTTTTGTTACCTCAGGAATCCATCATTTATAAACTGATTTTAGTTCTATTGCAATTTTATTGAGATCTGTAAAGTACATCTGTAATCTGAAAAGTATATTCTGGGATATGGAGATAAACAACTTACTCCTAAAAATTACTAGTGTCATTTGAAGTCAAATTATTAATTATTCTTCTTTAATATATATCAAATATACTGCTCAATTAAAACATTCCATTAACTATTATTATATTAGACTCTTAACACTTTGACTGTGGCACTTTTTTGCATATTTTTTAATTTTTTTTTGTAATTTTTTATCAATTTTTTTTCAAAACTAAAATCAAACAGCAGAAGGTCACACGCACCCCTTGTGAAAAAATTAATAAAAAAAATAAATTATTATTATTTTTTTAATTTTACTTCCGATACCAAAAATTAAAAAATGCACGGTGTGTGTTTTCAGTAGGGAACGAGTTAAGGGCCAGTTGGTTAAGGGCCAGTTTCACCGGTTCCTAATAGCGCTAATATTAAGAAATCTGACCGATTTTTGACAGCTTTTATATGGTCTCATGTGTCAGATCTAACGCATTATCAGGAACCGATGAAACTGACCCTAAGTCTATTATGAAATACATTTGGACATTAAAAGTTAAATGTCAAATTACTATCTGAAACTTGAACCCAGGTAAGTCATATCAGGCTCTAAGATAATATGTTATTATCATTCACATTGCAGGGCGCATAATATAGCACTAACACAAAAGTCTGAGCCATGCGTGCAGCTAAAGGTAGACATGAAACCTTTTGCCGAGGCATCGGAAGACTGGGAGCCTCCGAACATGTCTCAATCGGCCCCATCGGTGAATCAAAACTACAAGGAACAGCCAACAGTGGCTCCCGCTCCTCATCAAGCAGAGAAACAAGAGTCCCAAAGTGGTTTTCAGGGCTTGTTTATGAATCAGGTAACTATTAAATTATATTTTAACAGCCTTCTCTTCTGTACCTAGATCTGCAACGTTTGCCATTTTATAGAATAAATAATGCGTAATCTAGTAATAAAAGATGCTTGCTCTTAAATCTTAGTAGTCTACTAAGATTTAAGACCCTAGACCTATAAAACCTACATTGATTCATAGAAAACTTGTTGATTTGTTTTATTTTGACAAATGGATGGAACTAGCTAACCCAATTTTTTTTTAAATCAGCTTTTTCATTACTGAATAAATCGTGAGTAATATAGGTTGAATTTGAATGTCTACAAGATCAGTGCAATCAGTGCCTGAACATCAACGGTAGTCAGTACATGTGCTCCTGTCACACAGTACAGGTGTGCTGTTCTCAGAAGCTTCCGTACAGTGAGACAGTTTGAATTCTGTTAATATTTAGGTAATTTAACTTTCAAACTGTATCTATCATGAAAGTCTAAAATTCTAGTAAATTACTGAACCATTCCCATCTAATTATGCTAATGTCTATAATAAAAAATGAATTTCACTTAGCTAATTGGTTTCTGTGTGGATAATAAACAAGAAAGTAAATTCCTTGCTTTATTGGTGTTGGTTTTGAATCACCTACTTCTACTAGAATTTAACGAGGGGTGGTGTTTGATTATGTGTTTCCGTGGCATGTGTCAAATAGGGATTATTAATGCAGGGATATCAGTTTGAATAGTTATTATAGAAAGTGTATTTCGAACTGGTATAGATCTTGATAAATCTATTATTAATTTATTACTCAACAAGATGAACTGGCTATGAACCTACCTCTTAAATCACTCTATCTATTGCTGAAATCTGCACTAAAATCCATCGCATAGTTTAAAAGATCTAAGTGTACAGACAGCTCGAGCAGCTTTGTTTCGAAAACTGCATTATAATCCGTTGCATAGTTTCAAAGATCTAAGTGTACCGACAGCTGGAGCAGCTTTGTTTCGAAAACTGCATTATAATCCGTTGCAAAGTTTCTAAGATCTAAGCGTACAGACAGCTGGAGCAGCTTTGTTTCGAAAACTGCATTATAATCCGTTGCATAGTTTAAAAGATCTAAGCGTACATACAGCTGGAGCAGCTTTGTTTCGAAAACTGCATTATAATCCGTTGCATAGTTTAAAAGATCTAAGCGTACATACAGCTGGAGCAGCTTTGTTTCGAAAACTGCATTATAATCCGTTGCATAGTTTAAAAGATCTAAGTGTACCGACAGCTGGAGCAGCTTTGTTTCGAAAACTGCATTATAATCCGTTGCATAGTTTAAAAGATCTAAGTGTACCGACAGCTGGAGCAGCTTTGTTTCGAAAACTGCATTATAATCCGTTGCATAGTTTAAAAGATATAAGTGTACCGACAGCTGGAGCAGCTTTGTTTCGAAAACTGCATTATAATCCGTTGCATAGTTTAAAAGATCTAAGTGTACCGACAGCTGGAGCAGCTTTGTTTCGAAAACTGCATTATAATCCGTTGCATAGTTTAAAAGATCTAAGTGTACCGACAGCTGGAGCAGCTTTGTTTCGAAAACTGCATTAAAATCCATTGCATAGTTTCAAAGATCTAAGCGTACCGACAGCTGAAGCAGGCTTGTTTTGAAAACTGCATTAAAATCCGTTGCATAGTTTAAAAGATCTAAGCGTACAGACAGCTGGAGCAGCTTTGTTTTGAATACTGCATTATAATCCGTTGAATAGTTTAAAAGATCTAAGCATACAGACAGCTGGAGCAGCTTTGTTTTGAAAACTGCATTATAATCCGTTGCATAGTTTAAAAGATCTAAGCGTACAGACAGCTGGAGCAGCTTTGTTTTGAAAACTGCATTATAATCCGTTGCATAGTTTAAAAGATCTAAGTGTACCGACAGCTGGAGCAGCTTTGTTTTGAAAACTGCATTATAATCCGTTGCATAGTTAAAAAGATCTAAGCGTACAGACAGCTGGAGCAGCTTTGTTTTGAAAACTGCATTATAATCCGTTGCATAGTTTAAAAGATCTAAGCGTACAGACAGCTGGAGCAGCTTTGTTTTGAAAACTGCATTATAATCCGTTGCATAGTTTAAAAGATCTAAGTGTACCGACAGCTGGAGCAGCTTTGTTTTGAAAACTGCATTATAATCCGTTGCATAGTTTAAAAGATCTAAGCGTACAGACAGCTGGAGCAGCTTTGTTTTGAAAACTGCATTATAATCCGTTGCATAGTTTAAAAGATCTAAGCGTACCGACAGCTGGAGCAGCTTTGTTTTGAAAACTGCATTATAATCCGTTGCATAGTTTAAAAGATCTAAGTGTACCGACAGCTGGAGCAGCTTTGTTTTGAAAACTGCATTATAATCCGTTGCATAGTTTAAAAGATCTAAGCGTACAGACAGCTGGAGCAGCTTTGTTTTGAAAACTGCATTATAATCCGTTGAATAGTTTAAAAGATCTAAGCGTACCGACAGCTGGAGCAGCTTTGTTTTGAAAACTGCATTATAATCCGTTGCATAGTTTAAAAGATCTAAGCGTACAGACAGCTGGAGCAGCTTTGTTTTGAAAACTGCATTATAATCCGTTGCATAGTTTAAAAGATCTAAGCGTACAGACAGCTGGAGCAGCTTTTTTTTTAAAACTGCATTATAATCCGTTGCATAGTTTAAAAGATCTAAGCGTACAGACAGCTGGAGCAGCTTTGTTTTGAAAACTGCATTATAATCCGTTGCATAGTTTAAAAGATCTAAGCGTACAGACAGCTGGAGCAGCTTTGTTTTGAAAACTGCATTATAATCCGTTGCATAGTTTAAAAGATCTAAGCGTACAGACAGCTGGAGCAGCTTTTTTTTTAAAACTGAATTATAATCCGTTGCATAGTTTAAAAGATCTAAGCGTACAGACAGCTGGAGCAGCTTTGTTTTGAAAACTGCATTATAGTCCGTTGCATAGTTTCAAAGATCTAAGCGTACAGACAGCTGGAGCAGCTTTGTTTTGAAAACTGCATTATAATCCGTTGCATAGTTTAAGAGATCTAAGTGTACTGTCACGCTTTATCTTGCCCTGCCTACCTTACTCTAGTCAGGTATGAATGGTAAGTGAAGGGCAAGAAAAGGTTAACAAAATTTAATACGTAAAACAATAATAACAAAAAGGGCGGTAGCTCAATTAGGGGAAAAAATAGTTCCGATAATCTGTTAAGTTATAATAAAATAAAAGAGGGTAATTTAGAAAACAGTTAGACAGGGCCGGGGTTGCGGTACAGTATTCAACCGAAATGCGTTGCGCGTCCGTCTAGATACACTAGCCTTGTATGACGGGGTCGGTAGTCCACTGCGGTTCGAGTGTCGGCCGCGGGGGAAAATGCTGGAGCTGTTAACCACGTAGTAGGGGCGGCGGCAGCGGTGACGTCCAGGTCTAGCAGCAGAGTAGGTGCTTCTGTTCACCCGTATGGTGGAACCCTGGAAGCCGTTCAAAGTTGGACGACTTGGTAAATGTCCGCTTTCATTATGTGACTGCGACATCCGTGAAAGCCGAGCAAGGCAAAACAAGTACTAAGTGATATCTAATGCAGTGAATAGTATCAAGGATGAGGCAGTCAATTTTACAGGATTTTACATTTTAAAAATTATAAGGGAATGAGAATAATGTGACAAAAAAACAAGATAGAATTAAATGTAGGTAAAACTATCTAGGTACATTTAAATATGTTCGTGGAGGGAATGTAGGCCTAAGAATGATGTAAATATGTAAATAGTATTTATAATAAATAACAAGGCAAGTTAGATGCAACGCCCAGAGAAGAATTATCCGTTATTTTTTTGGAATAGAAGAAAGAACATATTCAAATGTACTCACGTCAGACTTTATGCACTGCACTTAGAATAAGGAAGTTTAAAAACTCACCCAGTCGGGGTATTTACAATGGGCACTAAAACTCACAACAGTATAGTAGAACGTAAGGTATAAATTATTAGTATAAGAATAATAGTTTGGTTGTGAAGAGCAATTCGTCCGCGCTTCACCAGTACCAAGTAGACGTCTGTTAGCGGGCGGTTCAAGGTCACCGCCGTTGCTCCTCTTGCCGCGCAAACTTCCAGTCGCTCGCTCATTGGCTGTGGCGCGCGGCTTACCGATAACTTTCGCCAAGACCGCTTGTGTATTGTTAAGAGCGGTTATTACCGTTTAAATCTATTGAATTTGAAATTAGTGGGTTAGTATTAATCAAAATATAAGTATTATATTATTATTAAAATAAAAATATTGCTAAGTAGTGCAGTTTACGTTTATTTTTGTTAGATGAAGGTAACGAACCGTTACATACCCCCCTTTTTAGGTTTGAATTTTTTCTAGGAAAAATTCAGAACTGCCTGTCTAGGTGAGCTTAAAATCCTTGACATGCCATGTCCCTAAGTTTCGCCCTGTCATGTCTTCAAGGTCATATACGAGCTTAGACCTTTTCGCTGTTATGCGACACTTGATGAATTTTGGAGCCAGTTTTTTACAAAATCGGCTATCTTTATCGCTCTGATAGAATGTACGCTTCCAAATTATGTCGCCTACATTAAATTCAACATTTTTGCGACGTAAATTGTAGTTGGTTGCGTTGCGGGAGTGTGCTTTAATAAGAGATAGTTGAACCTTGTCAAAAATTTTCTGAAGTACGCCTAGATTTTCTGCGTAAGAGTCACGAGGCGCAAAGACTATGTGGCTCTCTAGATCAGCATCTACATAGTGAGAACCATCACTCGGTAATTCACGCCCAAAAACAAGAAAGGAGGGTGTAAAACCTGTGACTTCATTAACCGCGCTATTCAAGGCAAATTGTATTTTGGGTATGTTAGTATCCCAAGACCGATGATCATTTTCGATAAAAGTTGACACAGCTGTCATTATTGTTTTGTTGTAGCGTTCAACAGTATTGATTTGTGGAGTGTAAAGTGGTGTATAGAAGACATTCGGTATATTGTAATGAGCAAATAAATCGCGCATCATATTGCTGGTAAGCTGTTTCCCGTTATCCATGATAATTGTGCTTGGAATACCATGTACTAGAAAAACATTTTCTTCCAAGATTTTGCTTATGATTTGGGATGTAGCACGTCTTATAGGGAATAACAAGCAGTATTTTGAGAAACAGCAGGTAATTACTAGAAGAAATGTGTTCTGTTTTCTAGTTACGGGCAAAATACCTACCAAATCAACACTGATCATTTGAAATGGGCGGCAACAATCCTTAGGCCTGCCCATTGTTCCAAGGGTTGTGTGATTTGGGTACTTGTAAGAAAGGCAAATTTCGCAACTACTGACGAAATTAGTGACATCTTTATGTAGGTTTGGCCAAAAGTATTTTAAGCTAAGTCGCTTGTGAGTTTTGAAGATGCCAAAATGACCAGCAGAAGGAGTTGCATGGTTCTGGGAAATTGTTTCCTGACGGTACTCAAGTGGAATCACTTCTTTCCATTCAAATTCTCTGGTAAGTGGATTCAAGGACTTCATATACCGGAACAATTTACCATTTTCGATGCGATAGTTAAGGAAGGATGTAGGGGAAGTCTGGCATCCTTTAAAAATATTTAAATACCACGAGTCGTTAGTAGGTTGCGTGGGTGTGTCTGGTAGGGGATCAATCGCAGATATGGGGACCGAGCGGCTTAAACTATCTGGCACGACATTTTCGCTGCCCTTCCTATGTTTGATATCAAAATTATACGCTGATAGACGCACACCCCATCTGGCCAGTCGCCCCGTAGGGTTGTTTAGATTTAAAAACCACTTGAGAGATGAATGATCAGTGTACACCGTGAACTTGAGGCCGTTTTCTAGGTAGCAGCGCCAGTGCTCTATAGCAAGGAGTACGGCTAATGCCTCTCGTTCAGTTGCACTATAGTTACGCTCTTGGTGTGACAAGGATTTACTCATATATGCTATGACTCTTTCCTGTCCATCTATAGTTTGAGTGAGCACAGCGCCGACCCCATAGTCGCTGGCATCCGTGTGAACCTCAAACATTTTGGAGTAGTCCGGACAGGTAAGTATAGGCGCGGAGATCAAGCACTTTTTGAGTTCCTGGAATGCTTTGTCAGTTTCAGAGGACCATGAAAAAGGTGGTGCATTTTTACCCTGGGATGTCAGCTTGTTTAAAGGTGCACATAGGCTGCTAAAATTGGGGATGAACCTACAATACCAAGATGCGGTTCCTATAAATCGTCGAACTTCCTTACGATTAGTCGGAGTAGGGTAATTCACAATCGATTGTACCTTTTCAGGGTCAGCGTGCAAGCCATTAGAGTCAACAACATAACCTAAATACTTTAGCTGTGATCTGAAGAACTGACTTTTTTCAAAGTTTATTGTCAGATTGGCCATTTTTCGTTTTTCAAGGACGCGTTTTAGTAGAGAAATGTGGTGTTCAAAGGTTTCTGACACGATTATGACATCATCCACGAATACGAATACTCTGTGTTCGAATTCGGGGCCATAAAACAGTTTATCTACTAACCTTTGCTGTGTCGCTGGCGCGTTAGTCAATCCAAAAGGCATGGACTTAAATTGAAACGTGCCTCGGGAGGGGATATAGAAAGCCGTCTTCTGTCTATCCTCTTCTTTTATTAACACCTGCCAAAAGCTTTTAGAGAGATCTACGCTTGAAAGGTATTTAGAGTCGCGTAAGTTGTCGAGGATTTCTGATATATAGGGGAGACTATAGGCGTCCTTTTTGGTAATCGCATTTAGTTTCCGGCTGTCGAGGCAGAATCGTAGTTCTCCATTCTTTTTCGGTGTTAAAAGAACTGGTGATGACCACGGGCTCTCGCAAGGCTCGACGATATCTTCTTTTAACATCTCATCCAATTGTTCGACAAGGATACGTTGTTTCTCCGGGGACATTCTATAATATCGCTGTCGAATGGGGGCAGCATCCCCAGTGTCTATAGAGTGTGTGATTAGAGATGTACGACTTAAACCACACTTTTCATATGAAATATCGTGAAACTCTGATATTATTGTGTCAGCTATCGATTTTTGTTCCTGACACAAGTGGTCGTAGGAAAATATAGTAACCCAAAAAGTCGCCAAAAATCCATGCCTAGGATTAAGTCATGTTTCACACTTGGCACTGCGTATGCCCGAAGAATTAAGGTCTTACTTTGGAAAGTAACAGGGAGGTGGATTACTCCAATGGAGTCAAGTTGTTCACCACCTGCGGCTATGAAACTAGTTGAGTCACCAGTTTCCAATTCCAAACCAGTCTTGAGTAGACTTTCATGACTACCGTTACCTAGAATAGTTGCAGACGAACCAGTATCTAGGAGACCAGTAAACGGTGCGTTATTCACGCTTATAGAGACATAAAGTCTAGATCTATTAACATGATCAAGATTATCACGGATTGTTGAGACAGTATTAAAAGTAGAAAATTTAGAGACAAAACTCAACCATTCCTTCCACTCTGCTATGCTAGTTTTATTTTGAACTATTGGCTCTAACACGCTGTTTCCACAATCCTGATATACTAGTTTTTTGATTTAGTAGTACCATTGCATTCGGGGCATTCTACTGAACGAAACCCTTTTTTTCCGCGTTTAAAACAAACGATATAGCGTTCTTCCTTGCATGTTTTGAGTGTGTGACTATTCGTTCTACATCTAGGGCAGTACATTGGTCTAAGTTGGTCAGAAGGATTCGCCGCCAAAGCTTATACACCAATGTTTTGGATCGGGTGCGATTCATTCTCACCAAGGGAGTTAATATTTGGATAAGGCTTAGTATAAGTATTAGTGTTAGAATTATACGTGTGTTTCTGATTGTAGCTGTCTTGGCGAAATTTATTCTGCAGAGTAGTCGGTACGGACGTAGTATGTTTATATGCGAATTCAGGAGCTAACGTTGAGTTGGTCGCTTTAGGCGGCTCATGAAAGTGAGTAAATCGCGATTGAACATTTTCATAATTACGGCATACGGATTTTAGCGCGTCAATAGTCTGGATTCCAGGAGATGCAGCCAGCGAGCCAGCGTAACATGGACGTATATTATGCAGCAATATATCTAGTTTTTCCTCCTCGGATAAGGGTTTGGTGAGGCGGGAAAACATGCCATCCATTATTATATTTTCATGCTCCCCTTGAGTGCGCGATCGAATTTCAGCAGCGAATCTATAATCGTAGTCATTGCTGCTGAAATCCTCTTTAAGCAGTTTGCAAAGTTCTTGCCAGGATGCTGCCCTATCTTTGTTGCATCTATACCAATGTAAGGCGTCGTCTGCAAAAATGTCAAAGGCCGATGACAAGATCTTATCGTAGGAAATACCCCTAGCAAGTACAAACTCCTCAACTTTTTGTATGAAAGAACGTACACATGATTTGCCTGAGTATCTGAGTTTGCTAATATCGGCTGTTAGGCTACGTTCACAAGTGACAGATATGGCCGGACCTTCATGAGCAGTTTCCGCAAGCGCAGAAGTAGTTGCGGATCTGGTCTGAGGTTGAAGATTTTGGGGTTTGAGACTATTAAGGTCTTTGTACTGCGAGTTGAGGCTCGTAAGGCAGGCTTTGTGGAGATCTGCAACCTCCGAAAGAGCAGAAACTCTATTAAGACGGTGGTAAACATGGTTTAAAAGATTTTCAATTCTAATATATAAGTTTTTATCAAATTTAGATTTGAGAGCAGTAAGGTTAGAATGAGACTTTATTAAAGATTCTTTAATGGCTTTTAAATCATCCGAAGGTTCTAGGTGAGACTCAAGTATGTCTTCGGATGGCAGTAACTGTGACAATTTAACTATTTGCTTCCTAAGTTCTTGTACCGATTCGCCTGAGCCACCGCGAAGCTCAACTTCATACTCCAATTCCGCCTTTTGGAGTGACAAAAACTTAATAGGGTGACCCATTGTGCAGGTTGGGTGAGTTTTCAAACAGGAAAATGACAATGAAGACACTTACACTAATTTGCAGAAGCGGAAGCAACCAAGTCTACTTAAAATTATTGATCGACTATTGTGTGGGTAGGTCAATTTAATAATGAACAAATTATTGACTTGGAACAGTTAAAGATAATAAGGACATATTACAATAAGATAGTACACAAAAAAAAATAATCTCACACAATATTCAATTTGACACAAAAATCAGTCTTAAGAACTAATGTTGTAGCCCACACCAAAGAAAACTATTAACAGCAACAAGAAGTGCAACGCAAATCGGTAAATAATGTTACTTTGAGTTGGGCGCCATTTGACACGCTTTATCTTGCCCTGCCTACCTTACTCTAGTCAGGTATGAATGGTAAGTGAAAGGCAAGAAAAGGTTAACAAAATTTAATACGTAAAACAATAATAACAAAAAGGGGGGTAGCTCAATTAGAGGAAAAAATAGTTCCGATAATCTGTTAAGTTATAATAAAATAAAAGAGGGTAATTTAGAAAACAGTTAGACAGGGCCGGGGTTGCGGTACAGTATTCAACCGAAATGCGTTGCGCGTCCGTCTAGATACACTAGCCTTGTATGACGGGGTCGGTAGTCCACTGCGGTTCGAGTGTCGGCCGCGGGGGAAAATGCTGGAGCTGTTAACCACGTAGTAGGGGCGGCGGCAGCGGTGACGTCCAGGTCTAGCAGCAGAGTAGGTGCTTCTGTTCACCCGTATGGTGGAACCCTGGAAGCCGTTCAAAGTTGGACGACTTGGTAAATGTCCGCTTTCATTATGTGACTGCGACATCCGTGAAAGCCGAGCAAGGCAAAACAAGTACTAAGTGATATCTAATGCAGTGAATAGTATCAAGGATGAGGCAGTCAATTTTACAGGATTTTACATTTTAAAAATTATAAGGGAATGAGAATAATGTGACAAAAAAACAATGATAGAATTAAATGTAGGTAAAACTATCTAGGTACATTTAAATATGTTCGTGGAGGGAATGTAGGCCTAAGAATGATGTAAATATGTAAATAGTATTTATAATAACAAGGCAAGTTAGATTGCAACGCCCAGAGAAGAATTATCCGTTATTTTTTTGGAATAGAAGAAAGAACATATTCAAATGTACTCACGTCAGACTTTATGCACTGCACTTAGAATAAGGAAGTTTAAAAACTCACCCAGTCGGGGTATTCACAATGGGCACTAAAACTCACAACAGTATAGTAGAACGTAAGGTATAAATTATTAGTATAAGAATAATAGTTTGGTTGTGAAGAGCAATTCGTCCGCGCTTCACCAGTACCAAGTAGACGTCTGTTAGCGGGCGGTTCAAGGTCACCGCCGTTGCTCCTCTTGCCGCGCAAACTTCCAGTCGCTCGCTCATTGGCTGTGGCGCGCGGCTTACCGATAACTTTCGCCAAGACCGCTTGTTGTTAAGAGCGGTTATTACCGTTTAAATCTATTGAATTTGAAATTAGTGGGTTAGTATTAATTAAAAAAAAAAAAAAAAAACGACAGCGGGAGCGAGATTGTTTTATTCTATGTAAATATAATCATATATTTGTGATATCAAGATCTACCATAAAACATCTGACAAGCACTTGACCACTATAATAAATACGGCCTAAGATAGATTGATAAAACAATGAACTAATTTAATTAAAAAAAGTGGGAGCATGAAAGCTACACGATAGATGTGAAACTTCCAAGTTCATTCAATTAAATGCTCAACATCACTAATTATTTTTTTTACAACTCCATTTATTGAACTTTAGCGAATACATCTTCATAGTTACGCCGTTCTAATAGAGGGTGTTTATAAATATTAAATATAACATGACGCTTACGTCACTTCCGCTGCTTTCGGACCGAGACGCTACGTCACATCCGTCAAATGTTCACTTCAGTAATAATTGTCAAATGTCCAATAATTCTTAAAGGTAGAGAAAACATTCAACATGGTATCCCGAGCGCTGAACCTATACGAGGACCCGACGACGCCGCCGCGGGCGCCGCTCAGTGACATCGAGTTCAGAGCGTTCTTGGACACAGTAGGGCAGATTACTAACACTACCAAACTGAGAGAGGTCATCTACTGCGGAGGAATCGATCCTAGTCTAAGGTATTTTATAACCGGCTTCACAAAAAAGGAGGAGGTTCTCAATTCGTCGGTTTTTTTTCTTTTCTTATGTATGTTCACCAATTACTCTGAGGTGCCTGAACCTAAGTATTTGAAAAAGAATTCCAGGGTTTCCCTTTAAATTTTAACGAAATGGGTCGAGCTGTTTTTAATATATTAACAAAAATCATCGATGTATTTGTATACCTCGATGACATGATACTGGCTATACTGCTACTGGCTACTTGACTAGCGCGACGTTTGAAGTCGGTTCTTCTAGTTTTTTAAACGATCTTAAATTATTGTATACAGGATGTTTGGCGCATGGACCGACAGGATTTTTTTGGTGGTTGGAGGGATCATGCGCTGGTTATCCCCGATAAACTTTATGTTCTAAGAGTCACGGCAAAACGCGATTCATAACTTCAATCGAAAACTGTCGAAAGCTAACTTCGGCAATCTTCTGGGGTTTTTTTAAATACCTTATAGGTTGTTGTAACGTTTGACCACTATCTCACCTGTTGGTAAGTGATGATGCAATCGAAGATAGACAGCAAGATGGTTTTCCGAAATTATAGAGCGTATTCGTTTACCGAGGGTGCATGATTATGTTAGAAAATTGTATGTATGAAAATGTAAAATATATTATTTCTAACAAGTGACTTATTTATTTTAAAACTCATTAGTTACTGTTTTAAATTAAATAAAAAAATAAGTATAAAATAAGCATATTTTAGGCGACTTTAAGTTTATACTTCGTAAACGCAAAATAAACGAAGCGTAGAACAGCTAGGTGGAGCGATGATATACGCAAGCTGGCTGGCAGCGGTTGGAAACAAGGAGCTCCGTGTCGTGCCGTAGGAGAGGCCTATGTCCAACAGTTGACGAATACTGGCTGTTAATGATGATGATGAAGCGCAAAGTGTATAAATCCTTGAGCCATGAGTGCCTTAAAAGTCTTAGTGTGTGTGTACTAAGATATTTTTTTTGTCACTTTATATTTCAGAAAAGTAGTTTGGAAACATATCCTGAATGTGTACCCCGAGGGCATGACTGGTAAAGAGAGGATGGACTATATCAAGAGGAAAGCAAACGAATATTATGCGCTACGAACGAGATGGAAAGACTGCATACAAAAAGGAATGGTAAAGAAAAAAAATTAAATAAGGCATGCGTTTTTGTATCGCGTAGAAATATAATTATACTAGCTGTACTCTTTAGCTGGGCCAGTGTTAAAAACCAATAGTAATCAATATCCTGTTTAGATCAAGCTATAAACTATATGTAAATATAATGCGTTCTGGCAGCTATCCTACTAGCGTGCTTACCATCTTCGACCGCATCATCACTTATCAACAGGTGAGATGGTGGTCAAACGCTAGCCTATAACATATTAAAAAAATATGCCAAATTTTATTCAAATCCGTTAGCCGTTTTTGCGTGATTGAAAAACATAACATTACGGTGTTCCAGCAACACACAGCCCTTGAGAATCACTAGGCCTAGCGTGTTTACTATCTTCGACCACATCTTCGCTTACCACCAGGTGAGATAGTGGTCAAATGCTTGGGTAGCTGGCCAGGTGCCCACTAGATAGTGCTATGCCAGGAGTTGAAGGTTTCTTAACAATTATTTCGTTCACCGGAGAGCCACTGTAAAATGCGCACATACATCTTTCGAACCCGCTACCTCTGGCGTTAAAGCCGACCGTTCTTCCACTACACCACTGGGCCCTCAAAGACTTGCATTTATAATATTGATGGTATTTTCAGGTAAACCCCGACTTGGCCTACGTGACTGGAATGGTTCGCAAGGATGTTCTGCGTACAGACAGACATCACAACTTCTATGCCGGCAGCGATGACAATCAGAACATTGCCTCGTTATTTAATATATTGACTACGTAAGTTATACCCTTGTCTAGTGAGTTTTATGTTATCGAAGAAAACTGGAATTTTGTTATAATAGGGTATATTACTCTATATGAGGGAAAATCTAAAAATATATTATTGAGATAGCTTAGGCAAAAAGCAGACGGAAAACGTAAGTTTTAGTTTATAAAATAGTAAACTACATTTTAAAATTCAATTCAAAGGTTTCAGGTTTTTTAATCTGTTTTATAACACCATTAAATTGTAGTCGCCATGTTATTACGTCATACGGCCATGTAAACTTAGAAGTGTCAACTGTCAACTATCATATCACTGCATTTGTTTACACAGCCAACTGACGTCATGACCATAGAGCAATATGGCGTCCACTGCGTCCAACGTTTTCGTCAAATTACGCGTAAAATTTGAAAATGCAAAATTTAAATGCATTTTTATGGCAATTAACGATTGAATAAAACATTTGTGAGTTTTTTAATAGTTAATTAGCTCTACATAATCTAATTGTGAATCTCGAAGATCGAGCTCAGTGGCGTGCCATAGGTGAGGCCTATGTCCAGCTGTGGACGGAAATAGGCTGATGATGATGTTGATGAATCTAATTGTGACACTTTTCAAAAATGGGTGTAATCTGAATCAGTGTATTTCCCGCAATGGAAAGTGTGCGGATGCATTGCAAGAACATGGTACCCTAGACCTGATGCTAGGGCATCCCCTGGAATCTGCAGAATAAATACACAATACGTATTCTCTGGGCTTTATTTTGTACTCATTATCTTTACTTAGTATAAAACTAAGCCGATCCCGCTGTCTGTACGCTTAGATCTTTTAAACTTCGCAACGGATTTTTATGCAGTTTTCAGCAAGAGATAGTGATTCAAGAGGAAGGTTTATAGCCTGTATTAAACGCGGGCAAAACCGCGGGGTGCAGCTACTTATTTATAAATAATCTAGTTTTCGTCGCGCATCGTCATTTTAAAATATGAGCAAAAATGCTGATCCTTACTAATATTATAAATGCGAAAGTAATGAAATTTGGTACACAGATAGTCTAGAGCCTGAGTAAGGACAAAGGCTACTTTTTAATGCGTAAATAAGTTTGTAAGGGGTTGAAAGGGGGGATGAAAAGTTGTATGGAAGTATCGTCATTTTTAGAGCTAGAAGCTTTGAAACTTATTTTTAGGCTGTTGATTAGATATAAATAAATATGACATGCAAAGTTTGAAAAAGTTTTACCCTCAAGGGTGTGTAAAATAACAATAGGGAATAGGGGATGAAACTTTGTATGGAAATATGTAAGGTTTATGTGAATGTTCTACTCAACGGATTTAAATGAAATTTGGTACACAGATTCTAGAGCCTGAGAAAGGACAGTCTTCTTTTTAATGTGAAAAAAGGGTTGAAAGGGGGGATGAAACGTTGTATGGAAGTATCGTAATTTTTAAAGCTAGAAGCTTGAGACTTATTTTTTAGGCTGTTGATTCGATATAATTAAATATGACATTCAAAGTGTGTGAGGGGTAAGGGAGAGTGGAAGGGGAGGGTAGGGGAAGTGAAGGGGGAAGGGGAGTGGAGGGGAGGTAGGTGGATGTGAGGGGAAGGGGGGAT
The DNA here is from genome assembly GCA_954871355.1 of Cabera pusaria. Taxonomy (NCBI): domain Eukaryota; kingdom Metazoa; phylum Arthropoda; class Insecta; order Lepidoptera; family Geometridae; genus Cabera; species Cabera pusaria. The sequence goes on from OX940887.1 coordinate 21,497,401, forward strand.
TAGCGTGGCGTGGTAGGGTGCGGTGTAGCTGGGATAAGAATGTGTCTTTTAGTTAATGCTACCCAAAGACACTCAGGAACTCGCGGAAATCTCACTCAAGGAAATCGCGCGCACAGCTAGTCATACTTATTTTTAATACACTCAAATGCCGTATTACTTGGCTTGGCGATAAACCCATAACATAACATCAAATTATAATTGACACAGTTTTTGTTCCCACAGGTACGCGTTAAACCACCCTACAGTAAGCTACTGCCAAGGTATGTCAGACCTCGCTTCTCCTCTGCTAGTCACAATGGGAGACGAAGCTCACGCCTACATCTGCCTCTGTGCTCTCATGACCCGCCTATACCCCAACTTCCTCCTGGACGGAGAAGCCATGACCCTCAAATTCACCCATCTCACTGAATCTCTCCAAGTATACGACCCAGATTTCTACAACTACCTAAAGTCCCAGCAAGCCGATGATCTGTTATTCTGCTATAGATGGCTCCTTCTAGAAATGAAGCGGGAATTCGCGTTCGATGACGCGTTAAGAATGCTCGAGGTGCTGTGGGCGTCGCTGCCTCATAAGACCCCTACAGTAGAGCTTTCCTTGAAGGAGAAGGAATTCGATCCCGTAATAGAGCTGGACGAGGATCCCCCGCCCGTCAGTCCGTTGTTAAAAGCTCCGAGAGAAAACGCATACACTAAAGTGTGCGCAATCCGAAGACAAAGCTCCAGCTTCAACATTGCCTCGAAGACCCCCAAACTGGCCACCTGCAAACATTTAAACCACAGCCTCGACGAAAACGTGACGCGCAACGCGACCGCCACCCTCAAACATTCCAAAGAATTCCAGAGCCTGGACGACGCCGCGCTTCAACAGAAATCCAAGTTAGATAGGAACGAAGAAAAAACGAAAGAGAACGGCTCCGCGAGAGAAAGCAAATCCTCGAATAGACGGAGTATGAAGAGCGTGCCCGAACACGGGAAGGCTTCCGAGGCACCCGAAGGGTTGACCACAACGGCCTGGTCCAGTACCGGTAATCTAGTGAACGGGACCTCGCTCTCCGACCAGAAAAACACTCCCCTGGGGAACCAGGTCCGCCTCCTCCGGGACAGGATATCCGTGCACAACAACAAGTTCTTCTCCTCCCTGGACAAGCTGGACGACCCGCCGAGCGCCGACGGGAAACCCAAAGTGAAAATGATCAAAAACCTAAACGAGTTCCTAAACTTCGCGACCGGCAGCAAGGTGGGCGCCGTCACGCAGGAGAAGCTGCAGCGGACGCGCTCCGTCATCGAGCGCAGCACCACCAAGGACTGCCCCAGGATCACGCTGACCAAAACCGCGGCCGAGGACGGAAAGCCGCCTCTCACCAGGGAAGAGAAGATCGCCAACAGACTGAACAAGAACATATACGACGCCAACGACGGCAGCAGCCCCGACGACTCGCAGGAGTACTACCCCATGACGACCTCCATGACGAGAGAACTGAGACTCGAGTTGGAGCACTTGGACCGACAAGTGTTCGGCAACTCGTACGTGGACCGGTGCAGCATGGTGTGCGACTCTCCCTCCGAGTCCACCGGCACCGAGGAGAGGGCCGCCGACGAGCGCACCGAGATCCGACAGGAGGCCGTGGACGCGCGCGACCCGCGCCCCAACCTCGTGGAAGTCTCGGAGGCAGTGAAGCGGTCGCCGCCGCTCGACACCGCGAAGTGGAACGCTCGCAGCGCGGAGGACATCTACCTGTGGGAGAACCCGCTGCACAGGAACACGGCGAGCGCGCGCACCGCCGCCAGCTGCCCGCACACGCCGGACGAACAGGCCGACCTCGACTTCGACGGCGACACCGGCGAGATATTCGAGGAGCACTCCGGCAAGAAGTCCGTCACTCCGATCAGGTTGCTCAGGAAGAATCAGTCGCTCGAGCCTCGAGAATCCTTCCGACGACCGAAAGAGACGCACGTGCCGTCGAGCGAGTCGGACTCCTCGGAGAAGGAGCACGCCGAGGGCGGGGATCCCGCGAGAGACGACAACCGGCAGGACGCGTCGAGGTCGCAGAAGTTCTTCTCGAGCATGTCTCAGGAGCTGGAGAACGCGAAACGTAACTGCGAATCGTTGCTGACCGCGAAGCAGCCGAACCTGCACAGCGTGGCTTCCACCATCAACAACTTCCAGAAGAAGTACGAGGTGTTCAAGCCTCCCGTCAAAAACGTGACGGTGACGTCCTCGGGCGGGGATAACTCGACTAAATTTAGTATAAGCGGGCTGCCGCCGCCGACGGCTTTCGGTGGCGGAAACCCCTTTCTCATGTTTCTATGTCTCACGGTGTTACTACAGCACCGGGACTACATAATGAGGAATCGCATGGACTACAACGAGCTCGCGATGCATTTCGACAAAATGGTGCGCAAACACAACGTGAACAGGGTACTGAATCAGGCGCGACAGATGTACGCAGTCTACTTGAAACATCAGACGCACCACGCCGCCGATGTCACTACATAACGTTTATGATTTTTAAAGGATCTCTTCTAATAATTTTGTTGCTCATAAGTAAATTAAGTAATTTGTATACAAGTATTATCTTTGATGTAACTGTGTATCGGTTTTGTTGATCGCTACATACTGACTGTCTTGTCAGTCTCGTCTTGATGTTATTTTTTCGTGCAATTTATGTATTGATGATCGCTTGCCAGATATTGAACTTCACGTCTGTCACTTGTTACTTTGGATGTTACAACTAATACTTCTTACATACACAGCACACACTGTCGAGCGCTTCCCGAGATATTGTTGGGATTAAAACTATTCAATACGTGTTTATAAATTAATAACGCTATCAAGCGGGCAGCTTTTTTCCAAGATTCAACGTTCAATATTTTATGAATTTATAGCATTTTGACGTCATGACTCAGCTTAATATTATTTAGCTTAGCTTTTATTATATATTTTAAACATTTAATTTATTGGTGAATAATAATTCCAAAGAGCTTTTATTTGACAACTGATTGTGATATTTTTATTTTTAGAATATATTTTTATACTTGCGTTTCATAATGATATTAGACTATAGTGCACAATCACCATTGGAAGATATGTAAAATAGGTATTTTAGATTTCCAAGACGTATTTTTAGACATGCATACATCTTACAAAAGATATATGATAAAATGATGTACTTACTATGTATAATAAATGATCTAGTCTTTCAAATCATTATACAGAAGATTGAACTGATGCGATATATTTATCGATATCAAATGTAATTTAACATATTTTTCTTGCTTGTAAACAGCTTGCGGCCCTAGCGGCTATCTTCATATTCAATTGATATTATAAACTTGCAAACTAAATACATAATCAAAATGTTCTCTCTGTATATTTTCAATTCTAAGATAATATTGTAGCTTAGAGTGTAAATAAATATCAACTTGGCAAGTATTTGTATTTTGTGTTTCTTTCTTTACTCTCATGGATTTGTTTAGCCCACGTAGTGACATTTAACCTTTATAATTTATGATCGTACGAAAAAACTGACTTCACATGCCGCGATAGCCAAGTTCTGGCTACTTATAATCGTGTCATCAAAATATACAAATTTGCTTATATTGTTTATCTCCATATCTCCGGCTATAATTATCAGATCTCGATAAAATTTGAATGGGACCAAACGGGAGGCATAATCCCTCAAACAAAAAAATCTGCCGGAGATTTTTTCTTCTGAGATTTGACGGAGTTCTGAAGTATGTATGACACATAAAAAAAAGAAATAATAATGTTGTTTTTTATTATTATTGAACGATAGTCAAGAATCTATCTACTCTTAGCAAATAATGAAGTCGCTAGGAGTGTAAGAGCGTTTGTCCACAGCAACGGTGCGGCGGTGGACAGGTCCTGCCTACCGCAGATAGGTAGATAGGGTCGGGGTAAGTAAAAGTAAATGTAAGGTCTTACTTTTATATTGCCTATTAAGTTACTCAGCCGCACAAGAAGAGCTTTACAAGAATTAGGAGCGGCACTGGCCTGCTAGTCCGTCCGGTGCGATGGGACCCCTTCCCACAGCTGGGAGGGTGAGCGACTACAATTCAGCTCGCGCGCAGCCTTAGTAAGCGGCGACGTGAGCGATGGCCAGCGTCGAGTGGTAGGCACAGGGTGTAGGTAGGTAGGCACTGCAGGTACCTTGCTCCTGGTTTAAGACCCAGCTCCCTGTTTAAGACCTGGAATCAACGTCGGTACGGCATTAGCGCTCGTCCTCAACTTAGCTGATCTGCCAGCGTGCAGCGTCGTGATAGGTAGGTACCTGCGGCTCAGTCCGATGATTACGGTTAGTTAGAATAACCGCAGTCAGCGTACCGTGGCAGAACAGCTTACACAGTTTTATAGGCTCGTATGATAATGAAAACTCACCCCAGCGGGTCTTCCAGAATACGTAGTACTTAAAAAGTGTGGAGGCAGGCGCGTGCGCGTTCAGCGCGCGATCAGTAACTAGTGGCCGAGGCAGGCGATCGAATGAGCTCGAACCATCGGAACAATAGAAGCGGTTTTTGGGGTCCGTAGGACAGGCAACCCGAGCCATTTAGCGTTTGCTTTTGAACTCACGAGTTCCGTAGGAAATCATTAAGTTTTGATTTTTAAGTAGGTATTAAGTTAGTAAATAAATACTTTATATTGTATAATTTGTGTAGTTTTTAGTGTAGTATTTAATATTTTTAATAAGTTTTATTTAGATGTTTTAGACTTTTATTATTTAACCTAGATTTAGTAACGGCGCTAGACGCAACGTTACAGTACCCCCAAAAACAGTAGGATTTTTCCTATTACAGAAAAATCCGACTTACTACCTAATATCTTAGTACTATTCCTACATTCATAATTACTTTCATACTTCACCTTTGATTATTTAGTTCATATTGTCTTCAGTAATCTTAGAAAGTCCTGAGACCCTTACATACAGAGTAATCGTGCGTAGAACACTTTTACCCAAAATAGCCAAACAGAGTTTATTGTTTTAGAGACAACAACTCATAATAATGGGTCTATTTCTACATTCATAATTACTTTCATACTTCATCTTGCTTATTGTCTACAGTAATCTTAGAAATTCCTGAGACCCTAACATTCAGAGTAATCGTGCGTAGAACACTTTTACTCAAAATAGCCAAGACAGAGTTTATTGTTTTAGAGACAACAACTCATATAGGTAGCTAGGTTACGTTTTTCAAGCATGTAGGTACAGTTAACGTTAGTTTAGTTTATTAATATTTTCAGTTTTAATTTAGTTGCTTTTTTTTTCTTTTTAATTGTAATTTATGTAGGCTGAGTTGTAAGTAAGAAATAGGATGTACTTCTTTAAAATTATAACATTGATAAGTATCTGAACATCAGAACATTGTAAGTTAGACAAGATTTTCCAGTCAATTAAACATTTTATATATTTTTTTTTTATTCCTGTAATATTACGTAGGTTAGTTGAGTATAAAGTTTAACATTAAGTATGTCGACTATAATTCTGCATCGTAGCAAATTTAATCATTTTTTTTTTCAATTAGACAATTGTTATAATATAATTCAAAAATATATATTGAGTAGGTACGAGGTATATATTTATTTTAAATTTAAATAGGTTACATTTTATAGATTATTATTATTCTTTTTAGTTAATTTAGTTGATTGCGCAGCCTCAGCACAGTACTAGCCGGTTTCTCGCCTTTAATTAGAACTTCATACGAAAGTTTGTTTTTATTCAGCAATAAAAAAATTATAGGGTGAGTTTCCATTGTAAATCAGCAGGTAGGTATCAATGAAGAAAAATGATAATGATATACAATGATTGAGTAAGAAGTAATTAGATCACTGCAATAAATTACACAGTACAAAAACAATACAATTAGTCAAAACAAAATCTAAAATACCACACCTGTGTACAAAACTACAGTTGAGCAGCAACCCTAGAGCGCTAAATAAAAATGCTGTCTGTTACAAATAAAATCTAACTACGATTTGGTGATTCAATTAGCTAAGTAGATGAATATAGTGTGCAAAATTTGTAAAAAGATCAGTGAAAATATTGCGAACCGTTACGTAGAACGATTAATATTAATAAAAGTAACAAGAGGTAGGTAGGAACTAAAAGTATTATTTCGTATTTACTTTTACATTTACCATGCTAATATACGTAACAGTTTACATAAATTACCTCATGAAATGTACAATGAAACGAATGATAACACAATAAGTGGAAAACAATATTTACGAGAAATTATTAATGTTAAAAAAAATGTAGGTAGGTAAGTCACTAAGTGGTACGTACCGGTTCGACTGTAGAAAATCACCACTCGTTCACACGTAGGTATTACTAAAATGGCGGCTGACTGCTAAGTTATTTTAGAAAAAAAATGCTTGATTGCTTGGCTGAGTAACTAAGACACGTAAAGGGCGCCACTGCGGCGGTGGATAGGTCCTGCCTACCGCAGATAGGTAGATAGGGTCGGGGTAAGTAAAAGTAAATGTAAGGTCTTACTTTTATATTGCCTATTAAGTTACTCAGCCGCACAAGAAGAGCTTTACAAGAATTAGGAGCGGCACTGGCCTGCTAGTCCGTCCGGTGCGATGGGACCCCTTCCCACAGCTGGGAGGGTGAGCGACTACAATTCAGCTCGCGCGCAGCCTTAGTAAGCGGCGACGTGAGCGATGGCCAGCGTCGAGTGGTAGGCACAGGGTGTAGGTAGGTAGGCACTGCAGGTACCTTGCTCCTGGTTTAAGACCCAGCTCCCTGTTTAAGACCTGGAATCAACGTCGGTACGGCATTAGCGCTCGTCCTCAACTTAGCTGATCTGCCAGCGTGCAGCGTCGTGATAGGTAGGTACCTGCGGCTCAGTCCAATGATTACGGTTAGTTAGAATAACCGCAGTCAGCGTACCGTGGCAGAACAGCTTACACAGTTTTATAGGCTCGTATGATAATGAAAACTCACCCCAGCGGGTCTTCCAGAATACGTAGTACTTAAAAAGTGTGGAGGCAGGCGCGTGCGCGTTCAGCGCGCGATCAGTAACTAGTGGCCGAGGCAGGCGATCGAATGAGCTCGAACCATCGGAACAATAGAAGCGGTTTTTGGGGTCCGTAGGACAGGCAACCCGAGCCATTTAGCGTTTGCTTTTGAACTCACGAGTTCCGTAGGAAATCATTAAGTTTTGATTTTTAAGTAGGTATTAAGTTAGTAAATAAATACTTTATATTGTATAATTTGTGTAGTTTTTAGTGTAGTATTTAATATTTTTAATAAGTTTTATTTAGATGTTTTAGACTTTTATTATTTAACCTAGATTTAGTAACGGCGCTAGACGCAACGTTACAACGGCACCGGGACGTCACCGGCACCGAGATTTTTTCGGGCCGGTTTGAAAATGATATGCCGGCGATCGTTTGTCCACCGCCACCGATTCCGGTGGTTCTGTTTCTTCTAGCTGTCATGCGTGGCAGATGCGTTTCCATGGAAATAAAACAAACAACCTCAGATAAAAAAAACAATAACCCAAAGAGAATTAGTGGAGTGCCTAGGGAGTGCCGTAAGGTTTATTCCTCGGAATCCAGGGCCAGTCAATGAATCTTTATAGAAACTTTTGTATTGTGTTTCTAACAATATATAAAAAAAAGTTTAAAAAACATTTTTACCTGATCTTTTTTTTTCAGTTTTATTTTATGTTTATTAGTTTAAAGTTATATCTTGACAATTGTTTTATAGTGACACTTTGTCCCAGACACATTTCTGTCCAATGCTGGACATAGGCCTCACCTATGGCACGCCACTGATCTCGATCTTCAACTCTTTGTTTCCAACCGCTGCCAGCGAGCTTGCGTATATCATCGCTCCACCTAGCTGGAGCGCGCCCTACACTCAGTTTACCAAGCCACGGTCTCCACTCTAGAACAGACGTGTTCTAGACCCCAACGGTTACCTATCGGTTCTACGCCCACTGCCACTTCAGCTTGCTAATCCTTTGAGCTACGTCGATAACTTTGGTTCTCTGACGGATGACCTCGTTTCGAATTCGAACCCTCAGAGATAATACGAGCATAGCCCTTCCCATAGCTCGCTTTGAATTGGTGAACCAGTCGTACTGTGGGTGTCCACGTCTTGGCTCCGTAAGTAATAACATGTAGGACGCACTCGTTAAAGTCTTTCGTCTTTAGGATTTGTGGTATGGGCGATGAAAAGACTCGACGAAGTTTTCCAAATGCTGCCCATCCCTGCTGTATCCTTCTGCGAGCTTCCTTCTCGAAGTTGTTTTTACCCAATTGCAAGATTTGCTCAAGGTATACGTATTCGTGAACAACTTCGAGAAGAACTCCGTTTAGGGCAATCGGTTCCGGGACAACATGTTCATTGAACATGATCTTGGTCTTATCCAATACTTAATACTCAATCATTTATTGCGTTCATAATATTTAATGTTATCCAAGTTCATCTGGAGGTCGATGCGTGCAGAAGAATCAGCCAGGGTGGTTAGCATGTATTGCAAGTCCTGCACGGTTTCAGCCATGATGGCGATATCGTCCGCAAACCTAAAGTGTGAGAGGTGCTCGCCGTTTGTATTTATGCCCCGTCCTTTCCAACCCAGCGTCTTGAACATATCCCCCAGAGTGTTAGTAAACAATTTTGGGGAAATAACGTCCCCTCGTCTCACTCCTCAGTGTAAGGGGATATGTTCTCTCAGTCTGCTGATTTTGTACTTGGACGGTCATAGTCACGGCGTTATACAGGCCTCTCAGTACTTGGACTTATTGCTAATCAACTTGGCACCGTTGTAGAGACTCCAGAACAGAACAGGTTTCTAGAGAGTCAAATGCTTTCTCATAGTCCACAAACGCAAGGCACAGGGGCTCGGGTCTTCTGTATAACCAGTTGCACTGTATGTATGTGGTCTATAGTGCGATATTCTCCTCGAAACCTCCACTACGCGCGAGACGATTTGTGATGACTCTCGAAAACAACTTATAGACCTGACTCAAGAGTGAAATGGGTCGATAGTTCTTGAAGAGGGTCTTGTCTCCTTTCTTAAAAAACATAATGACCACACTCTTGCTCCACGCCTTTGGAATTTTCCCCGAAAAGCGGACGGAATTAATTATACGCTGCAGCTGTACCAGCGTTGGAGTTCCACTCCAACTCTCCGGGGGCTTTTCCATTTTGAAGTTGTTTGAGAGCCATCACAATTTCGTCCAGGCTGACCTCTGGCAGATCCTCGGTATAGTGGCGGGTAAGAGTGGCTCCAGGATCTTCAGACAGGGGTTGGGGACGGGACGCTTGCGAGGTATATGGCCGTAAAAGTCTCGAACCTCCCTAAAAATCTCCGGCATAGAAGCGACGACTCTCCCGTTAGATGTGGTCAACTTTGTCAGATGGCTTCGACCCAGCTGTTGAACAAAAACTTTTGACCCCCGGTTTCGCTTGATCGCTTCTTTAATAAAGAGTGTGTTGGAGCTCCGGAGTTCACGTCTTACCAGCTTAGAGATTTTTTTGTTCAAATCCCGTTGATCTGACGAAGTGACTGTGGGGTTTTCTCGTCGCTTCTGCATTAGCTGCACAGATTCTTCTGAAAGCTTATACTTCTTTCCGGCACCTCGCTTCTCGAAGAATTTCGTCCCCTCCCTCGTAATGTGTATATAGTTCATAATATTTTTTGTTGTAAATTATTATTAACCGACTTCAAAAAAAGGAGGAGGTTTCTCAATTCGACCGCATTTTTTTTTTTTTTTGTTTTTTTTTTTTTTTTTTTTTTTTTGTTTGTTCGCGGATAACTTCGTCGTTTATGAACCGATTTCGATTATTCTTTTTTTGTTCGAAAGGAGATATCCCAAGTGTGGTACCATGGTAATTTTATCGAGGTATGATAAGTATCTCCAGAGATATTGAGATAAACATCTCAAAATTGGTACTGAAAATGAATAGCGCGGCATTGAAGTCGGTTGTTTTTTAGTTTTTAAACGATATTATTTTAAGCGAAATAATAATAAATTAACGTTGAAGTTAATATGCAAATATCTAATACTATAAGAATCTTTGTCCTGACATACTGACTGACTGACTCACTGACAGACAACGCACAGCCTAAACCGCTGGTCGTAGAGACTTGAAATTTGGAGGGTATATTTGTCTTAGTACGTAGGGGTGTACTAAGAAGAGAAGAGGATGAAATGGGGGTTCAAAGTTTGTATGGAGAAACAAGATTAGATAGTCTTTTCTATCCGAAACTTCACACAAGTGCTTCAGTACAAAAATAAGTAAATACGTGTTTCAGGTTTTTTTGAAATTCCACCCCTAAGAGGGTGAAATGGGGTAACAAAGTGTGAAAATCAATATTTTTTGGGATTGCGCTAAAACTTGGCATGCAAATAATTATTACAACGTTAGTTACCTTTGAAAAAGGATTTTCAAATTTAATCCCCTACAGGGGTGAAATTACAACGGAGCTTCTAAAAGCTGGAGGAGCCCCAGCTGTAAGCCAGCTGCAGCAGCTCTTCAATTCTGTTCTCTTCACTGGGAGAACTCCACAGGCATGGAATAGGAGCACGGTGGTTTTGTTTTTCAAAAAAGGAGACAAAACGCTCTTGAAAAACTACCGCCCGATTTCGCTTCTGAGCCATGTTTATAAGCTGTTTTCAAGGGTCATCACGAACCGTCTTGCGCGAAGATTCGACGAGTTTTAACCTCCGGAACAGGCCGGGTTTCGAAGCAGTTACGGCACATGGACCACATCCACATGGTGCGGCAGATTGTGCAGAAGACCGAAGAGTACAATCGGCCCCTGTGCTTAGCATTTGTGGACTATGAGAAGGCCTTCGACTCAATCGAAACCTGGTCTGTTCTGGAGTTCTTGCAGCGTTGCCAAGTCGACTGGCGATATATCGAAGTGATGAGATGTCTGTATAATGCCGCAACGATGACGGTATGACGCAGGTGGATATGTTCTGTACAGAACCAGCGTACTAAACATATCGTCGAGGAGTGAGACAGGGGGACGTCATATTTCCCGAAACTGTACACTAACGCCTTGGAGGATATGTTTAGGACGCTGGACTGGAAAGATTGTACCATTAACATCAACGGCAAGTACATCTCTCACTTACGATTCGCAGATGACATCGTCATTATGGCAGAGACGCTGCAGGACCTACAAAGAATGTTGAATGGCCTAGCTGATTCATCTCGTCGCATCGGTCTCCGAATGAATTTGGATAAAACCAAAGTCATGTACAACGAGCACGTTGTTCCGGAACCGATTGACGTATTTGAAATCCCACTCGAAGTTGTCACTAAGTATGTTTACCTAGGGCAGACGCTCCAACTAGGCAAACACAGCTTCGAGACGGAAATTCAGAGAAGAATTCAGCTGGGCTGGGCAGCATTCGGAAAACTCCGTCGAGTCTTCTCGTCGCCTATACCGCAGTGTCTAAAGATAAAAGTCTTTAACCAGTGCGTCCTACCTGTGATGACATACGGAGCCGAGACGTGGACACTCACAGTTAGACTGGTCCACCAATTTAAAGTCGCTCAGCGAGCTATGGAGAGAGCTATGCTCAGTGTTTCTCTGCGGGATCGAATCCGGATCAAAGTAATTCGCCAGAGAACTAAAGTGATCGACATAGCTCAACGGATTAGCAAACTGAAATGGCAGTGGGCTGGTCATATCTGCCGTAGGATCGATAACCGTCGGGGTAGACTGGTTCTAGAGTGGAGACCGCGATTCGGTAAACGAAGCGTAGGACGCCCTGTGACCAGGTAGAGCGACGACATTCGCAAAGCGGTGGGCAGTGACTGGAAACAAAGAGCGATCGGGCTCAGTGGCGTGACTTGGGAGAGGCCTATGTCCAGCAGTGGACTGATACCGGCTGATTATGAGGGATGACTTCGCCCGGTGCCGGTCATGCTGTGGACAAGCTGCCATACATACATATGTACCGCTACCTCGGCGCCGGCATTTTGTTGCCGGTGACGTCCCGGTGCCGTTGCTGTGGATAAACGCTGAAAGTATTTTATAATTTCTTCACTCTTATGTACACTTTTACGGTTGATAATCCAATAAATTTGGGCTATGGATTTAATATGGCTGTGCCTGACATTCGTTATGTAGAAATCGTCGCAGAGGGTGAAGAAAAATCGTTGAAGGCTCTGTCTTTCAGTTCAGTTCAAAAGTATCATATAATATCCTACCTATTACAATGCTACAAGGATAATTTGGCACTTGGCCAAAATCAGTACTAACACTGTCATCTTGTAAAGTGTCACTTATACTTTTGACAGACAGCTGGAGATGATATTTGTTGTGGATATTTCGTGCTTTTATTGTAATAATAAATAAAAGCTAAGATAAAAAATGGTGTTAGAGAGTTGATGCTAAAAGTAGAAAATTTTTATTATAAAGAAAAGCAGTCTAGCGCTTCGATTATTCCATTTGAAAAAGTAAATGAGCGCGTCGCAGTTGCAACAGGTAAGTGTTACTATACCATACCTTGTAAGTGTCACCGTTATTACCAAACCTTACTAATTCATATTTTGTTGGCTAAGGTAAATATAGTACTTAGGTATTAAATTAACTTTACGTATGGTTAAGTACCTATCTACTTAATTTTGCCGCCCTTTTTTTCTCAGGTATTGTGGTTACCACCATATCATTGTGATCCTATTGAAATGGTCTCGGCATCCATGAAACGAAAAGTAACCGAGGTAAATATTTTGAAGTCATCCAATCAAATTCCAGAAATGGTACAGAATGCTTTTGATTCAATTCCTGTCGATGAATGGCGCAATCATTGCGCCCACGCCAAGAAACTAAAAGAAGAGTATCGAAAAAGAGATGGATATTTGGACGAACCTTTCATCATACAATTATGCTCTGACAGTGAAGAAAGCAGTTACGATGATGAATGATGATGATGAATTTTGAAGATACAGATGGTGAAGAATTTCATATTATGCAATCTCTCCTAAATATAGTTAATGCAGAACATCATTACAACAAAAAAAAACTGTTTTATTATTTAATAATATTTACATTATTTTTATTTTCATATAATAAATCCTATCATCAAAACAATTTCTAAGTTTAAATTTCATTAAGGTCGAGTTACAATTCCCTAAAACTAGGGAGATTTTATTAGCTGCTAATTCTAATTCAACACCCACGCCCTCATGGCAATGTCATCCAAGTGCCAAATAATCCTTGTAGCACTATATATGCTAATGTCTCACTGTGTGTCACTGTCACTGTTTAAATGTTCAGCTAATATATCGAGCCGTAACGTAAAAAAAGATTCCGATGAATTGAGAACCTCCTCCTTTTTTGTGAAGTCGGTTAAAGACAACACAAACAAAAAAAATGACCTCATTAATTAAATATGAGATATTTGACTTAATAATAATAAAGGTAAACATTCAATAAAACACCGATCACAAGGAATACTTGTCAATTTACTATCGCCAAACTTAGATAACAGCTTACTGACTACAATATTATACATTAGATATATCACATGAAATCTCTACGATGGGAGTAGAGTCGTAAACAAAGCCCATAATTTCGACGAATAATGTGGTTTTCTTATTCGACTTTCAACAATTAGTTAACTCTAGCTTTTAGTAAATGCTCTGACCATGGTTATCAACTAGTAAATTTGCAATGTTCTTTCTTTGCGGTTGCTAAGATAATAGTGAGTATGGCGAATAATTAGCCTACAACGAAAAATTAGGAAGATTGGGATGTATTTAGTGCTTGCTGCAAGGACGGTCCGTACGGACGCCCGTAAACGGAGCATTCGGTCGGTCAACCGTTTACTCAGGCCTTTCACTCTTGCGCGCGCTATTTACCGACCGCTGGTCCCCTAACGAACCATTTCTCAGTTGGTTGCCGACAGCCGCGTGGCGCGTTCGTACGTATATACAAAGAGGATAGAACATTAACGTTTATATTTCGTATAGTTGTGGTTCGACTTGCCTACCGATAATGCTTTAGGGTGAGGATCGGTACCTCCCCGGACCGGCTTGTCTGCACCGGGGACCCGCCTCATTATGTCCTCACCCTTAGTATATGTCCGGATATTTACTTTATAAATGCAGTAAGATATAAACCTGACCAAAGTTTACTTTTGAATTCAATAATATTCCCGGGTTCAATGAATCAAGAATGTTTGTACATTGTTAATTACAAAGCTTTCAACAAAACGTATTTCTATGAAGGTTGAGACTTTCAACTTGAAAGTACCTTTAGATTCCTTTTATATTTATGTAAAATATCTAGAGACCAATAACTTTTTTACCGGGACCGGGTTTCTATTTCATTTTTTGTTCAAAAAATGAAATAGAAACCCGGTACCACGATTCTAAACTTTTAAAAAATATACCGTTCGACTCCTCTGTCTTTTTGTACATGTTTCCCGCGAGAATATTTATTGAAACTTTTTCTTGCATTCCGAATATTCTCCACAATTAAGTTCAACCAATCTTTATATAAAAATAAATTGTATTTAATCATTATATAAAAATAAAACACTTAACTTATTTTTAACAATTAAACATGCTGAAAAATTAAAAAGCATTTATTTTATCTTTACGGTAAATACCTACTGAGATCTTTGAAAGATAGACATGGATATCCACGCTAATCACGCGGCGCGTAGCTACAAAGCAATACTCGCTTTATGCTCGTTAGCTTAAGTGCATTTTCGTTCGCAGCGTCTAGCAACTCAAAAATGTAGTCTATTATAGCAATAGGTTTTGACAATTTTGTATGGAGTGATTTATCTGTTACGTCGTTACTTTAGTAATCTGTGGTTTAGTGCTCCAAGGATTAGCGCACAGTTCGGACAAGTAAAGACGTCGCCACGTCCCGCCGGTTCTGCGTCCGCTCATCACTAAGCGCGTTAATCAGATAAGATACCTAGCACTAACCTAGTTGAGAAATCAATATATATACGATAGCTCACGTAAGACGGACCTTCGGTGTAGCACTAAATACAGCCTTAATAATTTATATACCAAACTTTACGAAATAATTTGCAAATTTTATATTTTCTCGATTACAAAGCCAGCAATGTTTCGTTTGAGATTTAAATAAACGCATGGATAAAGAAAATAATCAAGACTATGTGGTGAGATGGTTTCCGGTTTGGTGATTACTTCCGCTTGTTACCGCCGCCGCCTGCGAGGATCATAGCGATGCGCATGAAGATGTTCAATATGTCAAGGTATACTGACACTGCCCTGAAATATTAAAAAATACAGTATGAAGTATGTCACAATGCCCTGATAGCCAGCTACACAATATCCCAATCATTTAAAAAAATCGACTAATTTCGGCGGAAGGTTTATCTTTTTTAATGTGATCCCTAAGAGCTTTTGCCCACAGCAACGGCACCGAGACGTCACCGGCACCGAGATTTTTTCGGGCCGGTTTGAAAATGATATGCCGGCGATCGTTTGTCCACCGCCGCCGTCTAGCTGTCATGCGTGGCAGATACGTTTCCATAGAAATAAAACAAACAACCTCAGATAAAATAAAACTGGCCAAGTGCGAGTCAGACTTTTGTCCCGCACACGGAGGGTTCCGAACGCCATCTATCGAATATCTAACACCAACTAAGTAAACGTTAACACAAAGGTAGAATAGTATTATATAGTAGTAATAGTAATTGTAGTAATTAATATTATTATATATCTGGTTGACCGAGCTTTGCTCGGTATTTTTTGCCACTTAAACAGACAAATATGACTCTTCCCGAAATAATAATACTATTTTTTTTAATTGAGAGCAACTAACTGCTTTACCGACACAGTAATTCTACTTGCCAATAGATGTCGGGGAGAGTCATATTTTAAGTTGATTATCAATAAAGTTGATTATTGAAAACACGAATAAAACAACATTTTCTGAAAATGACTCCTAGCTAGATTGATTTATCGCCCCCGAAATCCCCTGTAGGTATACTAAATTTTATTTAATCGTTGGAGCCGCTTCCGAGATTCAGATTAAGGTAAAGAATGGCGCTGCGCTATCGTAAAAAACTTTTTTTTAAACTTTTCTTTAATTTTTAACTTTGTTCTGTTCTTAGTATTTGTTGTTATAGCGGCAACAGAAATACATCCTCTGTGAAAATTTCAACCGTCTAACTATCACGGTTCATGAGATACAGCCTGGTGACAGACAGACAGACAGAAAGACGGACAGCGGAGTCTCAGTAATAGGGTTCCGTTGGTACCCTTTGGGTTCGGAACCCTAAAAACAATAACCTATCGAACGGCGCCGGGCTCCGGCAGTGTGTGAACAAGATCTAACGTGTTTTGTATTGCGAGCCAATGCCGGCACATCGGCCCGTCAAAATCTCTGGCCGGTTTCTAGCGGTCGCGCCGATCTATTCAAAATATCGGCGGCCGGTGCCGATCATGCTGTGGACAAGCTGCCATACGTACATAATAATATGTACCGCTACTTCAGCGCCGGCATTTTGTTGCCGGTGACGTCCCGGTGCCGTTGCTGTGGACAAACGCTGTAAGGATCATTTAAAATAAATCTGGAAAGTTCCACGTAGATTCCGAGTACGCTCCCCCGTCCCCCTCCAAAGGTCAGGGGACCTAATGAAAACCCGTCCGCCGGAATTATTCCTAGGTTTTCGTTTACAATGATCGAGTAACTAGCTCAATTTCATTGTAACTTGTATACACAATCCAAAATTTTATCGTACCGTCGGTAAGATATGTACGATAAAATCTAAAAAAAAAACACTTTTCAAAATGGGTGTAATAACCTATTGACAACGATATCACCTCATGTTTGTGACGAGACTGGAAGAAATTAGTTTTATCTATGGCAAAGCAAATTCGGACCATGTAGTTAATGATTTAAAATAATAAAGGTAGCTTACGAGTTGATCGGGTCGTAAGGTTGGAATCCGTAAGCAGGATGCATCTCAGCGCGTTTGATGATCGCCTGCGTGTCGTACAGTAAGAACCCACCAAACACAATCAGCCCACCGTACAAACTCAGCGAGTACAGACCTGAAAATTAATACACTTTTGTAAATACATACATAAAATCACGCCTTTTTGCCGTTGGGGTAGGTAGAGACTACTTCTTTCCATATGCTACGATTCTACGATTCTGTTGTTTGATGATGTTACGATAACTCTTTGGCTTCTTCCACTTTCATGAGTGCTTTCATACATGCTCGCCGGTTATAGCTACTTTTGACTTGGCCTTTCTTTAAAACGTCTCCGATCTGGTCGGAGTATTGTTATATCTTTAGGTACACTTTTGTAATATCAAATATTTTGATCGACTTTTTTATTATACAATCCTTTATGAATAACTATTATTTATAATTATGATAGTTTAACCACAGATTATATAATAGTTACTACGTAACAGATACTTCACTCCCCTACAAAAACACAATACCAACGTTTATTTCAGACAATACAAGCAAAAGTGTCTAAGGCGCTCGACCTAGCGTTGTTATTACTTCGTTTAGCGCGCGATGTATCGGCGCGCGCCTGATACAGTAAAGGGTTGACTCAATGAAATAAAAAAAAAGTTTACGAATTATTTTTATTTACCTCCCAAAATAACATCAAAATTCCGAACTAAGAGTCGAATTTGGAGTCGAGAAAGTGAATTTTACGCCGTCTTGTCATTTTAGTATCGTTAACATAAAAAAATGATACATATTATGTTTGTTTTTTGTCAAACTCGCAAAATGACTATGAAAAACTTAAATCGTTTCTAATATAGAATACGAATGCGCAGTTATCCTGTCATTTGAATAATAATATACGTTGCGCGCGCGTGAGCAGTGACAACCGACTGGCAGATAATACCGCCGGCGTTGACGAAAGTTTAGGTATAAAGCGCAGTAGCTATGGGCGAGTGAGGGAGGCCTGGTTTAACGTGACAACGTCATAACAAATCATTGATGAAATCGGCGCATGCGTACAATGAGCGTAACGGGACACTTTTTCGTGCATGCAGCCGGCGTTCATCGATTTATTAGACGTTGTCACGTTAATAACGAATAATCTACTAATAAACCTAAATACATATATGTATATATATAATAAAGTGCATATGAATCTATATAGTGCGATAAAGCATGATCATAGCATAATGTTTGTGTCCCAAGCTAAAGAGAATATTTACCCGCTCCGAGCGCAGTAGTGGTGGGCACGAACATGCTCGCGAGCGAGGCGGCGAACACCGCGCCGAGCCCCATGGCGAGCGGCGCGCGCATGTTGAGGAACTCACCCGACGGAGCGCACATGGCAACCGTACTCAGACCACCCACCACGCCCGCTGTGTACCTGTTAACAATCGTACTTGAATTAGATGTTCCCTGTTGTTGACAGTTTTTAGATTCTTTCCATTCAAAGGTTTGTCTGGAAGAGATCGCTATCAGCGATAAAACCACCCATTGTAACACTTAAATTTTTTTTTATGGTAAAAGGTAACAGGACAAGCACGAAGCTCGCCTGATGGTAAGCGATGACGTCTACCAATAACAGATACATACAGTCACTGCACTGCGCCTGTTACCTTGAGACATAAAGATGTTGTGTCTCACATGCCCTGTAATTTTACTGGATATGTAATTTAACCTTTTGTGTTTAGTTAATAAGTTTTATTTGTGGTGTGACAATAAAGTTTTTATCTATCTATACTGTATTATACAGAACCGTCGTGGCTTTACGATGAACTAAAATTCAAAGGTAAGGATGGAAGTTATATACTTACCTAGTACCACCCGATAATGATAAAGAGTAGGTACCTACCAAGTATTAAACAATTTTTAGTCGTATTGGCAATGACAGATCAATGTTGTCAACGCAACAAAAACAGTAAATTAGAACCATCAACACGGCGCGCCCTCAATTTCTACGTCGGTTCTCTTTTTGCATAGACTCTATTACTGTAAATCTAGGTGTTATCGCCCTCCAGCTAGGTGGAGCGATGATATACACAAGCTGGCTGGTAGCGGTTGGAAACAAGGAGCTGAAGATCGAGCTCAGTGGCGTTCCATAGGAGAGACCTGTGTCCACCAGTAGACGAATTCGGGCTGTTAATGATGATGATAATACAATTACCGTAAATGTATAACATTTGAAAATAATTCGCTTTTTTTTAATTCTTTATAATTCGCAAATCTAATAAAAAGTGTAATATCCGTCTACAAATTATTCTCCTGCTAATAACAGTGCCATATTTTAAAATATTATATACCAATTATTTAATTATTAAATTAATTTACGGCGCAGGACAACAGACATTATGTCCATTCAACATAGTGAAACTATGTCAACCCATCTTCCAAACTAGAGAATTAGTACTACTCAGAGATCACGAGTAGGATTAAGAAGTAAACCTCGGCTGCAAGGGGGTAATAAACCCTCGTCAATTCCCTATTGATGAATGATTATTTTTGTTCATAAATTCTTCTGTTAGTAGTACATAGTGAAAGTATTGCAAGTGCACCCAGTGCGGCTCCACCAAGTGAAGATGTGGTCTAGACCAAGTGAAGGAATCATGCTTGCCTAAAATTAAAAGAAGGCGCTGGAAACTGACTAATCGTAGTCCAATTAATTCCAACGTGTCTTCTATACAGGCCGGTAACAAACATTGATCGAGAACTTGTCCAGATATCTCATATGATAACAAGTAATGGAATGGGTTGTAATGGAACATCGCCTCTCACCACAGTTACTGCGAAAATTCCGCAAAAATACTCTCTCTCCGCACAATGTGTGCGGAATTGTAACGAAGGTTTATTTCAGCTTTTCGCCTCCACTACGAAGAGGCCGTTGACCAAGACGAGGACCGTTACAACCCTAATAAAAAGTAATAAATATCATACAGTGCAGCTCTAGTAATGATAGGTCCTCCGAGGAAGCACATGGGCGCAATAACGGCGCCCATGATGGCGGTGTGGCCCATCCACGCGAGCTGCTTAGCTCCGAACCCTGGTGTGTAGTCCATGCTGCGGACAACCATGCCGGAACCAATCATCAGGGCCATCGTCACGATTATAGACTGGAAATAAAACAACGTAGAGATTCATTACAAGTTTAACTCTTAAAAGTAGTCTTGTAGTGTTTTCACACTACAAGATTTGCTCAAACTCATTGACTGACAAGTACACTAAAAAAACATTTTAAAAGCTGTTGATTTTCAAGTACATCATCATCATCATTAGCAGCCAGTATTCGTCTACTGTTGGACATCGGCCTAATATATTTATTATTTATAAGAATATATTCAATCTAACAT
This sequence comes from Cabera pusaria, assembly GCA_954871355.1. Lineage (NCBI taxonomy): Eukaryota > Metazoa > Arthropoda > Insecta > Lepidoptera > Geometridae > Cabera > Cabera pusaria. Next base: position 21,517,699 of record OX940887.1, read on the forward strand.
TTACACTACTTTAAATTTTTAAAACCATTCCGAAATGAAGTATGGTTATATGTCCCATCTTAGCTAATTGCAGAAGTCAGTTTGTTTATTTATGCTACCGACGATATGAGTTAAATTTTAGATAATTGATTAGTAGATTACAAACAGTTTCTGAGACAGCACCCAATTACGATCAGCTTGTAATGTTGGGAGATTTCAATGCACAAATCGGAAAGGCGGACACCTTCACAGAAGTAATTGGCAAAGAGTCCCTGCATGAAAGCACTTCAGAAAACGGTGAGAAACTCTGCTATTTCTCTGCCGCCAACAACCTGTTTATCGCTAGCACAAAATTCCTTCACCGTAAGATACACAAAGCTACCTGGCGTGCCCCAGGAAGAAACATATTTAACCAAATAGACCATGTGCTCATCTGTAATCGGCGGCTGAGCAACATACAGGATGTCAGATCATATAGAGGGGCCAACTGTGACTCAGACCATTTCCTGGTCGTAGCAACACTGAAGTTCAACACTTCAACGGTACAAAATAACAGAGGAGAGAGAAGAGTAAAGTGGGCCACTGAAAAGTTTCAGCATAACGAGATATATAATCTGTGCCAACTATAGTTGGCACAGATCTTGTTATGTCATATTATATAGAAAAGAAATTTCACAGCAGCTACAGAACAGCACCCCCGATGAAGACATCAACAAAGAGTGGCAAACAAGCAGTAATAAGCAACGCGAAGTCTGTAATTCCAAAATAATACTGATGACAATAAGCTACGGTACAGAATGGCCCGAGATGAGAGCAGAAAAGCAGCTAGGCGTAAAAAGCGAGCTCTAGAAAATCGTAGAGTCTCAGAAATTAACGACATGCGGGAACGTAATTTCTCTAGGGCCTTTTACAAACGGGTGAATGAATTCCGTAAAGGGTACCAACCCAGAACAACCTCATGTAAAGACAGCACTGGTAAGGTTCTAACAGACAAGCCTGATATTATCTTAAGATGGCAAGAACATTTCCAGCAATCACTCAATATCAACAACACTGGTAACAACCAGGTAAATGAACCGTCTTCTTTCTTTGATGTGGAAGAAGAGCTACGAAAACCAACTCTCGCGGAAACCCATAGATGCTTAAAATTCCTTAAAAACAACAAGGCACCAGGGCTTGACACGATAACAGCTGAACTTATAAAGCAAGGTGGCCCCGCACTAGATGAAAGGCTTCATCAGCTCATAGTGAGAATATGGTTATGTGAGGAGATGGCTCAGGAATGGCAATTAGGCATTATAACACCAATATTCAAGAAAGGAGATAAATCAGTATGTACAAACTACAGAGGAATAACAATTCTGGCTGCTGCCTACAAGGTATTCTCAGGAATCTTATACATAAGATTAGTGCACTATTCTGAGAGCATCTTGGGTGAATACCAGTGCGGTTTTCGACCAAATCGGTCCACAACAGACCAAATACAGCTAATGAGGCAGACTCTAGAGAAAGAGTATGAATATGATATCAACCTCCACCACATGTTTATTGACTTCAAGCAAGCCTTTGACAGTGTAAACAGAAAAAGTATTCTAAGCAGCATGCTGATACTTGAAATATCAAGTAAACTTGTACGCCTCATTAAGGTTACTGACAATGACCTCTCTGAGCCCTTCCCAATCGGCACAGGAGTAAAGCAGGGAGACACCTTATCAACTGTAATCTTTAACCTAGTACTAGAAGTGGTCACGCGGGGCCTCAACCTCAAAGGTCTTATTGATTACAACACATCACAGATGGCTGCCTATGCTGATGATATAGTCATAACAAGTAGACTGCAAAGCAGCATGATTAACCATAGCATGTCACTCAGCAGGGAAGCAGCTAAATATGGCCTGCTCATCAATACAACCAAGACTCAATATCTGGCCACTGGGAGGCAGCCAAAAACGCCTGAAAATATTGATATGCAAGGGAAAATAATAGAAGGAGTGTCCAGCTTCAGATACCTGGGATCCAACCTCAACTCACAAAATAGAATGGAAGAAGAAATAAAAGCTAGGATCACTACTAGTAATAAGTCCTTTTAGGCATGCAAACATTTGCTAAACAGCAAGCTCCTTAACCCAAAATCAAAACTAGTACAGTCCGGCAAGTATAACTTGGCGTGCCTGTGCTTTTACTTTGTACTTTGATAACAGTTTCTTTTAAACCACTTTTAATTACTTTTGGCATTATTGAACTATTTTAATGTAGCAGATTTATCAACAATAATATCGCGGTAATCTCTCAAACGTCAAACTCATAGTTTCAATTAAAAGAATTAGTTCCAAAAACCACCACCGCCGAGTTATACATGTGGCACTGTAATTTACAAGACTATAAATCGTCCCATTGTTACTTATGCCTGTGAAACCTGGACTATGACACAGAAGGATGAGCAAAAGCTAGCCGTGTTCGAGAGGAAAATCCTTAGGAAAATCTTCGGACCAGTACGTGAAGAAGATGGCACCTACCAAGCCAGAATGAACCATGAGCTAAACATGCTACTGCATAATGAGACCATTGTAAGGTTCATTAAGGCGCAGCGCTTGAGATGGGTGGGCCACCTGGCTAGGATGGACGACACCAGGGCTGTTAAAATCCTGTCAGATTGGATTCCAAAACAAAAAAGACCCAGGGGGAGACCCCGAAAAAGCTGGCAAAAAGATGTGGAGGAAGATCTGAGAGGAACTGGAAAGCCCTGCAACAAAAGGACATGTGAGAATGCAGCCAGAGACATAAACAACTGGAGGAAACTGGTAGAGGAGGCCAAGACCCACGTAGGGTTGTAGCGCCGCAGCAAGTAAGTAAGTAATTGGTTAGTAGAAGTAGGTTATTACGAAAAACCAACATGCTGCCGTATTGAAAAAATAAATGATTTAAATCTTAATTATGTTAATAATCATTAAAGTTTTTATGTTCGTTGCACAATCACGCAAACACATGCAAATGAATTTAGATATATTATTAACCTGAGTTACTGGGTACTTTTAAAAGGTACAATTTTAAGTTGTAATTTTTGCGGGCGAAGCCGCGGACCGTAGCTAGTTAATTATATACTTACAACCCATCCGTTCCTAGCGACCAGGTTAAGAAGTGCCGGAGTCCTAAATACAGTGGCAGCGGAGCCAGCAGTGAGTGCCAGCGAGCCCGCAATGTACATGTATGTAGTCTTGATGCGGTCCTTCACATATTGTGGCCAGAGGCTGAAATAAAATAAAGAATGTCATATAAAAATATTTCTTTCTGGTTTTGATTAAGCGCAAGAGGATATATATGTATAGACAGGGTGTCCCGTAACTCAACGTCAAGCAGGCACGGGATGAGAGGAGGGGTCACATCAGTCCCGGGAAATATAGAAAAAAATAATTCTTATTAGGTTGTTAAATATCTCCAAATCTTAGAGCGCAAACAAGTTTAAATTACCTAAGTATTTGATTTTTAATATCATCATAATCATATTTTGAAAAAAATTAACTAACTTATAAAATGTTTTTGCTTGATTTGTGACTCCGATTCGTTAGAACGTTTACTTATTTAGCACCACGTCAGTGAAAAAAAAACAAAGTAAAATCGTGAAATTTGTGGTCACAGGACCTAAGAAGTGGATTAAGGTGTCAATTTTCTTTATTTTCATAAATTTACTAGTTAAAATTTAACTAACTGATAAGGATTTTTTTTTATTTTTCCCGGGACTGCTGTTACTCTTCCTCTCTCCTCGTGCCCGCTTGACTTTGAGTTACGGGACACCCAGTATATGTACTACAAGAAGATAAATATAAAATATAATTATAATGAATATTTCAGAGATATAATAATAATTAGGGCGGTATTTCTATTTTGACATCATGTAATAATAATATTAATCTTAATCAAAATCTGACTGACATATTTAATAACATAATAAATTGGATGACTGACCATAATCTTGACATAAACTTTTCCAAAACAAAAATAATGCAATTTCGGCCCCACCAAAAAAAACCTTTGAACATAGATTTTAATTTTAATAATACTAAATTAGACTCAGTTGACACATTTACCTTACTTGGCTTAGACATCGATAGTAATATTAACTGGAAAACATATATTATCAAAATAAAGACCAAATTATCGAGTTTCTTATACGCGCTAAAGCAACTTAAACTCGCGACAGACCTTAAAACGGCATTGAGTGCATATTACGCATATGCATTCTCATGGTTAAATTACGGAATAATTATGTGGGGTAATAGTGTGGACACGCAAGAACTCTTCATATGTCATAAAAAATGTATCCGTATATTAATGAACATTAAAATACCAGAATCGTGCAAACCTCATTTTGAAAAATTTAAAATTCTCCCGTTTACCTCTATACATTTTAGAACTATGTAAATTCGTAAGGCAAAATTCACATTTTTTTTTTCAAAAAAAAATCAACGGCCCTCGGGGTGACAAAACTAGATATAAATATAACTTGATCTTACCCAGTTCTAAATTAAAAATGCACAGCTCTGGACCTAACGCAATGGCGATAAAAGTTTATAATAAATTATCAGAAGAGTTAAAGTGTGAAGACAACAATTCAGTCTTCTACAAAAATCTTAAGGAGTATTTGGTAAAAAAAGGTATATTATTCTCTTGATGAATTTTTATATGGTAAACAATAATTAAATTAATATAGTACTAATATTTAGGATAGGCATGTAACTAATACATTTTGAGATAATATATTGATTATTTTATAATCGGTCTGTTCGCTCGAGTACCTGTTGCGATACCCTAACAGGGTCATATGTTACCAAATCTTCACTCTAATATCTGTATTATATACATTGTACATACATATAAATGCAATAAAATATTAAGTATTGAGTATTGGGCCATGTTCCAAATCCTAAGACATTTTTACTCAGCAGCAACTAGGAAAAAAACAAAGTAATCATTGATCTTCTACATTATTGGGGATAAAATATATGTAGTGTAGAAAACAAATTGATCAGTTCAGCCAGTCTCAGTCCAGATTTCATAATAAATGAAAGTAAAAATAAATGAAGTTTTTGATTAATGTTACATTCAATTTTATTTTTCTTGGCCTTATTTTTGTGACTTTTTTAATTTCGTTATGGCATTGGCAATTTTGTCGCCACGCAAAATGTGCCACCCTGGTCGAGCCATTAGCATTAGTTCATATCTTTACATAGCATTAAACAGTTGCTCCTGCTGTCTGTATGCTTTAGTTAGAATTTAGATTTTTTAAACTACACAATGGATTTTAATTGGTTTTCATCAATAGATATGAGTGATTTAAGAGGAAGAAATAAAATAACCAGGATTAAATGCGGGCAAAGCCGCGGGGCGCAGCTAATATAGAGGTGGCATGCATCCACACAACCACCAGGTCAAACTGCAGCTGCTCTGAACTGTACCGAAAAGAAATAGGCAGCAAAATTTACCGCACATTCTTCTTTACTCAAATAAATGTAATCTTACGACTTCAAAATTTATTTTCATCAGGCCATTTTGTATTCAAGTCTGTCTATCTCTGATATAAAAAAAACCTAACATATGCTATGCTTTTAGCACGTCAGTGTGAATGTACCGAAGTTGTAATTTGTAGATAAAATAGGGGTAATCAATCACTACCAATTGTAACGAGGTATTTCGACCCGTTACATATTTTTCGTTTGGAAGCACATTTCAGCTTCTAAGACTGACAAAATTACCTTTTGGTTTTAAATAATTTAGAACATTTTCGTATTTAGCCATTTTTAGTCGATTTTAAATAATCGAGTTATTACTTGGTCTGTGGATCATTCCATATCCTATAGACAATCTTTCAAAAAAAAATGACTTTGACATCTGTCAATTCTCGATCAGAGACGTCACTTTTTCTTGTCCCTGGGGCCTACGAAGAGCTAAACTTTTTGTATTTTTTCTTAATCAGATTTTACAAGATTAATCCATCTTGTTAATTAAATTTGCGATGATACTCGGCGTGCTTATGGCGTAGTGCCATATGATAACGTCGTGATTTTGCGGTGAGTCAATTTTTGATAACCTAAAATGTTTCGCGTCATCCTTCATAGCGACAAATATATTTACAATCGGATTTTTGGTTACAGCCTTTGGCGCTGTTTGTTTGGACGACTGTCGTCTACTGTTTGTGCGACGATGGGTGTCGTCAACTGTTTGTTCGACGCTGGAAGACGTCGTTAGTTTGAGGTGTTTGTGCGACGCACACCGTTTGGATGTCGTCGTAGTTTTGAGCTGTTGGTGCGACGATGAATGACGTCTGTTTAGAGTGGAGTGCTCAGACGCCCCCGGACGCTGCAGCTAAGCCAATTTCATTATAACTCTTTTTATTACCCTTAAAACTTTAATTTCATATTAGCAAGATGCAAGAAAGACAATAACCAAATTTCAGTAGTAAAATGTAAAATAAATTAACCTAAAAAGTAACGAAAACCGAATGGTATTTATAGTCAAATGTTTAGACATAGTATTCCGGCTTTAACTAAATAATGTGTATCTCATTCTGGAGGTAAGGGACGTTTTGAAGTATTAAAATTTGTCATACAATCCCAAACCGTGTTATCATTTGCCTGTCCCCCGGTCCGAGATTAAAAGTCTCAATGACACCGCTGATTTATCCTGGTAAGTTTTAGATCTTGGTAGAACAAGGGCGCTCGATATTCATAAATACTGTCTACCTAACATTAATTTTTAGCTTTTTATACTCTATAACCTTCATGTTACAACTAGTAACGTTTATATTTTTTATAACACAAAATTTTTTTATTACAATTAGCGCGAGAACAGGGACCGGAGTTACCTCCACATACATAATCTTTCTTGCATCTTATTTTTGTTTTTCTTGTCACAATTTAGTGCAATTTTTGTTATTTTTAGCATTTTTACAGTTTTTGTACTTTGAAAACAGAATTGTTACAACTTTTTTTGTATTTTAACAAAACTAATTAACATACAATGTTCTTTATATGTCTTATGTACTGGATAGACTAATCTAAGTGTGTACTTACTATATAATAACATTTGAGATATGCGTTGTTTACATTTTGTAAGGAACTGACCTTGACCACATTGAAAGTGCTAAGTTTTGTTTGAATTGATATAACTTTGTCTTATATAAAGTTATAACGTTTGTTTACTGTTGAGAAGCATTAAACTACATTCATATTAGAAAATACTAGCTTATTAACATAATTATTAACTAGTTTATTGATTTTACTTTTCACAAATAGATATAACCTTAGCCGTTGTTAATAATCTTGAAAATTAAGATAAATTGTGAATCTTTTTTGCATCTTACATACTTCACAATTTGAATGTTTCTTTGTACATTCAAATTTCTTTAAATACTTTTGAACATTATTAAATATTAACATAAACTTTAAAACATAATAACTTAAACCGGTTTTAACAAAAAATCTTATAAACTTTGATGAGTTTTAACTATTCTTTGAATTTTTAGTTGGTTGTTTGTCTTTGTTTCTTTAATATTTTTGATTATTCATCATGACTGACAAACAGGTTCAATTTCCACCCTTGTTGGAAGAGAATTTACCTGGTACTTCTAGGGATGTTATTTCTAATCCGGTGTTGGATAATTTAGTTATGCAGAATGCAACAGAGGTTGACCCTTTCTTACCTAACTTGGGTCATAGTAGCTTGCATAATTTTACACCTTTACCTTCGTTTAACTCGATGAATGTTCAACTCAATGAACAATTGAAAAAGCATTTGCCTTCAACAAATAAACTTCCTGATTTGAAGCGTAGTAAGATATCTTTTGATGGGAAAACTTGTGTTAGAGACTTTATCACTTCGGTTGAGGAATATTTTTTGTATAAAAACTTTGATGAAAACTTTTTAGTCGGTTCTTTTTCTGATCTGCTCACTGGAACAGCAACGAAATGGTTCCGTAGTATTCGAATTAGGGTTTCTTCGTGGACAACACTTAAAACTGAATTGTTGAACAGATTCGACAAACCTGAATTTGATTATCATTTGGAGTATGAAATGAGAACTCGCAAACAACGGAGTAAAGAGTCACTTCCTGATTTCATTACTGAGATTTTAGATATGTCTAGCAGATTAGCTAATCCAATTTTTGAGAATGTTTTGATAACTATAATTAAACACAACATGTTACCTATTTACACACCGTTTTTATTTGGAAAATCAATAGACACTATTGAACAGTTTATCCGAATTAGTAAGGAATTAGAGATTTTAGTTAACCGAAAACCTGTAAAGGAAATTAAACAAAACTTTCATGCGGTTGAAACCAAACTTTCTTGTTTGAAGTGTAAGTCGACTGACCACACTTATAAAGAGTGTACAGAGATTCTTGGACCTGTGTGCTTTAAATGTCATAAACGAGGCGTTTTGACAAAGAACTGTGATACTTGTCATTCTGACAATATTAAAAAAAATAATAATTCAAAAAACTTGTAAGGCATCGGGCCCAAGTTTTTGATAAAACTTCTGGTGTTCCGATATCCAATTATAAACCTGATGATGATACGTGTAAGAGAGAATTTTCAGAATGGCTTGACTATTTAAAAACATTTTTTTCTGTTCATAAAGCAGCTCCTATACTTTTTACTAAACAAAATGATACTAGACCATTTTTAAAATTTACCATTTATAATGAAACTTTTTCTGGATTGCTAGATAGTGGTTCAAATAGCTGTGTTTTAGGTAATAACCAACACTTGCATTTTTCTAAACTAGGATTTCAAATTAAACCTATTGATGCCTCCGCTTGTACTGCTGACGGTTCATCAAGAAAAGTTATCGGTTCTATGCGATTACCGGTTACCGTTGACAATGTTTGTAAACTTGTAGAATTTTTAATAATACCCTCTTTTGATCCACCTATTATATTGGGATTTGATTTTTGGTTGAAATTTAACTTAGCTAAAGACTTGTGGAAAAATATTGAATATGTTCACAATAATAAAATTCAAGTGAACGCTGTTACTTCTACAGTTCATTTAACTCCTTCTGAGAAACAACAATTAGATGAAACCATTGCTTTGTTTGAAGATATTTCTTATGAGAAAAAAGGTTTAGGCCTTACCACCCTTGTGGAACATAAAATTAACGTTACTGGCGAACCTTTTAAAAGTAGATATTGGCCGTTGAGTCCTGCTAAACAAAAAGAACTTTATGATGAAGTGGAAGTTTTATTAAAAGAAGGAATTATAGAACCTTCAAAATCTCCTTGGTGTTCCCCTGTATTAGCCGTCGATAAAAAAGATGGTGGAACCAGATTATGTTTAGATTCGAGACGATTAAATTCAATAACTGTTAAAGATTCTTATCCTTTGCCGTACCCTTCTAGGATATTAGACAGCCTTCGTGGGGCTAAATTCATATCTACCATAGATCTTTCTAAAGCATTTCTGCAAATTAAACTTGAAGAGTCCTCTCGTGAAAAGACTGCTTTTGTAGTTCCTGGAAAAAACTTGTACCATTTTGTTCGGATGCCTTTTGGAATCACCAACGCACCGGCAGAGTTACAACGCTTGGTTGATAAACTCTTTGGACCTGAATTTGACAATGTCCTGTTTAAATATTTAGATGATTTGATTTTAGTAAATGATAATTTTCAAAATCATATAGAGTACCTTAAAAAAGTCCATGAAATACTTAAAAACTCAGGCTTAACAGTAAATCTTAAAAAATGTGAATTTTGCAAAGAAAGACTCCGTTATCTTGGTTATATTGTAGACAGTCAAGGCCTACATACTGATCCGTCTAAATTAGAAATTATAGAAAACTTTCCACGACCAGAGTCCGTAAAACAACTTAGAAGCTTTTTAGGATTATGTTCATATTATCGACGTTTCATTTGTAAATTCGCTGATATTGCCTCCCCTTTAACTAAATTAACTTCCGGAAGTAAAAAGATAAAACATACTTTTGTTTGGAATGAAGAAGCTGAAGAAGCCTTCATTAATTTAAAAAATGCCTTAATAACTACCCCTGTTTTACAGTGTCCTGATTTTGAAAAACCTTTCTTTTTACATTGCGATGCTAGTTCTGTAGGAATTGGTAGTGTTCTGAGTCAAGAAGACGAAAATAATGAACAACATCCAATTGCTTATTATTCAAGATCTTTAAATAAATGTGAAAGAAATTATAGTACCACTGAACGTGAACTTTTGGCAGTTTTAGATTCAATTGAACATTTTAGACCTTATGTCGAAGGAATGAAATTCACAGTCGTGACAGATCATGCTAGTCTTAAGTGGCTTTTAAAACTTAATAACCCTAGTGGACGCTTAGCTCGATGGGCTGCACGTATTTCTCAATTTACTTTTGATATTGTTCATAAAAAAGGATCTTTACATCAAGTTCCTGACGCTTTATCTAGAATCAATATAACTTCAATATTAGTTTCCGCTATAAATATTGTCTCACCAGATGAAGATATAGAAGACCCTTGGTATAGAAAAGTCTTTATAAATTGTCAAAAATACCCTTCTAGAATGAAAAACCTTCGAGTAGAAGATAATACTTTGTATCGTTACTGTAAAAATAAATTTGACCCTAATAGTCGTTTGAATTGGAAAATTGTAATACCTAAAGAACATGTTTTAGATACTATTCGTTCTAATCATGATGATATTAATTCTGGACACTTTGGAATACATAAAACTCTTAATAAAATAAAACAACATTATTATTGGAAAGGAATGTTCGGAGACGTTCAAAGATATATTTCTTCTTGCGACATTTGTAAAGCTTATAAACATTCAATTTCTGCTCCTGCTGGTAAGATGGTTAACCCTAAGAAAGTTGATCAACCTATGGTAATGTTATCCGTTGATATTATTGGGATTTTACCTAAATCTTATTCTGGACATAGATTCATTCTTTCAATTGTAGATGTTTTTACTAAATATTGTTGGATATTTCCTATGATAAATGCTACTTCTAAAGTAATTTGTAAAATCTTTGAAAAAGAAATATTTCTTAAATTTGGTGTACCTAAAATTTTAGTGGCCGACAACGGACCCCAATTTATATCTAAACATTTTGTAGATTTCTTAAAAAATTTCAACATAACTAAAATATTTTATAATGCACTATACACTCCACAGAATAATCCAGTAGAAAGATATAATAAGACAATAGAAACATGTATTTCTTGTTTTGTTAAAAATGATCATCGAACTTGGTCAAGGTTTTTGCCTCATGTCCAATTAGCTTTAAATAGTAGTGTAAATCTTGCTACAGAGTACACTCCTAACTTTTTGATGTTCGGTAGAGAACTTATTTTTGATGCATCTTTACACCGTTTTAGTAACTCTTTTGATAACTTAGATCAACTTGAGCTTGGTACTAGAGATACTTATGCTCACTCTTTAAATTCACTTAGTGAAGTTTTTGTTAAAGTTCAAGCTTATCTTTTGAAAGCTTATAAGCGTAATGCTCTTTATTATAATAGGGGAAGAAAAGTCATTTCTTTTGATGTCGGTGATGTAGTTTGGCGTAGAAGTTTTGTACAGTCAAATGCACCTGCATATTTTTCGGCTAAATTAGCACCTAAGTTTATTAAATGTGAAATTGTAGAGAGAATTTCTCCTAACGTTTATGTACTAAAGGAATTTAATAAAACAAGTACTGGACGTTATCATGTTAAAGATATAATTAAATATTAAAATTTTCATTTTTGGATTTAACTTTTATTTAAATTTGTTTTGATATTTTTTGGGAAGCGCGTTGAATGTGGAAGAATGAGGTTTGATGTATGGAAGAGGACGCGCAGGATGAAAGATGATTATCTGAAAGGAAACCAACACTTTATTGAAATACAACTTTAAATATACTAAACCTAACTTAGGTCTATTTTTGATACCTTCATCTTATTTTTGGAACTTTTATCCTACTTTTGAACTTTTACCCAACTTTAAAAACTACATCTAACGATTATATTTTCTTTTAGAAATTTTCTTGGCATCAAAAGATCTTATGTATATTTTTGTATATTTTATTATTTTGGTTACTTTGAAAAGCTTTTCACTTTTCAAGTACTCAACTTTCTTTTAGATACTTTGAGAAGTTTTCCACTTTTCTAGTATAAATATTGTTTTAGATTGCTATGAAAAGCTTTCCACTTTTCAAATAGCCTGCACATAGTGTAAATACATTTTTAATATAAATGTGTTTCAGTCTTTGTGAAGCATGTTATATATTATTTAGATTATTTAGTTTGTGTTTGTTGTAGACCTAAGACCTGGATTTGACACTTAGCGCTCTATATAATTTTTACCCGGATTTGCCTCTCGGATTTGACTCTTTTGAGCTTTTGTCTCAGTTAACCTTTTTGGGTAAGTTTTTTACTCTTCATTTTTTTCCTCGCTTTGACATTTTTGGTTCAAGCGTTGGAAACTTTAGATATTGTGAACGGAAAGTCGGTGGTGTTGAGCCGGTCACAATACAACTTTGTTGTTTTCCCAACAAACTTTTGTTAACTTGTTATTGTGCACGGAATGTCGGTGGTGTTGAGCCGGTCACAATATACAATTTTTGGTCTTTTTGACAAACCCTTTTATTAATTTGTTAGTGTTCGGAAAGTCGGTAGAGTTGAGCCGGTCACTACTTATTATTTTTGGTTCTCTATTTTTATGAGAATAATTTGAACTTTTGTTGTTCAACTTTTTCATTGAAAACTTGTTCACTGAATCGTTTGCAGTGAATAATTATCTAAAGTCGGCAGCTAATGCTTAACCGTACTACAATATGGATAACCTTTGTTATTACCTTTTAATTTAGTTAGAATCGTTCTGAGATTATAAAAGATAGAGGCGATGGTGCTTATCTACACTTTTGTTAAATATTTCAGAAATATTTATTTGGTTTGTAATACAGATAGGTAGATGGAGGCTATGGTGCTTATCCACTCTTGAGTATAATTAATTTGTGATGGATTTCAGGATTGAGTCATATTGATGGATTAGTTTTGGTAAACCTTTACATTGTTTTTCACTTGGTTAGAAAGTTTTTATAACTTGTTTTTCTAGAGCAACTTAGTCAGTGGCTAGAAGCTTAACTGATTTAACGTTATGCTTTATTAGTGTCTTCTTTTAGTTTGAATAAATTTCATATTTTGGTGGTGGAATATTTTCTGTTTATTAATTTTTTTGAATAAGTTTTTATTAGGAATTTTTTTGGGAGTTCTTCTCAAAAATAAAAGAAGTTTCATTCTTTTATTTTTTTTTGGGAAGGTATGTACTGTAACGAGGTATTTCGACCCGTTACATATTTTTCGTTTGGAAGCACATTTCAGCTTCTAAGACTGACAAAATTACCTTTTGGTTTTAAATAATTTAGAACATTTTCGTATTTAGCCATTTTTAGTCGATTTTAAATAATCGAGTTATTACTTGGTCTGTGGATCATTCCATATCCTATAGACAATCTTTCAAAAAAAAATGACTTTGACATCTGTCAATTCTCGATCAGAGACGTCACTTTTTCTTGTCCCTGGGGCCTACGAAGAGCTAAACTTTTTGTATTTTTTCTTAATCAGATTTTACAAGATTAATCCATCTTGTTAATTAAATTTGCGATGATACTCGGCGTGCTTATGGCGTAGTGCCATATGATAACGTCGTGATTTTGCGGTGAGTCAATTTTTGATAACCTAAAATGTTTCGCGTCATCCTTCATAGCGACAAATATATTTACAATCGGATTTTTGGTTACAGCCTTTGGCGCTGTTTGTTTGGACGACTGTCGTCTACTGTTTGTGCGACGATGGGTGTCGTCAACTGTTTGTTCGACGCTGGAAGACGTCGTTAGTTTGAGGTGTTTGTGCGACGCACACCGTTTGGATGTCGTCGTAGTTTTGAGCTGTTGGTGCGACGATGAATGACGTCTGTTTAGAGTGGAGTGCTCAGACGCCCCCGGACGCTGCAGCTAAGCCAATTTCATTATAACTCTTTTTATTACCCTTAAAACTTTAATTTCATATTAGCAAGATGCAAGAAAGACAATAACCAAATTTCAGTAGTAAAATGTAAAATAAATTAACCTAAAAAGTAACGAAAACCGAATGGTATTTATAGTCAAATGTTTAGACATAGTATTCCGGCTTTAACTAAATAATGTGTATCTCATTCTGGAGGTAAGGGACGTTTTGAAGTATTAAAATTTGTCATACAATCCCAAACCGTGTTATCATTTGCCTGTCCCCCGGTCCGAGATTAAAAGTCTCAATGACACCGCTGATTTATCCTGGTAAGTTTTAGATCTTGGTAGAACAAGGGCGCTCGATATTCATAAATACTGTCTACCTAACATTAATTTTTAGCTTTTTATACTCTATAACCTTCATGTTACAACTAGTAACGTTTATATTTTTTATAACACAAAATTTTTTTATTACACAATGGCCTTGGCAATTTTTGACATACAGGTATTTTAGCCCTAACTACCTCTTACACAGTGTTATCTTTTAGTTTATATGTTATCAATTTCTTTGAATAAAAGTTGTTTGCAGAAGCTAGCTAGCTAGGATTACTCGAGACATCTGAGCTTCTTAACGAAGTGATGTATGTCATTGGGTAGTTGGCTTAACACGTTGCCTGCTGAAAACACACACCTTGTATTTTTGTAACGTTACGTTTTGTTAAGTTGCGAAAATGGCGATGCAGGCAAAGTGTTAACACTCAGTGTTTCATAATTAGGATACAAACAGTAAACTTACTGTGATTCCTGTAATGTGCCAGGTTTAACTCCAGAGCCATAGTAACAGAGTGCTCCCAATCCTACAGCGGAGGCTCCTGCTAATGCACCCTTGCCAAGACTGAATGCTAAAATCACAAGCATTTATTACTTAGTAACGCGAGCTAGGTTTTCAGTCTATAATTATAAGTATTTAAAGCATATATATATATATTTAAAGCATAAGGAACAAATAACAAAAACAATAAATGTTAACAGTAAAAACTCTTCTCCCATGGGACCATTTAAATAACTTGATATAATAATAAACTGGCCAAGTGCAAGTCGGACTTGCACTCGTAGGGTTCCGATTCCGTACCACACTACAATATTTTATAAAATCAAGCAAAAAATGCTGAAAGAAATCACGTTTCTTGTAATAAATTGACAAATCGATCTAGCTAGGTTTTCGTTTTCAGAAAATGTTGTTTTCTCCCTGTTTTGAGGTAATGAAAAACTCCTACAACATAATTAGAATATGAAGGTATATTTCGCCATAGCTACATTGTTACGATAGCTCGGTGGGAGATCGTTTGGATGGCGATCAGAAGGATCCCGGTTCGAGTCCAGACGTGGTGATTAATTTTTCCAAGTTTGTTCTTTTGTAAGAAGACTATTATTGGGAGCAAAAAAATAACATAAAACACAATTTACAAAAAAAAACTTGCTAGCAAAGCTCAGTCATCCAGATATTATTATATTATATTAACATGTCAATTCCAAACAATTATTAAAACAGGAGCCGCATCCTTATTCAGTACAACGCCATCTTACGAACACTAACGCCAACTAAGTAAAAGTAAGTGTAAGTGAAAGTAACACAAAGGTAATTAATATAACTAGTACAGTCAAACATTCATAGATGGCGTTATAGTAAAATGCCGAAAAACACGGTTCAAGTATGGAGATCCCCTTTAATTTTTAACTTTATTCTGTTTTTAGTATTTGTTGTTATATCTGTGAAAATTTCAACTGTCTAATTATTATTAAATATCTGGTTGACCGAGCTTTGCTCGGTATTTTTTGCCACTTAAACAGACAAGTAAGACTCTTCCCGACATCTATTGACGAATAATAATAATATTTTTTTTAATTGACAACTAAGGCGACAATTGACTCGCAATAGAATATTGATAGTGTCGGTCTAAACAGAATTTTCTCGTATTTCGATTCTCGCACTCAAAACCGTTCAACCCGATTTGTACGATACTCGTATGAACTTGAAAAATGTCATACAAGATCGTGTTTATACAAGTCGAGACGCTCATAAGCAAGAATCTGCTTACTATACTTTTGTTGTGTAAACAAACTTAGGCAATTATCGCCTAGCGATAAGTCATATGCGAATCTCGTATGACATAATCGTAGGCGAGATTTTAGTTCTTGCCTGTATGTAAACATTTATATACGATTGTGTTATAGCGATTAGTGCTTGTGATAGTAGCGTATGGTTTCTCGTAAGGAAACGTAAGAGAAACTCTCCCCGTCTAAATGGGCCTTAATTGCTTTACTGACACAGTACTTCTACTCGCCAATAGATGTCGGGAAGAGTCATATTTTAAGTTGATTATCAATAAAGTTGATTATTGAAAACACGAATAAAACAAAATTTTCTGAAAATTACTCCTAGCTAGATCGATTTATCGCCCCCGAAATCCCCTGTAGGTGTACTAAATTTTATTTAATAGTTGGAGCCACTTCCGAGATTCAGATTAAGGTAAAGACGATAGCGCCATCCTTGATGCTAGGTAGATGGCGCTGCGCTATCGTAAAAAACTTTTTTAAAACTTTTCTTTAATTTTTAACTTTGTTCTGTTCTTAGTATTTGTTGTTATAGCGGCAACAGAAATACATCATCTGTGAAAATTTCAACCGTCTAACTGTCACGGTTCATGAGATACAGCCTGGTGACAGACGGACAGACAGACAGACAGACAGACAGACAGACAGACAGACGGACAGCGGAGTCTCAGTAATAGGGTTCCGTTGGTACCCTTTGGCTTCGGAACCCAAAAATTAAGTTAAAACTATTCTTAACTCCAATAAAATATATAAGTTATATATATATATAGATATGTATATATATATATATATGTATATATATTTATGTATATATATTCATAATCAGTTAAAAAATCTGTATTTTGATTCCACACTCAGCCAAAAATTCTTAATTTTGTTTTTATTTAATTTTTATGTACCCAGTATCACTTTCATGACTAAGACGAATCTATTGACACCACTCACATAATAATACGACAAGCAATTTAGGCTCTATATACATACATACATAAATAATATACATACATACATACATACACTTGAAAAAACATAACGCTCCTTCTTTCGCAGTTGGGTAATTAGGATAGCTGTCAAATTCTTTTAGGAACAAAAAACGCGACTGCATGATAATAAAAGTAAAACTCTTTTCATTAAAGTCAATTTAGAGTTGGAAAGTTTAAGGTAGAGATCAATAATTATTATAAACAAATTA
Source organism: Cabera pusaria (assembly GCA_954871355.1). Lineage (NCBI taxonomy): Eukaryota > Metazoa > Arthropoda > Insecta > Lepidoptera > Geometridae > Cabera > Cabera pusaria. The sequence continues at coordinate 21,534,962 of OX940887.1, forward strand.
TTTCGGTAATTTGTAATGTGCACGATGAGTAAATTATTTATAATATCTAAAGCTGTATGTAAACTTACCATTTGGTCCTGCAGGTGCCATAATCTTCTCCCATACCGAAGTTTGGCTTCTGCTGGCCATTCTTGAGCGTGGTTCACGGGCATAATTACGAATAACGTAGTTTTTAGGTACGAATTTTTGCGGAACCGGTGTCTTTAGACTATGCGTAACTTGGGTGATGTTGAACGCAGAACGAGCCACGCATATTCGGGACAACATTTTGATCTAAAATTATTCAAATAACTCAATTTACGCAGGAAAATAAGATCGTTTAGTACCTATGTCATAATGATTTCATCACGTTCACATTTATACTTAGGTATACACTCACACTCAATTGAATTGGCGGGACGGGAAGACTTTCGTGGAATTTTAGTAACTTGCAGTTACTGGTATCTAACAATTTAACAAAACTGAATTTCTTTCACAACACACTTTTAATTCTTGTGTTATCTTTTTTTTCTGGAAGGAAAGGTAATTTTATTTTTTGATGTTGAGTTGACGTGACTTGATATTAAGTTGACATTGACAAATTTAAAGTTTTCGTTTTCATTTCATTAGGTTCTTAATGGCTTTATACGATAAGTGTATTTAGCCAGTGTCAATGCATAATAGTAGTTTCCAGTCATAAGTTTAGTCGAAGTCGCATTCAAAGAGAATATATCTAATACTCTTCAAGCGGTGTGTGCTTGAAGCTAATATTATGTAAGTCGTATTCATTGTATTGTTCCCCTACACTCACAACCATTCACCAGCGCTTAATCGTTAATAATCCACACATTTTTTGCACATTAAATCGTTAAGCTACGTTAAGTTTCAACTTGATACTTCGACGCATTCCGGAGATAAAGGGTCTAAACCACAGACCTAAGATTTCACTACTAAGTCTGTGGTCGTGACAGACGGAAAACAAAGTGATCCTATACGTAAGACGTCTCACGTCAGCCTCTAGCGGTACCCTAGGATGATGGATTATAATGGATGGCGTCAAAACTTTGGCAGCATGTCCATTTTCTGTTTGTGTTAGTGTCTAGAACTGCTAGAGTGTGCCTGAGTAGGGAAGTGATCACTAGTGTAGAACATATCGATAAAAAGGTGAAAAATGTAGAAAACTAAAACTTATGTAAAAAGAAAACAATTTATGTGATAAAATACGTAGTTACTTTATTGAACTTATGGAAATTAGTTATTGATAAAAAATGCTACAGTACTTAACTGTAATTAGGCAACCTTAAATCTGGCGGTATAGATTTCTTAGCTTTTCTTAAACACAAATCTTAAATGTTTTTGCATTTTCAATACGTCAATTAAATATTACAAATTTGAGCTACAAAGCTATATATACTTCTATACTAATATTATGAAGAGGTAACATGTATGTTTGTATTGAGTTAGCTCAATAACTACTGGACTACAGGACTATTATTTTTTTCTCTCATATATAAATCTATATATGGTCTTTTAGAATGAACATAGGCTATTATATTGTCCTGTTTAAAAGATAGGTATATTCGTGAAGACCTATTTTGGAACTTAAGTCGCCAATAAAACGGTCGAGAAAACACGTTTTTTACGAAAGATGATTAATCTGAAAAAGATGTAAGAAAGTATGTATCGAAGAGTGGTACAACATAATAAGACCTACAAAAAAGTCCGCGATAACATATGTCTATCGCACAGACTCACAGTAACTATTTTAATCTTTATTTTTTAATAAAAAAATGTTACAGAACTTTCAAGGCAATTTTCTTCTATACAGTATTAATCCTTATTTGAATAATTACGCTAATTATCTTAGCCCAATATCATAGATTAAAATTGTCCTTTACAGTATATAATTTATATGAAAATACTAGAAGAGCCCCGCGGCTTCGGTCACGTTAAAGACTTCTTTTATTTACTTAAAACTTTTATTTTCTGAAACCTTTCTATCATAAAAGACATCAAAGAAGTAAAAGCCAAATCGGTTCACCGGTTTTCAAGTTATTGCGCGACTAAGGGAAATAGGGATTCATATTTATAAAACCCAAAAAACCATATTGACTGTCAGACTTTTTTACCAACCCCTTGCAAAAATCTTGCAACACGTATTTACTTATTTATTTATAGAAGTACTTACGTAAATCTACAAGTTTTTATATATATAATTATAAATAATAAGTAATATCCGCGGGGAATTTTTAGAAAATGCTTTCTCAGCGGCAACCTACGTCATATCAACTATCTGCATTTTAAATTTCAGCGCAATCCAAAACAGTATTGGTTTTCAGACTTTGTTACCCCACTGCACCCTCTTAGGGTGGCATTTTGAAAAAGCCTGAAACTCGTATTTACTTATTTATTTACAGAAGTACGGTTTGTGTGAAATGTCGAATAAAATGACCATCCAAACTTTGAATCCCCGTTTCATCCCCTTAAAAAGTGAATTTTGAAAAATCTTTTCTTCACGGATACTTATGTTAAAACAACTATCTGCATGCCAAATTTCAGCGCAACCCGAAACAATATTGGTTTTCAGACTTTGTTACCTCATTTCACTCTTTTAGGGGTGGAATTTTGAAAAAGCTTGAAACACGTTTTTACTTATATTTTTACTGAAGCACTTGTATGAAGTTTCGAATAGAAAAGACTATCTAATCTTGTTTATTCATACAAACTTTGAACCTCCAATTCACCCCCTAACGGGGTGAATTTTGAAAAATCCTTTCTGAGTACACCCTTGCGTACTAAGACAAATATACCTGTCAGTCAGTCAGGACAAAGATTCTTATAGTATTAGATAAATTATCGTATAAAACTACGCGCATCGCAAATAATAAAAAAAAATGCAGTGAAACCACAAATTAGGCCATACTTACTTTGTAAACATTAATCAGCTTTTTTATTGTAAAAGGTAACAGGACAAGCACGACTCTCACTTGATGGTAAGCGATGACGTCTACCTATTACAGATACAGCGATACAGGAAAATTCTGGCAGTCCAGAATTTTGCACGTCACTCCACTGCGCCTGTTACCTTGAGACATAAAGATGTTAAGTTTCACATGCCCTGTAATTTCACTGGACACCTTGCCATTTCAACCGAAAAACATTCCTATGAAAATTAATTGGCAAGGTGGTGGTACCGGTCCAGGCGGACTAGCAGAAGTTCTACCACTACAGAAAAATTAGCACATCTCTTTTGTAAATGCTAACGATATAAAGTAATTTGATGTCAATATAGTATGATCTATTGTATCGTCATCATCATCAGCCAGTGTCAGTCCACTGCTGGACTGTAGGCCTCTCCCAAGATGCGCCACTGAGCCCGATTTTCAGATCTTCTTTTCCAATCACTGCCCACCGCATTGCGTATGCCGTCACTCCACCTGGTCACAGGACGTCCTACGCTACGTTTGCCGTTTCGCGATCTCCACTCTCCAATACTCAAAATTTGAAATCACCCCGACTGATCTATGTATAATCTATAATGAAAATTAAAAATATTCCAATGAGTCTGAATACGACATCTCAGCTGTAAATTGGCGAGGAGTTGAGAATTCAGCAGATTCCAGAAGATGTCCCAGCATCATGTCAATGCTTCAGTGTCCTTTGTCTTTGAAGAAAAGGATACCGAATTTCGAATTAATCACTATGAAAGTTGATTTCATAGCGCCATCAACTAGAAAAATGCTCATACTTTTACAACGGCTAAACAGATTTTTATGTATTAGAGCTTATAACACTTTCGATTAAAACACTTTCAAAACCGTTTCATCATCCTTCATTGCTCGCAGAGGAAGACTTATAGGAAGACTTTCTATCTTGACTCCACTAGCTTCTATTCTTTTCCATTTCCTCGGTGTCAGTTCCAGCTTGATTGATAATCTAGTAGGTACAAAATTGATTTTTCAAAATGTTTAGAACAAAGTTTGAAGTGTTTAGTTGGATCCTAATTTTCACGCCTTACTGCCTTTATCCACTTGATTGGATTTTCGGACATTTTGTAAACCTACAACAAAATGATATAATATATTAATGTGGTAAACGCTCAGTAGTCATAATTAGATTAGTTTTAGACTAAGTTATAACTATTGTACATTGTTTTTGCAAATAAATGAATAAATAAATAAATAAATAAACTGTGACACATTTTTCATAAAAATATATATAATGGCATTATCATAAGTAATAATAGATTGAATACGAGTAAGTATCAGTGCTGATAATACATATAATTAGGTACCTAGTTACTACAAATTTTGCGCGTAATTACTTTGATCACTTTTTATAATATTTTAAGATCGTTCACAAAACGAAAAAACCAACTTTAAATGCCACGCTATCCATTTTCAGTATAAAGTTGGAGGTGTTTATGTACATATCTCTGGAGATACTTATCAGATTTCAGAAAATGTACAATGGGACCAAACGGGCAGAATAATCTATCGAAAAAAAATATTTCCAATCCGGTTAAGAACTTGCGGAGTTATGAGATAACAAACATAAAAAAGGCGAACTGAGAACCTCATCTTTTTATTGTGAAGTCGGTTAAAAATGTTCAAATTTCGTTCTAATCAAGGCCCTAAGCTAACCGTTCCATCCTTAAAAAAAATCTTCATATTATAAATCAACTAGCTGGGTCCCGCGGCTTTTAATGACAGCGGCAACATGCGCGTGGGCTGTGCGCGGTAGAAAACACTGCTTAATTTGCACATTAACCTTCCCTATTTGAATCAGATATCATAACATAATCATTAGCTTCAATTTTGATTTCGAGGAACTTTATTTTTTTCTAAAATAAAAGTAGCCAAGTTACTTGGTAGTTAATATTTTAACATCAGCATTTTACTAGTGAAAGTCCCGTTAAATTGGTCCAGTCATTTCAGAGATAAACCGGAACAAACAGACAGACAGACAAAATTTAAAATTTTGTTTTTTATGTAAGTACCGTATATTCTTTCATATGCATTTAGTGAAAAGCTGTTAATCTGGAATTACAAACAGACACTTCAATTTTTTTTATATGTATAGAATAAGTGTAAAATGTATATAAACGATTTATATATTTATATAATGTAATATTATAATATTACACTTAAAGGAATTTATATATTCCTTTTTATAAGGGTATCAACTATATTTATCGACAAAGTTTTGGAGGGTTCTCGTACATCACTAGCCGGGTGGCGTAAAATAATGTTTGTTATTTACATAAATTAAAGCTTTAAAATGATAACCATTTACCACCTCGGTAGTTATATGACGAAAAAGATGTATATAATGTAAGCAAAATAAATATTTTGATGTTAAAAGTGGTTATATATAGAATAAATGCCCACAAACACTTACGTGTGAAATGATAATTCTGGATGTTTTACGCCTCCTTTAGTTGTTCTTGATGGATAAAACACAGCACAACACGACATAATTTAACCATGTAACAGGGTTTCAGTCTTTAAAGCTATGTTTCTATTAAATTTTTAATTTATAAGTATGATGCGTCGCTATATTATGGCCTGCTAGCCGGTCAAAAATGGACACGCTCACCCATGCGCGAGGTTGTCAATTTGATATTAGCTTTCTCGTTTACTCTTATCTCGCGATCCCTGTAATAGAAAGGGTAGGACAATGTGTTGATAGAATGAAAGTCGATGTGACAACGTCACATGGCTGACATGGCTCCATCCATTGTAATCCATCATCCTAGGCGGTACCACTACTTTGTGTGTCTGTTCTTCAGCCGTGAAATCTCGGAACAATGACTATCATTGTTCCGAGCGTGAAATAGACATAACTTACCTATAATTGTCTCAAGGTAACAGGCGCAGTGCAGTGACATGCAAAATTCTACCAATCCAAAACGTTGCGTGCCAATGTTTCTATTATAGGCTCGTCATCGGTCACCAATCACCAGGCAAGCGTCTTGTTTGCCTTGTTACCTAAAACTCTGAAGTCTATTTTTCGCTACAGAAATCTGCAGACTTTCCACTCAAGTTGACAGAGACCCTCTCTGTCAACTTGCATGCATGTCGCCCTCATGTTTAATTACCCGACTGCGCGACGCAAAGGAGAGGTAATGTGTTTATCAGTCTATATATGTATGTATGTTTGTTACTTTGTGGCACACTAGAGACCAAACGCGTGGGCCGATTTTGATAATTGGCACGTCAATAGATTCGCCATGCAAGCGCGAGTGTCAACGAAAACATAAACAATTGAAAAATTCAAAATGGCGGATTTCAGACGCCAAAATTTGGGGTTCAAAAAAATATTTTTTTTTCAAAACCTATCGAGTGGGGTATCGAATTAAAGGTCTTAAAATGGAGATTCAAAATATATTTATAACAAATAATTTATGATCGTACAAATCGAAAAAAAAAAACGATTTTACATGCCGCGTTAGTCACTTTCAGTAACAAGTTTGCGGTGCTTATCTCTGAAGTTACTTATCAGAACTCAATAAAATTACAATGAGACTAAACGAAAATCATATTAGCTCAAACAAAAAAATAATTTTCCAAATCTTCCAAATTTTTCAAATCCCCATTCGTTAACCCATTAATGTGTCCCGACTGTGTTAAAGTCTCTACATTCCATATAACAAAGTATAATTTATTTTATGAGTGTATCGACCGAGAAAGAATTTAAATGGTATAGTTTTTTGATATCCCTAAACAGAAGTCTAAACTACTAGACTTACTTGTTTTTTTCTTTTCAGTTCGTTTTTTAACACTTCACTTTTTGCGCAGTCGGGTTTTTTGATTTTTTTAATTTCATGTTTTATTTTAAATATTGATAAATCCGTGAGATATTTTTTCGCGGAAACCTTTTTAATTAGAGTCACGGATTTTTCATATTCAATTCAAATATCAAAAGTAACCGACCGGGCAAAGATTCGAGTCGAAGAAAACAGTTTCCGAATCCGAATTTGCATTCGAATGATTGAGAATAATAATGAGAATAACTCTGCTGAACTGAGTCCGGAAATGAGACACCTTTAGTAGTAAGTGTACTTTATTTTACGTCCTAAGTTCATTACATATATACCTTACAAATATACCTTATACTAGCTAAAAGCCGAGCTTTGTGAGGGCTCGCGTAGTTTTTCTGCCTGGTAATAATTTTAAAGGCAGTTTTTAGGGTTCCGAACCCAAAGGGTACCAACGGAACCCTATTACTGAGACTCCGCTGTCCGTCTGTCTGTCTGTCTGTCTGTCTGTCCGTCTGTCACCAGGCTGTATCTCATGAACCGTGATAGTTAGACGGTTGAAATTTTCACAGATGATGTATTATTGTTGCCGCTATAACAACAAATACTAAGAACAGAACAAAGTTAAAAATTAAAGAAAAGTTTAAAAAAAGTTTTTTACGATAGCGCAGCGCCATCTACCTAGCATCAAGGATGGCGCTATCGTCGTTACCTTAAGGGAGCGTTCAAGTATTACGTAACGCAATTTTTGAAGATTTTTGACCCCCCCTCCCCCCACTGTAACGCTCCGTAACGTTTTTGTGTACCCCTCCCCCCCTCTCTAAACGTTACGTAACACTCAAGTGATAATTTTTACCCTGGTCGCAAAAAGTTATGTTATAGTTTTTATTCTTGGTATAGTTTTAATAGTTTTATACAATCGAGGGATTCCCCGTAAAACGTAAACGAAAAGGGTTGCCAATTTGGGAGTTTTAATTCCCTAATTTTTTATATAAAAAAAGAAATAATGTTACGTAACGTGTTGTAAGAAAGACCCCCTCTCGCCCCTGTAACGCATCGTAACGTTTTACGAGAAAAAATTGCGTTACGTAATACTTGAACGCTCCCTAATCTGAATCTCGGAAGCGGCTCCAACGATTAATAGGAGATTAGTAGCCAAAGGCTGTAAGGCATCGATTGCAGCCCGAGATATTTAGGCGCACGAGCGCAGCGAGGGCGCCTATAGTTCGAGGGTGCAATTGATGCTTACACCCGACCTAACTACTCTGCTTTACATCTCGATTGTGAGGTAAGTAGAAAAAAACCGGCATTACAAGAATAAAACATATTATTACTTAAAATTTATAGTGAAATAGTTGCTTTTAACATTGAATAAATGCACCACAAACTAGATGGCTGCAGCTTTTTTGATAGCTCACTAAAGTATGTTAAGAATACAGTCTCAGATAAAGACTTTACTCGTTTTTCTTTTCGCCACTTCATGAACTTGTTGTAAGTTTTCAAATATCTCTCTTTAGAACTTTCAGGCAAAATATTGTCAATTGCTGCTTCAGCTTCCATTTTCATTGAATCGGGAGTGCAGCTTATTTCTTCATCACTTGCAGAACTCATGTTTTTTTCCTAATTAGCACGTCATTATAAAAAAATCCCAAAAACAAACAATATTTAAAGTAAAAGTTTTCTTTTCCCGCCTTTTTTCATCTTATTTTTTTTTTAAATGTTTTCAAGAACGAAATTGACCTTCGCCGTTCGATATTTAAAATTGATGACTATTATACTCATACGAAGACAAGGCTGAATAGCGAAGCGACCTCTTTTGTCATTGGGCTGAATGCATGATGTCTATTGCCAGTATGATCTGTGGTATGATGGTTAGATGTACAGTCCGGCAAGTATAACTTGGGGAGTTTTGGCGGGAACGTGGAAAAGTGTGTGTGATCTCATTGTATGCTTTCCTAAAACTTGTGTTCTTCCGCGTGTTAATATGTAATAAATGTGGATTATTAACCATTAAGTGCCGGTGAATGTGTGCGAGTGTAGGGAAACAGCACAATGTTGAAAAACATGCTATTTGCGTTCTCACCAAAATTCCACTGAAAATCTTCAGTAAACACCACATCTTTACTGAAGATATGACTTAGACTAGACTTTTACTTGACAACTGACCTGAAATGTGACTTTGACCCATCTCTACGACTAACATTCATAAAAACTTGAAAAATTTCAATACTTGACACTGGCTAAATACACTAATCGTGTGAAGCCATAAAGAAACAAAAAAAAAAGTATAACTTGGCGTGCCTTTGCGCCACTGTGCTTTTACTTTGTACTTTGATAACAGTTTCTCTTAAATCACTTTTAATTACTTTTGGCATTATTGAACTATTTTAATGTAGCAGATTTATCAACAATAATGTCGCGGTAATCTCTCAAACGTCAAACTCACAGTTTCAATTAAAAGAATTAGTTCCAAAAACCATCACCGCCAAGTTATACTTGTGGCACTGTACGCGAACTTTTTGAAAGAGTGAAGAGTTTTTTTTTTTAATTACTTACCGCCCTAGGACTTTTTTAGCTACATTATTACCCTAGAGCGCTAATTGGTTACCTACAAGGCCCATTTAGGGGTAATAAGGACCTACTTACCGAATATGAGAGATGTAAATAAAATTTAGTACACCTACAGGGGATTTCGGGGGCGATAAATCGATCTAGCTAGGAGTAATTTTCAGAAAATTTTGTTTTATTCGTGTTTTCAATAATCAACTTTATTGATAATCAACTTAAAATATGACTCTTCCCGACATCTATTGGCGAATAGAAGTACTGTGTCAGTAAAGCAATTAAGGCCCATTTAGACGGGGAGAGTTTCTCGTACGTTTCCTTACGAGAAACCATACGCTACTATCACAAGCACTAATCGCTATAACACAATCGTATATAAATGTTTACATACAGGCAAGAACTAAAATCTCGCCTACGATTATGTCATACGAGATTCGCATATGACTTATCGCTAGGCGATAATTGCCTAAGTTTGTTTACACAACAAATGTATAGTAAGCAGATTCTTGCTTATGAGAGTCTCGACTTGTATACACACGATCTCGTATGACATTTTTCAAGTTCATACGAGTATCGTACAAATCGGATTGAACGGTTTTGAGTGCGAGAATCGAAATACGAGAAAATTCTGTTTAGACCGACACTATCAATATTCTATTGCGATTCAATTGTCGCCATAGTGGAAGAGCGAGAGGTGTGAATGTTTAGACATAATATAATCTTCTTTATATTCCTTCGATAATCGTATCTTCGAGACGAGAAGAGTTATTCTACTTTGGTGAAATCAGGTCTTAGTTGGCGTTAGTGTTCGTAAGATGGCGTTGTACTGAATAAGGACGCGGCTCCTGTTTTAATAATTGTTTGGATTTGACACGGTAATATAATATAATAATATCTGGATGGCCGAGCTTTGCTAGCAATTTTTTTTTTGTAAATCGTGTTTTATGTAATTTTTTGGCTCCCAATAATAGTCTTCTTACAAAAGAACAAACTTGGAAAAATTAATCATCACGTCTGGACTCGAACCGGGATCCTTTTGATCGCCATCCGAACGATCTCCCACCGAGCTATCGTAACAATGTAGCAATGGCGAAATTTACCTTCATATTCTAATTATATTGTAGGAGTTTTTAATTACCTGAAAACAGGGATAAATCAACTTTTTCTGATAATGAAAACCTAGCTAGATCGATTTGTCAATTTATTACAAGAAACGTGATTTCTTTCAGCATTTTTTGCTCGATTTTATAAAATGTTGTAGTGTGGTACGGAATCGGAACCCTACGAGTGCAAGTCCGACTTGTACTTGGCCAGTTTATTTTATATTAAATTGCGAATCTGCCCGACACTGGCAAAAAATTTGCCAAAACACCAACCACTCCAACAAATGCATCATGGTAAAAAATTAAATTATTAATTTTTTTTCTATGATCCTATGATGTTATAAAGCTCTTATTTTTTTTATATAATAGCTATTATTAGTCCTAAAGATATATATTTGGATTAATTGCTGCAGTCTGTCATGAAAAAATTGTTTTTTTTATGTTTTTTACATTTTTTGCTTTAGAAAAAAAACCAATTGAGTTAGAGATCTCAAACTTTCATAATATACCTATTTTAGTAGTACCTACATATCGTGTAAATATCAATAAAATATCTTCCGGGGCAGATTTTCTTAGCTTATAACCCTAGGGCCTTTCCAACCAAATAAATGCATAATAAGAATGTTATACTTTAAATAGAAACAGAAAATTGTCAAAATTCTATTTATATTTCAAAATTCATACAGATCCTTGAAATCTGCCACTTCTTGGAATCGTAAGCGTATTCCGCATCATCACTTAACAACAGGTGAGATAGTGGTCAAACGCTAGCCTAGAAGATATTAAAAAAAAAAATTGCCAGAGTTAAAATTTAGGTCTTAAACTAGGTCTTAAATCTGCCTAAATGGCAGATATCTGCCATAAATGGTACACTGATACCAGACGTCATTTGGATGACAGGTGTAAATTCATTAGATTTGCAACAGATGGCGTTAGTAACCAAACATTACGTTCGCAGCGAAGTTAATTCTTTGATCATCTAACGGCCCCCCCCCCCCCTCTATAAGCCAAACTACTGGCTTGAAAAATCTGGAAAAAATCGTGATAATAGTGCATTTCATGATATTTAAAGGAAAACTATAGCGGTTAAGATAACTTTATTAGTTTAGCAGTAATATTCGTTGAACTTGGGTGCTGGATAATTTTGTACCAAATACTAATTTGTAATAAATCCTTAGAATAAAACCTTTGAAGTGCAAAGACGAAGTACCTAGTGGCTTTTTATAACGGGAAAAGATTTACATTAAATAACAGGCTACTACAGAACCCTACAATGCGCGTGGCCTGACACGCACTTGGCCGACTATTTTTAATGTTAATAATTTTATATATTTTTTTACTGATAACACATCTACATGTGAATTTAAATTACTATGTTAAAGCACAAATCAATAGGCGTGATAGTTTTTCAGTAAAGTGCACCACAAAAGTGCTCAGGTTGTGGGATAGTGTTAGGGCTCGCTTCGCTCGCCCTGATTAGTTATACCTAATTTTACAATTTTGTGAGAGAAAATAAATGGATTTTATTATTATTTATTATTGTTACCTTTGTTTTTTTTTCAATCAATAAAATGTTTAGATCTAAGACACACCACAAAAGTCTATTCCTACTCAGTGTCTTTAGGGTTCCGTACTCAAAGAGTATCAAAGGAACCCTATTACTGAGACTTCGCTGTCGCTGTCCGTCCGTCCGCCTTTTACAGGGCTGTACCGTAATAGGTAGATACTTAAAATGTTCACAGAGTATGTATTACTATACTATGGGAGATTTAACAACAAATACCTACTAAAAACAAAATAAAATAAAATATTAAATGGGTCCCCATAAAAGAAACGTGATTTTCGGCATTTTTTGCACTTATGAACAGAGCATATGCATAATAGATAGAGACTTGAAATTTTCACCATGTATCTATTCCTATGGCTGCAATAACAACAAATACTAATAAACTGGCCAAGTGCAAGTCGGGCTCGCACTCGTAGGGTTCCGTACCACACTACAGTATTTTATAAGATCGAGCAAAAAATACCACTATCATTTTTCGCCAGCAAAAAATAATAATTAATAAACATTATATTTCTTATAACGCCATCTAACGTCTAACAAAGGTGTAAGTAATCGACATATCAATATAACGCCATCTATGAGACGTTTACCTAACTGAGCGTACATAGATGGCGTGAAATGCCGAAAAAATCACGATTAACGTATGGGGACCCTCTATTATTTTTAACTTTATTTTGTTTTTAGTATTTGTTGTTATAGCGGCAACAGAAATACATCATCTGTGAAAATTTGAACTGTCTAACTATCACGGTTCATGAGATACAGCCTGGTGACAGACGGACAGACAGACAGACAGACGGACAGCGGAGTTTTAGTAATAGGGTCCCGTTTTACCCTTTGGGTACGGAACCCTAAAAAAAGAATAAACTTAAAAATAAAAGGGGTCCCCATACAAGAAACTTGTTTTTTCAGGCGTTTTATGCTCGATCTAACAAACTGCAATAGATAGAGTGGAGACCGCGAATCGGCAAACGTAGCGCGTAGGACGTCCTGTGATCAAAAACACACGGTGTGCGTTTTCAGCAGGCAACGTGTTTAAGTATATGGAATTTTTTGTCGATTCAGTGTTGTGTGGAAATGCTTAAATTGCGGAGATAGGGGGTTCTACAAAAACAATCATATTTCAGCCATTTCGAAAAAGACACAAAACTTTTTTTACTCATGTTAAGAGGCAACTTTTTTCGAATACATTTTTTATCCGATAAACTTCAATCATCAACCGGTCGTGTTATTTAGTTAGTAAGCAAAGACAGGCTCGCGAGGTCCATAGCTCACAGAAAGCCACAAAACTAGGTAGATTGTTATTAATTGCTTTTAGGGATCAATAGGTACCTACTGTTTCTTGCGCCGAGGTAAATAAAGATCAATAGATTAAACACTATATAAAGAACACTTTTAAAAAATAATAAAATATAGACTTTGTACAATATTCACAATATTAAATTAACATAAAGCGATCTAATAGCTGAATACGATTTCATAATGATTATTAGAGATAGGTAAGGGATAGGCAAATAAAAATAACGTAATTCCGATAATATGACATCTCCTTAGATAGGTCTATAAGTACTATCTACATTATATCATTTAATATTTACCAAATTCACACGACGCAAGAATATATTCAGCGATCTTGAATATAACATTCCGTATAATTATACCAGAGAAACCTACTTAAATGGTCTTGATAACATTAATATAATTCATATTTTATCTTCCTTTTTTTCTGATTGATCCACTTTACATCCTATCATTATAATACTAACAATAGGTAGGTATACCAACATATTATAATAAAATTAAAAAGTATACTTTTTAGCAAAACGATTATTGGATATGCGATTAGCTTTCGTTTTATTTATTTATTGTGTTTCATTATATCACAATTTTTTTGATAAAAAATAGTTTGAAGTACGTACTGAAAATTGCATTGGGGGTGCAGTGTGCCTGTGCACGTAACTATTTTTTAACACGAATAATTTTTTTTAGTGTGACGTTCGACGTTTGGATGAAAGTTGCATAGCTCATTACTTTTCTTTTTTAATTCAATGCAATATATTATGTTTTTTTTATATTTATAATATCGTTTAAAAAATAAAAAACAACCGACTTCAATGCCGCGCTATTCATTTTCAGTACCAATTTTGAGATGTTTATCTCTATATCTCTGGAGATACTTATCATACCTCGATAAAATTACCATGGTACCACACTTGGGATATCTCCTTTCGAACAAAAAAAGAATAATCGAAATCGGTTCATAAACGACGAAGTTATCCGCGAACAAACAAAAAAAAAATAAAAAAAAAATTAAAAAAAAATATATATACGGTCGAATTGAGAAACTTCCTCCTTTTTTTGAAGTCGGTTAAAAATAATTATTATAGATATTTACATCGATTGAATGTTATTTGACGTGTGTATTAAGTGAAGATTTTTAATGTGCCCATATATACTGAATGAGTGCTTTGAGTTTAATGAGTTTTGAAACTAAAAAAATAATAGGAACTTTGATAAATATACCAAATGAAATAAACTATTTAATTGTTTATTTTATTTTGAAATAAAATAAACATTAAAAAAACAATAATTAACTTAATGATTAATTTTAAACATTTTGTGAAAAAAAGAATAAAAAAATATATACAGTATATTATTTACTATTTTAATTGTTTTTCATAAATACTTATCCCGCACATATTATTATCACCCTCACCATTTTTTTTATTTATAAATGTGCTAAATCCCTAAGTCCCGCTACAAAGTTCCACGAGTTTATAAATGTGAATTTGAAGTACCATACACATGTCCATTTATAATTAATTCTTCTATATTCTTATTACTATATCCTAATTCTTTAAGTATTTCACGGGTGTGTTTTCCTGCTTCGGGTAAGAGTTTACGGCCAACAGATTGTCCAGGTGTGCGAGATAATATAGGCGCTACTTCCGGTACTACCATATCTTCGGCGTCTCTATAGAAAGATTTAGTTTGCGAATAATATTTATGTTTATCAATATTTTCCAAATCTAATACAGGAGTAACACAACTATCAGTATCTTCAAATATTTTAGACCACTCATCTTGAGTTTTGGTCAAAAATATTTCTTTGAATTTTTTCCTACATTTATCAGCATCTCCTATTTGACTGTATTCGTGTTCAGACAACTGAAGCGTCTTTAGAAAGTCTGAATAAAATTGAGGTTCTAGTGCCCCAACAGCCATGAATTTTCCATCTTTTGTCTTGTAAGTTCCGTAGCACGGTAAACCACCATCTAGTGCATTTGTACCTGGTTCACCTGTCCAGATCGGCAGTTGTCTCGATTTAAATAGCCACGTTGAAAGATATGCAAGTCCAGCAGTCATGCTAGTATCTACTACCTGTCCTCTTCCAGACTGAGATCTTTCAAAGAGAGCCATTAGAATACCAATTGCACATACTAAACTCCCACCTGCAAAGTCAGCCAACAAATTTATAGGCGGTGTCGGTGGTTCATTATTCTTACTAAGTAGTGATAGTATCCCAGACATAGCAACATAATTGATATCATGTCCAGCTTTAGATTTTAGGTATCCATTCTGACCATATCCAGTTAATCTTGCGTAAATCAATCGTGAATTTTCCTTCATAAGTACATCTGGCCCAATACCTAAATTTTCCATCACACCAGGTCTAAACGTATCTAAAAGTACGTCTGAAGTGGCACAGAGTTTTTTGAATACTCCTACGCCCTCTTTTGATTTTAAGTTTAGGGAAAGCATTTTTTTTCCATTAGACATTACATATAGAGCCGACGGTTGTATCTGAAAAAAAAATTGAGTCGGTAAAAAAGTTGTTCTATGTTTGTTTGGCTACAATATTATATTCAAACTTAGTGACTAAAAGTGTGGTATGTATTGGTATCGTTTTAATAATGTTACGCGTCTTGTATGAGAGAGAAGAAGTTTAGAAATAAAAAACTGTAAGTGTACCTTTTGAACTACAGTAACACTTGCTCCAAAATCAGCCAATATAGTGGCACACAAAGGGCCTGGTGCTAAGCCCATAATTTCTACTACTCTTACGCCTTTTAACGCCATTATCTGTAAAAAAAATAATGGTAAATACTGCTAAGAAGCTAAATATTAGGTTAAGATATTTAAAATAACTAGCCAAGTGCGTGTCGGGCCACGCGCAGTATAGGGTTCCGTAGTAGCCCGTTATTCAATCAATGCAAGTCTTTACCCGTTATAAACAAGCAACTAGGTACTTCGTCTTTGTCACTTTAAAGGATTTATTCTAAGGTATTTGGTACTAAATTATCCAACACCCAAGTTCAACGACTATTACTGCTAAACTAATAAAGTTATCTTAACCGCTAATTTTCCTTTAAAGTTCATGAAATGCACTATTATCACGATTTTTTCCAGATTTTTCAAGCCAGCAGTTTAGCTTTTAGAGGGGGCGGGGGGGGGGGGGGCGCCCTACTGGAAAAAAAATTGCACTTTAAGGTTTAATATTTCGTAAATGGCGTATTCAATTGAAAAATTGTATTAGTAATCCTTAAGTCACTTTAAAAGACCTATTCAACGATACCCCACACGATGGGGTAGACGACGAGAAAAAAATTCATCTCCACTTCTCATGTAGGGGAGCTACCCTACAAAAAAATATTTTTCAAAATTTTATTTTACCACTTTGTCGGCGTAATTTATATACATACCCTTACAAAATGACAGCTTTCTAGTATTAACGGTCTCTTTGCAAAACCTCGGACAGACAGACAGACAGACAGACGGACATGACGAAACTATAAGGGTTCCTTATCAGGACTACGGAACCCTAAAAACCGGTCAAGTGCGAGTTGGACTCGCGCATCGAGGCTCCGAACAAACTTGTCAATCTAGATTGATGTACAAACTTAACTTTGCAGTTCGATTCCTAGACCAATGCCTAGACACTGTTTATGCACCAACCGCAAAAAATAAGTTTGTAATGGTAAAATTGCTTTAGAAGTGAAACTTCTTTAGGAGCACCGGGGGAATAATGCAACGGAAGTGACATTACCTCGAATACAACGAAGTGACGTACACGGCTTGCAGGAATAAATTACATTCATTATTTCTGCAGAAACAAATATTATATGCGCTTTCACTCCCTCTCAATCGAATATACAAACTGACAATATCCCACACAAATGCTGCTCCGTGAGCTTACTTTGGAGCAGACTACGTATAACCGACCGTGAGAAAAGTAGTCCTTTCTAAGTCTACCCCTGTTAAATTAAGAGTTTGGCCTTAAGATTTATATATGATTATAGCAAATAATACTTTGAACGGAAACGGAATTCTTTATTGAACTATTCTTCGAGTACAAAAGAGTTCCGAAATATAGAAGAGAGATATAATCAGAGAATAAAAAGTTTCACAGAAAATATAACCTTCCATTATATCCTCTTAGATGTGGAATTTCGAAAATCCCTTTCTTAGTGGATGTCTGTACTTTACAAAGAACAAACCGTCCAAAATGTCATGTGACAAGCGGTTTGGGCTGTGCGTTGAAATCTCAGTCAGTCAGTCAGAACTTCGGATGTTATTACAGAGCGAATTTTTCATGTAGGCGTGGATGGCCAAATCCGAAACTATGAGGAATAGCGAAAAATACTCAAAGGAGTCTCGGGCTCGATTTTGATAAAAACGAAAACTACATCATTGAATTTTTGAAAAATCAATATTCCTAGCCGGGAATCGAACCAGTGGATTTACAAAAAAAAAAAAAAAGCCTCTATTAGTACGCTATTCGATAGTGTCGCTTATGAGGAACGAATTATGGGAAGTAATTATATACGGCAAACTTTAAGAAAGAGCTCATTTTTATTAACAAAATACTGTTTTATTTTTCTTAGCGGGACGGGTTCAACAGATGGAGTTGTACAAAAGAATTCCCACTTTGTGCAGGAAGTTTCGCTTCTAAATCGCTGCATTCTAGGCACCCTCTTTGAATAATTGCTTCAAGACCTTGCTTCGGGAAGCCTATTGGTTTTGATTCCCTTGTGAAATCGCAAAATATAAGAAAATATGCGACAGAAACGGTCATATCTTTTGATCGCGTTGACTTACAAGTTTTATTTGTTCACAGCTGAAACATACCGTAGACCCGCGTATTTGATATAAGTTTCAACTTGATATCTTTACGGCCTCCTGAGAAAAAGGGTCTTGACAGACGGACAGACTGACGGAGAACAACATAGACAACTAAGGGTTCCATACCCAAAGGGTACCAAAGAAACCATGTTACTGAGACTTCGCTGTTCATCCGATAGGCCGCCTGTACACATTTCACAAGGCTTTATCTCCTTAACCGTAGATAGATATTTGAAATATTCACAAAGTATACATAATTTATTACCTACTATGGCCGCTATAACAACAAATATTAATAAGATCGTTTAAAAAACTAAAAAAACCGACTCTAAATGCCGCGCTATTAATTTTCAGTACCAAGTTTGAGGTGCTTAATCTCCATATCTCTAGAGATACTTATCAGATCTCGATGAAATTATTATAATATTATATACCACCCTTGGTATATCCCCTTTCCAACAAAAAATAATCATCTAAACTGGTTCATAAACGACGAAGTAATCCGCGAACACCCATTAAAAAATATATATGTATATATATATACAGGGTGTCGGGTTTCATATGGTCCAAACGAAAACCATCGATGGAAGACTTCAAGGGCTACCCAGAGAACCCCCATGTATGACCCGCAAAAATCTATAGTTATCGAGGAAATTGCGTTTTACTTGTTTTCGAATTAGTCCCCGAAATGTTGCAATTTATCATAGAGTTAAACCAAAGAGTCGCTATCCCGAGTACATTTTGTCGAACGCTTATCATTCACGCGGGGGCAGGGGGGAGCGGTTGCCGCAATAGATAAAACCGACAAACAGATGTGACAAATTGTAGATTAAACACCTATCGCCATACCATCGATACCGAATTACCGACGACGACTAAAGTACTTTTTGTTAAAAAAAAAGAGGATAGGATACGATATTAGGATAGGATAGGTACTAATCATAACATACATACATAGACTCGAAAAACATAACCCTCCTTCTTCCACAGTCGGGTAAAAAGGCTGAAACCACTAAATTGAATTTTAAAATTTTGTTTGATATTTTATTAACTAAAACTAATGTTTTCCGACTGCTTTTTGCCTAAGCTATCTCAATAATACATTTATAGATTTTTTAGATTTCTCATATAGAGTAAAATAACCTATTATACAGTAAATTACAGTATGTATATACACACATGTCAAACTGTTCTCCAAAGGCTAAAAATAGGCAATTTAATTTAGCTATAATGTCATATCTGTTTACACAATCTATGAACTGCCCGTGCAAACAGAACATGGCGCCGCGTCGTGAAGTGTCATTACAATTTGACAAAATAATGTTTTATTTTAGCGTGTTTTATTCTTACTTATGAAGAGTGACTCCGTCACTTTTGTTTGTTTTTCCTGATTGGTATTTACAGTATCTGAGGACACACGATGGCATTTCGGTTTTTTCATAACGCGCGTGTAGTTTGTTTGAGTGCCGAGCTATGTGTGAGCGGGAAGTTGCCGGCCAGCACCTTGGTGTTCGACAATGCCAGTTCGAGATGTTCAGTCTCAAGGTATATGTCTATGCAATTTATTTAAAT
Organism: Cabera pusaria; assembly: GCA_954871355.1. Classification (NCBI taxonomy): domain Eukaryota; kingdom Metazoa; phylum Arthropoda; class Insecta; order Lepidoptera; family Geometridae; genus Cabera; species Cabera pusaria. The sequence continues at coordinate 21,554,631 of OX940887.1, forward strand.
TTTCTTCCCAACTATAAATGCCAGAGCCCTCGTTTTTTTGTAGGACTATGAACAATGAATAGGTCTTTTAGGAAAACTACATTTTTTTTATTGAGGCTTATTATTTTCTGAGAAAAAAAATAAAACATCACATTTTTTAATTTAGACGATATTTAAACTTTTACTTTGGGCAGGCTTTTCTCCAAAAAAACACAGAATAAAAAAAGTTACAATCGATTTTAAAAACTTGTCTGTTTTATGGACCTGCTGCTTGCCAAATTTCATACGGCTATGACAAGAGGTTCAGGTGTAAAAAGATAATTAACGAAATTAAGAAAGGATTTCAATATTCAAATGATTTCTTCTGAAATACACTCCGGTAATCTCTTTTTTACAGAATTAACTTATTTAAAGAAAATATGTTATAATTAAAGCCCAAAATCTTTAAATGAAGGAAATTTAAGATTAAAATGAGGTTTAATGTTAAAAATATTGACAATTTTCCTAGCCTATCTTTTGTCATTTTTAGGGTTCCGTAGCCGAATGGCAAAAAACGGAACCCTTATAGATTCGTCATGTCTGTCTGTCTGTCTGTCTGTCTGTCCGTCCGTATGTCACAGCTATTTTATTCCGAAACTGTTAGGACTACAGAATTGAAACTTGGTAGATAGATGTATTCTGTGAACGGCTTTCCGATTTTTATACAAAAATAAAAAATGTAAGAGTTTAAGGGGGGCCAACCAGCCTGGCCTGCCCATACATGGAACTGAAACAAAAAAAAAATTTTTCTTCAAACCTATACGTGTGGTGGGGGTGTCTATGGATAGGTCTTCAAATATGACATGGACGTTTCTAAAATCATTTTTTGTCAAAGTCAATCATTTGAAAGATAGGCGCGTCTAAAGTGGTAAAATGTGTGTCCCCCCCTTCTAACTTTTTAAGTATGGGAGTGAAAAATCTAAAAAAAATATATGCTGTAGATCTCAATAAAAACTAACAACGAAAATTGGTTTGAACGAGATACAGTCTTATCTAACTGAACTACGAGACTAAAATGTTTTATGGTTTTACAATCTTCTTGTCTGTTCTTATCTCTAGATATCAATTATTATTATTATTATGTTTTTTTTTTCAATACATGCCAAATATGTATATAGTATGTATTTGTGTATTTGAGTATGATCTATATGATATAAGTATGATGTATGAATATATATGTATGTCTTTATTTATATATATAATGACTATTTATTTATCCAAGATGCATATAGTTATAATATAATTATATAATAATTAACATAAAAATTTGTTTTATGTTATATATGTATATATATATACTATACATATAATGTATATATATATATATATATATATTAATATATATATTTTTTCTTTTCTTTTTTTTAACGACACCGCGCCGTCGCTTTACCGTGATTTCTTTCTTCTCCATCCAAAGGTTGTCTGGAAGAGATCGCTCTTTTAGCGATAAGACCGCCCATTGTGCAACTTAAATTAAGACTATTGTAGTTTAAGAGTTTCATGTAATTTGTGGTGTACAATAAAGAGTTATCTATCTATCTATCTACAGTCAGCAGTTTTAGAGATATGGCGACAGCAAAGATAACTTTGTTTTTCATACAAACACTATGAAAAACAAAGTTAATTTTGTAGTTGCGAAAAATCATAGTTATGGAATACTTAACTGTGTTACGGAACCCTACGAGTGCGAGTCCGACTTGCACTTGGCCAGTTTATTGTAATAAGTTACAGCTATGCACATGAAATCGCTTAATAAAGTTTCTTTTTAGAAGATTAAAAGGAGTGATCACTTTTAGTTTTCTTTTTCTGTGATTATTTTAGTTTAGTGTTTAATTTACGTAATAGGCAAGCGTTTGACCACTATCTCACTTGATGATAAGTGATGATGTGGTGATCGACCATGATGCTCGCTTATTTAGACGATACTTTTACACTCGCGAGCTTGGGTCGTTCACCCATATAAAAAATCAAATAATTTGAGGTCAGGCATCTTAATGGCCAGAGACAGATCCGCGCCGGATACATCAACTTGTGTAAGTATCACCCTAAAGATTTCACTTCTCCAGCGAATTGAATACGAATAAATATCAACTTAAACTAAGAGATGCACACAAGAAGAGAAGTGAAGACGATGACTTCTCTCATCATATCAGAAGAAACTTCATAAAGTATTATCGTATGTGCAATAATGTGAATTGCTGTAAAGGGTAACATTGCTTGCATTGCTGTTAAGGGACACTTATTGCACTTTAATTACAAATTTGACAAAAATATTCTTCTACATTTGAGTTAATTCTGTAAAAAAGAGATTACCAGAGTGTATTTCAGAAGAAATCATTTGAATACTGAAATCCTTTCTTAATTTCGTTAATTATCTTTTTACACCTGAACCTCATGTCATAGCCGTATGAAATTTGGCAAGCAGCAGGTCCATAAAACAGACAAGTTTTTAAAATCGGTTGTAACTTTTTTTATTCTGTGTTTTTTTGGAGAAAAGCCTGCCCAAAGTAAAAGTTTAAATATCGTCTAAATTAAAAAATGTGATGTTTTATTTTTTTTCTCAGAAAATAATAAGCCTAAATAAAAAATTGTAGTTTTCCTGAAAGATCTATTCATTGTTCATAGTCCTAAAAAAAACTAGGGCTCTGGCATTTATAGTTTGGGGGAAAATTTAAATAAATTGCAACATTTCGGGGACTAATTCGAAAACAAGTAAAACGCAACTTTCTCGAAAAGTATAGATTTTCGCGGAACATTAATGGGGGTTCTCTGGGTAGCCCTTGGAGTCCTCCATCGATGGTTTTAATTTGGACCATATGAAACCCGACACCCTGTATATAACGGTCGAATTGAGAAACGTCCTCTTTGTGAAGTCGGTTCAAATAGAATAAAATTTAAAATAGAGGGGGTCCCCATAGAATAAACGTGGTTTTGCGTGTTTTACTCGATCTTATAAACCGTAAAGGTAGGTATCAGGTAAGATAGCAGTCAAACGCTAGCCTTAATTTATACATATAAAAAAAACATCAATGGTATTCTCAGTCCCCATACAAGAAACTTATTTCTCCGGCAAATTTTCAATCTTATAAAATTACTGTGGTACGGGACCCTACGTGTGTGAGTCCGATTCGAACTTGGTAACAGTTTATTTTATAGCCCTTAAGTGTTTATTTAATAAATAGGTATTAACACAACAGTAATTATACACAGACACACAAACATACTTACAGCTCCTACGTCATGACATCAACAAGTAAATACATTCAATAATTAAGTCAGGTGTTTGATTGAATTTTAGATTTGAAGTAAAATAACCTTTAGTCAGGGCACCTATCTGACCTATCGGACTTTATCAGGAATTCAATATCTGTATCACAGAATAAATAATAGTAGGTGCAAGTATCTTTATACCATTCTCGTAGAAGTTGTAAAAGGATACTAATCTTTATCAACAGCGAAAACTATACCTATATATTTTAATATAATAATAATACAAAACTAAATATAACTATGAATTTGTTACTTACTGTGAATTAGGAACACGTACGTACGTAAAAACAACAGTGAGTGAGATAGCTAGACACTGCAAACTGCAAAGTGTTTGTTTGCAGTGCAAACAACAAAACTAGTTTTAAAGCACAGATTACTAATTATGTGTATATATATTTTGAAGGCAAGAGAGGTCAAAGACCTTATCTATTCCACAGATATCGTGTAGTTACTATTATAGTGTGAACGGGGACGCAGCTATGTAGGCTAGGCTGTATAGCTCCATCTCTGTCATGTTCGTTCATTTCAATCCCTGTCAAACTTCGATAACAACAAAACTAAGCACTGACCGCGGCAAGGCATGTCCGCAGGCAGGCTGACCGCCACCGCTTGCACAGAATACTTAATAATAGTACTTCGTAGTAAAATCCACATCTTGACCGAGGGTTTGACCTACACATAGAGAATAACGGACTCAGGATAGACTCTGACATGACTTCAACTTGACCTGAAATGTAACTTTGACCCATCTTTATTGAATTCACAAAATCTTGAAAACTTGACTCTGGGTAAATATACTAATCGTGTGGTGCATAATAAAAAATAAATAAAAGCGACAATGATAACTCACAAATTCACATGAGTTTTGGCGGGAACGTGGAAAAGTGTGTGTGATCTCATTGTATTTTTTCCCAAAACTGGTGTTCTTCCGCGAGTTAATGTGTAATAAATGTGGATTATTAACCATTAAGTGCCGGTGAATGTGTGCGAGTGTAAGGAAACAGCACAATGTTGAAAAACATGCTATTTGCGTTCTCTTCTCACCAAAATTCCACTGAAAATCTTAAGTAAACACCACATCTTTACTGAAGGTAGTCTAGTTTACTAGACTTTTACTTGAAAACTGACCTGAAATGTGACCTTCATCCATCTCTACGACTTAAATTGATAAAAACTTATACTTGACACTGGCTAAATAAACTAATCGTGTGGAGCCATAATATAACTAATAAAACTAACAACTTACAATGACAAATGACAATGACATGTATGAATGACACTATGTTGTTGTGTGACCATTTATAGCAGGATTTTAGCAGTTTTAGCACAAATATACCACTTTAGAAATGTTGGCAGGATTCTGTTTTATAGTGGTATACCTCAATTTTCTTGAAATTATAACATTACTAGCTGTACCCGCAACTTCGTCCGCGTGGAATAGTGGCTTTGGGTAGCATTTTTAAATATTTAGGCTAAATATTTTACAAATAAGACACGCGTACCACACCTACACCGCACCGTACAACGCCGCGCAAATGCCCCTCCCCTATCCCTCCCCTCTCTTTCTCTCTTACCCCAACCCCCTTTCCCCTCACTTCCCTCTGCCCCTCCCCATTTCCCCCACCCCCACTTCCCCCATTCCCCTCCCCTCCCCTTTCCCTCACCTCCCATCCAACTTTTCATCCCGATACTTTCATACAACTTTTCATCCCCCCTTTCAAGCCCTTACAACCCTCTTTTCGCATCAAAAAGTAGGCGTATAACGGACATACGCCTACTTTTTGAGCCTACTCAGGCTCTAGACTATCTGTGTACCAAATTTCATTTAAATCGGTTCAGTGGTTTTGGCGTGAAAGTGACACAGACAGACAGAGTTACTTTCGCATTTATAATATTAGTTAGGAAGTTAGGATTAACTGTTATTCTTTTTTCATTGTATTTATGTTGACATGCCATTGTAATTAATAACGTATGCCACGTATCCCTACCCGAAATACAACAGCAAAGTTGCCACAAGTCACAATATGTAAAATGATCAAAAAGGAGTTTAAGTAATACAGCAAAGGTCATTCACCAAAACTGACCAACATTGTTTGCCGCACCGCACGGAAAACATTAAAACATTCCTGGGCAGGGGCCCAAACAGGAAATTAGATTTTGTCTAGGGAGACAGGTGAGGAGTTAAGTATTCTGCACATTCCAGGAGATGAATTGGTTGATTTCATAGTGCCATCAACTAGAAAAAAAAAACAACGGGTTGCACTCCGGGAGTGCCGATAGAAGTGAAAACTTGAACATTTACGCTGTGCATTTAGTCTACCCTCCCTCCTTCGTACAAATTTTCTATCAGGTCACATCTCCTGACGCGAGTTTAACATTTTTTACCCATCCCAAAAAAGTTCACAACGCCGCTAAATAAGTTTTCACTTAAAAAACCGGCCAAGTGCGAGTCGGACTCGTGCACGAAGGGTTCCGTGTCATTATCTATAAAAACGGCAAAAAAATGATGCCTGTTGTATGGGGCTCCCTCAACATTTTTAAATATTTATTTTATTCTGTTTTTCAGATGGACAGCGATGTCTCAGTATTAGGGTTCTGTTTTTTACCTTTTAGTTACGGAACCCTGAACAGGTCATAGTTTTAAAACACCTGAACGGATTTTCATGAAATAAAGCTAAAAACACTCGATGAAGACATCTATCAAACAAAAAAATCTATCAATAAAAAAATTAAAATCGGTTCCGTTTAGGTGCTACGATGCCATAGACAGACACACTCGAGTACAGATGAGACACAAAGATACACATGTTAAACTTATAGCACCTATTCTTTTTGCGTCGAGGGTTAAAAATAATAATGTGGTCAAGGATGGCGAACACGCTAGGCCGACTCTCGATAATCCGACTCTCGAGAGCTGTGCTTCCGGAACACCGTAAGGTTACGATTAGTCCAGTACAACCAACGATCTTCGGGTCAGAATCCTTCACGCCAAAGGGCCGTCAAATAGCACTAAATATTATAAACATAGTCCCTCACCGCTCTGTCTGTCAGTCTGTTCGTAATAAACTCTAAAAGCTACTATACGGACTACTTTTCATATGCGGTTCTCCTCACCAATAGCCAGAGTGTTATGAGGTTTAGGTGTATAGTTCGTTAAGGTTTTGTGTAAATTGGTTGAAAACTTGAAATATAACGATGATTGTTGAAAATGTTAATTCATACTCGACGCAACAAACTGATGCAATATATGTGCTACCCGTGCGAAGCCGGGATGGGCTGCTAGTGTTTAATAAGGCACTTTAAATTAAATTAAAAATTAAATTAAATTTGACTTTTAATAAAGTACTTTGATGTTATTTTGTGAGGTAAATAAAAGGCATTCAAAACTCTTTTTATATAAATTTCATTCATGGTCAGTTTCTGAGGTCCGTTTATTGAGAGTTTATCTACTCAATTGTACCGTTATTGAATAGATAAACTCTCAATAAATGTACTCAAAAACCGGCCATCAGTAAACCCTACACTAATGCACATCGTATCGGGCGCGCGCCGGTACATTGCGTGCTGAACGAACAAAGTAATAACAACAACGCTGGGTCGAGCGCCTTACATACATTTTTGCTTGTATTGTCTGAAATAAGCGTTGGTATTGTGTTTTTGTAGGGGAGTGAAATATCTTTTACGTCGTAACTATTATATAATCTGTGGTGTTGGTAATATTTGCGTTTGGCTTGGGCAATTTCTGTATTTTTTCGATGGGCACACTTATGTTTTATTTTGTTTTGACTTTTGATGATAACGTGCACAGAGTGAGTACCTTGTATAATACTGGCGTGTGTTCGGTGTGTCTAGATTGTCGCACGTGGGTTACATTTTATTTTGTTTTAATTTTATTGTCTTACCTTGATATAAATACAATGAAGAAAGCCAAAATATCAACGAAAAACCCGAAACAAATCATAAATGAAACATCAGACAATTCTGGTACGTATAAACATGTAAACAATATATACTGATTTGAACAACGAAACGAATAGTTTTGTTCTTTTTGCAAGTTTAAACGGTTTTACTTTTTGCATGTTTATGTAAAGTACTACTACAATGTATTGTTTGATACAGATTCTGACGGAGAACTTGATCCAGAAGCTCACAAGAAATCTTTGGAAAAATTGAAGAAAATCGATCCTGATTTTTATAACTTTCTCGAGGAAAATGACGAGAATTTGTTAAATTTCGACACAGGATCAGAAGGTGACGAGTCAGAAAAAGATAATGGTGATGATGATGACGATAGTAGAGTCCACAAACCGGGCGATCTGCAAGGAGACAGTGATGAGAGTGATTTTGAGGTTATTTTTCATATTTATTATTCAACCCCTTTTACACAGGTAAGTTCTATTCTATTATATGCCCTCCGAGGGCCGAGAATAGAACTTAACCTAAAAGCCGCCACCTGAGTAGTTAAGTACTGGATGTACTTTCAAACAATATGATACATATGCTAGCACTAATTAAGAGATTATGTAAAGGTATGTTAACCGTAGAAAAAGCCAAGTCATTGCCCATCATCTGATATTGCATCTTATTTAATAATTCTTGCCTTCTGATACTTCTATGAAAAACTTAAGACAGTGGGATACCGGACTGTAGATGTGGGCGTTATTTCACGTCACTAGATACTAGAGATGGGCGTTGATTAAACGAACTAGTTAAAAAAACCATTTAGTTGCATCCATAGACGGCAAAATTCAAAAGTTTAGAGAAATGTATCCGTTGACGTCAAAGAACGGAGGCGCCCTGAGGGATTAACTGTCGACTTGATTTCGAACGGTAACATTTGTTGTTAGACGGCTAAATTCTATAGTAGAAAAAGGAATTGCAACTTTGTATGTTTTTTTTTTAAAATAGGTAATAATGTATTAAATGTATGCATTTATTAACGTTAATCAACACCAATATTATAAATGCGAAAGTCAGTTGTTTATTTGTTTGTTTGTTTGGGACTTCTTCATGGGCAAATCGCTGGACCGATTTAACTGAAATTTTGTACAGGGATAGCCAGTATTATGGATTAGGCTATAGGATACTTTTTAACGCGGGCGAAGCCACAGGGCACAGCTAGTAGCTCTATATAAAAAAAAGTAGTATTTAAATTTCTTGGAAATTTACGTCATTCATGATGTAAAACTAAAACATGCCTACCTACTTATTCGATTTAATGGTTGTTTATTGAATAATCTTACATATTCATAAAAAAATTAAGTTAGCCATTATAGTTAATTTAGGGTTGAAATTATGTAGGAACTAAGATTAACAAAGTCTGAGCCCGACTAACAGAATAGTATGAAGTAAATGTGCTCCAATTTTTTTAAATATGTTTTTGGTATAACTGGTCCATGTAGGTCTATTTTTACACTCATATGTCAGCCTGTTAATGTCACAGTATTAATTATTTATATGTTGCAGGATGAAGATGCCAAGCCAGTTAAAGGAAAAGTCACTCTTAAAATGGTGGCGCAATGGCAAGCTGAACTGCAGACTGATGGTAAAATTAAGTTGAGTTCCATTGCCACAGTGATCAAAGTATTCAATGCAGCTATGTTACGTGCCACTAGTGAAGATGGAACGTCTGCAGGAGAATATAAAGTGGAGGGTCAGTATTGACAATTCCTACTAATATTGTAAATCTAAAAGCCTTATCACCCATATTCAAGAAGACATTGATAAATTCTAGGCTTAATTATATGTATATTACTAGTGATCCGCCCTGGCTTTACATGGATAGAGCATAATATATGCTTGCATCTGTTTGTTGCGTCGAGTATGCATTAACAATAACCAATTTACATTAAACCATAATGGATTATACACATAAACTTTCCTCATGAATCACTCTGTCTAGTGAAAATCGCATGAAAATCCATTCAGTAGTTCTTAAGATTATTGAAAACAGATAGACAGACGCGATGGGGGAGTTTGTTTCATAATATGCAGTGATAAAAAAATGCATAGTGGTTGAATTTACTAAGTATTGTCAATAATGTATTGATTTGACAGATCCTATGCATTTGTGAGCACTGTGAGACCACATAGTATTGTTGGTGTACTTGTTTGATTGTTCCTCTGCTTGGCCTACTACTTCTTCAATTAATTCCAAATGTGTGATGTAATATCTAGATGTCTAAGTCTGTTAAACTAGACCAGGGTTACTCAAAGTGGGGGACGGCAACCCCTAGGGGTTCGCCATTGGACAGTAGGGGGTTCACAGCAAGTTTTACGCATTGGTGGCTGGATGGAAAACGCAAATGATGATGGGTGTGCAACTGAATTTACTCGCTCACTCAAGGCTCGGTACAAGCTAACTATGTGAGAATGGATTTTTACACCTGGGCATGATAAAATCAAAATACAGAAATAGACTTAATAAGCAACATATTTTGTTTAGAGTTAATTTTATTGTTTTCTTTGGGTGGGGGTGTTAGAGGTTCGCTGTCATCTCAGAACTTTAACAGGGGTATGTGGAGCTGTAAGTTTGAGAAACCCTGAACTAGACTAATGTTATACTCTTCTATGTTCCCAGGTTCATCTGTCTTCAATGCAGTGATCCAAATGTGTGTCCTATACCTGCCCAATGCAATCAAAAAGTATCTCGGCATAGAACAATCAGGCAAAGATCCTCAAAAATGCAAGCACTTTGTCAAAATAAAAGGACCTCTAGTGGCCTACCTGAACGATTTGCTCAAACTCCTGGCCAGCGTCACATCAGACAATATTCTGACTGTCCTGTTGAAACATTTGCATCAGATGTCTAATTATGTTGCTTGTTTCACTAGAATAGCCAAGCAATCGCTAAAGAAACTTCTCACTCTATGGAGTACTGGAGAAGAGACAGTAAGAGTACTAGCTTTTCTATGCATTCTCAGGATAACAAGGAATCAACAGACAGCATTGCTGGATCTGGTTTTGAAAGCTATGTACATGACATACGTTAAAAATTGCAAGTTTGTCAGTCCTACTACCTGGCCAGGGATTAACTTCATGCGAAGATCGCTGGTTGAAATGTTTACACTAGATTTGAATGTTTCATATCAGCATGTGTTTCTATACATAAGGCAGCTGGCTATACATTTGCGTAATGCTATAGTTGTTAACAAGATTGAGAACAGGCAAGCTGTATACAACTGGCAGTTTATAAATTCGCTGCATCTATGGGCAGATCTGCTCGGAGCGACGTCTAACAAGCCTCAGCTACAACCGCTGATATACCCACTAGTGATGGTACTCACAAACACTATAAAGCTGGTCCCGACACATCAGTATTATCCCTTGAGATTCCACTGTGTTGAAATATTGATTGGTCTATCAAAAGAGTCTAACTCTTTCATTCCAATATTGCCATATCTGACTGAGGTAACTATATCATCAAACCTATTTGTGTGAAATGTGTATTTTAGAAGTTCAGTCTTCTGTCTATATATTGCAAATATTATTGTTATTATGATGATGATACATTTGGGATAATTTTACTTTGAATTTTCAGGTATTGACTACCTACGACTTTAATAAGAAACATAAGAAAATGTCAATGAAGCCCCTAGAGTTCTCATGCATATTGCGGTTGGCCAAGTCTCAGTTAGCAGAGAATGGTTTCAAGGACTCGGTCATCGAGAGACTGTATGCACTTCTGCTGGAGTATACTGCTAATGTATCTCACAGTATTGCCTTCCCCGACTTGAGTCTACTAGCTGTCATACAGGTTAGATTGCATGTTTTGTATTTTTGTCCAGGTGGATATGTCGCAGCCAACTAGCTATCATTAGTCATCAAATGAATAGCTTAGCCTCTTTACTTTCAACTAGTGGCCTGAATATTCAGCCGTAGCATTTGATACAATATATAATAAACCGGCTCAGTCTGACACTTCGGTACCACACTAGAGAACAGTGACAACCGCGTGAAGTGTGCCGACAAGCTTAGCGAGGAGGGGAGCCGCGCGTCACAAGAACTGACGCCATGGCGTTTAAATGAAGGTACAGAAGACCTTCAAATGGCTGAATATAATTCAGGCCGTTAGTTGAACGGCACTGTTTAGTAAAGAGGCTAGGCTGTTAATTGAACGGCTAATTTGGCTAGTTGGCTGCAACAGATACACAGCATCTGTGCCTTTTGGAAAACAAACAAAAGAAATATAGCTAAAACTAAACTCCCTACTAGCTGTAGCAGGTCTGTTCGCTTTGAAGATGCATGCATAAGACAGGCGGTAAGACACTATCAAGTGTCCACCTGGCCAGCTACGACCAACCTTAAGTTGGAAACATTGCCAAACATCGTAATGTGTTCCAGCAGCTGTCCTTGAAAGCCAATTTGTATTCATAGCTTAGTGTGTTATAATTCTCTACTTCATCTTCACTTACTAATGCTGCGATAATGTCAAATGCTAGCCAATTTGATAATTTAAAAAATTCAAGTAAACAATTTAGTGATTCATCTTTTTGTATTTACTTTATATATAACTTCGCAGTTCGCAACATAACATTTTATTTAAATTAAGTATACACTAACCCACACACTAACATTCTAAAATCTAAAAAATATTGAATGCCAAAATCATAATTTAAAAAATTACACCTACAGTTATTATCCAAATTACTAACAAAACATTAAAACATTCTAAAACTGAAACTACTACAACAGATAAATAAACTATAAATAATATTTTCAGTTGAAACAATTCTTGAAGACCTGCTCTATTGCAAACTATACGAAAAAAATGCGGCAGTTACTAGAAAAAATTGAGGACAACGCGAAATTCATTGATCGAGAAAGGAGCAAAGTTACTTTCGCATTAAGTGATGAAAAAATTGTGACTGCATGGGAGTCGAATATTAAAGCAAAAGGCACTCCCTTACTGACATACTACGAAAGCTGGAGTAAGATCAATAAGATACAGAAACGCAAAAAGGTTACAAAGAATGACGAAATAGCTGGCGTAGGAGAATTACCTATGATCAAGCGAGCCAAGATCACCGAAAACGTCCAACAAAAAGCGAAACCTGAGAACAAGGGACCTTTAGTTCTATTCCCATCTGATAGTGAAGGTGAAGACGACCACTTCCAAATAGAAAAAGATGAAGATGTACCTCCACCGAAAAAAGAGAAAAAAGTTAAAAAGAAAGAATTGAAAAAGAAGAAGCCCAGCAAAAGGAAAATGGTTGATGAGGCTTCCAATGTGGTAGACAAAGATGACATTGTACAAGAATTTAGTGTCAGTGAATGGTAATTAATGTTTAATCGAGCGATGCCTTTAAGTTATATCATTATTCTTGGGCAATTATGTGCCTTTAGGAATATTACTAAAATAAATGTTATTTTAAAGTATTTTTGTGTATTTCTATAGACATTATTTGTAATTCCCATATCAGAGGGATCCCTACATGTATAAGAGGAAGTAAGGCCGTAAGCACACGGCGTATTTTAAGCGCGCAGACGACGCGCGTTTCAGGAACGCGCGTCTTCGGCGTCGTAGACGCTGATTGTTGCGTTTGCATTGATGATACAAGCGCGCGCATGAAGCGCGTATACGCGCGTTTGAAGCGATACAAACGCGCGTACAAAGGAGCGGAGTAGGGGCAGGGGGGGGAACGCGCTCACGCCACCACTGCAAAAAACGCAAAATCTACGAGCGACTACAGCGCGTCTGTATCGCTGTATCTGCACGTATACGCGCAGTAGAGGCGCGTTTCACGATCGCCCCGTGTGCTTAAGTTACAAGGTTGCGATCGAATCCCGTTTGAATCGCGTATACGCGCGTAATCTGCGCGTCGTCTGCGCGTTTAAAATACGCCGTGTGCTATGGGCCTAAGTAGTTCAATCTAGGCATATTAGTACGCCAAATCCTGTTAGTAGCAAGTTCAATCTGCCATCCAGGTACAAAGATCTTGATTACTCTCTTGGCTATACATTATTTCGAGGGCCCAGTGGTATAGTGGGAGAATGGTCGGCTTTGACGCCAGGTACAGAGTTGAATTCCCACCGTGCACCAATGGATTTTTCTATCGAAAAATGTATGTGCGCTTTTCACAGTGGCCCTCCGGTGAAGGAAAAACATTGTAAATAAACCCACAACCCCCGTATGGTGGCCTACCACTGTCTAGCGTCTGCCTGGCCAGCTACCACCCTCAAGTTAGAATATCTGTTGCCAAACACCTAATATGTTCCGGCAGCAGTCCTTAAGAGCTAGTTCCCATTCTAGGCATAGCGTGCTACCATCCTCGACTTCATCACTTAAGTAACAACAGGTGAAATAGTGGTCAAACGCTAGCCTATAAGATATAAAAAATAAACATGGATCAATAATACTCGGTGATTCTACATTTTCAATCTATACCTATATTTTAATACATATACCTATAAATTATGCTTATACTGAAAACAAAGAAATCAGGTTTTAAATAAAATACATCATTTACAAGAGGAACATAATTTATTTATATATAATCACAGTAAAATAACAATAATATTAAACCAAAATTAAGGAACACCTTGTAGGAAATAGGTCCAAGTAACTTTGGGACCTGGCTCAACATTCACGATATGTAAGCTTCCTGTAGGCATTACATTAGAGTTGTTGTCATAAAGGAATACCGTCACCTTCAGTTCCTGGAAATAATATAGCATTTAGAAAGCACATGATAACAATATCATTATATACTATGGGCTAGTTATACCGGATCCTGCAGGGCTATTCACAATCATTCGAAAGCAAATTCGGACACAGAATACTTAATAGTACTACGTAATTCGGATTCGGAAACTGCCTCTCCTTTGACTCAGATCTCTGCAATTCACAATGCTCTAATCCGTAACTTTTGATATTTTAATTTTTTTTAAATCAGTAATTCTAATCGGAATCGGTTGCCGCGGCTAATTAGCTCACGGAATAATATTCGAAATTCAAAATGACGCTTTCGTATTCGAATATATCCGAATGGATTTTTTTTTCGTAAAATATGCGCATTTTACAGTGGCCCGCCGGTGAAGGAAAACAGCTACCACCCTCAAATTGGAAAATATGTCGCCACACCATCGATTTTTTAGGGTTCCGTAGCCGAATGGCAAAAAACGGAACCCTTATAGATTCGTCATGTCTGTCTGTCTGTCCGTCCGTATGTCACAGCCATTTTATTCCGAAACTGTTAGGACTACAGAATTGAAACTTGGTAGGTAGATGTATTCTGTGAACCGCTTTCCGATTTTTATACAAAAATAAAAAATTTAAAAGTTTAAGTGGGAGCATCCCATACATGAAACTGAAACAAAAAAAAATTTTTTCTTCAAACCTATACGTGTGGCATGTCTATGGATAGGTCTTTAAAAATGACATTGAGGTTCCTAAAATCATTTTTTCTCAAAGTCAATCATTTGAAAGATAGGCGCGTCTAAAGTGGTAAAATGTGTGTCCCCTCCCCTCTAACTTTTAAAGTATGGGAGTGAAAAATCTATAAAAAATATAGCTGTAGATCTCATTAAAAACTAACAACGAAAATTGGTTTGAACGAGATACAGTCAGCAGTTTTAGAGATATGGCGACCGCAAAGATAACTTTGTTTTTCATACAAACACTATGAAAAACAAAGTTAATTTTGTAGTTGCGAAAAATCATAGTTATGGAATACTTAACTGTGTTACGGAACCCTACGAGTGCGAGTCCGACTTGCACTTGGCCAGTTTATTTATATATTTTTAGTGATTTTATCTATGCGCCACACATATAATTTGTTTCCACAGCTGTCCTTGAGAGAGTTCCCAGAGAGGTGAGAGGCCTAACATTCTTTGATCGCACCATCAATTACCAACAGGTGAAATAGTGTTCAAACGCTAGCCAAAACGATATAAAAAAAACACCTTTTTTCTCTTTACTGGCTCAGGGGGCATCTTTATATAGAAATTGTCTTTATCCACGTATACTCTAAACGTCCTTGTGTCTTCATAAACATTTTTGAATGTGATGGTGGTAGACCCGCCCACTGGAACATTGTAAGGTCCTTGCGGGCTAGGTCTGGTAGCCGTGCCTGTAATATCGAACCTGAAAAATAATTTCGATATTTCAGAACACTTAATTAAAGTATCTACCTATAACCGGAGCATGTATGACGGAACTTATTAATGTTTGAGTTTTGAAAGAGATGTCAGAATCGTACAATGTGGCAAGAAGTATAGTCACTGCCTGCCCCAACGGGAAAATAGGTGTGATTTTATGTGAGTTTGTATGTAGAACACTTAATAGCCCAATATATCTATGTATGTTATGACTTTAAACCGAGTATATAGCCTTGGAACTTTGATATGTATATAATCAAAGCCTTGGAAGTTATGTAATGTTTTTTATTAAAAAATTAAAGATTAAAATGATAACTGTAAGTCAACCTTAAGAGATAGACATCGCGAACTTTTTTGTACACCTTTTGAAGGTGTACAATACTGTAGTACATTATTATGATCTCGTAGGGTTCAGGCAGCCGCGTTTGCAATGTAAGCGCAAAAAAGTGTTTATTAACGACATCACATTAGAAACCTCTAAAATTATCAGTGTTTCTCTATACTATATTATGCATGTATTATACATATAAACCTTCCTCTTGAATCACTCTATCTATAAAATAAACCGTATAGAAATCCGTTGCGTAGTTTTAAAGATCTAAGTATACATAGGGACAGACAGCGGGTAGCTACTTTGTTTTATACTATGTAGTGATTAGTATTGATACGATTAACAGAAATAAATAATATAATAATAGAAAGTAAATAATAAGAATAAGTATAATATATAAAGTAATAAGAAAAACGTACACAAATTCTCCAGCAACGGGGGAATTGAAGGATAACAAGCAATTTTGAACACCCAGTACGGTAGGCTCAAACCACACAAGGAACTTTCCTTTTTCGAATGGTACTAGAGTATAGTCTTTTTCTGTTTGTATTGATGGATGAGAAATCTGAAATTTAAGAAAAAGACAAAAGATAATAATCTCAACACATCCAATTCAGCACCAATATTATAAATGCAAAAGTTAATTCAGGCTGAGATTTGCACAAGGATAGCCAGTAATAGGACATAAGATACCTACATTTAAACGTGGCTAGGGTAGTTAATTGATAGAGATCATAATTGCAATTCTAAGTTAGTAGAAATATAAGAGAAAGAATAGAATAGAAATAGTCATATCAATTTAAACAAAATGGATTTACTTGCTTACCGTAGTCACAAAGTCGGTTTTCGTGTTAGTATTATTGGAAACTCTGAGCCTAAGTGGCACTGAACTACCAAAAGGTGCGCTTATGTCTATTTGCTTCACTTTAGCCGGCAGACATTTTAATATAACTTTGTAGATAAACGAGCCGGCGAGACTGTTGGAGATTACCAAAAAATCCTCAGTTTCGCCTACTGTTAACGGAGAATAATTGAACTTCACAGTTGTCTGGAAATAAAAACCTAATTATAGTGTTTCTTTATTAAAAGTTCAAGCACGCCACACGATATTAAATACCACGATACATTAGATACACTTCCCTCTTATGATTCCGGACGGTACTCTTAAAATAACGTCCATCATCATCATCATCATAATCATAATCAGCCGGTATCAGTTCACTGCCGGACATAGGCCTCTCCCAAGTCACGCCACTGAGCCCGATTTTCGGCTCTTTGTTTCCAGTTACCGCTTTGCGAACGTCGTCGCTCCACCTGGCCACAGGACGTCCTACGCTACGTTTGCTGATTCGCGGTCTCCACTCTAGAACCAGTCTACCTTAACGGTTATCGGTCCTACGGCAGATATGAACATCCCACTGCCACTTCAGTTTGCTAATCCGTTGAGCTATGTCGATCACTTTAGTTCTCTGGCGATTACTTCGTTCCGGATTCGATCCCGCAGAGAAACACCGAGCATAGCTCTCTCCATAGCTCGCTGAGCGACTTTAAATTGGTGGACCTGTCGAATTGTGAGTGTCCACGTCTCTGCTCTGTAATGAGGTGGGTCGTAATCGGTTTTTCGCATAACTAGTTATACGTAGTTTCATGATTGCGCGTAAGCAGTTTTAACAACGCTTATTTTAGTAACCGGTTATTTCTACACAGCACACACATAGAGCTACTTCGGAGAACAGTTTTGCACGCGTACTAAAATTGACGCTGTTAAATATAGCGTTACAAAGATACGAAAGCTTCGCACTATTTCGGTATAACATTGTTTTGATTTTATTCACTATTTCGTGAATAATGTTATTAGCACGTACATAGTTAGTCACAGCACATCACCGCACAAGACTGCGTACTAGTAATCTAATCACTATTTTGCATTACGTTTTTGAGAAAACGAACGTCTCTTATCACAAATCTGCTTACGAAAAATAACTGCATACTTTTGACCCACGAAACTACGTATACAGTTATTAGCCTCGTAAGCAGTTTCTAGGACCGCTTACGTTAAATAACGCCCACCACTACTCTGTATGTCATCACAGGTAGGACGCACTGGTTAAAGACTTTTGTCTTTAGACACTGCGGTATAGGTGACGAGAAGACTCGACGGAGTTTTCCGAATGCTGCCCAGCTCAGCTGAATTCTTCTCTGAATTTTCTTCTCGAATTTGTGTTTGCCTAGTTGGAGCGTCTGCCCGAGGTAAACTTAAACATACTTAGTGACAATTTCGAGTGGGATTATGACGTCCCCCTGTCTCACTCCTCGACGCATGTGATTTCTTTTAGTTCGCTGGTTCTGTACTTGTACAGTCATCGTTGCGGCATTATACAGACATCACTTCGATATATCGCCAGTCGACTTGGCAACGCTGTAAGGACTTCAGAACAGACCAGGTTTCGATTGAGTCGAAGGCCTTCTCATAGTCCACAAATGCTAAGCACAGGGGCCGATTGTACTCTTCGGTCTTCTGCACAATCTGCCGCACCGTGTGGATGTGGTCCATCATACCGTAACCGCTTCGAAACCCGACCTGTTCCGGGGGTTGGAACTCGTCGAATCTTCGCGCAAGACGGTTCGTGATTACTCTTGAAAACAGCTTATAGACATGGCTCAGAAGCGAAATTGGGCGGTAGTTTTTCAAGAGCGTTTTGTCTCCTTTTTTGAAAAACAAAACCACCGTGCTCCTATTCCATGCCTGTGGAGTTCTCCCACTGAAGAGAACAGAATTGAAGAGCTGTTGCAGCTGGCTTACAGCTGGAGCTCCTCCAGCTTTTAGAAGCTCCGTTGTGATTCCGTCCTTACCTGGAGCCTTTCCATTTTTGAGCTGTTTAAGGGCCTTCCGATCCCAGCTCGGCTGACTTCGAGCAGGTCTTCTGTGAAGTGGCGGGTTAAGGTGGCTCTACAATCCTCAGTATCGGGTACGGGCCTTGAAGCATGCGATGCGTCGGAATTTGAAGATTTCTACAGCAAGCTCTACAGCTTGCTGTAGAAGTCTTCAAATTCCGACAGAATCTTCAACTTGGATGCGACGACGTTCCCCGTTGACGTTGTCATCTTTGTGAGGTGGTTTCTACCCAGAGGTTGGACGAAAACTTTCTACCCCCGATTCTACTCAATTGATTCTTTAATCAAGAGCGTGTTAGAGGATCGGAGGTCGCGTCGCACCAGCTTCTTGATGGTTTTGTTGCGCACCTGGTTAATTGACAAGGCTGACAATGGGTCTGTTCGTCTCTCTTCCAATAGCCAAAGTGTTTCTGTCGAAAGTTTGGACTTTTTGCCCGTACGCTTGGTCTCGTAAAACTTCGTCCTGAGGATTTTCACCACTTCTTCGAGTTTCTGGTCTACGTCATCTGTGGTTTCCAAGGCAGCGAATCGATTGTCCAATTTTAATTGGAATGTTTCGGACCCAACAACGGTTTGGAGTAGGTTCGGTCGGAGCGAAGACTTCATCAATCGGGATCTTTCGGCTTTTAAATCGATATTCAGAGCCTCGTACATGTTGGTGATCACTTCCAGTATTGAACCTAGTGATCACTGAGACGTCTCTGAATATGCGCCGTTTGTCCGTAATGATGAAGTCAATCTCGTTTTTAGTCACAGTGTCGGGGCTTTGCCACGTCCACTTCCTTTAGGGCTGTTTCTTGAAGAACGAGTTCATCAAGAAAAGCCCCTCTTTCTCGAGGAAATTGACGAGCATTTGCCCCCTGTGATTTCTACTCCCAAATCCGTGTGGTCCTATAGACGATTAAATTAAATAACGTCCGCCTACATTTGATCACGATTTTTTTACAATTTTCCATTAAGTGAAAACGTCTATACTTTACCGGGCATTTAAATCTGTCGGCGAACTTCACCCTTAATAGATCAGAGGCACAGACCGGCAAGACTAGAACCAGCACCTAGACAGCTAATACATTTGATTACTTACGCGAGCAAATCTTGGTTTTTAACTCACACTAAAGGTCTAAAACTCTTACCGCGGGCCAGACTTAATACAAAAATCGTGTGAGCCCATAAACATCAAAAGCATATTTACCTCGGAAAATTTACCAATCGTCACCGTGAAGGGACATGAAAGATTTTCAGATTGAATCTGGTATGAAGCATCAGAGCTGAGCGGGTTCTTGAGGACCAACTCTCGTTGAACCGTCTCCCGAGCTGGCGCTATCACCACCAGTGTGTCTACTATCTCACTAGGGATTATGGTGGCTGTGATGTTGTAGAACTGGTACTCCTTGGTCACGGAGTCTATGAATGTTACCTGAAAAAACAGTAGCCAGTAGAACGAATTTCAACTATTGAAGCACCAGCCGCGCTATAACACAGATAGTAGAGCTAAATTGACAAAGCTTCGATTTATAAAAATGTATAGAAATCTATCTGCCGTAGATGGCTACATTGTACTTGCTAAGTCGTTACTACACGCTACACGCGTAGCGGAGTCAGATGCGTTGGCGTAGCTTAAGCTACAAACGCGGAGATTTAGTAATTTATAGTAGGGACAACTTAATAGATCACATTTAACATCTGTCAGTCTCAGCTTCATAGTAAGGTGACTTGCTTAAAAACATCGATTCAATTGATAAATCGATACGCATCAACACAAACAAGAATGATGTTATTTTGATGTTATTCAAAATAACCAATTTTCCGGCAGCTCTAAATGAGATATACAATTAGTATTGACATTATTCACTGTTATTTACTTGATTGTTTTGCGTTAATATGAAATTGATAAGACACGTTAATACAAATTATACAAATCGGAAATTGTACATATATAAACGATTTTATATGTATTTATGGATTAAAGTGTAGCTGCATAGAAAATGGCCCAATCAAATAAAAAACATACTCAAATGTACCTATGGATTTAACGTTTAGTAGTTTATCGTTAGTTTTTTAACCCAAATTATTATTGATTTTAGTTCCTATTCAATTATTTTTGTATTTTTAGTCAAAGAACGATATTATGTGTTAATTACAATCACAGTGTAGTTATTTTTATCGTTAAAAATCATTCACAAGTAATCATTGCATTCGATTCAACCTATCGACTGATCAATCTTTTGATTTTTTGGGTAGCATCCCTAGTGTTTATAATGAAAAAGTGTTCACTGACGTAAGCTTGTACTGACGTTTAGTTTTTTAGAACAAAAATTGTTTATCATGTTTATAATTAATTATTAGTCAAAGTAAATCATAAAAACGCTTTCTTTTGTAATTATTAGAATAAATATGTATTTGTAACTGAAAAATGTTAAGTAATTATGCAGTTCTGACATTTCTTTTCATTTTTTCATTTTTTACATTTCTTTTCATTTCATTCTGACATTAGTTCTTCGAAATAATTAATAATTTTATGTGCCCTTCATCACAGGTTACGTTGTTGACTTTTGATGAAGTGTAAATGTGATCTATTAAATTGACTCTACCATAGTGCGAGCGCGCACTTCGGTTGCGATGCGTTTATTCTACCGCATGCATATTCTGTGATGTATGGAGTGTCAATCGTGTCATAGAAGTGCGGACATTGCGGTGATTTTTTTTTTGTATACAGTTTATTCTACCTTGTGGTGGAAGAAGTCAGTGGCGTGCAGTTGGAGAGGCCTATGTACACCAGTGGACTAACATAGGCTGACGATGATGATGTGGTAGAATAAACGCACCAAAACCGCTTACGTAGTCTTACGAACTCAGCCAATTACGTAGCAGGAAAATAACCCCAAAAAAGTAGCGCATCACAGCTTCGTAGCTTGGCTTCGTCACAATGGGTCGTCGCTTGCGTGGGGAGCAATGGGTAGTGTTTTTATAGTACTTAAGCTTGCTAGCGTTTGACAATTATCTCAACTGTTGGTAAGTAACGATGCGGTCGAGCATGGTATCACGCTAGCTAGGCCTAGAATGGGAACTGGCACTCAAGGACGGCTGCTGGAACACACCGTTATGGCGACAGATTTTCAAAGTTGAAGCAGCAACTAGCTAGCCAGTCGAATATTAGAGAGTATCCTACCACCATGAAGGGCGTTTTATTAGATAACTAGCTGACCCGGCGAATTTCGTACCGCGAATATAAATAAACTGTCCAAGTGCAAGTCGGACCCGCACACGCAGGGTTCCGATTGAATAAAATTTGCCTAAAATATACGTTTCTTGTATGATATCCCCTTTAATTTTTAATTAATTCAATTTAATCATAATCATATCATAATCGTAATCATTTATTGAACAATAAAAGTCAGGTTAATATAACAATATTGGTAACCTCGCACCTAAACTAGGCTCGAGACCCGTATGATAGGTTCCAGGCCTTTTCCGTCTGTTAACATTGGTAATTGCCTATTTAGTAAGTACAATTAATTTAATTAATTGTATTTATATGAATTAGAAATATATACAAATTTAAGTGAGTTACATTATATTTATGACTATATAAGATTATTATTCATAAAATTATTTTATGAATTAAAATAAAATTATAGTTTACTTAAAAGGTTAGTTTGCATTTTTTTTCTCCAAATTGTGTGTGTGTGTGTGTGTGTGTGTGTGTGAGTGTTTCGTGTGTGTGTGTGTGTGTGTGTGTGTGTGTGTGAGTGTTTCGTGTGTGTGTGTGTGTGTGTGTGTACGTGTGTGTGTTTTGACGAACAGACAGCACTCCTGCATCTTGATATAGCTTCTCGGTAGGATATCTAAATGGCAAAGAGTGCATAACTTTAAGAACTGCGCGTTGTGCTCTCTCTAGAGGTAGTAAAGTGGTTTTAGCACATCCTCCCCAAGAATCTATACAGTACATGAAGAGTGACTGACAGAAGGCAAAGTATATGGTTTTTATGACTTTGACGTCAGCAGCTACATGCTGGATATTTTTAAAGATAGCCATAAGTTTACGGATCTTACTAGTTAATATTTGAATGTGTGGCTTAATGTTAAGAGTGCTGTCTAATGTAACACCAAGATATTTTATTGTATTGACTCTTTCAAGTGTTCGACATTTGCAAGTCTTTCTTAAACATTCAGTACTATTTTCATGAACGTAAATGTGATGCGCACTTAGATTTCCGATTGAAAAATCAATTGGTGCTCGATGAGATTAAACCCTGGATAAGTAGCACGGGTGTTCGTACACAGGTGGTAGGAGTATTATATCGAAGTTCCGCGTGACTTGGTACTAAAAAGTAGCTTACTGCTACCAATGAGAAAATCTGTCGCTATAACCTTATGATGTTCCGGCAGCACACAGCTGTCGAGAGTCGGGCCATTCTAGTCCTAGCGTGTTCATCTTCTTCGGCCACCCCATCGCTTACCACCAGGTGAGATAGTGGTAAAAAGCTAGCCTATCAGAAATAATAAAAGTTTTAAGGCTCCAGTTGTGCACTAACTCTCATTTGCATCTCGCACTCTCCGTAGCAGACGTAGGTCCAGCGACAAGTAGCGGACGCCTCTCCCCACACCTTCACTGTTTCTGGGTGATTGATCTCATAGTGTCCTTCGAATTTATCCGGTACAGTCTTGATGATTTGCGTTTGTACTATGTAGGTCTCAGGTTTCTACAAAATAATACGTATGAATTTGTATATGCTGTCATTGTTTACATATAATTATTGTCTTTGTATGCAGGAAGAACCATGTATTTTAAAATGTCGGTTATTTTTAATGTACTATATCTTGATCATGCAGATATAGACAAAGTTCCAGACATAAAGAGTTATACATGAAAAGGTATCGGCTGTGCAATCCAAACCATGTCGATAGGTTGAAGAGGACAAATGAGTAGGAAAGCAAAGTGACTTCATGGGATGGAATATCAGTTAATTAAGTGTATTTTTGTCAACAGACTTCCAAAAGGAGGAGGTTAGTAATTAGTCTGTATATTTTTTTTAATGTTGGTTACGCGATTACTCCGCCAATTGTGGACAGATTCGAATGATTCTTTATTCTAGGGTAGGGTACTCCACGGTGGTGCCATTATACTATTAATTGAGATCTGATGAATATATCCAGAGATAAACACCTCGAACTTATCACTCAAATTGGACCTATTTTAATTATTCTTGAGTAGGTGTTCCTTTAGTAAATTTTATCAAGATCTGATGTGTATCTCCACTAATCTCCAGAGATGTAATGGCTTTAAAAACCTCAAATTTGCCACTGAAACTGACTCGCGCGGCATATAAAGTCGGTTTTTAGGGTTCCGTACCTCAAAAGGAAAAAAAATGAACCCTTATAAGATCACTTTCTTGTCCGTCTGTCTGTCCGTCTGTCTGTCCGTGTGTCACCGCCAATTTTCTCAGGAACAGGTCGACCTAGCAAGTTGAAATTTATACTAGATACTGATGTCTATAGTATCTATTAGGTGTATAAAAATCAAGGCCCTGAGTTAATACGATAAAAAGATATGGGCAAATTTAGATTTTAGCGAAAACTTGTAAGTATCAAAATTTACCAAAATTTTCAATGTTTTTTATTTTTCGAATTTTTCCTTTGCTTGTGTTGTAAGACCTTGCTTGTGACCAAAATTGACAATTCTAGGTCAACAGGAAGTACCCTATTATAGGTTTTCGACCCAAAACCTACTAACGTTGGTACGGAAGCCTCGGTTGGCGAGTCCAACTCGACTTTGCCGGTTTTATTTAGTTTTTAAACCACTTTTTTTTTCTTATTTAATGGACATGTAAAGTAACTAAAACTACACACTAAACATGAAAATCCTATTACCGACCTATAATAATTAGTTTTAATTAAAAATAAATAGTTAACTCTTTTGTACCGTTTTTAAAATATTTACCTCAGTTATATTATGAACAAGCAATTCCTCAGTGTGTGATTCTTTAGCGGATAATTTAATTTCGATATCTCCATTTGGATTCGGAAAAATAGCGGTTCCCACCAAGGACACAATTAACGCCATCTCACCGAGAGGAGAAAATAACACCTGGGCCTGAAAACAAATAACAACATCATCGCCATATAACGATGCTTGACTATTCTGCTTCTTATTCCTACTAACATTATAAATGTTACGGGTGTGATGCTGGCCGGGAGCATGCGTACTCGCCCATGAAGATCAAAGAGGCACGTATTGCCTTGAAACCGGTCGAACCTCATACAGTAGCCTTAGTATGAGTTTTCATCGTAAACGCTTTTAACAGAACTCACATAGTTTTCGACTTATTATGGCTCGCTGATTGATCTAAATTTAGTGAAGTGTGAAAACCACTGTATAATATACGATATCGAGTTTTGTATGAAAACTCGTACTAATGGTACAGACAGTCGGCCCTCTAATTACGTGAGTCGAACCGTTAAGAACAATTAAGATGAACATTGCTCACGATTCTTTAGTAAAGAAATAAATGGGAAAGTTTGTGTGTCTGGATGGATGGCTGTTTGTTACTCTTACACGCAAAAACTACTGAACGGATTTGGATGAATTGCAATGGCACACGGATAGTTTTATAACCTGGATAAACACATTAGATACTTTTTGCCGCAGGGCGTCGCTAGTCGCTGTAATAATTTTTCAGCAACAAAAAGTTCTACAAGAAAGACAAATCAAAATAAAGACAATCTCTTCTTCGCATTTACAATAAAACGATAGAAGTTGTGACCATCGTTGTGAGCAATAAACTTGCCCAGGTTGTTTTGAATAAAAAAAAAAGAATGGGTTGCACTCCGGGAGAGCCGCCAGAAGTGAAAACTTGTACATTAACGTAGTGCATTTTGTCTACTCTCCCTCCGTCTTAAACATTTTCGATCAGGTCACGTGTCCTGATGCGAGGTCCTGACACGAGCTTAACATTTTTTACCCATCCCAAAAAGTTCACAACGCCGCTAAAGAAGTTCTTCAAAACCTATTCTACTTCAAAAACTATTTTTCATTTTGCTAACAATTTTTGTAACAGCCGACGTAATGCTCGATATTTAAGACTTACCTCGTGTTTTCCAAATGTTTTAGGTTTGAAATGTATCGGGACATTAAACGTAGAGTTCGGTTCTATATTGAACTCTTTAAGTGTTTCGAATGAACCTTCCGTTACTTCTGATAATACCAGCCATAGGTCGTCCGAACTGAAAACGTATCAATATAATAACGATATTAGTATATTACGATACGTGTGACTTAAGTAGTCTATTGTTGCACGGCGTGAAGTTAGCCCCCGAGCGCAGCGAGGGTGCTACGCCGTGCAATAATAGACAACTTAAGTCACGAGTATCGTATATTATTTTATAGCTGTCAGTGTGACTTAAGCCCGCACTTTACGCTTGCTACGCTTCTCCGTCAAATAGAAGATTATTGCACGGCGTGAAGTTGGCACCCGAGGGCACCGAGGGTGCTAAACGTTGTGCAATCATTGACTATTTGTGTGTGTGTGTGTGCTGTGCTATACTGTGCTATAAAATATTATAATAGAAAGTTGCAAGTACACTTTGGCTTACTGTTTTTATAAATTTAAAATTAACTACTATCTTCGACAGCGACATTTACCAACAAATGGTATAGTGGTTAAACGCTTGCTTAATTATTTAATGACAAAAAAATTTAAAGTTTTTTTCTGTAGCGCACGTTAGTCATGTTTCTAGTAGTGATGATTCTAGTTAGTGCATATCAGAAAAGGGTATATATTTTATTTTATATAGTAGCATGTACACAAATGGAAGCGCGGTATAAGATTGGGTACATCATACTCGTAGCTACGGAACCCTAAACACGTATGGCCTTGGCCAATATAAAATCGTTTGAGCTGAGTAAGTAGCAGACAGCATTTTCGTATGTTCTACGTTCTGCCGAACAATCTGTATACTATGTTTTCAGGATCACTGACACCATTAATTGAAATATTCACGGGATAATAATTATAATCGATAATCCGATAATTTCGATAATATAAATATTATCAATACCAAAACTTATCTTTATAAACGAATAACGTTTCATTTCTAAATAATTATTTAAAATATTTTACTATAAACATATACTTATAATAAAAAACATTGCAAATATGTATACTACTACTGTGTATTGGCGAATTATTTTGAACTTTAAAACTTACGGATTAGTGAAGGTAATGTATTCCGTAACGACATCTCTTACTGGACATTCTAAATACAGCGTCTGGTTCTGAACATTACCGACGTCCACGCAGGTCGCGTACAATGCAAGCTCCAAACCTTTGTAGTTCTCTATGTTGCAACTTGCCTGAAATTTTATTAATATTATGAGATTTTATTTATCAATGTTACCCTATGTTATATGTAGTAGTATATCATTTTTTTATTATTGTAAATGTGAAAAGTCGTTTGGATTGTTTGTAACCTCTTCACAGCTGAACGATTCCATCGATTTGCCTGAAATGTAGCTCAGGATCAGTATCATGGAATAGGACAGAGATTTATTTTTGACGCGGATAAAGCCGCCGAGCGTAAGCAACAACCAGACCCATAAATATGAAATAAGTAAAGGTGGTAGGGGTTTTATATCCACATGTACTTTAATATAAGCTGTATATATCGACGTTCTGCCTAACTTGCTACCAAAGGGTAGCTTTCCACTATCAAGGAGAATCAATCTAAAAGGCAATAGCCCAATGGGTAGGGTGTCAGACTGGCGATCGAGAGGTCGTGAGTTCGATCCCCACCACACCCATTGCACTATTGACGTGAACGCACTCCAGACACAAGCATATTTAGCTTAGTTGGAGGGGTTAACAAGAATACTAGTAACGTGCAACCCACATTGCGAGTAATCTTTTAAAAAAAAAGACCATTCTAGAACTAGCGTTTTTATAATGTTTGTACCATACCACCATAGACAAGATAGTGGTCAAACGCTTGACTATCATAAAAAAAAAATGATTATAGTATAGTTAAAATAACAAATAGATATAATAATTTACCCAAACTTTAATAAACGGATTGTGGTTGATCGGTCTGAATGTAATAGTAAACGTTACATTCGAGCGCGCAGCGATGTTCCCCTTCATTGGCGCAATTTTAAATTCATCTGATTTCAAGGGCTGCCACCAAAAGCTGAAACGCAATTAGACTGTATTTTGTTTGGATATTAATTCTGTCTACATCAGATAATTGCTCTCGGGATCCATCTTAGTCTTTAGAATTAAATTGCCCCTTTTTCACTTGTTGTATAATCTACTTTTCTCTCAGTAAATGTGTCAAGTGAAAAAAGGAAATTAACAGACTCGTGAAAAAAATATATATTTCGGTCCTTGTGTCCTCACGCTCCGTTCAGATTTCTAATCTCTTTTTTTGTATGTTTTCAACTTTAGGAATCCTTCGCTGCTCTCGGGAGCCAACTTATTCCTTCGAACGAATTAAATTGGCCTTTTTTCACTTGTTGTATCATCTTATATTGTTTCCAGATTAGATCAGTCATAGCGGTAGTGATTTTACTCAATGTGAAAGATGTAGATATTATGACCCTAGGCATTATTAGATAGATTACAAAGTACTTAACTTTCCAGTTCATTGATTCAATAAATAAGCATAAAGTTGACATAATAACGTGTCATGAATACCTGACACGACAAATACCGGAATAAAAATGCTAAAAACATTGAAATATCAATAAGGATATATTTACTTTGCTCCAAAATCACCCTTATTCTGCAGCAAAACATTCAGCACTTTTACTCCCCTTTTACGAACTCTGCCAAATTGCAGGGAACTCTGATTGAGGCATAAATTCATTCCAGTGGCACTACCGCTCAGTCTTACCAGCGGTCTCTCGAAGCTTAGCACTTTCATATTTAACTGTAATAAAAATGTGGTGTGAATATATTATATTCTAGACATATCGTTTTTGGGTCTTTTATCGTGGCCATACTGTCACAGCTCGCCTCATTCAGCCAACAAATATATGTAGCCAATAGATCCACAAAAATTTAGTACGATGTACAGTGTAGTAGCGAATAAAAGGAAAGGGTAGCATGAGGATAAGTGGATTGTATGTTTCAAATTAATAAAATCGTGAACCAGATAAATAGCAAACGTAAAAGCTCATTTGAGGTCTTTGTTACATTCATACTTACATTTTCTCTAACGTTGTAAAGGACAAAAGTATCTGCTAATTTTGCTA
Source organism: Cabera pusaria (assembly GCA_954871355.1). Lineage (NCBI taxonomy): Eukaryota > Metazoa > Arthropoda > Insecta > Lepidoptera > Geometridae > Cabera > Cabera pusaria. The sequence continues at coordinate 21,583,493 of OX940887.1, forward strand.
ACAAGCAGCCGACGAGTGCTTGTTGGCAACGATAGCTGATGATGCTTCGGTGGAAACCGCCGACATGGCTACAGTGGCCTCTGTTTTTCGGAACGTGTCGCTCATAAATCTGAGCTCTTAGTGGCCTCAAACCACTAGCAATGGCCGAATTTATCCCTGATTAAATTGTTGACAAGAGTAAAAATATAATAAAATTCGAGAAAATAATACTCTGTACCTGGACATTGAGGTTGCTAATCATGCCTATTGGCTTGAATTGTATTTTCAGTGGAGTTTTCTCATATGGCATTATCGCACACCTATTTGGTATTACTTTTAGAGAACGTAGCGCATTCTCTATGTCCATAGATATCTGATCTCTAATCTTATCGTTTTTGTATACTTGAAGCATCTTGCCCCTAGAATAAAAACTTGTAAAAACATTTGCAGTGCACGATCCTCTTATAGTAAATCCATGGGAAGTATAGATAAAAATTAAATCCCCGTTCGATGATGTAATTTCAATGGTTCAGTAGAGTCAATCGTATAGAACACATTGTAGGTGGGAATTAACCATCACCGTAGTTACTCTATACGCTGTGGAGCGTACATCCACGCGTGATATATTAGAGTTTTCATTGTGTCTGGAATCCCGGAGTAAGATAGAAAGTTAGTTTCAATACCTACCTAGACAGATCGTTGTCAGGTGCAGCCTTAGATTCTGTAGCGCCTAAACATATACTCGTAGCATCAGATAATGTATTGTCTTGTATGGTCGGGTACATGTCTCGGAATATAAATTTGGCATCGATTGGTATCATGCTATAATTCATTACTTCGATAGAACGCACAATTTTTTCTCCTACTCTAACAGGACCAAGATCGAAGCTCTTTTGACATCCTTCATAGATATCGAAGAGTGGGTGGATTCCTAAAAATAATAATAAATATAATCGTAACGTCAAATTTAATAACAGCTCTCTCCTGTTTTAAATAAACTATTGGCTTGGTTCTGCTGGGGAACACGGAATCGCTTGGACGACTACAAGCGCGGCGTCGGCTACTTGACCGCGCGCCGTTACGATGTATCTGCGCTAACCCGCATAGGCGAGATGAAGGTGTGACAAGTCAAGGTTCAGTGGGTGGCGTCGAAGGCTCCATACATAGTACGCATGCGCCGCGACTTCGCCAAAATTTTGTCAATGCCTCTTGCACAGCTACATGAGAGGGCATCAGCCTACGTCTTGACTCAATCAATCAATCAATCAATCAAATCATTTATTTGCAAGAATACTTATATACAAGATCTTAAATTCTATTTGCTGAGACAGTATTCCATCTGCAAGCAGACGTGCAAATATTTTGTTAATAATACTAATTAATCTCTAAAAATACACTTTTAAACAACATTCATTAAATTCCTTAATACTGTAAAAACATTTATTGAGAAGCCAATCTGTCAAAGATTTATTAAATTTATTATTTTCTAAAATTTTTAATTCATTTGGTAAACTATTAAATATCGACATACACATATTATATGCGTTTTTTTTGTACATATCTTTACGGACAGGAGGTTGGTATAAAAGATTTGTAAACTTAGATCTTTTCTGGCGGGTAATAACTACGCAACGTTTTTTAAAATAGTCCGGGTGGCGTTTAGTAAAAATACATATTTCTTTAATGTACATACACGGTAGAGGAAGTATGTTGCACAACTTAAAAAGAGGTCTACAGCTTTCTAAAAACCAAGATTTATTTATGACCCGAATACATCTCTTTTGAATTTTAAATACTCTCTCCATGTCGACTGAGTTACCACATTATAAGACCATAGCTAAGAAGAGACGACACATGGCCATGATATGCCATCAACGCAGCTTCCATGGATACAGTATGCCTAATTTTTTTGAGTGCAAATACGAAACGTTCAAGCTTTTTACACAAAACATCAATATGTATTTTCCAATTAAGATGATTATCAAGTGTCAGCCCTAAAAATGTATAATTGTTAACATTATCAACTTTATTATTATTATATTTAATGTCAAGTGGCAATGAATTAGAATTGTACGAATTAAATTGCATAATTTTAGTTCTTTTAATATTAATATTCAAATTATTAATTTCCATCCAGTGGATTACGTCAGATAGAGTTTTATGTACCGTTTGCTGCATCAGGTTTTTATTGGGACTTTTGATAATAATCGTTGTATCATCTGCAAAAAGTATAGTTTTGTGGGAAGTAAATGCCGGTAGGTCGTTTATATATATTAAAAAGAGTAATGGGCCCAGTATACTGCCCTGTGGAACTCCGGTATTGTTAATTAATGGATTAGATCTAAACTTTTCTTTTATAAGATTATGTTTATTCTTGACCATTTTTGAAATTTCTATACACTGTTGTCTATTTGTTAAAAAACTAGCTATCCATTTACTAGCAGGACCTCGAATGCCATAAAATTCTAATTTGTACAGCAGTATAGAATGATTAACAAAGTCAAAAGCCTTGCTCATATCTAAGAATAATGATAAAATAGGTATACCCTCATTAATGCTTTCTGTAATAAAAATATTGTATTCATATTTTTATTGATATTATTTAGTGTTATATAATTTTTATTAGGTTTACTGTTTGATGTCAAGTCTATAAAATATCCATTAAGTATATTTGCAATGTCAGTTGAATTAGTATAAGTCATATTATTTAATTTTATCATATCAACGGCATTATTTAAGAAATTATTAGATGTCGATTTTGAAATAGTGTTCCATATTGCTCGGCCTTTATTTTTGCTATTCTTTATACGTCTAGTATTAACAATCTTTTGTGCATTCCTAACGATTCTTTTAAACCATTTGGTATACATATTATATTTATATTTATTTACTTTTTTATTAGTGCTAATTTTACTGTATGTCTGATGTAGTTTAAGTTTAGTTCTACTAGATTTCTTAATACCTTTAGTAAGCCAATTTAATTTTACAGGTTTATTATTCATTTTGACTTTAATTAACGGAAAACATAAATTGTAAAATAAACAAATAGTATCATAAAAGTATTCAAAGGCGACTGATAATTTATTCGTCTCAAAAACTTCCGCAAAGGAAAGAGAAGATATACTTTTGCAAATGTTTTTATCTATACTATAATCACGCCGATGCTCAAACCATGTAGTAAATGCTTTTAATTTATTTGCCTTAATAGTCAATGATTGAGCTGTTTCATGATCTGAAAGACCCAGTACATGAATGTTTGACCGCTCATCAAAAAAGCCTACGGCGCCGCCGCGTCTTCTCGACTTACCAGTGTGAGAAAACCCTTACACTCAAATACTATTTTCTAAAACTTAGATTGAATCACCTACTCAAAAATACAATTATTGTACACAGATAATGGCTTTATGTTTTTTGGAAATGGAATCCTTCTTTTGGCAGTTGGATACATTTAGCAGTTGAAAACATGATAGAATTTATTGTTAAAATTATCAAATACTAAGGCTGAGTTGCACCACCTTACTTTACCTATAACAAACGACAAAAATCTGTCAAAATCCATATAAAAACACCGGTTAATAGTTACGGTTACAGGTTAATAGTTAGTTAGTTACGGTTAAAGAAAGATGGTGTAACTCAGCCTTAGGATGAGTTGCTATGAGATAGCTATGCTATGATATAGTTACGGTTAAAGTAAGATGGTGCAACTCAGCCTTAAGGATTTAATTCTAATATCTCTATTGTTATACGAACCTTGTCCAGAAATAGTTAATATTTCTTCACATAAAGAGTTGACCCAAAATTGCAATTTAAATTCGTATTCTTTAGCTTGTTTCGGCCGAAAGTAGATGACAATTTTATGCTTATTTCCAGGCCCGATTTTCATGTTGTCACCTGTCTCTACGTACAATTCTGGGATATTTTGGAAATTCAAATTAAGCCTGCAAAGTAAAGAATTGAAACCTAATGCTTGCTGATCATTACTAAAGCTACATCATTTATAAGATTAATATTTAAGAGGGTTTATCAAGTATGATAATTTAACAACTCAATTAAATCTACCTCTTTAATCACTCAATATATAGATGTAAACCACATTAAAATAGTTTAAAATATCTAAGCGTACAAAGGGAGGGACAGACGGCGGGCGGCGAATTTGTTTTATACTATGTAAAGATTAGACTTACGTAGCGGATATATTGTCATCATTTAAGAAGGCTATACTTTTCCTGTATGTATTATCCGGCGCGTTGATGAAGCATTTCCGGAAGTCGTGTTGCATGCTTGAAAAACGGTATCGTGGTTTCTCTATATCTGCATAGAGGAAAATTGTATATTCAGGGCCATCGGATATCTGAAGAAAACAAAAGATGTATTAGTATAGGTACTAACATAATACTAAATCCAGGTCCAAGCCTCTTTAGAAATAATGCAGCTTCGGACTCCAAAACTCCGAAAAAAAAACCTACAGACGAATTGAGAACCTCCTCATTTTTTGTGTAGTCGGTTAAAAACTAAAATTTAAGGAACATTTCCTTTAACTACCTTTAAAACTTAATAATATCATAAAAAATACTTTAATACTTGGCTTAATTATATCAAAGAAATATTTCGATGTATTATTAACCTAGTAGCCCGTCCCGGCTTTGCACGGGTATTTAACAAAAACTTCCAAAATTATAAATTTTAACACATCACACTCACATACTTTCTTAACATTGACTCCCCTCCCGTATCCGGAACGAAGTATTTCGCCAGAGAACTAAAGTGATCGACATAGCTCAACGGATTAGCAAACTGAAGTGGCAGTGGGCTGGTCATATCTGCCGTAGGACTGATAACCGTTGGGGTAGACTGGTTCTAGAGTGGAGACCGCGAATCGGTAAACGTGGCGTAGGACGCCCTGTGACCAGGTGGAGCGACGACATTCGCAAAGCGGTGGGCTCTGTGTAAAAGTGACTGGAAAAAGAGAGCCGAAGATCGGGCTCAGTGGCATGACTTGGGAGAGGCCTATGTCCAGCAGTGGACTGATACCGGCTGATTATGATGATGAGTGAGCGGTGACCACGCGACTTTTTTAAGGTTCCGTAACCAAAGGGTAAAACCCGGGACCCTATTACTAAGACTCCACTGTCCGTCTGTCCGTCTGTCTGTATGTCTGTCCGTCTGTCTGTATGTCTGTCTGTCTGTCTGTCTGTCTGTCTCCAGGCTGTATCTCATTAACACGCTCACTGCGTAACAGGCCGATATCGGCCTATCGCTGTACTTCAGCTGGTGCGTCGAAGAAACCTTTGTCCCTCTCGCTTGTGCGAAACGATTATCTCAGGTGTTTGTAAAAATTCGACAGAGACAAATATATATTTCATCTAGCGGTCCACAAAGTTATAGCAATTTTTTATCTATCCTAGTGCTGGTGGGTCTAGAAAGACCTACCACGCACTGGCGGAAATATAATTGGGGGGCCATTTTGGCCCGTCGCCGCACCAGATGAAGAATTATTATTTTACTTGCCGCAGTAAACGTGTTAACCGTGATAGTTAGAAATTTTCACAGATGGTGTATTTCTGTTACCGCTAGAACAACAAATACTAAAAACAAAATAAAGTTGAAAATAAAAAAATAAAAAAACGTGTTTTTAGTATAACGCCATCTATGAAGGTCTAGGTGTCATCTGCGTGTTAACAACTCCGTCGTGTTAGTTAAGCTAACAACATTTCTAATTCGTTTCGGCAAAATGACATAGATGGCGCTAGTAAACGAGCCCCGTCTTTCTAGATCGCGGTGACGAGATTCTCCGTGAACTCGTATATCAAACAAAATGTTCTTATTAATAATTTAATTAATCAAATATGAAGTTGAAACTTTGTTATGTTTAAGTTTGTTTGTTAAAGTTTCGAATTGAACGAACGGAATCCTCCCTAAGTGTGCGATGCGAAATGCGACTCTGACTCGTACTTGGCAAGTTTGATTCTATCTAATACTTAAATTTTTGAACTCGTGATATTTTTCTAATGGAATGTCCGAATAATTAATATTTAAATAATTCAAATTCAATCTAATACTATAAGAATCTTTGTCCTGACATACTGACTGACTGACTGGCAGACAACGCACAGCCTAACTAAACCGCTGGTGGTAGAGACTTGTAATTTGGAGGGCATATTTGTCTTAGTACGTAAGGGTGTACTAAGAAAGGATTTTCCAAAATTCACCCCTTAAGGGGATGAAATGGGGGTTCAAAGTTTGTACGGAGAAACAACATTAGATAGTCTTTTCTATCCGAAACTTCACACAAGTGCTTTAGTAAAAAAATAAGTAAATACGTGTTTCAGGTTTTATTGAAATTCCACTCCTAAAAGGGTGAAATGGGGTAACAAAGTGTGAAAATCAATATTGTTTCGGATTACGCTGAAATTTGACATGCAGATAGTTATTACGACGTTAGTTACCTCTGAGAAAGGATTTTCTAAAATTCACCCCTGAATGGGATGAAACGGGGATTCAAAATTTGTATGGAGAAACAAGATTCGATAGTCTTTTATATTCGAAACTTAATACAAGTAGTTATTATTACTATATATAGTATTTCAGGCATAACATGAAAACGCGTGAACTGATTTGGCTAATTCTTATTTGATGTCTTTAATTATAGAATCGTTTTTACGTAATTTAAGTTTTAAGTAAATAAAATAAGTTTTTAACGCGGGCGAAGCCGCGGGGCACTTCTAGTATATTATAGAAATAATTCAAAAAGTTAAATAAATAAAGGTATTGAAGCAGTATCAAATATGAAGTAATTTATTTTAATAAGGATTAATACCAAGGTACAAATAAAGCGCCTTTTCTAGCAGCGGCATTTTAATTGAATTTTTAAAATAAATGAACAGTGAATGACCAGAACAGAACATAACTGTAATAGTTGTATAGTTAGATATGCTGTATAGACATATGCTGTCACGACTTATAGAATACTTTACTGTGTTACGGAACCCTACGAGTGCGAGTTGCACTTGGCCAGTTTTTTTATTTTTAAATATAATATAGCCTATGTTACCCGGGGTTTAGCTTCCCAACGGTGAAATATTTTTCAAATCGGTTGTGTAATTTCGGAGCCTATTCAATGCAAACATACAAACAATCAAATATTTTCTCTTTATAATATTAGTGGATATATAAGTGTTATTTTCATCGCTAGAGAGCTCTGATAAACGCGTGCGATCGCGGCTAATGAAAAATGCCAAGTCCTTCTATATATTAAACCGACTTGGTTTAACATTACATCTTAAAACGTTTTTGTAGTATAAGAACTGCTGCGTTGCGAGACTTGCAATTTTTACAAATTATGTTTTTGACAGGATCTCATCTCTTTTTTTAGGCAGTCTTTCTGTTTAGGGTTCCGAACCCAAAGGGTACCAACGGAACTATTACTTCGCTGTCCGTTCGTCCGTCCGTCGGTCCGTCCATACGTCTGTCCGTCTTTTACAAGGCTGTATCGCCTTTACCGTAATAGATAGATAATTATTAATTATTTAACAACAAATACGAAAACAAAATAAAATAAAATATTAAACGTGGTCCCCATACAATACAATGTGTTTTTTCTGCGATTTTTGCTTGAACTTATGAACCATAATAAATAGAGACTTGAAATCTTCACAAAGTATGTGTGTATGTACTATGGCCACTGTAACAACAAAAACTAAATCAAATAAATAAAAGGGGGTCCCCATACAAGAAGTGTGATTTTCCAGTAGGGCTATTCTGTAAACTAATCTCGGAAGGGAACTTCGCAGTGAGATTTGAATTTCGTCTTACAAAATTCAACCGTATTACAATCGCGTTTCGATTTGAATTACGTAGTACGACTCACCGCGGATTCCGCTTGCGAGATGCGTAAACTAGCTTACAGAATAGCCTAGCAGGTGTTTTTATGCTCGACCTTACAAACCGTAATAAATAGACACTAGAAATTGTTCATAGTGTGTATAACAATAGTTGCTATAACATCCATTTAAGAATGTTTCAACACAGTGCAGCAGTGCCGTAACTACTTATTTAATTTTGATAGATGATACAAGCTACATTTTTAAACCGTCTCAGCAATATCCGCAATGGTCACATAAATTATGCTTTTCATTCCGTAGTCTGCTTTCAGTTATTTCGTTATTCTTTATCTTGTTTATACGTACCGCCAAAGTAACCGGGAAAGCTCTAACAGGCACTTGTTTCAGAGTGAAGTACAGCATACATTCCACTTCACTGCCGGGAGAAACGTGCCCACTTTTAGGCTCCACGTACATCTGCAGGAATTTATTTACTTGCAAGGTGTAATAAAACCAATCGAAGAAAAACGTCGCAGATCCGTCATTTTTAATTTTAAATGGTATTGTCCTTTCATATGTTGAGGCAGTCTGGAAAGAAAATAACGGTCTATCTTATTTGACTTCTGTAAAATGTCAAGAAATTGTGAATGTATGGAAGGTGAAAGGTAGATAGATAGATAGATAGATAGATAGATAGATAGAAACTCTTTATTGAACACCAAACAAATAAAACTTAAAAATAAACATTTAACAAAAGTTGTAACCACAGGCGGTTTTATCGCTTAAAGCGATCTCTTCCAGACAACCTTAGGGTGGAGAAAGAAAAACTTAACATATTGGTGTTAAAAATGAATAAAATAATAAATAAATAAATCAGAATAGGTAATAAGTACATTATAACATGAGTACGTACATATTTTATACATTACAATACACATACATAACAATACCATACACACAATTAAAGTATACATTACAATATATATATGTATATATACAAAACTATGAATAACCATATATACATATACATATTATATATATTTTTTTATTATAAAAACTCACGTTCATTTTAAACTTATAGATTTAAAACGGGAATTTAACGTGACTTACGCGATGTCGATATAGCGATCGACATATGTTTCGGCCTCATCCGGAGGCCTTCTTCAGGATAATCCTGAAGAAGGCCTCCGGATGAGGCCGAAACATATATTATATATATATAAATATAATAAAATATATAGGAGAACTTAGATAGAAAACAGTAGCAGTTTAGGAGAGATAGTGGGCCTTGACGCAGTAGTAGGTAGGTAGGTACTTGGGTAAGGTAGTTGTGAGACTAGGTGCTGTTTAACTGCTAGTTCAACTACTGAAAAACCGGCCGAGTGAGAATTGGACTCGCGCACCGAAGCTTCCGTACAAATTTGTCAAACAAGGTAAAAGGACAAACTTAACTTTGGAGTTCGATCCATAGAAAATGTATTGCACCAACCATAAATAAAAGTAAATAGTATAGTATAGTATAGTCTTTTTTGTTATAACACTGCATATTTACGGTTTTCAGTTCATTTATTCATATATAAGCGCTTAAAGAACGTGCTTGCTATGCGACATAAACGTTCATATATTTTGATAGCTACGACTTACAGATTTGATTTTTTCACAGCCAAAAGAGATCGTAAAACCGAGTATTTGATATAAGTTTCAACTTGATATCTTTACGCGTACCTGAGAAAAAGGGGTCTTGACAGACGGACAGATAAACAGACAGACAGACGGACAACAAAGTGATCCTATAAGGGTTCTTTTTTTCATTTTGAGGTATGGAACCCAAAAAACCTGTCAGAACTCAGTAAATTGGCTTATCTATTCAATACTACTTGATGCTAGTCATAGCATTAAGTCTACGACCAGTTGTTTGTTTACCAGTAAACGGGGGGTCGTTTAGATCACGTGTCAATGTTAACCAAAGGCACTCGTGAACTTTGAGTACCTTATGGCCGTGATTAATTTAAGAAAAAAGATACAATGTTTTATTACCTGATCAAGGTGAATGTTAGTATTAACATCAGCATTCAGGACATGTGCATTGCCAATAATGTAGTACGTTACTTTAGGTTTTATAGAATAGCTGAGTGCGTTTACGCATAATGTCAGTGTTTGTGTCATGAACATCACACTGCAGAATATCTTGAAAGATAGTGGACCGTCTTGTATCGGTGTGTAGATTATCCTGAAATTATATATATTGTTATTTTTTCTGTTCTTATAAAAAACAATTCCCCGCATTTAATTTTTATTTATCTAGCGGGGGACTTCCAAAACATACAAATCACGGGCAATTAAATGATGTAGCTAGAAAAAATACTAATGAAGGTAGTAAACAATAAGTACGAAATAGGGTAGATAATTCCGTCGTTCACTCTTTTTAATAGTAGATTGTAAAACAAGGGTGCAACATTCAAAGTACATAGACTGGGCACTATTGTGGCTCGAGCTGACACTACCAGCAGCGCGTATGTCTATAGGCACAGCATACAGACCAGAAAGCGTCAAGGTAACCGCGGCATTGGATGCTATTAATGAGTCATTTAGTGTATGTGCTAGCTCCGATTATGTATTTGTGTTTTATGTGTCTTTTAACCGATTTTAATGTTGACTTCGCTAAAAGTTTAAGCTAAAAATTATAATGTTACATAAAGATCATATATCTATTCCAGATAATCTCAATGACCCAAATTTGATCAATAAACATTTTTTAGCAGTTCCGGGAGACGGACTTATATATCATAAGCTGTTACAATATTTTAAAACAAACAAGGCAACCGATAGTGTTTTTTCTATTAAACCTGTCTCACCTGTAGTCCAGTCAACGAGGATATTTGTTGTATGGAGACTTCCGAAAAATTCTCCCGTCAATGAAAGTTGGCATGTGATGACATTAGGTAATACAGATTACAGATGTACAGTAATCCAACATTTTTTTTAACGAGAAGTTAGGTATTTTTACCTAAACATGGAAATCGCTTATAACTCTCTGTGAATATTTCCTCAGACTGAAATATGAAATATATACGTTCGTATGTACTAGTTAGAATATGTATATAAAAGAATCCAACACTTTTTCGATATCAGAGTACCCCAAATTTAACTTTTAACATTTTGCGCTATAACTTCTACTGAAAAATTGCTCTGCCAATTATTATTTTTGTATATGTTTTTATATCGTTAAATACATACTTTGGTTCAATAATCCAAATTTTTTTCGACTTCAGAGTACCCCAAATATAACTTTTAACATTTTGCGCTATAATTTCTACTGAAAAATTGCTCTGCTCATTTTTATTTTTTGATACGTTTTTATATCGTTAAATACATACCTTGGTTTAATAATCCAACAATTTTTCGACTTCAGAGTACCCCAAATTTAAATTTTAACATTTTGCGCTATAACTTCTACTGAAAAATTGCTCTGCTCATTTTTATTTTTTGATATGTTTTTGTATCGTTAAACACATATCTTTATTCAATAATCCAATATATTTTCCTTTTTAAACATATATTTTTTATTTTTGCTTAATTACGTAATGTGAAAAATTTCTTCGTCCATTTTCATTCCTTTATTAGTCATAAGATTTTATATTAAAACAGATTTATCAATAATCCAACAAATTTTCGAACGTTTATTATATTTTTACAAAACTTTGCTTATTTACGCTAGAGCGCAAGGGTTGACCTTGATTTGACCGTAGGCGAGGTTGGTGGCCGCCATTATATATTATTACAAATATATTTTTTTTTACCTTATATGCACAAAAGTATGTAGTTAGAGTCACTGAATTATTAATTCTTTTAAAATTATTAATTAGTGTACAGTCAGCACATCGAGTTACCACAACTGCAAAATTTTCTCATTCTAGTGAACTTAACATTTTATGGTTTCTAATCATTTGGGTATCGCAGATTTTTGTATGGCATGGCACCCTTCATATCCTTTCGTCAGCCACCACATTGATTTTTTTTCAGAATCACGGTGTGCAATGAAGGTACCCCGTGCATATATGTTTAGATAGAGGACACTCATACATACAAACAAAAAATGTCTCATGACATAATATCCTAAGGCGTCAGGTTTCGGAGTTATTTACAGTAAAAGCTCCTTATTCGCGCTTCCTTCATTCGCGGATAAAAAAATTATGACCCAATTCCTATATTCGTGGCTAAAAATTTCTTTATTCGCGGATCTAATCGGTACATAGTACATACATGCATATTAATAAAAATAATTCCAATATGTATCCAACCAAATATCCTTTGTAAACGCGCCGATAAATGGACTAATAAAAAAGTAAAATAGACCTTATGTGTAAAATGAACACGGCTATCCTCTGAGCACCACTAAGAATATTTATGAAATACAATAAAATATTTATTACAAGTTAGTTGTTTGTATAATACACGATACATATTGATTAGTTTGAACTTAGCGATCTCAGATGAGAATATTTTCTTGTTTCATACTTTTTAGAGAGTGATTTTTCAGTAGTCGGGTTTTAGTTTTTGAACTTACTTTTAATTTAAAGCATTTTGGGGTTTTTGGATAGATGTATACATGTATACATGTTAACATACTTACATACATACATAGTGAGAAACAAACACATAACTCTCCCAACTGCTTCTTTGCGACGCCGTGGGGTAAAAATTAGTTTTCTTGACTTAGGCGGGATATATCTCGCCAACGCTACGCCCTACAAAAATATGATGTAACCTTATCTTCATTTTAAAATTCCTATTCAACGATACCACACACGATGGGGTGGGTGAGATGTTTTTTTGTTCTGGACTTCGTCCCCTCTAGGGGGACCCACATTCAATTTGTTGTGACGTCATATAGCCTATAACCAGCGGACAAATAAGACGCTTCCTACAACACCTCATTTGTTAAATTATGATAAGTAATTTAGAAGTTATGAGGGAACAGATGAACATACATACAAACATACATACATACATACATATCCACATACCGGTCAAAAACATAACCCTCCTTATTGATTTGCCGTAGTCGGGTAAATAGTGAGTAACGGGTATCACAGTTTTTCAAAAATCATCCCTCACGCGTTTTTCTTACTGACTGAATGATTGCCTGATATATCAACGCACTGCCTAAACCACTGGTCCTAGAGACAAAATATTTGGAGGGTGTATTTTTTGTGAAGAGCAAGTATGCACCAAGATTTTTTTTTCGAAATTCCACCCCTAAGTGGATGTCATGGAGGGTTGAAAGTCCAAAAAAACTTTTTATTCTCTCGGTCAATTTTCTCAAAAATTGATACACATTCTCTTTAATGAAAATAGTGATTTACGGGTATCACAGTTTGTCAAAAATCATCCCCCACGCTTTTTTCTGACCGACTGAATGACTGATGACCTCTTAGAGACATGATATTTGGAAGGTGTGTTCTTTGTGAAGTGCAAGTATCCACTAAAAAATATGACTATTTATATTGCACCCCTAAGTGGGTGAAATTGGGGGTTACATTTTCTGTAATTTTTTAATTTAATTTTCTGTAAACTTTATATTCTCTGGGACGATGGGCTTAAAAATATGTACACAAACTCTTCAAGTAAAATTTTGAGACAAGGGTTTAACAGTTTTCCAAAATAAAATAAAAAACAAATTATTCCTCACGCCTTTGTCTAATTATATGACTGATATATCAACGTGCAGCTTAATTCGCTAGTCTTAGAGATCCACACCAATATTATAAAATGCGAAAGTAGGTTTGTTTATTGGCTTGACCGATTTGGCTGAAATTGGCTAAAGACAGCTCATAGGGCAAAATAGCATATAGGATACTTTTTTCTGGCTGTGGAGTCTGGGTAACCAGATTTTTTGAATTGATTTTTGTAAATATTAGACCTCTTCTCGGATAAACGGCTGAACCGATTGACCAATTTAGCTGAAATTTTGTATTAAAAAAATATTCAATATGGCACAGAAAGACATGAGATTTTTTTTTGCCGTCGAGTTTGGGTGTCGAGATTTTTTTATTGCATTTTATAAGTGTGTGGAACTTATCGGCCAAACGGCTTCACCAATTTAGCTGAAATTTAGTATAAAGATAGCCAATAAGGCACAAAAGAACATGGTAACTTTTTTTTTACAATCGTGTGTGGATATCTAGATTTTTTATTGAACTTTGAAAATGAGTGACGTCTTATCAGCTAAACAGCTAAACCGATTCAGCTGCAACTTTGCGCAAAGATAGTCAATTTTACATACGAGGACATAGTACACGTTTTGGAGCCTGGATGTCCAGATTTTTTAAATGAATTTTGTCAATGTGTGACGTCTTATCAGATCAACGACTTGGCCGATTCAGCTGAAATTTTATACAAAGATAGTCCGTAGAGCATAGTAGGATATGTATATATATGGATATGCATAGTAGGACGGACACTTTAATTTTGGCAAACACTTAAACCGCACAACTTGGTATACCCCAACCATAATGATTAATGACTTTTACAATAGAGGATATCGAGTTCGATATTGGAGTCCTCTCTAATGACTTATCTAAAGGTTATGAAGTTATAAAACTGTTAGGGTCACAAAAAGTCATAAAAATATTTCGCGCTCGCTTCGCTCGCGCACCAATAGCGCTCGCTGCGGTCGCGCAACCGTTCGCCTTATCTACTTGCGTAGGAAATATTACATACATTTTTGTGTTTTAATAGCTTCATCCATCAGAATGAGTCAAACATTTAAAGAACACAACTTGGTATACCTAACCATTCTGATAAATAAGTTTAACAACAGAGGATATTAAATTTGACATTACAGTCATCGATAGTGACTTGATTGTTAGATAATAAAACTGTAAGGGGCATAAAAAGTCTTAAAAATGTCTACTTCTCAACATGGTATACCTCACCATAATGATTAATGACTTTAATAATAGAAAATATCGAGTTCGGCCTTGGAGTCCTCTCTAATGACTTAACTAAAGGTTATGAAGTTATAAAACTGGTAGGGTCATAAAAAGTCATGAAAACTTTCGCGCTCGCTTCGCTCGCGCTATAATAGACCACGCTGCGCTCGTGCAACCAATCGTCTTATCTACTTTAAAAGAAATATTTAAGTATTTTTTGTGTTTTAAAAGCCTCATGCATCAAAATGAACCAAACGTTTAAATAGTAGTAATACATTTTGGTCTACCTTACCATACTGATAACTAATGACTTTAACAACAGAGGATGTTGAGTCCAACCTTTGGGTCTAATGAACGAGGGAGAGCTTTACGGTAGAAAATATAAAATATGTACTGTCATTAGTTTCACAACGAATTTCATTTTATTAAATAAAATATTATATAATATAGTACTTTAATTAAAAGCTTCTTCTTCTGAAAAAAAAAATATATTACAATGACAAAATAACTAGAAAGATCGTCAAGTAGGTAGATGCAATTTAAATACTGTAGGCGGGCAGCCCTATCGCGCGTGTACGTACCGCGCGGTGCCGCCAGGTGCCGGGTGCCGCGGCTTTTGATCTCAACGACACGCCGAGTCACAATACTACAATTATAATATTACCGTGGTATTTGTTACACAAAATCCCTCTTGACGTTTTGAGATGAATAAAGACGTAAACAATTACGCAGAAAAAAAAAGCACGGTCTTTAGCGAATAAACTTGTAATATAGTTTTTCTTTATTAATCTAGAGTCTGGGAGTTTTTTACGATAGTGAGAAGTTTTATTTGGAAACTTATTTTTTTTCAAATATAACGATATTACATTTGTTAAAATTGGTTGTTTGTACGAGTGGTGAAACAAATTTTTCTGTTTTTTGGCTCTCCTGTAAAATTACGATTTTTATAAAACCGCTTTATTCGGTGGGGGCGTCGATGTATTGTGTGTTGTATACTTACTTGTAATACATATTTTATTTTATTTCGTACATATTCTTAGTGGTGCTCAGTGGATACCTGTGGTCGCATGCTACTTTGCAGAATGTATTGTTTCGTTACGGTAGGTGACATACGACCACGGCTATCCTCTGAGCACCACTAAGAATATGTATGAAATACAATAACATATGAATTACAAGTGAACAGGGTTAGAGCGTTTGGGTGCACTCCGAGCGTAGGTCGTGAACGGAGCCTTGTTGTATAAAAATAATAAATTCCACTTATTTGGTCGCGCTAGTGTGCGCTGATCCTTAGTAATAGCAAATCTTTTGAATTAAATATAATTTCACACGGCTGTGAGATTTTACCAGGATGTATTTTATGTTTATATTAGTGTTTTAGTCAACATAACTAAATTTTATTGGTAGACGCAATTACTGAAAAAAAGTATAAGCTAATTGTTACACCTTTGAACGAAACTTTTTTTTTCGATATATCCTAAACAAGTGTTTTATTAAACATTATATTACTTATTAATTTTTTTCCTCGCATTTTACAGTATAAAATGTTTATTTAAAGTCCATTTTTAAACGCCGTTTCACAGCCAACAGCACATCTAGTTACAAAAAACTATTTTAAACCTTATAATATTGACAGTTAAGTTTATAATCGAAGGAGAATAAATGACAGTTTGTGGTTACTTGATGTGTAAATACGTTTTGCAAAAAATATCTGTAATAATAATGGCGGCCACCAAACTCGCTTACGGTCAAATCAAGGTCAACCCTTGCGCTCTAGCGTAAATCTGTTTTAATATAAAATCGTATGACTAATAAAGGAATGAAAATGGACGGAGAAATTTTTCACGTTACGTAATTAAGCAAAAATAAAAAATATATGTTTAAAAAGGAAAATATGTTGGATTATTGAATAAAGATATGTGTTTAACGATACAAAAACATATCAAAAAATAAAAATGAGCAGAGCAATTTTTCAGTAGAAGTTATAGCGCAAAATGTTAAAATTTAAATTTGGGGTACTCTGAAGTCGAAAAAATGTTGGATTATTAAACCAAGGTATGTATTTAACGATATAAAAACGTATCAAAAAATAAAAATGAGCAGAGCAATTTTTCAGTAGAAATTATAGCGCAAAATGTTAAAAGTTATATTTGGGGTACTCTGAAATCGAAAAAATGTTGGATTATTGAACCAAAGTATGTATTTAACGATATAAAAACATATACAAAAATAATAATTTGGCAGAGCAATTTTTCAGTAGAAGTTATAGCGCAAAATGTTAAAAGTTAAATTTGGGGTACTCTGATATCGAAAAAGTGTTGGATTCTTTTATATACATATTCTAACTAGTACATACGAACGCATATATTTCATATTTCAGTCTGAGGAAATATTCACAGAGAGTTATAAGCGATTTTCATGTTTAGGTAAAAATACCTAACTTCTCGTTAAAAAAAATGTTGGATTATTGTACATCTGTAATCTGTATTACCTAATGTTATCACATGCCAACTTTCATTGACGGGAGAATTTCTCGGGTTACAAAAGCCTCGTTGACTGGACTACTGAGACAGTTGGGAAAATTATAATGAGCATTCACACCAATGCATTGGGGCATGACAGTATCAATGCAGATATGATAAAACTGACTCTACCCGAGACATTACCGGTTATCACGTCTATCGTAAATCGTTGAATAGAACATAATGTCTTCCCAGATTCATGGAAACGCGGACTCGTGAAACCTATACCAATATCTCAGGCAGTAAAGATTTACGCCCGATAAACATTCTACCAGTGCTTTCGAAAGTCTTAGAAATATATTATGTACAACTGGAAAAATACGTATGTGATGCACGTATTATTCCTTCTCATCAGTCAGGTTTCAGAAAAGAACACGGCACAGAAACGGCTCTATGAAATGTGACTGATGACATATTAACTGCTTCAGACGAAGGACTCAGCAGCGCGCTGGTTTTACTTGACTTCTCGCGCGCATTTAATTGCTTAAACCCGGATATGTTTATAGCAAACACTACAGCTTCTCTATCAATCGTTGCAAATGTTGCATTTGAGACATATCTCAAGGGCAGAGAACAGTATGTAGAGACTGAATCCCAAGATAGAGCCAAAATTATCTTTGAGGTGGAACAGTTAACACAATGAGTTCTTAAAGGATTCATTTTGAGTCCGATTCTGTTCTCCATGTTTACGGCAGACTTACCGCGATACATAAAAAAACTGTAAGTATCACCTGTATGCCGATGACACTTACTAAAATCTATTACTCTTTTGACGCTGAAGATACCACAAACGCTATGAGAATAATTAATGATGATTTTAATGAAATTTATGCATAGGCTAAGAAAAACTAATATTAAACCCCTCAAAATCTAAACTAATAATTTTAGGAACTAAAAACCAAATTTCCAAAGTTATTCAATTCAATTCATTTATTCATCTCTAGGCATGTTTTATGCACTTAGATAAGTCATTTTACTTTATTTTATATTATATGATCCGTTATGTCACTAGCCCCAAAAAATTGTCGACGAAACAGAAATACGCATCGTTTCTGAAGCTAAAAACCTAGGTGTGATGTTAGATAGCGAATTAAAATATGTGAAACATGTTGGTGACAAAATAAGGACAGCACTCTATTAACTCAAAATTCTTTATAACATAAGAAATAACATTTTCAAAGAAGTCAGTATGTTACTTTGCGTCCTTCTCGTTTTACCACCACTCAACTACTGCAGTGCTGTATATGGACCCAGACTCTACTCTAAAACCGAGAGCGCTATACAAAAGGTACAAAACGCATGCGCAAGGTATTGCTTCAATATTCCCCCTAGAGAGCATGTAATACCCTAGCTTATAAGAAATAACATGCTCAATCTGAAAACTAGAAGGGAACTTCACCTAGCTTCTATTACCCAAAAGGTACTTTGGAACGCCGGAGTACCTATTCGAGAAATTAACTTGGAGGCAAGATACTACATCCCGTCATACTCGAAGTCAATATTTGCTCGCTCTTTCCCTACCGAAACATAGAACTATGGGATTCAGGGGTAGCTTCAAATATAGTGCTACAATAATATGGAACAACATTCATCCGCCAATGAAAAAGAAAATGAGTCATCACTCTTTTAAGCTGAAACTGAGGACACTACTTTTTCAACGGAAAAAACATATATTTGAAGCTACTTTTCAGACCAAATGATCTGGTATAATTGTGCCTACACTACACTTCACCAACACAGATCATACATTGTCATACACACTCTCAGTCATACACCTAAACACTTCACACTTAGGTACACATACTCACATTACATCCCATCAACCTCTAAGCATAATAGTAGCGAATAGACAATGATAGATTCATCATATATTTGTTTAAACTAGTTGTATTTTATCTATATATATAAAAACTAGCAGCCCGCTCCGGCTTCGCACGGGTAGTACATATATGTTTACAAAATTTCAAAATTTTGTTGCATCGAATATAAAATATTAACATATTTAACAATCATCATCATATATCAACCAACTTACACAAACCTTAACGAATTATGCACCTACACCTTCCTCATAAACACTCTGGCTATTGGTGAAAACCGCATGATAATCCGTTCAGTAGCTATTGAGATGATTGCGAACAGACAGACAGACAGACGCAGTGATGGAATTTGTTTTATGATACTTACGTAGTGATATTGGACGGCCCTTTGGCGTGAAGGATAGTTACCCTGATTCTGACCCCACGGTCGTTGGTTCTAATCCTAGCTATATACCCACCAATGAAAGTTTTATATGCATTCATGAATCATGGGTTTTCGTACAGAGGTAGTGGGATCATTAAATCTACCAATAATTAAGATAGTTTAAAAACTAAAACAACCGACTTCAATGCCCCGCGAGTCAATTTCAGTAGCAAGTTTTATCGTCATATCTCTGAAGATACTTATCAAATCTCTATGAAATTACAATG
The DNA here is from genome assembly GCA_954871355.1 of Cabera pusaria. Taxonomy (NCBI): domain Eukaryota; kingdom Metazoa; phylum Arthropoda; class Insecta; order Lepidoptera; family Geometridae; genus Cabera; species Cabera pusaria. The sequence continues at coordinate 21,603,220 of OX940887.1, forward strand.
GGACCACCTCGGAAACGTACCCTACCGATTACAAAAATAATCATTCGAATCGGTTCACAATTGACGGAGTAATCGCGTAACATCCACACACAAAAAAAATAAGAAACATAACTACCTTATCGAATCTCGATGAAATTACAATGGGACCACCTCGGAAACGTACCCTACCGATTACATAAATAATCATTCGAATCGGTTCACAATTGACGGAGTAATCGCATAACATCCACACAAAAAAAAACTAATTGAGAACCTCCTTCTTTTTGGAAGTCGGTTGAAAAGTAGCTTAACACCAAGGAGAACATCTGCCGCCGTAACCTTACGGCGTTCCCCGACGCAAAAAGTAGGGGTATTATACGTTTAACGTGTGTATCTGTGTACGCATAGCATCTTAGCACCCAGCTGGATGAACCAATTTTGATTTTATTATTAATAGTTCTTTTTTTGTTTGATAGATGTCTTCATCGAGTGTTCTTAGCTTTGATTCATGAAAATTCGTTCTATTGTTATAAAACTATGAGCATTTTTCTAGTTAATTGCGCTATGAAATCAATTTTCATAGGTCTGATTAATTCTAAAATCTTCTTCTTCAACGATATTGTAAGAAGCATTGACTCTACAGAATACTCAAATCCTCACCAACTTATAGCTCATATTTAAAATGTCGTGTTTAGAGTCATTGGAATGCTTTTAAAGAAAATATTAATACATAGATCAGTCGGGTCGGGGTGGTTTTAATATTATATTATAATACATATAGATCATTATTATTTTACACAATAGATCATATTATTATACTATATTGACTTCAAATTGATTGTAATCGGTGGGGATCTACAGAATAGCTAAGCCTATAATAATATTTTCGTAGTAACTATGACCTAATCTGTGGTTTCACTGCTAATATTTTATTAATTTTGCGATGCGTGTATGTGAAATCTGTGATATCTTCTAGAATTTTCATTTGAATTATATACTGTAAAGGACAATTTTAATCTATAATATGTGACCAAGCTAATTAACGTAATTATTTGGATAAGGATTAATACTAAATACTTGAAAATAGCTTTGGAAATTATGTAATATTTTTTAACAAAAAATTAAAGATTAAAATGGTTACTGTGAGTCAACCTTAAGAGATAGACATATGCTGTCGCGGACTTTTTTGTAGGTCTTATTCAGTTGTACAACTCTTGCATAGAAAATATTCTTCTATCTATTTTCAATTAAGCAGCGTTCGAAAGAAACGTGTTTTTTCGACCGTTTTTTTGTCGACTTAGGTTGCAAATTAGGTCTCCACGGATGTACCTTTGATTTAAACGGGATAATATATAGCCTATTTTCATTTCGAAACTCCATTCTATATATTAGTGAAATAATTTTTTTAAACATACAAAAATACAGATGTTCTCTCTTTATAATATTAGTATAGATCAATTGCTGTTCGTTAGTCTCGCTAAAACTCGAGAACGGCTGGGCCAATTTTGGTTTCGAAATGTTTGTCGTAATTTAGGGATGGTTTAAACGGTGAGAAAATATGGAAAAATTGCGAGGAAAATAGTAAAAACAACAATTTCATTTTCCCATATAAACTGTTCTACGACGGGGCGAACATGTTTGACAGGAAAGTAGTTTCCTATCAAACATGTTCGTCCCGTCGTTTAGAAATCAATTAAATTTAAAAGTCGTTCAGAAATCAAATGAAATTTAAAAGAATACTTTTGTTTTTCTTTTTAACCGACTTCCAAAAAAAGGAGGTCTGTCAATTCGAGCGTATACCGTACCGACCGTACGAAGTTATCCGCGTACAATATATATAACTTCGTCGATTATGAAACGATTTTGATTATATTTTTTTTGTTGGAAAGGGGATATCCCAAGTGTGGTACCATAATAAATTCATCGAGATCTGATTAGTATATCCAGAGATATGGAGATAAACACCTCAAACATGGTACTGAAATTTAATAGCGCGGCATTTGAAGTCGGTTATTTTAGTTTTTTAAGCGATCTTATTCAATTTGTTTTTAACATCTGACATTGACCAACAATTTCTGATCGCAACTACGAGTATAATAATTTTTACGAGATTTTTGGCGGGAACGTGAAAAAGTGTGTGCTCCCATTGTATTTTGTTGTGTTGTTGTGTTCTTCCGCGAGTTGGTGTGTAAGTGTGGATTATTAACCGTTAAATGCCGTTGAATGTGTGCGAGGGAAACAGCACAATATTGAAAAACATGCTATTTATATTCTGACCAAAATTCCACTGAAAATCTTCAGTAATGTCCACATTTTTACTAAGGGGTATGAACTGGACTAGACTTTGACTTGAAACTTGACCTGAAATGTGATTATGACCCTTCTTTACTACTTGAAGTCTTAAAAACTTGAATATAAAATATAAAAATGGAATACTTGACACTGGCTAAGTACACTAATCGTGTGGAGTCTTAATGAAACTAAAAAATATATATTTTACGGCTTTTGGCGGGAATTTGGGCGTAAACGCGTTGTCTCGGTTGAATTTTATTTTTATGTGCATAATGCGGTAATACGACACTGGCTGTACATTAATCATGTGGAGCCATAATGAAAAGCCATATTGAATTATTCTGTAATAATCATTCAGCTTTTTTATTTGTTGATTCTGAGGCAGTACGAAGTTTGCCGGGTCAGCTAGTTTATAATAGATTTTTTTTTGTCTTGTTTTTTCACCTTCTTATACAAATTTTCTTATTCCTAGTTTAAAACATTTTTTTGTATAAGAGCTATTGATATCTTCTTATATATAAAAATCGTTCGTTAGTCTCGCTAAAACTCGAGAACGGCTGCGCCAATTTAGCTGATTTTAGTTTTAAAATGTTTGTCGTAGTCCAGGGAAGGTTTAAACGGTGAGAAAATATGGATAAATTTCGGGGAAGATAGTAAAAACAACAATTTCACTTTCCCATATAAACTGTTCTACCTACTTTCCTGTCAAACATTAGACGTTCGTCCCGTCGGTACGGTAGGGTAGACTCTTTTCCACTCTCGAATTGAAATTTGAAGCACGTATTAAATTAAGGGTTTTGAACTGACAACATTATGTAAGCACATTACTCGGATTATCGCGTAGGTATTTACCTAAATTTTAATATTTTGAATTTTGATTGTTGTTCCAGGTTGTCATTGTTGGTTCGTTCAGAAATATTTGTCAAATTGTATTGACATATTTTGATGGTTGTCTTTATGGCGCTTCCATACATGGGTTTTCGCTATTTGTGTGTAAAAGCGATAAAAACAAAATAAAATTAATTTATTGCTTTTTATGCTCGATCTTACAAACCTTTAGATAAAGACTTGCAATTTTCAATGGATGCTATAGGATCAAATAATGAAAACTAAATTAAATTAAATATTAAAGGGGGGTATAAAACAAACATATTTTGCCGGTAAATATTGTTTAATCGGAACCCTACGCGTGTGGGACCGACTCGCACTTGGGCAGTTTATTTATATTCGCGGTACGAAGTTCGCCGGGTCAGCTAGTTGTTAATATTTTTTTTTGCTGTTGTATACTCACCCGCTAACACTTAAACCTAAGCTCGACAAACATCTTAGTTTGAGAAACGGCGTATACTGAAAACCAGTTCTGCGGATATTTACATCTCCGCAGACCAGTGCTGAGTATATTCCGATTGTAGGATTAGAAAACGCATGTTATTTATAATCAGTCATTTTTATTTTATGTTTCTTTTCTGACAATAAACTTTTATTTATTTATAATAGAACATTCATCAGCTAACAATTTAAAAAAACACTACCGCCCATGAGCGGAAAAGACCTATTTTGCGCACACTTACCGAGGAACAAACCATCGTGTTACGTGTTGATGGAATGAAAAAAATTTTGCACTCACACAATATGCACTTTATTTCTGATCATGGCATGTGTGACACCGGAAAATCCGCCACTCTCATAAATTAATGTTATGTTATTTAGTGTCAGTCAAAATCTGTCAAAACAGTTCTCGAAGGTATAATCTTAACATCACATATATAAGTATAATAATGTTAATAACAAATTTACTTGATAGATGTTTCTGAGCGCGGTTTCAAAACTCCATGATCAGGCTCTACAATGACCGGTGTCTTTCCACTTTCATTACACAGTGAATTGCCTCTGAATTCAAATTTAAGACTCTCGTTTTCAGTATTCTTCAAGTAGACCATATTTGTTGTAGTGAACCCAACGAGTGAATTTCTTATAATGAGAATAGTTGGATCAAATAATACCACGGGTTCTCGAACTATACCGACTACAAGTAGGTTTAAAACCAAGTTGTGGACAGGAATTACAAATTTCCACTGGGATTCGGATACCTGAAAGAATGTTAAATTTAAAATACTTTATTACACCTTGTCCATTGCATTTAAGTTCGTTAAATTATTTGGGATCCATGTTAATTACTATTTATCATCCTCTATCATCAATCTCTATCATCTCTATCCCTATCTCATCTCTATCATCAACGGTGTCCTAGTGTACATGTAAAAGTAAAAATTATACACTAGTAAATTGAATAAGACGTCATCAAGAATGTAATTAATAAAGTTTTTACGTACTACACATTAGCTTTTATTTTTTTATTGTATATAGGCAAGCATTTGACCACTATCTCACCCGATGGAAAGTGATGATGAGATCGTGAGTGTAGTTTCGCAAAAGTAGTGGAGAAGCCGGTAGAAGAATAATAAATAAGTTAAAAGTGCCTTAACACGATAGATTATCCGTTTGCACTAAACTTTAGAATTGCCTTAGCTTGTCAAAAATATCACAAAATAAACAAATCCGGGTATCTAAATCTAAAGATAGCTAGATATAGAATCTTTAGTCTGTCTGCAAAATATATTATGAGATTTTAGCTTTATGGTACCTATAGGGTAGATATTTACGCGAAACTGCAGTCACTTACTCCTGGAGTGCTAGGCGAAAAGCTGAAGGTAACTTCTTGCGAAGATCCAGCAGCCACCCAGCCTTTCAACGTGTTGCAGTGAACTGGTATCAGGTCTGGCTTATCATGCAAACGCAGCACCATTTCGAAAATAAAATCATATCCTTCGCTTGTTGGGTTTATTACATTGAAAGATCTAAACAGAGAGAAATATAAATCAGACCACAGAACTAGGATGACGCTTTGCTACGCTGTACGCTACTCTGTGTGCTACGCTGTATGCAACGCTACGCTGTATACAGTCCGGCAAGTATAACTTGGCGTGCCTGTGCGCCACTGTGCTTTTACTTTGTACTTTGATAACAGTTCCTCTTAAACCACTTTTAATTACTTTTGGCATTATTGAACTATTTTAATGTAGCAGATTTATCAACAATAACGTCGCGGTAATCTCTCAAACGTCAAACTCACAGTTTCAATTAAAATAATTAGTTCCAAAAACAACCACCGCCAAGTTATACTTGTGGCACTGTACAGGTTTGTACGCTACGCTGTACGCAACGCTACGGTGTACGCTATGCCAGACAGTGTAACTGTGAACATTGTAATATTTTAGGATGCGTGGTATATACATATACATACATTTGAAATGGGACCGTAAGGACAGGTGCCATTTCTAGAGTAGCTATAGTTTAAATGTTCCAAGGAGACCGTCCATTTTTTCCGCTTAAATTTTGAGCTGTGTTCTGAGACGTGTTGCAGAGAATTTGAAAAAATAAACGTGCAGTCAGCTAGAAAATGGGTATTACTCGAAAACTATTTTTGATGCCAATCTTTAAAAGACAACGTACGGTTTCTTTCAAAGATCAAAACACTCTTTCAGACCTGCTGAGGTTCGGTTAGCTACTAGAAAAGTCTGAAATCGCAAAAATCTTCTTTCATACATTTTGTAGATGATGGAAAATGAATACATTTCGCAAACACATTTGATGCCAATTGATCTTGTTTCATAACACTCCATGAGATCAACTGATGTTGGAGTACAAAAAATGCCAGTAATTGTAGAAGTAAGTTGGAACCTTATTTTCATTGAATAGTTTCTTGCAATTTCTGAGATTTCTAGTATTATTTATATACCGGTAGTCCCAAAAGTACCCGGCCTGGCGTATAGATGGCATTACTACCTGACAATATTGTCTGTGGTAGACAGTACCAACCATAATCACATCCATAATACAGCTTTATTTTGAAATTCGATGGTTATTACTATTGCAGCGTTTAAGTGATGAAATCAAGACAAAGCGACCGCATTTAGAGAAAAAAAAGTTTTGTTTCATCAAGACAACGCGCCAGTTAACAAATTTGTAATTGTGATGGCCAAAACCTATTAGTTAAATTTTGAAATACTTCCCCATGCTCTCTATTCGCCAGATCTAGCTCCTTCAAACTATTTTCATTACCCAAACTTGAAAAAATGGCTTGGGGGTAAAAGATTTGCCAACAATGAAGACATGGTTGTGCGGTCGTTAGCTACTTCGAGGAGCTTGACATTTCTTACTATAAAAATGGTATCGAAGCAATTGAACATCGCTGGAACAAATGTATCGAGCTAGAGGGAAACTATGTAGAAAAATAAATATATTTTTATCCAAAATTTTTGTGTTTTCTTAGTTAGGTCGGGTACTTTTGGGACTATCGGTATGTTGCTAAGTTAATCATAATCCTAAAAAATACAAGTTGAGTTATCAAATGAGGCAATCGTTAATCACGTAAATCCGCACTTACTTTTTGTAACAGCCCCATCCTAAGACATTGAACTCTAATACATAGGTATGTTCCGGCATAATAATTCCTCCCGGTTTTCTTCTACCTGAATATAAGTAGTCACTTTCCTCTATGTCTAGATGTACGTATGGTATGAAGGACTTCACTTTTATTTGGCTGCTGATGTTCTGATCGTACGGATCTAAATTATCTAAAAAATAATTTCGATTGTTTAGGGTGCATATAATCTATATATATATTTATATGTATAAGACAAAAATTGTTTCCACTTATGTTCGTTAAAGACTTTAAAACCCTCCAACCGATGTGTCTCAAACCAGTTTCATTAGAAAGGTAATAATGCGAAGATGGTTTTAGACCACTAAAACAATGCATTAGGGTGAGGACATAAAGAATTCCCGGCGCAGACCACCAGGTACTGGTACATCCATACTGGTAATATATTCAATTTTTCATCATTTTCTGCAACCTGGTCTAACTTTAACCAGTTATTGATAAATTTTCAGATCTGGCATATAATGCCTCACATATAAATAATATGTTATACAGTATGTCCGGACATCGATGTCGAAACCTTTAGGGGATATATAAATACACCCACTATTACAAAATGGCAGCCATTTTATATTTTCAAAATAGGAGCACGAGTGATTGTACTAATCTCGCCGTACCCATGTAGCGTATCTAGAAACACGTCTTAACCCTTAATAGCCTGATTTACGAAAGTGATTTATTTTTAATATTACTGTTTGTTTGAGGGTCTAGATGAAGGGAACATTTTTTTTTTAAATTTAGTTGGAAAGAATATTATACAACAGTAAAATACGTACAGCCAACCTATAAAAAAAACTAATAGTAATGTGAACATTCGGTTTAAAAGATTGGTATCAAAATTGAAACTCTAGGTTATTAAGGGTTAAAGTCAATTCGAATGCTAAAAACGGATGCACTGGTGAAACTAGGCAACAAACAAGAAATATTTTAGCCCCGACAACAAAAATATATATTTTTTAATTTTTTTACTGTCATTGTAACTGACGACCAAGTCCTAACTAGGAGCTGATACATACAGGCTGTGGCGTAAACAGTAGTCAAGCCATCAGCTGCAGGTGGAGGGCTTCATGACTGATCAGAAAATCAAAATTTGTATTCAGTAAAAGTATCATGGTTTTCGAGTTATTGACCATTTTTAAAATTTCATAATAATTACACCCTTGGTGAAACTTTTCGATGGCATGACCACAAATTAAAATATTTTCTCAAACTGATTTTTGAGAAATACTCGTGGATAAATATGCTATCAAATGAAAACTGTCTTTTTTATACCGTTACCTTAAGTTTGGTATTATTTAACATTTGATTTCAAAATTTACTGAGAGGTATAAGAAAATCGAAAGTTTCTGCGCGTGTGGTGTAAAAAAAATGTATGAAAACATGTGCGACCAACCATAAAAAAATTGGCGTGTTTCATTGAAATTCCAAAACGATATAATAGATGGTATTTTCAGCTTTCAGTCCAAAAAAAAATGCCTGTTAAAGAGGCCAAATGCGATTTTTTCCAAATAAAGAAATTCTACTTTTATTATTAAATTGACAAATAAAATTACTTACGGTACAGAAATTGTGGACAGTATGGCAATAACATTGCCATCAGCCGAGATAATGGTCAAACGCTAGCCTATCGCCTAGGTAAGAAAAATTAATAAGATAGTTTTTATTAAAATTCATAAAATCTCAATAACTGTTCAAAATGCGCACCACGGGGTCTGCATACCCCTTTTTTATCATTTACAGTATCCAGTGCTGGGTACCACCAGCACTGGATAGTGCACTGGAAGAAGTCCAGTGGACTTAAGTTCGGTGACCGTGGTAGCCACAGAACAGTTCCCAGGCGGTCGATCCAACGACCGTGATATGTAAGGTTAAAAATGGCTATGGCTATGGCTGGCAATTAAAAAGTAGAACGCCAATCTAGCCACTGGTCTAGATTGCTCACTGGAATGAGAATATGGGTTGAATTTAGAATTGTTTGGCACGAAAAAGGGAGGTAGAGGGGTGGAGGTAGAGGGGTGGAATGGGAAGGGGAGGGTCCCCCCTTCACTACCCCACCACTCTCAGGTAATGTATAGTTTTTGAGTTATGCCTATTTTTGTTGGGTTTGATTTTGGATTTTTGGTTGAATATAGAATCGTTTGGCATGAATTTGATATAAAATGTTATGGGGATGGGTAGAGGTTAGGTCCCTGATTGTGACAATACCATTCTTATAACAAGGTAATGCATATTTTACAAGAAAACGATATAAACAAAATCTAACCTAAAAATGTACTAAACCATAAAAACAAAGTGCAAATAATAATTACAAGGGCTTATATATATATTATAGGGAGGATATTATATTATAGGGATAACTTAGTAAAAATTTTAGTAATATTATTTACCACTACTAAATTAATAAGAACACCCCACTAGAAAAAAAACTAGGTTAGGTTAGGTTGAAACTGCGACAACACAACGAGCGAGCGAAGCGAGCGTGCCGCGGCAGCGGCCGGCGAAGCGCAAAAAGTCTTAAACATCCAACAAAACAGTGATATTGATCAGCAAAGTGTTACAAAAAAGTGAGTTTATGATTTTACAAAAATAGGCATAACTCAAAAACTATGCATTACCTTGTAATGAGAGTGGTGGGGTAGTGAAGGGGGGACCCTCCCCTTCCCACTCCACCCCTCTACCCCTCCCTTTTTCGTGCCAAACGATTCTAAATTCAACCCATATTCTCATTCCAGTGAGCAATCTAGACCAGTGGCTAGATTGGCGTTCTACTTTTTAATTGCCAGCCATAGCCATAGCCATTTTTAACCTTACATATCACGGTCGTTGGATCGACCGCCTGGGAACTGTTCTGTGGCTACCACGGTCACTGAACTTAAGTCCACTGGACTTCTTCCAGTGCACTATCGGGTATAGTGCTGGGTACCACCAGCACTGGATAGTGTAAATGATAAAAAAGGGGTATGCAGACCCCGTGGTGCGCATTTTGAACAGTTATTGAGATTTTATGAATTTTAATAAAAACTATCGTATTAATTTTTCTTACCTAGGCGATAGGCTAGCGTTTGACCATTATCTCGGCTGATGGCAATGTTATTGCCATACTGTCCACAATTTCTGTACCGTAAGTAATTTTATTTGTCAATTTAATAATAAAAGTAGAATTTCTTTATTTGGAAAAAATCGCATTTGGCCTCTTTAACAGGCATTTTTTTTGGACTGAAAGCTGAAAATACCATCTATTATATCGTTTTGGAATGTCAATGAAACACGCCAATTTTTTTATGGTTGTGGAGGGGGTAGGTGAGGGTCGGGGGACCCTCACCTACCCCCTCCACCCCTCCATTCTCCCTGTTTCGTGCCAAACGATTCTAAATTTCAACCGAGAATATTCCAGTGCCGGTTCACATTATTCGAGTCGCAGTCCAGCGGTAGATTAGATCACTGGACTCGAACGCTATTGAACTTAGTTTCTTCTACTGGGGGTGTCTAAAGGAGCTGGTGTACAAGAAGCCGACTACTTCAATCAAAAATTTACGATAATGTGTGGAGACAGCAGCGTAAAAATAATGTAAATGATAAAAAAGGGGTACGCAGACCTCGCATCAGGACTCGTGGTGCGCATTTTGAACAGTTATTGTGGTTTATCCAAGAGTATTTCTCAAAAATCAGATTGAGAAAATATTTTAATTTGTGGTCATGCCATCGAAAAGTTTCACCAAGGGTGTGATTATTATAAAATTTTGAAAATGGTCAATAACTCGAAAACCATGATACTTTTACTGAACACAATTTTTTATTTTCTGATCAGTCGTGAAGCCTTCCACCCACAGGCGACGGCTTGACTACTGTTTACGCCACAAACTGTATATTTAAGATTTTAATAGGGATAAAAAAGAATATCTTTAAATAGGACTTAATTTACTACTACGGCCAAACTAATTGCTATAAGTGATCTCTTTGAAACATCCTCTAGATAAATATAGCAACACCATCTATCTAATTCTTGAGCTTCTAACCAGTAAGGTACATACTCACCTATCGAGCTTCGTAATCTGACTTGAAAGTAAAATGCTTCCAATGGCGTAAAGGTAACTTGAAACGTGCGTTTTTCCTTAGGGCTCATACATGCTTTTTCTGGTTCTATTCGAAACGGTAACTCAATTTCAAACCACGTGTCCACACTGTCTCTGTCTGGACTGCCACTGAATAGTGTGATTTTGCTAGGTACTGTAAATTAAATAATACAATTATTTAGTTATGTTTTATAAATCCTGTTGTATTGCTGGTACTAGGTAGTAGTAGTAGACAGAACAACTAAATTTGACCAAATTATCGCTTACCACCAGCGGCACCAGCCGAGATAGTGGTCAAACGGTAGCCTACAAGGAATTAAAAAATAACAGGACTGGATATTCTTGTGTTGCGGTTCTGTCTATTCCTACTATCTATATTAATAATTCCTTAAAAAGTGTGTTTCAGTGTCAATATACATTTTTGTAAATTTGTGTTCCTGGAATTTATTCCTCGTTATCTTTATGGACGGCGATGCCGCATTGGACGAGCGGAGCGTGTTAGGCGTCAGCACGGCCACTCTAGACAAAATACCATATCTGAAAATGTTCACGTCAAACTCTACTTCAAATTTATGGGAATGACATTGACAATGACATTTATTGTAAAAACAGCATTGATATTCCCATAGACGTAATATCATAGACGTAATATAAAATAATGGTGCACTGCAGATGTTTTGACAAATTCAATTTAATCCGTATGCTTTAACTATAAGGTTGTAATTGCTTTGTAGAATCAAACTGCCCAATTGAGAGACACCCATATATATAAGTTAAATATTATGTTTCTTTGAAGTGTTACACACTTTATATTTTTGTAAATTGTTAAATACAATCCAAAATTTCATCGTACCGACGGGACTTGAACCCGTAACCTCCTGAATAACATGTTCAGGTGCTTTGCCAATTAAGCCACAAACTCCGTTCAAAGTCGCTCTCATGGGGGCCGGTGTAGGCGATCAAGTTTAATATTTAGCAGGTCTGTGGTTATTCCCATACTTTTTGAAGTTGCATGTGAACACTTACAGAAAACTAACACATACACTCAGTGGTCAAACTTATAACACCCCTTTTTGCGTCGGGGCTAAATTAACGAAAATATACTATTTTGCGCCCCCGAGATGCAATCTACTATAATGTTTGATCTAAACTGCTTACTTATTAATTATCTAAGAAAGTGTCCAATGGCACCTAAGACGGAATAAGAAGTCTTAAGACGGAATTAGAAGACGGAATAAGACTTCTTATTTCGTCTGAGAATGGCACTTATTATTTAAATATTAAGACAAAAACAAAATATGAGGCAGTAATAGTAGATTGTATACCAAAGGTGCAATATAGTATGTTTCTGCGAGGCCACTTTTTTGAATCCTGAGCGTAGCGAGGGATTTGAAGTACGTCGGTCGAGAGAAAATAATATTGCAGCCGAGTTTTACACTCTGCTTTTCATCCTCCTCTATGAGAAAAGGAAATAAATAAAAGGCTCTATAAAATAGCAATTCAAGAGCATAATATTGTAAAAGACGCTGACATAAACAAACGTAATAAACCAATAAATACATACAGTTCCGATAAAAACTTCGCTTTGCAGTTTTCACCCGATTAACATTTTACCCTTAACTCATTGACATATTATACATAAGGACATGAAATACCTACAAAAAAAGGTGCATATCTAAACCTAAAATGTATGCCATTAATTGTCCATTGGTCCATTGCTAGGATTGTGTCAATCAAGGTCATCAATGGACCAATGGACAATCAATGGCAGTCATTTTGGGTTCCATTATGACTTCTAGGCACTTAGGGTTCCGTAGTCCTGACAAGGAACCCTTATAGTTTCATCATATCCGTCTGTCTGTCCGACGTTTTGCTAAGAGACCGTTAATACTAGAAAACAATAATTTTGTGGGGTATGTATATAAATTACGCCGACAAAGTGCTGAAATAAAATTTTGAAAAATATTTTTCTTAGGGTAGCTCCACTATATGAGAAGTAGGGATGATTTTTTTTCTTCGTTGTCTACCCCATCGTATGGGGTATCGTTGAAATAGGTCTTTTAAAATGAATTAAGGGTTGCTAATACCATTTTTCGATTGAATGCTCCATTTACGAAATATTAAACTTCAAAGTGCAAATTTTTGTTCCAGTAGGGCGTCTCCCCCTCTAAAAGCTAAATTGCTGGTTTGAAAAATCTGGAAAAAATCGTGATAATAGCGAATTTCATGAACTTTAAAGGAAAACTATAGCGGTTAAGATAACTTTATTAGTTTAGCAGTAATAGCCGTTGAACTTGGGTGTTGGATAATTTAGTACCAAATACAAAATCCTTAGAATAAATTCTTTAAAGTGACAAAGACGGAGTACCTAGTTGCTTGTTTATTACGGGTAAAGACTTGCATTGAATCACAGGCTACTACGAAACCCTACACTGCGCGTGGCCCAACACGCACTTGGCCGGTTTTATTTTGGAGGTATATACAAGCAAATGTATTGCGGCACCTCCATGTCTATATGTATTTCCTACTCCATGGTTAAATGTATTATTGTGACAGTATGTGACAACAGACTAAAAATGCCAATATTTCTAGCGCTTTTGTTTCTTCTTCTTGGCCTCCACAATATATGTGTATTGTGCCACTTTGCGCGCTTAATTTTTTTTAATTTGTTTCCCCGTCTATATGACGTTGCGGCATTTTTTTTAACTTAATTAACGCCGCGCGCTCTCTCTTTAATAGGACAGTAACATTTCCCGTACAATATTATTATTGAACCTGGCACTATAAATAAAGTAAAAAATTAAAAAATTACTTTCCCGCCCTAGGGCGGAAAAGACCTATTTTGCGCGCACTTATCGAGAAACAAACCATTACTTTTCGAATAGATGGGATGAAAAAGTATTACCTCTTTCAACCAGTTCAGGTGGAAGCTGATCAGTTCGCATCACACTGATAATTTCATCTTCACTATAATCTTTTTTCTCTGTGATCTGTGGAAGGTGGAAGGTACAGTACTCTCGCTAGAATACTTTTTTAAACAATAATACCGTTCAAAAAGGACTGATTTTCACTGCATCTATTCAGCTTATCAAAGTATCTTGTTTGATGCAATTAATACAAAAAAAATTAAGCAACGATTTTTTTTTGCTGGAGTGGGGTATAAAAGAAACGTTCTTTTAAATACGTCCTTATTTTGAGGAGTCAGTCTGTGAGAATAACTGTGAACGGCTTATAACCGTTCACAGTTATTCTATGTTGTATATTCTATGTTATTCTATGTATAGTATGTTGCTTCAATTACCTTTGCTTGGTATTTATTTATTCTCCCAGGGTACTCTTCATCAATGTTGAAGCTCCACGCTATTTTCATCGGAACATTGCCCACATTGACTACGTCGAATTTAAATGTTCTGACCTAGAAAACACAATTTTCTGTTGTTAGCAAATGTCGGTGCAGAAGCTCCTTGAGCAAGGAGCTTGCGGTAATCATCGCTCTTTAGGGGCCGCTTCCACTGGTTCTATATAAAAATTCATATTATTTTATCTTCAAATTAAAAATTGTCAAAAATCTGGCAGTTAAAATCCTAAAAGAAACCGGTGAAAAGAACCTTAATCAAATAAAATTCCCGTTTTATAACGTGTGTATAATTATAACACGCAATAAAACTACAATAAAAAGGTATATTTCCAACGTCCACCACTAAAACGTCCCCCAATGGGGGACGTTGGGACAAAAATTAATATAGTGGTGGATGTTGGGAATATACCGATAAAAACAAGGAATCTAATTTAATGTTTAAAGATCTCTCAATGATCTTGCCTATACATTACGATAAGAGTATAAACCACAGACAGTATAACAATTTGCTATCGGCCGATAGGTTATTAATCAGGTTTTTTAATCAGTATAATGCAGATATGTGAAAGTGCGCATATTATTACGATTAGATTTCGGCCGATATCTAATCGGTCTTTATACTGATTAGGAACTGATCAAACTATCGGCCGATAGAAAGTCTCTGGTCTAAGGAGGCTGTAACTCTTGAAAACAAACTTAAGAAAAACAAATAATCTCGCCAAGTGCAAGTTGGACTCGCACTCGTAGGGTTCCGTAACATTGGAGAGTATTTTATAACTATAATTTTTCGCCAGCAAAAAATTAACTTTTTTTTTCATGGTGTTTGTATGAAAAATAAAGTTATATTTGTGGTTGCTATATCTCAAAAACTGCTGAATATATCTTGTGCAAACCAATTTTCGTTGAAAGTGTTTATTGAGATCTACAACATATATTTTTTTCAGATTTTTTCTCTCCCTCATATTAAAATTTACAGGAGGGGACACACATTTTACCACTTTAGAAGTGTCTATATTCGAAATGATTAACTTTGAGAAAAAAATGTTTTAGGAACCTCAATGTCATTTTAAAGACCTATCTATAGACGTAGAGGTTTGATGAAATATTTTTTTTAATGTCAGAGTCATGTATTTCGACCCCCCCTTAACCTTTTATTTTTTATTTTTGTATAAAAATCGTAAAGCGGTTCACAGAATAGACCTACTACGAAGTTTCAACTATATAGTCTGGCTGTGACATACGGGCGGATGAACAGACAAACAGACAGACATGACCAATCTATAAGGGTTCCGTTTTTTTACATTCGGCTATGGAACCCTAAAAATACAATCGGTGATTTTATCGCTTAAAGTGATATATCTATTCTACCTTAAGTAAGATGTACAGGAGGTCTATATTTACCTGATAGATAAAAGTGTCTCTTAAATTGACTTGGTCTTTCAATGAGCATTGATATTGTATGTATTCAGTAACTGCCGAATAAATGACCATGATAGTAATAGACCCAAGGCTAGTCTGTGGCAGTTCAATGTTCTGAGCATCCACTTTCACTTCCAATCTCTCGTTCAGACTGACATCCCTGAAAATAGATGAAAACGATTTCAATTATTTATTAACATTTATCTGCAGTTTGCTTGATTAAGGGCCAGTTTCACCAGTTCCTGATAGCTTATTAGGAAATTATCCGTCAGATAAACTACAACTTTTTATGGCGTTAGATATATATAATAAACTATCAGAAATCGGTAAAAGTGAGCTTGAAGATTTTTAATTATGTTAGGATAAGGCTGCGTATCTATCAGAGCTGAGCAAGGAAGTGGAGCGGCGCACGAGGAAATAATCACTTAACACACAAACCAATAATATCACTTCGTTTTGCTAGCTTCGCTCAGCGCAGATTTGGTGGAAAAGGGCTCAGCGGAGCGTCTTTTTCGGAAAAGAGCCCAGATCGTAAAAGATCTCATATCGGAAAAGAGTAACTGGCGCAAATCGTGCCCCCTAAACCGTGACGTTGCAGTCGAAGATCTAGCACGCTTGCTCTTAGTTTTTTTTTTCTGTGATATTAGGTTACAGCACAAGTAAGACGCTCGCATGGTGGTAAGAGATGACGTCTACCTATACCAAACAAGTGGCACAAAACTCTCTATTGCTAGAATTTTGTGCGCCACTGCACTGTGCCCAGCATTTTCTAGATGTTAAGCACAGTACCTCGGAATGCACTACGTTATGTGCAATCCTAGGTCTGCGATGTTAAGTGTCACATGCCCCGTTATCATCGACGTCCTAGCAAAGTTTAGTTTGCTAGGACGTCGATGCCTGTTATAGTTTCATGTAATATGGTATAGTTTTACTTGTTATGTTCAAACGTAGTGATCATTTGCCGGCTGTCCCAGGTAGAATTTTTGAACTCCATTGTTAAAAAGTCATCACTGATGCTTGACAAGTTACATATGAGCGCCTCCTGAAATATGTACTCCATTTTAGATGCGAGTTGCAGAGTAACTGTTAGGTATACACCTAAATTGATAATAGAACTTAATGCAGATTATTATTAATATTTATAATAGTGATTTAATCTAGTCCTAAATTAAAGTATGTTTAACCGAATTCACAAAAAAGGAGGAGGTTTTCAAATCGACTGTTTTTTTATCTACTACGATAACATGGCCCGCCCCTCCAAATTACTGTTTTAATGTGTGTAGTCACATCCTTACGAAAGAGTTTGTATGTAGTTGTAATTATTATTATTTTTGTAATTATTCGTCTTCTCTCTATTATTGTAATTATTCGTGTTCAGTAGCAGGCCGGCAGTACCAGTACGCACACATGCGTGGTGGTGCATTGTAAATACTTTCACAAATACTTTCAAACGTTTTGAATTTTGGAGGGGCGGGTCATGTTATCGTAGTAGATCTCTACCTCAGAACTCCGTCAAATGTTAACCGATTTGAATGTAGTAATGAATTTTTCTTTTCTTGTTTGAGAGATTATGCCGTTTGGTCCCATTCAAATTTCGTAAAATCGATATACGACAATTATCTCCGGAGATATGAAGATAAACAATATAAGCAAATTTATATAATTATCTCCGCCGCCACGCACCCCGCAGCGTGGCGCGGGCAGTGTAAGTATCGGCTGAATCTCTTGGGCCGTGTGCTGTCGGGACACCGTAAGGTTATGGCAGGAGATTGTTTCCTTAATGGTGTTAAGCTATTATCTATCTACACTACTTATCTACACTCGTATCCCGCGCCTCGTCACACTGCCGTTTTCAACTGCCAAACAAACAGGATTCCACCTTAGACCGCATCGTCATTTAACATTCGACGAAATAGTTACCATAGCGCTAATATGCCCGGCAATAACAATACTATAAATGCGAAAGTCAGTTTGTATATTTGTTACCCCTGTACGGTCAAACGGCTGGCCGATTTGTCTAAAATTTAGCTTATAGAATATTTTCTTGAGTATAAGACTCATGAAAATATCCTACTTTACCTAATTTAATTTAATCGCGAAACTCTGTATTAGATAAGGTACCCGCGCATACACAATGTTTTGATGAATTATCATCACCCTATACTATTCCACTGCTGGACATAAACCTCTCCAATAGTATGCCACTGAGCACGATCCTCGGCTACTCTCATCCAGCTCTTGCCAGCCACCTTGCGAACATCATCGCTCCCTCTAGTCTGAGGGCGTCCTACGCTACGCTTGCTTATTTGCGGTCTCCACTCAAGAACTCGTTTACCCCAGCGGTTGTCGGTTCGTCGGCTAATGTGGCCGGTCCATTGCCACTTCAGACTTTGGTTTTGATGAATAAATTAATGGAATTGAATAGGGGAGAAAAGAACAGGAATATTTTTAACGTGGGTCAAGTTGCAGGGTGCAGCTAGTCCGTAAAAATACATTATCAGTCTCACCTTGATGACAACAACCGGCTGACCGGCGAAGAATATGATCTCTACGTCTTTCTCTTCGCCTGGCGATATGAATCCCGTTGCTGGTTTTGTTACTATGTAATCTACTTCCTCCCATGTGAATTTATATACTTTGTCAGAGTTGTTTACCATATTAACAGTCCTTCTCTGAATCATACACAATTCACAGCCACCTTCAATCAAAAGTAATAAATACTAAGTTAATTATAGGTACCTTATACCTACAGGGTGGAACAAAGAGTAGGAAACAATGCAAGTAGTAAAATATATTACGAGGGCGCAGCATAAGTCGTAGGTACATTTTCGTTAAGTTTGTTATTTGGAATCCAGAGCAGAGCGAAGGATTCTAGACTACCTAGAATCTAAAATCAATAAATTTTAAGAATCTCTCACTACGCTCAGGATTCTAAAGACTTCATCTGAGAGAAAATAGAAAACTGAGAGAAATTTTTAGCTACAACTTTAATTGTTAATAATAATCAAGACAAGAACCGATTTTGATTTCCTATTTCTAATTTCAGTCAATGAGTTTCTTTTTAAGGGTTCCGTATTCCTGACAAGGAACCCTTATAGTTTCGTCATGTCTGTCTGCCTGTCTGAGGTTTTGCTAAGAGACCGTTAATACTAGAAAGCTGTAATTTTGTGGGGGTATGTATATAAATTACGCCGACAAAGTGCTGAAATAAAATTGTGAAAAATATTTTTTTAGGGTAGCTCCTCTATATGAGAAGTGGGGATGATTTTTTTTTCATCGTCTACCCCATGGTGTGGTGTATCGTTGAATAGGTCTTTTAAAATGACTTAACGGTTACTAATACCATTTTTCGATTAAATGCTCCATTTATGAAATATTAAACTTTAAAGTGCAAATTTTTGTTTCAGTCGGGCGTCCCCCCTCCCCCCTCTAAAAGCTAAACTGCTGGCTTGAAAAATCTGGAAAAATTCGTGATAATAGCGCATTTCATGAACTTTAAAGGAAAACTTTAGCGGTTAAGATAACTTTATTAGTTTAGCAGTAATAGTCGTTGAACTTGGGTGTTGGATAATTTTGTACCTAATACAAAATCCTTAGAATAAATCCTTTAAAGTGACAAAGACGGAGTACTTAGTTGCTTGTTTATAACGGGTAAAGACTTGCATTGAATAACAGGCTACTACGGACTGCGCGTATGTATATGCATATACTTATGCATATATATGCATATACATATCTATATACATATATATATGCATCTACATTTATTTCTAGTGACGCGCGGCCTCACTCACTGTTCCTAGTGTGTTGCTTAGTGTCAGACTAAGACATTATATGACTGGACTAAGCATTAGCCAGCCAGTTTATTAAATGTTGTAACAAACGCTACGGCTGGATATCATTCATGAATTTAGTTGGACGGCGCTGTTTAGTTAAGAGGCTGGGCGTTCAATTGAACGGCTAATTAAGCTATCTGCCTGTGACATATACACATTATGTCTTGGTTATACGAGCAGAGGAGAGGAGGAGGCAGCTGTCCCTGACTGAGGCAGTCTAATGACAGATTCTGCGGCGTTCGGACGTGCGACTACAATGTGTGGCTAGTAAGCCTAAGTGGTTCCTAAGTACGTAGTCCAAAGTGCGTACGTATTAAACGTACACAAAAGGAGTCAGCACATCGGGTGTGCCGGCAGTTGCTTTGGATAATGTTTTTTTTCATGTTGCAAATTAAATTATTATAATATGTACGATTTGCAAACTTACCAAAATTCAGAATATATTTTAGTACCGATGCCTGGCTCGGTGAGGTACCGAATCGTAATGATCCAATTTGCGACCCTTTTTTAGACTTTCGGTCTAAAGATTTTCTCTTTTCAACTGTCTGCCCAGTTTTGGACTTTTTTGAACTGTCTGCTGTCGATGGTGACGATAAAGCGCTAAAAATTAATTAAATAGTTTAAAAAACGCGTCCCCCAGGCATTTCAAATAACTTGCAACTCGTCACAGAACGATAATAATAAAATAAAATGCACTAATACTTTATCACTTTCTTAGCAGTTGCCCATAGAACTTAGCTGACAAATTTCAGCTTCAAAAGTTTCTTGGTTTAGCGAATGTTTGTATTTATCAGTTATTGGTATTTCGCTTTATAGACATTTTTTTTTACACCGAACTGCATAGCACTAGACCACTATATCACTTGATGTTAAGTGATGATGCGATCGATGATGGAGCGAATTAACATAGCCGAATGCCGATGGATAGATTAGTCTGAGTGTTATTTTCCCTGCGACACTAGTGTGAGAAATTATTTACTTTTTAAGATGAAAATATTGCTACTAAGATACAAATGTGGCTAATCTCAAATATTATTTCATTACCCATCAATGACTCCTTCACACAGCCTGTAAGTATATAGATCAATGTCCATGGGAAGCATTTCCAAGCCTACAAGTATTACATCTTCCATAAACGCTTCTCCTTCACATAGTACCTAAAATTAACTGATGATTAGTAGACACTGATCATCCTACGTGATATTTGTTGACATTTGTAAATACGAATCATCGTACGTGATTATTAGCCGACGGTAAGTAGGTACTAATCATACTATGTGTTTAATAACTGACGGTTAGTGGGTACTAATCATCCTATGTGATTATTAACTGACGATTTGTGAGTACGAATCATCGTACGTGATTATTAGCCGACGGTAAGTAGGTACTAATCATACTATGTGTTTAATAACTGACGGTTAGTGGGTACTAATCATCCTATGTGATTATTAACTGACGATTTGTGAGTACGAATCATCGTACGTTATTATTAGCCGACGGTAAGTAGGTACTAATCATACTATGTGTTTAATAACTGACGGTTAGTGGGTACTAATCATCCTATGTGATTATTAACTGACGATTTGTGAGTACGAATCATCGTACGTTATTATTAGCCGACGGTAAGTAGGTACTAATCATCTTATATAGGTGATTATTAACTGACTATTAGTAGGTACTAATCATCCTACGAGATTATTTATCTACTCGCTTTCAAATATACACATCAATAATTTCAAATATACATATCAAATATAATAACATTTTTATATTTTTATATGTGTTTAATACGGATTATTGCTGAATAATTGTGCCCCGCAGCTTTGCCCGCGTAAAAAGTATTCTATGTATGTCCTATCCTTTGCATATGCATATACATATCCTAATCCTAACTAATATTATAAATGCGAAAGTAACTCAGTCTGTCTGTGTCACTTTCACACCAAAACCACTGATCCGATTTAAATGAAATTTGGTACACAGATAATCTAGAGCCTGATAACGGACATAAGCTACTTTTTAATGCGAAAAGAGTGTTGTAACGGGTTAAAAAGGGGGATGAAAAGTTGTATGGAAGTATCGTCATGTTTAAAGCTAGAAGCTTGAAACTTATTGTTTAGGCTGTTGATTCGATATAAATTAATGTCATTCAAAGTTTGTGAGAGGGAAGGGGGAGGGAGAAGGGGAAGGGGGAATGAGGGCAGGGGAGGGAGGGTGGAAGTGAGGGGAAGTGGAAAGGGGGAGAGGGATGGGATGTGAGGGAAAGGGGAGGGGAGATGGAGTGGGGGAGGGGGAGGGAGGGGAGAGGGAAGTGAGGGAAGGGGAGTGGGGGGAAGAGAGAGGGAGAGGGGAGGGGAAGGGGGAGGGAGGGGAGGGGGATTTGCACGGCGTGGTACGGTGCGGTGTAGGTGGGATACGCATGTGTCTTATTTGTAAAATAATTAGCCTAAATATTTAAAAATGCTACCCAAAGACACTATTCCACGCGGACAAAGTCGCGGGCACAGCTAGTATAGAATATATGTAATGTATATTAATATTAACATATATTATTACTAATACAATAATAATTTTCATATTCATGTATTGGTAGATTGTCAGATTTACATTCGTACATACTTTCTTTGAAAAAGGCAGACAATTTTTTTTATACCATACTAACGACCAGCCCCGGCTGCGTACGGGTAGAGCATATGCCTACATTTTTGCATCAGCTTGTTGCGTCAGTATGAACTAACATCTTCAACAATCACAATCAACATATTTTAACCAATTGACACAAACCCCTAATAAATGATAATACACTTAAACCTTCCTCATGAACCACTCTATCTATTGGTGAAAACCCCTTAAAAACCCTTTCAGTAGTTTTTGGGTTTAGACAGACGCGGCGGGGGACATTATTTTATAATGTAGTATAGTGATAGGCTAGCGTTTGTCCACTATCTCACCTGTTGGTAAGTGACTTTACGGTCGAAGATGGTAGCACGCTAGGCCAAGAATGGAAACTGGCTCTCAAGGATATCTGCAGGAACACATTAGATGTTTGGTGAGATTTATTAACTTGAGGGTAGCTGGCCAGGCGGACCCTTGACAGTGTCCTACCACCATGCAGGAGCCATTACTAGATTGATACAAGTTTGTCCTACACCCATCGATATAAAAAAGGAATGGCGGTACTCACTCTTATGCCACGTAAACATAATGGAATTAGAAATAACAACATGAAAACACGAATTTCTAATGTCGAGCTTGATGTGCATGAAGAACAGAGGAAGGCATTGTTGCTTATTATTTAAATGGATCTGTGATAATTGCACATGTAATTTTGTACGTGCTACACAAACGCCAGATCGATTGTGACTAAGGTGATATTAGGTTCGCGAACCTAATTCATACGGTCCAAATTGAGAATCGGGGTCCCTTATCTTCCCTTTTTTATATACATATATCGAAGCCTATATCTGTATCATGCCAGATTACTAAGCCTTGCTAACGATGTTTTCCTTCACGGTAGAGTCACTTTGAAATGTGCATTAGGATTCGAACATAATTTATATTATATAATAAATAATATTTATTTATATAAATAAAGTACTTTTTCTTAAACTTCCATAATTACAACTATAATTATAAATGACAATTTATGCATATATATACGGTTTGTTACTGAATTACTGAATAGGTACTTGTTCACAATGTTAGTTGATTTAACACAAACTAGATCTAATAAACGGGTACAAAACTACAAATCTTAGCTAATGAATAATTATTACAGTGAATAACTCGTATGGATTATCTTGTATTGCCAGCTTGATCTCGCAGGTATTTTTACCCTTCCTTATCGGGTTGTAGTGGACAATTATTGTCGCCATTTCCTCTGGTTTTATTTGCACGTTCATGTTTGTATTTTCGTAGTCTGTAATTGTGAATATGATTACAAAATCTGTGTCAAGGAAAAGACAAACGCATATCGTGAAATTATGTGGAATATTCGGCAGACAAATTGAATGTGTGTAGATTGCATTCCAGTCATCGCCACGACTTAAACAACCTTGCATCATCAGGTGAAATAGTCTGCCTTCAAGAAAAATACACACGTACTCAAAAATTGTGCCCAATATAAAGCAGATTGTATTATACTGCTGGTTTTTAAGGTATCATAAATTAATAGTAAATACGAATAAAAAATTTGAAGATCACTCACCGTTTCTTCCAACGACGATGATGTGTTCACATGATTCCGACGTTGTTAACCAAAATATGGTTCTTACATCGCATTCAGAATGTATTATATCTAACAGTACTATACTATTCACGGTGCTTATGTTTTTGAATTTAATTTTCATAGTGCTGATAGAACCTAGACAAGTGACGGGGAATCTGAGCACAATTACCCCGTGTTGCTTTGGTTTTGGTGATACAACTTGTATTCTTGGTATGACTCCTTCACCGATCAAACATACCTTGAAGGACCGCGTTTTGTTGTTTAAAAGCTTCAAATTTATCTCGAGAACAGCTCTGTATTCCTGTCAATGAAAGTAAAGAAACAACGTATAATAATAAACGGGTCATTTTTAAACGTCCTATCTATCTGTATTACACTTGATATGGAGAGAAACTCTTTATATGTTACACATCAGCTAAATACCATAACAATATACAAAATTATATATTATAATGAGAGGTCTTATCGCCAATACCGATCTCTTCCAGAAAACCTAAGGATAAAGAGAATCCAACATAATTATTTTGAAGGGGTGTACGTAATGTCGCGTCGGTACTTCATAATTCAAAAATTAAAATTCCTTAACGCATAATAAATATAAACATTAAACCTTAGTCCTATCAACTTAAATAGACACTTTATACAACACACTGTCACATACATGAAACGGAATCAATGAACATACAATTTACAAACGGACGAACAACAGCAGGTCTCCAGTTACTGAGAGAGGTAAAACAGTGCTCGCTAGTACCAAAACAGATAAAAACAAAAATAAAATTTATCCAAGGGCTAACATTTTGGCATTGCGATGCGAACACAAAGGAAGTTCCGTAATTTTTGTATAATCTTATTAATAAGCCATGCTACGACTTTGGGTCTCTACGGCCAAAGTGTCAATGACGACACGACACATTAATTTGATTGCAGTTAATATAATTATTTAATTACAAGTTACTTTGTTACATACCTCTAAAGCCTTTGGGCTAAATATCACACTCAATTTCTTGTGCAGCAACGGTTGCACATATGTATTATATGTGTCCAGGGAGAATATGCTTTCGTTGGAATTGACCTGATAATGTAACTTCATTGTGAGGGCACATGGCACCAACCCGTTATTGTATAGGTCTATAGCTCCCACGTGAACCGTGTTCACGTTTACACAGAAGAAATGCATAGATACAGAGTTCTCAACAAAAACGCAATGTGGGGATGACTGAAACCATACAAATCGTGTACTCGTTGAAGTATATATCATAAACAAACGAAGTAAATTTAAGCTATTGTATTCATAAATAAATAAAACTACTTTTTACTTAATATAAACCTAAAATATGCTTTCGGTTATAATAGAAGCCTTGTCGATTCAACCTAGCGTTAAAGCTTCAATAATTATAACTTGTATCAAAAATGTGTAAATGGTTTACACTTAACGTGAATTCAAAGTCTGTGGTACAGACATGAGCCGACAAAATAGCTCTAAATATAAATAAACTGGCCAAGTGCAAGTCAGACTCGCACTCGTAGGATTCCGTAACACAGTTAAATATTCAATAAATATGATTTTTCGCAACTACAAAATTAACTTTGTTTTTCATAGTGCTTGTATGAAAAACAAAGTTATCTTTGCGGTCGCCATATCTCTAAAACTGCTGACTGTATCTCGTTCAAACCAATTTTCGTTGTTAGTTTTTATTAAGATCTACAGCATATATTTTTTTTAGATTTTTCACTCCCATACTTTAAAAGTTAGAGGGGGGGGACACACATTTTACCACTTTAGACGCCGTCTATCTTTCAAATGATTAACTTTGAGAAAAAATGAAATGATCCTTAAACTTTTATATTTTTTGTTTTTGTATAAAAATCGGAAAGCGGTTCACAGAATACATCTACCTACCAAGTTTAAATTCTGTAGTCCTAACAGTTTCGGAATAAAATGGCTGTGACATACGGACGGACAGACAGACAGACAGACAGACAGACAGACAGACATGACGAATCTATAAGGGTTCCGTTTTATGCCATTTGGCTACGGAACCCTAAAAAGCTCTTCTAGTAAGATGTTTTACCTCATGGACTTGATACTCTGACAAGCTCTTTACAATCAGGTGTTCTCTGAACGTCGTTTCTACGTTCCAGAAGTCTAAAATGGGCAATGCACCCGTGCCCACTAATTTTAAGGGCACACCTTGTTCTTCCGCCGGACAAGTATCACTTATGATGAATTTTATCGTTTCCTCGAATCTTTTCGCTGCTGACGCCAGGAACTGTATCGAAATTACACGGCTTGTGCCGGGTGGAAGCAGATTGTCCTCATTCATTATCAAGAAATTACCACATTTGATTGGTGGCACTTTAATCCTGAATGGGCAAATTAAATAAACGTGTCATTTTCTGCAAATTTTTTGGCCATATGTAACAGTTTCTTAAAATATTAAACTTCTTTAGGCGGTTAAATTTTAGATAGAAACCTAGAACATGTTTTAAAAAGGGAACGTGAAAAAGCTCTCATTGTTTTTTTTCTGAAAACTTGTGTTCTTCCGACATTTAATGTGTAACAAATTGATTATTAACCATTAACTGCCGGTGGATGTAGGAGTGTAGAGAAGCAGCGCAATATTTAAAGATATTATTTAATTTTAAAACATATATACACTGTACATAAATATGTTTTAAATGTACTATCTTGGAATGCCTCTAAGTAAAGTTTGAAACGTCGTATCAACAGGCTTCCACGACACGGGCCTTGTGCCTAGTGTGGGGTCGCAGCTAAATATGCATATGTTACATCTACATTAAATTCTATGTATATTAATGTTCTATTGCATTCTCTGTACAGTTATGTTAATGGAAACAAAAATAAATTAATTAATGAAATTAAAAAAAACATGCTATTTGCGTCCATACGGTGTTCGATGGCCCGTTTTCGTTAAGGATAGATTGGCTTGACTTCTAAGCGGGAGGTCGTCAGATCAAATCCTAGCATGAGTGTTTGTCCACAGGTGGTAGGGGCATTATATCAATGTTCCGCCTGATTTGCTACCAAAAAAAAAAGCTTACCATCATCAAGGAGAAAATCTGCCGCCATGACCTTACGGTGTTCCGGCAGCACATAGCCCATCAGAGTCAAGAGTATTTATTCTAGACCTAGCGTGTTTACCATCCATTATTGACCACATCATCGCTTACCAAGCTAAGCGACATATTTCCAAATCCTAGCCTACCAGATGAAAATACATCAAAATTACACTGTATATCTTCAGTGAAGTCCTCATCTTTTCTGAGGGTATGACTTGGACTGGACTATGACTTCAAATTGACTTGAAATGTGACTTTGGTTCGACTTTACGACTTGAATCTACAAAAACTTAAACAACAGTACTTTGATACTACCTGAATACACTTATCGCACTTATAATGAAATAATAAAAGCAGTTTTAAGGCAGAATATTGATGCTGACACTTACTTGTTATTATTTAATTTCGGCGCTTGTGCAATAGCAGGATCAATTCTGTATTGTTCAGGCAATACAATTTCGTAAGTAAATGGACATTTACTTGTATTGTTTAATATCACTTCTCTCGCTTCCCCGCTGCCGACGGGTATTATGTTGAAATTCAGTTCTCCCAACGGGAATAGAGTAAATCTGAAAAAATGAAAATTGTACGTTTCAACAAGTAACTTGTCATTATCGTTTGTAATTGGTAGTTACAAACTATAATGTCTAGTAACTTGTTGAAACGTAAATTGTCTCAGTTGAAACGCCTTTACAATAATTCAAATCTGTATTGCCTATGAAACCCCGGCTATGATTTTTAACATCATAATCAGTCGGTATCAGTCCACTGCTGGACATAGGCCTCACTGATTTTTAACATGATACTTTAAAACCTAAGAACAACAATAAAAACGCTGCTTGACCCTCAACCCTAAGGTATCTGGACTAATGCTACGCAAGTGCTACGCAGCTACGCGCTTTTTCGGTTCGATTTCGAGCAATAAGTCGTAAGTATAACGGTCTATACGTACTTTCTTGCTCGAATTAATGCAATAACGTCTAGCATGTACGCACTTGGATACATAGCTCAAATTTGGGAATTTGGTGTAATCGCACTTTTCTTTTATCTTTAATATCAAATCCATAAACATTTTACATTTTTAAAAACTTACGTGTTATAGAAGGATGCGATCGTTACACAAACGGGAAACTTCGCCACGATTACTTGGTCTTTATTGCCATCGAGTAAGGAGCAGGTAAAAGCTGGCACATTCACTAAGTTTATTGAAGTTACGGGGGTACATGTGAACTCTATGATGGCTACCTTTGGTGACAAAGGTATAACGCCGGTTTCCTCTTCCACTTCAAATGATTTTAATAGTGCCGGTTCTGGGAAATTTTTAACCCTTTTCAATCTAAAAAATAAAACAAAATTAATCAAAATAAAAACTAACTAGTGTGGTATCACCCACGACAATATATGGCGTGGGTGATACCAAACTAGTAAAAGCAACCTTACTATTGCTACTTGAATCAGTGTAAAGCCAATAGTAAAAGTCGTATAAGATATTGTTATTCACATCTTATTTTTTTGGAGTCCGGGTAAAGAAATGCAGTTAATACATTCAGCCCAAACCCCTCAGTAGAATCGCTACAGCTCAAATATAACATGGCTATAATAAATACTACTATTTTAAATCCATAATTTATTTCATGCTAAACCTAGCGTGATACCATTTTCGACCTCATCTTCACTTACCAACAGGTTAGATAGTGATCAAACGCTAGCCTATATACGTCAAAAATAAATAATTTAGTTTAATTAAACCGGCCAAGTACGAGTTGGACTCGCGGTTACGTACAAAATTGTCAAACTACGTTATTGGACAAACTTGACTTTACCGTTCGATTCTTAGATACGGTAATTGCACCAACCGCAAATGATAAGTTTGTAATGGGAATTAACTTTTATTGTTATTAAACCACATATCTATGGTTATATTTTTTATATGAGACAAACACACTGACGGAATACAAAGTGATCATATGAGAGAGATTACTTTTGAGGTACAGAACGTTAAAATTATTTTTTTTCTCACCTGTTGGTAAGTGATGATGCGGTCGAAGATAAACACGCTAGGCCTAGAATCGGAACTGGCTCTGAAGGATAGCTGCCGGAACACATTAGATGTTTGGCGACAGATTTCCTAACTTGAGGGTGGTAGCTGGCCAGGCGGACACTAGATAGTGTCCTACCAGCATGCGGGGGTTGTTATTTTCTTAACGATGTTTTTTTTCTTCACTCAAGGCCACTGTGAAAAGCGCACATCCATTTTTCGAAAGAAAAATCCATTGGTACACGGCGGGTTTTTGTACTCGGTACCTCTGGCATCAAAGCCGAACGTTCTCCCGATTACGCCACCAGGCCCTCATAAGTCTATTGCTCGCCTGGTAGTAAGCGATGGGGATTACGTATGCCACTAACACAGAAACATATTGACGCTAGAGGTGTGGCACAAGATCGTAGCACAAACCACATTAGGTTGTCAGAATTTGACAGATTAACTGGCAGACTTTACTTACTTGTAATAAAGAGTATATCTCCCTTTGTTAAGAAGATACATTTCTCGAACCACTGTCGTGTTGACTTTTACGTTGCCGTAATTGAGATAGTTTTCTGAAGCAGTTTCGTAAGCACATTCTACCATTACATCATAACACTCCGCAGAAAGAAAGAGATTGTCCACGAACATTGGAGATCCCCGACCCAGTGCATCGTAGACCTGAAATCAATTATATAACAACTCTCTAGTGAAAATATTCATGTATCTAAAAAAGCGCACAGTTCTGTAAAAACTTTGTTGTAATGCCGAATTTTGAATTAACACAATCGTTAACCGCTACGATTGCATATTTGGCTACGTAAAGCTACGAGTCAAACATACTCGTAGCTTTACGTAGCTGATGTCAGAATCGTCTACGCATCTGTTAATTTCTACACAAAGTGTTCTGTTATTTCTTTAATAAACGTGCGTAATTAAACAAACAGTTTTCCTAAGATACCGATGAACTAAGACACAAAAAATATTAATTTCAGTAATAATATAAAAGCTACGAGTATGCTAGTGTTATCAGAATCATCTATGCATCGCATCTATTGTGTTCATGTTCACACAAATTGTCCTATTATTACATTTAACAAACGTGCGTAAAACAAGAAAATTATTAATTTTAGTAATATCATACATCAATAATCAACATCCTGTTTGCAATGACACCAACTTGACAAGCTGTGTATGTAACTGGGACCACTTGATTATCGTGTCTTGGTATTATGCCTGTAGTGTCACTTATTATAAAATCTGCTACGAATTCTTCTACGTTCCGTATCTTCCACATGATTGGTAGAATTGAATCGTTTCTTATGATGAACCTGTCGTTTCCTCGGCGATAAAGAAGAAGCTTGCCGTATTCTGATGAAAAAATAACACAAATTGATAAAATGCATTACTTTGTTAAAATCCTCGTGCCTAGAAAATCTGTCGCCAAACATATAATGTGCTCCGGCAGCTATCCTTGAGAGCCAGTTCCTATTATTGGCCAAGCGTGCTTACTGTCTTCGACCGCATCATTAATTACCAACAGGTGAGATAGTGGTCAAACGCTAGCCTATAAGATATTAAAAAAACGTTAGTTATTAACCGAAATAAATAGCAAGATAAGAGTATAGTCAAAAGTCAAAGTATTTATTCAGTATGTGGGCAAATTAAAAATCGGCACTTACACACGTCAAATCACATTAAATAGATCATATCAATAATAAATATTCTAACAAATTGACAATTCTATTAAATATTCTAAATATAACAAAAACATAACGCATTGCATTGAATTAAAAAAAAACAAAAGTAATTAGCCATTCAGTTTTCATCTAAACGTAAAACGTCACGCTTAAAACAAATGTTTAATTCCCCTGATTAATGTAGGGGTTCCCAACCGTACTATTGAGTGCTAAAGCTGTGTCGAACCGTATGTATTCGTTACTAAGTAGCGAATACACTGCCTGACTCGAAGTACCGAAACGGTACTCTCGAATAGGTTTCGTTACTCGCATCATTCGCATGTGTCGGTATTCGGAACAAGACGAGACAAAATGTACGACATACGTACATACGTACGATCTCCGTCTCTGTCTCACAGCCTATGAATGACAGCGCGGCAATTGTTTTGCAACATGTTTTATGTGCAGTGAAAATATACGGTAACACTGAGTCTGTAATGTTTATTCTCTATCTGCACGACACACGACGTTTAGTTAGTAAAACACATTATTATTTGACATAAAAAACATACCTACTAATTTATTTTCGTAGTATAACCCATAACTACTTGTATTATTCATTATTCTATGCCATAACTAAATATACAAGTACATTTAACGAACCTATTAGTAACGTGCCAGAATGATACTGACACATACAATTATACATGACAGCCGATTGTAACGAAAGTAACGAGTAACGATACGAAAGTAACGAGTTCGATGTTTTATAGTAACGAATACATACGGGTACACATTTATTCGTTATTTTCACAGCTCTATTAAGTGCATCCCCAATGCATGTTTCAGTACTTCAGACAATGTTTATCCATAATTGTCTGAAGTACTGAAACTATCTTATAAATAGTTAAGTTTGCCAAAGCGATGTATATTCTGGTGGAATAGAAATAGTTCTCATTTATTAATGGGTGGCTTACTTGGGCTGTTAAAATATCGCTTACCAATAGACTTAGTTGCAGGCAATATTTCCACTGAAGGCACTACACCACTACAACCAATGGTCACAGACACGATTTCTGGGTTGTCTTTCACACAAAACAATAGGACGCTTCGATGCACGCCCACTTCCACAGGTGCTGCCGATATTGTTAGTTTGTCACGACTTCCAGGCTGTGAAAAATAAATCATTTACATGATAACTCGTATAAATAATACTTAAATTCAAAATTTACTTCCGACTGATTCATGTATAGTCTGTTCATTGATACTATTCCAATGAGCCCAAAATTCGACATTATGCTGCAAGTTGATGAGATTTGATTATTCTGCAGATTCCAGGAGATCTCCCAACATTATTCATAGCGTCGTCATCTATAAAAATGTTCATAGTCTCAAAACGACTGAACGGATTTTTATGAATCAAAGCTCAGAACATTTTCGATTAAAACACCTATCAAACAAGAAAAAAACTAACTCAAAATGATGCTTGATCCACAAGCCATTATGATCGCTACGATGCCATATACATACACACGTCATACTTATAACACTCTTTTTTGCGCCGGAGGTTAAAAATAATTTAACAAGTGCATAATGCCAAAAAATCATCGCAGTGAAAAAGTATAAAGCCATATCGGTTTATATATATATATAAACCGAGTTAAGGTTTACTCAACTATATCGCTAGGTATGAATGATGCATTAAGTATAAATTATTTCATATTCCGAAATTGATACTTAGATATGTCATTGATTCTCATGTAGCTGAATCAGAACACACAGGTAATTTACAAAAGTATGGAGGCATTGCTTTACTGACCGTGTCGGTAGCAATGCGTGTAGACTACCATAGAAACGTTGCTACGAAGCTACGAAGTTTTGTAGCCTTAGGCTCATTGCGTAGCATGCTCATTTGCACATAGATTTTATTAAAAATATACTTTTTACCATTGTTACTCGAAAAAGAGCACTTTATTTATCGATAGCAGTGAATAAAACGCTCTTTTACTCACTCAGTAAATAAAAACATTTTGAATTTGGAACAAGCACGAACTACGAATTATGTACAAAACAGTAGATTATACAGCAAGTGAATAAAAAGGCAATTTAATTCGAGGGACTACGTTGGATGCCGAGAGCAGCGAAGGATTCTAGATTAGAATCCTGAGCGAAGCGAGGGATACAAGGACCGAAATTATTTTTTTTATTCATGAGTCGTGTAATCTTCTTTTTACCATTGACTGCGAGAAAATAAATAGTAGTACCTACTTATAGTATTAATGTTTATCATATTTTATTAGTAACTAGCAGCCCGCCCCGGCTTCGCACGGGTAGAACATATATGCCTACAAAATTTGCATCAGTTTGTTGCATCGAATATAAAATATGAACATATTTAACAACCATCGTCATATTTCATCCAATTTACACAAAACCTTAACGAATTATGCACCTAAACCTTCCT
Source organism: Cabera pusaria (assembly GCA_954871355.1). Taxonomy (NCBI): domain Eukaryota; kingdom Metazoa; phylum Arthropoda; class Insecta; order Lepidoptera; family Geometridae; genus Cabera; species Cabera pusaria. The sequence continues at coordinate 21,636,156 of OX940887.1, forward strand.
CATAAACACTCTGGCTATTGGTGAAAACCGCATGATAATCCGTTCAGTAGCTATTGAGATTATTGCGAACAGACAGACAGACGCAGTGATGAACTTTGTTTTATAATACTTACGTATTGATATTGGACGGCCCTTTGGCGTAAAGGATAGTTACCCTGATTCTGACCCGACGGTCGTTGGTTCTAATCCTAGCTATATACCTACCAATGAAAGTTTTATGTGCATTCATGAATCATGAGTTTTCGTACAGTGGTAGTGGAATCATTAAATCTGCCAAAAAGTAGCTTACCACCAAGGAGTACATCTGCCGCCATAACCTTACGGCGTTCCCCGACGCAAAATGTAGGGGTAATATACGTTTAACGTGTGTATCTGTGTGTGTCTGTAGCATCTTAGCACCTAACCGGATGAACCGATTTTGTTTTTATTATTGATAGTTTTTTTTTGTTTGATAGATCATCGAGTCTTCATCGAGAGTTTTCTTAGCTTTGATTCATGAAAATTCGTTCAATCGTTATACAATTATTATGAGCTTTTTTCTAGTTAATTGCGCTATGAAATCAACTTTCATAGGTCTGATCAATTCGAAAATCTTCTTCTTCAACGATATTGTAAGAACATGGAAGCCTCCAGGACTCTACAAAATACTCAAATCCTCACCAACTTACAGCTCAGATTTTAAATGTCGTGTTTAGAGTCATTGGAAAAAGCTATTATACATAGATCAGTCGGGGTGGTTTAAAATATTATATTATATTATTATACTATATTGACTTCAAATTTATTGTGATCGGTGGGGATCTACAGCATAGCTAAGCTTATAATAATATTTTCGTAGTAACTATGACCTAATCTGTGGTTTCACTGCAAATATTTTATTAATTTTGCGATGCGTGTTTGTGAAATTCGTGATATCTTCTAGAGTTTTCATTTGAATTATATACTGTAAAGGACAATTTTAATCTATAATATGTGGCCAAGCTAATTAACGTAATTATTTGGATAAGGATTAATACTATATACTTGAAAATAGCCTTGGAAGTTATGTCATATTTTTTAACAAAAAAATTAAGATTAAAATGGTTACTGTGAGTCAACCTTAAGAGATAGACATATGCTGTCGCGGACTTTTTTGTAGGTCTTATTAAGTTGTACAACTCTTGCATAGAAAATATTCTTCTATCTATTTTCAATTAAGCAGCGTTCGTAAGAAACGTGTTTTTTCGACCGTTTTTTTGCCGACTTAGGTTGCAAATTAGGTCTCCACGAATGTACCTTTGAATTAAACGGGATAATATATAGCCTATTTTCATTCCGAAAGTCCATTCTATGTATTAGTGAAAGAATTTTTTAAATCGGTTCAGTAGTTTTTGAGCCAAATCATTACACACATACAAAAATACAAAAATACAAATGTTCTCTCTTTATAATATTAGTATAGATATGTAATAAATGTGGATTATTAACCATTCAGTGCAGTGTAGGGAAACAGCAGCACAATGTTGAAAAACATGCTGTTTGTGTTCTCACCAAAATCCCACTGAAAATCTTCAGTAAAGTTCACATCATTACTGAGACTTGGACTTTAGACTTCAACTTGGCTCAGAACTCACAACACAGAAATGTGACTGACTCAAATTATAAACTCAGACTCAGAATAAAATTGTTCAAGCTTTTGTAAATTCAAGTCATAAAATTGAGTCAAAGTCACATTCTCTCTTCTGATCAAGTTGAAGTCACAGTCTAGTCCAAGTCATACCCTTAGTAAAGACGTGAACTTTACTGAAGATTTTCAGTGCAATTTTGGCGAGAACGCAAATAGCATGTTTTTCTAGATTGTGCTGTTTCCCTACACACACATTCACCGGCACTGAATACTTAATATTACACACTAATAATAACATATGATAAATATAAATAGGTACTATAAGTAGGTACTACTATTTATTTTCTCGCAGTCAATGGTAAAAAGAAGATTACACGACTCGTAAATTTAAAAAAAAATCTCGGTTCTTGTAACCCTCGCTCCGCTTAGGATTCTAATCTAGAATCCTTCGCTGCTCTCGGGATCCAACTTAGTCCCTCGAAATAAATTGCCTTTTTATTTACTTGTTGTGAAATCTACTATATTAATAGTAGAGGTAGTAAATAAAAAATAAGTTCAAAAACTAAAACCCGACTACTGAAAAATCACTCTAAAAAGTATGAAACAAGAAAATATTCTCATTTGAGATCGCTTTGTACAAACTATTCAATATGTATCGTGCATTTTATAAACAACTTACTTGTAATAAATATTTTATTGTATTTCACACATATTCATAGTGGTGTTCAGTGGATACCCGTGGTCGTATGTTACTTTGCAGAGTGTATTGTTTTGTTACGGTAGGTGACATACGACAACGGCTATCCTCTGAGCACCACTAAGAATATTTATGAAATACAATAAAATATTTATTACACGTAAGTTGTTTATATAATGCACGATAAATATTGAATAGTTAGTACAAAGCGATCTCAGATGAGAATATTTTCTTGTTTCATACTTTTTAGAGTGATGTTTCAGTAGTCGGGTTTTAGTTTTTGAACTTATTTTTTATTTAAAGCATTTTGGGGTTTTTGCATAAGTGTATACATGTATACATGTCAACATACTTACATACATACACAGCGATCAACAAACCCATAACCCTCCCAACCGCTTCTTTGTAACGCCGTGGGGTAAAAATTAATTTTCTTGACTTCGGCGGGATATATCTCGCTAACACTAAGCCCGACAAAAATATTATGTACTAAACCTTATCTTTATTTTAAAATCCCTTTTTAACGATACCCCACACGATGGGGTGGAATTAATTATTTTTTTTAGTTCAGGAGTTCAGGCCCTGTAGAGGGCGCCACATTCAATTTGTTATGACGTTATTTAGCCTATAACCAGCAGACAAATAAGACGCGTTCAACGACACCTCATTTGTCAAATTATGATAAGTAGTTTAGAAGTTATGAGGGAACAGATACATACATACTTATTTACATACATACATACATACCCACATACGGGTCAAAAACATAACCCTCCTTTTTGCTTCGCCGTAGTCGGGTAACTAGATGTGTAAAGTAAATAATTTAAGATAATTTTAAAAATGAAAAAAACTGACTTCAAATAACACGTTAATCATTTTCAGTAGCAAGTTTGAGGTGTTTATCTCTCATATCTCTCATATCTCTGTAGATGCTTATTATATGACAATTAATTTACAATGGAATTACTTCAGGAGTAAATAAAAATATAATGTTGAAAATTAGTCCACAATTTACCGATAAAAAGGTACATATGAAAAAATACATAGAGACGACCTGAGAACCACCTCCTTTTTGAAGTCGGTTAAAAAGCATTGGATTCTATGGTAAAGCAGACAGTGAGAGAAAAATATGAATCAAGAATTTTTCCTCGCCGATTTCGGTGACGGCGACTTATTTATTTATACTTTCGGCCCTTGGACCGTAAAGATGTCCCAAACAAACTTACAAACTGACTTTCGCATTTATAATATTGGTGTCGATAGTCTCTTCCAGTATTATAAATGCGAGGCACTTAAGAAATACCGTTTAAGAGCAGAGAGCAAGATAGCATCAAAGAGCTGATTAGCTATATCCTGCTCTTTGATGGCCTCTAGCGTGGGTGACGAACAAAAGATTTTTGGTGGTTAACTAAACTATCTATTTTAAATCATACGAGTATTTAAGCATAAAACTATTAAAGTTATTCAACAAATCACCTCTAACGTAATTGAAGTTTTGTTTAGCTGAAAAACAGTAGTATCCTCAAGAAATTCTATGACTATATCTGCAGTTATGACAGAAGAATTCTTTAAATAGATGCAGTACTCTTCTTCATAAATTCTGAAAACCCATATGTCGAATAAATTATTGATGGTTATGAATAAATATTATCTTGGTTGCTAATTAAAATGTATTCAAGTCAATCAAATAATGAAAGTACATCATTATTGATTGATTTACTTCTTGATGATGATAAATAATGGTACAACAATATTATTTGATTGACTTTAGCCTTAAATTAAAAGACTCATATTATTTAGATGACAGAACCTCTGTTTTATTCGTTTAGCGAAATTAGACAGACAGCACTTGGCACATGGTACGACACATTTGTGAAGAAAGAGTTTCTTGAACTTTATAACATATATGTTATTTATCTATAACATACAGCTTTTTTTGTATCTATAATTTAAGATCGTTAAAATAACTAAAAGAACCAACTTTAAACTTTGCGCTGGTAATTTTCAGATCAAGTTAAGTTAAGGTCTCAACCTTAGAGGTGTTTATAATTATAAATCTCGAGATACTCAACACATCCCGATGTAATTTATATATATAATTATTATAGTTAGTTATATTATATAATTTATATAATACCCTTTCGAATAAAAAATAATTTTCCAAATTTGTCTAAGTAATCAGTGAACATATATTAAAAAAAATCCGACAAATTTAGAACCTCCTCCTTTTTTGTGAAGTCAGTTAAAAAGTCTGGTGGCAAGCGATGATGTGGTAGAACCTAGCGTGTTCACCTGCTAGGCCTAGAATACTCCGACTCTCAAGGGCTGTGTGCTGCCGGAACACCACAAGGTGCAAGGTTATGACGGCTGATTTTTTCTTGATGTTTGTAAGCTACTTTTTGGTAGCATGTCAGGCGGAATATCAATATAATATGCCCCTACCATCTATGGAAAATTATATTACTGAGCAATATCAAGCTATCATATAGCCCCGTCGTGATAGTAAAATCTGTATATATCTATCTATATAGTATTATTAATTGTAAATACCGTAACTGTCCCACGAAAATGGGACCAAACTCGAAAATTTTTTGGTCATCCAAATATGTCACTTTGTAAACTTGATCTTCAACAGTTCTTCTAATAAAGTTTTCGAACATTTTCTTTGGCCGGCTGTCTAACCTAGAGATACGATTTACATTCAGCGTCTATATTTAAACAGCTGGGACAATTGAGCTGGGTCTCCAGGAAAGGACACTTCGCTGTGTTTAAAGGGATCATTAAGGGTCTTTCTTAAATAAAAAAATAATAGCTCGCCAGCCGTGTGAGTATAGCGTAGCTATGTTTATAGATTATCCATAGCGATACTGCTTCGCATGGAGCTATTGCATCTCTTTATTATAATCATAGTAATTTCTCGAGTTATTTCATCGAAAACATAGTAAATGAACAAAAATACAGACGAAAAACATTAAAATAATCATTTTAGCCGTACATTATATACTCGTATGTACCTTGGTACGTCGCATATTCCCGAAACGTGAATATCAACTCTTGAGGCGGGCCAACCACTAGCCTCTACATACCGCCTCACACTGAATATCCCTTCCTGTTGCGGATCAAAAGTGTATTTGCATCGAACTAAGTCTCCCGGTTGTAATATAAGCCGATTACAAGCAGCTGAAAATACAGTTTTATCTAAATACTTAAGAAATATCATAAGACTAAAGAAAATGTACAACAAAATAAGGTTTTTAAGTAATATTTTTACTAGCTAAAGCTTACTAGCAATGTGGATTGCACATTACCAGTATTCTTGTTAACGCCTCCAACTAAGCTAAATATGCTTGTGTCTAGAGTAGGTTCACGTCAATAGTGCAATGGGTGGGAATCGAACTCCCGACCCTTCGATCGTCAGTCCGAGATCCTATACATTGGGCTATTGCCGCTTTAACATTTGAGTATTATTACAAAACTTAAGATTTGCATCCTGAAAATATGTCAGAACATGTTATTTCGGCTAAAAAGTTTATTTAAACAGCGTTACACCATAGGAAAGAGTTCTCTTTGTCTTTCAAAAATAAACTTTGTATAAGCTGAAGTACTAACTTGGTAAGGATTTAACCTGCCTCAATGGCAGTGGCTTCGGATAAAACGTCTCCGGTTCACTTTCCTCTGACACTTTTGCCATCGATAGTGATGGGATTTCTGTTGTGGACGTTTGAGAAGAGTTCACCTTAAATAATTATAATTTAAATCGTTTACAAGCTAAAAACCGCCTTCAACGCTAGTCATTTTCAGTAACAAAGCGGTGTTTATCTCCATATATCTGGAAATACTCATAACTTCATTACGATTTTTCGAAATGGGACCATTTCGGAAAAATTATTTCGAAAAAAAAGTTTGCGATCATAAATAAATCATATAACATCCGAATTGATAACCTGGAGTTGGTTTTTGTTTTTTGAAGTCGGTTAAAAAGTACTGAATCCTTCCATATTCTATTGATAATGCATATTCTATTGCAATAAAGTATTTGTGCTATTCTTAAAAAACGTATTTTTTTTTTTAAATTGTATGTATACTTTTTTATGTAACGATAATTGACTGTAGTGTTTAGAATTATTTAATGAGATTTTTTCTTTGTAACATTTTAATTAATTTTAGCAATCATTTTATAATTATTGTTTTTTTTCTTTTTACACTAATAACATTTGAAATTTATAAGAGTACTAATATTTGTATTTTAAAAGGTTTATAACGGTGATTATTATGTTGGCGATCTATTAATAAATAAATAAATAGATAAAATGTTCAACCTAAACTTTAACGAAAGTTTATGTACACGTACTTACTTTAAGAATGGGTTAAGTATTTTATAATAATCAATAGAAAAAATAGAGAAAATTACGACCTGAACTCTCTTATTACTATTTAATATGGTTGAAAGCGTTTTGTACCATCGGTAATTATAATAAATTAGTTATAATCTCTACCTATCTGCTGATATCGCATTATATATAATAATACCCACAATCAAATACAACAAAATGTACCTGTACGTCACATGTGCAGTGCCATTTAGAAAGTATATCCAAAACATAATCTTGAGTTGAATCGTCAAGTAAACAGAGGTCTGTGAGCTGGTTGCATTCACATTTCATTATCTGTATTTAAAAATAACATATATACTTCCATCCTCTCATAGCACGAGATATCTATAAGGAGGCTATCGGGAATATCTTGAACGATTATTTATTTAACCCTAAATATATCTTATCTATGTAAAAATAAAGAACAATTAAGAAAATTACAAGGCATGTGTAGCCTTGTAATTTTCTTAATATTTCTACTTTTATTGAGCTTATTCAATATTATCAGTTTTTGTTACACCACACCCATTCCGGCTCCGGCGGGTGACATTTTTGAGTCTATTCGTTACAAACATACAAAAATACAAATGTTTTCTCTTTGAAATATTAGTTTGTCAGGCAAGAGTTTGACCACTATCTCACCTGATGTAAAGTGACGATGCGAACGACGATGTTATACAAATTAAGCTATAAGGTTTAAGGTTAATCAAATTATTAGTCACTAGTTGCGGCCCACGGCTTTGCCCGCTTTAAAAAGTATCATGGCCTATGTATTCCACCATACTGTCTTTGTGTAGAATTTGAGTGAAGCCGTCGAAAGGTTTCAATCAAAAAACAAAATGGCACTTGCTATAACATGTAACTAGCTAAATTTCCTTTCTTCGCCCGCGTTAAAAAAGTACTTGTAAAAACTATCTAATTTTTTTATATATCTTATAGGCTAGCGTTTGACAACTATCTCACCTGGTGGTAAGCGATGATGTGGACAAAGATGGTGAACACGCTAGGCCTAGAATACGCTGACTCTCAAAAACTGTGTGTTATCCAGCTTATGACTATCTGTGCCCCAAAATTCAACAAAATCCGTTCAGTTTTTGTGTTAAAGGTATAACACACAAATATTCACATTAAAATTATACATATTGGTGGAGTAATGGTGTACAAACCGGTGTTTCATCCAAACATCGCCATTTTAGCGGCTCTTCAAAATTTAACGTAGGTAAAGTTTTCGGAAGCAAAACTGTGTATTCTTTTCTATCCACTGGATATTTTAGTATATCAGGACGGCCGCGTTCGCTAAGAGCGTCTTTTATAAAAGGCGTAGTCGCAAACATGTTCAATAAGCCCTCTTTATATCGAAGACAAGGACATGTTATCAGTGTCAATGGGAAACCTCTATCGTCGAAATTTGTTTCAGATATCTGTTAATATACAAAAATATATCAATGACATACGATCCTATATTTTAGCACATTCATAATTTTTACGATTTTGAGCCAATAGAACATTTCTATATCAGAAATGTATAGAAATGCTAAATAAATTACTAAGTCAAAGTAAAGGGATGGACGATCTAAGAAATAAGGTATGCAGGTTGCAATAAAAAATAAATATTTAATGTAGGCTTCATCATCATCACCATCATAAGCCGATTTCCGCCCACAGCTGGACATAGTCCACCTCTATGGCACGCCACTGAGCCTGATTTCGATCTTCAGCTCTTCGTATCCAATGGCTACAAAGCTTGCGTTGATCATTGCTCCACATAGCTGGAGAGCGCCCTATACTACGTTTGCCGAGCCGTTCTCCACTTTAGAAAAAAGTATATAGTAAAAGTATATTTAGACGATAACTTTTTTCTAGCTCAAAACATCAGCAAGTTGAAGTGGCAGTGGACTGAACACATCTCTCGTAAAACAGATAACCGTTGGGTTAGAGCTTATACATCAACTGGCATATACTAATATTTAACAAAGATAGATTAAAATATCAATACCAATAAATACTAAAACACTATGAGGGTCTACCAATTTTTAAACAGAAGTTAAAATGTCCACTTTAGTTTTAACCACCATAAAATAGACTAACTAAACAATTTGCTCTGAGGTTTAAACGAAAGTAGACAGTTGAACTTTATTTTGAAAATTTAAGTCAGTTTTATTCAAAAAACAACACATATATCTAATACTATAAGAATCGTTGTCCTGACATACTGACTGACTGACTGACAGACAACGCACAGCCTAAACCGCTGGTCGTAGAGACTTGAAATTTGGAGGGTATATTTGTCTTAGTACGTAGGGGTGTACTAAGAAAGGATTTTCCGAAATTCACCCCTTAAGGGGATGAAATGGGGGTTCAAAGTTTGTATGGAGAAACAATATTAGATAGTCTTTTATATTTGAAACTTAACACAAGTACTTAAGTAATACGTGTTTCAGGCTCTTTCGAAATTCCATCCCTAAAAGGGTGAAGTGGGGTAACAAAGTCTGAAATCAATATTGTTTCGGATTGCGCTGAAATTTGGCATGCAGATAGTTATTTTGACTTAGGTATTCGCTAAGAAAGAATTTTTCAAAATTCACTCTCCAAGGGGATGAAGCGGGGGTTCAAAGTTTGGATAGTCATTTTATTCGACATTTCACACAAGTACTTCTAAGTAAATAAATAAGTAAATACGAGTTTCAGACTTTTTCAAAATGCCACCCTAAGATGATAAACTAGGGTAACAAAGTACAAAAATCAATATTGTTTCGGATTGCGCTGAAATTTAGAATGCAGATAGTTATTATGACGTAGGTATCCGCTCAGAAGGGATTTTCTAAAAATTCCTCCCGGATACTGAACGGGGATTCAAAGTTTGTATAGCGAAATAAGATAAGATAAAGTACGTGTTGTAGGATTTTTTGAAATGGGGTAGGTAACAAAGTCTGAAAATTTGGGTTTTTCGGGTTTTATAAATATGAATCCCGAATTGCATTAGTCACGCGATAACATGAAAACGGGTGAACCGATTTGGCAAATTCTTATTTTATTTATTTAATGATAGAATCGTTTTTACAAAAGAAAAGTTATAAGTAAATAAAACATTAAATTAAAAAATCAAAAACCCGACTGCGCAAAAAGTGAAGTGTTAAAAAACGAACTGAAAAGAAAAAACAAGTAAGTCTAGTAGTTTAGACTTCTGTTTAGGGATATCAAAAAACTATACCATTTAAATTCTTTCTCGGTCGATACACTCATAAAATAAATTATACATTGTTATATGGAATATAGAGACTTTAACAGTCGGGAAACATTAATCCCCATTCGTTAAGCCATTAATATGTTTTATTTTAATTTAATGTTTTATTTTACACTTTTTAGTTAAGTAAAGGACAGCAAATTCCGTAATCTGAACAAAAAACCGAAATGCGTGAAATAGATAGGGTATTGCTTTTTAAGCTTACTTACTTTACAGTTGTACTATTAAACGACTATACCAAAAGGAAGAGGTTGTTTGTTACCTCAGAACTCCATCAATTCTTAACCGATTTGGAAAATACTTTTTTTTTTTTGAGTTAATATGATTTTCGTTTGGTCTCATTGTAATTTTATTAAGATCTGATAAGTAACTTCAGAGATAAGCACCGCAAACTTGTTACTGAAAGTGACTAACGCGGCATGTAAAATCGTTTTTTTTCGTGTTGTACGATCATAAATTATTTGTTATAAGTATATTTTGAATCTCCATTTTAAGACCTTTAATTCGATACCCCAATCGATAGGTTTTGAAAAAAAAATTTTTTTTGAACCCCAAATTTTGGCGTCTGAAATCCGCCATTTTTAATTTTTCAATTTTTTATGTTTTCGTTGACACTCGCGCTAGCATGGCGAATCAATTGACGTGCCAATTATCAAAATCGGCCCACGCGTTTGGTCTCTAGTGTGCCACAAAGGAACAAACATACATACATACATATAGACTGATAAACACATTACCTCTCCTTTGCGTCGCGCAGTCGGGTAATAAAAGAAGTTTTTAACGCGGGCAAAGCCGCCGGGCACTTCTAGTACATATATATAATATCTTCTCTGCTTACAAATAATGTTACAAATATATTCAAGAGTATTGGTCGAATTTCGACCTGGGCGACTACTAGTTAGTTTCTTTTACATGAAAAGATCATACAAACTGAAAACCTATAATGATTACTCCACACCACACCACCACTTTTCATCACAATTACCTGTAATAACTGCACTTCTGACTTAGCCTTCTTAGTCTTCTTTTGGCTGGTTCCCAACGGTTGCCCATTGAACCCTATCAACGGGATGCCCACATCACACTCGTCTATCACCCAGTTGTTAGCTATATTAATCAGTTGGTCGTGTATATTCTTGTAATAATCGTTAAACTTCACATTCATCGCTAAGTACTCAGGCGTTTGCTTTCCTGCAAAAAAATAATTCTAGAAGGTAGTGTAAGGTAGTGTAGTGTATAATAGACTAACTAAAGTTTATACTTTTCTCCCTCTTTTCATCCCTTTGATTCATCACTTTGTAATAGTAATTATTAGCGGATGTATACCTACATACTATTACGATAGGTACACTATCATGGCTGCTACAAATTATTAGCCATGTTAAGGGCGCGGTTTGACTGAAATCTATAAACTGCCAGCTGCACCCCGTGACTTTGGCCGCTTAATATTCTACGATGTCCAGGATTTCCTAATCTACTCTGCTAGCTAGACGCCTTTACGCGTCAGCTCGTGTTCAACTAAAGATATTATAACCATCATTACTTTTAAGCCCAAATTACCCAACCTGATGATGGAGCCGGGCTGTAGGGACTGGAACTCCGTAATGGGAAATGGTCGTAATGGGAAATGGGAAAAAGTAGGATAGTCGAATTTTGGCTAATATGTATTGTTATCATTATCGTTATATTACGTTATCTAACACATTAAATTTTCTTTAAAAAAGCTTGTGCTTAAAAAATGTATTAGCTCAATTAGTCTTCAATTCACATTGCGAACTATCAAAATTCATGCTCAGCTTGTAAAACTAGTGTAGTTGAGCGTAAAGATACTCGTTAGCAGATTGAAGTTACGCGCACTTTACTCGCTCATTATCGTTATATTTAGAACTTACTGAACTGCCCCCGTATCACGAAAACCATTGAATGAACGAAATGAACTAAATGACGGGGACGGAGCTATATAGCCTACATAGCTGCGTCCCCGTCATTTCGTTCATTCAATGGTTTTCGTGATCAGCCCCCTGACCGTCATTCGCTATACTTAGCAGCGGTAGGTTAGCTAAATAAGATACCTTTGGATTCTTCTTTTTTCGTTTTTTTCTTCTCCGTATATTCAATTGATGATGATGCCGATTTGTTAGGGTCTGAAACATTACAATATGGACAACAAACTGCACGTAGAAAAAGTATTTCTTTTTTTCAAAATTAATTCTTACCGCCTTTTCCGCAAGCCTTATCGTGCTTTTCTTTTTTAGAAACTTCACATATCCTGTAACGTATTGTAAAGTAGAAAAAGTTATGTTTTTCGGTAAGAATGCAAATGATACGCAAAATCTAAGCCCAAAAGAACCCATTTACTGAGACTTTGCTGTCTGTCCTTCCGTCTGTGTGTGCACTTTACAGGGCTGTATCTCCTTAACTGTAATAGGTACATAATTGATATTTTCACTAAGTATGTACGAAGTATGTCCCCATACAAAAAATGTGTCTGTTTCAGGCGTTTTATGGTCGATCTTACAAACTGTAACAGATAGAGATTTGAAATTTGCTCGTAGTGTGTATTACAATAGTTGTTATGAAATCAAATAATAAAAACTAAATTTAAAATGGGGACACCTGTCCCTATTTTTCCTGGTAATTTTGTTCAATCGAAACCCTACGTGTACAAGCCCGACTCGCACTTGGCCAGTTTATTTAAAGTTCGTTTTTCATCAGTTTGATTGTTAGTATTATTAAAGGTTCTAATCCTAATTTTAATTGGTGATAGGGTCGATAAGATCTGCACTGACGTCCCGCTTGGGGTACATATTATTAAAAGTTAGTTAACATTTCTATAGTTAAATGCATTTTTAATAGGTTAACCAATTTCTTTTTCAACTTATTCCCAAAATCAAACTAATATTCCAAATATGCTGCAGTTCCTCTATACAAGTGGATCACTAACATAATGGTCAAGGCAGTGCCCAAACCCTTATCAACACTTTTCACATTTAAAACCTTAGTGCCTTTTAACACAACTTCATTGCAAATATTTATTTGTTTATTTATGTATATTTACTCATTTTTATGTAAATGTTGTTTTCTGCGGTGCTCCAAGCCGTAAGTTATGTATATGGCTTTTAATTCTGGTGAAGAATTTTCATACTCCTCTTCGTCCATATCTTCAAAAGATTTTATGATCTCTTCTATTTCTTTCTCATCATAAACTTTAGCGGAGGTCCTAAAATTATTTCATTATTACAGCACAATCGTTACGATGGATGATTCACAAGAAACAAGTTAATAACTTCCAAAAACACATATAAAGAACACCAAAACCAATTATAATTATTATTATAATTATATACCGGCTAAAAAGGCCAAGTCAAAAGTACCTATAACCGGCGAGCATGTTTGAAGACGCTCATGAAAGTGGAAGAAGCGAAGGAGGTATGTCAGGATCGTAGCATGTGGAAAGAAGTAGTCTCTGCCTACCCCAACGGGAAAAAGGCGTGATTGTATGTATGTATGTATATACCGGCTATAATTCACGTACCTTTAGTCGAATTTTCTCGACCTAGGTTTCGTCGCTCTTCCTCGGGAGTGAGGTCACGCGGTGAGATCGCGATGTTCGTCGAGAAAATTCGACTAAAGGTTCGTGAATTATAGCCGGTATATAACAATAATAATGTTACAAATTCACGATAATTTTAAAATCACAATTGTAAATAGTACCTATATATTATTTTTTTCTACTTTGAAGTATTTGTTAGTACTGTAACAAGCATGTTATGTTTTCTATTTTGTGGTGAAAGAAACAAAAGCTTATTTATTTCAAGCAATTAAATTTTCGTTAATAAAGCCTCGGCTTAGTAAACTGGCAAAAGTCTAGTAACGGCCCCAGCATGAAGGTAGGACACAGTCTGGTGTCCGCCTGCCAAGCTAGCAATCTGTCGCCAAACATCTTCATCATCAGGTCCTATTCTAGGCCTACCACATAACCCTCGACCACATGGTCACTTCACTTACCAACAGGCGAGATAGTAGTCAAACGCTAGCCTAAGATGATAAAAAAAAACAAATTTAAAAAGAGTTGCAAAACTCTGTTCACAATAGCCAGCAATATTTGACATAGTCACTGTTTGACAAATACAGTGAAAAGTATAGGTAGAGCCGTAGAGCAGTTTTCTGGTAAAGCCGATGGACTGACGTTAATGGCAAACACTACTGAAAGTTGCGAACTGCTTACTCATCAGAAATTTCGTTTTCTCTCTGCGTTTCTTCATACGCTTGCGCCCATTTCGAGAATTCCATTAAACAAAGGACGAGATGTATGTTCTTTATCGTCTGTTTGCATCTTATTACCGTTGTTAGGACCAGTGGTGGGTTCTTCAATATAAAACTTGTCAGAGAGTCTATTATCACACCTTTGCGAAATTTTGGCAGGTTGAAATACTCCGTCAGCAGTTGTATCATTAAATCCTGGTGTAAAAGAATCGTCCATTATACTATTTTCTAATTAAAGACACGTAGGCGCATGACTACTATGAAGTTGGGCTTTCGTGTAGCGTACAACGCCTAGAAGATAATGGAATGATAGATGTTTAATTGCTTTTTTTTTAGTTTGGAAAAAGTTTCATCATGCATTCTAGTACAATAAACCAATTGATATTTGGTTTTCATCTCACATACGAGCACTTGACCGCTATCTTACCTGATGTTAATTAAGTGAGGATGCAGTCTAAGATGGAATCGTGAGTATCTGGAAATGGCAGACGGCACTGAATTGAGGCACTGAACAACTGACTTTAGTCTATGGAGCGCAATTATCCCACCCCGTAACTGGCTGGCACGAACATCAGGCCGGAAGTCTGTGAGGCAATCTACAGCTAAAGACCAGTGGTCAACCATTTAGCACCAGATAGGAGTCACGTTTAGGGGTAGATTAAGGTCTAAGCCTACAGACGCAGGCAAGCAACAAATGACCTTTCCCTGGGTGACACTGGACCCTAATCTTTTTGTGTGACCAAAACAACCAATAGTTGTCATTTACTCGTCCAACAAGATATCAATCAACAAGATATTAAAGCAAACCTACAGATGATAATTGAATGGCTGAGACAATAATTATTATGATAAAATACAACCATTTGAAACATTGAAGAAGTTCCCATGCCACCCAAAGCAGTGTGTGATCCTGATGTAGAAGAATTTGGTGACCTTTTTTTCTTTTTGTCAGCGATTTTAGACCGCGGCGTTGTTACATTTTTAGCGGTACTTATAAATTGTATCTTTTTTAATATGTAACTGAATTTATCATCGCATTCGTTTGACGCTAGAACATATTAACGATGAATCAGATAAGATTGTTATTGAATTTAGTTACAATGAAGTTCTGCAATTTGTAAAATAATTATACCCTCTGAATTTTCATCCATAGAATTGTTTTCTAAAGCGCTTTTTCGCGCTATTTCAAAGCTGTCATTAATGCCATTAAGAATGATATCTTTGGCGTCACACTCGCATAAACACAGAGCTTCTACAATACAGTTATCGAAACTAATAGTTGTCAATCCCAACTCTTTTCCAAGAGAATAGGCTATCTCTTGGCATTCTATTTCTGAAATAAAACCAAACATGTTTAACCGCTACTATCCTTAAGTATGTTGCGTATCCGCCTGTGCAGCACTCGGTGTGGTTGGTATGAATATTAAAAAAGGCAACAGTGCATTAACACAATAGATAACCAAAATTAGTATTAAGTATAGCATTACTCAACGTAATCTGGGCCGGTAGTCTCTACATGAATAGCGATTAATTTCGACCGATAATCGTTGATAAGAAAAGAGATGCAGATAACAACTGTCTAGCTGCATCTCCTTCTACTAGACGTTTGCGATGACAGGACGCATCGCTATCAACGTAGAGACTTCCACCCCTGTACTGTGTGTGTGTGATGTGTGCAAAAATCTATATTTTCGTGATTTTATGAGGCAATAATATCATCATCATTATCAGTCTGTATCAGGCCACTGCTGGGCATAGGCCTCTCTCAATATACAACGTGAAACATATTAAACGCAAGACCTGAAATAGTCTGTTTAGAATCGACTACTGAATTCGATTCGGTGGTTCTTATTAATTTTTAATTTTCAATTCATTCATTTCAATCAATTATTAGTCAATCTGAAATTATGGCTTACGATTCCATCGGTTAGTTAACTTAGAAAACAGAACCTTATTTCAAATGAGTAAGACTAATTTCTACTTGTACTAAATTGTTGTAAATTGTGTTTTAGTTTCGAAGTAACTATTAAGTAACTGTGGTGTTAGCTTAAATAGAAAGTTTAATTAGGGTCCCCGCACACGGGCCACGGGCCACAACCACAAAACGCCGCCACCGGCATATTTCCTATAGTTTTCATACATTTTATATGGTCTCGCCGCACACGGTTGACGCCGTTGGCCGCCACACGCTACATGATAACATGTATGAAAACTATAGGAAATATTCCGATGGCGGCGTTTTGTGGTTGTGGCCCGTGGCCCGTGTGCGGCGACACTTAGGTTTTTTACGAATAGGCAACAACCAAATCTTCTAGGTGACGTGATCGCTATAATACTGTCATACGATATTAAGACTATGACATGTTTTGGTATAAAATCTTCTTGATCCGATATTAAAATTCAGCATGAATCAATATAATTATTGAGTCGCAGCAAATAAGCAAGCAATTAGCTTATGAATATGTTGTATCCCGTAATCGCAAAACTATTATCCGTGCTAGTGAGAGGCGAACATTTTTATTTTTATTGTGTGCGTGCTGTGTGTGAAGTGTGATACGTGAGCCACAAAAGTTATAGTTACTACGTAACGTGTTAGTGCGTCCATACATTTTGTGCTAATTTGGTATAGCTAATATATTAAAAACAAAATGATTACGTGTCTTGAAATAAGTTTACGACTTTGCTAATATATTAGCATTCGATATTCTAATTGGGATGTCCAGGTCTTGCGCTTTGCGCTTGCGCACGTTGCATTTACAAAGCAATCATATAGTCAGGTATAACTAGAAGGTTGGATCATCGGTGGCTCGTGGGTGGGAAACCTCAGTACCTATCGATTTAACCCCACCTGTATGTTCTGCGATATTCAGTGGTTGAAAAGTTATTTGGACTTTTGGTAAAATTTTAGCACACATCACATTGCAGTCTGAACTTCGCGATTGCAGCCAAACTATCAGGTCTGCGACTCTGCCTTTTTAGGGTTCCGTAGCCAAAGGGTAAAAAACGGAGCTCTTATATATTCACGTCTGTCTGTCTATCCGTCTGTCTATCCGTCCGTATGTCACAGCCATTCTATTCCGAAATATACGACGAGATATACATAGTCAGCAGTTTTTGAGATATAGCAACCGCAAACATAACTTTGTTTTTTCATACAAACACTATGAAAACAATGGCGAAAAATTATAGTTATAAAAATACTCTACTGTGTTACGGAACCCTACGAGTGCGAGTCCGACTTGCACTTGGCCAGTTTATTTAAACTAGATCAATAGTGGGCCTTTTGTACCCCTACCTACACCAATCAGAGCCTTAGAACTATAAAACTCCAAATAAAAAAATATTGTCGATTACAGTCACTTTTATATCAATACTTAATGTTTTCACTAGCTTTCTATGGTTCTAAAAATATATATCACGTTTTTTTTTACAACTTATCTTAATTTTTTAAGACTACTAACATTCAAAACTACTTCATGGAAAATGAATGAAAATGTTATTCGGCTAGAACTAGGGTATCCTGTTGAAAATTTTTCTTAAATAGTCCAAGTGCCAATAATCGATATTATTTTTACGACATCAAAAATCGGCGCCTAGAGCTATAGCAACCTATTATCTACTGTAGTATTACCAGTATAGTGATTTGTGTGATTAAACGAATTAATAATCATACCTGAGCAGGGAGATCCATGAAAGAATACTATGAGCCCCTTTACCATTTCTGTTTCCGATTCAGAAGTTTTAGTCGCATAATCGCAATCCTTTAAAGGATCTAGTCCTCGATCCTTCATTGATTTTATTACATCTAAAATTTCAGAATAGTGTCGTTGATGAAAAGAGCTATGGGTAGATAAACATATTTTTATGTAAGTAGTCATGTATGTCAATGTGGGTTGGGTAGTTATTAAAGCATTCCGTATATAGCGGACGAGGACACAAAATTACAATTACAAGTTATTGTCATTTCGTATTATCTTTATGCTCATTCCCACTACTTCAACCAAATAGTTCAACTGAATGAACTAGTGGTAGTATTCCCACTAGTTCAACTGCGGATGAGTTTTATTAGCAGTTGAACCACTGGGAATAACTTTTCAAATTTCATTCCCACTAGTACAACCGAAATAGTTCAACCGTTGAAAACGAAAAATGGAATTCAAAAGTACACCATTTTCTTCTATTTGAATTGATTGGTTGGTCAGATAATATTTTGAAGATATTTTGTTTCTAACCAACTAAATATTATATTTTTATTATAAAGTACCAAGTTCTCATAACCCACCAAGAGGCAATTTTTTAAAATCGATTTAATTGGTTGATCTGATAATATTTCGATGAAATTTTGTGCGGAACCAACCGAAACCAAGAATTATTTGTTGTTATAAAGTACCTGGGTCTCATAACCCACCAAGAGGTTGCTATACCCAGTCGGTGGTTGCAAGGATGAATTTTTTGAAAATTTTCTTTTTTTCAAATATAGCGTCATGGCTGGCGCACTAACGTCAAAATCAGATACCACTGGTACCAGCACCATAACCATCATATATAACATGGAGCAGTCAGAGGATTAGTCACCCTCACCTGTACATTTTGAAAGAAATCGGACTTAATTTTTTATTCAGGTTAACACGCTGCATTAATACATTTTATACCAGATTTATACGAAGTAAATATTATATAATCTGTGTTTATACTAACTAACCGGATGAAATTTCAGCTTCCGATTTAAATTTTCGTTGTGGTGAAATATCTTTTTGGTTACTTTTCTGAGCAGTCTTGACAGGTTTTTTCCTGAAAGTTTTTATAAGTACATATATTCAAATATTCCTTAAGTACTATTAAATTATGGTATAATTTAAATTAAATTATAAGTTAACTATAATATCAAATGAACTAACCCTCTCCCGGTAGAAGTACCTCGGGAACTTGAAATTTTAGATGATA
Organism: Cabera pusaria; assembly: GCA_954871355.1. Taxonomy (NCBI): domain Eukaryota; kingdom Metazoa; phylum Arthropoda; class Insecta; order Lepidoptera; family Geometridae; genus Cabera; species Cabera pusaria. Next base: position 21,655,286 of record OX940887.1, read on the forward strand.
CTGCTGTTTCCTCTTCCATATGCCTAAACAATAAATTAAAATAATTCTTTTTTTTTTTCAAATACAACAATCACAGGATCATTCCCGTTACATATATACATCTATAAGTACACATCACTAATGAAATTCTATCTAATTCATTCACTAATGGTCGGTTTCTGATGTCAGTTTATTGAGAGTTTATCTACTCAATTGTACCGTTATTGAATAGATAAACTCTCAATAAATGTACTCAGAAACCGGCCATCTCTCTCTCATCAACTCTTTTCTAATCATATCTTAGTATTGTAAAACCCACTAGAAGGAACCTTTATGAGTTCGTCATGTTCGTACGTCTGTTTATCCGTTTTCTATATTTTATAATATTAAGTATATATAACAATAAAAGAAACTCGATATTACGCAAATTAACCTTTTAACTTCATCCTTGAATGTTTGATAGAAACCAGTAATTTCTGGCGGCATCCCCACTCCTGGCTTTATAGCTGGCACCAGCATCTCCTCTGGTTTGTTGTAATATTTGTATAGAAACTGATATAATACTTCTTCTTCCTTCCATTTTCTATTAATAATAAAAGAGTATAAGCATTCGGAATTTCGCCGGTCCGAGAAGAACGAAAGTATGAATTTGGATTATATTAATGGATACAGGTAAAGTTCAAATATTTGAATGCGTTTTAAATTAGTCAGGAATCATTTGAAATATTTTTTCCGAACTAGTACCTAATATTCTGGAAGCTTGTAGTCCGAGCGTAAAAGCGAAGCGGTTATGTGATTTCAGGTGTTGTGTTCTTTTTGCTACACACAGGCAATTACACGACACAGCCAAACACAGATTATAAAGCATGATTTATACGATGCCTGTGGTGGTATACCAGCTAGACTGATTCCAGCGACTGGAGTACGTACTAAAGAGTTTTTTTTGGTAGCTGGACTCCCAAAATACGTCGGCGGCCAAGTGTCCAGCAAAATAGATGACATTTAATTCAGTCTAATTCAGTATATTATTATTGAGTATATTAAAGCAATAGCTTGCTATATTATTAGAACTATTAACGGAATATTTATCATGTTCTATAACATGATACATATCCCGTAATAGTTTTTATAATTTAATATTGTCAGTGACCATGAAAACCTAATAACTCAAATAGGTTGCTAGTTTCTTACTCATCACTGTGAGCTATAATCAATTCTATCGGGAACGGGCATGGATTGGTCAATCCAAAGTATATCTCCGTAGTACGCGACCAAGGCAGCGTCGGTGGGAATGTAACCTTAGGTCCGATGACGTGGACATGCGGCACAATGCCGTGACCTATTACTGGTATTAACATCTTCGTTGGGTTCATGTGGAACCTGAATATAAGCAAGCCTTCGTATATCATCTGCAACAAGTTAAATGCCATAAAAAATATAAATGTGAAAGTTAGTAACGGCTTCGCTATTAAAAGAAGTGATCCAGAAGATCTAACTGGACACTCAAGTAGTTACAAAATTATGGTTAAGGAGATACAGCCCTGACACATGGACAGACAGACGAACGGACGGACAGGGAAGTTTCAGTATTATGGTTTCGTTGGTGCTTTTCATATTTTTGTCGGAGGTAGCGTTGGCGAGATATATCTCGCCGAAGTCAAGAAAACTAATTTTTACCCCACGGCGTCGCAAAGAAGCAGTTGGGAGGGTTATGTGTTAGTTGATCGATGTTTATTTATGCAAGTATATTGACATGTATACAATTATGCAAAAACCCCAAAATGCTTTAAATAAAAAATAAGTTCAAAAACTAAAACCCGACTACTGAAGGATCACACTCTAAAAAGTATGAAACAAGAAAATATTCTCACCTGAGATCGCTATGTACAAACTATTCAATATGTATCGTGTATTATATAAACAACTTACTTTTAATATATATTTTATTGTATATCATAAATATTCCTAGTGGTGCTCAGAGGATAGCTGTGGTCTTTAATTTTTTATTATTGTTTGTGGTTCTGGTATTAGAACATTTTATAAAATCTTGAATTATAACCACAGAACAAGGATTACGGTACGCTTTATAATTATCTTCTTCTTTCTATATATAAAAATCAATTGCTGTTCGTTAGTCTCGCTAAAACTCGAGAACGGCTGGGCCGATTTAGCTGATTTTTGTTTTCAAATATTTGTCGTAGTCCGGGGAAGGTTTAACCGGTGAGAAAATTTGGAAAAATTGCGATGAAGATAGTAAAAACTACAATTTCATTTTTCCCATATAAACTGCATTCTACTTACTTTCCTGTCAAACATTTGCCGTTCGTCCCTTCGGTACGGTAGGGTAGACTCTGATCCACTCTCGAATTGAAGTTTGAAGCACGTATTAAATTAAGGGTTTTGAATCGACAACATAATATCCACATTACTCGAATTATCGCGTAGGTATTTAAATTTTAATATTTTAAATGTTAATGGTTGTCCCAGGTTGTCATTGTTGGTTCGTTCAGACATTTTTGTCATTGTATTGATATATTTTGATGGTTGTCATTATGGCGCTTTCATACATGGGTATTCGCTATTTGTGTCTAAAAACCGATAAAAACAAAATAGTAAAGGGGGTCCCCATACAAGAAACGTGTTTTTGAGGCTTTTTATACACGAATAATTAATAATACGAATTTTCGAGGTTTTTTGTGCTCGATCTTACAAACCTTGATAGATAAAGACTTGAAATTTACTCATGGTGTGTATTGCAATAGCTGCAAGATCGAATAATAAAAACTGAATTAAATTTAAAATTAAAGTAGTAAAAATAATAAAAACTAAATTAAATAAAAAAAGGGGGTCCCCATGCAAGAAACGTATTTTTCCGGCAAATATTGTTCATTCGGAACCCTGCGTGTGCGGGTCCGACTTGCACTTGGACAGTTTATTTATATTCGCAGTACGAAGTTCGCCGGGTCAGCTAGTAAATAATATAAGGTGACTATTTGAAGCAAACCTCCATAGTAGGCTTGAAGGCAACACTGAGCCGTCCCCCTTCTTCTGGTTCATATTTTCCGGAACTGTTTAATACCGTCATGGGATGATCGCCTGGTGCTTTTAATTTTAATGTTACATACCAAATACATGTTGGCTTTCCCCTGGAATAAAAATCAGCATACACTAAATGACACGACTAATTGTCTTCGTTAGCAATTATGTACCTGTAGAGGTCTGGATTTCTTCACTTGCTAATGTATATGCTATAAGTTCGTTTAAAATAACACCGGCCAAGTCGAGTTGGACTCGCCCACCGAGGCTTCCGTACCAACGTTGGTTGGTACCAATTAAGCTAGACCTCTTAATTGTATGTGCGCTCATATAACACAAAGCCTATCTTAATTGGCAAAACTATGTATGTATGGGGACACCCTTTAATTTCCAACTTTTTTATTTATCGGAAATTTTCCTTTATTTGTGCTGCTGACCTTGCTTCTTGCCAAATTTCATGATTCTAGGTCAACGGGAAGTACCCTATAGGTTTTCGACCTAAAACCTATAGGGTACTTCCGGTTGATCTAATGAATAGGGACTATAGACTTCAGTATCTGGGAAATTTCAACTTGCTAGGTCCACCCGTTCCTGAGAAAATTGGTGGTGACACACGGACAGACGCACAGACAGACGGACAAGCAAGTGATCTTATAAGGGTTCCTTTTTTTACCTTTTGAGGTACGAAACCCTATAAACTAAAAGAACTGACTTAAAATGCCGCGCTATTAACCTCTGGAATGCTTTTTCAAGTATATTTGCGAACTACTTTGAGCTTAAAGTATACATGACTAAGCGCTCAGAGTAATTCGCAAATATTTTTGACAAAGCATACTAGAGGTTAATTTACAGTAGCAAGTTTGAGTTTTTATCTCCATATCTCTGGAGAAACTTATCAGATCTCGATGAAATTACCATGGTACCACCCGTGGGATATCTCCTTTCAACCAAAAAAAAACATCATAATCGGTTCATAAACGACGAAGTTATCCGCGAACAAAACATAAACAAAATATTGAGAAACCTCCTCCTTTTTTATTAAGTCGGTTAAAAAGAGTTTTTTTTTAATATCTGATGGGCTAGTGTTTGAGCACTATCTACTAAAAGAAACGTGTTACGTACACATTTTTAAGCAGTATTGAAGATATAATTTTATCTCCACATCGAACTGATCCAAAGTCTATTTTGTCCACGTTTGAAGTTAAATAAGGGACTGCGCACAGTGCTTTTATTTGTAACGGGATAGTTATGCCATATTGAACCTGAAATAGTTAAAGAAATAATTATTATTATTTCTTTTTATATTTCTTTTTATATATTATTTCTTTCTATTTTATAATAATAATTATTAAAGTTAAAGAATTAAATCGATATTATCGATATAACTTCTTATTGAAAAAATGCAGCAAATTTTTTCGATGTGTATTCGTCTGCCACATTTTGTGAATATGTATCCAATAATTAAGATAGTTTAAAAACTAAAACAACCGACTTCCATGCTTCGCGAGTCAAATTCAAAATTCAGTAATAAGTTTGAGACGTTTATCGTCATATCTCTGGAGATATTTATCAGATCTCGTTGAAATTACATGGTACTCGAGAACGTCGAAATCGGTAGGGTACCGATTAAAAAAATAATCATTAGAATCGGTTCACAATTGACGGAGTAATCGCGTAAAATAAATAAAAAATATACAGACGAATTGAGAACCTCCTTCTTTTTGGAAGTCGGTTGAAATAGCAATATTTTACTCTATCATATTTTATAATTATAAAAATATAATAATCTTATTCATAATAGCAGTTGGGGATGTATAAAAGGTAAATGGATCAAACGAATACGTGGATATAAAACCAAGACACGTTTAAATCAAGTCATTACAACAGACAATTATGTAGATACATAAAGTTGGCTGAAAGACTAACACAACCAAATTATTTTTTTTACCATCTTAATTATACCTCTAGAAAAAATGATATTTCCACTTTCTCTTCTGTGTGCGGGAAGTATAGTGATGTAGGTGAGAACGTTACTTCCAGTTTCCCAGTTTCTCCTGACATCAGCTTGCCGCAAAGCTTCATGATCAACCAAGGCGGCACACACGTGTGTTTCGCGAAGTGAAGCTTTGTTGCTATCGGACCGTAATTTATGATATCAGCCACACATTGCACCTGTTATTAACACATGTTTATCATTATCGACACAAATGTTAAAGTTGCGAAAGTCAGTCAGTATATTTGTGATCTTTTTACGGTCAAACGGCTCGAGCGATTTTCTAAAATTTTGCACAGTCATAGCAGAATAGATTATAGGATACCTACTTTTTAAGGCGGGCGAAACTGCGGGGTGCAGCTGGTATCAGAATCAGAATATTAAAGTAGCTTAACGAGATAAGAAAGATAAGAAGTAAGCATTTCTTTTTATAAATATAAATTAATTAATTTACACAAGTCAATTTTAAGAATCCAACGAATGCTATAATGATTAATAATAAGGGCGTCGTCGTGGGAGATTAAACATCTTGATAAATATAAAACGGTTTTAGTCGTAGGCTCTCGAGCCTACGACTAAAACCGTGTCACATCGTTTTACGCCCAAACTGCAAAGTCAAATGCAGTACCTCAAAAGGTAAAAAAGGAACCCTTATAAAATCACTTTCTTGTCCGTCTGTCCGTCTGTTTGTCTGTCTGTCTCTCTGTCTGTCTGTCTGTGTGTCACCACAGATTTTCTCAGAAACGGATGGACCTAGCAAGTTGAAATTTATACCAGATACTGAGGTTTAGTGGCCCTATTACAGCGTTTGTCCACAGCAACGGCACCGGGACGTCACCGGCAACAAAATGCCGGCGCCGAAGTAGCGGTACATATGTATGTATGGCAGCTTGTCCACAGCATGATCGGCACCGGGAGACGTCATCCCGGCCGCCGATATTTTGAGTAGATCGGCGCGACCGCAAGAAACCGGCCAGATATTTTGACGGGCCGATGTGCCGGCATTGGCTCGCAATACAAAACACGTTTGATCTTGTCCCCACACTGCCGGCACCCGCGCCATTCGATAGGTTATTGTTTTTTTGTATCTGATGTTGTTTGTTTTATTTCTATGGAAACGCATCTGCCACGCATGACAGCTACAAGAAACAGAACCACCGGAATCGGTGGCGGTGGACAAACGATCGCCGGCACATCATTTTCAAACCAGCCCGAAAAAAATTCGGTGCCGGTGACGTCCCGGTGCCGTTGCTGTGGACAAACGCTCTTAGAGTATAAAATCAAGGTCCTGAGTCAACACGATAAAACGTTATGGGCAAATTGAGATTTTCGCGAAACCTTGTATGTACCAAAATTTACCATAATTTTCAACTTATTTTATTTTTCGGAATTTCCCCTTTACTTTTGCTGTAAGACATTGCTTTAGACCAAAATTGAAAACCTGCAGGGTACTTCCCGTTGATTAATCCTGAAATTTGGCTAGAAGCAAGGTCTTACAGCACAAATAAAGGGAAATTCTAAAAAAAAGTTGAAAATTAAAGGCTGTCCCGATACATACATAGATGACGCCAATTTAGATAGGCCTCTGAGTTATATGAGCGCTTGTTAGATTATTTTCATAGTACATACAGAGTTGCAACATATTTCCAATGTTTTATGATGATTTAATTTAAATATTTTTATTATTGCCTTAAATGAGGGTGTTTATACGGTGTTCGATACATTTGAGGGTAGTATAAACCTTACAAGATGTGTCAGAGCCGCCATCTTGGTATTCTGTTTGACTGATGCTTTAAAAGGGCGGTAGAAACGTTAGATGAGACAATTTTGCTCGAGCAGCCTTCGGGCTAACATCGTCGCCTTTACTCTGTTGGGAATATCGTTCAGACGACAAAGTGCTGTCCAACTCAATGAAGCTAAGTATTGTTATTACAAAATGTATAGAATAATTATGGCTAGAATGTGGTTTTCTAGGATATGTTTATAGTAATGATGGTTTCACCTAGGAATGGTGATGATAGTGTTTTAGCTTCGTTGAGGGTGGTAAGGAAAGGCTATGAGGGGTGGTGGAGGCCTATTGGGGGAAACCCCATAATATTTTGTATAAATTGTCTAAATCGGTAGGTAGCGATTTTCATGTGTTATATCTTGTTGAAACTTGTTATAAAGCCTTGTGACTTAACATTAAATACTTATAGTCCAGTCAACGAGGATATTTGTTGTATGGAGACTTCCGAAAAATTCTCCCGTCAATGAAAGTTGGCATGTGATGACATTAGGTAATACAGATTACTGATGTACAATAATCCAACATTTTTTTTAACGAGAAGTTAGGTATTTTTACCTAAACATGAAAATCGCTTATAACTCTCTGTGAATATTTCCTCAGACTGAAATATGAAATATATACGTTCGTATGTACTAGTTAGAATATGTATATAAAAGAATCCAACACTTTTTCGATATCAGAGTACCCCAAATTTAACTTTTAACATTTTGCGCTATAACTTCTACTGAAAAATTGCTCTGCCAATTATTATTTTTGCATATGTTTTTATATCGTTAAATACATACTTTGGTTCAATAATCCAACATTTTTTCGACTTCAGAGTACCCCAAATATAACTTTTAACATTTTGCGCTATAATTTCTACTGAAAAATTGCTCTGCTCATTTTTATTTTTTGATACGTTTTTATATCGTTAAATACATACCTTGGTTAATAATCCAACATTTTTTCGACTTCAGAGTACCCCACATTTAAATTTTAACATTTTGCGCTATAACTTCTACTGAAAAATTGCTCTGTTCATTTTTATTTCTTGAAATGTTTTTGTATCGTTAAATACATATCTTTATTCAATAATCCAACATATTTTCCTTTTTAAACATATATTTTTTAATTTTTCTTAATTACGTAATGTGAAAAATGTCTCCGTCCATTTTCATTCCTTTATTAGTCATACGATTTTATTTTAAAACAGATTTATCAAAAATCCAACAAATTTTCGAACTTTTATTATATATTTACGAAAATTTGCTTATTTACGCTAGGGTTGACCTTGATTTGACCGTAGGCGAGGTTGGTGGCCGCCATTATATATTATTACAAATTTTTTTTTTACCTTATATGCACAAAAGTATGAAGGTACAGTCACTGAATTATTAATTCTTTCAAAATTATTACTTAGTGTACAGTCAGCACATCGAGTTACCACAACTGTTCTACATTTTATGGTTTCTAATCATTTGGGTATCGCAGATTTTTGTATGGCATGGCACCCTTCATATCCTATCGTCAGCCACCACTTTGATATTTTTTCAGAATCACGGTGTACAACGAAGGTACCCCTTGCATATATGTTTAGATAGAGGACACTCATACATACAAACAAAAAATGTCTCATGACATAATATCCTAAAGCGTCAGGTTTCGGAGTTATTTACAGTAAAAGCTCCTTATTCGCGCTTCCTTCATTCGCGGATAAAAAAATTATGACCCAATTCCTATATTCGTGGCTAAAAATTTCTTTATTCGCGGATCTAATCGGTACATAGTACATACATGCATATTAATAAAAATAATTCAACCAACCAAATATCCTTTGTAAACGCGCCCATAATTGGACTAATAAAAAGGTAAAATAGACCTTATTACAACTATGTAATAAGTATGTTATTAAATTATATCGCTGCTGTATTGGTTCGGCCTTTGACATAAACTGCCTTCGCCGCGGTCGGTGTTTTTGAGAATGTAAACAAACAGAATTAAAGCAACCTTATTACTCAAAGCATGAAGTATATTTTTAAAGGCTGCCACGTATAAGATGTTTCGTTCTTTGGTAAAAGCCGCTTTGCGTGTTTTATTGTTTCATCTTTCCATTCGTTACAAAAATTGTGATCGAGGAATCGTCACCTAGGAAAGTATCCCCTATAATCCCATATAAAATACCATTCCATATTCACGGTTTCTGTATTCGCGGCATATTTACGGAACATATACCCCGCGAATAAGGAGTTTTTACTGTATATCATATTTTTAAATTTCGATTATATTAAGCTAGTTGTGCCCCGCAGCTTCGCCCGCGTTTAAAGTATCCTATAGCCTAATCCATAATACTGGCTATACCACATATGTTTTCTGTAGCTATAACTGTGCAAGGTTTCAGCTAAATCGGTTCAGCTGTTTGACCGTGAAGAAGTCCAAAACAAAGATACAAACTGACTTTCTCAATTATAATATCTGGGGACACGGAAGTGCCCCTGGTTCTGCCAAATACCAGTTGGACACTGAGAGGAGAGCCAAGAAGCTCATTAGTGACTATTTACTTGTAAGCAAGAGACTCCATCGCCGCAAAGTCCCTTGTTTTTGCATAATTTGATTCCACCATCTCCATTTTATTATCGGACATCCAGAGGCACTAAAAGGCGCCACCGATTTATGGTGGATATACCATCTACCCGAACGAAGCGATTTGGATCTTTGTTCATCATGCGAACCGCCAGGGAATGGAATGCTCTGCCTGAGTCTGTGTTTCCAGCTAAATACAATATGGGGGTCTTCAAATCGCGAGTGAATAGGTATCTTTTGGGTAAACGCGCTCCATCATCGACCGCATCATCACTTAACATCAGGTGAAATAGTGGGCAAGTGCTACCCAGTTCTATGTAAAAAAAAGAGTTTGTTTTCTTTGTCTTTCTGATTCAGATTAACAGTATATCACTTAATCAACTTACATAAAGTAACTACAAAATAAATAAATAATTTGGTTAAAACAATTGTTTTATAATATGTAAAAAAAGACCATCCAAAAACGAACCTAGTAAATAAAACCCGACTACTGAAAAATCACGCTCTAAAAAGTATGAAACAGGAAAATATTCTCATCTGAGATCGCTGTGTACAAACTATTCAATATGTCGACGCCCCAACCGAATAAAGCGGTAATTTCATGATACGCCAAAAACTTTTTATTGCACAATACACTTCTATGCACCCAGACGCAAGACATATATTTTTTACACAAATGTATAACCAAAACATGCAGAGTTAGAGCAGGAGACGTCTTGTTCTGTCGAAATTTGGCATTATAAATTTATTTACCAGCAAATTCGAATTGGACTCACCCACCGAGGCTTCCCTACCAACGTTAGTTAGTACCAATTAAGCAAGACCTCTAAATTGTAGAAGCGCTCATATAACTCAGAAGCCTATCTGAATTGGCTAAAACTATGTATGTATGGGGACACCCTTAAATTTTCAACTTTTTTTATTTTTGGAATTTTTCTTTTATATCTATATATATAAAATCCAAAGTCTTGACTGACTGATTGACTGAGATATTAACGCACAGCCCAAACCGCTTATCCTAGACACTTGAAATTTGGAGGGTATGATCTTTGTAAAGTGTAGGCATCTATTAAGAAATAATTTTTCAAAATTCCACCCCTAAGTGGGTGAAATGAAGGGTTCAACTTTCTATGAAACTTTTTATTCTCTGGGTGAATTGTCTCGAAAATTGGTACACATACACTTTAATAAAAAATAATGAGTTACGGGTGTCACAGTTTTTTCAAAATCATCCCCCACGCGTTTTTCTGACTGACTGAATGACTGCCCGATATACCTACGCACTGCCTAAACCAGTGGTCCTAGAGACATAATATTTGGAGGGTATGTTTTTTGTGAAGAGCAAGTATCCATTGAGAAATAGTTTTTCGAAATTCCACCCCTAAATGGATGAAATGGACGGTTGAACTTTCCATGAAACTTTTTATTCTATGGGTCAATTGTTTTGAAAATTGATACACACACTATTTAATTAAATAAAAAGTAAGTTCAAAAACTAAAACCCGACTAATGAAAAATCACTCACTAAAAAGTAAGAAACAAGAAAATATTCTCATCTGAGATCGCTAAGTACAAACGAATCAATATGTATCGTGTATTATACAAACAACTAACTTGAAACAAATATTTTATTGTATTTCATAAATATTCATAGTGGTGTTCAGTGGATACCCGTGGTCGTATGTTACTTTGCAGAGTGTATTGTTTTGTTACGGTAGGTGACATACGACCACGGCTATCCTCTGAGCACCACTAAGAATATGTATGAAATACAATAACATATGTATTACAAGTGAACAGGGTTAGAGCGTTTGGGTGCACTCCGAGCGTAGGTTGTGAACGGAGCCGTGTGCGCTGATCCTTAGTAATAGCAAATCTTTTGAATTAAATATAATTTCACACGGCTGTGAGATTTTACCAGGATGTATTTTATGTTTATATTAGTGTTTTAGTCAACATAACTAAATTTTATTGGTAGACGCAATTACTGAAAAAAAAAGTATAAGCTAATTGTTACACCTTTGAACGAAACTTTTTTTTTTCGATATATCTTTAACAAGTGTTTTATTAAACATTATATTACTTATTAATTTTTTTCCTCACATTTTACAGTATCAAATGTTTATTTTAAATCCATTTCTAAACGCCGTTTTACAGCCAACAGCACATCTAGTTACAAAAAACTGTCAGATTTCTTCAAACTATTTTAAACCTTATAATATTGACAGTTAAGTTTAAAATCGAAGTAGAAAATTTGACAGTTTGTGGTTACTTGATGTGCTGTTACCTCTAAATACGTTATGCATTTAGGTAAAAAAATATCTGTAATGGCGGCCACCAAACTCGCCTACGGTCAAATCAAGGTCAACCCTTGCGCTCTAGCGTAAATAAGCAAATTTTCGTAAAAATATAATAAACGTTCGAAAATTTGTTGGATTTTTGATAAATCTGTTTTAATGTAAAATCGTATGACTAATAAAGGAATGAAAATGGACGAAGAAATTTTTCACATTACGTAATTAAGAAAAATTAAAAAGTATATGTTTAAAAAGGAAAATATGTTGGATTATTGAATAAAGATATGTATTTAACGATACAAAAACATATCAAAAAATAAAAATGAGCAGAGCAATTTTTCAGTAGAAATTATAGCGCAAAATGTTAAAAGTTATATTTGGGGTACTCTGACGTCGAAAAAATGTTGGATTATTGAACCAAGGTATGTATTTAACGATATAATAACATATACAAAAATAATAATTGGCAGAGCAATTTTTCAGTAGAAGTTATAGCGCAAAATGTTAAAAGTTAAATTTGGGGTACTCTGATATCGAAAAAGTGTTGGATTCTTTTATATACATATTCTAACTAGTACATACGAACGAATATATTTCATATTTCAGTCTAAGGAAATATTCACAGAGAGTTATAAGCGATTTTCATGTTTAGGTAAAAATACCTAACTTCTCGTTAAAAAAAATGTTGGATTATTGTACATCTGTAATCTGTATTACCTAATGTCATCACATGCCAACTTTCATTGACGGGAGAATTTCTCGGGTTACAAAAGCCTCGTTGACTGGAGTATTATTGGTATATTGCAGTTCTCTTTGTTCTATCGTCTATTATAATGGTCCTGAGTCTCCTGATGGTACATAAACTGTTGTTATAATGATGAAGGTACAAATAAAATGTTTTCTCGGTGATGTCCTGACTTTTAAATTTTATTAATAAGTCCTACCTATTAGCTGAAGTATAGGCAGGTAGTTTTGGACGTGGTTCCAAGTGAATATTTAGCTCCAGACATATTAAGTTTATGGTAGATTACTAGACTTCCGGCTACCACCCATCTTGTTATCAATGAGTAAGCTAACACGCTCATACAATTTAGGTGTCTAGCTTAATTGGCACCATCCTTAAATAAGGTAAATAAATAAAATTGTGCTATTGTGTAATTTACTTTATACATAGTTGACCGAACTACAAAGTTAATTTTGTCCCTTAACCTAGTCTGAGAAGTTGGTACGGAAGCCTCGGTGGGCGAGTCCAACTCGACTTGGCCGGTTTTATTTTATAAAGACTACATCCCGCACTAGGATACTCTATGTCGTGGGGAACTTTACAAACGTACAAGTAACGTAACAAAATAAGACCCAATCTAATCAAATTCTGTATCTAGTTGTTCCGTATCATTTGTTGGTTGGTCTGTAAAAGAATGCAATTAATTTAAATTACCGTACTGCCAGTGATGATCACACCGAAATCTATGACATACGGTGTTGTGTGGAAGCCTGGAATTGGATCTATTTTGTTTGTAGTTGAATATGGTGTTAAAATTTCAGGTCGATCGGTTATATGCTTGATGAGAAGCATTCTCTCAATCGCTAGTTCAATATCCATTATTGAAGGATACTCATCCTGAAATAAGAAAAAACATAATATGCAGCCCATTTTCTGTCAAAAGCATTCTTTATCGAAAAATTTTCATCTTGAAAAGTAAGTAAATGACAACGTTTTTTTTTAAATCTTGATAACGTTCTCTATTCAAATAAAAGCTTTAAAACAGTAACTCCCGTTTGCACTAAATTTAAGAAACCTCTAAAGTTTTCAAAATATCTGCAAATATCATTATCGGGAATCAAAATCTCAAAATATAATTTGCATATATGCTACTCTCTATTTATCGATATTACATTACCAGAAGTGAGCTTTATGTCCAGCAGTGGACAGAGATAGGTTAATTTGAAATATAAATATTTTATTGTATAACTGTGTAGGTACATAATGATGATGATGATGATGAAGGCGATAAGTACTGAACTTAATTCTAGTGCAAACGGACATAAGAAAAATATTATATTACCCAAGACGAACAAATGTGCCAATCATTTTGCAAGTCGGGATCATCAAAACAATAATCATAAGATGGAGAATTTAGATGTGCCGTATTCTTTATTAAGAAAAATTCATGGACTGCATCCAAATAATGTTGTGTCAACGCAGGAATTGCTTCATATCCCAACTTAGGATCCAACTGCCAATCATAATAAAAAAGTATTATATTATTATTTTGTTACGTGTAAAAACCATGACTTAGTAATTCGATAACAAGCACTAACTGTAGCAATGTCAGGCCTAGGCAAATTTAAGTACACTTGAGGAACAACGCCCCATCCGAAGACTTCAATAGGTATGTGAGGCAGATGTCCTATTTCTAACAAGAAATTCCTCTTAAAGTAACCGACCACACCAGGCCTCATAATTATCTTCAGCTCATGGTTTTCTGTATGTTGTAGCATTTTCTCAGGTGGCACTAAATCTAGTATGGTTCCTTCAAGTTCATTTTTGAATTTCGGTTCATTCAAATAGGTTTTATATTCAAAGGGCAATTGCGCTATGTTGCTAATTATTATATTTTCCGAAGCGCTTTCATGAAAAGATCGAATTTTAAAATTAACACTCTGTGTATTTACACTGTATATTAAGTCTGAACTTTGGCCAGTTACAATGACGGTCTCGGGAGGTCCTCCTAAAATTTCACATTCAAGGATAGCTCTGACGCTCATGTTGATTTTTGGGCGGAATATAACATGAATGTCTTGAATGTCGTTCGGTTTTAGAAGCCCTCTGTGTGGAACCACTTGGAGCACGTCATTTATGTTGATTTTTGTAGGCTTCGTTCTTTTTGCAAATTTCCTCATCCAATCAAAATCGTCTTCATAATCAATGTTTAACATTGGTTGAATCTTTTTGAATAGTTTGTGATTCATATCGTTGTCATATCCGTCAACCGAGTTGACTGCTGTGGGACATCTTTGGATGGAAATTGTATCCTTTAAATTTCCATTTATCATATTTTCAGAACATTCAACTTCTGGGACATTTTCTAAAACATGCGTATCTATGCATAATAATTTTCTTATTTCAATGATTAATAGTAAAGTAGGTAATGATGGACTACGCAACATATAAAATATCTTTAAAGATTGCAATGTTTACAAATAAATGCTTATATCATATTCACCTGTAGGTATTGATGATGAGCTTCTTGTTTGGGAACTTTTCCTTTCTTCTTTTTGATATTTATGCTATATTTGGGTAAAAGTAATGTAATTTTTTACTAAGCCGTACACAAATAGCATTTATATTTTTTATAATAAATACGTACCTCGGGCTCACTTGTGGAGATTAAGCATGTTTTCCATTGAAATCTATAGCAAACTAATAAAGGTGTAACATTTTGTACTTTGATTGTTTTGCTCTCAACCCTTCCGTTCAAAATGCACTGGAAATCTACACGCGGAGATAAAACAAACATATTGGGCAGATTGATTTTTCCTATCAGCTTTATATGATCCTGTAAAAAATATACCTCAATTAATTGTTTTATTTACCCAGTTTTCGGAAATTTGTTAAAATCGAAAGAGTCAACAAGTATAGTTATAGTATAATACTCGGCATTTTATAATAGTCTCGATCGTATTTTAGTTTGTTTATAAGTGAGAAAAATTGTGTACTAATTCTATCCATACCTTATTTTTGTGACCTTTAAATTTAATTCTCATGATATCGCAATACACTCGAGATTTCAAAGAGTAATGTTTAGTAGTATCGAATAAAATTTGCAATTTCATCACTTCCTGATCTTCTAATCTTTCCTCCACTGTGTGAGTAATATTGAATGCCATTTTTATTTTTCGTATGTCTTGGAAGAAATGAAGAGGACATTTTCTAAGAGGCTCTATAGGTTTCAAGGTTAAGTAGTCGATGTAATGTCGTGATTGTTGTTCGCCGATCTCACTGATCATGTTAGTTACGTTTAAATCGCTTTCGTTGTAACATATACAGCAGCAGAGGTTCTCGTCTTCTGGCAATATTTTGTACGTGCTATGTTTCTGGATTATTGCAAAGGGTGGTTTCACACTTATGTCGAAGTCTAGTGGCAGCTTAGAAACGTTTTTTATAGTCACAATATCTGGAAGTAAAAGTCATGGTTTCTTAAATCTCATCGGAATTTGATATAATTATTATAAAAAATCTACCTATCCATTTCAATCAACTGTTCATCATAGGGGATTATAGAAGGAAAGGAAGAGTTTGTTTCCATTGGCTTTTAAGAAAATAATAGTGAACCACGTTTACCTGTCATTTTTGCTATATCTCGCTTCCTTTGCAAGATATAGCGGTTTTATGGTATTTTTTAGGTTAGGTAGGCATTGCATGCTAATAAATATACTTAGATTTTTTTACATAGAACTGGATAGCACTTGACCTCTATCTCACCTGATGTTAAGTGATAATGCGGTCGACGATAAAGCGCGCTTACCCAAAAGATACCTAAGAATGTATTGTCATCGAGTTGGGAGCTCCCCACCCTTAAAAGTTTCAGCCCGATAGCTAATAGTGAAGTGCTCGAAATTTGGCAAAATTCCACCCGGAACGACATACACACTAGAAAGTTACTTAATAAAAACGTGGTAAAAATTATTTATGTAAAATAAAAATAAAACATTAAAAAAATACCGAAATCAAATATTATTATCATGAACCAACCTGTTAACTTATAGTATTCACTGTAAGGACCGCAGTCGTACTGGAACTCGACCACCGGAGCCGATATTTCTATTTTCGGATCAACAAACTCCGCCACAATCTGACACTCAAACAATAATTCCTTCTTGTTGATTCCCTCCACGCTCCCAATTAAATACCACATCTCCTTTACAGTAGCCACTTTGTAAGAAAGGCCTATTATTGTCAGTTCTGTCTTTTCTCCCGCAGCCATCTTAAATACTTTTGGGTCCAAACTGAAGAACGCTCTAATCAAGAAAAGTAAATAGGGACATACAATAAGCAAGACAAGATAATACTTGCACTAACTTGGAACTTGGAAGTCCTATAAGTAAACTGCCGCAGTGACGGTATTGGCTCTTTTAATATGGGTATCCACAATTCCTCAAAAGTCGGCAACGCATTAACAGCACTCATGGTTTTGCAGATGTTCAATTGTTCATAGACAACAGTAACCGCTTTTCAACAAGCGGTTTGTCAAATGATTCGAAATTGTGATAAAATAGGTACATGTTTTTTTATGATATAAGGTAACAGTAACAGTAACAAGCACGACTCTGGCCTGATAGTAAGCGATCACGTCTACCTATTACAGATACAGCGGTATGCAAAATTCTGGACTTCCAGAATTTTGCATGTCACTGCACTGCGCCTATTATCTTGATAAAGATATTGAGTCTCACTGGATACCTTGCCATTTCAACCGAATAACATTTCTATTTCACGGCTGAAATTAATTGGCAAAGTGGTGGTACCGCCCCAGGCGGACACGCAGAAGTCCTACCGCATGTATATATATGCACAAAAATTGTAGTTAATAAAAAATTACAGAAGACAAACTCACGCTGTAGTTTGTTGTTTATTCTTTGGCGCCTTATAATGCTCACTCCATTCAAGCGAGTGTAGCTTGGTGCCACAGTTTTCCATGACCACTTTGCAGTTCAAAGGTATTTTAGTAAAATGTCTGCCGAGCTCAATGCCGTCTCCAGGGCCATCGACGACAATACTGGTCCCGACACCCGTGGCAGACAAAGGGACTAGCTAAAAGAGTAGTATGGGCATTAATTTATTTTTACGGTTAATAGACAGCGTTTGACCAGTCTGATATATGTTAGATCGTATCAGGTCAACAAAGACCAAGAGCTCTTTTCTGCTCGCACTAAAAAATTAATTGCCTTGCATAGTGAACTGAACATCCTTTAATAATAGGGTGCGTTCACGTCACACTTCCGGAGTACAACAAAACGCTCTAATCGCGTTCACGACCTCAGAGTGTACACAGTTGAGGCAATGTCATTCACGTCCTCAGTCATTTTAACCATGATTTTAACCATCATTTCGATGGTTAAAAAGCGCTCTGACGTTTGTAAATTTGGCGGGTATAGCTGTCATTTTTAGGGTTCCGTACCTCAAAAGGTAAAAAAAGGAACCCTTATAAGATCAATTTCTTGTCCGTCTGTCCGTCTGTACGTCTGTCTGTCCGTGTGCCACCACCGATTTTCTAAGGAACGGGTGGACCTAGCCAGTTTTACCAAATATTGAGGTATATAGTCCCTATTAAGTGTATATAAATTAGTGTTCGACCAAAAGTTCGATTTCGGCCGAGTTTCGGCGGCAGTTCCGGTTTCCAAAATCCAATCCAAAGGTTCCAAAATTAGCCGAAACTTGTGACGAAACCGAAACTGATTTCGGAAGTTGTCGTACACGCTCGCCTATCTTCGGTTCTCGCGGCAACGCTTTGGCGGACGCCGGCGGCCCTGTTAGTAGATGGGAGTATTAGTGTAGATATGGTAATAAATACGCAAATGCGCCAAATTTCAGTATTTTAAGGAATTTTATACTTGACCACGTAAGTTTCGGCTGAAACTCAAGCTACGGCCGAATATTCGGTTTCGGTTTCGGCCAGGAAACCAGTTTCAGTCGGACTCTAGTAAAAATCCTAAAGGTCTTAAGTCAACACGATAAAAAGATATGGGTAAATTTACATTTTCGCAAAAACTTGTAGGTACCAAAATTTCCTTAATTTTCAACTTCTTTCCATTTTGAATTTTTCCTTTACGTGTGTTGTAAAACCTTGCTCTTAACCAAAATTGACAATTCTAGGTCAACCGGAAGTACCCTATAGGTTTTGGGTCGAAAACCTACAGGGTACTTCCCGTTGACCTAGAATCATGAAATTTAGCAAGAAGCAAGGTCTTACAGCACAAATAAAGGAAAAATTCCAAAAAATAAAAAAGTTGAAAATTAAAGGGTGTCCCCATACATACCTACATAGTTTTGTCAATTAAGATATGCCTCTGAGTTATATGAGCGCTCATACAATTTAGAGGTCTAGCTTAAAAAAGGAACCTTTATAAGGTGCAATATATTTTCTATGGATCAAACTATAAAGTTGAGTTTGTCCTTCAACCTAGACTGAGAAGTTGGTAAGGAAGCCTCGGTGGGTGAGTCCAACTCGACTTGGGCGTTTTTATAACGGAGCTGAGTAGTAAATGGGAAGAAATTTGCATTGTCGAGACCGAGACGTAAACTAACATAGTAAAGAATATATAGCAGATACAATTAAATATTTGTAAACACATACGAAACATTTTGAGAAAAATAAAAATAAATGAATATTTAATTTTGAGTGAAAACCCGTGGGTATTTCGTACCTTCGAGCTATTTGCAAAACTACCAAACAACCAACATTCAGAGACAGTAAATGCAACACTGCGAGTGCCCACTACGTATACTTAAAAGTATTTAGCCAGGCACATTAGATGCTTAGTACATTTATTCAATCACTCTTTTCCCAAAAGTTTGTCTGCAGCCGAACTGCAGCCGCGTCGCTTGCTACATACCTATTACTTGTAATAATGATTTCATTACATTTAGTAATATTTGTATACTCACAATGTCTTTCACTTTTTCCAGCTGAATGACCGCTTTGTTTGTATATGAACTGGCGTCTATCAAATAAAGTGTCAGAATAATTTCTGTCTCAGATTCTGGCTGTATTTGACCTTCCGTTGGATGAATCTGCCATCTGTTATCTTTATTTAACTAGTAACAAAGATATTATTATTTAAGCTTGGTGAATACGTGACCGTGAAATTTTATTTTATTACAATTTACCATACATCGACTCGACAAATTTTTATGAATAATTATTAACTAAACTTACCAAAAACGCTTTGAAATAGACGACTACAGGGGAGTCATTGCAAAGTGTGAGTGTTTTTTGGCTTTTTGTCAACAATTTCACTTGTCCCCAATAAAGTGCCGTGGGGACACTAGTAACAATTGGACGAACTCCGATTCCAGTAATATGACAAATTTCCATCGGTTCTGGCAGCCCGAACAGCTTTATCCTGGTCGTAAATGTCAAGTTATATTATGTACACGATTATTAATTCGATATACATTATATGATCTTTTTAAATATAATTGTAGGAAGATATTGAACCACGCAACATAGGACTGTGCTTGTGTGTGTTCACAAGCTATATGCGAAGCCGGGCGGGCTGCTAGTTAGTAATACATTAATTGATAAGAATTCAACTCTTTCTATATTTTACTGCTACATGACTATACTTCATCATTATTATTATTATTTTCTCTCACTCCTAGTTTTGTATCGTTTATCATCCAGATATGTTTACATTATGTTAATATGTACCCATAAGTGAAAACTAATTAAGGCTGCTTGAACTTTTAATTTGTTTCCTAAATCTAATTTTAAAGCTGTTTGTTTTCCATTTAAGTAAAAATACAAAAAAAATTAAAAAAAGATTCTTAGTAAAAGCTTAAAACTTACAAATTACTACAAATCTGTGTGTATATATATCATAAAATAAATTTATATAAAGTTAGTATGCGTTAATCAATGTTCTGTAAAAGATACCGCGTTTTCGCGACACATTTTTGTGTAGTGGAAGTTAGTGGGTACATAATTAGTATATTATACGATAAACATATTTGTGTTTAACGGACAATTCAATACAATGACTCATTATTGATCACCAATTATTAATAATGTGGCAATAGCCCAATCGATACGATATATAAAAAAATAATAATAATACAGAATGGAAGGTGGTGTGGTGCTCAATAAAAACAATAGGTAAATACATATCGTAGGTCGTTTTTTTTATTCGAAACTTCACATGCACTCGTGTGAAGTTTCGAAATTCTTCTCTAAATAAATACGTTTTTTTTATGATCTTTTTTTTGGGTTTTTTAAAATGAATTCCTATTTCCCTTGGTCACGCCATAACTTGAAAACAGATGGACCGATTTGGCTAATTATTTTTTTATGTGTTTTTATGAAAGAAATCATAAACATATTTATGCACAGTAAAATAAAGTAATTTTGAGGTATTAAATTAGGTACTTAGAGAGAAACTAAAAAATGTCGATAGCTTTCATTTGATAGTGGAAACAACAAAGTTAAGCATGGCAAAAGTAAAAACAGACCAACTTTCCAGCAGTGGGGGAGGCTACAAATTGTGAATGATAATTATTGTATAAATATGAGATTTAAGATCACCTCAACGTATATTCTTGCTCTCCAAGATAACTAGATTTTATTGTGACAGGTAAAATCATTGTACTGTTTGGTTCTATGAATCCTTCTTCTTTACCAACTTCAACTTTTAATGTTGATAGCTCCTGGCAATACATAAATTACATATCAGAATGCGAAGGCTTTCGAGGACATATAATATTTATTTATTTATTTTCCCAAGCAATTCAACATTACATAATGGATAAAATAATAACCTGTTTAGAATCATCCAATGTAAAGTAACCCCAGAATTCATTAGATACGATTTTTAATTCATGTTCGTATGCGAAGTCTAAGAAACAAGCTCTCAGCTTGATATCTGGCACGGGAGAGATTTTAGGAATCATGGCGTTGTATGTCACTGGGAGAATTATTGGAGGACTGTCCGATTTCTCCAGTTCCAACTCTAGAGAGGTCTTATTTGCCCTTATTAAATTAGGAATCAATGTTACCTGTAATATCATTACAATCGATTACTGCGAACTCCAGGCAAATGTTTAGCCCAAATTGTTTAATCTCACCTTCAAGGTAATTTTAGATTCAGATTTCAACTCAATCTTACACGGTTCGATATTAAACTCTCTTGGCCACGGCGGTATTTGTGGTTTAGGTGAATCGCTAACTGCATAGTCTTTCAATGTAATACCGCCTATTTCTGGACCATCTGAAGATATCTTTATAGATCCGCTCACCTCTACCACAGATTCGTTAATAACGTCTACTGATAGAGTTTTTGGGACTCCTGAAAGAATACGTTTCATAATAAAATATGTATTTATACTTATAGCGACAAACATTTGCTGTAGAGTTGCTTACCCAGACTGACTTTTCCAAAATCTAGGCAAGGTACACTGAATGCCAACGATGGATAAGTAACTTCGCCTCTGTGAAAAAATATGTATTTTATTACAAAATGTTCTACTTATAAATTAATAATTAACATTTCAAGAAATGTAAGTCTTACTTTATAAAAAGCTTCAATACAACGTTTGTGTCACGAATAATAAAATTGATTTCTTCAAAGAATGTTCCTTGGTTAGAGTTGGAAAACGCCAGGACAAATATCTGCTTTTCACCTGGTCGAAGACAATGTATCCCAGGAGTACAGGTGATCTTACTCCCGAAAAGTGTGGGCACATCTTTGTAAACAATTACGCCGTTTATATGTCCTATAAATAATAATTGAAATTCATGCGCATGCCAAGATCATAATGATGGTTAATTTTAGACATTGCGTAAGGTGTCGCCAAACTTTACAGCTGCTGAAAACGGCGGCGCTGGTGACACGCGGTGTTTGCAGTGGACATTTAGCGCTTCCTTTACAGTAGTAGAAATCAGCAACAAATAAAATGTAATGTATACTAGCCTTTATTAATTGCAACAATTTCATAACAGTATTGTTTATTGATGTAGACACAGCTCATATCCAGCGTCTCAAGATTCAATACAATGGCTGGCGGCAGGGAAGTGCCCTTAACTATCAACGGAATGCGATCG
Source organism: Cabera pusaria (assembly GCA_954871355.1). Lineage (NCBI taxonomy): Eukaryota > Metazoa > Arthropoda > Insecta > Lepidoptera > Geometridae > Cabera > Cabera pusaria. Next base: position 21,677,762 of record OX940887.1, read on the forward strand.
TAAACGCCGTCGATGTCCAAATACACAGTCGCTGTAAAGTCGCCTATCTCTTTTGGAGAAAAGATTACAGTTATTTCAGTCGTTTTATTAGGCCACAGCTTTCCGTTCTGAAATCGAACGAAGTTAATGGATCAATCAATACTAGTTGTACTCGTACATTTTAGATTTACATTTATAGTTAGTAATAGACTGTCCGACGTTCTTTTGCTGGATATGGCGATGCCGTAACCGTAAAGACTTGCCATTCAGATATTGTAATCAAGTGATTTGGTAAAGGCCACGATTTATCTGGTGTACCTATTGGTGAACATATTAAAATAGGTAAAAATAAAAATTAACTTACGATTGGACTAATAGCGAAATGCATATTTTTAAACTGTAGTGTCTCATCAGCAACCAGAGACTGTATTTCATCAAAAAATATCCTAGTATATACTCGGTCGTGCTCCTCACTGCTGAGCACGTCAAACTGTACCAACTTTTCGTTCTTCGCTGATTCACTGTCTTTCAACTCGTAGAACATTGAAGCTAAACGCATTTTATCTTGAAAATCTGTTAGCAGTAAAGTAAATTTCAGGCTTATCCTGATGATTGGGGTTGATACTGTTTTTGTGTTTGTACTAATGGAAGCAAAGGTTTTTCGAGATCTTACTTATTCACTAGCTTCCATAATAAATATATTTTATTTTGATATATATAATTAATACTTGGGGGATACTCAAAAGTAAGCCTATTATTTGGGCCCGATAAAATAAATAGTGGATTATTTCATATTGATTCATGTAAATTAATTTTATTGATTAATTATTTTAAGTTTCACAATTTGCACGTCGCAATTTGCAATGCAACAAAATGTTTATCAAATAATTGAAACATCTTTTACCGGCATTTTGCAGTGTATAAATAAATGTAATTGTATTATAACGTCACTAATAATTTTGGAGCTTTAGAGCCTTCAAACCTTCGTTCAAAAAACTATCTACTAAAACAGCTGTTTTACCATAGTATACGCAATCATTTTTCATGCACATGTACGTTAGTAGATGATCTGATTTGTTGACAATTTTCAAAGTACATTGTCGCACCATGGTGTTGAATGTATCATCGAATCTCACCACTTCTTTCTCCAGCTCTACCTTCACTAAGTGAGTTGTCCCTTTCAATATTATCTTGAAATTTTCACCTGCAGATATTTATAAATAACTGTTTGATTAGGTACCTGTTTCAAAATTTCGCTGTATGTTTATAGTTTACGACATCAAAACTCAAGTATTGTACCTGTTTCGAAAAGTGCATTTAAAAATCCATTCAATTCTCCTAAATTCATAGATTTCAAACCAACTCTGACAGAAACTATTTGACCTGGATTCAAATAGGCAGATTTTGGCTGTACCGTGAACGGACTGTAAAAAAATAGAATAATGACTTATAATAAAATACGAGAGAATATTTATATAGATACAAACATTGCGATAAAGATTCTAACGAGAAATTTTCTTTCAAAAGTTTATGGTGTAAATGTAATATATACTTAATGCTAATATCAGCTGTAGCTTCGGGTATATCAGCTCAGAATATTTTGTATTTCTCAGTCTGAAGGAGTCGTTTTATATCTGTAGACCAAGCAAGTAGCTCTGCAGGCGGGTACTAGTTAATTAAATAAATATACCATTTCGTTGACAACGTAAATCCAGCTGCAACCGACCCAATGTTCTGAACCGATACATGAACAAAGTTCTCTATTTTTAATGGCGTTTTTGGAATAACTATTTGGTCAGGAAAATCAAACACAGGCCGAGGTCCCATAGCTGCAACAAAATGATTTTCATTCGTCAATAGATGTAACTAAGGACCTACCTAGAGCATACTATCTGAAGGATAAAATATTATAGGTATTTGTGCTCATAGACATGACGCAAAAATATCAGCTAGTAAAGTATATATATATATAGTTCATACCTATCAATGCAACGATATATTGATCAGTGTCAGTACAAAACGTGACTTTGTGGGTATAGTCTTCATATTGGATAGGCAAGAATGTCACAGCAAATGTAAAACTTATTCCTGGAGCCAGACGGGAAAGGAGCTGGCTTCCACATGGTTTGATAGAGAAGTATGAAGACTCCTTGAACACCATATTCAAAAATGTTGGAGCCTAGAAAAATATTGTATAGAAAAGCAATGTTTTTATTATGGCTATGGTTGTGCTAGTAGGTAGGCGCCATCTCCACGAGCGAGTGTATCGCTGCGATATTTTCGCCGTGACATTAAATTTAAAATAAATTTTCTGAATCAATCAACGTTGGCGTTGAACGTCGCAATGCTCTCGCTCGTAAAAATGGCGCCTCAGATGCATTTGGTGTAAACTAGTATATTTTCATTAGGTATTTTTTATCAGTTTTAGCTTGGGCAAAAATGGTTTCGTATATCTGTCTGGCAGATGTGGCGATTAGGGCATTTCCCTTCCAAGAAGATTGGGGTCAGTGGCGTATCTTGAGAGAAGCCTACGTCCAGCAGCGGATTGACACAGGCTGATTATGATGATGTCTGTCCGCATGCCTGTTCTCCTCTACAGGTCGCATTTCTAAACCGTTTCTGGTGAAGTATTAGGCAGGTTCGATAATTACATGTGCGTTTGTTTTACAATTGTGCGAAAAGATCAACTTTCAGGGAATTTATAGGCCCAGATACTTTTTTCAGTACAAATATTCCAAAGGTACGAGTAACGTACCTTACTGACATTTGTAACAGTAAACCTAGCTACAATCTTGTCATTTGGTTTGAAGTTCTGGAACACTAGTATTCTTGGGGTAAATAAAAGCACTTCCTTCTTAGGCTTTGTCACATCAAGTCTTACAATATTCTCAACATATACTTTGCTTAAATGTTGCAGTCTTTGCTGCGTACTCATCTTCATTTCTTTTTCATACTCTGAAGGAATGATCTGTATCTGAACAAAAAACAGGAAATAGATAAAATATATGCAGAGAGCATATTTACAGATTTAAAATCTACTTATTATGTTAAAAGCACTTTAAAATTTACCTCATTTCGTTGTATTTTTTATGTGTTTAATATAGGGCTACGGTATCCTCAGCAACACTAATGTAAAGATATGTAACTAATTATTACTTACATCCTCTGACAAAGATTCGACCTTGTTTTTAGCAAGCATATGGTACAGTGCGGCACTGAAATAGCCATTCTGTTTGAATTTGTGCAATAAATCCATTATATCAATAATAACACTCAGGAATTAATTGTTTACGTCTTTCTCTTTGATAAATAATTGTGGCATTTATTTATTGACATTTGCCATATTATTGTTTTGTTAGCAAAAATGTCAATCGGTTACCAAGGTGAATTTAGTGAATTTATATAACCTCCTTTTTAATATGCTACAATTTTTCCTTTATAACTGACTTCAAAAAGGAGGAGGTTCTTAGTTCGTTTGTACGTTTTAATCACGGGTTCAATCTAGGATGATGGATAATCCATCATCCTAGGGTTCAATGATTTCTCTGTCATTTGTGGACCGACACACAAAATTATTTTTTTAAGCAAAAAATATACGCCTAGAGTAGTCTTATTATAAATACATCGAGATCTGAGGAGTATCTCCAGAGATATGGAGATAAACACCCCAAAACTTAAGTCTGTCAAATAACGTTTATTCGGGATTCGCTGTCGAGTTTTGGTTTTCAGGGTTCCGTGCCTCAAAAGGAAAAAAGAACCCCTATAAGATCACTTTGTTGTCCGTCTGTCTGTCCGTCTGTGTGTGTATCTGTCCGTCTGTCAAGACCCTTTTTCTCAGGAACGCCTAGAGAACTAATACTAAAAGGTCTACGGCCTCTTTCGGATCAAACTGCAATGTTAAATTTGTCCTTTCACCTAGTTTGGGAAGTTAGTACGGAAGCCTCGATAGGCGAGTCCAACTCGACTTGGCCGGATTTATTTTATGTTATGTTTTCTTTATGCCTACGCTCGGCGATCACGCTACTGCTGTCGTCGCTGCGTCACGCCGTGCTCGGGTCAAAACTCTGAATTGTACATAAACCCTAAAATATTATATTGTATAACCAGCGTGTGCTGCTACGCTAAATAATATTTCAATTCAAAATTTAAAACCACCTCCGATCGATCTATCCATAATCTGTTCATTGAAACCATTCCGATGAGTCCAAACTGCTGTATGTTGGTAAGCAGACGAGTGTTCTGCTCTGCAGATTCTAGGAAATGTACCAGCATCAGGTCAACGCTACCTAGCCCTTTCAATATTATTGTAGTAAGAGTACCTATACCGAATTTCGAATTGATCAGAACTACGAAAGTTCATTTTATAGAGTCAAGTCATCATCTAGCAAAATGCGCATGTATTAAAACTGCAGAACGGATTTTCATGAATTTTGATTCATGCTAAGAACACTCTCAATCAAGACACCTATCAAACAAAAAACTAAATCAAAATCGGTCCAGCCGTTTGGGCGCTACGATGTCACAGACAGACATACATACACACGTCAAACTTATAACACCCCTTATTTTTGCGTCGGCGGTTAAAAATAAATACATTTGTTTATTTGTTTGTAAATAAACTGGCCAAGTGCAAGTCGGACTCGCACTTGTAGGGTTCCGTAACACAGAAGAGTACTTTATAACTATAATTTATCGCGACCAAAAAATTTACTATGTTTTTCATAGTGTTTGTATGAAAAACAATGTTAATTTTGCGGTCGCTATATCTCAAAAACTGCTGACTGTATCTCGTTCAAACCAATTATCGTTGAAAGTTTTTATTGAGATCTACAGAATATATTTTGTTTAGATTTGTCACTCACTTACTTTAAAAGGTAGAGGTGGAGGGACACACATTTTACCACTTTAGACGTGTCTGTCTATCTTTCAAATGATAGACTTTGAGAAAAAATGGTTTAAATAAACCTCAATGTCATTTGTAAAGACCTCTCTATAGACACGTATAGGATTGATGAAAAAAAAATTTTTTTGTATCAATGCCATGTATGGGGAGAGCCCCCCTTAATTTATTTTATTTTTATTTTTGTATCAAAATCGTAAAGCAGTTCACAGAATACAAATGTGTAGTCTTAATAGTTTCGGAGTAAACTGTAAACGGGCTGTGACATACGGAGTAAAGTGGACGGACAGACAGACAGACATGACAAATCTATACGGGTTCCGTTTTTTTCCATTCGGCTACGGAACCCTAAAAAGGAATATTTCAAAATTTTCAAGTCGAAAATCGACTTCATGAATGAACTGAATGTGCCTTATTGAATACTCATAGTGACGTCGATGCTCAAAGGCCTCATATAATGCATTGTTTTAGTAGTCTAAAGGCATCTTATTAAAAAATAACATTATTAAACACTAATATTACCAAGTAGTTTACCAAGTAGTTTACCAAGTAGTAGTATTAATAAATAGTATTAATTAATGCGCTTTAATGAACGAAATACGAACCATATACGCATGAGTGCACAAACATCCATTCAATTACTAATTGTAATACTAAAAAATATGTAATGATAACGGCCGCAGATCAATAGCCTATAATAAAGTTTCGCAAGGTATTTGACATGGGCAAGAGGGCGCACTGGGATGAGTGCGGAAATAGCAGCGCGTCGTAATTTTAGTAAAATCGGGGCAACACGGCCGCGGACAGAAATAGAGACTGCGCGCACGCGTCTTCCCGCCGACAATTTCGTCCGGATAGGGCGGCTGATTACCAGCTCCCGGCTCCAACCAGGAGTCTATCGGGTCTTCGGACCCTCGCGAGTGTAGTGATTGTGGTGTTGCATAACTCATGGAACGATATGTAGTGCCTTACGTCTAATGATCTGGACAGTGATTACGTGTAAAAGACTTGCAAATACACGGTAAGTTTCAAATTAAATTTCGAATCAGGAAACTAGACTTCCAAGTATTTTTGTTTTTATTTTAATTTCCTAGTTGATTTTAATTATTAAAAATCTTTGGGGTATAGCTTCGCGGATAATTTGATTTAAGCTCAAAGCAATAGTTAGTGAATCTTCATGACCTAAATAGTCTATTGTAAAACTGTAGTTCATTGCACAGAACATATCATAGAAACAGTTTCGATATTTTGGGATATGAGTGCCGGAATATGGGTCGGCGACGGCAACGCCCGCACTATCCCGGTCACAGCAGAGCTTGCATATGTTAATAATACCGTTATTTACAGTTTCTAATACACTATTGACAAGAGCTGTCCACTTGCGATGAACAAAGATCGTTCCCTTTTCTTTAGAAACGTAGAAACGATTGTTGACACAAATAATAATTCGGAACGAAACAATCTTAGGCCCTAACTTTGAGTAGGTGAATACTCAAAGGGCCCTAAAATACTATTCTGGTAAAATATTAACTAGAAAGCTTACTTACATGAGTCAGCTATGCGTGTATTTAGAGTAGTCTTGTTAGTCTAACTAAACAAACTACAAAATTAAAGTACTACTCGTACTCATGCAAGAAAAAAAATGTTAATGTTATATACCGGCTATAATTCACCTCACGCATCTCACTACTGAGGAAGAGCGACGGATTCGGTCGAAAAAATTCTACTAAAGGTGTACGTGAATTACCAACTGCTTGTATATAACATTAATAATGTTAATAAAAAGTGGCCTAGCGCATGTCGGGCCCGCACTCGTAGGTTTCCGTAACACAATAGAGTATTTTATAACTATAATTTTTCGCCACCAAAATTGTATGAAATACAAAGTTATATTTGCGGTTGCTATATATCTCAAAAAATGCTGACTATATCTCGTTCAAACCAATTTTCGTTGAAAGTGTTCATTGAGATCTACAGCATATATTTTTTTTTAGATTTTTTACTCTCTTACTTTGAAAGTTAGAGGGGGGGGGGGCACACATTGTATTTTACCACTTTAGAAGTGTCTATCTTTCAAATGATTTACTTTAATAATAAATAGTTTTAAGAACCTCAATTTCATTTGTAAAGACCCCATAGGAACGTATAGGTTTGATGTAAAACATATTTTTTATAATTCTCCCTCCTTAATCTTTCATTTTATTTATTTAATGTATAAAAATCGTAATGCGGTTCACAGAATACACCTACCTACCAAGTTTCGACTGTGTATAGTCTTAATAGTTTCGGAATAAAGTGGCTGTGACATACGAACGGACAGACAGAATACAAGGGTTCCGTACGTTTTTTTTTGTTTTGGAGTGTGAGTTTTCTGGAGTGGGTTCACGTCAATAGTGCTATGGGTGGGATGGGGATCGAACTCACGACCTCTCGATCGCCAGTCCGACACCTTATCCATTGGGCTATTGCCGCCTTGTATTGCATAACTCTTCAATGCACGATAACAAACTATTTGTTTTCGTGCATTGCAAGTAACTAAATACTTTATTTCACAAAGTGATGCTGAAAAGTCGCGGTCGTGAGTCCCGGGGCGCGACCTCGCCTGCTCCGCCACAGTTCACGATGCGGCCACCACCAGTGTCGCAAACCCGCACACCACTTCCACAGAGAAAGCCGGTCAGACTTGAACCGGACTACGAAGTGGTGGACTTCCCTTCAGATCAGTACGTGAATGCTAAGCTGCAGCCACCACCGCCGCCACCTCCTCGACCTCCTACTGGTGAGTAGCTTTGAAGAGAGCTTTTAATTTCGTCAATAGCTTTTTATTTGAGATTGAAGGCAGAATCTGCCTTTCCGCCTTCCTCAGGTAATATTCGACGGAACACATGTACCTATCAGCGATACAGTCAAAAACCTTGGGATACTCTTTGATAGGACATTTTCTTGGGCACCCCAAATAGCTGAAGTTAGTCGTAAGATTTTCGCATCTGCAGGTTCGTTACGACGATTACGTAATCTTCTTCCAATTTCCACCAAAACTGCGCTTGCGCAATCCCTTTTGCTTCCTATACTAGATTATGCTGACACCTGCTATTTGGATTTAACCGAGGAACAGCTTAGTAAGCTTGAGAGACTGCAGAACCTTTGTATACGGTTCATATTTGGATTACGCAAGTATGACCACATTTCAGAATTCCGTAAAAAGCTGAAATGGTTACCTATTCGTCTTCGCCGGAATAGTCACGTCCTTTCTCTTCTATACTCTATACTATTTATCCCGTCTACCCCTTCCTACCTTAAGGAACGTTTCACGTTCCTTCACCTTTCAAATCCGTTTTCCTTGAGATCCGCTGAAACTCTACAACTTTTAACCCCTATCCATTCCTCACTTGCTTATGAAAAATCTTTTACTGTGCAAGCGGTCCATTTATGGAACGCGCTACCAGTGGAGATTAGACATGCCAAATCGCTGGCTTTCTTTAAATCCATGGTAAAAGCCCATTACTTGTTCCAAACATGTTAAAACTGCAACACTACTGTGATTTAATATATATGGTTATGTATATGTGTATTTAATATTATATATACATATATATGTATTTATATTAATATATTTGGGAACATTATTATATATATGTAGGGTATTTTTATGTATTATATCTTAATATACTAAAATTTTAGTAGTCTATTTTGTGTATTATTATTATTTTTTTTTTTTTTTTCTGACATCATTAATTTGTATTGTACGCTACCCCCAATTTTTGTTTGTATTCTTCTTTTCCATGCCAAGGTTGTCTGGAAGAAATTGATTTATGCAATAAGACCGCCGATTGTATTGCCTTATTATTCTACTGTCTTTCATCACATAGTATGTACAATTTGTAATTTCTTTGGTGATCAATAAAGAGTTTTTGTATTGTATTGTATTTGTAATCTGCTGATTACTTTATTTGAATAGGTATGTTTTCACAGGTAAGTAAGTAAGGCGGAACATCGATATAATGCTGTTAGGAGCATTATATCGATGTTCCGCCGTTGGTAAGTGATGATGCGCTCGAAGATGGAAAGTACACTAGGCCTAGAATGGGAACTAGCTCTCAAGGATAGCTGCCGGAACACATTCAATGTTTGGCGACAGATTTTCTAAATTGAGCGTAGCTTATTGTAAATATTGCTGCATGTTATGGCCCTATAACCAGCTGTATGTTTAAGGGCACCCTGCGCAAGCCGGAGCGTCCTGTGGGCTATGTGGTGGAGGCGGAGCGCGAGTGCGCTGCGCGGAGTGCGGTCGACGCGCGCTGTGCGCCTCTTGCGATGACATGTACCACCGGCATCCGAAGCGCAGACATCATCAACGACAGGTAACATCATCTTTTAATTATGATATAAGGTAACAGGACACTCACGATACTCGCCTGATGGTAAGCAATGATGTGGTCGAGGATGGTTGCACGTTTAAAAAGGGAACTGGCTCTCAAACACTGCTGTCGGAACACATCTTGTAGTGGTAGGACTTCTGCTAGTCCGCCTGGGGCAGTACCACCACTTTGCCAATTAATTTTCAGCCATGAAATAGGAACGTTTTTCGGTTGAAATAGCAAGGTGTCCAGTGAAATTACAGGGCATGTGAGACTTAACATTATTTCTCAAGGTAACAGGCGCAGTGCAGTGACATGCATACACTGTATCTGTAATAGCGTCATCGCTTACCATCAGGCGAGCGTCGTGCTTGTCCTGTTACCTTATAAATAAATTTAAAAAAATCATTAGTTGTTTGGCGACAGATTTTCCAAGTGGATACTAGATTACTAGTGTCTTACCACCATGCGGGGGGGGGGGGGGGGGGTTCTTAGCGATAGCGTTGGTACTGGGCACGGAACATTTTTCTATCCTAAAGCCCAAACCTTCATTGTACGTACATTTGTTGTTCGTAGTCACTTAACAAAGGTCAATATAAAATTAAAAATAAGAGTGACTTAATACCTAGCACGCAATAAAATTGCATTCTTGATCCGTGATGAACCTGTTGTATATGTATAATGTTTTGGCCAAACAGTTTATAATGCACTTACCGCATGTCTACCACTACTTTGTCTTGGCTGAACGCCATTATCTACTCAAAACAATGAAATTAATCTAATAGAATAATTTTGCTGCGAGAAATGCGTCAGTTTCTAGATGAAAAAAAACAGCCGAGTGCGAGTTGTACTCGCGCACCAAGTGCTCCGTACAAACTTAGACATTATTGCTCTAACAAATAGTTAGAGAACAAACTTAACTTTGCCGTTCGATCCCTGGACACGGTTAATGCACCAGCCGCAAATAATAATTTTGTAATAGTAAAATCGCCATTTTTATTCTTATTAAACTAGATATTTACTACTTTCAGATTATTTTCCTTTACACGTGCTGTAATACCTTGCTTCTTGCCAAATTTTATGATTCTAGATCAACGGGAAGTACCTATGCGAAAATATGTGACATTAACGGTCATATCTTTCGATCGCAATATAATAGACCGTAGACCCGACCGAGTATTTAATATAAATTTCAACTCGATACCTCTACGCATTCCCTGGGAAAAAGGGATTTAACAGATAGACGGACAACACAGTGATCCTATAAATAAGGGATGCTTTTTTCTTTTTGAAGTACCATAGAACGGTACTTGCGTACGCTAAAAATATTGATCGGAATCGACTATTTAAAGTTTGTTGATCTGATATTCCGATATTTTATTATTTAGGACGAAACACGGTGTGAAATAGGTATCTTAAGGTTTTAAAGAAACGAATTGAGTACATAACTATTTAATGAATTATTAAACATATTTATGTAGCTATATTAACAAAGTTTTGCCGTCGCGCAGCGCTCGAACAACCAACAAGAGTGCGATAGGTACAACTGAACAACATACTGAATAAAGCTCCTGCAACTCAGACCGATTTTACCAACAAAATTTTGACTAAAATAAGGTTTCGTATGCCCCTGTTTTCTCCTCGAAACTGATCCCATCAAATTATTTTTTGCACTAAATCTTTGCAAATGAGTGATCCGAGCTCCTATTTTTTTTTTTCTTAAAATTTTGTCTTAAAATCCTTCAAATTTCTCTGGTAGGCGTTAAAACAGGGCAGTAAAATAGATAATTTTAGGGTTCCATACCTCAAAAGGTAAAAAAGGAACCCTTATCACTTTCTTGTCCGTCTGTCTGTCTGTCTGTCCGTGTGTCACCACCGATTTTCTCAGGAACGGATGACCTAGCAAGTTGACATTTATACCAGATACTGAGGTCTATAGTCCCTATAAGGTGTATAAAAATCAAGGTCCTGATTCGACACGATAACAAGAAATGGGCTAATTTAGATTTTCGCGAAAAATTGTAAGTACCAACATTTTTCTTAATTTTTTACTTTTTTTATTTTTCGGAATTTTTCTTTCTTTTGCTTTTAACTAAATTTGACAATTCTAGGTCAACCGGAAGTACCCTATAGGTCGAAAACCCGAGTACATACCGTTGACCTTATTATTTCTAGAAAAAAAAATTTGCTCTAGAAATATTTTCCAGGGAGGAAACAGGGGAATTCATTTGTATGGAAAAATGCACCCGCGTTCCGTCTTAAATATGAATATAGGATATAGGGTTTAATAAATATTAGACCAGAAATATACCTTATATTTCGGGTTTGACATGCTGAAGCCGCGTATTCGATGTTTAAAGAGCAAAAAGGGGGTGTGGTTTGAGAAATACAACAAAACTGGCCTACATTATTTGGCACTGCGAACGGAAAACATTGCCCTTCGCTTACGTGGGGCGAGAGCTGTTGCAGGTTTTTGCAGGGTGCAGGCGACAAAATGTTCATGTTCAACACTGTTGCGAAATTCAGGCAGCAGGAGACCCATCATCATCATCATTACCATGTTCTAAGATATTACAGGTAAAAATTTCTATAGTGATATACTCGTAGATTCTAAGTTTAATGTCTTTTTTATCTCATTCAGGCGTTGTCTCCCTCCCAGCAAGCCGAGGATAGACCTCCACTGCCGCCTAAAACTGCTGCTGCACCGGTGCCTCCTCCTCGAAGAAATAAGGTGAATAACGACCATATCAGTATCTAAGTTAGTCTGGTGATGGTGGATATGATACATCTATATTTTTGTTTAGGCGAGCGCCAGTCCGAAGCCTCCTATGCAGATACTGCACGAGCAACAAAGACGCGCTACTCTCGGCCACGCTAATGTAGCCAGCATGCGACCACAGCCAGTGTTTAACCAACCCACAACATTCAATCAACCGGGAACATTCAGTCAGCCTACGACTTTAAACCAACCTGGATTCAATCTTCCTTCGGGATTCACTCAGCCCTCTACCTTTAATCAGCCTCAAATGCCAGGTCATATCCAGAAAATGGCTCCCAACCAGATGGGTAGCATGCCGTTCCTCAACACCATGCCTCATCAGCCGCCGCAACATATACAGACCAACACGCTGGGACATTTTAATGCGTGGAATAGACCTCGAGGGTCGCTGCAAGGATTTAATATGCCTCAGATGGTGAGTTAAACTTAACTACGCGTTTTTCTGTAATTTGTCAAACAACTTTACTTGATTAAAATCTATCAATAGTAAGTTAAAGTAATTCAAACCCCAAAACATAACACCTATTGGAGTTGATATTACGACGATATATTCTTGCAGAATCCTGGGGCAGATGCATGGGAGAGCCCCGCTAACCTCGCGCCTCCAGCGCAGGAATGGAGCGGCATGCGTCGCGGTGCCTCAGTACTAGAGCTGGGCGGAGGTTGTGCAGGTTGTGCGCATTGTGCCCCCGGTGCACCACGCTGGCGATACGGCTCCTGCGCCAGCCTCGACCACCCGTGGGGCGCCTGGCCCGGCCCTGCCCCGCCTTGCTGTACGCCCCCGCATCCACACGCACATCCTCATCACCACGCGTCGCAGACTCCGCAGCCATACCGCAGAGGTTGGTTTACTTTGAACGAGCTTTTATGGTAGTAGACACAATGAAAATAATTTTAAGAGCACAGAAAGCACTTGTGTCTACAAGTTTTACCTAGGTACCTAGTAGATGGTCAGTGGAAATAATGGCAATATACCATCAAGGGTTCATGCACCGCAGGCAACTTTGATAAGTTAGCATAGTTTTATTTTAAAAAGGTTAAGTAAAGACCTTTTATCAAAATACGCTTTACGCTTTAAGAAATCACTTTAGACCATTTTAGTGGCATTCATCACGATCCTTTAAGTATACAGTCAGAATCACGATCACATTAGGCGATACACTTTTTAGGAGCAAAACTTTTAACATCTAAATTCCTGTAGACTAGCAGTTTTGAACGTAATAACGTTCGAAACTGCTGTCCTCATTATAAGTACCTATTTAAAAGGGTATACAAACTAATATCCTCCACAGCAGACAGTCGCACAATGTCCCGAGCAGCATCAAGGGCCGGGTCCCGCGCCGCGTCCCCCGCCCTATCAGTCCGTTCCCGTACATCTCGTCGCACCAAGCCTCGCTCACCGTCACCAGCGCTACCCTCCAGCGACGCTGACTCGGAAAGTGAGGGCGAAGAACCTACTAAACAAATGCCACCAGCGCAACGAAGCAAGCCCGCGCCCGTTGTAGTTTCACCACCGCCACCGCCCGAAGTGGAAGAGGAGTCCTTAGGTAAGTGATTGTTTATTTACAGCACTGTTCCTTGCCAGTAATGCTGAGCGTTAGGGCAAAAAACTTACCCTACTTACTTAAGTCCATAGGTGACGTATCATCGCCCGAAACAGACGTGTACGGACACACCGCAGCGTCCTGCGTGCGCGATCTAGGCGGCGATCAGATAGCGCAGTAGTATTTGTACCAACTGGTTCACACCAAACGCGATCAGAAAACAATTGAAAAGTACTGGGATCGCGCCCGCAGATCGCAGGACGCCGCAGTGTGGCTGTACCTTAACTGGCACGAACAACCCAACTTTACAACACATGACAAGTGGGAAACAGAACAGTTTTCATCATCATTAAGGTGATCATGAGAACTGCATCTCTGCCTAATAATTTAGAGTCCGTGCAACACTATACTATTCATGTATTAAAGGTATTCATGTATTAAGGTTATTAAAGGTATACGTTGCTTATCACCACTAATCAACATATATGCCAAAGAAAGTTTATGCATTTGATTGTAACATATTCATGGTCAAACGGCTAAATTAATTTTACTGAAATTTTACAGTTATACCACCTATGATGATGATGTCTTCCGCGTCGTGACCTACGATGGCAACCCTTTTCTAAGTACAGGCGTGTGCTCTGGGCCGGTAGTCTCTACATGAATAGCGATGAATTTCGACCGATAATCGTCGATAAGAAAAGAGATTCAAATATACAACTGTCTAGGATTGTAATATAACTGCCCCCCACTGTTGTAGACGTAGTTGTAGTTTACTTTGGGATTAATTTAACGGGCTTGCCATTTTTGATCAAGATCCGATAAACGCCACCTATACAAAGATAGCCAATAGGGTAAAATAGGACATAGAAACACAACGAGCACGTTGTTCCGGAACCGATTGCCGTATGTGGAATCCCATTCGAAGTTGTCACTAAGTATGTTTACCTTGGGCAGACGCTCCAACTAGGCAAACATAACTTCGAAAAGGAAATCCAGAGAAGAATTCAGCTGGGCTGGGCAGCATTTAGAAAACTCTGTCGAGTCTTCTCGTCGCATATACATACCACAGTGCCTAAAGACAAACGTCTTTAATCAGTGCGTCCTACCCGTCATGACATACGGAGCCGAGACGTGGACACTCACGGTTCGACTCGTCCACCAATTTGAAGTTGCTCAGCGAGCTATGGAAAGAGCACGCTCGGTGTTTCTCTGCGGGATCGAATCCGGAACGAAGTAATTCGCCAGAGAACTAAAGTGATCCACATAGCTCAACGGATTAGCAAACTGAAGTGGCAGTGGGCTGGTCATATCTGCCGTAGGACCGATAACCGTTGGGGTAGATTGGTTCTAGAGTGGAGACCGCGAATCAGTAAACGTAGCGTAGGACGCCCTGTGACCAGGTGGAGCGACGACATTCGCAAAGCGGAGGGCAGTGACTGGAAACAAAGAGCCGAAGATCGGGCTCAGTGCCATAACTTGGGAGAGGCGTATGTCCAGTAGTGGACTGATACCGGCTGATTATGATGATGATGATGATGAGGACATAGAAAAAATAGGTAATTTTTAACGTTGGCAAGCCACGAAGCACAGCTAGTTTTGTGTACCTATACATATTTACCGCGATTCTAGGTCCTGTCCCGCCACCGCCCGAAGTGCCTTGGCAGTGCGAGCATTGTACGTTTGTGAACGAAGCGGGAGTCCGAGTATGTGCTGTATGTTGTCGAACGCCAACCGCCGCGCCGAAAGTCGTGCCCCTCGCTGA
This sequence comes from Cabera pusaria, assembly GCA_954871355.1. Lineage (NCBI taxonomy): Eukaryota > Metazoa > Arthropoda > Insecta > Lepidoptera > Geometridae > Cabera > Cabera pusaria. The sequence continues at coordinate 21,693,087 of OX940887.1, forward strand.
TAACTTGGCCAGGATGAGGGTAGAAGAACCACCGCCACCGGCAAGGGTCGAGACACCGAGGGTTGAGGTTCGCAGATCAATTGAAGGTCAGTATTTAGTATCTTAATCAACCTATCAATATAAATGATGCTCTCGTTCTCTTAGATTCTTGCACTGGCTGAGATCATTGTACAGCATTTTAGAAATGTTTCTAAAATTAACATATACATAGGTACACATGATTATGATGTTATAGTATAATTAATTAGATACTCAAAAAGATTGGAACGAAGAAAAAAAAATTAAGTTCTTTTTATTTTGTTACTCTTACTCTAGCTGTCGAGAAACCAAAGCGAACCGAGACAGTAAAATCAGAACGCACATCGACCGGTTGCGGCCCATCGCCACCTCGCGAACGAATCGTTGAAAAAGCCACACCTCGCCTTGTCACTCCTACCAGAGAAAATGGCACCAAGGAGAAACACGACATGGGTGTAGGGCCTTCACCTCCTAGAGAAAAATATATGACCGATGCGTCCCCACTGCGCGAAACAAACAAAACTGTCCGAGTGTCTCCTTATAGAGATACGAAGGAAATTCAGAAAGCAATAACTCGGCACAGTGTTTCGGTCGGGCCGTCGCCTCCTAGAGAACGGGAATCAGCAAATTTTCGAAAAAAGTCCGCTGGGACGTCGCCGCCGCGAGACGTCCGAGCGGAGAGCCGGACGGCTCAGATTATGAAAACTAACGTCTCCAATACTGGGACCTCGCCGCCGCCGCAGAGCATATCCACTCAGGTAAGATGGCATTGATTTTGCTAAGGGTTTGTAGGCACTAGGTACCTCACCTTTCTGATTTTCATGAGTAAGTAAAGAATGGACGAGAAAAATAAATGTCCATGTTATGTAATTGATAACTTTGTGGTGAGAGTATTTTTGACGTCAGAAATAGGTACTCCCGTCTCCCATCTAGTCTCAGGATCAACATTCTATAATAATAGGTACTTAGTTAAACAGTTCCTGTCTTACCACAAAAATATTTTTAAACAACATTTCGACACCTGGTTAGTTAGTTTGTCTAAAAGTTAAATACTGTTTGAACGGGTGTTTGATTTATCTTACTACAAAACTTAGATCAACGATTGGGGTTGTTTAAATTTAACATGTTTAAATTTTAACAACCCCAATCGTTGATCTAAATCTAAATCTGTTTAAGGCATGTTTACCCTTAGGCAAATGTTAAACACGGATTTGTAGTACGAAATTTCTGAAACATCTATTCAACACAGGGTTATGCCGTGTCTTTTGTGGTAAGACTGTTCGAGTTTTTACAGACATATGAAGACCCAAACTCATGGGAGCGGTCGAGCGCGGTGGAACGCGCACGGTCGCGGTCGCGGCGAAGATTCCGAGAAGACGCGCGGCGGGAGCGCTCACACAGTAGACACTCACTCTCTAGCGACACACGGGTAAGGTTGTTTTTAGAGAGATTTATGCCTACGAGACATAAAGCAGAACTTTTCTGAAGAAAGTAGGTGCGGTGTAGGTTTACTTTATATATTTGTATCGCACATGATGTCCACAAACTAGGTATCGCACTCAGCACGTGTGAGGGTGTGGCCACATTTCATCAGCATAGGAAGTGTGTGTGTCTATTACTACATACATGTTGTAAAGTAGGCAATTGACTAATATACTACGCCCAGTACCAGAACATATTTTACTGGACGAGGCAGCTCATTTCACCCACTGAATAAGGCTTCCCCTCTCTATAACCTCACATATCCCTATTTTTTTGGCCAGGAGAAACCCGTTCGGGTTTCACTCCGTTGTGGGCCCAATGAAGTGGTTATGTCGGGCTCTAACCGACTAAAACCCCCGGGCGCTCCGTCTCGACGCCTTGTATCTAGGCTGTGGGGCTGCTATCACATCAAAAGCCCCAACAACGTTTGTCTGTGAGGACCCCTCCTCGGGGGTGTTACTAGGCTTTCGCCCTTCCCCCCTCGTCACGACGAGCCAGAGCACATGGCACGTCGCAACCTCCATCCCGGGGACCAAGCGAATGGACGCCAGACAACCCCATGTATGGATGCCCGTGGGTCCCTATGATGGGTCAGGTAAGTAGCCCCACCGCCAGCCACTTCGGCCGCAGAAGATAGAGAAAGCGGCACAGCGTCATACTCACAGTCCTCCTCTTCTACAGCTGTAATTGTGTCATCCCCGTTGGGGCCACGGAAGGTAGGAGTGATAGCGGCGCACCGCAATACTGGCACCCCTCTCTCGCTTTGACTCCTAGTCTTCAGCCGTGGTGCAACCCATTATACACGGCAGCCCACCTCAGTCGCAGTACCACCCATATAGCACTGGGATCTAAATCACTCATCACTTTTCTAAGCTACTCTTATCCTGTTCGTTCTACTTCTGAAAATAACATAACCAAGAACTCGTGAACTTCTAGGAAAGTGAGCGGAGTGTTCGGACTGCGGGGGCGGGTAGTGGCTGGGAGTGGCGCGAGCGTGATGTCAGCCCGCCAGAGTGGGGCGGCCGGCTGGCGAGGCGAGCTTCACATCTGGACCTACGACGCCCGAGACCGCAGCGACGGTCCAGCTTTTACGGCTCCGAGGTCAGTTTTACCATATTGATACGAATCTGAGGTCTGTACGATATCATCACATTTCTAAAAATTAGGAGAAAGAACAACTAAAAAACAACAACTTAGATTAGTCCAATCCAGATAGAGCAACTATTCCATCTCGTCCTCCAATTACAACATTTCTGAAAATATAGGTACAGTATCACCTCGTTCCAACGAATCTGGGGCCAATATCACAACGTTTCTAGAATGTGAGTTCAGCAGATATTATCACATTTCTGAGGATATGGGTTAGATTCACCATATGTTTGTGATCATTTGACCAAGTTATAAGATGTTCATGCGCATAGGCGCATCAGAAAATTCTTCAACGGTTTTCATAGTGGTTAGTTAGTGGCAGTTACACTGCACATACCACAGACCTCGGATTGAAGACCTACTAATCTTTAAATGGAACGTTGAAATACTGATTCATCGACGCACTTACCAAAATGACAAGCATACTTTTTCTCTATGTTAATATTTGTTTACTTACTATTTTTTTTAGCGAAAATATGACGTTGTAAATTAGGTACAAATGTTAGAAATGTATGGTATGAAAGAGCTCAAAGCGGTATAGATGTCACTCGCAGCCTACTAGCTTAATTAGCCGTTCAATCAACAGTGAGCCTAGCCTCTTTTATAACTAGCGGCCTGTATTATATGCAGCCGTAGCGTTAATTAAATGTTGTAAATTTAATAAACTGGCTTAGTCTGACAGTGTTTGTCCACAGCAACGGCACCGGAACGTCACCGGCAACAAAATGCCGGCGCCGAAGTAGCGGTACATATTATTATGTACGTATGGCAGCTTGTCCACAGCATGATCGGCACCGGGCGACGTCATCCCGGCCGCCGATATTTCGAGTAGATCGGCGCGACCGCCGATAGAAACCGGCCAGAGATTTTGACGGGCCGATGTGCCGGCATTGGCTCGCAATACAAAACACGTTTGATCTTGCCCACACACTGCCGGCGCCCGGCGCCGTTCGATAGGTTATTGTTTTTTTATCTGAGGTTGTTTGTTTTATTTCTATGGAAACGCGTCTGCTACGCATGACAGCTAGAAGAAACAGAACCACCGGAATCGGTGGCGGTGGACAAATGATCGCCGGCACATAATTTTCAAACCGGCCCGAAAAAATCTCGGTTCCGGTGACGTCCCTGCCTTTGCTGTGGACAAATGCTCTGACACTAAAAACAATAGAGAACAGTGACCACCGCGTGACGTGCGCCGACGAGCGTAGCGAGGAGGGCAGCCGCGGCAGCGGCCGCGCGTCACCAGAACCAACGCCATGGCGTTCAAATGAAGGTATAGAAGACCTTCAAATGGCCGAATATCATTCAGGTCTTAGTTGAACGGCGCTGTTTACTAAGCGGCTAAGGGTTGATTTCACCATTTGTGCTACTAATCGAGATTTATTGAACTAAGTTCTACTGAAACGTGTTGAAACGTGATGTATGTTACGTATGTACGTGAAATGTTGATCTTGGTTTACGCTTACTTGGTTTCACCACCTGCCATGCTCCATTTGATCGCGTTTACCAAAACCAAGATTTTATACTTTTACGCACAATGGAACGTAAATGTCGTCATAGAGCTGTCGTATTAGATTGTTTTGGCATTGTCAAACTGACAAATTCATATGACCAAATTCATTTCCGTGTCCGTACATGGTATATATTTTTACACAGAAATAGGAATAATAAGGTACCTATGTATTTTTGTGTTCAGAATCGTGAATTTTAAATTTTAAAATGTAGCCCAAGGAATTAAAATATTTATAATTTTAATAACGAAATAAAAAGACGTCTCGTCTTGTTATGCCATACACGGACACGGAAACGAACGCGCAAAATACGAGTGACAGTGGCTGTAAACAGTGTAAACGGGATCAAGAGCGCTAAACGCAAAAAAATTAGTAGTTCAGAATTAGAACTCGTTTTAACTGTAACCACGTTCAGTTTGTAGTGGTGAAATTCAAAATGCTGGTTTAATCTCAGTTAAACACGTTAACCAAGTTCAAGTCGATCTGATCGCTTTTATATTCACTGGTGAAATCGGCCCTAAGCTGTTGATTGAACGGCTAATTAAGCTGGACGTAGACATCAATCGAAATATAAGTTAAATCAAACATAAGATTTGTCAGATTAACTAATACTTCTCCCTCTACGTAATCAGACATCTGCGTTCGTTTATTTTAATAGCCATCTGTTGAGTCTCCAGAAACGAAGATGATTTTTTTTTAGAATACCTATACGCTACATTAATTAAATTCCTTCGTATACTACTTCGTGCAAGATGTTTCTAAATAAATTATGAACCTACATTACCGTTCGAGAGTGAAATTGTTTTAACTTTTTTGTGTTTGTTACAAAAATTGTGTTTGATTTGCAGTCTGATTTTCGTACCCCGGCGCTCAATAAGTATGATGCAAATGTTCAGCCAAATCGATCCAGCCGCTTAGCCCTGAGAGGTTACAAACAAATTGACGGATTGCATTTAAATTGTATTGATCGATTTATGATGATATATTTCGTGTATTTTATTTATCCATAACATCAGGCGGCGTCGCCGGAGCCGGTTGGCGGGAGGACGCTTTCAATGGAGGCACTGGCGGGCCGGCGGGGTGTGGAGCGCGCGAGGTTGTTAGCTGACGCTGAAAGAAGAGGATTCGATGCTGCTGAGGTCTGTGTGTAATGTATATATCCTGCGAGTACACCCCCCCCCCCCCCCCCCTCTCGCAGTGTAGGGTTCCGTAGTAGCCCGTTATTCAATGCAAGTCTTTACACGTTATAAACAAGCAACTAGGTACTTCTAGGTTCGTCTTTGTCACTTTAAAGGATTTTATTCTAAGGATTTTGTTTAACTATGACCGCTAAACTAATGAAGTTATCTTAACCGCTATAGTTTTCCTTTAAAGTTCATAAAATGCACTATTATTACGAATTTTCGCAGATTTTTCAAGCCAGCAGTTTAGCTTTTATAGGGAAGGCCCGAACGTAACCCCACACGATGGGGTAGAAGATGAAAAAAAAAAATCATCACCACTTCTCATGTAGGGGAGCTACCCTAAAAAAATATTTTTCTAAATTTTATTTCACCTCTTTGTCGGTGTAATTTATATACATACCCCTATAAAATTACAGCTTTCTAGTATTAACGGTCTCTTAGCAAAACCTCGGACGGACAGACAGACGGACATGACGACACTATAAGGGTTCCTTGTCAGGACTACGGAACCCTAAAAATTAAAGGAAAAAAACACGTTTCTTGTATGGGGACCCCCCCATACAAGAAACGTGTTTTTTTCGGCATTTTACTATAACGCCATCTATGAACGTTTCACTGTATTAATTACATTAATTACCTATGTGTTAACTTTCACTTAGTTGACGTTAGATGTTCGTAAGATGGCGTTGTACTAAATAAGCACGCGGTTCCTGTTTTAATAAATGTTTGGAATTGACACGGTAATTTAATATAATACTTATAATAATATCTGGATGACCGAGCTTTACTCGAAATTTTTATTTTTTTTAGTAAATCGTGTTTTATGTAAAGTTTTGGCTCCCAATAATAAGTTTTCTCACAAAAGAATAAACTTGGAATAATTAATCATCTCGTCTGTATTATAACCTTGGTCCTTCTTCATCGACTGCATCATCACTTAACATCAGGTGAGATAGTGGTCAAGTGCTACCCAGTTCTATGTAAAAAAAGAACCGACTTCAAATGCCACGCTACTAATTTTCAGTACCTAGTTTGAGGTGTTTATCTGCATCGCCATCCGGTCGATCTTCCACTGAGCTATCATAACAATGTAACAATAGCAAAATTTACCTTCATATTCTAATGATATTGTAGGAGTTTTTCATTACCTGAAAACAGGGATATAACAACATTTTCTGAAAATGATAACCTAGCTAGATCGATTTATCAATTTATTACGTTATTAGCTGGCCCGGCGAACTTCGTACCACCTAACAGACAATGAATGTCGTGTTACCTTTTAGATAAACTTAATTTAGGCTTTCAGGAACGTAATACAATGAATACAAAAGATATTTCATTAAAAAGTTTCAGTTTAGTAATGTATTATGGCAATACAGAAATTGAATAAAAATACAATAATCAAGTACTTAAAACCGCGTGTCAGCAAAACATGATTGAATTAAGGGGGTACGATTTCCATACAAAAGTATAATGCACAAATATAAGTAAATGGAGGCAAAAATATGCACTGAAATCACATCTATTGGTCTTTTATAAGTCTTTAGGTGTCGGGAAACGTATTTACCTACATGATTTGATTGATTGAGATGAAATTATTTTTAATAATAGTAAAATTCAAGTTAAACCAAAAAATATTGATTGAGTAATATGTTTATATTGTTCATATAAATCATGTAGATAAATATAATTCCCGACATGTTAAAACTTATACAAGACCAAAAGCTGTGATTTCAGTGCATATTTTTGCTCCGTTTACTCATATTTGTGCATTATAGTTTTGTATGGAAATCGTACCCCCTTAAACTATGTTATTATTGTTATGGATAAGTTATTAGCTTGACATTAGTTCGATTGAATTTAATTTTGATTCCTAATAAGTTTACTGACTTCATGGATAATCTCTGTCTAAATATATTTTAATTTTTTTTGCCTTATGGATAAGAATGTATACGGCACTCATAAATTGGCTACATTCTGACAAATAAAATTGATTAGTTATTTATTTATTATTAATTGCTTGTAAGCACAGTCTGAAATAAAAAACTGTCTATCCTCCGTGCTTGTAAGCATACATTTCTGAACGCACGCATATTTGACAATCATTTAATATGTCTTAAATATGTCTTAATTTTTACTTGACTTACTACTTGACACTGGCTAAATACACTAATCGTGTGATGCCATAATTATGCCAAAAAAATTACGCGATAATCCAAATATTGTAATGCTATCCACTAGGTGAATACTCAAAGCTATCCACACATGGGAAGAATTTTTATACTGACACTGACTACATACACAAATCGTGTGGAGCCATAATTATACAAAAAAAAATACGTGGTAATCCGAATATTGTAATGCTATCCACACATGGCTATTTTTATATTTGTATTTGCATATTTGCTATGTGTGACAGAAAATTACATGTGTGGAGGGTATAATTGCGAAATTGTTCACCTATTTGCGTATTTGGCATATAAAGCAAATAACGAACATGCGTTACTGCACGTCTATCGGTTTTAAGGCACATAAAAGAAGACAAACAATATTTAGAAATATTGTCAATAAGCAATCACGAATAGCAAATAGCAATGTATGGAGGGCGATGACCCTTATTAATTTGCGGTTTACCGTATCGACGGGATAAACAATTGAACATCAAATGATTGGCAGTTTTTTAACCCAGGAACATTTTGGCAAAATAATTTGTCTTATATTTTTTTTTTCGGTCAATTATTCATTGATTTTAATACTTATTATCCTATTCCTGACAAAGACAATTCCAAAGATACAAAAATCATAAAAATTGGTGCTGCCGTTCTTGAGTTATAAGTGTAGTAACTAACACGACTTTCTTTTATATATATAGATTTCTTTCAGCATGTTTTGCTCGATTTTATAAAATATTGTAGTGTGGTACGGAATCTGAACCCTACGAGTGCAAGTCTGACTTGCTTATTTGAGTCCGAGTTGTTTATTTTGTAACCGTTTTTTGTACCAAACGTGAATAATTGATTTTTGAATTTGAAAAATTTTAATTTGAATATTGTGAGCTGTCATAATTATCATTCTAAATTTGACAAAGATGTGTATTTTCCAGTTGCAAGTAGCTCTGGAAGCGAGTCCCGATGCGCCGCTAGAATGGCTAGCGTCTCGGTGGGCGGGGCTGGCAGGCGCGGTGCGGGGCGCGGCGGCCCGGCTGGCGCCGCACGCGCCGCTCACCGAGCGTGAGGCGCGCGCGGCGCTCGCGCGGCACGGCGGCGCCGTGTGGCCCGCCGTCACTGAGTGCGTCGATGCTCTGCGCAGGCAGGTCAGTGCTGCGCTCACGATCATACCATACTGACACTTTATACTGAGCCATGGTTCAAGTCGAGTGTGTAAATGCAACTTCTCTTTTCTCCCCAGGAAGCTAACCGCGTGGGCAAGGCAGTGCGCGTTCGCGGGCGCGTGTGGGGCTCCCCCGCCGGCGCGGACGACGAGGCGGGTGCTCCCCGCACGCGCGGTAAACATAACTCCCGACCTTCCCGCTTGCCCTGACTCGCCGCCCCCGCCCGTCGTCCGCATAATCTTCGCTATTACGTTTCAGTGGAGTACAGCTCGGACGAGTACGAGCCGGACCCGGACGGGGACGAGTGGGGGCCCCCGCCGACCCGCGGGGGGTGGGAGTCGCCCGCTGGCCTCGAGGAAGCAGCGCGCACGCTCCGCGCACTACTGGGCCGCGCGGGCGCTCCGCTCGACGAGACCGCGCTGCTGCGGGGTCTGCTCGCGGCGCCCTTCCCGGAACTGCCGCGGCAGCGCGACCCCACCCTACCCTCGGATGACTTGATCCGCTCCGAGAATGATTTCATCGATGCCTACAACGCCCTGACCCGCGCGAGCCCGCTGCCCAACATCAACGAGCCGCCGGCCCTCGCCCCCGCGCCCGTGGACGTCCGTATAGAACATGATTATGCACGACGAGATGACGACAGGCGAGACGGTGTCGCGAACGATATCATCAATGAAACACCACAACGGAAAGATCCGCGCCGTCCGCGCCAAAAAAGTGAAACGACACAAAATTACCCACAAACCCCGCCTTCAAAAACTAACCCCCATCCCACACACGAGCCTAAAAAAGCTAAACAAAAAAATATTAAATCTGAACGCAGAAATTATACATCCGATCTGCCCTCAGACCGAAGTATCGTTCAGAAACCGATGGCAATAAAATCGGAAAATGTTACTGAAAGACATAGAAACGAATTGCAATCGCCGACGGAACACCTAGACTTGCAGAAAGATAAGAAGCTAGCTGAGGAAAAGACGAGCAACTTCACCGATATCGTAGATAACACTCAAAAATTAATACAACAGATGAAGGATGAAATCAATTCTGATATAAATTCTCTGGACGATGGCCACGCCCAGACTTCCCAGAGTGAACACGAGACGAGCTCCAACGACGAGAGAGAGGAATCCAGTTACAGTGAGAGCGAGGAACGCACCGACAACATGTCCTCAGAGGACGGCGGCACGTCCGCCCAAGAAGAAGAATATGAAGAAGAGGAGGTTGAAGAAGACTCAAAAAATGGCCAAACATTCCCGAACAGAACTAGTTCTGAAGATAACGAACAGTTTGAAGAAGCGTTAGATAATTTAGATATTCAAATTGCAGACGTCAAACATGCGAATATTGAAATTTTAGATTCAATAGCCCGCAGTTTGCAGGAAGAGCACACAGTGTCTATAGAAGTGAACAATCCGAAAGTTGAGACGACCAAAACTAAAGATAAAGTCAAGGAGACGAAAAGAAGTGCTTTTAAAAAAGAAGATTCCAATAATAATATGTTTGTAGCTGTAAATTCGTTTGACGAAATCTATGAGGAACTTAACATTTCTAGTGAAAACGTTAAAAACAACAAGATTGAGTCAAGTGAACCTGCAAAGGTTAATATAATTTCAGATAATATTCCACTTGAACCTAAAATTTTACCTCCTAAATTTACAATTAATGAACTGACATCTAAACCTGTCGCTCCAACTAAGCTCGAAATTTACGAAATACGAGAACCGATATTTAATGCTATTGTTGAAACCATTGCCGAGTCTGAAGAATCGGAAGATGATAAGCAAATATCGGCGGTATATGAAATTGCTGAAGCCGTAATAGTAGTCGACGAACCAATCTTAAATGGAAGAAGTAGCTCGGAATCTAACGAATCAGTACAGAGGCAAAATAATGAAGTCGTAGTCGAAATAAATAATACTGCTGAAGAAACGGTTATAGAAACTGTTAAAGTAAAAAGTAAAGAAAACACTCCAATTCCTTTTATAGATAACGGTAGAGAAAATCTAATCGAGGACCATACGCCCGTAGCAATAGTTGAAAACGTAACAGAAACAACAATGCAACGTGCGAGTGTCGAAAAAGTTATAGAAACTGTAACGCAAGAAATTGTAACAGAAACTGCAACACAAGACATTGTAATAGATACACCGATACGCGACAACTTCGAAAAAACAGAAACTTCATATGATAATAGCATCAACAAAACTGTAATAGTAAAGTCTAACATACCAAAGCCTATAAAGCCCTCGCAGAACATCAAGGCGAAAGTAGATAAGCTGGCACCAAAACTATTAGCGTCTAAAGTGCCGGTCCGCCGGACTTCGCTAAAGCAGTACCCTGCTCCTGCACCTCCGAAAACTCACTTCGGGAATGTGCAAATAGGTCACGTTAAGCAATTGCAATCGAAGGTATTCAACAGTCCGAAACCTTTGAATCTCCCAACGCCAGTGGTCGTGGACGTGAAACCTTCGACTTCGACTTCGACTTTAAGCAAAAAGAAGCAAGCGCCCGCGCCGCCGAATCCCGAAGCGAAGCAAACGACGTCGCCGTCTAGAGCGTCACCGCAGAAAAAGACCAATTTCTTCAGGGAGACTTGCCGCACTGAGGACGAATGGACAGACAGTGACTCGGAGGATTCGCAACCCCTGATGAGGCCTACGGAGCAAAGCGAGGAGCCCACCGCGCGGCCCTCGCCGCCGCCGCCCGTCACCGTGCGCCGCGTCTCCGGACAGATCATTGACCTCGCGACCGTGCAGTTGCCGGAAGGATCGCCGGAGGTATGCCACTTTCTGCTTCGTATACCAGAATAAATCACAAGCTTTCTTACTAACACCACAGAATAATGAATAGTACAAGTACTAACACAGCATTCTGGAAGCTTCGAGTAATGAAATACATACATAATTTATTATGTATGTTTATATGACTTATTTACCTAAAAATAATGAAGTATATACTTACCAACTCGTACTCGTATTATAAACTTTATCATTCGACTACGATGAATCACAAATAATGATACAAACAATACCTCATGACGACGAAAGTCTTTAACGATTTCGTCCTACCATACCCGCAATGACGTAAGGAGCGGAGACGTAAACACTGTCAGTGCGACTACTTCACCAATTCAAAATCGCTCAACGAGCTATGAAAAAGGCTATGCTCGAAACTTCTCTGAAGGATCGAAATCGAAATAAGGTCATCCGTCAGAGAACCTAAGTTATCACCATAGCTCAAAGGAATCGCAAGCTGGAATGGCAGTGGGCTGGTCCCATCATTCGTAAAACTGATAACCGTTACTAGCTCGGTAATCGGTAATCGTAGTGGGATGTCATGCAGCTAGATGGAGTGATGATATACGCAAGTTGGCTGGCAGCGGTTGGAATCAGAGCCGATGATGCCGTAAGTGAGGCCTATGTCCAGCAGTGGACAAAACGGGAAATGATGATGATGATTATGACACCAAATATAATTAGGTGCCGCAAAGGAACCCAAGCTAGTTTCCCCACAATAAAAAAATCTTTGGTTAGTTAGGTTGAATGTAATAATTAATAATTCATGTAATCGTTTTACGTACAGAGACAAGCACGCATGCTCCTAGCCGAAGGAGCGTTGGAGACGTGGGAGCAGGCGCGGCTGGCAGTGGAGCTAGTGACACGTGGGGCTTCGCCCCCCGCCGCGCTGTTAGCTGCGTTGGAATGTGTGGACCTGCCCGCTGCGCTAGCTTACTTGCACCAGGAATGCGAGCTGTGCGCCACGCGACACCCGGAACATGAGGTGTTATGTTAATGTGATAGGAATTGCGAATAGCGAATGATGTTTAATTATATTAACTGGTGCACTGTAATTGAAAATATTTACCGCTCTATCTGATTGTTACGCTACAGACTCATGCATGACAGACTGAAGGTACTCATTAAGCATTGACATCAGGCGTTGAAGTTTAGTCCTGCCTAGAGGAACATGTCGTTCGGCACACAGCAAACAACTTCAACTAGCATGAACAATGAAACTTATATTTCGCCTTCCATACACAACCTCAATCGATGCTTTAGGTATCTAGTTATCCACATAAAAATTATGTTGGTAGGTAACTAACACATAACAGCAGCTTACACATAACATATACATACAACGTATGATTTAATATTATGTTTCTTTGAAGTGTTACACACTTTATATTTTTGTAAATTGTTAAACACAATCCAAAATTTCATCGTACCGACGGGCCCTGAACCCGCAACCCCCTGGATAACATGTCGAGGTGCTCTGCTAATTAAGCCACGGTTCGATCTATCGATACGACGAAATTAGTGGATTGCATTTTTTAACCCAATTATGCATTGGTGGCGCCATCTATGATTACTTATTTCGAATGTTAATCATTCAGAAGAAATCAGTTTTCAAATCCAACGAGAGATGTTTGCACTGCGTAAATCAATATTATGTTTCTTCAAAGTGTATTTATATTTTTGTTCAAGGGTTCAAGTCCCGTCGTTACGATGAAATTTTGGATTGTGTTTAACAATTTACAAAATATATTATTTATTCGTTAGATGGTGTCAATGTTGCGCTGCACACACCGGTGCTGCCGCGAATGCGCCCGGCTGTACTTCACGGTGCAGATCACAGAGAGAAGTATAGCCGACTGCGTGTGTCCCTACTGCAAGCTGCCTGAACTAGAGGCCTTACCTGAAGATGCCTGGCTCGACTACTTCGCCTGTCTTGATATACTGCTCAAAACACTCCTCGAAATAGACGTGCATGAACTATTTCAAAGGAAGGTAAGTTGACAAATGATCTAGTATTCTGTACCGGCAGGATAAGGTTGTACATTTTATAGCAAGCACATCTAAGTATGTCCAAGAGTGGATGTAAATGGAATAAAAAATTACATTATGAAAAAAGATAAATGAACTATGGATCGAAACGACTTTTACTCCCCATCATTATTATCATACAATACGATAATTAGGCCATCCACGGTCATTGAATAATAGTATAGTACTAGCTGACCCGGCGAACCTTATTGTACCGCAAATATAAATAAACTATCCAAGTGCGAGTCGGACCCGCACACGCAGGGTTCCGATGATCTAAATTTGCCGGAAAAATACGTTTCTTGTATGGGGACCCCTTTTAATTTTTAATTTAACTTAGGTGTTATTATTTGATCTTGCAGCCATTGCAATACAAACCATGAGTAAATTTCAAGTCTTCATCTATTAAGGTTTGTACGATCGATCATAAAAAGCCTCAAAAACACGTTTCTTGTATGGGGACCCCCTTTATTATTTAATTTTATTTTGCTTTTATCGATTTTTATACACAAAAAGCGAATACCCATGTATGGAAGCGCTATAATGACAACCATCAAAATATGTCAATACACTAACAAACATTTCTGAACGGACCAACAATGACAACCTGGGACAAACTATCAGAATTCAAAATATATCTGAGTAATGTGGATATATTATATTGTCGATTCAAAACCCTTAATTTAAAACGTGCTTCAAATTTAAATTCGAGAGTGGAACAGCCCTACCGAACCGAAGGGACGAACGTCAAATGTTTGACAGGAAAGTAGGTAGAACAGTTTATATGGGAAAATTTAAATTGTTGTTTTTTCCTATCTTTCTCGCATTTTTTTCAAATTTTCTTACCGTTTAATCCTTCCCTAGACTACGACAAACAATTCTAAATCAAAATCAGCTAAATCGGCCCAGCCGTTCTCGAGTTTTAACTACGAACAGCAATTGATTTTTATATATAAGATTTAATACCTACATTAAAATTTAAAACCACCTGGTCTATGTTTAGAGTAAGAGGATACCTACCGAATTTCGAATTGATCAGATCTATGAAAGTTGATTTCATCAACTAGAAAAAAGTTCATATACTTAAAACAGCTGAACCAATTTTCATGAACCAAAGCTAAGAACACTCTCGATTAAGACACCTATCAAACTAAAAAATAAATAAATCAAAATAGCTTCATCCGTTTGGGGCGCCAAGAAGCCACAGTCAAACACACATACATATTTTTATACGTCGTAACTAGCGTTTTCACCTGTTGATAAGACACACGTCAAACTTATAATACCCCTTCTCTTTGCGTCAGGGGTTAAACACAGACTGACTGACTGACATATTATATAAAAATAATTAACCATGAATACTTACAGTTGCCGAAAAAACTTTGTACCTTTTGCATAAATTTTCACTCGATTAAATTTGTACCTTTATAAGCTTTATTGCAAAATATTTTTCTCAACGAAAACACTATGTCGTGCCCTCATAAAACAATCTACCATAAAATTAAAAATTTTGCAGTTAGAAGTAGAAAGTACAATCTGCCTTTGATTTCCAATTACTCTCAACCATGCAATTTATTTATTCTGTGCCCATGCTACCTAAGAGTACCCTAGAGAAAAAACCATGTTTCAGTTATTTTATTAACCGACTTCACAAAAAAGGAGCGAGGTTCTCAATTCGTCTGTATGTTTTTTTTTTGTGTATGTTACGCGATTACTCCGTCAATTCTGAACCGATTCGAATGATTATTTTTGTAATCGGTAGGGTACATTTTCGAGGTGGTCCCATTGTAATTTCATCGAGATCTGATAAGTATTTCAAGAGATATGACGATAAACGTCTCAAACTTGCTACTGAAATTGACTCGCAGGGCATTGAAGTCGGTTGTTTTAGTTTTTAAACTATCTTAATTATTTTAATTACAGCTTCGTGACCGAACGTTAGCCCTTGATCCGAACTTCAGATGGTGCATGGAGTGCTCATCAGGATTCTTCGTGCACCCTAAGCAGAAGAAGCTGCGATGTCCGGAATGTCGGTCCGTCAGTTGTGCTTCTTGTAGAAAACCGGTGAGTTTCCATCACTTTTTTCATAATAGCTATTCTTTCTTATATATTATCATTCTGAAATAAGTGCTATAGTTTTTGTATTACATTAATAATGCTGTAATAAATCTTTTACATTTTTAGACATATATATTGTTAATATGATTCCAGTGGAGTCAGAACCACGAGGGTCTAAGTTGTGCACAATTCGCGATGTGGTTAGAGGACAATGACCCCGACCGCGCGGTGGCGGCTGTCCAGCAACATCTTCGGGAAAATGGGCTCGAGTGTCCACGGTGCCGGTTCAAGTATTCGCTCTCCAGGTAAATAGATACTCTGTAATTTCTGTGAACATAGCTGCGCTTGCAGCTTCTTCAGTGTTATAAAATGGCTTGTCTTCAACTCTAGTACTGACTATCTATGTGTAACATTTGAGCTAAATCGATTTAAACGTTGCCCGTGAAGACGGGTGTTTTGTATTTACGAAACATTTTGTTAATTTATCAACCGACTTCCGACGGTTTTTATTTTCTTTTTTTGTGTGTATATTACGTGATTACTCCGTCTATTGTAAACCGATTCGAATTATTCTTTTTTTAATTGATAGATATATATAATTGATAGGGTACGTTTCCGAGGCGGTCCCATTGTAATTTCATCGAGATCTGATAACTATCTCCAGAGATATGACGTCTCAAACTTCCTACTGAAATTGACTCGCGGGCATGGAAGTCGGTTGTTTTAGTTTTTAAACTAAATTATAAACTACATAATTTATAGGGGCGGTTGCATGCATTTCACTTGCACACAATGCAAGTACGAGTTCTGCTACGGCTGCGGCAAGCCGTTCACGATGGGCGCGAGGTGCGGACTGAGCGAGTACTGCGCTAAACTAGGGCTGCACGCTCACCATCCCAGGAACTGCCTGTTCTACCTCAGGGATAAGGAGCCCCATGAACTGCAGACTTTGTTGCAGGTTAGTGAATTTAGGTAAACACTAGGTGATGACCTAAATAGCCGGAAAAAAACGATGGTTTGAAGGCCAATTTCTGGACTATTTTGATACACTGTCACCTAGTGAATGCCACGACCGATATCTAGATTTATTATTTACCTGATAGCCCTATTAGGAACTTATCTGACAGATTTTTGATTGTGTATAGCGTCATCTGTCAGATTAATCTGTAACTTAATCAGGAACCGGTGAAACTGGGCCTTAGTCTGTAAGGGCCAGTTTCCCCGGTTCCTGATAGCGCTAATAAGAAGAAATCTGACAGAATTTTCACAACTTTTATGTGGCGACATGTGTCATCTAACTCATTATCAGCAACCGGTGAAACTGGCCCTAAATATTCATAGTAGTATATTACGATACGTGTGACTTAAGTAGTATATTATTGCATAATAGACAACGTAAGTAACGAGTACTCGTATCGTACTCGTATATATTTTATAGCGATTATTGCACGACGTTTAGCACCCTCGCTGCGCTCGGGTGCCAACTTCACGCCGTGCAATAATGAACTATTTAAGTCACGGAAAGGCGTGCGTAAAGTTCGGGTTTAGGTCACACTGTGCTATAAATGGAAATTATAGGATTATTCCATCGGGCGAACCATCTTTTAATTTGCCCACTATATCACATTGATCCATGACATCGTGCAACAATAGTTTGTTTGTATTTCAGATGAACAACGTCGAGTACGAGACGAAGGCAGTGGAAGGGAGCGCAGGGCGTTGTCCCATCCAGCTGCAACGTGAGACTCCCACCGGCCTCGTCGACGGCATCTGCGGACACGAGGCACCGCCCAACTATGCCGGCCTGTGCAAGTATGACACTTTGTTTATTTTAGCTTATTGCTACAATTTTACGAAAATGTCGTTAGGAATAACAACGGTGACGAAACTCATTAGATATCGTGTGAGTTTCATATCAATATATTTATCATGATAAATGCCACTCATCATGCAATCAGGCCGAATGATGGCGGCATTACTACCGGCGCAAATATAACTCGCGACTTAGACAAGGCCAAATTGCCCTCGAGGCATGCCGCATGGGGATACATTCGTACCCACGGAAGCGGATCATGGAAGTCCAGTCGGGGGGTGGCGCTAGGAGTCGGGCGTGTTGCAGGAACCACTACCTGGAGTACCTGTCGCGGATGGTGCGCGCGCACGCGGTGGACCCGCTGCCGCTGCTGGCCGTGGACGATCTGGAGACGCTGGTGCGGCGCGCGGCGCTGCGCCCGCCGCCGCGCCCCTACGGTTCTCTGGACGGCGTCTACAAGCGCGGCTTGGCCGAGGTGAACACGCAAATCTATTACACTTGCAGGCCGCACTACGTGGAGTACCTGGCGGGGCTGGCGCGCGCGCTCGACCCGATCCCCATCATGGACGTGGCAGAGCTCGTGGCCGAGCTGCGGCGCCGCGCGCTGCCGCTGCCCGACCGCGGGCCCTGGGACACTGACCCTATCTATGCCGGGATGTGCGCTGAGGTACTCGCGCGCCTTTAAAAGCTGACGTAACGAGGATCTGTACACGTCTGCTTAACGATGTTGCTGTACACACGCGTGAATCTAGCATCGCACCTATAGTTACATAGGTATTTTGTTGTTTTACTGATGAGAAGCGATGATGATAAGACAATGACATCTACTATGCCTAATGACTAACTAAACTAATTAGTATGTATCTTCACGAGATTACACTTGGTTTTCTAGTTTTTGTTGAAAAATAGATATGCATCAGATTTCTTTTCAATTTAATATTTAACTATGTATCTATCCACTAAAAATATATTTGTGTTTGTTACCGAATCATGTTCTCAATCAGCTGTCAAAAGTTAAATATATGGTTAGATGGAGTATATCTACCTGGCTTCATCAAAAAGGTATGTCAGCAGATCTGTGGCGTATTGACCAGTGACCACGCCTTCAGTAGAGTTTCAAGCGCGTTTTTCGTCGATATCAGCAATTTGAGTGCACTCGATACCAAAAATAAGTCACCATCGCTTTGACTGTAAAGTGCAACGTCGCCTTAACACTCACCGCGGAATTTTGGTCCTTCGAGCCGGAACGGTCTGGCATAAGACAAATTTAAGATTTCATTGAGTCAATAAGCCATGCACCAGACTTGTTGCCAGTGCCAGTCGGTAGTAGGTTCGATACACTGAATAGGTATTCATTTCGTAATGTAATCTTAATATTTTATTTTACAGATTGTTAAGGAGAAAATCCCCTTGGATTGATTTCATCTCCTGGAAGGCGACTGAAATCTCGATGCGAAGCTATGATATCAAGTTGTAACTCGTAACATTTCTACAAATACTCGTAATTATTTCATTTATTGTTAAGGTGTACCCACTAAAATATGCAAGGAAATAAATTTATTTAGCGAGATATTGTATTTCATTTTGTAGATTTTAAAGTTAATATTTATCTTTAAAAATAAGTAAATATATCATTGTCACCTCCTGGCGAAGTTTTCATTCATGTGCAGTCGATCACGCTGGATGTAGTGTCTGTTGGAGTGAATACGGGACTCAAGAGAGTCCGGCAGCGCTCGCGCCTCATTCTTAAGTGCGCGAGAAGGGCGGGACACTGGTGCAGCATCCTCGGCTAGTTGCCTAGCAACACGTTTTCCTCGCTCCACTTCTCTCTCTTGTCCAGCCGTCACCATGGCCGCCAGTCGCGCCGCTTTTTCCTCCTCGCTCAAACCTTGCTTTTTATTCCTTCGGTCTTCTTCATAATTCTTGTCTGGTGAAGCTTTTCTCTGACTATCTCTCCTACGTGGCGATTCCGGAGACATCTCCCTTCGATTATTTTTTCTCGGGGGTGACCTTTTGTAGTTACTGCGACGAGGCTCTGGCGATAATACCCTTTGTTTATCACTTCTAGGAGGCGAAGCTCTGCGTCTGTCGCTCCTGTCTGGAGATGGTGTATATTGTCTTTTATGTCTCCTTAGAGGCGATGCACTTCTTTGCCCACTCCTTCTTGGAGGAGATTCAGAAGAAACCCTTTTGGAATCAACTCTTTTACCATGTTGGTATTTGAATTCCCTACTATCCTTGTAGGAGGATTTAGATGATTTATTTTCTCTCTCCTTGTAGGAGTAGTCTTTTCTTCTTACTTCTCTCGAGTTGCTTCTGTTTCTAAGAGAATTTTGTCTCATCTTTTTCTTATTCTCATCAGAGTCAGTATCGTTACTGTCGACACTGCAGCGTTTTCTAGAGTCATGTTTGCTATTAGTTTTATCTTTATTGTAATTGGCAGATATTTTATTCTTTCTAACATCAACATTGTCATCTGATGACTCTGTGTCTGAATCAGAAGATTGCCGCTTTTTACTGGATTTAATTTTCTTCTTTTCACTCTTTTTCTTTTTCTTCTTTTTCTTGGGCTCATCTTTGCTAGATGAGGAGTCTGACGAATCATCAGAGTTCAGAAGACTGGTTAAATCAATGCCTTTTTTACCAGCTAATGCACTAAGCTTGGCTGCAAGTGCATCATCCAAGTCTTTACCCTTCTTTTTAGACTTTTTCTTTATTTTGCTTGCTTTTTGTTCCTGTAATAAATTAATAATTAACATTTAAATTATATTTTAAACAGGAACTCAGTATAGAACAAAATAAACAATTAAAACTATTATTCTCTAAGTAGTAAGGAAATAAAAGCTGATGACCTCGTAAAGCATGAATCAAAAATGTAGGTGGGTTTAACATCTGGCAAGATGCAGTTATACTACAGCAGGGCTAGCATGGCAAGGGGACTATTTTGTCTTTCCACCTGTCCGTGTTTTGTTTGGTTAAATTGTTGTGTTGATAATAGTAATCCAAGTTGAGAGGTTGTTGAGAATTGCATTGACAGCTCTCAAAGTTAGCGCATGCTGGTGTGCGAGAGAGAGGGTAGTATAATATCATGCTACTCTCTCACTCGCACTGTTATTGCACCACGACTACGGCGTACGGCGGTACTATGCCAGTGAAAATACGGCATAGATTCGAGTGAAACATGGCGTCGCGTCTTAGTTAGTAGTCCGAGGTCGAATACTAGGTGGAATAGGTGTTTGTCAAAAGTAGGAATAGGTGCCACCTAGTCTCGTAAAATATCTATTCTTCGGATCCGTTCTAGTTAAAACGCACGTTCTAGTTAAAGTGCAGTTTTTAAGCATGGAATATTTTTATGATTTTATATCTCATGGCTAGCGTTGTAATGTTATATCTGATGACCACTATCTCGCTTGGTGGTGTGTGGTGATGAAATTGAAGATGGTGAACACACTCTATATAGAATGATCAAATTTTTTTTTTATTACAACTGCCTGCAGCTGCGTACCCAACTGCATCTGCACTAGTCTAGATGAGGAATATATCAGCTGAGTGGTTCTGCCACCGCCATTTTGCCTTTCAGCAACCCTGAACAAGGTCCCAGCAATGGTTAACTGTGACAGCTGTTTATGCAATGCTTAACGACCTCTCAACATTGATTACTGTTTATGAGTGAGATTTACCTTCATCAATAGTTCAAATTTTGAGACTCATTTATAAGTAACACTGTTCATGCTCAACCTTAAAAATATTTAGAAGGTTTTTCAAACAACTTAAAGACATTTTAAGTGAGTCATGCTTCTGAACTATGCATTCATACCTGCTCCTTCCTCAACAAATCAGCTAGCTTCTTTCGTTGTAATGGATTGTTTAGTAATGCAGCCCGAGCTGCTCTTTCTCTTTCCTTGACCAACAGAAGCGGGTCTTCTCTCAGTTTTCGAGCCAAGTCCACCTGAGAGTCATCACCAGTAGTATTCATACTGGACCCTGCCACTCTGCGAGACAGAACTGGTATAGCGTTCTGTGCTGTATCACCTTCATCACTCTTCCCGATAGCCTTCCCAAGCAAATAGTCTTCTTGATGAGTTTCTTTGCCTGGCTTCTGCAAAAGAAAAATATTTTCTATCATATACTTCTTAGTAATTTTAAGTTGAATTAAAAATATATTAAGTTGAAGAAAGTTAAGAACCAAGCCAGCCTATTGCTTCTTAACAGAAATATTAAGAAGCAATAGGCTAGCCGGGTTTGGACATATTATGAGAAGAAGTGAAGTCCACATGACTAAAAAGGCAATGGACATGAAAGTGGACGGCTATAGAGGAAGAGGAAGACCGAAAAAAGTGTGGACTGACTGTGTAAAAGAAGATATGGATGTAAAACGAGTAGATGCGGAAATGACTGTGGATAGACCCAAATGGAAGAGAGTGACATGTTGCACCGACCCCACTTGAATGGGATAAGGAAGGAAGATGATGATGATATACTATACTTCTTAGTAATTTTAATAACTTATCCAGTTGTCTAACTATCAAGTTGTATTGATTGAAACATTAAGGTAAATAATATAATGCTCTTTAATCAATGTTTCCTGAATGTGATGCTTAGTTTTAAATTGAAACACTACATATTTGGCACAATACGTATTTAGCTTATGGAACATTTATCACTAATATTTTATTAATTATGCACAGACAAGCACTGGACCCCAGTCTTACCTGATATTAAATAATGAAGCAGTCTAATTATTGGCTTATTTGGAAGAGGAACATTGAGAAACGCTGCATAATGCACAACCAACAATCCCCATGGTGCAATTATCTCATCATGGACCCATCCATAGCCACTTATCATCAGGGAAAATAGTGGTCAATCACTTACCTATTCAGCATAGAAAAGAAAAACAGCTTTGTACTAAACATTACATTACATATTCATAGCAGTCTAACTATTCTAACACTCTATTCTAACTTTATGTTGAGACATAAAGATGTTAGGTAACAGGTGCAGTGCAGTGGCATGCAAAATTATGGATAGCCAGAATTCTGCTGTATCTGTAAAGCCAGCTTTTCACTGTGGGATATAATGTAAATTACATCTTGAGCTATATGTTACATCCCGCAATTGCTGTTTACACTGTAAGATATATAGTTCAGCTTTGGTTGTCTATGGTTTCATTCGAACACTGGCTAAATACACTATTTGTGTGGAGCCACAATAAAAATAAACAGCAACAAAAAAATTAAGGGTGAGGCAGGGGGGAGGCGCGGTGTCCGGGGACGTGAGGTAAAATATAAAACTTCAAATATCGCTCAGTCGGTCGAAAAAAATATTTTTAGCTTGGGATGTTATATATATTATAGCATAGTGTAAACCATCTCATACAAAATGTATGACAAGCGATAAAATGTTATATCTCAAGATATAATAAACATTATATTATATCCTATGGTGAAAAGCCAGCTTAATAGGTAAACGTCATCACTTACTATCAGGCGAGTGTCACACTTGTCCTGTTACGTTCAACCATTAAAAAAAAAATGTCTCAGAAACCCACAAATAAAAAGCGAATCAGGAATATAGAAACTCTTTTTGTCCAATCCTACCTTGTAATAAACATAATATGTTATAATTTACATACATCATACATCCAATGCAGTCTATTATCTCCAGCTGCACTGCTGTTGGTGCCAAAGTTTCGTTGTGCCATTTCCTTCAGCTGTGTTCTGTCTCTTTCCTCTTCTCTTTCTCGCTGTAATTCCAATATTCTCTTCTTTTCTTCTGCCGCAGCTTGCTCTGCCTTCCAGACGCGTTCCTGATTCTTCATTGTATTTGGATGCCATGATTTTTTTGTATTCTGTAACAGACATGAAGTGTCATTATTATGCTTAGCTGAGATGATGTACTGTACTGACAAAATAACCAGTGGTTGTGATGAGCCAAAGTAGAGTGTCCACTACTTACATAAAAATATTTTAAAAAAACACTATCAAAACCCAGAACGTACCAAATCTCCTCCGCCCATGGTTTCTAACGGGACAATACGATATGAAACCAGAAGATGAGAAGTCTTGAAGATTCACAAAATAGTGTCACTCAAGAAGAAAATTAGAGTGAAGAGCAGGGCCTGGTAACTTATCAACACCACCAATAGTATGGAAAGTAGTGCCATCTAATATTTTTTGGAAGGTACCTAGTAGAACCTTTTTAGTTAGTTTTCTCCTCACAAGATGGCTCGCCTTATTTCATTGAAATTATATATCTTCATTAAATTTAATTGAATAAATCAGTCACTTTATAGTTTGTAAAATTTAGAACTATTAATTAATAAAATATATAAAAACCTTTATGCATATTTTCATTGAAAAATAATTTCTGAGTGGACAGGAACGTAAATTACGTTTTGACAGGTGGAATTGAACGTTGGGATTTAAATTTAGTTTTGAACAACTGCTAGCACTGTTACGCTACTAAATTTCGTTTTCCTATTTTCCTATGAAAATTGTTGTTTTGTTTGTTGTTGTTATTCGTTTTGTTGTTGTTTTACTGTGAAGTTTAACTTTTGTCTTGTTTTTGTTAACCGTTGTTGCTGTTATTTGTTAAAATGTCCACCCGAGGAAGACGACGTTATTGTGTTTTTGGATGCGCTGATCTTGGTAAGTTCTCATCAGTTTATAGATAGAGAATGATTCGATTCTAAAGCGTACTTATATGTGTAAGCAATTATGATGATCTAGGCTTTTATTTTATTTATGAAACCCATCTTTGTGTCTTTCAGGTGGATATATGCATGGCTTTCCCCATCCTGAGAGACGGCCTGATATGTTTCAGAAATGGGTGTCAGTTGTAGGGGACAAAATAAGAGAAACTCACCCTATGAAAATTTATAAAAATAAGAAAGTATGTTCGTATCACTTCACATTGGATCAAAAAGTAGCAAGTCACAGACTTCATATTTCAGCTGTGCCAGTTTTGAACTTAGATGGTAAGTTACTAATATAATAACTTTTCTTGGAAGGCTAGATTGAAAGGAACATATTAACAGTGATAATTAAACAAGATTTTATACAATTGCAGGAAAGCATTTATCTTCAAACATTATCGTTCAACTGGAGCACAATTATTGCATTCCAGCAGAAGGGAAAACAACTGACCAAGTTCGGCTGACCTGTCAATCAAAAATGCAATTGAATACTACTCACACAGGTTTGTTTAAATAAAAAAGATTTTAAATTTGAATTGATATTTAATAAATAGTAGAGCCCCATACACTAGTAAATAGTACAGAAAATAGTACATAGGGTTGCCATCTCTAAAATTTACAACAAAATACTCCTTGTATTTTGTAATATTTTGTTTAATTGAAAAATAAAAAAATATAGATTTATATTTGTATATATTTTGTATTTATACCTAATTGCAAGTGTATAAGGCTCTACTGTTTTTAAGGTTCTGTGGTAAACTAAGAGACCCTTACGTTCACCATGTATTTTGTTCTGTCTGTCTGTATGTCACAGACCTTTTACTCCAAAACAACATTTTGCTGTATGCTGAAATTTGGTACTAATACTATGGTTGTAAAAAAGTTGTAATTCATTTCAATTTAATTTTAATTTCAGAAACAATTGCTCAGCAGTCTCTTAGTGATCGTCTCAATCCACCCTCTACTTCAGTGGCTACTGAGAAAGGTAAAGGAAATATATGTTACTTCTCGTAAAGCTCGCTCGCTTGTGGGGGCCCGGTGGGTAATCGGGAGAACGGTTGGCTTTGACGCCAGAGGTACATAGTTTAATCCACGCCGTGCACCAATGGATTTTTCTATCGAAAAGTTTATGTGCGCTTATCATGGTGGCCTCCGGTGAAGGAAAAAACATTGTTAAGAAACGAACAACCCCTGCATGGTGGTAGGACACTATGTAGTATCTGCCTGGCCAGCTACCACCCTCAAGTTAGAAAATCTGTTACCAATCATCTAATGTGTTCCGGCAGCTATCCTTGAGAGCCAGTTCCCATTCTAGGCCTAGTATGCTTACCATCTTCGACCGCATCATCATTTACCAACAGGTAAGAAAATATTTAAAAAAAAGCTCATAAAGTGTTTCGCTTAGTTAAATTATAAAGATACTAGCTGTTACCCGCCCGCGGCTTCGCCCGTAAACGGCTGGCGAAAAATGATAGTGGTATTTTTTGATCGATCTTATAAAATACTGTAGTGTGGTACGGAACCCTACTATAATATATTCAATAAATAAATAATTAATTCCTATTCAATAAATAAATCTGGATTCCCAAACCCGACTGCTAAATAATTAAGATTAAAAACTAAAACAACTGACTTCCCCCTTGAGTCAGTCTCAGTAGCAAGTTTGAGACGTTTATCGTCATATATCTGGAGACACTTATTATCGCGATGAAATTACAATGGGATCCCCTCGAAAATGTACTCTACTGATAAAAGAAATAATTATTAAAATCGGTTCACAGTTGACGGAGTACTCGCGTAAAATTAACATACAAAAATAACATACAGACGAATTGAGAACCACCTCCTATTTGGAAGTCGCTTGAAAACAAAGTATGGTCAGGTGGGGTAAGAGGAACATAGTTTACTGGTTTTTAGGGATCCTTAGCCGAATGGCAAAAAACCGAACCCATAATTATAGATTCGTCATGTCTGTATGTCTGTCGGTCCGTATGTAACAGCCATTTTATTCCAAAACTGTTATAAAAATAAATATAAATAGATGTATTCTGTAAACCACTTTCCGATTTTTATACAAAAACTAGAATTGCCACGCGGCTTCGCCCGCGTAAAAAACTTCTTTTATTACCCGATTACGGCGAAGCAAAAAGGAGGGTTATGTTTTTGACGGGTATGTATGTATGTAAGTATATATGTATGTATGTTTGTATGTATGTTCATCTGTTCCCTCATAACTTCTAAACTACTTATCATAATTTAACAAATGAGGTGTCGTTGGAAGCGTCTTATTTATCTGCTGGTTATAGGCTATGTGACGTCACAACAAATTGAATGTGGCGCCCCCTAGAGGGGACGAAGTCCAGAACTAAAAAAAAATCTCACCCCACTTCATCGTGTGTGGTATCGTTAAATAGGAATTTTAAAATGAAGATAGTGATATAGTACATCATATATATGTACGGCGTAGCGTTGGCGAGATATACCCCCGCCGAAGTCAAGAAAACTAATTTTTACCCCACGGCGTCGCAATGAAGCAGTTGGGAGCGTTATGTGTTTGTTGATCACTGTGTATGTATGTATATATGTTGACATGTATACATGTGTACATCTATCCAAAAAACCCAAAATGCTTTAAATAAAAATCGATCGAAGCGATCTCAGATGAGAATATTTTCTTGTTTTATACATTTTAGAGAGTGTTTTTTCAGTAGTCGGGTTTTAGTTTTTGAACTTATTTTTTATTTAAAGCATTTTGGAGTTTTTGGATAGATGTATACATGTCAACATACTTAGATACATACACAGTGATCAACAAACACATAACCCTCCTAACTGCTTCTTTGCGACGCCGTGGGGTAAAAATTAGTTTTCTTGATTCCGGCGGGGGTATATCTCGCCAACGCTACGTCCTACAAAAATATGATGTACTAAGCCCTGTCTTCATTTAAAAATACCTATTTAACGATACCACACACGATGGGGTGGGTGACATTATTTTTTTAGTTCTGGACATCGTCCCCTCCAGGGGGCGCCACATTCAATTTGTTGTGACGTCACATTAGCCTATAACCAGCAGACAAATAAGACGCGTCCAACGACACCTCATTTGTCAATGTATGGTAAGTAGTTTAGAAGTTATGAGGGAACAGATGAACATGCATACAAACATAGATACATACATACCCACATACCGGTCAAAAACATAACCCTCCTTTTTGCTTCACCGTAGTCGGGTAAAAAGTATGTGTACGTAAGAGAATTAAAACTTTCATAGAAAGTTCAACCCTCCATTTCACCCACTTAGGGGTAGAATTTCAAGAAACCCTTTCTTAGTGCGCCTACACTTCACAAAGAACACACCCTCAGAATGTCATGTGTCTAGGACCAGCAGTTTGGTCTGTGCGTTGATATCTCAGTCAGTCAGTCAGTCAAAACTTTGGATTTTATATATATATATATATAGAAGATGAACAATACAGACGTGTCAACTGGTCAATATAAGAGAAAGTTATGCCCTTTAAAGTTAGAATACGGTGCGTTTATTTATATTTTTCTAAACCGTATGTTACATGTAGAGTCAGACAGTACAATTATTATAATGGAGTTACGATGTGGATATATGATATGATATATTTATATGTGTTTTATTATTATTATTTCAGAAAAATCTTCAGAGCATTTGCTTAAGAAGCACAGATATGTTCAAAAACAAATGAGAAAATTGAAAGCCCAACTGCAAAAAACAAAGAAACAAACTTCGAATTATAAGTTTCGAATTGCTGCAATGGATAAAGCATTATCAGACCACAGTGCTCTAAATAAGGTGACAAAACATATGAACAAGGCTGCAAGATTATTTACAAATATACAGTTTCGTCATGCAAAGAAAAAACCAAAAGGCTGCAGATACAACACCGAAGAGAAGGTGTTAGCACTATCTTTATACAAAAAGAGCCCAAAAGGATATTCATTGTTAGCCAAGTACTTCAGATTGCCGTCAGCTAAAACATTAAGAAATCTGCTCAGTGACATTAAAATCACTCCAGGAATCAATAATATAATTTTTGAAAAACTCAAAGAAACTGTTGGTGGACTGCACGAACAAGATCGTCTATGCACACTTATTTTTGACGAAATATCTATTGAACCTCACGTGCAATTCGATCCATCAAATGACATATTCAAAGGGTTTGTGAGCCATGATAATAGTATAAAAATTGCAAATCATGCTCATATTCATGGTCAAAGGAATAAAAATGAATTTCAAGCAGCCTGTGGCGTACTATTTTGTGCAGAGCTTAAAGATGCCTGAACTAAAGTCAATTTTAAAAGAAGTGATACGTTATGTCCACAGTACGGGTCTGAAAATATTGTGCACAGTATGCGACCAAGCCGCCACAAATGTGAGCACTATAAATAGTTTAGTTGAAGAGACAAAAGCAAGCTTTATTAGGGCTGGGAAAGAATGGCGGGATGAAATGTTTTGTGTCGATGGCAAGGATATCATACCAATATTTGATGTACCCCACCTGATAAAAGGACTGCGCAACAACTTATTAGAAAAAGATTTAAAATACATTGATGCTCAAGATGGGAACAAAGAAAAAATCGTAAAATGGGAATATTTTGAAAAGCTTTATGAAGCTGACAAAACTTGTGGAGAACTAAGGTCAGATATAAACCAATATCTTTTTACCATAACTGCTCCAGAAGGGTGGCTGTTTTTTTAACCGAGTTCACCAAACAGGAGGAGGTTCTTTTGCGTTTTTTCTAATGTTTGTTACCTCAGAACTCCATAAATTCTTAACCGATTTGAAATAATATTTTTTCTTGAGAGAATTTGTTTCCCGTTTAGTTCCATTGTAATTTGATCGAAATCTGATAAGTGTCTCCACAGATATGGAGATAAAAACCCCAAACTTAGTACTGAAAATGACTAACGTGACATGTGAAGTAGGAATTTTTAGTTTTGTAAACGATCTTAAATTATTTTATACTTGATACTGATAGTCAAGCATTTTACCACTTCTGAGACATCTTTGAACCATATCAGAGTGTAGTTCGAAACAAATTATGTGCCTTGTAAGTTTAATAATCACTTTAATTGGTTTTAATTTCAGATGCCTTCACAAACTAACAGAAGAACATGTATACAAACATAAGATCAAGAAGATGAGAGTTAAAATGGCTGCTCAAATATTCAGTCACAGTGTAGCAGCTACTACCAGTCACCTAACAGAGCGCAAAATATTACCTGAAGAGTGCAGACAACTCATACCACTAGTTTTAATGTTGGATAAATTATTTGACAGCTTAAATGCAGGGACATTTCATATCCCAAATGGAAAAATATATAAGGGAGGTGTACGCAAAAACTCACCACACCACAAACTTTGGCAAAATGCTATTCAGTTATTGGAAAGCATCAAATTTATTTCAATCAAAACAGCCAATAACAAAGTCCGGTTGGTAGAGACATCTGCACCATCCGTTAAGAATTTCATTAGGACTATTAAGGGGATGCAGGCATTATGGAATAGACTAAACAAAAAGTATTCGTTGGATTGTATGTTAACGAGAAATTTCAATCAGGACCCAGCTGAAAATTTTTTTGGAAATATCCGAAGCTTAGGTGTCAGGAACACCTCACCAAATTGTTCAGCATTTGAAGGCGCCTTCAAAACGCTTTTATTAAATAATTACAGCGTTCAACAATCTGTAAATGCCAATTGTGAAGAAGATTTTAATGCATGTTTGCAAACATTGCATTTTTTTCTGAAAGAAAATAAAAATATTGAAAACCTCCAGGCTCAAAACTTAGAAATGAGTAATGAAATTTTTGAAGTCATAACAAATCCACCTTCAGGGGATAATGACGCTTCGGTGGCTCCAAAGCAGTATGTATGTGGCTGGGTCCTTAGGAAATGTCTACAAAAAATAGTGAAAAATTGCAAAAATTGCAGAAAGTCTATAACTGCAAAAAATGTTGATATAAGAAGTTACATACATGCCAAGGAATATAATATCAGTAAAAAATGGCTGAGCTACCCCTCTAATCAATTAGTAAATAGTTTTGATGAAATTCAGACAATAGTGGTGACATTTTTGAAAACTAACTTCCAAAAGACCAACACTAAAAAAAACATTAAGTTTCTGATAAACACTTTTGTAGGATTTCCATTTCAATGTAAAGACCATCAAAACACATTACGAGATTACTTCATAGAAACTTCTATAAATGTTTTGATTTTCAGTTGGTGCAGGAATGTCAATCGCATATTGTCCGGCAAAATTAGAAATGAAGATTTGTCTGATCCAATCAAAATATGTGCTCAATTGTACTATAATACACATAAACGAAAAACTGTATGGAAATTGTAACTGGTGTTATTGTAGATTGTTACACGTTACATTGTTACCGACGGCATTCGAACCCACGCCTCCTGGGAAACAAACCTATAAATTGTGTGTAATAATGTACAAAATATAAAGTGTGTAACACTAAGGTTCAGCTCAGACCGCGACGCGACGAGTCGCGCACTTGTTAAAACAGAATATAAAAATAACTTTATTTAACAAAACGATACATATTTCATTCATACATAACGATACATATTCAATTCAGTTACTTCGGAAGCTTCGAGCTGCGCCGTGCGGCTTCAGGCTGCCTGAATTAACTCAATAAAATGCATATCTTTTTGTGTAGTAAATAAAGTTCTTTTTTTTGTCACTATCTTGACAAGACGCGCCGCGTCGCGTCACGGCACGTCTTGTCGCGTTGCGTAGCGGTCTGAACTGACCTTTAGGGACAGTTTCACCGGTTCCAGATAGCGCTGAAATGAAAAAAATCTCTCTCAGATTTTTTACAGCTTTTATATGATTTCATGTGTCAGATAACTATCTAATGCATTATCAGGAATCGCTGAAACTGGCCTTTAAAAAAACATAATATTTGATGTAGTTGTGTAGTTTAAACGTTTTAACTTTTAGTTTGTCTAACTAGATGATACGACTTTGTTAATGTACACCATGAAAGTTATCACTGTAAAGCTATCAATGAATATTTGTGATCTAAGTTATGTGTAAAAATAATGATTTTATTTTCATAAAAAGTATAAAAGTAGCCCATGTTCATCCTCATGCTATAAAGTATCTCTTTATTAAATTTCGGTAAGATTGGAGCGTCCGTTTAGGCGTGATTCGAACAAACAGACAGTGATAGAGTTACAAAAGTTTTTATAATATAAGTCTGGATTTAATCACTAATAAAAAATACTTTAAATCAATTTTTTTTTCTTTTAGATAGTTAAATGCCTATTTTTAATATTAGTCAAATTGGCAGCATATCAGTTCATTATAATAATAACTTTGCATAATTTTAGTTCGTGAATTTCTTCATAATATTACATGGATTGTGCAATAAGTTGGTATTATGAGAATTTCATATTACATTCACATAATATTTTTCATTTACATATTACATTCATAATATCGTCATCTTACAACTCATTACTCAATATACTTAATTGTACTTTCCAAATCATCATCATTATCAACTTGTGTCGATCCACTGCTGGACGTAGGCATCATCCATCATTTCCAAATCATGCAAAGTTATTATTATAGTGAGCTATATATACAGAAAATACTACCTACGTATGTAGGTATATGATGCCTATACATGCGTATAGATACATATATCGCTACTAAAAAGTTCACCCAAATTACGCTTGGAGCGCTAGTATCTTCGTGTTTCTACGTCAACGCGTGAGAGGGCTCTCTTTTCCTTTATGGACAGTTATTATACTCTTTGGTGAAGAGATAAATGCTCCAAAAAACAAAACGAGGCCAACCACGGACTGAGTATCTTGTATAATACTTGAGGCCAGCAGCTACCAATAATAATTTAATTAATTTAAATAATACTACTTTGTTTAGTTAGGTCCAATCCAATACACAGTCACAGATTCGTTTATGGCTTCACAGATAACTGTATATTAGTCCGAGATTGTATGGCTTTTATATATTATTTCCCTATATAAAAAAGTACTCTGTGTATATTATGTTACTCTTTGGCTTTTGCGATAATGCCAAAGACGTCTAGCGAAACTCAAGAGAATAATTTGTTCTATGGAGTTTAGCAGTCAAATAATGGTGGGCGGAAACTTCCATCACACTCCCACAGTATCCTTTCTCTTTCTGTTGACATCTGACAATTTTATTTCACTAAAACTGACTTCCTTCGCCCATATTGTTTTGTTTCATTTGTTGGTTAAAAATACAAGTTCTTTCAAAGTTTGTTGTGGGTTTTCGTAAAAAAGTAATCAGTGAAAGTGTTAATATGTCAGTGTTTTGATCGAATATCCAATGTTCAAGGAGAATGCCACCCAAAAAAGCGGTTTAGGACGTGTGAATTTTGTGGATATCATAGAAGCCGTTTAGAAGATGTAAAAAGAAAATGTATGGCCCAATTTCCTCTCGATGAGGACCAGTAATCATGTCATTAAACAATTATTCTACATGTAGATGTGATACAGTAGCCAGAATCTAAATACAAATTAGCGAAATTTTTCGTAATTAGTATGTACTTGTGATGTCTGACCTTATTATTTGTAAATATCGATAACTATGTATAGTACCTAATATGTTATTTTGCATTTGGCTAATGTGATATATCTTTCAAATACGGAATTGATGGAAGTTTCTACTATGACATCACGGCAGCGACCTTATGAAACAAATATAAATAATTCTATTATATTGTAATAAAATAAATATATTGTACCTAATGAAGGTTTATTATTTTTCTCTGTCCACATTTAAATCCGACGTGTGTTAGGATCAACTATGCATCTTCATGGGTGGTCCAAATACAACTACTTAATATATAATCTTTATGAGCATCTAGCCCGTGTTTTGATAAAATATATCGATATCGATAAAATTTTATATAATATGTAGCCGCACTAATTATTAAGTCTGTAAGGTTGGCAGACACTAGATGGTCCACAGATAACTAATGTCAATAAATGTCTGTACATTGGCATTATAGTGACTGCCAAACGGATTTTATTGGCTTGTTATTGGCTAGTACTGAGTCCCGTCTCTTAATTAGTATTATATTCTCTTTGGCCAATGAGAATATAATATAATACTAGGTAATAATGCCACCACAATTAGATAGATTAGATTACATGTCCAACAAAGACATAGAGAATATAACCACTACGGCTGCGTTCACGACCTAGGCTGCGTTCACGTCCTCCGGAAAAGGATTTTTGGCTGTTATGCAACTCGCTCGAAGGTCCGGAACGACCACGGGTGTTTTTCACTCAAATTGTGACTTTGACATTTTGCGCAGACACGAATTTCGAGGTTATGTTCATTTATTTTTCTAGTTCTGAATATTTTCCGTTTCTTTTAACGATTAATGTCTCGTCATGTCACGTCTTGGTCTCGACAATGCCAATTTCTTCCGATCCCCTTTATCTGTAAAAAAATTACAGCTTTTCCCGCCAAATTTACCGTCACAAACGTCAGAGCGTTTTTTAACCATCGAATTAGATGGTTAAAAAGTTGCAACCGGAGTGAAACAACCGAGGTCGTGAACGACACAGTTGCTGTAAATTAACCTAACCTCGAAATTCGAGTCTACACAAAATGTCAAAGTCACAATTTGAGTGAAAAACACCCGTGGTCGTTCCGAACCTTCGAGCGAGTTGAAAAACAACCAAAAATCCTTTTCCGGAGGACGTGAACGCAGCCTAGGTCGTGAACGCAGCCGTAGTGGTTATATTCTCTATGTCTCGGAGAAGGTTTTTCCTTCTCCGAAGGATGGGAACGACGCCCTACGCTCGGAGTACAAACAAACGCTTTAACCCCGTTCACGACCTCAGAGCGTCGCACTCGGTTGTAGCAACTGTGTCGTTCACGACCTCGGTTGTTTCACTCCGGTTGCAACTTTTAACCATCAAATTCGATGGTTTAAAAAGGCTCTGACGTTTGTGACGATAAAATTTGGTGGAAAAAGTTGTAATTTTTGTTACAGATTAAGGTAATCGGAGGAAATTTCCATTGTTTGAGACCAAGACGTGACATGACGAGACATTCATCATAAAAGCAAACGGAAAATATTTAGAAAAAGAAAAATTCGAGTCTGCGCAAAATCAATCAGTCGGAATTTGAGTGAAAAACACTCGTGGTTGTTCCGGACCGTCGACTGTCGAGCGAGTTGCAAAACAACCAAAAAACCTTCTCCGGAGAACGTGAACGCAGCCCAAGTCTACCACTACGTTAAGAAGAGTTGGGGACTCCCATATAGCAAACTGACCAAGAAGTGAAATATCAAAACACGGTTCTTTCAAAGTATCCAACATACCGGCGAAATAATCTTCTTCTTCTTATAATTGACCAACAACAAAAAATATCTAGTGATGTGCCGTGTCGGTAAAAATATCGTTAACTATTGAACTATCGCTGCTTGGTACATGCTTTTGAAGGTTATCATTTTGTACTTTACCAATTTTGTTTTAGTGGTTAGATTGTGAAGGTTTATATTTTTCCTATTTTGGTTTAACAAATCCACCACTAAAGGGCCTTATTCACGATCCCTCCCGGCTGTACGTCAGCTCAATAATACTACTCACGTGGAGATGAACATCAACTTCATGTTGGAACCAGTACACACAGGAGGTTCAAATTTACGTAGGTTCTATATTATAAACAAAAAACTGGCCAAGTGCAAGCAAGACAAAACCAGTTTGAGAAAATGATAGGTAGTAAAACAATATATTAAATGTTATTAAGCTTTTTATTTTTGGAGTATGCTCTGTAACTGTAGGGTTCGCTCATTCGGCATCGGCATCAGCAGCTTAAAATAACGATATACCTCTAATATAATATTGACTTATCAGTTTATCGCTTAACAATAATTTCTGGGACACGCTGTCTGTATAATATACAAGGTGTAACTGCAAAAGGATGTTATAATATTTAAACTGTGCTTACCTATTAACTAACTGTGCTAGCCTGATGTATACATTCCTGAAAAGTCTCCCTTTCCTCAGTACCTTGCTGCGATCGCAATTTATCATATCACATGTGAACCTTTTACGTAAACTTAGCCAGATTCAACCCTAAATCAGCTATTCAGCGTCATTGACCTAATGAAAACCTAGAATAATAGGGGCCATCTGTGCAAAAGGAAAACTACTCAATATCACTTTTATGGTTTATAGCTATTAAAATATCGTCATGAAATCTCGTGAAATTGCCCTACTATTCCGATCACTGATCATATCATAATAATAAAATAACATACACTATCGATATCGACAAGCACCACAATGCACCCCGCACTATTTTTCACAGAGAGTTTATATAGATTGTTAATTGATGAAATATTGAAATATTTTGATCTAAAGAAGCAGTAAACGGCTATTATTTTAAGTTGATCTACCAACTGAGCTTCATTAAGAGAAAATCTTGCCATAAAATAACGTTTAGTAGAGTCAGTCTTTGCAGTCCTTAACCTGCATATTTCACAATTTTCTTTGTTTCATTATCACTCACAAGCAAAGTGTTAATAATC
Organism: Cabera pusaria; assembly: GCA_954871355.1. NCBI lineage: Eukaryota > Metazoa > Arthropoda > Insecta > Lepidoptera > Geometridae > Cabera > Cabera pusaria. The sequence goes on from OX940887.1 coordinate 21,728,746, forward strand.
GCACAACATAAATTCAATGCTCTCAAACGTCCATAATAGGTAATGTGTGGTAAAACACAAAATAAAACACTAAAATGATTAAATATTATGTTTCTTGTTGTGTTACACACTTTATATTTTTGTAAATTGTTAAACACAATCCAAAACTTCATCGTACCGAAGGGACTTGAACCCGCAACCTCCGGAATTTCGGATTGTGTTTAACAATCTACTAAAATAATTATTTTGAATAAGCCGGTTAACACGCCACCTCAGGCTAAGTAGAAATACATGCGACCATAGACTAAGTAGGGATGCTACTTCTTCTTCTTCACATCATGCTACTTGATGGCATTATGACAACCGAACGAAAGAGATAGTAAGAAATAGTGAGTGAGATGAATATAGACTCCATTGAAAAAGTATTGAAAAGGAACCCCGTTTTATACATATTTTGTCTTGTACTGAGTTTCATATGAGTGTCACATGAGTGTTATAAACGACACAGGGAGTCAGCGACTTGACATGACATTTGTCAAGTTGACAGTGAATTTTGATTATTATTTTTTTTAACCGACTTCAAAAAAAGGAGGAGGTTTCTCAATTCGACCGTATATATTTTTTTTTTTTTTTTTTTTTTTTTTATGTTTGTTCGCGGATAACTTCGTCGTTTATGAACCGATTTCGATTATTCTTTTTTTGTTCGAAAGGAGATATCCCAAGTGTGGTACCATGGTAATTTTATCGAGGTATGATAAGTATCTCCAGAGATATTGAGATAAACATCTCAAAATTGGTACTGAAAATGAATATTTTTTTTATGTTTGTTCGCGGATAACTTCGTCGTTTATGAACCGATTTCGATTATTCTTTTTTTGTTCGAAAGGAGATATCCCAAGTGTGGTACCATGGTAATTTTATCGAGGTATGATAAGTATCTCCAGAGATATTGAGATAAACATCTCAAAATTGGTACTGAAAATGAATAGCGCGGCATTGAAGTCGGTTGTTTTTTAGTTTTTAAACGATATTATTAGTTTAATTATGTCTTCACACGATTAGTGTATTTAGCCAGTGTCAAGTATTAAAATTCTTCAAGCTTTCGTGAATTCACATCATTATTATAGGTCAGAGTCAACATTTCAGGTGAAGTTAAAGTCTATTCCTAGTCTTATCCTCAGTAAAGATGTGGACTTTACTGAAGATTTTTACCAGTGGAATTTTGGTAAGAACGCAAATAGCATGATTTCACCGGCACTTAATGGTAAATAATCCACTTTTATTACACAGTAACTCGCGGAAGAACACAAGGGGCCTATCACGAAGTCTGATAGGGATTGAAATGAACGAACATGACAGAGATGGAGCTATACCGCCTACATAGCTGCGTCCCTGTCATTTTGTTAATTTCGTTCATTCATCAAATTTCGTGATAGGCCGGCAGGTTTTAGAAAAAAATACAATGAGAGCACACACTTTTTCACGTTTCCGCTAAAACTCCTCGACTTTCGATTATTGTATCGTTAAGGTTAAACCGCACTAAGCGACACTTTACAGCAGCGGCGCGACGCGACACGTAGCGACACGTAGCGACACTTAGGTATACCGCACTTGAACTGCAGTGCCGCGACAGTTTGCAGCACGGAGAATAGACTCTATCTGCCATTATCCGTGGTTAACGTAGTATTTTGATCTCTGCTTACTTGACAGTACAGACAAATTATAATTTTGCTTTAGCTATTCTAGACGATCATGCCATTTTGATATCACTTCTATCCAAGTCCATTCACACTCGCGCATAATAACAATGGCATAGTTGCCACGAATGTTAAGCATGGAAATAATAAGTAATTCCTTTAGTCATAAGATGGTCATAAGCACGGATAAAGACAGATCATAGTATTTATTATCTTTTTCTATGTCATAAGTCTGGAAATACACTCAGTATGACAATTCTATTTATTTATTGTACAGACTAATAACGATACGATACGCATAACCACGGCGCATAACGCTATTTACTTCTGCTGTACGTGTCAGACCATAAAGTAAGGAAGTATAGAGATTTGGGTAGCGTGGCCAAATGAGATAGAAGATTGTAACATAACACGTAGTATTATATAATCTGTGATATAACCATATATGTATTTAGAACCCTGTGACTCATAGAAATAAAGGTCAAAGTTCGTTAAGCTAAAAACGGCTAACTACGTTACTGACCCTGTAAAAACCGGCACGCACTGAGAGAGGGAAATATTATAGCTTTGTCCTTTTCCGTTACATGGAATAACTCCATAGTATATCCTATTTCACGTGGGAAAGAGACAGAGCTACCCGCGGTCTATTCTTTTCTCTGTCTACGTGTCAGACGTGGACTCTCGCATCGTCAGGAACCAGTTTACGTTTATTATAGGTAGCAGGGACCACAAAGTTAAAAAGTATTATCTACTGAAATCTTATTTTCAGTAGATAATTTCGTTTTTTTTTGTATTTTTGCTCATCTAATTATATAACTAGCATAATTATTGTTTCGTCAGTTTGAAATCTATTGCGGACCATATTAAGTTCTTGTGGACCACCGCTGCACCGGTGGTCCGTGGACCACTGGTTGGGAAGCACTGCCTTAAAGGAAACTTTCTAGGATGGTGAACACGCTAAGCCTAGGCCATCGTTATGAAAGAAAGAAAGAAAAATCATTTATTTTGCAACAAAATAACAACAATACTTAACATTTCACTAATTTAAATATGAAACATCAAATTAAAATGTAACATAGGGAAAAAATTACACAGCATTGTTGCAAAACAGTGCCCCGAGCACGAACTACTTGCAAAAAAGTTTTCGTATCGTCATCGACATAAAAATGTATGAAAATTGTACAGCGCCCCTATTGTGCGTAAAAGTAACTAAATTCGGCAGCACGAACGATTTTGATTTACTTTCGTATCGCAAACGTATCGTTACGTAAACAATACTTGAGATTTTATAAACAAAATGCGAGTATGAACTTAATTTTGACGTACGTTAATGTAAATTTCGAAGGCTGGCTATCGAGCATAGTCGAATATTTTTTCACTTAGGATTTTCCGGTGAGAAAAGTTTCGAAACTTTTTTTAACTGCATAAAACATATTTTTTTGCGTGTATTTAATGCAAATACCGCCTGCTTTACCAACGTCGTCCTCTTTATTATCTTCTTGCTGCAAGTTTACTTGAAATTAAGGGAATTGAACATAGAGTTTCTAGGGGACGATTTTCTCAAAATCATATTAACCTATTCTATCTTCTAAAAATCTCTTTATTTATTAATAACATATTAAATCAAACATAAAAACAACATAAAAAATCTTCCCTCATAGTTAAACCTCCTTCAAGTTAATAAAACCTTCGTTCCAAGTTGACAAGCTTCATCGTTGTCAACCATATTTGATTATCTAACTTTATTTATAAATTCGACACAGAATTCGGCAGAAAAACGCCAAGCAGCGTTTAAAAGCCATGAGAAGAAGAAGAAGAAGAAATTCGACACTGTCAAAAAATGCATTCGGGTAACTCCAAAAATCGGGGAATTCTAATAATGAAAATTTTCCAATCGACACGGCAATATTTCATGCTTTGGCAACATGTTGCCAAAGCATGGAATATATGTACCTTGCATATACATGTACCTAGCGGCCATTTTAATACGCATCCGCCCGCAAGTCACCTCAGGCTGCTAGGAGCGACCGAGCGTCATCAACTGTCATTTTTCCAAGCAACAGCGATTTCGCGGCTTTTTTGGTGTTATTGGATTTGCCCGAACATCCATAATTACAAAACCTGTTAAGATATTAAACTTTTGTTTTCTTTATTCCCTAGATTAACATTTTTTGCAATTCTGTGTAGGCTTAGAACTATCTAGCTCAAGACTTTTTGCACTTTTTAGATTTAGCCGAATAGGACAATTCCGAATTTGTCAATGCCTTCTTTTTTAAGAGTTTAGGCTACTTGTTGGGTAATTCCGAAATGAATGTAACACTCATGTAATGTTTGGCCCTTTCAGCGGCCAAACAGCTACATACATTTCGTGAAGGTAAACCTGAACGAAAAAGAAATACGTACTTTAGGGCATAACTACTTAAAACCCACTTTTGAGTGTCATTCAGAATTAGCCGAACATAATTCGGAATTGTACTCTGACAAAAAAAAAACAATGTTTTCAAACATTTCTAATTATTAATTACAATGATATATTTATACAAATCTTACCAATAGTACTTGGGCATATATTCACGCAGACGAAGTGTTATAAGCTGGTAACATGAAGTCTATCAATTTTGACATATTGGTGATAATAAAAAGACCCTGTGTACCATTGATGAAATCACTGTGTCACAAATGTGTTATCAATGCTGTATACTCATCAAAAATTCATTCGTAAATATCCGAATGCACCCTATTTATTACATTGCACTCGTATCGTGCAGTTGAGTTTCCTCTTGTTTCTGGTGGACATTTAGCATTATTTTAAGTTTAGTCCTATGAATACTTCGCAAATTCCTGACTGGCGGTGGTATATTGTCCCATCACTTCGAGGCTGCGTATATGCGCTATATGAATGTACTAGCTTAGGCCTATCATGTTCACCTCGTATCCTCGCAGAATGATCTGACTCTCGAGACCTGTGCTGCCCGCTGCCGGAACACCACAAGGTTATGGCGGTTACTTTTTGATAGCAATTCAGGCAGAACATCGATTAAATGATCCTACTAAGTACCTGCGTACAATCACCCATTATTTATTGTATAGCTAGATTAGAACCAGCGACCTCCGGGTTAGAAGTCAAGATAAATACCCAATTATCCTTTACGTCAACGGACCGGTCTAAATCCAGACTAATATCACAATTTTACATTTTTGTAACTGTCACTCAGTCTGTTTGTTACCTAATTACGCCGCGACGATACGTGCTTACTTACAGCCTAAAATTCAACAAGGAAATACGCACATCAACACTGTCTAGGGATAATTTGTAAAAATTTCTTCAACTCATAAAATACTGGTTGGTTTAAAAATATTTTAATGTACCTAAGCTTATTGTGTAGGTCTTAATGAATGATTCAAAATTTGAATTTGAAAAATAAATTAATAACAAAAGATTTGCGCGGCATAACTGTAGCGAAGTTCGAATGTTTTTATTTAGCTAACCTAGTTTTTGGTATTTTTTGTTTCAAATTAAAGTTTTAATAAAAATCATCGTTTAATTTCGAATTTATGTACCTGTATGCATTATGCAGCGGCGCCATTTAACGAGAGACGAGATGTTAGGGGCAGTAAACATGCTTCAAGCTGGGGCTACTCAACGGAGTATAGCCGAGGAGATTGGAACATGACAAAATGTGATATCAAGGTTTTGGTCACATTATCGTACCACTGGTGAAGTGGCTGAAAGGCACCTAGGCGAGAATAGAGTGAGAAGGGCATAACCACCCAAAGACAGGATTGATTTTTGCAAGTGGCCGCGAGAAGACAACTTAATGTGACGGCCATGCAGTTGGTTCAAAGGCTCTAGTCAGAGTTGGCTCTAGACCAGTTGCTTGTCAGTGACCAAATTATGAGGAGAAGACTGCATAAGGCTAACCTTCATGCTCGCAGGCCGCTTCATACTCTAGCACTACGCAGAGGAAATCGCGGACGAAGATTAGAGAGGGCTCCAGACCATTTGCTCTAGGAAGATAACCAATGGTCTGTAGTGCTGTTTACCGATGAGTCCCGATTCGATTTTTATCCTGATTTACGAAGAGTACGTGTATCGCGAGCTCCTGGACGTGAGAAGCGTCTACAACACCCTCACGAGATCCATCCATACCACGGCGGAACAATTATGGTTTGGGCGGGTATTCGTGTTGGTGGAAGAAAAGACCTCATTTGGATCAGAAACACCATGACTGCAGAAAAATACCGAAATCAGGAGCTAGCACCAATAATCTATCCTCATCGAGTGCAAATGGGCCAAACTTTCACGCTCCTGCACGACAACACTCGTCCGCACACTGCGCGAGTGGTCACCAGCTGGCTACAGGAGCACGACGTGTCGGTCTTAGACTGGCCCGCGCAATCACCAGACCTAAACCCCATAGAGCACGCGTGGGACATGCTCCAAAGAAGGGCTTAGAAGAATTTTCCTCCAAACGTTGCGACTGAAAAGCAACTTTTTTTTGCATCTTAGCAGGACCTGGGACAATATCCCGCAGCAGACTTTGATAACTTGATTCGAAGCATGAAAAACCGTTGCAAGACCGTGATTAACGTCATGGGTGGTTTTACTGACTACTAATTTTTCGGGTAACTGCAAAAAACCTAATAATTTCGCTTTACTTTCACTTTTTTCTTAAAAAGAAATTCATCTTTAGGTGTACCATTTCACTTTTTGTCTTTATTTCATAAAAAAAAATATTTACGCAAAACAAATAACTTTGTTTTATTCCAAAGCATAGTCTGATAAATGGGCTCTATAAAAATATATACATGTTTTATGTTAGTTGTAACACGTTTGGAAAAAATTGAGAAAATCAGAATATACCTAGACAGTGTTGATGTGTGTAGTATAGGGAGATAGGTAAGTACTTAGGATAGGATAGGTAGGTAGCATGAGGATGATCATAGGCTACTTTTGTGAAAATAAAACCATGATTTTTACACATAGCTTAAATAGGAAACTTAGATCCAGATCACACCAGCGTTGATCGACAGTGCTTTACTTACAGTGCTAAAATTCTTGGCGTAGGACCTTACGTGAACGAAGTCGCGCGTATCACTACGTAGTAAGTAGGTACTATTAATTCTTCTGTGGTATTAGCTAGTTATCCTAATCCTACTAACTAATATTATAAATGCGAAAGTAACTCTGTCTGTCTGTCTTCGTCACTTTCACGCCAAAACCACTGAACCGATTTGAATGAAATTTGGTAGTTTAGAGCCTGAGAAAGGACATAGGCTACTTTATAATGCGAAAAAGGGTTGTAAGGGGTTGAAAGGGGGGATGAAATGTTGTATGGAAGTATCTTCATTGAGCTAGAAGCTTGTAATTTATTTTTTAGGCTGTTGATTCGATATAAATAAATATGACATTCAAAGTTTGTAAAAGTTTAACCTCAAGGGTGTAAATTAACAATGGGGGATGAAAGTTTGTATGGAAATATGTAAGGTTCATATGAATGAAATATCTACTAAACGGATTGTAAGAAAAAAGGGTTGAAAGAGGGGATGAAATGTTGTATGGAAGTATCTTCATTTTTAGAGCTAGAAGCTTGAAATTCATTTTTAGGCTGTTGATTCGATATAAATAAATATGACATTCAAAGTTTGTAAAAGTGTTACCCTCAAGGGTGTAGAATAACAATAGGGAATAAGGGATGAAAGTTTGGAAGTATGTAAGGTTTATATGAAATTTGGTACACAGATAATCTAGAGCCTGACAAAGGACATAGGTTACTTTTTAATGCGAAAAAAGGGTTGTAAGGGGTTGAAAGTGGGGATGAAAAGTTGTATGGAAGTATCGTCATTGTAAAAGCTAGAAGCTTGAAACTTATTGTTTAGGCTGTTGATTCGATATAAATAAATATGACATTCAAAGTTTGTGAGGAGAACGGGGGAGGGGTAAGGGGAAGGGGGAGGGGGGGAGGGGAGGTGAAAGTGAACAGGAGGGGAAGGGGAATGCGGGGGGAACGGTAGGGGAGGGGGAAGTGGGGGAAAAGGGAGGGGAAAGGGAAGTGAGGGGAAGGGGAGGGGAGTGAGGGAAAGGGGAGGAGAGGAAAGTGAGGGGAAGGAGAGGAGAGGGGAATAGAGAGGGGGAGGTGAGGGGGAAGTGGGGGGAAAGGGGAGGGGGAGAGCAAAGTGAGGGGAAGAGGTGGAGGAGAGTGAGGGCAAGAGAGAGGGGAGGGGAGGGGAGGGTTTAGGTAATGGGAGAGGGGGGAGGAGGGATTACCGTGGCGTGGTACGGTGCGGTGTAGGTGGGATACGCATGTGTCTTATTTGTAAAATAATTAACCTAAATAATTAGAAATGCTACCCAAAGACACTATTCCACGCGGAAGAAGTCGCGGGTACAGCTAGTATATTATATAGATTCGGAGCCTGGGTGGGTTGCTAATATGATACAATAATATCATTGCATACAAAGAATTCTAGTAATTTAGGATAGTTTACAAAACGAAAAACAGACTTCAAATGCCGTAGTCATTTTCAGTACTTAACAATTTTGAGGTTTTTATCTCCATATTAATATCTGGAAATACTTAGCACTATACTTACTCACTCACTATACTTACACATAAGATCTCGATAAAATTACATCAGAGAAGCATAGGTACCTACCTACTCTCTAAAACAAAAAAATAGTTTTTCCAAATCGGTTATAGTACTAGGTATATGTGGGAGTTCTGAGATTCAAAACCAATAGGTAATACAGGCGAATTGAGACCTCCGTTGAGCTTCCTTCTTTTTTGTGAAGTCTGTTATATGTTAAATATGCAGTAGGTAGGTAGGTACCTACTTATGATAACTCGATAAGTATGTAGGTAAGTACCTAGTAGGAATGTAGGAACCTACCAAAGATATAGGTACTTACGCAAAGTGAATAAGTCGTGATAAAGTCGTCGCTTCTTTACCTTTATTAATAGGAATTTTTTATATTTTTAATGAGGTAAATTGTATTATAATTTATTTTTTAAAGTTTTTTAATTTTTAAATTTTATTTATTATATATTAGTCAGTAAAAATAGTAACTAAACATGACCTTTCAAGCCAAAGGCGCCCTACTAGGTCTTTAATGACGACCGAGCGAGCACCGAATCAAATTCAGTAAAATTCAAAGCCCACATTGAAGCGATGCGGACACAGAGATGAGACGGGTGAGGGAAGAGGTGAGCGGGCGGTAGCGGCGCGGGTCAGTTGCGGTCGCGTTGAGGAAGGTTGAATCGGGCGCACCGCACGAGCCGTCAGGCCTCGCGCACCACGGTTTCGAACGTTCGACGACCGTGCAGCGCGTGTCGACGCTTCGCCCCTCGCACCCCGCACCGCTTTCCAACCTCCGCGCGCCTCGCGCACCCTCCTAACCTCACTCTCCATTTTTAAATTTATATTATTATCTTCATACTTTATAAGAATGTTTTTAAAGTATGATGGAGCCAATAAATTCTTGATTGTTTTTTTATTTAGTTAGTGTTATGTTTCCTTCGTTAGTTAAACATGACTAATATTGAATTGATACATTTTATTATTGCCAATCTTTTTGACAATATGGTGCGATAAAGTACCATATTCGTCCGTCACAGTCTCAATATAACATACTTAATTAGTCGTCTGAAAGAAATTTCTTTGAACGATAAGACCGCCCTTTGTATTACTTAGAATAAGTACTTTACCTTAATTATTTCCTGGATTATTTGTCTGCAAATAAAGTGTTTATTTATCTATTCATATTTAAATTTTAAATGGCAGCTACATTACAACAGTACCTAGGTAAGTGCCTCCATAGCTGGGGCACGGCAGGTAATGTTATCTATACTAATATTATAAAGAGAGAACATTTGTATTTTTGTATGTTTGTAATGAGTAAGCTGAACCGATTTAAAAAAATCTTTCACTAATACATAGAATGGACTTTCGGAATGAAAATAGGCTATATATTATCCCGTTTAAATCAAAGGTACATTCGTGGAGACCTAATTTGCAACCTAAGTCGGCAAATAAACGGTCGAAAAAACACGTTTCTGACGAACGCTGCTTAATTGAAAATAGATAGAAGAATATTTTCTATGCAAGAGTTGTACAACTTAATAAGATATACAAAAAAGTCCGCGACAGCATATGTCTATCTCTTAAGGTTGACTCACAGTAACCATTTTAAACTTAAAATTTTTGTTAAAAAATATTACATAACTTCCAAGGCTATTTTCAAGTATATAGTATTAATCCTTATCCAAATAATTACGTTAATTAGCTTGGTCATATATTATAGATTAAAATTGTCCTTTACAGTATATAATTCAAATGAAAACTCTAGAAGATATCACGAATTTCACATACACGCATCGCAAAATTAATAAAATATTTGCAGTGTAACCACAGATTAGGTCATAGTTACTACGAAAATATTATTATAAGCTTAGCTATGCTGTAGATCCCCACCGATCACAATCAATTTGAAGTCAATATAGTATAATAATATGATCTATTGTATAAAATAATATTCATCTATATAAATAATAATATAATATAATATTTTAAACCACCCCGACTATCTATGTATAATAGCTTTTTCCAATGACTCTAAACACGACATTTAAAATCTGAGCTGTAAGTTGGTGAGGATTTGAGTATTCTGTAGAGTCCAGGAGGCTTCCATATTCTTACAATATCGTTGAAGAAGAAGATTTTCGAATTGATCAGACCTATGAAAGTTGATTTCATAGCGCAATTAACTAGAAAACAGCTCATAATTTTATAACGATTGAACGAATTTTCATGAATCAAAGCTAAGCTAAAACTCTCGATGAAGACATCTATCAAACAAAAAAAAAACTATCAATAATAAAACCAAATCGGTTCATCCGGTTAGGTGCTAAGATGCTACAGACAGACACACAGATACACACGTTAAACGTATATTACCCCTACATTTTGCGTCGGGGAACGCCGTAAGGTTACGGCGGCAGATGAACTCCTTGGTGGTAAGCTACTTTTTGGTTGATTTAATGATTCCACTACCACTGTACGAAAACTCATGATTCATGAATGCACATAAAACTTTCATTGGTAGGTATATAGCTAGGATTAGAACCAACGACTGTCGGGTCAGAATCAGGGTAACTATCCTTTACGCCAAAGGGCCGTCCAATATCAATATGTAAGTATTAGAAAACAAAGTTCATCACTGCGTCTGTCTGTCTGTTCGCAATAATCTCAATAGCTACTGAACGGATTATCATGCGGTTTTCACCAATAGCCAGAGTGTTTATGAGGAAGGTTTAGGTGCATAATTCGTTAAGGTTTTGTGTAAATTGGATGAAATATGACGATGGTTGTTAAATATGTTCATATTTTATATTCGATGCAACAAACTGATGCAAATTTTGTAGGCATATATGTTCTACCCGTGCGAAGCCGGGGCGGGCTGCTAGTGTTATATAACATTAGTTACCATGGATATAGGCGATATAGATACGTAGTATTATTATCTTTTCTAAGCTACAGATTTGCTTTAATAGGGTATCTTGTAACTTGTTACGACTTGAATTGAAGTGATTGGTAAATAAATAATGTAGGCGTTTTTTTTATTTAAAAAAAACATTATATGGGAACTAAATCGATGGCTTTCAAAAATAAAGCAAAAGCATCGAATTATTACCTTAGTAATGGTCTGAAAAAGTAAATCTGACAAACAACCTCACTCATGTTTTCTTATAATTATTTTTCGATTGATATCTATACTATACTGCTTTCATTACATACATTTCTAACGTTTGTTATTTTCAATGACCTCTGCAAAACAATAAACAAACATAGCATAAACATAGACATCAAAGTAGGAATTGTCAAACTAGGTTTTAAAAAGCAAAACTTAAGTTCTGTGCAGGTCGTTCCCTAGACCAATGCCTAGACACGTTTTGCTCCAACCGCTAATAATAAGTTTGATATAGTATACGCTTTTTTTGTTATTTCATTTACGATTTTCAGATGTTTTACTCTATAAGTGCTGTAAGACATTGCTTCTTGCCAAATTTTATGATTCATCAAAGAACGGGCAGCACCCTATAGGTTTCAATTTCCTTTTGAAACCGCAAAATGTGCAAAAATATGTGAAAACGACATTTTGATCGCACTGACTTACAAGTTTCAGATTTGTTATTGTAGGTACACTAGGTGAGACCGGCGGCTTCGCCCCTGTTAAAAAATTTCCTATAGCCTAATCCATAGTAGTGGCTAATTGGCTATCCCTGTAGACTATACAAAATTTCAGCTAAATCGGTACAGCCGTTTGAACGTGAAGAAGTTCCAAACAAACAAACTATCTTTCGCATTTATAACATTGGTTTTGATTGGCTGAACTTGACAGTGTATTATATTTTACTACTGTCAGGAATTACTTATGTTGTATTAATTACCTATGTTGTATGTATTAATTACCTATGTTGCTATTATTTGACTTCTTATTTTCACCAAATCTTTATAAATTGTTGTCTACCCAAATATTGTTCTGTTTTAAATACAAAATTTGCTGAGTATTTAATAATTTTCTAGTACTTACTTATGTAATTTGTTTTGCTTTTTATTCAATGTAATTTCGTGTGGTTTGTAAAGTTACGTAGATATTGTTAAAATTATCCACGCAACTTTCGTCAGCGGCAAAACAATAAAGTTTTTATGGCTTCATTAATTATTTATAAATGTTTATAATGTGGTCTCTCAGTGACCTCAGAGAGACATTTGTAAATTTGTATATTAGTGTAGTACATTGTGTTTTGTAACCTTGTTAATACTTTAAAATATTTTTTACTAAATGTCTGTGTACAAAACATATTTGTTAACTATAATAAGTATACCTACTTACCTAGATTAAGAAGTTCAGTGTGTGAACTCAGAATCCTCAAACATAATATATATAAGGGACTAATTAGTTTTTGTAACTTTAAATATGCGTCTTATACAAGTATACGTCTATAGGTATTACAAATTGTTAACCAACGTAAGTTAAACTACGTAAGCATACGAGTTATAGTTTGAGGTTATATACCTATATATAGTAGTTATAACTACGTTCCTCTCGAAGTTGTTCACGAATACGTATACCTTGGGCAAATCTTGCAATTGGGTAAAAACAACTTCGAGAAGGAAGCTCGCAGAAGGATACGGCTGGGATGGGCAGCATTTGGAAAACTTCGTCGAGTCTTTTCATCGCCCATACCGCAACGCCTGAAGACGAGTCTTTAACGAGTGCTTCCTACCTGTTATTACCTACGGAGCCGAGACATGGACGCTGACAGTGCGACTGAAACAAAGAGCTGAAGATCGAGCTCAGTGGCGTGCCATAGGTGAGGCCTATGTCCAGCAGTGGACGGAAATAGGCTGATGATGATGATAACTACGTGTGTTAGGCTTCACCTCATACAGAAAAACTAGTCTTTTAAATTATGTAAGTACCTAAATTAAAATAAACCTTAATTATTGATGAGTAACAACAATACTATACTTACTATATTTTCTGTTTCAACCTTAAAATAGCGGTTAACGGGCGTTTGTTCTATGTCTGTACACAACGTGTTTATTTTTAATTAGATACGGTCTACTAAATTATTACAGAAATGGGTCTACATTGCGGTGACATCGATATCATCATCTAACAAATCAAAATCACTCAATTTAATTCTGTTCAAGTTAGTACAGCGTTTTTATGAGTAGGTACTAGGTAGGTACTTAGACTTACCTATCTTACAATCAAATATAAACACTTATCATTATCATACATTTTGTTGAGAATGTTGAGTGAGATACCTACATCCATATCCTCCAGTACAACACAATATTATGGATGGTAAAACTGTGACAAATTATCTTCCCCAGTAGTTTTGTTACCGGTACCGATAGGTAAGAGGGAGGGACAAACGGCGGGAAGAGAGCTAATATACCTAAAGCTGGCTACCTACTGACCGATGCATAGACATATATACATACCTATTATATTACTAAGGTACCTACTTACCTATGTTATTTTATTATAGGTACTTATTAATCATGAAATGATCATGAATGTACATCATTTATAATAAAATACAAATATATTTAATGAACGTCAATATTTAGAACTATAACTAGGTACCTACGTTACATAATGATAATACCAATCTTATTAATTAAAATTACCTGTGATAGGAATACTACCTAGGTACTTATATTCAGATGACTGTACCTACATAATCATCATTTCAATAAATTCTCCTACCTGGTTATTGAGTCCAGCCAGACTCCGTGCTATATTGAAAACATACATAAACAAAGCACCTAGCTCTAACAATATTATATTGTCCTACGGATAGACAGATACACATTGAGGAAAGGAGTGGGAAGGGGGCAGGGCAGGTTGTGGTACGCACGCGCACTGTGCCGAGAGTTCACACGCGCGTTCGAAACCGTGGTGGGCCTCCACGTGGTCTCCCCGCTTACCGCACGCTCCCCGTTCGGGTCGGACATTCCAACCAACCTTCAACAAACGCGCGCCGCGCGCCGTCTACACTATCATATTGTATGGTACAAACGTTTAGATAATAGGTATTCTATTAACCTTCCTACTAATATTATACATGCGAAATGTTTTTAAAGAGTTCAAAGTTTCAGATATTTATTGACGAAGCAAGTGTATTGGTAGGTACCTACTAGGTATAACATCGCAGAAAATATATCGTTTGCGCGATTCAATATCTCATAATTATGTAAAGTAAATATTAGGTAGGTATACCTACCTGCTTTGAGGCAATATTTACAAGAACTGTGCAAAATGCTTCAGCGACATCTAGCTACTTCTTTAAGTACTTACCTATAATATGATGAATGGATGTTTGTACCTAACTCTTTCACGAAAAAACGGCTGAATGAATTTAAATTAAATTAGGGATGGTAGGTAAGGTACTTACTTACAGATAATTTATAACCTGGATTAACACATAGGATATTTTTTTAATGCGAGCAAATCCAAGAAGCGCAGCTACTTATTTTAAAAAACTAGACCTACTAGACTATTCTACTACTGATTCTAGGCCAACGGGAAGTAGGTAGACTTAGTCCAACTTTTTTTAACATTTTATCAGATTATTAACTATTTCTATTTTTTTAAATGCATACCAATCTATCTATACATAATAATACCTTACCTTCTATATATTAAGCAAATAACAAGCTATAAGTAATAATACTAATATGTACCTACTTATAATATAAGTACTAACTAGGTACATATAATACATTACATCGGTGAATTATTTTTATTCTTCTCTTTATATTAAATACATTTAATCGCAAAATTATATGTAGTTGACATATAATTATGTAGATTTATTTCTTGCAATTTTATAGGTTAGAATAAAACAAAATTTATAAATATTTATGAGGACCTTATCATATTTAACTAAATCCTGCATTGTCAATTTTAATGCTTTTTATTTATTTATCTTTGATTTAAATAAGCTTCACTTTAGACAGATATACTAATCTGTCGGTCTGTAATTTTAAATGATTTTGTTCTGCACATTTGTTACTGCACAAATGTGCAGCTACCAAATTTAAATAGTTATAATTATATACTTAATAATTCTTATGTACGGTTTTTTAAGTGAAAACTTGTTGTGCTTTGACCTTTATTTTATGGGTAGTTATCGAATGAGACTGAGCCGTCACACGCTCTCATTCGGGTAAAGTCGGCTCGAGTACGGGTAAAGTTGGGTTGATTATACCAAGTTCATATCAACGCTAGTGCGGGTAAAGTCAGCTTAAGTTCGGGTAAAGTCGGGTTATATAGAGCTCATGTCAACGTTCTTTCGGGTCACGTTCGGGTAAAGCATGCTTGAAGTTCCTAACAATTCCGATAGATGGCGTTAAATCCGTTAAAACACGCAAGTGTAAAATTTTTGAGTTTTCTCTTCTGACAAGCAGTCGTAACCTAATCTAACCTACCCACTTAAATTAAAATATGTACCTAGTTACTTACAATATCAGAAAATACCATAAAAAATTGTTAAGTACAATATTTTTGTTCAGTAACTACCTATATTTCAATCTATGTATTTTTTTAATGTATTATTTAATATAATTAATACTCTGTATATAATAAGGTGTTCAATAAAATGTTTCTATACATCTATATCTGCATTAATATAACATGTTTTAATTTAAAAAAAAGTATTATTTATTCATATCTCAGTGTTTACAGCAAGATTACAGCTAAATTAAATTATTATATATTTTACATGTAAATACTTATTGAATTATCATCAGTGTCATTAGTACTGTAGGATTGTGACGCTTAACACTTTGACTGCGGCACTTTTTCGCATATTTTTTCATTTTTTTAATTATTTTTTATTTATTTTTTTTCCTAGGTGTGGCATCAAATAAAAACTAAAATCCAACAGAAGAAGGTGCACGCACCCCTTGTAAAAAAAATAATTTAAAATAAACATGTATTATATATTTTTTTAATTTTACTTCCGATACGAAAAATCGAAAAACGCACGGTGTGTGTTTTCCGCAGCGAACGAGTTAAAACCATTAATTACTTACAACCATCGAATAAATTCGATGTGTGCTACGTAACTAATTGTTAATGTCTCTTACTAGGTACTTAGTACTTAGGTAATCTATCTTAATGCAAATTGAGCTGAGCCGTTTGGCCATGAACATATTCCTAGGTCCCTTTGAGTATTTATACGCCAAACTAGGTAGGTATAGGTAAAGCAACCTATGGCTAACTAACATAAAAAGTTAAAAACAAAGTTATATGTATATAAATAGAATAATCATAAATACCTATCACTAATTATTAAGTTGCGATTGTCCGCATTTTGATTTCCATTATTTAACTTCAATACGTAAACAAAAACATAACGCGAAATAGATATCGAACAGGGGTGATGTATAGGAGCGAGCGGGGTGTAGGTCTTTTCATAGATTGTTGGCGTTATTTTTTTGGTCCCGCTTGCGCGTGTGTTTCGCAACGGCAGATTTCCGCCACCACTGGCTTGGTCGCATTCGTTCCTTGGCTGTCGGTCGAGCGAGCGTCTCGGTCTCGCTGATACCGCGACCGCAACATACAGCCAAAACCTTGTGCACAACCTACACCAACAGTGACGCCATTGTACCGAGCTTGATAGATCATCATCATCATTCGACATGATCGGTAAGATTCACGTTATTGTCACCTATATTACTGTACATGTTTATTAGATTAGATGACTTTACCTTTTGAATTTATAATTTAATTGCAGTACTTAATATTAATAGTTATAATTTACGTTCACAATGTTTACATATACATATTAGGTAGTTACTTTTAAAGGAAAGAAACTGTATAAAACACCCTAAACATTAAAATATGTCCCCGATTTAGGTACATTATATAAGTACCTAACTAAAATTAAGTCTAATAATGTACCTTTAGGTACCTAATACTATTATGAACCCATTAATATAAAATGTTATTAGTAAAATTCGATTATTCACTAAATAATTAATCAAAAATCAATATCTATATGTAATGTTATTACATCACAATAAAAATTGTATAAATTAGGTAAATTTTAAAATATAATTTATTATTTTAATTGCATAACTACAAAAATATGGCATAATATTATAAGTACATACCTATGTATTATTTTAAATAAATTAAGTCGTTTGTTTTAAATCTAAAAAGTTATAAAATAGAGAACATAAAAAGGATATAAATTAAATAAGTACATATATCTATAATGGTAGTTACATTTTAATGCCATTATTTTACTTTCTTATAAGTAATTCATAACTACTGAATATTGTTGTTTACGTTTAATTAATAATAAAATATGAAATTAGCGTGAACACAAAGATCTATTAAAATATATGTCACGAAGCAGGGTGAGGTAGGGCGTTAGCGGGGGAATACATTAGTGTGCGGGCGCTGAGGTCGGCGGCCCAGACACGTGGAGGCCTGCACCGCGGTTTCGGCAAGATAGCGCCGCGGTGCAGGCCTCCACGTGCTATCAGAGGACATTCACTCGGCTTACGCTCCGCACCCCTCTACCCGCGCAACTCCCCTTGTGGCCGTATTATGTTGGTGCATCCTGATATTCCTGAACGTTGCATGCCATACGCAACAGACAGCGTACTGTGAACGGTCGTCCCGTATATTAGAGACCTGAATCATCAGTTCTCTTCCGTAATTATGGAATCTCAGACCATATATTTAGTAAAACAATGTCGTTCTGCAGGTGAGGAAGAACGCGTTCATCAATGTGGAGAGTGTGGGCTTACACTTTCTACGCGGAGTGCCCTAACTGCTCATGCCCGCTCTCACCGTGCCAATGCTGATGCTCACCGCTGTGACGTCTGCCATAAGACCTTTGCCGTGCCAGCGCGCCTCGTGCGCCACTACAGGACCCACACAGGCGAGCGTCCTTTCGAGTGCGAATACTGCCATAAGATGTTCAGCGTCAAAGAAAATCTACAAGTGCATCGTCGCATACACACAAAGGAACGTCCATACAGGTGCGGAGTTTGTGATGCGGCTTTCGAACACTCCGGCAAACTTCATCGACATGCACGCATACATACGGGAGAACGACCGCACGCGTGTCCCCACTGCCATAAAACATTTATTCAGTCGGGACAGTTAGTGATCCACCTCCGGACTCACACTGGAGAAAAGCCCTATCGTTGCCCTGCACCCGGATGTGGCAAAGGATTCACTTGTTCCAAGCAATTGAAAGTGCATTCACGAACACACACCGGGGAAAGACCCTACACCTGTGAAATCTGCCTGCGTGACTTTGGGTACAACCACGTCTTGAAGCTGCATCGTACTCAACATTTCGGCGAGCGCTGCTACCGCTGTACAGTGTGCGATGGAACTTTTAACACAAAAAAACAAATGGATGCTCACATTTACAAAGAGCACGGTACAGATTCTGTGAGGGCGCCTCAAACGCAGCCCGCGACACCGCTGACTGTAAATAGCAATGTAATGTGTGATCTGGTAGAAGAGGTTCTGCAACAGCTGCCACCCACTCCACCCAGTTCACCACCCTCGCCACCCTCGCTGCAGTGTCCTGTGGCAACCCCCGCTCCCGTCACGCAAGCGCCGTCCCCGCCGCCTGTCTCTGTGCCGCCTACGAGTTTACAATGCACGTTTGCACCCTCGTCTTTACCACCCCGGAAAAGGAAATTAATCCCTCAACCTGAACCTGAACCAGTAGTGTGTCATACTTCTGTTATTAGGTTTGCACCAGCTGCTGCGGAATCATGAATCTGAAAGTTAAAGAACTTAAACGTCATTATTGTATAATTAATTATTAACTTCAAATATTACTATTATTATTACTTTTTGTGACTAGAAAATGCTGCTTGTTCATCTCATTAGATTTTAAGGCTGAAGTAAGTTAGTTTTAGGATTTAAAACAATTGTAGTTTCATTGCATTAGACCAGTCAAATTCGTACCATTATTTATATGTTACAGTTCAGCAGCTATATTTAGCTTTTCTTTATAAATGGATAGATTATGGATAAATTGAATGGATTTAGTGCTTAACTTTAAGAGCCGAGAAAAAGACTAGATACTCTTTTATAGATAGTGTATTAAAACTATCTTGATGCATTTTGTGATGTTGATGGCATGTTTGATAAACTTTATATCGTAAGAATTTCATTAAAATTTAATGGTAAATTTAAATATGTATAGCTATGTGTAGAATGAAGTAAAGTGAATAAAATACATAACGAATTTTATTTTTAGCCGACTAAACTTTATTCTCTTCCTTTGAAGAGATTCTCAATATTTTATATACAATCACGCATAACTTTTTATTGGATTGTCTGGGCTGTTTTGTTTTCAGCCGACTCCCAAAAAGGAGAAGGTTCTCAATTCGATTAGGGTGTCGTACCTTAAAATGAAAAAAGGAACCCTTATAGGATCACTTTGTTGTCTATCTGTGTCTGTCCGTCTGTAAAGACCCATTATCTCCGCAATGCGTAGAAGTATCAAGTTGAAACTTATACTAAATACTTGGGTCTACGGTAGATATTTTTCGGCTGAGCAAAAACCAAATCTGTAAGCCAACGCGATCAAAAGATATGACCGTTTATGTTGCATATTTTAGAATATTTTGCGATTTCACAAGGGATTCAAAACCATATAGGGTACTTCTCGTTGACCTAGAATCATACAATTTGGCAAGAAGCAAGGTCTTGAATCACTTGTATAGGAATAAATCTGAAAACCGTAAAAATGTAGTTTAATAAGTAAGACAGCAAATTTACTATTACAAACTTATTAATTTCGGTTGGTGTAGTACATTTTTGATTTTTTATGGATCGAACTGCAAAGTTAAGTTTGTCTTTTAACCTAATTTGAGAAGTTGATATGAAACTGAAAGCCTCGGTGGGCTAGTCCAATTCGACTTGGCCGCTTTTATTTATTGTACGATTGTTGGTTACCCGATTACTCCGCTAATTAAGAACCGATTTGAACATAAGACTTCCGTAACAACTTCTCAAACTAGGTTGAAGGACAAAGTCAACTTTGCAGTTCGATCCATTGAAAATGTACTGCACCAATGTATTGCAAATAATAAGTTTGTATTGTAATATTATTTTATTACATTCACATTATTTTGTTACTAAACGACAAATTTACGGTTTTCAGATTTATTTCTATATAAAGACGTTGCTTTTTGCCAAATTTCATGATTCTAGGTCAACGGGAAGTTGGCACCCTATAGGTTTTCATTCCCATGTACAATCGCAAAATATGCGACAAACGGTCATATCTTTTGATCGCATTGACTTATAGGTTTGATTGTTTCGCAGCCGAAAGAAACTGTGGACCCGAGTATTAAGTATAAGTTTCAAGTTGATATCTTTACGCGTTCCTGAGAAAATTGGGTTTTGACAGACGAACAGACAGACAGACAGACGGACAACAAAGTGATCTTATAAGGGTTCCCTTTTCCCTTTTGAGGTACGGACGGAACCCTAAATTTTTTTGATGAATTTGAAGGATTATTTTTGTCAAAAGTAGAGTTCATCGAGGGGGGACCACCCATTTAAATTTTATCAATATCTGATAAGTATCTCCAGAGATGTGGTGCTTCCGCCCTCTTTGTGTTGCAACCATGTGGAACCAACCAACTAACCAACCAAGCATGTGGGTTGCATATTACTAGTCTGTGCAAAAAGAGAACCGTCGTAGAAATTGACGTCGCGACGGTCGTCGGTCGTTTTCATTTCCTGTTTTTGTTGCATTGACAACACTGCTGTAATTACTAGTACGACTAAAAATGCTTTATACTTGGTATGCTTTATACCTACTCTTATCATTATCGTGTGCTACTAGGTAGGTATGTGCCTACCTTCCTTCCACGGAGGATAGATAGCTTCCTTACCTTTGAATATTAGTTCATCGTAACGCCACCACGGTTCTCTTTTTGCACAGAATCTAGTAGTCTTGTTAACCCCTCCAAATATACTAAAATATGCTTGTGTCTAGAGTGGGTTCACGTCTTGGTGGGGATCAAACTCACCACCTCTCGACCAGAGGCTTAGCCATTGGGCTATTGGCCACTTCAGTTATTTTAATGAAATGTGTATCTTTATTTTTTTTTAAATTAAATTATGTGTATAAAATAAAGTATAATATAATAAATATATTTATGTGTAGTAAATAAAGTTTTAAGATAGTAAATAAATTCTATTTAAGTATCACGTATCTTCTCGCGGCGCCGCGCGGTTCAGCGCGACGCCTCAAAGCACAGCCTGATGCCGCCGAATTATCTCAATGAAATGTATATCATTTTGTGTAGAAAATAAAGTTATATATTGTATCACTTCTTAAAAAGTGCGCGCCACGTCTCGTCTCGGTGTGAGCTGACCCTTACCTAACCTACGAGAAATCGTAACGTGATTTAATTTAAGAGACGATTGAAAAATCTTAAAACTTACCGATCATAATGTAATCTTTTTATTATTTAACACGCGTTCTACAGATTACTCTATTAGGCTGGCCGCACACGCACGGTTTCCTGATTAGGTTTCCTGATTAGGAATTCAGATTCGGAATTCCGTGAGATTAGCGCAGACGTTCGGTTTTTTGTATAAGGAATTTTATACGACCAGTGCCAACGCTAGCGCGAGTCTGAATGGAAATTTCCGTTCGTGTGCGGCGGCTGAGCCAAAATGTACGAGATCGCTGCGTTCGGGATGACGTCATTAGGTTTTTTTCCGTTCTAACAACCCGAACGCACGGGGAAAATTTCGAAACGGATATTAGGTTTTTTTCCGTTCGGAAAAAATAAGTACGTGTGCGCGTGTTTGAACGTTTTGTATGAAAGAAGAGCATTCAGGTTTCCGAATCTGCATTCCTGATTAGGAAACCTAATCAGGAAACCGTGCGTGTGCGGCCGGCCTTAATATGCTGTTGCTTTTGTGTTACCGATGCACTGCACAAACTCAAACCGACAATTTTAAATATTAATTCTTCACGAGCTGAGTTCCACGCGCGCTATTGTTAAAGTGACACTGACGTACGTAGCTGAAAAGATTGAAACTGAAAACATTTAGGTCCATTTTGATACTGTCTCAGTGTGGTGTGGCGACTCTGGTGTCTGTATGGTGTCTAGTTTGGTAGCTTACGGACACCACGGTGGCGCAACTTGTTGCGCCGCCATGGTGTCTCGGTGAAATATAGCCCTTAAGGTAGATATTATTTTGGGTGTTAAGTGCGTTTAATACGTATCTCTAGACATGTTTATATAAATAGGTCAATGCATGTTTAATATCAAAGCTCAAATGTGTACACTGTAACACTAAACATGGTCTAACATCATCTATGACTGTCATAATCAACATCCTAGATGACTGCTTTGATAGCTGTTAGGCTGATAAATTCTGAATGTTGGCTTGGCTTGGCATCATGGTTGGCATCACGTAATCCTCCGTGACTTTATGTTACTCCGTGGCATTATGTTGGGTATGCTAAAGTTTGTTTAGTAACAAAAGTACTCCTTGAGTTTGTTACGAAATTTGTGAAAACTAAAGCTTTTGGTGGCCACTAGTGGCCATCATACGTAGTGGTCATATTCTCTTTGGCCATCATGTGGCCGTACAGTCACATGGAAGTACGAAATACATATAAACAAGGAGGCGCCGCGATACATTTGCCTGTATCATAGACGTAATATAAAATGATGGGCACTGCAGCTGTTTTGACAAATTCAATTTAATCTTTGTTGTTATTGCTTTGTATTGTTCTACAAATGGCCCAATCGAAAGGCACCAGGGTGGGAGTGTGTCCTTGTCTAACAACCTGCTGGTGCTATATATGTTCTATACTATATGTATAGTATATATATAATTATATATGTCGTCCATACAAAAGAAAGGGACAAACTCCGTTCTAGGTCGGTCTCATCAGGGCCGTTTTGCGCAGTCAATTTATATTACGTCTATGGCCCGTATAGAAATAACTTCAAATAAACTGGCCAAGTGCAAGTCAGACTCGAACTCGTAGGGTTCCGTACCATACTACAGTATTTTATAAGATCGAGCAAAAAATACCACTATCCTTTTTCGCCAGCAAAAAATTAATAATTTTTAAACATTTTATTTCTTATAACGCCATCTAACAAATGTTTTAGGGATCGACATTTCAATATAACGCCATCTATGGGACGTTTACCTAACTAAGCGTTCATAGATGGCGTGAAATGTTGAAAAAAACACGTTTCTTTCAAAAAACTTTTTTCTATTTTTAGTATTTGTTGTTATAGCGGCAACAGAAATACATTATCTGTGAAAATTTCAACTGTCTAACTATCACGGTTCATGAGATACAGCCTGGTGACAGACGGACAGACAGACAGACACACAGACAGACAGACGGACAGCGGAGTCTTAGTAATAGGGTCCCGCTTTTGGGTACGGAACCCTAAAAAGGTGTGTACCTAAACGTCATAATGGAACTTAAAATGTCTGCCATTAATTGTCCATTGGTTCATTTCTATCTATCATCCGTGGGTTCATTGATGACCTTGATTGACTCAACCCTAGCAATGGCAGCCATTAATAGTTCCTTTATGACATTTAGGTATCCACTATCCACCTTTTTGTTATTTCGTGTCCTTATATATACAGTCCGGCAAGTATAACTTGGCGTGCCTGTGCGCCACTGTGCTTTTACTTTGTACCTGTACTTTGATAACAGTTTCTCTTGAACCACTTTTAATTACTTTTGGCATTATTGAACTATTTTAATGTAGCAGATTTATCAACAATAATGTCGCGGTAATCTCTCAAACGTCAAACACACAGTTTCAATTAAAAGAATTAGTTCCAAAAACCATCACCGCCAAGTTATACTTGTGGCACTGTACTTCAATCTACAAAACAGACTAAAAATGTGTTTTAAGTTATATTATTGCTCCACACGATTAGGGTATTCAGCCAGTGTCATGTATTAAAATTCTTCAAGTTTTTGTGTATTCAATTCATAAAGATAAGTCAAAGTCACATTTTAGGTCAAGTTGAAGCCATACTTAGGCTGAGTTGCACCATCTTACTTTAGCTATAACAAAAGTCAAAAATCTGTCAAAATCCATACAAAAACACCAGTTAATAGTTATAGTTACGGTTAAAGTAAGATGGTGCAACTCAGCCTTAGAGTTTACTGAATATTTTCATTGGACTTTTGGTGTGAACGCAAATAACATGTTTTTCAACATTGTGCCGTTTCCCTACACTCGCACACAATCACCTGCACTTAACGGTTAATAATCCACATTTATAACACATTAACTCGCAGAAATGAAAATGAAATGAAAATATATTTATTTACCAAGAAAGAATATCTTAAATAAACAGTGATATGCACATATAACAGTATTTTACAAGATGCCAGAAAAGGGAGTTATACAGCGAAGACCAAACTACGCGATGAACCTGTATTTTGGACTTCTGAGTGCGTATCTAGGTCACAATGACAACATAAATTTTAATATATAATTATAAAAAAATGTGGTTGCAAGGTGCAGTTTTTAATGTCAGACAACTTACATACCTTATTGTAAGTAGTAATGTGTGCAAACGCTGGGCTCCTACGTGCGAGTAGAGAAATAGTTCGGGGTACCGGAAGCCTAAATGTGCGCCTACAAATTATATCATTGTATTCAGGACAATTTAAATACTGTTTGTGTGCCTAAGTTGTGGCAAGTAACACGTACAATTGTCGCACCCTAAGTACGTTAAATTCTGCATAGAGAGTATTAGTGGGATATCTGAAGGGCTTTTTTTGGATAACTTTGATGAGGGCTCTTTGAGCACGTTCTACTGTTATAAAATAGCTTTTACTAGCGCTACCCCATATTGCAACACAATATTGAAATACTGATTGACATAAAGCCAGGTAAACTAGTTGTAGAACATCAGTTGGGGTGCAGTCCCTGAGCTTTTTCATAATATATATGAGTTTTCTAGCACGACTCGATAACTCAATGATGTGATTCTTAAACGTTAAGGTTTAAACGTAAGAAAAACACAAGTTTTACGAAAAAATACAATGTGAGCATACGCACTTTTTTACGTTTCCGCCAAAACTTCTTTAACGTACTTAGAATGTTAAAATACAAAGTTTATTTATTGTTGCTTGACACGAACACACAGAGAAAGTATATAGAGAGAACATTAGCGTATGAGATTGAAGTAGCTATAGAGATATAACCCGACTAAAATGATGAACACGTGATACATATGCCAGCTATAAGATAAAATGAACAACGTAATTTGGTCAGGTCATACATGACAGTGGGTGAAAGCTAATGGATACACTAGAACTTGGAGCCAGTGCTGGAGCCAGTTTTTAAAATCGCATACGCAGAGAAGGATACAAATTTGTTGTTCATCTCGCTCTCTTATATTATTGATTGTATAGTTTTAACCTTCTCATATTATAATTATTATTCGTTTATTCAATTTTACATCACGGGTCGTACGCCCGGTCTTTTGGAGGGCATTGATGGAGCCGAAGCCAACATCAAGAGGCCCTTTACAATTTTTACTTAGGTATTATTAATGCATGAGGAGGAGATATGGTAAACTATATTATTGACTATTGGGTGAGCTTATTAATGTCGGATCGCTGGTCTATGGGATGAGGTACGGCACCCACCAGTTATGCCTCATTACAAAATATTTAGGCGGATGATGACTTGCCACCCACTGAATGGGCCCCCCATAAAGGCGGACCGTTATATTGGCGCCGAGGGGCACCATTGGCGTGGATAGCTAAGGGTGTTGAGAGGTGTGCTGCACTTTCACTAAACGTTACTAGCGGCTTTATGCCTTTAACACTTCCACCCTGCAGCTTAGGTCTTAACTCTTGCGATTCCCACCACCGGCCGGCCGGTCGAGGCAAGCCGGTGGTAAGAGGCTAAATGAGACTCATTTAGCCCTCACGGGATAGGGGGTACGCGGTGTCGCCACTCACCGTCGGCTCGCCACGAAGCCGCCCCTGCGAGTATTATTATTATTATTTTAAGGACAAGTCTATTTTACTATACTCTGTCTACGCACGAACATGATTGTCTAGCTGACGCATAGACTAAGTATTAGCTGACGCAATCTTTCTTGTATTGTCTATGGTGTATTCTTATAATGTATGAATATAGCTGTCTTTACGTGGATGGAGTATTAAGTGGATGTGGCATTTAAATTCATTCATTTCATTTATTCCAAAAACAATAATCATTATTGTATAGGAATTTACATTTACATCTAAAAAACTTATTAAACTAAAATATTAACTATGACTAATAATTCAAATAAAAACTACAAATAATAAATGGAATTTAGGTCGCTGTCTGCTGGTAGAGTACCCAAAAAGCTGGCGACATTACCTCTTTGAATCGCGAAACTAATGCGTTGCCCGAGGTTAGCGCCAGGTCTTTGGTCGTGGGAGACATCAATTAGGCGTCTAGACAGCTCCCTAACAAAACCGCGTGCTTGTTGACCCCACGGGCCCATGGTTTCGACCCCAAACGGAAGAAAAGCATAATTGTCACCGATGCGCATCTATTTCCTCCGTTTGAGAGCCTCTGCTGCGTCTGCAGCTGCTCCTGCCGCCCGTGAGGTATTATGGAGATGGGAAACTGCCAATGTGTCGACGCACGTCGCATCCCACACTAGCGGCTTCCCACGACACCAAGGAACCAACGTCATGCCGTCAGGCCTCTTACCATCGTCACGTGCGATACCGTTCGGCTCTAAAATAGCCGGCACGTTGACGGTGGCAAGAGCCCGACGGATGACGTCGTTCAGTGAGGCGTGTCGAGAAAGCCGTCCCGCACTGCGACGACATGAAAGACCGTTGTGGCACCTGGTCACCGCAGCGACAGAGATGCGGTTCTGTTATGGGGATGCCCAGACGCAGTACCAACGCTATACAACAACTGTTGTTATCCATGAAAGTATCTATATTGGACGAAGGTAACACCTGCAACCAATATCCAGATTTCCGTTCGCGCGTGGCAAGTAGACGAGCACGGTCCCTACTATCTATATAACTATCCAATAGTTGTTTTGTAATATTTTACATAAGGGCTCGTCCCATTGCCGCTGCAAACGGAGGCTCCTTGGGAAGGCTTCTCCTGGGCATGCCATGGACCAGGTGTTTTGTAAATCCTGTAATACCGTGTTTGCGTCGCTTCCCAGGGTTCCGTCATCCAG
Organism: Cabera pusaria; assembly: GCA_954871355.1. NCBI lineage: Eukaryota > Metazoa > Arthropoda > Insecta > Lepidoptera > Geometridae > Cabera > Cabera pusaria. The sequence goes on from OX940887.1 coordinate 21,756,220, forward strand.
ATACCATATTTTCAATTTTGAATTTAGGCTCGAAATTATCGGATGTATAGCAAGCCCGAAGATAGCCGGTCCAAGAGTTCATCACCTTGTTGACAACCGCAGCAAGAATTAATATATTAGTCCTGTGAAGTAATTTTGATTCAGTTCCATAACATTGCCAAAGATACTTAAACATTTCCGGTATGCAATTTTGAATTTCAGTCAAAAGAGTAGTTCGGTCAACAGAGTTGAACGCATTTTTAACATCCACCTTCAAAATCACTTCGCCACCGTTGTGATTAACATATGAGCGAAGTGCATGAACGGCCGCCTCACAGCCACAACCTTTGCTGCCGAAACCTAACTGAATAGGCTGAAATTTATCAGTTAATTTTTTATGTATGTAGCGGCAGCAAACTTTAGATGCGATCCTTCTATAAGTGCAACCTACGGCTATAGGCCTGATACCGCCATCTTTTTTATTTAGAGCACATAGATTTGCACCGTATAGAATAGGAGCGATCTGTTCATGCACTTTCCCTGCTAACATGTAGTTTATAAGATCTGTGATGTCTTTTAGAAGGGTCCGGCCAGCATCTCCAATGGCACTAGACATAAGATCTTTCAAATGTTGGGGCGTAAGGCTATCCATGCCGCCGGCCGAACCATTCTTAAAAGACATCACCGCCGCTTTAACGTCTTTTTCATTGACCTGTAGTGGGTCAATCTGTGAATGAGACGAGTTGGACAGAAGCTGGGGAGGTGATTGTGAGGGCGGATGTTTTTCTATTAAAGCTGCCAAAGTTGCAGGCGTATCCAATGCGATAGTATCGTTGGTAAATAAAAGCTGAGCAGCACCTTTGAAGTCCCCATCGCTTACTTTGGATTCCACTTTGTCGTAAATGTTGTGTGTTCTCTGATGAGAAGCTGTTCTTTGGGTGACATGTTGCTGGTTGTTTACAGAGGAAATATCAAAATTAACAATAGGAGGGTCTGAACAATTGTTTTTAATTGTTGCAGTTAATGATTGTTGGGAACTAGCTGAGTGTAGGACTTGAAAAGCAAAAGACAATAAATGTTCCCAGGCGCTTTCAGAATTTTCTTTTAGAGCTTTTTGAATTTTGAGTGACAAATTTTGTGCTACATGAATTCGTGCACCGCGAGGTATACGTTTTACGACCGGTGTAGATGATTTCAATTTAGCTAAGGTTTGCCAAAACGGTTGAGATTGAGTGCGAACAGAGGGATTCGCCAAAGGTATATTAGGTGTGATTAAATGTGCACATTGAGAAAGGGATTTATGTGTTTTGCCAATAAGGCCACCAATACATTAAGGCCACGCTGACCTTTAAAAAATCGCACCTGGGAACAGTGGGGACATTGTACCAGTTCGCTGACCTCGCTCTCAACACTCCTTTGTCCAATATAGGTAACACCAGCAGACTGCGACGTACTTACAGTATTTCTTTAATGATTTGCCATCTTTACAAAATAAACTGAAATAAAAAACACTAATATAAATAACCAAATCCACATTCACTTCACTGATCACTGTCAGAATGACGGCTCCAAAGAGAAAAATAACATGACGGCTCCATCGGAACAGCGGCACAGACGCACCAGGGACGCACTATCGCACGCCCCCGCTCTGTGCCATGCAAATAATTATCTTCTGTATACCAACAGCAAAGTCGAAAGTTGTAGATCTTGTTTTATTAGCTGGTACACAAAGAACCGAAGCAACTTGTCCGAACTTATTTAGCTACTCGATATCAAGGCAAAAAGGAGTTCGAACGCCCAAGGTACAGGCCACGGGTACAGGCTTAACCCAGTTTGGGGTCCGTGGAACTAATTATACACGCGTGGTGTTCCGATACTAATCTGATTAAAGAAACTCTGCAAATTTTTAATTCAATGCATAATAATCTGTCTTGCAGATTACATTGTATGTTTAATTCTAAGCTGATTCAACATTTCTTGTGTGCATAAATTCTTGAGAAAATGAATAAATGTCATTTAAATAACAATAATAATATGAGAAGGATAAATTATACGATCATGAGAAAGAGAGTTGGACCACAATTTTTTATCCTTCTCTGCGTATGCGATTTTACTAGCTGGCTCCAGCACTGGAACCAAGTTCTAGTGCACCGTTGCATTGGTTTTAGTATTGGCATTGTGTGCAGTGCATTGGCTCTCACCCGCTGTCATGTATGACCCGACCAAATTACGTTGTTCATTTTATCTTATAGCTGGCATATGTATCACGTGTTCATCATTTTAGTCAGGTTATATCTCTATAGCTATTTCATTCGCATACGCTAATGTTCTCTCTATATATATATACTTTCTCTATGTCTGGGCTTCAAGCAATCTTTTACTATTCTTACCGTAAATATACGCATCATAAATTGTAATTTCGATCTGTTTGTAGCATTTGTTGCTTGTTTGGAGATATTAATTGACGTATTTGTGTTAACTGAGTGCTGGTTAAATCCTCAAATAACACCTCCAACTATAGACAGTTATAACGCATATTGGACACGAAAGAACCTTATCCAAAATGACAGCGTTATTGCATATGTCAATGAAAATATTAATGCGTTTGAACCACCTTTTTGGATGGAAATTATTTAATCCTTAATGAATGTACAATAATCTGTTCGTATCGCCTTCCCTGTTTTCGCAATGTTCATAACTTAATAATAATAATAATAATTAGTACCTATACTAGTACCTGTACTAGTACCTTGACTTGTCTTACGAGGTTAACGCCATGTGGGATGTTGACTCGACTAGTATTGTCCCGATAGTCGTGTCAGCAAACGGCCTAATAGCGAAGAGTCTCGACCAACATCTCAAGAGACTCTCGTTAGACGGCTGGATCAAGGGCCAGATACAGAAGGCGGTACTTCTTGACACGGCACGCATCGTCAGGAGGTTCCTTTCTCTGCAGCCCTAACCACCGGTAGCTTGGGCTCTGCCCCGCTACCGGCGGCACTCTAGGTTTAGGTTTTTTATAATGTTTTATGTTTTTATATTTGTTTTCTTTATTATTTTTATATGAAATATTGTAAAAATCCTAAACATAAGAAAAATGAATAAATAATGTGAATAATAATAAAATTAATCTAAAGATTCTATTGACAAAATCTTATGTGAAATCAGCACAAAAACAATTATTTCCACAGAAGATCAATATTGATATTTTACCCGATAATCACTGCTTCCCAGGATTACTTAAATTTTTAAAGGCTATGCATGGACTAAGACAAGGTAATAATTAACCTACCCACAAGAATTACTACATGCATAGACCACTTCATGGTCAAAACACAATGTAAATGGAAAACTATAGTATTTGAACAACAGTTAACGGATCATTCTCCAATTTTGCTTTTATAAAGAATTCTACATTTGATTATTAAAGTTATCGTGAAAGTTACACATATTAAAGTTTGTAACGGCTATTATCACGTATATATTACGTTACGTGCCGAGGCCCGAGCGTCGCGAACGGGCTTGTAGGCGGTACTCCCAGATGAAGAACTTCAAGAATGTTCGAAACTGGTCGGAGTTAATTTTCCGGTAAATAAAATTCTACATTTACAAAAAAAAACATATAGCCCATAATAAAACTCATCTGGATTTTGAAGGGATAGGTAATTTACTATATAAGGAAAACTGGAATGATCTCGACAAATTTAAAGACGTTAATTTAACAACTGAACTGTTCGCAACTAGATTTTTAAATATTATTAATAATAACTCCCAAATTAAGACTATATCGAAAATAAATCAGCCACTCAAGCCATGGATTACGATGGGTGTAGTTAAATCTATTAGAATAAGGGAAAGATTATGAAGTCTATCCCTTATTCTAATAGATTTATATATTCTCATATGAATGAGAGTAAAAAAAATTCCAAATAATATCCAACCCAAGAAAAAATTTATAAAGTATAGAGATACATGTACTATAATCATTAAACACCTAAAAATAGAATATTATAAAAATAAATTAAATAATAGCAAAAAAAAACTTGGAAGATAATTAAGGAAGTTTTTTTTTTTTAATTTTAGTATGTAATATAAAGCAATCAAATGTTTCGTCACTTGACCTATTAAACATCAGTCGTAATCCCATTCAATCACTTGATGTGGTAAACAATTATTTCACCTCAATTGGTGGGACACTAGCTGACAAAACCTTACGTATGCTCAATGAGTCTGAAAATGAGTTGGCCTCTCTCGCTTATTCACCCCAACAACCACTACATACAATGGCCTTACTGCCGACCGATACCGCAGAAGTAATTGGTGTTATCTTTGACCTCAAATCGCACAGTGCACCAGGTTGGGATAAGATAACATCAGATATTCTTAAGAAGTACCATCACTTACTTGCTGAACCTTAAGCCTTTATATGCAATCTGAGTTTTGATACGGGCATATTTCCTCAGCTTTTAAAAAAGCTGTGGTTTGTTTATGTTTTCAAAGCTGGCGACAAAACTTGCCCATCTAACTATAGACCCATTTCTCTTCTGTCTTCTCTTTCTAAGATACTTGAAAAGCTTATAAAGCGAAGAGTGATGAAGTACTTAGAGATAAACTATCTATTAAACAGCATTTAATACGGCTTTAGAGAAGGTAGATCGACAGACGAAGCAGTTTTGAGATTAGCCTTATTATCACAACATATTTACATTATGGAGATAAGTGTATTGGCACAGATTATATAATAGTTGCTACGTAACAGATACTTCACTCCCCTACAAAAACACAATACCAGCGTTTATTTCAGACAATACAAGCAAAAATGTGTCTAAGGCGCTCGACCTAGCGTTGTTATTACTTCGCTCAGCGCGCGATGCACTGCTGAGCGCCTAATACAGTAAAGGGTTGACTTAATGAAATAAAAAAAAGACTACGAATTATTTTTATTTACCTCACAAAATAACATCAAAATTCCTAACTAAGAGTCGAATTTGAAGTCGAGAAAGTCAATTTTACGCCGTTTTGTCATTTAAGTATCGTTAGCATAAAAAAATGAAACATATTATGCTTGTTTTTTGTCAAACCCGCAAAATGACTATAAAAAAACTTAAATCGTTTCTAGGATAGAATACGAATGCGCAGTTATCCCGTCATTAGAATAATAATATACGTTGCGCGCGCGTGAGCAGTGACTACCGACTGGCAGATAGTACCGGCGCAGGTGACGAAAGTTTAGGTATAAATCGCAGTAGCTATGGGCGAGTGAGGGAGGCCTGGTATAGGGGTGTTGGACCTCGAAAAAGCCTTTGACACTGTTTCCATACCAATATTACTCACGAGGCTACAGAATGTTGACATAAGAGGTTTAGCACATGAGTGGTTCACTGATTACTTGACGCAAAGATCACAGCACGTACGAGTCGATAAATATGAAAGTGAAAGCGCAGTCTGCACATTTGGCGTTCCTCAAGGTAGTACACTAGGACCAACCCTTTTTCTCATATATATTAATGAACTTTGTTGTACTACCTTGCCTGGAATGGACTTGCTAATGTTTGCAGATGATACGGTGCTATTCCTTCATGAGAAGACCTGGGATAGAGTTACAAATCTGACGGAAAAATTCCTTTCTACTGTAACACATTGGCTAGAGAACAGCTTATTATCATTAAATACTAGCAAAACTAAATATATGTATTTCAGCATAACATCTGCAGGCAGTCCCAAATCAGATATAACTTTAAAAATTCATACCTACCCATGCAATCTTAGTGTCAACATTCCCAAAAACTGTAGCTGTGATTGCTTATCGCGTGTTAGTAAAATTAAATATCTGGGTATTATCATTGACGATAAAATTTCTTGGCAAGAGCACATAAATATCCTGTCATCGCGTATTCGTAAACTCATTTACATCTTTACAACTCTTAGAGCAGTAGCTGATTCAGAACTCGTTATTCGAACCTACAAAGCTTTATGTGAGTGCCTCATAGTCATAAGGTATAGTATATGTGCATGGGGTAGTGCAGCTAAGACTCACATCTTTACCGCGGAACGTGCACAGCGTGCTGTACTTAAAGTTCTTTCATATTTACCATACCGACATCCTACCACTGCTGTGTATGAAAAAACGAATGTTCTAACGGTTAGAAAAATATTCATCTACGAAAGCCTTTAAATTTATCATAAAAAAACTATGCCAACTTTGTCGGAACCTAAAACGAGAAGAAATCAGTGCCCAGGTCCTGGCTCCAGTATAATATTTGCAAAAAAATATTTGAGATACTTGTCCCACAATTGTATAATACATTAAATAAAGCACACAATATTAGAAAAATTAATAATAATAAATTAAAACTATAATTGCTACTTATCTGAAAGCATTTGATTACAATGATATTGAGACTCTTATTTTTATTTCTATTTTTAGTAGTAAGTTAATAAATTACAAATTATTTGGCTTAAAAGCTATTAAAATAAAATATTAAAATAAATTAAAATGTTGTTAATTTACTTTTACATTGAACATAATTTACTTAGATTAATCGAATGGGAGAAGCCACTGGCTTCTGAAACACAGCTTGACTAGTTCGGGAGCCTATGGATTCAAAACACATGTACCAGAAATTATATCAATAAAGATTATTTGTATGTCTTTACGATTTTGGTTTTGGCAACGGAGGATAGATAACTGTGATAGCCGTAGATAGAATATTAAATAGACAAGACATTAGCGTATGCGAATGAAATTGCTGTAGAGACACACGACTAAAATGAAGAACACGTGACTGGCTCCAAACAATAAAATCGCATATGCAGAGAAAGATAAAACACTGTTGTCCATCTCGCTCTCTCATACTAGTGATTGTATAGTTTTATCCTACTCATATTATTTTTGTTACTTTAATGCCAGGTCTATTTTAATATACTCTGTCTACGGTGATAGCCGTATTAGCCCATGGACGGAGTATTAAATGGACCTGGCATTTAAATAACAATAAACAAGAGAAGGATAAAACTATACAATCACTAGTATGAGAGAGCGAGATGGACAACAATTTTTATCCTTCTCTGCATATATTTTATTGCTTGGAGCCAGCTCTGGCTCACACTTCTAGTACACCCATTGGCTTTCACCGCTGTCATGTATGATATGACCCGACCAAATTACGTAGTTCATTTTATCTTATAGCTGGCTAGCACTTTAACACTTTAGTCGGGTTATATCTCTATTGCTATACATTTGCATATGCTAATGTTAAATGTCTTCTCTGTTTAATTTTCCCTCTACGTATTAGCCGTATATATTACTTTACTCTATGGTGCATACTGCATCTGTCATTCTGTTCTGTCAATAGTGTCAGTCAATTCTGTCTGTCGACTGTCATCTGTCAGCTTTTCTTTCGATGTTGTTTGTAAAAGAAAATTGTTTTCTGTTTTTATAATTATATCGAGAAAAACAAATCACATCCTACCGTAAAAATGGTATGTTATATTAGAGCGTAATTACCAAATAGCGTTGCATGTCATTTTACGTGTATTTTTGTAAATAAATATTAGCTCTACCGGCTTTGCATATTCTCAAAGAAGCGTCCCTCTGTGCCGCCAAAATGTTTTCTACCGAATTTATAAGATATCTATATATTTACAAATACAAGTAAATTGTCGTTGTACCAATGCGATGCGTCGGTTCTTAAATTTTTTTTTTAATTTCAGACAATCGGCAAGAATAATAAAATGCAACAACACCTAAATTACCGAGTTCGGGTAATATTGCAAGATTCTCGAACGTTTATCGGTACTTTCAAAGCTTTCGATAAGCATATGAACCTTATACTGGGAGACTGCGAAGAATTCAGAAAAATTAAATCAAACAGGGAAGAAAAGAGAACATTGGGGTTCGTCTTACTCCGTGGAGAAAATATTGTATCGCTGACTATTGAAGGCCCACCTCCACCAGAAGAAGGTTTACCCCGAGTGCCACTGCCGGGAGCGATCGCTGGTCCAGGAGGCGGAAGGCCCGCAGGCCGTGGGTCAGGACCGGGTGGCCCTCCGCCTGGTCTGCAAGGCCCTGCGCGAGGTGTAGGAGGTCCTTCTCATCAACACATGGCTCCTGGTTCCCGCGGACAACTGTCAGCTCCTCCTCAGATGCGTGGAGGTCCGATGATGGGTGGCCCTCCTCCCGGTATGATGGGAGCTCCACCCGGCATGGGCCGTGGAGGGCCAGGTCGTGGCCCACCAATGCGCCGTTATTAATTGATAGTTGTGTTTAGTAATGTCCATTGTATGTAAGGATCTAAGGTTTAATAAGTATTTCATTGTGTTAGGGCATTTACTTACAGTCAGTGTGTTGAATCGAACATAATTACTAGTGGAAGAACTTGACAGAATTATGAAAAAAATTGTCTTATAGTTTTATGTCATAGTGTGAGTCTAAACTGTGTGTAAATTCTCTAACCTGAATTCCAATGTATGTATTTACATAATGAATAGGTACAAATTATGTTTTTGTGCCTGGATATTCTCATTTACAATGTCAGGATAGTAAGCCCCGTGGTAACACAGTAATTTAAGTAAGTACCAAATAAACATATAATAGTAAAAAGTGTTTTGTATCTGTCCAGGAAACTGGTTTTCAGTGAACTGGGTTGGCTATTAAAAAATAGATGAATACATGTAACTCTAGAACAATACATACTTTTGGTTTTGTAGATGAAGAATACTTGTGTGATGGTATGCATTGCAAAAATTGTTTTTTCTGAATTTGTTTTAAGACTACTTAAACAGAAGGCAGTAATGCAAGCTATGCCCTAATGGAATGCCCTATTTAATGATACAGGCTATCCCAGGATTAACCTATCGAGCGCCACGCTACAAACACTCCCGCCTGTATGCCAAGCGATATGGTTTTTAACAGTTTTTGTCTTCTATAGAAGACGCTGGTGTACAGGCTCCGCAAGTGCTTGTCACATATTATATGTGACTGGTGTTCAAAAGGATAAGGATGTCGCCAAATGCTTGTGTCAACATTGGGACTCCAACATCGATTATTATATTTATTACTAACCAAGAAGAAACTGAGGGAGGCCTTAGCCCTGCAGTGGGACAGTTCAGGCTCATAATAATAATAATAATTACTAACCAAACATCAATATACTTCCACCACTATATTTCATAAAAAAAACTGAAATAAACAGGCCAAGTGGGAGTTGTACTCGGCCACAAAGTATACTCTTATCTATAAAAATGGCAAAAAAACATGAGTATGTTCATATCGATGCAAAAAAATCATGCCCGTTGTATGGGAAATAAATATTTGTATTATTTTTAAAGTGAATATATAACTAAATATTCCGTGAATATTTAAAGCGTCTACATGATGTAGACGTCATGTCTATATAATTCCTTAAATATATATATATCTCTTAAATATTTTTTTATTCTGTTTTTTAACCGACTTCAAAAAAAGGAGGAGGTTTCTCAATTCGACCGTATATTTTTATTTTTATTTTTATGTTTGTTCGCGGATAACTTCGTCGTTTATAAACCGATTTTGATTATTCTTTTTTTGTTAGAAAGGAGATATCTCAAGTGTGGTACTATGGTAATTTTATCGAGGTCTGATGAATATCTCCAGAGATATGGAGATAAACACCTCAAAATTGTTGGTTGTTTTTAGTTTTTTAAACAATCTTATTAGTATTTGTTGCTATAGCAGCAACAGAAATTTTACTTAACATAGTGGTTATATTCTCTTTGATTATACAGCCTGGTGACAGACGAACGAACAGCGGAGTCTTAGTAATAGGATCCCTGTTTACCCTTTTGGAACACTAAAAAGTGTTTTAGCCTTATTAGAAAAAAATAAACTGGCCAATTGCAAGTAATGTAAGGGAGCACAATTTCATCTTAGTGCTCCCAGCCAACCTCACCTGCCCGCGGTGCGTCCTGCCGAATAGCGAACGAGGCTCTGGCGACCGACCAGTGGCGGTATAACCATTTGAGGAACATAAGATGGCACATTCTGGGGTTATGTGAAGTCCGAAGAGAGGGAGAGGATACCGTAACCTTAGAATCCGGTCATCTTATGTACTTCAGAGAGGGAGACCAACAATCCCAAGGTGGCGTCGGGTTCTTGGTACACAAGGTCCTCTCTGACAACGTCCTAGAAATCTCCAGTGTGTCGACAAGGGTAAGTAGCGTATCTTGTGATCAAACTCACCGAGAGGTATAGCCTCAAGGTCATCCAAGTATACGCACCGACTTCGGCACATTCGGATGATGAAGTGGAGGAATTGTACGAGGACATTTCCAAGGCCTTGTACACCACCCAAAAGGCCCACTTCAACGTTGTCATGGGGGATCTCAACGCTAAAGTGGGAGTACAGACAAGCGGCGAATCGGTAGTAGGACCACACGGATTTGGAAGCAGGAATCATAAGGGACAAATGCTCGTCAACTTCTTGGAGAAAGAGGGGCTTTTTTTGATGAATTCTTTATTTCAGAAAAACCCCCGGCGGAAGTGGACGTGGCAAAGCCCCGACGCTATGACCAAAAATGAGATTGATTTCATTATGACGGACAAGAAGCGTATATTTAGAGATGTCTCAGTGATCGCTAGGTTCAACACCGGAAGTGATCACCGACTGGTCCGAGGCACTCTAGATATCGACTGCAAGCTTGAACGAGTCCGCCTAATGAAATCTACGCTCCGGCCTAATATGCTCCAATCCGTGGTTGGTTCTGAAACGTTCCAGTTAAAACTGGAGAACCGATTCGCTGCCTTGGAAACCACAATTGACGTGGACCAGGATCTCGACCAAGTGGTGGGAATCCTCAGGGAGGAGGGGACGAAATTTTGCGAGACGCGAGGTAAGAAGTCTAAGATTTCAGAGGAATCTCTGCAGCTAATGCAGCGGCGACGAGAAAACCCCGCAGTCACTTCGTCAGACCAACGGGCTTTGAACAAAAAAATCTCTAAGATGGTAAGACGTGACCTCCGGAGCTCCAACACACGCTCTATCAAAGAAGCGATCGAGCGAAACCGGGGGTCAAAAGTTTTTGTTCAACAGCTGGGTCGTAGCCATCAGACGAAGTTGACCACATCTATCGGGAGTGTCGTCACTTCTAAGCCGGAGATTCTTAGGGAGGTTCAAGACTTCTACGGCCAACTATATACCTCGCAAGCGTCCCGTCCCCAACCCCAGTCCGAGGATCCTAGAGCCACTCTTACCCGCCATTATACCGAAGATCTGCCAGAGGTCAGCCTGGACGAAATTGTAATGGCTCTCAAACAGCTTAAAAATGGAAAAGCCCCCGGAGAGGATGGAGTTACAACGGAGCTCTTAAAAGCTGGTGGAACTCCAACGCTTGTACAGCTGCAGCGTATATTTAATTCCGTCCTCTTTTCGGGGAGAACTCCAAAGGCGTGGAGCAAGGGTGTGGTCGTTATGTTCTTTAAAAAAGGAGACAAGACCCTCTTAAAGAACTATCGACCCATTTCACTCTTGAGTCACGTCTATAAGCTGTTTTTGAGAGTCATCACAAATCGTCTCGCTACGCGACTCGACGAGTTTCAGCCCCCTGAACAGGCTGGGTTTCGAGGAGGATATGGCACCATAGACCACATACACACAGTGCGGCAGGTTATACAGAAGACCGATGAGTATAACCAGCCCCTGTGCCTTGCGTTTGTGGACTATGAGAAAGCTTTTGACTCTGTAGAAACCTGGTCTGTTCTGGAGTCACTGCAACGGTGCCAAGTTGATTGGCGATACGTCCAAGTACTGAGAGGCCTGTATGACACCGCGACTATGACCGTCCAAGTACAAAATCAGCCGACTGAACATATCCTTTTACATAGAGGAGTGAGACAAGGGGACGTTATTTCCCCCAAATTGTTCACCAACACTCTTGAGGATATGTTCAAGACGCTCGAATGGAAAGGACGGGGCATAAATATAAACGGCGAGCACCTCTCTCACTTGAGGTTTGCGGACGATATCGTCATCATGGCTGAAACCGTGCAGTACTTGCATTACATGCTGACCACCCTTGCTGATTCTTTTGCACGCATCAGTCTCCGGATGAACTTGGATAAGACCAAGATCATGTTCAACGAACATGTTATTCCGGAACCGATTGCCCTAAACGGAGTTCCTCTCGAAGTTGTTCACGAATATGTCTACCTTGGGAAAATCTTGCAATTTGGTAGAATCAACTTCGAAAAGGAAGCTCGCAGAAGAAGCTGGGATGGGCAGCATTTGGAAAACTTCTTCGAGTCTTTTCATCGCCCATACCGCAATGCCTGAAGACGAAAGTCTTTAACGAGTGCGTCCTACCTGTTATTACCTACGGAGCCGAGACGTGGACGCTGACAGTGCGACTGGTTCACCAATTCAAAGTCGCTCAGCGAGCTATGGAGAGGGCTATGCTTGGAGTCTCTCTGAAGGATCGAATTCGAAATGAAGTCATCCGTCAGAGAACCAAAGTTATCGACATAGCTCAAAGGATCAGCAAGCTGAAGTGGCAGTGGGCTGGTCACATCTGTTGTAGAACCGATAATCGTTGGCGTAGCGTGTTCTAGAGTGGAGACCACGGCTCGGTAAACGTAGTGTAGGGCGCCCTCCAGCTAGGTGGAGCGATGATATACGCAAATTGGCTGGCAGCGGTTGGAAACAGAGAGCTGAAGATCGAGCTCAGTGGCGTGCACTAGGTGAGGCCTATGTTCAGCAGTGGACGGAGATAGGCTGATGATGATGATGATGAATTGCAAGTCGGACTCGCACTCGTAGGGTTCCGTACCACACTACAGTATTTTATAAGATTGAGCAAAAAATACCACAATCATTTTTCGCCAGCAAAAAATAATAATTAATAAATATTTTATTTCTTATAACGCCATCTAACGTCTAACAAAGGTGTTAGGGATCGACATTTCAATATAACGCCATCTATGGGACGTTTACCTAACTAAGCGTTCATAGATGGCGTGAAATGCCGAAAAAAACACGTTTCTTGTATGGGGACCCTCTATTATTTTTAACTTTATTCTGTTTTTAGTATTTGTTGTAATAGCGGCAACAGAAATACATCATCTGTGAAAATTTCAACTGTCTTACTATCACGGTTCATGAGATACAGCCTGGTGACAGACGGACAGACAGACAGACGGACAGCGGAGTCTTAGTAATAGTGTCCCGTTTTACCCTTTGGGTACGGAACCCTAAAAAGCAGTTTGACGGTGAAGAAGTCCCAAAGAAACAAACAAAGACTGTTATTAGTACATCTGAAGTCATGGACTTTAAGTTGAAAGTTAACAGTACAGTGGAATCTCGATAACTCGAATATCAAGGGAAATGCAAAAAAAATCGAGTTATTGAGATTTCGACTTAAAAATAATTTCGAGATACAAAGGATTTAACTGCTAAAATTTCAACTTAGCAAGACGCGACTTCTATTATTTTAAGTATTTTATTTTTTAACTTGTCCAGTCATATTTAAATAACAATTTGATTTATGTTGTATGGTATACATTTTCTCAAATAAAACAGTCAAGCAACAAGTCTGACTGACAAGGAACAAACGTAAGGTACACAGCTGTGTTACTTAGAAAGATTAAAATGTGTATTATCGCTGAACATTTTATTCGAGTTATAGAGTCTAAATAATTCGAGATACCACGTATTTAGGGATTCAGCGGAAGGGAATGACATTTTTTTTCGACTTATTAAGGATTACGAGTTATAGAGATTCCACTGTATTTGAGGAGGCTGAATTCAGTAGAGGCACGGTGATGTTTGTTATATATCGAACATTGCCATGGTAGAGAAAGGCATAATTTTTTAGACTGTATGAGACACTAGAAAAGCTTAGAATACAGTTTAGGATAGTTGCTCTAATTGGATTTGCCCTAATGTCAGTTGAGATATTATAATCAGTAACGAGCATGTCCTCAGGAGATAATACACGATGCGAGATGAAACAGGCCCACTTCTAATACAATAATTTCAAACCATTCATACAATAAATCGATTAAATATTAATGGATGGATTACATATTATATACTTTCTCTATAATAAATACATATGACATAACTATCTCATACCATACACACAATGACACAAATACATATACTCACTCACACACATACAGACGCATTTCACTTACTTTTACATTAGATTATGTGTTAAAAAAAGATGTAACTAGATTCTGCGACACGGATATCCTAGTGCAGGATCTAGGGAATAAGGGATCTAATTCATTGATAAGGCTAAAAGGGCTAGACGTAAGATAAGTAGCATAATAACTTAATCTTACGTAGTATTTATATTCTCTTTGATAATGACTAAAGCTGCCATTATACTGATAATTTCACAGACCACAGAGGGGGGTTGGATAATCGAGCTCGCCCCGGCTTAGCTCGGGTAGAGCCTTAGACTAGGTCTAAGGGTAGAGCATATGCCTACATTTTTTGCATCAGCTTGGAGGCGGTGTGGGCCACCGCCCACGGCCTCGCGGTGCAAAGGGCCTCGCGCCTCACAGCCGAAAATAAATTAAAAAAGTATAGAAAATCTAAAAGTAGGTTTAATCTTTGGTCCACTCTTCAGCGCACGAAATGAATGTGAATAAAATAATCGATATTTCTAAGACTCCGCTGTCCGTCAGTCACCAGGCTGTATCTCATGAACCGTGATAGTTAAACAGTTGAAATTTTCACAGATGATGTATTTCTGTTGCTGCTATAAATACTAAAAACTGAACAAAGTTTAAAATTATAGGGGGTCCCCATACACGAAACGTGTTCTTTTCGACATTTCAATATAACGTCATCTATGAACGCTTAGGTAAACGTCTATAGATGGCGTTATATTGAAATGCCGATCCCTAACACCTTTGTGTTAACTTTCACTTAGATATCGTGCGGTAGACGTTAGATGGCGTTATAAGAAATAAGCATGCGGCTTACAACTGTGTTTGATAAAATGTTTATTAATTATTATTTTTTGCTGGCGAAAAATGATAGTGGAATTTTTTGCTCGATCTTATAAAATACTGTAGTGTCACAGTTTTACAATCATACAGTTGAGAATCGCCTTTGATGTTGAACGATACCGCCGCGGTCCGCCACCCGAGTAGGTACTTACGCTATCAGCCGCAAATGTGCAAGGGTTGTCAAAAAAAATCTACAAGCTGATAATATTAAGAGACAAAAAATGTTATTGATTTTGAATATACAATAGTACACCTCTTTAAATAAATATAATTAAGATAGTGTAAAAACTAAAACAACTGACTTTCCATTCCCCGCGAGTTAGTTTCAGTAGCAAGTTTGAGACGTTTATCTTCATATCTCAATGAAATTACAATGGGACTACCTCAGAAATGTGCCCTACCGATTAAAAAAAGAATTATTCGAATCGGTTTACTGTTGACGGAGTAATCGCGTAACATACACACAAAAAAAATCTATCATCGGTGTTGAAGAACCCGTAGCCCGTGCGCGAAGTGTAGGTAGGTATATCAAATAAACGTATTAGTAGTGTAGTGTTAAACTCTGGTTCACACAAGATCATAGTGACGTGATGCGTATGTACTTACAAACCTCAGTTTATATAGAAAATCGTTGCCTATATACCAAATATGCAATGATGCCGATAGTTTTTTTTTTTTCAAAAAGCTTATTGATGTCATTCTTTAACCTCAACTCAATTTTACTAAATACCATGTATGGGTACTTATTAATTTATAAAAAGTAAATATTATATATTACATCGTATTAATTTAATAAATGAAATCGTAGTCAGAACAAGTCACATAATTCTCGTAACTAAAACTCGCTTGCGCTTTAACACGTTCACGGCATCCCTCAACGTGCGATCCCACAAACTAAGCGAGATTGTGGGACGCGGCCCGCGCTGCCCGCCTCCCCGTGAGGACCCCGCCGTTGCACTGCGCAAGTACATTCGATTCCTAACTGTATGATTGTAAAACTGTGGTAGTGTGGTACGGAACCCTACGAGTGTGTCCGACTTGCACTTGGTTAGTTTATTTATTTTATATTCCCTGCTTTTTGTACCATCAGAGGGCCTCGCAAAATGTACTTTGTTTAGGTCTTGCGCCGCTTCCTTGTTGCGTCGAGTATGAATTGACATCTTCAACGATCATAGTCATATTTTAACCAATTCACACAAAAACTTAACGAATTATATACCAAAACTAAAAAACGCATGAACATCCGCTCAGTCGTTTTTGAGTTTATTGCGAACAGATAGACGCGGCGGGGACTTTATTTATATTATATGTAGTTATTTATCATGATCACGTAAGACATAAAGCTTTACATTAATTAGCTTTTCTGATAGTCTCATGCAAAATTATGAGCAAAATTAATTCTGAATGCCAGAATTGCGTGACTGAATTGCGCCCGTTTTACATACTACTTATTATTTTTATAATATTTTGTCGTTATTTAATGTGGCAAGTGTCTCACATACCCTATATCGTCGATGTACTGTAATTTGTTTCATTCCATTCAATGGTTGTATAGAAGAGATCGCTCCTTTTAAGCCTATAAACTCTTAAACGGGAAGTTTCATGTTAGTTGTAGAATACACTAGAGTAATCTATCAGCATTGAGTATAGAAAGTGAAAATTCTGCCAAAAAAAAGCCGACTTGAGTATATAATTCATTGCTGAATAACTACAAACTTAGGTACCGTACGGGAAAAGACAATAAAAATGTATAAGTACACAAAATGTTATTTAATATTGTTTAAATAATGTTACATTGATTAGGTATGACACGAATAACATACCTACAAAATACAATTAAATATCCATTTATATGGCAGAAACTAGAGATTTCCTTGAAACGAATACAAACTTCAACTCTATTAAAGTTGATAGCAAGGCACCAGAGGTTCAGAAATACGTGTATGGTACTCGTTAAAACCCGGTTCAGTGACAATATCCACAAGAGGGATGGCATCGTTTGCCGTCGACGCCGCAGCGGCAGCCAGCTGTAGTGTCACCTCGACCGGCAGGCCCCCAGCGCCGGCCCTTCGTCACCCAACATATCTCAGTCTTGCACGCCGAGCACTTGACCCAGTCACAGCCCCACTTCTTGGTTATGATAGCGCAGCACTCGGGGCACTCGAGCGCTTCCCCGCGAGAGATCAACGAGTTGAGCAAGGCTCGGGTGCCCTCGTCTGTTTGGCTCGTGTCTGCACTAGCAGCGGCCTCTTGCAACTTGGAGCGATGCTGCTCGCAAGTTTCACCCTCATGTATAGCCTGTAGTACAAGAAAAAATATATAATTTTTGATGAGAGCAAAGTGGTTATACCGCAGTGGATTAGGACAGCATGTGTTTTTTGTCCGAGTGAGAACGAAGTGTTTCCGTTTCACGTGGTTTCAGCTTGGATAGAAATGCTTTCACATGTCTGTCCAGATGTCCGGCTGTTCTTCTCTTCAACAGATCACATTTCTCAACAGATTTTCACGTGAAATTTTGGGAGCAGGTTCGTTAATTATATATTTTTTGTCGATTTAATTTTTCGCAAAGAGAATATAATTGCCTACTACGGTTATTTGGATGAGATATGGCGGTTGAAAACTTAAACAAAATCTTATTTCAGCTATTTCGAAAAAAACTCAAACATTAAAAAAAAAATTAAATTTCTTTTGCTGCCCCATATTATAAACTTTACTGAGATATTAACTCATTTAAAAACGAATAGGTACCTAATCTAAGTAGATATCTAATCTAACTCTGAAAACGTAAATTATTCACCTACCGAACCAAATTTGGTGGTAGTAGATAATTAGAACAAAATATTTGTGTCATCGTTTTTGTGGGTCGTAGCTTTTGTGCGCTAATTTACTTGCTTTCGATTGATAATGAAAGTCGATGATAATTGAGAGTAAGAGTATTCTAGCGTGTTCACCATCTTCGATCACATCATCGCTTACCACCAGGCGAGATAGTGGTCAAACAATAGCCTATATGATATTTAAACAAATCGCGAGGTCTACAGCTCCAAGAGCCACTAGTTTTATTTGATAACTAGTAAGTAACCGGTAAAATCAAAATTGAAACTCGCAACAATATACAAGTTAATATTCGACAGCGCACAAGTGTTTAGAGATGCATTAGCACTCTGAGTAAAATAAGGCATAGGTTCCCCGTTACAGGGCAAACTTTCATATCGAAGACTGAAATGTAAGTAGTGAGTTTCAGGTTAGCTCAAACACGATAATATAATATTATATTACCGTGGCTCAAGTGTGTATCAACAAATAGTAGGTAGATAAGTAGTAAATATACATAAGTACAAATATAATTACCTGGCACGTGACACAATTAGTGTGTTTACACACAGGGCAGGGGAACCGTCGTACTCCGGGGTCGCATAGCGCCCATCCCGTGCAATCTCGAGTGCGACAGTGAAAGGAATTGCGGGTGCCACTTTCCGCCGCAGCCAGGCCTCGGGCTAGCCATTTCTCATAGTCTTCAGGAGATACAAGAGCGCGTATTTCTCTTTCTAGCAAAACACCGCGGCATCCCATCGCCGGACACGACACTATCGGCTCTTCGCTATGACGCACTACGTCGGATAGACACTCCTTACAAAACGAATGAACGCATTCTCGCAAGACAACACCGCTGCCCGCTACGCACTCTTCCATACAAACTCCACATTCGAACACCTCTGCGTTAGAAACGAGCGCTTGCTTTTCTAGTTTCACCAGCTCGTTGTAAACATTTCCTTCTTCTTCATTCGTCTGCTCAAGTTGAGGTTTTGTTGTATCCTTTATTTCTGGAATAGATATACACATATTCTTTATTATTTTGCTGGTGACATACTACTTGACCACAAAATAGATTGCTGGAATTCTCATGATTGTTTGGGTGGTAAACGCTTGGCGTTGGAAAACTGGCACCTTACACTACGGGACTGTTAACCGATTTGTAACATCTCCACCAATGTAACCTTTAACACCAGCTAGGGATATAAAACAAATTACATACTCCAAAGTTAAGACATGCAGAAGAAGTAGACATTACATGTAACACCTTTTTTGAACAAAAACTATGCCCTTAAGATGAAATCGCGTCGTAAACTTCACCTTGCTTCCCTACTATTTGGCATAATTAACTTTAAAGAACCCCTATATTTGCACAAGAAGATTAACTGGATGTCTCAAAGGAGGTCATGCTCTCTCAGGTATGTCTCTCAGCCACTATCCATACCGCATCACCGTTCTGTCGGCTTTCGGGGCTCTTTCCGCTACTCCGCTACCAAGTGCTGGAACAATATTCCACCGCCAATCAGGAATGTAAAAACTTTAAGCTTGTTTAAATATAAATTGAAACAGTACTTGGTTGTCGAGCAGCGGAAATACGGTGATATAAATAAAGATATGTCATTCATCTAACATAATTATATTATGACATCTTGTCCACTACTTAAATATTTCCTTCTCTTACCATAAGCCATAGATCACATTTTGCATTTGTATCCAGCATTCGTATATATATATATATTTATTTCTCCTTATATCTATATATATATATATATATATATATATATATTCTATGTATATATTTATCTTTCTAATATGTATTGTATTTATATTATATTACATTGTATATAATATTTAAATTTAATAAAAATATTTTCGCGCTAGTTCATCACCCGCAGGCTTAGCTGAAAACCAGCGTCTAGGTGTGTAACCCCAGACATATGTGCTGAGTTAAGCCTTTTTGGCACCTCACTTCTCATAAACTTATTTTAAAACCTGTGTTCTTTCTTCTTTTGATGTTTTACATTATTATTATAATTAATTAAATTTGTTACTATGCGAGTTTTTGCCAAATAAAAAAAAAATAAAAATTACCTAAGGAGGTAGGTACGATTTCCATACAAAATTACCTATGATGCACAAATATGAGTAAATGGAGTAAAAACTTAAAACAAACTAAACTAACTTAACATCTAGTGGTCTTATATAAGTATATACGTCATATAAGTATATATCATGTCTTTACAAACGTTTTTCATGTTTGTGCATTATACATTACATTTGTATGGTACATTTATCAACATATTATCAGTAGTGAAATGGTACAACTGAGACAGTAATTTACCAGATTCAACAAGGCACAGATAGAACGGCGCAGTCAGTTCTGGCCCAGCTAAGGCAACGAGAGGAATATTATCATTGGAGCACAGTGTCTTGCCCACTATCCACCGTTGCATCCGCGTTGCGAGACCCAAAGAAGTCTCCGCTTGTCTTCTAAGCTCTCCCATTATTGCATCACGTCGAACGTGGAGCTGCACAGGACCTCTAGTAGCTTCCTTGTCCTCAACCCACACTAATATGCTAAAAACAAACCAAACTGATAATATAAGTTGAGGGCCCAGTGGTGTACTGGGAGAATGGTCGGCTTTGACGCCAGTGGTACCGAGTTCAATCCCCGCCGTGCACCAATAGATTTGTTGCACGGCTGGGGTTGAACTAGGCCATTGGGGCCATTGCCATTTGCCACATGCCACTAGGGCCACTGTAAAAAGCGTACATAGAAAATTAATGTGCGCTTTTCACAATGGCCCTCCGGTGAAGGATGAAAATATCGTTAAAAAACCCCTACCCCGCGTGGTGGTAGGACATTATCTAGTATCCGCCTGGCCAGCTACCATCCTCAAGTTAGAAAATCTGTCGCCAAACATGTAATGTGTTCCGGCAGCAATCCTTGAGGGCCAGTTCCCATTCTAGGGCTGGCGTGCTACCATCCTCGATCGCATCATCAATTACCAACAGGTGAGATAGTGGTCAAACGCTAGCCTATACAATATTTAAAAATATATATAAAAGTAAATGTGATAACACAGATAATATAAAATAATAGTGACCCTAATAAAAAATAATAATAATATGGCATTCGTCAAGGAAAAACAAATGTGTACGTACGGGATATCTTCATTTTCCTTTTGAACTGCTTTTGAAGTTGAAGCCTCTATTGAAAGATTGGTCGGTGTGACGGTACTTTTCGTTTCAGTATTGGATTTGATATTGTTCACAGGTTCCAATTTGGGTATAACAGGATTATTGGAACTCGTTGCACGGATTTTCACGTTTTCTATTTTTGTGGACATCGGTGTTATGTCATTCTGTTTATCATTTTTGCCTACAAGTACCTTTTCTGGAGTAAGTTGGCATTTATTTATAGAAACGGCTTCAACAGGTTCCACAACGGGTGATGATTTTTGCAGTACCTCATCAATTTTTCCTCTTTTATCTAAATTTGGTTTCGAAACGTTGGCTTGCTGATCTGATGAAGACGCTATATTTTCAGCTACAATTTGAGATGAAAATGACAAGACCGAGCACGACAATCTTAATTGCGCTAGTTTGACCGCGGCTTCAGCTGCGGCGTGCTCATCACCTTTAGCTATAGATTTCTCTAGTTGATTGATCAAGTCTCTACGTCTCATGTGTTGGTCCACGCTTCCCTTACTCGTAGACATTCCGTCTACTACAGGAGTCAGTGGACTACCCTCCTTGTCGGACTTGACTTCGCTACTTGTGTTTTTGATGTTCTCGTCTGTTTTCGTTGTTATTTTATTTGCTGTAGTACTTGTGATTATTTC
Source organism: Cabera pusaria (assembly GCA_954871355.1). Taxonomy (NCBI): domain Eukaryota; kingdom Metazoa; phylum Arthropoda; class Insecta; order Lepidoptera; family Geometridae; genus Cabera; species Cabera pusaria. Next base: position 21,777,850 of record OX940887.1, read on the forward strand.
TCTGATTTTCTCTTCAGAAGTTTTCTTGTTTTGTGCGTCGACTACAGGATTATTTTGCGAAGTAGACGGTGCAGGTTCCACAAGTTTTTGAACAACACTTGCAGTTTCTTGTTTAGCTGTTGCTTTTTCGGTTTTAACATCTATTTGCTTCACGAGATTCGGTGTTTGAGTATTCGATGTTGATGTAGTTTTTGGTACATAAATAGGGTTCAATAGCGAAGATATTTTTAATGGTGTGTTTAAATCATATTTCGTTTTCGATATTACGTTTAACGGTTTCGGATCATTTGTGTGATTTACTCTTTCTACTAGAGAAACATTATTATTTAGACCATCTTTTTTCTCTTTTGATGAATCATTTTTCGTTAACATCAACTTATCATTATTATCTTTGTCTGTATAATTCCTGTCACTTTTATTGATTACTACGTTAGATTCTCTAGTGTGCACTAACACCACCGGTTGTGTAATTATCACGCTGTTTATTGTCGTCAACACGTTTTCATTTGCCACATTTTTTAGAGAAGAAATTAATTTATTAGAAGACGCAGCTTCGGAACTACTGGTAGGCATTTTATCGATGCAAATCGTGCTGCCAATACGAAGCGTCGGCGCCTCGAATACCATAGGTGGTTCTTCTTTGGGTTCAACTTTGGTCTTTTGTTTGCTCTTTAATTGAATAACATCAGCATCGATATAATTCTTGGATCTTTTAGGCAAGCTGTCCTTCATCTCTTTTAATATTTCTTTGAGTCTCTCTTTGTCTTCAGCATTAGCACCGCTCGACGACGCGACACTCTTTCTGTTGGTATAAGAACTATTCAAATGTTTCGAATTCTTGGAAGAGTCATTCATTTTGTTAAGAGGTAGGCAATAATTACACGTTATCACGGAAGAGTCATATTTCTTCAGGCACCGCGTGCAGATCCAGGCCTCCGCATCTTGCCGCGACGAGCCGGGCGAATCGCTAAGCCCAGATGTGGGACCGTCGCTCCGCCGCACTTCTTTTAACCTGTATTTTTCTATCATCTCGGCCGCCTGTTTGTCCAGCTCGCTTATGCTGGGCAAAAGTTTAATCGACGAAGTTTCTATTGCGGAATTTCTTTTCCTATTATCGAATATCTGCTTCAAGAAACTCTTCTCGTGGCGCAGCTTTACGTCTTTGGTTTCTTTCACAGGGGAGTCCTTCTTGCTGTACTTCTCAGGCTTGCAGTCAGCGGCGTCGCGCACGCGAGCCGGCCCGGGGGGCGAGGGAGGACGGTGCATGGCGTCGCTGGCACGGGACGGCGAGGGGGTCACGTTCTCTTTGTTGTGGTCCGCGGGCGGCGGCGGCGGCGGGGCGGGGCGCTTGCGGGCGCGGCGGCGCGGCAGCGAGGCGGCGGGCGGGGGCGGCGCGCGACGCTTGCCGGGCACGTGCGCGCGCGGGCTCTCGCTGGCGGCGCGGCGGCCACGAGTCTCGGCGGCGCGCCCCGCGCTCGGCAAGCTGAGCGCGTCGTACGCGTACCCGTACAGGCCGTACTTGTGGTGCAGGGGCACGTCGCGCTCGTGCAGGCGACGCAGGTCGCGGTCGCGTACGCGCTTGCGGTATGAGTCGGTGGGCGGCGGCGGGGAGGGGCGGTGCACGGGGAGTGCGGCGCCGTACCGCGCGGGGGGGAGGAACGCGAAGCTGGCGGCGGTGGCCGCGGAGCCGGCGCTGGACAGACTGTCGCTGGAGGCGTGCTCCTCGCGCCGCAGCCACGAGAACAGCGTCCACAGGCCGCCAGACAGCGGCCGCGCGCGACCACCCTCCGCCTCCACCGCGACGCTCATCACCCCTGCAACATGCAATTTCTATAGATCAAACATAGCTTTCGGAGCCATCTCGAATCTAAATATCCTTTTCCATTGACGTGAAAATATGAGTCACTATTTTCTTTGTGTTACCGTCGAGGTGAGAAATAGTTCACATAATTATTAAACATCGTCACAGATACATGAAACCAAATTATGTCGATGCACAGTTGAAATATGTAGTGGTGTATCCTATTTCAGAGTTAAATACAAAGATCAGACAAAGCAGTTTGTTTACCAACACCAACTCCAATAAATTAGGTAGTTCTCAATGAATTATCTCGACGCAATGAATTAAATTAGGTATAAAATAGTACATAAAGACATTATGGTCTCGAGCACTAAGTATATTGTAACGGCAGTCAATTTAACACATTATTTTTAGATAGTTGAAGATAGGTACTTACGCGCTGGCGAAGTGAAGCAGTTGCAAGTTCTCAAACACCGAAACTAGATCATCGTTAACCTCGTTTCACATTTTCCGTTGATATTTCTTCGATTATTTTAATGTTAGGACACATGATATTGCATTGTTTTGTTAGGTGTACTGTTTAGTAAATATAAAAGTGCAGCGGATCGAGTAGTTTGTATCGAAATGATCACAGTAGCGTGTCTCGACGTGAACAAAGCGCTACGAGGTCGAGAGATCGCCGCCGCCCGTCCCGTGTCTAAATTTAGCAGAACTTCGCGACTCAGTTTTTGCTATTTTCATTTCATTCTCGTATTCTCTAACCGCACTTTTCAGCTTCGCGTTAGCATTTTTATCATTCAGTTTACATTCCCTGTCGTCAATTTACGTATACACTACTGAATTAATTGTTGTGTTGAAATTTAGTAGATAGGTAGTACAGTACAGATACATTAATTTACAACTAAGTTAGCTTTACGATATACGATATGTTACGTTTACGATATATACCTAAATACCTATGCATAAACCACTTTTAGCTAAAAACAGATTATTAAAGGCTATTTCGTTCATGTTTAAAGTTGAGTAAATATTTTGAATTTTCAAATATGATTAAGTAGTTACCTATAAGTAGTTTAAAAATATTTTAGGTACTTAGATAATGTTTCTTAGCAAAAATTGAATTGTATAACCAACAACTGTCGATCTTCTTACTTTCGTCTTCAACTAAATAATAACTAATCACAAAATAGAGAACAACACAATGCAATAGTATCTACATTTATTTTTACATATTCCTTTTATTTCAAACAAAAAATACAACAAGTGAATAAATCTCTTATAACTTAAGCTACTCTAATTGCCCGTTGACCCCAATCTAACGAGACAATTACATTAAATTGGATGTAAAATGTTGAAGCAGTACATAGTCATCTCACCTCTAAAAGGATTGACTCAATGACCGCCTACCCGCATCGTAATCGCACACTGCGCATTTATATGACAAGAATTTATTGGACTGGTCCTTGTGATTAAGATTATAAAGTTAATATTAAACTGACAAACAAATGCTAATCCTAGACTCGTAACTACTTACCTACGGTACAATTTGTGCCGCTTTTATTCAAATGTAGGTTTGCAGAGGAACCGTGGTTGTAGCGTAGACGCTTCGGCATCTTCTGTATATATACTCACCACGCTATCGTATTTTGTAGGGATATGACTAGTGTAGTGTAGGAGTGAGTAATACGATAAGTAGTGATAACTGATTGACATCCAATGGACGCAGTCACGCACAAAACTACAATCAAGTCTCGTGTATTCGGTAACTGCCACAGTCACAATATAGACAACCACCGCAGATCCCCAACCATCAAGTCCGGTAGACTATAGACTACCCTCTACTATAAATAGCGATGGCCAAAAGTCAAAACAAATACATTGCCATAAATTAAATGAACAATTTAAAATGTTTTGTCGTAGTGTATCGAAGAGTTACCTACACAACCAGAAACAAGGTAGTGTTACAGCTAAGACAATCTTTGTGGGACTGACATCCTACTAATATTATAATTGCGACATGTTCAATTTTAGAGTTCATGGAAAATCAAGCAAAATATCGATTGCACGATGCAGGATCTTCATACATTGAGGCCATCGAGGTACATTCCGTAGTACATTACAAGGTGTGGTTTTGCATTCTCGCCATATTTGCAGGGGTAGGTTAGGTATACAGTATACCTAACCTACCCCTGCAAATAGTATACTGTATACTTACTACTACCGAGTATACCGTATACTCCATGTATAGAATAAGAATCAGTAAAAAACCACACCTTGTATATACATCGATGATTGGGGCAATATTTAGAAGGAGAACAATGCAACATTATTTAACAATCTGTAAATGCTTTTAAATAAATTAAGTATGTATGTATGTAATTTAATTAAATATGTACATCAACCTTGGTGTTAGCAAACTATCAGTCGGTAGAGGAGTGTAGTACAACAAGAAGATTCGTAGTTAGGCATAGTAGCTAGAAAGTGGGTATATTTTATTGTTGGGCGGCTTGTTGAGTGAGTTTGGAAGTAGATGCGAGGCATTTGCAGAGAGACACGGCCTATAATGTTCGAAGCTCGGCTTAGTAACTAATATATTTAGTTTTATTGTTGTGCGGCTTGCTGCTTAGGGTCCGGCGCCTTGCTCTTAGCGGAGTGTCGGTCACTAGAGGAGTGTACCACGAGCAGCGAGGCTGCGACGCGCGCCGTCAGCTCTGCTTGGTTCAACTCGTGCGCCCAAGGTACGCGGCCCCAACGTTGTAGCTATAATAACCATTGATATATTTAGATACAGATATTTGGTGGAAATATATGGGTAATATACTTGAATAACACCTGGCCAAGAGTTACTCAGGACAGGGCTGCGTGGCCTAAGAAATGGGAGGAGGGTGGAGGAGCATGATACATAAATGACAACCATGACGAGCACAGCTAATTGTTTTTTTTACATCTTATAAGCTAGCGTTTGTCCACCATCACGTGGTAAGCGGTGATGTGGGCGAGGATGGTAAACAGTTAAACACGTTAAGCCTGGAATTGTCTTAGTCTCAAGGGCTGCGCTGCTGGACCGCACCGTAACGTTATGGCGGCAAGTCAGGCGGAACATTAAAATAATGCTTATACCACCAGCTTCGACAACATTGTAATCATTAAATATATCGTATCATATCAATCAATACCACACGCTCCACTCGAAGTATCCAAAAATAGCTCTCCAACTCCAACCCAATTTCGGACAGAATGTGGGTAATGTTTATTGAGGAAAGCTATTTGCCTATTCAGGTCAACAATATATCTATCCTACAAATGCGAGATTTTCTCATATCCAATAATAAACATACATCTGATATATTAGGCCATGATTACGTTGTCTAATGAATGAAAATAAAGCAATTCAATCCTAACCAAGTTCATCAGGACCTTTAGACTAGACAAAATCTGAATATCTGTTTTGAGTGTTTTAAAATTTGGTTAAGTTTAGTAAGAATGGAACAAATTGCCGGCTGACTTGTTTCCGAATAGCTATAACTTGGATGTCTTCAAGTCGAGAGTGAACAGATCAGATCATCGTTTTCCATCAGGTGAGATAGTGGTCAAATGATTGCTTATCAACTATAAAAAAAGTTATTAAAATATTAAAAGCTGCTCTGTGTGCACTGTTATCGTGCTTGTCTGCAGGTGGAAATGGCAGTGAGTTAAAGCGCTGGGAAAGTAGTAAAAAAACTTTAGTAAATCCACAAAGCGACATCAGAGAGCTGACATCAACGATGGATTGCCATACCTCTCACGAATTAGCACTGCTGATTCGTGAGAGGGAATCGATTCAATCAACCGAATGTGGAATGATCCGTGTTCATAAAAAAAAAGTTCCACTACACTCCCTAGGTGGCTTTTGAAGCGGATCCTACAGGGACGTTTAAGTTTGTTTATTATTTTTTAGCGAAACTATGTTGAAAATTATAAATGTTAAAAATATAGGGAATGAAAGCAGTTTAGAGTCTAAACTGCTTTCACTTTAGACATCAAAGTAAACGAATGAATAGAATACATGAGGTGTATCAAATTTACAGTGTCAGATCAGACCATTGTGTTCATTTTGAAAGCTAGACTCTTGAGTCTCCAGGAACTATTTTTTTTTAGAGAAAACCCCTCATTCCCTGTCATCAACTAAGGTGAATCTGTCACTGAACCCAAGACAGTCCATAAGTTGAATCATCAATCAAGAGTCAATTTACTTTTATAAACCTTTTATAATAGTATATTACAATACATACGTGTGACTTGAGTAGTCGATTATTGCACGGCGTGAAGTTAGCTAGTTAACTACGCCGTGCAATAATAGACAACTTAAGTCACGACTATCGTACATTATTTTATAGATAGCAGTGGGACATAAACCCGCACTTTACGCTAACGCTACGCTTTTCCATCAAATAGTTTAGTACGCGGCGTTTAGCACCCGAGCGCAGCCGTGCAATAATCGACTATTTAAGTCACGGAAAAGCGTGTGTAAAGTGCGGGTTTAGGTCACACTATGCTATAAAGCATATTGATCTATTGCCCTCAATGGACAAATTTCTAATGCACACTTTCGCGAGAATCTAGACGTTGCTTACAATTTTTCTTCATAAAAATTGCGTACTTAATAATGGCATTATAGATCAATACCCATCTTACACAACGAAGAACAGTGTGAATCAAAATTTCAATTCATAGTGCGCTTCGTCTTAATGGTGTGTCATGTCTGGATCGATGCTTAAAATTAGACATAAGAAAATCAGTTATATGACTTACTTGGTATTCCTCTTCAAGACGGGCTAGCAACACTGCTTCCTTCGGGTCGAGATGCCGTTCTATGCACGCCAACATTAGGATGGATGACTTCAGGGCTTCTACTCCAAACTTTATAGCTGTCCAAAGAAATCTTACTTTAGCAATTTAGTATCATGCCAAAGAGACGGTATTTATGTGTTTAACTGTCAATAACTGTAATCTCCAAAAATAAATAATACAAGGTGAAAGAAAGAAAAAATATAATTAAAATAGGTCAGACAAAATTGTATATCATGAAAATCTATAAAATTGTTCCCACACTTTTATCAAAGATGCGGCATTTGTGAGATTAGCGATTTATAAAAGGTTGAAAATGTTGTTTGTGCTCCACATTCGAGAATTCTAGCGTTTCATTTAGCGCACGCACCAATACTGTATCTAGCTGGAGCTTCTCATAACAACAGATCATCATGATTTTTGAGTGCGCAGGTGAACTGACTTTAGTCCAATCCACATAGTACAACCTGTCACAACCCATCTATCACAAGCGCTAACACTGAACATCATGCTGGAAAGAGGCTTACTGATAGGCAATCATTGTTGAGTGGGCGGTTCTAGCCCCATATCACAAAGTATGTACGAGGTGCATTCAATAAGTACCTAGCCTCATCGCCAGAGGGCGCTGTAGTTTCAAAACAGTTTTACCACAGTGTAGCACATTCTTTTTTAATTCTTTTTTCAAATTTTCATTCCAATCCCTTCATTTGTTTTATTTTGACAACTTATAGTAGCGAACGTATCGATCGGTTTTACAAAAATGGAAAAAGAGCAATATCGTTCGGTGATTCGATTCCTATTTTTGGAAGGGAAAACGCGCATCGAAATCAAAGAGCGCTTGGATGCTGTGTACGGTGACTCTTCTCCATCGATGGCCACCGTCAAGAATTGGTTCAACGAGTTTGCACGTGGCCGTACGTCGGTTTTTGATGAACCACGTCCAGGTGCACCGAAAACAGCTGCTACGGAGGAAAAAATTTAAAAAATCCATTGTTCTCGTTTTGGCAGATCGCCGATTGAAGGTTCGGGAGCTAGCTGAGACTGTAGGCATTTCAGAAGGAATAGTGCATCATATTCTTCACGAGGAACTCGGCATGAGAAAGCTGTCGGCGCGATGGGTGCCGCGTTTACTCACACCGGAAAACAAGTGCAACCGTGAGACCACATCGGAGACGTGTTTGGCGCTGTTTAAGCGGAATCCAGCGGAGTATTTGCGTCGTTTTGTGACCGTCGATGAAACCTGGATCCACTGGTACACACCAGAGACCAAGGAGCAATCAAAACAATGGATCCAGATCGGGGAACGTGCTCCAAAGAAGGCGCAAACTGTAAAATCGGCCGGAAAAGTTATGGCCACCGTTTTCTGGGATTCACAAGGTGTGATCTACATCGATTACCTCGAGAAGGGTAAAACAATTACAGGGCTTTACTATGCCGATTTATTGGGCCGATTCGACGCCGAATCAAAGAAAAAACGACCCCATCTGGCTAGGAAAAAAGTGCTGTTTCACCACGACAACGCACCGGTTCACACGTCTACCGTTGCCATGGCCAAATTGGTCGAATTACGCTACGAATTGCTGCCCCATCCACCGTATTCTCCAGATTTGGCCCCTTGTGACTTCTTTCTGTTTCCTAATCTGCAAAAATCTCTCGCGGGGAATAGATATGGATCAAATGAGGAGGTCATCGCCGCCACGGAGGCCTATTTTGCAGAGTTTGACAAAAACTATTTTTCGGACGGGTTAAAAAAGTTGGAGCATCGCTGGGCTAAGTGTATCGAACTAAAAGGAGACTATGTTGAAAAATAAATTGCCACTTTTCAAAAATTTTCGTTTACTTTTTGTAGGCTAAGTATTTATTGAATGACCATCGTATCGCTATAGCAGCTATATCAACAAATACTAAAAACAGAATTCATTTAAAAATCAAAGGAAGTTCCCATACAAGAAACATGTTCGACTTTATATATATATATATTTTATTGTTTGTTACCTCAGAACTCCATCAAATCTTAACCGACTTTTTAAATATTTTTTTGTTTAGGAGATTATACCTCTCGTTCCCATTCAAATTTTATTGAGATAGCAGTGCCCCGCGGCTTCGCCCGCGTTAATAACTTCATTCATTTCTTAATTATTTTTTCGTAAAAACACATGAAAAACTGAATTGGCCATATCGGTCTACCCGTTTTCAAGTTATGGCACAGAATAATGAATAGTACGTTATGGCGTGGTAGCGACTCATTTATATAGAACCCAAATAATCATATTGATATTCAAACTTTGTTTTGTTTGTTTGTTTTTTTATTCACTATTTTCATTTCACTCTGGAATTTCGAAAAAGCCTGTAACACATATTTACTTACTTATTTACAGAAGTACTTGTGAGAAGTTTCCAACAAAATAGACTATCTTATGTTGTTTCTATATAGAAACTTTGAACTCCCGTTTCATTCGTTTAAGGGGTGAATTTTGGAAAATCCTTTCCTAGCGGATACCTGCGTCATAACTCATAACAACTATCTGCATGCCAAATTTCGCCAAATCCGTTAAGTGGTTTGAGCTGTGCGTTGATAGATCAGTCAGTTAGTCAGTCGGTAACGTTTGCCGTTTATATATACAGATTTCATTGTTTACGTTAAACTGTATTTCCCTACATAGTAAATGGAACCAGGAAGTATGTTTTCTTTACTTACAAATTTCAGTCTGCACACGAATATTGAGGGAATCAAACCAAGTATGTATCTACTTAATCTACCCCATTCACAAACTAAAACCTAAAGTATCTTATCTGAGACTGCTTATAAACACAAAACTTATTGAGTGATGGGAAGACGGAGTATACCAATAGCACCAATTTCCCACTGAAACTCCTTCGCAATCTTCATTATTCCAAGAAAAAAAACCAAGTATGTAATAACATTTACTATAGAAACTTTATCACCCTGTTTAACCAATTTAGGGGATGATTTTTGAAAATTAAAGTACCTTATTATGTTTTATTTCAGGACCTACACTATCTACATTTCCAATATCATCAAAACCGATTAAGTAGTTATGCAGATACATGGAAACAGACATTCATGTATTTTCTATGATTTCTCCAGATAAAATTAAATATTCACTCCCCCTAGGGGTAGATTTGAAAGAAATAAAAAAAAAACATTATTTGTTTTAAGTTTTATTGTTTTGAGTGAACCGGACCAAGGAATAACATTTTTCATAGAAACTTTATCACCCTATGTAACCCCTTCAGGGGTTGAATTTTAAAAATCAAATTAACCTATGTGTTATTTCAAAACTTATCTACATTATATATATTATCTACGTTTCAAATTTCATTGAAATCGGTTAATTAGTTTTGCAGATACGTCGAAACAAACATGACCGGATTTTCTATGATTTTTCCAAACAAAATTCATTTTACAAACCCAGTAGGGGTAGATTTGGAAAATAAAAAAATACGTGTCTCATTATTTATTTTATAGATTACATGCACCGAGTTTTGAATGAATCGGATCAAGAAATACGTGGAAACAAACATTACTGAATTTTCTATGACTTTTCCAAACAAATCATTTTATACCCCCCTTAGGGGTAGATTTGAAATAAACTAGCCAAGTGCAAGTCAGACTCGCACTAGTAGGGTTCCGTACCACACTACAGTATTTTATAAAATTGAGCAAAAAATACCACTATCATTTTTCCCCAGCAGAAAATAATTTTTTTTTTATAACGCCATCTAACGTCTAACAAAGGAGTTAGGGATCGACATTTCAATATAACGCCATCTATGGGACGTTTACCTAACTAAGCATTCATAGATGGCGTGAAATACCGAAAGAAACACATTTCTTTTATGGGGACCCTGTATTATTTTTAACTTTATTCTGTTTTTAACCGACTTTAAAAAAAGGAGGAGGTTTCTCAATTCGACCGTATATATATATTTTTTTTTTTTTTATGTTTGTTCGCGGATAATTTCGTCGTTTATGAACCAATTTTGATTATTCTTTTTTTGTTGGAAAGTATACATCCCAAGTGTGGTACCATGTTAATTTTATCGAGGTCTGATTAGTATCTCCAGAGATATGGAGATAAACATCTCAAAATTGGTACTGAAAACTAATAACGCAGCATTGAAGTCGGTTCTTTTTTAGTTTTTAAACGATATTATAGTATTTATTGTTATAGCGGCAATAGAAATACATCATCTGCGAAAATTTCAACTGTCTAACTATCACGGTTCATGAGATACAGCCTGGTGACAGACGGACAGACGGACGGACAGACGGACGGAAGAAAAATCATCATTCAAGCCCCCTAAGGGTAGTTTTGAAAAAATGAAATACCCGTGTATCATTATTTGTTTTATAGATTATATGTACCAAGTTTTGAGTGAATCGGGCCAAGGAATACGTGGAAACAAACATTACTGAATTTTCTATGACTTTTCCAAACAAATCATTTTATACCACCCTTAGGGGTCGATTTGAAAAAATAAAAAACACGTGTCTCATTATTTGTTTTGATGTTGGCTTGAACCGAGTTTTGAGTGAATCGGACAAAGGAATACCTACGTAAAAACAAATAATACTGAATTTTTATAATTTTTACAAAAAAAAACATTTTCAAGCCCCCTAAGGGTAGTTTTGAAAAAATGAAATACACGTGTATCATTATTTGTTTTAAGGTTTATTTGTACCGAGTTTTGAGTAAATTGGCCCAAGGAATAACATTTTTCATAGAAACTTTATCACCCTATTTAACCCCTTTAGAGGATGATTTTCAAAAATAAGATTAGCCTATGTCTTAAGTTAGAACCTACACTATCTACGTTTTAAATTTCATTAAAATTGGTTTAGTGGTTATCGAGATACGTGGTAACAAACATTCACACACACACACACACACACTTACTTTCGCATTTATAATATTAGTAGGACTTACATGTGATGTGTTTAGCAAATTTAAATTTTCCACGCTTTTTTTGCATTTTTTATATAATATTTTAACACATGTAAGACTATTTTATTTACAAAAAAATATTTAACATACAACACCAGAACAATTTTTTTTTTTTTTTTTTTTTTTTTTTTTTTTTTTTTTTTTTTTTTTTAAGAAAAGATTACTGGCAATGTGGGTCGCACATTACTAGTATTCTTGTTAACCCCTCCAACTAAGCTAAATATGCTTGTGTCTGGAGTGGGTTCACGTCAATAGTGCAATGGGTGGGGTGGGGACCGAACTCGCGACCTCTCGATCGCCAGTCCGACACCCTATCCATTGGGCTGTTGCCGCTTAACAATAATGATTCGAAGTAAATTTATACCACATGTATATTCCTTATTGGTTATAGAGATGGGTGAAAACAAACATGACTAAATTTTCTATGATTTTTCCAAACAAAATTCATTTTACACACCCCTTAGGGGTAGATTCAAAAAATAAAAAATATGTGTCTCATTATTTGTTTCAAGGTTTATTTGTACCGAGTTTTGAGTGAATCGGACCAAAGAATACGTGGAAACAAAGTACAACATTTTCTATAATTTATCTACAGAAAAGTCATTTTAGACACCCCCTAGTAGATTTGAAAAAATAAAAATCCCGTGTCTCGTTATCTTTTTTAAGGTTTATTTATACCGAATTTTGAGTGAATCGGACCATGGCATACTCATTTTACACACCCCCTGGGGGTAGATTTGAAAAATTAAAAAACACATATATCATTATTTGTTTTAAGGTTTATTTGTACCGAGTTATGAGTAAATCGGCCCAAGGAATAACATTTTCCATAGAAACTTTATCACCCTATTTAACCCCTTTAGGGAATGATTTTCAAAAATAATATTAGCCTATGTCTTAAGTTAGAACCTAAACTACCTACGTTTCAAATTTCATTAAGATTGGTTTAGTGGTTATCGAGATATGTGGTTACAACACAATTATCTCCGGAGATATGGAGATAAACAATAAGCAAATTGTATACTTTGATGACATGATTATTACTTTGAATATTGCGGCATGTGAAGTTGGTTTTTTTTTTTGTACATAAATGATGTTTATTCTTATTAAATATTGTGCTAAGGTACGGAACCCTACCAGTACAAGTCCGAATAAACTTGGCCAGAACTGCTTGTTATGTTCCCTGTATCTTTTCTTCTTACTAGGTACATATAAGCTACCTGCATAGACTTAGTACATTTAATACAAACTGTAATACAAACCATTGAGTGCATCAAAGTTGTAAGACAAGAAGTGTCTGCCAACTAGTGCCCTTGTTTCTGAGCTAACCGGAGGAGGTTCCAGCCCAACAGAAAACTTCTGGGTCACATTGAATCTCTTTTGAAACCATTCGAGAATGGGAACCCATTTCTTCTGCTGTAGTGCCCACAGTTCTGGTTCTTCCTGAAACAAAATACTTTAATAAGCCCATGTTTTTCTGTATGTATACAGGTTTGGCATAAATTAATAGATATTAAAACTGTTAAGACAATTCACAGAGTAATTTCATCAACCGGCATAACTCGCTCGTAACTAGCCTTAAAGCTCTTGAAATCCATCTATATTTTATCAACTTATATTTTCTTCAAAAAGGAGTAATTCTAAGTACATTCCACATAGTCCGCAGGTTTTTGTCGCAGGACTAATATCATAGAACCACTATTTTCATTTTGGTTAAAAGCAAGAGAGAACAGTGTAGCACCTTGGTAATGAAAATGAAAAAAAAAAAAAAATTATATTACCTCAAGTGTTAAGGGCGTAAAGCCGCTAGTAGTGATCAGTGAAAGTGCAGCACACTTCTTGACACCCTAAGCCATCCACGCACCAATAAAATGGTTTGCCTTTATGGCGGGGCCCATTCAGTGGATGGAAAGTCACCGACCGCCTAAATTTTATAGTTTTTATATCTCCATACACAAACTATAAGATAAGCAGTTGTAAAGGGCCCTTTTGATGATGGCTTCGGCTCCATCGATGCCCTCCAAAAGACTGTATACGAACCGAGAAATGAAATAAATATTACCTCAGAATGAAATAGCAGGGTATCCGTGGGTAAGTATTCCAGTAGATGGCTAGCTATATCATGTTTAGACAGCTTGCCTGGATTGTCTAGAGCTGTGTTACACAGAGCTGTCTGAAAAATACATTATATTTCAATAAATATAGCTTAATCAATTTTATAAACTGTTAGCTATCTTGAAAAACCTACTGTTCCTAGTGGTCATAGACAAGTCTGGCCTAGGTTTCGCTGGATAAATGACCTGCAAGCAGATTTGCATGAACTTCGAGCCAGTAACTGGCACGAAGAGGCACACTCTCAATCCGGAGGCCAAGGTCCACTTCATGAGCCAGCAGTGTAAGTAAGTAAATTAGCTACGAATAGTTGTAGATAAATAACAGCATCAAAAATATATCCTATTCCATAGTATTTGCTGTCCTGTTATTTTATAACCGACAGATTTCTATAGGAGCATTCATGGGTGATTGTCCACAAGCGGTAATAACATTATGTTCCTAAATTGCTACTGAAAAGTAGCTAAACCACCTTCAAGGAGAAATTCTACCGCCATAACCTTATGGTATTCTCTGCAGCAATTCGGCAGCAAAATCTCTTAGAGTCGGATCATTCTAGGCCTGTCGTGTTAACCATCTTCTAACGCATCATCGTGTTTGACCGCTTTCTCGCCTGGTGGTAAACCAGGCAAGTTAGTGGTCAAACACTATCAAAATATCAAAATGAAAAAAAATTACAGTATTATGATACCCTATAAACAGTTTTAAGACCCAGAGATGTATGAGGATAATATATGGAATTATAGACAGATGTGATAGTTCAATAACCGTACCAAGTGCATTGTTGGCCGAGAGACAGAATCGGTTTGAGCGTCCCATTCAGCGGCAATAGCACGCGCGAGTGCCTCATTGCCGACTGTCAGTACTCTACCATTCGGGGTTTTTAGTCGCCGGTGATCAAGAGTTACCTCCCATTTATTGTCATTTTGAACAACTCCAGTTCCACGGAAGAAACGTTTTCTAGTAGCTGAAATTTTAAAGACACATTCATTAATACATGCTTTTAGTTTTTTATAAATAATAAATAGGCTACAATCGCACCATAACTTTGGAACCGATAACACGCTGAGCATCTTGCTTTCAGTATATTTGTAGCTATTGCTTGTACAGTAAACATGTTTTTCATTTATCCAATAATAAAATATAAATGTTTGAGAAATTTATAAACAAATATTATATTGGAGAAATTTATGCAGTAGCAGTCAAGTCAATATCTATCACAGATTACTATATGTGTCAGAGAATATCTATCTATCTATCTCACAGATAACTGTATATTAGTCCGAGACAGATAAGACAGTGCTAGGTTAACGATTAGTTACACAAATATACGCCAAGCGCTAGTGTCGCCTATTGCTCACAGAACCTAGAGATGTTCCACATTATGACGATGACCATAAAATATCGATAGCGTAGTGATGTGCTACGGATTTTATTGTGTATGACCGATTTTATTATTTACAAAGTTCATTAATCGTTTTATGATACGTAACGAAGGAAAGGTACAAATAAAATTACATATTATATTTTACATTTTATTTCTATTTTCCTCTTAACCTATGGGCTTTAAATTTTTCTAACGCAATTTGTTGAGGTGCACACATCTGTCTTACAATTTTCTCCTGTTAAAATTTTGTTTAGTATGTTGCACCAATTATGTACATGGGTGCGTATCATTAAATTCATCAACCAATCTATTACTTCATTTTTGTGATGTGTACACCCTAACCAATTCACATCACATTTCCTATAAATTTCTTGTTTGATTCGTTTTTTAAGAAATTTCTTGTAGGCATACTTATTTAAGAAATCATGGATGAGGCCCGAGATATCTCTCATCATCATCATTAACAGCCTGTACTCGTCCACTGCTGGACATAGGCCTCTCCTATGGCATGCCACTGAACTCGATCTTCAGCTATTTGTTTCCAACCGCTGCCAGCCAGCTTGCGTATATCATCGCTCCATCTAGCTGGAGGGCGTCCTACGCTTCGTTTCCCGAGTCGTGGTCTCCACTCTAGAACACGTCTACCCCAACGGTTATCGGTTCTACGACAGATGTGACCAGTCCACTGCCACTTCAGCTTGCTAATCCTTTGAGCTATGTCGATAACCTTGGTTCTCTGTCGGATGACTTCATTTCGAATTCGATCTTCCAGAGATACTCCGAGCATAGCCCTTTCCATAGCTCGCTGAGCGACTTTTAATTGGTGGATCAGTCGCACCGTCAGTGTCCACGTCTCGGCTCCGTATGTCATTACAGGTAGGACGCACTCATTAAAGACTTTTGTCTTTAGGCTCTGTGGTATCGGCGATGAAAAGACTCGACGTAGTTTTCTATATGCTGCCCATCCCAGCTGTATTCTTCTGCGGACTTCCTTTTCGAAATTGTTTCTACCCAATTGCAAGGTTTGGCCAAGGTAGACATATTCTTGAACAGTCTCGAGAGGGACTCCATTTAAGGCAATCGGTTCCGGAATGACATGTTCGTTGAACATGATCTTGGTCTTATCCAAGTTCATCCGGAGACCGATGCGTGCAGAAGAATCAGCAAGGGTGGTCAGCATGTATTCCAAGTCCTGTACGGTTTCAGCCATGATAACGATATCGTCCGCAAATCTCAGGTGTGAGAGGTTTTCGCCGTTGATGTTTATGCCTCGTCCTTTCCAGTTCAGCGTCTTGAACATATCCTCTAGAGCGTTTGTGAACAATTTGGGGGAAATAACGTCCCCTTGTCTCACACCTCGATGTAAAGGGATATGTTCAGTCTGCTGATTTTGTACTTGGACGGACATAGTCGCGGCTTCATACAAACCTCTCAGCACTTGCACGTATCGCCAATCAATTTGGCACCGTTGCAGGGAATCCAGAACAGACCAGGTTTCAATAGAGTCAAAGGCTTTCTCATAGTCCACAAATGCTAGACACAGGGGCTGGTTATACTCTTCTGTCTTCTGTATAACCTGCCGCACAGTGTGTATGTGGTCTATGGTGCCGTATCCTCCTCGGAACCCAGCCTGTTCAGGGGGCTGGAACTCGTCGAGATTACGCGCGAGACGATTTGTGATGACTCTCGAAAACAGCTTATAGACGTGACTCAAGAGTGAAATAGGTCGATAGTTCTTTAATAGGGTTTTGTCTCCTTTTTTAAAGAACATAATGACTACACTCTTGCTCCACGTCTTCGGAGTTCTCCCCGAAAAGAGGACAGAATTGAAAATACGCTGAAGCTGTTGTAGCGTAGGAGTTCCACTAGCTTTTAAGAGCTCCGTTGTGATTCCATCCTCTCCGGGGGCTTTTCCGTTTTTAAGCTGTCTGAGAGCCAACACAATTTCGTCTAGGCTGATATCTGGCAAATCTTCGGTATGGTGGCGGGTTAGAGTGGCTCTAGGATCTTCAATATGGGGTTGGGGACGGGACGCTTGTGAGGTGTATAAGTGGCCGTAGAAGTCTTTAACTTCCCTGAGAATCTCCGGCTTAGAAGCGACGACACTCCCGTTAGATGTGGTCAACTTCGTCAGATGGCTTCGGCCCAGCTCTTGAACAAAGACTTTTGACCCCCGGTTTCGCTCGATCGCATCTTTAATAGAGCTTGTGTTGGAATTCCGGAGGTCACGTCTTACGAGCTTCGTGATCTCTTTGTTCAAAGACCGCTGTTCTGACGAAGTGACTGCAGGAGTTTCACGCCGCTTCTGCATTAGCTGCAGAGATTCTCCTGAAAGCTTAGACTTCCTAACGGCACCTCGCGTCTCACAGAATTTCGTTCCCTCTTCCCTGAGGATTTCCACCACTTGGTCGAGATCTTGGTCAATATCAACGTCGACTGTGGTTTCCAGGGCAGCGAATCGGTTCTCCAGTTTCAGCTGGAATGTTTCAGACCCAACTATGGACTGGAGCATGTTAGGTCGGAGCGTGGACTTCATTAGACGGACGCGTTCAAGCTTGCAGTCGATATCTAGAGTGCCTCGGACTAGTCGGTGATCACTGCCGGTTTTAAACCTAGTGATCACTGAGACATCTCTAAATATACGCTTCTTGTCCGTCATAATGAAGTCGATCTCGTTATTGGTCATAGAGTCGGGGCTTTGCCACGTCCACTTCCGCCGGGGATCTTTCTGAAAAAAAGAATTCATCAGAAAAAGCCCCTCTTTTTCCAGGAAGTTGACGAGCATTTGCCCCCTATGATTCCTGCTTCCAATTCCGTATGGACCTACTACCGATTCGCTGCTTGATTGTACTCCCACTTTAGCGTTGAGATCCCCCATGACAACGTTGAAGTGAGCCTTTTGGGTGGTGTGCAAGGCCTTGGAAATGTCCTCGTACATTTCCTCCACTTCATCATCCGAGTGTGCCGAAGTCGGTGCGTATACTTGGATAACTTTAAGGCTATACCTCTCGGTGAGTTTGATCACAAGATACGCTACCCTTGTCGACACACTGGAGATTTCTAGAACGTTGTCAGAGAGGACCTTGTGGACCAAAAACCCGACACCGCCTTGGGATGGTTGGTCTCCCTCTCTGAAGTACATAAGATGACCGGATTCCAGGGTCACGGTATCCTCCCCCTCTCTTCGGATTTCACATAACCCTAGAATGTGCCATCTTATGTTCTTCAGCTCCTCTTCGAGTTGTGCCAGATGTTCATCAAGCGGTAGCGTGCGTCCGTTGTACGTTGCCAGTGTCAGTCGGTGTTGGCGGCCTACCGTAGCCCGGGGATTCTTAGCACCCCCTGCCCCGCCGTTACCATGACCGCCGCCTTGGCCAGGAATAGCAGGGCGACCGGGAACTGGGGGCCGTTGTGTGGTTGTGTCTGCCATGAAGGTTTTGCCCAAATAATCACCACGCGCTGGGCAGTCGGGTTGGGTGATCGCAGGACGTAGCTTCTCGCACCAGTGACGCTGCTGCCCGTCACCGGTCTGTGGTATTTAGTTACGCCGCTTGGAATGGTTATACCGCCATTGGTCGGTCGCCAGAGCCTCGTCAGCAGATCGGCAGGATGCACCGCGGGCAGGTGAGGTTGGCTGGGAGCACTAAGGTGAAATTGTGCTCCCTTACATCCCAACTATATATAGAGATATCTCTATACAACATTAAAAATCTCTTTGATGGATAAGTTAGATTTTTTCGTTTTAAAAGGGTGTATTCGCGTTGCTCGATCCATCTGTGAAATATATCTGTTTTACTTTGTGTATATGTCTCAGAGCATCTCCTACAATCACATTTTTTTGTCACTCTTCTGCACATATATCCTGCTGTATATGCAGAAGAGTGTACGCGCAATCTCTCATTAACTGGATTTAGTGATTGGTTTATGCTAATGTTGTGGGTTGTTGTGGGTCCACTACATACAGCATTTTCTTTATCCTCATCCAATGTTGATGAGAAACTCTTATCAACATTGGATGAGGATATAACATTTAAAAAATCTACAACTGTATCTCCTTTTTCTTCCTCACAGTTTGCGTATATTGAATGTGGACCCATAACGTTGGACATTAGCAATGACTTGAATCCATTTATGAAAGTATTCGCGTCAGGATTGACGTTTCTGTAGTTGATGGCTCTGATCCTACCAAAAAAATTCTCCAGAGGATCCTGATTTATGTTTCTTGGATAAAAATATTGTATGTCAAATTATTCAAACAACAGTTTACACAACCTTTCAAAACTTTCCAAAGTTGTAACCCATCCATTAAGAGATGGAACGCGAACCTTATAGGTTTTGTTATATCTGCGAGCTCTCTTACTAGATTTATCTTAAAATTGTTTATTTTTCAGTGTTTCTTTCGCTTCAGTCCAAAATTTGAAGACATGATGAGAGTTAGGTTTAATGGGTCCACGTAGTTTGCCCCGGACAGTGCTCCCTCGCGATCCATTCACACTATCGAATAATTTGTCCATAAATTCTACAGCTTCGCCTGTTGTGGCCATTGTTGCACTCACATTTTCCCCTGAGGCTGTAGTTTCTGAAATAATAAATAATTATATTTACTTTAATAAATAATAAATAAATAATTACATTAACTTTTGTGCATTAGTATTTAGTTTAAATTCAATTTCTTATTAGTATAGCGTTTAGGGTGTGATTTTATGTATGTATGTTGATGTGTCTAACAAACAAGCATAATTCTTTAATGTACATGCAGGCCAATGGTAAAATGTTTAACTATTAATAAAGTGGTTTACAATTATATTTTCACATGCTGCGAAACTGACATACCTCTTTCGCTTCTTCCACTAATAATTATTATAATACCATTTAATAAGCAATGTTATATAATGTACATTGACAACAAAGTAAAAACTTACTGAACAATGCAGTGTATTTAAGCATTCCACTGATGGTTGCACTCAGTGTTTGGGCAGCTACACTAACTTTCATTTTTTTCATTTTTGCTGCATAAACATGTTGTTCCGTTAGCTTTTTGTGCATCCTAGTATGGCCTAGTTGACAATCAGAGTCAAACACAGTTTCTATATCCATCCAAGAGGCAATTTTGCCTCTAAAAACCATATCTTTTGTAAGAAGATTGTTTCTGAGGCTCTTCAGTAAGTGTGGGGGATCATATACCACACTTAACTGTTGTCCTGACACTTCAATAGTTCCATCTGTAAACAAAAAACTATTAGTTTTTATGGGTCATTGTTACCCACAGGAAGGTCATTGTTGTCTTGCTATGTACACGTTAGCTTAGACCTTAATATACCTAATCTCTTATCTGTATATATAAAAGGCAAACGTTACTGACTGACTGACATGACTGATCAATCAACACACAGCTCAAACCACTTAACGGAATGTGCAAAAATTTGGCATGTAGATAGTTATTATGACGTAGGTATCCGCTAAGAAAGGATTTTCCACAATTCGGGGAGGGGGTTCAAAGTCTGTTTAGAGTCTTTTTTATTCGAAACATCACACAAGTACTTGTGTAAACAAATAAGTAAATACATATTTCAGGCTTATTCAAAATTCCACCCTAAGAGGGTGAAATGGGGTAACAAAGGCTGAAAATCAATATTATTTTTTGTCACGCTATAACTTGAAAACGGGTGGACCGATATGGCTAATTCTGTTTTTGATGTGTTTTTATGAAAAAAAGGTATTTTTACTAAAAAGGTATTTGTATTAAAAGTTTTATATAAATTAAAAAAGTTTTTAACTTGAGCAAAGCGGCTACACAGCTAGCAATCTCAATTTGAAATCCCAAGGTACACAAAAACTTTAAAATAGATATATATATATATCCTAGCTTCGCCCGCGTAATAATATTCTATAGACTAATCCATAATACTGACTATACAAAGGCAAAATTTCAGCTAAATCGGTTCAGACATTTGACCATGAAGAAGTCAAACATACAAACTGATTTTTGCATTTGTAGTATTGGGATTTGGGTGTTGATGTATGTAAATAATTTTAATTATATTATTAACTGAATATAAACTACATGTAGAATTGAAAGCTCTTAATCGATTAAATACTTTGTTTTCATTACATATTGTAAAACAAAAATAGTTTCATAGCATAAAATAGCATTTTTAACCAACTTCATAAAAAAAGGAGGAGGTTCTCAATTCGCCGGAATTCTTTTATTTTTATGTATATTCACCGATTACTCGAAGATGCCTGAACCGATTTGGAAAATTCTTTTTTTGTTTCAAAGGGTACCCTTCCCAGGTGGTCCCGTTTAAATTTTAACGAAATCAGCCGGGCCGTTTTTAATATATCAACTTTTGTATTACGACGCATTTACTTATCTTTTGACGACTTACTCGAACTACTGGCACAAATTATGTAATAGGTACTGCGTCTACTGGCTACTTTGACTAGCGCGACGTTTGAAGTCGGTTGTTTTAGTTTTTTAAACGATCTTAAATTATATGTTGTAGAAAACACATGCCCTACTTCAACTGGCTCGCGAAATGCAGACCTCATGGAAATTGACCCAAATCACTCCATATTAACATTGGAAGCAGAATCAACAGGTAAATGTTTATCTTAATTATCTGTAAAATTTTTGAAATTTCAAATTATCATTGAGTCAAATTTTACCCAGATTGGTTCAGCCGCATTTTCATGATTGAATAACAAACTTAAAGACTTTTAAATTTATGATATTAGTGGAATTTCGAATAATATTGCTATAAAAGATAGTTTGATTGACAGTAAATGTTAAGAGGGAACGTGGGGGGCACATTTTCATACAAATGTATTCCCCCGTTTTCTCCCTAGAAAATACTTCTAGAGCAAAATTTTTTTCTACAAAATATTAAAGTCTGCTGTAGCTAGGTCCCTATCATTTGCTTTTTTTGAAAAACCTATTGCAAAAAGAAATATAAGCCTTTTAATCTCCTCTTTGAAATTTTCGCAGGGTCATATTTCTATTTGTAATTTGCTGGTCAAAAACAGCAAAAGACAGATAGTAGCTACAGTACACCTTGATATTTTGTAGAAACAAATTTTGCTCTATTAGTATTTTCCTGGGAGGAAACGGGGGAATACATTTGTATGGAAAAGTGCACCGCGCATTCCCTCTTATGACATTTGCTCGGGTCCCTAACGCGGGTCTCAGGTACCTGATATTCCTGAAGCATTCTTACTAATCAATTGTTTTTTTCTACTCTTTACAGATTTGATTTGCAATGTGGATCAAACTAAATTGAAACAAAAACCGCCAAAAAAAATTATTACGCGGAGAGGATTAGGTATGTAGATTATGTATATTTTTTATCATACAAACTTACAGTAAGAACTAAGCTGTACCCTAGAGAAAGAAAAATTACGTGTATTTTTTAGGGTACCGTATCTCAAGAGGTAAAAAAGGAACCCTTACAAGATCACTTTCTTGTCTGTCGGTCTGTCTGTCTGTATGTATGTATGTCTGTCTGTCTGTCTGTCTGTCTGTCCATCTGTCTATCTGTCCGTGTGTCACCACCAATTTTCTCAGGAACGGGTGGACCTAGCAAGTTACAGTTTATATCAGATACTGAAGTCTATAGTCCCTATTAGGTGTATAAAAATCAAGATCCTGAGTCAACACGATAATAATTAAGTTTCCATATGCCCCGCGAGTCAATTTCAGTAGCAAGTTTGAGACGTTTATAGTCATATATCTAGCTATACTTATCAGATCTCGATGAAATTACAATGGGACCTCGGAAACGTACCCTACCGATTAAATAAAAGACAATTCAAAAATTATTGAAAAAGTTATATACAACATAATATACTCTTATCTTGAAGACCAAAATCTGCTATGTCCAAACCAATACGGTTTTAGAAAAAACAGAAACATAAATATGGCAATCTACAACTTTTTAAATTGTGTATTGGAAAATATGGACAAAAGAATACCAAAGGTAGCATTATTTATGGATATGTCGAAGGCATTCGATCACGTTAATCACAGCATATTACTCCAAAAGCTCAATTTATATGGGATTAGAGGTAAAGCCAATCAGCTTATAGAGTCATATCTGAGTAACAGGATCCAAGTGACCCAGATAAATCGCATATGTCTTAGAAGCAAAATTGATAAAATCTTCTCATCTCAGTCGAGGACGCTACGTTCTGGGGTTCCTCAAGGTAGCATACTGGGACCGCTACTCTTTCTCATATACATAAATGACTTGCCAAAAATTACGAAGCATTCAATGACTCTATTCGTTGATGACAGTACGGTATTATTTAAGGGTGATAAACAAAATCTTCCACAGCTAAACATTGACATTAACAATACATTGACATCTATAATTAAATGGTTAGACATGAATAATTTAAAAGTGAATATAAATAAGACTAACATAATTAATTTTAGACAAAGACCGAATAAGCTGCACAATCTTGACGTAAACTATGAAGGTTATTCTATAGACGAAATTGACTGTACTAAATTCTTAGGGTTACACATAGATAATAAGATGACTTGGAAAAAACACATAGAGAAATTAACTAATCGACTGACGCAATTCTCATATGCTCTTTATAAACTTAAAAAAAAATCCAATGACACGACATAACTCACAGCCTACCACGGTCATATAGCCTCATTATTAAGATATGGCGTTCTATTTTGGGGCAATTCAACTGACAATATTACGCTATTTAAACCGCAAAAGAGATGCATTCGGGCGATGTGTAGTTTACAACAAACTGACTCTTGTAAAAAATATTTAAAAAAATTAAAAATATTAACTTTGCCAAGTCTCTACATATGTGAGTCCATTCTTTTTGTTCAAAAAAATAGTCATCTTTATGGAAAATATCCCGCAGGATCGCGGAGAGAAGCTAAATTACGTCGTCCTGGTTCTCAGACAACACTATTTAAAAACAATATTCTCAACATGGCTCCCACTTTATATAACAAGCTGCCTGCATCAATCAGAGACATATCGAATATTCATGTGTTCAAAAATAAATTAAATAATGTTTTAATTAGCAAGGCATACTATACGGTGCAAGAATTTTTAAATGATAAATCTTCAATTTGAAATTTAATTGTATTATTACTATTTTAATTATTGTAAATTATTATTATTGTAATACTTTTTATATTTGCACGCCAAATGGCAGAATGTAGCGGTTACTTAAAATTGTACTAACACTATATACCTATGTTCGCAAATAAATAATTTTGATTGATTGATTGATTGATATCTTAAAGGCTAGCGTTTGACCACTATCTCACCTGTAGGTAAGTGATGATGCGGTCGAAGATAGTAAGTACGCTAGGCCTAGAATGGGAACTGGCTCTCAAGGATAGCTGCCACAACACATTAGATGTTTTTGGCGACAGATTTTCTAACTTGAGGGTGGCCAGGAAGACATTAGATAGTGTCATACAACCATGCGGGGGTTGTTGGTTTCTTAACGATGTTTTTCCTTCACCGGAGGGCCACTGTGAAAATGCACATAATTTTTTTGATAGAAAAACGTATGTGCCGTACAGAAAAACCTGAAAGCTAAACCTATAGTGTAATGGACGCCTAAGCAAAGTATTTTTTCAAAGCCTATATTGTCAGGTTATACTAATCAGTTTAATTATTATTAATAAATTATATTATATTATATATATTATTATATATATATATATATATTATTATTATTATATTGCTAAAAGGAGTGTGCTCAAACTGGAGACAGCCCATTGCCTACTACTTTTGTGAGGGAACAACTGCAGCTGCTACAGTTGTAAGAATATTAAAAGAAGTAGTCACAAAAGTGTTAGAGTCAGATTTAATACCATTAGCACTTGTATGTGACCAAGGCTCTACATTTAGAACAGCTATAAATATGCTTAAAATGGATACTGAACACAAAAGAATTTTAAATGAGGAGCATGATAGTGAGTAAATAAAAATATCCTTTACAAATAGCCTTTCTATGCAAATTGTCATTGTTGTTATCTGCAATAAAAGTCCTACGCCTACTATAGTAGTTGGATTTGAATAATTATTAAATCCAAGTAACTTGTGAGCTTTTTTATTCTTATAGATTTAAAAAAGCTTTTTTATTGTTGACTGACCACTAGACGATGTTACCTAAGATGGAAACCTGCTTGTTTAGCAAGTTCAGACGGCAGTGAAGCGAGATGTGTACTAAGCCTACCACCAGTGGTCACCAATTTAGCACCATCCAGAGAGCACATTATATGCTAGCTGTGCAGCCGCTTTGCCCACGTTAAAAACTTTTTTAAATTTATGTAAAACTTTTAATACAAATACCTTTTTAGTATAAATACCTTTTTTCATAAAGACACATCAAAAACAGAATTAGCCATATCGGTCCACCCGTTTTCAAGTTATAGCGTGACAAAAAATAATATTGATTTTCAGCCTTTGTTACCCCATTTCACCCTCTTAGGGTGGAATTTTGAATAAGCCTGAAATATGTATTTACTTATTTGTTTACACAAGTACTTGTGTGATGTTTCGAATAAAAAAGACTCTAAACAGACTTTGAACCCCCTCCCCGAATTGTGGAAAATCCTTTCTTAGCGGATACCTACGTCATAATAACTATCTACATGCCAAATTTTTGCACATTCCGTTAAGTGGTTTGAGCTGTGTGTTGATTGATCAGTCATGTCAGTCAGTCAGTAACGTTTGCCTTTTATATATACAGATAAGAGATTAGGTATATTAAGGTCTAAGCTAACGTGTACATAGCAAGACAACAATGACCTTCCTGTGGGTAACAATGACCCATAAAAACTAATAGTTTTTTGTTTACAGATGGAACTATTGAAGTGTCAGGACAACAGTTAAGTGTGGTATATGATCCCCCACACTTACTGAAGAGCCTCAGAAACAATCTTCTTACAAAAGATATGGTTTTTAGAGGCAAAATTGCCTCTTGGATGGATATAGAAACTGTGTTTGACTCTGATTGTCAACTAGGCCATACTAGGATGCACAAAAAGCTAACGGAACAACATGTTTATGCAGCAAAAATGAAAAAAATGAAAGTTAGTGTAGCTGCCCAAACACTGAGTGCAACCACCAGTGGAATGCTTAAATACACTGCATTGTTCAGTAAGTTTTTACTTTGTTGTCAATGTACATTATATAACATTGCTTATTAAATGGTATTATAATAATTATTAGTGGAAGAAGCGAAAGAGGTATGTCAGTTTCGCAGCATGTGAAAATATAATTGTAAACCACTTTATTAATAGTTAAACATTTTACCATTGGCCTGCATGTACATTAAAGAATTATGCTTGTTTGTTAGACACATCAACATACATACATAAAATCACACCCTAAACGCTATACTAATAAGAAATTGAATTTAAACTAAATACTAATGCACAAAAGTTAATGTAATTATTTATTTATTATTTATTAAAGTAAATATAATTATTTATTATTTCAGAAACTACAGCCTCAGGGGAAAATGTGAGTGCAACAATGGCCACAACAGGCGAAGCTGTAGAATTTATGGACAAATTATTCGATAGTGTGAATGGATCGCGAGGGAGCACTGTCCGGGGCAAACTACGTGGACCCATTAAACCTAACTCTCATCATGTCTTCAAATTTTGGACTGAAGCGAAAGAAACACTGAAAAATAAACAATTTTAAGATAAATCTAGTAAGAGAGCTCGCAGATATAACAAAACCTATAAGGTTCACGTTCCATCTCTTAATGGATGGGTTACAACTTTGGAAAGTTTTGAAAGGTTGTGTAAACTGTTGTTTGAATAATTTGACATACAATATTTTTATCCAAGAAACATAAATCAGGATCCTCTGGAGAATTTTTTTGGTAGGATCAGAGCCATCAACTACAGAAACGTCAATCCTGACGCGAATACTTTCATAAATGGATTCAAGTCATTGCTAATGTCCAACGTTATGGGTCCACATTCAATATACGCAAACTGTGAGGAAGAAAAAGGAGATACAGTTGTAGATTTTTTAAATGTTATATCCTCATCCAATGTTGATAAGAGTTTCTCATCAACATTGGATGAGGATAAAGAAAATGCTGTATGTAGTGGACCCACAACAACCCACAACATTAGCATAAACCAATCACTAAATCCAGTTAATGAGAGATTGCGCGTACACTCTTCTGCATATACAGCAGGATATATGTGCAGAAGAGTGACAAAAAAATTTGATTGTAGGAGATGCTCTGAGACATATACACAAAGTAAAACAGATATATTTCACAGATGGATCGAGCAACGCGAATACACCCTTTTAAAACGAAAAAACTTATCCATCAAAGAGATTTTTAATGTTGTATAGAGATATCTCGGGCCTCATCCATGATTTCTTAAATAAGTATGCCTACAAGAAATTTCTTAAAAAACGAATCAAACAAGAAATTTATAGAAAATGTGATGTGAATTGGTTGGGGTGTACACATCACAAAAATGAAGTAATAGATTGGTTGATGAATTTAATGATACGTACCCATGTACATAATTGGTGCAACATACTAAACAAAATTTTAACAGGAGAAAATTGTAAGACAGATGTGTGCACCTCAACAAATTGCGTTAGAAAAATTTAAAGCCCATAGGTTAAGAGGAAAATAGAAATAAAATGTAAAATATAATATGTAATTTTATTTGTAGCTTTCCTTCGTTACGTATCAAAAAACGATTAATGAACTTTGTAAATAATAAAATCGGTCATACACAAAAAAATCCGTAGCACATCACTACGCTATCGATATTTTATGGTCATCGTTACTTTTATCGTATAATGTGGAACATCACTAGGTTCTGTGAGCAATAGGCGACACTAGCGCTTGGCGTATATTTGTGTAACTAATCGTTAACTTAGCATTGTCCTATCTGTCTCGGATTAATATACAGTTATCTGTGTGTGTCATCTCATGTCATATGATCTATCTACAATACCCAGTTCACACCAGTCAATTCTAGTCGTTCAACTCAGTATAAAAGTTACTCTATGGTTCAACTGACGAATCGCAAGCGATTTGAAAGGTGTAAACAGGTGTGGCGACCTCGCCTTATTTTATAATGTTCGAACTCCTTGTTGACAGCTTAATTTTCTCATCCGATATATTTGAATGTTTTCATATGTCGATGGTAGAATTAGTTGTCAGGGATTCTGACATTATTTTTCAGTAGTAACATATTTTTTCGTCAAGCAAAAGGCGTTGATAAGAATATAAGAAATTATTAAGTTTCGCGTGTTCTCAGCATGAAAAGCTGCTGAGATACGTTGAATGTATATATAACATATTATATCCAATAAACAATGTTAAAGTTATAATAAACATCAAGCATTATTATTCTGCATTTCCTGAGTAAAAGAATATATCCGGTCCACTTCTGCGTAAAGGACCGCGCACTAAAAGATAAGTACCCAGACCTTCCTATTAATCTAGAAGAGGACCTTTCTCTGTTCTTCCCCGGCTCTTACGCCTCAGCCGTAAAACGCCGGAACTGCAAGTGCCATCCCATTCCTGTCTCCATATTTAAGTAGCAGTAGATAGGGTTGGCACACATAAAGTAATTGGGATTTCCCGGGAGTTTTCCCGGAGGTCCCAAATTCTTCTAGATTAATAGGAAGGTCTGGGTACTTATCTTTTAGTGCGCGGTCCTTTACGCAGAAGTGGCTTGTTTTGGCTGCACAACAGGTGCAGGTTTTAAATGAATTAGCGTTTTTAGCGGATAGATTAATGGACATACAGGTACAAGGTCCGTCCCAGGTTTGCGGCACGCGCGCAGAGACCCCGTACCCGTCTTCGGAGCGATCGGAGATGGAAGACTTAAAAGAACAAATTTCAAAGTTGACGGGGATGGTTGCGACTGTCATGCAGGGACAGTCGCGTAGTAGTAGGGCTCATAGCCCGAACAATAATAGGCGCGACCGTAGCCGCAGTAGGTCGCGTCCAAGAAATACCATGCTATGCTGGTACCACGATAGGTTTGCCGCTAAGGCAACAAAATGCGTGAAACCTTGTAGCTGGCAACAGGGAAATGCGAGCCGCGATCGATAGTAGCGGCGATCGATCGCGAGTTTAAAAGTCGTAGGTTGTTCGTTAGTGATCATGCAACTAAAATAAATTTTTTAGTAGATACAGGTTCGGATATCTGCTGTTTCCCGCGACGCTTAATAAAGGGTCGTTTAGGGGAGAGCGGGTTCGAGTTGTTTGCCGCAAACCAGTCATCTATTAAAACCTACGGCACAACCACTCTTCATTTAGACTTCGGTTTAAGAAGAGAGTTCACTTGGAACTTTGTAATCGCGGATGTTAGCACTCCAATTATTGGCTCAGACTTTTTGAGCCACTATAATTTGTTACCCGACTGCCGTCGACAACGGATAATCGATGGGGTTACCAAACTGAACGTTGTAGCAACTGCAGCAAACGTTGCGCAGTCCAGTGTTAGGGCCATCGTACTCCCGAGTAACAGTTATACGGATTTGCTTTCAGATTTTCCCGATATTACGCGCCCACCAGGAATTGATAGGGTAGTCAGACATTCGACTAGGCACCACATCGAAACAACAGAGGGACCACCTATTTCGTGCAGACCACGACGGCTGGCCCCCGATAAACTTCGTGTGGCGCAGCAAGAGTTCGACGCAATGGTTCGAGCTGGTACAGCTAGGCCTTCGGATAGTCCTTGGTCATCACCCTTGCACCTAGTTTCTAAAAAGGATTCAACCTGGCGTCCGTGTGGCGATTACCGGATATTAAACGCGCGAACTATTCCGGATAGATATCCGGTTAGGCATATCGGTGATTTTGCTAGCAACTTAGCTAAGTCAACAGTATTTACGACCGTAGATTTGGTTAAAGCTTACAATCAAATTCCCGTATTTAAAGGGGATATTTGCAAAACTGCGATTATAACACCGTTCGGGTTATTCGAATTTCCCTACATGACATTCGGTTTACGAAATGCAGGTCAGACTTTTCAACGATTTATCGATGAAGTCGTGCGAGGCCTCGATTTCTGTTACGCATACGTTGATGACATCCTGGTACATTCCGTGGATAAGCCGAGTCATGCGGAACACCTCAAAATACTGTTCGGTAGGTTACGACAGTTCGGTGTTGTTATTAACCCGGCAAAGTGCGTTTTTGGTACATCTGAGGTTACCTTTTTAGGTTATCAGATCAATGCAGAAGGCACAAAGCCGCCTAACGAGCGAATACAAGCGCTCGCAGAGTTCCCGCCTCCTAAAACTGTGCAGGGAATGCGACGTTTTTTAGGAATGTTAAATTTCTACCGCAGATTTTTACCCGGTGCAGCGAAATATCAGGCACCTCTGGTTGATGCGATTTCATCCACTCAAGGGAAAGGTACACAACCATTCCCTTGGACGGATGCCTTAGAAAAAGACTACATAGCTTGTAGGGATAGCCTCACATCAGTTACCTTGTTGT
The DNA here is from genome assembly GCA_954871355.1 of Cabera pusaria. Classification (NCBI taxonomy): domain Eukaryota; kingdom Metazoa; phylum Arthropoda; class Insecta; order Lepidoptera; family Geometridae; genus Cabera; species Cabera pusaria. The sequence continues at coordinate 21,808,448 of OX940887.1, forward strand.
CACACCCTGATAGTAACGCGCAGTTAGGTTTATTTACCGACGCGTCAGGTACTCATGTAGGCTCGTGTTTACAACAACGTAAGAGCGAGAATGAGAGTTGGCATCCCTTAGCCTTTTTCAGTAAAAAATTAACACAAAAGCAGAAGGAGTGGCCCGCTTATTATAGGGAACTCCTAGCTGTTTACGAGAGTGTTCAGCATTTCAGACATTTCTTGGAAGCGCAACATGTGACCATATTTACGGATCACAAACCTCTAATTTTCGCGTTTAAACAGCGAAGAGAAAAGTTACCACCGGTTCAATTAAACCAGTTGAGTTTCATTAGCCAATTTACCACTGATTTCGTGTACGTTAAAGGCGACGACAATGTAGTGGCAGATGCGATGTCGCGCATAGAGGCAATTTCTCTCACAGACGACTACGCTGCTCTGGCTGAAGCTCAGAAGGTGGACGAGGAACTTGTTACGTTGCGAGCAGATTCTTCTTTGAAATTAGAATCTGTTCCTATTCCAGGAACGGATATTTCTGTAACTTGCGATGTATCAACGGGGAAACCGAGACCGTATTTACCCGCATCCTTTCGACGGCCTGTATTTCTCAGATTGCACAATCTCGGCCACCCTAGCGCGCGCACAAGCGCACGCCTGGTCGCAGATCGTTACATCTGGCCGTTACTTAGGAAAGATTGTATGTCTTGGGCACGTTGTTGTGTCTCATGCCAGCGTAGCAAAATTACCAGGCATGCTTCATCTCCGTTAGGCAATTTTGCCAGCACAAGTTCTCGTTTTCAGCAGGTACATTTAGATATAATCGGACCGATGCCGCATTCAAACGGTTTTACGTACTGCCTCACCGCAATCGATAGATTTACGAGGTGGGCAGAGGCATGGCCGATGTCATGTATCACTGCTGAAGAGGTAGCAAGTACCTTTGTCAACGGGTGGATTTCGCGATTTGGTGTACCACTCGTTGTCACTACTGACCAAGGCAGACAGTTTGAGTCTACCTTGTTTAATGAGTTGTTACAGTTTTGCGCAACTAAGCGAATTAGGACAACCAGTTATCATCCGCAAGCTAATGGGATGGTAGAACGTTTACACAGACAGCTTAAGGCTGCTTTAATGTGCCATGCAGAGACATGGAGTAAAGCCTTACCGCTGGTTCTGCTAGGTATTAGAACAGCACTCAAGGAAGACTTGAAATGTTCTGCTGCCGAGTTATTATATGGAGAGCCTTTGAGACTTCCAGGGGATTTCGTGGTACCATCCTTGCCAACCAGTGATAGTAGTGCGCATGATTTTTTGGCACAGCTACGTAAGGTTGTGGCAGATCTTCGACCAATTCCTGCGTCTCGGCATTCGTCTCCTTCAGTTTTCACTTTTAAAGAAATGTCGACCACTACGCACGTGTTTTTACGTGACGATACGGTCCGACGTTCTCTTCAGCCACCCTATACTGGACCATATAAGGTCCTCAGTAGAGGGGCAAAAACCGTCACGATTGATGTGGGGGGAAAAAGGCAGGAGGTAAGCGTGGACAGAGTTAAACCAGCACATCTCGAGGCTGAGGATGATCATGTATCGACCTCAGTGCAACCAGGCAGCAACCCATTGGACGTACCTCTCACGGTGCCTGTTCCTCCGGTCGGAAATTTAATTCCATTGCCTGCCTCGAAGGAGTCTCCTCCACCAGCCTTGGATCCTGTCGTTTCGACGCGTTCTGGACGTCGAGTCAAATTTAGGGATGTTTTGGATCTGTGAATCCTTAGTCCCGAGATAATTTGAGTTTTAGTTAATGTAAATTGTTATTTTGTATAATTTGGTTGACCTGACGTCCCGAATTTCAACTTCCTCTATGGTCATCACAGATTTGTTTGATTCTGAATGACTATGGGACAATTTTGTTCATCCTTCCGATTACGGGCGGCCTCCCTTTTTGGTGGGGATGTTCGTCTTCGTGGGGGGGTGATGTGGCGACCTCGCCTTATTTTATAATGTTCGAACTCCTTGTTGACAGCTTAATTTTCTCATCCGATATATTTGAATGTTTTCATATGTCGATGGTAGAATTAGTTGTCAGGGATTCTGACATTATTTTTCAGTAGTAACATATTTTTTCGTCAAGCAAAAGGCGTTGATAAGAATATAAGAAATTATTAAGTTTCGCGTGTTCTCAGCATGAAAAGCTGCTGAGATACGTTGAATGTATATATAACATATTATATCCAATAAACAATGTTAAAGTTATAATAAACATCAAGCATTATTATTCTGCATTTCCTGAGTAAAAGAATATATCCGGTCCACTTCTGCGTAAAGGACCGCGCACTAAAAGATAAGTACCCAGACCTTCCTATTAATCTAGAAGAGGACCTTTCTCTGTTCTTCCCCGGCTCTTACGCCTCAGCCGTAAAACGCCGGAACTGCAAGTGCCATCCCATTCCTGTCTCCATATTTAAGTAGCAGTAGATAGGGTTGGCACACATAAAGTAATTGGGATTTCCCGGGAGTTTTCCCGGAGGTCCCAAACAGGCTTTCAACAAAATTAAAGCGACTAGAATGGTGTCAACAGAACGTCTTTCAACTTTAGTCGCTTTCAAATTTCAGTTGACAGCGATTTGACTGGTGTGAACCCGTGCTTTCAAAATTCAAATCGCTTTTAATTTTCATTATCCATTCCGGAGGTAGAGTAGTAGTGTTCTGTCTGTGCCGGAGAGGAGCAATGAGCATGAACTTGCTACTTATTGCGCATTATTCGCAAACATTGTTTGGATAAAAACCCTAGGTTGTGTTACTATGGAAGTGAAATTGTAAGCAAAAACAGCAAAAAATATCCACTTTTAATGTATTGAAATAGTTCTCAGTGTCTCTTGCAATTAGTTTGTATTTCAAAATGGTTAGAAATTGTTGTGTGCATAAAAATTCATGACTAAAAGCTATTATGTTCCGTTTCTCGTGCAAGCAATGTGATAAGACTCTGCAATTAGTTTGTATTTCAAAATGGTTAGAAATTGTTGTGTGCATAAAAATTCATGACTAAAAGCTATTATGTTCCGTTTCTCGTGCAAGCAATGTGATAAGACTCAAGACTCAATTTGTGGTTAAAGTTCTTAGTTCATTACATGTGACCAGAGAAAACTTATCATTGACATTGTGAAAAACAGTAAAAAGGCTTTAATGTATAAAAAGAAATACTTCAAACAATCATTTCTTGTTTTATTTATTTTAATTTACATATAAAATACAGATAAATTATAAATATACCCAACACAAGCATGGCTTTATGGATGGCATAATAATGGCTTTGTGTTACTTTACTTTCCCATTTTAATCTCAATTATAGTTATTTTTATATAATCAGACATTACAAAAAATAATGTAATTTATTCTTCTCATTATGGCTCCACGCGATTAGTGTATTTAGCCAGTGTCAAGTTTTATGAATTCAGACACTGACATGTTTTGAAATGTGACTTTGACAAAACTTGACAATATTATTTACTTGACACTGGCTAAATACACTAATCGCGTGGAGCCAACATGAAACAAAAATAAAAAAGTACTCTGAGGTAGTATCGCTATTAATTTGAGCAATGTAGAGTTTAAATATTTTTTCTGGTCGAGTTGATCAACAGTGTGAACACGTACATTTAAAATCGCTTTCAAATTTTTATTGACTGACTAGAGTTGTTCAACTAAAATCGCCAGGTGTGAACCCGCTATATGTTTGTATCTAAAGTTGTATTTAGTTTTTCGGTTTCATTATGGCTCCAGATGACGATTAGTGTATTTAGCCAGAGTCAAGTATTAACATTTTTCAATTTTTTGAGAATTCAAGTCATAGAGATGGTTAAAAGTCATATTTCAGGTCAAGTTGAAGTCAATGTCTAGTCCAAGTCATACCCTCAGTAAAAATGTGGACTTTACTGAAAATTTTCAGTGGAATTTTAGTGAGAACGCAAATAGCATGTTTTTCAACATTGTGCTATTTCCTTTCACTTGCATACATTAACCGGCACTTAACGGTTAATAATCCACATTTATTACACATTAACTCGCGGAAGAACATAAGTTTTCGGAAAAAATACAATGCGAGCACACACACTTTTCCACGTTCCCGCCAAAAACCCTAAGTTGTATTTAGTCGTGGATGGAATATTAAGCGGATGTGGCATTTAAATAACAATAATAATATGAGAAGGATAAAACTATACAATCACTGATATGAGAGAGCGAGATGAACAACAATTTCTTATTCTTTACCTGCGTATGCGATTAAACTGGATCTAGCAATGTATGGAGCCAGTTTCTAGTGCACCCATTGGCTCTCACTCGCTGTCATGCTATAACCCGACCAAATTAAGTTGTTCATTTTATCTTATTACTAGCAGCCCGCCCCGGCTTCGCACGGGTAGAACATATATGCCTCCAAAATTTGCATCAGTTTGTTGCATCGAATATAACATATTAACATATTTAACAATCATCGTCATATTTCAACCAATTTACACAAAACCTTAATGAATTATGCACATAAACCTTCCTCATAAACACACTGGCTATTGGTGAAAACCGTATGATAATCCGTTCAGTAGCCATTGAGATTATTGCGAACAGACAGACAGACGCAGTGATGGACTTTGTTTTATAATACTTACGTAGTGATATTGGACGGCCCTTTGGCGTAAAGGATAGTTACCCTGATTCTGACCCGACGTTCGTTGGTTCTAATCCTAGTTATATGCCTACCATTGAAAGTTTTATGTGCATTCATGAATCGTGGGTTTTCGTACAGAGGTAGTGGGATCATTAAATCTACTAAAACTGGCCAAGTGCAAGTTGGACTCGCACTCGTAGGGTTCCGTAACAGTAGAGTATTTTATAACTTAAATTTTTCGGTACCAAAAACTTAACTTTGTTTTTAATAGAGTTTGTATAAAAAACAAAGTTATCTTTGCGGTCGCTATATCTGAAAACTGCTGACTGTATCTCGTTCAAACCAATTTTCGTTGAAACTTTTTATTGAGATCTACAGAATATATTTTTTCTAGATTTTTCACTCCATTACTTAAAAAGTAAGAAGGGGGAAGGGGGGACACACACATTTTTTTACTAAGGCCTGAATTCTTCCGTCGCTGACGTCGGTCGCGTACATACGCGGCGCGTAGCAACTCGCGCGCCGCTGATGTCAGCGTCACAGTGTGGTGCTATATAGAACACAACGTATATTCGTACGCGCGACCGACGTACGCGACCGACGTCAGCGACAGAGGAATTCAGGCCTCATAGCGTTCTATAGCGCGTCAGTCGACCGCCGTACGCGGCGCTGACGCGCGAGACCGACGCGCGCCATACGCGGCGCGTAGCAACTCGCGCGCCGCTGATGTCAGCGTCACAGTGTGGTGCTATATAGAACACAACGTATATTCGTACGCGCGACCGACGTCAGCGACAGAGGAATTCAGGCCTGAATGTGTGTGAGTCAGACCGTACTATAACTTTAATTTAACTTTGACCCGACTTTACGACGCGCACCTTCTAAAACTTATCGTTTCATGTTATTCTGTACTGTATCTGTTAGCCTGTAACGTGACGTCGCTGACCCGCATCACCGGAAGACCAGCGTTGGTCCTTAGACTGACAGTTATGCTGAGGTGGGGCCGATTAGTGACACTTTTGTCGAATATTTATGCACATAAATCATAAGTTTGTTTTCTACTATTTTTGTGTACTATTTTATATTAAGTGTCATTAATAAACTTTTTCACTTTCACTTCCACATTTTACCACTTTAGACGCGCTTATCTTTTCAATGATTGACTTTGAGAAAACAAGATTTTAGAAACCTCAATGTAATTTTTAAAGACCTATTCATAGATACCCACATGTATAGGTTTGAAGATTTTTTTTCGTTTCAGTCCTATGTATGGGATGCCCCCCCCCCCCCTTAAACTTTTATATTTTTTATAAAAATCGGAAAGCGGTTCACAGAATACATCTACCTACCAAGTTTCAATTCTGTAGTCTTTATAGTTTCGGAATAAAATGGCTGTGACATACGGACGGTAAAAGTAAGAAGTAAAAAGTAAAAAAGTAGCTTACCACCAAGAAGAACATCTGCCGCCGTAACCATACGGCGTTCCCCGACGCGAAAAGTAGGGGTATTATACGTTTAACGTGTGTATCTGTGTGTCTGTCTGTAGCATCTAAAGGCGCGGGTAGGTAGGGCTACCTATCACCTTTGTTAGGACGAAGTCTTCAGGTCGCGTTGAAATAAAACGATGGTTGTTGCACTATCAGATGTTCTTATTATAAAATAGAATGTTAGCAAAGAGAATATAACCACTATTTTAGTTGCTGTCTATGTGTTATAATTCTGGCGGTTAACTCCCTTATAAAAAACATTTTTTGTTCTCCCGTCAACGTCACTTTGACGTGGGAACGCGCGCTGTCGTTTTTTAGCATTGCGCTTCGCACATCAGAGGCATTTTGCCACCCGAATGGATGGGCAAAACGCCACACATCTTAGCACCCAACCGGATGAACCGATTTTGATTTTACTATTGATATATTTTTTTGTTTGATAGATGTCTTCATCAAGAGTGTTCTTAGTTTTGATTCATGAAAATTCGTTCTATCGTTAATAAACTATGAGCTTTTTTCTAGTTATTTGCGCTATGAAATCTACTTTCATAGGTCAATTCGAAAATCTTCTTCTTCAACGATATTGTAAGAACATGGAAGCATTGCCCGATGCTGGGACATCTCCTGGACTCTACAGAATACTCAAATCATCACCAACTTACAGCTCAGATTTTAAATGTCGTGCTTAGAGTAATTGGAATGCTTTTAATGAAAAGATTATACATAGACCAGTCGGGGTGGTTTAAAATATTATATTATTATATATATAGATCATTATTATTTTATGCAATAGATCATATTATTATATACTATATGGACTTCAAATTGATTGTGATCGGTGGGGATCTACAGCATAGCTAAGCTGTCGTTTTTTAGCATTGCGCTTCGCACATCAGAGGCATTTTGCCACCCGAATGGATGGGCAAAACGCCACACCACCCCCCTACGGAGAAGGAGAAACCGTGGGAAAAGAAAAAATAAAATAAAAAATCAAAGGTCAAAAGGTTTGCAAAAATGAACTTTACGACCTGACCGGGTAGTGTATTGTGGTGAATGTGAGGAAGGAGCAGCGGGAGAAGATGAAGAGGATCCAGAATGAGGAGAGAGAACTCTAGAAGGATGTGATGATGACACTGGATGATGTGCAGGAAGAGACGGCGTCGATACTGGATCCACAGGACTCGGCTGTTCGATGAACGCTGGCTTGAGCCTGTCGATACTGACATTCACCTGTCTGCCTTTTAAATCGATCGAGAAAGTTTTTCCGTCCTCAGATCGAGATATCACGCGATGAGGACCAGAATAGGGTGGCTGCAAAGACCGACGAACAGTGTCATCCCTCAGCATGACGTGTGATGCAGTGGATAGGTTTTTAAAAACAAAAACCGATGGCTTAGAATGATGAGAAGCCGGAGTGGGTCGCAATTTGGACATATATTGCCTTAACTTGACGACAAAATCCGAAGGCTCCTCATAGCCAGTAGCTTCGGGAGAAACAGTTAAGAGTTCCCCTGGGAGCGCTAATGTCTCACCATACAGCATTTCTGCTACGGTTGATTTTATATCCTCTTTAAATGCAGAGCGCATGCCTAACAAAACAAGAGGCAAGGCACTCGACCAGGAACTGTCATGACACATCAGGGACGCTTTTAACTGCCGATGCATGCGCTCAACGAGCCCATTAGCGCAAGGGTGATAGCTGGTGGTACGAATACGTTTGGCACCAAACAGATCGGTGAGGCGTCTGAAAAGGTCAGATTCGAACTGCCGTCCCTGATCAGTCGTGATGACCGCAGGGACGCCGAATCGAGCTATCCAGCCATCCACAAAGGTCTTGGCTACTTCCTCTGCCGTTATCCCTCTCATAGGCCACGCTTCGGGCCACCTAGTGTAACGGTCAACAGCAGTGAGGCAGTATTGAAAGCCAGAGGAAGAAGGCATAGGTCCGATAATGTCTATGTGGACATGCTTGAGCCGAGATGTGGGACTGGAGATATGTCCGAGCGGAGACTGAGTATGCCGAGTCACTTTGCTTCGCTGACAAGCTATGCAAGTTTGGCACCAGCGACGGCAATCCTTGGTGATACCTGGCCAAACAAAACGGTCAGAGACCAGACGAACAGTGGCCTTGGTACCTGGGTGACTCAGGTTATGCAGTTTGTCAAAAATACTTTTCCGCATAGGTTCCGGTACAAATGGTCGCGGTCGTCCTGTGGAAGTATCGCAGACCAAAGTTGTGTTAGTGCCGGGAACAACGATGTTCTCTAATTTTAGAGAAGAATCTTTATCGTTACGATACTTTTTCAACTCGTCGTCGAGTTGTTGGCAAGAAGCAAGTGCAGAGTGATCTGCTTCGATACTAATGGCTTCGATGCGGGACATAGCGTCTGCTACCGTATTATCAACCCCTTTTACGTGGACAATGTCCGTGGTAAATTGGGAGATAAACGAGAGTTGATTTAGTTGGACCGGTGGAAGCCTCTCGCGACGCTGCGAGAAAGCGTAAATGATCGGCTTGTGGTCCGTGTAAATTGTGACTTGCTGCGCAACCAGAAAATGGCGATAATGCTGCACACTCTCGTAAATCGCAAGGAGTTCCCTGTAATATGCTGGCCATTCGGACTGTCGGGGCTTCAGCTTTTTGCTGAAGAAACCCAAAGGTTCCCAAGCATCACCAACTTTCTGCTGAAGGCAGGCACCAACGTGCGAGTTCGAAGCGTCGGTGAAGAGTCCCAGCTCAGCATTCGGCAATGGGTGAGCTAGAAGAGCAGCGGATGACAGGCTGTCTTTACAGGCCATAAAACTCTCTTCAAGTTCAGGCGTCCAAGAAACCGGTGTGGAACCTTTGCCTTGGGAAGCCACTATCGCATTGACCAGCGGTGCTTGCAACTCTGCAGCGTTTCGCAAAAAACGTCGATAGTAGTTGACCATTCCAAGAAAACGGCGGAGTCCCTGAACGGTCTTGGGCAAGGGAAAATCCTTGAGAGCCTGAATGCGCTCAGTTGGTGGCCGCGTTCCTTCAGAGGAAATGCGGTTCCCGAGGAAAGTTACCTCAGGAGCACCAAACACGCACTTTGCAGGATTGATGACAATGCCGTAATCTTCAAGTCGCTTGAAGAGTATACGGAGGTGCTCAGCGTGCCGAGTGGCGTCGCGAGAGTACACTAAAATGTCATCAACGTAGGCAAAGCAGAAGTCCAGACCCTGTACAACTTCATCTATGAACCGTTGGAAAGTTTGGCCTGCGTTGCGCAAACCAAAGGTCATGTAGTTGAATTCGTACAGGCCAAAGGGGGTGATAATGGCCGTTTTACATATGTCCTCAGGCGCAACGGGAATTTGCTGGTATGCCTTGACGAGATCGATTGTACTAAATATAGTACAACCAGCTATGTTATGACCAACATCACCAATATAGCGTACTGGGTATCTATCGGGCACTGTGCGTGCATTCAGTGCGCGATAGTCACCGCAAGGTCGCCAGGTGTCGTCTCTTTTAGGTACCATGTGAAGGGGAGAGGACCATGGACTTTTTGAAGGTCTTGCTGTTCCACACTGGACCATGTCATCAAAAACCTTTTTAGTCTCCTGAAGTTTTTGAGGAGCCAGGCGCCTAGGACGACAAGAGACGGGGGCACCTTCAGTAGTCAGGATGTGATGGACGGTGTTATGCTTCGGCTCCCGAATGAGTCCTGGTGGCTTTGTGATTGATGGAAATTCCGCAAGAAGCGCACCAAATCCGGACGATGGAGCAGAAACAACTTTAACACTGGTCTGATCTAGTGTTGCAACGGCAGCGATACATGACAACCCAGTACTGCTATCGACAAGCCTTTTACTGGCACAATCTGGCATAAGCCGATAGTGTGCCAGAAAGTCGGAACCGATAATGGCGGTGTTGACGTCAGCGACGATAAACTGCCACTGAAAGGCGCGTCGCAGACCCAGATTGAGCGTCATTTGTATGTGGCCAAAGGTGCGAATCTCACTACCATTGGCAGCAGCCAGTGTGTAGTTTGACCACGTTGGCTTATTCGCTAGCCATTGGTACGGATAGCAGGAGAGGTCTGAACCTGTGTCAATTAAAAACCGGCGTTTCGAAACGCTTTCGGTGACAAATAATCGGCGACTCTCCGAAAAGCAGTCAGTCGTCGCCGCTAATGACTGCTGTTTGAGTTTCCTGACGGCGGGGACGTCCAAGTGCATGGTTTTACACATTTAACCGCTTTAGTACCAAACCTCCTATGGTAAAAACAAAGTTTGGATTTACCAGCGGACTGTGAGCGTTCACGCTGGTTTGAGTTACTCCGTGACCTATCCCTACTCCGGTCAGCTGATAGTGCAGCGATCTGGCGCGTGAGATCATCAAGACGCCGTGTAATGTCGTCTAGCGATGAAGGCGAGACGGCAGAAGTGCTCGCTGAGAAAACAGCTGATGACCGAGGAGCTGCAACACCAGGCGATACTTCTAAAATTTTGTCTGCTAGCTCTGCAACTTTATCTAAAGCAAGCTCAGACTGAGCAGCCAAAATTGCCTGAAGGTGTTGTGGGAGGCGGCGCATCCAAAGCTGGCGAAGCAAATTTTCATCCGAAAGAGTGTTCCCAGCCAAAGACCTAAGATGTCTTAAAAACTGGGAGGGGCGACGATCTCCCAGCTCCTCATCGCTAACGAGCTGTCGGACACGTTGCTCTTCAGATGTGGAAAGCCTACGGATAAGCTCAGCTTTTAACCTACCATATTTGTCTGCGGGCGGTGGATGAAGAATAATATCTTCAACTTCTCCAATAACCCGAGTGTCCAACTGAGCAACAACATCATTAAATTTTGTGAGATCAGCGGAGATACCTGAAATGGTAAATTGAGCCTCAACCTGAGCAAACCAGATAGCGGGCCGGTCAGGCCAAAAAGGAGGAAGCTTAACAGCAACTTTACATATTGCGGGGGAAACGGGGTCCGAGGTGGGTGTGTTAGTGCTGTCACCTTTTAATTTTTGCAATTCAGCAAGCAATAAAGCATTTTGTTGCTGTAATAATGAGTTTTGCTCTTGTGCGGATTGCAAGTTAGCTTCCATCTCCGTAGTTGGGTTAGTACACTATAAAAAGCCGTACAATATAAATGGTTATAAGCTATAAAACACACACAGTAATACAAACGCAAGACAATAAACAAGACAGCAATATAAAAGGCAAAACACACAGATAAAATATATAGTTAATGTTATCAAAAATTAACAGCCCCGGTGTAAAAAAAAGTTAAATATAAAAATTCCCACACAATATAATAAAAAAAACTCAAATGCAATTTTGTTATGTAAATGCCAATGTCCACAGTTGTTAAAATAATACTAATAATTTCCACACAAAATGATAATATAAAAACGAAATCGAATGCAATTTGTTAAGGTTATGCTAATGTCCAAAGTTTTTTAGTACATCCAGGCACCAAAATTAGTATGAAAAATAGCACGTACTAAAATCACTCCAGCGCAGTGTTGGTCTCCAGCGACAGGCCTCGGGCACACGTATACACGTCGTTTCGTTGTAGAATCCAGAAAACTGATACCATGAATCGATGAAGCGAAGACACGTCGAGATAGCCACGAATGTGATAGACACTCGTCGCAGCTGGCGTCGTATCACGGGGATCAGGATACTAATTACGAAGCGATGACACGTCGTGGTAGCCCAATGTATGTGGTCGTCGTGAATCCAAAGACTCGTTATGTGAGGATGCATGCATTGGGAAACGCGGATTGTTGACCTCGTCGATACGTAGATACGTCGATACACGTAGAATTGAACTCTGCTCAGACGGCTGAAGTCGGGTCACCATTAAAGGCGCGGGTAGGTAGGGCTACCTATCACCTTTGTTAGGACGAAGTCTTCAGGTCGCGTTGAAATAAAACGATGGTTGTTGCACTATCAGATGTTCTTATTATAAAATAGAATGTTAGCAAAGAGAATATAACCACTATTTTAGTTGCTGTCTATGTGTTATAATTCTGGCGGTTAACTCCCTTATAAAAAACATTTTTTGTTCTCCCGTCAACGTCACTTTGACGTGGGAACGCGCGCTGTCGTTTTTTAGCATTGCGCTTCGCACATCAGAGGCATTTTGCCACCCGAATGGATGGGCAAAACGCCACACATCTTAGCACCCAACCGGATGAACCGATTTTGATTTTACTATTGATATATTTTTTTGTTTGATAGATGTCTTCATCAAGAGTGTTCTTAGTTTTGATTCATGAAAATTCGTTCTATCGTTAATAAACTATGAGCTTTTTTCTAGTTATTTGCGCTATGAAATCTACTTTCATAGGTCAATTCGAAAATCTTCTTCTTCAACGATATTGTAAGAACATGGAAGCATTGCCCGATGCTGGGACATCTCCTGGACTCTACAGAATACTCAAATCATCACCAACTTACAGCTCAGATTTTAAATGTCGTGCTTAGAGTAATTGGAATGCTTTTAATGAAAAGATTATACATAGACCAGTCGGGGTGGTTTAAAATATTATATTATTATATATATAGATCATTATTATTTTATGCAATAGATCATATTATTATATACTATATGGACTTCAAATTGATTGTGATCGGTGGGGATCTACAGCATAGCTAAGCTTATAATAATATGTTCATAGTAACTATGACCTAATCTGTGGTTACACTGCAAATATTTTATTAATTTTGCGATGCGTGTATGTGAAATCCGTGATATCGTCTAGAGTTTTCATTTGAATGATATACTGTAAAGGACAACTTTAATCTAAAATATGTGGCCAAGCTAATTAACGCAATTATTTGGATAAGGATTAATACTATATACTTGAAAATAGCCTTGGAAGTTATGTAATATTTTTTAACATAAAATTAAAGATTAAAATGGTTACTGTGAGTCAACCTTAACAGATAGACATATGCTGTCGCAGACTTTTTTGTAGGTCTTATTAAGTTGTACAACTCTTATATAGAAAATATTCTTCCATCTATTTCAATTGAGCAGCGTTCGTAAGAAACGTGTTTTTTCGACCGTTTTTTTGTCGACTTAGGTTGCTAATTAGGTCTCCACGAATGTACCTTTGATTTAAACGGGATAATATATAGCCTATTTTCATTCCGAAATTCCATTCTATATATTAGTAAAAGAATTTTTTAAATTGGTACAGTAGGTTTTGAGCCAAATCATTACACACATACAAAAATACAAATCTTCTCTCTTTATAATATTAGTATAGATGTACCACGTGTTCATCGTTTTAGACGGGTTATATCTCTATAGCTATTTTATTCGCATACGCTAATTGTTCGCGCCATAATTAGATTACGGATCTAATTATCTACCTATAAAATATTTTGTATTATATTTCCCGCGTATCTGATGCAGTTGCTTAAATGGTCATCCCAATATGTTCCCATCCTTTTCCTACTCACATACACGCATCGCATAGAGGGGGACAGAAGATATGCGGGCCCGCTGGTTGGCTAAGACCGCGCGCCATATTGTATAGTTTCGCAAAAGTAAAGAACAACGCTCTCGACGTGTCTTCGTTGAAAATTTAAATTTCCGCATAAAAAATACGAGAGAAACGCTAAAATAACTTTCATTAGTTTGGGTGTTGTGTCTAGACATTAAATATAAGTGTATCTAGTGCAAACAGCAAGCCGCTGGAGCAAGGATTCGGAACCCCCCCAAGGACAAGAAGAAATCAGACGTGGTGAGTACCCTTTGCCTTACCGTACTGCCCATTCATTCTTTCTATCCTTTATATACCAAGGGCAGGACGATTCCTCTCCTGGCCATCAGCAGGTCACTGCATCAGAGCGGCACAACTCCGTACCTAGATACTACCACACCCACCCGCATCTCATTCGCCGAAGTTATAGATCTCGGTATTTCGCATCCGCTAACTCGCAAACCTCATACAGTCCACTAAATATCAACCGCAACATTTCTGGTTCGCCTTCTCACCGGATTATTTGAATCTATATTTCATTAAAATATCGTGATCTAATAACATATTTTTAGTGTTAAAACTCCGATAGTTTTGACACGTAATCTGCGCATACCCGCTATTTCTATTCTCTTGTCATTTAATTCGCATCGCGCCGTTTTTAGGATAATTTTACCTAATAACATGCTAATTACGCTCATTTGTAATTATTTCTCACGCTAATCGTGTTTGAAATACTATTAACCTACGCAACGCATTTCCAATTTATCTGGGTAAACCTCCCTATAGGTTCGCTAAAATAAGACTTTTACGCTAGTTACTACCTACTTTTAAAAAAGGTGACACTTTTAATTAACAACGCATATATAAATACATTCTGTTTACATATATATTACATTCGCACTAAATATTCTATTAACCGACATTCGTATGTCATATTTGTCTTAGATTTACAGTTACGCTAATTAAAAATAATCACCTACCTACCTACATAATTATTAGTAGATTAAATTATAACTACGAGTTATTACTTATTTTCGAGTATATTTATTTTCGCATTGCGCACAAATATATAAATAATAATAATAATAATAATAATATACGTTTATTTCTCTTCACAATGGTTGAGTATCATAACAGTAGTCTAATATTTAGTGGCAAGAATTGGATGCAACCAATTTTGTGAAGAGCCGGTGCCTGATGTAGGTTATTTAAAACCTGTATTACAGGTCACCAGGCCCTCACTCCACGGATACAGCAATTCAGTTGAAAAGTGGGTAAAAAAAAGTAACTTACCGATATAGATTACACATCCATGGTTTAAAACATGCATTAAAAAGAGAATCACTATCAATTTAACCTAACACTATTATAATATTACCATGCTAACACGTATCTCACTTAAATCAGTAATGCAAAAAAATAAATAAATAAATAAAGTGAATAACATAAAACAGTGACTAAGTTATCGTTTTCCTACTAAAACAATTACAAATTGATATTTGATGTATTATAGTCGAGCTAAAATAAATACAAACTAGGTAGGTAGGTACAACATTCTTTTAGGTGAAGATACGAATTATCTGTGCAAAATATTTAGGTACCCTCTATTTATTTTTATTTACACAGAACAGTATTATGGGATTTTTGTGTGAGTGCAGTGCGTATGTGTGTGTAAAGTGAGTGCAGATATAATGTAGTGTTGAAGTGTATTACAAGCACAAAGATTTAACAATGTGTGTAAGGTATGATAGTAGTAGTACTATACTTGTGGCGAGGTGTGATTGTGTTGCGGTTCTGTAGATGAGAGCGTATCATCAGGTAACTAGGCGTGTGATGTGTGTATACTTCCGAGTGGTAAGAAAATATATATATAAAACTAGAATTGTCCAAGTTGTATGAACATAAAAATAATTGATAACAATGGATAGTATAGGATTAAGCAAGTAAAGGATTAAGTTTATTTCATAAAAGAAAATGGCTATGACATTGTTCATTTACATGTTCAACTAAAAACTAATAAATTGTAAGTACATAACATTCTGCTTGAGTCTTGTTGATTTCCTACTCCATCTATATATCATGGCATCTAAATTACGGCTTTATGAAGCTAAAAACAATGCTATATTTCAACGCTTAACTAGATTATATGATTGTGCTAAGAAATTACCGGTAACCGCAGATCTTCGTTCCTCGGAAACATTTATGGCTGAGTCAGAGACGTTAAATGTAATTCGCGAAGATTATATGAAGAATTTAGACTTCATTAATGAGCTTCAAATAGAAGAAGATCCTGACTTTATCCCCGACTTTCAAAGATTAAACGCATTCGAAGATATTTACTCTAGGATGCAAAGGTTACGGTCTCGCATTGTTGCAAATTCTAGTCAATCAACTTTCCGCATGGGCGAAGATAAGGGTGACCGCCCACTGATTAAGTTGCCACCGATAAATATTCCCGCTTTCGATGGAAAGATGGACAATTGGCCTATCTTTTATGAATCTTTTAAAGTAAATATTCATTTAAATCAAGACTTATCTGACGCTCAAAGAATTCAATATTTAACCGGAAAATTGACCGGTTCCGCTTTAAAAATACTCGCTGGAATTATTCCTTCAGGTGAAAATTACCCAGCTATCTGGGATAGTTTAGTTAAAAAATATGAAGACAAAAGGGCCCTAGGTAGCTATTACATGTCTACTTTGTTTAATATAAAAAACGCGACAAATAATTCCGCTTCATTAAATTCATTTATCGAATCATTTGATGCTGCTGTATCGGCTTTAAATAATTTAAAGATACCGGATTTAAAAGATTTTATTTTACTTAACTTGGCTTTACGTAAAATTGATTCCGCAACCGCACAAGCATTTGAAATGCACATACGAGACAAGGAGATTCCTTCGTATAAGGATCTTACCGAGTTTCTCAAAGGTCAAGTAAAAATATTAGATCGCACCGCATCCCAGCTGTCGCAGCGCTCAGTGAACGATAACCCTAAACGCTTGCCGCGTAATTCTCAGAATTCGCACGCCTTCGTAGTGATGCGTGTAGATAATTCTTTCTGTGCATTATGTAACAATTCGGATCATCAACAATTATATAAATGTAACAATTTCAGGTCGCTTACCGCGAAAGATCGTTTCGATTTCATTAAATCGAAACATGGATGTGTGAATTGTCTTAGTTTGTTACATACAACTTCTAAGTGCAATTCGACTTATAAATGTAAAACCTGTAATAAATCGCATCATACATTACTTCATTTGAGTAATGCACGTCCCGCTTCACCCGCACGCCGTCAGCACCCGACGGCGCCCGCCTCTGCGCCCGTGTCGGCTCGCGCGCTTTCGCACCCGGCTCCGGCTGCGCCTGTTCACAATGAACCCGCGAAAAATGTATCGCTTTGTGCTCACGCTCGTAGTGATGAGTCACAGTTAAGTAGCAGTAAGTCGTGCACTACTGTTCTACTTTCAACCGCTCAAGTTAATGTTCAAGATGGGCATAAACAAAACGTCTCGATTAGATGTTTGATTGACAACGCTTCGCAAAATAATCTAATCACTTCCGCATGCTGTGATCAGCTCAAATTAAAACCTATTCCGCTTTCCAATTCGTTTATAAAGGGCGTTGGCTCGTCTTCACAAACGGTTCGTGGATATGTTCCTCTGTTTATTACCGCAAAAAATAAAGAATATTCTTATAATATTACCGCATTGGTTGTTGACCAAATAACCGACCGCATGCCGGCTGACTATGTTGACACTTCTGTAGTGCAACATTTAGTTGACCTACCGCTCGCTGATCCTCTGTGGTACATTCCCGGAGAGGTCAATATAATACTCGGCGCTCAACTGTTTCCTTATCTGTTACTAGGAGGCCGTGTTGGGGCTCCTCCCGCGCCTCCTGCGATTGAAACTGTTTTTGGATACGTTTTCATGGGTGATGTCCCAACTACCGCGAACAATAATAATAACAACGCTTGCACTAATGTAAAGTCCGCGACATTCTTCACGTGTTCTAATGACGTGGGGATAACAGATCGCTTCGATGACCTTCGGCTTGACCAAACTTTAAATAAGTTTTGGGAAATGGAAGAAATACCTTCCAAAAGGTTTATGAGTCCCGAAGAAACTCAATGTGAGGAGATTTATCGCTCCACCATATCGCGTGATTCGGATGGTAGGTATTGTACCGCGTTACCGTTCACCCGCGATCCCGCCGAGTTGGGTGATTCTCGTTCCGTAGCATTACGCCGCTTGCTGTCATTGGAACGTAAGCTGCAGGACTCGGAGCTTAGGTCGAGTTATAACGAAGTCATTCAAGACTACCTTGACAACGATTATTTAGCGGAAGTTTTTCCGTCCAGCGATGATTATTGTAAGGGATATTTCATTCCGCATCACGCCGTAGTTCGACGTGATAAAGAGACTACAAAAGTTCGTGTTGTTCTCGACGCTAGTGCAAAATGTCATAATGGAATTTCATTAAATGATATTCTCCACGCCGGACCAAATCTTCAGTCCGATATTTTTATATTGTTATTAAACTTTCGCTTGTTCGCGACAGCTTTAGCCGCTGACATACAACATATGTATCTCCGAATTGTTTTACAACCGGAACATCGCATATATCAAAAGATATTATTTCGTTTTGATCCCGCTCAACCCATACGCGAATTCCAGTTTAACAGGGTCGCGTTCGGTTTAAAATGTAGTCCTTTTTTAGCTATGCGCACTGTGCGACAGCTAGCGCTCGATGAAGTCGAGCGATTCCCGCGCGCCGCGGCAGTGGCGTCCCATGAACTATACATGGATGACTTGACCACCTCAGTGCCTACTGTAGACGAAGGTGTAACTCTTTCTAAAGAGCTTATTGATTTGTTTAAATCTGGTGGCTTTCACTTGACCAAATGGGCAAGTAACTCGCCCGAGTTGTTAGCCTCTGTGCCGAAATCAAACCGCGCCGCTATTGAGTTTTCAGATAATGAAAATATTAAAGTATTAGGCCTTAAATGGTTACCCGCTCAGGACGTATTTACGTTTTCGACATCACCAATTGAGGAAAAATATACAAAACGCACAATACTATCCAGTATCGCCCGCCTCTGGGATGTACTCGGTTTCGCCGCTCCCGTCATTCTCTTCGCCAAACTCTTAATGCAAGAGTTATGGTTACGCAAAATCGGTTGGGACGATTCCTTGCCTGATGATATATTCGCTTCATTTCATAATTTTAATGAGCAATTGCCTCTTCTCGCTTTGTGCAAAATTCCGCGACACTTAGATGTGTACGATGATTGTTGCATCAACATAGTTGCTTTCGCAGACGCAAGCTTGTCCGCCTACGGAGCTGTGGTATATTTACACGTCACCGACAGCATGGGCAATGTGCACGTCAATTTGGTTTGCGCTAAATCGAAAGTCGCCCCAGTCAAGACAGTTTCTGTAGCCAGACTGGAGTTATGCGCCGCTGTGCTTATGTCCAAAATTGTTAAATTGGTTAACGAGACATACAGCGCACGCACAAAAATTAATAATATATACGCATTTTCAGATTCAGAAATCGCGCTTTCTTGGATCCATTCACTTCCACATAGATGGGATATCTATGTACCAAGAGTACTTGAGTAATCGCGTCGCAAAATGTCAGGAGAATCTCCACTCTCGTCATTTCTATCACGTCCGCGGGATAGAAAATCCCAGTGACTGCCTCTCTCGGGGCCTCTTACCCGAGAAGCTTTTGTCACACCCGCTGTGGTGGCACGGCCCTCAGTGGCTTCATGCTCCTGTCGCTATCTGGCCCATCACACCGTTCACTCCTGAACCATGTGAATCTTTGCCAGAATTTAAAACCAAAACGCTTGTGTGTTCTACACCATATACTTCACTAAACGGTTTTATATATAACATCGCTTTGAAATATTCCTCATGGAATAAAATTCTGCGCATTATAATTTACATACTACGATTCACAAAGAAAATGCCTCGTAATGACCGCATAACCGCATCTCAGCTCGATATAGCTGAAAGACATTTAATCCGCGACATTCAAAATGTTCATTTCGCGCAATTGTTTAAGGATTTAAAGGTTAATAAATTACCTACCTCACCGCTTCGCAAGCTCGATTTGTTCATTGATGAACACGGGATCATAAGAGTAGGTGGGAGGCTGTCTAATAGCAACTTACCCTACGAAGCTCAACATCCCGCACTATTACCTAAACATGACCATACTACGCATATTTTAATTGATTATTATCATCGCATTCATTGTCACACCGGTGCCAATGCTTGAAGTTCTCTGTTACGCCAAAGATATTGGATTATATCCGCACGTAATGTCATTAGGCAACGTGTGCACGCATGTAATTTTTGCTTTAAAAATTCGCCTTCGCATCTTAATGCAAAAATGGCTGATCTGCCTTCTTACCGTGTTCAACAAACGAAGTCTTTCGTTCGGACGGCCGTGGACTACGCGGGTCCCATATGTCTAACTTTATGTAGACGTCGCGGACAAAGAAGCCAGAAGGCTTACGTTTGTTTGTTTATCTGCCTAGTTACAAAAGCGAGTCATATAGAACTAGTCACGGATCTATCTTCCGATATGTTCATATCCGCGTTTAAACGGTTTATATCCAGGCGTGGTCCGGTTGCACATATGTACTCGGACAACGGGACTAACTTTGTAGGTGCTAAGTCTCAGATAAACGATTTACTTACTGATCGCCGTATTGAATGGCACATGATCCCGCCCCGCGCACCGCATTTCGGCGGTCTGTGGGAATCCAATATTAAGTGCATTAAACGTCACTTGTACCGCATCATAGGAAAACAGTTGCTCACTTACGAAGAACTTTTAACTGTTTTGACTCAAATTGAGGCCATATTAAATTCGCGACCGCTTTGTATTTTGTCTGAGGAACCCTTTCCGGAACCTCTTACTCCCGCGCATTTTATAATGTCGTCTCCTTTGACATATTTACCCGCCGTGCCTGTTTCAGAGGAAACTAGGACTCTGCGTAGCCGCAAACAGTTGCTCGACCAAATGGTTAATAGCTATTGGAAAAGGTGGCGCTTAGAATATCTAAATAATTTACAAGTGAGACAAAAATGGCTTACTAATGCCGAAAATATTAAAATCGGTACCGTCGTGTTAATACACCAGGATGACGTTCCACCGCTACGCTGGCTGCTAGGCATTATTGAGGAAGTTTACCCTGGTAAAGATGGTAAAGTCCGCGTCGCGTCAGTTCGTACTGTTAGTAGTACGTTCAAGCGACCAATAGTCAAACTATGCCCGCTTCCTTCGCAATAGTTTATTTCAATTTTCAATAATTTATTAGTTAGATAATAATACATGATTTTAGTAACTACTTAATAACACATTCCTCTTTGTCGCTCCCGCATAATTTAAACGCTTTTGATAATCCCGAGCATTATCAAGGCCGGGGAAGATGTTCGCGCCATAATTAGATTACGGATCTAATTATCTACCTATAAAATATTTTGTATTATATTTCCCGCGTATCTGATGCAGTTGCTTAAATGGTCATCCCAATATGTTCCCATCCTTTTCCTACTCACATAAACGCATCGCATAGAGGGGGACAGAAGATATGCGGGCCCGCTGGTTGGCTAAGACCGCGCGCCATATTGTATAGTTTCGCAAAAGTAAAGAACAACGCTCTCGACGTGTCTTCGTTGAAAATTTAAATTTCCGCATAAAAAATACGAGAGAAACGCTAAAATAACTTTCATTAGTTTGGGTGTTGTGTCTAGACATTAAATATAAGTGTATCTAGTGCAAACAGCAAGCCGCTGGAGCAAGGATTCGGAACCCCACCAAGGACAAGAAGAAATCAGACGTGGTGAGTACCCTTTGCCTTACCGTACTGCCCATTCATTCTTTCTATCCTTTATATACCAAGGGCAGGACGATTCCTCTCCTGGCCATCAGCAGGTCACTGCATCAGAGCGGCACAACTCCGTACCTAGATACTACCACACCCACCCGCATCTCATTCGCCGAAGTTATAGATCTCGGTATTTCGCATCCGCTAACTCGCAAACCTCATACAGTCCACTAAATATCAACCGCAACACTAATGTTGTCTCTACATATATATACTTTCTCTATGTATTTAGTTTAGGATATATATTTTTTTTTATTATTATGGCTCCACACGATTAGTGTATTTAGCTAGTGTCAAGTACTGAAATTCTTCAAGTTTTTATGAATTTAAGTCGTAGAGATGGGTTCATCATTTCAGGTCAGTTTTCAAGTAAAAGTCTAGTCTAAGTCATACCTTCAGTAAAGATGTGGTGTTTACTGAAGACTTTCAGTGGAATTTTGGTGAGAACGCAAATAGCATGTTTTTCAACATTGTGCTGTTTCCTTACACTCGCACTCATTCACCGGCACTTAATGGTTAACAATCCACATTTATTACACATTAACTCGCGGAAGAACACAAGTTTTAGGAAAAATATTCAGTTTGTAGGCAGTATTAATATACGCACATATACACGTCAAAATCATAAATCATAAAATAAATCATAACCAATTATCAAGTAAATATAACAAAAGCAGATTTTTTAACGCTTTGAATTAGAAAAAATAAACAAAAGTAATGAACCATTCAGCTGTCATCCAATCGTTTACGACAGAATATTAAAATCAACTCACCCGCTGTCATGTATTACCAGATCAAATTACGTTGTCCATTTCGTCTTATAGCTGGCATATGTATCACGTGTTCATCATTTTATCGGGTTATATCTCTATAGCTATTTCATCGCATACGCTAATGTCTTGTCTATTTATTATTTTGTGTACGTATTCTCTTTGATATTCCGTCTACGTATTCTTTTTGTTAAGGGCCTTATTCACGATCCATCCCGGCTGTACGTCAGCTCAAGGACATGCACGATGCAAAAGTATCGTGAATAGGCTTGACGTACGTCGATAATTATTATTAATTGTTTGCTGGACTTGCACGACCGATTTTGCATCCAGCGAGCACCCCCATCACCACGACCGTCGTGCAGATGGACAGTGAATAACGCGGACGTACGTCAGAGCAGTCCTGCATCGTGCAGCTTGATGGTGTTTAGACTTGCTGTACAGCAGATGTAACATATACGTATAATATACATTTATAATTTAAAACATTTTTCGTTCTATTTACACTGCTCGCATGATGCGCGCACGACTGTCAGTATGCTACATCTAGCGCCGCGGCCTTGAGCTGACGTACAGCCGGGATGGATCGTGAATAAGGCCCTTTAGTCTGTCTTCCCGTATATATTACTTTACTTTATGGTCTCGTCTCTCTAGTCTGTGCAATTATGTTATTCATTTTGTGAATTTTGTGATTCATTTTGTTTGTGCATTGAATATATTTATTGACTTTGTTTGTAATTGTATCTTGAAATTATAATATCTGAAATCAGGAAGGAATTCTTGTAAATTGTTATTTTAAAGTGCTATTCTAGGTAGCTTGTGACGATGTCTGATATGGATTCTGATTGTTAGCGTTGTTTTAGGTGTTTATGTAACTGGTAGGACAACAAAGTGAAGTGACGCGATCTCCTTGTGAAGCCAAATACAAGCTAAAAATAATTTCCCCCTGTGGAACACTTCGTGTTATCCACTTTTCCTTCTTATTTGTGATGTTCCCGCATTCCATCAGCGCGGAAGAAGAAAAGAAGTCGAACTTGATACCGAGTGTGAACCTTTTACACTCCAAAAGGAAAGGAATATTCATACACCCTTCTGCTATGTACAGAAATAGTGCTCCGTGCTGCCCGAATATAAGCGTTCCGTTTACACCGAGAAGAGTTTGTCTTAGTGGGTAAATTCGGCAAGTGAAGAGTTGAGGAAAATGAAACTTTTGGAGAGTAGTCGTTTGGAGGCTATAAGCAGGGCCCTGTCCGTGCAGAACGGAGACAGCGTCGTGCAAGGCCGCGTAGAGAGTTACAGCTGCAAGCTGATCGGAAATGAGAAAACTTTCTACAAGAAGTTTGCTGATGGAGAGCCCAATAATCTGGAAGCTTTGTCTCCACCAGAAGGAGTCTCCTACAGGTGCTTATTTATAAACTTATAAATCTATGTGCAGTTGTGTTTTTGTTTTCAATTGCATTTAAAATCAATGTAACTGATGTTACATTTTGGAGTCTAATAATTACAAAGCAGCGTTTGGCAACCTTTTGACATGCAATGGCCCATAGAATGTTGTAACCGTAAATAGTTTCAATAACTAGATGTAGGTACAATACTGAAAACATGGTATTGGATGTCATAATAACTGTTTATCGGGCTAAACCAGTTTTCGCAAACAACAAGCGTTGCAGCTGATGCACAAACCGATTGGATATTGTAGTAACTATTTATTTGCAATACCTAACCTATACAGGCGCCTATACATAAGTTGCATATTACGATTGAAACCAATGAAGTTTTTGTTATTGGTGGCACGCGATTCAATCAAAACTATACAGTAATCAATTTATGTTGAATCACAATTCTCCTACTTTATTTAGATGATACCAATATTATGTATGTGAAAATTTGTATTTTTTTTTATCATATAAAAAACTTAGATACATGTTCACTCGCGATTTAAAGACCCTGGGTTATAGCTATCGACACATTTCTGCATATTATATCGATGTTCTACCTGACTTGCTACCAAAGAGTATCTTACCACAATCATGGAAAAAATCTGGTCACATAGTGAAAATACAGTAGATACGATCTTGTTTATAATTTTGATAATATGTTCTATCTATCAATAGACTATAGATAGGTGATAGAATGTGGATTGATCGAGCCAGGATGTTTCAGCCGAAGCTTGTCTGGTGATGAAGAGGGGGTGCTGTGTGACACCATATCCAGGAAGACTCTATTTTATCTCATTGCAACATTGAATGCCGCCTTTCCTGATTATGATTTTTCAATGGCAAAGGTAATTAGTAAGAACAGTAGTCACCAGTTCCTGATAACTCTTCTTCTGTTAGGTCTTTTGTTGTGAACTTATCTGACAGATTTGTAACAACTTATAATGCATTATACATCAGATACCTATCTGAAACCTTATCAGGAAGTAGTGAAACTGACCCTCAGTCTATATTATTGTTGTATAATAGTGTAAGTGCATTTACGAGGGTCGTTCAATAAATACTTAGCCTAAAAAAAAAAAAAGAAAATTTTCGAAAAGTGCCGATTTATTTTTCTACATAATCTCCTTTTAACTCAATACACTTGGCCCAGCGATGCTCCAACTTTTTTAACCCGTCTAAAAAATACGTTTTCCTGAAGTCTGCAAAATAGGCCTCCGTGGCGGCAATGACCTCCTCATTCGACCCAAATCTTTTTCCGGCGAGTGACTTTTTCAGGTTTGGAAACAAAAAGAAGTCACAGGGGGCCAAGTCTGGGGAGTAAGGTGGATGGGGCAGCAATTTGTAGCGCAATTCGAATAATTTGGCCATGGCGACGGCAGAGGTGTGAGCCGGCGCGTTGTCGTGGTTGTTGTCCAGTGTGAGCAAACGCGGCACCCATCGCGCTGACAGCTTTCTCATGCCCAGTTCTTGTGGAGAATATGATGCACCGTTCCTTCTGCAATGCCCACAGTGTCAGCGATCTCGCAAACCTACAATCGGCGGTCTGCCAACACGAGATCGTGGATTTTTTTTATGTTTTCCTCCATAGTAGCCGTTTTCGGGGCACCTGGGCGTGGCTCATCAAAAACCGACTTACGGCCACGAGCAAACTCGTTAAACCAATTCTTGACGGTTGCCATCGAAGGAGAAGAGTCACTGTACACAGCATCCAAGCGATTTTTAATTTCACTGCGCGTTTTCCCTTCCAAAAATAAAAATCGAATCACCGAACGATACTGCTCTTTTTCCATTTTTGTTAAACTGACCGACACGTTCGCTTTCAAAGGCTATTAAAACAAAACTAATAGAGGTCATTGTTTATAACTTTGACAATAGGCTTCAAAAACATTGCACTGTACTATGGTAAAAATTTTTTGTAATCGCAGTGCCATTGGGCGATGGGGCTACGTACTTGTTGAATGACCCTCGTATGTTTTATGTTATATTTCCTTGGAAAGTATATAAAGAAGTATAAAGAAACTTAATCTTCTCAATTAATAAAACCCATCATATTTATAAAGTTAGACTTACAGATTAGTACAATTTTCAGAGTGGTGAATTCAGTGCAGAGCCTTCATTGAATTGGGTTCAAGGAGCGGTGGATGCAGCCCTATCGGCGGTAGGAGGGGCACGCTGGAGGCAACTCAGGGCTACTATGTGGGCTGCTATCGAGCAAGAAATCAATCTGCCAGAGTGTAGCATCTACAGCTACAACCCTGACCTAGCAAGTGATCCATTTGGAGAGCCCGGCTGTCTTTGGGCTTTTAATTACTTCTTCTACAACAGGAAGCTCAAACGCATTGTGTTTTTCACTTGCAGAGCTATAAGGTATGCCTTAAATTTAACTAACATTTTTATATTGGCACTAGAAGTGCCCCGCGGCTTCGCCCACGTTAAAAACTTCTTTTGTTTACTTAAAACATTTCTTTTGTAAAAACGATTCTATCATTAAATACATCCAATAAGAATTAGCCAAATCGGTTCTCCCGTTTTCAAGTTATCATGTGACTAAGGCAATTCGGGATTCATATTTTTAAAAACCGAAAACCCAAATTTTCAGACTTTGTTACCTACCCTATTTCAAAAGATCGTATAACACATACTTTATCTCATCTTATTTTGCCATACAAACTTTGAATCCCCGTTCCGTATCCGGGAGGAATTTTTAGAAAATCCTTTCTGAGCGGATACCTACGTCATAATAACTATCTGCATTTTAAATTTCAGCGCAATCCGAAACAATATTGATTTTTAGACTTCATTACCCCAGTTTATCCTCTTTGGGTGGCATTTTGAAAAAGTCTGAAACTCGTATTTACTTATTTATTTACAGAAGTACTTGTGTGAAATGTTGAATAAAATGACTATCCAAACTTTGAACCCCCGCTTCATCCCCTTGAAGAGTGAATTTTGAAAAATTCTTTCTTAGCGGATACCTAAGTCAAAATAACTATCTGCATGCCAAATTTCAGCGCAATCCGAAACAATATTGATTTCAGACATTGTTACCCCACTTCACCCTTTTAGGGGTGCAATTTCGAAAGAGCCTGATACACGTATTTACTTACTTAAGTACTTGTGTTAAAATTCAAATATAAAAGACTATCTAATCTTGTTTCTCCATACAAACTTTGAACCCCCGTTTCATCCCCTTCAGGGGTGAATTTTGATAAATCCTTTCCTCAGAGGTAACTAACGTTGTAATAACTATCTGCATGCCAAATTTCAGCGCAATCCGAAAAGATATTGATTTTCACACTTTGTTACCCCATTTCACCCTCTTAGGGGTGAATTTTCAAAAAAAACAGAATCACGTATTTACTTATTTTGTTACTTTTTATTTTTTCATACAAGTGCTTCTTGTGTGAAGTTTCGGATAGAAAAGACTATCTAATCTTGTTTCTCCATACAAACTTTGAACCCCCATTTCATCCCCTTAACACGTTCCCTGCCAAGGGAAAAAATGCATTTTCTCGTTCAGGGCGCGTCAGTCAGTGCTGATTGACATCTAGAATTTCCGTTCGGGCCGCGTCAGTCAGCGCTGACCGCATTTTACGAGGGTTTTCGTTTCGTTGTTACAGGCCGTCGGGCAGTGCTATCAAAGTAAATCCCATATGCATTGACCCGCATGGCCCTCTAGTTACTCTAAATAAAGTTGGTTTTTTGAAGCAGAACTGTGATTTTTTTCTAGGCCTAAGGGGAAAGTTCGCTGTCGGTCAGCACTGACCGCGTCGGCAGAGAACGGTTGGTTTTTTGAAGCAGAACTGTTATTTTTTCTAGGCCTAAGGGGAAAGTTCGCTGTCGGTCAGCACTGACCGCGTCGGCAGAGAACGTGTTAAAGGATGAATTTTGGAAAATCCTTTCTTAGTACACCCCTACGTACTAAGACAAATATACCCTCCAAATTTCAAGTCTCTACGACCAGTGGTTTAGGCTGTGCATTGTCTGTCAGTGAGTCAGTCAGTCAGTATGTCAGGACAAAGATTCTTATAGTATTAGATAAATATTCTGGGGTTATGTGAAGTCCAAAGAGAAGGGGAGGACACTGTTAACCTAGAATCGGGCTATCTTATGTATTTCAGAGAGAGACCAACCATCCCAAGGCAGCATCGTGTAGTGTTTTGTGTTCTTACTTCTTTTTAATATAATGTATATAAGTATCATTAATTTTGGGGAGATTCATGCGATGAGATACGGTGACAGGAGGTAAACAATCCAAGCAACAAAAGAGGAATGTTAGCAGTCAAAGGAAAAGATGAGCAGATGACATAATAAAAATAGCAGGGAGAAACGCCACAATATCACCGCAGAGAGAAATAGATGCCAAAAGATGGAGGAGTTACCTGAAAGGGACTATGCAATAATTAAAAACCGAACATTCAGTATTTAATGGGACATAGAAAATTAATAATAATAATTTTGGAGAGTCATTCAATTGCAATACAAATACTACCATCTCCCTTTCTTCAAATGGACCACCAGACATACTGATGTGATACCATTGCTTTATAATTAATATTCCATATACATACAACCACTATCTCGCCTGGTGGTAAGAGATGATGTGGTCAAAGATAGTGAACATGTTAGACCTAGAATGGTCTGACTTTCAATATTGCCATAAAAACATCTTCGTTCATCATGCGAACCGCCAGGGAATGGAATGCCCTGCATGAGTCTGTGTTTCCAGCAAAATACAATATGGGGGTCTTCAAATCGCGAGTGATTAGGTATCTTTTTGGTAAGCGCTCTCCATCATCTACTGCATCATCACTTAACATCAAGTGAGATAGTGGTCAAGTACTACCCAGTTATTATTAATTATGAATAGCCCTAAGTGTCCCATAGTCGAGGCCTCCCCCCAAGACTTCCACGCATCTCTATCCTGTGCTATTGTAGAACAGTATTCGCTAAAGGCGTCGAGCTCAACTCGCCATCTTCTACGTAGTGTGCCGCGCCGCCGATTAGCTGTATCAGGACCCAGTACTATGTAAAAAAAAACAAACAAAAGTTGAGCCCTCGATTCGCCCCTTTCTATGTTAGTTTGAGTTTGATGTTTTACCAGATAAAATTGCATACATAATGATTGATATTATAAAAAGTAAATGTTTTTAAACGAGTTCAACTTTTGAGATGTCTAATCACGAAGCAAGTGCATCGGTTTCAATGTAGCGGAAAATATCGTTTGCGCGATGCAGGATCTCATACATTTAGGCAATATTTAAAGGAGAGCTACTAAAATCTACGCTAGCGCCATCTCTGGGTTTTATTTATCCTTACTAATATTATAAATGCGAAAGTAACTGTCTGTTTGGGATACGTAAGTTTGTGAGGGGGGAGGGGTAGGGGTAGTTGACGGGGGTGGGTAAGGGAGGGGATGTGGAAGTGAGGGGGAGGGGAGGCGGAAATGAGGGGGAGGAGGGAAGGGGGGATTAGCGTGGCGTGGTGTAGTTGGGATACGTATGTGTCATATTTGTTAATGCTACCCAAAGACACTATTCCACGCGGACAAAGTCGCGGGCACAGGTAGTTGTAAATAAATCTACAATTTTTGGATGATCATAATGTTAGTATGTATCTATACACATTTTTGAGTAGGTGCTAAAAAAGGAAAGAAATATCAATTTTACCAGTTTATTTTGAGCAATTTCTATTTCTGATAATTTAGTTTTACCAGCACTGCTAGAGATTGCAGTTAAGTACAGTAGATGCAATTTGAGCAAGGTGTCGTAACGTAAATTACGAAGTATACATCTGACTATATATTACGAAGTGATACAAGGAGTCTATAATAGTCCATAATTGGTTACATGACGTACCTTTTTTCGCCAACACGCCCGCCCAGCGTGGCAATTGGGGCATTTTCCTCCCAAAGATGGAAAGTCACAAGAAGAGCCGAAGATCGGGCTCAGTGACGTATCTTGGGAGAGACCTACGTCCAGCAGTGGACTGACACCGGCTGATGACGTACCTTTGCTACAGCAAATACATTCTAATGACTCAAATATTATAGTCAATCATTTCTTGCTCTTCATTAAACATCTTAGGTATTTTCACACATAAGTGGTCCACAGTCTATACATCCTGCGGGAACCAAAGCAGTAAAGTAAATTGTAGTTATTTGTTTTTTTTTCAGCCCTGTGTGTGCTGTGGACTCGGGAGTGGACTTCACTATGGATGAAGACGAAGAATATAACTAAGAAAGAAAATTAATATAAGTTTTAAATTTTTCTTTCATCACTTTTGTTAGTTACATATTGCACCTTTGTGAATTAATTTAGATGATACACGATAGGCAGCGCTTACATGATCTTTATTATTATTATTAAACTTTAATTATAAAATATTACAGCTAAACTAAGTTACTACACCGAACTATGAGCACAACATATTTGTTTTAGTTGCTCAAGTGGGTCCTTAATAAAAATAACATGTTATGTTAAACTTATGTATAGGTCATTATGATCGTTACTGTATTGCGATGTTGATGTATCTTATCAATTATACATTTTAATGTGATTAACAGATTATTCTTGTAGATTGCACATATATATTTAGGAATGTGTCTCTCCTTAGAGGTTATGAATTTGTGCATTCTAGAGAAATGTATTTAGTCTGTAAGCTGCTTTTAATAAAAAAGTACCAAGAGATGTATTTGTCACAAAAAGGATGAGGCAAGAACTAAAAATTGGATCGTTAATGTAAAATTAAAGAGAAATCTCTTGACAAATTACATTTTTACGTGTGAATGGTTATTTAAAACCATTTGATTGAGATATTGAAATGTACAAAACGTACCCATGTGTTCTAAAATATTTAGATGTGTAACTGTTTTCAATGATTCCTCTAATGCTGTATTTTATTACATTACAATATGGCATTTTCTATCCGTCTTCTTATCCACATTATTGGTATTACTTTAATATAGCTATAATGATTTAGACATCATTATAAAATCTTTCAAATATAGCTTATTATTTTACGTTACGTGATATACTTACACGTTGATAGGTACCTGATAAGTTTTGGTGCGGTATTATAATATTAAGTAGTATGTGTAATAGGTCGTATTGTGGTATGTATTTAAATATAGTATGTATTATTAAACGTTGTTTTTATTACAAAAATCTATCTATGCAGGGACCTCAATATTCAATAATCTATATAAAATCACACTAGTTTTATTATTAAGGTGTTTTAATGTTACTTTAGAATTCTGTTCTCGTTCTATGGGCTCATGGGGCGCACTTATCGCCCGCTTACCTTTTGTAGGCACCTCTGAAACGTCGCAGAAGAAAATGTGTTATCCGGCTGGTCTAAAAAGCTTAGTACATTTTACCCAGTCCAGCATAGATATTCTAATTAAAATCGGAATTTGTACCTATTCGAAAGCCTCATTTTGATTGAATCCGTAAGCTGGTAGCTGTCGAAAAACTTTAATTAAAAACTATAATTACTTAACTTGACTACTGAGTAAACAGGACTACTGAAAATGTTTGAGCTTTGTATTAGAATATTACAAAAAAGTATAAGTAAAAAATATTTTTTAAAACAAGCTTTTATCTGGGACAATGAACTAAATGTTAAAAATGAATTCTAGTAATTATTTGGCGTGTAGGTACTTACCTATATTCTTAAAAGCTTGAAGCACTAGCCGTTTTTCAGGCTAGGTAATTACTATACTTCAGTGCCTCAAGCTTTTAAAAATATAGGTAAGTACCTACACGCCAAATACTTACTAGAATTTATTTTTAACATTTTAGTTCATTGTCAAAGATAAAAGCTTGTTTTTAAAAATATTTTTTACTAATAATTTATTATTAACTTTTATTAGGTAGGTATAGATACCTACTACCTAAGTATTTAAGAGAAGGCATGATGTTTTATAATATTCCACGGATATTTGATGTGATTGTGGGTAAAGTACTCTTCAAGTAAAATCAATCGACTCGGTGGGGTTATGTTGCTTTATAACAGAAATGTCATGGCAACCTTACAGCTTAATGATCAGATCCTGGCTATTATTTAAGTGTAAAGTGCTCGACGTATCATTTTAACCCTAGTTAACTGGGGTTACGTTATTTTATCACAGAGATGCCGTGGCCACCTTCCAGCTTCATTATCAGTCGCTAAATATCATCTAGGTGTAAAGTTCTCTTCAAGACGAATCAATCGAGCCCAAGCTCGGTAGTGTTTTGTTTTTTTATCACAGAGATGCCGTGGCCACCTTCTAGCTTCATCATCATTCCCTGGATATCATCTAGGCGTAAAGTTCTCTTCAAGACGAATCAATCGAGCCCAAACTCGGTAGAGTTACATTGATTTATCACAGAGATGCCGTGGCCACCTTCCAGCTTCATTATCAGTCGCTAAATATCATCTAGGTGTAAAGTTCTCTTCAAGACGAATCAATCGAGCCCAAGCTCGGTAGTGTTTTGTTTTTTTATCACAGAGATGCCGTGGCCACCTTCTAGCTTCATCATCATTCCCTGGATATCATCTAGGCGTAAAGTTCTCTTCAAGACGAATCAATCGAGCCCAAACTCGGTAGATTTACGTTGATTTATCACAGAGATGCCGTGGCCACCTTCCAGCTTCATCATCAGATCCTGGATATCACCTAGGTGAAAAGTTATCTTCAAGACGAATCAATCGAGCCCAAACTCGGTAGGGTTATGTTGATTTATCACAGAGATGCCGTGGCCACCTTCCAGCTTCATCATCAGACCCTGGATATCATCTAGGCGTAAAGTTCTCTACAAGACAAATCAATCGAGCCCAAACTCGGTGGGGTTATGTTGTTTTATCAAAGAGATGCCGTGGCCACCTTCCGTCTCCATCATCAGACCAGCTCCATGGTACCATATCATTGTATTGTCACCGAAGATACATAAGTACACCAACTTTGAGTCCAATCGGACATCGGGAAGTGGGTCTAATTTAGCTTCCAAGATTCCACTCGAACATACATAGTGACATACATACTTCCCAAGTTAAATAAAAGCTTGTAAAATAACATTTATTTTCAAGTGACTTCCAAAGAGGAGGAGGATTCTCAATTCGTCTGTATGTTTTTATTTATGTTACGCGATTACTCGTCAATTGTGAACCGATTCGAATGATTCTTTTTTTAATCAGTAGGGTGCATTTCCGAGGTAGTCCCATTGTAATTTCTTCGAGATCTGATTAGTATCTTCAGAGATATGACGATAAACGTTTCAAACTTGCTACTGAAACTGATTCCGCATGGAAGTCGGTTGTTTTCGTTTTTAAACTATCTGAATTATTTGGAATATTCTTCCTCAACTTCAATGCTTCTCACATCGACTGCAAAGGCATGTATCTTGCTACCACAGATAATATATAGACCTAGGATTCACTACGTTAGTGAATCGTAGCTGTGCTCGCTACGAAATATACCTATCTGTTATATATGTTTTCCCTTAAATCTTCGCCCCTGAAGCAGGGCCGTATTTCCGTCTAAGCTTACAAGGCACTGGCCGAGGGGCTCAGCATCGAAGGGGCCCTACCTACGCCTACACAGTTACCGCGCTGATTTTTTCAATCTTATTTTGATCCGCTGCAGGGTAAAGCCTAATAATACATCACAGTCTATTGCTTGTATTGTATGTAATCAGTAAAACAGCTTCGGGATGTAGGGGGGAGTGTGCCTAATGGCCCTACATTTCTAAATTCGGCCCTGCCCTGAAGGTCTTTCTTTAATAGAAAGTGGCTGAAAATCATGTCCAGACAGTAGGGCGGATGGCTTATAAAAGCGGCGCCAATAAATAATTATTTTTTATTCGTAGATCTAAGCATTGGAAAGCAATTACCTGCAGCGCCTGCTTTGTAATGCTCGCTGGCACAGAATAATTAATAGTACAAGCCGCTGGTGCATTGCCTTCAAAAACGAAATCCCTTTGCTTGTTTCCTTCAACAAAAGCTACGTGAACTCAAAAGCCCAAAAAATTTATCATCATAAATAAGCAGTTTTTTTATAAGTACCTAAATAATAAATTAACTAGCTGAGCCCGCGACTTCGTCCGCGTGGAATAGTGTTTTGGGCACAGATTTTATAATAGTTTAAAAGTTTTTTACGTAACTTTAGGTAGCATTTTTAATTATTTAGGCTGATTATTTTACGAAAAAGACACACGTATAAATACTTTATCGTCGTCTGCCCCTTCGGGTAAGCACACTTAGGCATATTTCCCCACCTACGCCGCGCTCCGCACAATCCCCCGCCTCCCCCCGTGCGGCTGCACTGCGCTCATTGTGTACGGCGCGGTGCTTGGCAAGTTTCTTACTCACGTTGACTTCAGTTTCACATTCTGTAATGACTCCATCAGGATATCTCTAATACTTTGTATCTTGTCGCAAACTTATAAAACATTCACATAAACCTTACGTTTCCTTAAAAATTTCATCCCCCATTCCCTATTGTAATTTTATACTCTTGAGCCCTTGAGGGTAAAACTTTTACAAACTGAATGTCATATTTATTTATACCGAATTAACAGCCTAAAAAATAAGTTTCTAGCTTCTAGCTCTAAAAATGACGATATTTCTATACAACTTTTCATCCCCCACTTACACTTTGTCTTTTGATGTCCTTTCTCAGGCTCTAGCTAGACTATCTGTGTAATCAATTTCATATTTCGGTTCAGTAGTTTTGGCGTAAGTCCAAGTCTCCATGGATATGCAACGTATCAATATGCGAGCACGCGCACGGTGAGAGGCGATAGTCCCTCTCGTAAGTGTATTACTATATTACAATACGTGTGACATAAGTCACGAGTATCGTTTATTATTTTACATCTCTGGTAATAATGTAGCTAGAAAAGCCCTAGGGCGGTAAGTAATTTAAAAAAAAACTCTTCACTCTTTCAAAAAGTTCGCGTACATCTAACCATCATAATGGCAATAGACATCATGCATTCAGCCCAATGACAAAAGAGGTCGCTTCGCTATTCAGCCTTGTCTTCGTATGAGTATAATAGTCATCAATTTTAAATATCGAACGGCGAAGATCAATTTCTTTCTTGAAAAAATAAATAAAAAAAGGCGGGAATAGAAAACTTTTATTTTAAATATTGTTTGTTTTTGGGATTTTTTTATAATTACGTGCTAATTAGGAAAAAAACATGAGTTCTGCAAGTGATGAAGAAATAAGCTGCACTCCCGATTCAATGAAAATGGAAGCTGAAGCAGCAAGTAACAATCATTTCACTATACATTTTAACTAATAAAATGTTTTATACTTGTAATGCCGGTTTTTTTCTACTTACCTCACAATCGAGATGTAAAGCAGAGTAGTTAGCTCGGGTGTAAGCATCAATTGCACCCTCGAACTATAGGCGCACGAGCGCAGCGAGGGCTGCAATTGATGCCTTACAGCCCTTGGCTACTAGTCTACTATTATAGCTGTCAATGTGACATAAACCCTTACGCTTGCTACGCTTTTCCGTCAAATAGAAGATTATTGCAGTGCGGTCCGGGGCTAAACGTGCAATAATCGACTATTTAAGTCACGGAAAAGCGAAAAAATTATATATATTATACAATAATAATATGTAAGTGTATAATCAGGTTCATCGGTTCGAAGATATAGTTGGGTTTATAGAATAAAAACATGCAGATTTTTTTTCACATACATTATACTTTTCAAAAAAACATGTAAATAAAAGTACTCTGGGACGAGGAGAACCGCTAAAAAAGTAAAAATATTTTCGTCACAAAATATAATAAACAATTTAAACTTAAACCATAATTTATAAAGATTTATCTTTATTAAACTATACAACAGAGAAAAGGGACTCGAAATCGAACTTCGCTACGACCGTTGCTATGACATCCGTCCTTATGTACAAAATTAGCATTTATTCATATTACTAAATAATTATAATCATATGTATTTACTATTTACAAGTTCATCGCACTGTCAAAAGAACAGAATTTTATTCAGTTAACCGAGACATCGGTCAACAATCACTTCATTCATAATGGCTGCGCGTTAAATTCATAAAGTTCATCAAGTCCCGCTTAGCATAGTTCGGTTACAAACGTCTCGCTGCTCACATATAATCAAATTATTCTAATTCTAAAAACGTCTTTCATGTCTCTGGGCCAGACTCCACCAAAGCTAAGCTGAGCGGAATTGTGTATCAACAACACATAGGATTTCATCACGCTTATTATGCAAGCTTTTCTCTTGCAGAGATGATCACACAACAGTATTTCTCTGAACTGATGATGTGTTCCGTCGATGAATATTTTCTCTTAATTACCTATTGAACATTTTTGGCCAACCGCAAATGAAATTTACTGAGGTTAGCCGCCTATCATCTCTCGAACATAGTACAATTATTTGTTGCAATGTTTATCATAATCTTGAAACACTATAAAATCAGATTACTCTTGCACTCCTTTACATTTGACATTGAATATCACGGCAAACTATTATAATGGAAATAATAGAGAAGATTTTTTACTCACATGGCCTATACAATATTTACATTAGAATAGTTTTCGATCGGGAACCAAACGTTGCAGGCTCCTTTTTTATTTTGGTCAGTGTCGGGACGTCTACACGTACATGTATACTGGGAGACTGGTAAAACACTGTATGTACATACGGAAAGAGGGTGTTCAGTGCTCTATTCTGATAGCAAACATGTAAAAAATAGGTACTTCAAATTTGACCTAATTATGCTAAAAAATATTTATGTACGGACAACCGCGCATAGATAGTTCACAAACAGTGATTTACCAAACTCGTAACCTTTGAAACTGTTCCACAGCACCCCACACCCTCACGAGTCCTACGCCCGCCGCGGCACTCTTGACTCGATAGCGCGCCTCTATCACCCACGCAGTGACCATTTTTTCTGAATATAACTACACTAAATTCGTTGAAGTTTACTGTGTACTTAATCAACATTATCTTTTATATTTTTTATAGGTTACATATGACCATTACCTATCGTGTCCTTTAACATGTACAGTATTTTACCAGTCAGTCTCTAGTATTTACGAACTTCGCGCCGTACGATGAAATCGGGTACTGAATATGTGATTTTGATTTTGATCGTTTGAGATTTTATGGGGTGCTCGGACATGAACTTTTATTCTAAGTGTTAACCACACATTGTATTAAGGCCACAATTATTTGTCTTTCAATAATAAAAAGGTCCAGGACCGAGAATACTAGGAATCTTTTACGATTTTAGCTAAATTTTAGATGTGTACAATTCCACGGCGAAAACCTCACACCTTAGATTAGCGGACGATATCGTCATCATGGCTGAAACCTTTCAGGACCTGCAGTTCATGCTGAGTACCCTAAATGATTCTTCTACACGCATCGGTCTCCGGATGAACTTGGATAAAACCAAGATCATGTTCACCGAACATGTTATTCCGGAACGGGTTGCCCTAAACGGAGTTACTTTCGAAGTTGTTCACGAATATATATTGGGCAAACCTTGCAATTAGGTAGAAAGCAGCATTCAGAAAACTTTGAAGTCTTCGTCAAACATAGTCGATACCACAAAGCCTAAAGACTCAAGTCTTTAATGATTGCGTACTGCCTGTAATGACATAAGGAGCCGCGACGTGACCACTGACGGTTAAACTGACCCACCAATGTCGCTCAGAGAGCTATGGAAAGGGCGAAAGCTCGTCATATCTTTAGAGATCGAAATCGAAATGAAGTCATTCGACAGAGAACCAAAATTATCGACATATCTCTAAGGATCAGCAAGCAGAAGTGTCAGTGGGCTGGTCACATCTGTTATAGAATCGATAAACTTTGGGGGTAGACGTGTTCTAGACTTGAGACCACGGTAAACGAAGCGTAGCACGGCATCCAGCTAGATGAAGCGATGATATTCGCAAACTGGCTGGCAGCGGTTGGAAACAAAGAACCAATGATAGAGCTCAGTGGCGTGCCGTAGGAGAGGCCTATGTCCAGCACTGGACAAATACTTGATGATGATGTACAATAATACTGTTAACCACACATGTTTGAAGTCTATAATTCTGCGCCCAATAATGCCGCCAGGTATTGTGTGCCAGCGCATCTTTATTGTTGAAAACCATACAAACATGAACGTAGTTCATTAATTCTGCTATATATTTTGTACAGCTGGATCCTCGTTCATTTGTTCGACATTATGAAAAAGTCAGCTGTTTGCACTGTTAGCTGATGTAAGTATACTATCATTGAAATTACAGATACTAAAATGAACGAAATTACAGAGACGGAGGTATACAGCCTGTTTAACTACGTCTCAGTCATTTAGTTGCTTCAATGATCAACTGTCAAAGTTTGTGGTAAGGCTGCTGATGTATAGTTACTCGGGGAGGCCATATCATTGAAAGTTACAATGATGGAAATGAAATAGACGGAGCTATAAGGACTGTACAGCTGCATCTCGGTCATTTTGTTCATTCAATGATGTTCATTACTTCTAATTTTTAACCGACTTCACAAAAAGGAGGAGGTTCTCAATGCGTCTGTATGTTTTTTTTAAATATCACTGTTCCGTATCGATATCCAGAATCCATCTTGAGTCAAGCATCTGTCTTTTAACGATTTTCAGTTCTTGCAATTTCTTCCCTTCAACTTCCGGCGCCACTTTCGCATGATTTTGGCGGCTGGAGCAGCCCTCATATGTTTTTATCCATTGCCAAGTACATTTTGTCTCTTGTTAGTGGAGTACTTTTCTCCACTGAAATAATAGTAATCCACCCGCCATGCTAGGATCCATTAGTGTGATGTAAGATGAGTGTGTGAGGACACGGTGACAGTGTTTATGCAGCGAGACGTTTGTCCGGCGGCGCTGGTGTGGCGGGAGTGGCGGGGGGCGCGGGGTCGGGGGGCGGCGCGGGGTCGGCGCGCAGCTTGGCGCGGGGCCGCCACGCGTCCAGCAGCGCCTCCACGCGCTCGTCCGTGGGCCCCCAGCGCGCGAACCCGGCCGCGTTCTGCAGCCACACCACCACCGTGCCGCCGCCCCAACGGAAGTACACCTCGTTTCTGAAATATTCATTATGTGTTACTACTTACTGCGTTACTGGACAAACATTGAACCTAACACACAGAATACTTAATAGTACTACGCCTTACATTATTACGCCCAGCCCCCTGATTCTCATTTCAATCGGATATATTCGAATTTCAAAAATAGAAGCTTCTTTTTAAATTTTGAATATTGATAAATGCGTGAGCTATTTTATCGCGAAATCTTTGCCAATTACAATAAGCATGACGACAGTATCAAAAAAATCGAAGATTTAATGATTTTAGGGGAAAATAAATATTATAACAATTTAAAACACTAGTTTAATTTAATATCAAAAATTGAGATTATTAAGATTTTCAATAAAATAAAACATAAAAATACTGCAACAGAACAGGCCATTTTGATTGAAACACCAATCACAGTGCATGACATCACGCTTAGGTCTCTTATGAGGTTTTCTTGAAAATGTTATTAAATTTTGGAAAACCCATGTGTATCCATTGTCACAGATTATATAATAGTTACTGCGTTAAGTATGTCATTACCCTATGCGTGACGTCACAGCCGACGCCATGACACATGTGAGCTGTTTTCGCGCACTATTGAAAAAATATTTGAAAAATTGCTTTAAACTTCGTTAAACTTAAGTTTATTACCGAAATAAAGGTTTTTTCGTGAATAGTAAATGTCCTATAACCGATTTTTTCGAATCGATATTCCCTTCACTTATAGGTACACCCCGACATAGACGTGCGAACAAAATTTTTGCGCATCGCTACTTTCGCGTGATGACAGCCCGGGAAGCATCTCTCAGTCATGACATGACGGACCAATCACAGCGCGCGCGGACACCCGCAATCCTCTCTATTTGTTGTATAATATTATGTTTTTATCTACTCTTTATCGTAAAATTCAAATTATAAACTTCAAAACCAGTTTATTTTCATACGGTTTATAAAAACAAAAGCTACCGAAATTAAAAAAATAGAAATACTTCTTCCCTAACAGAGTACCTAATGCTAGAAAATAACTCTTTTACTGTTTTGGTACACTTACGATCGACCGAGTAGCTTTCAGTTCGATTTTTATGATTGTTTATTGGGACCGCGCTAGGGCGCATGCACGGTTGACTCTAGTTCTGACTTTGTTACACCGTATCGGAACTATTGTTGTGTGTGTTTCGTTTTTGCTAACATTGGTTTATTATTTAAATGAGTATTGCACGAGTGACTGAGTGCAGATAAAGTAGTGTATGAAACTGCTTTATTAATAATATATTTATTTGACTGGCAGGGTTAGCTCAGCGGCGGTGTTGTATCCTGTCCGGGGATTGTAATAATACACTCGCGTGTCTGTAGAAAATATTTTTAATTGTATAGGTCACTATTACTAATTATCCTGAGACGGCGGAACACAAGACAAGGATACGCGCGCGCCGGTAGTGTCGCGTGACCAGAGCGTTGACCCTGCGCGCGACTGTCCGTCTCGGACGAGCCAGGAGCGTGGGGAAGAGCGTGGGGAAAAGCGCGGGGGGCGGACGCGGGGCCCGGGCGGCGATGCACGCGTCTATATCTATATCTGTATAGCTGCACTCGCGTATAGCTATGTACCCGCGACTTCATTTACTACATCAAGAATTTTGTGCCTATGTTCATCCTCATGCTATAAAGTATCTCCTTGCTAAATTTCAGTAGGATCGGATCGTCCGTTTAGGCGTGATTAGGTAACAAACATACATAATTACAAACGTTTTTATAATATTAGTATGGAAGTATGGATTTAGTTGCATTAAATTAACACCTATCCCATATTATAAGCCAGTTTGTTGTCTTGATGTATTCACAGTCAAACGGCTCGACCGGTTTAGCTGAAATTTGGCACAGGGATAGCCAGTATAGCGCAGGCGAAGCCGCGTTATCCTTCAACTATGACTACTATTCCACAATAACTTACTTCGGTACGACGTGTTGGAATCCATGCCGATACTCGTGCTCGAATGCGGGAATTACTACCTGTTACAACAAAGAACATGTTTTTAAGGAAACCTAAAAGTACCCAGATTACCTAAATGTAGTATGTAGTTTTTTTAGTACAGATTAATTAATTTATATTAAAATTACGCAGTTTAAAAAATCTCACGTGAGATTACGGAGGTGGGCGGGGGTGGGGGGAAGGATAGTTGAGTTAAATCTCACATCTCACCAAGGAGAGACGGCGGGTCACAAAATCGTCTCACAAAATTTATGAAAGACCCCCAAGGCAAGCACGGACAAAACAACTGTCATCACAAACTCGTATGTCGACATTATGTGCAAACGTTAGCCTGTATAATATAAAATCACAAAAAACAATGAAGTTCACGTTATTATATCTACACTTAATTATTTAAAAACGTAGATATTCTCTACGTCGGAGAACCACTGAATGAATAGTAGGTACTCGTATACTGAGAGGGAGAGAAAGAGAGCGAAAGAGGGAGTCTGTTTCGCGATACACATAACCATCAGCTAGAATTTTCAAATCGCGAGTGGCTAATTTGTAACAGTATCGTGGATCGTGAAATACTTTCACCAAATATTAATACCACCGGATAGTGGTAGGACACTATCTAGTGTTCGCCTAGTCAGCTACCCTCAAGTTAGAAAATCTGTTACTAAATATGTAATGCAGCAGGGCCTTATCCCCGGGGGAAACACAAAAATTTCCCTGCTTTTCGCGACTGACAGGAGATCAACACAACAATTTAAACGCTAGGTGAAGTTTAACCCCTAGTTTTGATTTTGTTTCGTATTAAAAAGTAAAAAAAAAGTAATTGATTAAAAGTCAGCGGGCGTTTATAATTGTTTGAAAAACTCTACTTATAATTTGCCTTCTCCACCAAAGAAAACACGGATAGGTGGAAAGACAAAATAGTCCCCTTGCCATGATAGCCCTACAGTTCCCATTCTAGGCCTAGCGTGCTACCATCCTCGACCACATCATCACTTACCAGCAGGTGAGATAGTGGTCAAACGCTAGCCTATCTAAACTAATATTATAAAGAGGAAATATTTGATTATTTGTTTGTTTGTTTGCTACGATTTAACTCAAAAACTACTGGACTGATTTCAACAATTCTTTCACTAATTGAAAGCTACACTATCAGCGAGTAACATAGACTATATAGTCTATGTTACTCGCTGATAACTCGCTGATACTCTATATAGAGAATACAGAGATAAATCCCCGTATTCTCACGGGTACGGGAACTACGCGGGTGAAACCGCGAGGCACTGGTAGTATGATATAAAAATAATTAAGATATTTGGTTTAGAAACTACAACAACCGACTTCCATGCCGTTTATCGTCATATCTACCACGGACCGCCACGGAAACTTACCTACCCTACCGATTAAAAAAATAATCATTCGAATCGGTTCACAATTGATAGAGTAATCGCGTAACACGCAGACAAAAAAAAAACATGCAGACGAATTGAGAACCTCCTTTTTTTTGGAAGTCAGTTGAAAAACATTAAGACAGCAGGCTCAGCAGCGAAAGTCTACAAAAGAAAGGAACAAAAGAGCGCAACAAACCTGTTTCCGCTTAAAATGGCTCGCCTGCAGCTTGTGAAGCGCGTGCGTCTGTCTGTCCGGCCACTCGGGCAGCACGACCACGAAGCTGAGCGGCTCGG
Source organism: Cabera pusaria (assembly GCA_954871355.1). Classification (NCBI taxonomy): domain Eukaryota; kingdom Metazoa; phylum Arthropoda; class Insecta; order Lepidoptera; family Geometridae; genus Cabera; species Cabera pusaria. The sequence continues at coordinate 21,850,915 of OX940887.1, forward strand.
CCGACTCTTGTAGCAGCCGCTCCATGTGTCGCAGCGACGCTTCTAGCAGCTCCTCGCAGTACGGGGGGTGTGCCACTAGCGACCCCGATACTGGCCGCAGCTCGAGGAACGGCCTGAACGAGTCAATATTAAGGCATAAATATTACAAATCGAAAAGTTTTTGATTCAACAGCAAACAATTAAATATTGTTTGTTTTGATCAGAAAAACATGATGTAGTTCAAGAAATTCTTCTTATTATTTAATGGTTCAAAAACACGATATTTACGATTTCACTTGATCATAAAAAAATTACGAAAACAACGAAATTTAAATCGTATTTTGGGTATTAAGTACTTAAGGAACATTAAACTCTGACTCACAAAAAATATGCCAAAAAAATAGGAAAAGAAGTTTAAAAGGAAATTAAATGGATAGTTTTTTTTCAAAATAGACCTTATTTTTTTAAAACAGTATTATATAACAAAGTGGCCATCGAGGCGTCTTCGAGGTAGGACCTGTGTCACTTTTGCTAGCTGGCTGACAGTTTCCCGCTACGTGATTGGACGGACGGAGGTTTCGTTAAATACCAACTGCGCTGAAACATAGTGGCTTTAATATCATCTAGCTGTGGCCCGCACATTCGCCTGCGTTAAAAAAAGACTATAAACTATCTTTATGCCGATCACCGTAATCCAAATAAATGGATTCTGATTATATTTTATAATCCGTACAGCCGTTTTTGCGTAATTGAGGAACTAAACGAACACTAACAGAATTAACATAAAAATGTATAAGATTGGAGCATTTGCCTGTAAGTAATATAACGTAAAGAGGCAAGCATTGCATCAGTGAGGGAGGTGAATCGCGCATTACAGGGCACAAGCTGCACTGTCTGTATGTAAAGGTGGGTACAGATTGGTGCAATGCAACATGTAATGTAATATTCTGCCTTACATTGCATGTTTCCTGCTGCCTTGGACGTGTGGCGCGCGCGGTACGCGTATTGACTACGAATCAGAACGAGAACATCTGTTCCCGCATTTCAAACACTAGCCCTCGTCACACGTGTTCTTTTCTTTGCCCACATCACTCTACTTAAGTCGATATACTTACGAATCACCCCACGCATCTTTCTTTAAATGTTGTTTATAAAAGTTTTCATTTTGAGGGTTCCATAAAACTTTCCTTGTTCTGTATTCCTCTATCAATAAAAGTGACTCGTCATCACTCCACGCACCCTCTTTCACCGCCATGATCGTTGCGCATGCGAACGAAACGAACGACCGTCCACGGCTGAGTCCTGCGCACACTGCGCGCCCCTTTGTGTTCGTACTAAAAACCGACAAATCTCGGATCGAGCCGCGCACGAGTTGTAACGCTCGGAGCGTGCGCGACCCAGGCGCAGTTCGTGCGCGCGAGGCGTCCACACTATGGGAATTCTGTTACATTACATTCTGATACATTGCAGCAATGTGGACCTCAAATTATTGCATTGCATGTTGCATTACATGTTGCATTGCACCAATCTGTACCCACCTTTACAGATTCGAGCATTATAGTGGTGAGGGAACAGAACCGAGCCTTACAGTGCGAATCAAATACAGTTGCATTACAAATCGAATCTGAAATGTTTATTACAGGCAAATGGCCGTCAAGTCGGGGAGGCAGTATTGTAATGTAATGCTCAAAATCTCCAAGGATCGAAGAAATCGAATTGCAGTCGCGACTGGCTGTCACTTGAGCTATTAGGATTACAAACTGGAAAACTTCCTAAATGTGTATCACTACTCTGCTGCTCCCGTTTAGTATAAAACACTGATGATTATTCTGTGACTGATGTATTATAATGTATACGTTTTTTAGGGTTCCGTACCCAAAGGGTAAAATGGGACCCTATTACTAAGACTCCGCTGTCCGTCTGTCTGTCTGTCTGTCTGTCTGTCCGTCTGTCACCAGGCTGTATCTCATGAACCGTGATAGTTAGACAGTTTAAATTTTCACAGATGATGTATTTCTGTTGCCGCTATAACAACAAATACTAAAAACAGAATAAAGTTAAAAATAATAGAGGGTCCCCATACAAGAAACGTGTTTTCTTCGGCATTTCACGCCATCTATGAACGCTTAGTTAGGTAAACGTCCCATAGATGGCGTTATATTGAAATGTCGATCCCTAACACCTTTGTTAGACGTTAGATGGCGTTATAAGAAATAAAATGTTTATTAATTATTATTTTTTGGTGGCGAAAAATGATAGTGGTATTGTTTGCTCGATCTTATAAAATACTGTAGTGTGGTACGGAACCCTACGAGTGCGAGTCCGACTTGCAATTGGCCAGTTTATTTTATTACCTACAAATCTTCGTTTAATTTAACGTGATAGGTTAAGTAAACTACATCATTAAAAGAAGCTCGCACTAGGCACTCCGGTCTCAAATAAGTAGACCTATAATCGTAGTACTCTGAAAACATTGAAAACAATTCCAAAATCTGCTATCAAATCAACATACCCTCTTGATCCGAAGTAGGAATCAGTATCGGCGAAGGCAGAGCAATACTGTCTGAAGTAGCAGTCCAGCGGGCTCGCGAAGCATTCGAAGGTGACGCCGAAGCATCGCTGCAGACACTCGAGGACGGGCACTGGCAGCGAGCACTGCGTGAGGTGAGCCTCGCCCCCCGCGCCGACCCAGGCCGCGTAACGTCGCAGTAGGCACCACACTCTTGAGAGGAACTGCTCGAACTTCTTGTCGTCGAAACAGCTGTAGCGGTAGAGGCACTCCTGTAAATCATAATGAGCCTGTTTCAGTCCACTGCTGGACGTAGGCCTCTCCCAAGATATGCCACTGAGCCCGATCTTGGGCTCATTGGGAGGGGTATGCTTAATCGCCACGCTGGGCAGGCCGGGTTGGCGATCGCAGGACGTAGCTCCTCGCACCGGTGACGCTGCTGCCCGTCACCGGCCTGTAGTATTTAGCTACGCCATAATTTGAAATAGTTATACCGCCATTTGTCGGTCGCTAGTAAATACGTGTTATTATTTATTTCTAATTAGCTAAAGATGGGAGGATGATTGAAGAAAAGTAGTGGGTATCACCTGGAAGAGAGAGGCTCGAGACAGAATAATCTGGAAAGCTCTAGGGGAGGCCTATGCTGTAAAAAGCAAGACAACCTCTACCCCAATCGATGTCTTAATAAATAATATTATCATAATATTTCATTTCAATTAAGTAAATTCATCTATACTAATATTATAAAGAGAGAACATTTGTATTTTTGTATGTTTGTAATGATTTGGCTCAAAAACTACTGGACCGATTTAAAAAATTCTTTCACTAATATATAGAATGGACTTTCGGAATGAAAATAGGCTATATATTATCCCGTTTAAATCAAAGGTACATTCGTGGAGACCTAATTTGCAACCTAAGTCGACTAAAAAACGGTCGAAAAAACACGTTTCTTACGAACGCTGCTCAATTGAAAATAGATAGAAGAATAATTTCTATGGAAGAATTGTACAACTTAATAAGACCTACAAAAAAGTCCGCGACAGCATATGTCTATCTCTTAAGGTTGACTCACATTAACCATTTTAATCTTTAACTTTTTGTTAAAAAATATTACATAACTTCCAAGGCTATTTTCAAGTATATAGTATTAATCCTTATCCAAATAATTACGTTAATTAGCTTGGCCATATATTATAGATTAAAATTGTCCTTTACAGTATATAATTCAAATGAAAACTCTAGAAGATATCACGAATTTCACATACACGCGTCACAAAATTAATAAAATATTTGCAGTGTAACCACAGATTAGTTCATAGTTACTACGAAAATATTAATAAAAGCTTAGCTATTCTGTAGATCCCCACCGATCACAATCAAGTTGAAGTCAATATAGTATATGATCTTTTGTATAAAATAATAATGATCTATATACCGATAATTTATCGAGATGTGATAAGTATCTCCAGAGATATGACGATAAACGTCTCAAACTTGCTACTGAAGTTGACTCGCGGGGCATTGAAGTCGGTTGTTTTAGTTAAACATCTTAATTATTGGTAGATTTAATGATCCCACTACCTCTGTACGAAAACCCATGATTCATGAATGCACATAAACTTTCATTGGTAGGTATATAGCTAGGATTAGAACCAACGACCGTCGGGTCAGAATCAGGGTAACTATCCTTTACGCCAAAGGGCCGTCCAATATCACTACGTAAGTATTATAAAACAAAGTCCATCACTGCGTCTGTCTGTCTGTTCGCAATAATTTCAATAGCTACTGAACGGATTATCATGCGGTTTTTACCAATAGCCAGAGTGTTTATGAGGAAGGTTTTGTGTATATTGGTTGAAATATGATGATGATTGTTAAATATGTTAAAATTTTATATTCGATGCAACAAACTGATTCGCAATTTTGTAAAGTATTGAATCTATTGGACGTATCCGTACCGGCGGAAGAAAAATCGGGCTAGAAAATCTGTGATTTGATGCAAATTATCGCGGAATTTAAATCGCGATAATAAAAATCGCTGTGCGGACAGGGCCTAATAATCATCCAATGTTATCATTTAAGAGTTGTTGAATAGAGGCTATTATTATTAATTAGCTAAATGGCTCTTAGATGCACTTCATATTCTGAACTAAGGTGTGTTAGTTTTTGTGGCTTAATACCAACTTTACAAAGTACACGCCTAGGCAAGTTTGCCTAGTCATATTTTTTACGATACTACAGTTTTCAGTTGTACTTACCAGTTTCTGCAGGTAAGTAGCATTGAGCACCTGCGTCTCGGACAAGTATCGCAGCAACACCTGGTCCCTGTCGAGGAAGTGTTCCACAAGCGGCGGCCGCGGCGCCGGCACGGCAAACTGTATCGGGTAACACCACACCTTGCGCAGCGCCGCTTGTTGTAACGGCCCCGCTAGTTCCTGGTCATACAACTGTATATGGAACACCTGCTGTGTCGGTTTTTTATGATTTAGGGTAACAGAACGAGCAAGACAGTCGCCTGATGGTAAGCGATGATGACTGCCTTTATGAGTAACTGTGGCACTTCAAACTCTAGATTGATAGAATTTTCCTGGCCACTACACTACATCCGTTATCTTGAAATATTTAGATGTTTAGTCTCACATGCCCTTTATTTTCACTAAAGAATGTCCTACAAACTACAAAATTGCCCCAGGCGGACTAGCAGGAGTTTATGGTATATAGTGCAATATGCCATATATAAAATCAGCCTTAAAACCTTGCTACACGATTGAAAACCGGCTTATCTGCAGAGGTTTTCTACGTAGGTTTCTGCAGTGTAGACAGCTGTACTCACATGCCCAGTCGAGCATGACTTTCAATGATGGTCGGCAGTCAGCGTTACATGAAGTACTCTGTGTTTGGTGCTAAGAGCTCTAATCACACTGCAGTTGGGATCTTGTTGATAACCATGTACCACACAACGACGGCGTGTTGCCAACTGTCTTTCTGACGGTCGTCTCTGCTACTGTAACTAGATGCTGCGGATTCATTTATGTCGCGGATACAGTTCTCTTCTAATGTCATATTGGCGAGTCTGGCAGATAGTCTTAAGCAATCGGCGATATGTCGACACTGGGTGATTTTAACCACCTAATTATCACCTGACCTAAGTTACGTAGTATTGTTATGTGTTCTGGGCCTAATTTACAATGAAGTAATTTATTTTTATATTACGTTTTTTAAATTTTTTGTGCAACTTTTATATGGAAAGGTCCATCTGCAATAAAGATCAATTATTATTATTATTAGAAACCCTTGTCTTCGATCATCTAGCACGAGCTTTACTGACCAAACAATCTGGCAAACATTGGGGTTCCAATGTTTGCCACATGGGACTGGCTGGACACTGGGAATAAATGTATTTTCCTACAATAATTTTTTTTTCCAAGTTTTTACGTGAAATATCTTTAAAATCACATCCAAACATGTGAACGTTGTGGCTATCCCGCTCCTCGACAACACTGATATAGTGAGAAGACTAAAAAGGTTAAAACCTTTTGAGTTAGTGTAGTGAAGTGACAGTAAAATAATGAAGTGCTTACAAATAATGCAATAAAATAGTGTCTTTAACTTAATAGACACAATAAGAAAAATGCCAATGGACACATTCTTAATTTAATAAAAGTTAGCAGTTTAGGTTAAATTTAAATTACTTATATTGGTCTTAAGACTAGATTGTAATTTGATAATGATATGCCATTATATTGAAATATCATTTGTAAAAAAATAAAACATCCACCAGGTACCAGGTCAGAAAAGTAGACTGTGTATAGGGGAGGGGTAAAGCGCAGAATAATCAAAATTTGTGCTCTTACTCCTTTCTGTTGTTTGTGATGGCTAAATATTCAAACTAAAATTACTTTTACCTGTATTCCATTTTCTTTGAGCAGTGTACTATGTTTCTCTCTAATCTTACGAGCATATTCAGCAGATAAATGGTAAATCTTCAAACATATTCCTTCTACAGAAGCCTTCACAGTTTCTGCGAGATGTGGTTGACATTGTCGCTGAAATAAATAATTGAAACTATGTTAAAGTATTTTTGACCATCATCATTATCATTAATAGCCAGTATTCATCCACTGCTGGACACAGGCCTCTCCTATTTCTTGACTGAATATCTTACAAATCCAAAAAGTGGACAATTCAGATTAGATTATTGTGAGATTTGTGTATGTAAATATTTTATGACCTCGAATATTACAAATCCATAATTTTATTGTTGAGTGGTAATTCCCATGTGAATTCAAAATGATATGTTGTCTTTTGGTCCTGTGCTATACAACTTTAAGGGCCAGTCTCACGGGTTCCTGATAGCGCTAATATAAAGAAATCTGACAGATTTTTGACAGCATTTATATGGCGCCTCGTGTCAGATAACTGTCTAACACTTTATCAGTAACTGGTGAAACTGGCTCTAAGAGTTTAAGATTGGTTACAGCTAGAGTAAAGGTGTTTATGACAAAAATATGTAAAGCTTTATGTCCTCTTATTGAAGTAGTTGGACTAATAACATCAGCCAGTAATTGCGAGTACAATACTACCCATCCTATACACTGCTAATATTGCCTAGCATTGAGGTTAGCATAAGAGGAAATCATACTTTATGATAACATGAATATAAAAAGTGACACTTTATAAAACTTTATAAAAAGTGACATAAAAATTGTCTCTCACTCTCAAATGTGCTAGTCTGTCTTGAAAGTCATCATAAGTAGCTCCAACCGTGCGCCGGAGCCATTGGAATGTATCTTCAGCATTCCACTTCACCACTTTCCTACTCTCGGGTGATGCATTTCTAGATTCAATCATTTTTTTAGCTGCCTCTGCATAACGAGACAATTGTTTTCTAGCATCTCCGGTGAATTTTGGATGTGTCAGTTTGATGGGAATGTCATTCATGATCTCTTCATACATAGATCTAGATATTTCAGGAAAACAATGGCTGGGCAATAGAGGATCTGAACCCCCTTGGTCGTTCACTTTTCTTTCCATTAGCCATCTATTGAATGAATCTTTGGGTGCATCGATCCCTTCCCTAGTGTGGCATAATTCCTGATAACATTGTCTCAATTTATTAGCCATTGTAAATCTGAAACCTTCGATTTCGGGATGTGGATGGGGACATATTGTCGGTGGCCTTTCATAAATAACAACATTAGTGGGAACCTCAATGTCCCATGGACCCGCCAGTACAAACTTTTTAGGTGGGGGACCATTGTCTTCTGACGGCCGACGCTTGTTGCTGCCCGGTGTCATGCCACCCGCCGCAGACGGACCTGTGTGGCAGATACCCAGAGGATCAGTTATGGGGTCGAAATCCCTCTTCACAGCTGGCAAATCCCACATAGATTCGCCAGACAGCTTGTTCCAGAAATAAGGTCTGTTTTCACGCTTGGACCAGTATTTGCGCCAGCCTTGTTGGATAAGATCAGGGTGCAGGTCAGCAGCCAGGTGCGGGGCGAGTGGCGCCGGCGCGCCGGGCGTCTGCGGAGTCTCTCCGCTCGAGCTCGGCGATGACTGGATCTCGGGCGAAGAGTCACTGTGAGCGGCGCCACTCTCCCATGTTGAAGACCCGGCGACGACTTTTTCACGAACATCATTCATGTTGGCGCGCTATGTAGCACTTGAGCTTATTTTTGGAAACACAGATTTTTTACTATTTCGACATTAATTGTGAATTACTGAAGAAGTTAGGAGCACTAATAAGTTTCCAATAGGCAAATATTTATATTTGGATTAACAATAGCGCCAAGAAGATTATCTCGTGAATCTACACTGATTTCAAATAAAAACATAATGATATAGGTAAAATATTACTTCATGATACAAAACTTAATTTTACCACTCTTGTTAAGCGTTTAAAAACTATATGAATATACTGAATCGTATGTTTTACGTAAAAACTAGCGAAGCGTTCTCCCCAAGCACCGCCATCACAAAATGACAAATAATTTCTAATTTCGTTCAGTAATCAGATGCGAAGTAGGAATAAAAGTAAAGACGCCGAATCTATTTTTTTGAACGATACTATAAATGCCACAGACTACAGAGGGGGTTTGCTTTTGTTCTACCGAGTTCACACTAGGCGATTCTAGTTGATCAATTGGCAAATCGCAAGCGATTTGAAAGGTGTGAACAGGCTTTCAACGAAATTGAAGCGAATAAAATCGTATCAACAGAAGTTAAACTTTAAGCTAAGCCTTTCAACTTTGGTCGCTTTCAAATTTTTGTTGAAAGCAATTTGATAGGTGTGAAATGAAAATTGAAAGCGATTTGAATGCACGGGGCATTCAAATCGCTTTCAATTTTCATCATCTATACCGGAGCGGAACGTGAACTTGCTTCTTATAGTGCATTATGCGCAAACATTGTTTTGATACAAACCCTAGTTTGTGTTACTATGGAATTGAAAATGTCAGCAAAACCTATTCACTTTTAATTGTATTGAAATAGTTCTCAGTATCTCTTGTAATTTGTATTTCATAATAGTTAAAAAGAGTTGTGTGCATAAAAATTCGTGACTAAACGCTATTTTGTGACCAGGGCCGCACCGGCCCTGTGTGCGAAGTGTGCGGCGCACACAGGCGCCAAGACAATACAGGCGCCGCCATCGAACTTATTTTTGTTACACTTACACAACAACATATTCTTATAGGCGAGCGGAAGCGACCTGGTTTTACCTATTTAGAAAATATTATTTAAGTATATAAAACTGGAGAACATTTATTTCGGTCAAAATTAACAAATAATAAAAAATACATAAGTTGAAACATGAAGATTCGTGAAAAAAAGAGGCACTTTAAAGGTTTCGCAAACAGGCGCTGTGGGGGGTCGGTGCGCCCCTGTTTGTGCCGCGTCTCGTGCAAGCAATGTTCAGTTCATTACATGTGACCAGAGAAAACTTATCATTGACAATGTGAAAAATAGTAAAAAGGCTTTTAATGTATAAAAAGAAATACTTTAAACGAGCATTATTTTAATTATCAACATTTATTTTAATCAATATATGAAATACAGATAAATTATAAATATACCGAACACAAGCATGGCTTTATGAATAGCTTTGTGTTACTTTGTCAATTTAATCTCAATTTCAGGTTTTTTTTTATAATCAGACATTACAAAAAATAATGTATTTTTTGTCTTCTCATTATGGCTCCACGCGATTAGTGTATTTAGCCAGTGTCAATTTTTATGAATTCTGACACTGACATGTTTTAAAATGTGACTTTGACAAAAACTTAACAATATTATTTACTTCATACTGGCTAAATACACTAATCGCGTGGAGCCACAATGGAACAAATAAAATAAATACAAATACAAATATCTTTATTGACATAATTTATGGTAAGTACAAGTTTATCGTTGAATCCATAGACTCCCTAACTAGTAACACTGTGTTTCAGGAGCCAATGGCTTCTCTAATGGTTTAATATTCTAGTTAAATTATGTTCTTTTAGATATTTTCTAAACAAATATTATAAAAATTCCAATAAAAAACTCTGTCACACTCTGTCTGTACTCTGTCGTAGTATCGCTACTTGATCTGTGCAATGTAGAGTTTAAATATTCTCTTTGGTCGAGTTGATCAACAGTATGAACACGTTTCATTCAAAATCGCTTTCAATTTTTGTTGACTGACTAGAGTTGTTCAACTGGAATCGTCAGGTGTGAACCCGGTATACCGGGCTATACAATGCCACAGGACAGGTAACTACGGAACAGATAAAGGGCCTTATTCACGATCCATCCCGGCTGTACGTCAGCTCAAGGCCGCGGCGCTGGATGTAGCATACTGACTGTCATGCGCGCATCAAGCGAGTAAAGTACGAATTAGATAAGAGGACTTGTTTTAAGTTATAAAATGCCACCTGTTTTATCAAAACGCCAAAAAATGGGAGTTCTTCTGATATTGTCAGCAGCAGCAGAAGAAAGGAAAAAAGATAGCATGAGATTTTGGATGAAAAAAAATATTACAAAAAATTATTAAAATTCACATGTGTGGAACTTATAATTCATATTTTATTTTCATAATTTTTCAATAAATCTAAGTGTTTCGCGATCCATTTTGACGTGTTGTCACCTTGCGACACAAGCTCTAAATGTTAAATCTGCCGTACAGCAAGTCCATACACAATCAAGCACGCACGATGCTGGACCGCTCTGACGTACGTCCGCGTTATTCATTGTCCATCTGCACGACGTTCGTGGTGGTGGGGGTGCTCGCTGGATGCAAAATCGGTCGTGCAAGCCCAGCAAACAATTTATTATAATTATCGACGTACGTCAAGCCTATTCATGGTACTTTTGCATCGTGCATGTCCTTGGTGAGACGCAACAGCAAGATGGTTTGTGAATAAGGCCTTTAAATATATGCAAAGCCACAGAACAGATAACTATGGCAATGCGTAGTATCTCTCCATTCTTTACTTAGTCTTGTGGCTATACACAGTCACCATTGACGTATAATATTATATGGACAACCCAAAGAGAATATAAATACTGGACAACCCCCACAGATTACTATATGTGACAACCCCCCTCTGTAGTCTGTGATATGGACGTTTCAATAATTTTGGACTTTATTTATTTGGCTTGGCACATCATTTTGTTAAATAAATTTTGTTTTGTCCGTGATTCCGGTCCGAATTGTTCGGATAAGTTTTAATTTGCAAAAAGGACATAACAATAAGTCCAAAGAGAATATAAATACTACGTATAAGTCCTAGTGTTTGGTCTAGTCTATTTTATTTTATGTTCCTACGTACTACTACTGGTACCTATGGACAAAGTGTAAGACAAAAATACTGTGTTATCGAGTAAAGTTAGTCACTAGGTAGGCATAAGTAATTAATTTCGAGAGTAATTCGCGTTCTATTAGCAATTTTGCATTTCTTATGTCAAAATTGTACGCCTTTATGTATGGAAAATATTGTTTTGTATTTATAGACTTCCAAATTTAACTTATTATTGCAATTTAATAGCGTCTTATAGTTAACAATTTAATTCAACGTGAGTGATTCCGTACTCTGTGTTTATTTCACTAAGCACATACAAGCAGCTCTAAAACTTCTTAACACTTCACTTACTAGATGCTTTATATTGCAGAACTTTATTATAACCTAACCCTTTGAATATTTAGACAAGTAAATAATCAAAGAACTAACCATACGAGCAGCTTTATAACGTCTTTACAGAATTATGATGCTTTCTATTGCAGAACTCCAATTTTAAGTGATGGCTGAAATTGAAATAAAACCTTTCGAGGAACTGCCTACTATTGAAGAACATTTAGCTCCGCGACCTTTCAATTTAGAAGAGCATACATACAAGAACATAACCTATGAAGACTTTTTTAATAACCACATGAGAAAAAATATTCCATGCATCGTCAAGGACATAGGTACACAGTGGGAATCATCTAAGAAGTGGGTCCGTGATGGTAAAATAGATTGTGATTACTTATTACAGCAATATGGAAACCTGAATGTGCCCGTTACTGATGGCAAGAATCTTCAATTTGATTGTCAGCCTAAATTTGATATGACATTTAGTGACTATGTGAATTATTTGAAGAGCAATGCAGTTGAGAAATTGTTGTACCTGAAGGATTGGCACCTTCGCAGGAGTAGACCGGATGACCCATTTTATGTGGTGCCTACTTTGTTTGCTTCCGACTGGCTGAATGAGTACTGCCAAGACAAGCATCTTGATGACTTCATGTTTGTATACTTGGGACCCGCTGGTTCATGGTATGTAATGTTGCACATTTAATGTTTCTTTGTACCATTAGGGTCAGCTCAGACCGCGACGCGACACGGCGCGCACTTATTGAGAGAGTGATGAAAAAAAAACTTTAATTACTACATAAAAAGATACAAATTTTATGCGGCTTCAGGCTGCGCCGCGTGGCTTCATTAACTACATAATAAGATACACATTGCATTGAGATAATTTGATGGCGTCTTTGCTGCGACCAAAAGCATTGTCATGTCACGTCACATTGTGGTGTGAACTGACCCTAGGCAAGTGAATTTTAAAATTCCATTAAAAGCCTAGTGATATTATTAACAGTTGGTTGGTACAGTAATCACATAACGTAAAATTGTTTACATAATGAAACAAAAAATAACTTCGGTTGCCACACCACTAGTCATTTTTAGTACTAAGTTTGAGGTGTTTTTGGAGATATTCATCAGATGTTGATATAATTACGATGGGATCAAACTTGAAGTATACCCTCCTCTTAAACTAAACAGTCTTACCACAAAAGAATTAGACACGGCATAAACATGTGTTGAACAGATGTTTCAGAAATTCCATACTACAAATCCATGTCTAACATTTGCCTATGGGTAAACATGCCTTAAACACATGTTTAAATTTAAACAACCCCAATCGTTGATCTTAGTTTTGTAGTAAGATAAATAAAACACTTCAAACACTATTTAACTTTTAGACAATGTCTAACTAAACAGGTGTCGAAATGTTGTTTAAAAATATTTTTGTGGTAAGACCGATAGAATTTTCCAAGTCAGTTATTAAATGACAGAGTTTTGAGGTCATCTTCATCAGCCATCGGCTGGACATAGGCCTCACCCATGGCACTCAACTGAGCTCGATCTTCGGCTCTTTGTTGTAATAAGTAATAGGAAACAGGTAGGATGCACCTGTTATAGTACCTATCCTGGAATTCTTAGCACCCCTGCCCCGCCGTAATCATAACCACTACCTCAGCCAGGCATTGAGAGGCGAACTGAGGGCCTTTGCTGTGGTGTGCTTTTCATGAGTAGTAATTCCCGTGATTGCTACACACTGGGCAGTTGCTTGGGTGATCGCAGCACGTAGCTCTAGCACTGGTGATGCTGCTGCCCGTCACAAGGCTGTGGCATGCCATTTGTCAGTCATCAGAGCCAATGAGTGATTGACGCTAGACAGTAGGCTGTGAGCACTGAGATAACATTGTGCTTCCTTGTGGTTCTGAGGTAACAAACAAAAAAATATAATATAGTCGATTTGAGAACTTCCTCCTTTAGACTTGAGACTAGCGACCTGCCCTGGCTTTGCACGGGTAGATGATAATATGCCTGCATTTTTTGCTTCAGTTGTGTTAAGTATGAATTAACGTTTTCAAAAATCATCGTCATATTTCAACAAATTATTCACATAAACCTTCCTCACGAATCACTCTGTCTATTGGTGAAAACCGCATGAAAATCTGTTCAGTAGTTTTAGAGTTTATCTTGAACAGACAGAGGCAGTTTTATATGTAATATGTAGTGATTAAAAAAAAATTGTTAAGGTTTTCCTACTATGTTTGGCTTTGTATATTCAGAGTTAAGGGAGGAGGCTTTATCTGCTTATGAAAGCTAGTAAATCACTATGTTGAGGCTATTGCTGAGCCATTCGACTATAAAGTCATAACAAACAAAAAAAAAACTGACATATATTTTCAGTTTAACTACTTTTTTAACTAACTTCATAAAAAGAGGAGGAGGTTCTCAAATTGCCTGTAAATATATTTTTTATGTTGCCTCAGAACTCACTTATTCACTGCTTTGAAAAAATCTTTGGAGAGTGTGCTTGATGATGTTTATCGAGAATGGCGAAAACGCTAAGCTCGTAATGGTTTTGAAGGCTCTTAAAGCCTGTGCTGCCTGAATACGTCTTTATGCTACTATTTTTAATTCATAAGCAGAACTTTACGATATGAGTGTAATTAAATGTAATGTATAACTGCTACTAAATGATGATACTGAATGATGATGAACTTTTGCAGGACATCGATGCATGCTGATGTGTACAGCTCATACAGCTGGTCTGTTAATGTAGTTGGCAGAAAGAAATGGTACATGTTCCCGCCAGGAGAAGAGGAAAAACTGAAGGATGTCTTCAACAATGTAATACTTCGATTTGAGCCACAAAAGTATCAGGATAAAAATGTTGTTTATTATGAAATAATCCAAGAAAAAGGTGATGCTATATTCGTGCCTTCAAACTGGTATCACCAGGTTGAAAATGAAATTGACACCTTGTCCATAAATCACAACTGGATCAACGGAACTAATATAACAACCGTGTGGAAGTCTCTCACAAAAGTGTTGCTTTCTGTGGAGAAGGAAATTGATCAGTTGAATGATCTCGAAGAGTTCCCATCAATGTGTCAGAATATGCTTAAAAACTTGTACGGAATGGATTGTGAGGGATTTTTAAAACTCATTACACACATTGGCGAGAAAAGACTTGCTCAGATTGAGGGTGGTTCCAATATTGCATTCAATAACTACCCAGTGGGAAAAAATCATGCCATGTATGATTTGAAACGCATCCATGATGTTATTATTTTGATAAACCAACATCAAAATTATATTAACCATGAATATCCTGTTAGTGAAAATTTTCTAGTACTCGAAGATTGTTTATCATACATTTTCTAAAAACTATTAATTCCTAGTCATTGATGTTTTAAAAAATCATTAAATATACAGCATTAATATATAGACATTTGTAATAGACAACTAGTAAACTTGCATCTTGATGTTATATAAATTATGTGATAATATCAAAATTGTATCTATGTTATAGAATTATTTCAGTTTAATAAACATCTAAACAACTTGAGAATTATTTAATAATGATAAGATATATATAAGATAAGATATACATATGTATAATTCATATGAATAGTATATCACGATGGGGCTGCATGGGCAAGTCCTTTTATAATAAGCTTCTGTTTCCCATTTATTACTGATATTTGTCTATTATATCATCAGCCAGCCCATTTTTCCTTTGCCTGCCAATGCTCCACTTGCATACTGGTCCTGGACATTTAGCTGCTGGATTGTCCATCTTTTGTAACAGTATCTCGTCACATGCCCACCTCCATTTTTGCTTCAGGCTATACCTACTGAAGGGCATCTATCAGTTGAGTTTTCTTGCAAATGTCTATATTTTTATCTATATCTATATATTATCTATATATTATCCTTTGCATGTTGGTAAGACAGTATTTTGCATTTTATTTTCGCTGTGAATATCACATAGTTACTCCCTAATCTAGCTTATGCAAGCGTCTCTCTCCTGTCTATAATAGTTTTGTCTTTGAGAATTTCTTTTTGAGCCTAGTATTTCTTTTATGTTATATTTAGTGTTCTATCTCATCATCAGCCTATACTTTTCCACTGCTGGACATACGCCTCTTTAACTGCACGCCACTGAGCACGAGCCTCGGCTACTCTCATCCAGCTCTTGCCAGCCACCTTACGAACATCATCGCTCTACCTAGTCTGAGGGCGTCCTACGCTACGTTTGCCGATTCGAGGTATCCACTCAAGAACTCGTTTACCCCAGCGGTTGTCGGTTCTACGGCTTATGTGGCCGCCCCATTGCCACTTCAGCTTACTAACTCGATGGGCTATGTCGATGACTTTAGTTCTCTGTGGGATCACCTCGTTTCGGATTCGATCCTTCAGAGAAACTCCGAGCATAGCCCTTTCCATAGCACGCTGAGCAACTTTAAATTTGTGGACCAGACCAACCGTGAGTGTCCACGTTTCGGCCCCGTATGTCATGACGGGTAGGACGCACTGATTGCAGACTTTCGTCTTGAGACATTGTGGGATTAGCGATGTGAAGACTCGACGTAGTTTCCCCATATGCTGCCCAGCCCAGCTGTATCCTTCTATTGGCCTCTTTCTCAAAGTTGTTTTTACCTAATTGCAGAGTTTGCCCGAGGTAAACATACTCCTTAACATCTTCGAGAATACTGCCCTGTACCGCAATTGGTTCCGGATTTATATGGTCATTGAACATAACCTTGGTTTTACCCAAGTTCATCCGGAGACCAATGCGTTGAAAAGAGTCAGCTAGGCCGTTCAGCATATCTTGCAACTCTGACAATTTTCTTTTAAAAATAAACCTTTAAATTATTTCTTTCGGCAAGAAGGTTCAGAATAAAATTACATAATTTAGGGGGCACTTTTAACACTAAAAGTTTATTCTTAAGAAGAGGAAGTTGAACACTGTCATACGCTGAAGATATATCAAGAAATGCACCGACAACAGAGTCGTTCCGGGTAAAGGCAAGCCTAATGTCAGTAGTGAAGATACTGAGACTGTCCATGGTGCTCCTGCCCTTCCTGAATCCATATTGAGACTTAGCCAGAAGATCGTTGCTTTCAAGGAACCACTCAAGACGGTTCTTTACCAGACGTTCAGCAAGTTTAGACAGAACCGAGGAAAGAGCAATAGGGCGGTACGAATTATGATCTTGCGAATCTTTATTGGGTTTAAGGATTGGGATAATATACTGAGATTTCCAACTAACCGGAACAAAGCCAGTGTCAAAAATACAATTAACTAGGCGCAGATAATGAAAAAGTAAACAGTCACTCGCTTTCGAAAAAAAAGAATAAGGTAAGCCATCCATGCCGGGGGCCGAATCTCTGACCGATTTAAGAATGTTTTTCAATTCTATCATAGAAAATGGACAATCCAAAGGATCATTTGATAAAGGGACAGACAACGATGGTAATTCAGAAGGAAGAGGACAATATTGAGGGGCTAACTTGTCCATGAACGCTTCAGCCCAGGACTGAGATGGATTACAGGGCCGAGAAGGGGGACACCACGAACGCCTGTACCAACGTATTTTCGTCCATATAACAAAAGCAGGGGCTAGGGCTCAAACTTGTACAAAAACATTTCCAATGATCACGCTTTTTGGAATGAAAAAGTCGTTTGGATTTAGTAATACACTTATTCAAATTGGAAAAGTTTTCCTGTGTCATATCACAGCAAAAGGAATGTTCCGCTACCTCACGGGCCTTTATGGCATCATTGCACTCCCTATCCCACCAAGGAGGAGGGGGCAACTTATTAGACGGAGGTTTTTTAATAGAAAAGGATTTATTTGCACACTCAAGGAGTGAGCGAACCAAAAAATCAGAAGAAGAAGAAATATTGTAAGAGTTTATAACAGGAAATTTTTTAGAAACTGAGACCGTGTGATCATGAAATTTTTGCCACCCAGAAAAATCATTATTATTCAAAATATATTTCAGAAGCGGGGGGTTGCTAGGGGGATAGGACAGGAATTACGTTGAGGAAAATTTAAAAGAATAGGAAAATGATCACTACCATGTGTAGAAGGAAGGACACGCCAAGTCAGAAGAGTAGCAAGCTCCGGAGAACACAGTGAAAGATCAACAGCACTACGGAATTTATTTGGTCGAGTTCTCAAAGTAGGGGAACCGTCATTAAGAATACAGAGGTTTAGGGAATCAAGGGAATCTAATAAGAACTCCCCAAATTCGTCCGCCTTACCACAACCCCAAACAGGATGATGGCAATTAAAATCACCAAGAACCAGAAGAGGCTTTGGGAGAGAGCTCAAAACTGAGACTACATTACGGAGGATAGCCTTAGAAGGGTCAGGAATGTATATCGATACAAAAGTGTATTCTTTAACTCGAACCGCAATTATTTGAAAACCACTATAAAAGGGGACATATATACGAGAAAAAGAAACGTTACTTTAAAAAAAAAAAGCAACGCCACCGTATCCATCATGCCTGTCACTCCGGGCATCAACAAAGCCCGGGATCACATAATGAGAACCAGGCTTAAGCCACGACTCGGTAACAGACAAGACAGCTACGTTGAACTTATTTATTAAATAAACAAGCTCAGAGTATTTATTTGTCAGAGAATGACTATTCCATTGAAGCAGATTGAGATCCATTATGTAAGAGAGAAATTAGTGAATTTAGGTTAAAAGCAGCGTTGGACGGTGAAGAATGGGGTTGGGGAGAAGAGTTCAGGAGAGTGGATAAAAGGTTTAGAAGTTTTAGAAGATCGCTAATGATAGATTGAACAGTCGGGGTATCTGAAGGTTTTTCAGGGTTGTTAAGGGCATTTACTGGCATTTATTGGCCATTAGGAGCAGATTCTGAAAAATCTCCCCTTATTATGTTTGAGTGGGCCAGGCGATCATAACCAACCGAAGAAGGTACAGATGAACCAGCAGGCTATGGTTTTTTCCTATAGTGAACATGAGCAGGCTCAACATTTACATTTTTAAAGCCTGGAAACTGTGACGGAAGAGCAGGGGAAGTCATATCTACGGGAGAAGAAACAACCTCGGCGAACGACAGCTTAGATGGCGGATGAAGCTTCGAAGCCTCTGCGTATGAGGAGTAATTTTGAGTCATAGCAGCTTTGATAGCAACTTGCCGGGCCATTTCAGGGCAAGCTTTGTTTGTGGCGAAATGTTTACCACGACACCAAATATATTTAATGTTTTCGGTTTCAATATTGCATGTCTCTCCTGCGTGGGCTTGACTACATTTGTAGCAAGCTGGTTTGGATCTGCATTGAATTTTTGTGTGACCATATCTACAACACTGGAAACACTGAATCGTTGGGAGTGTATATCGTTCTACTTGGAAGGCATTATAGCACAAATAAACTCTGGACGGAAAAACTTGGCCGTCAAAAGTAAGTACGCAAGTTTGAGATGGCTTCCAAGTTACCTTCCCATCCAACATCAACTTAAAATTAAGGCGCCTCACCTTAATGACGGGACCACAGTCTTGAGGAACACGAACCTCTTTTATGATATCCTCCGGGGACATATCAGTAGGAATGCCTCTAACCAAGCCTAATCGGGTAACATTGTACGAGGGCACAAAAGCCCTATATCCGTTGTTCGTTAAAAAACTTGACTCCGTAAATGAGTTGGCGCTATTGACGGAGTGAAAGGTTAGAGCAATTCTATTTCGACCTATACTTTTTATTGAACCATCCACTATACCCTGGAATTCTCTTGCGCGCCCGAAAAGAAATCGTCCAAAAGTAACCGGGTGCAAAGTTGTGCCCGCAGAAGGAGACTGTTCAATTTTTTGGACATGTACCACAAAGGGACCGGCGTCTGAATTTACATACTTCTGACGAGCAACTGGCGTAGGGACAACCTTTTGTCCTGGGGGCAAACTGGAAGACGCAACTGAGTCAGCAGATTTCTGGCCAAGAGGCATAGATAGCGAAGCGGATGAGGACGGAGCAGAGGAGGGAAGAGACGCAGCAGACGGTATGGGTGTAGTTTGAATTTCATCGTCAGCAATCTTGAATTCGTCTCCCGAGGAGTCGTTCGGGGAACAAGCTCTAACATCACGCTTTAGTGCTCTACGTTTCGAGCGGTTATTATTTGCTAGCTCAAAGGGTCTTTCGTCGGACGTATGGACAGAAGTGAAAGCTGCTGGAGAGGGAGGAAGACTTTTATCCCCCCAAGCCCCGCCACCGGGGTCGGGGGGATCGCCATCCTCCATTAGGGGGAGAATAAAAAACTACCCTGAAAATAAAAAAAAACTAAGCTACACTACAGTAACAATAATAAAGTACAACAAACTAAGCTAACAAAAAGCTATTTTGAGAAGAAAACCCTAAATTACTTATAAGAATTAATAAAATAAAACCAGAGAAATTTTTTGAAGTCTCGCGGTACCGGTGTTCCACTGACAATCTTTTTCAATTCTCATTGGTATCGTTGCACAAATTCGGGAAAGTGCGTCAGCAACGTCGTTTTGTTTCCCTGGGCGATAAACAATATCATACTTAAAAGGCGCCAACTCTAAACGCCAACGTAGAATTTTTTCATTTTTAATTTTACTAGTCAGTTTATTGTCGAACATGAATGAAACCGATCTTTGATCAGTAATGAGGCGAAATGGCTTCCCAATGAGAAAATGGCGCCATTTTCGTAGCGATTCCACGATAGCGTAGGCTTCTTTCTCAATAGCCGAGTGGTTGAGTTCACTATTGTTCAACATTCTTGCGAAAAATGCAACAGGTCGTCCAGCTTGTGACAAAGTTGCTGCAATAGAGTAACTTTGTTAACATGTAATAAAAAATAAAAATAAAATTTTATCCTTCTCTGCGTATACAATTTTACAAACTGGCTTCAGCACTGGCTGGCGCCAAATTCTAGTGCACCTATTGGCTCTCACCCGCTGTCATGTATGACCCGACCAAATTACGTTGTTCATTTTATCTTACAGCTGGCATATGATGTATCGCAAGTTCATCATTTTAGTCGGGCTATATCTCTATAGCTATTTCATTCGCATACGCTAATGTTCCCTCTGTATATATATATATATATACTTAATCTATGCGCTAGACAGTGGACGCCATATTGGTCTGCTATTCATTATTGTTTATTATCTGTGGTCATGACGTCAGTTGGCTGTGTAAACCAACGACGTTCTAATATATTAAACTTGACTGCGAACTAAACCGCAAAACCGGCCCGCAAGAGAGCAACCTTGAACGGAGTTTGTCCCTTTCTTTTGTATAGACCACATATATATGTGGGGTGGGTGGGGTAGAGCTTGCTGTCCAGTAAAAGGCTGTTTTGCAGAAGCTTTTTCACTTTATTTCAGTAATTCTTAATATTTAACGATACAATTCCGTACACACACGTTCTTTCTTCGTCGTGAAAAAATTAGAGAGAGAGCAACTAGATTTTCTTACTCGCTTACACTTTTGATGTTCCACGTACAAATAAAACAGGCTTTGGATGTAAAGCATAAAAACGTTCCAAAGATTACACAGATAATATATCTTCGTCTACAAATTAGTGTTGCTATCTATCGAAATGAAAAATCCTACAACTCGGCCTTCCTGCAATATAGTCTGGCCTCAGACTGCTTCTACGTTAAGTTAAACAAAAACAAATTTAGCTCTCTCATATGACTCTACGTTACAATATTACAAATTTCTCTTCGCTTTACAATTTAAACAAAACTCTTATCTCTTATCTATAAACAAAACTCATACGGATCTTCAAAAAATACACAAAAGTATTAACTGATGCTTAACTTCGACACAATATTGACTCTTAACATAAACTATTCTGCATTAAAACTTACATCTTAAATAACTTAATAACTGGTGCCAATGTACTTATTATAAATTAATAATCTACTTTCTTACAGCTTATTTTAACTTGAAACCCTTTTTTACACAATACACTATTTGAAACTAATCTCTTATTATTTCTTACCCATAACCATATCCTTAACAATTATTAATTAACAAACGACTTAAACATAACTTCTATTCTTTTAACTAACTTCTCATTAAAACATACATAGGTTATTTTAAAATTATGCAACTAGGTAGTAAGGTTTAGGTTTTAACTATAAGTAGTAAATATACAATCTTATCTTAACATGCATCTTATTTAAATAGATTAGAAAACATACATTATTTTAGGTTTACATACAAATTACATCTTTGAAACATAATTCTTCATTTACATAGAACAAATAAGTACATACTATTTGTTATGAGCTTCTTAACACCAAAGGTTTTGCCCTTATGTGTTGTTACAATCACAACTCTTACTACATACATTGTTTCAATATGTAGTATAATTATACAGAATTCAATAACAATTTTGTTGTTTCTTCATGAATTTAAGTTATAACAATAATGAGATTAGAGATGAGATGAGATGAGATAGAGTGCCATGCCCAATATGCTTTCAAGTATTTTAAAATAAATTTTAATGTAAAGTAGATGACTTTATACAGGTAAGTTTGAACTAAGGCCACCGCTTCATGTAGTCTACTCCGGATGTGGTCTTTGTCGGTCCTTCCTTACCTCGGTCTAGCTTTTCGACCTCATATCTATCTTTTCCTAGCTCCTTTGTGATTTTGTATGGTCCGTAGAATTTTGGTTTTAATTTTAAAGCATTTCCAAATTGCGTCCTTTGTATGGCTACTATATCGCCTATTTTGTACTTTTCTCCGTCTTTCCGGTTTTTATTATAGGTTTTTCTATTTTCCTCTTGAATCTTTAATATTTGAGCTTTTGCTTGCTTTCTTAATTCTTCTCTTCTCTCTGTAAATTCTTTGATATTTTCTTCTTCTAAGTATTCTAAAATGTTGATGTCTTCATTTAGTCTTAACTTGGTTCCCATTAACAGTTCAAATGGTGATGTTTTGATAGATCGCTGGTATGTACTGTTGATAACTCTCTGAAGTTTGCTGACATACTTGTACCAATGTCCTGGTTCTTCTATACACATTTTAGCCAGTACAGATATAATAATTTGGTTCATCCTTTCTACCTGACCGTTACCACGTGGGATTCCTGTTGTTATGGTAAGGTGTTCAATTTCTTCTTCTAAACAATACTGCTGAAATTCATTTCCTGTAAAAGCTGTACCTCGATCAGTTATTATTCGTCTTGGGTTGCCATAATCTTTTTGATGTTGTTTAATTTTGTCTACGGTTTCTTTAGCTGTCACCGTTTTTACTGGATAAATCCAAACAAATTTTGTATATCCGTCAATCACCGTTAGTATATAATTATATAACTTCTTGGTTGCATCTAATGGTCCTAAATGATCACAATGCAAAGTATATAATGGTAAATCTCCTTTTTCTATAGGGTTTAAAAGTCCTTCTTTCTTTCCTGCTTTTCGGCTTGCCAGTAAACATGGTACACATGTTGATATAACTTTTTCAGTTTTACTATCCAACTGGTTTATATAATAATCTCGTTCTATTATATCTTTGATTTTCTTCTTCCCAAAATGTCCTCCTCCGTGCACTCTTCTGATCATTTTTAAGTCCATAATCTCTGGTAACACCAACTTCTTCTGTACTCCTTTATAAATTACATCATTTTCTAAAAAATAATCTTCATATTCACTTTTCTTGAGAACTTCTTTAATTGCTTTTAAGCTGTTGTCTTCATCTTGAGCTTTCTTTATTCTAGCATGTAGTTCTGTATTCACCACACATATATTTCTGCTAAGCGCATCGACATGTTGCATTTTATCACCTTTTCTATGCTCAATAACGTAGTTGAAATCTTGTAGGAACAATATCCATCTAGCTACTTTAGCTGATACATCTTTTTTGTAAAGTGTTTTCTGAAATGCTTCACAATCTGTTACAATCTTAAATGGAATTCCAATTAGATATCTTCGAAATTTCTTCACCGCTTCTATAACAGCCATTGCTTCTAGTTCATAGCTACTATATTTTTGCTGAGACTCTGTCGTCTTTCTGCTCATGTAATGAACTGGATGCATACTACAATCTACCGGATCTTTTTGAATTAAAATGCCTGCATATCCATGCTTAGATGCGTCCGTGTCAAGTTCTGTCTCTAGCTGCACATCAAAAATTTTAAGAACAGGTTCACAACATAATTTACCTTTTAATTTTTCAAATGCACATCTTTGTTCTTGATCAAAATAGAATTCTCCTCGTTTTAGTAAATCACTCAGTGGCTTAGCAATCGTAGCATAATCTTGAATAAATTTTCTGAAATAGGATGTCAATCCGATGAAACTATGTACTTCTTTTAAACTCTTTGGCTCTGGAAATCTCATAACTGCGTTAGTCTTCTCTGATGATGGTTTAACCGTTCCATTTGAAACAATGTGTCCTAGGTATTCGACTGATTGCTGTAGTATTTGTGTCTTCTTCCAGTTGATTTCAAGACCATATTCAGCTGCAACTTTCAAGACATCTTGGAGTCTCTGAACTGCTTGATCTTCGTCTTCTGCTAATATAATTATATCATCGATGAAAATTAAAATAATTCCTTTTCTTATAAAATCTGAGAATATAATGTTTATAAACCGTGTAAAATATTTTGGACATATTGAGAGTCCAAATGGTGCTCTTAGGAACTCATATTGACCTTCAGGGTTGTTGGTCACAAACGCTGTGTATTTTATCGAGTCTTCTTCAATCGGCAAATGAAAAAATCCATTTTTGAGATCTATCGTACTAAATACTCGAGCCTTGCTCAACTTATCTATCTGATCATCAATAATCGGTAAAGGATATTCATCCTTAACCATCTTCTGGTTAATTTTTCTGAAATCAACACAAACTCGGTTGGTTCCATCTTTCTTCTTTACTAATACAAGTGGACTTGCATATTCTGAATAACTGGGGCGTATAATGCCTTTTTCTAACCACTCATCAATCTGATGCTTCACAACTTCTTCTTCAGTCAGAGCGAGTCGTCTTGGTCGCTGTGTGACAGGTATATCGTCTTTTAAAATTATCTTCATCTTTATAGGGGCTTCTTTAGTTTGTATCGGCCTATAATCTTTTATTATATCCTGAACGATAGGTTTTTCGCTGGAAATAGCTATATCTTCTTCTGAAGAAAGCACACACATCAGGTATGAACTATCATAAAACTGTGGCCTTACTTCAATTTCACCTTTATCAATTACTGTAATTGTATTCATCAAAAAAGGTTGACCTAATATCACCGTATACGGAATAACATTAGTTGGAACAATGTAAAACATAACATCATAGCTGTGGCCATCTATCTTCATTTGAATATTGAATTTACCAATCGAATAAACTTTACATGAACCCAGTCCCGTCATTAACATCTCTTCAGCATCATACTTAGTTACATTTAATTTACTAAATAAATCCAACGTTAACAAATTTAACTCGCTACCTGTATCTATTAAACAGTTATCTACAGTTATGTTTTTAATCTGAATACTCTTAACGCTCTGATTTAAATTTGAACACTTTCCGACATTAAGAACATTTATATTTTGACTATGTGAACACTGACCGCATTGACTGACATTTAAATAGTCTGAACGCTCACCTGAAGCAATATCACATATTGATTTCTCAGTGTTTACCGTTCTTTCCGAGGACTCTTGTTGTATGAGCATCGAACGCTGGCCCATGGTTGACTTCTGACTCGTAGACGGTGGAATATCTCTCTGGATAACATTAGTACAATCTTTGCCTATATGACCATAGCCGTTACATCTGAAACATTTAATCTTATGAGAACATGTACTAGAAAGATGCCCTAACTCGCCACACTTGAAGCAGCGTTGTGTTGTTTTTCCATCTGCTTCTTTGACTTTGGTCGGTTTCATAATTGTCCGCTGACTCTTTAATTCTTGTTTTTTACTCTTTTCTTTGAATGTTTCATAAAGAGATAGTTTCTCTTTGAGGAGTGTATACGTCGTCACCCCATAGAACATAATTTTGTTTATCTCAGTATCCATGATGCCATCTATAATGTACTGCACCGCAACATAATCGGGGAATTTTGCTCGTTTACCAAGTTCTTTCATAGTTAATAAATATTGGTAGTAAGTTTCTCCAGCACGCTTTTTTCGGCTGCTCATTATCTCGTGCATACGCTTACTATCGATGACCTCAGGAAATTCACGCAGCAGTGCCGCCTTTAATTCATCGTATGTTTTAAAAGTTCTTTCAGTCTTCAACCATAATTCAGCTGTTCCTTTAAGCGATCTACGAGCGATTATCAGCTTCTGTTGCGCTGACCATCCAAAGATCTCCGCATTATCTTCTAGATCTTGCGTCCATTTTGCGGACGTATAGGTTAAGTCGTCTCCGGTGTATGTTGGAACTGCATCCATCGTCGTAAAACATTTTGCGTCGTTGTGCGTATTTTTGCCGTCTGCCGCTTCCGCCATCGTTGTTTTTCTTCGTCTTATTGTGGTAAAAGAGCCGGCCAGCCACGTCTTACAGCTGCCTTCTTTGCCACGTTTTTGTCGTCGTCACACCCAAACTTTTTTCTCGGAATAATCCCGGGCGAGAGTTGTGGGGTGGGTGGGGTAGAGCTTGCTGTCCAGTAAAAGGCTGTTTTGCAGAAGCTTTTTCACTTTATTTCAGTAATTCTTAATATTTAACGATACAATTCCGTACACACACGTTCTTTCTTCGTCGTGAAAAAATTAGAGAGAGAGCAACTAGATTTTCTTACTCGCTTACACTTTTGATGTTCCACGTACAAATAAAACAGGCTTTGGATGTAAAGCATAAAAACGTTCCAAAGATTACACAGATAATATATCTTCGTCTACAAATTAGTGTTGCTATCTATCGAAATGAAAAATCCTACATATATCTATATATATACTAGCTGTGTCACAGAATAATGAATAGTACAAGTGGCTGTGTCCGCGACTTCGTCCGCGTGGAATAGTGTCATTGGGTAGCATTATAACAAATATGACACATGTATCCCATCCCAACTACACCGTGCCGTACCACGCCACGCTAATCCCCCCTGCCCTCCTCCCCTCACAACCCTCCCCTTCCCCTCACATCCACCTCCCTTCCCCTTCCCCTCACTTACCCACCCTCCCTCTCTGATCCCCTCCCCTCCCTCTCACTTTCACATCCCCTCCCCCTAACTTCCACATCCCGTCCCCTCCAGCTCTCCTCCCCTCCCCCTCCGCTTCCCCTACCCTCAGTCAACTTCCCTTAAACTCCCCCTCCCCTATCCATCCCCTCCTCTCCCCTCCCTTTCCACTCCCCCTTCCCTCTCACAAACTTTGAATGTCATATTTGTTTATATCGAAACAACAGCCTAAAAAATAAGTTTCAAGCTACTAGCTTTAAAAATGACGATACTTCCAGACAACTTTTCATACCCCCTTTCAACCCCTTACAACCATCTTTTCGCATTAAAAAGCCTATATCATATGTCCTTTCTCAGGCTCTAGTCTATCTGTGTACTACATTTCATTCAAATCGGTTCAGTTGTTTTGGCGTGAAAGCGAGACAAACAGACATACAGAATTACTATAGCATTTATTATATTAGTAAGGATAAAGAAAACCCAGAGATGGCGCTAGCGTAGATTTTAATAGCTCTGCTTTAAATATTGCCGAAATGTATGAGATCCTGCATCGCTAAGCGATATTTTACGCGATATTGAAACTGATACTTTTGCTTCGTAATTAAACACCTTAAAAGTTAAACTTGTTTAGAAACGTTTTCTCTTTATAATATTAGTCTGGATATATACTAGAAGAAGTACCCCGCGGCTTCGGCCGCGTTAAAATCTTTTTTTACTTTAAACTTTTCTTTTGTAAAAACCTTTTTATCATAAAAACATCAAAAAATAATTAGCCAAATCTGTTCACCCGATTTTATGTTATCGCGTGATTACTAAGGGAAATAGGGATTCATGTTTATAAAGCCCGAAAAACCATATTGATTTTCAGACTGTTACCTACCCGGTTTCGAAATATCTAGCAACACGTATTTACTTATTTATTTACAGAAGTACTTACGTAAAGTTTCGAATAATACAGACCAGACTGAGATCTCATCTTGTTTCGCCATACAAGCTTTGAATCCCCGTTCCGTCTCCTTAAGGGGTGAATTTTTAGAACATTCTTTCTTAGCGGATACCCACTTTGAACCCCCGCTTTATCCCCTTAATGAATGAATTTTGAAAATTCCTTTCTTAACAGATACTTCCGTCAAAATAACTATCTGCATGCCAAATTTCAGCTCAATCTGAAACAATATTGATTTAAGACTTTGTTACCGGACTTTGTTTAAGAATTTCAGCGCAATGTGAAACAATATTGATTTAAGACTTTGTTACCCCACTTCACCTAGGGGTGGAATTTCGAAAAAGCCTGAAACACGTATTTATTGAAGTTATACTTCTTTTGGCGCGATAGAGAAAAATTATGAGAGTGAATTTTTACGATGCGCGCGCACACTGACACCTAAATTCTACACCGTGAAGTTAGTTCTAGGTGGCATGTACTATGTTTCTAGTATTTTTATATTAAGAACACGTGTTTCGTAAGAACGTCATATTTAACGTCATATTTTTACGTTAATAAAACCTTTTTTATTTAAATAAAATATTTTTGATGAATTCAATATTTATCGTTAATCACTACGGCATTTTAGTTATTTTTTTCCATACGCCACAGAAGTATAACTTCTAACGCGTGTACATAAATACACACACTTTTTTTTTAAATTTATTTACTGAAATACTTGTGTGAAGTTTCAGTTAATAAAATTATCTAATCTTGTTCCTCTCCATGCAAATGTTGAACACTCGTTTCATCCCCTTAAGTGTTGAATTTAAAAAAGATATGTTCAGAGGCCCAGAGGGAACTAACATCTTTATACCTATCTGCATGCTTCAGGATACTTAGTACTTCAGTAAATAAATAAATACGTGTTTTAGGCTTTTTCGAAATTTCACCCCTAAGAGGGTGAAGTGGGGTAACAAAGTTTTAAATCAATATTGTTTCAGATTTCGCTGAAATTTTGCATGAAGATAGTTATTTTTTGTCAGTGACGCAAAATGAGAAAAATGCGGGCAATGTTAGAGGTTATGACGGTATCAAAAAAAAAAAAAAAAACAAAATTAAGAATGTTTGGTGCCAAAATGTAATATGTAAATCAAAATCTAAAAGAATTAGTGTTTTCAAAATACATCGAGTATGGTATCAAAATAAGAGAGTTGCGATTTATTTGAAATACGTGTATTGAAAATGCAAATACAAAATGCAAAATAACTATTTTGTATTATGCATTTAATAAATAATACCTTATAATAACAAACATTTTGTATTTTGTTTGAAATAGGTTTCGAGATGCAATGCATTTTAAAAATGCAAAATATTTTTTGATTAAGTTTAGCCAACATTACCAGTCAAACAACATTAAATAAATTAAACGAAAGACGCTTGTATTTGCCAATTTGACCGCTAGGAGCGTTGCTATGCAGCTCGTCTTGTGTGATATAACATACGAAAACAACGAACTGCAGGTGTAAATGTTCACAGAACGAATTTTGCTTTAGCCTGATTGGTGGATATGATGCTTGACATTTAGGTCTAGCTGCGAATAACTGGTAATGTTAAAAAGAGTAATTAATAATAAACTGGCCAAGTGCAAGTCGGACTCGCACTCGTAGGGTTCCGTAATACAGTTAAATATTCCATAACTATGATTTTTCGCAACTACAAAATTAACTTTGTTTTGATAGTGTTTGTATGAAAAACAAAGTTATCTTTGCGGTCGTCATATCTCTATAACTGCTGATTGTATCTCGTTCAAACCAATTTTCGTTGTTAGTTTTTATTGAGATCTACAGTATATATTTTTTTTAGATTTTTCACTCCCATACTTTAAAAGTTAGAGGGGGGGGGGGGGGGGGGGGACACACATTTTACCACTTTAAACGCGCCTATCTTTCAAATGATTGACTTTGAGAAAAAATGATTTTAGAAACCTCAATGTCATTTTTGAAGACCTATCCATAGACTCCCCACACGTATAGGTTTGAAGAATTTTTTTGTTTGTTTCAGGGCCATGTATGGGATGCCCCACCCTTAAACTTTAATATTTTTAATTTTTAAATAAAAATCGGAAAGCGGTTTACAGAATACATCTACCTACCAAGTTTCAATTCTGTAGTCCTAACAGTTTCGGAATAAAATGGCTGTGACAAGCGGACGGACAGACAGACAGACAGAGATGGCGAATCTATAAGGGTTCCGTTTTTTGCCATTCGGTTAAGGAACCCTAAAAATAAAGAGAATTGAATTGGACAAAAGGTATTTGTATTTTGAAAAAGTATTATGAAAATACCTATTTTGTATTTAGCATTTCAAATACAAAACAAAAAGCTATTTAGTGTAATAGTAAATCGAATAACCGGCCAAGCGCGTGTCGGGCCACGCACAGTGTAGGGTTCCGTAGTAGCCTGTTATTCAATGCAAGTCTTTACCCGTTATAAACAAGCAACTAGGTACTCCGTCTTTGTCACTTTAAAGGATTTATTCGAAGGATTTTGTATTTGATACAAAATTATCCAACACCACAGAATAATGAATAGTACAAGTACAGAAATTGCACTCCCTGAGAGCAAAAATGCGAGATTAAACCTAGTTACAACGCCGATAACGTTCAAAATGCGCTTCACGCCTCGAATACGACCTTGAATGTGCGCCACAGTAAAATGCACCGTAAGTCCGCACAGCGAGAATCTGAATAACTCGGTCAACTCGCGGCCTCTCCTATAGGGTTGAATGTTATGAGAAAACTTATTGAAACCTTTAATTGGTAGAAGAATACATTAAGGTAGAACAATGTAGTGAGTATATTTAAAGTGCTATTCATGTTTAATGTCGAGGTAGGATAAAAGTGCTACAGTTATACTATAATTAAGAAAGTTTACGTGATAGTTTAATTAAGATAGTTAACACTAAAACAACCGACTTCCATGCCACGCGAGTCAGTTTCAGTAGCAAATTTGAGACGTTTATCGTCATATCTCTGGAGATACTCATCAGATCACTATGAAATTACAATGGGACCACCTCGGCAACGAACCCTACCGATTAAATAAAAGACAAAATCGTATTGTAAGGTTCGTTAGTCAAAGAAAACGCCAAGTCAGTTCAAATAAGTAGGTATTATAGGTAGGTATAATTTTGTTGCTTTCAGCAGTGCACTGATATGTCAGTCAATCAGTCAGTCAGATTTATTCTTTTTGGTAAGTACCTACCTATAGGATCTACGTAACCTGCCTACAGTAAATAATAAAATAACCTACCAATTTCAAGCAGGGTACAATTAATATTTTGCAAGATGTAATGTCGATAGAAATAACCTAAAGATCTTAACGTGAATTCCCTTGAAACATTAAACTTAGCTGACTTATACCTACCTACCATTTTATGTGTGACATTCTTTGCTTTTTACATAAGTACCTACATGTGCAGCGCGACGTCAAAATTAACAAATAGAATGAAAAAAGGCAAAAAAAAATTGTCATTTTCTATCCCCTTCTTTTATTGTTCAATTGATATAAGTATTGAACTAAAACTAGTATACACTGACCCTGCATTAGAAGGCGGCCACTAGTACCCGGGAGGTCTACTTACAGTGAACGATCTTTAAGGTCATTGACTTTTACGCGAAAAAAAGTCGAAAACTTCTACTAAACGACGGGATCGTTAAACAAAAAGTACCTAGATAGCCTTACTACCTAGATTTACGTTACTTATAAATAATATTAAGTTTATTAATGTCTTACCTGTGGAGATTTTTAGGAAGTGTATGAAATGTAATGTCGTCATTCCCGTTGGTGTTTAAGCATCCGTATGCTACGCAAAGCTTTGCAGCCCTTCGTTTAGACATACTGAGGAATATAATAATGAGGTAGGTACTAGTAAGGCGCGCGGCCGATCGAGAGCGCGCGTGACACTTAACCACCTTAACCACAGAACACTATTACTCACGGGGAGCACTTAACTGACTGAACTTGCACCCGACCGAGTGCGCGTAGGTACTTGTAGTTTCATAGCTACAGCGCGGAGTGCGACAGGCCTGCCAACACCGAAGTTCAACGACTATTACTGCTAAACTAATAAAGTTATCTTAACCGCTATAATTTTTTTTTTACTTTTAAAGTTCATGAAATGCGCTATTATCACGATTTTTTCCAGATAACCAGCAGTTTAGCTTTTAGAGGGGGGGGGGGGGGGGATGCCCTACTGAAACAAAAATTTGCACTTTAAAGTTTAATATTTCGTAAATGGAGCATTCAACCGAAAAATGGAATTAGCAAACCTTAAGTCATTTTAAAAGACTTATTCAACGATACCCCACAAGATGGGGTAGACGTTGAAAAAAAAATTCATCCCCACTTCTCATATAGGGGAGCTACCCTAAAAAAAATATTTATCAACATTTTATTTCAGCACTTTGTCGGCGTCATTTATTTACATATCCATACAAAATTACAGCTTTCTAGTGTTAACGGTCTCTTAGCAAAACCTCGGACAGACAGACAGACGGACATGACGAAACTATAAGGGTTCCTTGTCAGGACTACGGAACCCTAAAAAGTATTTGCATTTTGTATTTAAATACATTCCTGAGACTATTTTGTACATCTCTGCAAATTAAAGAATTTTTAACGGTGACAACGAATATATATATAACTTATATGTTTTATTGGAGTTTGGAATAGTTTAATCACTTAATAAAAAAATCACGCAGTCGGGTTTTTAGGGTTCCGTAGCCCAATGGCAAAAAACGGAACCCTTATAGATTCGCCATGTCTGTCTGTCCGTCCATATGTCACAGCCATTTTATTACGAAACTGTTAGGACTACAGAATTGAAACGTAGTAGGTAGATGTATTCTGTAAACCGCTTTCCGATTTTATACAAAAATAAAAAATATAAATGTTTATTAATGTATGTGTATAAATGTTTTATAAATGCCCCCCCTGGGCATCCCATACATAGGACTGGAACAAAAAAAATGTTTTTCTTCAAACCTACACGAGTGGGGTATCTATGGATAGGTCTTTAAAAATGACATTTAGGTTTCTAAAATCATTTTTCTCAAAGTCAATCATTCAAAAGATAGGCGCGTCTAAAGTGGTAAAATGTTTGCCCCCACCTCCCCCCTCTAACTTCTAAAGTAAGGGAGTGAAAAATCTAGAAAAAATATTTTCTGTAGATCTCAATAAAAACTTTTAACGAAAATTGGTTTGAACGAGATACAGTCAGCAGTTGTTGAGATATAGCGACCGCAAGTATATATAGTAGCAAGTGTATATATAAAGTTATTTTTGTAGTTGTGAAAGATCATAGTTATAGAATACTCTACTGTGTTACGGAACCCTACGAGTGCGAGCCCGACTTGCACTTGGCCAGTTTATTTATTCCTAAAATAATTGTTCCACAGGCAGCACTGACCCTACTCTACAGTCTACCAAAGATAATATAAAATTAAATAAGCGCTGCCAATCGCGGGAAATTTCCCCGAATTACGGGGAAATGAGGGTTAGCGCGGGGAATGGCAAAAATGGGGAATCCAGACCAATTTGTTTTGGTGGGCTTAAACATATATTGATTAAATCATAAGTGGACCTTATTTTATTTGAAATAGCCATATTTTCGCAATAATCATGTTTCAATAAGGTTCTGATCATAATTTGAGTAGTAGTGTGTCGAGCTGTATCTGCCAAGTCCAAACGTGATTTTTTAGCTATAACTAATAAGTATTACCCAACATAAATATATTTAAGCCCACCTAAACAAATTGGTTTTTGTAAAACAGTGTTTTTTTCCAAAAATATAAATTTAATGATTTTTTGGGGAATCAATAAAAAAGCGGGGAATTGACGACACCGAATCGGGGAATAGAGAAAATTTTATAGGCAGCACTGAATTAAATGCAGTGCAGTCTACTACTTAGTATGTGGGTCAGTTTACTCATATCATCTCTAATAATCCCCCCTCTGTAGTCTGTGACTCTGTGCACAGAGTACATTGAATATATAACTCTGTGTCTCTAATTCTCTACTAGTCTGTGGTTTACTTACTGTTAATAAGTTTCTATCTTTTACTTTTATTTAATTTGAATAAAATTGACCTTTGTAAATCCAAAAGTTTAGCACCAAACGTTAACATTTAATTATATTTTCTATGAAACATCAATGTGGATTTGAACTTTAGTCTAAAAGTTCAATAGTTTTTTAGAAATGTCAGTGGCTTTCGCCGCAAGAGGTAATCGGCCGCCACTAAACCCTGCTCAAATACAAAAAATGTTGGATGAAAACGTTCAACTAATACAAACCATCCAGGAATATCAGTCTAAAGGTCAATTGATGGAATGCCATCAGTACCAACAAATGTTACACAGAAATCTCGTTTACTTGGCATCTGTTGCTGACGCCAATCAGAATATTCAAGCCTTGTTGCCGGTAAGTACAAAGAAACATTAAATATATATGTAGCAGTTTATTGAAGTAACTGTCGTATCAATAAATTACCGAAATAGAAATGCTGAAATTTGTATGTGTGTCTTCAAGTACTCAGTATGCTTTGTCTGTCTTCACGCTGTAACGACTGGAAAGATTTGGTTTTAGAATTTTTAAATAGATATTTTATTTTTTTAATTATCACCGTGAATTAACACACACTAAAATGTATCTCAGATGTAAATATTATTTTCATTATATTACTAACAATAGGTAATAGTCAATCATCTGCCTGATGTTAGAAACCCACAGACTCAAGTGAAAACAGTCAAAAATTGTCTTGAGCATCATTGTTATACAAACCATTATAAATATAAATCATTATATATAATAATCATTATAAAAAATGAGTTATAAAGTTTGCAATGACACAGTTGCTCGAATTTAGACACTGTTTTAGTCTTCAATCATTCTTGTCCATAATGTCATAGTATTTCATGCAAGGTCGATGTGTACGAACAGGTAAAAAGATGACACCTTTTCTAATTCCAATTAGTCATAGGGGTGATAGACCTGCACTGATGTCTTTCTTGGGCTACATTGTGCATTTTCCCCAGCGATTACCCAAGCCACCACTTATATTTAGTCCATAAGGACCATAGCACAGCTTTGGTTTGCCGGCATAACACTTCCAGTGATAAGGGTATTATACTAGTGATGATGAAAATGACAAAGATGATGAACACTGTGGATGGGCTTGTATGCTGGATCATTTATATTTATGTTTTTGGTGGGATCTTTATTTACAACATGATACGTAACAGTAAGTAAATGCGTGTAACTATTTATTAGAGTCTGACCGAAACTGGTTTTCTGGCCGAAACCGAATATTCGGCCATGGCTTCAGTTTCGGCCGAAACCGAAACCCACGTGGTCAAGTAAAAAATTCCTTAAAATACTGAAGTTTGGGGCATTTTACCCATTATTTTGCATTAATTACGACATGAGTCCTGTTCAAACATTAATTTGTCATGGCACCGTCTTACTCTTGTAATTATTATTATTTTTGCACCTTGGTGCTTGGTACTTGGTACTTGGTGGCATGGAACAGAAGCATGGTCATTCTGTTTTTCAAAAAAGGAGACAAAACCCTATTGAAAAACTACCGCCCGATTTCGCTTCTGAGCCATGTCTACAAGCTGTTTTCAAGGGTCATCAACCGTCTTGCGCGAAGACTCGACGAGTTCCAACCTCCAGAACAGGGTGGGTTTTGAAGCGGTTACGGCACCATACACCACAACCACATGGTGCGGCAGATTGTACAGAAGACCGACGAGTACAATCAGCCCCTGTGCTTAGCATTTGTGGACTATGAGAAGGCTTTTGACTCAATCGAAACCTGGTCCGTACTCGGGTCTTTGCAGCTTTGCCAAGTCGACTGGTGATATATATCGAGGGATGAGATGCCGCAACGATGTCTGTACAAGTACAGAACCAGCGAACGAAACATGTCCACCTGCGTCGAGGAGTGAGACAGGGGGACGTCATATACCCAAAACTGTTCACTAACGCCTTGGAGGATATGTTTAAGACGCTGTACTCGAAATATTGTGGCATTAACATCAACGGCAAGTACATCTCTCACTTACGAGTCGCAGATGACATCGTCATTATGGCAGAGACGCGTCTCTGCCGCGGCAGACCTACAAAGGATGTTGAATGGTCTAGCTGATTCTTCTCGTCGCATCGGTTTCTGGGTGAATTTGGATAAAACCAAAGTCATGTATGACAAGCATATTGTTCCGGAACCTATTGCCGTAGATGGAATCCCACTCGAAGTTGTCACTAAGTATGTTTATCTAGGGCAGATGCTCCAACTAGGCAAACACAACTTCGAAAAGGAAATCCAGAGCAGAATTCAGTTGGGCTGGGCAGCATTTGGAAAACTCTGTCGAGTCTTCTCGTCGTCTATACCGCAGTGTCTAAAGACAAAAGTCTTTAACCAGTGCATCCTGCCTGTAATGACATACGGAGCCGAGACGTGGACACTCACAGTTCGACGACCGAATAGTTTAAAGTCACTCAGCGAGCTATAGAGAGAGTTATGCTCGGTATTTCTCTGCGGGATCGAATCCGGAACGAAGTAATACACCAGAGAACTAAAGTTATCGACATAAGCTCAACGGATTAGCAAGCTGAAGTGGCAGTGGGCTGGTCATATCTGCCGCAGGACTGATAACCGTTGGGGAAGACTTGTCCTAGAGTGGAGACCGCGAATCGGCAAACGTAGCGTAGAACGTGCTGTGACCAGGTGGAGCGACGACATACGCAAAGCGGTGGGCAGTGGAAAGGAAGAGCCGAAGATCGTGCTCAGTGGCGCACCTTGGGAGAGGCCTACGTCCAGCAGTGGACTGACACAGGCTGATGATGATAATGATGTACGACAACTTCCGAAATCAGTTTCGGTTTCGGCAAAACTTTTAGCCAATTTTGGCCGAAACCGAAACTGCCGCCGAAACTTGATTTTTGGCCGAAACTGAAACCGAAACTTTCGGTCGGACACTAAACAGTATTTATCTTTCCAGCTCTATTTATTGTCAATTTGTTTGTGTCAATTGTTTTTAAAACTGCTTAGATAATGGGTAAAGTGAAAAAGTAGTTATGTAGTCCGGTCAATTTGGACATTTGAAGGTGCATAAAGTCCCAACAAGCTGAAAATCAGCAAAATTGTTCAAAACATAATTATAAATAATATTTAAAAGTTCCCCATCATTCCCGTGTATGGAAAATTTTTTATTCAAGGTCAAAGGTCGAAAAAAATAGGTTTTTCGCGATTTTCAGAAAAACGGTAAGTTTTATCATAAAAGTACCTTAGACAAAATTGTAGACCATAAAATTATTTATAAAAAATGTATCAATACTTTTTAGGGTTCCGTACCCAATTTTCACAGATGATGTATTTCTGTTGCCGCTATAACCACAAATACTAAAAACAGAATAAAGTTTAAAATATTAGAGGGTCCCCATACAAGATACGTGTTTTTTTCGGCATTTCACGCCATCTATGAACGCTTAGTTAGGTAAACGTCCCATAGATGGCGTTATATTGATGTCGATCCCTAAATCCTTGGTTAGACGTTAGATGGCGTTATAAGAAATAAAATGTTTATTTATTATTATTTTTTGCTGGCGAAAAATGATAGTGGTATTTTTTGCTCGGTCTTCTAAAATACTGTAGTGTGGTACGGAACCCTACTAGTGCGAGTCCGACTTGCACTTGGCCAGTTTATTTTCCTACGAGCCACCCTTTCTGAGATATAAGGCCCCCCTTATGGGGCATCCCATACATGGAACTGAAACAAAAAAAAAAATTTGTTCAAACCTATACGTGTGGGGTGTGTATGGATAGGTCTTTAAAAATGACATTGAGGTTCCTAAAATTATTTTTTCTCAAAGTCAATCATTTAAAAGATAGGCGCGTCTAAAGTGGTATAATGTGTTAAAGTAAGGGAGTGAAAAATCTAGAAAATATATATTCTGTAGATCTCAATAAAAACTTTCAACGAAAATTGGTTTGAACGAGATACAGTCAGCAGTTTTTGAGATATAGCGACCGCAAATATAACTTGGTTTTTCATACAAACACTATGAAAAACAAAGTTATTTTTGTAGTTGCGAAAAATCATACATCATATATAAGTGGCGTACTCATGCATATCATGACGAGAACAACTTTTATAACTTTTTGAATTGTTATATCTCAGAAACGGTGGCTCGTAGGAAAAAAAGTATTGAAACATTTGTATAGATAATTTTATGGTCTACAATTTTATCTCAGGTACTTTTATAATAAAACTTACCGTTTTGCTGAAAATCGAAAAAAAAAACATTTTTTTGACCTTTGACCTTGAATACATTTTTTTCCATACACGGGAATGATTGGGAATTTTTATATATTATTTATAATTATGTTTTGAAGAATTTTACTGATTTTCAGCTTGTTGGGATTTTATGTACCTTCACTCTCATTTTTTGGTCTAGATTGACCGGACTATATGATCCACTACTAGTATTGTACATTTCTAACAGAAGAGTTTCAAATAAAATAACAATATGTCTCTAAGATCAATATCAGATGTTTAAAATCTACAAGTAGCACAAGTACTTATGCCAAGCGACACAGTGTGTCTGCACTCCCTGAATGTCACCTCCGCAATTTCAGTGCTAAATTAATACCTTCGGCCTTCTTTATTTTTCAAGATTTGGCTGAAGGTGGCCAAAGGCAAAGGTTTGGTTGGACACTAAAATTAACTCAAATATATATACTCACAAGAAGAATATGAACTCTCCCCACTTGGTCACGTAATGGGCCTCAGTAAAGTAATGGGAAATGCTGATTTTATTATCAAACTAGCAGCCCGCCCCGGCTTCACACGGGTAGAACATATATGCCTACAAAATTTGCATCAGTTTGTTGCATCGAATATAAAATATGAACATATTTAACAACCATCGTCATATTTCATCCAATTTACACAAAACCTTAACGAATTATGCACCTAAACCTTCCTCATAAACACTCTGGCTATTGGTGAAAACCGCAGGATTATCCGTTCAGTAGCTATTGAGATTATTGCGAACAGACAGACAGACGCAGTGATGTAATTTGTTTTATAATACTTACGTATTGATATTGGACGGCCCTTTGGCGTAAAGGATAGTTACCCTGATTCTGACCCGACGGTCGTTGGTTCTAATCCTAGCTATATACCTACCAATGAAAGTTTTATGTGCATTCATGAATCATGAGTTTTCGTACAGTGGTAGTGGAATCATTAAATCTACCAAAAAGTAACTTACCACCAAGGAGTACATCTGCCGCCGTAACTTTACGGCGTTCCCCGACGCAAAATGTAGGGGTAATATACGTTTAACGTGTGTATCTGTGTGTCTGTCTGTAGCATCTTAGCACCTAACCGGATGAACCGATTTTGTTTTTATTATTGATAGTTTTTTTTTGTTTGATAGATGTCTTCAGCGAGAGTTTTCTTAGCTTTGATTCATGAAAATTCGTTCAATCGTTATAAAATTATGAGCTTTTTTTCTAGTTAATTGCGCTATGAAATCAACTTTCATAGGTCTGATCAATTCGAAAATCTTCTTCAACGATATTGTAAGAACATGGAAGCCTCCTGGACTCTACAGAATACTCAAATCCTCACCAACTTACAGCTCAGATTTTAAATGTCGTGTTTAGAGTCATTGGAAAAAGCTATTATACATAGATCAGTCGGGGTGGTTTAAAATATTATATTATATATATAGATGAATATTATTTTATACAATAGATCATATTATTATACTATATTGACTTCAAATTGATTGTGATCGGTGGGGATCTACAGCATAGCTAAGCTTATAATAATATTTTCATAGTAACTATGACCTAATCTGTGGTTTCACTGCAAATATTTTATTAATTTTGCGAGCGTGTTTGTGAAATTCGTGATATCTTCTAGAGTTTTCATTTGAATTATATACTGTAAAGGACAATTTTAATCTATAATATGTGGCCAAGCTAATTAACGTAATTATTTGGATAAGGATTAATACTATATACTTGAAAATAGCCTTGGAAGTTATGTAATATTTTTTAACAAAAATTTTAAGATTAAAATGGTTACTGTGAGCCAACCTTAAGAGATAGACATATGCTGTCGCGGACTTTTTTTAGGTCTTATTAAGTTGTACAACTCTTGCATAGAAAATATTCTTCTATATATTTTCAATTAAGCAGCGTTCGTAAGAAACGTGTTTTTTCGACCGTTTATTTGCCGACTTAGGTTGCAAATTAGGTCTCCACGAATGTACCTTTGATTTAAACGGGATAATATATAGCCTATTTTCATTCCGAAAGTCCATTCTATGTATTAGTGAAAGAATTTTTTAAATTGGTTCAGTAGTTTTTGAGCTTACTCATTACAAACATACAAAAATACAAAAATAAAAAAATACAAATGTTCTCTCTTTATAATATTAGTATAGATATAACATTATTATTAATTGATGATAATTCAATAAATGTTTGTTACTGCAGTTGCTAAAATAAAGGTTTAGTTTTTGTTCTTTTATAAAATTACATTGTATTTTGCAGCCTCCACACCAACTTGCCCCTGGTAATATTGCACAACCACCGCCTGTGAATTCTCCAGCTGGCGCTCCAGAGGGTCCCGGATCAGGTCCACAACCATATAGGCCACCTGCTGGTGTATCTACCACCCCAACAAGGCCAACACAATCATATGGACAAAGACCTTATCAGAACCAGTACCAGGGTCAATATCAAGGAGCTCCAGGCTATCCTCCGCAAGGAGGCTATGGGCCACCTGGACAAGGGTATGGTCCCCCAAACCCAGCTCAGCAGCCACAAGGATACCCTCCTAATTCTAATTACGGGCCCCCTATAACAACGGCTCCCAGTAATTATCCGCCGGCTACGCATCCTGGATCTGGTGGTTATCCTCCATCGTCAGGTCAGCAACCTTATGCCCCTCCACCTGGCAGCCCTGCTGGGGCTGCGGGTCCATATCCAGTCCGCACTC
Organism: Cabera pusaria; assembly: GCA_954871355.1. Classification (NCBI taxonomy): domain Eukaryota; kingdom Metazoa; phylum Arthropoda; class Insecta; order Lepidoptera; family Geometridae; genus Cabera; species Cabera pusaria. The sequence goes on from OX940887.1 coordinate 21,891,649, forward strand.
CTGCTCAGCCCCCTTACACGGGGAATTCTCCTTATCCTCCTCCACAATCAGGACCAAACTACCCTAATGTCGGTGTGAGCTCATACAATTCCACAACATCTCAACCACAGCCATATCAGTCTCAACCTTTCCCAAATACTACTCCTACATCAGCATACAGTTCAGCTCCTACTTCTCAGCCGAATCGTTCACCTCAGCCTCCTCCCAGTGGATACAATCCACCACAGAACCCACCGAGCTCCGGATACGGATCTCCCTCTGCTCAATCTCCAACATATAACTCAAGTTCTCACGGAAGCAACGCCCAACCGTCGACAGCGGCGTCCGGGCCGCCGGCGCCAGGTCCCCCTGGGCAGCCCTACCCGCCGCCCGGGCAACCGTCACCGTACCCGCCGGCTACTCAGCCTCCATACTCTAATCCTTCGTCACAGCCGGGCAGCCCGGCGCCATCGGTGTCGACGGCACCGCCGCCGCAGTCTAATTACCCCCAGAACCCGCAAAACTACCCCCCGCCAGGCGGCGGTGCGTACCCTCCACACGGCTATCTGCAAGGCTACCCCCCGGCGCAGTATCCGCCGTCCCCATACCCATACACACGCGCACCTACCGCCGGTGCTCCGCCCCCAGGTGCCCCGCAGCCCTACCCTGGCTACGGCTTCCAGCCACCGAGCCAGCAATAGTACAGAAAATGTGATAAATATAATTTGACATTAGATTTGAATTTCATTATGATATTTACCTTGCTTAGTTATATTATAGTAATTATGTATGTAGTGTGAGTAGATTATGGATGTTCTTATTTTATGAAGTATTTTGATTACTTTACTTACTATAAGGTCACTAGCCAAACTCAATGGTTTTTTCTTTGTATAATATGAATTTTAAAATAAAATTATTTTATTTATGGATTCATAAGTAGGTATATTTTGTATAGTTATTAAGATTTTTGACATGGAATTTTAAATAAAAATAACGAATTTTATTATAATTTTATTCTTAGGGGACTTAAGCACAGACTTAAGCCACCCACCTACTTCCTCCCTCCACACATGTAGGTAGGTGTGCCTATACTCCTGTAGGCACAGAACTGATAATAATACTACCTAAAGATAGGCCATAGATTTATTCTAATCCCATATCTATAATCCAGCAACTCCTGCAAGTGATGATAACTAGGAATAGACAGTAACAGCAGGTACATTTTCCCTCAGTTGTCATCACTGAGGATGCCACTGACAAATGGGGTCATCAGTGCAGTGGTAACAATGATGGTAGTATCAACTGGAAATAACACAACCCCTGACTTATTGATTTATTCCCAACGTGGGGGACTGATGCCCGTTTTAGTGGGGGACGTTAGAAAGAAACCGACTTATGTTACACTGATAAAGCTGAGGGCGTAGTGGGAGAATATTCGACTTAGACGCTAGAGGCAGCGGGTTCAAAACCCCGTCGTCCACCAATGGATTTTTTTATTGAAAAATGTGCGCATTTCACAGTAGCCCTTCGGTGAAGGAAAAACAACCCCCGGTAGTATGGTGGTAGGAAACTAGCTTGTGTCCGCCTAACTTGCTTTCACCTTCAAGTTGAAAAATCTGTCGCCGTATACATGTGTTCCGACAGCTGTCCTTTCTAGGCGTAGCGTGCTTCCAACCTTTTCTATAAACTGGTGTCCGATTGACGTAAACTTCTGGGACACCTGTACCTACCCTTAGTTATTATCTGGTCGTATAGGATGTAAAGAGACTTCAAGTATTTGATAATAAGTTTCGACTTGTGACTCTACGCGTTCCTCAGAAAAAGGCTCTTGACATACAGAGGGACAAAAAGAGACCCTTTAAGAGTTTCTTTTTCCTTTCGAGGTACGGAACTCTAAAAATGTGAATGTTATTTTTATAGTTTCTGATATATATTAATATGTCATCGAGAGTGGCTTAAAAGAATACAAATCTTAATTAAAAGTTTAATAATATCAGATATCTACTATTTACAAATGACTTAATCTATAATTCTTCAAATGCAATAGACGTATTATCGAATTGGTGTACAGATTCATCAAAATATTCGAAAGGAAGCTCTTCCGATTCCGATGGTAAATATGTAGGCAGGGGAGGGTGTGACTGAGTAGAGTGCTTCTTCAAAGGGAGGATTGTGTCGTACAAGTAACAGAGTCCGCCGGTTTCGCCAGGTATGCTCACTCCTAAAGTCCAGATTACATTGTGTTTTGTATTGATGCGAAGAATCTTTACACCGCGGTTTATACGCCACCTGGGAATAGAAAGAGAGCATGTCAGTGACAGTTTACGTCAATTGTATGTAATAATACAAGATATTTTGTATGGGGAGCTTATTCTATATAGTACCTCATCGCTAAGCGCGTATATATCTGAATTCAAATTGCTAGTGTGAACTGTGAACACGATCGTACTAAGTACGACACTACCTGTAGTGTTTATATGTAATAACGCCTATTATTGTTACAATGGCAATTTCGTTATATTGTCTATAAAATGTGGGTGTGCCTTGCATTGTTTTCTTGCATACCGCACGGAGAATAAATAATCACTTTACTGCCAACTGGTGTTTGAAGTGTTTCCCTGTTCCTCTTTATTCCCGAATCCTTGACATATCACTGGCGACGAGTAAATAACAAGACTAATTAGTGCTACGGCGTGTTACTGACCTTGTGATTATTGAAAACAAACATGTCTTTCGGTAAAATAAATGAGTTTAATGTGAGTGCGGGCAACTGGACTTTGTACTGCGAGCGAATGGAAATGTATTTCCAAGCTAACGGAATAAAAGACGAGTTAAAGTTGCCAACGTTTATTTCGTTAGTGGGTGACGAGGTTTACGAACTGATTGTGAACCTTGCAAGCCCGAAGAAACCCACAGACTTCACATATGAAGAACTCACGGTCTTGGTTCGAGGTCATTTACAACCGAAGCCGTCCGTAATGGCGGAGCGGTACAAGTTTCGACAACGGCGACAGGAATGCGGAGAGAACATATCGCAGTACGTGACGTCATTGAAGAGAATGGCGAAGGACTGTGATTTCGGGAGTACACTCGACGAGAACTTGCGAGACCAGTTTGTGTGCGGAGTTGGCAGCGAGTTGGTGCGGCAGCGGTTGTTCGGTGAGCTGGAGCTGACGTACGCGCGGGCTCGCGATGGCCCTGGAGGCTGCGGAAAGGGATGCGGCGGCCGTGGATACAACGGCGGCGTCAGGCAGCGGGGCGGCTAACGTCACGAGCGCGGTGCATGCGCTTCGACTGACGTCAGCACAGCGCGTGCATAAGCGCAATGCTGGTGGAGCTACGGCTGCAACAGTGGGAGCGTGGCCATGCGGGGCTTGCGGCGGTCAGCACCAGGCAAGTGGCTGCAGATACGCCAACTTCGTGTGTAGCAGCTGCCGGAACCAGGGGCACCTGAGGAGGGTGTGCCCGTACAAGGGCTCGGACGGAGCGGGAGTGCGGCGGGAGACGGGGGCTAGGCGCGGTGGCGCGCGCCCTCACAACGCGTACTACGTGCAGCCGGTGGCGGCGGCCAGGGCGGCATCTGATGAAAGCGAGGATGTCGCAGAAGAAGTTGAACCTATATTTCAAATGGGATTGAGTCACTACAATCCGGTGAGTCTCACAGTTAATGTCAACGGAACTTTATTAGACATGGAAGTAGATACAGGGACGCCCTGTTCATGTATTAACAAGGCTACGTACGAGCGTTTGTTTAGTGATGTAAAGTTAGAGAAATCAAAACTAGTATTTCTCTTTTATGACGGCAAGTCTAAGGTTAGGCCACTCGTGTGTCTGAAAGTAAACGTTCGATACGGTGGCGGCGAAGTGAAGACACTAGATCTGTTTGTGATAGACACTGGAGTGACGTCATTGATAGGCAGGCAGTGGCTCGCAGAGCTTTGTATACAGATACCGGTACTGCGATACCCGGATGTAGTAGTAGGTGATAATTTTAATATCGAACCGCTTGATAATAACTATTTACGACATATACTCGACAGGCATAAGGAGGTGCTGAGCGACGGCCTGGGACGGTACACGGGAGGGAGCGCGGTTCTGCGGGTGCGCGAGAGCGCCGCGCCCGTGTTCCACCGCGCGCGGCCCGTGCCCTTCGCGCTGCGTGAGCGGGTCGACGCGGAGCTCGACGCCATGCTGCGCGAAGGAGTCATCGAGCCGGTCGATTGCTCGGACTGGGCCACGCCGCTCGTGTTAGTACCTAAAGGTGACGGCGCGTTGCGCTTATGTGCCGATTTCAAGGTGACGTTAAATCCCGTACTGCTGGTTGATCGATATCCGCTGCCGAGGGTCGATGAGCTGCTCTCTAATCTAGCTGGGGGGGAGGAATTCACGAAGGTCGATCTGTCTCAGGCGTACGCGCAAATTTGCCTCTCAGAAGACTCCAAAAAGTACACGGTTATCAATACGCATCGCGGCCTATATAAATATAATAGATTAGTGTACGGTCTCGCGTCGAGTAGCGGCATTTTCCAAAGAATTATAAGTGACGTGGTCAAAGGCGTGCCTGGAGTGCAGTGTTTCGCGGACGATCTGATTTTAACCGCGAAAAGTAGGCAGACTCATCTACAGTCATTAGAATTACTTTTTAAAAAATTAAAGGAGGCCGGCCTGCGAGTCAAAATGAGCAAATGCTCGTTCTTGGAAAAAGAGGTTAAGTATCTCGGGTTTATCGTGGATAAGCACGGTATAAGGCCCGATCCAGAGAAGATTCGCGCAATTCGAAATATGCCTCAACCGGAGAATGTGACTCAACTAAAATCGTTTCTCGGCATGATCAATTTTTACGCGCGGTTTGTGCGTAACTTGAGTGACATACTCCATCCTCTACATGCCTTGCTCCGGAACGACGTACGGTGGGAGTGGACGGCGGCGCACACTAGAACGTTCGAGCGCGTGAAGCAGCTGATGGTAAGTAGTCGGGTGCTAGCGCACTATGATCCGCAACACGATCTGACGCTCACGTGCGGCGCGTCCGCCGTCGGCGTCGGCGGCGTGTTGTCACAGACAGACGAGCGGGGGGAGGAGCGCGCGGTCGCATACGTGTCCAGAAAGCTCACAAAAGCGGAGCAGGGGTATGCGCAGATACACAGAGAGGCGTTGGCTATAGTTTATTGTGTAAAAAAATTCCATCAATACTTATACGGCCGAAAGTTTAGTGTTGAAAAGTGACCATAAACCGCTAGTCAGCATATTCGGTCCCCACAAGGGTATTCCTACGATGGCCGCAAGTAGGATGCAGAGGTGGGCTATCATCTTGTCAGCGTACGATTTTGATATAAGGTATGTCAATACGAGTAGTAACGGTCCGGACATTTTGTCTCGGTTACCTGTAACTGAGATAATAAGTATCGAGCCGCCCGAACAGACTTACCTACACTTCGCGACGGACGCTATGTTGTTAGACAACGGTAAAATAAAACGAGAAACGGCGCGAGATCCTTTGCTCAGTCGGGTACACGGGTACATTGAAAACGGTTGGCCTAGTCAGGTTGATATAAAACAATTGGAGCCATACCTAGCTAGGAAAGATGAGCTTTATACGGAGCTGGGGTGTGTAATGTGGGGCCATAGGCTAGTAATCCCTGAGGCGTGTAGGACGTGGGTGTTGCGTGAGCTACACGGGGCTCACAATCCCCAGATGTCTTAACAATCCCCAGATTGTTAAGACACAGGCGTACGCCCGCTCGTACGTGTGGTGGCCCGGTGTGGACGAGGCGGTGGAGGCGCAGTGCCGGGCGTGTGGCACCTGTGCCGCGGTGGCGTCCGCGCCGCCCGCCGCGCCCTCTGCACCCTGGCGCTGGCCGAGCACCCCGTATGAAAGAATACACATCGATTTTCTGGGGCCGATCGACGGGCAAACGTATTTAATTATAGTAGATGCGCGGTCGAAGTGGGTTGAGGCGTATAAAGTAACACGAAAAACGGCTGATGTCAGCATTGCCAAACTCCGGGAATCATGGTCGAGGTGGGGTATCCCTAAAAAGTTAGTTTCCGACAACGATCCCTCTATCTCAAACAAACAGTTTGAGGATTTTTTAAACAAAAACTGTGTATATCACGTATTTTCAGCTCCGTACCACCCGGCTTCGAACGGAGCCGCCGAGAACACGGTAAAACTAATTAAGAACGTAATCAAGAAAGCTCGTTGCGACGGCATCGATCCCGAGTTAGCTATCCAGAGGTTCTTGTTGGTATATCATAATACACCGCACTGCGCGACGGGCATGAGTCCCGCCCAGATGTTGCAAGGCCGACGGCTAAGAACACGGCTGGACGCTATAAGGCCTAATCCTGGTAGTAAGTTACGAAACAAAGAGATTTCAGCTTGTGAAGAAGGTAGAGGGTCACGCAATCTAAACCCCGGTGATACGGTGTGGTATCGGACCTATGGGAAGCACGCTAAATGGTCAGATGGACGAATAGTGGATCGCGTAGGTAGGAGCGACTATACGGTTAGGACAGAGGACGGCTCGGCAGCGCATCGACATATCGATCAACTTAAGCGAAGAAGCACGTGCGTCTTTCCATCAGAGGGTGCTGACACGAGTGGAGTGGTCACGACCGAGCGATCGCCTAGCGCATCGCGGATCGCGGGTGGTGATACGTCCCCGGGGACGTCAGATGTAAGGGGAGAGGAGGTGGTGGAACCATGCTCGAGATCTATTAATGAGTGTTGTGCCACGCAACCACCTGTCGAGGTACCTCCCGTTACCGTACCAGTAGCGGTCAAAAGTACCAGGCCAATTCGTTTAAAAAAAGCACCGCGACGGTACGGATTTGAAATTGATTAACAGTGTTGAATAGTTGTTAAATAATTAGATATTAAGTAATTAGGCATTTAGTAATATAGTGTTAAGGTAACATGTAGTTCTTAAGTTAAATATCTGTTTACTAGATTTAGATTACATCTTTTGACTGTATCATGAAAACTTAGTATTATATATTTAAAAGGGGAGAATTGTAGTGTTTATATGTAATAACGCCTATTATTGTTACAATGGCAATTTCGTTAAATTGTCTATAAAATGTGGGTGTGCCTTGCATTGTTTTCTTGCATACCGCACGGAGAATAAATAATCACTTTACTGCCAACTGGTGTTTGAAGTGTTTCCCTGTTCCTCTTTATTCCCGAATCCTGGACATATCACTACCTCTACGCTGCGTTAGCTGCGCCCTGCGTTATATAAAGTAAAGTAGGTATCCTTTCTACCTTATTGGTAATCCATTTGCAAAATTTCAGCCTAATCCGTCAGGCTGTGAATAGATAGGACTTCATGATGAACGCGAGCAAGGTGTATTTAGCAAATGCTTCAATTGGCACGGCACGCTATGTTGTAGGTATACATATATTAAGTTGCTCAATTTTGTCGTAGCTCAGATTATATTATAAAGCCTAGGGATTACATTCTAGTTCTCACCTATTTCCCATGTGTCCAGGCATCTTTGTCCCTGGCCAGACTCTGGCTTTTTGTCCTCCAGCACCAATGTTACCTGGACGTCTATGTGTTTTTGTGACTCCATGAGATGCAGGCATGCCTTTGAAACCCCATCTTTTCATTACACCTTGGAACCCACGGTCTATTCTGTAAATAGATATAATTAAGATAAGATATTAAGAAATCTGACACATTACATAAAGATCCATCATCACCCACTGAAATATGTATAGAAAACTTTGTGATTTTATTGTCTGTGTTTAACTTTTTGTGATTATTTTCGATTTCTAGAAACATTCAAATATGTATTATAGTGTCCTAGTAGCAGCCACTTATAATTTCGGGTCCAGACTAAAATAGAAGATAAGACTAAGCAGAGGCACAGATTATATAATAGTTACTAATTGCAGAGGATTCGATCCCGTGCCGAATTTTGGGATTATTAAAATTTTGGGATTGGCAAAATAAAAAAGTTACATTATAAGTTGTTGTTGTATATATTTGTTTTTTTTTTAATTTTAAACCGACTTCAAAAAAAGGAGGAGGTTTCTCAATTCGACCGTATATATTTTTTTTTTATGTTTGTTCGCGGATAACTTCGTCGTTTATGAACCGATTTTGATTATTCTTTTTTTGTTCGAAAGGAGATATCACAAGTGTGGTACCATGGTAATTTTATCGAGGTCTGATAAGTATCTCCAGAGATATTGAGATAAACATCTCAAAATTGGTACTGAAAATGAATAGCGCGGCATTGAAGTCGGTTCTTTTTTAGTTTTTAAACAATATTATGTAAGTTTAATTGACCAAGCGAGCGCAACGTATCAGTTTCGAGATTGGCCAAAAAACGCTTTTGTCCGGATGGCAATTTGTTTGTTCTCGCCTGCAGGTCGCATTTTTCAACTGATTTTAAAAAAGAATTGGCACATGAGTTCTTTGATTTATTCAAGATTTTTTTGCTGATCGCGTTTTTTTTTATTGGGGGAAAAATATGGGGAGAAATTGACTGTAGCGTTAATTATGAACGGATTTCAGTCAAATTGGAGAGGCACACTAAGGGCTTCATTCTACACAAGGGGGAAGTACGATATTTATCGAGGGATTTGAATTTTTTTTTTCGGAATATTTTTATCTACACAAATCGGACTACGCAGTCCTCTTAGCCTTCACAAGACAAACCCGTACCAGATTCAAACTCCTAAGACCACGGAAACGCGAGTAATAGCTAAAATGTATATCCCTATTTTTGGCAAAAACCCCAAACTCAGGGGAAAGGGGAATCTGGTTGGTCGAATCTGTTATTCCATATGGCTATAAGGGCACACGAGGTATACTGTTCTCACAGGACTACTGGCATTATAAGGCCTGGCGATCGAGAGGTCGTGAGATCGATCCCCAGTCCCCACTCATTGCACTAATGTCGTGAACCCACTCCAGACACAAGCATATTTAGCTTAGTTGGAGGGATTAACAAGACTAAATGTTTTTGACGTGACAACGTCTAATAAATCGATTAACGCCGGCAGCATGCACGAAAAATGTCCCGTTACACTCATTGTACGCATGCGGCGATTTCATCAATATTTTGTTGTATGAATGTGAATTTAGTACGGGCCCTTAACTTGAAATACGGTCCCATACAGAAGAAAGCATGAAACTTTGCATGCATGCAGCTTTCATATATGTGATGCAATGACGATATGTGGAAACAAGTCGAGAAAAGACTGCTTCCCCCCACTTTCCCCCCCTTTTATCTCCCTCATTCTGGTTTTCTTAATTTTGTACAAAAACGGTAGGACTGAGGAGTTTACTTTCTTAGTACCAAATCATGTTCGATAAATTACCTACAAATCGATACTAAATTTATAATGGTAGGTTTTATATTTTTTTAAATACAGCCATCACCAATTATAAAATTATAAAAACAGTTACAGGTTTTTCTTTCCTGCTCCATTTAAAGGAAAAAATAACAAGAGTTGTGATAAAATGGGTTAAGAGGTTAAATACCCTATTATTTTAGCTGCAATATGACACCAAATTCATTATGGTAGATGGATTAGTTCCCGAGATACAGCTACAGCTCACCGCGCCACAGAGTAATGCAATAGAACAAGTACATAATTGCACTCCCTGAGAGCAAAAATGCGAGATTAAACCTAGTTACAACGCTGGTATAACGTTCAAAATGCGCTTCACGCCTCTGGTGCGACCTTGAATTTGCGTCACAGTATCAACTAATAGTAACTATGAACCGCGTGTTGCTCACAGTAAAATGCACCGTAAGTCCGCACAGCGAGAGTCTGAATAACTCGGTCAACTCGCCGCCTCTCCTATAGGGTTGAATGTTATGAGAAAACTCGTTGAAGCCTTTAATTGGTAGAAGAATACTCTAAGGTAGAACAATGTAATGAGTACATTAATGTCGAGGTAGGATAAAAGTACTACAGTTATACTAAAATACGTCACGTTCAATTAAAATTGAGTAAAGTTTTAGATTGTGTAAGTTAAATAACGCGAAAAATAGTACTCATTTGCCTAGAATCGTAGGTTGTTTGACTTGTAACATTAGGTAGGTATATTTATTATTGTAACATAGGGATATTTTTTCCAATATTTTATTTCACCATTTTGTCGGCGTTATAGATATACACATACCTACACAATTTCAGCTTTCTAGTACTAAGGTCTCTTAGCAAAACCTTGGACACTTGGACAGACAGACAGACGGACATGACGAAAATATAAGGGTTCCTTATCAGGACTACGGAACCCTAAAAAATAATTTTCAAATTCAAATCGGTTAAGATCTGACAGAGTTCTGAGGTCACAAACATTAAAAAACCGTCGAATTGAGAACCTCCTCCGTTTTTGTGAAGTAGATTAAAAACTAAAACACCGACTCCCATGCCCCGCGAGTCAGTAGCAAGTTTGAAACGTTTATCGTCATATCTCTGGAGATACTTATCAGATCTCAGTGAAAATCTTAGTGATCTGAGATCTATAAGTACTTTAACTCTCGGATTATAAAAATCTGACTATCGTATGACACGACAAAATCATTAAGAAAGAAAAAAAGGAAAATTGAAGTAAACGTTAGTAGGTAGGTACCTACCCTATTTATTTATCTTAGAACTAATCTATATACTGTTAAAAAATAACAAAATAAAACCCCCACTAAACATTGGTAACTTATTTATCTGAGTACCTACTAATCATGCATCAGCTAAACAACTCTCGGACTATACAACTCGCTTGTCTCGACAAACTCGTATTGTAAAAGTAGTCACAGACGATCGAACTTGGTGCGGAGCGCACCACGAACATGGTGTGCTCCGCACCAAATACGATCGTGTGGCGCACGGTCCGGCGGACATTATTATTATTAATATCGGTACGGCTGGTTCGGAGCGCTTGCACATCGAACGCGGTGCGTACCGCACCGATTCGATCGTGTGGACGGCGCACCGAACCACATGTCGGTTTAGTCGCTATTGTGCTATCGTACGCGCAACACGTCGCTGCGCGTTCACAAAAATGGATTCGGAGCGACGCCAAGAACACATCGTTAGTAACGAGAAAAGAGCGATTATAGATGTATGGCGATGTAGTAACGATAGCTGCCGCAACTAAAGCAATTTTGGCTTGTTTTGATAGAATCCACCAAGTTCGATCGTCTGTGACTACATTTAAAGTAGTCACAGACGATCGAACTTGGTGCAGAGCGCACCACGAACCGCACGGTGCGATCTATACAACAGACGATCGCACCAGACTTCGAACCGTCCAGTCGTATCGTGCTAGCGTTGCGTGAACACGTCTCCTCGAAATGCCGCCCATTCTATCAAAACAAAAGAAAACAAAAAAAAAGTCTTTATACAACTCCAACAGCTCTATAATCGCTCTTTTCTCGTTACTAACGATGTGTTCTTGGCGTCGCTCCGAATCCATTTTTTGTGAACGCGCAGCGACGTGTTGCGCGTACGATAGCACAATAGCGACTAAACCGACATGTGGTTCGGTGCGCCGTCCACACGATCGAATCGGTGCGGTACGCACCGCGTTCGATGTGCAAGCGCTCCGAACCAGCCGTACCGATATTAATAATAATAATGTCCGCCGGACCGTGCGCCACACGATCGTATTTGGTGCGGAGCACACCATGTTCGTGGTGCGCTCCGCACCAAGTTCGATCGTCTGTGACTACTTTAAGGTTCGTTAGTCAAAGAAAAGGCTAAGTCAATTCAAATAAGTAGGTAGGTATAACTTTGTTGGTTTCAGCTGTGCACTGATATGTCAGTCAATCAGTCAGTCAGATTTATCTTTTTTAGGTACCTATAGGACCTACGTAACATACCTACAGTAAATAATAAAATAACCTACCAATTTCAAGTAGGTTACAATTAATATTTTGCAAGATGTAATATTGGAATATTGTAATTAAAGGAATATAATATTGAGGTAGTTCTCAATATTATATTCCTTGCTTACGATATTAACATATACTAACTGTAAAGAGTAACTATGTAAAAAGCAAAGAATGTCACACATAAAATTGTAGGTAGGTAGGTAAATCAGCTAATCACTTGTACTAACAAGTAAGGCGCGCGGCCGATCGAGAGCGCGCGTGACAGTTGACACTTTACTGACTGAACTTTTAACCCTAGTAACCCTAGCGGGTGCGCGGAGGTACTAGTGGTTTCATAGCTACAGCGCGGAATGCGACAGGCCTGACCGCGCTTGACTCCACGAAACAATATAACTATTTTTTTACGTTTTTACAAACACTAGTACTACGCCCAGCGACTTCATTCGAATTTCCATCCGGGATAAAAATAAGCATTTGTGTTAATCCAGATCATAATCTATCCGAGTGCAAAATTTCATTTAAATCTGTACAGCCATTTTCCCGTGACTGAGTAACAAACAGACTCACAAATTCACATAAAAACTTTCGCATTTATGATATTAGTGTGTTGATGACCTGGACCAACGGCTAAACATGCCCTGACCTCTACATAGGCATTAACCTTTTTAGAGACATCGCGCACGTACAGTGCAACATAAAAGAGTAGAAATTATTTATTTAAGAACTAACTAGTCACTCTTACAGGCAACACCAAAAAATTAGTATTTCAATAAATACTAATTTTACGCGACTACTGCTTTTGATACTTATTTTCACTCATTGAATAATGCAAGTAAGGAATAAGCACATAAATAAATAAAGAAAAATTTGTATAGAAATAATATCAATATACAATTAATATAGACACTTATAGATAAAAATTCATGTCTTGCAAATCTTATATTTGCAAAAATAATACAAGTATCTAAAACGTTTATACAAGACACAAAAGTAATAGTGGCGCCCTCATTAATTGTCAACTCTTTTGGTGACGCGTCAATGCGCTATATTATTCCATATTTTATTTCACGCTATATATATATATCTCGCCCCTTTCATATATATTATTTTTATAACGCCTTATATTATTCTACCTTTTCAAATTGGTATGAATGCCCGCTAAAAGACGCAGAAGCAGCCTGCTGATGCCTACCCGCCGTTGAAACTCGAACAGGTTTGCCAATGGTCCAATAATGGGAGATCAGCAGACCGCGCCTATTGCCGCCACGACGCCCGTGGTTGGCTCTCGCCTGCACCGCACTCCAGGTGCAGTTCCGTTTTGGCCGCGATCCCGCTATGATCGTCGCATCGGACTCATTATTTTTTTTATAAAACGCTTATTTTTATTTTTATAAAGTGATCGTGCTGTGATTGTAAGGATCCTCCTAGTGAACTGTACAGATATATTTATTATTCGGTCGCACTATATGCGCCGACGCCGCCTGCAGCGATTCCTCGTCTGTGAACCCTCCACGGAGGGCTGTAGGTGTTCCTGGGAGAGTGGAAAGGTACGTGGGCTTTGTATGCTGATTCTCTGTGTTCTTACAGTGGTTTATTCATACCAAACGTCCCTCTTTTCACGTTGATCTTTACAGACCCGCCCCCGCTATATACTTATATTTTTACCGCTTATTTGTCTTACGCATTTCTATTTATTTTCACGGCACTTTCACCCCCGCATATGGTTGAGGCTATTTACACGCCCCACCATTTAGTTTGGTCCTTTCAGCACCGGATACTGAAACCAGTATTCCCTGATTTCTTACGTAATTGTTGGTAACGGATTCTTATTCTGTAACGCCTATAAAAGAGTTCATAAATTTTACGTACATTCTGGTGAAATTTATGCTCAAATCCCGCTATATTATTACATATATTTAACGCCTATATTTATACATTCGCATCTATAATATAAACGCATATAATTACGTATTTATGTAAAATAATCTCGATCGAATCACGATCGAAGTTCATACGTCCGCCTTCTAGAATACGTACTCAATTACGTATTTACGCATAACATCATTTAGATTTCGCTGTTAATCTATTTGTTTTCTTAAAATATTGTATTTATATTTCAAATATTGTATTTGGAATCTATTTTAATCAATAATTTCACTCGTTTCAAAGCGCATCCACGTTTTTTGCCACTACCCTCATTTCGCCGCTCGACTCATCTCTCGCTCAACGCTGCGCTGGTTACTTTGAATAGTTATCGAAGTACCCTTTATTTAAATCGTAATCATGCCGAATCCAACAAGTCAAGTTAGTATTGAAATAAAATTAACGCTTTTGGAACAGAAGAGAGAATTATTGTTTAAACGCATAAATAAGTTGTATGACGTAACGAAAAATATTTGTTCGTTTGAGTCTACTTCTAGGTCTAATGAGAATTTTATGGCTGAATCGGAAACGATCGATGATATTCGCGATAAATTTGAGTCCATTACGGATCAAATTAATGAAATTAAAATGAGTTTGAAACCTGATGCTGTTCCCGACTTCGCTTGTTTAGAATCATTTGAGGATTTATATGTCCGTGTAAAACGCATTAGAAATAAAATTAATAGTCACGCTTCAACTTTGCCTTCTCGAAATAATAGCGAAAGTAGTCCTGCCACGTATACAAAACTGCCGCCTATTAACCTGCCAAATTTCGACGGGAAAACCGAGAACTGGGCGGTATTTTACGAGTCGTTTAAATCTAACATTCACATGAATGATCAGTTGACAGACTCGCAACGCGTTCAGTACCTTATAGGTAGACTAGCAGCCCGCCCCGGCTTCGCACGGGTAGAACATGCCAACAAATGTTACATCAAATATAAAATATTAACACATTTAACAATCATCGTCATATTTCAACCAATTTACACAAAACCTTAACGAATTATGCACCTAAACCTTACTCATAAACACTCTGGCTATTGGTGAAAACCGCATGATAATCCGTTCAGTAGCTATTGAGATTATTGCGAACAGACAGACAGACGCAGTGATGGACTTTATTTTATATTACTTACGTAGTGATATTGGACGGCCCTTTGGCGTAAAGGATAGTTACCCTGATTCTGACCCGACGGTCGTTGGTTCTAATCCTAGATATATATACCTACCAATGAAAGTTTTATGTGTATTCATGAATCATGGGTTTTTGTACAGAGGTAGTGGGATCATTGAATCAAAATCAATCAAATCATGGGATCAAAGATAAATATTATACGTTTAACGTGTGTATCTGTGTCTGTAGCATGTTAGCACCCAACCGGATGAACCGATTTTGATTTTATTATTGATATTTTTTGTTTGATAGATGTCTTCATCGAGAGTGTTCTTAGCTTTGATTCATGAACATTTGTTCAATCGTTATAAAACTATGAGCTTTTTTCTAGTTAATTGCGCTATGAAATCAACTTGCATAGGTCTGATCAACTGGAAAATCTTCTTCTTCAACGATATTGTAAGAACATGGAAGCATTGACCTGATGCTGTGACATCTCCTGTACTCTACAGAATACTCAAATCCACACCAACTTACAGCTCAGATTTTAAATGTCGTGTTTAGAGTCATTGGAATGCTTTTATTGAAAAGATTATACATAGATCAGTCGGGGTGGTTTATATATAGATCATAACTATATTATACAATAGAATTTTATACAGTAAAAATATATTATTATACTATATTGACTTCAAACTGATTGTGATCGGTGGGGATCTACAGCATCGCTAAGCTTATAATGATATTAATATCGTAGTAACTATGAACTAATCTGTGGTTTTACTGCAGATATTTTATTAATTTTGCGATGCGTGTATGTAAAACCCGTGATATCTTCTAGAGTTTTCATTTGAATTATATACTGTAAAGGACAATTTGAATCTATAATATGTGGCCAAGCTAATTAACGTAATTATTTGGATAAGGATTAATACCATATACTTGAAAATAGCCTTGGAAGTTATGTAATATTTTTTAACAAAAATTTTAACATTGAAATGGTTACTGTGAGTCAACCTTAAGAGATAGACATATACTGTCGCGGACTTTTTTGTATGTCTTATTAATTTGTACAACTCTTCCATAGAAAATATTCTTCTATCTATTTTCAATTGAGCAGCGTTCGTAAGAAACGTGTTTTTTCGACCGTTTTTTAGTCGACTTAGGTTTCAAATTAGGTCTCCACGAATGTACCTTTGATTTAAACGGGATAATATATAGCCTATTTTCATTCCGAAAGTCCATTCTATATATTAGTGAAAGAATTTTATAAATCGGTTCAGTAGTTTTTGAGCCAAATCATTACAAACATACAAAAATACAAATGTTCTCTCTTTATAATATTAGTATAGATTGACTGATAACGCTTTGAAGGTGACCGCCGGTATTGTTCCCACGTGCGATACCTATAAAATTATATGGGATTCTTTGGTTAAAAAATACCAAGACAAACGCGCATTAGGTACGCATTATTTAAATAATATTCTCGACCTGAAGGTACTCGTATGTACTCATAACGCTAATAGTCTCGAATCATTTATTGATAGATTCTCCGCATCCATCGCCGCGCTAAAACAGTTAGGTATTGAAGACCTTTCTGACTGTATTCTAGCGCACTGTGCGCTTAGAAAATTAGATTCGCAAACCGCTCAAAGTTTCGAGTTGTCTATTCGAGATGTAGAAATACCTACAACATTTAATTAGTTTCGTGCAAGACCAAGCAAAGATATTGCAACGATCTGCTCCGCTTACATATTCGAACCCGCGACCCACGCTTAAGTCATCCGCCGCCACCGCGCCACGAGAGGCTCGCGGGCGCACATACCAGACGTTTATCGCATCGACCGATGATGCATGGACTCGTACGCCCCCCCGCTGCGTCTGCCGAGTCGCTTGCGCACGGTTCCTCGCCTTGCTGTGCGTTTTGTAAACAAGACAGTCACACGCATCTGTATCACTGTGTGCAATTTAAACGTTTACGCGATCCTCGACAGCGGTATAAGTTTATTAAATCTGTACGCGGATGTGTTAACTGTTTAAGCACAGTACACAATATTAATAAATGTAACTCGAAGTCTGTTTGCGAGTTATGTCAAAAACGCCATCACACGCTATTACATTTTGAATTTAATAATAATATAAATAATTAAATAATAAAAAAAATAATAATAATAATAACTAAATAATACGCATTCGCATAACGCTTAACCGTACTTTTATTTGGGGGATAGGGTCGAGTCTGGTCCGCGACTACCGCTCGCTCTTTCGACGACCTTAGGCTACGTTCTCATGGGTGATTACCCGCACGATGACGTCACGCCGACCGCTTCTTTTACCGCGCTCGCTATAAATGATCTACTTCAGAAGTTCTGGGAGTTAGAAGAGATTCCATCAACGCGCTTGTTATCTCCGGAAGAAACTGAGTGTGAAAATATTTTCACATCTACTGTGGCCCGCGATGAAACCGGCAGATACACCGTCTCACTGCCGTTCTGTAGGGATCCTTCTGAGCTCGGGAATTCTCTCGCTGTCGCTCGCCGCCGTTTAACCGCGTTAGAGAAAAAGCTTCGCCTATCTCCTGAATTGAGGGAGAAGTACAATGAAGTCATCCGCGAATATATAGATAAAAGTTATCTCAGCGAAGTTCAGAATATCGGTGCTTCTGACGAAGCCGCTGGTTATTTTATACCGCATCACGCCGTTGTTCGACCCGACAAGCCTACGCCGCGTATTGTACTGGACGCTAGCCGATCTGTTTTTACTGTTGTTACAGTTTCGTTTGTTTCCCATCGCTATGAACTCCGACATAAAACAAATGTACTTACGCATAGGTATACCGCGGGACCAGCGTAAATACCTACGTATCTTGTTCCGCTTCAGTGAGAATGAACAAGTCCGCGCATTCGCCTTTGACCGCTTACCTTTCGGTCTCAAGTCGAGCCCATACCTAGCTATGCGCACCGTGCGACAGCTGGCTTCCGACATGAGTCCGCTTTATCCTGACGCCGCTAAAATCGCTGAAACCAGTCTCTATATGGACGATCTGGTCCATTCCGCTAATGATGATAAAACCGCTATGAAACTCGCGCAAGACCTAATTAAAATGTTTAAATCAGGTGATTTTGATTTGGTGAAGTGGTCAAGCAACTCACCAGCGCTACTAAATAGTCTTCCAGACTCACACCGCAAATCGCTAGACTTCGATGTAGGTAACGCTTCCAAGGTTCTAGGCTTATCCTGGGAACCTTCAGAAGACGAGTTCTTCTTCACATCCGCTCACATAACTGACACCTGCACTAAGAGAAATATACTCTCGATAGTTGCACGGTTGTTCGACGTTCTCGGCTTAGTTGCCCCTGTTATTCTTTACGCCAAATTACTCATAAAAGAGTTGTGGTTAAGCAACAGTGGCTGGGACGATCCCGCTCCTGACTATGTTAAAATACGCTTCGCCGCTCTAGTGCAAGAATTTCCCTTGCTAAATACGCTTCACGTGCCGCGTCATACAGGCGCTTCTAAAGGCTGCGTAGTGCGTCTCATCGCGTTCGCTGACGCTAGTATGCACGCTTACGGGAGTGTGTTATACGTGCACTGCACATCCTCCGCTGGCATCACAGTACGCTTACTGTGTGCAAAATCTAAGGTATCGCCTACAAAAGTATCAACTCTCGCCCGCCTTGAGCTATGCGCCGCTTTGCTCATGGCAAAATTAGTTAAAACGGTTCGCGATACTTACGCCGCGCGCATTCCTATTACTGGGATATACCCATTCTCCGACTCCACGATCGCTTTGTCCTGGATTCATTCCTCTCCACATCGCTGGTCGGTTTTCGTCGCCAACCGAATAGCTCAATGTCAGGAAAACTTGGCTCCGCAACATTTCTACCATGTGGCAGGTGTTGAGAATCCAAGTGATTGTCTGTCACGTTGTATGCTTCCTGCGCAATTGTTGTCACATGACCTGTGGTGGCACGGGCCATCGTGGATTCGCCGCGCTCCCGAGGACTGGCCAGTCAAGCCTTTCTCGCCCGCTAACTGCAGTGAATTGCCCGAGCATCGAGCAAATGCACTGTTCGAATAAGTTTTATATCGTACAACGCTTACTCTTATCGTACAACGCTATTCAATTTAATTTAATTTAATAATTTCGCATAATTGTACCGCTATTAATTTAAAATAACCGCTATTTGTTTAATTCACCCGCTATACTATTCGTATAATTTAATCGCTATTCGTATTTATTTCGCTGAATTATCATACGTCGCGTCTGATCTCAGTCATAGAGTTTTCAGACAACCCATAACGCTACCGCTACCGCTCATAAGTTTGAGCATTGATTCACTTCTCTGTTTTGAAAGATCTCGCGATCTTCCAAGGCGGGGTGCATGGTGACGCGTCAATGCGCTTTATTATTCCATATTTTATTTCACGCTATATATATATCTCGCCCCTTTCATATATATTATTTTTATAACGCCTTATATTATTCTACCTTTTCAAATTGGTATGAATGCCCGCTAAAAGACGCAGAAGCAGCCTGCTGATGCCTACCCGCCGTTGAAACTCGAACAGGTTTGCCAATGGTCCAATAATGGGAGATCAGCAGACCGCGCTTATTGCCGCCACGACGCCCGTGGTTGGCTCTCGCCTGCACCGCACTCCAGGTGCAGTTCCGTTTTGGCCGCGATCCCGCTATGATCGTCGCATCGGACTCATTATTTTTTTTATAAAACGCTTATTTTTATTTTTATAAAGTGATCGTGCTGTGACTGTAAGGATCCTCCTAGTGAACTGTACAGATATATTTATTATTCGGTCGCATTATATGCGCCGACGCCGCCTGCAGCGATTCCTCGTCTGTGAACCCTCCACGGAGGGCTGTAGGTGTTCCTGGGAGAGTACCAAGTTTCAACTGTGTAGTCCTTAGAGTTTCGGAATAAAATGGCTGTGACATACGTACGGACAGACAGATAGACATAACGAATCTATAAGGGTTCTGTTTTATGCCATTCGGCTACGGAACCCTAAAAAGGCAAGCAATAAACTAGGATCGAAAAATGCTTGTTATTAATTTAAATGCTTGAAATTTTTGAAAACTGATAATTTTGCAGAAGTAGCTGCAACTTGAACAAATTTTGCTTTAGCATATCTTTGTCCAGCTGATGATATTAGCAAACACATTTGGATAACATATAATATAAATTACACATATAAATTATTAATTTAACTATGATGGTTTAGAAGTCAATTTTAGGTCTGATTGGTGGGATATGCAGATTCGAGATGAGCGTAGTAGTCCGAATGTGGCTGTGATTGGTCCATCAGTGAAAGTTTACTTCCCATGCCGTAAACACATGACAGTAACAATGTGCAACAATTTAGCTTTGCTCCTTTAGATCTCTGCCAGGGTATAATCAAAAGGCTAATAATGAAATACGTACGTAAGTCCTCGTACATCAATATGATCTCCAACTCTAAAGTGTGCAGCATAGAGAGGGGTGCCTGTAGGTAGTGCAGCATTTGGTGATACCAGAAATCTGCATAAGTGTCGTTTGGGTAACATGCCGACACTATTGAAAAGCCCACAATACTCCTTAGTAACTTTACTGGGATCTATTGTCTCAGCACCAACTAGTAAACAGCCAGATGTTTTTTTTTCTCGCCAAGTTGTATCCCTTATTTTCATTGGCGAAAATTCCTCAGGTGGAATGTATTTGACAACATGGTTATCTACCACCTGAAATTTAAAGAGAAGAACAGTTTTATTTGAATCTCTTTCATTTTATAAAAGTTTAAGACACATTAATGTATTCTATGGTTATTTCTGTTTATGTCAACAACAAATTTTATACCCGCTCTACACATGGGAGTTTGTGTTTGATGTTTGCTATTTGTGACCATGTGTAGAGGGTATATTTGCGAAATTGTTCGCATATTTGCGTATTTGGCACGCATTGTCGGTTTTTTAGGCACATCAAAAAAAACAAATACACAAACATGCAACACAAATCAAATATGCATATAAACCAACCAAACATGGTCCAGTAACTGTATTTTCTTTGAGGTTTTAAGGTTTTTAGAACTCTATCAGACACACCCATGTATTTGAGACCCTAGAAACAAGCAGGATGAACAACATTCTTTGTCAAACATGTTTTTTGTATTGTTCGTCATTTGGTTCCATGTGTGGATAGTTGTATCGCCTATTTGTCCATACCACAAATATTCGGCGAATATACTGCCAAATAACAAATAGGCATGTGAGAAGGCACCATTACAAACCTGTAGTAATGTTGTTAACTGTCTCTTGCCATCTTTAGTCCATAATGGGTAATTGCCAATTTTGCGAGCAATCAGCCCTACCCTACGAGTGGAAGAGGTCCATTGGGAATTTCCGACAGCTTTACTTTCAGTCAATGGAGATTCCAACGCTTCTTGAGCTTTGATTTTGTCTTGCATTATCTCTTCAATGAACTGCTTATTTTCAGGTGTCAGATGCTCAATCATAGGCTGAAGAAATAATTATCACATTTGTTTACAACAGTAGAAACTTTTTAAGTCGAAACCTAGATAAGTCGAAAACCTCCCAAATCGAAAAATGTTTGTATTCCCTTCCCTTCAAACCCCCAAACCTCCGTTTTTCGAAATCGAAACCCTCCATCAGTCGAAATAATTAGTGAGTTCCTATAAGCAAATTCAGTATGTATATTCTCTCTATAACTCGAAAAAATAAATTTGACCTCTGTATCTCGAACATAGCAATTTTTAATATTTTACAACCTTTACAACTCGATTATTTTAAATTTAGTACCTCTATAGTTCAAAGAAAAATAAGTTGCCGACAGTGTAAGTACACCATTGTTTCTTAGAAAACAATTTAGGGGTATACAATAACTAGGATTAACCCTAAGGGAATTTATGAGTCACGTTAAAACATGCTTGCTTCCTCGGTTTCAGATGTTTATTTTTATTATTTTTGATTTCATTGGAATTTTAGCTAAGCAAGTTATTTGTTGTCGATTGAAAAATTGACAGAAGTAGTCTACCGCAATACACATACATTTTTACAACAGTTCTGTACGTAATGTAATCTGAAAACTAGTAAGTTATTTTACAAAATTAGTAAGATGAATCTTAACAAGTCGAATCAAAATCCACTTTTAAGTCGATATCCTCTATAAGTCAAAAACTATTTAACCCGAATTTTTTGGCGTTTCCCTTGAGATTCAATAGGCTTCAAGGTTCAATTAGGTTTCTACTTATAGAGGTTTTACTGCAAATGTTTTTCTTCATTCATATAAGTAACAATAGACTCAAAAAATTGTTGGGACCAGTTACTGTGAACTGATTGAAGCAGTTTGTAAACATACCACTCTATCCTTGGGAACATGCCAGTAAGGTGGACGATACCGCGGTGGTATGTAAGTTCTGATTGAGACGTTACCGATCCTGTAATCATGAAACTTAGGTTTAAAAATCTCACCGAAGAAGAACAAGGTTATGTTTGAAAAATGTTAACGTGAAATTCACCTCATCCTGTTCAATTTACTACATATTAATTTAAGATTGCTTGTAGCCATTGCAATAGCTTAGATATTTATGTTACTTAATATTTATTGAAAAATCAACAAACAATTCTATTATTCTAATAGTATCTCCCAAGCGCAGGGCTGCGTTCACGACCTACGCTCCAAAGTGAATATAAATACTACGTAACTACGCTCCACAGACTACTAAGGAGATACTACGTATACATGCTACGCTCGGACTACACCCAAACGCTCCAACCCCGTTCACGACCTCAGAGCGTCACATTCGCTAAACGAGTTAGAGAGAGAGGTTAGAGCGTTTGGTTGCACAGGTTGCACTCCGAGCGCAGGGCTGCATTCACGTCCTCCGGAGAAGGATTTTTGGTTGTTTTGCAACTCACTCGAAGGTCCGGAACGACCACGGGTGTTTTTCACTCAAATTGTGACTTTGACATTTTGCGCAGACTCGAATTTCGAGGTTATGTTCATTTATTTTTCTTGTTCTGAATATTTTCCGTTTGTTTTTACGAGTAATGTCTCGTCATGTCACGTCTTGGTCTCGACAATGCCAATTTCTTCCGATCCCCTTAATCTGTAAAAGAATTACAGCTTTTCCCGCCAAATTTACAGTCACAAACGTCAAAGCGTTTTTTAACCATCGAATTTTATGGTTAAAAAGTTGCAACTAGGAGTGGGCGTTATGTAGCATAGATCGTTTCCACAACGTTGTCACAGATCGACAACGCAAACGTTATGGACGAATTTCATAACCGTATATTTTTAAAAACCGTCTATTTAGACTTAGACTGTTGTTGCGGACCGTTGCGGCGGCAACGTCACGTCACACTTCGTTTGCAATATCGATAGAGGGAGAAAGGAATACTTTTTCTAGTGTCTACTACTGTTTGCAAGCCTTGCCAGGTTAAATGAATTTGGGTCGGACGGTAAAATGTAGATGTAAATAGAAGTAAAATAATTAGGACGATTTGAAAAATAAACATTACAGACTTTCACATTGTACCTACCTAATACTACCGATACATAAATATCTATTTCGCAAAGCAAACACCGTTTAATAGATGTATGCATTTAAGCAACTATCTATTAACATGTAACATGTTAAAACGTATACATCTATTAAACGATGGTTGCGAAATAGATCGTTGTGAAATAGACGGTTTTGGCAACGTTATTGTAATGCAGATAACGTTGCGTTATGTTGTCTGAAAAACGCGTAACGACACAATACTAGTTGCAACTGGAGTGAAACAACCGAGGTCGTGAACGACACAGTTGCTACAACCGAGTGTGACGCTCTGAGGTCGTGAACGGGGTTAGAGCGTTTGGGTGCACTCCGAGCGTAGGTCGTGAACGCAGCCCAGCCCCCGTATCACGAAAACCATTGAATGAACGAAATGAACTAAATGACGAAGACGGAGCTATACAGCCTACATAGCTGCGTCCTCGTCATTTCGTTCATTTCCTTCATTCAATGGTTTTCGTGATCAGGGGGCAGGTCGTGAACGGAGCCCAGGTTGCACTCCGAGCGGCCTCCCCCCCCCCCCCCTGGGCCACATAATATGTGGTGATGTGGTGGGGGTGATCCACAGATAACTGTGTGACACTGACATAGGACAGAGACAGACTGACCACAGACTACAGAGAGGGTTAAAAGGGGGTATAAAGGTTAAAGTCATGGTTATATAGCTTAGAACAAAATGGACATGATAAGACCCGACTGATTAAAAAAGATGCTATTAATTTTTACCCAGTACTATTGTGCATACCTATATAAATTAATCGGTTAATAATTGTTTCGTAACAGAGCAATAGATGACGTTTTTGGAAATTTTATGCATGATATTATTTATATTCTTATTTTTTACCATAATTATTACACAATAATCCTGTAAAAATAATTTAAAATCAATGTATATATATTCAAAATTATTTAATTAATATTTTTGCGTAAACATTAATTTTAAGTTGTCTGTTACAATGTCAGCTATCAAAATTTCGTTAGAGGGTTTTGGCGGGAACGTGAAAGTGTGTGTGATCTCATTGTATTTTTTCTAAAACTTGTTCTTCCGCGAGTTAATGTGTAATAAATGTGGATTATTAACCATTTAGTGCCGGTGAATGTGTGTGAGTGTAGGAAAACAGCACAATGTTGAAAAACATGCTATTTGCGTTCTCACCAGAATTCCACTGAAAATCTTCAGTAAAGTCCACATCTTTACTGAGGGTATGACTTGGACTAGACCATGACTTCAACTTGACCTGAAATGTTACTTTGACCCACGATTGTGACTAGAATTCACAAAAACTTGAAGAATTTTTATACATGATACTGGCTAAAGACACTAAGTGTGTAAAGCCATAATAAAAAAAAATCACCTAATGACAGCTGTCAAAATTCGTCAGCGTCTGATTGTCATTCGTCAATGTCATTCTCAATTTCTCTGATTTCTCAATTTTCATTCCGTTTTTTCTCTTGCGAATAAATGGATGTGCATGTTAAAAAACTGTTTTGTGGATATGATATAACGAACACCCTGCTTACTGTGTCACTGATTCTGACTGTCCTGTTTTACTCCCCTGACCTGGCAAAGACATGGACACCGACGGCTGCGAATAAAGTGATAGACCCTTGCGTGTTAATTTGGACTCTGATTTTTTGCATATTGTATTGGACTTTCATAATGTCGTCGGCTAAAAAATGCTGTGTGCCAAACTGCAATAAAACCCGTAAGTACACTTCTTGATATACATACATAGCTTACAAAAAACTCCAACAACTTGCAGTTGTATGACTTGTTTAAAAATACCATGCTTGTGATGTCCATATTATCAAACAAGGTTTACTCTGTGTTGCAGGTGACGACGATACTATTTTGCATTTATTTCCCGATCCTGATAAACATTTGGACAGATTCAATTTGTGGTTGAATGCAATCGGTGGTGATATATTAAACTTGGACCATCGTGCTGTTTTTGAGAAACGAAGAGTTTGCCACTCTCACTTTGAGACTAAATATTACACCCGAAGCAAACGGCTTAGTCCAGCTGCTGTGCCTACACTACATTTGCAAGGTAATATAAGTTTGTTTGGTATCTATATAAACATATAACGGGGTATCAATGTAGCAATAGAAGTTACTCTATATATTTAAAACAAAGTTGTGTTATTTACACCATTTATAACTCAAGAACGGCTGGACTGATTATCATGATCTTGGATTTGTATCAGCCTCAGATAGCTGAATAGCTAAAAAAAGTAAGAGACTTTTTTAGTTGTTCGACATGTGAGCTGTAATGAGGCAATTTGATGTATTTCTTATTTAGTGTGAACGTAGAGACATTTTACCGTGTTGTATTTATTTCGGATATGCTCCGACTGGGAGCGGTTAGGATGGCGACGACATGTATTAGGCTGAAACATAGTTGAAGCATATCCTATCCTACTAATATATTGAATGCCAAAGTACATGTGTGTGAATGTTTGTTACCATGTATCTCCTAAACCACTTCATCGATCTTAATTAAATTTAAAATGTACATACTAAGTACTTTGCAGAATGTATTGTTTTCTTACGGTAGGTCGCAAACAACCATGGCTATCCTCTGAACACTACTATGAACGTGTATGAAATACAATTTAATATTTATTTCATGTTAGTTGTTTATTTAATATGCGATACATATCAAATAGTTTGTACATAACAATTTTAGATTAGACTATTTTCTTGTTTCATACTTTTTAGAGTGTGATTTTAAAGTAGTCTGGGTTTAGTTTTTGAAACTTTATTATAGTGTGGTCTTTTGTTATATATGTTGTACAGCAAGTTCTACAAGTAGGTACTATATGTTTCAGTTTGCTTTAGTATAGAAATAATTAGATCTGGATGACAAAACACCAGCATCCTCCAGTATTTTATAGTTTTTCCTACTTGTCCGTCATAAGAAACCAATCAGAAGCAATGCCAAGCATTAAACAAGGCAGATGAAATACTAAGGATTAAATAAGGCTTGATGTTGAATTTACTAGCTGCGCCTTATTTTATAAAGTCGATATCATGGCGCGAAGCCCATTGAGCACAGCCTATTTGAGTTACCTATTGGCTGGCAACAGCCGATGACTTGCGCAGCTGTTCTTTGTTTGGCTTTTGGGCTTTGGGGTTTGGGGCTGGCTGTGGCTGTGGGGTTGTTTTTATCTAGTTCTTAGTTCTTAATTGTTTAAGAAAAGCAGTTCGGAAAAAAGTTATTCACAAGATATTATATACTTCATTCCAAATCAATTGTATTCATTTTAGGTTTACAGTACAGACAACCTCTACGAGAAATAAGTAATGAGGCCAACAGGATTGAAAATTTGGAAGAAATTTTTGTCCCCAATACGCCATCATTGTTTGAACAACTGGCTTCAACATCTGAGCAGCCTAATGTTTCAAGGATCAAAACTCCAAAACCATCAACATCAAAAGGTTTGAGTTTAAGTTTTACTTACCTAGCATATTATATGGGTTAATGGTAAACAATGAAGTTTTTTTTTAACTTTTAGTAAATAAGCAAGCGTTTGACCACTATCTCACCTGATGTTAAGTTAAGATATGATTGACGATGTAAGCATGCTTGCCTAGAAGATACCTTTTCACTCACAATTTAAAGACACTTTGTACTTAACAGGATACATATAGACCGGGAGATGGTAACAGAAAATTGTACCAGTATGGCGGTTCTTCAAGGGTTTTAATTACGGAATGACAAAAAGAAAATAATGGTCATACCGCTGGTACCGGCGGCCCAATCGAGTGGGCGTTAATCGAATGTGTCGGATAAATAATAGTGTCGAACGATTTAACAAATTGTATATATATTCGCGTCGGTACGGCGGCCTGTAAGTCACACCGGAGAAATATGGCATTACGCTACCGCCTACTTCTTTTTTTATCAACTATCGGAAAATACAAGCATTTTTGTGGAACAAATCGTTCGACAAAATTTTTTATCCGACACATTCGATTAACGCCCACACGATTTGGCCGCCGGTACCAGCGGTATGACCATAATTTTCTTTTCTGTCATTCCGTAATTAGACCCCTGAAGAACCGCCATACTGGTACAAATGACACGACCAAGTATTTTCTGTTACCATCTCCCGGTATAATAGACTCTGGCAGGTAATTCCATTATTTGCTTTCCTTTTTGCTTCGCCGTAGTCGGTTAAAAAATATCATGAATCTACCATTAATTTTATTTTATCATCAATTCTACTATGAAATTGTGGGAAAGATCCGTGTCCTAGCAACAACATTTTTATGTTTTTTTAAATTCTTAATAAACCAATGAGAACTATTTTTTTCTTCAGAACAACAAAAGAGAAAATGCCTGAAAAATTGCGCTCCTGAAGTAGCTGCGTTGCAGCATAAAATAAAGAAATTGCAAATTTCTAAGGATTCTGCAATGACAAGACTGAAAAAAGCGCTGAAGCTGTCTGAAAATATTACATTTCAAAAAGTCTTGAAAAATTTTACTGCTGCAGCAGTAATATTCACGATGCTGCAGTTCCGAGAAGTGGGAAAAAAAAATACTGGCAGAAGGTTTAAAAAAAGTGAAAAAGTGATGGCATTGGCTTTATACAAACAAGGTCCGAGAGCTTATAAATGGTTGAGAAAAATTTTTGTTTTACCATCTCCCTTAACACTGAGCCGTATGATATCACGAGCATCACTTAGACCTGGTATTAACAAAAGTTTATTTTCCCAATTAAGGAAAAAAGTGAAAAAAATGACAGAACTGGAAAGATTGTGTGTGCTGCTTTTTGATGAAGTGTCAATCAAGCCACATTTTGATTACAATAGAAGGAAAGACAACATTAGTGGGTTTGTCAATGATGGAAAAAATATTAAAGAACAAATTGCAGATCACGCTCTAGTATTCATGATTAGAGGGATTCAAAAAAATTATAAGCAGCCTATCGCTTATAGTTTTTGTTCAGGAAGTACACCAAAAATTGAATTAGCAATGCAGATAAAAGAAATTGTAAAAAATTTGAATTCAGTAGGATTCAAAGTGATTGCAACTATTTGCGACCAAGGGGCAACAAATGTAAGCGCTATAAATTATCTAATTAGTCAGACACGGGAACAATACGTCAGAGAAAATAAAGAGTTTAGAAATAAAGTATTTGAAATAGATGGAGAAGAAATCGTGCCATTGTACGATCCACCACACCTTATTAAAGGAATACGAAATAATTTATTAAATAAGCATTTAAAAGCTATTATTAATGACCAAGAGAAAACTGCGAAATGGGAGCACTTCATTAAACTTTATAATGAAAATGGTGCATATAAAGGATTAAGATTGATGCCCAAGCTGACGGAGAACCATGTTATACCCAACAAAATATTCAAAATGAAAGTGAAATGCGCCACGCAAATATTTAGCCATTCTGTCGCAGCTCATATGGGATATTTAGCAAGTAAGTTCCTTGCCTACGTACATGATCTTTTACTTATCTAACCAATGTACCCCTCATATGTAGTCTTTCATAATATTTGCTGTATTGTTAATTTACTATTGCTCTCATAGAGGTTGTTTCAAGTCCTTAGCAGCACATTAATATATATTGAATTACCTCTGCTCACAAATAAAATGTACACACTAATTTAAGAGAAAATAGAATATTGGTTTGCCATGAAGAGAACTTGCTGCTGAAAACTTAAGACACCTACTGATATAAAAAATCTGATCTATAAAATCTATTTCATTTTCAAACGACTTCCAAAAAGGAGGAGGTTCTCAATTCGTGTGTATGTTTCTTTTATGTATGTTATTACACGATTACTCCGTAAATCAATCCAATTTTAAATAGCAATTTTTAATAGGGAACAATTCGGAGGTGATCCCATTGCAATTTCATCGAGATTTGTATCTCCAGATATATGGAAATGGACACCTCAAACTTAGTACTGAATATTACTAGCGCACATTTACAGTCGGTTTTTAAACCCCGACGCAAAACGAATGAGTGTTATTAGTTAGATGTGTGTATGTGTGTGTCTGTGTTTGTGTCTGTCTGTGGCATTGTAGTGCCCAAACGGATGAATTGATTTTGATTTAGTTTTTATTGTTTGATAGGTGTCTTCATCGACAGTGTTCTTAGCTTTGTTTCATGAAAATAGGCTCTGTCTGAAATGCATATTGAGGGCAGGACAAGCTGAGCCACTCGCTATTGGTTTTTCTCTAGTTTAGAATAAAACTATGTGAAAGTCTAGGTTTTTTAATATTGTTATTTTTATTTTATGCTCAGGATAGTGGGTTCGATTCCAACTGTGGTCAATTATTTGTCTTCTGAAGAAACCGCAAGTATTTGTTTCGAGCTAGGTAGTGCGCCTTGTAGATGCCAATAGACTCACCGTCATTACATGGGACCTAAAAACATAACTGGCAAAAAGTTTCGGTTTAACACATCTGCCTACCCCTTAGGTAAATACGGGCATTGTTGTAAATGTTATATAATTTTGTTGTTTTGGTAAAGCCCAATTGTAATATTTATTTTCAGATATTGGAGTGCTGCCAAAAGAATGTGAAGAAACTGCAGAAATTGTCATATTTTTTGATAAATTATTTGACTCCCTGAATGGCAGTTTCGAAAATTCAAAAACAAGAAGTGGAAAACCTCTGCTGTGTGCAGTGACCCCCCGATCATCTCACCGAACTCTCTGGAAAGAGTCAAAAAAAGTGTTAAGCTCTATGAAATTTATAAATCAAAATAATTCAAAGTCAGGTACTGTTCCATCCATAACCAATTGGTTGCAGACAATTGAAAATATTGAATATACTGTCGATATTCTGTCTAAAAGGTATGGTTTGACATCTATTTGGATGAGACATTTTAATCAGGACCCTTTGGAAAATTTCTTTGGCTGCATTCGAAGCCATGGTTACAGGAATAATTCTCCATCTTGTGCAGGCTTCGAAGCAGCCTTTGCATCTCTACTTATAAATAATATGAGTAGCATGCATTCTAAAGGGTCCAACTGTGAAGTTGATACCTGCACAGTTTTCAAGTCATTGAACAAAATATTTTTTAGAACACCAGAGATGTCAAACCAAACTACAGAGGTCGACTTTGAAGATATAAACTGTGATCACATCTTCGTAAACTTGGAACAAAAAAGGGGGAATCCGAAAATAAGGGCTCAATTAGAATATGTCACGGGGTATATACTTCGGAAATTAAAAATTAAAAACTGTGACATATGCAAAGAATGCTGTTACAGCGCGAATAAGGATGAAAGTACCATAATTGTAAAGGAATATTTCAAAAACAAAAAATTGCTCACATATCCGTCCATATCCCTTATTAAATGCTTCTCCCAGATGCAAGATGTGGTCATAAGTATTTTAAGAAAAAATTGTACAAGACATTATATAAGACAATATATTAAAATTATATTTTCTATTGTCATTGACTACAATTTTATCAAGTGCAATACACACAAAAACGAAATAATAAACAATTTCGAAAATCTAGCAATAAATATTTTCATTTATAATTGGTGCAAAGACACAAATAAAATATTAAATGGAAACAGAACTGACTTTGATGAGAATGACAAAATACAAAAATTGGCATACACTTATTATAAAAAAAGAAATAAGTGATGATTATTTATTGATAAAATATAGCTATTTTCAATTACCGATATGATGTGTTTGAATTTTCCTCAATTCCTTTATTGTGGACTGTTGTTTGGTCTGTAGTCAAACCAATAAATAATAACAAATGTACAGATTAATAAGTTTAACGATTAAAAAACAGTACATTTCGGTTATTATTTAATTTGACTACGGATAAACATGAGTCCATTTAGAATGGTACCTAATATAATTATTGGAGAATGGGTACAGAATAATTAATAGTAACTTAGAATTACCGGAACAGAGCGATAGATGGCGTTACGTCCACAGATGTTTGAATGACGGCTCTATTCCCAGTATAAAAGTTACTCTATGGTTAAAGTTCGTTAAGCTAAGAACGGCTACGTTACTGACCCTGTAAAAACCGGCACGCACTGAGAGAGGGAACTATTATAGCTTTGTCCTTTTCCGTTACATGGAATAACTCCATAGTTTATCCCATTGTGTGGGATGTGGGAAAGAGACAGAGCTACCCGCGGTCTATTCTTTTCTCTGTCTACGCCTCAATCACTATTGTGATTTTGTGACTATATGACGTAGAGAGAGAAAGCAACGTAGAGAGAAGGAATTTGCTAGTAAGGAAGTGGAGAGACGAATCCTTTAGGACGTTAACGCCTTTAGTACACCTACGCGTTCGTATGCGACTGCGAGTCTTTGCGAAATAATTGCGGTAGCGAAATATCTGCGGAACGTTAGTACACTGCAGTTTTTTCGCAAGGAAATGTCATTGTAGCTTTCGTGGGCTGTAGGTGCATTGTGCGAAATTCTGTCCTCACCGACAGAACGCGTGGTGACGCCTTGCGATGCGAAACTCCACTAGCGAAACGGCTGCGTCTGTGTAACAGCCATTTCGCAGTTACTTGCGAAACATTACCGACAAGGACGCAACTACTTCATCTAGCTATATATTAGAGCGAGACAAAACACATGCGAAACGATGCCATACAACTTACAATTTTTTCGTCGTTTCGCTGCCGCATGCGATTGCGTAGGTGTATTAAAGGCGTAACTGCATAGATCTCCCTCTCTGCTAAAAACTATACTGGCTAAATACACAACCTTTGCAAACTTCAACTTTTTCTTTGGTGGCTTTTGCAGTGTTACCACAATTTTGCCAATGTCGCGTGGATAGAGTACAGTCCGGCAAGTATAACTCGGCGCGGCTGTGCGCCACTGTGCTTTTACTTTGTACTTTGATAACAGTTTCTCTAAAACCACTTTTAATGACTTTTGGCATTATTGAACTATTTTAATGTAGCAGATTTATCAACAATAATGTCGCGGTAATCTCTCAATTAATAATATAATTAATTAATCTCTCGGAATTAGTTCCAAAAACCACCACCGCCAAGTTATACTTGTGGCACTGCACAACCTTTGTAGCACAACCTTTGCAAAGCTATAAATAGGATATATCAAATGTACTGTCATTATTGTGTCGTCCTTGTTATTGTCATATTTGTCATTGTCATTCAGATTATTTTTGTTTATTTTGGTTGGTTTGTTGCTAGGTTTGTTGCGTTCGTGGACGGAGAAATAAATTAAATTTTCCGTCTATTCTACGGTTTGTTTTGGGTACTGGACTGCGTTCACGACCTACGCTCGGAGTGCATCCAAACGCTCTAACCCCGTTCACGGCCTCAGAGCGTCGCACTCGGTTGTAGCAACTGTGTCGTTCACGACCTTGGTTGTTTCACTCCAGTTGCAACTTTTTAACCATCAAATTCGATGGTTAAAAAACGCTCTGACGTGTGTGACTGTAAATTTGGCGGGAAAAGCTGTAATTTTTTTACAGAAACCACTCAGGGATCGCTGACCCACCGGTGGGTCAAGAACAATTACAAGCAATTCCGTCAAGCTTCACGGACCCACCGGTGGGTCAGCTTAGCCAACTTTTTTTTTCTATATTTACAGCGCATAATATTAGAAATTGTAACCATTTTTTGGTCTTACACGCTTGATGAAGAAATATTTTATTTATAAAATGCCATTTTGAACTGTATTTTATTCTTCCCCGCACCATGAAAACTACTTAATGAATACGCCTTAGGTCGACCATAGACGCCATTGACGCTTGGAATGCTGACGCTAGATTGTGTTTTGAAATGTTATTTTCTGTTGGTTTATTTTAGTTTTTAGTATATATCTAGTGTAAATTCTATTCATTTGTGTTTTGTGAATCCATCTTAGCTATTGAATACTAGAAATATCATCGTATTTGTGTGATCGTCGGGTTTTCTACCAAGTGGCGGTTTTCCCGCAATTTCGAGTTTCTGTGTTGAATAAAAAGTGAAATTAGTGAAAATAATGAATGAAATAAGCATTTCGAATATCATTGCAAATAAGTAGACGAATCACTAAATCAATTCAAGAAATCAATTCAGGATGGTATGAGTCATGCTGACGAATGTTTATACAATCGTAAAAAACGTAAGTACCTACTTAGACCCTTTCAAGTGGGTCGGGTTTCGAGCTCGGTTTTTATAAACATTTACGTAATAGGATACCCAATTCTGTGTGTAAAATGGTAGCTGGGTTCTTGAACTTTGATTTGCATATTGTACTTATAATATTTCGGTTTTGATTGTCTCATATTTCAGGAAAATATCCATGATATACATTTCAGAGGTTTTGAGGGGTAAATAAAAAATAACAACAGTATATGTAAAGTTTATTTTTATACAACAATGAAGTAAATCTATTACAAAATAAAGCACAGTTTACAGAATAAGAAAATATGGTGTGATTACTTTTGTATGCGAAGAATTACGCGACGCGACGTTCGCGCCATTCCGCTACTGCAAACATTTTCAAAGTGGATTAATATTTTTTTTTGTTTTAAATTCCCGATCCCTAAGTGGTTAAGGGGATCGGAAGAAATTGGCATTGTCGAGACCAAGACGTGACATGACGAGACATTACTCGTAAAAACAAACGGAAAATATTCAGAACAAGAAAAATAAATGAACATAACCTCGAAATTCGAGTCTGCGCAAGATGTCAAAGTCACAATTTGAGTGAAAAACACCCGTGGTCGTTCCGGACCTTCGAGCGAGTTGCAAAACAACCAAAAATCCTTCTCCGGAGGACGTGAACGAAGCCCTGTGCGTGTGCTGTGATGAGTAAATTTTATACAAAAAATATTACTATTTTTAATATTAAGACGAAGATGACATTAAAAAGCTGCGGAATAAATTTGTCTTCGAAAATGCTTCGAGTGGCTCTAGTGCTATTATATTTAAATATTCAATTGACCCACCAAAGTTTAGTGGAAGTAAGTGGTCCCGGGCTACAACCTGAACAAATTGTTATGCCTGCTAGGTATTTCTACGTTAAGTTTACATTTATCGACGAGAAATCGTAAGTATAACGCTAGTTATATCACAGTTTGTAGCCAAGTATATTGTTTCATGTATCGATAACTAGTGTTTACATTAGAAATAACCTCAAAAGTTCAATCACCGCTCAAAGCAGCGTTTGAACCACGGTTTGATTGAACCGTAGACAGATTAGTTTTCTCTGTCTACCCGGTTTGAACAGACTTCAAAATGGAGGAGGTTCTGAACGAATCTTCGAAATGAGAACAATTTGATTGTATTTTATGAATGTTTGTTACCCCAGAACTCCGTCATTTACTGGGGTGCGTACAGACTATGTAACATAACATGTTATAACATTGTCATTTAACATAAAACATATTATTATAACATTCTGTGTCAACATTATCTGAAACATGTTAAATAACAATATTTTAACATGTTGTGTTACATAGTCTGTACGCACCCTTAGGCTACTAATAATAAAGAGGATAATTCCTATTTGCTGCCTATGTAAATTCATCGTGATCTGATGAGTAAGAAAATGACTAGCGTAGCATTACATTTTTTTGTTTCAGTTTTGTGTATGATTTTATTCTAGAGCAATTTCTTATATACATATAAGTTGCTGCAGTACAAATATGTTAAAACAAAACCTTGGTTAAGGAATAATTTGTATTTTTATCGAATGAATGACAATTCAACATTGATATTTTCACAACATAAAAAAATAGTAAATCTGAATTCTATCTTACACAAATATGACTGATGACATAAAAATCTACACAATGATCATAAGTCCTTAAATACATTGCATAATACAGTCTGGTTTGACTGACATGGTTACTTATCAGTGTATGTTTTGTATGCCTGTCCTTTTCTACATGTTACAGATATACAGCTGAGCTAGCGAAACAGTTAGCTGTGGAAATAACTGGAAAAACTAAACATAGTCATAATTGCCGTGTTTGGGTTAATAAGTTAGACAGAAAGGATGGTAGCTTTATAGTCAGATATAAAACATATGAGACTTGCTATGATCTCAACATCAATATATACTACAAGAGCAAACACATTGAAGAATCTCCACTTTCTTTCAAAGGTAAAGTAAAGGTGAAGGCACAATTATCAAAGCCAAAGGAATTAAATTTTAGAAATACTCATATGAAATCCTGTGGAACCTCTCACACTTATCCGTACCAAATTGGTCAAATGCTGCAAAATTCAGACGGTACCGAAATCCCAGAATAATTTGAATCATCAGATTCAGAGAACAACTCTTCAAAGCACTGCCACAAGTGAATATATGATAGATTTGTAATATGGTAGAAAATATATTATTTATTTTAAGCTACACTGGCCCACGGCTGGGCAAAGGCATGCCATTTTCTATTCATCACTGTTGATAGCTTTAGATTACCAGTTCTTTCAAAAGGAATGTAACTCATCCTGTCATCTCCCCATGCTTGGGTATACTTCGACATCATCTATCATTGCGCAAGCTTCACTCAACTGTGTTGTGACCCTAGCACACATACAAAATAACTTATTATTTTATTACGCAGGTCCTATTCAACCAGATCAATGCGACTGTCCAGATGATAATTTCGAAGTGTGGTTTAAGGAGTATGGCTGTGAAGACACCTATCGGCAAATAGACATAGATCTTCAACCTTTTACTGCAGTTAATATGCAGGAAGATATAAAGAAAATAGTGAAAAGATATCATCAACCTGAAAGTACTAGCTTTTGTCATTATAAAATCAAAGATAATGAAATTTTCAGAGATTGCTATGGCAAGCATGTCGGCTTTAATATGTTTTCTGACAATATCCTATTGTTCTTGACTAGAAAAGTCAAACTGCCTGATATTGAGCTGGTTATTAATTTGGGCGATTGGCCTCTGGTTAGAAAAGGTTCTGAGCCTGTGCCAGTATTCTCATGGTGTGGTAGCAATGAAACTATTGATATTGTCATGCCGACATATGACTTGACGGAATCTACACTGGAAAATATGGGAAGGTATGAAAATAATATGCATTTCTGATTTTACTAGTATGGTTCTGTAATTTTTAA
Organism: Cabera pusaria; assembly: GCA_954871355.1. Classification (NCBI taxonomy): domain Eukaryota; kingdom Metazoa; phylum Arthropoda; class Insecta; order Lepidoptera; family Geometridae; genus Cabera; species Cabera pusaria. The sequence goes on from OX940887.1 coordinate 21,928,158, forward strand.
CCGACGAAAAAAAACAGAAGAGGTTATCAAGGCAACGTGTATATATTTTTTTTATTTTATGTGTGACCACGCATAACTTTTTAAAGAGTAGTCTGATTTTGATAATTCTTTTTTTATTGGAAACGTGTACAAGGTGGTTAAAATTTTAACGAAATCGGGCAGCGGCTTTTAATAAATCAACTAAAATAATGGATAAAAGTATTATTATATTGATGATTTCATCGTAATGTCAATGTATATCGATTGACAAACTGGAAAAAACAATACAACAGGGCAATTGCGTGTCGGGCCACGCGCAGTGTAGGGTTCCGTAGTAGCCTGTTATTCAATGCAAGTCTATACCCGTTATAAACAAGCAACTAGGTACTCCGTCTTTATCAGTTTAAACGATTTTTTCTAAGGATTTTGTATTTGGTACAAAATTATCCTACACCCAAGTTCAACCACTATTACTGCTAAACTAATAAAGTTATCTTAACCGCTATAATTTTCCTTTAAAGTTCATGAAATGCGCTATTATCACGATTTTTCAAGCCAGCAGTTTAGCTTTTAGAGGGGGGGGGGGGGGGGACGCCCTACTGGAACAAAAATTTGCACTTTAAAGTTTAATATTTCGTATATGGAGCATTCAATCGAAAAATGGTATTAGCAACCCTTAAGTTATTTTAAAAGACCTATTCAACGATATCACACACAATGGGGTAGACGATGAAAAAAAAATTCATCCCCACTTCTCATGTAGGGGAGCTACGCTAAAAAAAAAAAATTCAAAATTTTATTTCAGCACTTTGTCGGCGTCATTTATTTACATACCCCCACAAAATTACAGCTTTCTAGTACTAACGGTCTCTTAGCAAAACCTCGGACAGACAGACGGACATGACGAAACTATAAGCGTTCCTTGTCAGGACTACGGAACCCTAAAAATAGCCGAAAATCGTGCTCAGTTACTTGTATTATTCATTATTCTGTGGCTCAGTGGCGTGTCTTGGGAGAGGCTTATATCTAGCAGTGAACTGATACCGGCTGATTACTATGATGATATTATTTCACAGGTGGTACCATTTGAATTTCATCGAGATGTTGATGATGTTCAGTATCTTCAGAGATATGAAGATAAACACCTTAAACTTAGTATTGAAATTGATTAGCGTGACGTTGGAAGTCTTATTCTTTTAGTGTTTTAAATTATCTTAAATTATTTTGATTATTATAAAGCATTTTTATTATTATGACCTATATAACGTTTATCTAGTACGCAATGACGCCTGCTTATACCATGTGGCATAGAAAACTTGCTACTAAGTGAAGATGTGATTACACCTGTAATGTAGATTATCATCCTCTATAGTCTTACCTTGTGCTGATCTAAGCTCTCACGTGGACGTGTTATCTAATTATTAGATTCTTCTATATTATCTTTTTTTCATTCGAGCGGCATTTTTTGTAGGCCTACCCATGTTGGTATATAAAGCCTGTTTCTTTTAAATTATTTACAATTATTTTACAACAAATTATATAATAGATAAAGTAGGATTATATAACAGTTAATAGCTAAAGTAAGGTAGGTAGCTATTTTAAAAGTAATAAAAATTAAGAATGTAGTAATTAGTAGATTATAGGCAAAAAAAAAAACTTTTTAACAAAAAAATTAAACCGCCGAAAAAACTGAAAAGTAAAAAATAATAAACCTTTGTCATTAAATCTTAATAACGAAGTTCTTAAACTACTGTTAATATACCTCAGTATATATTTTTATAATGGTTTTGAGTTTTTAACTAAACTTAATAACTAAGTTCCTAAATTAAAATGTACTCGTAAGTATGTATACCCAAGTAGTTTTGAGTCGGCGCCAAACAAGCAAATTAATTAATTACGCACATATTATATATATAATACTTCGATCAAGAATCTATAGATAACGGGTTACCTACAAAATCAAAGCCAAATTCTGTCCAAAGTGTATACTGATTAATAAACAGAGACAAAAGTTATCAAACCGTTTTATGATCAACATCTTTACGACCATAATACCTTAAAATAAAGTCGCAATTCTGTAAAACATCATCTTATACTTACGGCTATTCGTCACAAAAGTATTTGTGTTCGACGAACAAAATAAGAGCCGCCCGGTGTGAGCTCTTATTCGTCGGGACATTCTTTTTGCGTCGACCTTATATCGTACTAATACGTACGCGCGATTCGCGGCGGAGGCGCGTCACGACACGCCAGTTCGCCGGAAAATGCCGAGATAAGTCCCGAATTTTAATATTTATAACTATGTGTTCAAATCGCGTAAGTTTAAAGTTTACAAATGCCGAGGGTTGACGAAGTTGATGTCAGCGATACAGCAACTCGAACGAGCACCACACACACGTGAGGACACACGCCGTTGCGAGTGGTCGTGCATCTCTACTTAGTCTTTGGGGCGTGTGAAAGCGCATTTTTTGGAAAGATAATGTTCATCGCTGGATATCGCTGGACATTTCACGTTGCATTGTTAATTTGATTTGGTTATTTCTTTAAATTAAAGGTTATTTAGTGATCTTTGCTTGTAGATTGTTTGGCGCCGACTCAAAACTACTTGGGTATACATACTTACATTAATTTAGGAACTTAGTTATTAAGTAAAAAACTCAAAACCATTATAAAAATATATACTGAGGTATATTAACAGTAGTTTAAGAACATCGTTATTAAGGTTTAATGACAAAGGTTTATTATTTTTTACTTTTCAGTTTTTTCTGCGGTTTAATTTTTTTGTTAAAAAGTATTATCATTTTATGTTTTCTGTTGCATATTTGTCTTAATTTACAAATGGATAAAACTTATCTCCAAATTGCATTATTTTTCTTGGATAGCAGATATATCTAATACAATGATTTATTTGTTATATACAAGGTGATTCAGTACCGATGGATCAAACGAAGCAGAGTGGAAGAGGACCTCACTGCGCATCTATTGAACCCCATGTATGGTTCTACCATTTTGGATAGTTTGAGTTATGATATTTTTTTTAAATGTTTTTGCCTTTCGCCGCTTTGGTTCACAAAAAATGATTTTTCTGCTGAACCCTTTACGCTGGGGCAATAATTTGTTTTGTAATCGTAGGTAAATAATAGACCTAACAAATGGTATTATTATTATTTTACTCGAAAAGTAAATACTTTAATAATAATAGAAAAGTTACAACATTTCATTGACTAATGCTGCTGTATAAAGTTTGCGAGGCCAATACAAAAAAAAAACAAATTATAATTTTTCATACCTATTTTAAAAACTTCAGTATTTATCTAGCTACAACCTCTGCAAATTTTATTTACCTAAACTATGCGGTTCATATTAAAAAGGTGCGATGAAGTCAAAATAGTTCACATTATTTTTTCAAATTTGCTCATTCTTTCATAGATGTTTAGATACAATAAGTAGGTATAAGTTGCATCGCTATATGCAGCAGGAAAAAAAATTGATTTGATATAAAATGAGACTGAATAGCGCATATTAATTAACTTTTGACGTCTCTTTTACATGTTTTAGCTTTGAAAATAATCTACATATTTTCGCTGATTTTTGTTCGTAGGTAGCAAACATCAGGTCATTGTTGCCTTTCTGCGTCCGCATGCTTAGCTTATGGGTAAGTTTTAAGATCTTTAAACTACCCTTCTCGTGAGGCAGCTGTCAAATGCTTATGTGTCAAACATTAATTGTTGTCAAACAAAAACGTTGTTGAACTACATAATGGAATCGACTGACTGTCGGCGGAATACTAAAGTTTTTAAAATAGTTATGAAAAAAAAATGTGTTTTTTTTTGTATTAGCCTCGCAAACTTTATGCAGGAGCATTAGTCAATGAGATTTTTGTAACTTTTTCTATTATTATGAAAGTATTTACTATTAGAGTAAAATAATAATACCATTTGTTAGGTCTATTATTTAACTACGATTACAAAAAAAAATATTGGCCGAGTGTAAAGGGTTGCGCAGAAAGAAAAAAAATTGTGAACCAAAGCGGCGACAGACAAAACAATTAAAAAAAATGTCATATCTCATAACTGTCCAAAATGGTAGAACATATATCCCATGAACTTTATGCAGCAGCATTAGTCAATGAAATGTTGTAACTTTTTCTATTATTATTAAAGTATTTCCTTTTCGAGTAAAATAATAATAATACCATTTGTTAGGTCTATTATTTACCTACGATTACAAAACAAATTATTGCCCTAGCGTAGAGAGTTAAGCAGAAAAATCATTTTTTGTGAACCAAAGCGGCGAAAGGCAAAAACTTTTAATACCATAACTCATAACAAAAATACCATAACTCATAAACTATCCAAAATGGTACAACCATACATGGGGTTCAATAGATGCGCAGTGAGGTCCTCTACCACTCTGCTTCGTTTGATCCATCGGTACTGAATCATCCTGTATAATCGATAATCCTTATACTGGCCCACAGAAGCTCAATCAGGCGGATTTGTACTGGCTTTACTATAGCTCTGCAGGTCGAATAAAATAGGTAATTATTTAATAAAGGGTCTTGCCGATTCAAATTTCAATTTATTCTGTACAAATCTCAATGTCACTGTAACTTTAAGCTTTTTAAGCTAATCGGAGATGTGTGTCAACTAGCAATAGGATTTCATCACGTTGCTGCACTGTGAAAACATGCAACGCTACAAAAAGGCTGCTGCCACACATCGCCTCTCTTCACCATTTTGGTGGAGTCCGAGCCTAATGCTCGATGGCTAGTAATTGGATGATTTTATGATGAAGGGTATCGCTGGACATATTGTCGGTGCAAGGCGGCGTGGAGCGCCCGTGGCGGGAGCGTGAGGCGCGCGCCGTGTGGCGAGGCAGGGACTCGCGCGCTGAGCGGCTCGAGCTGGTCGATATCGCCCGCGCACACCCACACTTGTTCAACGTATCACTCACCAACTTCTTCTTCTTCCGTGACAAGGAAGCTCAGTATGGCCCGAAACAACCGCATATTTCCTTCTTCAAGTTCTTCGATGTAAGTTTCTTAAATTCATGATAGACAAGCACTTGACCACTATCTCACGTGGTGATGCGGTGTCATGTAGAATTATGCCTGTCTGGTAATGAAAGACAGCAATGCAACGAGGCAGGACAACAGATTTTAGTCCAATCTACTACTACAATTTTAGTGCAACTATATCAACCCGTCTCTCAAGCTGGCTATATGAATGTACAATTTACTTTGCCTAATATCGCGGTGATTGCACCAAAATAGATCCCAATTATTATGAAACTTATGGACCAGCTGCAATACCGTCGCTCGTGAATTTTCCCTAACATATTTCTATTAACCCCTATTGTTTTGTTTCAGTATAAGTATCAGATCAACATAGACGGTACAGTGGCGGCATACCGCATGCCTTACCTCTTAGCTGGAGGTGGTATGGTTCTAAAGCAAGACTCTCCATATTACGAGCATTTCTACAGTGAGATCGAGCCATGGGTACATTATGTACCAGTTAAACGAGATTTGTCGGATTTGACAGAACAAGTGCAATGGGCTCTGGAACATGATGAAGATGCTAGAAAAATTGCGAAGAACGCAAGGGACTATGCCAATAAACGTTTGCTTCCGAAAAATATTATCTGTTATCATGCCGCATTATTTTCGGTGAGTAAATTTTGAATATGGATAGCAGGTCCGGTCATAAATAAATACACTGAAGACAAGGCCATATTATTGTATCGAACGATGATAAGTTACTTTCGCTGCGTAGTATGACACGGTGTTCAGCTCTGTTAGTTTGCGGTGTACCTAAACCTAATCCCAAGTATGAAAAGACGTTAGCGACAGCGACATGAGCGAAACGGAAACTAATTTATCTTCGTTTCACTTTGTTCTCAAATCCCGATGTGGCTTGCTTCTTCCCTATTTTAACTTTGACTTTTACTTATAATATGTGCCCTATGGGTGGTAACCACTGTTGATAGGCTGTGGCAATGGCTTCACTAGCTAAATGAACTAACATTTGTGAAGGTGCCTTCAGTTGTCTCTCACTGCCTTTCTAACTGCCGGCAAGCACTTCCCCCTCTTGAACTCAACCATTTAATTCCTCACAATAGAGATATATTGATTAATTTTAAACCCTATCTCTTTCAGGAATGGAGTAAGAGGTTAACCAGCAAAGTTGTGGTACAAGAAGACATGACTCGTGTACCACAACCACAGTTCAAATGTGATTGTCGGCATGAAAAGCGTATCCGTGAAGACTTATAATGTACAAAGGCTCTGAAGTTAGGAGCGGTAAAGGTCTAGCACATATTTTAATATGTGTATGTATGATGAAACTCGAACATACAGGAGCTGCCATGTTTAGTTAGCCTACCTTATACGTAACAAATAAATTGTAGTAAAGTTACATAGTAGCTATGATCTGAGTAGAATAGGCATTTGCATAATAATTGTATTTAGTAATAATAAGAAGAAAATGAAAGAATATTAATATTTTAGAATGTTTTACTAATTTCAACTTTAATAAATAAATAAATTAAATATGTGTTGTAGTTTTATAAAATATTGTTTACATTTTAACTGATATAAAATACTTTCTTAAACATCATAAATAAATGTTTCGCACATTTTGCAGTATTTTATTCTATTAGTCATAGCATATTGAGTCTAAAACATGTCATACATTCCCGTTTAATACGCACTAGAATCCTTTTCATCTATAAAAAAGAAGTTATTGGTTCCTTGATAAGTGCGCGTAAAGTAAATAAAGGGTTTATAGTAACTAACAATAAAACTTACCTATTACCTTTTCTACGATATCCTCTATGTTTTATAGTTTTTTAGGGTTCCGTACCTTTTAAGAAAAAAAAACCGGTCAAGAGCGAATTGGACTTGAGCGAGTTGAGCGAGGGAAAGATAATAGATAAGTTTTTAATTACTTAAAAAATGTTTGATACATTCAATTTGATCCGTATGCTCTGAGCATAAGGTTGTAATTGCTATGATACATCAAAACTGCCCGAGTGAGAAGATAGTCGAAGGGAGTGCTATATATATATATATATATATATATGTACTATATATATATATACATATTTCTTTAGAAAACACAAAAGAAAGAGACAAACACCGTGCAAGTGTCGGTCTCTTTCGGTACGGTTTTGCGCCTAGTGCACAGTCAACGTCAAGTTTATTTATAGCAAAATGTCATTTCTTTTATCACATTTATTTTCTTTTTAGTAGAGTCTGTGCAAAAAGAGAACCGTCGTGGCTTTACGATGAACTTTCATTCCAAGGTACGGAAGGAAGGTATCTGCCTAGTACCGAGGTATCAAACATTTTTAGTCATATTGGCAATAACAGAGAAACGTTGCCAACGCAACAAAAACAGTAGATTAGAACCATCAACACATGCGCCCTCAATTTCTACGACGGTTCTCTTTGTGCACAGGCTCTAGCCTCTAGACGTCCTCAAAAAAATATGATATTCATTCAATACGAGTGGTAAGAGTTCGGTATCAACGAAAAAACAAATGTCACTCAATACTTCCACTACGACAAGTATTAGTTAGATGACACTATCTGTACATAGCGACGTCAGGGCTGCGATAGAAGCACATGTAAGCGTCAGCGAGCAGGCGGCGCGCGTGCGGCGCCGTGCGCGCGGCCCGCACGGCGCCCGCGCCCTCCGCGCCGAGCCACGCGCCCAGCTCTGACATGCACACTATCTCGGGAATGTTGTAGCCGTTGCGCTCGCCTGACACAAAAAAAATTGTTTGTAAAGTCGGTTCACGGACGATTATTTTACGTGATAACGTCATAAGATCGTGCCTCTATATCGCTTGTTCCGCGCTCTCGCTCTCACGCGGAACGTGACACTTTTTCGTGCGTGCAGCCGGCGTTCATCGATTTATAAGACGTTATTACGTCTAAAACGAATGTTACCTTCGCATCTGTAAGCTTGACAACCCTACACCGAACACGTCCTTTTGATATTTGCGGAGTATTAAATGGAGAACAAAGAACGATCCTAGATTTGTCGCCATTCGGTTCGTCAAGTTATTGCATGATATTCGGCAGGCTGTTTGTGCTATGTACATTGTAAAACTACTGGTGTTGGTTGACTCCACACCAGCCTTCACTAAGGGGAAATGGCTTGTCTCTATACACAGCACCGCGAACAACTCCATCTAAATACGCGGCAACATGCAGGATTCCATCACGCTCCCACAGGCCACAAGCAACCATATAGTCTCAAGTAGTAGTATTCAACAAATGGCAGTGAAAAATCATACCTTTCCTATCTGCCATGGAGTCAAAGAAGCACCAGGGCGCGTCTAATCCTGCCCCTGCCTTCACGAAGGCGACGTAATGGCTCGTCTCTATACAGAGCACCGCGAACAGCTCCATGTAAACACGCGGCAACGTGCAAGATTCCATCACAGTCGCGTACTCCTCGCATACTGTTAGTGGCGTTGCCTGGAAACAATTTTTTTTATCAATTTAGACCGACAAACACTTGATTAGAATACCTCGCGGTCCATTTCCAAGATTGCTGTCACGAAATAACGTGACGGTGGATGGTTCGAGCCTCAGCCGAAGCCTACCAGCAGCGGTCAACCATCCCCCAGTGATCATGTGTTTAATATTGTAGTTAGACCAGGCCTGTCGCACTCCGCACTGTAGCTATGAAACTACAAGTACCTCCGCGCCACCCAGCTGGTTACAAGTTCAGTCAGTAAAGTGTCACGCGCACTCTGGATCGGCCGTGCGGCTTACTTGTACCTACCTCATCATTATATTCTTTGCTTACGATAGTAACTGTAAAGAGTAACTTTCAAAATGTTTATCCAATTATGTCTAAACGAAAGGCAAGGTTTTGCATAGCAACGACGGGAATGACGACTTTAAATTCCATGCCTTTCCTAAAAATCTCGAAAGGTACCTAAGACATTAATAAACTTAATATTATTTATAAGTAACGTAAATCTAGGTAGGTATATCCTATCTACATCTACAGGCTATGTAGGTACATCCGGTCGCAGCCTTCCAGTGTTCCGAACTTTTTTTGAGTAAAAGTCAATTACCTGGAAGATCGTTCAGTGTAAGTAGACCTCCCAGGTACTAGTGACCACCTTCTAATGCAGGGTCAGTATATACTAGTTTTAGTTTAATACTTATATTAATTGAACAATAAAAGAAGGGGATAGAAAATGACAATATTTTCTTTGCCTCTCGTTCATTTTTTTGTCAATTTTTGTCGTCGCATCGCACATGTAGTTATGTAAAAAGCAAATAATGTCACACATAAAATGGTAGGTAGGTATAAATCAGCTGAGTTTCATGTTTCAAGGGAATTCACGTTACGATCTTTAGGGAATTTCTATCGACATTACGTCTTGCAAAATATTAATTGTAACCTACTTGAAATTGGTAGGTTATATTATTATGTACTGTAGGTAGGTAACGTAGATCCTTAACTTACGCAATCTAAAACTTTACTCAATTTTAATTGAACGTAACGTATAACTGTAGTACTTTTATCCTACCTCGACATTAAACATTAATGTAGCACTTACTATCAGTAATGTATTCGTTACATTGTTTTACCTTAGAGTATTCTTCTACCAATTGAAGGCTTCAATAAGTTTTCTCATAACACTCAACCCTATAGGAGAGGCCGCGAGTTGACCGAGTTATTCAGACTCTCTTGCTTGACTTAAACTAACTCGCGGGGAAATCTTAATTATATTTATTTAAAAAGGTGTACTATTGTATATTCAAAATCAATAACAATTTTTGTCTCTTAATATTATCAGCTCGTAGATTTTTTTTGACAACCATTGCACATTTGCGGCTGATAGCGTAAGTACCTAATCGGGCGGCGGACCACGGCGGCGTTGTCCAACATCAAAGGCGATTCTCAACTGTATGATTGTAAAACTGTGACTTGTTTGAAGTTTCGGATAGAAAAGACTATCTAATCTTGTTTCTCCATACAAACTTTGAACCCCCATTTCATCCCCTTAAAGGGTGAATTTCGGAAAATCCTTTCTTAGTACACCCTTACGTACTAAGACAAATATACCCTCCAAATTTCAAGTCTCTACGACCAGCGGTTTAGGCTGTGCATTGTCTGTCAGTCAGTCAGTATGTCAGGACAAAGATTCTTATACACAAATTAACACTGTCTAGGGATATTCTGATTTTCTCAATTTATTCCAAATGTTTTACAACAAACATACAACATGTATATATTTTTAAAGAGCCCATTTATCATACTATGCTTTAGAATAAAACACAAAGTTATTTAATTTGCCTAAATATTTTTTATTGAAATAAAGACAAAAAGTGAAATAATGGTAAACCTAAACATGAATGTCTTTTTAAGAAAAAAATAAAAGTAAAGCGAAATTATCAGGTTTTTTGCAGTTACCCGAAAAATTAGTAGTCACTAAAACCACCCATGACGTAACCCCGGTCCTGCAACGGTTTTTCATGCTTCGAATCAAGTTATCAAAGTCTTGCTGCGGGATATTGTCCCAAGTTATGCTAAGATGCAAAAAAGTTGCTCTTCAGTCGCAACGTTGGGAGGAAAATTCCTCAAAGCCCTTCATTGGAGCATGTCCCACGCGTGCTCTATGGGGTTTAGGTCTGGTAATTGCGCGGGCCGGTCTAAGACCGACACATTGTGCTCCTGTAGCCAGCTGGTGACCACTCGTGCAGTGTGCGGACGGGCATTGTCATGCATGAGCGTGAAAGCTTGGCCCATTTGCATTCGATGGGGATAGATTATTGGTGCTAGCACCTAATTTCGGTATTTTTCTACAGTCATGGTGTTTCTGATCCAAACGAGGTCTGTTCTTCCACCAATACGAATACCGCCCAAACCATAATTGTTCCGCCGTAGTATGGATGGACTTCCTGAGGGTGTTGCAGACGCTTCTCACGTCCAGGAGCTCGCCATACACGTACTCTTCGTGAATCAGGATAAAAACCGAATCGGGCGTCATCGGTAAACAGCACTACAGACCATTGGTTATCTTCTCAGAGCAAATGTTCTCGAGCCCACTCTAATCTTCGTCCGCGATATCCTCGGCGTAGTGCTAGAGTAGGAAGCGGCCTGCGAACATGAAGGTTCGCCTCATGCAGTCTTCTCCTCACAGTTTGGTCACTGACAAGCAACTGGTGTTCTGACTGGATCCTTTGAACCAACTGCATAGCCGTAACGTCAGGTCGTCTCATCGCGGCCACTTGCAAAAACCGGTCTTAGTGTGGTTATGCGCTTCCCGCTTGGGTGCCTTTCAGCCACTTCACCAGTGGCACAATAACGTCACCACAACCTTGATATCACGTTTTGTCATATTCCAATCTCCTCGGCTATACTCCGTTGAGTAGCCCCAGCTTGAAGCATGCCTACTGCCCTTAACATCTCGTCTCTCGTTAAATGGCGCCGCTGCATGATGCATACAGTTAAGTAAATTCGAAATTAACCGATAATTTTTAATAAAACTTTAATTTGAAACAAAAAAATACCAAAAACTAGGTTAGGTAAATAAAAACATTCGAACTTCGCTACAATTATGCCGTGCAAATCTTTTGTTTTTAATTTAGTTTTTCAAATTCAAATTTGGAATCAATCATTAAGACCCACAAAATAAGCAATAATTAAAATATTTTTAAACTGGCCAGTATTTTATGAGTTAAAATTTTTTTTACAAAATATCCCTAGACAGTGTTGATGTGTGTAGTATTAGATATACAGCAAAATAGGAAAATGTTGAAAATTAAGGTAAAAGTTTGGTACTTACTTACAATTTTCGCGAAGATCTAAATTTGCCTATATCTTTTTATCATGTTGACTCAGGACCTTTATACACCAGGATTTTTATACACTTAATAGGGACAATAGACCTTAGTATTTGGTATAAATTTCAACTTGCTAGGTCCACCCGTTCCTGAGAAAATCGCCGGTGACACACGGACAAGAAAGTGATCTTACAACGGTTCCTTTTTTACCTTTTGAGGTACGGAACCTTAAAAACAGACGAATGGATAACCTTCTCCTGTATGTGAAATCGGTTAAAAAAGAGAACCGTTGTGGCTTTCCGATGAACTAACAATCAAAGGCTTACCTTTGATTGTTATTATAGGTATATACCTTCCTTCTAAGGTAGGTATATACCTACCTATATAATATTATAAATAATATAATATATAATATAATATATAATATTTGATTTACGCAGAGCAACATCTCTCGTCGGATTTGAAAACTGTAATGATTTCTTCCGAATGATTAACTTACGTAATAAGTAGTCATAGATGGCACCACCAATGCATAATTGGGTTAACAAATGCAATCCACTAATTTCGTTGTATCGATGTATCGAACCGTGGCTTAATTGGCAGAGCACCTGGACGTGTAATCCGGGGGGTGCGGGTTCGAGTCCCGTCGGTACGATGAAATTTTGGATTGTGTTTAACAATTTAAGAAAGGATATTCCAAAATTCACCCCTTAAGGGATGGAATGGGGGTTCAAAGTTTGTATGGAGAAACAAGATTAGATAGTATTTTCTATTCGAAACTTCATACGAGTTCTCCAGTAAAAACATAAGTAAACACGTGTCTAAGGTTTTTTTGAAAATCCACCCCTAAGAGGGTGAAATGGGGTAACAATGTGTGAAAATCAATATTGTTTCGGATTGCGCTGAAATTTGGCATGCAGATAGTTATTACGACGTAAGTTCCCTCTGAGAAAGGATTTTCCTGAAGGGGATGAATCGGGGGTTCAAAGTTTGTATGGAGAAACAAGATTAGATAGTCCTTTATATTCGAAACTTAACACAAGTAATTATGTAAGTCAATACGTGTTTCAGGCTCTTTCGAAATTCCACCCCTAAAAGGGTGAAGTGGGGTAACAAAGTCTGAACTCAATATTGTTTCGGATTGCGCTGAAATTTGGCATGCAGATAGTTTTTTGACTTAGGTATCCGCTAAGAAAATTCAAAATTGAAGGGGCTGAAGCGGGGGTTCAACGTTTAGATAGTCATTTTATTCGACATTTCACACAAGTACTTCTGTAAATAAATAAGTAAATACGAGTTTCAGGCTTTTTCTAAATGCCACCCTAAGAGGATACACTGGGGTAACAAAGTCTGTCTAAAAATCAATATTGTTTCGGATTGCGCTGAAATTTAGAATGCAGATAGTTATTATAACGCAGGTATCCTCCGTAAATTCCTCCCGGATACGTAACGGGGATTCAAAGTTAGTATGGCGGAACTAGATTAGATAAAGTACGTGTTGAAGGATATTTCGAAATGGGGTAGGTAACAAAGTCTGAAAACTTGGGTTTTTCGAGTTACATAAATATGAATCCCGAATTGCCTTAGTCACACGATAACATGAAAACAGGTGGACCGATTTCACTAATTCTTATTTGACGTCTTTAATGATAGAATTGTTTTTATAAAAGAAAAGTTTTAAGTCAATAAAAGAAGTTTTTAACGCGGGCTAAGCCGTGGGGCACTTCTAGTATGCTATATTGTGCTGTAAGACCTTGCCTTGCCTTGCCTTTGACCAAGATTGACAATTCTAGGTCAACCGGATGTACCCTATAGGTTTTGGGTCGAAAACCAATAGGGTACTTCCCGTTGACCTAGAATCAAGAAGCAAGGTACAGCACAAATAAATTTGGAATTTTGCATTCCAAAAAATAAAAAATGTTGAAAATTAAAGGGTGTCCCCATACATACATAGTTGACGCCAAAGATATATATATATATATACAAATATGTATATCTGTGGTTGACGCTAATTAAGATAGGCCTCTGAGTTATATGAGCGATCATACAATTTAGGGGTCTAACTTAAGGTGGTTGCTCGTCGTCAGCTAACCACAACAGCGCCAATAGATGGCGCTGATACTCTTATTTGATGAATTTAATTTTTGAATGACTGAAATAGTACTTGGTAAATAAAAAATATTGATTTTGCCAGTAAAGCGTATAAATTTTAATTTATTCAGCTAAATTTGAAGTATATATACACTCTCTATATACTTTTATTTGTAAACAAGCGTGGCGTCAGGACTGATAACGCACACACGCGAAAGTATTTTCGTATCACAGATTATTTAATAGTGTATTTGACGTTTACAAAAGCATTTGCTAATTTTGTCACTTTGTAAATGAGTAATGTAGCCGATTGGTGAGAACTACTGGATTAAGCGCATCAGGGACCGGGTTCGAACCCTTCCTTACTTACGATACTTACTTACTGTCGATCACATCTTCACTTAACATCAGGTGAGATAGTAGTCAAACGCTTGCTTATCTTCAGTAAAAAAAAAAAAAAAAACCAACAAACTTTTTTCGTTTTCCATTCTAAACATTAACTTTTTATTTATTGTTATTAGTTTACTGGATTACTCTCGCTAATAACAAAATACCAAATATCATATAGATTTGTACCACTTTTTTATGTGAAGTGTAGTACCTACTCTTACTAACGCTATTGGGTGGTTTTTCGACGAGGTTCAACGTACATTTCGTTGCTGCATGCTGGAGTCTGTTCTGTAGATCTCAAAGCACGGAGTACTAAGGACCCAAAGTGAAGCATTTGGCGTACTAGTTGTGCTTTGCGGTTTTACCCACAATCTAATAGAAACTGCTATTTGCGATAAAATGTAGCCTATGTGACTACGAGAACGAGTAGAAGGCATTTGCTGATTATAAATTACAAACAAAATAAAAACAGTAAGTCATATGTAAGGTATATTAATTTACTTACTAAGGTATACTTTCTTTTTATAAGTATTTCAAAAATATTGTACACGACAATATTATATTTTCATTTACAATATTTATATAAAAATAATAAATAGATATAATTAAAAACCTAAACAGCGGCGCAGGCAACAAGTTACCAATAGTTAGAGCTGCAGAGTGAGGAGTTCTGCCTGACAATATGTGCCGTGTCCAGCAGGCGCTGTGTCTAAACTCAATCATCAATTTCAATATTACAAAAAATGCCAATATGGTCCAAAATTTCCAAAAAACCCTAAGCGATTAGATCCATTAAAAAAAACTTAAAAAAAGAGAACCGACTTCAAATGCCACGCTATTAATTTTCAATACCAACTTTGACGTGCTTATCTCCATATCTCTGAAGATTTATCATACATACATCATGTCTCCTTTCCAACAAAAAAATAATCATTAAAATCGGTTCAGAAACGACGAAGTTATCCGCGAACAAACATAAAAAAATATATACGGTCGAATTGAGAAACATCCTTTTTTGAAGTCGGTTAGAAACAAAATAAAACGAAATTTGAGTTTGTTAGAGCCTAACCTAACAGATAAACCGACGAAATATTGGAAGGCCACAAACTATAATAATAGGTACTGTAATGCTAATGAAAACTAAGTCCTGAAAAAGCGGCGACTCGCATGTCAGCGGTCTGGCAACGTCGCCTTTTCAGCGAGCGCACGGTTTGGCAACGTCTGACAATCGCGACAATACTCACTAATGAGTTAAGCGTATGTAGACACTGTAAAAACTTCACTCACATATTGACAAAAATGAATTAAAATCTCGATCCTAGTTTTCATATTATTTCATCAAATTATGTAGTAAGATTGGATTTCGCGTATGTAAAGAGTTGTATAAAGACCAATAGATGTGATTTCATTGCAATTTTTTGATCCATTTACTCGTATTTGTCAATATACTTTTGTATGGAAATCGAACCACCATAATTGGCACCAACTTTAAGGTGGTTCGATTTCCATACAAAAGTATATTGACAAATACGAGTAAATGGATCAAAAATTTGCAATGAAATCACATCTATTGGTCTTTATACAACTCTTTACATACGCGAAATCCAATCTTACTACATAATTTGATGAAATAATATGAAAACTAGGATCGAGATATTAATTCATTTTTGTCAATATGTGAGTGAAGTTTTTACAGTGTTATACGCTAAACTACTACTACTACTAGTGTGTATTGCCGCGATCGTCAGACGTTGCCAAACCGTGCGCTCGCTGAAAAGGCGACGATGCCAGACCGCTGAAATGCGAGTCGCCGCTTTTTCAGGACTTTTTCAAGTTTTCATTAGCATTACAGTACTTATTATTATAGTTTGTGGCCTTCAAATATTTCCTCGGTTTATCGGTTAGGTTAGGCTCTAACAAACTCAAATTTAGTTTTATTTTGTTTCTAACCGACTTCAAAAAAGGATGTTTCTCAATTCGACCGTATATATTTTTTTATGTTTGTTCGCGGATAACTTCGTCGTTTCTGAACCGATTTTGATGATTATTTTTTGTTGGAAAGGAGACATGATGTATGTATGATAAATCTTCAGAGATATGGAGATAAGCACGTCAAACTTGGTATTGAAAATTAATAGCGTGGCATTTGAAGTCGGTTCTCTTTTTTTAAGTTTTTTTTAATGGATCTTATCGCTTAGTGTTTTTTGGAAATTTTGGACCATATTGGCATATTTTGTAATATTGAAATTGATAGGTACTCCAAGTTTTGAAATTTCGATATATTTTAACCGACTTCAAAAAAATGTTTTCAATTCGACCGTATAGTATTTTTTAACCGACTTCAAAAAAAGGAGGAGGTTTCTCAATTCGACCGTATATATATATATATATATATTTTTATGTTTGTTCGCCGATAACTTCGTCGTTTATAAACCGATTTCGATTATTCTTTTTTTGTTCGAAAGGAGATACCCCAAGTGTGGTACCATGGTAATTTTATCGAGGTATGATAAGTATCTCCAGAGATATTGAGATAAACATCTCAAAATTGGTACTGAAAATGAATAGCGCGGCATTGAAGTCGGTTGTTTTTTAGTTTTTAAACGATATTATTTATGCGTGTCGTCGTTCATGAACAGATTTTGATAATTCTTTTTTTGTTGGAAAAGAGATATCCCAAGGGTGGTACCATAGTAATTTCATTGAGATCTGATATGTATCTCTAAAGATATGGAGACAAACACCTCAAACATGGTACTGAACATTAATATCGCGGCATTTGATATCGTTTCTTTTAGTTGGGACTACCTGGGAAGGGCCTTTGAAACAAAAAAGAAATAGAATTTTTCAAATCGATTTAGGTACGAGTATCTTTGAGTAATCGGTGAACATCTTTGAGTATTCTGGCTGAATACTCAAAGGAGAGGCTTCCGTTTTTTACCATTCGGCTACGGAACCGTAAAAATGAGATTGATTTTATTATAACGGACAAGAAGCGTATATTTAAAGATGTCACAGTGATCAGGAGCACTAGGTTCAACACCGTAGTATTCACCGACTGGTCTTTTCATCGCTCTTATACGAATACGAAATAGCCTCAATACAAAAGTATTTAACGTGTGCGTCCTGCCTGTTATTACTTACGCAGCCGAGAGGTGGACACTGATAGTGCCACTGGTTCACCAATTCAAAATCGCTCAGCGAGCTATGAAGAGGGCTATGCTTGGAGTCTGTCTGAAGAATCAAATTCGAAATGAAGTCATCCTTCAGAGAACCAAAGTTATCGACATATCTCAAAGGATTAGCTAGCTGAAGTGGTAGTAGGCTGTTCACAACTGTCGTAGAACCGATAACAGTTGAGGTAGACGTGTTTTAGAGTGGAGACCACGGCTCGATAAACGCACTAAAAGTATCTTTTTCGTAATAGTGTAAGGTGCCCTCCAGCTATATGGAGCGAAGACATATGCAAGCTGGCTGGCAGTGGTTGAAAACAAAGAGCTGAAGATCGAGCTCAGTGGCGTGCTGTAGGTGAGATAGCCTGATGATGGCGATATTTTAGAGGCCAATTTAAAACCAACATCAGCTTTTCATTCATAGATAAACCGATCCGATCCTGTCAGATCATTCTCAAATACGTCTTTGTATACCAATAAACGGACTAACTAACGGAATAACTCTTTAACCGACTTCACAAAAAAGGAGGCGGATCTCAATTCGACGGTATTTTTTCTTCATGTTTGTTACCTCAGAACTTCGTCAAATCTTAACCGATTTCAATTTTTTTTTTGTTTGAGAGATTATGCCTCCCGCTTAGCCCCATTCAAATTTTATTGAGATCTGATAGTCATCACAGTAATATTATAATATTACCGTGTAATTATCTCCGGAGATATGGAGATAAACAATGTAAACAAATTTGTATACCTTGATGACATGTTTATGGCAACTAGCTATTTTGACTATCGCGGCATGTGAAGTTGGATTTTTAATTTTGTACGATTATAAATTCTGTTGGCTATATTACCGAAACACATGACATCACTATTCTCAAAATTAAACGTGACGAAGATTTTATAACAAACATGTTACCAAAATTAGTGACATTTTATAAAAAATGTTTTTTACCAGAGAGTGTACTGAGGAGAGTAAGACTAATTCACTAAATTGTTTAGATATTTTATTTGTGGTAGGACCAAAGAAGAAGTATCAGGCATATAGTTTCCTGATGTCCGGATTAGGAAACTGAAATGGCAGTGGCCTGGTCATATCTGCCGTATAGGAGCGATAACCGATGGGGCAGACTGGTTCTAGTGTGGAGACCGCGAATAGGTAAACGTAGCGTAGTCCTGTGACCAGCCCCCCTAGACAAAATTCAATTTCTGTTGCCATTCACGCTAACGCAAGGTCAAAATGTATGGAATGACATTTATGTTTCTGCAACAAAGTTGTCATTCCCATACACTTTAAAGTCGCATTAGCGTGAATGAAAACAGAAATTGGATTTTGTCTAGGGGCCCAGGTGGAGCGACGACATTCGCAAAGCGGTGGGCAGTGACTTAGGAAAGGCCTATGTCTACCAGTGGACTGGTACCGGCTGATTTTGATGATGAGAATACCAGCGCCAGATCTCGAAAATGGTCATGCGTTGCTCTACTAGGACCGCTCCATTATCATTTACGGATATATTTATTACTTTTATATAAATATTGTAAATGAAAATAAAATATTGTCGTGTACAATATTTTTGAAATACTTATAAAAGGAAAGTATACCTTAGTAAGTAAATAAAAAATAAGTTCAAAAACTAAAACCTGACTACTGAAAATACACTCTCTAAAAAGTATGAAACAAGAAAATATTCTCATCTGAGATCGCTAAGTACAAACTAATCAATATGTATCGTGTATTATACAAACAACTAACTTGTCATAAATATTTTATTGTATTTCATAAATATTCTTAGTGGTGTTCAGTGGATACCCGTGGTCGTATGTTACTTTGCAGAGTGTATTGTTTTGTTACGGTAGGTGACATACGACCACGGCTATCCTCTGAGCACCACTAAGAATATTTATGAAATACAATAAAAATATTTATTACAAGTTAGTTGTTTGTATAATACACGATACATATTGATTAGTTTGTACTTAGCGATCTCAGATGAGAATATTTTCTTGTTTCATACTTTTTAGAGAGTGATTTTTCAGTAGTCGGGTTTAAGTTTTTGAACTTATTTTTTATTTAAAGCATTTTGGGATTTTTGGATAGATGTATACATGTATATATGTTAACATACTTACATACATACATAGTGATCAACAAACATATACACACACACACTCGCCCTACAAAAATATGATGTACTAAACCCTATCTTCATCTTAAAATCCCTATTCAACGATACCACACACGATAGGGTGGGGTGAGATTTTTTTTTAGTTCTGGACTTCGTCCCCTCTAGGGGATTCAATTTGATGTGACGTCATATAGCCTGTAACCAGCAGACAAATAAGACGTGTCCAACGACACCTCATTTGTTAAATTATAATAAGTAGTTTAGAAGTTATGAGGGAACAGATGAACATACATACAAACATACATACATACATACAAACATACATACATACATACATACATACCCACATACCGGTCAAAAACATAACCCTCCTTTTTGCTTCGCCATAGTCGGGTAATTAATATACCTTACTTATGACCTTCTGTCTTTATTTTGTTTGTAATTTATAATCAGCAAATGCCTTCTACTCGCTCTCGTACTCACATAGGCTACATTTTATCTCAAATAGCAGTTTCTATTAGATTGTGGGTAAAACCGCAAAGCACAACTAGTACGCCAAATGCTTCACTTTGGGTCCTTAGTACTCTGTGCTTTGGGATCTACAGAACAGACTCCAGCATGCAGCAACGAAATGTACGTAGAACCTCGTCGAAAAACCACCCAATAACGTTCGTATGAGTAGGTACAGTTCACATCAAAAAGTGGTACAAATCTATATGACATTTGGTACTTTGTTATTAGCGAGAGTAATGTAGACAGTAAACTAATAACAATAAATAAAAAGGTAATGTTTAGAATGGAAAACGAAAAAAGTTTGTTAGTTTTTTTTTTTTTTACTGAAGATAAGCAAGCGTTTGACCACTATCTCACCTGATGTTAAGTGAAGATGTGATCGACAGTAAGTAAGTATCGTAAGTAAGGAAGGGTTCGAACCCGGTCCCTGATGCGCTTAATCCAGTAGTTCTCACTAATCGGCTACATTACTCATTTACAAAGTGACAAAATTAGCAAATGCTTTTGTAAACGTCAAATACACTATTAAATAATCTGTGATACGAAAATACTTTCACGTGTGTGCGTGATCAGTCCTGACGCCACGCTTGTTTACAAATAAAAGTATATAGAGAGTGTATATATACTTCAAATTTAGCTGAATAAATTAAAATGTATACGCTTTACTCGCAAAATCAATATTTTTTATTTACCAAATACTATTTCAGTCGTAAAAAAATTAAATTAATCAAATAAGAGTATCAGCGCCATCTATTGGCTCTGTTGTGGTTAGCTGACGACGAGCAACCACCTTAATTAAGGTAAATAAATAAAATTGTGCTATTGTGTGATTTAGTTTATACATAGTTGACCGAACTATAAAAATAAGTTTGTCCCTTAACCTAGTCTGAGAAGTTGTTGAGGAAGCCTCGGTGGGCGAGTCCAACTCGACTTGGCCGGTTTTATTTTTTGTGTTTGTAACCTTAGAACTCCGTCAAGTCTTAACCGATTTGGCAAATTCTTTGAGAGAGTAATGCTTCCCGTTTGGTCCCATTCTAATTTTGTCGATATTTGATAATTATCTACGGAGATATGGAGATAAACATCTCAAACTTAGTGCTAAAAATGACCATCGCGGCATGTAAAGTCAGTTTTTTTGTTTTGTACGATCATAAAATATATGGAGAATGGATGATAAAAGACTGACGAAACAGATTTATAAGACGAGTGTGAATGGGCGAGCCGGTAGAGGCCGACCCAGGCGAACGTATCACGACCAGATCGGAGACGATTTAAAGAAAGGCCAAGTCAAAATTACCTATAACCGGCGAGCATGTATGAAAGCGGAAGAATCATGTGTCAGGATCGCGTAGCATGTGGAAAGAAGTATTGTCTCTGCCTACCCCAACGGGAAAAAGGCTTGAATCTATGTATGTATGAATTCATAAATAATATAATGCACAGAGTGTACATAGGTGGGGGAGGTATAGGTATAGTAACCTTGTGATCATGTCTCGCGGCGTGCACGCGGCGCAGACAGGCGGAGCAGGCGGCGCCGGTCTCCAGCACGCCGCCCTGTGAGCCGGCGCACGCGGCGCACTCCCACCGCGCCAGCGCGCCGCACACTGCGCACTGTCGCGGCACTACCACACATTACAATCATTAATTATACTGTATTGCACACTAACAAAATAAAATAAACAAAAGTAACAGAAATACATACGATTTTTTAAATGATATAAGTTAACAGGACAAGCACGCCAGATGGTAAGCGATGACGTCTACCTATTACAGATAAGGCGGCAAGCAATATTCCGGACTGCCAGAATTTCGCATGTCACTGCACTGCGCCTGTTACCTTGAGACATAAAGATGTTGAGTCTCACATGCCTGTAACTGTAATTGGACACTGCCATTTCAACCGAGAAACATTCCTATTTCACGGCTGAAAATTAATTGGCAAAGTGGTGGTACCGCCCCATGCGGACTAGCAGAAGTCCTACCACTACAAAGTATATAGGATATCGGTAGTACAATGGGCGGTCTTATCGCTTAGAGCGATCTCTACCAGACAACCTTTGGATGGACAGGATTTACAAATTATAATATTAGGAAGGTGTGCAGCTATAAGTTAACATAAATATGAAATATACTTATAATTCATACGTATACATATACACAAACATAACACATATCATAGATGCATACACATTACTAAGCACTAAATAGATATTATTATAAATTGTTAAACACAATCCAAAATTTTTTGATTGTGTGATCCAAACATTTTGTATTGTGTTTAACAATTTACAAAAATATAAATTGTGTGACATTTCAAAGAAACATAATATTTGATTTACGCAGTGCAACATCTCTCGTCGGATTTGAAAACTGAAATGATTTCTTCCGAATGATTAACTTACGTAATAAGTAGTCATAGATGGCACCACCAATGCATTATTGGGTTAACAAATGCAATCCACTAATTTCGTCGCATCGATGTATCGAACCGTGGCTTAATTGGCAGAGCACCTGGACGTGTAATCCGGGGGGTGCGGGTTCGAGTCCCGTCGGTACGATGAAATTTTGGATTGTGTTTAACAATTTACAAAAATATAAAGTGTGTGACACTTCAAAGAAATATAATATTTGATTTACGCAGTGCAACATCTCTCATCGGATTTGAAAACTGTAATGATTTCTTCCGAATGATTAACTTACGTAAAAAGTAGTCATAGATGGCGCCACCAATGCATAATTGGGTTAACAAATGCAATCCACTAATTTCGTCGTATCGATGGATCGAACCGTGGCTTAATTGGCAGAGCACCTGGACGTGTAATCCGGGGGGTGCGGGTTCGAGTCCCGTCGGTACGATGAAATTTTGGATTGTGTTTAACAATTTACAAAAATATAAAGTGTGTGACACTTCAAAGAAACATAATATTTGATTTACGCAGTGCAACATCTCTCATCGGATTTGAAAACTGTAATGATTTCTTCCGAATGATTAACTTACGTAATAAGTAGTCATTGATGGCGCCACCAATGCATAATTGGGTTAACAAATGCAATCCACTAATTTCGTCGTATCGATGGATCGAACCGTGGCTTAATTGGCAGAGCACCTGGACGTGTAATCCGGGGGGTGCGGGTTCGAGTACCGTCGGTACGATGAAATTTTGGATGGTGTTTAACAATTTACAAAAATATAAAGTGTGTGACACTTCAAAGAAACATAATATTAGATATATTGTATTGTTTATGTATATATAATAGATACATAAACCTAAATAAGTTCATAAAATCAACTAAGAGAAAAATAGTGTTTAAATACCATATTTTTAAAAGCTTGTGGAGATTGGGCTGCAAGGAGTAAGATTTGTTGTAGTAAAAGAGTCTGGCTAATAAAAGTAGAGAATAAAAAAGCGCGAATAAATATTTTTTTTTAAAGCTTACTATCAATGTTTATTGCACATTACTAGTAATCTTGTTAACCCCTCCAACTAAGCTAAATATGCTTGTGTTAGAAGTGAGTTCACGTCAATAGTGCAACGGGTTGGGATAGAACTCACGATCTCTCGATCGCCAGGCAGACGCCTAAACCATTGGGTTATTGCCTAATAGTTATCATCATCATCATTAACAACCAATTTTCGTCCAGTAGGTATTAGACATAGGCCTCTCTTATGGCACGCCAGCTCAATCTTCAGCTCGTTGTTTCCAACCGCTGTTAACCAGCTTGCGTGTATCATAACTCCACCTCGCTGAAGGACATCCTACGCTTCGTTTACCGAGCCGTGGCCGCCGAGCTAAGATATACAAATTAGAAATATAAATATTTGTCATACTCACATCCTTCAATGAGATCGGTGACATCTAGCAGAGGCGAGGGTAGCACCTGTTGATACAGTTTGTAGTTCTTACCGAACCGCGGCATTTGGATTATGAACGTCGACGGCACCTACACACAGGGAAAATTCAATCGTGAATTAGCAACATTATTGACGTTTTATACTCTATAGATACATCTCACCGCATGTCTCTAAGAAAAGCGACGGACTCGCTCGAAGCCTAGGTCGAGATAATTCTACTGAAGGTATACATTTCAGCCGGTATGTCAATAATTATATTGTATTACAGAAGGGTAATGTGGTGCGCATTAAATGAAACATGATTAAATATTTATTTAAAAGAAGTTCGTTATGCCTGAAGTAAGTTGGTACGCAATGATGGGAGGTCTACAAGTGTTAATTGTACACTAGGTTCTGGAAATTAGACAACCCATAATGCGTAGCTATCCCAACCAGGCCTTAACACTCCATGCACTTGCGGACGTTATTTAATATGCGAGATTAAATATATATAAGAAGATACTAAGTCAGTACGTTGATAAGATCGTTTAATAAACTAATCTTAATCGTTTGATCCATCGATACTGAATCACCTTGTATGTATATATATATATAATTTAATATATTATGTATATGTATCAAAGTAATTATTATTATTTTCTTTTGTGTTAATTTATTATCCTTTAATAGCTTATGTCTTATATACTTATACACTACTAGCTGTTACCCGCGGCTTCGCCCGCGTTATTTGAGTCTTTATGACCTTTGAGGTCAAGATCGATGATCTTTTAGGCTTTAAGTCAGCATAGATGACCCTAAAGTCGAACTCAATATCCTCTTTTGTTAAAGTCATTAATCATTTTGGTTAGGTATACGAAGTTGTGCTGTTTAAATGTTTGACTCAACACAAAAGTTTTTGAAACATTTCTTACAAAGAAAATAAGGTGAATAGCTGCGCGAGCGCAGCGAGTGCTATTATTGCGCGAGCGAACATTTTTTATGACCCTGACAGTTTTACGACCTAATAATCAACTCACTATAGATGACTCTTAGGTCGAACTGGATATCGTCTATTGTTAAAGTTACTAATAATTACTTGGTAAACCTAACCAAGGTTTACCAAGTTTTGCTGTTTAAGTATTTCAGTCAGTCTAATGTATGAGGCTGTTGAAACACGCTATTATACGCTATATAGCGTTATTACTGCGCGAGCGAAGCGAGCGCGAAAAATGTTGCGAGTTTTTATGACCCTGACAGTTTTTATGACCTACTAAGTCAACACTGAAGACAATCAGGTTAAATTCGATATTCACTTATTTTAAGGTTTATAATCATTAGGATTATTGAAGGTTGTACTGTTTCAATTTATGACTCGATTTGATGCAAGTGGCTATTAAAATACAAAAGTTGTTAATATATTACCTTCAAAGTAAATAAAACAAATGCTTGCGCGAGCGTAGCGAGCGCTATCACTGCGCGAGCGAAGCTAGTGCGAAAAAATTTACGCCTTTTTATGACCTACTTAGTCAACACCGATGATATTGAGGTTAAACTTGATATCCACTTATTTTAGGGTTAATTATCATTATGATTATTGAAGGTTGTACTGTTTTAAATAATGACTCGTTTTGATGCATGTGGCTTTTAAAATACAAAAGTTGTTGAAATATTACCTACAAAGTAGATAAAACAAATGCTTGCGCGAGCGCAGCGAGCGCTATCACTGCGCGAGCGAAGCGAGCGCGATAAATTTACGACTTTTTATGACCCTGACAGTTTTTATGACCTACTAAGTCAACACCAATGACACTCAGATTAAACTTGATATCCACTTATTTTAAAGTTAATAATTATTATGATTATTGAAAGTTGTAATGTTTCAGTTTATGACTCGTTTTGATGCATGTGGTTATTTATATACAAAAGTTGCTGAAATCTTACATACAAAGTAAATAAAACAAATGTTTGCGCGAGCGCAGCGAGCGCTATCACTGCGCGAGCGAAGCGAGCGCGAAAAATTTTACGACTTTTTATGACCCTGACAGTTTTTATGACCTACTAAGTCAACACCGATTACCCTAAGGTTAAATGTGGCTGTTAAAACGCGAAAGTTTCTGAAATACTTCCCACAAAGCAGATAAACACGTTGGGCAAGCAAAGCCAGCGCGTAAATTTTTATGACTACTAATGACCCTGACAGTTTTATGGCCTAATTAAGACACTAATTAAGTCATTATAGACGAACCTAAGGTAACATTTTTATGATTATGTTAATTCTATATAAGTTTACAAAAAATATAGGCACCTGCACTTAACTGTCGAAATAAGTATTCTTTGCCCTTTTATGCCCTATTAAATGTCTTTGTACAAAATGTCATGTGAATCGGTCAAGCCTTTGGCAGAAAAGAGGCCACACATTTATAAAATTCAATAATATAAAACTGACAACTGGACTCGATTGTAAAAAAAGTAACCTATGTGCTCCGATAATAGATGGTCTATGTCTTATTGACTGTCTCTGTACAATTTTTGCTCAATCAGTCAACTCGTTTAACCGAGAAGAGGTTCAAAAACACGTTTAAAAATTCAATAAAAATGTTACCCAGACACAACCGCTAAAAAAAATACCCTTTGTCGTTCTATGCCGTATTAACTGTATTTGTACAAAATTTGAGCTGAATAGGTCAAAACGATTGCCGGTAAGAGACCACACATTATTCCATAATAAAAATCTGGACACCCAAAATTGCCAGCCAAAAAAAAAGTATCCTATGTCTTATTGACTGTCTGTGTACAAAATTTAAGCTGAAATGGTTGACCCGTTTGACTGAGAGGAGGCCACACATTTACAAAGTTCAATAATAAAAATCTGGACTTGGACTCAACTGCCAGAAAAAAGTATCCTATGTACTTCTATGCCATATGAGCTGTATATGTAGAAAATTTCAGCCGTATCGGTCAAGCCGTTTTGCTGATAAGAAGCCACACATGCACAAAATTCAATTAAAAAATCTGATCCAGACTCGATAGCCAAAAAAAAGTATCCTATATCTTATTCTGCCCTATGAAGTTTCTTTATACAACATGTCAGGCAAATCGGTCAAGCCGTTTATACGAGAAGAGGTCCTATATTTACAAAATTCAATTAAAAATATCTGGACCCCCTGACTCGACCGCCAGAAAAAAAGTATCCTATATCCTATTCTGCCCTATGAACTGTCTTTATACTACACTAGCAGCCCGCCCCGGCTTCGCACGGGTAGAACATATATGCCTACAAAATTTGCATCAGTTTGTTGCATCGAATATAAAATATGAACATATTTAACAACCATCGTCATATTTCATTCAATTTACACAAAACCTTAACGAATTATGCACCTAAACCTTCCTCATAAACACTCTGGCTATTGGTGAAAACCGCATGATAATCCGTTCAGCAGCTATTGAGATTATTGCGAACAGACAGACAGACGCAGTGATGAACTTTGTTTTATAATACTTACGTATTGATATTGGACGGCCCTTTGGCGTAAAGGATATTATAGTTACCCTGATTCTGACCCGACGGTCGTTGGTTCTAATCCTAGCTATATACCTACCAATGAAAGTTTTATGTGCATTCATGAATCATGAGTTTTCGTACAGTGGTAGTGGAATCATTAAATCTACCAAAAAGTAGCTTACCACCAAGGAGTACATCTGCCGCCGTAACCTTACGGCGTTCTCCGACGCAAAATGTAGGGGTAATATACGTTTAACGTGTGTATCTGTGTGTCTGTCTGTAGCATCTTAGCACCTAACCGGATGAACCGATTTTGTTTTTATTATTGATAGTTTTTTTTTGTTTGATAGATGTCTTCATCGAGAGTTTTCTTAGCTTTGATTCATGAAAATTCGTTCAATCGTTATAAAATTATGAGCTTTTTTCTAGTTAATTGCGCTATGAAATCAACTTTCATAGGTCTGATCAATTCGAAAATCTTCTTCTTCAACGATATTGTAAGAACATGGAAGCCTCCTGGACTCTACAGAATACTCAAATCCTCACCAACTTACAGCTCAGATTTTAAATGTCGTGTTTAGAGTCATTGAAAAAAGCTATTATACATAGATCAGTCGGGGTGGTTTAAAATATTATATTATATTATTATATATATAGATGAATATTACTTTACACAATAGATCATATTACTATACTATATTGACTTCAAATTGATTGTGATCGGTGGGGATCTACAGCATAGCTAAGCTTATAATAATATTTTCCTAGTAACTATGACCTAATCTGTGGTTTCACTGCAAATATTTTATTAATTTTGCGATGCGTGTTTGTGAAATTCGTAATATCTTCTAGAGTTTTCATTTGAATTATATACTGTAAAGGACAATTTTAATCTATAATATGTGGCCAAGCTAATTAACGTAATTATTTGGATAAGGATTAATACTATATACTTCAAAATAGCCTTGGAAGTTATGTAATATTTTTTAACAAACATTTTAAGATTAAAATGGTTACTGTGAGTCAACCTTAAGAGATAGACATATGCTGTCGCGGACTTTTTTGTAGGTCTTATTAAGTTGTACAACTCTTGCATAGAAAATATTCTTCTATCTATATTCAATTAAGCAGCGTTCGTAAGAAACGTGTTTTTTCGACCGTTTATTTGCCGACTTAGGTTGCAAATTAGGTCTCCACGAATGTACCTTTGATTTAAACGGGATAATATATAGCCTATTTTCATTCCGAAAGTCCATTCTATGTATTAGTGAAAGAATTTTTTAAATCGGTTCAGTAGTTTTTGAGCTTACTCATTACAAACATACAAAAATACAAAAATACAAATGTTCTCTCTTTATAATATTAGTATAGATACACCGCCGTATCTATTTACATATTTCTCCATCTAATGGTTGTCTGGAAGAGATCGCTTTCAGCGATAAGACCGCCTGTTGTTACACTATTATAATTAGTTGTTAAGTAATACTCTGTTTCTTTTTCAATAATGTGTTCAATAAAGTGTTTCTATCTATCTATCTAAAAGAACCGATTTCAAATCAAATACCGCGCTATTAATTTACAATACCAAGTTTGAGATATTTATCTCCATATCTCTGGAGATACTTATCAGATCTCTATGAAATTACTATGGTACCATTCTAGGGATATCTCCTTTCCAACAATAAAATAATCATCAAAGTCGGTTCATAAACGACGATGTTTTCCGCGGACAAACATAAATCTATATATAGAGGGTGTCGGGTTTTATATGGTCCAAACGAAATTTGGCAAGCAGCAGGTCCATAAAACAGACAAGTTTTTAAAATCCGTTGTAACTTTTTTTATTCTGTGATTTTTTGGAAAGAAGCCTGCCCAAAGAAAAAGTTCAAATATCGTCTAAATAAAAAAATGTGATGTTTTATTTTTTTCTCAGAAAATAAATAACTGTAGTTTTCCCTGAAAGACCAATTCATTGTTCATAGTCCCACAAAAAAACTAGGACTCTGGCTTTTATAGTTTGGGAGAAAATTTAAATAAATTGCAACGTTTCGGGGACTAACTCGAAAACATGTAAAACACAATTTTATCGAAAATTATAGATGATCGCGCCAAAATAATTCAATGTAACTTCGATAACTAATGAACTGTAAATATATGGTACGTACAAACAAAAGCGGTGAGGAGGGAAAGAAGGGAAACATGTAGCAAGTACCTTGAGCAGCGGAGCCGGCACACACGTGGGCGTCCAGAACACCAAGCACTAAGGCTTCTCCCAGAGTCCCAGAGTCCTCACTAAAACACTGAGGATGCACTCGCAAACAACGCGATCACAAGAATATTGTACAAGGCCGCAATGGCACGGGGAAACACAGAAGGAAACACTTCCGGGCGGCGCGGTTGTCATAAATCGACGAGTCCGTGTCGTAGTTGAACCGGAACTAAAGCTAGCGAAAACTGATTGACAGCTCGCCTCTTCTTTCTTCTTACGACAGGTGGCGTGCGGCGCGGGCGCATTTTAGTAATGCATACATGTTTATACAGGTATAATATAGGAAAGGGTGAAAGGATTGTACCATTGAATATTAAATTAATTTATCTTAATACTTTGGCGTCAACATCCACCCGCCCTTAATGGGTCACCTTTAATAGACTATCATAAGGTGAGAGATAAGAATATACTATGACTCTTGGATGAAGCGCTCAATGCGCGCGGTTAGATATATGAATAAACCATAGAGTCACGGCGAAGCGGGGATATATATATATATATATAGGTTTATAGTAATGCGAAACGATATAAAATATTACGAGCTAATTATGCGGTATTTCTATAAATTAATTAATTGCTATTTAATTTACTGCTTTGGGAGAGGACATAGACGAACGACCGGGCGAAGATACGTTCCCTTGGCGGTTCTCACGGTAGCAACGCGCACGATGCCGTCTTTAGAGGGATGGACCTCGTCAACAATCGCTAGCGGCCAGGCTAAGGTTGGAGTATTGTCGTTCATTATAACAACGACAGTCCCGGGAGTAATAGGAGTGGAAGGCGTGTTCCACTTCTGCCTAACCTGCAAACGGTGCAGATATTCCATCCTCCAGCGATTCCAAAACGACTGAACTAATTTGTCCAGTAGCGAGTGCCTGTGAAGTAAATTAAAATCATCAGCAGTCACTGCAGTAGTGCTGCGGCGGGGCAATAACTTCACAAACTTACACACGTACGCAGTTATACGAAGAAGTTTACTCCACGAGGAGATGCGGAGCGCGAGTGCGTATAAAGCGCAATGCTTTACAGGCTTGCACACAGTGTGCGTTAAAACCTTTTGTTCAGGTATGTCTGTAATAGACTGCCCGTCCAGGTTCTTCAGAAGCCACTGAGACGGATCGAGTGAAGCCCATGGAGGCCCGTGGAGCCACAATGGGTGCAAAATTAATTTTTGGGGCAAAATCCCACGACTTAAAATGTCAGCAGGATTTTCAATACCCGCTACGTGGTAAAAGTTGTCAGCCGGAATATTATCCGTGATCTGAACAACGCGGTTTGCAACAAATGTTTGCCACCTGTGTGGCAAACTCTTTATCCAATATAGAGCGACTTTAGAGTCGATAAATGCGTAAGTCTTGATTGGGATGTGACGCGAATAATTATCAAGAACTGTGCGAAGCAGCTTTGATAACAGTACCGCTCCACAGAGTTCCAAGCGAGCGATCGACAGCGGCTTAGTAGGAGCGACCTTAGTCTTCGCGCAGACCAGCTGGATTGTGTTACCAGTAGCTCTTCTGACATGCAAATATACGCACGCTCCGTAAGCGAGTTCGCTCGCATCGGAGAAGGCCAAGAGTGTGACGTCACAGTCTTTGGTCACGCCCACGTGACGCGGGATGCGTAAATTATTTAAGGCCGGTAGTTCGACGCAAAACTGCTTCCATATCTTAGTGATGTGGAGCGGCGGTGTATCGTCCCAATCAAGGTTAAGCTGCCAAAGTTGTTTTATTAACAACTTGGCATACACGACTGTGGGAGCAGCGAAGCCCATTATGTCCCACAGACGGGCGACGGTTGATAATATGGAGCGCTTGGTGCACGTCACATCCTCGGAAACAGAAATTTTGAAATAAAAGGCGTCATTATCTGTGGACCAATGCAGGCCCAATATTTTGTGCTGCACGATCTTGTCAAACTCCACCTCAGTGGGGAGTTTGTGCGAGTCGGGAAGGTTATTCAAGACTTGTCGACAGTTGCTATTCCACTTAACAAGATCCCACTGTGCACCTTTGAATAAATCAATCAGCTGTTGCGCCGCGGAGGTGGCTTCTTGTTCTCCGGGAAGCGAGAAGGCAACGTCATCCATATACAACGAAGTAGATGCAATACTACTCGCAAGCGGATATTTCGCGCCGTCATCATCAATGAGCTGTCGAACCGTGCGCAGTGCATGATACGGACTCGATGATAAACCGAAGCACACGCGATTGAATTGATACAAAGTGAGAGGGTCTTGTGGTCGGAAGCGATATAAGAAGCACTGATAACGACGATCGGCTTCGCGTACGATAATTTGTAAGAACTGCTGGCGGCAGTCCGCAGTCATAGCGACTGCGTACAGGCGGAAATTTAAAATGATTTGAAACAAATCGCCTTGCAAGTTCGGCCCTGTGTGAAGTATTTCATTCAGGGAACGCCCGGCGCCACCACTAGTGTGGCAACTGGCGTCTAACACCAGGCGGACTCTCGTCGAGGCGTTTTGATCCTCCTTCACGACGGGGTGATGAGGTAAAACAAAGATCGGAGCGAGGTCTTGAGTATCGTACGGAGGTGCGGGGGAGATATAATCTTTCGCGAGATAATCTTTGATGACGTCGTCATATGCCGTCCGTAATGAAGACGAGGCTTCAAGCTTTCGTTCAAGACATATAAAGCGTTTGCGTGCAATTTCCATAGAATTTCCGAGAGTATATACATCCTCATTAAATGGCAGGCCAACAATGTATCTACCACTAACGGGATCGCGGGTTGTCGTATTTTTATAAAAGTTATCACATTCAACATGAGTGGGATGTTGAATGGGCGGTGAGAGGGGAAGTTCCTCGAGCTCCCAAAATCGCCTGACTAATGAGTCAATAGCGGTAGGTTCCTGAACATGGCAGCATGTCAAGACCTGGTGAGTAAGTGCGGGTATGGTGGGTGCGGAACCCATTATGACGTACCCTAACACCGTGCGTAAAGCAGCGGGCGCCGACGAGTCTCGGGAAGCGTGTACTACGTCGGGGAGAAGCAGATGTGGGAAGAGAGAAGCGCCGATTAATGCATCAATTTTATTCGGTACTCCGAAGCTCTCATCTGCAAGCGGTATTTCGCTTAAGTGTGATAGGACAGACGTATCTACCACAGCGGTCGGCAATAAGTCGGTAATTTGATCAACAACAAGCGGTGCGATATTAAATTTAATGTTGTTGTCATAACGCGAATAAAACTTTAAATTAATCGTGTTAGTTTCGACGGTTTTTTCAACTCCACCGAACCCCTTAACAATAGTACGTTCGGCGTCTTGAACCTGAATACCTAATCGATCACAGCAATCTTTCGTAATGAAGTGACTTTGTGAAGCGGAATCTAACAACGCGCGGATAATATGTCGGTCGCCGTTAATATCATAAGCGACGACTTGAGCAGTTGATAACAAAATAGTTGATAGTTTATTATTTAAAGACGCATTGAGCGGCGATAAGCGAGATGAGCTATCCGTAGATATACTCGTATTATATGTAGCACACAACGCAATGTCCGAGCGCGCGCTCGAACCCGGTTGTGGCTGCGCGGCGACAGGCGCAGGCGCTGAGCCGGCCTGGAGAGGTGAAGCGGCCGGCAGCGGAGCGCTAGCTGTGCGCGCGGCGGCGGTTGCGGCCGAGGGGACCGCGGGGCTTAACATCTCGACACGCTTAAAGTGTAGCAATGTGTGGTGTTTGAGTTTACATACGCGGCAATTCGAATCAGACGAGCAATTAGAAACTCGGTGCTGTAAACTTAGGCAGTTCACACATGCATTTTTATCTTTCACACATTTAAAGCGTTCGTGCGGAATCATTTTATTAAAGTCAGCACATTTAAATAAATGCTGATGCGTTATATTTGTGCAAAGACATTTGCTCGCGGGGTCAACCGTTGTACTAACGTAAGTTTGATACTTCGGCGGCGAAGGGTTGTTTACCTTATTATTAGTGCGTCGAGTATTATTAGGTCGAGTGCACAATGCCTGACTTGCTGCGCCTGAGCTGGTGTTAGTGCGTTCCAAAACCTTCGCGCGGGTTGTAATAAAATCGACAAAGTCGTCGAAAGTAGGTATTTTAGAACTACAACTCAACTCGAAAGCACGAACAGTGTCAAAATCTATCTTCTTGAGCGCAATATGAAGTATTATTAAGTCAGTTAGATTGTCTAACTTAAGATTCTTTAAAGCGAGCACTGCACTTATAAAGCTATCTGTAAATGAATCAAAGTCCGTAGCAGTAGCAGTTTGCATGGGTTTGAACTCAAACATTTGGTTTAAATACGCGGAAGCGAGCATTCGCTTATCTTCATACTTATCAATTAACGCTTGTAATAACAGGTTATAATTATCAGCACATGGAGCTATGCCTGCACATACATTACTCGCCTTGCCCGAAAGTTTGCCTAACAAATAGTATAACTTTTCGGCATCACTGAGGGATTGATTATCATGTATAGTGGACTTAAAACTGGCATAAAATAATGGCCACGAGCGAATGTCACCCGAAAAGTCCATCAACTGAATTGGCGGCAGTGTAGGCCTAGCCTTACGCGGTGCGGTGATATCACGCGAATCCTGCGACGCACGCGGTTGCGAATATTGTGATCGTAATTGATTGATTCGACTATATAACGACTCTAATGCAACGAGGCTTTTATAGTCGGGTTTAACGGCAGGATTTGCTGATAACAAGCGGGAATTTATTCATCGAGAATCTGTTCAAACTTATCACGCAATGAATCTATATGTGATGACTCGGCAAGGAAACGTTCTCTTGCTGCGGGGTTTGAATGAACTTCCGAAGATATGTCGTAAATATTTTGCACTATCTCAAAAATAGCTTCG
Source organism: Cabera pusaria (assembly GCA_954871355.1). Lineage (NCBI taxonomy): Eukaryota > Metazoa > Arthropoda > Insecta > Lepidoptera > Geometridae > Cabera > Cabera pusaria. Next base: position 21,962,704 of record OX940887.1, read on the forward strand.
CGTTTAGCTTGCAATATAGTTAATCGCGAATCCTGAGCGCAATCATCAAAGCCATCGCTATCAGCAGCGTCAGCTGCTGATGCACTAGGTTTTTTGAGAGGCATGATTTACCGTTAGCTAAGTCAAGTCAAATACACACGGCAAAATACGGAAGGTTATTTTCACGCGATCGATGTAGGGCGATGCGCGTGCGCGTGACCTTCGCTACGCGGTCGGCTTATACCGAACGATAAAATGGACAAGCGTGCCGGCCGGCGTAGGTATGAATAAGCGGTGTATTTAAAATGAGTGAGGGTAGGTATATGTGAATCGTAATATCGATTTTAACGTTTAATTATAGGTTTAAATGATTAAACTACGTAGATAATTATATATGTATGATGTATCTAGGCGGGGAAACACGTAACTTAAAGTTACGGGCGAGGATTGGGAATATTTTCGTGAAGAAAAGTAGATGACGAAATTTCTTCGATTTTAACCTATCTACGCGAAAATAATTACAATGATATTCGCAATGAATATTGTCATGATTTCCAATTTTTAAAGTTAAATTAACATATTTTGTTGTCATTTTAAATATAACTGGTGCTTAACTTGAATAATATTTTGTGGAACGGCCATCGGAAGCGTTTTGACTTCCGTTGCTTGCGTTGACAAGCAATGGCGCCAGGCCTGCCAACACAAAAATAATGAACCGCCAATGAGAATTGTTCGCGACGTGTTCCTTTAAGGTTGGCCAACCTTAAAGGAAAAACCGGAAAGCTAACGCGGTGAGAAGAAGGCTAGCGGGAGCCATTGTTTTCTCGGCGTTGGAACGAGTCGTTCGTAATCATAAAAATACCTTCGTGGTGTCGAATTGATGTACAAAAGTTAAACTTAGTAGATTTACTTTGTGATGTAACTACATGAACTTATCCTGTAAAGTTTATAAGGAATAAATAATAATTCAATCAGTGGATGGTGTATATTTCTTCACATCTCAGAAGTGGGATAAACCAAAAGAGTATGTTGATAGCTTTTAATGAATTTACTATTTTTTTTTTTTTTTTCTTTTCTCCTATATTTGCTATGCTTGATATGCGTCCACTAAAGCAATTTATCACAGGTAACTGTAATTTATTTGAATATTGAACTCGATTATGACACGTGCAAGTTACATGATTGTGTTGGATTTGTGCAGCGTGTCTGGTCAGGGCAACTCTCTGGTGATGTGCTGCTTAAATCAAGATCATTCGTGTGCGGTGGTGTGCGTGGGTTCTTGGCCAAGGCTACCCTCTGGTAGAACCTAGCGCATGCTTTCGTACGCTTTTGAGTTGGGCGTGTTTGTGTTTGGTCGGGGCCACCCTCCGATAGCATATAACACGTTTGACATTTTATTTTTATTTTTATGTCGTAGTTGCGCGTGCTATAAGAAAGTATTAAGCCATTGAAATTCATTGAACTATATAAGTTTTAATTTTAATATTTCCAAACGTTTCAAACAGAAAGTCTAACAAGCATACAGAATATAAAGTTACAAGTGTGTTAAAATAAAATATTGTTTTTCTAATGGATGGGTCGACTGGTTGTCAGATTATTGGATACATTAGAGGGCGTGCCAGTTGACTCAACGGTTAATTGAGCGAGCACCTGAGTGTTTCGCTAGATGTTGGTTAAGTCGATTGGACACGTCGGATTGTTAATTAGGGGGCGTTCTAATTATACTCAACGGTTAATTGGGCAAGCACCTGAGTGTTTCGCTAGATCTTGGTTGAGTCGATTGGACACGTCGGATTGTTAATTAGGGGGCGTTCTAATTGTACTCATCGGTTAATTGAGATGGCACGTGAAGGTCACGTTGGACATTGGCTGAGTCAATTAGACACGTCGGATTATCAGTTACAGGACTAGCTGTACTGATTGCTTAATTGAGCGGGATAATGATGATGATCATGATGATAATTTTATGGCGATGATAATTGTGATAAAGATGATGGTGATGATGATAATTTTATGGCGATGATAATTGTAATGATGATGATCATGATGATAATTTTATGGCGATGATAATTGTGATAAAGATGATGGTGATGATGATAATTTTATGGCGATGATAATTGTAATGATGATGATGGCGGTGATAGTGATGACGACGATGATGATGGCGATGATGATGGTGATGATGGCGATGATGATGGTGATGATGGTAATGATGGTGATGATGGTAATGATGGTGATGATGGTGATGATGGTGATGATGGTGATGGCGGTGATGATTATGATAGTGATGATGATGATGGTGATGATGGTAATGATTATGGCAATGGTGATTATGATGATCATGGCGGTGATGATGGTAGTAAATATATATCTATATATATATATATATATATATGTATTAATATATATAAACGCTTACCAAAGAAATAATGTATTGAAAAATGGGAATACTAAAATGTTATGTAATCAAATAAAAAAAATTTAACATATTTTATTTGTGAACGGGTTATGCTAGCAGTAATGCGTATTTCAGAGTGGTGACAATGAAGTCTGATGATAATGCTAGGACCCCACCTAGCACAACACCGAAACGACGAAAGCGAGCAAAGAATAGGAAGAGAAAAAGGTCAGTTTCTCATTCTAGTTCCAGCAATGAATCGGCTACATCACGTAAGACCCGTGCGTTGTCAAATGAACTCTCCGCTGATGTTTTAAAACTACTTAAGACTTTATCTGGCGATACTACTAAAAATAAATTTAGCAATAACAATCTCAACAACGTTGTTCCCGAGTACGATCCAGCAAACAGGGCTCAAACCATTGAATGTTGGCTTAGAAAAGTAAACGAGTGTGCAGTCATATACAGTTGGGATGAAAGACAGACAGTCCACTTTTCTTTACAGAAATTGGTTGGTCTGGCAAAAAAGTGGTTTGAGGCCTTGCCATCGGTTGTCTTCACTTGGGAAGAGTGGCAAGCTAAATTATGCAAGGCCTTCCCTAGTGAGGATAATTATGGACGTCTTTTAGAAGAAATGTTAAACCGGACCTCGCGTTATGATGAGAATCTTCGTGAATATTTTTACGATAAAATGTGTTTAGTCAATAGGTGCGGAATCACTGGCAAAAAGGCTGTTGATTGTGTGATTTATGGTTTGAGTGATCGATCGATTAGAAACGGGGCTCAGACATTAAACTGCGCGGAACCAGAAGATTTGCTTGGCTTTCTTTCATCCCAAAAATCTCAATCCGTAATAAATACTAAAATACGAGAGAGAGTGTTTCAGAAAGTCACCAGTTCGGGCATTACAGGTCCAAAAACTAGTTCAAACGGTTCTAGTACTAGCCACTCTAGTACGATTGTTTGTTATAATTGTCGAGCTAAAGGTCACCCTTTCTTTAAGTGCTTGAAACCCATCATAAGATGCAGACGTTGCAACAGGGTGGGACATGACAATGATAGCTGTAAGTTAGAGACTTTACCTAAAGTAGATACCAATCGTGTTGTAAATGAATCCGAACGGCAAACTTTGAAGATCAACTCCTTTAACAAAAGTGACGACAAGTACTTTAAAACTATTACGGTTAATGACAAGTCTCTAGAGGCTTATATAGATTTTGGTAGCGAGTGTACACTGATGCGCAAAACTGACGCCGAATCATTAAAGTTGGCCCGGAACGTCGATAATGTGCCGATCGTTAAAGGATTTGGCGAATCATCGGTTGTACCCTTGTACAAATCCCATATAGACGTTAAAATAGACGAAGTAGAGTCAAGTATAGAGGTGTTGGTTATAAACGATTTTCATATGCAGTCGTCACTTTTAATAGGTCAGAATTTTACAGAACTTCCTTTTGTAACTGTGATAAAAGATAGCTCAAAACTCGCGTTTTACAAAAGCCCAGCTCAAAATCTCTTTGAAAACTACAATCAGCCTCTAAAACTGTATGTCACCAATACAATGAACGTTTCAAAGACCAGTATTGTCCCAGTGCATACTGATTCAAAATTTACGGGGGATGTATTTATCGAAGGCCACAATTCTATTGAACCTGGGAAAGAATATCAATTGTTTCGGGGTGCTTATCGTATTCATGATGGAAAAGGGGAAGTGGTCGTAACCAATTTGTCGTACAGGGACATTATTCTTCAGCATGGTGTTCTATTAGCTAGGTCCATTCCATTTACCGAACATGATGTGTGTCATGTGAATCGTATAGTAAAAGATCCTGCCTTGTTAGAACCCCTTGATAGGGAAGACATAAAAACGGGGCCAACATTAAATGGCGATCAGTTCAACAAATTATACTCGTTATTACAGAGTTATCGTGACTGTTTTGCTTCTAATCTCGAAGAAATTGGTTGTGCTGTTGATGTGAGTATGCAAATAGACCTAGAAGATAGCAAACCGATAGTGTATCGTCCGTATCGCTTGTCTTACCACGAACGTGAACAAGTTCGAAAAACAATTGACGAATTGTTACAAAATGATATTATCCAGGAATCGAAATCTGATTACGCTAGTCCGATTTTGATGGTAAAAAAGAAATCTGGCGAACAAAGACTATGCGTAGATTTTCGAGCCCTGAATAATAAAACTATTAAAGACCGTTTTCCTCTGCCGCTTATAGAAGACCAACTTTCCAACCTAAGTGGCAATAGCTTCTTTACAACTCTTGATTTAGCTTCAGGATATTACCAAATTTCCATGGCTAATGAAAGTAGACATCTTACGGGCTTTGTTACGCCCGATGGGCATTACGAGTTTAAACGCATGCCTTTTGGTCTCGCCAATGCACCAGCCGTATTCCAGAGGATGATTAATAAAATTCTCGGGAATAAACGATTCGAGTACGCATTAGCCTATTTAGATGATGTGTTAATTCCATCAACTAATTGCGATGAAATGTTTAGGCGCCTAGAGGAAGTTCTCAAGCTTTTTAGACAAAATGGTCTGACGTTAAACCTTGCCAAATGTCGTTTCTTTAACGATACAGTCAGTTATCTGGGGTACGATATCTCTTCGCAGGGCATTCAGCCAGGTAAAACTAAAGTTTTAGCGGTACAAGAGTTTCCTAAGCCACAAAATGTTCATGAAGTCAGACAATTTCTAGGCTTAACGGGCTACTTTAGGAAATTTATAAAAGGTTACGGAGAAATTGCGCACCCATTAACTCGTCTTTTACGAAAAGAAGCTTTGTGGCAGTGGTCTGAAACTGAGAATCGGGCATTTACACTTTTGCAGGAGAAACTTGTTGACCGCCCTGTTCTCGCGCTCTATGACCCTACTCTCGAGACTGAACTGCATACTGATGCCAGTTCTCTAGGCATAGGAGGCATTTTATTGCAGTGGCAAAAAGATACAAGGGTTCTAAAACCCGTTGCTTATTTTAGCCGTCAAACCACACCTGAAGAAAAGTTTTTACACTCCTACGAACTGGAAACACTTGCCGTCGTAGGCTCCCTCAAAAAGTTCAGAGTGTATCTATTAGGGATCCAATTCAAAGTTTTTACCGATTGTGCGGCTCTTCGCACCACACTAACTAAGCGAGATTTGGTTCCCCGAATAGCTAGGTGGTGGTTGCAAATATCAGAGTTTACATTTGAAATAGAATATAGACCTGGCGTTCAAATGACTCACGTAGATGCGTTGAGTAGGAACACCAGGCTCTCCGAGGAACTAGATAACTCTCCGTCAGTCTATGTGTATAACATAGAACAGAAAAATTGGTTTTTGTCATTGCAAATGGCGGACCCTGAAATATCGCGTATTTTTAGAATTCTCAAACCTGAAGATAGTCAAGAGTGTAGAGAGATTAGGCAGAATTTTGTAGTTCAAAATCATACAGTGTTTAGGAAGGTCGATGACAAGTTATTATTGGCAGTTCCACGAAACGCACGTTGGCAAGTATGTCGCGCTAATCACGATGACATTGGCCATCTCGGATACACTAAGACCCTTGAAAGAATTAAAAATACATATTGGTTCCCCAAGCTTCGAAAATTTGTAAAAAAATATGTCGCGGCCTGCGTAGAGTGTGGTTATAACAAGGATACCGCGACAAAACAAAAATCGGGTCATTTATATCCAATAGAGAAGGCACAAATACCATTTCACACTATCCATATAGATCACCTTGGCCCATTTGTTAAAAGCAAAAATGGTAATACACACATTCTTACTGTGGTTGATGCTTTTACAAAGTACCTATTTGTAAGAGCAGTAAAAGATCTAAAAACAAAAACCACAATTAAAGTCCTTGAGAATATATTTTACGACTTTGGCGTGCCAGCTAGAATAATATCTGATCGTGGTACCAGCTTCACGTCGGCAGCATTTAAAGTCTATTGTGATGCCCAAGGGGTTAAACATATATTAAACGCCGTAGCTTGCCCCAGGGCTAATGGCCAGGCTGAAAGATTCAATCAAACTATTTTACATTCGTTATCAGCACAAAATCATACTGGCAATGAGCGTGACTGGGACAAGTGCATAGGCAAAGTTCAATGGGGTATTAACAACACTGTAAATGCTTCCACTCAAAAGACTGCAACAGAAGCCATGTTTGGCATGAAACTACGTGACATTTTATCAAACAAACTGGACATGCCACAAACCACTACAAATTCTGGATTACAAGTAGTTAGAAATCAGATTAGCGAGAATATTGAGAAACAGCAAGCTAGACAAAAGAAGCACCACGATAAAAATCGTGTACCTGCAACCAAATATACCATAGGTGATTTAGTCAAAATTGCTCGTAACAATTTTGATAATGACGGGAAAAGCACAAAACTTTTATCAAAGTTTGTAGGTCCTTATAAAATTACCGAAGTCTTAGGGAACGATCGTTATAGAATAGCGGAAGTCCCCGGGTTCAAAAAAAAAACAAGCCATATACGACGGTTATTGCGTTTGATAGAATCCAACCTTGGATACATGTCAGATCCTTAGACGTGCATAGCTCGGATGACAGCATCTCCAGTGTAGAATGATAGTAGGATGAAGCCTTTTGTCATGATTTCTGCAACTAATAGATTATAAAATAAGCATTGATGTAGTATATTGATTCGCGTTTTATTTTTAGTGTCATGAATAATTATAACACTGAAAATAAAAAGCACTAAAAATTAATTTAACATTGTTAAACGGACCTGTTTAATTAATTAGTCTTGTAGGTGTAATTTTTTTTTTTTAATTAATGTGAAATAAATAGTGATTTTTAAAGTAAGAGTTTAAAGTTAGTTAAAGTAAAAGTTATGTGTTAAGCGTAGAAGGTTACTTAGTTAAATAAACATTGTCAGTATTAATGTAATCGGGGTTACTATCGTACATGAAATAAGAGGATCATTCTTGTAAAATATTATAATTTATTTTTCTTGGCCGAGTGTCATGATTATGATTTAATTTCATTTAACATCGTGTTAAACGGATCTGTTTAATTAATTAGTCTTGTATAATTGTTTTGAAATCATAAACATAATAGTGATTTTTAAAGTAAGAGTTTTGTAAAAGTAAAAAGTTATGTACCTACATAACTTTTTACTTTTTACTAAGCGTAGTAAGTGCTGTATTACTTATTTAAATGAACATTGTATGAATGTAATCAAGGAAAACGTCATACATTAGGAGATCATTCTTGTAAATTAATATATATTTTATTGTTGTTTTAGTAAAATTATATTATTATTATGTGTATGCCGGGAGGCATCACGTTGTCGGATGGCCGAGTGTCATGATTTCCAATTTTTAAAGTTAAATTAACATATTTTGTTGTCATTTTAAATATAACTGGTGCTTAACTTGAATAATATTTTGTGGAACGGCCATCGGAAGCGTTTTGACTTCCGTTGCTTGCGTTGACAAGCAATGGCGCCAGGCCTGCCAACACAAAAATAATGAACCGCCAATGAGAATTGTTCGCGACGTGTTCCTTTAAGGTTGGCCAACCTTAAAGGAAAAACCGGAAAGCTAACGCGGTGAGAAGAAGGCTGGCGGGAGCCATTGTTTTCTCGGCGTTGGAACGAGTCGTTCGTAATCATAAAAATACCTTCGTGGTGTCGAATTGATGTACAAAAGTTAAACTTAGTAGATTTACTTTGTGATGTAACTACATGAACTTATCCTGTAAAGTTTATAAGGAATAAATAATAATTCAATCAGTGGATGGTGTATATTTCTTCACAATATGCTGTAACGATTCACTTATTAGGGCCTATTTAAGTATCCTGATAAGGGCGGGGAACGTATCCAGGCTTTGAAGGACCACCTATGATCGCGCCAAAATAATTCAATGTAACTTCGATAACTAATGAACTGTAAATATATGGTACGTACAAACAAAAGCGGTGAGGAGGGAAAGAAGGGAAACATGTAGCAAGTACCTTGAGCAGCGGAGCCGGCACACACGTGGGCGTCCAGAACACCAAGCACTAAGGCTTCTCCCAGAGTCCCAGAGTCCTCACTAAAACACTGAGGATGCACTCGCAAACAACGCGATCACAAGAATATTGTACAAGGCCGCAATGGCACGGGGAAACACAGAAGGAAACACTTCCGGGCGGCGCGGTTGTCATAAATCGACGAGTCCGTGTCGTAGTTGAACCGGAACTAAAGCTAGCGAAAACTGATTGACAGCTCGCCTCTTCTTTCTTCTTACGACAGGTGGCGTGCGGCGCGGGCGCATTTTAGTAATGCATACATGTTTATACAGGTATAATATAGGAAAGGGTGAAAGGATTGTACCATTGAATATTAAATTAATTTATCTTAATACTTTGGCGTCAACAATAGATTTTCGCGGAACATACATGGGGGTTTTCTGGGTAGCCCTTGGAGTCCTCCATTGATGGTTTTCGTTCGGACCATATGAAATCCAACGCCATGTATAAAAGAAAGTCGTGTTAGTCACTACACTTATAACTCAAGAACGGCTGGACCAATTTTTATGATTTTTGTATTTTTGAAATTGTCTTTGTCAGGAATAGGATAATAAGTATTAAAACACTTAATAATTGACCTAACAAAATTATATAAGAAAACATATTTTGCCTTTCCTGGGCTTCAAAACTGCCAATCATTTGATATTCAATTATTTATGCCGTCGATACGGTAAACCGCAAATTAATAAGGGTCATCGCCCTCCATACATTGCTATTTGCTATTCTTGATTGCTTATTGACAATATTTCTAAATATTGATTGTCTTCTTTTATGTGCCTTAAAAACCGACAGACGTGCAGTAATGCATGTTCGTTATTTGCTTTATATGCCAAATACGCAAATAGGCGAACAATTTCGCAAATATACCCACAGATGTAATTTTCTGTCACACATAGCAAATACGCAAATACAAATAGCCATTTGTGGATAGCATTACAATATTCGGATTACCGCCTATTTTTTTTGTATAATTATGGCTCCACACGATTAGTGCATTTAGCCAGTATTAAGTATAAAAATTCTTCCCATGTGTGGATAGCATTACAGTCATTTACAGTATCCGGATTATCGCGTATCTTTTTTGGTATAATTATGGCACCACACAATAGTGTATTTAGCCAGTGTCAAGTAGTAAGTCAAGTTAAAATTAAGACATTTTTAAGACATATTTAATGATTGTCAAATATGCGTGCGTTCAGAAATGTATGCTTACAAGCACGGAGGATAGATAGCTTTTTTCTTTCAGACCGTGCTTGCAAGTAATTAATAATAATCAATACCTAATCATTTTATTTGTCAGAATGTAGGTAAATACAGAGGAAATGCAAGAATGTCATAGCCAATTTATGAGTGCCGTATAAATTATTATGCATAAGGCAAAAAAAATTCAAATATAATTAGACAGAGATTATCCATGAAGTCAGAATACTTATTCAGAATTAAAATTAAATTGAATCGAACTAATGTCAAGTTAATAACTTATCCATAACAATAATAACATAATATTATGTTTCTTTGAAGTGTTTCACACTTTATATTTTTGTAAATTGTTAAACACAATCCAAAATTTCATCGTACCGACGGGACTTGAACCCGCAACCTCCGGAATAACATGTTCCGGTGCTTTGCCAATTAAGCCACGGTGCGAAGTATCGTTACGACGAAATTAGTGGATTGCATTTTGTTAACCCAATTATGCATTGGTGGCGCCATCTATGACTACTTATTACGTAAGTTAATCATTCGGAAGAATACATTACAGTTTTCAAATCCGACGAGAGATGTTGCACTGCGTAAATCAAATATTATGTTTCTTTGAAGTGTTTCACACTTTATATTTTTGTAAATTGTTAAACACAATCCAAAATTTCATCGTACCGACGGGACTTGAACCCGCAACCTCCGGAATAACATGTTCCGGTGCTTTGCCAATTAAGCCACGGTGCGAAGTATCGTTACGACGAAATTAGTGGATTGCATTTTGTTAACCCAATTATGCATTGGTGGCGCCATCTATGACTACTTATTACGTAAGTTAATCATTCGGAAGAATACATTACAGTTTTCAAATCCGACGAGAGATGTTGCACTGCGTAAATCAAATATTATGTTTCTTTGAAGTGTTTCACACTTTATATTTTTGTAAATTGTTAAACACAATCCAAAATTTCATCGTACCGACGGGACTTGAACCCGCAACCTCCGGAATAACATGTTCCGGTGCTTTGCCAATTAAGCCACGGTGCGAAGTATCGTTACGACGAAATTAGTGGATTGCATTTTGTTAACCCAATTATGCATTGGTGGCGCCATCTATGACTACTTATTACGTAAGTTAATCATTCGGAAGAATACATTACAGTTTTCAAATCCGACGAGAGATGTTGCACTGCGTAAATCAAATATTATGTTTCTTTGAAGTGTTTCACACTTTATATTTTTGTAAATTGTTAAACACAATCCAAAATTTCATCGTACCGACGGGACTTGAACCCGCAACCTCCGGAATAACATGTTCCGGTGCTTTGCCAATTAAGCCACGGTGCGAAGTATCGTTACGACGAAATTAGTGGATTGCATTTTGTTAACCCAATTATGCATTGGTGGCGCCATCTATGACTACTTATTACGTAAGTTAATCATTCGGAAGAATACATTACAGTTTTCAAATCCGACGAGAGATGTTGCACTGCGTAAATCAAATATTATGTTTCTTTGAAGTGTTTCACACTTTATATTTTTGTAAATTGTTAAACACAATCCAAAATTTCATCGTACCGACGGGACTTGCAATGCATAATTGGGTTAACAAAATGCAATCCACTAATTTCGTCGTAACGATACTTCGCACCGTGGCTTAATTGGCAAAGCACCGGAACATGTTATTCCGGAGGTTGCGGGTTCAAGTCCCGTCGGTACGATGAAATTTTGGATTGTGTTTAACAATTTACAAAAATATAAAGTGTGAAACACTTCAAAGAAACATAATATTTGATTTACGCAGTGCAACATCTCTCGTCGGATTTGAAAACTGTAATGTATTCTTCCGAATGATTAACTTACGTAATAAGTAGTCATAGATGGCGCCACCAATGCATAATTGGGTTAACAAAATGCAATCCACTAATTTCGTCGTAACGATACTTCGCACCGTGGCTTAATTGGCAAAGCACCGGAACATGTTATTCCGGAGGTTGCGGGTTCAAGTCCCGTCGGTACGATGAAATTTTGGATTGTGTTTAACAATTTACAAAAATATAAAGTGTGAAACACTTCAAAGAAACATAATATTTGATTTACGCAGTGCAACATCTCTCGTCGGATTTGAAAACTGTAATGTATTCTTCCGAATGATTAACTTACGTAATAAGTAGTCATAGATGGCGCCACCAATGCATAATTGGGTTAACAAAATGCAATCCACTAATTTCGTCGTAACGATACTTCGCACCGTGGCTTAATTGGCAAAGCACCGGAACATGTTATTCCGGAGGTTGCGGGTTCAAGTCCCGTCGGTACGATGAAATTTTGGATTGTGTTTAACAATTTACAAAAATAATAACATAGTTTAATTAAATCATGTTTTGCTGACACGCGGTTTTCAGTACTTGATTATTGTATTTTTATTCAATTTCAAATTCTATTGCCATAATACATTTACTAAATACAAAAAAATACATTACTAAAGTTAATATATCTTTTGTATTCATTGTAATACGTCCATAAAAGCCTAAATTAAGTTTATCTAAAAGGTAACACGACATTCATTGTCTGTTAGGTGGTACGAAGTTCACCGGGCCAGCTAGTATATATATATATATGCTTCACCGGTAAGGGCCGCCTGCGGTCCCAGCAGCATAACGTATTTTGAACGTAACCGGTGTTGTATCTAGGTTTAATCTCGCATATTTGCCATCAAAGAGTGAATCTTCTGTACGTATAGTACTATTAAATATTCTGTGCCCCAACCCGTCTTGTAAAATATGTGCGAAGCCATGAGTAGGCACAAGTCAAATGTAACAAGTGAATATCAACACACCTCGCTAAGTTTAACACCAGAAGTGGCGAAGGACTGTTCCAACAGCTGTTGCACGGTCGGCAGTGAGACGTGTTCATCTTTTTCTACAAACAGCTGGTAGCAGTATGACTCCTGCCCTGAAGATAACTTGAGGAACGGCTCCGCTCGCAGTAATTGTGCTACGAGTCCGTTTAGGAATTCTTCAGGATCCTAGAATAAGAAATAAAGAGATTCATCGTCATTCTGATCCTCATCAACAGGCTGTTGCCGGTCACTTATGGCTGGATATATTTAATCATTTAGGTTGGTACTACGCTACTAATAATCTCAATATTTAGCTATTCTTTGCATTTTATACATTTCTCCATAATATAATAATAGGAAACCAGCCACAACACTTAATAGTTTTCATAATGATACAAAAACTATTGAAGATGTTGTATTTGTATATGTGAAGTGGTTAGGAGTACCGCAAGGTAGTATATTAGAATCCCTTCTATACCTAATCTATATCAATGAGATGCCTACCCTGATAAACCGTATAATTATGTATTATTTTTGCAGAAGATGCACCAAATAAACAACACTTTCCAACTTCTAGTAACCTGGCCTGAGTATCTTAATTTAAAACAAATTTAGATAACGAATAAAAATATTAAATTTAGGAATTATAAAACGTCACCGACCTTAAATATAACCGTCTTAAATATAACATCCATCATTATGGTTAATGTAAATTTATTTTAGGTCTAACCATAGACTAGAACATATTTGAAAAAATATTTGCTAGATGTAGAACTTTCAAGTTCTACATCTAGCAAAAATTTTTTTTTTATGCTGTATACGTTTGACCACTATCTCACCTGATGTTAAGTGACGATGCGATCGACGATGTAGCACGCTTACCTAGTAAATACCCGTTCACTCGCGATTTGAAGACCCCCGGGTTGTAGCTATCGGGAAACACAGACACCGGCAAGGAATTCCATTCTAATAAATAGCAAGATAGCCAGCTACTTCTGCTTCCTGTCAGTGCTGGTACATGTGCTCCATACATAGTTTTTTTATATAAGTAGCAAACAAGCAGACGGCCCATCTGATGAGAAGTGGTCACCGTCGCCTATCAACACTTACAACACTAGGGGTGTCACTCATGCATTGCCAACCTGTCAACGTGTGGTCCGTAATACCTATTATAGTAATGTTTATCCACTACTTGCATACGGAATCATGTTCTGGAGAAACTGTTGAAGTCAATAGTACCTTCATCTTACAAAAACGTTGCCTTAAAATATTATACAGCATGAAGAGCAATTAAACTCTTACTTTATTACTTTAATACAAAGTATGATATGAGTAGGTATTCGAAAAGATTGAATTATCTGTATCTACCAGTTGTGAAATTGTTGATATTCCAGATAAGTGCTTTTAAAAATGGAATAAAAGTTTGCAACCACCTGTCTAATGGGGCACATTTATCAAGAGTTTATCTACTCAATGATAGCGTTATTGCGTAGATAAACTCTCAATAAATGTACTCAGAAACCGGCCATAGGAGACTGAACTTGCATACAGTGAGTAGAATCCTACAGATATAAGTAGATCGTAGAGAGTACCTTTTCTTCAGAAGTAAGTCCAGGGACGTCAGAGAGCCGCTCCAGTAAGGTTCGTAGCTTCATGACGCGGTCTGCCCGCACGTAGCCGTGTCTACGTAGAGGGTTCACGATCTCTTCTCGAAGTACGCGTTGTACTTCTGAATAGTGAGGTGAATCCTGGAGATTTAAAAAACCTGTTTAGTAAAAGCTCTATTGATCTTTGGCAGTATTACAAAGCGCTTTAAGCGCATACGGATGGAAGACAAAACTTCAGATAAGTCAATAAAGTGCACTATGTGCGAACATAACAAACGTAAATATAGAAGCTACATTATTATAAAGAAGAAGCGCCGGAAGCGCACAATCACGTGCGTATAAAAATCGCACGTTTAGCAACACGGTATATATGTCGCAGGCAGATAGCTTAATTAGCCGTTCAATTAAACGCCTAGCCATTTAACTAAACAGCGCCTTTCAACTAGATTCCTGAATGATATCCAGCCTTTTGATCAAACAGCCAGGCAAATGACTTGCATCGATGACGTTTCATTACTTGCCTAGCCATTTGATCAAACAGCTAGGCAAATGACTTGGATCGATGACAGTTCTTGCCTACATTACTTGCCTAGCCTGTTCATCAGTCTGACACTAAGGCAATACACTAGCGGCCGCGCGTCACCAGATATATATATGTATATATATATATATATATATAGGCCCGTACCCGATACTGAGGATTCTAGAGCTACCTTACCCGCCACTTCACTGAAGATCTGCCCGAAATTAGCCGAGACGAGATCGTGATGGCCCTTAAACAGCTAATATATATAATTCAATAAATAATAGCTAATATATTAATAATAAAAAATGGAAAAGCCCCAGGAGAAGGCGGAATCACGACAGAGCTTCTTAAAACCGGAGGAGCTCCAGCAGTTCAACAGCTTCAACAGCTCTTTAATTCCGTTCTTTTCACTGGGAGAACTCCACAGGCATGGAACAGAAGCACGGTGGTTTTGTTTTTCAAAAAAGGAGACAAAACCCTCTTGAAAAACTACCGCCCGATTTCGCTTCTGAGCCATGTTTACAAGCTGTTTTCAAGGGTCATGACGAACCGTCTAGCGCGGAGACTCGATGAGTTCCAACCTCCGGAACAGGCCGGGTTTCGAAGCGGTTACGGCACCATAGACCACATCCTGTGTTAGCATTCGTGTGCTTAGCATTCGTGGACTATGAGAAGGCCTTCGACTCAATCGAAACCTGGTCCGTTCTGGAATCCATGCAGCGATGCCAAGTCGACTGGCGATATATCGAAATTATGAGATGTCTGTATAATGCCGCGACGATGACTGCACAAGTCCAGAACCAGCGAACTAAACCTGCATCGAGGAGGGAGACAGGGGGATGTCATATCCCCGAAACTGTTCACTAACGCCTTGGAGGATATGTTTAAGACGCTAGACTGGAAAGATTCTGGCATTAACATCAACGGCAAGTACATCTCTCACTTACGATTCGCAGATGACATCTTCATTATGGCAGAGACGCTGCAGGACCTACAAAAGAATGTTGAATGGCCTAGCTGATTCTTCTCGTTGCGTCTCCGGATGAATTTAGATAAAACCAAAGTCATGTACAACGAGCACGTTGTTGCAACCGATTGCCGTAGATGGAATCCCACTCGAAGTTGTAACGCAGTATGTTTACCTAGTGCAAACGCTCCAACTAGGCAAACACAACTTTCAGAAAGAAATCCAGAGGAGAATTCAGCTGGTCTGGGCAGCATTCGGAAAACTCCGTCGAGTCTTCTCGTCGCCTATATCGCAGTGTCTAAAGACAAAAGTCTTTAACCAGTGCGTCCAACCTGTGAAGACATACGGAGCCGAGACGTGGACACTCACAGTTCGACTGGTCCACCAGTTTAAAGTCGCTCAGCGAGCTATGGAGAGAGCTATGCTCGGTATTTCTCTGCGGGATCGAATCCGGAACGAAGTTATTCGCCAGAGAACTAAAGTTATCGACATAGCTCAACGGATTAGTAAGCTGAAGTGGCAGTGGGCTGGTCATATCTGCCGCAGGACTGATAACCGTTGGGGTAGACTTGTACTTGAGTGGAGACCGCGAATCGGCAAACGTAGCGTAGGACTTGCTGTGACCAGGTGGAGCGACGACATACGCAAAGCGGTGGGCAGTGACTGGAAAGGAAGAGCCGAAGATCGGGCTCAGTGGCGCAGCTTGGGAGAGGCTTACGTCCGGCAGTGGACGGACACCGGCTGATAATGATGATATATATTGTATTTTATATTATAGCGTTATAGTGTAGCGAGGAGGGGAGCCGCGTGTCCCCAGAAATATATGCATATATATATATATATATATATACGCGTCACGCGGTGGTCACTGTTCCTAGTATGTTGCCTTAGTGTCGGACTAAGACATTATATAACTTAGCCAGCCAGTTTATTAAATGTTGTAACAAACACTACGGCTGGATATCATTCAGGAATCTAGTTGAACGGCGCTGTTGAGTTAAGAGGCTAGGCGTTTAATTGAACGGCTAATTAAGCTATCTGCCTGCGACATATACATAAACAATTTAAATGAGCACGGAGTTCATACCTCAGGTTCCGGTGGGCGGTAAAGCAGCGCGTCGAACACGCTCGTGAATGTGAACATGGCGAAAAGAGTGGCGTCCAAGTAGCACGAGTTGTGGTGACCCTGGATGCCGCGGTTCTTGCCGGGGAGGTCTCCTAGAGAGCTCAGCGGGGGCACCACGCCCGGCACTACGGGGCATTCGGGCTGGAAGGGAATGAAGATCATTACCTCAATGCCTCAATATACACATACAACACATTTCAACGTACAAAAATACTATATTTGTAGTAGGTATACGGTTTATTATTAAAAATCAGGTTATGTCTACCTTTAATCTTTGAACTAACTTTTTTTTTATGGTATAATGTAACATGTCAAGCACGACATTCACCTGATGGTAAGCTATGACGTCTACCTATAATAGATACAGCGGCATGCAAAATTCTGGACTGCCAGAAACTTGCATGTCACTGCACTGCGCCTGCTACCTTGAGACATAAAGATATCGAGTATCGCATGCCCTGTAATTTCACTGGACACCTTGCCATTTCAACCGAAAAACATTCCTATTTGACGGCTGTAAATTAATTGACAAAGTGGTGGTACCGCCCCAGGCGAACTAGCAGTCCTACCACTACAAAAACTAAATAAAACGATTACCACAGTCCAGTATATTTATTTACCTACATTTATGTAGGTGGGCATTGCTTCATACGTTGCGTAGATGTACTGCCATCATAAGTAAAAGCACACTAGCGCGTGTCCTCATTCAAAACTATAAATATAAAGTTTGGGCACACTGGGCTGCATAACGCATTTACATCGTCTCTCACGCGGCCTAAAGACTCCATAAGCGATCGCATGAGTTAGCTTGCATTATGACATTGTTCACGCATATGCACTTATCAAACCCATCGCCATGATGGTGTTGCGCTATTAAGCTTTTATTTAGTTCCACCTGTACCGGTGACTGGCTGTAACCTCGTAATTTAAATTTGCTAAACTAATTGTTATAGGTGAAAATACATAAATCCGCGGCACTACCTCCTACATATCTATATTTTAAAATTAACAATAAAAACCTTTAATGTGTTTCACTACATAATTATAAAGAAAGTCCCACGCCGCGTCTGACTGTCTGTATGTTTATAATGTTCAAGATACTCTCAAAAACTACTAATCGGAATTTCGGATGCGGTTTTCTGGGGCGGGTCGCTAGTTACAAATAAAAACACATAGATATAATGAGAATGAACAACAAATGCCAAACGTTACAATATTGAATAATATCGTTTAAAAACTAAAAAACAACCGACTTCAATGCCGCGCTATTCATTTTCAGTACCAATTTTGAGATGTTTATCTCAATATCTCTGGAGATACTTATCATACCTCGATAAAATTACCATGGTACCACACTTGGGATATCTCCTTTCGAACAAAAAAAGAATAATCGAAATCGGTTCATAAACGACGAAGTTATCCGCGAACAAACATAAAATATATATATATATATATATATATATATATATATATATATATATATATATATATACTGTCGAATTGAGAAACCTCCTCCTTTTTTTGAAGTCGGTTAAAAATAATTTAATTAAGATCAACATTATACAAAATATCAATTTTAGTACTATTATTATTGTTATATTCCGGCTGTAATTCACGTTTAAATCAAAATTTAGTACTATTGCAGAGTAGACCGAGATTTATCCAGCAATATCAGCCGCATGGATACTGATCAGCATCCACACAAACAGGAAAACGTGATCAAATTACAATTCAATGGAGGTACGAGGTGCATTCCATAAGTACCTAGCCTCATCGCCAGAGGGCGCTGTAGTTTCAAAAGAGTTTTACCACAGTGTAGCACATTCTTTTTTAATTCTTTTTTCTAATTTTCATTCCAATCCCTTCATTTGTTTTATTTTGACAACTTATGGAAGCGAACGATCGGTTGGTTTTACAAAAATGGAAAAAGAGCAATATCGTTCGGTGATTCGATTCCTATTTTGGGAAGGGAAAACGCGCATCGAAATCAAAGAGCGCTTGGATGCTGTGTACGGTGACTCTTCTCCATCGATGGCCACCGTCAAGAATTGGTTCAACGAGTTTGCACGTGGCCGTACGTCGGTTTTTGATGAACCACGTCCAGGTGCACCGAAAACAGCTGCTACGGAGGAAAAAATTAAAAAAATCCATGATCTCGTATTGGCAGATCGCCGATTGAAGGTTCGGGAGCTAGCTGAGACTGTAGGCATTTCAGAAGGAACAGTGCATCATATTCTTCCCGAGGAACTCGGCATGAGAAAGCTGTCGGCGCGATGGGTGCCGCGTTTACTCACACCGGAAAATAAGTGCAACCGTGAGACCACATCGGAGACGTGTTTGGCTCTGTTTAAGCGGAATCCAGCGGAGATTTTGCGTCGTTTTGTGACCGTCGATGAAACCTGGATCCACTGGTACACACCAGAGACCAAGGAGCAATCAAAACAATGGATCCAGACCGGGGAACGTGCTCCAAAGAAGGCGAAAACTGTAAAATCGGCCGGAAAAGGTATGGCCACCGTTTTCTGGGATTCACAAGGTGTGATCTACATCGATTACCTCGAGAAGGGTAAAACAATTACAGGGCTTTACTATGCCGATTCATTGGGCCGATTCGACGCCGAATTAAAGAAAAAACGACCCCATCTGGCTAAGAAAAAAGTGCTGTTTCACCACGACAACGCACCGGTTCACACGTCTGCCGTTGCCATGGCCAAATTGGTCGAATTACGCTACGAATTGCTGCCCCATCCACCGTATTCTCCAGATTTGGCCCCTTGTGACTTCTTTCTGTTTCCTAATCTGATAAAATCTCTCGCCGGGAATAGATATGGATCAAATGAGGTGGTTTTCGCCGCCGCGGAGGCCTATTTTGCAGAGTTTGACAAAAACTATTTTTCGGACGGGTTAAAAAGTAGGAGCATCGCTGGGCTAAGTGTATCGAACTAAAAGGAGACTATGTTGAAAAATAAATTGCCACTTTTCCAGGCTAAGTATTTATTGAATGACCCTCGTAAGATACGGTACAGACTCAAGGGGTAACATGTACTTGAAAATGTCATGTCAACTAATCTCACGATTGACACATATAGTTTAGAGACATCGTTATCACACAAAACAAGTTTGCAGTGTTTTGAGAGGAAAACTGAACTATACACTATTATTTATTCTGTGACTATGATTATTATGTAAGCAGAATTTAGGGATCAAATTGTATTAGCGTCTATATAGTTTGCTTCTAACCGAAACCAATAGACACTTTCTAGTAATCGCAATCAATCCTACGGCCATGGCTTGTTAAATACTTCATCATCATTATCAGATCGCTGATTTTGGAGGGAGAGTGAGGAGGACGTATTAGACAACATTCTGTGTCGATTAAATCATCGGTAGCTCAACATTAGGTACCTATGCACTAAATTTGCGAACCCCAGCGACCAAGTGTTTATTACAAAATATCTGTATATATAATCGTACGGAACCAAAAGAGACGCAGCATGGATCATGTTTATGTCTAAGAGTACATTATACAGGATACCGGTTTACTTACCCGCACTGCTCTAGCGTGGTGTAGTGTCGAAGTTGTAAAACACATTAGACGTGATTTTTAATCTTTAGGCAATCCCGAGACAGTGATAAAAATTTAAAAACGTAACAAATTTTAACGAAATGCTATGTACCACCGCAGTTCATTGACCTAATACGATCAGCTGACGCGTGCTTTATTTATGTACCACGAAATTACGATGAATACCTGCAATAAGGACAAAGACTGATTTTGTTACAAGATTAAAATGACATTTTGAACAAAAACGTATTACTTTTATATCGTTAAAGGAAGTATATCGTGGTCTAATTAACCTACTAGAAAGATGTCGGTAGTTAAATCGGCACCCTGTATAAAAAAACCGTCCAATAGGTACGAGTTGGACTCGCCCCCCGAGGCTTCCGTACCAACTTCTCAGACTAGGTTAAATGACAAACTTAACTTTGTAGTTCGATCCATACAAAATGTATTGCACCAACTACTAAGTTTTTAAAGAATTGTCAATTTTGGTTAAAAGCAAGGTCTTACAGCAGCAGCACAAGTAAAGGAAACATTCCGAAAAATATTTCAACTTGCTAGGTCCACCCGTTCCTGAGAAAATCGATGGTGACACACGGACGGACAGACAGACAGACGGACGGTTCTTTTTTTTATCTTTTGAGGTACGGAACCCTAAAAAATAAAAAAAATATTTAAGATTAAGGTTTCCAATATCTTTGAGATAAAAAGATATGTGAATAAATGTAGAAAATGTATATAAGATTAAGCAATACAGACATTGTATGTAGAAAGGTCACCATGATACGTAATATTGTGTGAGTATGAAGCTTTTTAATATGATCATAGCCTATTTAAATCATCTATCATTATTCTTTGTGCTATAGTATCAATCATTTTATTATTTTTTTACACATTTTAATATTTTACCAAGAGCTGTTAATACAAAATTATATATTTATTTGAAAAAAAAAATGTTACAAAAGCTGTTGTAGATTTAAATGTTCCATAAAAATATTGCCTCATATCGCGACATGCAAATGCGGCACTTATATATACATTACAATAAATTATAATATAAATAAATTATTTAAAATTTCATTTATCTATATTTTATCCACAGGTGATAATAAAATATTATATCGGTTAATATTTGGGGAAATATAACGTCAAATTATTTAAGAAAACAGAATAAAATTAACACAAAAATTGTATTACTACTTCGAGCATTTACCAAAGGAGATGTTAACGCAAGGCGTACCCCTCTGCTGGTCATATAGCCATTTTTAGCCATATGAGCGTGCGTAACTACGCTGTATTTTTAATACTGTGTGCGTGTTTCAAGTTAGTGTGCGGGATCGTTAAAGTGAGTGATTTGTATGTGTGCAATGCGTGTTTACCTCGTCCCCCGTAAGTATCGGCAGAAAAAAATGTTTGCTTTGCGGATTACAACGTTAACATCTCCATTGGTAAATGCTCGAAGTATTACTAATTATATCAAATTAATTGTAATTTTAATATTAATTGACTGAGTAAAAGCATTTTTGTAACAAGAACTGTTTTAATTTTTGTGAAAATTATATTTTAGGCAAGTCTTTAATTTTTGTCGGAACTGCATTGTAAATACGACCACACATTGCGTAACTACTCTTATCTTACTGATTTTTTTGTGAATAAAGAGTTATTAGTCCTGCATTCTCGGAAATACTCGGAATCAAATACCGGCCGGAGTAAACGTTTGTGTGAACAAAAGTTCGACAGCCCCCTTGGAGTAAAGGATTAAAAAAAAGGCTTGACTTCTAAGCGAAAGCTTGCCGGTTCAAATCCTAGCACGTGTGTTCATCCACAGCATATTATATCCTTTGGCCCTCAAACTATCATAAAAGAGGCAGACGGATTCGTGCCGAACACCCTAGTGAACGCAAGTTCAGTAATACTAAATGCTTGAGTAATACGCTTCCGCGCTCAGTTTGCTACCGTGCCGCGGTCGGACGCTTCCGTGCAGTATTACTTCGCAGCGTTGCTTACGTAGTAATCATGCCGAACTGAGCGCGGAAACTTATTACTCAAGAATTTAGTATAACTGAACTTGTGATCACTCGGGTGTTCGGCACGAATCTGTCTGCCTTTTTTACGATAGTCTGAGCTTTGGCCTTACTTGCTACCAAAAAGTAGCTTACCACCATCAAGGAGTAATCTGCCGCCGTAACCTTATAGTGTTCTGGCAGCACACAACCTTTGAGAGGCAGAGTATTCTAGGCCTAGGAATCTTCGACCACACCATCGTTTACCACCAGGCAAGATAGTGGTCAAACGCTAGCTTATTATATATATAAAAAAGATTGGGAATAGGCGTCTAATAAGTACTTATTTATGCACCTATTTCAATAACTGGTTTATGTCTTGAATTGCAGGATCCTCTTAGTCGGTATTGCATTCTGTGAATGCAATATAATCAAAGTAAACCGTGAAGATGTAAGGAAATTCCCCGATGGGTTCCTGTTCGGAACCGCCACGGCTTCTTATCAAGTTGAAGGGGCCTGGGATGAAGATGGTGAGGAATCAATTATATAAATTATATTATTAAATTATATATTTTTAGTAGTTAAGTATATATAATAGGCGTGACGAAAGATTTTGAAATCATCTTCCGTAAAGTTGCAACACATTTACTATTCACGAAAAAACCTGTATTTCGGTAAGTAATTAACTTAAGTTTAATGAAGTTTAAAGCAATTTTTCTAATATTTTTTCAATAGTGCGCAAAAACAGCTCACATATGTCATGGCGTCAGCTGTGACGTCACGCATACCTAAATGACATAATTAACGTGGTAACTATTATATAATCTATGACAATGAATACATGGGTTTTCCAAAATGTAATAAAATTTTCAAGAAAACCTCATAAGAGGATATAGTCGTGACGTCATGCGCTGTGATTGGTGTTTCAATCAAAATGGCCGATAGCAGTATTTTAATGTTTTATTTTACTGAAAATTTACATAATCTCAATTTTTTAAATAAAACTAAACTAGTGTTTTAAATTGTTTTAATATGTATTTTGCCCTGAAATCATCAAATCTTTGATTTTTTGATACTGTCGTCATGCCTATTGAGACAATAACTGACGTCTATGGAGACTGAGTTATAACATAACGTTTATTATAAACGTTGCCGATTTCAGGCAAGACACCGAGTATCTGGGATCACCTGACACATACTAACCCGTGTGTGGTCAAAGATTGTTCCAATGGAGACATCGCAGATGACTCTTACCATTTGTATAAAAGAGACGTAGAGATGATGAGAGAAGTAGGAATCGACTTTTACAGATTTTCTCTGTCATGGCCACGAATCTTACCCAACGGTTTCTCTGATCAAATCAACGAGAAAGCAGTCGAGTATTATAATAATCTGATCGACGAAATGCTCAAATACAATATTGAGCCAATGATCACGTTATACCACTGGGACTTGCCACAGAAACTGCAAGAGCTGGGAGGATGGGCCAACCCCCTCATCGTTGACTGGTTTGCGGAGTATGCTCGGGCGGTTTTTGCACTCTTCGGTGACAGAGTAAAAAATTGGATAACGATGAACGAGCCCTACCAGATTTGCTACCAAGGATACGGCGATACAGCCAAAGCACCCATGGTGAACATCAAAGGCCTCGCTGATTATATGTGCGCGAAGAATTTACTTTTAGCTCACGCCAAGGCCTACCACATTTACAACGAGGAGTTCCGACCCAAGTTTGGAGGTATTATTTTTATCGCAATCAATACCCCATGGTATGAGCCTGAATCTGAAAACGAAATCGAGGCTGCCTCTGACGCTAATCAATTTATAGTAAGTGATTGATTTTTTTGGGTACTTTCTAATTTTCGGTACAGTAAATGGTATTTAATATATAGTCATGTTTTTTAGTGGGGCATCTACGCACACCCTATATTTTCCGAAACTGGCGACTATCCCGCTGCTGTAAAGGAGAGAGTAGCAGCCAAGAGCGAAGAGCAAGGGTTCCCTAGAAGTAGACTGCCCGAATTCACCCCCGAAGAGATAGAATACGTTCGGGGCACTTCAGACGTATTCGGAGTCAATCACTACTCCACAAATTTGGTCTACAGAAACGAATCTGCGGCTCAATATTACGACTCTCCTTCGTTGTATGACGATATGGAGGCGATCGTGTATCAGAAGAGCGAGTGGATGATCGGAGAGTCTGAATTTGTTAAGGTAAACATAAACACCTTCCTCCATTACTCAAAAAACACAGTTTGTTGCTTTGTAGTTAATCTGACACGATCGATACATTACGTCTTGCACTTTCAGTCGGTTCCCTGGGGCTTCTACAAAGTTCTCACTCAAATAAGAGAGGACTACAACAACCCTCCAGTCTACATAACTGAGAACGGCTTCGCTACGTACACGGGCCTTAACGATGACGATCGTATTCAGTACTACAAAACATATCTAGCAGCTATCTTGGACGCTATAGATGAAGGATCGGATGTAAGGGCGTACACAGCTTGGAGTCTCATGGACAACTTTGAATGGATGCAAGGATACACGTCAGTATTACTTGTTTATTTGGTCTTTTTAGGTTAAACTGAAGAATCTCCCATTAAAAATAGTGCAGATGAAATGATGCCGCCAATAGATAAGATATATTTGCCTTGACATTTGAAAGTCGGTAGCAACATGACACATTAGACAGCTTCTTAGCCTCACATTAGATTTGACTCGTTTTTAACCGACTTCAAAAAAAGGAGGAGGTTTCTCAATTCGACCGTATATATTTTTTTTATGTTTGTTCGCGGATATCTTCGTCGTTTATGAACCGATTTTGATTATTCTTTTTTGTTGGAAAGAAAATGTCCTAAGTGTGGTACCATGTTAATTTTATCGAGGTCTGATTAGTATCTCCAGAGATATGGAGATAAACATCTCAAAATTGGTACTGAAAACTAATAACGCAGCATTGAAGTCGGTTCTTTTTTAGTTTTTTAAACGATATTATTCAAACTGTGATTGCACACCAGACTGCAACCAATCCGCAAGATTTTCCAAAACTCATTCCAAACACTCAATGAAAATATTGGGTCCAACGAGAAGTGAAATGACCTCGGACCGATATTTTTGTTTCCAGCTTCAATAAGCAAGGTCAACTTTTTGCCAACTTTTTAACCGACTTCAAAAAATGAAGGAGGTTTCTCAATTCGACCGTATATATATATATATATATTTTTTATGTTTGTTCTCGGATAACTTCGTAGTTTATGAACCGATTTTGATTATTATTTTTTTGTTCGAAAGGAGATATCCCAAGTGTGGTACCATGGTAATTTTATCGAGGTCTGATAAGTATCTCCAGAGATATTGAGATAAACATCTCAAAATTGGTACTGAAAACTAATAACGCGGCATTGAAGTCGGTTCTTTTTTAGTTTTTTAAACGATATTATTTAAACTGTGATTGCACACCAGACTGCAACCAATCCGCAAGATTTTCCAAAACTCATTCCAAACACTCAATGAAAATATTGGGTCCAACGAGAAGTGAAATGACCTCGGACCGATATTTTTGTTTCCAGCTTCAATAAGCAAGGTCAACTTTTTGCCAACTTTTTAACCGACTTCAAAAAATGAAGGAGGTTTCTCAATTCGACCGTATATATATATATATATTTTTTATGTTTGTTCTCGGATAACTTCGTAGTTTATGAACCGATTTTGATTATTATTTTTTTGTTCGAAAGGAGATATCCCAAGTGTGGTATCATGGTAATTTTATCGAGGTCTGATAAGTATCTCCAGAGATATTGAGATAAACATCTCAAAATTGGTACTGAAAACTAATAACGCGGCATTGAAGTCGGTTCTTTTTTAGTTTTTTAAACGATATTATTCAAACTGTGATTGCACACCAAACTGCAACCAATCCGCAAGATTTTTCAAAACTCATTCCAAACACTCAATGAAAATATTGGGTCCAACGAGAAGTGAAATGACCTTGGACCGATTTTTCTTCGTTCCAGCTTCAATAAGCAAGGTGTTTACTGCCAACTTTTTTTGTTTGCAGAGAACGTTTCGGTCTCTACGAAGTGGACTACGAAAATGCAGAGCGCACTCGTACCCCGCGCAAATCCGCCTTCGTCTACAAGGAGATCTTGCGCACGCGTACATTAGATTTCAGCTACGAGCCCCATACTATGACCATGACTATTGATGAAGGACATTAACCTTAAAAAATATACTAAGTACAAATTATTGATTTCATTTTTAGTTGATAAATTTGTAGTGGAATGTATTTTTAAAATAACCTTATTTCTAAGCTCAGACTACTTGGGGCAGCTGACATCACATTGTTATTCATACGTGAAATAGTTACGGTTTAAAGAACAAATAGTCCAGATAATAAATAATAATATTAATTATATAAATAATATTACAGGGCATATGAGATTTAATATGTCTCAAGGTAACGGTGCTCTGAAGTGACAAGCAAAATTTATCAATACATGGTTAGAATCATCATCATAATCAGCTGGTGTCAGTCCACTGCTGGTCGTAGGCTTCCAAGACAGAGTTTCATAATTTTTATAAGTAACCGGACCGATTGGCAAAAAAAAAATGTTTTGTGAAAATGGCCCATTTTCTTGCTTACTGTATTTTTTTCCTTTTTGGTAATGCAGAATTGCAGATCAAAATTAGACAAAAACAATGACAATCTCTTCAGTACGTTTTACTGTAGCTACAGCAGAAGATGTACCTTCTTTATGAGCAGTAGCGCACTAGCGGCCAGGTGCGCGTGCTTCGTGCCAATTTAATACTAATGTGTGATCTCGCTGGCCGCTAGTGCGCTATTGGACTTACGGACTAATCTCAAAAATTCATCCTGTACATCCTTCAGTAATAAGCAGGGTATGAAAGGTAAGATGATAATAATAATGATGTTACCTGTTCGTGGGTATCGTCAACAGTGGTGTGTCGGTGCGGCGGCGGCGTGTCGCGGAAGCGCGCGTCCCTGCGACACAGCGGCAGCGGCACGAACAGTGCCCGCCCGGGCGCGCACGCGAACAGACGCGCGCCGCCGCGCACGCCGTCTCCCAGACCGCAGACGCTTTGTTCCAGTTCAACGCCTGCTGTTGCCGTATCTAAATATACAAAAGGCTTGTCAATAAATTAATATAGTTTAAAAACTATAAAAACCGACTTCCATGCCCCGCGAGTCAATTTTAGTAGCAAGTTTGAGACGTTTATCGTTATATCTCTGGAGATACTTATCAGATCTCGATGAAATTACAATGGCACCACCTCGGAAACATACATAAAAAATATATACAGACGAATTGAGAACCTACTTCTTTTTGGAGGTCGGTTGAAAAGGGAGGTGCTGAAATCCTTTGCAAGCCTTTTGCCTTTATTGTTACCAATTAATAACGACGTAACGAAAATCTGTGTGAGCTTAGGAAGCAAGACATTTTATTCATACGATAAAAGAAAAGTTTAACACTGCACTGTAGCTTTATTTTATTTTTTGGTTTAGTTCCTAAATTGTATAACGTAACAAGACAAATAATACTGATTACCTGATTACCAGAATTTAACATTTCATTACACTGCGCCCGTTATACTGATACATTTAAGATTTTAAATATCAATCAACATCTACTTGTAAATTGTTAAACACAATCCAAATTTCATCGTACGGGACTTGAACCCGCAACCTCCGGAATAACATGTTCCGGTGCTTTGCCAATTAAGCCACGGTGCGAAGTATCGTTACGACGAAATTAGTGGATTGCATTTGTTAACCCAATGGCGCTACCAATGCATAATTGGGTTAACAAATGCAATCCACTAATTTCCGACGGGTACGATGAAATTTTGGATTGTGTTTAACAATTTACAAAAATATAAAGTGTGTAACACTTCAAAGGAACATAATATTTGATTTACGCAGTGCATCATCTCTCGTCGGATTTGAAAACTGTAATGATTTCTTCCGAATCATTAACTTACGTAATAAGTAGTCATAGATGGCGCCACCAATGCATAATTGGGTTAACAAATGCAATCCACTAATTTCGTCGTAACGATACTTCGCACCGTGGCTTAATTGGCAAAGCACCGGAACATGTTATTCCGGAGGTATCGGGTTCAAGTCCTGTCGGTACGATGACATTTTGGATTGTGTTTAACAATTTACAAAAATATAAAGTGTGTAACACTTCAAAGAAACATAACATCTACTTGCATTAAATACTACCGTCATCCCCTTTCTTCTATGGGACAATCTGAGGTTCTGATGTGCGTCATCGCTATATAGTGGACGTCGCGTCATAAGTCTTGTACTGCCAAGGAATGTAATTCTATGCCAGTGTCTGTTGTGATGTTTATAAGCGAGAGTGCATTACATCGTAGATCGCGTTTTCGGTTAACATCAGAATACAGTATATATAGTATAGTTGGGTTAAAAAATGCTATCCACTAATTTCGTCGTATCGATAGATCGAACCGTGGCTTAATTGGCAGAGCACCTAGACATGTTATCCAGAGGGTGCGGGTTCAAGTCCCGTCGGTACGATGAAATTTTGTATTGTGTTTAAAAATTTACAAGAATATATAGTAGTCAACCGATTATCTATTATACAAAAAAAAAACTATTTTGTGAGATCTCAAAGGATGAGAGGATAAAAAATATTAAATTTGTCACTATATTTGAGGTTGTATCCATCATATAATGTACTTTACCATCAATAATGCCTATCCATCTGACAACACCGTAATGATGTTGATCTACGTCCGTCGCCACTTCCACCAGCGAACCAACTCCGATGTCATCCTGAAAATATCACCAGTTATCATCAGATCGTGTAGTTACTTTCACAACAATAGTCACGTTCACGAAAAAAATTAGTTGAAGTACTAAAACAGGGGTGCGTGTGATAGTATATATAGACTACATTAATCAGGGGAACACAATTTCTATTTTCTATTAAGTAAAACAATTTTTTTTTGTTGTATAAAATTTAAGTTCTTTTTGTTAACCGACTTCACAGAAAAGGAGGAGGTTCTCATTTCGTCTGATTTTTTTTAAATTGTTTATTCACCGATTACTCAAAGCTGTCTGAACCGATTTGGAAAATTCTTTTTTTGTTTCATAAGGTACCCTTTCAGGTGGTCCCATTTAAATTTAACGAAATCGGCCGAGCCGTTTTTAATATATCAACATTTGTATTACGACGCATTTACATATCTCGACGACTTACTCGTGCTACTAACTACTGGCACAAATTATGTAATAGTTACTAGGTCTACTGGCTACTTTGACTAGCGCGACGTTTGAAGTCAGTTCTTTTAGTTTTTTAAACAATCTTAAATTATTTACAGCAAAGAGTTATTTATCTATCTTTCCTATCCTGTTTCAAAATTGCTGGTACAAAACATCATACCTAAACTAGGCACACCGATTGGTACCATTATCAGTAACGCAGACGAAGTCAGCACCAGAGGCCTATTTAGTACCAATCAGGTTTGAGGATAGAGTTAATTACGACCCAACTCCACAGACACATGAAGGTAACAATTACCCCACATTGAATTAAAGAGATTATTTAATACGTAACTATTTAAAAACTAGTATGAATAAAAGGCTTATATTATTTTACTCAGGTTTGAGGGTAGGGTTAATTACAGTCCAAATCTGAATAAAAGGCTTTATTTACACGTAGCTGTGCTACGCTTTACTTGAGATGTTACGCTAAAAACCAAGGCAGTAGAATAGCCTAGTCTTAGCCAAAATACATCAAGCTGATCAAGATATCGCCCACCTGAATGTGTCCAACAGGCGAGGGCCGCGACGGAAGTGGCGCGGCGCGAGGCGACCCAAGTACCGGTGAATCGTACAACTCTTCCGAATCACCCACACATTGCACATCTGCAACACCCCCTATAACATTAACAGTCCATTTATTCCCCTATTAAATAAACCAGGTACTCAGTAATATTAAAATTCCAAATAACTGAATTTATTAAATAACTAAAAAATCGACTTCACATGCCGCACCATATTTTCAGTATCACCTACTTACTAAAGAATAATTAAAATCTTTTAATTTTCAAGTGTCACGTTTTAGGCTGTTTATTTCAATATCACTATAAAATACACATCAGATCTCTACGAATTGTAAAATGGGACCAAATGGGAAGTATCAACATAAACAAACAAAAACAGGATAGGTACTCCAAATCAGTCAATAAATTACGGATTCCTTAGATAACAAAAACAAACTAATTGAGAACCTCCTTTTAGTACATAAAATAAAATAAATAAATGTACAGTGGTCATTTCATTATTACCATTACCACCCTGACCACTGGAAGCGTTATGCTAGCGACCCAGACCATGATTATGTTAAGAATCTGGACTAACTTTGGTTATCACTGGCAGAGAGAAATGCATAAAACACTCCAAGCGGGACGTCAATACAGTCATACGCTATAATATTGCCTCTATCACCAATTAGAATTATTCTTTTATGAAATCCACTAAGCACCTAATAATGTTAAACAAAAAAGATATATACCGTCGTTATACTCTAATACACAGAGCGGAATCTCATCGAAGGACAGCGGACGTAAATACGACATTGTATGAACAACACTAGAGCGTATATGACGGTATGGAACATGCGCTGCGGCGGCTATTATTAGACACTAGGAAAGTTAAAATAGGACAACCTGTGTTACGGACGTGAGTTCATCGGAAAGCGCATCTGTGATTAGTTTGGCATTGTCTATTGACAAATTCGTTTATACTATCGCAAACTTGTGTATAGTATATCTAAAAAGTATTATCATTAAGTGTACGTGATATGTTGGTTAATAAATGAAGAAGTGATTGATTAGATTTTTAATGTTTACAAATATTGTGATAAAATGCATCGCGTAGGGGGTAACAATGATGACTGCAGAACGGTAAGCATATTCGATTTTATGTAACAGTTGTGTATGTTACATAATTTGTTTACATTCAAATAAATAGGGGAGTGTGTATAACACATCACATCGTCAACAGCGTCTATTATAATATTTTCCTCTTCACTGTAGCGACAGAAGGTAACACATGAAGCATTTGTAACAATCTTTAATAAGCTACTCTTTTTCTTGAACTCTAACTGAGGCTGGATATCCAGCTGTGCTAGTTGGCCGCTGGAGAGTCGTCATGTATTAGTTACGTTTTTTTTTATGTGGGCAAGCATTTGACCACTGTCACCCCCATCACTGGGCCCCTAGGTATACAAAATCAAGTTCAAAATGTATGGAATGACATTTATGTTTCCGCAACAAAGATGTCATTCCCATACATATTGAAATTGCGTAAGCGTGAATGGAGACAGAAATTGGATTTTGTCTAGGGGGGCAGGTGTGTTAAGTGTCGCGGTCTACAGTGGCACGCAATTTCTTCAAGCGTCCAAATGTTAGCGGCGCCGATAGGTTAATTTGTTAACGCTAAGGCCCATAGCGCACGGCGTATTTTAAACGCGCAGACGACGCGCAGATTACGCGATTCAAACGGGATTCGATCGCAACCTTGTAACTTAAGCACACAGGGCGATCGTGAAACGCGCCTCTACTGCGCGTATACGTGCAGATACTCCGTATACCTGCAGATACTGCCCCTACTCCGCTCCTTTGTACGCGCGTTTGTATCGCTTCAAACGCGCGTATACGCGCTTCATGCGCGCGCTTGTATCATCAATGCAAACGCAACAATCAGCGTCTACGGCGCCGAAGACGCGCGTTCCTGAAACGCGCGTCGTCTGCGCGCTTAAAATACGCCGTGTGCTTACGGCCTAACTACCCGCACTGACGACAGTACGCGAACGACAATAGCCCAGCAGGACATCCAGCCTTACTAAAAAACTTGTTAATTTTAATATGAGACTCTATCAGCATCATTTTCCAACACAAAAACTACCCCTTAAGTATTTATTTTAACTTTTTTATATTTAAATATTAATTAGAATAACTAGACTTTTAGATAAATACAGGGTAGATTTTTGAGATGCGACTGTAAGGGAAGGTAGTCAGGTACCTCTTCTCTTGTAGCTACAGTAGGACACTATGAGGAATGAAAAAAAAAATGGACTGTTGGCTATTACTATTGATTAAATTTAGGGCTGTATTTACAGAATTTGAAAAAAAAAATGTTGGCAAGAAAACGGGCAATTTAACCAAAACCTTTTTTGACGCCATTCGATCCGGTTACTTATAAGGATCAATACACTTTCGAAAAACTTAAGTCTAGAAAAGTCGGAAATCGCAAAAAACTTTCAACATATATTTTGTAGAATACAATTGAGTGAATTCGCAGAAATATTTTTGATGCCAATGCGATCTAGTTACTTATGATAAGGATCAAAACACTATGGGGCTGACCACTCTATCTGAGCTTAGAGTTCAAGAAGTCTCAGCTCAGAGATTGCAAAAAACTGAATTAGACTGAAAGAAGATTCCGGCTTACTTCTACAATTGTTACCATAGTGTTTTAATCTCCATAAAACAGGATCGATTGACATAAAAAACAGGTTTGCGAAAATTGTATTTTTTCATCATAACGATAGAGTTTTGATAGACATAAGAAACCTGCATATGACCCATTTTCTTGCTGACTGTAATTATTTGTGAATGAAACTCAAGCAAACAGTCTCTTTAGAATTGTTTACTGTAACTACAGCGGAAGAGGTACCTTGGAGGAAAAAAATCCAGGGTGGAATTTTGAGATGAGACCATAAAAGTTTATGGCCTCATCTCAAAATTTCACCCTGTATACAAAGTGTAAGTAACATCAATTCAGTATTACCAATCCACCTGACATCATTGTGCTGATGAGGATCAAAGTCAGCTGTTCTTGAGCCAACAGCAGTGTTCTCCTGTTAGGTAAAATAATGATTTAAATAAGTCAAAGCCTGTGCCTACATAAATATGCTTCGTTAATATAATAAACTTCTACAAAACTTAGGGGATGCTAAAATGCCACTTGGATACAAAGCTAAAATGTATGCCTCAAAGGATCCAAAATTTAGTGGGAATATCTTCTTCTTCTATCTTCTTCTATATATATAAAAGAAAGTTGTGTTAGTTACACTATTTATAACTCAAGAACGGCTTTACCGCTGAAAATTGGTGAGGAGGTAGCTTAGAGCCAGGAGACGGACATAGGATACTATTTATGTTGGTGATTTTTTTTTTTTTTTTTTTTTTTTTTTTGGTGAATGTGTGCGTGTGTAGGGAAACAGAACAATGTTGAAAATCATGCTATTTGCATTCTCACCAAAATTCCACTGAAAATCTTCAGTAAACACCTCATCTTTACTGAAGGTATGACTTAGACTAGACTTTTACTTGAAAACTGAGCTGAAATGAGACTCTGACCCATCTCTACGACCAAAATTGATAAAAACTTGAAAAATTTTAATATTTGACACTGGCTAAATACACTAATCGTGTGGAGACATAATGAAACATAAAAAAAATGTATGCTTACAAGCAATCGAGACAATAATAATCAATGGCTAATCAATTTTATATTTTGTCAGAATGTAGGTAAATACAGAGATATGCAAGAATGTGATATCCAAGTTATGAATGTTGTATGTAGTCTTATCCATAAGGCAAAAAATATTAGACAGTTATTCATTAAGAAAGTACCTATACTTATTCAGAATTAAAATTAAATACTGGCGATTATATTTTTACATCAAAATTAAACTCAATCGAACTAATTTCAAGTGAATAACTTATCTATAACAATAATAACATTGTTTCATTGCATCATGTCTTGCTGACACACGGTTGAAGTACTTGATTGTTGAATTTTTATTCTATATCTGTATTGCCACAACTTTATTATTTACTTGATAATCAAAGTGCCATAATACATTACTGAACTTAATATCTCTTTTGTATTCATTGTATTACGTTCATAAAAGCCTAAATTAAGTTAATCTAAAAGGTAACAAGACATTTGTTGTCTGTTAGGTGGTACGAAGTTCGCCGGGCCAGCTAGTCATTTATATAAATACTAGCTGTACCCGTGGTATTACCAGTGTAGACATCGTTCCCATGGGAATATTGGCATAAAAAATATCCGCATAAAAAATATCCTATGTGTTATTCCAAGTAGGATAGGATTAGCTGTGCCCTGAGGCTATCTTCACAGTTAAAAAGTATCCTATTGTAAATCCAGTTTATGAACTGTTAATAATTAACATATATTCAAACATCTAAACTGACATTATAATGTTGCAAGTAGGATAACTCTTCAATGCCGAGCTCTTTAGACTTTCCTCAAGACAAAATAAGCCCCAAAAGCAGGAAGGATTTTGAGTGTGACACATGTACTACAGCATTAGAGCTTTTTGGCCTTGTGTTACTTGACTCGTCTTGTCGGTGCTCGAGGGTTAATGATATTGCGAATGAAATATACCTGAGTACGGATAATTGGTAAAGGTCTGGAACTTTGTGAAGATGTGTGAGGTGATCCCAGGGTAGAGGAGCTGTGCATTCCTTGTGAACTATCACTGTTGCATACATCTGCAGAACATAATCAATATAGATCAAGTCATCAAGATATTTTCTATAAATATTTATGAAATGTTTGCAAGTTTGATAAAATGTATTCAGTAATCAATCTAATCATACAGCAATTTGACAATACAAGTTATTAAGAACACAACATTTGTCAAAGTAAAGTTAAAATGTAAATGTTTAGCTAAAGGAGTTAACTCAAGGTGCTTCATGGTGGAACTGTTGCTGTAACTGAATTTTATATATACACTAACCCACTAGAATCCCAGTCTCAATTTTCTTAGATTCATGCACCATCTTGTTCTTTTGTGGTGGACTATCATTTGCGTTTGATATGGGTGCTTTGTTACGCCTCCTGTCAGGTGCAAGGTGTTCAATGAGGTTCACAGACTTGACACGGTCATTCTGAGTGGGACGCTGCATAGTGTGCCGTCGTAGTGGAGCCGACCGGTACTCAGGCCTGGCTGGATCTCGAGGAGCTGGAGGCCAGCTGCCTCCAATCAGATTAAACAAATCTATCTGGAAACAAAATAATTAATAATGTTAATAACTTTATGAAACCTTTATCTTAGAATCAACAATTTTATCAACACATACCTTTGTGACCTAATTTATAATAAAAAAAAACTTTAATTTTTCCATGGTTTAAAAAAGAAACAAAAATGTTGAAACCCTGCATTTTACTAATTTTATAGTGCAAGCTATGTACAAACTTGTGCATCGTTAGTAAATGTACATAATTAGAACAGAATATTTGGTACATTGGAAGCAAATACTTTGCTAGTTATGATAAATGGTATATATTATATATATTATGTACCCATTTAGCCCAGATGATCTATGTGAATAATTATGAATAAGTAAGGTTCTAGGTTCATAATACCTAGTTTTAGTAACCTAGTCATATATTTTATAATTATGGATGTTTGGTTTATTATTATTGGAATTATGATTATAGGAGTCCCTACACTGTATGTAGTGTAGGAACTCCTCATTTCAAACCTGCATCTAGTTTATTCTTGGAAGCTACAGGGATACACAAAAACAGTTTCTAGGGCATTATGAAATTATTACTAGATAATTATGAACACATTAACCCGCTTTGAGCCATATTGAACTGAAAAATTACTCTTCATGAAGGAGATTCGTAGTATTTGTTAAATTAATGTTAGTATAGAAATTAAATAATAGAAAACCTGAGCATCTCTTTTGCTGCTATCACCATGAATGTTCTGTTCGTCGCTCATTACTATTGTTTCCACAACTGTAAATATTTGAAGTTATACTTATTCTATATTGCTTTATCCAGCTTTAGCTTAAAAAGTATGTTTAGGTACCAATACTTATATTATATTACAATCTATTTTATGTACCTGATAAATTGCTTATTTTTCTTTTCCAAAATCTACACACATTTATTGTTGTTGTTTGCTAATGCAAATTGAGTCACAATCGACTAAAGTAAACAAAAGAAATTAAGTAAGAGTACAATCTTTATGCAATTATCATTAGTTGAATACTTGATATCTTTAAATATTACATTTATTTACTATTTTACATTTACAAAATACAACACAATCATTTTTTTTATGGTTAATTTTAATCCACAGACAACAGATTACCTATATGTTTTAAATCACATCACAGAATAGTATTTAGGTAGTACCTCTTTTTACTTCACAGATTACTATATGAGTCAACTGTGTCTACAAAGTCTACTGTATGTCTGTCTAGCTAGTCCACAGACTACCAAAGTGAATAAAATCACTACGTTAAGAAGAGTCGGGACTCCCATAGAGCAAACTCACAAAATAGCGAAATGTCA
The DNA here is from genome assembly GCA_954871355.1 of Cabera pusaria. Lineage (NCBI taxonomy): Eukaryota > Metazoa > Arthropoda > Insecta > Lepidoptera > Geometridae > Cabera > Cabera pusaria. The sequence goes on from OX940887.1 coordinate 21,999,357, forward strand.
AAACACGGTTCTTTCAAAGTAGCCAACATACCGGAGAAATAATCTTCTTCTCATAATTGACCAACATAACAATAAAAAATCCTAGTGATGTGCAGTGTTGGTTAAAATATCAATAACGATTGAACGACCGTTGCTTGGTCAATGTTGCCCTCCCCCTAATTCGGCCCTGTATACAGCGTTTCCCAGAAGTCTTCTGGTATGTATTTCAGAGCAGTAACTATTAGAAATAAGGCTAGCTTTAGCTTTAAAGTTTTTTGTATGACCCGACCTAATTCAGTAGTGTTCATTTATCTTATAGCTGGCATATGTATGATAACTAATTAGATAGATAGATAGATTTTAGTAGTGGTAAGATTTCTGCTAGTCCGCCTGGGGCGGTACCACCACTTTGCCAATTAATTTTCAGCCGTGAACTAGGAATGTTATTCGGTTGAAATGGCAAGGTGTCCACTGAAATTATAGGACATGTGAGACTCAACATCTTTATGACAAAAGGTAACAGGCGCAGTGTAGTGACATGAAAAATTCTGGCAGTTCAGAATTTTGCATGCCGCTGTATCTGTTATAGGTAGATGTCACCGCTTACCATCAGGCAAGCGTCGTGCTTGTCCTGTTGTTAAAAAAGATAAACTCTTTATTGCCACACCAAAGATACAGACACATATATATAACTTTTACAGTTTACATTTAAAGTGTTACAATGGGCGGTCTTATCGCGATCTCTTCCAGACAAACCTCAGTATGGAGAGGATCAAAATAATAGCTTAATGCAGGGTGCGCCTTGCTTACCTTGTCCTACCTGTAATGACATACGGAGCTGAGAGACACTCACAGTTCGACTGGTCCACCAGTTTAAAGTCGCTCAGCGAGCTTTGGAGAGAGCTATGCTCGGTATTTCTCTGCGGGATCGAATCCGGAACGAAGTAATTCGCCAGAGAACTAAAGTTATCGACATAGCTCAGCGGATTAGCAAGCTGAAGTGGCAGTGGGCTAGTCATATCTGCCGCAGGACTAATATTCGTTGGGGTAGACTTTTCCTAGAGTGGAGACCGCAAATCGGCAAACGTAGCGTAGGACGTCCTATGACCAGGTGGAGCGACCACAAACACAAAACGGTGGGCAGTAAGAGAAGAGCCGAAGATCGGGCTCAGTGGCGCATCTTGGGAAAGGCCTACGTCCAGCAGTGGACTGACACAGGCTGATGATGATGATGCAGGGTGCGCCTTATTTAAATTATTTACTAATTGTTATAATAGTGGAAAAAATAATGACTAATCTTTTCTTTAGCATGCAGTCAGAGTAGTTTAGCGTATATTCAGCAAAGAAGTTTCATAATTATATTTACAAAATTAATGAAAATACAAAACATAGCTATTTATACATTGTTACATAAAATCCAAAATTTTATCATACCTACGGGATTCGAACCCGCACACTTCCTGGGAAACTTGTCCAGGTGCTCTGACCAACTAAGCCACGGTGCGATCCTATCGATACAGCGAAATGAATGAACTGCATTTTTAACGAATTATGCATTGGTGGCGTCATCTATGATAACTGTTTCGAAGTTAATCATTCGGAAGATATCATTACAATTATATATGTACAAGCATACGGTAATGTTCTCTCTACATATTATATACTTTCTCTATGAGAGAAACTAACCAAATAGTATTCTGTGATGTGATTAAAATCATATAGGTAATCTGTACATTAAAATTATCAATAAAAAAATGATTGTGTTGTATTTTGTATATGTAAAATAATAAATAAATGTAATAATTAAAGATATCAACTAGTGATAATTGCATATAGTAATCTGTGGTCCCGACTCTTCTTAAAGTAATGTGGACCTGTGGTTATATCAGTAATAGTGTTCTGTGGGTTATATTCTCTTTGGTAATCTGTGGTGTGCTGTCAAATCAATTTAATTATTTTGTTTGAATATTTTATGTATTTTTTATTATCGATAAATTATGATATAAATCGAAGAATACAATTAGTAATTAAATTGCAATTACTATTTACTTGAAATAAATATTATATCGCTCTTCTTGAACTCAAACAAAATTATAAATAATTTTTGTTCGGACTTGTTCAGGAGTAAGTATCTGTGTTTTGAATTATACAATTATATTGCTAGAGATAGCAATGGAATAAATAAACGAAGTTTTTAGTCATCAACGATGTGGTTTGTAACTGTTTTGCTATAAATACGATACTATATTATGCATTAACACTATTCTACAACAATTATTTCTGGCTGTAATATAACGAAACTCTTTCGAGTTTCTATGTAAATTATAACTATATTATTCATTACGTCACTCCTAATTGCAAGCCCATTGCAATAAAATCTAGAAGATACAGCGAAGATGACAAGAAATTTATACAAGAAGAGATAAACAAACTCTTAGCAGAAGGCATAATTGAAGAAAGTACATCACCTTGGAGAGCCCAAGTACTCATAACAAAGAATGCCAATCATAAGAAACGACTCGTGGTAGATTACTCCCGAACTATCAACAGGTATACTCAATTGGATGCATATCCGCTACCAAACATAGAGGAAATGATTTCTCAAATTTCTAAATATAGTATATTTAGCGCAATAGATTTGCAAAGCGCCTACCACCAAGTACCTATATTGCCAAACGAACGCCTCTATACAGCTTTTGAAGCTTTAGGTAACTTATATCAATTTTTACGCATACCTTTTGGAGTCACTAACAGAGTTTCAAGTTTTCAAAGAACTATTGACTGGGTTATACGAAGAGAACAACTAGAAGGGATATATGCTTACCTTGACGATATAACTATCTGCGGCAAAAATCAGGTCGAACATAACGAAAATTTACAAAAGTTTTGCGAGCAGCTGAAAAATACGGTCTGACCCTTAACAAGGAAAAAGTAAAGTTTTGAAGTAAGTTTTCGCAGAATTCTATTCACATTTTAGGATATAACATAAAGATCACATAATCAAACCTGATAGTGATCGTCTACGGCCCACTGATGGATATGCCTCCACCATCAGACTTGCCATCTTTGAGAAGGGCAATGGGTATGTTTGCACATTATAGCAAATGGATCCCAAATTTCTCAGATAGAATTTACACTCTTGCGCATACACTGCGGAAGTCAAACAATTTTTAAATTCACGAGGAATAGCATCAAGCAGGACTACTCCCTACAATCCTAGAGGAAACGGGCAAGTAGAATGTTTCAACGGAACTCTCTGGAAAACAATACAACTAGCTCTCTGTTCAAACAACAAACCTATAGAAAATTGGGAACAGGTTCTGCCTCGAGCTTTGCATTCGATACGATCTCTGTTATGCACTGCTACGCATTGTACGCCCCATGAAAGAATGTTTACACACACCAGAAGATCGTCCAATGGAGTGTCTATTCCGACTTGGTTAACAGAATCAGAAAACATGCTCATGCGTAAATTTAATCGCTCAAACAAATATCAACCACTCGTTGAAGAAGTGACATTACTACATGTGAACCCGGACTACTCCTATGTTCGCCTAGCAGACACCCGTCTGCTACGGTTTCGAATCGCCACTTAGCTCATTTGGGACAAGATGGTCAGATAGTCCAGGAAACCCCAGAGGTATTAGATGAGTCGAGGGAATCTTATGAAGATTATCATGATACAAACGATTCTGAAGATATTCAGGTAGATGAAGCCGAACAGACTGAGACTCAAGTTTCTGAGGAATCAAACCAAACAGAAATCGAAGAACAACGCAGATCAACAAGAGAAAGATGACTACCAAACCGTTATTCTAAAGGTTTGGTAAGAAGACCAAAAACTCATACAACTAACATATTGTAATAGATTTAAATATTAATACGACAAATTATTATATTTTTCCTTTAATTTCAATAATAACAAGTCCATTGTCATGACAACGCATAGCCTTCATCATTTTGCGGTGTTGCCAACAATATATGATGTACCTAACCTATATAAAACTCTCCACGACTTATATACAATTACTTTTGGGACCTCCGGGAAAACTCCCCGGATATCCCAGTTGCTTACGCGTGTCTTCCCTATCTACTGCTACTTAAATACTGAGCCAGGAAGCGGGATGGCACTTGCTGTTCCGGCGATTTGCGACTCGTGCACAAATCCTGGGGGAGATCAGAGCTAGCTCTCACGATGTGAAACGTGTCTATATAAATAATTTTAAGGGTACTTATCTGGAACAGCTGTGGTCCGCAGAGTGTCGACCGCGAACAGCTTTTGTGTGGCGTAGCCTCTTAAATTAAGAAGCGAGGTTATTGGTATAATATTTATTGTTTTGAATGATAGATATACGGATCGCCCGGCCTTTATTCAGACCGGTGTTATAACACAATCCTCGCGTGGCCTAGTTACTTCGCAAATCAGGCTCACGCTATTTAGATTTCCTTTTTAGTTGGAAAATATTAATTATACATTACTAACCCGATCTTAGCGAGAAAAAATAATATGTACTGAAAAATAAAGACGTCAAATTTCTTGACAACAAATTATACCATCGACATATGAAAATATTCAAATCTGTTGAAAGAGAAAATCAAGCCATCGTCAAAGAGTTTGAACGTCAGACCAATAAGGCAAGGTCGCCACATACTCATTGTGTAAAACCTTACCTTACAACTCACTTGCTTTGGCATGCGCTGCAATTATAATGCTTCGGTTTGCGTGGTGAAAATTGCCTTTAAATCTTTAGCATGTCTCGAACTATATCTATATTTCATTATAATCAGTTCAGCTATTCGTGCAATAGAAATTATTCATAAACCTTTACCTTGATCTTGAGAGTCAGGAGTATTCCTTGGCATGGCGTGGTCACCATCTTCGACCACATCATCGCTCATCACAAGGCGAGATAGTGGTCATATGCTATAGTCAGCACGTTATCAACTGAGTCGTGAGGCCATAAATTATTTCCCTATTTCTATCTCACTCGCACTTACACACACCATCAACAGGTAGCCGTTTACCTATAATGGCGCCTCTTCACAATCGGCGATCATAGACGATCATACGCGAGCACGATCGTGTAGAAGGGCTACTCGCCTGTAGTCGGCCATCATGGTCCTTATTCGTCGTCATGATCGCGGCGATCGGTGACTTGTCGGTTTTTCGGGCACGCATCAAAGGGAATCGCTTGTAGTTGGGAAGCGCGTGCCCACACGATCGCCGATCATTCATTCACCGGAGGACATCGGAGCCGTGCGTACGTTGCGTCGTTTTTTTGTTTTTAAATACAAGTTTGCCGCTCAATAAATGGTCACGGACGATCGTGTGGTTGTTTGCACAATGATCGTGACGATTACCTTGACGATCACAGACGATCAACGAGTGTCGATCATCGCCGATTGTGAAGAGGCGCCATAACAATCCTGCCGTACTGCACATTCTTATCTCTATTGACGTTTATGGCCTCACGACTCAGTTGATAACGCACCAACAATAGTCTATAAGATAAAAAAAAACCTACCCTAGGTTTTGTGTGAACTCATAATTAAGCTAAGCCCAGCTTTACAACTAAGATATGCATCAACAACTAATGTAATGTTGTAGTGTGGTATGATTTACAGTGTGTCAAAATCCTATTGTTTGTTGACAATATCATATCTTGTTGCCTCTTTAGTTAGTAGTCTCTTTACTAGTCTCAATATACCTCAAGCGAATGCCTCCAGTGCCTCATCACACTGTCACTTCCAGAAATTAATGAATGCTTAATTCCACCTTAGACAAAGATTAGGAAGTTCCTAGTTATTACAAACTAGCTGTTTCCAACGGCTTCACCTGCATTAAAAAGTATCCTATAGTCTAATCCATAATACTAGCTGTCCCTGTGCAAAATTTCAGCTAAATCAGTCTAGTTGTTTGACTGTGAAGAAGTCCCAAACAGACAAACAAATATACAAACTGACTTTCACATTTATAATGTTGGTGTTGATGTTGATTGTAAAATTGAACTCTACAGGTGTTTCCAGACAACATGATTCGACAGGGCAGCATTGATGACATCACTGCACAGCAGTTCTTAAAGATATCTAATTATGAAGATACTGTGCGACAGCTAGACATCTATTATGCTATAGGTATGTATATTTATTTATTATATTAAATCTACCTAGAGCAACATATACATACATATATGACTCAGAAAATAACTTGCCCTTACAAATGTTATAACAAAACCATTTAAAAATTGAACATGTTGTCATTCAGACTTATTAGACTGTATTAATCTAGGTGATCCTATATGATATTTAACCCTAAATTGAAATAATAGCACATTTCATGTTCCTGCTGAAATGACACATTTTTAATTTTGATTGTTCTGATAAAAATCATAATAGTTTATGCTCAAGAACACAAATTTTACTGCCTGTAAATAAAATATCAACAAAATATTGCATAAATATAGATTTTTGACTATATGGTTCCATACTTTTGAGGGTCCACTATGGCACTATGACACATACAAGAGTAGACTGGAAAGAGCTGGAGGAAGCCTTCGTGTTGCAAAGACATGACAACACTCTATAACTACTATATTATAAGCTCAACTTAGATTGTATTTAAAATTTATATATAACTTTGTAAAAAAATATTTATATTGCAAAAATTATGTTGGAAATAAAGGCTTTATAATGATAACTAGAAGTGCCCCGCGGCTTCGCCCGCGTTAGAACTCTTTTTAATTACTTAAAACTTTTATTTTGTGGAAAACCTTTCTATCATAAAAGACATCAAATAAGAATTAGCCAAATTGGTTCACCCGTTTTCATGTTATCGCGTGACTAAGGAACCTCATAACGGATACCTACATCATAATAACTATCTGCATTCTAAATTTCAGATGAACAATATTGACTTTCAGACTTTGTTACCCCACTTCACCCTTTTAGGCGTAGAATTTTAAAAAGCCTGAAACACGAATTTACTTATTTATTTACTGAAGTACTTGTGTGAAGTTTCGAATAGAAAAGACTATATCATTTTGTTTCTTCATACAAACTTTGAACCCCTGTTCCAACCCCTTCAGGGTTGAATTTCGGAAAATCTTTTCTTAACAGATACTTACGTCACCATAACTATCTGTATGCCAAGTTTCAGCGCAATGCAAAACAATATTGGTTTTCACACTTTGTTACGCCATTTCAACCTCTCAGGGGTTGAATTTCGAAAAAGCCTGAAACATGTATTTACTTATTTATTTACTAAAGCACTTGTGTGAAGTTTCGAATAGAAAACACTATCGAATCTTTTTTCTCCATACAAACTTTGAACCCCCGTTTCATCCCCTTAAAGGGAGAATTTTAGAAAATTATTTATCTGAGGGAACTAACGTTGTAATGACTATCTGCATGCCAAATTTCAGCTCAATCCGAAACAATATTGATTTCAGACTTAGTGACCCCACTTTACCATTTTAGGGGTAGCATTTAAAAAAGTCCGAAACACGTGTTTTCTTATTTATTTACTGAAGTACTTGTGCGAAGTTTCGAATAGAAAAAAACTATCTTATCTTGTTTCTCCATACAAACTTTGAACCCCGTTTTATTCCCTTAAAGAGAGAATTTTGAAAAATCTTTTCTTAGCGGATACTTTTTTTTTTTTAATACTTTATAGGCTAGCGTTTGACCACTATCTCACCTGTTGGTAAGTGATGATGCGGTCAAAGATGGTAAGCACGCTAGGCCTAGAATGGGAACTGGCTCTCAAGGATAGCTGCCGGAACACATTAGATGTTTGGTGACAGATTTTCTAACTTGAGGGTGGTAGCTGGCCAGGCGGACACTAGATAGTGTCCTACCACCATGCGGGGGTTGTTTGTTTTTAACGATGTTTTCCTTCACCGGAGGGCCACTGTGAGAAGCGCACATAAATTTTTCGATAGAAAAATCCATTGGTGCACGGCGGTTTGAACTCGGTACCACGGCATCAAAGCTGACCGTTCTCCCGATTAAGCTACCGGGCCCTTACGTCAAAATAACTATCTGCATGCCAAATTTCAACACAATCCGAAACAATATTGATTTCAGACTTTGTTACCCCACTTCACCCTTTTAGGGGTGGCATTTCGAAAAAGCCTGAAACACGTATTTGCTAATTTATTTACTGAAGCACTTGTGCAAAGTTTCGTATAGAAAAGACTATCTTATCTTGTTTCTCCATACAAACTTTGAACCCCGTTTTATCCCCTTAAAGAGTGAATTTTGAAAAATATTTTCTTAGCGGATACCTACGTCAAAATTACTATCTGCATGCCAAATTTCAGCGCAATTCGAAACAATATTGATTTCAGACTTTGTGACCCCACTTTACCCTTTTAGGGGTGGCATTTCATAAAAGTCCGAAACACGTGTTTACTTATTTATTTACTGAAGTACTTGTGCAAAGTTGCGAATAGAAAAATCGATCTAATGGTTTTGTAAATTGTTAAACACAATCCAAAATTTCATCGTACCGACGGGACTCGAACCCGCACCCCCCGGATTACACGTCCAGGTGCTCTGCCAATTAAGCCACGGTTCGATCCATCGATACGACGAAATTAGTGGATTACATTTGTTAACCCAATTATGCATTGGTGGCATTTTTGTGGCGGATTATGAAATTTTGGATTGTGTTTAACAAATTACAAAAATATAAAAAGTGTAACACTTCAAAGAAACATAATATTCGATTTAATATTGTTTCTCCATACAAACATTGAAACCCCGTTTCATCCCCTTAAAGAGTGAATTTTGAAAAATCCTTTCTTAGCGGATACCTACGTCAAAATAACTATCTGCATGACAAATTTCAGCGCAATCCGAAACAATATTGATTTCAGACTTTGTTACCCCACTTCACCCGTTTAGGGGTGGCATTTCGAAAAAGCCTGAAACAAGTATTTGCTAATTTATTTACTGAAGCACTTGTGTGAAGTTTCGAATAGAAAAGACTATCTAATATTGTTTCTCCATACAAACTTTGAAACCCCGTTTCATCCCCTTAAAGAGTGAATTTTGAAAAATCCTCTCTTAGCGTATTCCTACGTCAAAATGACTATCTGCATGCCAAATTTCAGCGCAATCCGAAACAATATTGATTTCAGACTTTGTGACCCCACTTTACCCCTTTAGGGGTGGCATTTTAAAAAAGTCCGAAACACGTGTTTACTTATTTATTTACTGAAGTACTTGTGCAAAGTTTCGAATAGAAAAAACGATCTAATATTGTTTCACCATACAAACTTAGAAACCCCGTTCCATCCCCTTAAAGAGTGAATTTTGAAAAATCCTTTCTTAGCGGATACCTACGTCAAAATAACTATCTGCATGCCAAATTTTAGCGCAATCCGAAACAAAATTGATTACAGACTTTGTTACCCCACTTCACCTTTTTAGGGGTGGCATTTCGAAAAAGCCTGAAACACGTATTTGCTAATTTATTTACTGAAGCACTTGTGTGAAGTTTTGAAAAGAAAAAACTATCTAATCTTGTTTCTCCTTACAAACTTTGAACCCCTGTTTCATCCCCTTAAGGGGTGAATTTTAGAAAATCATTTCTCAGAGGGAACTAACGTCGTAATAACTATCAGCATGCCAAATTTCAGCGCAATCCGAAACAATACCGATTTTCAGACTTTGTTACCCCATTTCACCCTCCTAGGGGTGGAATTAAAAAAAAGCCTCAAACACGTATTTACTTATTTAGTCACTGAAGCACTTGTGTAAGTTTCGAATAGAAAATACTACCTTAATACTATCTTATCTTGTTTCTCCATACAAACTTTGAACCCCCATTTTATTCCCTAAAGGGGTGAATTTTGGAAAATCCTTTCGTAGTATACACGCTTACGTTCTAATACAAATATACCCTCTAAATTTCTAGTCTCTACGACCAGCGGTTTAGGCTGTGCGTTGTCTGTCAGTCAGACAGTCAGTCAGTATGTCAGGACAAAGATTCTTATAGTATTAGAAGATAATGAAACTTATAAGGCAAAATTGTGACTTGTGACAAGCTGGTGATTACCACATGTTTACTTAGATAAGTAATTAGCTAAATGAGGCTAGTAAATCATTATGTAAGTGCTTGTTTGTGAAGATAATATATTTGTATAAATAATACTAATAATGTGTATGTAAATGTTATATCTGAGTAAAATGCATGTAGATGTAGTAGACACACACACAGTGGCGGCAGCGTGAGGAGGGGCGAGGGGCCATTACCCTAGATGGCATACAAAAAGGGGCAGCCACAAGCACCACAATTTCTTAAATAACAAAAATAGGATTTATATAATCCAAATAAATTGCACTTCGGGCATCATATAAGCCAAACAGTAACACGCAGCCAGCAGTAATTTTAGGTGGCGACAAATTTTTTTTATTAGTGCCTAAATTTAATTTAATATTTATTATTTATAAAAAAAATATATTTTTTAATTCTTGTTTACCCCCTCCGACTAAGCTAAATATGCTTGTGTCTGGAGTGGGTATACGTCAATAGTGCTATGGGTGGGGATCAAATTCACGACCTCTCCAACCACCAGTTCTCCGATCGCCAGTCTGACACTTTATCCATTGGGCTATTGCCGCTTAAAATTGTCAATTCAGTCAATAAATATTGTCAGTTCGTGAAATCCATGTCCATGTCCATCCGTCATGTCTATGAAAAGGGAGTGTGACATTCATAATTACTTTTATGAGAATTTAAATTACATTTTTAGGGTTCCGTACCTTAAAAGGAAAAAAAGGAACTCTTATAGGATCACTTCGTTGTCCATCTGTCTGTCCGTCTGTCTGCCTGTCCGTCTGTCAAGACCCTTTATCCCCAGAATGCGTAGAAGTATCAAGTTGAAACTTATACTAAATACTTGGGTCTGCGGTATATTTCGGCTGTGAATAAATCAAATCAAAGTTTGTGACGCATATTTTCGCATATTTTGCGATTTCACAAGGAATCAAAACTTATAGGGTTCTTCCCATTGACCTAGAAACATCAAATTTGGCAAGAAGCAAGTCAAGGTCAAGTCAAGTCTTCAAGGAAACAGACAAACATCTGGACAAAAGTATTTTTGGCCTAGTCAAAACTGCTTCGCTCGCTACCCTATCTTATAATATTTTGCTTCGTAATTGAAATAATATTCATTTTTCTTTGCAGTAAAGAGACAGCTGTTGCGGTATCAAAGTCCTATAACAGGTCTCTTCCCGGTGTTATCAACAGATCTTAGTATTGGAAGTGTTCGTGATAGTATTTATTGTGCTTCAGCAGTATGGGGCCTATATCAAGCATACAGGTTTGAAGCTATTCTGATATTAATTTTATAAAATGTGGATACATTTCTAGCTGCGCCTGCAGGGCTAGCATGGCAAGGGGACTATTTCGTCTTTCCACCTATCCATGTTTTGATTGGTGGAGAAGGCAAATTATTAGTAAAGTTTTCCGACAATTATAAACGCCCGCTGACTTTTAATCAATTCTTTTTTTAAACTTTTTAATCATCATCATTATCAGCCAATTTCCGTCCACTGCTGGACATAGGCCTCTCCCATGGCACGCCACTGAGCTCGATCTTCAGCTATTTGTTTCCAACCGCTGCCAGCCAGCTTGCGTATATCATCGCTCCATCTAGTTGGAGGGCGTCCTACACTACGTTTGCCGAGCCGTAGTCTCCACTCTAGAACTCGTTTACCCCAACGGTTATCGGTTCTGCGAAAGATGTGACCGGCCCACTGCCATTTCAGCTTGCTAATCCTCTGAGCTATGTAGATTACTTTGGTTCTCTGACAGATGACTTCGTTTCGAATTCGATTCTTCAGAGAAACTCCGAGCATAGCCCTCTCCATAGCTCGCTGAGCGACTTTGAATTGGTGAACTAGTCGCACTGTCAGTGTCCACGTCTCGGTTCCGTAAGTAATAACAGGTAGGACGCACTCGTTAAAGACTTTTGTCTTCAGGCTTTGTGGTATGGGCGATGTAAAGACTCGACGAAGTTTTCCGAATGCTGCCCATCCAAGCTGTATCCTTCTGCGAGCTTCCTTCTCGAAGTTGTTTCTGCCCAATTGCAAGATTTGCCCAAGGTAGACATATTCGTGAACAACTACGAGAGGAACTCCATTTAAGGCAATCGGTTCCGGAATAATATGTTCGTAGAACATGATCTTGGTCTTATCCAAGTTCATCCGGAGACCGATGCGAGCAGAAGAATCATCGAGGGTGGTCAGCAAGTATTGCAGGTCCTGCACGGTTTCTGCCATGGTGACGATGTCGTCCGCAAATCTCAAGTGTGAAAGGTAATTGCCATTGACATTTATGCCCGGTCCTTTCCAGTTCAGCGTTTTGAACATATCGTCTAGAGCGTTTGTGAACAATTTGAGGGAAATAACGTCCCTTTGTCTTTTTTTTATTTTTATACAGAACTGGGTAGCACTTGATCACTATCTCACCTGATGTTAAGTGATGATGCTGATGGTCTCACTCCTCGATGTAAGTGGATATGTTCAGTCTGCTGATTTTGTACTTGGACGGTCATAGTCGCGGCGTCGTATAGACCTCTCAACACGTGGACGTATCGCCAATCAACTTGGCACCGTTGCAGAGACTCCAGAACAGACCAGGTTTCAATGGAGTCAAAGGCTTTCTCATAGTCCACAAACGATAAGCACTGGGACTGGTTATACTCCTCAGTCTTCTGTATAACCTGCCGCACTGTGTGGATGTGGTCTATGGTGCCGTAGCCTCCTCGAAACCCGGCCTGCTCGGGGGGTTGAAATTCGTCGAGCCTACGAGCGAGACGATTTGTGATGAGTCTAGAAAACAACTTATAGACATGGCTTAAGAGCGAGATAGGTCGATAGTTCTTCAAAAGGGTTTTGTCTCCCTTTTTGAAGAACATAACAACCACTCTCTTACTCCATGTCTTCGGAGTTCTCCCCGAAAAGAGTACGGAATTGAAAATACGCTCATGCTGTAGTAGCGTAGGAGTTTCACCGGCTTTTAAGAGCTCCGTTGTAATTCCCTCTCTCCGGGGGCTTTTCCGTTTTTAAGCTGTCTTAGAGCCATCACAATTTCATCTAGGCTGATTTCTGGCAAATCTTCGGTATAGTGGCGGGTCAGAGTGGCTCTATGATCCTCGATGCCGGGTTGGGGAAGGGACGCTTGTGAGGTGTATAATTGGCTGTAGAAGTATTTTACTTCCCTAAGAATCTCTGGCTTAGAAGCGACGACACTCCCGCTAGAAGTGGTTAACTTCGTCAGATGGCTTCGGCCCAGCTGTTGGACAAAGACTTTTGACCCCCGGTTTTGCTCGATCGCTTCTTTAATTGAGCGTGTGTTGGAGCTCCGGAGGTCACGTCGTACCAATTTACAAAATCTTTTTATTTAGGGTCCATTGATCTGACAAAGTGACTGCAGGGTTTTCACGTCGCTTTTGTATTAGCTGCAGAGATTCCTCTGAAAGCTTGGACTTCTTGCCAGCACCTCGCGTCTCACAGAATTTTGTCCCTTCCTCCCTGAGGATTTCGACCACATGGTCGAGATCCTGGTCAACGTCAACGTCAATTGTGGTTTCCAGTGCAGCAAATCGGTTTTCCAGTTTCAGCTGGAACGTTTCAGACCCGACCACGGATTGTAGCATATTGGGTCGGAGCGTGGACTTCATTAGACAAACACGTTCAAGTTTGCAGTCAATATCTAGAGAGCCTCGGACTAAGTCGGTGATCACTGCCGGTTTTAAACCTAGTGATCACTGAGACATCCCTAAATATGCGCTTTTTGTCCGTCATAATACAGTCGATCTCATTTTTGGTCATAGCGTCGGGGCTTTGCCACGTCCACTTCCGCTGGGGATCTTTCTGGAAGAAAGAGTTCATCAGAAAAAGCCCCTCTTTTTCTAGGAAGTTGACGAGCATTTGCCCCCTATGATTTCTGCTTCCCAATCCGTGTGGCCCTACTACCGATTCGCCGCTTGTTTGTACTCCCACTTTAGCGTTGAGATCCCCCATGACAACGTTGAAGTGGGCCTTTTGGGTTGTGTGCAAGGCTTTGGAAATGTCCTCGTACATTTCCTCCACTTCATCGTCCGAGTGTGCCGAATTCGGTGCGTATACTTGGATAACCTTGAGGTTATATGCCTCTCGGTGAGTTTAATCACAAGATACGCTACCCTTGTCGACACACTGGAGATTTCTAAAACGTTGTCAGAGAGGATCTTGTGGACCAAGAACCCGACGCCGCCTTGGGATGGCTGTTCTCCCTCTTTGAAATACATAAGATGGCCTGATTCTAGGGTAACGGTGTCCTCGCCCTCTCTTCGGACTTCACATAACCCCAAAATATGCCATCTTATGTTTTTCAGCTCTTCCTCCAGAAGTGCCAAGTGTGTATCAAGCTGTAGCGTGCGTCCGTTAAATGTAGCCAGAGTCAGTCGGTTTCCAGGGTCGGCCTTCCGTCGCCCGGGGATTCTTAGCACCCCCTTGCCCCGCCGTTACCGTAACCGCCGCCTTGGTCAGGAATAGCGGGGCGACCGGGAACTGGGGGCCGTTGTGTGGTTGTGTCTGCCATGAAAGGAAGGAAGGAACTTTTTAATACGAAACAAAATCAAAACTCGGGGTTAAACTTCACCAAGCGTTTCAATTGTTGTGTTGATCTCCTGTCAGTGGCGAAAAACAGGGAAATAATTTTGTCTTTCCCCCGGGGATAAGGCCATGCTAGCCCTGCTGGTGTTCATACCTATGTGGATAACATCAATATATGATACTGTTGGTGCAAACATCTATTATATAAAGTCTTACTTTCATTTTAATATCCTTCAATCATCCCTGTAGTAATGTAAAACATGCTGTCTATATTGATGTTATTAAATGCTAAAGTAATTTTGGCTATCTTTATCATAATAAACGACGGGACTTGAATTTCGTTTGCACAAGATATCCATCTGCTGACTTAGAATGTTGAGCTTTAGCTGTACCTAAGAAACCACTGAAACTTCTCTTGCAGACGCATAGACGACGACAGAGGGAAATCACACGAGCTTGGTCAGAGCACCGTGAAATGTATGAGAGGCATCCTTGAGTGTTGGATCAAGCAGGCGGCGCGGGTTGAAGCGTTTAAAACGAGACAAAGTGCCGCTCATGCTTTACACGTCAAGTTTCACTTAACTACTGGAGAGCCGGTTCTGTCAGATGAGCAGTATCATCACCTACAGATTGATGTGGTATCGCTGTATCTGCTCTTCCTTGTGCAGATGATCACCTCGGGTTTGCAGATTATTTATACACAGGTATGTTTGTGTTTGAGAATGTTGACTCTGCCTTTAAAAGATGCACCACAGGTGTTAAGCCGTTGCTGACAATGCTCTGAACACAACATGTTGCTGATCAGTATGTTGAGAGCCAGCTGATTTTGAATGAAACCAGATTTGTTTACTGCTTTGATTTATAAACTTAAATGATAAGGGCTAATTTCACCGGTTCCTGATAATGCGTTAGATAGTTAGTTATCTGACACATGGCGCCATATAAAAGCTAAATTGTGGCTGATAGCGGTATGGAGCTAATTGCTGAGTAACGCGTTACGAAACATACAGTTGGTGTATCTTGGGAAAGGCCTACGTCCAGCTGTGGACTGACACCAGCTTATTATGATGTTGAAGAAGATGAGTTATGAAAAGTATCCAAAACTTATGAAAATGTCGCCATGGTTTGAAACACGTTCAGCGTTCTTTTTATAAAAAGATGCGTTGAATGTAATACAGTGTCATAGTTTGTTATAATTTTCAGGATGAAGTAGCATTTGTGCAGAACTTAGTTTACTATGTGGAGAGAGCCTATAGAACACCAGACTATGGCATGTGGGAAAGAGGATCTAAATACAATGATGGAAAACCTGAGATTCATGCTTCATCTATTGGTAAGGTAAAACCACAGACAATAAGAAAAGTAATTTTATACGCACTCATATCGTAAAGTTCTGATTATGAATCAAAAAAGTATTCTAATGACAGACTTTATGCATGTACAACTAATTAAATTAAAAACTTTAAAAAGTGTATCTTATTCCGTTCGTAAATATGCTTTAAATTATTTTTATAGGTATACACGTCTTATGTTAGAGATGTTGCTCCCGCGATGATTTCGTGGATGTTCAAACTTTGATAACTCACACTTAATTATATGTATTAATATTTTTATTTTGTTTATTACTAGATCGTATTATCGTTTATTAAAACATCATCTATTATGTGGTTCACAATTATAATACATTTGTGTTTGTGTACAGTTACACAGATCTGAAATGAGAGGGCCAATTTAGTTGTACCATCGATAGCACTTCAAACCTTTCTCGCCATGTTTTTATCTGATAAGATTTAGAAGAAACCTTCAAGATATCGGCCTCGACCGAATCATCAATTACGAACAGTTGAAATATTGGTCAAACGTTAGGCTATATGATATAAAAAAATATATATATAATTAAAAATGGTCTTCACTCAGTTGTGACGACACTTGAATGAACACCCGTGAGAATGGTTAATGGTTAATGAATGGAATGGTTAATTTAGCGATTAGCTAATTTAGTGTACCTTCTTCTAATAACGATGATTCACTTTCAGGCATGGCCAAAGCTGCCCTAGAAGCTATAAATGGCTGCAACTTATTTGGTGACAAAGGAGCCTCTTGGAGTGTTGTTTACGTAGATATCGACGCTCACAATCGAAACCGAAGCATCTTCGAAACTATGCTGCCTAGGGAGTCAAGTTCTAAGGTAATATAGGCACTACGAATAAATCATAAGTCAGGATAAGTAAGAGCGTTATACAAATAAGGCAAAATGAAGGCGGCAATAGCCCAATGGATAAGGTCGGACTGGCGATCGAGAGGTCGTGAGTTCGGTCCCCACCCCACCCATTGCACTATTGACGTGAACCCACTCCAGACACAAGCATATTCAGCTTAGTTGCAGGGGTTCACAAGAATACTAGTAATGTGCAACCCACATTGCGAGTACCATTCTAAACAAAAAAAAAATGACCCAACAAAAGTCGTGTCCAAGCAGGTGAGTTTAAAAGTCGTGTCCAGCGCGTCATTAGTCGGACATTTGTCTTGTTTGACTTAACTGTCATAACAGACATTGCAGTACATGCGCGAACCAATCCCTGCTTTCGTTCCGAATTTAAATCAATCTTCAAGCCAATATTTTGTAACTTCGAAAGTGATTCTTATTTTGAATCTACGTTGTTTTAGTTTGAAGGAGGGGCCACTTTTTGTGTGGAATTTGTTCTGAATTAGAGTTCCTGACTTATGATTTATTCGTAGTATAGGCATATTGGTTTTATACAGATTGAACTTTTTTTAATGTCTCTATGGCCTCCAGTTACTAAGATACAGGGTTGAGTACATGCGAACCAAAAATATATATCTGGCAAAATATTTATCAAATAAACTGGCTAAGTGCAAGTCGGATTCGCACACGTAGGGTTCCGTACCATAGCATAATCCTACTAATATTATAAAGGCGGAAGTTTGCGTGTATGTTTGTTACCTCTTCACGCTAAAATTACTCAACCGATTGCGTTGAAATTTGGTATGTATGTGGCTCTTCGTGTACGTACCACATAAACTATATCGCGGACGGTTTTGGCGGGCGTGCGTAGGCCAAAAATGACACAGGTCCGTCGCGGGAGTACTATCGCGTAGCACTCATAGAGTAACTTTTTATACTGGTAGCACTGGCGAGCGGCTCGTCGACTGGGGCCGCCGTGCGCGTCCCCCTGCACCGCTCCATGCGTCTCCGTCGCCCGGTTGTAGTGAGGTGCGTGCGGGACTAGTAATGCCACATGTAGATAGCCTAGACCCTGGAATAACACATACGATGTATTTTTGTAAAACTGCGGGGCATAGCTTAGCAAAGCCGTATTTAATAACATTGAACATAAGATTTGTATACACCTAAATAGAAATTTGTAAACACCTCTTTCTTCACAACCCAAAAGCTACACAACGACTCATATTTTACGTAATAAGATAAAATCATTTTTCATCCCATCTATTCGAAAAGTGATGGTTTGTTCCTCGATAAGTGCGCGCAATATAGCTCATTTGTGCCCTAGGGCGGGAAAGTAATTTTTAAATTTTTGGCTTATGAATGTTCTTCTATAGTGCCCGGTCTAAGGAGGTTCAATGAAATTTGTTAAGAATATATGATTTTTTTATGCTAGATAGGCAAGCGTTTGACCTATCTCACCTGATGATGAGTGATGATGCGGTCGACGATCTATCACGCTTACCTAGTAGATACCTGTTCATTCGCTATTTTTATTTAATTTTTTTATTTCATAACATTACATGAAATTTCGTGACATTTCGGGACATTACATGACATTTCGTGACATTTCATGACATTTCGGACATTTCACGACATTTTGTGACATATTGTGACATTTTATGAAATTTCGGGACATTTAATGACATTTCGTTACGTTTCATGACATTTATGTAATTTCGTGACATTTGATGCTATTTCATGACATTTTGTTACATTTCATGACATTTCGTTACTTTTCATGACATTTTATGCCATTTATGACGTTTTGTGACATTTTATCACATAAAATAAACTTGTTTGTTTAGTAGAGGAAGGAGGAATAACCGCGTCACATTATCTATTGAAGGTAATACAATTTCTTATGTGCAATGTGTCAAATACTTGGGAGTGTGGTTGGACAGATCTCTGTTGTGGAATAGGCATATTAATGAAACGCAAGATAAAGTATCTAAGTGTATAAATTTACTTAAAATCTTAGCTGGTGCATCATGGGGTATTCATCCAAAACATTTACGCAGATTATATATTTCATTAATTAGAAGCAAAATTGATTATGCTAGTTTTATTAATTATGCTTCCAAAACACATTTAATAAAATTAGACCGTGTTCAAAATAAGGCTTTACGAGTAATCGGAGGCTTTATTAAAACGACACCTATCCATGTCATGGAAAATGAATTATTTCTGCCACCTCTTTATTTAAGGAGGAAGCATTTGGCTTTAAAATTCTGTATTAAATCTCAGTCGTGGTCTTCTAATCATACAATAAAATTTTTTAATAAACTTCATAGTCAAAGCGAGACATTATATTTCCGCAGAAAAACCAAGCCGCTATTATCTTCTGTCTATAACGATATACTTAATGAAAAAGTCAATAGCAGCTATACCCTTAATATGTTTACATTAGATACTTGGGTCTCCAATATTAATACAGATTTGATTCAAACCAACATTGAATCTATTAAGCAACCGAAGCATAAGTATGATAATATTGTTTTAAAGTTGAATACCTTACACATGCTTTCGACAAAATACAACGGTTGGAATAAAATTTACACAGATGGGTCGCAAACCTCCTCAGGACGTGGTGCGGCCTTTTATGAGTCACAACGTGAAAGAATCATATAAAATTGTAAATAACTCTGGATTTTCTATAATGTTTGTAGAGCTTTTTGCTATATCTGAGGCCCTTTCATATATTATAAGCAATAACATTAAAAATGTAGTAATATTGTCAGATAGCAAAAGTGCGCTACAGCACATAACTAGCTGCACCTTTGGAAACAAAGGTTCAGCAATAGCATACACGATTTTATCGAAAATACTTGTGCTGATCTCTAGGAAAGTTTCTTTAAACATTCAATTGGTGCCTTCACATGTAGGGTTGTATGGAAACGAGGAGGCTGACAAACTAGCTAGAGATGCAATATCAAATGGTATAGAAGTCTTTTTAACACCGGAATATTCCGAAGTCTTCATTAAGCACAAGTGGACGATAACTTCGGCTTGGAAGGAGTATTTTGATATGGCATCTCTCAGCAAAGGCATATGGTATCGTACCATACAGTGTGAGCCTCCTCGTATTCCATGGTGGACAAATATTAGACTTCATCGAAAATGTATTGTTATCGCCCACAGGTTGCGATCCGGACATGTACCTTTAAACAAATTCAAACATCTTATGAGAAAGCTGAGCAGTCCGGATTGCAATCTATGCGGCAAAGTTGATGATATCTTTCATTTCTTGATGGAATGCTCATGTACCCAAAACCTCAGAAACGATATTTTCGCGAAATTTGAAATCACCTTGATGTGGGCATATTTCAGAGCATTCTATCTGATCCATCGTCAGACGCGGCTAGAATGCTCTATCTATGTGTACACAGGGTGGTTGAAGAGCGTTCGTCGTAACAAATTTTTATTTTGTAAGCTAATACGGGGCTGCCATAGCTATATTTAGCCAAAAGCCCCTAAATAAAAGTTGAATAAAAAAAAAAAAAAACAAAACATTTCAAGAAATTTCGTGACATTTATGACATTTCATGGCATTTTGTGACATTTCATAACCTTACATGACATTTTGTGACATTTCATGACATATGTGATATTTCATGACATTTCGTTACATATTTTGACATTTCGTGATATTTCGTGACATTTCATAATGAAAAGCAGAGTGTATAACTCTGCTGCAAAATTATTTTCCCTCGGCCGACGTACTTTAAATCCCTCACTACGCTCAGGATTCTACTTCAGAATCCCTCGCTACGCTCAGGATTCTACTCTAAAATCCTTCACTCCGCTCTGGATTTAAAAAAGTGGCCTCGCAGAAAAGTACTATTTTACACCCTTGTACAATCTACTATTAAAACATACAATTTCTGTGTAGATTGACAGTTCTTCTGGAAAAAACATTTGGCGCCCTCTAGTAGTCGGAACTAATTAACAGTTTTCTTCCTCACTATTTCAGGGTGTAGACGCAGCCTTACTACCGACAATATCGTTCCCAGCGTTCGCAACGCATGAAGAACACTTAGTCCAGCTAACAAAGTCTAACATACTACGACGGTTGCAAGGCAAATGTGGCTTCAAGAGATTCAGCCGCGACGGGTACAAGTGCATTCTAGAAGATGCCAATAGGAGATACTATCATGAGGGAGAATTAAAGGAGTTTGACGGCGTCGAGTCGGAATGGCCGCTGTTTTTTGTGCTGATGATCATTGATGGTGTCTTTAGAACATTACCTGATCAGGTTGAGGAGTATCAGAAGTTGTTGAAAGCTAGAATTTATATGGATGAACATGGAGGTAAGATATGTGGATGCATGATTTTTTCTTACACACATACATACAATCACGCCTTTTTCCCGTTGGGGCAGGCAGAGCCTACTTCATTGTCTCGAACATTCCAAATAATTGTGTTTGATTATTACCACTAATGTATAATGACAACTTGTAGAGTAGTAAAGAGTAAGAAAAAGCTTTTTGTTACTTCTGAGGTAGAAATCGTCGCTACGTTTTACGCCAGATTGATGAGTTAAGTTTATTTTAAATCGACTTAAAAAAAGGAGGAGGTGTATGTTCCCCGAGAACTCAAAGGCGCTAGGATCGATTTGAAAAATTCTTCTTATATTTGAGAGGGTATACTTTCCAAGTGGTCCCATTTAAATGTCATTAAGATCTGATGAGTATCTCCAGAGATATGGCGATTAGCACCTTGACGAAATTTGGTACTGAAAATGTCTAGCGCGGCATTAAGTCGGTTCTTTTAGTTTTTTAAAACGATCCTAATAATCCTATAGAACTATATATAAAATTTTAAAAGTCGTATTTAAGTCTAATATTATAGAAGCTATATCATCATCATTATCAGCCAATTTCCGTCCACTGCTGGACATAGGCCTCTCCTAAAGAAACTATAGATGAAACGTATTGATTGATTAGCTTAGCTGCCATTTTTAATTAAAAAAATAAATGTTTTGTTTCAGACCCTGTAATTCCGTGGTACTATTATGTACCTCGCGAGGGTATAGAAAATGAGCGCAGTGAACCTAATTCAGTGCGCAGAATACCTGCAAGTAAGCCACTTTGTTTCATCACACATTATGATAATATAAATATCTGTATCAATTGGATATTGGCCTTGGACACAGACCATAAACCCTCTTGATAGCTGATGAAAATAATTTATCCTAAAATCTCCAGTCACCGGCGCGGGCAGGGGGCGAGGTTTTTCTCAGTCTATGGTTGGCCGATCATACGGTTGATGTAATCAGAGTCATGAACTAGTGATGTGGTATAACAACAAGTCATAGGAATAAAATATCGATAAAATCGAACAATTTAATATATGTCTTTATTGTTTGTAAATATACGAGAAAACAATGTTAAAACAAAGGACATTGTGAAAAGAATATACTAAGCATTGTAATAAAACACAAGCTCTCTTACTGTTTCATATTTGTGTATCGATAAGTCTAAGACTGACGTATGGACGCACTGTTTCACACGCTAGTATGATAGAACGAGACAGAGACATACGAAAATACACGGAACAGAACAGGATGGATTACTGTGACTGACAGTGTTTTTCAACTAGTTGTTTTCGTCCGAGGGGATTATACGAACTGTCAACAGGGTTTGTGATCTATAGTCTTGGACATAGACCTCATTCTATATCTTTATATTTACTATGCACAAAGAGAACCAATGCCAAATGGGTGATTTTGTAAAGTATTTCGGGTGTTATACCTATAAAGCTGGACACGCGCATCCTAAGGTTTGACAATCTGTAATATGTGTTTCTAAAACTTACCATAATTGAGTATTCAGACGTGGCCGGCCTTTGGTTGTGGGTAGAACTATGCAAATACACATCTAAACACAATCAATGGCCGACCTTGGTCGTAAAAGGCAAGACTGTAGGAACGACATAACTCACCAGGCATCAATGGATGTGTAATCATCAAAAATACAAATGCTACAATCCGATTGGTTCGCAATTAAAACATTGACAGTGTCGAAACTTACGATTATTTTTAATCCGTTATCTTACTCGCGTCTTAAATTTAAAAAATGATCGCAGCTATTTGTAATAAATTGAAATAAATTTAAAAATAAAATATTTGCAGACACACCGAGCGATCACGAAAACAAAGGTAACATACATTTTGGGTGTGATTGAAGAATGATTATCTGTCTGTTTCTAACATTTTCTTTAGCATAGTTTTATAACATATTTTGTTTTCACGCTTATATTCTTCTGCTTTTATAGCGCTTCTAGTATACATTTCTACATCTACGAAACCAGTTTGGATTTGGTCAGATTCGCACCTTTTTTAAATATTTTAGCTGGATAAGGCATTTTACTACTTTAATTTAGAATATTTATGCTACAAGCCTTTTGCTAATAACTAGCTTTTATTAATCACTTGTGTAAATAATAATAACATGTACAAGATGCACAGCGCAGAAAATATCATAAACCTGGTTAAATATGATTCTAAATTATGTTCTTGACATGGCGATGGCATAATCAATATAATAATAAAAGTAGCGAATCGACCAAGTTTCTAACTTGCATAATGTCTTGGTTGATTCGTTTATACTACCAACTGCGATTGCCTTAGCTAATCACAACACGACATACTTTATTGAAGTTAAAAATGTACGATAATTTTAAAACAATGTAAATACTTAGGTAGTATTTTAGATACTTTTCTATTTTGCTTTCCTATTTAAAATATTTTATTAAACGTTTAATACGAAACTCTATGAAAGCATGGATTTTAGCGTTTAGAATTTTCGCGTAAAAACGCTTTCATAATTGAAATTTTCAGTTCTCCTTGAAATCTTGTCCGCAACTCAGTGTTGTTATATGGGTGTGTGGCCCATTTGCCACAGGGTTTAACCATTTTCACACCGAAAAAATTGTTAATAATTGTCCTTGAAATTATAACACAGTACCTATGTATAGATACGGGAGGTCTGTTCCTCTGGGCGCAGTCGATGTTCGTGCTCGCACAGTTGTTGACGGGGGGTCTACTTCATGTGAACGAGCTGGATCCTATCCGACGGTACCTACCGTCTTACAACCGACCGCGGCGCGCCGGACGGTACTCCGCCTTTCAGGTAATCTTAGATAAATGCTACATGATAATTAGAGTCCGACCGAAACTGGTTTTCCGGCCGAAACCGAAACCGAATATTCGGCCGTGGCTTCAGTTTCGGCCGAAACCGAAACCGAAACCGAAACTCACGTGGTCAAGTATAAAATTCCCTAAAATACTAAAATTTGGTGCATTTTACCCATTAATTCCATTAATTGTATTAATTACGACATGAATCCTGAGTCCTGCTCATCATCATCATCATCAGCCTGCGTCAGTCCACTGCTGGACGTAGGACTCTCCCAAGATGCGCTACTGAGCCCAATCTTCGGCTCTTCTCTTCCAGTCACTGCCCACCGCTTAACGTTTGTCGTCGCTTCACCTGGTCACAGGACGTCCTACGTTTATCGATTCGCGATCTCCACTCTAGGACAAGTCTACCCCAACGGTATTCAGTCCTGCGGCAGATATGACCAGCCCACTGCTACTTCAGTTTGCTAATCCTTTGAGCTATGTCCATAACTTTAGTTCTCTGGCTTAAATTACTTCGTTCCGGATTCGATCCCGCAGAGAAATACCAAGCATAGCTCTCTCCATAGCTCGTTAAGCGATTTTAAACAGGTGGACCAGTCTAACTGTGAGTGTCCACGTCTCGGCTCCGTATGTCATTACAGGTAGGACGCACTGGTTAAAGACTATTGTCTTTAGACACACGCAGAACCACCATGCTTCTGTTCCATGCCTGTGGAGTTCTCCCAGTGAAAGGAACGGAATTAAAGAGCTGCTGAAGCTGTTGAACTCCTGGAGCTCCTCCGGCTTTTCCATTTTTGAGTTGTTTAAAGACCATTACGATTTCTTCTTCGGGCAGATCTTCTGTAAAGTGGCGGGTTAAGGTGGCTCTAGAATCCTCAGTTAGTACGGGCCTTAAAGCATGCGATGCGTAAAGCTTGCCTTAGAAGTCTTCAACTTCCGACAGAATCTCCGACTTGGATGCGACGACGTTCCCCGTTGACGTTGTAAGCTTTGTGAGGTGGCTTCTACACAGAGATTTGACGAACACTACCAAACCCCGATTCTGCTGAATTGATTCTTTAATCAAGAGCGTGTTAAAGGATCGGAGGTCACGTCGTACCAGCTTCTTAATGGTTTTGTTGCGCACCTGGATTATTGACAAAGCTGACAATGGGTCTGTACGTCTCTCTTCCATTAGCGTAGACTTACCAGCGTAGACTTACCAGCGTAGACTTACCAGCGTAGACTTCATCAATCGGTATCTCTCGGCTTTGAAGTCAATATCCAGAGAGCCTCGTACTAATCGGTGATCACTTTCAGTATTGAACCCAGTGATCACTAAGACGTCTCTGAATATGCGCCGTTTGTCCGTAATGATGAATTTAATCTCGTTTTTAGTCACTAGAGTCCTGTCCTGTCCAAACATTAATAATTTGTCATCGCGCCTTCTTACTCTTGTAATTATTATTATTTTAGCACCATACCTACACTAATACTCCCATTTACGGTTGCTACAGAGCTATCCGAACGGCGCACGACAATTCCCGAACAGGGTCGCCAGCGTCCGCAAAAGCGTTGCCGCGAGAAACGAAGTTAGGCGAGCGTGTACGACAACTTCCGAAATCAGTTTCGGTTTCGGCAAAAGTTTCGGCCAATATTGGCCGAAACCGAAACTGCCGCCGGAACTTGATTTTTGGCCGAAACTCGGCCGAAACCGAAACCGAATTTTCGGTCGGACACTAATGATAATGTTCGGGCTACCTTCAATTATCTTTGTATAGATGCTATAGAACAGTCTTGATCCTTGTTGAGTGAGTGATCATCCGATCAGTGTGACTTTGAATAGTAGGTAGGTAGTAGTGAATAGTCACTACTAGAGCCCGCAGAGATATTTGTTACCACTGCGGTTCTACTGTAAGTTAAAATTATTTTTATTTTAATCTTACCGCGCAGAGTAAGAGAGAGAGAGATGGCGCTCGTGCGAATAGCCGCGATACAGCCGTATAGCCACATCTCGCATACTCTGGTCATCTGGTGTAGTAAAACTGAAATATCTTATTATGTTTAATACCAAGGTAGAATTTTGCGCCAATGTTGAAAATATATTACAAATGTATATGAAACAATTCACCTTATGATATTTATAGCTGAATTATTTACTTACATGCTCCATTGACAGGCAAAACCGGGATTTGTGAGTACCTCCAAGCATCATAAGCATGCGCATAACAGAAACTCTTACATCTACTGTCCAAATAATACCTATATGTCATTTCTATCTGCATGAAGCTGTTACGAAGATTAAAAAACAGTTTAATATGTAGAACAACGTAAATTAATAATGGCACAGTATTGTGTTAGTATGACGCAAATATTATCTTGTGGCTTAAATGAAATAAAATATTGTAATTGCTTATTAATATAATTATTGAAAACGTAACGAGCATGTATGAAAGCGCTCATGAAAGTGGAAGAAGCGAAAGAGGTATGTAAGGATTGTAGCATGTGGAAAGAGTAGTCTCTGTCTCTGCCTACCCCAACGGAAAAAAGCGTTATTTTATGTACATACATAAAATCACGCCTGTAACGCTTAACCGTTTACAAGCTCGTTTTGTAATCTGTGTAATTTGTATTGATGTGTAATTTACATATAAACACAGTAAATATTACAGTGCATTTACACATAATTTTTATTGAATATGCCGGAATTTAATCCTTATCTGTATTGTAATAGGGTATAGCAACGGATCTGGTGGTGCAAGTGGTGCTGATAGCGGAGTCGATGCGGCTGCAGGCGATGATGGGTACCTATGGGATACAGACTCAGACCCCACACGAAGTGGAACCTGTTCAGGTAAATTGTAACTTTTTGTAACATTATATGATTATGATGATGAGTGATGACATCTTGTCTAAAATCGGTTAACAGCGACTGCAAATATATAGGACAGGAACTGCAATAATATTCGCTGGTGAGCTCAAAATCCAATCATAATCCGTTCCAGTAGATATAACAGTCATTCAGTTTTCCTCTTTTGTTTGCAGATCTAGGGTTGCCTATTATGCAGCTGATAGACAATCAGTTCCATTTGGAATATGATTTGTACTGCGATTAGTTTGCGTTTTATACGAAAATTACGAAACGTAAATTAAAATTAGTCAGCTTCTTTAATTCCTTTACCTTTGCCATCGCGGGAAGAAGAAAGCAGATGTGAAACATCAAATACTGCGAAACTAGTGGAGCACAAATATAAAGGAGAGCGCATGCGCGTGGAGAGAGGGAATCGCTGAGTTGAGGCGGATTGAGCCGATGAGCCACGAGCGGCGCGGCCCCACGACAACAGTCAGTTTCACTCCTGTACTGCGCCATTAGATGTTTCACATCTAAACGTCATCATCATTATCAGCCGGTATCAGTCCACTGCTGGACTTGGCCTCCTCCAAGACACGCCACTGAGCCCGATTTTCGGCTCTTTGTTTCCAGTCACTGCCCACCGCTTTGCGAATGTCGTCGCTCCACCTGGTCACAGGGCGTCCTAAACTACGTTTACCGAATCGCGGTCTCCACTCTAGAATCAGTCTGCCCCACGGTTATCGGACATATTTTTTTTTTACCCTGGAAAATCCTTTATGGTACCACTCGCCCGGGGAGCGAGATTATTATGTGGTACTCACTGCCTTAAAGGCAGGATACCGCACTAAAAACCTGGGGTGAACCGTCATCCAAAGGGTCCTCTGCTGCTGTGGAGGGCTAACCTTGCTCTCCAAGGTCACCCCTCAACCGTCATGTGGGGTAGTGCAAGCCGTTGAAGAGTCCCCCGACTCTCCAACAGTTACCCCACAATGACAGAGGAGTGTGGCTCTACTTTTCGTCAAACTTACCACACCCTCTGTCCCTCTGATGACTGGTGTGCGAAGAGCAAATACCCCTACTCGCACACCGTCCACTGATCGACTCGCATGCCAGTGCCAGTGGCATGCGAGACTCCACTCTTCGACCGTCGCCGGCCCCACCAGTCGGCCCATTGGACCCCCGACCTAGTACACAAGTGCACCCTTCTATTACAGAGGAATGCGGCACGCGCTCTCCTGTGCAACGCCCCACACCCTCCGTCCCTCAAATGACTAGTGTGCGAAGGGCACATACCCCTACTCGCACACCGTCCACCACGCACGCCAGAATGGCATGCGAGAAACCCTCCATCGACCGTCACCAGCCCCTCCACTTGGCTCGAGCATATGCTCGGCCCCACCACTGGGCGGCTCCCACCAGCGAGCCCGCCCTGCTCCATCACACTGTGCCCTCTGCTAATATCAGACGGACACGCGGAGGAGCCCCTCACGTCGGAACTTCGCTATCGGCCGACAACTTAACCCAGTAGACTAGGAAAAGTTGTCGGCCGATACCCAGGGTACACGAGGAGGGTTTCCGTGACCCGCACCCCAACGGTTATTGGTCCTACGGCAGATATGACCAGCCCACTGCCACTTCAGTTTGCAAATCCGTTGAGCTATGTCGATCACTTAAGTTTTCTGGCGAATTACTTCGTTTCGGATTCGATCCCGCTGAGAAACACCGAGCATAGCCCTTTCCATAGCTTGCTGAGCGACTTTAAATTGGTGGACTAGTAGAACCGTCATCTTAACTTGTTATGTTAACTTTTAATTAATAATGTTTCATACTATAGGTGTGCAGTTCAACTCAGCTGGTTCACGTATACCGAGAGTTGGGTGTGGCGTCTAAACTGAAGCTCACTGGTCGACCTATCAGGCCTGTGGGATCTCTGGGGACAAGCAAGGTAAAAAAACATTTTTCCGTGGCACTTTGTTGTTGATATTGTCTATATTATATACCATATTCTTCTGTTATTTTCCAATGATAGCTCTAATCCAGACTAATATTATAAAGAGAAAACGTATTTAAACGAGTTCAACTTTTGAGATGTCTAATCACGAAGCAAGTGCATCGGTTTCAATGTAGCGGAAAATATCGTTTGCGCGATGCAGGATCTCATACATTTAGGCAATATTTAAAGGAGAGCTACTAAAATCTGCGCTAGCGTCATCTCTGGGTTTTATGTATCCTTACTAATATTATAAATGCGGCAGTAACCCTGTCTGTCTGTTTGTTAGGCTTTAACGCCAAAACTACTGAACCGATTTAAACGAGAATTTGGTACATAGATAGTGTTTCTTCTCGTCATTTTTAAAGCTAGAAGCTTGAAACATATTTTTGAATTTAAAGCTATATTATCAAATGTTGGTAGATCTATAGAGTATGCGGGATGACGGTGCTGTGCTATCCGCTGATATTCGAAGTGTCAGAGTTCTATCTGTACAGAGACATGGCCTTGCTTATAGACGATATCAAGACTGAGCTACAGTTTGTTGGAAAGTAAGTTAATAGTTACTATCTTTGATATCTTTACACCTGTAGCTTCGGACCGCAACTAGATAAGTAATTTATTTTTATATTTTTTTAATTTATTCACATTACTGAACCATATAAGTTTGTGACACCATATCTTGTGCAGTATTGTTTCTTGAAGTCTACACTTTATATTTTTGGTTTCATTTAATCATCATCAACAGCCTATATTCGTCTATTGTTGGACATAGGCCTCTCCTATTTTTATTTACCAATCTATAATTAGTAAAAATGCGATCAGGAAGTTTCGTCGCTCCATTGCTGTGACTTTGACCCATCTTTACGACTTGCAGTTACAAAAACTTGACGAATTTTAAATCTCGACACTGGCTAAAATAAATACCACTAATCGTATGGAGCCATAATGAAACAAAAAAACATCGTGTGATTTTTGCATAGACGTAATATAAAATGACTGTGCAAAACGGCCCTGATAAGACCGACCTAGAACGGAGTTTGACCTTTTCTTTTTTATGAACAACTTATATATATTGTTACGTGCGGGGTGGTATTAAAATGCCAATCCGATGAGATGAACGTTTATTTCCACTGATCACTAGGTTAGCACAATGTTCCACAGTAGTTTTCCAAATCGTCTTGCACAATTATCAAAAGTCCGTTAACACTCACTATTTATATTTGTATTTATCTAGATTTTTCCAGCATCCAGTAGACACAAAAGATGTTCAAAACAGAGCAATAAAAATCACAAAAAATACGCGGATTTCCTTTAAACATCTGATGAAAACAACTTTACCATACATGCTAATTTTATCTCTAACGACTTAAGAATAAGGTTCAATCTTAACTACAAAACTAGGTACATTGACTAGGGTCGGAATTCCAAGAAGGTTACTTTTATGACGGTCGGGTGTTTATGGCGGGTAATTAGTCGGATGTAATAAGTCTATTTTTTTCCCACGGTTATTTGTTCTCTAGAACGTTCTGGCGTAACAATATACTATACATATAGTACGAGGCATGCCTTTTAAGTTTTGTCGTTTGAAGAAAAAAACACAACTAGAACTTTATAGTACTTTTTATTGTTTTTCAATGTATTCACCACGTAGCTTAATACACTTTTCCATTCGATCAAACCAGTTATTATAACATTTATTCCACTTTAAAGTGGGGTGTTCAAAATGGCTGACTTGAAAGCGTCGACTGCTTCTTCACCGGACTGGAACCTTTGACCACGAAGACTTTTCTTAATTTTAGGAAATGTCAAGAAATCGTTAGGGCCTTAGTCAGGACTGTATGGAGGATGGTCAAGAATTTCTACTTTTTCATGCTTCAAATACTCAATCGTTCGACGAGCGCTGTGTGAGCTTGCGTTGTCGTGGTGCGGGATGATGCGTCGCTTTGAGTTAGATTTTCGAAGTTCGGCGAAGACTTGTGGTAAACTAACTGTGGTATACCACTCTGCGTTAACCGTTCCACGATCTTCAAGTGCAATAGTCGCTACATGACCGGTTTTTCCAACGAACGTGGCCACCATCTTTGAAGTGCTTCGAGAACGAACCACTTTAGTCGGCTTTGGCTCATCTTGAAAGACCCAGATTGTAGATTGCTGCTTGGAATCAGGATCGTAGGCATTGATCCAAGATTCGTCACCACTGATGATGTCGTAGACGTGATTTGACTCTCCTCGGTTGAACCTTTGCAGAGTTTTCTTACACCATCGGACGCGGGCCGCCTTGTGATCGTCGGAAAGCAGATGCGGTATCCAACGGCAAAACTAGTTGCTTTTTCACACCAAGCGCTTCATGCAAGATCTTCTGAATGGTTGTCCCTGAGATGCCTAATAGAGCCTCTATCTCTCGATACGTCACATGACGATCTTCTAGAATTATTTGTCTCACAGCAATGATGTTATCTTCAGTGAGGGCGGATTTTGGGCGTCCTTCGTGAGATTTGTCACTAGTATGTCTACGCTGAAATTCTAAATACCAGCGTTCGACAGTCCGCAGACATGGGGCTTCATCACTGAACACAGATGTTAGCTCTTCAAAACA
This sequence comes from Cabera pusaria, assembly GCA_954871355.1. Classification (NCBI taxonomy): domain Eukaryota; kingdom Metazoa; phylum Arthropoda; class Insecta; order Lepidoptera; family Geometridae; genus Cabera; species Cabera pusaria. The sequence continues at coordinate 22,030,757 of OX940887.1, forward strand.
CTGAAGCCGTGTCAGGCCTCTTCTAAAGTTGTAGAAAATTATTGCACGAACATTTTACTTAGAAAGATTCATTTTCGTCCTTGACCTGACAGATTCCAATCAACGCTGTGACTAAACAATAGCATTAATCCTAATACTTTCAACTGTTTTGAGATTTAAGGTGGAAACGCACTAGAGCGGCGCAGCAGCGGCGCGGCGGCAGAGCGGCGCGGCCAGAAAAATATTCTTTCCACTGTTTTCTAAGAAATAAGACGCACTACGCGGCGCGGCGCGGCGTAGTTGCCTCCTGGAGAATATTTTGCCGCATCGAACCGCGCCGCGCCGCTCCGCTGCTGCGCCGCTCTAGTGCGTTTCCACCTTAAAAATTTAAACACATTCGAATGTAGAACAGTCCCTAATTCAAAATTGCCAGGAAACATGGAAACGACAGAACTTAAAAGGCATGCCTCGTATAAAACATATATAGCACTAGCAGGTTGTTAGACAAGAACACACTCCCACTGTCTTTCAATTGGGCCGTTTTGTTCTACAAAGCAATCACAACCTTATTGTTAAAGCATACAGATTAAATTGAAATGGTCAAAACATCTGCAGTGCACCATCCTTTTATATTACGTCTATGGATTTCTGTAATCAGGTACTGGCGTCTATCAGGGCGTCCCACAGTGTGCCTGCTAGTGCGAGAGGAGCACATGCGAGACCCTCACTTCAAGCAGATGTTGGATCTATTCGCGATGTTGAAGAAAGGACATTGCGACGGTGTCAAAGTCCGCCTCGGTCGGCTGCAGAACTTAATCTCTAGCTCTTGTATGGGTAAGTTATATTTATGGTACCTACTATGGAATGTGTTCTTTTTTTATACCTTACATTTTCCTTTTGATGTGACAACGTCTAATAAATCGATGAATGCCGGCTGCATGCACGAAGTTGTCTCGTTACGCTTATTATACGCTTGCGCCAATTTTATCAATGTTTTGTCACGTTAAACTATCGTCCGTAAACCAACTTTACAGACAACCAATTTTTTTTAAGTTATTTGTGTGCGTTTTTCCTTTGTCCTAAAAATAAAATCTTTTTTGACGGTATTTTATAAGAATTTACAGGAAGTTAATGCATTGTATTTATGTTTCACCTGACTTGCTATCAAAAAGTAGCTTATCAAGTTATCACCATCAAGGAAAAAAATCTGCCGCCATAACCTTACGGTGTCCCGGCAGCACATAGCCCTTTGGAATCAGATCAATCTATGCCTAGCGTGTTCGCCATCCTCGACCACAACATCGCTTACCACCAGGCGAGATAGTGGTCAAACGCTAACCCATCAGAAATAAAAAAGATTAACAACACAATTTGTAGTCTATCATCACACGATGTCAGGCTGTGGTAGAAATCTTGATTGTTAAATTTAGCGCCTAGAATAGCTCCTTACAGTCCTTTCAGAAGTACAGAAGTATTTGGTAGTAGGTGACTTCATAGTGTCTACTCATGAATTATTAACGTACCATACCATCAAATTTACTATTATACCATTTTTATTCCGTTTTGGTCAAGTTGAATTGACTCTTGTCACGAGAACATACCTTGCACACAATATTGTTTTAAGTGACATTAATTCGATGGTTTCCCAGAACATCTGGACTTCATGAGCCAAGGCGAGTTTCCTTCCGAGATGTTCACCCAGTTCCGTCAGCTACAACACGACTACATCGGCTACCAGTCTCTGACAGACGTGCCGCGTACTCTCACATACCGCGAGGAATTCCTCAGCTATGACACGTACAAACACAGGTACAAACTAAGCATTGGTAAACCGCGCATGCGCCAAGTAAACCCGCGAAATAAAATTCAAACTAAAAACTCTTTTGGTCGATCCACAGAGTCAGTCATCAGAAATAAAGTTATTTTATAGCATTATTTTGTTAATAATAAAACTTATTTAAGTTGTACATGCATAAAGTCTGTCATTATGCACTATTTTTTAATTCATATTCAGAACTTTAGGATATGATTGTAGAAGATAATCCAGTTTTATTTAATTGCATTTCAATTTTAGGGATATCTTTTTCATTACGCTACAAAATGATCCTGACACGTCGGAATTCGAAACAAACTAGTGCGCGACCGTGCCTTTTTTTTCAGGTGATATAACAAAGGGGATCGCATGCCTCATCCTTATCGCGTTTATCAGGTTATCAGGTAGGCGTTACAGAACGACTAATGTCCTTAGAACTTGCAGCAAACATAACCAGTAAATCATCTTCGATGTTATCACGCAATCGTGGTCTTCCACCGTCTTTACGCGACTCGTGAACACTACCAGTAACGAAGACGCGGTTATGACGACCTTGAGATGAAAGCTCCGTTGGTACTGGCTCACCTAACCGAACTTCATAGTCTCTGCGAGCAACTGCGTAGTTAAAATTACACTCAATTCTTCCCAAATTACGTACTAAATATGAGTACGACAAGAAATGAGTACGACATTCCAAATTGCTCCCTACACGAATCTCGAAAATGCCAACCGGACGTCCGAGCCGAAGCAATATCTACGCGGAACAGCCCCCTGGACAATATCCAATTTCTGTTTCCATTCACGCTAATGCAAGTTCAAAATGTATGGCAATGACATTTATTTTTCCGCAACAAAGTTGTCATTCATCATGAATAGAAACAGAAATTGAATTTTGTCTAGGGGGCCGGAATCGCGAGTGACGCAAGCCGCGGCACGCGTGCAAGAGATAGAACTCTAGTACAACAAGTATACATTGTAGATCAACCCCGGACGTGGTGTCAGCTCTTCGCGGCACAGATAATATCTTCGCTCAGTGCCAGCTGTGGGGCATTCTAATGGAGCGGGAGGGACCTATGTATGAGGTATGTTATTCAATTTACTTCAAATTAAAATATACATCCTCAAGCGAAATCATCGCTTAGAACTTTTTTTATGGCAGACAGGCAAGCGTTTGACCACTATCTCACCTGATTTTAAGTGACGATGCAATCGACGATGTAGCACGCTTTGCTAGCAGAGATACCTGTTACATTTTTTGTTATTTTTTTTAATTTATTATAGTCAAGCGTTTGACCATTATCTCACCAGGTGTTATGTGACGATGTGGTCGACGATGTAGCACGCTTGGCTAGAAGATACCTATTCACTCGCGACTTGGAAGAACCCCAGATGGTACCTTTCCGGAAACACAGACTCAGGCGAGGAGTTCCATCCAATCGCTGGCGGTACGTATGACAAATGAAGAAGCAAATCGGTTCGTTCGGATTGATGTAATATCCACCACCATTCACTCGCCATTTGAAGGCCCTGGTTGTTGTAATGAATATAAATTTAGATCCAAAGACCATACGTAGAGGGTGCTTCAAAGTGAAACATGCATTAAAACGGCATACAGCATACTAGCTGATACCCGAGCCTTCCTTCACGTACATCAAGAATTTAGTAGCCTATTTCCATCCTGATGCTAAATATCATATCTCCTTGCTAAATTTTTGTAAGATTAGATCGTCCGTTTAGGCGTGATTAAGTAACAGCCAGAGTGACACAGTTACAAACGTTTATATACTATTAGTATGGATCTAGCTTACTAGTGACTTATAGCCTATATGGTATCTGTGATCTGAATATCGGTAATTACGTACCAACGGTTAACACCGTCAAGAAGACTGCCGCTAAATTCTATAAGCAGTGTTCCGGTAGCGACGGTCGTTTAACCAGTCATAACAAAAACGGGATAATAACAATTTCGATGATGCTGTGATATACCTGTAAAAGCTATAAACAAAGATGGTAATTCACAGGTAGGCGGCAACACCGCCTTAGAATCATTAAAGTCGCTGTACCAAAGTGCGGGCGTGCTGCGACACTGGCGCGCCGTGCGCTACTGCTCCTCTCTGCTCAACCACACCGTCGACTCCATCAGTCCGTTCATTACAACGGTGCTGGTCAACGGGAAACAGGTACATCGCTTTTGATATCATCTTGTTATAGTTAATGAGTCGTTTTCATTTATAATGCCTAAATTTAAAACCACCGACTGAATTTATTATGTAAAATTTATTCATTGGCGAGTTGGCGTCCGCCGTCAAATTGCTACGAAAGTTGCTATCGTAGGCTCATCAACCAAAATAGAGCTGTTGGCGCGGGAAAGCTTACTTTGATGATGAAAGTGGTTTCTTCCTGCACCTTGATTTAGTCTTGGAGTTTGTGGCTTGAATTTTGCCTCTTCTTAGGCTGATGTTATATATGCGCTGATGCGTTCCTCTTGATTTTCGTTCGGCAAGTGACCGAGACGATGGCGGATGTTGTAGTGATGTGGTCGTTCATTAGTGAGGTGACCGTAGTCGATAAATCGGCCGATAGTCGATTGTAATTTCGGGTGTGAGAGGGTACGATTAAATTGTTTGGTGTGTGAACAGAGCTGATAATATTTAAACGGCTGAACGGATTTTCATAAAGCTAAGAACACTATCTATGAAGACACCTATCAAACAAAAAAAACAAATCGGTTCAACCGCTACAATGGCACAGAAATACGCACAGATACACAAATACACACGTCAAACTTATAACATGCTTTCTTTTTGCGTCAGGGGTTAAAAAAAGAAAATAGTTCCACTACACTCTCTAGGCCTTTGATGTCTGTCTGTTATGCTGTTTGTATATTATTTTTTTTAGCGAAAATAGTTCGTTGCAAATGGCGAAATAACTAGTTCGTTGCAAATGGCGAAATAACTATCTATAACTATTATACCCCTTAAGGGGATGAAATGGGGGTTCAAAGTTTGTATGGAGAAACAAGATTAGATAGTCTTTTCTATCCGAAACTTCATACAAGTGCTTCAGTACAAAAATAAGTAAATACGTGTTTCAGTTTTTTTTTAAATCCACCCCTAAGAGGGTGAAATTGGGGTTACAAAGTGTGAAAATCAATATTGTTTCGGATTGCGCTGAAATTTGGCATGCAGATAGTTATTACAACGTTAGTGCCCTCTGAGAACGGATTTTCCAAAATTCACCCCTGAAAGGGATGAAACGGGGGTTCAAAGTTTGTATGGAGAAACAAGATTAGATAGTCTTTTCTATTCGAAACTTCATACAAGTGCTCGAGTAAAAAAAAAGTAAATACGTGTTTCAGGTTTTTTTTAAATTACACCCCTAAGAGGGTGAAATGGGGTAACAAAGTGTGAAAATCTATATTGTTTCGGATTGCGCTGAAATTTGGCATGCAGATAGTTATTACGAAGTTAGTTTCCTCTGAGAAAGTATTTTCCGAAATTCACCCCTGAAGGGGATGAAACGGGGGTTCAAAGTTTGTATGGAGAAACAAGATTAGATAGTCTTTTATATTTGAAACTTAACACAAGTACTTAAGAAATCAATATTGTTTCGGTTTCGCTGAAATTTGGCATGCATATAGTTATTTTGACATATTTACATATTTGGTTAAGAAAGAATTTTTCAAAATTCACTCTTCAAGGGGATGAAGCGGGGGTTCAAAGTTTGGATAGTCATTTTATTCGACATTTTACACAAGTGCTTCTGTAAATAAATAAGTAAACACGTATTCAGACTTTTTCAAAATGCCACCCTAACAGGATAAACTGGGGTAACAAAGTCTAAAAATCAATATTGTTTCGGATTGCGCTGAAATTTAGAATGCAGATAGTTATTATGACGTAGGTATCCGCTCAGAATGATTTTCTAAAAATTCCTCCCGGATATGGTACGGGGAATCATATTTTGTATGGCGAAACAAGATGAGATAAAGTACGTGTTGTAGGATTTTTCGAAATGGGGTAGGCAACAGAGTTTGAAACTTTGGGTTTTTTGGGTTTTATAAATATGAATCCCAAATTGCCTTAGTCACGCGATAACATGAAAACGGGTGAACCGATTTGGCTAATTCTTTTTTCATGTCTTTATTGATAGAATCGTTTTTACAAAAGAATCTTTTAACGCGCGCGAAGCCGCGGGACACTTATAGTAATATTATAAATGCGAAAGTAAGTGTGTGTGTGTGTGTTTGAATGTTTGTTACCACGTTTCTCGATAACCACTTACCATTTTTAATGAAATTTAAAACGTAGATAGTGTAAGTTCGAACGTAAGACATAGGCTAATCTTATTTTTGAAAATCATCCCCTAAAGGGGTTAAATAGGGTGATAAAGTTTCTATGGAAAATTTTATTCTTTGGGCCGATTTACTCAAAATTCCATACAAATTAACCTTAAAACAAATAATGATATACGTGTATTTCATTGTTTCAAAACCACCCCTAGGAAGCTTGCAAAACTTTTCTTTGTCAAAATTATAAAAATATCTGTACTATTTTCACGTATTCCTTTGTCCGATTCACTCAACACTCGGTACAAATAAACCTTAAAACAAAATAATGAGACACGTGTTTTTTATTTTCCATCTACCCCTAGGGGGTGTGTAAAATGAATTTTGTTTAGTAAAATCATAGAAAATCCAGTCATGTTTGTTTCGACGTATCTCCATAACTAATTACCCGATTTCAATGAAATTTGAAACGTAGATAGTAGGTTTTGCATTACATATAGGTTAATTTGATTTTTTAAATTCAACCCCTGAAGGGGTTGCTTAAGTTGATATTGAGTTTCTATGAAAAATGTTATTCCTTCACTCAAAACTCGATATAAATAAAACTTAAAACAAATAATGAAACATGTATTTTTTATTTCTTTCAAATCTATCTCTATGTGGAGCGAAAATTTATTTTTTTCTGGAGAAATCATAGAAAATACATTCATGTTTGTTTCCACGTATCTGCATAACTACTAAATCGATTTTGATGATGTTGGAAATGTAGATAGTGTAGGTAGGTCCTGAAATAAAACATAATAAGGCACTTTAATTTTCAAAAATCATCCCCTAAAATGGTTAAACAGGGTGATAAAGTTTCTATGGTAAAATTTATTACATACTTGGTTTGATTCACTTAACATTCACGTGCAACATGAAATTCGTAAACATGTATTCCCCGGTTCCGTTCACTATGTAGGGAAATACAGTTTAACGTAAATAATTAAATCTGTATATATATAAACAGCAAACGGTACTGACTAACTGACTGATCTATCAACGCACAGCTCAAACCACTTAACGGATTTGGCGAAATTTGGCATGCAGATATTTGTTATGAGTTATGACGTAGGTATCCGCTAAGAAAAGATTTTCCAAAATTCACCTCTTAAAAGGATGAAACGGGAGTTCATAGTTTGTATATAGAAACCACATAAGATAGTCTATTTTACTGTAAACTTCACATAAGTTCTGTAAATAAATAAGTAAATATGTGTTTTAGAATTCGAAATTTCGAATTTCGAGATTTCGAAATTCCACCTTTAAATAGCGTTCAAACAAACAAAACAAAGTCTGAAAATAAATATGATTTTTTGGTCTTTATAAAAAGTCCCTATTTCCCTTACTCACCCCATAACTTGAAAACGATAATGGCTTATTCAGTTTTTATGTGTTTTTACGAAAAAAATTAAATAAATGACTGAAGTTATTATAGTGGGCGAAGCCGCGGGGCACTGCTCGTAAACGATAAATAAACAAGTTCAACTACTATTTTTACCCACGACGGAACGGGACGGTATATGCGTTTGGGGTGAGAGGATGTTTGTGTGTGCAAATCCATGTTGCCATTTTTCTCCAAAACTATTAGTGCGATTTTGATGCAGTTTTCAGTTATGGGTTGGGGTTTGATTGGTGCATGTTCTTAGATAGGTGTTACGGTGACAACTCACCAGGGGGAGCTGCAGCAAACATTGTTTGTGCAAATCCATGTCGCCATTTTTCTCCAAAACTACTAGTTCGATTTTGCCTTTAAACGGTTCGTAATTAATCAGTGGTGGTTCTTAAACAGATGTTATGACGTTAACTTTCTGAAGTACGCTGTCGTGGGTGTTTATTCAAAATGTTGATGTTGTTACTTGTATTTTATAATATTTATACATTCGGTCCTTTTCTTTTGAAGTAATTTGTTTAATTTGTTTTGTAAAGTTTGGTACAATAATATCCTCATTCGCAGTTGACGGTGGGTGTGATAGGCCAGAAAGAGACGGTGTTCGACAAGCCGATGACCCCCGGAGAGATCCAGTCTGTGATGTACTCCACCATACAGCCGTATGACGTCATCGGAGCTGTCTTACAGCAGGTCAGTTGAAACTATACAGGGACCACTGCTGTAGTAGGAGAATGGTCGGCTTTGACGCCAGAGGTACCGAGTTCAATCCCCGCCGTGTACCAATAGATTTTACCATCGAAAAATGTATGTGCGCTTTTCGCAGGCCCTACGGTGAAGGAATAACATCGTTAAGAAACCCCCAACCCCCGCATGGTAGTAGTACACTATCTACTGCGCGCCTGGCCAGCTACCACTCTCAAGTTAGAAAATCTGTCGCCAAAAATCTAACTTATGTATTCCGGCAGCTATCTTTGAGAGCCAGTTCCCATTCTAGGCCTAGCGTGCTTACCATCTTCGACCGCATCATCACTTACCAACAGGTGAGATAGTAGTCAAACGCTAGCCTATGTAGATATAAAAAAATAAATTTTGCCGTACTATACTTTTTATTACGTCGATCGATAATATGATTAGCACCTAAATCCAACCCTGGAGCTATCAAAAGTAAAATAAATAGTTGGAAGGAAGTATGGTTAATTATAAAACACATTATTTTGAAGGAAATAGTGCTGTACTGCGGCCGACTGATCGGCACGAACCCGGATATGTTCCGCGGCGTACTGAAGATCCGCGTCGGATGGGTGCTGGAAGCTCTGCGGATATACTTGCGGATATTCCCAAACGAAATCCGTGCTAACGCTGAACTGGCGGACTTGTCTCCGTACAAACTTCGGACGTTGCTCATCACTGTGCTGACGGTGTCTGATTGGGCTGATGAGCGAGGGTATGCACTTACTTTGTTAATTACAACCTTATTGTCCCTGTTATAAGGTTATAAGGCTCAAAGCAGGGCTGTAGGGGTGTGTATATCAATTACGCCAACAAAGTAGTAAAATAAAATTTTGGTAAATATTTTTTTAGGGTAGCTATAAAAAAAATTCATCCCTTAAGGGTTGCTGATACTATTTTTCGATTTTGATTTTAGGCCCCCCCCCCCCAGCCCACCTCCCTCCAAAAGCTAAACTGCTAGCTTGAAAAATCTGGGAAAATTCATGATGATATTGAATTTCATGAACTTAAAAGTATAGTTATAGCGGTTAAGATAACTTTATTAGTTTAGCAGTAATAGTCGTTGAACTTGGGTGTTGGATAATTATGTTAAATATTATACTACTACGGAACCCTACACTGCGCGTAGCCCGACACGCACTTAGCCGGTTTTTATGGCGGCGCGAGCTGCAAAGATACGAGGTGGTTACTGTTACTGCTAAGCGTTAATCCCCTCTAAGCAGATAATGAGGCCAAGCGATTGGTCAAAATTGCGCTTAAATAAATAATCTAATAGTTTAATTTTTTGCTAAGTGTGGATCCACGCACAAGTATATTTATGCCTACAGGTTAAGATTTTGTTAAAACTAATAAAATCAATGTTTTGTCCAGTTTGACGCCCCTACAAAGAAGACAGTTAGAAGGTTGCCTGTGTCGCGTGCCCAAACACTTCTACATACAAGTGTGGGACATTCTACTACGGACACCCAAAGGAATCGTCGTGCAGGTAACGTTCCTTTAAATATTTACACAATTCATTGCAAAAGGTCAGTTTACTAGTTTCTGGTATGAACTTATCTGACAGATTTTTGACAGCTTCTATATAGGCGTCATCTGTCAGATGATAAACTATCTGTAATTTATCATGAATCGATGAAAATGGTCCTTATATGTCAATAAATATCTGAAACATTATCTTATTCGTTAAATTTGTAGTTTTCGGTTTTAGTTTTGTAGTAGTTATCTGACACAACGCCATATAAGAGCTGTCAAAAATCTGTCAGATTTCTTCATATTAGATATTTCTTATCATCAGAGATTATTAGAGATTTCTTCATAGCGCTATCAGGAACCGGTGAAATTGGCCCTAAAAGTAAAAAAGTTTCTTTACCGCCTTACTTACCTTCTACGAGTACCATATCTTGTGTGTACGTAATAGTAGATTGTATACCAAGGGTGCAATATAGTACGTTTCTGCGAGGCCACTTTTTTGAATCCAGAGCGAAGCAAAGGATTCTAAAGTAGAATCCTGAGCGTAGCGAGGGATTTAAAGCACGTCGGCGAGAGAAAATAATATTGCAGCCGAGTTTTACACTCTGCTTTTCATCCCCTATAAAATAGCAATTCAAGAGCATATTATTGTATTGTAAAAGACGCTGACTAACATAAACAAACGTAATAAACCAATGAATACATACAGTTTCCGATAAAAACTTCGCACTTTTTGCAGTTTTCACCCGATTAACATTTTACCCTTAACTCATTGACATATTATACATATTACATAAGGACATGAAATACCTACAGAAAAAAGGTGCATATCTAAACCTAAAACGTATGCCATTAATTGTCCATTGGTCCATTGCTAGGATTGTGTCAATCAAGGTCATCAATGGACCAATGGACAATCAATGGCAGTCATTTTAGGTTCCATTATGACTTTTAGGCACTTTTTTTTTAAGTTATATCCATACAAGCAAATGTATCGCGGCACCTCGATGTTTATATGTATTTCCTACTCCATGGTTAAATGTGTTATTATGACAGTCTGTGACCACAGATTAAAAATGCCAATAATTCTAGCGCTTATTTTTTCTTTTTCTTGGCCACCATAATATATGTGTATGGTGCCTTTTGCGCGCTTAATTTTTTTTTATTTGTTTCCCCGTCTATTTGACTTAGCGGCATTTTTTTTAAACTTAATTAACGCCGTGCGCTCTCTATTTAATAGGACAGTAACATTTCCCGTACAATATTATTATTGAACCTCCTTAGACATGGCACTATATAATTTTCTTCCTATCACCACTAAGACTGCGTTAGCACAATCTCTTCTTTTGCCTATACTTGATTACGCAGATGCTTGCTATCCAGATTTGACCGAAGAGCAACTTGATAAGCTAGAAAGACTGCAAAATGTCTGTATCCGATTCATTTTCGGTCTTCGGAAATATGATCATGTCTCCGAATTCCGAAAAAGGCTCAATTGGTTACCTATCCGCCTTCGCAGGAACATGCATATCCTTTCTTTCCTTTACAATATCCTATTCCTTCCTACGACTCCACTTTACCTAAAAGAGCGCTTCGAATTCCTCCACCTTACTAAACCCCACCCCCTTCGATCCCAGTATACGCTTCAATTGAAGACACCTCAACATCACTCCACGTCACTTTACTACAACAAATCTTATTCCATGCTAGCTGTCCGCCTATGGAACGAACTTCCTGCAACAATAAGACAAGCCCAATCTCCACAAGCTTTTAAAAATATGGTTTTTAAACACTATTTTTCCCATAGTTGATTTTATAACTTATTTATTAAGGTATATGTATCTATTTTAATAATATCTATTTAGTTACAATGTATATGTATCTATGTTATGTATTATGTTTGTTTATATGTGTAAGTATTAATTTTAAGTATATTCATATATATGTTAACTTATAGCTGCACACCCCCGCAATATTATAATTTAGAAATCCTCTCCATCCAAAGGTTGTCTGGTAGAGATCGCTCTAAGCGATAAGACCGCCCATTGTACTACCGATATGTTATGTTCTTCTGTTACTTTTGTTTGTTTTTTTGTTCTTGGTGTGCAATAAAGTATTATTCATTCATTCATTCATTCATTCACTATAAAAGAACAGTCAAATTAAAAAATTAGTTTCCCGCTCTAGGGCAGAAATGACCTACTTTGCGCGCACTTATCGAGGACCAAACCATCACTTTTCGAATAGATGGGATGAAAACATTATTTTTTAAACTTTTCTTCTTCTAGGGACACTCAATCCCAGCGGAACCTACGCTCGTGAACATGTCACGTTCCGAACTATCGTTCGCTCTGCTAGTAGAGGAGGCGCTAGTGGGAGTGACGTCACCGGGCCGCAGACAGCTGTGCGTCGAGCTGCTGTGTGTATGTGCCGCCATCCTGCGACGGAACCCGGAGTTGTATCTACAACAACCGCTCCACTTGGATAAACTATTGGATGACGCGGATCTTACTTACGCGAAGGTAAGTTAACATACAACTATCGTTGGATCTACTAGTAGAGGCGGCGCTAGTGGGAGTGACATATACTGCGACGGAAAACATAGTTCTACAACAACCACTCCACTTAGAAAAACGAGGTGGATCTAACTTACGCGAATGTAAATTAACATACAATACAACTATCGCTAGATCTACTAGTAGAGGAGGCGCTAGTGGGAGTGACACCACTTTCGATGTTAAGTGACGCTATACAAACACGATTTCAACATAGACCAAGTTGGACTCAGGCTTGTCTAAAACTAAAAGACGGCAGTGAGAATAGATGAGGTACTGGTAAATTGACTTTAGTTTAATCTACTTGTTATATCGCAAATATAAAAAGTCGCCTTTCAAACTGGGTACTATTGTGCGGAAAGACCATTGATTTCAACTAAATATATGCCGTAGTTTATCCTGCGTAAATACCCCAATTTAGTAACAAATAAGTACAACCCTTCGCAAATAAGTGCATCCCACCAAAAACATGTTCATGTATCATTATACCAATTGCCAAGACGAGACGGGCCACCACTACCGTGCCCCAGATAAGCGCTAATAAAGTAGTGATGATATATATACTTGTTTCAAGTACATAATTTCGATATACATACGAAACATAAGTACCGAATCTTATAATGATAAAAAAATTCGAATAGAAGAGTTAGCTATGAAACCGCTTAGCTGAATCACTATATTTTCTACATTTCAACCGTCAGTAGTACCGATGTATATAGATTTTACTATGTACCAGGACAGCGGCTTTCAATAATTTCAATTTGATTACCCAGTGGTTTATTGGGAGAATGGTCGGCTTTGACGCCTGAGGTACCGAGTTCAATTCCCGCAGTGCTTCAATGGATTTTTCCATCGAAAAATGTATGTGCGCTTTTCGCAGGCCCCTTCGATGAAGGAAAAACATCGTTAAGAAACTCCTAGCCCCTCGAATGGTGTTAGCTATCATGGCTGGCCAGGCGGACACTAGATAGAGTCCTAGGACTCTATCTAGTGTCCACCTGGTCAGCTACCACCCTCAAGTTAGAAAGTCTGTCGCCAAACATGAAATGTGTTCCAACTTACCAACAGGTGAGATTGTGGTCAAACGCTAGCCTATCAGATATATAAAAAAATTATCTTGTGTGTGTGTCAATTTGCAGGACAGCGGCATATCTATGCAGGACGCGGAGGTGTCCCCGCTGACTTGCGCGCCGCCCCAGGTGTCGGTGGGGTACCTGGCGCGGGCCGTCGTCAACTCCGTGCTGCAGGGCGCCGCTACTGACCTCATGTCTTCCACGCATCCCTCCTGTCTCGTCTCATAATCTCCCAAACATCATCATCCTTGTCAGCTACATCACTCCGACGCTCTCACTCTTCTTAACGTCAACAAATAAATATCTTTATAGCACAGTGTGACCTAAACGCGCACTTTACGCACGCTTTTCCGTGCCTTAAATAGTCGATTATTATACGACGTTTAGCACCCCCGCTGCGCTCGAGTGCCAACTTCACGACGTGCAATAATCTTTCTATTTGACGGAAAAGCGTAGCAATCGTAAAGTGCGGGTTTATGTCACACTGACAGCTATAATAGTATATTACGATACGTGTGACTTAAGTAGTCTATCATTGCACGGCGTAAAGTTTATTATTATTAAGAAGCTATGCCGTGCAATAATAGACAACTTAAGTCATGAGTATCGTATATCAGTAGAAAAATAACCGTGATTGGACTACAAACTACAACCAATCTATGCTAATTTTGCCTTTACTTACGCTCCTTCATTAATGCGTTATGGTTATCCGCCTAAATGCAAAGGCTTCATTACAATAAATAATAATAATAGGATATTTTAGGAGAAATATTGTGTGAGATTATAAATTATTAAGGCCATGTTTCGTCCGTGTATAATAAAAAAAACCGGCCAATTCGAGTTGCACTCGCCCACCGAGGCTTCCGTACCAACGTTGGTATGTACCAGTTAACCTCTAAATTGTATCAGCGCTCATATAACTCAGAGGTCTACCTTAATTGGCGTATACTATGTATGTATCGGGGCACCCTTTAATTTTCAACTTTTCTTATTTTTTGGATGTTTGCCTTAATTTGTGCTGTAAGACCTTGCTTCTTGCCAAATTTCATGATTCTAGGTCAACGGGAAGTACCCTATAGGTTTTCGACACAAAACCTATAGGGTACTTCCGGTTGACCTAGAATTATCAATTTTGGTTAAAAGCAAGGTCTTACAGCACAAGTAAAGGAAAAATTCCGAAAAATAAAAAAAGTTGAAAATTAAGGTACATTTTGGTACTAAGAAGTATTCGCGAAAATCTAAATTTGCCCATATCTTTCGTGTTGACTCAATACCTTGATTTTTATACACCCAATAGGGAATATAGACTTCAGTACCAGGTATACATTTCAATTTGCTAGGTCCACCTGTTCCTGAGAAAATCAGTGGTGACACACGGACAGACAGACAGACAAACAGACGGACAAGAAAGTGATTTTATAAGGGTTCCTTTTTTTACCTTTTGAGGTACGGAACCCTAAAAATGAGAGCCTAAAACTACTGATTTTCGGTAATGATCTCTGGTAGGTTTTATTGGGCATGTTATTAAGTCTTAAATGGTACTTTAACTTTTTTGTACAAGTGTGTTCGTTTAGTTTGCATTGGCACACCTTTTAGTACCCATCATCAATTCATCACTATTTAGTTGCAAAAAAATTAATACTTAGATAAGAAAATATTGTTATTTTATTTATAAGAATATAATGAAAAAAATCAAATAATTATAAAGAGTGTGTGTGTGATATGAAAAACGTGCCAGAGGCGTGAGAGAACGTGCCTATATAACCTATTATTATTAAATGTAGGATATTATTTTTAATTTGTGGGTACAATAATTAAATGGTTTAAAAAGACAAATTTCCTATTAGAATATTATTAGGCTAATCTATTATTTGTTAAAATTATTGTTTTTAAATCATGGTTGTAAATAACAAAATATTATAAAATCGAAATTGTCAATAAGTTAGTTTCGATTAATTTCAAGACACATTGGAATATATCAAAGATTTTTTTATAATAATGTAGTTGTTGGGTATGAATTTAATATTCAGACAACTTGTATTTATACTAATTAGAGAAATGCATGTTGTGGTTATGAGTATAATTTTATCTAATGGTATTTTTACATATTCGAATCCAAAAGAAATGTATTTTTATTGAATAAAAATCTATATTATTTTCCTTCTTGATTTATTTTGATTCCTATCTAGTTTTATCTTGTGAACATTGTAACAATACATAAAGTGGCCCCTGCCCCAGCCGCTGCATTTTCCATCGAAATCTTCATGTTTTTGGGATCTATATCACTTAATCGCGTTCGCAGACCTTACATTATATCCTGCGCGTTTGCTTTTTAGGGTTCCGTACTTAAAGGGTAAAACGGGACTCTATTACTTAGAGTCCCGTCCATCTGTCTGTCCGTCTGTCACCAGGCTGTAACTCATGAACCATGATAGTCAGTTGACATTTTCACAGATGTATTTTCTATTGCCATTATAACAACAAATACTAACAAACAGAATAAAATACATATTTAAGGGGGCTCCCGTACAACGAACGTGATTTTTTTGCTCGTTTATGCTTGATATTGATAACGGCAAAGGTAGACGCTTGAAATATTCACAGAATATTTAGTTATGTATACAGGTGAATTTTTCATGTGGGCGTGGATGGCCAAATCCGAAACTATGAGGAATAGCCAAAAATACTCAAAGGAGTAGCGGACCCGATTTTGATGAAAACTAAAATAGTATGCTTTTCTTTAAGTTGTGTTTCACTATTTCACTTTTTTATTTTTTTATACAAAAATTGTCTGGAGTACTGAAACACACAGTTACATGTATGGTTGGATGAAAGCTGAATGGTTCATTACTTTTGTTTTTTTTTAATTAAAACGTTAAAATTCTGCTATTGCTATGTTTACTTGAATTGGTTATGATTTATTTAATTATTTATGATTTTGACGTGTATATGTGCGTATATTAATACTGCCTACAGACTGAATAAATGCTTTGATTATTCTTCTTGAAAACTTCATCATTGGATTTTTGAATAATCAATATTTCAGCCCAGCACCGAAACCGTTGATATTGAAAAAAACACCTGTATTATTACACCTTCCGATAGTGTAGCTGATAAGGAACGAATTATGGGAAGTAATTACATACGGCAAACTTAAAGAAAGAGCTATTTTTCTTACGTTACCTACCTATTAAACTTTAACTTCAGAATGATGGCCGTAATTTTATTGTTCTCAATACATAGCTGGATTTGTCGTCTCAAGGATTGTGCTGCATTAAGCATTATATATTTATTTGATTTACGCAGTGCAACATCTCTCGTCGGATTTGAAAACTGTAATGATTTCTTCCGAATGATTAACTTACGTAATAAGTAGTGATAGATGGCGCCACCAATGCATAATTAGGTTAACAAATGCAATCCACTAATTTCGTCGTATCGATGTATCGAACCGTGGCTTAATTAGCAGAGCACCTGGACGTGTAATCCGGGGGGTTCGAGTCCCGTCGGTACGATGAAATTTTGGATTGTGTATAACAATTTACAAAAATATAAAGTGTGAGACACTTCAAAGAAACATAATATTTGTTTAACAATTTATATATTATTGATTCCATTAAGAGTATTTTCCAAAGATCTCATTAATTGCATTATTTGTAGATATTGCACATTATTTGTGTCTTTGTAGATTTCGTGTTTTATATACTACCTAAGGCTTGTACTATTCATTATTATGTGCTAAGGAACGGAATAATGAATAGTAAAAGTACCTAATGGCACCTCTTCACAATCGGCGATCATAGACGATCACACGCGAGCACGATCGTGTAGAAGGGCTACTCGCCTGTAGTCGGCCATCATCGTCTTTATTTGTCGTCATGATCGCGGCGATCGGTGACTTGTCGGTTTTTCGGGCACGCATCAAAGGGAAGCGCGTGCCCACACGATCGCCGATCATTCGTTCACCGGAGGACAGCGGAGCCGTGCGTACGTTGCGTCGTTTTTTTGTTTTTAAATACAAGTTTGCCGCTCAATAAATGATCACGGACGATCGTGTGGCTGCTTGCACAATGATCGTGACGATTACCTTGCCGATCACAGACGATCAACGAGTGTCGATCATCGCCGATTGTGAAGAGGCGCCATAAGGGTGAGGGTGTAAGGTCGGTCATTGTGGTGTTTAACCGCGAAGAGACAATAAAAGTTTGAAATTAGAACATAATTTTAAGAACATGTTTGCGCTGCGGGCGTTTTCAAAAATATTGTGAATCATTTTGTACAAGGTACAGGCCACAGCTTCGAGCATTTACCAATTGAAGGGCTGAGTACTGAATCACTCTACTATGTTATAGTACAGGCACTACCAAAGAGGCACTACTCATGTGGTACATGTAATGTAGGTTTTTATAAAATTCTAAAAAGATATTAATATTACAGATATTGTCTTAAAATATGAAGTTTATTAAAATCTAACACTTTCCTTAAGTTTGCCGTATGTCATTACTTCCCATAATTTGTTCCTTTTTAGCGACACTATCGAATGGTGCAATAATACAGGTGTTTATTTTTCAAAACCAACGTGTTCGATTCCTTGCTAGGAATATTGATTTTTCAAAATTCCTAGCAAGGAATCGAAATCGTTTATTTTTTTAAATGCAGTTTTGGTTTTTATCAAAATAGAGCCCGAGACACCTTTGAGTATTTTTCGCTGTTCCTCATAGTTTTGGATTTGGCCATCCACGTCCACTTGAAAAATTCAGCCTGTATATTCATTATACACTTCAAAAATAAATAATTAAATTTAAATAAAACAAATATTTAAGGGGGGCATACGACAGACATGATTTTTTTGCCGTTTTTATACATAATGGTACGGAACCCTTCGTGCGCGAGTCTCGCACTTGGCCGACTTTATCAGAAACCAGTTTTGTTTTTGTAAGACCTAACTACCTGCTTTGACTTGACTAAGAAAAATATGCACTTGGAAACATTCGGGTGGGATCCTTGTAGGCAGTGGGCTATAAAAACATTCGGGTGCGATCCTTGTAGGCAGTGGGCTATAAAAACATTCGGGTGGGATCCTTGTAGGCAGTGGGCTATAAAAACATTCGGGTGCGATCCTTGTAGGCAGTGGGCTATAAAAACATTCGGGTGGGATCCTTGTAGGCAGTGGGCTATAAAAACATTCGGGTGCGATCCTTGTAGGCAGTGGGCTATAAAAACATTCGGGTGGGATCCTTGTAGGCAGTGGGCTACAAAAACATTCGGGTGGGATCCTTGTAGGCAGTGGGCTATAAAAACATTCGGGTGCGATCCTTGTAGGCAGTGGGCTATAAAAACATTCGGGTGGGATCCTTGTAGGCAGTGGGCTACAAAAACATTCGGGTGGGATCCTTGTAGGCAGTGGGCTATAAAAACATTCGGGTGCGATCCTTGTAGGCAGTGGGCTATAAAAACATTCGGGTGGGATCCTTGTAGGCAGTCGGCTACAAAAACAAACATCTTATTTATTCAATGATTGCGATAAAAGAAAGTACTCACAACAAAGTTTCAGTTGAAAAGATTTATTTTATAAAATCAAATCACATATCCAGGTAACACAAAATCCGTCGCACATGCAAGACTTTGTTCATACCATTGCACTCATTTCACTACTTAAATAAATTAAATTGGTATTACTACTACAGTCCATTGTACACTTTGTTATTTGGTTGCTGCTTGAGTAGAGTTCGCAGAGCTAAAACAAATAATAATAAATATTAGATTTTGTTTAGATATTTTTAGTTTAAGAGATACGACAAAATATTTGACTGTGATATGATACAGAGAACACTGGAAACATTTCAGGTAAAAGATAAGATAATAATTTTATTTCCATTAACATAACTGTACAGAAAATGCAATAAAACATTAATAAACATAAAATGTTAATGTAAATGTAACTATTATGCATATTTAGCTGCGGCCCACTACGACACTAGGCACAAAGCCCATGTCGTGGAAGCCTGTTGATACGACGTTTCAAAACTTTACATAGAGGCATTCTAAGATATTACATTTTGAAACATAATTAAGTATATATTTGTACATTGTGGTATATGTAAGCTCATTAATCAGTCTTTGTGAGTGTTATTAATTAATCACTTGTTCTGTGTCATGTCAAAAGAAAAGCATGTTGCTCTGGGAAGCGCGGGCAATTCGACCAAGATCGCCGCCATCCTAGCTGCTCCCAGCCAGTGACGGCCTACATACTTGCATTATGACAAAACCTGGTCGAAGCATATACGCAATATATTACGCGGAAAACAGCCGATACTTTCACATTAAACAAGCATTAGGGAGCTTTTCACCAGTAATGTGCTAGGAACTAGGAAAATGAGCAGCTTGTGAGGAAACAATCAACCAACAATAATATCACGTCAAAACATTTAAGGTTGAAAAATAATTAATACTTAAGAACGCATCTACATGTATTGCATTCTAGTGAAATTACAGGGCACGTGAGAATCAACATCTGGATAGGTAACGAGCACAGTGATGTGCAATTTTTCCTAATAACTACAGCGTTTTGCGTGCTATAATAGTACTATATTCTGTTACAGGTGGATATTAAACGAGCTCCGACGCACGACCGGAGTTTCTCTCTGTCTCTTATATTATGTATATTTTTGTCTTCGAATCGAATATAACGTAAGATTGAATTTTCACTTTGACGCGAATAATTTACGCTAAATAACAAATTGTACAATTAAAGGTATAAACGTGAAGTTTACTGACAAATTCAATCACCCATGATGTTATCAGACTACCAGACGTTCTGATGTGTGCCATCGCTTGATGGTTGATATAACATCTAGGTGCATTTAAAACTTTACTTCATCTTTTATCATACGTTCTGCCAAGGAATGAAATTCCTTGCCAGAGCCTGTTTCCTGATAAACCCGGGGAGAGGGGTGGCGAATTGTTTTAGTAATCAGGAAACATAGGCACAGACTTCTAATTGCGAGTGAACAGGTATCTTCTAGGTAAGCGTGCTACATCGTCGATCGCATTGTCACTACTTATCACCAGGTGAGATAGAGGACAAACGCTTGCCTATCTGCTATAAAAAAAGCTATCGTTTTTTTCCCCATTAGAAAAATGCTTACATAAAGTAAGCATTTTTCTAATCTAACGTCTAACGTCATCGGGTGTTTAAAATAACTGTGTAAACTTCATTCTAAATATAATAATACTAACCCTCTTTTTCCTGATCAGTGAAGTCTTGCTTAGGAAACTCAATGTCGAAGGTGATGTACAGATTGCCATGGAGGTTATTGTTTTCAAAGTTGGGCATGCCCTCGCCCTTCTTGCGCACACGGGCGCCTGCCCATGTCACCTTGTCGCGAGACACTGTCACTTTGTGTCCATCTAAATGTATCAGCTCCATTGTGAAACCGGTTAGCGCATCCTGAAAGACAGTTGAGTCGGTTAAATCAGTAAATAAATAAAGAAAACGTTGAAATAACATTTTTCCTTATTTATTATTACTATTTATTACACTGAAGTAGTGTAATATCTTATTTTTTTTAAATCGTCCTGTCAAATTCATTGCATATTACCAGTAGTTTTGTTTACCCCCTCCAATTAAGCTAAATATTCTAGGCCTAGTGTGCTCACCATCTTCGACCGCATCATCATTTACCAACAGGTGAGATAGTGGTCAAACGCTAGCCTAGATTTTTAAAAAAAGTTTCAAAAGAAAGAAACACACCGCTGCTAAAAAGAAAGCTTATCCTACCTCCTCAATATAGTACTGATAAGTAACACTAAAAAATGTAAAAGCTCAAACAACATCATCATGCCCAGTAGACATGAGCTACTATTCAATATAACAAATTGGTCCTTAATTGAGACACATATAATCTACAAATTCATGTTGTGATAACATTTTAAATGACTCTTGAAGTGTACATAGAAAAATGTACAGCTCCAATTAATGTGCCACATAGTTCATGATAAGAACATTTTATTATGTAGTTGAGCAAGTGTTGAAATAATCATTTGTACAACTTTCCACATGGTAGAAAAATCTAGACATTATAATTATAACAAAGAATTTCTTAAGTATGTATTACGAAATGACAAAAACAAAATTGTTGAGTAATTTTACTCAATGTATATGTATTATTAAAGATTTCATAATTGAATTGCCCAACCTGCAGAGATATGGTGACATTGGTGTAAAGGTCATCTCCTTTGCGAGTATACTGTGAATGCCGCTCAGTCTTGAAGATAAAGATGAGGTCTCCAGGATCACCATCCATGTGGGGTTCCCCTTCTCCTCGTAACCTTGACTTGTGCCCATCTGGGGCTCCTACTTCCACCTGGAAGGTTAATTGTAATCATAAGTCAAGTAACAAAGAAACTAGGCTGTTGAAAACATAAATCATCAGTCCTGTGCATAGAATAATGTTCGATTTTGCCCCACTTTGATTTAGATTTTTTTTTAATATCTTAGAGGCTACCTTACTTACATACTTATAATCTCACCTGTTGGTAAGTAATGATGCAGTCGAAGATTTTAGCATGCTAGGCCTAGTATGGGAACTGGCTCTCAAGGAAAGCTGCTGGAACACATTAGATGTTTTGGCGACAGATTTTCTAACTTGGGTGGTAGCTGGCCAGTCGGACACTTTATAGTGTCCTACCACCATGCAAAATTCTAAATTTATTGAATTTCGTGATTATCTGACAACATATTTATATAAAAATCAATATAAGTTATTAATTTCCTCATAAGCACTAATAGTGTATTTGTATTACTGGTAGTTTATTAGATGACTAACTATATTATAATATACGCATACATTTTACAATATTGTAGTACTTGGAAAAAAATCTTCATAATAAATAACTTATAGTTTCTATTTATAATCAGGTGCTAATTATTGGACCACTGCCAACATTTGGTCCTTATACCTTAGTATTATACAATCTCATCTCAAAAATCAATAAAGACACTTTTTTTTTAAACTTTTTACATTTTTTTTTTATAGAAAAAAACTAATGAATACCATGGGCAAAGTTACACAATTCAACTAGTAGTAAGTTGTATAATAACACTGCTATGTACTGTGAAATCAATAATTTATGGTGTTAATGAATAATTTATACACATGTGAACAATGTGTTCTGAGTATTATAGTGTATTATTTTGCCAATATAAATATTTTATTTGCAATTAACATATGTATATTTATGAGAAGAGTAAGTAAGAACTCTTGATTATTAAGAAAAAAAGGAATTTAATGTGACTTATGCAAGTGTGTGTGCTTGGAGTGCAAGGCAGGTGGCATCAGCGAGTATCCAGCACTTTAGATCCTATAGCAGCTTCCAGATAAAGGTAAACAATTGACAATCACTGTATCAACATAGCATAACTCACCTTAAATTTCCATATTTTTTTAATTAACTAATTTAAAATTAATATAAGTCTTTATAATGAAACTCTTGGTATTTACTGAGTTTTAGTAACTGGTGGTCAAATACTATCTGACGTTTAGATGAAAGCTGAATGGCTCATTACTTTTGTTTTTTTTTTTAATTCAAAGCAATGAGTTATGTTTTTGTTATATTTAGAACTAGCTGACCCGGCGAACTTCGTACTGCGAATATAAATAAACTATCTAAGTGCGAGTCAGACAATAGTCGGAGTCGTTGAACAATATTTGCTGGATAAATACTTTTTTGTATGGGGACCCCTCTTTAATTTTTAAAATTTCGTTTTTGTTATTTAATGTTATAGCAGCAATTGTAATACGCACACACCATGAGTAAATTTTAAGTCTCTGTCTATCAAGGTTTGTAAGATTGAGCATAAAAAGCCTCAATAACACGTATAACATGTGTAACACGTACACATCTTGTATGGGGACCCTCTTTATTATTTAATTTTATTTGTTTTTATCGGTTTTGTACACAAATAGCGAATACCCATGCATGGAAGCGCCATAATGACAACCATCAAAATATATGTCTATACAATGACAAAAAATTCTGAACGAACCAAGTATGACACAATATTAAAATTTAAATACCTACACAATAATCCGAGTAATGTGGATATATTATGTTGTCGATTCTTAACATTTAATTTAATACGTGCTTGAAGTTTCAATTCGAGAGTGGAACAATATCTACCCTACTGAAGGGACAAATGTCAAATGTTTGTCAGGAAAGTAGGTAGAACAGTTTATATGGAAAAATGAAATTGTTGTTTTTACTATCTTCCTCGCAATTTTTCCATATTTTCTCACCATTTAAACCTTCCCTGGACAGTAGAGACTTAAAAGAAACAGCGAAAACCTCATGATTTATTAAAACTTACCTCTACTTCAAGTAGCCTCTCCTCATTGACAAGTTTGACGTTAGGACATTCATCACAGACTGTTTGCTGCATCATCTGAAAGCGGCCAGGGCCCAGGTTCCTCGTCACCATCTCTTGTCGGCAGTTGCATTTACGGGTGCCCGGTGCTGGCTTGATCACAGGCTTATTGCGAGTTATCTGGGACCAAACATTATAATTTTAAAGAACTAAATTACACTGACATATCACTCAATGTGATACTGACAATAATTAATATGTTATGCATTTCACTTGTATTGCAATCTTTTTATTACATAGATTAAAACAAAGTCACTTCCTCCATCCATTTAGATCTTTTTAACTATGCAACAGATTTTAAGGCCGTTTTTAGCAATAGATAGAATGATTCAAGAGGAAGGTTTATAGCCAGGAATAAACGTGGGCAAAGCCATAGGGTGCAGCTAGTAATATTATATAATAGCTAAAGAAGACTAAGTTAACTCATGCATTTCAATTAATTTAACTGGTTTATCCTAGAATAACACTAATTACCTCTATGAAATTTCCATTGTATAATTCCTCAAGCGAAACAGTGAGCTCCATTATGACATCCGCCCCCCGCGGAGTCTCGTGCTGCTGGGATTCGCCTCCGAAATGAAATCCGAAGTCACCGAAGAAGCTAGCGAATGGGTCATTGTTGTTCATCATACCATCTTTCTTCAAACAATCTTCACCGCACCGGTCGTATAGTTCACGCTTCTCCGAGTCCGATAGGGCCTCGTACGCGGCGCCCAGATCTTGGAACTTTTGTGACGCATCGGGATCATCTTGATTCTTGTCGGGGTGCAACGCTTTTGCTAATTTTCTGTAAGCTTTCTTGATTTCATTTGTGGTAGCTGATCGAGATACACCGAGTATTTGATAGAAGTCACGACCGGCTAATGTAAGGACTAGAGCCGCACTCAAGTAAATTAAAAACACGTAAGCAGCATTCGTGTACATTATGTTAGCTTTAAACCTAGAAACTAATTTATGAGTTTAATTTCAATAAAAATCTGGAGTCCACTTTCTTTCAACACATTTCGCTTTTTGACAACATCTTGGTTGGTTTCTGACAGCTAGACATGCAAGACAATTCGTCGCCGTACGATTGGATATGATTTATTTCAACTCTATAATAGCATACAATTTATAAGCAATTCAAAAGGATTTCAACCGTATTCCCTACTCGTAAAAAGCTGTTTTAGAATACATCTTTTGAACCAATCAAAAGAAGCCTCGTAAGGGTTATTGTTGCCACATTAAAAATATTTTGAATCAATTACTATCAACCAATTAACCAAAGAGCTGGCGCTTACCTCGGGCAACGCATTAGTTTCGCGATTCAAAGAGGTAATGTCGCCAGCTTTTTGGGTACTCTACCAGCAGACAGCGACCTAAATTCCATTTATTATTTGTAGCTTTTATTTGAATTATTAGTCATAGTTAATATTTTAGTTTAATAAGTTTTTTAAATTGTGTTGAGAAATAAATTGTGTTTTTTCTTTACCTTAATATATTATTATCAGCAACCGGAAATCTTAACATTTACATTTCACTATTTCCGGTTTTGCGCAATTTGTAAGTCATGATATTTGACATTGACGTTGACATGTTGTATCTAACCTGACGTGCGTGACACAACAAAAAAGCGAGTTTCATTCCGATTTCCGAATTTAGTGTGCTTTTAATTTGTTTTTACATTGCTTTTAAGACTTGTATTTGCTCTAAAATCGCAAAATGGCTTCAGTATTGATACCCGAAGTACCAGCTCCAGGATTCTCTTTCGAAAACTGCCAGCGGTAAGTTTTAACATCAGTACGCCGATTGTATCACATCACATCATTACCAAACTGTCTGCAGAGTGCAGACAAACTATACATAATTCTTATTTACAGCAATGCATTCCTCGCGCAGAAAGGATTCCCCGCTCCGAAAGCTACCAAAACCGGGACGACCATCGTTGGGATAATATACGCGGACGGCGTCATCCTTGGCGCAGACACGAGAGCCACGGAAAACACGGTTGTATCGGATAAGAACTGTGAAAAGATTCACTATCTTGCGTCGAATATGTACTGTTGCGGTGCTGGGACGGCGGCTGACACGGAGATGACGACGCAGTCGGTGTCGTCGCAGCTGGAGCTGCAACGGCTGCACACGGGGCGCACGGTGCCGGTGGAGACGGCTGCTACGCTGCTCAAGCGGATGTTGTTCCGCTACCAGGGACACATCGGCGCCGCGCTCGTTCTCGGTGGTGTTGACCGGACCGGCCCTCATATCTACTGCATTTACCCTCATGGATCCGTTGATAAACTGCCCTATGCCACTATGGGTATGATTTATTTATAAAAGCTTGAAATAGCAATAACACTTAATTTATATAACTAACTTCCTTGCACCTACAATAACTTTGCTGAGGATTTTAAATTTTCATCATATTGTTCTACAGGTTCGGGTTCTCTTGCTGCTATGGCAGTATTTGAATCTGGCTGGAAAGCCAACTTAAATGAGGAGGAAGGCAAGAAACTCGTCCGTGATGCTATTGCGGCTGGTATCTTCAATGACCTGGGATCTGGTTCCAATGTAGACCTGTGTGTTATCCGCAACACTGGCCCAGCTCAGTACTTGAGGACCTATGAAGAAGCTAATGTTAAGGTTTGTAGAAGTCATAATAAGATTTTACTAACTTATAGATGTCAACATAACGTAAGAAGCAAGAAATAGACTTGAGTATCAAACTTCTGTATAAAACCGCCAGAACATCTTATAAGATTTTATTAGATCTTATAAAATCTCCATGATTATTTGGTAAATTCACTGTTACAACTGCAAGCATTTAGCCAGTAAACTAGGGTAATCCCTCACTTCTTAAAGGGAAACATCTTGGATTATCAGTTATCTATAGTAGAATGACAGTGCATAATATACTCAAGCTAGGTTCATTGTAGTCATGCTGTCACTTATTGTTATAAAAGTATGATCTTCCATGACCTGTACTTTTCAAACGGTCTTCCTAAAAGGATGAGATTTTCAATTTGTCTGTTTTTTTTATATATTTTTTTGTTTGTTTGTATGTTACGTAATTACTGTGTCAATTGTGAACCAATTGAAATGAAATGATTCTTTTATAAATTGGTAGGGTACATTTCCGAGGTGGTCCCATTATAATTTCATCGAGATCTGATAAGTATCTCCAGAGATATGACGATAAACATCTCAAAATTGCTACCAAAACTGACTCGGGGGGCATGGAAGTCAGTTTTTGCTTTAGTTTTTAAACTTAACTTAACTTAATTAACTTAAATTAACTTAATCTTAATTATTCCAGGGCAAGAAGCAAGGTTCGTACAGATACCCAATCGGTACGACCGCAGTGTTGAGGCAGCGTGTGATCCCCTTGGTGGTGGAGTCAACCGCCGTCCATCCTGTGCAGCGAGCTCAGCCCATGGAAGTGGAGCCAACATCCAGTCGCTAAACACTTATCATGTATTCTAAATTTAAATAAAATTCTCATTTTAACATCTCATTGTATAATTTTTGTAGACCCCGTCCTCTACACTAATGGGTATTCGTGTCTATTGCCAGTCTACCCAGTTATTTATTACTATGTTTTGTTATCTCTTTAGTCACAAGTTGGAATAAAAAATATTTAGTTGTTTTATCGAGAAAGTTATCTTGCAGTTTCAGACAAACTGAGCCTTTTGGCTCTGCACACTGAAATGGCAGCACTGTGTGGAAAGCAATTTTGATGACACAGCATTATAAATTTTATTTCTGAAGGATTATTCAATTTCATCTCAGTGTCCCGATTTTACCATCGCACTTCTCGCCATAGACAACATGCTCATACACACATTATCGAAACTTGGACTTCACAGGGCCCGGTGGCGTAATCGGGAGAACGGTCGGCTTTGATGCCGTGGTACCGAGTTCAAACCGCCGTGCACCAATGAATTTTTCTATTGAAAAATTTATGTGCGCTTTTCATAGTGGCCCTCCGGTGAAGGAAAACATCGTTAAGAAACCAACAACCCCCGCATGGTGGTAGGACACTATCTAGTGTCCGCCAGGCCAGCTACCACCCTCAAGTTAGAAAATCTGTCACCAAACATCTAATGTGTTCCGGCAGCCATCATTGAGAGCCAGTTCCCATTCTAGGCCTAGCGTGCTTACCATCTTCGACCGCATCATCACTTACCAACAGGTGAGATAGTGGTCAAACGCTAGCCTATAAAGTATTAAAAAAAAAAACATCTCAATTCAACTGGTCGGAACGAGCTGCCGTCTGCTGTTTTCCTGCAGAGCTATAACATGAAGTCCTTAAAAAGGGGCGTTAAAAGAATCTTGACAGTTCAGCAACGCATGAGTGACACCTCTAGTGTTGCAAGTGTTCATAGGCGACGGTGACCACTCCCCATGAAGTGGGCCGTCTGCTTGTTTGCTACTTTTATCATTAAAAAAAAAATCAAAATATGAAGATCAGTCAAGCTACAAGACTGCACGAGCCGCCATGTGGCAGCATCCTTTCTTTTCTGTCAAGCGCATCTATATATAGATATATCTTCCATTGGTTTGGTAAATCCATCACTTGTTTGATGCTAGCAGATGTTAATAAAGATATTTAGATGTTATGCAGATAGCATTAACTGTTAAGAAATTGCAAACATTAACTGAGAAAGGACAGAGAATACAGATTTTTATCATTATTGTAAAACCTGAGTTTGGCAACGGTAACGAGTAATCTTGGATGGATTATGTAATGGATTTACTGTCGTCAAACTTAGGTTTCATAATTAGGGGGTGGTAGGACGGTACTATGAGGTGGTAGGAGCGTTGCTGGGAGGTGGTACCACCTTCAAGAAGAAAATCTACCGTCTTTACCTTATGGTGTTCTGGCAGTACACAACCCTTGAGAGTCAAGACTTTTCTAGGCCAAGCGTGTTCACCATCTTCGACCACATCAACCCTTATCACCAGGCGCAAGCCTGTCAGATTATAAAAAAGGACCTATTAGTTTCAATAAAAGATTTACATTTAATTTTAGCTATTTATTTTATTGTAAATTTATCAAAAAATATAACAGTATAATGGGACGGAATAAGAAAAAATAATACTCAGTAATACAGAGAATATAAAATTACAATTACAATTTAGAAATATCAAGATTATCCTTAAATTTTAAATTATCAAAAAAATATATATTATTACTAATTCATTTAATTTAACTTACACTAACTTGAGTACCTATTTATAAATACAACATTGTAGATATGTGACAAGATC
Source organism: Cabera pusaria (assembly GCA_954871355.1). Lineage (NCBI taxonomy): Eukaryota > Metazoa > Arthropoda > Insecta > Lepidoptera > Geometridae > Cabera > Cabera pusaria. Next base: position 22,059,769 of record OX940887.1, read on the forward strand.
TTTGACATGGCAACTTAGAACTTCTAGTATCGGAATGCATTACCCCTTCTTGTGTAGTATAAAGTCCCATGTATCCTTCCATCTGAGATTCATGAGGTCACTCTCGGTGAGATCTGTGTTGCCATAATTAAGGACGCTGAACTTTTTAAACGTCAGTACGACGTACGCTAACCATATCGCTACAGCTATAACGAAGACATTGGATAGGGGACGCATTCTGTCTCGCATTTGTACGACGCAGTAAACGTGGTCGATTACGTACGAAAGGAGAAGGATTTTGAAGATATAGGCGGGGAGGTAGTGATGAAGGAAAAGGGTGCGGTCGACGAAGAAGTAAGGGAGGTAGTGCATCCAGTAGCCGAGGAAGAGGACCCAGCCGGCGTCGTAGAAGTGTGAGGAGGCGCGCGGCGGGAGGTCGGCGCAGGCGCGGCGGCGACGGATGGCGTATACACAGAGCAGGGTTCCGTATAAAGCTACAGAGAGCGTGCCCGCGTACCAAGTCACCAGGTTGCCGATAAGGTGGATTTGTGCCTGTAGATTAAACATTATGTCAAGTAGAATCACTTTTGAACCTTTTGAGTTAGTGTAGTGAAGTGACAGTATATTAGTGAACACTGCTTTCACAGAGCACAATAAAATAGTAAGACACTATTTTATTGTGAAACTGAGAATGTGTCCAATAGTTGGACACATTCTCAGTTTAACAATAATTAGCAGTTTAGATCAAATTTAAATTACGTATTAGTGTTAAGACTAGATTGTAATATTTATTATATTATATTGGAATATCATATTCCTTCTTTCCTTCTGGACAAGCACTTAACCACTATGTCACTGATGTTAAGATAAAATGTGGTCTAAGGCACTTGTCCCGCCGCCGACGATTAGCGAGAAGCGAGTTGAGCCAGAAACTAGAAACGAGTCGGCGAGCAGCACGAAGCGAGTGCGTAGTTCCGGTTTTTTGGGCCCAGCCACAAAAAACCGGCGAAGCGGCATAAGCGTGTGTGCGAGTGTGGTGCGATAGTTGGTCGCTCTCGTCGGCAGTGGGACAAATGCCTAAGATGAAATCGTGCTTGTCTATGACTATAACAGAAGATGGCAGTGAGACGAGTACAGGACAACTATCCCAACATTCCTAACCAGTTATGAGGACCAACCCCAGCTGTTGTACAAAATATTCGCTTTGAACAAAAATAATACTTATCTAAATCGGTTCAATTACAGTAACACATAGAAAAGAGCAACATTCACACGAATTGAGTACCTACTCTATTAGTTAAGTTTGTCTAAATTCTAAAGTAATGAAAAAAGAGGGTGCGAAAAAGAGGGTTTAACGCGTAGCTTTCTAAAGCTACGGCGTTGGAATTGAAACTTCCAAGTTCATTCAAATCAACTCATCTGTTGAACTTTAGCGAATACGTCTTCGTAGTTACGCCGTTCTACAATAGAGGGCGTTTATGAATATAAAATATAACATGACAAACTTACGTCACTTCCGTCAATGTTTACCCCAATACCCAATCCTTCAATGCAGAATGCAGATTCTGTACTCAACTGTGAAGGCAGTGGATGCACAGCCAAGTTGTTTAGATTTTAGTATTAAGGTATTTTTAAGTTTAGTTGATTTTATTTAGTTTATTTATAAGGCTAGAAATAAAAACTAGTAGTAATTTAGTACTGTATTAAGTAAAAATTGCATTATTATAGCATTGACAGTAGCAACAGTAAATAAAGGTAATAATATCGTTTAAAAAACTAAAAAAGAACCGACTTCAATGCCGCGCTATTCATTTTCAGTACCAATTTTGAGGTGTTTATCTCAATATCTCTGGAGATACTTATCAGACCTCACAAAATTACCATGGTACCACACTTGGGATATCTCCTTTCCAACGAAAAAAGAATAATCGAAATCGGTTCATAAACGACGAAGTTATCCGTGAACAAACATAATATATATATTTATATATATATACGGTCGAATTGAAAAACCTCCTTTTTTTGAAGTCGGTTAAAAAAACACCCAATGCGCCTACAAAAGTTTAACTTCAAAAACTCTTACGTTTTATGTAATGTTAAAGTGTACGAGTGCACTTACATTAGTGGTAGGCGACAGCCAATAAGCTATAGACCTCGCAAGTAGCGGCCACTCTGCCGGCTCGCTCGCGAACATATGTCCCGCCGGAGCGTCGGCCGCGTGGCTGAACATCTTGTGTTGCAGCTCTACAAACTTCTCCCAGAAGGTGAGCCGCGCGCCCGCCGCCGGGATCATCTCCGCTGTTACCAGCTCGCGCTCGCGCTCCTTGCGATCCTCCGCTGGAAATTTTAATAAAACTTAGTTACAGTTAGGCCGTTTATCCACAGCAACGGCACCGGGACGTCACCGGCAACAAAATGCCGGCGCCGAAGTAGCGGTACATTATTTGTATAGTATGGCAGCTTGTCCACAGCATGACCGGCACCGGGTGACGTCATCCCGGCCGCCGATATTTCGAGTAGATCGGCGCGACCGCTAGAAATCGGCCCGAGATTTTGACAGGCCGATGTGCCGGAATTGACTGGCAATACAAAAACGTTTGATCTTGTCCACACACTGCCGGCGCCCGGCGCCGTTCGATAGGTTATTGTTTTTTCGTCTGAGGTTGTTTGTTTTATTTCTATGGAAACGCATCTGTCACGCATGACAGCTAGAAGAAACAGAACCACCGGAATCGGTGGCGGTGGACAAACGATCGCCGGCACATCATTTGCAAATCGGCCCGAATAATCTCGGTGCCGGTGACGTCCCGGTGCCGTTGCTGTGGAGAAACGCTCTTAGACTAGCTGCTTTAGCACCGCCAGGACTATCGAGCATACAAAACGCATCCACAGTTTTCATCATCTCGATGATAATTTAATCTTTTCATTTCCTGATGTGAAAATCTAAGAAACGTTATTTTCGAGAAGTTTGGAATCAACCACCTTGATATGGGCATATTTCAGAGCGTTCTATCTGCCCCATCATCGGACGCAGCTAGAATGCTCTATCTATGTGTGCACAGGGTGGTTGAGGAGCATTTATCTGTAAGGTAGGTGTCGAGGTTTGTGCCCGTAGGAAATTAAACAGCTGGACTTCGCAGAATAGATGTATTGGATTTTAATCAATCAATGAAATTAGTTTATTTGCATAAAAGAAGGTAACAAAAGTTTTACTTATCATAATATAATGGTTTCACTTCTTCTGCCCTTTCGAGCGTGCAAAAACTTTCTCATAGCTTATACAAAACATTTGAATATTCCAGTCTATTATTAATAATAAAAATTATAACTATAAAAAATAATCATTCACATTCCATACAAAACAATTACTAAAAATCAAAACATGGAATATAGAGACTTTAACAGTCGGGACACATTAATGGCTCGTGGATTAATGTGTCCCGACTGTTAAAGTCTCTATATTCCATATAACAATGTATAATTTATTTTATGAGTGTATCGACTGAGAAAGAATTTAAATGGTATAGTTTTTTGATATCACTAAACAGAAGTCTAAACTACTAGACTTACTTGTTTTTTTCTTTTCAGTTCGTTTTTTAACACTTCACTTTTTGCGCAGTCGGGTTTTTTGATTTTTTAATTTAATATTTTATTTTACACTTCTTAGTTAAGTAAAGGACGGCAAATTCCTTAATCTTCTCATTTCATTTGTCGTTCTTCTCATTTGATGTCATGTGGATTATTGAGTAGTTTAAGTAGTAGTAGTAGTTTATCTAAACTACTTATTACTAGTCCATCTAAAGATCTAACCCGGCTCAATGCTACATAGGCTTGACCTTTCGCAAAAATGCGTGAACTTAAGTCGACCACAGCTTTGTCCAAGGTAGTACCTTATAATGTATACTTTATACTTGTAAAACAGTCGGGAAGCTTATAAAATATCTTGCTTTTGCTATGTTTACTTTTCATCAATTATGATTTATTTTATGATTTGAGACGTGTATAAGTGCGTATGTTAATACTACCTACTTACTGAATAAATGCTTTGACTTTGACTTTACCGCCATCGCATGTGTACCGGAACTGTGTATTTTCAGCTTAGAGCTGGGATGAATCAGGTTATGTTTGAACCTTGTTTTGTCTCCTCTAGGACCACCTCTTTTTTCTAGAATAGAAATTGGTATATATACGTACCAATTTGCACATTTCAAATATATATATTGACGTTAACGTTAATATTTTATTGTTTATGAAATGGGGCCAGCAGGATTCCAGTACTATTATATTTACTAATATGCTTACGCATTTTTTTTGGCAAATATAAGGTTTTGTGCGTCTACACTACTAAGTATGTATTACAATGGGGGATTCAACAACAAATACTAAAAACAAAATAAAATTAAATATTAAAGGGGGTCTACATCACAGTGTGGGCGACATACAAGTAACGTGTATTTTTCAGCGTTTTGTGCTTGAACTTGTAAACTAATAATAAATAGAGACTTGAAATCTTAACAAAATATGTATAACTATGACCGTTATTACAATTATGGAAAAAACAACAAAAAACCGAAATGCGTGAAATAGACAGGGTATTGCTTTTTAAGCTTACTTACTTTACAGTTGTACTATTAAACGACTATACCAAAAGGAAGAGGTTGTTTGTTACCTCAGAACTCCATCAATTCTTAACCGATTTGGAAAATTCTTTTTTTGTTTGAGTTAATATGATTTTAGTTTGGTCTCATTGTAATTTTATTGAGATCTGATAAGTAACTTTAGAGATAAGCACCGCAAACTTGTTACTGAAAGTAACTAACGCGGCATGTAAAATCGTTTTTTTTTCGATTTGTACGATCATAAATTATTTGTTATAAATATATTTTGAATCTCCATTTTAAGACCTTTAATTCGATACCCAACTCGATAAGTTTAAAAAAAAAATTTTTTTTGAACGTCAAATTTTGGCGCCTGAAATCCGCCATTTTGAATTTTTCAATTTTTTATGTTTTCGTTGACACTCGCGCTAGCATGGCGAATCTATTGCCGTGCCAATTATCAAAATCGGCCCACGCGTTTGGTCTCTTGTGTGCCACAAAGGAACAAACATACATACATACATACTGTTACGTGCGGGGTGGTATTAAAATGCCAATCCAATGAGATGAACGTTTATTTCCACTGAACACTAGGTTACACAATGTTTCACAGTAGTTGTCCAAATCGTCTTGCAAAATGATCAAATGTCCGTTACACACACTGAGGTCGTCGGTAATTCACAATTCGCACTTCACTGTTCACAACACTAGTTCACTGTTAACACTTTGATACTTCACTTGGTCGCTATCCGCGCTGAGATCTTTACACTGTCGCTTCCAAAGAAATACTGACTCCACGCCGCGGTGCGACGCTTTATATAGGACACAATAATTATTCTAGAAAATGCTCGATCAATAAAGAATAAAAATAACAGACAAACAAGCAATAACTCAAAAACAAAAGGGGCGGCTTTCGTTTGAACATCTGATGTAAACAACTTTACCATACATGCTAATTTGATCTCTAACTACTTATGAATAAGGTTCAATCTTAACTACAAAACTAGGTACATTGACTAAGGTCGGAATTCCAGGAAGGTTACTTTTATGACGGTCGGTTTATGGCCGGCAATTAGTTTATTTTTTTCGCTTCCCGCGGTTATTATTGTTTACTGCGAGAAGGGTTGCGAAACTTCTAGACCTATCGACACGATGTAACATTATCCCCTTCTTAGTTATGATCGTCCCGATCATCATTTGTTCCATGGTATCGCGTAAATCGATCGATGTGCACTACTCTCGGCTTTCCTCTCTGGCCTCGTTTAATGCGGTAGGTAACGTCGTTTATCTTCGTGATAATCTGGTATGGTCCTTCCCAATGAGCCTGCAGCTTCGGACTTTTTCCTATCCTTCGTAGTGGGTTGTGCAACCAGACGAGTGTTCCTTCTTCGAATCCCATCGTATTCGCTCTACGATCGTACCGGGTCTTCATTTTCTCGCCAGTTTTCAAACTATTCTCTCGAACTATTCTGTGCACTTCATCCAACTGACTGCGAAGATCACTGACATAGTCCGTTACAGGCTTCGGAGCATCCGGAGAAGAGCCAGTTATGGCGTCGATAGGAAGTCTTAGTTCATGTCCAAAATTCACATTAGCAGGAGTCATACCAGTGCTGTCATGAGTAGCGGAACGGTACGACAACAAGAACAGAGGTATGTACTGGTCCCAGTCTCGCTGATGTGCGTCCACGACTTTAGCCAGGTGATTTTCCAACGTCTGGTTAAACCTCTCAACCATTCCGTCTGACTGTGGATGAGCTGCCGTTGTCCGCGTCTTTTGGATCCCGAGGAGGGTGCACATTTCTTGGAATAGGGCAGACTCGAAGTTCCTTCCTTGATCGGAATGCAGTTCCATCGGTACACCAAATCGACAGATCACTTCTTGCACCAACTTCTTTGCAACTGTTTATGCTTCCTGGTTTGGTGTCGCAAAAACCTCGAGCCATTTGCTGAAGTAATCTTGCACTACGATGATGTACTTGTTGCCTTCTTCAGTCTCGGGAAATGGCCCGGCAACATCCACGGCAATGCGCTCCCATGGTGCTCCAACATTGTACAATTTTAGTTGTCCTTTACTTCTTGTCTTCGGTCCTTTTACTGATGCGCAAGCGGTGCACTTCCTGCACCAATCTTCTACATCCTCGCGGCTGGGACGAACCTTCACAAGTGTTTTCTTGACTCTCAGGTGTCCACCAGAAACTCCGTCATGAATGTGTCGTAGTAGAGATGCCACTTTACTCCGGGGAACATAGACCTGCATCGTAGTTTCTTTTCCATTGCTGCTTTCCCATTTTCGGTACAAGATTCCTTGTTCTAGAGTCAGGCTGTCCCACTGAGCCCAGTAACTTTTTGTATTTGGGCTGCAAGCTGACACGTCGCTCCACTGAGGCCTGTTTCCAGACTTTACCCAATCCAGTACAGGTCGTAAATCTCTGTCCTCCAATTGTGCTTGTCTCATATTTTCGCCGTTCCATTCGTCATCTGTTCTGTCCATCCTGATGACTCTGACTTCTTCTCGAGACTCGTGCTTTTCGCAGTGTTTACAGTCATCTGCACAAGGTCTTCTTGACAGGGCATCGGCGTTGCTATGGCCCTTTCCACTGCGATGTTCTGTCACGAAATTGAACTCCTGAAGTTGCTCGATCCATCGTGCCACTTGACCTTCCGGGCTCTTAAACTGAAGAAGCCATTTAAGAGCAGCGTGGTCAGTTCTGAGCGTAAACTCTCTTACGATGAGGTACTTGTTGAAGTGCTGAAGAGTCTTCACCACAGCTAGCAATTCTCGGCGGGTGACGCAGTAGTTTCGTTCTGGTTTGGATAATGATTTACTGAAGTATGCTATGACCACTTCTTTGTCTCCTTGGATTTGTGAGAGAACTCCTCCAATTCCCGTGTTGCTGGCATCAGTGTCCACAATAAATCTTCCATCTCTGGTAGGGTACCCCAAGATCGGCGTTTTACACAGTCGCTGCTTAAGTTCGTTGAAGGCGGTTTCACACCCCAAGTCCCATACAAATGTGCGCTTTTCTTCTGTCAACCGATGTAAGGGTTTGGCAATTCCAGAAAAGTTCTTGACAAACCGCCGATAGTACGCGCATAGTCCCAAAAACGACCTTACATCAGTTTTATTCTTCGGGGTAGGCCAAGTTTGAACAGCCTTGATTTTGTCAGGATCAGTTTGTACCCCGTTTTCCGAAATGATGTGTCCAAGGTAGCTGACTTTGGATTTAAAGAAGTCACACTTTTTGGCAATCAGCTTTAGGTTTGCTTCACGTAGACGGTTCAAAACCTTCTCCAGATTCTGCAGATGTTCAGTAAAATCACGGCCCAAAATGATGACGTCTTCCAGGTACACCAAGCAAACGTCTCCCAGTAATCCAACCATTACTCTGTCCATGAGACGTTCGAACGTTGCTGGAGCATTACACAGTCCAAATGGCATGACGTTGAATTGCCAAAGTCCATTTCCAATGCCCGTACTGAATGCTGTCTTCTCTTTGTCTTCTGGACTGATTTCTACCTGCCAGTAGCCACTTTTAAGGTCAACCGTAGAAAACCACTTCATACCACTAAGCATGTCCAGAGTATCGTCTATTCGAGGCAGGGGGTAGCTGTCCTTCTTTGTGACTTCATTAAGCATTCTGTAATCGACGCAGAATCTGGTGGAGCCATCTTTCTTTTTCACCAGAACCACTGGCGATGACCAAGGACTTGTAGATGGTTCTATGACTCTTTCTTTGGCCATGTCTCGTATCATGTCTGCAACTTCAGCTTCTTTCGCCCATGGAATCCTTCGTGGCCTCTGTCGTATAGGTCTTGCGTCACCAGTGTCAATTCTGTGTTTAACAAGTCCGGTACATCCACAGTTGTTTCCAGCGGCGAAGACGTCTTTAAACCGCATCAACAGCCGTTTTGCTTGTGACAGCTGAGCGAATGTTAAGTTGTCTTTGGATGATTCCAGCAGCTGTGATATTTGATCTCCCGAGCTTGGTTCCGTAGAAGTAACATCCGTTCGTCGCAGGTACTTCACTTCTTGACATTTTCCAATTATGCTGTTTTTCTTCAGATGAACTTCTTCATTGCCAAGGTTAAGAATTCGCACACTGGCCGTTCTGTTTGTCATGAGCAATGTTCTTGCAATAATCCAGGTCGGATGTGTGCCCTCATCTTCGGCAATCACACATAGTCCACTCTTGACTGAAGTTGGAAATTTCACTCGAACAATATTTTGCGATTTTGGAGCCAACACGACGTCCTTGAGGCAGTAAAGCTTACACGGTGCCGTTCCTTCGAAGAACACTTCTTGCTCGGGAAACCGGAGTACACCACGGGCCACATCCAATATGCACTGCTGCTTCTCCAAAAAGTCCAATCCCAGAATGCAATCATCAGTTATGTTGGCAATAAGCACAGGATGAATGTATGAGTGCTCACCGATGATTATCTCCACGTCGGTATCGCCAAGGACAGGTACTGACTGGCCGGTTGCTGTCCGTAGTGAGCATGCTGCGGATCGATGTTTCCGTGATATAAATTGTTGCAGGAATTCAGGCTTCACAATTGTGCGCGATGCTCCTGTGTCCACTGTGAACTTGCAGGTCTTGTTGTTCAGGGTTCCCTCAACGATTAATCTGTTCCCGTTGCACACTTGTGTCACAGTGATGGTGGGGGCTCTCTCTTTACCAGCCAGCGCCCGCCCCGCGGCCCTGGCGACGTTTAGTTTAACGCCTCCTCTTCCACTTGGGTCTCGGAATTTCTGACCCGTTTCTTCGTTTTCGGGCAATCAACCCGAATATGCCCTTTTTCTCCACACCCGTAACATGTCGGTCCATAACGGGGCTTCCTGGGTTCAGTCACCAGCTCCCGAACTCTGTATGGTTTGGTGTCCCGTCGCACTGCTTCCACTTCTAAAGCATGAGCCAGAGCGCTCTTGAGTGTCTGATGGTGACCCAACCGTACCGCAGCGCGTACCTCATCATCCCTGATTCCATCTACAAAGCTCTGTAGAGATGTCATCTCAATGGTTGATGGCGTCGACACGTAGACTCGTCGGACCAACCTTTCGATTTCATCTGCCCACTGTTGTAATGTCTCTGTGGGCTTCTGGGTGCGCTCACGTAGTTGTGCCCTGTACGCATGCTCCATATGTTTGTCCCCATAGCGCGTTTCCAGGGCTTTCAGCAAGGTCTTCAGCGTCCTTTCGTCTTCAGGTATGCGTTCCAGAATAAGCTGAGCGTCTCCTTTCAGCGCTAATGTAAGCGCTGTATTTGCTTGCTCGTCTGTCCAGCCACAGCTTTTAGACAGCGTCGTAAATTGAAACTTGTATGCTGCCCATGAAGACGTTCCGTCGAAGTGTGGCAGATCCAGTTTGAACGGCGAAGTCGTAGCGGGCACCTGGCTGCTCTGTCCAACTCCTCGTAACTCCAGTTTCTGGACCTTATTAGCCAGGTCATTCACGGTCTGTTCGTGTACGTCGAGTCGTCCTTCCACTTCTTTGACGCTGGCTTTCACCTTTTTTATTTTTTCTCCCATGCCGGCAAGCCCGCTCTGCAATTGACGTCCAATTGTCTCTTCCAGTTTACGGCTAGCTTCTTCCTGTTTACGGCTAGCTTCTTTTTGTGCCGCCTGTACAGCCTGTAGTGCAGCCTGTTGATCCTGGCGAGCTTCTTGTTGTGCTGCCTGTACTGCCTGTAGTGCGGCCTGTTGTTCCTTACGTACAGCTTGTAGTGCAGCCTTTTGTTCCTGGCGTGCAGCTTCTTGTCCAGCTAGGAGAGCGGCTAGCATGGCCTCCAGGCCTCCATCCGTAGTTAGACTCACCGGCGGTGCTGTAGGTGGCGCTGCCATGGTGGGTGCCATCGGTGTTGCTGCTGGCTCTTCCAATGTGGATGTTCCTGCTCCCGATGCTTCGAGCTCCTTCTGCCGGGTTGTATCCATCTCCGCCTGGCGCCTGGTGCATGGAGTACGCGTATCTTCCCTCGGAGTGATTGGCATTCCGCTTCTGACACCAATTGTTACGTGCGGGGTGGTATTAAAATGCCAATCCAATGAGATGAACGTTTATTTCTACTGAACACTAGGTTACACAATGTTTCACAGTAGTTGTCCAAATCGTCTTGCACAATGATCAAATGTCCGTTACACACACTGAGGTCGTCGGTAATTCACAATTCGCACTTCACTGTTCACAACACTAGTTCACTGTTAACACTTTGATACTTCACTTGGTCGCTATCCGCGCTGAGATCTTTACACTGTCGCTTCCAAAGAAATACTGACTCCACGCCGCGGTGCGACGCTTTATATAGGACACAATAATTATTCTAGAAAATGCTCGATCAATAAAGAATAAAAATAACAGACAAACAAGCAATAAATCAAAAACAAAAGGGGCGGCTTTCGTTTGAACATCTGATGTAAACAACTACATACATGCTAATTTGATCTCTAACTACTTATGAATAAGGTTCAATCTTAACTACAAAACTAGGTACATTGACTAAGGTCGGAATTCCAGGAAGGTTACTTTTATGACGGTCGGTTTATGGCCGGCAATGTTATAAAATAACTCACCCTTAGTATACCGATGTTCCTCAACATTCCACACCGTGTCCTGGTGCTGCGCCTGTTTATCAGCCACCACCTCGTGCTGGTGGAACCCCCAGGGCGGCAGCTGGCGGCCGCTGTACCGCAGCGCGCTACCACTCGGCTCGTGTCGGAGACGCACCAGGGACCGGATACTGTCCCACGTGGCGTCTTCAGAGTCACGGTTCACTATCTCCACACGCCACAAGTTCTGAGCCGGCATTGATACGTTGTAGTCGATGTAGCATGATACTTCCTGGGAATATTATGTTATATCCTTCAGATTATTATTGTTATATACCGGCTGTAATTCACGTACAATCGCCTTCATTTGTGCGTATCCACCTTAAGGAAAAATTTCCTGTGCACTCTTATTGAATTGGCATCTCGCTTCTGTCTATGTTGACATTGTTGACCAATGACAAGAAGGGACAAAGCCAAAAATTATGTTTTGTTTTTGTTTTTGGCTCTTCTGATTGGTAAGAATTTTTTTTTTTGGATTTGGCTCTTCTGATTGGTTAGAAAAATAATCGACACTTGCAACCGAAAATGTTTTGAAACTGGATACGCACAACTGTACGCGATGGTACCTTTAGTCGAATTTTCTCGACCTAGGTTTAGAGCGAGTCCGTTGCTCTTCTTCGTCGGGAGTGAGGTAACGCGGTGACTCCCGAGGAAGAGCGACGGACTCGCTCTAAACCTAGGTCGAGAAAATTCGACTAAAGGTACGTGAATTACAGCCGGTATATAAAAATAATAATGTTACAAATTCACGATAATTTTAAAATAAAAATATCCTTGAGATTGATTGCCCATATAGAGTATGTGCAAACAGAGAACCGTCGTGGCTTTACGATGAACAACATTCAAAGGTAAGGAAGGAAGGTGTATATATGAGGGCCCGGTGGTGTAAGTGGGAGAATGGCTTTGATGCCAGAGGTGCTGAGCTCAAGCCCCGCCGTGCACCAATGGATTGCATGCACTTTTCACTATGAAGGAAAAACATCGTTGAAAAACCAACAACCCCCGCATGGTGGTAGGACACTATATAGTGTCCGCTTGGCCAGCTACCACCTTCAAGTTAGAAAATCTGTCACCAAACATCTAATGTGTTCCGGCAGCTATCCTTGAGTGCCAGTTCCCATTCAAGGCCTAGCGTGCTTACTATCCTCGCATCATCACTTACCACCAGGCGAGTTTTTTTTTTAAATATCTTATAGAGTCTGGCTAACGAAAGTAGATACTGGATTTTTTTGCAAACTTTTTATATGATAACACTAAAGTGTTCCCATAGGATATTTACCCTACAAATTGGGGTATTTTAAGCAGAAAGTACTTAGGAACAATTAATTCCAAAAAGGCATTTTTAAAACAAACTTATTTTAAACACTTTATAAAATGAGTTTTAAAAATTCGTACGTGTGCTAAGATTGTAGTCATCGAAAATAAGTATCGTATGTACGTGTTGGATCATTTCAAGAGCAACACTAAGCCTTAAGTTGGTCTAATAAATAGCTTAATTAATTAGGTACACTATTTACTAGAGAAAAACTTGGCAATTTTATTTTAAAGAAATTAATATTCGGCTGATTTCCGAAAGATTTGGTAAAATCAGAATCAGTGTATGGTATCCCTATCTCTGACGCAACAAGATGGCGTGTTGTTGATGTTTGACTTTAGGGCTGCTATGCTGATATTTTTAAAATTTGCCGCGCTTTTTCAGTATCAACTTTCATTAGCCAGACTCTAGGCTAGCGTTTGACCACTATCTCCTGTTGGTAAGTGAAGATGCGGTCGAAGATGGTAAGCACGCTAGGCCTGGGGTGGGAACTGGCTCTAAAGGATAGCTGCCGGAATACATTAGATGTTTGGCGACAGATTTTCAACTTGAGGGTGGTCGCTGGCCAGGCGGACACTTGATAGTATCCTACCACCATGCGGGGGTTGGTGGTTTCTTAACGATGTTTTCCTTCACCGGAGGGCCACTGTGAAAAGTGCACATACATTTTTCGATAGTAAAACCCATTGGTGCACGGCGGGGTTTGAACTCGGTACCTCTGGCATCAAAGGCGACCGTTCTCCCGAATACGGCACCGGGCCCTCAAAGAGCTAGCTGGTCAAAACGCCTATCTATACTAATATTATAAAGAGAGAACATTTGTATTTTTGTATGTTTGTAATGATTTGGCTCAAAAACTACTGGACCAATTTAAAAAATTCTTTCACTAATATATAGAATGGACTTTCGAAATGAAAATAGGCTATATATTATCTCGTTTAAATCAAAGGTACATTCGTGGAGACCTAATTTGCAACCTAAGTCGACAAAAACACGTTTCTTACGAACGCTGGTCAATTCAAAACAGATGGAAGAATATTTTCTATGGAAGAGTTGTACAACTTAATAAGACCTACAAAAAAGTCCGCGACAGCATATATCTATCTCTTGAGGTTGACTCACAGTAACCATTTTAATCTTTAATTTTTTGTTAAAAAATATTACATAACTTCCAGGGCTATTTTCAAGTATATAGTATTAATCCTTATCCAAATAATTACGTTAATTAGCTTGGCCACATATTATAGATTAAAATTGTCCTTTACAGTATATAGTTCTAATGAAAACTCTAGAAGATATTACGGATTTCACATACACGCATCGCAAAATTAATAAAATATTTGCAGTTAAACCACAGAATAGGTCATAGTTACTACGAAAATATTATTATAAGCTTAGCTTTTCTGTAGATCCTCACCGATCGCAATCAATTTGAAGTCAATATAGTATAATAATATGATCTATAATATAATATAATATTTTAATTAAATTTTTTATAACATTTTATTATATTATATTATAATATTTTAATTATATTTATTTTTATTATAATAATATAATATTTTAAACCACCCCGACTGATCTATGTATAATCTTTTCATGAATAGCATTCCAATGACTCTAAACACGACATTTAAAATCTGAGCTGTTAGTTGGTGAGGATTTGAGTATTCTGTAGAGTCCAGGAGATGTCCCAGCATCAGGTCAATGTTTCCATGTTCTTACAATATCGTTGAAGAAGAAGATTTTCGAATTGATCAGACCTATGAAAGTTGATTAAAGCTCATAGTTATATAACAATTGAACGAATTTTCATGAATCAAAGCTAAGAACACTCTCGATGAAGACATCTATCAAAAAAAAAACTACCAATAATTAAATCAAAATCGGTTCATCCGGTTGGGTGCTAAGATGCTACAGAGAGACACACAGATAGACACGTTAAACGTATAATACCCCTACTTTTTGCGTCGGGGAACGCCGTAAGGTTACGACGGCAGATGTTCTCCTTGGTGGTAAGCTACATTTCAACCGACTTCCAAAAAGAAGGAAGTTCTCAATTCGTCTGTATGTTTCTTTTTTTGTGTGTGTATGTTACGCGATTAGTCCGTCAATTGTGAACCGATTCGAATTATAATTTTTGTAATCGGTAGGGTACGTTTCCGAGGTGGTCCCATTGTAATTTCATTGAGATGTGATAATTATCTTCAGAGATATGACGATAAACGTCTGAAACTTGCTACTGAAATTGACTCGCGGGGCATTGAAGTCAGTTGTTTTAGTTTTTAAACTATCTTAATTATTGGTAGATTTAATGATCCCACGAAAACCCATGATTCATGAATGCACATAAAACTTTCATTGGTAGGTATATAGCTAGGATTAGAACCAACGACCGTCGGGTCAGAATCAGGGTAACTATCCTTTACGCCAAAGGGCCGTCCAATATCACGACTTAAGTATTATAAAACAATGTCCATCACTGTGTCTGTCTGTTTGTTCGCAATAATCTCAATAGCATCTGAACGGATTATCATGCGGTTTTCACCAATAGCCAGAGTGTTTATGAGGAAGGTTTAGGTCTTAGGTGCATAATTCGTTAAGGTTTTGTGTAAATTGGTTGACATATGACGATGATTGTTAAATATGTTAATATTTTATATTCGATGCAACAAACGGATGCAAATTTTGTAGGCATATATGTTCTACCCGTGCGAAGCCGGGGCGGGCTGCTAGTAAGGTATAAAAAATAATAATAAATATGGTACCTGTGCTTGAGGCGAGACGGGCGCGGCGACGTCATGCGAGTTGAGCGCGCGGCTCGTGATGCCGTGCAGGAGTTGTACCACGTCCCCGTGCCGCACCACGTCGGGCGGACGCGACGCCGCCAGCGCCGCCACCGCCGGCCGCTTCACTATCCACCAGTTGTTCACGTCCTTGAAGCTGTAGCATGTCACCTAAACAACGGACCGATATTATTATTGGTATATCAATAGCCAAAACTATAGTCTATACAGATATAACCAAAGCGAATATAAATACTGGATATAACTATACATAGTGGACAAACGTTTAACTGAATAAATATAATAAAATAAATTAATAAAAGGAGTTAGGGCCTTATCATATTAGCGGTTTGGGAGCGGCTACGGGGCAGGGCGGGCACGCAGCGAATGCGTCGCGTGCACGCAGCGGCTGCACAGAGAGGACGTCGCGGACGCGTGGCAAATACGCTACGTTTTCGTCGCGTGTTTGTAGCGAATTAGCGACGTACAATACACTCAGTAACAAAATTGATTCTGACGAGGAAACACTGCTGTTGGCTTTGTTACTTCGGAGACGCCGGAGACGAAAACGAGACAGTACAAAATGGCGTCCACGCTGCTGTTCGCGAAGATCTTGTTGCGCGTCCGCAACGAATTTGCTGCGCATGCGCGGCGTGTTCGTTGCGCGCCCGTAACGAATCTGCGCCCGCTCCGCTTTGAGGACGCTCGCAATCCGCTAGTATGATAAGGCCCTTATGGCGGGAACGTAAAAAATTGTTGTGCTCTAATCGTATTTTTTCCTAAAACTTGTGTTCTTCCTCGAGTTCATGTATAATAAATGTGGATTATTAACGATTAAGTGCCCGTGAATGTGTGCGAGTGCAGGGAAACAGCGCAATGTTGAAAAACCGTGCAATGCCATGGCCACCTTCCAGCTTCATCACCAGTCGCTAAATATCATTTAGGTGTAAAGTTCTCTTCAAGACGAATCAATCGAGCCCAAACTCGGTAGAGTTACGTTGATATATCACAGAGATGCTGTGGCCACCATCCAGCTTCATCATCAGACCCTGGATATTATCTAGGTGTAAAGCTCTTTTCAAGATTAATCAATCGAGCCCAATTTCTGTAGAGTTACGTTGATTTATCAGAGATGCCGTGGCCACCTTCCAGCTTCATCATCAGACCCTGGATATCATCTAAGTGAAAAGTTCTCTTCAAGACGAATCAATCGAGCCCTAACTCGGTAGGGTTATGTTGATTTATCACAGAGATGCCGTGGCCACCTTCCAACTTCATCATCAGACCCTGGATATCATCTAGGTGAAAAGTTCTCTTCAAGACAAATCAATCGAGCCCAAACTCGGTGGGGTTATGTTGTTTTATCACAGAGATGCAGTGGCCACCTTCCGTCTCCATCATCAGACCAGCTCCATGGTATCATATTATTGTATTGTCACCAAAGATACATAAGTATTTAAATTTGTTTTAAATAAGTACACCAAATTTTAGTCCAATCGGACATCGGGAAGTGGGTCTAATTTAGCTGCCAAGATTCCACTCAAACATACATACATACATTGCAAGTTAAATAAAAGCTTGTAAAAAGACAACGTTTTAAAACGAGTTCAACTTTTGAGATGTTTAAACACGAAGCAACTGCATCAGTTTCAATATCGCGGAAAATATCGTTTGCGCGATGCAGGATCTCATACATTTAAGCAATATTTAAAGAAGAGCTATTAAAATCTACACTAGCGCCATCTCTGGGTTTTATTTGTCATTACTGTTAAATGCGAAAGTATCTGTCTGTCTGTGTCACTTTCACGCCTAAACTACCGAACCGATTTAAATGAAATTTGGTAGTACACAGATAGTCTAGAGCCTGAGAAAGGATAAAGGACATAGGCTACTTTTTAATGCGAAAATATAGTTGTAAGGGGTTGAAAGGGGGGTTGAAAAGTAGTATAGAAGTATCGTCATTTTTAAAGCTAGAAGCTTGAAACTTATTAGAGACTGGTGTTGGTGGGGGCACCAAAAATAAAAGGTGTGTCCCCATATATACATAGTTTCCGCCAATTAAGATAGGCCTCTGAGTTATATGAGCGCTCATACAATTTAGAGGTCTAGCTTAATTGGTACATCAAACCAACGTTGGTACGGAAGCCTCGGTGGGAGAATCCAACTCGACTTGGCCGGTTTTTATTTTCAAAATCAACGGGTTCGATTCCTGGCTAGGAATAATGATTTTTCAAAAATCCAATGATGCAGTTTTAGTTTCCATCAAAATCGGGCCCGAGACTTCTTTGAGTACTTTTCGCTATACCTCATAGTTTCTGATTTGATCATCCACGCCCACTTGAAAAATTCAACCTGTATAGTCAAACGAACGAATATCGATAGGTTGGCATCGTATGAGCGCAACATATAGAATAAAAAATATATCTGTATGGAAAATTTAAAATGGCAGTAGAACAGTTTCGCTATGAGTATTGTCGAGAATGTGATTGTTTAGAAGTCAGTTGTCCTGCGTCTCGTGTAATTGTTATCCATATCCAAACAAGCATGATTCTGTGATAGACCGCATCGTCACTCAACATCCAAGTCAGTCCAGCACTTGACCAATATCTCGCTCAAGTGCTTGTCTGTCACCAATGAGATAAATGTGTATGAAATAAAACCTGTTGCTGATGACTGGAGCCTCGACCATCGGAGTATTTCACCGGGTACACGTGCGCATGCGAATGTAGCCAGCACGCGCGACCGTGCGCATGTCTAGGGGGGAAATAATATACATATTTTATATTTAACTGATGTTATACAATATCTATTATAAATTTAGACTGAGGCCAATGCTTTTGGAGTTAGTGTCCTGTCACCCTCGGAAGAGTCATTTCTTGCATCCGTAAGCTTAGAAAGATAATCGAATTTAGATAAGAATAATATACACTCACGGACCACGGACTCATAAACTGCATCAAAGTTCAGGATTAGGTACTTTCGAATTAATTGAATGGTCTTTTCAGAGTCCGTCAGTGTACAAATTAAAATTGTAACCTATGGTTTGGTTCGTTCCTTCATAACAGAGTAGTATCAAGGATAGGACCATTCAATTAATTCGAAAGTAATCCTGAACTTTGATGCAGTTTATGAATTCGTGAGTGTAAAATCAATTTGTCACAGACCGTTACAAATAGTATAATTTGAAAGATACCATATACCCAGCAGTGGGATCAAACAGACTGCGGAAAATGATGATAAAAACGGAATGATAGAAACGGAAAATATTACAAATAGAGTATGGAATTATTGAGATTTTGTGTAGTGGAGGACAATCCGGAACAACCTAAAATATCTTTCAGTAAGTATATTCAAAGGTATCTATTTTATTGTATCAACAGAAAAACGATATATAAGACTGTCCATTATTTTTAACAGCTTTGATGGTGCACATTTCCGCTCGGCTCAGAGCACATCTCTTCTCGTCTACTCTTTGATGGAGTAGGAGTTAACACTTAACAGGCTGATAATTAGTTATAGTTATAATTATTATTTACTAATATTTTCAATTAGGTAAAAACAATCAAAAGCCTTGGTCATTTATCACGTGTCAGGGTAATTCTTCCTTATACTTACAATAACTTTAAAGTAAAAGACAGTTTTTGTTTACCTGAGAGTAATCTGGGACCCATGTGCAACGTGAAGAGGTTGTCCTTTCGTAATACTGGCCAGTCCACCTTCCAACGAGGCTTGGAACGCGCTCGTCATCACACTATCATGCGGGCCGGCTTTGGGCAGCATCCACAGATGAGCATAGAACACCCCTACATACACGATAGCTGGTATAAAGGTTAATACTGATAGTCTCCATATAGCGGACAGTGTGATACGTAAGCTGGATCCGGGATGACCGAATCGTTCCCACATCTGTCGCCCAACTAGAAACAGGCTGAGGTAGTATGAATACAAGCCCGAGTATTTTATTCTGGAAACAAATATATCAATCAGTTAATATTATACTGTAATACATTATTATATAAATAATAAGCAATATAATTAAGATGTTTGCCTCCGTCCCCATTGATGCAGAGAACCAAGTGTAATGACAATGAGATATCTATATCTTATAAAAAAATTAAAATAATAATTTGCTGTAATCATTTTCAACAGACTTCAAAAAAAAAACATTAAAAAAATCAACACACACACGAATTGAGAACGGGAAGTTCTCAATTCGTATGTATGTTTTTTTAAATGTTTGTATGTTACGCGATTACTCCGTAAATTCGTAAATAAATAATACTACGTAAATTAAAAAAAAACAAACACACGAATTGAGAACGGGAAGTTCTCAATTCGTGTGTATGTTTTTTTAATGTTTATATGTTACGCGATTACTCCGTAAATTGTAAACCGATTCGAATGATGAAGTTTTCAATGTTCATCAGATGAAGAGTCTTCATACCTACTTTTCATTGTAAAGAAAGATGAAAAAGCTAGCCAGTAACAGAGGAGAGATAAAGAAATAGCATGTTGCTATACTACTTTTACCCCATAGCGTGTTCACCATCTTCGACCACATCATCGTTTACCACCAGGCGAGATAGTGGTCAAACGCTAGCCTATAAGATATTAAAAAAAACCAGGACCTATGAGCGTCTTTAATAAAATTCTTATAAAAATATGTACTTACGAAACACAGCAACCAAGAGACAAAGCTGCTACACCAAGCCATACTACAGAGCTGGGCCCAGATTTCCGTGTGCTTTTTATTGAACAAAGTACTCCACATAACCCAAACAGTATCTGTATACTTTCCAACAACATAAATCTTGACTGAGCAAGAAAACAGTTTTCTGAAAAAAATAAAACAATAATCCTACATGAAATAGCTATCACATTAAGTTGGAAGAAAATCTGTCGCCAAAACATCTAATGTGTTCCGGCAGCTATTCATCGAGAGCCAGTTCCCATTCCAGGCCTAGCAAGCTTACCATCTTCGACCGCATCATCACTTACCAACAGGTGAGATAGTGGTTGCTAGTCCGCCTGGGGCGGTACCAACACTTTGCTAAGAAATTCAGCCGTAAAATATGAATGTTTTTCGGTTTGAATAGCAAAATCTCCAGTGCAATTACAGGGCATTTTAAACTTAACATCTTTATGTCTCGAGGTGACAGGCACAGTGCAGTGACTGTATCTGTAATAGGTAGACGAGCGTCGTACTTATACTGTTACCTTTTATCATAAAAGACAAATGAGTGCCCGAAACTATATACAAAGACCAAGAAAAATAATCATAACCAGACAAAAAAAAATCTATCTACAAAGACCACTTACCAAAAAGAACTAACAGAGCTGCCAGAATAGCTGTCCATTGATACGTGCACAGCTCCAACATAACTTGATATGTCACAGGCACCAGCAAGCTGCCTGCTATGGCTGGCACCACTCTCAGTGCCGTTATCGGTACATTATCTGAATATGGTGAGCCAATACGATCAAATGTGAAGTTTCCATCGTAGCCGGCAGCACGGCCGGCTAGATATAACAGTTGCTTGCCTAGTGGAGGGTGACCATCGAAGAAGAACACTCCTTTGGTGTATAGCGTGACATATCTACCATAATGTAGCTCATCAAATCTAGAATTATAAAAGTTTAGTGCTTTTTAGGAATATTGATATTTCGGGATGTGATATTCGGGATGAATATCATGTCAGTGCTCTACATGCTCCTCATGCACACTAGAGGATAAGGCTCTCGAGGCCGACCAATGGCGGTATAGTATATATTTATTCCAAACGGCGTAGCTAAATGCCACGGATCAGTGACGGGTAGCAACGTTAGCAATAATTAGTAGATCTAGTTGAGAACCAAATTGCTGCCCTTGACACCACAATTGATGTTGATGTTGACCAGAATCTCAACCAAGTGGTAGAAGTGGTGGGAGAGGTCATTGCAAACTTTCTGTCCCCAATTCAAAAATTCCAAAGATGACAGGGCCAGAGTGGCCCTTATACCTACTATAGTGGTCAAACACTAGCCTCTCTATCTCTCATTGGTAGTAAGTGATGAATGATGGTGAACACGCTTTTTCGATGACTTATTCCCAATTCACACAGCTCTATTTCTAGATGTTTCCTAATCTAATCGATCGTCATTACAATATTTAAAGACTAATATTGATTAAATTCTGAGATTTGTTATGGCTTCACAGGGTCACAGTTCACTATCTCCAAGATAAAAATAAAAATAAAGTGATACTTACACAATATACTTAGGTTCCTCTAACTTGTAGAGTCTGGTGCTAGAAGCCAATAGAAACAGAGCCACCCAAACTAGATCTATCTCAAGGTGTAACTTGCACACAGAAGGTTGCTTTTCAATGTCCTTCAGATCCTCTACTAAAGGCTTTCTTGCTTCTTTTACTTTTTTTATTGGTGATTCATTATCCTACAAAAAATAAAAGGTCAATTATGTGCACAGTTTGTGAATTTGACCTGCACTGTCCTCCTGGTTTTTTATACATTTCCCACTGCCAGCCATTACCTTAACCATCTCAGCTCTACATAGAACTGGAACATAGCTCTGAGTCACTGACACATCACTTCTAATATATGGTGGTAATAAGTTTGAGGGCCCGGTGGTTTAAGTGGGGGAACGGTTGCCTTTGATGCCAGAGGTACCGAGTTCAATCCTCGCTGTGCACCAATGGATTTTTCTATTGAAAAAATGTATGTGCGCTTTTTACAGTGGCATACAAAAGATAATAATATAGGTAATAATAATGGTGGTAGGACACTGTCTAGTATCCGCCTGGCCAGCTACCACCCAAGTTAGAAATTATAATAGCGACATATTTTCTAACTTATTTTACCGTTCCGTCTGTTCCGGCAGCTAACCTAGAGAGCTAGTTTCCATTCTAGGCATAGCGTGCTTACCATCTTCAACCGCATCATCACTTACCAACAGGTAAGATAGTGGTCAAACGATAGCATATACGAAATAAAAAAAATTAAAAAAAATTGTGAATCCAGGGCCCAGGGTGTATGACACAAGTGGTTGATACAGAGCACTGAATTTTTTTACTGGATGGCAAGTTGCACTGGTCTTACTGCTTTAAACTTGTTTTTCAATTATTATTATTATAAGTATATACAGAATGATATAACACCAATAGATCAAACGAAGCAGGATGGTAGAGCACCTCACTGTAAATCTATTGGATCCTATGTATGTACCCCGATTTTTTTAGTTCTTGATACAATTCCATTTATCTTAATTTCTAGTGGTAATTTTCAATTTTCTAGGAACATACAAAGTCCAATAGATTTGTAGTGAGGTTCTATAGCATTCAGCTTCGTTTTATTATCCTGTATTTATATCAAATTGAATCTCTTGAAAATAGCTATAATAATTTCAATGACACTTGAATTTAGATAGTGTTTTCGTTTTCTTTGAGAGTTGGAAATTTTGTAAAACAATTAGCGATTAACGATTAAGCATAAAAATCAAAGCTGGCCCCCAAGTACTATTTATTTATTTGACAACAATATTTATTCAAGAAGAAGGTACTTGACCTTCTTCTTCTTTGATTCTAATATTATAAATGAATGGTGTAATTCCATATATACCGTATATATTGTTATTTAGATAACTTAAATAATATAATTATAATAAAATAATATATACTTTAGTTTTACAAAACTTTCACTTGTATTCAAGTGCAAAAGAATAACTTTACCAGTGCTTTTATAACTAAGGGTTATTAAGGAAATGACTCATTACTATTATATTTGAATACTGAATTAAATAAGCACTTACTAATCTCTCATTTAAACTGTTTTTGGACTTTTCAACATAACTGTTTCCTGTGAGTTCGCTGACCTTATTATTCTCTAATTTGTTTCTAGTAGGCTTTGCATAACCTCTGTCTGCTTCCATTTTTATTAATTTTAAGGTTAAACAAATGCTTCTTATTTAACTTAGCTAACGCTATCATTTATTTATATATACGTCGAACATTTTTCATTTTTATTTTTCGCGATTTACACAACACAACTTTACGTCACAGCTTTGCGGCCGCACTTATTTAACCACAGTAGTACTCAAGTAAACCCAGCCACAGATTACTATATAGTATATAATGGCTCCACACTACTAGTTTATTTAGTTAGTGTGACCAGTGTTAAATATCTATGATTTTCTACCGCCGAGATTACAGAATTCATGAATAGTCTAGCTTTATATTATATGCCCTCTGTATTCTGTGTCTGTGTCCTGTGATTTATAGGTAATCTGTGATTTGACCATGTCCACTCCGTTATTTCATTTTTGATTTTTCACCTTTTTAATAAATAATATTATATAATAGGCTTAACAGCTCGCTCAGCTACCTATGGAAAGAGCGTTGTTCGGTGTATTGTATCCCTACGGGATCGAATCCAGAACGAAGTAATTCGCCAGAGAACTAAAGTGATCGACATAACTCAGCGGATTAGCAAACTGAAGTGGCAGTGGGCTGGTCATATCTGCCGTAGGACCGATCACCGTTGGGGAGGGTAGACTGGTTCTATAGTGGAGACCGCGAATCGGTAAACGTAGCGTAGGACGCCCTGTGACCAGGTGGAGCAACAGCATTCGCAAAACTGTGGGGTGGGCAGTGACTGGAAAACAAAGAACCGAACATCGGGCTCAGTGGTGTGACTTGGGTAAGGCCTTGTCCAGCAGTAGACAGATACCGGCTGATTATGATAACAATGAACTGTGATTCAAATCTTGAGACTATTTCTTGTCCTACCAAGATATGCACTGAGCCCGATCTGCGGCTCATTGGGAGGGGTATGGTATATATTCAAATTTTTAAATATTAAACAAATTGATGTAAATTTTCATATATTTAAAGTTTTTGCTTCTTCTATAGGTATGTCTATGGATCACTTTTTTGCCAATGCCATGCCATGCCCTAATCGCCACGCTGGGCAGGCGGGTTGGCGATCGCAGGATGTAGCTTCTCTCACCGGTGACGCTGCTGCCCGTCACCTGCCTGTATTTATTTTATTTTATATTATTATATATATATATATATAGTATTAAAATAATCTGTAATAAGTTGTGTAATTGCCAGAACGCATATCTGACCTGTTGGTACCTATGTGATTATGTATGGGTATATGCCAAGGACAGACAACAACTGTCCTTGGCATCGATTACATCTTTTTTAGCTAACATTTTTTGAAGTTTACCCAGATGGACACTAGACAGTTTTAGATTTACTAGATTGGGTGATACAAGCTTGCTCAACATCTGTATCTGTATCCTGGCAGCTGAGCCAGTTCAATGTATTAATAGCTAAGCTAATATATAACTACTATTTCAATAGTAGTGATCTATTCATTTTCATTATAATTTTAATATAAAACAGGGTGATCGCGTTCCTTCTTTGGATAAGGGTAAGTCAATTTTGAGTACCTAGCTTCTACTTAAATACAATTGGTTATGTTTGAAATTTTTTCGGTCAAAGCTGGACAAAAATGGTAAAGAGGTAGATACATCCCATTAATTTATCTTCATACAACATAGATAGATATTTTGCAAGTGACATCATGCATTTATAGTTATGAATCACAAACTATTATATGATTATTCTGTCTGGTGTATTCATGTTAAAGTGAATTCCGCACTCCTCCGGGAAACATGCCCAGGTATTGAGCATGTTTCCCAAGGGGTGCGGGTTTGAGTCCCGTCAGTACGATAAAGTTTTGGATTGTGTGTAACAATAATATAAGGTGATAATTTATTTTTAAAGTTAACATTTCAAGAAACATAATAGTTTACATCGCCTCAAATTTTTTCGTCCATCAATCGCAGTGTTTGGCAACGTGTGGGTCGCGTCCCCTGGGGGTCGTAAAGCCTCTATAAAAGGGTCACGAGAGGTCACCAAGCCTCAGTAAAACAGAAAAAACAAAGTTTTAAAATAAATGTTTGTAATATGTGTTTGTAGGTGTTATAATTGAGAGGGAATGACAACACATCTTGGGAGAGGCCTACGTCCAGCATTGAACTAACACCGGCTGATGATGATGATGAGAATGCATATAATATTTGTTTCTGAAGAAAACTATGTAATCTGTTTTCTGTAGGCCACGCAAGCGAAGCTGCGGACAGAAGCTAGTAATATAATAAAATCCTAACTAATATTATAAATGTGAAAGTAACTCTGTCTGTCTGTCTGTCTCACTTTCACGCCAAAACCACTGAACCGATTTAAATAAAATTTGGTACACAGATAGTCTAGAGCCTGAGAAAGGACATAGGTTACTTTTTAATGCAAATAAAGAGTTGAAAGGGAGATGAAATGTTTTATGGATGTATCGTCATTTTAGGAGCTAGAAGCTTGAAATTTATGTATTAGACTGTCGATTCGATATAAATAAATATGACATTCAAAGTTTGTAAAAGTTTGACCCTCAAGGGTGTAAAATAACAATAAGGCATAGGGGATGAAAGTTTATATGGGAATATGTTAGGTTTATGTGAATGTTCTACTCAACGGATTTATATGAAATTTGCTACACAGATAGTCTAGAGCCTGAGAAAGGACACAGTCTTCTTTTAATGCGAAAAGAGGGTTTGTAAAGGGTTGAAAAGGGGGATGAAAAGTCGTATAGAAGTATCGTCATTTTTAAAGCAAGAAGCTTGAAACTTATTTTTAAGGTTGTTGATTCGATATAAATAAATATGACATTCAAAGTTTGTGAGGGGAAAAGGGGAGTGGCGGGGAGGGTAGGGGAGTGGAGGGAGAGGGTAAGGGACTGGAGGTGAGGATAGGGGGAGTGAAGGGGAGTGGTGTGGGAGGGGAGGGGGAGGGGATGTGGAAGTGACGGTAAGGGGGAGAGGGAGGGTAGGATAAGTTTGGGGAAGGGGAGGGGAGGGGGTGGGGTTGTGGAAGGGTGCGGTGTAGCTGGGGTACGTATGTGTTTTATTAGTTAATGCTACCCAAAGACACTTTTCCCTGCGGACGAAGTCAAGGGTGTAAAATAATAATAGGGAATAGGGGATGGAAGTTTGTATGGAAATATGTAAGGTTTATGTGAATGTTCTACTGAACGGATTTAAATGAAATTTAGTACACTGATAGTCTAGGGCCTGAGATAGGACATAGGCTACTTTTAAATGCGTAAAGAGGGTTGTGAAGGGTTGATAGGGGGGATGTATGAAAGTATCGTCATATTTAAAGCTAGAAGCTTGAAACTTATTGTTTAGGCTGTTAATTCGATATAAATATACTAAA
The DNA here is from genome assembly GCA_954871355.1 of Cabera pusaria. Taxonomy (NCBI): domain Eukaryota; kingdom Metazoa; phylum Arthropoda; class Insecta; order Lepidoptera; family Geometridae; genus Cabera; species Cabera pusaria. Next base: position 22,086,325 of record OX940887.1, read on the forward strand.
AGTGCCCCGCGGCTTCACCCACGTTAAAGACTTCTTTTATTTACTTAAAACTTTTATTTTGTTAAAACCTTTCTATCATAAAAGACAATCAAAGAAGTAAAAGCCAAATCGGTATATATAGACCATATTGATTTTCAAACTTTTTTACCAACCCCTTGCAAAAATCCTGCTACACGTATTTATTTATTTATTTACGGAAGTACTTAAGTAAATCTATAATTTTAAAAATAATGATCACTGCAGGAAGAGTGAATCTCACAACACAGGGTTTCCTAGTCTGAGATTCAAAGCGCATAAGCTTTGTTTTAGTATATAAGCAATTACGAAACTCTGTTTTAATGTGCTAAAGTGCAAATAAATTATAAATTAATAAGTTATATCTGGGGGGGAATTTTTATAAAATCCTTGTTAGCGGATACCTACGTCATACGAGGGTCATTCAACAAGTACTTAGCTTCATCGACCAATGGCACTGCGATTACAAAAAAAATTTACCATAGTACAGTGCAATGTTTTTGAAGCCTATTGTCAAAGTTTTAAACAATGACCTCTATTAGTTTTGTTTTAATAGCCTTTGAAAGCGAACGTGTCAGTCAGTTTAACAAAAATGGAAAAAGAGCAGTATCGTTCGGTGATTCAATTTTTATTTTTGGAAGGGAAAACGCGCAGTGAAATTAAAAATCGCTTGGATGCTGTGTACAGTGACTCTTCTCCTTCGATGGCAACCGTCAAGAATTGGTTTAACGAGTTTGCTCGTGGCCGCAAGTCGGTTTTTGATGAGCCACGCCCAGGTGCCTCGAAAACGGCTACTACGGAGGAAAACATAAAAAAAATCCACGATCTCGTGTTGGCAGACCGACGATTGAAGGTTCGCGAGATAGCTGACACTGTGGGCATTGCAGAAGGAACGGTGCATCATATTCTCCACGAAAAACTGGGCATGAGAAAGCTGTCAGCGCGATGGGTACCGCGTTTGCTCACACTGGACAACAACCACGACAACGCGCCGGCTCACAACTCTGCCGTCGCCATGGCCAAATTATTCGAATTGCTGCCCCATCCACCTTACTCTCCAGACTTGGCCCCCTGTGACTTCTTTTTGTTTCCAAACCTGATAAAGTCACTCGCTGGAAAAAGATTTGGGTCGAATGAGGAGGTCATCACCGCCACGGAGGCCTATTTTGCAGACTTCAGGAAAACGTATTTTTTAGACGGGTTAAAAAAGTTGGAGCATCGCTGGGCCAAGTGTATTGAGTTAAAAGGAGATTATGTAGAAAAATAAATCGACACTTTTCAAAAATTTTCGTTTTTCTTTTGTAGGCTAAGTATTTATTGAACGACCCTCGTAACAACTATCTGCATTCTAAATTTCAGCGCAATCCGAAACAATATTGATTCTCAGACTTTGTTGCCCACTTTACCCTCTTAGAGTGGCATTTTGAAAAAGCTCGAAAATCGTATTTACTTATATATTTAAAGAAGTACTTGGGTTAAAAGTCGAATAAAATGACTATCCAAACTTTGAATCCCCGCTTCATCTCCTTAATGAGTGAACTTTGAAAAATCCTTTCTTAGCGGATACCTACGTCAAAATAACTATCTGCATGCCAATTTCAGCGCAATCCGAAACAATATTAATTTTAGTCATGTTACCCCACATCACCCTTTTAGGGGTGGCATTTCGAAAAAGCCTAAAACACGTATTTACTTATTTATTTACTGAAGTTCTTGTGCGAAGTTTCGAATAGAAAAGACTATCGTATCTTGTTTCTCCATACAAACTTTGAACCCCCGTTTCATCCCCTTCAGGGGGAATTTTTGGAAAATCCTTTCTCAGAGGGAACTAACGTCGTAATAACTATCTGCAAATTTCAGCGCAATCCGAAACAATATGGATTTTCACACTTTGTTACCTCATTTCACCCTCTTAGGGGTGTAATTAAAAAAAACCCTGAAACACGTATTTACTTATTTTTTTACTCAAGCACTTGTATGAAGTTTCGAATAGAAAATACTATCTAATCTTGTCTCTCCATACAAACTTTGAACCCCCGTTTCATCCCCTTCAAGGGTGAATTTCGAAAAATCCTTTTTCAGAGGTAACTAACGATGTAATAACTATCTGCATGCCAAAATTCGGCGCAATCCGAAACAATATAGATTTTCACACTTTGTTACCCCATTTCACCCTCTTAGGGGTGGATTTTCAAAAAAACCTGAAACACGTATTTACTTATTTTTTTACTGAAGCACTCGTATGAAGTTTCGGATAGAAAAGACTATCTATATATTGGAAAATCCTTTCTTAGTACACCCCTACGTACTAAGACAAATATACCCTTCAAATTCCAAGTCTCTACGACCAGCGGCTTAGGCTGTGCGTTGTCTGTCAGTCAGTCAGTCAGTATGTCAGGACAAAGATGCTTATAGTTTTAGATATGACATTCAAAGTTTGTGAGGGGAAGGGGGAGGGAGAGGGAGGGGAGGTGGAAGTGAGGGGTAGGGGAGAGGGGATGGGAGTCGGGGAGGGGGAGAAGGAAGTGGGGGGAAGAAAGAGGGGAGGGGGATTAGCGCGGTGTGGTACGGTGCGGTGTAGGTGGGATACGCATGTGTCTTATTTGTGAAATAATTAGCCTAAATAATTTAAAATGCTACCCAAAGACACTATTCCACGCGGACGAAGTCGCGGGCACAGCTAGTACAGATATAAACAGTGCAGGTAGGGCGTCGCGAATTTTTTTTTTCATACTTAGTGGCTGAATAAAAACCGGCCAAGTCGAGTTGCACTCATCCACAGAGGCTTCCGTACCAACGTTGGCGGGTACCAATTAAGCTAGACCTCTAAATTGTAGGAACGCTCATATAACTTAGAAGCCTATCTTAATTGGAGTAAACTATGTATGTATGGGGACACCCTTTAATTTTCAACTTTTTAGGGTTCCGTAGCTGAATGGCAAAAAACGGAACCCTTATAGATTCGTCATGTCTGTCTGTCTGTCTGCCTGCCTGTCTGTCTCTCAGCCTGCCTGTCTGTCTGTCCGTCCGTATGTCACAGCCATTTTATTCCGAAACTGTAAGGACTACAACATTTAAACTTGGATACGTAGATGTATTCTGTGAACCGCTTTTCGATTTTTATACAAAAATATAAAAGTTTAAGGGGGACATCTTCATACATGTAACAGTAACAAAAAAAAATCTGCAAACCTATACGTGTGGGGTGGGTGTCTATGGATAGGACTTTAAAAATGACATTGAGGTTCCTTAAATTATTTTATCTCAAAGTCAATTATTTAAAAGATGGCGCGTCTAAAGTGGTAAAATGTGTGTCCCCCCCTATAACTTTTAAAGTAAGGGAGTTAAAAATGTAGAAAAAATATTTTTTGTAGATCTCAATAAAAACTTTCAACGAAAATTGGTTTGAGAGAGAAACGAGATAAAGTCAGCAGTTTTTGAGATATAGTGACCGCAAATATAACTTTGTGTTTCATACAAACACTATGAATAACAAAGTTAATGTTTTGGTTGCGAAAAATCATAGTTATAGAACACTCTACTGTGTTACGGAACCCTACGAGTGCGAGTCCGATTTGCACTTGGCCAGTTTATTTTATTTTTCGTAATTTTTCCATTATTTATGCTGTAACTCTATTTGACCTTGCGTCTTGCCAAATTTCATGATTCTAGGTCAACGGGAACTACCCTATAGGTTTTCGACCCAAAACCTATAGGGTACTTCCGGTTTACCTAGAATTGTCAATTTTGGTTAAAACGAAGGTCTTATAACACAGCACAAGTAAAGGAAAAATTCCAAAAAATAAAAAAGTGAAAGGTAAGGTAAATTTTGGTACCTACTTACAAGTTTTCGCAAGAATCTAAATTTGCCCATATCATTTTATCGTGTTGAATTCTACAGTAAAAGGATAAATAAACAGCCATCAAAACGGGAAAATTGTATAGATAATTTAGGCCAGTACTTTGATTAGCTGAAATAAAAAAAATACCAAAATTTTTATATGTTAAAATTGTTCATAGAAATCTCCAATTTCATAGGTGAAGACCTAATATTATTATTACCATAATATTTTAAAGAATCAAGAAATCAGCAACATAGTGAGATTGCAGATTGTTCTTAATCCGCTAGACAGCTGTTACGGAGGCTTGTCTTCATATCTCTGAAGATACTCATCAGATCTCGATGAATTTACAATGGGACCACATGGGATGTATACTCACTCATAGAAAACATAATTTATCAAGAAGGTTAATAAACGACGGAATTATGAGGTGACACAATTAGATGGCATTTATCGTAGAAGTTCCGTTGTCAGTCTCCGAAACTCATCATCAGATCTTTACGAATTCAAAATGGGGGGTCTTAATAGTTTCAGAATAAAGTGGCTGTGACATACGGACAGACAGACAGACATGACGAATCTATAAGGGTTCAATTGTTGCCATTCGGCTACGGAACTCTAAAAATTAGTCAAACTAAAAATACTTCTGTAATAGTGTTGTAAAGTTGAACACAGTAAAAATTCTCATGTCACTAAAAACACGTTTTGGAATATTCTTTTTAGGGTACCGTACCCAAAGAGTACCAAAGGAACCCTATTACTGAGACTTCGCTGTCCATCCGTCCGTCCTCCGAACATTACAGGGCTGTATCAGGTATCTCCTTAACCGTAATAGGTAGATTGAAATTTTCACGAAGTATGGATTACCACAGAATAATGAATAATACTAGTTTCTACTAAATAAAAGTTTTATTAAGTAAGTGAACGAAGTTTGTAACGCGGGCGACGCCGCGGCGGGCTTTTAGTTTACCATAAAGATGGTGGTGACTGGTGTGAATAGATAGGACACAAACTATATATAACCAGTGATATTACAAATGTTTATCGTTTAATGTATTTTTGTTACTCCTTTTTACATCTTTAAATTTTCGGTTATAAAATCTTAATGTGGCGTATATGCGCAATCGAATGAACAGTTTCATAAGATGCATACAAAAAAAAACATACAGACGAATTGAGAACCTCCTCCTGTTTAGAAGTCGGTTGAAAACAAAATAAAGTTAAAAATTAAAGAGGTACCCGTACAAAAAACTTATTTTTCAGGCAAATTTTGTTCAATCGGAACTCTACGTGATCGAGTCCGACTCGCACTTGGCCAGTTCATTTTTGTTTGAGTGAGTAAACTTTCCGTTTGGTCGCATTGTAATTTCATTGAGATCTAATATAATGAGTATTTTCCAGAGTTCTATAAAAACCTCAAAGCGCGGCATTTTGAAGTCAGTTTTTAGGGTTCCGTACCCAAAGGGTAAAACGGGACCCTATTATTAAGACTCCGCTGTCTGTCTGTCCGTCCGTCCATCTGTCACCAGGCTGTATCTCATGAACCGTGATAGTTAGACAGTTGAAATTTTCACAGATGATGTATTTCTTTTGCCGCTATAACAACAAATACTAAAAACACAATACAGTTTAAAATCATAGGAATGCCGAAAAATACACGTTTCTCGTATGGGGACCCCCATTCGAGAAACGTATATTTTTCGGCATTTCAATGTTACGCCATTTATGAACGCTTAGGTAAACGTCCATAGATGGCGTTATATTGAAATTCCGATCCCAAACACCTTTGTGTAAACTTTCACTTAGATAGCGTTAGACGTTACATGGCGTTATAAGAAACTAGCTGTGCCCACGACTTAGTGCGCGTGGAATGGGAATTGGGTAGCATTCACTAATAAGACACATACGTATCCCACTACACCGCACCGCACCACGCCACGCTAATTCCCCTTTCCTCCCTCCCCACCCCTTCCCATCACTTCCCCCTCCCCTCCCCCTTCACCTCACTTTCACATCCCCTCCGCTCCCCATTTCCCCTGACACACTGAATGTCATATTTATTTATATAGAATCAACAGCCTAAAAAATAAGTTTCAAGCTTTTAGTGGTTTTGGCGTGAAAGTGAGACAGACTCAAAGTAACTCTACTTTCGCATTTATAAAATTATAGTAAGGATAAGCACGCGGCTCACAACTCTGTTTTATATATACTATGGCCCTAGTATCTTTATCAACACCATCAACACCAATATTATAAATGCGAAAGTCAGTTTGTTTGTTTGTTTGTTTGGGACTTCTTCACGGTCAAAGGGCTTGACCGATTTGGTTGATTTTTTTTATAAAGATAGTACATAGGGCAGAATAGGATATAGGATACTTTTTGTTTGGCTATCGAGTCAGGGGGTTCAGATATTTTTAATTGAATTTTGTAAATATGAGACTTCTTCTCGAATTAACGGCATGACCGATTTGCCTGAAATTTTGTATGAATGTCATAGGGCAGAATAGGATATAGAATACTTTTTTTCTGGCTGTCGAGTCAGGGGGTCCAGATATTTTTAATTGAATTTTGTAAATATAAGACCTAACCAAACCAAAATCATTACTTACTTTAACAATAGAGGATATCTAGTGCGACTTTGGGGTCGTCTATGCCATGGTGACTTGGCCTAAGAGATCATCGATCTAGACCTCAAAGGTCATAAAGACTCAAATAACGCGAGCGAAGCCGCGGGTAACAGCTAGTTAATTATATATGCTATAATGTTCTAAAATTGTGGAAACCTTTTGGTAAGTGATGATGCCGTCGAAGATGGTAAGCACGCTAGGCCTAGAATGGGAACTCTCTCTCAGCTCTCAAGGATATATATCTATACCATCTACCCGAACGAAGCGATTTGCATCTTCGTTCATCATACGAACCGCTAAGGAATGGAATACCCTTCCTGAGTCCGTGTTTCCGATTAAGTACAATATGGGGGTCTTCAAATCGCGAGTGAATAGGTATCTTCTGGGTAAGCACGCTACATCATCGATCGCATCATCACTTAACATCAGGTGAGATAGTGATCAAGTGCTACCCAGTTCGGTATAAAAAAAAAAAAAAAGGATGGCTACCGGAAGACATTAGATGTTTGGTGACAGATTTTCTAACTTGAGGGTGGTAGCTGGCCAGGCGGACACTAGATAGTGTCCCACCAATCGAGCCCAAACTCGGTAGTGTTTTGTCTTTTATCACAGATATTCCGTGGCTGCCTTCCAGCTTCATCATCAGACCCTAGATATCACTAGGCGTAAAGTTCTCGTCAAGACAAATCAATCGAGCCCAAACTCGGTAGAGTTACGTTGATTTATCACAGAGACGCCGTGGCCACCTTCCAGCTTCATCATCAGACCCTGGATATCATCTAGGTGAAAAGTTATCTTCAAGATTATTTTTTTTTATACGTTATAGGCTAGCGTTTGAACACTATCTCACCTGTTGGTAAGTGATGATGCGGTCGAAGATGGTAAGCACGCTAGGCCTAGAATGGGAACTGGCTCTCAAGGATAGCTGCCGGAACACATTAGATGTTTGGTGACAGATTTTCTAACTTGAGGATGGTAGCTGGCCAGGCGGACACTAGATAGTGTCCTACCACCATGCAAAGATGAATCAATCGAGCTCAAACTCGGTAGGGTTATGTTGATTTATTACAGAGATGTCATGGCCACCTTCCAGCTTAATCATCAGACCCTGGATATCATCTAGGCGTAAAGTTCTCGTCAAGACAAATCAATCGAGCCCAAACTCGGTGGGATTATGTTGTTTAATCAAGGAGATGCCGTGGCCACCTTCCGTCTCCATCATCAAACCAGCTCCATGGTACCATATCATTGTATTTTCACCGAAGATACATAAACTGTATACCAAATTTGAGTCCAATCGGACACCAGGAAGTGGGTCTAATTTAGCTTCCAAGATTCCACCCGAACCACAGAATAATGAATAGCCCGAACATACATAGTGACATACATACATTGCAAGTTAAATAAAAGCTTGAAAAAAGGAGGAGGTTCTCAATTCGACTGTAGGTATTATTATATATATATTTGTGGGTGTTCGCGGATAACTTCGTCGTTTAAGATTGGATTTTGATTTTTTTTTGTTGGAAAGAGGATATCGCGAGGGTGGTACCATAGTAGGGTTCATCGAGATCTGGTCAGTATCTCCAGAGATATGGAACACCTCAAACTTGGTACTGAAAATTAATAGCGCGGCATTTGAAGTCGGAAGAATTTTAAACGATCTTATTACATTGACATTTTAAAACTTTATTATTTGAAGTTGGACAGTTTTATTGTTTAAGAACGTAGGCTATCCTTATCCTTGTATTGGCGGATCTTCAGATACCTATGGTGGCAGCATTTGAAGTCGGGTCCTTAAAGAAGTGTTTTTATAAAAATTATGGATATGTTACATTTTTGTTGAAAAGGTGTTAATTAAAAAGTACTATTATCAAATATTAAATAAATAGTTTTATTTATATCACTGACTCCACCCACGTACACATACCTAACTAGTTATGTAAGAGGTACATGGTTATGTGAGGACTTGGTTGACTTAGAATTGTCAATTTTGGTTATAAACAAGGTCTTACAGCACAAGTAAAGGAAAAATTCCGAAAGATAAATAAAGTTGAAAATTTTGACACAAGTTTTCGCGAAAATCTAAATTTGCCCATATCTTTTTATCGTGTTGACTCAGGACCTTGATTTTTAGGGTTCCGTAGCCGAATGGAAAAAAAACGGAACCCTTATATATTCGCCATGTCTGTCTGTCCGTCCGTATGTCACAGCCATTTTATTCCGAAACTATTAGGACTACAGAATTGAAACTTGGTAGTTAGATGTATTCTAAAAACCGCTTTCCGATTTTTATACAAAAATATAAAAGTTTAAGGGGGGGGCATCCCATATATGGAAATGGAACAAAAAAAAATTTTTTTCTTCAAACCTATACGTGTCTATGGATAGGTCTTTAAAAATGACATTGAGGTTCCTAAAATCATTTTTTCTCAAAAGATAGACGCGTCTAAAGTGGTAAAATGTGTGCCTCCCCCCCCCGCCTCCCTTTCTCTAACTTCTAAAGTAAGGGAGTGAAAAATCTAGAAAAAATATATTCTATAGATCTCATTAAAAACTTTCAACGAAAATTGGTTTGAACGAGATACAGTCAGCAGTTGTTGAGATATAGCGACCGCAAGTATAACTTTGTTTTTTATACAAACACTATGAAAAACAAAGTTATTTTTGTAGTTGCGAAAAATCATAGTTATAGAATACTCTACTGTGTTACGGAACCCTACGATTGCGAGTCCGACTTGCTCTTGACCTCAGTATCTGGTATAAATTCAACTTGTTAGGTCCACCCGTTCCTGAGAAAGTTTGTGGTGACAGACGGACAAGAAAGTGATCTTATAAGGGTTCCTTTTTTACCTTTTGAGGTACGGAACCCTAATGATATCCGTCCATTCCATATATAACGATTAACGCTACAGCAAATTTTCCTTTCCCCCAATCAAAAAAACGCGATCGACAAAAAATTACCTAGTTTTCTAAAGTAAGCATAGGTATTCTGCAAGTCCAGAATGATCAGCTAGGTTATATAGGTACAATCAAATCAAAATTTATTTATTTCAAAAACATGAATTACGATAGATTTAGTTAGCACAATTGTACATTGAATCTGTGATAGAACCCTGTATTGCAGTATATTCACCCCATGACATTATAGTAACAATAATTTAAACGTCATTCCGATAGGCATAACCTCAGACGAAATAAGAAGTCTCCTTATTTCGTCTTAGGGCATAACATAACCGTAAGTATATATATTGTTACATCGCGTCGTCGAGTCGCGATGTTTCGCCAAGCTTCTCGAACAAAAATACCGTGGGAAAGAATAGACTAATTACGGGCTATAAACACTCGACCCGACCGTCATAAAAGTTAACCTTCCGGGAATTCAGACCCTAGTCAATGTACCTAGTTTTGTAGTTAAGATTGAACCTTATTCATAAGTAGTTAGAGATCAAATTAGCATGTATGGTAAAGTTGTTTACGTCAGATGCTCAAAGGAAAGCCGCCCCTTTTGTTTGTGATTGTTATTGCTTTGTTTTGAACGTCTTTTGTCTATTGTTTCGAGTCAATACTAGAAATTTCTGTAGAAATATTCTCGTCCTATATAAGACGTTGAAACCGCGGCTTGAGGCAGTCTTTCTCTGGAAGCGACAGTGTAACTATCTAAGCGCGGATAGCGACCAAGTGATCGTTAAGTGTTATCAGTGAACTAGTGTTGTGAACTGTGAACAGTGAAATCAGTGATTGTGATTACCAACGACCTCAGTGTGTGTTAACGGACTTTTGATAATTGTGCAAGACGATTTGGACAACTACTGTGGAACATTGTGCTAACCTAGTGATCAGTGGAAATAAACGTTCATCTCATCGGATTGGCATTTTAATACCACCCCGCACGTAACAATTGGTGTCAGAAGCGGAATGCCAATCACTCCGAGGGAAGATACGCGTACTCCACGCACCAGGCGCCAGGCGGAGATGGATGCAACCCGGCAGAAGGAGCTCGAAGCATCGGGAGCAGGAACATCCACATTGGAAGAGCCAGCAGCAACACCGATGGCACCCACCATGGCAGCGCCACCTACAGCATCGCCGGTGAGTCTAACTACGGATGGAGGCCTGGAGGCCATGCTAGCCGCTCTCCTAGCTGGACAAGAAGCTGCACGCCAGGAACAAAAGGCTGCACTACAAGCTGTACGTGAGGAACAACAGGCCGCACTACAGGCAGTACAGGCAGCACAACAAGAAGCTCGCCAGGATCAACAGGCTGCACTACAGGCTGTACAGGCGGCACAAGAAGAAGCTAGCCGTAAACTCGAAGAGACAATTGGACGTCAATTGCAGAGCGGGCTTGCCGGCATGGGAGAAAAAATAAAAAAGGTGGAAGCCAGCGTCAAAGAAGTGGAAGGACGACTCGACGTACACGAACAGACCGTGAATGACCTGGCTAATAAGGTCCAGAAACTGGAGTTACGAGGAGTTGGACAGAGCAGCCAGGTGTCCGCTACGACTTCGCCGTTCAAACTGGATCTGCCACTTTTCGACGGAACGTCTTCTTGGGCAGCATACAAGTTTCAATTCACGACGCTATCTAAAAGCTGTGGCTGGACAGACGAGCAAGCAAATACAGCGCTTACATTAGCGCTGAAAGGAGACGCTCAGCTTATTCTGGAACGCATACCTGAAGACGAAAGGACGCTGAAGACCTTGCTGGAAGCCCTGGAAACGCGCTATGGGGACAAACATATGGAGCATGCGTACAGGGCACAACTACGAGAGCGCACCCAGAAACCCACAGAGACATTGCAACAGTGGGCAGACGAAATCGAGAGGTTGGTCCGACGAGCCTACGTGTCGACGCCATCAACCATTGAAGTGACATCTCTACAGAGCTTTGTGGATGGAGTCAGGGATGATGAGGTACGCGCTGCGGTACGATTGGGGCATCATCAGACACTCAAGAACGCCCTCGCTCATGCCTTGGAAGTGGAAGCAGTGCGACGAGACACCAAACCATACAGAGTTCGGGAGCTAGTGACTGAAACCAGGAAGCCCCGTTATGGACCGACATGTTATGGGTGTGGAGAAAAAGGGCATATTCGGATTGATTGCCCGAAAACGAAGAAACGGGTCAGAAATTGCGAGACCCAAGTGGATGAGGAGGCGTTAAACTAAACGTCGCCAGGGCCGCGGGGCGGGCGCTGGCTGGTCAAGAGAGAGCCCCCACCATCACTGTGACACAAGTGTGCAACGGGAACAGCTTAATCGTCGAGGGCACCCTGAACAACAAGACCTGCAAGTTCACAGTGGACACAGGAGCATCGCGCACAATTGTGAAGCCTGAATTCCTGCAACGATTTATATCACGGAAACATCGATCTGCAGCATGCTCACTACGGACAGCAACCGGCCAGTCAGTTCCTGTCCTTGGCGATACAGATGTGGAGATAGTCATCGGTGAGCACTCATACATTCATCCTGTGCTTATTGCCAACATAACTGATGATTGCATTCTGGGATTGGACTTTTTGGAGAAGCAGCATTGCATATTGGATGTGGCCCGTGGTGTTCTCCGGTTTCCCGAGCAAGAAGTGTTCTTCGAAGGAACGGCACCGTGTAAGCTTTACTGTCTCAAGGACGTCGTGTTGGCTCCAAAATCGCAAAATATTGTTCGAGTGAAATTTCCAAATACAGTCAAGAGTGGACTATGTGTAGTTGCCGAAGATGAGGGCACACATCCGACCTGGATTACTGCAAGAACATTGCTCATGACAAACAGAACGGCCAGTGTGCGAATTCTCAACCTTGGCAATGCAGAAGTTCATCTGAAGAAAAACAGCATAATTGGAAAATGTCAAGAAGTGAAGTACCTGCGACGAACGGATATTACTTCTACGGAACCAAGCTCGGAAGACCAAATATCACAGCTGCTGGAATCATCCAAAGACAACTTAACGTTCGCTCAGCTGTCACAAGCAAAACGTCTGTTGATGCGGTTTAAAGACGTCTTCGCCGCTGGAAACAACTGTGGACGTACCGGACTTGTTAAACACAAAATTGACACTGGCGACGCAAGACCTATACGACAGAGGCCACGAAGGATTCCATGGGCGAAAGAAGCTGAAGTTGCAGACATTATACGAGACATGGCCAAAGAAAAAGTCATCGAACCATCTACAAGTCCTTGGTCATCGCCAGTGGTTCTGGTGAAAAAGAAAGATGGCTCCACCAGATTCTGCGTAGATTACAGAATGCTTAATGAAGTCACAAAGAAGGACAGCTACCCCTTGCCTCGAATAGACGATACACTGGACATGCTCAGTGGAATGAAGTGGTTTTCAACGGTTGACCTGAAAAGTGGCTACTGGCAGGTAGAAATCAGTCCAGAAGACAAAGAGAAGACAGCATTCAGTACGGGCATTGGAAATGGACTCTGGCAATTCAACGTCATGCCATTTGGACTGTGTAATGCTCCAGCAACGTTCGAACGTCTCATGGACAGAGTAATGGTTGGATTACTGGGAGACGTATGCTTGGTGTACCTGGATGACGTCATCATTTTGGGCCGTGATTTTACTGAACATCTGCAGAATCTGGAGAAGGTTTTGAACCGTCTACGTGAAGCAAACCTGAAGCTGAGTGCCAAAAAGTGTGACTTCTTTAAATCCAAAGTCAGCTACCTTGGACACATCATTTCGGAAAACGGGGTACAAACTGATCCTGACAAAATCAAGGCTGTTCAAACTTGGCCTACCCCGAAGAATAAAACTGATGTAAGGTCGTTTTTGGGACTATGCGCTTACTATCGGCGGTTTGTCAAGAACTTTTCTGGAATTGCCAAACCCTTACATCGGCTGACAGAAGAAAAGCGCACTTTTGTATGGGACTTGGAGTGTGAAACCGCCTTCAATGATCTAAAGCAGCGACTGTGTGAAACGCCGATCTTGGGATACCCTACCAGAGATGGAAGATTTATTGTGGACACTGATGCCAGCAACACGGGAATTGGAGGAGTTCTCTCACAAATCCAAGGAGACAAAGAAGTGGTCATAGCATACTTCAGTAAATCATTATCCAAACCAGAACGAAACTACTGTGTCACCCGCCGCGAGTTGCTAGCCGTGGTAAAGACTCTTCAGCACTTCAACAAGTACCTCATCGGAAGGGAGTTTACGCTCAGAACTGACCACGCTGCTCTAAAATGGCTTCTACAGTTTAAGAGCCCGGAAGGTCAAGTGGCACGATGGATCGAGCAACTTCAAGAGTTCAACTTCGTGACAGAACATCGCAGTGGAAAGGGCCATAGCAACGCCGATGCCCTGTCAAGAAGACCTTGTGCAGATGACTGTAAACACTGCGAAAAGCACGAGTCTCGAGAAGAAGTCAGAGTCATCAGGATGGACAGAACAGATGACGAATGGAACGGCGAAAATATGAGACAAGCACAATTGGAGGACAGAGATTTACGACCTGTACTGGATTGGATAAAGTCTGGAAACAAGCCCCAGTGGAGCGACGTGTCAGCCTGCAGCCCAATCACAAAAAGTTACTGGGCTCAGTGGGACAGCCTGACTCTGGAACAAGGAATCTTGTACCGAAAATGGGAAAGCAGCAATGGAAAAGAAACTACGATGCAGGTCGTTGTTCCCCGGAGCAAAGTGGCATCTCTACTACGACACATTCATGATGGAGTTTCTGGTGGACATCTAGGAGTCAAGAAAACTCTTGTGAAAGTTCGTCAACGATTTTACTGGGTACACAGCCGCGAGGATGTGGAAGATTGGTGCAGGAAGTGCACCGCGTGCGCATCAGTAAAAGGACCGAAGACAAGAAGTAAAGGACAACTAAAATTGTACAACGTTGGAGCACCATGGGAGCGCATTGCCGTGGATGTTGCCGGGCCATTTCCCGAGACTGAAGAAGGCAACAAGTACATCATCGTAGTGCAAGATTACTTCAGCAAATGGCCCGAAGTTTTCGCGACACCAAACCAGGAAGCAAAGACAGTTGCAAAGAAGTTGGTGCAAGAAGTGATCTGTCGATTTGGTGTACCGATGGAACTGCATTCCGATCAAGGAAGGAACTTCGAGTCTGCCCTATTTCAGGAAATGTGCACCCTCCTCGGGATCCAAAAGACGCGGACAACGGCAGCTCATCCACAGTCAGACGGAATGGTTGAGAGGTTTAACCAGACGTTGGAGAATCACCTGGCTAAAGTCGTGGACGCACATCAACGTGACTGGGATCAGTACATACCTCTGTTCTTGTTGTCATACCGTTCCGCTACCCATGACAGCACTGGTATGACTCCTGCAAATGTGAATTTTGGACACGAACTAAGACTTCCTATCGACGCCATCACTGGTTCCCCGCCAGATGCTCCGAAGCCTGTAACCGACTATGTCAGTGATCTTCGTAGTCAGCTGGACGAAGTGCACAGGATAGTTCGAGAGAATAGTTTAAAAACTGGTGAAAAAATGAAGACCCGGTACGATCGTAGAGCGAATACGATGGGTTTCGAAGAAGGAACTCTCGTCTGGTTGCACAACCCACTACGAAGGAAAGGAAAAAGTCCGAAGCTGCAGGCTCATTGGGAAGGACCATACCAGATTATCACGAAGATAAACGACGTTACCTACCGCATTAAACGAGGCCAGAGAGGAAAGCCGAGGGTAGTACACATCGATCGACTTACACGATACCATGGAACAAATGATGATCGGGACGATCATAACTAAGAAGGGGATAATGTTACATCGCGTCGTCGAGTCGCGATGTTTCGCCAAGCTTCTCGAACAAAAATACCGTGGGAAAGAATAGACTAATTACGGGCTATAAACACTCGACCCGACCGTCATAAAAGTTAACCTTCCGGGAATTCAGACCCTAGTCAATGTACCTAGTTTTGTAGTTAAGATTGAACCTTATTCATAAGTAGTTAGAGATCAAATTAGCATGTATGGTAAAGTTGTTTACGTCAGATGCTCAAAGGAAAGCCGCCCCTTTTGTTTGTGATTGTTATTGCTTTGTTTTGAACGTCTTTTGTCTATTGTTTCGAGTCAATACTAGAAATTTCTGTAGAAATATTCTCGTCCTATATAAGACGTTGAAACCGCGGCTTGAGGCAGTCTTTCTCTGGAAGCGACAGTGTAACTATCTAAGCGCGGATAGCGACCAAGTGATCGTTAAGTGTTATCAGTGAACTAGTGTTGTGAACTGTGAACAGTGAAATCAGTGATTGTGATTACCAACGACCTCAGTGTGTGTTAACGGACTTTTGATAATTGTGCAAGACGATTTGGACAACTACTGTGGAACATTGTGCTAACCTAGTGATCAGTGGAAATAAACGTTCATCTCATCGGATTGGCATTTTAATACCACCCCGCACGTAACAATATATATATATAAGCCTATGGGCTGGCTTTATTATAACAGAATCTAGCTCTAGCTGGCATAGAACTTTTTTATGATATAAGTATTAAGTACCTATACCTAATAGGACAAATTCAACACTCAATTGATGGTAAGCGACGATGTCTGCATTTTGGCAAGCAAATCTCTGGATTCCCAGTTTTTTTTAACGTTCCGTGCCTCAAAAGGTAAACAAAAGGAACCCTTATAAGATCTCTCTTGTCCGTCTGTCCGTGCGTCATCACCGATTATCTCAGGAGCGAGTGGACCTAGCAAGTTGAAATTAATACAAGATACTGAGGTCTATCCCTATTAGTCGCTATTAGGTGTATAAAAATCAAGGTCCTGAGTCAACACGATATAAAGATATGGGAAAATTTAGATTTTATTCCAAAACACTTAAGCACCAAAATTTACCTTAATTTTCAACTTATTGTATTTTTTGGAATTTTCCCTTTACTTCTGCTGTAAGATCTTGCTCTTAACCAAAATTGTGGGTCAACCGGAACAGACAGACATGGCGAATCTATAAGGGTACCGTATTTTTCCATTCGGCTACGGAACCCTAAAAACGGATAAACAATATCGAGATCACGAAAATACGACATTAAATATATCAAATGTGTTCTAGTAATATGTAGAATTGTAATAAACATCAATGATAAATAGATGTTTTTGGTTTTGGTTTTGGCAAAATGTTAAGTTACACTCATTAGGGTTCCGTAGCCGAATGGCAAAAAACGGAACCCTTATAGATTCGTCTGTCTGTTCCGGTTGACCCAAAATTGACAATTTTGGTTAAGTTATGTTTGGCATTGACACGGTAATATAATATAATACTATACTTATATGTTATTATACTGTGGTTCGGAACCATCCGTGTGCGAGATAAAAGTCTTACTCGCACTTGGCCAGTGTTATTTTCAGATTTTTCAAGCCAGCAGTTTACCTTTTAGAGGTGGGTAGGGGTAGTGGGGGGGGGATGCCCTACTGAACAAAAATGTGTACTTGAAAGTTTATTATTTGTTAAATGGAGCATTAAATCTTTAAATAGTATTAGCAATCCCTAAGTCATTTTAAAAGACCTATTCAATGATACCCCACAAGATGGGGTAGACGACGCAAAAAAATTCTTACCCACTTCTCATGTAGGGGAGCTACCCTAAAAAAAAATATTTATCAAAATTTTATTTCACTACTTTGTCGGCGTATACCCATTATATACATACCCCTACAAAATTACAGCTTGCTAGTATTAACGGTGTCTTAGCAAAACCTCGGACAGACAGACGGACATGACGAAACTATGAGGGTTCCTTGTCAGGACTACGGAACCCTAAAAAAGTATACTATCACAAACTTATTATTTATAGTTGGTGTAATACTTTACATTTTTAACCGACTTCAAAAAAAGGAGGAGGTTTCTCAATTCGACCGTATATATATATTTTTTTTTTTTTTTTTTTTTAATGTTTGTTCGCGGTTAACTTCGTCGTTTATGAACCGATTTCGATTATTCTTTTTTTGTTCGAAAGGAGATATCCCAAGTGTGGTGCCATAGTAATTTTATCGAGGTATGATAAGTATCTCCAGAGATATTGAGATACACATCTCCAAATTGGTACTGAAAATGAATAGCGCGGCATTGAAGTCGGTTGTTTTTTAGTTTTTAAACGATATTATCTATGGATCTAACTACAAAGTTAAGTTTGTACACTAACCTAGTTTTTTGTTGTTAACAAGGTGATAACCATGTCTATGGAAAAATGTATTTGGTTAGTTTCACTCAAAACTCGGTACCTAAAATTAAGAGCGAACGCGGGGTGCAATTTTCCATACAAACGTATGCCCCCGTTTCCTCTCTGGAAAATGATTCTAGAGCAACATTTATTTCTACAAAACACGAGGTCTGATGTAGCTACGCCATCGATCATTTTATTTTTTTGACCAATCAATTGTGAATAGAATTATTACCCTTCAAAAATGTCAAAGACGAGATTAAAAGGCTTATATTCCTTTTCACAAATGGTTAATTTAAAAGAAAATGATATAATATATTATGATAATGTAGCTAGTTACATCAGACCTTGATTTTTTGTAGAAACAAATTTTGCTCTATATATATATGTGCCATTTAGATTGGCACTAAAGCACAGAATAATGAATAGCTGACTAAAGTGCGTTTACCTTTCAGTGGTCAAACCTTGTATGACTGTGATTATAACTAGGTTTTCTTTTTATTTAGCGGTGTGTTCTAATTTGTATGTGCCACTAAAATATCCAAAGTGTTTTTTTCTGAAACATGTATACATATTTATTTGAAAGTATAACATACGTAAGTAGTCTGTGATAACATAGAACACTCTTAGCGCGTTAAAATCCCTTTTTAATTTAAAAAATAATAATTAATAAATATTTTATTGCTTAAAACGCCATCTAACGTCAAACAAAGGTATTAGGGATCGACATTTCAATATAACGCCATCTATGCGACGTTTACCTAAAAAGGCGTTCATAGATAGCAAAAATCACGTTTCTTGTATGGGGACCCTCTATTATTTTTAACTTTATTCTGTTTTAGTATTTGTTATTATAGCGGCAATAGAAATACATCATCTGTGAAAATTTCAACTGTCAACTATCACGGTTTATGAGATACAGCCTGGTGACAGACGGACAGCGGAGTCTTAGTAATAGAGTCCCGTTTTACTCTTTGGGTACGGAACCCTAAAAATCGAGAAACTCGTGTGGCTAAAGAACAAATTATTACAAATATCATCATGTCGCCTATCGCTGCTAGCAAATAAAAGAATAGCGAGAAATAGGCGTGGCTATATTAATAAACAAATGAGTATCAAATAATCCAATCGTATCGCCTGTCTGCGTACCTACCAGGCCAGGCTGGAACTTCCCGTTCAAAATGTGACGTCTGGTCACGTTACTACTTATGTACTTAGCAGGCCAAAGAGTAACATAATATATACTGACTTAGCAGGCCCTTGGCTACGTTGTATTATTATCTTTTCTATGCCTTGGCAGTAAAGGTCAATACGATTTTTATTTAATTATTTTTTTTTAATTTTCTGATACCTACTTGTACTATTCATTATTCTGTGTTACTGGTAAATGTGGGTTGCACATTATTATTATTGTTTTCTATCATCTCTTCCAACTATGCTAAATATGCTTGTGTCTGGAGTGTGTTCACGTCAATAGTGCAATAGGTGAGGATCACAGTTCTTAAAAAATATTTTTTACTCTTAATTTATTTTTAACTTTTTAGTTACTAGGTTTAAGGAACTAGGTACTTAAGTACCTACCTATTTTAGAGTAGGCGTAATGTTTTAAAATATCCTACAGATATTATGATGTAATTATAGGTAAAGTGCTCTTCAAGGCAAATCAATCGAGCCCAAACTCGGTGGGATTTATCACAGAAATGCCATAGCCACCTTCCAGCTTCATCATCGGACCCTGAATATCATCTAGGTGTAAAGTGCTCCTCAAGACGAATCAATCGAGCCCAAACTCGTTATAATATAGTAATAAACGGTTATATTGTTTCATTACGGAGATGCCGTGGCCACCTCCAGGGTCTGATGATGAAGCTGGAATGGAAGGTTTGCACCTAGGTGATATCCATATTACCTAGGTGCAAACTGCTCCGCAAGTCTAAAGAATCGAGGCCAAACTCGGTAGGGTTATATATTGTTTTATCACAGAGATGCCGTGGCCACCTTCCAGCTTCATCATCAGACCCTGGATATCATCTAGGTGTAAAGTGTTACGCTAGTCTAATCAATCGAGCCCCAGCTCGGTGGGGTTATATTGTTTTATCACAGAGATTTCGTGCCCACCTTCCAGCTCCATCATCAGACCCTAGATATCATCTAGGAGTAAAGTTCTCTTCTAGACAAATCAATCGAGCCCACATTCGATGGGTTTATCTTGCTTAGTTCAGAAGTTCCTATGGCTATCTTCCGTCTCCATCATAAGACCAGCTCCATGGTACCATATCATTGTATTGTCACCGAAGATACGTAAGTTCACCAAATACGAGTCAAATCGGACATCGGGAAGTGGGTCTAATTTAGCTTCCAAGATTCCACCCGAACATACATAGTTACATACACAACATACATACATTGCAACTTGCACGTTAAATAAAAGCACGGTAATATTACCGTGATAAAAGCTTGTAAACTAGACAGCGACTTCCTGCCAAACTTTAACCTACCTTTGGTCGTCGTCGCTGAAACTAGAACTGATTGATTGGAAAAAACCAAAACAGTGTGCTAGAAATATGTACTCACATACTATTACTTATTCTGTGACTTAATAATAATTTAGAGTAATTCATTTGTTGAACAGCTGTTAAAATAATCACCAATTTGCCTAGATCCCTTATCAAACATGCAAATCAGGCTAGCAAAGCTCATTTTGACTGGTCTATCGACCACTGTTACTTGTACTATTCATTATTCTGTGTCACTGTGTAAGATAACAAGGCCTTGTACCTATAGCACACTAAGAAATTATGAGTAAGACCAACCGGAAGACCTCTTATGCTTAAAAAGATATACTGTAACAGAGCTCATCCTAAATTGTACGATCTGGCTATAAGGTAAACAAAGCCGGACTCAGTGCACACAGAGACAAAAATCTAACCACAAACAAAAAAAATCACTCACACCAACAAGTTTTGTGAATATTTCCTTGCGTTCATGGACCTTAGGTGTTACTAATTATTCTGTGATTTCCGACATTGCCAGTAAAATATACTTTGGTAATGGGATGTATGATGATTAAACATTTTCATTTTATGGATTAAACATTTTTAAGTGCTAAAATGTAATCAGGCGGAAGATGAAAATATTTTTTATTTCTATAGAATATTTTAAATTATGTTTATTCAAAATTTCTCAGTAATTCAATAAAACACGTAAAGCTGTCTATTCATGGCGCAATACATTTTTTAAGTGTATGGCTACACACAAAAGGTATATTTAGCCAGTGTTATGCCAAACAAACATTAAAAATAAGTTTAGTCGTAGAGAGAAGTGGTTTAGTGCAATAATTGATTTACTTATTTATTCTCTTACATGGATCTGCTGACTGGCTGCATCGATTTGCACGGCTGAGGGTATAGAAGCTGGCTAGTAAATGTATCAGGCAATACATTATGTGCCGTAGGCATAGGCATACTTTTATTATTCAAACCTATAAAAGGGGTTGGTTTTCTCGCTAAAAAAGACGTATTATTTTAATAACAAAACAAATCGCGCGCGAATCAATGTGATCCGCGCCGCAATTTCACGTCGTGAATCGCGCGCGAGTGTGGAAAGGACTTTAAATTTCCATTACAACTAATAATACCACAGATAATACCTAAACGTCATTTTTAAAAAAAAGGAGTTGAACATAAGTCCACCGCAGCTTTGCGTCCAATATTACTTTACTCCACAGATTATATAGTAAGTAATCTGCTTTACTCTATGTTTACGTCACAGACACAGATTACTATTAGATTACTATGGGATGGGCACAGATTACTGATTACTATATGTGTCAGAGATATGGGAGGATTACTAGGATGATGGATTACAATGGATGGCGTCAAAACTTTGGCAGCATGTCCATTTTCTGTTTGGGTTAGTGTCTAGAACTGCTAGAGTGTGCGTGAGTAGGGAAGTGATCACTAGTGTAGAACATATCAATAAAAAGGTGAAAAATGAAGAAAACTAAACCTTATGTAAAAAGAAAACAATTTATGTGATAAAATACGTGGTTACTTTACTGAACTTATGGAAATTAGTTATTGTTAAAAAATGCTACAGTACTTAACTGTAATTAGGCAACCTTAAATCTGGCGGTATAGATTTCTTAGCTTTTCTATAACACAAATCTTAAATGTCTTTGCGTTTTCAATACGTCAATTAAATATTACAATTTTGAGCTACAAAGCATCTATGCTTCTATACTAATATTATAAAGAGATAACATGTATGTTTGTATTGAGTGAGCTCAAAAACTACAGGACGATTATTTTTTTCTCTCATATATAAATATATTAATGGTCTCTTAGAATGAACATAGGCTATATATTATCCTGTTCCAAAGATAGGTATATTCGTGAAGACCTATTTTGCAACTTAAGTCGCCAATAAAACGGCCGAGAAAACACGTTTTTACGAAAGATGATTTATCTGAAATAGATGTAAGAAAGTATGTATCGAAGAGTAGTACAACTTAATAGGACCTACAAAAAAGTCCGCGATAACATATGTCTATCGCACAGACTCACAGCAACTATTTTAATCTTTATTTTTTAATAAAAAATGTTACAGAACTTTCAAGGCTATTTTCTTCTATACAGTATTAATCCTTATTTGAATAATTACGCTAATTATCTTGGCCCAATATCATAGATTAAAATTGTCCTTTACAGTATATAATTTATATGAAAATACTAGAAGTGCCCTGCGGCTTCGGTCGCGTTAAAGACTTCTTTTATTTACTTAAAACTTTTATTTTGTGAAACCTTTCTATCATAAAAGACATCAAAGAAGTAAAAGCCAAATTGGTTTTTAAGTTATTGCGTGACTAAGGGAAATAGGGATTCATATTTATAAAACCCAAAAAACCATATTGACTGTCAGACTTTTTTTACCAACCCCTTGCAAAAATCTTGCAACACGTATTTACTTATTTATTTATAGAAGTACTTACGTAAATCTGTAAGTTTTTATATATATATTTTTTTTCATTATAAATGATAAGTAATATCCGTGGGGAATTTTTACAAAATGCTTTCTCAGCGGAAACCTACGTCATAACAACTATCTGCATTTTAAATTTCAGCGCAATCCGAAACAATATAGATTTTCAGACTTTGTTACCCCACTTCACCCTCTTAGGGTGGCATTTTGAAAAAGCCTGAAACTCGTATTTACTTATTTATTTACAGAAGTACGGTTTGCGTGAAGGTCGAATAAACTGACTATCCAAACTTTGAACCCCCGTTTCATCCCCTTAAAGAGTGAATTTTGAAAAATCTTTTCTTAACGGATACTTATGTTAAAACAACTGGATGCCAAATTTAAGCGCAACCCGAAACAATATTGGTTTTCAGACTTTGTTACATCATTTCACTCTTTTAGGGGTGGAATTTTGAAAAAGCCTGAAACACGTATTTACATATTTTTTTACTGAAGCACTTGTATGAAGTTTCGAATAGAAAAGACTATCTAATCTTGTTTATCCGTACAAACTTTGAACCTCCATTTCACCCCCTAACGGGGTTGATTTTGGAAAATCCTTTCTTAGTACACCCTTGCGTACTAAGACAAATATACTTTTTAAATTTCAAGTCTCTACGACCAGCGGTTTAGGCTGTGCGTTGTCTGTCAGGCAGTCAGTATGTCAGGACAAAGATTCTTATAGTATTAGATAAATTATCATATAAAATTACGCGCATCGCAAATAATAAAAAAATGCAGTGAAACCACAAATTAGGCCATACTTACTTTGTAAACATTAATCAGATTTTTAATTGTAAAAGGTAACAGGACAAGCATGACTCTCACTTGATGGTAAGCGATGACGTCTACTTATTACAGATACAGCGATACAGGAAAATTCTGGCAGTCCAGAATTTTGCATGTCACTCGACTGCGCCTGTTACCTTGAAACATATATATGTTAGTTAGTTTCACATGCCCGGTAATTTCACTGGACACCTTGCCATTTCAACCGAAAAACATTCCTATGAAAATTAATTGGTAAAGTGGTCGGCCCAGGCGGACTAGCAGAAGTCCTACCACTACAGAAAAATTTGCTCATTTTTTTGTAAATGCTAACGATATAAAGTAATTTGATGTCAATATAGTATGATCTATTGTATCATCATCATCAGCCAGTGTCAGTCCACTGCTGGACTGTAGGCCTCTCCCAAGATGCGCCACTGAGCCCGACTTTCAGATCTTTTTTTCCAATCACTGCCCACCGCATTGCGTATGCCGTCGCTCTCCACTCTCCAAAACTCAAAATTTGAAATCACCCCGACTGATCTATGTATAATCTATAATGAAAATAAAAATATTCCAATGAGTCTGAACACGACATCTCACCTGTAAGTTGGCAAGGAGTTGAGTATTCAGCAGATTCCAGAAGATGTCCCAGCATCATGTCAATGCTTCAGTGTCCTTTGTCGTTAAATAAAAGGATACCGAATTTCGAATTAATCACTATAAAGTTGATTTCATAGCGCCATCAACTAGAAAAATGCTCATAGTTTTACAACGGCTAAACAGATTTTCATGAATCAGAGCTAATAACACTTTCGATTAAAACACTTTCAAAACCGTTTCATCATCCTTCATTGCTCGCAGAGGAAGATTATAGGAAGACTTACAAGAAGATTTTCTATCTTGACTCCACTAGCTTCTATTCTTATTGTTATATACCGCCTGTAATTCACGTACCATTAGTCGAATTTTCTCGACCTGGGTTTCGAGCGAGTCAGTCGCTCTTCCTCAGGAGTGAGGTCACGCGGTGAGATCGCGATGTTCACCAGTAAATTCGACTAAAGGTACGTGAATTACAGCCGGTATATAACAATAATAATGTTACAAAGTCACGATAATTTAAAAATCAAAATAGCTTCTATTTTTTTCCGTTTCCTCGGTGTCAGTTCCAGCTTGATTGATAATCTAGTAGGTACAAAATTGATTTATCAAAATGTTTAGAACAAAGTCTGAAGTGTTTCGTTGGATCCTAATTTTCACGCCTTACTGCCTTTATCCACTTGATTGGATTTTCGGACATTTTGGAAACCTACAACAAAATGATATAATATATTAATGTGGTAAACTGTCACACATTCTTCATAAAAATATATATAATAGATTTATCATAAGTAATAATAGATTGAATGCGAGTAAGTATAAGTGCTGATAATATAATTAGGTACCTAGTTACTACTAATTTTGCGCGACATTACTTTGATCACTTTTTATAATATTTTAAGATCGTTCACAAAACGAAAAAACCAACTTCAAATGCCACGCTATCCATTTTCAGTATAAAGTTAAAGTTGGAGGTGTTTATGTCCATATCTGTGGAGATACTTATCAGATTTCAAAAAATGTACAATGGGACCAAACGGGCAGAATAAACTCTCAAAAAAAATTTCCAATCCGGTTAAGAACTTACGGAGTCATGAGATAACAAACATAAAAAAGGCGAACTGAGAACCTCATCTTTTTATAGTGAAGTCGGTTAAAAATATTCAAATTTCGTTCTAAGCAAGGCCATAAGCTAACCGTTCCATCCTTAAAAAAAATCTTCATATTATAAATCAACTAGCTGGGTCCCGCGGCTTGGCCGCGTTTAATGACAGCGGCAAAATGCGCGTGGGCTGTGCGCGGTAGAAAACACTGCTTAATTTGCACATTAACCTTCCCTATTTGTATCAGATATTGTTCCCTATTTCATTAGCTTCAATTTTGATTTCGCGGAACTTTATTTTATTCTAAAATAAAAGTAGCCAAGTTACTTGGTAGTTAATATTTTAACATCAGCATTCTGCTAGTGAAAGTCCCGTTAAATTGGTCCAGTCATTTCAGAGGTAAACCGGAACAAACAGACAGACAGACAAACATTTAAAATTTTGTTTTTTATGTAATTACCGTATATTCTTTCATATGCATTTAGTGAAAAGCTGTTAATTAGGAATTACAAACAGACACTTCAATTTTTTTTTATGTATAGATTTAGTGTAAAATGTATATAAACGATTTATATATTTTAAGTTTTAAGTGTAATATTTTAAAAGGAATTTATATATTCCTTTTTATAAGGGTATCGACTATATTTATCGACAAAGTTTTGGAGGGTTCTCGTACATCACTAGCCGGGCGGCGTAAAATAATGTTTGTTATTTACATAAATTAAAGCTTTCAAATGATAACTATTTACCACCTCGGTAGTTATATGACGAAAAAGATGTATATAATGTAAGCAAAATAAATATTTTGATTCAAAAAGTGGTTATATATGAGAATAAATGCCCACAAAGACTTACGTGTGAAATGATAATTCTGGATCTTTTAATCAAATCAAATCAAATCAAATTATTTATTCATTAAAAATAGAGTATACATTTCAGATGGTATGTTTTATAGGAGATCCGTCTATTTTGTCACAATATGATGACATATGAAATAATTTTATAAATCTACATTATTAAGATATAAAAAAAAAAGTTAAATCAGTAAAATAAACTAGATAATTAAATACAGTCAAAATGTCAGAACAAGTACAAATTACGTAAATCACAATAAATCATCTTATCTACGACATCTACATACTATCTATAAATCTACGATATGTCTATTCATTTATAATTTAAAAATTCGGTCACACTGTAGAAATTCTTCGACTTTAACCATTGCAACAGTTCATATTTTAATTGCTTTGCATTCATATTTTTCATGTACTTCGGTAGAGCATTAAACACTTTTATACACATGGCATGGCATTGTTTTTGATACAGTGTAGTCTTTGGCCGTGTATCTAGATCAAAGACCAGTCTGTCAGGATTCCGTGTATTCCTGGGATAGATGTCAGAGGCTTTAGTAAAGTACTGAGGATTTTTTTTCGCAAAAATAGCAAGTTCAAAAATGTACATACATGGAAGCGGAACAATATTCAAGTTTTTAAAAAGGGGTCTACAAGACTCAAACGGTGGAGCACCACAAATCGCACGTATACACTTCTTCTGAGCAATAAACACTTTGTTAATGTCAGTTGAATTGCCCCACACCAGTAGGCCGTATTTGAGAAGTGAATGCACGTATCCGTAATAAGCTGCTAGTATAGTACTTAGGGCAGAGGTTTGTCTCAGTCTATTGAGGACAAACACATATCTATTTAGTTTGGTACATAAGTATTGTATGTGAGATTTCCAATTTAAATGTTTGTCCAAAAATACCCCTAAAAATTTCGTTTCGTTGACCTCATTAAGGTTTATATTATTGTAATTTATATCTATATTGGTTTGTTTACTACCATAATTTTGGAATTGAATATAATTCGTTTTTGTAAGATTAACATTAAGATTATTTGAACTGAGCCAGCTTGTCACGTGATTAATTGCATTATTAAATTTATTTCTGTAATTATCTAAGTTATTATTACATGTAATTATCATTGAGATGTCATCGGCGAATAGAGTACATTTATTACTTGTTATGTCTGGCAGGTCATTAATATAGATTAAGAAAAGTAGAGGTCCAAGTATGCTTCCTTGGGGTACCCCATATCCATTCATTCTACTGTTGGATTTAAATGTCCTTAATACGGCGTTTTCATCAAAGCCATTTAATTCTACATATTGCTGTCTGCCACTAAGATAAGAAGACAACCAATTTAGTGCAGGTCCACGAATTCCAAGATTATCTAATTTTTGCAATAGAATTTCATGAGCAACAAAATCGAAAGCACGTGACATGTCAAAAAAAATTACACTACATAATATTTTGTCATTTATTTTTTTAGAAACTTCGTGAACTAGATTGTAGATTGCTAATTCAGTAGATTTATTACTCTGGAACCCAAATTGTTCCTTTTTGATAATGTCAAATTGTCCCGTGAAAGCGATGATTCTTTTATAAAAAGCCTTTTCAAATATTTTAGGGAAAATTGGAATCAACGCTATGGGCCGATAGTTTCCGATATCGGTTCTTTCGCCTTTTTTGTATAGTGGCTTGACAACAGACAGTTTAAGACATTCAGGGAAAACACCTGATTCGAATGACATATTCACCAAGAATGTAAAAATTGGCGCTAAGATAAATCTACAATGTTTTATAATCTTAGTAGCAACTCCGTCAAACCCTACTGAATCAGTATTATTCAGAGATTGAATAACGTTTGTTATTTCTTGTGGCGTAAATGGTGTTAAGTACATACTACATGTCATTCGTTTTTTATTTGTGTTAGCCAGATTATTAGTAATTGTAGAGTTTGCAATGTCAACTAGGTAATTATTAAATTTATTAGCAATGTCAATAGGATTTGTAATTTTTATGTAATTGAATTCAATTTCTGTTATGTTTTGATAGTTGTCCACAGTTTCTGTTTCGTCTTTTATTAACTTCCAAGAATCACGGCATATGTTTTTCGAATTACGCAAAACTTTGTCATTGTACAATTTTTGGGCTTTATGTAGGCAATGTCGTAACAATTTAGAATATGATTGATAAACATTTTTGTTTCTTGTCGATCTATGCTTATAGAATTTATAACGCAGCGACCTTTTTGTTTTACAACATTTCCGTAACCCACTTGAGATCCATTTAGGTCTCTGGTAATTATTTTTTATTTTTATCAGTGTGGTGGGAAAACACAAGTTATAAAACAATAAAAATATCTCGTAAAAGTTTTTAAAAGCTAAATTTAGGTCGGTTTTACTATACACATCTGAAAATGATAACTGTTCAAGGTAGTATTTGAACTTATTTATATTTTCGTCACAATAGTCTTTTCTTTTAATATAAAAAGTGAAAGGTAGGCAAGCCGTACCTTTGATTGGAACGTTTAACATTTGGGCTGTATTGTGGTCAGAGAGACCGAGTTCAAATAGTTCACCATAAGCCCGTATCACATTACTAATAAGGTGATCTATACATGAGCCTTGTCTGGTTGGTTGCGTAATATGAAATTGAAAATTATAATTTTGCGTCAAGTGCTCTAATTCAACACTGGAGTTACTTTTAACTAAAGTATTTATGTTGAGGTCTCCCGCCAATATTATTTTATGCCGTGAATATTTTTTGGTTACGTAGAATAGAAGTTCGTCAAGTTTTGTTATGAATACCGTGCTACTGGGACATGGTATTCTATAAAGGCAGATAACTATTATACGGTGTATTGGAATGAGAATACCACAGCATTCAAATGTTTTATCTTCAGCAAGCTCTTTTAAAAAACATAAGTCTTTACAAGATATTCCTCTCTCCACCAGAATAGACACGCCCCCTCTGCATTGTCTGGTTTTTCTGCTGTAATTAGACGCTAAACTATATCCAGCTATTTTGAGACTATTTTCATTGCCCAATCCGATAAAAGTTTCTGATAAACAGAGTACATTTGGCTTTTGACCTTGATTAATAAGATCTAAAATAGTTACGTCCAAAATATCTCTTTTGGATATGATGCCAGCTATGTTTTGGTGAAGAATTTTAAAGTATTTAGAATGGTCTACTTTAGGAACGAAAAAATGCATTGGTAGTTTGCTCAGGATTTTCAATTTTTTTGAAGTAAAAAGGTATTGTTCCTTTTTTAGGAGAAGATGTTGTTACAGGAGGTTCACATGTATGTACAAATGTAGAAGGACTATAAGTGGCTCTATTTGATAACCGTTTTTTGTTGTAGCTCAGGAACATAGAATCATAGTCAAACTGATCTATGATGCTGTTGATTTTGTTGCAGATAGCTCTCGTTTTAGTAATACGTAGCCCATCTAGTTTATTCTGATCTATGAAAGTACAATTCGAAAAATTATTGCAGATGTTTCGTAGCATCGAATTAAGTCTATGTTCATTTAAATGTGGATTGTGTTTGATACTTAGTACTATAACCACCGGACATTTTTGTAAAAGTTTTAATATCGTACTCATTTCGATCATTAATTTCGCAGGATTTGTATCATGCTCTCCCAGTGACAATATTACCCTATTTTCTTCGTCTGCCTTTAACCATGCAGTATTTTTTGTGATTTCTTCAGACTTGGCGTTTGATTTCACATTAGCCATTATTTCATAATATTCATGTCTAGTGTTCTCTCTTGACTTTTCTAAATTGGACCGTAGTCCACGGCATTGCTGACCTCCAAGGATCATTATATTTTTTCTGGAGCCTTCGAATTTTGACTCTTTTTCTGTATTTTTTTCTTCTGTCTTCGTTGTAGTTTCTTTGTATTATTGTGGGAGTGGCAGTGTGCTCAATGATGGCTGAATGGGTTGAGAGTTAGTTTCATTTGACTGTAGAGACTTTAATGGTGATGGCATTGTACAAATATCACCACTCGTTGAAGACGCCTGTGTTTGACTTTGTTTTTCCAATATCAGTTTTCTTTTCTCTTGCTTGCTGGAAGAACTGATATGGCACTTGGGAGACGAATTTGGTGTACATATTCTCTTTAAAGCCTGGAGTTGCTGTTGTAAGCTGGATAAATTTTTTTTCAAGTCCATTTTCTCTAAAATCGTGTTATCCAACTCGTCCCGCGTAGAAGCTAATTGCAGCTTTAAATCCGCTACTTCTTCTTTCAGCTTTTCCACTTCATCTGGACAAAAGTGAGTAGATAAATCTAAGTGAGTAAATAACTCCTTGTAGTAACTTCCGAAGTCAAATCAGTGGTATTTAATGATACATTATTGTCTAAAGATTCAAGCGAACACGATCTTGTCAACGTGTGCGTTGTGTCTGTTAATTGGCCACAACGTTTTTTATTCTGTATTTTGCATCGCGTTCTTACATTTTCCGAAGACTGATCAGAGCTATTTATTTTGCTTCTACATATTTGTGGTAAAGTACCATGAATTATAGGGGACTTTAACTTAGGTGTACTTGTCTTCGCGTCCTTTGCCTAAGCCTCCTTTAGTTGTTCTTGATGGATAAAACACAGCACAACACGACATAATTTAACCATGTAACAGGGTTTCAGTCTTTAAAGCTATGTTTCTATTTAATTTTTAATTTATAAGTATGATGCGTCGCTATATTATGGCCTGCTAGCCGGTCAAAAATGTACACGATCACCCATGCGCGAGGTTGTCAATTTGATATTAGCTTTCTCGTTTACTCTTATCTCGCGATCCCTGTAATAGAAAGGGTAGGACAATGTGTTGATAGAATGAAAGTCGATGTGACAACGTCACATGGCTGACATGGCTCCATCCATTGTAATCCATCATCCTAGGAGGATTACGATGGGATGGGCACAGATTACTGATTACTATATGTGTCAGAGATATGGGGGCCTATCACGAAGTTTGATAAGCATTGAAATCACAGATAACTGTATATGAAATGAACGAACATGACAGAGATGGAGCTATACAGCCTACATAGCTGTGTCCCCGTCATTTTGTTCATTTCGTTCACTCATCAAACTTCGTGACAGGACTTCGTAAGAGACTTTACGTCTTACCACAGATTACTATATGAGTCAGCAATATGCATAAAGTAAGGTTTTTTTTTCCCCCAATCCTGGGATTTTGGCGCCGCACATTCTGTGCATTTTCCAGAGTCATGTTTTAGTTTTCTATCTTGTAGTGATCTTGCATGTTCATTGTTCATGAGTTGTTTTCATTTTACATGATGGATTGGTTAAATTTCGATGACTTTAAAGGCTAGACCACACTAAGCGACACTAAACTGCAGCGGCGCGACGTGACAAAATATTCTTTGTAAGAAATTGTATGAAGTATATCGCACTACGCTGCAGCGGAACTACGCACCGCGACACTGCGCGACAAAATTGACCAACTCATCAAATCTGACGCACCGTGTCGCGTCGTGTAGTTCCGCTGCTGTGAAGTGTCGCTTAGTGCGGAATAGCAAGCGACGCGACACTTCACTTTATTCAAGTGTTTTAGACCGGGAGATAGTAATAGAAAATACTTGGTCATTTGTACCAGTATGGCGGTTCTTCAGGGGTCTAATTACGGAATGACAAAAATTGATGGTCATAGCGCACCAGCGCCGCCGCAGGATTGGGCCGTCGGTTGACTATCGGAAAATACAAGCATTATTGTGGAACTAATCGTTCGACACTATTATTTATCCGACACATTAGATTAACGCCTACGCGATTGGGCCGCTGGTACCAGCGCTATGACCATCATTTTCTTTTCTGTCATTCCGTAATTAGACCCCTGAAGAACCGCCATACTGCTACAAATGACCAAGTATTTTCTCACCCGGTCTATTTGGTTCGTAGTACGATAAGTCAGGCAGCCCGTACACACTCAATCTCGATCGCGATCACGGATCACGCGTCAACATTACACGTTCAATCTTGATTTCTTCAGTCCATGTATCGTAACTGCTGCGAATAACCATCCTATAACAGAGTACTTTTAAGTATGTAAAAACTGGCTAAGTGCGAGTCGGACTCGCACACGTAGGGTTTCTATTGAACAAAATTTGCCGGAAATATTAAGTACATGTAGTTTTAACATCGATATATATAAATACCGTATCAATACAAAATATGCTTATTTACTACAACGCCATCCAACGAATATTTAACGAACTTCTAACACCAACTAATTGAACGTTAACGCAAAGATGTTAGGATAGGTAATAATAAGGTAAACCTTTGTGTCTTTATACTTTTTAGGGTTCCGTACCCAAAGGGTAAAACGGGACCCTATTACTAAGACTCCGCTGTCCGTCTGTCTGTATGTCTATCTGTATGTCTGTCTGTCTGTCTGTCTGTCCGTCTGTCACCAGGCTGTATCTCATGAACCGTGATAGTTAGACAGTTGACATTTTCACAGATGATGTATTTCTGTTGCCGCTATAACAACAAATACTAAAAATAGAATAAAGTTTAAAATAATAGAGGGTCCCCATACAAGAAGCGTGTTTTTTTCGGCATTTCACGCCGTCTATGAACGCTTAGTTAGGTAAACGTCCCATAGATGGCATTATATTGAAATGTCGATCCCTAACACCTTAGTTAGACGTTAGATGGCGTTATAAGAAATAAATTGTTTATTACTTATTATTTTTCGCTGGTGAAAAATGAGTGGTATTTTTTGCTCGATCGAAAACAGTGTGGTACGGAACCCTACGAGTGTGAGTCTGACTTGCACTTGGCCAGTTTTTTATATTGCATATATTCTTTAACTATAAAGAAATAATATAATACATTTGGGGAATCCTCAAGTAGCCCTAATGGCCTTTTCTTATATATCTAGGTAGCCTATGGCTACTGGTAACCGATTGGATTTTTTGGTCGCCATTTGACCCCTTAAGGTAGCCGAAATGGCGATAATTCGCCATATCTGGCACCCATGCACCACAGAGTACTTTTTACATATTAAAAAGTACTAAGTTTTAAAAGTTTAAAAGTACTTGTCGCGGCGGTTACGATACACGGACTGAAGAAATTAAGATTGAACGTGTAATGTTGTGGCGTGATCCGTGGTCTACGAGTATGATCGGCGATCAGAACTCTGTGATCGCGATCGAGATTGAGTGTGTACGTACATTCGGTTTTTTTTTCTTGTAAATATACTGTACACTGGCCATACTTTTGACACTGGCAGAAAAACGCCAAGCAGCGTTTAAAAGCCATAAGAAGAAGAAGAAGAAGAAATCTGCCAGAGTTAAAATTTAGGTCCCAAATCTGTCTAAATGCTCAGAGTAACAATTACTATATATTACGTCTATGTACGCAACTCATGAACTCAACCACGGAGAATAGACTCTTCTCTAGGAACTCAACTCACATTAGAGTACAGATTATCACAGTTGATTACTATTACCATATAAAAGATAATAAATATATAAAAATAATACTACGATAATAATGCTATTACTATATGGTCACACTTGACACTTCACACCACACACACAGGACGTCAATAAAAACTCTCAACAATTTAATTCTATGATAAAATTTGTTAAGGTAAGGTATTTGATAAGGTTCTTTTTACCAAAAAAAGAGACAAATCCCTTCAGTTGTTGTTGGGGTCAACAATGAAGTTATTTCTCAGGAAAACATGGTGAAATTTTTAGGCATCTGGTTAGAATCAAGATTATCCGGTTCGACTCATTGTGATTATGTTGCTCAAAAATGTGAGAGAAACATTGAAGTCCTTCGGTCGTTGTCAGGTGTTTGGTGGGGTGCTCACCCTTTTTCTCAAAAAAATCTTTGTAATGCTATTATCCGTAGTCATATATGCTTATTTCTCTTAGATCCTTCCACCAA
Organism: Cabera pusaria; assembly: GCA_954871355.1. Lineage (NCBI taxonomy): Eukaryota > Metazoa > Arthropoda > Insecta > Lepidoptera > Geometridae > Cabera > Cabera pusaria. The sequence goes on from OX940887.1 coordinate 22,120,224, forward strand.
AACTAGCCTCAATAAACTTGAAAAGATACAACACAAATGCTTACGTATCATTATGGGAGCGATGAAGTTCTCTCCGACTAATGCTCTTCAGGTAGAGCGTGCTGACCCCCTCCCCCCTTGCTCTCCGCAGACAATTTCTATCAAATAGGTTCTTCTTCAAGTTGGCGCAAATTTCTGACCATCCACTTCTTGCTAAGCTTCATCAATTATCACTTTTGTACAATTCCATGTCTGCTTCGTTCTTATCTTTAATTTTCCCGTCTTCCTAACCCCGTTTTTCATAGTTCTATTATGCCATTATATTCTACGTTATATGACGCTCTTGTTTTTCAACCCAACGTCATTCTTAACTTTGGAGTTGATAAAAATACTCCTGAAGTTTCTAACATTTTTATTAGCTTTTTATTTGCTTCACCTGTATGTTTGTATGTTTGTAACCGACTTCTTTGGGCGCTTACTTATCATACCTCGATAAAATTACCATGGTATCACACTTGGGATATCTCCTTTCGAACAAAAAAAGAATAATCGAAATCGGTTCATAAACGACGAAGTTATATATTACGAAGTGATCATTGATAGTAGTAAAAATTAAAAAGGTAATGGTAAACGAGGTTAAGAGAAAGTAAAAGAAAAATAAGAACAAATATAACAGAAAATCTTCAGTAAAGATTACTCCACATTTTTACTAAAGGACTACTATAGGCTAGGACTAGACTATGACTTCAACTTGACCTGAAATGTCACTTTTACCCATCATTATGACTTGAATTCACTAAAACTTGAAGAATTTTAATACTTGACACTGGCTAAATACACTAATCGTGAGGAGTCATAATGAAACAAAAGAAAAAAAAATGTCACTGTCATGTCACCATAACTGACAGTGACATTTTTTTTTCAGATCATTTGACAGCAGATCAATCACCGCTGATGCGCCGATTACCGCGAAAATTTACAAAATGAAATATATAAATATCAATCTTTTAAAAGCGTCCTATGGTCTTTCCAGTTTCCACTCGACTAAACCAAACTAAACTTGATATTGGCGAAATTGTGGTGGTATTATCGCAAAAGCCAAAAACAAAGAAAATAATAATAATATATAAATATCGAAAATACAAAATTATCTAAAAAATAACAAGTTTCTAATCTTTTCTTTTGTAATCCAAATTGTAATATTATTAAATTATATTAATCCGTAAAGGCCGCTTGCATAAAAGTTTCATTGAATTCTAAAGGATTGTAAAAATATATTAGATTTAATTTGTGTAACATTCTACAAGTTTTCACTTTGCCTACGCTTACTTGCAAAACGATGTTGATTACCTATTTGAGTGTTTTAAATAATAGATATAATGGCTACTAGTAAATCAGGTGAAGAAACCTTAACCCTTGCTGAAGCAATATCATGTCCAATTTGCGAGAAATCTTTCGACAAATATGTTGTAGAAGAACATGTAAACAAATGTTTATTTCTAAATGCATCAGAAAAAACTAGCTCTAAACGCAACAGTTCGCATTTTAATAGCGTGTCTCCGACTGAAAAACGAGTTAAAGTGGAAAGCACCACACCAGATAGTAAAAAAAAGTTTCCAACAATAAAAAAGGTAAGGTTGAAAGCTCAGACTATCATAAAAAAGGCAGACAGATTCGTGCCGATCACCCGAGTAAGTAGTAGTAGTAAGTTCAGTAATACTATATTCTTGAGGAATAAGTTTCCGCGCTCAGTCAGGCATAGTCAATACGGCATGATTACTGCGTAAGCAACGCTGCGAAGTAATATTGCACGGAAGCGTCTGACCCTGCTGCCGCTTGGTAGCAAATTGAGCGCGGAAACATATAACTCAAGCATTTAGTATTACAGTTGAAATTTAGAATCGTTTGGCACGAAAAAGGGGGAATGGAGGGGTGGAGGGGGTAGGTGAGGGTCCCGCTTTCACTACCCCACCACTCTCATTACAAGGTAATGCATAGTTTAACAAACTTTTTGCGCTTCGCCGGCCGCTGCCGCGGCACGCTCGCTTCGCTCGCTCGGCTCGCGCGTTGTGTTTTCGCAGTTTCAACCTAACCTAACCTAGTTTTTTTTCTAGTGGGGTGTTCTTATTAATTTAGTAGTGGTAAATAATATTACTAAAATTTTTAATGAGTTATCTAGCCCTTGTAATTATTATTTGCACTTTGTTTTTATGGTTTAGTATATTTTTAGGTTAGATTTTGTTTATATCGTTTTCTTGTAAAATATGCATTACCTTGTTAAAAAAATGGTATTGTTACAATCAGCCCCTAACCTCTACCCATCCCTATAATATTTTATATCAAATTCATGCCAAACAATTCTAAATTCAACCAAAAATCCAAAATAAAACCCAACAAAAATAGGCATATCTCAAAAACTATGCATTACCTTGTAATGGGAGTGGTAGGGTAGTGAAGGGGGGACCCTCCCCTTCCCATTCCACCCCCCTACACCCCCTTTTTCGTGCCAAACGATTCTAAATCCAACCCAGTATTACTGAACTTGCGTTCACTCGGGTGTTCGGCACAGATCTGTCTGCCTTTTTTATGATAGTTTGAGGTTGAAAGGTCCTTTTGTAACTACACTTTCATGCAGCTAAATCGACTAACTCATGCACAAAATATGTCTTTTTTTCTAAAATGACTACAACACTATCGCATTTCAGACTATGCTATACTATTCCGTTATATAGTACAACATGACAAACAAATGAAGCACATTTCAGACTTTTCACTCTTTACCATATAGTTAATAGCACAATACTATTGCGCACCATACATTTATTTAGAACACATTCACACTTTGGTATACTATATTGAGCTGGTTTTCTTGTAATTTGCTTGTCATGCTGTGTACTATATACAAATAGAGCACCTGGACGTGTAATCCGGGGGGTGCGGGTTCGAATCCCGTCGGTACGATGAAATTTTGGATTGTGTTTAACAATTTTACAAAAATATAAAGTGTGAGACACTTCAAAGAAACATAATATTTGATTTACGCAGTGCAACATCTCTCGTCGGATTTGAAAACTGTAATGATTTCTTCCGAATGATTAACTTACGTAATAAGTAGTCATAGATGGCGCCACCAATGCATAATTGGGTTAACAGAATGCAATCCACTAATTTCGCCGTATCGATGTATCGAACCGTGGCTTAATTGGCAGAGCACCTGGACGTGTAATCCGGGGGGTGCGGGTTCGAGTCCCGTCGGTACGATGAAATTTTGGATTGTGTTTAACAATTTTACAAAAATATAAAGTGTGAGACACTTCAAAGAAACATAATATTTGATTTACGCAGTGCAACATCTCTCGTCGGATTTGAAAACTGTAATGATTTCTTCCGAATGATTAACTTACGTAATAAGTAGTCATAGATGGCGCCACCAATGCATAATTGGGTTAACAGAATGCAATCCACTAATTTCGCCGTATCGATGTATCGAACCGTGGCTTAATTGGCAGAGCACCTGGACGTGTAATCCGGGGGGTGCGGGTTCGAGTCCCGTCGGTACGATGAAATTTTGGATTGTGTTTAACAATTTTACAAAAATATAAAGTGTGAGACACTTCAAAGAAACATAATATTTGATTTACGCAGTGCAACATCTCTCGTCGGATTTGAAAACTGTAATGATTTCTTCCGAATTATTAACTTACGTAATAAGTAGTCATAGATGGCGCCACCAATGCATAATTGAGTTAACAGAATGCAATCCACTAATTTCGTCGTATCGATGTATCGAACCGTGGCTTAATTGGCAGAGCACCTGGACGTGTAATCTGGGGGGTGCGGGTTCGAGTCCCGTCGGTACGATGAAATTTTGGATTGTGTTTAACAACTTTACAAAAATATAAAGTGTGACACACTTCAAAGAAACATAATATTTGATCTACCCTGTTGTTTTTAAATTAATCAAATTAAAATAAAAATTCAAAAAAGGTGTAGTTAATGGAATCCGATGTAAGTTAGGGATAATTAATTGGTATTTAGCCTCCTAGAGTATGAAAACAAACTACGTAGATTTAGTTGCATGCAAGTGTATATTTAATTAATGAATTAAACAAGAATAACACAGATTCTTGGTTGTTTTAGAAACCTACTCCCTTGGCTGCCAGTTCATCCAAATCATTGGCAAAAAATGGCACTCCTTTAGCAGAAAAAATGCGTCCAGTGTCTCTAGATGATATTGTGGGGCAAACACAGAGTTTTGGCTCAGGCTCCATGCTGCGATCTTTGTTACTACAGAAGAAAGTGCCCAATATGATATTGTGGGGCCCTCCAGGTTGTGGCAAGGTATGGAAATAAAACATTTATCTTTATACTCAGGTACTCTTGAGTCTATAGGCCTTATGGCCTGGAAATATTGTATGTCTGAGGGAAAGATGGTGAGAGACAAGATTAAGGTCTATAGCAGTATAGTTTCCCAAGAGGGAGGTAGGAGGTCGTAGGTCTGTCTATTGTGTGTGCTATTTTAAATGTCCATCTCTGTAACAATACTAGCAAGGCATACCTACCTAAAGGTGAAAGTTTGGTCATTGGCACACAATACTTTAAATGGTAATTTTATTGTTGTCCCGGACTTTTTTCTTCGAGATTCTAATAATTCTAACATACACTGACATACCGCTTGGGGTATTGTGCAAATCTCCCTGCCAGCGATTACCTAAGCCATTCCAGCTTCTTAATGAAGTGTAGCATGACCTCGGGTCTCTAGCTTAACACTGCAGTGGTGAGGGTGTTATTTGTAATGATGAAAAAATATTCGAGATTATTTACTTATTTATATTTATTTAGTTTTAGGAGTTTATTTATATCAATATGCCCTTAGTTTATACATAAGCCCTTATTTGTCTTCTTTATTTTCAGACTTCACTTGCAAATGTAGTAGCAAATATATGTAAAGAGCAGGCCAACATGAGATTTGTAAAACTATCTGCCACTATGTCAGGAATAAATGATGTGAAAGAAGTTGTTAAGGTAGCTAAGAATGAAGCCCAGTTCAAGAGACATACTGTACTATTTATGGATGAAATTCATAGGTATTGTTTAATTAAGAATTTTGCTTACAAATTCAACTTCCTAGGAATGGATTTCTTATCAATGTGTTTTCCAATAAGTATGTAGTACTATTAAGTAATCTGTGCAATAAGTACAAACTGGGTGGGAGTTTTCAAATTGCAAGTAAAATCTTTAGGCAAACATGTTACATTCATTGTCACTTAAAAATTTGGTGAGAAAATAAGAGGTTTTCTCAATAATTCGAAAGCAAATTCGGATTCGGAAACTGCCTTTCTTTTGACTCGGTTTTTTGCAATTATCAATGCTCCAATCGGTTACATTCGATATTTCAATTCTAAAAAATCTGCGATTTTAATTGCAAAGGTTTCTGCAACAAAATAGCTCACAGATATATCAATATTCAGATTAAAAATGAAGCTTATGAATCTGAATAGGTTTGAACTGAATAGGTTGATTGAGATCAGGGGGCAGGTCAGATTGTATTAAAAAACTTGCCTACCATACATGTATTTCAAAAGAAAAATTTTACCTAGATAGCTAAATGCCAATTATCTTCATTGATAACATTATTCTACACTTATTTTATACATTAGATTTCTAATCAAAAAAAGGAATGCAGAGTTAAGTTTTTTTGTAACATTAATAGATGTATTTTTTCTTTTCTGATTCACCTTAGCTTTGGCTTAAACTCTTGAACTGAACACTTATTATAAAGTCAGGTGCTCATCACAATCTATTAGATAGGTAGGCACATACTTAAAAATATAATAGACATACTTGCCACTTATACTATACGTGACAAGGACATGCCATGCCCCGGAACCATCATCACCTTTTTCCCTTTGGGGTTGGCAGAGACTACTTCTTTCCACATGCTACGATCCTGATAAACCTCTTTTGCTAGTTCCACTTTCATGAGCCCCTTCATACATGCTCACCGGTTATAAGAACTTTTGACTTGTAGTTAGAATTAATTCTAAAAAATATACTACCGTGCCGAATATACTACCGTACCGGACACATTAAATTGTAGATCCTGGTTGTTGGTTCTAGTACAACAATCGTAAGGCATGTAAGAGGCTTTCAGGCTGCCAATAAACATTGATAACAGGGCTAAAGTAGCCTCTCAGCCATATACCAAACGCATGCATTCTAAAAAACTGTAAATACTTCCTAAAAGTAAAATAAAGACTCTGTTAACTGCTGGTACAAAGAATCCTTTACTATTTTATGATAAGCGATTTACAGGCTTAATTAAATTCGTATTAAATTTCAGGTTCAATAAACTTCAACAAGACACATTTCTGCCCCACGTGGAAAATGGTACAATAACTTTGATCGGAGCCACCACTGAGAATCCTTCCTTCAGCCTCAACAATGCCCTGCTAAGCAGGTGTAGAGTGGTTGTGTTAGATAAATTAGGAGTCGATGATGTCATGCTCATATTGAAGAGAGCACTGGAAAGTAACGATGCAGTGATGGTAGGGGCCAATGGACCAGTAAATATGCCTGAGGATAAAGTACCTAAGTAGGTATTCATACTATTCTAGTTTTCATCATCATCACCATCATCAGCCTGTATCAGTCCACTGCTGGACGTAGGCCTCTCCCAAGATGCGCCACTGAGCCCGATCTTCGGCTTTTCTCTTCCAGTCACTGCCCACCGCTTTGCGTATGTCGTCGCTCCACCTGGTCACAGGACGTCCTACGCTACGTTTGCCGATTCGGGTCTAGTTTTGTACACACATAATTTAAGATCGTTTATCGTGTATCGTCGATCGATTTCGTTAAAATTTAAATGGGACCACGAGGGAGTTTACCTTTGAAACAATAAAAGAATTTTCCAAATCGGTTCAGGCATCTTCGAGTATTCGGTGAACATACATAAAAAAAAGTGAAAAGCCGGCTTAAAGCCGCCTTTCCACTATGGGATATAATGTAAATTACATTTTGAACTATATATTATATCCCGCGATTGCTGTTCACACTGTAAGATATATAGTTCAGCTTTGGCTGTCTATGGTATCATTTAAACAATGGCTAAATACACTAATTGTGTGGAGCCATAATAAAAATAAAAAAAACAACAAAAAAAAACTGACGACGAGGCAGGGGGAGGCGCGGTGTCCCGGGACGTGAGGTAAAATGTAAACCTTCAAATATCGCTTAGTCAGTCGAAAAAATATTTATAGCTGCAGTTGTAATATATTGTTACGTGCGGGGTGGTATTAAAATGCCAATCCGATGAGATGAACGTTTATTTCCACTGAACACTAGGTTACACAATGTTCCACAGTAGTTGTCCAAATCGTCTTGCACAATTATCAAAAGTCCGTTAACACCCACTGAGGTCGTTAGTTCACAATCACTGATTTCACAGTTCACAACACGAGTTCACTGATAACACTTAACGATCACTTGGTCGCTATCCGCGCTTAGGTAGTTACACTGTCGCTTCCAACGAATGACTGACCCAAGCCGTGGTTTCAACGTCTTATATAGGACGAGAATATTTCTACAGAACTTTGACTTGACTTTTGATTGACTCGAAACAATAGACAAAAGACGTTCAAAACAAAGCAATAAAAATCACAACAATACGCGGCTTTCCTTTGACCATCTGATGTAAACAACTTTACCATACATGCTAATTTTATCTCTAATGACTTGAGAATAAGGTTCAATCTTAACTACAAAACTAGGTACATTGACAAAGGTCGAAATTCCAGGAAGGCTACTTTTATGACGGTCGGGTCGGGTGTTTGTAGCCCCTAATTACTCAAATATTTCCCACGCTATTTATGTTCGAGAAGCTTGGCGAAACTTCGCGACTCGACGACGCGATGTAACAATATATTATAGCATAGTGTAAACGGTCTCATACAAAATGAATGACGAGCGATAAAATTTTAAATCTCAAGATATAATGTACATTATATTATATCCCATAGTGAAAAGCCGGCTTAATGAGTCTAGCTAAAGGAGCTATGTCGATAACCTTGGTTCTCTGTCGGATGACTTGATGAATGTAGAATAAGCAGATGATATAAGACATAATTTATGATCGTACAAAATGAAATAATACTGGCCAAGTGCAAGTCAGCATGGCGTCTCTTATCGCACACTTAGGGAGGGTTCCGTACAATACGAAACATAACAGAGTTTTAACCTCATTTGATATTGCCCAGAATATTTGGTTTGGTCGCGATCTAGAAAGACGGGGCTCGTTTACTAGCGCCATCTATGTCATTTTGCCGAAACGAATTAGATAGATGGCGTTTAAAAAAATGTTTTTTGTATGGGGACCCCTTTAATTTTTAATTTTATTTTGTTTTTAGTATTTGTTGTTCTAGCGGCAACAGAAATACACCATCTGTGAAAATTTCAACTGTCTAACTATCACGGTTAATGAGCTATAGCCTGGTGACAGACAGACAGACAGACGAACAGCGGAGTCTTAGTAATAGGGTCCCGTTTTACCCTTGGGAACGGAACCCTAAAAACCGTCTTCACATGCCGCGATCGTCAAAGTAATGGCTAGTTATAATTATGTCATCTAAGTATATTCATTTGCTTAAGTATATTGTTTATCTCCATATCTCCGGAGATAATTGCCGTATCTCGATAAAATTTGAATCGGTTTAACGGGAGGCGAGATTAATCTATCAAACAAAAAATAATTTTCAAAACGGTTAAGATTTGATGGAGTTCTGAGGTTACAAACATAAAAACAATACAGTCGAATTGAGAACCCCCTTCTTTTTAGTGAAGTCGGTTAAAAGCTATGAATAACAGGTGTATAGTGGAGGAAGCGTCGCTGCGGTGGTTGGCCGAGGTGTGCGAGGGAGACGCGCGCGTCGCGCTCGGCGCGCTCGAACTGGCGCTCGGCGCGAGGGAGCCCGCAGAACTCATGCAGACCGGGCCGTCCGTACTTACACTAGATGATATCCAAGATGGGATTAAGGTATGTTATTGATACATTTCTCTTCCATATTCGGAGCAAAAGGTGGATGAGGCTTTTACACGAAAGATAACATGCAAAATTAAAATAAAATAACCAACTTACCAAGACCAAAAAATCAATTCAATTTTGCATGACAAACAAGGTTAATAAATAATTAATAATATATAATAATAAATAATTACTTGATCCCATAGACTAGAAAACAGACATCAAACAGCACACATTCATAGCCATAATACATTAATGTACCATCTTTTTATAGTTTTTCATCTTTTGTAAACTTTAAACTTAAGTTTTAAAGTTTACAAAAGATGATGATTAAGTTATTCATCTCTCCATCCACAAATCATATTTTTATTTAATTTAATATTGTAAAGGGCCTCTTGACGTTGGCTTCGGCTCCGTCAATGCCTTCCAAAGGACCGGGCGATTTGCAGCCCGTGGTGTGGATTGAATAAATAATTGATACATTTCTAATTGAAGTTGTTTACCCATGACATGATGTTCAGTGCTAGCTAACATAGAAAGACGGAGTAATCCTTATCCTTACTAATATTATAGATGCGAAAGTAACTCTGTGTCTGTCTGTATGTGTCGCTTGCAAGCCTAAACTACTGAACCGATTTAAATAAAATTTGGTACACAGGTAGTCTAGAGCCTGAGAAAGGACATAGGGTACTTTTTAATGCGAAACAAGGGTTGTAAGGGTCAGTGTCTCAGGGTGTAAAATAACAATAGGGGATGACAGTTTGTATAGAAATATGTAAGGTTTATGTGAATGTTCTACTGAACCGATTCAAATGAAATTTAGTTCACAGATACCCTCAAGGGTGTAAAATAGCTATAGGGAATGGATGAAAGTTTGTATGGAATTATGTAAGTAAGTAAGGCACGGTACGGCGCGGTGTAGATGGGAAAATATCCGAACGGGCAGACAGACGACGATAAAGTATTTATCCGTATGTGTCTTATTTGTAAAATAATTAGCCTAAATAATAAAAAATGCTACCCAAAGCACTATTCCACGCGGACGAAGTCGCGGGAACAGCTAGTTTCTGTCTATAATATATATTTTTAAAGCTTACCTACTAGTAATGTAGGTTGCAAATTGCACTTTACTAGTCTTGTTTACCTCTCCAACTAAGCTTAATATGCTTGTTTCTGGAGTGGGTTCACCTCAATAGTGCAATGAGATGAGTTGGAATCGATTTCGATCGCCAGGCCAACGCCTTATCATAGGCCTATTGCCGCTTGTAAAAATATTTTAGTGCCTATAGATATAGCCTAGTATGGTATAGGCAACCTACTGCACAGCACAATACCTCGTTTGTAAAAATGCACTGTCTGCACTTTACTAATAACTGTTACTGTTCAGAAAAATTACAGGGTGCATGAAACTTAACATCGCGCAGTGCGGCACAAATCCAGATATTTGCATGGCAGAGTACATATCACTATGTTTTACAGGCGTGCTTTTTCTGTTAGCTTCTACCATAAAATAATAATTGGTTGTCTGTAAAGTCGGTTTACGGACCTTGGAGGATTTACTCTACTTATTCTCCGTGTTACGGACGATAATTTTATGTGATAACGTCATGCGATCGTGCCTCTCTATCGCTTGTTCCACGCTCTCGCTTGCACGTGGAACGTGACACTTTTTCGTGTGTGCAGCCGGCGTTCATCGATTTATAAGACGTTATCACGTCAAAAAACATTGCAGAGATCCCACATGCTGTACGACAGACGCGGCGAAGAGCACTACAACACAATATCGGCCATACACAAGTCGATCCGAGCGAGCGACGACAACGCCGCCTTGTACTGGACGACGCGCGCCTTGCATGGCGGGGAGGATCCACTCTATGTGGCCAGACGACTTGTACGGGTGGCTGGAGAAGATATCGGTAAATATTTCTTTTTTTTGAAGTGAACACTTCTTTAGCGGCGTTGTGCACTTTTCTCGGGATGGGTAAAAAATGGTAAACTCGCGTCAGGGTCACGTGTCCTGATCGTAAGACGGAGCGCATGGAGCTTACGCGAGGTGTCATTCCAACGGAGCGCAGGGCGCTGGCGCAATGACGTGTTCAAGTTTACACTTCTGTGGGCACCCAGAGTGCAACCCGTTGTTTTTTTTATGATATTAGGTAACATAACAAGCACGACGCTCGCCTGATGGTAAGCGATGACGTCAACCTATTACAGATACAGCGGCATACAAAATTCTGGACTGCCAGAATTTTGCACGTTACTGCACTGCGCCTGATTACCATGAGACATAAAGATGTTGAGCCTCACATGCCCTGTAATTTCACTGGATACCTTGCCATTTCAACCGAAAAACATTCCTATTTCACGGTTGAAAATTAATTGGCAAAGTAAAAGAAACCCCAGGCGGACTAGCAGAAGTCCTATCACTACAAACAATGCTTGGACAATATAGTACACTCATTTATGGGTAACCATTCGGCATAAGCACGCAAAGATAATAATACTACGTATGGAACGGACACTCTGTTCCCCCCACCAATCCGGGCTACCTCACCTCGCCACCGATTCTAGAGCTGTCGAGGAGCTAGTGTGAGCAAGGACGCCATACGCACACGACTGCAGAACAATACCACACCCCGGACACTTGACTAAATCTCCATACAGACTCGCGTTTTAACGACCTATTACACAGACACTACACACATGTCGTTTTTCTACAGGCGCAATTGTGTGCTTGAAGTCTAAGGATGTCACCGTAAGCACCTACTTCATTTTGAAGTCGGTTTAGACTTGCTAGCCAATACTTTGCTGTTTTCAAAAGTATATAGAATATAGATAATAAAATTATTCTCTTTTACTCAACGCGATACGCCATAACTAAGACACTTGTCTCGCTGCGAACGATGACCAATACGCGTGCGAGTGAAACAGTTGCGAAAGTTTTTGCAAACTAAAATCTTCTAAATATTTGATTACGTTATTTGAATCACAGAACACTACTACTCTGCCGAGATTTAAATTGTGTAGAGTTAGGTAGGGACATTTCATATACTGATTCGAAAAAGTGACAAAGATAAATTATTAATAAAGTTTTTATTCAATATATAATCAGAGATATATAAGGAGAAGAACATCAACTTCAAACATGTATAAATATAAAACACAGTATTATGGAATATTTTTGTGGGACTAGGTAGACACAGGAGGTTCAAATTTACGTAGTTTCTATATAATATATATACTAATACACTTATATTCGTATACGTAACTATATATTCGTATTTTAGTATTCATTTTCATAAATGAAACAACGATATACTCGTGCGTAAATAAACCTTAGTATTTAAATATTGAATAAAAACTTTCTTAATAATTTATTTATCTTTGTCACTTTTTAAATTAAGTAACTTAAGTATATGAAATGTCCCTACCTAACTCTACACTTTTCAAGTAACGTAATCAAATATTTAGAAGATTTTTGCAAAAACTTTCGCAACTGTTTCACTCGCACGCGTATCGGTCTTCGTTCGCAGCGAGACAAGTGTCTTAGTTATGGCGTATCGCGTTGAGTAAATGAGAATAATTTCATTATCTAATATACTTTTGAAACCATAGCGAAGTACTGGCTAGCAAGTCTAAACCGACTTCAAAATGAAGTAGGTTCTTACGGTGACACTTCACGTACACAATGCGCCTGTAGAAAAACTACATGTGTGTAGTGTCTGTGTAATAGGTCGTTAAAACGCGAGTTTGTATGGAGATTTAGTCGAGTGTCCGGGGTGCGTTCGGAGGTTTAGGCATAATTTATAAATTCAGGGCTTGCGCAGCAATCACAAATTTTTAACAAAGTTAACTATTTATAATTTCCATCCATGAGGTATAGATAACTTGGGGCTTTATCTTATCTCACTTGGACACAATGGCATGGCAGTGCTACTCAGTCTCACCACTTTTATTCTCTTTATTTTTTTATATCGGCTAACGTTGGACCACTAATACACCTGTTAGTAACACTACTGGTGCCCGTTTTAGTGGGGGGCCGTTGGGAGTAAATTATTCAGACAAACTCATGTACACCTGCAATCTACCATTCAAACACACAAATACACTGTTAAACACAATCCAAAATTTCATCGTACCAACGGGACTTGAACCCGCAACCTCAAGAATAACATGTTCCGGTGCTTTGCCAATTAAGCCATGGTGCGAAGTAACGTTACGACTAAATTAGTGGATTGCATTTGTTAACCCAATTATGCATTGGTGGCGCCATCTATGACTACTTATTACGTAAGTTAATCATTCGGAAGAAATCATTACAGTTTTCAAATCCGACGAGAGATGTTGCACTGCGTAAATCAAATATTATGTTTCTTTGAAGTGTTACACACTTAATATTTTTGTAAATTGTTAAACACAATCCAAAATTTCATCGTACCAACGGGACTTGAACCCGCAACCTCCGGAATAACATGTTCCGGTGCTTTGCCAATTAAACACACTTCATAATCGGTAGAGTTCGTTGCCGAGGTGGTACCATTGTAATTTCGTCGAGCTCTGATGAGGGTCTCCAGAGATATGACGATAAACGTCTCAAACTTGCAACCGAAACTAACTCGCGCGGCATGGAAGTCGGTTGTTTTAGTTTTAACTAACTTAATTAAACTATCACATAAACTATCTTAATTAAAGTATAACTGTAGTACTTTTATCCTACCTCGACATTAAACTTGAATGTAGCACTTTAAATATACTCATTACATTGTTCTAACTTAAAGTATTCTGCTACCAATTAAAGGCTTCAATAAGTTATCTTATAACATTCAACCCTATAGGAGAGGCCGCGAATTGACCGAGTTATTCAGACTCTCGCTGTGCGGACTTACGGTGCATTTCACTGTGCGCAACACGCGGTTCATAGTTACTATTAGTTGATACTGTGACGCAAATTCAAGGTCGCACTCGAGGCGTGAAGCGCATTTTGAACGTTACCGACGTTGTAACTAGGTTTAATATCGCCTTTTTGCTCTCAGGGAGTGCAATTTCTGTACTTGTACTATTCATTATTCTGTGACCATGGCTTAATTGGCAAAGCACCGGAACATGTTATTCCGGAGGTTGCGGGTTCAAGTCCCGTTGGTACGATGAAATATTGGATTGTGTTTAACAATTTACAAAAATATTAAGTGTGTAACACTTCAAAGAAACCTATATTTGATACACAAATACACGACACACACACACACACACACACACACACAACACATGTATGCGCGATGGTTATGCACACAGCTTAATTGGAATTTTAATTATAAATAAATGATAATAAGTTATTACGATTAATATTATGATAGAACTCCAATTAAGTCAGCTTAAATGAGTTACTTCTATTACAGAAAAGATTTCATGTATATATAATAAAAAAAAATATAAAAAAACATTTATATTATAATAAAACATTTATATATAATAAATATTTATAATGTTTATCACAATTTTGTACATAAATGTAAAATACTGGTTATATTGTTCATTATTATCATTACTTTTTCATGGTTTTTTAAAATTCGTATTACTTATTTAAATAATGCCAAACACTATAACTATTATAAGCGGGGAGTCCTGGTGTCCTTTCTATAAAACCTACCACAAGCATCAGTCTCACTTTAGTTAAGAATAATTTGTATTGGCAACATTGTATATCGGAGAACATAAAGAAATTATTATTATTATTTTTAATAGTGTTGGTGGTCGTTGGGACAAAAATTAATAATTTGTCCTAACGTCCCCCACTGGTGCCCGTTTTAGTGGGGGATGTTGGGAATAAACCCAACATGGGGGTAATTGTCACCCACGGGAAGGTTATGGTTGCTTGCGTTACCTCCGTAGGCTTGAACCTCTATCCTCCACGTGACTACGACGTACTGGGTGGTGCTAAATGGTGGTAAGGCTTCGGCCGTGTCTTGACACACCCACCTGGCAAACGCATGTCGCCATCGGTTAGCCGAGCTCCGGTATGATGTTTGGTGCTAGCCAATTTTAAACTAAACTGTTAAACTGTGTCGGTTTTCCACTGTTCCATCGCCTTTCTTAAGACAGAATCATCATTTACCATCAGGTGAGATAGAGGTAAAGTGATTGTTTGCTTACAATAAGCCGTTCGTGGGCTACGATGCCATAGACACACGTTAAGCTTATAATAACACACCTGTTTGCGTGTGAATGTTAGAAACCGAACACGACCATTTACGGCCTCGAAAGTCACCTTTTAACATCACCATGACATGTTTCGGTAAACCTATATTTGATCGCAAATGTGATTCGTAGTAGTACCCCGATTCATTTTTTATAGCATATAGGCACAGAATAAATAATAGTGCAAGATATCTAGGCTAGTGTTTGTCTACTATCTCACCTGTTGGTATGTATCTAAATGATGCGATGATATTACATGATTGGCAGCACTAGCACCGAGCACGCTAGGCCTAGAATGGGAACTGCAGTCATATGCTTTAATTTGATAGGGATTGAAATGACAGTTGACAGAGATGGAGCTATATAGCCTGCATAGCCGTGCCCCCGTTATTTAGAATTCAATAATCAACTGTCAAACTCAAGCACAAGCTCCCTGGCTCCCAAGCTATCAGAACACACTAGTGTTTGGAAACAGATTTTCCAACTTGAGGTGAGGGTGTTAGCTAGCTAGGGGGACACTAAACAGGGCGTTATTTTTAACCGACTTCACAAAAAATGAGGTTCTCAATTCGCCTATTTGTTACTTCAGAACTCTGTCAAATATTAACCGGTTTGAAAAATTATTTTTTTTGTTTGAGACAGTATGGTTCAGAGTCAACACAATAAAAAGCTATGGGCAAATTTAGATTTTCGCGAAAACTTGTAAGTACCAAAATATTATACCTTATTTATCAACTTTTTTACTTTTCGGAATTTTTCCTTTACTTGTGCTGTATGACCTTGCTTTTAACCAGAATTGACAATTCTACAATAAGTACCTTTCAGAATTATTTTCACTAATTATATTTTATGCTGTCCAAGGTTTGGCTGACCCAAACGCGATAGTAGAAGCGGTGGCGTGTTTGCAAGGATGCCAGCACGTCGGGATGCCAGAATGTGATGTGTTACTAGCGCAGTGTGCTGTTAGATTAGCGCGAGCGCCCAAGAGTAGAGAAATTTATAACGCAATGAATCGATGCAAACAGCTGCTGACCGAGGCGAAAGGACCCCTGCCGCCGATACCCTTACATTTGCGTAATGCTTCTACAAAGCTGATGAAGCAGATAGGTAAGATTTTTAATAATATATAATACGTTAATGCATACGTAACGGACGCAATATAAGTAAAATCCATCACTATGGACGCATTAGTGGTGGATTTTACATAAGTATTATCTATGAATTGGTTTTAATAACCCTATGCGTTGGCGAGCACTGTGAAATTCATAGTAACGTTTGAGGATATTTGTGAGTCTATTATCACAATGAAGTCCTAAGTACATATTTGACAACTGTGTATGGTTACTTATACATTGCCTCCCAAGTAAGTAACATATGTGCAACTAAATAATACTTACTCATTGTTTTAAGTTGGCATCCATATCAGCAATTAGTTAATGTTTACCAGTAATTTATCTGTTCTTATTGTTTATACATTTTGATGTATGCGTTCGCCCAGCAAAAAGTATCACCTTTTCAAGAATTGAATTATGCAGATAATTATTGCCTTATATCGTGTAAATGTGCCCGAAATTTTATATTTGTGCCCTCAACGGCTTCGGAGTTATTTAAGACTAGCAGCCCGCCCCGGCTTCGCACGGGTAGAACATATATGCCTACAAAATTTGCATCAGTTTGTTGCATCGAATATAAAATATGAACATATTTAACAATCATCGTCATATTTCAACCAATTTACACAAAACCTTAACGAATTGTGCACCTAAACCTTCCTCATAAACACTCTGGCTATTGGTGAAAACCGCATGATAATCCGTTCAGTAGCTATTGAGATTATTGCGAACAGACAGACAGACGCAGATGGACTAATACTTACGTAGTGATATTGGACGGCCCTTTGGCGTAATGGATAGTTACCCTGATTCTGACCCGACGGTCGTTGGTTCTAATCCGAGCTATATACCTACCAATGAAAGGTTTATGTGCATTCATGAATCATGAGTTTTCGTACAGTGGTAGTGGGATCATTAAATTTACCAATAAGTAGCTTACCACCAAGGAGAACATCTGCCGCCGTAACCTTACGCGTTCCTCGACGCAAAATGTAGGGGTAATATACGTTTAACGTGTGTATCTGTGTCTGTCTGTAGCCTCTTAGCACCTAACTGGATGAAACGATTTTGTTTTTATTATTGATAGTTTTTTTTTGTTTGATAGATGTCTTCATCGAGAGTTTTCTTAGCTTTGATTCATGAAAATTCGTTCAATCGGTATTAAATTATGAGCTTTTTTCTAGTTAATTGCGCTATGAAATCAACTTTCATAGGTCTGATCAATTCGAAAATCTTCTTCAACGATATTGTAAGAACATGGAAGCATTGACCTGATGCTGGGACATCTCCTGGACTCTACAGAATACTCAAATCCTCACCAACTTATGCTTTTAATGAAAAGATTATACATAGATCAGTCGGGGTGGTTTAAAATATTATATTATTATATATATAGATGAATATTATTTTATACAATAGATCATATGATTATACTATATTAACTGCAAATTGATTGTGATCGGTGGGGATCTACAGCATAGCTAAGCTTATAATAATATTTTCGCAGTAACTACGACCTAATCTGTGGTTTCACTGCAAATATTTTATTAATTTTGCGATGCGTGTATGTGAAATTCGTGATATCTTCTAGAGTTTTCATCTGAATTATATACTGTAAGGGACAATTTTAATCTATAATATATGGCCAAGCTAATTAACGTAATTATTTGGATAAGGATTAATACTATGTACTTGAAAATAGCCTTGGAAGTTATGTAATATTTTTTAACAAAAAATTAAAGATTGAAATGGTTACTGTGAGTCAACCTTAAGAGATAGACATATGCTGTCGGGGACTTTTTTGTAGGTCTTATTAAGTTGTACAACTCTTGCATAGAAAATATTCTTCTATCTATTTTCAATTAAGAAGCGTTCGTAAGAAACGTGTTTTTTCGACCGTTTTTTTGCCGACTTAGGTTGCAAATTAGGTCTCCACGAATGTACCTTTGATTTAAACGGGATAATATATAGCCTATTTTCATCCCGAAAGTCCATTCTATGTATTAGTGAAAGAATTTTTTAAATCGGTTCAGTAGTTTTTGAGCCAAATCATTACAAACATACAAAAATACAAATGTTCTCTCTTTATAATATTAGTATAGAAAAACTGATTCTGCTGCACGAACGTTCGCCCAGCAAATTTTTTTTTTATTGATGGGTCTAGCTGTGTATTAATGTAGTTAGTGTATTATTAAAAATAAAACAATTCACATTTTATTTCATGTCCCTAATATAAAATATTTTCTAACTTAACAATTCTGTACGCATCGTACTATTTAAATTTCATTACAACGCTATCAAGTGAGGAAGGATAGCTGGAAGTATCGTGCGGCCGCTTTTTAATGTTTAAGTACTAGAATTTGGTCGGATAATCTACCAAAAATATTTCGAATGGTTTTTTATCATTATTGTCTAAAGTAATGGATATAAATACTTGATTTTTTGCATACGTATTCTTAAAATAGCGCTCTAATTATTTGTAGAAGCGTATAATAAGCCAGCTCACAGAAAACTAGTGTTTTCGTATTCTAAGTAATTTCACTCAAGATATCCTAAAAAAAAAGACAAAATCGTTAAGAACTCGCCAATGATATGTAGTAGGGCGGTGAAACTTTACAGGATCGTGGGAATATATAACGGGTACCCGTTGGCACTAACGCGAAGTCCTTCCTTGTTCTTGTTCGTACGAGAGCCAGATTATTTTTCCATTTTCTAGGAAATAAAATAATAGCTCCTGGACCATGCTAGTCATGTTATTGAAAATTCGGGCACAAATATACTTTATCTTTATACAAAAAATCATAACTGTGCATTCAGCCGTTTCCGATATATAGCAATCGCCCAAACGTTCGCCCAGCAAAAAACAAAATATCTCTGGAATCTTAAGAGGCACAAATTTGGCTTTCACGGCACATTTATACTCGTATTTAAGCTATCTTTTTGCATATTTAATATACAGCTAGACCCATCTTTTAAAAAAGTTTTGTGCTGGGCGAACGTTCGTGCAGCAGAATCCGTTTTTCTTAAATAACTCCGAAGCCGTTGGAGGCACAAATTTAAAATTTCGGGCACATTTACTCGATATATGGCACTAATTATCTGCATCATTCAATTCTTGAAAAGGCGATACTTTTTGCTGGGCTAACGCACACCATTTTGATTGGTTTTTCACAGTGCAATAACCTGTTTTTGTTACAGGGTATGGCAGGGGCTACAATTTATCGCACAAAGACGAATCTGGTCTGACGTACATGCCTGAAGGTTTGGAAGATGAAGATTTCTTTGAAAGTGATAATACATAATTATTATATCGTTCGTATTGACGCAGTGCGAAGCGCTAAATCAATCATAATAATAAAAAGTTCATTACTCTTTATTTCCATTACATAACATTTCTATGGAGAAAAATTTAGTCGCGCACTTTCGCAGGCGAATTAGTGCAAATAATGGTAAGCAAAAATGATCCGCGCTTTGACTCTGCGTCAGTTTGTGTTAGTCTAAGAATAAAAATATAAATCGTAATGTTTCTGTGTACTTGTTTGGTTATAATAAAACCACTTAAAATGTCTTCATTATTTTATTTGGATAATCTCATTTCACATGACAGTAGAAATTTACTATTTACAAGATGCACAAACATACTTATGTAATACACAAATATTTTACCTCAAATTGTACCTTTAGTAACATTGACGGCTTGTGCCTCAATTTTGATCTTACTTTTACAAAAATAATTAACATTATTTCTTAATTTACAACAAACAATAAATACTGCACATTGTGCAGTTTCACATTATTTATTATAACGTATTGCCATTTCAAAATTGTAAAAAATAAAAACTAGATTTAGTTCTATGCGTCAGATACAATAATTACTCACTAAATATTCCAAGTAATTATTGTTTATTAATTTTTCTCTGAGCCTCACTATTTATATACAAATTACTACATTTCTCACAGCATTATTTCATTATTCAAAAGTGTAACTAGCGACCTGTGTAATTTCTATTTTAGTGCATTATAATGACATTTTAGAAAAGATACCTAATTTAAATGATCGCTAAGCATCCTATTTCTAAGACATTGAAAATCCAAAATGATCAGAGATCTATGTATACAGGTAGAATCTTATACAAAGGTTGTCTACATAACCTAAACTAATAAAACTACTAAGACTACAAGCAATTTAAATTTCACTAAATATACTAAATGAAAATAAGTTAGAATCAGACTTCTAATTTGGAACCTAATTTTGAGAGGAACATCTACTTTTGGGTCCAAATAGTAATAAATACCAATACTTGATTTCAGTACATAAAATTTAATTTTCTAAATCCAGGTCAGCATATAATAACGTCTTTCACATACATACAACAAATATTGTGCATGTAAAATGGAACGATTTTAATACATAAAACAAAATGTAAAATAAATTGTATAGCTACAGCTAATTTGACCTTAGAAGACATATTCAGGGCCGGCCATGTCGATAGCCCAACGAAACTTGTCTCGCTGAGTTTTGTTGTAAATTTTCTCAATGGGGACCCCATGTTTTTTGCACCTGAAACAAATTCATATAGACAATTATTGTTTGTAATAAACAAAATGGTGTACCTCTTTTGCACTATACACATGAAATATGCCTAAGTTGTAAACTTACAATAAAATGATAATTTTTTTAATTGGCGAAAGGATGAAGATGGCTTGACTTCTAAGTGAGAGGTCGCCAGTTCAAATCGTAGCACAGGTGTTTGTCTACAGGTGGTATTAGCATATTATATCGATGTTTCACCTGACTTGCAACCGAAAGCAGCTTACCACCATCAAATAAAAAATCTCCATTACCTTATGGTGCTCCGGCAGCACACAGCCCTTGAGAGTCAAGAGTAATCTAGGCCTAGCGTTTTCACCATATTCTTACCAAATCATCACAGGCAATAAAGTGGTCAAATGCTAGCCCCTATAAGATATAATAAATTTTCTTACAAAGCAATTACAGTAAAAAGTCTTACCATGCAACTGAAATACGTGGATCAAGATAATTCAATTTGGAAGTTCCCAAAGCAATGGTTTTGTTCTCATCACGGTCAGTTTCCTGGAGCTCCAATTTCTTTAATTGTTCTCGTAGTCTTTCCAGTGCTTTACCCTTCTTGTCAGCATTCAACCTCTCTTTGACAGAGCCACGTTTGGAGCCTCTTTGGGCGTCACGGAATTCATCTTCCGCCTCATCGATTTGATTCCGCTTGATTTGTATTTTTTCCTTTAGAGCTTCCATTGATTTTGAATGACCTGTAATAAATTATGACAGTAAAATATTAATAGAATGTGATGATTAATATACAGTGATTGCCTATTTATTATCGAATTTTTTTGTGAGGTTAGTATTATGTTTATTTAACAAGTTAAATATAAATATCAAGTTCAAGACACAAAAATAAATACCTTTAGGCACCGCCCGTTGATGGTTACACAGTACTGCTACAGCACGATTGGCACGGTTGTATGCTAAAATCTTTTCAGGGATTGTCGTATCTCCATCTGTTAGTTCATCCAGTTGCCTTTGTAAAGTTATTGAGGCATTGTATGTACGGAATACTTTTGCAGTCAATCCAGGCATCAATTCTTTCAAATGTTCATTTAAAGTTTGCGTGTTTAGTCTGTCGAAAAGGTCATCACTGTCCTTTTTGTTTTCCATAAACAGCTCGAGATTCTTGAAAACACGCTTTTCAACCGGCACTTCATTGTAGTATCTTATAGAATCTTTACCAAGGAAGTCAAACACCACTACATATTCCTTGCCATCCTTCTCTTTGTGTAATTCTATGTGCTCAATACGCAACGAGCAGCAACCTACAGTGTCAGCTTGGTCATCATCCTTCTCATTACCAGCTCTGAGCGCGAGTCGATCGATGAAGTAGAGGGCTACAGCTCGCTGCCGCACCCGCATTTCTTTTGCTTTCCAATCAGCACGGTATGTATCTCTAATTTTGTCTATACATTTGTGTAACTTTCTGGCAGTCTCATACTTCTGCCAATCTTTTTCACCTTTCAATTTAGAACTAGGATTTAACATGACATACTTAGCCTGACCTTGAACATTTTCTGTCCAGGCCGCTAACCATGTGACAGTATTATCATGTTTTACTTCTTTCCATCTATGACCGGGAGGCGGCTTGGGTATTTTGCTATCCTTGGAGCAGTTTATCAGTACATCTTCTGGCATAACTCGTCGTTTCAACATGCCCATCTTGGGATGTTCGCCGCGACCTCTGAACAGACCAGGAGGTTCTATCCTAAAGTTGCCGATTTTTTCTTTGTGACCATCAATGGTGCAGAATCCATATTCCTTTAATATTTCTTCATTTTTTACTTTCAATGCATTCTTTTCGTCTTTCGACCGATTTTTGTTCTTTTCCGAAACGCTCTGGAAATACGCGTGCATCTCCTTGAAGTTACATTTAGAGAGATCTTTGATGAGTTTAGCTTCCTCGTGAGTCATGACTTTCTTCCAGTCAGCAAAGAAATTGTTGTTGAACGTGGATTTTGTGGTGTAGTCGTGTTCCAGCATCCGTGCGTAGAAGCCCGCCACTTCTTCGGCGTTCTGTGAGAGTCTGATCTCTTTACCATCATAATAAAAACGTACATTTGATGGTAAAGGTTCATACGGCGGTGCAAATACCGGTCCTTTGTGTTCCAGGTATTTCCACTTGGTGCCGTCATCTTTCTTTTCCTCTTCCCACCTGCAAACCACCCCAAAAATAATCAACACATGTTACTTACTTTGTTACACCTTAACCTTAGCTTAGCTTAGATAACATTTTATTATACCAACACTAGCTTCTTTGATCTTAATTGTCTGAGCAATATCACATTAGTTGACTGTGATTTTCTTAGAAATAATTTTAATTCACATGCCAGAAAATCAACAGCTTTGACAAACATTATTTTGGAACATAACCTAAAAGTTTCGTTGCATCAGTAGGTACATCAGAGGAAAACACTGGTAGCGCCATCTGTTACTTCAGCGTTGAACTTTTACAACATAGCTATTGTGAGGACTATTTGCTTGATAACTAACGTTAGTGTACGTGGTAGCTATTGAATTAGGTCGTTTGTAAAAAATAGTTCCACTACATTCGCTAGATGGCTTTTAAAGCAAACCTAGGGGTAGGTACCTACAGAATAGTTTTAATTTTATTAATAATTCGCAAATATAATAATTGTTATAGCAAAGGTTGTTAATAACACATGTTATAATAAAGGGAATAAACACGGTCTAGACAACTAATCGAAAACTAATGACGAGGTTTCTGATCAAAAATGTATATGTTATTGTATTTGATTTATTCTCATGTATCTGAGTTGAAAAATCTGTTCAGGAACAATTTTTATGAAAACGCGTCATTGAGATGTAAATTGCTAGAATGTAAATCAAGGTTGTCTGGAAGAGATCGCTCTTAGCGATAAGACCGTATTAGTAGTAAGACCGTGTATTACTTTAAGTTTTGTTATTTTGGTGGTCAATAAAGAGTTATTGTATTGTATTGTATTGTAAATCAAATCTAAATCCTTACCATAACAATGAATTTATGATTTCATACAATTATTCCTTACAAAATAATGTAGTTAGTAAGTAAGTAATATTACGTCTTTATTTACCTACCCTGTTGCTATGTAGTTTCAGAAGTTAATGTTTATGTTACCATTTGCTAGATCCAATATGGTGTTCAAGTTAGAATCTTGTATGTAGATTAAAATTATTGGAGCTAATAATTAGAATTAATGTTATCACAAATTCCATTATGCGTATAGGAGGCATTTTTGGAGCAATAGATTTTAATTCATAATGGGAAAAGTTAAAATAACTTCACATACCATTTCCATACTTCTGGTTCATCTTCTTGCTTCTTCTTCCGTTTGTTTGGGCTGGGTCCTTCATCAGGATCTGACTTCACTTTGACAGGTTTTTTGTCAATTTTCTTCTTTTTTGCTTTAGGTTTTTCTTCCTCTTCTTCATCATCTTCATAGTCATCATATTTAGGTTCTGCAAAAGAATAACAACGATTAATTTAAACATACAACTTATCTTATCAAAAAATCAATGTAAAAATCTAACAGAAAAGAGATATAAATATAAGTATTGTCTTTCTCTAAAGATGACTCCTCTAAGTATAGTGACTGGCGAATTAAGCCTTCGTTCCCTAGGATTCCAGACATAAAATTATATTGTTTCGTGTGGATCCACGATCCCGGCAAACAAAAGCTTAAAAGACATATATCCTACTTATATATTACTAATACTATAAGAATCTTTGTCCTGACATACTGACTGACTGACTCACTGACAGACAACGCACAGCCTAAACCGCTGGTCGTAGAGACTTGAAATTTGGAGGGTATATTTGTCTTAGTACGTAGGGGTGTACTAAGAAAGGATTTTTCAAATTTCACTTCTTAAGGGGATGAAATGGGGGTTCAAAGTTTGTATGGAGAAACAAGATTAGGTAGTCTTTTCTATCCGTGTTCACACAAAAAACGTGTTTCAGGTTTTTTTGAAATTCCACCCCTAAGAGGGTGAAATGGGGTAACAAAGTGTGAAAATCAATATTTTTTCGGATTGCGCTAAAACTTGGCATGCAGATAATTATTACAACGTTAGTTACCTTTGAAAAAGGATTTTTCAAATTTCACACCCTGAAGGGGATGAAACGGGGGTTCAAAGTTTCTATGCAGAAACAACATTAGATAGTCTTTTCTAATCGAAACTTCACACAAGTGCTTGTATATTATAAAGGCGAAAGTTTGTATATATGTTTGTTACTTCTTAAAGCTAAAACTACTCAACCGATTGAGCTGAAATTTGGTATGTAGATAGCATAGACCCTGGAATAACATACAGGTTACTTTTTATCCCGATATTCCCACGGGAACAATGTCTACACGAGTAAAGCCACGGGGCATAGCTAGCAAACATATTAACAATAATTTTAATGGATGAAAAATAATAAAATCACAATTGAATGGAAAAGTCTCGATAAAAACATATCCAAAAAATAACATTGCAACTATCAAGAAGTATCAAGTTATTTCTAAATTTTATATGTCATATGTTTAAATATTTAGAAATAAAGGTACTGAATAATCAAATGTAAGTGAGTAATATGTTCTTAATTATTGTTTTTTTTTTATGTTGCTTACATTAGTTAATTCCAAGCAAGCAGCATGATGAACATCATTGGGTGTCTATTACACTTGGGTATTCGTCTACTTGCATTCTGTTCACTCGAATTCCGCGGCTTGTCTGTTTACGTAAAGCTTTAAAGCTAAGAACTTTAACCTGTGAGATGGGAGTCTGGGCTTCAACACTTAACCACACCAGTGGAGCACAGCTTCCTATGTCCTAACCGAACCATACAGGCTATCTCTATGCAAAATATGAGCCACATCAATTTAACTGGTTAGCCATGAAGATATCACCTGACTTCATTTTTAATAGGAAAAGGAATAGATATGAGAATGGTATAAGATAGATATGGATTAAGAGTATTTTTCAGTTTTTTTTTATGGATACTAGCGACCCACCCCAGCTTTGCACTATTAGACCTTAAATGCCTACATTTGTAGCATTAGTATTAATTAACATTTGCAACAATCATCGTCATATTTCAAATCAATTTACACTAAACCTTAACCAAGGGGCTATTGGTCCATAAAAGATCTTAAATATGACGGAAAAAATGCCTCTCACTCTTGTGCTCAGACATGGTATAATCAAAGAAAAAAAAACAAAATCAAAGCCCACATTCGAGGTATGCCAGTAAGCCATGAATTGCTGTATACTAGTAGAAAAATTATCAGATGGCATTAGAAATATTATACAGCATTGCAAAACACAATTCGCCGATGTAGATGAAAAAGCTGGGAGCTTAAAGAGGCAGGACACATCTGCCGCATGTCAGACAACCTGTGGGTTGGCTGCTGAGTGAAGCCCACAAAACGTTAAACGACGTCGCGGCAGGCCCAGGAGATGGCGGGACGAACAGACGCCTATTGTAAATATTGTCCATTGGTTTAAACAGACACAAATGGAAGGAAGTGAAGGCTATTGCCAAGTTTGAGAGAAGATACATTCGAGGACATTTTTTTATAATATATGTAAAAGTACCTTTTTTTACTTTCTTCTTTGATTTTTTACGCTGCAATAATGGTATTTCTTCTTCACTTTCACTGGGCAGGCGCCGTTTACGCTCCAACTGAGGAAAATGTTTGTATTGAAAACCCAAAGAACCAAGAGACAATGAATCCGGCATTTAATGAATGAATCAACTACAACAAATTAGGAAGTCAATAGTGAGTATGTGTGTATGTATAATGAACGTGTCCCCAGAAGCCTATACAAAGAAGATCATTCTTCTTTGCACACTTTAGGCTTCCGAGCACACACATAGACAATGTTTATAAACTGAGCCCTTTATTTGTGATAGCATTAAACTTTTGACATGTTCTTTCTTTTGTTTTAACTGTTGTTCTTCAGTGTTTAATCCATGAACATGTTTAAACCTTTGAAGTTTTACGTGCAGCCTAAAACGCACTAGCGGCTGGCCGTGATGCGGTGTGCCGTTGCGGCAAGCTGCAGTTAAGGTCTGCCGCAAAGGCACACTGTACTCCGGCGTACCGTATCATTTCGGTTCTATTACGGTTTGCCGCAATCAGTGACTGCGGAAGTAGGGTGCAGGGGGGGCCAAATGCACCCCCTAATATCAAACGGGGAGGGCTAAGCCCCCCCCGTTTCCAATTCACTACATGTAAATAGACCGAATCCGGTAGAGATTGAAGTACCAAAGATGTTTGCCTCCCCTGTCATGGAGTACTTCCATGGTCCATGGCCCCAATCGTCAGTGCTTCTATAAATATTGGACACAGTGGACATGGAGAAGTTATTTATTTATGTTATCATGGAACATGTCGTCGTAAAATACTCTAACCTAACTCATAAATGATTTGTTCGAAAGAACTGTTTAAGAAAGGCGAGTAAATTGACTACTCACATCTATGAATTACTTTGGTTCAGAAGTTCATATACGCTTATAGATTAGATTAGATATATTAGACACTTAGAGCGAGTGTGTACGTTCACACTCGCTTAGTGTCTATTTCTACTTCATGTCATGCATGCTATGCTCATTATATCAATTTAATTAATAAGAGAGTAATAGTTTAGTTTCAGTTTCCTCAGAGTAATTGATACACAAGACCACAAGTAACACACAACACAAGTGACAACATGTGTTTCTGAAATTGTTACACAAGAAAGAATAAGAATTGACT
This sequence comes from Cabera pusaria, assembly GCA_954871355.1. NCBI lineage: Eukaryota > Metazoa > Arthropoda > Insecta > Lepidoptera > Geometridae > Cabera > Cabera pusaria. Next base: position 22,147,857 of record OX940887.1, read on the forward strand.
CGTGCATGTGCATAGTGAATATCAATGCAGATGCACAAGTCAATGTAACAATTTCAGAAGCACATGTTTATGGACAAGATTTAGTGAACCAATTCAGTAAAGTGACTAACTATGCCCAAGCCTTTTGTATATATAGTGTATATCAACTATAATATAAGGATAGGATAGGCAGAATGTGAATATTGTCCAACAATGAAATTTACCAATGGAGTATCTTCTTCACTATCTTCGTCTTCAGGTGGCAGTTCGGCAAGTGGTTCATCTTTGAACTGTGACAGGGAGTAGTCACAAGAAGACTGGGTTGTGTTGTTGACGGCAAATCCATCCTCACTTTCCTCCTTTACTTCTTGTTTCATGTAGCTTTCATCAATCTGTTCAATAAGAAATACAATTACTATAAACCACTTCAACATGGAATACTTTTCGATTTTATTGTTACTGTTTTAAGCAGAAATAAACTACGATAGAAATGTTCATGATTTAAAATGTTAGCCATATTAACACTTTACAAAATGTAAAAGTCAAATCATTGTGTGTCCCCATAGAGCAAAAACTAGTCCTGTTATGAGATAATCAGGTTTACAAAATTTAAAAAAATATCTTTAGGTTAAATATACATAATTATAAGATTCTGGTATTATTTGAAATGTAATAAAAGTATTAAATTTTTTGTTTTAGAAATATTACCTAACTGATATTCACTAGGAATTTAACTACCTTAATCTATTTGAAACCAGAAACATCTCCCAATAGTCTTCGCCCTACAGGGACAACTTATAGATTAACAAACTTGTTAACTTTGGAAATTGTGACACATAATATCAAATAGTTGTTTTTATTATCAAACATAACTTTGTGAACCAATTATTATTGTTAAGCATTTTACCTGCAGGCAATCTTCCTTGGCAGAGTCTTGAGAGTCCGATTCTGATTTGATTTTCTCCCGCTCTTGTTTCTCAATGCTACTCTTTTCCTTTTTACTACTGGAGCTGTCAACACGAAAAAGCTGTTAGCACTAGGTAACAATTAATCTACAAAATAGAATTTTGTATTTATGTATTTCCAGAATGGAACCATATCACAACTAACAGATTGATGTTTGAATTTAATATGGACAAAATACATTTTCTAACATTTCATAGTGAGAACACCACCAATACCTAAACTAATAAGATTGTAACTGTATTTTTTATATATTATTTAGGGTAATAATGTAGAAATATACTGTGTATAAACATCTCTATATATATAACATTATTATGTCACAGTTATAGTGTTTATACTCCTCCCGAAATGGCTTGACAGGTTTTGATGAAATTTTATATGTATATTTAGTAGGTATGTGAATAGGTTTAAATTTTTATACCCCAAGTGTTAAGGGTGGCCTAAACGAGGGCAAAGCCGCGGGGCGCAGCTAGTTAATATATATATTAAAAATATTAAACCATTCATAGAAAAATGTTTTGCACCAACTGCAAATTAGGTTTTAATTCCCTTGTGAAAATGCAAAATATGAGACATAAACAGTCATATCTTTTGATCGAGTTACTTGCAGGTTTGATTTTTTCTCGGCCTAAAGACATCATAGACCCAAGTATTTAGTATAAGTTTCAACTTGTACCTAAAAACCTTAAAAATCGTAAAGATTTTTTTAAGATGCATAATTTCTCAATTTTTTTGTATGAGTGAAAATTTAGTTACAGAAATGAATTCCTCATTCTTGAATTATAAGAAAACGTACACCAAACTCGATATAGTTGCTACATGTATGCAGATATGAAGCTTAAGGCGCACCGGGCACACTTTTCTTCCTCCTCCCTTGCCCACCTGCTGGGGGGTACTTCGTGGCAACTGGGCTAAATCAGCTCAGATCACCCGCAGGAACACCTGTTCCAAGCTATTTCCTTTGTCTCAAAAATGCAAGGTGGTGGACCTAAGATGTCCTACTATGACAAGGAAAGTGGATGAAGATAGAAAAAAATAATTTGTAAATTAAATTTTTAAATTAAAAAGTAATTTTTTTTACCTGACTTCCAAAAAAAGATGTTTCTCAATTAGACTGTATATTACTATTATTATACTTTTTTTATTATATATTTTTTTGTTTGTTCGCGAATAACTTCCTCGTTTATGAACCGATTTTGATAATTATTTTTTTGTTGGAAAGGAGATATCCCAAGGGTAGTACCATAGTTTTTACCACACCAATTTTATCGAGATCTGATAAGTATCTCCAGAGATATGGAGATAAACACCTCAAACTTAGTACTGAACATTAGTACTGCAGCATTTGAATTTGGTTTATTTTAGTTTTTTTAAATGATCTTATATTCAATTGCATTAACTTTTTTAATCTCCTTATAGAAGTGTCTTATGGCACAATATTTCAATACATCTTCCCATTGATATTGTCATGAGACACGCAACAGCTATAATGTATATTTTTACTTTATATCTTAACTTACAAAATGATACGAAATTATGCATTTGAAGAATAAAAAATTATAAAGGGAAAATACATTACAATACCTGATGTATGTGTGATGCCTTAAGATAATACAAGAACATTTTGGGATGTACTTAATGTACATTAATATACATTGCGGTTGCCTTGTGAGAAGCGTTATATTTATGAAATGTATTGAAATGTAACATGTATTCCTATTTCACCAAGTAATTATTTTTAGATAATTGTTTCGAAAAACAAATTATTATTGATACTATAGTTGGTATCATATGGATTGGAAATAAAGTGCGTCAACCCCTCATCAGCTGCTAAGAAAAATGAGTGTAACTTAAAATTTTGCCAAAATCGAAACCAAAAATATCTATTTATCATCGATTCTTATTACAATTCTTCATACTACTAGAACACATTTGATTTATTTGTCGTATTATCATGATCTCGATACTTATTATCCATGTTATTTGTAAAAAGGGATTTTATCACACTAAGGGTGTGTTCTAAGTTATACATTATTTTAATGATTATTATTGAACATCAGAGTTACAACAACTTTTATTACACTACGAAACTACTTCCTGAATATTATACAAAAAGCAATTTATGTCACTTTACCTTGAACAATATTTACGTCAGACAACAGATATGCATCACCTTTAGCAATAATAAATTAATTTCGGCAAGAATAACTGATGGCAATAATATGTATCTACTTGTTTAAATAAATTATATTAAATATTTTTTATTTATTTACTTTCCAACACACATTAATCTTACAGACTAAACCCAATATATTAATGGAGACTTCAACTCAAATAAATATTAGAACATACCGCTAAGAAAAAAAAAAAAGAATTATAATCACAGATAAAAGATTTGTCACCACTGTTAGACCACTGCAACGCACTTTATTGCCAATCCATATGGCACAGACCATAATGTCTTATATTTACCTAACATAGATATTTCTTTAGTTTTTTAGCATTCACTTACAAGTAGATTATACAATGGTCAAAAGCAAACCTATTGTCAAGTAAAACTCACCTGTACAACAGAACAAACTAAGAGAGAAAAAGAGTGAAAATATTTATTTAATTCACTGCTTTTATAACTAATGTAAAATATGCAAATATATATTGATGGGCAGTGAAAGAAGTTGTCTAGAAAAATCCAAGGCGTATTCATACTAATATAATTTTTTAAGGTCATTCACTACAATTTGAACTACGTAATCCGATCACTGTTCATCACACTTAACCCCAATATTGTTTTCACTCAACTTTTTGTTGACCTTTAGAATAAGTTTAACACATTTTATAACACAAGTATCTATCACGTCATTTCTGGCACAGAAATTTATAGAATGTTGTTATAACCTAAATAAAAAATTGACTGACAGGTCATCGAATGTATGGACCATTGCCATCCTTCTTTAAAAGTACGACAATGTTAATCAATGCTATCAGAGAGTTTGAGGTTATGTGTCATACAATTTGAAAAGTATGGTGAAGTTTACCTGTGCTTGTCTTTAGAACTTGAGTGTCGGTCCTTATCACTGCGATGCTTTTCTTTATCACTTTTGTGGCGATCTTTATCACGCTCCCGGTCCTTGTCTCTGTCCTTAGACTTGTGCTCTTTATCTTTCGAGCTCTTGTGCTCCTTATCTCTATCCTTTTCCTTGGAAGAGGACGACTTCTTGTCATCACTGCTGCTCTTACTCTTATCTCGGTCACTTTTGTCTTTGTCCCTTTGCTTGTCCTTGTCACTACGATGTCTATCCTTGTCACTTCGGTGTCTGTCCTTGTCACTCCGCTCTTTATCCTTGTTGCTGCTACTGCTGCTGTGCTCCTTACTCTTGTCGCTGCGATCTTTGTCCTTGCTGGAAGACTTGTGAGAGCTGCTGCTGTGACTTTTGCTGCTCGAATGCTTGTCCCTGTCCTTATCTTTTTCTTTATCCCTGTAAAGTGGAGCGTGACATGAATAATTAATCGCATGAGGGTGCGATCGTCGCGAACATTCTCGAATACAAACCTGCTGGAGCTACTACTGTGCTTGGAACTTTTGTGGTCGCGGTCCTTATCACGGTGCTTGTCCTTGCTGGACGACTTGTGGCTCGACTTATGCTTGTCAGAGCCGCTGTATCCGTTCTGAATACCGTTCACGTGTTCATTTTTATTGCCGTTTACCTTTCCCTGTGAAGATATCACGATCTACTTTAAAAAATCACTTTCATAAATCATATCACTTAAAAAACACAGATGGCATATTTTTAATGCATATGACGATAACACGTCAATGTGAAATAATTTCGAAGATGTATAATTGAGACGCTTCGGTTGCCTTCTCGACACTGTACTAGACGCCATATTGGGACTTAGAAAATTTTCGATCCGTGGGAGATTTTTCACTAGTAAATACGATAATCTGGGCATCGCCACGTCTTCAATGCGTTATAAAAACAAAGAGCACGACGAAATAAAGTAATTTTAGTACTTACAGAATCACAATCATTTTCACTGGCTGGATTTTCTACACTCATTTTGCCCACGTATTCGACGTTTGCCCGAGCGAGATTACATGAGGTGAGGGAGGCCGGTCAAGCGAGAAGCGCAAATTCTATGTGCTGTGAAGTGACGAATACGCATGCGTCTATCATAATCCAGGCGCATTTGCAAGCAACTTCACGTTATTGGTTTTAGGGCTGCCAGAATACCTTTACTTTTTTCGAATCAGTTAAATTCATTAGTCGGGTGATAAGTTATATCGGTACAATGTTTGCTTTTAGGTATTCACTTTCGAGAATAAGCGATATATAAAGTTGTTATTGCCTTTAGTGCAATCTTTTGATACCTAATATCATAGACATAATATGTAATACTAGCTGTGCCCGCGACTTCGTCGGCGTCACTCCGCGTGGAATAGTGTCTTTGGGTAGCATTTTTAATTATTTAGGCTTCCCCTCACATCCCTCTCCCCTCCCCTCCCCTTTCCCTCACCTTCACCTCCCCTCCCCCTTTCATCTTCCCCTTCCCATCACTTCCAACTCCCCTCCCTCCCCCTTCCCCCTCACAAAGTTTGAATGTCATATTTATTTATATCGAATCAACAGCTTAAACAATAAGTTTCAAGCTTCTAGCTTTAAAAATGACGATACTTCCATACAACTTTTCATCCCCCCTTTCAACCCCCTACACTCCTCTTTTCACATTAAAATCCTTTTTCAGCCTCTAGACTATCTGTGTACCAAATTTCATTTAGTCTGTTTAATAGAACATTTACATAAGCCTTACATATTTCCATACAAACTTTCATCCCCTATTCCCTATTGTTACTTTTACACCCTTGAGGGTAAAACTTTTACAAACTTTGAATGTCATATTTATTTATATCAACAGCTTAAAAATAAGTTTCAAGCTTCTCTAGCTTTAAAAATGACGATACTTCCATACAACATTTCATCTCTCCTTTCCACCCTCTTTTCGCATTAAAAAGTAGCTTATGTCCTTTATCAGGCTCTAGACTATGTATTTATTAAATTCCATTTAAATCGGTTTAGTAGAACATTAACATAAACCTTACATATTTCCATACAAACTTTCATCCCCTTTTGTTATTTTACACCCTTGAGGGTATAACTTTTACAAACTTTGAATGTCATATTTATTTATAAAAAGCCTTAAAAATAAGTTTCAAGCTTCTAGCTCCTAAAATGACGATACTTCCATACAAATTTTCATCCCCCTTTCAACCCCTTACAACTGTCTTTTCGCATTAAAAAGTAGCCTATGTCCTTTCTCAGGCTCTAGACTATCTGTGTACCAAATTTCATTTAAATCGGTTCAGTGGTTTTGGCGTGAAAGTGACACAGACAGACAGACAGACAGAGTTACTTTCGCATTTATAATATTAAGTTAGGATTAGGATTACCTCAATACCTATACCTAGGTACTTATTATAAGTAATTAATTCTGTCAAAATACTTCTCGATGATTAATTTTAATACCTACTTAATGATAGTATAAAATCATACTGTGATGTGTGATGTGTGTGTATCATGATACTGTGAGTGAGTTAACACAATCATGGGATCGGATCTAATATACTTACCAAGACCACACTAGTATAGGGGAAGAGCTTGAAGGGGAAGTTGCGGAGACCCCCCTTCGGAGATAATTTTTTTTTTGTTTTGAACATTTAACAATGAAATCATCTAAATAAGTGAAAAACTGGTAGGAATGTTAGATAAACTGACATCAATATTACGGGGAGAAGGAGGCGGGGGGAATGGGTAGAGCCCCCCCCCTTGAAGGGGAAGTTGTGAAACCCCCCCCCCTTTCAAAGATATTATTTTTTTTACCAAACCACAGATACATATATATACTAGCTGTGCCCCGCGGCTTCGCCTGCGTTAAAAACAACTTTTATTTATTTTAATTTTTTTTTCATAAGAACCATCTCCTGACGATAAAAAACACAACAAAAAAGAATTAGCGAAATTGGTCCAGCCGTTCACGCGTGATGCCGTGACCAAGGGATATTGGGATTCATTTTTATATCTATATACTAATATTATAAAGAGAGAACATTTGTATTTTTGTATGCTTGTAATGATTTGGCTCAAAAACTACTGGACCGATTCAAAAAATTCTTTCACTAATATATAGAATGGACTTTCGAAATAAAAATAGGCTATATATTATCCCGTTTAAATCAAAGATACATTCGTGGAGACCTAATTTGCAACCTAAGTCGACAAAAAAACGGTTGAAAAAACACGTTTCTTACGAACGCTGTTCAATTGAAAATAGATGGAAGAATATTTTCTATGGAAGAGTTGTACAACTTAATAACACCTACAAAAAAGTTCGCGACAGAATATGTCTAGCTCTTAAGGTTGACTCACAGTCACCATTTTAATCTCTAATTTTTTGTTAAAAAATATTACATAACTTCCAAGGCTATTTTCAAGTATATAGTATTAATCCTTATCCAAATAATTACGTTAGCTTGGCCACATATTATAGATTAAAATTGTCCTTTACAGTATATAATTCAGATGAAAACTCTAGAAGATATCACGGATTTCACATACGCGCATCGCAAAATTAATAAAATATTTGCAGTGAAACCACAGATTAGGTCATAGTTACTACGAAAATATTATTATAAGCTTAGCTATTCTGTAGATCCCCACCGATTACAATCAATTTGAAGTCAATATAGTATAATAATGATCTATTGTATAAAATAATAATGATATATAAAATAATATAATATTTTTAACCACCCCGACTGCAGATCTATGTATATAATCTTTTCATTAAAAGCATTCCAATGACTCTAAACACGACATTTAAAATCTCAGCTGTAAGTTGGTGAGGATTTGAGTATTCTGTAGAGTCTAGAAGATGTCCCAGCATTAGGTCAATGCTTCCATGTTCTTACAATATCGTTAAAGAAGAAGATTTTCGAATTGATCAGACCTATGAAAGTAGATTTCATAGCACAACTAACTAGGAAAAAGCTCATAGTTTTATAACGATTGAACGAATTTTCATGAATCAAAGCTAAGAACACTCTTGATGAATACATCTATCAAACAAAAAAAAAACTATCAATAGTATCTATCTAGTAAAAAACTATCAAAATTCATCCGGTTGGGTGCTAAGATGCTACAGACAGACACACACGTTAAACGTATAATACCCCTACTTTTTGCGTCAGGGAACGCCAGGTTACGGCGGCAGATGTTCTCCTTGGTGGTAAGCTACTTTTTAGGGTTCCGTAGCCGAATGGCAAAAACCCTTATAGATTCGTCATGTCTGTCTGTCTGTCCGTCCGTATGTCACAGCCATTTTATTCCGAAACTATAAAGACTACAGAATTGAAACTTGGTAGGTAGATGTATTCTGTGAACCGCTTTCCGATTTTTATAAAAAATTAAACATATAAAAGTTTAAGAGGGGCATCCCATACATAGAAGTGAAACAAAAAAAAATCTCAAACCTATAGACATGTCTATGAATAGGTCTTTAAAAATTGAGGTTCCTAAAATCATTTTTTCTGATAGTCAATAATTGAAAAGCGCGTCTAAAGTGGTAAAATGTGTCTCCCCCCCTCCCCCTAACTTTTAATGTAATGGAGTGAAAAATCTAGAAAAAATATATTCTGTAGATCTCAATAAAAGCGTTCATCGAAAATTGGTTTGAACGAGATACAGTCAGCAGTTTTTGAGATATAGCGACCGCAAAGATAACTTCGTTTTTCATACAAAGTCTATGAAAAGCAAAGTTAATTTTTTGGTGGCGTAAAATTAAAGTAATAAAATACTCTACTGTTACGGAACCCTACGAGTGTGAGTCCGACTTGCACTTGGCCAGTTTTGTTAGATTTAATGATCCCACTACCTATGTACGAAAACCCATGATACATGAATGCACATAAAACTTTCATTGGTAGGTATATAGCTAGGATTAGAACCAACGACCGTCGGGTCAGAATCAGGGTAACTATCCTTTACGCCAAAGGGCCGTCCAATATCACTTCGTAAGTATTATAAAACAAAGTCCATCACTGCGTCTGTCTCTCTATTTGCAATAATCTCAATAGATTATCACCAATAGTCGGAGTGTTTATGAGGAAGGTTTAGGTGCATAATTTGTTAAGGTTTTGTGTAAATTGGTTGAAATATGACGATGATTGTTAAATATGTTAATATTTTATATTCGATGCAACAAACTGATGCAAATTTTGTAGGCTTACGAGTATATGTTCTACCCGTGCGAAGCCGGGGCGGGCTGCTAGTATAAGATATATGCTTATATATACTAGCTGGTCCGGCGAACTTCGTACCACCTAACAGACAATGAATGTCGTGTTACCTTTTAGATGAACTTAATTTAGGATTTTATGAACGTAATACAATGAATACAAAATAGGCACTTAAAGAGAATATAACCACTACGTTAAGAATGGCACTTAGATTATCAAGTAGGGTGCATTCGGGTATTTACGAATGAATTTTGATGAGTTCACAGGGTCTTTGTATTATCATATTACCAATATGTCAAAATTGATAGACTTCATGTTACCAGCTTATATCACTCCGTCTGCGTGAATATATGCCCAAGTACTATTGCTAAGATTTGTATAAATATATCATTGTAATTAATAATTAGAAATGTTTGAAAACATTGTTATATTTTTTTTTGTCAGAATGCAATTCCGAATTATGTTCGGATAATTCTGAACGACACTCAAAAGTGGGTTTTAAGTAGTTATGCCTTAAAGTACGTGTTTCTTTTTCGTTCAGGTTTACCTTTACGAAATGTATGTAGCGATTTGGCCACTGAAAGGGCCAAACATTACATGAGTGCTACTTTCATTTCGGAATTACCCGAAAAGTAGCCTACGGTACTCAAACTCTTAGAAAGGATTGACAAATTCGGAATTGCCCTATTCGGCTAAATCTGAAAAGTGCAAAAAATCTTGAGCTAGATAGTTCTAAGCCTACACAGAATTGCAAAAAAACGTTAATCTAGGGAATAAAGAAAATAAAAGTTTAATATCTTAACAGGTTTTGTAATTATGGATGTTCGGGCAAATCCAATAACACCAAAAAACCCGCGAAATCGCCGTTGCTTGGAAAAATGACAGTTGATGACGCGCGGTATCTCGTAGCTAGCGTAGCAGCCTGAGATGACATGCGGGCGGATGCGTATTAAAATGGCCGCTAGGTGCATGTTGCCAAAGTATGAAATATTGCCGTGTCGATTGGAAAAATGACAAGAGAATGTAAGTTTGTCATTTTCAGTAGCAAGTTTGAGGTATTGAAGTTGGTTAAAGAGTGTTCCTTTTTAGCGCTTCGCTGGCCGCTGCCGCGGCACGCTCGCTCGGCTCGCGCGTGGTGCTGTCGCAGTTCAAACCTAACCTAGGGATTTTCGTTACTCACTACGCTTTAAGAATATAGGTAAGTATCTACCCGCAAAATACTTACTAGAATTTATTTTTAACATATTTGTTCCTTGTCCCAGAGAAAAGCTTGGTTTAAAAAACATTTTGTACTTTTAATTTATTGAAATTGGTTAATGAGTGTTCGTTTTTAGCGCTTCGCCGGCCGCTGCCGCGGCACGTTCGCTTCGCTCGCTCGGCTCACGCGTGGTGATGTCGCAGTTCAAACCTAAACCTAACCTACTGATTTTCGTTATTTACTATTTATCTTAGAAATTATATAATCTAAAATAAGCTGAAGTAAGATGTGGAAAGTAATAAAATAAAACAGTATTCCTAAACAAGATATTTATTGTCGTTATTATTATTTTATTTATTTTCATAGCATGTATAAGACGTCAAATACACTGCTATAGTCTGCGGTCCTACCGCGGTCAGATGTGATGTAAAGAAAAGAATGTGTAGTCCACACTTCAGTCCGCAGACCGCGGCAGTGTGCTTAACTTAAGCATGATAGGAATCTGTGGTTGTAAAAGTTGTGATATAATCTGTAAAAGTGTAATTAATCCTTACATTATTGACTAATTGATTTACCTTATGGCACCAAACTTAAGTTTGGTGCAATTGAGCTAGACCCCTATATTGTATGAGTGCTCATATAACTCAGAGGCATATCTTAACTGGCGTTAATTATGTATGTATGGGACACCATTTACTTTAATAATTTTTTCGTTTTTGAAATTTCCCCTTTTTTTGTGCTGTAAGACCTTGCTCTCTGACGAATTTCATGGTTCTAGGTCAACGGGAAGTACCCTACAGGTTTTCGACCCAAAACCTATATGGTACTTCCGGTTGACCTAGAATTGTCAACTATGGTCAAAATCAAGGTATTACAGCACAAGTAATGGAAAAAATCCGAAAAATAAAAAAGTCGAAAATTAAGGTAAATTTAGGTACATACAAATTTCGGCGAAAATCTAAATATGTCTATATCTTATTATCGTGTTGACTCTGGATCTTGATTTTTATATATCTAATTAGGACCATAAACATCAGTATCTGGTATAAATTTTAACTTGCTAGATCCACCCGTTCCTGAGGAAATCGGTGGTGACACACGGACATACAGACGGACAGACGGATAAGAAAGTGATCTTATAAGGATTCCTTTTTTAACTTTTGTGATACGGAACCCTAAAAACGATTAATTTACTTTTACAAACTTATGATTAATTGTTAAACAAATAATTGTTTAACAATTTACAAAAATATAAAGTGTGAAACACTTCAAAGAAACATAATATTTAACTTATGATTAATTGTAGTTGTTGCAATTCATTTCTTATATGGATCGAACTACAAAGTTATGTTTGTCCCTTAAACTAGTCTGAGAAGTTGGTACGGAAGCTTCGGTGGGCGAGTTCAACTCGATTTTGCTGGTTTTTATATATAATATAGAACCTACGTAAATTTGAACCTCCTGTGTGTACTGGTCCCAACATATATGTATGAAGTTGACGTTAATCTTCACGTGAGTAGTATTATTGTTCTGTGTTCGTCCGCGTGTGGTGCCTTGCTTAAACTAGCTCCTCAGCAGCTCCAGAATCAGTGGCGAGGTGAGGAAGCCTCGATTGGTGGGTGGGACAGAGTGTCTATTCTGTACGTAGTATTATTATTTGTTCTCGGTGCCGACAAACAAAACCGATGCAACACAGAACAGATACTACGTATAGAATGGACACTCTGTTCGCCCCAACAATCAAGGCTTACTCACCTCCCTACCGATTTTGAGCTGTCGAGGAACTAACTTGAGCAAGGACGCGCCACACGCAAACGACGCGACGTAAATAAATCACTCAATAGCACTATTTTATTTATTAACATATTTTAAGGTTGGTTCCAATTAAGTTAGACCTCTAAATTGTATGAGCGCTCAGTTCCTTTTTTTACCTTTTGAGAAACGGAACCCTAAAAATGATAAAGTAGATATCTAGTTACTGTATAACTGAAGAAGACAAATTGTAGATAGGTACATAATACATGTATTGGTGGAGTGATCAAAGTGTCCATTCTATATTTTGTTCTGTGTCGCATCCTCGCAGACAAAAATGTTTTGTCCGCAGTGTGCGCAGGGTGATAGACAAAACTGTCTTGAGACAGACCGTTAAGACTGTTTTGTCTATAGTCTGCGCTCAGCCTAAAGCAAAGATGGAGCTTTAAAGCTGAACATATGTCACGTATGCCTGTCTCAATTTAGTTAAGTGTCACAATCAACGTGCAAGACAAGGAAAGAGCTACGATTGTCATGACCGGTTTTTGGGAGCGTACAACCCTTGATTGTCAAATGGTTACCTTTGGCTACCTTTACCCTGCCAAGTTAGAAAGGTAATATAGATGAGATGATTTAATGAATGTCATGCGTTTTCTTTATTTGGTAGTATTTGTTTGCTGTTACTTTCACTAGTAATGGGAGTTTGTCAGTGGGAATGTGTTCGATTGTCTTAAGTGTCGTGTTTTTATTGGTACTAGGATTAATAGGTACCTACTAGTTTGCAATGTTTTTTTTATTTTCATTTTGGCCCCTATTTTAAAAATTCATTTATGAACGTAACACTTGTTTAGGTCAAGTAAAGGGTACCAAATTTTAACATTATTAGTCCCGTAGATTCAGAGCAAATTATCTGTGACAGACGGACAATTAGACATACAGACAAATTAGTGAACCTATAATGGTTTTTCTACTTGAACGTACGGAACTCGTTAAAAAAGACGGATTTTGCGATATGTTGCGACCCGACCTAAACAAGACAATTAGAACTTGACGGCAAGCGACAATTTAAAAGTGAACGGTAGTGGATACTACTACAAGCCACATAGGTGACAATGGCTTGTCATCTATTACTACTCTACATTATATGACAACTTTTTTATCGATATCTAACAAATTAATACACATCACTATGTTATGTATAAAAATTGAAGTATCTATAGACAACAGTGTACGTTTTGATAGTACCCAGTATATAGATAGTACTAAGGTTGCTCCATCTTTGCTTTAGTTAATAATCTAAGGATTAATCTAAGGCTAAATTACCGAAATTAAAATATTTATTTCTCAGAAAGTATTAGTTTCCGCAAGTTAAAACTTCACACGAAGCCTTTGTCCAATAAGATCTTTTTAAGCGCTAAAAAAGAACACTCGTTAACCAACTTGCTACTGAAAATGACAAACTTACATTCTCTTGTAATTTTAAGTGTATGTCATAACATCAACCCACCATTTGAGTTTTGGCGGGAACGTGGAAAAGTGTGTGTGATCTCATTGTATTCTTTCCTAAAACTTGTGTTCTTCCGCGTGTTAATATGTAATAAATGTGGATTATTAACCATTAAGTGCCGGTGAATGTGTGCGAGTGTAGGGAAACAGCACAATGTTGAAAAACATGCTATTTGCGTTCTCACCAAAATTCCACTGAAAATCTTCAGTAAACACCACATCTTTACTGAAGATATGACTTAGACTAGACTTTTACTTGACAACTGACCTGAAATGTGACTTTGACCCATCTCTACGACTAACATTCATAAAAACTTGAAAAATTTCAATACTTGACACTGGCTAAATACACTAATCGTGTGGAGCCATAAAGAAACAAAAAAAAAAAAAAACCCACCATTTCCACATCCAAATCCAGCTGATTTAAAAAAAAATTGTTAGAAAACAAAAAAATCATATCTCCGAAAGGGAGGTTTCTGCAACTTCCCCTCAGGGGGTGGCTCTACTCATCCCCCCGCCTTCTTCTCCCCCTAAAATTGATGTCAGTTAATGTAACATTCCTCCCAATTTTTCACTTATTTAGATGATTTAATTGATATGTTTTTTTTTGTTTTGAAAATTAATGTTCTAAACAAAAAAAACATATCTCCGAAGAGGGGGGGGGGGGGTCTCCGCAACATCTCCTTCAAGGGGGAGGCTTGCTGAGCCTCCCCCTTGACCTCCTTCCCCCCTCCGACCCCTAAAATCGATTGGAGTAGAACTGAAGTTAAGCCTTTGCCTGATCCGTAAGTATAATGAAACGGCTCTAGGTGAGTTACTTTTCATTTAATATTTACGTATGGGTTATTTTACGGCACTTTTTAGGGTTCCGTACCTCAAAAGGTAAAAAAGAACCCTTATAAGATCACTTTCTTGTCCGTCTGTCGCCACTGATTTTCTCAGGAACGGGGGACCTAGGAAGTTGAAATTTATACCAGATACTGAGGTCTATAGTCCCTATTAGGTGTATAAAAATCAAGGTCCTGAATCAACACAATAAAGGAAAAATTCAAAAGATTAAAAAAAAGTTGAAAATTCAAGGGCGTCCTCATACATACATAGTTGAGCCAATTAAGATGGTCTCCGAGTTATATAAGCGCTCATACAATTTAGAGGTCTAGCTTAATTGGTACTATCCAACGTTGGTTGGAAGCCTCGGTGGGCCAGTCCGACTCGACTTAGCTGGTTTTATTTATTGTGGCGGTGAGACTAGTACTTGACCACTTTCTCATCTCACTTGATATTGTGTCTTGATTAGCAATTGAATCGTGCTCATAGATCCTATAAAGGCAGATACACTTTTCGGTAACAACGCTATAAAGCTTTGTGTATTTAGTGTAATTTATGTGTGTGTGACAACACAAAGCTAGCGGTCTTGACACTGTAGAAACATATGCGGCGGTGTGAGTGTAATGTTTCTAGCTTAAGAAAAAACTTCCAGTTTCTTTACAGTACCTACTATTATGCAATTTAAAATTAAGCGTAATCCGTTATGCCTAAGTAATATAGGAATTAAAAATATGCGTTTCAAGGGGTTCGCTGGATGTAGCATACCGACTGTCGTGCGCGCATCAAGCGAGCAGAGTAAATAGAACGAAAAATGTTTTAAATTATAAGTGTATATTATACGTATATGTTAAATCTGCTGTACAGCAAGTCTATACACCATCAAGCTGCACTGCTCTGACGTACGTCCGCGTTATTCACTGTCCATCTGCACGACACTCGCGGTGGTGGGGGTGCTCGCTGGATGCAAAATCGGTCTTGCAAGTCCAGAAAACAATTAATAATAATTATCGACGTACGTCAAGCCTATTTACGGTACTTTTGCATCGTGCATGTCCTTGAGCTGACGTACAGCCGGGATGGATAGTGAATAAGGCCCTTAAGTTTGTTCCGGTGGTAACAAATGTAAAATGAATATCATAAACATTCTTCAACTTTTTGTGAGTGAAAATTACCAAATACTATTATAATGATTGGAAATAAAAACTGATACTGGAGTTGGCAAGGCCCCAGGTCTAGTTGCGGAGTTTTTTAGATCATACACGCACAAGTTAATAAAACTTGCAAGCTTACCCTTACTTCTAGGTAAAATAATTCCAAAGTAGGTTGGCCACACTAACCGATACTCGTTGAGGTTTTGTGTTTCTATTCTAAACATCCCCCGTATCACGAAAACCATTGAATGAACGAAATGACGGGGACGGAGCTATACAGCCTACATAGCTGCGTCCCTGTCATTTCGTTCATTCAATGGTTTTCGTGATACCGCTGCATATCTCACGAAATAATAAAATCTAAATCAAATTACTTGAATTTACTTGTGGGTCGATATTTCCATCTTGGTTTCTGTGAACAGTTTTTATCGTAGACAGAGGATACTCTACGGTTTTTAGTGTTTGAACACGAAATACGGCATATTTTAGGAAACGAGATTCACCCATCACGTAGTACTCACTCGGCCAGTTTTGTTGCGTACTGTACTGACAGTGACGACAGACTGCCGTAGTACCCGCTTTGTTTTGGTTTTCCGCTTAGCGCGCATCCCTCTCGTGTTCCGTGCGTGGTATCTGCCTTTTTTATAGGATCTGTGATCGTGCTTGTTTGTATTTTGTAAGAGGGTAGTAAGACTAGGCAGTAGTCACTGTTATTCAAACGTACACTATCTATGATCCAAACTGGGCAGTATTGGCATTATGTCGTAAGCGTACTCGTAACTCTGTGATCCGATTGGTGTCACGTCATTTTTCTGCGGGTGGATCGAGCCACGGCTATGGAGGTATATGGTACGTTCATATCGATGGCCACGGCCGATGCCTAATGCGGTGCGGACGTTGTGTGGTGCTAAATGGGTGGCCCAGGAACAGACAGAACGAAGATACCGAAGTCTTAATAATAAGGTACCTTATTATTAAGACTTCTGTGGCCACCCATGCATCACATGTGGCGACCTTAAGTCTCTAAATCGTAACTAAATCGTAACTAAACCAACAGACGCTGGTGACAATGAATGACTTGCCCCCCTTGACAAAATCCAACTACTGTGTCCATTCATGCTAACGCAACTTCAAAATGTATGGGAATGACATCTTTGTTGCGGAAACATAATTGTCATTCCATACATTTTGAACTTGCGTTAGCGTGTATGAAAACATAATTTGGATTTTGTCTAGGGGCCCTGCAAAGAAAAATTTAGGCCCGTAGGTACCTAATAAATCACGATGCTAAGGCACTTAGGCCCCTATCTGTTCTTAGCACGGAATAAAAGCGGCTACTAGACTAACTACGCGGTATTCAATATCGACTCATACCACGTTCACATTGGGCGAATTTAGTTGAACAATTTTTCTTGTTCTACTAACATTTTTATTCGAAATTGAATATACGTGTTTACAATGTTGATCAATTTTCTAAACAAATAATGTATTAATCTAATAAAAATCAAAGATGTCAGAATATATCATACTATTAAGTATTCTGTGACTATTTTTACATACTATATTTTTGTATATCTTACACATAATCCAAAATTTTATCGTACCGACGGGATTCTCATCGGATCTGAAAAACTGTAATGATTTCATCAGAATGATTTATCCTGAAATAGTTGTCATAGATGGAGCCACCAATGCATAATGTAATCCATTAGTTTCGTCGTACTGATGCATAGTACTGATAGGATCGGGCTGTGGCTTAGTTAGGCGCCATGTTTCCCAGGATGCGCGGGTTTGAATTCCGTCGGTACGATGAAATTTTGGATTGTGTGTTAATGTCGATGTTAATTGCGAAGTATGTACGCCCGTCGTGGCTATTCAGTTAGAGGCGACTCCTTTCAATGCCAGACTACAGTCACCTTAGAACCTAGAAAATTGTTACGTGAGCTAAGACAAGGGTGATGATATACCTACCAGAAATTTGGATGACAAAGTATTATAATTAGGTGTTTACTTTATATTTATATTATATTTTATACACCTAATGGCTAATAGGGACTATAAATCTCAGTACTCGTATCTGGTATAAATTTCAACTTGCTAGGTCCACCCGTTCCTGAGATAATCGGTGGTGACACACGGACAGACAGACAGACAGACGGACAGACAGAGAGACCGACGGACAGACAGACGGACAAGAAAGTGATCTTATAAGGGTTCCTTTTTTTACCTTTTGAGGTACGGAACCCTAAAAGACAAAGATTTAATTCGGTCCATATATAACGCTACAGCAAACTTCACCCACTTTTTCCCCTCTACTTGGAATGTTGAATTATTTCGCAACATTTTATGTAGAATGATGTCCTTAAGGTGCGATTCCACCAGTGTGCCGAACTGTGCGGCACTGTAACGCACAGTGTACGACGCAAATGTTCACGTTGGTCGACTCACTCCGGCAAACAATAACAAATTGTGCGCGAACATTTTAGAAAGTTCGCGCACATCTGTATACTTTTGTGCGCGCACACATGCATGCAGTGGACTCGTGTCGACGCGTACGCGCTTGTTGTTCGCGAACTCAATCTTGCTTCCGCTACCGGAGCGAACATCAGTGAACATGTCCGTGCACAAGTGTGCCATACTGTGCGTTTACAAAAGTTACGCACAACCTTGCCGGTGGAGACAGCAGCTAGACGCGACACCAGTTTAGTACGTGCACTGCTGGAGTTTTGCACAAAATGTTTGTAAACAAATGTGCTGCACACTATTTTGGTGGAATCCTACCTTTAGACCTCTTGACTGAAATCCGTCAATAAATAACGCTACAGCAAACTTCCTCCCTCCACTCATCTTTTTAATTTTTTTTCTGCGTTTGAATCCTCTCTGATATTATATTATACTGACCTCAATTCAATCCCTCCGGGTTAACAATTAATAATTGTAAGCGATTTGAAGTGAACAGGTTCACAAGGTCAAATTGCTTTAACAACAAATTGAAAGCGATTAAAGTTGGCATCAAAATTATGTTATAGTAAATTTTTTCGCTTCAAATTTTTTTTAAAAGCCTGTTCATCTTGCGATTTGGCAGTTGAGCAACTAAATTCATCCGATTTTGAAATTAGCTTCAACAAACATTTGATGCCTATCAACTTAATCGCTTAAATAAATAAAAAATACATAAAAATACCTCACTACCATCGATGTTAATGTACTACGTACTAGATTACGGGTCGCCGAATTTCATTTCTGTATGTTGATACTTGATAGATTAGCCCCCCTAGAGAAAAATGATAAAATCCAATTTTTGTTTCCATTGGGCGTTTTCACATTGGACGATAACTGTGCCCACAGATATATAAGTATACAATTTATATTGCATATATTGTTTTTAAAGATAAAGATAAGGAGTATTTATTTGTCAAAAACATGGTATGCACACATTATAAAAACGCATGCAAGATGGTAACATTTTTCATGGCAACATTCATGTTTTAGCCATTTAAGGCGTACAAATTGTGATACAATTAATTGCATTTTTGTTTTATGTATTATAATAAATAATTATCTTATTATTATTATTTCATCATTATAATTTGAATGTAGTTGAAAATAAATGTCAAAAACGAAATAAACACCAAAAACAATGAAGACGATCTATACAACAGTAAAATTAAATTATACATTCACATATTACATTTCAATAAAGTATTAAATAATCTTTCATATTTGCTTCAAACATTGCATTCCAAAATAAAATATAAGAAAAAATGTCAGAATTTCTCATTTATGAAGTCACATACCTTATAATAGCATTTTTCAGCTAGTATATGAAGCAACTTCTTCTTAAACATATGTACATTCATGTCTTTTCATGAGGTATTTTATTATAAATAACTGGCGCCATGCAAAAGACACTCTTCATCATGTGGCTAGTTCTAGCAGTATGCAAGCATAGTTTGCTGCCGTCACGTCTGATGCGGCTTGCCTTATCAGAAAGTCGTGGGAATAGATTCGAGTTTGTCTTTACAAATAACGCAATTTCAAAAATATATAGTGATGGAACTGTCAATATATGATGCTTATTTAAGAGGGGTTTACAGCTTTCTGTCGATTTTATGCTAAACATTGCGCGTATGCATCTTTTCTGGGCAATAAAGATGATATCTTTGTCGGTAGAATTTCCCCAGAAAATGATGCCATACCGCAGTTTAGATGCTACCAGTCCATGGTACGCGGTCAAAAGTGTTTGAGTATTCACTTCTGACGTTAATTTGTACAGAGCGTATGACGTAGTACTGAGTCTCTTACTCAAATTTTGTGTATGCACCTTCCAATTAAGTTGCTTATCAATGTTTATCCCTAAGAACTTTGTTGAGTCTACCTCATTCACTGTTTTATTTTTGTACTGAATAATGATGTCATTTGTGGTATTTGTCCGTTGTTTAAAATACATTACGTGAGTTTTGTCAAGATTTATTTTTAGATTATTTCTCTCCAACCATATTATTAAAGATGTGAATGAGTTATTTATGTCCTGTTCGTATGTGTCCTTGTTTTTACATGTACTAGTTATGGTACTGTCATCAGCAAAAAGCGTCATCGGTTGGTCATTAATATATAACATAAATAATAGAGGTCCTAAGACGCTGCCTTGTGGTACACCGTACTGAGGAGATCGTTTCGATGATATGTACGTTTCCATTGTTATTATATTATTGTGTATATATATATATATATATCTTGCGCGAAGATTCCACGAGTCCGGAAGAGGCCGGGTTTCGAAGCGGTTACGGCACCATGGACCATATCCACACGGTGTGGCAGATTGTGCAGAAGACCGAAGAGTACAATCGGCCTCTGTGCTTAGCATTTGTGGACTATGAGAAGGCCTTCGACTCAATCGAAACCTGGTCTGTTCTGGAGTCCTTGCAGCGTTGCCAAGTCGACTGGCGATATATCGAAGTGATGAGTTGTCTGTATAATGCCGCAACGATGACTGTACAAGTACAGAACCAGCGTACTAAACATATCCACCTGCGTCGAGGAGTGAGACAGGGGGACGTCATATCCCCGAAACTGTTCACTAACGCCTTGGAGGATATGTTTAAGACGCTGGACTGGAATGATTGTGGCATTAACATCAACGGCAAGTACATCTCTCACTTACGATTCGCAGATGACATCGTCATTATGGCAGAGACGCTGCAGGACCTACAAAGAATGTTGAATGGCCTAGCTGATTCTTCTCGCTGCATCGGTCTCCGGATGAATTTGGATAAAACCAAAGTGCACGTTGTTCCGATACCGATTGTTGTATTTGGAATCCCACTCGAAGTTGTCACTAAGTATGTTTACCTAGGGCAGACGCTCCAACTAGGCAAACACAACTTCGAGAAGGAAATTCAGAGAAGAATTCAGCTGGACTGGGCAGCATTCGGAAAACTCCGTCGAATCTTCTCGTCGCCTATACCGCAGTGTCTAATGACAAAAGTCTTTAACCAGTGCGTCCTACCTGTGTTGACATACGGAGCCGAGACGTGGACACTCACAGTTAGACTGGTCCACCAATTTAAAGTCGCTTAGCGAGCTATGGAGAGAGCATGCTATGTTTCTCTGCGGGATCGAATCCGGAACGAAGTAATTCGCCAGAGAACTGAAGTGGCAGTGGGCTGGTCATATCTGCCGTAGGACCGATAACCGTTGGGGTAGACTGGTTCTAGAGTGGAGACCGCGAATCGGTAAACGTAGCGCAGGACGCCCTGTGACCAGGTGGAGCGACGACATTCGCAAAGCGGTGGGCACTGGGCAGTGACTGGAAACAAAGAGCCGAAGATCGGGCTCTGTGGCGTGACTTGGGAGAGGCCTATGTCCAGCAGTGGACTGATACCGGCTGATTATGATGATGATGTTATATATCTGTGGATATACGATATCGAGTTTGGTATGAAAACTAGTATTAAGTAACTGCACGATATCGTCGGACTGGTAGTTTACATTTTAAAGTTACGTTAGCGTAAATGAAAACAGAAATTGGATTTCTAGGTCTAGTCTAGGGGCCCAGGCAATCAGTCAGTCAGTAGCGTTTACCTTTTCAACCGACTTCCAAAAAGGAGGAGATTCTCAATTCGTGTTTTTTTCTGTGTATGTTACGCGATTATTCCGTCAATTGTGAAACGATTCGAATGATTCTTTTTAGGGTTCAGTACCTTAAAAGGTTAAAAAAGGAACCCTTAAAAGATCCCTTTCTTGCCCGTCTGTCACCACCGATTTTCTCAGGAACGGGTGGACCAAGTTGAAATTTATACCAGATACTGAGGTCTATAGTTTCTATTAGGTGTATATAACTCAAGGTCCTGAGTCAACACGATAAAAAGATATTTTTCCTTTACTTGTACGGTAAGATCTTGCTTTAGAGACCAAAATTGACAATTCTAAGTCAACCGGAAGTACCCTATAGGTTTGGGGTCGAAAACCTATAGGGTACTTCCCGTTGATCTAGCTAGAATCATGAAATTTGGCAAGAAGCAAGGTCTTACAGCACAAATAAAGGAAAAAATCCAAAAAATAAAAAAAAGTTTAAAATTAAAGGGTGTCCCCATACATACATAATATCGCCAATTAAGATAGGCCTCCGAGTTATATGAGCGCTCAAACGATTTAGAGGTCTAGCTTAATTGGTAACAACCAACGTTGGTACGGAAGCCTCGGTGGGCGAGCCCAACTCGACTTAGCCGGTTTTATTTTAATCGGTATCGGTAACCGTCTCGATATGATGATAAACGTCTCAAACTTGCTAATCTTAATTATATATATATATAGATGATATATTTGACGGCTCATGCCCATAAAGGTTAGTTTATTAACCGACTTCACCAAAAAGGAGGAGGTTTTCAATTCGACTGTATTTTTTTTTATTTTGTTACTTTAGAAGAACTCGGTCGTTTGTTAACCGATTAAGTTTTTTATTTGTTTGAGAGAGTATGCTTCCTGTTTGGTCTCATTGTTTATAAATGTATCTTAATTTTATTGAGATCTGATATATATATCTATATAAATATATAATATATAGATATTATATATTTATATAAATATATAGATATAAAGACCTCAAATGTAGTACTGTTGTAATAACGCAAAAATAACTTTAAAGTTTAATATTTCGTAAATGGAGCATTCAATGGAAAAATTGTATTAGCAACCCTTAAGTCATTTTAAAAGACCTATTCAACGATATCCCACACGATGGGGTAGATGATGAAAAAAAAATTCATCCCCACTTCTCATTGTTTTGAGACGTGGGGGAGCTACCCTAAAAAAAATATTTTTCAAAACTTTATTTCAGCACTTTGTCGGCGTAATTTATATACATACCCCCACAAAATTTCTTATCTGTATAATATATATTATCTGTATAATAGCTTTCTAGTATTAACAGTTTCTTAGCAAAACTTCGGACAGACAGACAGACAGACGGACATGACGAAACTATAAGGGTTCCTTGTCAGGACTACGGAACCCTAAAACCAGGACCATTAGGTCCAACGACATAGACTAGATGGCGCCACTGGTAAAATTACCACGCGGTATTGTTTCATTTGTAATATCTTAGGTGTCAACATAGCTCAGAAAGAGGGATCCGTGTCACATGAGTAAAGAAAAGTCCGTGTGGAGGGAACTATCGGAACGTCACTCAAGAAAACACTAATCAATCAGTAATCAGTAATCACCCACTCCCAGCTAGCTTAGCTAAGCTATACCACAGATATATAATAGTTAGTTACTACGCTATACTAACTCGAATCTAGAACCTAACCTATATACATTTA
Organism: Cabera pusaria; assembly: GCA_954871355.1. Classification (NCBI taxonomy): domain Eukaryota; kingdom Metazoa; phylum Arthropoda; class Insecta; order Lepidoptera; family Geometridae; genus Cabera; species Cabera pusaria. Next base: position 22,171,350 of record OX940887.1, read on the forward strand.
ACATATTGTCGACCATTATTGACATTTAATTATACCCTTCTTCTAGGTTCTGGGTAAAATCGTCATTCAGCTATCTGTCTTAAAAAAACAAATCCAGAAAGTATTGATGAGGCACTTTTTTGTAGAACAAAAGATCTGTAATCAATAACTATAAATAAATCCTCATTGCAACATGACTAAATAAGTAATAGTTATACAATACTGAATGACGGCTTAATTATTTATAAAAGAAAAACATTTACAACTGAAAAAAATTAGTAATTATTGTAAAAGTTAACATTATAATCTTTTAAGTTGGTACCAAAATAGTTTTCTGACTGCTTGTTTATCCAACTCACCATTTACCAAATTTTAGAGGATGAAGGTTTCGTGCATATATATGTACTGCATGCGTCAGATAGAACAAGAAATCACTTTTTAACTGACTTAAAAGAAAGAGGAGGTACTCAATTCGTCGGAATCTTTTATTGTTCATGTGTTTCCAGATTACTCAGACCTGATCTTGTTTAGTTTAAAAGGTTATAATCCTTAGGTGGTAGCATTATTCAAAAAAATCTGATGAGTATTTAGAGATATGGAGATATACACCTCAAACTTGGTACTGAAAAGGACTAGTGTGGCATTTAAAGCCAGTTTCTTTTAGCTTTTAAACTATTTTAAATTATTGCAAATTAGTTGACCCAACAGACATTATACTGTACATTTTGATTTGTAAAAATAGCACCAAAAATTCTACAGAAAAAGCACAGTAACTATTTCCGAATATTTTTATCATCATAGACAACTATGCCAATTCTTAGATTTGCTTAATTTAATAAATTTTTATTTAAAAAAATTATAATATTTTACTATTCAATGTTAAAAAATTCATGGTGTAGAAACCTGATTCAGATTATTATGAACATTTTAAAACCAAATCGGTCCAGCCATTCTCAAGTGATAGAGTTACCAACAAATTGCATTTTATTTTCAACCGACTTCCCAAAAGAAGGAGGTTCACAATTCATCTGTATGTATTTTTTGTATGGAAAAAGAAAAAAAAAATCTCCAGAGATATGACGATAGACATCTCAAACTTGCTACTAAAATTTACTCGTGGGGCATGGTAGTCGGTCATTTTAGTTTTGAAACTATTTTAATTATAATAGGAGGCCTTTTTCAACTAGTGACATACAGACAGAGAGTCAATGCGGAAATTAATAATTAATGAAGACACAAATGTAAAAAGTAGAAATTTATTATAAACTATAATATAATGTAACTTGTTATATATTGTAATAAAAAAAGTTTGTTTTATAAAAAATATAAACGTTACTAGTTGTAACATGAAGGTTATAGAGTATAAAAAGCTAAAAACTAATGTTAGGTAGACAGTATTTATGAATATCGAGCGCCCTTGTTCTACCAAGATCTAAAACTTACCAGGATAAATCAGCGGTGTCATTGAGACTTTTAATCTCGGACCGGGGGACAGGCAAATGATAACACGGTTTGGGATTGTATGACAAATTTTAATACTTCAAAACGTCCCTTACCTCCAGAATGAGATACACAATATTTAGTTAAAGCCGGAATACTATGTCTAAACATTTGACTATAAATACCATTCGGTTTTCGTTACTTTTTAGGTTAATTTATTTTACATTTTACTACTGAAATTTGGTTATTGTCTTTCTTGCATCTTGCTAATATGAAATTAAAGTTTTAAGGGTAATAAAAAGAGTTATAATGAAATTAGCTTATCTGCAGCGTCCGGTGGCGTCTGAGCACACCGTTCAAAATAGACGACGACATCTAGCGTCGCTCAAACAGCTCAAAACTACGACGACATCCAAACGTGGTGCGTCGAACAAACATCTCAAAATAACGACGTCTTCCGGCGTCGTACAAACAGTTGACGACACCCATAGTCGCACAAACAGTAGACGACAGTCGTCCAAACAAACAGCGCCAAAGGCTGTAACCAAAAATCCGATTGTAAATATATTTGTCGCCATGAAGGATGACGCGAAACATTTTAGGTTATCAAAAATTGACTCACCGCAAAATCACGACGTTATCATATGGCACTACGCCATAAGCACGCCGAGTATCATCGCAAATTTAATTAACAAGATGGATTAATCTTGTAAAATCTGATTAAGAAAAAATACAAAAAGTTTAGCTCTTTGTAGGCCCCAGGGACAAGAAAAAGTGACGTCTCCGATCGAGAATTGACAGATGTCAAAGTCATTTTTTTTTTGAAAGATTGTCTATAGGATATTGAATGATCCACAGACCAAGTAATAACTCGATTATTTAAAATCGACTAAAAATGGCTAAATACGAAAATGTTCTAAATTATTTAAAACCAAAAGGTAATTTTGTCAGTCTTAGAAGCTGAAATGTGCTTCCAAACGAAAAATATGTAACGAGTCGAAATACCTCGTTACAGTACATACCTTCCCAAAAAAAAATAAAAGAATGAAACTTCTTTTATTTTTGAGAAGAACTCCCAAAAAATTCCTAATAAAAACTTATTCAAAAAAATTAATAAACAGAAAATATTCCACCACCAAAATATGAAATTTATTCAAACTAAAAGAAGACACTAATAAAGCATAACGTTAAATCAGTTAAGCTTCTAGCCACTGACTAAGTTGCTCTAGAAAAACAAGTTATAAAAACTTTCTAACCAAGTGAAAAACAATGTAAAGGTTTACCAAAACTAATCCATCAATATGACTCAATCCTGAAATCCATCACAAATTAATTATACTCAAGAGTGGATAAGCACCATAGCCTCCATCTACCTATCTGTATTACAAACCAAATAAATATTTCTGAAATATTTAACAAAAGTGTAGATAAGCACCATCGCCTCTATCTTTTATAATCTCAGAACGATTCTAACTAAATTAAAAGGTAATAACAAAGGTTATCCATATTGTAGTACGGTTAAGCATTAGCTGCCGACTTTAGATAATTATTCACTGCAAACGATTCAGTGAACAAGTTTTCAATGAAAAAGTTGAACAACAAAAGTTCAAATAATTCTCATAAAAATAGAGAACCAAAAATAATAAGTAGTGACCGGCTCAACTCTACCGACTTTCCGAACACTAACAAATTAATAAAAGGGTTTGTCAAAAAGACCAAAAATTGTATATTGTGACCGGCTCAACACCACCGACATTCCGTGCACAATAACAAGTTAACAAAAGTTTGTTGGGAAAACAACAAAGTTGTATTGTGACCGGCTCAACACCACCGACTTTCCGTTCACAATATCTAAAGTTTCCAACGCTTGAACCAAAAATGTCAAAGCGAGGAAAAAAATGAAGAGTAAAAAACTTACCCAAAAAGGTTAACTGAGACAAAAGCTCAAAAGAGTCAAATACGAGAGGCAAATCCGGGTAAAAATTATATAGAGCGCTAAGTGTCAAATCCAGGTCTTAGGTCTACAACAAACACAAACTAAATAATCTAAATAATATATAACATGCTTCACAAAGACTGAAACACATTTATATTAAAAATGTATTTACACTATGTGCAGGCTATTTGAAAAGTGGAAAGCTTTTCATAGCAATCTAAAACAATATTTATACTAGAAAAGTGGAAAACTTCTCAAAGTATCTAAAAGAAAGTTGAGTACTTGAAAAGTGAAAAGCTTTTCAAAGTAACCAAAATAATAAAATATACAAAAATATACATAAGATCTTTTGATGCCAAGAAAATTTCTAAAAGAAAATATAATCGTTAGATGTAGTTTTTAAAGTTGGGTAAAAGTTCAAAAGTAGGATAAAAGTTCCAAAAATAAGATGAAGGTATCAAAAATAGACCTAAGTTAGGTTTAGTATATTTAAAGTTGTATTTCAATAAAGTGTTGGTTTCCTTTCAGATAATCATCTTTCATCCTGCGCGTCCTCTTCCATACATCAAACCTCATTCTTCCACATTCAACGCGCTTCCCAAAAAATATCAAAACAAATTTAAATAAAAGTTAAATCCAAAAATGAAAATTTTAATATTTAATTATATCTTTAACATGATAACGTCCAGTACTTGTTTTATTAAATTCCTTTAGTACATAAACGTTAGGAGAAATTCTCTCTACAATTTCACATTTAATAAACTTAGGTGCTAATTTAGCCGAAAAATATGCAGGTGCATTTGACTGTACAAAACTTCTACGCCAAACTACATCACCGACATCAAAAGAAATGACTTTTCTTCCCCTATTATAATAAAGAGCATTACGCTTATAAGCTTTCAAAAGATAAGCTTGAACTTTAACAAAAACTTCACTAAGTGAATTTAAAGAGTGAGCATAAGTATCTCTAGTACCAAGCTCAAGTTGATCTAAGTTATCAAAAGAGTTACTAAAACGGTGTAAAGATGCATCAAAAATAAGTTCTCTACCGAACATCAAAAGATTAGGAGTGTACTCTGTAGCAAGATTTACACTACTATTTAAAGCTAATTGGACATGAGGCAAAAACCTTGACCAAGTTCGATGATCATTTTTAACAAAACAAGAAATACATGTTTCTATTGTCTTATTATATCTTTCTACTGGATTATTCTGTGGAGTGTATAGTGCATTATAAAATATTTTAGTTATGTTGAAATTTTTTAAGAAATCTACAAAATGTTTAGATATAAATTGGGGTCCGTTGTCGGCCACTAAGATTTTAGGTACACCAAATTTAAGAAATATTTCTTTTTCAAAGATTTTACAAATTACTTTAGAAGTAGCATTTATCATAGGAAATATCCAACAATATTTAGTAAAAACATCTACAATTGAAAGAATGAATCTATGTCCAGAATAAGATTTAGGTAAAATCCCAATAATATCAACGGATAACATTACCATGGGTTGATCAACTTTCTTAGGGTTAACCATCTTACCAGCAGGAGCAGAAGTTGAATGTTTATAAGCTTTACAAATGTCGCAAGAAGAAATATATCTTTGAACGTCTCCGAACATTCCTTTCCAATAATAATGTTGTTTTATTTTATTAAGAGTTTTATGTATTCCAAAGTGTCCAGAATTAATATCATCATGATTAGAACGAATAGTATCTAAAACATGTTCTTTAGGTATAACAATTTTCCAATTCAAACGACTATTAGGGTCAAATTTATTTTTACAGTAACGATATAAAGTATTATCTTCTACTCGAAGGTTTTTCATTCTAGAAGGGTATTTTTGACAATTTATAAAGACTTTTCTATACCAAGGGTCTTCTATATCTTCATCTGGTGAGACAATATTTATAGCGGAAACTAATATTGAAGTTATATTGATTCTAGATAAAGCGTCAGGAACTTGATGTAAAGATCCTTTTTTATGAACAATATCAAAAGTAAATTGAGAAATACGTGCAGCCCATCGAGCTAAGCGTCCACTAGGGTTATTAAGTTTTAAAAGCCACTTAAGACTAGTATGATCTGTCACGACTGTGAATTTCATTCCTTCGACATAAGGTCTAAAATGTTCAATTGAATCTAAAACTGCCAAAAGTTCACGTTCAGTGGTACTATAATTTCTTTCACATTTATTTAAAGATCTTGAATAATAAGCAATTGGATGTTGTTCATTATTTTCGTCTTCTTGACTCAGAACACTACCAATTCCTACAGAACTAGCATCGCAATGTAAAAAGAAAGGTTTTTCAAAATCAGGACACTGTAAAACAGGGGTAGTTATTAAGGCATTTTTTAAATTAATGAAGGCTTCTTCAGCTTCTTCATTCCAAACAAAAGTATGTTTTATCTTTTTACTTCCGGAAGTTAATTTAGTTAAAGGGGAGGCAATATCAGCGAATTTACAAATGAAACGTCGATAATATGAACATAATCCTAAAAAGCTTCTAAGTTGTTTTACGGACTCTGGTCGTGGAAAGTTCTGGTTCCACCATCTTTTTTATCGACGGCTAATACAGGGGAACACCAAGGAGATTTTGAAGGTTCTATAATTCCTTCCTTTAATAAAACTTCCACTTCATCATAAAGTTCTTTTTGTTTAGCAGGACTCAACGGCCAATATCTACTTTTAAAAGGGTCGCCAGTAACGTTAATTTTATGTTCCACAAGGATGGTAATTGAACCTGTTTGTCAGTCATGATGAATAATCAAAAATATTAAAGAAACAAAGACAAACAACCAACTAAAAATTCAAAGAATAGTTAAAACTCATCAAAGTTTATAAGATTTTTAGTTAAAACCGATTTAAGTTATTATGTTTTAAAGTTTATGTTAATATTTAATAATGTTCAAAAGTATTTAAAGAAATTTGAATGTACAAAGAAACATTCAAATTGTGAAGTATGTAAGATGCAAAAAAGATTCACAATTTATCTTAATTTTCAAGATTATTAACAACGGCTAAGGTTATATCTATTTGTGAAAAGTAAAATCAATAAACTAGTTAATAATTATGTTAAAAAGCTAGTATTTTCTAATATGAATGTAGCTTAATGCTTCTCAACAGTAAACAAACGTTATAACTTTATATAAGACAAAGATTATATCAATTCAAACAAAACTTAGCACTTTCAATGTGGTCAAGGTCAGTTCCTTACAAAATGTAAACAACGCATATCTCAAATGTTATTATATAGTAAGTACACACTTAGATTAGTCTATCCAGTATATAAGACATATAAAGAACATTGTATGTTAATTAGTTTTGTTAAAATACAAAAAAAGTTGTAACAATTCTGTTTTCAAAGTACAAAAACTGTAAAAATGCTAAAAATAACAAAAATTGCACTAAATTGTGACAAGAAAAACAAAAATAAGATGCAAGAAAGATTATGTATGTGGAGGTAACTCCGGTCCCTGTTCTCGCGCTAATTGTAATAAAAAAAGTTTGTTTTATAAAAAATATAAACGTTACTAGTTGTAACATGAAGGTTATAGAGTATAAAAAGCTAAAAACTAATGTTAGGTAGACAGTATTTATGAATATCGAGCGCCCTTGTTCTACCAAGATCTAAAACTTACCAGGATAAATCAGCGGTGTCATTGAGACTTTTAATCTCGGACCGGGGGACAGGCAAATGATAACACGGTTTGGGATTGTATGACAAATTTTAATACTTCAAAACGTCCCTTACCTCCAGAATGAGATACACAATATTTAGTTAAAGCCGGAATACTATGTCTAAACATTTGACTATAAATACCATTCGGTTTTCGTTACTTTTTAGGTTAATTTATTTTACATTTTACTACTGAAATTTGGTTATTGTCTTTCTTGCATCTTGCTAATATGAAATTAAAGTTTTAAGGGTAATAAAAAGAGTTATAATGAAATTAGCTTATCTGCAGCGTCCGGTGGCGTCTGAGCACACCGTTCAAAATAGACGACGACATCTAGCGTCGCTCAAACAGCTCAAAACTACGACGACATCCAAACGTGGTGCGTCGAACAAACATCTCAAAATAACGACGTCTTCCGGCGTCGTACAAACAGTTGACGACACCCATAGTCGCACAAACAGTAGACGACAGTCGTCCAAACAAACAGCGCCAAAGGCTGTAACCAAAAATCCGATTGTAAATATATTTGTCGCCATGAAGGATGACGCGAAACATTTTAGGTTATCAAAAATTGACTCACCGCAAAATCACGACGTTATCATATGGCACTACGCCATAAGCACGCCGAGTATCATCGCAAATTTAATTAACAAGATGGATTAATCTTGTAAAATCTGATTAAGAAAAAATACAAAAAGTTTAGCTCTTTGTAGGCCCCAGGGACAAGAAAAAGTGACGTCTCCGATCGAGAATTGACAGATGTCAAAGTCATTTTTTTTTTGAAAGATTGTCTATAGGATATTGAATGATCCACAGACCAAGTAATAACTCGATTATTTAAAATCGACTAAAAATGGCTAAATACGAAAATGTTCTAAATTATTTAAAACCAAAAGGTAATTTTGTCAGTCTTAGAAGCTGAAATGTGCTTCCAAACGAAAAATATGTAACGAGTCGAAATACCTCGTTACAATATACTGTCTGAATAAGGGCTATTTATTATTATTATAATTATAATAGAGATCAATATTTTGTCTCGTCCTATCCTATGATAACATAAGCACAAAACCTCCTGTAAAAAATGTTCAATGGCAGTTTTGACAAAAAAGCACTCGGTCTACAAAATACCTTCAGTCTATTATAAAATTTGTGTTCAGTCTGTAACAGGTTAGAATGTTGCAGCTAGCTAATATACTTGTGATTAAGGTAAACATCTTCTATTTATTACTATTATTAAACACAGTCTTGCCATTTATGTCCAAGGTGCCTTTGAGCTTCTTAAAAGCAAATGCCATGTATATAGCTGTAATAGAAAAAACAGTTATGATTATTAATTAAAAACTACAAAATATATACAATATATTCTCGACACAAGAGTGTCTGCAGTCAATATCAATAGACTGTCAAATGTATAGCAACAAAATTTTATAATATGTATAATGGTTCCCTATTGTTTCGCATAAATTTTTTTGTCATAATATACTTTAGCATAATGTTGTTTCTCCTAAACTATTTAAGCATACATTAATTTGGCCTAAAGTAATTTTTAATTATTTTTATTTTTTGATATAAAAGGCATATTTTTCTTGACATAATTACTGTTAGCATAAGCATTTGTGGCATAATATTATAAGAATAATATTATAAACGCATTACTATAATTCTGCATAATTGTTTAGGCATAATTTTTTTTGTCATATTATTATAGCATAATTATTAAATAGTACTTTATATATTTTTATCTGTTCACGATGTAGCAAAGTAGCAAGTAGACCGATTTTGTTTTAAGTTTGCTTTGGTATACCTAATATAATGGAATATGATATTTTTTCGTAAAGATATTTTTTCATAAAATTAGTAAAAAAATTGTTGAATTTGTTAAGCACGTCAAGACGCGCATAATAAGTGTAACTACTGACTTATAACTACCTAACCAAATTACGAACATAATCATGAGCTGATATCTAATCAAATGCAGAACCAAAACCGTGAGATAGATGCACTTCGAAAAAAGGTAAGTTTTGTTAATTTAATGTTTGCGCCCGGTCAAATAACTTTCAGTTCTAAAATAAAAATAATCACGGCGTAGGGGTGCCCAAGGGCCACCTCCGCCGAACTTGAAGCTACTGTCACAGTCTAGTACCAAAATTTTGTTGGTATTAAAATTACTTTATTTAATAAATTTAATTTGTCTTCGGATTGAAGTTCACATATTAACATATATTGATTTAAAAACTTTAAACCAAAACTTTTTTTTTGACACATAGTCTTACTATAATTCTGACTTTATAATTGTTAAATTATTTTTTTATGTAGGTACTTTTATAATACTTTAGTTGTTTCTTTAAAAATTAATAAATGTGTAATTAAGTAAACTTAATGTGTAATTAATTAATTGGAATAATTCAGCATAAAATATGTGTATACATTCATTGATGACTTCATTTATTATGTCTAAAACTATTAGGCCAATAAAAAATATGCCCTATAACTTTAAGCAAATCAAAATTAGGCCAAAACAATATAGCCTAAATGAAAGTTATGCTTGTATATACAACATGCCAAAAAAAATTATGCAATAGTACTATTATGCCATTTAAAATTATGCGTAACCCGTTATGCCCAAGTAAATTAGGAATAAAAAATTATGCAAAACGAAGGGATCCCTACGTATTATACTAGCTGTGCCCCGCGTGTTACCTGTGTAGACATCGTTCCCATGGAATATCGGGATAATAAGTATCCTATATGTTATTCCAGGGTCTAGGCTACAGACTACATTTCAGCTAAATCGGTTCAATAGTTTATGCGTGAAAGTGTAACAAACATCCATAGATACAAACTTTCACACTTATAATAGTAGTAAGGAAATAAAACTGGCCAAGTGCGAGTCAGACTTTTGTCCCGCACATGGAGGGTTCCGAACCGAACACCAACTAAGTAAACGTTAAAACAAATGTAGAATAGTATTATATAGTAGTAATTAATATTATTAAATAACTGGTTGACCGAGCAAAGCTCGGTATTTTTTGCCACTTAAACAGACAAATATGACTCTTCCCGACATCTATTGACAAATAATAATACTATTTTTTTAAATTGAGAGCCACAACTGCTTTACGCACACAGTAACACTAAAGCTACTTCTACTCGCCAATAGATGTCGGGAAGAGTAATATTTTAAGTTGATTATCAATAAAGTTGATTATTGAAAACACAAATAAAACAACATTTTCTGAAAATGATTCCTAGCTAGATAGATTTATCGCCCCCGAAATCCCCTGTAGGATACCAAGATTAAGGTAAAAACAATAGCGCCATCTTTAATGATCATCTAGATGGAGCGGCGCTATTGTAAAAAACTTTTTTTAAACTTTTCTTTAATTTTTAACTTAGTTCTGTTCTTAGTATTTGTTGTTATAGCGGCAACAGAAATACATCATCTGTGAACATTTCAACCATTGAACTACCACGGTTCATGAGATACAGCCTGGTGACAGACGGACGGACAGACAGACAGACAGACAGACAGACAGACAGACAGACAGACAGTCGGACAGCGGAGTCTCAGTAATAGGGTTCCGTTGGTACCCTTTGGGTTTGGAACCCTAAAAATAAGAAAAAAAGTTTGTTAAAAAGTGTTTAAATTATATGTTCTATATGTTGAAACTACATTGATTCAGATCTGATTTATTACTTTAACATTATAAACAGTGGAGGGTAGGGGATCACAATTTTTTTTTCAACCTGAAACACATAATATGAAAAAGGTTGAAAAACACTGGTTTATATTACTACCAATCGAGATTGAACTCAGTGGTGCGCCATTGGTGAAGCCTATGGACAGAAATAGGCCGATAATTATGTCTATCTCTGGTCACTGCTGGACATGATGTTATCACCATCATTAATATAAATACAAAAGTCAGATTCTTCTGGCCTTCTCATGGGCAAACAGATCAACTAAACTTAAAACTGTTCTTAGCATGCTTGGGAAATAAGCACAACAATTACACATTGTCAATTACTCGCGTTAATCACATCTATAACATGGTGTAAAAGCATATATACTATCTGACAACAACAAAACATGGACAAATTACGTTAAAAATATATTCGTGTACTCACTGGCCACCTCCCATTCACATTTGCTCATTGTTCCAATCTTATCCCGCTCTTGTTTACTGTCATAATATATTTTAGCATGTTCATACTCAGATTCATCCCCCATGAGGTTTTTATCCGGGGCTGGAGGATAACTTTCAAAGCAATTTATTCGTTGAAGTAATTGCTTGTATTTATCTTGATGATCTTTGAAGAAATCAGCAAACCCAGCTTTGTATACTAGCTCCAGCCCATAATCGGCCGCTAACTTGACTAGCAAATCAAAGTTCACTAAAAATTCTGGACAGTCCACAACACCCTCCAAGTGGAAATCATATTTTCCACCAAAAAGGGGGTAGCTATCCTTAGGATCAAACAACAGTTTTATGCTGAAAATTCTATTTCCAAATGAATAGTCTGGTGACTTTTGTGCCCTTGACACTATTTCATGTGCATTTGGAATAGTTCCAAAGAAATAACCATCTGGTTTGATGCACTCTGATATGTTGCTGAGCATTCTTCTAGCTTGAGCTAAGCTTTCAAAACTGTAGTGTAAACCAAACTGGCAGCTAACAATGTCAAAATGGATAGAGGGATCGGTATACTTATCTCTCAGAGTCTCTTTAGTACAGTCGGCTGCGATAAACTCAGCGGCGAACAGACGGCCTCTACAGCGTCTATGCAAGTCATCATATCGCTTTTCACACTGTTCCACAGACACCGATGCGATGTCTGCGAATATGACGCGATCTACGCGCGCTTTTTGCCATTTACTTAGATCACCACCTTTGCCACAACAAATGTCTAGAACTCTTAGTCTCCTGCCGTAATCTTTTTCACGAAGTTTATCAGTGTGTTCTTGAATGAGTACACTTTTTACCCAGTTATTAAAATTTCTTAAATAAAGTATGGGTGAAGTGAAACGCTCTTTTATGCCTTTTTCTTCGAGGTGGTTGTAGTGAGCGGCGACAATGCTGCTGTGTTCCTCAACTTTCGAGTGTTTTGCTGGAGTTGCATAATTGCTCTCTTCTTCATCATTGGCGTGTAGACTAGAAAAGTCAGATCCAAGTTTTAATGATGAAGAGGGTTTCGTATATGCTGAATTAAAATCTTCTTCGTGGCTCGGCGAAGCAGACATCTTATAACCTTAAATTTGTTGAACTAAGTTCATTTGAATTGACGTCGCTGTCGAGTCGTTACGTAAACTAGAATTTAACTTAAGATACGGTTCGATATAATCACATTGAAATACAAATAACACAATAACTGTACTTTCATTTCATATCATTTTCAATCCAACCACAAAATACAAATCCAACAAACACAGACGACGACAGTGACACAATACAACCAAAGAGAATATAAACACAGACTACTATGATACTACGTATAATATAAATACTACGTAACACAACTCATACGTAGTTTTTTTTTTTTATTTACTTTTATTCATAGACGTTATATTTAGGAATGGTGCACTGCAGATGTTTTGACAAATTCAATTTAATCCGTATATTTTAATTATAAGGTTGTAATTGCTTTGTAGAACAAAACGGCCCAATTGAGAAACATCAGGGTGGGAGTGTGTCCTTGTCTCTCTAACAACCTCATGTAAAAAATTAAAAATAAAGCACACCACTTACATTACATTTTCCTTTCATAGTACACGCACGCATACACTAAACCGCACACACATGAGAACTCACTCACTCACACACACACACGCGCACGCACGCACCCACGCACACACACACGCACACACACAAACACACAAAAATACACACACACACACACACACACACTAATATAACCTTTAATAAACCTGCTATTGAATTAAAGATACATAAAGTTGTAACATAGACCAACCACGAATAACTTGCGGTTATCGCACAGCTACGGCTAGTTTAAGCGTTAGTGATCATATTGTTTTAACATACCTAACAACTGTCCTGATTAACAACTAAGAATGTAATCATCATCAGCCTGTATCAGTCCGCTGCTGGACATAGGCCTCTCCCAAGATGCGTCACTGAGCCCGATCTTCGGCTCTTCTCTTCCAGTCACTGCCCACCGCTTTGCGTATGTCGTCGCTCCACCTGGTCACAGGACGTCCTACGCTACGTTTGCCGATTCGCGGTCTCCACTCTAGAACAAGTCTGCCCGGTTATCAGTCCTGCGGCAGATATGACCAGCCCACTGCCACTTCAGCTTGCTAATCCGTTGAGCTATGTCGATAACTTTAGTTCTCTGGCGAATTACTTCGTTCCGGATTCGATCACGCAGAGAAATACCGAGCATAGCTCTCTCCATAGCTCGCTGAGCGACTTTAAACTGGTGGACCAGTCGGACTATGAGTGCCCACGTCTCGGCTCCGTATGTCATCACAGGTAGGACGCACTGGTTAAAGACTTTTGTCTTTAGACACTGTGGTATAGGCGACGAGAAGACTCGACGGAGTTTTCCGAATGCTGCCCAGCCCAGCTGAATTGTTCTCTGGATTTCCTTCTCGAAGTTATGTTTGCCTAGTTGGAGCGTTTGCCCTAGGTAAACATACTTAGTGACAACTTCGAGTGGGATTCCATTTACGGCAATCGGTTCCGGAACAACGTGCACGTTGTAAATGACTTTGGTTTTGTCCAAATTCATCCGGAGACCGATGCTACGAGAAGAATCAGCTAGGCCATTCAACATCCTTTGTAGGTCCTGCAGCGTCTCTGCCATAATGACGATGTCATCTGCGAATCGTAAGTGAGAGATGTACCTGCCGTTGATGTTAATGCCACGATCTTTCCAGTCCAGCGTCTTAAACATATCCTCCAAGGCGTTAGTGAACAGTTTCGGGGATATGACGTCCCCCTGTCTCACTCCTCGACGCAGGTGGACATGTTTAGTTCGCTGGTTCTGTACCTGTACAGTCATCGTTGCGGCATTATATAGACATCTCATCACTTCGATATATCGCCAGTCGACTTGGCAACGCTGCAAGGACTCGAGAACAGACCGATTGAGTCAAAGGCCTTCTCATAGTCCACAAATGCTAAGCACAGGGGCCGATTGTACTCTTCGGTCTTCTGTACAATCTGCCGCACCGTGTGGATGTGGTCTATGGTGCCGTAACCGCTTCGAAACCCAGCCTGTTCCGGAGGTTGAAACTCGTCGAGTCTTCGCGCAAGACGGTTCGTGATGACCCTTGAAAACAGCTTGTAGACATGGCTCAGAAGCGAAATCGGGCGATAGTTTTTCAATAGGGTTTTGTCTCCTTTTTTGAAAAACAAAACCACCATGCTTCTGTTCCATGCCTGTGGAGTTCTCCCAGTAAAAAGAACGGAATTAAATAGCTGCTGAAGCTGTTGAACTGCTGGAGCTCCGCCGGCTTTTAAAAGCTCCGTTGTGATTCCGTCTTCTCCTGGGGCTTTTCCATTTTTGAGTTGTTTAAGGGCCATCACGATTTCGTCTCGGCTAATTTCGGGCAGATCTTCTGTGAAGTGGCGGGTTAAGGTGGCTCTAGAATCCTCAGTATCGGGTTCGAGCCTTGAAGCATGCGATGCGTAGAGCTTGCCGTAGAAGTCTTCAACTTCCGACAGAATCTCCGGCTTGGATGCGACGACGTTCCCCGTTGACGTTGTCAGCTTTGTGAGGTGGCTTCTATCCAGAGGCTGGACGAACACTTTCGACCCCCGATTCTGCTCAATTGATTCTTTAATCAAGAGCGTGTTAGAGGATCGGAGGTCGCGTCGTACCAGCTTCTTTATGGATTTGTTGCGCACCAGGTTAGTTGACAAAGCTGACAAAGGGTCTGTTCGTCTCTCTTCTATTAGCCGAAGTGTTTCTGCCGAGAGTTTGGACTTTTTGCCCGTACGCTTGCTCTCGCAAAACTTGTCCCTTCATCCCTGAGGATTTCCACCACTTCTTCGAGTTTCTGGTCTACGTCATCTGTGGTTTCCAAGGCAGCGAATCGATTTTCCAATTTTAATTGGAATGTTTCGGACCCAA
Source organism: Cabera pusaria (assembly GCA_954871355.1). Classification (NCBI taxonomy): domain Eukaryota; kingdom Metazoa; phylum Arthropoda; class Insecta; order Lepidoptera; family Geometridae; genus Cabera; species Cabera pusaria. Next base: position 22,186,482 of record OX940887.1, read on the forward strand.
CAACGGTTTGGAGTAGGTTCGGACGGAGCGTAGACTTCATCAATCGGAATCTCTCGGCTTTAAAGTCGATATCCAGAGTGCCTCGTACCAGTCGGTGATCACTTCCAGTATTAAACCTAGTGATCACTGAGACGTCTCTGACTATGCGCCGTTTGGCCGTAATGATGAAGTCAATCTCGTTTTTAGTCACAAAGTCGGAGCTTTGCCACGTCCATTTCCTTTGGGGCTGTTTCTTGAAGAACGAGTTCATCAAGAAAAGCCCCTCTCTCTCGAGGAAATTGACGAGCATTTGTCCCCTGTGATTCCTACTCCCAAATCCGTGTGGTCCTATAGACGATTCGCCGCAAGTTTGTACTCCCACTTTGGCGTTAAAGTCTCCCATGACAACGTTGTAGTGAGCCTTGGAGGTGGTGTGTAAAGCTCTGGAGATATCTTCATACATGCTCTCCACCTCATCATCCAAGTGTGTCGAGGTCGGTGCGTAGACCTGGATAACCTTGAGGCTGTACCTCTTGGTTAACTTAATTATGAGGTACGCTACCCTGGTCGACACACTGGAGATTTCTACAACGTTGTCACTGAGAACCTTGTTGACCAGAAACCCGACGCCGCCTTGGTATGGCTGATCTCCTTCTCTGTAGTACATAAGATGGCCCGATTCTAAGGTTATGGTGTCCTCTCCCTGTCTTCGGACTTCACATAGCTCCAGTATATGCCATCTTATGTTTCAGCTCCTCCTCCAGCTGCGCCAGATGATCGTCCAGCCGAAAGAATGTAATATTAATTAGAAAATAAGGTTTTATTTGGTCAATAAACATTGATTTATTTATTAACCTGCTAGTCCTTGTTCTATAATATATATATATATATATATATATATATGGTATATATCGAAGTTGTCTATACAAAAGAATGGAACAAACTCCGTTCAAGGTCGGTCTCATGGGGGCCGGTGTACGCGATCAAGTTTAATATGAACCCACACAATTATGAACATCTTTTTATTGTAACCGTATCTGACGTGAATAAATGATATTTGAATTTTGAATTTGAATTTGAATATGTAGCAGGTCTGTGGTTTTATTATGGCTCCACACGATTAGTGTATTTAGTCAGAGTCAAGTATTGAAATTCTTCAAGGTTTTATGAATTGAAGTCGTAGTAATGGGTCAAAGTCACATTTCAGCTCAGTTTCAAGTAAAAGTTTAGTCTAAGTCACAGAGTACTGAATCACTCTACTACGTTTTATGAGTTGGCACTTCCCTACATTGTTGATACCCGAATTATGAAAGCACTGTGTAGCCAACCTAACAACGTAGCTTATACATTTTTTTTTGCAGTGTTGGTTGGTACAAAGTACGTTCATAATTCTGAGTTATTTAATTATGTATGCAGTGTCGCGGGACTGGTCTAAGTCATACCTTCAGTAAAGATTGTGATTGTGATAAGTGGAATTTTGGTGAGAACGCAAATAGCAAATAACATTGTGATGTTTTGTCTTCTTACCCTCAATCACACGCATAAAAGCTTTTTGTGTGACTTTTGTTTCAGCTTAATTATGAAACATTTGCGCCCGTTTCGCTCGCATTCTACTATTTTCAGTCATTTTACTGCATAGCGTAAAAAGGTGATTCTTCGAAATTTCATACTTCGGCTGATTCATATGGCCAAAATTAATTTACACTTTTAGCTCAGTAACACATCTTCATATGAAAATAGGTTTACCAAATAACAAATATTTGAATGAGGTACTTTTATTATAAAGTAGTTTTCAAGATATCAGCGTTCAAATATTTTGTGCCCATATGAATCAGAAACAGAAATAAAAATGAAAAACTTTATGTAGATCGGCTCTATATTAAGAAAATATTTATATTTTAACAACAACTGACTTCACAAAAAAGGAGGACATTTTCAATTCACCCGTATTTTTTTATGTTTGTTACCTCAGAACTCCGCATTTCTTGACCGATTTGGAAAGTTCTATTTTTGTTTGACACAGTATGTTTCCCGTTTGTTCATTTTGTAATTTTTCAAGATCTGGCACGTATCTCCGGGGCTATGGAGATAAACACTTCAAACTTAGTACTGAAAATGACAAGCGCGGCATTTGAAGTCGGTTTATTTCGTTTTGTGAACGATCTTAAAGTATCATAATAATTATATCAGAGATTATTTTACGGAAAAATCTGGCGAATTCAACAATAATTATTGTAAAACATTTATTAAACCATGGTATAATAATTCTTGTATTGGGAAAGCGTAAATCTTAACTAATATAATAAATGCGAAGGTTTATATTCCTGTGATATTTTTTAACATTGTTCAAGAGGTTGTAGCTAAGTATATATATATAAAAAAGTAGAAATGCCTCGCGACTTCACCCGCTTTGAAAACTTGTTTCATTTATTTTTAACATTATTTCGTAAAAACTCATCAAAAACGTTTTCAAGTTATGGCGTGAACAAGGAAAATAGGGATAATTTTTATAAAACCTCAAATACCATATTAATATAAGACTTTGTTACCCCATTTCACCCTCTTAAGAGTGGAATTTCGAAAAAGACTGAAACACGTATTTACCTATTCATTTACGGAAGTACAAGTACTAGTGTGAAGTTTCAAATAAATAACATGGCCAAGTGCAAGTCGGACCCGCACTCGTAGGGTTCCGTAACACAGTTAAGTATTCCATACCTATGATTTTTCGCAACTACAAAATTAACTTTGTTTTTCATAGTGTTTGTATGAAAAACAAAGTTATCTTTGCGGTCGCCATATCTCTAAAACTGCTGACTGTATCTCGTTCAAACTAATTTTCGTTGTTAGTTTTTATTGAGATCTATAGCATATATTTTTTTTAGATTTTTCACTCCCATACTTTAAAATTTAGAGGGGGGGGACACACATTTTACCACTTTAGACGCGCCTATATTTCAAATTTTTTTGATTGACTTTGAGAAAAAATGATTTTAGGAACCTCAATGTCATTTTTGAAGACCTATCCATAGACACTCCACACGTATAGGTTTGAAGAAAATTTTTTTGTTTGTTTCAGTTCCATGTATGGGAGATGCCCCCCCTTAAACTTTTATATTTTTTATTTTTGTATAAAAATCGGAAAGCGGCTCACAGAATACATATACCTACCAAGTTTCAATGCTTGTAGTCTTAATAGTTTCGGAATAAAATGGCTGTGACATACAGACAGACAGACAGACAGACAGACAGACAGATAGACAGACAGACATGACGAATCTATAAGGGTTCCGTTTTTTGCCATTCGGCTACGGAACCCTAAAAAGTCTATCTCATCTTGTTTCTCTACACAAACTGTGAACCCCCGTTTCATCCCTTTAAGGGGTGAATTTTGGAAAATCCTTTCTTAGCGGATACCCACGCCATAATAACTATCTGTGTGCCAAATTTTAGTGCAATCCGTTAAGTGGTTTGAGTTGTATGTTGATGGATCAGTCTGTTAGTAACGTCTGTCTGCCTTTTATATTTTGATTTTTATAGAAGAAGATAAAACTAGAACTACTGACTTGTACACGGTCATACATTGGACAAGGAGAAGTATGCGTTAAAAGCGATTTCGTTCTGAGAAGGGAAAACTAATTTATTTTATGATTCATAGAATAATAAGCCAATTTCCGTCCACGGCTGGACATATGGTACGCCATTGAGCTCGATTTTCATTTATTCGTTTCCAACCGCTGCCAGGATCCTGCCGCTCCATCTAGTTGGATTGGAGGGCGTCCTACACTACGTTTACCGAGCCGTGGTTTCCACTCTAGAACTCGTCTACCCCCGTGGTTATCGGTTCTACGACAGATGTGACCAGCTCACTGCCATTTCATCTTGCTAATCATTTGAGCTATGTCGTTAACTTTGGTTCTCTGACGGATGACTTCGTTTCGAATTCGATCCTTCAGAGAAACGCCGAGCATAGCCCTCTTCATAGCTCGCTGAGTGACTTTGAACTGGTGAACTAGTCGCACCGTCAGTGTCCACGTCTCAGCTTCGTAAGTAGTAACAGGTAGGACGCACTCGTTAAAAGGCTTTCGTCTTCAGGCTTTGTGGTATGGGCGATGTAAAGACTCGACGAAGTTTTCCGAATGCTGCACATCCCAACTGAACCTTCTGCGAGCTTTCTTCTCGAAGTTGTTTTTACCTAATTGCAAGGCTTGCTCAAGGTAGACGTGTACGTGAACAATTCCGAGAGGAACTCCATTTAGGGCAATCGGTACCAGAATAACATGTTCGTTAAACATGATCTTTCTTTGTCTTATCCAAGTTCATCCGGAGGCCGATACGTGCAGAAGAATCAGCAAGGGTGATCAGCATGTATTGCAAGTCCTGCACGGTGACAGCCATGATGACGATATGTTCCGCAAATTTCAAGTGTGTCGTTCCAATTCAGCGTTTTGAACATATCCTCTAGAGCGTTTTTGAACAATTTGGGGGAAATAACGTCCCCTTGTCTCACTCTTCGATAAGCGGATATGTTCAGTCTGCTGATTTTGTACTTGGAAGGTCATAGTCGCAGCGTCATATAGTCAGTCAACCTCAGAACACTTGGACATATCGCCAATCAACTTGGCACCGTTGCAGTGACTCCAGAACAGACCAGGTTTCAATGGAGTCAAAGGCTTTCTCATAGTCCACAAACGCTAAACACATGAGCTGGTTATACTCTTTCGTCTTCTGTATGACCTGCCACACTGTGTGAATGTAGTCTATGGTTCTGTATCCTCCTCTAAACTCAGCCTGCTTGGGGGGCTGAAATTCGTCAAACCTACGAGCGAGACGATTTGTGATGACTCTCGAAAACAGCTTATAGATATGGCTTAAAAGCGATATAGGTCAATACCTAGTTCTTCAAAAGGGTTTTGCCTCCCTTTTTGAACATAACAACGACACTCTTACTCCACTTCTTCCCGAGTTCTCCCCGAAAAAAGAACGGAATTAAAAATACGCTGAATCTGTAGTAGCGTAGGAGTTCCATCAGCTTTTAAGAGCTCTGTTGTAATTCCATCCTCTCCGGGGTTTTTCCGTTTTTAAGCTGTCTGAGAACCATCACAATTACATCTAGGCTGATTTCTGGCAAATCTTCGGTAAATGTGCGGGTTAGAGTGGCTCTAGGATCCTCAGAATCAGGTTAGGGAAGGGACGCTTGTGAGGTGTTTAATTAGCTGTAAAAGTCTTTTACTACCCTAAGAATCTCCGGCTTGGAACCAACGACAGTCCCGCTAGAAGTGGTCAACTTCGTCGGATGGCTTCGGACAAAGACTTTTGACCCCCGGTTTTGCTCGATCGCTTCTTTAATTGAGCGTGTGTTGGAGCTCCGAAGGTCACGTCATACTAGTCTAAAAAATTTTTTTTGTCTAGGGACCGTTGATCTGACAAAGTGACTGCAGGGTTTTCACGTCGCTTATGCATTAGCTGCAGAGAATCCTCTGAAAGCTTAGACTTCTTGCCGGCACCTCGCGTCTCACAGAATGTTGTCCCCTTCTCCCTGAGGATGCCTACCACATGGTCGAGATCCTGGTCAGCGTCAAAGTCTATTGTGGTTTCCAGTGCAGCAAATCGGCTCTCCAGTTTCAGTTGGAACGTTTCGGACCTAACCACAGATTGTAGCATATTGGGTCGAAGCGTGGACTTCATCAGGCGAACACATTCAAACTTGCTGTCGTTATCTAGAGAGCCTCGGACTAGTCAGTGATCACTGCCAGTTTTAAACCTAATGATCATTGAGACATCTCTTAATATGCGCTTTTTGTCTGTCATAATGAAGTCAATCTCGTTGTTAGTCATAGCGTCGGGGCTTTTCCACTTCCACTTCCGCTGAGGGTCTTTGGGAAAAAAGGAAATCATCAGAAAAAGCCCTTATTCTAGGAAGTTGACGAGCGAATTTGCCCCTTACGATTTCTGCTTCCCAACTACCCATTCGCCGCTTTCTTGTACTCCCACTTTAGCGTTGATATCTTCCATGAAAACGTTGAAGTTGGCCTTTTGGGTGGTGTGCAAGGCCTTGGAAATGTCCTCGTACATTTCCTCCACCTCATCGTCCGAGTTTGCCGTAGTCGGTGCGTATATACCTTGAGGGTATACCTCTCGATGAATTTGATCACAAGATACGCTACCCTTGTCACACTGGAGATTTCTAAAACGTTGTCGGAGAGGATCTTGTGGGCCAAAAACCCGACGCCACCTTGGGTTGGTTGTACTCCCTCTCTGAAATACATAAGTTTTTTTTTTTTATATAATTATATTTTATAGACTAGTGTTTGACCACTATCTACCACCACCAAGATGGCCTGATTCTGGGGTAACGGTGTCGTCCCCCGCTCATCAGGCTTCACATAACCCCTGAATATGCCATCTTATGTTTTTCAGCTTTTTTTTTAAATTAATTCTTAACAAATAAGATAGTGTTTGACCACTATCTACCACCACCAAGATGGCCTGATTCTGGGGTAACGGTGTCGTCCCCCGCTCATCAGACTTCACATAACCCCTGAATATGCCATCTTATGTTTTTCAGCTTTTTTTTTAAATTAATTCTTAACAAATAATTTACAAATTTTTATAACGTAAAGTACCAGTAAACCTTATTCAGGTTTGTCTAGGCACTAGGTCCTCTACCTATTATATTATAGTTTTCACGCGATACATTACATTATTATGTTGTCGTACATATTGATTATATATAACATTTATCACTTATAATGTTAGCAACAAGTAAATTATACTATTATTAGCTCTTCTTCTAGTAGTGCCCAGGTGCATCTAGCCGTAGCGTGCGTCCATTAAAGTAGCCAGTGTCAGTCGGTATTGGCGGCCAACCGTAGCCCGGGGATTCTTAGCTTCCCCTGCCCCGCCGTTACCGTAACCACCGCCTTGGTTGGTAGGGGTAGCGGGGCGACTGGGAAATGGGGGCCGTTGTATAGTTGTGCGTGCCATATAAGTTTTGCGCTGGGAAGTCTGGGTTGGTTGATCGCAGGACGTAGCTTCTTGCAACGGTGACGCTGCTGCCCGTAACCGGTCTGTGGTATTTAGCTACGCCATTATATGAAATGGTTATACCGCCATTTGTCGGTCGCCTGAGCCTCGTTCTTTGGTCAGCAGGATAAACCACGGGCAGGTGAGGTTGCCTGGGAGCACTTAGATGGTATGTGTTCTCCCTTACATCCCAATGATGATCCCATCCTATGATTCATATAGGGTTTGGACAATATGAATCAGGCACAGATGAATCAGGATTTAGCCAACAATCATGCATAACTCATCATACATACAGACTTCAGTGATTACATTTCTCTACACGAATCTATAACCCAAAAGCATAAAACGAAACTCAAATTAAAGTTTTAAAACAATAAAAATAATTTTATAATGTAGGCATTGTAATCAGTATGTCACCTGAACCAAGCACAGATTAATCAGACATTTACCTTCGTAACATCGGGTTCTAAGCCAACCAGGGGTACATTCATCTTATAGCTCGTTCGTTGCATGACTGGCTTTCCCCCGCACGTGAAGCCAGATTCTCATTATTGCGAGTTAATACCTGACCGAGTATGGTCAAGCGCAGCTTACGCCACATTAATCAGTATCATACGCCGGACACTTCTTTTTTATTTATTTATAAACACTAACGTAGATATAATTAAAACACATTTTTTTCTAAGAGAAGAATTCATTACCTTTCGATTAAATTTTAATTTATATTAAAGTATCAAAGGCTAAATACGACATCGACCATTTTGTTCCGGAAAATGGCAAACGGACGCGTTATATGAATCAGGAGAACAAACTTCAAATATTTTTATTTTGTGAGTACCAAATCAGCAAATATTTCAAAAATATAATTTGACGCAGTAAGGGTTAACGCTAAACTGTTAAAAAAAATTATACACCGTTTTGTTAGATGGTTTAAGAGATAACATCCTCAGACATTGAAATTTTGTTAAAGAATCACCCAAAAATGTTTTTTTGGGATGAACATTTCGTGCACTTTACGCTCTCCGCCGCGTACTGAATTCACCATACCTTATCATCTGTTGCTGACTAACTTGATTTACGGGAAATTGTTGCCATGCATTATACATATGTTAGCATGTTTTTTTATATTAATTACTTGTAACTTAAACTAATTGAATTTAGTTAAAAAGTTTATTTTAGGTTTTACATTTTTATACATCTAATACTATAAGAATCTATGTCCTGACATACTGACTAACTGACTGACCGACTGACAGACAACGCACAGCCTAAACCGCTGGTCGTAGAGACTTGAAATTTGAAGGGTATAATTGTCTTAGCACGTAAAGGTGTAAAGAAAGAATTTTCCAAAATTCACCCTTTTAGGGGATGAAATGGGGGTTCAAAGTTTGTATGGAGAAACAAGATTAGATAGTATTTTCTATTTGAAACTTCACACAAGTGTTTCAGTAGATAAATAAGAAAATACGTGTTTCAGGCTTTTTGAAATGCCACCCCTAAAAGGTGAAGTGGGGTAACAAAGTCTGAAATCAATATTGTTTTGGATTTCGCTTGCGCTGAAATTTGGCATGCAGATAGTTGTTTTGACGTATTTATCCGCTAATAAAAGATTTTTTAAATTCACTCTTTAAGGGGATGAAACGGGGGTTCAAAGTTTGTATGGAAAAACAAGATGATAGTCTTTTCTATTCGAAACTTCGCCCAAGTACTATGGAAAATAAATAAATAAACACGTGTTTCGGAATTTCTCGAAATGCCACCCCTAAAAGGGTGAAGTGTGGTAACAAAGTCTGAAATCAATATTGTTGCGGATTGCGCTGAAATTTGGCATGCAGATAGTTATTTTGACGTAGGTATCCGCTAAGAAAGGACTTTGCAAAATTAACTCCTAAAGGGGATGAAACGGGGGGTTTAAAGTTTGAACCGATTTGGCTTTTACTTCTTTTATGATAGAAAGCTTCTTACAAAATAAAAGTTTTAAGTAAATAAAAGAAGTCTTTATCGCCCGCGCTTCTAGTTTTAAATAAGGAGGCGGCAAAATTTGCCACCCAGGCGGGACAATCCCACGCTACGCTACTGAGCAAAAGGATACAGAATTTCAATTTGATCAGACCTAGGTCAATTATTATCTGTTCTATGCCTAGGTATGAAAGTTGATTTCATAGCGTCATCAACTAGAAAAAGCTTAAAACGGTTCAACTGATTTTCATGAATCAAAGCTAAAGACACTCTCAATTTAGTAAAATCAGTTCATCGGTTTTCTTTTTACGTCGGGGGACAAACAAGACAAGACAACAACTAAACTAAAGAAACAACCACGACCAATGCAACTTGGTCGAAACGTCGAGTAGATAAGATTTATGTTTTAGGCGCGATAAGTCCCGTATTTAAATATTTATAACTGGATATTTCGGTTTAATATTTCGGTTAAATATTCAGTTGGATATTTCAGTTACATTTCAGTTAAACATTTCGGTTAAAAATTTCAGTTAAATATTTCAGTTAAATATTCGGTTAAAGTATTTTAGTTAAATGTTTCAGTTAAATATTTCAGTTAAATATTTCGGTTAAATATTTCAGTTAAATATTTCTGTTAAATATTTCAGTTAAATATTTCGGTTAAATATTTCGGTTAAATATTTCAGTTAAATGTTTCGGTTAAATATTTCAGTTAAAAAGTTTCAATTAAAAAGTTTCAGATCAGTTGAAAGTTTCAGTTAAAAATTTCAGTTGAACATTTCAGTTAAACATTTCGGTTAAATGTTCGGTTAAGTGTTTCAGGTGGCTGGGAGTGGAGCTCGTGGTGCGTGCGGGTGCAGTGGGTGGCAGAGCATCGCAGGTCGTTGTCCCTGGTGCACGCGCCGACTTGCTGCGTCGCTGCCTTCCCTCGACGACGCTGCGACTGCCGGCTCCGTCGCTCCCAACTCAACAACACATCCATAGCGGACTACCAACTATTTCATGTTTCAGGTGGCTGGGAGTGGAGCTCGTGGTGCGTGCGGATGCAGTGGGTGGCAGAGCATCGCAGGTCGTTGTCCCTGGTGCACGCGCCGACTTGCTGCGTCGCTGCCTTCACTCGACGACGCTGCGACTGCCGACTCCGTCGCTCCCAACTCGTTTCAGTTTAATATTTCAGTTAGATATTTATGTTGAATGTTTTAGTTGAATATTTCAGTTGAGTGTTTTGGTTAAATATTACAGTTAAATATTTCAGTTAGATATTTTATTTATAACTATGTGTTCAAATCGCGAAAGTTTAAAGTTTACAATAAACTAAAGAAATTGGACGTGAAAAGGATGAATTCATACAGAATGTACCTACAGTTGAAATTGACGTGTGGTTTGTGGTGATTGGTGGATACATTATCAATTGATGTTTTTTAGGTTTCCCAAAACCAAAGAGTACCAACGGAACCCTATTACTGAGACTTTGCTGTCCATCCGTCCGTCTGTCTGCCTTTCACAGGGCTGTATCTCATATAGATACTTGAGATTTTAAATTTACAAGTATGTTATATACATGGTGCACTATATATAACAATAAATACTAATATACTGGCCAAGTGGAAGTCGGTCTTGCACTCGTAGGGTTCCGTACCAGAATACAATATTTTATAAGATCGAGCAAAAAATGCTTAAAAGATCTCTTTCCTTGTATACACCCTTTAACTTTTAATAAGAATGTTATTATTTTATTGTCAAGTCTTTAATTTTTATTTTTAGTATGTTACCTATTACGGCAGCCACAGATACAGACCTGTAAAAGGCGGACAGACGGACGGATGCACGGACAGCGAAGTCTCAGTATCTAATAGGATTTCGTTAGTACCCTTTGGATTCGGAACACTAAAAACAGAATAAAATTATTAATCCCCATAGAACATAGAGAGGGAAGTCTCCATACAAGAAACGTGATTATTTCGGCGTATTTTGCTTGATCTTAAGAACCATAATAAAAAAAGACTTTAAATATATAGTTTATACAGTATTACAATGGCTGCTATAAGATCAAATATGTAATAAACACTAAATTTAATTAAAAAATTAAATAAAAGAAACTTTTTTTTCAGCAAATTTTGTTCAATCGGAACAATACGTGTTCGAGTCCGACTCGCACTTGGTCAGTTTATTTATAACATTGCTTTATTCCTAAAAAGAAAATGTTAGTTTTTATTGAATACATTTTATAGTTGGGGTAGACTTGACAGGTGGAGCGACGATATGTGCGCAAAGCGGTGGGCAGTGACTAGAAAAGAACAACCGAAGATCGGGCTGTGGCGTATCTTGGGAGCGGCCTATGTCCAGCAGTGGACTGACACCGGCTGATTATGATGATGGTGATTTTAACAACATTTGAATAGAATAGAACAGAATGTTCTTTATTGCAGTAACTGTGTAAAGTAAGTACATGGGTACAAACAAGGTCATAGGTTAGATGCGTGTTTCAACAGTTTTTTCCCATTTTGGGCGTGTAATGTTTATGGTAAGTACAATTATTTTATTTTTAATAACTTGATAGGTACCAAATATTTTCTACTTGTTCTAATAACCTTATGTAGGTATACATATATATAACTACTTTTTACATTTCTTAATAACTTACTATTTATTTACTATTTATATCTATTTATAAATATTTATTTACTAACTATTTATGTAATGACAGGTATTTAATATGTTTTGAGATCGTAATATTCCTTTAGACTATAAAATGCTTTAGGTGTAATCCAGTCCTTTAGTACTTTTTTAAACGGTGTTTCGTTTAATAATTTTAGATGTAAGGGAAGATGATTGTATGCATTAATGCCACTTATATATACACTTTTGTGATACATTGAACTATTGTGGGATACATATATTATGTTTATACCTGCTACTTGACTACCTGCACGAACAGACTCCACATTGAAAAATATTCCTTATTATTTTTCACAAACATCAATATTTCCAAAATATAGAGACCAGTAACTGTTAGCAAGTTATAATTTGATATATAAGATTAGAAGTGCCCCGCGGCTTCGCCCGCGTTAAACACTTCTTTTGTTTACTTTTAATAATAATACTTTTAGTAGTACTTAGTAGTACTTTTTAATAGTAATACTTTTCTTTTGTAAAAACGATTCTATCATTAAATACGTCAAATAAGAATTAACCAAATCGGTTCACCCGTTTTTATGTTATCGCGTGACTAAGGCAATTCGGGATTCATATTTATAAAAACAGAGAACCCAAATTTTCAGACTTTGTTACCTACCCCATTTCAAAAAATCCAAAACACGTACTTTATCTCATCTTATTTCGCCATACAAATTTTGAATCCCCGTTCCGTATCCGGGAGGAAATTTTAGAAAATCCTTTCTGAGCGGATACCTACCTACGTCATAATAACTATCTGCATTCTGAATTTCAGCGCAATCCGAAACAATATTGATTTTTAAACTTCGTTGCCCCAGTTTATCCTCTTAGGGTGGCATTTTGAAAAAGTCTGAAACTCGTATTTTCTTATTTATTTACAGAAGTACTTGTGTTAAATGTTGAATAAAATGACTATCCAAACTTTGAACCCCCGCTTCATCCCCTTGAAGAGTGAATTTTGAAAAAATATTTCTTAGCGGATACCCAAGTCAAAATAACTATCTGCATGCCAAATTTTAGCGCAATCCGAAACAATATTGACTTTAGACTTTGTTGCCCAATTTCACCCTTTTAGGGGTGCAATTTCGAAAGAGCCTGAAACACCTATTTACTTACTTAAGTACTCGTGTTAAAATTCAAATATAAAATACTATCTAATCTTGTTTCTCCATACAAACTTTGAACCCCATTTCATCCCTTTCAGGGGTGCATTTTGGAAAATCCTATCTCAGAGGGAACTAACGTCGTAATAACTATCTGCATACAAAATTTCAGCGCAATCCAAAACAATATTGATTTTCACACTTTTGTTACCCCATTTCTTCACCCTCTTAAGGGGTGAAATTAAAATAAACTGGCCAAGTGCAAGCCGGACTCGCACTAGTAGGGTTCCGTACCACACTACAGTATTTTATAAGATCGAGCAAAAAATACCACTATCATTTTTCGCCAGCAAAAATAATAATTAATAAACATTTTATATCTTATAACGCCATCTATCGTTTAACAAAGGTGTTAGGGATAGACATTTTGATATAACGCCATCTATGGGACGTTTACCTAACTAAGCGTTCATAGATGGCGTGAAACGCCGAAAAAAACACGTTTCTTGTATGGGGGACCCTCTATTATTTTTAACTTTATTCTGTTATTAGTATTTGTTGTTATAGCGGCAACAGAAATACATCATCTGTGAAAATGTCAACTGTCTAACTATCACGGTTCATGAGATACAGCGTGGTGACAGACGGACAGATAGACAGACAGACAGACAAACAGACAGACAGACAGACAGACAGACAGACAGACAGACAGACCTGCGGAGTCTTAGTAATAGGGTCCCGTTTTACCCTTTGGGTACGGCACCCTAAAAAAACCTGAAACTCGTATTTACTTATTTTTTTACGCGAGCACTTGTATGAAGTTTCGAATAGAAAATACTATCTAATCTTGTTTCTCCATACAAACTTTGAACCCCCGTTTAATCCCTTTCAGGGGTGAATTTTGGAAAATCCTTTTTCAGAGGTAACTAACGTTGTACTAAGTATTTTCATGCCAAATTTCAGCGCAATCCGAAACAATATTGATTTTCACACTTTGTTACCCCATTTCACCCTCTTAGGGGTGAATTTTCAAAAAAAAACAGAAACAAGTATTTACTTATTTTGTTACTGAAGCACTTGTGTGAAGTTTTGGATAGAAATGACTATTTAATCTTGTTTCTCCATACAAACTTTGAACCCCCATTTCATCCCCTTAAGGGGCGAATTTTGGAAAATCGTTTCTTAGTACACCCCTACGTACTAAGACAAATATACCTTCCAAATTTAAGTCTCTACAAACAGCGGTTTAGGCTGTGCGTTGTCTGTCAGTCAGTCAGTCAGTCAGTCAGTCAGTATGTCAGGACAAAGATTCCCATAGTATTTGATAATTACAAATAATGTTATATTAACTATAATTATATATAACACGAGTAGCGGTTTAGGCTGTGCGTTGTCTGTCAGTCAGTCAGTCAGTATGTCAGGACATAGATTCTTATAGTATTAGATAATTTTTAGTCTTAGAAATTTTGTGTCATTTACTTCTTTTATTGAGTTTCCTTTATTATTTATATTATTTAGATTCAGTGGAACCATTTTGTAATTTCGAAATTGTAATGCATTAGTTATGTTGACTTTCAAATTGAGCGTATCTAACCAATTCTAGGGTTTTATTTCTCTTCGAATTTAATGCGATTGAAGTTTTTTTTTGGAATATAAATTGTAGCATCGTCTGAAAACATCACGCACGGATGTTTCGCTATAAGAGGCAGTTCATTGACATATTTTATTAAAAATAGTAGGGGCCCTAGTACACTGCTATTTTTTATTGAGATACCATGGTTTTTTCAATAGTTTTAGAACTTTTGTTGTAGGTTTCAATAATGATTACTGCTTGGGTTCTATTTTTAGGTATGAGTTGAGTAAGTTCAAAGCATTTCCCCTGCAGTATATCAGGAACTACACAATGAGATTGAGAGCTCGTTCCCACTCTAGGCCTAGCGTGCTTACCATCTTTGACCGCATCACCACTTACCAACAAGTGAGATACGGTGGTGGTATGGTCAAACGCTAGCCTATAAGGCCGGCCTCATACAGCTGGAATGTCTCTCTGAATTCATAATATGATTTTTTAGATTATGAATTTATCAGATCGATCTGTAGGAATGATACTGACGAGCGTTCTGAATTCCGGATCTGAATATTTAAGATTATGAATTCATAACGCGCGTAATTCCATACATTTGAATAGAGTGACACACACATACCGAAATCATATTATGATTTTTAGGGTTGCGTACCTCAAACGGTAAATAAACTGGCCAAGTGCAAGTCGGACTTGCACTCGTAGGGTTCCGTACCACACTACAGTATTTTATAAGATCGAGCAAAAAATACCACTATCATTTTTCGCCAGCAAAAATTAATAATTAATAAACATTTTATCAAAACAGAGTAGTAAGCCGCGTGCTTTTTCTTATAACGCCGTCTAACGTCTAACGCATGGTATCTAAGTGAAAGTTAACACAAAGGTGTTAGGGATCGGGACATCAATATAACGCCATCTATGGACGTTTACCTAAGCGTTCATAGATGACATTATATTAAAATTCCGAAAAAAAACGTTTCTTGTATGGGGACCCCCTATAATTTTAAACTTTATTCTGTTTTTAGTATTTTTTGGTATAGCGGCAACAGATATACATCATCTGTGAAAATTTCAACTGTCTAACTATCACGGTTCATGAGATACAGCCTGGTGACAGACGGACAGAGAGACAGACAGACAGACAGACAGACAGACGGACAGCGGAGTCTTAGTAATAGGGTCCCGTTTTACCCTTTGGGTACGGAACCCTAAAAAGGAACTCTCATATCACTTTCTTGACCGTCTGTCCGTCTTTCCGTCTGTCTGACTGTCCGTCTGTCTGCCCGTGTGTTACCACCGATTTTCTCTGGAATAGGTGGACCTAGCAAGTTGAAATTTATACCAAATACTGAAGTCTATAGTCCCTACTATGTGTATAAAAATCAAGGTCCTGCGTCAACACGATAAAAAGACATAGGCAAATTTAGATTTTCACGAAAACTTGTATGTACCAATATAACCTACTACTACAATATGAAATATTATGTTTCTTTGAAGTGTTTCACACTTTATTATTTTTTTTTTTTTGTAAATTGTTAAACCCAATCCAAAATTTCATCGTACCGACGGGACGCTCCGTTACTTAATTGGCAAAGCACCGGAACATACTACAATATGTACCTTAATGTTCGACTTTTTTAATTTTTTGATTTTTTTTTTACTTGTGCTGAAAGACTTTCCTTTTAACCAAAATTGACAATTCTAGGTCAACCGGAAGTACCCTAAGTTAAAGTCCCCATACATACACAGATGACGTCAATTAACATAGACCTCTGAGTTATATGAGCGCTTATATAATTTCGGGGTCTAGCTTACAATATTAATTCAATTAACTTAATTATTACAAGCGCTAGCCACTCATCTATTTGAAGTCGGTACCAGCCAAGTCTAATAGGTAGCAGATAGATACTACCTACAAGTATCTACTTACTTACTAAAGTCCCCGTCACGAGAAGCTATAAATTATGTAAACCAACATCTTTTACTAAGTAAACATTTTATACTGCGAGATAATTATAAATTGACCATATTCAATCGACATGAAATATAGA
This sequence comes from Cabera pusaria, assembly GCA_954871355.1. Classification (NCBI taxonomy): domain Eukaryota; kingdom Metazoa; phylum Arthropoda; class Insecta; order Lepidoptera; family Geometridae; genus Cabera; species Cabera pusaria. The sequence continues at coordinate 22,202,864 of OX940887.1, forward strand.
CGGGTTATATGAAAGTAACTACCTATTTAATTTAGTCGGATCATATTTTAACGACGCAAAGCGCTATCGTTTGTGTTTCTTGGTACCGGACGCAGGGATTGTAAACTATCGGGATGCCATTTTGAAATAAACGCGTCATTCGAGTTTCGAATGCGTATGAGTGATACATGTCACTGATTCTGACACAGAAATGGAAACACCTGAATCTGACGAATAATTATTCTTAAATAATATATGTTAATTAATATTTGTTACTTAATAATTTATTAAATCTTAAACAAATTCATTTTTTTTGTTGGTCCAAATGTCGTGAACTCCTGAACACTTGTTTACATAATTTATAGCTTCTCGTGACGGGGACTTTACATACATAGTTCGCTCTCGCTGTTATGTGGTACCGACTCTCCTTTACTCTGTTCACATTAAAAGGATGAATCCAGTATTTGCGTTTCTTTTTTTTATTGTATATAGCCAAAAGTAGTGAGATTAATATTAATTCCTCTTCCATAATAGACGTCTGTATATGCTGCGATCCACGAGACTACTGATCATTGATCAATCTGAATTTTTAAGATATGTGTGAGGCAAGGTGCCGGAATTAAGATTATAAATTCAGAATATGAATTCAGAGAGACATTCCGGCTGTAAGAGGCCGGCCTAAGAAACAGAACAGAGAACAGAAAAAAAAACACAATTAAAATCTTTTGTCTAATCAAGCATCAGAGTGATGCCAGTTCTATTTTGATTAAAGTTTTAGTATTTTGAATTTTTATTTAGTAAGTATTAGTATTTGTTTTTGTGTTTGAAGTTATATATTGGTATTTCTTTAGGGTAAGTACATGTTGAGATTGAAATGTAATTCACAAAAAAAGTATTTCATCAACACCGATACTGATACAATAGGCAGCTATTAAGTCCAAGTGACCTGTGCAACCATACCCACTTATGAGTGAGACATAAAAGTCTCATTAGTTCGGTTAACCGGACTTTTTTTTCTTTATGGTAAAAGGTAAGAGGACAATCACGACGCTCGCCTGATGGTAAACGATGAAGTCTACCTATAACAGATACAGCGGCATGCCAAATTCTGGACTGCCAGAATTTTGCATGTCACTGCACTACGCCTGTTACCTTGAGACATTAAAATGTCGATTCTCACATACCCTGTAATTTTGACACCTTGCCAATTGTATTGTAACAACCCCCCGGTGAACTTTGTTTTTTTTATATTTTTATTTTGACGCGACTAACTTGTTTTCTTCACTTTATTAATGATACTGAAATACTGGAATATTAATATATTAGAATATTTAATATTGAAATATTAATCGGACTGGACTAAAATATTGGCCATTTGTAATCGTCTAGTTAGTGGGACCATTGTGAACCGTTGATGTAACCTAAATCCTTTTCGGGGAATCTTAAGACAGTTCCTTTCTTTACAATCCTAGGTAAATAATTATTTGTGTAAGTATCCCTAATAGCGTAACTCTATCGAAAGTAGTAATATCGTATAACATTACACAGAACACATTCAAAACTTCATCTCGTATGAAAAAATATTGGTAATTAAAATATAGCTGCAGATTTTATTGAGAATCAGTTATTAATAGTATTTTAAGAAAAGGGATATACAGAATATTTAATATAATGATATATATTTATTATATATAATAATTTATATTCATAGTAGTGGTAGAGGAAAAGAAGTCTATTAAGCAACCAATATTGATGAAATTTCGTCGATATCTCGGAAAATAGGTCTCATAAAATTATGGTAAATAGGGGTGATTAGGGTGACTCGGATGGCTATGGATGAATGGTGTCGCGCCCCTCCCCGCGCAACACTGTATTACCGGCTTCCTGACTGGACTAATTCCACCTCAATGTAAGAGGCATCCATCCATGTATCACGAGATCACTCCCTCTGCAAACTATGATGAGTTGAGTGATCCCTACCACTCGTGAAAACATGACTTCGATTTCCTTATCGCAGTGGCGACAGGAAACAAACCCAGGGTTTCCCGGTTGTCCTAATGTACTTCAGTAAGTCAGTCTGGTATTGCAGATTTAATCAAATTAATATTAAAATATTGTTAACTATTTAAACTGCGTCACAACGAAAAAGTAGTAGAGGACTTATTTTTTTATCAAAGGTTGTGTCTGAGTCTGTCCGTCAGTATAGCTATCACTCCATCATACTCGCATTCCAACCAAACCTCGCGTACTCCGAAGGATCGAGTGGCCGATGGATGAGGCGGATGGCCTCTCTATGATCACAGCAAGTACCTCATTCATACATCACGCTAGGGTTCATGCGGATATTACTCACTCCTGCTACTTAAGAGTGAATATTATCCTATCGGTTTTCCTACCTATACTACCTACAATTCTTTCTGCTGCCTATTCCTACCTAATCTATATTCGATCCTAACCAAACCCGCACCGTAATTACCGTAAGTATTATTCAAACAAAGGAATAACTCAATGAGCCAGGTTAAGTCGTAGTTATTGTTATAGTTAATGAAGATTTTCTGCAATACTGGAGCAGCCAAGTAGGCTAGGTTCGCCTGCATTAAAGTTGAATTTATTTCTCCACTCCGGAACGACCCAGTGGTTCAAGTTCACTTTATTCTCGTAGCTGATGATGATATCGTTGCGTGGTCGTCATGTTAGAGGCTAGAGGAAACTAACTATTCATTCAGCTTCAAACAAGTTTCCCCCGGGTTGGGCCACCCATAGCATAACACAGACTTCCACGGTCCCCGCAGGGAAGGTAATTCTCGAACATGTAGTAATAAGTAAATCTTTTCTCACTGAATTATTCCGCAGGATATATTTGCTTGGCTTGAAGTTACGTTGCGTGCTCATCTACGTCACTAACTAGAGGAAACTCTGGCTATTCATTCAGCTTACGGGTCTCCCCAGGGTTGTGCCACCCTTAGTGTGACGTAAACTTCCACGGTCCCCGTAGGGAAAATAAGTCTCAAACAGATAACAGGCGGTGAACCCATGCCAGATTAACAGCTCCAACAAAGTAAACGAGTCCCGTAGGAAAATCAATCTCGAACATTATTAACAAGTGAATCTTTCTCACTAAGTTATTCCAGTGAAACAGGTACATGAATAGTATTAAAGATGCCGATGCATGTTTATTTATGTCAGGGTTGCTACCCTTAGCTTAACATAAACATCCCATGACCCCGTAGGGAAACAAATCTCGATCAAGTAAGTTAGTTGTATGAATATTGTAAGTTAATCTTTAATGAAGTGTAATGCAGTTAAAGCGCCGCAGTATTAATTCCGCATTATATTATTAGCCGCAGTCACGCACTTGACTGCTTAATAAAGTTACTACATATTTTGAAGAATAGATACAAATAAAATAACAACGCAAAACTAACGCCGATAAAAAAATTATGGAAGGATTTCCATACGAGAGTTTATAATTAAATGTTTGTAAATCCGACAGACACTTGACCATTTCGTTAAAGTTACTTTTTTCAAGTTTAATTACAAGTAAAATAAGAACACGAGACCAACACTGGTAATAAAAGTAATCTAAAATTACTAGTTTTGTAAATCCGACACGCACTTGACCGTTTATATTAAGGTAACTATTTTGAAGTGTAATTATTATAAATGAAATAAGAACGCGATATAAAATACCGATAAAACACCGATAAGAAAAGTAATATAAAATAACTAGGTTTGTAAATCAAACACGCACTTGACCGTTTATATTAAGGGCACTATTTTGAAATTAAATTATAAATGAAATAAAAACGCGAATCTATCACCGATAAGAAAAGTAAGATAAATTACTAGGTTCGTAAATCCGACACGCACTTGACTGTTTATATTAAGGTAACTATTTTGAAGTTTAATTATTATAAATGAAATAAGAACGCGAATAAAACACCGATAAGAAAAGTAATATAAAATAATTAGGTTTGTAAATCAGACACGCACTTGACCGTTTATATTAAGGTTACTGTTGAGGTTTACTTATAAATAAAATAAGAACGCGAATCTAACACCGATAAGAAAAGTAATGTAAAATTACTAGGTTTGTAAATCAGACACGCACTTGACCGTTTATATTAAGGTTACTATTTTGTGGTTTGATTATAAATGAAATAAGAACGCGAATCTAACACCGATAAGAAAAGTAATGTAAAATTACTGGGTTTGTAAATCAGACACGTACTTGACCGTTAATATTAAGGTTACTATTTAGTGGTTTAATTATAAATGAAATAAGAACGCGAATCTAACACCGATAAGAAAGTAACAAAATAATTTTCACACGAGATTTTTTACAACTTATTATTTGTACATCCGACACGCACTTGGCCGACTAAAGTTTAAATTAACTATAAACAGCAGTAACGCAGTGACATGAACTTGTTTATCTACCTTCGAATTTTGATACACCTATATACCATACACATTTTGAGAACCCCATTGAAGCTTTGAATCCAGGGTGATGCCCAAGAATGTTGTGGATTCAACAAGTTCTAATGGTTCATCATTTATTAATATACTTCTATTTAGGATACCCTTTTTTACATTTGGTAGAGAGAAATTAATACATTTAGTTTTTTTGCGTTTAACAATAAGTTATTGGTTGTAAACCAATTCAGAACCTGTGTTATTGATTTGTTTACATCGTCAAAGTTAGGTGTAGTCCTATCTATTTTGAATATCAAGGAAGTATCATCTGCGAACAAAACAATATCACATAGGTTCTGTACGAATGACGGTAAATCATTGATATAAACTAGAAATAAAAAAGGTCCTAGGATCGATCCCTGCGGGACTCCCATTTTTATGAGGGATCCAGATGACCTGACGCCATTGACTTCAACCATCTGTGTTCTGTTACAGAGGTATGATGATACCAGATCAAGTGCCTTACCTTCAACACCGTAGTATTTTAATTTGTAAATTAGTGTTTCATGACAGACACAATCAAATGCTTTTGATAGGTCACAGAACACGCCAATAGCATCTTGTGCTTTCTCCCATGCATCAAATATATGTTTAAGAAGACCTATTCCTGCATCAGTAGTAGAACGCCCTTTAGTAAATCCAAATTGTTTGCTATTTAAAAGATCATTCATGTTAAAATGTGTTAAAAGCTGGTCTAATATTACTTTTTCAAAAATTTTACTCAATGCCGGTAGTATAGAGATTGGTCTATAGTTAGATGGATCATTTTTGTTTACTGATTTGAATAAAGGAATCAATTTACTTTTTTTCATTAAATCCGGGAAGACACCTTGATCAACGCATCTGTTAAAAATAAAAGCTAAGTATGGGCTAATAACAGTAATAATGTAACTGAGAACTGTGGTTGACATTCCCCACAGGTCCTCGGTTTTCTTTTGTTTGAGCATTTTAAATGTTTTCACAATTGAGTCTGCAGTTACGTGTTTGAACTGGAACAAGGTATCACATTTATTTACACACTTTGATAATATAGAATAAGCATCAGCGGGACTAGAATTTATGGACTGAGTGGTAGTAATGGGTACTTGAGAGAAGAACTCATCAAATGTATTGGCAACCTCATTACTATCCATGATTAATTTATTGTTAATTTTTAAGATGATCTTACTGTCTCTTTGTTTTATTTTTCCAGTTTCAGTATTGATGATTTTCCATGTTGTTTTTATTTTATCATCAGCATGCTTAATTTTTCTACTAAAATGCAAAGATTTTGCTGTCTGACAAACCACTTTAAAAGTTTTGGAATATAGTTTTAAGTGATTTATGAATTTAGTATTGTGTAAATTAATTTGTTTTTGTGAGTATAAGTTGTACAAATTATTTCTACTTTTGTAAATACCAGGAGTAGCCCAGTCATCGAACCGAATTTTCCCAGCTCTTGTAATAGTTTTAAATTTAAAAATATTATTGAACTCTGCACCCAACATTTGAGATAAAGTGCTGCATAGGTCATCGGGATCCTCAGAAAATATTAGGTTCATTAGTTGCTTGTCAATGATATCCACAAACTGTTCAACCCGATTGGTTGTAATGGGCCTGTATGTGTATTCTTGACCTTTGGTGGATGTTTTACATGAAAATGTGGCACTCTGTCCCAGATGGTCGGAGCCAAGTTTATCAAAGATTGCAATTTTCTCAGGTTCACAGTTGCAAAACACATTGTCCAAGCAGGTTGCTGATGAGCTAGTGATTCTAGTCGGCTGGTTAAAAAGATGCTTTAAATTGAAGCTAAGAAATAAATTTTTTAACTTATCACTGAGCGGTGACTGCTCAATTAAATTAACATTAAAGTCACCGCAAACTATCAAAGATTTCGGGGTGTTGAAGACTTTCATCATGACTTCTTCCATAATTGTCTCAAACATTTTATAATCAGCCGATGGAGGTCTGTATACACAGATGACTATATGTTGCCCCAGCTCTATACAAGATAATTCAATACATGGTTCAACAGACAAAGCTACAATGTCTTTACGCTCCTTAAAATTACAATTTTCAGATACATATATAAGTGAGCCACCGCGAATTGCCTTCTGTCTAATAAATGTGCTTGCAATTGTATAATTTCTGATTATTGGTAACAAAGTACCTTTCACAAACCAGTGTTCAGTAATACACATATCAACTTTATAAAAGTCGAGAAATAATTCTAATTCTAAGGCTTTGCTGGAGAGGCCTTGTATATTTTGATGGAAAATGTTGATTAAGTCTGGCCTCCCCATTGTCCTAAGCGTTAGTTTAAACTAACTTTGTCAACTACACTACAATTACCCCGCATAGTAACACCACTACATTGGAGGTTGTCTGTGTGATCCGCTACAACATGTAAAACTGGATCATATATATTGAATGCTAATAACTTAGCAATGGTCGAGATGTCAGTCTTTTTGAGATACAAAGTATCCTTTGTCAATAAAAGCTTACTCATAAATGTATTACATTCGAAATACAAAAAGTCGCTCAGGCGACATGTCTGATTATATAATGTCAAATTTAATTTATGTATATGATTATTGATATTGACAGTACTACTCCTGTGTTTTAAGTATGGAAATGAGCACACTATTATTTTACTGATACCTTTGCTGGCAAATTTCTACAAAGTTTGAATATGAAATATTTGAAACTCTACACGCACTTAAACTGATTTTATGATTAACTACTATTAAATCTAGATCGGCAGAGAATCTTAGCGAAGTTAAGAGTGATGACGCATTTGTTATAAGATTTTACACGGAGATTTAATATGAAACGTTTTATATTTGCAATATTTTAAACGAAGCAATGTTTAGATACAAAAATTGAGATTCTATTAATGCGAGACTACCGGCAAAAGGTTTATTACTTAGTTGCAATCACAAACACAAATAGGTTTAGAACGGACGTTTAGGAATTCACAACACGCACTTTTTACACACTTTTAACACAGGCACAGTGATTTTGACTACGAATATTTATAAAACGTGACGCTTGGTTATTTACAACACGTACTTGATCGCAAAGCTTGAAAAGTTTACCCTCAACTAATCTCAAATTACTAATAACGTAGCTACACCGATTTTAGTTAATGGAACGCGCCAAAGTGCGTCTACTACACACAGAAGTTCGTAGAAAAATAATAAAATGTCTACATACCGCCCCGACTTGTTAAACAAGCCGCACGAAACCCAATATAGGAATCTAGTTCTAAATCTAGCTCCCTATGATTCAATACCTAACAATCCCCAAAACCCTACATCCCTACTTCCCTAGCACCCTAACCCTATCATATTTTGAAGAAATATATAAATATATAGATAAAACAGGAAGCCTGGTGCCATGAGACCTAAGACACCAGACGGAGGAGGTTAGGAATAAAAGGATGGCACGATTTTCTCACGCCAATGACGCAGGCTCACGCCATTGATCACAGAAGGTGATGCTGCTAGGAATCTTGGCTACGTGAGAGGAAAAGGTAAGAGGTAAACCTACCCCATCACAGCGGACTAATACTGGACAGGGCTCCAGACCACCAGCGGCGGCTAGCGATCCGGATAGCGGTTGAGGTAACACGACGTAGGTAGGATGTGCACATTTTAAGGACGTGTACACGCAGGATCCTTACGCTGTGACTCGGACTCTCGTCACCAATCACCCGAAAGTGACGGCATATTAGTCTAAGCCACGTAAGTTGGAAAAAGGGGGAACACGTTGTACCCTGCCCAGCGGAAAGATGTTGTCAGGGCGGCAACTTCACTGCCTCTTCTTACTTGCTGACTACTTCTTTCTTGATTGAAAATCCGGGACTGAATAATCATTTCATAGCCGAGTACCCCCTTTTATAACCTTACCTACACCTACATAACTATCTCTACATATATCTCCATCGTACGATTTTACAAATTACCAACCTCAAGGAAAATTGGCGGCAACAGGAACATTATTTTACATTTGGCCATAGAGAACTCTTTTCATACTACATACATACAACGGGTAGATATCACTGTTTTTCAAGAGGTTGTCAGTAGACAACCTCTTGAAAAACAGTGATATCTACCCGTTATTATTTTTAATTGTAAAAGAAGGTAATCAGATGTAAACATTGCTCTATTATTGACCATAGTATAAAGCAAATCGAGATGAAACAATTTGCGTTACGATATTCTTTTTAGAAATAATCTTGTAACATTGTTTTATCATTGATAAACCGATTAGTTTTACTAAGATGTAATCTAAAATCAAATATATATTGTTTGTTCGAATTGTGACAGCGTGTTTAAGTTAAATTATCTACAACTGAATATTAACAAAGTTTGAGCGTCTAGAAGAAAAATACTACAGAGAGCGAACTGAAGTCAGCGAGAGTTATCTGTCTGTAGACTTAATTATTTTAATAACATTTTATTTCCGATTAAATCTACTAGATGGCGCAGATACCTTATTTTCGCGGAAAGACAAATTAATTAGATTTATTTTCAAAATATACTAAAAGATGTTGGAAGGAGAGATGATACCAGCGAAACACGCTGGTGTTTCGTTACACATTTCAACCGAAAAACATCACGGCTGAAGATAATTGACACAGTGGTGGTACCGCCCCAGGCGGACTTGCAGTCCTACCACTACAAAAATAACAATAACCGAAGGTGGTCATATTTCTAGTACTAGACTAAGGATAAGGTCTAAGGATCCCTAAAATGATCGTTCTACTTATGAAACTTTTACCAATGTAGGTATACCTGCTACTGATCTACGGGAATATCCATTTATTATGTCTGTCGGTAGGTTAAGATATTGTTATTGTTTTACCCTATAAACATTGCGCATTGGGCAAATGGGCTTTATGCAAAATGCAAATGCTACATAAGTAATAATTACTTATGTAGCATTTTCAGGGTTAAGCACTTAATTTAATATTATACTTTACTAATAAATTAAATAATTGGCCTTTAATTAATATGAATTACCTACCTATTGAATATTAGCTAGGTACTCCGCTCTAATGTGGATAACACAATCTAGTAGTTTTTGCAATATTTCATAATTATACCTACTACATATGAATAATTGTAATAACAATTATCTCTGGGAGGAAAACAATGAGAGTTACCCACACTAGCATGCTGCAACAGTTGGTATGGTATTGTGTTTTATAGGATTGCGTTTGCGTGGAAGCGGACGCGGAGACTGGCGTCAGCGCAGCAAGGAAGGCTGTCGAGCTGTAGCGACTAGTAAGCACAGAATACCTACTAAATACTCACAGGGAGCTAGCGAGCGACTGAAGCGAGCGAGCGCTAAGCGGCGAGGTAGCGAGCAGGGCAGCCTGCGGAGCCCGACGCAGGCGCAGGGGCGCGGGGGCTCAGTGCCGTTACGTGGAGCGCGCGGCTGTGGTGCCACGACGCGGACGTGCTTCACTCAGTTCGTGCGCGAAAGTCGTTACCTGCGTCACTCGATTACATTTCCCCACACGCGAACACCATTGCTCCCCAACGATTAGGTGAAACCGTTTAATTTGCCTGGTGAAAACCGTCCGAGTTTGTCGTTTAGTGGTGGAGTACACGAACCTTCAGCGATCCGCGATACAACCTTGTGAAGTAGTGAGAAAGCGTGTGACGTCAGAGAGACCGGCCGAACCGATCATATGTTGAATTGGACGCGGATGCAGTGATGGAATGTGGCTTGTTGTTATGGTGACGTGAAATGGTGCAGTGCCTCGGATTACCTGGTGTGTGACCACGACGCCGCCGGAGCGCGGTTCCACCACGGGAACCATGCGTAGAAAAAGATGAGCCAGGATGCTGAGAGCTTGGTAATATCATTTCTATTTTGCTACACATTTTTCTTTGAACCTACTAACACTTAATCACAGCACCGTTTTGTTAGAGTATTACGACTCAAGCACTGTCACCAGTTAACATCAGTTTTTGTCCACCGTTAACCGATTGAACCGAGACAATGATATCATCTCGAGTCTATCTAACCACGGATCTGTATAGATCCGATTTTCGGATTGTCTATTTTTATTGATGATCATTTATGTAAACTCCGTGAGATGTGTGGCTTGTGGCACCTACGTCTCACTGGTGACGTTCAAGGCTAGCTGTGCCGAAATATATGTACATACATATATCTAATTTGTATTTGGATAACTAAACAGGAAAATATGCGTTAGTTTAGAATATGTTATGTATTTGTCAGACCGATCCGCACGTAGAAGGAAAATGGACAAACATAACAAGGATTGGACTTATAATCGAGCTGCTCATCTAAGCAATTGTTTTGGTTACAAATGCCCAACCTTCAGCTGATTTGTCTTACGAGACTGTTTTGTTCATATGTATTCTTAAGTCCTTGATGCCTTCGAGTCAAAGGAATTAACCATTTACCTCGAATACAGATACTATGCTAGATATAACTAGATATAAAGTAATATGGTACTTTCGAGAAAATATTGGCTCAGTTTGGAAAGGTCGATGAGCGATGCGTGTGATTCATTTTGCCCACGCTCACATTAAGTGATTCGTTTTACATTAAAAATAATCGAAAACATTCCAATATCATAGTCGATTTGTGTAAACTGCCTTATGTAGATATATATATTCGTTTCTTTACACAAATGTGAATATTCTATTCATATTTGTGTAAAGAACCGAATACAAATCAATAAACCATTTGCTTCAATATAATTATACATCAATAAACATATGAAGGACAACAACACATTGTTGTGTTGTTGTTTGGCTATTCATACGTGGCTTCATCATCGTGTAATACAATCAAATTGTTTACGCAGGTGAGTGCAAAATATGCGAGTTAAGCAGAGTTGCAATTGCATACGAGTAATGTGTGGAAAGGTTCATTTTCACTAAGAATTACTTGAATGAGACCAGAATAACCAGTGATTCTAATCGGAAAGGTTGCCGCGACCAAATAGCTCACAGATTAATTTTAAATTTAAAAGTCGGATGTATCTGATTTAATTTAGAATTCCTATACAGGGCCCCTAGACAAAATCCAATTTCTGTTTTCATTCACGCTAACGCAAGTTCAAAATGTATGGAATGACAGTTATGTTTCCGCAACAAAGATGTAATTCCCATACATTTTGTAGTTGCGTTAGCGTGAAAGTGAACAAAAATTGGATTTTGTCTTGGGGGGCAGGTAAGAATATCGTGAGAAAACAGCCTTAAAACATTACACTACATTACACACCTTGCTTACTCGTACGTAAGCACCTTTTGCGATGAGTCTGAGTTATGTTTCGTTATCGTCATGGCATACATTTTCGTAATAAGCGCTCTGGCATATAAATTTTTCTTTTCTTTTTATTCATAGCTTAGCGGTTGACCACTATCTCACTGTGACGATATGATCGTTAATGTAGCGCGCCTGCTAAGAATCACCTTTTTTACCTTTTCTGTATTATATTATATATTTAATATTCGAGAATATCTTCATGTGTAAAACTACGTTTATGTGCTAGAACTTAGCTCGTTACGGCTGTAGGCTCAGAGTGTTGAAAGCCCCGTGGGACCAGACCAGCATTCGCTTTACGTAAATACGTTCTAATTTCTATACTATTGTATTGCTTTGATATGCAGTACTTACACACTTCGTAATGATATAACACCGCTTATAACATTTAGGTATGTATCGAGCGCATACCGAGAATTCTTATTTTAAATACGGTTACCTAAGAACAAGTATCTGTTTCTTAACTTAAGATTTGACATTATTATACCACACGCCTTTTACTAAATTAAAATGTTAACATTTCAAAATTGTTAAAAGTGGGCATATTATATGTTAATAGATATAACGAGTACGATGATACATAGGTACCTGTAAGATAGTGAGTAAGTGACAGTCAGTAGAGTAAAAATTGTTTTTTGAAAGCCGTCACTCGGTGATCTTTAGCACAATCCAAAACCATGTAGATGAACCCTTGATTGATCACTTAAATTACTTATTTGATCTACATTTGATTCCTGAATTTGGCCATCACAGGAAATACAACACCACGCGAGGCTATTATAAAGATTAGAAACCCTTGTGGCCATATGCTTATATGCATTGTTGGGGGGCTGTACAGTTGCTCAAACCATTTCATATCAAAATAAGTTTAGCTTTAATGTTTATATCTGGTATTGTTTTCTAATTTCAATTATATATTTTAAATTAAGAATAATTAAGATAGTTTAAAAGCTAAAATAACCCACTTCCATGCCCCGCGAGTCAATTTTAGTAGCAAATTTTACGTTTATCGTCATATCACTGGAGATACTTATCTGATCTCAATGAAATTACAATGGGACCACTTCGAAAACGTACCCTTTCGAATAAAAAAAGAATCATTCAAATCGCTTCACAATTGACGGAGTAATCGCGTAACATACAAACAAAAAAAATCTTACAGACGAATTGAGAACCTCCTTCTTTTTGGGAAGTCGGTTGAAAACAAATTAAATTTGATTTTAATATTTCCTTTATTTTAATGTTATATTGCTAGCGTAAATAAAGGCTTGATGAATAATGATCATCCACTTCACATTTCTACTTAATATATTGTCATACACGATAAGCCCGCGATTAGATTTTCGACGTGAGTAAAATACGTAAGAACTATTTCCCCAGTGACAAGGCGGTTTAAAATTTAGCTCACCTGCTGAGAAGGAACACATTTACTTGCAAATTGAAGATCACTCAATGGTTACGTCGGAAAATCCAGTCTCAGGCAGGCAAAATTCCATTTCTAATTTCCTTATAAAACGTGTTATTTATGATTTTAGCATGAATTTTCATGGTTAACTTGTTGTGCGTGTACAATTCGACAGTCGCATTATTCCGTAGAAAGTGAAACGGCCGGACCTTTAGTAGCCACTTTCACGTTACACTGCACATTACGGTACGGAACAAGATAGAGAACCTTAAACGTCAAAGTAACACTTAAAGCAAGTGCTACTTATCTTAGTACTACTCTTTCTACTACTTAAACCTGTTGAAATCGGAAAGATTAACATCGAAAAAGAAATTCGTGTTCCAGTGGTTTGCTCATAATGGATTTCCTATCAAAAACATTATGTGCGCTTTTCACAGCGGCCCTCCGGTGAAGGATAAACATCGTTCGGAAACCAATAGCCCCCAGCATGGTGGTAGGACACTATCTAGTGTCCGCCTGGCCAGCTACCACTCTCAAGTTAGAAAATCTGTCGCTAAACATCTAATGTGTTCCGGCAGCTATCCTTGAGAGCCAGTTCCATTCTAGGCCTAACGTGCTTACCATCTTTGACCGCATCATCATTTACGAACAGGTGGTCAAATGCTAGCCTTTAAGATATAAAAAAAAGTCGGCATATGAGCAAAGAAAACTAGCTATTCTGTAATTCTGTCTTTATTCATTAGCTTATATAAGTTACATAAACTTTATTTATTATAATTTAAGATTGTTTAAAAAACTAAAAAAAACGACTTCAAATTCTGCGCTGAAATCAAATCTTTCGAGGTGTTTATCTCTATGATCTGAATATACTCATCAGATCTTTACGAAATTTAAATGAAAAGATTTCGAAATTAACCTAAAAAAAATGCAAAAGCGTTCCTTTTTAACCGACTTCAAAAAAGGAGGTTTGTTGGCGGATAACTTCGTCCTTTATTAATCAATTTTGATGATTCTTTTTTTTTGTTGGACAAGAGATATGGGGTATCTCCTTTACAGCAAAAAAAAGGGTGGTACCATAATTACATCGAGATCTGATAAGTATCTCCAGAGATATGGAGATAAACACCTGAAACTTGGTACTAAAAATTAATAGCGCAGCATTTGAAGTCAGTTCTTTTAGTTTTTTTTAACGATCTCATTCCTTTTGAAGTAAGGAACCCCAATTCCGTACTTCAAAAGGAAAAAATGGAACGCTTATAGGATTACTCTGTTGTTCCTCTGTCTGTGTATTATCTGTCTGTCAAGACATTTTTTTTTTGACATATTTTTAGGGTTCCGTACCCAAAGGGTAAAACGGGACCCTATTACTAAGACTCCGCTGTCCGTCTGTCTGTCTGTCTGTCTGTCTGTCTGTCCGTCTGTCACCAGGGTGTATCTCATGAACCGTGATAGTTCGACAGTTGAAATGTTCACAGATGATGTATTTCTGTTGCCGCTATAACAACAAATACTAAAAGCAGAATAAAATTAAAAATAATAGAGGGTCCCCATACAAGAAACGTGTTTTTTTCGGCATTTCACGCCATCTATGAACGCTTAGTTCGGTAAACGTCCCATAGATGGCGTTATATTGAAATGTCGATCCCAGCCACCTTTGTTAGAGGTTAGATGGCGTTATAAGAAATAAAATTAATTATAATTTTTTGCTGGCGAAAAATGATAGTGATATTTTTTGCTCGATCAAATAAAATACTGTAGTGTGGTACGGAACCCTACGAGTGCGAGGCCGACTTGCACTTGGCCAGTTTATTCTCAGTACTCGTAGTGGTTTTAATATACTCAGATCATTAGATCTTTCAGACGGAATTTCTTTCAGATGTGAAAATATGATCATTTAAGTTTTGTAAAATGAACGAAATAGTACTTGAAACCGTGGGTCGACACTAGTGTTAGTATTCTTGCTTGAATAATACATAAGAGCTTTATATTTCATTATTTAATCACTATAATTTCCTGCTATTTCAATAAGTGAAGCTTTCATAGCTTCGCTTATTTTGCACTTTTGTACTAAAACACACCTGTTTTAAATTAGTACATAAGTTAATCCTAACTTCCTAACTAATATTATAAATGCGAAAGTAACTCTGTCTGTCTGTCTGTCTGTCTGTGTCACTTTCACGCCAAAACCACTGAACCGATTTAAATGAAATTTGGTACACAGATAGTCTAGAGCCTGAGAAAGGACATAGGCTACTTTTTAATGCGAAAAGAGGTTTGTAAGGGGTTGAAAGGGGGTATGAAAATTTGTATGGAAGTATCGTCATTTTAGGAGCTAGAAGCTTGAAACTTATTTTTTAGGCTTTTTATAAATAAATATGACGTAAAATAACAATAGGGGATGAAAATTTGTATGGAAATATGTAAGGTTTATGTTAATGTTCTACTGAACCGATTTAAATGGAATTAAATAAACA
Organism: Cabera pusaria; assembly: GCA_954871355.1. Lineage (NCBI taxonomy): Eukaryota > Metazoa > Arthropoda > Insecta > Lepidoptera > Geometridae > Cabera > Cabera pusaria. The sequence goes on from OX940887.1 coordinate 22,218,491, forward strand.
GATAGTCTAGAGCCCGATAAAGGACATAAGCTACTTTTTAATGCGAAAAGAGGGTTGAAAGCGGGGATGAAATGTTGTATGGAATTATCGTCATTTTTAGAGCTAGAAGCTTGAAACTTATTTTTTAAGCTGTTGATTCGATATAAATAAATTTGACATTCAAAGTTTGTAAAAGTTTTTTCCTCAAGGGTGTAAAATAACAATAGGGGATGAAAGTTTGTATGGAAATATGTAAGGTTCATATGAATGTTCTACTAAACGGATTTAAAATGGAATTTGGTACACAGATAGCTGAAAAGGATTTTATTGCGAAAAGAGGAGTGTAGGGGGTTGAAAAGGGGTGCCAGCCAAGTCTAATAGGTAGTAGAGAGATAATACCTACATGTATCTACCTACTTACTAACCTTCATGTACCTACTTACTACTACTACATACATAGTATCTATCTACTATCCAATAGACTTGGCTGGCACCGACTTCAAATAGATAAGTGGGTAGCGCTTATAATAATTTTAAGTAAATTATATTATATTTTTATTATTATATTTTTTTTATTATATTATATTATTTATATATATATATAGAGCCAGTTCCCATTCTAGGCCTAGCGTGCTTACCATCTTCGACCGCATCATCACTTACCAACAGGTGAGATAGTGGTCAAACGCTAGCCTATAACGTATTAAAAAAAATATATATATATATATATATTATTATTTATTATTATATTTTATATAAAAATTATTTTTCGCTTTTGAGTGCCTGTTTGTGATTATGAAGTCGGTTTTATGTTTTTTGAAAAATAACTTATTTTACCCTTTTTAGTGCATAACAAGTTTTAATTAAATTACATGCATCTATAACATGAACCTATATCATGTACATCTATAACATGTACCTATAACGGTTAAGAAGATACAGATCTGTAAAGTGCGCACATATGTATAGACACACGGACGGACGGACGGATGAACGGACAACAATGTCTCAGAAAGTGTTCATTTGGTACCCTTTGGGTTCGGAACCCTAAAAAAATTGACTTTAAATGCCTTGCTAAAGTGATAATATTCACTAGTAATAATTATGTCATCAAGGTATCAAAGGACAATGTCCAAAATGGCCCTGTGCAATTAAAGAATCTGACACACACGATAATTAATTGTCTATTTTATTACAATAATTCCAAATACTTTTATAACACGGACTAGTTGTATTCAAAAATGAATATAAAAAAGTATGATTTGCGATTATTAACATTACTTGCCGCCATATGGCCAACAGAGTACTGAATCACTCTACTACGCTATAAGAGGCTACTTCCCTATATTGTTGAAACCCGAATTGTGAAAGCACTGTGTAGCCTACCTAATAACGGAAAGTATTATTTACGTAGTAACTATTATATAATCTGTGGTATTATGCTTTTTTTTTTTTTTTGCAGTGTTGGTTGGTACAAAAGACGTTCATAATTCTGAGTTATTTAATAATGTATGCAGTGTCGCGGGACTGAAATGGCCGCCATCTTCGGCAAACGTCATGTCATGTCAAAAAATCTTAGGTATGTTTAAAAAAGTTTGCACCCTAACAAGACTTTGCCCGGTAGAACATTCCTGTGAAGACAAATTATTTATATTTATATATAATTATTTATTATAATTATTTATTGAGGGCCCGGTGGCGTAATTGGGAGAACAGTCGGCTTTGATGCCGTGGTACCGAGTTCAAACCGCCGTGCACCAATTAATTTTTCGATCGAAAAATATATGTGCGCTTCTCACAGTTGCCCTCCGGTGAAGGAAAACATCGTTAAGAAACCAACAACCCCCGCATGGTGGTAGGACATATCTAGTGTCCGCCTGGCCAGCTACCACCCTCAAGTTAGAAAATCTGTCGCCAAACATCTTATGTGTTCAGGCAGCTATCCTTGAGAGCCAGTTCCCATTCTATTCCATTTCTCTATCTTCGACCGCATCATCACTTAGCAACAGGTGAGATAGTTGTCAAACGCTAGCCTATAAGATATTTAAAAAAATATATATATTATCCCCACCTTTATTTCTATCTCGCTCACAGTTACCGTAAGAATATCTGTCAACTTATAGATTTAAAATTAATATCTGTCAAAAACCAAAATCAACGAGAAGAAATGTAAAAACATTATTCAAGGTCATATTTTTTAGTCTTCAAAACTATATGCAATAGCAACCTCCATTGTTTACAATCTTCTTGGGACTCTTCTACTAAAACCAGTACATTCTCCTATGTTTGAGGTATTTATCTCTATATCTCTGGAGATACTTATCAAATCTCGATAAAATTAAAATGGGACCACCTCGGAAACGTATCCTACCTATTAAAAAAAGAATCATTTGGATCCGTTCACTATTGACGGAGAAATCGCGTAACATACAAAAAAAAAAAAAAACATACAGACGAATTGAGAACCTCCTCCTTTTTTGTGAAGTCGGTTAAAAATGATGAGAGTGAATTTTTACGATGCGCGCGCACACCGACACCTAAATTTAACATCGTGAAGTTAGTTCTAGGTGGTACGATGCGCGCGCACACCGACACCTAAATTCTACACCGTGAAGTTAGTTCTAGGTGGCATGACTATGTTCAAGTTGTATATGTCATATTTAACGTCATATTTTTACGTTAATAAAACCTTTTTTATTTATACAAATACAAAATTGCTTTATTTTGCACAAACAAAAGTTTACAGACATGAAATGCGAACCCTGCTTTTTGCTTTAGTTAAAGACTGTGTTGCAAAAAAGCAGTGCCTTCCCTAAAAATAGAACAAATATAAACTTATATAAATAAAATCTTTTTGATTAATTTTAATATTTATCGTTAATCACTACTGCATTTTAGTTATTTTTTTTTCCATACGCCACAGAAGTATAACTTCTAACGCGTGTACATAAGTACACACACTCTTTTTTTTTTGTTTGATAGATGTCTTCATCGAGAGTGTTCTTAGCTTTGATTCATGAAAATTCGTTCAATCGTTATAAAACTATGAGCTTTTTTCTAATTAATTGCGCTATGAAATCAACTTTCATAGGTCTGATCAATTCGAAAATCTTCTTCTTCAACGATATTGTAAGAACATGGAACATTGACCTGATGCTGGGACATCTCCTGGACTCTACAGAATACTAAAATCCTCACCAACTTACAGCTCAGATTTTAAATGTCGTGTTTAGAGTCATTGGAATGCTTTTAATAAAAAGATAATACATGGATCAGTCGGGGTGGTTTAAAATATTATATATATAGATGAATATGATTTAATACAATAGATCATATTATTATACTATATTGACTTCAAATTGAGTTCGGAGTAACTATGACCTAATCTGTGGTTTCACTGCAAATATTTTATTAATTTTGCGATGCGTGTATGTGAAATTCGTGATATCTTCTAGAGTTTTCATTTGAATTATATATTGTAAAGGACGATTTTAATCTATAATATGAGGCCAAGCTAATTAACGTAATTATTTGGATAAGGATTAATACTATATACTAAATACTATATACTACTAACTAGCCTTGGAAGTTATGTAATATTTTTTAACAATAATTTTAAGATTAAAATGGTTACTGTGAGTCAACCTTAAGAGATAGACATATGCTGTCGCGGACTTTTTTGTAGGTCTTATTAAGTTGTATAACTCTTCCATAGAAAATATTCTTCTATCTATTTTCAATTGAGCAGCGTTCGTAAGAAACGTGTTTTTTCGACCGTTTTTTGCCGACTTAGGTTGCAAATTACATCTCCACGAATGTACCTTTGATTTAAACGGGATAACATATAGCCTATTTTCATTCCGAAAGTCCATTCTATGTATTAGTGAAAGAATGTTTTAAATCGGTTCAGTAGTTTTTGAGCCAAATCATTACAAACATACAAAAATACAAATGTTCTCTCTTTATAATATTATTAATAATATAGAAGTATAGATAGTATAGATAACACATCATACATTTACAAAAACACAAGCTCCGATACAACTTTTTAAATACCTAAAATATAAGTACCTACTGAAAATGAGTAGAGCGGCATTTAAGTTGATATTTTTAGTTTTGTAAACGATCTTAAATTATTTAGTTCAATATGAATCCACTCGATTACTGTATTAATCTAGGGTCAAAGTATTAAAAGTCCAGTCACATTTCAGGTCAAGTTCAAGTCAAAGTCTAGTCCAAGTCATACCCTCAGTAAAAATGTGGACTTTATCGAATATATTGAGTGGATTTTTAGTGTGAACGCAAATAGCATGTTTTTCAACATTGTGCTGTTTTCCTACACTTGTACACATTCACCGGCACTTAATAGTTGATAATCCACATTTATTACACACTAGCTGTTCCCTGCGGTTCTGCCCGCGTCAAAAGTATCCTACAGCCTAATCATAATAACGGCTATGCCTGTGCAAAATTTCAGCTCAATAGGTCCAGTCGTTTAACCGTGAAGAAGTTCCAAACAATTATATAAAAATGGCTTTCGCATTTATAATATTGGTGTTGATTAACTTGCGGTATAACACAAATTTTAGGCACAAATTCTTCCAAAAAGGAGGTTCTCAATTCGTCTTATGTTTTTTTTGTGTGTATGTTACGCGATTACTCCGTCAATTGTGAACCGATTCCAATAATACATTTTCTTATCGGTAGGGTACGTTTCCGAGGCGGTCCCATTTTAATTTTATCGAGATCTGATTGGTATCTCCAGAGATATGGACATAAATACCTCAAACATAGGATGTACTGGTTTTAGAAGAAGAGTCCCAAGAAGATTATACACAATGGAGGTTGCTATTGCATATACTTTTGAAGACTACATAAAGACCGGCAAAGTCGAGTTGGACTCGCCCACCGAGGCTTCCGTACCAACGTTGGTTGGTACTAATTAGGCTAGACCTCTAAAAAGGTCAACGGGACCGTTGATCTTTTTAGAGACCTTATAGGTGTTCGACCCAAAACCTATAGGGTACTTCCGGTTGACCTAGAATTGTCCATTTTGGTTAAAAGTAAGGTCTTATAGCACAAGTAAAGAAAACATTCCGAAATATAAAAAAAGTTGAAAATTAAGGTAAATTTTGGTACTTACAAGTTTTCGCGAAAATCTAAATTTGCCCATATCTTTTTACCGTGTTGACTCAGGACCTTGATTTTTATACACCTAATAGGGACTATAGACTTCTGTATCTGGTATACATTTCAACTCGCTAAGTCCACTCGACAGACAGACAGACGGACAAGAAAGTGATCTTATAAGGGTTCCTTTTTTTAGCTTTTGAGGTACGGAACCCTAAAAATATGCCCTTGAATAATGTTTTTACATCTTTCTTCACGTTGATTTTGGTTTTTGACAGATATTCTTACGGTAACTGTGAGCGAGATAGAAACAAAGGTGGGGAGAATTAATTTGTCCTAACAGGAATGTATGACATTCGCAAAGCGGTGGGCAGTGACTGGAAACAAAGAGCCGAAGATCGGGCTCAGTGGCATGACTTGGGAGAGCCTATGTCCAGCAGTGGACTGATACCGGCTGATTATGATGATGAGGAATGTTCTACCGGGCAAAGTCTTGTTAGGGTGCAAAGTTAGTTAATATTTTTTGACATGACATGACGTTTGGCGAAGATGGCGTCATATCAGTCCCGTGACACTGCATACATAATTAAATAACTCAGAATTATGAGCGTACTTTGTCCCAACCCACACGGCAAAAAATTAAAACCGACAAAGTCGAGTTTGACTCGCCCACCGAGGCTTCCGTACCAACGTTGGTAGATACCAATTATGCTAGACCTCTAAATTGTATGAGCGCTCATATAACTCAGAGGCCTATCTTAACTGGTTGAAACTATGTAGGTATGTATGGAGACGCCCTTTAATTTTCATCTTTTTTTTATTTTTTGTAATTTTTCATTTATTTGTGCTATAAGACCTTGCTTCTTGCCAAATTTTATGATCTAGGTCAACGGGAAGTACCCTATAGGTTTTCGACCCAAAACCTATAGGGTACTTCCGGTTGACCTAGAATTGTCAATTTTGGTCATAAGCAAGGTCTTACAACACAAGCAAAGGAAAAATCCCGAAAAAAAAAAGTTGAAAATTAAGGAAATAAATCTAAATTTGCCCATGTCTTTTTATCGTGTTAACTCAGGACCTTGATTTTTATACACCTAATAGGGACTATAGACTTCAGTATTTGGTATAAATTTCAACTTGCTCGGTCCACCCGTTCCTGAGAAAATTGGTGGTGACACACGGACAGACAGACAGACGGACAGACAGACAGACAGACAGACAGACAGATGGACAGACGGACAAGACAGTGATCTTATAAGGGTTCCTTTTTTTACCTTTTGAGGTACGGAAACCTAAATAAAACCGGCTAAGTCGAGTTGAACTCGCCCACCGAGGCTTCCGTACCAACCAATTAAGCTAGACCTCTAAATTGTATCAGCACTCTTATAACTCAGAGGTCTACCTTAATTGGTGCAAACTATGTATGTATGGGGACACCCTTTAATTTTCAACTTTTTCTAATTTTTTGAAATTTTTCCTTAATTTGTGCTGTAAGACCCTGCTTTTTGCCAAATTTCATGATTCTAGGTCAACGGGATGTACCCTATAGGTTTTCGACCCAAAACCTATTTTGTACTTGCGGTTTACCTAGAATTGTCAATTTGGTTTATAAGCAAGGTCTTAAAGCACAAGTAAACGAAAAATTCCGAAAAATAAAAAAGTTGATAATTAAGGTACATTTTGGTACTAACAAGTTTCCGCGAAAATCTAAATTTGCCCATATCTTTTTATTGTGTTGACTCAAGACCTTGATTTTTATACACCCAATAGGGAATATAGACCTCAGTATCAGGTATAAATTTCAACTTGCTAGGTCCACCCGTTCCTGACATAATCAGTGGTGACACAGGGACAGACAGACGGACAGACAGACAGACGGACAGACAGACAGACAGATAGACAGACGGACAAGAAAGTGATCTTATAAGGGTTCCTTTTTTTACCTTTTGAGGTACGGAACCCTAAAAAATTATAAGCATAATACCACAGATTATATAATAGTTACTAAGTAAATAATACTTTCCGTTGTTAGGTTGGCTACACAGTGCTTTCATAATTCGGGTAGGTATCAACAATGTAGGGAAGTGCCAACTCTTATAACGTAATAGAGTGATTCAGTAGTATCTGTCGGCCATATGGCGGCAATTAATGTTAATAATCGCAAATAATACTTTTTAATATTCATTTTGGAATATCCTACATCCTATAATCCCATAATACATCTCGTCCATGTTATAAAAGTATTTGGAATTATTGTAATAAAATAGACACTATTTATCGTTTGTGTCAGATGCTTTTATTGCACAGGGCTATTTTGGACATTGTCCTTTGATACCTTGATGACATCATTATGACTAGTGAATATTTTCACTAGCGCGGCATTTAAAGTCAATTTTTTAGGGTTCCGAACCCGAAAGGTACCAAATGAACACTTTCTGAGACATTGTTGTCCGTTCATCCGTCCGTCCGTCCGTGTGTCTATACATATGTGCGCACTTTACAGATCTGTATCTTCTTAACCATAATAGGTACATACTTGAAAATTTCACAAAGTATATATCCGTCAGTGTATAACGGCCCAGACACGAAATTTTATAGATGCATGTAATTTAATTAAAACTTGTTTAATAAATTACTTAATATAATTATTATAAACGCTACCCACTTATCTATTTGAAGTCGGTGCCAGCCAAGTCTAATAGGTAGTAGATAGATGCTACCTACTTACTACTGCAACTGTATATATCTACTATCCAATAGACTCAATGGCGCATCTTGGGAGAGGCCTACGTCCTACGTGGACTTATACAGGCTGATGATGATGATGATGATGATGATCCAATAGACTTTGCTGGCACCGACTTCAAATAGATAAGTGGATAGCGCTTATAATTATTATATTAAGTAATTTATTTTTCGCTTTTGAGTGCCTGTTTGTAGTAATGAAGTCGGTTTTATTTTTTTTGAAAAATAATTTATGCTATATGTGGTAAGCCTATTATTGTCACTGCCTTTGAACATTTTTTTCATGGCTTTAATCAGACGAGAAAGAGAAAACAAATTGTTATACTACCTACCTACTATTATTATACTTACCTACTCTGCACTGCGTAGCATATGAGTTCATATGTCGTAGCGGCTTAGATCACCGTAGATTCCAATCACATCATAAGGTAAAATAAAAATAGTGGAAATTTTAAATGTGATAATGGCCAAACCACTACTTTAAAATTGGAATAAACGACAACATTTTGCCATTATTAGTTTATCGGTTGGTGTTTAAAAGTGTTAGAGTCCTTAGTTCTAGATATGAATGAGTAAGGGGATTGGGGGTCATTTCATTGGGGATCATTGTTACCTACAACTGGTTTTGTTACCTTCGTTATCTATGACGTCGAGTCGTAACGTTTATGTCTCGGTGTGAACTTAAATCGCGCAGTCCGAATCACTCACCATTTATTTTATTTCTGATAGGCTAGCGTTTGACCACTATGTCACCTGGTGGTAAGCGATGATGGTCGGGGATGATGAACACGCTTGGCCTAGAATGGTCTGACTTTAAAGTGCTGCCGGAACAATGTAAGATTATGGTGGCAGTTTCTCTGCTTGATGTTGGTGAGCTACTTTTTGGTATCTAGCAACTAGTTTGGTAGCTGGTAGGAGCGTTAATATAGAGCGTTATATAATACAAAAAAAACATGGGCGAAAATCGATAAACAGACAAGAGCTTGTCTATCCACGTGCAGTGTAGGTTTCCGTAGTTGCTCGTCACAATATGCACTAGTAAGTTGATCGACTATAACTCATTATCTTGAAAAGCCTATCCAGTTGTGATATTTTTTTTTCCTTTTAAATTCGTTATATTTGCTATTATTATGATTTTTTTACATATATCAATAAATCTTGCCAGCTTACTAAACCGGGGTTTCCTCACGATGTGTTTCTCGTCTAATCGAAGTGTTACCTGTCAATACGTGTAGTTATATTGATTATCTATCTATAGAAAAAAATCTATTGGTACACGATGGGCTTGAACTCTGTGGTTTGAATCCATCCATATATGCTACAGTTTCAGTTATTGCTAATGCTGAATATCGATACAGATAAAACCATAGTCATTTATTTATTTTAATTAATTAATGTATTTTATTTATATTATAATGTAGTTATTACAACTATATAATCACCCAGACCGGCTCGCTGGTTTATTTTTATTGTAGCTTAATTACCATCTGTACCCCTAGTACGAGTTTTCATACCAAACTCGATATCGTTTACCGAACAAATTTTGTATGAACAACAGTACAGCGCATCTAGTGGTTACTACACTTCACTAAATTTAGACCAATTAGAGAGCCAGAGTCAGTCGAAAACTATGTGTGAACTGTCAAAAGCGTTTACGATAAAAACTCGTACTAGGGGTACTGTACCTCAGCTGGAAGACCAATTTTTAGAGTACACTGAAGTAAATTAGAGTGACGTGAGCGTGACGTCATTGTTGTGGCGTTTCGGAAAAGCCAAGAAAATCTCGCGCATGCGTAGTTCCCTTGTCGCTTTGCCCCAGTGTGACCAAGCGCGCAGCGAGCTCAGTCAGACGGCGCGCGACAAGCGCACAGTGCGGAAGGCGTTTTACAAGCGCATTTTAATTCGGGACTCCTTCCCGCCAAAATATCTCGTGAATTCGTGTAGTGGTAAATGGCAATGCCTAATTTGCGAACTGTATATTGTTTTTTTAGTTTTCTTTTGTGCTAATACGTACGTACGTACAATACGTTTATGTTGTGAACCGGTGTTCAAGCTGGGGTGCAATTTGCATTGTAGGTAATTGTGTGGTAGTGTTGGTACCAATTAGGTGCTTATCCATAGCCAGGTATGTACTCAATGCCAAGTTTAATACTTAAAACCTTGCTAATGACGACTTGCTTCATATAATGTGCCTATATTAATTAATATAAGTAGGTAGGGTGTATAGCAAACAAGAGGTCTGAAGTTGTGAGTTTATTGTTTGAAAAAAAATATATTTATATTTTGATTGTGTCGAAAAGGAAGATAAGACTGCTGCTACGATTTTTTGGGATTTTATATTTAATAATTTTTAACAATTTTTGGTAAATATTTAAAAAATAATTCGTTTGACAACTAATCCTAATTGGTGAATAATTCTCAGTGTGCATCATGATGACGAATGTGGAAACAAAATGATAACCTCCTTCATTTTGTTTTCGTCGGTTAATAACCTCCACCGGTTTTTTTTTCGCGGGTAATTAAAACAAGCGGGTAGGAGATGGAATGTACTTACTTCGGTCAACTATTCATTATTCTGTGCTTCGGTAAATGGCATTGCAAGTATCGTATGAATAAATGCGTCTACTTGAAATCTGATAACTACATTCAAGACGCTAACCACTTAACAAAGTACATTAGGTACCTACTCATAAAGCCTTATGTACGATTGGTAAATTTAACTGCAGTAAGTTGGGTTAAACAATACCTAGTTTTTGTTTAGTGCTTATTGGGATGCCCCAAGTTTTCATGAAGTAATGGCTAGGTACAATGTTCACATTAAATTCATGAATATTCATTGAATGGATTCAAATTAACATTTTAAAACCGAATGTCGGCTGCTAAAAGTGTTTATGTGCAAATAATAATTAAACAAAAATATCTGTATTGGTTTGTAATATTTACAACAGTGCATACTTACAGATAAGTAAATAGTTTATGCTTAATACTATTGTAACTAACAATAAAGATATGAACTACATTAAAATGTTATAAATTAAAAAAAAACAGAACCTTCGTCACCTTCGCGTCGACAGGTAATGCTATAAAAGCTGGCGACTTCATTTACTTTTAACCACGGATGAAATTTATTGTTATAGACATGATCCAGCATCAGGTCAAGCTTACCATGCTCTTGAAATATCATTAAAACAATAACAAACCAAAGTTAGAATGCCTAGATCATACATGTGGTAGTTGCTCTCATGACTTCATCTAAATAAGATAGAAATTTAAAATAGTAAATAGAAATTTAAAGTAATAGATAGAATTTAAAAACTAAAATAACCGACTTCCATGCCGCGCGAATCAGTTTCAGTTGCAAGTTTGAGACGTTTATCGACATATGTCTGGACATACTTATCAGATCTTGATGAAATTACAAAGGTACCTTTGAAATGTCTCTTTTCCAATAAAAAAAAAATAATTTAAATCGGTTCATAAACGACGAAGTTATCCGCGAACACATATTATATATATATATATATAATAAAAATAGTGTGGAATTTCAGAGTGCCAAAATGATGGTTAATTTGTGTTTCATATATATAAGACTTAATGTAATAACTAGTTTAATATTTTGGAAAATAAATCTTTCAAATCTTTCTTTCAAAATATATATATATATATATATATTCACGGTCGAATTAAGAAACGTCCTTTTTTGAAGTAGGTTAAAAGGAGGTGATTTTCTTCAAGCGACTAAACATATTTTCTTGAAACATATCTTAGAACACTTCTGATCAAATCACATAGATCAAACAGATTTCCTTTATTTTTGTACTGTTAATTAAATAACTTTATTTAAACATCTTAAAATAATTACCTAACAAAAATATCAAAATTATATAAACTACAATAATAATATCTATACTATAAATAAAAGACAAAACCTAGGTCGCTACCTGCCGGTAATGTTCCCAAAAAGCTAGCGACGTTACCTCGTTACAGATTATACAATAGTTACTACGTAACTAATACGTTGGCCGAGGTAAGCGCCAGCTCTTTGGTCACGGGTGATATCAATTAGATCAAACATAAAAAAAACTGAAATCAAAATCGGTTCATCCCTATGGAAACTACTACTATGCCACATACGCGCTCCCCAGTATTTTTGCATCGGGGATTGAGTGCGTGTCTGACTCGCACAACATTTCTTCAACCCTTGTTACGCTAGTAAAGCAACTCTTGACATTTGTATGTGTATACTCAAAAGTTGCTTATACGATAGAGATATACGAAGCAAAAAAAAAAACGCAAGTTATGATAGAACACTGTCTTACCATGTTATATTTATTAACCGACTTCCGAAAAAGGACGTTACTCAATTCGACCGTATATACAGGGTTACAGGAGAAGTCGTGCTAGATCCGTGAAGGGCGTGGAGTACCCGTCATTTCTGACCTATTTCTCTATAAAACACCCCACCCTAAACTTAACCCTTTTCGAGATATACGATTTTTTTTTTTGAAAATTGCCGATTTTTAGGCTACTACATTAATTTGTGTTTTTTTACGTGTCATGCTTTACTTATTGTTTTATTTTACTTTTTATTGTAAATGAACTTCTACACTGTCGCCTATAAAACTACTTTTTTCCACGAAATGTAATACAATCCCTAGATTGTTACACCTCGTTGGATAGCTGATGAACCGTAGATATTTTAAAAAACATCTGCCGAACAAGTGCCATAATATTTTTTTTAGATATTCCTTAGAGAAAAATAAACTTGCTAATATTTTTTTTAATTTCTAAACTTTCACTTGTCTACTACGGTCTATTCAACAAAACTTATGCACTATTTCGATTATTAACGCGTTAAAGCATCTTATTAGACAAGTAAAAATGCAACAACAATAATAATAAGACACGTAAAAAAAACACAAATCAATGTAGTAGCCTAAAAATCGGCAATTTAAAAAAATAAAATAAAAGTCGTATATCTCGAAAAGGGTTAAGTTTAGGGTGGGATGTTTCATAGAGAAATAAGTCAGAAATGACGGGTACTCCACGCCCTTCACGGATCTAGCACGACTTCTCCTGTAACCCTGTATATATTTTAATGTTTGTTCGCAGATAACTTCGTCATTTATGAACTGATTTAGAAGATTATTTTTTTGTTGGAGAGGTACTAATATTAACAAAACTAAAGTAGGTAAACTAAATAAAGTAAACTAAAAGGTACTAATATTAATTATCGAAGCGAAAATCGAGTGGGCCAGACTGCATTCCGGCGATCGTCTTAAAGAGATGTGCTCCCGAGTTGACTCCAGTGTTAACGCGCTTGTTTCTGCTCTCCTATACATCAGGGTACGTGCCTCGTTCCTGGAAAGTTGCCATAGTCTACCCAATACCCAAAAAAGGTGATCGCACTGACCCGTCTAACTATAGGCATAGGCCTATATATTGCTCTATAGCAATTACCTCTGTACTCTGCAAAGTTATGGAGCGTGTTGTCAACACGCAGCTCCTGCGATACCTCGAAGAGCACCAGCTGATAAGTGATCGTCAATACGGTTTTCGTCATGGTCGCTCAGCTGGTGATCTTCTGGTGTATCTCACACACCGATGGTCTGAAGCTGTAGAGAGTAGAGGGGAGGCTCTTGCTGTAAGCTTAGACATTGCGAAAGCCTTTGACCGGGTCTGGCACAAGGCGCTTCTTTCCAAGCTTCCATCTTACGGCCTACCAGAGGGGCTTTACACATGGGTCGCCAGCTTCCTTGATCACCGTAGTATATCGGTAGTTGTGGATGGTTTCAAGTCCAAACAAATTCCCATCAACGCACCATCGAATTACGTTGTATTACTTAATTTGAGTTGTTGTTTAGTTATTGCAGATGTAGATAGTATACCTAGGTTTTATCAAGTTTGTGCTTGTAATATTTCTTAAATTGTTTTCTTTTATCGAACACCACACAACTAGCGGACTGAGTGGTAGTAATATTTGTTTTACTTACTGATAAAGTAGGTAGGTGAATCGATACGACCGATTTTATTTGTTTATAGATATATATATATATATATTATTATTATTATTATTATTTTTTAATACATATATATAACTTTATATTAAAATGTTAGATATTTTTAATAATGATAGCGATAATGATATCGATTCCGATTACGATGACTTTGTCTCGCTTCCTTCTTCTTCTTCTACTGTATCGGGATCTAGTGATGATAGTTTTGTAAGCATCCCGTCTCTTTCTGACTCGCTAGTATCACTTTTTTCAGATGTTCCCAAAAACCTCAACGTCGTCCATATTAACGCCCAGAGTATTCCGGCCCACTTTCCTGACTTGATGGCATCCTTTGAACTTCAAACTAACATTCACGCTATTTTAGTCTCCGAATCCTGGCTTAAACCCTCTCTTTCTTCTATCTCCTACCCTCTACCTGGCTTTCACCTAATACGTAACGACCGCATAGGTCGAACTGGTGGTGGTGTAGCTATGTACCTGCGTGCTCATATTCCCTTTTCTATTATCAGCACTTCTACACAACCACCCCCTTCTAATGCCGGTGAACACCTATTTATCGAAGTCCATCTTTCCAACACCAAAATCCTACTCGGAGTCTATTATAGCCCTTCTCTTCAGATCAACTTCTTTACTTCTTTTGAAAAATCTCTTGAAAACCTGCTTCCTCTATACAGTCATTCCATAATAATGGGTGATTTTAACACTTGCCTCCTTAAAAAAGATTTTCGCTCCTCAACTTTTGAATCTACTATCAATTCCTGCAATCTTCATATCCTTCCCCTTAATGCAACACATTATTTTCCGAACTCTACACCTTCACTTTTAGATATTATTCTTGTTTCTTCCACAGCTCATGTTGCCAAGCACGGGCAATGCCCGGCTGATGCTTTTTCGTACCATGACTTGATCTTTCTCTCTTATAAAGTCCGTCCTCCTAAATCTAAGCCTACAATCATTCTGCAGCGTAGCTTTGGCAACATTAATATTGAAAATCTTTGTGCTGATGCTGAAGCTATTAATTGGACGCCATTGACTGAATCAGATTCCATTGATGATAAAATTGATCTGTTCAATTCCGCTCTAACACATCTTTATGACGTTCATGCTCCGATGCGTACTATAAAAATCAAGCATCTGCCTGCACCGTGGTTAACGCCGGAAATTAAATCGCTGATGCTTAAAAAAAATGTTACTAAAGCAAAATATAAAATGCGCCCAAATGACCACAACAAATCCCTTTATTACCTTGCCCGAAATCGCTGCAATATGGTGTGTAGGGATGCTCAACGTCGCCACATTCACGAATCAGTTGCTAACGAAGATCCAGCAAAAGTCTGGAAGTTTCTTCGGTCTTTGGGTGTTGGTAAATCTAAACATGACTCTATCCCACACAATTTAGACATTAATTCTCTAAATAAACATTTTTCTTCTTCTCCCAATATTAATGGGTTCAATAAATTGGAAACGCTCCAACGACTTTCAAGATTACCAGCACCCACCTTTTCTCCTTTTGATTTCTGTCAGTTTTCGGATTGTGATGTTAAGAAGAGTGTACTTAACATTTCGTCCAATGCTGTCGGAGTTGACGGTATTAGTCGCAACATGATAATCCCAATCCTTAATATCCTGCTTCCTGTCATAACTCATATCCTTAACTTTTCTGTAACTTCTGGTGCTTTCCCTTCCCAGTGAAAGGATGCTCAAATTATTCCTTTACCCAAGAAACGTAATCCTAAATCCTTTTCAGAATACCGTCCCACATCCATCCTACCTTTCCTATCCAAGGTTCTGGAACGCCTTGTCCACACCCAGTTGAACATGTTCCTTACCCGAAATGATCTCCTCAATCCTTATCAATCTGGTTTCCGTCCCGGTCATAGCACAGTTACTGCCTTAACCAAGATTACTGATGATATTCGTTCCGGTATGGAAAAAGGTCAGCTAACTGTGCTCTCCCTCCTTGATTTCAGTAATGCCTTTAATACTGTTGACTTTGACATTCTCCTAGGACTTCTACGCTCTTCTAACATATCTCCAACCGTAATTGAATGGTTTCACAGTTATCTGTTTGGGCGCCGACAGAGAATTCGCCTTGAAGACTCATACTCTTCATGGTGTTACACATCTGCTGGCGTACCACAAGGCGGCGTTCTCTCTCCTCTTTTATTTGCTGTTTTCATCAACTCTATCTCCCTTAATCTATCTTCTTCCTACCACCTATATGCAGACGATCTTCAGATCTATTCCCAGTCTTCCCTTAACCTACTGCACCATAGCATTGCAACCACCAACGCTGACTTAAAACTAATTCTAAAATGGAGCAAAGCTTATGGTTTAGCAGTAAATCCTAGCAAAACACAAGTGATCATTTTAGGCAGTTCTCGAATGGTTGCTAAAATAGATTGGAGTAGTCTTCCACCTATTATGTTTGATGGAGTTGTCGTTCCGTACAGCAAACAAGTTAAAAATTTAGGTTTGATAATGGACGAAAGCTTGACTTGGGGGCCGCAAATTGCAGCTGTCAGTCGTAAAATGTTTGCTTCAGCCAGCTCATTGAAACGGCTTAGAAATTTTCTTCCTACCGCCACCAAAGCTACGCTTGCACAATCTCTATTGCTCCCTATCTTAGATTATGCAGATGTCAGCTATCTCGACCTTACTGAGGAGCAATTCAATAAACTTGAGCGTCTCCAAAATTTTGCTATTAGGTTCATATTTGGCTTACGCAAATATGACCACGTTTCCAACTTCCGCCATAAGCTCAAGTGGCTCCCTATTCGTCTCCGCCGCAATACTCACATCCTTTCCCTTCTCTCAACATCTCACAAACTTGTGTCTCAAATAGAAAACTCTCTTGAGAAAGTCTCCAAATGGGGTGAATGTAATTTGGTCCGATTTAACCCTACTAAGACACAAATTTGCGCTTTTACTGCCAAAAAGACTCCTTTTTCCGTAGCTCCCCGATTTCAGGCGTTCCTCTTACAATATCCAGCAGTCTTGGGATCCTAGGCGTCGACATTTCTAGTGAAGTCCAATTTATAATATAGAGTCACCTGGAAGCCAAAGCAAAACTTGCATCCAGGAAGCTACGAGTAGGTGTGCTTAACAGAGCGAAGCGATATTTTACACCAAGTCAACGGCTTGTGCTTTACAAAGCACAAATTCGACCACACATCGAATATTGCTCGCACCTCTGGAACGGCGCTCCGAGCCTCTTGACTCCTTACAGCGAAGAGCCAATAGAATTGTCGACGATCCCGAGCTCTGTGAAAAACTGTAGCCACTCAGCCTCTGTAGAGACGTCGGAGCGCTTACCATCTTTTACCGTCTCTATAATGGGGAATGCTCTGAAGAGCTTTTTGACCTGATTTCACCATCGCCATTCTTTTATCTTACTGCTCGGTTAAAAAGCTCACCCTCACATCTTACAGACCTGGAAATCTCGAACTACCCGTTTTAACCGAGGATTTTTACCGCGTACCTGTAAGATGTGGAATGATCTACCCGCCGCGATCTTTCCATCTAGCTATAAGATGGAGTATTTTAAAAAGGGTATCCACAAACTCCTCAAAGGTCGGCAACGCATCAACAGCACTCATGGTGTTGCAGTTGTCCATAGGTAACGGTAACCGCTTACGATCAGGCGGGCTGTCTGCTTGTTTGCTAACAATAACATAAAAAATAAACAAAAGATCTTATTATATCTTATATGTTACTTAATGTATAATATTAAAATGTATACCAAACTACCTCAGTAAAACTCATATTTATTGAACATTTTCAGAGGCAAACTATAAATCAATAGCTACCAAACATACACATTTCAACGATTGGACCACTAAAAATAAAAACAAAATTATACAGTAAGTAGTAACAAAGAGGATTTCACATCGTATGCTCAGGTAGGGCTTTTTCTTTGTTCGTAATCTTGCACCTGACGGATGTCGGTTACCACCTGTCGCTGTTCAATTTCGTTCCCTTCTTATTCATACGGGTTTTGGGTAAATTTTACAAGCTCTCTTGGAAACAAAAAAATCCGCCAGGTGCGACGATTTTATCTTTTACGCACCTTGAGTATTGATTCAATTTGGTTGACAGGTTTTATACTGCCATCTCAGCTTGATGATGTTCATGTTGTATGCTCTGATTATAGTCAAGAACCTTACTTAAGTTACTGAGATTATTAAATCTCTTAATTGAATGCCTCGTTGCGGTTTTATTATTTAAAATAATTACTTACCAATCAGACAGAGGGACAGAGGGACAGGATTTGGATGGCAATCAGACAAAGGGAAAGAGGAACATGATTTGGATGGTCAACTATAGAACACAGCAATCATATCTAATAGCATCAAAGAAGACAATACACATCCTACTCGTAACTTCTACATGTTCTGTGGCAAGAGTTATATTTAAAAGTGATTCTAGGTACGTTGATAGTACAGCTGTCGACATCGACCGCTCCCTTCCTCAATTATCCAATTTCCTTATCAGATGCCGACCTAGTCTCTAGACAGTATGAGACTTGCATCAATACGACAGGTTTTTGTACACTTTGACTAGATGCTTTCGAAATAGTTACTCGTAAACACGTTACTAATGGAATTGGAAAGGTACTAACTAAAATGAATCGAAGCTTGTGTGCTTTTGGATGGCAACAGTTTTTTCTTATTTCATTTAATTGAACTAGAATTATTAAGAGAGTTAACGCAGTTAGAATTTTTCCATATAAATGCATTCCCCCTTTCCCGTTTCCCCGTTTCCTCCCTGGAAAATGCTTCTAGAGCAATATTTTTTTCTACAAAAAATAAAAGTCTGAGGTTATTTGCTTTTTTTGACCATCCAATTGCAAAAAGAAATATGACCCTTCAAAAACCTGAAAAAGTACTTATTTTACTGCCCTAATCTGAACGGCTACTAGACACATTTGAATAGGTAAAAAATATTATAGGATGTATTAATTGGCTAAAATGTTGGGCAAAAAATAATTTAATCGGATCAGTTTTCGAGGAGAAAACAGGCGAATACGAAACCTTATTTTTGTCAACATTTTGTAGGTAAAATGGGTCTGAGTTACTGTTGTCCCTATCGCACTCTTATTGGTTATTCGGGCACTGCGCGACGGCAACAGTTTCTTTATTATACCTAATTTTCAAATTCTTCGTACCCGCGTTTCATCTTAAAAGTATATAGGTAAATATATTATATTATGTGTCTTTGAAGTGTTACACACTTTATATTTTTTGTAAATTGTTAAACATAATCCCAAATTTCATCCTTTCAAAATTTCGTCCCGTCGGCACGATGAAATTTTGGATTGTGTTTAATAATTTACAAAAGATATATTATATTTATTCCCCGAAATTACGTAACATTACCGTACGTTACCTCACACATACTTATATTATACATATCGCGGTAGAAATCTATAGAATTACCCATATAATTCACAATTATTAGTTATAAATGAATTAATAGATTGTTATTAATATATTGTTTGAATTATTTCCTCTAAATGTAATGCAATATATTGAAGTTTCTTTAAAAAAGGGTACCTAGAGGTACCTATTTAGGTAGCTTATAGGTACCTTTTAGGATTAAAGACCTTATTTTCACCATTTTCAATTTAAGTATTGAATATTTAACTTGTAAATAAAAATTAATTGACGAGTAACAGTCACTTTAACATAGGCTTGTTTGACTATTACCGGTGGTTATTATATTACCTACTAGCTGATACCTGCTGATACAAAGAATTTTATCACTGTAAAGCTCTGTCAATCAACATTTGTGTGATGTGAGTTATTTAAGTTTGTGTTAAAATCATGATTTCATTTTCACAAAAAGAAGTCTATGTAGGTTAAATATTAGTAAGATCAGATCGTCCGTTTAGATCGTGATTAGGTTACAAACAGACAGAGTGGCACAGTTACAAACTTTTTTATAAATTATATGCTGAAAGTCTGGATTACTCAGCCATTGAGAAATCCGCAGACGCTCAGTTTTTCAGTACATTAACCATTGGATAGTCTACTTGAAATTTTAATCGAATAACGTTAATAATGTTTTAATGCTAGCCCTCAGTAGACTAACATTAAAGCATTTGTTGAGATATTCGTTATTTGCTCATACACATGTCATAACAATACACAGAAAGTCCATATAAATCGCTTACTGTTGTAGTAATTCTAAGAATACCTTTTAGAGCCAGCATGTTAATACATCATGCTACATACACGGTTTTTGGTCGTTGCCTTGGCTTAGAGTATATATTACTAGACTAGCTGTGCCGGCGACTTCGTCCGCGTGGAATAGTGTCTTTGGGTAGCATTTTTAAATATTTAGCCTAATTATTTTACAAATAAGACACATGCGTATCCCACCTACACCGCACCGCACCACGCTGCGCAAATCCCCTCTCGATCCCCCTCATCCCTCCCCTCCCCTCTCCCCCCTCTCTACCCCCACCACTTTCCCCTTCACTTCCCTCTCCCCTTACCCTTTCCCCCCACTTCCCCCTCCCCTCCCCATCTCTCTTCCGCCCACTCCCCTCCCCTCTCCCCCCTCTCTACCCCCTCCCCTCCGCTTTGCCTCACCTCCCATCCCCCTCCCTCCCCGCATTCCCCCTTCCCTCTTCCCCTTCCCCTCCCCTTTGCCTCACCTCCCCTCCCCCTCCCCTCCCCTCATTCCCCCTTCCCTCTTCCCCTTCCCCCTCACAAACTTTGAATGACATATTAATTTATATCGAATTAACAGCCTAAACAATACGTTTCTAGCTTCTAGCTTTAAAAATTACGATACTTCTATACAACTTTTCATCCCCCCTTTCAACCCCTTACAACCCTTTTTTCGCATTAAAAAGTAGCCTTTAGTATGTCCTTTCTCAGGCTCTAGACTATCTGTGTACCAAATTTCATTTAAATCCGTTCTGTAGAACATTCACATAAACCTTACATATTTCCATACAAACTTTCATCCCTTATTCCCTATTGTTATTTTTACACCCTTGAGGATAAAATTTTTACAAACTTTGAATGTCATATTTATTTATATCAAATTAACAGCCTAATAAATAAAATTCAAGCTTCTAGCTCCTAAAATGACGATAATTCCATACAACTTTTAATCCCCCCTTTCAACCCCTTACATCCCTCTTTTCGCATTTAAAAGTAGCCTATGTCCTTTCTCAGGCTCTAGACTATCTGTGTACCAAATGGTTTTGGCGTGAAAGTGACACAGACAGACAGACAGAGTTACTTTCGCATTTATAATATTAGTTAGGATAAGGTTGTTGTTAATACTAACCAATTGGTAATTTCTACGTAGGTGCATACGTAACTAGTGTTTATATGTGCGTCATAATATCAATCATTAGTTACGCGCACATCTGTAACCTGTTACGCATAAAAGGATCCGTAGTATTGTGAAGAGTTTTTCCTCAATGTGTCAGCAGAACGCTATGACATGACATCTTGTGACACAATAGGAAGTTGAACATAGGACCACACAATCATTCAACTTCTATTTACACAAGTTGCTAAATAAAAAAATAAGCAATCGAGCATTAAACTTAATTGACATTTTCTAACTTTTGGCATATAAAGGATAATCTAGGGCCTGTAGGGCTAGCATGGCCTTATCTCCGGGGGAAAGACAAAATTATATCCCTGTTTTCCGCCACTGACAGGAGATCAACACAACAATTTAAACGTGTAGTGAATTTTAATCCCGAGTTTTGATTTTGTTTCGTATTAAATAGTTTAAAAAAAGAATTGATTAAAAGTCAGCGGGCGTTTATAATTGTCGAAAAACTTTACTTATAATTTTCCTTCTCCAACAAACAAAACACGGATAGGTGGAAAGACAAAATAGTCCCCTTGCCATGCTAGCCCTGCTGACTTGACATTTTATCACATTCTTTTAAAAATCACGGAGCAGCTAAGACAGGTATCTTGAAAAATCTTCTTTGACAGTCAGTTCAAAATACATTTACGATAATTATCTAACGAAACAATCAGTGATACTGCACAATTAATTGATAATAATATACGTATAATTTGTCATAACAGTATGTGATCAGGAAGACTCATGACGAATTTATAAATAGCATCGGGCGCGCGACCTTATCAACCGTCCCAGACCTTGCGTCTTTTAATCTTATTATAAACCGAGCTCGCGTAGGCAGCTCCAATCATTGCTACGATATTCCACGTTTGTCCTGAAATAAATCATACGTCGTGAACAAAAGCAAATAAACCAATTAGGAATAAGCCGATTTACTTATCTTTAAAACATCATAAATTGCGTACTCGAATTCTTGTTTCATTTCTACGAAAAGCAGTCGTTCATTAGCAAGGTACACGGACTGTTTGCTCGCAATTCGCGACGGCATTGATTACATAAACAATCGATCTCCTTTGTCTCTAGGTAACCTAACAAAACAAGCGACCAGTCCACAAAGACATTATGAACTGATGATAGCGGACTTGAAAGCGCTCATTTGAGTTTAAGAGTGTGTGGCATGATGTGTGTGGATGAGGAAGGGACTGTCACGGAAGGGGAAGGTGGTTGAAGGATGCTGGTGCGGGGGTGCGCGGGGGGTGAATTGCGGCACTCGCTGGCCGAGCGCACGAAAGCTCTGGCGGCGCGGTGTCATGCGTTGCGCTCGCCCGCGCGCGCCGACCGCAGCTGCGAGCGTCGCCGGCCGCGGCACCGCAAGTCGCAGACCAGGTGGTACGTTAAGGTATGTTGCGTTCCTGGATGGACCACACATTGTGCAGGCACTATAGTATAAAAGTACCCTATAGGTTTTTGACCCAAAACCTATAGAGTACTTCCGGTTTACCTACAACTGTCAACTTTGGTTAAGAGTAAGGTCTTACAAGTAAAGAAAAAATTCCCAAAAAATAAAAAAAGTTGAAAATTAAGGTAAATTTTGGTACTTATAAGTTTTCGCGAAAATCTAAATTTGCCGATATCTTTTTATCGTGTTGACCCTGAGTCAACCTTGATTTTTATACACCTAATAATGACCATATACTTCAGTATCTGGTATAAATGTCAACTTGCTAGGTCCACCCGTTCCTGAGAAAATCAATGGTGACACACGGACAGCCGGACAGACAGACAGACAGACGGACGGACGGACAGACAGATAGACAGACAGACAGACAGACAGATAGACAGACAGACAGACAGACGGACGGACGGAAAAGAAAGTGATCTTATCAGGGTTCCTTTTTTACCTTTTGAGGTACGGAACCCTAAAAAACCGGCCAAGTCGAGTTGGATTCGCCCACCGAGGCTTCCGTACCAACGTTGGTTATTACCAATTGAGCTAGACGTCTAAATTGTATGAGCGCTCATATAACACAGAGGCCTGTCTAAATTGGCGTAAACTGTGTATGTATGGGGACACCCTTTTTTAATCTTTTCTCCATTTTCAACTTTTTTTATTTTTTGGAATTTTGCCTTTATTTGGGCCTTGCTGGCTTGCTTCTTGCTAAATTTCAGAAAGTGATCTTATAAGGGTTCCTTTTTTACCTTTTGAGGTACGGAACCTTAAAAAGATTAGATTTACATATTACGAAGTTCGGCTTCTTATCTTACATGCTCGACGTTAGATTATTTCATTTATTTGAGACTCCTAACTAATTTTTTTTATTAATGCATTTTATTTTATTCATCATGTCATGATGGACCTATTTAGTTCAATGATTCAACAATCTTCTAAGTATTTTTGCGAAACCAACATTCATTGCATGCAGCTGGAATGCATTCAATGATATCACATTGTAAACTAAACAGGTATTTGTATCAACAAAAAAGTAAGCAAATATACCTAAACCTCAGATGTTGTTGGAAAACTGTATACAATACACCAAGCAAAGGTATTTTAAAACTGAACTTCCTTCAGTGGTTTCCCACGCGCGTTCAGTTGTAGGAAAACACTGGCACCAATTGGATAATTTGGACAAATTGCTTATACCTTTAAAATTACGAAATGCCACCAGCTGTAAATTTTTTGGTATCTGTGTTGAATGTACTTTGACCCTAAAGAATTTAAATACATTCATTTTTATTGCTTAAATTTGTTAATGCTAGCTAGCTTAGTTACTATGGCCTGCAATCGTTGTACATTCTTTAAGAAACAACAATGAAAATGACTTGGCGTGTGGATAACACGCCAAGTCAACTTAATATATATCAAAATATTGATTTTCGTTGCTTGTCTTATAATAATTTTAAGTTACGATCACGCTGTATCAGCTAGATGCTACGAGCGCTACAATGCGCTACGTTTGTTTGTTTTATTCCTTCTTCTGGGACAAATATATTTTTATTTAACCCATTATTGTATTTTAGTTATCTATTTAGTGTTTTTTTTACCTGCGAGACATACAATTACTATTATAATTATAAACTATTGATAATATGATTCCATTTCCAGTTAAACAATACTTTTTATTGAAATATGAGTATTATTTTTGTATAGGTACATAGTTACAATACGTAATTATTTTAATTAAATAAGGGTACCATAATGTATCCTAGTTATCCTACGCAGATAGATATCCTACTTTACAGTTTTATGTAATACTAGTGGGGCCCCGCGGCTTCGCCCGCGTTAAAAAGTATCCAATGTTCTGGTTCTTAATCCAATTCACTATACTGGCCATCTCTGAGCAAAATTTTAGCCAAATCGGTCGAGATGTTTCACCGTGAAGAGGTCACAAACAAACAAATATACAAACTGACTTTCGCAATTATAACATTGGTGTAGATTTCCATTTCTTTATTCTGTGAAAAGTGTGTTTTATCTGGCATTGTGATTTCAGATAAACTTGCAATCGAATTCCTACGGATATTAAACTGATGATGAATGATTTATCTAAACAGCTATCGATATCCGGTGTTATCTCAGCGGATATTGTTATTCATCCTCAAGTAATCAATGAGTTTTATTTCGATGTTAGTACATTAACATTATGACAATTGACAAACGATGATGCTTGTAATGTAAATATGTACCTCCGTGATTCATTGTCGTCGTAAAGGCAACTCATCATAATCAAGAATATGTTAGAATCAGAGGCAGAGATACGAATAAATCACGCAGTCGAAGTCAAATAACTAATTAAGAGTAAATCATTGCTAAGTCACACACATTTATTTAGATGTTATATTTTGAGCCACAGATATCGAACTAAAGAACTTAAAGTTGCCGTATCTATTGTTACAGCTGTGTTTGATTTTAAAAACAGAACAGCCAATTAAAATTCCAGGTAGGTGTGTCTGGTTTGCCAGTTACGTCGATATTTTAGTAAACGTTTACGTTTGCACGATTAATTCATAGCTCTCCAATCAGTTCAGCTGTAAAAAACAACGCGTGACGAAGGTGATGTAGTCATCGGGAAACTGAGTTTAGTTCTCTGTATTGGTTGTATTGGCGAACACAGTTCAGTCGTTTTACGGAATTAGTTTTTACTACGTGTCGCTTCACTTTTCGACCGTTGCCTTTTTGGCGCTTGGCATTATCGTTAATGCATTATCGTTTGTTTTGAATATTGAAGCAGGTTCCAGATTTAAATTATGTGTAGTGTTGTAGTTGTGTTTATGTGGGCTGGTTTAAAATATTGATGTTGTGCAGTAGTGTGCCGGTAAATAGTGGTGTAGTGTGGTCGTCCGTAGGCTTCGTTAGCAATTCGGGTCATGGCTTAAGTTATGAGAGTCTCCACGGTGGAGCATGCACTTGGAATGCGTGCTGGTGGGGGCGAAGAATGCGGTACTATGACACGGTTCAAGCTGTGAAGACGCCTCTCTGCATACACAATAAGGTACATATTTCAGTAAATAGTTGTGTAACTATGTGTACGTAGATGATGTTATATTGATTTCAACTGTTATCGGATGTTAATCTTACTATTACATCTCACCTTTGTACTATTTATTCTGCGGTATTGGGTACCCTAAAACAATATATAATATAAAAATAAACTGGTCAAATGCGAGTCGGACTCGCACGCGTAGTATTCCGTGCCACAGTTTATTCCTACTAATATTATAAAGGTGAAAGTTTGTGTGAATGTTTGTTACCTCTTCACGCTAAAATTACTACTTAACTTTGTAGTTACCAAGTTGTTTTCGACAACAAATTCTAGGCACACAAGGGCCTCATTAAATCAAGAAACAGATAAAGGATTGGTCTCTGAATTGGAAACATTCTCAAAACCTTTTTACCATCGTCCCCGAATACCATTTACCACAGGACTCAGACAAAAGGTTTAAGCCGCAGGAAAATGCTCCAACTAAGTTTATGGTAAAAAAAATGTACCTATACCCGTGATCTCGAGGCCAGGGGATAGTAAAATATTACGAGTGGAAGAGGCACATAAGTGACATAAGGCAGGAGGCGAATTTGAAGATAATTTTACAATAATTAATAATATGGTACCTACACAACGAAATAGGAGTACCTATACCTTAATGCGCATTTTAAGATGCAATCAAAAATTATTTACTCACATAAAACATAAATTAAAATAATTTGCCGTCGTTAGTCTCATAAATATCGAAAATGGCTCAAATATATATGTTTTTGTTTTATTTGCCTCAATACTTATATAGTCGCAAAATCGAAGGACTCGAAATTTATAATTTTGTACGGGAATTGCTACTTTCTATCAATTTAAGTAGTGCCTGCCAAGTTCACCGGGTCATATGGTTAAAAATAAGTAAAATACAAAATAAAATAAATAACATCGATTCTGAAGTTAGGGAAAGCCAACTAGGTGTTGGTTTATCGAGCACTGCGGTGAGAAGTTACCTGAGGTTGCTTCGTGTTGCTTCGAATATGCTGATGAAAGACTATACTATACGACTTCAGTTTCCTGACGTTCCAACACACTGCTACGCCGTCTATGCGGGTCTGCAGAGCTTATCGATTGCTTCGAGTATTCAACCAAGAATACTCAAGATTGATTTACACCACAGAAAAATTAATAATACCTTATTATTATTAATATTTCTGTGATTGACACAATAGTTACACTGATTTCTAAACAAATTCTGATTCGAAAACTCTCTTTTCGTTGACTCGCATTTTGTATTTTGCAATTCACTATGCCGCAATCGGAAATATTCGATATTTCAAATTAAAACATCATTAGGGGGCGTCCATAAATTACGTGAGGTGTTTTTTTTAATTTTCTGTACCTCCCTCCCCCCCTTGTGAGATGTCGTGAGATTTTATTCAACCCCCTCCCCCATCCCCCAATCTCACGTGAGATTTTTCAAAATGTGGGTTTCTTACGTAAACGCGTTAGATTGTTATAGTAAAAAGAAAAAAATCATTTGTTTCGTGCTTTTCTTTACGACTAGTTAAGACTAGTAATCAATATTGCTGAGTGTTTAATTATAAGTGTATTTTTTTTTTGTTTCAATTAGAAAAAAAATTGCGTGATATTTGCCGAGACCCCCCCTCTCTTCAACGTAAGATTAGATGAGATTTGACTCGACCCCCTCCCCCCCTTAAACACCTCACGTAATTTATGGACGCCCCCTTATCATAATCAGCCAGGGTCAATGCGCTGCAGACGTAGATCCTAAGACACGCCACTGAGCCTGATCTCCGGCTTTTCTTTTCCAGTCACTGCCCACCGAATGCAATGAAACAACAGCTATTATTTTGGGGATGAAATAAGAAGGATTACTCTTTGATCCTAGAGGCATTATGAAACACTGCAGTGTAAAGTAAGATGTTGCATATAATAAGTAAACCGGTTAGAGTAATAACGATCCGCAGCACCTACATCAGTTGTTGTGTTCCAGTTAATGGTTCCAATATGAATCATCGGTCCATAGTGACGAATCACCCTCATTGTTTGTAGTTGTTGTAAACGTTATTTGCTGGAAATTGCTCATGCTTTCGGTTAACTACATATATCTTTCTATATAGCATTCGGATGTTTTGATGTGGTTAAAGTATTTTCTGTAGATGATTTAATTAAATAACACAACCATGTAACGCTTTTAATATGAATATCCAACGAAGTACAATCTATGTACATTCAAACAAAGAGTAATAAGAACTATCTTTCTCTCTCTCCCTCTCTCTTTTTCTTTCTTTCTCTCTCTCTCTCGCTTTCTCAGTAAAAACACCGTTAAAAAATAAAAACAACTTTACAAAATTCAAGAACATCTGTCAAAAGTTTCTATCAGTAGTTAAGCTTACAAATATTCTATTACAAACCCGTTAGTGTGCTCTTATTGTTTATTTACAAAATAAAACCGCAAAGCTAACGGTAATAAATTTATACCATAACCTCACCTATTTGCAACGTGACGAGTTTTTGATTGCGTTATCTCTCTGGCAACCACCTCTCGCCCTTAAACAAGATTATTTTTATAAACTCCAATAACTTCATTTATTGTGTTAATCTTTTTTATACACATGTCAAGGTACATAATGCTATAAAATGAATTGTTATATATATTATACAAACGTTCTTATGTAGCGTTGTTTTTGTTTATGGCTGTCGTATGTTGTTGTTATTATGTATCTCTTCATTATCTTAAAACAATAAAAAAACCTATGGGCGTTCCGTTGCCTCAGATACACACACACACACACACACACAGATTAAAACGTCAAACTTATAACATTTACCCTTTTTTCTGTCGGGGGTTAATTTAACTTTCGTAATTAGGTACCTACCTACTCTAATAATGAACGAATGTAATCTATGAGTACTTTAATGATGACCAAAATTATACTCGTAGACACAGACAGGTACATATATATTCATAGCTATTTTAAGGCATTTCTAAAATTAGACTCGTAATATTTTATCAAAGATGCGACGCACCTTTATGAAATATGTATAAAAACACCTAGTGGCACCGTTTTATGCAATTTTCATAATGTGGAGAGCAAGGAAATGGAACACGTAACCTCGCAAGTCGCAACGAACGTGTTGGAATTGGAATTAACGCAATGCATTGCCATAAGTTGAAGCTCTGTTACTGCATTGTTACTTTCCACGAGTTGAGGTTAATTGAAGTAATGCGCTAAACTAGCATATTCGTTATATTTTTTACAAGTGAATGACCAAAAACTACTTATTTATACTTTGCCATTACTTCGGTGTAAAATACACATAATGCATTCCGAGACAAAAACCTTGACACTACGGATTTGAACTCAAGCTCTAAATACGATACGAAGTCAAAGACCCCACTCGAACATATATTATCTCTGAATCAGCTTTTGAGGTTATGGCTTTACATTTTCTAGTTTATTCTACGAAATATGGCGGTTCTACGTTAAACTTAGCTAACCCAAAGTAGGATGGTAATTGGAGGAATGTACTAGGTCATCAAATGCGAGGTCGTTGTCACGACACGCGAGCCGCTCCACTGGCGATACCTTATTGATTCCGATGCCGATGAACTCGCTGGGTTCTTGCATTCATTATACATGTTTCACCTGTAGACGGTCGCGGTCTAGATTAGAAGTCAAATTCGTACTCTCAATTTGAACGGAGTAACGCCCTGAATTCAAGCTGAGCAATATCAGTGTCCTTCTTTCAGTCGAGGCTTTGCCCTCAATATGTAATTACACAGATTTTGTTCGCTATCAATTAATAAGTGGGCCCGGTGGCGTAATCGGGAGAACGGTCGGCTTTGATGCCGTGGTACCGAGTTCAAACCTTACCGTGCACCAATGGAATTTTTTATCGAACTGTGAGAAGCGCACATAAATTTCGCTTCTCACAGTGGCCCTCCGGTGAAGGAAAACACCGTTAAGAAACCAACAACCCCCGCATGGGTGGTAGGACACTATCAAGTGTCCGCCTGGCCAGCTACCACCCTCAAGTTAGAAAACTCTGTCGCCAAACATCTAATGTGTTCCGGCAGCTATCCTTGAGAGCCAGTTCCCATTTTAGGCCTAGCGTGCTTACCATCTTCGACCGCATCATCACTTACCAACAGGTGAGATAGTGGTCAAACGCTATCCTATAAGATATTAAAAAAAAATTAAACATTACTTACAAATTGCTTAGATACTCAAGTAGGTCTGATAATTATGCTAAGGACAAACTCCTAGTCCATAAATATTAAATATGTATAAGGACTCAGATTATATAGTATTAATAGTGTTTTCCCGCAAAAGGAATATTTTCATCTCATCATAATATCTACAGGCGGCGTTACGTAATGGGACCAGCTATTTTGCTAATGAAAAGCTTAACTCGAGCCTCAAGCCGTATAAATATTGTATCCACCTTCAAAGTTTAGCCTTCAGGGTTTCTCCTGAAATATCGTAGACAGTATTTTAGTTGAAAGAATTTATGAAACCGTATTTATTGTACTACTCTTGGAATAATTTGCTCCTGTGTCACCAACTATACAACTTTTTATCGCCATTGTTTTCTTTTTTTTATTTTATAGCCCAGTGTTTGACACCTGGTGGTAAGCGATGATTTGGTTGAAGATTTAACAAGCTAGGCCTAGAATACTCTGACTCTCAAAGGCTGTGTGCTGCCGGAAGTACCGTAAGGTTACGGCGGCAGATTTTCTCTTTGATCGTGGTAATCTATTTTTTGGTGATAAGTCAGGTGGAACATCATTATAATATGCTTAAACCACCTGTGGCGATTATTCGCCATGATATGAATTGCTCTACCCATACATACATTGCAAAAACAAGACGTCACAATAGGTAATTATTTCATCAATTCTTTGAATTGGCCTAATTAACTGAATCTCACTGTTAAACCACAAAATTCTGTATCATTGTTAGGTAGGTACGTAGATATTTAAAACGTAGGTATACTTTATATAAAAAACAACACACAAAGCGTAGTTAGTTCTTAATAAGCAACGGAAACTTGGGCAATACGAGTACAATGTTACAAAAGTACATTCTTCGGAAATTACAATTTTGTAGGTACTGTTGATCAATAGTGTTGGTAGGTTTCTGGGTTCGTCCTAAGTGTAGAAGGGTGCCTACATTCAGGCCGGCTGGCAACCAAGCGCGTCCGTCACGCCAACGAGGCACAATGCCCTCAGACACAGCCGTCCTTTACTCCTACTGTTTTCTAATCGACCACGCTTTTCTTTGTCGCCGTTTCTTACGCAATATCGAACACAGCTGCACAGCTTATGTAATCGCGATAACTGTTGCAGTTACATCACAAAACAGGACGAGTTTATTGAATAGTCAATTAGCAACCTTACATTTGCAACGATGACCAGCATTGCTGTTCCCGATCGTTCGTAAACAAATTCGGGTTCGCACTGCCTCCTCTGATTGCGATCTTTTTATTTCACAATTCGATAACTCAGTGTGTCTAGTAAGAGTAAATAGCTGAAGGATTCATTCAAAACTTTAAATAAGTATTTCGAATTCGAACTTATCCGATTTAAATTAGAATACCTACGCTGCTTGAGGAATAAATACTTCTATCACCTATTCCTGACGTTACTACCTACGTAAGCTCACAGCTTATGGAAAATATGTATATATGTACCTAGACAAGTCAGCGGGCCGACTCCTGTTTTGATTCAAAGCCTCATTTACATCACCTTTTATATACCACATGGGAAGCAGCACGTAGGTACTCATACCTAAGTGTAAAAGTCGTCATTAGAATGCCACGTGTTCAAATCAAAGCGAGTGCTCTCACCGCTGCCAGTATTGAAAAGTGTTGAGCTCTCTTTTTGTCAGATGAAAGGAGAATGCGTGACACAGGAGAACACGTATGATTATGAATTATGAATGTCTTTCAATAATTTTACTTTATTGAGACGAACAATAACACCCTCGAAGTTATGACTCGATGATTCATAATTTAGTTTAGGTAGCTTACTGGTTGCTACTGGTTCGGATCGTACAGATGTGTTTAAAGGTCAGTCCATAATAGTTGCAAATTACTAACATGACAATTGGTCAGGGCTGTGTTATGGCACTTATAGCTTGCATGGCTCTCGTCTCGTCTCGTCTCGTATAACTTAATATATTCCTAGTGATTCGTACTTCAGGTTTGACCCTTCGTCGTTACCTCATTACTTGAGTGGCATGCGCGTCATAGGGACATGGGACGCTCTGTAGTAAAATTATATTTTCGGATTTTGCGAACATAATGCATGTAACAATTTATGTTATGAAGCGTCTCACGGTTACGACATGCAAAAATATAAGTGAAAGCAAATACGTGTGCTAACATTGACATTCCGCATCTCTTTTTAATCTTATCTCGGCTGTGCCAAGCCAATATTGTCATGATAAATGGAAGTAATCTGACTTCAATCGTGTACGACTGTACGTGATGGTCAGACAGAGGAATGTAAACGAGCTGAAATAATACAACACTTGTGGAGGTAAGGTTCCGCGGACCATCGACACAGTATACTTACATTGAAGTCCAACAATATTCGCACAGGTGGTAGGAGCGTAATATATCAATGTTCCGCTTGACTTGCAACCAAAAGTAGCTTACCTCCATCAAGGAGAAAATGTGTTCCGGCCGCACACAGCCTTTGAGAGTCTGAGTACCTACCTATTCTACTAAGCCTATAGCGTGTTCACCATCTTCAACCACATCATCGCTTACCACGAGGGGAGATAGTGGTGAAACGCTAGCCTTTAATATAGATATAAAAATAAAACTGGCCAAGTGCGAGTCAGCATCGCGTCTCTTATCGCACACTTAGGGGGTTCCGTACAATCGAAACAAAACAGAGTTTCAACCTCATATATTTGATTAATTGATATTACCAAGAATGTTTGGTTTGGTCGCGATCTAGAAAGATCGGGCTCGTTTACTAGCGCCATCTATGTCATTTTGCCGAAACTAATTAGATAGATGGCGTTTAAAAACTCGTTTTATGTATGGGGACCCCCTTTAATTTTTAACTTTATTTTGTTTTTAGTATTTGTTGTTCTAGCGGCAACAGAAATACACCATCTATGAAAATTTCAACTGTCTAACTATCACGGTTAATGAGCTATAGCCTGGTGACAGACGTTCAGACAGACAGACAGACAGACAGACAGACAGACAGACAGACAGACAGCGGAGTCTTAGTAATAGGGTCCCGTTTTACCCTTTGGGTACGGAACCCTAAAAAAGTACACATACACCTAGTATGTGTACTGTGCCATCGGGCAACAGTAATTATTATTTTTTGTCGCTCACTTTGTTGAGATGATAACAATAATTGTGTATGATTGGGTGAGACCTTGAACGCTCGTGAATTGGATGACATTGGTCAAATGTAGCTGCTCTATAGTTATACCTACGTCACGTCACGTCCGTGGATATAGGTCTTTGTAATCTGAAATGAGATCACTATGCTTTGCCTACACGTTTATCGGGAACAGATTATTGCTACTAGTTTCGTATTCTGCAATGTATATTATCTCCCGGTTTGATAAATAATTTAAGATCTTTTAGAAATCTACATAATTTAAGGCCTTCTAAATATAATTTAAGATCGTTAAGAAAATTAAAAGAAAAACAGACTTTAAATGCCGTGCTAGTCATTTTCAGTGCCACCGCGTGTGAGGTGTTTTTATCTCCATATATCTAGAGATAATCATCAGATCTCAATGAAATTATAATGGGAACAAACGAGAAGTAAACTCTCTGAAACAAAAGAAGAATCTAAATCAGTTAATAAATGGAGGAGTTGACTGAGGTAACACATATACTTACATATAAATAATTAAGATAGTTTAAAAACTAAAACAACAGGCTTCTATGCCCCGCGAGTCAATTTCAGTAGTAAATTTGAGACGTTTATCGTCATATCGATATTAGATATTAGAGTGCAAAAACGATGCATTCGAGCGATGTTTGGTGCCAGCCAAAGACAGACGTGCAGACCGCTTTTTAGAAAGTTAAATGTTTTAACCCCTAGCTCTTTGTACATACTAGAAGCGTGTTTGTTTGTTAAACAATATTCTGATCAATTTATACTACATGAATGCAGACATCCTCGAAAGACTCGCACTAGAATAGAAGTTTCATCCCACTATATACCAAAAACGACATTCTTCGGAAAAAGTATCTTTAATATGGCACCAAAATTGTATAATAAGTTACCGGACAGCATAAAGAATAATGAATTATCTATATTTAAGAAGACCTTATGTAAACGCTTGACAGATAAATGTTATTACAAAGTTGACGAATTTTGAATGAATTTTATTATAATCCACTTATATATTAATTCACTTCGTTAATCCACTTATTATGGCTATTTCAGATATTTAAGACAATTGTTTATTAGCGTTAATTTGACATAGATTCCTTATTTAACCATTTCATTCCATTTTTTCATATGTAAAATTTAAAGAATACACGGATATAGTATATTATATATGCTGTTCAATATTGTACGCCTAAAAGGCATGCAACAGTGTTCTTAATTATAATATTCCACCAGTTGTATTTTTACCTGTAGTGCAACAATAAATAATTTGAAGTTTGAAGTTATCTATGGAGATACTTATTAGATCTCGTTGAAATTACATTAGGAGCATCTTGGTAATGTACCCTACCGATTAAAAAAATAATCATTCGAATCGGTTCACATTTGACGGAGTAAACGATAATTGCGTAACATACATACAAAAAAAAAACATACATACGAATTGAGAACCTTCTCCTTTTTGGAAGTCAGTTAATAAACACAACAAAATTGAGAACTGCCTCAATTTTTTAAAAAAGGGACAGTAATCAAATACACATGAAAAAATACATACAAACGAACATAGAACCTCCTCCTCTTTAGAAGTCGGTTAAAAAGTTACTTTCATCGCTATTTCCATCATGAACCTTTGACATTCTCTATTATGAGTACCTGGTCATTTGAAATAGCAAACCAAAGGATACTGCACAGCGTAGGCGAGTAGATTCTATACAGACGCTATATTTAGACCTTGCCACTGCACGGCACCGAACACCGATCGATATTGTAATGTCTTCTTTACCTATTATGTAAATTAAGTTTTGAACTCCCCTAGCCAATGCAAAAATAAAGATTCAGCTTCTGAATTAACTAAGTATATAAGTAAACAGTAAAGCTAAGGGCTCATTACAAAACTCCAGTATGTGTTGATAAACCACTGCTACCAAATGAAAACGTTGCGTCTAGGGGGAGACCCCAACATATATTTGCTCATAGACTTGTTTTACGTCCATAAATGTTACCTACAAGAGATGACTAATTATGTGATTCCCTTTGTTTATTTATTATATTGATACGCTTTATTCGAATAAAATAAAAATACATTTGATTTTCTTCGGTAGAATGGGATCGCGCTTCAGTGCCCTAAAAGATTTAGCGGGGAAAAGGGTCGGAAGGACAATTAGTGTTCCACTTGAGTGACTTTACAACACGTTACGAATGAAGCCCTTGACGACGCGGACTTAAGCTCGATTAGTGGCGAGTGGTTTTCATTAAACATTCATTGCAGGAAAGTTTCTAAATAGCACATATTATATTATGGTAACTTCGCGGACATCTTGATTCAAGCGGTAATTTCTACCGGTCACTTGTAAAATGTGGAACGAGCTGCCGTCTGCTGTTTTCCCGTAGAGTTTTCAACATGGAGACCTTTAATTGTGAACCGATTTGAATGATTCTTTTTTTAGTCGATGGAGTACGTTTTCGAGATGGTTCCATTGTAATTTCATCGAGATCTGATAAGTATCTCCAGAGATATGACGATAAACGTCTCTAACTTACTACTGAAACTGACTCGCGTGGCATCGAAGTCGGTTGTTTTAGTTTTTAAACTATCTTAATTATGCATAATGGAAACATTGAACACTGAACAAACAATGGCAGAAGCGGCTTCGTAACAGCATCTGACACATGGAATGATATCTATGTAGACAGCGAGGACTAGAAGAGTTATACAAAATAACGAGCGTAGGTCCTCCTGATATTTATATATTTTTTTAATTAACTTTTAAAAAATAAAAAAGCTTACTAGCAATGTAGATTGCACATTACTAGTATTCTTCTTAACCCCTCCAACTTAGCTAAATATGCTTGTGTCTGGAGTGGGTTCACGTCCATAGTGCAATGAGTGAGGATCGAACTCACGACCCCTTGAACGCCAGTCCGACATCTTATCCATTGGGCTATTGCCGCTTTAAAGTTTAATGCCTTTTTGCCCGATAGAAATGCTTGTCACTACTAGATGTGATGTGGCTATCGAATAAAGCTTAAACAGAATATAAAGTATTGAAAGTATAATATTATTTCAAAGATTTTATGATTTTTCTTCAAGAATTCTGTTGATAAAGCTGTAGATTCTAGAAAATTACACGGGGTCACAAGAGGTTATTCGTTTGGTGGCGCCGCCGAGACTGCTGGCACCAACTCAGAAAAGAAAACTTGTTACTTCTAATGTCTGCAATAACAGTTTATACATTTTCAACCGACTCTATATAATTAAGATAGTCTTCGAGCATTTACCAATGGAGATGTTAACGTTGTAATCCGCAAACATTTTTTTCTGCCGATACTTACGGGGGACGAGGTAAACACGCATTGCACACACACAAATTACTCACTTTAGCGATCCCGCACACTAGCTTGAAACACGCACACAGTATTAAAAATACAGCGTAGTTACGCACGCTCATATGGCCAAAAATGGCTATATGGCCAGCAGAGGGGTAAAAACTAAAACAAACGACTTCCATGCCCGCGTCACTTTTAAGTCAATTTCAGTAGCAAGTCGGAGACGTTTATCGTCATATCTCTGGAGATACTTATCAGATATCGATGATATCGATGATACTATGGGACCACCTCGGAAACATACCCTACCGATTAAAAAAATAATCATTCAAATCGGTTCACAATTGACGGAGTAATCGCGTGACATACACACAAAAAAAAAAGAAAAAAAAAGAAACAGACGAATTGAGAACCTCCTTCTTTTTGGAAGTCGGTTGAAAAGAGATCGACTGTTTTTTTAAGGTTTGGTACCTTAGAACTCTGTTGTTTATTAACAGACTTGGATTTTTATTTGACATAATTTACTTCCCGCTTGGTTCCATTGTAATGTGTGGGCCGGTAGTCTCATACATGCATAGCGATGAATTTCGAGCGATAATCGTCGAAACGAAAAGAGATGCAGATAACAACTGTCTAGCTGCATCTCATTCTAGCAGACGTTTGCGATGACAAGACGCATCGCTATCAATGTACAGACTTCCACCCCTGATCAGTATCTCCAGATATTTAGAAATAAACACCTCAAACTTGATAAGTACTAAAAATTACTGGCGCGGTATATGAAGTCAGTTATTTTCATTTTAGATCTTAAATTATACTACTTTCACTCGAACAAAGTTGCATAAAACCCAATACCTATAATTATATAATTTTGAATAAATTATATATAATTGAATATACAACGTGTAACATATTAAATGCAAGACCTGAAAATAATTTGTTTAGAATCGGCTACTGAATCAGATTTGGTGGTGTTTATTAATATTTAATTTTAACCTAATCAGTAATTAGTATATCTGAAATTATATTTATTTTTAGCCTTACGATTCCATCGGTTGTTTGAATTAGAAAACTTAACCTTATTTCAAACCCGTAAGTAAGACTAATTTCTACTTGTACTAAATAAAAAAGTAAACAATAAAAATAAATAAAAAAGTAAATAAACTTAAAAAAGTATTAGTTTCGAAGTAACTGTGGTGTTAGCTTAAATAAAAAGAGTGTGTGTACTTATGTACACGCGTTAGAAGTTATACTTCTGTGGCGTATGGAAAAAAAATAACTAAAATGCAGTAGTGATTGACGATAAATATTAAAATTAATCAAAAAGATTTTATTTAAATAAACAAGGTTTTATTAACGTAAAAATATGACGTTAAATATGACATATACAGCTTGAACATAGTCATGCCACCTAGAACTAACTTCACGGTGTAGAATTTACGTGTCGGTGTGCGCGCGCATCGTACCACCTAGAACTAACTTCACGGTGTTAAATTTAGGTGTCGGTGTGCGCGCGCATCGTAAAAATTCACTCTCTTCATTTTTCTCTATCGCGCCACAAGAATAATTCTTTATATATTTATAATTATTATAACTTCAAAAAGTTTCATTAGGTTTTTCACGAAATGAAAACAAACAAATAATCTAGGTGACCTGAGCGCTATGACACTGTCATTAGGATTATATGACATGTTTTGGTATAAAATCTTTTAATATTGATTAAATTCAGCATCGCAGTAAATTAGCAAACTATAAGCTGATGAATAAGTTGTCTGCTGTAATTGCCTAAACCCCAATATCAGTGCTAGTGAGAAGCGAATATTATTATATTTATTATGTGCGTGCGAAGTGTGGTACGAGAGTGTCAAAAAAGTTTTCTACTACGTAACTTGATACCGCGTCCACGCATTTTGTGGTAAGTTGGTATATCCAATATCTTAGAGACAAAATGATTACATGTCTCGAAACGAGTTTACGCTTTTGCTATTATATATTCTTATTGGGGTGTCCGCGGTCTTGCGCTTATTATGTTAAACGCTGTATATAATTAAATATAATTATAATTAAATTATATTATTAAACAATACATATACATAATTAATTTTTACCCGACTGCGAAAGAAGAAGGGTTATGTTTTCCAAGTGTATATATGTATGTATATTTCTTTGGCACGCCCTAGAGCTTAAACGGCTAGTCGTATTTTTATGTGGGTGGTGTCAATAGATTCGTCTTAGTCGTGAGAGTGACACATCAAACAAAAACATCAATGGGTACATCAAAATAAAAAAAAAACAAAATTAAGGATTTTTGGCGCCAAAAAGAAATCTCAAAATAACGAAATTAACATTGCGGTTCGACTATTCGGAAAGAAAAACAAGTCACGCGTTGAAGTCTTTTGTATCACAAACTTGCAAATTGGGATTAGCAAAACAATAACACTAACAAAAAATTATCTAATATTTTCTACTATCGAGTGTGGTATCATAATAAAGAATTTTTAACAGTTATTATATATATATATATTAGGTATCTAAGAAAGAATACTTACTTACCTAATCATGATTCTATCAAGACAATAACTCTATAATGGATAACAACAAAGAGTTATAGCTCGAGTAAAACGTGTTGTTGCGGTGTGATTATTATTCTTGCAATTTAAAAATATCTAAATCTCATCTGCAATTGTTTGATAAAATATAAAATAAGTAGAAAAATTAGGTATCTTTCTGTATTACATAATATATCAGGTAAGTATATAATATAACACATAATAGGTAATATCTTGTATAATACATTATTATATCTGCAGTTTACGTAGAAACTAGTTAGCTTACTGTCCATCAGTGCCAAAGATGAAATTGATAGACGAGACAAAAGAGTTTTAGTGTTAGTTGACGGCAAAAACAATTTTGTGTCACTTTAACTTACAATGACATTTTGATATTTTGAATGTCCTTGCAACGTGATGTTAAATGGCAAACAGTGCATAAAGTATATATATACCTACTTAATATACATATAGTATATACTGTGTAAAGTAACTACTTATATAACAGAAGTGAATTGAGTAAGTAGGTTTGTATCTGTTCTGTGCTATGCTTATAATCAATAATATTTACTTACCTACTAATCTAAGCACTTGTTAGTGCGCGAATACTTTGTGGAAATGTAGATATATTTACTATATACAATACTAGCTGACCCTGCAAACGTTGTTTTGCTAAAACCCAAATATCTTACGGAACCCTATTTTTTTCCAAATAGCCTATGTTACTCGTGGATAATGTGGCTTTCGAATGGTGAAAGAATTTTTAAAAACGGTCCAGTAGTTTTTGAGCCTATTCATTACAACCAAACAAACAAAGTTTTCCTCTTTATAATATTAGTGTAGATATATATATATTATAGTATAGATGATATTCAAATACTTACATTTCCTTACTTAACGATTACTTATCCAGTTTTGCGTTTATCTAGTGTTATGATGAGTCGCTATCGAGTATCGCTACGCTTCAAGTATCAATTTCAATTTCTAATCGATCGCGATGGTCCTTACTCGAACAAGTTATTAGTCGCTTCACTGGGTGTTTACGGCAAATCGATAGTTTTTGTACAGCGAGAACTTCAGCCTCGTGTATTTTGTTATTTCATTACTAAGGTTAGTTCATAATACGTAAGTAATTAGGCTTAGTAGTTGTTTATAGTACAGTTAGTTACTAAATCGGTCTACAGAAGTAACACCGAATGATTTTGACATGAAGTTTCGAGGACGCATCTTCTCAGTGGTCTTCTTTATCTTATTAGCCTACCCAGACATAACCTTGTCACGCTAGAAATCAGTTCTTACACCAAGGCTTAGGATTAGTCAACATAATACGATTTAAAAAGTGAACTCGTATTACTAATTGTATTTACGACACGACACACACATGCACGTGTATTATGTGTTGTGTTGTGATACACCTGGGTGCTCGCCGGCTCGAGTACATTCATTGACGTGCTCTATCGGAGTTTTTCACGCGATCTCTCCACGAAGAGAGCAGTCAGCCTGCGCTCGCGATCCAGCATCGCCGCATCTATCACGTTATTTTTATCATACCTATTTTCTTTATATTTCTCAGATTTCTTGCAAACAAATTATATGAATAACGTTGTCAGCAAAAATTCCATAATAGATTTAAATTAACCACAGTCCACTAGTGCGTGTGAAAGTGTCGCAAGTAACTCGTGTAATATGCAAATACTTGCGATTTCATAACTTCAAATTGTGACGACAATTACAAAGTTCAATAGACCGTGGCTGGCGAGAAAACGTTGGCGAGGGAGAGTTAAATATGTTCGGCGAGTGTCAGTGTTCGAGTGTAATTGGTAGTTGAAGATATAACCGGTGATAGAAAAATCACCAAAGAGCCCACGAAGCCGGATGCCGGCGTCGACAACTGTGTCGATGTCCGCAGCGTGCGATTTCACCGTCACGCACGTCCGCCACCGTGCTTCTCTCGACGGTGATCGATCCAATTAAAGAGTTATTAGATTTGCATGTGCGGCAGCGTAGTGCGCTCTGCGATCTTCGGCTCGCGGCGCACCTCAGTGAAAGTGAGCGCGATGCGGGAGCACAGCTGAGCGGTTCGTGACGTCACGTGACGTGCGCGGACATGGGCCATGTGGAAGATATGCGGCGTCAGTAAGGCCGAGCCCGTGCTGTTCGCAGATATCGTAAATGATGATTATGTAAGAACTGATATCGTTTTAAATACTTACTATTAAGTCACAGCTCTTATCGGCTGTTGCAACCCTAGGTTCTGTAACGTCGATTGTCATGGACAGCGCGCGTAAGTGGTATGCGTTAGATAAATCGATTATTTTACTTGGTTCACCATGTCGTACACATTGGATGATTTTGAATTGATAGAGGGATTTTTGTATCCTTATCTTTCTTGTTGTCGTATTCGGAAAGAGCCGCGAATGCCGCGATTGCTAGCGTTGCCCTACATACCTGAATCGCTTGAAGATTTGGTAGTTACTTATAAAATTTACATTCCTAGTTAGTAAATATAAGTACAACGACATAGTGAAGTCAAAGTTCTTAATTAAATTGGGCATACATTCTTTTTCTAGCTTATATTAAATACTTCGTAATTTAAATATTTAATTATTTAATTTAGCCCCTCTTTAAAATTGTGCTGTGTTGTGTGTAATAAGTGGCTTGTGACTTACCTTACTACCATGATATCGTTATAATTAAGATAAAACAACCAATTTCCATACCCCGCGAGTCAGTAACTTAGCACATTAAAAACTGAGTATCAAAAGGCTTAATGTGCTCTGAATCTCACACTAGAGTTAAACTCTGTGTTGTAAGATTCAGTATCTTCCTGTAGTGATCATTTAGATGTGGAATATATTAGAGGAACAACTAAATACTTAAAACTTAAGAAATATCTGAAGATACTTATCAGATTTCGATGACATTACAATGAGACTACCTCAAAATTGCCCTACCGGTTAAAAAAAGAACCATGCGGAGCGGTTCACAATTGACGGAGTAATCGCGTAACATACATAAAAAATAATATCGTTTAAAAACTAAAAAAGAACCGACTTCAATGCCGCGCTATTCATTTTCAGTACCAATTTTGAGATGTTGATATCAATATCTCTGGAGACACTTATCAGACCTCAATAAAATTACCATGGTACCACACTTGGGATATCTCCTTTAGAACAAAAAAAGAATAATCAAAATCTGTTAATAAACGACGACATTATCCCCGATCAAACATAAATATATATATATATATATATATATTGTTGAAAAATTGTTGAATATATTGGTTGAAAATGAGTTTTGAAGACGTAGACAACAAGGATGAAAGTTGTAGTGGTTGTTATGTTGACCTGATGTTCGTTTGTTCCAGCAGCCGACATGGCGGTTGTGGGGCGAGGAGCGAGTGGATGGAGCTATCTACACCGTGTATCTCAAGAAAGTTCGCTACCATAGACCTACTAGGAGCGCTTCCAGCGTAAGTACTTACCTACTTCACATTTTAATAGCACGATTAATTAGGTGCTACAGAATTTTATAACTGCAATCCCCAACCGCCATCCGCCCAAAGACAATAAAGACAACCATAGATAGTTATTCTTACATATATGCTAGGTAGGTACTAACTATTACTAGGTACATAGATTAACAGATAACATAATTAAGATAGTTTCAAAACTAAAACAACCAACTTCCATGCCCCGCGAGTCAGTTTCAGTAGCAAGTTGGAGACGTTTATCGTCATCTCTCTGGAGATACTTATCAGATCTCAATAAAATTACAATGGGACCACCTCGGAAACGAACCCTACCAATTAAAAAAAGAATCATTCAAATCGGTTCACAATTGACGGAGTAA
Organism: Cabera pusaria; assembly: GCA_954871355.1. Classification (NCBI taxonomy): domain Eukaryota; kingdom Metazoa; phylum Arthropoda; class Insecta; order Lepidoptera; family Geometridae; genus Cabera; species Cabera pusaria. The sequence goes on from OX940887.1 coordinate 22,261,311, forward strand.
TTGCGTAAAATACACACCAAAAAAAAACCAACAGACGTATTGAGACCCTCCTTCTTTTTGGGAAGTCGGTTGAAAAAAGGTAGGTATTACATACCTTTTTTGTAATCTGTTAATTTATGTTAGTATACTATTTAATAATATATAATTATATATTTTATATCTAATTAATAATATATAATATCTAATTAATAATATATAAGACTTGGAAGTCTTTCTATATATTAAACCGACTTGGTTTAACCATATTCATTATTCTGTGGTAACATTACATCTTATAACTTTTTGTAGTATAAGAACAGCGTTGCGATACTTGAAACTTTTTACATGTAATATTTCAAACTTAGGTTTCGAATATAGAATATTCACATGACATCGATGTTCTATTAGTAGGTAAGTATGCTAATAGGTATATACGAGTATACTAACATAAATTAACAGATTACAAAAAAGGTAAGTAATACCTACCTTTTTTCAACCGACTTCCCAAAAAGAAGGAGGTTCTCAATTCGTCTGTTGGTTTTTTTTTGGTGTGTATTTTACGCGATTACTCCGTCAATTGTGAACCGAATTGAATGATTCTTTTTTTAATTGGTAGGGTTCGTTTCCGAGGTGGTCCCATTAATACCATACTAATACCATTAAAACCATTATGTTTAAAATTTGGAGCTTGTGGGTCTGCTAGAAGTATCTTAAAATTATGTTGATCATCAGTCAGTCGTCAGTCAGTCAGTGTGTCAGTGACAAAACTAAGGTACTTTGGCGAGCAATACTTTTTTAACTAAACGTTTAAATTGAATGTTATTGAGAATATATCTAAGGCATATTATGATCTATATGTTACTGAAAGTTCATAGTTCTAGCTTTAGCCAGCACAAAATTACAGGATGTTGAAAATGGTCTGAATGGCTTCGAAAAAAGGATGGCACGGCCACAGAATAAATGATAGTACAAGCACGGCCGTGCCTTTTTGTTTTGCTCAACGCAGATAATAAGTCTGATGATAACGCTCAAACGCCAATATATGTAGGTAATATATGTATAGTACTAAACGCTAATTGTTGACAAACAAAAAAAGACAGTTTTTTACGTTTTCCTCGTTTATTTTTTATCACTTTTTGTACTTACTTAAAATACCATGCAATTAAAAACAACAACCGGTGATTTACTTAGGTACTTACTTTGAAAGAATTGCGTCAGCTCGATTGATTTGAGTCAGAAAAATAAACTGTGTAAACCTACAAGAGACGTTCTAGAAAATATGAGGCATCTGAGAATCTGAGACGCTGCCGTGATTTTCCTTTTTTTTTTTACAACATAAATTACAAGACCTCTGTAGGTACATTGAATCAGTAGAACGTCGCACAATTTTACTTTACTGAAACGCAACACGTTTGCTAAATTCCTGAATACCGACATCTCAAGTACGAACTCGAACTTGAAATGGAAACTGCTAGGTTCAATCACTCAATAATTTGAAAGCAAATTCGGATACGGAAACTGCCTTTATTTCGACTTGGATCTTTGCAATTCACAATGCTACGATCGGTTATTTTTGTCGCTGATTTTAATTGGAAAGATTTCCGCGACAAAATAGCTCAAGCCCTTGTCAATAGTTATTCAAAATTAAAAAGGAAGCTTCCGAATCCGAATAGGCTTTGAAATGATTGAGAAAATGAGAATCAAAGGGCTGGAAAGGTAAAGTTACATTATTAGATTATAACTGCGTAACATGTCTGTATACGTATCGTTACTTCGTCAGCGACGCATTCCATTCAAAGCAACTGCGACAAAATGATGTCTCTCGTTTGCACCATCGCTTTAAAACTAAGAGAGACAAGGAAAGCTATATGCGTATCGCTGTTGCTGCTACAGAGTACAGCCGTAACCGCGATCACATCGAGACCCGACGCGCTACGCCCCGCGCCCCGGCCCAGCCATTACGTGTTCGTAGGTCGGTTGTAGCTGTGTCTTTGTTGCGAACGTGAATAACAAAACGCTGTATACTAGTTACATTCAGTAAGCAATGAGTGATATTGCTAATAAAAGCAGTAAAGCGGAAACATGGAGAGAAGACAAAAATATACAGTTGATACGCGCATTTCGTCAAAAACCTGTGCTTTGGGATCCAAAACACGAGTTGTATTACAACAAGGCGCAGAAGCCCGCTGCGTGGAACGATATCGGCAAAGCGATTAATGTATCGCCGGAGAAATGCAAGTTCAAGATTATTAATTTGATGTCGGCATTTAGAAGAGAAAAAGCCAAATTAATACGTGCAATGAGGAATGGTGCTGGTAAATATAAATGTATTGTTTTCTAATAAGGTACATACGTAGTATGTAGGAAGTCGATTTATTTTACTTTGGACTTTTTTAATATTGTTAATTTAGTACTTTGAGTTTTGCGCAATAACAACATATGGATGAAATATTTTTTTATTGTAGGTAGGTTGTTTTGATTTAGCGCTGTGCAAACGTGACGTGGACACAATTTTTGTAGCCGCTATGTATATTACCGTGGCTATGTGAAACCGTTACAGGAAATCGAGGTTGCAGTGTCCGCAACCGGAAACAGATCAGATGACGGTTGGTACGACTGATTGGTTCGGTGGTTAGTTGGTCCTGCCCTGCCTGACTCTGAATATTCTAATTTAAGCTTGAGGAGTTTCAGAGTTTATCGAGTAAATAATGTTATGATAAGATGATTGTGAGGGGGTTCACAACTCAATTCTGATTTTTTATTAATATTTTTTTCAAAATATTTGCTCAAAAATACATTTACGAAGCCTACAACGGAGCGTGCGTATCCTTTACGGTTTTTTTTATTTCAATAAAACATACATAAAAATTAAAGCAAAGGAAAAAACGTTAAAGGACTTCCCAACTGATATATTTATGTTTTTTTTTATAAGTGCAGTACTGTTTTCTCGCAAATGTGTTGAAAAACGTTGTTTGATACACGTACGGAATTGGTTATTACAAACTCGTAACTGTGGTAATTAAGAAGTAAGTACATTCGTCTACTCGTTTGAAAAATCAATTTACCGCACTAGTATCATAAACAACTATTATAATACTAGTGCGGTAAGTTAATTTGAGCACGTGTGTCGTACTAAGTTTTTCAACACATTTGCGAGATAACAGTACAATTGATAATGAAACAAACTTAAAAATATCAGTCGGAATGTCGCAACTTACCTTGACGTTTCTGATATGAAAATGGTGCGAATTTGCAAATGGCGCGGTGAAAATTATATTGTTGTGGTGAAAATTAGAACTAAGTAACATAATTTGTCTCATCTTGTCTTTAGTATTTAAGTGAGACGAACGTATTGAGCAAAAGCGCTGCCAAGGAGGTTCGATCACTCAGTTTATTTTGTTCTCGCAATGTGGAACTCCTTGGTGGAATTCTTACGCCCGGCGCTATACAACGCAGCGTGCGGTAAAGTAGGTACATAGGTGAGAGAACCCATTTTACCCCACGCTGCGGCTAAACTTTAACTATCGAACAATGTGATGACTTCGTAAATGCATTTTATGAGCAAATGTGTTGAAAATAACTATTTGTGGGTTGCATGTTACTAAACTCTTGTTAACCCCTCCAATTAAACTAAATATGCTTGTGTCTTAAATTGGTTCATGATAATAGTGCAATAGGTGGGGATCGAACTCACGACCTCTCGATCGCCAGGCCGACACCTTAGTTATTGGGCTATTGCCGCTTAATTATTATTCGATTTTTTCACCAATTGCCTTATCTCATAGGTAGCCTTTTAGTATTTTATTTTCTTATTTATTAAAATTTATCGAAATCTTATAGGTAAGTGTTTTGAAATTAATTATTGATTAGCCATTATAGCCATACAGTGTGTCAATTAAAAGTAACTTTAGACAACAATCAGTCTTTTGGATAGCTCCACGTGCTCCGTTTGCACAGCAGCACCTTATAAAATCTACGGTTGGAAGCATTTTGTTACACTCTCAATTACCTAAATAACTAGTTATGTACCGATATTTAAGATAGTTTAAAAACTAAAACAGCCGAAAACCATGCTCCGCGATTAATTGATGTAATTTTTAATATAATCATACAATTTTAAAATTAATTTATTTAAAGCGTGTTTTTTTCAAGCATTCATTTATATTCTTTATAGATATGGAACTTAAATTGAAGAGTGCTTGGTATGGATTTAAAGAAATGTCATTTTTGTTGGACAAGGAAGCTGAAAGACGCCGCCAGGAAATGGTGAGATTTTAATGTACATATTATTATCCATCATGTACCTGCCTAATTATATTCACTATGTACTTACAACTCATATTTCCTGCTAAAAGGATAAACAATAAACTGTAATAAAATATATTGTAATTTTTTATTACCTAAGTACATAAGGTGGTAGGAGCATATTATATCGATGTTCCGCCTGACTTGCTTTAAAAAGTAACTTAACCATTAAAGAGAAAATCTGCCGCCATAACCTTACAGTGTTCCAACAGCACTCAACTCTTGAGAGTCAGAGGTGGTCAGAGTATTCTAGACCTAGTGTGTTCACCATCTTCGTCCACATTATAGCTTAACACCAGGCGAGATAGTGGTCAAAAACTAGACTATAAGTTATAAAAAAATTACATTAATACCTAATTTAGACAGCCAGTTTTTCTATTATTATCTACAAAGATAATAATAAAAAAACTGTCTAATTTCTTCGTATAATTTCTTCTTCTTCTTATTATGTAAGTAAAGTACTGACTTGTGTTTTGTTTTAGGGTAATGTTGTAGACGAAAATTGTGAAAATGAGACTACTAAGAAACTATTGCTCCAAGGGTTAGAGAAGGGAAACTTAGAGTTTGATAGTAATAGAAGAAATAAATTGACATTCAAAAGAAAACGTGAAGAAAGGGAATCCAGCGAAGAGTCTTTTCTGGATGTAAAATTAGATTCTACGATGTCTGGGAATATTGATCCGTCAGGTTCTCAGTCCATCTCATGTAGTTCGGCTGATGAAGATTCCATATCAGCCATACATGTGACTTCAGCCCACGAATCTCAACAAACAAGCAATGATAGCAATGCAGAAGAAATAACACATTTCGTTAACTTTATTGCATCGAAAATGAAAAAATACTCGAAGCCAGTAAAAAATGCCGTTCAAAAAGAAATATGCGAAATTATATTCAGAGCTGATCAAAATTACTATGAAACGGTTTCTAGTGAGAAGTTTACACTGCTATATGATGATCCGCTTGAAGAAGAAGACGAAAGCAGAAATAAGAAAATAAAAAACTCCAATTAGAATGTTACAAAATATACCTATGTAAATTACTAGAGACTGAACTAAAGGAATGTGGCCGTCGTAGATACTTAATATATGGAAACTATGTCAGGCTCGGAATTCCTTGCTTATTTTGCATGTAAAATACTTCACTCCGCTAAGCCCTTTTCCACCAAAGCTGCGCCGGGCAATGCTAAAAAGCGAAGTGATACTATTGGTTATTTCCTCGTGCCCCGCTCAGTTTCTCGCACAGCTCTGGTGTACATGCACCCAAGGGTCACCTTAGGTAAAATCTAAGGATTGTTTATGATTAGGCTGCCAAAAAATCGGCATCAAAATAATCGCCAAATGCTCCGTGTTCCAAGGAAAAAAGGCATTCATTAATAATATTGTTTTTGAAATAAGAAAGCACAATCTGTAACTTACTATAACTATCTTAAATAAATATTTGAAAATGTGTCATGTTTTATTGAAAGTAAAATTTATTTTATACTAGCTGTGCCCCGCGGCTTCGCCAGCGTTAATAACAACTTTTATTTATTTTAATATTTTTTTACATAAGAACCATCTCCTGACGATAAGAAACACAACAATAAAAGAATTAGCGAAACCGATTTCGCTAATTCTTTTTTTGTTGTGATTGTGCGCGTGAAAGGCTGGACCGATCCAGCCGATCACGCGTGATGCCGTGACCAAGAGCAATGGATTCATTTTTATATATAAAAAAAAAAAAAACATACAGACGAATTGAGAACCTCCTCCTTTTTTGTGAAGTCGGTTAAAAAAAAAGAAAGAAGATCCAGTGAAAATACGTACTCTGGAGATACTCATTAGATCTCGACAAAATTACAATGGGATCAAACAGTAATCATAGTATCTCAAACAAAAAAAAATATGTTTCTTGAAGTGTTTCACACTTTATATTTTGGTAAATTGTTAAATTTTGGATTGTGTTTATTTACAATTTACAAAAAAATACATTTGTGTGTTTGTGAGTGTGTATGTATGTTTGTTACTTCTTCACGCTTAACCGGTTGAGCGGAAATTGGTGTGGAGATAGTCTAGACCCTGGAATAACACATGGGGTATATTTTTATCTCGATATTCCCATTCCCATTCTCGATATTCGAACGATTTCTACGCGGGTAAAACCGCGGGGCACAGCTAGTCAGTTAATAAAAGACGGAGTTCTGAGATAACAAACAAAAAAAACACTCGGATTCAAAACCACCTCCTTTTTAGAGTTCCGTACCTTAAAAGAAAAAAGGAACCCTTATAGGATCACTTTGTTGTCCGTCTCTCTGTCCGTCTGTCAAGACCATTTTCCTCAGGAAGGCGTACAGATATCAAGTTGAAACTTATGTCAAATACTTGGGTCGGTATCTTTCAGCTGTGAATAAATTAAAGTTGTAAATAACGCGATCAAAATATATGACCGTATATGTCGCATTTTTTGTGATTTCACAAGGGAATTAAAACCTATAGGGTACTTCCCGTTGACCAAAAATCATGAAATTAAGCAAGAAACAAGGTCTTGAAGCACTTGGAAAACATCTGAAAACCGTAAATATGTAGTTTAATAAAAAACAAGCGAACATTACATTACATTATTACAAACTTATTATTTGCGGCTGGTTAATTTGGTTAATGAACAGTGTCTAGGCATCGTTCTAGGGATCGAACTGTAATGTTAAGTTTCGTTTTGACAAGTTTGTACAAAAGCCTTGGTGAGCGATTAGGGTCGGCTTACACTGTGACGCGACGCGATGCGATGCGGCGCGCACTTATTAAGAGGGAACGCGGGGTGCAGTTTTCCATACGAATGTATTCCCCCGTTTCCTCCCTGGAAAATGCTTTTAGAGCAACATTTGTTTCTACAAAATATCAAGGTCTGCAAAAAGCAAATGATAGGGGCATAGCTACAGCTATGCCCCTATCATTTGCTTTTTCTGACCAACCAATCGCAAAAAGAAATATAAGCCTTTTTATCTCCTCTATAAGATTTTTGAATGGTCATTATTTCTATTTGCAATTGGTTGGTCAACAAAAGCAAATGCACATTATATGCATAGCTACAGCAGACCTTAATTTTTTGTAGAAACAAATGTTCCTATAGAACCATTTTCCAGGGAGGAAACAGGGGAATACGTTTGTATGGAAAACTGCACCCCGCGTACGCTCTTAAGAGAGTATTACAAAAAATAACTTATTTACTATTCAAAATGATACACATTTCATTGATTTAGTTCGGCGGCATCAGGCTGCGCCGCGCTGCGCCGCGCGGCGCAGCGGGAAGAAACAATTGAACCGCGTGATAAACAATTGAACTTTATTAACTACACAATAAGATACAAATTGCATTGAGATAATTTGGTGGCCTCGCGTGTTTTGCTGCGCAGCACGGCTTCTGGCTGCGCCGCGAGACTCCAAATGCGTCGCGTCGCGGTGTGAACTGACCCTTAAACTCACACTTGACCGATTTTTTTAGTATTTTAAGTATGACTATCAAATCTCAATCAGTTGTGCAATGGGACCACCGTGGAGAATGCACCCTACCCTTGAAATAATATAATCGATCAAATGGGTAAAAGAGTAATCGATCGCGTAACAAACATAAAAATAAAATTACTGACCGATTTTGTGAACCTCTTCCATTTCAACCGACTTCCAAAAAGAAAGAGGTTCTCGAATTGTCTGTTTTTTTTTCTTTTTTTTTTTGTGTATGTATGAAAGTCGGCTGGGAACAGAGTTCACCACTGTAGGACCTAATAGGGTGAACATTATTTCAGTGTTCATATATTTTGATACGTTTTTGTGCTTTGCAGGAGTCAGACGATGAGATATCCCACCTGGAGTGGGAGACGGTGCGGGTACGTTTCGTGAAAGCTGGCACCGTCGAGAGACTCGTCGAAGCGCTGGCTACGGACGATGGCGAACTCGAGTCCACCTACGTCAATGTTTTCCTCGCTACATACCGGTGAGGAAACTCTCAGTCTAATTAAGATAGTTTAAAAACTAAATCAACCGACTTCCATGTCCCGCGAGTCAGTTTCAGTAGCAAGTATGAGACGTTTATCGTCATATCTCTGGAGTTACTTATTAGATCTCGATGAAATTACAATGGAACCACATCGGAAATGTACCCTACAGATTAAAAAAAAAGAGTCATTCAAATCGGTTCACAATTGACGGAGTAATTGAGAACCTCCTCCTTTTTGGAAGTCGGTTGAAAAACATTATACAACAATAAGTGGTGCAAAATAGGGCCTATCAATTTACTCAGAACTTGCAATTTATCATATCCTTAATCATCCTGCTGATGTTACCTTGATGCCTCCTTAACGACAGAACTCTGGTTTCCAGATCTTTCGCGGAATGCGGTAAAGTGCTGGACCTCCTACTGCGACGATACGAGGCGCTCGCGGCTGAGGAGGTCCTGCCAACCGCAGTCGACACATCGCAACAACATCGGAAGTAAGTTTATCATTATCTCCAGCTTTGTTCTAGATTTAAACCTCTTCTTCTCTCTTGGGCTTAAACATTTACTTTTGGGGTGAAACCTCCTTTATCGAATAGCGATCTATGCCCTAAACACATCCAGAAGTGACACGTACAGGTCCCAACCTCATAAAATACCTACTTTATTTTTATGCTTGGTAGGTAGCGACTACTTTGTCACCAAGAAGTAACCTATTCACTCGCGACTTGATGATGGGATGAAGATTGTTTTTATCATAAAGTCATTTTTGTTTAATAATAATAAGTCTGGCATAAACATGGATTATAAATTTCGAATTCTAGATTTTTGTATGTTTTGTTTCATGTAGGGTTTGGCCCGGTGTATACCAGTCCAGGCAATTTTAATAGATTTAGATTTTACTCAGTCGTAAGCAAATCCAATACTGTTTCTTTCTTGGTTCCACTGGGGCAAACTCTAAAACTTGCCTTCGTCGTAGTTTATGCCTCTTTACGTGTAGGTAAAACTGGACTGATAGATAGAATCAGTCTAGTGTTACCGTAGAAAGAAACGGAAATTAATACCGCTTTATTTTTTTTTTTTTTTTTTATACCGAACTGGGTAGCACTTGATCACTATCTCACCTGATGTTAAGTGATGATGCGATCGATGATGTAGCGTGCTTACCCAGAAGATACCTATTCACTCGCGATTTGAAGACCCCCATATTGTACTTAATCGGAAACACGGACTCAGGCAGGGTATTCCATTCCTTAGCGGTTCGTATGATGAACGAAGAAGCAAATCGCTTCGTTCGGGTAGATGGTATATCCACCATAAATCGGTGGCGCCTTTTAGTGTCTCTGGATGTCCGATTATAAAATGGGGATGGTGGAATCAAATCATGCAGTTCCATTGCACACTCTCCGAAATGTATCCGATAGAAAACCGATAAACAAGCGACTTTGCGGCGATGCGCGAGACTCTGGAGTCTCTTGCTTACTAATAGGTCATCGCTGATGAGTTTTTTGGCTCTCCTCTCAATAGCTTCCAGTGTCTCCAGCTGGTATTTAGCAGAACCATCCCAAAGGTGAGAACAGTACTCCATACACGACCGGACTTGTGCTTGGTAAAGATTAAGCAACTGTCCCGGTGTGAAGTACCGTCTCACCTTAGCCAAAATGCCAAGCTTTTTTGAGGCTAGCTGGGCTCTAGACTCAATATAAGAGCCGAAATTGAGAGTTGGTGTCAAAGAGATGCCAAGAAGCTCGAGATTGTTACTTATCGGAACGGACACATCCCGGAAAGTAGGAGCCAGTAGAAATGGGCTCCGTTTAGCGGAGAAAAGACACGCGTGGGTTTTCGCAGCATTGAACTTGACCAGATTGGCATCGCCCCAATCAGAGACTGCCTTCAAAGAAAAGTTCAAGCGTTCGACCATCGCTTCTCTATGAGACTGGATTTGTAATGCACTGGTTCGTGCGTTGGATGTATAACTCTCTACAACAGTGCTGTCATCTGCGTACCCAAAGATACCGGGTTTAAGCAGGTCATTTATATGCAGCAGAAAAAGTGTTGCAGAGAGTACTGATCCTTGAGGGACTCCGGCATTTATGGCCAATTGGTCGGAAGAACAGCCATCGATGACCACTCGAATCGACCGATCCCTCAAGAAATCTGCTATCCAAACACATAAACCAGTGGGCAGGCCGTATGAAGGAAGCTTGCTAATAAGGCTATCGTGCCAAACCCTGTCGAAAGCCTTCGAGATGTCAAGAGAGACGGCCAGCGCCTCGCCGTGGTTCTCGATGGCTTCGCTCCAGATGTGCGTGGCATACGCTAGAAGATCCCCAGTAGACCGGTTTCGGCGAAACCCGTATTGTCGGTCACTGAGGAGATCGTTCACTTCTAGGTATGCCAGGAGCCTGTGGTTCAGTACACGTTCCATAGTCTTACAGAGTATGGAAGTGACTGAGATAGGCCTGTAATTGACAGGGTCTGCACGACTACCCTTTTTCGGCACGGGTTGCACGTTTGCTTGCTTCCAGGACTTAGGCACTTGACCAGTCGTCATAGACAAGCGAAAGAGGCGTGTCAAAATAGGAGCCAACTCAGGCGCACACGTCCTCAAGACTACAGCTGGTATACCGTCTGGACCACTAGCTTTGTTCACGTCTAGATTGCGCAACGCTTTGCGTACTTCAGTCTGACGAATGCGGATTTCCGACATAAACGTCCCGCAAGTCGGCAGACTAGAAGGTACAGCATTGCCAGCATCTAAACGTGAAGACTCCGCAAACAGAGTAACAAATAAATTCGCTTTCTCTTCAGCCGAGTGTGCTAGTGATCCATCGGGTTTCAGTAGTGGAGGCAGTGAGGGACGGCAGAAGTTCTCTTCGATCGACTTCGCCAGGGACCAGAACGCTTTGCTACCCGAGGGGTAAGAAGCAAGTTTGTTCCCTGTTCGGCGTATGTGATCGAAGCGAGCCTTCTTGAGAGCCTTTTTGCAGGACTTGGCGGCTAAGTTAAAGGCTTTCTTCTTTTCGCGTACATCTCTAGTCTTGCGGGTTCGAGCATCAGCCCAGGCTAAGTAAGCTTCATGTTTTGATGCTTCTGCATCTCTACATTTGGCATTAAACCATGGACGAGCTTTGCTTGACACCGGAACGTCAGAAAATGGTATGAAATACTCCATACCCTGACGTAACACTTCTGTCACAGCATCCGCGCAAGCTGAGGGATCGCTCGAAGAAAAACATACCTGCCGCCAAGGATAAGACGCGAAAAAACAACGCATCTCATCCCAATCTGCTGACCTGTATCGCCACACCCGCCGGGTGCCTTTTTGGCTGGGATCGGGCGGGGAGTAGACGGATACAGACTTCACCAGACAGTGGTCGGAGCTACCTAAGGGTGATGAAACCGACACCGAGTAGCGGTCTGGTTCTGTTGTCAGCAGAAGGTCCAAGCAATTGGCTGTATGGCCATCAACGTCCGGTATCCTTGTTGCTCCCTGGACCAACTGAGTGAGGTCTAGCGTTAAGGCAAGCTTTCGCATCTCTCGACCAGCGTGGTCAGTGCTCTGGTATGGGTATAGCCAGTCTTGATGATGGGCGTTGAAATCCCCCAGAAGCACTAATTGAGCAGAAGGATACCTCTGTTGGGCCACATCAGCCGCCTCACTGAGGTGGTTTGTGAGCCTGTTTGTCTCCTCGTCTCCGCTGTGCGAACGGTAGACACTAGCATAAAGAATTTTCTCTATGCCAGTGTCCACCAAAATCCACATGACGGAAAGTTGAGGGTCTTCAAGGTTGCGGAGACGCCGATAGCAAATGTCATCGCGGGCATACATACAAACTCCCGCCCTCGCCCTAAAGTTATGCTCTAGAACATAGCCTGGGTAGGCAAGGTACGCCGCGTCAGCTGGACATTTGATCTGCGTCTCCGTGAGGAACAGAATATGCGGTTTTTCGGTCTCAAGGTGGTGGTGGACCGAGAGGATATTGGAGTGCAAGCCTCGAATGTTTGAGAGGTGCACTTGGTGTGTGCGTGCGTTCTATTAGGAAAGTGGGCACGTAGGTATTGTAAGTATTTTCTGGTTTCCGAAATAGTGACTCGCTGTGATATTACTTTCAAGCTCGGTGGAAGGAATTTGACTTCCTATATCCGCTACCCGTCCTCATGATTGAGGTTACTAACAAATATAAATAATGTGGTTATGTTCCAGGACCTTGGTGGCGTGTCTCCACGTGTGGCTGGACACGTACCCCGAGGACTTCCGCGCGCCGCCGCACCACCCCGCGCTCCAACAGCTGCTCGCCTTCACGCAGGTGCATCTACCCGGATCAGAGCTGCACTCTAAGGTAGACATACTTTTCAACTACCCTCAGTATCTACTATTCAGCAGATATATTTCTATATGAGTATTTTGCGGTGATGCCTAAAATTCAGGGAGCCTATATTCCATAGGGGTTTATTGCGCCACAGAGAGAAAGATCATGCTAAGCGGCGTATAAACTATCACCTTCCTTTCTCTGGACGTTGTGTGAGTGGAATAAACATACTATTGATCTCTTTGTCATATATTTGTTATATTTTACAAAGGTGATGTAAATAGTAAATAAACCATGCCATGTAGAGATGAGCCTTTTAAAAAAAAAACATTTTCGTTGGTGGTTAAAGAAGCCTGCCGACAGGTGATGATGATGTTTATGAAATTGCTTGAATTTACTTATAATAATAATAATACTTAGTGGTGATAAATACAATAAATTATTTGTTGTAATGTATTGTACTTTAAAATTGCAGGTCTTACAGAAGCTAGCCGTATTCAGCGCGGAGCGGAACGGCATCCGCGACGACCCCACTCGCGGCATGTGCCTGGCGGCCGGCATGCGGCTGGCGGCGCACCACACCAGCACGTACCGGCTGCCGCACGTACCGCACCGCCACTTCGCGGAGCAGCTCACGCGCATGGACATGGAGCTGTTCAAGAAGCTGGTCCCGCACCAGTGCCTGGGCGCCGTGTGGTCGCGCCGCGACAAGGAGCGCGCGCACGACGCCGCCACCGTGCTCGCCACCGTCAACCAGTTCAACGCGGTCTCCTTCCGCGTCATCTCCACCGTGCTGCTGGAGCCCGACCTGCGCCCCGCCGACCGCGCGCTCGTACTCGCCGCCTGGCTGGACATCGCGCGCGAGCTGCGCGTCCTCAAGAACTTCTCCTCGCTGAAAGCGGTCATCTCCGGCTTGCAAAGCGACCCCGTCTACCGGCTGCGGCGAACCTGGGCGCTGCTCGCAAAGGAGAAGGCGGAGCTGTTCGACGAGCTCGCGCGGATTTTCAGCGAGGACAACAACCGGTGGGCGCAGCGCGAGCTCCTCATGCGCGAGGGGACCGCCAAGTTCGCGGACACGGTCGGCGAGAACGATCGCCAGCTGCAAAAGCTGCTCCACGAGCGCGGCTCGCCGGGCGTTTCGCACGGGACCATCCCCTACCTGGGCACCTTCCTCACCGACCTCACGATGATCGACACGGCGATCCCGGACGCGGTCGCCGACGGCCTCGTCAACTTCGACAAGCGGCGGAAGGAGTTCGAGGTGCTCGCGCAGATAAAGCTGCTGCAGGGCGCGGCGAACGCGTACCACCTGCCCACGGACGCGATGTTTGACCGGTGGTTCGACTCGGTGCCGGTGCTGGACGACCGCGAGGCGTACCAGCTCTCGTGTCAGATCGAGCCGAAGGCTGCTGGGAAAGAGAGGCGAGGCCGGCCCACTGCCAACGGGCACGGTCACAAGAAAAACGACTCGATCGCGAGCACTGGGTCGAGCAACGGGTCCCAGTTCTACTGCGAGACGGACGGGCCGGGCAAGCGGGACAGCTTAGAGCGGCGCACGTCGCCCACGCGGCTGTCGCACGGCTCGTCCTCGTCCTCGCTACCGTCGCTGGACACGTCGCTGTCGAGCGCCAACAGCGGACAGAAGCTGAACGGCAAGGCGGTGGTGCCGGCGGTAGCGGCGAGCCCGGCGCACGCGCCCTCCTCGGGCCCGGACTTCTACATAATCCGCGTGACGTTCGAGTCGTCGTGCGCGGAGACGGAGGGCGTGGTGCTGTACAAGTCCATCATGCTGTCCAACAACGAGCGCACGCCGCAGGTGGTGCGGAACGCCATGCTGAAGCTGGACCTCGACGGAGACCCCGACCAGTACACGCTCGCGCAAGTCTTGCCCGACAAAGGTTAGTCGTTTGATATTTATTTAGTGGGTGAAAGGCTTATTAATTTAAAACTGGAATTTACGTGACTTACGCGATATCGACATAGCCATCGAGTGAGTGAAAGTCGTATTTGTTTATATAATAAGTTCAGCGTATGTCCAGTCTGTTACAAAACAAAAATATAATAAATTGTTATTTTCGGTATCTCATGGTCTATTATCGACCAAACTGCTTGACTGATAGAGTAGCGCGCCGCGGTTTTATTTACGCCGACCAGTTAGTTATGGTCGGAGTAGTCATGTGAATTGGACAACAGTCAAGTACTTCATAATGCGGGCAAAACCGCGGTTCTCTTTTATTGCAGATAAAAGTCAAAGTTAGTAGTTAGTAGGTTGGTACCTACTTAGTTGTTTTGTAAAAATATCGATGTAATAACTATAAGTACCAACTTTAAATTCCCACTCTAGCCAGTTCCCATTCTAGGCCTAGCGTGCTTACTATCTTCGACCGCATCATCACTTACCAACAGGTGAAATAGTGGTCAAACGCTAGCCTATTAGATATAAAATAAAACATTAAATTAAAAAATCTAAAAACCCGACTGCGCAAAAAGTGAAGTGTTAAAAAACGAACTGAAAAGAAGAAAACAAGTAAGTCTAGTAGTTTAGACTTCTGTTTAGGGATATCAAAAAACTATACCATTTAAATTCTTTCTCGGTCGATACACTCATAAAATAAATTATACTTTGTTAAATGGAATGTAGAGACTTTAACAGTCGGGACAGATTAATGGCTTAACGAATGAGGATTGATGTGTCCCGACTGTTAAAGTCTCTATCTATACTAATATTATAAAGAGAGAACATTTGTATTTTTGTATGTTTGTAATGAGTAAGCTCAAAAACTACTGAACCGATTTAAAAAATTCTTTCACTAATACATAGAATGGACTTTCGGAATGAAAATAGGCTATATATTATCCCGTTTAAATCAAAGGTACATTCGTGGAGACCTAATTTGCAACCTAAGTCGGCAAATAAACGGTCGAAAAAACACGTTTCTGACGAACGCTGCTTAATTGAAAATAGATAGAATAATATTTTCTATGCAAGGGACAACAAGACAACTTAATAAGACCTACAAAAAAGTCCGCTACAGCATATGTCTATCTCTTAAGGTTGACTCACAGTAACCATTTTAATCTTAAAATTTTTGTTAAAAAATATTACATAACTTCCAAGGCAATTTTCAAGTATATAGTATTAATCCTTATCCAAATAATTACGTTAATTAGCTTGGCCACATATTATAGATTAAAATTGTCCTTTACAGTATATAATTCAAATGAAAACTAGAAGATATCACGAATTTCACAAACACGCATCGCAAAATTAATAAAAATTTGCACTGAAACCACAGATTAAGTCATAGTTACTACGAAAATATTATTATAAGCTTAGCTATGCTGTAGATCCCCACCGATCACAATCAATTTGAAGTCAATATGTACAATAATATGATCTATTGTATTAAATAATATTCATCTATATATATAATAATATAGTATAATATTTTAAACCACCCCGACTGATCTATGTATAATAGCTTTTTCCAATGACTCTAAACACGACATTTAAAATCTGAGCTGTAAGTTGGTGAGGATTTGAGTATTCTGTAGAGTCCAGGAGGCTTCCATGTTCTTACACTATCGTTGAAGAAGAAGATTTTCGAATTGATCAGACCTATGAAAGTTGATTTCATAGCGCAATTAACTAGAAAAAAGCTCATAATTTTATAACGATTGAACGAATTTTCATGAATCAAAGCTAAGAAAACTCTCGATGAAGACATCTATCAAACAAAAAAAAACTATCAATAATAAAAACAAAATCGGTTCATCCGGTTATAGATCCGGCTAAGATGCTACAGACTGACACACAGATACACACGTTAAACGTATATTACCCATACATTTTGCGTCGGGGAACGCCGTAAGGTTACAGCGGCAGATGTACTCCTTGGTGGTAAGCTACTTTTTGGTAGATTTAATGATTCCACTACCACTGTACGAAAACTCATGATTCATGAATGCACATAAAACTGTCATTGGTAGGTATATAGCTAGGATGAGAACCAACGACCGTCGGGTCAGAATCAGGGTAACTATCCTTTATTGGGAACTAATGGGCCGTCCAATATCAATACGTAAGTATTATAAAACAAAGTACATCACTGCGTCTGTCTGTCTGTTCGCAATAATCTCAATAGCTACTGAACGGATTATCATGCGGTTTTCACCAATAGCCAGAGTGTTTATGAGGAAGGTTTAGGTGCCTAATTCGTTAAGGTTTTGTGTAAATTGGATGAAATATGAGATGGTTGTTAAATATGTTTATATTTAATATTCGATGCAACAAACTGATGCAAATTTTGTAGGCATATATGTTCTACCCGTGCGAAGCCGGGGCGGGCTGCTAGTATTCCATATAACAATGTATAATTTATTTTATGAGTGTATCGACCAAGAAAGAATTTAAATGGTATAGTTTTTTGATATCCCTAAACAGAAGTCTAAACTACTAGACTTACTTGTTTTCTTCTTTTCAGTTCGTTTTTTAAAACTTCACCTTTTGCGCAGTCGGGTTTCTTGATTTTTAAATTTATTGTTTTATTTTACACTTTTTTTTTTATTTTACACGTTTAAGTAAAGGACGGCAAATTCCGTAATCTTCTCATTTAGAGAGTTGATGTCATGTGGATTATTGAGTAGTTTCCGGGGATCTAAACTACTTATTACTAGTCCATCTAAAGATCTAACCCGGCTCAGTGCTACATAGGCTTGACCTTTCGCAAAAATGCGTGAACTTAAGTCGACCACAGCTTTATCCAAGGTAGTCCTTGTAATTTATGGACAGTTACATCCCAACATAATATCAACGGTAACATTTTCCCTTTTTAAGCTTACTTACTTTACAGTTGTACTATTAAACGACTATACCAAAAGGAAGAGGTTGTTTGTTACTTCAGAACTCCATCAATTCTTAACCGGTTTGGAAAATTCTTTTTTTTGTTTGAGTTAATATGATTTTCGTTTGGTCTCATTGTAATTTTATTGAGATCTGATAAGTAATTTCAGAGATAAGCACCGCAAACTTGTTACTGAAAGTGACTAACGCGGCATGTAAAATCGTTTTTTTTTCGATTTGTACGATCATAAATTATTTGTTATAAATATATTTTGAATCTCCCTTTTAAGACCTTTAATTCGATATCCCACTCGATAGGTTTTGAAAAAAAAATTTTTTGATCCCCAAATTTTGGCGTCGGAAATCCGCCATTTTGAATTTTTTAATTTTTTATGTTTTCGTTGACACTCGCGCTAGCATGGCAAATCTATTGACGTGCCAATTATCAAAATCGGCCCACGCGTTTGGTCTCTAGTGTGCCACAAAGGAACAAACATACATACATACATACATATATAGACTGATAAACACATTACCTCTCCTTTGCGTCGCGCAGTCGGGTAAAAAAAATAGTTTGACCCTTCTAAACTAAAAAACAATAATTTTCTAATTCCGTACAGGCGTCTTTGAGTAATCGGTGAACATACATTAAAAAAAATATTCCGACGAATTGAAAATCTCTTCCTTTATTGAAGTCAGTTAAAATATATTAGTAACGCTGATTATTTTTCCAGAAATGGTGCTCCCTTCCAACGCGAACGTATACTACGCTGTGAACACGGCGTACAACCTGAACTTCATTCTGCGACCACGCAAGCCAGCCTCCGACGCGACCGCGCCTCTTCTCAACGGAAAGACCAAGAAACGGCCCTGATTATTGTCTTGCTAAAGGTAGAATGACCTATGAAACTTCTCTGTTAATGTGAAATAATAAAAGTCATCACACGTGTACAGCTTTTAGGATGCTTTATGCTACTTCTTTATAATGATCTTAAGCTTTTGGCCCCAGCCTTTAAAGTTTCACCGGAGATTGGGTGAGGAGAGGAACGGTACGAGTAACAAATCTCAACTCTAGGTTTCTAGGGGAGCCAACTTGCTCCAAGTACTAATAGATGCGGGCTAGTCTTGGAGCGTCATCTGGTCATTTAAAACCGGACAACGACCGGAAAAAGAATCTGTTTGGTACATGTGTATACTTTTGGTCGAGGGTTCCTCGACATAGTACGCGGCTAGGACTGTTATTACTATTAGAGCTAAGAGTAACTCGACCTTGCCGGCGATGTCAGTGTCAAAGCCACAGACATTAACCTCACTATCTGTGGTTATTTATATGCCCCTATTTCTTATTTATTTAGATGTCACTCGTCTCGGTGTTATGTCTCGTTCGTCCATAGCTTACGACAATATTTTAAACATTCTCTCTCTATCTGTAGAAGAGAAGCAGATGGTGCTATAAATCAGTATCATTTTTTTCATCTTCGTGTCTCATCTCTGATCTCGCATAAGTACTTACCAACATATCGTTGTCCCTTCTCGCAGTTAAGCCGACCTTCAATTTCAGTGTCAGGTATTATATCATTTGCAGAATAGAAAACTGGATAATTAACTCTATCGCTATCAACTTAGGTTTATAAAGGATGGATTATGGAACATTATCTAAACATGAGTTTGCGGCAAAGTCTAATAAATTTAAGTGAATAATATCACAAAAACGGAGTCAGTTAGTTACAAAAGCTATATAAACTCGGAGGATTTTTGTAATAAATACACAATCTTACGAGAAGGTTCTGGCTCATTCTTCCTTTAGATGTCTACGACATTAGAAAAAAATGCTTAATTATCCTAAGAGGGATGCAGAATGTTAAGACGAAGTTCCTTAAGGGTTTGTTGGAGATGTGAGAGATTTCTTCAGAAGCTTCAAATAAGATATCAAAAATATGTTCATTATTTTGTTATGTTACGGCCAGTGTCTCACACAGTTGTTTATGTTTGGTACTTATTAGGTACCTACCCACATATTACCTACTACACAATACTGTCTACCTAATAGCGCACGAAATTATTTTAGTTTCATAAAACCATTGACACTTAACACTGAAAAGCAGGTAACTATTTGTCTGCATTAAATTTAAAAAGCAGAACCTAGTAATTTACTTAAAATTACTGCTTTTGAAATTCGCTACTAGCACTTACCGTAACTTAGGTACCTACTGTAAATACATTTGCTACTTATATATTAAAATTATAATGATTTATATTTAAATGCGTATTATAGGCATTCTAAAATAAATTCTTAAGTGAGATTAATTAATAATTTCGTAAAATCCCCGTCTCCAACGAGCCTGACTATTTGTGACTAACAGTAATTACTAAATGATATTACTTTGATCGTCATAATAAAGAACTGAAAGATCTGTGTTCATTTTGTGGTCGTATACATTCCATGGTGTCTACTCTTTGTTATTGTTGTACATACTGTCTAAATGTTAACCGTCTAATGCCACCTCTAGTATAAACTCATTGTAAAAACTCATATGTACGAGTATCTTTGTAATTATATTATTATAACTCAGTAGGACACCTATTGCGGCGCAACTAGTCGCGTTACCAACACTGGAGGGTAGAATGGACAGGACCTTACCTCGTCTGGTATGATGGTATCCGGTTGCGCAGGAGTCTAAAGATATAGATTTTGTTCGTTGCGCAATTGCTTTCGCCGCCACTGGTGTCCTATTGAGATATAGCCATCATTGTATATATAGTGAATGTGTATATTACGAATCTCATTAATGTTGTAGTAAATACTGAGCCAAAGGCAAATTTATGTCTACAAGGTGCTGTCAGTTTTGTATAACATTTTAGAAGCTTTAAAATTAATTAAACCGAATTTCAGATTGTGTTAGTAAAGCATATATGTATGTATGCGAAGCAATAAAATTTATATGTATATTTGTGTAGACAATAGCTAATATTTCTAGTTGATGTATTTGATTATCTATGTTAATGTAAAGGGAATTTAACGGTGTCTGATTAAAATATTGAATCTTTAGAACAGTTTTTGTCTTATAAATTAGTATTTATTATCTATTAAATGTAATCTCAATTGTCCTCTACTATACATACCTATTCTTTAACATTTTATGTACTCCTCAGACTATTATAAAAAAGGCAGACAGATTCGTGCAGAACACCCGAGTGACCGCAAGTTCAGTAATACCAAATTCTTGAGAAATAAGTTTCTGCGCTCAGTCCGGCATAGTCAATACGACATGATTACTACGTAAGCAACGCTGCGAAGTAATACTGCACGGAAGCGACCGACCCTGCTGCCGCTTGGTAGCAAACAGAGCGGAAGCGTATTACTCAAGCATTTAGTATTACTGAACTTGCGTTCACTTGGGTGTTCGGCACGAATCCATCTGCCTTTTTTATGATAGTTTGAGATTTACCCATCAGGAACATAGATACTTACCTGATAAAACTGAGTGCCTATAAATGTATTTCTTTGATTATAATGTACTTATTTGTTTCCAAATATGTATATTAAAGATTATAATAGGTAAGCGTGCCTATTTATATGTAGTAAATATTATTGCTTGTTATAAATTATTAGTAGGCCTTAATGTTACCTGCCCGATAAATATAAAACTAGTTTAACGTTATTTTATAACTTTGTAAATAATGTGTAGGTACCAAACTACTTGTAGTATAATTTTGTAGTTTTCCACCAGTGTCTGTGTAACATGTTTATATCCATGTAATAAAATTAACGATACCTTTAATATCTATGTTTTTTTTTCAACTTAATGTATTTATGTGTAAATAATAATAATGCGGCAATAGCCCAATGGATGGGGTGTCGGACTGGCGGTCGAGAGGTCGTGAGTTCGATCCCCACCCCACCCATTGCACTATTGACGTGCACCCACTCCAGACACAAGCATATTTAGCTTAGTTGGAGGGGTTAACAAGAATACTAGTAATGTGCAACCCACATTGTAAATAATCTTTATTTAAAAAAAAATATAGATGGCGATGATATAGGCAAGCTGGATGGCGGCAGCAGCTGCAAACAAAGAGCTGAAGAAGATCGGGCGCAGTGGCCTGCCATAGGTGAGGCTTATGTCCAGCAGTAGAGAGAGATAGGCTGATGAATGATGATGATAATGTGTAAAAACTTTGATAAGTTAATAGCAGAGGTAAAATACCTACCTACCCACTTCTCTCACCTATTCAGGCTGCCCTACTTGCCCACCCCGTTGTACTGCGACCCTGGTCGCAGTACTACTAGCGAGATGACAAGATTTGGAGATTAGTATGAGTTTTTGAAGAGAAAACTTCTTTAGCGATGTTGTGAACTTTTTGGGATGGGTAAAAATGTTAAGCTCGCGTCAGGACCTCGCGTCAGGACACGTGACCTGATCGAAAATTCCGAAGACGGAGGGAGAGTAGAAACTTTTTCGGGCTCAGACGGAATAAGAAGTATTCCGTCTGATGCAAGGGGATGGGTAAAAAAGGCTATGTTGTACATTATCTGACATCGAGTTAGAGGCCAGGATTTTTTTCACAGAAAGGTCTTATTGCACGAAAGCTTCGTGTGAAGTTTTAACTTTTTTTTTTTTTTTAACCCGAACTGGGTAGCACTTGATCACTATCTCACCTGATGTTAAGTGATGATGCGATCGATGATGGAGCGTGCTTACCCAGAAGATACCTATTCACTTGCGATTTGAAGACGACCCCCATATTGTACTTAACCGGAAACACAGACTCAGGCAGGATATTCCTGTAACTTGCGGAAACTTATACTTTCCGAGATAAAAATATTTTAAAATCGTAAAATTCGCCTTACATTTTTGCATTTTAACAGTTTATATCACAACCACACGACGACACACATTTTACCACTTTAGACGTGTATGTCTATCTTTCAAATGATTGACTTTGAGAAAAATGGGTTTAGAAACCTCAATGTCAATTCGAGCGTATAATTGGGGAAAAAGTTTCTTCGCATTTTTTAAGAAAATTCAAAACATTTTTTAATATAGTTTATTTACATTTAACTAAAGTATGTAGGTACCACTTTGTTCGATAACTGTTTGCCATCTTGTAGTAGAGACATGAACCCATTGCTATAGAAATTTTGGGGCTTCTGATCAAAAAACCGCGACAAGTAATTTTGGCAGTCCTCTCGTGATGTTAACTTGACACTGCCTAAAGAATTCTGAAGAGACCAAAACAGGTGGAATCTGAAGATCACCTCCCAACCAAACTCTCTTGATTTTTGCTGAGTGGCTAAAGATGTGTGAGGTCTAGCGTTATCATGATGAAAAACCACACCCCTTC
Organism: Cabera pusaria; assembly: GCA_954871355.1. Classification (NCBI taxonomy): domain Eukaryota; kingdom Metazoa; phylum Arthropoda; class Insecta; order Lepidoptera; family Geometridae; genus Cabera; species Cabera pusaria. Next base: position 22,284,063 of record OX940887.1, read on the forward strand.
TGTTTATTAATTCCGGCCGCTTTCTCTCAACTTCTTGCTTTAACCTCATCAGTTGTTCACAGTAGAGTTCAGAATCGATGGTCCTGCCTGGTGGTCACAGCTCATAATGAATAATAATGCCCTTCCAATCCCACCACACACACAGCATCACCTTGTTGCGTTGAGTTAACCCGGGTTTCGCCACAGTCTGTGAGGTACTTACCCAAATATCGAGCTTTTTTGTGTACCCAGTTTTTTTCAAATGCGCCTAAACTGTTTTGTGGTCAATCCCCAGTTCTTCAGCTACGTCGTAACTAATGATATGCCGATCTTGCTTTTCAAAAATGGCACCCATTTTATCCGTAACAGGGCGACCAGAGCAAGGTGCATCTTTCACATCAAAATTTCCATTTTCCAGATTGAAAACGCTTAAATCAAATTTGTGCTACTCTCATAGACACTGCACTAGGTCCATAAACATCGCAAATTTTTTTCGCGGCTTGCGTTGCATTTTTACCTTATTTGTAGTAACATTTTAAAATGTATCGAATTTCTTCATTAGATTCACTAATCTTCACAGTACGAAAAACAAATGAAAATCACACATTTTCCTAATATGAATATGGAATTATTTTCTTTAAAATTTAAACTTTTAATAATACCAAAACCAGCCAGATACAAAAAGAATAGCCAAAGAGATTTTATTACAAGTTCATACTTACTATAATGCGAAAAAACTTTTCCTCCAACCTTATGTATATTATGTTTGTTCGCGGATAACTTCGACATCTGATAAGTATCTCCGGAGATATGGAGATAAACACCTCAAACTAGGTACCTACTGCAACTTAATAGCGCGGCATTTGAAGTCGGTTCTTTTAGTTTTTTAAACGATTTTATTAAAGACCTATCTATAGACACCACGCACGTACATAGGTTTGATGAAAAAAAAAAATAGTTTCAGGTCCATGTATGGGGAGCCCCCCCCCCCCTCCCTTAATATCTTATATTTTTTATTTTTGTACAAGAATCGTAAAGCGGTTTACAGAATACATCTACCTACCAAGTTTCAACTGTGTAGTTCTAATAGTTTCGGAGTTAAGTGGCTGTAACAAACGGACGGACAGACATACAGACATGACGAATCTTTAAGGGTTTCGTTTTGTGCCATACGGCTACGGAACCCTAAAAAGACTAATCTGTTTTTTAACCGACTTCAAAAAAAGGAGGAGGTTTCTCAATTCGACCGTATATATATTTTTTTTTATGTTTGTTCGCGGATAACTTCGTCGTTTATGAACCGATTTCGATTATTCTTTTTTTGTTCGAAAGGAGATATCCCAAGTGTGGTACCATGGTAATTTTATCGAGGTATGATAAGTATCTCCAGAGATATTGAGATAAACATCTCAAAATTGGTACTGAAAATGAATAGCGCGGCATTGAAGTCGGTTGTTTTTTAGTTTTTAATTTTTTAATTCGAGTTTTTAATACGATATTATTATTTAGAGATTAAACTAGTACAAAATGAAGTTTGCCTACAATGAATAAAATATGTAAATAATATTTTTTTGTCGAAAAAGTGAATTTTTGTCTAAAATTTTGATTCTTTGACATTAAACAGTACAATTTAATTTGGCAGGAACGTGTAAAAGTGTGTGTGCTCTCATGCGCATGAGTGTATGCTATTTGCGTTGTCAACTTGTCACCAAAATTGCATTGAAAATCTTCAGTAAAGTCCACATCTTTACTGGAGGTATGACTTGGACTAGAATATGACTCGAACCTGACCTGAAATGTGACTTTAACCCATCTTTATTCAGTGAATTCTCAAAAGCTTGACTAATTTTAATACTTGACACTGGCTAAATACACTAATCGTGTGGAGCCATAATGAAACTAAAAAAAAATTGCTTTTGTCGTAAAATGCGTAAAATTTGTATTCGTCCACAGTTTGCTGAAGCTTAAACTCAGTACAAGAAAAAAAGATGTATTAAACGGGGTTCCTTTTCAATACGTTTTCAATGGAATATATATTCGTCTCACTTACTATTTCTTACTATCTCTTTCTTTCGGTTGTCAATGTTGTCATAAATGATATCAGTAGCAAGATGTGAAGAAGAAGTGGCATCTCTACTTAGTTTGTGGTAGCATGTATATATACTTAGCCTGTGGTAGTGTGTTAACCGGCTTATTTAAAATAATTATTTAAGTGTTTTATTTTGTGTTTTACAACAAATTACCTAGTGTGGACGTTTGAGAGCATTGAATTTATTAGTGTGTGATTATTAACACTTTGCTTGTGAGCGATAACGAAACGCAGAAATTGTGAAATATGCGGGTTAAGATTTCCACTTAATGAAGCTAAGTAAGTAGATCAACTTAAAATAATAGCCGTTTACTGCTTCTTTATATCAAATATTTCAATATTTTATCAATTAACAAACTATAAACTCATTGTGAAAAATAGTGCGGGGTGCACTGCGGTGCTTGTCGATATAGATAGAGCATTTTTTATTTTTATATATATTTTTATATATATATTTTTATGATATGATCAGTGATCGGAGTAGTACTGCAGTTTCGTGATGATATTTTAATAGGGATAAACCATCAAAGTGATATTGAGTAATTTTTCTTCTGCACAGATAGCACATACTGTGTTTATGTTTTCATTAGGTCAATGACGCTGAATAGCTGATTTAGGGTTGAATCTGGCTAAGTTTACGTAAAAGTTTAACATTTGATATAAGTCGCGAATCCAGCTAGGTACTGAGGAAAGAGAGACATTTGCAGGTAGATTATACATCAAGCTAGGTATGCACAATTTAAATATTACTACACCCTTTTGTTAGACCTTGTATATTATACAGTACAGCGTGTTCCAGAAATTAGTGTTAAGCGATAAATTGATAAATCAATATTACATTACAGGTATATCGTTATCTTAAGCTTCTGATACCGATACCAATTGAGCGAACCCTACAGAGCATACTCTAAAAATAAAAAAACTTGATAAAATTTAATATTTTGTTTTACTACCCCTTATTTTCTCCAACTGGTTTTGTCTTAGTGGTGGATTTGTTAAACCAAAATAGGAAAAATATAAACCTTCACAATCTAACCACTAAAACAAAATTGGTTGAGTACAAAATATAACCTTCATTTAAGTATTTACCAGCAGCAGTAGTTTAATCGTTATCGATATTTTTACCGATACGGCACATCACTAGTATTATTTTGTTATGTTGGTCAATTATAAAAAGAAGATTATTTCGCCGGTATGGTGGCTACTTTGAAGGAACCGTGTTTTGAGACATTTCGCTACCTGGTCAGTTTGCTCTATGGGAGTCCCGACTCTTCCTAACGTAGTGATTATATTCTCTTTGCTTGCCCTTATTATAATTATACTCTGCGCTGCGTTCACGACCTTCAGAGAAGGTTTTTTCATTTTTGGTTGTTTAGCATCTCGCTCGAAGGTCTGGAACGACCACGGGTGTTTTTCACTCAAATTGTGACTGACATTTAGCGCCGACTCGAATTTCGAGGTTTAAGTTCATTTATTTTTCTTTTTCTGAATATTTTCCGTTTGTTTTTACGATCAATGTCTCGTCATGTCACGTCTTGGTCTCGACAATGCAAATGTCTTCCGATTCCCTTAATCTGTAACAAAAATTATAGTTTTTCCGACTAATTTACCGTCACAAACGTCAGAGCATTTTTAAACCATCGAATTTGGTGGTTAAAAAGTTGCAACAATATTAGTTAAGTACAAAATATAACCTTTTAAAGTATTGACCAAGCAACAGTAGTTCCATCAATATCGATGCTTGGCCAACACGGCACATCACTAGGATTTTTGTTATGTTGGTCAATTAGAAGAAAAAGAAGCAAAAGATTATTTCGCTGGTATGTTGGCTACTATGAAAGCCCTGTGTTTTGACATTTCGTGCTTTGGTCAGTTTGCTCTATGGGAGTCCCAAATCTTCTTAACGTAATGGATATTTTATATTCAAACTTCAAAGAGTATTTATACTAACAGTGGTTTAGTTATTATACTTTACTTATTTTGTAATTTGTTTGTGATAAAATATGTTGTAATTAGTATTTCCATGGTATCTTAAAAGGTATATTCATATTCTTCTGTCTGGCAGTCTGTGTAACATGGTTATTAACACGGAGGATAGAACTGATAGAAGTAATCCGTGTGTAATCCGTGGTTCATAATTTCGATTCATGAAAATCTGTTCAGCCGTTTGAAATCTATGAGCTTTATGACGCATTGACTTGACGCTATGGTCACTTGACTTTGTAGTTTGACACAAAGAGTAACATAATATATGGGGGTTTTGGCGGGAACCTGGAAAAGTGTGTGTGATCTCATTGTATTTTTTCCTAAAACTTGTGTTCTTCCGCGTGTTAATATGTAATAAATGTGGATTATTAACCATTAAGTGCCGGTGAATGTGTGCGAGTGTAGAGAAACAGCACAATGTTGAAAAACATGCTATTTGCGTTCTCACCAAAATTCCACTGAAAATCTTCAGTAAACACCACATCTTTACTGAAGGTATGACTTAGACTAGACTTTTACTTGACATCTGACCTGAAATGTGACTTTGACCCATCTCTACGACGAAAATTCATAAAAACTTGAAAAATTTCAATACTTGACACTGGCTAAATAATCGTGTGGAGCCATAAAGAAACTAAAAAAAAAAAACAATATATACTAACTGTTTGACTGACACAGTAAATAATAGTACATGCTGAAAAACCATGTTTATATTATCAAAGAGTATCTAACTAAGAGTATCTGATAGACGAAGTTCGGTATTACTCTTCAACAATATTGTAAGAATTTGGTAACGTTGACCTGTTGTTGGAACATCTCCTGGAGTCCGCAGAATACTCAAGTCCTCGCCAACTTTCAGCAGAGATGTCGAGTTTGGGCTCATTGAGCTGATATGTAGAATTGTATTCTCTTTGGAACTCATTGGAATGGTCTCGACTTGAAGAAGAGATTAGGAATAGATTGGTCCCCAGATTGGTTGGGGGTGGTTTTAAATTTTGAACTGTGTTATAGAATTATAATGTTCCCTATTGTTTTGATCAATGTCAACAAATAGTCGTGGTAAGGGTACAACAATGAAACCAGCATCTATCTAAAGTCTAGTTCATCTCCTACTCATCATACATAATATTCGTTTAGTTTCACCTCATATTTTCATTGACTGCCTGAGTGGTCAATGTAGGTACCTAGTAGTTATGATGAACTGAATCTTATCAGTATTTCCCATTTACTTAGGCCTCCTTAGGCATAAACATTGATAATATACATGTCATATAATCAAAGGGCATAAATTATTAACCAATGGAACACAATGTAATGTTTTGTTTTAATATTGTTGACAATACTTACAGATTGACAAGACGTGATTCTGAACCGTTAAGAGAGTGTTACATACAGTGGGCACTTTGTCCTAAATATATGTTTCACAAGGAGTTAGACTGCACATCCATCATTAGCTTCTGAAAATTAAAAGGAAGTCTGTGCAATGATCAGTCAATCATCAATAGGGAAATAGTCCAAGAAAATTATATTAAAAAAGAATTACCTATCAACGAGGACTTCAGTCATCAATTCTTAAACAATGAGTAAAAACTCCAAAGAGTTCTTTGATCAAGTGGAGAAAAAATTAACACCACATAGGCAAGTAAGCACGGCAACTGAAAAGAAAAATATTCAACTGATTCGAGCATACCGTTACAAACCTATACTGTGGGATCTTCGTGGCATATCATCTCTCCATGCTGATAGAAATGCTGCTTGGGGAGATATTGCCAAATCCATTAATATGAACCAATGCAAGAATCTAATGAAATGTTTGTTATCAACATTTAGATCAGAAAAAAGGAAATTAATTATGATGATGAAAAATGGAGATGGTAATATTCTAATAATCAACTAAAGACTTCAGAAACTGTAACAGTAGTAAATCACTTTAATATTAATGTTTCACTATTTCAAACCTTAGAGAAAATGGAACACCATGCTGAAAATAATGTGGACTTTTTTTTTACACTGAACTGGGTAGCTCTTGACCACTATCTTACCTGATGTTAAGTGATGATGCGATCGAAGATGGAGTACGCTAACCCAAAAGATGAAGACCCCCATGTTGTACTTAATTAACCGGGAACACAGGTAGGGCATTCCATTCCCTGGTGGTTTGCATGAAGAACCACCACGGAATGGAATGTTCGGGTTGATGGTATATCCAGCATAAATTGGTGGCGCCTTTTATGATCTCTGGATGTCCGATTACAAAATGGGGTTGGTGGAATCAAATTATGCAGTTCATTAGCACTCTCTCCAAAATATATCCGATAAAAAACTGACAAACAAGCTACTTCGCAGAGACTGGATTCTCTCGCTTACTAGTAGGTCGTCACCAATGAGCTTCTGGGCTCTCCTCTCAATCACTTAATAATAAAAATTATTTGATTCAGAAGAAAAATTATATTATTAAATGTTTTTAAATTATATTATTACAGATATGAAACAAAGACTACGGAGTGCTTGGTACGGATTTAAACATATGGCATTTTTGTTGGACAAAGATGCTGAAAGAGAACGGCAAAAATTGGTAAGAATGTGATTATTAAACTTAATCAGTTAAATGATCTATCGCAGGATTGTGAAACATGGAATCTCGAAGGGGTTTATATCCAGCAGTAGGATTTCTATCTGATAGGTTAGCTATATAACTATCTCGTTGGGTGGTAAGCAATGATGTGGATGTGGTTGACTCTCATTATATGTATTGTATATTAATATATCTTATACTGGATGTCCTGTTACTCAACGTCAAGCGGGCGCGGGTTGAGAGGGGTGTCAAGCAGGCCCGGGAAAAAAAAAATCCTTATCTGTTAGTTAAATTTTAACTGGCAAATTTATAAAAATGAGGGAAAATGACACCTTAAATCATATCTGTAGGTTCTGTGACCACAAATGTCACAATTTTGCCTTGTTTTTATCACTAACGTGGTGCTAAATAAACGTACGCAATACGCAGTCAAAAATCAAGCAAAAAAGGTTGATAAGTTAGTTAAAATTAGCATAGTCTCTTTGAGTCGAAGTTGAAAAAATAATATCACGCAACTTTGACTCTACATACATTAAAAAACACATACTGTACCACCCTCGGCAAGTTACGTCAAAAAATAGCCCATTCGTTAAGATTCTAAAATGGTGCAACACTACTTTACTACTCATAGCAATTATGAAAAAAAAAAATCAATACATAATCGTATTAAAAATCAAATACCCTAAGTATTAATACTTGTTTGCGCTCAAATATTCGGAGATATTTAACAATGAACCAACAAGTGGTGAACGAATTGAATTGAGAAAAAAATAAAACAGTTTTAGGTTAAATTGGGTGTCTTAGCCCTCTGCGGGGTAGTGGGGGGGGGGGGAGGGGGGGGGGGGGGCTGGTTGCAATCTTACACGTGGTTCTAGCTATATATAGAATATCGTTTGGACAAAGTTTTGAACCCGCGCTATGGCGGGCACTTTTCAACCGACTTCCAAAAAGAAGGAGGTTCTCAATTCGTCTGTTTTTTTTGTATGTATGTTACGCGATTACTCCGTCAATTGAATTATTCTTTTTTTAATCGGTAAGGTACGTTTCCGAAGTGGTCCCATTGTAATTTTATGGATAAGCATCATTATGCTGATAAAAGTCTCAAATTTGCTATTGAAATCGACTCGCGGGGCGGGAAGCCGGTTGTTTTAGTTTTTAAACTATCTTAATTATAATTAATAATACCTACATGATTTTTCAGCAAGGTGGCGTTGTAGATCTGACTTCAGAAGTTGAGAGTATAGAGGAGTTGTTGGAAAAATTAAAGAAAGCGAGCTCTCAGTATGATGAATACGTAAAGAAAAATGAAAATATTATCAAATTAGGTAATGAATCTGTATCTAGTAATAGTTCAAAGATGGACTATGCCGAGTCTCTGGTTCCAGAGCAAGAGTCTCCGGTTCCAGAGCAAGAGTCTCCGGTTCCAGAGCAAGAATCCCCTGTAGTCATAAGCCAATATATCAATATCCACAGCAAAGATTTACAGAACTTAGTAAATACTGTTGCATCAGAACTATGTACTTGTTTTGTTTGTCAATATAAAGGCAGTTCTTCAGATACTGTACACTCTAAAGAATGTTTTGATTAATAAATAAAATTATGAAAACATATACCTATTGTTTCTACTTACGTATGTATGAGCCCTTGCACAGCTGTTCTCATTTAAATCGGATGCATTTACAGAAGACGTTCTTTTAAATATAAGGGAGTGGAGGGATGGAACAAGATGGTATACAGGATGTTTGATGGATGGACCGACAAACATTTTTGGAGGGTTGGGCGGGTCATGGGCAAGTTTTCCCCGGTAGACCCGAAGTCGTAAGTGTCACGGTATTTTAGATATGATTTTGTTTTTGTTTTTTTTTTCAAATCACCCAAAATAAAAATTAAATGAAGAACTTCGGGTCTACCGGGGAAAACTTGAGAATGACCCCCCTAACCCTCCATAAAATTTTGTCAACCAAACACCCAGTATCGAAAGGAAAGGATATGAGCAATCCAATTCAAGATATTTAAACGAGTTATATAAGTACATACTATGTTTTCACAATTTATGAGTTTTCTATATTTTGGTGATGTTACAAGCCCCATATTCACGCAGTTATAATTTCGTGAAAACGTAGTACAACTATAACGTTCAAATATCTAATTCTGCGCCTCCATTGGCCTCTACACTGGATATCGCGAAATGACAGTGAACTTTTTTTTAATGTCATATAACTAACTAGCTGTACCCGCGACTTCGTCCGCGTGGAAAAGTGTCTTTGTGTAGCATTAACAAATAAAGCACATACGTATCCCAACTACACCGCGCCGTACGACGCCACGCTAATCCCCCCTTTCCTCTTCCCCTCACATACCCTCCCCTCCCCTTCCCCTCACTTCCACCTCCCCTCCCCCTTCCCCTCACTTACCTACCCTCCCCCTGTGCTACCCTGATGATGCGGTCGAAGATGGTAAGCATGCTAGGCCTAAAATGGGAACTGGCTCTCAAGGATAGCTGCCGGAACACATTTGATGTTTGGTGACAGATTTTCTAACTTGTACAGCTACCACCCGGTAGCTGGCCAGGCGGACACTAGATAGTGTCCTACCACCATGCGGGGGTTGTTGGTGTCTTAACGATGTTTTTCCTTCACCGGAGGGCCACTGTGAAAAGCGGACATACATTTTTCGATAGAATAATCCATTGGTGCACGGCGGTTTGAACTCGGTACCTCTGGCATCAAAGCCAACCGTTCTCCCGATTACGCCACCGGGCTCTCAAACATTGAGCTTTCGGAGAAAAAAGCTTGACTACGATTCAAAAGTAAAGTGATGATGCTGCGCAAGAAGCAACGTCTACTATGTACCTATAGGCGCAATACAAAGAAAGACGTGGATTTGGTTTATTTTATACTGCCTTTCATACAAAATGTAAGGAAGTGTCGCAATGCAAAACAAATAGAGAGGTCGGGAAACAGACGCTTTTCTGTCCTAAGTCTCTTTTCTTTGGCTTGTGCCTAAGGATTGGGTATAATTGTCTTGTCATAATTGTCCTCATCTAACATCATTCATCATTATCAGCCGTTATCAGTCCACTGCTGGACGCAGGCCTCCCCCAAGACACGCCACTGAGCCCGGTCTTCGGCTCTTTGTTTCCAGTCACTGCCCACCGCTTTGCGAATGTCGTCGCTCAGTCACAGGGCGTCCTACTCTACGTTTGCCGATTTGCGGTCTCCACTCTAGAACCAGTCTGCCCCAACGGTTATCGGTCCTACGGCAGATATGACCAGCCCACTGCCACTTCAGTTTGCTAATCCGCTGAGCAATGTCGATCACTTTAGTTCTCTGGCGAATTACTTCGTTCCGGATTCGATCCCGCAGAGAAACACCGAGCATTGCTCTCTTCATAGCTCGCTGAGCGATTTTAAACTGGTGGACTAGTCGAACCGTGAGTGTCCACGTCTCTGCTCCGTATGTCATGACAGGTAGGACGCAATTTCCTCGAGAAACAGGGGCTTTTCTTGATGAACTCGTTCTTCAAGAAAAAGCCCCAAAGGAAGTGGACGTGGCAAAGCTTCGACACTGTGAATAAAAACGAGATTGACTTCATCATTACGGACAAATGGCGCATATTCAGAGACGTCTCTGTGATCACTAGGTTCAATACTGGAAGTGATCACCGACTTGTACGAGGCTCTCTGGATATCGACTTCAAAGCCGAGAGATTCCGATTGATGAAGTCCACGCTCCGACCAAACCTACTCCAAACCGTTGTTGGGTCTGAAATATTCCAATTAAAATTGGAAAATCGATTCGCTGCCTTGGAAACCACAGATGACGTAGACCAGAAACTCGAAGAAGTGGTGGAAATCCTCAGGGAAGAAGGGACGAAATTTTGCGAGGGCAAGCGTACGGGCAAAAAGTCCAAAATTTCGGCAGAAACACTTCGACTTGACATCATTCCGAGTGTCTCAATCCAAACGCAGTGAACGGTTTGGTGACATGCTTTTGTTCATTAGGGGGTGGGAGTATCCCCATTGATAGGGAATGTCAACGGGGATTTGTGAAATAACCACAAGCAAATAAATTGTTGGTGGTAGGCAGGCACGTCGGTAGCGAACTGTCTGTCCACTGGTGGAACACCATTAAGGGTCAGTTCAGACCGCGACGCGGCGCCTACTTTTAAGACAGTGACATAAAAAAGAACTTTATTTACTACACAAAAAGATACACATTTAATTGAGTTAATTCGGCGCAGCCAGAAGCCTCTTGGCGCCGCGCAGCCCTGAAGCCGAATCAATGAAATGTGTATCTTTTAGTGTAGTAAATAAACTTCTTTTTGATATCACTCTTTTAATAAGTGCGCACCGCGTCGCGGTCTGAGCTGACCCTAATGCGACCCAATGATGACACGTTGTAAAGTTACCGTATGTATATGTGGGTGACATTTTATCCCTCAATAGGCTACAAGTAAGTAGTAGACAGTAATCAGTGTATTGCTCGCGTAGCGCTTGTTATAGAGTAAATACGAGTAACTAGCGCTATGCACAAGTGCCGTAGCTTGTTCTACTACTATCATTATGATCTACTTCTAACAGAATTAGACTAAATACTATCAACGGAACCTTCATAAAGCGAAAATGGAAAATTATCACCCAATACGATTGAGAGTTGAGTAGGTACCTATATTGCAACATCTGCGAAATATTCCTTTAGGGCTATCTTAGGGTTACGGAGAAAGGTCGGTGCTACCACCGCTAGGTCGGTGCGACGCGGTCGCACCTGCGTGCCGCCACCGGTTGACAGCGACTCGGCTGAAATTTTCATGGCCATGGTATCGAGCGGCGGAGCGCGCAGTCGCGGCGCGCCGTCCGCCCGAGCGCTCCACTGGCCCCGCACTCGGTCCGCCCGCGCCGGCCCCGTGAGCACAACAAACACACGCGCGCTCCGCACGCCGCCGCCGCTCGCCGCACGCCGCACGCTCACCGAGCACGCAGCGATCCTCCGCGCGCCGTGAGATGCCCGCGCCGCGGCCTCTCTGACGTACCGCGCTCAATATGTGCCCGCATCCACAAACCCGCAAAATGAAATTATAAGGTAAGCTTTAGACAACCATACCACGCTACACTTTCGACTTATATGTTAACTTGTAATTTACGTTCGTATTTTTCACCCGTACTTATTTAATTCGATTGACACAGTGTCGTTAATATTGTAGTATCGTGATGAAGTTCCATTAAATTATAATCGACTGAGCCAGTTTATGTAGAGGGAGCGGCCGGAATTTGCTCGTAGCGAAGCTCTACAAATGCCGCAATCTGATTATGGCACACCCACAATGCTAAAAGACAAAAATAACGTGTCTTACGAAAATGTAAAAAGTTACTGTACTTATTTTTTTGCTATGGGCAGGACGACGATTGAGGACAAGGGACAATAAAAAACGAAAAGGACATTCTCCGTAACAAGTCAATATTAGATTGAAAATGTTTATTATTGTCAACATTATATTATTATATTTTCGTAGCAGCTTCGTAGCACGTAACTCGAAGTCTACGTACTCGTAGTACTGAACGTGACAGATATTGCCTGAACGTAAATCCTTCCTGTTTCTATCTCTTGTGTGAGATAACATCTTTTGAATTCGTTTGTTCTACTTTTAAATATTCTTGTGTATCTTTAAGATATTGTTTTACGAAATTTGATGATTAATGGCTTAAAATTTAATACCTGTTGTAGGTTTAGGTTGCTACTACATTTAGGTTTTAAAAGATTTTTTACTCAGTTATAGTCTCATTTATCGGCGTAATTATATTTAATTAATACCATAAATGTGAAAGTCGCTGAAAACGTTGCATCGTGATACCACAGTTGTGATACGGTACGGCCAGTAGGTACCTACTGTAAAATAGAAAATAGGATGGCTATAGGAATTAACTAGGGAGAAATCCCGAGGTGTTTCTGGTAAGTTCTCTATATGTAAGAAAATGTGAATTAAGAATTTTGATAATTTCATTTCAAAGTCAGCAGAAATGTATAAAGTACGTGTACGTGTAATAAGTACGTGCACTAACAATAAGAATGTATTCTGAGGTATCTTAAAATATTTGTAGGTAATAGATATCGACACTTATTGTTACATATATTAATAACTAAAACCGACTTCCATGGTCCTCCGAGTCAATTTCAGTAGCAAGTTTGAGACGGTTATCGTCATATCTCTGGAGATACTTATCAGATCTCGATGAAATTACAATGGGACCACCTCGGAAACGTACCCTATCGATTAAAATAATCATTAGAATCGGTTAACAATTGACGGAGTAATCGCGTAACATACAAAAAAAAAACAAACAGACGAATTGAGAACCTCCCCTTATTTGGAAGTCGGTTTAAAATATAAATGGACAAACATTCATTCAGCTTTACGATAGTGCTATTATACATTTGTAAATCAAAACATCAAATATCAAGCATAGCCCCGAAGCCGAGGTAAGCTCACTGTTGGTTGTCTATTTGCATATGGACCTACTACCCTGTTTCCAACAGGGTAGAATCTCACGCACATAAAACAGGGCAAGAACCGCCATTCAGGGGAATTAATTTCGCATTGTCATCATAAACGCGGGCTACGATTGTATGTTTATGATTATTAGTGCTCCGTCGTACGCACGTCGCGTGATTAGCTAGGGGCTGCACGCAACTTGACAACGCTGCAATAATTCAGCACAGGGCCACATCTAGGATTTTATTTCATGATGCTTAGGTATGTTTTGTTACCTTTCCATTTTATAATAGATCTAACTATAAGATCGCTTAAAAAACTAAAAGAACCGACTTCAAATGCCGCGCTCTCTCGCGCATCTCCATATCTCTGGAGATACCAGACCTCGATGAAATTACCATAATTTCACACTTGGGATATCTCCTTTCCAACAAAAAATAATAATCAAAATCGAATAAACGACGAAGTTATCCGCAACCAAACATAAAAAAAAATATTTACGGTCGAATTGAGAGTCCTCCTTCTTTTTTTAAGTCGGTTAAAACTGTGATTTTGCATTTTATAAACACACGCTATGAATAAAAATAATTATATTTTATTCATAACACACATGACATGAAATTGACGGCAACGACCGCGTCCAAAGCGCAGATATTATATTAATGCCCACTTTTATCAAACGAAAAACGGTAGCTCCTAATTTTTGTTAACATGATTCTGAAGTTAACACGTTTATTGATTGTATTAGGCTAGCATGACCATTATGTCACCTGTTGGAAAGTGACGATGCAGTCGAGGATGATAAGCATCTAGGCCTATAATGGGGTGGATCTCAAGGACAGCAGCCGGAACACTCTAAATGTTTGGCGACAGATCTTTTAAGTTGAGTGTGGTAGCAGCCAGTCGGACACTATAAACATTTCCCTACCACCATGCAAGGGCCGTTGCAAGATGGATACAAGTTAGCCCAACACCTGTATCCTGCCAGCTTACTAAGCCGGGGAGGTTTCTTAACCGAGGAGGTTTCTTAACCGAGGAGGTTTCTTTTATATTGTGAATACTTTTTTTCTCAATCTTAAAATTCTTTATTTTGATACCACAATATTTTTCCTAGAGTATTCTGATTTTCAGTACTAATTTTTTGATCGTAAATGTATTTAAATATTGTGACCGTATAAACTGGTGTGAAAGTTTTGAGTTATTATTAAATGAACCTATACATAAAAAGCCTCTCTATGTGTAGAGATTAAGCCAACCGTTCTGCTAAACTACAGACTGATGGGTATTTGGCGACTCTATTGTTAGAAAAAGTCTTGTAAGTTGTGTCAAAAAGGGCACACAATCCGGGACAGTTGGTGACTTTAGTGAGTAGTCTTTGTCCAAGTGTTACAGTCAGTTTGAGGACTACTCCTTACTTATGTCGTATGAGCAACCAGAAAAGAAGAGATAAAATAGCTGGTATTCTGAATCTTTGTCAGTCACGGTACACCTCTGATTTTCCGTTATTGCCACTGTCAGCTGTCGGGGTTTGGTAACAAACAAACGACTGGTGATTAGTTCTCCACACCGAAATCGCTCCTAATTCAGGGTAAACATCGGGCCGAACAAACGCGAACGAACGCCGAATAGAGGAAGGTGGAGCTCTATATGTCAGTATATAGATGCGTCTTCTTTTATTCGCCATTCATTAGCCTTTTATTATATCTTACAGGCTAACATTAGACCACTATCTTGTCTGGTGGTAAGTGATTACGTGGGCGAAGATGGTAAACACGCTACGCCTAGAATACTCTATCTTTCAAGGGCTATGTGCTGCCAGAACACCGTAAGTTTATGTAAGGCGGCAGATTTACTCCTTGGTGGTGGTAAGCTACTTTTTATTTGTTGATACTTCTGGAATAGAGCTTTAGATTAATGATTTATTCCTCCGTTGCGGTTGGTTTACTGAGCCTACGACATACGAATTAAATTACGATATGCATATAAAGACACAAAGATTTGACAGACAAATTTTGACGTCATTCTATGTGAGATATGTAGTACTATTAAATATTATGTGACAATACATGCCTTCACAACGTTACGATGTCATCCCGTCGCGTCGTTTCCAGAAGCAAACAAAAGTCTACATTAAATATGCATCGACCTGATCTGATGATGGACACAGGATGGAAGCACTAGAACTCCCTGACAAGAAATCTTAGGACAGTCGAATTTGGATTAGTATGCTTTGCTGTCCCATGAGTACCATCCAATAATGATGAGGGTTTGTATACAAAGATATTATTTTCGCTTCTTTCAAAGATAATTATTTTATGGTACCTAGTGCTTAAAATTAAATTATTTCTTCTTTAATACGAAGTTCAAATATTAATTACCTGTGTCGACAATTTCTCGGTTCAGTAGGTAAGTGGTTTGAAAGTTCCTTGTAAGTGGATCTCTAAGAGACTTTTGATGCGAGATATAATTAAATTTCAAATTTCTCCCCAGAGACTTGATATAAGTGCAATTTGCTATCTATATAAACTAAGTAGGTAAAGAGTTGGAGACTCTATCGTAACGTAGATACTTATTTACGTAATTTAATGTGAAATCAAAAAAGTGGAAGCAGGAATCTATAGCTACCTATATTCTCTACATTTTTAACAGACTTGCACTTGGCAAAAAAAGAAGAGTTTCTTAATTCGCCAGATTCGCCTGTATATTTTTTATGTTTGTTATCTACCTCAGAACCTATTTAGAAAACCTTTTTTTATTTGAGAGAGATGGCTTCCCGTTTGGTCTCATTTGAGAGATTGATCAGATCTCTATTGGAGATTTGATAAGTATCTCCAAAGATATGGAGATAAACCTCTCAAACTTAATACTGGAAATGAATAGCGCGGCAATTGTTTTATTCGTTTTTTAAACGATCTGATAGATTAACGTTTGACCAATAACTCACATGGTCGTAAGTGATGACATGGATGGTGTACAAGGACGCTAGTCTTAGAATGGTCTGACTCTGTCAGAAGCATGCTTTCAACCTATGGACAACCCACTGGTTTGTGTATCTGGGCTTTGGATTTTCTGAAGGATCGGTTGTTAAGAGTAAGTATTCATTGATGGCTGCTATTCTGATTGGCAATTAATACTGGGGAACCTAAGGGATTAGTGCTCTCTGCAACTCTCTGAATATCAACGATCTGCTAAAACCCGGTATCTTTGGGTATGCACACGACAGCACCGTTGTAGAGAGCTATTCATGTAGTACACGAACTAATGCAGTCTTCCGGGGGTCTTCAAATCGCGAGTGTACATGTATCCTCTAGGTAAGCGTTCCACATCCTATATATATTGGAATTTCAAATATGAAATAATAATGAGGTTAATGACTTATTTACAGTAGTAGGACTTCAGCTTGTGGTGGTACCTTTGTCAGTTGTTCAACCATTCAATAAAGTATTTTTGAAAGGACAAAGTACCCAGTCTAAATATGCATGGGCATGTGATACTCTTTTCATTTGTTTGCGTCGGTAAAGGGGGTGAAGTTTGCTGTGGCGTTATATATAGACGGATTTCAATTTTTGTTTTTTTTTTCTGAAAATGTATATGTACTTATCTATACTAATCTGACTACGTAGTCCTCTTTGCCTAACGAAACAAACCCGTAGACACCAGATCCGAACTCCTAGGGCAATGGAACGCGAGTAATCGCTAAAACTTATAAGTTTTTTAACCCCTGTTTCCTAAACTCTGAAATGGCTTTGCTAAGCCAGCGGAAAGGGGAAAGTGTTGGTAATTGCATGGTTATAAAGGCACGCGGGTCTACTGTTCACACAGAACCACTACTTTTTTATTTCTGATAGCCTAGTATTTGACCACTATCTATAAAAGTCAAAAGTCAAAGCATTTATTCAGTATATGGGCAAATTAAAAATTTGCACTTACACATATAGAGTAGCATAGGAATAAAGTGTTCTTCATTTTATAATTTTATAACTGTGAATAAGCAAATATTATCTTTCTATAAGTGTAACACACTTTTATTTTTGTACATTGTTACAGACACAGAACACAGATATAGTTCTGTGGTTACACACAATCAAAAATTACATCGTACCGACGGGATTCGAACCCACATCTGGGAAACATGCGCAGGTGCTCTGACCAACTAAGCCATAGTACGATCCTATCAATACGACGAAATTAATGGAGTACATTTTAACCACTTATGCATTGGTGGCGCTATCTATAATAACTATTTAGAACTTAATCATTCGGATGAAGTCATAACAGTTTTCAGATCCGACATGTGAATAAGCAGCTGAACAATAAATATATATCCAAAAATTCAAATTTTACTTTCAAAACATTTCATCCCGGGCAAATCAAATTTTTGTCTAAGGATAAACTTGCGGACCCTTGCACAACCCAAACAATTTTCCTTGAACCCTTCTATCATCAAGGAAGAACAATCTTTATGGCTGATCATAAAAACTTTTCTCCGAGATTACTGGGGACTACTTGTCTTTTTGAAAAACAGTCGTTCGTTGCGATTTCTATTGTTGCTACTCGGATATTAATAATGATTATCCGAGTGATATTAAAAATTATAGAGGAAATAAAATTTTAAGGTATATGCTATATGGTTTAAAATCATCCTAGTGAAAACAGCTTTCCGATGTTGTGTAGGAATCTAAAAATAATGTTTAAATTGGAAACAGACAACCTCGACCATAATCTCATATATAGAAAGTAACAATGTGTTTACGATCGAATGGCGATTCCACCTTAGACCACATTGTCACTTTCTACTTGAACCTATCTCCTGGCTTCACCAATAGTTATTTGTGTCAAACACACAAAGCTGCATTTAGACAGCAATCTTTGAATCTAATCACGCGAAAAAGGGTTAAATAGGTAACAAAGCAATTATTTTCCGTTAAACTATCCTACCCATGTTATTTGTCTTTTTATGCGTTTGCGTTCGAGCTGTAAACATTTACTAGCACTTACTGCCTTCTTTACGACGGCGCTCCTGTTCTGTTGTAAACTCAGGAAAGAAATAATAGTTTGTAGGCATGGATTGTAGATGCCGTAGAACAACACGAATATCGTTTAAAATTAAAATAAAGCAGTACCTACACAGAAGATTTCAGAATCAGAATAATTATCTTATTCTTTAAATTATTTAATTCTTTAGTATGTCGTGCGCGAGCTTTTCTGGACTCAGTCAGTAGAAGTTTTGCTTCATATACCTCAAGATTTTCTGTTCAAGTGGTTAGTGATACTATAGATATTTTTTTTGCGTCTATGATGATACTGACTGCCAAACCGAAGGTCGTAGATTTAATTCCCACTCGTGACAATTCTTTGTTAAATTCACAGATTGTTCCGAGTCTGGGTGTAATTTATATCCGTGATTTGAATGTTTGTATAAACCTCCGTGCCACAAAATAAAAGTTATTTATTTAACAAATATAACATCAACTTATATGCGTAGTGTAGGGTTAGTTGCGTTTTTAAATAAGTTATTTTTCAAAAAAAATTAAACCGACTTCATAACCACAAAAAGGCACTCAAAAGCGAAAAATAATTTACTTAAAATTATTATAAGCGCTACCCACTTCTCTATTTGAAGTCGGTGCCAGCCAAGTCTAATAGGTAGTAGATAGATTATACCTACATGTATCTACCTACTTACTAACCTACATGTACCTACTTACTACTACTACATACATAGTATCTAATATCCAATAGACTTGGCTGGCACCGACTTCAAATAGAGAAGTGGGTAGCGCTTATAATAATTTTATGTAAATTATTTTTCGCTTTTGAGTGCCTTTTTGTGGTTATGAAGTCGGTTTTATTTTTTTTGAAAAATAACTTATTTTACCCTTTTTAGTGCAAAACAAGTTTTAATGAAATTACATGCATCTATTAAATTTCATGTCTAGGCCGTTATACACTGACGGATATATACTTTTTGAAAATTTCAAATATGTACCTATAACGGTTAAGAAGATACAGATCTGTAAAGTGCGCACATATAGACACACGGACGGACGGACGGACGGACGGACGAACAGACAACAATGTCTCAGAAAGTGTTCATTTGGTAGCCTTTGGGTTCGGAACCCTAAAAAAATTGACTTTAAATGCCGCATTTCACTTTAGTGAAAATATTCACTAGTAATAATGATGTCATCAAGGTATCAAAGGACAATGTCCAAAATGGCCCTGTACAATTAAAGCATCTAACACACACGATAATTAATTGTCTATTTTATTACAATAATACCAAATACTTTTATAACACGGACTAGTTGTATTCCAAAATGAATATTAAAAAGTATTATTTGCGATTATTAACATTAATTGCCGCCATACGGCCAACAAAGTACTGAATCACTCTACTACATTATAAGAGGCACTTCCCTATATTGTGGATACCCGAATTATGAAAGCACTGTGTAGCCAACCTAACAACGGAAAGTATTATTTACGTAGTAACTATTATATAATCTGTGGTTTTATGCTTATAATTTTTTTTTCAGTGTTGATTGGTATAAAGTACGTTCATAATTCTGAGTGATTTAATTATGTATGCAGTGTCGCGGGACTGAAATGGCCGCCATCTTCGCCAATAGTACGGGTCCTTAACTTGAAATACGGTCCCATCCGGAAGAAACCATGAAACTTTGCATGCATGTAGCTTTCATAGATATGATTCAATCACAATAAGGAAACAAGTCGAGGGATGATTGTTTACCCCCACTCCTCCCCTTTTATCTCCCTTATTCTGGTTTTCTTCATTTTCTACAAAAACGGTAGGACTGAGGTGTTTTCTTTCAAAGGACCAAATCATTGTCAATAGATTACCTACAAAACGATACTATATTTATATTGGGTAAGATTAATACTTTTTTATATACAGCCATCAACATTTTATAAAAATATGAAAAATCATACACTTTTTATTTCTTGTTCCATTTATGAGAAAATGACAAGAGTAATGATAAAATGGGCTAGAGAAGTTAAATACCTTATTTATTGAGCTACAATATGTCACCAAAATCATTATGGTAGAAGCATTGGTTCCCGTATTATAGCTCACCGCGCTTGACTCCACGAAACAAGTATCACATTTTTTACCTTTATACAAATACTAGTCTTTCACTCCGCGAGTTCGCCCGCCGGCCCGCGTGTAATTAGGATTGCGAAACAGGATAAAATATTAGCTTATGTGTTAACCCAGATCATAATCTATCTGAGTGCAAAATTCAATTCAAATCTGTTCAGCCGTTTCCCGGTGATTGAGTAACAAGCAGACTCACAAACTCACATGAAAACATTCGCATTTATGATATTAGCACAGTTTCACAATCCCTCAGTGTGATGTTGATCTGGAGCGGGACGACCGGCTAAGCGTGCCTTCCGAAGCACATCATCATCATTAACAGCCAGTATTCGTCCACTGCTTGCCATAGGCCTCTCTTATGGCACGCCTCTGAGTTCGATCTTCAACTCCTTGTTTCCAACCATCGCTCCATCTAGCTGGAGGGCGTCCTTCCGAAGCACAGAAGCTGACATTTATTGGAGTAAGTACCGAGATTTAAGCAACTTAATAAAACTACCAGTAAAGTCTTACTACAAGTATATACTTTATTTTAATTAAAATAGCAGGAATCCCTCCCGCATTTACAAAGGCCAGTATAGGGAAGTCCTGACTTTCTACAAATCGACCTTTAAAGCAGCTGCGGCAGGAGCACTTAGTCAACTCCTTTACGGATGCTGAGGTTTCTTTGTGTGTACTCCATAATGGTGTCCAAACACCGTCTTCTTTCTTCCATCCCCAATTCTCAAACTTGGGATATTCAGGGTTTGGTATTAAACTCTGACCCCAAATCAATCCCGCTTGTAAATATGCTCGTTTTATATGCTGTTGAAGAGCACCAAATGTTGGTGGCAGCCTATTCATGGCCCGTCCCCTGATGAATAACGACTTTCTAGCTTGGTTTATGTCTTCTTCATCGCTTGATTTGTCGTAACTCAGGCATCTTGCCAAAACATCCAAATGATGGGTTTCAATTTCATTTTCAGGTCGTGACAATGTTTCCAAGACTTTGGTTATTACAAACATATTTGTCTTTAGCAGGTTTTTCGTTTTCAAAATGAATAAAAAAAAAACGATTGAAGACATAAAAGGGGGGAGAGTGGGGGGAAGAAGTCATTTCTCGACGTGATTCTATATCGGCATCGAAGCATTTATATGAAAGCTACATATATACCAAGTTTCATTCTTTCTTCCGGATGGGACCGAAATTTTTTTTTGTTAGGACTAGGACCCGTACAAGGAGTTGACGAAACGTTCCTACCGCAGTTTATCTTAAGGTCAATGGCTATGTAGAAAGTCAGGGCACGTTGAGCCGGTGGTCCAGGTCATCAACACACTAATATCATAAATGCGAAAGTTTTTTGTGAATTAGTGAGTCTGTTTGTTACTCAGTCACGGGAAAATGGCTGAACAGATTTAAATGAAATTTTGCACTCGGGTAGATTATCATCTGGGTTAACACATAAGCTAATTTTTTATCCTGTTTGGGAATTCTAATTACACGCGGGCGAACTCGCGGAGTGAAAGACTAGTATTTGTATAAAGGTAAAAAATGTGATACTTGTTTCGTTGAGTCAAGCGCGGTGAGCTATAACACGGGAACCAATGCTTCTACCATAATGATTTTGATGTCATATTTGTAACTCAATAAATAAGGTATTTAACTTCTCTAGCCCATTTTATCATTACTCTTGTCATTTTCCCATAAATGGAACAAGAAATAAAAAAGTGTATGATTTTTCATATTTTTATAAAATTTTGATGGCTGTATATAAAAAAGTATTAATCTTACCCAGTATAAATATAGTATAGTTTTGTAGGTAATCTATTGACGATGATTTGGTCCTTTGAAAGAAAACACCTCAGTCCTACCGTTTTTGTAGAAAATGAAGTAAACCAGAATAAGGGAGATAAAAGGGGGGGAGTGGGGGTAAACAATCATCCCTCGACTTGTTTCCTTATCGTGATTGAATCATGTCTATGAAAGCTACATGCATGCAAAGTTTCATACTTTCTTCCGGATGGGACCGTAAAAAAGATTTTTGTTAGGACAAGGAGCCGTACTACAAACGTCATGTCATGTCAAAAAATATTAGGTATGTTTAAAAAAGTTTGCACCCTTACAAGACTTTGTCCGGTAGAACATTCCTGTGAAGACAAATTATTTATATTTATATATAATTATTTATTATAATTATTAATATATCATTATTTATTGAGGGCCCGGTGGCGTAATTGGGATAACAGTCGGCTTTGATGCCGTGGTACCGAGTTCAAACCGCCGTGCACCAATGAATTTTTCTATCGAAAAATATATGTGCGCTTCTCACAGTGGCCCTCCGGTGAAGGAAAACATCGTTAAGAAACCAACAACCCCCGCATGGTGGTAGAACATATCTAGTGTCCTCCTGGCCAGCTACCACCCTCAAGTCAGAAAATCTGTCGCCAAACATCTAATGTGTTCCGGCAGCTATCCTTGAGAGCCAGTTCCCATTCTAGTCCACTTCTCTATCTTCGACCGCATCATCACTTAGCAACAGGTGAGATAGTGGTCAAACGCTAGCCTATAAGATATAAAAAAAAATTATCCCCACCTTTATTTCTATCTCGCTCACAATTACCGTAAGAATATCTTATATGCAATAGCAACCTCCATTGTGTATAATCTTCTTGGGACTCTTCTACTAAAACTAGTACATTCTCCTATGTTTGAGGTATTTATCTCCATATCTCTGGTGATACTAATCAGATCTCGATAAAATTAAAATGGGACCACCTCGGAAACGTATCCTACCTATTAAAAAAAGAATCATTTGAATCTGTTCACAATTGACGGAGAAATCGTGTAACATACACAAAAAAAAAACATACAGACGAATTGAGAACCTCCTCCTTTTTTGTGAAGTCGGTTAAAAAAGAAAGAAATACTATCACGACTGAATGCCCGTTTTTATTATTCTCCATGCGGTTTCATGTGCCGTCTATATGGTAGTCATCTATGTTAGTAGGCTATAGGTGCACGAAGCGAACAAAGAGGATTTTCGTGTAACATGATACTTCCAAGGGTGGATAGGTATATGTACCTACCCATATTACGTGCTTTTGTACGTACACGGTATGACGTGTTGTTTTACGAGTTTTGTCTGTTCAGGGGTGTATTCACTTTTCTTTTGTACCCATTTCGAATATTTAAAGTGTGGTTATTCCAAATATCACTATAATACATATTATAATCTAGGTGCGCCGGCGGTTTCGCTACCGTAATTATCAATTAATACTATTCTACCGTAATGGGTCTCAACATCATCAGCCTAATTCTTATATATAGGTATACGCTACGTTTGCCGATTCGCGGTCTCCACTCTAGGACAAGTCTATCACAACGGTGCGGCAGATATGACCAGCCCACTGCCACTTCAGTTGACTAATCCGTTGAGCTATGTCGATAACTTTAGTTCTCTGGTGAATTACTTCGTTCCGGATTCGATCCCGCCGATCACTTTATATTATAAACGAAGTCCCCCGTCGCGTCTGTCTGTCTGTTCGCGATAAACTCAAAAACGACTGAACGGATTTTCATGCGGTTTTTACAAATAGATAGAGTGACATATTTCACTCGACAAGTAGTAGACAAACATGTTGCACTCGTCTTTTTGCGTCAGGATTAAAATAAGTCTTTATGAAAAAAAAAATCTAAAAAGAGTCAATAAATTTCATCTTCTAAAGTCAGTATAATATGACATAACGAGGAAACTGTATACGCCAACTTAATTTGAATTTGAAATCAGTGTTTATTTTTAATTTGTATGGAGGCGTAGACGGTATCTAGAAACGGTTTTACGTCTTTGTGCTTTTTAATTGGTGTACTCACACAGCGTAACGACAAGTTTAGCGGAAACATTTGGGGTTATTTGGCACGCAATCCGAGTTGCCTGTTTACCGTTTGACCTTGCTTAATTATATTAGACGCAACCACAGTATACTTAATAGTACAACACGCAACTTCAGAATATGTATTTTGACTCAATTAACGTGAAATTATTTATTAATAATAATCATTACGATAGAAATATGTAGCGGCGAAGTAATATTAAACTAACCAGTAACTAGGTAATTATGAATAATATTGTTTAAAAAAACTAAAAGAACCGACTTCAAATGCCGCGCTAGTAATTTTCAGTACAAAGTTTGAGATGTTTATCTCCATATCTCCAGAGATACTTATCAGACCTCGATGAAATTACTATGGTACTACACTTGGGATATCTCCTTTCCAACAAAATATCAAAAAGAATAATCAATATAGGTTTATAAACGACGATGGTATTCGCGAACAAACATAAATATAGGAGGTTTCTAAATTCGTATATATACTCGTATATATATAGCACCATCAGCTTTTCTCCATTTTCTCGGCAACTATTTAGATTTTTGAACTTAGTTTTCTCTAAACTAAGGACTTCTTCCTAACAACCATTTATTTATGTAATGTAACATTAATTACATCTCTAATTATTACGAGCTTTTATTTAACTTGCGTGTCAGTTTGTATGTATGTATGTTTGTGTGGGAAAAACCTTGAAACCTAAATTAGGTTCATTCGCCGACGTTTGATTGGACTAAATTTTGGAATACTTGCTTATCTTCGGCGACAGAGCAATAAATACTACCTATGGTACCATTGAGGTGACCTGATGATGGAGCCGGGCTTTAGAGACTAGGATTCCATAATAGCAAATGGGGACTGTCAAATTTAGGCTTATACATACACAATCACGCCTTTTCCCGTTGGGGTAGGCAGAGACTACTTGTTTCCACATGCTACGGTCCTGACATACTTCTTTCGCTTCTTCCACTTTTATTTCAACTTGGGTTAATGTGTATAGTTATCATTACTACTTTTCAATACACATGATAGCGTCTGTACCAAAAGCTTATGTTGAGAAATATTTTAAATGTGTATTAAAATGGATTAATTTATTTAGTGCTGTGGTCATGGTTAACCACTAGGCTAGAATGTGCGATCGTTAGAAAGCTCCCAACGATTAGTAATAAGTAGGTACATTTGGCTGGATATACGTAATAATTCAACGTTTCCCAGCAGGTAACCATTCGAGCTATAAATGAATTCAGTACGAAGCGAACAGCTCTCGGAAAGGAATACCAATGAGGTCGAAACATGAAATGCAACTTCGAATGATTTGGATAATACATTAATACAATTCAATGGGGAAATGTATAGCGCTTTGCAAATGGGTTGGCTTTTATTAAGCTTTGCCGTGATAAGCTTGCTTGATTTATCTAGAACTCTGTTGATCGAATTAATACGAAAATGTATACATTTACTAAGAGCTGATGGATAGTTTCAAATATATGGAGGAAAATATCTCCAACTTGAAAATGAAAATGATAAGCGCGGTTGCTGAACTTGGATCCAGTTCTATTCGTTTACCCGAGTGTTTTGTGTTTACCATATTAAAAGATATATAATCGGATGTTTTATGCACATTACACAGACTAGCAGGTAGGTAAGTTTGGTACTTTGTTATGGGATTTAGTTGGTTCCATTCCTTACACTGCAGTTCCGTATAAAACATACCCACTGTTTCGAATTTGATTGCTCTGTAGCGGCAGCTTTTCGGAAGGACGCTTTTCTGGCGTATTGTCTCATTGTTGGTACAATACATATACAGTGTGTTTGGTCAAGGACTAGCGATATTTTAGGTACTTATATTTCGACATTTTTTTTGTTATTTTTTTTTTATATTTCGTTTTATACACGATGATAAATCTAATCATAAATCCGCTAATGTGATACATTATTTCGTATTTTTTAACAATATGCAATATTGTTACCTTTTGAATAAACCTATTTTTATCTAAGTGGGATCGAAACTTTGAGAGATATGATTTTTTTTGTAAATACGTAGAGAATATCTCTACATAAAAAAACAAAATGGCTGCCACATTGAGGTGAGGGAGGTTGGACCCGAGTGTATACTGTTTTTTGATATAAAATATGTCAAAATATAAGTACCTAAAATATCGCTAGTCCTTGACCAGACACACTGTATATGGGTTATAAACCAGAACATAAATATTTTCTATACTTACAATAAATTTGTAGACTTTGCCGCTTATGAAAGCCATGACAATGGTGAGAATTCCGTGAATATTACACCAGGAACACCGAAATCCGCGTTGTAATTAATATCTACTTCCCCCATCTCCGATAGTAGTAGGTAGCTTCAACACTAAATTAATTCAATTCATACTTGAAAGTTCCCTTTCTCACAGGTAAATCAAGGATCCCTCGTAACGCTAAATACTTGTTTTAACTATAAACGATAATGCTTAAGCAAAGCCTTTCACACTTGGCTGTGGCAGCTGTTCTACAATACCCCCAATCTATATGGGTAGCTAAATGCTAATAGAATAAACAATAGCGTCGCTGTGAAAGGGCTCCGACCTACAACCGTAAATCACTACGTTGAACAACGTTATTTGGAACAGTGCCTTTGTAGCATACACCACCAGACAAGTTTGTAAAATGGGAAATAATACTTCACATGCCAGTTGTGGGTGAAGTGAAGATTAGATTTATCTTCGTGATTCGTGTAGTAAACAAAACAACTGCAAAAACACAAACAGAGATGACAATATGACAAAGAGGCAATGTAAATCATCATCAGACATCAGACATGAAAATCATATAACGAGCATGACAGCATAACAGTATTTCATATTTGCATTGACATGATCTTCACTACATATTTTAAAACAAAGTCGTCTGTCTGTCTGTTCGCGATAAACTCAAAAACTACTGAATGGATGTTCATGCAGTTTTCACCAATAGACAGAGTGATTCATGAGGAAGGTTTAAGTGTATAGTTCGTTAAGGTTTTGTATAAATTGGTTGAAGTATGACGATGATTGTTGATGATATTAATTTATACACTCGACGCAACAAACCTCGTATGCTCTACTCGTGCGAAGCTGGAGCGGGTCGCTAGTAATAAATAAGTGAGTCATTAGGTTCCTTCTTATAATACAAAAATATTTTTTTAAAACATTATGTACTTATACATTATTATGTATTTCGTTTACGTATAAGTATACATATTGCACAATCGTATACTTACACAACTTTGCTCTAGTCATTGTCTTTCCTTCTACATTTTACATAAATATCGTATCATAAAGTTTACTGGGAATGATGCTGCAAATAAATCATAAGTCAGGAAAAGTAACTGCGTTATAAAATTGACCCAATAAAAGTCGTGTCCAAGCAGGCGGGGATAAAAGTCGTGTCCAGTGCGTCATTAGTCCGACATTTTTCCGACCGAGTTTGACTCAACTGTCATAACAGACATTGCAGCACATGCGCGAACCAATTTCTGCTTTCGTTTTGAATTTAAATCAATTTCCAAGCCAATCATTTGTAACTTCGAAAGTGATTCTTATTTTGAATCTACGTCGTTTTGGTTTGAAGGAGGGCCACTTTTTGTGTGGAATTTGTTCTGAATTAGAGTTCCTGGCTTATGATATTATAGGAAAGATGGTTTGTAGCGAAAAGTCATTGCACCTACTGTAGTTGTAAGATATACTGCTTCGTTTGTTCATTTGTTTATTTTATTATGATATTATTATTAATTGTCGTGTAGGTAGGTACATGAGGGTTATTGTTGCATTCCTACGTCTATTGGTTTAGACCTAAACTAATCCTACTTGTGATCTTTGGGTGATGTAAAACTGGAGACCACTGGTGGTAGTTTTGCGGCCGTGGTTAGAGTCACCCTCCGAACAATGATTATTATCATTGTTCATTAGGACATATTATGCCGGGTCTTAGATTTTCCGGTGTGCTATTCGGTGCCAGCCAGTTTAGAAGATGCGTTAGGATACATTACTATATGAATTCAACTAAAGTCTCACTGCCATCGTCCATTTGCAGAAAGCTCGATTTCGTCTTAGGCTAAATCGTTATCGTCACTTAAGTGATATAGTGGTCAGGTGTTTGTCTGTCCTAAATTAAAAAAAGCAAGTACGTATTGTTTCCATAAAAAATGTATAACTGCGAAATGGGACAAGAGTTACAGTATTTATTATTTACCAACAAGTAGGTAAATTCTCATTATTCAAAGCTCGAGGGTAATTCGTGCAAAGTACCCGCTATAGCTATACCAACAGGTCCATAATATAACTACCTTCTCTAGTAAAGTTGTGGGACTACGAGAAACTCATTAAGTATTCCGAGTCAAGAAACTTTACAGAGTCTTTAGGCGAAAATTTAAGTTTATAAGTACCTACTGTTTTATTATAAAAACTCACGTTCATTTTAAACTTACAGATTTAAAGACGGGAATTTAACGTGACTTACGCGATGTCGATACCTACTGTTTAATTATGCACGTGTATCTTCATTAACAAGTTTACCGTTTCTATTTAAAACGACAAGCACTCATATTTCATATTTAGTAAAATTTATCAGTAGTGTTTTTATAAAATAATTTGAGATCTTTCTCAAAGCAAAAAAAAAGTATTCAAATGCCGCGCTAGTCCTTTTTATTAAGTTTAAGGTGTTTATCTCCATACCCTCCTTGACCGCTATCTCGCCTGGAGGCCTACTCCGAAGTGGTAATCCGAAGTATCGGCCGAAATTATCGGGCGTTTCCTACTATGTCGCCCATGTTGAAGTTGGTGAACATTACTTTCAAAGTATCCGCTAGGAGTTTTGGCGGGAACCTGAAAAAGTGAATAGTAGGTTCTGTGTGTGTTCTTATTGTATTTTAACCGACTTCACAAAAAAGGAGGAGGTTCTCAATACGTCGGAACCTTTTTTTTTCTCATTTTTTTTATGTATGTTCACCGATTACTCGAAGATGCCTGAACCGATTCGGAAAAATCTTTTTCTGTTTTAAAGGGGGTCCCTTTTCAATTTTAACGAAATCGGCCAAGCCGTTTTTAATATATCAACATTTGTATTACGACGTATTTACTTATCTCGAAGACTTAATACTAACTACTGGCACAGATTATGTGATAGTTACTACGTCTACTGGCTACTTTGACTAACGCGACGTTTGAAGTCGGTTCTTTTAGTTTTTTAAACGATCTTAAAATATTTACTAAAACTTGTTTTCTTCCACGAGTTGTTGTGACGCGACCTCATAATCCTTTATAACCAGGCGAGATAGTGGTCATATCAAACGATAGGTTGTCAGATATAAAAATATGTTTCTAATGCTTATAGAGAGATAGGTATTTCTACAACTTTCCACTACTTTGCACGTTCTTCAGTAGGGGTCAGTAATAATAAGTTATTTTTAGATACCGATCCCAATTAGTTTTTCCATTACGGCCCATTTTACTTGCATCTATGCTCCAACAACATTAGATAGAAATAGAAATATTTGTATTGTATTATTTATTTATTTATTATACCTACAATAAATAAAGATAATCACGGTACAGAATAGACAATCAATATCACAAGTTAAAACTCTAAGCTGCCCATAAATATCAACAAGGGTTTCAGCATTTACTTTCCAGACACGTTTGGGCAGTGTAACGTCCCTTCGGAATGAACGACCTTTATCTCTTCGAGGGCTACAGGTACAATAGGCCCTG
Organism: Cabera pusaria; assembly: GCA_954871355.1. Lineage (NCBI taxonomy): Eukaryota > Metazoa > Arthropoda > Insecta > Lepidoptera > Geometridae > Cabera > Cabera pusaria. The sequence goes on from OX940887.1 coordinate 22,313,911, forward strand.
CATCCCTTAGTCCCCTAATTACTATTTCTAAACTAAGTGGAAACTGTCCTAAATAAAATAGACCATGCCTACATATGTGTTTCTATTAACCGACTTAAAAAAAAGAGGTTTCTCAATTCTCGACCTCAATATATTTTTATGTTTTAATATACATTTTTAATGTTTTATTTTTAGCAAGTGTAGTAAAACCTAATAACGAATATTTCAAATTTTAAATACACGAATATTTCACATTTAAAATACTCGAATATTTTACAATTTTAAAATGCCTATATTAAAAGTTGTTTCGTAACTATATAACAATGATTAGGCAAAAATTTACAGCCCGCTGATAGCCACAGACTGAGAAAAATACTTATACATTTTAATAATAGAGTTTATAACAAATGTTTTAGAAAATTTTTAATTGCTTTACATGAGTTGTAGGCTGTCTATAAATAAACCTAATATTAAAGTATTTTATATGGTATATAAATTAATTTATTAACAATTAATTTAATTTAATAAATTAAGTTGAAAGGTAGGTAGTTTGATATCATATCACATCTGCATTCAGTTTATGAAATTAAAATGTTTTTTTACATTTTGGTTTCTTACTTGTTTTTATTTCCTGCCGATCAGGATTTAACTTAGTCTGCAGTGTGTTATCATGTAGGGATATCCCGAAATTCTAGTGTCCGACTTGTTACAAGTTATAATATTAAATTCAATGAGGTGTGACTTCGTGTTACACTTATTCAAAATTAAATTTCTTCCTAATTTACATAAATCAATGTATTAGTAAGTAGTCACAAAACTTACGTAGAAGATTATAAACTAACTTGAACAATAAGAGGTTATTCATCAACAATATAATTATAGAAGATTATAAACTAACTTGAACGATAAGAGATTATTCATCAACAATATAATGTTCATCAAACTTTATTGTAGTGCCCGTCTCGCTGAACTTGTGTAAACAGTGATGATTAAGGCCCTTCATACACAATACGACACATCTCTGATACACAACAATTTTAGAATAGAGGCCGAACCTTAAACTGCCATACAATTAGACATGTCGACGATGCGTGTATGTGTATGAACCCTTTTCAACAGACTTCCAAAAAGGAGATTCTCAATTCGTCTGAATGTTTTTTTTTGTGTATGTGACGCGATTACTCCGTCTCCTATTTTTTGTAATCGGTAGAGTACGTTTTTGAGGTGGTCTCATTGTAATTTCATCGAGATTTGATAAGTATCTCCAGAGATATGACGATAATCGTCTCAAACTTGCTACTGATATTGACTCGCGGGGCATGGAAGTCGGTTGTTTTAGCTTTTAAACTATATCTTAATTATTAATTTGTGTCTTGCAGTCGTCGCTTCGATACCAAAGTCATCAAATATCTGTGTCGTACTGTGTACGAAGGGCCTGAATTACAGAGTTCATATTTTATCCTTTAAAGTTCGTGCTTCCTGGGACAATTTACGTTTTAGAATTGCATGGAAAAGGCGTGTCGACGGTTTCCTGCATGGTTCTAAAAGCCTCGGGGCACGCTACTATGGATCAGAAGATTACAGTAACTATACGTTTCTGTGAGTACCTTACTGCTTTGAAAGAATAACGTATATTCTCAAAGAAATAATATGGTGAAATATGGTATTAAGTATTCTGTCTATAATCATTGTGCAGTTTTTGAGTCGAGTGTAACTGATTTTTCCCGTTTTGTTAATTTTACTATGACAAATAAATTTAACTGTTACTGTCCCCACGGCTTTGACTTTTACCAAAAATACAAGATTAAAAAATACTGGATACTCTGTATACTATCAAACATTCCGCCTCAAATCTCTGGGTTCGACGATTTAGGCTGTAAAATCTTTAAATATATGTTTTACTATTTATTATTGAGTACCCAGACCACTGAACTTTTTTTGGTTTTTCGTGTTAAAATATATACAAGAATGGCTGGCTCTTTTCAATTAATATGCAAGATATAAAAAAGAATTCGTAATACGAAGTTTTTTTTTAAATTAAAAACACCATCTAGGGTGCATAAGAGGTAAAATTGTAATTTCCATACAAATCTGCGTTTACTTTAACGTGATCGAGTGAGTAAATAAATCAAATCTAATCAAAGTATTTTTTCAGTATGTAGGCTGTACTAATATACGCACATATACAGGTCAAAATCATAAAATAAATCATAATCAATTATCAACAATCAATTATTATTATCAATTTTTATAACTACTTTAATTTTTATTTATAACATTTAATTTATTCTCAGTTAATAGTTTAATTTATTTTAAAATTGTATATATGTACCTTCTGTAAATAAAGATTATCTAATAGAAAAAATATTATCAAGTAAACATAGCAAAAGCATAATCTAACGCCTTGAATTATAAAAAACTAGCAGCCCGCCCCGGCTTCGCACGGGTAGAACATATATGCCTACAAAATTTGCATCAGTTTGTTGCATCGAATATAAAATATTAGCATATTTAACAATCATCGTCATATTTAAACCAATTTACACAAAACCTTAACGAATTATGCACCTAAACCTTCCTCATAAACACTCTGGCTATTGGTGAAAACCGCATGATAATCCGTTCAGAAGCTATTGAAATTATTGCGAACAGACAGACAGACAGACAGACGCAGTGATGGACATTGTTTTATTATACTTACGTAGTGATATTGGACGGCCCTTTGGCGTAAAGGATAGTTACCCTGATTCTGACCCGAGGGTCGTTGGTTCTAATCCTAGCTACATACCAACCAATGAAAGTTTTATGTGCATTCATGAATCATGGGTTTTCGTGGAATCATTAAATCTACCAATAATTAAGATAGTTTAAAAACTAAAACAACTGACTTCAATGCCCCGCGAGTCAATTTTAGTAGCAAGTTTGAGACGTTTATCGTCATATCTCTGAAGATACTTATCACATCTCAATGAAATTACAATGGGACCACCTCGGAAACGTACCCTACCGATTACAAAAATAATAATTCGAATCGGTTCACAATTGACGGAGTAATCGCGTAACATACACACACAAAAAAAGAAAAAAAAAAGAAACATACAGATGAATTGAGAACTTCCTTCTTCTTGGAAGTCGGTTGAAAAGTAGCTTACTACCAAAGAGAACATCTGCCGCCGTAACCTTACGGCGTTTCCCGACGCAAAAAGTAGGGGTATTATACGTTTAACGTGTGTATCTGTGTGTCTGTCTGTAGCATCTTAGCACCCAACCGGTTGACCCGATTTTGATTTAAAGTAGGGGTATTATACGTTTAACGTGTGTATCTGTGTGTCTGTCTGTAGCATCTTAGCACCCAACCGGATGAACCGATTTTGATTTTATTATTGATAGTTTTTTTTTTGATAGATGTCTTCATCGAGAGTGTTCTTAGCTTTGATTCATGAAAATTCGTTCAATCGTTATAAAACTATAAGCTTTAATCAACTTTCATAGGTCTGATCAATTCGAAAATCTTCTTCTTCAACGATATAGTAAGAACATGGAAGCATTGACCTGATGCTGGGACATCTCATGGACTCTACAGAATACTCAAATCCTCACCAACTTACAGCTCAAATTTTAAATGTCGTGTTTAGAGTCATTGGAATGCTTTTAATGAAAAGATTATATATAGATCAGTTGGGGTGGTTTAAAATATTATATTATGTATATAGATCATTATTATTTTATACAATAGATCATATTATTATACTATATTGACTTCAAATTGATTGTGATCGGTGGGGATCTACAGAAAAGCTAAGCTTATAATAATATGTCACTGCAAATATTTTATTAATTTTGCGATGCGTGTATGTGAAATCCGTGATATCTTCTACAGTTTTCATTTGAATTACATACTGTAAAGGACAATATCAATCTATAATATGTGGCCAAGCTAATTAACGTAATTAATTGGATAAGGATTAATACTATATACTTGAAAATAGCCCTTGAATTTATGTAATATTTTTTAACAAAAAATTAAAGATTAAAATGGTTACTGTGAGTCAACCTTAAGAGATAGACATATGCTGTCGCGGACTTTTTTGTAGGTCTTATTAAGTTGTAAAACTCTTCTATAGAAAATATTCTTCCATCTGTTTTTAATTGAGCAGCGTTCGTAAGAAACGTGTTTTTTCGACCGTTTTTTTGTCGACTTAGGTTGCAAATTAGGTCTCCACGAATGTACCTTTGATTTAAACGGGATAAAAAAAAACCTTTTTTCATTTCGAAAGTCCATTGTATATATTAGTGAAAGAATTTTTTTAATAGGTCCAGTAGTTTTTGAGCCAAATCATTACAAACATACAAAAATACAAATGTTCTCTCTTTATAATATTATTATAGTATAGAAAAACAAAAGTAATGAACCATTCAGCTGTCATCCAATCATTGACGTAAGACTATTAAAAAAATATTAAAGTAGGGTTGCCAACTATTTTTTTTAATATCTTATAAGCTAGCGTTTGACCACTATTTGATCTGTTGGTAAGTGATGTTGCGGTCGAAGATGGTAAGCACGCTAGGCCTAGAATGGGAACTGGCTCTCAAGGATAGCTGCCGGAACACATTAGATGTTTGGTGACAGATTTTCTAACTTGAGGGTGGTAGCTGGCCAGGCGGACACTAGATAGTGTCCTAGCACCATGCGGGGGTTGTTGGGTTCTTAACGATGTTTTCCTTCACCGGAGGGCCACTGTGAGAAGCGCACATATATTTTTCGATAGAAAAATCCATTGGTGCACGGCGGGGTTTGAACTCGGTACCACGGCATCAAAGCCGACCGTTCTCCCGATCACGCCACCGGGCCCTCAAAATACACCATACACGTACCCTGCGTGTTTCAGTACTTCAGACAATTTTTATGTAAAAAAAAGTTAAATAGTGAAACACAGCTTAATGAAACGCATCACAAAGAAAAAAAAAAAACAAATCTTAAGCAACTCGCACTTGGCACTCCACACTCAGTATTCCACGCGCTTACGTCTCTCCCTAGCGTAGCCGCAGCGACGTGACGGTAAGCGTGCCGGCGCTGCTGATCCGTTCTTTTACGCGCAGTGTGCGATGGCGCTTAAGCGTCGTAACGGTTTGACAGGATTCAATTATTTTTTATTTATTATGGGGTCACCTAGATCTTAACAATAGCTGATTAGTGGTGCTGCTGTCGAGAACCAAATCATTTTTATTTTTTTAAATTTCACACAAGACCAAACATATACCTGCTTTCAAATTATCCTCCCAGCACCTCTGAATATTATTTAAGCTATTTCTATGGCAGAACAATGTCTGAGGGTTCACTTCACATAATCGTAGATTAGTACAATCTATGTAAAGTATATTATTTCAAAGTCAAAGTCAAAGTCAAAGCATTTATTCAGTATATGGGCAAATTAAAAATTAGCACTTACACACGTCAAATAACATTAAATAGATCATATTCAACAAAAAATATAGATATAAAAGAAACATAACGCTTTGAATTTACAAAAAAAAAACAAAGGTATTGAGCCATTCAGCTTTCATCTAGACGTCGAACGTCACACTTAAAACACATGTTTAATTCCCCTTATTAATGTAGGGTTATTACCATTTCATACTCCTAAACTTCTCACAAACAGCCGTTACATGTGGTTCAGAGTTACGACTATCCGAGCAGTCTAATGATACTAACCTAGAATGCTCTAATGATTGTCTTATCTTTGCGTTATTAGGGACATTCGTAAACTATCTACGTGACCCGTCGCCTAGGCTGTCGCCATTTCATTCTTGCACATACTCGTATAATTAATGTATTCCTAATAACAGCACTGTTGTGGCATCTCTGGTAGATATTTGTGGTATTTTTAACCGACTTCAAAAAAAGGAGGAAGTTTCTCAATTCGACCGTATATACGTTTTTTTTTAATGTTTGTTCGCGGATAACTTTGTCGTTCATGAACCGATTTTGATTATTCTTTTTTTGTTGGAAAGGAGATATCCCAAGTGTAGTACCATGGTAATTTTATTGAGGTCTGATAAGTATCTCCAGAGATATGAAGATAAACACCTCAAAATTGGTACTGAAAATTAATAGCGCGGCATTGAAGTCGGTTCTTTTTAGTTTTTTAAACGATCTTATCTAATATCCCACATGCAATGCTACGACGTGCTACGATGTTCTACGACATCTACGTGTGATACCAATCTGGCCACTCTACAACAATTATTCCCATTATTTTACCACTGCGTAGCACGATGATTTAAGTAATATAATAAAGTATTTTTCATGGCGTCAAACAGATAACTAAACTAGCTTATAACGTGACTCAGTGGGGCATAACTTAATTCACTAAAAGGCTGTACATGATGATATGTCTCTAAATTAAGGCAATGAAAAGACGTGAATGTCCTCTTATGTAATTGAAAGATTCCTTTTAAGCTTAACGGACGCCAATGTATTCGTCCGCGTGGAAAATATTTGCAGATTGTTCGCTGAGCCAGAAGATTTCTGTGGGCTGATTATTTCTGCCTCGTCTGTTTGCTTCGGCTTTTGATGAGTAGGGGTGTAGGTAGTGCGGTTAATGTCAAAGGTGCATAATGGACTCCACATAATTAACCGTTTTTTTTAAATTTGACTTGTATTTATAATAATTAACTTTAAGTATTAAATGATATTTATTTATACGTGTATTAGGTACATAGTAAACTATTTTATGTTTTACATAAACACATAACAAATATTATGTTTCTTTAAAGTGTTACACACTTAATATCTTTGTAAATTGTTAAACACAATCCAAAATTTCATCGTACCAACGGGACTTGAACCCGCAACCTCCGGAACAACATGTTCCGGTGCTTTGCCAATTAAGCCATGGTGCGAAGTGACGTTACGACGAAATTAGTGGATTGCATTTGTTAACCCAATTATGCATTGGTGGCGCCATCTATGACTACTTATTACGTAAGTTAATCATCAATCGGGTTCAAGTCCCGTTGGTACGATGAAATTTTGGATTGTGTTTAACAATTTACAAACACATAACAAGTTTAGATAATAATTGTAAACCAATGTAAATAATGTTGAAGAGTTATTTTTTAATATAACAATAGTTATATGAAAAACTTACTAGATATTCATAATTATCTGAAAATATTAGTTGGGTTTGCTTTGTCCACTTAAGGGGCAGAAGCTTAAGTGGACAAAAAAAATAATCCGTTTTAAGGATACCGGCGATAAATATTGCACATCGACCTTTAGAAAGAGACAATCGGCTAATTTCGGCTTCGTAGAGCGTTATCTCTGTCGCACGAAATACTAACGGTCCAGTATCTATTAGGAGCTGTTAAAACAATTATTATTTGCTTCTTTTGATCATTTTTAGGGTTCCGAACCCAAAGGGTATTTGAAAAAGACAAGTGAAAAAGAAGAGAGGTGGTATTTCAAAAAGACCTTTCTCAGTGGATAGCTGTACTTCAAAAAGAACACACCCTCTTAATGTTATGTCTCTAAGACCAGCGGATTAGGCTGCACGTTGATATATCAGTAAGTTAATTAGACTGAGAAACGCGTTAGGGATGATTTTGGAAAAACTGTGATACACGTGTCTCATAATTGTAATTGAAGAGTATGTGTACCAATTTTGAAGTCAATCGAGTACAGAATAAACGGATTCACTGAAAATTTAACTTCCCATTTTACCTTCTTAGGTGTTGAATTTCTAAAAATCCCTTTCTAAGCTGATACCTACAGTTTACAAACAAAACACCCTGCAAATTTCACATGATCTGCTGAATGCACATGCACTGCTGAAACCGCTGGTTCTAGAACCAGCGGTTTCAGCAGTGCGTTAATATATTAGTTAGTCAAACGCTAAAGGGATGATTTTGGAAAAACGGTGATATACATGTATCATAATTTTAATTACAGCATAGAATATATGTACCACTTTTCGAGGCAATCTACTCAGATAATAAAAAGTTTGACAGAAAATATAAGCTTGCATTACACCCTCACATGGGTGGAATATCAAAAAACCTTTCTGAGTGTATTGCTGCAGAAAGAACACATCCTCTGAATGTTATATATCTCTAAGAGCAGCGGATTAGGCGGCACGTCAATATATTAATCAGGACAAACGCATAAGGATTGATTTTGGAAAAATATACGGTCGTATTGAGAAACCTCCTCCTTTTTTTGAAGTCGGTTAAAAACTGTGAATTACGAGTCTTATAATTTTTATTGAAGAGTATGTGTACACATTTTCAAGTCCATCAACCCAGAGAATAAAATAAAAATTCAAATCAAAAAGTTGCATAACAAGTTCAATCCTTCATATTACCCACTTAGGGGTGGAATTTAAATCCTTTCTTGTGTGGATGTCTTACACTTACACTTAACAAAAAATACACCCTCCAAATTTCATGTGTCTAGGACCAGCGATTTGGGCTGTGCGTTGATATCTCAGTCAGTCAGCACTTTGGATTTTATATAAATAGATTCATTTGCAGTATTTTAGTAACTATATTTACACAATATCTTTCTGACTTTTGTTAAAGGGATGACCACACCACGGCGACCTGCGTGCGCTATCTAAGCGGCGATCAGATAGCGCAGTAGTATTTGTACCGACTGGTTAACACCAAACGCGGTCTATGGCGATCAGAAAACGATTGAAAATCAGGTCGCGAACGCGCACGCGGATCAGGACGCCGCGGTGTGGTCGTACCTCTTAAAATTATCTCACAAAAACTCAACAACTTACTATATATCTACGATTTCCGTCGAAACAATAGATATACAAAATATAGATATCCACTTCTCCAGCACCAAAGCTAGCGAGCGATAGCCTTCCACGAGAACACTTCAATACAAATTGAAGATACTTAACCCTCCGCCGGGTTTCCTGTAAACGGCGCAGTTGTAGAAACGGAAGACAATGAGCTTGGCAAATAGAATTACAAACCAATCAGGAAGTATGCTGTTCTGCCTGGCCTGTTCGTAGTAGCCCGGCAGCCGTGTCCCATTGACCTAAATTCGCATTCTCGCCCTTGAACCCCTATCTCGCCCCCTCCCCGCGAGTGCCCGTGACGTCATAAAGGCCCTCAAAGTTTCATTGTCTCTTCCCAGTATTGTTTTGATCTGAACCTTACCAACGCACTTGTATATCACAAACATTTCAAAGTATACACTTCAAAGTGTTTGTGATATACAAGTTTTGTTAGTAAAATGGCATCGTGACATTTTCATGCGTCACTAAACTAGCGCGCGTTTAGGCTTACACTGCTTCTCTAGTAAGCTTTAAATCAGTACCTAAAACTGCTTGTTTCATTTGTTACAAATAACCAAAGTAGACCTATGACAGATAGATCTAATTTGGTTATTTGTAGAAAAAAAGCTGTACTTAACGATACTTAATAATATCTAATTTTATCTTGTTTTGTGTTGAAAAACATCTGATAATGCATTTAAATACCTAACAAAGATGAATAAATATAACTTTGTTAATGATATAAAGTTGTGGCGTATTGTTAGTACCAGTTTAGGCGTATTTTCCATTTGATTGTAGGTACCTTACCTACATGAGCCGCCCTCATTTTCTAAACCACTGACTTGCTCTAATCACTAATGCACACTTGTGAAGACATCAATTGCAATACGGATATACCTATTATTTACTCCTACGTTATAGTTTATTTCTTCAAGATGTTCATATATCGTACAAGTTTTTTAAAATTTTGTATTTTACTTTATATCAATTCAATAATTATAAAAACATTGATAGATAATCTTTATAGAACACTAGGTACACACTTGTAAATGGAAACTTACAACTAAAACATTTGTAATGTAAACGTTTAAATGAGCGGTCTTATCGCTCAAAGCAATCTCTTCCAGACAATCATGCTTGCAGGAAAGGTAAAAAATATAATGGATGGTGGTGGGTATAATACTATTTTATAAAAAACTAGCTGGCCCGGCGAACTTTGTACCACCTAACAGACAACGAATGTCGTGTTACCTTTTAGATTAACTTAATTTAGGCTTTTATGAACGTAATACAATGAATACAAAAGAGATATTAAGTTCAGTAATGTATTATGGCACTTTGATTATCAAGTAAATAATAAAGTTGTGGCAATACAGAAATAGAATAAAAATACAACAATCAAGTACTTCAACCGCGTGTCAGCAAGACATGATGCAATGAAACAATGTTATTATTGTTATAGATAAGTTATTAACTTGAAATTAGTTCGATTGAGTTTAATTTTGATTGTAAAAATATAATCACCAGTATTTAATTTTAATTCTGAATAAGTATAGGTACTTACTTAATGAATAACTGTCTAATATTTTTTGCCTTATGGATAAGACTGTACGCATACGACATACATAACTTGCCTATCACATTCTTGCATATCTCTGTATTTACCTACATTCTGACAAAATATTAAATTGATTAGGCATTGATTATTATTGTCTCGATTGCTTGTAAGCATACATTTTTTTTAAGTTTCATTATGTCTCCACACGATTAGTGTATTTAGCCAGTGTCAAATATTAAAATTTTTCAAGATTTTATCAATTTTGTAGAGATGGGCCAGAGTCACATTTCAGCTCAGTTTTCAAGTAAAAGTCTAGGTCTAAGTCATACATTCAGTAAAGATGAGGTGTTTACTGAAGATTTTCAGTGGAATTTTGGTGAGAATGCAAATAGCATGTTTTTTAACATTGTGCTGTTTCCCTACACAAGCACACATTCACAAAAAAAAAAAATTAAAAATTCACCAAAATAAATAGTATCCTATGTTTGTCTCCTGGCTCTAAGCTACCTCCTCACAAATTTCCAGCCATATCGGTAAAGCCGTTCTTGAGTTATAAATAGTGTAACTAACACGACTTTCTTTTCAATATATATATACATACATATATATATATATATAATATAGATGTAGTCAAACTTAAGGATTTATTTCAATTAGTATTTACAAATGGTACATATATACAACTTAAAAATAAATTAAACTATTTGAACTGTGATAAATGAAATGTTATAAATAAAAAACAGAACTTAGGTCGCAGCTGTCTGCCGGTAACGTTAAAAATGTATATAAATATACATAGAACATATATATAATAATAAATAGGTTAACGCGTCTATTTTTTCCTAATGAATCGGCAGAGGATGAAATGAAGGAAATATATTTTATAAATCGGGTGAACAATAGCGTACCAATAGTAGTAACGCAAGTTCCCAGACTTGATTACTCGAGCAACGAAAACTCCTAATTTATGTTCATTAACAATTCCTTGAGGTTCAACCTCGCAAATTACTTAAATCTACAGTCGGGAACTAATTTTATTTTCCTGAGCGAACAGTGAATTAAGTTGTGTAGGTGTGTACCTACCTTTCCTCCTCTACCAGTTTATCTCACTGCCTGGAAATAAACTGCGGCACTTTCTTTCAACCTAAAAGGTTTTTTATTGAGTTATGATAGGTTAATAAAGAAGAGATAAAAATACAATAACGTGGCATTTTATTAGAATTGGGCATTAATAGATATCGATCGACCTATTCAGAAAGCTCGCAAATTTTTTGCTGATATTGAGTTTGAAAGGAGATATATTCTCAGAATAAGTACTTTGGCTATCTAAGACAACAATACGATTTATTAAAAAACTAAAAGAACCAACTTCACATACCGCGCTATTAATTTTCAGTGTAAACACCTCAAATTTGGATTTGAGGTATTTATCTTCATATCTCTGAAGATACTTATCGATATATCGATGTCGATTACTCGATGAAATTACAATGGTACCACCCTTGGGATATCTCCTTTCCAACAAAACTATAATCTTTAAAACCGGTTCATGAACGACGAAGTTATCTGTGAACAAATATATTATAATACTATATATATATATATATATATATATACATATATATATATATATATATATATAATATAATGCATGCATTTTTAACCGACTTCAAAAAAGGATGTTTCTTAATATTTGACCCTATATAAAAAAATCGGTTAAAAATGCATGCATAAAGTAAGTTAAATTATCATAGCACTGAAAACAGACGCAGTAAACAAGTTGTTAAAATTTCGCGGTGAACATCCGAATTTTATAACCTCAATTTACGCTTGACAATTCCAAACCAGCGCAGAAACTAAGACTAAAGTGTCAGGATATGAGAACAGTGGAGTTGGATATGCGTCAGACTGGTCGCAGTTCTTCTGACGTTGCGGAGTCGCTGGCAGCTAGCCAAAGGGACTTCGACCATCCTTCCTGCTTAAACACAATTTATCACGGTCAAATTGGAATCTTTTCGCCAATTTCGTTCAATAGACGTTTGTGTTTTTAAAGGATGCAAATGAAAGTCAACTGTTGAATATTTATAACAGTATTATATTAAATGAACTGTGGTATCAGTAGTATATTAAATATAAATATCGGAGTTGATTTTTTTACAGTAAGTACTCGTGTGCGAAGAAACAAAGGCTTCATCGTTATTTATGGACATGTGAACACAATTTATTCAAAATTGGCACCTGAAAATCATTAATAATTAATTAGCGTGTATGACGAAAATAACATTACTGTTTCAGGAGTAGGGTATATATACTTATTTATAAAACTTTTTAAGTACTTACGTGTGTGCTTCTAAATAATTAACCACATTAAAACTAAATGGCTAGACATACTCTTTCAAAAAAGCTCATAACAGCAGCTGCATAATTTAATTAATAATAAGCTAACATTTTCTTTTAATTTCAAGAAGTTGGCGGCCAGGCATGCATGTTATGATACATTTATTAAAATTTCTTTTAATGCATGTTCGCAGGTGTTCGTTTTAAATGTATTTGTATTGTTTCCTTCTACTTCTAATACCAATTACTTTTATAAAGAGGAGACTGCAGTGCGCATATTTATATAATGCTGTAGACTGTGTAGGCACGGTGTGTTGGCCTGTCAAACTCGACGTGATCTGCAGTCGTCAGCCAATATTGCCAATACTGAGACCAAAGTCGGTTCCGTAATGAATATTGATGTACCACCTTGTACTTGTAGTTTCGGAATTCTAGTGTTGTTTGCTCTCGTAGCCAGTACAAACATGACTGCTGTGAATAATGTATTGTTTATCGCAGGTCAATGGCGTTAGACTGTTCATTTCATTGCTCCATATCATATTCGAATTTTGGTTAGATATAAAATATTAAGGTCCCTTGAACGTCAAAATGGGGTAAATTGGACTTAATTACAAGGTTCTAGAAGAATGTGGTGATAATAAATAATTGTTATTAATTTTCTGCGTTGAAAAACTCTGATATCGTATCTGTGTAATATTTTTAAAATAGTTTGATGTACCAAAAACATTTGGAGCGGCTGATTTTAAGTGAACTGTATAGGTTATGCGAGTTTGCGGATATAAATATCGCGATTTAGAAACTTTAGTGAATGCGATGTGGTTGTCGTGCTAGGTACTATGTAGATACGGAACTGTGCCACTCTGATGCAGTGTCCAGGAGTGGAACCGTCCTGCCTTTGAGATATAGAAGACAGAATGAATGGGCAGCACCGTAAGGAAATGTACTTACTCACCACTACTGCTCGTTTCTTGTCTTGTCTTTGGCCAGCGGTGTTCAGAAGGTGTTAGGTAGGTTATGTTAGGTAGGTTACCTACATTTGCATGTCAGGCTCACAACACCAACACTTATAAAATCTTCGATTCTCTTGTCTGGTCTGATCATAGTCAACCAGCGAGACAGCGTTATTCTTTCTCTTTCTATGCGAAATGTTTACGTGGGTGGAAAAAAAATGGGGTTATTAAAGAACAGCCATCCAAGTAACTGCATCAGATACGCGGGAAATATAATACAAAAGTGCACCTATATTCATAATAAATGTTATAGGTAGATAGTTAGATTTGTAATTAAAGTATGGCACAAAGAACATTAAATAAATAAATAAAGACAACTGTTCATTTAAGGTACAGCCAAACCGGTGTGTTCTGCGATCGTGGGTGCAAGCGCGATCAGATAGTGCAGTAGTAGAATTTGTACCGACTGGTTCAAACCAAACGCGATCTACGGCTATAAAAACATTGAAAAGTAGAGCCGCGCCCGCAGATCGCAGATCACAGCGATGTGGCCGTACCTTTATGTTTTCATTTTAGTAAGATATTTCAAGTTATAAGTTATTAATTTATTTCCGTAGATGGACCGAATTTTATTATTCTAAAATTAATTGCTATTTTTATTTAACCCATATAATAAGCTCATGTTGCCGTAACACACGTCACCCGGAAAAGGCTGGGCGGGCGGAAGTGTTCCAATAACGCGCTGACACCGCCGGACACTGGACATTTTAAAACCGGATATTTACATTAGTAATGTGTAAACATTTTATTTACTTTTCAATTAAGTAAATATTGTTTTGACTAGCGGTAGCCTCAGATAGTGAGACAAGGCGGTGGAAAATTTTAAGACTTGCCACATGCGCAAGCATATAGTAACCTAACTACTTTTCAAATTGAATTTAGGCAATTTTCAAGTAATTAGATTCATTTTTCTGTGTGAAAGTATTAATATAGGTATATTCGAGTTGAATGATTGGTATACGTTATTTTAGTTACATTATCCGTTGCACAACGTCTGGAAAACAACTCTCACCGCCACTATCTATCATAGAATGTAATTAAACTAGTAGATGCAAAGAGAGCTAATAACGTGATTGTGATGCAAATGCTGTATAGGTTGACGATTGTATACATTTCTGATCTTTGATATGGAATAATTGCATTTAAAATAAAATATATTAGAAAACGTAATGAGCGGTCATATTGCTTTATATCCAACATTTATATTGAAGTAAATACGGCTTACCCACATAATAGTTGAAAAGGCTTTTGATGTTTACCTCGGGTCGTTTAACTACCTTTGAATAGACAAAAGTGTAGAATAGGATAGATTGAAAAAGAGTTAGTTAGTCTTTTTACCCGACTACGGCGAAGCAAAAAGGAGGGTTATGTTTTTGACCGGTATGTGGGTATGTATGTATGTATTTATGTATGTTTGTATGTATGTATGTTCACCTATTCCCTCATACCTACTTATCACAATTTGACAAATGAGGTGTCGTTGGACGCGTCTTATTTGTTTGCTGGTTATAGGCTATGTAAGGTTACAAGAAATTGAATGTGGCGTGTGTGAGGGCACGAAGTCAAGAACTAAAAAAATTTTTTTAGCCCTTCCCATCGTGTGGGGTATCGTTAAATAGGGATTTTAAAATGAAGGTAGGGTTTGGTACATCATATTTTTGTCAAGCGTAGCGGTTGCGAGATATATCCCGTCGTAGTCAAGAAAACAAATTTTTACCCCACGGCGCGGCGTCGCAAAGAAGCAATACGGAGGGTTATGTGTTTATTGATCGCTATTTAAGTATGTAAGTATGTTAACATGTATGAATGTATACATTTATGCAAAAACCCCAAAATAGTTGAAATAAAAAATAAGTTCAAAAACTAAAACCCGACTACTAAAATATCCCGTATAACCCGTGGTCGTACTTTTCAGAATGTATTGTTTTGTTACGGTAGGTGACGTACGACCACGGCTATCCCCTGAGCACCACTAAGAATATTTATAAATAAAATACGATAAAATATTTATTAAAAGTAAGTTTTTTTTACAATAAACGATACATATTGAATAGTTTGTACATAGCGATCTCAGATGAGAATATTTTCTTGTTTCATACTTTTTAGAGCGTGATATTTCAGTAGTCGGGTTTTATAGTTTTTGAACTTATTTTTTATTCTTTATCTTGACTACTACCAAGTGATTTTGGCCTCCTAGTAGTTTTGCTTGAATGTGAAATACGTAGTTAGTAATACGTATATGTCGCAGCCAATTAGCCGTTCAATTAATAGCCGAGCCTTTTTACTGAACTAACTAGCTAACTAGTTTTAACTGGCGGCCTGAATTATATTCAGCCGGAGCGTCACATTTAATGAACTGGCTGGCTGATGCTTAGGCCATTCATATGTCGCAGCTAACTAGCTTAATAAGGCGTCCAGCCTAATTACGCCAGCTAATTAAGCTATTTAGATGTGACAAATTTAATACTTTTAGATATTATCGAAAATGTATCTCCAAAGGTAAAGTACCAGTTTCCCGCGCGCCATCGGCCTCCTAATGGAAATGATAAAATATGTTTCCGGTGGTGGAGAGCCTCATAAATGTAAATGCTCTCATATTTTCGAGCCTCTTCCTTTTTCATTAGGCCGCTTATAATGACTATGAGTATGAAGATAAATGCGTTTTTTATATCAGTTGTGTTTTAAAGTGTTTCTGATATAAAGGAAAACCATGCCCTTTTAAAAAGTATATTGCTCAATAAACGTTCTTATTATTAATCGCAATTCATCATCAGCCAGTCCACTGCTGGACGAAGGCCTCTCCCATGATGCGCCACTGAGCCCGATCTTCGGCTATTATTGTGACTTCCCATTATTGGCAGGGATAATATGCCTAATCGCAATTACTTATTGTGAAATTATTTTATTATAAATGAAATTCTTATTTATAAAAATAAAAAATAAAACTGGCCAAGTGCAAGTCGGACTCGCACTCGTAGGGTTCCGTAACACAGTTAAGTATTCCATAACTAAGATTTTTCGTAACTACAAAATTAACTTTGTTTTTCATAGTGTTTGCATGAAAAACAAAGTTATCTTTGCGGTCGCCATATCACTAAAACTACTGACTGTATCTCGCTCAAATTAATTTTTCTTGTTAGTTTTTATTGAGATCTACAACATATATTTTTTTTTAGATTTTTCACTCCCATACTTTAAAAGAGGGGGGGAGGGACACAAATTTTAAAGTCAAAGTCAAAGCATTTATTCAGTATATGGGCAAATTAAAAATTTGCACTTACACACGTCAAATAACATTAAACAGATCATATTCAATAAAAAATATTATAGATATAACAGAAACATAACTTATTGCTTTGAATTTACAAAAAGAGCCATTCAGCTTTCATCTAGACGTCGAACGTCACACTTAAAACACATGTTTAATTCCCCTGATTAATGTAGGGTTGCCAACCATTACATGCACCGGCAACCCAGTGCATGTTTCAGTACTTCAGACAATTTTTATCCAAAAAATTGTGAAATAATGATTGTTTAATAATTCATTCACCACTTTAGACGTGCCTATCTTTCAAATGATTGACTTTGAGAAAAAATGATTTTAGGAACCTCAATATCATTTTTGAAGACCTATCCATAGACACATCACACGTATAGATTTGAATATTTTTTTTTGTTTCAGTTCTATGTATGGGATGCCCTTAAACTTTTATATTTTTTATTTTTGTATAAAAATCGGAAAGCGGTTTACAGAATACATCTACCTACCAAGTTTCAACTGTATTCCTAACAGTTTCGGAATAAAATGGCTGTGACATACGGACGGACAGACAGACAGACAGACATGACGAATTTATAAGGGTTCCGTTTTTTGCCATTCAGCTACGGAACCCTAAAAATGGCATCAGCATCATCATCTTCATCAGCCGGTATCAGTCCAGTGCTGGACGTAGGCCTCTCCCAAGATGCGCCACTGACCCCGACCATCGGCTCATAAGAAATGGCATAATTCTTCTTAATTAGCTTATCCTTACTGCAAGCTACTAGGAGCCACTTGTGACGCCCAATACAACAAGTCACATTATACGCGTATGGTTAAGTGAGAAACAGTCAAGTCAGAGCTTATATAAATTGAACCGTGCGGTCCGTGCCCACGTGTAAAAGTAGCGACTTTTTCCAATAAATAGCAATTTCTTGCACAAACAGCCGCCGAACTCTTTTATACCTTAAGCAGAACTGTTGCCAATTTTCTTCAGGTAATTTAAAATTTTTATTTAAACCATTTTATGCTCGGAATTTAAACAATAAATTCCAGCGGAAAGCAATTGTGCCAATTGAATTAGGGCTGTTGGGAATTTATGTTCGTAACGTTGTTCGTAATCAAGTTTTTTATGACAGATGTTTGCGTAATTCTCGAACACAATGTCGTTTTTCGACGAATTTCGTATTTTGCGATTGACTCATGTTAATTGGGATATATTTTAATGATTGTGACTTAGATTATATGACAAATATGTAATTTATGGATTATGATTGACCTTTTTTTGTTTTTGATTATTATTAGGCCGCCCATTGTTACACCAGGTATAAATAAGATTTATTTATTGTGCAGTAGTAGTTGATGCCCGGGGCTTCGCCCGCGTTTTAAAAGTATCCTACCTTAAAGTAGCTAAGTTAAAAAGTATCTATATGCTAAATGTCATCCAAATCTGTTCAGCCGTTTTTGTTAGCGTGAAAGAGTATCAACAAATGAACGTGAATCACTCATAAGTAAGTTCAATATTAATAGAAAAAAAATATAGGTATACATATTAATCTTTTAGCATCACCTGCGTGTGATGCTGCCAGATTTTTGTATGATATTGTTAGGCATCATAACTCTTAAGCTGAATTTTATGTTTAGGGAATGATGGAGCTGGCATACCATTTGGCAAAAGTCCCTAATAATTTGTAAATAAAAAAAAATCTATCCATCCATCGATACTTGTCAACTTAACTTTATATAAAAGTATCTAGATGGCGCTGGAGTAGATTTGGATTAATGACGATGAATTTAGTTCTTCTCAAATAAGTTGAGATAAATTATGGCTGGAACGTAAAAATGTGTTTGTGTTCTTTTGTGTTCTTTCGCGAGTTAACGTGTAATAAATGTGGATAATTATTAAATGATGCAGTGTTCGCGTAAAAGCAACAGCACAATATTGAAAAACAGGGTACTTTGTGTTTACACCAAAACTCCATTGACAGCCTTCAAATAAAATCAATTAACAGAATAGATGAAGTAGTAGAATACATACACTGAGGGTATTGACTTGAACATGAATGATTGTGACTTTGAATTTACTTCACAAATTGTATACAAAAACTTAAATGATTTTAATACTTTGACTGGTATATTATGTATCCTCTCAAACATAAAATTGTTTTCCAAATCGGTTAATAAATGACGAAGTTCTGAGGAAACAAACATATGAAAATCTGTCGAATTGAGAATCTCTTAATTTTAATTTTGCCGGTTAGTCATTTTTTGTTGGTTAAATAATTTATGATCGTACAAAACGAAATAAACTGGTCAAGTGCGAGTCGGACTCGCACTAGTAGGGTTCCGTACAGTACACAGTACAGTATTTTATAAGATCGAGCAAAAAATACCACTATCATTTTTCGCCAGCAAAAAACAATAATTAATAAACATTTTATGTCTTATAACGACATCTAACGTCTAATTTAGGTAGGTTAGGTATCGAAATTTCAATATAACGCCATATATGGGACGTTTACCTAACTAAGCGTTCATAGATGGCGCGAAATGCCGAAAAAAACACGTTTCTTGTATGGGACCCTCTATTATTTTTAACTTTATTGTTTTAGTATTTGTTGTTATAGCGGCAACAGAAATACATCATCTGTGAAAATTTCAACTGTCTAACTATCACGGTTCATGAGATACAGCCTGGTGACAGACAGACAAACAGACAGACGGACAGCGAAGTCTTAGTAATAGGGTCCCGTTTTACCCTTTGGGTACGGAACCCTAAAAACTGACTTCACATGCCGCGATAGTCAAAGTAAAGGCTAATTATAATCATGTCATCAAAGTATACAAATTTGCTTATATTGTTTATCTTCATATCTCCGCAGATAATTGTCAGATCTCAATAAAATTTGAAATAACACTAAAACAAAACAAAAAAATTTCAAATCGGTTAAGATTTGACGGAGTTCTGGGGTAACAAACATTAAAAAAATATGTACAGTCAAATTGAGAACCTCCTCCTTTTTTGTGAAGTCGGTTAAAAAAACAGAGTGAAGTATACCTTACTTGAACTGGTGATGATGTAGGCATATGTTTCAGAGTGGAGTGTGACCCCCCGGCATGAGGTCGGGGGAGGCGGGCGAGGGCTCGGAGCTGGCAGAGTTCGGCACGCGCTGGCCGCCGCCCTACACGCAGGGGTACTGGGGCGCGCGCTCTGCCACGCCGCAGCATCCGCCGCACCACCTCGCGCGCCACTCGCGCTCGCAGCAGGTACTACACCACCGTCCACCACCACACTAAGGACCTGTTTAACCGGATCCTGATAGAGTCCCCTGCTTTGTCCCCTGTGACCTATTAGAAACTGCCAAGTCATGCTGACAACTTATCTGCCCGATAATCTACATATTTATTGTATGTCAGAAACGTATCAGGACCCGGTGATGCTGGCCTTTATTATTAAAGATCTGACTTATTGCAAGTAATATTCAAGTTGATATAGCAGCAAATAATATATCACTTCTATTAGGTACCACTATACAGTGCAAAACACCAGGGATTGAGCGCTAAAACTGCTACAATTTAGGCTCATCAATCAAACGAAAACTTTAGTAATTCTGTATCACCCTAGAGATAGTGCTTTAATGCTATATTATCTAGGGCTTATAAGCTTATAAGTGTAAATATGTGGATAAGTGTTTCTATAGCATAATCTAACAAAATTATGTTTGTGCGCTACGATACGAGTATGTTGTAGCACACGATAGTGCGCGTAGCATTGTGTTTGTAATCTACGATTTCGTGAAACTCTATTTTCTTGGTATGGTAAGTGGGATAGCATCTAATAGGGGCTTAACGCTGTGGTAAATTTCAAAACTAAACCATTTTAACATAATAGTTTTCACCTACTTAGAAAAGTAGGCGAATGTAACAAAGTATTACCCAGTTTCATTCAATTACTTTGGAAATCTTTGACTCAATTCCATGTTCGCTTAGAAATTTTATTGTTTGATTTTTATCTGTTGCGCCAGATTCAATCGAGATATATGGTACAGATTTTTCCAGTCATGTAAAAGGAGAACTTGATATTTTGCCAAAAAAACTTATATTTAAAATAATTCACGTTCTGGACTCGCCGGATGAGCTAGAAAACTCAGAAATTGGCTAAAGAGGTCTGCCTTATTGAATGGTTCTAATAAAGCCAATGATTTTCATGTTTTACAAGGATGGCGCTTGTTATTCTAAAGGTACGGACACACCACAGCGTCCTGCGTGCGCGATCTAAGCGGCGATCAGATAGCGCAGTAGTATTTGTACCGACTGATTCACACCAAACGCGATCAGAAAACAAAACAAAAGTACTGAGATCGCGCCCGCAGATCGCAGGACGCCGCGGTGTGGCCCTACCTTATAATTTTTCAAAACCAAGAACTTTTCTTTGTTATACTTATTATGATTTGTGGTAGGGCACTATATATAATAGTATCTGCCTGGCTAGCTACCAACCTCAAGGTAAAAAGTCGCCAAATATCTAATGTATTCCGACAGCCGTTCTTGAGAGCCAGTTCCCTTTCTTGACCTAGCGTGCTACCAATTTCCATACCACCTACTACCACTGCTGCTACCAGTTTCCACCATTTTTAGAGTTGCGTACCTCAAAAGGTAAAAAAAGGAACCCTTATAAGATCACTTTCTTGTCCGTCTGTCTGTCTGTCTGTCCGTGTGCCACCACCGATTTTCTCAGGAACGGGTTGAACACCTAGAAGGTTGAAATTTATACCAGATACTGAAGTCTATAGTCTCTATTTGGTGTATAAAAACCAAAGTTCTAAGTCAACACGATAATAAGATATGAAATACAAATATAGATTTTCGCAAAAATTGTAAGTAGTACCAAAATTTACCTTAATTTTACTGTGATTATAAAACACCGACCGTTGTCGACTGTCTCTGACCTAGGTTTCGTGCATGTCCAATGCACATCCTCGGGAGTTCACGCAGCGAGATCGCGACGATCACTGTTTATGTAAATGTAATGTAATTTGCTATAATTTTGAACTTTTTTTATTTTTCGGAATTTTTCGTTTTCTTGTGCCGTAAGACCTTGCTTTAACCAAAATTGACAATTCTAGGTCAACCGGAAGTCCCCTTCCTATAGGTTTTGGGTCGAAAACCTATAGGGTACTTCCCGTTGACCTAGAATCATGAAATTTGGCAAGAAGCATGGTCTTACAGTACAAATAAAGGAAACTTTCCAAATAATAAAAAGTTGAAAATTAAAGGCTGTCTCCCCATACATACATAGTTTATTCCAATTAAGATAGGCCTCTGAATTATATGAGTGCTTATACAATTTAGAGGTCTAGTTTAATTGGTACCAACCAACGTTGGAACGGAAGCCTCGGTGGGTGAATCCAACTCGACTTGGCCGGTTTTTTTTATATCGTATAGGTTAGCGTTTGACCACTATCTCACCTTGTTTGGTAAGTGATGATGCGGTTTAGGATGGCAGCACGCCAGACCTAGAATGGGTACTAGCTCTCAAGGACTGCTGCCGGTATACAATTATATGTTCGGCGATAGATTCCAACTTGAGGGTGGTAGCGGTTCAGGCGGATACTCGGTAGTGCCCTACCACCATGCGGGGAAGCGGGTTTCTTAAAGATGTTTTCCTTCACCGGAGGGCCACTTTGAGATGTGCACATACATTTTTTTTTATTTTTCACTGGACGCTTAGTGCCATATGATTACCAACCGGTGAGATAGTGGTTAAATGGTAGCTTAGACGCAATAAAAGAGGAAAAAATACATAGTATTTGTACAGAACAAACACATAAATTTTCCTTTTTAACCGACTTCGAAAAAGGAGGAGTTTTCTCAATTCGACCGTATTTTTTTTTTTATGTTTGTTCGGGGATAACTTCGTCGTTTATGAACCGATTTTGATTATTATTTTTTTGTTTGAAAGGAGATATCCCAAGTGTGGTACCATGGTTTTTGGTAGGTCTGATAAGTATCTCCAGAGATATTGAGATAAACATCTCAAAATTGGTACTGAAAATGAACATTGAAGTCGGTTCTTTTTTAGTTTTTAAACGATATTATTTACCCTTCCTTTGTAGATCTTACTTCTGTAATAACCTTAAGCTTTAGTTTATCATAACCAGTATGTTCGAGGTGTGCAGTGGTTACAGGACAACCGACAGAGCTACGAGGCGGAGGACGCGCGCGCTCGGGCGCGGGGCGGGGTCTACTACTCGCCTCCCGGGACCTCCTACACCATCGTCGAGAGGCCAGCGTCCTCGCACGGCCACCACTCCTACTCGCACCACTACTCGGGCAAGCTCACGCGGCAACCTTATCTCGGCTCCACCACTATTACGAATAGTGCAGGTACTCTTATCCTATCTTTTTAGACAACCGGGGATTGTTCATGTTTGCTTGGCATATCCTTGGCTCCTTATCTATAAGGTACCAATTAAAATTATTTATAATTGTTGTATTTGTTTAACATTGCTATAGTTTAAAGATGATGCGGCGGTGGATAGGTCCTGCCTACCGCAGATAGGTAGATAGGGTCGGGGTAAATAAAAGTAGATGTAGGGTCTTACTTTTATATTGCCTATAAGGTTACTCAGCCGCACAAGAAGAGCTTAACAAGAAGTTAGGAGCGGCACTGGCCTGCTAGTCCGTCCGGTGCGATGCAACCCTTTCCCACAGCTGGGAGGGTGAGCGACGAAGCTGTTGGTCAGCTCATGCGCAGCGGTGGTGAGCGGTGACGTGGGCGACGGCCAGCGTCAAGTAGTAAGTAGGCACAGGTTGTAGGTTGGTACTGCAGGTACCTAGCTCCCGGTTTAAGACCTGGAATCGATGTCGGTACGGCATTAGCGCTCGTCCTCAACTTAGCTGATCTGCCAGCGTGGAGCGTCGTGATAGGTAGGTACCAGCGGCTCAGTCCGATGATTACGGTTAGGTAGAATAACCGCAGTCAGCGTACCGTGGCAGAACAGCTTACACAGTTTTATAGGCTCGTATGATAATGAAAACTCACCCCAACGGGTCTTCCAGAATACGTAGTACTTAAAAAGTGTGGAGGCAGGCGTGCGCGTTCAGCGCGCGATCAGTAACTAGTGGCCGAGGCAGGCGATCGAATGAGCTCAAACCATCGGAACAATAGAAGCGGTTTTTTGGGTCCGTAGGACAGGCAAACCGAGCCATTTAGCGTTTGCTTTTGAACTCACGAGTTCCGTAGGAAATCATTAAGTTTTGATTTTTAAGTAGGTATTAAGTTAGTATTAAATACGTTATATTGTATAATTTGTGTAGTTTTTATTGTAGTATTTAATATTTTTATTAAGTTTTATTTAGATGTTTTAGACTTTTATTATTTAACCTAAATTTAGTAACGGCGCTAGACGCAACGTTACAATGAGAATGAAGGGTTCGGAAACATCGGAACATACGAATCAATTACTTTGTCACATGAGAGCACCACAATAGTTAGAATTAGTCATATGACAACACTTTACATATTTCACTCCAAATTCCAAAGTCTTTATTTAGACAAAACAATGACATTTGATTTGACAATGACCAAGGCCTTTGTAAGGCCTAGGCACATGATTTACTCATGTGGCCTAGGGTAAGTAAAAATACTGAAATAATGTCTCATTTTACAATAGGTATAATGGTGTATATTATGTAGGTATAGGTACTGCAGCTGTAAAATAAATAAATACGTTAACATGATGTGAATATGTTTTTTAATTTATTTTAGCCCAACCTGAAGACAGTACTTCTAGAAAAAAATGGTGTATACAAATAAAAAAAATGATCAAAAGGAGCAAATCATAATTGTTTTAACAGCTCCTAATAGATACCGGACCGTTAGTATTTCGTGCGACAGAGATAACGCTCTACGAAGCCGAAATTAGCCGATTGTCTCTTTCTTAAGGTCGATGTGCAATATTTATCGCCAGCTCGGAACAATGACTAAAGCAAGTCATTGTTCCGAGATCGCCAGTATCTGTACCTTGTTAATCTACGTCAATTATATAGAATCTATCAATAGTTAAATAATGTATTATTTCCACAGCAGGAGCAACTAGTCTAAGAAACAGTACGAATCATTTGAGTGCGAGCAACGGCAAGAAGCGGCCGATCTCGCCGGAGCAGGTTCTCCGGTTGTTCGGGCAAGGCGGTGCAGCAGCGTTGGGGAAGGCTCTGCCACCTTCACATCCACCGGCACAGCTGCCCGCTCCGAACAGGAGGCACTCGCCGGCTAGCAGCCCTAGCAGCACCACGCATCATGTTAGTATCACTGTCTATTAGGATAGAATCATAGAGGTAATATAAAAGGATGGTGCACTGCAGATGTTTTGACAAATTCAATTTAATCCGTATATTTTAGCAATAAGGTTGGAATTGCTTTGTAGCACAAAACGGCCCAATTGAGAGACACCAGGGTGGGAGTGTGTCCTTGTCTAACAAGCTGCTACTGTCTGCTAGTGTTATATATGTTCTCTACTATATGTATAGTATACATATAAGTTGTCCATACAAAAGAAAGGGACAAACTCCTTTCAAGGTCGGTCTCATGGGGGCCGGTGTACGCGATCAAGTTTAATATTTAGCAGGTCTGTGGATAGAATAGAATAATTCTTTATTGAAAACCAAAAGAACTTAAGACAATAACAACAATTGGGTTCTACAATAGGCAGCTTAGTCGCATAAAGCAATCTGTTCCAGACAACTAATAGTAGATATATCGATATCTATTTAAAAGCAAAGGAAGTTTTAGTGTGTGTTCATAGTTCATTTGTTTGTGCTACTCCACGTTGAAAAGGAAATTCTGAAATGGTTGTATTACTTAGCATGTCAGAATGCTGAGAGTTGAAACTGGAGAGAGAACGTAGAAATTCCATAAGGAACATGGAAAAAATTACAAATAATTAATGATGAGACAAGACAAATAAAGTGACAGCTTGCGTTTTTCAACTAGAAGGCTAACCTGTCAAAGACAGCTTTGAACTACATTTTTCAGTAATCATCTATAGCGTATCTGACGAATCAATAAAAATGACGGAAATATTAACGCGATGAGTAAAATGAGTTTCTAAAAATAGCATAAAACCAGCCGCGATGCCTAATATCGTGGGGGCTGGGGGTGTCATACTTGTAAATTATTCCTGGGTGAGGCCGCTCCGGCAACGGCAGTCGATACCACTACTTTATTCATGACTAAAGCGGCCAGTATTTAGACGCCGTCGACGTGGACATGACTACATGTTCATATAACGATAAATCCTGCTCTACTTTTATGTAGAGGGATTTATAGCACACATTGTTATGTCAAAAATATAAAACTAATTATGTTCCATATAATAGAATAATAAATGTGTTAATATTTTGTAGACAATAACGGCGAGGCGTGTCCATACCAAGCCCATCGTGTCACGGTCGTAGTGACGGTCGTCATTGCTATCGCCAGTCGCAGGCGCGGGCCAGCCCTAATAACCGTGTTTTCCTCCTTAATGTCCTGCAATAAAATTATTTAAATTCGAAACTTTGTCGTCTTGCAAGCTGTTCTCCTTTAATACTTCTGTCGTTAGAGTGCGAAACATTTTCTTGAATTATATTAACGATGGTCAGTTTTATTTCTTAGCGACGATATTTATTTCTTCGCATGCGAAGTGATAGATAGTATCTCATACTTGTGTTGTATCGAATGATGAAAGCGATGCGATAAATCAAAAGTACTAGCAAGGGTCAGCTGTGTGTTTTCGGTCTTGTGAAGCATTTGGAACCACGTGCGCGTATTATTGTCGCTTATTTCTAAAGGAAAGTGGCTACAATGAAGGCTTAGAGAGCAAGAATTACAAGTGTGCGTGATGTGCTTAACCATTGTGCGGTTCAGTGTTGAGGTGCGCCTTACACCCGTTTCAAATTGGATTCCACCAAGAGCCATGAGGTAATACTACGTCTTAGTTTATTTGATTAAC
The DNA here is from genome assembly GCA_954871355.1 of Cabera pusaria. Classification (NCBI taxonomy): domain Eukaryota; kingdom Metazoa; phylum Arthropoda; class Insecta; order Lepidoptera; family Geometridae; genus Cabera; species Cabera pusaria. Next base: position 22,340,841 of record OX940887.1, read on the forward strand.
TGAGTAAAATGCGAGTACACGCCGACCTCTCATTGTTGTCCTCCATTCACTGGCATTCACTGCTCCAGTTATCGTCCCTTTATGTACGTACATATTGTTATGTACACTTCCGATACAACTTAATTCTTATCTAAATAAATATCACATTTGATGTCTGTATGTATTACAGTACTTCATCTATTGATATTATAGTAACTATTTAAGTTCACCTACAGGGCATTTATAATATTAACCGAGCAGGAAAGTTCATAAACTTATAAATTCTCGCACGGGCTGACAGCTCAGCCACCCGGGACTACTTTGAGTGATCACTCGAGCACTTGTTGATCAAAACTTATTCGCATAAAATCTACTTCGGAAGACAGCTTTGACACACCCGCATCTACAAAATATCCCCAGTGAGTTACCGGAGAAGCGAGATTGGTAGGAGCTTATTTCTGTAACCAGGGTGACCACACTTTATCGATAAATATCGGGAACTTTCTTTACAAAAGTTCGCTCAAAGTTATAACGATGCCCGGCGTTAAAGAATATGCAGCGCAAATATTCAAGATGTCCGTACTTCAGAAATCGTTTTCACAATGTTCAAATAAATGAAACAAAGTGTGTAAATTTATTATGTTTTCATATTTTAAATTCATAACAAGCTATTCCTATCTAGGCGATAAGTGGATCTGCAAGAAAATCTCTTGTAGAGTGTGAAGTGGCGCGCCAGCAGGCGGCTGGGGCGGGCGGTAGACAGCGGGGCGGCCGTCGTTTGTACCGCTTCTTTGATATGCTAAACGTTCGCCTCGAGAAACATTGTTTACGCAAAAGAGGGGCTCGCGTTTTATTGCTTATGAACGCCCCACTCCACGGAAATATCTGTAATATCTGGGAAAACAATTCTTTACGAACTCATTGGCGCTCTCGAATTGTTTTCTTTATTCTCATTTGACGGTATATGCAAATGCGGCTCGCGGAATGTTGTAATATTCTTTGGAACGTGCAGGCTTGCATCGCCGAGCTATGTGGTCTATATCGACGTGAACCCAGGCCGCGGAGCTATTTGCGGAATGCGAGTCGCGAGTGACGCCGGTATACGTATGAACCGGGTGACTCACAAACAAAGCGATGGAAATTAATTACACCTAAGCAACAGAAACTCGGTTAACTGAGAGGTTTAAAGTTAGCGTGCGAGTGGAATTTATACGTCGTAGTGGTAGGTAATGAAGGCAGTGCGGACGGTGGGCTGGTGCGGGCAACAGACTCGCTGGCCGGAGCAACGGTCAGGGTCGATGTTACTTTGCCTCCGTTTATTGAACATTGTATCGGTGATTTTTAAACATGTTATGTGAGCCAGTGGAACATGGCGTTCGACTTTTGCTCGTTGCTGCAGTTCATAGGTGTATGTTTTTGGTGTTTTATTGTCAGTACAGTGATGTTTAGATGTAGTTTAGGGATAGTTTTGTACAATAAAGCCCAAGCGAATAGTTACAAAACGTAGGGTCAAGGATTTTGTTCCCGTATTAAAACATTTTTGTGCTGTCTTTCCTGAAAGCTGTATAGTTTGCGTTCCTATATATAGAGGAACTAATTAATAATTAAATAATAATAGGTTGTTTCACACCTTGCTTGTATTTTACCGTGTGTACATGATGTATAAATTTCGTAGTTGTTCGAATGGCTTGACGAGTGAAACACCGGCAATCTGGATCGAATATTCATTAATAAGAGTGCTCGTGCTGTTTTCATTGATGCTACCGAATGATTAAGGCTTGCAGCCTATACACGTGTCATAGTAAAACAATAATGTTATAAAGTCAAGTCAGTTCAGAACTTACATATAAAGGTAGATCACAAGCTCGATTTTGCGGAATGCAAAACATCTTGTTCTGCATTTGTCAAAAAATTGTTTGGTTTATTATTTTTGGCGTACACAATGTTGTGTATTTTTTTTTATAAAGCATTTTACTATACGCTTTTACTTAAAAAGCTTTGCCTTTTGAGTATAAAGGCAAATTAAGTATATACCTACTTGCTACACATGTAGTAAGCTAGATAAGATAAGCTAGATGGACACTACGTAGTGTCCGTCTGGCCAGCTACCACCCTCAAGCTAGAAAATCTGTCACCAACCATCTGTGTTCCGGCAGCTATCCTTGAGAGCCAGTTCCCATTCTAGGCCTAGCGTGCTTACTATCTTCGACCGCATCATCACTTACCAACAGGTCAGATAGTGGTCAAAGGCTTGTCTATATAATATTAATTAAAAAAAGATAAGCATGGTGCAACGTAGGAGAGTAGAAATCTAGGCAGATTTCTAGTATAATTACTACAGTTACATTGTAAAACCACCGTATATGCAGTTAACTAGCTATTATTAATCCTAATAAGTGCTAGCTATCAATTAAAAAACTTTGAATATGTTATTTTAGGCCAACATAAAGAATGCCTGAAAGAGACTGCTATTAGCAACCGGACAATATAACACATTGAATAACAATCTTATATTCAACGGTGTACCAAAGAAGGGTTTATTTATGTAACTATCTATGCTTATAATTTCATCAAATATTAGTAATTATCAAAGGGTAATGGTTACAGGCGATTTATCGTACCGGCGAGCGGGAAAGGCCCTACTCGTCCGGCGGGGCGCCTCCGCCGCCCATGGAGCCCATCACTCGCACCGTTACCATGAGCAGAGACCCCAACGACTCGCACGGCTTCGGCATCTGCGTCAAGGGCGGGAAGGAGGCAGGTGAGCGTATGTCAACAGTTTCTACTTACTTTTACTCGCTTTATTTCATTTACAACTTGATTTACATACTTTCGTTCAGCGTGTAGCTCTTAAGGTACGGCTGCGATTTGCGATCCGCGGACGCGATCTAAGTACTTTTCAATTGTTTTCTGATGGCGTTTGGTGTAAACCAGTCGGTACAAATACTACTGCGCTACCTAATCGCCGCCAAGATCTCGCACGCAGGACGCTGCGGTGTGTCCGTACCTTAATTCTAACTGCCGCGTGCCGTCTTCTGGCCAGTATTCACAAAAGCGGAGAGGGAATGTGAGTCAACTACCAATAGAATTTCGTCGCGTTGACATTGATCACGCAATGCGACCAAATCCTATAGGTCATTGACACATATGTCTACATTGTATATTCGCCGCTTTGGTAGAGTCCGGCCCATTTGCTCACTAGCATGATCCCATTTAAGGCTGGATTTTTTTTCACTTTTAAAGCTTAACAGTATGTATTTGATTTTATTATTTGCTCCAATTTTAAATTGCATATGCACATGATTCAGCAAAATGTTGTTTGTAACTTTGTTTTGAAGAAAATAATGGATCTGTGTTTTTTTATAGTTTGTATCAAATTTAATTTCAATTCAGTACGTACACAGATCTTTAAGGAACATGAATCAAATCTTAATTTCTACCCTTTTGAACTTTAAGATAAACTAATCGGAGTTAAACCAAGTTGACCATTATACAAGTAAAACTAAATTAACCTAGATTCGCTAAATATGCTTTCGAACTATAAATATAAGCTTGTTTACTCAAAACAATGTAGCCGCTTTCTGATAAAGCACACAATATGTATTAACCTTGTTAAGTGGTAATCCAATACGCGGATAAGCAGCCGACGACCGCTGCCTGTATTGATCTCGCCTTTATACGCCTTATAAATAGCTGTGACGGTCAAAGCGGCTAACCAATGACCCGAGGCTGTTTGCGGAACATCTCTTCTATCTGGCTTTTCTTTGAACTCTCGTACGTTACACGCTGCTTATGCTTGACATTTCACGTAGTGTAGATATAGGTCAGTCGTTACCTAGGCTGACTGCGTAAGGATGATACTTAAAGTGTTTCTTATATGGAGGTAGGTATGTAATGTTTTTTTTGTTACTACAGCCTGAACGATTTAATGGATTTCAGCACATAGGTTTTCGTTATATTGGTCTTAGTTGTAGGAGTGACGTAAATATTGTGTATTCATGTTTAGGAAATGTATGTATGTATGTATTTTAAATAATAGGTTTAACTAGTAGTCATCATCCTCATCCTCCTACCCTTATTCCACTTAGATGGGATTGCACCATATAATTTACTTCCATTAGGATCTATCCGCAGTAATATCCGCATCCACTCCTTTTACATCCATATCTTCTATCACACAGTCCATCCACACTTTTTTCGGTCTTCCTCTTTGAGGTCTTCCTCTTCCTCCTATAGCCGTCCACTTTCATGTTTATTGCCTTTCTAGTCACGTGGACTATTATACTTCTTCTCATAATAAGTCCATACCAAGCTAGGCTATTGCTTCGTAACTTTTCTGTCACTGGTGCCACTTTCAGGCTTCCTCTCACATAGGTACTTATTGCGAATGTTATCCATTGTTGTTACTCCACACACAAGTTTCACTAGTAGCATTGAAATTAAACCTTTAATGGAGGTAAATTTGGGAAAGCATTACAAAATAACATGTTTTTAACATTGTATATAGTTCATCTACTCGCTTACAAATACTAAAAAATCTACCAAGAGTTAAGAAAAGTTAATTTAGGTTAGCTCGTAACTCGCATATAAATTGTCTATCATAAATACCCAATATAACAAACATTAGGTACCTATTTATTGTTAGGCATGAACAAAATGGTGTTTAATTATCAAGTGCATGCAGGCTTTGAGAGAAAGAAACCATTTGTACGCAAAAAAACACAGTGGTGCCTTCGTATAATTTGGTTATATTTATGTCGCCTTACAACCCCACGCCGTAATAAGCTTTGCGTGTGCGGTTGAAAACTGAAAAATATTGCGTTCCGACATGTCATCCAATTACGCAGCAGATTTTTAAATTGGATTTTCCTTTTGTGAGTCATTATTTTAATTTTCAATTTTCCGGTGCTTTTGTCATACGTGAAACGGCACAGCGGAAGATTTTAAATTATCTAATTTTTATACTCGCTCTTTTGTCATTTTATGAAGCTTTTATTGTTATTAATACACGTAGTATTTTTCCGTGTCAGAAGAACTTATTTTGGCGCTTATTAACCTAACAATTATTTAAAGCCATAATTTTTTTTCAAGTTGGTATGTCAATGTGTAATAATAATTCATTAATCATCACTTACCAACAGGTGAGATAGTGGTCAAACGCTAGCCTTTAAGATATAAAAAAAATATTACATTATGTACAATAGATATTTTATCAATCCATAATATCCATTGGCTATTAGCAAAACCAAATTCTTATAAAAATCTATTTAATAACATTCTACCTTAAGCATTTTTAATGTAACAGGTGCAGTAGTTTGTAGGACATGCATCGATGTTTGACGCCGAGCGAGTTATATTTTGTAATTTATTCGCGCAGGTGTAGGCGTCTACATATCCCGGGTGGAAGAGGGGTCTGTGGCGGAGCGCGCGGGGTTACGTCCTGGAGACTCCATCCTGCAGGTCAACGGCACCCCCTTCTCCGGGATATCTCATGAAGATGCGCTTAAGGTAAGTCAACGATAATCTTAGCGTGTTGAACAGATGATGAATGTACAAATGATGACGGTGTTCAACCAATTTATTTTTAAGACGATACGATCTACAGGCTGCACTGTTACTTTGTGTATATCCTTGTAACAGTGACAAAATTTTATGAAGTTCTTTATCAAGTGAAGGTAGACCAGTGACGCTTAGATCAATAACGCTTCTGATGATAAAGTCTAAAATCTATATACTATAATATATAAGCAGAAGAAATGATGATGCAGCATTTGTTACTTGTTGCGACTGTAGTATTTTACGCTACTTGTATGAAACTACTGCGTAAGTAGGTACATCTGTAACTGACTGTTCTACTTATACGTTCATGGTGCTTATTGTACGTTATTGGTGTTAAGATAATCGTGAAAATGTTAAGGAGAGTTGTTTAAATAATACATAATTATATAAATGGTCAGTAATGTTACACAAGCAAACGTCTCAATAACCACTTATTACACTTCGAGCTCAAGTTATGCTTCATTTGCATCCCGCTAATAGGTTCGTAAGCGCCAATATTAGTACAGTAAATCTGGCCACAATTGCAAATTGCTATGTAATATGTGTGATAAATGGAGTGTGAACCTGTTGCCTCTGGCAGGCCCACCGGCCCGTGGGCCAAACGACTTGGACGCGCCTTGCGGCCACCTAACAGTTTAATCCTCACGAGAAAGTATTAAACAGTTCATTTCCCACCAGCCCCTGCCAAGCGACACAAAAATACTATAGTAACTTGAAACCGTCCCAAATAGAGACTTTCAATTACAATAATCTATTTCGAGCCAAGCGTAAAATATTCAAGGCAATAAAAACGAGAAAGTTTGTAAATATTTGCTCGACTTACGAAGCTTTCGTTTGTAAGCGAAACAGATTGCCAAGTCACGTTTCGCAAAAACAAATTACGGATCTAATTTCACGAGCCTTTGCCTCTTTTAATGTTTAATTGAATCCTGATCCGTAATTCTTTAGAGAAATGTGCATCTTCTCACAAACTATAAGGTGTTCGGAGCAGAGATAAAATAAAGTTTCATTGCACTGTGATATTATAAAATATTAAATCTAAGTTTAGCAACAGGAATTTGAAAAAAAACATTGACGAATCTGTCGCCAAACATCTAATGTGTTCCGGCAGCTATCCTTGAGTGCCAGTTCCTATTCTAGGCCTAGCGTGCTTACCATCTTTGACCGCATCATCACTTACCAACAGGATAGATATAAAAATAAAAAATTTAGAAGCCTATTTATTTTTACCTATATATTTATTATTAGCCCATTATATAAAGCCTATTAGAAATAAAAAAAAAAACTTATTTTTTCTTTATTTATATTTAATTATTGTGCATATTTAATGTGTAGAAACTGTTAAAGTTACTCGATCATCGTGACTAGAAAGTATCCTCTGTGTTACTTTCTTTGGAAATGTGTAATGACTCATCTAGTCCATTTATAATCTTCTGCGATAACATTTACGTTCCTCCGACATCTAACTCTATTATTGTTATATACCGGCTATAATTCACGTACGAAATTCGACTAAAGATACGTGAATTATAGCCGGTATATAACAATAATAATGTTACCAATTCACGATAATTTTAAAATCAAGACATCTAACTCCATCAATTTCTGTGACACGTAAGAAAAAAATACGCCTGATTGATTTTGATTTCCTCTCGTTTTCTCCCTTTATGTTATTGAAGTAGAGGTCGCAGTGACATGCGAGCGGCATTGCTGCCTACACGCTGCCTATTTGAAGTGACAAGCGGACGAGACGGAGACGTTTCTATTTCCGAATTACGATTTGCCATCTTGTTGTAGCACGTCATGAAGGCATTGTTTATATGCCATTTGTGTCATACTAAACACGTAGAAGACGTCTATTATGCCTAAGATTATGTTGATGACGCTGATTCTACGAAAATATTTTTTCGTACCGCTGATTAGAATATAAATACGTATTTATTTTATACTTGTACTACTCGTACAATGTATGTCATTCATGTAGCGCTACGAACGTAGCTTCGCTACGGGCTACACGGTGGAGCGATGAAAATAATTTACAAATTTAGTATAATATGCGGTAGGTAGCAAATGCAATACTTACATCTAGTAAGTTGTAGTTTAAACGTATATTATGTAAGATGCCTATTGCCTACTCCGTCTAGGGTAAATGAAACCAGCTTCTTCTATCTGCCAGTATGTTCAGCTTTAGGTTTTATCCCTCTTTAAGTTTTCAAGCAAAAGAGCCTCAGTTTTTATAAATCTGCCATGTTTCGATCTCGTGAAATAATCTACGTCCCCTTAGTCTGTCCACTCCAGACTACCAACCAACCACAACTCAATTCTAAATTTCAAAGCTACCACCCGTTAATTGCAATCCAATAGCAGCTCACATAGAGCAGTCTAAAGTTAGTGAAGATGGATATTGACTATAGATATGTGTATAAGGTTGTATCTTTAGTCTATGGCGGTAATGTTGCCATATCAACCTTTTCGTACGATTTAATCTTATACATGGTCTATTCTAGTTGACAATCTAGTAGCCTGAATAAATATATATAATATTATAATCAATATAATATTAATTCTTATTAATATTTATTCTAGAAAATATGCTAATGTTAAAAATTATTTAATTGTTAGATTGGACTTGACGGTAGCCATTATTACAAAATTTATTATTTATTTTTGTGGCTATGCTATCACGTGAATATATATATATATATATATAATATAATATATATATATATATATATATATATATATAATATAATATAATATAATATATATATATATATATATATACAGGGTGATTTAGTACCGATGGATCAAACGAAGCAGAGTGGTAGAGGACCTCACTGCGCATCTATTAAATCTCCATGTATGTTCTACTATTTTGGATAGTTTATGAGATATGACATTTTTTAAAATGTTTTTGCCTTGAATTAAATAAAATATTAAACAGTAGGCAATTCGGTTATCAAAAATTTGTTGGAACTATTGATGCTATTAATACGTTAGTCGATGATGTATCTGTTAAATTGAATGAAAAACAGAAAGTGGGAGGCGTTTTCTTAGACTTAAGCTCAGCTTTTGACACAATAAATCACGATCTACTTTAAAAAAAATTAGAGCATTATGGTGTTAGAAATACAACTCATAAATTATTTCAGTCGTATTTAAGCAACCGAAAACAACTCGTTGAACTGAAAACCTACGAAAATGTTGAAAAATTGCATAGGTCCAGCTTAACTGATCTCAAAGTAGGCGTACCTCAGGTATCAATTTTAGGGCCCTTATTATTTATTATATTTATCAATGATGTCATAGCTAATATGCATAAATGTGACTCTGAGGTAAAAATAACAGTATTTGCTGATGATACCAATGCTATAATTTCATCTGATACGATAGACAATCTAAGAAGCAAAATAACCGATACGCTAGGTAACTTCCAGGAATGGTTCCATATAAATGATTTAATTTTGAACGCAAGTAAAACCAACCTCGTGTTATTCCGTACAACGGCTAAACAGAAAGAAACACTAAATATTAGCTTTAATGGTGTACATGTATAAATTGTGCACCAATCATAAAATTTTTAGGAGTGCACATAGATGAACATCTAAAATGGAAAGACGAAATTAAATCGATAGAATCTAGTGTAAGTTCTGCTTGTTATGCATTGAGATGTTTGAGAGATGTTATTACTGCACAACAACTTAGACAAGTTTATTTTGCATTAGTTGAATCCAAAATTAGGTATAGCGTAATGTTTTGGGGAAAAAGCTACAACTACAACACGGAAGCAGCCTTTATAATGCAGAAAAGAGCCATAAGGACCATGGTACGCATTCCACAAACTGACAACTGTAAACCACACTTTAAAAGATTGATAATACTGACTGTGCCATGCCTGTACATACTTATTACACTAACGGACTTGATAACAAAATTACATATAATAGAAACTGAAGAACAGAGACTAATAAGAGAACAAACAAGGAGGAAAGATCTACATAATGATTTTTCACGTTCGATTAAAGTTGTAAGTCATTGTACAAGAGCACAGGCTATTAGACTGTACAATAAATTGCCAACCGAATTTAAAACAATAAATGGTCCATATGAGTTCAAAAATAACCTTAGATTGTTTTTGTTGGATAAATGCTATTATTCAATAAATTAATATATGAATGACCGAAAAAGAATTTGATGACTAATTTATTAATTATCGAATTGACATTGTGGAATACTTAGGACATTATTATTATCATTATTTTATTTCTATTTTAGTGTTGTAATTATTATAAATATTTTAATTAGGTACTTGGACTTTACTCTTGGACATTGATTTAGGTAATGAAATTTTTGATTTAATTTATACTTTCGTAGTACTTATTGACATTTTATTTTATATCAATTTCTAGATGTAAGTGCGTAACATATCTTTCGTTTTTTTTTCCGGTTTTTAAGTATGAATTTAAGTGCCTATCTCAGAATTTATTTGACATTTCCGTATAAATCAAGAGTTTATTTGTGTCGGCTTTCGTGATAAGAACAATATTATTTCTATGTATTTTAAAATAAGATAAGACATTATAATTAGATATGATTATATTATTATAATTATCATTTAATAAATTCAAAAATCATGTATGTATATATTGATAAAAATGCCTTGTATATTGATAAAAATGTATATATTGATAAAAATAAATTTTGGGGGCCAAGTCACCCACGTCCGTAGGAGAGTACCCCAACATGTGAATCCCTACACGTGGTCCCCGGGTGGTGCTAATTAGGTGAATCGGTGGGAGGCTTTTGCCGCGGCTCGTGACCACCCACCGGCCAAAGCCATGCCGCCAAGCGTTTTAGTTTTACGGTGTGATGGCCGGTGCAGCCACATTAGGAGATGGGTCGAAGCAGTTGCGCCATTGCTGTAAGACCGACCAGATAAATGCTGACGCCACCGCATCGGGTGACCAGTCGCGGAGGGTAGCGGGATTCGAGGCACGGTGCACCGCTGGCCGACCGCAGTCAGTAGGGGGCCCAAGTAGCGTGCCAGCCACACGTGAAAGGCTGCCCCACCAACTGTCGAAAAATCCCGAGATGCGCCATAGTGCCGGTTGGCGACCGGAGGAGAGGGCTCTATGGACATCGTCGGGGGGGCTCGGGCGTCCCCGCAGTCTCCAGACTGGTCTCCCCTCAGATGTGGTGTCCCGGTGTTTGTGTTTGTCTGATGGTCAGCAGCAGGGCGTCTCGCTTCACTGCCATCTTCTTACCTGCACTCCGATATCCATTATGAGAAAAAGTAGAAACAAGAGTAACGTTAAACAGCGGATGCACGCCCTCTCCCTCAAAGTGCACCTCACAAACATCAGAGGCTTGCACTCCAATCTCCAGGCAGTCCACCATCACCTTGAGACTGATAAACCGGCACTCTTGTTTCTATCGGAGACGCAGATACGATGTCCTTCCGACGTGGCGTACCTTACGTACCCCGGCTACACCCTGGAGCACAATTTTAAAGCTCGGTCAGGTGTGTGCGCGTATTTTCGGGACGACATCTGCTGTCGGCGTCTTCGATACCTCGAAGACCCCCGATACTCTGTGCTTTGGATACTGGTTGACACAGGCCTAGAGAAACTTCTCTATGCCTGTGTCTACCGGTCGCACACTGGAGACCAGGAGACGAGCAGGCTCACAGAGTACTTAAGTGAGGCGGCGGATGCTGCTCAACATAAATACCCTTCAGCCCAGCTAGTGTTACTGGGGGACTTTAATGCCCACCACCAGGAATGGCTCTTCCCACACCAGTGCACCGACCACGCTGGGAGAGAGACGCGAAAACTAGCTTTAGCGTTAAATCTCACTCAGCTGGTCCAGGAGGCAACGCGGGTTCCTGATGTTGACAGCCATACAGCCAATTGCTTGGACCTTCTGCTGACGACTGATCCATACCGCTACTCAGTGTCGGTATCATCACCACTAGGTAGCTCCGACCACTGTCTGGTGAAATCTGTATCTGTCTACTCCCCGCCCGATCCCAGCCCTAGAGGCACTCGGCGGGTGTGGCGATACAAGTCAGCAGATTGGGATGAGATGCGGTCATTCTTTGCATCTTATCCTTGGTGACCTGTTTGTTTTTCTTCTGACGATCCTTCGGTTTGTGCGGACGCTGTGACGGATGTGCTGCGTCAAGGAATGGAATATTATATTCCATTCTCTGATACGGCAATGTCAGGCAAAGCTCAACCCTGGTTTGGAGCTGAGTGTGGAAGTGCTGAAGCGCTGAAACAAAAAGCATACCTGGCTTGGGTTGACGCTCGAAACCGCAAGGCCAAGGATCTCTCAGCAAAGAAGAAAGCATTCAACAAGGCTGCCAAGTCCTGCAAGAAGGCTCTACGGAAGGCCCGATTTGATCACATAGGCCGGATAGGGACCAAACTAGCTTCGTACCCTGCGGGTAGTAAAGTATTTTGGTCCCTGGCTAAGTCGGTCGAGTCAAACTTCTGCCGCCCCTCACTTCCCCCACTGCTGAATCCTGACGGGACGTTGGCTCACACCGCCAAAGAGAAAGCAAATCTATTTGCTTCTCTGTTTGCGGAATCTTCACGTCTAGTTACTGCTGGTGAGACACCTCCTAGTCTACCTGAATGTGTGACAAATATGTCAGAAATACGCATCCGTCAGACTGAGGTTCGAAAAACGCTGCAAAATCTAGACGTGAACAAAGCCAGCGGTCCTGATGGGATTCCAGCTATAGTTCTGAAAACCTGTGCGCCTGAACTCGCTCCTATCTTGACACGCGTCTTTCGCCTCTCTATGACAACTGGTGAAGTACCAAGATCATGGAAGCTTGCCAACGTGCAACCCGTGCCCAAAAAAGGCAGTCGTGCTGACCCTGCCAACTACAGGCCAATTTCAGTCACGTCCATACTCTGCAAGACTATGGAACGTGTACTGAACAACCGGCTCCTGGCATACCTAGAAACGAATGATCTCCTCAGTGACCGACAATACGGATTTCGCCGAAATCGGTCCACTGGGGATCTTCTAGCGTATGCCACGCACATCTGGAGTGAGGCTATAGAGAATCATGGGGAAGCGCTTGCGGTTTCCCTTGATATCTCAAAAGCCTTTGACAGGGTTTGGCACGATAGTCTTATAAACAAGCTTCCATCATACGGACTACCCACTGGTTTTTGTGTCTGGATTTCGGATTTTCTAAGGGACCGGTCGATAAGAGTTGTCATTGATGGCAGCTCTTCTGACCAATTGGCAATAAATGCCGGGGTCCCTCAGGGATCGGTGCTCTCTGCAACCCTATTTCTGCTACATATCAACGATCTGCTAAAGCCCGGTATCTTTGGGTATGCAGACGACAGCACTGTTGTAGAGAGCTATACATCCAGTGCACGGACCAGTGCAGCTGAAATCCAATGTCTTAGGGAGGCGATGGTCGAGCGCATGAACTTGTCCCTAAAGGCTGTCTCTGATTGGGGTGATGCCAATCTGGTAAAGTTCAATGCTGCTAAGACCCAGGCGTGTCTATTCTCCGCCAAAAGAAGTCCATTTCAGTTGACACCTACTTTTCGAAATGTGTCCGTACCGATAACTGACCACCTTGAGCTTCTTGGCGTCTCTTTAATACCCACGCTCAACTTTGGATCCTACATCGAGTCCAAGGCCCAGTTGGCTTCAAAAAAGCTTGGTATTCTGGCTAAGGTGAGACAGTACTTCACACCGGGATAGCTGCTCAACTTGTATCAAGCACAAGTCCGTTCATGTATGGAGTACTGTTCTCACCTCTGGGATGGGTCAGCCAAATATCAGCTGGAGGCGCTGGAAGTAATTGAGAGGAGAACTAAGAGACTTATAAATGACGACGAACTTGTAGGGAAAAGGCTCCAGAGCCTAGACCATCGCCGCAAAGTCGCTAGTTTATAGGTTTTCTATCGGATACATTTCGGAGAGTGTGCCATCCAATTGCACGAGTTAGTACCGCCATCCCCTTTCTTCTATCGGACAACCAGACGTACCGATGTGCGCTACCGCTTCATGGTGGACGTTCCATCTACACGCACGAAGCGTTTTGCTTCGTCCTACATAATACGATCCGCCAAAGAATGGAACTCCTTGCCGGTGTCTGTGTTTCCCGATAGCTACAACCCGGGGGTCTTCAAATTGCGAGTGAACCGGTATTTACTAGGTAAGCGTGCTACATCGTCGACCGTATTGTCACTTAACATCAGGTGAGATAGTGGTCAAACGCTTGCCTATACAGCATTAAAAAAAAATGCTACTTTTAAGTGTGTAATTTCCCATACGATGTATCATTGTTCTGGAATAAAAAAAATGAAATGAAATGAAATTGACTAATGCTATTGCATAAAGTTTAAGAAGCCAATACAAAAAAAATCAAATTTTTTTTTCATATCAATTTTTAAAACTTCAGTATTTATCTAACTACAACATTTTTTATTTACCCAAACTATGCGGTTCATATTAAAAAGGTGCGATGAGTCAAAATTAGTTCACATTATTTTTTCATATTTGCCCATCCTCTCAAAGATGTTTAGATACAATAAGTAGGTATACGTTGCATCGTATAAAATGAGACTGAATATCGCTAATATTATTTACTTTTTAACCGACTTCAAAAAAAGGAGGAGGTTTCTCAATTCGACCGTATATATTTTTTTTTATTTTTTATTTATTTTTATTTTTATGTTTGTTCGCGGATAACTTCGTCGATTATGAACCGATTTCGATTATTCTTTTTTTGTTTGAAAGGAGATATCCCAAGTGTGGTACCATGGTAATTTTATCGAGGTATGATAAGTATCTCCAGAGATATTGAGATAAACATCTCAAAATTGGTACTGAAAATGAATAGCGCGGCATTGAAGTCGGTTGTTTTTTAGTTTTTAAACGATATTATGATGTATCTTTTACATGAAATACGTAGATTTCGCTGATTTTTGTTACCTACGGGAAGTTCATTGTTGCCTTTCTGCGTCCGTAAGCTTAGCTTAGACCTTAAACTACCATTCACGTGATCCCTGGGAGGTGCTAAATAGGTGACCATAAGTGGTAGGGTTCGGTTTTGGGTCGAACCACTCACCAGTAAAAAGAAATGTTGCTAATTCGTTCGCCAAGTTCCGGCATGATGTTAGGCAGTATGGGATGACGGGGTGGGATTATTGCGCTCTGTGAATTGGCCGACAGTCAGTTGATTTCATTATTTAGTTCAACAACGTTTTTTAATGTTTGACAGATAAGCATTTGACTGCTGCCTCACCTTATGCTAAGTGAAGATGCGGTCAAAATATGGATTCGTGTTTGTCTGGAATTGAATAACGTACTGAGACTAGGCGTTGGGCGACTGACTGTCTTCATAATGGCCATTAACATCATGCCGGAACTTAGCGAACGAATTAGCAAAATTTCTTTTTACTGGTGTGTGGTTTGAGCCAAAACCGAACCCTACCACTTATGGTCACCTATTTAGCACCTCCCAGGGATCACGTGAATAGTAGTTTAAGGTCTAAGCTAAGCTTACGGGCGCAGAAAGTCAACAATGACCTTCCTGTAGGTAACACAAATCAGCGTAATCTACTATTACATGTAAAAGAGACATCAAAAGTTAATAATATTAACGGTATTCAGTCTCATTTTATATCAATCCATTTTTTTCCTGCTGCATATAGCGATGCAACTTATACCTACTTATTGTATCTAAACATCTATGAAAGAACGGGCAAATTTGAAAAAATAATGTGAACTAATTTTGACTTCATCGCACCTTTTAAAATGAACCGCATAGTTTAGGTAAATAAAATTTGCAGAGGTTGTAGTTAGATAAATACTGAAGTTTTTAAAATAGGTATGAAAAAAAAATGTGTTATTTTTTTTTAGGCTTCGCAAACTTAATGCAGTAGCATTAGACAATGAGATTTTTGTAACTTTTTCTATTATTATAAAAGTATTTACTTTTCTAGTAAAATAATAGTAATACCGTTTGTCAGGTCTATTATTTGTCTACGATTACAAAAAAAATTAATGCCCTAGCGTAAAAGGTTGAGCAGAAAAAATATTTTTTGTGAACCAAAGCGGCAAAAGGCAAAAATATTAAAAAAAATGTCATATCTCATAAACTATCCAAAATGGTAGAACATAAATGGGGTTCTAATAGATGAATAATCTCTAATAGATGCGCAGTGAGGTCCTCTACCACCCTGCTTCGTTTGATCCATCGGTACTGAATCACCCTGTATGTATATATATATATATGTTTGTTATATATTAATATTATTTTAATTATTAGTTTATACTTAATATTTTAGTTTTATTACTTTATTAAATTGTAGGTACTTTTAATAATATATAAATATTTGTTTATATTGTATATAATTAATATTAATAAGAATAATTCCCACACTCATTTATGGTAGATGAATGCTGGGTATGGCAGAAGAAGCATAAAAGTAAAATTAATACTTTAATTAATATATAATAAATTAATACTAAAATAAGTTAAAAAAATTCTTCACTAGTACAATGGGCAGACTTATCGCTCAAAGCGATCTCTTCCAGACAACCTATCTAAGATAGAATAGTGACTAAGTTAGAGAAACGGATGCTTAGATGGTTTGGACATCTAGAGAGGATGGATGAAGAAAGATTGACGAAACAGCAGATTTATGAGACGAGTGAGAATGGGCCAACCGGTAGAGGCCGACCTAGGCAAACGTATCACGACCAGGTCGGAGACATTTTAAAGAAAGGACAAGTCAAAAGTACCTATAACCAACCGGCGAGCATGTATGAATGCGCTCATGAAAGTGGAAAGTGCTCCAATTAAGGTAGAGCGATGATATACGCAAGCTGGCTGGCAGCGGTTGGAAACGAATAGTTGAAGATTAAGCTCAATGGCGTGCCATGGGAGAGGCCTGATGCAGATGTCCATCAGTGGATGGAAATTGGCGGATAATGATGATGATGATGATGAAAGTGGGAGAAGCCAAAGAGG
Organism: Cabera pusaria; assembly: GCA_954871355.1. Lineage (NCBI taxonomy): Eukaryota > Metazoa > Arthropoda > Insecta > Lepidoptera > Geometridae > Cabera > Cabera pusaria. Next base: position 22,357,396 of record OX940887.1, read on the forward strand.
TATGTCAGGATCATAGCACGTAGAAAGAAGTAATCTCTGCCTACCCCAACGGGAAAAAGGCGTGATTGTATGTATGTATATAGAATAATGTAATGTAGTGTAACGTGTCTGAAATAAGCTTACCAATTAAGGCATCAAAACTTAAATCCGATTTCTATTTTCGGAGCGTTCAAAAACCACAAAGTTTTCCAACTCCCTAATACAAATGTGGGTTATTATAATATATGTTCACCCAAGAATTAGAAGGTCGTTAGTCCCCGGTTTCGTGACTGGCTCACGTTATACCGACGACAATCGGACCCTACTTTTCCGTTTGTTATTTTTTTGCTGGAAGGTTAACAGCTGCCTTTCTTTATGCAGTTTGGCCATAACATGGAATTTTTTATTAGCCATAAAGTGAGCAGAATCCAGTTAGCGCAGCTAGCAGGGTAATGTTTTATTTAAAGTTACACTTTAAGCTGCCCATTAACACGAACACAAGAGGTACCTAACGTAGGCTTGGAACGGCGAATAGAATACAATGGAGACATGCATATTAAAACGTACACGTGAAATGTAAATAAAAGTTTCTGAATTTATAAGGCATTCAATATAATTTCACCAGCAACTCCATATTTATATTTATGCACTGCAAACTTGTAGACTTTCGAAATATAATGGGAATAAATATTTATTATTGGCGCTGGGAAAAATAAACTTTCGTCCAATGTTACGGCTCATTCATTACGCGAACAAAGCTGAAGTTGGAAAGTCTATAGAAAGTTTCATCTTCTACGGCCAAAGTTTCCTTGGACAGGTTTACTTAGGAGCCAATTATTAGTTGCGTGACGCGAGACCCCACGTAGCATGTTTATTACATAAATGTCACATAAGAAGTCAATTGATTGGATATTTTATTCTGCCTATGCGGATATTTGATCATTAAAAAAGGAATAAAACATCCTGATTGTTAATAAATAAATTTTACACAGCACTAACCCCGTTATTATTAATTTGCCTAATTTTGACGTTCTGAAATGAAGTTCTTTTAAGAAACTGTAACCTTGCATCGGTATTCAGCCAAGAACTAGGCCAAATTCCGACTTGCTATATAGCTTGATGACCGTCGAAATATAAAATTAGCAGACTGGACATATCCCTTTACATCGAGGAGTGAGACAAGAGTACGTTATTTCCCCCAAATTGCTCGCAAACGCTCTAAGCGCGAGGATGATATGTTCAAGACTCAGACTACCATAAAAAAGGCAGACGGATTCGTGCCGCACACACGAGTGAACGCAAGTTCAGTAATACTAAATGCTTGAGTAATAAGTTTCCGCGCTCATTCCGGCATAGTCAATACGGCATGATTACTACGTCCGTCCCTGCTGCCGCTTGGTAGAAAACTGAGCGCGGAAGCGTATTACTCAAGCTTTATGGTAGTTTGAGGTTCAAGACCCTGAATTGTAAAGGACGGGACATAAGTATCAACGGCGAAAAACTTTCACTGAGGTTTGCCGAAGATATCGTCATCATGGCTGAAACTATTTGGAACTTGCTATACATGCTGAGGGTACTCAGTAGATGATTCTTCTGCATGCATCGGTCTCCTGATAAACTTGGATAAAACCAAGATCCATGATAACGAACATATTATTCCGGAGTTCCTCTCGAAGTTGTTGAAGAATATTTCTACCTTGGGCTAACCTTGCAATTGGGTAAAAACATTTTCGCCCGCAGAAGTATACAGCTATGATACTATGAATTCTTATGAGGTTGAGGTGTATCTAAATGCTGCCCAGATGGGCACCCTGGATTTGGGATCACAACCTCCATCTGGGCAGCATTTAGAAAACCTCCTCCAAAACCTTTTAGAGATTTTTCATCACCGATACCACAAAGTCTAAAGTCGGGGAGACGTCTTCTAGAGTAAAGATAACGACTCGGTACAAGAATCGTAGCCCTCTCCCCCTTTCAGATAGTTGGACCGATGAAACACGCAAGCTAGCTGGCAGCAGTTGTAAACAAAGAGCTGAAGATCGAGTTCAGTGGTGTGCCGTGAAGAGGTCTATGTCCAACCGTGGACGAATACTAGCTGTTATTGATGATATAGAGCTCTACAGCTGCCTTGAACATGCATAAGACATTAAAGGTTATGTAAACGTCTCAAAGTTTAGTATTCTAAGCATGAAAGTATATCTAGGTTCGATCGTAATTACAGTTCGTCTCGTGTCTAGCATAAATATTTCATAGGCTACCGCAAACTTGATAGGCCATCCCGCTCGATATAAAATTATAATATCACTTGAGAAACATTTTATGTGTCGAGTGAAGATGTGTGACCCACATAAAACATACGTTATATATATAAATTTAATCCAGCGACATGGCAGGTCAGGTAAGCAGAACTATTTTCGCCAGACGGCGTTCCTTCCTTCCTAACTCAGCGATATCGCTTGATTTACGACCTCACTTCCTGACATTCAGTGAAACTTTTTGCGAACACGTAATACATGTACACTCCAATCCTCTAGTTATTTTTATACGTACAAAACCTTCAGTTTTGATCAGTTTGTTACTCGAACAAGAAAATATAGGTATCGATGTTTTTGTGAGGCCCGGTGGCGCATTGGTAGAAAAATTAGTAACGGCCCCTGCATGGTGGTAGGAGACTGTCAAGTGTCCGCCTGGCCAGATACCACCCTCAAGTTGGAAAATCTACCGCCATAAATCTAATGTATTCCGGCAGCAGTCCTTGAGAGCCCGTTTCCATTTTAGGCCTAAATGTGCTAACGTCCTCGACCGCATCATCACTTACCAACAGGTAAGATAGTAATCAAACGCTAGCTAGCTAGCTTATATGATATACGGTCAAGTGGGAGTTGGACTCGCGCACCGAGGCTTACGTACAAACTTGATAAACTAGGTTAAAGTACATGCTTATTGGCAAATTTCATGATTCTAGGTCAACGGAAAGTACCTTATAGGTTTTGATTCCCTCGTGAAATCACAAAATGTGCGAAAATATGCAACATAAACGGTCATATCTTATGATTTCGTTGACATACAAGTTTAATTTTTTTACACATAGGTATAATTTTCAACTTGATATCTCTACGCATTCTTGAGGAACTGAACTTGACAGACGGAAAAACAGACAGACAGACGGACAGACAGATGGACAACAAAGTGATCCTATGAGGGTTCCTTTTTTCCTTTAAAGGTACGGAACTCTAAAAAAGATGTTCAATTTATTGTCGCAGTAGAAAATTCTCGATTATTAAAATTTAATATTTAGAATTAAATTTAAATGAATTATTACACGGTATTAAAATCGAATTAAAATAAATATGAGTCAAATGAAATAGTGAAGTAAACATTTGGGTGATTGTATACGAGTGTTACGCCGTCCAGCTAGGTGGAGCGATGATATACGCTAGCTGGCTGGCAGCGGTTGGAAACAAATAGCTGAAGATCGAGCTCAGTGGTGTGCCATAGGAGACGCCTATGTCCAACAGTGGACAAATACTGGCTGTTGATGATCATGATGATGATACGAGTGTTTCCACTGTATAATAAAAGAAGTACTTACAGGTACTTACATACAGATTCATAACACAGAAAACCTTTTATAAAAAGAGCAGCTACACGTAATCCAGCGAACGCGACTTCTATTCATACAATTCCATTATATAGAAGATTTATCTGTAAGTAACGTTCTGCATTAGAATGTGAGTACAAGACATAACTCCAGCTAGATGTCAGTCAGCGACGCGCCACGCCGGCTAAGTCGATGTCTCGTCGAGCCCACCAGTCTACGGTGTCACCCTCAGAATTATCTGACGTCACTCTGTTCCCCCTTCCATTATAGGTGACCTTTATCATCTTATGCGATTAACAAAGTTATAGCGCCATTTTGAGAGTTGAATGTTCATTTATGTATGATTTATGCTGGATCTACATTCTAATGCAAATTTTAATACAAAAATTGCATCTAGTTGTTTTGATATTATTTTATGACTGAACACAGCTTTGTCACTCGAACTGTTTGTGGATTTTTGACACATGGACGAAAGTAATTTAATCTAGTATTCCCACGGGGATACCCGTAGGGCAGGGAAAGGAAAATATAAATTCGGCATCACAGTCCGCGGATAGCATTGGAACGGTTCCCTGAGGTGCGGGGTCGATATACGACGTGTAGGTAATACTAAAGGATACACTATTAACCTTACGTATCTGATCGTAAGTTATTACATACTAAAATCATTTTAAAAACTTGAAAACGTCCGTCATGGACACGGAACATGGAATACTGTCAGTTAGTGTTTTCGCTCCCTGCAACTTTACCCCGAACTATCTATATTCGAACGCTATTGATTACTATCATAGAAATATTAGTAATGGGATTACTATAAAACTAAGAAAATCATTACTCAAGTCGGTCGACTGATGACTGAGTTACGAGATACACAATAATTTAAGATCGTCAGAAAAAATCTAAAAGAACCGAACTTTAAAAACGGCGCTAGTCATTTTCAGTACCAAGTTTGAGGTGTTTATTTCCATATCTCTGGAGATCATGAACATATCTCAAAGAAATTTAAATGGGATCTCTTGTAAAGTATAAGTACCCTTTCGAACAAAAATAGACATTTCCCAAACCGGTCAAGGCGTTTTTAAGTAATCGGGGAACATAAATAAAAATAAAAGATTCCGAAAAATGTACAACCTCCTTTTTTCATGAAGCTGGACAAAAACGATCCATACCCTCAGTCTACTTATAGTATATATAATATAAGGTATCGCAAGAACGTATTGGCTGACGGATCTTGTACCTTTTCTCAGCTTAATTTTTCATCGCGAATACATAAATCCCTACAAAGCCTCTCGAGACATAAGAATTCGTACTTGCACTAAGCAGGGTTCGTATTACTTGAAGGCAGGCTTCACGTAAACTTCAATGGCATCCAAGGGGCATATAAACTCGGCCTGTAGAAGAATTTACGCGCCTTCTTCCTTGTCATACGGATGAACACCGTACGCCAAATTGCTTCTGATAAGATTGTATTACTTTCAGGACGAGGGTCACAATAGGGGACGCCAATGGCACAAAATTAGGATTATGTTTATTTTAGTGCGTAATACACATTATTTGCCAATACGTAATATAGGATGTTGGTATGAAGTAGGTATAACACGATTATTGTATACTCAACTAAAACGTTTTGAACAAAGGGGAAAAGAAGTTTTTGTTGTTTGGAATACGCGGGCGATTGATCGAGATCACAGGTGTTTCGTTAGAAAACTGTGCGGAGGAAGATGCGACCAATAAATTCGTTTGTGCAGGAACTGAATAATAAAATAGTTTTGATTACATTTTCATCAACCTAGCCTAGGTTTTTGCTTTCTATTTATTTATTGTTCTTAAGAAACATGTTAAAACATCATGTCTCATTTTATTTGTAACAGTCCAATCAGTTTTTTTCTATCTGTCTGACTTCTCCTGTCTTGCAACCGCTTATGTGTGAGTCATTGTATCTCCCAATAAAGAAAATGCAAATTGATTATAGAGATATAACTTTATATACGTCGTCATCACTTTAGCCGTCTTATTTTACGAACAGATGCTGAAGTCGTGTCGACAGCTGACGATGTCAGTGCGGACAGCGGGCGCGCTGGTCGGTCGGCCTACCTGTTCTTGGATGGACCGGTATGGGCGACCAGCCTCGCCGCCTAGTAACCGACCCGTACGATCCGCCAGCAAAGACCGCTCTATACGAAGGGTAAGAAAATATGAATCAATATATAGTTATCATTTCAGCGCTTTGATTTACATTATTTCCACCACTACGCAAAAGTGTATGTTTCCAAGTGAAGAAAAAAATTAATATCTGACATTATTAGATACGTTTTCTAAATGTGATATTTGTTACAATATCTTCGCTTGTCAAGATACTTTATAATCTAGTATTCTTGCAAGATTTTTACATCTTAAAACTCTTGTAAGTAGTTCGAAAGTCAAAAGGTGAATGGAACGTTGTAAATGAATGGGCTTATCCTTGAGACAACCCGATAAGCTATCTAGTCTGAATATCAGACTTAACAAACCCTAAAGGCTGTCTAAACACGCGAGTGTGCACTCCGACCAAGTTTGTTTGGCAAAATTTCAATATCGTTCTTTGCTATTCGACGTTTTCAATAAAACTCGTATCAAAATAAAATACAACCCACAACGCCTAGAGGATGGATATGAAATCTACGATCTACTCGATTCAGTCCAATTGAAACAGAAAATCGATAGCGGGAAGCATCAAAAGGCCTTTGTATCCGCGCGCTCGATTGAATACCTTCAGCTTGTATTTTTACAACCAGCGCAACAATATTATGGATACTCAAGGTGGATCGGTCGCGCCAGTACTGCGGGCACCGAGAAAATGGGAAATGACTTTACGTCGCCATAAAGTTTTACGTTCAATTTCTCGGTCGTAAATAGTTTGCGAGTGCATATAGGAAGTAGATGTGGGGTTGAATGGAGTCGTATGTTAATCACAGTCCATCGGCCTGAAGTGTGCGGTTCGCCGGGCGTAATTACTTTACTAGTTTACTACTGCTCCGCCTAAATCGTTGCTCTAACATCAATAAAGCATTGTTTCATGAATGAATGCCGCATACAGTGACTGATTTATGGTCTGTGATTACGTGTTGCTCGTTAATGGGAGTTTGAATGGTACACATTTGTATTTATGGTAGCCTAGGTGCCTTTATGGTGAACGGTAACTACCGTGTGTTTTTTGAACGGATCCATTTATCTTCATTTTCAAACGTGAAGGAACATGCCTAAACTTATGTAGCTTTCAATTATTATTACATAAAATAGCTTTTGATAACGATTGCTCTAGTTATTTATATATTGTCTGTCATAAAATATATTTTAATTATATTGTCAGGTATTAATTGCACAATACACAATATACATTTAAACGTGTTATTAAAAATATTTGTGATTTTCAAGTACATTTCTGCATATCTGACTAATAATAAATAACCGTGAACCACTACTTTGATAAAGTGCTTGCTTAGTTTTTTTGTGTTATTAAAATAATTGTTTAAGTGAGTGTTTATATTTTCTACAGGTGGATCTATGTATAGAGCCAGGGCAGTCGTTGGGGCTGATGATAAGAGGAGGATTGGAGTACAACCTTGGCATCTACATTACGGGAGTTGATAAGGACTCCGTCGCTGACCGAGCTGGACTCATGGTAAGCAACTCACACTTAGTATTACCACCACTTATTAAATTTTGTAAAATAAAGTCTTCGAGTCGCGAGCGAATACGTATCTTCTGAGTAACATTTTATGAATAATTCTGGCGGTACATCATCGATCTAATCGTCACCTAACATCAGAGTGTGGACGTCAGTTAGCGTAAAGTAAAATATAGATATACATTGACTTCAAACTTGGAGTTCGCCGGTTCTAATCCTAGCCGTGTACCAATGGATTTTCTATATATGCATTCATGGGTATATATCCAAAGATAGTAGAGCATTATCTTAAAGTTCCACATGGCTTGCTACTAAAAAGTAGCTTACCACTATCAAAGAGAAAATCTACCGTGAAAACCTCACGGTATTCCGTTAGCATTGCCCTTGAGAGTCCGACCATTCTAAGCCTAGCGTGTTCACCATACTCGACCACATCATCGCTTCCCACCAGGCGAGACGTTACTCAAACGCTAGCTAATCATCTAAGGTCTGATCAATATTGTTTATAGGGTATCACCCTATAAACAACTCAACACCTATTATACACACATCAACACTGTCTAGGGTATATATATAGGCTATATATTCTGATTTTCTCAATTTATTCCATGTTTTACAACTAACATACCACATGTATATATTTTTAAAGAGCCCATTTATCAGACTATGCTTTAGAATAAAACAAAGTTATTCAATTTGCGTAAATATTTTTTATTGAAATAAAGACAAAAAGTGAAATAATGGTAAACCTAAAGATGTCCTTTTACCTTACCTTGTCTTTTTAAGAAAAAAATAAAAGTAAAGCGAAATTATCGGGTTTTTTACAGTTGTCCGAAAAATTAGTAGTCAGTAAAACCACCTATGACGTTAACCACGGTCCTGCAACGGTTTTTCATGCTTCGAATCAAACACAAAAAATACCAAAAACTAGGTTAGGTAAATAAAAACATTAGAACTTCGCTACAAAGTACAATTATGCCGCGCAAATCTTTTGTTTTTAATTTATTTTTTCAAATTCAAATTTGGAGACATTCACTCACCTACAAAATAAGGTCTTAAATATTATAAATGCTAAAGTCAGTTTGTATATAGTTTTTTCTTTAATGAATACATGGTCAAACGACTTGATCAATTTAGCTGACATTTTGCGCATAATTTGCCTATATAGTTAATTTTTTTTAATACTCATATTTTATGCAAGTGAAACCGTAGGGCGCAGCTTGTATAACATTAAAAATTCAACAGGCAGTTGTTTTGTACATCATGCAACAAAAAAAAATGGGTTTGACCCAGCCATTTACGCTTGCATTGCCGCAGCTAAAAAGACGCTGAATCATTGATGACGTATGCTACAGGTACCCTGAATACAAACAAGCTGAACTATGGCTGAACCTTTATATCTAGAACAAAACGTGACTCCTTGGGAAGTATTACCAGTTTTATTCTTCAAAGTTAGCGAGGCAAGAGACATTCGTATTCATTAATAGGGAATAACATGATTTTTTAAAATATTTTTATATCACTGATTACATCCATTTAACATAGTAAAAAATAAAATAATACTGAAAGTGTTCAAATTAAGCTACAAAAAATAGTTTTAGCTTTGCAGAATATGAGGCGTCTAAAACGCCGCCAAATTTTTGCGCTCCTTCGTGACGTCACTGTGCACCACATGGTCTCCACAGATTTAATCTTTTTAATAGAAATAGTACGTATTCGTACAACAGTGCATACTATTTCCATGAAAAATGTGTAATCTGTGGAGACCGTGTGGTGCACAGTGACGTCACTTTCTAATTGACAAGCGGTGATGTGTTTTGCAAATTAAAATTTCCCACGCTTTTTTTGCATTTTTCATATAATATTTTAACACATTTAGGAGTATTTTATTTATAAAAAAATGTTTAACATACAACACCAGAATAATCATGATTCGAAAATAAATGATTTCAAGTTAATGTATACTTTATGCATATTCCCTATTGCAAATGCATAGTGCGGCTAATAGTGTGAAATGTACTCATCGACACTACTGTTTTTATTTTTATTTTGTTTATTACTGACAGACAAATACGTGACCTATATCTCGCTTAATGTTAAGTGACGATTGATCTATGATGAAAACTCGCTTGTCTGGTAATGAAAGACGTCAGTGACGAGAGTCGCGAGACAACATCAGTATTTTGACTGAAGTCCAATCAACATAGCGCAACCACAGTATTACAATTCTATTTTAAAACTATCCCAACCCGTGTCCCAAGCTGATCCAAAGTGTTTTTTTTTGTCACTGATGTGAAGTGACAGAACGAGCAACACAACCCGCCTGACTACATGACATGAAAGAATAAGGGGTGCTGCTGAAAATCAGCGCACTGCTGCAGTAATTGTAGAAGTGCATTTTGCTGAGCATGTGCACTTTTTGAAGCCTACAACTTTATTATACATATATTTTGCTTAAGATGTCTTCTTTATTGTATTTTTAGTGACTGTGAATATTTTTTTTACTTTCATTCTTTCTTATATTACGACTCTCGGCGGTTATCAATGACATGCGCCTATTAAGCCGGGTATCCACTTAGGTTCGCCATGGTTCGCGAACGCGTCCGTTCCGCAAACCAAACCTAGTGGATACGTCGTGTTCGCGGACCGCAACTGGAGCGCGATCGGTTAACGGCGGAGCGCTCTGGAAGCGGTTTTAAGCGCGAACACAAAGGAGCTGGACAGGGCCCCTAGAGAAAATTGAATTGAATGGAAATGACATTTTTGTTGCGGAAACATAAATGTCATTCCATACATTTTGAACTTGCGTTAGCGTGAATGCAAACAAGAAGTTGGATTTTGTCTAGGGTTCAGATACGTCAGCACGCAAAACTCCAATGTACATTCAACTCAATTTTATTAATTTCTGAAATATGTATCATGTACCTATCAGCGCAAAATTTACCAGAAAACTTGCTCTATGTAGTATTTAGTTGGCATGAACTCATGAAACTATTTATTTTTAACCGACTTCAAAAACAGGAGGAGGTTTCTCAATTCAACCGTATATATGTTTTTTTTTATGTTTGTTCGCGGATAACTTCGTCGTTTATGAACCGATTTTGATTTTGGAATTTTTGGTTAGACTGGCAATATCCCAAGTGTAGTACCATGGTAATTTCATCGAGGTCTAATAAGTATCTCCAGAGATATGGCGATAAACACCTCAAAATTGGTACTAAAAATGAATAGCGCGACATTGAAGTAGGTTCTTTTAGTTTTTTAAACGGTCTTATGTTTTATCTTTTCTTATACCTACATTTTGTAAGCCCCGTTGTAAGAGTAGGCCCTTGGGAAGCATTAGTGGATCCGCAGCAAAAATACTTTTTGGTAATAGGTAATTTTGATAGGGACCTAGATACATTAAGGTTATCTATAACTTCGGTCTGAAGTGCTGAGATAAAGCTTTTGTGTAAAGATATTTAGGTTTTTCAAAGCTCATAATCAGCACCAAAAAGGCTTTGAAACGACTTTTCAATGACTCGCTTGAATATAATCACTTTTCTAGCTTTTATAAACACTAAGGTTTAGCACATAGTAAATTGTATCTGTAATAATCTGTTGTTTAGGCCTTCAACTGCCGCGGTGGCAGAGAGAATTACAATGCGTATTCCATCCATAGTCGGTATGGCTGGATACTTAACTCTATTGAAGAGCACTACAGAGTAGAGGTGGGTCGTAATCGGTTTTTCGCGTAACTTCATGTTACATACGTAGTTTCATGATTGCGCGTAAGCAGTTTTATAAAACGCTTATTTTCGTAACCGGTTATTTCTACACAGCACGCACATTGAGCTACTTCGGAAACACGCGTACTTAAATTGATGCTGTTAAATATCTCGTTACAAAGATAAGAAAGCTTCGCATCATTTCGGTAATACATTATTTTGATTTTACTCACTATTTTGTGAATGTTATTAGCTTGTACATAGTTAGTCACACATCGCCGCACAAAAATGCGTACGCGTAATCGAATAAACCATTTTGCGTTACATTTTTGAGAAAAGAAACGTTTTTTATTTCAAAACTGCTTACGAAAAATAACTGCTTAATTTTGATCCGCGAAACTACGTATACAGTTATTAGCCACGTGAGCAGTTTCTAGAACCGCTTACGTTAAATAACGCCCACCACTACTACAAAGAGTAAATCCGTGTTTCTAAATGTGACGTATAACATTGCGTAATAACATTATGCATTTTGCAGCAATAGCGGTCTTTGTAACGTACGTATCTGACCGGACCGCAACCGTAATACTATGCAGCTGACAGACGGACAATCAGTTCCATTCGGATCATGATATGTATTGTGATCGGTATGCGTTTCTTTAAGTTGTTTTTCACTATTTCCTTTTTTTTAAATAAAAATTGTCTGAAGTACTGAAACACATAGTTACGTGTATGGTTGGCAATCCTACTTTAATATTTTTTTAATAGTCTGACGTCAACGATTGGATGACATCTGAATGGATCATTACTTTGTTTTTAACCGTCTTCACAAAAAAGGAGGTTCTCAATTCGTCTGTATGTATATATATATATATATATATATATTTGTGTGTATGTTACACGATTTCTCCGTCAATTGTGAACAGATTCAAATGATTCTTTTTTTAATAGGTAGGATACGTTTCCGAGGTGGTCCCATTTTAGTTTTATCGAGATCTGATAAGTATCTCCAGAGATATGGAGATAAATACCTCAAACATAGGAGAATGTACTGGTTTTAGTAGATGAGTCCCAAGAAGATTATACACAATGGAGGTTGCTATTGCATATATTTTTGAAGACTAAAAAATATGACCTTGAATAATGTTTTTACATCTTTCTTCTCGTTGATTTTAGTTTTTGACAGATATTCTTACGGTAACTGTGAGCGAGATAGAAATAAAGGTGGGGATAATTAATATTTTTTATTTTTTTTTATATCTTATAGGCTAGCGTTTGACCACTATCTCACCTGTTGCTAAGTGATGATGCGGTCGAAGATAGAGAAGTGGACTAGAATGGGAACTGGCTCTCAAGGATAGCTGCTTGAACACATTAGATGTTTGGCGACAGATTTTCTAACTTGAGGGTGGTAGCTGGCCAGGCGGATACTAGATATGTCATGCGGGGGTTGTTGGTTTCTTAACGATGTTTTCCTTCACCGGAGGGCAACTGTGAGAAGCGCACATATATTTTTCGATAGAAAAATTCATTGGTGCACGGCGGTTTGAACTCGGTACCACGGCATCAAAGTTCCGAAAAAACCGACTGTTCTCCCAATTACGCCACCGGGCCCTCAATAAATAATTATATATTAATAATTATAACAAATAATTATATATAAATATAAATAATTTGTCTTCACAGGAATGTTCTACCGGGCAAAGTCTTGTTAGGGTGCAAACTTTTTTAAACATACCTAAGATTTTTTGAATGACATGACGTTTGGCAAAGATGGCGGCCATTTCAGTCCCGCGACACTGCATACATTATTAAATAACTCAGAATGATGAACGTACTATGTACCAACCAACACTGCAAAAAATAATTTATAAGCATAATACCACAGATTATATAATAGTTACTACGTAAATAATATTTCCGTTGTTAGGTTGGCTACACAGTGCTTTCATAATTCGGGTTTCAACAATATAGGGAAGTGCCTCTTATAACGTAGTAGAGTGATTCAGTACTCTGTTGGCCATATGGCGGCAATTAATGTTAATAATCGCAAATAATACTTTTTAATATTAATTTTGGAATACAACTAGTCCGTGTTATAAAAGTATTTGGAATTATTGTAATAAAATAGACAATTAATTATCGTGTGTGTCAGATGCTTTAATTGCACAGGGCCATTTTGAACATTGTCCTTTGATACCTTGATGACATCATTATTACTAGTGAATATTTTCACTTTAGCGCGGCATTTAAAGTCAATTTTTTTAGGGTTCCGAACCCAAAGGGTACCAAACGAACACTTTCTGAGACTTTGTTGTCCTTTCGTCCGTCCGTCCGTCCGTGTGTCTATACATATGTGCGCACTTTACAGATCTGTATCTTCTTAACCGTTATAGGTACATACTTGAAATTTTCAAAAAGTATATATCCGTCAGTGTATAAAGGCCCAGACACGAAATTTGATAGATGCATGTAATTTAATTAAAACTTGTTTTGCACTAAAAAGGGTAAAATAAGTTATTTAAAAAAAAAATTAAACCGACTTCATAACCACAAACAGGCACTCAAAAGCGAAAAATAAATTACTTAAAATTATTATAAGCACTACCCACTTATCTATTTGAAGTCGGTGCCAGCCAAGTCTATTGGATAGTAGATAGATACTATGCATGTAGTAGTAGTAAGTAGGTAGATACATGTAGGGATTTATCTATCTACTACCTATTAGACTTGGCTGGCACCGACTTCAAATAGATAAGTGGGTAGCGCTTATAATAATTTTAAGTAATTTATTTTTCGCTTTTGAGTGCCTGTTTGTGGTTATGAAGTCGGTTTTATTTTTTTTGAAAAATAACTTATTTGATTTAAATTCAAAGCGTTAAATTCGGCTTTTGCTATGTTCACTTGAAAATTGATTATGATTTTGAATATGTTTTTTAAAATTTTTTTGAAATTGTGTATATGTGCGTATATTAATACTACCTACATACTGAATAAATGCTTTGATTCTAGATTCGTCACCGCAGCGGTTTGTTTATTACAATAACTGTAACGTGCATCGCGTGTAGAGGACACCAGACATCGCTCATCATTTCACTGCACAACGGATTTTATCGATCGAATTACATTAGACACAATACTGGGAATAGACCACGCCATCAATATTTTATTATACCTTACCGCATATAGCGCAATTTAAATTACGTTAGCATAAGCGGTTCCAATTTCTCTGGAATTCACCATAAAGTGAAGGATGTAATGAGACGTTTTTTGAAATGAATACTTCTTTAGCGGCGTTCTGCACTTTTCGTGGGATGGGTAAAAATGTTAAACTCGCGTTAGGGTCACATGTCCTGATCGTAAAACCAAAATTCGTAAGATTGACGGAGCGCAGGGCGCTTGCGCAGGTGTCATTCAAAAATGACGTGTTCAAGTTTTCACTTCAGCCGGCACTCCTGGAGTGCAACCCGTTGTTTTTTAAATGTATCTATCATCTATTATCCATGTATTATCATAACAGCTGACGCCAAATTAATGATGATGAAATACATCGGGCACACATTAATAGTATACAATAACAATACAATATTAAAAACTAAAAAAAAAACGCTATTTATATAATTGTGACTACTAGTGATCCACATTGCTAGAGCTTTTTTTTCTTTTAAATATGTATTTAACTTCGAAAATCTTTCGAGCCCCTTCCGCGATATCTGGCGAATACATTCGAATATATCGATCGATATATATCGATATAGGTAATAAATAATAAAGTGCGGCCGCGTCATACACTTTTTACCCGACTGCGCGACGCAAAGGAGAGGTAATGTGTTTATCAGTCTATATATGTATGTATGTATGTATGTATGTATGTTCCTTTGTGGCACACTAGAGATTGGTCTCTAGTGTGCCACACACGCGTTTGGACGCGTGGGCCGATTTTGATAATTGGCACGTCAATAGAGTGTCAACGAAAATATAAAAAATTTAAAAATTCAAAATGGCGGATTAGACGCCAAAATTTGGGGTTCAAAAAAATTTTTTTTTTCAAAACCGTCAAAATATCGTGTGGGGTATCAAATTAAAGGTCTTAAAATAGAGATTCAAAATATATTTATAACAAATAATTTATGATCGTACAAATCGAAAAAAAAAACATTTTACATGCCGCGTTAGTCACTTTCAGTAACAAGTTTGCGGTGCTTATCTCTGAAGTTACTTATCAGATCTCAATAAAATTACAATGAGACCAAACGAAAATCATATTAACTCAAACAAAAAAAGAATTTTCCAAATCGGTCAAGAATTGATGGAGTTCTGAGGTAACAAACAACCTCTTCCTTTTGGTACAGTCGTTTAATAGTACAACTGTAAATATTCAATAATCCACATGACATCAACTCTCTAAATGAAATGAGAAGATTACGGAATTTGCCGTCCTTTACTTAACTAAAAAGTGTAAAATAAAACATTAAATTAAAAAATCAAAACCCCGACTGCGCAAAAGTGAAGTGTTAAAAAACGAACTGAAAAGAAAAAACAAGTAAGTCTAGTAGTTTAGACTTCTGTTTAGGGATATCAAAAAACTATACCATTTAAATTCTTTCTCGGTCGATACACTCATAAAATAAATTATACATTGTTATATGGAATATAGAGACTTTAACAGTCGGGACACATTAATCCCCATTCGTTAAGCCATTAATGTGTCCCGACTGTTAAAGTCTCTACATTCCAAATAACAAAGTATAATTTATTTTATGAGTGTATCGACTGAGAAAGAATTTAAATGGTATAGTTTTTGATATCCCTAAACAGAAGTCTAAACTACTAGACTTACTTGTATTTTTCTTTTCAGTTCGTTTTTTAACACTTTACTTTTGCGCAGTCGGGGTTTTGATTTTTTAATTTAATGTTTTATTTTAATTTATTTAAATATTATATAATAAAACTTTTCTTTCATTAAAACCTTTGTTTCATAAAAACACATAAAAAAAAGAATTAGCCAAATGGACCAAGGAAAATATGGATTCATTTTTATAAATCCTAAAAACTATATTGATTTTCAAACTAAAGTTGTTACCCCGTTACACCATTTTAGGGGTGGAGTTTCGAAAAAGACTGAAACAAGTATTTACTTATTTGTTTAAAGGAGAACTTGTGTGAAGTTTCGAATAAAACAGACTATCTAATCTTGTTTCTCCATACAAACTTTGTACCCCCGTTTCATGCCCGTAAGGGGTGAATTTTAGAAAATTCTTTCGTAGCGGATACCTACGAGTACGTCATAATAACTATCTGCATGCCAAATATCAGCGCAATCCGTTAAGTGGTTTGAGCTGTGTGTTGATAGATCAGTCACATAGTCAGTCTGTAACGTTTGCCCTTTATATATAGGTACACAGATTGATCAAACGTATGTAGCGTGGTTTGTGAGAGAGTGTTGAAAGCCAATCTTGTAGCGGCGTGGGAGTAAAGTGGAAGTACGAAGAGAAAATATATCTACCTACATATTGTAATGTAAAGACATCCGACATACGATGTTCGAAATTCCTTCGTTATTAACGCGGCATGTGGCCAAGTTCAGACACTCGGCAATGCAATGCAGCTGACTCAGCATAGTTTCTTCCTAACTTTGCATTGAATCAAGCGCGACTGTCTTACTCTCTTAGTTGCTTGTTCTATTCCTATAATAAATCTTGTAGAGAGCAATCTCAACAATGTTTTAAATTAACAGAAATAATAACAGCTAACGGGACTCGCTTAAACCCCTGGTACACCTTCACTGTTTTATTGCTTTCAATATCTACGGGTTGAATGCAATATACATACATAGGTACTTTATTTATATTGTTCAATGATTAAAACATTTTATTTTATAAGCGTAGGTAGTTACTGAAAAATAATATCGACATCATCTTACCCAAATAAGTTCATATGATATTTGATTTTATACAACCTTTACAAATTAGTCCATATAACTCCATAAATTCAACTGCACGATAATTTCAATTGCATTGGTTACGTTTTACATTTAACATTTGAGGTGAGAAAATTAGCGCAGTGCTAGGAAGTTGCCAATTCCAAAGCCATAAAAGCTATTTATTATGTGAAGTTAGCAATTTTCATGGAACTGTTCCAAATAATAGCTACACTTACTGTATTCTAGGCAACTGACTATTTTCCATTTCTTATTGCGAGTGGTGCCCGCGGCAAGGTGTTACGTGTAATTTATAGAGCTACGGGCTGAGATTATTGTTAACGCCCCTTGAACAAAACGTATAGGTATATTACTTGCTCATAGCATATTTACTTATAGCTAGAACTTAGTAAGCAATTTTTTTAACTTTTACTTTTGTCTACGGGTTTATTTGCTGCGAACTGTCGTTTTAAAAAAGGCCAGTATGAACGAATTTTAAACTTATTCTTCGGCATTATTATGACCCTTGTATAGTAATTACGGAGAGGCAATATTGCTAACATTCTATAGTATTAACAAAGTACCTTACCTTTACTTATATACATTATCTAAAGTCGATCATTCAATACAATCATCTTTTATTTTTATGCTTGGTACCTACTACATGCAAACTTTATGTAAGTTCGTGGGTTGCACTGAAAGTTTTTTTACTTATAGCTCCACGCGAATAGAGTATTTAGTTAGTGTGAATTATTCAAATTATTCAAGTTTTCGTGAGTGATTCTGTAAAGTACTTTGACCCATCTTTATGACTTGACATAAAGATGGGTCAAAGTCATTTTTCAGATCAAGTTGAAGTCGAAGTGTAGTCCAAGTCATACCCTTAGTAAAGATATGTACCTTACTGACGATTTTCAGTGGAATTTTGGCGAGAACGCAAATAGCATGATTTCTAATATTAAGCTGTTTCCCTACACTAACTCGCGGAAGAACACAAGTTTTAGGATAAAATACTATGAGAGCACACACACTTTTTCACGTTCCCGCCATAATACCCTTGAGCGTGCAATCGAGGTCTTTTGGAATTTGGATGACGTGATAATAAATATTGTATTTGAGGTATAACCAAACCGCGGCGTCTTGCGTGCTGTTATACCCCTTGTCTGTAGGCTTTGGGGCTGAATTGCATTTATATACAGCAATACAACTCAAAGGCTATGGATATAGGGTTGAACACAGTAGTCTGTCTCAATCCTTAACCGCGAGCGGTCGTCTCTAAGACATTTATTTTATTGTAATATTTTATTTCTCGTGTTCGGAATATAATTTCCTTTTTTAAAACCTAAAGTTTGGTTTCATTTGTAACAATTGGTGGCAGCGGTGGGATCCGGAAATTCCCAGTGCCCGAAAAACCGTTCCGCAGACTCGCTCCGGATCCGTATCCTAAAAAGAACCAAATAATTAACATACAGTTATTATAAAAAATCAGTGTAAGTGATATAATATAACTTACCACTATCCTCGAAGTGTCGTCACGAAATCCTGCTTAATCCTGGAAGGGATCCACTCGTCCTACGAAAAGGAAACCACTGTATCCTGTACCTAAAAGAGAAGATACCCAGAGGTACTCACCCGTGTCGTCCCGGTGCGTGCTCCACATCCGGGATAATCCCGGAATCTATTTACCTCGACGCGGCCCGGACGGCCAACCTGTGTGAAGACTTCACCTGCTCCTGGAAAGGAGACCATCTCATCATTCATCGAGTTAGAGGAGGTCGCATCCTGAACCGCGATCACCTCTCCTCAGCTGCAAGTGTCAGCTATCTCCTGCTACGGCCCCACTCATCGAAGACAGTACCTACGATTACTGTCTCCATTCGTCATCATAACACATCATCATCTTGATCATCCGGGATTTCGGTGCCGAAATCCATCCCATCACTATTCGACGCAGCTACGCCTTATCAGCAAAAATGCTCCTGGTCTCGATCGCCGTGCTTATCTGTGTCGCCCACGCATTGCAACAGTAAGTCTTTGGTCATTGTTTAGACTACGGTTGAGAAACCATAGTTTGTCAACCTTTTCTTAATTTATATTTATGCAGTGTTTCTTAATATTTCTATAGAGTTTTATAATTGTTCGTGTACCAGTAAATAATTACTTATTGTGTTTTAAAATTGTTACGTTATGGTTAATGAGGAGAAATCTAAACTCACGCTAAATATACCTCCTACGACCGATTTACCGTCTACTTCAGGGAGTCATTCTGCGCCTGTTGCGCCTCAGACTAAGAGTCTTAAAACCGCTACTAACGTAAAATTAGAGATGGACTTAAACACTTTATTAAAATTTATAAAGCCGTATGATGGTGAGAGAGAGAAGCTAAACTCTTTTATAGTCAACTGCAACAATGCATACGAACTGGCCACCGATACGCAAAGGCCAGTGTTATTCAAATATATCCTTTGCCAACTACAAGGTAAAGCAGAAATCGCGTGTTCAATAAAAAATTTCACTACATGGGATCAACTAAAAGAATTTTTAAAAACTCAATTCAGTGAAAGAAAACATTATTCCTACTTACTTACAGACCTGCAAGAAATTAAGCAAGGAATTCAGGAAACTGTAAGCGAATTCGCACTAAAAGTAGAAACAGCACTGTCAAAACTCCTAATGGAGATTTCTTTATCTGATACTAAAGTCAAAGAGGTAGCCGGCCGGGTCGCCTCAATGGAGGACCTCGCCCTCCATCACTTTCTTATGGGACTACTTCCTAGATTATCTAATATCGTGAGGTGCAGATCACCCAAAAATCTTAACGAAGCTATTAACTTAGCAATTTCTGAGGAAAGAATCCAACAAACCATGTACAGAAAAAATAACAACCTAAATGGCTCAAAACCGAGACCAATAATTCAAAATCCAAATTATAACAACAATTACAGCAATAACGCTAGGCAGAATCAATTTATGGCTAACAGAGGCCCCCAAAGACCAATGGCAAACTCTAATAACTTCCAAAGACCAATGTCAACCTCTAATAATTTCCAACCTGGTCCATCAGGCTCTGGTTCAGCCCCGATTTGTCGGTACTGTAAAACTCCCGGGCATGATATTTCAGTGTGCCGAAAAAGGGAGTACAATAATAACCGCTACAGGGCCCCTCAAAATTTGGGACCACCACCCCGCGTTAACTTTGTAACAGACTTGGGAGAAGATGTCACCGATAATCATGAGGCGGAACTCTCTCCCGACATTCCTAGTGATGATTTAAACGAGTAAAAGTCTCGTCACTGTGTCGCCCGAGACAATACCTAAAAGTCGACACTACCTTAAAATATAGCGATGTAACCAAGGGTCACACGGGTAACCAGCCCCAAGTAAGCACCCTGCCTTCAATACCCCAGGGTCACACGGGTAACCAGCCCCAAGCGAGCACCCTGTCTTCAAAGCCCAAGGGTCACACGGGTAACCAGCCCCAAGCAAGCACCCTGTCTTCAAAGCCTAAGGGTCACACGGGTAACCAGCCCCAAGCAAGAACCCTGTCTTCAAAGCCCAAGGGTCACACGGGTAACCAGCCCCAAATAAGCGCCCTGCCTTCAATACCCAAAAGCCACAGGGTTAATCAGTCCCGAATAAGTGCTCATCCTAAGATCTTGGAGAACAACACCCCAAGGCAAGAAGTCTTCGAAATTAATATCGATACAACCAAACGGTTACTACCGCATGTGTTACTTAATACTCAGATATCCGATACACCCCTCACTCTGTTGGTAGATTCAGGGTCAGCTATATGCCTCATAAAACAATCATGTGTGCAACGCAACCCAACGTTAATCAAGGAAACGATAAATCTTAAGGGAATAGACCCTGGTAACGAACCGACACCCACACTAGGTCACTTCCAATTAAGGCTACAATTGACTAAAGATAAAAATGTTAGCCACAAATTCCATATGGTTCAAGACATAGACCTGCCTTACGATGGTATTATTGGCACCGACTTCCTTACATCGTTTGGCTGTAATATTGATTATAATGAAGACACACTCAGAGCGGGTAACGTTAAAATAAAAATATATTTCTTTGACCCATGCTACATCATTCCACCACGTACCGAAACCGTAATTGAATGTACCATTCAGAATTCCAGCTTACAAGAAGGTATGGTCCTGGACCAACATTTGTCAGAATCTCTATTAGTCGCAAACTGCATAGTTAAAGTAAAAAATAATAGAAGGGTTAACATCACTATTGCCAACACGTCTGAAAATCCTGCTCGTATTAGTTCAAACCTAAACCTTAAACTAGAGCCTTTAAGCCCTTGCGCTTCACAAACAACAAGCCGGCTAGACAGCTCAACACGGACGGCAGAAGTAATTAAATCACTACGAACATCTCATTTGAATAGCGAAGAATCTGACGCGCTCGTCGATCTTTGCTCTAAATATTCTGACATATTCTATCTACCAAATGACCAACTTTCCTTTACAACCGCTTTAAAGCATCAAATAAAAACAAGCTCCGATGTACCTATCCACACCAAATCCTATCGCTTCCCAGAATGCCATAAAAGTGAGGTTAAAACTCAAATAAATAAAATGCTAGACCAAAATATAATTGAAGAGTCCTCATCACCCTGGAGCTCACCGATTTGGATAGTTCCAAAGAAACTAGATGCACAAGGCCAACGTAAATGGCGAATAGTCATAGACTATAGAAAATTGAACGATTTGACTATTGGAGAGACTTACCCAATTCCACAAATTACTGAAATACTCGATCAACTAGGAAATTCCAAATATTTCACAACTTTAGATCTCACTTCCGGTTTTCACCAAATATTGATTTCTGCCGAGGATAAACCAAAAACTGCATTCTCAGTACCCCAAGGTCACTACCAATTCAATAGGATGCCTTTTGGGCTGAAAAACGCACCTTCAACCTTCCAAAAGCTTATGAATTCATGCCTATCTGGACTGCAAGGCACACGTTGTTTTGTGTACCTTGATGATATTGTTATATATTCCTTCGATTTAACCACACACATCGAAAACCTAAAAGCCGTATTTGATAGACTCCGTAACTTTAATCTAAAATTACAACCAGAAAAATGCGAATTCCTCCGGAAAGAAGTTGCCTACTTAGGTCACCTCATTGGGGAGCATGGCGTAAAGCCTAACCCCGACAAAACTAAAGCCGTATCGGAATATCCTATTCCTCAATCGCCGAAAGACATAAAATCATTCCTCGGCCTAGTCTCATACTATCGACGCTTTATCCCAAACTTTGCAAAACTAGCAAAACCACTAACTTCATTGTTAAAGAAAGATATACCATTCAACTGGATGAACGAACA
Organism: Cabera pusaria; assembly: GCA_954871355.1. Lineage (NCBI taxonomy): Eukaryota > Metazoa > Arthropoda > Insecta > Lepidoptera > Geometridae > Cabera > Cabera pusaria. Next base: position 22,379,629 of record OX940887.1, read on the forward strand.
ACAGCTAGCATTTGAATCCCTCAAAAACAAACTCGTTACCGCACCGATATTAGCATATCCAGACTTCAATCAACCTTTTATTTTAACCTGTGACGCATCGAACTACGCAATATCCGCTATACTATCCCAAGGGCCTATAGGACAAGATCGCCCTATAGCTTTTGCTTCCCGCACTCTCAACAAGGCTGAATGCAATTATAGTGTTACGGAAAAGGAATGCCTAGCCATCATTTTCGGCACTAAAACCTTTAGGCCGTACCTGTACGGTCACCACTTCAAAATTGTCACTGACCACAAACCTTTGCAGTGGCTCTTCAGCTGCAAGGACCCCGGATCTAGACTCGTACGGTGGCGTCTCAAACTAGAGGAGTTTGAGTATGAAATCCATTATAAAAAAGGAAAAATCAATACCAACGCTGACGCTTTGTCTCGTTTCCCTGTTAATCCAATCCAGGCTACAACCTCAACTGAAGCCGATTCACTGGTGGCGAATCCGGATCGAACCTTAGATAGAGATCTCATGGATCTATTGATTTCTCCACCATCATTTCACCCTGACGAGGTATTATCCCCTGAAACTCTCGATGCCGCAATAGAAGCCGTCCCAGTCACCGATATTGATCTTCCCCCTGGAACATCAAATACTTCCAAAGAAAGAATCGAATTAGACCCCACTATCTTTCCACAACAAATAGAGATCCCTAATATGCTGATTGATGATCCTCTACCCTCCACCAGTACATCGCCTAATACACCCGTCGATGACTACTCGACTTTCTTAAAAACTATGTCAAACAAGGACATATCTTTCAATACGGCAATTGAAGAACACAACGAGAGCTTAATGAAATGTTCTTCTAAAATCATTTTAGTCCCTACGTCGCTAGATTTGGATGAATCCAATCCCTACATCCAGGAGATCTTAGGAGATCCTGAAAAATATACAAAAGTCCATGAATCTGAAAAAGAACTATTTTCATTCCAAAGAATTGAAATAAATAAAACCAAAATAGTCTACCTTATATTCACCAAAGTTCACCATTTCGACGAATCATCTTATCCTGAAATATTTCAGACATTAAAGACAATCCGAAATGAATTGCTTGTTTTCGAGAATGTTGACGAACTTGGTATTTCAGACATGAAAAATCCATTTGAGAAACATTCCTTTATAAAAATATACAATATGCTATCTTACCTTTTCCATAACTCTAATATTAAAATCAAAATATACCACAATAATATTATTTACCCAACTCCAACTGAAATAAAGAAAATTCTCAATGACAACCACGACATACCAATTGCAGGCCATTTAGGGTCTGTTAGAATGTACAATAGAATAAAGGAAACTTATTATTGGAAAGGCATGCGAAGTGACATCGAGCTATATGTCAAACAGTGCAAATCCTGCCAAGAAAATAAAGCTCTCAGACAGATTAATCGTGCCCCAATGCAGATAACAAGTACATCCACAACTCCAGGCCAAAGAATATCTCTCGATATCGTTGGCCCTCTTCCCGAAGCCGGCCCAGCAAAACTAAGATTTATACTAACCATCCAGGATGACCTTACTAAATTTTCATCCGCATATCCTATCCGTAGCACCACAGCCGAAGAAACTAGCGAATGCTTAATCCACTACATTTCAATATTCGGTATTCCTAAAACGATACTTACTGATCAGGGCACAAATTTCACTTCCGACCTCTTCAAAAAGACTTGCGAGTTCCTAAAAATTAAAAATCTATGGTCATCCCCATATCATCCGCAAACGCAAGGCGCCTTAGAACGGAGCCACTCTACCCTTAAAGAGTATTTAAAGTCTTACATAAACGAGGAACAGTCAAATTGGCCACGATATGTATACACAGCTATGCTCGTGTACAACACATCCGTTCATTCCACGACGCATTTCACACCTCACGAACTGATGTTCGGCTGTAAGCCATTCATCCCTAACTCCATCTATGATGACCACCCTGGGGCATCCTACCCTGACTATGTGCGTATGCTACAGAGCCGACTAAAATATTCTAGAGATAAAGCTCTAGATTTCATAAGGAAATCCAAAGAGAACTCGAAAACTTATTACGATAGCGACACTCGCCCAGTCAAATACAAAGTGGGTGATTATGTATACCTTAAAAATCATCTACGCCTACGGAAAGCGCTTTCTCCTATCTGGAAAGGCCCTTATAAAGTAGTTAAAATAAATGGAAATAATACACTTACCTTGCTCATCAACCGACGTCATGTAACACATCACTTCGATCAGTTGAAACCAGCCGACGTGAGCAACCTGTAAAATTAAAACATAATTATAAGAGTAACTTAGGAGAATAAGGAATAGTTTATAAACATAGATACATAAATAGAATTTACACTTACCCATAGAATAATTTAAAATTTGAATAAATATAAATAAATAAAAAAAAAAAATACATAAATTAAATAAATAAAAAAAAAATATATATATATATATAGGCTAAATATAAAGGTCGGGAAGTGCTATAAGTTAGCCTTATAGGGGTTAACTTAGTTAGCCTAATTGAATATTGCAGCAAAAGTAAAAGGGAGTAGGTATTAAGATACGTTAGACTAAAGTAAGGAGTATGAATAAGAAATAACCTAGATATAAATAAATAATACTTTAAGGTTTAATACTTACCACTACGTCAACACGGAACCCTGAGACATTAAATGCCTACTTGCCTTGTTTATATTTGCAGAGCTCCGACCCCAGGTCAATCACCTCAGGATTACATCCAGCCGATCACTGCAAGCCCAGGCTTATTTTTTGATAATTTAGGCACATTAAAAATTAATAACGCCCAGCTTAAGGTTCTAATACCAATAGATATATCACACTTCAGTTTACATATTGAAAACATTGGAACTGCTTTAACAACTACTAAATATTTGTGTAACCAGACACGAATAGTTGAGGTCGACGCAGAGTGCCGTAATATGCTAAAACCTCTGACAGTTCGTTATAGAGACATTGTAAAAGAGTTTGAATCTATCTCTTACCTGATAGATAATCGCAGTAAACGTAGCGCTTGGATAGCAGGTGTTGGCACCGTGCTGAAACAAATCTTTGGCACCTTAGACGAGAATGACGCCCTGAGTTACGATGAGGCAATAGAATCGCTACAAAAGAATGAAAAACAGATACTCTCATTGATGAAAGAAAACATCCTGGTCACCAAATCTATACTGACTACTTACAATAAGACCATAACACAAATTAAAGACAATGAAGTTATACTGATTGGAGCCATCGACAAACTCTCAATAAATATAAAAAATATTTCAGAAATAACTAACGGACTACAGATACTAGCTAACGTTAACGAAATATTTGATAGCATCGAAACCGCGATACTTGTACTGTCCTTCCAATTAGAAGATGTAATTAATGCCCTTTTGTTTAGCAGTCAAAATGTGTTGCATCCATCAATTATGACACCTAAACAGTTATATCGAGAATTTGTCGATCATTATAGATACCTACCTAGTAACTTAGAACTGCCTGTTAACTTAGATATAAATAGTGTACATGTCATTCTAAGCATTTCTACACTGGTATGTTATTATTTGAACAACAGAATTGTATTTGTGTTACAAGTACCTTTAGTTAGTATTACTGAATACATGTTTTATCAAGTTATAGCTCTACCTACACCATACGACAGTAATACGCCGAATAAATTTAGCTTTATAATCCCCGAAAATAAATATATAGCAATGACCAAAGACAAATCTAACTACTGCAACCTTGACACCTTAGACAAGTGTAAAACAATAACTCCCGGAAGTTACATATGTGACATTACAAACATTTACGCAACTGAAGCAAAACAGTGTTGTGAAAGTGAATTACTGTCGAAAGTGATTGCTGAAAAGCCAAAGGAGTGCAAACCGAAGTTCTTCTTAGGCGGAATGGACTTGTGGAAACCATTGATAAACAATAGATGGTTATATGTTCAATCACAACCAAGTAAAATTACTATAACTTGTGTCAACTCTGTAGACATAGAAATAGACATTTTAGGCACAGGAATACTTACCATTCCTAATGAATGTACCGGTTTCTGTAAAAGTACGACATTTATACCTAAACACAACATGTATAACGTCTCTTCACCGACGAAGCATTTATCGGATTTTAATCTTATTAATGATACCTGTTGTAATATCAATCAATTTCACAATTTTGCTGATAATGTATCCCCTATTACGTTACAAAACATAGATCTGGATGAATTCCATATGAAAAATCACATTAAAGTAGACTCATTACTAAACAAAATAAATAAAATAGAAAATCAACCCCATTTTATTAAATACGGGACACATTATTCGTCGGTCACTATAATTCTATGTATTTTCGTAGTGGTATATATTAGTTTTAAAATATATTTTAAGTTTTGTAAGTCAAGTGACAACCGCAAATCCTTTGAAATAGTAGAGTTAAAATCAGCTCGTAAATTAAATAACCCACAGACAGACGAACAGACATCATCCGACATAGAATCTGCAAATTTTGCTCCACTCAGAACTGAAATCTAAATCCTCGTCTTTTCTTAGAGACTTTCATTCCAAATCGAAAGTCTCTTCTTAAAGGGGGAGGTGTTATACCCCTTGTCTGTAGGCTTTGGGGCTGAATTGCATTTATATACAGCAATACAACTCAAAGGCTATGGATATAGGGTTGAACACAGTAGTCTGTCTCAATCCTTAACCGCGAGCGGTCGTCTCTAAGACATTTATTTTATTGTAATATTTTATTTCTCGTGTTCGGAATATAATTTCCTTTTTTAAAACCTAAAGTTTGGTTTCATTTGTAACAGTGCGATAAATGAAAATATTAAAAACATTTAATGAACATAAAATAAATGATCGTGATCATGGCGCAACAGTGCCGAAATATAGGAAAGGGTCAGACAGACAGACAGACAGACAGACGGGCAGATGGGCAAGAAAGTGATGTTATAAGGGTTCCTTTTTTTACCTTTTGAGGTACGGAACCCTCAAAACATAGTAAATATCACGGAATACATAATAAGAAGTTTTCAAATAAGAAGTTTGTTTTTAAAAAGCTGCAAATGATGTTTTTATTAAAAATGCTGTAACTTAAGCTAAGCCTAGTTTATTACAGCTTATTCATATCCAAGTAGGTTTTTCTATAGCTCAATGAAAAAACTTCAAGCTGAGGATACACTGAGGAGCAATATTTTTGTTTTAGCAAATAATATATTTTTAAAATTTTTCGAAACATTAATGCAATTAGTTAATGTGTAAGTTAATGCCGAAATCAGAAACCTATCAGACATTAAAAAACTGCGTGCAAAATTTTACAATACATTAACAATGCGTGAAAACTTTAAGAAAAAGGAACATATAAACATAACCTTTCGGTTTTTAACCAACTTCAAAAAAGGAGGAGGTTTATCAATTCGACCGTATATATGTTTTTTTTTATGTTTGTTCGCGGCTAACTTCGTCGTTTATAAACCGATTTTGATTATTCTTTTTTTGTTGGAAAGGAGATATCCCAAGTGTGGTACCATGGTAATTTTATCCAGAGATATTGAGGTAAACACCTCAAAAGTGGTACTGAAAATGAATAGCGCGGCATTGAAGTCGGTTTTTTTAAAGTTTTTAAACGATATTATTATAGCTCCATCATTAGCTCTTCCACAAAAAACGCAAATGTCGGTATCATTGTAGAGATTTGCTACTAAGGGCCAGCAGTCTACATTAGTTAACGATATCTCAAACTTATAATAAAAGGACATTGAAGCTAAATAGCTGTACTCGCATAGCAGAATCTAGTTATTATTATTATTTAATTTACATTATGGGTCGTAAATCGCCCGGTCCTTTGGAAGGCATTGAAGGAGCCGAAGCCACCGTCAAGAGTCATATTAACTTAAATTATATGATTTATGGATGGAGAGATAAAAACTATAAAAAGATGGTACATTAATTTATTATGGCTATGAATGTGTGCTGCTTGATGTCTGTTTTCTAGTCTGTGGGGTACGGCACCCGCCAATTAGCCATCATTTCAAAATATTAAGGCAGGTGGTGACTTGATACACTGAATGGGCCCCCCATGAAGGCGGACCGTTATGTCGGCGCCGAGGGGCAACATTGGCGTGGATAGCTAAGGGTGTTGAGAGGTGTGCTGCATTTTCACTAAACGCTACTAGCGGCTTTATGCCTTTAACACTTCCACCCTGGAGCTTAGGTCTTAGCTCTTGCGATTCCCCCACCGGCCGGCCGGTCAAGGCAAGCCGGTGGTCAGAGGGCTTTTATTTATTTAATTTTTTTACATGGACATTTAGCCCTCACGGCATAGGGGTACGCAGTGTCGCCACTCACCGTCGGCTCGCCACAAAGCCGCCCCTGCGGGAAATTATTATTATTATTAATAGCCGTATGTGTCCCATTGTTGGGCAAAGGCCTCCCCCCATGACTTCCACGCATCTCTATTAAGTGCTTTTGTAGACCAGTATTCGCTAAATCTATCTAATACTATAAAAATCTCTGTCCTGACATACTGAGTGACTGACTGACAGACAACGCACAGCCAAAGCCGCTGGTCGTAGAGACTTTAAATTTGGAGGGTTTAATTGTCTTAGTACGTAAGGGCGTTTAAGCTATGAAAGGATTATCCAAAATTCACCCCTTAAGGGGATGAAACGGGGGTTCAAAGTTTGTATGGAGAAACAAGATTAAATAGTCTTTTATATTCAAAACTTAACACAAGTACTTAAGTATGTGAATACGCGTTTCAGGCTCTCTCGAAATTCCACCCTAAAAGGGTGAAGTGGGGTAACAAAGTCTGAAATCAATATTGTTTCGAATTGCGCTGAAATTTGGGATGCAGATAGTTATTTTGGCTTAGGTATCCGCTAAGAAATAATTTTTCACTCTTCAAGGGGATGAAGCGGGGATTCAAAGTTTGGATAGTCATTTTATTCGAAATTTCAAACAAGTTACTTTTGTAAATAAATAAGTAAATCCGAGTTTCAGACTTTTTCAAAATGCCACCCTAAGAGAATAAACTGGGGTAACAAGTCTAAAAATCAATATTGTTTCGGATTGCGCTGAAATTTAAAATGCAGATAGTTATTATGACGTAGGTATCCGCTCAGAAAGGAATTTTTAGAAAATCCTTAAAAATTAATAGATATTGTTTCGGATTGCGCTGAAATTTTGAATGCAGATAGTTATTATGACGTAGGTATCCGCTCAGAAAGGATTTTCTAAAAATTCTTCCCGGATACGGAACGGGGATTCAAAGTTAGTATGGCGAAACAAGATGAGATAAACTACGTGTTGTAGGATTTTTCCAAATAGGGTAGGTAACAAAGTCTGAAAATTTGGGTTTTTCGGGTTTTATAAATATGAATCCCGAATTGCCTTAATCACGCGATAACATGAAAACGATTTGGCTAATTCTTATTTGATGTCTTTAATGATAGAATCGAAATAGAATTTATTATGACGTAGGTATCCGCTCAGAAAAGATTTTTTAGAAAATCCTTAAAAACAATATTGTTTCGGATTGCGCAGAAATTTAGAATGCAGGTAGAACAGTTATTATGACGTAGGTATCCGCTCAGAAAGGATTTTCTAAAAATTCCTCTCGGACACGGAACGGGGATTCAATGTTTGTATGGCGAAACAAGATGAGATAAAGGACGTGTTGTACGATTTTTCGAAATGGGGTAAGTAACAATGTCTGAAAATTTGGGTTTTTCGGGTTTTATAAATATGAATCCCGAATTGCCTCAGTCACGCGATAACATGAGAACGGGTGAACTGATTTGGCTAATTCTTATTTGATGTCTCTAATGATGGAATCGTTTTTACAAAAGAAGAGTTTTAAGTAAATAAAAGAAGTTTTTAACGCGGGTGAAGCCGCGGGGCACTTCTACTCTGGTTATATATACACAAAATCATCGTTATAATCGTACCAGGGCAAGTGTTGCCGTAGTGACGATCTGTGGAGAAAGACGAGTAAAAAGTATTTTGAGATTCCGACACAGCGCACGTAAGGAGAGACATTACGTAGCACATCGCTCAGTAAACATTGATACGAGTAGTGGTTTTGCGAAAGAAATGTCGCTATATTTTTTTCCTAGTGTACCTACAGCTTAAGACTTTACATCCGAGTAGGTTATGATCCGCGTAAAAATCTATCTGCTTACTCGGTGCGGTTGCATAACGAACGAGCTCTCATTAATTTTATTTCTAAGTCGCACAGAGATTTATTTTCATCGCTTTAAAGTTTAATGAAATGTTTGTTGAATGATGTATGGTGGTGCCTTTATATCTGACTCTATTAAGGAGCAAACACACCGCAGCGTCCTGCGTGCGCGATCTAAGCGGCGGACAGATAGCGCAGTAGTATTTGTACCGACTGGTTCACACCAAACGTGATCAGAAAACAATTGAAAAGTACTGAGATCGCACCCGCAGATCGCAGGACGCCGTGGTGTGGCCGTACTTTTATATGAAATATACATAGAAAACCTGTCTGACTCTTCATGCATTTTACTTGAAGTTACAAATGCGTATTTTGTATTGAAACGTTCTAACAATTAAAACAATTAATTGTGGTTAAAATCGTCGTCAATGACCCGTCACGCCCCGTCCCGTCCTTTAGAAAAAATAACCTCACAGTGCTCGCTAACGCACTGTACCGCACCGTGGTTGTACTATTATTTATTCTGTGACTATGGGAAGCCACCATCCTACAGTCTACCACTATGTGATTAACAAAATTTTCCTGAATTTGGGTGAATATGCTCAATTAGGTGATCACGAACACAGTATAGTGACGTGCAAAATCCTAGTACTTAATCAAATATTTTACGTAGCACAATTTTTAGGTTTCCGAACCCAAAGGGTACCAACGGAACCCTATTACTGAGACTCCGCTGTCCGTCTGTCTGTCTGTCTGTCTGTCCGTCTGTCACCAGGCTGTATCTCACAAACCGCGATAGTTATACGGTTGAAATTTTCACATATGATGTATTTCTGTTGCTGCTATAACAACAAATACTAAAAACAGAACAAAGTTAAAAATTAAAGGGGGTCCCCATACAAATAACGTGTTTTTACTATAGCGCCATCTATGAACGATTGTTTAACTTATTAATAAATAATATTAATTACCTACCTTTGAGTTAACGTTCACTTAGTTGGTGTTAGAAGTTCGTTAGCTATTCGTTAGATGCGTAGTTAATAAGCATGTTTGGTATTGACACGGTAATATAATATAATAATAAACTTATATATTATTTTACTGCGGTTCGGAACCCTCCGTGTGCGAGACAAAAGTCTGGCTCGCACTTGGCCAGTTTTATTATTACCTATCTATGCCTACATTGCTTAAATCTGGCGAGCGTCATAATTGTCCTATTACCTTTAATCATAAAAAAATATTAATCAGATAAATGTAAACGAATTAGAGTCTAGCAAATAGTTATTACCTACCTTAAATTAAAGGTTCCAAATAATCCGGAATGTTAAGCGTATCAAAGAAAATCCTTGCAATGACTCTTCCTGCCTTATAGTAATTTATCTCAACCAAATATTTCGTTTGCCCGCAGGTTGGCGACCAAATCCTGGAAGTGAACGGGCAGTCATTTCTAGAAGTGACCCACGACGAGGCGGTCTCCCAGTTGAAGTACCATAAGCGGATGTCACTGCTGGTAAAAGATGTGGGGAAGGTACCTCACGCATGTACGGCATACGGAGGTGGTGAACAGCAAAAAGAAGCGCCTGCAGCTGTACCAAGGTATTTTATATTTTGCCTATAAAGATTTGTAAGCTTTATTGATCTTACTCCAACTTGCTTTTGTAGCAGTAATCCATATCAATATCATATAAAGTACATTCGCCTTGTAAGGCCCATTGTTTGCAATAATTAAATAATTATAAAAAGGATTTTGTTTTCTGCAAACAAACTTTATCACAAAATTCCTCATTTATTTGTGAATAAAACTAAGGTACAAAATCCACAAGTTTAATTAAATTTCTAAATGAAAATAGTTTAAAAAAACCTCTAAACTGGGCCTTTTTAGGAACATAGGTACTTAACATAGCCCGATATTAATCATGTAATTTATAAACGCTATAAAAACAAACAACATGTTAATACTTTAAACTTAGCCTGAATTATGATATTCTTAGATAATCAGTTTCTTAAAATAGTTTTTAGTCACATATTGGACGGTGGGCCATCTAGGCTCAGCAAAAATCTACCTACAAAACAAAAGTATCTAAATGAAATTAATAAACAACATTTTTCTTCTATTACTTTTACGGTTATTTAAATTATAAGCAACAATGTTTTAAACAAATTGACAAAATATTTTCCTCCATAATTTCGGTGGGCCTTATTAGGAGTATAGAAATAAAAATATATGAAATTTAATGTCACAACAAAAAGTCCTCTATATTGTCACTTAACATCAGGTGAAACAGTGGTCAAATGCTTGCCTATCTAGCATAAAAAACAGAACTTTTAATTTCAAACCTTAAGTTGAATAAAGTAGTTACTTACGTAAATTTAAAGTGTTAATATTCTTCTCCAAATCTACCTAATCTAAATGTATATACAAAATATAATATATATAATAAGAAAAAAATATATCTAAAATTTAACCAAAACTACCCATTTTCTATAATAAACTATGACATTCAATATTCCTAATAAGGCCCGGACCATCATAGGAACCCGTGTGATGGGCCTTTATAGGCACTTTACCCGGTAACAAGATGATCTTTTAAATGAAAATTAACAAAGAATTTAAACAACACTTACCTTCTTAGGAATGCCTATAAATCTAAGTAAATTTAAACATTGAAGAAAATACAAAAACAATTAGTTTTTCAAATAAAATTCCAAAAAGATTGTGAACATGAGGTTATAAATAGTAGCCATTTGCAACGTGTCTGACAAACTGTCAAATATCGCAAAGATGGCGACACCCTACCTTTCATATATACTTTATATGTTTTATCTATGGCACTAATAGAACATGGGCGCGAAATTTAAACTCATTCGACTTATTAACTTGTAAAATATCGCAAGTGGGCCATCTTAGGAACCGGGCTATCTTAGGCGTGTGTACCTTAGTGGTCAAACGTTATTATCTGTGTGTGTAACACTTCATCACATCATAGTGTGTAACACTTCAAAGAAACATAATATTTGGTTATTATCTGTTTAATAAAATAACTGAAAACTTAACTTAACAATTCATATATATTATTTTAAACAGCTTATGAAATATTTTTTTGTCTATTCGTGGATTCTTCAGACATCTTTTGTGGTATTGGAAGATGGAATCGTGGTAGTGTTACTCTGAAAGACAGGGAACATGAGGCGCTGGACTATCGACTTACGTCCGACCCACAACTTTGTAACCTGTATTTTCAACTGTCCCTAGGTTTGATTTAAATGTCCTTAGGCAGTTCCCACATCTATACTTATTATAGATTAATTATTATAATCTATATTATTATAGATTTATTATTATCTATACTTATTATTACTATTCATTTATCTTATTTCAGCTTCAACTTTGACAAGAGTAATAAAGAACGCATTTTTTCAGAATAAGTGGCTGGGGTAAAAGAAGAGGAGCAGCATCAGTGGCAGTGGAGCAGAAAGCTCGATCGTTACTGCCGCAGAGTGACCTCCCAGCACTAGCGTACTATATGGAAGAGTACGCGGCAAGAAGACTGACTCCCGACGCGTTCCTCACAGTTTTGAGGGACCTGTTGGATACACAGCAAAAGGTGAGTCATATTATAAGTAGGTATATAGGGTACATAGGGTATAAAGGTAACTAACTCCTTTTCCACTAAATGTATTGAACCACCGAATACAAAATAAAACTATTACAAATCGGTTGCCGATGTAGTTGTTTGAAGATTATGAGCTCTATTTTAGTTAATGACGCTATGAGAGCAACTTCCACAGGACAATTTAAAATTATATCTTACATCAATAATATTGTAAACTTGACCTTATGCTGCGGCATCTCCTGGAATCTGCAGCATACCATACTCTTCACCAACCCTGAGGTATTTAAAATTACAGCCGAAGGATTTTCATTCAAAAATTATTTCTGTTTTTTTGTTTCTACTTTTAATAAAGCCCGATGTGTTGAATCGAGACCGAACTTCAATAAACCACGTTTTGAAAGCAACATTATTTCAGAATATTTTTACATGCTTAACCAATTATGATTTATTACCAATTAGCATTATTTACAAGATTAAGGGCCAGTTTCACTGGTTCCTAATAGCTCTATCTGCAACTTATCTGACAGATGTTTGATAGCTTTTATATGGCTTCATGTGTGAGATAACTATCTGAAACTTTATCAGAAATCAGTGGAACTGGTTCTTAAACTTGCTATAAAGTAATGAGTTGGTAATATCTATGGTAGTGATTTACACTAATATTATACAGGTTCTCTCATAGAAGAATACCTAACAAAGTACCTACTGCAGTAATTCTAAAAATGCCAACTTGCCTTGCCAAGGAAACCGCGTTACCTTGTTAGCATTTCAGAGACCTTCGCCTTTACTGAAACGATGACTAGATAAACCATACTCGGCACGTTAGCCAGCTGGTGAAAATGTCGACTCATTTTGACCTAAAACGGGTTTTCGTGTCGACTGCGGTGACACGATTAAAGCATCATATCAAACTGATGTCTCAGATAAATGGAACAAACTTTGCTTGAGATTATAACATTATTCATCATCAATAAACTACCAGTAATCGTACATTTTGGATTTTGGACGTAGGCCTCTCTTTTGGCATGCCACTGAGCTCAAGCTTCAGCCCCTTGATTCCAACCAGTTATCTTGCGTATATCGACGCTCTACCTAGCTGGAGGGCTTGGTACGCTTCGTTTACATTATTATTACCCATATTATTATTTACCCACTTTAAAAAAGTACAAACTCAAGGCTTGCCAATGGGGTGGAGCATAGTATTTTAGTTGTTGAAAACGAAACACCTAGCTATTGTCCACACAAGATACGAGCTAAAACAACGGATTTATGGCTGTACATAAATAAAAATATTTTAAAAAACATATACCACAAACATGAACCTCCTCTGTTGTTTTTTTGATCGATTAAAAATGAGCAACCTTAGATATTAACTGACAATTTTTCACCAAAAAGATAACGTTTTCTGGAATCGCAATAATTAATCGTTGTAATAAAATGTTTACTTATATGCTTGTCTGTTACTTTTAGTGTTGTGCAAAGGAAACTATGGCGCCAGAAAGCTACAAAATCAACACCAATCAAAACTATAAACAACACGTATAATAAATGCGAAATTAAGTTTGTATAATTATTTTATTTGGACCTCGTCACGGTCAAACGGCTTGACAGATTTGGCTGAAATTTTGTAAAGACATAGCCAATGTAGTGGAATAGATCATAGGATACTTTTTAACACGAGCGAAGTCGCGGGGCGCACCTTGTAGATCGATAAATATAATTAGTTGCTGTAGTAAAATGCACACAAATACACACTAGAGAGTCCCTTCACCTCATAAATTCATTAAGTATAAAATTGAGGCTTATCGTTTAGCTAATTTAAACATCTTTAGCAGAAAACGATACTTTAAAAACAGTTTGAGCTCTGAGCTATCCCCATCAATCACTTTGTGCTTTAGAAAATATATATTGGCAAGAATAATTATACGTCCGAAGAACTCGTAGCAACCTGGAATTAATTAACTTTAATTAATAAGGTTTACTTAGTTGCAGTTTGTAGTTGTTGTTCAGTTTGGTGAAGTTAATTAACATCGGAACTAGGATAGAAAGAAGAATAATACAATGAATCTGCGTCATTTCAGTATGTCTGACGTTTGACAATTGTAATAATTAATTTCTATTAGGTAGGTATATAGAGACTTTTGACCAGCAAATAACATGACGTCAGTTCCCAATTTTAGCCTAGCTAGATCTTTGGCTACATAGTCACTTTTCTAACCTATAGGTATGTGGAAAAGTGATCTACAATCACCGCGTTTACCAGCACAATTAATAATAATTTCTGTATAGCGAATAGCAACAAAAAAAGCGGTGTTACCTACAATCAATATTTCACTGAAATAGTAAAATGAATTTGAAAAACCCCGAAGTTGAATATATGCGGCGAAAGTTGGCCAAAACACACCTATCCTACAAACCGCTGGCACATTTCAATTTATTGGCTCCATTTACGCAACAAAATTGGGTATCAGAACGGAAGAGTAATTTTTTTCGTATCACATTTCTGTATTCTGCTTGGAGTAGTACCTATGTGACAAGTTATTTCGAATAAGCACGAATTTATTATTCACAGTTAACGGAGTTCACATCATTTTACGCGTCTTTCTTATGCTCCTTAAAAACACATGTTGCTGATGATATTGTAAGTCGCAGGTTAATTAATACAAACCTAATATCATACATTCCCACGCTGCAGGTAGGTAAGTAATTACATATATACTTTAGGGCAGGTACGAAACCGTGGTACGAATTATGCTCTTATATATAGTAAATCACAGAATCGAAGGCCTTAGGCAAACGTGTCCTCCTCACAAACTATCTTGATTACCTCAGTGCCGTCGACCGCATTAGTTAGGGGCTTAACTGTCACCTTACCCTTCTGGTATATTGGTTCTACATCAGACGGTAATAGGAGCCTACCCACTCCACCGTCTCATACCATGACCATACCATAAATGTATTAGCCACGCGTTTCATACTAAATATAGTGAGCGTAGCGTAGCATCCGTGTATCATTTTTAAATCACATAACGTCGGGTGTCATGCACATAGCGTATCGGCAACTGCAAATACTCCGAGCATGGCACACGACGATGACGGAACGGTCCAGTAGACATCGTCTTACATAAATATTTTTAATTTAGACGAAGAATATTGTACATTGTTGTTTACAAAGAATATTTTTTGTCCAACACGTTTCTAGCACGGTTATGGTATGATACGGTATAGTGGGCACACTGCTTTATAGGCTCGTACAGGGGTACAACTGTTTCCTGTTCCCTAGTAGATCCTCAGGGTCTCTTGAGAGATTTATTAGAGCTAAGCTATAACTTCCACGGGTAAGCTTCTTACCAGATGTTTCCGAGAGGCTCCTGTTCTATTAATACTCTTTGTAGGTGGAATTACCTTTTCCTATATAACTGTACTTTGGCAACAATCGGGGAAAAGATTAGCTCTAGGTGCGTACCTAAGTAGAGAGTAAAGTCGAGCTTCTTGGCAGTGAGTCGGTAGTTACTTTATAGCTGGGTCTTACTGGCTGTGTTTTATTTTTACTGCGTCGATAAAGTTGTGGTTTAGACGTGTAAAGCTGCCGGATTCCAAAAATGCCGATTCGTGGAGTAGTTATTAAATTATATATATTTTTTAAATCCTACGAGATAAGTAAGCTTTTGACAACTACGAGTATCTCACCTCTATCTCACCTCATGATAAGTGACGATTCGATCGAATATATATATATTATAAATCATTACTATGAACAAAGAAGAGCCAAAGATCGGACTCAGTGGCGTGTTTTGGCAGAGGCCTACGTCCAGCAGTCGACTGAAACCGGCTAATTATGATGATGATAACGACGATACTATGAATGTTGCCTGATATTTTCTTTTTATTTTTAAGGTTCCGTGCCCAAAGAGTAAAACGGGACCCGATTACTAAGACTCTGTCTGTCTGTCCGTCTGTCACCAGGCTATAGCTCATTAACCGTGATAGTTAGACAGTTGAAATTTTCACAGATGGTGTATTTCTGTTGCCGCTAGAACAACAAATACTAAAAACAAGATAAAGTTAAAAATTAAAGGGGGTCCCCATACAAAAAACGTGTCTTTAAACGCCATCTATCTAATTAGTTTCGGCAAAATGACATAGATGGCGCTCGTAAACGAGCCCCGTCTTTCTAGATCGCGACCAAACCAAATATTCTTGGTAATATCAATTAATCAAATATATGGGGTTGAAACTCTTTTATGTTTCGTATTGTACGGAACCCTCCCTAAGTGTGCGATAAGAGACGCGATGCTGACTCGCACTTGGCCGGTTTTATTTGAGTTTACGTAAATAAGAAGGAAGACGATCAGTATTAGCAAAAAATTACTTGTACGGGTCACTGTTTTGTGTTATTATTTGCACCATGTGCATGTTTCATTCCAAGAGGGTGCGGGTTCAAATCCCGTTGATGCGATTCCATTTTGTATTGTATTTAACAATGTAGGTACCTATTAATGTATCTTACTAGACCTCTATGTTTGGAGTTGGACCATCTTGTATGCACTTTCATTTGCAGATAATTTGAAATGTCAAAATATGTTATTACGCAGAGGAATAGTATAGTATCATAAAGGATTAAAATCGATTCTTATTTATTTACCCTCATTAGGTTGGCCAATATTTTGTTTTTCATTCTCGTCGCTGCAACGCGTAGTCCTTTTACAGACCAATAACATGTCTCGTCACGTTTTGCTACAAAACAATCGACAGATAAACACTTCCCTCTCGTGAAAATAAACAAAACAAGTACCTATAACCGTTTAATTGGGAACTGTCTGCGGTTCAGCTTGCATTGAGAATGAATGAAGCGAAATAATTGCGTTGAGCTTTCAGTTAATGCGTATATTTTGGGGAATGCA
Organism: Cabera pusaria; assembly: GCA_954871355.1. Classification (NCBI taxonomy): domain Eukaryota; kingdom Metazoa; phylum Arthropoda; class Insecta; order Lepidoptera; family Geometridae; genus Cabera; species Cabera pusaria. The sequence continues at coordinate 22,396,374 of OX940887.1, forward strand.
GTATTGATCCAAGATACCGTCAATTATTAATGTTATATACCGGCTGTAATTCACGTAGGTTGAAATTTAGAATCGTGTGGCACGAAAAAGGGGGGGTGGAGCGGTGGAGGGGGTAGGTGAGGGTCCCCCTTTCACTACCCCACCACTCTTATTACAAGGTAATGCATAGTTTTTGAGTTATGATTTTTTTTTGCAAAATCATTTTTGCAATTTTTGCAAACCTCACTAGGTAAAATTTTGAATCGTTTGGCACGAAAAAGGGAGGGTGAGAAGGTGAGGGGGTAAGGTAGGGTCCCCCTTTCCTTTTCTCACCATTTTCATTACAAGGTAATGCATAGTTTTAGAGTTATGCCTGTTTTTGTAAAATCATAACCACACTTTTTGGTACCACTTCGCTGATCAATATCACTGTTTTCTTGGATGTTTAGCAGACCTTTTAGTGCTTCGCCGGCCCATGCCGCGGCACGCTCGCTTCGGTCGCTCGGCTCGCAAGTTGTGTTGTCGCAGTTTCAACCTAACCTAGCCTCGTTTTTTTCTGGTGGGGAGTTCTTATTAATTTAGTAGTGGTAAATCATATTACTAAAACTTTTGGAACAGTTATCTAGCCCTTGTAACTATTATTTGCGCTATGTTTTTATGGTTTAGTATATTTTTAGGTTAGATTTTGTTTATATCGTTTACTTGAAAAATATGCATTACCTTGTTTTAAGAACGGTATTGTTACAATCTGGGACCTAGCCTCTACCCACCCCCATAATATTTTATATCAAAACTCATGCCAAACGATTCTAAATACAACCAAAATTCCAAAATCAATACCAACAAAAATAGGCATAACTCATAAACTATGCATTACCTTGTAATGGGAGTGGTAGGGTAGTGAAGAGGGGACCCTCCCCTTCCCATTCCACCCCCCTTTTTCGTGCCAATCGATTCTAAAACCAACCCTTCACGAACCATTAGTCGATAATTCTAAAAAAAAAAATGTCAATTTACGATCGGTAGGATAAATTGGGGTAGGGATGTAAGGGAGCAAACTTCCACCTAATTGCTCCCAGCTAACCTCTCCTGCACGTAGTGCATCCTGCCGATCAGCGAACGAGGCTCAGGCGACCGACAAATGGCGGTATATCCAATCAGAACGATGTAGCTAAATACCACAGGCCGGTGACGGGCAGCAGCGTCACCGGTGCGAGAAGCTACGTCCTGCGATCACCCAACCCAACTGCCCAGCGCGTGGTGATTATTTGGGCAAAACCTGCATGGCAAGCACAATTTTACAACGGCCCCCAGTTCCCGGTCGCCCCGCTATTCCTAACCAAGGCGGCGGTTACGGTAACGGCGGGGCAGGGGGTGCTATGAATCCCCGGGCTACGGTAGGCCGCTAACACCGACTGACACTGGCAACGTTTAATGGACGCACGCTCAAGCCGTAGCTTGATGCACACTTGGCACTACTGGAAGAGGAGCTGAAAAACATAAGATGGCATATTCTAGGGCTATGTGAAGTCCGAAGAGGGGGGGAGGACACCGTTACCCTAGAATCGGGCCATCTTATGTATTTCAGAGAGGGAGAACAACCATCCCAAGGCGGCATCGGGTTCTTGGTCAACAAGATCCTCTCTGAAAACGTTCTAGAAATCTCCAATGTGTCGACAAGGGTAGCGTATCTTGTGCTCAAACTCACCGAGAGGTATAACCTCAAGGTTATCCAAGTATACGCACCGACTTCGGCACACTCAGACGATGAAGTGGAGGAAATGTACGAGGACATTTCTAAGGCCTTGCATACCACCCAAAAGGCCCAATTCAACGTTCTCATGGGAGATCTTAACGCTAAAGTGGGAGTACAAGCAAGCGGCGAATCGGTAGTAGGACCACACGGATTGGGAAGCAGAAATCATAGGGGACAAATGCTCGTCAACTTTCTAGAAAAAGAGGGGCTTTTTCTGATGAACTCCTTCTTTCAGAAAGACCCCCAGCGGAAGTGGACGTGGCAAAGCCCCGACGCTATGACCAAAAACGAGATCGACTTCATTATGACAAACGGCGCATATTTAGGGATGTCTCAGTGATCACTAGGTTTAAAACCGGCAGTGATCACCGACTAGTGCAAGGCTCTCTAGATATCGACTGCAAGCTTGAACGTGTTTGTCTAATGAAGTCCACGCTCCGACCCAACATGCTACAATCCGTGGTCGGGTCCGAAACGTTCCAGCTGAAACTGGAGAACCGATTCGCTGCACTGGAAACCACAATTGACGTTGACGTTGACCAAGATCTCGACCATGTGGTGGGTATCCTCATGGAGGAGGGGACAAAATACTATGAGACGCTGGCAAGAAGTCTAAGCTTTCAGAGGAATCTCTACAGCTAATGCAGAAGCGACTTGAAAACCCCGCAGTCACTTCGTCAGATCAACGGACTCTCAACAAAAATATTTTTAAATTGGTACGACGTGACCTCCGGAACTCCAACACACGCACAATTAAAGAAGTGATAGAGCAAAACCGGGGGCAAAACTCTTTGTCCAACAGCTGGGCCGAAGCCATCTGACGAAGTTGACCACTTCTAGCGTCGTCGCTTCTAAGCCGGAGATTCTTAAGGAAGTAAAAGACTTCTACATCCAATTATACACCTCACAAGCGTCCCTTCCCCAACCCGGTATTGAGGATCCTAGAGCCACTTTAACCCGCCACTACACCGAAGATCTGCCAGAAATCAGCCTAGATTAAATTGTGATGGCTCTCAAACAGCTTAAAAACGAAAAAGCCCCCCGAGAGGATGGAATTACAATGGAGCTCTTAAAAGCCGCTGGAACTCCTACGCTACAACAGATTCAGCGTATTTTTAATTCCGTCCTCTTTTCGGGGAGAACTCCGAAGACATGGAGTAAAAGTTTGGTTGTTATGTTCTTCGAAAAGGGGGACAAAACCCTTTTGAAGAACTATCGACCTATCTCCCTCTTAAGCCATGTCTATAAGCTTTTTTCGAGAGTCATCATAAATCGTCTCGCGCGTAGGCTCGACGAATTTCAGCCTCCCGAGCAGGCTGGGTTGCGAGGAGGAAACTGCACCATAGACCACATTCACACAGTGTGGCAGGTTATACAGAAGACCGAAGAGTATAACCAGCCCCTGTGTTTAGCGTTTGTGGACTATGAGAAAGCCTTTGACTCCATTGAAACCTGGTCTGTTCTGGAGTCTCTAAAACGGTGCCAAGTTGATTGGCGGTACGTGCAAATGTTGAGAGGTCTGTATGACGCCGCGACTATGACCGTCCAAGTACAAAATCAGCAGACTGAACATATCCACTAATATAGAGGTGTGAGACAAGGGGACGTTATTTCCCCCAAATTGTTCACAAACGCTCTAGAGGATATGTTCAAAACACTGAACTGGAAGGACGGGGCATAAATGTCAATGGCAATTACCTCTCAAACTTGAGATTTGCAGATGATATCGTCATCATGGCTGAAACCGTGCAGGACTTGCAACACATGCTGACCACCCTTGCTGATTCTTCTGCACGCATCGGTCTCCGGATGAACTTGGATAAGACCAAGATCATGTTCAACGAACATGTTATTCCGGAACCGATTGCCCTAAACGTGTAAAAATGTATTTTCTTTCTTCTTCTTTCTAAACGGAGTTCCTCTCGAAGTTGTTCACGAATACGTCTGCCTTGGGCAAATCTTGCAATTGGGTAGAAACAACTTCGCGAAGGAAGCTCGCAGAAGAATACAGTTGGGATGGGCAACATTCGGAAAACTTCGTGGAGTCTTTTCGTCGCCCATATCACATAGCCTAAAGACGAAAGTCTTTAACGAGTGCGTCCTACCTGCTATTACATAGGAGCCGAGACGTGGACACTGACGGTGCGACTAGTTCACCAATTCAAAGTCGCTCAGCGAGCTATGGAGAGGGCTATGCTCGGAGTTTCTCTGAAGGATTGAATTCGAAACGAAGTCATCCGTCAGAGAACTAAAGTTATCGACATAGCTCAAAAGATTAGCAAGCTGAAATGGCAGTGGGCTGGTCACATCTGTCGTAGAACCGATAACCGTTGGGGTAGACGAGTTCTAGAGTGGAGACCACGGCTCGGCAAACGTAGTTTAGGACGCCCTCCAGCTAGGTGGAGCGATAATATACGCAAGCTATCTGGCAGCGGTTGGAAACGAATGGCTGAAGATCGAGCTCAGTGGCGTGCCATGGGAGACGCCTATGTCCAGCAGTGGACTGAAATTGGCTGATAATGATGAGGATAAATTTATTTTTACAATCTTGAAAAAAAGGCTAGCGTTTGACCACTATCTCATCTGATGTTAAGTCACGATGCGATCGACGTCGTAACACGCTAACCTAAAAGATACCTATTCACTTGCGATTTGAAGACCCCCGAGTTGTAGTTACCGCGAAACACAGACACCAGCAAGTAAGTCAATATAATAATGAATTAGTTAAATGTCAGATTTATTAGTTTGGGTAATAAATACTACTACCTACTTATATAAACATAGATATGAAAGACTAAGGATTAGTCGCAACATGAGTCGTTGTTTAATAAAAAATCTGATTAGGCAGACAACTCGAATGCAGCGTAAACTACTCCAAGCATTCTTCGCGAAAATTACGTTATTACGGCTTACCCTTAACCCAGAAACATACATGTTTTTGTTTAATAGTAAATTACATTAATTGCGATACTTACATTAAAGAGGAAATAACTAACATTTAATTTAATTATACAGGTAGATAAAGAAAACATCAAAATAAAACATCACAAGGCTTAATATTTAAATAGGTAGGTACAAGGTTCAAATAAGAATCCTTTTCAAACATCTACAAAGCTGCACAAAGCCTCTTTAAGCTCTTTGACATGTAATCGCCGAGGTAGATATCATTTTTGATTCTTATGGAAAAGAATTCCACAAAGGGGTTTTTATTCGAATCTCTTGACAACTGTCGTTTTGTTCCAGTATACGTTGTTGACGGAAATCCGAGAGTTCATGGTGCCAGAAGACAGGCCTCGGTTCGACGAACTCGTCTACAGGCGGCCGGATGATCCAGATCATCATCTTAAGGTAAGAATGCTTTTTGCTTTAGATATTAATGAAGGCAAAACTTTCACACAGCTTATAGAAAAACCACGACGCAAGTAACTCTAGTAATATGTACTTACATAATTTTTAATGATTAATAATAATGAAGGTACTTAGAAAATTCTTTGGTAATATTACGATTTCAATTTTGAAATAAAACTGAAGAAATAAGGATGCCCATGAAAGCAAAGAGTTTTAGTTAAAAATGTTAAAATTAGCGCTCTTTCGCAATTCCAGGGTTCACCTCAGTTAGGTATGATCGTAATAACGGGCGAGCCTGAAGTCACGGTTCAAGTGTATTTTTACCGACTTCATTACACCAGATTCCGCCTTATAATCTCGTAATCTGTGCCCACCTGGAGCACTAATTAATTTTTATTAGACCAACGCTCGGAACAAGGCTATTAAATTAATATTACCAGAGATCACTAAAATTGCCTAACAAAGCAATATATTTTTGAGAAGTTAAACTACTGATGTATGAGTAAAGTATAGCTAGGTTCAATGAGACTAATTTAAACCCATCTTTTATTGTCCCTATGTGTGTTTGTCTACAACCCAAAGCACATATACACCTATTATTAGTAATAATTAACATAGCATGTAATAAAGCAACATAATCACGAGTAGAGGTGACTTTAGAAAAGTGTATCTTCTTAACTCAATTCAAATTGAAATATGTAATATTGTGCAACAAAAACGTATTGAATCGGCACTTTTCTACAGGCAAATGTTTAGTTGATATCACAATTTGTCCATAGCGGGGTGGAGAGCGGCATATGCTACCTTCCTCGACGATGCATGACTTGCACGACCCGGTAAGTGCACTATCACCTCTATTAAGACCCTCTGGTTGCATGCCTGCCCCATTGTTAATAGAGTGACCGCTTTTACTGGTAGCCTTTTGAGCTTTGTGTGTTGTTTATCTGTGTTGTGGTTACCAATGTTACAAATAGAAATTCTTCCTAATTTTAGATATTAAGGTCAAACGACGCAGGCGTAATCAAGAGTTAATTGGACCACACGGGTCGGAATAAAGCCCAGCTTCTGATTATCCCATTTTACCTTAGTAAGAGTGATGGATAGGTTCTATTTTTAACTGGGACTTTGAAATAACGCTGATTTTGTTTTTTTAGATTCAAGTGTACCGTTATATTCGATTTGATGTGAGAGCGAGGAGAGAGATCTGTGCGTGAGGCAGTGAGGTGAGGTGTGAGGTTGTTGTTGTAGGAGGCACCGGAGGCGGGGCTCGTGGCGGACCACCGCTCGCCCTCCGAGGACTCCGGGCTGGGCCTGCCACCACACGATGCGTACAGGTGATACCACCGTTGCTATCACACACCGACCTTTATTTACTTTCGAACCAGCTTCACACTTATCAACTATTCACAAAAATAGCCCAGTTAACGGACTCGTAGGTCGCGGCGAAGAGCTCGCGGGAGACCGCTCATTAGAGCGAGGCGTAAATCCTTTGACGCCGCCGGTGGCTCTCATAAAGGCGCTTAAACGCTAAAGCACCACTAAAGTGAGAAAGCAAAGGCTGAGTCCTCGTCGAGCGTTCGCTTTCGTTCGCTCTTTTACATCTCACAGAGAAATACCCAGTTTTCTACGAGCTCTTGTCTAGCGCTCGGTGTCGCGAGTCGGCTGTCTCATTGGCGGACCGCCAACCACTTCCAATTTTATTGAATATCGGAATCGATCGCTTAATAGCGGTATAAACGCTCACGTTTACTGTCTCCGGCGGTTTAGTGCCGCTGTCCTGCATCCGTGAGGGCTGTTTTTATATTTACTGCCAGTAAACTCCACGCGCAATTGACGCTTAACCTCTTTTAAAACAGCTATTTGCTCTTCAGATACTATAAAATGCCTGAGTTAGTGAAATACGGCGATTTTCTAATATTCCCGCATAAAAATATTTTGTTGATATAAATCTTGCAATATATTTCTATAAGCGATATATTTCTCCACCTGTTGTACAGAGTATACCATGGCCCTACCTAATATATTTATCATACCTGTGAATATAAAACATAAAGAGAATAAATATAGTTTTGGAGTCCGTTTCGTCAATAGGAATAGCTACAGAATATTAAGCTGATATCAGCTAGATTTGAATCTTTGATTTACCTAACTTTGCGACCGTTCTTATATTCGGTATATTAATTACCATGGGGGTATAATTCTAAGCGCTTCTAATGCTACTAGAGGTCACTTTAATAGCATATCATTCAGAAGTGGCTTACAAACCACCATCTATTTTGCATCGTGTAGCTGAGCTGAGCGTCAGTTCTACTAACTAAACCACAATGGTGAAGGCGTATGAGTCATCGCAGATAAATGTAATAAAACTTAGTTTAAATTTAAAATTATAAAGAGACATTGAAAGTCAATTCATATAAATAAATGATCTAAATGTTTCGTTCAAAATGTTGAGTTCAAAAGACATAGCTCTTTAACTTTTAATTAAACTTTAAACTTTTTCAACTTTTAACATTAAATAACCTCTCTCTTATATCGTCTGGGTAATGGACAATACGACTTTGCAGATTTAGTAATTTGCTAAAAGAACAAACTTTGGAAGCCCTGTAAAAACATTCCGCGCGAACAACCTGAAATGATGATTACATCATCAACATGTATGTATAGTCAGTAGAGGTGACGCTGGTGAAGAATGTTGATAGTGACAGTGGTGTTGTGGCAGGAGCGGCCGCTGGCGGGCCGCGGACGCGGCGCCCCTGGAAGACGACATCGAGCCGCACCACGAGGTGATTTTGCCAGAATTACCTTACACTAATCTTCTTCGACCACATTCACTTCTAAGCCTTGTCTATAGCGGTGTCTTAGGGTGTCACTCGCGTACGCATCACCTACAGACGGTTCCGATGGGCGTAAAGCGAGCTCGGAGACGATAATTGCACATGTCATTATATTAGGCAAAACTGCTTCCTACATTGTCAATCTAGAAATCCATTTAGGGTGAAGTTCGTCGACGTATTTAAATCGCCTGGCGACGTTTAACCACTACTTTGATGTTATTTCTCTCGGCTAAAAACGTCACCGAGCTTTTAAAACATTTCGGTGAAATATACCCTTAAGGTATTTGAGTGAGAATCATGGACGATCTCTACCAAAGCTGAGCTGAGTGGAGTCAACAAGCAATGTGATTTTAGATGCTGTCAAATCACGCAGCGACATCCTATTGCTTGAAGACACACACCTCCTCTTCACTTTGGTGTAATCTGGTTCTTAACCACATGCCCCTAGATTGAAAAACAAGGATCGGGTCTTGTTAAAATGATTGACATTTGCAATTCAACCGTCTTCGAGTCCCTTACGAGCTACTACGCTACAATAGAATGCCCAGATGCTCGGTATATCGTTGTAAATTTTGAACCATGACATTTGTAAGATACCAACGGCGTCTACAATTGTAGTGCAACCCGATTTAGTATCTTATAAATAACACGTTACGGTTCAAATTGCCAACTATTCCAGTTCCAAGTATCTCGCCGTCTGTTGCAGTTTGCTCATAAATGTATACCATCTTGAGGATGTGTTGCGATGTTGTACGGTTTACCATTCATATCTTCTGCACCTATAATTGAATTAAGTTTGATTATCCATTCAAAGATATCGATAAGACGTCAAAATGTGATTCATTAATAGTTAAAATAAAGTTATGAGTCATCTCAATCAAACGTAAATCGGTTCGGTTCGTAATTTATAAATCTTAACAATGCAGTACTTTGAAGATATTGTTTTATTGGTCTAAAGAACTTTATTCTACAGTCACAGAAATGTAAATTTTCTAAAATATAAAGACACAGTTCGTTTTGGCCGTATTTCGCTACTGAGATTGTTATTAATTAATTACATTGTTGTCACCGAGAAAAAAGTCTGAGATAACATCCAAAGTAATCCGTACAGCATCGTTCCAGTTCCTAAGTAAGATATCTCACCCACCTCCCTTTGACTTCCTACTCTAATAGCCTCGTAGAATCAAATTAAAGGAGTGTTTAAACCCGCCCGCCGCAATAACGCGAAGAGGGACGGCCTCGCTTTTAAATCTGCATTTTATTTCTATAACAAAAGCGTTTCCAGTTTTCTTCTCTTTGGACGAACGCGATTATTCAGTAGCTTTAGTTTGAGTGGCACCTCGGCACTGTCACTGTTCAACTAACTTTGTATAACACACTTCCTTGCATGAGTCTGAAACGGCTAGCGAGTAGAACTCACAACGCTCTATAATATGGCCGTTATTTCCAGTATTATTAACCTATTTAATAATAGCAATCAAAATTATCCGTCGGGTAAATCTGGCAAAATTAATGTTGACATTTATAATGTGGTCTGTGGTGAAATATTGGCTTTAACTTCGATACTATTCGGATATAAAAGCGGTAATAGCGGCCAGCTATAATTTCTTCTATCTCTATTAGACTAGATTTAGAACTGTAGCACTCTTCTTTGGAACCGCTGTAAGCTAGCTATTTGTGTTTCGGCATATTATTGATAGGAATTATATAATTCGTTTTAAAAATCATAAAGTACAGGCTTGTGATTTATAAAATCTATGTAACGAGTGTATTTATATAAGCTCGATTTAACACAGATATTTAACACAGATAACGTCATAAATAACTCTAGCAGACGGGGTATGCGTTTAATAGTACTCTAAACTTTACAGTACTATTTTCGCACTTTATAACATCGGCTCGTTGGTCTAGGGGTATGATTCTCGCTTCGGGTGCGAGAGGTCCCGGGTTCAAATCCCGGACGAGCCCTTAGTTATCTTTTTTGTTAATTAACTCAATTAATGTCATTCGATATTATCTTAAAATTAAATATGCTTATTATGTTTATAATATATATATATAATTGGATGAATTGATTATAGAAAACAACTATCCCCTTTCGTTCAATATTTTCTATTGTCGATCGCTATTTCGTCACCGCTTTTAAGTTTTTAACCGACGAAAAAAAACGGAGGAGGTTTTTAAAGTCAATAAGATCTTGGAATATGGGTGCTATTTGGTTGGTTGGTATTATTCGTAGCATCTCCAATCATACTTTAATAACTAAAACATGATCATCTTACGATATCTTACAATATAAAATATATAAGTATAAGAAAAGCTTTCTTTACAAAGCCTGCACCATTACGATTGCTAAGCAAAAAAGCTCAATGCCTTGGAACCGCTAATTTCCTGTGTTAACGAGACTTTTACGACAAATAAAAAGGCGAAGACTAATTTCTCAAGTATTGTGACGTCAGCAAGGCGCGGCAGCCCCCATTTTGATACGTCATAAAGATAAAAGACGCTTATTGTCGGGGATTGCTTTGGTCAAAAGCTATAATCCTTTGTCTCGCTCCTATTTACTTAAATTATGGATTTATTACATTATCTTGGTGTTTTCTATAGATATTCACTTAAGAGATCAATGCCTATCTGTTTTAAATAGTACTTAAAATCGAGTAATATTACAATATCATTTGTCTATTTTGTACTTACGACGGAAAGGAAAGAGTACTTGTACGTATTTACGTTTAGGGTGAGAAGACGAAACACTTTTGCAAAACGAAACACTCGTTTTCACCAGAAACTTTTGTCTTACTGGCTCACTAAATTAAAAATGCGGTTGTAATTGATCGGCAATTGTTCTTAGTTAGGTGTTATACGAAAAAAAAATGTGTTTTGGGTTTGTTACTTTAAAATTTTATTTGATACTTGTAATAAAATAAAAATGCTTTTTAATAAAATGTTTGCTTTGATTTGATTTAAGATATGTGTAAAGAAATATTCTCGTAGCATGAAAAATATCTGAGTGAGGAAGACATGGCTTAGTCAGCTCCAAACTCACATGTTTATCTTATTATAACACATTTAATAAAACATTCTGACTATCCATGTGTGTATATTTGTATTTCTAATGAAGTAAGTTACATACGTAGGTAGCATGTAGTTATAGATAGGTATATAAGAACCCCCATGAGCAACAAGAGGTGTTATGAACTTTGTTCTAAAGTTGGAAATCCGTCTTCATTGAAACTTTGCTGTTTGCCGTGTTCAACCTACGCACATTCTGTCTGTGAATTTATTTACATTTCACAAAGTACTTACCTTTTCCATGAATAAAAAAGTTGTTTTAATTGTGACTCAAGTTTTTAAGCTCCAATGAGTTTTATTCAAATCAGTAAAATCTTCATTCGAATAGCTGCGCTAATAGTTTTTTTTAATACTCCAACAAACAAGTATAGAAATTATTATTGTAGAATACATCAACACCAACATAATAAATGCGAAATTTCGTTTATGAATTATCTCTCTCTCTTTCTCTCTCTCTTTTTTTCTCTCTCTCTTATCTCAATGCTTCAAGCATAGTTCATCACAGCCCTATGTAACACTTCCTATCCGAAAATAATGAGGGGCGAGAGGCTTTCTTGTTACTGTACACGTGTTTGTTTCTCTACCCGTCCCGGTGTCAGCTCGCCCCAGCTCACGTGCACAAAGGTGTCATTACTTAGACAGTGCGAGTCATTACAGTTACCGAGTTACTATTACCCCTTAGTTACAACCCTAGAGGATGTAAGTATCTATGGTTACAACGGAAAGAGTTAATAGATTCCAGTGTATAAAGATACAATAATATTTATTTATAAATGTATGTATAAATATTATGTTTATGACTCTAGAATAGATGTTTACTCATTTTATTAACTCAAAGTATTTAAATGTGCATCTTGGCCCTTGATACATTCGTACTATCCACCCCATCCAAAGATTGTCTGGAAGATATCGCCTTGAGCGATAAGACCGCCTGTTGTACCAGTATAGAATGTATTTAATGAACTTAATGATTTAATTTATTGTGTACAAGCGACTAGCATAAAAAGATTAACAGTTAGAAATTTGTGTTATTATTCACTCTTACTATTTAATACTGCCTACAAAGAATAAGAGATGATAATATCATAAAGAATAATATAAATATTCAATAAACTTATAAAATATAAAATTGTTGCACATCATAATATTAATTATATTGTTGGCATACACATTTTCTGAACACTAAATAGAAGCGCGCTATTATAGTCATTATAGACAGAAGCCTAGACAAATACATCAACTACACAGACTCATGAGCTTGTTTTGTTTGTCAAAATCTGTTCAAATTGGACGATGCCAGATGTATTCATTATTTCTCATCTCCGACAAAACATACCAAACTCAGGCCTCGTTATTATTCATAGCGTAGTGCATACGCGTTATTATGTGACTATAAAACTTTTAATGCATCTACTTTCCAAAGTATAAAGCTTATATTGAGTCTATAAGAAATACAAATGAGTTCAGTACATTTTGTTACGGTTTTTATCTACTTCGAAGTGGTACATTAAAAAGGGTTTTTCTTCAAGGTTTGTTGAAGATTACTGTGAGCTAACAACGTTAACGGCTGTGCAAAGTACGCAAAACGCACCCAGGTTTATCTGTCTCAGGCGCGTTATAAAACCCTCTAAATTACGTAGCACCGGTCTCTGAACAAACCGTAGAGGTACACTACGTAGACCCGAAATGGCTACGTTGGTCGAGGACATGCTACGCCGAGAGATTACTTACTACATTTTCATCATCACAGTTATTTTATTTTTATGACCTTTTCCATCTATTCCATTCCATTCCATTCCATGTTTATGTTCTTATTAATTAATTAATTTCTGAATAATGCAATAGGTACAAAAACGAATATAGTTCACGTTACATTTTAATACCATATTTAGTAACATTTTAATACTACTTTTTATAGCATCAGGCAACAAATGTATAATTTACTTGTATTTGCAACGGTTGGCTTATCAAATCACAAACACAAATTACGTTGTAGTATCTCATCAGTATTTTTACTTTTCATTTATTTATTTAAGTGACCTCTTACCTCTAACTGAAATGAATTGGCCCCATTAATCTTACGCTTTTATAGCACGCGTTTGATTAAGTAAATCCAATGAAAGATTGAGATTGAAGAACAACAAAGTTTGTGAATGTTTGTTATCGAGTTCGGGCAGTAGGTCTCTCAAAGTCACGTAGAGTTCGTGTAGGCAGAGGGTAAGTTCGGGTAGCCGGGTAACCGAGGTTGCGAGGCGAGACTGCCGAGCGTGGGGTAGCTTCGGGCGGCGGCAGTGCGCGCCGCGCCGAGCCCTCGGCATGTCGCGGCGCCGCCGCCGCGTTGCCTTCTGCGAATACGCGCCGTTAGATCTTCGCGCCATGGCCAAGGTACACAAACAACAACATAACCTTTATCGTGATTAACTATAATCACTATACAAACACAACCTCGTGTCTGAGAGTGTGGGGTAGTTATTAATAAACCACCGCTTGTTTTTTTGCTTCATTCATACTCGCATTGATAAAAGTTTTGTTGGTGACTTCGAGATTGTAACAGTTACATAAGATTTCTTGCTATGTATTTGCATCATATGTATCTCTACCGTAGACATATGTTTTCTTAAATATAAATCAAACCGGTAGGTACGCTTAACCGTGTAGAAAACAATTATTCATAGGAAGCATTATAGATTTAATAGCTCCTGATAGACCTATTAGTAATTAAGACAGGTAGTTTGAATGAGGTTACATTACATTTTTAATCGACTTCACAATAATCTAAGATCGTTTACAAAATGAAAAAACCGACATGCCGTGATAGTCATTTTTAGCCGACTTCACAATAAAGGAGGAGGTTCTCCATTCGACAATTTTTAAAAGTTTTTTACCTCAGCACTCCGTCAAATCTTAACTGATTTGAAATCATCTTTTTTTGTTTAAGAGATTATGCCTCCCGTTTGGCCATATTCAAAGTTTATCGGGATCTGATATTCATATCTGGAGATATGAGGATAAACAATAATAAACAAAGATGATACCTCGATGACACGATTATGGCATGTAGATATTTTCACTATCGCGGCATGTGAAGTCGGTTTTTTCGTTTTGTACGATCATAAATTATTATTTTTGTAGTTTGAAATGTTTATCTCTATACCTCCGGAGATAATTATCACATCACAATAAAATTTAAATGGGACTAAACGGGAAGCATACTCTCTCAAACAAAAAAGAATATTCCAAATTGGGTAACATTTGACGGAGTTCTGAGGTAACGAACATAAAAGAAATACAGTAGAATTGAGAATCTCCTCCTTTTTTTGATTTGACAATTGAATTTGGTCCTATTAGTTTTTAAACGATCTTAAATTTTATAGCACCACATACCTACCTATATTTATTCATTATCCACTTAGGTACAGAAAATATATACATAGAAGCACTATCGCCACAATATCTAACAAACGTATTTGCTACAAACGCGAACTATATTCGTTTAAAATAATAGACAATTTGAGCCAAAAATGTTAGTAGTATGTTTAAATAGTTTTCGTAGGAGTATGATTCTTATCGTATCTAAGTTACTGCCCGAGACGCCTGCCAAAACATAAATAGCTATATTGTGGTAGTGAGTTTGCGTCAATATTGCGATGCGTCCAAGCCTGAAGTCCATTTGGAACTCATTTGTAGCCTGTCATGAACAGAAATTAGTTTTGCATGTATTGTTAGCGGCACGGCATAAAGCTTGAAGAAACTCAACAGCTGCTTCAGGATAAACTAACTTGTACAACTAGATATACTTATGTATATCTCTTTGTGCTAACTGAAATGGTACTAATTTACATGAAGTTGTATGAGTATACTGAATGGAAAAGTTGTTCTGTGATTGAATCATCATCCTAATCATCATCAGCCTGTGACAGTCCAATGCTGGACGTAGGCCTCTCCCAAGATGCGCCACTGAGCCCGATCTTCGGCTCTTCTTTTCCAGTCACTGCCTTGGCTTTGTGTATGACTTTCCATCTTGAAAGGATAATGCCCTAATCGCCACGCTGGGTAGGCGGGTTGGCAATCGCAGGACGTCGATTCTCGCACCGGCGACGCTGCTGCCCGTCACCGGCCTGTAGTATTTAGCTACGCTATGTTTTTGAAATGGTTATACCGCCATTTGTCGGTCGCCAGAGCCTCGTTTGATGGTCACCAGGATGCACCATGGGTAGGTGAGGTTGGCTGGGAGCACTGAGGTGGTATTTGTGCTCCCTTACATCCCTACATGTGATTGAAAAATAACCGTTAATGTCTATTTATCTATGTGATCATCCGATCTATGGTTTTAAATCGACTTTAAAAAAGATGGATGGTTCTCAATTCGGTTTAGTTTTTGTTAGTTCGCGCATAATACGTCATAAACCGACGGATTTGCAAAACATTTTGTTTGTTCGAACGAAATTGATTCAGAAATGATGCCACAAATTTTCGTAAGGATGAGTATCTCCAGATATGGATATAGCCAGATACTTCGAAACTGTTACTGAAAATGACTAGTGCAACATTTAAAGTCAGTTTTTTCTTAGTTTTTTAAACGATCTTATGTTATAGAGTTGTACATGTGCGTATTAATTTATAATGCCTACAAGCAGAATCAATGCTTCGAGTTTTGAATTTTTAAGTTTATTACACGGTTAAAATTTCGGATTGAAACGCTACATGTAGGTTCTGCGGTCACTATAATTACTGGCCCAGATCACATTTCTTTACTCATGTGCCCAGATCCTATTCATCTACCTATATATCCTTCTAGATTTATTTTTAAGGATTCGCTATCCGTCCGTCCTATCGTCCGTCCGTTTGTGAGAGGTATCTCTTTAACCTGTATCTCTTCAGCCATAATAGGTAAAGACTCGAAATGTAAGGTACGACCATATAATATCTGATCGCCCCCGCGCACGCGCACGCAGAATGCCGCGGTGTGGTCGTACCTTTAGACAACATATGTATTATATATATATACTATAGCCATTATAACAACAAACATTAAAAATCAAATTAAGATTATTTTTGCTGTTGCAACAAGCAAATGTGTGTTTGTCTAGAGGAAGAAGTAATGAAATGATACCCCTGGATAACCAAAACTAGTCCATCTAAATATCGCGAACGTTTCAACCCGCCCGCTTCCTTCAAACCAGATTATGATTGTTTAATAACATCATTACTTACTTTACTTATAAATATATATATATACTAGAAGTGCCCCGCGGCTTCGCCCGCCTTAAAACTTCTATTGTTTACTTAAAACTTTTCTTTTGTAAAAACGATTCTATCATTAAATACACCAAATAAGAATTAGCCAAATCGGTTCACCCGTTTTCATGTTATCGCGTGACTAAGGCAAATCGGGATTCATATTTATAAAAACCGAAAACCCAAATTTTCTGACTTTGTTACCTACCCCATTTCAAAAAATCCTACAACACGTACTTTATCTCATCTTATTTCGCCATACAAACTTTGAATCCCCGTTCCGTATCCGGGTGGAATTTTTAGAAAATCTTTTCTGAGCGGTTACCTACGTCATAATAACTATCTGCATTCTAAAATTCAGCGCAATCCGTAACAATATTGATTTTAAAAATTCGTTACCCCAGTTTATCCTATTAGGATGGCATTTTGAAAAAGGCTGAAACTCGTATTTACTTATTTATTTACAGAAGTAACTGTGTGAAATGTCAAATAAAATGACTATCCAAACTTTGAAACCCCGCTTCATCCCCATGAAGAGTGAATTTTGAAAAATTCTCTCTTAGCGGATACCTAAGTCAAAATAACTATCTGCATGCCAAATTTCAGCGCAAACCGAAACAATATTGATTTCAGACTTTTTTACCCCACTGCACCCTTTTAGGGGTGGAATTTCGAAAGAGCCTGAAACACGTATTTACTTACTTAAGTACTTGTGTTAAGTTTCGAATATAAAAGACTATCTAATCTTGTTTCTCCATACAAACTTTGAACCCCCGTTTCATCCCCTTCAGGGTTGAATTTTGGAAAATCCTTTCTCAGAGGGAGCTAACGTCGTTATAACTATCTGCATGCCAAATTTCAGCGCAATCCGAAACAATATTGATTTTCACACTTTGTTACCCCATTTCACCCTCTTAGGGGTGGAATTTCAAAAAAACCTGAAACACGTATTTTTTATTTTTTTACTGAAGCACTTGTGTGAAGTTTCGGATAGAAAAGACTATCTAATCTTGTTTCTCCATACAAACTTTGAACCCCCTTTTCATCCCCTTTAGGGGTGAATTTTGAAAAATCCTTTCTCAATAGGAACTAACGTCGTAATAACTATCTGCATGCCAAATTTCAGCGTAATCCGAAACAATATTGATTTTCACACATTGTTACCCCATTTCACCCTCTTAGGGGTGGAATTTCTCAAAAACCTAAAACACTTATTTACTTATTTCTTTACTGGAGCACTTGTATGAAGTTTCGAATAGAAAATACTATCTAATCTTGTTTCTCCATACAAAGTTTGAACCCCCGTTTCATCCCCTTAAAACTAACCCCAATTTTGAAAAGTCCTTTCTCAGATGTAACTAACGTCGTAATAACTATCTGCATACCAAATTTCAGCGCAATCCGAAACAATATTGATTTTCACACTTTGTTACCCCATTTCACCCTTTTAGGAGTGAATTTCAAAAAAACCTGAAACACGTATTTTTTTTATTTTTTTACTGAAGCACTTGTGTGAAGTTTCGGATAGAAAAGTCTATCTAATCTTGTTTCTCCATACAAACTTTGAACCCCCTTTTCATCCCCTTAAGGGGTGAATTTTGGAAAATCCTTTCTTAGTACACCCTTACGTACTAAGGCAAATATACCCTCCAAATTTCAAGTCTCTACGACCAGCGGTTTACGCTGTGCGTTGTCTGTCAGTCAGTCAGTCAGTCAGTATGTCAGGACAAAGATTCTTTTAGTATTAGATAGATAAAGACACCAACAAATCTATCAGCACCTACCTACAACAAAAAATGTTGCTACGCGTAACTAATGAAAAATATACAATTATGTAGTGCGTTGAACTCTTCTGTACAGAGAGTATTCACATTGTGTGGGTTGGGAGGTACTTACTACAGCACAACAATGTCGATTCGTATTACCTTAACGCGTCACTTTCATACATCCCACTTGCTTACTTACCTAATTCACTGACACGACACCATAAAGACAGATTGTAAAAATGTTTCTTATCTCTTTTTCATAGAATGAGACAATCCATTAACTTTAGAGTGAAACTCATTATTATATCCTTTTCGTGCCAAGGTTTGGGGCCATTTTGTGGCTCTAGATATCACTTGCGTGACAATTTATTACACCTTAGGTTATAAAGCATAATAATAATGCGTTCGATAGCCCAGTTGTGACGATAACAGAGGTTTACTTGATCATTTTAACCTTTCAACACGCAACGGTTCTCGGGGCTTAAGCAGCACCTGCTCGCCCGGGCTTTTAACTAAAAATGTTTTTAAATATTTTAGTAGCCATTTGTAGCCAGTATACGCTCTCTGAGCATATTCTACTTTATCTTCATTGCAGTAGAGGTCAGCACTAGTGCAAGCTAATTTTAAATACCTGTTTAAGTGTTTACTCTCAAGGTAATACACCTATTGTTTTTCTACGTACCAAGCTAATCTGACTTAACCTGATTCAGAGAATGCTTTGAAGCAACGGTACCTAAAGTATTTTTTTCCCGGAACCTTAAATAAATCGCGTTACACTTTTTTTTACACAGTTTTGATTAAGATTTACTACGATGATAAGAAATTCATAGGGAGACTCTTTATCTTTCTTGTTACATAGAAAATAAGCACGGATGTTATGAATAATGTTTTTCTATCAAGATCTGCGTGACTTTATTATGTTATTTTCACAATTTCTTGTTTAAGTTTTAATATAAACCTACATAACTATTACTTTGCCTGAAATTTAATCGTCGAAATTATATTAAATCACTATTAGAAGACAACGAGTGGATATATCAAAGTGAAATAGAATAGGATTATCACAACGAAGTTGGTAAAGTGTGCCATTCTAAGAATAAAAATAACTGGAAAAATCAATTGCATAGGTCGCCGAGACAACATTGGCTATTTCCTCGGCTACCATCTAGTCAGATCGCGGGACTTCGTTGTATCACACCTCTGTGACGTCGATTACCTCTAGGCCTGCTGAGATCTGTGAGGTCGCGGTGTAGACACGTAGAAAAAGTAAAAAAACGTAGCCTAGTTTCTTTTGTGCAGTGTAATGCATGCGTTTGATAGTGCTATCGTTTATAAATAAGTCGGTCTCGCCACTGAAACGACTTGAATATTTTTGAATAATTTCACAATCCAGTCGAGTTGAGAGGCCAGCAGACCTTATTTTGTTGAAGTGAGCACGATTGTTCACGTAATTCTAGAGACGTTCACTGAAGGGTCTTGAGTGAATTCACAATGGCTTTTTATAATACTTCCTTGACCTTAAATATCTTTTCTGCATGAGGATCTGTTCCGAATAGAATGGTTTCCTTTGTAAATCCGTCTTTCCATTCTTCGTAGGAACGTATAACATAAAGTACATTATTTGAATGTTCACATTTTCTTACCTCTTCATTTTTTTTGTAATTTAATGTATGTGAATGCAGGAGTACGAAGAAGAAGGACGAAGATCCCGGAGGCATTCTTCGCCGTGTAATTCGAGAGAGGGCAGCACCACAGCATTACACACACAACACTACGACGACGCTGTGAGTATTCTTGTCTCAATTTTAATCTAGAATGTGCCCTGTTTAATGTTAAATGGATTATCACTGATGGTGTTGGTCTCGGTTGTGGTTTGAGCTAAGTTGAACTACCCACTGAACAGTCAGTCAATGTCAGGCAACTCAGCAATCCGGTTAGATCAGTTGCGCTTTG
This sequence comes from Cabera pusaria, assembly GCA_954871355.1. Classification (NCBI taxonomy): domain Eukaryota; kingdom Metazoa; phylum Arthropoda; class Insecta; order Lepidoptera; family Geometridae; genus Cabera; species Cabera pusaria. The sequence continues at coordinate 22,416,320 of OX940887.1, forward strand.
CGGATTGGACAAAATGTTAGTTGTCCGCCGCCCCGTCTCATTGTAGTCCATGCATGATTCCATCTTAGACTAAATCATCATTTACCATCAGGTGGGATACTACTGCTACTACTGCTTGTATATCAGGAAACCTAACTAAAAATAACCTCAAATATGCCTTAATATTTTGTATGTAATAGCTTATAGCTAGCGTTTGACGATGATGTGGTCGAAGATACTGAACACGCTAGGCCTAGAATTCTGATTCTCAAGGGTTGAGTGCTGCCAGAACACTGTAAGGTTATGGTGGCAGGTTTTCTTGTTAATGGTAGTAACGTATTTTTTGGTAGCAAGTCAAGCGGAACATCGATATAGTATGCTCCCATCACCGGCTATCAAAAAATAAATTAAGAAAGAGCCATGTGTTGATGACTTCACAGGACGCATTAGCCAACTTCTCAGAATTAATGTCTGATGTGATTAACTACAAAAAATATCCAAGACGTCATTATTTATGACCTACCGTTTACACAAACATACCGAAGAAAAAGGAAATTCCACTGATTCGGAAACCTTTTTAGGGATGGCCTTCGTTTATTCTCGTCTCGGATATAGGCGTTCATAACATACGTAACTTATTGCATTAAGGAATCACTGGAGCAAAGTACACAGTGGGAAGGAACTGTTCACGCGGACTGTTCATAGCACTGAATCTATTTTGCCGACAAACTCATTTGTAACTGAATAGTTTGGCATCGTGCCAACTGTCTGACACGACCATCTAGTCGGCCTATCTAAACGCTATATGAAATATTGCTACTTACTTGTCTCGATAATTTCATGTTATTGAATCTTATTGGTCTGTCTAGCGATACATATGCAGTGAAAGTAAATCCATACGTAATATACGAGTACTATTCTCTGACAATAAAAACATAATGATCGAAAACATGCAATTCTTAATAGAAAGCTTGTGTTGGCAAGTGCACTAAATAGAAATAAAATACGTTTTTTTCAATATTTATTTTTATAAAGTATTTTTTAATACTTCTAACTTAAACTAGTTTATTATCAGTCTAAAATTCCTTATTAATTTTCATATTAAACCACTGTTCTACAAAATATAAAAAATATATAACAATCGCACTTTTTAATCTGTCAAGAAATTTCTTTTCCAGTAAATATTCTTACATACATACATATTCATCCGCAACTAATGACATATTTTTCATAATTATGTTTTCTTTATAAATCGTACCGTATCTAAAAAAATACCCTTCATAATTAAAACACTGATGGCTATATATTGAAAAATAATGATAAAGAGACATATAAAATATACAATTACTTACATATATAAGATTATCTATTAGAATTAATGATTACGCTGAAAAAGTAATTAATTGCTCAGGAAGAATCTAAATTAACTGCAACTTATGGTATTGTCTGTTCACACTTATATATTACCTCTGTCTGACTCTCACAGTAATAATTATATTATAGTCTGTGCCCTCACATTTGTTTACGTGCAGATTTTCTGCATAGTGCAACATGAATTTAACGTCTTGTTTACAGTTATTTTACCTCTGAAATTCACTACATATTAATTTTAATCTTCCACTCACAGGTTTATCTGTGAACATTTCTGACATAAAGTAAATGTATATAATTAGTACGCCCAAATTCATATACTTATGACAAAAATAGGAATTTTTTGTTTTGACGAATCCATTAGTTTGAGACGCATAACTTTGTGAATTATGACGTCATTAACTTTAATTTTTTAATAGATTTTCAATATTTGAGTACGTGGTCTACTACATCTAGAGTTTGTGAATGTTTAGAGTTAGAGCCCAGCAATTATACCTTAGCGCCGATGTTTCCTGTGCTGAATAATATATTCGATACAAAAAATCACTAAAAACTAGAACAACAGATTAACTCCCTAATATAACAAGAACCCGGGCGATTAGCGTGAATTTCGTCACTAAATAACATAAATCACGCATAATTTCCTCAGACAATGCGCGTCAAATTGCTTATGTAATCGCCTAATCAGCTGGTACAGGGTGGTTAACCATCATCGGCTTTGTAAAGCTAAATTAAACCTAATTATTCAGCAGGTAGGTCATAGTTTCTCTTGAAGCGTCCGCCGGAGGTCCTCGGTAGCCTTTGCCAGATCTTTGTTGTCGTGTCGGCGTTGTTTTCCACTCAAGTCGGTACCGCAATCGTCTAAATAGTCCTTAGGCGGCTCAGCGGGGTACTTACTCCCAAACTTTGGTCGCGGTATCCGCACGCGCTTCACGTCTCCCAACCAGGATTCCATGGTCTCCTTCTGGATGAGCTACCTGGAACAAGAAAAATTCGATTATGTTAACGTATTCAAATTCATCGAACTTTGACCTTTAACGTCGTTGAGATAATTTGATATTCGGAGGCAAATATACCTACTTTTTGCCAATTAGTTTCATTCAGTGAGGCAATTTATTTCGTGAGCCGTGTTTAATGTTCCTACTTTAATCAATAGGCTAATTAGAACCGCCGGTTTTTTATTGAAGTCGGTCAATCAACGCCGGCACGAAGTACGTAATTTTAAATCGACTTAATATACTTAATATAAACGTATGTAATTAAAAACTTCCTGTATTGAAAGGTATTACGGCCGACAGTTTTGATGCAGCAATAGTTAATTGTTCCGATTTGTATGTTATCGATAGTTGGCAATGATATTATCCATTTAGCATGTAGATATGCTACAATGGGTTAAAATGGCGCAGCAAATTTGTCTGAAATAGACACATGCTTGGGCACGTAATTTAGTCATTGGGTGCTTGCTACGTTTAACAGCTCAGACAACGTTGACACTCATTTCGTTAAGTTCGGGTTATGATTTAATAAACTGGCCAAGTGCAATTTGGACTCGCACTCGTAGGGTTACGTAAGACAGTATGGTATTTTAAACGTATAAGTTTTTGCCACCAAAAAAATAACTTTGTTTTTCATAGTGATTGTATGAAAAACAAAGTTATATTTGCGGTTGCTATATCTCAAATACGGCTATATCTCGAGAAACCAATTGTTGTTGAAAGTGTTTATTGAGCATACAGCATCTACAGCATATATTTATTTTAGACTTTTTACTCCCTTACTTTAAAACTTAGATGGGGGGACATACATTTTACCACTTAAGAAGTGTCTATCTTTCAAAGGATTGAATTTGAGAAAAAAATATTTTAGGATCCTCAATGTAATTATTAAACCCTGCACGTATAGGTTTGAGGATTTTGTTTTTTTTTTTTAGTTTCAATTCCATGTTTTAATAATTATGTATATTATATATATATATTCCGTTTTTTGCCATTCGGCTACGGAACCCTAAAAATAGTGCCAATGACAGACTTTATTTATTTAACTAAAATAAAATAAGAAGGTTTTTTTAGTATGTTATTGATTTTTTAACAAAATAATAATATTTTAAAAATGTTTTTCTGATATCTTCACTTTGGATCGACCAAGGAGTTTTCAGTTCGATTTTTATCATTGTTTATGGGGACCGTGCTAACGCGCATGCACGGTTGACCGATGGTTACAGAGCCATTGTAGTGTTTGTTCGGCTAACTTCTTGTTAAGTTTGGTTTTATATTTGAATAGGTAACTACTTATTGCATGAGCGTAGTAGATAAAGTAGTGTATGAAACTGCAAATAACTAGGAATTAAAAAAATCGTGTGATACTATTAAGACCTCGCCTACGGCTCGGTTATGAAACATACACTTGTATTTTAATACCCCTCACTATGCAACAGTTTCATAAACTACTATTATACTCTCGTACTTTAACTAAATCTTTTACACTTTTTGGCGTACTATACTACTCCACAGAATGTTTGATAGTTTTTTCGTGACGGAGGGCACCGGCATACAATTTTAAACGCCATCTGTAAAACCTATCTTAGGTAAAAATCATTGATATAATAATTTACCTACTTACATGGTCTTATTGCAACAACTAGGAAACAATGGTCATTTAGTCGTAATACTTGTAACAGTTTTTGCCAAGGTCTAAAAACATCGCACGCAGTGCTTCGTTTTAAAATTGTGCAATAGATGAACAAAGTTGACGATGGTCAGAGAGGTATGGTGCAATATCTGCGTTTGCTGGTGGCTTGAGAGGTAATGTGGTGCGTTGGAGTCATTGCCACATATATCACCACACACCTAACTGAGATACGATGCACATTCATAAATTGAGAAATAAATTAACTGTCGGACAAGTGCGAGTTGGACTCACACACGTAGGGTTCCATGCCACAGTACGCGATACATTAGATTGAACAAAATTTGCCGAATAACATGTTTTATGTCATCATGAGAATATGTCCCCTTAATTTTAATTTTTAATATCTGTTGTTATAGTAGACATAGTAATACACACTATATGCGAATTTCAAGTTTTTATTATATATTATGGTTCATAAGATCGAGCGAAAAATGCCTAAAAACGCATTACTTGTATGTTCTTGATGTTGTCTTGTCCATTTAATTTTTGACTATTCTGTTTTTAGTATTTGTTGTTATAGCGGCTATAGTAATACATACTTTTTGAACATTTCAACTGATTACCTTTTAGGTCTTAGAAGATACAGCCCTCTGACAGAGTATGGCTGCTATAAGAAAGAAATAGCAAAATTAAAATAAGATAAAAAATTAAAGGGAGTCCATACAAGAAACGTATAAACGGCAAATTTTTTTCTTATTCTAAATCTCATTGAAAAATTTACTATCGTACGGAAACCTGCATGTGCGAGTCCGGCTCGCACTTGGCCAGTTTATTTTGAAAGCATTGACTTGACTAATCAGCTGATATTTCCTAACACTCTTTGGCTTTATATCCTCCATGGATTTGACTGTTCCTTAACTAAAAACACTATATAAAATAAAAACAAATGAGTCGTGAGATTTAGAGATGTAGTAACCCTACGCGTGTAATGTTTATCAACAATTATTTGTTTCCCATGTCATTTAAAGCATGCAAAGGTCGTACGAAATTACGCATGAGTACAAAGCACTAAAACTGCAAACAAAGGAGCTTTCGTGACCATGTTAAAGAATACATACAAATAGAAACACACCATATAAAACAAGATCAATATATTGTATGGAAATTGCATCTCAATAGCAAGAATATTAATGAACGTTAACTGCGTTCTTCTTAAAGACAAAGATATTTATCGCACGATTGACTTTCACCGGCGAAAGTGTTACTAAATGCGGTGGTTATTCTATTTGACGCTTTCAAACATCTCAATTTGCGTGTTCACTCGACGATGAATTGTTTTCATGCGGTAAGATTATGAAACTACCTATTTAAAGTACTACTTCTGCTAGCTCACCTGGAGCGATACCACCACTATTTCTGGTTTTAAAAATATTTTGAATTCAAGAAAAACAAAAAAGACACCTTGTTTTTTTTTTGTTTTTATGGCAAAGTATACAATAAAATTTCGAGGCGGAGAGATTTGACTTCAGATGAGGGACGCACAAATTTAGGTGTATCCAGATTTTTGCGTGCCACAGTGTCTGAAACAGGCAGACGTTAATCTTTAAGGCATGCGTTTTGCTAATTATAACGATTCTACTATGAAGTGGAAAAGTAATGCGAGATAATTTAGTGTTGCAAAGATAGCTCAACCGCAATTACTCACGAACTTACACCTTATAAATCGCGCTCAACTTGTTGCAGTTGGCTTCTTTGTTGAAGCCAAGAAAACTCTGAACAATATTTTAACATTTTACAATAGAAACTTTTTGGAAGTATTGCGAGAATAACAAGTTATTGAAAATACTTTCGAGGTCAAAGTCGAAATCGATTTGAATAAACACCGTGTCGAAATCAATTTGAATACAGATCATTAGAATCGGCTTATTTTGTTTTCGAGAGTGGCGTACAAAGTAGATACTGAGAAAATCCTTCATGTGATGGTGACACATTATACAAGTAGACAATATATCAATTTCCTTGCATATTAAGTTGATTTAAAATGCAAAACAAATAAACCCAACATATAGCTCGTTGAATGAAAACCAGCTGCACCGCCCTTTAAGAAATCCCACGCCAAGAAATAATTTCATAATATCCTAAGAGAAAGCGTGTTATCAGCTCAGTATCCTGCTAAGTAACCCACTGCATAAGTTACACTTGGTAGCTGCCATTACCTACAATGAGTCACGCAGTGGCTATCGAAACCACCACCCACTGCATATAAAGGTTTCTAAGAGATTATGAATCAGTCTGTGATAAAATTGATATAATTGTCCATATAATTATGACCAACTTAATAATGACCGACAAACTTGAGGTTGTGTTGTTAAACAATATCAGGACACCAAGGACGGTGAATTATACTTGTACATACTTATTTTTAATTTGATTTTAACTTTAAAATCGTAACGTCTGATCAGTGAGTGCATTGTATACCATAAATACACACGTTGTCTCCTGAGACACGCTATGCTAGTTCGGGAGAACATGGATTAGCATTGTATAATAACTTATGTCAACCAGTAATATTTTAAAAAACCTTCTTAAACACAAGCTTTTACATAACCTAGGACCAGAGTAAGTGAAGACAAATCCAATGAGCCCAAGCAGGACGGGTTTAACGTGTGTAGTTTAGGAGTTTCTTTGGCCACCTTCCATCAGATCATCATTCAGATCACCATGTCATCATAATATTGCATTGTCACGCGATTTACACATGTCTGCAAAATTTCAGATCAATCGGTAGCCGGGAAGTGGATCAAATTTAATTTGCAAGATTTGATGACAAAAATCGGGACTGGTGAAACTAAATAAAAGCTTGTATTCAAGTAATTTTGTCAATCTAAATTTTGAAATTAAAATCTAACTGTCTGCAATATATTATTACCAGCAATATTATTAAATCTGAATTATTTTATTTTGGTTATTGTAAAACTTAATGTATATTCTATTTCTAAATGTCTAAAAACTTACCTATACTTTTAAAATATAAAATTAGTTGGTAAACAAACGGAGTTTATTTCATTCATACCTCAAATAACTGTAAGACGCAATGGCAAGAAGAGATTGCCACTTGCAGTGCCGGCAATTAATTTACTTTTGTCTCGGAGCTCCCAGAGTCGAGATATTTTAACCATTTCCTTTCACGTCATAATACTCGTGTTTCATAGAAACGAGGGTAAACATAACAAACGTAACAAATTCAGGTGTCAACAATAAGCAACGTTTCGCTTGAGAAGAGCTGAGGCTCGCCGGAAGTGGGGCGTCGCGTGCACATCGCCTGCGCTGACTGTCTCTGTTTATACATGTAAATACTAGAAAGTATTATCACTGCATAGACATTAGTGGCAATATTATGCATAAGGCCCAACTGCTATTAACATGTTGCGAACTACCTTGCTTTGGTTGTGGGCGTAACGCCAGATAGTTCTATTAATAATTATAACAGACGCCCTACAATAATTTAATCATTTCTGTTAGTTAATATAATGTTTAACGTTTGTAATATTCGTTTTGCATATGACCGACATCATTAAGTAAATATATAATTTATTTAATTTTTTTAATTTTTATAGTGAATGCTAAAATGTCAGTAAACATTTTATTTTTTAATTAATGGTTTAGGCCTATTCCAAACCTTCAGAAGTACCTGCATTGTAATTATAATATTTTTTTTTATTTGATGATAGGTGAAGCGATGATATGGTCAAGGATTGTTAAGACGCTAGGCCTAGGCTGTGGTTTAACTCTCAAGGGTTGCGTTTTGCCGGAACACTGTAAAGTTTTGCGGCAGATTTTCTCCTTGATGGTGGTAAGCTACTTTTTAGTAGCAAGTCAGGCGGAACATTGATACATATAATCCTCCTACTACCATTTTATCCAAACTTTTAAACAATAGCTACTAGTAGTAGAATATAGTAAGTAGGTATTTATTACCAGAGAAAGGTATGTTACCTAAATGTTATAACATAAATCAATGTTTGCACGTTTGGCTGAACCCGTAAATAAGGCCCATGTCTAATATAATAATATTAAATAGTCCTATCTATTTAACTTTCCTTAAGAAATTGGCGATAGCAGATATAAGGCAATTCTAAATGTTTAATAAAATAAAATGAACCACGTTTGGACAAACACGTAAATAATCCATGGCTATTTATTCCTTACTAGCTGCGCCCCGCGGCTTTGCCCGCGTTTTAGCCAAGTTATAAACATTCCTCTTGAATCACTCTATCTATTGATGAAAACTCCATTAAAATCCGTTGCGTAGTTTAAAATATCTAAGTGTACAGACGCGGGAAGCGAATTTGTTGTATACTATATAAAAAATAAAGTCGCAAGTAAAAAATAAAACCACGTCGTCTCGTGACCACGATCAATGCAACTTGGTCGAAACGTCGAGTTAAATAAAATTAATGTTTTAGGCGCGGTAAGTCCCGTATTTTCATATTTATAACTACACGTCTAGCTTAGCCTGTAAATAACCCTGGTAATCTATTATCTATTATTTAAATGTAAAACGTTTATAAACCTACATAGTATTTAGGGTTCCGTACCCAAAGGGTAAAACGGGACCGTATTACTAAGACTCCGCTGTCCGTCTGTCTGTCTGTCTGTCTGTCTGTCTGTTCGTCTGTCACCAGGCTATAGCTCATTAACCGTGATAGACAGTTGAAATTTTCACAGATGGTGTATTTCTGTTGCCGCTAGAACAACAAAAACTAAAATCAAAATAAAGTTAAAAATTAAGGGTCCCCCCCCATACAAAAAAAAACGTGTTTTTAAACGCCATCTATCTAATTCGTTTCGGCAAAATGACATAGATGGCGCTAGTAATAAACGAGCCCCGTCTTTCTAGATCGCGACCAAACCAAATATTCTTGGTAATATCAATTAATCAAATATATGAGGTTGAAACTCTGTTATGTTTCGTATTGTACGGAGCCCTCCCTAAGTGTGCGATAAGAGACGCGATTATGACTCGCACTTGGCCAGTTTTATTAACCTTTTTTTACCAACATTCTAAAATGCTATCAAAAATATATTTTTTTGTATTTTTTTGATACTTGTCTACTTACTTAAATTTCGATCTGAATCAGGCAACGATAGTGATTAGTGGTGCCGAACTAGGTTGTAATGTTAGAATCTCATATCTACAAGCACGTTCCAAATAGCTTTCGTACGTGACAACATAAATAACATACTACAATTGTGACTTCCTGGTAATAGCTTCATACTTTCTCTGCGTGCAGATCGCGAATGACGCGCCATGCCTTTTTGCAATAAGGTTGTAGAAATTTACTGGGAAAGTGCTCGATAGATACTTAGTCCTACATGCTTTAGTGCAAATACGAGTGTGTAAATGTTGTTTTTCTTGCTATCCGAACATCATCAACTCTACATGCTGCATCTCAACATTCGAATAAATCCCACTTTTAGTTTGGCAATTTTTTTAAACTGAATTTACCGTGTAACTTTTTCAATTTTTCATTCCCTAATAACCTCATTTAAATAATGACAAACATTAAAAACAGCTAAGTAAGTCGTTCTAAGCTTTCTAAAGCGATACAATTTCCAAAGAACAGCCTTTTAAATGGTTTTTTTTAATTATATTGATTGTACGAATAGTGATATTGATTAAAATGTCAGATGTCTTCCTTGACGTATCACTGTTAGCTAATGGTAGATCTTATTATATACTGAATAAACCTACGTAAAAGATTTAGCTTCATTTGTGTTATCAAACCGTTACCGTACAGTTCAGTACCTGGGTCCTAACGTTGTTTACTACCACTTGTCCCACTTATCTACAAAAGAAACGCGACGTGGTTTACTTAAAACGCTGTGATTAGTTCTGGTTATGATTGCAATACTATAAGTCAGTTGTTTGCCAGAGAACAGATTGCGTGGCATTAATGTCAACGACACAAAGCTTGTCCTCGTTACCCTGGAGCCTGCGGCATGAGATAAAAGAATAGAAGGCGAACAAAGAAGCCCTCTTCTACCTTTCACATTCAAAGCAGAAACTATTTAGAAGCCTGCGGTGAAATACTTGTCAATACAAACGCAACACCCACATCAGTTCAAATTGGAACATATGCTTTCCATGCTATCCTATTATAGTAGACATATAACTTGGTATCCACAACATTTATATTCCAAAAACTTATTTAATACAAAAATATTATCGCAATGCATTTAACGCACTTTTCCAGCGTTAATGATTTTTTTGTATTAATTTTCTTCATAGAGCGACATTTGTCGATAAGGTATACAGGCGCATTATACATTATATTGTCAAGTACTAAATATCAACGAAATATTGCGATAACGTAAAGGATTTCAACCGACTTCCCAAAAAGAAGGAGGTTCTCAATTCTGTATGTTTTTTTTTGTGTGTGTATGTTACGCGATTACTCCGTCAATTGTGAACCGATTTGATTGTTTCTTTTTTTAATCGTTAGGGTTTGTTTTCGAGGTGGTGTCATTGTAATTTTATCGAGATCTGATCAGTATCTCCAGAGATATGACGATAAACGTCTCCAACTTGCTACTGAAACTGACTCACGGGGTATGGAAGTCGGTTGTTTTAGTTTTTAATTATCGTTAGTAATTTTTGGTATTACTGAAAACATATTTACTCCAAATTTCAAGCGCAGAAGTCATTGGAATCGAATTTAAATAGGTGTTCAATATAAGTCTAGCGGTTCCCAAGTTCCCACGGATTCAGTTCCGGGGTCGACGTGTTCACCTCAGCCCTAGCTAGTTTAGTAGAATATTGGGTACTATAAGATTATATAATTTCATCGAGTTCTCACGACTTATTTCGGTGATTGAATTCTATGTAATTCGAAAATTAATTGACCTCCTGTGTTACTTACTTATGTTTAGAATTTTAGTTAAAATTATTCGAGTAGAAATAAAAATATTTAATAAAATCCTAACACTATCTTACACTGAATTCTTGAGAATTATAAAAACCAGCATTTTATCACGTTTTGACTAAGCACTTATTTAGAAAACCTCCAGAATAGGTTGTTCTAAACTTCCTTAAGATCATGAACTCATCAACTGGAAATAATTTCTCGAAGAAAACTGGAGTAGTGGTAAACTGAAATAGCCAAAAGCATGAGTAGAAGAGTCGAGAAGAGAACATTACAAGGCAACTAAGCATTAAGGTGTGTTTGAATGAATATTGTTGTAGGTTAATTTATTTATTTAGTAAACTTGACATAAGCTATAGAGTCTGTAGTACACATGCCGTAACTGGAAATAAACGTTGAATAAACCTGCACCAGAGTTAATTTTATTGCTTTACAGTATCAAAAACTAGATCACATTTAAATGAAAAGCATTAATGAAGGTGATTCGAAGAGAAAATTTTCTTTTGTTAGTTAGACTGAACAATTATGGTTGAAATGTTGTACTTGGGTAAGTGCTATTATACATATTAAGCCATGGGCTCGGCAGTACAAATGCCGTAAGAATTCCTTAAAGAGCCCCTCAAATAGAAATAATTGACTAGGAAAACTACAGTAAAGGAACTTTTTTCGTTTAACAGTAACCGAAAGGCATGAGTGAAGATGAGCCGAGAAGAGAACGTTTCAAGGAAAGTAAGAATAAGGGTGTGGGCTTGAACGAATATGGTTGTAAGTTTGTATTTGGGTAAGTGTGTTAAACTTAAAGGCCACTGGCTCGGCAGTACACACGTCGTGATTTACCTCCATTACTTGTATATTAGTGGTAATAAACGAACGTGCTACTTTACAGTTCCTTATACGGTACTGCGCCCATGTCCCACTCGCAAGATCTAGATTTTATGAGTCCGCTGTATTGATTTATTTATTAGGAAGCTATTTCTACTTGTTGTCTAGAATCATGCAGCTTCTGTTAATACTAACAGAAGCTGCATGATTCTAGAATATAAAATATAAAAAAAACATACGTTTTTTTCATATCTTATAGGTTGACCTCTATCTTGCCTGGTGGTAAGCGATAATGAGGTCGTAAACACGTTAGGGGTTAGAATAATCTGAATTTAAAGGGTTATGTGCTGCCTGAACACCGTGAGGTTATGGCGGTAGATCTGATGTTTACAAAAAATAGGCTTGCAAGTTAAAAGCGTAATTTTGTTAGTTGATAATTCAGCCATAGCTTTATTAACTCACCAGGGAACAGAGAAGATATACCTATAGGAGGTTGTTTGTGCAAAAACGAATTTTCATTATTCATCCATATATGTATATATATATGTATGGCAATTTTATCAAAATGTTGTATTTTGTCACTTTGTAACATAGTTAAAGCGAAACGTCTGATATATTACTTCTCAGATAGCTTATGCTTAGCTGAATATTAGTAGGTACTACCCATAATGAGTCATTACAGTTTAAAACTCAAAAAGAACATTGTTTATATACCTGCGCATGTGATGATAATGTCATTGAGTGTTTTGCGGTGTTTTACTCCGTATTTCTAGAGATTTCTAAAAGATCTTGATAAAATCTATGTAGAACAGCCCTGCAGCTTTACTCTATCAAACATAAAACCGAACTATCCAAACGCCCTATTAGTTCGGGAGGTTTGAGGCAACAAACAAATAAAATAGAAAAGTTACACCAATTTATGCTCCTCTTTTTATGAAGTCGGTCAAAATGAATGTACCTACACTCATCTACATTTTGAGGGTCATTAAGTAGGCAATGTCAAATAAACCTCCCAAAGGCGGAAACACGATGCTGTAACTTTAGTGTAAAGATATGCAAACAAAGGCAGTTTGCATGTCATTGCTTCACTTTGCACTTACATCTTCAGCTATAAACCTACGTAATTAATGACACATAATACCTACCGGTAATTTAACGTAGATGGATTAATTTATTGTTTGTTGCATACAAAACTATACATTTTTATAAAGTACTAGCGGGTACCCGGCGTGTGCTAATAAGCGAAAAAAAAACCGGCCAAGTCGAGTTGGGCTCGCCCACCGAGGCTTCCGTACCAACGTTGGTTGGTAACAACTAAGCTAAACTTCTAAATTGTATGAGCGCTCATATAACTCAGCGGCCTTTAATTTTCTTTTTTTTTCTAGTTATTGAAATGTTTCCTTTATTTGTGCTGTAAGAACTTGCTTCTTGCCAAATTTCATGATTCTAGGTCAACAGGAAGTACCCTAGAGGTTTTCGACCCAAAACCTATAGGGTACTTCCCGTTGACCTGACCTGAAAATTAAAGGGTGTCCCCATACATACATAGTTTACGCCAATTCAGATAGGCCTCTGAGTTATATGAGCGCTCATACAATTTAAGGTCTAGCTTAATTGGAACCATCTAACGTACGGAAGCCTCGTTGGGCGAGTCCAACTCGACTTGGCCGGTTTTTATTAAATGTTAACGGATAACTTCCATACGAAAATTGCAAGTGAAATATAAGCTTTTAAAAATGTGGTCTGTTACCAATATTCTTATAACCAATACGTTAGTAAAACATAAACAATCGTAATACTACCCTGATAACATACATATATGTACGAGTACCTATATATAAACATACGAATTAATTGGGTTAAAGTGGTATTACCAACGTTAAACTTCTCTAGTCCGGCGTAAATAAAATAGCCGAAATAGGACAACGGCTTCGTATTACTGTTAACTGAAATCTATCCGGCTTAGAAACCAATTAAAGAAATGAAACCAGAAAGGTCTATCTAAACGCAGGCCTTACTTCGGCTGACCCAATGTTTCCTGCAATTACTGACTTGTTTCCCCCTGAACTTACCGCACAACTTTCTACGTAAATCTGGCTTTTTGGATTTGGTTTACTTTATAAGGTTACTTTGTGGTTTATTTTAAACCAGCTTGAGTCTGATGGAGTTTTACCGTATTCGAGGCTATTAAAGTTGAATACAAGATCGCAAAAGCGAGTAAACAAATTCATAATAAGTTCCGTTTACTCGCTTTTGCAGATTGAAATAAGTTATTTGTTTAAAATTGTATAATAATAATAATGTATAATAATAATGTATAATAATAATGTATAATTATATTATTATAATAATATAATTTCAAAACTTTCAGACGAACCGACTTTACATGCTGTGAATAATCAGTAGCAAGTTTGAGGTTTTTATGTCCATATGTCTAAGATACCCATCAGATTTTAGTAATCCACCCCCTTAATATTCCAACCTATGAAGAATAACAACATTTAAACCGGTTGTGGGCGGCAAAATCTAATAATATAGTAGGTATCACAGTTTATGGATTGTAAAACTGTGATAGTAGATAATACAACACACACACAAAACGGACACATTTCTAAGCTCCTCTTTTTTTAAATGAGTAAAAGGGAATTAAATGAGTTTTCATGTTTGTAACATGATTACTCCACCAATGGTTAACCGATTTAAAAGGATTTTTTATGGGTAGAATTCATCTACACGATGCTCCCGTTTAAATTATAATCAAGATCTGATTAGAATATCCAGAGATATGGCGATGAACATCTCAAACTTGCTAATGACACTGATTCGCGTGATGAAGTCGGTTTTTTAGTTTTTAAACTATCTTAATTTTTGTCTCAAGTGAGAGCTTTCCTGGATAAATTACTGCTACATTTTTGAATAATGATCGCCGGGACCGCAAGACCACAATCTGTCCGCTAAGCCTAGGACTATGATGCGTTTTGTTAGACTTACGACGCTTTGCACAGATCTTAACCCAACACAGGTTCTACTAGATAACAAACAAAACTACCCGATTGTTCTGCTGACTCATCACGCCGTAAGCAGAACTCTGATAAAATTGCTTATTCTTTTTTAATCAACTAATCCATCATTATTATTCGGCCGGTGTCCAGTCCACGGCTGGACGTAGGCCTCTTCCAAGATTGTTAATATTATTTTCTGTTCTGTTATTTGCATTTCAGAGTATTTTGGGAAAAAATGAAATTGTTCATGAACTTCCTTAAAAACTAGTATTTTTTTAAATGAGTATGAATTTTCCAAGTTTCAAAGATTAAATTATGGTTTTGTTTGCTACTAGTCCGTATAGCTAATTATTAAATCGTTCTTAGCTTCTCTTCAAAAACAAATTTAAATTTAGCTTTATTTGAATTTTTGTTAGAGGTAACATAGCTTAAAGTTAAAGGTTTATCTATGGAAGAACCTCATCGTTACCACTTCTAGCACGTAGAAGTCCAGTTAGTCCAGTTGCCGTATAGGACGGTTTATAACCACTCTCATTTGCCTACACCCCGACTATTATTTTTAACAATTTTTAGTGACACACTCTGTAAGGTATAAGTAACTTAATAACAATAGCAGTCGTGTAAATTGAAAGATCATTATAATCTAGGTAGTGTAAAAATTACGTTATTGTGTATGATTTTTGGCACCTGAACTAGTACCTAAACTCACCTAAGATTGGATATATGTTGGTTCAAAATTACCGCACAGCCCTTTCTTTATCCTCAATAAACTGAAATAAATGGGTACCTACTTGTATTTCGGGCAATATGCGACATCTGTAGAATATACGTACAACATGTCGCTAAATGGGTCGAGAGCGACAACCATCCTCGGGTCAGCTAATCTATTGTAACAACACTTGCACACCACGCAAGCTGTGCACAGTGCAGTGAGATATCCGAACCATTCCAATTCTCGATTATCAAACACTTCAAGTACTTCAACAGAGGCGTTCACTTACGTAAAAGCTTCCTTATCTTCTGGCACAACGCCACATACAAAGATGTACCAGTCTATCGTCTTTCGAGACGCTTCCGCCATCATCTCATTTATATTATAGCGTTCCTACAGCTATTCAACAATAAGCCAATATATTAAACGAATGGCAGTGCCGGTGGACGGAAAACGGTTATTTTCAAAGGCCCGGAAGGCTATCGTTGTGCAGTATCGGAGACTGTATAAGGAAAGTGTAATTTTAACCCCTTTTCGACCTAGAGCCAGTTCGTGATCTCAACGATATTTCCCGCATGGCCTCGAAAGCTGCAATACTATTGTAATAATAAATATCTTAATGAGATATTATCCTTGTAACGGGTTGCGTGAATTTTATTTCTTTAGTTCGTTGCTTTGTGCTATTAAATAAGGTGATTAAGGATTTGTTTATGTAGTTACGCCGTTTATGTAGCTATAAGTATAATTCGTTTATTTGAAGAAACAAAGAACATGAATTAACTAAAGTCATAGAATAACAATCCACTTAAGGTCAATTCAACGACAAAGATCATAATTTATTCATGGTGAAATGGAAAGTAGATAAGCCCAAGTAATTGATATAAATAATCAACTTCAAAACGACACCAAACGTTATTGGCGATACGATATATCATAAAAAAAGAGTTTAATCAAGTAACGTAACTACAGAATTAATAAGAATTCCAACAATAGAAAGCGTGTCATCAAACGACGTCGTCAGCCGATGTAGAAAAAAGTGCATACATTTACAATAACACAATGGATAGGAGACGTCTCGCGAAGGCCATCAATGATCAGATAATTGTGTTCTCATTACATCTGAACGAGCCTGTTGACCGTGTCGATAAAATAACCAACTTTAAACCATGATATGATGGCAAGCAACTGCCAGATGTACGATAAGAATGGTTACAAAATCAATTTATTGACACATATTTTTTGAGACCACAGATTTTTAAGCCAGTGTTAACAAAGACATTGAGCAAAAGGTTAATAAAGTTTTGCCATTGTGTCAGACGTGGGTTACAAGTTTGCAAGTTGCATTCATATTTCAAAACTAACCACTGTTTGTTTCAAAACTAAAACGGAACAGTGCAAGTAATAAGATCAAGTGTGACAAGGACCCTTTTTCTGTCCGTGGCCCGAAAAGAGCCGGCTGACGACGTTTCGGCTTACTTTGATGAATGTGGACAGAATAATAAACTTGTAAGCAAGTCAGTTAACCTTATATGTATGTTAGTTTTGTGTGCTACTTTAATGACTGTCGGATGCATCGAGAAATTATCTTCAAACTCCATAGATGTTTGAATGAGTAAACTTTTGAACTTTCAAATTAGGAATTAATAAGCATTTATAAAATGTAATACCCATCAAGCTCATAAACCTACCAATAATTTAATACTGATTTAATTCTACTGTCTACTGCCAATTTAAAACATTCACCATTCTAAGTTCAAACTACCGAAAACAAAAGCTGACCAAACGATGGCATTGTTTGTTTACTATCTACCAGTGAAGCAACGGAATTGTTAATTTACGGAATCATATGTTACGCACAGAGAAAATGAACTTCAATTTAAGATATAACTTACCTGTCTGTAGTAACCTGATCACGCTAAAACTGCACTGGCTCAAGTTTGTCAACACCAAACAACAACAGATGCGAAATAAAAGTTGAAACGTGTAGATGCGTCAGCGCTTCAAGCGAGACTGGTCGGTCGTCCGTAGGAGTAGAATAGGACCGAGTACAACGGTGTAGCGGCAGGCTCGGCCATGTGCGAATCGAGTTCACCTGACACCGGCTACATACTGAGGCCCCAGGTGGAAACGGATTAATGCTGGAGGCGATCATGACCACCCACACGTTTAATCGTCCATTTGTTAGAAACCACAGAACATCTCACAGCAGTGTATACTATGAAAGCAGTGTCACTCGGGACGTTTATTAAACTTACTAAGCTGTAGTGACATGCGTTGTCGACATGCGTCAGCTCTGATGGAGTTATGTATGGTTCAGTGCGTGAAAGCGAACGTTACATAAACACGCTCTATTACAGAAGTAGGATTAAGCCAAATGAAACTATTATCAGCTTACATACATTTTTGCGTGTTAGGTTTATATCGATTCGATACAGAGAAAGAGCATGTCTTAAGAATTAAAATTTCTCGCAGTTGCATAACTGTATTGCTTGAATATTGTTAGATAAACAATGGTAAATCTCAAGTTAATGGAATTAATAGTTTTAAAAGTTACCGTTAGTTCCCACGAGGCGGCTGTCCAAAACTGGATATACCGGAAATCATCAATGGTCGCCACCTGCGATTCCCAGGCCTGGAGATTACATATACATTTTTTTTGTTTCTTGATGTACCGCTCAGAAGTTATTATAAGTTTAATTAACATCATAAAACGATGGCTCTTGCTATCGGTGATACTTGTAGATAGCGACGAAAGAAATCAAAATAAGTAACTGTATTCTTGTATTCATACTAAAGACACTTTGCAGAGTTTTTATATGTATTTTATAATTAAAGATAATTATTAGAATATTAGCTGTGCCCCGCGGCTTCGCCCGTGTGCTCAATTGTGTACGGCGCCGTGCCTGGCAAGTTTCTTACTAGCGTTAACTTCAGTTTCACATTTTGTAATGACTCCGTAAATGTTACATCAGAATAGCTCTAATATTTTGTCTCTTGTCGCAAACTTATAAAACATTCACATAAACCTTACATATTTCCATACAAACATTCATCCCTTATATCCTATTGTTATTTTACACCCTTTGAGGGTAAAACTTTTACAAACTTTGAATGTCATATTTAATCAACAGCCTAAAAAATAAGGTTCAAGCTTTTGCTCTAAAAATGTACATAATACTTTCATACAACTTTTCATCCCCCTCTTTCAACCCCATCCAACCCTTTTTTCGCATTAAAAAGTACCCTATGTCCTTTCTCAGGCTCTAGACTATCTGAGTACCAAATTTTATTTTAATCGGTTCTGTAGATTTGGCGTGAAAGCCCGACAGACAGAGTTACTTTCGCATTTATAATATTACTAGAAGTGCCCCGCGGCTTCGCTTGCGTTAAAGACTTCTTTTATTTACTAAAAACTTTTATTCTGTAAAAACCTTTCTAACACAAAAGACATCAAAGAAGTAAAAGCCAAATCGGCTCACCCGTTTTCAAGTTATTGCGTGACTAAGGGAAATAATGATTCATATTTATAAAACCCGAAAAACCAGACTTTTTTTACCAACCCCTTGCAGAAATCCTGCAACACGTATTTACTTATTTATTTACAGAAGTACTAAGTAAGTCTATAAGTTTATATATTCTTAGCGACTAGAAGTGAAAAAGGCTAAAAAAATAAACACTATCACAATACCCACAGCTATATAATGCCACAGAACCTCAACATAATAACAATTACATAAGGTGTCTAAACTAACAACATAACCACGACGTCCGCACAGTACGACGGCCACACGAAGACTGAGTGTGATACCCGCTCGCTGTCCGCTTTTATACTATCGATCCCAGTCGCAGCGTGAGGGTAGTTGGAAATCTTCTAACACGGCCTCTCCTGACAGCGGGACGTCCTCGACCGCTTCGTCAGCCACCTGGTTTCCAGCATCTGCACCTGCACCGATTTGCACAACCTATCGTGGCATCACGCGCGTAACCGCACAGTGGCGCGATCAGCAACTGCAGGTCAAGCTCGGTGCAGAGTTCAGCACCATGCATGTCCTCGAGAAGTAGCGCAACCGACGACAGCATCGCGCTGCCCTGCATAGAGCTCAGCATGCGAGCGCCAGCGCGCAATGAGCACGCACAGCTTGGCGCGTACTCGCGCAGTGGCGCGACTGTCACGTTGCGGGGAGCGCTCACCAGCACACCTCACACGGCGTGCAGTCGCGCTGCGGGGAGCGCGCACCAGCACGCTTCGGACGGTGCGCAGTGACGCTGCGGGGAGCACGCACCAGCACGCCTCGGACGGCGCGCAGTCGCGCTGCAGGGAGCGCGCACTAGCACGCCTCGGACGGCGCGCAGTCGCGCTGCAGGGAGCGCGCACCAGCACGCCTAGGATGGCGCGCAGTCGCACCACAATGTCGGGGTACGAGTACTACAATGTCGGGGTACGAGTACCAAAATGTAGGGGTACGAGTACCAAAATGTCGGGGTACGAGTACCACAATGTCGGGGTACGAGTACCACAATGTCGGGGTACGAGATTGCCACAATGTCGGGGCTGCGAGTACCACAATGTCGGGGTACAAAA
Organism: Cabera pusaria; assembly: GCA_954871355.1. Taxonomy (NCBI): domain Eukaryota; kingdom Metazoa; phylum Arthropoda; class Insecta; order Lepidoptera; family Geometridae; genus Cabera; species Cabera pusaria. Next base: position 22,436,342 of record OX940887.1, read on the forward strand.
TAACTACTCATAATAAACACTCAATAGTCACAATACAAATTACAAAATAAACACTGAAAATAGTTACAATGTCGGGACAACTTAAGTAACAAGTTGCCACAATGTCGGTGCACAGAATAGCCGCAATGTCGGGGCTATTAAAATGGCTCACCAGTGTTGAATAACGCTTCGCAAATAATAGATATAAAATTTAACTAAAATACAGTTTGCATCATAAGTAGTAAGTAACTTGCTTACTGTTTCTATCACTTCATCTTTAGCTTGCCGCTGTAAGTCTTATATTTCACCAGATTCAAGTTTCCTACGTTCGGCCCAAACTGACCATCGAAACAACGCCATCAGTTTACTGCCAGAACTTAACTGCTCATGTCATGAAGTACTCACAACAATACCGCAAAGACGAACAATATATCAAGATTTCGAAGTAACTTAACTTTTTTTTACTTAACTTCTTATTGTACACCAAACCATGTACGTTGATAGGTAGCACACTCTCAATTTAGCTAAATTCCGTTAGTCTGCTGATCAACCAACATCATAGACTTTACAACGATTTTTAATCGCAGAAAATAAGGGAAACAAATTTATAACATCATACAAAGTAATAACAATGACGCCCTGTGGGTGTAACAGCAAATACAAATGTTAACACGACCTATTATTGGTTGTCGCACGATGATTTGACTACGCTTTTGCGTTTCTAGGTAGACAATTACTCGTATCTAAATCTCTTGGGCTTGCCCAATTATTTAACACAGTCAACCTCTTCGCATAGTCGATTAACGAAACAAAAGTAACATTGTAATCATACCTGTATCCACACCAACAATACTTGAATAATCCTGTCCGCCGCGTTTACTTGCCAACGGGCATTATCAGCTATTGCTCGGAGTAGCACACAAAACAGCTCACAACTACAGAGAAATCAAATTGTTATAAGCAACGGCAATTACACGTGGCGTTTCGTATTCGGACGCAGTGGTAAACACTACCAGATGAGAACCCTAGCAAACTACCCTTTATTGCAATAAATAATCGACGAAATTACTTTTCCGAAGTATTTCTTTTATCTTTAAGAAATATCACATACCCTGAATAGACAAACGTCTAATTTACACTTCAACTGACAAATAGTATTAACGAAAAACCAGATCTCAGTATCACTTTGATTCAAAAATATTGTTCCACCTTAATTTATTCAAAACTGTTACTTTGAATAGATCAAGGCAAATATCAGAGACGGCTTATACGCGTGAAGTGCACGTGGACCTATCCCACTTCTGATCTTAGCGACCAGAAGTGAAAAAGGCTAAAAAAATAAACACTATCACAATACCCACAGCTATATAATGCCACAAAACCTCAACATAATAACAATTACATAAGGTGTCTAAGCTAACAACATAACCACGACGTCCGCACAGTACGACGGCCACACGAAGACTGAGTGTGATACCCGCTCGCTGTCCGCTTTTATACTATCGATCCCAGTCGCAGCGTGAGGGTAGTTGGAAATCTTCTAACAATATATATAATTAAAAATAATAAGTAATACCGGGGGGAATTATTAGAAAATCCTTTCTATGCGGATACCTACTTCAAAATAACTATCTGCATGCCAAATTTCAGCGTAATCCGAAACAATATTGATTTCAGACTTTGTTACCCCACTTCCATCTTTTAGGAGTGGCATTTTGAGAAAGCCTGAAACACGTACTTATTTATTTACTGAAGTACTTGTGCGAAGTTACGAATAGAAAAGACTTTCTTATCTTGTTGCTCCATACAAACTTTGAACCCCCTTTCCATCCCCTTCAGGGGTGAATTTTGGAAAATTCTTTTTTAATAGATACTAACGTCATAATAACTATCTGCATGCCAAATTTCAGCGCAATCCAAAACAATATTGGTTTTCACACTTTGTCACCCCATTTCACCCTCTCAGGGGTTGAATTTCAAAAAAGCCTGAAACGCGTATTTACTTTTTTTTTTACTAAAACACTTGTGTGAAGTTTCGAATAGAAATTAATATCTAATCTTGTTTCTTCATACAAACTTTGAACCCCCCATTTCATCCCCTAAAGGAGTGAATTTTGGAAAATCTTTTTTTAGTACACCCTTACACGTATTAATACCCTCCAAGTTTCAAGTCTCTACAACCAGCAGTTTAGGCTGTGCGTTGTCTATCAGTCAGTCAGTCAGTCAGTCAGTATGTCAGGACAAAGATTCTTATAGTATTAGAAGAAGAAGATATGTAGTAAGGATTAGTAAGGATTTCTTACTCAGTAGTACTCAGTACTACTCTTGTATTATAATAGATAGGAACAGGAACATCTTACTGTACTACATTACCTTGAGACTTAAGATATTAATTTATTTATATTCCATACATAAAATCATAACAGCTGCTTACCCAAACTGATGCTATTGGTACTCTTAATTGTAACTTAAAAATATTACTTTTACACTAAACTTAACTTATGATATTTGATTAGAAAGTCTCACATGCCCTGCTAAGTTATTTAGTTGTTTTATTTTGTTATTTGTTCCCTACCACTAACAAAATACTTATTGAATGTAGAAATAGTTATTTACTTAAAGAATTTAGACTCGCAGTAGGTAGGTAGTAGGTACCGCCTTCAAAATCCTGGCAAACTTTGGTGAGAGGGACAGTTAATTTGATGGAATACGTTTAGATGTTTCCTGTAGCACAGGTGTAATATAGTGTGTCATTCATGCCTGATTTGTGTCCAAATATATCAATATATTCCGATAAAACAAGTAATCATAGTGCGAACATTGTCAAAAATATATAGAAAAGGTGTTAAGTACTATATTATATTTAATTATTTATAATTAAGATAGTTTAAAAACTAAAACAACCGACTTCAATGCCTCGCGAGTCAATTTCATTAGCAAGTTTGAGACCTTTATAGTCATATCTCTGGATACACTTATCAGATCTCGATGAAATTACAATGGGACCACTTCAGAAACGTACCCTATCGATTACAAAAAGAATCATTTGAATAGGTTCACAATTGGCGGAGTAATCGCGTAACATACACATAAAAAAAAAAAGAAACATACAGACGAATTGAGAACCTCCTTCTTTTTGGAAGTCGGTTGAAAACTGCTTTACATTCACGGGTTCGGATATCGAAATTACTCCGAAACGTTTCGGGGATTTTTTATTTCCTTTTGCCTATAACAACTGACTTATTTTTGTAGAATTTAAGTAGACAGTGTAGACACCTAAATTGTTTTGAATGTTTTTAGAATAACAATCTTTAATATAAGTAAAATTCATCACCACCATTATGCGACAGTTAGTTTATGCTCGCAGATTAGCGGCTACATCGGGTCAGTATAAACTGTATTGCATTATAGTGGAGTAGGGTATAAGGTACTTTTAAGGTACGCAAAGTCACGCGGTGCGTCTAGTACCTATTCCTATTATGTTATGTAAATATTACATATTTCATTAGATACGTCGGAGACTATAACGGAAAGATGTTGCATGTGTAGTTAGTGTTCCGCTTTCGGAGAGTTATTGTAAATAATTGTCGTGACGAAAAACTAAGTAGTTATTCTGTCTTGGAACACAATGCGCTTTATTACCTTACGTAAAGCGCGAGCCTAGAAGCTACGTACTTACATGTTACTATTTTTTTGTCTTAGAACCAGTTTCACCGGACCTGATAATAAGGTTTCGAATGGATAGTCTGATTCATGCAAGATAAAAGTTGTTAACACTCTGACAGATAAGTTCCCTAATGACCAGTTTTACCGATTCCAGATAGGGCTATCAGAGAAGCTATTAGAGAAGGTAAGTGTATCTCACAGATGAACTCGTATCTATCTAGTACACTGTTACGTTACCTACCTAAGTATTACAAGACGTTTATCTCAGATCTACAAAAATAATCTAAACAACAACTATCCTATTGTTTATTTTTACACTCGTCTCCATAATTTTATTATAGTCTGGCCATTACTGCTGTACACTCCCTGAGGTATGCGCCCGGCGAGACGGGGGGGACGCGCGGTATGCGCGCGGCGAGACGGGGGGGACGCGCTCCGTCAGCCTTTTTTTCCCGGCTCCCTCCTCGCCGCGCATACCTCAGGGGGAGTGTACAGCAGTTATGGCCAGACTATAGGAGAGTTTTTAATTATATAAGTTTTCAGTGTTAGTAATATTGCTTGCTTTGTTGAGTGAATTTGTAAGAAAATACCGACACAATGTTTTAAGTAAAATTTAGTACAGACGGAGAAAAAATCTTTAAAAAAAACATTTAATATACTAACTATACAACTAAATAAAATCGGCCAAGTCGAGTTGGACTCCTTTACTTGTGCTGTAAGACCTTGCTTTTAACCAAAATTGACAATTCCAGGTCAACCGGAAGTATCCTATAGGTTTTGGGTCTAAAACCTATAGGGTACTTCCCGTTGTAGTAGAATCATGAAATTTAGCAAGAATCAAGGAAAAATTCCAAAAAATAAAAAAAAGTTGAAAAATAAAGGGTGTCCTATCCTACCTAAGGGGTATCTTAATTGGCATAATTATGTATGTATGGGGACACCCTTTAATTTTCAACTTTTTTTTATTTTTTGGAATTTTTCCTTTATTTGTGCTGTAAAACCTTGATTCTTGCTAAATTTCATGATTCCACGACAACGGGAAGTACCCTATAGGTTTTCGACCCAAAACCTATAGGGTACTTCCGGTTGACCTGGAATTGTCAATTTTGGTTAAAAGCAAGGTCTTACAGCACAAGTAAAGGAAAAATTCCGAGAAATAAAAAAAATTACAATTAAGGTAAATTTTGGTACTTACAAGTTTTCGTGAAAATCTAAATTTGCCCATATATTTTTATCGTGTTGACTCAGGACCTTGATGTTTATTCACCTAATAGGGATTATAGATTTCAGTATCTGGTATAAATTTCAACTTGCTAGATCCACCCGTTCCTGAGAAAATCGGTGGTGACACACGGACAGACAGACAGACAGACAGACAGACAGAAAGACGGACAGACAGACGGACAGACGCACAAGAAAGTGATCTTATAAGGGTTCGTTTTTTACCTTTTGAGGTACGGAAACCTAAAAATAGGGGAACATACATATGAAGGCTCAACAGATGCGCACTAAGGCCTTTTATCACACCTCTTTGGATCCAGGGTCAATGAATCCACCCTATAATGTGTTATTGCAAAACGAATGTACTGCCTTCATAAGCACAACAGTACTTACTGATTTATTTATTCGATATTATCGCATAAATCGCATTTCACGACCGACAGAAAGTTTGTAATTCAATCAATAGCGCTCTTTACAGCGATTAGTGAAGCGTATTGCGCCCGCGCTCGGCAAAAGTGAAATTAATTGCAGCTTTGCCACACCGGCTTATAGAGATTTCACTGCAGGGCGAATTAGTAGGTTATTGTTCCTCTGAGACTTTCTTGATGGTCAGAAGGTAATACTATGTTTCGGTTGTATAGGCTTTCTAGGAAAGATTTGGGCTGTGGTACCTATGGAGTAGACTTTTACTTATTATAGATTCATGAAAGTTTTTTCCAACATTGATTCGATGTCATCAAAAATACCTATGTTTTTAGCACAAGTAAAATTCACCATTATACACATTATTTGTAAGACTTCTAAAAAATATTTAGAGCCAGTTTCATCGGTTTCTAATAAATTATTATATTTCAGAACTAACATAATATAAACATTGTAAAAATCTGCTAGACAAAGTATCACTTATCGAGGACGAAGAAACTATTAGGGCCTAAAAGGCTAGCTTTTTTACAAGCTTTATCTCTACTTCACGGCAAATTTATTTGTCCGTCACAAATCTTGCAAATTAAATTTAATCCACTTCCCGGTAACCAATTGAGCTGAAATTTTGCATACATGTGTATGCAACGCATGCAAAAAGTACGCATGACAATGCAATATTATGATGACATGGCGCTGATCTGAAGATGGAGCTGGAAGGTGGCCAAAGGAACTCCTAAACTACATATGTTATACTCGTCGTGATTGGGCTCGTTGGATTTGTCTAAACTTACTCTGGTCCTAGGTTATGTAAAAGCTTGTGTTTAAAAAGGTTTTTTAAATATTACTTGTTTACAAGCTATATAAAGCTAGATAAAGCTATCTCTACTTCACAGCGAATTTGTCCGTCACAAATCTTGCGATTGATTAGAGCGACTTCTAGGGGTTCGATTGAGCTGAAATTTTGCATACATGTGTAAATCGCGTGACAATACAATATCATGATGACATGGTGATGATCTGATGATGAAGCTGGAAGGTGGCTAAAGGAACTCCTAAACTAAACATGTTATACCTGTCGTGTTTGGGCTCGTTGGATTTGTCTTGACTTACTCTGGTCCTAGGTTATGTATAAGCTCGTGTTTAAAAAGGTTTTTTTTTTAATATTACTTGTTATTGTTTTGATATTGTGCAGGTTAATAACTACATCAACATGAAATAGTAATTTAAACTATAAATTTTTATGCCAATTCCGCTAGAACTTTAAAATATTAAGACATTAACTAGCTGATCAATACCCGCGACTTCGTTCACATACCTACACCAAGAATTTAATCACTGTAAAACTTTATCAATCACTACTTGTGTGATCTGAGTTATTCAGGTTATGTGTAAGAATCATGATTTTATTTTCACAAAAAGTAGCCTATATTCAACCTCATGCTGTAAAGTAAATGATGATGATGATCCGATCTTACTTAAATCAGTAAGATCGGATCATCCGTTTAGGCGTGATTAGGTAAGTAACAAACAGACAGAGTGACAGACACAGAGTTACAAACGTTTGTTTAATATTAGTCTGGATATAAAAGCGATAAATAGTATATTTCATTACAAGTGCGGAAAGGTTGTCATTGCAAAGAGTTCCCGGAACAAGTTGCAATGACGGTTCCGCACGTGTACTGAACTGACTGACTATTTTTAATACAGTTGCGAAAAACTGAAGCAATTTAATAAAATAATAAAAACACAATAAACTCAACTAACTTAACATTTCTCTCCACGCAATAAATTCGGCGTATGTAGATATGTAGCGACTTTTTGACTTTTCCGGTAAAATGTTCTCCGAAGCATTTTGTGCAATTATACTGAGTTCCGGTTGTCTTAATTCAAAAAAACTAGGGTCAAAATTACTCATTTTGTGCAACAAACAACTAAACTCGAAAAGAAAATTTCTGAAAAATGGCGCCAACCGTAGAATATAAGCAGAGTTCTTCACCCATTCTGGTAGACACTTTGAATATTGACAAGTAAATAAATCAAAGGGTAGGCAAAGGGAACTATGCCCATACAGCCAAGTCTTCAGTAGAATTTTTTTATCGATATGAATTGAAAATGAAATTTAATGAGATGAAATGAAATGAAACTTAACCTAACTCATTCAATCAAATCATTAAATCTGATATTGAAATAAATTAGTAGCTTCTTTTTAGAAATATACGTATTTGCATGAATCATAAAAACTTCTATGAATTTTTTTAGTAAAAACTTCATGGTTGGTTTTTCTTTTTAATAGTCATTATTTTGACAGTTGGGAAAGAGAGCGCACGAGTTCGGGAAAGGTAAAAAAAAAGCACGAGTACAGTGCCACAAGTATAACTTGGCGGTGGTGATTTTTGGAACTAATTCTTTTAATTGAAACTGTGAGTTTGACGTTTGAGAGATTACCGCGACATTATTGTTGATAAATCTGCTACATTAAAATAGTTCAATAATGCCAAAAGTAATTAAAAGTGGTTTAAGAGAAACTGTTATCAAAGTACAAAGTAAAAGCACAGTGGCGCACAGGCACGCCAAGTTATACTTGCCGGACTGTATGTAATAGCCCACATCTCGAACGCTATACGTCCCTGCAATACGCCACTTTTTGAGCAGCTGTATTAAAAATGTCTTTTAGGGTTATGTTTTTTGAGTGTATGTATGTATGTATATTTCTTTGGCAAGCCCTAGGGCCTAAACGGCTTGTCGTATTTTTATGAGAGTGGTGTCAATAGATTTACCGAGTGACACTGGGTACATCAAAATAAAAAAAAATAACAAAATCAAGGATTTTTGGCGCCAAAAAGTAATCTCAAATAACGAAATGAACATTTACAAAATACATCGAGTATAGTATCAAAATAGAGATTTTTTAACCGTTAAAATTACATATTATATATATGTAACTTATAGGTTTTATTGGAGTTTGGAATAGTTTCATCACAAATCGCGCAGTCTCAGTCGGGTTTTTTGTTACATGTAATATATTGCTTTCCATCAATAAAGCATGAATTTATTACGAATACAGAAATATATGACAGTAATAAAATCCACTGCAGTATATTCGACGCCAATCATGGAAGAGATGTAACAACAGTTTTATTGGAGCTCAGTTTTCATCGTCACTAGATAAGAGAATAAAGCCGTTCTAAAGTTTTAACTGGCAGTGGGCCAGCACGAACACAAGAGTTGGTTGGTACTTATACATTTTAATTGTCTAACATGCACCATTTAACTACGTTAAAACCATAACCAACGGCCTAGGCACTGAAATTTGGAACGGAGGTAAAATATGGTCATAGGTAAATATTGTTTTTAATAAATATTTTTTAAGATAACATTGGTGATTATTTTTTTCTGACAAGCTAGCGTTTGAACACTATCTCGCCTGGTGGTAAGCGATGATGTGGTCGGAGATGGTGAACACGCTAGGCTGAAAATTAGCTGATTCTCAAGGGCTATGATGCTGGAACACCGTAAGGTTTTGGCACAAGATTTTCGCCTCGATCAGAATTTGTAAGCTTCTTTTTTAGCTAGTAAAATTCAACATCGATTTATGCTCGTACCACAGGAAGACGCTCGCCCATGAATGCAATATCCATTGGTGATCCATTGGTCCACTGATAGGATTTGAACTGGCAACCTCCGGGTTCGCAATCAATCACGGCATTTATTTATTACTAGCAGCTCGCCCCGGCTTCGCACGGGCAAAACATATATGCCTACAAAATTTGCATCAGTTTGTTGCATCAAATATAAAAAATTAACATATTTAACAATCATCGTCATATTTCAACCAATTTACACAAAACCTTAACGAATTATGCACCTAAACCTTCCTCATAAACACTCTGGCTATTGGTGAAAACCGCATGATAATCCGTTCAGTAGCTATTGAGATTATTGCGAACAGACTGACAGACGCAGTGATGGACTTTGTTTTATTATACTTACGTAGTGATATTGGACGGCCCTTTGGCGTAAAGGATAGTTACCCTGATTCTGACCCGACGGTCGTTGGTTCTAATCCTAGCTATATACCTACCAATGAAAGTTTTATGTGCATTCATGAATCATGGGTTTTCGTACAGAGGTAGTGGGATCATGAAATCAAAATCAATCAAATCATGGGATCAAAGAAGGGGTATTATACGTTTAACGTGTGTATCTGTGTCTGTATGTAGCATCTTAGCACCCAACCAGATGAACCGATTTTGATTTTATTATTGATATATTTTTTTTGTTTGATAGATATCTTCATCGAGAGTGTTCTTAGCTTTGATTCATGAAAATTCGTTCAATCATTATAAAACTATGAGCTTTTTTCTAGTTAATTGCGCTATAAAATCAACTTTCATAGGTATGATCAATTCGAAAATCTTCTTCTTCAACGATATTGTAAGAACATGGAAGCATTGACCTGATGCTGGGACATCTCCTGTACTCTACAGAATACTCAAATCCACACCAACTTACAGCTCAGATTTTAAATGTCGTGTTTAGAATCATTAGAATGCTTATATTGAAAAGATTATACATAGCTCAGTCGGGGTGGTTTATATACAGTGTGGAAATTAAACTCAGGCCCTGGAGGGAAACTACTTTAAATCCTTAAGCTAGCTCATTTTACTTAAAGGAGACATTCCTTTATATTTGAAAAGAAACAAATCTGCATTAAAAGATTTTTTTAAACTCGCTTGCTTCGCCCGGGACTCGAACCAACTAAAATTAAAAAAAAGAAACACTCTTTATTTTATTATACTAATCGGTAGTATTAATATTCAGGATAAAGTTTCTCTAAAAAATGTTTGGTTACTGTTCACTTTTAACAAGTAAAAGACACGTAACAGTTCTGTTATCTCTCCAACACTCAAAGACTTCGTATGAAGTAGACGCTTGCTAATTTATCGTTAAGTACCTTGTTGAAATCTTCGATAAGAAAATTGTTCAATGGTGGTAATACCTCTATGCACATTTCCTTCTTACATGATCCGAGGCGTTCAGTGGAGAAGTTTAAAAATGGAACGTTTGACTTTGTTTGCAATGCGGGACAATAATTTTAAAATTCGAACGATTTTTATCAACAGATTTTATTTAAGTAGTGTTGCTTTCCTTACGTAATTAAATTATTATTATTATTTATTTTTATTTTAAAGACCTAATGTTTGTTAGAGAAACTTTATCCTGAATATTAATACTACCGATTAGTATATTAAAATAAAGAGTGTCTATTTTTTAAAATTTTAGTTGGTTCGAGTCCCGGGCGAAGCGAGCGAGTTTTAAAAAAATCTTTTAATGCAGATTTGTTTCTTTTCAAAAATAAAGGAATGTCTCCTTTAAGTAAAATGAGCTAGCTTAAGGATTTAAAGTAGTTTCCCTCCAGGGCCTGAGTTTAATTTCCACACTGTATAGATCATAACTATATTATACATTAGAATTTTATACAGTAAAAATATATTATTATACTATATTGACTTCAAATTGATTGTGATCGGTGGGGATCTACAGCATCGCTAAGCTTATAATAATATTTTCTTTGTACCTATGACCTAATCTGTGGTTTCGATGCAGATATTTTATTAATTTTGCGATGCGTGTATGTGAAATCTGTGATATCTTCTAGACTTTTCATTTGAATTATATACTGTAAAGGACAATTTTAATCTATAATATGTGGCCAATTATTTGGGATAATTATTTGGATAAGGATTAATACTATATACTTGAAAATAGCCTTGGAAGTTATGTAATATTTTTTAACAAAAAATTAAAGATTAAAATGGTTACTGTGAGTCAACCTTAACAGATAGACATATGCCGTCGCGGATTTTTTTGTAGGTCTTATTTAGTTGTACAACTCTTCCATAGAAAATATTCTTCCATCTATTTTCAATTGAGCAGTGTTCGTAAGAAACGTGTTTTTTCGACCGTTTTTTAGTCGACTTATGTTGCAAATTAGGTCTCCACGAATGTACCTTTGATTTAAACGGGATAATATATAGCCTATTTTCATTCCAAAAGTTCATTCTATGTATTAGTGAAATAATTTTTTGAATCGGTCCAGTAGTTTTTGAGCCTATTCATTACAAACATACAAAAATACAAAAATAAAAATGTTCTCTCTTTATAATATTATTAGTATATATTAGTATAGACTACAAAAATACAAAAATGTCAATATAAATATAATAGGATCGTTTAAAAAACTAAAACAACCGACTTCAAATACCGCGGTAATAATTAAAACATAAAAAAAATTATATTATATTGTCGAATTGAGAAACGTATTTTTATTGAAGTCGGTTAACAAAGACAGAAAGCAATGTATATGTAGATTCGTCACTTTCTTTTTGTTATTTAGGATAGTCAAAACACACTTTTACAAAACATATGTTTAACTGTGGTCAAGCGTTAGACTTATATCTCTCCTGACTATGTGACGACGATCTAATACACTTGCTAGAAAATACCTATCCATTCTCTCGTAGTACTCTGGTTTCCGCTACTGAGTTTGAGAGTAACAAGAACTATAAAGTGCAAACAGTCACGGTCATCTTGTGGCGTAGCCAAGTCGTACGTCGTACGTTTACCTAATAGCACCGAATGTGCCGTAAGCGTCACGTCCTACAAACTTTCAAGTTGTAATCTCGGCCAAGTATAGCGACGCAGTAACGGACCTTGTGAGCATGCAGTATTACGTATCATTATGGATATGAACGTAGAATGTTCACAAATCGGTCAAGCGCCACATAATACGCAAAACAAACGAATAACAAGCAACAAAAAAAATGTTTGGTATTAGTTTTTAAGAAGATCACTATATTATTGTTACTATACATATCATAATATGGTTAGCTAATTTCCAGAATGATACCAGCAAATTTAGAACATAAATTGAGATAGTTACCTACGTTATTTGGACACTAAAGTCGGTTGTTCAGCGCCCTATTTCACTATCGTATCAAATAAACACACTTTAAACAGCATCCTTGCTTAAAACGGACAATAAAGTGATCCTAGATATTATTATTATCCTATTAAATATAACCCTATTACACTCTCATTAAGACACCTATCAAACAAAAACAACTAAATCCCAATTGGTTCATCCGTTTCGACGCTAAGATCATGCCACAGATAGATACACAGATACACACGTCAAACTTATACCAAGTTATTAGGTCATTGTTAAGTTAAGTCATTGTTATTACATTCTAAGATTTTTATCATTTCTTTAACTGTATCACTAAGTTCTCTATGAATAAAAAAATAAACTGGCCAAGTGCAAGTCGGACTCGCACTCGTAGGGTTCCACTCAGTACACACACACTACAGTATTTTATAAGATCGAGCAAAAAATACCACTATCCTTTTTCGCCAGCAAAAATTAATAATTAATAAACATTTTATTTCTTATAACGCCATCTAACGTCTAACAAAGGTGTTAGGGATTTTTACATTTTAATATAACGCCATCTATGGGACGTTTACCTAACTAAGCGTACATAGATGGCGTGAAATGCTACAAAAAACAGGTTTCTTGTATGGGGACCCTCTATTATTTTTAAATTTATTCTGTTTTTAGTATCTGTTGTTATAACGGCAATAGAAATACATCATCTGTGAAAATTTCGACTGTCCAACTATCACGGTTCATGAGATACAGCCTGGTGACAGACGGACAGACAGACAGACAGACGGACAGCGGAGTCTTAGTAATAGGGTCCCGTTTACCCTTTGGGTACGGAACCCTAAAAATAACATTTAGTTAGCCATATTTTATTTATTTTGTTCTATACCTCCAAAATTGGGTATTTTTCCAAATATTACTAATTTCCAAATATCTCGTAAACTATTTATTTTCGGCCTACATTGGGGGGTCTAAGTATGTCGCATTTTACCCCCTCTATCTGCTCCTGTCGGGAATACGTCAAATTACCAATAATCCTGTATAAAAATTACCTACTTGGATATATAGACTTTGGTTTCTGCAAAAGTGATAAAATATGTGTAAAGTGATAAAACTCTATTAACAGCACGTTGTTGATGGTAGACGACGCGATGGTGAATAAAGATCGCAGATAAAGTTGGTAGTTCATTCGCCGGACGCTTTCGTACCTACATCGGGAGTGCGCGTGTCCAACCCTATCGGCTGATGTTATCGCGTTATTTATAGAAGAGCTAACGAGGCACACCATGTCGGCCGTCTGCAGATACAGCGCATAGATACACCACAGACGTTTCAAGTATCAACCAATGACACACGACCATCCCGTCGGGCCATCTACCTAGCGAATAAAACAATTTACAACACAAATCCTAGCACAATGTAGCCGCGTGCCTGACAAAATTCGCACTTCCTGAGTTGCTAAAAACCAAACAAAGAATTGCTCTTTTTAAAATTATATCGCTCTTTTTCTACAAGCTGGAACTGTGACAGACACCACAATTGATGGAAAGTTAAGCGAAGGCGAGGCAGACAATGTAAACACAATGGGACAAAATAGTAGCATGACTCGAAAGTTGCCAACCTTAGCGCGTTGGTACTTTTATTTACACAACACTTTTATACCCTAATTGTGTCAAAAACTTGGAATAAATCATTGTATTTTCTTGTTTCACGCTTTCTGAATGAATATGTCCACACAGGATCAGGTATGTAAAAATAAATGGTACAGAAAATAGATTATTTTTCAAAATCACAATAAATAAGGGTTAGTAAAGTATATTCGTATGGATAAGAATGGTCTTTTGTATTATAGCTAGGTATATTTATGTAGTTATTTAGATAACAACTAGTTTCTGCTAATGTTACATATTATATCTATCTACTACCTTGTTTCGTACTGTGTTAAATGCATAATTATCTTCATTAGTTAATGACGTCATGATTATATTTATTTCTTGCTATGGGATACGATTTTGTAATTAATTAGAATCCCAGAAGTTTGTTAAGTATCGGTGGCTCTCGACCCCATAGAATACTGGTAGAGTTTATGCTAGTAATGCTTGTCACTGTAACATGTTCACATGACAAAACACATAGGCTGGTAGGTCGGCCGAGGTCGCTAGGCGGGAAGTGGGAAGCCAGGAGGAAGCGAGAGTGGAGGTGAAGGATCTGGTCCTCAGTGAGTGTGATGTTTCAGTGCGGCTATCTCGAGGGGCTGCGCTCATCACTCGGTGGCTGGACGCAGAAAGTTAAATCATGGTACTGGGGACGACCTCTAGTAAGTGGCCCGGTCTGTCGCCGCCGGAGCGACCGGCGAACTGTCCTAGCACATTGACAATTCTTACATTTGCACGAAATTAATCAGAAACGTTGAAATTTTTATTGGAAGTTCTCGCTTCGAAAACAAAACGATTGCTTGGTGTTAGTCAATTTTATTTACTTATTGTATGTTTTCACTTCTATTATCGTTGCACATCATTTCGGTGTTTGATTTTATTGCCTAACATTTTATTGACTCATCAGTTTATTTGATAGTAGATGCACTTATCAGTGATTTGATTTCTCATTCCGGTTATCATTAGCCTGTAGAGGTATTTATATTGTCTTGAATGGTTCGAGCTGACGTGCTGCATGACCGATTTAGTCAGAATCTTCCATTAATATCACTAGCCAATCCAAATTTGTTTACCTACTACGTGCATCTGAATCGGATGTAACATTTGATCAATTAAACTTCAAGTACGTTATTATTTTGAAAAAGATGCATGGTGGCGTAATGCATTGGTAATCTAAATGCGTTCTTATAATTTAACTTTATGTTTCGAAGTCGCTTCGTAGGGACGTTTCGTTACATTGATTTTGCTTCATATGCCGTAATATTTTCGTTCTCAGGTGTACCACCGTAGTTAGGTAATCGGGATATGAACTGACTCTTTTCATGATAACATTGTGACACTTGTAAAATAAACCACTTCGAAACCACGCCACCGAGTGATCGAACCGCATGAATCCAAGCCTCCAGCACACATCTCACTTACAGCTTCTCAATACATTCGAAGTATACAAATCACTCTACATGTATGTAACTGAGAGGCATAAGGTCGTAAGTCAGTATTCCGCGAGGTTCCCAGATGGCCTGGAGTCGGGACAGACATCGACGGTCGGAGTTACCGCCCTCTGCCGCCCAGCTACACTACTCCTCAATATACCTACTTAGAGCACTTGTACTTAGAGGCTAACTTGAATTTGCTGTTATTAGCATCGTAGAGTTACAGTTCTTAGTGTGGATGTGGTAAAATTAGTCTTTAGGTTTTAGGAGTTAATGAGTTTATGTATTTTGTATCATCGTGTACATATTTAAAAATCGAATGAGATTTGTATTTTCTCGTAAAAGTGTAAGTGACAGCGGATTATGTTTTGCAGGAGTTAGCGCACAAATTGTCACGGAGTTTTGATATGAAAGAAGAAGGTGGTGCGTTGCTAGAAGACCGCGGAGGTATCCGGCGGCATCAGTCCATGCAGAGGTTGCAGCACGACCACACGATGGACGAGGGTCGGGCGGCGCGCGTCGTGCCTGACCACCATGGCAACTTGCACATTACCGTCAAGAAAACTAAACCCATATTGGGCATCGCGATAGAAGGCGGCGCCAATACGAAACATCCTTTGCCGAGGATAATCAATATCCACGTAAGTGTAAACAAAATTGAAGAAAAAATATCAGATATCCAACAGGTTAATCACGGAGGCGTAATAATCTTTCTACGGAGTGTCCAAAGTAATTACGCCTTTACGAAACGCGTCGGCAAAGGTTGGCAACGATCCCTGGACCGATTAGCACTAAAAGGCGAGCCTAGTTTACACCACAGTCCCTTATAAGGGCGAGATAATTGCATGCCTCTATCGTATTATCCCACAAAGGGTCCCAATGTCAAACTTCTACTCCGACCATTCTATCTGTTTAGGGCTATAAAAGCATTGTACTGTTTAAATGAGATTCCGTATACAATTGGGTGAAATCTGTTAAGTTAATTAAGTTGCGATACTAGGAACGTGTCATTTAAAGGTGTCATGCTATAAAGTTATTGGGAGGAGTACCGAGAATACTAATCTTTTGGAATTTCATTAATTTGATTCGGGTGCTTAAGGCATTGTTCATCACACTTGTGTTAACTAAAAAAAGCCATCAGTTCGGCTGTAAAAACTAATTACTTACTAAACTGTAGGAATAAATAACTATCAATCTGTAATTTAACGGAGATTTTCCGTGTCTTCTCATATAAAACAGTCAACATTCTCTTACTTTCGAAAGTGGAAATTTCTTTGGGTAATTTGTCGTAGAAAACTTATAAATAATAAATAAATTGATATATATTTTCATATATCTGATACGCTAGCGAATGACCACTATCACTTGTGGTAAGCGATGATGTGATCGAATGATCTGACTTTCTCATAATAATAGAAATCGCCTTTCGACCAAAACACATACATTTTGTTTGTCTTTTGAAAAACTGGTAAATGTTCGTATCGCCATAATCGGGGATTCAATTCACTTTCATTATTCCTGGGTGATGCTAAAGGGTGACGCTAGTGAATAATTTCGGCAATGACTCGTATCTCCTATTGACAATTGACAAGACTTGTTGCCGATATGTTTGCCGAGTTCCAGAATGTAATGTTCCATGTGACATAAGATTTATTGCACTAAAGTCGGTGGTCCAGTCCAGGGGGTCTCTACATTGATAGCGATGCGTCTTGTCATCACAATCGTCTGCTTGAATGAGATGCAGCTAGACATTTGTTATCTGCATCTCTTTTCGCATTAACGTTTATCGCTCGAAATTAATCGCAATACATCCAGAGCCTACATGAATAGCGATGAATTTCGACCGATGATTGTCGTTATGAACAGAGATGGAAGTATTGAACTGTCTAGCTGTATATCCCTCTACTAGACGTTTGCGATGACAGGACACGTCGATATAAATGTAGAGACTTCCACCACAGAGCTGCAGTTGTCAGCTCTCACTTGTCAGTAGGTACAATACCATGTCTAAACAAGGTGATATCGTAGACAAGTGTATGACTGTCATTTCATGTCATGTGAATTTACAGGATTAGGGCGGTGACGTGAAATATTCTAGCAATCTATAGTATAGCATGACATAGTATCTATCAGAGGCAGGCGTCATTCAACCATAAAAAAATTGCACTTACCATTATTTAACGCAAAAACGCAATAGTGTTTGCTTACCACTATCACGCAAAAAATTTTAAAACACTGTAGAGTCTTACACCGATAATCTTAAAAAGAATTTTACCATAAATTCCAGGAGCACGGTGCAGCTTATGAAGCGGGTGGACTAGAGGTGGGGCAGTTGATCCTGGCGGTGGATGGTCACAGGGTAGAGGGGCTGCAGCATCAGGACGTGGCTCGTCTCATCGCAGAATCCTTTGCACAGAGGGACAAACCGGTACGCCTACTGAGAACACTGATATAAAATGTTACTGATCTCTGAAATGTTCTTTGATTTTTCATCGATTGAAGTACTGCCACATGTACTGCTGTCGCATTCCAAATTCATAAACATACTGATCGACAGGGTTATTCTCAATCATTCGAAAGCGAAACTGCCTTTACTTCGACTTTGATCTTTGCAATCCACAAAGCTCCGATCGGATACTTTGGATATTTCAATTTAAAAAAATCAGTGATTCTAATAAGTGATTGGTAAAGTTTTCGCGACAAAATAGTTTTCACGGATTTATCAAAATTAAAAATGAAGCTTCCGAATTTGAATGTTTCCAATTGAAATTAGAATTTAGGGGGCTAATTTTCCTAAAATTTAAAAAAAGGAAAGGTTATTTTTAATTGAATATAATAATGGCGATTTTTCAGTACATTTACAGTTCTAAAACAATTTCACAACTTGTGCGCTTTTCTCGGTTACAGTACCTACAGTCCCAGAACTACGAGGAAAACTTGTGATGATAATCCACTTTTTTCTTTCATCGTCTTATAAGTTTTTTCCAAGGACAAAACGTTTTTTACTGTACCATCCTTAATATCTTACTTTTGTTGAATGGAAAACTTGAAAATCTGTCATAATCATAAGATCAGTCTTGTAGAGTTAACAACTAATAAAAATCACTGTATTGCAGTGCGTGCAGTGCGTTTTGCAATGCGCGCACTTCTATGACTCACACACTATATGACACACTTCACAGAATATGCGCCCGGTAGAATAAGCGTACCGCTGTGCGCGCTCGCACTAAGAACGCTAGAGTCCTATACTTAAGAGTCCACACTAAGGGCCAGTTAAAGTTTCCGATAATTTTCTGAGAGATAATGCCATATAAAAGTTGAAGTTTATCTGACAGATAAGTTCCTAATAGCTATCACGGACTCTGTCAGGCACCAGTAAAACTGGGCCTACTGATTTCGAAACCGGCGGATGGAAACAGATTGATGACAATAAGTTTTAAAACTGAGTTTCTTCTTTATTTTTCAGGAGATCGAGTTCCTAGTTGTAGAAGCGAAGAAATCCAACTTGGAACCGAAGCCAACGGCCCTCATTTTTTTGGAGGCCTAACATCTACTGTCCCTCCCCGCCAGCGAGCCGCCGGCCGCGCAGGGCAACGCGCCGGGGGCCGCCCTCACCGCTCACACCACGGGATAGCCAACTCCAACCTACGCTGCCATATGCTCTTCTAGACGACGACCGACTCTATGCAGTTCTCACTAAGAGCCTAGTGGCGCTACACCTTTACATACTCGGCGCCAAAAACACATACTAGTTGTTGTATATGTCAAACTACCCGCATTTGGGGTTAGTTTTCTTCAAAGGAATGCTGAGTTCTGAAAGAAAGATTTGATTTGATCAAATTGCTAAAAGCATTTTGAATTTTGGGTAGTTAAACGTGAAAAGTACAGGTTCATTTATTATGGAGTACCAGAAGCTGTACTTTGCCTTTGTATCTTTCTTCATAGAGTAATGCATTCAGCGCGGAGCATGGTAAGGTGTGGAGCTCACGTGCGCTCTGACCGTGCGACTTCGGACCGATGAGGACGACGACGGCAGGTAACCCGGCTATTCACAAAATTAATGGCACAAGGGAGGCGATTTTTAACGCGGTCATGATGCTCTCTACCCGATTTTTCTAATCAGCGGGTAGTAGAAAAAATTGTACATTGTTTTCTAGAGTAGTTTAAACCGATTTTAACAGTAGTCAGCGACTGAATTTTATAAAATTGATTCTTCTTTACCGATTACGATAAGTCACATGTAAATTCACGTATCAAGATCACGTCGCAGTTCGAGAAAAATCTTTTCAGCGTTAGAACTAGTCTTAAAGAACACGTTAAAATAAAATAGAACTTGCGATATTAATTTTGGAAGTATTGCTATTACTCGGCACCGGTGCCGCGGTGCTATAAAGGGAATCATTCAGAATCGTTCGGATCATGTTCACGTAGTCGTCACTAGTGGTCGAGGCTTGTGGTCAGCGCGTTACATTGCATCTCATGGTCACCGTCATCCGTGTGCCATCAACGTTGGGAGGCTTGTCGACGTTACAACCTTGTCGTGCTGCTTTCACTGTTTCTAACTAAACATCATACTGAATAAGGTAATTTAACAAGCTCCTTTCAATTGGGCTCCTTATATACGTTTCTTGGCAGAACGCCACGCAGTGAAATGGGCATGAGAATGGTCGGTTGTGGACGTCACGAAAGCAGCGAACGTTCGGGCCCATTAAAATGAGGGTAGTTCGGGACATGCATTAGAGCAAGACACATCATTGTCGTCATCAGTAGAGCAGAGCTTGGCACGCGACGCTCCTAAGCAAGCTGTTAATTTTATTGAGACCTTCTGCAAATCAGCACTTTGGTATGTAATGAGCTTTAAAGTGCCCGTTGCATGTAAAAGTGGTATTGCGGCATACTTGCGGAAGGGTCTAATCTTTAGCTTCTTTTTCTATTATTATAACTTTTATGTTGGTTCATATTGGCACTTATTAAAGAGTTAATTATTTTGAAATAGCTATAGATAACATTATTTGTAATACCTAGTTTACCTACATTCGTTTTAATTTGTTTGTTGTTATAGTTTGCTTAGCGAAGCGACACCTATTGGCACGTAAGACATACATTATGTCATTCCATCTGGTAGTATTGCGGTGAGTTAACGATTTTATGGCGGAGAGGGATTTATAGCCCACTCTTTTATTTAAACATAAACTTAGTAGTAAGTGAATGTGTGCAATATAATCAAATGTTTACGTTTAGATGTTTAGGGTTCAGTACAGTTTGACGTTGATATTGTAGCGTTATACGGTATTCGATAACGATATGTAAAGTCATTGTTGTATGTTCTGTAAAACAATACCGTGATATTATGATATTTAAAACATTATAATTATAAAGTGAATCGCTACGCGATGCCGCAGCTATCTCACTCTGATATATCAATGAGTGTTCCGCATACGCTTTTTGTATCTTACTGATCTAGTGGCAAAATATTCAAATACTTATAGCGGTGGCAAAAACAAAATATTTCATCAGTTATTTTTTATTTATTTATTACTATAGGAAATATTATGTTTCTTGAAGTGTTACACACTTTATATTTTTGTTCGTTGTTACACACAATCCAAAATTTCATCGTACCGACGGCCAACAATGCATAATAGGTTAAAATGCAATCGATTCGTCGTATTAATAGGATCGTACTGTGGCTTAGTTGGTTACAGCGCCTGGGCATGTTTCCCAGGAGGCGCGGGTTTGAACCCCATCAGTACGATAACATTTTGGATGATGTGTAAAAATGTACCAAAGGGAATGCAATGGTTCAAATTCATATTAACTAATAACCTAGGGTTTGTCTTAGACAATCTAATAGTTAGTATCAATAACAAGGCTATTAGAAATTGACGTTATATAACAACTGAACATATTATAATACTCAGTACTTACTCATCATCATCATAATCAGCCGGTATCAGTCCACTGCTGGACATAGGCCTCTCCCAAGTCATGCCACTGAGCCCGATCTTCGGCTCTTTGTTTCCAGTCACTGCCCACCGCTTTACGAATGTCGTCGCTCCACCTGGTAACAGGGCGTCCTACGCTACGTTTACCGATTCGCGGTCTCCACTCTAGAACCAGTCTACCCCAACGGTTATCGGTCCTACGGCAGATATGACCAGCCCACTGCCACTTCAGCTTGCTAATCCGATGAGCTATGTCGATCACTTTAGTTCTCTGGCGAATTACTTCGTTCCGGATTCTATCCCGCAGAGAAACACCGAGCATAGCTCTTTCCATAGCTCGCTGAGCGACTTTAAATTGGTGGACCAGTCGAACCGTGAGTGTCCACGTCTCGGCTCCGTATGTCAAGACGGGTAGGACGCACTGATTAAAGACTTTTGTCTTTAGGCACTGTGGTATATGCGACGAGAAGACTCGACGGAGTTTTCCAAATGCTGCCCAGCCCAGCTGAATTCTTCTCTGGATTTCCTTTTCGAAGTTATGTTTGCCTAGTTGGAGCGTCTGCCCTAGGTAAACATACTTAGTGACAACTTCGAGTGGGATTCCATCTACGGCAATCGGTTCCGGAACAACGTGCTCGTTGTACATGACTTTGGTTTTATCCAAATTCATCCGGAGACCGATGCGACGAGAAGAATCAGCTAGGCCATTCAACATCCTCTGTAAGTCCTGCAGCGTCTCTGCCATAATGACGATGTCATCTGCGAATCGTAAGTGAGAGATGTACTTGCCATTGATGTTGATGCCACATTTTTTCCAGGCCAGCGTCTTAAACATATCCTCCAAGGCGTTAGTGAACAGTTTCGGGGATATGACGTCCCCCTGTCTCACTCCTCGACGCAGGTGGATATGATTAGTACGCTGGTTCTGTACTTGTACACTCATCGTTGCGGCATTATACAGACATCTCATCACTTCGATATATCGCCAGTCGACTTGGCAACGCTGCAAGGACTCCAGAACAGACCAGGTTTCAATTGAGTCGAAGGCCTTCTCATAGTCCACAAACGCTAAGCACAGGGGCCGATTGTACTCTTCGGTCTTCTGTACAATCTGCCGCACTGTGTGGATGTGGTCCATGGTGCTGTAACCGCTTCGAAATCCGGCCTGTTCCGGAGGTTGGAACTCGTCGAGTCTTCGCGCAAGACGGTTCGTGATGACCCTTGAAAACAGTTTGTAGACATGGCTCAGAAGCGAAATCGGGCGGTAGTTTTTCAAGAGGGTTTTGTCACCTTTTTTGAAAAACAAAACCACCATGCTCCTGTTCCATGCCTGTGGAGTTCTCCCAGTGAAGAGAACAGAATTGAAGAGCTGTTGCAGCTGGCTTACAGCTGGGGCTCCTCCAGCTTACTGTACAGTACTTACTGATTCTAATAAATTTTTTTATTTTTTTATTTTTTTATTTGTAAAAATATAATTGACTGTCTTATCTGCTAATGATAAACTTATTTTGAGGTTAAGTACCCTAATACATAATTAAAATTATGGGTTACCTATGCTGTTAAAAACCTTAATATATCTACAGTGTTATATTGTTTGATCGTACCTATAATTACGATTAGATACATAATGGTATACACTTTTGTGGTTTTATTAAGAAAATTACTACCATTAATAAAATGTATTTTATTATGAGTAGGTACCTAAGCAACGCGCTTTCAAATAGCCCCGTCATTGGAAATTATTTGTACGTATTCGTTTATATTTATGTTACGTCATCGTTGTATGAAAAAGATGTTCGCCATATAGTTTACTTATATAACACTCAATATACATATATATTGTACACGTTTACGAACAACCTTGCAGCCTGTAACACCAACATTATATTCATTGTACAAAATGTAATAATTATGCTATAGATCCTCATTAAATCTTTAATATAAAGATCAGTTGTATATATATCGGTATATTAAGCTGTAAATAAACATTAAATGTATTGTAATATAAATTATATAAATATTTATCGAAGTTAGTGCCAAAAGCATTTTACAGTATCCTCGATATATGCATGTACAGTTTGTGAAATGCAGAGCTATTGGCATGTGTATTATAGTTTATTCGATTTCTCTAAATCTACGTAATTTATTGCTAGTTCAACAAATACGCTTTTATATATTAAGATCTGATCGTTAAAATGTTTACTGAGTGCATACCTTGCAATAAATAGAATAGAATAACCTATTTGAAATGAAATATTTTCACATTTTAATAACACCAAGGCAATATTTATTACTTTTTTTTAAGTTGCCTACTGTTAATTAATTAAAAAAAAAATAGTTAAAACACCATTTTAAAACTTAGGAACAATTGATTGTCACGATATAACAAACCTTAATACAATGACATAATATCTCAAATATCAAAGATGTCAAAATATTCACCATTTAGTTATATGATATTGTATTTAATTAAAATTTTAACATGTATAAAATAACAACCAGAATGTGCACTGAGACATATATTTTGTACAAGTAATTATAGTTAATTTAAATAACCTAATTGTATTTAAAATACCAATAAGTTTGTATGTATTCGTAAGTGGCTCCGTACAGGTTTCGTGAAACATTTTAATAGTATTGTGTACAGGGAGTATTTGGCTGTATACAAAACATATTTAAAGCCACTAAAAAGTTTGGCGAAGACTGTACGTTATGCATGGCTGAACCGGCCTTATTACGAGAATACTTGAGTCAATTCATTTACGTATGACAAATCCAAAAGCAATTTCAAGAGTAGCAATCTAAGACTTATTTTGATAGAATAACGTGAAATTTTAGTAATTTATGCGGATTTTGAAAATATGTTTATAATTTAATTATTTTGTTAAATTTGGTTACGTACACCTTAGCAGTAGAATACTTGTATAGATCGAATCTTTGTCTTAAAAGTTTTGTTTATAATTTATGTCGATATGTCGATTATGTTCGATTTGAAGGTTTCCAAGGAACATATTTTACCCGTATTTATGAGCCGTCCATTTATTTGGAGTTTATGTTTAAATGCGAAAACGAATACTGTGTGATTCGAAGCGTTTTAGTAGGTTAAATTCTTATCCCCTTTAGCTTACCATATCTCTTCTCGTAGCAACATATGAATGGTGTAACTATTGTATGACTTAAAAATAACAACAGTAGATTAAATTATGTGCGTAACACAGACAGTTAAAAGAATATTATTATTGCCTAGTCACCAATATCTTTTTACATTATTAGGTAGGTGTATGTCGGCAACTGAGCTACAATTCAATAACAATAATAATATAATGCAATAATAATTAAACAATTCAAACTATACTTAATTGTTTTATAATAGTCCATGTTATCAAGATTAATTAGATGCGGTAGCATGTAACTATATAATACTATATCAGAGATTTTGGCTCAAGGGAACCATATTTTCGATTTTGGAGGTAATGTAGGTGACAATTATGTTGGCTACGCGGGCAAAGCCACGAGCGGTTGCTAGTAGAAATCGATATATTTAAATCATATGAAGGTAATAGCGTGTAAACAAAAACTTTTTCACCTGTCTTAAATTTTTTGAAATGTTGATTACTGAACATTCTCGTGCAGAAAATATTTAAGAGCGAGTTTATAATCAAAGTTTAAGAGACCCATTTTCTGTTTGTTCCTGACACAATGTTATATATTTTATATGAAATTTATATGGAAATACGTATTCTTTACAACCTTCACAATACGAACGACTTCCTTTAAAAAAAATAACATTACTTATTTATATTACATTTTTACATCCGCCACCACTGGTTCGACTGCCGCATCGCATTGACTTCTGAAATAAAAAATGAAAATCTATAAATGCAATATCTATAAACTCTAAACTTTATGAGATGGTTCCTTTGAAAAATGTATCTCTCTTTAAGCTTTATAATCCATGTTGATCTGTGTAAAATTATTTAAAAAAAATATCATAAATCGTGTAAGTTATCTGGTACGCGAGCCTTTTCTATCTAAATCTGGTATCAAGTGAAAAAGGGATGAAGAATTTAATCTAAATTAACTTAATGTCTACGTAAACTAGCTGTCAAGTGTTGGTGAACGTTTCTCAGGAGTCTAACTAACAAGGTAACATGTCTTCAGGGGTTTCGTTGGGAAGATCTATGTTGTACTCTGTTGTTAAGTTTGTCGTTGATGACAAGAATATATTGTTATCTAGATATATGAGCTGTTTTATTCGCCTATCACTTAGAAATCTTTCTGCAAGTTTGCGCTTTTCTACGAACTCTTTTAGCGACATCGCTGGCGCCTCACTGTATTCTTATAGCAAATCAAATGGGTTTAAGTCAGAGAAGAGCCTTATAGAGAGGGTTTCGTTGTGATGTAACCTATTACCTGCCGAATTGATAATAATAATGGTTTATTTCGAAAAATTGTAACAATAATTAAACAAGAAGTTATGAGGATATTTTGATCGTGTAAATTATATTCTCGAGTATCTGCTACTATAGTATCTGCTACTAAGATAGGCTCAACGACTGTGTTTCAGCATTCAGCGCTCTCCCCCGAAGGTTAGCTTAGCAGTTAGCCGAATTTACGAAATAATTCGGAGCAAGAACATCGTAAGATATTTTTTTAGGTTTAGATATCTTATTACAAAATAAGATATCTAAACCTAAACCTAAAAAATATCTACAATTAAACCGATTTTATGAAGATGGATATACAGGGTGTTTGGTGGATGGACTAACAAAACGACTCCCCGACCCCCCAAAAAATGTTGTCGGTCCATCCACCAAACACCCTGTATAATACTAGAATAGATAGAGAGATAGATAATAGAAATAGAGGGACGGTGAGAGAAGAGAAAGAGGGGGAGGAAATATGTGAGTAAAAAGGGGTTAACGTATTATTCATGACCAAACATTTTTTTTTACTTTCGATCGCATCGTAATTAACTTTAGGTGAGATGGTGTTCAAACGCTTGCTTATCATGTATAAAAAATATGTATGTGTTAAACAAGTAAAAAAACGATAGGTGTGACAATAGCCTATCCTATAGACTTATCGTTTAGTTTAGAGCAAGTCATACTTTTAATACAAATATTAGGTAAGATACTTCATCACGCTCATAGGTAATGTTGTAATACGGGACTTATCGCGAGAAAAACATTAATTTGTTTACGAAATCGATGATGCGTTTCGAAAGTTTAAAGTTTTATCGCACAGATTTACAATTTTTTTAATGGAAAACAATTCGCTAGTAAAATCAACAACAATATTTGAATCTAGTAATAAAAGTTTATTTAGTAATTAATTGTATAATAGGAATATGTAATTGCTTCAACGTAACTTAGTGGAAATGCATATGCATAAAAATATGGCGATATTTAGATACACTAATAAGTAATTAGCAGCATTTTTAGAACGGTCTTTCTACATGTTTCTCCTGAACTTTAAGCATCCTCGTCGCACTCCATTCGGTAGCAACGGTAATGGTACGACCACACCTTCACGCTTCTGAATTTCTATTGTTTTCTGATTCACCCAGTCGGTACAAATACTACTTCGCTATCTGATCGCCGCCTAGATCGCGCACGCAGGACGCCGCGGTGTGGTCGTACCTTAAGAACCCTATATAAATACAACATAAGCGTAATAATCACGTAACATAAAATAAAATAAACGTCGTAAATCAAGTTCAAGGAAAATCTACTTGGAATTTGGAAAGACCAGCAACATCATATCAATAGTCAGCAGGCAATTCGGTAAAGCCCCATACCTAACAAATCTTTTTACAAGCTTTATCTCTACTTCACGGCGAATTTATTTGTCCGTCACCAATCTTGCGATTTATTTTAGAGCGACTTCCAGGGGTTCGATTGAGCTAAAACTTTGCATACATGTGTAAATCGCGTGACAATGCAATAATATGACATGGTGCTGATCTGATGATGGAGCTGGAAGGTGGCCAAAGGAACTCCTAAACTACAAATGTTATACCCGTCGTTTGAGCTCGTTGGATTTGTTTTAACTTACTCTGGTCCTAGGTTATGTAAAAGCCTGTGTTTAAAAAGATTTTTTTTAATAGTTCAAACGTATGCAGTTAATGGGTAGCTACTATTTGCCAGTTTCGAGCAGTTTATCATATAGAGGTAGTTAACTGACACAATCTTTGCAGACGTCAATTGTTTAGAAAATAAGTTATATCTGCTAAGAGTAGGGGAATGAACCCTCTTGCTCTCAGATACTTGTACTATTAATTATTCTGTGTCTCAGGATAATGTGTTAGGTTACATACGCTGATTATAATGAGGATGACAAGTTAGTATTCGTGCCGATTCTGATGTTCTGCAAACTAAACTAGACAGCACTAAAATAGTATAGAGACAGTAAGAGTTTTAGTGCTGTAAAGTTTTATTTAATTTGCTCGGAACCTAAAGGGCTACGTCCTGCATGATGCTATACTTTGTCTTGTCATAGTACTCATAAACCAATAATCTTTGAGGCTGCAAGTGAATGAAGTGGAGAGTGCGTAATGCGTTTCTCCCGCGCTCGGATCTTGGTCATGATCTTCAGGGGTGCTACAATGTATATGGGCGGACCTAGCGTGGGAAAAAAAATCTCTAGCCTCATCTCAAACCCCAAGATGAAGCCATGAATCGAAAAAAAACTTTTTATTTTCTAATTTTTACTAGTGACTCTAGAATATCATACACCAAAACTGTTTAGAAAATGTATAACATTTATCTTGTAGTTTACTTGTAATAAGTATCGACTTGTATATAAGGCGTTTGACATAATTATTTAGTATGACAGATCACAGCTTTCATTTAAAGCCATCTATTGAGTCGCCAGGAACTGCCATTTTGAATTTGCCATTTATCTTTAATAACATTGCAATTCAAAATTTTAAACCACCCCGACCGATTATGTATAATAAATATATATAATAAATATATATAAAAATATATATATATAATCTGTTCATTGAGACCATTCCAATAATTTGCGTCGGGGGTTAATAAAACGCCTCATTCGCTGACGTGTTACCTTACTGCCTTTGAGAAAAACAGGTTCTATATTTCACATTATCTTTCTAGAAGGTGACGTTGTGGTTGACTTCATTGTTTAAAGCCACATTATTTTGTTGCTAACCTTCTCTGGCAGTATGAATGATTACGAAATCATAAACATGACTATCAGTTTGGAAAACAGCAACTGTTATTGACGTAATTTGTGTATGAAAACTTATATAAATATTATTGTAGGCACTGCAATTTAACTTAAAAGTACGCTCAGTACTTACATATCACAAATTAATAAAACTTAAAAAAATAACGAAAAAAAATCATTTATTGATCAATAAAAGGCAGGTTAATATAACAAATTTGGTAACCTGGCACCTAAACTAGGCTCGAGACCCGTATAGGATAGGTTCCAGGCCTCTTCCGCCTGTTAACAGTGGTAATTAATTGCATATTGGTAAGTACAGTTATTTTGATTAAGTAATTACATTTGTATGAATTTTAAACATTAAGAACTGGAAGTTAGTTACATTATATTAATTACAATATAAGAACATCATGTATAAAATTATTTAATTAATTAAAAATTACACGTATAATTAGTATAAATGTTTAGTTTTTCATTTTTCAGATAATGTGTATTGTGTGTTTGTGTGTGTGTGTGTGTGTGTGTGTGTGTGTGTGTGTGCGTGTGTGTGTGTGTGCTTGTGTGTGAGTGAGTGTTTGTGTGTGCGTGTGTGGGAGTGTGTGTTTGTGTGTGTGTGTGTGTGTGTTTGCGAGCGTGCGTGTGTGATTATTTCATTTATTACTTACTTTTACCGGAACTTCTGAAGACCTGCTTTAGGTAGAACGCCGACTATGTCAAGTGCGAGACGTTCAAATGGCTTGGTACTTGATGACGTAATTACCGCCTTATTAGAACAACGTAAAGGTTTATTTATTTTACATTGTGGACAATCCTTTACGAAATTTTCAATATCAGCGCGCATACTTTTCCAATAGAAAGACGATTTAATACGATCATACATGCGTTTAATACCCGGGTGACCAGCAATGGTTGTCCCGTGGTTTTCTTTTAAAATGTTCTGAATTTCAGTAGGAGTTGGATACTGAATTTGATTTATATATATAAGCACTTTAATGTCAGGACCGTGAAAAATATACGATATCATATTATAGATTTTTGTATAAGATAGCTTGGTAAAAGGTTCTGAAAAATCTAAATTTTCTAAATCTTTCTCATATTCAGGTTGGGAAAGAATTTGATCTCTCAATTGACGTAATAAATTATACACAGTTATACATATAAAGTTATTTATCTGTCGATGCAGATAATGACGGCACGGTTTCAGGTTCGCGCTCAGTTAACAGGAAAGTGTCTTTGTTATTAATAAGAGACAACATTTTTTCACAATGTGGTATAGAGTAGTCAAACTCTAGAGAAATCGGATAAGCTATGTTTTTTTTTCCTTTAGCTAAATGTAAGCTTTGAGTATGCTCTTCAATTGTTGTATCATTTGAGGTTGATTTTGTGAATTGCTTTTTAAAATACTGTTCGTAAGTAGTTTTATTCAATCTCGAATGATTTAAAGCATTAACTGGATTGCGAGACAGAGCGTCTGCATTTGAATTAATTCGACCAGGCTTATATACGATTTCATAATTGTATTCCACTAATTTGAGGCGCCAACGCAGTAAATGCCCACCAGGATCCTTAGGCTGAGTTGCACCATCTTACTTTAACCGTAACTATAACTATTAACGGGTGTTTTTATATGGATTTTGACAGATTTTTGACGTTTGTTATAGTTAACATTAAGTTAAAAAGATGGTGCAACTCAGCCTTAGCATTACAAAGCCAAGTTAAAGGACGGATCGGTGACGATTTTGAATTTGTAACCATACAAATAAGGTCAGAAAGTGTTAATGCCGAATAAAATAGCTAATTATTCCTTTTCCGTTGTGGAATGTTTTATTTAAGGTACGAGATGCATAAGCTATCCTTGCCTATCTCGCCCTGAGACAAAATTGCTCCGACTGTATAATTAGATGCGTCAGTCGTTACAATAAAAGGTTGTGAAAAATCTGGGTATTGTAACAAAGGTGCTGAGACAAGTTTTTTCTTTTAATAGGGTAAAAGCATGTTCTTGTTCATGAGACCAGTGAAATACTGTATCTTTTTTCAATAACGTTGTCAAAGGCTTTGTAATATGTGAGAAGTTTTCGATGAAACGGCGATAATAGCCTGTTAAACCAAGAAAAGACTTTATGTCTTTGGCATTTTGAGGTGTAGGAAATTGTGAAATTGCCTTATCAGGATTAGGCGAAACACCTTGATCTGTAATGACGTGACCTAAATAAGCAACTTCACGTCGCAAAAACTTAGATTTGTCTGGCTGTAACTTAAGATTTGCTTATCGAAATTTTGAGAATATAAGTTCGAGTTTCTCCATGTGACTTAGGAGATCGTGTGAGTAGCAAATACAATCATCCAAATAGACATAGCAATGAAGACCTTGAAGGCCTGTGGGTACTGTGGTACTGTGTTCATCAACCTTTGAAAAGTTGATGGCGCATTTTTAAGACAAAAGGCATGCGGGAAAATTCAAAGTGCCCAGAAATGGAATTAATTGTGACACTGATTCTAGCAGATTTTCTGTTGTAGAGTAGTCCATGTTTACTAGCAGATTAAAAATGATCGATTTTGCTTTGTAAGCGGTGCAAGAATGTATAGTTTTGAACTATCTTATCATATAAACAAATTCGACTGTTCTAACTTTTGCCATTAGGGAGTTCCAGTGCCTAAAGCCCGGCTCCATCATCGGGTCAGCTCGATGATACCATATTATTGTATTGTAACTAAAAATACGCAAGTATACCAAATTTGAATCCAATCGCACGTCAGAGATATTCTTATTTAGATTCCAAGTTTTGATCCACCGTAGAGAGAGCCACACAAACATACATACTACATACATAGACATTATATACATATTACTAGCGTATAAACATACTAGCACGGCAAGTGAAATAAAAGATGGTAAAAAACAGTCTATTAGAAATCACCTGTAGTAATTTGCCTAAAAAATATTAATGAACATAGTTCTAATTTTTACACAATGGCTTAGAACATAAGATCTATAAACAGTAATATAACGGTGAGTGTGAGAGGTAATCAGCGCACGTGTGGTGTATGGTATGGCTGATGCAAGTCTGGCGATAGTAGCGTGTGGCGACCACCGACCATGCGAAGACGATGCTTAGGATAACCAACGATACTTGGAAAAGTGAGATAATTTGGAAATTGTATATAATATTGAAATTAAATAGTCGAAAGTTTGAATTATGTATAATATGAAAGCTTTGTCTTAGTAACTAGGATGGTAGTAATTTCACTTCAGGTTAACTAATTATATTTAGTTTTAATAATTAATTTGTGAAAATTATTTCTATTGATTTGGTTCGTCATACAATCAAACGGATTGGTATGTCATGTATATAATGTGATAGGATGTGGTTTGCAAACTGAGGAAAGTTTTCAGGTCATATTTCAGCATTTTTCGTCAACATTATGGAGCTCATATCTGACAAAATGTTTGAACAGATGAAATATGGTACAGTTCAAACTATCTAGTACTAGCTACGCCCTGTGGCTTCGCCCCATGACTGATTCTACCTTATTAGTTATTTATAACATACATTTTATACCTATTATGTCAACATTTCGGGCAAAACGGTCAAGCCATTTAAATGTGAAGAATTAACAAACAAAGTAATCTACAAATTGAATTTTGAATTTATAATATTGATGTGGATTGGTGTTAAAAAAATCTAGGAAAGGGTTTTTAACGGATCGAGAAAATGATTTACATCTATACGTTATGAACAACTATATCGAAGAATCATTCCACGAACGCCAGACCCAGCACGTTTTATTTTTAATTTATCCGTAATAAGAGTGCCTCATAGGAACCTTAGTTTACGCGTTAACCTTTAGCTGATTAGGTAATAACAGTTTCCGCGTGAGGGGCGGGGGGCGACGGGGGGTTTCATTCATGTATCGCTACTACATGCATGACGCCGACGCCGTTACAATTACGTCAGATTTCTATGCACCACGCTGTAGGTGAAACGCAAATTTATTTGTTTTGTATATTGCTTGGTATTTATCATTGGTATATAGGTGATGTATAGAGCAACGAGCTTACTGCTGTGGGCTAAGATAGGCTAGCATTGTTAGTTAGCTTAGTTTGACCACTAGCTCTCGTATGATTTTTAGTAACAGAATTTTAAATAAAACCTAATCTGATGGTAAGCTATGGCGTCAACTATTACACAAAATCTGTTATGGTTGACGCTATCGCTGGCACGCACAACTCTGAGATTTCCTATATATTGCGTGTCGTAGCAAAGTATCCGTTACCTGATATTAAGGCTCATATGACACTTATATGTCATATGTCACTTGACATTTTGTTCTTCACATCGAAAAAAAAATCACACGAAGTAAAAAATCCCGGATGAACAACAGACATGACGACGGTACCGTCCCAGGCAGACGTTTTTAATATCTTATCGAATAGCGTTTGACCACTATCTGGCCTGGTGGAAATCGGTGATGTCATCGAAGATAGTGAACACGTTAGGCCTATAATAACTCTAACTCTCAAGGGATGTGTGGTGCCGGAACACCGTAAGGTTATGGCGGTAGATTTTCTCCGTGATGGTGGTAAGCTACTTTTTGGTAGAAAGTCATGCCACCTGTTGAACTAACAGAAGTCCTACTTCTATTAGCTTGATGACAGAGAGCATATCGTTACATCAGCCATACCTTGCAACTTGCGCATGCACATGAGACGTTAAAAGAGCACGTGTGCACCTTCAGGTTTGGCTATTCGACATGTTTTTATAATGATTTGAGAAAACATGATGTTTTGCTTGTTGGTTACTGCTCAAGTACTTTAATACATAGCTACAAGGGTACCAAAATGATTTTGTCAGTTTATAAGACGGGTAGAACGGTTGCGCTAGCTATGTGTAATTTCATTTATTTAGCGCACTCCTTACCTCCAACCTCGTCTTACTGCCATGTTCAATTCTAGACAAGCACAACAATACCATTTTAGACCGTACTGTAACTTAAACATCAGGTGAGATAATACCAAGATATAATTTAGAACTTAAAATCCCTTTGACATTTGGATGTTGAGTCTCATGCTCTGTGATTTTACTGAACATTGCAAAAATTTTGAAAAAAATTGAATAAAATCTACTTCACGTTTATTATTTATATGTAAACTAACAGAATTTTTACACTCAAAGAAGATATAAATGCACTGATGCATCAAAAATAATAATACCTATAATATAGATATTATTATATACTATATATGCGGCTGATGTCACAAATACTGCAGTGTCGTGGTCTTCCTGAATGCCGATACAAATGTAGGTACTTCACGTTCTCGTTCATATAGGACCTATATGAAACTAGTTTCGTCAACATAATACATTTGTATCGGCATTTTGTAAGACCACGACACTGCAGTATTTGTTACATCAGCCGTTAAACCGCCATCTCTTTCGAAACCTGGGGTGGAAGTCTCTACATTGATAGCGATGAATTGCGACCGATAATCGACGATAAGAAAAGAGATGCAGATAACAACTGTCTAGCAGCATCTCATTCTAGCAGACGTTTGCGATGACAAGACGCATCGCTACGAATGTAGACACTTCCACCCCTGAATCAGCTAATTTATGAGACGCGACAAAACATTTTGTTAACATAATTATTCTGTTGAAAAATGGACAGGCGGCAAGAAGGTATATGTAGATACGATTAGCAGTATCCATTAAAATTACAGGGCATCCATATAATATGGGGATTATGGGATTCTAGATGTCTAACTCGGAAACAGGTACAGTAAAATATCGATAAAAGTTAAGTACACTATCGACATGGACGTATAAATGTTATACTGATACTACCTCTATTAGCTTGATGACACAGAGCATATCGTTACATCAGCCGCACCTTGGAACTGGCGCATGCACCTGAGACGTTAAAAGAGCACTTAAGTGTGTGAACCTTTAGGTTTTGCTATTCTACATGTTTTTATAATATAAAAATATCAGTTGCACTATCAAGGTCTGGAGAAATCATAATAATATATGAGTTAGCTAAAGTAGCCGTCAGCCGAAATTCATAATTTTGGAATAGTGTCAGTTTGTAATTTGTATATTCAAATGATAGGGAGTGATAGCGCATATAATATTTGTTGCTGAAGCAAATATGTAATGTTGTTGTTTCCTGTAGGCCACGAGAGCGAAGCTGCGGGCAGAAACTAGTAATATTATAAACACATAACTATTGATAGAGCAAAATTTTTTAGACATAATTTTTGCTGTCATAATTTTATCATAATCATAAGGGATAATTACTAACACTAATCTGGCACTGGCATAATTTTTATCTCTTCACGGTCTAGTAGCGAATGGTTAACCACTTTAGAGGATAAATTTAATAATGAGATTATCTTCGTTTCATAATTCATTACAACCGATTAATTAGTTATACGTGAAAACAAACACGCCTGAATTTTCTATTCATTTTCCTCATATGAAACTTTTTAACAAAAAAATTATACCGCCGAAAAAACTGAAAAGCAAAAAATAATTAAACTTTTTTATTTAACCTTTATAACGAAGTTCTTAAAATACTGTTAGTATACCTAAGTATATATTTTTGTAATTGTTTTGAGTTTTTAACTAAATATAATAACTAAGTCCTTAAACTAATGTAAGTATGCATACCTAAGTAATTTTGAGTCGGCGCCTAATAATCAATAAGCAAAGATCACTAAATAACCTCTTAAATTTAAAGAAATAATCAAATGAAATTAACAATGAAACGTGAAATCTCCAGTGATGAACATAAACATTCCAAAAAATGCGCTTCCACACGACACGACCCACAGACTAAATAGAGATGCACGATACTAATGTGTTTATTTCAACTCCTCTAGACATAAAAAATGTACTAATTTAATGTGATGTTGTTTAAGAAAATGTATGTACTACTGTAATAATCTTCATCTTCATCATCATATATTCATCATATATATTAATTCTAAATATTAATTCTAAAAAATAATATATATTGATTATTTGGTTTTAAATTTTTATTATAAAAGTGGAAATTAAAATTCTTAGAGCATTTAAGTATTTTGAATATTGCCAAGGTCAACTGTTGTCAACGCCAACTATTTATTCTCCGAGAGGATTTCAGAACTGATGAGCTTTTTAGGGTTTCGTAGTCCTGACAAGGAACCCTTATAGTTTCGTCATGTCCGTCTGTCTGTCTGTCTATCCGAGATTTTGCTAAGAGACCGTTAATGATAAAAAGCTGTAATTTTGTGGGGTATCGTTGAATAGGTCTCTCCATTTACGAATTATTAAACTTTAAAGTGCAAATTTTTGTTGCAGTAGGGCGTCATTAGTCTTGTGTTAACCTCTCCAACTAAGCCTAAGCTTGATATGCTTGTGCCTGGAGTGGGTTTACGCCAATTGTGCAATGGGTGGAATCGAATCGAACTCACTACCGCTTGATCGCCAGGCCGACGAAATAGCCATTGGGCTATTGCCGCTTTTGTGTTCCAGTATACACACTACTGCGTAATATTTTTTTAACTATTTATTTGTCAATCACTCATCGGCTGGATGGGCAGGCGACACTTCTGACCTGTGACAATTAACTGTCGATCCCAAATACCGGATAGCACCGACTCATTCACAGATTTCGTGACCATCTGCAGTTGGTTATGTCTACACATTTGATTAAATGTTTAATTAAGCCACCCCTTAAAAAGGTTTGTTAAGCAATTATTTTTAAATAACACAACTATTAAGGAAAAGAATGGAAAGACCACTTTATTTATCAGATATTTCAGCTGTGTACCTGTAAATACCAAGTATTTTTAAACAACTTAAAAAAAGAAGTTCTCAATTCGTTTATTTTTTTTTGTATGACGACTCGTGAAGTTTTTTTAAACGATGTTTAAACATAATAATTCGTACTCAGTAAAATTTTATGACAAAAGATAGAAACATAAACTATAAACAGTTGTTACTCAAAAATACTTTCTCTTAACTACTACTACTCAAGGCACTTACCTCAAGATGCCTAACAAGGCTCACTGTATCTAAGATCGAATCATAATTTACTTACATTTAGTAAAAAATCTTTTTTTATTTTTACTAGTGCTAACTTACTTGCGCACTAACCAGTTCTTTTCTGTTTTCTGTAACCATTCTATATAAGCATGTTTAGTTCTTAAAATACCTGGTATATATATTTTTTTAAATACTAGAAGCTCATCTGTCTCGTCGCGGCGACTTCTCAATACCAACAGGAGTAGATACCTAAGCTTACATCAATTCAACACAGGTAACACAGCATGTTCACCAACTTAGACCACATCGTCGCTTACCGCCTGTCCAGATAGTGGTCAAACGCCAGCCTATAAGATACAAAATAAACTGCTCAAGTGCAAGTCGGACTCGCACTAGTAGGGTTCCGTACCACACTATAGCATTTTATAAGATCGAGCAAAAAATACCACTATCATTTTTCGCCAGCAAAAAATAATTATTAATAAACATTTTATTTCTTATAACGCCATCTAACGTCTAACAAAGGTGTTAGGATCGACATTTCAATATAACGCCATCTATGGGACGTTTACCTAACTAAGCGTTCATAGATGGCGTGAATTGCCGAAGAAAACACGTTTCTTGTATGGGGACCCTCTATTATTTTTATCTTTATTCTGTTTTTAGTATTTGTTGTTATAGCGGCAACAGAAATACATCATCTGTGAAAATTTCAACTGTCTAACTATCACGGGTCATGACATACAGCTTGGTGACAGACGGACAGACAGACAGACAGACAGACGGAGTCTTAGTAATAGGGTCCCGTTTTACCCTTCGGGTACGGAACCCTAAAAAGCATAGGAAGCGCTGAATATTTAGAACATCAAACTAAAATGTGAAGTCCCCATCGATAGTACAACTATTGCGCTTTGCGAATTATATGTAACTTTGAATGTCTATTTTGACTGGACTATATCGCATGTCAAAGTAAAATGTGAAAATCGTCGAACATTGGAAATAGATGCAAACCGGATGGGACACTTGACCCTCGCCCGCGCAGCCCTATCGATGTTTTGTTCCTGTTTACTCCGGAATGGAGCTACTTCTACGATTAAGAGTTTTTGATGTGCAATGCAATAAACATATAATATCTGTTATTAGATGTTTCTCATATATCTTTTTATCAACCGACTTCCCAAAAAGAAGGAGGTTCTCAATGTGTCTGTATGTTTTTTTTAATGTATGTTACGCGATTACTCCGTCAATTGTGAACCGATTTGAATGATTCTTTTTTTAATCGGTAGGGTACGTTTTCGAGGTGGTCCCATTGTAATTTCATTGAAATCTCATAAACGTCTCAAACTTGCTACTGAAATTGACTCGCGGGGCGTGGAAGTCGGATATTTTATCTTAATTATACTATAGGTACTACTTAACTAGGTACTATATAGTCTGTATTATAGTTTTAGGAGTAGTTTACATTGTATATATAGTTATAAATTAATTTTAATTATTTCATTCAAATTTTGGTACTACTTTATTGTACTCATATGTATTTATTGACTCATAGAAGTAGTAGGTACACTACTTGTACAAGTGATAGCAAGACACGGGTTTTACCCATAAACTTAACCTATTACTTTTAAGGAAAGTCGTTATATATTAAGTGACGAAATGCGATACAGTGAGAAACTGAGGAACTTCTTTACAACATCAATATTTCTTTATATCAATGTGATATAGGTAGAGTTCAATAAATACAAGAACAATTTGGTTTGGTATTTAATGTACCTAACATTAAATACTTACTTTGGTAAGTTAAATTGTCAAAGGAAACTTTTTTATTGCAAATAAATGTTAATCCTATTGTATACCTGGAACTTTTATCAGCACCAAATATTGTAATTGTAACACCTAAAAGTACTTTTATGTTGTACCACAAAAGTATAAAAAAATAAAGTAGGTACCTACTATCTTTGAGTCGTTATCAGTCTATTCAAGAACATTATAAACATAGTTTCATCAGAGTGTTTACGTTTCATCAACAAAATCCATAAAATATAAAGCTGGTATCGTTAGAAAAATCAATAACAAAACAAACTATGAGGTTAAACTGGTATGTGCTGTCAAAAATTCAGCAAATTTTAGGTAGGTATAAATACCTACCTAAAATTTGATTATATCATTGAATTATTGATTGAATTATATCATCTAATAAAATCAAAAATGTAGGCATAAATGCCTACATTTTTGAGTTACATACATTATGTTTTATTTATATATTTTAACTCAATATGAGCGTAATTTAAAAAAAAAACAATGAATTATATAAGTATTTTTTAAATGAGCCTTGCAAAAATCCAGGTCATTTTAGACGCATGTTATTTATTCTGTGGCGTATGTGCGTTATTCCGAAAGCAACATGAGAGTTCAAAGTTATAATACCAACTTATCAAGAACTTGACACCAAAACTAGTTCAACCCAGCGCAATTAATGCAGCACTACGGACAGATAAAACAACGTTGGTAATTATAGATAGGTCTTATTAATTACATTAAACCTACAGCTCTAGTATCACAATTTATCGCATTGAAAAGACCTCGATTTCTGAAAATATATATTGCATTCAGAGGAGCTGTACGGTCACAGAATAATGAATAGTTGGTACGGTGAAGATTTGCATTATAGATTTAGATATATGTTGTTTGCATGGTGGTAGGACAATGTCTTGTGTCTGATAGGCCAGCTACCATTCTCAAGTTAGCAAATCTGTCACTAAACATCTTATGTGACCCGGCTCTTGACCTTGAGAGCCAGTTCCCTTTATAGGCCTAACGTGCTACTATCGTCGACTGCATCGTCACTTACCAACAGGTGATAATGGTCAAACGCTAACATATATGATATACTTCCGTAAAAAAATAAAAAATACATCACGGGAAATCTCCGAACACCTCCTCTATACTTATTAACTTTTCATAATAAAGAACATTACGAGCAATACAAGATACCCACGAAAAACTAAGCTTTCTTTGCAGTCGGGTAATAAAATCTAAACCTCTACGTAATAAATTGACACACACACTACGACCACAGTTTTACAATCCGTATGCAAAACTGTTCTAGTACGTAGTAAGTAGGTAATATAATAATCTAACCTAAAGTATTATTAGTAATAACTAATACCAATACAAGTTATACAGACTTAGATTATAAATATCGGCGCATAACAAAATAAAAAATATTTTGATACGCGCTCAATAAAAACATCAGTTATCACTAAGTTATCAGAATGCAAAATCATACTTACTTCGGAAAATGTATAGTTGAAATCTTTTCCATGATACCAAAGAAAGATGCAAGGACCGAGATTCGTCGCAATCTTTAACTTCTTTAACCCCCGACGCAAAAAACGGGTTTTATGACATGTCTATATATGGCATCGTACTCGTAGCTCTTATACGAATGCACCGAATTTGATTGCGATATTTTTTGTTTGACAAGGAACTTAATCGAGAATATTCTTAGTCTTGTTTTAAAAAAAAAGTTTCTAACAAAATAGATGAGCTATTCAAAAATAGATGAGCTCTTTTCTAGTTGATAAGGCTATGAGAGCATCATGATGATCAAATACGTTATTACGTATTGGTATTCTGTTTCTTCAATGATATTCCAAGAATATGGTAAGCTTGACCTGATGCGGGGACATCTCCTAAAATCTGCAGAATACTAAATCCTTCACCATCTGAGAGAAGAGGTGGCACTATTGACGTGAACCCACAAAAGCACGTTTAGGCTTATTTTTTTTTTAATTAATTTATTTATTCAATCAAAAATCACAATATCAAAAATACAGCACCTTATAGCTAACTGTAATATAAATAAAATTAAATAAAATGTACAACGTTCAGCTAGGTAGGTACAAGTTGATCATTGGCAGCCGTGCTAGGTCGCACCTGTGTTACAGCTGCCGTTCCGTTCCGTGTGGTAACGTACAATATGTAAAAACTTACCTAAGTGAATTTCAACCGCTATTATACGAAATGTTCCATCCGAAGAGATTTAAATTACCATGTAGTCCGTCTTTCGTTGTATCGCATCGTCACACAGTTCAAAGCATACAAAAAAATATATATATACTTTGTTCATTCGTTCATGTTCACTCGCTGAACGATACTGCGTCTGTGTTCATTCCTTAACTTCATTCGTTTTAGAGTAGTAGAAACTGATTGACCGGCGTCTGCATTCTGCAACATCTGGGTTAAAAGTTGTATAAACGGGTTGGGTGGGAGTTTAAATCTCTTCGGATGGAACATTTCGTATAATAGCGGTTGAAATTCACTTAGGTAAGTTCTTTCAACCATATATTATACTTCAATGTTCCATCCTCGAGATTTAAATTACCATGTAGATGTTTAGCGCCTGTTGCAGAATAAAAGCACTCCTCATATTATTTATTTACTCAGTAATTGATCAAAATTAAATTTTGATGATAACCTAATGCATGTGTGCATGCATAAATAAATAGATTTTCCTTTATTAGTAAGGAATTAAATCAATCATTAGGATTAGACACAAGAAAATAAAAAAATATTGCACAATGGCTGACCTCCGGAATGTAAAATTGGTCGTTATACGTTACCCATACAATTTGATTAGAACAGTATAATGACAGTTGTTCTTTTGATGACGTCAATAGAGACAATCAATTGGCAGCAAAGTAGAACCACGAGGCGTACTATAACAGGATAAATAATAGTACTATATAAGGTGTAGATAAAAACGTTCATATACTGCTGCAAAGCTGTAACATAGAGTAAGTTTACATACACATTTAAAGATATTTAAGCCAAAATAAGGGATATCGCAGACAACGTCTGCATATCAAACTTTCTATAGCATC
This sequence comes from Cabera pusaria, assembly GCA_954871355.1. NCBI lineage: Eukaryota > Metazoa > Arthropoda > Insecta > Lepidoptera > Geometridae > Cabera > Cabera pusaria. The sequence continues at coordinate 22,477,717 of OX940887.1, forward strand.
AATAAATTTGACATGCATTAATAAATAAAATGTAATATTATTCAATATTGTCATACTTGCACGCAGTCTGAGTACTTCAACTTACAATCTATCAGAAGATCTTTTAGTGTGAAATTGTATTCTGGACAATTAAATGATTAAATGTTTGACTTGATATATTGACATGGCAAGCATATTATCCAATTTATTTTGTCAAGGTAAATAGTTTTATAAAAATCAAGCAAAACATTGTCATTGAGTATAAAACAATGATCTAAGAATAATCATTTAATTCAAAAGTGATTGATGTTTAGAAACTTAAATACACCCTTACAATCGATTATCACAGCCAGTTTAATAATTAATATAAAATCATAAACTTATGATTTCTTTTTACTTATAACAGACTCCGTTTAAAAATTCAATTTTTACGAATTTTATTCGACGCTGATTCATCTCATAAGTTTTAAAAATTTTAGTACTGCATTATAATAATCTAATATAGCTGACAAAAAAAATACTATCGATGTTATTACTAGTAGACTAATTATATCATCATTAATGTCTTGGTAAATACCGTACATATCTACGTTTATAACGATTTGTAGCTACCGGGTTATAAACGCAAGCAAGGGTAATGTTGAGCCTCAGTGGATTTGAGAAATAATATAAGAGGTTTTATAAATTATTTCAGAAAAAATATAGTTGTGAATACGTATCTGGCACAGGCTTATCCTGTGATACAATATGGAATATAGAATTTGCCATATTATGATTTTAAAAACTTTACGGAGCTCGATAATCGATATTTCTAAATTAAGAAGCACGATCATCAATCAACATGCATGAGAATTCCAATTAGACCTGTGATGACCTTTGGTGATCTGTGAATCACAGGTTGTGATACAGTAAATACTTCTCCATTAAATTGATTGCATCAAATTTCTACAACTATCGCGTAGTTAATTACTTCATTTAACTTTAAACATCATATGTATTGTTACAACATATAGCATAACATTTCTGAAGACACTTGAACATTGTTGTTGTTATTATTATAATTATTTATCTCTATTCACACGTCAAAATTAACGATGGGCCGTTGGCTATAATTTAATATTGCTGCGGCAAGACAAGAAGTAGTTAATTTGGTAACTTAGTAAACTCACGGATTCGTAAGTATATGAGTTTATTCTCGGTTACTAACGTTGAGCTTGTGTTAATTTAATTATGAAACATTGAGTGTATTCATCTCAAGACTTAAAAATTTGTGGAGGCAATGCATATTACATTTTCCATTCCAAATTATTTCTTATCAAATCATTGATCACACAGACGTGTTTACACTTACTTGCTGCTTTTTGCAAGTTTTGTACTCTGAGTCTACGCACAAAATATTAAAAGGGGTAACAATAGTGTGTCCCTTTTTTTTTTTCATAATCGGAATAACTACTGACTTCATTAACATAGCAAAATCAAGGTTGTACTGGAGCGCTTGAGGCCGTACATTAAGCTATTTAACCATACCATAATATTATGTATTGTTTCATATTGTACTATGATATTTTCATTGTAACAAAAGCCTTATTGGAACCATATCTGACGTATTAGTTAGTACACATTATTTTACAATGTTCATGTATGAGTGTGTGTTGTCTAGTTAAATCAGGCAACATAAATAGGCCTTCTTGAAGCCGATTATGGCTATGTAAAATTACTGCAACATTACCGGTAAGTAAATCTTACAATTTATGTTAACAATAGGAAGCGACACTAAACTATAAGCTTGTATACGCTCCATTGCTTTTGTGTGATAAATAATTTATAACGTTTAACACAAACTAATGTGTTGCGCAGAACAAGGTGACTTTTTAGGTTAACGTTTAACCATTCACGTTCGCCTACATTTGCAACCAAAATGTATTATTATTTTGCAATGTATTGTTGATGAGGGTAGGCATTATTATGCATAGTCAAAGATTATTAGTCTATTATTACTCACTTAAATCTGTGTCCTTGGGCGAAAACTATAACGATTTCTGTCAATTTGAATATGAGGATGAATAATATCAATATGCTTAATAATCCATAAATATGCTTCAATTTTATACGATTTTTGTATTACGTTTGTATGGACAAGACGTTGTATGCCAGGACCTTTTTGGCCTTTTAGGCCTTCTCAGCTTGGTAACGCGCTGCCATTCAGCCACGGTCATTCAGGAACAGGTGGATTAAATGGAGCAATATTCCGTGGTACTTTAGACGATTCGGCATTTGCAGATTAATGTTGTTTGACATCGAGGTCGAAAAATGAAAGGTTGGTCGCACAGTCGTAGGTTTATTATTATATAAACGCACAACCTCTTGAAGATGTTAAGTTTGATAACAGTAGGCTGTATCAAGACTTAGTCATAAGACATAAGTCAACTAGGTCAGTGAAGCCAGGATATACCTTTGTTTGTGGTTTTTCTAGCCCTTTGTGCCAATAGCAAAAGATAAATAATCACAAGATGACTCATTCTTTTTTAACCTGACTAAGGTGAAGCAAAAGGGAGGATTATGTTTCTGACCGGTTTATGTGTATTTAGTAATACAATGTAGTACAGTCTTACCCCAACGTTCAGAGATCACTGTAGGTGTTTTCAACCTCATCAATGAGAAAATTTCTTGACCGCTTTAAATCATTGCAAGATCTCATTTGGCACGACTGAAGAAGTTGGTTAGTTGACTCAAGTGTTGAATCTTCGACCAAGAGTTTAGCGGGGTTAGAGCCATGGTCAAGGTCTTTACCGAAATCGTATCGCATACACAGGCAATATAGGTACTATAACAGTATCTAGACATATCTGGTTGAATTATTTTGTACCTTATGTTGTAGCCTTTCTTTTGCATAATGGCTTTCCCATGTACTATACGACACAGTACGAAGTACTTTCTAGGGTAGCATCGCGTACTACCACACTAAGAAAGTATAAAAACATATGAACACTTTATTGCATACCAGACAAAACCTTTATCTAGGAAAAAATATAATAAGATTTATTTAACAATGGGCATGTCTTATCGCTTAGAGCAATATCTGGCAGTCAATCTTTGGGTAGACAGGAACTAGATTCATTATAATGTGGTTGGTTGCATACCATATAATCCGCTAAGAGGTTTAATGACATATACGGATTCTTGTTCTTGTTCTTCTTCTTATGGCTTTTAAACGCTTGACGTTTTTCTGCCAGTGTTAAAAGTAGATTAAATTAATTACTTACCTGTAATTCCGCTATGACATAATGGTAGCAACATTATCGGCAATTATTATTGCCTATCTTCATGCTCGGACACCGTAGTGGAGCAAGTTTCTGATCTCTGGTTAAGATCTGTAGAATCCAAGAATCCAATAAGTCCCATGTAGATATATGCGACACAGGAGGTAGTTTACTTTCTGAGTAGCATCGCGTACTACTACATTAAGAAAGTATTAAATAAATTCCGGGATGATATCTCGTAGCACCACTTTAAGGAATTATTTTTGTTTATTGTCGGGATAATATCACGTATTACCACGTTAAGACAATAAGTAATTTACTTCAACACATTTTTTCTTTTTAAAAATGTGGGTGTAGGTAGATTTTGCTCGAAGCGGTATATTTTCCTCCGCATCCCAAAAATCCAGCGAAAGTTTCGTCTGATAACGTCGCAATCAGAACTTTCCAATCGTTTACCCATATTTAAGTATGAGAAACAAACACTAATTCACAAAACTTATAGCAAATACTTTTAAAACATTAAAATTGTAACAATTAAAATTGTGACATCTGGACGATGCTACACACAAAATACGAATGAAGTTAAGGAATGAACACAGACGCAGTATCGTTCAGCGAGTGAACATGAACGAATGAACAAAGTATATATATATTTTTTTTTTGTATGCTTTGAACTGTGTGACGATGCGATACAATGAAAGACGGACTACATGGTAATTTAAATCTCGAGGATGGAACATTGAAGTATAATGTTAATTGCATGCGGTAAATAATTATAATATTTTATTAGCAGTCCAATATATTGCCAAAATTGGAGGTAGAAATGAGAAATAAAAAGTAACAAGTTCAGGTAGTTAGCTCCTACAACTGACTAACTAGTAAACAAGTTAGCAAGTTAGGGATGGGCCCTCTTTGAGGCTATGTAACGTGAGGTTGTCGATATTATCAGATTTCAACTTAGGTAACTAACTTAAACTTATGCATTAGGTATGTACCTGTGTAAGTATTGAGCTCTAAAGTTTTACGCATTACCAAAAAGTAAAATTTTTACAACATATACATACAACTAGTTAAAGGTAAAATATCAGAATAATTTAATTCAAAAGTGATACATAGGTATATTATTAGTACACAATAGAAAAGTTTTTTTTTTTTTTATTAAATAGGATTGGTTCATTTTGTTTACTATCAGTATTACATACTTACAAAAGCAAGCAGATAATTCAATTTAAAATATTAGTATTTAATAACTTGAAGTGTAAGAATAGATATGTCTGTCTTGCTAAGATTAGGTTAACCATTTAGCTATTGTATTGTATACGTTACAAACCGTTACATAGTTTATCGATATTGTAACATAACTCATTTTACCTCGCCCTAGCTTTATGACGCTTCTATTGTATTCAAAGATTGTAGGCGATAAGAACTTTGCGGTAAGTCACAGGACAGCGGTGGTAGAATCGCTATTGCAAATAATTATTTTTTAAAGTTATATTATTGCGTTAGTAGGTAAATGAATACTTATTTGGGTAGGTGATTATGTAAATATTATTAGTTAGTTATATTATAGTATAGTTATTAGTATAGGTATATTCGTTGTGCGTTTTCGGTAAATAGCATAGGAACATTTATATATTTATAGTACTAAGATAACATGCTTTCACTGAATACCTACGAATATTAACAACATTTTCATTTTTCTTAACTAGTAATTAACACATTATATACATGGGCGTGTGTTGTGTGTGTGTGTGCGTGTGTGTGCGTGCGTGCGTGTGTGTGTGTGTGTGTGTGTGTGTGTGTGTGTGTGTGTGTGTGTGCATTGTGTGTGCAGTGGGTGTCAGGAGAGTATTAGAACTTGTAATTCATCAATTCTTCCGTGTCATTGTAGTTTAAGGTAAGAAGATACTTTGTCACTGCCGATTTACATCTGAACAGTGTGAGAGTATATATGTTTACAAATTTACTTAGTCTCATATAAAGGTACGGTCCCAGAAAACAGACAGTGCCTTCTGGCATACGCTGAAGAGAAAGATGCGGGCGTATCATTGCGTCTTTTCGACGTGTGTTAAGATATGCAATCAAATCGAACGGCGTATTAGAGTGAGTCTTCAACACAGACTTTTGAACATATATTTGTCTCACTGAGAGGACCTGAGCCTGACCTGAGCCTGACCTGTTTCAAGAAATAATTTAGATGTGGAATATCTAAACGGCTTAGACAGCATCACCTTAAGAACAGCTCTTTGTGATCTTTCTACGCGTAGCATGAAAGTTTTATGAGTTCCACCCCAAGCAAGAATGCAATATGAAAGCAGAGAGTGGCAAAGAGCGTAGTAGGTCATTCTTAATATGCGTGAATCACCTATGTGTCTAAGTCGTTTAAACACCACTATTAATTTACGTACCCTACCGACTAGGGCTTTTGTATGTTCTAGCTATTTTAGCTGGTTGTCAACGATAACTCCCAAATATTTGATAGATGTTTCCTGTTCCAGTACGGGGCAAGAGCAATGGTCTTGTTTACTGCAGTTGTGTGCTCTAATATTTGCATTTTTACCTGGTTTATCAGTGGAGGTTTTAGAAAATAATAAATACTTTGTTTTGCTGATGTTGAGGGTGAGAAGGTTATCACGAAGCCATGACATAACCTCTTTAAGGCCAATCTCAGCCACCCTGATAACATCTTTCCAGGTAGGAGCTGTAAAGATCAACGCAGTATCATCAGCAAAAGCTATAGTTCTACCGCTAACGAGTTTCAAGTGACACAAGTCATTGACGTATAATAAGAAGAGACTAGGACCCAAAATGCTTCCTTGAGGCACGCCATACTCGACTGGAAGTTCGTCACTAAATAAGTCATTTATCTTAAGTTTTTGTATCCTATTTCTTAGATAATCTGTGAATAATTTTAATGCAATGCCCCTTATACCTAATCTTTCGATTTTGTGTAAAAGGATAGGGACAGAGACAGTATCAAACGCTTTTGCTAAATCTAGAAATATGCCAATACATTTATTTTTACTGTCAACTTGACGTACAATATAATCTGTCAATTGAGACACTGCATCTTCAGTTGACTTGCCAGAAACAAAGCCGAATTGATTATCCGAAATAATTTTATGTTTCGTAAGATATTTAGTGAGCCGATTATTAAGGAGACGTTCCAAAATTTTCGATAAAGCTGAAAGAATAGAGATTGGGCGATAATTATTGATACTGTCTCTGTCTTCTCCCTTATGAATTGGTATGATGATAGCAGTTTTAAACGTCTTTGGAAAGACACCGCTGGTAAAGCTAAGATTACAGATATGAGTTATGTACGGTGCGATGTCTTTCTTAAGGTATTTAAGTGCTAATGTTGGAATTCCATCATGGCCCATGGCGCAAGTACTCTTAAGACTGTCAATGATTGTTTTGATCTCAGAAGTATCGGTAGGCAGAAGGCCAAAGGAATGACTTATGCTGTAACCAGAAGGTGGTGAACCTAATGATTTAGCATTTTCATTTTTTGTCAATATTTCATGTGCTAGGTTTTTCCCAATATTGGCAAAAAAATGATTTATATAGTTAAGAGATTCGTATGGGTTTTGTTTGAGAGCAATCAGATCTCGCTCATGCTGATCTGTGCTTTTTCTTTTTATTTTAAATTGTGCAATGTTCTTGAGATAACATTCCAAGTCTGCTTACTATCTCCGCCAGCCTTTTCTATTTCATTTTTGTCATGGTTTTCCTTAACTTTTTTCAATATCTCAACACAATAATTTCGATATCTTTTGTATGTAATTTTTAGGGTCTTATTGTCAGGGTTATTCTTTAAACTTTGGTGAAGTTTGTCGCGATGTTTTAAGCAACGAAGCAATCCAGGAGTCAACCAAGGTTCTTTTAATCTTTTTCGGCAAGGAATTTTTCTGGTTTTTGAATTAGCATCGATAACACGTTTTAATTCCGATACCAGTATATTTGTTGCTTCATTAACGTCAGTACAATCAAAAATGCTATGTAAAGTTTCTTTGTTTAAGGTATGAGAAATATTACCGTAATCAATCACCGTACTATGTTTGCATTTAAGTTTATTTTGTTGGTGATTTTTTAGAGCCAATACTACAGTATAGTGGTCAGTGATAGTGGTTGCAATAACTAGTGAGGTAGCTTCTAAGTTCGTTTTGAGGAATATGTGATCGAGGCAGCTAGATCCACGCGTAGGAAAAACATGAGCGGGAAGAAGTTTATTATGTGCCATCAAATCTAAGTATTCATTGCAATTTGTAGTTATGGCATTGGTGGATGCAATATCAATATTTATATCGCCGAGAAGAATCAAGTTCTTGAAAGACTTTAGTGATTTCAATATTTTGTCTATAGAGGAGAAAAAGTGTTCTAGGGAGCGGTACGATGGGGAACGGTAAATTGCTATGATGGACGTGTCACTTCCAATTTTTATTACAAGACAATTTGCCTCAAAACCAATTGGCTCAAAAACAGTGGTGAGTAAATCTTCTCTGATATACGCAACGACACCTTCGTTTTGCGATTTGTTAATTTTTGACGAATAGGCATTGAAATTATTAAGTGGGGGGATAAAATCTAGTTTTTTAAGCCAGCATTCAGTAAGTATGATTATATCAATATCGATACTTAACTGAGCGAATAGTGGTTTCATTTGCGGCAAATTTTTATCTATGCTGCGAATGTTTTGGCAAACCAGTGAGAGTTTTTGATTCGATCGAGGTAAATAATTCCGAACTTCATGTGTCTGACACTGAAAAGATTTTGATATTGTATAGGAATCTAAATCCGTCATTATGGATTGCTTATCCATAATTAGTTATAAAAGGTAACACTCGTCCCTTCTTTCGTCTGTATAGTTTGTAAGATGTTACAGTGACATATAGTAATATGTAGCAATGGAAAAGTAAATAGTTCATGTTTTTTTGTGAAAAAGACACGAATCTGGATATTAAATGAGTAATGAGTAAGTAATGAGTATTAAATGTGTGTGTGTTCAATGGGTATAATGTGTAAGAGCTGTTGGAACGCAAAGAAATTGTGTTTAACGTGAAAATAGAAAAACACACCAAGCACAACGAGAAAAACAAGAAGCAGAATAATAGAATTGAGTTAGACACTTTAACCAGGCTGTCCGCTACTCCGTCCTTCCTGATGTTTGAGATCCTCCAGTTGCTTATCCTCCCTGATAAGTATTGGAGGACCACCTTCCACCTTTCGTAGTAATATTCTACCATGGGCGCACCAACAGAACCAGTAGTTATGAGATTTTGCAAAGTCCCTTGCAAGAAAAAAGAGCCTACGGGTTCTGGCTGTCAAGTGTTCGGATATATAAATCGGAGTCGGCGGCAAGCCGAGGCTCAGTTGCGCTGTACTAAGCTGAGAAGAATGTTGCTTATTAAAAGATTTTGCAGCTCATATGAATTCTTCTTTCCTGATAACAGTGGTTAACTTCACTAGTAGAGGTGGGTCTCCTTTGGATTGAGAGTTCACTCTGTAAGCATCTTGTATTTCCGACTTGGTTATATTCAGATTAATCGCTTTGCCAAGATTTACTGCAAGTTCGGCTAGATTAGCTTTGGTCTCAGTAGCTTTTCGGGGTATATTCCTAATCTCAATTGTGGAAGCCCGATTTATTTTGTCTACAGATTCCAATCTGTCTTCCAACTCTTGAATATACTTCTTATCAACTTTCCTCTCTTGTAATAATTCGTTGTATTTTTCCTGCATATCATCATATTTTGATGTCATATATTCTAATGCTTTGGTGACTTCTTCACTGTGACCTTTCATGTTTGCGTTTAATTTGTCAAATTTTGAATCAATCGACTCCATCAGGTCTTTCTTCAATGAACTAAACGAATCATTTATATTTTCGCCGGAGACTCTACACGGCGTTTGTGTCTTGCTATATTTTGCTCACGGTAATTAGGCTCGCTCCTCGCAGATGCATCCGAGTCCGATGGATGTTGCTCAACGCACGGTGTAGCTGGCGGGGTACGATGCATTATGGTAACTTACAGAAGCTTCTCTTATGATATGTGGTAAATGATGAAAAATCGACTTTGAGCACAGGTATTACAAGGTTGAAAACAAGACGAAATATTTTTAACACGTTAACTAAAAACACGTCCGATCTTTGTCGCCGCACGGAGGGGAGGCAAGGCTTAGTTGGAGGGGTTAGCAAGACTACTAGTTATCTGTAACGCAAATTGATAGTAAGCAAAAAAAAAAAACAAAAATTATATGAATACAGGGTTTCGAGACTGCTGGGTTTCATAATTACAGTCCCAACCATGGAGCTAAATATGTCTTAACGAAAACTGTCGATGGAGAAGTTCTTTTCAATAAAAACATCCTATCAATCGTTAGGAGTCCACGCATCCAATTCTAACGAATGTTCGAACGAATGCAATTTGAATGTATACCTATATACATTCAAATTGCATTGCTATTATTAGTATAACATTCTAAAATAAAAATAGACATTAGCTAGCCTGCATTTATTTTCAAGGCTGTAGATAGATCAGATACAAAAAGTTGATAACACAAAAACTACGGAAATATCTAAGTAATAAACTGGCCAATTGCAAGTCGGACTCGCACTCGTAGGTTTCCGTACCACACTATAGTATTTTATAAGATCGAGCAAAAAATACCACTATCATTTTTCGCCAGCAAAAAAAAATAATTAATAAACATTTTATTTCTTATAACGCCATCTAACGTCTAACAAAGGTGTTAGGGATCGACATTTCAATATAACGCCATCTATGGGACGTTTACCTAACTAAGCAATTGTTAGCTTACTCATCAAACTATCAAGGTATAAAATATAATAAAATATAAAAGTCAGGACATCACCGAGAAAGCATTTTATTTGTACCTTCATCATTATAACAACAGTTTATGTACCATCATGAGACTCAGGACCATTATAATAGACAATAGAACATAGAACAGCAATATACCAATAAGTATTTAATTGTAAGTCTTTATAACAAGTTTCTACAAGACATAACACATAACAAAATCACTACCGATTTAGACAATTTATACAAAATATTATGGGGTTTCCCCCAAAAGGCCTCCACCACCCCTCATAGCCTTTTCTTACCACCCTTAACGAAGCTAAAACACTATCATCACCATTCCTAGGTGAAACCATCATTATTATAAACATATCCTAGAAAAACACATTCTATACATTTTGTAATGCAAATACTTAGCTTCATTGAGTTGGACAGCACTTTATCGTCTGAACGATATTCCCGACAGAGTAAAGGTGACGATGTTAGCCCGAAGGCTGCTCGAGCAAAAGTGTCCCAACTAACGTTACTACCGCCCTTATAAGGCATCAGTCAAACAGAAAACCAAGATGGCGGCTCTGACACATCTTGTAAGGTTTAGACTACCCTCAAATGTATCGATCAAAGTATAAACACCCTTATTTGAGGCAACATTATAATTTATAAATTAAATCATCATCAAGAAAAAAACACGTTTCTTGTATGGGGACCCTCTATTATTTTTAACTTTATTCTGTTTTTAGTATTTGTTGTTATAGCGGCAACAGAAATGCATCATTTGTGAAAATTTCAACTGTCTTACTATCACGGTTCATGAGATACAGCCTGGTGACAGACGGACAGACAGACAAACAGACAGACAGACGGACAGCGGAGTCTTAGTAATAGGGTCCCGTTTTACCCTTTGGGTACGGAACCCTAAAAACCATCTAAATGTAGTTATCAATGTAGCCAGATTTGTTAGGCACAGTCATAGTAATATATAATCTTATAATCTAATACTATAAGAATCTTTGTCCTGACATACTGACTGACTCACTGACTCACTGACTCACTGACTCACTGACTCACTGACAGACAACGCACAGCCTAAACCGCTGGTCGTAGAGACTTGAAATTTAGAGGGTATATTTGTCTTAGTACGTAAGGGTGTACTAAGAAAGGATTTTCCAAAATTCACCCCTTAAGGGGATGAAATGGGGGTTCAAAGTTTGTATGGAGAAACAAGATTAGATCGTCTTTTCTATCCGAAACTTCACATAAGTGCTTCAGTAAAAAAATAAGTAAAGACGTGTTTCAGGTTTTTTTGGAATTCCACCCCTAAGAGGGTGAAATGGGGTAATAAAGTGTAAAATCAATATTGTTTCGGATTGCGCTGAAATTTGGCATGCAAATAGTTATTACGACGTTAGTTCCCACTGAGAAAGGATTTTCCAAAATTAACCCTCGAAGGGGATGAAACGGGGGTTCAAAGTTTGTATGGAGAAACAAGATTAGATAGTCTTTTCTATCCGAAACTCCACACAAGTGCTTCAGTAAAAAAATAAGTAAACACGTGTTTCAGGTTTTTTTTAATTCCACCCCTAAGAGGGTGAAATTGGGTAATAAAGTGTGAAAATCAATATTGTTTCGGATTGCGCTGAAATTTGGCATGCAAATAGTTATTACGACGTTAGTTCCCACTGAGAAAGGATTTTCCAAAATTAACCCTCGAAGGGGATGAAACGGGGGTTGAAAGTTTGTATGGAGAAACAAGATTAGATAGTCTTTTCTATCCGAAACTCCACACAAGTGCTTCAGTAAAAAAATAAGCAAACACGTGTTTCAGGTTTTTTTTAATTCCACCCCTAAGAGGGTGAAATTGGGTAATAAAGTGTGAAAATCAATATTGTTTCGGATTGCGCTGAAATTTGGCATGCAGATAGTTATTACGACGTTAGTTCCCTCTGAGAAAGGATTTTCCAAAATTGACCCTCGAAGAGAATGAAACGGGGGTTCAAAGTTTGTATGGAGAAACAAGAATTGATTGTCTCTTATATTCGAAACTTCACACAAGTAGTTTAGTAAAAAAATAAGTAAACACGTGTATCAGGTTTTTTTGAAATTCCACCCTTAAGAGGGTGAAATGGGGTAATAAAGTGTAAAATCAATATTGTTTCGGATTACGCTGAAATTTGGCATGCAGATAGTTATTACGACGTTAATTCCCTCTGAGAAAGGATTTTCCAAAATTAACCCTCGAAGGGGATGAAACGGGGGTTCAAAGTTTGTATGGAGAAACAAGATTAGATAGTCTTTTCTATCTGAAACTCCACACAAGTGCTTCAGTAAAAAAATAAGTAAACACGTGTTTCAGGTTTTTTTTAATTCCACCCCTAAGAGGGTGAAATTGGGTAATAAAGTGTGAAAATCAATATTGTTTCGGATTGCGCTGAAATTTGGCATGCAGATAGTTATTACGACGTTAGTTCCCTCTGAGAAAGGATTTTCCAAAATTAACCCTCTAAGGGGATGAAACGGGGGTTCAAAGTTTATATGGAGAAACAAGATTAGATAGTCTTTTCTATCCGAAACTTCACACAAGTGCTTCAGTAAAAAAATAAGTAAACACGTGTTTCAGGTTTTTTTGTAATTCCACCCCTAAGAGGGTGAAATGGGGTAATAAAGTGTAAAATCAATATTGTTTCAGATTGCGCTGAAATTTGGCATGCAGATAGTTATTACGACGTTAGATCCCTCTTTGAAAGGATTTCCCAAAATTAACCCTCGAAGGGGATGAAACGGGGGTTGAAAGTTTGTATGGAGAAACAAGATTAGATAGTCTTTTCTATCCGAAACTTCACACAAGTGCTTCAGTAAAAAAATAAGTAAACACGTGTTTCAGGTTTTTTTGTAATTCCACCCCTAAGAGGGTGAAATGGGGTAATAAAGTGTAAAAATCAATATTGTTTCGGATTGCGCTGAAATTTGGCATGCAGATAGTTATTAATTACGACGTTAGTTCCCTCTGAGAAAGGTTTTCCAAAATTCACCCCTGAAGAGGATGAAACGAGGGTTCAAAGTTTGTATGGAGAAACAAGAATTGATTGTCTCTTATATTCGAAACTTCACACAAGTAGTTTAGTAAATAAATGAGTAAATACGTGTTTCAGGCTTTTTGAAATTCTATTCCTAAAAGGGTGAAGTGGAGTAAAAATGTCTGAAATCAATATTGTTTCGGATTGCGCTGATATTTTGCATCCAGATAGAAATTTTGACGTAGGTATCCGCTGAGAAAGGATTTTTCAAAATTCACTCTTCAAGGGATGAAGCGGGGGCTCAAATTTTGGATAGTCATTTTATTCGACATTTCACACAAGTACTTCTGTAAATAAATAAGTAAATACGAGTTTCAAACTTTTTCAAAATGCCACCCTAAAAGAGTGAACTGGGGTAAAAAAATCTGAAAATCAATATAGTTTCGGATTGCGCTTTATTGGGTTTTTCGGGTTTTAAAAATATGAATCCTGATTTGTCTTAGTCACGCGATAACATGAAAACAGGTGAACCAATTTGGCTAATTTTTATTTGATGTCTTTAATGATAGAATCGTTTTTACAAAAGAAAAGTTTTAAGTAAATAAAAGGAGTTTTTAACGCGGGCGTAGCCGCGGGGGACTTCTAGTCCCAGTATATCCATAAAACTATCCAGACCCTTTCAGTAGTTTAATAATAGAATTATGAGGAAAGATGACAAATTAATTTAAGAAAAAGAAAGAAGAAAAACAGTTTATTTGGCAAAAGTCTCACATAACTAACTATTTTTACATTATTAATATTATGTAATAAAATGAATAATTTTAAGAGCTAAATATTAAAATTAAATTATGAGGTGCCAAAAAGGCTCAGCACATTTGCCTGGGCTTGCCATGTAGGCGCTGGTTTTCAGTTAATCCTCAGTTTCAGTTTGACCTCAGTTAGCTTTTTACTGTGACAATTAATTGTAGTAACTCACAGTAGGTAGCGACGCCATAAAACTAATACATTATGCACCCCGCAACTTCGCCCGCGTTCAAAAGTATCCTATGAGTTAATCTGGGTTAAATAATATCTGTACCCCAAACATCTAAATCCGTTCAGCCGTTTCTGCGTGAAACTGTAGCAAACCTACCAGTTGTAACACAGTTTAATAATCCATACATAACGGTCCAAACGCTACGGCTGAATATCATTCAGGCCACTAGTTGAAATTAAAGAGGTTAGGCTGTTGATTTAACGGATATCTAATTAAGCTTGTTGGCTGCGACATATATACTTACATATTCTGCTTTATATGTATGTATGTATGTATGTATGTATATACTATGCAAAACCAACGTAGGTAGGCAGTTAGGCGTATACCTACTTAGTTCGCATACCTATTTGCAGGACGAGTAGAAATAGATTTTATTCTCTGGCATTTAAAACTGGTAAATGGTACAATAAATTGTAGTTTATATAAATAAATAATAATATATATCTAATAAATTGATTTAATTAATATATTGTAATATATTGAAACATTTTTTTCGCCTAATTGAATATTTATAAGGATGCCATATCCTTGTAGCTTTTATATATCTTTGAGCTAGATGCTAAAACCTGATGGCAATATTATTATATTATTTTATTACAAACACACAAGCATTTGACTACTATCTCATTCACTCAAGGTATATAGATCGAACTGTCTTTTCCGTTTTATACTTAGTACTTATTCAGTGGTAGTGAGTTATCTATCTTATTATTTTACAGTGTTCCGGCAGCACACATCCTTTGAGAGTCTGAGACTTCTATGGCTAGCGTGTTCATCATCTTTGAGACAAGCGAGATAGTGGTCAAACGCTAGTTTATCAAATACAAAAAGAAATCATTATATAACTAATGAGAATGAAGCTCAAATCACAAATCAAACATTTTGTCGTAGTGTGGTTTTACTATCAATTAAAGTCGAGTTAGGTATAATTATCATATAACATTACTTAAGTATGATAGATTAATTAATTAATTATGTTTATGTACCCACCATACCTATACCTACTAAAATCACGTTTGACAAATACAAATATATTACTGCGCTATCTGATCGCCGCCTAGATCGTGCACGCAGGACACCGCGGTGTGGTCGTACCTTTAATTAACTTGAATTAACGTAAAAAATAATCGTGAAAACCTTTATTTAAAAATTTCTTGCAGTAAGATTTTGCTAACGATGTGATTTTGTCTTGGTTTTTTAAACTCGGTTTATATCACTTTTTCTCAAAAGCGAGATAGAATGAATTTCTAGTTATGCATGTGAATTTTTGATTGGTTGATATTTTAAATAATACGTAAAAATAATAAGACTACTACGTGACGTAAACAGAGATTTATATGCGTCTTGAAAGCTTCTAAAATATAGACATGGTCTTAATGAACGTATATATTTAAGTTTAAAATTATTATTGTATGAAATATCAACATTTGATAATTATATCCCACATAAGGTCACAACAATGCATACAAATAAATACGTCACGGTTGGAGTAAGATTAAACAAATAAGTTATCTATTTGTAACCGTCTTGTTTTTATCCGTTTGATCAAAATAGTGAACTAAATATTATGTATGTCGTATGCGTACGTAAGTATGACGTTATAGGCTCGCGAGCGATAAGGTATTATTATGATGCGTTTCAACCTCATTAAATAAGATGTCGACAACTTTTGTTCTTATCTCATAAAGAGGAAGGACTATTCGAAGATTTCATACCGGAAAAAACCGCCTGTATATTTCGACTACGTTTCAAACGATAGCATATCAAAAGGCATGATGCGTATTGATAACGTAATCTAGATAGAGACTAGAAGCCTTGAACCTAAATACTACTAGGTTCAAGCCCAACCATACGCTGAGTACTTTAAACAAAGACATTACGGCAAATTTGGAATAAATAATATCGTTTAAAAACTAAAAAAGAACCGACTTCAATGTTCATTTTCAGTACCAATTTTGAGATGTTTATCTCAATATCTCTGGAGATACTTATCAGACCTCGATAAAATTACCATGGTACCACACTTGGAATATCTCCTTTCGAACAAAAAAAGAATAATCAAAATCGGTGCATAAATGACGAAGTTATCCCCGAACAAACATAAAAAAAAAATAAAAAAATACGGTCGAATTGAGAAACCTCCTCCTTTTTTTGAAGTCGGTTAAAAATTGCTGTGATGTCTTTGACTTTAAACATACATTTCGTTTTGCTTCCTAGTAAGGTCAATGTTCAACCAACGGCACAGCAAATCACCTATTAAGTAAAGTCATCAACATCATCATCCTCATAATCAGCCGGTGTTAGTCCGCTGCTGACGTAGGATCTCCCAAGACTGAGCTCGATCTTAAATAATTTATGATCGTACAAAACGAAAAAACCAACTTCAAATTCTGCGATAGTAAAAATATACACTAGCCATAATCATATTGTCATCAAGGTATATCGAATTTGTTTATATTGTTTATCTCCATATCTCCGGAAATAATTATCAGATCTCGATGAAATTTGAATGGGACCAAACGGGAGGCATAATAAACAAGTTACGGAAGTTAATGGATATCGATCCAATGAAAAAACCATTTCTACCATTTCTACCAGCTCTTATTCCTCATATATATTAATGATATATCTATTGTATTCAGTGATAATATTGATGTAGTGTTATTTGCAGATGATACTAGTTTAGTAATTAAAGACAAATATGACAATGGTGTATGTCATAAATTGAGTGTAATTATTCCAAATTTATCAGATTGGTTCTCTGCGAATAATCTTTTGCTAAATGTAGAAAAAACTCAAACTTTGAAATTTGGTTTGGGTTCAAGGTCTCAAAAAGACGTCTCAAGAAGTCCCAAATTGTGTAATGGAGAAACTTGAAGAATTATCTCTGTCATCTACTGAGCACATAAAATTTCTAGGTATTTGGATAGACACGAAACTCACATGGGCAGCCCATATTAAAGAAATAGCAAATAAACTTAGTTCAGCAACATATGCAATTAAAAAAATTAAAGAACTAGGCGGTGTACATGCAGCTAGATATACATATT
The DNA here is from genome assembly GCA_954871355.1 of Cabera pusaria. Taxonomy (NCBI): domain Eukaryota; kingdom Metazoa; phylum Arthropoda; class Insecta; order Lepidoptera; family Geometridae; genus Cabera; species Cabera pusaria. Next base: position 22,494,877 of record OX940887.1, read on the forward strand.
TTGCGTATTTTCATTCAATTATGACCTATGGCATAATATTTTGGGGAATATCGGCAGATGCCACGAGAATTTATATATTACAAAAACGTGCTTTGCGTTATATTTTGGGGCTAAAGCAGAGAGACTCCTGCAGGAATAAATTTAAGGAAATTGGTATAATGACAGCAGTAGGCGAATTCATGTACCAAAATATTATGTATGCCCGAGAAAATATTGAATGTATGACATTACATGAAGATGTACACAATTACAACACTAACAACATAATAACGGCATTAAAAAAATATTGTTATTCCTCGAACCAGGCTGTCGAAGATAGCAAAAAGCTTTCTGACCATATCTGTAAAATTATATAATAAAATACCAGACCATGTAAAAAATAAATGTGATAATGACTTTAAAAATTGTATAAAACGACATTTAATCATTAAGAGTTATTATAAGATTGACCAGGCTTTTGCTGATAATGATATTTTCAATATTAAAACTACACCAGATGTAGATTAAATAAATATTAATTTTATTTTAATTTATGTTTGACATTTTCATACAATTTTTACGGTTTTATTTATATTATTATCTCAATTTGTATTTTTGGACATTTTTAAATATAATTGTTTTGTAAGTTTTGACATATCTAAGCGCAATTGTATTGTCAAAAGATGAATAAATGAATTGAATTGAATTGAATTGAATTAATCTCTAAACCTCTGGAATGCTTTGTCAAGTATATTTGCAAACTACTCTGAGCGCTTAGTCAAGTATACTTAAGCTATATAAGTAGTTCGCAAATATACTTGACAAAGTATTGCAAAGGTTAAAAAAAAAAAGATTTTATCAAGATTTGACGGATTTCTAAGACAACATTAACATTTAAAAAAATTAAAAAAATTATGATAGGCTGGCGTTTGACTACTGTCTCGCCTGATCGTAAGCGATGATGTCGTCGAGGATGGTGGACACGCTAGGCCCAGAAATCTTAAAATGGTCTGAATCTCGAATACCATCGGCACACCGTAAGGCGTGAGGTACAAGCGGACTAGCAAGTCAGGTGGAACAAGGATGTGTTCTAAGCTCATAGGTCTGATCACTTCGTAATTCGGTATTCTGTAACTTTAATAATATTGTAAGAACATGGTGTTAGGGTTCGTAATTTTGTGACTAATATTTGATATTTTGTTGTGATTATTTATTTTTTTACTCTGGTATTAGTTAGATTTTTAAATATTTTGTATATGGCAACATTTTCCGAGCGTCGATGGCATCAGCCAATGACAACGTTTAATTCAAATTCAAGCGGGCTTAAGCCAGTTCTGTTATTGGTTGATGCAAAAGTGAGAATTGCCAATCGCAGAGCTCAGAACATGATGGGGATTTTTCAAAAAAGATGGTCGGTGGTACAACGGAGCTCATTCTGTGACTAGCTCCTAAAATAGCAGGTTGTAAGCGTTTATTGTATTCAATAGAAAATATAATTGTGAAATTATTACAAGTACTCCTGCGTGTTATTCTCCCTGATCCTTCTTACAGATCAGAAGTGGCTATCGCAACCAAACTTCGTTAGAAACGTAAGTACTCGCCCAAATTTACGGTCATTTGATAAAAAGTGTTTTATTCAATAGTGTCTGTTCTAATATATAAATTTAGTGTTCTGTTATAGCGGTGAAGAGTGATTGTAGGTAGTGCTAGTGCAAATAATGTACCTAAAGGTTTATAAAGACCAATCCTTAATATTTTGACTACCTACAAATTATAATAGTGAAGAAAAATTCTTTTTCACTGTTGCACGGTACGGCACTGATAACGTATTATAAATAATTTATTAGAAAAGCTTGAATACGTGTAATAAGAACTGTCTCAATACATTCATGGTGATATTACTTTATTTTCTTTTATCATTGAAGGTATGCATAAACATTTTATATGGTGGATAGTGTGTCGAACTTTTTATCTATTTTTAGCTTGCCCATTTTATTTATTTTACGTATTTACTGGGATGTTGACTTTAGTCTGCAACATGTATGTAACACAGCTCTTTTTTTGCGTACGCTATGCAACGCAAGATTTTCAGACAATGATCTGGTTCATCGAAGCCGGGTCCTGGACAGACGAAGCCGCGAGCCACCTGCGACTTACAGAGTTCTGCGTACTGCCTCTCGAAATCGGAGCCCTGTCCTGGCCTGCAGCGCCAGCCGCACCGAGCGCGACCATCTGCAGGACCTCTGCCAGGAACGAGTGAGGCTGCTAGAAGAGGAACGCTTCTGGAACGTGAAAGACTTCGATCCATGGACCGACGTCATCATTCATCATCGCGACGGAGCAATGAGCGTCTCAGCAGAAGTCGGCGAGCCCAGTCTACCGACGGGTGCAGAGTGCCACGCAGAGCCACGTGTCTACGCCGGATAGTCTAAAAGGTCACGTAACCCTCCAATATTAATTTTAGAAAACATACCTATTTCTGATAATATAAAATGCATGAAAAATGTTCTTGCGTCTTCAGGGTTCAGGGTGCACAATCGTTACAAAAGCTTGATAACCTACAAACATATGTTTTTACCCAGTTTTAATCTATTTACGAAACTTCAACGCATTAATGTTTGGTTAAATAAGGTAAACCAGTGTGCACCTGTTTACGGGTATGAAACAAAAGAATCACCTTTCATTTTGCTATGCAGAAACTTCAAGGTCTGGCCTAAACCTGATACGAGAGTCTTAATTTAATCCTCTTGACCTGCAAAAAAAAAATGGCAAGGAGAATTATGAATGCTTTTCTATTTAAGCAAAATTATGGCCAGATGCTGGAGGTAATGCTTCAAATTAAGAGTACATAAGAATTAATATATTAATTCAAAAGAAGTCTACTACTATCAAACGACAAATTCAACTCAACCGATGCTATATTCTAGGAAAACGCGTGGTATATTGTATTAAGGAGAATCGATTAATTTATGGACTTCGCGGTCGTACCATAAAATCAGTTGTCTTTAGCGTTGTTCTCATATCTGTGCAGCTTTACTCTTGTCAATCTTTAGTAGATCTAATACAGTCTAAATCTAAAGCTCATAATTTAAATAAGATAGTTTAGTTGGATGGGTTAACAAGACTACTAGTTAAAGTAATTTGCAACCTACATTACCTGTAAGCTATTACAGCGGGAAATAGTTCAAATTGGGCATTAAGTATCATACTGTGACAAATCTAGCCTACTTCAACTGCAAATAAACAGGGCAGTTATCTTTTCTGTCTTAAACCTTTTAAGAGATGTTCAAATCAAAAGAAGCTGCCCAGCTTATATTTTCCGCAATAGATAAGACGACTAAAACTAAACCTCCCAAGTCTCGAGTGTAGTGCAGAAGACTAAAAGGTATTGAAAAGTTCTTAAAGGTCTCTTTAGAATTTGGTTTGCTTATATTACAATTCGTTTTACAATAGCGACTCGTCAACTTTGGATGGAATGTTTTGGTAATAATTTGGTGCAGTTATCAAATTATCACTGGAATTATGCTTTGATATTATTTCTTCTCAGGTTTTAAGCCAAATTGTGAATGACAATATGTTAGATGAGCCGGTGTTTTAATTGGTTAGTCGTACATGGAACAACTGCAATACAACCAACAAACAAATTGCAATTTATATATAGGTTATTAATTGCTACAACCTGATATATAGAATGTTCTCGTGAAGATGGCGATGTAGTTAAACCGAATAAACAATGTTAAGTATTAGGAGGTCTTTCTTTATTAGGCTATTTGTGGACGTGTATAGAGATATTTCGGCCGTTGGGGTCTTGTCGAATTCCAGGTGGCTTTGTTTTTGTCGAGCAGTCTATGGTACATTTTTGTAAACAAGGTCAATGTGGAGACGCCCTCGGACAAAATTACTGATAGCTTATAGCCAAGATCATGTAGGAAGCCAGATTTCTAAAGATGAATTTATGAATGATTTTATTTCCTAAACTTACGAGCAGTTAGTTACAGTTTTTGGAAATAAACTTATGAGTAAGGTCTTTTTAGTGTAAGAAAGGAAGAAGTGAAAGGATCCCACATTAGGATACCTGGTGTTGTAGAAATTACATATTCTTCCTGGAGGCACTTACATTGAGATGATAAGCAGATTCGCACCCTAATCCTCATTTCACTCGGATACATTCGAATTTGGAAGCTTTATTTTAAATTTTTTATATTGATAAATCCGTGAGTTATTTTGTTGCGGAAACTTTTCTGATTATAATCACAGATTTTTTGGAATTTTTATATAAAAAGTAACCGATCGGAGCATTGTGAATTGCAAAGATCCAAATCGAAGAAGAGGCCGTTTCCGAATCCGAATTTGCTTTTGAATTATTGAATATAGCCCTGAAAATGTATTAAAACTATAATGAGATTTATTAACACGACACAAGCATTGTTTCACAACGTCTACGTCCCTTAAGGATTTAGGATGCACCAATATGGCAATATGGCAGTAATGCATACAGATTTGAACAGTGATGGTTCAGTGGTATATCGCCCGCATAGGATGTCTCACCAAGTGTCTCCGTGGTATAGGCAAAATATTAAACGCTGGAAAAGTTAGGAAGTCCATCTGTGACTATGCCAGTCCAATTTTGCTGGTTTGTAAAGAAAAATAATGGTTCGCCAAGATATCTAAGTTCGTCAAGAAATATAAACATGTGCATGGAACGCGATTATAAATACAACTAAGGTCCCGTTTTTAAGTCCTACACGTGGACCCTTCGTTAAGCCGAGACGAGGTTATATTCATCTGATTTTAAACCTATCAGAAACGCTTACATTTGATTTAAAATATCGTCATAGCTCTCGAAGATAATTTTTACACGGCTAGGGTATCTAGTCCGATAGTGAGCGTTATACTTTGCATGCCTTGAAATATCATCGCTTGATAAAGGTTTCAAACACATCTTAAATGCCGTGGCTAGTCTCAGGTCTAATAACCACGTGGAAAGGTACCATTTATACTTGGGCAAAGTTTGATGGGGACTTATCACCCTCCAGATAACCACCAGAAGAACTCCTTCCAAGGTGTTTTTAACCTCCGATGCAAAAAGAAGGGGAGTTATAAGTTTAACATGTGTATGTGTTTCTCTGTCTGTGGCATCGTAGTGCCTAAACGGATGAACTGATTTCGATGTTTTAGTTTGTTTGATAGGTTAATTGAGTGTTCTAAGCTTTGATTCATGAGAACGGAAAACCTGTTCAGCCGTTTCAAGTATAGGGGTTTACCTTTTTAGTTGATGACGCTGAGGTTAAATTTTATAGTTCTGATTCGGTATAATATGACTTCGAAGCTGTTTTAACAAAAAAAAAAACTAGGTCGAGAAAGTCAACAACAAACAGTGGTAACATGTCAACAGAGTACAATAGTCGGTGTTTTATCATCATGTTGTAAAAAACTTGGTAGCGTCAACCTGATGCTGGGGCATCTCCTGGAACCTTCAGAATACTCAGCTCCTTATCAACTTACAGCAGAGAGGTCATGTTTGGGCTCATCAGAATGGACTCAATGAACATGATTATGAATTTATAGGCCGGGGTTGATTTTATACTTTGAATTTAATATTATAGTATTATTATAGTAGAATTTATAGTATTATTTGGTACGTGCATGAATGGAGGGATACATCTCTTAACAGCCAGCATACAATTTTCATGTCTGGCAGAGCGTTCAATCAGTTTTATGAGTTTTAGTCACGAGCTAAATATATGTGTTTAGTTTTACAATCAGATATATTTATTATGTTAAAGTATCCTATACTTTAACTGAGTTTCGATTCTGAACTCCAATACGATGTATTGCTTAACTTAAAATGTTGTATATTAAAGGACAACTGAGTTTCTACAACACAATACGACGTAAATAAAAAGATTTCTAAAAGGCTCTATGTAGTTAAATTTAAGGACACAAAATTTAATTATAGGGCCGCTACTAGAATGAGAAATGATACAATCTTGATAACAATGATAAACATATTGTTTATTTCATTTGTGGCAGTGAGAGATAGCCAAACACTGATCTGTCGATAGTTTGGGCAAAACTGCTCTCGAAAAATTGGCTTTATTGGTAGTAAGTAGCATTATGGTTTTTCAAAATGTTAAGCGTCCAGCTATAGTCACAGCGGATCATATAAGGCCTTGGATCCATAAAGTGGCATTAGTTCATGAGAGTGACACTGAATGATGATAGCAATTAATAGATTCACTTTCTGTTCGCTTCTGTAGACGTGTGTGACACTGGAGTGATCAACTAAACATAGTTATTTTTTTAAACTTAAGACTATATCAGTATATCTTACAATGTTCAACTGTCTTTTACTCTTTTATATCTTCAACGCAACTATTTATTTCGCAGAGTTAGAGTAAGTGAGATGTAATCATATAACATACCAAGCGTTAAAAAGGGAGCGTCACGGAGTTAGATTAGGCGAGATGTAAATATATAAGATTCAATTCGTTAAAAAGAGAGCGTCGCGGAGTTAGAGTAAGCGAGATGTAAACATATAACATCCTATAAGGGAGCGTAGTGTCACGGAGTTATAAGGGATTTAGAGATAGTTATAAAAACAGTTATACAGTTATATCATAATCTTTTGTTCAAAAAGTATCTTTTCTCTTATAGAAAGAGAAGGAGAAGGATTATAGTTTGCGCATGACTATAGCTCCTAGCTCTAAGAGAGAGGCATGTAACTGCAAGTTGTTTTGTATCTTTTCAGATCAACCGCGCGAATCGATCACGTGAGTTGATGCAAACAGAAGAGCACCCCGTGGTGTCGTCGCGAGTAAGTCGATCGGCTCGCACACACTGCTGGAGGTGATTCGATTTCGAGATAATCCACCACGAGAATCGATCTCGTGTGTGGGTTCAACCAGAGAAGAGCATCACACGGCGTCGTTGCGAGTAAATCGATCGGCTCGCGCGCGCTGTTGGAGATGACCCGATTAAGAGACAATCGACTACGAGAATCGATCTCATATGTTGATTCAACCAGAGTCGAGCATCCCATGGTGTTGTCGCGAGTAAATCAGTCGGCTCGCGCAGTCTACTGGAGATGATTTAGTTTTGAGAGATGGTAGTTCGATGGTCATGCATGGGACCGAATCGATCGGTTCGTCTGTGTCTTGATACGTCAAATGCCATATTAGTGATACTTTATACCGATTTTAGTCAGTAGTCGATCTTAAAGATCGACCAGCAAAATAAGCCTCCATTTTTCTAGTAATGTTTGGTTTGATTGAATGTGTATCGAGTCAATAATTTATTTGTTGAACTAACTATAGATATTGTAATTATTATTGTATACTGTGCGACATTCACTTTAGACTTTAATGTAAAAATAATATTTGCTCCTCATTTCGTGTTTAAAATTAGTTTATGTTAAACACTGATTTATATTACGATATTAATTGAAATTAGTGAGACTCAAATTTACAAACAGACAAAGTTATTGAATAATCATAATGACAATTTTCTTTTACAATTATGTAAATTCTTATAATTTTAAGAGCTGTTGTGCATCCGACCATATTAACGCTCCGATTGTTAGGGTCTCCCACCTGGGTCATGTGCGAGGACGCACACGTCGTCAGGATGGTCGATTGTTAGGGTTCGTAATTTTGTGACTAATATTTGATATTTTGTTGTGATTATTTATTTTTTTACTCTGGTATTAGTTAGATTTTTAAATATTTTGTATATGGCAACATTTTCCGAGCGTCGATGGCATCAGCCAATGACAACGTTTAATTCAAATTCAAGCGGGCTTAAGCCAGTTCTGTTATTGGTTGATGCAAAAGTGAGAATTGCCAATCGCAGAGCTCAGAACATGATGGGGATTTTTCAAAAAAGATGGTCGGTGGTACAACGGAGCTCATTCTGTGACTAGCTCCTAAAATAGCAGGTTGTAAGCGTTTATTGTATTCAATAGAAAATATAATTGTGAAATTATTACAAGTACTCCTGCGTGTTATTCTCCCTGATCCTTCTTACAATGGTAACCTTGACCTGATGCTGAGGCGTCTCCTGGAATCTCCAGAATACTCAACTTCGCACCAGCTATCAGCAGAAAGTTTAAATTTAAATATTATTATAATGATGTAGTAGTACTTCTGCTAGTCCACCTTGGACGATTACACTGTTTTGTTTGTATTTCATCCCAGTAATCGTTTTTCTATTTGATTATAATGTAAGTTATAGGTTTTCGATAAAGGAAAAGGTGACTATTGAAATAACAGAGCATATTATGACACTTGCATCGCGCAGTGCGGCGACGCGCAGACCTCTGACAATCTAGAACTTTGCGTAGGTATAGGCCCTGTACCACAGAAGCTATCATAAGCAGACAACTGACAAGCGAAGCGTTTTGTTTGTCCTGTTACCTTCTAAGTATCATACAAAAATCATCTGGAGACTTTAGTTCCATGCATTAAAATACCTATTATGACGGTCATATAAAACCTATATAAGTACCTACTTTTTAATGCTCGATGTGGTTAACCACTATATCATAGTATTTGTGTCGCTTGCAAAATTGACTGCGCATATTTTCTATATGTTAGCATGCCTGTTTCTACTTTTGATATTTACATAAGTATAAAAATGTGTCGAAGGAAACTTTATAATAATATTGCATCATTCTTTTTTAGATAATAAAAATTAAAAATAGACGCAGATATGTGATTTTTATGGAAAATGAAACACGTGCGTGCAATCGCGAAAATAATTTTCATCAGCTATTTGCGTCTTTGGATTTAGGAATTAATAAATTTTAGAGTAGGCTTAATGTTAATTTGGCTGCAGGTATTATTTACCTATCACAAGAAATAGTGGTAGGTGGTCATTTCTTTATTTAATTTACGACAATAAATCGTTTGTACAAAATGTTACATTCGAAAATCAATATTAAAATAATAAATAATGACATTTTAATTTGCCATGGCATTGCCGCGGCCACAGATCCTAGGTCTTTGGCCGCGGCGATAAAAAATCTTGCATAGCATAGGAGTTTGGTTCTTTTTGATACTAAAAAATATATAATATTATACTTATAAGTGTTTTGGAAATATATTTAATTTAGAATAGAGACACAATTTAATAAGGTGCAAACAAGGGTACAAATGAACATTTTATTAAGTTTAAAATATTTAAAACGTAGGTTCCTTTATTTTAATACAGGTTACTTACTTATAAAATACTAGCAGCGCCTCGGGGGTTCACCCGCGTATTTTCCGATCCAGTGAGAATACGGGTTTAAAATATTAGCTTATGTTACTCGCTGATGAATGTAGCTTTCCATTAGTGAATTAATTTTTGAAATCGGTCCAGTAGTTTTTGAGTTAAATCGTAAAAAACAAACAAACAAAATATTGAAACTTTCCTCTTTATAATATTAGTTTAGACCCAATAATCTTCTTCTTCTTATATATAAAAATTAATCCCAATTGCCCTTGGTCACGGCATCACGCGTGAACGGCTGGACCAATTTCGCTAATTCTTTTTTGTGGTGTTTTTATCGTCATGAGATGGTTCTTATGAAAAAAAATAAAAAATAAATAAAAGTTGTTTTTAACACAGGCGAAGCCGCGGGGCACAGCTATACAATATATTATTGGCAAAGATCCAAGATATACATTTCAGGGGTTTTGAGGTGTAAATAAAAAATAACAAAACTAAATATAAACTTTATTTTTATACAACAATGAAGTAAATCTATTACAAAATAAAGCACAGTTTACAGAATAAGAAAATATGGTGTGATTAGTTTTGCATGCGAAGAATTACGCGACGCGACGTTCGCGCCATTCCGCTACTGCACACATTTTCAAAGTGGACTAATTTTTTTTTTTGTTTTATGTTCCCGATCCCTGAGTGGTTAAGGTAGTGTAAGCGATGACGTCTTTCTTTGACATTATTTGAATTTAGAGAATTTCGCGCGTCCGTCACTGCGTCATTGCACTGCGCACAATCCATATTATTGAGAGGTCAATTCTAAAGATTTGAGATTGAGCCTCCTATTGTAATTAGGTACCTAAATGTTAAAGTCTACCTTTTAAATCGCTTGATCATGAATGACAATGACTGAAATATTCATAAGGCGATCCTTATGAATATTTCAGTCATTAAAAAGAAAATTCAGAGATGCAGAACATTATACCTACCAAGCCCCTTTTCTGAGATAAATGTGCTGATATGTACCCCAAACTCTGATAATTAATTTAACAGTAACTGTTGATAAGTGATGACGTTTATTATGTTGAACATTGTTATGCTTTGGAATGGTCATACGATGTGACGAAGGTTCGTTCACCGAATAACTACGTCAACTACCCAAACTACAAACTATTTGTAAAAACAAAACAATGGGAAAATTTTTACTTGAATAACATGTTTTCAACCGACTTCCCAAAAAGAAGGAAGTTTTCAATTCGTCTGTATGGTTGTTTTTGTTGTATGTTACGCGATTACTCCGTCAATTGAAAACCGATTTGAATGATTATTTTTTTAATCGGTAGGGTTTGTTTCCAAGGTCCCATTGTAATTTCATTGAGATCTGATAAGTATCTCCAGAGATATGACGATAAATGTCTCAAACTTGCTACTGAAACTGACTCGCGGGGCATGGAAGTCGGTTGTTTTAGTTTTTAAACTATCTTAATTGTTAGGTTTGATTGTTAGAACAAGCAAGATCGTGCATGGGCATCGGGAGGAATTGCAATGGGGTGCAACTTTAGATTTTTTAAATGTAATATAGTATGGAAACTCCAGCTTATAACAAATAATTTTTAATTTTAGATACCTACCATACATGTCGAATACTTATAAAAGGAAGTTCCTATTTGAATATCAGGTACCATGCGAATAAATTATCTATTTATTCCTAGGTTCCCTATCCCTGAAACTCGCCCTTAAAGCTAGGTACACATACGGTATACCAGATATACTAAAGATCACACTCTCACCACCACCAGGTGAGATAGTGGTCAAATGCTTGCCTATCTGCAATTTAAAAAAAAGGGGGTAACATTCGAGTAGGTACATAACAAAAGCCATATTCACACGAATTGAGTTTACCTTGTCTGAGGACTATAGCTCCTCTTTTTGTGAGGTCGGTCAATAAAAGTTGTACCAGGGTTGTGTTGTATTGTAAAGATTCGATATTATAATGGTAGAATTTTCAATAAATAAATGAGAGGTAATATATACCCAATAAGGAATATTTTAAATTTTATGTAGCCATGCTTTATCCACACATGATTATGCAGCTCGTAAAATGTTTGTTGAGGCAAAACATGTTGAATATTTTGAGCAAAATTAATTAGAACGAGTTTGTGGCCTAGCAAGCAATCAAGTTATCCTATTGCATAATATTTTTAAATAAAATATTTTAGCTCATTTATGGTTCCATAGGTCACGATAAAACAAATATCATGCAGTGATTCTGATAATAACCTTGACCGTAGTATAATAGTAATAAATTGGCAGCAATTTATGTGGGTACCTCTCAAATAAATAATTTTCCATTGTTTGCTAAAATACCTAGTAATTAAATAAATAACATTCATAAACATTTTCATAATAAAGTAGATAAGTACTACGTTTTGTAATTTTATTTTATCTTTGTAGGTATTCTTTTTTGTGGGTATGATGTTTGATACATCCGGATCGAAGGATCATGTTTCTAAGCTGATACTCTAACGGTTGTTAGAGTATCGGTTTAGAAACATGGTCCTTCGAGCCGGATCATGTTCGGCACTCCAGCTGGTGGGAATAATTTTCCTTTGTCGGGTTTCGTTTCGACTAGGTTTTGTAATTTTACGTATTTTATTTTTGGAGGTATTCTTTTTTATGGGTATGATGTATTATTATAGGTTTGATACATCCGGCTCGAAGAACCATATTTCTAAACCGATACTCTAACACCCGTTATAGTATCGGTTTAGAAACATGGTCCTTCGAGCCTGATCATGTTCGGCACTCCAGCTGGTGGGAATAATTTTCCTTTGTCGGGTTTTCTTTTTTTGTTTATTTACGCGTTCTAAATATTTCAGCCTGGAAACAGCAGTTCATTTCAGCAGAACCTGCCTTTTAAGGAATTCCATATTATACTTACTTATAATACGTTAAATTTTAAAACTAAATTATAGAGAGTTTACATTTTTGAGAGAACAACAATCTTGAACTGAAGTCCTTTAATAGTGATTACAAAATCAGTATCAGAAAATAAAGGAATGTTCATGTGACCGGTGGGGGCGATACTAATTAATTGTTAGTATAGAGGCGCGTGCGGGCAGTCGCCGGCGCGCGAGGCAAGATAAGCGCCGCTATATAAGCCTCGTGTCCGCGACCGCTTTTCATTCACCTACCGTGCTCATAGATGACAAGACGATTTTAGTTTGTGGCAATGATCTACGCTCTCATGCATATGCTCAACTTTTCCAATTATAAACTCAAGTGTGAACAACTGTGGCACAGTGACAATTGGAGTGACGGTCATTCCCCGATATTCGAGCTACAACATAGATAACACAGACCCTTCGGATCAAGTGCATCGATTAAAAGGTAAATATTATTTGTTATTCTATCTACTGCAACCACAATCGTTATATCGGTTTATTATTGAAACATTATTTTGCGATTATATAGTCACTAGCTGTGCCCGCGACTTCGTCGGCGGACATACGTATCCCAACTACACCGCACCGCACCACGCCACGCTAACCCCTCCTTCCCCCTCCCCTCACTTACCTACCCCTTCCCCTCACTTCCTCCTCCGATCCCCCTCCCCTCCCCCTCCACTCCCCTTTTCCTCTCACAGTTTTTTAATGTCATATTATCCTCCCCCTCCACTCCCACTCCCCTCCCCTCCCCCTCCTCCTGACTTCCACATCCCCTCCAACTCCCCATCCACTCCCCCTCCCCTTCTGCTCACCTCCCCTCCCACACCACTCCCCCTCCACTCTCCCACTCCCCCTACCCTCCCCTCCACTCCCCCTACCCTCCCATCTGCTCCCCCTACCCTCCCCTCCACTCCCCCAACCCTCCCTGTCCAATCCCCCTTCCCCCTCACAAACTTTGAATGTGATATTCATTTATATCGAATCAACAGCCTGAATAATAAGTTTCAAGCTTCTAGCTTTTAAAATGACGATACTTCCATACAACTTTTCATCCCCCCTTTCAGCCCCTTACAACCTTCTTTTCGCATTAAAAAGTAGCCTATGTCCTTTCTCAGACTCTAGACTATCTGTGTACCAAATTTCATTTAAATCGGTTCAGTAGTTTTGGTGTAAATGCGAAACAAACAGAGAGAGAATATGGGAGATAGACAGAGTTACTTCCGTATTTATAATATTAGAATAAAACCCAAACAAAAGAAAAGAGAACAAAAAGAGATGGCGCTAGCGTAGATTTTAATAGCTCTCCTTTAAATATTGCCTAAATGTATAAGATCCTGCATCGCGCAAACGATATTTTCCGCGATATTGAAACTGATGCACTTGCTTCGTAATTAAACATCTCAAAAGTTGAACTCGTTTAAATACGTTTTCTCTTTATAATATAATAGTCTAGATTAGTCTGGATACTCTAGATATCAATAGGGTCATAGAGATATCCTTGCGTTTGTTTACGATTTATTGTAGGCCGGCAAAGAGCCTTGAGAAGAAAAATTCGTGCGTTTGCAGAGATCATCCACACCCCATTTCGCACATTTTCTCGAACTTTTTATTTGCGTCACTAAAGATGAGCCGGTAATTGTGATTCGCGAGCTTCTTTCGATAGCAGTCCTAATCTTATCTTTTATTTTCTGGGGTTAGTGGGAATGCGAAAAGCCAAATAAGATCGTTTAAAAAAACTAAAATAACCGACTTTAAATGCCGCGCTATTAATTTTCAGTACCCAGTTTGAGGTGTTTATCTCCATCTCTGGAGAGATTTATCAAATCTCGATGAAATTACTATGGTACCACTCTTGGGGTAGGTATCTCCTTTCCAACAAAAAAATAATCATCAAAATCGATTCATAAACGACGAAATTATCCGCGAACCAACATAAATATCTTCTAATACTATAAGAATATTTGTCCTGAAATACTGACTGACTGACAGACAATGCACAGCCTATACCACTGGTCGTAGAGACTTGAAATTTGGAGGGTATATTTGTCTTAGTACGGAAGGGTGTACTAAGAAAGGATTTTCCAAAATTCACCACTTAAGGGGATGAAATGAGGGTTCAAAGTTTGTATGGAGAAACAAGATTAGATAGTCTTTTCTATCCGAAACTTCACACAAGTGCTTCAGTAAAAAAATAAGTAAATACGTGTTTCAGCTTTTTTTGAAATTCCACCCCTAAGAGGGTGAAATGGGGTAACAAAGTTTGAAAATCAATATTGTTTCGGATTGCGCTGAAATTTGGCATGCAGATAGTTATTACGATGTTAGTTACCTCTGAGAAAGTATTTTCCAAAATTCACCCCTGAAGGGGATGAACGGGGGTTCAAAGTTTGTATGGAGAAACAAGATTAGATAGTTTTTTCTATTCTAAACTTCATACAAGTGCTCCAGTAAAAAAAATAAGTAAATACGTATTTCAGGCTCTTTCGAAATTTCACCCCTAAAAGGGATTCAAAGTTTGTATGGCGAAACAAGATGAGATCCCGAATTGCCGTAGTCACGCGATAACATGAAAATGGGTGAACCGATATGGCTAATTCTTATTTGATGTCTTTAATGATAGCATCGTTTTACAAAAGAAAACAATTTAGTAAATAAAGGAAGTATTTAACGCGGGCGAAACCGCGGGGCACTTCTAGTTTATATATATATATATATAATGTACGGTCTAATTGAAGAACCTCCTTTTTTTGAAGTCAGTTAATAGCCCGCCAATCAAGACCGAAGCGGGGAAATATGTAGTGACTGACGATGCAAGTTGTTATAATATTGCAAATACCTTGGTGGTGGGATGCCCAGACATGTAAGCCGATCTAAGCCGCCGGTAGGTATCGTATGATGACCGCTCACGCTTCACTGACCTCACGCAGGGCTGCCGGCTGCCGGATAGCAACTAATTACTGAATAGAATACTCTATATACCTCACAGTAAAAACCGACCATCTCAGAATTAAACTTAACATCAAGCAAGTTGAGTTATAAATACGTTTTATTTATCATAATTTATGTAGGTAATTTTTTTAAGACATGAAAATATATCAATCCAACCCTGCGTAAGTGAAAACTCTGACGCAAACACTTATTCGGTTTCCTAACACCTTTACAGGGATTAAACTCGGTCAATCGCAGTTCGCAGCGGGAAGCAAACGTACCTGTGAAACCGAAGAGACTAGAAGAGAGAAACGGAAGTTTTTACAAAGATAGTAGAAAGAAGAAGAAGATGGCAAAAGTGCAGACGCATTCAGAAATGAGCCTGTCGGCGCCTATTCCTGCGAACCAAGAACAAGGTGACTTAGACCTGGTGGCTATTACCATGGCTGCGCTTCGCTTCGTGAACCCTTGGACTGTGGAGGCCAAGCAGCCGAGCTGGCCGGCTCCGATAGAGCCTGGCTCGCCGGAAGCCAAGGAGAGGACCATAACCCTCGCGGAAGTATCGCATCACGACACGCCCCGAGATTGCTGGGTGGTCATCTACGACCGTGTCTACGATATCTCCAATTTCCTTGACGAGGTAAGTTGAGAACATTTTAGCGACATTTTTGTATCATTTAACGTCTGAAAACTTTTATTCGATAATATCTTGCACAAAATTGACAGTCCTACCTACTCGAAATTATTTGATTTAAGACAATAAAATATTTATTTTACTATGTCTTTTACGATATAAACAACAACATTAGATTCATGCTTCTCGAAACTTATTATCTCCCATTGCTGGGTTATCATCCCATCGATTGATCCCAGTACATCTTTCTGCTGCCAAAATTTGCAGACGTTTGTCTGGGTTTTCTTTCGACTCTCCAAAATCCTACACACAATGGCATAAAGATACCAAGCCCCAATAGGCCATGACTAATGAAACTTATCTTTGTTACAGCATCCCGGTGGAGCCGACATAATGTTGGAGTACGCGGGTAGTGACGCGAGCACTGCCTTCCGAAGCTCGGGACATTCTCTCATGGCCAGCAAAGCCCTGGAACGTTTCCTAGTAGGAGAGCTGCCTATGCATGAACGTATGTACCGACGACCTGGAGGCCTGCGACTTAGCGACTTGCCGGAGTAATATAGCTTTATTTTAACTAGAGATCGTACCTTACATATGTGCATACTCAAAGCAAAGTAAATAACTTTAGATTGGCCTATTTAAGGGTTAAAGTCTGTTCTAAAGGTGAAGTTCGCCGACAATAAAGGCTCGGTAACGTTCAACCACGTTTTTATTGATGTTGTTTCGTATTTGATTAACGTGAAAGGCCGTGGCTAAACGTTTAAAATAAAATATGTCGGTAGGTACACTTCTTTATCCTTAGAAGGTCAAGTTCTAAGTTAACTTAACGCACCGAATATCCAGTATTCACCGGTTTTCCAGATTAAATGTCGTTGCTGACAACTGTAGGTACTGGTACGTGTGGTGCTTTTGACCTTCACTTCGCTATCGTTGACTTGCATTCTGCACATAATAATAAGATAATTAACTTGCAATTGACGCATGCGGTCAACAGTCAGCGGCGGAATAGCATGAGTAAAATTAATTCATAAGGAAAGTTTTTCGAACACGAGCGAGCGAGAATATACAACTCATATTTTGGTCTAGTATAATCAACCAATACGAGTTCCTGAGACATTCTGGCGCACTCAAGAAACTCTGCTTGTGCAAATCAATCTTGAGCCTAACTTGTCCGCAACTAAGAATCTCGTTTTCAAGTTATTCCTAACCAGTGAACAGTGAGATTTACTCGTATATTGGTCGACGTGAGACGAGTGAGGAGCAAGACAATATCACATTGTTTGCTATGTAAATGAGAGAAAGAAAGCGAAATGCTGATGCTGCAATATGTTGATTTATATAAAAGTTTAGTTTACATTTTTCACTTATATTTTTAATGTGCTTATGAATTATACTAAGAACAATAGAGATATCGCTAATTACTGATTCAGTATATGTTAATAACGATACAAAAATGCAAACATAAAAGTGTAGGTAAGTTATACATGTAAGCTAGTAGTGTTCGCTAGATAGAATATATTAATTTATTTAAATTAGTTGACTGCTTAAAAGTAGTTTGATAACCTTCTGATTAGTACCTAATATCGTGCGTCTTTAAATGATAAGAGCTTTTTAACAATAGGTACGAGTACATAAGTTAATGTACTTAAACGAGAGCAAGTTTTTTTTTACACATTGTATTTTATTTAGAGTTCCGTATATCTATATCTTCTACTGTATCTATATCTTGATATATGGTTTTGAAATGTGTAATACGACTCAATCAGACGTACTCTTATTTTCTTTGAAAATGTTTTGTAATTAGTCCTTAACTTTAAATAGATTTAGGGCTGGTTTTGGAGAAGCGAAGCGATGTTTATTCAACGGACACCAATCGTATTGGTTGTTGATAAACACTACAGCTATTTGCTTTAGTAAACCCAGCCCTAATAAAGTGTGAGTCGGTGTATTTTCTGCATTTATTAAGTCATTAACTAAGTAAGTAGAGGTTACATAATATGAGATCTACCTTCACCAACTTGCATAAAATTATGTTTTATTTCCAATAGGTACGTAAAGCTTTCAAATCGTACAATTTTAGAAGATCATTTAAAATGTAAATGATAAAATAACCGCTACAAAATTGGTGAAAATGGACTCAATTCGTGTATCCTTTACATAAGATACAAATCGGGGCTTGAAATTAAACTTTGTATGGCCAATATTTAAAAAAAATGTGAAATAAAATAAAAAGAAAAATTAGATGTACGTACCTATTTAATTTTTCTATATTTTCTATATCGCAAGAGGACTCAAGTTTTGTGGTATTAAACTACAAAGCTTGATTCTTCTCCAAATTATCTCTAAAGCCTTAGATTTATTCTCAGTATTAAAATCGGTGTTGGTTACGAATAATATACTTAGTTCCTATTCGTATGTATTTATCAGTTAATTATGTTGAGGTTAAGAAAATAAAAATGTTTAATAATTAGTCTTGTATTTCATTTATCTGAGTATCACGTAGTTGTTATCTTTGACTTCATCACCTTTGTAGAATTTTGTTTATCATTTGACGATGTCATGTCTGCGTTCAGATAGATCCATTTCGATGAAATATCTAGGTTGAAAGACTATTGTAGGCATCATACTTTTTGAAAGAGACAAATCATGACAAAAATAATCAAGATCAAAAAAATCAACTTTTCATTCTTTCTACGTCAGAGAGTGAGAGAGAAGAGAGAAGACGAGATGCTGCTATAGATAATTACCTAAAAAAGATACGATAAGAAGATAAAGATAAGATGCAAAAGAACTCTATAGTTGTTTTGCATCTTATCTTTACCTTCTTATCTTATCTTTTTTATCTGTCCGGCGTAATAAAATTTAGGCAGGCGTAGACAGAGTATTAAAAAGGCAGGTTTCTATATGACGCGATTAAAACAAATCAAGCCGATTTCTCTTTCACTGTCATGGCATGACATTTTTGACAGCAGTAAGAATTTTTAGGGTGAAGATTATCTTTGGAGCAATGTTTGCAACTGTAGTGTGTAGTTAATACGCATTAATAATTAAAAGAGAATAAGGCCCGGTTTACCGGTTCCTAATAATGCGTCCGATCTGACACATGACGCTATATAAAAGCTGTCAAAAATCTGTCCGATTTCTTCATATTAGAGCTATCATAAACCGATGAAACTGGCCCTTAATATGTTCATAATGTTTAACAATGATTAAGATAAGAGATAACTAAAACAACCGTCTTCGATGCCGCGCGAGTCAGTATCAGTAGCATCACCATATCTCTGGAGTTACTTATCAGATCTCGATGAAATTACAATGGTACCTTCTAAATATACCCTACCAATAAAAAAATAATCATTCTAATCGGTTCACAATTGACGGAGTAATCGCGTAACATACAAAAGAAATATACAGACGAACTTCCTCTTTTTGGAAGTTGGTTGAGAAGTAACATCGGTCCGAGGCATCTAAGTAACCGAGGAAAAAAAACCACCAATTGTAATGTTTAACTTTAGTTGAGCAAGGCTAGGCAAATTAAGTGATACTATTTGTGTATTTTATCTCGCTTACTTACTTAACAATTTCTGTTCCCGCCTTTTTTCATCTTTTTTTTATTTATTTTTTCAAGAACGAAATTGAGCTTCGCCGTTCGATATTTAAAATTGATGACTATTATACTCATACGAAGACAAGGCTGAATAGCGAAGCGACCTCTTTTGTCATTGGGCTGAATGCATGATGTCTATTGCCAGTATGATCACAGGTATGATGACTGAAGAGTTCTTTTTTTTAATTACTTACCGCCCTAGGCTTTTCTAGCTACATTATTACCCTAGAGCGCTAATTGGTTACCTACAAGCCCCATTTGAGGGTAATAAGGACCTACTTACCGAATATGAGAGATGTAAAAACAATTGGATCTGGCATTACGAAATCAATATATATAAAAGAAAGTCGTGTTAGTGGGTTGGATTTAGAATCGTTTGGCACGAAAATGGGGGGGTAGAGGGGTGGAATGGTAAGTGAAGGAAGTCCCCCCTTCACTACCCTACCACTCTCATTACAAGGTAATGCATAGTTTTTGAGTTATGCCTATTTTTGTTGGGTTTAATTTTGGATTTTTGGTTGGATTTAACATCGTTTGGCATGAGATTGATATTAAATGTTATAGGGATGGGAAGAGGTTAGGTCCCTGATTGTAACAATACCATTTTTATAACAAGGTAATGCATATATTTCAAGAAAACGATATAAACAAAATCTAACCTAAAAATATACTAAACCATAAAAACAAAGCGTAAATAATAGTTACAAGGGCTAGATAACTGTTCAAAAATTTTTGTAATATGATTTACCACTCCTAAATTAATAAGAACACCCCACCAGAAAAACTAAGTTAGCTTAGGTTGAAACTGCGACAACACAACGCGCGAGCCGAGCGAGCGAAGCGAGTGTGCCGCGGCAGCGGCCGGCGAAGCGCTAAAAAGGCTGTTAAACATCCAAAATAACTGTGTTATTGATCAGCGAAGTGTTACAAAAAGTGAGGTTATGATTTTACAAAAATAGGCATAGCTATAAAACTATGCATTACCTTGTAGTGAATGTGGTGAGAAAAGGAAGGGAGGACCCTCCGGGAGGACGGAGGGGACTCCGTTTTTCGTGCCAAACATTTCTCAATTTTTACCTAGTGAGGTTATGATTTTGCAAAAAAAAAATCATACCTCAAAAACTATGCATTACCTTGTAATGAGTGGTGGGGTAGTGAAAGGGGGACCCTCACCTACCCCTTCCACCCCTCCACCCCCACTTTTTCGTGCCAAACGATTCTAAATTTCAACCTACACTTATAACTCAAGAACGGCTGGACCAATTTTTATGATTTTTGTATTTTTAGAATTGTCTTTGTCAGGAATAGGATAATAAGTATTAAAAACAATGAATAATTGACCTAAAAAAATTATATGAGATAAAATATTTTGCCAAAATGTTCCTGGGTTTAAAAACTGCCAAATCAATTGCTTTTATTTTTGTTTTTCCGCCGCGTATTATTCCGCGTATTATTTTTTTTTTGTATAATTATGGCTCCATACGATTAGTATATTTAAAGTATAAAAATTCTTCTCATGTGTGGATAGCATTACAATATTCGGGAACACCGCGTTTTTTTTTTGGTATAATTATGGCTCTACAGATTAGTGTATTTAGCCAGTGTCAAGTAGTAAGTCAAGTAAAAATTCTTCAAGTTTTTTTAATTCAAGTCATATAGATTTTAAAACTTTCAAATATGTCAGTAATGATAATTGTTTGACATATTTATTGATTGTCAAATATGTGTGCGTTCAGAAATGTATGCTTACAAGCAACTTAAAAGTTTATATTTCCAAAAACCATTTTTACCAATTTTTATTCTATATCTGTATTGCCATAATACATTAATAAACTTAATCGGCCTTACTAATCAAGTTTTTTTCACTCTGTACACACGTTGTATACCACAAAAGCTGACCAATAAAAATATTTTTGACGTAAGCCTTGGATAAAGTTGGTATACAGATGTGCCATTATCAAAGGAGGCTGTCCATTTCTTAAACAGCCTGGGACCCTAGTTTAGCGAGTGTGTTAAGGATTAAAATGGCGGATTTCTCTATTATCAGCTGATTGAAATCATGTCTAGAAACAGTAACTATTATTGAATCTGTGTCTAGTATTCTGTAAAAAAAAACGTTTTGATTCTTCAAACTTCAAAAACTATGCTGTCATTTGAGGATCGTTTGCATGTGTTAGATTTGTTCTCATTGAAATGGATTACATAAATTAGTTCGACATATTTGACCATTGGGAGATAGAAGACGCAAATAAAAAAATCGAAAACATTATGAAGACCGTGCAGATCCATTATTTTGAACAATTCAGATTTTCCATTTTAAATACAAATAACGGGTTTACGAAAAGCTATGCGGAAGAAACTAAACGCAGTGATTACATTCTCTTTGCAAATTGACAGTTTATTCAAAGATGGCTACAATCATGTTTATATTGTAGCCATGGAGACCGCTAGTCTCCATGGCTACAATGTCAACAGCGTAGACAGAGGACAACAGTCAATTTGAGTGTTTCGTTCTAAAATTAGTTTTAATTCTTTCACTCCTACTAAAAGAAAATATTTTCTATTATGTCAACTAATTTCAATAAAAATTCCAAAAACAACGGAGTTTGATTAATATTGCATTTCCAAAACAAAATTTCATGACTAATATTGATAATTAGTAAACTTTATGAAAAATTAACTTACGGAACTATTTAAGACAAAAACAGTTTCTAAACGAATTGACTAATAGTTGCCAGATGAAAAAGAAAAAAGTGTTAAACGTCTATGTAGATACCCACCTCCTATTCAACGTTTATTAGTCAAACAATAGATTGACGCGTGTTTAGCGCTTATTCTTTGTGCAACTGCGCAACCGTTTAACAGACGTATAGACAAATTTTTATTAGTAAGGCCGATTATGTTTTAAAGTTTGTATTCATTTACGTTTAGTTCAGCCGTACAGTTCGTTCATAAAAGCCTAAATTAAGTTCATCTAAAAGGTTACACGACATTCATTGTCTGTCAGGTGGTACGAAGTTCGCCGGGCCAGCTAGTACACGTATAAAATCAATCAAAATTATACAAGTTAAAAGTAAGGACAGATTAAACGGGAATCTCACGCTGCACTCTGCGCTAATGTAACAAAATTGATACGTTTCAGTGCGATTATCCGCAAATTACCGCACGCATTGAATAATAATAAATAAGTAAAAAAATATATACACATAAAACATATCGTTTGTCGTCACCTGCTTAAAACATTTCATATACATTATTACTTAATTATTACTAAATTATACTAAATTACTACTTATTACTTAACAACAAATTCATATAATTTATTTTTACAGAGCAAAATATGCACAATTTTTTGCAAATTAAGAATCAGATCTTTACATAAAATTACTTATGATGTGAACATATATTATGAATATTTATTAAAGCAAAATTACCTAAAGGGTACATAATAGTAGGCAGCAGTAGGCAGGTAGTACATAATAGAATGTCAAAAATGCAATAAGCACATCGTCTTAATTAGGTACGTATTTGCGAATAATATTGCCAGTTTCTTTTTTCAAATTTGATTTATTTTCTGTATATACAAACTGACATTAACGTTATGGAATAAATAATGTATCATATATTTAAATTCACTATTTACACGTTTTAATATAATAAAAAACTCTTATTAAAAGCCAGAGTTGTCCAATGCTACACTTTTTTCCCGGACCTGAAATAAAAGGACAATATTAAAATCTACATTTTATTGCTTTTTTAGATTTTTGTACCCGAAGGGTAAAATTTTATAATAAAACTTAGTTTTATAATAAAATAAATATTTAAGGGCTTCCATACAATACAAATATTGCATTCCTAAAATAAAATTTCATGACTAATATTAATAATTAGTAAACTTTATGAAATAATAATTTACGGAACTATTTAAGACATAAACAGTTTCTAAACGAATTGGCTAATAGTTGCCAGATGAAAAATAAAAAAGTGTTAAACGTCTATGTAGATACCCACCTCCTATTCAACGTTTATTAGTCAAACAATAGATTGACGCGTGTTTAGCGCTTATTCTTTGTGCAACTGCACAACCGTTTAACAGACGTATAGGCAAATTTTTATTAGTAAGGCCGTATATATTGTTTTTAAATTTTATTTTTGTATTTGAAAGTGGTCTACTAAAACCATCTTTGCATTTGCATTTGCATGCATCTTTGCTTTCTAATGAGACCGGTTTGGGCACATCGGTTTTATGGTTTCAAAGACAATAACCGACATCGGTAGAAACATTTTTTGTGTTTTATATACAAGCGGCCTTACTAATAAAGTTTTTTTCACTCTGTACACACGTTGTATACCACAAAAGCTGACCAATAAAAATATTTTTGACGTAGGCGTTGGATAAAGTTGGTATACAGATGTGCCATTATCAAAGGAGGCTAATCATTTCTTAAACAGCCTGGGACCCTAGTTTAGCGAGTGTGTAAAGGATTAAAATGGCGAATTTCTCTATTATCAGCTGATCAAATTCATGTCTAGACATAGTAACTATTATTGAATCTGTGTCTAGTATTCTGTGAATAAACGTTTTGATTCTTCAAACTTCAAAAAGTATGCTGTTATTTGAGGATTGTTTGTATGTGTTAGATTTGTTCTCATTGAAATGGTTTACATAAATTATTTCGACATATTTGACCATTGGGAGATAGAGGAGGCAAATAAAAAAAACTAAAACATTATGAAGACCGTGCAGATCCATTTGTTTGAACAATTCAGATTTTCCATTTGAAATACAAATTACAGGTTTACGAAAAGCTATGTGGAACAAACTAAACGCAGTGATTACATTCTCTTTGGAAATTGACAATTTATTAAGAGATGGCTACAATCATGTTTAAATTGTATCCATGGAGACCGCTAGTCTCCATGGGTACAATGTCAACAGCGTAGACAGAGGACAACAGTCAATTTGAATGTTTCGTTCTAAAATTTGTTTTAAGTCTTTTACTCCTACTAAAAGAAAATATTTCCATTATATCAACAAATTTCAACAAAAAGTTCTAAAAACAACGTAGTTTGATTAATATTGCATTCCTAAAACAAAATTTCATGACTAATATTAATATTTAGTAAACTTTATGAAAAAATAATTTACGGAACTATTTAAGACGAAAACAGTTTCGAAACGAATTGACTAATAGTTGCCAGATGAAAAAGAAAAAAGTGTTAAACGTCTATGGAGATACCCACCGCCTATTCAACGTTTATTAGTCAAACTATGGATTGACGCGTGTTTAGCGCTCATTCACTGTGCAACTCTACAACCGTTTAACAGATGTATAGGCAAATTTTTATTAGTAAGGCCGATAGTGTGGTTTTGCATTTTCGCCATATTTGCATACTCTATTGTAACGGGTACGTAACGGTAAGTGATTATTGCCCGTTTGCACTAAACTTAAGGCCGATGTCTTGGAAAATTGACTCGCGGCAAAATATTTGTGCAGCGTTACTATTTTTTTAAAGCAAAGCCACAAATATGAACAAATAAAAATTGATGTACATAAATATTCTGGACATAAGTTATCGCTACATATTTTTTTAAGAATCATCACGAAGTATTATGGTTGGTAAATCAAACGCTAAACAGGACTCTGCCGTGCCTAACACCATTTCGGGTTAGGTTTGAATACCTAGTATATGGAAATAAATAAAGAAATAGCAAAACTTTTCAGACCATACCTTGAAAAACATCTTCTTATTGAATATATACTGGATAGATTTTTCTTAATATCTATCATATTCTTAATTCACATGTTACAAAATCGTTAAGTTTTTAAGATTTCGTTGTTATTTAAACTGTTTTTTCTTGATAAAAAAGTGACACATTTACGTAAAATATTATGTTTTAAAATGCCTATGATTTAATTCAATAACCATGTAAAAAGTAGCACTCGTATTTGATTATTACTCAAATAATACTAACATGGAGAAAAACTAAAAAATGCAGTTTATAAACAAGAATCGCGTGAAAAATTCCTCAGTGGCGGCCAAGCAGTCGTCTCGATCAGACGTATGATCCATGCCGAATTTTGAGCGTACTATCATTACTCTCGCTTTACCTTGCTCAAGCTTTGTTACGCATCTAAAGTTGCTCTACTTTAATAAAATTCTAAAACTGAACAAATATTAGGTATTAAGATATAATAAATTACAAACTTTTATTTTTAAGTTGCAATATCGTGCTATTATTTTTAAAATGCAAGTTACTACTTGTGTGGTCTGATGATGGAGACGGAAGGTGGCCACGGCATCTCTGTGATAAAACAACATAACTCCACCGACTTTGGGCTCGATTGATTTGTCTTTAGGAGGACTTTACACCTAGATGATATCCAGGGTCTGATGATGAAGCCGGAAGGTGGCCACGGCATCTCTTTGATAAAACAACATAAACCCACCAAGTTTGGGCTCGATTGATTCGTATTGAGGAGGACTATATACCTAGATGATATTATCCAGAGTCTGATGATGAAGCCGGAAGGTGGCCACGGCATCTCTTTGATAAAACAACATAACCCCACCGAGCTTGGGCTCGATTGATTCGTAGTGAGGAGGACTTTACATCTAGATGATATTCAGGGTCTGATGATGAAGCTGGAAGGAGGCCACGCGATCTCTGTGATAAATTAACGTAACGTTTTTTTTCCGAATGGAATGGATATGGAATGGAAATGGAATGGAAACGGAATGGAAACGGAATGGAAACGGAATGGAAACGGAATGGAAACGGAATGGCAACGGAATGGAAACGGAATGGAAACGGAATGGAAACGGAATGGAAACGGAATGGAAACGGAATGGAAATAGAATGGAATGAAAATGGAATAAAAAATGTCTTTAAAACGATTGACTATGAGAAAAAATAGTTTAAGAAACCTCAATGTCATTTTTAAAGACCTATCTATAGATAACCCGCACATAAAGGACCACTCACCAAGGACTCTCCACTCTCCACTCAGAAAGGAAAAAAAGGGTTTATTTAAATTCCATCCCTAAGAGGGTAATACGGTAGACACATTTTAAAACTTAAAATGGGAAAAAATATTGTCAGTCTTTAGGGTTCCGTAGCCGAATGGCAAAAAACGGAACCCTTATAGATTCGCCATGTCTGTCTGTCTGTCTGTCCGTCCGTATGTCACAGCCATTTTATTCCGAAACTGTTAGGACTACAGAATTGAAACTGAGTAGGTAGATGTATTCTGTGAACCGCTTTCCGATTTTTATACAATGATAAAAAATATGAAAGTTTAAGGGAATACATGGAAATGGAACAAAAAAAAATTTTTTTCATCAAACCTATACGTGTCTATGGATAGGTCTTTAAAAATGACATTGAGGTTTCTAAAATCATTTTTTCTCAAAGTCAATCATTTAAAAGATAGACGCGTCTAAAGTGATAAAATGTGTGCCCCCCCCCCCCCCCCCTCTAACTTTTAAAGTATGGAAGTGAAAAATCTAAAAATATATATGCTGTAGATCTCAATAAAAACTAACAACGAAAATTGGTTTGAACGAGATACAGTCAGTAGTTTTTGACATATGGCGACCGCAAAAACTTTGTTTTTCACACAAACACTATGAAAAACAAAGTTAATTTTTTAGTTGCAAAAAATTATAGTTATAGAATAGGTACTTTACTGTGTTACGAAACCCTACGAGTGCGAGTCCGACTTGCAGTTGGCCAGTTTGTTGGCCGGACAGACAGACAGACATGGCAAATCTATAAGGGTTCCGTTTTTTACCATTCGGCTACGGAACCCTAAAAAAAATGTTTGAAATCGGTCAAAATTTGATCGACTATTGTGGTAACAAACATTAAAACAAAATATATATATATATACAGTCGAATTGAGAACCTCCTCCTTTTTTGTGAATTCGGTTTAGAAACTGAAACAATTCAGCCTACCTTTAGCTTTTAGCTTTTACGTTACAAACAATATAAAATAACAATTACAAAGTAGAGCAACAGTAAACTTTTCATTTATTTCATTATGATTAACGGGGTAGCGAGAGTTCACGCAGAGGGATGAGGGGCAAAGAGATGTAAAACTGGTATGTATTCTGTGGCGCCACGTCGAGCGTGATTTTGAATTTTGCATAGAAAGAAAGCGGCCTTAAGAATCGCCTAAAATTTAAAAATATCTCAATTAAAGCAACATCGGGAATCAAAATCTCAAAATATATCCTGCAGATAGGCTAATGATCCTATATTTATCTATATTTTGACATTTTGGTAGAAGAAGAAGAAGAAGAAAATCGTTTATTTGGCAAAAACTCACATGATAACAAATTCAAAAACACTAAATATTATAATAATGTAAACATACAAAAAACAAGAACATAAAACAGATAAAAATGAGGTGAGGTGCCAAAAAGGCTTAACTCAGCACATATGTCTGAGGTTGCACACCTAGACGCTGGTTTTAAGCTAAGCCTGCGGGTGTTGGACTAGTGCGAAAACATATATATATATATATATATATATATTAAATATTATATATAATGTAATATAATAAATATACAATACATATTAGTAAATAAAAAATATATATGCATACAATATATATACAGTTTTAAACAACATTAAACCTCCTAACTAATTACTAAAGAAAGAAAAAGAAAATAAAAATTATAAATAAAATAAAATAAACACATATAAATGCTGGATACAAATGCAGTCTATCTATATATAATCTATGGTTTATGGCAAGAGAAGGGAAATAGTTTAATGGACAAAATGTCATATTTATACATACTACTATTGTTGAGGACAACAGGGTCAGTGGACTGTATTCATAGGCTTCTTGGTCTTCACACGTTTTATTACAATTATACATTTATCTTCGGATTGCTTTACATTAGCATTGGCACACATGTTACAATTTTGTTCCTATATTTACGTAAAAGTTACTTGTACAACTAGAGCTATGTCTGTATTCTTTCCCATACTTTTGGGGCCAAATTCACAAATCGTTTTCTGATACACGCGCCTGGAGGTCATTGCATTTGACACGTGTATTCAACGGTCATTTTAATTAAAAGCGCCGCCATATGCCGACAAAGGCCTAAGGCGGTCCGATTGAGTTATATTTACCTCTAGCCTTGTGTTCAGGGTGACACGTGTAAGTTCGATACATAATAATATTTCTATACAATTCTAATACATTTAGTCTTACTTACTACTTACTAAAGGTACTACTGTTTATTCATTATTCCATATTCTATTCTATATTCTATGATTCTATACATTAAATAGCCTATTTGTTCAGCGGACTCGGCGTCCTCAACATCCTCCCCCCGGCGTAGCCCGCGTAGCCTCATCCCTTACAAGGACGGCGAGTTTGCTAGCCGGGCGTCGGAAGATGCCCGTCCTTGTCCTCACGTCCCCGACACGTACTCCGCCATCTGGTCCCGGGTAGACTCGTTCGACGACGCCGATAGGCCACACATTACGTGGCAACGTATGGTCGACGACGACGACGATGTCTCCGACCGTCAGGCTCCGCTTGTGGTCGGTCGGCTCCCCTCTCGGCACCAGGGTCGGCAGGTACTCCCGCACCCAGCGATGCCAGAAGGAGTCCGCGAGCGCCTGGCTGGCTCGCCATGACCTGCGGTCCGCTTCTGTGCAGGGGCCCGTGGTAGGTAGGCCTGTTGATGATCCTATCAAAAAATGATTAGGGGTTAGTGTCTCTGGATCTTCAATGTTGACGCTTACGTGAGTCAGTGGTCGAGCATTCACTGAATGCTCGGCTTCGGTCAGGAGCGTGTGCAGAACCTCCTCTGACGGCGCCTTTTCCCTCAGTGTGGTTGCTAGGGCGGTTTTCACCGACCGCACTAGCCGCTCCCATGCGCCGCCTTGGTTCGGTGCACCCGGAGGGATGAAGGTCCACTTCATCCTGTTTTTTAGCCCCTCTTCTTCCAGTGCTGGGGCCCACTCCCTGTAGGCGTTGATGAGCTCGCGATCTGCGCCTCTGAACGCGGTAGCGTTGTCCGAGTACATGTTACTCGGCCAACCGCGTCGCGCTGCCATCCTTCGTAGCGACATGATCGCTGAGTCTGTGGATAAAGTATTAACAAGCTCGAGATGCACGGCGCGTGTAGTGAGGCACGTAAATAACGCGCCCCACCGCTTTTCTCGCCGCCGTCCCACCTTTACAGTCATTGGCCCGAAATAATCTAAGCCGCAATTACTGTAAGGGCGGTGGTATGGATCGAGGCGGGCTCTCGGCAGGTCTCCAGTCGCCGGCACCTGTGGCTTCGCTTTTCTCACCCGACAATATCCACATTGTCGCTCGATGGCTCTCACCGTAGGCCTTAAGTGGATGACCCAGTAGCGCTGCCGTAGGTCGTTTGTTACGCGCTCTCGATTCGCGTGTCCCGCAGCGCAGTGTTCCTTTAAAACAATAAGTTTGGTTATATAATGGCGACCGTCCAATATAATTGGTCGCTTATACGATGGTCGATGCTGCTATACGTCCCCGTACTCGCAGTAATCCATTCTCGAGCACGGGGTCCAGTTTGTACAAGCGGCTCGACTTTGTAAGAGTGCGAGCGGCTTCTACGTCGCGCCTCTCTGCTCTAAAGCTGTCCTCTTGAGCGAGTCGCAGTAGGGCTGTCTCGGCGCGCTCGATGTGCTCTATGTTCAGGCGCGTAGCTCGGCGTCGGCATATGTCTATGAAAGCGAGCACATAGGCGGTCGCTCTCAAAAGTCGCTCATATCGTGAGAAGCGGCTTGGCTCGGGTAACCACCGGTCTGTGTGCTGCTCCTGCTCGCTCGTGTGCAGGACTTCTATTTCTTCGACAGGTGCCGCGCTCGATGGCCAGTCCTCTTCC
Organism: Cabera pusaria; assembly: GCA_954871355.1. Lineage (NCBI taxonomy): Eukaryota > Metazoa > Arthropoda > Insecta > Lepidoptera > Geometridae > Cabera > Cabera pusaria. The sequence goes on from OX940887.1 coordinate 22,525,064, forward strand.
GGTTTCCGCAGGAAGTGAGGACCCTTGAACCATCGGTCCTCGGCGCTCAGTGGTGCGCAGTTGAGCCTTGTCGCGTCGTCAGCTACGTTATACTCTGTGGACAACCATCGCCATTCATCTTTATGGGTTAGTTCAGCGATCTCACCAAGTCGATGTGCGACGAACGGCGTGTAGCGGCGCGCGTCGTTCCTTATCCACTGGACCACAGTAGCCGAGTCCGTCCAGTAGATCGTCCTGACGACCTCTACGCGATGCTCCCGCTTGACGACGTCCGCGAGTCTCGCTCCGATGACGGCGGCCTGTAGCTCCAGGCGTGGTATGCTCAGCGTACGCCGTGGTGCTACCTTAGCCTTGGCTGCTACCAAAGCTACGTTGACGGCGCCGTCACAGCGAATCGCTCGCCAGTACGCCACCGTAGCATACGCTTGCTCGCTCGCGTCGCACATGACGTGTAGCTCTACCCGTAGACCCTCTACGGCGTAGCTCCGCGGCAGGCGAAGTCGGGTGACCCCGTTGAGTTGTTGTAGCCATGCGGCAAACAGCTCAGCCTCCTCCGCAGGTATCGGGTTGTCCCACGGTAGCTGTAGGCGCCACAAACTCTGTAGAATAATTTTAGCACATATAGTATAACAACTAAGTAAGCCGAGCGGGTCATATATCGACATGACCGCACTAAGCGCCTCTCGCTTAGTCGGGGCGCGCTGTTGAGCACGCACGTCGCTCGGTACTCGATGCATTGCCGTGTTGAAGCCCAATTCGTCCTTGTCGGGGTCCCAACATAGCCCCAGGATCTTGTTGGCGGGTCCCGCTCCCCCCAGTTGCGTAGGCTGGGTAGCTCGTAGCTCGTGCGGCACGCCGTCCAAAATCCGTTTTCGGTTGGAGCTCCAACTCCGCAGGGTGAAACCAGCTGCAGCGTGCACCTCTCGTAGCTCCTGTATGGTGCGCCGGGCTTCACTTTCGGTGTCGTAGCTGTCTACGAAGTCGTCCATATAGTGGCTCTCCGTGATAGCTACGAACGCACGGGGATGCGTTTTCGCATGTGCGTGCGCGTTGTAGTTGCGCACACTATGCGCCATAAACGGTGAGCTCGCTGCCCCGAAGATCATACTCGTCATCTTGTATGACCGAGGAGGGCCGCTCCTGTCTTCTCCTCTCCACAGGAACTGCTGCGCCGGCTGGTCTTCCGCTCGTATCTTCACACGCAGAAACATCTCCTGTATGTCTGCGGTGACGGCGATCGGTCGCTCTCTGAAACGGAAAACAACCCCTGGCAGTGAAAGAAGAAGATCAGGTCCCTCTAGCAGCTCATCGTTCAAGCTAACTCCGTGACTTCGATGCGCCGCGTCGAACACTAAGCGCCGCTTCCCGGGTTTGTTCGGGTTCTCTACGGCGAAGTGCGGTAGATACCAGCAGATGTTGCTCGGTGTCTCCGTACCGTCGCACGGCGCCGCATACCCCTTGTCCAAGAGGTTTTCGATCTGCGCTGTATACTCCTTCGCGAAGTCCGAGTTAGCGTCCATCTTCTTTTCGATGCTTCTCAGCCGGTTCGCGGCTGAGGCGTAGCTGGGCGGCATGACGACTCCGTCGCGTCGCCATGGCAACCCAACTTCATACCCGGTGTCGATCTTCTTTATTGTGTCCGTGAAGATCCGCTGCGCACGTTCATCTGTCTCGCTCACACGAGGCTTGAGGGCGACACCCAGTGAGTTGACGCGAAAGTGCGACTCGACCAACTCGTGTAGCCGCTCGTCGTGTAGCTCGTTCGTGCGCCGGTCCGGTGCGTAGACGTGTAGCACATTGTCCTCGCTACACGTCACCATACTGTGTGGCACGGTCCCGTGTACCACCCAGCCCAGTTGTGTTCGCGACGCCGCCGGTTGCTCGGGGGCGCCGACACGCAGCTCGCGGCCCACGATGACTTCCCAGTGGTCGCTACCGACTAGGATGAGTGGCCGCGCTCGCTCGTAGCACACCTCTTCCGGTGTTAGACTCTGTAAGTGTTTACAATTGAGTAAAGAGTCCGGTATCGTCTGTCCGCGTAGCTTCAGATCTCGTACGGTGCGCATCTTCAATTTGTAGCGCGTGTTCTCGCTTCTCCCTCGCACGTGAACTGTGACGAGCTTGCTATCTCCCTCGCTCTGCTCCATGTTCACGCCGGTCATCAGTAGTGGAAGCGATGGTCCGTTCGCCCCGATCCGTTTGGCTAGCTCTGTGTCGATCAAGGTGATGCTAGCGCCTTCGTCCAACAGCGCGTATGTGTCGACTTCTCCTCTCGGTCCGGAGACGACGACCGGGCAGACCTTGAGCAGCACAGCTTTCGGATCGGCGGTACTGAAAGATGCAACAGACATTACTACCGCGTCGTTACTCTTACTCGATTGTAGCTCCGGCGCTGACTGTACGGCTGGTCGCTCTCGTGCATCGTTATGCAGTGATGCATGGTGAGGCGAACGACATTGATTCACGCCGCATACTTGCGCCCTGCAAGCTATCCGACGGTGTCTCTTCTCTGCGCATCTGAAACAAGCTCCCTTTGCCTTTAACAACCTCCACCGCTGCTCGATGTTCATCGCCCGGTAAGTCGGGCACTTGTGCAGCGGGTGCGCGTCGTTGCAGTTGAGGCATCTACTTGTTTCTTGTTTCTCGTCCGTAGAGTATACCGTCCGTTTCTTGTAGCTCGCCGTAGAGCTCCTTACTTCTTTACCTGTAGCCGTAGCCGTAGCCGTAGTCGCCGTAGACGAGAACGTGTGCCGTAGCGCGATGTCTGCTTCGCGCATGAGGAAGCGAGATAGCAATACTATCTCGGGCTCCTTCTCCTCTCTGTTGTTCTCGGCGTAGTCGCACCAACGCGACCGTACGTGCGGGCTCAGCTTGTCTAACACCTCCCGTGCTAACATCGGATTAAACAAATAACCCTTTTGATCGATGCCTTGGAGGATACATACCACGTTCTGAAGTTTTACCGCGAAGCTGTTTAACTCGGTCGCGGCAGCGCCGGGTCTTGGCAGCCTCTTCAGATCTCCCAGTGCTCGATCCACGATCACCTCCGGTCTCCCGAAGCATTGTTCCAGAGTCTTCATTATTACCTCTGGATTGGTTGCGCTATGTATTAGCGCCGCCACGGCGTCCCTGGCGTCCCCTCGTAGGCAGCTACGCAAGCGTAGCAAGTTCTCTGCCGGCGGGATGTTGTACAGTAACGTTGAGTCCCGTACGGCCGCCTTGAACGGAAACCATTCGCTGGGCGCCCCTGAGAACTCGGGCAGGTCGCAGTTGTAGCGGCGCTGCGGTCGCGCCATGTTAGCGAACGCATCCGCTAGCTGCTCTATGTTCCTCTTCGAACGACCTGGAGTGACAGAACGATCATTATTATGATACCTGACACGACGTGTTTCCTCCCGGGCGCAGCGCGGAGCTTCGACGTGCTCCCCCCGTGCTGCCTGCTGCAGCCACTCGTCGACCTTCCTGTGGTCGTCCGCTGTCGTGTTAGGTTCATCCCGAAGACTCTCGTTGTCTTCCAGCGTAGCCACTTGAACGGCCAGCCTCTTCTTGATGAGGTCCGTCTCGATGGCTAGCTCCTTCCTCTTCACCTCGGCGATCTTCTCAGCGGCCTCGAGCTCAGCCAAGCGTAGCCGCAGTGTTGAATTTGTAGTCCGCTGTGAGAGCGGCGGTGTACGCGCCCGCTCTCTCGTGGCCGCCTCTGCCTCCGGTTCGGGCCGCGTAGCTTGCGACGGTGAGGCAGGCGGCTCCCTGGTCAGCCTCCGTAGTCGCTCCTCCTCGATGCGGCGGCGTTCCTGTGAGGCGTGATGATCACCTTCGCCGTCGTACTCGGAGCGGTCGGCTTGACTGCGGGTTACAACCATTATGCAAGAAAAAACACACAAAAGTTATAATTAGCCTACGACGTAGTGGGTCTACGTCGTAGTGCGTAGTACGTAGCACGTAGTACGCCCGTAGAGGCGGGATCGGCGGGTAGCGCCGCGCTCCCGCACTCTCTCGCTGCCCTGGTGCAGCCTCTCGGGGGCCGGCACGTTCGTTGCCGGCGGTGGTTGGCCCGGCCGGTCGACCGCCGCGTCTTTCAGCAGCAGTCACGGGCCAGCGGGGTCGGGGTAACTCGAGCTGAGCGAGCTGGCTCGAGCTAGGCCGGCGTAGCCTCGTGCTACGCAGCCACAGCCTCGGGCAGCGGTCGCCTCAGCCGTCGAGTCCGTTGGCGAAGGGCAACAGCGGTACACGCTGTGGGCCCCGCCTCACGCTGCGGTTGCAGCCGTCGGGGGTGCCGCTCTGCAGGAGCTGGCGTGGTCGGCCCGGCTGGTTAACTGCTGCGTCTTTCAGCAGCAGTCTTCAAGCCAGCGGGTTCCCACAGGTGATGCCGAATCCGGAGACTAAATGCCGACGAAACGCGATCGACCAGGACTGTTGGTCACTATATTCGGCGCGAATGACCAAAACTGTTGAGGACAACAGGGTCAGTGGACTGTATTCATAGGCTTCTTGGTCTTCACACGTTTTATTACAATTATACATTTATCTTCGGATTGCTTTACATTAGCATTGGCACACATGTTACAATTTTGTTCCTATATTTACGTAAAAGTTACTTGTACAACTAGAGCTATGTCTGTATTCTTTCCCATACTTTTGGGGCCAAATTCACAAATCGTTTTCTGATACACGCGCCTGGAGGTCATTGCATTTGACACGTGTATTCAACGGTCATTTTAATTAAAAGCGCCGCCATATGCCGACAAAGGCCTAAGGCGGTCCGATTGAGTTATATTTACCTCTAGCCTTGTGTTCAGGGTGACACGTGTAAGTTCGATACATAATAATATTTCTATACAATTCTAATACATTTAGTCTTACTTACTACTTACTAAAGGTACTACTGTTTATTCATTATTCCATATTCTATTCTATATTCTATGATTCTATACATTAAATAGCCTATTTGTTCAGCGGACTCGGCGTCCTCAACAACTATACTAATTATTATGATGCTACTGATTATTATGTTATATAAACGACATATCTTTATTTATATCACCATGTTTCCGCTGCTCGGCTACCAAGTACTGTTTTAATTTGTGTTTAAATAAACTTAAGGTTTTTATGTTTCTAATTGGTGGTGGAATGTTGTTGCAGCACTTGCTAGCGGAGTAGCGGAAAAAGCCACGAAAGTTGGCTGTACGGTGATGCGGTGTGGAAAGCTGTTGGGAGACATACCTAAGAGAGCATGATCTCCTCTGAGAAATCCAATTGAGCTTGTCGTATAAATATATGGGTTCTTTACAATTAATGACACCAAAGAGTAGAGAGGCAATGTGAAGTTTACGACGCGATTTCATTTTAAGGGTATGGATTTTGTTTAGAATGGGTGTCACATGACTTCTGGTAGGAATGTTGAAACAAAATCTTGCACATGCATTTTGCACCCTCTGTACAAGACGTTGGGTTCTAGCTAGTAAACGAGAGCCATATACAGTATCAGCGTAATTAAGCTTTGAAAGTACTAGTGATTCTACTAATTGTATACGGAGTTCTTCACTTATGTAAGGTCTGAGCTTATATAAGGTTTTTAACCTGTAAAAGCAATTTCTTACAGACTCAGCGATATGCTCTTCAAATCGCAGATTAACATCAAACTTCAGACCCAAGTTGCGCGCCACATACACCCTTTCAATTTTCTCACCCATTAAGGTTATCTCAACAGAAGGTGGCAACAGGGATAGTTTGTGTTTAGTGCCTAAAACCATGTATTTTGTTTTTATTGGGTTAAGTAAGAGACAATTTTTTGTAGACCATTTTACTATCCTGTCTAGGTCACCTTTAAGTTTGTGTATGGCTGTGTCTATATTTTCTGGAGCAAAATCGATGTAAAATTGAATGTCGTCCGCATATATGTGATACTTAAAATGTTTAATGCAATTAATAATATCGGCACTGTAGAGAGTAAATAAAATTGGTCCCAGAATGGACCCTTGCGGGACACCTCTGTTTACTTCAGTCGGAAACGAATTTAAAATAGCACCAGAACTTTGCTTTAACTCGACATGTTGCCAACGGTTACTTAAATAGCTGTCAAACCACTTTATAGCTGATGAGTCAAATCCGTAATAGCTTAATTTAGAAATCATGGTAGCCGGATATCTTTATTTTGTAATATTTCGACAAGCTAAGGCGATCCTTAAGTTTAGTGCAAACGTTCCTGAGTCACTTAATAATATTATTTCAGTTCTTCCGTTAATGAATACCTGAATATTTGTTAAACCAATTTGTGATATCCAGAATAATCACCTTCGTAGTATCAGAATAAACGCCACGAAGCCGCTCACTAACTAGCCGAAAAGCAAAAGTGCCGCTTTGCAAGTGTGCGTGTGCTTCGGCCAAGAGCGAGCCGTTTTTAGGAAGGTTTATTTTTCAAGTAATTATTATTTTTCAATATATTTTTTTACTGATTCGTGTTCTATACATGGAGTATACCTACCCCTGCAAATATGGCGGGAATGCAAAACCACACCTTGTATATAGATAATTCGGATTGAACAATATCAGACCAAATTTCGCAGCATCGATAAAACTGTTGATCCGGTTAACAAACACAATTATAAAATAATCTTTGACCTATCTTTGTCTTATAGAGATTTGGAAGAAAAAAGACAAACCGCATTCAATTCATACCACTATCAAAGAGAAAGGTCGTAAGATAACCTGTGTTGCCACCACGACACCTAGCCAGTGGTACGATACCACAAAAGTGGTACGATACCACTTTTATCAAATGTAAGTAGCTTTTAAATTTAAATATTATTGACTATGGCAACAGTGGAAAATAATTTGTGTTTTCCAAATAGAGTAGCTAAATATAATAGCTAGCTACTGAACGATAGAGTCTGTGCAAAGAGAACCGTCGTAGAAATTGAGGTCGCGTCGGTCGTCGGTCGTTTTACTGTACCCTTAGTACGAGTTTTCATACCAAACTCGACATCGTATATCGAACAATTTTTTTATGAATAACTGTACAGCGCCTCTAGTGGTTACATTACATTTCACTAAATTTAGACTAATCAGGGAGCTGGAATAAGTCGAAAACTATGTGAGATATGTCAAAAGCGTTTACGATTAAAACTCGTACTAAGGGTACTGTTTTTGTTGCATTGACAACACTGCTGTCATTACTAGTAGACTAAAAATGTTTGATACTTGGTAGGTATCTACTCTTATCATTATCGTGTGCTACTAGGTAGGTACCTTCCTTCCTTACCTTTGAATGTTAGTTCTTCGTAACGCCACGACGGTTCTATTTTTGCACAGACTCTACGCGTTTTTGTTTCATCTGATTTGTAGTTCAGAAAAATAAACGATTACACATAAAGAGTACCTAAGCTATGTAATAAAACAATTAAATGTGAATTATTTTGTTTTAAAATAGAAGGACTCGGTCTCGATCGAAACCTGGTCTGTTCTGGAGTCCTTGCAGCGTTGTCAAGTCGACTGGCGATATATCGAAGTGATGAGATGTCCGTATAATGCCGCAACGATGACTGTACAAGTACAGAACCAGCGTACTAAACATATCCACCTGCGTCGAGGAGTGAGACAGGGGGACGTCATATCCCCGAAACTGTTCACTAACGCCTTAGAGGATATGTTTAAGACGCTGGACTGGAAAGATTGTGGCATTAGCATCAACGGCAAGTACATCTCTCGTGAATGGAAACAAATAGCCGAAGATCGGGCTCAGTGGCGTGACTTATGAGAGGCCTATGTCCAGCAGTGGACTGATACCGGCTGATTATGATGATGAAGCAAGCGTTTGACAACTATCTCACCTGATGTTAAGTGAAGATGTGATCGACGATATAGCACGCTAGGAGTAAATGGGAAATGGCACTCAAAGACAGCTGTCATCATTTGCCAACTTGAAGGTTATAGCATATACATATACATAGCAGCTAGCCAGGCGGGCACCAGACAGTGTCCTTACACCATGCAATAGACTTAACTAGATTGATATCAGCTTGTCCAATCTACCAGTTCACTAAGTTGGGCGTTTGATCACTATCTCGCCTGGTGGTAAGTGATAATGTGGTCATAGATGGTAAACACGCTAGGACCTAGAATACTCTGACTCTCAAGGGCTATGTGCTGCCGGAACACCGGAAGGTTATGGCGGTAGATTTTCTCCTTGATGGTGGTACACTACTTTCTGGTAGCATGTCAGGTTAAGAATATCGATATAATATTATAAAGCGGAAATAGCCCAATGACTAAGGCGTCGGCCTGGCGATTGCAAGGTCGTGAGTTCGATCCCCACTCATTGCACATTTGACGTGAACCCACTCCAGACACAAGCATATTAAGCTTAGTTGGAGATGTAAACAAGACTACTAGTAATGTGCAACCCACATTGCTAGTAAGCTTATTTAAAAAAAGGTTTTTGACGTCAAGTCGGTTTACGGACGATAATTTTACGTGCTAACGTCAAACGATCGTGCCTCTCTACCGCTTGTTCCGCGCTCTCGCTTGCACGCGGAACGTGACAATTTTTCGTGCGTGCAGCCGGCGTTCATCTATTTATAAGACGTTATCACGTCAAAAACAATGCTACTACCACCAGTGTAAGGTGATGTGTGATACTTACAAGTGCTTGTTGTAGTTGAAGATGTTGATATGTATATTGAAGTATCGGAGGTAGACGATGAGAGCCAACGTCATCAGTATCGCGGTCACTTTTAGCGTCCATTCGCTGGGCACGCCGCACTTGGACACCTTCACCTCGTCTGGAGTTACTGTCACCTGTAACATTAACGACTCATTTAACAATAGGGTATTTTACTCTATATGAGTAAAATAAAAATTAAAAAATATGAGAAAAAATCTAAAAATATATTATTGAGATAGCTTAGGCAAAAAGCAGTCGGAAAACGTTAGTTTTAGTTCATAAAATAGCAAACTAAATGTTACAATTCAATTCAAAGGTTTCAGCTTTTTATTCTGTTTTATAACACCATTAAATTGTAGTCGCCAGTAGTCGCCATGTTATTACGTCATACGGCTATGTGAACTTAGGAATGTCAACTGTCAACTATAATATCACAGCATTTGTTTACACAGCCAAATGACGTCATGACCACAGAGTAATATGGCTTCCACTGTGTCCAGCGTTTTTGTTAAATTACGCGCGTAATTTTAAAATGCAAAATTTAAGTGCATTTTAATGGCACTTAACACTTGAATAATCTTTTTTTTTTGTGGTTCATTAGCACTATAGAATCTAATTAAGACACTTCAAAAATTGGTGTAACACCCTATTAAAGGTCCTAGCGTGCATACCATCTTCGACTGCATCATCACTTACCAACAGGTGAGATAGTGATCAAGCGCTAGTCTATACGATATTGACAAAAACTGCAATGTTATGGCAGCAGATTTTCTACTAGAAGGTGGTAACTGGTAAGCTGCATTTGTATGCTATATAAGTATATAAGTGCAAATGGTATGGTATAATGCTGAGCTGGGTCCTGTTTTGCAACAATGGATTAGCAGTAGGTGAGGATTTTGTTGGAAAATTAACTGGAAAGAAGAGCCGAAGATCGGGCTCAGTGGTGCATCTTGGGAGAGGCCTACGTCCAGCAGTGGACTGACACAGGCTGATGAACATGATGATGATGATGCTGATGAGGATTTTGTATTTTGTTAATTACGTAGGATCAGTTTGGTGCTGTTAATCATTATTGTTGCAAAATAAATTTCATTTCAGTTGGCATAATGACTATTACCAGATAATACTTGGGCCGCAGTCGGTTCCTCCACGAGAAGGAAGGCACGGTGTACTCGGTCAAGTGCGTGGTATGATGGTGCGTTGGTGCGAAGCTGTGCCGCACCACGCAGCTGTGGTGCGTGTGACCGCCGAACGCTGACCGCGGGTGCAACCGTTCCACGAGGTACTCTGTTGACTCCTGTTGGTGGTAATAGGCACTTTATTTTACTATATTACTTAATTAATTTATAATTACTTAAATACATATACAAATATATTACTTACATTATTCGTAATATAATGTAAATAAAATTACCAAACAAACACACAAACTGACTTTCGTATTTATAATATTAGTGTTGATTTATTATAATACTATTTACTATAAGTAATATCAAACGCTCGCTGCGTAATAAAACAACGTGTTACACCTATTTAAATTATAGATCGCTTTCTGAATTTTATAAAATGTCTTTAAAGTTAATTTGTTTATATTTTCAATCAATGATATAATGTAATTGTAATATGTGATTATGGACATAGCCTGAAATAAATGTTTTTTTTAAATAAATGTACGGCGTTCTAGAGACGAACGCATGTAGATAGGATGTCCGTTACCGTTAACCGCTTATATTTCTACCTTTTCTTACGATTAACATCGACACGACAGTGGTGCGTTTGTATGACTCGCCGTAAAGTCACCGCCGAAAGAACGCAACAGCTGGCATTCCGTTTCCAAGTTCTATTGCCTCGCGGGCAGCGAGTTTTTGACAGTACCCTTAGTACGAGATTTTAATCGTAAACGCTTTTAACAGATCTCACATAGTTTTCGACTTATTCTGTCTCACTGATTGGTCTAAGGTTAGTTAAGTGTAGTAACCACTAGAGGCGCTGTACTGTTTTTCACACAAAATTTGTTTGATATACGATATCGAATTTGGTATGAAAACTCGTACTAAGGGTACTAAGGGTACAGTACTATTAGCACAGATTATATAATAGTTACTACGTAATATAAAGTATATATAGCTATTAGTGCAGTTGTAGTCCCGGTTTTACGTTACAAGTTGCGGACGTCAAACCTTCCCTTTAAATAATTTAATTATTCCCAGCAAATGTTTTTATTAATCTATTAAATAGATTATTTTTCTGAGAATTTTGTTGTTAGGAAGTAGTTAATGTAGCTACTTTAGTATTGATATTTTGGAATGGATACTGTGCAAGTATCGGTTGAAAGTACTCTTATTTTTAATCAATGATTTGTCTTCACTGGTTCCTGATAGTGCGTTAGATAGTTCTGACACATGCCGCCATATAAAAGCTGTCAAAAATCTGTCAATTTCTTCATAATAGCGCTATCAGGAACCCGTGAAACTGGCCCTTAGACACACATAATACAGCGAAAGTTTAGAATTAAGCTATTTAATTAGTTGATAGTAATAATCAAGTGCGATTTAATCGAAACATAAGTATCGAACTTGCGTTTATTCGTATCGTATCGTAGATAGTTGAACTTTATTTGCCTTGTGAACACCGAACACGGTATTAGGAAAAGGCTATGTCTAGCAGTGGACTAAGGGTGAGGACATAAAGAGGCGGGTTCCCGGTGCAGACAAACCGGTACAGGTAGAAACCGATCCGTACTGCTAAAATATTCCATTGTTTCTTCATTTTTTCCAACCATTGGATTATTTTAGCAGTACGGATCAGTACCTATTCGTACCGGTTTGTCTGCACCGGGAACCCGCCTCTTTATGTCCTCACCCTAAGACAGGCTGCTGCTGCTGATGATAATGATGATTATAGGTATACCTTAGACAGACAGTCCCACCGTTCTTCGAACAGGTTGTTACGTTCAGGCAGCGGCGCGGCGTCCGGGTCTGTGCATACACGGTCCGATTCACGGTACAAAGGGTAATGCTGGAACATTATGATATACTTAGTTTTACTATATTATTATTTATACGACCAGTTCGGAGACGTTTTGAAGAAAGGCCAAGTCAAAAGTACCTATAACCAGCGAGCATGTATGAAGGCACTCATGAAAGAAAGAAGCGAAAGAGGTATGTTAGGATCGTAGCATTTGGACAGAAGTAGTTTCTGCCTACCCCAACGGGAAAAAATAAATAACTGGCCAAGTGCGTGTCGGGCCACGCGCAATGTAGGGTTCCGTAGTAGCCCGTTATTCAATGCAAGTCTTTACCCGTTATAAACAAGCAACTAAGTACTTCGTCTTTGTCACTTTAAAGGATTTATTCTAAGTATTCAACGATATCCCACACGATGGGGTAGATGATGAAAAAAAAAACATCCCCACTTCTCATATAGGGGAGCTACCCTAAAAAAAATATTTTTCACAATTTTATTTCAGCACTTTGTCGGCATAATATATATGCATACCCCCACAAAATAACAGTTTTCTAGTATTAACAGTTTTCTAGTATTAACGGTCTCTTAGCAAAACCTCGGACAGACAGACAGACAGACAGACAGACGGACATGACGTGACTATAAGGGTTCCTTGTCAGGACTACGGAACCCTAAAAAAAGCGAGATTGTATGTATGTGTGTAGTTTTTATATTGAATTGAAATATCTATATAATATAAATAGATAAAATATACAGGATGTCGGGTTTCATATGGTCCAAACGAAAACCGTCGACGGAGGACTCCAAGGGCTACCCAAAGAACCCCCATGTATGTTGGGCAAAAATATATAGTTTTCGAGAAAATTGCGTTTTACTTGTTTTCGAGTTGGTCCGCGTAATGTTGCAATTGATTTAAATTTTCTCCCAAACAATAAAGGCCAGCGCCCTAATTTTTTTGTGGGACTATGAACAATGAATAGGTCTTATTACTTACTTAGTACTCTTACTACTCTCAGGGAAAAGTTTTTTTTTTTATTTAGGTTTATTATTTTCTGAGAAAAAAAATCATACGATACATTTTTTTAATTAGACGATATTTAAACTTTTACTTTGGGCATGCTTTTCTCAAAAAAAAACAGGGAATAAAAAAAGTTACAAACGACTTTAAAAACTTGTCTGTTTTATGGACCTGCTGCTTGCCAAATTTCATACGGCTACAACAAGAGGTTTAGGTCTAACAACATAATTGACGAAATAGAAAGGATTTCAATAGTCAAATTATTTCTTCTGAAATACACTCAGGTAATCTTTTTTTTACAGAATTAACTCATTTGAAGGGAATAAGTTGTAATAAAAGCCTAAAATCTTTGAACTTAGGAAAAAGAGTAAACATTGAGGTTTCATGTTGAAAAATATCGACAATTTTCCTAGCCTATCTGTTGTTATTCCTATAATAACAGTTGTAAGTTACAGCTATGCGCATGAAAGCTTAATAAAGTTTTCTTTTTAGATGATAAAAGGACTGATCACTGTGAGTTTTCTTCTTCTATGATTATTTTAGTTAGGTGATTAATTTACGTAATAGGCAAGCGTTTGACCACTATCTTACTTGATGATATGTGATGATGTGGTTATCGACCATGATGCTCGCTTTCTATTCTTAGACGATGCTTTTACACTCGCGAGCTTGGGTCGTTCTCCCATATAAAAAAACTTATAATTCGAGGTCAGGCATCTTGATGGCCAGAGACAGATCCATCGCGCCGGATACTTCAACTTGTGTAAGTCTCACCCTAAAGATTTCACTTGTCCAGCGAAATGTATAAGACTCTAAATATCAACTTTAACGAAGAGATGCACACAAGAAGAGAAGTGAAGACAATGACTTCTTTCATCATATCAATAGAAACTTCATAAAGCGTTATCGTATGTGCAATAATATGCATTGCTGTAAAGGGTCACTTTGCTTGCATTGCTGTAAAGGGACACTTTGAACTTTTATATTCGACAAGAAAATTAAGAAAATTGTCGAAAGTTTTCAACATAAAACCTTTTAATTCAAAGACATTTTTAAAAGCTTTTAAAGGCTTTTATTATAACTTCTTCTCTTCATTAAAGTTAATTCTGTAAAAAAGAGATTGCCAAAGAGTATTTCAGAAGAAATAATTTGAAAATTGAAATCCTTTCAATTTGGTTAATTATGTTTTTAGACCTGAACCTCTTGTCGTAGCCGTATGAAATTTGGCAAGCAGCAGGTCCATAAAACAGACAAGTTTTTAAAGTCGTTTGTAACTTTTTTTTATTCCGTGTTTATTTTTAGAAAAGCATGCCCAAAATAAAAGTTTAAATATCGTCTAAATAAAAAAATGTATCGTATTATTTTTTTTCTCAGAAAATAATAAGCCTAAATAAAAAAAAATACTTTTCCCTGAAAGACCTATTCATTGTTCATAGTCCCACAAAAAAAATAGGGCGCTTGCCTTTATAGTTTGGGAGAAAATTTAAATCAATTGTAACATTTCGCGGACCAACTCGAAAACAAGTAAAACGCAATTTTCTCGAAAACTATAGATTTTCGCGATTAGATTTTTTTTTACATGGGGGTTCTTTGGGTAGCCCTTGGAGTCCTCCGTCGACGGTTTTCGTTTAGACAATATGAAACCCGACACCCTGTATATGTATATGTACTCGTATATATATTGTGACCTATTTAATTATTTTTTTAGTACAACATACAATAGAAATATCTTGTATAATTTCTATTCAATAATAAGTATTTATTTACTTGTATTATAATATATAGGTGTTTTGATAGACTGTCACAAGCCAAACCTGCTATACTAATGCCCGTTTGACTGGAAATTTAACAAGCTTGGAATATTCCACAACTTTTATGAATTTATTTAATTTAAATTCTTGTGATTTGTTGTCGAAAAATTATAAAAAATTTCACCTGCATTATAATGGGTCTGCTGTAGTGGTCAAGTTTCGTCTTTCCTTTGCAAAGTGCTGAGCCTTGGCTACACTTGAGAACATCTGTAAGGAAAATGAGAAATTAATTTAAGTTGCATACCTTTAGATCTTTGTTTCCCACCACCGACAGCCCGCTTGAGTATCGATACTCTATATATATATATATATACATATATGTATAATATATATTGAGTATACTCTATTATACTCTACTCTATACATCGCTTTCTTATAAGTATAATAAATTAATTCACATGATACATTGATAACTTTCACGTCAGGTGCGCATGCTAAGGCTAGGGACATGTTTTCTGTGTGGGTTATGTACGGCAGGCCACGCTCGGGATATCACTATGAGAACATGACTGCCTCGCGCAGGGAGTACAAAGCCGCACTTAAATATGTACTTAAAAACCAGGACAAAATCAAGATGGACATGCTGGCCCGACACCGTGCAAACGGAAATTTTATAGAATTCTGGAAGGAAACTAAAAAATTAGGTCATAGAGGTAGTGTACCGGTTAGTTTAGGGGGCGAAAAAAATAAGAAGGATATAGCAAATTTGTTTCGTACCCATTTTAATGTAGATAACGTAAAGGATAATAACTGCAGTTCTGAGGTACGTCGGGACACGGAGCCTCACCACGTAACAGTGACACCGAAGCAAATTGAGGTAATTCTGAGAAATATGAAGCGTGGTAAGTCTCCGGGCCACGACGGCCTCAGTATAGAACATTTATTGTTTTCGGGTCAGCATATCTGCCATGTGCTAGCGCGGTTTTTTAGTCTCTGCATGAGGCACTGTTACCTACCAGATAATCTTATTCGCACGCTAGTCATACCTATCGCGAAAAACAGAACTGGTGATATCTCGAGCTTGGCAAACTACAGGCCTATCTCACTGGCTACGATTGTGGCCAAGGTACTAGAGAGAGTGATAATAAAATAATAATAATAAATAAAAAGTTTATTTTCTCTCACAAAAGGTTCTTAAATTGTATATCCGAACTTACAGACAAGGTAAAGAATATTCAACCTATCTTTGTGAGAGACTGGTGCCTGAAATAGGTTTAAAAAAAACTGTAGTACAGGTCACCTGTGCCCTCCCGTGGATCGTTGTACATACTATACTATATTGTTCGTGTCTTACTATAAGTTAGTTAGCTTATATACGGTTTATGAACACTGTAGCGAGAAACACAAATCCTTAAAGATATAATTATTTACATTAGACAAAAACCTACACGTTAAAACAAAGTGAAATCATATGGAGTTGTACAAATAATTGTAATATTATACTATGAGCACGTGTGTCTGCGTGTGTGTGTTCGTGTGTGTGTATGTGGGTATGTTTGTATGCGCGCAAGTGTCTGGGTGTGTTTATGCGCGTGAGAGTATGCGTGTGTGTATGTATGTGCGTGTGTGTGTGTTAGTGTGTTAGGCCTATATGAGTAGTCTTAGTTGGTTTGAAATAGTTAGAATACGGGTCATGAGGTAATGAAGTAAAAATTAGGTAATAGATAAAATAGGTTAGGTATACTAGATTAGGTATATGTAGTAGTGTTGTCATGGATAGATGATAGATATTTGTATTAATAAAATGAGTTTAAATACCTATAGTTAATTGATTAGTATGCCATATGAAGTAGATTCTCAGTAGAGTCATAGTTAAGACCACGGATTAGACAAAGGAGGTTGGATTGGCAATGTGGGCGGGGCAGGCGCGCCACTAGTATGATTAGACAATCATAGATTCATAGAACCACGCGATCATACTTTTTAGTGGCTCGTGGTTTGCGTCGCAGCGCGGAGGTGCGCTAAAATCGTCTCAAAATGCCGTGTTGTGCGATTATTACGTGTAAATTAAAGAGTCAGACATCAAGTATTAAACAAGGAGGAATTTCTTTTCATCGGTAAGCATAAAATCTTCGTATTATAGATATTTTTGTCCAAAAACTATTTTTAATTATGAAATTCTTTGTTCAAACGACAACATACCCAGAGAACAGATAACTATACATTGCTGGTAAAGTACGAATATTTCTACCTCGAGACGCAGTTTACGCGCAATGGATTGCAAAGCGAGCGAAATCACCACGCCTCTCCGACTCGTTATATTCACGTTCGCGTCGGTCGCCGGCCGGTCGGCCGCGTGTGATTGTGTGTAACTTATAGAGTCTCGAAGTAATGTGCGTAACAATTGCAGTAGTGTGCGAAGCAATTGCAGCCCCGTGTTCTATGTGTAATTTGTTTATTAGTTTGCGTAATTCGTGTATCTATTTGTATTGTTTATGTTGTGGAATCGTTTGGTGGGAGTAACGCGGCGACGCTGGTTTTCAAACAAAAGTGTGATTATTGCCAATCCAACCTCCTTTGTCTAATCCGTGGTTAAGACTTTTGAGGAAAGATGTCACGAGTTGCTTGCACATGTATGTGTTTGTCGGGAATATGGAGAGTATGGTATTGAGTTTATTGTAGAGGTATTGACCTTGGTAACAAAAGAAATGTTGGGAAAGAGCTGAATGAAGAAATTGTAGTTCCCACTTTACTTCTCGTCTACGTCGGTCCTTTATGAGATTTGAGTCGTAGTGTGTCTGCGCGTGATATTTCAGTACTGTTCGCAGGATGAAGCATTGTCTCACACTAAGAACGTCCCATTTTTCAAAAAGATCCGTCGTTGGAAACATGTAAGGAAGACCCAATCCAACCTTTAGTATTGCGCGTTGCGCTCTCTCGACTTTAATAAGATGAGTTTTTGCAGCGCCTCCCCATGAAGTGATGCAGTATTCGATGAGGGACTGACAGAGGGCATAGTACACCATCTTAATAACTACACTCGTATATCAGCATAATTGATCTTGACGATGGGCAGTTTGGCTTTCGCCCGCAAGTCTCGACGGATATGGCTATATTTTCCCTTAAGGAAATAGTCAAGTACTACACTCAACAGGACACAACAGTCTATGCCTGTTTCCTGGACCTGAGTCGTGCATTTGACACCATTAATCACGACACACTATGGAAGAAGATGCAAGATGCGAATATCCCGCCTGAGGTTGTTGATCTTCTGGCGTACTGGTACGACAGAAGACAAACAACGTCAGATGGGATAGTGAGATATCTTGAAGGATACAGGCTGTCCTGTGGTGTGAGGCAGGGGGGGGATCACATCTCCTGACCTGTTCAACATGTATGTGAATGACCTAATCGTGGAGCTGAACAGCACCCCGGTCGGCCTCAGATTGGATGGCAGATACGTCAACAACCTGAGCTACGCTGACGATATGGTATTGCTCAGCCCCTCGACTAAAGGCTTGAGAAAACTTCTCAATATATGTGAACAGTATGCAACTAAACATGACCTGATTTACAATACTAGTAAAACGGAGATGATGATTTTCAGGTCGGGAAATGGTCCTCATTTTGTCCCTGAGGTTCGACTCAATGGACAGACGGTTAAAATAGTCGATAACTTCAAGTACCTTGGCCATATTGTGTCGTCCAATCTAGTAGACGATGAAGACATAGAAAGGCAAAGAAGGTCTCTTTGCGTAGTAGGTAACATGGTTGCTAGAAAATTTTTTAAAGCCGCCCCTGACGTGAAAATCACGCTGTTTAAGTCATTCTGCCAGACGTTTTACACGTGTCAACTCTGGACCAAATATACCCAGAAAGCTTTCCACAAAATACGGGTTGCATACAATAACATTTTCAGGCACCTGATGGGACTGAAATGGTATTGCAGTGCATCTGATATGTACACCGTACACCGCGTGGACACTTTTAATGCAATACAGCGCACGCGAATAGTGTCGTTCATGTCTAGGGTCGACACGTGTAAAAATACGATTATTAGAAGTCTGGCGGACAGACTAATGCTGACTGACACATACAGACGATGGGTGGCTATAGCCACTTAAATGTATTTCCTGTTTACAAGTATCTTTACATTTATTTTTACTTTTTACATTTTTATTTCTATTTTTATTTTTGTGCATTGTTTTTTTTTGCCTGACAAATATGGATCCATGTGTCTGAAATAAAGAAATATTATTATTATTCACATTATTCATTCATTTTTCTTAAGTTTAGGATTTTTACAATATTTCATATAAAAATAAAAAAGAAAACAAATATAAAAACATAAAACATTATAAAAAACCTAAACCTAGAATGCCGCCGGTAGCGGGGCAGGGCCCAAGCTACCGGTGGTTAGGGCTGCAGAGAGAGGAACCTCCTGACGATGCGTGCCGTGTCAAGAAGTACCGCCTTCTGTATCTGGCCCTTGATCCAGCCGTCTAACGAGAGACTCTTGAGATATTGGTCGAGATTCTTCGCTATTAGGCCGTTTGCTGACACGACTATCGGGACAATACTAGTCGAGTCAACATCCCACATGGCGGTAACCTCGTAAGACAAGTCAAGGTACTTGCTAAGCTTGTCCTTTTCAGCCTTCACGAGGTTCTCGTCATGCGGGATGGTGATATCGACTAACACTGCCCGCCGCTGAGACCGGTCGACTATCACGATATCAGGTTTATTGGCGACAATAGTCCTGTCCGTGATAATAGATCGGTCTCAATAGAGCAAAGCACGACCATTTTCGAGAACTGGCGCAGGTGCGTACTTATAGTACGGTACCTCGGACTCGACAAGGCCGTATTGAAGAGCAAGTTGCTGGTGGATGATCCTGGCTACGAGGTTATGTCTGTGCAAGTACTCGCCGTTAGCAAAATGAGAACAACCGGAAATAATATGCCTGAGTGACTCTCCGGGACGGCGGCATGCCCGACAAATGTCGACCGTACCGTCCTTCATGATATATTTCCGGTAGTTGTTCGTCTTGATAACTTCGTCAGCAATTGCACAAACAAAACCTTCGGTTTCCCCAAAGAGGTCCCCGAATCGTAGCCAGTTCACCGACGCGAGCAAATTCACATCGGGCCCTGTTAAGGCCCGATAGAATCTGCCGTGCAGCTCCTTGCTCTTCCATACGTCTTTGCGGTCTTCGGTGCTCAGCACCTGAGGTTTGCGCCAGTTCTCTTTGCCTAAGGAGAGAGGCGTTAAGGTCCTGTCAACTGCTACCACATCGCGATGCATCCCACACTCGTTGCTTAGGAAATATTCCCGGAGACTGCATACTTCACGGTTATGGAGAGTCTTGGCATTTAAAAAGCCTCGACCGCCCCATTTCCGTGGAATATACAGTCTCATAACAGACGAGCGTGGGTGGAGCATGCGATGTGACGTCAGTTGTTGTCGAACCTTTCTGTCCAGGGCGTCTAACTCGGTCTGAGTCCACCTTAGTATGCCAAAGGTGTATGTAAGTAGGGGCATAACCCAGCCATTGAAGGCACGCACCTTGTTGCCTCCTGACAAAATACTGTTAAGTACCTTTGTCAGGCGACCAAAGAAACGCTCCTTCACCGACTGCTTTATCCCCCCACTCTCGATACCTAATGACTCTGACATACCAAGGTATTTATAGGTGTCGGCTTCGGAGAGAGATCTGAAAGTCATTGTATCAGAAAGTTGTAAATTCATTGAATTCACAACTTTCCCCCGCTGCACGTGCATGACCGCGCACTTATCTACACCGAACTCCATGTTGATGGCGTTGCTGAAAGTCTCAGTGACTTTCAGTAATTCCATCAAATCATGGCGCTTCGGTGCAAAAAGTTTGAGGTCATCCATGTACAGCAAGTGTGAAATGACTTCACCCTCTCTCCTAAGTCGATAGCCCAGCCCTGAATCTTCTAATAATGTGCTTAGAGGATTTAGGGCTAGACAGAACCACAACGGACTCAGACTATCTCCCTGGAAGATGCCTCGCTCAACCCTTATAAAGTCCTGCGGATCAGAGGGGCTGTCTCCATCACCCGGTTGACGAAGGACTGTGGTCCACTGTCTCATACAAGAACCTAGAAAAGATCTTATTATTATTATTATAAATACTTAATGCTTCTCCATAGTTAGCAGGGAACAAAGAGACGTTGTTCTGTGATTATATCGGTTGAGGGTAGAAGAAGTTTCATTCACATCCATTATTATAAATGCGAAAGTCAATTTTTATATTTGTTTGTTTGTTACCTCTTCACGATCAAATGGCTCGACCGATTTGGCTCGAATTTAGCGTGTCGATAGCCAGTATGGTAGAATAGGACTAAGGTAAATAGCTCGTAATAATATATGTATTACGATACGTGTGACTTAAGTAGTACACGGTAGTGCACGGCGTAGCACCCGAGCGCAACGCCGTGCAATAATAGACAACTTATATAGCTCTCAGTGCGACATAAACCCGCACATTACGCTTGCTACGCTTTTCCGTCAATTAGAAGATTATTGGACGGCGTGAAGTTGGCACCCGAGCGCAGCGAGGGTGCTAAACACCGTGGAATAATCGACTATTTAAGTCACGGGAAAGCGTGCGTAAAGTGCAGATTTAGGTAACACTGTGCTATAAAATATAAGTCGGGTGTCAGTTACAGGAAATCTCGATAAAACGATTAAAATATTGTTAGCAGCCCTCGGATGGTTCTGATATGGTCGTTGGTAAGATCTGGGCGTGGCGGTTATGTGGGTCTTCTTGGATTAGTGGTCTCGCCGATCTATACCGCTACTCCACCTCTTCGCTGACGTAGGACGAGTTCACGTGGGAGTGCACGCCTGGTCATGAGTAAAACATAGTGGCAATTGCTGGAAAATAGAGGAGGTGACCCTTACCAGAAATCCTATCAATCTCAGTGACCGCTCTCGAGCAAAGCGAACATCCGTCACCTTCCATCGCCATCGAGTTGATCAGCACGAAGTGGTTCCCCCGAATGGACACCAGTCGCACCGGCGGCGAGTCCAGCTGCGACTCGAACCGGTGCGCCAAGTGCGGGGTTATCCTTACAACAAGCTATAGTTAATTTAATATAGTTTATCTCATTTATGGCGAGGGCTTCATAACAAGGGAGCGTAAAAATCTATATACACTGGTACTGGATATAGGCTCTATTGTTATTAGGCCTGAACATATGGTAGTAGAATAAGGCATTGTGTCGATTTTACAAGATTTTCACTACATTTTCTTTGTTATAAGCTCAAGGAGCATTTGGCGTGCGACGAGAGCTTTTCGACGCATCGCACGAAATGCCATTTTGAGGGCCCGGTGGCGAAATCGAGAGAACGGTCGGCTTTGATGCCGTGATACCGAATTCAAACCCCGCCGTGCAACAATGGATTTTTCTATCGAAAAATGTATGTGCGCTTCTCACAGTGGCCCTCCGGCGAAGGAAAACATCGTTTAGAACCCAACAACCCCCGCATGGTGGTAGAACACTATCTTGTGCCTGCCAGCTACCACCCTCAAGTTAGAAAATCTGTCACCAAACATCTAATGTGTTCCGGCAGCTATCCTTGAGAGCCAGTTCCCATTCTAGGCCTAGCGTGCTTAACACCTTCGACCGCATCATCACTTACCATCAGGTGATATAGTGGTCAAACGCTAGTCTATAAGAAATAAAAAAAAAGCCACTATCATCGATAAATACTGCAACACATTTATTTATTCATAGAGATATATATATATATAAAGCGCTTAGACACGTTAGATGGGTAAAAGGTTACTCATCTTTCTAAAAAGATTTTTTAACAAATCTGTACTTTTTATGAAGACAAGTTTTTTTTTTCTACAAATGCTCAAGTGCAGATACTATTATTTGCATTTTGAAATTTGTTTAAAAAAAGTTTGTCACCTTCATTGGCTTCATTACATCATTAAAAATACATTGTAATTTCCAACATCGTCAAAAATGATAGTAAAAAATATTCAAAATTAATGCAAGACATTAGAAGACTACCAACAATGTCTAGTTTCATTCTTATTGCAGTTAAACTACGGACTGCACTTTATAGGAGAGTATGGATGGGTATCCATAATATACTACTCCAGATTTTAAAAAAAATTTCAAGACATTGCATCCTATGAACTTTACAACAACTGTACAAAATAAATATGATTGACTGACTGTAGACTGTAGTAGACAGTAGTGTCTACCCTCATATTTATGTTGTCACATTTAATAGAATACTTATCCATGATCTACAAAATAAAATACAATATTCTACTAGATTCTTAAATACCCAACAAACACTTCAAAACAAATTACAGTCATCATGGATTTTAATTAATTACCTACGATAAATATCACTTTGATGAGGTTCAGTAAGCCTTACCTTCCATTTCAGTTAGTCACTTGAATGATATCGTTTAAAAACTAATTTCATAAATAATAATAAATAAATTAATAATAAAGTTATCCCCGAACAAACATAAAAAAAAATCAATAATTCATCATATTTCGAAGTAGTGTTATAATAAGCATAGTTTTATTACCAGTAAACTGTAAATTATTTCACAGTTTGTGGTAGCAGCAGTATCACCTAGGCCTAAAAATTACATTTGACTCAAGGAACACATTTTTTCCTAAGTAGCTATTATAAAAATCATAAGAGTGAGTAAAACGAGTTATTATTTACAATTTGACCAAGTATGACAATAAACCTGCATAGAATAAACTCCTGCATATATTGTAGTATCTGCAAATGTAAAAGGCTGACTTTAAAATCAAAAGTATAATTTTGATTTTAAAGTCAGTTGCTAATAAGTGGTAGTGTGCTGGAAAATAGCTGATTTTCCTATAATAATGATGGTACAACCTCATCCAAATTAAAGTATACCAATATAAATAGAAAGTTCTTAATTTTACCTGTAATGGAATCCTATATCATGGTTGCCTACAACACTGTACATTTTTGTGCCTTCCGGAACTCTAAACAACTTGTGGAATCTGTCCACATATTCATTGAACTCTTTCTCCGAACACCATTTTCCTTCATCAAATAGATCACCTTTAAAAACAAATGAGGAAATATAACTGTTCTATCTATGAATAAATAAGTCGATTTATTCATAGTGTTCTCTATGTGTAAAAACTGAAAGGGTACGGATTTGAAAAAAAGATTTTATAAAGGGCTCTCTAAACAGCATTATATATATCAGCTCATGCATTTTTCTTGACAATTTCTGCTTCCTACTCCTTGAACATTAGAGATATAAGAGCTTTAGTGTTATAACTAGAAATTGGATGATCGGATGCACATTTACCAAAAGTTAATTTTTGTGTAACATTTTAGACACTTTTTAGAATATTTTGCTTCATCAAAAATCAGGGAAGAGCAACCAATTTACATTGAAACAAGGCAACTGTTATTCTTTTACATCTCACGGGCCCACCAGGCCTTTATCAGTGGCCTGCGTACAGTTAGAGTTAATTGAAACGTTTTTTAATTTCGCGACCATTCGCGACGCGTCGGCGAAATAGTGCATGCGCCGAGTAAAAAAATTATTATAACTACTTTGTCTTTTCCCACTATAAAAGTTATTTTGAAAAACGTAATTTTTATACTCCTAAATTATTTTTGCTTGCGGCCCGCGACATCATGACTAAACCGTGTTTGTGGCCCGTATAAAAAAAAGGTTGAGTGCCACTGCACTAGTGGATCCAGGTGGGAGCTACTGGGACCAAGCACTCTAAATTGTCCAAGTTGAACCATTGTATCTGTGTCTATAAAAAAGGTCAATACAACCAGTCTCCAAGCCCAGCCCTCCCCCCAAAACAAAATCCTGGATCCGCTACTGCAATTATGAATTAAAAAACAAGCAACTTTACCCAAAACAAAAACAACTTCAGGGCTATGTAAGCTCATTGCCGTTTGAAATGCTCGATGCATCTGCCACTCTCTCCTCCACTTATCAAACCAATGTCCTTCTCGCGAGCCCAGCAAGTGAGTATCAGCTATAATCATAGCATATACCGGCATTACACCCGCTTTGGGCTCTTCGTTAAGTAATGGCCAACCACACTGAAAAATAATAGACCAAATCAAAAAATTTATGAAATTTAAACACACCTTTATTCCCCTACTTCCTGGTGAAAGTATTACCTGGATTTGGGTCACGTAGTAAATAAGATATTCGCAATAAAAATAAATAAATGAAAGACCAAAAACGAATCGAAGAAATACGTTGTTGAACCATTTTTTTCCATATCGACGTATAAATAAAGCCATCCTTTTTATTGCTTTACAACACCGACTAAGTAGAGATCACAGAACACTATTACTCACGAGATACTACGCATCTTTAGATAAAATGGCAAGAAAATTAGAAAGTATTCCAGAAAATATTATTATTATAAACTCAAAATAAAATGTAATAAACTTAACCATCTTATATTTTTTTGTTTCATTACGGCCCCACACGATTTGTGTATTTAGCCAGTGTCAAGTATTAAAATTCTTCAAGGTTTTGAGAATTCAAGTAGTAAAGATGAGTCAAAGTCACATTTCAGGTTCAAGTTTCAAGTCAAAGTCTTGTCTAAGTAATACCCTCAGTAAAGATGTTTGTAAATTTGTAATTAAATGGACTTTACTCAAGATTTTCAGTGGAATTTTGGTGTGAACGCAAATAGCATGTTTTTTTAACATTATACTGTTTCCCTACACTCGCACACGTTCACCGACACTTATGATCCACATTTATTACACATTAACTCGCGGAAGAAAACAAGTTTTAGAAAAAAATACAATAAGAGCGCACACACTTTCCACGTTCCCGCCAAAACCACAGAGTACTGATACTGAATCACGCTACTACGTTATAAGAGTCGGCACTTCCCTACATTGTTGATAACCGAATTATAAAAGCACTTTGTTACCAACCTAACAATACAAAACTAGAGCCAACATTATGAAAACAGGAATATTGGTCTAGGGATTGAACATAACGAATTGCTTTTGTTTATCGATATCGATATAAGAAAAAGAATATATGAAGAGTAGTGGTATAATTTAATCCTGTGTTAATTTGGTATTGTAAATAAAACGAAGCTATTCTCTGCTATTTTTTACATATTACATAGTAGAATTAAGGAACCTATATCCAGCAGCAGACGAAAATTAGCTCTTAATGATGATGGTTACAAAAGAACATAATGCAACTTGGAATTAACAACTTTGCATACATTATCATTTTATTCTATTCACAAACGATTTAATAGCCTTTGAAAAGATGTTATCCAGATGTGAGACGTTAAACTTTTAGTTTTTGTATGGGTAGGTACACCAAAACTTCGTTTCCGCCATATCGTGAGTCTGACCTCTGATATGACATCTGCAATAGCACATTAAATGGGTTATCGGTAAGTGTTGCTGATCACTACTTTACACACTTTTTCACGTTCCCGCCAAAATTAAATCCAAGTTAATAATAAAAGGATTTTTCACTTCATTTATGACTAAATCTTAGAGACTTGTAGTAGAATCAATGAAATAAGCAATACTGGAGACTACATGTCTAGAATTATTCGATAAATATAAAAATTAAGACTTCAAAGCATATCAACATACCAGTCCGGGTCAAGTGGATATCTAGCCAAAAATATGCCTGAATGTCTTTTTCTCACTCTCACACCACAAACTTCACATTTTCGCAATGATTTGCCACCCATTATAATAAAACATGAGTTATTGATGTAAACAAATAATTTGCAGCACCCTCACAAAGTTTCCAAAAATTGCTACAAAAATTCACAGAGTATAAATATGTTACTCTTTCATTCACAAACTACTGTATCACCAGACATGGTAGCCAACCTAACGGAAAGTATTTGGTGTATAAATTTAATAGACTGAGTAATTAGTGACTGGGTAATCTTTACGAATAGTATGTTATATAGTTTTTTTTTTTTTGCAATGTCGGTACAAATTACGATCATAATTATGAATTGTTTTATTATCTGTAGTCTGCGCTTTATTACATATGCAATGTCGCAGACCTGGCCAAAACCGTAAAAATACAATGAAAGTACATGAGAGCACAGGGATGCGTTCACGTCCCTCGGATAAGGTTTTCTAGTTGTTTGTTTGTTTTGCAACTCGCTCGAAGGTCCGGAACGAACACGGGTGTTTTTCACTCAAATTGTGACTTTGACATTTTGCACAGACTCAAATTTCGAGGTTATGTTCTTTTTTTTCTTTTTCTTAATATTTTTGTTTGTTTTTACGATTAATGTCTCGTCATGTCACGTATTGCTCTCGACAATGCAAATTTCTTCCGATTCCCCTAATCTGTAACAAAAACTACAGGGCTGCGTTCACGATCTACTCTCGGAGTGCAACCAAACGCTCTAACCCCGTTCACGACCTCAGAGCGTCGCACTCGATTGTAGCAACTGTGTCGTTCACGACCTTTGTTGTTTCACTCCATTTGCAACTTTTTAACCATCAAATTCGATGGTTAAAAAACGCTCTGCCGTGTTCTGTGTTCCGTGCTCTGTCGTGAACGCAGCCCAGACAAACTTTTTCATGTTCATTCAATGATTTTTGTGATCAGCCCCCCGTTCCCGCCAAAAAACCCGCTTTTCTACTTTGTTCTATGCTACTGTCATCTGTCAGCCAGACGTCAGTGTCAGTGTCACACACAGACACTGTCAAAGTCAAAAGTCAAATCAAGAGAGCGAAGTATGTGATGTTTTGATAAAAATGTTAAAATAAATATTTTATTTACAATAATTAATACCATAATCATCGCTACTAAACATATGATATTTATAATATCTACAAGATGTCCATCCATTGGAGTTCTGAAATCCTGAAATGGGAGTATCGGGAGTTACAAGCGACTGCTATGACAGTGGATTACTCCGGCAATAATGTGCTGTTGGCTGGTAGGCGCTGGCTAGCGATAAAACAGATCAACCAGGATGAGGATCCAGGTGATGTGGTGAAGAAATACCCACGACATAGTAAATACGACGCTGCTGGCGCCGAATGGTGCCAAACTTATGGAGGACAGAAACTGTGTGCCATTGCGGTAAGTTTCTTAAGCCTATAACAGCCTTACAGCCTATAATTTGGTTATATTTCTATTTGATTATAAATATTTTATTAACTAAGAATAGCCTAATGCATTACCAATTATATTGTTCATTTCAATCGACTTCTCTTAATTTTAATCGATATAACTTATTGTTATGATAATCTTGCACTACATTTTATGTTGTTTAATTTAACAGAACT
The DNA here is from genome assembly GCA_954871355.1 of Cabera pusaria. Lineage (NCBI taxonomy): Eukaryota > Metazoa > Arthropoda > Insecta > Lepidoptera > Geometridae > Cabera > Cabera pusaria. The sequence continues at coordinate 22,552,791 of OX940887.1, forward strand.
GATATGAACACCTTGGTACCATAAATCTCTACATGGTAAAACAACTGATTTAGCTGATCTTTTATGACAGCATAGCCACTATTGTAAATATAGTAAACAGGATACTTTCTAATAGGCCTAGCTAGTAGCATACCTATATATTTTTAAAACCCAGATATATAGGGCATGTTATTGCTCTAATTGTGTAATAAAAATATTAGTCAGCATATAGAAAGAGCATTATTATTAAGCTTTTGATTAAAATAAGTAAAGTAAAATAAGTGTACAATAAACCCATTCAAAGAAAAAATTGTATCTTCATCTGAATCTTGAGATGATTAAAATCTTGATATAAAAAATTTATTGCACTTGGACGTCTCTATTTGATAATTTCTTTTTATTTTTTTATATCTTATAGGCTGGTGTTTGACCACTATCTCACCTGTTGGTAAGTGATGATGCGGTCGAAGATGGTAAGCACGCTAGGCCTAGAATGGGAACTGGCTCTCATGGATAGAACTTGAGGGTGGTAGCAGGCGGACACTAGATAGTGTCCTACCACCATGCGGAGGTTGTTGGTTTCTTATCTTATTCTTAATTATTCAAACTGTCTTAATCGAAGAAAAATTTGCCTTATTCTCAGGTAAGCTAGATTCTACATCTACCATTTCCTGCTGACGGAATGTAATTTATTGGACGCTATCTTATTGTTTTGGATGTAAAGATGACTGTTTTTAAAAAGCAGTAGACTTAATAATAAATCCACTTTTTCCAGAGCAATCAAAGAGTAGATGTGTATGAGTGGCGAGCAGGCAATGACCTTACATGCATATGCTCGCTACGAGGGCACACTCGTGTGGTGAGCGACACACACTTCCACAGGCAGGATCACAATATTATAGCAACCTGCTCCATAGACACATTTACACATATGTGGGACTTGAGAGATGCTCGGAAACCTATTATATCACTGTGTGCTGTTGGTATGTATTGATTTTCTAATAAATATGCATTATCTAGGAATTCGCAACTCACTTCACTGTAGATAAATCCAGACTGTTTTTATGCACAGATATTGTACAGTTACTAGATTAGTGTGCTAGATATGCTACTTAAAAGACCTCCATAAGATGCCTTTTGAACTAAATTTGACATTATTGACGTTAAATTGACAGTTTTGTGACTGAGGCTGTGTGGCTGACTTTGTGAAGTAAAATTCTTATCCACATGATTGATGTATTAAGCCAGTGTCAAAGTATAAATTACCATAACCAGTGCCGATAATATTGAAAGGTTTGATGTCAGAGGTTTGAGAGTTCTCATGAGCCATAATTAGTATAATTCCCTCTAGGATCGAAGTATGACATTCCTCATGAAATATGTGCTAGAGATACAGTTAGGGGGCAGAGGTGCTTGTCTAATTGTAGAAGTGCTTCAAATGAAATTATGCTACCAATATACTGTAGCTTATCTGGCATACTAGTAACTATAGTTATCTATATTATATCCTTGCTAATCCTGTTTGACTTTAAAAAACTATGAAAGATATATAAAAATTCTCACTAATAATGCCAGAGGTATTCCATACTTCGCATTAGTTTCCTTGTCTATGTTCCTTGATAACAGTGTGGTAATTTATTTTCAGCTGGTGCATCTCAAGTCCAGTGGAACAAAGTAGCATCCCACATAGTAGCCACAGCCCACGATGGAGACATCAAGATCTGGGACTACAGAAAACATTCCTCTCCCATCCACTACATATCAGCCCATCTCTGCAAAATACATGGTGTTGATTGGAGCCCACATCATGAGTACCAGCTGGTTACCTCTAGTCATGACGGCAGTATCAAATACTTCGATATAAACAATGCAAGAAGACCTGAGAATGTTATAATGACCAACTTCCCTGTATGGAGAGCTATCTATACTCCATTTGGCAGTGGACTTCTGACTATAGGCGTCGGATGGGGTGGCTTGCCTAGAGTAGAACAAGCTGGTGTAATTGGCATCTGGGTCGGAGGAACACTATCCCACAGACTCGTTGGACACACAGATACCGTCCAAACTATGGTGTGGAGACCAAATACTTCACCGTCAAACTATCAGCTTGTCACATGGGGCAGAGATCAGTCATTAAGAGTTTGGACAATGCACCCGTCTTTGCTGAAAATGTGCAATCATTACTTACCTGATGATCAGGAAAATGAAGATGACAATAGTGACAGTATGTTTCAAGATTTTCACTTTTATTTAATGCAGTTTTGCGAAAATCTTGTGTAATGTACTTTGGTTTTTTTTTAGATGTAAGTTATGCTTCGACAGCTGGATCTGTTACTGATGTTTCGACAGCTGAGAAAGGACAAGATATTCCTATGGTAAGTTATCAAACTCACTATGGATTGTTCACAAAAGCTGTGCTGTTGATAAGCTGCTTGGAAGGTGCTTAGCAGCATGCTATTTCTCTTTAAACAATATTTCATAATAAAGTATTTAGTATCATGTCATTTATAAAATCCTTATTTTATTGACTAATTAAGGAGTAAATAAACCTATACCAAGAATATATTTTTTCTAGAATAAGCTATCATCGAAAATAAATACATCAATAGACGAAGAATTTGAATCAATCCGTGAGATGGCCAACATAGAACTGACAAGTATGAATGTAGATACAAGAACATGTCAAATCCACTCTGAACGCAATGGCTACATAGCAAACCTCCAAGTTGCATTCCCAAGAAACCAGACAATACCAAAATTCCAGTGGCTATCTGGTACTAATGTTGATGCTGCTACAACTATAAAGATTCTGCAGAATATTAATAGGACTGCATATAGGAATAAGAAAGGAGGGCAGAGATGTTTATTGCATTGCTTGAAAACATTGGCGACATCTATTGATGAGGTAAGTATCAAATACATACAAAAGTGTATTCTCAGTTGAACAGTCCAAATCTATATATAACTCATAAAATCGCGAAGCTCAAACTGTTAAATCAAATAATTAGCATATGTGGTAATTGCCACATTATCTAATGCTTTAGTGAAAGTTTAGTGGATACTGCTCCTTTGATATATATATTTTTTTGTTTATCATAAAAAAACAATAATTCAGTTGACCAACAATAATGCAACTAGGTTGAAATCATGGTCAATGTAATTAATTCAGGCACTATATCATTTTACCAAGGTAATTAATCCATCCAATAGAAAGTAAGAATGTGGTTTTACATGGAATCAACTTTTTACTTCTAAAAAAATCTTCCTTCTGATACTCCTATTAAGAAAATAATATTAAGCTATTGTGTTGTTGTTCAGTATGCCCAAGCCACATAGGATAACCCTACTTCTTGCCCTACCTTCCAATATTGTATAAAACTAGGTATAAACTTATGTGGCAAAGTTCAGATATTTATTTCTATGAATGCTCTTTTAGATTCCAGTGAAATCAAATGACGATAGCGACTCACTCAAATCTAGCCAGCGCAGCCAATCAGAGAGCGAAAATGCGGGCGATGCTTGCATTCCCTTCCCACGCACATGCGGCGCTAAATGGTGCGGAGTCAGCACATTAGTCGTCTTCAACCGACCAGCGAATGCTAGAAGACTGTCGTTGAAACACGAGACAGGGACGCCTCGGTCGATGTCCTCTCTCTCTCTCACCCCAGGGTTGTTCGGTCCGAGCTATACGTCTGTTTCACCTCACGCGACCACAACACCCTCACCAACGAATGCTCCAGGATTTCCACAGCTGCATCACAGACATCCTTCAAATTCAATCACAACATTCTATTTTCAGGATCGATGGGTGAGTTGACAATTATAGTTAAACAATAATAAAAATTATAGTGTAAGAATAAATGAACATTATTTATAACATTATTGGAGTATTCTAAGCGTAAAATGTTGACATCTTAGACCACATTATCGCTTACCATCTGGCGAGATAGTTGTCAAACGCTAACCTATAAGAAATTTTAAAAAAAAGGCTTGGTTTAGCAACATCAGCTTAGGGTCCAGTTGAAGCTAAATGTGTTACGTATATAAGGCATATCGCGTTTGATATCTTGTTGTGATACATACTCCTTTACCTAAGTTACTCTGTAGTGAGTTTTGCCCAAATATCGTCCAAATGATGTTAGCATACATAGCTTACAACGACCTTAGGTACAAATATAAGATGAAATATATGTCCAGTCCATTTCTTGCTACATTCTGAGAGCGATATTTAAAGATGTATATGTTACCTCACGTCCCCAGTCCCCGCGCCTCCCCCTGCCTCGCCCTCAGTTTGAATGCAACCATAGATAAACCATAAAGCCGGCTTTTCACTTTGGGATATAATATAATGTATATTATATCTTGAGATATAAAATTTTATCGCGCGTCATACATTTTGTATGAGACCGTTTACACTATGCTATAATATATATTACATCCCAAGCTATAAATATTTTTCGACCGACAGCGATATTTGGAGGTTTATATTTTAACTCATGTCCCCGGACACCGCGCCTCCCCCTGCCTCGCCCTCAGTTTATTTTTTTGTTATATTTTTATATTTATTATGGCTCCACACAATTAGTGTATTTAGCCAGTATTTGAATGAAAACATAGACAACTAAAGCAGAACTATATATCATACAGTGTGAACAGCAATCGCGGAATATTATGTAAAGCTCAAGTTGTAATATACATTATAGATAAATAGATAAACACTGTATTTGCTACCAATAATTACAGAAAATACTTATTCTAAGTAATGCATAGGGCGGTCCTATGGCTTAAAGCGATTTCTTCCAGACAACCAAGCTGAGAGTAATATTGCGGGACTGAGACGGACGGTGGTGTATCTATTTTAATTGTTAGTTATTTATATAGTTATACATATGTATAAATACACAAATATACATGTAAATATACATTACATAAAACATGAACATATACATCTACACACAAATAAATATATACGCACATATATACCTATCCCATTGTATTATATTATATGGGATATAGATATATTACGCACATATATTATATCCTATAGTCAAAAGCATGTTTTAATCCTGTATACCTATAGTTGTGGTAATGTTGTATATCAGAAAGCACAAGGCCGCCGTGCAGGCAGCATGCGCAGCCGCGGCAGTATATCCGGATGCGGATCCCCACGCGTCGTGGTCTATACTGCCACCAATCTGTTCCCGCTCAACCGGACCTTGGCTGAGAAATATGTCATCAACGCTGACGATCCTGTTGGTAAGTCAATGTGCACTGTATTTGTATATAGCTTATCTATGTTTGTTTAGTATAGTTTACTCGCTGGATTTTAGCTGTGAAATAGGTCATCAATGCTGACGATTTTACCGGTAAGTCATGGTGCACTATATTTGTAGATAGATAAGGTTCATAATGCCGCAGCAATGTTTAAAGGCCCGGTAGCGTAATCGGGAGAACGGTCGGCTTATAGCTTCGGTAGCCTATAAAATATTTAAAAAAAATCTACATAGTGCAATCCTACTTGTCTTCCAAATTGGCTCAAGCTTACCTGTATTTTTCCTCTTTATCACACAACTTGAATTACATTGATTTGCATCTCTTTCCCACCAACAGATATGTGCGAACGTAATTCTAAAACGGCGACAGAAGAGGGTGAACGTGAGTTGGCACACTCGTGGTGTCTCGCGGCTCTCACTGCAAGAGCTCTGAAGGCCAAACTGCAGGAACACCTCACCTCGAGTGAAGAAAGTATGGGCTGGGCTGGACATCCACTTTGCTGTAACCTGTTGCAAACATTGTAAGTTATTTTTCAGTACATTTGCTCAAAAAGTGCATTTACGTTGCTTGTACACATCGTTCGAAAGTTAAAAATTACGCACTAAAATACACTGGAGCGTGCGGTAAGTACTTACCGCACGCTCAAGTGTATGGCACGTAGTAACTATTATACAATCTGTGGTATGGCACTGTGCGTATCCTTTACGGTTTATTTTTAATTTTCGTAAAAACTACATAAGAATTCCACCAAAGAGTTTCATTTTGCGAGAACAAATAAGCTGAATGATAACTTGAAACCTCCTTGAAGCCTCCTTGAAAGCGCTTTTGCTTAATACATTTGTCTCACTTTAATACTAATGAGTAAATGAAACGAAAGGTGTAGTTCTAATTTTTAACACACATGGCATTATTTGCAAATTCGCGGCATTTTCATATTGGAAACGTCAAAGATTGTTTGTTTCGACTTTTTGATTATTTCATGTATGTTTATTTTATTGCCAATTGTAGTGTTTTCTCGCAAATATGCTGAAAAATATTGTATGACACACGTGCGGATATTGGTTTTAACAAACTCGTGACTATGGTAAACCCTCGACTTCGTCTCGGGTACATTCGTCTACTCGTTTGTAAAAACCAACTTACCGCACTATCATATATCTACTATCATATATGTATCATAAATAACTATTAAATTTGGTGTTTCTTTGGGATCAGTATCAGTAAACGCCCTTTAGTAAAGCCGTAATGTTTCCTATGAATAAGATTGTTTAAAAAACTAAAAGAACCGACTTCAAATGCCGCGCTATTTATTTTCAGTACCAAGTTTGAGGTGTTTATCTTCATATCTCTAGAGATACTAATCAGATCTCGATGAAATTACTATGGTACCACCCTTGGCATATCTCCTTTCCAACAAAAAAAATCATCTAAATCGGTTCATAAACGACGAAGTTATCCGCGAACACCCATAAAAAAATAAAAAATAAATATACAGTCAAATTGAGAAACCTCCTCATTTTTTTGAAGTCGGTTAAAAAGGATATTCCGATTAAAATGTGCTAAGAGCTGATTCCAATTTTTCAAAGATTTTACTAATTGCGGGTAATATATAAATTTGTCTGTAGTCGGTCGGGTCAAGCTTGTTTTAAGCTTTAAATAATGACATTAATTTAATTATATTAATCCTGTAAGGTGCTTTGCTTTAGGTGGCTCTTATGCTAAGTTTTCATTTATATTTTGTAGGATTTCACACTATGCCAAAGCGTCGAACGTTCAAATGGCCGCTATGTTGGCGTGCGCGTTTTCTATATTCAATGACACGGGAAACTCTAGCTCACAGTCGTCTATCAGCAACTCTAGTTATGTAAGTGAACAATATATATTTTAAAATAAAAACATTCTTATTAAATCTAATTGCTGATAATCAGTACTGCCCCCTTTACGGCATTATTCACACATCGTCATATTGACAAGCCAGTGCTAGCGTGTTTAAATCTGTCTAATGTTCTATGCTTTATTTATACGATGGCAGTGTTGGCATGCGAAACGGACTGGCGCCAGTGACTTGCTTGACCATGTAGACGGCTTTTCGTGCTAGTCCAGAGGCCGGCTGCAATCATAGACTTAATATAAAAGGATGGTGCACTGCCTTCGAGCATTTACCAATGGAGATGTTAACGCAAGGCGTACCCCTCTGCTGGCCATATAGCCATTTTTGGCCATATAAGCGTGCGTAACTACGCTGTATTTTTAATACTGTGTGCGTGTTTCAAGCTAGTATATATATAGTGTGCGGGATCGTTAAAGTGAGTGATTTGTGTGTGTGCAATGCGTGTTTACCTGCGTGTGGACACACTCCCACCCGTATCTCCCCATATATATATATATATATATATATATATATATATATATATATATATATAAGTCGTCCATACAAAAGAAAGGGACAAACTCCGTTCAAGGTCGGTCTCATCAGTGCCGTTTTGCGCAGTCGAGTTATTAAATGGAAGGTATACGCAATACATAAATGTCATGTCAGCACTGGCATCATAAAATCAGCCTTAATACTGTATACTACTTACTTACTACTTGTTACCTTAGTCCTAAAACGTATTAAAAACTTGTAGGGTAACGGCACATCTCCATACAACACAATCCACCAGTACAGTGAGATCGCCGACGGTTGGACTCCCATAGGCTTCCGAAGCAACTCTTGTTCAGAAGCAGAAAACTTCTACACGGATTCCTTTGTGTCCAAGTCTGAACGGAACACTTCGTCGTGTGCGCTGGATGAAGCGACGGTGCATTTATACCATTGCTTCAAGAGAGTGTATGCTGATATACTACATCGGTGGCAGCTTATTTATAAGAAGACTGAGGTAAGATATTGTCACTCGTGGACGTAGACAGAAGAAGAATAGACCGCGGGTAGCTCCGTCTCTTTTCCACATGAAATAGGATATACTATGGAGTTATTCCATGTAACGGAAAAGGACAATACTATAATATTTCCCTCTCTCAGTGCGTGCCGGTTTTTACAGGGTCAGTAACGTTGTTAGCCGTTCTTAGCTAAACGAACTTCTACGCTACGCTACCCAAATCTCTATAGTTTTATCCCTCTACCCTCGTGGAGGTTCATTGTTACATGGATGAAGGTTCATAGTTACATGGAGGTTCATTGTTTCGAGGGCCCAGTGGTGTCGTGGGGGGTCGGCTTTGACGCCAGAGGTACTGAGTTCAGAAATGTCCGCCTTGCACCAATGGATTTTTCTATCGAAAAATGTATGTGCGCTTTTCACAGTGGCCCTCCGGTGAAGGAAAAACATCGTCAAATAAACTCCCAACCCTCGAATTATGGTAGGACACTAACTAGTGTCCGTCTGGCCAGCTACCTCAAGTTAGAAAATCTTTCGCCAAAAATCTAATGTGTTCCGGCAGCTATCCTTGAGAGCCAGTTCCCATTCTAGGCCTAGCGTGCTACCATCATCATCCGCATCATCACTTACCAACAACAATAGTGGTCAAACGCTAGCCTATATGAAATATTTAAAAAACATAGATACATCCGTAGACGCTTCTTATATCATAAAAAATCTTATTTATTTACATCATCACTTAACATCAGGCGAGATAGTGGTCAAACGCTTGCTTATCTACAATAAAAATAAATAAAAAATCTTTGTCCATGCGCCGACATATGCACGAGTACTTTCATGACGATACGGAAGACTTACAAAATATTCCAGGTGACGAAACTAGTCCAATGTTCAGCATCGACATCACCGTCTCGCCACGTGGGGCCATCACTAGCGGCGGAGTGCGCGTGGTGCGGCGCCGCGGCCCGAGGCGCGCGGTGTAACGCGTGTCGACGGCTCGCGTTACGATGCGCCGTTTGTTCCGTCGCCGTGCGAGGGCTGGCTACTGCGTGCGGACACTGTGGCCATGCGGGACACGCGGGACACATGCTGGCGTGGTATGTATTCTAGTCACAGACCTGCTACATATTAAACTAGATCGCGTACACCGGCCCCCATGAGACCGACCTTGAACGGAGTTTGTCCCTTTCTTTTGTATGGACAACTTATATATATACTATACATATAGTAGAGAACATATATAACACTAGCAGGCAGTATCAGGTTGTTATACAAGGACACACTCCCACCCTGGTGTCTCTCAATTGGGCCGTTTTTTTTTACAAAGCAATTACAACCTTATTGATAAAGTATACGGATTAAATTGAATTTGTCAAAACATCTAGTGCACCATCCTTTTATATTACGTCTATGATTCTACTATAGAGCTCAGTAACCCTTAGTACTAGTTTTCATACCAACACAATCATTCACAATTTTCATATCAAGCATATTTTGTATGAAAAACAGTACAGCGCCTCTAGTGGTTTTCACACTTAACTAAATTTAGACCAATCAGGGAGCCAGAATAAGTCGAAAGCTATGTAAAGTCTTTCAAAAGCGTTTACGATAAAAACCCGTACTAAGGGTACAGTGGTGTATGTGGGAGAATGGTCGGCTTTGACGCCAGACCCTTTGTACAAGTTTTCATACCAAACTCGATATAATATATAATATCGATATCGTATATAAATTTTTTTTTATGAGAAACAGTACAGCGCCGCTAGTGGTTACTACACTTTAGAGGTGGGCGTTATTTAACGTAAGCGGTTCTAGAAACTGCTTACGAGGCTAATAACTGTATACGTAGTTTCGCGGATCAAAAGTAAGCAGTTATTTTTCGTAAGTAGTTTTGTGATAAGAAACGTTCCTATTCTTAAAAATGTAATGCAAAATGGTTATTAGATTACGCGTACGCAGTTTTGTGCGGCGATGTGCTGTGACTAACTATGCACAAGCTAGTAACGTTATTCACAAAATCAAAATAATGTATTACCGAAATAATGCAAAGCTTTCTTATTTTTGTAACGTGATCTTTAACAGCATCAATTTTAGCACGCGTACAAAACTGTTTTCCGAAGTAGCTCTATGTGTGAGCTGTCTAAAATAAACTGGCCAAGTGCGAGTCGGACTCTCACACATAGGGTTCCGATTAAACAAAATTTATCGGAAAAATTAGGTATCTACATAGTTTTAACATCGATATTTATAAATACCGTGTCAATACTAAACATGCTTATTTACTACAACGCCATCTAACGAATGTCTAACAAACTTTTAACACCCACTAAGTGAACGTTAACACAAAGGTCAGTGACCTTTTTGTTGGTAAACAATCTTTCATATATGGCGCTGCTATAAAACACGTTTTTTGTATGGGGACCCCCTTTAATTTTTATTTTAGTTCTGTTTTATAGTATTTGTTGTTATATCGGCAACAGAAATACATCATCTGTGAAAATTTCAACAGTCTAACTATCACAGTTCATGAGATACATGAGTTCATGGTGACAGACGGACAGACAGACAGACGGACAGCGGAGTCTGAGTAATAGGGTTCCGTTGGTACCCTTTGGGTTCGGAGCCCTAAAACCGGTTACTAAAATAAGCGTTTTTAAAACTGCTTACGCGCAATCATGAAACTACGTATAACTAGTTACGCGAAAAACCGATTACGACCCACCTCTACTACACTTAACTAAATTTAGACCAATCAGGGAGCCAGAATAAGTCGAAAGCTATGTGAGGTCTGTCAAAAGCGTTTACGATAAAAACTCTTACTAAGGTTGCAGTGGTGTATGTGGGAGAATGGTCGGCTTTGACCCCAGTACCCTTAGTACAAGTTTTCATACCAATTGGATATCGTATATCGAACAAATTTTGTATGAAAAAAGTACAGCACCTCTAGTGGTTACTACACTTTACTAAATTTAGACCAATCAGAGAGCCAGAATAAGTCGAAAACTATGTGAGATCTGTCGAAAGCGTTTACGATAAAAACTCGTACTAAGGGTACAGAGGTACCGGAGTTCAATCCACGCCGTGCACCAATGGATTTTTCTATCGAAAAATGTATGTGCACTTTTCACAGTGGCCCTCCGGTGAAGGAAAAACATCGTTAAGAAACCAACAACCCCCGCATAGTAGTAGGACACTATCTAGTGTCCGCCTGGCCAGCTACCACCCTCAAGTTAGAAAATCTGTCGCTAAACATCTAATGTGTTCCGGCAGCTATCCTTGTGAGCCGGTTCCCATTCTAGGCCTAGCGTGCTTACTATCTTCGACCACGTCATCACTTACCAACATGTGAGATAGTAGTCAAACGCTAGCCTATAAGATATAAAAAAAAGTCTGTGCAAAAAGAGAACTATCGTAGAAATTGAGGGCGCACGTGTTTATGGTTCTTATGTAGGTACTTACTGTTTTTGTTGCGTTGATAACAATGCTCTGTCATTGCCAATACGATTTAAAATGTTTGATACCTTGGTAGGTACCTACTCTTATCATTATCATGTGGTACTGGGTAGGTACCTTGCTTCCTTGCCTTTGAATGTTAGATAGATAGATAAATAAACTCTTTATTGTATACCAAGAAAAAAACTTAAATCTAGACATGTTAGTTCATCTTTACGCCACGACGGTTCTCTTTTTGCACAGATTCTAGTCAAAAATATATAAAAGATTTAAAAACTAAAACAATCGACTTCTATGCCGCGCGAATCAGTTTCAGTAGCAATTTTGAGACGTTTATCGTCATACCTCTGGAGATATTTATCAGATCTCGATGAAATTACAATAGGGCCAGATTTATCACCAACTTTTGATACAAATAGAAATAGGTAAAATATATACCGTTAGTCTAAACACAGTTTTTTTAGGGTTCCGTACCCAAAAGATATAACGGGACCCTATTACTAAGACTCCGCTGTCCGTCTGTCTGTCTGTCTGTCTGTCTGTCTGTCCGTCTGTCACCAGGCTGTATATCATGAACCGTGATAGTTAGAAATTTTCCCAGATGCTGTATTGTTCTGTCCCAGATTCTGTTGCCGCTATAACAACAAATACTAAAAACAGAATAAAGTTAAAGATAATAGAGGGTCCCCATACAAGAAACGTGTTTTTTTCGGCATTTCACGCCATCTATGAACGCTTAGTTAGGTAAACGTCCCATAGATGGCGTTATATTGAAATGTCGATCCCTAACACCTTTGTTAGTCGTTAGATGGCGTTATAAGAAATAAAAGGTTTATTAATTATTATTTTTTGCTGGCGAAAAATGATAGTGGTATTTTTTGCTCGATCTTATAAAATACTATAGTGTGGTACGGAACCCTACTAGTGCGAGTCCGACTTGCGCTTGGCCAGTTTATTTATCAATATTATTTTTAATACCTCTAGGTTCAGCCAACGTGACACTTGCCCCACTGGCTGCGGTTGCAAATGTTTAATAGACGGAAACGCGCTTTGGAAAGGAGTCAAGTACGCGTAGCGGTCAAGGTAAATCAACCTCTACTGTAACTCAATTAAGGGTCAATTTTGTAAATTTGAATAAACAGAATAAAGGCCATTTGGCAACGGTAATTCAGTAAGCCAATCATAGACCTTCACAACAACAAGTGACCAATCAGAACCATTGTAAAACTTCTATGAATGGTCTGAACTGTGTGCACATTTTAACTTGTAAAACTACCACTATTTTAAATCTTGTATGTGCTATTTGTGATAATTTTGTAAATTGTATATTATAAGTATAGGTGCAATTTTAAGTTGTTGCTACATTTATACGTTTATTTATATTTAACAAAGACTGCCATTTTTATATTGAAATAAAATAGGTACACAACTTTTATTATGAATTTTATTTAATAAACTTTTTACAATCTTAAGAACGGAAAGGTGCTGTTAATTCAAGATTTAGTGAACTTTTTTTTATTAGATTACGAATATGTTAAGATCGCTAATTTGAACATACCAATTTCCAGTTACTGTGTTGTTTTACTTTTTTTTATGTTCTTCAAAAATGAAAATATTATTGGTATGTTAATTAGCAATTAAAATGTAGGTAGTTCTAACAAAGCTCAGTCTCCACGACGCAAAAGATACGTTAAAAGCATTTTTACACTTCAATTATTCATAAAATGCTTATTATAGTCTCGCTAAAATGCATGGCTATGTCAAATAAATAAGTGACCATACAGTTTAGCGAGAGCTTTTATTTTAATTAATATAAAACTATTTGGTCGTTGTCAAAATTAGTTAAACTGGCATTAGAAATAGCGCAGATTTTAATGTGCATTACATGATTTGGACTTGCTCAGTAGGCAACATTAGTTGTTGAACCTTGACTATAGTCGAATTTTTAATTAAACGGAGTAAAATGACATTACGTGTATTGCCACTTTTTTATGAAATAAAAATAGGCATGTGGTATAAAAGATTTAAGAAGATTTAGTTAATGGAGTCATATCAATTCAGTGAACTAGTTCAATAACTCATATTAAAGTCTTCCTAAAATTATTACATATTTTATCATCCTTATTTAACTAGTAAGCTGGACTTTAAATGCTTATGTCTTATACATTGATCAAATACGTAATTCAGTTAACTAGAACTTATACGTACTAATTGATTTGAGTGTTTTTAATTATAGTTCAGTTCTTTGAACGATAAAAATAATAAAGATCATCACTACGTTTGAATATTGGCAACATTATTTTGATAAGTGACATTTTGACCTGTCAGTTTACTCCGTCTAATTAAACATTCGACTATATGCCTTATCTTACCTACCACCTCTCTCGGTCTATTTTATTACGACTATTGAGACTTGAAGTGAAGTTATAAAATGTATGTGATTTCCTTTCTACAAACATATATTCAAAACTTTAATTTATTTCCCGCCATATTTTCTGTTTGACTTTTGAAACTAATGTGACGTAATTAGTCCAAATCACGGAACACTGACTTTAGTGCTGGTAAAGTTTTCTTTTAAAATATACATAATTCGTGAGATAACGACACCGCGACGTTACTTAAAAGACAATAAACAACTTAGTTTTTTTTCATCATTCTTTTATTAAAGTTAGTTAAAATATTTTATTTTCGAGAATTTGTACATATGAACTAGCGACAGCTATATGCGTACTAGAATAATATTTTATTCTAGTATGCATGTAGATGTCGCTAGTCACATACAAATAATTCGTGTACACATATTGCTGTTATAGATTTATATTACCCCTTTTTAGATTAACAACATTATGCATTCAGATAACGGTTTCTTTAAACAACTTTAAATTTAATGATGTCTGCAAATTGTACCACCGATAAATAACTTAAATTACTCATTACAATAACATTCTTATTCACAGTGTATAAAGAGATACAATACAACGCAGTTTACATTATGTACATTTTCTTATAGCAATATAATTTGGTAACTACCTACATAAGAGAAATTTTCTTACAAGTATTCCAATATAAAAACAGGAAAAATTAGGCACCGATTGTTATAAGCAAACTACGATCTAAAAGGTTACCTAATTTGTTAAAAACCTACGTTAAACTAAATTGTGAAAAATTAAATGAGTGTCGAAATAAAGATCTTTATATTGTATTGAGATCTATAAATGATGTACTATGTTTTGTCTGGGTTATGTTTTGTTCCTTGAGTTGTGGCATTTCAGACATTAAATAGGGTCAACAGTCATTTAATATGTCTAAAGAAAAAACCGATACACTTATTGAAATCATCATAAAACGATACATTTTAAGTCTTGATGATGACAACTCTGTTTATTTTTACAATTAATAATTGTGAGAACTACTTTTAAATCATTCATGTTACTTTTTACGCAAGAATGCATTCCAAATTTCGTTGAATATAATGCCATCTATCGGATACTTGCTAATTAATGCAATAACACCCTGTGCTAATATTTTTACGTAGGTATCTTAGCACGTGTTAGGAAAGTAACATATCACCACACCAATATGTAATTAACCGTTCTACTTCATAACAAGAAGCAGGTTTGATGTTTGTGTGTGTGTGTGTGTTTTTTGTTTGTATATAAGGAACAGAATCTAGTCCAATAGCTTTGGCTATAGACTATCTATGTAGGTATTGCCGCTAGATCTAACTTAGGCTACTTGCACCGACAAACGCATGCACGACGCAACCGGGTCTCAGAGTCGAGTCGTTCTATTGTAGCAGCTAAAAACAATAAATATTGATTGTTAGTAAAACATTTAAATTAACTAATAGGTACTAAAAACAGATAAGATATTATTCCGATGGGTACCGCAGAATGCATAGTAAAATTTTCTGTGCCTATTGTATCCTCCCCATTCCTCCCAAAGATAGATAATATTATCGTGTAAATAGGGTGAAAATTGTCGTTAATATTGCGTTCTCGTTTGCTGCGTGTGGCCTTTATAGTATGTAAGAGCGAGAGCCGAGAGATACTACGTTATTAATATCACGTTTGTTAAACTTGTTTAATTAAAATGACACCAAAGAACGTAACATTGTTCCTCTAACATTCGCCTCTTCGTTGGCAATGATCGTGAATTTTTCACAATAGAATTTATGAAGTTATGGCTCTGTCGACACCTGTGTCTATCTAAACTAAACAATAATAGACTAAATAACAATATTTTTTTCATATTTTTGTTGTAGAATGCATGGTAAGTTAATGAGTTATTTTATAATTAACCGGACTGAAAAAAAAAACAGAATAAGTCTGGCCAGACTATTCGATACCATAAACAGTCCGTTAATTACAACATAATTCATTAACTTGCCATGCTCTACTACAAAAATATGAAAAAAAAATATTCTTATTTAGTCTTTTATCGTTTTTTATTGTTAGTTTGTATCTGTCGTTTCAGAACATTTACTACTTAGGTACTAGCGGTAAGCGGTTAAACGCTGTTTGTCTTCTATATTCACCATTTGAATAATATCTTAGGGTCCTAGGGTCAATTAGACAACCACTTTTATTCCATTTTAGTCCTCATCTAATGTCAAAATTGATGACTCATTTTTATGGACTTATTTCGTAAAGTAATTTATAGATTTTAACCTCAGAGTAACAATTACTAAAGTATAGAGCGCGCCTATTAGTCCGCCACCTTGCTGCGAGTTGTTAGCAGATGTGTTATAGCTACGTACATTGATTTATGGGTCTTGCGTAGGGATGCCTGCAAACGCCCGCGCGCTTATCGATGAAGAGGGTGACGAAAAATGAACATGTTGTATATATATATATATATATATATATATATATATATATATATATATATATATATATATATAATGTATATATATACATTGAGGAATGTGCTATATATTATGTAATAAATATTATTTTGGCGCAATAGACAAAATTATTAATCTTAAGATACGCTGTTTTTTCCTACGTTTACTCAGTCGTTATATTATCAATGTACAAAATAGATAGTATTAATGTACAATCGCCTTCATTTGTGCGTATCCACCTTAAGGAATAATTTCCTGTGCACTCCTATTGAATTGGCATCTTGCTTCTGTCTATGTTGACATTGTTGACCAATGACAAGAAGGGACAAAGCCAAAAATTATGTTTTGTTTTTGGTTTTGGCTCTTCTGTATGGTAAGAATTTTTTTTTTTGTTTTGGCTCTTCTGATTGGTTAGAAAAATAATCGACACTTGCAACCGAAAATGTTTTGAAACTGGATACGCACAACTGTACGCGATGGTACGTAAGAGTACCTAAGAGCACTCTAAGGAATATTATTGTGATGGTATAATAATACTGAAATCGATACCAAATTAAACAATACAAAATTTTACCTGAGAAAGAAATGCCTAATTACATGCTATCCAGTTTTTCACTCTATTTGTATAACATACCTAACATAAAGCTAACCACACAAAAACTCAACATAAACATTTTAGATTAGAATGTTTTCTTAATTTTACTTCACTTGAACGTAAATGCCTCGACATAAATCGACATAAAACATAATCGACCATAATATCGACAGCCGTACATCACTACTTAAAGCGCCAGTAGTGAAGCGGCGGGCGGTGTGGTGGGACGCGACGCGCAACCGCGTGTATTCTTGGGTAGTTTTGGCAAGTTTGCACCGCGCATTTTATCATTTTTCCAGCAAAAACGAAATAAATTGTGACTTAACGCACTCCGCTCGAACTCAGAATGTGGATTGTTCGCGCTTGCCGGTGGACAGCGACTACGTTCTGACCCGTGCATACTATTCGCGCTCGAGTAGGAGCGCTCTATACTTTAGTAATTGTTACTCTAAGATTTTAACCATAAGATAATAAAGACGGTTGTACATTGACCAATCCGAGTATATACATAGAAGTTTAAACAAATTAATATTGTGCGTGTTTTATAATAAGAGATACTGTGCTGACGCAGGTGAGGTAATTTTAATGTGCTGTAAGTAAAATGGCTTAAACTATTTTAAAATCATAATTGAAGTAACTTTAATATACGTTTCTGTCGTTATGTTCACAGAAATACGTATGTAGAGTAAAAATAAATCTATAAAATAATTGATAGAATGTTGTACAGAAGCAAATGTAATGTGTGCACTAAACTGCAAAAACTGTGAACTTGCAAAAGTAGTACTAAAGAAACATAACAACAGATTCAAAATAGGATACCAAGTTTAGCTTATGCTATAAATATTAAGAATTAAACAATCTCAAATACCTAACATCTAAAAGTAGATTGAACTCTCTATAGTCTTGTAATAGAGGTAGTTTTATATTGAACATTAAAACGAAATAATGGTCATCACACAAGAAGTGTGAATACTATCGCACACCGTAGCGACTCAATCGCAACTTGACTAAAAATAAGCCTCTTAGGTCTAAAGCAATCTTACTTTAATTATGCCAAAATGCAGAGAATAAGATTCTATAGCCATATAGCATCTCTCTCTCTCTATCCCCATCTCTCTCTCTGGCTCTTTATCTCTCTATCTCTCTTTCTCTATCCGGCACAAACGATTGGAAGACCTTGTGCTAAGTCCTAGAGTAATGTGTCCCAGACCCATAGGTCTACAGTCGCTTACGTCTGAATATTATGAAGTACTTGAAACTATTTTAAACTCACATTTCTTCGTATTTTGAGTCAAGTTAGTGTGAAGTTGTTACGTTGTGCGACGCCAATGATCTGCGGCCATATTTAATTAATAAAAGGAACGAAATGAGATTAATGCAGATTTTTTTTATCAACATAAAAGGCCTCTCTCTCAATTGTGAGTATATTAGCCTGGTTACTTACGCCGAAAACTTATCTAATTACATTATCTCTTTATTAGTTTGGACAACTATGCAGCCTTAAATCTGCATTTCATTCAGATCATGATCGTTATTCAACATTAGGGCCACTGCGCTAAGATATCAATCAACTCTCGTCTGTCGTATATACGGAGTGAGTATGATAAGGGTAAGTTTATTCGCGGCGTACCTTTCCAACAGTCTGCGCTTCAGCTCCGGCGGGTAGGTGACGTAGATGTAGTGATCGTCATGATCTGGATCATCTAGAAGCGCCTCCTCGGCCGCCAGTCGCTCGGCGCGTGTTGGTGAAGAATGCGTTGTCATGGAAACAGAGGCGCTTCCTGCTACGCTGCCTTCTTCGGAACTGGAATTATGGAACATTGGATATTTTATATTCAAGTTGGTGTGTCGTATTGTGAAGCAATGCCCCTCTTTCCTTTAAGTTCATCGTTTGTTTGTGTCCAGGTGATGCACATTTTGTCTTCTTCGTATTTTTTCCTCATTACAGACTTTAAATTAGTTTTGCCTGTCCCAGTGTCTGTGGATAATCAAAACTTACAAGTTTAATTTGACCCACAAGTTGTCTTATTTTATGCTCTAAGTACCAGACAAGCTGGACAGCTTACCCAGTGGAAACTGGTTATCGTCATCTATTTATTTATTTATGTACTCGTATTTGTAACACTCAGAGTGTATTATTACACTTAGTTACACTGACTTAAGTAGTAAACATTATGGTGCGACAACGTTATACCCCTTTATAGTACTCGATTTTGTAGCCGTCCGAAAATATACAAGATTGTATACTCACTCAAAGACTATCCAAATGATATAGTAGCACATACACAACGCGAGCGCAAGGCCGGTAGCTAACGCCAATAGCAGCGGCCAAGGAAATGCGCGGGCAGATGGAGCCGTGTCTTCCCAATAACGGTCACAACTTAGGTACCAGCAGACAGCGCGCTGCATTTCATCTGAAGTTAACAAATACACCTCCAGAATTTCTAGTTGATAGAAGTATAGATGATAGATTCATGAATTCATCACTTACTTACTATAAGTCTTTATTTTGTTATCTGCATTGTGTTGAGGAATAAATAAATAAATAAAAAAAAAAAAAAAAATAGATGATCATGTATCTAGTTTTAAAAATAACGCGCAAGAATATAATAGTACAATTAAATAAAACATAATAACACTTACGATAGCGCATCCTATCGATTGAGTTAACGTCATAACTCAAGTCTCAACACCTAACTAAGAGCTATCGACGATATTATTTTGCAAACCCATTACAGAAAACCGTATGTAAAATGTAAATCAATCAAACGTTTACGAAGACATTACATTTTGTACTGTATTCTGGCAAATAAAAGATTGGATTTATTTTGATTTGAAGAAAAATAGTAACATTTGTTTATTGCCAGCCAACAATCTCTTATCCCAAACACGTTCTACGATAAATCGTGGGTAACAAGTGAATTATTTAAGGAGCAAAAAACTCGACTGCGTTATAAAATTAAACTGGCCAAGTGCAAGTCGGACTCGCACTCGTAGGGTTCCGTAACACAGTAGAGTATTCTATAACTTTGATTTTTCGCAACTACAAAAATAACTTTGTTTTTCATAGTGTTTGTATGAAAAACAAAGTTATACTTGCGGTCGCTATATCTCAACAACTGCTGACTGTATCTCGTTCAAACCAATTTTTGTTGAAAGTTTTTATTGAGATCTACAGAATATATTTTTTCTAGATTTTTCACTCCCTTACTTTAGAAGTTAGAGGGGGGGAACACACATTTTACCACTTTAGACGCGCCTATCTTTGAAATGATTGACTTTGAGAAAAATGATTTTAGAAACCTCACTGTTATTTTTAAAGACCTATCCATAGATACTCCACACGTATAGGTTTGACGAAAAATTTTTTTTTTGTTCCAGTTCCATGTATGGGATGCCCCCCCTTAAACTTTTATATTTTTTATTTTTGTATAAAAATCGGAAAGCGGTTCACAGAATACATCTACCTACCAAGTTTCAATTCTGTAGTCCAAGCCAATGCAAGCTAGTGCGAGCATTGCCTTATCGCATAAAATAAAGTTGTATAAACATTGATACAATGGTATACAACTGTGTACAGCTAAATAAGGACACCGATTTGTATCGGTGGATTAAAAGCTAAAAATACAAAAAAAAAAAAATCTGTAGTCCTAATAGTTTCGGAATAAAATGGCTGTGACATACGGACGGACAGACAGACAGACATAGCGAATCTATAAGGGTTCCGTTTTTTGCCATTCGGCTACGGAACCCGTATTAAGTGATTAAGCTTTTCCAAACTCGTGATGATGCGGTCGAAGATGGTAAGCACGCTAGGCCTAGAATGGGAACTGGCTCTCAAGGATAGCTGCCGGAACACATTAGATGTTTGGTGACAGATTTTCTAACTTGAGGGTGGTAGCTGGCCAGGCGGACGCTAGATAGTGTCCTACCCCCATGCAACTCTAATGAAACATATAAGATATGTATCTTATATTCTCGTATATTCGTAATCACCGTCAAAAATTCTTTATTTTGATACCACACTCAATGTATTTTGAAAACATTAATTGTTGATAGTGTTATTGTTTTGCTAATCCCAATTTGCAATTTGCGATACAAAAGACTTCAACGCGTGACTTGTTTTTCCTTCGGAATAGTCGAACCGCAACATTCATATCGTTATTTTGAGATTGCTTTTTGGCGCCAAAAAGGATGGTTTAAGGACTTTCCTTTATCATTCAACATAGCGTTAGGAATAGTTTTATCAGCGTGATCTTACCTTCAAGTTCAGTGAACTGGTGCTGAGTTAGATGCAGTAGAAGGGTTGCTATACAGGAGTGGACTATCTTCTCACACCGCACCTGTTACAAAGACATTCAAGTAAAATGGAAGCTTGAATTCTTTAGTCGATGATAACATTTATGCAGATGGAATGAAATTACCTAGGACACTGGTCTGAGTTACAGATTTTGGCAGAGTTTTGACGGAAACGTAAAAAGTGTTATCATTGTATTTTTTTCCTAAAACTTGCGTTCTTCCGCGAGTTAGTGCCTACTTAATAAATGTGGATTATTACCCAGAAAGTGCCGGTGAAAGTATGCGAGTCTAGGAAAACAGCATAATGTTGAAAAATATGCCATTTTACGTTCTCACCTAAATTCCACTGAAGGCCTTCAGTAAAGTGTACATCTATACTTAGGGTATGACTTAAACTACTACACACTATAACTACACTATAACTTTAACGTGACTTGAATGTAGTGACTTAAACTCCATTATTATCCTTAACATGACTGACAAAAAAGTATTTCATCTCGGGTTTACTCATATAACACATACTATACTATATTTTGCAACATAATATGCAATAAAATACTGAACACTAAATTTTAAGGGCTATACTCATATAACATAGTGTTGTAGTAATATGCCGTAGTGCTTCAAATACCGTAATATAAAATTAAGTGTAATAATAACGATAGTTTAAAAACTAACACAACCGAATTCCATGCCGCGCGAGTCAGTTTCATTAGCAACTTTGAGACGTTTATCGTCATATCTCTAAAGATACTTATCAGATCTCGATGAAATTACAATGGGACCACCTTGGAGATTGTATTGTATTGGAGAGAGTAGTGTACACTACCAATTAAAAAAATAATCATTCGAATCAATTCACAATAAATGGAGTAATCGCGTAACACAAAAAAAACATACAGACGAATTGAGAACCTCCTCCTTTTTGGAAGTCGGTTGAAAACTGACAAAGATATGGACAGTTTTGATCTAAAACCTTGAGTGTTTGAAGTCGCGTCGGATCGCACGCAGCTCTCTCTGCTTGCAGATCTGCGAGCCTTTTCTGACGGCTGTCAGGTGGAAGCGAGGACTCCACGGTATCCGCGTCACATAGCTCAGCTGTTTGATTCGTATCGCTATCTGCATCTTCCGTCCTCTTCTCTTCTGGAACTTCTGAGGAGACCGAAATACTATACACACCTTCCCCATTTATTGGAACGTTGAAGGCACTATCAAGGTGATAGTCAGTTCCTGTTATAATCAGCTGATTTCTATCATAATGAGTACACAATTATTGTATCATCATATTGTATTAATATAATATTTCGTCAAGGCAGTTGCTGAAAAAATACATAAAACAGGGACACTAAAAGGTGCCACCGATTTATGGTGGATATACCATCCACCCGAACGAAGCGATTTGCTTCTTCGTTCATTATACGAACCGCCAAGGAATGGAATAGCCACATATACCCTGCCTGAGTCTGTGTTTCCGGTTAAGTACAATATATGGGGGTCTTCAAATCGCGAGTGAATAGGTATCTTCTGGGTAAGCACGCTCCATCATCGATCGCATCATCACTTAACATCAGGTGAGATAGTGCTATCAATCTAAGTGCTACCCAGTTCGGTATAAAAAAAACAACGAATGTAGATATAAAAAATAAACACAAGTGCTCGCTACGCAAAAAAAACATACTTTAAGAAAACGCAAGTTAAGGCAGTTGACAAATGGCGTGCGAGAAATGAACAGAGTTATTGACTATATAATACCTACTAGATTCAGCTCAATTGATATTTTGTGGTAAAGAACATCATCTGTATATACAGCAGCATCATGGTTTCAGAGTTGCATGAGAGTCGAGTACTCGAGTAGCGTGTGGTAGAGGAAAGCCGTAGTATCTGCACCTAGCAGATATTACATTGCTATTACAAACGCCTCATCAAGTTGTAGCCAGAAATATGCATCATAACCCCAATGCATCACTTAAAATAAAAATTAACTTTTTTATGGATACATCAATAATTATTGTGGTCAAAAGTCAAAGCATTTATTGAGTATATGGGCAAATTAAAAATTGAATTCCCCTGAATAATTAAGGGTTGCCAACCGTACTATTACGTGCTAAACGCGGTAAAATACTGACCCTGTTCTGGTTCGTCGACGTCCAGCTCAGTCCGTGGGCAGTCAGGCGGCGGCGGCGGTGGCGCGGCCCGGCCCCGCCTGCGTCTGGCCGGCACCCGCGCCACGCTGCGGCTCGCGGCTGGCGCCAACGCCTTCTTCGCCGACTCCACGTCCTGCCACACCTGGGGTCATATAGTTTATCGCAATGGCGTCTGAGAACAGAAACTTGATTAGGGTTGCGACCGGTCACATCCTAGCTAGTCGGATATAAGTATACTTTGTACCTTCATACGTTTAATTTAATGACTTCATAGTTAATGAAAGTTCAATCTAAAGTCATACCTATGTGTTAAGGATGTAACGCGTCATCCTAGGTCTGTGGTCATGTACGTTTGGCGTCACAATTTACGATGATAAGCCACAAAAAGCTACGTAAAAGCTACGTCCATGAGCAATAACATATTTAACTAATCTACGAGATTTTTTGTTGGTACCATAATATGGACACCCTGCGTCGACAACCTTATTTTGTCTTTGATTTTTAGCTGAATGACTAAGATGCCAAGACAAAGTTAGTATAATATGGCAATAGTCTGATAAATACAATGCTATCACCTCAATGTCAGTGCTAGGTCCGACGCCCCCGCTGAGCAGGCCGTGTGCCAATAGCACCTGACACCGCATAATGTCGCAGTAGTCCGCCAGACATACTGCGTCCTCGGCCTGAAACCAACGTTGTTACTATTATCATTTATCACCATCATCCACGTTCTGTGCTTGTCCACTGCAGGACATAGCTCTGCCACTGCCTAGAGATAGATACGCTAGACATAGGCCTTTCCCAAGACATGACTAATGTCTATCTATATCTATCCTTTTGTACGCTACTATACTGGACCTTCAGATTTTTGCATCCAATATCTGCCAGCTACCATATGCAGATCTCCTATCTAGTGCATGGAAAGCTTCCCCAACGTTGGAGTACCTCAAAGTTCTAGGCACATCAATATGAACACGCAAATCTACATACCTATTACCTGCGGAATGGCCAACAAGTAAAATATGTTTGCCGATTGATTAGGCAAGATAACAAACATGTACGACGACTGAATATCTATAAAAAGTATTAGTAATAGCACAGAATAAAGAATACTACATACAAGTGATAGGCATAGGCATAATAGGCGAGATCTGAATCTTAAAAAAGTTCTGCATTTGGTGAACAACAACACTGTTCAGTTCTCTATAGGTTTACGACTTTACAAACTTTGTTGCTATTGTAAAATCATCGCATTTTGTCGTCATTAATGAAGACAATTTCATAGATCCACGATCCAAAGTCATACTCAGATAGGTAAATAAATATAGGAATTGGATTGGCCTGATTACTTGCTAGTCGAGCAAATGCACAGTATACCCTAAAGCGACAAATCAGTTCAAACAAAATGGGAAACCTTGCCATTCTTTGAAAGGTTCCAGCTGCACCTTGGATGGTGCAGTGCAAGTAATACAGACCTTGTTAATCTGGTTCTTGTGTCGCTGGTCGAAGTGCGTGTCAAGGTGTCGCTCTTCGTAGAAGGACTTGCCGCAGAAGGCACAGGTCCACTGCGAAGGTCGGTGCTGCAGCTTGGCAGCATGCTGCGGTGCGAAGATATCTCGCGCTGGATGGAATGGACACTCCAGGGGTAATTTTACCTACAAATATCATCGTTTGAAGTTACTTTAAGTCCCTTCTCCTTAATCTATCGTAACATTTGCACCAAGAGAAGCAGCTTAATGATCCAGTTCATTGTCTCTTGAATGAAACATTTGAAATTCTAATAGCAACCTTGGAGCTAGCGAAAAAATTGGCGGTCAACAAAAACAGAATTTTATGAATGATGTTTTGACAACTTCTTATATTGTTTTGTTCGTAATTCGTTCCTCTATTTACATATTTTAATATTTAATGTAAAGACTTAACAACGTTGTCTGAGTTGATTCCAACACTTTTTAAGGTTCCGTACCTCAAAGGAACCCTTATAGGATCACTTTGTTGTCCGTCTGTCAAGACCCTTTTTCTCAGTGCGTAGAGGTAAGTAAAGGTATCACGTTGAAATTTATAACAATGACCTGAGTCTACGGTCACGATTGCCTGTTAAAAAATTAAACTTGTAAGCCAACGCGATCAAAAGATATGACAGTTTATGTCGCATATTTTACGATTTTACAAAGGAATCAAAACCTATATAGTTCCCTTGACCTAGAATCATGAAAGGTCTTATACCTTTATAAGAACTTATATATAAGCACTTATAAAGGAAAAAATCTGAAAACCGTAACCGATATAACCGTAGTAAATATGTACCTAGTTAATAACAAAAAAGGTGAATTTACTATTACAAACTTATTATTGGCGATTGGTGCAACCATATTTTATATGGATCGAACTGCAAAGTTATTTTGTCCTAGTTCTTAGTTTGACAAATTAGTACGTAACTACGGAAGCCTCGATGCGCGAGTCAACTCGCACTTGGCCGGATTTTTCTTAAATATCATTAGGCTAGCGTTTGACCACTATCTGTACCTGTTGGTAAGTGATGATGCGGTCGAGGATGGTAGCACGCTAGGCCTAGAATGGGAAATGTCTCTCAAGGATAGCTGCCGGAACACATTAGATGTTGGGCGGCAGATTTTTTAACTGGTAGCTGGCCAGGCGGACACTAGATAGTGTCTTATCACTATGCGGGAGTTGGGGGTTTCTAAACGATGTGTCCTTCACCAGAGGGCCACTGTGAAAAACGCACATACTTTTCGATAGAAAAATCCATTGGTGCACGGTGGGGGTTGAACTGGGTACCTCTGGTGTCAAAGCCGACCGTCTCCCACGACACCACTCCTTTTTAAGGGTTCCGTACCCAATGTGTACCAACGGAACCCTATTACTGAGACTTCGCTGTCCATTCGTCAGAGGGCAGTATCTTCTAAACCACGTATTACCATAGCCGCTATATAATCAATTATTATAAACAAAATAAGGTAAAAAAATTAAAAGCTCCCCATACAAGAAACATGTTTTATTCGGCGGTTTTACTTGATCTTCCAATAAAATTAAAAGGAGACCTGACCTATACAAGAAAAGTGTTTTTGGTTCAATGTTACCTATATAATTATATACTGTGGTACGGAACCCTACGTGTGCGAGTCCGATTCGACTTGGCCAGTTTATCTTAAAATACGCGCATTTGTAGCACTATATGTACCTATTTAAAGCAGCATTCAAAAAGATGTCAAGGTGTGTGTCAGATCGCCTTTTCAAAAATATTTATAGCCCTGATTTAAACATAAGTACCTGCCTATGGATCATGAACATCTATGCATTGTTCTATTTTCATGGTGTTACCTGAAATCTTTCTAAAACTGGGAGCCATTTGTTCTGGATGACTTTTCTGACGATTTTGGAGTTGTCACGAGAGCATGTGATCTTGAAGACTGAGGGCCCTGGCCAAGGGATCAGCGTGAGAAACAGCAGGGCCAGGACCTGAAACATAACACATGTACATGAGGGCACAAATCTCAATGATGATTAATATCTTGACGTCAGAGCACTAGTTTCTGAATGCTTTTACGATAGATTTAGCCATTGTTTCGTTGTGTTACAATTTACGTTTCTCAAATTTTCCATACGAAATGCAAATGACATCATTAATCTGAACCTATCCAATTAATTTGTTATTCACACACTTTGAAGTGTACCACCGTGTAAACAGAACCGATTTACTAAGATAGGTATCAACTTACTTATAACTGAACACTCACAAACACTGTCTCCAACGGTTAACGTATGCACGTAATATTATAACATAGAAAAGCCCGTGAACTTTACGTTCGTAACCCCGATTTAAGGTTATGCTTCTGTTATTTAACTATCGATTTTCTAACATCGGCTCCATAACTTTTCGAAGGAATACACACGCACGTACCTCGAGAGAAAACGAAGTAGTCCTCATTCATATCTTTTATGCTGCAAATGTTCGATGAAAATCTGGATATGGTTTTGTAAAATGATGAAGAATCAAGGTTTACGGAGTGGCGACCTGAACTCTCCGTGGTGTTGGCCAGGGCGCATGCGCGGAGGGTGACCAACTTCCCCTCCTGTGCAAACTTCATCATTTTAATTATTATACCTTTGACCTTATTATGCAGTGCATTACGCTCTTTGATATTCAAATACAAGTTCCCGAGTCCTGCGAAGCATCGCAAATAGATTACATTTCAACAGCAATGCCTATTTTTTACTGATGCTATGTAAATTAGTATATACGGTAAATATGTCGACATGTACAGGGTGCATCTAGTGGACCCCCATGTATGTCCCGATTTTATTTAGTTTTTGAGAAAATTGAATTATTCTTGTTTTTTGTGACATTCTTTTGGCGATATAATCTTAGCCCTTGCCATAGGCAGATATTTTTCTAAAAAAATCACATTATCATGAGATTATACATACATAAATACAATCACTCCTTTTTCCCGTTGGGGTAGGCAGAGACTACTTCTTTCCACATGCTACGATCCTGACATACCTCTTTCGCATCTTCCACTTTCATGAGCGCCTTCATAATTCAATGTCGCCGGTTATAGGTAGGTACTTTAAAGAGATTATAACTAACAAATAATAACTATAAACAAATAATAAGTCTATCGGAGTCAATTAAAATTAATGATTTATGCTTATTATTTTCAGAGAAATAAAAATCTGTCATTTTTTGTTTGGATGATATAATATTACCTCTTACTTTATGCAGACTTTGCTTTAAAAAATCACATTATTAAATCAATCATCACTCCATAAGTAGTAGGAGAATGTTATATAGAAGTTCCGCCTGACTTGCTACCAAAAAGTAGCTTACCACAAAAAACATAGAAAAAGTATATATATGTAAAGAAAAAATATGTAAAGACAACATTATCGTATGTGAATGAAATAGCTATAGAGATATAACCCGACTAAAACGATGAACACGTGATACATATGCCAGCTATAAGATAAAATGAACAACGTAATTTGGTCGGGTTATACATGACAGCGGGTGAGAGCCAGTGGGTGCACTAGAAACTGGCTCCATACATTGCTGATGCCAGTTTAATCGCATACGCAGGTAAAGGATAAAAAAAATGTTGTTCATCTCGCTCTCTCATACCAGTGATTGTATAGTTTTATCCTTCTCATATTATTATTGTTATTTAAATGCCACATCCGCCTAATATTCCATCCACGACAAAAAAGGAGAAAATCTGCCGCCTTATCCTACGGTATATAACATAACCTTACGGTGTTCCGGCAGCACACAGCCCTTGAGAGTCAGAGTATTCTAGGCCTAGCGTGTTCACCATTTATTCGACCACATCATGGATAGTGGTCAAACGCTTTATGAAAAAACATATATGGAAATAATATTATAAGCAAATATTCAATTTCAAATTCTTGTCAAAAACTTGTCTACTTCATGGACCTGCCAAAATGAATGTGGCTGCGGTAAGATATTTAACTTTTTTCTTCTGGATTACACTCTGAAAATCGTAATTTTCCAGAATTAACCTAAATTGACATGACACTTTATTTCCTGTGAAATAAAGTGTCATAAAAGTACGATTGAATAGATAAATATAACTATGGGAGTCCAATATATACACATTGAGGTCCTCTTCATTATTATCAGCCAATTTTCGTTTATTCTTGGACATAACTGCTAGATGCTACTCCTACGGCACGCCACTGAGCTCGATCTTCAGCAATTCGTTTCCAACTGCTGACAACCAGCTTGCGTATATCATCGCTCCACCTAGCTGGAGGGCCTCCTACACTACGTTTGCCGAGCCGTGGTCTCCACTCTAGAACTCGTCTACCCCAACGGTTATCTGTTCTACGACAGATGTAACCAGCACACTGCCACTTCTGCTTGCTCCTTTGAGCTACGATAACTTTGGATCTCTGACGGATTACTTCATTTCGAATTCGATCAAATTATACAGGATGAAATTTATGTGCGCTATTCACAGTGGCCCTCCGGTGGAAGAAAAACATCGTTAAGAAACCCCCAATCCCCGCATGGTGGTAGGATACTATGTTATGTCCGCTGGGCCCACCCTCAAGCTAGAAAATCTGTCGCCAAACATCTAATGTGCTCCGGCAGCTATCCTTGAGAGCCAGTTCACGTCACGCCTAGCGTTACGTAGTAACTATTATATAATCTGTGCTAGCGTGCTTACCATCTTTGACCGCATCATCACTTACCAACAGGTGAGATAGTGGTCAAACGCTAACCTATCTATCTAATACTATAAGAATCTTTGTCCTGACATACTGACTGACTGACTGACTGACAGACAACGCAAAACGTGCCTAAACCGCTGGTCGTAGAGACTTGAAATTTGTAGGGTATATTTGTCTTAGTACGTAAAGGGGTACTAAGAAAGGATTTTCCAAAATTCGCCCCTTTAGGGGATGAAATGGGGGTTCAAAGTTTGTATGGAGAAACAAGATTAGATATTTTTTCTATTCGAAACTTCGCACAAGTACTTCAGTAAATAAATAAGTTAAATACGTGTTTCAGACTTTTTCGAAATGCCACCCCTAAAAGGGTGAAGTGTGGTAAGAAAGTCTGATATCAATATGGTTTCGGATTGCGCTGAAATTTGCCATGCAGATAGTTATTTTGACGTAAGTATCAGCTAAGAATGGATTTTTCAAAATTTACTCTTTAAGGGGATGAAACGGGGGTTCAAAGTTTGAACTGATTTGGCTTTTACTTCTTTGATGTCTTTTATGATAGAAAGGTTTTTATAAAATAAAAGTTTAAAGTAAATAAAAGAAGTCTTTAACGCGGGCGAAGCCGCGGGACACTTCTAGTATATTATATTATAAAAATATATATAACTATATATTACGCGTAGTACTATTAAGTATTCTGTGATACACGGTCGAATTGAGTAACCTCCTTTTTCGTCGTTTTAGTCGGTTAAAAAAAAATCCAAATTCTGCCCATCCCAGCTGTATCCTTTTGCGAGCTTCTTTAAGTTGTTTCTACCTAATTGCAAGGTTTGCCCAAGGTATGTATGACGTATGAGTATGACGTACCTATTCGTGAACACACTTCCAGAGGAAGTACGTTAAATCCGTTTTAAATTAATATATACAATTTTAATCTATAATTTATTAAAGTTGCTTTATATAAAATGATATTATCAATACAAAAAAAAAACCCGATCAATTCGAGTTGGACTCTCCTACCGAGGCTTCCGTACCAACCTCGTAGACTAGGTTAAAGAGCAAACTTAACTTTGTAGTTCGATCCATAGAAAATGTATTGCACCAACTACTTATCATAAGTTATTACACTACATATTTGCGGTTTTAAGGTTTGATTTTTTCACAGCCAAAGATACCGTAGATCCGAATATTTGATATAAGTTTCAACTTGATACCTCTACGGGTTCCTGTGATAAAGGGTCTTGACAGACGGACAACAAATTCACAGAAAAGACAATAGTCCCACGGAAAAGTGATCATATAAGCGTTCCTATTTTCCTTTTAAGGTACGGAACCCTAAAAAATAAGAATTTACTTTTAGACCCGCCACATACATTCGAAAAACCGTTTGGGGATTCCGAATCGCAATATCGAATCGGGATTCCGTTACCGGCTACATATATTCCGAATTCCGTTTCGAAGAGAAAACTTCGAACGGAAACCTACCGTACGTATGTGATAGGTCCATAGATTTAGATGGATTGATTTACTACGTTCGAAATTTCGAAATAGTACGGGTCCTTAACTTGAAATACGGTTCCATCCGGAAGAAAGCATGAAACTTTGCATGCATGTAGCTTTCATATATGTGCTTCAATAACGATATGGAAACACTTCGACAAATGTCTGCTTCCCCCCACTTTCCCCTCTTTTAAAATGTCATTTTAAATGTGAATCCAACCACTATAAATTTAATATCGTTTTGTAGGTAATTTATCGACGATGAATAGACGATGACCTAGAAAGTGAACTCCTTAGTCCTACCGTTTTTGTACAAAATTGAGAAAACCAGAATGAGGGAGTTAAAAGGGGGGGAAGCAGTTATTTCTCGAAGTGTTTCCATATCGTCCTTGAAGCACATATATGAAAGCTACATGCATGCAAAGGTTCATGCTTTCTTTCGGATGGAACCATAAAAAAGATTTTTGTTAGGTCAAGGAGCCGTACTAAAACGGAATTCCGGATGTATTCTGCCGTCTTAAATAGTCTGTTAAACGCATAGACGTAATAAAAATGATGGTGCACTGCAGATGTTTTGATACATTTAATTTAATCCGTATGCTTTAACAATAAGGTTGTAATTGCTTTGTAGAACAAAACGGCCCAATTGAGAGACACCAGGGTGGGAGCGTGTCCTTGTCTAACAACCTCATAGTCCTATATATGTTCTATACTATATGTATGGTATATATTATGGTATATATATAAGTTGTCCATACAAAAGAAAGGGACAAACTCCGTTCAAGGTCGTTCTAATGGGGGCCGGAGTACGCGATCGAGTTTAATATGTAGCAGATCTGTGATAGTCTAGACTAGATAAGCGTAGTCATGACACTCGTGACGTTTGAATGGCACTTTCCTGACCAATGTGGTTGTTATCCAAGGTTAGGTTTCAAAGAAAATAAGTTAATAGTGAATTTTTGTTATTTTGAATCACAGACCTAGGGTTGACTGATAACGAAGTGAATTGTAGGTCTGTGTTTCGAATCGATGAAGGCTCGTTCACATTCACATGAGCAGACAAAACAATAAGTGTTAACGAACGAGTTTATTGCTAAATATCCATCGATGTATTTGTCATAATTTTTTATTATATCGTTATATTTTGGAATCCTGCAGTGTTTCTGTTCTCATAATTTCCTTTGTGCCGTGTTTCCCACATGGCACGGAAATAATCTCATGGTCTTTAATAAAACAAATAGTTTAAGATCGTGTACAAAACGAAAAAAACCGACTTCACATGCCGCGATAGTGAAAATATACACTAGTCATAATCATGTCGTCAGGGTATCAAATTTGTTTGTATTGTTTATCTCCATATCTCCGGAGATAATTATCATATCTCGATAAAATTTGAATGGGACCAAACGGGAGTCATAATCTCTCAAACAAAATAAGAATTTTCAAATCGGTTCAGATTTGACGGAGTTCTGAGGTAACACACATATACAAATTAAAAAAAACAGTCGAATTGAGAACCTACTCCTTTTTTGTGAAGTCGATTAAAAAAGACTGAAAGTAGATAGTAGTTAATAGTAGTTATATTAAATATAAGTTATAACTACGTAGGCTTATAAAATAGCACAAATTAACTAAGAATAAGTTTAAGCATATTATGTAGTTCCTACTAGATTTAACTTGTAACCGTATAGATTATAAAGAAATAATATTATTATACAGTGTGGAAATTAAACTCAGGCCCTGGAGGGAAACTACTTTAAATCCTTAAGCTAGCTCATTTTACTTAAAGGAGACATTCCTTTATATTTGAAAAGAAACAAATCTGCATTACAAGATTTTTTTAAACTCGCTTGCTTCGCCCGGGACTCGAACCAACTAAAATTAAAAAAAATAAACACTCTTTATTTTATTAACTAATCGGTAGTATTAATATTCAGGATAAAGTTTCTCTAAAAAATGTTTGGTTACTGTTCACTTTTAACAAGTAAAAGACACGTAACAGTTCTGTTATCTCTCCAACTCTCAAAGACTTCGTATGAAGTACACGCTTGCTAATTTATCGTTAAGTCCCTTGTTGAAATCTTCGATAAGAAAATTTTTCAATTGTGGTAATACCTCTATGCACATTTCCTTCTTACATGATCCGAGGCGTTCAGTGGAGAAGTTTAAAAATGGAACGTTTGACTTTGTTTGACAAACGGGACGATTAGATGGCCTGCAAGAAGTCCAGACCTGACGCCCATGGACTTCTTTTTATGGGGTCATGTAAAAAATGTTGTTTATGAAACTTGCTATGAAACCGTTCAAGAGCTAAGGATTGCGATAGAAAATGTTATTAGGGGCATACACCACAACACTTTGCTGAAGGCTACAAGAAATGAATTTCAACGGCGACTAATGTTGTGTAGCCGGAACGACGGGGCTCATTTCGAACAATTTATCAGTTAAATAATTTAAGTGTTACAAAATTGATAGTAAAATAAAGTTGATGTTAGATTTAACGATTATTTTTATTTTTAAAACCTACTGTTTGTTAGAGAAACTTTATCCTGAATATTAATACTACCGATTAGTATATTAAAATAAAGAGTGTTTATTTTTTTTAATTTTAGTTGGTTCGAGTCCCGGGCGAAGCAAGCGAGTTTTAAAAAATCTTTTAATGCAGATTTGTTTCTATTCAAAAATAAAGGAATGTCTCCTTTAAGTAAAATGAGCTAGCTTAAGGATTTAAAGTAGTTTCCCTCCAGGGCCTGAGTTTAATTTCCACACTGTATAATTTAGATTTTATAAATTATGCACAATATTGCTACACCCTACATAGTACAGGGTACATGTCAATAGTAATAAGTAGACTAGTTTTAGTCTAAGATACAACTATTGTACATTGTGTTGCAATAAACAATACTGAATACTGAAAAAAGTTATATATAAAGTAAATAGTAGTTACATCAATATTGTAGTAATATAATTAAGAACGTTTAAAAACAAATAATTGAACATAAATAAAAATAAACTGGCCAAGTGCAAGTCGGACTCGCACTCGTAGGGTTCCGTACCACACTACAGTATTTTATAAGATCGAGCAAAAAATACCACTATCATTTTTCGCCAGCAAAAAATAATAATTAATAAACATTTTGTTTCTTATAACGCCATCTAACGCCTAACAAAGGTGTTAGGGATCGACATTTCAATAATACGCCTTCTATGGGACGTTTACCTAACTAAGCGTTCATAGATGGCGTGGAATGCCGAAAAAAACACGTTTCTTGTATGGGGACCCTCTATTATCTTTAACTTTATTCTGTTTTTAGTATTTGTTGTTATAACGACAACAGAAATACATCATCTGTGAAAATTTCAACTGTCTAAATATCACGGTTCATGAGATACAGCCTGGTGACAGACGGACAGACAGACAGACAGACAGACAGACGGACAGCGGAGTCTTAGTAATAGGGTCCCGTTTTACCCTTTGGGTACGGAACCCTAAAAACCGGCCGAGTCGCTATGTATAAAATAAATCACACAATAGCACAATATTAGTTATTTACCTTATTTAAGGATGGGCCAATTAAGGTAGACTCTAAATTGTATGAGCGCTCATATAACTCTGAGGCCTATCTTAATTGGTCTATATATAACTTTGTTTTTCATACAAACACTATGAAAAACAAAGTTATTTTTGTAGTTGCGAAAAATCACAGTTATAGAATACTCTACTGTGTTACGGAAAGCTACGAGTGCGAGTCCGACTTGCACTTGGCCAGTTTATTATACACCTAATAGGGACTATAGACTTCAGTATCTGGTCACTATTGATTATTCTTTGGTATTATGTAGATAGAGACTTGAATATTGCTCATAGTGTGTATAACATTGGTTGCTATTTATCAAATAACTAGCTGACCCGGCGAACTTCGTACCGCGAATATTAATAAACTGTCCAAGTGCGAGTCGGACCTGTACACGCAGGGTTCCGATTGAATAAAATTTGTCTGAAAAATACGTTTCTTGTATTATTTACTTTAATCTAGTTTTAATTATTTGATCTTATAGTAGCCATTGTAATACATACCATGAGTAAATTTCATGTCTCTATCTATTAAGGTTTGTAAGATCGAGCATAAAAAGTCTCAATAACACGTTTCTTATTTGAGGAACCCCTTTATTATTTAATTTTATTGTGTTTTTATACATAAATAGCGAAACGTTAATGTTTGGAAACGCCATAAAGACAACCATTAAAATATGTCAATACAATGATACAATTTCTAAACGAACCAACAATGACAAACTGGGACAGCCATCAAAATTCAATATACTAAAATTTAAATACCTGCGCGATAATCCGAGTAATGAGGGTATATTATGTTGTCGATTCAAAACTATTAATTTAATACGTGCTTCAAATTTCCTACCGTACCGAAGGGCCGAACGTCAAATGTTTGACAGGAAAGTAGGTAGAACAGTTTATATGGGAAAATTAATTTGTTGGTTTTACTATCTTCCTCGCAATTATTCCATATTTTCTTACCGTTTAAACCTTCCCGGCACTGCGACAAACATTTCAAAACCAAAATCAGCTGAATCGGCCCAGCCGTTCTCGAATTTTAGCGAGCCTAACGAACAACAATTGATTTTTATATATAAGACTAGCTGACCCGGCGAACTTCGTACCGCGAATATAAATAAACTGTCCAAGTGCGAGTTGGACCCGCACACGCAGGGTTCCGATTGAATAATATTTGCCAGAAAATACGTTTCGCGTATGGGGACCCCCTTTAATTTTTATATTATTCAGTTTTTATTGTTCAATCTTATAGGAGACATTGCAATACACACCATGAGTAAATTTCAAGTCTCTATCTATTAAGGTTTATAAGATCGAGCATAAAAAGCCTCAAAAACATGTTTCTTGTATGGGGTTACATCCCTTTATTATTTGATTTTATTTTGTTTTTATCGGTATTTATACACAAATAGCGAATACTTATATATAAAAGCGCCATAATGACAACCATCAAAATTCATAGTGATTCATAAGATCTTTTGAAAAACTAAAATAACCGACTTCAAATGCCGAGCTATTAATTTTCAGTATCAAGTTTGAGGTGTTTATCTCCATATCTCTAGTTATATACTATGGTACTAGGAACTATTATATATATTATTATATTTATATTATTAGTATATATTAACTAGGTACTATGGAATATCTCCTTTCCAACAATAAAGGAATCATCAAAATCGGTTTATAAACGACGAAGTTATCCGCGAATAAGGAAAGTAGGTAGAACAGTTTATATGGGAAAATTAAATTTTGGTTTTTGCTATTTTTCCAAATTTTCTCACCGTTTCAACCTTCCCTGGACTACGACAAACATTTCAAAACCAAAATCAGCTAAATCGGCCAAGCCGTTCTCGAGTTTTAGCGAGACTAACGAACAGCAATAGATTTTTATATATTAGATAAAAACTACATTAAATTAGAAATTAAAGGGGGTCCCCATGCAAAAAAATAATTTTTCGGCAAATTTGGGTCAATCGGAACCCTACGTGTACGAGTCCGACTCGCGAGTGTGTGTGTGTGTGTGTGTGTGTGTGTGTGTTTGCGTAAATTTATCTGTGAGACATATATTAGAGAGAGTATTTTAGGAGTTCTTTCAGTCTTCTTGGTCTTCAAAATATGGTTTATAAGCATTATTTATCAATATCACAAACTGGTTAGTGTATCCTATCAAATATTCGATGGCACCATCTCGGAAACGTACGCTATCGATTAAAAAAGAATCATTGGAATCGGTTCACAATTGACGGAGTAATCGCGTAATGCATACAGAAAAAAACATACAAATGAAATGAGAAACTTTTTCGTTTTGGAAGTTTAAAAAAAATATATATGATACCAAGGATTTTTACGCAGATTTTCCTTGAATCCAGCGTTTTTTTTTCCGAAATATTACAAAACGAATAAAGCTACTAGATAGGATGTTTCGTAACTAAAAGAACCTCATGATAAATGTGCACTCATTATTAACATCGACATCAAAAATATTATAAATGCGAAAGCCAATTTGTTTATTTATTTGTTTAGGACTTCTTCACGGTCAAACGGCTGGACCAATCTAGCTGAAATTTCGTACAGGATAGCCAATACTATGGATACTTTTTAACGCGAGCGATGCCGCGGGGAACAGTTAGTTAGGTAATAAGTTGATTTCGTAGCCAAAACAAATTAAATAATTTCAATATATCTTCTAATGAAATACAAATAGCTCAACCGCGCCAAAACCAGGCCTCCCCAGAGCCAGGTTTTGCAAATAGAATAAGAGATTTTTTCATGAAATCATATCAAACACAATAAACCGGCCAAGTGCGAGTCGGACTCGCGCATGAAGGGTTCCGTACCATTATCTATAAAAACGGCAAAAAATCATGTCTGTTGTATAGGAGCCCGCCCTTAAATATGTGTTTTATTTTAACTTAATTATTTATTTTTAAAGTGAATATACAACTAAATATTTTGTGAATATTCAAGCGTCTACCTGTTGCTGTTATAAATATCGAGCAAAAATCACGCCCCCTTAAATATTTATTTTATTCTGTTTTTTAGTATTTGTTGTTATAGCGGCAACAAAAATACATCATCTTTGAAAATTTCAACTCTCTAACTATCATGGTTCATGTGATGCCTGGTGACAGACGGACAGACAGACAGACGGACGGACAGCGGTGAGACTCCGCTGTCCGTAATAGGGTCATGTTTTACCATTTCGGCACGGAATCCTAAAAATTTATATAAATAACACCAGGCGGTATTAGCGTTCTAAGATCAGTCAAAAGTAGTAGTAGGTATACCCTGTTTCTTTTTTATGCTTATTAATCCATTCAAATTAACGAGCGAAAATTCGTAATTGAGTGATAAAGGCGTGAAATATTGTAAATTAGGTAATCTCTATTTTAGTCGCCTATAAAACATTCGACCGCGACCGCCGTCATGCCATGTCAAAGTTGATTAAAAGCCTTCCGTGCACTCCAAAGTGCCAAGAAGTCGTTTGACGTAATACAAGCTTCTGAAATTAAAGTAGCATTAACGGACTCATAGCGTAGTAACTATTATATAATGTGTGCTCATAGTGCAAGCAGTCAGTGACGAACTAAGCCTGTCAGGGGCCTAGGGTGGCAAAGCTAAATGAGGCCCTCTTACCCCTTTCCCTTCTCCCCCCCCCCCCTTCCTCCTCTACCTCACTGATGACAGTTCTTGTACCTGTTTTACGACTTCCAAAAAGGAGGAGTTTCGCAATTCGTCTGTATGTTTTTTTTTGTATGTATGTTACGCAATTACTCCGTCAATTGTACTACACATTTCAGAAGTGGGCCCATTGTAATTTCATCGAGATCTGCTAGGCTATTCTGTAAGCTATCTCGACAGCGGAATCCGCGGTGAGATTTGAATTTCGTAGTACGAGATTCGGAAGCCCCTCCCAGACCTGCCAGCCAACTCCAAGTTGCGTCTTGGTGTTTTCTAGGATTTGTTGGCACTTCCCGGGTCGCCCCTGCCGACCGCCAGCAATCCTACAAATCCCCTCTCCCCTTCCCTTAGTCCGCCGGTGCAAGCGGTCGATCGTAATAAGAAAAACACGTTTTGTAAAACACAAGGTGAACTGTAAACTAACGAAGTAATAAAACGTCAATTATCGGCTCAAATATCAGCGGTTTGATAACAGCAATTGATGCAGATTTCGACCCGGTCTCGTTACAGTCAGACGTTTTGGATTCAATGCATATCGCATTGAGGCAGATTGCAGGTCAGTTAAATTCGGGAGATGATTTGGGTTAGATCGGTTATTCATCGCGTCGTTATCATCAATTTTACCAGCTTTAAAAAATTGCAGTTATCATGCATAGATGGTGTGAACCTTAGGTTTTGGTTGTTACTCGTAGCACATGCTTGTATAAATTTGAATCAATGTTTTTAGTGGAATTTGATTGAAGAACATGTTCTGCTCAGGTATATAATAAATTATACATATTCACACTGAACATTACACCCGGATTATTATATATTTATATTACTTACATAATATATTTATATTACTGTAACAACGCATCGCACTTATAATTTCATCAGGAATGAAAATTAACATGCTTTTCAGAATGAACACCCTCTTTTGAATTTGAATATAGTTTTGATCAACTTCTGCACTAAGTATTGTATGCGATAATGAAATATAAATGGTCATAAACAATGATAGATTACCCCTTATTAAGTTGATATTGATCTACATTATTTACCAACAGGAATAATATTAGCAGAGCCTATTTCAAAATGTTTTTCAGTATGTCCCGACGAAAAAAATTCGAAGAAAATTATAGCACTGAAAAATGTATTAACTTGCTTAATAGTTATCGGATTGAAGACTTCACATTCCTTAAACACGACTAATATGTGGACATTTGATGGAGATAATAATTACAACTTCTTCATCAACCACTATGACGCGGCCTTCACCTTAAACACTCCAGGCTGTTCGATACCAAAAATGAAACTCAGTGATCCATCGATACAAAGGTTAATCCACTATCCTTGGGATATACCAATGTGCCATATTAACCTGCGTCCACTTCTCCGAAACAATCAGACGCATATATGGGTTGTTAAAGAACATATCTCAAGTTATGATATTAATCAAGAATCGCAAATTCAGTGTTGCTATCAATCTTTTCATCAGTCGCTGTCGGTGACAAGGTCTTATATAGATACAGTTTACCTAGATTGTATAATGTTCGATAATATCGTAGAAGCTGCAAATGAATTCGTGAGAGTACGATGTTATCACAATGAAGATTTAATCCACAAGCAATTCTTCGTATTTATACCCAGAAAAAAATTTAATGGACTTCGAGAAAAACCATTCGAAATGACCCAAGACAAACCGACGTTCAATGTGATAATAATGGGGCTGAGTTCAGTGTCGAGGCTGCACATGCACAGAACTATGCCGAATACTCTTAACCTGTTATCGAAACTGGGTGCTGTTGAATTGTTCGGATATCACAGTATAGCTGATAACTCTTTAGATAATATAATGCCCATACTCACCGGTATGAACCGAAACGAGATAGACGTCACATATTGGCTCCATGGGCCGGTACTCGATAGATGTCCCTACATCTGGGGGCGATTTAAAGATCTGGGATATTATACAGCTCTTATGCAGGACACTGCACGTACTGGTTTCTTCAATTCTGGACTTGAATTTAAGGACAGTCCTACAGATTATTTTATACATGCGTTTGTTAAAGAGTCAGCAAGCAGAATTCTAACAGTTAAAGAACAAGCACAGGCGCTTATAAAAAAATGGCAGAATCAGAAGAAAAGATTCTTAGAATTATGGAAACAAATTGCAGCCCTAAAAGATATAGAATCTGATGAAGATGTTTTATGCATGGGGAATAAATATTATTTTCAAGTAATATTGGAATATATAGCAGGACTGACAAGCATTTTAAAACAGTCAAAATTATTTGGATTTTTCTGGGAATCATCATTTCATAAAAGTTTAAATTCTCCAATGGTCATGGATTACGGTTACAAAACCCTAATTCAAAAATTGAATGATACCGGATATTTGGATGAAACAATATTAATATTTCTAACCGACCAAGGCATGAACGAACAAATTACAGAAACGCAGCAAGGCAGGTTAGAGCGGAAGTTGCCCTTTGCGACTATTCTGACACCGCCTGCATTTCGAGACTATTACAGTGTTTCTTATGAAAACCTCAAGGTGAATAGCCATAGATTAACTTCTCCATTTGACATACACAAGACCATAGCATCATTGATAAATATGAACGATTTAGAGAATACAAATCTAGTACAGAGTAAAGAAGATTCTGTGGACTACCAGAGAGGTATAAGTTTGTTTGCTCCAATACCTGCTAACAGAACTTGTGAGAGCGCCGGTATAGGCAATAATTTGTGTACTTGTCACAAAAAGCAAAGGATCAATCTGACTATAGCAATAGTACTGAATGCAGTTGAGTATGTTATTACTCAATTGAATCATATGTTAAATTCGTATCCTCAGTGTGCGCAACTGGTAGTTCACAAGATTCTTGAATTTGACGAACTATTGCTAGGAGACGATGTGAAAGTTCACTGGCAAGAATACCGGTTCGAGTTCAGTGTGGAACCTGGCCATGGAAAATTTGAAGCTCTTCTACGTCAGGATGAAGAGGAATGGTATCTGATGACGTACGTCCGAAGGCTTGCTGACAACATCAAAGAACATAGTGACTGTGTTCGTGATGGAATGATCAAGTCGTATTGCATATGTCAATAAATTAAATCTATCCCATCTATGTAATATTATAGCCGATATACCTAAGCTCTTTGTTTGCAAATATTTAGCGTTTACGTTTGTACGGGTATACAAGAATTATTATTTATTATAGGCAGATTATATGCAGTTAATTTTACATATATTATAGAGACTGTTTTTACAATATGTGGCTTTTAATTTTAGGGTACTCACTGTTTGCAAATATCTATTATAGCTATGATTATAATCATTATTTATTCATATTGTTATGTTGTTGCATCGATACGTAGTATTATTATCTATTCTATGGCATCGACGTGCTGGACGTCGATGTGTTGTCGAAACTAAATTAGTGAGCCCTAACAAAACAATACCTTCAATAAAATAACTCTTTACTGTCACCAATTCACAAAGTAAAAGTAAGTATACAATATTTTGCATTTCTTATATTAATGGCACAATGGGCGGTCTTATCGCTATAATTGATCTCTTTCAGACAACCTTTGGATAGACATCTTTAAACATGGACGGTGGCATGATAAATAAATACGAGAAAATGTTTATAATTAATGCTAATTACTTAGCCTTTACATATAATGATCAACAAAAACTAAACAAATATAGACGATTGATATTATGTAATAATACCAGCGGATACGCTAAAAAGAATGTGAATGAATGTGCTTAATGGAAGAATCTTTCAAATGGATTTAAAAATATATATATCGACGGGTTCCGGGCTATTTGTATTAACCGACATTTTTGAAACTTTACACCAGAGTAGTTTAAAGTTTCAATTTTTAGAAAAAAATATATAACATAAGCAAATAGCATTATTTTTTTAAAAAGAATGATATAACGGTTTTTATAACATATTCCCCATAATCTGATTTAATTTTTTTTCTAATATTCCTATTTTTACCGAAGATAAATGTCGCTTATATTAAGCGACATTTATCTTCGACAAAAATAAGGAAAATATTGGTCATTTTGTATTCAAAATGACCAATATTTTACTTTTTTTTGTTCCAGGCTAAATGATTTAACCGCCTATGATTATTGTTTCTTATTCCAGGCTAAATTACTAAACCGCCTACGTTTATTATTCATTGTTCCAAGCTAAATGACTTAACCGCCTAGGCATGCAAATAATGGATCTAAGCTAAGTGCTTTAATCAAAGAGTTGGTTATATTTCAATCCTAAGCTAATTGATTTAAATACCATATCTTAAACTTATTTATGTATGGCTAATTAGTTTATGCGACTGGTTTTATTTAAATAAATTGTTTGTAATCCCACTTGAATAATGAAGTTTGAAGAAATTGGCGTTTAAAACGTTGATAAATTAAAAGGTACATACATAGGGTGTAGGTACACCCTATATATGTACCTTTTAATTTATATCTACCTCATCATCATCAACCTGTGTCAGTCCACTGCTGGACGTAGGCCTCTCCCAAGATGCGCCACTGAGCCCGATCTTCGGCTCTTCTCTTCCAGTCACTGCCCACCGCTTTGCGTATGTCGTCGCTCTACCTGGTCACAGGACGTCCTACGCTACGTTTGCCGATTCACGGTCTCCACTCTAGGACAAGTCTACCCCAACGTTTATCAGTTATTATCTGCGGCAGATATGACCAGCCCACTGCCACTTTAGCTAATTCTTTGAGCTATGTCGATAACTTTAGTTCTCTGGCGAATCACTTCTTTCCGGATTCGATCCCACAGATAAATACTGAGCATAGCTCTCTCCATAGCTCGCTGAGCGACTTTAAACTGGTGGACCAGTGGAACTGTGAGTTTCCACGTCTCGGCTCCGTATGTCATTACAGGTAGGACGCACTGGTTAAAGACTTTTGTCTTTAGACACTGCGGTATAGGCGACGAGAAGACTCGACGCAGTTTTCCGAATGCTGTCCAGCCCAGCTGAATTCTTCTCTGGATTTCCTTCTCGAAGTTGTGTTTGCCTAGTTGGAGCGTCTGCCTTAGGTAAACATACTTAGTGACAATTTCGAGTGGGATTCCATCTACGGTAATCTGTTCAACTGTGAACAACGTGCTCGTTGTACATGACTTTGGTTTTATCCAAATTCATCTGGAGACCGATGCGCCAAGAAGAATCAGCTCAGACCATTCAACATCCTTTGTAGGTTCTGCAGCGTCTGTGCCATAATGACGATGTCATCTGCGAATCGTAAGTGAGAGATGTACTTGCCGTTGATGTTACTGCCGCAATATTTCCAGTCCTGCGTCTTAAACATAGCCTCGAAGGCGTTAGTGAACAGTTTCGGGGATATGACGTCCCCGTGTCTGACTCCTCGACGCAGGTGGACATGTTTAGTTCGCTGGTTCTGTACTTGTACAGTCATCGTTGCGGCATTATACAGACATCTCATCACTTCGATATATCGCCAGTCGACTTGGCAACGCTGCAAGGACTCGAGAACGACCAGGTTTCGATTGAGTCAAAGTCCTTTTCATGGTCCACAAATGCTAAGCACAGGGGCCGATTGTACCCTTCGGTCTTCTGTACAATCTGCCGCACCGTGTGGATGTGGTCTATGGTACCGTAACCGCTTCGAAACACGGCCTGTTCCGGAAGTTGGAACTCGTCGAGTCTTCACGCAAGACGGTTCGTGATGACCCTTGAAAACAGCTTTTAGACATGGCTCAGAAGCGAAATCAGGCGGTAGTTTTTCAGAAGTGTTTTGTCTCCTTTTTTGAAAAACAGAACCACCATGCTTTTTTTCCATGCCTGTAGAGTTCTCCAGTGAAAAGAACGGAATTAAAGAGCTGCTGAAGCTGTTGAACTGCTGGAGCTCCTCTGGCTTTTAAAAACTCTGTTGTAATTCTGTCTTCTCCTGAGGCTTTTCCATTTTTGAGTTGTTTAAGGGCCGTCACGATTTCGTCTCGGCTAATTTCGGACAGATCTTCTGAGAAGTGGCGGGTTAAGGTGGCT
This sequence comes from Cabera pusaria, assembly GCA_954871355.1. Lineage (NCBI taxonomy): Eukaryota > Metazoa > Arthropoda > Insecta > Lepidoptera > Geometridae > Cabera > Cabera pusaria. The sequence goes on from OX940887.1 coordinate 22,597,261, forward strand.
CCAGAATCCTCAGTTTTGGGTTCGGGCCTTGAAGCATGCGATGCGTAGAGCTTGCCGTAGAAGTCTTCAACTTCCGACAGAATCTCCGACTTGGATGCGACGATGTTCCCCGTTGACGTTGTCAGCTTTGTGAGGTGGCTTCTACCCAGAGGTTGGACAAACACTTTCGACCCCCGATTCTGCTCAATTAATTCTTTAATCTAGAGCGTGTTAGAGAATCGGAGGTCACGTCGTACCAGCTTCTTAATGGATTTGTTGCGCACCTGGTTAATTGACAAAGCGGACAATGGGTCTGTTTGTCTCTCTTCCATTAATCGAAGTGCTTCTGCCGAAAGTTTGGGCTTTTTGCCCGTACGTTTGCTCTCGCAAAACTTCGTCCCTTCATCCCTGAGAATTTCCACCACTTCTTCGAGTTTCTGGTCTACGTCATCTGTGGTTTCCAAGGCAGCGAATTGATTTTTCAATTTTAATTGGAATATTTCAGACCCATCAACGGTTTGGTCCCACAAAACACTAAAACTCGTACGAACTTGCTCACGATTTGCGTCAACTAAAGCGATCGTTTGATCGACCGCGGCGAGGAAATACGCGGCGAAGTGTGAGACTACCCGAAGCGCCCGCGCGGGATACCGGGGGTATTTAAATTCGCGCGGTTTACCGCGTTGGTGCCAAAATTATTGTTTTAACCAACGTCATAATAGTCAATCCATATAAAATTTTGATTGTATCAATGTTTATACTATTTTTATTCCGTTTAAGATAAACTGCTTAAAGTGCTAGAACTTTACTTTTGTTATAACTGAAACGACACTGCAAATCAAACATTGAATAAGAAAAATAGGTTTAACCATAATCTTTAAATGTTTATTGTTTTAATCCTAAATAGTTTATGCGACCGATATATCTTTATCCTGCTGGTTTAAGTGACAACATCTTACATTTCATGTACAGAGCTAAATGTATGGACTTTCACTGGGTATGAATTTGACAAAGAGGCTAAATGTATTAAACGACATTCTTGTATATTTATAAGGTAAAGCTAATTGTATTAAGCGACACCGGATAAGAATTTAACAAAGAGGCTAATTGTATGAAGCGACATTTTTATATATTTATAAGGTCAGGCTAAATGCTTTAACGTACCTTGCCTGTAAATTGTTGCTCCAGGAAAAATAGTTTAAACGACTGTCTGGTATTTGGTTGTGAGCTTAAGTACACAGTTCCTAAACATGTCAATATTTTGTGTCACTTCATACATTGTAGTCCAAAATGGGCCCAATAATGCGGTTGTATTAAGCGACAAAAAAGTGCTCCGATCGTCACCAAACCCAGCTCAAACGACGCAGAAAAAATCGCTGATTCCAAACATGTATAAAAGTCTATATCGCCCAGAGTGTCGCTTAATACAATTAGCCCGGAACCCGTCGATATATACATAAATACTCTAATTTGACTCCCGCTCCGGTCGTTCCTGGTGCAAAGTATGAGCATCGCCATTCAGCGTGGAAATGCGGCGAGTGTGATAGGAACATTTGCACCCGGAGCGCTCAGGGGAGGTCTATTTCACATAGGCTTAATTTGACTTGATAATTGATTATAATTTATTTTATGATATAGGGCCCGTTTCACCGGTTCCTGATAATGCGTCAGTGTCATCTAATACTATAAGAATCTTTGTCCTGACATACTGACTGACTGACTGACTGACTGACTGACAGACAACGCACAGCCTAAACCGCTGGTCGTAGAGACTTGAAATTTGGAGGATATATTTGTCTTAGTACGTAGGGGTGTACTAAGAAAGAATTTTCCATAATTCACCCTTTAAGGGGATGAAATGGGGGTTCAACGTTTGTATGGAGAAACAAGATTAGATAGTCTTTTCTATCCGAAACTTCACACAAGTGCTCCAGTAAAAAAATAAGTACATACGTGTTTCAGGTTTTTTTGAAAATCCACCCCTAAGAGGGTGAAATGGGGTAACAAAGTGTTAAAATCAATATTGTTTTGGAATGCACTGAAATTTGGCATGCAGATAGTTATTACAACGTTAGTTACCTCTCAAAAAGGATTTTTCAAAATTCACCCCTGAAGGGGATGAAACGGGGGTTCAAAGTTTGTATGGAGAAACAAGATTAGATAGTCTTTTATATTTGAAACTTAACACAAGTACTTAAGTAAGTAAATACGTGTTTCAGGCTCTTTCGAAATTCCACCCCTAAAAGGGTGAAGTGGGGTAACAAAGTCTGAAATCAATATTGTTTCGGAGTGCGCTGAAATTTGGCATGTAGATAGTTATTTTGACTTAGGTATCCGCTAAGAATTAATTTTTCAAAATTCACTCTTCAAGGGGATGAAGCGGGGGTTCAAAGTTTGGATAGTCATTTTATTCGACATTTCACACAAGTACTTCTGTAAATAAATACTTAAGTACGAGTTTCAGACTTTCTCAAATGCCACCCTAAGAGGATAACCAGGGGTAACAAAGTCCAAAAATCAATATTGTTTCGGATTGCGCTGAAATTTAGAATGCAGATAGTTATTATGACGTAGGTATCCGCTCAGAAGGGATTTTCTATAAATTCCTTCCGGATACTGAACGGGGATTCAAAGTTTGTATGGCGAAATAAGATGAGATAAAGTACGTGTTGTAGGATTTTTTGAAATGGGGTAGGTAGGTAACAATTTCTGAATATGTGGGTTTTCGGTTTTTATAAATATGAATCAGGAATTGCCTTAGTCACGCGATAACATGAAAACGGGTGAACCGATTTGGCTAATTCTTATTTTATGTATTTAATGATAGAATCGTTTTTACAAAAGAAAAGTTTTAAGTAAATAAAATAAGTTTTTAACGCGGGCGAAGCCGCGGGGCACTTCTAGTATATAATAAGAGAATTACAAGAGACTGAGCGAGCGCAGCTTAGTCGATGTCGGTAAAAAGTTCGCAGCCTCCATGTAATCTAACTTTTTTCTTGATATATTAACAATTCCGTAAATAGAGATGACTCCGATAGTGTCTACTATGTGCAGACCCAGGCACTTCTCAGGTCTCATGAACACGACTACATAGTTATAACCAGCTAAAAGCACACATAATTTCAGCATTTTGTAATACCCAATTGTGTACCTAGATCAAATTTTAGTAGGTAACATATAAAGGAGGTATCATAGCCAAAAGATACTGACTACCTACTAATCTAAAATTAAATCGAAGAAATTCGTATTCGAAGGCGCCAACTCATTACACCTTAAACACGGAAAGGGTTATGCAAGATCAACTCGACAATGACGTGTCAAGTAATGAAACTTGATTACACCTGATCATAATAAATAGTACAGCTGTGAGTCTGCATGGGAAGCAGAAACCCCCAAGGCCTAGTCACGCATGCGCGCAGCTTCCGCCTCCATCCCTCGTCGAAACCTGCCAAGAGGATTTACTGCCCCGACTACTGCCATCTTGCTCATTTGCACTAGCTTAGAAAAGGAACACAATAGCTGTGATATAACAAACTTCAAGTATATAATATGTTGTAGGTATGATACTTCAGTTCCCAATTCTCGATCTCGCACCCAACATCGCAATGGACATTCTGCAACTGCATGTTCATGACTTTACTAAATGATATTCAGTGCAAAGTATTTCTAATCAGTGTTAAGTGAGCTTAGCTGCATGTTGTCATTAAATTACGGAGCGGTGGTTATTGTGGGCATTCCAGACCTTTGAATGACAGGTAAGTTGATTTTGTTTACAAAATTACTGCTCAGTCAGTATTGTTATAATTTAGAATCTCTGTTCTAGTGTAGGTTTTGTCATATTAGATTCACTTGTGTTCTGCCTTATATTAATTTGTTGAATTACCGTACTATATTGCTAAGTTGTTCTATCAGGGCATAATAGGTACCTACTTACTTCTGTTATATTTTAGTGTTATAACAATTTCTTAGTAATATTATTATTGTTTCTTTAAGTGTTATCTACGCTTAAAATTTTTGTAAATTATAATATACAATCAAAAATGTCCCGTGCCGACGGGATTCGAACCCCCGCCTTCTGGAAAACATGCCTGGCGCTGTACCAATTCAGCTACAGTACGACCCTACCGATACGATGAAACTAATGTTTCCCAGGATGCGTAACAATGTACAAAAATGTTATATTACTGCTACCAAAAAATAAAGTAGCTTACCATCATCAAGGAAAACATCTGCCGCCATAACCATACGGTGTTCCGGCAGCACACAGCCCTTGACAGTCAGAGTATCCTAGCCTAACGTGTTCACCATCTTCGACCACTACTAACCACCATATGAGATAGTGGTCCAAAGCTAGCGTTTAAAATATATTTTTTTGTGCAGAATATTTAACATCATTTAAGCTTTTAAGCTCATCGATATTTTTTAAATTACTAGTTATTTCAAATACAATTGGATAGTTTCAAATATTATTAGATTTAAATGTCCTTTCAGTTAGCAAATGATAAATAGGTAGGTATAACATTCCCTAAAGTTAAAATTATGCTTATGTCAATTTAGTGCACACAAGGATTGAGTGACACTTTTATTTTTCAGTATGAGCCACCTGTCTAATGGGATAGTGAAGTCTGCGCCAATTAGATATCGCTACTTGTTGTTGTTCGCTGCTGTGTTCGGAGGCAGCCTGGTGCTGCTGTCCATTAACAACCACACCGAGATCTTACTCCTCAACACCACCCCCACTGGGTCGTCATGGTACTCGCACCGCTCCGACATCGGCTCCGACGAAAGCTTCACTATCAAAACTGAGGGCTGCACCATTCCCGGCTTACAAGCCTTCGACGAAACCATAGAAAGATTCATCAGTCGCCCAAGAAATCTCAGACATTGCTCGAATGCCACCACATCTCTACTCCAGAGCAACGACACGCATATATGGATCAACTATGATATGTTACATTACTACGACGTGCCTAAAGATGCTAACATAACTTGCTGCTACAAGTCGTTCTACCGACCTCTGGCTAACGTTGATATATCGGCCCTCCACGTCGACGATCGTGTCAAGTACCAACAGTGCGTTGACTTCTCAGACTATATTGAAGTTCGTCATGAATTTGTCAGAGTATTATGTGGTTATGAGGAGAAAACATTGTACGAACAATTTTTTCTATTCACTTCACAAAATCCTTCACTGGACAACGGTGAAAACCTGACTGAGGCTAATCACAATAGAGCTGGTTATAACGTTATTATCATGGGCATCGACGCCGTCTCCCGATTAAACTTTCGTAGAACCATGCCAAAAACTTTAAACTACCTAAAAAAGAAGGGTGCCATAGAGCTTTTCGGCTACAATAAAGTTGGCGACAACACTTTTCCTAACTTGACTCCTATGTTACTCGGAACTAAAGATACGGATTTGAAACGGACATGCTTACCTAACAATAGAGCCACTTTCGATAGCTGCCCTTTTATATGGAAATGGTACAAGGACGCCGGCTACTATACGGCTCTCGGCGAAGACAGTGCGAGTCTCGGGACCTTCAATTACTTGAAGATCGGTTTCAATAGGACCCCTACCGACTTCTATTTACACACATTCATACACGAAGCGGAAATACATGTAGCAAACAATAGACGTTTAAACTCATACCTCTGTATGGGGGACAAATATTTCTACAAAGTTTTGTTAGACTACGTTGAAAGCTTGGCTTCGACACTGAAATGTTCGAAATTATTTGGATTTTTCTGGGAGGTAACCATGAGTCACGATTTTTTAAACTATCCCATGTTGATGGACGAAAACTACGAACATTTTTTGAGAAAACTCGATGACATTAAGTATTTAGATGATACAATTCTAATTATCCTTAGCGATCATGGTATTCGATGGGGCGATATAAGGATGACCAAACAGGGACGGCTGGAGGAACGACTGCCTTTTGTACATATTTTGTTACCGCCATCCTTTCGTGATAATTATAGTTTAGCTTACGAACATATAAAGCAAAACAGCAAACGCCTCACCACACCGTTTGATATTTACGCCACACTAGCGGACTTGGTCGACTTGAATTCTATAAACAACGACCGATTGAAGGTGCGCAGCGAATCCTCCTATGCAGACCGCAGAAGTATAAGCTTGTTTCTGCCAGTGCCGGGGAACAGGACTTGCGAATCCGCCGCTATCGAGGACCATTGGTGTACCTGCCACAGCGGGAACAGGATGTCGAAGGAGACCGACGAGTCACGCGAGGCGGCCACGCAGTTGGTGAGTCACTTAAACTCTATGTTGCGTGAATACAAACAGTGCGCGAAGCTGAGACTGGAAGAGATATTGGAAGTGACCGAGATGGTAGCTGGTACGCCGCGAGAGAACGAAGTGGGTTGGAGAGAGTTTATGGTAGTAGTGAGGACAGAGCCCGGGGGAGGCGTGTTCGAGTCCACGCTAAGGCACGACCGACGGAGCTGGGTTCTGGCCGGCACCGCCAGCCGCCTCAATCTGTACGGGAACCAGAGCCGGTGTGTCGACCACTACGAACTCAAACTGTACTGCTACTGTCCATAACCCGATGGAAACGTAAAAAACTGTGATATTACAAAGAAGGACTTGAAATATCCTTCTCATTAAAATATTCTTAGTTCTTAGGTATAGCGTAGATTAGGTACAATAGAAAAGTGTTTAGGAATTGTCTTCAATATCCTGAAAAATATTGTTGCTCAAAATTAATTCCGGCCTAATTTGTGATTGTGTTGGACAACAGATATCTAAATATTATGTAGAATAAATGTCCGTACATTATGATCACAATTTCCATAGCGGTTCATATCGTTGATAAAATTTTTAAATCTAAATTATGACGGCCCGTTGACATAAAGGATAGATATATAGCCTACAAACCGAGAGATCGCCGGTTTAAATCGTAGTCGTGCACCAATAGTTTTTCGATGTGCATTCATGCGTGTTTGTCTACAGATCGTATAAGCATTATACCCGTTCCGCCAGACTTGTTACCAAAATGTCTTTGAGTATTCAGCCAGCAAAAAGTAGCTTACCACCATCAAGGAGAAAATCTGCTGCCATAACCTTACGGTACTCCGGCAGCACAAAGCTCTTGTGAGAGTCAGACAATTCTAGGCCTAGCCTGTTCACCATCTTCGACCACATCATCGCTTACAAACTAGCGAGATATAGAGTCAAACGCTGGCTTATAAGATATAAAATGTAAATGAAATAATGAGTGAGATCAACCAGGCATGTTTAGTGTTCATAATGTAATATGGATGTGATTTATCAACGATTTATTGTTATTCTGCGTATCGCATAGATATAGAATATAACCAACTTAGCAGAGATACCATTTGCGTATGACTATTGTGGCATTTTACCCTCGTTATGTATTTTATTTTGTAAGGACTTAAATTATTTTTAAATAGTCATTTCTAACCTTTTGTTAGCAAAGGGTATCTAATGGTACTTGGGATCCCCCAATATGAGTCTTGCAGACCATATTTCGAACAATTTAAAATTTTGCCGCTGCTTTGCCATCTTTAAAATATTGTGTTTGTTGAAAACCATTTTGAGTTATTTCCGTAATCTAAAGATGTATATACTCGTAACACCCTTACGTGGTGAACAACTGGTTCCGCAAAATACTTAATAGTACTACGTACTGGTTCTAGACTTAGCACTAAGAACAGCGGGACTAAGTAATAAATGCTTTGTTTGCTTTCTTTGTAAAGATATAATATAACAGAATTGCCTGAGATATGAAAAAGCAGCCCAACTTAAATTAAAGAAACAGATAAGTAAAAAAATTGTTACTTACTAAATAAATTGTTTTATACTGTAAAATATATTTTTAATCAATAATAATAATTATATTATGTTATATTAGAGTACTTACCATTATTACGATTATATTGATGTATGATTACCTACCTACCTACCTAGTACCTACTTTCTATCCATACGAATATTATAAAAACGTTTGTAACATGTCACTCTGTCCGTTTGTTACCTAATCACGCCTAAACGGACGATCCGATCTTACTGAAATTTACAAGGAGATACTTTATAGCATGAGAATGAACGTACGTAGTACATATAGGTACATATATTAAAAGTACGAAGTATTATTAACTTTATTATGTTAAAAGTTGAGATAGTTCCGTCCTGCCTGTGACATCCACAGATAGTGTCCCATCTGTCAGTTGTCCAGAGCCTCGTCCTACTGTAGTCTTCCATTTCCAGACAAGCACAGTTCCATCTTTGACCGTATTGTCTCTTAACAGCAGGTGAGATAGTGGTCTAGCACTTACCTATATTATGTAGTATTAAAAAAATTAAAGGCAGCTTATGTTAGCATTTAAGGTTCCGTACCCAAAGGGTACCAAAGGAACCCTATTACTAAGTCTTCGCTGTCCGTCCGTGTCTGTCTGTCTGTCCGCACTTTACAGGGCTGTATCTCCATAACTGTAATAGGAACATACTTGAAATTTTCACGAAGTATGTCTTGCTATGGGGGATCAAGAAACGTTTTTAGGGCGTATAGATTTTTGATATTATGACACGAAAATGTATGTCAATCTAGAGTTATAACTCTAGAATCTCTCTCTCTCTCTGTTATAACAGGAACAAGGCGCGTGAGGCTTTAATATGTGTAGTCTCAACTCTTGAGGTGATTAACGTAAAAGTTGATTAAGCATTTTGACAGGTTATTAATACTGTATGGGAGATAATTTAAGATCGTATAAAAAACTAAAAGTACTGACTTCAAATCCCGCGCTAGTCATTTTCTATTGCTACCAACAAACTACTAAGTGTAAAAATAAGAACCTACGTTCTTTTTTTAACACGTCGTAGTTTAAGGTGTTTATCTCCATATATCTGGAAATACTCGTCAGATCTCGATGACACCAAAAGATACACATTTTATTAAGATAATTCGGTGGCGCCGCGTCGCTACGCTACGTCGCTCGATATATCGCCAGTCGACTTGGCAACGCTGCAAGGACTCCAGAATGGACCACTCCTGCACAGGTGCGTACTTATAGTACGGTACCTCGGACTCGACAAGGCCGTATTGAAGAGCAAGTTGCTGGTGGATGATCCTGGTTAAGAGATTGTGTCTGTGCAAGTACTCGCGCTTACCGAGATGAAAACAACCGGAAATGATATGTTTGAGTGGCTCTCCGGGACGGCGGCATGCCTGACATATGTCGACCGTACGCGAGCAGGCATACCCGATGCCTAAGCCCGTTAAGACTCGATAGAACCGGCCATGCAATTCCTTGCTATTCCATACGTCCTTGCGGTCCTCGGTGCTTAGCACCTGAGGCTTGCGCCAGTTCTCTTTGCCTAAGAAGAGAGGCGTGAAATTCTTGTCAAATGCCACCACACCGCGATGCATCCCACACTCGTTGCTTAGAAAATATTCCCGGAGACTGCACACCTCACGGTTGTGGAGTATCTTGGCTTGGCATTTAAAAGACCTCCAAAGATTCACCAGTTTGCATCCACGCGTTCGATGCTGTCATGTCGACATGTGCTTGTTGCAAGACGTGGCGGTGTCTTCCATGTATGATATACTATGACTTCTGCTGCCATGCTGCTATTTTATCTTTAGGGTCAGTCACTGTTTCGTTACGATGTGGGTTTCTGTTGGAGATATTCTGTCGGAAAGGTGTAAATAGCTTATCTTTTAGAGCTATTGCTTGATGTAAGGTTGATGTTTCAGCGCGGGTTATAAAGAATTTCCGAAGTTTTGATATTATCTTATTGTGTAAATTAGTGATATCTATTATTCATCTACCTCCCTCTGATCGTGGTAATGTCAGCCGTTGGATACATGAGCGCGGGTGATGATTGCGGTAAATGTGTAATGTGTATGTTAGTACAGGTATTGCATATGTGTTAAGAGCTTTTACTAGGTGCGTCCGGTAAGTAGTGATTTTAGGACAGATTTAAGCCTATATCGGAATTTCCGTATAACATCAGTTTTTGTTTGAGTGTGTGAAATTTGGTGCACCGGTTGAAAACCTAAATATTAATAAAAGTATCACCTGAATTGAGGGTGTATAGTTGAAGTTTGATTGTTTGATCTTGCGTAATTAATGTTTTGCATTTATCTATATTAAATTGCATGTTTATATCATCTCACATTTTTTGTGTAATATCTGCTAGTGGATGTAGTGATGGGGTGTCATTACTATACAGTTTAATGTCGTCCATGCACATGAGATGAATAAGTGTTTGTGTATGTTTAGGCCTGCTCCAGACTTAATAATTGAGATAAGGGATTTAAGGCAAGGCAAAACCACAAGGAGCTGAGGGCATCTTGGCATATTCCGCGTTTTATTGCTTTTTCGTCAAAGTCCATAGATCCAGTGCCGCTTTTAATTTTATATTTAGTTTACCAGTGCTGCATTGTGCATTCTAAAATGTGATCAATGTGGAATATATTTTATTAGTGGTGGAGTATGTACCTATACTAACCAGCTGTGAGGTACAGAGTCATAATAAGCTTTTCGGTAGTCAATATACATAGTGCGAAGATCTTTTTTGTTCGCAAGTGCCTGTTTCATAGCTATTAAATCTATAATTACTTGCTCCTTACACACCCCTGACTGAATTTCTGCTGCCTTTTTGTTCTTCAGTTAAGATATTCTTTTTTTCTTATGTGTTTATCAATTAATTGTGATATATCCACATGAAGTCATTATTTTATATAATATTTGTATAATATTTATAAATTGTTTGTAAACAGGTAATAGGATTTAGCTAGGTCGGAGACTTAGGGATCATGTGTATAATGCCTTTTGTTATGAAGTGTGGCGTTATATCTGGTGATTGAAAGAATTCATTTATATGTTTATGAAGAATAGGGTGAGTTGCTGTAAATTGCTTGTACCAGTAGTGTAGGTAGATATTGTCTGTGCTAGGTGTCTTCCAGTTGTGTGTGACACCTCGATACCTATCTGTCAAATTTGGTTCTTCGTATCTTGAGTGGGTTTTATATATATGTTTGATGTATTGTATGTCGGCTATAAGTGCACTGTTTCACCTTGCGTTGTAATCTCTTTTGCCATGTCAGTTTATATTTTTGCCGTTCCGGAGCAGGCATAGATATTTCTTTGATTTTGCTGCCATTACAGATTGCCGCAGTGTAGGCTGCAGAGTGGTTTGATTAGTGATGAAGTGAAATTATCAGAATTAAGGTGTTGTGGCAAAATTTGAGCATTAAGATATTTAAACAATAGAAGAAAATTTCTTGGATGAATTTTGTCTCGGTATCTAGTAGGGTCTGCTAGTAGGATTAGAGTTTCGGTATTTGCCGTATATGGTGCTAAAGGTCTCACAAATTGTTTCATCTAAGTCTGGAAAGCTTCTGTAATTTAATGTAGTCCCATCATTATTATTTAAAGTATGGCTATTTTGTGAATCCCTTGTGATGCTAAAATTGTTACTATTGGTTAATGTAATATTTAGTGTTTCACTGTGAATTACTTTCATTGTTGTTCTGAGTCTGAGCTGTGAGTTCTTGTTCAATCTCTAGTCTAATTGCCTGTAATATTTAGTTTGAGATCAGTTTATTGTGTACAATTACTCGACGTTGTACAGCGATGCGTTGTTCCATAAGTTGTGCTATAAGTGTGGGAAAATGGTCAAGTGCAATTGTTTACGGTATGCTGTCTTATTTCGTTCTAATTATGTTATTCTATAGCATATTTTTATGATTTCTTCATTAACATCGTCACTCCATCTCATCCTTGTTTGTGATGTTGTTTGGGGTGTATCATTCGTATGAGCATTTATGGTTAAATTTTGTTGGTTTGTAACTCGTAAAAATTCTTGTACATTTTGTCTGAAGTCATCTAATGTTTTGTCAGTTATAAGTTCATTTCTAACAATAGCTCTGCGTTGTTCACCTACTCTCTATTTTGATGCATCCATGTTAGGAATTTGTTGATGAAGTTGATAAGTTTTGGTATTGGTCTCGTTCTTAGTTATGATTAAGAATGTGCGCCAGATGAATTCGTTCATTTCACTTCTCTATTAAACTTTCGTGCGCGAAGCGAGTTTTATCAGTAATTGGTGTAAGTTCTAGGGCTAGTGCCTCTTGCACGAAATTATCTGGTATTGATTTAAAACTGGAAGTGGGGCTGATTAGGTGAATGTGTATTGCAAAAGACATTGGAGATGAGTGTGGGGAATTAAACAGAGTTTGCATAGAGGATGGGGATGTCGGTGATATTTCGTGTCATTGATCGTCGTTTATTATTTCCTCTTGTACTCTTGATGCATATAATTTCTGACATTGTCGTTGTGATCTTAAATTGTATCTCTTGTTTTATTCCATAGGCTTACTTAATGGTCCTATCATTATCCGTTTCAATATAATTTTCATCATCCCTATTCTGAGCGTTAGTCGTTTGATGGTTGGAGGATCCTGCCCGGAGATGCTTATCTCCCCTGAAATCATGAGGTGTCCGCTTACCATTATCGGCGTTCCTTATGGAACCCCCGGACACTTGAGAAGTGGGCAAAGGCTTCATTATCATACAGTTACATGGACGAGCATATCTCACACGTCCGGAATGTGACAGTGTACAGTAGATTACCTGACTGAGTCTGTGGGCGCCACGGTTGTTGTACATGACACTCCTCCGCTACCACCCTTAAACACCATCCGGAACTGATGTTAGTTGTCCCACTAAAGCCTCATTAAGATCTATAACTCCTAGCGAGCCTACACCTTACTTCCTCATTCTCTACCTTTTTACCTAAATTCTTACTAAATTATTACTTTCTTCTGCTTTCTGCCTCTTTCTATCGTTCGCTCACTCTCGTTCACAGTCCTGTTTCTTCTTCAACTTCTGCTCCTTTCATCATTTGCCTACTTCGTACTATCCTGCCTTGTTACTTGCCATCTTCATTACCTAACTCTTTCCTTCGCTCTTACTCTCCTTCTCTTCGTCCTCCTCCTCCTTCTGACCTACCCTTAGCCGTTTAACTTTTAAAGGTAAACGTTGCCCGCCCCCCACCTGGGCTGGTGTTCAACTCGGACGTTAGGTAGAATTGAAGGGGGCTTATTATTATTATTCAACTTATATATATTATTTATGGCACAGGCCCTTTACAATTTTAACTTAGGTACTACTGTGTATGGAGGGATATGGGAAACTATATTATAAAAAGATGGTACAATATATCATGATGACTATTGAATAAGCTAATTGATGTCTGATTCATGGTTTACGGGACGAGGTAAGGCACCCGCCAATTATGCCTCATTTCAAAATATTAAGACGGGTGGTGACTCAAGGCAAGCCGGGGGCGGGGGGGGGCTGGAGGGGTTGAGGGGGGGTCAGAGGGCCTCATTAGTACGCGGTGTCGCCACTCACCGTCGGCTGGTCGCAAAGCCGCTCCTGCAGGTTAACAACATTATTATTATTATATATATTTTATCTATGCATTTTTTTTAATAAAGATTACTCGCAATGTGGGTTGCACATTACTAGTAGTCGTGCTAACCCCTCCAAGCTAAATATGCTTGTGTCTGGAGTGGGTTCATGTCAATAGTGCAATGGGTGGGGTGGGGATCGAACTCACGACCTCTCGATCGCCAGTCAGACACCTCATCCATTGGGCTATTGCCGCCTTATGCATTGTAGATTTTATTATCATTCTGAATGCCCTTTTCGAGGCTGCAGTAATGAAGATTGTCTATTTTACTGTAAAATGTTGCATGCCGAACTGTGTTGAAATGTGCTGAACATCATTTAAATGTAGTTATCATCTTGTACCACATTTCATGTGATTAAACAATTTCATTTTATGTTTTATTTTCTAATAATGGCTAAGAATAGATTGATAAACTCGTTATTGCGACACCAAAGAAACAAACACATATAACTTTTACAGATGTATAGCTTACATTTAAAGTGTAGCAATGGACGGTCTTATCGCTAACAGCGATCTCTTCCAGACAAACTATGTATTGAGAGGATCGAAATAATAGCTTAATGCAGGGTGTGCCTAATTTAAATTAAAATAAAAAGAATAACAATAGTATGTATACCTAAACTCACAATAATACTTACTTACCTATAACAATAAGCACAGATTACTTACATATATTCCTAAACAAGGCATGCAGGTTGCGTGATAACGACCTCAGAGCCTGTAAAATCTCATTATTTCATGCCACCGGACGGAGTCCCCGTTTAAACTATACGCACACAAATATTTCTAGGCCGAACAATAACTCATTAGTTTCAGCTTGTGTATAGTGAATTAACTATTTTTACTGAACGAACAATAAACTCGAATTCTTATAGTAGCGAAACGAACATAATGTCATAGTTGATAACGTTGCTTTCAGTATGAGTCGTGTCGCGGGAGCGGCCCAAAGCTCCAAGATCGGACAGATGTTCAGGTTCAAATACTTGTTCCTACTTACGACAATATTTGCAGTGGGCTCGTTCATCCTCAACTACGACCGAGGCATCAACATAGTCTTCATCGCAAAAGAAACGCTGCCGAGCTATGAATTCATTGACTCCGGCGACGAATTCACTATCGATACTGAAGGATGCACCATACCAGCCCTGAAACCATTGGACGCGAGCATCAAAAAGTTTGTGAAATATCCATATTCGTTGAATCCTTGCACCAATTCGACGATAGGGATACTGGGCAACACTAAAAAGAAGATATGGATCAGACATAGAAGATTGCAATTTTACAATTTTAATCGGACAAGCTTTTCATGTTGCTACCAGCCCTTTTATAGACCCGCTTCTATAGAAGATATCGGGTCATGGCATATTGATAAGAGAGTTAAATATAAGAAGTGTATTCAATTTAAGGACACCGTCTCTGTCAGAGACGAATTCGTCAGAGTGTCGTGCTTCGTCGAAACAAAGCAAGTTTATGAGCAATATTTTCTTTTCGCACCTAATAAAAATTTTACGAAACACGAAGATAAAGATGAAATTTCGCAAGATAAACCAGGATACAACATTTTGATTCTAGGAATAGACGCAGTCTCTAGGCTGAACTTTCATAGAACGATGCCAAAAACTGCAAGCTATCTGAAGAATAAGGGTGCTGTTGAATTGAAGGGTTACAATAAGGTCGGTGATAATACATTTCCTAACTTAATTCCCATGCTGTTAGGTATTAAAGACATCGAATTGAAGAAAACTTGCTTCCCTCATAGCGATGCGACCTTCGACAACTGCCCCTTTATATGGGAATGGTACAAACAAGCAGGATATTATACTGCGCTAGGGGAAGACAGCGCCTCCCTGGGAACGTTTAATTACTTTAAAATAGGTTTCAGTAACACCCCCACTGACTACTACCTCCACACATTCATTCACGAAGCGGAGAGTCATGTTGGACACAATAAAGATTCCAATTCGAATCTATGCATGGGTGAAAAATATTTTTATAAAGTTCTATTGGATTATGTTGCGGATATAACACAGACTTTAAAATACAAAAGAATGTTTGGCTTCTTCTGGGAAGTCACTATGAGCCACGACCACTTGAATTATCCCATGGCTATGGACAATGCTTATCTGAATTTATTTAACAAATTGGAAGTGTCCGATTTCCTTAGTAACACAATCGTCTTTTTAGTAAGCGATCATGGCATACGATGGGGTGGAATAAGATCTACGAAGCAAGGACGACTAGAAGAACGGCTACCGTTTCTTTATATCCTGACTCCACCGTCATTTAAGAATACTTACATAAATGCTTACAACAATTTAAAATTGAATAGTATGCGGTTAACGACCCCCTTCGACGTTTACGCCACACTGTCGGATTTGGTCGATCTTCGAAATATACAAAATGATGCAATTATAACTCGGGAAATTAAAACTTTCGCATCGGATAGAAGCATCAGTATGTTTCTACCTATACCGGTAAACAGAACGTGTAAAATTGCAGGCATCGACGACCACTGGTGCACTTGTTTGACAGACGTCCCGATATCCAGTGACGATCCCGTGGCTATCGAGGCAGCTGATACTTTTGTGATCATGTTGAACTATCTGTTGCAAAATTATCCCCAATGCCAGAGATTGGCCCTTTCGAAAGTACTCGGGGTGACGGAGGTACGAGTTGGTGAACCTGACAAAAACGAGGCAACGTGGTCTGAATATGTGATTGTTGTGAAAACACTTCCTGGAGATGGTATTTTCGAGGCCACCCTTCGACGGAATAGCGAAACACTGAAGTGGGATCTCTCAGGCACTCCGAGCCGACTCAACCAGTACGGAGATCAAAGTCGATGTGTGGACCACTATCAAATGAAACTGTATTGTTATTGTGGTTGATGAATATTTGCTCGCACAATATTTAGAAATGCAATTTCAAAGCCTAAGTACATCAAGTCTCATCTGTGATATTTTAAACTTGTGCGTTAACAAAGGCGTGCCGAATTTCGGCTTTACCTTGCTTTAGTGATCATTTGAATCTTGAAAGTTTACGGTAAAAAGTGATGTCCAATGTATATATACATATATACTTGCTGCTAAGTATAAATTACTAATAAATAATACATATAACATATATTTAGTTTACCTACCCATGAGAGGAGCATAGAGTTGCCTACTTGCAATGAGCTAATGTTTGCATAAACTCGCTGGGAAACACCAAAAAGACCTTAATTATCGTGCACGTGATCTCTGGATGGTGCTGAATGGGTCACTATTGTTTCGCATTTTTAACCGACTTCAAAAAAAGGAGGAGGTTTCTCAATTCGACCGTATATTTTTTTTTTTTTTTTTTTTTTATGTTTGTGCGCGGATAACTTCGTCGTTTATGAACCGATTTCGATTATTCTTTTTTTGTTTGAAAGGAGATATCCCAAGTGTGGTACCATGGTAATTTTATCGAGGTATGATTAGTATCTCCAGAGATATTGAGATAAACATCTCAAAATTGGTACTGAAAATGAATAGCGCGGCATTGAAGTCGGTTGTTTTTTAGTTTTTAAACGATATTATTAACCCAATTCACAAAAAAGGAGGTTCTCAATCTGTCGGAATCTTTTTATTTTTTATGTATGTTTACCGATCACTCGAAGATGCCTGAACCGATTTGGAAAATTATTTTTTGTTTTAAAGGGTATATATACCCTTTTCAGGTGGTCCCAAATCGGTCGAGCCGTTTTTAATGTATCAATATATGTATTACGATGCATTTGTTTACTTCAATGACATGATACTGGCTACTGGCTATTTTAACTAGCACGACGGTTGAAGTCGGTTCTTTTAGTTTTTAAACGATCGTAAATTATTTTGTTATCATACATACATATAACTTTAGCATATTTTTGTTTCTTCTAAAAATTAATTTGGCATAAAGTTATTAAGCATATTTTTCTTGCCATAATTACTGTTAGTTTTATTGCTGATATTTGTTCAATGTTTTTCGGATCATTGTGAAAAGCATCCTGAATCAATACAGTGGCCAAGTGCGAGTTTTTGAAGTGAAAACTTCTTTTGCGGCGTTGTGCACTTTTCTTGGGATGGGTAAAATATGTTAAACTTGCGTCAGGTCACGTGTCCTGATCGAAAATTCGTAAGAGCAGAGCGCTTTTTTTTAGGGTTCCGTACCCAAAGGGTAAAACGGAACCCTATTACTAAGACTCCTCTGTCCGTCTGTCTGTCTGTCTGTCTGTCTGTCTGTCTGTCTGTCTGTCTGTCTGTCTGTCTGTCTGTCTGTCCGTCTGTCACCAGGCTATAGCTCATTAACCGTGATAGTTAGACAGTTGAAATTTTCATAGATGGTGTATTTCTGTTGCCGCTATAACAACAAATACTAAAAACAAAATAAAGATAAAAATTAAAGGGGGTCCCCATACAAAAAACGTGTTTTTAAACGCCATCTATCTAATTAGTTTCGGCAAAATGACATAGATGGCGCTAGTAAACGAGCGTCTTTCTAGATCGCGACCAAACCAAATATTCTTGGCAATATCAATTATAATAATAAGGCGGCAATAGCCCAATGGATAGGGTGTCGGACTGGCGATCGAGAGGTCGTGAGTTCGATCCCCACCCCACCCATTGCACTATTGACGTGAACCCACTCCAGATACAAGCATATTTAGCTTAGTTGGAGGGTTAACAAGAATACTAGTAATGTGCAACCCACATTGCAAGTAATCTTTATAAAAAAAAAAAAAAATTATCAAATACATGAGGTTGAAACTCTGTTATGTTTTGTATTGTACGGAACCCTCCCTAAGTGTGCGATAAGAGACGCGATGCTGACTCGCACTTGGCCAGTTTTATTAGTATTTGTTACCTAATACAGCGGTCACAGTAATACAGCAGTAATACATACTTTGTGACAATTTTAAGTGTACCTATAATGGTTTAGAAGATACGCGGTACACCCTTCTGACAGACGGACGCACAGCGAAGTCTCAATAATAGGGTTCCGTTGGTACCCTTTGGGTACGGAACCAGAGTTCCGTACCTCAAAAGGTAAAATAAAATTGGCCAAGTGCGAGTCAGACTTTTGTCCCGCACACGGAGGGTTCCGAACCGAACACCAACTAAGTAAACGTTAAAACAAAGGTAGAATAGTATTATATAGTAGTAATAGTAATAGTAGTAATTAATATTATTAAATATCTGATTGACCGAGCTCTGTTCGGTATTTTTTGCCACTTAAATAGACAAATATGACTCTTCCCGACATCTATTGACGAATAATAATACTATTTTTTTTAATTTAGAGCCTGCTTTACCCCAGAACTGCTTTACCCACACAGTAACACTAAAGCTACTTCTACTCGCCAATAGATGTCGGGAAGAGTAATATTTTAAGTTGATTATCAATAAAGTTGATTATTGAAAACACGAATAAAACAACATTTTCTGAAAATGATTCCTAGCTAGATCGATTTATCGCCCCCAAAATCCCCTACATTCTAAATTTTATTTAATCGTTGGAGCCGCCGAGATTCAGATTAAGGTAAAGACGATAGCGCCATTTTTAATGATCATCAAGATGGCGCGGCGCTATCGTAAAAAACTTTTTTTAAACTTTTCTTTAATTTTTAACTTTGTTCTGTTCTTAGTATTTGTTGTTATAGCGTCAACAGAAATACATCATCTGAACCGTCTAACTATCACGGTTCATGAGATACATCCTGGTGACAGACGGACAGACAGACAGACAGACAGATAGACAGACGGACAGCAGAGTCTCAGTAATAGGGTTCCGTTGGTACCTTTTCCTAAAAAGGAACCCTTATAAGATCACTTTATTGTCCGTCTGTCTGTCCGTGTGTCACCACCGATTTTCTCAAGAACGGGTGGACCTCGCAAGTTGAAATTTATACCAGATACTGAGGTCTATAGTCCCTATTATAAGTGTATAAAAATCAAGGTCCTAAGTCAGCACAATAAAAAGATATGGACAAATTTAGATTTTCGCGAAAACGTGTAAAAATAAAAAATTTTTTGGAATTTTTCCTTTATTTGTGCTGTTACCTTGCTTTTGACCAAAATTTACAATTCTATCAATTATTAATAGGTTTTTGATAGAATTTTATTGTTTTTAGATATTATAATATATATAATATATATTCTATAGTTTATAGATAGTTTCTAGATGGAATCATGAAATTTGGCAAGAAGCAAGGTCTTACAGCACAAATAAAGGGAAAATTGAAAAAAATAATAAAAGTTGAAAATTAAAGGGTGTCCCCAAACATACATAGTTTCGCCAATTAAGATAGGCCTCTGAGTTATATGAATGCCGATACAATTTAGGGGTTTAGCTTAATTGGAACCAACCAACGTTGGTACGGAAACCTCGGTGGGCGAATACAACTCGACTTAGCCGTTTTTTAAGGATCCGTACCCAAAGGGTAAAACGGGACCCTATTACTAAGACTCCGCTGTCCGTCTGTCTGTCTGTCTGTCTGTCCTTCTGTCACCAGGCTGTATCTCATGAACCGTGATAGTTAGACAGTTGAATTTTTTACCGATGATGTATTTTTGTTGTCGCTATGACAACAAATACTAAAAACAGAATAAAGTTAAAAATTAAAGGGGGTCCCCATACAAAAAATGTGTTTTTAAACGCCATCTATCTAATTAGTTTCGGCAAAATGACATAGAGGGCGCTAGTAAACGAGCCCCGTCTTTCTAGATCGCGACCAAACCACATAATGAGGTTGAAACTCTGTTGTTTCCTATTGTACGGAACCCTCCCTAAGTGTGCGATAAGAAACGCGATGCTGACTCGCACTTGGCCAGTTTTATTTTATGTTAGATAGGCAAGCGTTTGACCACTATCTCACCTGATGTTAAGTGACGATGCGGTCGACGATGTGGCACGCTTACCTAGTAGATACCTGTTCACTCGTTCTATTATGAGAATTAAAAGGTGGTTGAAGTTTGAGGTGCTGTTTCTTTTTCGGAAGTCGGTTAAAAATGAGAACGGTTATTCACCGCAATCCGTATAGTTATAACGTTGGTAGGAGCGGTTTTGCGGTTATAAAAATAAACGCCTGCGATTAAAATCTGTAGTGCGGCCTAATCCTTAAATGGAATGGAAATGGAAGGTGGCAATGAGAAGAGGCACAGGAAAACTTTTTTTTTTCCTATCCACGTACCACAACTATCTAAACCTGTATTCCAAGCTGGCTAGGCTGAACATCATGGCACTCGGCGAACCGATTGGCGCCACCGAGTTATCACGTGTAGGAGGTTTTATTCCTGTTTGTCCCCTTAATCCGTACCTTTCTTTAGACCATTTAGTACATTTCCAAGTAGTCCATTTCATTCTATTCACGATGCCTAAGCCTAGATTTTATTTCAAATCTCATACCTACGTATAACATATTATACTACCGACCTTCTAAGTGAGTAAAGTGTGGTAAAATGTAGCAAAATCTATTATTCCCGTATTCGATTAGGGTTTATACCTACCGACACAGGAAAGGGGCCATAGGAGGTCATCCATAGATGGCAATGACCCCCACAATTTTTTCGTAAAGAAAAAAAAACTGCAGGTCTAGAAATCCTAGACTCTAATAAACTGAGGTGCTGGATAACTGGCTAAGTTATATCCTTTACTTGCTTCTACTTATTTATCCTAAGCTTTAATAAGTTAAATCTTAAGCTTAAGCTAAGCCATCTTTTAAACAGCTGTACCGAAAATAACGCCAACCAACCCAGTGGAGTGGATCGATTGACGGCATTTCTTTGGTCGTCGAGTGCTACTAACATAGGTTGAGTGGCTAATGTATATTACCACGATCAATGCTTACACAACCAAAGTTCTCTTTAGTACAATCTATTGAAGCACGTGCAGCAGGTTATAGCACATGAGTAAAGAAAAAGAACAGAGATAAAGCTTCATACAACAGCGCTGTGATGATGTGATGACGTAGACGCGCGTGTGTGCGTGAGCATTAGGGGCCTGTGTGCCGCCTGTCACGTACGGAGTGAATGACATTCAATGACATTTCATGACACATGATATATCATGACCTATAATGACATTTCGTGACATTTAATGACATTGCATGACCTTTTGTGACATATCAAGACATTTATGACATTAAATTACATTTCGTGACATCTCGTGACATTGATCGTTATCGACAATGATGAAGCTTGAAAAATAAAAAAGCAGGTCATGTTTACTTGAAGGAGGATTTTATTACGGTGAAGATTTTTCTTGTTTTTTTTTGTACCAACCCTACAAGAGTAGGTGAACATTTTGTCCGTTCCTTAGAAGGTTTTTCTCTGTTCCTTTTTTTTCTCTTGTGGTTATTAGGGAGATGTATATATAGCTGTATATACAGCTGCCAAATAGTTAATACTCTGAAAACTTTATAGTCTGTGCAAAAAGAGAACCGTCGTGGCGTTACGATAAACTAACATTCAAAGGCAAGGAAGGAAGGTGTACATACGGCCTACCTAGTAGCACACGATAATGATAAGAGCAGGTACCTACCAAACATATTTATGCGTGCTAGTAATGACAGCAGTGTTGTCAATGCAACAAAAACAGTAAATTAAAACGACGGACGCGACCTCAATTTCTACGACGGTTCTCTTTTTGCACAGACTACAAATATTATTCTTCTAAGTACTTTATTTGCGTAGAGGGATAAAACTATAGAGATTTGGGTAGCGTGGCCACATGAGATAGAAGATTGTAACATAACCATATATGTATTTAGAACCCAGTGATACATAGCAATAAAGGTCAAAGTTCGTTAAGCTAAGAACGGCGCACGCACTGAGAGAGAGAAATATTGTAGCTTTGTCCTTTTCCGTTACATGGAATAACTCCATAGAATATCCTATTTCATGTGGGAAAGAGATGGAGCTACCCGCGATCAATTCTCTTCTCTGTCTACGCTTATTTGAGTGGAACATGGATTAAATATTAAGCGGATGTGACATTTAAATGATAATAATAATATGAGAAGGATAAAACTATACAATCACTGGTATGAGAGAGCGAGATGAACAACATTTTTTTATCCTTTACCTGCGTATGCGATTAAACTGGTTCCAGCAATGTTTGGAACCAAGTGCACCTATTGGCTCTCACCCGCTGTCATGTATAACCCGAGTTAACCCGACCAAATTACGTTGTTCATTTTATCTTATAGCTGGCATATGTATCACGTGTTCATCGTTTTAGTCGGGTTATATCTCTATAGCTATTTCATTCGCATACGCGAATGTTCTCTCCATATATTATGTACTTTCTCTATGGAGTGGAACCAATATGGAGACAGAAAATCTTTACATTTTGTCATGTGTCAACTGTCAAATTATGCCATTATCAATGTCAAATTATGTAAGCAGTCAGTTGGTGCTCTTCACGTTTCCAATCACTGACAGCATTAGGCTTGGGCTTACTATATCCGACAGAGGAGTGGATATATCGTATATCATTCCATATAAAGATATATATCCGCGTAGTATATCCGCTTGATATATCCGCTTTGTATTACTGCTTCGTATGTCCGGTATATCCATGTGATATGTGGTTCAGACTTTGCAGATAAACTCACTTAAGACATGAATAATATCCATTATTATATACCATATCCAAAATTAAGCAGTTTCCGCGTTTCATAACCTATATTAATCCGCGTTTCATAACCTATATTATCTAACATTATTAGACCGTATCTGTTGTGTTTTGAACTTGCATTGTTTTTGTACCTGTTGTTATTGATGATGTGATCCAAAATGATCAATATATATATAATATAATTTCGATATAGCACGGTTGCCTTGAAAATACCTATTCACTTACGGTTTGACTTTTTAACCGATTTCACAAAAATGTTTGTTTCATCAAGATATACCGGATATATGGAATACTAGCTGTTACCCGCGGCTTCGCCCGCGTTATTTGTGTCTTTATGACCATTGAGGTCTAGATCGATGATCTCTTAGGCCAAATCACCATAGGTGCCCTCAAAGTCGAACTCAATATCCTCTATTGTTAAAGTCATTAATCATTTTGGTTAGGTTAGTATACGAAATTGTGCTGTTTAAATGTTTTACTCAATACAACAGTTCCTAAAACATTTCTTACAAAGAAAATAAGGTGAATAGCTGTTAATGAAAATTTTTTATGGCGTTTTATAACCCTGACAGTTTAATGACCTAATCATCAAGTCAATATAGATGACTCTTAGGTCGAACTCGATTTCGTCTATTGTTGAAGTCATTAATCATTACTTGGTACTTGGTAAACCTAACGAAGGTTTACCAGCGAGCGCGAAAATTTTTACGTCATTATATGACCCTGGCAGTTTTTATAACCTACTAAATCAACACCGATGACCCTAGGGTTAAACTTGATATCCACTTATTTTAAGATAAAAAATCATTATGTTTATTGAAGGTAGTACTGTTTCAATTTATAAACTCGTTTTGATACATGTGGCTATTAAAATACAAAAAATGCTGAAATATAACCTACAAAGTAGACAAAACAAAGGTTTACGCGAGCGCAGCGAGAGCTATCAATGCGCGAGCGAAGCGAGCGCGAAAATTTTTACGTCATTTTATGACCCTGACAGTTTTTATGACCTACCAAGTCAACACCGATGACCCTAAGGTTAAACTTGATATCCACTTATTTAAGGGTAAAAATCATTATGAATATTGAAGTCTGTACTGTTCCAATTTATGTCATGTTTTGATGAATGTGGTTATTAAAATACAAAAGTTGCTGAAATGTATCAAACAAAGTACATATAACAAATGCTTGCTAGCGCTATCACTGCGCGAGCGAAGCGAGCGCGGAAATTTTTTACGACCTTTTATGACCCTGACAGTGTTTATGACCTTTTAAGTTAACACTGATGAGACAAAGGTTTAACTTGATTTCCACTTATTTTAAGGTCAAAAATCATTATGATTATTGAAGGTTGTAACTGTTCCAATTATAAAATCGTTTTGATGCATGCGGCTATTAAAATACAAAAAATGCTGAAATATTACCTACAAAGTAGATATAACAAAGGTTTGCGCGAGCGCAGCGAGCGCTATCAATGCGGGAGCGAAGCGAGCGCGAAAATTTTTACGACATTTTATGACCCTGACAGTTTTTATGACCTACTAAGTCTAGACCGATGAATCTAAGGTTTAACTTGATATCCACTTATTTTAAGGTAAAAATGTATTATGATTATTGAAGGTTGTACTGTTTCAATTAATTAACTCTTTTTGATGCATGTGGCTATTAAAATACAAAAAATGCTGAAATATTACCTACAAAGTAGATAAAACAAAGGTTTGCGCGAGCGCAGCAAGCGCTATCAATGCGCGAGCGAAGCGAGCGCGAAAATTTTTACGTTTTTTTATGACCCTGACAGTTTTTATGACCTACTAAGTCAACACCGATGACTCTAAGGTTAAACTTGATATCCACTTATTTAAAGGTAAAAATCATTGTGATTATTGAAGTCTGTACTGTTCCAATTTATGTCATGTTTTGATGAATGTGGCTATTAAAATACAAAAATTGCTGAAATGTATCCAACAAAGTACATATAACAAATACTTGCGAGCGCCATCACTGCGCGAGCAAAGCTAGCGCGAAAAATTTTTACGACCTTTTATGACCCTGACAGTGTTTATGACCTTCTAAGTTAACACTGATGAGACAAAGGTTCAACTTGATATCCACTTATTTTAAGGTAAAAAAATCATTATTATTATTGAAGGTTGTAACTGTTCCAATTATAAACTCGTTGTGATGCATGTGGCTATTAAAATACAATTATTGCTGAAATGCTTCCTACAAAGTAGATATAAGTAATGCTTGCACCACCGGAGCGAGCGCTATTACTGCGCGAGCGTAGTAAGCGCTATCACTGAAAACGAAACTGAAATCACGAAAAATGTTTACGACCTTTTATGGCCCTGACAGTTTTTATGACCTACTAAGTCAACACTGATGACACAGAGGTTAAACTTCATATCCACTTATTTTAAGGTTAATATTAAATATGATTATTGAAGGTTGTTCTGTTTTAATTTATGGACTCGTTCTGATGCATGTGGCTATTAAAATACAAAAGTTGCTGAAATGTTTCCTACAAAGTAGATATAACAAATGCTGCGAGACCGGAGCGAGCGCTATCACTGCGCGAGCGAAGCAAGCGCTATCATTGCGCGAGCGAAGCGAGCGCGAAAAAATTTACGACATTTTATGACCCTGACAGTTTTTATGACCTACTAAGTTAACACTGATGACACAAAGGTTAAACTTGATATCCAATTATTTAAGGTTAAAAATCATTATGATTATTGAAGATTGTACTGTTTTAATTTATGGACTCGTTCTGATGCATGTGGCTATTAAAATACAAAAGTTGCTGAAGTATTACCTACAAAGTAAACCAAACAAATTATTGCGCGAGCGCAGCGAGCGCTATCACTGCGCGAGCGAAGTGAGCGCAAAAATTTTTACGTTTTATGACGCTGACAGTTTTTATAACCTAGTTAGTCAACATCGATGACCCTAAGGTTAAATGTGGCTGTTAAAACACGAATGCTTATGAAATACTTCCCACAAAGCAGATAAAACACGTTGGGCAAGCAAAGCCATCGCGTAAATTTTGATGACTTTTAATGACCCTGACAGTTTTATGGCCTAATTAAGGCACTTATTAAAATTAGTCATAATCTATGAACCTAAGGTCAAACTTTTATGATTATACAAACTCTATGTAAAGTTAACAAAAAATATAGGCACCCACACTTAACTGCCGAAAAAAAGTATTCTTAGCCCGTTTGTGCCCTATTCATTGTGTTTGTACAAAATTTCATCTGAATCGGTCAAGCCGTTTCGCTAAAAAGAGGCCACACATTTACAAAATTCCATAATAAAACTATAGAAAACCAAATTTCCACCCAAAAAAAAGTATTCGTTGCCCTTCTATGTCTTTATGACTGTCTGTGTACAACATTTCAGCTTAAATGGTTAACCCGTTCGACCGAGAGTAGGCCACACATTTACAAACTTCAATTTATAAATTCTGGACACCTGGACTCGACTGCTAGAGAAAAAGTATCCTATGTGATTCTATGCAATATGAACTGTAATATATATAAAATTTCAGCTGAATCGGTCAAGCTGTTTAGCTGATAAGAGGACACACATTCACAAAATTCAATAAAAAAAATCTAAACACTCAGACTCGATGGACAAAAAACAGTATTCTATATTCTATTCTGCCTTTTGAACTGTCTTTAAACAACATTTCAGGCGAATCGGTCAAGCTGTTTATTCGAGAAGAGGTCTTATATTTACAAAATTCAATTAAAAATATCTGGACCCCCTGACTCGACAGCCAAAAAAAAATTATCCTAAATCCTATTCTGCCCTATGACATGTATTCACACAAAATTTCAGGCAAATCGGTCAAGCCGTTTATTCAAGCAGAGATCTTATATTTACAAATTTCAATTAAAAATATTTGTACCCTCTGACTCGATAGCCAGAAAAAAAGTATTCTATATTCTATTCTGCCTTTTGAACTGTCTTTAAACAACATTTCAGGCAAATCGGTCAAGCTGTTTATTCGAGAAGAGGTCTTATATTTACAAAATTCAATTAAAAATATCTGGACCCCCTGACTTGACAGCCAGAAAAAAAGTATCCTATATCCTATTCTGCCCTATGACATGTATTCACACAAAATTTCAGGCAAATTGGTCAAGCCGTTTGTTCGAGAAGAAGGCTTATATTTACAAAATTCAATTAAAAATATCTTAGCCCCCTGACTCGATAGCCAAAAAAAAATTATCCTATATCCTATTCTGCCATATGTTCTATCTTTGTACAAAATTTTAGCCAAATCGGTGAAGCCGTTTGACCGTAAAGAAGTCCCAAACAAACAAACAAATAAACAAACTGACTTTCGCATTTATAATATTGGTGTTGATATTATATTTTGGCGAGTGGAATGAAGGATATATATCCGCTTAGGGATATATATCCGAAGATATAGATGTGTCTGGAGTTACCCAAGCCTAAAAGCAATGTGACAATACCAATTTCTTTCGATTTCACCAAAGAGGATTTCACAATTACAATTTTCGTGAATTTATAAAGGTGTTCCCGAAAAATAATGAATATTTTGTAATAATTTAGATAATCCTTTTTCAAATGGCGCTATCCTGTAGAGCCGTAACCAGAAATTGTAGTTTTATATTTAATACTACCAAACCGGTACGATGGACCCACCATAGTCAAAGTGTTACGAGAAATAAATCATCATTTCCAGTACTCTCAAGTGGAAATTGCTGTAAAAGTATTTTGTTTACGAAACCATACGAAAATATACAACGAATAGACTTCATATCTATACGACAATGCTTGACGCAAGGACCTGGTTATGAGAAAGAAAAGCCCGACAAGAAGACTGGGTTGAAGGGTCTAATTATGAAATTCAAAGAAATGTACCGTGACTATTGGTACGTTCTCCTTCCCGTCCATGTGGCCACATCCTTAGTATGGTTTGGAAGTTTCTACTACACTGTGAGAAGGTTGGTTCATCTAAACCCGGTATGTTGAATGATAAACCTCAACTTTATATTGTAAACTGAACGGTTATTTACTTTTTAGTGGTGTCGACGTTATAGGTATCTTGGAGTCTTTTGGAATAAGTGAAGCACTTTTGGAGCCCCTGAAGAATTCACGGGCTGGATATTTTGCTCTAGCCTTTGCATTATACAAGCTTATCACTCCACTGCGTTATGCTGTTACTGTTGGTAAGATAGTTTTTATTATAAAGAAGTGCCATGCTGTTTTAACACTGCCTGCACCATTTTCACAACTTTCTAGCATTGCGAATCTGCACATGTCTGTTTCATAGCACTGGCCTTTATTTGTAACTATAAAACAACAGCAGTGCCGGCGCACACACCACTTGTGAGAAAATTGTCGGTACAGCTGTGCGGATTACACGCCAGGTGTGTTTTACTTATATAATGCTGAGAAATACACAGGTGGTGTGAGAGCTGCACTGTAGTAGCGCCCCACCACACACACCGTCTGTGTGGCGCCGCATTGCTGTAACATAAATTTCGCTCTAGTGTGAATGCCCGGAATCACGTAACATTACGAAAAACACAGGGTGTGCATTTTCAGCAGACAATATAAGTATTGTTATTGAAGCAATAGATTTTGTAAGTGTATTATAGAGATTGTGTTTTTTCAAATAAATAATGTTATACTGAAATTAGTATACTAAATGCTTATTGTATTTAACAATATTTTTTAACATACACATATATCGGTTGTTTAGTACTATGTTGTTGTATTTGAAAGCATAAAACATTTTAACTTTTGTTTATAATAAAGGCTGGTATGATAAAAATTATGTCAGATTCCTGACAACCATTGTTGATCTCAAACTACAACGTTGACCATAATTTATACTTATTTTTCAACCAACTTCCAAAAAAGAAGGAAGTTCTCAATTCGACTGTTTTTTTTTTTTTTTTTTTGTGTGTATATTATGTGATTACTTGTCAATTGTGAACCGATTTAAATGATTCTTTTTTTAATCAGTAGGATACATTTCTAAGGTGGTCCCATTGTAATTTCATCGAGATTTGATAAGTATCTCCAGAGCATATCTCAATAAACGTCTCAAACTTGCTACTGAAACTGACTCGTGGGGCATGGAAGTCTGTTGTTTTAGTTTTTAAACTATCTAAATTATTATCAGTTAGATTCTGTGTACTTGCTCTTTCTGAATTAAATAAGTGAACGACAGGTATGTCGTTATCTATAAAAATAAATTATGTTTCATTTTCAGGTGGAGCCACATATGCTATTAAAAGGTTAACAGCTATAGGTTGGATAAAGCCTGTACCTTCACGACAACATATTCAGAAGATGTTTCAAGAAAAAAAGGACAACCTTCAAGACAGGTTCATGGAAAGCAAACAACATTATCAGATACAAATGAAAGAAAAAGGATCACAAGTCATGGATGAAATGAGACGATACAAAACTGAAATGAGAAAAATGAAAAATAAGGTGAAGAAAATGTAGAACGTGATATGTGTCTGACACAATAGGGATGTTGCCTGGGTCGGAAAATAGTAATTCTAATTAGTCCGTCAGTTAGATTATCATAAATATTGGACACGTATTTTTTTATTTTACAAATCAATAGAAATTGAAAAAGATAAAGAGCGTCAAAGTTTGGGAGTGGCGGCTCGTGGCGTCACTAACCGCTACAAAGTAGTACATTTTTCAGCAGTCTGTGACGTCACGCGGAATTTTGACGCTCTATATCTTCGTAATTTTTTTGTTTAATTGAAAAAATAAATAATATGTATACAATATTTTTTGATAAAAGTAAATGACTGACTAAAAAATTTTTTTTAGTAATCGAGCCTATTATTTATTTACTCATTGCTTACTTGCTTCTCTAATTAACTATGCAAAGATTAACCATTGAATTATAAATTCATAATGACATTGAGTAGTATGTACTGCTCGTTTAACAGTATTTAGTTATCATTATCACTTGTGTTATTTCATTTATAAGATAAACATTAAACATATGAAAAATAAATAAAGCGAATTTATATATTTCGAAGAATTTATTGTTAAATATAAAAGTATTACTTAACAAAATCATCTTTATTTTGTATATAAAAACCTAAAACAAATAATCACATTTCCATCAAAATGTACATACAAGCTTAAAACTAAGTTTACATTAAGTACACAACAAGACAGCACAGAACTGGAATGTTTTAACTCAACAACATAAAGTACACTTAGCTAGTTTGTGACCACTTTTCTCAATTAATAGGTACTGATTTGTTCCACAGTATTAGGCAAGGAATATTTAGACCAGAAGTGCTGTCATGATGTTATAAAATAATAAATGCATAATATTCAGCCATTTCTACTATAAGTGTTTTGAACATCTTTCCAAAAGTAAATGTTGAGTAAAAAACTGACATAATCTTATCTAAATAATTTGTACCCAAAATGCGAACTTCAGTTACACCATTCCTAACAAGCTTTTGTTTAAATTTTGGTTGGATTGGTTTCCACAAATCTAGCTAATATGAAATTAGGTATAATATATGATACCTAGCTTACATATACACCCATTAAATTATTCAAAATATGCAAAGCCTGAAATCTCATTTCCTAACAATTTTGTCCTTGGACTATTAATTTGTTAAATAAAATCTACTGATATCACAGTGTCTTATAAACACAATGAAGAGAAGAGGAATAAAAGCCCTACAACATAATAAACAATAAAAAATGTCACTACTTTTGCTAAATAGGTTCTTGCTATTAGTAAATACATACATATTCCTATACATAACAAAGCCTCATATTCATTAGTTAAAACTGTTTCAAATGCATAACTTGTTTAAAAAATGTGGTAGTGAATAGTTGGGCTTTATACGCGATTGTAGTTTTAATAGCCTATAGTCCTGATAATAGTTATACGTAGCCCGGTTCCTATAACATAGGAATGGAGTGTTTTGCTTTAAATTTGACAAAAAACAAAAATTCTCATGTCAAATTTAACCGATCGTAAGCAAAACAATCCGAAACCGAGCATTATAGAAGACAAAATATAAAAGTGCCTGTACGATACGACATTTTCAAATGGAAGCAATTACCATGACACTAATAGTAACATAATCTATACAATACTACTTGTATAGAGACACTCGATTACAACACTTATCACAATAGCTAATAAATAGTACATATTATTAAAGCCTTATTATGTTTGCTTACCAATTCCATCAAATACATTAATTCTAACATAAGATCCATTTATTATCAAACTATTTTTCATATCTATTTTGATAGAACAGTAAATTGCTGTTGTATACTTTTCTTTTATTTCTTTATGTTCAATATTTCTATTATTATACCTACTTATCGTATATAAATAACCACACCATTTTTATTCACCGAATCTAAACATCATCACGATTTATTTGTAACAGTAAAGTATGCATGCATACAATTTTTGAGCACTTCTTATGTACATCTTATTTACAAGGAAACAAAAATGGATATGGTATTCCCACATATCTAAAAATTGCATGTGCAGGTTTTATTGAAATCTACTAATTGATAGAAAGAAACAATTCAAGGTAATACTACTTTCTCTATCAAAACAACATTTTCAGTACCTACCACATTTACCAACTCTAGTTATTATTAGTAATATTGACTTCATTTTGGCAGGAAGCCAATACGAACATTGCTCTTTGTAAAGTTCAATAATCTAGACATGTTTATGCTAGGATATACTTTTTAATTCTATTTCTCGTATTTCTATGGCTTTTCATAATTGAACTATACAAACTTCTTTGTAAATAGAAAATCTTATTTATATAAGATTTTCTTGCTCTTATGAGCAAGAAGTTTTTAAGTTTTCATGGTCACTAACACTTTCACAAGATATTTGAACGGGATATTTACCATGTTTTTCATTATTTGTGAGCTTCCGTTATTTCGGCGCTGTTGCAAGCACCATGTTATCGGATAAGGATCGGATCGGAAGCTCACAAATAATGAAAAACATGGTAAATATCCCGTTCAAATATCTTGTGAAAGAGCAAGAAGGTGCAATAGGAAGTTTTGAGCTACGAAATCTCTAATTTTGTATTGTTTGTAAAATGATTTACTTATAATTTTGACATATGGTTGAATTAATTTAGATTTGGCTCAGTTTTTACGTTAGACAATGGCAAATATGCATGTGGTTGAAATTTACTTGAAATTATTTATTTTCGAATCATTATCTTTCTGTTTTTACATCTTAAACATTTTTATTAATATATTACTCTCAAATTGGTTAAAATGTTATATAAAAATGCAAAATAAGAGTGCGAAATTTTAATTTGCAAAACACATCACCACTTGTCAATTAGAAAGTGTATAATGGTACAATATATTACTTTTGTCATAACAGATTAAATCTTTGTCATAGAAATAGTATGTACTGGTTATACGAATACACAATGAAATAAAAACTTTAAAATCATGCATATTCCCTATTTTTACGCGAGAAGTTCATAAAGCAGTTTTAACTGATGTTTATAAAAAATACCGATAAACTTTCAGAACTAATGAGTTCATTGACATTTTAATGAGAACAGTACATTACTAAAGTATTTTGTATAAATACACTCACGGACTAATAAACTGCATCAAAGTTCAGGATTACTTTCGAATTAATTGAATGGTCCTATCCAAGTCCGTCAGAGTACAAATTTAAATTGAATTCTATAGTTTGTTTCGTTAACTTCATAACAGCGTAGTATCATATCCTTAAGTGTACTTTTGTATACTATAAATAAAGGACCATTAATTTAATTCGAAAGTAATCCTGAACTTTGATGCAGTTTATTAGTCCGTGAGTGTAGTAATTAGTTAATGGCACATCCAGTACTGAATCTGTATCGATAAGCTCAAACCAATCTAGACACTTCCACAATGCATTTAGTCCATTTGTCACAAGCTATTGCACAATAAGATTTGCAGTCACGATATTAATAAATTTATAGCAACTATAGTGAATGACTTTTCAAATGATTTTACAATAAATAAAGCGTATTGTTTGAAAACTGTCATCCACAATTAGCTAACCGACTCACAGCTTGATCTGTCATCTTCTTTTACTCTCTTGAGACAAAAATGTTGCAATCTCTCCTTAGTACATCTCATCATCATCTAAGTATTTATGAATATTCCTTCCACATTTGCAGTCTCTTTAACAAACAGTTTATTTATATGTATGTTTGCTTAGTACATATCATCATCATCAAAGTATTTATGAATATTTCCTCCACATTTGTGGTATCTTTAACCAACAGTTTATTTTTATGTGTTTGCTTAGTACATCTCATCATCATCTAAGTATTTATGAATATTTCCTCCACATTTGTGGTATCTTTAACCAACATTTTATTTATATGTATGTTTGCTTAGTACATCTCATCATCATCTAAGTATTTATGAATATTTCCTCCACATTTGTGGTATCTTTAACCAACAGTTTATTTATATGTATGTTTGCTTAGTACATCTCATCATCATCTAAGTATTTATGAATATTTCCTCCACATTTGTGGTATCTTTAACCAACATTTTATTTATATGTATGTTTGCTTTGTACATCTCATCATCATCTAAGTATTTATGAATATTTTCTTCACATTTGTGGTATCTTTAACCAACATTTTATTTATATGTATGTTTGCTTAATACATCTCATCATCATCTAAGTATTTATGAATATTTCCTCCACATTTGTGGTATCTTTAACCAACAGTTTATTTATATGTATGTTTGCTTAGTACGTCTCATCATCATCTAAGTATTTATGAATATTTCCTCCACATTTGTGGTATCTTTAACCTACAGTTTATTTATATGCATGTTTGCTGTCTATCAGTCTCCCAGCTGCTATATTATTATTATGTCTGGACCACTGTTCACTGTGTTTATTTTAAGTAATTAAACGTAAACAAATAGACACCTCGCCTAAAGAAAAATCAAATTATCTCAATATTATATATTATACATAATGATCACAAATCTTACAAGCTTGCAGGACACTCTTACCGGTAAACAAAATAGTTTCACCATCCCCAGCGTTATCTAAATGAGCTGCCATTAACGTGTGGTTATTGTTCCAAGAAATCATCGAATGATAAGGAGAAGCAGTGATCAGCCCATGTACTGGTAGGAGGCAGGGGAGAGGTGAGGCGCGGGGGGCAAGCCGGGGCCCGTCGCAGCGCCGATCGTCGCCAGGTGACAAGCTCGGCACATCAACTTGCCTGTAATAAACACGTTCTGTGATTTAGTGCTGGATTTTGGTTTAATTTTTTAAGAATTAGTGACCTTATTTTTACTTAAAACCAATATTTTTTAAATTAATTTATGATCGTACAAAACGAAAAAACAGACTTCACAAGTCGCGATAGTCAAAGTAGTCAGTAGCCAGTATCATGTCATCAAGGTATACAAAATTAATAATAATTAATTTAATAATTTTTATTTGCACACTTAGCACAACAAAAACAGAGTTTTAAATTAGCTTAGGTACTAGACAAAGCTTAAATATGAGCTCTGATTCTCACACTAGGATAATCCTGTGTTGTGAGAATTCAGTATCTTCCTACAATGAGCATTAAACATATGGATAAATATATTGAACTAATATTATGACAAATTCTGCTAAATGTATAAAGCGTATGCAGTAGTTGTATTAAAATGTATAAACAAAGAAAGTGAAAAAGTATTAAACGATTTCAACTGAAAAAAAAAACAATCCCAAGAATACCGATCTTGTTAATTTTTATTTTTTATGTAAGTGTAAGGTTTATGTGTGCAGTAAGTATTACAGGTTGGTCATTAAGGTTTTGTTATCGCAATAGTGTATGCACCTAAGTATATGATAATTATATGAGCGACCCAGTCGTGTTTGCCCAGAAGTGTTTGTCTGAATCTTTTGGATATGGTTTGTATGGCAGTGATATATAATGAAAATGAGTGTGTGTGTAATGGATGCGATGTTAAATGTCATTTAAGTATGTAAGGATGTGAATGTGGATGCCTGTTTTAAATTAATATATATATATATAGCATTATTTTTAGTGGGAAAGAGGGAGAGGGAGAGAGTGAAACAGAAGTTAGATGTAGCAGTTTAAATCGTAGTGATGCGGCAGAATCATTTAAATATTTTAAATTTAATAACATTACGTTAGGGGCCTGTTCACAGTATCAATCGACAAAGTCATGGTTGCTAGTTCAAGGTTCTGTTAGTATTATTATATAATAAAAGGTTTATGGGGGCACGTTCATATTAACAGACTTACAGATCCGAACCAGCAGCCCGAGTGACTCTGCCTTACTGACACTGTGACAGGCCCCGTGTTGTTATCTATCAATTTGGAGTACTCTCTCAGTCTCCTCATAGTTCAAAGCCATAAGCCAGAGGGTAACTTTTTGCTTACATTCGAATCGTTTGTTATTAAGAATTTGGAGTGATCTGTCTAAGCGTCTGTAAAGAAATACTCCTTTGTATGAATAGGAGCGTTGAGCAAATTGGGTGCTCGTTTTAGGGAGGTTCCAAGAGTTCCGGCGAGTGGATCGTCCAGTATTAATACAGACCAAAGAAGGGGCAGTTTTGTGAAAGCGTAAAATGGTTGCAAGAATATATAATTGGCGGACACGGAGGTAATTAGTTTCTTCATATAAACTATCAGTGGAGTAGCGGTATGGTTT
Source organism: Cabera pusaria (assembly GCA_954871355.1). Lineage (NCBI taxonomy): Eukaryota > Metazoa > Arthropoda > Insecta > Lepidoptera > Geometridae > Cabera > Cabera pusaria. The sequence goes on from OX940887.1 coordinate 22,633,079, forward strand.
CCGATAGGCAACCTTCAATAAAGCTCGCTGGGCTCTTTCAATTTTTATGAATAAAGTTTAAGACGTAGATCCCCAACAGACAAGACAGTAACTAAGGATGGATTGGCAAATGGCAAGATAGATTATGCGTATAGTTCCAAGATCAGCAGTACGTCCAAGTATCTTAAATATATGTGTCATTTTACGTAATCGCGCACACAGGTAGGTAATTTGGGTTTCCCATTTGAGATGCTGGTCTATGACAACTCCAAGATATTTTATGTTGTTTACATACTCTAATTTAGGACAGTTACAAGAAGAGAATTGAGGAGTGTGACAGGAATGCAACTTTATATTTATGGGTTTGGATTATTTTATATATAATTATGGTGGTTTGGAGCGCCGAGAAATATGAAAAGGTAAGTATTTGGTTTTGGTCACATTTAATGTGAGGAGATTAGTTTGTAGCCATTTTTGGACCACCGTAAGACCATTCTGTGCTACATCAGATACCTGTTCCCAGCTTTTACTGTGGAAAATGATGGCTGTATCATCAGTCAATTGTTTACATTGTTTATCGCCATATCTTCGGAGATGATTATCAGATCTCGATAAAATTTGAGTGGGACCAAACGGGCAGCATAATAATCTCAAACAAAAAAATATATTTTAAAATCGGTTAAGATTTGATAAAGTTCTGAGGTTATGTTTGTTAAAACATAAAAAAAAAATAAAACCCGTCGAATTGAGAACCTCCTTTTTAACCGACTTCATAAAAAAGGAGGAGGTTTTCAATTCGTCGGAATCTTTTATGTATGTTCACCGATTACTCGAAGATACCTGAATCGATTTGGAAAATTCTTTTTTTGCTTCGAAGGGTACCCTTCGCAGGTGGTCCCATTTAAATTTTAACAAAATCGGTCAAGACGTTTTTAATATATCATGCATCTGTATACTTCGATGACATGATATTGGCTGCTGGCTACTTTGGCGACGTTTGAAGTTGGTTCTTTTAGTTTATAAACAATCTATACTAATATTATAAAGAGAGAACATTTGTATTTTTGTATGTTTGTAATGATTTGGCTCAAAAACTACTGAACCGATTTCAAAAATTCTTTCACTAATACATAGAATGGACTTTCGGAATGAAAATAGGCTATATATTATCCCGTTTAAATCAAAGGTATATTCGTGGAGGCCTAATTTGCAACCTAAGTGGGCAAAAAAACGGTCGAAAAAACACGTTTCTTACGAACGCTGCTCAATTGAAAATATATAGAAGAATATTTTCTATGGAAGAGTTATACAACTTAATAAGACCTACAAAAAAGTCCGCGACAGCATATGTCTATCTCTTAAGGTTGACTCACAGTAACCATTTTAATCTTAAAGTTTTTGTTAAAAAATATTACACAACTTCCAAGGCTATTTTCAAGTATATAGTATTAATCCTTATCCAAATAATTGCGTTAAGTAGCTTGGCCACATATTATAGATTAAAATTGTCCCTTACTGTATATAATTCAAATGAAAACTCTAGAAGATATCACGGATTTCACATACACGCATCGCAAAATTAATAAAATATTTGCAGTGACACCACAGATTAGGTCATAGTTTCTATGAACATATTATTATAATATAAGCTTAGCTATGCTGTAGATCCCCATCGATCACAATCAATTTGAAGTCAATATAGAATAATAACATGATCTATTGTATAAAATAATATTCATCTATATATATAATAATATAATATTTTAAACCACCCCGACTGATCTATGTAATTATAATATTTTCATTAAAAGCATTCCAATGACTCTAAACACGACATTTAAAATCAATAAAGTAAACAATCATTTTCTTTTTAATTTACAAATCTTAGAAATGTTTATTTTTTTTATGTTAAAAAGTAACAGGACAAGCACGACGCTCGCCTGGTGGTAAGCGATGAGGTCTATCTATTACAGATACAGCTGCATTGCGCCTGTTACTTTGAGACATATAGATGTTGAGTCTCACATGCCCTGTAATTTCACTGGACACCTTGCCATTTCAACCGAAAAAACATTCCTATTTCACGGATGAAAATTAATTAGCAAAATGGTGGTACCACCCAGGTGGACTAGCAGAAGTCTCACCACTACAAAAAGCATGTGGGTTGCACATTACTATTAACCATTAAGTGCCGGTGAATGTGTACGAGTGTAGGAAAACAGCACAATGTTGAAAAATATGCTATTTGCGTTCTCACCAAAACTCCACTGAAAATCTTTAGTAAAGTCCACATTTTTACTAAAGAACATCTACTAGTTTTTATGACTTGTACTAGACTCGACTTCAACTTGATCTGAAATGTGACTTTGACCCATCTTTATGACTTGAATTCTCAAAAACTTGAAGAATTTCAATACTTAACATTGGCTAAATACACAAATCGTGTGGAGCCATAATGAAACCGAAAAAAATAATACTGACCAGCTAAAGGATAGCATCGTTTATCAGGTTCGTCTGTTAGCTGCATGCCGCACACGCAGCACATGTAGCAGTCCACGTGGAAGTCTCGGTCCATGGAGACTACACGTACTGTCTCGTCCGTGCCTTCTACTGGGGTTATACCTGGAATCAAGATCAGTGTACATTGGTACAGCAAATACTCATTTACTGATAAACTCATTTACACGTCATTTCTTTGGTTTCGTTACTTAAGTAAGGCAATGAAATATAAAACGATACGGTATAATAACAAAAATTAAGATTATGGTATAATCGATATATATATATATATTTTAATGGTAAAAGGTAACAGGACAAGCACGAAGCTCGCCTGATGGTAAGCGATGACGTCTACCTATTACAGATACAGCGGCATGCAAAATTCTGGCAGTCCAGAATTATGCTTGTCACTGCACTGCGCCAGCTACCTTGAGACATAAATATGTTGAGTCTCACATGCCCTGTAATTTCACTGGACACCTTGCCATTTTAACCGAAAAACATTACTATTTCACGGCTGAAAATTAATTAACAAAGTGGTGGTACCGCCCCAGGCGGACTAGCAGAAGTCCTACCACTAAAGCTAAATTCTAAAATTAATAAAAGCAAAAATAAATCTATTCGGTTTCGCATTGCACAAAGTCTATAATATAGATTTAAGTCTGTCTGTAACTGTCTGTTATCTGTCTGTTTGTAACTTCACACTGCGGTTTCAAACGGCTGAACGGATTTAGATGAAATCTCACTAACAGACATTTTACAAGTAATATTTTATTTTTCTGAACGACCTGCATACGAACGCAAGCGCTTATTTATCGATTCGAATAATATTGCTGTCAATTTTTTTTTTAATGCTGTATAGGCAAGGTTTGACCACTATCTCACCTGATGTTAAGTGACGATGCGGTCGACGATGTAGCACGCTTACCTAGTAAATACCTGTTCACTCGCGATTTGAAGACCCCCGGGTTGTAGCTATCAGAAAACACAGACACCGGCAAGGAGTTCCATTCATTGGCGGATCGTATTATATAGGACGAAGCAAAACGCTACGTGCGTGTAGATGGAACGTCCACCATGAAGCGGTGGCGCACATCGGTACGTCTGGTTGTCCGATAGAAGAAAGGGGATGGCGGTACTAACTCGTGCAATTGGATGGCACACTCTCCGAAATGTATCCGATAGAAAACCGATAAACTAGCGACTTTGCGGCGATGCTCTAGGCTCTGGAGCCTTTTTCCTACAAGTTCGTCGTCATGTATAAGTCTCTTAGCTCTCCTCTCAATTACTTCCAGCGCCTCCAGCTGATATTTGGCTGACCCATCCCAGAGGTGAGACAACGGCGGATCCAGGGGGGGGTCATAGAGGTCATGACCCCCCCCCCCCCCCTGAGCTAACTATAACTACATACTAGCTGTAACTACATACCTTCAATATTTATATTTAATATAATAACTTTTTATGTTCAAACGCATCGAAAATTTGAATTTAACCCTAACCCCCCCCGCCCCAGGGTGACCCCCTCCTGGCGCCAAAGCTGGATCCGCCCTTGAGGTGAGAACAGTACTCCATACACGAACGGACTTGTGCTTGATACAAGTTGAGCAGCTGTCCCGGTGTGAAGTACTGTCTCACCTTAGCCAGAATACCAAGCTTTTTTGAAGCCAACTGGGCCTTGGACTCGATGTAGGATCCAAAGTTGAGCGTGGGTGTTGAAGAGACGCCAAGAAGCTCAAGGTGTCAGTTATCGGTACGGACACATTTCGAAAAGTAAGTGTGAATTGAAATGGGCTACTTTTGGCGGAGAATAGACACGCTTGGGTCTTAGCAGCATTGAACTTTACCAGATTGGCATCAGCCCAATCGGAGACAGCCTTTTACAGACTACAACTGTAGACTACACTTGGGTTGTTGTATTCCTACTATCCTACATACAAATAATAAAGGACATGATACATAACCTAATCATTTTGCCTATCACATACATAAAAGGTTATCTAGCAGTAAACATAAAACATTGTCTATCTAGTACTTTCCTAATAATATTGTAGTTGCATCAGGAACAATATTAATCACTAGATAGATAACAAAGCAATGTATGTGCATATTTGTTTGATTGAAGCTTATCTCAGAAATATACATTCTATTCTATGTTAAAATGTAGTTATTATTTATTCTGTGATGTAGTGTAAGAGCACAGAATAAATAATAGTACACTTAGGGCCAGTTTCACTGGTTCCTGATAATGCGTTACATAGTTATCTGACAGATGCATATTTTGTTTAATAAAACTATTCGTGAAATAGAATCCTATGAAATATTTAAAAATATAATAAATAACATCTTAATAAAAAAAAGCTTACTACACATTAAATGAATTTCTGGATGAAAAAATAAGGCTGATGTAACAATTGTTTCACAAACACAATATTCTATGTTGTATAATGAATTTAATTCTATTCTACTTAATTATGATAATGATGACGACAAATAAAAGCTGTCAAAAATCTGTCAGATTTCTTCATATTTCGTTATGAGGAACCGGTGAATCTCGCCCTTAGTAAGAGTAACAATTTACAATACCCTCTAGCTAAGTGGAACGAGATTTTACACGCAAGTTGGGCTGGCTGGTATTGGTTGGAAAAGAAGAAATGAAGATCGTTTTCAGTGGACGGATTTTGAATATTTAAACGTATTATGGAATGTTTAATCATATTTATATACATCCATGTAACATTAGCAATTGCCTAATGACTCGATAACCTCACATAAGTGGCCTATTACTGGAGGTCAATTTTCGCAACGTTTATTATCCATCCATTCAGTAAAATTACAGGGTATTCGATTCGAACATCTAATCTAGGGCGTAGTGCACGCAAAATTATGTCAATCCAGAGTTTTGCGTTCTACAACTTCTGTTATAGGCCTACCTCATCGCAGGCTGAGTGTCTTCCTTGTTTTCATAAAAAATAAATAGTATTTGTTTATTATATTATAAAAGGTAAAACTATGTGTGCCCCGCGGCGGCCCTGCGTTAAAAATTACAAACTTTTAGTAGCTTACCTTTACCACAACTGGCGCACTTAGGCGCGAACATACGATGGTAATCATTGACGCAGTAAATTTTGTTGTCAACGTCTACTGTGAACGGAACTCCATCCAGGCACTCGTTGCAAATGCAACACCGGAAGCATCCTGGGTGGTACGACTTGCCCATAGCCTGCAGAATCTGTGAAAAAAAATATTTAAAGAAATATAGTTTTGAGATTGAGCCAGCTTATTATTCAATCGTTTTCAGAGCACATGGTGTTACATAATGCGTTTCAAATCCAATGTAATAAGTACCAATGTCAATATGCCCAGCCTGCCAGTAGATAATATAAATATTATCCGGGCATTTATGTTCTACGACAGATGTGACTAGCCCACTGCCACTTCGGTTTGCTAATCCTTGAGCTATGTCGATAACTTTGGTTCTCTGTCGGATGACTTCATTTAGAATTCGATTTCCATATCTCGTTGAGCGACTTTGAATTGGTGGATCATTTGCACTGTCATTGTCCACGCCTCGGCGCCGTATATCATTACACTCATTAAAGACTTTTGTAACCATTGGGTTAGACTAGAGTGAAGACCACAGCTTCGTAAACGTAGTGTAGAGCACCCTCCAGCTAGGTGGAGTGATGTTATACATAAGCTGGCTAGCAGTGGCTGGTAACAAGGAGCTGAAGATCAAGCTCAGTGGCGTGCCATAGGAGAGGCCTATGTCCAGCAGTGGACGAATACTGGCTGCTAATTATGATGATGATAAAAATATGTTGCATAATGGTCACTGGTGGTAGGGTTTGCTGTGGTGTGGCTCGAAACAACGCTCTTATTCACTTGGAAATGTTCTTCATTTTGTTTAAGTTGTTATGAAGTTAAAATGCTAGCCAATTCGGAAGACTGGTGATTGGGAAGATAAGAGCTGCACTGATGTCCCACTTAGGGTTTATTGTGCATAGCAGAAGATCGGTAAAGTACTTATACTCAAACTCATTGCTGTTTGCCACTTTCAGGAAAGTACAATTCTAACTATAAAAATCTATTTTTTCTAAAATTATGAGACCTGTCAATGTAAATGTATTCCTGTGAGAGGCCTATGTCCAGCAGTGGACTGATACCGGCTAATTATGATGATTAATGTAAATGTGTTCTGGCAAATAAATGTATTCATGTATCATCACGTTCAGGTAAAATGAGATAGAGGACAGTGCTTGTTCCCAAAATAGAAACAAAATGCTCTTTAGTTTTACTCACCATTTCCATAATCAAATGACCACATATTGCACACTTTTCTGCAGTTTGTTGGAAACCAGAATACTGAAATAAGATACATATTCAACATTAATACAAAAAAAAACATTGAAAATACAGCTTGGATTTAAGTAAGCTGAGATACATAGGTATTTAGTGGAGTGCCGTAAGACGTGAAAATGGTAAAACCTCGGCCTCCAGGCCCAGTCAATGAATATTCATAAAAACTGTTTACAGCATTACTAAAGGTTAAAAAAGTTAAAAAAAAAAGTTAAAAAAAATGTTTGTCGCTCTTGATTATAAAAATGTTTAATAACAATTTACTAAAAAATGAAAGGGACAAAGGAAAATAATTATTTAAGATTTCAATTTTCGACTTCACAAAAAAGGAAGAGGTTCTCAATTCAACGGGTATGTTTTTTTTTTGTTTTTTAATGTTTGTGACCTCAGAACGCGGTCAAATCTTAACCGATTTGAAAAAATATTTTTTTGTTTGAGAGTATAATTTCCCGTTTGGTCCCAATGAAATAAAACGAAATGAAATTTTATCGAGATCTGATTATTATCTCCGGAGATATGGAGACAAACATATCAACTAAGTACTAAAAATTACTATCGCGTAAAAACCGACTTCACATGCCGATGTGAAGTCGGTTTTTTCGTTTTTTACGATCATAAATTATATACCTAACTAGCAGCCCGCCCCGGCTTCGCACGGGTAGAACATATATGCCTACAAAATTTGCATCAGTTTGTTGCATCGAATATAAAATATGAACATATTTAACAATCATCGCCATATTTCATCCAATTTACACAAAACCTTAACGAATTATGGACCTAAACCTTCCTCTACACTTCTTCTACACTCTGGCTATTGGTGAAAACCGCATGATAATCCGTTCAGTAGCTATTGAGATTATTGCGAACAGACAGACAGACGCAGTGATGAACTTTGTTTTATAATACTTATGTAGTGATATTGGACGGCCCTTTGGCGTAAAGGATAGTTACCCTGATTCTGACCCGACGGTCGTTGGTTCTAATCCTAGCTATATACCTACCAATGAAAGTTTTATGTGCATTCATGAATCATGAGTTTTCGTACAGTGGTTGTGGGATCATTAAATCTACCAAAAAGTAGCTTACCATCAAGGAGGACATCTGCCGCCGTAACCTTACACCGTTCCCCGACGCAAAATGAAGGGGTAATATACGTTTAACGTGTGTATCTGTGTGTCTGTCTGTAGCATCTTAGCACCTAACCGGATGAACCGATTTTGTTTTTATTATTGATAGTTTTTTTTTGTTTGATAGATGTCTTCATCGAGAGTTTTCTTAGCTTTGATTCATGAAAATTCGTTCAATCGTTATAAAACTATGAGCTTTTTTCTAGTTAATTTCGCTATGAAATCAACTTTCATAGATCTGATCAATTCGAAAATCTTCTTCTTCAACGATATTGTAAGAACATGGAAGCATTAACCTGATGCTGGGACATCTCCTGGACTCTACAGAATACTCAAATCCTCACCAACTTACAGCTCAGATTTTAAATGTCGTGTTTAGAGTCATTGGAATGATTTTAATGAAAAGATTATATATAGATCAGTCGGGGTGGCTTAAATTACTATATTATTATATATATAGATGAATATTATTTTATACAATAGATCATATTATTATACTATATTGACTTCAAATTGATTGTGATCGGTGAGGATCTACAGCATAGCTAAGCTTATAATAATATTTTCGTAGTAACTATGACCTAATCTGTGGTTTCACTGCAAATATTTTATTAATTTTGCGATGCGTGTTTCTGAAATTCGTGATATCTTCTAGAGTTTTCATTTGAATTATATACTGTAAAGGACAATTTTAATCTATAATATGTGGCTAAGCTAATTAACGTAATTATTTGAATAAGGATTAATACTATATACTTGAAAATAGCCTTGGAAGTTATGTCATATTTTTTAACAAAAAAATTAAGAATTAAATGGTTACTGTGAGTCAACCTTAAGAGATAGACAAATGCTGTCGCGGACTTTTTTGTAGGTCTTATTAAGTTGTACAACTCTTGCATAGAAAATATTCTTCTATCTATTTTCAATTAAGCAGCGTTCGTAAGAAACGTGTTTTTTCGACCGTTTTTTTGCCGACTTAGGTTGCAAATTAGGTCTCTACGAATGTACCTTTGATTTAAACGGGATAATATATAGCCTATTTTCATTCCGAAAGTCCATTCTATGTATTAGTGAAAGAATTTTTTAAATCGGTTCAGTAGTTTTTGAGCCAAATCATTACAAACATACAAAAATACAAATGTTCTCTCTTTATAATATTAGTATAAATAAAAATGTTTAAGTTAATTTATTATTATTTTGCTTATAATAACAATTTATAACAAAAAAAAAGCTATATATACACTAGCTGGCCCGGCGAACTTCGTACCACCTAACAGACAATGAATGTCGTGTTACCTTTTAGATTAACTTAATTTAGGCTTTTATGACCGTAATACAATGTAAAAAGAGATATTAAGTTTAATAATGTATTATGGCACTTTGATTATCAAGTAAATAATCAAAGTTGTGGCAATACAGAAATATAATAAAAATACAACATTCAAGTACTTAACCGCGTGTCAGCGAGACATGATGCAATGAAACAATGTTATTATTGTTATAGATAAGTTATTTGAAATTAGTTCGATTGAGTTTAATTTTAATTGTAAAAATATAATCACGAGTATTTAATTTTAATTCTGAATAAGTATAGGTACTTACATCATGAATAACTGTCTAATATTTTTTTGCCTTATGGATAAGACTGTATACATACGGCATTCATAAATTGGCTATCACATTCTTGCAAACCTCTTTGTTGTTGGCTTTTGCGATTTGCATATCTCTGTATTTACCTACATTCTGACAAAATATAAAATTGATTAGGTATTGATTATTATTGTCATTTTTTTTTAAGTTTCATTATGGCTCCACACGATTAGTGTATATGCCAGTGTTAAGTATTAAAATTCTTCAAGTTTTTATCAATTTTGGTCGTAGAGATGGGTTAAAGTCACATTTTAGCTCAGTTTTCACGTAAAAGTTTAGTCTAAGTCATACCTTCAGTAAAGATGTGGTGTTTACTGAAGATTTTCAGTGGAATTTTGGTGAGAACGCAAATAGCATGTTTTTCAACATTGAGCTGTTTCCCTGCACTCGCACTCATTCACCGGCACTTAATGCTTAATAATCCACATTTATTACATTACATTAATTTAACACGCGGAAGAACACAAGTTTTAGGAAAAATACAATGAGATCACACACAATTTTCCACGTTCCCGCCAAAAACTCGTAAGCATACATTTCTGAACGCATGCATATTTGACAATCAATAAATATGTCATACAATTGTCATTACTGACAGTATTTAAAATTTATTATCATTTTTAAGATGTACATGACTTGAAATCACAAAACTTGAAGAATTTCTGTACTTGACACTGGCTAAATACACTAATCGTGTGGAGCGATGACCCTTATTAATTTGCGGTTTACCGTATCGACGGGAAAAACAATTTAACATCAAATGATTGGCAGTTTTTAAACCCAGGAACATTTTGGCAAAATAATTTGTCTTATATATTTTTTTAGGTCAATTATTCATTGTTTTTGATACTTATTATCCTATTCCTGACAAAGATAATTCCATAAATACAAAAATCATAAAAATTGGTCCAACCGTTCTTGAGTTATAAGTGTAGTAACTAACACGACTTTCTTTTATATATATAAGACTAGCTGTTACCCGCGGCTTCGCCCGCGTTATTTGTGTCTATGACCATTGCGGTCTAGATCGATGATCTCTTAGGCCAAGTCACCATAGATGACCCTCAAAGTCGAACTCAATATCCTCTATTGTTAAAGTCATTAATCATTTTGGTTAGGTATACGAAGTTGTGCTGTTTAAATTTTTGACTCAATACAACAGTTCCTGAAACATTTTTTACAAAGAAAATAAGGTGAATACCTGCGCGAGCGTAGCGAGCGCTATTATTGGGCGACTGAACATTTTTTATGGCTTTTTATAACCCTGACAGTTTAATGACCTAATCATCAAGTCAATATAGATGACTCTTAGGTCGAACTCGATATCGTCTATTGTTAAAGTTATTAAGGGGTAATGCCACTGAAAATTTTTTGAAAAATCGTTTTTTTTTTATTGGCTTAAAAAATAGTTTAAACCCTTTAGAATAAGAAAAAAAAGGTCCCGTGCGAGAACATGTTTTTTTCCGTAGGAAATAGAGGTCGCCGCCAAGCGCGTCAAAACTTGCTCCGAAACGCGAAACTTTAAGGGGTAATGCCACTGTAAATTTTTTGAAAAATCGATTTTTTTTTATTGGCTTAAAAAATAGTTTAAACCCTTTAGAATAAGAAAAAAAAGGTCCCGTGCGAGAACAATTTTTTTTCCGTAGGAAATAGAGGTCGCCGCCAAGCGCGTCAAAACTTGCTCCGAAACGCGAAACTTTAAACGCGTTTTTCTCGAAACACGGTTTTTCAAAATGGCACGCAGCATCACTCGAACAATTTTCATTTTTTTTACTTGAAATTTTTACCAGATGTGAACATTAACATTATCTTGAGAATGTCGATCGGGATTTTCAATAACTTTATTTATTGTTTTTTTATTAACAAAAAACTAGCCGTTTTTTTCGTAAAAAATCATTTTCTTTTTCAAACGCACGCAAAATTTAATAATTAATAAACGCAAAATAATCAATTCAAAATCCACAAAAATTAATACTTTTTAAAATCCGATCGACATTCTCTAGCTATAACCCTCTAGATTAACGGTTTTTTTTTTTGTTCTAGATTCAAAAGTGCAGCAGTGGTGCTGCGTGCCGCGGAGCCCTGCAAGCAAAACATGCCCCGGGAAGATGGCTGTGGAAACGCCATTTTGTTTTTTTTTCGCTGTAAAAAAATTGGATAATAAAGTTTAATGTATGCCCGATAACACCCTTAAAAGTTTTTTTTCAATTACCTTCAAATTCGTGAAAAAACCTTTCTTTTTGGACCATTACAGTGGCATTACCCCTTAATCATTGCTTGGTACTTGGTAAACCTAACCAAGGTTTACCAAGTTTTTCTGTTTAAGTATTTGAGTCAGTCTAATTTATGAGGCTGTTAAAACACGCTATTATACGCTATGTAGCGTTATTACTGCGCAAGCGAAGTGAAAAACTTTTTTATGACTTCTTATGACCCTGAAAGTTTTTATGACCTACTAAGTCAACTGACTACTACTAACTAAAATGACCCTAAGGTTAAACTTGATATCCACTTATTTTAAGGTAAAAAATCATTATGAATATTGAAGGTTGTACTGTTTCAATTTATGACTCGTTTTGATGCATGTGGATATTAAAATACAAAAGTTGCTGAAATGTTTCCTACAAAGTAGATATAACAAATGCTTGCGCGACCGGAGCGAACGCTATTACTGCGCGAGCGTAGCATGCCCTATCACGGCGCAAGCGAAGCGAGCGCGAAAAATTTTTACGATTTTTTATGACCCTGACAGTTTTTATGACCTACTAAGTCAACACCGATGACACAAAGGTTAAACTTGATATCCACTTATATTAAGGTTAATAATTATTATGATTATTGAAGGTTGTACCGTTTCAATTTATGGCCTCGTTTTGATGGATGTGGCTATTAAAATACAAAAATTGCAAAAATATTACCTACAAAGTAGATAAAACAAAGGTTTGCGCGAGCGCAGGGAGCGCTATTAATGTGCGGCCGAAGCGAGCGCGAAAAATGTTTACGACCTTTTATGACCCTGACAGTTTTTATGACCTACTAAGTTAATACTGATGACACAAAGTGTAAACTTGGTATCCACTTATTTTTAGGTTAATAATCATTATGATTATTGAAGGTTGTACTGTTTCAATTTATGGACTCGTTCTGATGCATGTGGCTATTAAAATACAAAAGTTTCTGAAATATTACCTACAAAGTAGATAAAACAAAGATTTGCGCGAGCGCAGGGAGCGCTATCAATGCGCAAGCGAAGTGAGCGCGAAAATTTTTACGTTTTATCACCCTGACAGTTTTTATAACCTACTTAGTCAATACCTATGACACTAAGGTTAAATGTGGCTGTTAAAACACGAATGCTTTTGAAATACTTCCCACAAAGCAGATAAAACACGTTGGGCAAGCAAAGCCATCGCGTAAATTTTGATGACTTTTAATGACCCTGACAGTTTTATGGCCTAATTAAGGCACTTATTAAGTTTAGTCATTATCAATGAACCTAAGCTCAAACTTTTATGAATATGCAAACTCTATGTACAGTTAAAAAAATATATAGGCACCCACACTTAACTGCCGAAAAAAAGTATTATTTGCCCTTTTATGCCCTATTTAATGTCTGTACAAAATTTCATCTGAATTGGTCAAGCCGTTTGGCCGAAAAGAGGCCACACATTTACAAAATTCCATAATAAAAATATAAAAAACCGAAATTTCCACCCAAAAAATAAGTATTCGTTGCCCTTGATGTCTTTTTGACTGTCCGTGTACAACAATTTAGCTTAAATGGTTAACCAGTTTGACCGAGAGTAGGCCACACATTTACAAAGTTCAATTTAAAAATTCTGGACAACTGGACTCGACTGCCAGAAAAAAAAGTATCCTATGTGATTCTATGCAATATGAACTGTAATATGTATAAAATTTCAGTCCAATCGGTCAAGCTGTTTAGCTGATAAGAGGCCACACATTCACAAAATTAAATAAAAAATATCTGGACCCCCTGACTCGACAGCCAGTAAAAAAGTATCCTATATCCTATTCTGCCCTATGACATGTATTCATACAAAATTTCAGGCAAATCGGTCAAGCCGTTTATTCGAGAGGAAGTCTTATATTTACAAAATTCAATTAAAAATATCTGAACCCCCTGACTCGATAGCCAAAAAAAAGTATCCCATATCCTATTCTATCCTATGAACTGTCTTTATACAACATTTCAGGCAAATCGATCAAGCCGCTTATTCCAGAAGAGGTCTTATATTTACAAAATTCAATTATAAATCTCTGGACCTCCTGACTCGATAGCCAAATAAAAAGTATTCTATATCCTTTTCTGCCCTATGTACTGTCTTTATACAACATGTCAGGCAAATCGGTCAAGCCGTTTATTTGAGAAGAGATCTTATATTTACAAAATTCAATTAAACATATTTGGACCCCCTGACTCGATAGCCAGAAAAAAAGTATTCTATATTCTTTTCTGCCTTATGAACTGTCTTTATACAACATTTCAGGCAAATCGGTCAAGCCGTTTATTCGAAAAGAGGTCCTTTAGTTACAAAATTCAATTAAAAATAACTGGACCCCCTGACTCGACAGCCAGAAAAAAAGTATCCTATATCCTATTCCGCCCTATGACATGTATTCATACAAAATTTCCGGGAAATCGGTCAAGCCGTTCATTCGAGAAGAAGTCTTATATTTACAAAATTCAATTAATAATATCTGGACCCCCTAACTCCATAGCCAAAAAAAAATATCCTTTATCCTATTCTGCCTGTTCTATCTTTATACAAAATTTCAGCCAAATCGGTCAAGCCGTTTGACCGTGAAGAAGTCCAAAACAAACAAATAAACAAACTGACTTTCGCATTTATAATATTGGTGTTGATTTACTTAGAAGTACTTGTGTGAAATTTTGAATAAAATGACTATCCAAACTTTGAACCCCCGCTTCATCCCCTTGAAGAGTGAATTTTGAAAAATTTTCTTAGCGGATACTTAAGTTAAAATAACTATCTGCATGCCAAATTTCAGCGCAATCCGAAACAATATTGATTTCAGACTTTGTTACCCCACTTCACCCTTTTAGAGGTGGAATTTCGAAAGAGCCTGAAAAACACGTATTTACTTACTTAAGTACTTGTGTTAAGTTTCAAATATAAAAGACTATCTAATCTTGTTTCTCCATACAAACTTTGAACCCCCGTTTCATCCCCTTCAGGGGTGAATTTTGGAAAATACTTTCTCAGAGGGAACTAGTTTTGTAATAACTATCTGCATACCAAATCTCAGCACAATCCGAAACAATATTGATTTTCACACTTTATTTCACCCTCTTAGGGGTGTAATTAAAAAAAAACCTGAAACACGTATTTACTTATTTTTTTACTGGAGCACTTGTATGAAGTTTCAAATAGAAAATACTATCTAATCTTGTCTCTTCATACAAACTTTGAACCCCCGTTTCATCCTCTTCAGGGGTGAATTTTGGAGAATACTTTCTCAGAGGGCACTAATTTTGTAATAACTATCTGCATACCAAATCTCAGCACAATCCGAAACAATATTGATTTTCACACTTTATTTCACCCTCTTAGGGGTGTAATTAAAAAAAAACCTGAAACACGTATTTACTTATTTTTTTACTGGAGCACTTGTATGAAGTTTCAAATAGAAAATACTATCTAATCTTGTCTCTTCATACAAACTTTGAACCCCCGTTTCATCCTCTTCAGGGGTGAATTTTGGAGAATACTTTCTCAGAGGGCACTTACGTCGTAATAACTATCTGCATGCCAAATTTCAGCGCAATCCAAAACAATATTGATTTTCAGACTTTGTTACCCCATTTCACCCTTTTAGGGGTGGAATTTTGAAAAAACCTAAAACACGTGTTTACTTATTTATGTCCTGAAGCACTTGTGTGAAGTTCCGAATAGAAAAGACTATCTAATAATGTTTCTCCATAGAAACTTTGAACCCCCGTTTCATCCCCTTCAGGGGTGAAATTTGAAAAATCCTTTCTTAGTACACCCCTACGTACTAAGACAAATATAACCTCCAAATTTCAAGTCTCTACGACCAGCGGTTTAGGCTGTGCGTTGTCTGTCAGTGAGTCAGTATGTCAGGACAAAGATTCTTATAGTATTAGATTACGGAGGAGGGGACGAAATTCTGCGAGACGCGAGGTGCCGGAAAGAAAGCTGGTGAGACGTGACCTCCGGAGTTCCAACACACTCTCTATAAAAGAAGCGATCGAGCGAAACCGGGTCAAAAGTTTTTGTTCAGTTTTGCTGGGTCGAAGTCATCCGACGAAGTTGACCACATCTAACGGGAGTGTCGTCGCTTCTAAGCCGGAGATTTTGAGGGAGGTTCAAGACTTCTACAGCCATATACCTCGCAAGCTCACCTCGCCCAACCCCAGTTTGCAGATCCTAGAGCTACTCTTACCCGCCATTATACCGAGGATCTGCCAGAGGTCAGCCTGGACGAAATTGTGATGGCTCTCAAACAACTTAAAAATGAAAAGCCCCCGGAGAGAAATTACAACGGAGCTTTTGAAAGCTGGTGGAACTCCAACGCTTGTACAGTTGCAGCCTTTATTTAATTCCTTCCTCTTTTCGGGGAGAACTCCAAAGGCGTGGAGCAAGAGTGTGGTCATTACGTTCTTTAAAAAAGGAGACAAAACCCTCTTAAATAACTATCTACCCATTTCACTCTTGAGTCACGTCTATAAGTTGTTTTCGAGAGTCATCACAAATCATCTCGCACGTAGACTCGATGTGTTGCAGCCCCCTGAACAGGCTGGGTTTCGAGGAGGATATGGCACTATATACCACATACATACAGTGCAACAGGTTATACAGAAGAACAAAGAGTATAACGAGCCCCGTGCCATAGAAAAGATAATAATACTACGTACAGAACGGACACTCTGTTCCCCCCACTAATTCCGGGCTTCCTCATCCCGCCACCGCTCTGGAGCTGTCGAGGAGCTGCGCTGAGCAAGGACGCCACACGCGTACGACTATAGAACAATTACTACTCACGGAGAGAAGAACATCAACTTCATACATTTATGTTGGGACCAGGGGCCTTATTCAGTATGACCATTTTAAAGTCTTACCGTGCCGTGTTACGTTATCTCCGCGTTATGGTATTCTCTATGCCAATTTCAAGTACGGTAACGCGGTAGGGTAAGGTTATGAGCGCGTTTTGAGATATCGTGACATATGAGGACGTGTAACGCGCGCGTTTTGTATAATTTACCTATCGTGTGGCATACAGAATACAATTTTTCAATAACGTAACGTGGCGTGTTAAGGAACGCGTTATCTCATTGGTCATACTGAATAAGGCCCCAGTAGACACTGGAGGTTCAAATTTACGTAGGTTCTTATTACGTAGGTATATAATAAACACTTAATTATATTAGTATACCTACCTACATATTCGTATTTTAGAATTCATTTTCATAAATGAAACAACGATATATATACTCGTGCGTAAATAACGCTTAATTTGTAAAATATTTAAAAAAGCTTTCACGTTTAAACATTTTTATAACACAGCAATTGGGAACTTGATGTAGGTACGTAGGATTTATATTCTCTTTACTTGATGTCGCTCTAACGTGCGAGCAAGACACACGACATTGTTTCGTACGGCTCTGGCTGGCCGCCTAACACAGAATAAAAATAGTCACTGTGGTGCAGTTTGTTCTATGCAAGTCGACTGGACCTGGAGATGATGGTTTACGAAATAGCGACTAATATTTTTAGTGTTAAAAGCTTTTTGGGTAAGTGTACAAAAAATATTCATACGGTCAGTACGTAGTACGAATGTACAAAGTAACTATTATATAATCTGTGATACGGTGATTACGGGCGACAACCTTAGACATCACGCACACAAATGCACGTATAGAAAAACGACCCGTGTGTAGTGTCTGTGTCGGTGTCACAGTGTCGGTCGTCGGTAAAACGCTAGTTTGTATGGAGATTTAGCGAGTGTCCGGGGTGTGCCCGTGCCTTGCGTTTGTGGACTGTGAGAAAGCTTTTGACTCTCTAGAAACCTGGTCTGTTCTGGATTCTGAGACTCCAGAAGAGAACAACTCCAATCAATTTGGCACCGTTGCAGAGACTGAGCCTCTGCAACGGTGCCAAATTGATTGGCGATACGTCCAAGTACTGAGCGGCCTGTATGATTTTGACCGCGATTATGACCGTCCAGGTACAAAATCAGCAGACTGAACATATCCCCTTACATAGAGGAGTGAGCCAAGAGGACGTTATTTACCCCAAATTCTTCACTAATACTCTGGAGGATATGTTCAAGACGCTAAATTGGAAAGGACGGGGGCATAAATATAAACAGCGAGCACCTCTCACACTTGAGGTTTGCGGACGATATCGTCATCATGGCTGAAACCGTGCAGGACTTGCAATAAATGCTGACCACCCTTGCTGATTCTTCTGCACGCATCGGCCTCCGGATGAACTTGGATAAGACCAAGATCATGTTCAACGAACATGTTGTCCCAGAACCGATTACTCTAAACGGAGTTCTTATCGAAGTTGTTCACGAAAGTCTTGGGCAAATCTTGCAATTGGGTAAAAACAACTTTGAGAATGAAGCTCGCAAGATACAGCTGAGATGGGCAGCATTTGAAAAACTTCGTCGAGTCTTTTCATCGCCCATACCACAAGCCTAAGGACAAAAGTCTTTAACAAGTGCATCCTACCTGTTATTACTTACGGAGCCGAGACGTGGACACCGACAGTGCGACTGGTTCACCAATAGAAAGTTGCTCAGTGAGCTATGGAAAGGTCTATGCTCGGAATATCTCTGAGGGATCGAATTCGAAACGAGGTCATCCGTCAGAGAACCATAGTTATCGACATAGCTCAAAGGATTAGAACCGATAACCGTGGGAGTAGACGTGGTCACAGAATAATTAATAGACGTGGTCTAGAGTGGATACCACGGCGTGGTAAACGGAGTGCAGGGCGCCCTCCAGCTAGGTGGAGCGATGATATACGCAAGCTGGCTGGCAGCGGTTGGAAACAAAGAGATGAAGATCGAGCTCAGTGGCGTGCCATAGGTGAGGGCTATGTCCAGCTTTGGACAGTGGACAATAGGCTGATGATAATGATGATCTATACATTGTTACATTATTGTTTATTACTGTCGTCGTCATCGATTTCATTGATGTGGATTTGTAGATTGTAAAATTGAAAAAACATTTTTTTTTAAATGAAGATCGCGTAAAATTTATTTTTTTACTTTTTTTTATACATTGTCAGAAACACAATTCAAAAGTTTCTATAAAGATTCATTGACTGGCCCTGGATTCCGAGGTATAAACCTTACGGCACTCCACTAATTGTGGAAATGCTAAAATATTTACAGTCTTTTAGGGATAAAATCAATATCAAGCGATAATTTATAAAAACATACAATACAATGACTGACATTTTTTAATAAAGATATTTAAAGATGTACTAGCAGCTTACTGAAGTTAAATCCCCACAAAAATGACTTAGTTACTAAAATTGATGATATTGATGAAAGTACACATCTTTCCATGGATTCCAACAACAATCTCCAAGCCACAATTCATAAGAGTTGTTTTGATGTAATTGACTGACAAATGAAAACACTAGACTATGTGACACAGGATATCCTAGTGCAGGATCTAGGGACCTCATTAATCAATAAGACTAGACATAAGATATATCTTTCAATACCTTGTAAATCTTCTTTGTTTTTTGTATTAAGTAAATAAATAAAATTTTTACAAACAAATGAGTTAACTATGTTGCATTCAATTGTAAAGGGTAATGACTTACCAAATAGTCTTCTTCGCAGTACACTTTTCCGTGAACATTGTAGAATGCCTTGCCTCTTAGGGCCCGTCCACAAGAGCAACAAATGAAGCAGTTGGTGTGATACAGATTGCCCATAGCCTGGCATGCCTGGCCAGCTCCCGTCACACCCGCTCCACATGTGTGGCATATGCCTACAAATGTAATGTTGTTAAATGTTATCATAAACAAGAACAGGCAGTAGAATCTTAACTGGTCCTTATAATACGGGGAATTCCACTTCGAGCATTAGTGTTATTGTTATTTTAAATTAATTAAATCAATATTCTTAGCTATCGCTAAACGCCTCTTATCAGAGGAGGTTCAATTGAGCTCGAGTTTGATTGGGGTTGGTACTTGTTCATGACATCTTTTGTTTCTTTTTATTGGAACCAATTGGACAATGAACACTCGATTCAAAGTGACAATTAACTAGTCCTTATAATACGGGAAATTCCACTTTGAGCATTAGTGTTATTGTTATTTTAAATTAAATAATCAATATTAGATTTAATGCAAGAGTCAATTTGTATATTTGTTTGTCTTTCTGGGACTTCTACACAGACAAACGGCTTTACTGATTTAGCTAAAATGTTGCACAGGGAAAGCCAGTACGTATATATAGTGGCTTTGGACACAGGATGCTTTTTAATGTGGGCGAAGCCACAGTCACAGCTAGTGGCGGCAATAGCCCAATGGATAGAGTGTCGGACTGGCGATCGAGAGGTCGTGAGTTCGATCCCCACCCCACCCATTGCACTATTGACGTGAACCCACTCCAGACACAAGCATATTTAGCTTAGTTTGGAGGTGTTAACAAGAATACTAGTAATGTGCAACCCAATTTGTGAGTAATCTTTATTTAAAAAAAAAGTGTATAATATTTACGGACTAAGACTCGTAGTAGTTTGACCTTACGATAGCTTTATTATTATCCTACACAAGGTACTTTCTGGTTTCACTTAAATATATGATACTCAATAAATCAGTGTATAAAGTATACAAAATTATACCAATGATCATCTCCTAACAACATACAAGACAACACTACCACTCAGATAGACTAGATAAGGTGGTTCTTAGTTTAATAACACAATGTTATGAATGAGAGTATGAATATAAAATTAAACAAGTCTTTTCGTCTGTTTTGTATGTATATTGTAGTGTACATTATTAAGTTTCAGTGAAGTCTTTCAAATGTAAAGGTCTCGTCACACAGCCAGCGGGGCGCGACGGGACGGTAACGCGACGCCGAGCAGTTGTAATGTACTAGATAATACTGAAGACGCCACACAGAGCCGTCCCGCCCGGCGCGACGTTAACTGTCGCGCCACGCTACCGCCGCGCCGAGCGGGAATACAACTCAAACGCGACGGGGCGGGGCGCTAGCGCGGCGGGGCGGGCTGCGGGCGCATCGTTTCGATTTGTATCGTATGGTTTACGTATATAGAGGTCACACTGCCGGCGTGACGTGAACACGTCGCGTCGGGCAGGACGAAACATGGATGTGATTTTGTATTTTTATACAAATATGGATGTAGAAAAATTAATTGAATGTTTTCGTGCTCATGTATGTTTGTACGATTTGAGCCACAAGCAGTATAAGAACACTATACTAAAAATGCGCTTTGGGAATCTATAGGACGAGAGTTAGATCCTGCTTGTTGCAGCAGGACGGGACGTGATCGCGCCCGCAGTGTGACTGCTGCCGCCAAGCCGGCATCGCGTCACTGTCCCGTCCCGCCACTTGATAATGATAACTTCAATATTAAAAGTAAATAATATGTTTTGCTTACCAAAGTATTCTCCTTCTTCATCTTGTCTTTCCATCTCTTCCTCGAGCTGTCTAGTAAGCTCTTCAATCTTTCTCTGAGCTTCGCTGGGTCCGGCCGGACGTGGAGGTGTGATGCTGTATGGCAACAGGCTCTTGCCCCGGCCGCCCGAGCCACGCGACCCACTTGACAGTTGCGACACGGAGCTCGGCGTCGGGCTTGGAGTTGGAGATTGAGCTGGAGAGCTCAATGATGTCAATCCGGAAACTAGGCTCCTTGAACCCATTGATTCAGAAGCCAAAGATGTGTTATCTCGTTGGCTAGCCGCTGCCAGTGCTGCCACAGATGTCCCTCCAGTCATACACACATAATCAGAACCATTAGTATCCTCTACAATGTGCATTCTATTCCCCATAGGCTTAGCATTATATGCTCCATTTGATATTGATGGCTTATCTTTGCTGGCATTGTTGGCAATATTTGGTTTGGGATGAAAGAATTTAGGACTGGATGTGGCTGTTTGGACCTCAGTGGCGAGATTGGCTTTTGGTCTCTGAGCACTCGGTGCTATTGAAGCATAGATGGCTGTCGAGGGAATCGAAACTACCTTGTCATCTTTCTTCAACATTGCACTCACATCGGTATACTTAGGAGGAGCAGACTTCATGATTGTGTAATCCCCGGTTGAATTATCCTGAGCAGGGGTGTAAGGAGGTGGGGGTGGAGCTTTATCTATCTTTCCTTTGTTGTTTATTAGCTGAGACATGTTCCTACTCATGCCTGTGTTGGGTACCTGGGGTCCGGGCACAGACCCCGTCTGAATAAAGTGTGGGTCGGGGTTTTGCTGCAGTTTGTACTCGTTTTTCTTGTCGTTATCGGAGCACAGCATGTTCTCATACAAGAGAGGGTTTTGTTTTGGCTTGGAGTTGACGGGGACCTGTGGCTGCGCCTTGCTGTAGCGCGTATCGTAGTAGCCGTCAGCGACGGGCGGCGGCGCGGCGGCGGCTTGGTATATCTGGTGGTAGTACGGTAGCTGCGGTTCGCGCGGCTCGCCGTAGTACTCCACGTTCTCGTAGACGGGCGGCGAGTACGGGTGCGCGTGCGGGTTTGCAGGGATCTCGTACAGGTCGTCCGTCTGGTAGCTGAGTGACCTCTGCGATATCGAATCGATGGATCGAGTTGGGCTGCCCGCCAGCGCCGCCGTGTTTATATCCCTCTTGTTGATGGATGCGATCGTTTCCACCCGTTTGGGCGTAGCGAACTTGGACGCCGCTATCACGTTCGATCGTTCATAAAAACTGTAATCTTGCCGATTATTTTGGGTGTTGTCCAGAACGAAGCTCTCTATAGCGCCCACTGGACGGGTCTTGGTGAGTGTGTTCGTATTCGAAGCTGAGGCGCCGTGCGCTTGCTCAGTACCATCCTCTACTTTGTTTGATATTTTCAAATCTTGCAGACCGAGTATG
Source organism: Cabera pusaria (assembly GCA_954871355.1). Lineage (NCBI taxonomy): Eukaryota > Metazoa > Arthropoda > Insecta > Lepidoptera > Geometridae > Cabera > Cabera pusaria. The sequence goes on from OX940887.1 coordinate 22,655,797, forward strand.
CAGCGCTGATCCTCCGAGTTACTTCGCCGTGAATCCATACTGTATACTTCTTGTTTAAATGGTCCTTACTTAATTTTTATCACAAAAGAAGACACAAATGAATCATCTCAAAAATCTTGAACCTGAAACAAATTGTTGAACTCAGAACTTTCCGTATACATAAAGAACTCCACAGATTACTTTATGTGAAGTACTCTGATATATAGTGATTCCGTACTCTGTGGTACTCTGTGCACAGAACTCCACACAGAACTTTGAGTCGGATTTTATAGGATAGGAAACAACAAAAGTCAAACTTTTTTTTTTTTTTAATTATTTGTTATAGTCCAGCGTTTGACCACTATCTCACCTGATGTTAAGTGACGATGTGGTCGACGATGTAGCACGCTTGGCTAGAAGATACCTATTCACTCGCGACTTGAAGACCCCTAGATGGTACCTTTCCGGAAACACAGACTCAGGCAAGGAGTTCCAATCCCTGGCGGTACGTATGATGAATGTGGAAGCAAATCGCTTCGTTCGGATTGATGGTATATCCACCATGTAGCGGTGGCGTGTATCAGTACGTCTGGTTGTGCGATTGAAAAAACGTGATGGGGGAATAAGTTCGTGCAGTTGGGAGGCACACTCTCCGAAATGTATCCGATAAAAAACCGATAAGCAGGCAACTCTGCGGCGATGCTCTAAGCTTTGGAGTCTTCTGCTAATGAGCTCGTCATTGTTGATTAGCCTCTTAGCTCTTCGCTCAATTGCCTCCAACGCCTCTAGTTGGTATTTAGCCGAACCGTCCCAGAGGTGAGAACAGTACTCCATACATGATCGGACTTGTGCTTGATAAAGATTGAGCATCTGTCCAGGTGTGAAGTACTGCCTCACTTTCGCTAGAACACCAAGCTTTTTGGAGGCTACTTGTGCTTTTGATTCGATATACGAACCAAAATTCAACGTTGGAGTAAAGGAAATGCCAAGGAGCTCAAGATGGTTAGTTAACGGCATGGATACATTTCGGAAAGTAGGAGGAACTGACTCCGTTTTGCGGAGAAAAGACACGCCTGGGTCTTAGTCACATTGAAACTGACCAGATTGGCTTCGCCCCATTCGGAGACTGCTTTCAGAGACAGATTCAAGCGCTCGACCATCGCCTCACCGAAGACACTGGATATCTGCACCACTGGTGCGTGCTCGAGATATGTAGCTCTCTACAACAGTGCTATCGTCTGCGTACCCAAATATACCGGGCTTCAGGAGATCGTTAATATGTAGCAGAATAAGTGTTGCAGAGAGTACCGATCCTTGAGGAACCCCGGCATTGATTGCCAAAAGGTCGGACGAGCAGCCTTCAACGACTACTCGAATTGACCGGTTCCTTAAAAAATCCGATATCCATACACAGAGACCTGTGGGCAGTCCATACGATGGAAACTTGCTTAGTAAGCTGTCGTGCCAAACCCCATCAAAGGCTTTCGAGATATCGAGAGAGACAGCAATGGCTTCTCTGTGCTTCTCGATGGTCTCACTCCAGATGTGCGTGGCATACGCTAGAAGATACCCAGTGGATCGATTTCGGCGAAATCCGTATTGTCGGTCGCTGAGGAGGTCGTTCGCTTCTAGGTATGCAGGAGCCTGTTGTTCAGTACACGTTCCATAGTCTTGCAGAGTATGGACGTGACCGAGATTAGCCTGTAGTTGACAGGGTCAGCACGACTGCCTTTTTTGGGCACGGGCTGCACGTTAGCTTGCTTCCACGAGTTTGGTACTCGTCCAGTTGTCATCGATAGACGAAAGAGGCGTGTTAGTACAGGAGCGAGTCAGGTTTTCAGTACTATGGCTGGAATTCCATCAGGACCACTGGCTTTGTTCACGTCAAGATTCTGAAAAGTTTTATGGACCTCCGTCTGAGGTCTTGAGTATTTCGGACATATGTGTCTCGCATCCCGGTAGACTGGATGGTACAGCGCCAGCAGAATCTAAATGCGAATTTTCTGCAAAAAGAGTAGCAAACAAGTTTGCCTTCTCTTTAGCAGTGTGCGCCAGGGTTCCGTCGGGTTTCACCCGTGGAGGAAGTGAAGAGCGGCAGAAGTTCGATTCAACTTGTTTAGCCAGGGACCAAAATGGTTTACTCCCAGCTGGGTGCGCCAAAGTCAAAACCACAGATTACTTTATGAGTCAAAGAGTCAAAACATTTTCACCAATTTCAACCAACGTTCAACTTAAGCCACAGATATGGGTGAACTTTAGCCAGGCTTTCCCACAGACAGGGCCCCGCCCTAGACTATGGGAATGACATTTTTGCGGAAACATAAATGCCATTCCATACATTTTGAACTTGCGTTAGCGTGAATGGAAACAGGAAATTGGATTCTGTCTAGGGGCCCAGTAAAAGTAAGTAGTAGAGATGGCCTTCCAGTCCCTCAGGCAAGCACGGGCAGGCAGTCAGGTCAGGCCATTGACGTATAAAAAACGACACGAAATAGGTATTTCGTGTCTTTTGTAGGTACAAAAAATGGTCCATTGCTAAGATTGTGTCATTCAAGTTCATTAATGGACCAATAGAGAATCAATGGCAGCCATTTTAAATTCCATTATGACGTTTAGGTATGAACCTCTTATTTAAGTTATTTTCATACAGGAAATGTATCGCGGCGCCTCTGTGTTAAATGTATTTCCTATCCTACCTCCATGGGTCAGGCTCACTTATTTTTAGGGTCCCGTACCTCAAAAGGTAAAAAAAGGAACCCTTATTCTTATAAGTCCGTCTGTCTGCCTGTCTGTGTGTCTTTCTGTCCGTCTGTCTGCCTGTCCGTGTGTCACCACCGATTTTCTCAGGAACGGGTGGACCTAGCAGGTTGAAATTTGTACCAGATACTGAGGTCTATAGTCCCTATTAGGTGTATAAAAATCAAGGTGCTCAATCAACACGATAAAAAGATATGGATGTGCACTCATACTATTTAGAGGGCTAGCTTAATTGGTAACAACAAACGTGGGTACGGGAGCCTCGGTGGGCGAGTCCAGCTCGACTTGGCTGGTTTTTTTTGTTTCATGGCTCCAGCTCCACACAATTAGGATTAGTATATTTAGCATGTGAAAATGTATCACAGACTAAGTAGAGATGCTATGCATAAGGCCGGTTTTAGTGCTCGACCAACAGTCGGTGCGTACCTCAGTCGCGCTTGTCATTTGTATTGTATGAAAATTAACAAGCCATAACAGTGCTTGACCGACCGTACACACGCGTATATTGCTACGCATTGCGTACGAGGACCGTCGGTTAAGCGTGTCCGCATGCGAGCCGTCGGTGGACCGACATGCTATGGAGACATATAAACGCAACGCGTTCAGTGCTATATCGTTGTCTGCAAATAGTGAAATTACCTAAAATAAAAACCGGCCAAGTCGAGTAGAACTCGCCCACCAAGGCTTCCGTACCAACGTTGATATGTACCAATTAAGCTAGACCTCTAAATTGTATCAGCGCTCATATAACTCTGAGGTTTACCTTATTTGGCGTAAACTATGTATGTATGGGGGGCACCCTTTAATTTTCAACTTTGATTTTTTTGGATTTTTTCCTTAATTTGTGCTGTAAGACCTTGCTTCTTGCCTTTTTTCATGATTCAAGGTCAACGGGAAGTATCCTATAGGTTTTCGACCCAAAACCTATAGGGTACTTCCGGTTGACCTAGAATTGTCAATTTTGGTTAAAAGCAAGGTCTTACAGCACAAGTAAAGGAAAGGTTCCGAAAATTAAAAAAATTGAAAATTAAGGTATATTTTGGTACTAAAAAGTTTTCACGAAAATCTAAATTTGCCCATTACATTTTATTGTGTTGACTCAAGACCTTAATTTTTAGGGACCAGTATATATATATTATAGGACTAGTATATAGTTATTCCCAGTAGGGACTATAAATTTCAGTATCAGGTATAAATTTCAACTTGCTAGGTCCACCTGTTCCTGAGAAAATCAGTGGTGACACATTGACAGACAGACGGATAGACAGACGGACAGACAGACAGACAGACGGACAAGAAATTGTTCTTATAAGGGTTTCTTATTTTACCTTTTGAGGTACGGAACCCTAAAAAGAGGTGGATACCTAAACGTCATAATGGCACCTAAAATTGCTGGCATAGATCGTCCATTGTTCCATTGCTAGCGGTTGTCTGGATGAGATCGCTATTTAGCGATAAGACCGCCGTTTGTACTGTGTCTTTTGTATTATTCTTTGTATCTTGTTTCGTGTTTTTGTGTGCAATAAAGTGTTATCATTCATTCATTGTTAGGAATGTAGCATTCAAGGTCATCAATGGACAATCAATGGCAGCCTATGTGCCATTATGACGTTTAGGTATGCACCTTTTTAGGGTTCCGTAGCCGAATGGCAAAAAACGGAACCCTTATAGATTCGTCATGTCTGTCAGTCCGTCCGTATGTCACAGCCATTTTATTCCGAAACTGTTAGGACTACAGAATTGAAACTTAGTAGGTAGACGCATTCTGTGAACCGCTTTCCGATTTTTATACAAAAATAAAAATATAAAAGTTTAAGGGTGCTATTATAAAATAGGTAAATGCTATTATAAAATAGGTGATTTTTTAAATGACAAACTATGACAAGCTTGATGACTTAATTGAATTTACTGTGACTATTTTAATATAATATTATGCCTGTATAATTTTTTAATTTGTTTTTTTTTTTATTTGTAGTTTTGTAATAATCAATAATGGATTCTGTTTTCAAATGTATTGTTAAAAAAAAGGGTTGTTGTATTATTATATATCTAAAAAAGTGCGAATTATAATAATTATTTTATTATCTGTAATTCAATATTATTTGTACGCCTTCATAGGCAAAACATGAATGTACATTATTATATTTTACCAAATTGCATACATAATACTTTTGTATGCATACTCATGTTTTTGGACAAATAAATTATCTTTATCTTTATCTTTAAAAGGGAATCCCATACATGGAACTGAAACAAAAAAAAAATTTCTTCAAACCCATACGTGTGGGGTGTCTATGGATAGGTCTTCCAAAATTATTTTGAGGTTCCTAAAATATTTTTTTCTCAAAGTCAATCATTTGAAAGATAGGCGCGTCTAAAGTGATAAAATGTGTCCCCCCCCCCCCCTCTAACTTCTAAAATATGGGAGTGAAAAATCTTAATAAAATATATGCTGTAGATCTCAATAAAAACTAACAACGAAAATTGGTTTGAACGAGATACAGTCAGCAGTTTTAGAGATATGGCGACCGCAAAGATATCTTTTTTTTCATACAAACACTATGAAAAACAAAGTTAATTTTGCAGTCGCGAAAAATCATAGTTATACATGGAATACTTAATTGTGTTACGGAACCCTATGAGTGCGAGTCCGACTTGCACTTGGCCAGTTTATTTTTTCGAAGTCATTTTCATGCAGGCAAATGTATTAGTAGTATTTATAGCAGTAGTATTTATACGTATCTCCTTAGTAATCTGTGATGATAATGACTTAACTTAGCCGGACTAATACAGTATACAGTTATTTGTGACTTAACCTGTGTGACGTGATCATTATGATACATAGAGTATTATATACATATTTATTATGATCGTTTTATTTATTCTAATCAAAATGAAATTATGAGCATCCCAACAAAATGACAAACTTATTGTCTCAAAAATTAAAATATAAAGCAAAAAAAAAAATTATATTATATTGTGAGTTCGATCCCCACCCCACCCATTGCACTATTAACGTGAACCCACTCCAGACACATGCATATTTAGCTTAGTTGGAGGGGTTAACAAGAATACTAGTAATGTGCAACGCACATTGCGAGTAATCTTTATAAAAAAAAGGGAAATTAAAAGTTAAATTATATTTTAATATATTTAGATTTACCAAAAATCGATTAATATTACTATAAACATCGATATTAAAGTTCGATTATAATAAAATAAGAATCGATTTAAATAAAAATCGATTATATTTTAACATCCCTAGCGCAGCATCTCTCTCTACTTAGTCTGTGATTGATTTGATTTGATTCATTATGAACTTTCTCTATGGATTTGATTCATTCATTTGATTGATTTCTGTTAAGGCCGGCTCCACACGTTGGTCCCAACGCTCGTACCAACGTTGGACTGCACATTCGGTGAGGCGTACACACGATGGCTAATAAACTAGTTGTGTCCCGTCAGGGCCAATGTGAACATGTCCAATACAGAAATTAAATAAAATTAAATTATTGGATGTGCTTGATAAAGTTCAATAAATTCTATGACTTTTTCATTTGTCCATGCCGGTGGCGATTTTTTGGATGAGGAAGCCATTCTCGCTCGACGTACGCACTCGCTGCGTGTTGCAACAGAACTGAGCAAAGCGCCAACGTGTGGACAGATTGCGAGCGTTGGCGCAGATTCCTTTGATGAAACCGACACGAGCCGGCCAACTACCAACGCTCGCCCCAACGTTGGGACCAATGCCATTTTCTAGATCCACACGTTGGACGAGTAGCGTTGGGGCCTATTTTGGGGCAAACGTGTGGAGCCAGCGTAAAAAGTTCTCTGCAAAGAGTAACATAATATATACTGACTGTACCCTGTGCCGTGAGTAATAGTGTTCTGTGACTCTGTGTGTCACAGACTACAGAGGGGGGTCTGTCTGTCTGTACTCTGTGTGGAATGTGGATTGATGAATGAAGTGAATCACATATAGTAATCTGTGAAGTGAATACGTGAGTTTCCCGTATATATCAGGGGGGTGACAGCCTGTCAATTGAATAGCTTAAAGGGCGCTAGTGTCGATTGAATGCCGACCACAGTCTTACTAATATAATGATCTGCAATACACTTACCCCTCTCAATTCATTTAACTGTGAAGAGGATAATGGCAAAATGTTACATTATTGAAATTTTCTATTTGAAAACAATACCAGCGATAAAGAAAATATATATAATGAGGATCAGTACATTTATAGCAAATGTCCCTGTCGCGAAAAGTTAATGTACGCGGATGCGTGTGTCGTCACTGTGAGGGTTCGCCGCCACTTGCCAGATTTTTTGTTTATGTATGAACTCGCATAACTTTTTACAGAGTTGTCCGATTTTGATAATTATTTTTTATATTGACTAGGGTATACCCCAAAATTGGTCCTATAAAAATAAGGAAAAAACAAGAAGCATCTCTCAAACAAAATAAAATTACAAATTGGTTTAGATTTGGCGGAGAACCTCCTCCTTTTTGTGAAGTCGGTAAAAAATACTATCAGTTGAACAATTATTATTGTATTCCTGATTGTCTGTGATGTAGATTTTAAGATACCTAATTATAGTTAAATTGACAAAAATATAGGCTTGGGCTTACTATATCCGACAGAGGAGTGGATATATCGTATATCATTCCATATAAAGATATATATCCGCTTAGTATATCCGCTTAATATATCCGCTTAGTATAACTGCTTTGTATGTCCGGTATACCCATGTGAGTTGTGTTTCAGACATTGCAGAGAAACTCACTTAATAGGACAAATTATATCCCTTAGTATTAGTATATCCCATATCCAAAATTAAGCGTATCTGTTGTGTTTTGAACTTGCATTGTTTTTGTACCTGTTGTTAGTGATGATGTGATCTAAAATAATGATATAGCACGGTTGCCTAGAAAATACCTATTCAATTGCGGCTTGACTTTTTAACTGACTTTCCAAAAATCTGTTTCATCAAGATATACCAGATATATGGGATATATTAAGATTTGGCATGTGGAATGAAGGATATATATCCGCTTAGGGATATATATCCGAAGATATAGATGTGTCCGGAGTTACCCAAGCCTACAAAAATATGATCACATGAATAATGATTATTGTATATAGTTCCTGATTATTGGTGATGTAGATTTTAAGATACCTAATTATAGTTAAATTGACAAAAATATGATCACATGAATAATTATTACTATATATAGTTCCTGATTATCTGTGATGTAGATTTTAAGATACCTAGTTTTAGTTTAAATGACGATAAATACTATAACATGGACAATTATTACTGTATACTATAAAGGTTCCAAATGTCTGTGATTTAGATTTTAAGATACGAGTTTTAGTATAGTTTTTACTATACTATAACGCAATGATGTTATTTCACACGGTTTTATGACGCAGACTTTCAAAAATCAAATATTTAACATTTGCAATAATGATATAGTAAAACTATTTATTATCAACATCGAAGTTGTTAACGGTCCCCGACGTTAGGCGTCCATTACACGGGCGGTAATCCGTCATTCAAAACCAAAAGTCATGACTGATGGTTGCTTATGCAGCAAATCAAAGTATGTAAATAAAGGTCAAGTCACTCTCAGTCACCCCATTACACGATCAGTCATCCATCAGTCACAGCTGTGACTGACAACAAAACCTATCGTTTAATGGACGCCTTATCTTCAATTTAAGGAGAATGTCTGTAATACATACCAATTTGAGATGGAGAGCCATATAAAATGTCACAATCGGGTAAAATATTACCCGATTGTGACATTTACATACACAGATACAGTATATAATTTTTACATATTGTTTTTACCATATTACATGTTTACCTTTAGTTTTACCTAAATCGAAAATGCTCATTTTATTTCACGAATATGGCACATTGGCTTATGATTTCGGAATTGTTTTTGTGCTTATTGTATTTTGTGCTTATATGCTTGTTTTGTTGCATTAGAACAGGGGATTTGACAATGTTTCTTGAAGTGTTACACAGTTTATATTTTTGTACATTGTCTTACACAATCCAAAATTTCATCGTACCGACGGGACTCGAACCCAATACATGAATTATTGGCGTACTGTTGTGTATTTCAGTCAAATTATTATTAATATACAGTGATTGGTACATCTTTGCTAAATTGAATTGACCATAATGAAGAAAGTTAAAAAACTATAACAACCGACTTCCATGCCCCGCGACTCAATTTCAGGAGCAAGTTATCGTCATATCTCTGGAGATACTTATCAGATCTCAATGGAATTTACAATGAGACCACCTCGAAAACGTACCCTACGTATTAAAATTATATACGGTCGAATTGAGAAATCTCCTTTTTTTGAAGTCGGTTAAAAAGATAATCATTCGTATCGGTTTACAATGGACGGAGTAACTGCGTAACATACATACAAAAACAAAATACAGACGAATTAAGAACCTCCTTTTTTTTAGAAGTCGGTTGAGAAGGAGATGTCATTTGCTACCTCTAGATTTTTTAGACCTCTAAACCTGTAGATTTGTCACTCCTATACTTCAAAAATTAGAGGGGGGGGACCCACGTTTTACCACTTTAGAAGTGTCTATCTTTCAAATGATTGAAATGATTTAAAAGACCTATCTATAGCACGTCTAGGTTTGATAAAATCATTTTTAGGGTTCCGTTTCTCAAAAGGTAAAAAAGGTACCCTTATGTGATCACTTTTTCTCAGTCTGTCTGTCTGTCCGTTTTTTGTTTTAGTTCTACGTATGGGGAGCTCCCTCTTAATCTTTTTTTTTTTTTTATTTTTGTAACAAAATCGGTTCACAGAATACTCCTACGTACCAAGTGTCAACTGTGTCGTCCTAAAAGTTCCGGAAAGTGGCTGTGACATACGGACGGACCGACAGACAGACATGACGAATCTATTAGGGTTCCGTTTTTTGCCATTCGGCTACGGAACCCTAAAAACCACGTGGCCTAGATTTTTTTACTGGAGCTGAGGAGGAAGCAAATAACATCTCCTTTCGGTCAATTCAAATTGGCAAACTATGTACCAAACATCCTTTATGTCTATCAGCCAAAACAACTTAGAACTTGGTTTTTTGCAATTTAGCGAAAACCTTACATCCAACATAGTGCTCTCACCACCGATTGCTAAGATATGTTTAGGTGTATGATTATTTTACTTTAATTTTTTAATTTAACTGTATTTCGAGCAATGTAAGTGCCCGTAGGTTAACAAAATACTAATAATTTTATAGCAATCGTAAATAAAACAATAAAAATATGGTATTGTATTTATTTATTTCTTGTCCAACAAAAACCATGCCTACAGACGTTTATCGACAATTACAACACTAATTATCGATATCGATACAGTGCAGTAGGATTCACTATCCAGGTATACATGTATATGTATGTATATATACATATGTTTTTTGGCAAATGGCACAATGCACTATATTTGCAAAGCCTATAAATAGAAAAAAAAACGTGTTAACGTCTTCATATATTGGCTATCCTGTGATCAAAAGCTATATGTGTAGTTACAGTGCCTCAAGTATAACTTGGCGGTGGTGGTTTTTGGAACTAATTCTTTTAATTGAAACTGTGAGTTTGACGTTTGAGAGATTACGGCGACATTATTGTTGATAAATCTGCTACATTAAAATAGTTCAATAATGCCAAAAGTAATTAAAAGTGGTTTAAGAGAAACTGTTATCAAAGTACAAAGTAAAAGCACAGTGGCGCACAGGCACGCCAAGTTATACTTGCTTGTCTGTATATGGGGTGAAATTTTGTATGATTAGAATTTCGTTCATTCATGTCCGATCATGTAAATCATGTTCACTGTCGCATCTGTCTCTGACACATAAAGTAATCTGTGGTATATATTACTTTACTTTACTCTATGACGTGAGTTTTATCCAAAGAGTAACATAATATATGTTTTATCGAAAATATCGAAAAAATAAAACGCTCTTCTCTTAGATAGAAAATCAAATAGTGAGGAAAGCGAAAGACTTTTCGCCTAAAAAATGTATGACACGGAAGATGACCAGTATGAGGAAGAAGACGTTGAAGAAATATCATCGGAGCTATGGCAAGAAGCTTGTTGGATCGTCATCAACGCTTATTTTGACGAAAAAGGTTTGGTGCGGCAGCAACTGGACAGTTTCGATGAGTTTATCCAGATGTCTGTTCAGCGTATAGTAGAGGACTCGCCGCCCATAGAACTGCAAGCTGAAGCGCAACACGCATCCGGCGAAATAGAAAACCCCCCAAAGTATCTCTTGAAATTTGATCAAATATACTTATCAAAACCTACTCACTGGGAAAAGGACGGAGCCCCGTCACCTATGATGCCAAACGAGGCCCGTCTTCGTAATCTGACATATTCAGCGCCACTGTATGTGGACATAACCAAAACGATCGTAAAAGAGAATGATGATCCAGTCGAAACCCAGCATCAAAAGACATTTATTGGCAAAATACCTATCATGTTGAGGTCTACTTACTGTCTTCTCAGCAACTTGACTGATAGAGATTTGTCTGAATTGAATGAGTGTCCTCTTGACCCAGGTGGCTATTTTATAATTAACGGCTCAGAAAAAGTTCTGATTGCTCAGGAAAAGATGGCAACAAACACTGTATATGTGTTCAGCATGAAAGATGGCAAGTTTGCATACAAAACTGAAATTCGGTCGTGTTTAGAGCACAGCTCAAGACCTACATCGACTCTGTGGGTCAACATGATGGCAAGAGGTGGACAAAGTATTAAAAAATCTGCTATTGGTCAAAGGATCATTGCTATTGTGCCTTACATCAAACAAGAAATACCCATCATGATAGTTTTTAGAGCTCTAGGGTTTGTGGCTGATCGAGATATTCTAGAGCACATCATATATGATTTTGATGACCCTGAAATGATGGAAATGGTAAAACCCTCTCTTGACGAAGCTTTTGTGATTCAAGAACAGTATGTAGCTCTCAACTTCATCGGTGCTCGCGGAGCAAGGCCTGGTGTTACCAAAGACAAGCGTATCAAATATGCTAAGGAAATATTACAGAAAGAAATGTTGCCACATGTGGGAGTCTCAGACTTTTGTGAAACTAAGAAAGCCTACTTTTTGGGATACATGGTGCACAGACTGCTCCTGGCTGCGTTGGGGCGCCGTGAATTGGATGACAGAGATCACTATGGTAACAAAAGATTGGATTTGGCCGGACCCTTGTTGGCCTTTTTGTTCAGAGGCCTGTTCAAGAATTTACTGAAAGAAGTCAGAATGTATGCCCAAAAATTCATTGACAGAGGAAAAGATTTCAATCTTGAACTTGCTATTAAAACCAAGATTATCACTGATGGACTCCGATACTCCCTCGCCACTGGTAACTGGGGAGACCAAAAGAAAGCTCATCAAGCCCGGGCTGGTGTGTCTCAGGTGTTAAACCGATTGACATTTGCTTCTACATTGTCACATTTGCGCCGTGTCAATTCTCCCATTGGTAGAGATGGCAAGCTGGCTAAACCCCGTCAGCTACATAATACTCTGTGGGGTATGATTTGTCCAGCAGAGACTCCTGAAGGAGCTGCTGTTGGCTTGGTCAAGAATTTAGCCCTGATGGCTTATATCTCAGTAGGAAGTCAACCATCTCCAATCTTAGAGTTCTTGGAGGAGTGGTCTATGGAGAACTTGGAGGAAATTGCACCATCGGCTATAGCTGATGCCACAAAGATATTTGTAAATGGCTGTTGGGTTGGCATTCATAGAGACCCTGAACAGTTGATGTCCACTCTGAGAAAGTTGAGACGGCAAATGGACATCATTGTATCTGAAGTGAGCATGATTCGTGACATCAGAGACAGGGAAATTAGAATTTACACTGATGCTGGCCGAATTTGTCGACCTTTGCTGATTGTAGAAAATGGTACACTTCTCTTGAAAAAGAAACATATTGACAATCTTAAAGAAAGAGATTATAATAACTATGGTTGGCAAAATCTAGTTGCGAGTGGTGTAGTGGAATACATTGACACACTTGAAGAAGAAACTGTAATGATTGCCATGAGCCCTGATGATCTGGCACAATTGAAAGAGTATGCATATTGTACAACATATACCCATTGTGAGATTCATCCTGCTATGATTCTGGGTGTTTGTGCATCCATTATCCCATTCCCTGATCACAATCAGAGCCCTAGGAATACTTACCAAAGTGCTATGGGCAAACAAGCCATGGGAGTCTATATCACTAACTTCCATGTGAGAATGGACACCCTAGCTCATGTCCTGTACTATCCTCATAAACCTTTGGTTACAACACGCTCCATGGAATATCTGCGTTTCAGAGAACTGCCTGCTGGTATCAATTCAATTGTTGCCATTCTGTGCTACACTGGATACAACCAGGAAGACAGTGTCATCCTAAATGCTTCTGCTGTAGAAAGAGGATTCTTTAGATCTGTGTTCTACCGATCTTATAAAGATTCAGAGTCCAAGCGTATTGGAGACCAAGAAGAACAGTTCGAGAAACCAACTAGACAAACTTGTCAAGGAATGAGAAATGCTTTGTACGACAAATTGGATGATGATGGCATTATAGCGCCAGGTATCCGTGTCTCCGGTGATGATGTTGTAATTGGCAAAACGATAACTCTGCCAGAAAATGATGATGAATTGGAAGGCACTACCAAGCGCTACACTAAGAGAGATGCATCAACTTTCCTGCGTAACAGTGAGACTGGTATTGTAGACCAGGTAATGTTGACCTTGAATAGTGAAGGATACAAGTTCTGCAAAATCCGTGTAAGATCTGTGCGAATACCGCAAATCGGCGACAAGTTTGCGTCACGTCACGGACAGAAGGGTACATGCGGTATACAGTATCGCCAGGAAGATATGCCATTCACATGCGAGGGTCTCACTCCCGATATCATCATCAATCCCCATGCCATCCCCTCTCGTATGACAATTGGTCACTTGATCGAGTGCATTCAGGGCAAAGTGTCATCTAATAAAGGAGAGATCGGTGACGCGACTCCTTTCAATGATGCTGTGAATGTGCAGAAAATTTCATCTCTCTTGCAAGAATATGGGTATCATCTCCGTGGTAATGAAGTGATGTACAATGGACACACTGGGCGCAAGATTAATGCTCAAGTTTTCTTGGGACCAACATACTATCAGCGTCTTAAGCATATGGTAGATGACAAGATTCACTCTAGAGCTAGAGGGCCGGTGCAGATTCTCGTGAGACAGCCTATGGAAGGCAGAGCCAGGGACGGAGGTCTGCGTTTTGGCGAGATGGAGCGTGATTGTCAAATCGCTCACGGTGCCGCGCAGTTCTTACGGGAGCGTCTGTTCGAAGTATCCGATCCTTACCGCATTCATGTATGCAACTTTTGCGGGCTGATAGCCATTGCAAACTTGCGTAACAACACGTTTGAATGCAAGGGCTGCAAGAATAAAACTCAGATATCTCAAATACGTTTGCCGTACGCGGCTAAACTGCTCTTCCAAGAACTCATGTCCATGAACATCGCTCCGCGATTGATGGTTATTTAAGTCTGAAAATGACATACTTTCGACAATGGTAACATTTTACATCTTTTTACAGCACACCCATAGATAGCGTCTAAACAGAGATGGATAAGTTGACTACCCTAATCTTGCAAAATATGTATTAGACATCTCAATCCCAGAAATGTTTGTGAATTACCCTTAAGTCCATTTTCTATTACCTATTATGTAAGTGGATGTTTATGATGTGGATTTTATGTACTTGTTTAGATATTAAATAAAATATTTAAATAATATTTAAATCTTTTATTATCACAAATTGACAACATTAAATGCAGCTTATAATAACAACAATCACAATATAAAAATGTAGACTGGTATTATGAAATCAAAAGAAACAGGCTGTCAATAAATGGGCACATTGAATATGTCACTGAAAAGTGATTTCTGATATCAGTAGAGAAAAGTGCTTAGGATCGATTGACCGAATCATTTTAGTTAGAATAAGCCAAAGACGATATACCTACTCCATTATTGAAACTTCAGGGACCAAATACATCAAACATATTACAAAACTTTGTATCTACAATACTTAGTTACAAACATGAACTATTATATAATATTGGAAGTACAATTTTTTTTTTAACTAATGATGCTCTGGAGGCTGGACCTCACGACAGGGTGATAATGGTTCATCAGGAATCAAAGTTCGCAACTACATTTATAAATCTCGTGCTGGGCATCATGCTCACGATGTTCTATTAGAAAAACTACATTCAAATTTATTTGATTTGACCCACTCACATATTTTAACAAATATCAGAAATCATTGCACCAATGACATTCTAACCAATGTATAATAACAAATAAATACCCAAAAATTTCATTTTATTCAATTATATACACAACAAAAGAGATTGCACAAGCCACATAAAAAATAATATTTTATTAAATAAAAACAACATGGTTATAATAACATTTTGCGAACGCTGATAATATGTAAATACAATTATTTATATTATATTTATTATCTACAAATGTATAAAAACAAACTTCATTTTACAAGATACAATAAATTATTATTTTGCACAAATTGATTTTATAGACATTATTAAAGGTGGTTTCATTAAAATGCTTAAAAGAGCTTAAGAAAGAGAGCAGAACTTCCAAGGAATGCCTTATAAAATTAAGTACCTAAAATGTGTGCTATATATGCCTATCAAGTATATAAAGTAAAAATATAAAGTGCAAAATGCAACTTTGCCCTACCATTCATATATAAATGATTTAAATTTCGTTTAAAATACCATTTTACTAAAATTTATTTATAATATCGGTAGCAGATTTAAAGATAAATTAAATTTATAACTCGAATTAACGCAGTTTTCTTAAAATTATTACTGTACAACTTAGTTAACTATCTTTATAATAAACGCATTATCTGCTGCTAACACGAAAATCATCGGAAACGTGGGTATACTTACAAATAAATAACTTGGACGTTTACGGCAGTACATAAGGCATTTTGTGTTGGCTTTAATCGTTATTTATATGATTTTTTTCTTTCAATAGAACGATTGAGGTAACTCTGGATGAGTATTTTGTAAATTGTGACATTCCGCAGTTTAATTTCTGTGTAGCCTAATTAGCTACGAGTTCTAAAAACTTAGTCGCTATGTTATAAATTAATTCAATGCATATGTATCAACGTAGTGAAATTGACGTTAATATCGATTGTTCAGTTCGACTCGAGTAAGTCTTCTAGAGAGACTCGTAATAAGTATCAATAGTACCTATACTTATGTATACGTATTCGTTCAACGCGATGGTGGCGGTAATGCTCTCTGTTCGTCGATTGGCTCTTCCTTAGGCCGAGACCACTTTATCATGGTCTCCGGTGATCTGTAGAGGAACACTAATTTCGCGAAGAGATCTTCTTCTAATGATAGCTCCAGAGCCTCGCGCACCTGTAAACATTTATTCTATCAATTATGTAGGTAGATAGGTAGGTATCACTCAAGGCACGTGTGAATACTAAAGACTACAGATGTAGGCGATTAACATTGATGCTCAATTTTTTTATTATTACTCGACTGCAAGGAAAGTGTTAATATTTTTCGCGCGTATCTGGTATATACGAGTATGTACAGGTTGGCAAATTAGAGTAGAAATAAATAGGGGCGCCACTATTGCTATATACTAGTAACCCCGATAGCAGAGAGAGTAGCGGTAAATTTTAAAATTACTTCTTTAGTGGAACTACGGATAGTCTTATTCATGTTAAAACATCTCGCGTAGGTTACGGAAAATATTAAAGTACTACTATTAAATTGCACAAAAAAAAACTTTGTTCATAAATTTTCAGTCACTGACCACAGTTAACATAGAAAATTTTATCACAGATTACATTATTGCCAGGCCAGAAAAAAAATAGTTCCGTTTCAAGACGTTTTTGCCAACCTGTATGTTTGTAATATTCTTTATTACCTCATATCTTCCAAACCCCTAGACGAATTTAAATTATTAAGTTAGGATCAGATAAAAATTTGAAATAACAGGGCTGCGTTCACGACCTACGCTCGGAGTGCAACCTGTGCAACCAAACGCTCTAACCTCTCTCTCTAACTCAATTAAGCGAATGTGACGCTCTGAGGTCGTTAGAGCGTTTGGATGCACTACGAGCGTAGGTTGTAAACGCTGCCCAGGGCATATAAGACTCAATATCTTTATGTCTCAAGGTAACAGGTACAGTGCAGTGACATGCAAAATTCTGGCAGTTTTACATGCCGCGGTATCTGTAATAGGTAGACGTTATCGCTTACCATCAGGCGAGCGTCGTGCTTGACATTGAGGTTCCTAAAACTATTTTTTCTCAAAATCAATTGTTTCAAAGACAGACACTTCTAAAGTGGTAAAATGTGTGTCCCCGCCCCCTCTAACTTAAAAAAGAGGGAGTGTAAAATCTTAAAAAAATGTATATGCTGTAGATCTCAATAAACATATTCAACGAAAATTGGTTTGAACGGAATATAGTCAGCAGTTTTTGATATAGTCCAATTTAAATTTCATCTAGATATATTGAGTAGATATTTAACATATCTCGATAAAGACCAGGGATATAGAGATAAACACCTCAAATTTGATACTGAAAATGACTATAGATCATCTAAATACAATGTTGAGAAGTTACGGAGTTCCGGCTTCGGTTCCAATATACCGAAACTTTGGGTTGATTTCACACCTCCGGTTTCGGCTTCGGTTCCGAATGTTTTGAATCGGAGGTTATACCTACCGAATAATTATAGCATTGTTTTATTCATGTATCTGACCCGGCCTTAACATAGATTTTCATTTGTCCCCAACACTCCATGGTTCACCTCAGGTTCCGATTTCTGTTCCGTTAAAATACTTTTCAGATCTCCAGTTTCGTCTTCGGTTCCGATAAAAACACCTCTACCATCTCTAATACAAAGATCCCATTGTGAAAACCACGAATGGTAGAATAGAACGAACAAAAGGTAGTTTTTTAAAGAATTGTTAGTAGCTTACCAAGTAGATGTCGAGACATAGTTGCAGCACCCGGTCTACGTTGGGCAGGTCGTCGAACATGATCTTGGTGTAAATGCCGGAGAAGAAGCCGCGGAGTACACGCGACGCCAGGAATACGAATGTTGTGTACAGACCTATTATGCTATGGGAAAGTTATGAATATGTATTAATCCATACTAATATTATAAAAACATTTTTAAGTTACTCTGTCACTCTGTCTGTTTGTTACATAATCACGCCTAAACGGACGATCCGATCTTACGGAAAATCAAGGGGATACTTTGTACCATGAGGATGAATATAGGCCACTAAATTCTTGGGTACGTGAACGAAGTCGCGGGTATCTATCAGCAGTATCAGCTAGTATAGTTATATAGTTATTAATATTTTTGGAACAGGTTTTTTTTAACTGACTTAAAAAAAGAAGGAGGTTCTCAATTCGAATGTTTTTTAAAGGTTTTTACGTCAGAACTCCGTCATTTATTAATTAAAATTCTAACTAGTTTGAGAGGGTATTTAGGTTTGACATTTTTTTAACATTATCTGGTCAAAATTTAACTCTCTTTTGTATTAGGTATTGATAGATATCATTATTATATGTATAACTATGGCATCAAGTTACAAAGATACAGGCAGTTATTACATACGGGTCAAAGTAAATATAAAAAATTAAAATGGCGGCTATTCCCAAATAGGTTGAGAACCTTATTATTAAGGTAATTTCACGATAAAATTTGCTGTTCTTCAAGTCTAAAATATACATTTAATGTTACATATTTATAATTTAAGTACCTACCTAACTAACAAAGTAACAACGACAATAAACTTCTGTATTATTAATGTTTTTACTTACCCACTCCCAGAAATAAAGTTGAGGGTTTCCGGGAACAACTTGTCGTTGAATGTGTACATAATAAGCATGTCGCAGTTGTGCATCGGTATCGACGATAGAGGGTCCTGACAGACAAATAAAACTGTTAAAGAACATTATTCCACAATTTTTTGGATAAAACATGTTTGATGTACTGAAACATACATTGGGGATGTACGTTATAGTGCGGTAGGCAACCCGACATTCATCAGGGGAATTAACTTTTTTTTTATTGTGTCGAGCGACGTTTGGATAAAAGCTGAATTATGCTTTATTATATTTAGAATAATTATTATTGATATGATGATATAAGTTATGATGATGTAAAGTTAAGTAGTATGTGGCGTGCCTACCTCATAAAACATTTAAGTCGCCATTATACTCATCGTACCTGTGAGTACCATCAAGTACATTAGGTTCATTATTCACATGCCAAGTAGGCAAAATAGATATGCTGCACCCATACAATTATGAACATCTTTTCATTTTTGTAACCGTATCTGACGTCAAGAAATGATTTTAGATTTTTTTTTTATTTCATCTATTAAATGTTATATGACGTGTGTAAGTGGGGATTTTTAATTTCCTCATATACTGAATAAATGCTTTGAGTTTAAAAGTGGTAGTAGTAGTGTACTTACCGGTCTTGGACAATATTCTCTGACACGCCAGTACAGCGCTCCGTTGTCTCGCTCCAACCGCAACTGAACGTCGCGGTAATATCGCACATCGTCAGCTAAACATAGAATAGAAACACTTTTTATCATAGACGTAATATAAAAGGATGGTGCACTGCAAATGTTTTGATAAATTCAATTTAATCCGTATGCTTTAACGGTAAGGTTGTAATTACTTTGTAGAGCAAAACGGCCCAATTGAAAGGCACCCGGGTGGGAGTGTGTCCTTGTCTAACAACCTGCTAGTCCTATATATGCTCTGAACTATATGTATGGTATATATACATGTTGTCCATATAAAAGAAAGAGACAAATTCCGTTCAAGATCGGTCTCACGGGGGCCGGTGTAAGCGATCAAGTTTAATATGTAGCAGATCTGTGCTTTTTTTGCTCACCAGTGTAGTAAAAACAACGAACCATCTATCTAACCTATAAAAAAATATATGGACCAGTTTCAGCGGTTCCGTGATTGTGCTTCTGTGATTTTTCAGCAAGAGTTTCCATGCTGATGGGCCAATCACAGCCGCTTGCACTCCTCGCACCTCTAGAACCGTCCCGTTTATGGTCCCCTGGGACATTATCAACATTTTGAATATTAAACTATCTGTAATTTTACAGTTTGTCGTCTTTAAGCAGAACCACATTTCAACTCTATAATATTTTTTAAAAAGCTTATTAGCAATGTGGGTTGCACATTATTAGTATTATTGTTAACATCTCCAACTAAGCTAAATAAGCTTGTGTCTGGAGTGGGTTCACGTCAATAGTGCAATAGGTGGAGATTTCTCGATCGCCAGGCCGACGCCTCAGCCATTGGGCTATTGCCGCTTTAATTTACTGTTTTTAGTTACTTCTGAAAGTTATCATACTAAACATATATCATAAAGATCTACACAGAACTCGTATCTGCGTAAATTACCTGCATCATCCGCTATGGGCGGCATCAACTGATGAGCAGGCTTCGTACTTCCTTTGTTGAACACCTTCAGGAACTTGGGAAATAGCAACTTCACATGCAACCTGTGGAAAACATGACCAATATTAGATTGCGAGTCGGTTTGTTTGTAACCTATTCATGACTGAACAGCTAAGTTAATTTAGCTGAAATTACTCAGGGATAGCCAGTATGGTGAAATAATAATGTAGATGAGACCCTATGAACCCAAGCATGCTTTGACCGGCCAGTCTAGGTTTAGGTTTTCTACAATGTTTCAACAAATGTTATATGTATGTTTTTAGAGAAATTTTGTTAATTATTTTGATATATGGTGTTGTATAATGAAAACCCCAAGAGTAAGAAATAAATACGTGTTTATTAATAATATATTAAAATAACTAGCGACCCGCCCGGCTTCGCACGGGTTACTACATTTGTTGCAATGCGCATTTGTTGCGTGGAGTATGACTGAACATCTTTAACAATCATCGTCATATATTTCAACCAATTCACGCAAACCCTTAACGAATTATATACCTAAACCTTCCCCATGAATCACTTTTTCCAATGGGTGGAAACCGCAATTACCGATTAAGTAGTTTTTGAGTTTATTGCGAACAGACAGACGCGGCGGGGGACTTTGATGTATAATTTGTAGGGATACATAAATATTAGAATTTATGAACAACATATAGTGACGTGGACACTGACAGTTCGACTGATCCATCGATGCACAGTCGTCCAGCGAGCTAATGGAATGGGCTATGCTCGGAGTATCTTTGAACGATCTTATTCGTAACGAAGTGATCTGACAGAGATGAGAGTTATCGACATAGCTTAAAGGATTAGCAAACTGAAGTGGCAGTGGGCGGTCACATCTGTCGTAGAACCGATAATCGATAGGGTAGACGTGTTTTCGAGTGGAGACCAAGGTTCGGTACACGTAAGTAGTAGGACGCCCTCCAGTTTGGTGGAGCGATGATATACGCAAGCTGCTGAAAATAGAGCTGAAAATCGAGCTCAGTGGCGTGATACAGGAGATACATTTGTCCAACAATGGACGAATACTGGCTGTTAATGATGATAATTAATAATATATAAAATAGGCATAGGACATAGTATACTTTTAATGTGGGCCGCGAGGCGTAATTACTAATGAGTAAAGCTATTAGGAAGAATTTCAGCAACAATTCATTATACGCAATAAACAAATTCAATAAACAACATCAAGAAGCATTTAATTATGCTGGGGTTTCTTGTTGTCCATCTTTCCGTCTGTCTGTCTGTCTGTCCGTCTGTCAAGACCTTTTTTCTCATGAACACGTAAAGATATCAAGTAGAAACTTATATATTAAATACTTGGGTCTACAGGCTCTGTCAGCTGTGAGAAAATCAAACTTGTTATAATAGATCCAACCGTTTATTTTCTTTTTGACAGCACCAATAGAACGTAACTGCGTCATGTTACGCAAAAGTTCACTTTTAAATGTGAGGTTTTAAAAATATGACAACTGCCTAAGTTTGCTCCTTGATCCTGTATAATAATCATCTTTGACAAATTGAGTCCATAAGTGCAGTAAGTAGTTTTTTTTATAAATTACATAAAATAACAAACGTTTTTAAAAATTTACGTTCTATGGCTATCAACATAGTGATGTTACGATTGAGATATCGATATTGTTTATTAACTATTTTTATACGGGTATAATGTAGCATTCTAATGTAGTATAAATATAGATTGGTATGAAATGATATGAAACAATTATTATTATTTATTTATTAATCAAAATCAGATTCATCGTAGCTGTCACTAATTGTTGATTCATATTATCTATCGCCACGTGTTTATCCCAATCTGCCATTATAGTTTCTTGTGTTTTTTGAATTACATTTCGCCAGTTTTCCGCAGTTACTTCCACACATGCATTTTTTAATAAATCAAGCATTTTGTTTGCCGTGAATGGGGTTCTGTGTTATTTCGAGCGGCGTGTCCTTTTACTTGAGCCCATATTAATTCAATGGCATTGTATTGACAATGATAGGGTAGAAATCTAAGAACCCAATGACCATGTTCTGCAGCTATTTCGTCGATCACATATCGTTTCGGGAAGTGTTTTTAGGGTTCCGTAGCCGAATGGCAAAAAACGGAACCCTTATAGATTCGTCATGTCTGTCTGTCTGTCTGTCTGTCCGGCCGTATGTCACAGCCATTTTATTCCGAAACTGTTAAGACTACAGAATTGAAACTTGGTAGGTAGATGTATTCTGTGAACCGCTTTCCGATTTTTATACAAAAGTAAAAAAAAAAAAAGTTTAAGGGGGGCATCCCATACATGGAACTGAAACAAAAAAAAATTTTTTCTTCAAACCTATACGTGTGGAGTGTCTATAGATAGGTCTTCAAAAATGACATTGAGGTTCCTAAAATAATTTTTTTCAAAGTCAATCATTTGAAAGATAGGCGCGTCTAAAGTGGTAAAATGTGTATCCCCCCCCCCCCCCCCCTCTAACTTTTAAAGTATGGGAGTGAAAAATCTAAAAAAAATATATGCTGTAGCTCTCAATAAAAACTAACAACGAAAATTGGTTTGAACGAGATACAGTCAGCAGTTTTTGAGATATGGCGACCGCAAAGATAACTTTGTTTTTCATACAAACACTATGAAAAACAAAGTTAATTATGTAGTTGCGAGAAATCATAGTTATGGAATACTTGACTGTGTTACGGAACCCTACGAGTGCGAGTCCGACTTGCACTTGGCCAGTTTTTTGTTCGTAATATATTTAGTAATTGTACTTTTAGTAAGGAGTTATCAACATTTTCGCCATGTCGTTGAAGCCAGTCAATGATTACTTGTTTTTTGTCGGCCTGGGTCGGCATTTTATTAATTTGGCGTGACTGATAGGATGCGTTATCCATAATAATGACTGACGGTTCTTCCAATGATTGCACCATTTTCTTAAACCAACTTTCGTAAACCTCAGAATTCATTTCTTCGTGGTACTCAACTGTTTTTTTGGATTTAAAGGCCAATAAAGCATCTGGAATGAATCCTTTCATAGACCCTGCATGGCAAATGATTAGGCGTTCTCCTTTTCCCATCGGCACTGAGCTAGTGGAAGCAGCGGTGTAATCAGTCCAGTTCTTAGACACTGTGTGGTTCGCATTCAGCCAAGTTTCGTCAGTGAAAACAACATTTGACCAAATGCAATTTTTTCGGCTTCGCTCAAAAATTCGCAACGAGCGAAAGCTACGTCGTGACGCTCCATCAATATTTTGTGTTTGTCCGATTTTTTAAAAGTAAATCCAATTTCTTTCAAGACCTTTGCCATTGACGATTTTTGGCCTCGGAACAAATCACATTTACGCAAAGAAGCAACAAGTTTTTTAAGTGTTGGAACTTCTTTACGTAAGTAATAGTTATATATATGACGGCGTTTAGCGTCTGCGTCAAAGTTGTCAACCGATGTCACACGACGTGGTTGGCGTTTTTTCTTCGGCACACGAAGCTTATTCTCCTGCATGCCGCTTGTTCCATAGGCTTCGGTAGTCATTTTTGTAACCGTAGGTGCACTAATACCTAACGCGGCCGCAACGCGCTCTCGCACTTGCGACAATGGTAAAAGCGGGCCGCCATTTTAATACTCTGCTTCAAAGTAATTACGAAGCTTGATCACCATTTCTCTCGTTTGTCCTTTCAGCACTGATCCTTTCGGCATTTTATAGTTCGAATATAAAACAATACAAAACTCAGCAAACAATGACTAGCACGCGCGTCTTGTTGCGAGTGACAGATGACAATGACAAACACAAAATGGCGGTAGACCATTGAGTGTTGCTACCTTGAAAAAATACTACTGCTTACCCATAGACAAAAAATTTTAAAAACCCCGCTCTAATATTTAGGAATATTATTATTAAGTGATAATATAATGACGTTCTACTACTTACTAGCGCCATTCCTACGACTGTTCTCTTTCCGCACAGACTCGATAGAAAAATGAATCGATATCGTGTCCACTATAATCACTTGGTCACAACACTATAACTGTCAAATTAGATCTGTCAAACAGAAAATAAGTGGTTGGATCTATTATAGTCAACGCGATCAAAAGATATGACCTTTTATGACGCATATTTTAGATTGCGTCTGCAGTCAAACTTGCAGCTGAAAATTCGTTTTCATTAAAATTGTTTCATAATTAGCGGAGTGATCGGGTAATAAACATACAATAAAAAATTGGCAATGTGCGAGTCGGACTCCCACACTTAGGGTGCCGATTGAACAAAATTTGCCAGAAAAATGATTTTTGTATATTTTTAATTTAATTTCATCATTTCACGTCACCTGCCTGTATTATTTTGCTACGCCATCATTTGAAATGGCTGTACCGCCATTTGTCGGTCGCCAGAGCCTCGTTTGTTGGTCAGCAGGATGCACCACGGGCAGGTGAGGTACAAGTGAGCACAAAAACACCTTAGTGCGCACTTTTCCAGTGAAATTACAGGGCATGTGAGACTCAACATCTTTATGTCTCCAGGTAACAGGCGCAGTGTAGTGACATGCAAAATTCTGGCAATCCAGAATTTTGCATGCCGCTGTATCTGTAATAGGTAGATGTCATCGCTTACCATCAGGCGAGCGTCGGGCTTGTCCTGTTACCTTATATCATTTTAAAAAAGCCAGGGAGCACTAAGGTGGTATATGTGCTCCCTTACATCCCAAGAATTACACTCAAGCATTATAATAATATTACCAAGTATCTTCAGAGGCGGTTCCGTCCAGCAGCGACAGAAGTTTGTCACGTTCCGGGTTCCGTTTGCCGTCAACAAACGCCTCCAGGCTGACCTCGCGACTGTCGTCCAACGTCGGCGGGTTGGGGACCGCGTTTGTCGGATGCGTTATCACGTATGTGAATTTTACTGCGAGGGACGCGTCTGTCAAACAAATTATACGATGAAGTTATTTAAGAACGTTTGATAAACTATGAGAAGCGACTTCAAATGCCGCGCTAGTAATTTTCAGTACTAGGTTTTTTTACGTGATAACGTCCTAAAAATCGATGAAAGCATGCTGCACGCACGAAAAATTGTCACGTTCCGCGTGCAAGCGAGAGCGCGGCACAAGCGATAGAGAGGCACGACCGTACGACGTTATCACGTAAAATTATCGTCCGTAAACCGCCTTTACAAACAATAAATTTTTTATGCTATTTATTTTTATTTTGAGATGCTTATCTCCATATTTCTGGAGATAGTGAACGTATCTCGATGAAATTTAAATGGGACCACATGAAATGTATACCCTACCAAAAAAATCTAAATCAGTCGAAGCGTCTTTGAGTAATGTCGGTAAACATACATTAAAAAAAAGATTCCGATAAATTGAGAACCCCCCTTCTTTTTTGAAGTCGGTTACTGAGGCGCATGTTGCTATTTTCTTTTATTATCCTCTAGAGCAAGCGTTTGATCACTATCTCATCTGATTTTAAGTGAAGATGCAGTCAGTCGACGATGTATACTTACTGCATTTTTTTAAATTATGATATAATAAGGTAACAGGACAAGCACGACGCTCGCCTTATGATAAGCGATGGCGTCTACCTATTACAGATACAGCGGCATGCAAAATTCTGGCTATCCAGAATTTTGCACGTCATTCCACTGCGCCTGTTACCTCGAGACATAAAGATAGATGTTAAGTCTCACATGCCCTTTAATTTCACTGAAAGCCGCGTTTGACAATTATCTCACTTGATGTTAAGTGACAGCGTGGTTGGCGATATAGCACGCATACCTAGAAGATACCTGTTTGCAATAATTTGCCCGATCTAATTCCGCCGTCCCCATTCTTTAACCGTACAACCAGACGTACTGCAGGTGGACATCCATTTATGGTGGACATTCCACCTATAAGAAGTAAGCGTTTCGGTGCCTCTTTTAATGTAAGAACTGCCAAGAAATGGAATGACTTGCCGGCGTCTGTTTTTCCACTTAAATACAACCTCGGAACGTTCAAGTCTTAGAGTGAATAGGTTTTTACTGAGCAAGCGTGCTCTATCCTCGACCGCATCGTCACTTACCATCAGGTGAGATAGCGGCCAAACGCTTGCACAGTTCGCAATAAAAAAAAAATAAGATCTTCATCCTACTATAATATAATAAATAAAAGTTTTTTATATAATAAATAAAAGCGAAAGTTTCTGAGTATGGGTGTTTGTTACTCTTTCATAGGAACTGTGATCAGTATGAGTTTTTTATTACATTATATTTCATTATTTCACACTTTTTTGATAAAAATTGTCTGAAGTATTGAAACACAGAGGTGCGTGTAATAGTATAGCTGGCCACCCTACTTCAATATTTTTTTAATAGTCTGATATCGACAATAGGCTAGTTTACTAAAAAGGTTTTTTTAAGTCTGTCATTTCATTTACATTATCAAAACATTTTTGTTTTATTTTTTTTATTAAACAAAAAATTACGAAGATTGAGCGTTGAAATTCCGCGTGACGTCACAAACCGTACTACTTGCTAGCGGTTAGTGACGTCACGAGCCCCCACTCCCAAACTTTGACGCTCTTTATCTTTGTCAATTTCTATTGATTTGTAAAATAAAATAAAACCGGCAGTCGAGTTGAACTCGCCCACCGAGGCTTCCGTACCAACCAATAAAGCTAGACTAAATTGTATCAGCGCTCATATAACTCAGAGATCTACCTTAATTGGCGCAAACCATGTATGGGGACACCCTTTAATTTTCAACTTTTTTTATTTATTGGAATTTTTCCTTAATTTGTGCTGTAAGACCTTGCTTCTTGCCAAATTTCATGATTCTAGGTCAATGGGAAGTACCCTATAGGTTTTCGACCCAAGCCCTATAGGGTACTTCCGGTTTACCTAGAATTGTCAATTTTGGTTATAAGCAAGGTCTTAGAGCACAAGTAAAGGAAAAATTCCGAAAAATAAAAAAAATAAAAAATTAAGGTACATTTTGGTACTAAAAAGTTTTCGCGAAAATCTAACTTTGCCCATATCTTTTTATTGTGTTGACACAAGACCTTGAGTTTTATACACCCAATAGGGACTATAGACCTCAGTATTAGGTATAAATTTCAACTTGCTAGGTCCACCCGTTCCTGAGAAAATCAGTGGTGACACACGGACAGACAGACGGAGAAACAGACAAACGGACAAGAAAGTGATCTTATAAGGGTTCCTTTTTAGGGTTCCGTAGCCGAATGGCAAAAAACGGAACCCTTATAGATTCGTCATGTCTGTCTGTCTGTCTGTCCGTCCGTATTTCACAGCCATTTTATTCCGAAACTGTTAGGACTACAGAATTGAAACTTGGTAGGTAGATGTATTCTGTTAACCACTTTCCGATTTTTATACAAAAATAAAAATATAAATGTTTAAGGGGGCATCCCATACATGGAACTGAAACAAAAAAAAAATTTTTCTTCAAACCTATACGTGTGGGGTCTATGGATAGGTCTTCAAAAATAACATTGAGGTTCCTAAAATATTTTTTCCTCAAAGTCAATAATTTGAAAGATATGCGCGTCTAAAGTGGTAAAATGTGTGTCCCCCCCCCCCCCCCTTCTAACTTTTAAGTATGGGAGTGAAAAATCTAAAAAAAATATATGCTGTAGATCTCAATAAAAACTAACAACGAAAATTGGTTTGAACGAGATACAGTCAGCAGTTTTAAAGATATGGCGACCGCAAAAATAACTTTGTTTTAAACAAGTACAAACACTATGAAAAACTAAGTTAATTTTGTAGTTGTGAAAAATCATAGTTATAATACTTAACTGTGTTACGGAACCCTACGAGTGCGAGTCCGACTTGCCTTGGCCAGTTTTATTTTTACCTTTTGAGGTACGGAACCCTAAAAATACGTGTCCAATATTTTATGATAATCCAACTGACGGACTAATTAGAATTACTATTTTTTGACCCAAGCAACATCCCTATTGCGTGACAGCTGAATGGCTCATTACTTTTGTAATTTTTTTTTCATTGAAAGCGTTAAATTATCCTCTTGCTATATTTACATGATTTTAGATATAGTTAGACAGGAATGTATACTTACTAGAGACGGCCTCTTTCTCTAACCGCCTGAGCTCCGGCGGAGATATCTCCCACTTCATGGTAGAGTTGGGGTTGATGGTGATCACCGCTACGTCGTTGTACATATAGTTAGACAGGAATGTCTGCGCGGTGCGGTCTCGGGCGTATATGTTGCTCAGTTGAGTGTAGTCTTGTTCTGTGAAACTGCAAATATTTGTTTTCAGTTAGGGGATGTTTTTCGCGTATAAAGATTTCTCTAAAGCGCAATACACATCAAAGCAACCATTCCCGCCGACATAACCCGGCGGTATATGTATAACTTCAACAAGACTTAAGTTGCCGACATAGGTCGGCGGGTCGGCAGTTTTAGTGTGTATTGCGCTTAACAGTACAAGTACGAGGTTTTTGTCACAAAAAAGTTACCCTTGCCTCTTTCTTCCTTTACCTAATGTGACGATGTGGAAGCCAGCCACCAAGGCCACCAACTGAGGTCACTCGTTTAGAACAGTTTTCACGTATAAGATAAAGGTTTACCTTAAGACTTCGGATGCGATTGGCTAATAATGGCCCAAAATACTACTGTACTACTTTATAGCACAGAAAAGTACAACGCCTAAGTTTGTATTAGCCTTACCTATCAATATTATGCGATTGCGCCGACATTTGATACACAGGAAGGAATGGTCCAATACGAATCTTCACTGTCACGTCGGTGGGTGGGTTTGGTTCGCCAACCTAGAAATAACATTGTTAATAAGGTTTGAAATACTATATTGCAACCGTTACAGAAGATAGTATTACGAGTTCGCAACATTATTTTCTCTCGGCCAACTTACTTTAAATCCCTCGCTATTCTCAGGATTCTACTTAAGAATCCTTCGCTCCGTTCTGGGTTCAAAATAACGGCCTCGCAGAAATGTACTTTTATAGCACAGAGTGTGACTTTACGCACGCTTTTCCGTGACTTAAATAGTCGATTATTTCATGACGTTTAACACCCTCGCTGCGCTCGGGTGCCAACTTCACGCCGTGTAATAATCTTCTATTTGACGGTGAAGCGTAGATGGATAATTAAAAAGATCTGACATTAAAATAACAATAATAATATGAGACGGATAAAACGATACAATCACGAGTATGAGTGAGCGAGACGGACAACATTTTTTTTATCCTTCTCGCGTATGCGATTTTATTGATTGCCACCAGCTCTGCCCCCAGCTCTAGCGGCGCCTATTGGCTTTCACCCGGTGTCATATATAACCCGCCCAAATTACGTTGTTAATTATATCTCATAGCTGGCATATGTATCACGAGTTCATCATTTTAGACGGGTTATATCTCTATAGCTATTTCATCGTATACGCCAAATTCTTCTCCATTTAATTTTCCCTCCACGGTAGCAAGCGTAAAGTGCGGGTTTATGTCATACTGACAGCTATAAAATAATATACGATACTCGTGACTTAAGTAGTCTATTATTGCACGGCATAGCAGTCTAGGCTAAGTCTATTATTGTCGGCAGCTAACTTTTCGCCGTGGAATAATAGACAACTTAAGTCACACCACACGTATCGTAATATACTATATTGCGCCCTTGTTATACAATCTACTACTTAATTTCATTTTTTATAATAACAGGATTAGTAAGACGTATCTCATAGTAAGAAATTAAAGTATTTATCTATTATTATGGTTACCGCTTACAGTTGACAGACACAGGCTCATCATCATCATAATCAGTCTGTGTCAGTCCACTGCTCGACGTAGGCCTCTCCCAAGACACGCCACTGAGCCCGATCTTCGGCTCATTGGGAGGGATATGCCCTAATCGCCACGCTGGGCAGGCGGGTTGGCGATCGCAGGACGTAGCTCCTTGTATCGGTGACGCTGCTGCCCATCACCGACCTGTAGAATTTAGCTACGCCATAATTTGAAATAGTTATACCGCCATTTGTCGGTCACAAGAGCCTCGTTCGTTGGTCAGCAGAATGCACCACGGGCAGGTGAGGTTGGCTGGAAGCACTGAGGTGATATTTCTGCTCCCTTACATCCCACAGACACAGGCTAATGACTAAAAATCCCTTTAAAAAAGGAGGTTTTATACTAACCGTGTTTCCAAAAGCGAAGAACACGAGTGGGAACCAAATGATAGCAATGACGAACATCAGCACGCCCCCGCCCAGCAAATACTTGGACATACTAGATTTCTTCACACCGCGCGGCTGGGGAAACTCATCTTCAACGTAGCGGGAGCACTAGAGGGAAATGCACAATTTATAGGTATAATTACCTAGGTATAATTTTGTTCAATACTGTGGTAAGTAGTATAGGTATAGGTGTAAGTAGTAAAGTATCACAATTTATTAAAAACTAGCAGCCCGCCCCGGCTTCGCACGGGTAGAACATATATGCCTACAAAATTTGCATCAGTTTGTTGCATCGAATATAAAATATGAACATATTTAACAACCATCGTCATATTTCATCCAATTTACACAAAACCTTAACGAATTATGCACCTAAACCTTCCTCATAAACACTCTGGCTATTGGTGAAAACCGCATGATAATCCGTTCAGTAGCTATTGAGATTATTGCGAACAGACAGACAGACGCAGTGATGAACTTTGTTTTATGATACTTACGTATTGATATTGGACGGCCCTTTGGCGTAAAGGATAGTTACCCTGATTCTGACCCGACGGTCGTTGGTTCTAATCCTAGCTATATTATATTGGTAGGTACCAATGAAAGTTTTATGTGCATTCATGAATCATGAGTTTTCGTACAGTGGTAGTGGAATCATTAAATCTACCAAAAAGTAGCTTACCACCAAGGAGTACATCTGCCGCCGTAACCTTACGGCGTTCCCCGACGCAAAATGTAGGGGTAATATACGTTTAACGTGTGTATCTGTGTGTCTGTCTGTAGCATCTTAGCACCTAACCGGATGAACCGATTTTGTTTTTATTATTGATAGTTTTTTTTGTTTGATAGATGTCTTCATCGAGAGTTTTCTTAGCTTTGATTCATGAAAATTCGTTCAATCGTTATAAAATTATGAGCTTTTTTCTAGTTAATTGCGCTATGAAATCAACTTTCATAGGTCTGATCAACTCGAAAATCTTCTTCTTCAACGATATTGTAAGAACATGGAAGCCTCCTGGACTCTACAGAATACTCAAATCCTCACCAACTTACAGCTCAGATTTTAAATGTCGTGTAGTCATTGGAAAAAGCTATTATACATAGATCAGTCGGGGTGGTTTAAAATATTATATTATTATATATATAGATGAATATTATTTTATACAATAGATCATATTATTATACTATATTGACTTCAAATTGATTGCGATCGGTAGGGATCTACAGCATAGCTAAGCTTATAATAATATTTTCGTAGTAACTATGACCTAATCTGTGGTTTTACTGCAAATATTTTATTAATTTTGCGATGCGTGTTTGTGAAATTCGTGATATCTTCTAGAGTTTTCATTTGAATTATATACTGTAAAGGACAATTTTAATCTATAATATGTGGCCAAGCTAATTAACGTAATTATTTGGATAAGGATTAATACTATATACTTGAAAATAGCCTTGGAAGTTATGTAATATTTTTTAACAAAAATTTTAAGATTAAAATGTTTACTGTGAGTCAACCTTAAGTGATAGACATATGCTGTCGCGGACTTTTTGGTAGGTCTTATTAAGTTGTACAACTCTTGCATAGAAAATATTCTTCTATCTATTTTCAATTAAGCAGCGTTCGTAAGAAACGTGTTTTTTCGACCGTTTATTTGCCGACTTAGGTTGCAAATTAGGTCTCCACGAATGTACCTTTGATTTAAACGGGATAATATATAGCCTATTTTCATTCCGGAAGTCCATTCTATGTATTAGTGAAAGAATTTTATAAATCGGTTCAGTAGTTTTTGAGCTTACTCATTACAAACATACAAAAATACAAATGTTCTCTCTTTATAATATTAGTATAGATTAATAGCTGCAATTGCACAATGGCTAAGGCGTCAGTCTGGCGATCGAGAGGTTGTGAGTTCGATCGCCGATCGATTTATTTATTATTTCATCGATCGAGATATTACCGATTATTACGTGAACCCACTCCAGACGCAAGCATATATAGCTTAGTTGGCGGAGTTAACAAGACTACTATTAATGTGTAACCTACATTGCTAGTAAGCTTTAAACAAATAAAAAATGTTAACGAGCTTTGCTTCAAAATTGCCATTGGATGATGGAAATAAAAGTATAGTATAATGGATTTAAAACTGCCTAATTTTGATGATTTATGCTTCCTCGTTCTATACTCTCAAATAAATAACCATGGAAAACTAACGCAGCGGTCTCGTAGAAATGGGTTAAAATCTATATATATAAAAATCAATTGCTGTTCATTAGTCTCGCTAAAACTCGAGAACGGGTGGGCCGATTTAGCTGATTTTGGTTTTGAAATGTTTGTCGTAGTTCAGGTAAGGTTTAAACGGTGAGAAAATTAAGAAAAATTGCAATAACATACATTTCATTTTTCCATATACCGTTCCTACTACTACCTACTTTCCTGTCAAACATTTGACGTTCGTCCCTTCGGTGCGGTAGGGTACACTCTTTTCCACTCTCGAATTAAAATGGGAAGCACGTATTAAATTAACGGGTTTGAATCGACAACCTATTATGTCCACATTACTCGGATTATCGCGTAGGTATTTAAATTTTAATATTTTGAATTTTGATGTTTGTCCCAGGTTGTTATTGTTGGTTCTTTAAGAAATTTTTGTCATTGTATTGACATATTTTGATGGTTTTCATTATGGCGCTTCCGTATTCGCTATTTGTGTATAAAAACCGATAAAAACAAAATAAAATTAAATAATAAAGGGTTTCCCCATACAAGAAACGTGTTTTTGAGACTTTTTATGCTCGATCTTACAAACCTTAATAGATAGAGACTTGAAATTTACTCATGGTGTGTATTACAATGGCTGCTATAAGACTAAATAATAAAAACGTAATTACATTAAAAATAAAGGAGGTCCCCATACAAGACACGAGTTTTTTAGGCAAATTTTGTTCAATCGGAACCCTGCGTGTGCAGGTCCGACTCGCACTTGGACAGTTTATTAGGGTTCCGTAGTCCTGACAAGGAACCCTTATAGTTTCGTCATGTCATGTAATTTTGTAGGGGTATGTATATGTATATAAATTACACCGACAAAGTGGTGAAATAAAATTTAAAAAAATATTTTTTTTAGGGTAGCTCCCCTACATGAGTTGTGGAGATAATTTTTTTTTTCGTCGTCTACCCTATCATGTGGGGTATCGTTGAATAGGTATTTTAAAATAACTTAAAGGTTGCTAATACCATTTTTCGATTGAATGCTCCATTTACGAAATATTAAGCATTAAAGTGCATATTTTTGTTCCAGTAGGGCGTCCCCCCCCCCCCCCCCCCCTCTAAAAGCTAAACTGCGGGCTTGAAAAATCTGGAAAAATTCGTGATAATAGTACATTTCATGAACTTTAAAGGAAAACTATAGTTTAGCAGTAATAGTAGAACTTGGGTGTTGGATAATTTTGTACCAAATACAGTCCTCTATACAAATACAATCCTTAGAATAAATCCTTTAAAGTGACAAGGACGAAGTACCTAGTTGCTTGTTTATAACGGGTAAAGACTTGCATTGAATAACGGGCTACTACGGAGCCCTACGTACTGCGCGTGGCCCGACACGCACTTAGCCGGTTATTTATATTCGCGAACGTCGAAGTTCGCCGGGTCAGTTAGTATAATATATATTTGAATTATAAAAGTGTGTTTCTTGTTTTGTACTTCTTTCACTGATTGGATCACTGTGATCATTTGTTTATAGTTTTTAGTTTGGAAACTGGCATTAGCTAAAGATTATATGGGGAATTAATTAATTTAGGGCCAGTTTCACCGCTGCCTGATATTGCGTTAGATAGTTATCTGACGCATGACGCCATATAAAAGCTCTCAAAAATCTGTCATATTTCT
This sequence comes from Cabera pusaria, assembly GCA_954871355.1. Lineage (NCBI taxonomy): Eukaryota > Metazoa > Arthropoda > Insecta > Lepidoptera > Geometridae > Cabera > Cabera pusaria. Next base: position 22,690,224 of record OX940887.1, read on the forward strand.
TCATATTAGCGCTATCAGGAACCGGTGAACCTTATATTATATTAACGTACCTTCAATAAAAAGACGCTAGCGAATATGTCCTCCATTTTGAGCCAGTCCATGAGTGTCATAGAAGTGTCCGTCCATATCCAATCCATAAGCGTTCGCAGCTCAAACACAAACGGCACCGCCATGAATCTGCAATCACGACCAAAATAAGCTAATTTTCCTTCGTGGCAGTTAAAGACATATCTATAACTGACCCCCCCCCCCCCTCCCCCAAATATAGTAAGTGATCACTATCACACTTGCGAACTCGTATCATGAAGTACTACCATCAATGCACAATACATCAAGTTTTTTCGATGTTTTATAGATTATAGTGTATTATACTCATCGTTAGGGTTCCATACCTCAAAAGCTGAAAAAAGGAACCCTTATTAGATCACTTTCTTGTCCGTCTGTGCGTCTGTCTCTCAGTCTGTCTGTCTGTCCGTGTGTCACCACCGATTATCCTGTTATGTTTCTAAAACTATACTCACCCTCTAAAGAATACCATGTTGAGGAAGTGGTAGGATTTGCAGAGGAAGTTGCCAATGATACGACGCGGGTAACCGCATCGGATTTGGTACGCGGATAGCAGCAGGTATATGCACTTTATCATGTACCACATCGGCGGTGGTAGGAGCGTGTTGAATGTTCTGGAAGCAATACAAAATATTGAACTATAGACTACAAAATATATAACTAGTTTTTTCGTGGTGATCATCGTGTATATTATATTTTTGCAATACTGGATATTTGGATGTATAAAGTAATTGACAAAAGTACTATGTACTAATCTAATAGTCTGACAAGACTGCAATAATAGGGAATATGCATGTAGCTCAGATTTATTGGAAATATTTTTTTTTCGAATCTTTGTTGTCCTGGAGTTATATGTAAAACTTTTTATTAAATTTAATTCCTTTTTAATTGCTGAAAATAATAAATGAAAAATGCAATTTAAGCGAGGGAAATTGTTTGTAAAACAGATCACCATTGGTCGACTCAAAGTTGACGTCATAATTCACTACTCCACGTGATAGAAACATTGAGCGCGGGAACATAAAAATGAATGTATGGTGTGTTCTTATTGTATTTATTTCCAAATATTGTGTTTACCGCGTATTATTGTGCAAAAATATATATTACTAACCATTTAATATAGGTAAAAATCAGTACGAGATTAGAGAAACTGCATAATTTTATAAAAACATGCCATAAATAAAATACAATAATCGCGCGGAGAAAAAAAGCTAGTTAGCTTCAAGCGGCGTACGTGTCTGACGTAAGTGCGTGACGTTTCAATTCACTACCAAAGAGTCCGGGAAATGATGGCGTTTAAACTGCTCATTTGTATATTTAAATATTTATTTAAAAAATAATTAGACCAATTCCAGCAGTATTTTATTTTTTTATTATGTTATATGGATGTAATAAGTGAAATAAAAATATTTAAAAAAAACATGCATATTCGCTATTGTTTTAAGTCGCAAAATCTTCCTAAATCCAAAATTTAATTTCTATTTGGAACATAGATGTACTATCGAGGGACAATAGTCCAGTAGCACCTCAATGTTTATACTAGCTTGCACGATATTTCTGTTGAATGTTCCAACGCAAATAATAACACGTAAGTACGGCATAGATGGCATGCTTAGCCATACCACAGACAAATAAAAAGGTGAAACGTAGCGTGAGATACATTTGATAAACATCAAATAGAGATAACAATATTCCACTGTATACTCGTTTTCTTTTTGTTGAGTTAACAATTAACATAACGTCGAGTAAGCTATGCACAAGTAACGGATGCTTAAATTCGAATGAGTCATTAATACCATCTTGGTCGAGTGGTATGGTGAACTGTTAAGGAAGCAGGAGGCCCAAGTTCAATTCTCCATCCAGTAAATTATTTTGTTATAATTTTGAGGGCCCGGTGGCGTAATCGAGAGAACGGTTGGTTGAACTTTGATGCCAGAGGTACCGAGTTCAAACCGCCGGGCCCCAATGGATTTTCCTATCGAAAAAATTATGTGCGCTTTTCACAGTGGCCTTCCGGTGAAGAAAAAACATCGTTAAGAAACCAACAACCCCCGCATGGTGGTAGGATACTATCTAGTGTCCGCCTGGTCAGCTACCACCCTCAAGTTAGAAAATCTGACGTCAAACATCTAATGTGTTCCGGCAGCTATCCTTGAGAGCCAGTTCCCATTCTAGGTAGGCCTAGAAAACTAGGCCTGGCATGCTAACCATCTTCGACCTCATCATCACTTACCAACAGGTGAGATAGTGGTCAAATAAAATATAAACTATAAAAAATAAATAAAAACAATTATTAATAGCTTGTATTCTTTTATATCTGTTTAAACAAATTTCGCTAATAAAGGTAAATTGGTGAACTATGATATAATTTATTTTGTTTCTTTGAAGTGTTTCACACTTTATATTTTTTGTAAATTGTTAAACACAATCCAAAATTTCATCGTACCGACGGGACTTGAACCCGCAACCTCCGGAATGACATGTTCCGGTGCTTTGCTAATTAAGCCACGGTGCGAAGTATCGTTACGACGAAATTAGTGGATTGCATTTTGTTAACCCAATTATGCATTGGTGGCGCCATCTATGACTACTATTACGTAAGTTAATCATTCGGAAGAAATCATTACAGTTTTCAAATCCGACGAGAGATGTTGCACTGCGTAAATAAAATATTTTGTTTCTTTGAAGTGTTTCACACTTTATATTTTTTGTAAATTGTTATATGATATAATTATCTATACTATCTATACTAATATTATAAAGAGAGAACATTTGTATTTTTGTATGTTTGTAATGAGTAAGCTCAAAAACTACTGAACCGATTTATAAAATTCTTTCACAAATACATAGAATGGACTTTTGGAATGAAAATAGGCTATATATTATCCCGTTTAAATCAAAGGTACATTCGTGGAGACCTAATTTGCAACCTAAGTCGGCAAATAAACGGTCGAAAAAACACGTTACTTACGAACGCTGCTTAATTGAAAATAGATAGAAGAATATTTTCTATGCAAGAGTTGTACAACTTAATAAGACCTACAAAAAAGTCCGCGACAGCATATGTCTATCACTTAAGGTTGACTCACAGTAAACATTTTAATCTTAAAATTTTTGTTGAAAAATATTACATAACTTGCAAGGCTATTTTCAAGTATATAGTATTAATCCTTATCCAAATAATTACGTTAATTAGCTTGGCCACATATTATAGATTAAAATTGTCCTTTACAGTATATAATTCAAATGAAAACTCTAGAAGATATCACGAATTTCACAAACACGCATCGCAAAATTAATAAAATATTTGCAGTGAAACCACAGATTAGGTCATAGTTACTGCGAAAATATTATTATAAGCTTAGCTATGCTGTAGATCCCCACCGATCACAATCAATTTGAAGTCAATATAGTATAATAATATGATCTATTGTATAAAATAATATTCATCTATATATATAATAATATAATATTTTAAACCACCCCGACTGATCTATGTATAATAGCTTTGTCCAATGACTCTAAACACGACATTTAAAATCTGAGCTGTAAGTTGGTGAGGATTTGAGTATTCTGTAGAGTCCAGGAGGCTTCCATGTTCTTACAAAATCGTTGAAGAAGAAAATTTTCGCGTTGATCAGACCTATGAAAGTTGATTTCATAGCGCAATTAACTAGAAAAAAGCTCATAATTTTATAACGATTGAACGAATTGTCATGAATCAAAGCTAAGAAAACTCTCGATGAAGACATCTATCAAACAAAAAAAACTATCAATAATAAAAACAAAATCGGTTCATCCGGTAAGGTGCTAAGATGCTACAGACAGACACACAGATACACACGTTAAACGTATATTACCCCTACATTTTGCGTCGGGGAACGCCGTAAGGTTACGGCGGCAGATGTACTCCTAGGTGGTAAGCTACTTTTTGGTAGATTTAATGATTCCACTACCACTGTACGAAAACTCATGATTCATGAATGCACATAAAACTTTCATTGGTCGGCCGTCGGGTCAGAATCAGGCTAACTATCCTTTACGCCAAAGGGCCGTCCAATATCAATACGTAAGTATTATAAAACAAAGTTCATCACTGCGTCTGTCTGTCTGTTCGCAATAATCTCAATAGCTACTGAACGGATTATCATGCGGTTTTCACCAATAGCCAGAGTGTAGAAGAAGTGTAGAGGAAGGTTTAGGTGCATAATTCGTTAAGGTTTTGTGTAAATTGGATGAAATATGACGATGGTTGTTAAATATGTTCATATTTTATATTCGATGCAACAAACTGATGCAAATTTTGTAGGCATATATGTTCTAACCGTGCGAAGCCGGGGCGGGCTGCTAGTGTGAAATAAAATAAATAACACGGTGATGTTATCTAAATAGTTTTTGAGGAAATATTTATTTGTATACCTTAGAAGAATACACAGCAACAATATTTTTAAATAAACTGATTTACAACATATCGAAGTATCATAAACCACTATTTTTATTTAATATTATATTACATTGAAACCGTCTTCATTGAAAATTTTCTATTTTGACAAAATAACACTTTAATGGTTGCATCTAAGAATTGCGCTTACCTATTGATTATATAAGGTTATAAGCTTAATTATTCATTTTCTCTAGGAAAAGAGGATTGAAGCTTAATCTTTTATAATCATAACTTCCACAATTACTTATTACAAATTATCACAGCCGGCACATCGCGTAGTTTTTGTATACTTTTAAATTAATATTTCGTGTGACTTCTATTGTTTTTGATACAGATAAGAAGCCTTCGTAATCCACTATATTCGCACATATTATGTCTGTCACATAAATTTTCCACAAACTAGATCCAAGGGGACTACAGCTGCTCAGGACATCTCTCGTCGCGCGCTTCTCACCTTTGCATTATTAAACCCCATGAAGTGCGCAACATTCCATAATGGTGTATAAAATTCGTCTGAAAACGCCAAATCTTATTAACACACTTTATTAACAATTTGCTTTCACAACTACGATTTCTCAACACTTATCACTCAGCAATAACGTACACTTATGCCGCTTTCACTATACATTTGAGATATATTGAACATAATTTAATTAGTCCACTTCTATGCAATGCCTCAATATTCGATGTATTTAATAATTATATTTGCTTGCATTTTGATTTTTTAAGTTATTTATTAACCAAACTTCAACCACCACCAAAGTTCACCAACCGACAATGTTATGTTCATATGACACATACATATACATACATACATATACATTTACATACATATGCATTTATGTCATCAATACATTTTGTTTCAAATCTACCCTCATTATTGTATAACTGATAAAAGAAGCAAAACTGGTCTAGCTGTTCTACTAATTAATACATGCGCTCTTTCTAATGGGATCATAATGAGAGAGTACGATATATGGGTCTTTCTATCTCTTCTATCTTTCTCTTTCATTATGTTACGTTCGAAACGTCTTATAAAAGAAGGTCGTATGTGCATATTTTGCTGTCATGCTATTGCTTTTTGAGACTGCTACTCCAATTATGACCGATACTGTACATGTTTTGTGATCATCAAATAAGAATGAGATACAAATTATGTTCAACATGTGTTTTGTTACTTCTATCTCTGTCGCCAAAAGAAACTTGATGATTAGTCACGATTCGACATACGAAAGAACATGTTTCTTTGGAAAGACATAAGGTACTAAGGACAAAGCGCTAAACAAGGGACGGTTTCAGCGCTTTCTAATAAAGTTTTAAATAATCTGGCATATGACACCATATGAAAATTTTAATAAATCTGGCAGGTAAGTTCCTAATAGGCGATCAGAGGATTTATCGGGAACTCGTAAAACTTACCTACTAATAGTTATCAGATACCTATATAGCAAAACAGGAGGCCAAGACTAAATCCAATTTCTGTTTACATTCACGCTAACGCAATTTCAAAATGTATGGGAATTACCACGTTTTGGCGGACAAATAAATATCATTCCCATACATATTTGGCATGGGAACTCAAACTCACCTTTCAGTAATAAACGGCAGCACAAAGAACATCCATATATGCACGCCGACAATAAGCGCGTATTGGAACAGTATCTTGCCGAGCATGAACTTCCTCAAGTAGAGCGCTCGGTCGATGATGATTAGTGCGAACTGAAGTATCAGCATTATTAGGAAGGGTATCGGGACTTTGTTCTCTTCTAAGTAAGCTTGCACGCCGCCGTCGCCTTGATGAGTCTGTAGCAAGATGCAGTAGAGAAGTTATAGTTATGTTACCTTGTAATTGTATTTTTTGGACATTTACCGACATTTACCCGAATCAAATTGATTATTGTAAAATAATTTTCCACTCCACTCCGTGCCGAGAGCGTCGTTAGCCGAATTACACACGAAAATTCACGAACATTGAATTTCGGTGCGACCGGAAGTTTCGCCAATTTTTGGTCAAAATCGAAACTACATTTCTTGGCCAAAACTGGCCCAAACAAAATTCGAACATTCAATCGGTCTTTTATTTTTACAGGGGCATCGTGATAATCTCGGTCGAGGTCGTCTAGTCGGTTTAGAATGTATTTTATTTATTCAGGACCGTCAAGCAAGTAGACATTTCACAAGTAGCATGTGAAATTTCATATGATATGCATTCTACGAATAAAATATAAGTATTTCGTAGTATGCATTTTCATAAATTGCATCTACTATCTCTGTTTACCAATGCGAGTGGAGATATGAGACAACAAATAAAAGATTTTGTTGCGATGCGAGATTTGTATCTTTTTGTAGTATTGTTACGTGCGGGGTGGTATTAAAATGCCAATCCGATGAGATGAACGTTTATTTCCACTGATCACTAGGTTAGCACAATGTTCCACAGTAGTTGTCCAAATCGTCTTTTACAATTATCAAAAGTCCGTTAACACACACTGAGGTCGTTAGTTCACAATCACTGATTTCACTGTTCACAGTTCACAACACGAGTTCACTGATAACCCTTAACGATCACTTGGTCGCTCCGTCACTTGGTTGATCCGCGCTTAGATAGTTCACTGTCGCTTCCAGAGAATGACTGTCTCAAGCCGCGGTTTCAACGTCTTATATAGGACGAGAATATTTCTACAGAACTTTCCAGTATTGACTCGAAACAATAGACAAAAGACGTTCAAAACAAAGCAATAACAATCACAAACAAAAGGGGCGGCTTTCCTTTGAGCATCTGACGTAAACAACTTTACCATACATGCTAATTTGATCTCTAACTACTTATGAATAAGGTTCAATCTTAACTACAAAACTAGGTACATTGACTAGGGTCTGAATTCCCGGAAGGTTAACTTTTAGGACGGTCGGGTCGGGTGTTTATAGCCCCTAATTAGTCTATTCTTTCCCACGGTATTTTTGTTCGAGAAGCTTGGCGAAACATCGCGACTCGACGACGCGATGTAACATTATCCCCTTCTTAGTTATGATCGTCCCGATCATCATTTGTTCCATGGTATCGTGTAAGTCGATCGATGTGTACTACCCTCGGCTTTCCTCTCTGGCCTCGTTTAATGCGGTAGGTAACGTCGTTTATCTTCGTGATAATCTGGTATGGTCCTTCCCAATGAGCCTGCAGCTTCGGACTTTTTCCTTTCCTTCGTAGTGGGTTGTTCAACCAGACGAGAGTTCCTTCTTCGAAACCCATCGTATTCGCTCTACGATCGTACCGGGTCTTCATTTTTTCGCCAGTTTTTAAACTATTCTCTCGAACTATCCTGTGCACTTCGTCCAGCTGACTACGAAGATCACTGACATAGTCGGTTACAGGCTTCGGAGCATCTGGCGGGGAACCAGTTATGGCGTCGATAGGAAGTCTTAGTTCGTGTCCAAAATTCACATTTGCAGGAGTCATACCAGTGCTGTCATGGGTAGCGGAACGGTATGACAACAAGAACAGAGGTATGTACTGATCCCAGTCACGTTGATGTGCGTCCACGACTTTAGCCAGGTGATTCTCCAACGTCTGGTTAAACCTCTCAACCATTCCGTCTGACTGTGGATGAGCTGCCGTTGTCCGCGTCTTTTGGATCCCGAGGAGGGTGCACATTTCCTGAAATAGGGCAGACTCGAAGTTCTTTCCTTGATCGGAATGCAGTTCCATCGGTACACCAAATCGACAGATCACTTCTTGCACCAACTTCTTTGCAACTGTCTTTGCTTCCTGGTTTGGTGTCGCGAAAACTTCGGGCCATTTGCTGAAGTAATCTTGCACTACGATGATGTACTTGTTGCCTTCTTCAGTCTCGGGAAATGGCCCGGCAACATCCACGGCAATGCGCTCCCATGGTGCCCCAACATTGTACAATTTTAGTCGTCCTTTACTTCTTGTCTTCGGTCCTTTTACTGACGCGCAAGCGGTGCACTTCCTACACCAATCTTCTACATCCTCGCGGCTGTGTACCCAGTAGAATCGTTGACGAACCTTCACAAGAGTTTTCTTGACTCCTAGATGTCCACCAGAAACTCCATCATGAATGTGTCGTAGTAGAGATGCCACTTTACTCCGGGGAACAACGACCTGCATCGTAGTTTCTTTTCCATTGCTGTTTTCCCATTTTCGGTACAAGATTCCTTGTTCCAGAGTCAAGCTGTCCCACTGAGCCCAGTAACTTTTTGTGATTGGGCTGCAAGCTGACACGTCGCTCCACTGGGGCTTGTTTCCAGACTTTATCCAATCCAGTACAGGTCGTAAATCTCTGTCCTCCAATTGTGCTTGTCTCATATTTTCGCCGTTCCATTCGTCATCTGTTCTGTCCATCCTGATGACTCTGACTTCTTCTTGAGACTCGTGCTTCTCGCAGTGTTTACAGTCATCTGCACAAGGTCTTCTTGACAGGGCATCGGCGTTGCTATGGCCCTTTCCACTGCGATGTTCTGTCACGAAGTTGAACTCTTGAAGTTGCTCGATCCATCGTGCCACTTGACCTTCCGGGCTCTTAAACTGTAGAAGCCATTTTAGAGCAGCGTGGTCAGTTCTGAGCGTAAACTCCCTTCCGATGAGGTACTTGTTGAAGTGCTGAAGAGTCTTTACCACGGCTAGCAACTCGCGGCGGGTGACACAGTAGTTTCGTTCTGGTTTGGATAATGATTTACTGAAGTATGCTATGACCACTTCTTTGTCTCCTTGGATTTGTGAGAGAACTCCTCCAATTCCCGTGTTGCTGGCATCAGTGTCCACAATAAATCTTCCATCTCTGGTAGGGTATCCCAAGATCGGCGTTTCACACAGTCGCTGCTTTAGATCGTTGAAGGCGGTTTCACACTCCAAGTCCCATACAAATGTGCGCTTTTCTTCTGTCAGCCGATGTAAGGGTTTGGCAATTCCAGAAAAGTTCTTGACAAACCGCCGATAGTAAGCGCATAGTCCCAAAAACGACCTTACATCAGTTTTATTCTTCGGGGTAGGCCAAGTTTGAACAGCCTTGATTTTGTCAGGATCAGTTTGTACCCCGTTCTCCGAAATGATGTGTCCAAGGTAGCTGACTTTGGATTTAAAGAAGTCACACTTTTTAGCACTCAGCTTCAGGTTTGCTTCACGTAGACGGTTTAAAACCTTCTCCAGATTCTGCAGATGTTCAGTAAAATCACGGCCCAAAATGATGACGTCATCCAGGTACACCAAGCATACGTCTCCCAGTAATCCAACCATTACTCTGTCCATGAGACGTTCGAACGTTGCTGGAGCATTACACAGTCCAAATGGCATGACGTTGAATTGCCAGAGACCATTTCCAATGCCCGTACTGAATGCTGTCTTTTCTTTGTCTTCTGGACTGATTTCTACCTGCCAGTAGCCACTTTTCAGGTCAACTGTTGAAAACCACTTCATTCCACTGAGCATGTCCAGTGTATCGTCTATTCGAGGCAAGGGGTAGCTGTCCTTCTTTGTGACTTCATTAAGCATTCTGTAATCTACGCAGAATCTGGTGGAGCCATCTTTCTTTTTCACCAGAACCACTGGCGATGACCAAGGACTTGTAGATGGTTCGATGACTTTTTCTTTGGCCATGTCTCGTATCATGTCTGCAACTTCAGCTTCTTTCGCCCATGGAATCCTTCGTGGCCTCTGTCGTATAGGTCTTGCGTCGCCAGTGTCTATTTTGTGTTTAACAAGTCCGGTACGTCCACAGTTGTTTCCAGCGGCGAAGACGTCTTTAAACCGCATCAACAGACGTTTTGCTCGTGACAGCTGAGCGAACGTCAAGTTGTCTTTGGATGATTCCAGCAGCTGTGATATTTGGTCTTCCGAGCTTGGTTCCGTAGAAGTAATATCCGTTCGTCGCAGGTACTTCACTTCTTGACATTTTCCAATTATGCTGTTTTTCTTCAGATGAACTTCTTCATTGCCAAGGTTGAGAATTTGCACACTGGCCGTTCTGTTTGTCATGAGCAATGTTCTTGCAGTAATCCAGGTCGGATGTGTGCCCTCATCTTCGGCAACTACACATAGTCCACTCTTGACTGTATTTGGAAATTTCACTCGAACAATATTTTGCGATTTTGGAGCCAACACGACGTCCTTGAGACAGTAAAGCTTACACGGTGCCGTTCCTTCGAAGAACACTTCTTGCTCGGGAAACCGGAGAACACCACGGGCCACGTCCAATATGCACTGCTGCTTCTCCAAAAAGTCCAATCCCAGAATGCAATCATCAGTTATGTTGGCAATCAGTACAGGATGAATGTATGAGTGCTCACCGATGACTATCTCCACATCTGTATCGCCAAGGACAGGTACTGACTGGCCGGTTGCTGTCCGTAGTGAGCATGCTGCAGATCGATGTTTCCGTGATATAAATCGTTGCAGGAATTCAGGCTTCACAATTGTGCGCGATGCTCCTGTGTCCACTGTGAACTTGCAGGTCTTGTTGTTCAAGGTGCCCTCGACGATTAAGCTGTTCCCGTTGCACACTTGTGTCACAGTGATGGCGGGGGCTCTCTCTCGATCAGACGGCGCCCGTCCCGCAGCTATGACGACGTTTCTTCTGCCACTTGGGTCCTGTTTCTTCGTCTTCGGGCAATCAATCCGAATATGCCCCTTTTCTCCACACCCGTAACATGTCGGTCCATAACGGGGCTTCCTGGGTTCAGTAACCAGTTCTTGAACCCTATACGGTTTGGTGTCTCGTCGCACAGTTTCCACTTCCAAAGCATGAACCAGGGCGTTCTTGAGTGTCTGATGATGTCCCAATCGTACCGCAGCGCGTACCTCATCATCCCTGATTCCATCCACGAAGCTCTGTAGAGATGTCACCTCAATGGTTGATGGCGTCGACACGTAGGCTCGTCGGACCAACCTCTCGATTTCATCTGCCCACTGTTGCAATGTCTCTGTAGGCTTCTGGGTTCGCTCACGTAGTTGTGCCCTGTACGCATGCTCCATGTGCTTGTCTCCATAGCGCGTTTCGAGGGCTTCCAGCAGGGTCTTCAGGGTCCTTTCCTCTTCAGGTATGCGTTCCAGGATAAGCTGAGCGTCTCCTTTCAGCGCTAATGTGAGCGCTGTATTTGCGTGCTCGTCTGTCCAGCCGCAACTTTTGGACAGCGTTGTGAATTGGAATTTGTAGGCTGCCCACGAAGATGTTCCGTCGAAGTGCGGCAAATCTAGCTTGAAGGGCGAGGTCATAGTGGGACCCTGGCTGCTATGTCCAATTCCTCTTAGCTTCAGTTTCTGAAATTCGTTGGCCAAGTCATTCACGGTCTGCTCATGTATGTCAAGCCGCCCTTCTACTTCCTTGATACTGGTTTCCACCATTTTGATCTTCTCTCCCATGCCGGCAAGCCCGCTCTGCAACTGACGTCCAATTGTCTCTTCCAGTTTGCGGCTAGCTTCTTGTTGGGCCATCTGTACAGCCTGTAGTGCAGCCTGTTGTTCCTGGCGAGCCTCCTCCTGTTTGCGGCTAGCTTCTTCTTGTGCCGCTTGTACAGCCTGTTGTTCCTCTCGTGCAGTTTCTTGTCCAGCTAGGATAGCGGCTAGCATGGCCTCCAGGCCTCCATCCGTAGTTCGACTCGCCGGCGGTGGTGTAGGTGGCGCTGCCATTGGTGTTGCTGCTGGCTCTTCCAATGTGGATGTTCCTCCTCCCGATGCTTCAAGCTCCTTCTGCCGGGTTGCATCCGTCTCCGCCTGTCGCCTGGTGCGTGGAGTACGCGTATCTTCTCTCGGAGTGATTGGCATTCCGCTTCTGACACCAATTGTTACGTGCGGGGTGGTATTAAAATGCCAATCCGATGAGATGAACGTTTATTTCCACTGATCACTAGGTTAGCACAATGTTCCACAGTAGTTGTCCAAATCGTCTTGCACAATTATCAAAAGTCCGTTAACACACACTGAGGTCGTTGGTAATCACAATCACTGATTTCACTGTTCACAGTTCACAACACGAGTTCACTGATAACCCTTAACGATCACTTGGTCGCTATCCGCGCTTAGATAGTTCACTGTCGCTTCCAGATAATGACTGTCTCAAGCCGCGGTTTCAACGTCTTATATAGGACGAGAATATTTCTACAGAACTTTCCAGTATTGACTCGAAACAATAGACAAAAGACGTTCAAAACAAAGCAATAACAATCACAAACAAAAGGGGCGGCTTTCCTTTGAGCATCTGACGTAAACAACTTTACCATACATGCTAATTTGATCTCTAACTACTTATGAATAAGGTTCAATCTTAACTACAAAACTAGGTACATTGACTAGGGTCTGAATTCCCGGAAGGTTAACTTTTAGGACGGTCGGGTCGGGTGTTTATAGCCCCTAATTAGTCTATTCTTTCCCACGGTATTTTTGTTCGAGAAGCTTGGCGAAACATCGCGACTCGACGACGCGATGTAACAGTATTTTTGCAGTTATAAACTGTAAGTATGCTATTTAATACCATAATTCAGACGCGGTCGTATAGCCATTAACAGCAAAATAAAGCTTTTTTTATTTAAGCCTAGTTTTCATGGTGCCAATTTTTTGCGTTGATTTAATCAACTCGGATCGGATTCTGTAGACCTAGTGTGAATTATTGAAGGTACTAAACTAGAAACCTTATATATGTAAATATAATATGGAAATATGGCTATATTAGGCTTACCCCAAAAGCAGCGAATCCGAATATAACGACGAGGAAATTGAAGAAGTCACACAGAAACATGTAGGCATATACATCGGCGGTAACTCGCGCGCCCCGCGCTAGCATGCGCTCGAAGAAATGGTGCAGAGGTCGTAGATAGCGTTTTATACTGTAAAAAGAATAAAATATTAATGTATCCTCATAAACTAATACGTTCATACATAAGTAACGTTTAAACAATTAGTAAACTAATGTAATACTTACGAAAGAACCATCACATGTGGGTAATGTGCGTATGGGTCCTCCAATACAGTTGTTACCGCTATGATTGGCTCTTGATCGTCATTCACTCTGAAACAAAAAACAAACAAATCTTATAAAATAACGACACAATAAGTTAACGGTGGATACAAAACATTAGATTATCAGGCTTTTGCACGCCACAGGTAAAGAAAAAAATGTTATGCCGTAGGGCGTTTTTTTAAAATAAATACAAATTCAGTCCGGTTTTTAGAACGATATTCAAGCATCAATTTATTTCTGAACTTAAAATGCCATTTGTATGGTAAAATTAATTAAAAGTTAGAAACTTTTTTAACAAAAGCTTTTTGTAAAAACGTTATCATTTGTAATGAAAAGTACTAATGGAAACATTTCCACTGCATATTATAAAACGAAGTCCCCTGCCGCGTCTGTCTGCCTGTTCGCGATAAAATAACTCAAAAACTACAGAACGGATTTTCATGCGGTTTTTACCAATCGATAGAGCGATTCATGGGGAAGGTTTAAGTGTATAATTCGTTAAGGTTTTGTGTAAATTGGTTGAAATATGAAGATGATCGTTGAAGATGTTAATTTTTCCTCGACGCAACAAACTTATGCCAAAAATGTAGGCATATATATGCTCGCCCCGTGCGAAGCCGGGGTGGGTCGCTATTAGTTATATAGATTGTATGTGTGTTAAAATGTGTGTTAATATATTCAATAAATTGCCTAATGATTTGAAAAAGCTATCAAAATTTAAATTTAATAAGCAATTAAAAGTATGGCTGCTCAACAAAATGTACTTATACAGTAAGAGAAATGCTTAATGGATGACATTGCTTTACAAGACTATTTATAATCATTATATAATATTTCTGGTGCGGTAAATGTGTGTTTGTATGCCCTATAATCTTGACATATAATAATCTGAATTATAATCTCTGAATATATTTTAATTTTGTATAATTATTATAATGCTATATCACTGATTTCACATGTTCACCCACGAGCGAAATAGAAAGAACTTTGTTACATGAATCCATCAAATATACTCTATTTTTTTGTGAACTATGTATTTAATTTCATTTCATTTCATGTATATACTAGCCCAAATTCGACTATCATTACGGATTAACATTTGCCATTACAGAGTTCCAGTCCCTACACCCCGGCTCCATCACCAAGTGAGCTCGATGGTACCATAAGATTTCTTTGTCACCAAAGAACACAATTTTAAAATAAAATTACGAGTTTTCTAAGTATCATTAAGCTTTTGAATAAACTAAATCGTAGTTAATAAATCAATACGTTTTTCAAGCTATAATGTATTTTAAGGTAAACATGGATCAAATAATTAAAGAATCAAACCATTTATTAAGTATGTAGGCAGTATTAATATACGCAAATATACACGTCAAAATCATAAATCATAATCAATTATCAAGTAAACATAGCAAAAGCAGAATTTAAAGCTTTGAATTAAAAAAAAAACAAAACAAAAATAATGAACCATTCAGCTGTCATCCAATCGTTGACGTAAGACTATTAAATAGTTTTAGAGTAGGGTAAGCAATGCCAACCATATACATAACTGTGTTTCATTACTTCAGAAAATTTCTATATATGAAAAAAAAGTCATCATCAGCCTGTATCAGTCCACTGCTGGACATAGGCCTCTCCCAAGATGCGCCACTGAGCCCGATCTTCGGCTCTTCTCTTCCAGTCACTGCCCACCGCTTTGCGTATGTCGTCGCTCCACCTGGTCACAGGACGTCCTACGCTACGTTTGCCGATTCGGGTCTCCACTCTAGGACAAGTCTGCCCCAACGGTTATCAGTCCTGCGGCAGATATGACCAGCCCACTGCCACTTCAGCTTGCTAATCCGTTGAGCTATGTCGATAACTTTAGTTCTCTGGCGAATTACTTCGTTCCGGATTCGATCCCGCAGAGAAATACCGAGCATAGCTCTCTCCATAGCTCGCTGAGCGACTTTAAACTGGTGGACCAGTCGGACTGTGAGTGTCCACGTCTCGGCTCCGTATGTCATCACAGGTAGGACGCACTGGTTAAAGACTTTTGTCTTTAGACACTGTGGTATAGGCGACGAGAAGAATCGACGGAGTTTTCCGAATGCTGCCCAGCCCAGCTGAATTCTTCTCTGGATTTCCTTCTCGAAGTTATGTTTGCCTAGTTGGAGCGTTTGCCCTAGGTAAACATACTTAGTGACAACTTCGAGTGGGATTCCATCTACGGCCATCGGTTCCGGAACAACGTGCTCGTTGTACATGACTTTGGCTTTGTCCAAATTCATCCGGAGACCGATGCTACGAGAAGAATCAGCTAGGCCATTCAACATCCTTTGTAGGTCCTGCAGCGTCTCTGCCATAATGACGATGTCATCTGCGAATCGTAAGTGAGAGATGTACCTGCCGTTGATGTTAATGCCACGATCGTTCCAGTCCAGCGTCTTAAACATATCCTCCAAGGCGTTAGTGAACAGTTTCGGGGATATGACGTCCCCCTGTCTCACTCCTCGACGCAGGTGGACATGTTTAGTTCGCTGGTTCTGTACTTGT
Source organism: Cabera pusaria (assembly GCA_954871355.1). Classification (NCBI taxonomy): domain Eukaryota; kingdom Metazoa; phylum Arthropoda; class Insecta; order Lepidoptera; family Geometridae; genus Cabera; species Cabera pusaria. Next base: position 22,706,241 of record OX940887.1, read on the forward strand.
ACAGTCATCGTTGCGGCATTATATAGACATCTCATCACTTCGATATATCGCCAGTCGACTTGGCAACGCTGCAAGGACTCGAGAACAGACCAGGTTTCGATTGAGTCAAAGGCCTTCTCATAGTCCACAAATGCTAAGCACAGGGGCCGATTATACTCTTCGGTCTTCTGTACAATCTGCCGCACCGTGTGGATGTGGTCTATGGTGCCGTAACAGCTTCGAAACCCGGCCTGTTCCGGAGGTTGAAACTCGTCGAGTCTTCGCGCAAGACGGTTCGTGATGACCCTTGAAAACAGCTTGTAGACATGGCTCAGAAGCGAAATCGGGCGATAGTTTTTCAATAGGGATTTGTCTCCTTTTTTGAAAAACAAAACCACAATGCTTCTGTTCCATGCCTGTGGAGTTCTCCCAGTAAAAAGAACGGAATTAAATAGCTTTTGAAGCTGTTGAACTGCTGGAGCTCCTCCGGCTTTTAAAAGCTCCGTTGTGATTCCGTCTTCTCCTGGGGCTTTTCCATTTTTGAGTTGTTTAGGGCCATCACGATTTCGTCTCGGCTAATTTCGGGCAGATCTTCTGTGAAGTGGCGGGTTAAGGTGGCTCTAGAATCCTCAGTATCGGGTTCGGGCCTTGAAGCATGCGATGCGTAGAGCTTGCCGTAGAAGTTTTCAACTTCCGACAGAATCTCCGGCTTGGATGCGACGACGTTCCCGGTTGACGTTGTCAGCTTTGTGAGGTGGCTTCTACCCAGAGGCTGGACGAACACTTTCGACCCCCGATTCTGCTCAATTGATTCTTTAATCAAGAGCGTGTTAGAGGATCGGAGGTCGCGTCGTACCAGCTTCTTTATGGATTTGTTGCGCGCCAGGTTAGTTGACAAAGCTGACAAAGGGTCTGTTCGTCTCTCTTCCATTAGCCGAAGTGTTTCTGCCGAGAGTTTGGACTTTTTGCCCGTACGCTTGCTCTCGCAAAACTTCGTCCCTTCATCCCTGAGGATTTCCACCACTTCTTCGAGTTTCTGGTCTACGTCATCTGTGGTTTCCAAGGTAGCGAATCGATTTTCCAATTTTAATTGGAATGTTTCGGACCCAAATAGCGGTTTGGAGTAGGTTCGGACGGAGCGTAGACTTCATCAATCGGGATCTCTCGGCTTTAAAGTCGATATCCAGAGTACCTCGTACAAGTCGGTGATCACTTCCAGTATTAAACCTAGTGATCACTGAGACGTCTCTGAATATGCGCCGTTTGTCCGTAATGATGAAGTCAATCTCGTTTTTAGTCACAAAGTCGGGGCTTTGCCACGTAAAGCCCCGTCCATTTCCTTTGGGGCTGTTTCTTGAAGAACGAGTTCATCAAGAAAAGCCCCTCTCATCAAGAAAAGCCCCTCTCTCTCGAGGAAATTGACGAGCATTTGTCCCCTGTGATTCCTACTCCCAAATCCGTGGGGTCCTATAGACGATTCGCCGCAAGTTTGTACTCCCACTTTGGCGTTAAAGTCTCCCATGACAACGTTGTAGTGAGCCTTGGAGGTGGTGTGTAAAGCTCTGGAGATATCTTCATACATGCTCTCCACCTCGTCATCCAAGTGTGTCGAGGTCGGTGCGTAGACCTGGATAACCTTGAGGCTGTACCTCTTGGTTAACTTAATTATGAGGTACGCTACCCTGGTCGACACACTGGAGATTTCTACAACGTTGTCACTGAGAACCTTGTTGACCAGAAACCCGACGCCGCCTTGGGATGGCTGATCTCCTTCTCTGTAGTACATAAGATGGCCCGATTCTAAGGTTATGGTGTCCTCTCCCTGTCTTCGGACTTCACATAACCCCAGAATGTGCCATCTTATGTGTTTCAGCTCCTCCTCTAGCTGCGCCAGATGATCGTCCAGCCGAATCGTGCGTCCATTGTACGTTGCGAGGGTCAGTTTGTTCTGGCGGCCTACCGTAACCCGGGGATTCTTAGCACCCCCTGCCCTGCCGTTACCGTGACCGCCGCCGTGGTCAGGAATAGCAGGGCGGCCGGGAACTGGGGGCCGCGGCTTATTATGACTTTCCATTTCATGCATGCATCCCTTGGGAGGGATATGCCCTAATCGCCATGCTGGGCAGGCGTGTTGGCGATCGCAGGACGTAGCTTCTCGCACCGGTGACGCTGCTGAAAAAAAAAGTGAAATAGTGACTAAACTTGAAGAAACATGGTGTTTGTACTTACATAAAATGTCCGTCTTGAGGTTTAGATCCACCTGCTTCCGTTTCGTCTACATCTTCCTCCTCGGAACGTCGGTCATTAGTGATTGCTTCTAGTTGTAGTTCCAATTGCCTTCTGTATAATCATAATTTAAGCAAAGATTAACAAAAACTCTAAGGCCAATTTCACCGGTTCCTGATAGCGCTAAAATGAAGAAATTTGACAGATTTTATATGGCGTCATGTGTCAGATAACTATCTAACGCATTATCAGGAACCAGTGAAACTGGCCCTAAGGCTGAGTTGCGCCATCTTACTTTAACCGTAACTATAACCGGTGTTTTTGTATGGAGTTTGACTGACTTTTGGCGTTTGTTATAGTTATTTTGATTTTTATAGAGATAGTTTGATTCTTCTTTGATTTACTTTTTATTTATTTGTTTATTTATATTCCATACATAACACCATAACAGCTGCTTAGCCAAACCGATGCTATTGGTAGTAAGATAGTGGGACTCAGCCAAAGAAAATAATAACTTTCAAAAACCGCCGTTCCAAGTTATTATGTTACAAATTAAGTATTATTTTTTTCCATATCTATATAAAGATAAATTGTATCTAGAAGCAATTTGAAAGTATACCATAAACAAAATATACTACGTAGTATATTTTAAACAAGAAAATAAGTATCAAAAATCCAAATTGAAATTACCAGATGCCAGATTGCTGAGGTAACTTATAAATAAAGTAATATTTGACACGTATTCAGAATCTCTGTGAGATAAGTGAGTGCTGACGCTGTGAGTTAAGTCATTAAAATAATGGCAATACTGCAAACCTATTAAAGAATATTTAATGTATAGTTTATTACTTGGTGAATTTTATTATTTACGGCATTATGGGCCAGTTTCACCGGACTTGATACATTTTCCGATAGTTATCAGACATATACCGCCATATAAATGTTATAATTTATCTGGCGAATAAGTTCCTAATTTATATAATGTATATGTAGTACTAGAAGTGCCCCGTGGCTTCGCCCGCGTTAAAAACTTATTTTATTGATACTTAAAACTTTTCTTTTGTAAAAACGATTCTATCATTAAATACATAAAATAAGAATTAGCCAAATCGGTTCACCCGTTTTCATGTTATCGCGTGACTAAGGCAATTCCTGATTCATATTTATAAAAACCGAAAACCCACATATTCAGAAATTGTTACCTACCCCATTTCAAAAAATCCTACAACACGTACTTTATCTCATCTTATTTCGCCATACAAACTTTGAATCCCCGTTCAGTATCCGGGAGACATTTTTTTCCCTTCTGAGCGGATACCTACGTCATAATAACTATCTGCATTCTAAATTTCAGCACAATCCGAAACAATATTGATTTTTGGACTTTGTTACCCCAGTTTATCCTCCTAGGGTGGCATTTTGAAAAAGTCTGAAACTCGTATTTACTTATTTATTTTCTTAGAAGTACTTGTGTGAAATGTCGAATAAAATGACTATCCAAACTTTGAACCCCCGCTTCATCCCTTGAAGAGTGAATTTTGAAAAATGCTTTCTTAGCGAATACCTAAGTCAAAATAACTATCTGCATGCCAAATTTCAGTACCATAATTTAATTCTAGTACTGTAGGTGGCAGCTCAGTAAAACAACGGTAATTGGGTACTGTTCCGTTTATTCAGCAAGCTTAGCTCTACAAGGTACAGGTTAATGTTTCGCGACCTCGGAGCATCGGAGTGGAGGACTACTTCGCGACCGCGGGGCGACAGAGTGGACTGAGAAACTATAATCTCACTCTGAAGCTCGAGCCACGACTTGAGGACTGGTAACTTAATCTCTCAAAGCCGAGCTCTGAAGGCGAACTGATTTAAACTAGGCCGGCGACCGTTTATATAGCAGCGGCGTTGGTGAAGGGGGGGAGTTGCCGCGCCGCGCCCGGGCTTGTGGCGGGGATGCCGATGCTCGGTGAAACAGATAGTCAGTGTGCGAGGGAGAAAGTATTCGTATCCGTGCGTTCTGGGTTTTTGTCTTGTTACATTCTCCCCCTCTGGTACTCATTGACGTCCCGTTTGAGTACCAGGAATTTTGGCGGAATTATCTTTCTTAAGTCTTCCTCGCCGACGACGTATCGGTACTATTGGTTTTGGAGTGTGAACGTCCCTGTTTTCATACTTGGTTATTGCAGACGTATGGTATTTTCCAATAGGTTGTTCGGGATCTGTAACATTTGCGATTTCATAGATTGAACTGCCTATTTTCTTTGTGATTACATATGGTCCATCTCGTCTTGGTGCACATTTTGCTGAAAAGTTGCTTTCTTGGCGACTTATTGGATGTGTCTCCACTAGAACTTTTTCTCCAATTTTATATCCAGGACCTGGTCTTCTTCTCAGATTTGATCTGGTTCTGTTGCTACCTTGCATATTTTCTATGTTTTCTTTAGTATTTGCCAGGTCTGTTGCTAAGTTATTAAGATGAGGAGTCATTCTGGTTGCGTTCAGCTTACTTAAGCAAGTGGTTGAGTGTTCATTTTCACCCTCCCCCTGCAGCAAAGCTGCACCATTGGCGTGATTATGATCATCTGTTGATTATGACATCTGTTCTGATTATATTCTCCCATTTCCAGCTTGCATTTGTCTTCGTTAGGTTTGTTAGTGGTCTTTCTATTTCGACAAAGCTTGTGCGAGCAACTGTGTTTATATTTGCATGGCCGAGCATTCCATTATACTTTATTCCAATTGTTGGAACCTTTGCTGCACTTTGTGTAGCCCAGTCCACGGCATAGAACTGTATTGTTTCCGATGGGCTATCCATTGTTTTACAGTTTTCGCAGTTGCTTCTGAATACTCCCGGTTTTCCGCACCCACAGCACGTTACTGGACTATTTGGTACCAGTTTCCTATCGCCCGGGGTATTCTTGTTACCGGTTTCCTTTTTTGTTACTATATCAGATTTGTTCAACTCCTTACTGGTTCCTGCTTCGTTTAGATATTTTATTCTATAGCGACATATATTTTCCGTATGACCTTTTCGACTGCAGAACGTACATCTTTTTATTTCTTTTCTCTTCTCTGAATTATCTCTCTGCTGGATTTCTGTAAAAGGTAAAGATTGACTGTTCTTTTCTAAGGACTCATAATGACGTGCTTTTTCCAATAGCTCTGAAAAAGTCTTTACATCGGTCCGAGCAACTTTAGTTCAACATTCCAAGTAAGGCCCTTTTTCGGCACAAGAACTCGTCTACAGGCTCGTTGTTACCCTGAAGGTCTTCGAACAGTTTCAAGTATATTTCGTACGGTTGTAGCTTTGGAGCAAACGCTGATCGGATAGCAAGAAGAGCTGCCGACCAGGTCTTAATTTCAGCACGGACCCCTGTCCACCAAGTACTTGCCGTATTCTTGAGTAGCAGCGGAAGTCCCTCTAAAGCGTCTTCGTCGGATATATGTTCTATTTTTTTGTATATTGAAACGCCGGTAATGAATTCTTCTACTTTATCGTAGTGACGTTCCCCGTAGAAGAGCAGAGTGCATCTGGTAAAATTTTTATTGCCTGATGCCGGTGCGGAAGATGGTATCCGATTCAGTAACTATAGTCTCAGACAGTATACACTATAGTAACTACAGTCTAGAGAAACTATAATCTCACTCTGAAGCTCGAGCCACGACTTGAGGACTGGTAAATTAATCTCTCAAAGCCGAGCTCTGAAGGCGAACTGATTTAAACTAGGCCGGCGACCGTTTATATAGCAGCGGCGTTGGTGAAGGGGGGGAGTTGCCGCGCCGCGCCCGGGCTTGTGGCGGGGATGCCGATGCTCGGTGAAACAGATAGTCGGTGTGCGAGGGAGAAAGTATTCGTATCCGTGCGTTCTGGGTTTTTGTCTTGTTACAGTACCATAATTATTTCTAAATTTGACCAATATAATACATACCCCTATCCAATATAATACACCCTATATAATATACCAAATTATTACTACTATACAAGCGTCTAGAATATACTAGAATACTAAAGATGAATATGCAACACTAGGAACATTTAACTACTGTCAGATAATATTTGTAGCGATGCGCAATTATCTTCTAAATAATCCTCTTAGCGAGTTCGATGTGTCCTTTTTTCTCGCTCTCTATCGGGATACCAGTCTAGAATACACTACAATAAAGATTAATAATACGTAACACTAGATAATCTACTCTCAGATATTTGTATAATTAATACTTGTAATATGCAACATTAGGTACTTCAATCTACTCTCAGATATCTTTCAAAGTACCGTTGCGCAATTTGTCTTCTAATATATCCTCTAAGCGAGTCGACATGTCTCTTCTCTGTTTCTCTTTCGGGTCGTTTGATCTGTAACCGCTCCCACACGAGCGTGGCGACGCGTGGATCAGATCGGTGAGTGTTTAAGTCACGCATGGCTTCTTTGATGGCGGCTTGCACGTAGTACAACCGGTCGACGAGACGGTGACGTCTGTCTGAGCCCGATAACTCACAATCAACCCTCAGCGAATTAAACATACTAAAGTGGACTAAGGCATACTAAGGCCTTGCGCTACATAAGTTAATTTTATCTTTAATTGAACGAAAGAGAATAAGATGCAGCTATGCAGCCTTTATAAGCTATACAGAGCATTTAGAATGAGCTTTAATAGTTCTTAATTCGATATAGGCCTAGCGTGGTTCTCGTTTTGTCTCATTCTGCTCTTGCGAAGATCCTCGCTTTATCTTTAATAGGTACTTACGGAGCAAGCGAGCTAAATCTTCGGCTACATCGTCTCTTAACATCAGGTGAGATTGTAGCCAAACGTTTGCTTATGAGGGGTTTAAACTGGTCAATTTTCGCTGTGCGGCTAGTCGCTTAACAAATTGCCTCACCAAGGCGCATCGCTAACCCATTTATACTATGTATGCCAATAAGTCTATCTGTGAAATCTAGGCCAAGATAGAGCTATACAGGACGGGAAAAATGTATGGGAAACTAAGAGAGTGTGGGATTCAGAAGGAAAGTATTTACATTAAATATTGTAGACATGAAATGTCATTGAAAGGAAACGTACTTTTACTTTTAATAATTAGAATAGATACATACAAAGATTTAGAAAAAAATCTTACCTATTCTCTGGTACTGTACTCACTAAACGTGCACGAAAATTTAAATAGCTACCAGCTATCATGTAAACATAGCATAATTAAACTCTTTAAATTATAATAAATAAAATAAATTAATTAATAAATAATATGGCTGCGGAAGCGTCCGCCGATCACAGCTAGACCTAAATGTCATACATAATATCCACCAATTAAGCTAAAGCACCAGCGACATGCAATAGATGGATGAAAATAATTGAGGTAATGTAATAAAAGTGTCACTTTGTTTGTGTGTCACCCAATCCTCGACATCAGAGTATTCAAATAATGTTGATGTTGTAAATATGATTACTCACGTGCCAGTCATATCGTGTAACTTGGCATACTTCTCCCCGACCTCGGCTCCCTTGCCTTCCATCATCTGCTGCGTGTCTTCTACTGTCAGGGGATACTCCACGTCTTCTCGAAGCTCGATCTCCGGGGTCGATTCCTTCCATAGACCGAGGGATTTCAACATAAACCTGTATAGATGAGAGTACAAATGTTTTACTGTCGGTATTAGAAATATTGGTAATTAGTTACGTCATTTAGCTCAATAAATATATATTTATATTTCCCCTGTCTCTCCATGCCATTTTTCAATAATTAAGATACTTTAAAAACTAAAACAACGAGAACCCACTCCAGACACAAGGATATTTGAGCTTAGTTGGACGGGTTAACAAGATTGGTTAGGTTAAGAGAGCAACAATGTGCAACATTGCTAGTAATATTTAATAAAAATGTCACTGATTAATGAAAACGATTTTGTCACTAAGCCCTTTCTTTCTTGACCTAAGAATATTTTCTTCGAAATTGCTATGTATGCTAGTGATACCTTACCTGTGCAAGAAAATGATAAGAAGCAACAGCAGGTCGTATAGAGCGTAGTTGAACTTCCTCTCGATGCCGATAATTCTAGGCGCTGTGAACGGCATGTTGGCGGGAATAGCTTTCTGATTCCACGGTAAGATTTCAAACTGGAACATGCTCTTTATGAGCACTATCACCTGAGGGAAAAAATGTATTGTTAAGACGACCATGGAAAGGGAATAAGTCAGTGATCGTGAACTACAATCGAGCTCAGAATTCAAACTATTGCCATCTAAGTTTGACAATAGATATTTAAAACCTTGAAGCGTGCGGTAATCGATGAGCAGCTATGAATAAATAGTTAAAGAGCACTTAATTGCCAGGGAGTCCTTTGAAGTTCAGTAAGAGTGTGTAACGGATTAATTGATCATTGTGTACGACTATTTGGACGACTATTCTGGAACTTTGTGCCAATCTAGTGTTGTGTGGAAATAAACGTATATCTCATCGCATTGGTATTTTTATGTACCCGGCACGTAACATTATGGTTCTTAGGTTGTTTTAATTAGGTTTTCTTCTTTTATGAACTTGGTCCAATATCTAACCAAAATGATATGACTCCAGATTTAATTGAAAAGTGTGTTCAACCATAGATATACTTTTTTAAATTATATGATATAACAAAACATACAAGACGCTCGCCTGATAGTAAGGTATCACGTCTCCTTATATATCTCCTTAAAAAGCTGCCTATTAATGGGGTCTGAAAGGGTACTTTCAACCCAAGGGTACTCTGCTTCAATACCACAGCCGATTAAGCTATCAAGAACGATTATCAGCAAATATCCATATCTATAAACATTTATAAATTACGATACACAAAACTGTGAATGTAAAAATTATATGTACATTTAGTAACTAGTTAACTTACCTCAGTATAAGCAATAAGTGTAACCCAAAACGTTTTGGTTGGGCGAGGAATGGTGAGAGTGCCCCATAAGAACACCATTAGTGGCAGTGGTATCGACAAAATGGTCGCTGATTGTATCTGAAATGCGACGAATACATATCAAATATTTTTTTTAGATATTAGTTTCTATAATTATTTAAGATCGTTTACAAAACGAAATAAAACCGGCCAAGTGTGAGTCGGCTCCGCGCACGAAGGGTTCCGTACATTATCTATAAAAAAGGCAAAAATTCATGTCTGTTATATAGGAGCCCCCCTTAAATATTAATTTTATTTTTATTTAAGTTTTTATTTTTAAAGTGAATAATATAACACACAATTCTGTCAATATTTTAAGCGTCTACTTGTTGCCGTTATCAATATCGAGCAAAAACGAGCAAAAAATTACTTTTGTTGTATGGGAGATCGAACTATCACGGTTCATGAGATATAGCCTGGTGGCAGACGGATAGACAGACGGACGGACAGCGGAGTCTTAGTAATAGGGTCCCTTTTTTATCCTCTGGGTACGGAACCCTAAAAAACCGATTTCAAATGCCGCGCTAGTGATTATCAGTAATCACTAATTTTGAGGTGCTTTGCTTATCTCCATATTACTGGGGATAATAAAATCTCGATAAAATTACAATGGAACTACCTGGTAAGTATAATCTTTCGAAGAACTCCTATTTTATGAAGTCGGTTAAAAAGCAAAAAAACGCCGAACACGCAAAGACACGTTTCTGTTTTTAGTATTTTATGTTATGGCAGTCAGAGTAATACATACTTTATGAAAATTTCAACCGTCCAAAAAGGAGCTTATATATTAATACTAGCTGTGCCCCGCGGCTTCGCCAGCGTTAAGAACAACTTTTATTTATTTTAATATTTTTTTTCATAAGAACCGTCTCCTGACGATAAGAAACACGACCAAAAAAGAATTAGCGAAATCGGTATAGCCGTTCACGCGTGATGCCGTGACCAAGGGCAAATGGGAATCATTTTTATATATAAAGATTAAGGTCGAATTTCGACCACCGGACGACAACTAGTTTGTATTATCGCGTCTCGTTTTATACGGCGTGCATCGCAGCAGTATTCAAACTATTATATAATCTGTGACCCTACGTGAGGTTGGTCACTAGATGGTGGCACTAGAGGTGACTAGATGCATTAATAATTCTTACTAACCTGGTTGATAAACACCATGATGTAGCATACAATGTCGGTATGTGCGAGCACGGCGAACCACAGCGCGTACCCTACGTGCAATAGAGGTGACTTGTTGTGTTTGAACACTGAGTCGTCGTGCTCTTCCAGAGTCGTTACATCCTTGCTGTAAAAATAATTTTGCATTAAAGATGCATACTATTAGGATGTTTTATAAAAAATGCTGTATTTACTTAGAAAGGTTTTAAGGCAGAATAAAATTTAGAAGTATATGTAGAATGCATAGGTACCTCTCTTGCTGTGAAGGCAATATTGTGTTAGATACATTTTATAAAATTGGACGTCAAATAAAAGTGCTTGACTTATTAAATGTATAACTGAGGCTGAAATAACTGAAGGTATAGAAGGAAAATACTTAAGCTATAAAGGCAATATTGTATTAGAAATGCTTCATACTTTCTTCAAGAGATTTATGAATTTTATACTCCAAGAAATTGTTGTATAAATTATACTTTAAAAAAAGAGTTTAAGAAAAACTATGTATATGTATAAGAAATATAGAAAGAAAAGTATACAATAAAAACAATTTTTAGAATTATAAGCTTATTTGATCACTGTTTTACCTTTTACCTACATTTTTGAGACGAGATTTTGATTGTGAATTGTGAATTTTAAGATAGTTGCGAAATAACTATGTAACTAAATATGTACTAACAACACTGATCATTATAGAAATAGCACAGTACATTAACGAAGATACATCTTAGAACAGAATTTATAGTGGAGTGAATTAGGCGTTCGAAATAGTCATAGAAAATTATCTTAAAAATATCTTACCTCTTCACAATTGTATAGAAGTATACAAAAATTATACATATTGTCATTCAATTAAGAACCGTATAATCATATAAATAATGTAACAACGATAAAAGCAGCAGGTTCGTGCGGTGATTGAAACAATGAAGTGTTAACTTAGAAAAGTATTTTGTAGTGTTTTCATAGAATATTATGTACAGAAGTATCAAAAGCCCATAGCAACTGACGAATAATAAACGTTTGTTGTACTGTCTTACTGGAAATTTGGATTTATATATAGATTTTCGATTTTAATTGGAAAATGTATATTCCTGAAATTCCTTATTAAATCCACCTACTTAGTAAAAGCTACACGCTGCAGTTAGTCTCTCATTATTATTTTATCAATGTGATCAATGATATCAATGATTACGTGGGATACAAAAGTCTTATGGCAATTGAAAGATTGCTGCATAGCCTGCTGCCTCTTACAATTTCACTGTTAACTGAACGAATAATAAGAAAATGCAGTTATGCAGCCGCATTTCCCTCTATTCAAGTATAGATCATTCAGATTGGTCAATAAGTTGAATGGTGTAACAAGGCCTTCATTATTCTCCATTTAATTCTGCTAGAACGTTTGTCATGTAACCCCTCAAAAAACTTAGTGCTGAGATACTCGTATCATCTTTCACTCGATCCCCAGTAAACATTAACAGGTTTCAACAGCATAAGTTCATAAATAAAGAAAACAAATAATAGAACAGTAGAATAGAAATCGAAAATCGAATGATGCAGAACATCCCTATCCTATCCAGGTTAGACAGTACAAGCGAACGCTATAGAACCTTGAGGTGGTCTGCAAACTAAACGCGCTCTCGTGTTCCGAAGTATCATCATCGTGTCGGTAGGACTCTGTGGATTCTCTCTCGGTAAGCGTAGCGGGGTCGAGGGGCGCGGCGCGGTGCGCGGGGGGCGACGCATCTAGCCCGCGCTCCATGCTCGGCGCCAGAATACGGATCTCCGGTACGCTTATATCGCTTAACTTACGACTGAAACCGTTTGCACACTTTGTACCAATATTGTAAACAATCCCATAGTAGTATTTCAATTACAAGTTCGCCATAGTCGATTGATCGAATTTCAGGGTAAAATACTTGTAATATCTTGCATTGATATAAATTTGATTATCCACATTGTGCATGAAATAATGAGATATCCAATACGGTTCATGTAGTTTAACTTAATTATAACTGTATGGTTTTGTTGTACTAAAGATTCATCTTAAGTGTTTACTTCTTAATTACATGCAGATTACAGATCATACAATTGCAGAGCGTATTCGAATAATTAGCTCGGTTTTAGGTGTAACTTATCTATGGTGACTAAACGAAATGGATATGATATCTAATTTCGGCTTCTATTAAAACAATCTAAACTATGGATCTACATACTAAATGTCATACAAGTGAAAGAAAAGAAAAAATACAAACCCCATTTCCACTGGCATGAGCAGGTTTTTATCGTAAGATTCCACATCTCTACTCATACTAGGCGGCATGCAAAAATAAAACTTAATGACTACTGGGTACTACATACAATACTACACCCCAACTAATAAAAATATGGTGGGTTTTCCACATACGTCCGTCGTTTGGGAGCCTTTAGAAAGTATAATTTATCTTGCGCTATCGATATTCCCATTAAAAATATGTGACAAATTAAATTTATAATCGATACTTTGTATTTGGTCTCGACTAGAAGAGGACTAAGTGTTTTTGGATTGACTATCGGCGATCCATATTTGGTCTCATTTTATATGACAAGGAAGAAATTAAATGATGATCTAACTCTCTCTTCTAATTTACTGGCGAATTTGTTATGTTTAATGTGCGCGTTTGTTTCTTGTAAATCAATCAAAATAGTTTTTAGTTCACTGGATATCAAAATGTCAAAAATCGTATGCACATTTCAATCACTTGCCACTTGCTAGGTTCAATCATACTTTTTTATAAAGCTTAAAGTTCAAGTAAAAACGAAAGCTAATTTCTTAGGGCACTAAGTTGCAAAGAGTAAAAGATTTTATCGAGCACGTTCTAAACATTTTTTTTGCCAGGCAATGTCTGTAAAATGTTTGTAATGGGAAAATACTGAGGCAATGAAATCTGTCACAATAATATATCCAATTTATTGTTTTGTATTTATTAGTATGGGGTAACAATGTATTTTGCTTTACGAGACTTTAATCGCTAATTTTCTAGTGCAATTTCTCAGTAATCATAAAAGTTCTAAATACTTTGGAAAATACGACACTAATAACAAAATAATACGGAAAATTTTACAAAATAGTATGAAGAAATACTCACTGGTACACTAATGATTCTGGCAGAGGTTCCCAAATCATCTGTGATCCTTCTCGAAGACCGATACCGAAACCTTCCTTTTCCTGAAACATGCCAACCAATTAATTAATCTCTGGAACACGAAAGCCTTTACGATTTTATTGATTCTTAGAGGAATAATAAAAAAATGTCAAAATCGACATAATCTATGACCATCGGTATCTATCTCGCTCTTTCTATTCATTACGATTACGATTGGAGTAACACAATAAAAACTCAGACGACATGGTATCGATAAGCGCATCTGTAAAGTCAATATGAATTTAACTTCGCTATATACAGTGTGAACTGTGATGTAATCTTTATGGCTAATGTCCGCCTGGCCAGCTACAAACCTCAAGTTAGAAAATCTGATGCTAAACATCTGATTTGTTTGGGTGGCAGCTATCCTTGAGAGCCAGTTCCCATTCTAGGCCTAGCGTGCTACCATGTTCTCGACCGCATCATCACTTACGAACAGGTGAGATAGTGGTCAAACGCTAGACTATGTGATATAAAAAATATATAAAAACAAAAGAATAATAAATCTTTATTTCAAGTAACTTGTGAAAAACATGATGTTATTCTAAGATCAATATCATACATAATATACCTTACAGAGTAGTATATAATTATATAATAACTATACCTAATAGAACGGTTTTTTCCTCGAAAGCGTCGAAACTTGACACCCTTCGGCCAGAATTCTTCCGCCATATAGGTACGAGTTGTAGCTCTCTCTCTCGTATTCGTGTCCTCTCTCTACTCGTATGTTCCGAGGGCCTTAGACGGAACCCGCACCACAAATAAATTAAAGTTGACATTGTGATGCTACTTCAACTTTACCACCCTCAAAGACATATTCGTAAAATAATATTACCTTCAATATTTTCTTCTCAACAGAGAGAGTTCGTGAAACGTATCTGTAGTCTCGAGAGTACTTCATGAAATGCCGCGCCAGTGTCACGAGGAAGCTTGAAACGACTGCCCACGTCGCTTCAATGAAATTCCTCACTTTGGTTAGTACCGTCTCTTCTTCCTCTACAAATGCAAGAACGAATATAATTTAACTTTGTGTTTGTCCATAGCATACTGTAGATATTTTTATGGTCTCTCACTTGATGTTCAGAGAAGATGCGGTCATAGATAGATTTATGCTTGAAATGTTTGGTAGACCTAATGTAGAGTCCACATTGAAGTCGTTAGATGTAAAGATTTAGAAGACCGAACAAGAAGGTGCGGCTGCTTTGAGATATAGCTCATCTCTTTCTCTCTCTCTCGATTCCTCATATTAAATTGGACTGACGGTAAATAGAATTGTGTTTCAGGTATTTAACTGTATACATAAACACTATGAAAAATAATGCTCATTAGAACTTTTTCGTTTAGAAATTTGAAAATCTACCCGTTAAAACGAGGTAATAAATAACAAATAAATAAATCAAGAATTCAAAAATAAGCACAGAGCAAAAAGTAGATATGGTAATATATGATAAATGATGATGGTATCATCGTCAGACGCATATGGTACGCTACTAATCGAACCAGTTTTGATTCTGCATTCTTTACTTTACCAAACAACTTATGTGTTCCGGCAGCTATCTTTGAGTGCCAGTTCCCATTCTAGGCTTAACGTGCTACCATCCTCGACGACATCATCACTTACCAACAGGAGAGATAGTGGTCAAACGCTAGCATATAGGATATTTAAAAAATTCTTAATATGAAAAACGACAGTGGTACGTATCAATTAACCCTCCCGTAAAGCCAGTGAGACAGAGAGCGCAACAGGCGGTGTTCTGTTTTTTTTTTAAATATTATACATGCTAACGTTTGACCACTATCTTAACTGTTAGTAAGTGATGATGCGGTTAGTAAGTGAGGATGGTTGCATGCTAGGCCTAGAATGGGAACTGGCTCTCTGTTTCCACATTTTCTTGCCTCACGAGGAGCGAATGTTTGACATATTCGTAAATAACTATAGTATAGTACATATTTAGTACCGGGTAGTGGTGCAAAGTCATCCAGTTCAGAAGCGGGTCCGTCACGGTCCCGTTCCGTCATCTCTCGGTCGTCGTCCCGCCGTTGGTCGTCTACCACCGAACGTTTTCTGCGTCCCTATATTAAATAATGCATCAAACTTGATTCTCTATGCGTTACGTATCAAGGTAAATGTTAGTCAGATATACAATATTCATAAAATTGTAGATAATATTATTTGTTTTGCATTATTTAGTACTTACTCGTACATTTTATATATCAGAAAAATATTTCATGCTCACAGGTTTACCAGAAAAATTATAAGAATTAATTAAAATTTAACTAGACTGTAAAATGATATGAACAAGACTGAAGACTAATAAATAAAATAATAAATAAGTGTAAAATCAGTGATACGACATTGTTATTACAGGTGCAATTGCACGTACATATGCAACACATAATTAAACAACATTAAAAATACGTATACAAATATTTATTATTAGGTTATCATTGTGGCACATTGAGATATTTGACAGACTCACCAGTTGCTTATCTGAACTTATCAGAAACCGATGTACAGTCCGGCAAGTATAACTTGGCGTGCCGGTGCGCCACTGTGCTTTTACTTTGTACTTTGATAACAGTTTCTCTTAAACCACTTTTAATTACTTTTGGCATTATTGGACTATTTTAATGTAGCAGATTTATCAACAATAACGTCGCGGTAATCTCTCAATCGTCAAACTCACAGTTTCAATTAAAAGAATTAGTTCCAAAAACCACCACCGCCAAGTTATACTTGTGGCACTGTAACTGGCCCTTAGTAGACACATATTAAAATTTCTTTTTTTTTTTGTTTTTGACATTATCATTAGTTATGATCAAGTAATCATTTAATTTACTACTTGATTCGTCAATCACGTAATAATCGATTCATAGTATTCGAAATTTCGAACAGTATTACTGTTAACAATTTTCCAAAAAGGTCACGATTGTATGAACTCTTTATCTAAATTTTAGAAGATTACCGAGTGAATAATATATACTTTTTAGAACGACACAATCATACTAATATATTCAAAACATTGTCGACTGACCTCCTAGCCGAACTTGCATCTATCTATCTACTATAATATCGTTGTATGTATATTCCCTTCGATGTACCACAATGAAAACCGTGAACTACGCAAACGAGGAATTATATACCAAAGCATGCAGAAAGCGATAGGATATAATGTACGTATAAATAGTGATAAATAAACCTCGAAGTTATACAATTAATTACCTCTTTCATGTGTTTAGAATCCGAGAAATCAGGCTGTTGGGGAAGGGAGTGTGATGTGTATAGTACAATATATCGCATTTAAGACAATACTATGTGGTTCTACTTTTTCTAACATTCATTTGTTTTATGTATGTACTTGTATTACTGCTGTTACAAATTAATCGTCAGAACAACATATACTTATCAGTTCTATAGTTCAATTATATCACAAACAGTAGTATGCTAGTGTGTATCATACATAAGTAAAATTAACTTAAATACTGAATGAGTGAATATAGCAACTACTTTCCTCTTTTTATTGGAAAGGTAAGTACATAGTTTTATAATGTGCCCGGGGGTTGATGTCGACGCTTTTGGTGGTAGAAAATACGGCATTTTTTTGACACATCTTCTTATTTATTTCCCCTTGAATCTAGACGCAAGACGCTACGCAGGAGCGATTTCTAGGAGTCAGCGGGTAGCAGAGAGATGGGGGGGGGGGATCTGCCGCACACCCGCGCGATCGCAGAGCGAGTGTGTGCCTGTGTGAGTGATTTTATCTCTTGTGTGAGTTTGTCTCCATATCTCCGGAGATAATTATCATAGCTCGATAAAATTTGAATAGGAGATGGGGGGGGGGGGATCTGCCGCACACCCGCGCGATCGCAGAGCGAGTGTGTGCCTGTGTGAGTGATTTTATCTCTTGTGTGAGTTTATCTCCATATCTCCGGAGATAATTATCATAGCTCGATAAAATTTGAATAGGACCAAATGGGAGGCATAATCTCACAAAAAAAAACGAATTTTTCAAATCGGTTATTAATATTATATTTGAGGGAGTTCTGAGGTAACCAACATAAAAAAAGCAGTCGAATTGAGAACCTCCTCCGTTTTTGTGAAGTCGGTTAATAAAAAGGTCTTATTCTATAACTAAACACTACGAATAAATATTAAAACCGTAGGCTAAAAATGTAGATATAAAAACGAATTAAAGCAAGTTTTATTCGTTAAAGGACACTTAAATAAAAAAATAACATTGTTTTAAAGTTTTTAGACCATAATTTCATTTTTTTTCGAGAAAAATATGGTAAAAGTTTGATTGAACGCTAAATTAACCGTATACTTTACTACTAAAGGCTCCAACATCAACCACCAAGCGCATTGTAGTATAAATTGTAAATAGTGTACATGTAGTGAGTAAGTCAGTTACCTCGTGTGGGTAGGATGACGGATGACTTGCAAGCGAGAGCCGCCTCATCGATCGCACGTTGGGCGCCGAGGCACGCCGCAATTGTATTGCGTGCTTCATATCCTTCTTGATGACCGTCGATAGCAGCTACCCCGCAATGGATGCCACACAAACGTAAAGGCACGGTCGGTATACGAAGCTATACGGTATCTTCACTCTACAAAGCACGCAACTCATTCCTACCAGAGTTTAAATACTGTGTCGAAATCGACCGTAGCCGACTTCCTCAAGCGGTGTTCAGCTTGTGCTCGTGAGAGAAAACACAATATATAGCATTGTATACCGATTAGCTTTGCTGTGCAATAGTTAACACGACAAGGTTAGTCGCCTAAAGCTGCCTAGAGAGACGTCTCCGTGAAGCATTATATCTATAGACTCCACATTTAGGGGGAAGCTACATGCGGGTACCCGATGACTTAAACAGTATTCATGAAATACCATGCGTATTACCCAACATGGAATTCTTACTTAGTACCCTTCGATTCCCCCATTTTCTTCATCAGGGTAGTTTTTGCCAAACCAGTGGTTGAATACTTCATTTTCAGAAATGTACATAATTTGGAATAGTCTCGTGATCTAGATACTAAGTAAGTATATGACATATAAATGCACCCCATGAAGCCCATGCTTCCACAATCACAACGTATAGCAAATCCCAACCTCTACCGGATCAATGAGTACAGACAGCAACAGGTTTTCCTCGCATTATTTTTGTAGCTACCCGCAAAAAGCGGATATGCACTGTGTTGCTGGGTGTACGTGTTATTACAAGCTTATGTGTACCTTTCCGATGCCCATTTCCTTGGGCGCGTCCTCATCGGAGCTGTCATCGTCTGGTTTCATAACTTCTTGACCGTCGGTGTCGTCGAATTCGTCAAACATGTAGTAGTCGCCCGAACGCACGGCTGTACATAGAAACATGTGTTATAATCATATAGTTCCGTGTATCGACGTAACTAGAAAAGATTGATTTGATGCTTGCTGCTGATGTTTATTTACACTGGGAGTTCTTTAACTTTTAAGCTCCATTAAGTACCATATTATACAGTAGAAATGATTGTACTGATTACGCTCAGCGATTTTTCCGCCACATTAAAAGTTACGTATGTGACCGAAACATACAAGTATTGTTACAAGCTGCTAGTATATCAGCGTTAATTGGTAAACTTGTATTTTCTAGTTACGTCTTTGAATATGATATCCAAGCAGGCAGCACGTACGGTTATTGCATGCTGATATAATAAAAAAACTACCATTGACAATATGTAGGTATAATAATAATAGGTACATTTTTACACAAATAAAAAATATTGTTTAAATTATTGTATTGATAATAATATATCGATAAAGGACGAATGCAAGTTAAAATAGTAAAAACATCTAGGAAACGTTGCAACAAAAGGGAATATAAAACAATAAAGTAATAAAAACCATGCTAGCCGAAACATAACATTCAAAGCGCGCATGCATGAAACATAAAGCTTGAAAGCCAGAAACCAAGCAGTGCTCAGGCGCAATCTGTCTCTTATATACAATTTTGTACAAAAAATATTACACTAAATCCAATTTATCAAAGACAGTCCCCGCCTAGCGTTGCAACTTGCCTATATACCGTCACCGACAAGCGAGGTAAAGTTAGTAACGCCAATACAAGGTTATTGCGAGCGAAGTCCGAGACAACGTTACCCTTCTGATGCGTCGCGGGCGCCCTATACTGCGGCCTGTCGCGCACTACAAGAGAAAAGCACAGCTCAACCGCATAGTTCACACACCAGAGATGTTATTTGATTCCATTTTAGCACTTATTGCCAATTCAACAAGACTCACAATAGGACCGCCGTTCTCGATGGAGGGAGTTAATGAAGCAAAATAAATCGAGTTGCTGTTAACTGTTTCAGCCCAAATAGATCCATGCCGTATCTCTAATCCTCTTCTAGATAGAAATGGCTCGATCGTGAATTGAATAGTCATCAAGTAGCTGTGTAATAGTCAACCTTTTCTTATCTTTTTATAAAAGCGATTTGCTTCTTCTTTCATCATACGTACTGCCAAGGAATGGAATTCCCTGCCTGAGTAGGTGTTTCCGATTAGATACAACTTAGGGGTCTTCAAGTCGCGAGTGAATAGGTATCTTTTGGGTAAGCGCGCTAAATCATCGACCGCATCGTCACATAACATTAAGTGAGATAGTGGTCAGGCTACACATTTTACCATAAAAAATGATGGTCTACGATAAGATCTGAGTGCATGGTTGGATTATACGGAGACTCCAAAATAAGGCGCCTTTCTATCCTTCCAGATGGCTACAGCAAACATCATGCCGGAAGTCAGCAAAACAATTGACAATATATCTTACTAGGACTATTCTCACGGATCGGCTATCGAATATCTGAAGTGGTTTAAGATCAGCCGTAACAGAAAGGATATTGTTATTTAACACAGGTTTTTAGACTTTCTTCTCTGCCAGGATTTAACGGGGTCACAACCACCTCCTCTTTCGAGGATAACGCATTACCTTCGTGCCGTTTCGTGAATACTCGTCGATTAAGCGAAGAATCACTTCCTAAATGGAGAAAAACATACATATAAAGTCATTTGAAAGAATGCTGTACATTTTACAGTGTCACACAAAGACAGTGTATATTCATCGGTAGGAGAAATAAAGGAGTGATAGAAAACGAAAACGATATTAGACGCGACATCATCGAGGTTTATAAAGAAAAATGTCACATCTAAACAGTTTAATCGCTTTCGGTGAAAATCTAAAGGACACCACACATAGTTACACGTATGATGAGAATGCGGCTCGGCGCGACTCGACTGCGATATGATCGAAGTTCGCTGCTGAATACTGGGGCTCGCGACTGTGTGCCGCCTTCGGATCGGGGGAGGGGAGAACACTGGGTAGGACTCCTCGGGGCTATGAGCGCGAGCGAGCAATTCCGAATTTGGAGGGGATTCGAAGGATATGCGTCGAGGTTCTAGATATGCGTCTAGAGATACAGTCATTAGAGCTGAGGAAGGCGAAGGTGGACCGCCTTGGGAGCTCGGAGGGGGAATTGCGGGGAAAGGTAACGGCTGTGTAGGGAGGGGTCGCACTCTTTCAGGAGAAGGCGGGGCGGAGGGTTCACTGATCGGGGTGTGGAAGCCGCGAGGGGAAGTAGGGCTGTCCGGAGTGTGGTATCCGCGCCCCGATACGTCAGAATCGCCACGAACCAACGGCACTTGTTCCGATTCTCCCGGTTGCGTGTCTTCGTCGTCTCCTAGTTGGCAGCGATAGAAAAACATGTAAATATAAAATCTATTTTAACATGTTTAGTTCACCTTGAAGGAGTCGAACACTAATATTCTACTACATAGTAGATGAAAAGTTCTGCTGTAGATTCGTTGACAAAGAAATTTGATCATTTTACAATTACTTAAGGTGGAATCCGGAAAAGTGATATTTACCTATGTCGTGATGCCGTGGTTCCTTTGCCAAAACACCCTGTATTTTCTTCTGGTTAGCCTTTATCCTCTCCATTTTAACCTTGATTTTGTCTAAAATCCTAGATTCAGTCTCCTCTTGAACTTTCATCTGCTTTTGACGAAGCTCTTCTATTAATTCAGCTCCTCTGTACGAATGATAAAATTAATATAGAACTAGCGTATTAAGAAACCGTGTAATACTTAATTCTAAAAGAATAAATAAAGGAAAGACATTTTTATCCACTTTGTATGGGCCTCTAAGATTTTGACACCAATTTCACCTCATTTAATAAGACAATACGGTATATGACGGAATAGTAGTAGTCTAATTGATGGACAACTGAGTCCAAACCAAATAGCATAGCTATTCTAACTTGTCTTTCTAACTTTTTTAATACCGGATATGCGGTCAAGAACTATATAGCTCGCTAGAAATGGAACTGGCTCGCAAGGACAACTGCCGGAGCACAAGATGATAGATGTTTGGCGACAGATTTCTCAAGTTAAGGGTGATAGCTGGGTAGGCGGACACGAAGTATAGGTATAGGATAACATGCCTATGGTTGGGGGTTTCTTAACGACGTTTTTCCTTTACCGGATTGAACCGGAGGGCGTGCATCTGCATCAAAAGAATAAAGAACAAACCTTGAAGCTAACACTGTGGTAGCTTTGCTCTCGTCAATGACTCTGTAGAAGTAGTAGCTGTGGAACAACCGCCTCTGAAGGATGAGGAAGGCGAAGCAAACTCCGTCCCAAGCCAGCCCGATGTCTTCTTGAGGCACGGAGCATGTTGCATCCTGAAACATTAGAAGCACATGATGTAACAAGCTATGAGGTGTCGGATTCCGAACACCACTTATCATCGCTTCTTGCAGGTGTCATCAAGATGATTAAGACAGTTTAAGACTCATTGCATACCACCAAGAGCCGTTGAGTCACCCGGAGATGGTGGATAAGCCGAGCTCACGGATATTTCCTCCAGCCATCCAATCGCCATGTTCACACAATGTTTTAACAATGTTTTCTATAGATATTCAAATGACATATCAAACTGACCTTAACATAAACCATCTTCAAGAAGGTTTTTATATTCTTCCCAGCGAACTTGTCCACACATCCGATACCGAGCAGCTGTACGAGCCAGCAGGCGTGTTCCTGCATCACAGTGCTGAATATACAGCCCGGGATCTGAAGCAGCGTCTTCACGGCTACCACGCATACGTTGTATCGGACTAGCCAAGACCACCTGGGATGTGCAATTTGTATTATCCATCAAAACCAGTTTAGAGACCAGTCTCATTTGTGCCTGACGGAGTCTGACGACGACGAAGACGGATCTTAGGTAGGTAAGGATCACTTTCGGCAGTTCTTGATTAGCCTCTTAGGAACTTATCAGACAGATTTTTGACAACTTTTATATGACTTTGTATGTCAGATAACTCCATGGGCACGATAACCATCGGTCGACCGCGCATGCGCCGAGTAAACATCGGTCAACCGCACGTGCCAAAGCGCGATCCCCATAAACAATGATGAAAATCGAACTGGAAACTTCTTTGTCGATCCAAACTGTACAATAATAGAAAAATGATATATATCTAGCCTATTATACCTATAGATTTATTTTTTTAATAAATCTGTATCGTAATAAATCTTTTTAATTTTATATCAGTTGTACATGTATAAAGTCTGTCATTATTATGGTATTATTTTTTTATTCATCAGAACTTTGTGTAGATAAGACACGTTTAAGCCATATTTACAGTCACAGTTTCAATGTGTTTTGTTCAGTAAGTAGCAAGTATACCTTTTAAAGGTCCACAACTTTGTCTACCATTTGCTAAATTTTCTGCCTTTAATACTGTAATTCATAAAAAATAAATGTATGTAACGCTAAATACACTGATATTCTGCTTACCATTGCAATATAGCCGCCTTCGGGCGTAGATAGAAGTCAGTTCCTTGCCATAAGAAGATGAAGGATCCAATAAGATAGCCCATAGAGAACAGGTTGACTCGATTAGTTCCCGTCATGAACATTATGGCTAATGTCACCCACAGCATGCCCAGGAATACCATACGTTTCACCACGTCTAGCCATGAGCTGAAAATATCAAATATCAGAACATAAGTATCCTTTTACATACAGACAATATATTATGAAAACGTTTGTAAAGCGCATTTCAGACTACGCTATACTATTCTATTATATAGTATCTACAGCATGACAAGCAAATTACAAGCAAACCGGCTCATAAGTATACATAGTATAGCTAAGTGTGAACGTGTTCTTAATAAATGTATGGGAGCGATATTGTTATGCTATAAACTATATGATAAGCTATTATATTATAGCGAAGTCTGAAATGCGCTTCACTCTGTCACTCCGTCTCTTTGTAACGAAATCACGCCTAAACGGACGATTCGATAGTACTGAAATTTAACAAAGAGATACTTAGCATAAGGATGAACATAGGCCACTAAATCCTTGGTGTTCGTGAACGAAGTCACAGGAATCAGCTAGTTGTTATATACAATCCAAAATTTGTACAGCACCGAACATGTTTCACAGGAGTGGCGAGTTCGAATCCCGTCGTTACGACGACATTTTGGATTGTATATATAAAATTGTACAAAAATATAAAGAGTAGATAACACTTAAAAGAAACAATATAAGTAACCTTGTAGGCAAATTTGAATAAACATTACCGTAATAATAATACTACAGCCTATACAAAAAAAAAACAACGGGTTGCACTCCGGGAGTGCTGGCAGAAGTGAAAACTTGAACATTAACGTTGTGCATTTGGTCTACTCTCCCTCCGTCTTACGAAGTTTCGATCAAGACACGTGTACTGACGCGAGTTTAACATTTTTTACCCATACCAGAAAGGTCTCTACTCTCCTTCCGTCTTGCGAATTTTGGATCAGCTCACGTGTCCTGACGCGAGTTTAACATTTTTTACCCATCCCAAAAGGTTTACAACGCCGCTAAACAAGTTTTCACTTTGAAAAATTAAACTATACACGTGGCTGAAATAATTCTAGCCAATACCAATTTACAATAAACTTATAAAAATTGTAAAATGAAAGTTAAATACTGCATTAATAAAAGATAAATTTAGTAATGTAATTAGAAATTCAGCCCAATCAAAATTTAAGGAGCTTCGAGACTGTAAATAAACTTACGTGACAACTCCTAAGAAATCAGGTACGGGGTTGACAAAGGTCGGCGTCTCCCAGTCCTGTCCTATATTCTCGCTATTCGATCCACCCGCATAGCTTTCCCCTTGAGTCTTCTCAATGAAGAACACTCGGAGTTGTCTAGTTGTAAACAGTAGGAGGAAATAGTCGAATATTAGCTTCATGGCGTGCGGCGGGTCGTCGGCGTAAGGGAGATACAGCCATGTTCGTATGTGGCTCATTTGTTGCTGAAAACATTGGTGTCGATTATATTATAGCTACGAGTAAGATACAACTACTGTTAGTCCTTTTTGTAAATTGTTAAACACAATCCAAAATTTCATCATAATGCATAATTGGGTTAACAAATGCAATCCACTAATTTCGTCGTATCGATGGATCGAACCGTGGCTTAATTGGCAGAGCACCTGGAAGTGTAATCCGGAGGGTGCGGGTTTGAGTCCTGTCGGTACGATGAAATTTTGGATTGTGTTTAACAATTTACAAAAATATAAAGTGTGTGACACTTCAAAAAAACATAATACTGTTAGTCCGTCAGAGACGGGGCAATATCACCACTTTGTCTACACCCGTGAAATAGAAATGTTTTTCGATTTGCAGAGCAAAATGGTTATTTTATTTACAGTACAGGACATAAATACTTACCGCCTTTATCGTATAACGGTAACACAGACTAAGTAGAGATGCTACTGAACAGTAACAATCGCGCAATTGGGACTACCGTTTTTTTCTCTTACCAGGTGGCGCCACTAAGTATAACGGTCCTAATGACATCTGTCATGCTATATAATGAAACAACTTATAATGAAATGTCAAATTTAAGAGGTGGGAGAAATCCCAAATTATTATTAAAATTTGACATTTCGCGGACCCTGTAGTCCACTAGCACTCCTAGCGGCAATAAACACACGCGATAGCCCCCATTCAGTGAAGTGTTTTTAAGCTTCTGGGATTGAGAGAGCAGATTTGCATGCACACTGCGGTAACAGTCTAGTATATAATATTGTTATATAGTAGTATACGTCATGGCTTTTACCGTCAGGCGAGCATTTTACTTTATATAATTTAAAAATAAAGACAGTAGACGCGCATTTATATTCCAATTCTGATACCACGGCGCTTTAGTTAAAGGAAACGTAGCGCGTCTGTGTTCGTCAACAAAAAATATTTATTTCACTTTTCAACCGAAGTGTGCTCATCACTGCTTTTTTTGTGTGTAACTAGTTTCTACCCGCGGCTTAGCAAGCGTGGTCTTTAAGAAACAAATTACATTTTTTTTCTCAACAGAAACCAATATTGTAAGCGTTCTCACTACATCTCAATTGAATATACGAACTGACATCTATACTAATATTATAAAGAGAGAACATTTGTATTTTTGTATGTTTGTAATGATTTGGCTCAAAAACTACTGGACCGATTTAAAAAATTCTTTCACTAATATATAGAATGGACTTTCGGAATGAAAATAGGCTATATATTATCCCGTTTAAATCAAAGGCACATTCGTGGAGACCTAATTTGCAACCTAAGTCGACTAAAAAACGGTCGAAAAAACCCGTTTCTTACGAACGCTGCTCAATTGAAAATAGATGGAAGAATATTTTCTATGGAAGAGTTTTACAACTTAATAAGACCTACAAAAAAGTCCGCGACAGCATATGTCTATTTCTTAAGGTTGAGTCACAGTAACCATTTTAATCTTTAATTTTTTGTTAAAAAATATTACATAACTTCCAAGGCTATTTTCAAGCATATAGTATTAATCCTTATCCAAATAATTACGTTAATTAGCTTGGCCACATATTATAGATTAAAATTGTCCTTTACAGTATATAATTCAAATGAAAACTCTAGAAGATATCACGGATTTCACATACACGCATCGCAAAATTAATAAAATATCTGCAGCGAAACCACAGACTAGGTCATAGTTACTGAGAAAATATTATTATAAGCTTAGCGATGCTGTAGATCCCCACCGATCACAATCAATTTGAAGTCAATATTGTATAATAATATATGTTTTTCTGTATACAATTCTATTGTATAATATAGTTATCATCTATATTTGAACCACCCCGACTGATCTATGTATAATCTTTTCAATAAAAGCATTCCAATGACTCGAAACACGACATTTAAAATCTGAGCTGTAAGTTGGTGTGGATTTGAGTATTCTGTAGAGTACAGGAGAGGTTCCAGCATCAGGTCAATGCTTCCTTGTTCTTACAATATCGTTGAAGAAGAAGATTTTTGAATTGATCAGACCTATGAAAGTTGATTTCATAGCGCAATTAACTAGAAAAAAGCTCATATTTTTATAACGATTCAACGAATTTTCATGAATCAAAGCTAAGAACACTCTCGATGAAGATATCTATCAAACAAAAAAAAATATCAATAAAAAAATCAAAATCGGTTCATCCGGTTGGGTGCTAAGATGCTACAGACAGACACAGATACACACGTTAAACGTATAATACCCCTTCTTTGATCTCATGATTTGATTGATTTTAATTCAATGATCCCACTACCTGTGTACGAAAACCCATGATTCATGAATGCACATAAAACTTTCATTGGTAGGTATATAGCTAGGATTAGAACCAACAACCGTCGGGTCAGAATCAGGGTAACTATCCTTTACGTCCAATATCACTACGTAAGTATTATAAAACAAAGTCCATCACTGCGTCTGTCTGTCTGTTCGCAATAATCTCAATAGCTACTGAACGGATTATCATGCGGTTTTCACTAATAGCCAGAGTGTTTTTGAGGAAGGTTTAGGTGCATAATTCGTTAAGGTTTTGTGTAAATTGGTTGAAATATGACGATGATTGTTAAATATGTTAATATTTTATATTTGATGCAACAAACTGATGCAAATTTTGTAGGCATATATGTTCTACCCGTGCGAAGCCGGGGCGGGCTGCTAGTAGGATATAAACCAGAGACTCCGGGTTTGAAGCCACGGTATCTATGCTTCACGCCAAAGGGGCTGTCCAAAGTCCACTTCTAGTAACTACAAGGTTCTACACCTACATTAACAAACCTGTTCATCCTTTGAAATCCAATCCAGTCCGTTCCAAGGATATTGCACGCAGAATTGCGGCAGAAAGCCCACTGACAACATATACTGCAATGGTATCACGAATGTGACGAACGCAGTAAAGGCGGGCCATACCCTCGCCTGCCCGGGCCTCCGTATAGATACGATAAGTAAAAGCCAGCCTGCGTATAAAACTGCGTAGACATCCATACGCGAACCTATTACCCCTATGAGGCACATGAGAGAAATCTGAAATGAAAAGTCAGTTGTTTTAGATTGTGAGTTGATAATTTTATGACACGTTTAAAATATGAATTATCTGTCAATCTCATCGTATTTTTGACGGAAACAAGATTTTTTAGGATGAAGAAGCCAATTGCCAGTACTACTCGGCCAGTTGTAAGAAAAATATATAACTATAAAACATCGGGCTTGAATTTAGCATTACTAAAAAATATGCAATATAAGCTGACATAGATTCTACGTATTTTGCTACGAATATTTCATAAGTCAGGAACCCCAAAAACAGCATTTTGATTTTGTTTACTTATCAAGATCGTAGTGTAGTAGTATGCACAATTTCTTTGGTCTATATATATATATATATATATATATATATATAAGTAGATTTTTTCAGTACATATCGAGACTCAAACGCGTCTTGTAATGATATTTTTTAGTATTATCGCATCTTAATTTTTAAGGACAACATTTTAAAATTACATATAAGTACTTACTTCCACTCCGAATTTGTAAAATCCATAGTTAATTAAATATTTTATACAATTAATTAAATGATCATCTGCTTCTTTCCGTGTGATTTCAGGGAACATAATGGTGTCCTTGTTTTTTGGCAACTGACTCGTTTCTCTGTAAGCAAACATTTTATAAAGGCCTGTCCTCATAAATTCATACTAAGAAAAAGCAACATTCACATGCATTGAATGAGAATTATTATCAATTTGCAACAAAACAAGCAACAGTACTTAACTATTACACTTATTTAAACATAATGTAACACAGTGAAAAAATTACACGAAATTGTTGAAAACAGGACCCAACTCAGCATTATGTTGCTCATGCTGGGCATGACTAACGCTGGTCTTCCGTTGAGAACATTCTTCTTTGGTAAATCCAGTCAAAAATATCAAGGTATAGGTAATATTTCTGTATTCATTTAAAATAAATTGGCTCAAAGACAATCTCTAAGAGCGGATGGATATGATATTTACGTTAAGACTGGATGGAAGAATGCTGTTTAGTGAGAACGCAGCCGATTGTTCTCTTTTAATTTGTAACGTTGGTAAATTGTTACATTTTCTAAAGTGCATCAAAACTATTCAAATTACAGAATCCAAATAAAACAGCTTTATATCAATGAGTAAGAACATAATCAATGTAAAAAAAAAATACAAAACAATATACAAAAATGTTAACAAACCTTATAGCTTTTTGCCTGTAATTGACTAGAGAATAAAAAGTGAACACAGCAATGAGGGCAATATATCCCTTCAATATAACGACTAGAGGTTTTTCGTCCGTCGCTTTCATGAACCCTAACCATTCCGCGTTGTTGTACGTTGTTATGTTTAACGTTCCATTGGATACCTAAAAAAATGTATATCGTAAAAAAAAAAATTAAAAATATATCGTCATATAAGTTAAAAAAAGGTAGGTTAAATTCCATTGAGATTGGCCAAATTTATCATTACTAACACTTTCGTCCTAAGTCAAACAGAACCAGGCTCAATATGTGGTATTGTATGACATGTGCAATGTTGAAGAAGCCCATGAAATTAAATCTTCACAACCTGGGAGGAGCTGAGATGAGCTGGGCTACTACGAATAAATCATAAGTCAGGAGCTCTAATTCAGAACAAATTCCACACAAAAAGTAGGGCCCTCCTTCAAACCAAATCGACGAAGATTCAAAATAAGAATCACTTTCGAAGTTACAAATGATTATCTTGGAAATTGATTAAAATTCGGAACAAAAGCAAGGATCGGTTCGCGCATGTGCTGCAATGTCTGTTATGTTGTTGTTGTTGAGTCAAACAACAAATGTCCGACTAATGACGCGCTGGACACGACTTTTAACCCCGCCTGCTTGGACACGACTTTTGTTGGGTCTTTTTTATAATGCAGTTACTTTTCCTGACTTATGGCTTATTCGTAGCCCGGCTAGCTTTCTTTCAGTATGGCGTAACTTTATACCCACCCTCTTTTTTTACAAAAAAAGTCAATAAAATACATATCATAACAGACCGGGTGGAGTGGGCAATAAAGTAACTATTATGATATTGTAGGACCATAAAACACATATTACATAACGACACTTTTTCATTAAAGTAACGTAATATGAATACTTACCGAGGTACAATTAACATCGAAGAAGGAATGTTTGATGTACTCTATCTGATATACCATTTTCGCCATGAAGTACACGCTGATTAGAATCGATATTAGCAGCACGCATATTCTCTGTTTACGCGCGCTGAGCCATAGAGCGGGAGAGATCATTATCATTATTGGAACGTGCATCGCACATACCTATAAATAAATGAAACACTTCATAAACACAAGCTTTTCAACCGTCTTTCAAAAACGAGGAGGTTCTCAATTCGTCTGTATTTTTTTAATGTATGTTACACGATTACTCCGTCAACTGTGAACCGAGTCGATTTGTTTTAATCGATAGGGTTCATTTTCGAGTTGGTCCCATTGTAATATCATCGCGATCTGATAAGTATCTTCAGAGATATGACGATAAACGAGTCAAACTTGCTACTGAACTAACTCGCGGGGCATGGAAGTCGGTTGTTTTAGTTTTTAACTATATTAATTCTTGTAAAAACGTTTGTTACGAAAAGTACTAATGATAACAATACACATACTAGCCCAAATTCGATCGTTCTACCATTTTCCTTAACGAAGTCCCAGGTCTATCAGCCCGGCTCCATCAGGTCAGCTCGATGGTACCATACTATTTCATTACCACCGATGATACGCAAGTATATTAAAGAGTCCAATCGAACGTCAGAAAGTGGTTCTAATTCAGCTTACAAGATTTGACCCACACTAACATACATACATACTAACACGACAAGTTAAATAAAAGCTTGTCGAAATAAAATAAATATACAAACACAAATTGTCAAACCATTCAAGTTTTCTTAAAATATGTGTTGTCTGGTATACATTAAAGTGTTCGTCTATCTATAGCTTGACACGGTTGTCAAAAAGGCTCGCCAACGAAGTCCAGTGATTCCAGCGTTAGACAAGAGTAACATTTTCATTCAACAATATTCAGCCACGGACTTTTTGTTGGAGGCTCTCGCTTCGATGAAGTTTTGCCGAGTAGTTGATCGTAGAAATTTGAGTTTTAACATAAACAAGTACACTTATAGACTGAACAGGTGGTTTTGTTGAAGGTTATAACAAGAAATACACTTTAATCGGTCAAGTGAGAGACAAAAGTTCCACTACACTCGATAGGTTATAGTGGGGACTTCTAGTAGTCCACCTAGGGCGGTACCACCACTTTGCCAATTAATTTTCAGCCGTGAAATAGAAATGTTTTTCGGTTGTCAAGGTGTCCAGTGAAATTACAGGGCATGTGAGACTCAACATCTTTATAACTCAAGGTAACAGGCGCAGTGCAGTGACATGCAAAATACTGGACTGCCAGAATTTTGCATGCCGCTGTATCTGTAATAGGTAGACGTCATCGCTTACCATCAGGCGAGCGTCGTGCTTGTCCTGTTACCTTATATCTTAAAAAGGTGGCTTTTAATGCGAACCTACTGAGATGTCACTGACAAAACTGTCAAATTAGATTTGTATTAATATTTTTTTAATATTGAAGAATGTAATCAATTAATCATTAATGATATAATGCATATCTAATACCTTTAAACGAGCAATTCTGATTATAGATATAATCTGAATCTCGGAAACGGCTCCAACGATTTTCATAAAATGTAGTATACAGGGGACTTCAGGGGCGATAAATCGATCTAGCTAGGATTCATTTTCAGAAAATGTTATTTTATTCGTGTTTTTAGGCATCGAAAAACTGCTACAATATCATTAGAAAACAAAGGGTAATTTCGACTCATTTGACAACGTTATGATAGCTCGGTGAAAGATTGATTGGATGGCGTTCGGGAGGTCCCTGGTTCGAGACCAGATGAGATGACAATTTTCCCCCTTTTTTGTTGTCTATATTTTTTTCCTTCTTTTGTGAGTAAAACTATTAATGAGAGCCAAAAGAACTCCAAAAAACTTGATTTATCAAAAAAAAATACATACGATACCGAGGAATATGCTCGGTAAACCAGATATTTATTAATTTATATGCAGTCGTTGAAAATTAGAAATTTCAGAAATCTAAAGAATTGAAGCGTTAAAGCACCGATTATATAATAGTTACTACGTAACAGATACTTCACTCCCCTACAAAAACACAATACCAACGTTTATTTCAAACAATACAAGCAAAAATGTGTCTAAGGCGCTCGACCTAGCGTTGTTATTACTTCGTTTAGCGCGCGATGTAGCGGCGCGCGCCTGATACAGTAAAGGGTTGACTCAATGAAATCAAAAAAAGTTTTAAGCGAATTATTTTTATTTACCTGACTAAATAACATCAAAATTCCTAACTAAGAGTCGAATTTGAAATCGAGAAAGTGAATTTTACGTCGTTTTGTCATTCATCAAAATGCATAAAAAAATGAAACATATTATGCTTGTTTTTTGTCAAACCCGCAAAATGACTATGAAGAACTGAAATCGTTTCTAATATAGAATACGAATGCGCAGTTATCTCGTCATTTGAATAATAATATACGTTGCGCGCGCGTGAACAGTGACAACCGACTGGCAGATAGTACCGGCGCAGGTGACGAAAGTTTAGGTATAAATCGCAGTAGCTATGGGCGAGTGAGGGATGCCTGGTTGAAGACATGAATAAATAAAACTGGCCAAGTGCGAGTCAGACTTTTGTCCCGCACACGGAGGGTCCCGAACGCCATCTAACAAATATCTAACGAACTTCTAACACCAACTAAGGGAACGTGAACACAAAGGTGTCAGTAATTCATATTATTCATAAGGTAAGCAATAGTTCATAGATGGTGCTATAGTAAAAAACACGTTTTCTGTATGGGGACTTTCTTTAATTTTTAACTTTGTTTTGTTTTTAGTATTTGTTGTTATAGCTATATGTTATGACAACAAATACACCATGTGTGAAAATTTCAACCGTCTAACTATCACGGTTCATGAGATACAGCCTGGTGACAGACGGACAGACAGACGGACAGCGGAGTCTCAGTAATAGGGTCCCGTTGGTACCCTTTGGGTTCGGAACCCTAAAAAGGATAAACAAGAGGTCTGACAGATTTACTCAGAATGACAGTGTCATATCACTAAGTTCATTTTGTAAGCAATCTTTTGAAAAAAAAAATCGCCTCATTCGACTAAAATAAAAAAAAACACTTACATTTATGACACAGAGCAGCATCAGTGCCAAGAATATGATTTTGACAAGATGTATATCTAAGTAGACGAACAGATGGTCGGACCACTCGTAGATGATGGTCCTGACTTTTAGGAACCATAACGCTAGGTACTCTGGGAATTGCATCGATTGCTTCTCCGTCATTGATGGGGCGTAGGACCTCGACCTTGGTACTCTAGAAATATACCAATTGTTTTTAATTAACCACTATGAAACCTAATGGAAAATACGAAAGCAGTCTTGAACGAAATGCGCTTGTTTAGTGGAAAATGTTAGCGCTGCCTTTAGTCCAATGGGGGCCACGGTTTGTGTCTTCACCAGGTGGCGCCACTGATTAATGTGGTCCTGATGACAGCTGTCAAGCTATACAATTTTATAATGAAATTGTAAAATGCATGTTATGTCGGTGTCAGATTCGGAAAAAACCTATAGCTAAAAATGACATTGCCATTTTGCAGTCCTTGTAGCACACAAGCGCCTCTTGCGGAAAATCTAAATGCGATAGCCCCCCCATTCACAGAGCCGCCTTCTGCTGTATTCAATTATTATTTAGCCCTAGTCTCAACCCATTTCATATCAAAAGGCTTGCTTGCCCTGTGCATACTTACTGATGTGACATTTTTTGACGGTAATCGGCTTTGCGGTCAATTTCGCCCACAAGTATTACAATACTACGAGTGAACATTTAACTTCTAGGCAAGCGTGATACATCGTAGATTGCATCGTCACTTAACATCAGGTAACATGGCGGTCCAAACTCTTGACATTAAGACATAAAAAAGTCGCCTGGCACTTTGCAGATATGATTTACCTAGTTACATTTATGCTACCAGATTTCTAACTAATGCAATGTCGACGACGGAATAATAACGTTAAAAACTTTCCTGAAAAAGTTAATTTGCGCAAATTACAAATAAATTACTCGTTAACTACTTCCAATACCAAGTTTTGTTTGTATCTGTGGTGTGCTGCAAAGTGTTTTTGAAATTGTGTTTAAATCTGTTTATATGTATTTTTAAAATGTATTGCTTCGTTTACTACTGTACTGTGTTGAATATGATCCATGTTGGTCGATAATAAACGTTTATTTAATTTAATTTAATTAATTAAAAGTGTAATCAATACTATATATAGCTACCTGATACTAGATTTCCTCCTCTCCCTGACTGACCCCATTTCCAATGAATTTGCCTCAGTGATGCTCGGCGCTTGACTCGGGTTCAAAGACCGCCGGTTCTCATCTTCCATGGGCAGCTGCGGCAACTGACAACCAAGACTCTTTGTTTCATATTTATTTCTGTAGGATAGGCAAGTATTTGACAGTGATCTTGCCTAAATAAAAGTGACGGAGCAAGAAAATAAGGGCTATCGCCATTCAAATATATATATATATCATACACTCCGCTCGGTGGTATCCACTGAAGCTAAGTAGAGACGAGATGTATGAATAACGAAGTTCTATTGGTTGTTTAAAACACATCTTCACTTCTCTCGCCTCGTATCCGCTTTGGTGGAGTCCGGGCCTCTAATATGTTCCGGCAACTGTCCTTGAGAGCCCGTTCCCGTTCTAGGCCTAGCTACCATCCTCGACCGCATCATCACTACCAACTGGTGATGATATAGTGGTCGAACGCTAGCCTATACGATATGTAAAAAAAAAACTAGGTGGACTTTGGTTAAATTTCACTTATTTTTTTTTTTTTCAGAATGGTTATTCAAATTGCCTTATTCTATATGCTAAGATCTTATACATAAAAATTTGAATACCTGCATCGAATTTTGAGTCCACTAAAAAATATAAATTATCTGAGTGTTTAACATAAAGCAGACTAGATCATTCACATAATAACTCACATCATCTCTCATCGTAGAAGCACCAACTTGGCTCGGTCTGCTTGACCCTGGATCCCTTGCGACGCTATTCGTCCTGCAAATGAATAAACAATCTAATAAACACCATATGCTTCAAAAATAAGACTCAATTTTTAATAAGTTCTACTAACCCGGTCTTTGGACCAGATAAGGCCATGAAGTCTTTGTGGAAGTAATGGACTTGCATTATAGTTATGATTAGGAACAACGTTGGAGTTAGGAGCTTCACGAATAAATCCGCCGGGTGGTATTGTTGTAATCCTAAATCTTGTTGCCTGAAAAAAGTTAAACGATGTAATATTTTTCCAAACAAAACTTATTATTATTTGAACTTAAGGGTAGTAAGGAGGGGTGCTCTTCCACTGGATACGTTTGTGGCAGATAAACAGTGATTGAAGAAGTGAGTCACAAATAGTATCACTTCATTTGAGCGAGGTTATAAAAATGAATGAATGAATGATATATTTTGATACAACTTAACTAGGGTACAATTAGAGGCTTAAAAATATGGACACTTAGTAATTCGTTTGTAAGAGTAAGACAACCCTGAAATTCCACACTAGGAGATCCTGTGTCGTGGAATACAGTAGTGAAGGCAAGGAGTACATAAGGTATCATAACATACATAAAAATGAAGTTATACTATTTGCAGCTTGCATATCTCTGGTTTTCGACACTGATTCGTCTTATCGTGAATGATTAAAATTTGAGCATTATATTTTATCACAAATAGTATCTACAGTTTTCAAGTGAAATGAATAAATCGTGCGATCCTTATTTCTAATATATTTATGTAAGGTACTCACAGTTTTTCGTTGATGTATACGTAATGCTGTATAGTGGTGGAGAAGTTATCGAACTGATAAATGTATATGAGTATGAGATTGATCATCGAGTATATGATCACAATTATCCAGAAAACATACATCAATCGCCGCCAATAGTTCCAACTTATCTGAAATTAAGATTTTTTAATCAGTAGAAGTGCCGCTATATCCTTACGGTGTTCCGGCAGCACACCGCTCTTGAGGGTCAGAGTCACAGAAATATGAGTAACTACAAGTGCCCCGCGGCTTCGCCCGCGTTAAAAACTTCTTTTATTTACTTAGTAAAAAATATTCTATCATTAAAGATATCAAATAAGAATTAGCCAAATCAGTTCACCCGTTTTCATGTTATGACTAAGGCAATTCGGGATTCATATTTATAAAACCCGAAAAACCCAAATTTTCAGACTTTGTTACCTACCCCATTACGAAAAATCCTACAACACGAACCTACTTTATCTCATCTTGTTTCGCCATACAAACTTTGAACCCCCGTTTCATCCCCTTCAGGGGTGAATTTAGGAAAATCCTTTTTCAGAGGTAACTAAATTCGTAATAACTATCTGCATGCCAAATTTCAGCGCAATCCGAAACAATATTGATTTCTGACTTTGTTACCCCACTTCACCCTTATAGGGGTGGAATGTCGAAAGAGCTTGAAACCCGTATTTACTTACTTACTTGTGTTAAGTTTCGAATATAAAAGACTATCTAATTTTGTTTCTCCACACAAACTGTGAACCCCCGTTTCATCCCCTTCAGGGATGAATTTTGGAAAATCCTTCCTCAGAGGTAACTAAAGCCGTAATAACTATCTGCATGCCAAATTTCAGCGCAATCCGAAACATTATTGATTTTCACACTTTGTTACCCCATTTCACCCTCTTAGGGGTGGAATTTGAAAAAAAACCTAAAACACGTATTTATTTTATTTTCTACTGAAGCACTCGTGTGAAGTTTCGGATAGAAGACTATCTAATTTTGTTTCTCCATACAAACTTTGAAACACCGTTTCATCCCCTTCAGGGGTGAATTTTGGAAAATTCTTTCTCAAAGGTAACTAACGTCAGAATAACTATCTGCATGCCAAATTTCAGCTCAATCCGAAACAATATTGATTTTCACATTTTGTAACCCCATTTCACCCTCTTAGGGTTGGAATTTCAAAAAAACCTGAAACACGTATTTACATATTTGTTTACTGGAGCACTTGTATGAAGTTTCGAATAGAAAATACTATCTAATCTTGTTTCTCCATACAAACTTTGAACCCCCATTTCATCCCCTTAAAGGGTGAATTTTGGAAAATTCTTTCTTAGTACACCCTTACGTACTAAGACAAATATACCCTCCAAATTTCAAGTCTCTACGACCAGCGGTTTAGGCTGTGCGTTGTCTGTCAGTCAGTCAGTATGTCAGGACAAAGATTCTTATAGTATTAGATAAGTTATTATTCATATTTCTGTGTTCAGAGTATACTAGGCCTAGCGTGTTCATCTCCGACCTCATCATCGCTTACCACCAGGCGATATAGTGCTGTTTGAACACCAGCTAGCCTATAAAATATTAAAAAAATTAAAGGAACACTAATATTAGTAAGAATTAAAGTTTATAAACCAAGAACACAACTTAAGACAGACACTGAAACACACACTCGGAGTCTTGTGTTGTGTGTTTCAGTCTCTTCCAACAATGAGATTCAAAACGTTACATCGATCAGTTTAACCTTTTGAGCGCCACGCTACAAACGCACTCCCGTGTCCGTACGGCAAACGGTACGGTACTGTACGGATTTTGTCATCTCTACGTCGTTGGCTTACAGGGCCCGAAGTGCTTGTGACGTATATGTGACTTTGGCGCTCAAAAGGTTATCAAAGCCGTGTGAAACCTTACCTGGAACATGAGTATAAAAGTAAGGAACAGGAACATGTAGAGGATCCTGAATATGGTCATCCGTTCCCCAGTGACTCCGATCACGAACAGCATGATGACGACTACGTAGATCCAGTAGCGGGCGCAGGTTGCACGCAACCACTCGCCTAACACGCGGAGGAGACGAGAACTGTTCTCCTTTTCACGCTGGACTTCCATTGCTGGGTGAGGGATATGTTTTTTGTGTATACATATGAAAAGTCAAAAGAAGATTAATATATATTTATATCCAGACTAATATTATAAAAACTGGCCAAGTGCAAGTCGGACTCGCACTCGTAGGGTTCCGTAACACAGTAGAGTATTCTATAACTATGATTTTTCGCAACTACAAAAATAACTTTGTTTTTCATAGTGTTTGTATAAAAAACAAAGTTATATTTGCGGTCGCTATATCTCAAAAACTGCCGACTGTATCTCGTTCAAACCAATTTTCGTTGAAAGTTTTTATTGAGATCTAAAGAATATATTTTTTCTAGATTTTACTACCTTACTTTAAAAGTTAGAGTGGGGGGGGGGCACACATTTTACCACTTTAGACGCGCCTATCTTTTAAATGATTGACATTAAGTAAAAAATATTTTAGGAACATGTAATTTTTAAAGACCTATCCATAGACAGAGTAGGCGAATAGGTACGTATAGGTTTGAAGATTTTTTTTTTGTTTCAATTCTATGTATGGGATAACTTAAACATTTAAACCCCCTTAAACTTTTATATTTTTTGTTTTTGTATAAAAATCGGAAAGCAGTTCACTGAATACATCTACCTACCAAGTTTTAATTCTGTAGTCTTAATAGTTTCGGAATAAAATGGCTGTGACATACGGACGGACAGAGAGACAGACAGAGATGGCGAATCTATAAGGGTTCCGTTTTTTGCCATTCGGCTACGGAACCCTAAAAAGGTTTGTAACACTGTCACTCTGTCTGTTTGTTACCTGATCACGCCTAAACGGACGATCCGATCTTAGTGAAATTTAACAAGGAAATACTTTATACCAATAGGATGAACATTTTTTGTGAAAAAAAAACATTATTACACATAACATAAATAACTCAGACAAATGTTGATTGACAGAGTTTTACAGTGATAACATTCTTGGTGTACGCAAACGCAGTTGTGGGTATCAGCTAATAATATATACACGATCGACGATAATCGATACACTTCTGAAAGGAGAAAATAAATAATGATACATATTGGATATTGTTTTCCGTGCACGTGATTTTATACGCACTAATATATTGAAAAGTATTAGAGAAACTAAAGTGCATTTAAAAGGAATTGTTGAAGTAATAGATCGAGTACAATTAATAGAAGAAATATTGTTGTGTCAAAATGTTCAAAGACTGAAATGTTGCTGAGAAGAGATTCGGCTACATAGTTAATATTGAGATCAATAATTTACCATTCGCCAGACCTGTTTTATGAATATCAATGTTTAGAATTACAAGTTCATATAATAAGCTTTAATATATCGCATCCATTATGAAATAGAAACTGAGAAAGTGTCCTATGTCCAAATAAAAATTATAAAGATACATAATAATATATCGAAACATAGCACAGTTGCGCTTGCTACAGACACAAAAGGATCGGTCCAAAATCGAACCAAGCAGATTTGTATACACAAATCAGTTCGGTTTGCCATTAATCTTTTCCCTCCGTTTTGGTATCTGAACCTCAGTTACCTGTCGTATCAACTTGCTGCAGTTTTTAAATTCTAGACATGCACGATTATACTTGATTGTTTGGTCTCTTAATCGGTCTCGCGCTGCGGTATGCGGTATCGGACACGTAATCGTATGAAAACGTCCAGAATTATCTCTTGTTTTTCATACTATTACTAGTCTGACAACATTATGCATTCTATGGGGCTAGCACCAGTTCCTATCGTCAAAGTGATCGTATAGTAAACGTGAGCAATTTGGAAATTTTAGTTTCATTTACGCACGGCAGGGGTGCTGATCAATCAATATCATACAAATTGTCACGTTTACTATTGGAACACGTTGACGATAGAAACTTGATCTAGCCTTACAGATCAGGAGACCCCAAGCCTTAGACCACATCGTAATTTACATCGGGTGATATTATTGTCATAAGCTTCTATACGGAAATCAATCACCATCAATCAAGAAAATGAAAAAGTGAAATTGTACATTACCACTGGCAGCAGTAGAGACAGTAAGCTGCAGTGGCGCCGCCATGTCAGTAATAACAGCTGATCGCCTTCTCTGCCTTATCTCCTGAACTCTTTGTCTCAGAGTTACCCAAAACATGCAGGTGAAAAGAGACTTGATCAGTAGAGGCACGCAAGGTTCCCCTTCTGCACGGTAGAGGCCTATCTGCCGGAGATTTACTTCCTGGAATTTATAATGACGTTTATTATGTTATGGACAGTATATCTTCGTCAGTTTAATATCCGTTAATAATCTTTTTAGGGTTCCGTACCCAAAGGGTAAAACGGGACCCTATTACTAAGACTCCGCTGTCCGTCTGTCTGTCTTGTATTTCTTTTTGTATTGAAGTAGAGGAAAATATAAAAAAGTTAACTATTTTCTAATTCCAGAGTGTCTCTATAGCCTAAATGTCTCACCAAGTCAGTGTACTGTTGCAATGAGTCTTAAAATTATGTCAAACCAGAGTTCTTGGTCGCATCATCACTTAACATTAGGTGAGATAGTGGTCAAGTGCTACCCAGTTATGTAAAAAAAAACGTTATCTTACCGCGTGCAAGAGTCTTGCATATTCTATTACCTGACTTGGCCATCATAAAAGCCACAAAATACTACCTCAATTCTTTAATAACTAGTTAGTGAGATTAACTCACGTATAGAACTACATAAGTGACCTCGAACTAACCGTTATATTAGAAGGCAGTTCCATCTCAGTGAGATCCATGCTATAGAGGTATTGCGCTAGAAGCAACAACATCGCGTAGCAGACTAGCACGGGACTGGTCTTCAACATGAAAGAACGTTGGTTGTGGCACAACCACACTATGTTGGCCCACATCAGTAGGACGAATGTGAGCCAAGAAT
This sequence comes from Cabera pusaria, assembly GCA_954871355.1. Classification (NCBI taxonomy): domain Eukaryota; kingdom Metazoa; phylum Arthropoda; class Insecta; order Lepidoptera; family Geometridae; genus Cabera; species Cabera pusaria. Next base: position 22,747,098 of record OX940887.1, read on the forward strand.
GGAACATTATACTCCACGCCATCATTGTTATTGTTGTTGCTATGTATGATGATCTGGAAATAAAATAATGTTGAACATACACTTGGAAAATTGCTAAGAATACTACCTGTTCAACGTGCTACTAAATTAAAAGCTGCGTACGGATAGCACTAATTATCGCCACCAAACGCCAAATAGACAGAGAGATGCAACTATACTACATCTCTTTTAAATCGCTATTCTATAGCGTTCCGCAAGGTTAAGACGAAGCCAGTGTTAAAAACATAAGTGTATACAATATAAGAGTGATATAAACTTTTTTCAAGACAAGCCAGCGGCTGGCTTATCTTGAACCATTAACAAGCCAGCGCTAGCTGCCAGTGAAACTGGCTGCCAACAGTGGCTTCGTCTAAACCTTGCTTTACTTCTGCCGATGTGTACCAAGCAAAAAAAGAATTGTATCGACATATACTGTACTCGTAAGTACATTATCATCATCATCATGGCATAATACGATTACGTTCTTGGGAAATAATTAACCATGACGTTGAAGTTTATAATGGTATTACCTGACTAGAACTTGGAAGAATTCAAATATGGCAGCCACGATGTCATCCATCAAAGTAGGGTCTTCTTCCTCTGATAGTGAATCTGAAAGATAAATAATCTTAATAATATAATTTGCTTATGGAAAATCTGTCAATGCTGTGTAAAGCCTTTATAATTCTTGCGATAGCTAGAAACGAGATGATAAATAGGAGCTGCCGAGGATAGAATTGCAGGCCTAGAGTACAAATGATGAGGTCTAGTGGGGTGGACTGTTTAATAAACAGTGTTTATAGACCAATGGTGATGATGACTGATGAATACTGTAAGAAAGGTATCTTGAAGCATATTTACCATCATCAGGAACTACGACCGAGCCGGTGGAGTCTTGATGCAGTTGTCTCGTCACCGAGGCGGATCTCACGCCTGACCACCTCTTACTAGGGCTTACGTTGCGCATTAGCTATAAATATGTTATTTATATTAGAGTTATATCTGATGTTTGAACGAAAACAAGTGTCGTATCCTAATTTTCCATTATTTAAAATACTTTATCTTTTTGTTTCTACAAGCTTTTATTTAACTTGCCGTGTTAGCGATGTGTGAGTGGGTCAAATCTCGGAAGCTAAATTAGAACCACTTCTGACGGTCGATTAGATTAAAATTTGGTACTTTTGTGTATCTTTACTACCCTTTTCTTTCTTTTTTAACAGCAAAGAATAGAAGAAAATCCAGAAAAGCGATATTTTGACTTTATAGATATTTATCCTATAATAATTACAAAAATTTAATCAAATATTGGGATCCTACACTATACAAATATTGAATTTACAATTTGTAAATGTATTATTTAATGGGAGTCGAGTCAAAACAATATTATTTGTAAACTTAAAAAAAATCTTATTGGTTTGCGTTACCAACTCTCATAGGAGGAAGTTATTTAAAAAAACCTACCGGAAACACTTCTAATAATATACATTAGTAATAAACAAAGCCAAGGACACTTACCTACACACATAATTAAAATAAAACACACTCACCGTAGTACAATAAGCGAAGTAGAAATAAAATGATACAATGCATGAACATATACTGTGCAAACACGGACATACATGAAATATTAATCGTACACATGACACGCGTGTTTAAAAATGTTTTGCGTACACACATATTTGTAAAAAATTCTGAGCTTTATTAACAGTCAATAAAGCTGATAATAAATATGAAAATTAAACTTTTTAGTTCATATAATTTTCAAGGACGTAAGCATTGAAGGCATTTCCCATTTGAACAGTTTTCTCACATATCTTACATAGTTAAGAACATACTTGTCACTTTTTTTGTTGTTTAGGGTTATGTAGTTTAAAGATTGTAGTAAAACTTCTGTAGTAAAAATTCTATAAGACACAAAATGACGGATGAAATTTACTAATATATTTTAACCCGCAAACAAAGCGGGTATGCTGTTTCCACTGACAATAGACAAACTAGATAAAAACAGAAGATATAATAAATTTTGTAGGTGCCCACCATTCTAGGTAGGCTGAATGAAAACTTCAGTATGTTTAGAATATGTTCACTTTTTCCATAACAGATATAATCCAAAACAGATCGGTAGGGATTATAGGGACAAAACATTAAATACAAAATGGACAAGTAAGTTCTTGCTCTGTAGAATCCATTGAAAGCACTTTCAGCATAAACTAAATAATGTAAAATAAAAATACCTACAGGGGCAGTTTCACTGGCGTTCCCACGGAGTGCTTTGGAATTTATGTATGAATATGCAACCTATAAAAGAACGAAAGCGGGTTGCAAAACAAAATAAAAGGTTCAGGAAGTTCTTAAACAAAATTATGCCTTAATTACCCGTAACCCAGTTGTGCATACATTGAAAGGTTAGCACAAATAATACGTGTTTTTATTCAGTGCCTGGTCTTATATTGTATGAAGATAGGTGTTAGAAAACGTAATGGCATCCTATGGGAAAAATCCCATAATTTTGTGTGATTAGAAAATTACACAAATAAGTTTATTCATAAAAGGAATCATAAAATGTTGTAATGTACATTGCAAAATTATTGTTTTGTCGCACCTTGTTAAATAGTGTAAAATTATTAAGTCTAGCTAAAAATTAGTCAAATTAAGCAATCTAATGATGTTATGTACAGTAAGTATTGTTAACAACTTAGGTGAGAGTCGTAAAATGGCGTAAGTAAGTTCTACATATATTTTATAGATCAATATAAAAAGCCCAATTAAAATAATATCTAATGACAGGGAAAGCCTAAAAGGAGCAAATTTCTCAAAATAGTGCACAAATCTATTTATAAAAATTACGGGTGGAAATAGAATTGTATCTACACAATATACAATAGTGTGTAAAAAATCTATTCGTCGTGTAACAAAACAATGTATATACACGGAACGCTTTGTAAAAATTTGTGTATAAAATACACATTCCATTATTTATAATTTACTTTAAGTTTGTTTGAAATCTTCTTGTAACTATTATTAACACTCTGATTTCGGAACAGATAGATAATGTTCTTAGAATCTGTTTTGCTTGCACTAAATACACAGTTAAGATTTGTAACAAATATATGCACAGAATACATTACATAATGATGACGCAAACGACATGCGTTTGTGTACATATAGTTTTCTTTTAATTTCAAATTCTATATACATATACTTTTTATCACAGAAATACACACGGCCGCATATTGCGTACACGGCCGTTACTTAATTTGAACAGTTTTATTACACGACATAACGAGCTAATAAGACGTGTCTACGACAAGTGGCACAAGCTTACTCGGGCTTTCTTAGTGGCCGACATCCACTTGTCCCTTACGGCGCGACGGCTGGAGCGGTGGAAAGACATGCCTCGCAACAGCGATCCGTTTATCTTGCCCGACTCTATACCGGTCAGGGCGCTCTTTCTTTTCGGCTATATATCCCATTTTGACAGCACAAGAGAAAATCCAATGAGGTCATAATTCGAAGCGCCGACTAATGCAAGGTCCGGACGAATTTGAGCGCATTACTCGTACGTATGTTTTATTGATTGTTGAGCGCTCGTGTGAAAACCGCATTATAGTAATTTAGTTAGTTTGTTACATGTCTTGTGACATTGATATGAAACACGTTTAATTTATGAAATAAGCGTAGGCTTATGCGTATAAATAACCTCAAATGCGTTCGAACCAAAAGCACCGGTCCAATCGAGTACTGTATTCTACGTGACCGTGATTATCGCAATCCGTGTGAAAATGCATGTTTGCTTTAACTACAATTAACCTACATTTCAGCGCTTCAAATTAGCACTAATCAACGTGGAGAGGACTACGGTAGCATCCGACCGGCAAGGAAGTGACGAAGGCTTAATACTTAGAATCAAATCACTATTGCATTGAGTTAGAAATGTTGGAAAGCATACAGTTAGTATGGGGTTAATCAAAACAAATTAGTTGTATGGGTCTTATCAAATGCAGGTAGGTATAGTTTTGCATGGCACGTACCTTGGGTTTGAAGAGTTCTCGAGTTTCGAGTACTAGGACGTAGTAAGTGACTAAGATAACAAGCGGGCTCGCTAGAGTAGCCCACTTGAAATCGTCTATTACTTCGTATTTAAAACTATTGGTGCTGTTAGCCGTGTCGATAATGACAAGCTTCGTTAATCCAAAATACCTGAAATTATTAAAATTAAAAGTTATCATGCACCAACTTACATTTAATAGCTTTAGGGCCAGTTTCACCGGTTCCTGGTAATGCGTTAGATAGTTATCTGACACATGGCGCCATATAAGTAAAAAATCTGACAGATTTCTTCATATTATCGCTATCAGGAACCCGTGAAACTAGCCCTTAGAGTCACTCTCACTGGTTCCGAATAAAATATTAGATAGTTATCTGGTATATGTGGTCTATTTGAAGCTATCAATAATCTAGTCGATAACTACGTAATAGGGCTTAGATAAGCATCGAGTTTGACTTGAAGGACTTTTCTACATATCTTTGTAGTTTATACAGTTCATTAAATTTAGCAGTATGCAAAAGCTATCTTATATTTATGAATCACCGCATAGCATACAAATATTTTTACAACCGTGTTTCCATCAGTATGATCAGTATGACGGTGAACTCTATTTTCAACCGACTTACAAAAAGAAGGAGGTTCTCAATTCGTCTGTATGTTTTTTCTTTTTTTTTGTGTATGTTACGCGATTACTCCGTCAATTGTGAACCGATTCGAATGATTATTTTTGTAATTGATAGGGAACGTTTCATTGTAATTTCATCGTGATCTGATAAGTATCTCCAGAGATATGACGATAAAGGTCTCAAACTTGCTACTGCTAGTGTAAGTGCAAATTTTTAATTTGCCCATATACTGAATAAATGCTTTGACTTTGACTGAACTTAACTTGCGGGAGTCGCGGGGCATTGAAGTCGGTTGTTTTAGTTTTTAAACTATCTTAATTATAATTATATACAACTAATAAGAAGTTCCTTGGCTTCTGAACCATTAACAACACTAGTCGTTTGATATATAAAAAAATATTAACAAAAGTAAAGATAATATAATAATTTGTAGCTTCGTAGTATTTTTAGTAGCAACAGTAAGATGATCCGTATAAAATTAGTCAATATCTTATCAAAGTTGTTAATTACTGAAGTAATATACTACAGTATACTACAGTAATAATAGTAAATAGAGATATTGATTAAGGATTCCTAGACAGGGTTGGTGACAGGCAGAAGACAGGTTACAAAATATGGTAAAAAAGCTTTTGGAAGAATTGTTATGGCGCGAAACTTTTACTTTTATATCATCACATTTGACGTCAAGGTCAATTACCTCTGACATTTTTTGAACATCGTATAGGCCATTATTACGCGTTTGACCACTATCTCACCTGTTGATAAGTGATGATGCGGTCGAGGATGGTAAACCGCTGGAATGGTAATGGTCTCTCAACGACATCTGCCAGAACATATTAGATGTATGGCGACATGTTTACCTACTTGAGGGTGTGTAAGCTGGTCAGGCGGATAATAGACAGTGTCCTACCACCACGCCGGAGGTTGGGGGTTTCTAAACGATATGTTTCCTTTAGCGGAGGGCCATTTTAAAATGCACACATACATTTTTCGATACAAAAACCCATCGGTGCACGGCGGGGATTTGAACCCTTTTTACCGCATTCTACCGCATTTTACCACTGCGCCACTGGACTATCAAAACGCTCTCAAAGGTCAACGACAATGAAATTGAAATCAACGTATTTATCCTCTGCGATTTAGGGCAATGACCTACAGAGTACCTTGCCTCTTTGAAGTATCAAAATAAAAATCCTTAATACCTGGCGAAGTCCATATCAGGCGGGTACAATTCAATGAGCCACTCGCACTGATAGACCAGCAGTACCGCTATATGCACAGCCATGATAGCCGAGACGCAGCGGCCGATCACAGCGAACCCCTTCTCCAAGGGCCGGCCGACCGCCCACGCCGTCGCGGCTCCCATGAACACCAGGAAATATATCCCAGAGGTCACGCTCGGCCGCATTATGCCGGAGAACATTATCAGGAACAGGCAGATGTATTTTCCTAGGAACAAATAAATATTTGCTGCTTTCAAAACTTATCTGTCCCCCCTAGACAGAATACAACTTCAGTTAGCGTTCACGCAAAACTAAACTTCAAGATGTATGGGAATAACATTTCGTTTTCCACAACTTAATATGTTGATACAAGAGAGAAAAGCATCTAGAAATAGAGTGGGACCTCTCGATATTACGATGCCAGAGAAAGCAAGTGGTCGTACACCACTGGCCGTGACCGTATCAAACGATTCGGATAAACATTATAATATGTTCCTGGGGCTATGTGGCATGACGTGCTGCTTATAGTACTAATGGCTTATAAAGACAAATATTTGACTGCCACTTAAAGCCAAAACAAATCTATAATTACTATTATAAAAAAATAAGGTGATTGAGATGGGTATTTTGAAAACGCTCAGCCTCAGCCGGAGAGTACGTGCGACTTGAAAATCGGAGGACACATTCCTTGTGCACTCTAGAGGCGTACAAAGGACTAATATTATGATTTTTTTAAAGCTATGAACGGGACAAAGAGTATCTTAAAATATAAATAAATTGTTTTATTTTCAGAACAACAGAGAAACATATTTTATTGATTCACAAACAAAGTACAAATACCCATATAGTTTTGACAAACGGAGTAAGTGTACTTAAAATGTGTGTCGTGTGTCAAAACTACGAGTATAATGCACATCACTATTCTATGGAGACGTGAATATCTGCACTAGTTTTCAGTGAACTGTGACACTGTGCACTCCGTTGCTCGAAATCTCCGTTTTGGGTCAGCTGATTCACCAACAACGACGATTTCGAGCGTATAGAATAATTGTTCATTAATTTAATTGAATACTTTACCCGCGCTCACAAGCATCGGATACCGCTGGTGTTTTGAATCCTTATGACCGCCTTCACGGGTCGCTAAACCCGATAACTTCTTGACTATCAGGTACACGAACATTGAAATTCCAGCCATCACTATCTGCAAAAATATATAAACAGTTATCAATTATTAACCCACTGAAGCGAAGGTCTCCCTTATAGCTTGGCTAAAATGCTTTCGTATGTCTGTTCGGATATCCGTTCTCCTCTACAGCTCCCTGATTCTCAACCATGCGAAAACTTTTTCGGATTCGGAAGCTCATTTTTAATTTTGAATATTGATAAAACCGTTAGCTATTTTGTCGCAGAAACCTTTCCAATTAGAATCACTGATTTTTTTTCGAATTGTTAAAAGTTACCGATCGCAGCATTGAGAATTTCAAAGATCTAAGTCGAAGTAAAGGCAGTTTCCGAATCCGAATTTGCTTTCGAATGATTGAGAATAACCCTGCAGGTCGCATTTCTCCACCGATTATCGTGAAATTTTGAGAGCAGGTTCGATAATTACATGGAATTTTTGTGTTGATACAGTTTTTGGATTTTTTTCAAAATAGCGGTAATATGGTATGGTGGTTGAATACGTAATATTTCAGCCATTTCGAAAAATGTTAATCAAGACATTAAACTTTTCTCAAATTGTTTGTCCGTACATCTTTTTAGCCCCAACGCAAAAAGAAGGGGTGTATAAGTTTGACGTGTGTATCTGTCTATGTGTGTGTCTGACTGTGGCATCGTAGAACCCGAAAGGATGAACCGATTTGTCTTAATCAAGAGTGTTCTTAGCTTTGGATCATGAAAATCCGTTCAGACGTTTTAAGAGCGAACGCGGGGTGCACTTTTCCATACAAACGAATTCCCCCGTTTCCTCCCTGGAAAATGCTTCTAGAGCAAAATTAGTTTCAACAAAAAATCAAGGTTTGCTGTAGCTACGCCCCTATTATTTTGTTTTTTTGACCAACCAATTTTAATTATGATACTTAAAAAAATCTCAAAGAGGAGACGAAAAGACGAAAGGGCTTATATTTATTTTTGCAATTGGTTGGTCAAAAAAATCAAATGATAGCATAGCTACAGCAGACCTTGATTTTTTGTAGAAACAAATATTGCTCTAGAAGCATTTTCCAGGGAGGAAACGGGGGAATACATTTGTATGAAAAAGTGCACCCCGCGTTCGCTCTTAAGACTATAAGCTTTTTAGGGCTCCGTACATAAAGGGTACCAAAGGAACCCTATTACTGAGACTTCACTGTCCGTCCGTCTGCCAGAGGACTGTATCTTCTAAACTGCTATAGGTAGGCACTTAAAATTGCACAAAGTATGTATTACTATGGCCGCTTTTATTAGTAGTTAGTATTTTTTTGTAATAGCGGCTATTACAAAAAATACTAAAAATTGATTAAAGTTTAAAGTTTGAATCATGAAAATCCGTCCAGCCGTTTTAAGACTATGAGCTTTTTAGGGCTTAATGATGTTCATGATGCTTTTTTAATTATATTACCAACCGAGACCACCACCAGACCCATTGCCAATTATAAATGCCTCTTGCTTGAGGACGTCTCTGCCTACGCTATGATTGCAGGGTGGTGGCCTCTTCTCCGTCATTATCATTATCATCATCCTTATAGGCTAGCGTTTGACTAATACTATGTGTAAGCGATGATGTGGTCGAAGACAGTGATGTGTGCTGCCAGAACACCGTAAGGTTACGGCGTTATGCGGCGTATATACGGCGTTTTCTCCTTCATAGTGGTAAGCTACTTTTAGGTAGCCAGTCAGGCGGAACATCTGTATGATAAGCTCCTACGCCCTGTGGACGAACACCCGTGCTAGGATAGGCTGGAAATTTACGTCTTATAATTTGATAATCGATAAAAAGTAAGAATATTTACAAACGTAGGTATAGCTCACCTCAGGTGCCAGATAATGCACGGCCATAAGAGGATCTATATTTGCATAAGACACCAGGCCAATATTGTGAGCTATCTTCGCGATCAACGGGTAGTCTTTCAGCAAAGAGGCGTACGGAACAAACCCTGCTAGCACGCTGTGCCATGCCGCATGTGCCAGAAGAAGGAGCCACGATAAAACCACATTCAGCAGAAAGAAATACTTGCCACGCCATCCTGCAAGAAAACAACACGTAAGTTAATCTAGCGCAATTATTTTCCGCCTGTTCGTGGGATATACTGTCGCATTGTCTATTGTTACAGCAAATTTTGAAGACAGAGATAAATTGATATGCTTAGCTCTAAGGTCAGCGTCGAAGTATTTGGTTTCACTCTATGACTTCCACGCGCCTCTATCTATAGACTGTTCACCTAGTCGAGCTAGTAATTCGCTATTTCTACATTTTTTGTTAAATGCATACAAAAGACAAGGACAAAATATGAGATTTTCGCTTAGTGGGCGTGACCTTACGGCACAGAACAGATAATAATGCTACCCTTACGGTTCAAAAGAATAAGCCGCGATCACAATAGACAATAATAACCGGCCAAAGGCGTGTCGGGCCACGCGCAGTGTAGGGTTCCGTGGTGGCCTGTTATTCAATGCAAGTCTTTATAGTTTTCCTTTAAAGTTCATGAAATGCGCTATTATCACGAATTTTCCCAGATTTTTCAAGCCAGCAGTTTAGCTTTTAGAGGAGGAGGGGGGGGAGACGCCCTACTGGAACAAAAATTTGCACTTTAAAGTTTAATATTTCGTAAATGATGCATTCAATCGAAAAATGGTATTAGCAACCCTTAAGTCATTTTAAAATACCTATTCAACGATATCCCACACGATGGGGTAGACGATGAAAAAAAAAATCATCCCCACTACTCATATAGGGGAGCTACCCTAAAAATATATTTTTCACAATTTTATTTCAGCACTTTGTCGGCGTAATTTATATACATACCCCTACAAATTTACAGCTTTCTAGTATTAACGGTCTCTTAGCAAAACCTCGGACAGACAGACAGACAGACAGACAGACAGACGGACATGACGAAACTATAAGGGTTCCTTGTCAGGACTACGGAACCCTAAATTGCTGCCTGCGATTCAAATTAAAATCTACAAAGAAATGTATAAAACAAAGCTATTAAATTACTTAATTTTTATTAGTTTTGTATACAAATAATTAATTTTCAATAATCACTTTCCGACGAATCACTGCTATTATATCGCTATTGTGGACGTCTTTCGGCTGTATAAGAACGCGACTTCCATATATGGCAATAACATAGTAATAATACACGCCTCTGATACTTAATAATCTAGTACTTATAACAGTTTCACATTGACCTCTAGCAAGAAAAGTCTGTAAAACTCAAATGTAAAAAGGTATCTACCGCAACAAAATATATATTAGTACGTAGGCATAACGTAATAAAGCGGCTATTATTCACACCCATTGACACCACGATCCACGACGCAATAAAGTAAACCTTTACAACATGGCAAGGGGTTTTAGCGGAACTTTAACAACATAGGTATAGCCCAGAAAGGTGCCCTTACAATACTCGTAAAGTGGAATGGGGTAAAAGCATCGTGAATACCCTACGGAGTCAGTCGTCACTTTACTGGCGAATGGTTGACATAAAAAATAATTAGAGAACGTTTGAGCATGGTGTAGAAGATATTAAGGTCTTAAAAACTGCAGTACAAATCCCAATAATTAAGATAGTTCATAAGATCGTTTAAAAAACTAAAAAGAACCGACTTCAACGCCGCGCTACTAATTTACAGTACCAATTTGAGGTGTTTATCTCCATATCTCTAGAGATACTTATCAGACCTCGATAAAATTACCATGGTACCACACTAGGGATATCTCCATTCCAACAAAAAAAATAATAATCAAAATCGGTTCATAAACGACGAAGTTATCCGCGAACAAACATAAAAAAAAAACGCGTAACCTATTGACATTATACCTAAATCAAATTTTTCTAGTAAAATGATAAAAACATATCAACATATTTACGAAAATCGTATCATCCTTAGATAAACAACGTTAAAATTGAAAGGATATATGTATATACGTATAGGTATAGGTAGATCTATATCTACCTATACCTATACGTGTCTGTAAATTATTATGGTGTTATAAATAATATTACGGTGTTATGGTTGACAACTTTGATGTTCGATTTGAATTATAATGTAAATAATTTCACAAATAAACTAAAATGTTCCTCAAATCTTTGTAATTACTTCTTATCCTGGCTCTACAACGTAACAACTATTTTTACTTCAACAAGGAAAACCATAGGTATTTGCATGGCTCCATCTGGACCTCCTTATGGAATACCTATTTAGAAAATAATTTAAGAACGTTTAAGTACAGATTTAACATCGGGAATTTAACGTGACTTACGCGATGTCGATATAGCGATCGACATATGTTTCGGCCTCATGCGGAGGCCTTCTTCAGGATCTTTTCAGTGCGAGGCTGAATGCGTCGGCGAGCGACCCGCACTCGAGATCCCGAAGAAGGCCTCCGGATGAGGCCGAAACATATGTCGATCGCTATATCGACATCGCGTAAGTCACGTTAAATTCCCGATTTTAAATCTATAAGTTTAAAATGAACGTGAGTTTCTATAATAAAATCGTATAAGTACAACGAAAAAACCGACTTCAAATACCGCGCTGGTCATTAGGAGTGCTAAGTTTGAGTTTTTCCATATCTCGGGAGATAATTATCAAATCTCGATAAAATCACATTCGGACTAAACGGGAAGTATTCTCTCACAAACAAAAAAAAAACAAATCAGTTAATAAATGATGTAGTTCCTCAGAACTACGTCATTTATAAACTTTTGTGAAGTCTGTTAAAAACATAACAATTATTATTAACTATTATTTCCAATAAATCTGAGCCTTCTACATTGTTTGTTAGCAAATTGACCTATTCAAACCGCTCTTTGTTTATATGTATATATTGATATAGGTAGCAAACAAGCAAACAGTCCACCTGATGGGTCACTCATACGTTGCCGACCTGATAAGATTATTTTAACGCCCCTTATGAAGGAATCCATGTTATAGCTCGGCAGCAAAACAGCAGACGGGAGCTCGTTGCACATTTAGAAGTGTAAGGGAGAAATTAATTTTATCAAAGACAGCACGCACTTGACCACGATTTCAACTGCTGACTGGCTGATCTTAGGTATTTTATGAGGGCCCGATGGCGTAATCGATGGAACGGTCGGCTTTGATGCCGTGGCCGGTGGCACCGAGTTCAAACCCCGCCGTGCACCAAAGAATTTTCCTATAGAAAAATGTATGTACGCTTCTCACATTGGCCCTCCGGTGAAGGAAAACATCGTTAAGAAACCAACAACCCCCGCATGGTGGTAGGACACTATCTAGTGTCCGCCTGGCCAGCTACCACCCTCAAGTCAGAAAATCTGTAGCCAAACAACTAATGTGTTCCGGTAGGTATCCTTGAGAGTCGTTTTCCATTCTAGGCCTAGCGTGTTTACCATCTTCGACCGCATCATCACTTACCAACAGGTGAGATAGTGGTCAAACGCTAGCCTATAAGATATAAAATTAAAAAATATATATATTATGAATTATGATATAGGGTAACTCATGCTTTGGCTTGAAAGTGGAAAACAGTAGACAGATGAAGCTAGAAAACTGACTTCAGTCCAATCCAACCCAGACAGTCTTTTAAAATGGCTTGTATTGTTTTTTTGTGGACCAAACTGGACAACCAGTAGGTTCAGGCAGTTCAGCTAGACCTTTAGTTTCCAGTGCAATTATTAACCACTCACCTGATGTGAGACAATTTCACCTGTACCAAAAATTTTTAGGGAAAACAATACATATATGCGGAATCGAACATAAAACTTGCTTTAGCACACTCCAAGCTACTGTTACCACAGCAATTCGGATTATCATCATCAGCATATACTGGTCCACTGCTGAACATAGGCCTTTCCAATGGTATGCCTCTGAGCACGATCCTCGGCTAGTCTCATCCAGCTCTTGGCAGCAACTCTGCGAATACCATCGTTCTACATATATAGGACGTCCTCAGACTATATAGTCTAAGGACGTCCTACTCTACGTTTTCAAATTCGCGGTCTCCACTCAAGAACTCGTTTACACCAGCGGTCGTCGGTTCTTATGCTAGGTGTTGTTCTGAAGGATCAAATTCGTATAAGTGACCCGATAGAGAACCAAAATCAAGACCCACATGATAGACCACCGAATTAGCAAACTGAAGTGGCAATGGGTCATTCTCACTATAATTCTAAAATGAATACTTACCGGTAAACGACTGTGCATCTTCGGGCACATACGCCAGCGGTGCTAGTAAGAACAGCAATAGGTATATTAACGACAAACCAAACGGTCGTAACGCTATACCTGAAACAGAGCAATAGGACCTTGTTAATAAAAATAAAAGCTTTAAAAAAAATTAAATTCTTTAAAATTACGATCAGGAACATGACTGAGATCTGTCAATGTTAGGTTCGGCTTCGTATCACATACAGTAATGCGTAAAATATTGATTACTATTTTATTCACAATTAAATGAATAAAATCAACTGTTCTAAAGTAACCGATAAAAATGACTGTAGGTAGAGTTAGAGCACACTACTTTCAAAACGCCGGAACTTTATTATTACGATTCAATCAACAGCAATGAAAAAAAAACTAATATCGCGTAGGAATCAAATCCACGGCAGGGCTGATGATGATTGAAAAATTAAACCAGAATATAAACAAAAACAAAACACAATAGAAAATTCCAATATGTGAAAGGAAACGCAATAAAGGGAAAGTCGCAGACGCTATAAATCACGGGGCTCGCGCCGCCTGCGGGTTGTATAGGCCTACATAGTTGTTTCGGTCGTCGACGAATAGACTATATCAAACTACCTATTAATACACATCATGCTACCCTTGACCTTGAACAAACTCTAAACCTAGAATAGCTTTGATCTAATATTTGTGATTCAAACTTACGATTTACATTTGGGAAAAGTTTTCGAAAATAATGCTGGTTTTTTTTTTTTATACGTTATAGGCTAGCGTTTGACCACTATCTCACCTGTTGGTAAGTGATGATGCGGTCGAAGATGGTAAGCACGCTAGGCCTAGAATGGGAACTGGCTCTCAAGGATAGCTGCCGGAACACATTAGATGTTTGGTGACAGATTTTCTAACTTGAGGGTGGTAGCTGGCCAGGCGGACACTAGATAGTGTCCTACCACCATGCGGGGGTTTTGTTGGTTTCTTAACGATGTTTTTCCTTCACCGGAGGGCCACTGTGAGAAGCGCACATAAATTTTTCGATAGAAAAATCCATTGGTGCACGGCGGTTTGAACTCGGTACCACGGCATCAAAGCCGAACGTTCTCCCGATTACGCCACCGGGCCCTCTAAAATCACCGATTTTTGTTGACTTATGTAAACGTATAGTACTTTAGAGAATAGAACTGTGCGGTGGTGAATATGAGAGGTTTTTTTTGGGTTCCGTGGCCGTTGGCCGAATGGCAAAAAACGGAACCCTTATAGATTCCTCATGTCTGTCTATCTGTCCGTCCGTATGTCACAGCCATTTTATTCCGAAACTATTAGGACTACAGAATTGAAACTTGGTAGGTAGATGTATTCTGTGAACCACTTTCCGATTTTTATAAAAAAATAAAAAAATATAAATGTTTAAGGGATGCATGGATGATACATGGAACTGAAACAAAAAAAAATCTTTTACCTTTACGTGTGGGGTGGGGTGTCTATGGAAAGGTAGCGACCGCAAATATAACTTTGTTTTTCATACAAAAACTATGAATTATTTAGTTTTTGCAATAGAATTATTAATTTTTTTAGTTGCGAAAAATCATAGTTATCGAATACTTTACTGTGTTACGGAACCCTATGAGTGCGAGTCCGACTTGCACTTGGCCAGTTTTTTATTTATACGTACGTACGTTATAGCTATAGCTAGCGTTTGACCACTATCTCACCTGTTGGTAAGTGATGATGCGGTCGAAGATGGTAAGCACGCTAGGCCTAGAATGGGAACTGGCTCTCAATTTATACTCATTATCATCATTATTTCCCCCATCTAATCAATCCTAAGTCGGTACAACTGTCATTCTCTTCCGTTTAGCTGTCTTTTCATCATTTCTATGTTCAGTCCACTCTTTAACAAAATTCTTCATAATGTTTAATTGGATGAATCACCCATACACAATAATAAATATACTTATAAAATACGTCGATGATGTTTGCCACCGATATGAACACACCTAAATGCCAGAGTAACATTTAGAATTTGCTCTACTTTGTTTTATACTTTGCCCTATTTCGCACGAAAACCGCACAGTAATAAAAATACCGGGTTTATTTTACGGTGGTCGTGGAACTCGACGAAGAAATCTTAAAGTTCGCTACCAATGCTTGAATATTATTTGAATAATTTGCTCTACTTACTTATTCGCAAGAGTTTATCCCATCCCATAGATATTTCCACAAATGCTGAATTTGCCAGTTAAAACGGTCAGATCGCGAATAGTTTATCTATTTTTACTCTAATCCACACCAAACAATACTAATATTAATATCAAGCCAATTAATACCAATATTATAAATAAAGTAAAAGCGAAAGACAGTTTGTATATATGTTTGTTTGTTTGTACTTCTTCGTGGTTAAAAGGCTGGACCATTTAGGCTTCAATTTTGCATAAGGATAGTCAATACGAAAGAGGAGGATACCATGTATCCGAGTGAAACAAAAACAATCATAATGGAGTTTAGTCTAGTTACATAGCTAGGTACTCTAAAACTTAAACACTGCACAGCGTTACATATGACCACATATAGCGCGGTACAAAGCTTGGTTCGTATTGGTACGTAGTACTATTAAGTATTCTGTGGTATTTTTTTTTTTTTTTTTTTTTTTTAATGTTTTTATTGGTCATATGATACATTATTATTATTATTACTTACTAGTGTAATTAATTAACCTAGGAGTATAAAAGCTATGGCTATTACATGTTTTTCAAGCTTATAAACTTATATAACATTTAAAACAGGCATTTACTATAAAACTAGACATGAGAGATGATAACATTAGATCTACTAAGTAGTTAAACAATTTACTATGTAAGTTTTAAAATTAACATTACATTTTCAAACGAATTTTGATAAATAATACCAAACGGCGGCAGATGAATTAACTTGTGGCGATAACCGAAAAATGCAGGTATCTACGCAATAGCAACAAGAACTGGTTGAGTGAGTGACGCGCAGGCGCATGCGCTCCGACGCACGATTCTGTGGTATTGGTGCTTACCCATTTGCCAATGTTCTCAAAAACTTCTATAATAAGTAACTTTGGAAGTGCTTCAAAGTTATTCGTTAACTTACTTGGTAAACAAGTTTTATCTAATCAGTGTCGCAAAAAGTTCTGCGAAGAATTTCTGATAAATGTTGGACTTGGAGTGTATTATTAACCGTCTATACTTTTTACTGAGGAAGTGTTCCATGTCAGTTTAGAATAGGCTTTTTTAACCCCGACGCGAAAGAAAGGGGCGCTATAAGGTTGACATCTGTGGCGTCGTAGCGCCAAAACGGATGAACCGATTTTAATTTAGATTTTATTTATTGATAGGTGACTTAATAGAGAGTGTTCTTAGCTTTTATTCATCAAAATCCGCCGTTTTAAGGCTACGAGCTCTTTTCTAGATTATAGCGCTATGAGATAAACTTTAATTGGTCTGATCAATTCGAAATGTAGTATTCTCGTACTTTAATAATTTTGTAAGAACATGTTAGCATTGACTTGATGCTGGAAGCCTGGGACATCTCCTGAAATCTGCAGAGTACTCAACTCTTCACCAACTTACCACAGAGATGTCGTGTTTGGGCTCATTGGAATGTTCTTAATGAAAATATTAAGAATAGATTAGTCAGGGGTGGTTTTAAATTTTATATTTAAGTATGATTAAAGTTTTGCCTTGGTAATATCAATATCATTAGTTAAAAGTTTGTAAAACAATAATAAAAATTATATTTATACAAAACTGTGGCAATACGCTAAGAAATACAGGATTATGTGACTTGTAAAATATTTCATAGAAATAGAAACACTAGACCAGCCAGCGCCATCAATAAGCGCGACGTCGGGAAACGTTATCATAATTTTGATGATAAACAATATGATAAAATATTAATATAGGTCAGTTCACTCATTATCTTATTATGGTAACGTAATTCTGCTGACAGTCTTGTTAATTTTAGTTCCACGAGATAATAATGTTTCAGCAATATCTTATCATAGTAAGTGCCAAAATCAAGCTTGTAAAGACATGATATTTTGTAAGATAAGAACTGGAAAAGCCGGATATCAAAGCTTTCGATATAGAGAAAGAACATTCAAAGATCTGTGGCTATTGAAGTGACAGAGATAGACATAATGTTCTTTTCTACTACCGCTGTCAGTCTTCGTATTATCCCTTAATTTAGAACATTTTTAAAATAACAATGGGCAAAATAACCTATACAAAGCCTGGAACTAATAGCGTAGTACTATTATTTATTCTGTGCAAATATAAATAAGATCAGGATATTACCGTGATAAGATACTTATGTCGTTGGATTGGTTAGCTCTTTTCAATCGAAACCTATTGCTAAGAAACCTTTGTTGTAAATGTTGCAATACTTTCAGTTTATAGTAACTATTTTTGTACGATATGAAGATAAAAATATTCAGCGTTAATAACAGCATCACAGAATAATGAATAGTACAAGACAGCATTAATTATAGACATAGGTACTTACATATTACCAGCACATTATACATACCTACTTATAATTATATTCACCAGTAACTTAGTTATGGTCGGATTCTGAGGTCGGTTTATTGAGAGTTTATCTACTCAATTGTACCGTTATTGAATAGATAAACTCTCATTAAATGTACTCAGAAACCGGCCATTAGTCATCTACAATATCTTCTATTCTATATCTACATCGTCTTCGTATATTTCTATTAAAACTTTTAATTAAATTATCAATGCTTCGATATCCATCAGTTACCTGGATTCGAGTCCTGCACTATATTTATATCTACGAAAAAAAGAATTACATTATATTCACAGTTTATTCAACTGAACACTCAGAGCAAATTTTTAATTTTTTTTTACTCTACTTATATTCTAGCGTTTGACCACACTCTCACCTGTTGGTAAGTGATGATGCGGTCGAAGATGGTAAGCACGCTAGACCAAGAATGGGAATTGGCTCTCAAGGATAGCTGCCGGAACACATTAGATGTTTGGCGACAGATTTTCTAACTTGAGGGTGGTAGCTGCCCAGGGTTGTTGGTTTCTTAACGATTTATGAGTTGGTTTTTCCTTCACCGGAGGGCCACTGTGAAAAGCGTACATACTTTTTTTTTCTATAGAAAAATCCATTGGTCCACAGCGGGGTTTAAACTCGGTACCTCTAGCATCAAAGCCGACCGTTCTTCCGATTACGCCACCGGGCCCTAAAATTTATTCTATATTGAGGAATATTAAAAATTACCACTTATACAAGTCAAATATCATTATGATCATAAGAATGATTATCGTAATAATTTAAAAAATGCATAATTTAGCGCTTCGAATTAAAAAATATAATGGAAGCGACTAATTCAGCTCTAATCCAATCCTTGACGTTAGACTTCTAAGAAACATAATGTAGGGTTGCCAACCGTAACATGCACGAAACAAACAAGTTTGCTTAACATAAAAGCTTTACACCATCAATTGCATAAATAATGTGATGTGTATCTAAATTTGCATAACGGCATGCATAAAGACATCAATTACTATAACGTAATTTGACATGTCATGTTCTCATACAGGCATCAGATAAAATACACGCGACAATACATAGTATCTAAGTAAAACAGTTGATTAATAAAATGCATAGTAATTACTCAATTTACGTTAGTCACAGACATGACACTAGTAATTAATTTTTTTAAACATTACCAGAGAATATAAAATAATACTAATTACAATAAATGTAGGTACCGATAATAGAATAGAGTGTCACGTCTAGGAAGTAAGTACCAAAACGTAAATAATATTTAATCTATACTAATATTATAAAGAGAGAACATTTGTATTTTTGTATGTTTGTTATGATTTGGCTCAAAAACTACTGGACCGATTTAAAATGTATTTCACTAATATATAGAATGGACGAAATGAAAATAGGCTATATATTATGCCGTTTAAATCAAAGGTACATTCGTGGAGACCTAATTTGCAACTTAAGTCGACAAAAAAACGGTCGAAAAAACACGTTTCTTACGAACGCTGCTCAATTGAAAACAGCTGAAAGAATATTTTCTATGGAAGAGTTGTACAACTTAATAAGACCTACAAAAAAGTCCGCGACAGCATATGTCTATCTCTTAAGGTTGACTCACAGTAACCATTTTAATCTTTAATTTTTTGTTAAAAAATATTACATAACTTCCAGGGCTATTTTCAAGTAAATAGTATTAATCCTTATATAAATAATTATTTAATTAGCTTGGCCACATATTATAGATTAAAATTGTCCTTTACAGTATATAGTTCTAATGAAAACTCTAGAAGATATCACGGATTTCACATACACGCATCGCAAAATTAATAAAATATTTGCAGTCAAACCACAGAATAGGTCATAGTTACTACGAAAATATTATTATATATTATTATATGCTTAGCTTTTCCTTTTTAGATCCCCACCGATCGCAATC
The DNA here is from genome assembly GCA_954871355.1 of Cabera pusaria. Taxonomy (NCBI): domain Eukaryota; kingdom Metazoa; phylum Arthropoda; class Insecta; order Lepidoptera; family Geometridae; genus Cabera; species Cabera pusaria. The sequence continues at coordinate 22,766,871 of OX940887.1, forward strand.
AATTTGATGTCAATATAGTATAATAATATGATCTATTGTAAATAATAATGATCTATATATATAATATAATATTTTAAACCACCCCGACTGATCTATGTACGAGTATAATCTTTTCATTAAAAGCATTCCAATGTCTCTAAACACGACAATTAAAATTTGAGCTGTAAGTTGGTGAGGATTTGAGTATTCTGTAGAGTCCAGGAGATGTCCCAGCATCAGGTCAATGCTTCCATGTTCTTACAATATCGTTGAAGAAGAAGATTTTCGAATTGATCAGACCTATGAAAGTTGATTGAAGCTCATAGTTTTATAACGATTGAACGAATTTTCATGAATCAAAGCTAAGAATACACTCGATGAAGACATCTATAAAAAAAAAACTATCAATAATAAAATCAAAATCGGTTCATCCGGTTGGGTGCTAAGATGCTACAGACAGACACACAGATAGACACGTTAAACGTATAATACCTCTACTTTAAATCAATATCGGTTCATCCGGTTGGGTGCTAAGATGCTACAGACAGACACAAAGATACACACGTTAAACGTATAATACCCCTACTTTTTGCGTCGGGGAACGCCGTAAGGTTACGGCGGCAGATGTACTCCTTGGTGGTAAGATACTTTTCAACCGACTTCCAAAATGAAGGAAGTTCTCAATTCGTCTGTATGTTTCTGTTTTCTTTCTTTTTTTGTGTGTGTATGTTACGCAATCACTCCGTCAATTGTGAACCGATTCGAATTATTATTTTTGTAATCGGTATGGTACGTTTCCGAGGTGGTCCCATTGTAATTTCATTGAGATGTGATAAGTATCTTCAGAGATATGACGATAAACGTCTCAAACTTGCTACTGAAATTGACTCGCGGGGCATTGAAGTCAGTTGTTTTAGTTTTTAAACTATCTTAATTATTGGTAGATGATCCCACGAAAACCCATGATTCATGAATGCACATAAAACTTTCATTGGTAGGTATATAGCTAGGATTAGAACCAACAACCCTCGGGTCAGAATCAGGGTAACTATCCTTTACGCCAAAGGGCCGTCCAATATCACTACGTAAGTATTATAAAACAATGTCCATCACTGCGTCTGTCTGTCTGTTCGCAATAATCTCAATAGCTTCTGAACGGATTATCATGCGGTTTTCACCAATAGCTAGAGTGTTTATGAGGAAGGTTTAGGTGCATAATTCGTTAAGGTTTTGTGTAAATTGGTTGACATATGACGATGATTGTTAAATATGTTAATATTTTATATTCGATGCAACAAACTGATGCAAATTTTGTAGGCATATATGTTCTACCCGTGCAAAGCCGGGGCGGGCTGCTAGTGTAGTATAAAATGCATATATACGAGAGCCCGTTTGCGTAAAGCAGACATGCCAAACATGCGCGGGCCGCATGCGACCCTCTAGCTTTTTCCTGCGGCCCAATCCCATTTAAAGAACAGCCTTTTAATGCGGCCCACGTTTATCTTAAAACAATTTTAAAAACACGCGCTATACGCTGGGAACGATCACCGCGCGTCGCGCGACGCGGCCGCTGGTCCAGAACTACCGGAGGAGGGACAGCGGCGTCCTGTCGATTAACGGTGGTGAGCATTTTGCGATCCCCAACCCGCTTGCCAAGCGTGGGGATTATAGCAAACCCCTCTTTTGAATGGGGAGACCATCGTTCAGCAGGTTGATGATGATGACCGCTCTATCTATGAAATGTTTTTTTCCTTAAATTTAGGTTTTGCGGCCCACTGACTCTACGCTACGACCCTTATGTATTTGGCCCACCAATGACTCTGAGTTTGACATGCATGGCGTAAAGGATAATGTGGTTTGACTTCTAGGCGAAAGGTTGCCGGTATAAATCCTAGCACGGGTATTCGTCCACGTATTATATAATACTAGGCCTAGCGTGTTCACCATCATTGATCACATCATCTAGCCTATTAGATAATAAAAACATAATAATGGATGAAAACCTATTTATATTACCTTATTAATATAAATAGGTTTTCATCCAGAGTGAGAGTGAATAAACAGCAGACAAATGTGACTTATTCTATGCATACGAGTACAGTTACAGATCGCGTAGGTATCGACGAGTACATAGATACGTATAATATTTTAAAATATTTGTCAATCACTTATTTAATAACCATCCATACATTACAATTCACATAGCAGCATCAGCAGCCTCTCGCAACAAGGGGCCCTTCCCAGTTATAAAAGCTTGATACCCAACGCAACATCTGTTAACAATTTGGCACTTAGAAACTTAAAGGGAAACAATATACCGAAGTAGGTACAGCGAGTTTCACAATAAAAAAAGGTATCCTGAAGGCCACTTAAAGACGAGGAGGGTACGCAAAATCAAGGATCATTACCAGTTAGCTTAGTTAGTAGAGTAAACAAAAGACAGGTGAAACCAATACTTCGATAGCCGGTTACTAAGTTCCAGTTTATCCTGGTAAGCGACTGTTTATTTTTATTTTAGTTTAAGCCAACAGTAACTATTAGTTTATTGATATAAATGTAGGACAGATCTACGTCAAAAGAACTGGCAACTCATTATATTGTTTGTAAATTATTGGGTATAGCATACGTAGGGCCGTACTTATAAATGTTACTTAGGTGTGATTTAACTTTCAACCGACTTCCAATTCCAAAAAGGAGGAGGTTCTCAATTCGGCTGTTTTTTTTTATTTACGTTACGCGATTACTCCGTGAATTGTGAACCGATTCGAATAATTATTTTTTTAATCGGTAGAGTACATTTACGACGTGGTCCCATTGTAATTTCATCGAGATCAGATAAGTATATCCTGAGATATGACGATAAATGTCTCAAACTTGCTACTGAAATTGACTCGCGGGGCATGGAAGTCGTTTCTTTTAGTTTGTAAACTATCGTTATTGTCTATTATTGTTATTGTCAAATTTCTTCAGCGAGAAGCTGCGAGAAAGGCGATAGAGCATAGATGATAGAATGGCAATAGAGAGCATTTAAATTTAAATTCACGATAATTTAATTACACTGTTTTATTAATACTGTTAGTTTTATTAACCGACTTCAAAATAAGAAAGAGAATTCTCCATTCGACCGTATATATATATATATTTTTTATGTTTGTTCGCGGATAACTTCGTAGTTTATGAACCGATTTTGATTATTCTTTTTTTGTTGGAAAGGAGATATCCCAAGTGTGGTACCATGGTAATTTTATCCAAAAGTATCTCCAGAGATATGGAGATAAACACTTCAAAATTGGTACTGAAAATTAATAGCGCGGCATTGAAGTCGGTTCTTTTTAGTTTTTTAAACGATCTTATTTTATTGTAGAGCTTACATAAACAAACATAGGATCATTATTAACTCGTATGATGTCAGTCTATTTTTGGACAATGTAGTGCATAAGCGGTTATTATTGTGCAAATTATTGATAAATTAGTTATCCTCATTCACAATCATAACAACAGTAGGTGTCTCTAAATATACAGTTATTTTGAAGTACATAATATATATTATGTATTTCTTGATGTTGCATTTTGTAAATAAATTGAATTGAATACTATAATATTGTTATAAGTAAAGCTCGACTACACTAATATGCCACGCAGACGCAAGGGATATAAGTAAGTTAGTATTCTGAAGTATCTCGCTCCATATTTCTGCAGATCGAGGAGATTGATTGTAAATTTAATATTATTTGAAAAAGACAATAATTATCCAAATCGACTATTGGTAGGCGCAGTTTTGAATAACACATAAGAACCAACACTCATACGAATTGAGTGCGATACTAACGAGGTACTTACAACAAGGTACTTACTTATTTTCTGAAGTCAGTAAAGAGTATGGTAGAAGTGGAGTAATTCAGTAGCAAGGAAGTTATAACGTACTTAGGTAGTCATTTATAATTCCATTTTCAGTAGTTAGGTATATTATCGCTACCTAAATATGAGTGTAAATGCAATTTAAGTATTTACTATTTCTTAAGTTAGTTTGCATTGGTGTACAAAAAAGATTTTTGTATTGTATTAGCTAAAACAACACCGGATTTATCTAATCTACCTACTGCGATTATCATAAGGGCGTTGTCGAACATTGACGCTTATTTCATAATTGTCAGTTTTTTTGGTTTACGAAAATTTGATAATATTTGTATTAATTACTATTTTTGATAATTTTCTGAAACGTATCGTATTGCAAGTTGCTTCCTATCTCAGTGAACAAAATCTAAATAGTAAAATGCGTTGGAAATTATTAAATAAAATGTATATTTAATTAATGACATCGACGAAAAACAGATCGGAAAAGACATAACCATTCATTCCCCAGTTTTTCCACACTTCCTACGTCCAGTTGTCATCATTCTGTATATTGATTTTTAAGGACGCCATATATTTATCTATACGAATCGCTGAATTTAAATCACTAACTTTGTTTATTTCTTCGTGAGTTTATGATATACTTAATCAGCGTAACTGTAAAACAACCTTACTGAGCTCCGCCGATGATAGGTATCAGGTGTAAGTAGCAGTTTCGGAAGACAAATTTGACGCAATAGTTGAAATGGGCATTAATCCCACTCTCCAGCATATCTTTTCACGTCCGTTATGACTTATAATTTAATTTTATAGTTATTTTTTTAAAATCTAATATGCTAGCGTTTGACCAGTATCTCACCTGTTGGTAAGTGATGATGCGGTCGAAGATGGTAAGCACGGATAAGGTCAAGGATAGCTGCCGGAACACATTAGATGTTTGGCGACAGATTTTCTAACTTGAGGGTGGTAGCTGGCCAAGCGGACACTAGATCAATCCTTTTTATCAAGTGATAGAAAGGAGTCAAGTGTCAAAGTCAGTCAACTGCTACATCATAATCAGCCTACGTCAGTCCACTTCAAGACATAGGCCTCTCCCGATGCCCGCCACTGAGCTCTGTCTTCAGCTCTCCAGTCTTCCAGTCAGTGCCAGCTACCCTGCATATATCGTCGCTCCACCTTGTTGAGTGCTTGCTTGTCTCTAATGAAACAAGAGATTCATAACTTTTTTTTAAATTAGATGCGGAAATAATTATTGTATCATAGATGTATTGAATTTGCTTGCTCACAGGATTTATTATTTTCTGGTTAATAAGAAATATCAGTTAAATATAGACAGCAATATTATAAATGCGAAAGTTAGTTACTTAAGTACAGGTTGGCAAAAACGTCTTGAAACGGAACTATTTTTTTTCTGGCCTGGCAATAATCTATCTGTGATAAAATTTTCTATATTAACTGTGGTCAGTGACTAAAAATGTATGAACAAAGTTTTTTTGTGCAACTTAATAGTAGTATTTTAATATTTGCCGTAACGTACGCGACTTAAAGACGTTTTAACATGAATAAGACTATCCGTAGTTGCACTAAAGAAGTAATTTTAAAGTTTACCGCCACTGTCTCTGCTATCGGGGTTACTAGTGCATAGACACAAACGCGATAGTGGCGCCCCTATTTATTTCTACTGTATTTTGCCAAGCTGTAAGTATATTATTTGCCTTCACGGCGGATTTGGCTGAAACCATCATTCATACGAGTATACCTACGTATATGAATGATGAGTTCAGCCAAATCCGGTCAATTCTACACCTATATTAACGGACATCTAATAGAGTGGAATAGCACTAAGGATACTTTTTAACGCATGCGCAGCCGCAAGGCGCAGCTAGTGACCTATAAATCAAATCAGATATCTGAACTAATTATCATCAATTAATAATTTACACATTTGCGTTTAGTAAACGCCACCACGCTCGAAGGGGTGGCGTTAACGTAGTTAGTTAAATAGACATAGAAAAGATAATAATACTACGTAGTATAGACGTCACATCTACACGAAATTGAGAAACATCTGTTTCGTGATATAAGCAAACAATGATGAGTGTATGACGCGAGATATATCCACAGCTATATCTACGCTTAGACGTAGACAAGCACGACGTAATGCTGGCATATGTACTTTATCAGTACGTTAAACGTTTTTCTTACTAAGAGTATATATTTACAAAAGCTGCCGTATTAGTATATAATTAAATTTAAATTATATTGAACGAGATTTTTTTAGATATCATCAATCTCTTACCCATGTCCCATCTTCGTCGAAACAACGCTAAACTATTGCTTCTTTACTTTTTTATCACTGGTATTCTAACAGTAAATTAAGATATAATCAAATTACTCATTAGCCTAGTTATAAGGCTAGATTGTAATAGCAGTGAGACATCTACGCAATTTAGATAAATCACTACAAAATAAACTGGCCAAGTGCAAGTCGGACTCACACTCGTAGGCTTCCATAACACAGTAAAGTATTCTATAATAATTATGATTTTTCGCAACTAAAAAATTAATTTTGTTTTTCATAGTGTGCGTATGAAAAACAAAATTATCTTTGCGGTCGCCATATCTCAAAAACTGCTGACTGTATCTCGTTCAAACCAATTTTCGTTGTTAGTTTTTATTAAGATCTACAGCATATATTTTTTTAGATTTTTCACTTTCACTCCCATACTTTAAAAGTTAGAGGGGGGGGGGGGACACATTTTACCACTTTAGACGCGCCTATCTTTCAAATGATTGACTTTGAGAAAAAAATATTTAAGGATGCCCCCCTTAAACTTTTATATTTTTTATTTTTGTATAAAAATCGGAAAGCGGTTTACAGAATACATCTACCTACAAAGTTTCAATTCTGTAGTCTTAACAGTTTCGGAATAAAATGGCTGTGACATACGGACGGACAGACAGACAGACATGACGAATCAATAAGGGTTCCGTTTTTTCACTTTCAGGCTTCCTCTTACATACCAAATCATTCCGAATTAAAGACTATTTTACAAAAAGGATGCCTTTTTCTGTAGTTAGAATTTAGTTTAGTTAGTACCTGAAATTACTCGCAGTTAAGAGTGATTGAGAAAGTCAGGGAGAGAACGCTTCTGCGGATGTTAGTGTTACGAGAAATTCTAACAGAATTCCAGTGTACGAAAATATTTTAAAACTTCCACAACTGTTATGGCATGGCCACCCTGTAAATTTCTACCAAAAACCCGTAAAACCAAGAACATACATGCGGCTAAACCACAGACTAGTATATACAGGTAAAATGTAATACATTAACATAAACTAACCGAACAGAGCCAAGAAGCCTAGATGCTATAGATAAGAGCATGACAGAAAATCTCCAGAGATGTCTTATCTAAGTAATAAACACGTTTATTTATACAACAATAAAAAAGATTTATTTGAGTTTCGATCTTACGCCTATCATCGATGAAGTAAACTGGCGCTCTCTAATTGCAGGTGCTAAAATTGAAACAGACCCAGTCTAAGAATAGTGATATCATGTTTTCAGGAATACTGAGAACAGTGTGATGAATTCAAGGGAAACATGGGATACCTAAAATCAGCGCACTGGCACTGCATGCTGACACAAATAACAAAGTTAAAAATAAAACAGAAAAATTAAACACGAGAAACGTGCTGATGCTTTTTCAGAGTTTATATGTATGTTTTATTCACAATGTTTACATTAGCTGTTAGCGAACTGATTCAACTCTAATAATATACTAGATATCAAGTAGACGATAAGTAATTTAAAGATGCCGTTTTTGTCCATGAGGCTTCCCCGTGGAATGTCGGTGTGACACATTGTGACCGTGACTAACAGATGAGGAGATTATAACGAAAATTAAATAAAAGGCGTTTATTACAAGATTAAATAATACTCTAAAATCGGACATAGTGAAGTTATGCGTACGGTAGTCGATTTATAATTTTAACTTTAACTTTTTAGTCTATGAGCAAATATAGTTTTCTCAAGAATTTAACCATTACAAATCGATATACACATTCGACGGTGTGAAGATTTATTTGCATAATACATTTTATAACTACTACGTGTAAATTGTAAATTAATCAATACACCAGTAATAAGGGCTGAGTGCTGGCAGAACACCATAAGGTTATTATGACGGCCGATTTTCTTCTTAATGGTTTTAAGTTTCATTTTTCGTAGCAAGTCAGGCGGAACATCGGTATAGTGCTCCTACAATCTGTGGACGAACAACCATCCTAGGATTTAATCCGTCGACCTCCCGTTTAGAAGTCAAACCATCTATCTCCTATGTCAACGGAACTCTCATTATTGTATGAGCAGCTAAGCCACGTATAAGTAATGTTATCTATAACATTACCATGGCTAAGTAGATATAGATTTTCTAAGAAAATTAAGCCATTGTAATGCTTTATAGGCAATATAGTTACATATGTACAGTCATCATCATCATCATCATCATCAGCCGGTATCAGTCCACTGCTGGACGTAGGCCTCCCCCGAGACAAGCCATTTCCAGTAACTGCCCACCGCTTTGCGAATGTCGTCGCTCCACCAGGTCACAGGGCATCCTACGTTTGCCGATGCAAACGTAGCTTACAAACGTACTAGACCAGAGTGGCTTTAGAGTGGAGACCGCGACGATTCGGGGTCTCCACTCTAGAACCACTCTGCCCCAACGGTTATCGGTCCTACGGCAGATATGACCAGCCCACTGCCACTTCAGTTTGCTAATCTGTTGAGTTATTACTTCGTTCCAAATTCGATCCCGCAGAGAAACACCGAGGATAGCTCTTTCCTTCCATAGCTCGCTGAGCGATTTTAAATTGGTGGACTAGTCGAACCGTGAGTGTCCACGTCTCGACTCCGTATATGTCATGACAAGTAGGACGCACTGATTAAAAACTTTGTCTTTACACTTTGGTATAGGCGACGAGAAGACTCGACGGACATATGTACAGTCACAGAATAAATAATAGTACAAGTAGTACAGTGTGGAGATTGATTTACATAGAAATAACTAGTGTAAAGACGTGTACATTGTAACTGACTAGATATACCAGTAAGTACATACACACATTAAAAGTGTCCTTGGCGTCCTTGTATTGGACCTTTGGTACCTAATAAAATTCGTATAATTTAGCTCTGTCTAACTAAGAATTGGTTGATATAATTTGTTAGTATCCTTATAAACACAAAATGACAAAATATACAAAATTATGTTAGTTCGTTTTCTTTACTTTCAATCGCAAATAAGTTTGATGATACACACACATGTGTGTAGTGTAATGGAAAGAATATCTATGTCATATAATATTCGGACGATTCGGATGAAAAATAGTATAGAGGTACTTGTTTGCCAGACTACTTAGAAAATAATATAGGTAACGATCTCGTGCAAAACTTTTTTAATGATATATGTAGCAAACGGCCCATCTGGGTAGTTGTCAAAACCAACCAGTGTTCATAGGAACACTTGCAACACTAGGGGTGTCACTCATGCGTTGCCAACCTGTCAACATTCTTTTAACGCCCCGGAGTCCGGGAAAAGAGCAGACGACAGCTCGCATGTTTATATTTCTTCCCGTCATTAAAGACTGCATACATGCATATATTCAAGGAACTATCCAAGTGCTCCTTATTAAATTTCAGTCAAACCATGAGGAATTTATAGTATTCAAAATATTCAAATAGGTATCACAAAAAAATGTAGATAGTAAAAAAATAACCTCTCAGAAGTCATGCACAACTGCTGATTGTATTTAAAATGTTTATTGAAATCATGTATGTAGCTTGTTGGTTATATGACGGTTACATTAAAAATAAAATATGAACTCAAGACACGATCCAAACAACCACAGCAAACAACTATAAAAAAAACACTAAGTAAATGAGATTAAGAACTAAGTACATAGCCATAAAAGGTTATAGTTATTCCTGCCTGTATAAAACCTTTTAATCGCACGGATCTTGAGAGGTGCAATAATTTAGTATTTTACAATTATGATAATTACAATCGTTCATACGTTTAAAAGTTAAATGGAAACGTATTATGAGATCATTTTTAATGTAGGTTGCCGGTAGCCGGTTCGCCAGTTGAACTGAGGTGTGACCTTGTGAATCACACTGCCGATAAGGCAATGCTATTCCGTTGGATGCCGAATACGTTAACCAAGCTATTGAGTTCACTTAACTTATGCTAGCTCTCTGTGCCTTCAATGCCTTCATGAATATTAAACACATGTTAATTCTACTAATATTATAAATACAAAAATTTGTGAGTTGATTGATGCATGTTTGTTATTCCATCACACAAAAACGGCTGATAGGATTTGGATAAAATTTAGCACACAGATAGTTTATTATCTGGATTAACACATAGATAACGCAACGCGGGGTGCATTTTTCCATACAAGTGTATTCCCCCGTTTCCTCCCTGGAAAAAGCTTCTATAGCAAAATTTGTTCCTAGAAAATATCAAGGGCTGCTGTAGCTACGCTCCTATCATTTGCTTTTTTTTAAACCAACCAATTGCAAAAATAAAAATAAAATGAAATGATTTATTTGCTTGTGGTCTAGATGGGTCTAGGTCTAGTAGATGGTACATAGAGTGGTGTACAATGATTCAATAATATCGCTAGATCCGCTAATAAGTGTACAAGCATTACTTATACCTAATTATATTCCATACATACATTTATATTGTTGCTTATTTACGTCCTAGTACAAAATTATAATCAGTAATGTCAGGCAGGCACTGAAATGAATAAATATAATTACTATAAATTTGCATCATTGAATTTGTCATCTTAAAAGTCATTAATTGAGTAGTACACTTTCTTTATTAAAAACAATTTAGCATTTCTTAAATATATTTATATAACCGATGCTTTTTATAGTTTCTGGAATTAAATAAGCTTTCTTATCTCCTCTTTCATATTTTTGAAGGGTCATATTTTTGTTTGCAATTGGTTGATCAAAAATTGATAGGGGCGTAGTTGCTACAGCAGACCTTGATTTTTTGTAGGAACAAATTTTTGCATAGAAGCATTTTCCAGGGAGCTGCTCTCTCCCTGGAAAATGCTGGGAATAAATTTGTATGGAAATTGCACCCTGCGTTCCCTCTTAAATGCTGTAAATCACATAAAGAGCCGATATCAGAAAGGTAAGTAATATAATAAATATTACAAATGAAAACATTAAATAAAACAAAGGCATCGTTATAATATTAAGGTAATTGAAAACATTCACATGTTGGCAGATAATAAAAAAATAAACGAATCATTGTGTAAATCAAAGAATGTGTAACTTGTCAAAAGAATGTGTACCTACATGCCAAGAATAGAGTCCGATAACCCTTGTGCTTATATCAACTGTATGACATCATCTATAGTTTTTGTTCTGATTGGGGGATTTAAAATACATGCGATTTACTTTAGGATTTATGTACTTAAAAGAAACTGTTGAAGTATTCATGACTAAAATTATATAGGCGCTATGTGTTATTGTATAAACGTGTTTACTTTATCCTGAAAACATTATCACCATAGATCTCTGACATTATTTATGTGAAGACAACAATATTAATATAAATTTACAATAAAACTGTCATTATCATCCATCTGCAGTCTTATATCCATTATCGTATATCTATCTGATCTATGTCTCAGTAGTGTGTCAAAGCAACGACGTTGATCTTTCATAAACAAATTCAATACTAAATTCTTCGGTACCCACAAAGACATTTGCTTTAATGTCTTTGGGTACCCACATTTTTCTTTCGTCCACCAAAATGAAAATGTCTACATCGAAACAACAGTAGCTGTATGTTTTTGCAACTTGCAGTCATAGTTTCATGTTTAGTTAAATAAAAGTACATTATTATTATAGTTCATTGCCATCCAACTAAATAAACAATTTGTGAATCATGTAAATGTACACTGTACGCTAGCAATTAAAACTGCGACCTGTGTAGTGCAAAGATTACAAAGTTTACATAGAAAACCATCCGCATTGATCGTATTTTTTACGACCAAAGCTTTAATAACACTAATGAAGGTAGTCACTAAACCAGATTTACGTTTCAAATGAGCTTATACGTTGATGTTATTAATTAATATTAACGAACTACGCCCACGAATGCTGTGAAATGCTCCTGTTGTTTCGCAGAACCACGTTATTTTGTTAGATTTACTTTTTAATACTACTAAGTGGTGGTTTGTGGCAGTATTATGTGTAATTAAATGTGTTAGATGTGTATAGTGTATACTGCTCGCGTGTGGTAGTCTAATCTAGGGAGTGGGCTGTCTAATGAAGGTTGAAATAACGTGATGATGCATTTTGATGAGAATGCTAAGTAATCGTGTTTTAGGTTGCATTTCATTAAGAACGAAGGAAACCAGAGGAACACTGCAAAAAAAATATCAGTTAACAAATCGAGAACTAAGGAATTGATATACTATTCCGTGCGTAGTTGCATAGGGTACCTGTTTTCTTCTAGATGTTTTTTCTTCCAGACTAGAAAGAAACACTCCATAGTAAAAAAAAATAATTAAAAGCTTTGCGAAATTCAATTCAATTACAAAGGAAAGAAAATTTTAAAAGCATTATTTCTCAGAAGTCTGACTAGCCGAGACCATTTATCTAATTCATAAAGTGGGGTCAGACAGACCAACTTTGTCGGGTTAGAAGCCCCGTTTAATATGGTAAGTGTTATGATTTTTATTGGCTGCGAATCCCAACACAGTTCAATGTTAATAACCCATAATTGGTCATATCGATAATGGCGAAAGTTTATAGCCATTTTACATGCCAAGAAAAACGGGATAGCCGCACAGCCGACGTGAATAGATAGGTACCTACTTATTTATAAAATATAAAAGACTTACGTCGACGGAAATTGGCTGGTAATGATGATGATATAATATAAACTTTGATCTATGATAAGTTCCCATTTTAGGTTCACAGTTCACACCATCGGGATCTTCATCTTTTTAACCGACTTCACAAAAAAGGAGGAGGTTCTCAATTCGTCTGTATGTTTTTTTTTTTTTTTTTTTTTGTGTGTATGTTACGCGATTTCTCCATCAATTGTGAACGGATTCAAATGATTCTTTTTTTAATAGGCAGGATACGTTTCCGAGGTGGTCCCATTTTAATTTTAACGAGATCTGATTAGTATCACCAGAGATATGGAGATAAATACCTCAAACATAGGAGAATGTACTAGTTTTAGTAGAAGAGTCCCAAGAAGATTATACACAATGGAGGTTGCTATTGCATATAAGATATTCTTACGGTAACTGTGAGCGAGATAGAAATAAAGGTGGGGATAATTTTTTGTTATATCTTATAGGCAAGCGTTTGACCACTATCTCACCTGTTGCTAAGTGATGATGCGGTCGAAGATAGAGAAATGGACTAAAATGGGGACTGGCTCTCAAGGATAGCTGCCGGAACACATTAGATGTTTGGCGACAGATTTTCTGACTTGAGGGTGGTAGCTGGCCAGGCGGACACTAGATATGTTCTACCACCATGCGGGGGTTATTGGTTTCTTAACGATGTTTTCCTTCACCGGAGGGCCACTGTGAGAAGCGCATATATATTTTTCGATAGAAAAATTCATTGGTGCACGGCGGTTTGAACTCGGTACCACGGCATCAAAGCCGACCGTTCTCCCAATTACGCCATCGGGCCCTCAATAAATAATTATATATTAATAATTATAATAAATAATTATATATAAATATAAATAATTTGTCTTCACAGGAATGTTCTACCGGGCAAAGTCTTGTTAGGGTGCAAACTTTTTTAAACATACCTAATATTTTTTGACATGACATGACATTTGGCGAAGATGGCGGCCATTTCAGTCCCGCGACACTGCATACATAGTTATTAACTCAGAATTATGAACGTACTTTGTACCAATCAATACAGCAAAAAAAAAAAAATAAGCATAAAACCACATATTATATAATAGTTACTACGTAAATAATACTTTCCGTTGTTAGGTTGGCTACACAGTGCTTTCATAATTCGGGTATACACACTGTAGGGAAGTGCCTCTTATAACGTAGTAGAGTGATTCAGTAATCTGTTGGCCATATGGCGGCAATTAATGTTAATAATCGCAAATAATACTTTTTAATTTTCATTTTGGAATACAACTAGTCCGTGTTATAAAAGTATTTGGAATTATTGTAATAAAATAGACAATTAATTATCGTGTGTGTGTCAGATGCTTTAATTGTACAGGGCCATTTTGGACATTGTCCTTTGATACCTTGATGACATCATTATTACTAGTGAATATTTTCACTTTAGCGCGGCATTTAAAGTCAATTTTTTTAGGTTTCCGAACCCAAAGGCTACCAAATGAACACTTTCTGAGACTTTGTTGTCTGTTCGTCCGTCCGTCCGTCCGTGTGTCTATATGTGCGCACTTTACAGATCTGTATCTTCTTAACTGTTATAGGTACATACTGGACATTTTCACAAAGTATATATCCGTCAGTGTATAACGGCCCAGACACGAAATTTAATAGATGCATGTAATTTCATTAAAACTTTTTTTGCACTAAAAAGGGTAAAATAAGTTATTTTTCAAAAAAAATTAAACCGACTTCATAACCACAAAAAGGCACTCAAAAGCGAAAAATAATTTACTTAAAATTATTATAAGCGTTACCCACTTATCTATTTGAAGTCGGTGCCAGCCAAGTCTAATAGGTAGTAGAAAGATAATACCTACATGTATCTACCTACTTACTAACCTACATGTACCTACTTACTACTACTACATACATAGTATCTATCTAATATCCAATAGACTTGGCTGGCACCGACTTCAAATTGAGAAGTGGGTAACGCTTATAATAATTTTAAGTAAATTATTTTTCGCTTTTGAGTGCCTTTTTGTGGTTATGAAGTCGGTTTAATTTTTTTTGAAAAATAACTTATATATATAAAAATTAATCCTAATTGCCCTTGGTCACGGCATCACGCGTGAACGGCTGGACGGATTTCGCTAATTCTTTTTTTGTTGTTTCTTATCGTCAGGAGATGGTTCTTATGAAAAAAATAAAATAAAATAAATAAAAGTTGTTATTAACGCAGGCGAAACCGCGGTGCATAGCTAGTTACGAATAAACATACGAGTGCAATAGATTCATCGTAGTAAGACTATACAGCAGTGGTTCCCAACTGGACCACTGGGCACTAGACCACTGTGGCAAGAACTAAAATATGTTCCGCGAAAGAGTTCAAAATTACGAAACATTAATATGATACGAGCCGGTAAGTCAACCGTATGTTTATCTTGCTCGGCCTATATTGGGAAACTGATTACAATAACTTGATCATAATCAGCAAGCGTTTGACCACTATCTCTCTTGATGTTAAGTTACGATGGTAAAAAATGCAGGCAAGCGTCTAGCAACTCCCGTTACCTCATATTATTAAAAAAATTAGATTGAAACAGTTTATTTATAACCGACTTAAAAAAAGAAGGCGGTTTCTCAATTCGACCGCATATATTTTTTTATGTGTGAATCGCGAATAGCTTCGTTTATGAACCGATTTTGATGAAACCATTTTTGTTGGAAAGGAAATATCCCAAAAGTGCTACTTTTGAACAAGGTCACACATTGTAATTTCATCGAGATCTGATAAGTATCTCCAGATTATGTCGATAAACGTCGCAAACTTCCAACTGAAACCGCGGCATGGAAGTCGGTTGTTTTAGTTTTTGATTAAACTATTTTTTAATACGGTGTTTCATTTTACTGTGTGGTCCCTGCCACTAATAATTAACCTAAACTGGTCACTGGTCACAAGCAGGTTGGGAATCACAGCTATACAGAGTGGTTTTTTAAAATGGGACCGTAAGGGCAGGTACCTTAATTGTCGGTCACATTGGCCCTCCAGTGAAGAAAAAAGAGTTAAGAAACCCCCAACTCCCGGCATGGTAGAAGTACATTGTCTAGTGTCCGCCTGGCCAGCTACCACCCTCAATTTGGAAAATCTGTCGCCAGAGACACCTTATGTGTTCTGGCATTGCTTAGCGTGCCACCTTCGACCACATCATCAGTTACCAACAGCTGAGTTAGTGGTCAAACGCTAGCTTATATGATAAAGAGAAATCGCGGTTTTCACTCAAAAAATCGTTTACACAACGATTATACTATCAATTATTTGGTTAAAATAGCCAGCCCCATCAGTTTGTCGATCCGATAAGCTATGTCGATGACATTGGTTCTCTGCGAATAAGACACCTCATTCTTGATTTAATATTTCAGTTATTATAGGAATTGTGAGCAAATTTACAATTTTATCAACCTATCCGACCATATAGCCAGTATACATAAGGCGAGCCGGTAGCAACAGACTAGGTACATACATGTCAGTGCAAGTAGCCTTTCACAGCTTTCACTTCACTAAAAGCTTCTTCGGACATTTTAGGAATCGCCAGAGCGCCCAAAGAGGTTTCACAATTAAAATCGATGGTGAAATCAGGAGCGGCCCATTAACTGTTCAAACATTGTAAGCTACCATTTTGTAACATCACATGAAGGTTAAAATATTATAGAGGTTACATTAGTGTCACTAAATGAACTCCGTAACATCACTGGTAAGGATGCTGTCCACGCGCGGACGGCAAGTGGACCACTCGGTGACAGCCCGCTGCTTACATTCTTGTGTTACGTTGACAGTATACAATTTATAGAGATCTGATGAGTATATTCACAATCTCGAGATATATGTAAAGATAAACTCCTCAACCTTGCTACTGATAATACTTAAATTTAAAAAGAATACCACCCCCGACTGATATTTTTATAATCTGCTCATTGTCACCATTCCAATGAGACCAAACTCAACATCTCTGCTGTAAGTTGGTGAGGAGTAGAGTATTCTACAGATTCCAGGTGGTGTCACAGGTCAATGCGACCATGTTCTTACAATATCATTGAAGTAAGAGGAAACCGATTTTGAATTGATCAGACCTATAAAGGTTGATCTTATAGCGTCAACCTCTAGAAATAAAAAGGTCATAGTTTTAAAACGCCTGAACGGATTTTCATGAATCAGAGCTAAGAACACTCTCAATCGAAACAACTTTAAATACAACGAAATCAAAATTGGTTCAGCCGTTTAGGCGCTACGATGCCACAGACGGAAACACAGACACCGACACCCGTCAAACTTATAACACCCCTTCCCGTCAAACTTATAACACCCCATGCGTCGAGGGTTAAAATTACAAACGGGCATGTGAAGTCAAACAATCTTTTTCTCTATAATTGTTTGATTGTAAAATAAACATCCCGATAAACATGTCTTAACGGTGTATGCCGGCCGATAGATGTTAATCGATGTAGGATTATATTTACAGATAAACTGACTAGGTGTGTTGCAAAATTTATGTTTTCTTTAACATCGTATAGGCTAGCGTTTGACCACTATCTCATCTGTTGTGTTATGTTATCATAAGATATCACTTTTATCATTGCGCTTGCATTTGCCAAATTACAACAACAATTTAACCTACGTTTTGGAAGGTATTTGGAAGCCTTCGTACAAATTGTCTAAATACATGTACGTAATACCCAAAATCATTTAAATTAATATTATTAACTAGCTTTGCACCGCGCTTTTACCCGCGTAGACATGGTTCCCGTGGGAATATCGGGATAAAAAGTTTAGTCATTTGGGTTTCGGCTATCTTCATACCAAATTTCAGCTCAATCGGTTGATTAGTTTTACCTTCAAGTAATGGCAAACATACACACAAACTTTATAATATCATAAGTAAGAAATAGCATAGCAGGATACTGCTATTCGGGCTAAGACAGTACAGTACTAATCTAGTTTCCAACATAATAATCAACAACAATATTATAAAAACGGACGGATGGATTTAACTGAAATTTTGTACAGGGATAGCCAGTAGGTACTATAAATTAAGCTATACGATAATTTTTAACGCAGGCGAAGCCGCTGGGTATAGTTCACCCTAAATGCTTACCATCGAAAATAACAGCGAATGTCAAGCCCAGTTTTGAATTCATTAAGAACTTTTTGTAAAAGCTACAAAATTAGAAATAGGATTCACTTTAAATTTTTTGATTTTCAATTTTATGAAACACTAGCAGCCCGCCCCGGCTTCGCACGGGTAGAACATATATGCATACAAAATTTGCATCAGTTTGTTGCATCGAATATAAAATATGAACATATTTAACAATCATCGTCATATTTCATCCAATTTACACAAAACCTTAACGAAATATGCACCTAAACCTTCCTCGCTATTGGTGAAAACCGCATGATAATCCGTTCAGTAGCTATTGAGATCATTGCGAACAGACAGACAGACGCAGTGATGGACTTTGTTTTATAATACTTACGTAGTGATATTGGACGGCCCTTTGGCGTAAAGGATAGTTACCCTGACTCCGACGGTCGTTGGTTCTAATCCTAGCTATATGCCTACCAATTAAAGTTTTATGTGCATTCATGAATCATGAGTTTTCGTACAGTGGTAGTGGGATCATTAAATCTACCAAAAAGTAGCTTACCACCAAGAACATCTGCCGCCGTAACCTTACGCGTTCCCCGACGCAAAATGTAGGGGTAATATACGTTTAACGTGTGTATCTATGTGTCTGTCTGTCATCTTAGCACCTAACCGGATGAACCAATTTTGTTTTTATTATTGATAGTTTTTTTTTGTTTGATAGATAGATGTCTTCATCGAGAGTTTTCTTAGCTTTGATTCATGAAAATTCGTTCAATCGTTATAAAACTATGAGCTTTTTTCTAGTTAATTGCGCTATGAAATCAACATTCATAGGTCTGATCAATTCGAAATTCTGCTTCATCAACGATATTGTAAGAACATGGAAGCATTGACCTGATGCTGGGACATCTCCTGTACTCTACAGAATACTCAAATCCTCACCAACTTACAGCTCAGATTTTAAATGTCGTGTTTAGAGTCATTGGAATGCTTTTAATGAAAAGATTATTCATAGATCAGTCGGGGTGGTTTAAAATATTATATTATTATATATATATATATATATATATATAGATAAATATTATTTTATACAATAGATCATATTATTATACTATATTGACTTCAAATTGATTGTGATCGGTGGGGATCTACAGCATAGCTAAGCTTATAATAATATTTTCTTAGAAACTATGACCTAATCTGTGGTTTCAGTGCAAATATTTTATTAATTTTGCGATGCGTGTATGTGAAATTCGTGATATCTTCTAGAGTTTTCATTGGAATTATATACTTTAAAGGACAATTTTAGTCTATAATATGTGGCCAAGCTAATTAACGTAATTATTTGGATAAGGATTAATACTATATACTTGAAAATAGCCTTGGAAGTTATGTAATATTTTTTAACAAAAATTTTAAGATTAAAATGGTTACTGTGAGTCAACCTTAAGAGATAGACATATGCTGTCGCAGACTTTTTTGTAGATCTTATTAAGTTGTACAACTCTTGCATAGAAAATATTCTTCTATCTATTTTCGATTAAGCAGCGTTCGTAAGAAACATGTTTTTTCGACCGTTTTTTTCCCGACTTAGGTTGCAAATTAGGTCTCCACGAATGTACCTTTGATTTAAACGGGATAATATATAGCCTATTTTCATTCCGGAAGTCCATTCTATGTATTAGTGAAAGAATTTTTTAAATCGGTTCAGTAGTTTTTGAGCCAAATCATTACAAACATACAAAAATACAAATGTTCTTTCTTTATAATATTAGTATAGATTTGCACTTAACATTTTTAAATTAAATGTGATCAAAATCTTTGCATCAATATGCCTTCACCTATAACCAACTGCCGAGATACCTAAAACTAAATAACATTAACTGTCATAAAATTGGTCAGCGTTCTCACTTCTCATTAGACCTTTCAAATTTTCGTCGGACCTTTTGCCACTTAAAAATACATTTCATATTGCACAATATGTTGTGTAATAATCAATATTTGTAGTAATTATCCATTAACAAGTTTAACCTTTATGCAAAAATTAACTTCCAAAAAATAAAATGTCAAGATTTTGGCAAAGACTTGGAACCGTATGTCAGAACTGGTATTACTGGTTAAATTTACTTAAAATCTATTTATCTATACGAAAATTGCTACATCAAGGTTAGATGCATCAAAATCATATTTTGATTATTAAGATAGGTAGTAGGTATGTATGTATGAACAATATGAACAGGGTCGATCAGCCCCCTGATTCTCAATCATTCGAAAACCTATTCGGAATCGGAAGCTTCATTTTGAATATTGATAAATCCGTGAGCTATTTTGTCGCGGAAACCTTTCCAATTAGAATCACTGATTTTTTCGAATTGAAATATCAAAATCAAAAGTAACCGATCGGAGCATTGTTAATTGCCTATCCAATTTCCAAGTCGAAGTAAAGGCAGTTTCCGAATCCGAATTTGTTTTCGAATGATTGAGAATAATCCTGCAGGTGTCGTTCCATATTGTTGGATACGGGCCGTGCGGAAATTAGGGTAAGAACATATCTTTTACGATAGACGCTTTTGCTAAACAATTTTATCTTACCTATTTAATTCCTTCGACTAAACACTTATATTCAACAAAACTTCTAGGCAATTAACATTAAAAATAAAAGACGAAGGCATATTATATGCCGAGCGAGTTAATCTCTCGATCACCTTGAACTAGGAACCTGACAAACTTTGAAGACCGATGATTTCATGTAACGTACGCTGGCACGCAGCGGGACTATACTACACACAAGGGCATCAACCTCCTTACTGCTTTTACCAAGAAGCGATTAAGTCTGCGCAACATCTGCTCTTAATATGAATAAGGGAAGTTAGGAAATTGTATCTATCAAGCCCAGTTTTTAAATCTGATCACTTTGCGTGTCACCGGTACCATGTAAATTTTGCGGTACGGCAATTAAAGGGCTCCGACAAGGCCACGGCAAGTCGGTCAACGGGTCAGACACTCGGAGTACGAATAGCGAGGACGCACCCAGAACCTGGGTGCGCCCGAAGGGAGGATACATTACTCCTTCCCGCATTGCGACGATGCGTGGATTTTATTCTAATGTCGTTATACTGACTTCAATTTTACAGTTGCAGGTAAAGAAAATATTTCAAAATAAAATTGAGATAATAGGTACAGACCTACATCAAATTAATACACCACCCATCCGCCACTGTCCCCGGCGTCCGTTGCAGTCTCGCAATATGATTAGCTGCTTGGTTATTTGGAAGAATTTCTTGTAAGCGATTAGACCGCGCATGGAATAAGTATTTTATTTTTCAGCGTTTCTTTTATTACCGATGTGCTGTGAAAATACTTTCGCCAGGAATATAAACTAACTGGGTTTATTTGTGGAATCTCTCCGAGTTCAAGTAGGTACCAAATGCATCAATGATTTCATAAGACCGAACGCCAGTTAGGTTTTTGTTCTGCGTAGGTTCGATTTTCGAAATAGGAATATGAACACGATTACCAAAAAAGGTACCAAAATATTTAGTTAGCGCATAGATAAAAAGTTACTCTATGGCATAGATGACGTCAAGTTTATTTTGACGCTACAACATGCATTGATGAGCCGATTATACATATATCTAATTATGAAGGCGGGGCGTGATTAGAACGCGATAGCTCGCCGGCCGGTTCCGGCCAACATGTCGTCATCATATAGCTTGGGTACAAACGTATTTTTGTGACATTATAACATTAGATAACGATGTTCTATTAGACAGTGCAGACGATGCCTAGTTTTTTAAACTTTCAGAAAAGCATGTTTTATATTAATAGCCTACAAAGATACTAATAAGATCGTAAGCTACATCATGTGGAGTTGAAAGTCAACTGGCTTATCTCTATTATAAATAGAGTTGCAAAATTAGAAATCGAAAACATGCATTTTCAATTCTCTATTTAAAGTCCAGAGAATTGCAAATGCATGTTTACGAAAAACGAAACCGAAAATAATAACTGTTCTGCTTATTTTAAAAATATTTCAAAGGTTTTTTTTTTAAATGCACATTCCACACAATTGATCCTTTACAGCTTCATCCGAGGGAGCATATTTGAAAGCTTGACAAAAAAAACAGGAATGAAAATTTGCTGATGATACTATTTGTCTACTAATGCTAAAAGTTTAAATGCTTGTAGACGAAACACAACTCTAGAGCGAATCTCGCGATATGTGTTGAAATTAACTAGCACCACAGATTATATACAACCTAGAAATACAAGCAAATAAATTATTTATAATTTAAAGTTTTATAAAGTACTTACTCAATAGCAGCCCAGCTGGGAGGACAAGCCTCACCAGCACCCCTGATATGTACTTATGCATGATGGTATCTGTGGACAAAACATTTCTTCATCTTTATACCTAGTAAATAAACCTAGTAAAAAAACAGAACAAAGAGTGCTTAAAATAATGTGTCTGTAGCTGAAAGATTGTAATTTTATAGTGTTTCAAATTTTTGACTTCACACTAGGCAAACCCGTACTGTAGGTAAATAATAAAAGCATTTTAGACCTAGCCTATACTACCATCCTCGACTTCATCATCATTTACTAATATGTAAGTTAGTGGTCAAACACAAACATAAAACATTAAAATAAATCGAAAATGCCACTGACTAACTGACATATAATGTTCAAAACTATACAACCTCCAAAGTCCTAGATTAAATTATATTTTAATTAGGAAAGGTATAATGAAAAAAGGGCCAACACACAGCCTTATTACAGAAAAGCTCACGAAGTATATAAGTTATAAATTAAGAACACTCTTGATTATATAATAATAATATAGTTTAAAAACTAAAAAACAACCGACATCAATGCCGCGCTATTCATTTTCAGTACCAATTTTGAGATGTTTATCTCAATATCTCTGGAGATACTTATCATACCTCGATAAAATTACCATGGTACCACACTTGGGATATCACCTTTCGAACAAAAAAATAATAATCGAAATCGGTTCATAAACGACGAAGTTATCCGCGAACAAACATAAAAAAAAAAAAAAATAAAATAATAATATATACGGTCGAATTGAGAAACCTCCTCCTTTTTTTGAAGTCGGTTAAAAATGAGATTAAGAACAGTCTTGTACCAATCACTTTTCAAGCAAAATATAACTTTGCATTAATCCATTTGGGAGCTATAATGCCACAGAAGCAATCAGATACTCAGGTAAAAAATATAACACCTCTCAGTTTGCTTTGCATTTGGGGTTAGCCACTCAAGCCCAGACCAACCCGCCGGCGGGTTGTCAAATTTGTGAAGGAAATGGCCTGATAATTTGGGCATAGCATGTCCTGTCATTGGCATGAGGGGTTAAAAAGAGTCCATGTTTAGGAAGAAAATGCTTAGAAGTCGATTTACTATTACTGGTAGAGTTAGCTTAAAGCCCTTATGGGCACTCTTTCGCTAAAAGCAAGTTCTTTCAGGCAACCCTTAGGTGGTGAAGACTTATAGAAAAACTAAGATAATAGGTAGGTACATGTACATAGAAAAATAATTAAGATAATAATAACTTCAGATGATTAAAATTATAACCATAAATTAATTTCAAATCCTATGTGAAATACAAATTTAGTTTGAATATCAACCAGTACTATGTTAATTTAATTTTTTTAAAACCTTTTAAATTTTTTGTTCTTATTTAATTTAATTTTTCACATAATAATATACCTAATTATTTCCATCGCATTAAATTGCAAAGTAGTCTAAAGAAAGATTTCAATGTAACTAAATCAAGTTTTGATAAAAACCTCTAGAGATATGTAATACCTTTAAACGAGCAATTCTTGTATATAAATATATATATATATATCTAATCTGAATCTCGAAAACGGCTCCAACGATTGTCATAAAATTTTGTATACAGGGGATTTCGGGGGCAATAAATTGATCTAGCTAGGATTCATTTTTAGGAAATGTTGTTTTGTTCGTGTTTTTAGGCATTGAAAAACTGCTACAATATCATTAGAATACAAAGGGTAATTTCGACTCATTTGACAACGTTATGATAGCTCGTGGGAAAATCGATTGGATGGCGTTCGCGAGGTCCCTGATTCGAGACCATATCAGATGACTATTTTTCCCTTTTTTTTCTATTTTTTTTTCCATCATTTGTGAGTTAAACTATTAATGGGAGCCAAAAGAAGTCCAAAAAACTCAATTGAACAAAAAAAATATATAAATAAAATACCAATCAAAGCTCATTAAACCAGATATTATAACATTATACAATAACAGAACTGCACTTTTATAGTACCTAGTTAGGTGCCTGAAGTTCAAATGATTTATTTATAATAATTATTTTATTAGGTATATTTGTTTGGTTATAGTTAGGTAGTTTTAAAAAACTATTAATGTACATAATATTATGTGAAAATAAAGTGTTTATAATATAATGCAATAAAGCGTATTCTATCTATAATAAAAATTGCAATTCAGACAAATAGAATTTATTATTAGTGATAGAGTATCTCATATAAATAAGAATCCAATTGGAATCATGGGCATAAAGCTCACAAGTAAATTAAGGTAAGCTTTGCTAAATAAATGCACGTATTCATAAATCCAATGCGAGTGCAAGAAAGTTTATATAATGCTAGAAGATTTATTTCATGCAAAATGTATGTGTAGGATAGTCGTCAAAATAGGGTAGCAGTGCACATATAAGAAGTATATATATATACACATTTTTAATGGAGTATAATGCAGTTATACTCAAATATATTTTCTTCAAATCTAAGATCGTCTCGCAATTTATTACAGGAGAATTACAGGAGAAAATTAAACTTCCAAAACTTTTGAAAACACGCATGTTCAAGAGAATTTATATAAAATTTACCTTATCTGTTCCAAAACAGAAATTAGGTCATTTCATTAAAGCACATTCACTAAACGCTTGTGTTAATCGTCCGATATTTCTTTTGATAATACACATAATCGAACATTTTAAAACATAGCTAAATAATAAATTTGATTTTTACAAAAATACGACTACTCTACTCTCTTCGCTAAACTGATTGACAAATTTGACAATTGACATCAAACTCACAGATATTTATGGGATATAATAAAACTAATTGACAATGACATTCAGACTGATTTTTATTTGACGTTTTGCAATGACTTTGAACCTTGACAGCAATGACAGTATTTAAATTTTGTTGCCAACAAAAATGTTAACAAGACGCTCTAGACGATCATGCTGCTTCACAGATTACTATATGAGTCAGAGTGTTGCTTGCAGATTGTACAATGTTAACAGTCTCGTCCTGTAGAATTAATTGAAAAAAAAACGAGGTGTGGCTGTGTCATGGACACGGCCATGTGTTGTACATGAATATGCCTCGTAATAGGTGACAGATGTACTGACACCGTCGTTGTTCCGCTCGGGCGCATTCATATTTTTACGTTCCTGGCACAGCTTGACTTTAAAATATGGTATTTTAATGGTATTCAACACAATTGCTTTTAAAAAGCCCTTTCCAACCGTATACGATCTTTGTGTTTCGATTTGGCTTTTGACGCATATAGCCAGACATTATATATTTTTGGTATATTATTTTATATTTTAACCATCGATTTACATAAAAAAAGGGAGATAAGGACCCCGCTCCTCAATGTGGACCCTATGAATTACGTTCGCGAACCTAATTTCACCTTAGTCACAATCGAACTGGCGTTTGTGTAGCACGTGCAGAATTACATGTACAATTATCGCAGATCCATTTAAATAATTAGCAACAATGCCTTCCTCTATTCTACATGCGCATCAAGCTCGACACTAGAAATTCGTGTTTCATGTGGTTGTTTCTAGTTCCATTATGTGTACGTGGTATAAGAGTGAGTACCGCATCTACTACATTTTTATATCGATGATATTAACACCAAATTACAGTTCTAGTCACAATATTACACAAATATATTATTGTTACGTGCGGGGTGGTATTAAAATGCCAATCCGATGAGATGAACGTTTATTTCCACTGATCACTAGGTTAGCACAATGTTCCACAGTAGTTGTCCAAATCGTCTTGCACAATTATAAAAAGTCCGTTAACACACACTGAGGTCGTTAGTTCACAATCACTGATTTCACTGTTCACAGTTCACAACACGAGGTCACTGATAACACTTAACTGATAACACTTGGTCGCTATCCGCGCTTAGATAGTTACACTGTCGCTTCCAAAGAAATGACTGGCTCAAGCCGCGGTTTCCACGTCTTATATAGGACGATAATATTTCTACAGAACTTTCCAGTATTGACTCGAAACAATAGACAAAAGACGTTCAAAACAAAGCAATAAAAATCATAAACAAAAGAGGCAGCTTTCCTTTGAGCATCTGATGTAAACAACTTTACCATACATGCTAATTTGATCTCTAACTACTTGTGAATAAGGTTCAATCTTAACTATAAAACTAGGCACATTCACTAGGGTCGGGATTCCAGGAAGGTACTTTTATGACGGTCGGGTCGGGTGTTTATAGCGCCTAATTACTCTATTGTTTCCCACGCTATTTTTGTTCGAGAAGCTTGGCGAAACATCGCGACTCGACGACGCGATGTAACATTATCTATAATCGATAGATTTTGTTGACAGCTTACGCTTGAAACTTAAACTAACGTCGTAATTTCTTCGAGTCAAAAGTTATCCAGACTAATATCAGGCCTGTCTCACTTCATTACTTGCGCGCGCTAATAACCTACCGCTTCGCGTACCACGAAACCACGGAATTTTTTCTTGTTATTTAACGTAAGCAATCTTAAATGGAGTACCTACCTACTATTAAATTATGCTGTGCTAACACTTTAATAAAAAGTAACGCATTACAGTATCATTAAAGTATCTATTAACTACCTCGACAATAAATATTAATGTACTTATTATCAATAATTTACTACGTTACAAAGCATCTCGGTGTATTCTACTACCAATTATTATCAAATGTTTTCTCACAACACCCAACCCTACAGTAGCAGCAGCCTCATCAAAGGCGCGTGACAGGCTGAGTAATTCAGACTCTCACTGCGTCGACTTAAGGAGCATTTTGATTCAGTACGAGGGCTGCAACACGCGGCAGGCTATTATTTTCAAGGTCACATCTGAAGCGTGTAGCGTATTTGAACGTTACCAACATTGTAATAATGTTTAATCTAGCATATTCGCAATAAAGAGTAAACCTTCTTAAAGTAGTACTATTAAGTATTCTGTGCAAATATTATAAAGAGACGACATTTCGTAATGAGTTCAAAATTGAGATAATTAACAATTAAAGAACTGCATCAGGTTCCAACACGCGGAAAATATCGTTTGCGCGATGCAGGATCTCATATATTTAGCGCAATATCGCCTTTTCTGGGGCTTTACTACAGAAACCTCTGTCTGTTTGTTACCTAATCACGCCTAATCGGACGATTCAATCATACTGAAATTTAAAAGGAGATACCTTTTTTTATATATCTTATAGGCTAGCGTTTGCCACTATCTCATTTTATAGAATGAGGATGAACATAGGACATAAAGGATAACATAATTTTTGTAAAAATAAAATCATGATGATCGTTGAGAGCTATTAAAACCAGTCTAGCGGCATCTAGACTCATGCTTCTGGATTCTTTACTATAAATAAACTGGCCAAGTGCAAGTCGGACTAGCACTAGTAGGGTTCCGTACCACACTACAGTATTTTATAAGATCGAGCAAAGAATACCACTATCATTTTTCGCCAACAAAAAATAATAATTAATAAACTTTTTATTTCTTATAACGCCATCTAACGTCTAACAAAGGTGTAAGGGATCGACATTTCAATATAACGCCATCTATGGGACGTTTACCTAACTAAGCGTTCATAGATGGCGTGAAATGCCGAAAAAAACACGTTTCTTGTATGGGGACCCTCTATTATTTTTAACTTTATTCTATTTTTAGTATTGGTTGTTATAGCGGCAACAGAAATACATCATCTGTGAAAATTTCAACTGTCTAACTATCACGGTTCATGAGATACAGCCTGGTGACAGACGGACAGACAGACAGACAGACAGACAGACAGATGGACAGCGGAGTCTTAGTAATAGGGTCCCGTTATACCCTTTGGGTACGGAACCCTAAAAATAGAGGAATATCGATAAAATAACGACATCTCTTGATTAATTCTAACACTAACTAGCAAATTCCGCTCAGAGGCTAGCTGATAAGCTAATTTCTGCCCTCCTAGCCTAGATGGCGTTAATCTATATCTGTACTATAGTAAAACTGTAACTAAGCGAAAACTGTAAGTATATTGAATATTTTTTCATAATCCAAATTGGGGCAGCATTGAAAGATACGAGTATAGATGCCGAAAATATATTTTTATATATAATTTTTGTATCGAAATCGCAACACGCTGTAACTAGTGGACGGATTTTAATAAAACTTGAAGTGAGCGTAGGTTAAAGGTACTATGAAATAACTTTTAGGATATTGGTTACCCTAAAAACATAAATGGTTTGATGGGACACGGAAAAAACTATATTTTTAAGTAAATTTTATGCAATTTATACCATCTATATCTATAACTAGCAGCCCGCCCCGGCTTCGCACGGGTAGTACATATATGCCTACAAAATTTGCATCAGTTTGTTGCATCGAATATAAAATATAAACATATTTAACAATCATCGTCATATTTCATCCAATTTACACAAAACCTTAACGATTTATGCACCTAAATCTTCCTCATAAACACTCTGGCTATTGGTGAAAACCGCATGATAATCTGTTCAGTAGCTATTGAGATTATTGCGAACAGACAGACAGACGCAGTGATGAACTTTGTTTTATAATACTTACGTAGTGATATTGGACGTCCCTTTGGCATAAAGGATAGTTACCCTAATCCTGACCCGACGGTCGTTGGTTCTAATCCAAGCTATATACCTACCAATGAAAGTTTTATGTGCATTCAGTTTTCGTACAGTGGTAATGGGATCATTAAATCTACCAAAAAGTAGCTTACCACCAAGGAGAACATCTGCCGCCGTAACCTTACGGCGTTCCCCGACGCAAAATGCAGGGGTAATATACGTTTAACGTGTGTATCTGTGTGTCTGTCTGTAGCATCTTAGCACCTAACCGGATGAACCGATTTTGTTTTTATTATTGATCGTTTTTTTTTTGTTTGATAGATGTTTTCATCGAGAGTTTTCTTAGCTTTGATTCATGAAAATTCGTTCAATCGTTATAAAACTATGAGCTTTAATCAACTTTCATAGGTCTGATTAATTCGAAAATCTTCTTCTTCAACGATATTGTTAGAACATGGAAGCCTCCTGGACTCTACAGAATACTCAAATCCTCACCAACTTACTGCTCAGATTTTAAATGTCGTGTTTAGAGTCATTGGAAAAAGCTATTATACATAGATCAGTCGGGGTGGTTTAAAATATTATATTATTATATATATAGATGAATATTATTTTATACAATAGATCATATCATTATACTATATTGACTTCAAATTGATTGTGATCGGTGGGGATCTACAGCATTGCTAAGCGTATAATAATATTTTCGCAGTAACTATGACCTAATCTGTGGTTTCACTGCAAATATTTTATTAATTTTGCGATGCGTGTTTGTGAAATTCGTGATATCTTCTAGAGTGTTCATTTGAATTTTATACTGTAAAGGACAATTTTAATCTATAATATGTGGCCAAGTTCAATAACGTAATTATTTTGATAAGGATTAATACCATATACTTGAAATAGCCTTGGAAGTTATGTAATATTTTTAACAAAAATTTTAAGATTAAAATTGTTACGGTGAGTTAACCTTAAGAGATAGACATATGCTGTCACGGGCTTTTTTGTAGGTCTTATTAAGTTGTAAAACATTATTTAGCATAGAAAATATTCTTCTATCTATTTTCAATTAAGCGGCGTTCGTAAGAAACGTGTTTTTTCGACCGTTTTTTTGCCGACTTAGGTTGCAAATTAAGTCTCCACGTATGTACCTTTGATTTAAACGGGATAATATATAGCTTATTTTCATTCCGAAAGTCCATTCTGTGTATTAGTGAAACAATTTTTCAAATCGGATCAGTAGTTTTTGAGCCAAATCATTACAAACATACAAAAATACAAAAATACAAATGTTCTCTCTTTATAATATTAGTATAGATATTATAAAGAGAGAACATTTCTATTTTTATTAATTATTTTAAAAATATTATCATTTTTAATATGTTCAGCTTTATCTGAATGATATATGTATATAAAGTGTATACACTTTATATATTACTATTATTTGTGCACAAGCGGGGCGTCAGGCAGGTCCCCTAGACGAAATCAAAATTCTGTTTTCATTCACGCTAACGCTAAAGCTTCAAAAAGCATGGGAATAACCACTTCAAAAATCAAATCCACTTCGGAAAATTGCGGAAAACTTGCGTTAGCGTGAACGGAAACAGAAGTTGGATTTTGTCTGATCACGTACTTACTCCCGCAAAAGTATTTTTATATGTATCACAGATTATTAAAATGTTTATAGTGTATTTGACGTTTACGGAAACATTTACAAATATCGAGTTGTAAACGAGTAAATAAAGTAGCCGATTAGTACGATTAGTAGGACTATGGATTTTAGCGCAGGAGATGCCGGGATCGTTCCCTTCCACATGTAAGTCATTACACATTGTACTTTCAAAGATTTTCATTTTCTATTCAGAACATTACTTTTTTATTTAATGCAATATAATTTACTGTCTACATCACCCTCGCTAATAATAAAATAACAAATCAACAATATAGTATTGGATACCTATTATAAATGCGAAAGTCCGTTTGCTTATTTGTTTTTCGGGACTTTTTCACGGTCAATCGGCTTGACAGATTTGGAAATTTTTTTTTGAAGCATTTTCCAGGGAGGAAATGGAAATTTTGTATGGAAAAATGTACCCCACATTCCCTCTGAATTATAACTGATTATGAGAAGAGAGTATAGTAGCCAAATTATGTTTTTAAATTGGAATGGATCATTATTATGTTGCATTTTCGTCTAGAACCTACCCAAATATTTTTCTTATATTGTATATGAGTTTGTAGTGGCAGCACAGGCTTATACTACACAAACGAGCAACTATTATACATAATTTATGTATAATAACGCAATGTCATGTCATTATCCAGCGTCCTATCTATTATACTATACCCGTAGGCGACGATGATAACCCTTCACTTAACTATAATACTATTAAACAGTATATAGATTTATCAATATATTAGCAGCTACTTCTAATATTTTATCGTTCATTATTGTATACGGGAATTAAATTATTATTGTTGGATTATGTTGTTACCTCTCTGTGCCCGTAGCCTTAGACCTCTACACGTAATCTCTGAGTGGCGCTTTGGGTTTCCACTGGTGGTAGGCTTCAGTGGTGACTCAAACCACCCACCGAACAAAGACAAAATTAAATCATTGAACAGAGTCAGAGTATTCTAGGCCTAGCGTGTTCACTATGTTCGGCCACATTATCGCTTACCACCATACGAGATAGTGGTCAAACGCTTGCCTATAAGATATATAAAAAAAACCTTATCACCAATCGGTTAACCAGGTTTCAGTCATAATACTGAATATATAATAATACTTATTGGCATAAGCCAACTTGGAAGATGGATCGGGGTAGTTACTTTCAGGATTAAAATATAGTAATTCGCTCTGCACCTCGTCTCACTGCCATGCGCCATCTTTCATATCGCGCACAATTCCATCTTGTCTGTATCGTTAGACCCGATACCATGGCCAGTGTTCGTTTGTAACGTTACTTATCTAGCCTTAGCCCTACCTGTTAGTGTTGCCCAAATGCTCAAAACTATGGCCCAGGCGGCATGCCCCAGTGTCTACAGCCGGCTATTATATTTATTTATGGTGTCATGTCATTGATAAAAGTCGTTTCTTAGATCTTGTTAAGTTGTCATCTATTCTTATGAAAATATTTATCCTGGTAATAGGTAATATCACGGAACAGCGTGGGTAATATAAATAATGTGATTTTTGCCTATATGGCTTGCAACCTATAATTATAATATGCAATGAATACACGCAACATAAGTATCCCGTTTGTAGCGTATCTTTCACACTAGTGTTGTGTATCTTAAAATTTTATATTCAACAATTCATCGCATTCAACCGGTTTATTGTTTGATAATTTTTCATGGAATTTTGTTTACTTGTATAATCATTTGAATGGATCAAGTTACCTTAATTACAATATAAAGCAGCTCAAGCAATCAAATCAAATTCATATATCGCATGTATATTAAATATTTGGAATATCAAAATTTTACGCTTAAAATTTTCTTTTCACTCCGATGAGATGCCGAAATGTAGGCACATCCATCACTATCGAATTTATTTTTATTGCGAATTAATGGCGTAGCCAGGTGAGTTTTCTTGTTTATTTCTTATTTCATAGTGTTCTTCATTCATTTGTTTTGTTTATATGTTTTCCATCGAACAAAATATTCAATCTCCTGCAAAGTCAAAATTTTTTCAGCTGATCCGTTTTTATTGCACGAAAAACCAATATATAACGAGTAATGAACACGTATTGGATTTGTTCCGAATTTATTCGCTAGGATCATTCATTGTCATCACTTTCACTTTTCACGATTTGCTGTAATAGTGGTACAATTGTGCATCGAGGCGCAGTCGCCATGGATGAGTGAGTTTCCCGATGGTTCCTCTCGTATGCGATACTTTCGTGTAAATAAAATAAGACAAGGTTACTCATACCCTCTTGCAAAAATGTGACGATCATTGTGAGCGCGGTCGTTCACTTGCGGCTATTTCATGTGAACTATTTACAATAACAAACCGTATTGTAGTACCTAGTAACTATGTTGTTTTGTAGCTATTTAATGTTTGTTATTTTCTACCAGCACCATGTCGACCTTAACGAAAATGACCCGCACGGTTAAGAAACTGGAAGTTCCCAGACCCCTGAAATCCACGACCAGCTCCGCACACAACCGCAACTCCATGCTGGATGTCAAGATTAATTCCGGTAAGAATCTTATTGGAATACCACTAGATGTACTTATTTGTGCTAGATCTTTCTACATTGTTTACATCTTAGTGGATTGTTCTCTGAATACCAATGCAATATTATATTTTGTACCTTTAAGATACTAGTTATCAATTATTGTGGTTCCGTGTAGTGTGTACAAAATAAAGAATTTTTATTATTATTGGATGTTTACCAAGGTCTTAACGAGGATTTGAGCTATGATGTGTTACCACAATTTGGTGAGACATGTTATAATTTAGATTATGCCGTATTGTATCATGTATACCGTATATATATCATGTTTTTTATTGTCCTTATTATGTTTAATATGTATAGTATTGATGTATGTTACATATTCTTCAAAATTTAGCGATCTGAGCACAATTATGTTATAATAAGACTTATTGCACTAAAACATTAATTTTATTTACCTCAACATTTCAAAGATGTTGCATATATTGTAGTCACAAGAAGGCTTCTTGTGTAAATATGTTAAATATTCTATTCTAGTTAAAATTTAAATTAAATGAGAAAGCCACTTATGCTGTCTGCATTTAAAAAAGTAAAATTATTTTAATGGAGTATAAAGCTTTCTGGGGTTTTTCTTCAAAAAGGTAGTGTTATGGTCAGATCAGACCGCAATGAGACGCTGCTGCGCGCGCACACGTTTTAAGATAGTTATATAAAATAGACCTTTATTTACTACACAATAAAATACACATGAAATACAATGGAAAGGGCTATGCTCGGAGTATCTCTAAAAGATTTCATTCGAAATAGTATCATCCGACAGAGAACCAAGGTTATTGACATAGCCACAGATTATATAATAGTTACTACGAAACAGATACTTCACTCCCCTACAAAAACAAAATACCAACGTTTATTTCAGACAATACAAGCAAAAATGTGTCTAAGGCGCTTGACCTAGCATTGTTATTACTTCGTTTAGCGCGCGATGTATCGGCGCGCGCCTGATACAGTAAAGGGAATGAATAAAATGAATAAATAAAAATGAAATTAAAAAAAGTTTACGAATTCTTTTTATTTACCTCACAAAATAACATCAAAATTCCTAACTAAGAGTCGAATTTGAAATCGAGAAAGTGAATTTTACGCCGTTTTGTCATTTTAGTATAAAAAAATGCAAAAAAAATGAAACATATTATGCTTGTTTTTTGTCAAACCCGCAAAATGACTATGAAAAACTGAAATCGTTTCTAATATAGAATACGAATGCGCAGTTATCCCGTCATTTGAATAATAATATACGTTGCGCGCTCGTGAACAGTGACAACCGACTGGCAGATAGTACCGCCGGAGTTGACGAAAGTTTAGGTATAAATCGCAGTAGCTATGGGCGAGTGAGGGAGTCCTGACATAGCTCAAAGGATTAGCAACTGAAGTGGCAGTGGACTAGTCACATCTGTTGTACAACTGATAACCGTTGGGGTAGATGTGTTCTAGAGTGGAGACCACGGCTTGGTAAACGAAGTGTCGCCCTCCAGCTAGGTGGAGTGATGATAAACGCAAGCTGGCTGGCAGCAGTCGAGCTCAGTGGCGTGCAATAGGAGAGGCCCATGTCCAATGGACAAATACTGGCTGTTAATGATGAAAATACACAATTCATACACGTGATATAAATTACAACTTATTTACTACCCACACAATAAGATACACATGGCATTGAAGGAGATAATTTAGTGGCAACGCGCGTTTTGCTGCGCCGCGCGGCTTTTCGCTGCGCCGCGCTGCGCATTGTGAAACTACAAGAATCGTCGCGTCGCTTCGCGGTGTGAACTGACCCTTAGTGCCTGAGCTGTGAAATTTTCAATACATATAAGTAACATCATATAATGTCATATAGGCTAACGTTGACCACTGTCCATCTAACCTGTTGGTTAATGATGATGCCTTTATTTTAAACTTTCCAGCACTTGAATATAAAACTTGTAAAACAAAACACTACTACTTGAAAAGCAGTAAGATGTAGTCCTGGACTTAGTGCAACTATCTATGCAAATCTTCCTGACTGGCTGGCACTGAACATCAAGCCGAACCGATTGGCGACACATGTTTGTTTAGTGGGTGGCTTGAGGCATTGCCACTGACAGTAGTCACCTGTGTAGAATCATCCAGTGGTCACTGTAAGGTCAGGGCCTATGATGAACGCTGACAGATGATGACCTGTAGATGCCATTAAAGCACAATTGTCATTGGCATTGTCATAATATGTATTAAAAGTTAATTTAAAATCAGTTTCTTTTGTCTTCATAGTTACTTGTGTTCTTATTTGTTGCACTTGTCTTGCACATTCCTTTTTTTTGTATATTCAATGGGTTCAAAATGCAGCGTTAAACTCATTCTACTTGTTGAATCAAGATGATAAGGCATAGTGCTAATGTTTGCTTGTTTTTATGAAACCCACAATGCAGGTAAATCATACCTTGCAATTTTGCTTTTGTTGTTATCTATTACAGCTTAGCAACCTTATGCCCTTAGTATATCCACTCTATCCTCTGTCCCCTTTTTCCTATTTGCCCACTTTCTTCATTCTCTTTCCATTTTTTCTCCGACTTCCAAAAAGGAGGAGCTTCTCAATTTGTCTGTGCTATTATTTTTGTGCTTGTTACGCGATTACTACCTATTGTGAACCGATTCAAATGATAATTGCTTTTTTAAATTGGTAGTGTATGTCTCCAAGATGGTCCCATTGTAGTTTCATCGAGATCTGATTAATATCTCCAGATATATTATGTAGATATGATTTTAAATTATTGGTTTGTCTGACAAAACTCATTGTTTTTTTTCTGTCAGATAAGTAAAAAAAAAAATATGGAAATATATTAAACTTTACCGCCATCTTACCTAATGTAGAGCATGTAGTACTATTATTTATTCTGTGGTATAGAAGATTTTGTATATGAAGCTGTCAATAGATGACGTTTACTTGGGCTTCAATATCTCGATAAAAATCGTGGGTCAGACTGAACATAGGTAACCTTTTTCGTTTTAAAGGAAAGTTAAAGACATGCGTCCCTTGCAGTAACCACGCTATACTATACGAAACTGTACACAGAACACATAGACCGTGTCCTTTGACGACAGATTAAGGCGCTTTATTTTACTTCTTCCATATTTTTTATTCAAGCAAGATAGCAGGGCAGAAATGCGCTTGTCGCAAGCGATCTATTTCAGCGCTCTTTTGTCCGGCGATGTAGTTTCATATATAGAATGCACTTCGATTCTACTCGACTTCTAGAAACCTTAAGTACTTATCCTTACTTGATGTCATAGCCAGTTCAATGGCCTTACGAGTTATGCCCGAACGCCCCGTCGTCTGCTATTTGGCAAAACGTTTGTGCTAATAGATTTATCAGCTTGTACTGTTTTCAGTCGATGACCTGATCGTGTTAACGGAAGCGGTAGCATACCAGATGATGCAGGGCAACTATGACCGTGTGCTCCAAAGCAATGTGGCTACTATGTACTCAAACCTAAAGCTGTATGGCGCTCAACTTGAAGAATTCTATAAGGACTTTCTCGATAGGTTTGTTTTCCATTTACCTTATATATTTATCACTGCAGAATAACAATCAAACCGGCCAAGTGCGAGTCGGACTCGCGCACGAAGGGTTCCGTACCATTATCTATTAAAACGGCAAAAAATGGTATGGGATCTCCCCTTAAACATTTGTTTTATTTTAATTTAATTATTTATTTTTAAAGTGAATACATATATTACTAAATATTCTGTAAATATTTCAAGTGTCTATCTGTTGCCGTTATCAATATCGAGCAAAAAAATCACGTTTTTTGTACGGGAGGGATACTTAATATTTATTTAATTCTGTTTTTTAGTATTTGTTTTTATAGCGGCAACAGACGGACAGCGGAGTCTTGGTAATAGGATTCCGTACCTAAAGAGTAAAATGGGAAAAATATAGAAAGGGTAACAATAACCACATCAATTTTATTAAATTGAAAGTATAATCAAGATATTTAGGCATTCCTGTTACTGCTACAGCGCTTTTTTGTTTAGGGTTGAAGGCATTAGCACCCGCAAATTATATTATGGCGTGCTGGAGTTCCCTTGGTTAGATATCTTAGGCCGATACTATATAACGATGTTTAAGCTTGGATCTGCTTTTAGCAAGCAATGACGCCTTTTGATTGGTTAACTACATTTAACCAATAAAAATATAAAATAATAATAAAAAATAAAAAAATATAATGAAAGCGGTAATAGCCCAATGGATAAGTATCGTTCTGGCGATTGAGAGGTGCGTTTGATCCCCACCCATTGCACTATTGACGAGAAGCCACTTCAGACAAGCATATTTAGCTTAGTTGGAGGGGTAAACAAGAATACTAGTTGTAGTAGTTTTAAAAAAAAGAAAAAAACAATACTAAGAGAGGATAGATGCTTGAGTATTGTTCTATACTGCAGGTCGTAGACTTCAATGTTAAGGATAAATACTTTGCATTACTTTTTGCTGAAGAAGATGTAATTGATTAAAGTATTTGTTTATTTGCAGATACTTTGTTGTGTTCCGCAACGGTTCGCAGGACGAGCGACTGGACAAGAAGACTAGACTGCATCTTCTGGAACTGATCGAGTTGCGCGCCAAACTGTGGCAGGGCTCCAACTACATGAGTCAGTATTACAAGCATCGCGGCACTCACGCTGAGGTATGTTTTATCTCTGTCACACTAAGTCATTTGCAAGGTTTTTTGTTACTTATTTCTACAGGTTACAATTTTGGACGTGTACGTATTTTAGATTTAACAATCTACCTGTTCCCTAGGGCTTCCGTAAGTACATTTATATCAACAGATGGAAGAGTCCCGGCTATGTCACAGGTTTAGAGCCTACTTTAGGCACAGAATAAATAATTGTACACTGTACAAGGTCAAGGTACCATGTGTTCATTTTAAAATTATTGTAAAAAGAGGAGGTTCTCAACTCATTGAAGTCGTCATCATCGTCGTCTAAAGTAAGATGCCTGGTCTGATTTGGAAAATTCTTTTTTTGTTTGAATGGGTATATTTCCCAGGTAGTCATATTTAACATAGAGATCTGATGAGTATCTCCAGACACAATAAGACAAACACCTCAAACTTGTGCTGAAATTACGAGCGCAGCATTTAGTAATATTTAAATTAAATTATTATTTACACGCATGGAGACCGGTGGTTTAACCGCCTCTTTAGGTGTTTTTCCATAGGAAATATGTCAGAATAATTCACTAAACGTCACCGAGCGTTTATAATATTTATATCGGCGAAGCGAACTTGAACCCTTTATCGAGCAGAGGTGTTCAGTTCAGATTATCCCCCATCTCTGTCAAGACCTGGGGTCCGTTATTTTTATTGGTGCGGTTTTCACCAAACTTGGATAAGGTTACTCTAGAGCAGGGGTCGGCATCCTGCGGCTCTCTGGATGTGAAGCTGTGGCATTTTAGTTATGGAACTAACATAAAAATATAATATTTTTTTCGTCCATGTAAAAATATTTTCTTTTATAAAATAAATCGTTCTGAATCGATTAACGAGGATGAGGCGCCATTTCTATCTCTCAGCCACTTGTACTCGCTTTTCACCGCACCAACCGCAGTAAAAAAAATTGTGGTTCATTAAAAACTTTGAAATTTTGTAAATTGTAATTTATGACTATTTCGACTCAAAAGGTTGCCGACCCCTGGCTCTAAAGTACTTAAATCGTCATTTGTTCAAAACACAACCATACATTTTTGACGTTTCCAATGATTTACTCTAGAGTAACTCTTATCCGAGGTGGTAAAATCCGCACTTCGTATTCTATCAATGCCTTATGTACTCCTTATAAATTAGTCAATATCAAACAATAAACTACTAACCATTTTCACAATGCCAGCTAAGAATATCGCGATTCAGACAGACGTAATTACCAAGCTGACCTAGTTTGCGTAACAAAACGCACAAATACGAAAAACTACTGTGTAGAAGTTACGCGATATGGTGCCGATTGATATGGCACTGTTATCACGCTTTTTACAGCGCAGATTTGGTACATCAAAATCTGATAGTGTGTGTATTTTGGGAAATTTCACTGAAATATGCTGTACAGCTGTGTTCGTGACTTGATTACGCAGATGATGTTTGTATTGCATTTATGCTTTTAACATAATGACGTACAAGATCTATATGAGACATTGATCTAGATGTAAACCCTCTTAAAGGCTACCAGCAAGGCTTCCTAAACATGAACAAACACAAACCTGAGACCAGTTAGGAAAAACAAAAGTGTAATTATTAAACCATAACAGCAAGATCAAAAATATGTTGTTGTTGTGACGGTTGTTAGCCTATATAAATCGAAATAATAGGAATCTAAAGAATTCCGTGTTCTAACAGTTAAGCTGGAGGTCATTGACGATCTTAATTTTAGGCGAAGCGTATAACCGATGACAAAGAAGCTATTTGAATGCAAAACAGTCATGTTTAAGATATGACTAATTGCTACCATAGTTTTAACCTGTTACTAGGAAGCATAACAAATTGCATACATTTTAAAAGAATTATTGAACTAATGTTATGTAGTTACGTACCAATTTTTTTCAGTTCCGTATAAAATGTTTAATATGTGGTAGAAGAATATTGTATCGATGATCCGCCTGACTTGCTTCTAAAAAGCAACTTAACACTATTACTTGTACTATTATTTATTTTGTGACACTATCAAGGAAAAAATTTGCCGCTGTGACCTTACGGTGTTCCTTAGCACATAGCCTTTGTGAGCCAGAGTATTTTAGGCCTAGCGTATTCATCATCTTCGATCTCGTCATCGCTACCATCAGGTGTGTTGATGGTCAAACGCTAGCCTATATGATATAAAAAAAAAGTTGTTTAAAAACTACATACATACAATCACACAATTTTTCCGTTGGGGTAGGCAGAGACTACTTCTTTCCAGCTAACTTTTCTTTGTGTCTAAAGCTACATATTTAGATTAATATATGAAAATGGCCTGGCATGCTGGCATTGCCGGCTGACTGTAGTTCGAGCTGGCTTTTGTACTTTTATATATTCCTTACCGATAATTGCCTTGTAAAGTTTGCTAGGGTATTATAGAATACACGAGAAAACTTTACAAGGCAATTATAGAGCTACCTATAGAGGTGGCTAATGTAATAGTTGTACAACTAAATACTAATTTCAAATTATAATAAAAATAGCCAGAATGTCTTACATGGAATTTTGCTGTAAAACGAAATGATCGCACGAATTTGTTATGATATACATATCGAAAGGATTATATTATAATATTAAAGTTAGTTGTATGCGCTATGCCTTTTGCAATTGATCAAAGCCAAAGATTTTGATGAAATTCTTGCACATTTATGTAAAAATCTGCAGGTATGAGATACTTGCGCAACGTGGATAATAAGACTAAAGTTTGATATTGTTTTGTTTTATCTCACTGCACGTCAGTCACTTGACATAGGAAGAGATCATTGTCACGATTACACCCCAAACCACACAGCTTTCTTTCTCATTTCTGGCTTCATACGCTTAAACCACCGCATGTGTCAAGTTGGCGACGAACTAAAGTCGTCATCATCATCCGCCGATTCTAGTATGTATAAGTAATATATAAGCAATATGCTTGTCAGACTGATTACGATCCTCGATTACTCTTATCAAGCTTTCGTCTTACTACTGTCAATGCTTCACCTAGCCTGAGATCTTTTTTTTATGCGATAATGGGTAGAGCTTGACCACTACCTCACGTGATGTTAAGTGACGATGCGATCGATGATGTAGCGCGCTTACCCAAAATATACCTACCTATTCACGTTTGCTTTGATGAACCCTAAGCTATATCTAATCGGAAACAGACTCAGGCAAGAAATTTCATTCCTTGGCAGTACGTATGATGAAAGAGGAGGCAAATCGCTTTGTATCCCTGGTTGTCTGATTATAGAATGGGCATAGCGTAATCAAATCATGCAATTCCGATGCACACTCTCCGGAATGAATCCGATAAGCAAGCGACTGCGGCGATACTCGTGATTCTGAAATCTTTTGTTTACTAGTTGGTCGTCGTTGATAAGTTTCTTGGCTCTCCTCTCAATAGCTTCCAGTGTCTTCAGCTGGTATTTGGCAGAACCATCCCAGAGGTGAGAACAGTACTCCATCCATACACTACCGGACTTGTGCTTGGTAGAGATTGAGCAACTGTCCGGGTGTGAAGTATTGTCTCACCTTAGACAACATTTCAAGCTTGTTGGAGGCTAGCTGGGCTATAGACTCAGAAATGAATCTGCCTTCTATTTGTTAAGCCGATACTGATACAATAGTAGACGTAGGTCTCTCCAATTGGCTATTGCTCACCACTTAGTATCATTCTCGGCTCATACAGCTCCCACCTTACGAAGATCATAGCTCCACCTAGCCAAAGAATCCTTCTAATCTGGCTTGTACTTGAGTAACTACTGAATACTGATACTGCCCCCCACGAGTATGTATCGACTCATTATTAGGCGAAACTAGTTCACTACTGGCCATATGTCTTTATTACACGCCTGTAAGCACGATAGTCTACAATTATCCAACCTTACGAAGATCATAGTTCCACGTACCCAGATTCATCCTTCTCACATAGGTGTTATTTCCCCAGCCACTGCTAGTGCCGACGATGGAAGGGTCGGGCACAGGTGGGTCGGTCTCTCCCACGCTGGCTGCGTCCGCCGAGCCGCCCGCCTTGCTCGGCCCTGGCGAGGTCATCAAGCCCTCGGGCAAGTTCCCCAAGCCGACTAAGATACCTGGCAAGAACTACTCCAA
The DNA here is from genome assembly GCA_954871355.1 of Cabera pusaria. Taxonomy (NCBI): domain Eukaryota; kingdom Metazoa; phylum Arthropoda; class Insecta; order Lepidoptera; family Geometridae; genus Cabera; species Cabera pusaria. Next base: position 22,808,729 of record OX940887.1, read on the forward strand.
GGACGAGGTTGTTATACGGAATGCTGATTCTGGGAAAGGTTAGTTGTATTCGTCGTGTTTATATTTTCATGTTTTCTTAAAAAGTACCATTGTCTGTACGAGTCTAGAATGAGGCATTATTTTGACATTGTTTTGAAAGGTATGTTGTCAGATAATTTTTTTACTGTACCATTTTAAAATCCTGTGAATGTAGGCTTTAAAAAGCTATGGTATTTTATTTTTGACTGCCCCAGTTTGTTTTCATGAGGTCTACTGTACTTAAATGCTGTACCCACCCTACGTATTTACACCGCCAATTGTGAATCTATTTGAATACACCGCCAATTGTGAACTTTTTATTTCTTTTTTTCCGACTTCACAAAAAAGGAGGAGGTTCTCAATTCGACTATTTTTTAATTTTTTTAATGTTTGCTACCTCAGAACTCCGTCAAATCTTAACCGTTTTATAAAAATGTTTTTTTTTTGAGAGATTATGCCTCCCATTCCAATTTTATCGAGATATGATAATTATATCCGGAGATATGGGGATAAAGGGTAAAATCTTACATCGAGTCGCCTGAATTTAGGGAAGTAGAGGGGGGAGGGGGGAGGGAGAGACGCGAGGAACCCTCCCGCTGCATTGCCCCCCGCCGGAAATGATTTTTTTTTTTTTAATTTAATATCAAAGTTCATTAACGCTACTTCATTGAAACACTGTCGATTTAGGGGGGAGAGTGGGGGAGGAAGGTGAAGGGAGAGGGTTAGAACCTCCTTGAAGGAAAACTTGTAAAACCCCTCCTTTAGGAGATATGAATATTTTAATATTTTGAGGTTAAGTACTAAAAAATTTATGAATAATTCGTTTAAGCTGGAGAGGGTTGGAGAAGGACCATTTCCCTGTGCGCGAGAAAACGAGGAAACATAGTTGACGAGAAAAAATAAACATTTTTTTTAATGAAAATTAATTGACTTTTCATTAAATCAAGTTAGACGGACACTTTACACTTTTTCTGTACCTTGATTGAAACGCTATAGCGTCGGTTCTGGTGACGCGCGGCCGCTACCGCGGCTCTCCTCCTCGCTACGCTCGTCGGCGCACGTCACGCGGTGGTCACTGTTCTCTAGTGTGTTGCCTTAGTGTCAGACTATGACTTTACCTAATATTTACGTTCCATTTCACGCATTAGCAAGTTTTTCACGCGAATTCTCAAAAAGAAAAATATTAATTTAAAATATTTTGACTTAACTCCGACAGCTAAAATCTATTTGGGAGGATCAATACCAACTCCCTTGACCCTTCCAGAGCAGCAGAATCCTCAAATTCAGGCGACTCGTTTTAAGATCCCAGCCGAGATAAACAATATAAGCAAATTTATATACTTTGATGACATGATTATAACTAGCCAGTACTTTGACTATAGCGGCATGTGAAGTTGGTTTTTTCGTTTTGTACGACCTTAAATTATTCATAGGTACGGTTCATCTCCAAGGTGGTCTTATTTAAATTATATCCAGATCCGATAAGTATTTCCAGAGATATGACGATAAACGTCTAAAACTTGCTACTGAAACGCGCGGCATGGAAGTAGTATTTTTTAAACTATCTTAATTATGTTGCAAATATTTTTTTCACCCTTTTCTAGTTTCATCTAGGAAATTATTGCTATTATAGCATCCAACGAAAGTTTTAATCGTATCTTAGTTATACCTGAAATATTCAAATTTAAAACAATTTTCTGTATGCATGATAATTTTTTTAATTAATAAAATGGGGAAAACCAATGCACGATAGTTTCATATCTATCTTAAATATTTGTTTAGTAAAGTTTTATTTTTATTATTGTATGCATGATGATAAAATAGAAGTAATTTAGTTTGACGATAGTAGTAAGAGCTTAGTTTGATTCTTTATATTGCGGAAATTGTCAGTATGTTGGGGTAAACTGTTATTATTGTCTTGGCTTAGAGAATCTTTTTACACAGTAACAGTGGCGTCTATTTTGATGTGCAACTTGACATTTGACACTCCGCTTTGGTCTATGAAGGCGTGGAATCAATCATCAGTACTATGTGTCTTTTACAATCCAACGCCTATAACAACTATCACATCTTTATCTTGTTCTCACTTTATGAGCACAAGAGATGCAATAGCGACAATTTAATAATAAGTAACAGTTAAAATGTAAAAAGTGCACATCAGAATAGACACCAGTAACGGTGACAAGACATCTATTTGTTTCTATGAATATGTGTGAAGCTAAGCAGTTTGTTCCTGTGTGTAAAGACAATAGGAATGTTGGGTACTGTAGTGGCGCCCCCTGGCGGCGAGTCTGAAGTTGTGTTGTGGTGTTACAGTGATGGGTATCAAGGGCAGGCGGGTGCACATGATCGAGGAGCTAAGTGACACGATTATATCGTTTCAGCGAGGTATGAACGCACGGTGCCGGCTCTCTGCCGCTTGCGCATGGTTTGCCGGGTCCTTCGCATCTCTATTACCCTCCAATTCTGCTGATTACTCTACGAACTGTTCTACAAAATCTACCCACATTTTAGAGATTTTATTGTCGAGCAATTCATAACGTTCTCAGCAGAATTAGGGACTGTATATACTCTTTAACGCCCTTATTTATCCATACTCTTTAACACTTTCATCGAACTGTGTGGTTGTTTATTTTTATTTTTACTTTTTACTATAGAATCAAGAATGTAACCTTTTATGTTCTGTACTAATATAGGAGATAATTAGAAATAATGGTATTGAAAGATCATGTATCACTGCATATTAATATCATTCGGCTTGCTTGAACGTTAACTCACTAACCGGGTGGATATATATCGGGTGCGGTGATATCATGAGGCTGTGGTATTTTCAGTGAGCCCCGGTGCTAAGGAGCGCCTCGTTCAGATCACCGGGCCCAACGAGGAAAATGTTAAGTGAGTATACAAGTCACAGAACATTTGAAAACATATTGTATCACTATCCTACAATAGACATATATATCCAGAAGACATTTTGATAAGGTTATTGTGTATAATAAACTAAAGATTTAATTGATGCCACAGAAAATACTAGGCATTAAGTACTGCTTACGAGTACTTAGTACTTACGTCAAAAAATTATAAATAATACTTTACACCATACATTTTCGAACACCTTGACAGTTTCTGACTCTATAAACCTGAATATTTTGGAAAGGTTCATATCTAGAATACTACTCTCGACCTATTAATTTAGACTTACGATTTATGATAATATTTTCTAAGGCTTGTGTGACACGCAAGCTTAATGCTATTCTTAACATGTCCATGTCCGTAAAATGATAAATTAACGTTAGAGCCAAATCAAAATATACATCATCAAATTAAAAATTAAATATACATCTGTGACAGACTGACAGTATATGATAATAAAGATTATATTACTATCACGGGACACATTTTATAATTTTCTGTGTGAATGTAGTAGGCCTTTTTTTAGACTCTTGCTAGTTCTTTGTTGCGTTGCTAGGTTTGGGCCTGCAGAGGTGGACTAAGAAGTGCTGTTTTAAAATTCAATATTATTTTTAGTATAAGGGTAATGTTCACTGACACATTAATCGCCCGGTGACCTTTAACCACGATTTTTTATGTTTATATATATAGCCAGAAGTATAATAAATTTAAATGTAAAAATTTAAATATTGTATGACTCCAGCCACGCGAAGCATTTGATCGGCGACACGATCCGTCGCAACGCGTCCCCCGTGCGACTGGAGGGCGGCATGGAGTCTGCGCTCGGAGGGTCGCGCGGCTCGCTGGACTCGGCAGAAGATGACGTGCCGGTCGCTAGAGAGGTCAGTACATACATCGCTATAGAGGTCATTACATAGATCGTGCCGGTCGCTAGAGAGGTCAGTACATATCGCTATAGAGGTAATTACATAGATCGTGCTGTTTGCTAGAGAAGCTAGTACATTGATTAACCCCCTTGCGACTGGAGGGTGGAATCAAGTCTGCGCATGGAGGGTCGAGCAGGTCAGTAATATATTTGAGACACGAGCTGTCGCATCGCTAGGGAGGTCAGTAGCACTACATAACATAGGGCTCTGTCTTACCCCGAGTTTTTCTAAAGATTTTCTACTATATAAATCTTCGGCAAGGTAAAACTATTCAAGACTTCAAAGGTAAAGTAATGAAAAAGATTATTGGAAGACTATACTGCCCCCTGATTCTCAATCATTCGAAAACCTATTCGGATTCGGAAGCTTAATTTTTATTTGAATATTGATAAATCTGTGAACTATTTTGTAGCGGAAACCGTTCCAATTAAAATCACTGATTTTTTCGAATTAAAAAGTCGAAAGTAGCCGATCGGAATATTGTGAATTGTAAAAAATCGAGTCTAAGGAGAGGCAGTTTCCGAATCCGAATTTACTTTCGAATGATTGAGAAAAATCCTGCAGGAACAGGAATCATATTTTCTATATATTTTTGTTTCCTATGTGTATTTATTAATGTTTTTAAAACTTATTAGCAATGTGTATTGCACATTACTAGTAGTCTTGTTAACCTCTCCAATTAAGCTAAAGATATGCTTGTGTCTTGATTGGGTTCACGTCAATAGTGAAATGGGTGGGGATCGAACTCACGACCCCGCGATCACCAGGCCGACGCCTTATTATCATTTATATATATTATCCAAGTATTTTGAAATTTTTGAAGTACCTACCAGTAGATATATTAAAAACTTCATTCATCATAGAAACCCAGTTAAAGAAGTAGAACGTACAAATCATCAATTTACGCCAGTAATCAACACTGGATATCGTTCAGCATAATAATCAAACTTGCAACGATAAACAGACATGCAAACATTATCCACATATGAATGAATAAATTAGTTACGCTTCGTAAACCTTTTAGTAATATCCACTTTTCGCTCTCTAGTCCAAGCCATATTAAATGCCTTATCTATTGTAACACATGGAAGTAGGAAATATATATAAACAAGGAGGCGCCGAGATACATTTGCCTGTATGGAAATAACTTCAAAAGGAGGTGAATACCTAAACATCATAATGGCACATAAAATGGCTGCCATTGATTGTCTATTGGTCCATCGATGACCTTGAATGACACAATCCTAGCAATGGTCCTATGGACAATCAATGTCAGCCATTTTAAGTTTCATTATAACGTTTAGGTATCCATTTTTTGTAGGTATTCCTGTCCTTATATATACGTCAATGTTAGAACAGCGCTCTGATTTCGTTTCAGAAATCTCCGCACACGTCGCGAGCTTTGCTCCACAGCCACTCGACCAATGATGCGGCGCTCGGTGAATACAAGTACACTGTCACGTTTGGACAACATTCCATTAAGATCACTGGCCAGAATCTGGATCTCGTCAAGGTAAAAGCTACTCTATCGTAGTGTATAAGATCACAGTATACTACGGCTTAGACCTGCCAAAATCTTTTAGTGGCAATGATCAAGGACCCAATGCACTAGACTTTGCTAGCGTAGAGGGACAAAACTATAGAGATTTGGGTAGCGTGGCTACATGAGATAGAAGATTATAACATAACCATATATGTATTTAGAACCCAGTGATACATAGCAATAAAGGTCAAAATTCGTTAAACTGAAAACGGCTAACTACGTTACTGACTCTGTAAAAACCGGCACGCACTGAGAGAGGGATATATAGCTGTCTTTTTCCGTTACATGGAATAACTCCATAGTATATCCTATTTCATGTGGGAAAGAGACGGAGCTACCCGCAGTCTATTCTTTGTCTACGCTTTGCTAGTGATGAAATGACTCTTAAGCTGCCAACGTCTTTTATGAATGAACTCCAATTTATTTATTTATTAACAATCCGTAAGTCATTGGAGATTATAATAATTTTCAGCAATTCGCAGATTCTTTTAAAGGTCGGCAATGCATCATGTGTGACTGCTGTCAGTGTTTTTGCAGATATTTATAGGTAACAGTCACCGCTTACAATCAGGCGGGCCCGTTTGTTTGTTTGCTCATTATTACATAAATATGTTGACATTACACTAAACAATTGAATTCCATTTTCTAAGAAGGATACTATAACTTTTAGATGTATATACTTACATATAGATTCTATAGATTCCCCATCTATATTATATTATAGATAGCTAATTTACAATTTTTATGTGCTTTAACATTACGAGTTAACCCCTTTAACTCTAACCCCCTATACCTCTAACCCCATTTAACTCTTTCCCCCTTTAACTATAACCCTCTTTAATGCTTAACCTGCTTAGCTCTCAAAAGAATACGTCTTTCAATTGCAGACCGCGAAGGTGATCCTCGACGACTATTTCGAGAGCGCGTCAGGTCTCGAGGCGATGGGCGCGGGCTCGGGCGACTTCTTCACGCTGTCGCAGCGTCCGGCCGCCGCATTGCTGCTGCACGACGACGCGGCGCTCAACGGTCATGACGATGATGTTTTTGCACCACCCGCGCAGCAAGACGCCGCAGGTTAGTCGCTGTTCTGTTACGAGCCTTATTTTCCTACGATATAATTTTGCTCATTATAGCATGAATTTTCAAATTATAGATCTAGAATATGGTTACATTCGAGTGGAACTTACTATTAAAGTTTTGTTTTTAACAGATCGCAAACTTCACAAGTAAAGAATGCAGTTGATAGGTTTTGTTTAAAAATATACAATTATATTTTTTAAACAATACGAAAGTACGAAAATCTTTGAAAGGCATGAAAGTAGTTAGAATATGACGATGAGTTTGAAAGCCTGTAACGAGTTTTACTAGAGCTATAACTTTTTCAAAAGGTAGGATTTTAAACGGAGACTGACTGTAGCATGTCATTTTTCCATAACATTGAATTTGGAGGCATTAAATATCATGTTTTATTTTGCAGTATCTATTAGTATCATATTTTATTTGCAGAGCGAATATATTATGTATTTGTATCGATGTCATTCATGTTGTTTTTTTTTATTTTATCATACTCACCTCTATCCACGGTCGTGGCAGTGTTATCTTCCAAATTTTTTGCACAAAACATTTAACAAAACATTCAGTAACAACCATTTTATTAGAAGCTAATTTTACCTGCCATTACGACATGACTAATACACACCAAACATATACAGAAGCAACCTCGCTATATAAAAAGCATGCAATATGTGCTACAAAACTATTTATATCTATTTTTATAGACTTATGATATATTATTATGCACTATAATTCTCGCGCTTCACGAATCACGAACATTTATTTCAGTTTAAAGAAGGCAATCTGTGGAATTCTGAGTGCCTGTGAGAGTTTATTATTTACTTACTCGGTCACGTACTTCACTCTTGTGTAAATTCAGATTTGTATGGAAATTACAATGCTACCTATTATGCAAACTAGATGGCGCTTTTAAATTCTATAGATATCTGCGTTTAATTTAACATGATTGAGTAAGTAAACCAATCCAAAGAAACTCACAATCGGCACTGGTGTTTATACTAAAACTAAACTTAATTTGATAGCATAAAAAGTTTCTGTCTTTATCTTACTCTTGATGTAGAAAGAGAAAGCGAGTGATTGAATGTTACCAAATTATGTAAAATGTTCCCGATTTCGTTCGTATATTATAACTGATGTAGCAAACAAATGTTCTATATTTTATGTTCCTTTGTGTTTAATAAGCGTATGAATGGATGTATTATATTATATGAATCATAATCACGAACTTAGATAAATAAAAATACGAAAGAATAACATTCATATATTTCATCCAAAGAGCAGACGATAAAAGTCACCAAAAGTATAGTATCCCTATTTTACAGACTGATCGAGAAGTTCTTATAAAATTACCAGATACTAGCAAAAATAACAAGTTTTAATTTTTAATTATATTTCTTTTTTGGTAGAGTATATTATAATTTTTTTATAGATACAGTGTAAGTAAAACTTACCAATTATTAAATTAGAACCTTGCAATATAAGTTTCATAGACACCAATAAGAAGTGCAAAGCAATAACAAACTTTTAATTTACAACAAGAGCATTAAATTACATAGTGTATGATCGAGTGGTTGCTTCTGCATATCGTTTGTTCCGGCCGTGGTGGGTGCGTGTGTGTGTGAGTGTGTGAGTGTAACTGGCGTTGTGTGCCGCAGCCGAGGACGTGACGCCGCGGCGGCCGCGCTTCTCTCGCGCCGCCAGCACCGATAAGAATCAAGGTAACACTCATACAATCTACCATCAACTACACTTCAGTCACGGTAATATCATATAACAGTATTGTGACTCGGGCCCTGTCATCATTATTATATGGGGAAATTCAGTGGAAGTGGAGAGTCTTTAAAGTGCAAAAGCTTTACGTGAGAGTTATTAGTAAAGCATGGTTCTTGGATTCATGCAGACCCCTTTTTAAAGCATGCAATATTCTTCCTCTGCTGTGCGTATACATCAGAGATTTGTGTCTTTTTGTAAAGACTTATCCAGAGTACTTTGTGAAACGAAATGATATACTTACTATATTAGCCACATTGTCACAAATATATTTATCAAAAAAATTTATTCAACATGTGTATACAAGTATATAATTTGATCCGTGACAACATTGACAAGTTGTAAGAAGGTAATAAATTTTATAAAACATGTGACTGGCTTCAAAGAAACTGCTTCTATGACATCAAAAAATTAATTGACTTTTGTAAAAATAAAAATGTGACTAAATAGCTTATGTATTACACGATGATTGAAACTATTGTATATGTTATCTACAGATAAATTTAAATATTTGCGCGTCTGCTTGCAGGCAGAATACTTGCCATATTTATATTTATCATATTTACAAACCATATTTTTAAGAACCTCAATGTTAAACTGTATTCTTGCAAATAAATACTTAATTATGATTATTGAAATCGATAGAGCGTTCCGCGCGGCACCGCCCGGTACACGCGATAGGGTTGCCCGCCTACAATATTTTTATTTTATTTACCTACTTCACGATCTTTCTAGTTTTTTGTGATTGTAAATATTATATTATTTTTATTATTAAAATGAAATTAACTTACATTTATCGTGAGCTGGTTACCGAGTGCGTACCGAACTCGAGGCGCGTAGGCATCACTCGCGTTTCGACCGTTTGTATGGAGTCACAATACTGGTATATTATATTACAGTGCTTCAGTGTACAAGAGCCGCTTACTTCTGTAACGCTTTTCTCGTGTCAAATTTTAAATTAAAATTCGTTTATTTCAGGCTATGCCCATAATCACTTAACAATTACATTATAAATTACCTATTAAGACTGTAACGGGACTTGGTTGGTGGCTCTTGTTTCACGACCGTTTAGTTGATGTCTTTAGATCTTGCTGCACCATTCAAATTGATTGCCCAATTAATTTAATGTAATTGTAAAATGAGGGTTGCAGCTTTTTATATATGCATTCGTCTTTATCGTTCCAATTGAGGCAGAATTTGAACTGGTCTAGCAAGATCTTTACACTGATGGAAATTATCGCTTTATGGGGTAGTATTTTAACTTTGAAACTTTCTGTCAGGCAACACAATATAATTATCGATATGACTGATCAAAAGCTCCAAGATGATGTTATACGTCTATGTAGCTTTCTCTGCCTCTATTCGGAATTTGTACAAAATTGCCGATGAAATTGACAACAACTTAATAAACAAATGAATAATCTCAAGTCAATTTTGCGCCAAACAATGGTCGTGATACATAATTAGTCTTAACATTATTTAACTTTCATTGCCTAATTTTGGAAAAATTAAATATTTGTTTTATTTTGAGTTTTACCAAATTTTTTTTCATTTCTCCATAACCCGTTAGACGATAAGATTCTATTGTTGTTATTAATATACTCGTACAAAATACAAATTGTTTCATTTTTGTTGTTCGATATTTGTGATCGGATTCAGCTACAGATGTCGTGATCGAGCTATGTTTCGTGTGGTGATGTGTTAATGTTAACATTTTCCTGTATATTTCAAACAGATCAACCATATAGTACTTATTTTAATGTAATTTAAGATATATGTATGTATTGTACATATTTTCATCAAAGTTTTTTGAGTTTCATTTGTATCATTCAGACAAATATTGCTTTGTATACCCACCTAGCATGTTTGTTTCTTTGTTATTTTTTCATCAGTTTTTTTAGTTACTACACAACATTCACGCCTTTAAATCAATTGATGCAGCAGTCAGTCAATAACAGCAGGATGTATTATATTTCTTCTCGCTCTAACCTGTTTGAGCTTAATGCAACAAATGTTCACTGAATAGTGTTGTCCCGTTTTAGCAAGCACTTGCACTTCGCAATGTTTTATCTAAGTGATATTTTATTTGCAGTGTTCGACGGAATGTATAGCACGAAAAAATACTTTTCCTAAATATGTAAAGCACATAGAAACATATTGTGCTCTAAGTACGTTGCTGTTACATATCATTCGAGAATGCTGGCATGCTTTTAGCATAATCTACTTATAAAGTATAGCCAAAGCTTTTTCAGGTCACACAACACAATATCACAACTACCAAAGTGTTTCCATTGCTTTGCTTGTCTTAAATGTTAACCACCAGTTTTGTCCCCGAATTTACATCGCGCTTCAGTAAATGTATAATCGAGCACATTTCACTTTTTATTGTCGCAGTCTCGCGCTCTCACGAATCGTGCTATACATGCGTCTATGTAGCATCCGAGTGCCTAGTGCGAGTTTATTTACATTTATATACTCACTCGATCACGTTAAAGTACTACTTTTAAAGTACTCAGATTTATATGGAAATTACAATGTTACCTCTTATGCGCACTAGATGGCGCTTTTTAATTCCATACCTATCTGCGTTTACTGTAACGTGATCGAGCAAGTAATCTATAAAACTCTAACTAGGCACTCTGATGTTGGTGTGTTAACATGTTGTACGTACACGTACAGGTGTGGTGACGCGGCAGACGTACTCGTACGAAACGTTGCTGCAGTTCGCGGAGTCTCCGCTGAGCAAGCCGCCGCCGGCGGGGCTGGCCGCGTTCCCGGCCGAGCTGGCGCGCAAGGTAACGCACTCCCCGCGCGCGCCGCCCCGCGCTCACAGGCACCCCTCCGCCTGGCCCCCGCTCCACCACCCCAACTACCTCGCGGCCTTGCTCTGCCGCAACTTCTACTGACCACTACCACCTACAGCTACCTCTCCGCCTCGAACGACTACCCACAAATTTGAATCAAAAGTTGAACTTTTGTTTCAGATTTACTTTTTATATTTTTGTAGTTCGGGGCGCGAGCGGAAATAGGTCCGGCGCGATTCGACTTGTGCGAATTAGATTGTTACGATTCTTGTTCAGTTGTGATGTGAGGCGACTAGTTTTCCGGCTCCTATTGAGGCAGCCAGGATTAACAATCGCGGTGTGTTTGTCGGATCGTTCGCACGCGTCGGGTCGCGACGATCTGCAGTCGTTTTGCGCTTTGCATTAACTGGAGTGGGGGAAAAATTTCGGTGTATGTAACTAACTATCACTATCCCGAGTGCCTCTTGCCGCCTCTCGCCTCTCACGCATCTCTCCGTACCGATAAGTTTAACACCGTAGTTTAGGCTTCTCTTACTGATAAGCGATCGATCTCAGTAGCGATAAGTATTGTTAATTGTTAAGACTGACGCTAGTGGTATATAGGATGCGGCGGCACCGGTCGAGAGGTGGCGTTGACTGCGGCGGTGACGGCGACGTCTCAGCCGCGCCTCTCACACTACTACCTCATTCTCTATACCTCGATCTCGATTCATGTGTTCATCGAAGACTGATTTAAATTAGCCGTAGTTGTTATTTCTATATAAGTCTATTCTCTCGGTTGACTCCGGGACCATTTTATTACTGATGTTTATTGTCTGTTGATGTTGATAAATCTTTACATAGATAGTGATGTTTTGAACGTGTTTATATGTTTATTGAAGTATTAAATTAGCGATGTTCTCCGTTCACGCCGCTCGGACAGGACCGGCCCGCGGGAGGGTCGCGCCACAGGTAGACGCGCGATACGTTCTCGTATCTTTCGGTTTTTTTATATTCTAGTAGATGTAAATCTGTCAGTGCCTTGTATCTCTATCGATGTCGACTCGTGTCGTGTTTTCCATTAAAACTGTTTTAAAACTTCACCCGTCTTTGCTTACTTAACCCCTTCACGTGCTAACCCGTCGCTTGATTCACCGCTTACTAACCGAGTGTGGTTCCGACGAGAGAGAGAGAGAGAGAGAAGCTGATAACGAGTGCGGTGTCTATGACAGAGTTGCCTGGAGTTCGACAGCGCCGCCTACCTGAAGAAGACGCGCGCGGCGGCCGGCGCCGGTACTACGCTGGCGGTGGACGCGCCCGACTCGCCCGAGCCTGAATAATACTACCGGCCGCCACACATCACACGCTATCCAGTACATTGTAAGGTTGTTGCCGGCTATTCCCACACCGCTCCCACCCGGCAAAAAAATATTCACGTTCACTGTAGACAGACTTTAGATTGACAACACAAAGAGCAAACAGCGCTGTCTCCACGCGGTCATTTTAATGAATATTATTTGCTGGGAGGGGTGCGGGGATAGTCTGCGATGACCTGTAGGCACCATGCAGCACCCGCGACGGCGCTCGACCCTTCCACCCCCGACATCTTTACTAGGTAGTAGTGCCCTGCTGCGTAATGAATGCAACAATTGATCGCAACGATTGAAAGTTGATATTTCATTGTACTGTATCCAGGTTTCAGTGGTTATGTATTGTGTTCGTACGTACCGAGGAACTCCTAACTTTAGGAGAGACGAAGTGACGATGTCGGATACGATTGCCGTCCACCTCGTTAGCACTATATTTTGACGCGCTTCCTTTTTCTTATCTATATAAGCGGGCCTTAAAGTATTAGCACACCAAAATATTTATTTTTTAATGTTAGCAATGGTATAATGTACCCGAATTTGCGAATATTTTGTCGTAAACTGGTTGTGGATCCGATAAAAAAATGTGATACGCTGTCTGTGTCGCCGACAGAGCGTTACGTAATTAAAATCTCCACAGCGCTACGTTTGATCTCCAAATTATGACATCGCAGAAATTTTATAAAGCTCGAGGTCGAACGAGTCTATTCGGTCGAGGTTTCGAGCTACAGAAACGAATGCAAGCTAAATCACGAGTATGGGGACGGGAAGACAGCCTTAATTTCTTGTAACTTTATTCGGTCAGCCGAGTTTGGTGTATATATTGACTCTGTTAGTTTCAGAGGTCATAGAGTGATTCCATTTATTTTAAGATGAATGCGTGCATTTCTCGCGTGTGTTTGTACTCATTTTCAGACTTTCTAGTGTCTAGTCTTGGCGAGTAGTTGCGATTCTCACTATATCGTAAGCTTTTGTAATTCAGAGGAAGCCTGCCAATCTGATTACATATATGAACTCGATATTTATGAGATTTTGACATGTACGTATTTTATTGAGTACTTGTATTTAAAATTATTGTAATTAATTAATATGCTGTGCACTAAACCAAATATTGTTGACTCATTAAAAGTATATACTAATTAAATATTATAATAGTGTGATTGTCAGGCTTTCTTGTAAATCTTTTTAGAAAGTACGAAGTAGAATCTATATGAGAAGGCTAAAAAATAAATTATTATTGAGTTATGAAATTTCATAGTTTATATGACTTGTATAGCGTAGTGAAACAAGTTATCGAGAACATTTCAGTGAATCACTTGCTATAATTAGGTATCAAGGCAACTAACTAGACCTGTTATTTGAGCCAAGTAACGCTAAATCAGCTAACAAACTATCGAAGGAGGATATTAGGTATTTATGTGACAAATTAGGTACGTGAATGTTAGAAAAAGTGAGTAACATAATGGTCACAAAACTAGATTTCCTATATTGTGGCAGCTATATTTTACTGTATATTATATTAAATGAAGTTGAACAGCTAGATATAGATGGAATACAAATAGCAAGTGATGCCTCTGATAAATATACCTAATTAATCAGTAACAATAATTAAATTGGTGCTTCGTCCATGGGAAAGTATTATCGTTGGATTATTAAAGGTTTATTATTTACTCATTGTTTTATATCTTCTAAGACAAGGCTATATTGTAAAACTGATGTGATGATATACTAAATTTTCTAATATAACTTAGTTTTATTTACTATTTTCCGTCCTTTTAGGCCACGCATGTGAAATGTGTGAAATAAAACAATAGCTTTAATTGTAACTTTTATATTTACAAAATTGCAGCGCTCAACCTAACAACTAATATTATTAATTTACAGACTCAACGTGTTTTTTAATTATTATGATTTATTATAAGTAAATATCTTGAATAAATTATAATAATTTATTTTAAAATTGCATGTTATCTCTAGGCAAATAACTTGGGAACATAGCTTTTTCTACGAAATGCGGATGTAAAAAATTATGATCCAAATGGAATGCACGATTACTGTCTCTAGTATAAAATAAATTGATAAAATATTTTAGCACCGTTTAAATTCTGAGAACAAACTATTCAAAGCAAACCGTAGGATAGGATATAACATCATAAAGGCGTTCAATTCGCTACAGAAAGTTACCACTTTAACCTATGAACTAAGTATGTACATAATATATATGTACGGTAAGTATTAAACAGCTGAAAGGGTCAAACTATCTGTCCACAGGAATGTAGCGTTCTCTAAACGATCCTTAGCATAATCTAGTGTTAAATAAGTGCCGTTACTTTTAAATGCGAATTGAGCCCCGGTGTATTTACATTCAAGTGCTCCAGTATTAGTAATTGAGACATTGTGCTTAGGTTACAGACTGGCTGACAGGTCCTAGCTTACAGTCTAACGAGGCACTAGAGCGGGGCCAGTCCCGCTGGTAGTCTACATTTATATCGATGCTTTCTCATTGCAAAAAGGTATTTATTAGAGATAGATGATACTAGGTTTCAAAACTGCATCTCGTTCTAAACTACGATCATCGGTCGTAAATTCATCGCTATCGATAAACGGCCGTTTATAATTCAAACTTAACTGTCAGTTACTATGTTATCTCTACTTTCCAATAAAATTGTCACTGACAGAAACGTCAGTTTGAACCACAGAACACTAACACTGTTTGAACTGATTAGCGCAACAATGCTCTCATGTGACCAGATACAACTTACCATGGAAAATTATTACCTAACTACTATTATTTATTTATTGTATACGTGATTACACTGATGACATAAAAGCATTGTTATACCAAGTTTGTAGCAGGAATATCAATAACAAAATCTCCTAATGCTCTAATATCTGACACAAAGTTTGGTATCTCACTAGTACACCAATAAAATGAATACAGCTGTATGGAGGGAATCTCACGTGTCGCAACCGTGGTGTGCCAGTGGGATAGGGCTATACCGAGACCGTGGTATAAGTCATAACTAATTATCTACTTTAGAATTATCGTGCCCTGCACCTTGCCTTTAGAAGCTAAGTAAGGGGCCTGTCAGCACGTAATAAGACCTAAGTTTCCACTGACTATAATGTACCATAACATGATCGTATTAGGCATGTTAAAATATGACAAGACTACTTACGAAGTATGACAAAGTATAGATTCGAATGCTGATTATTTCTGTTACTTATTTAGGTAAGTATATAGATTTTTGGTTGCTGTAAAAATTATAATACGTTCATGTAATGTTACATTAAATGAACAACCTCTTATTCTTATAACTTATATTCTTTCCGCCAATTTATCCGTGATATTAGCCGACCTAGATCGCGCGTGCTGCATTATATCAACCGCTAGGTCTTCTACGGTGGTGTATCGACACTTTTGGAAGCTAAACAAGTCTGTGATGAAGCCTACAATTTCAGATTGGAAGGTTTCACACATGTCTCGAAGACGTTCCCTCGGTCCGAGGAAGCCCCACACTAACACTGGTAAGAGGTGTTCAGATATGGAATAAAAGTGAGACATAAATCCGTCGGGGTACTGTAGGTAGCGTCTCTTCGCTTTGATCACCGACCAAACTGCTGTTGTCAATGCCTGTAAGAAAAGTACGTACGATTATACAATATTCTGCCATACTATAATACAGGGTGTTTGGCACATCGTTTGCCAAATTAAAATGACGGAATGGAGATGTCATATGCTAGCTCCTCAGCCTTAGTAAAAAAATCTAGGTCTCACGATTTTTTTATATTTAATTTTTTTTTTCGTGACTAAAAACCACAAAATATGTCACTAAAATTTATTTGATAAAAAGTCATGGGTATATAAGTAGGCTTCAATTTTTCATATAAATTTTAAAGTTCACACTTGTACGGATCTACATAATGGGGGAGGTGATCTTCACGATGTTTTAGCGCCTTTATTGAAAGAAGTGAGGTTAATTGGCAAATAAAAAGTGGCAAGTGGCTACTGTAATTAAAGGACTTGCGTGCCTCAACATTTAGATAGGTGCTTAACCACAGTACAATCACGCACAAACATCTGGCAATCAATATATAATAGGCAGGCATCATCGCTTACCAACATGAGAGCGTCTTGGTTTTCCTGTTATCTTATATCATAATAAGAGCCAGTTTTGATAATTATCTGAAATAATAAATATAGTTTCCATTCTAGGCCTAGCGTGCTTACCATCTTCCACCGCATCATCACTTACCAACAGGTGAGATAGTGGTCAACGCTAGCCTATAAGACATAAAAAAAATAACAATAATATGACGCTATTTAAAAATTGACAAAATTCACATGAGATAAATAATCCTAATAGGTCTGGTCTATCAGGAACCGCCAAAAGCTGGTTCTAAAACATATGAAGATCAGCTGCTGTACCAATTACTGAGGTAGGTAAATATATAAATACTGACGCTTTCTTTGAACCCGTCGGAGAGCCAGCGGTTACGTACGACGGCCAGCACGGAGGACGGCGGCGCGGCGAGGTCTTCGAACGCGTCTAACAGTATGTAGTCTAGCACTACGTCGTAGAATGTTAACGCCTGAAATACAAACACATAGTAGAAATAATACAAACAGCAAATGCCTTACACAATAAACAGTTGACAGTAGTTTTATTTAGACTTCATTTGGGCGCCATTTTCAAGAGTGAGTGTACCGCTGCGATAATCTCTCGCTCGTGGAGGTGTCGTCTTAGACAGCTGTCTCACTAAAAAACCAACCGGACAAAATGTATACAGCTGTATGGAAGGTATCTCTCCTGTTAGTTGCGGAACCAGCTTGGTTGCGGCTACCAAATCACCTGGTGGCGCAACCGTGGTGTCCGAGTGGCATAAGGCCTATGAGCACAATGGTATGCCTAAGAAAAAACAAACTGATCCGGATAACTTCTTAACGTAGTCTGATACAAAAGTAAATTGTATCATTTAACAGTTTATAAATAAATGTTAATACACAACGGATTTGTGAGACGAGTGTGAATGGGCTAGCCGTTAGAGGCCGACCTAGGCGAACGTATCACGACCAGATCGGAGACGTTTTGTAGAAAGAGTTCAGAAAGACCAAGTCAAAAGTACCTAATATAACCGGCGAGCATGTATGACGCAAAGAGGTATGTCAGGATCGTAGCATGTGGATAGAAGTAGTCTCTGCCTACCACAACGGGAAAAAGGCGTGATCGCATGTATGTATATATATATATTGTGTTGCACTTTAAGTATTCAATTTAATGAATGTTCTAGTTCTTGCTCACCTTGACGTTTTTACTAGTAAGTTCACTCTCTATCGTTTGCCAGTTAGCAGCATCGGTCGCCCAAGACACCATTTCTTCATAAGCTACCAAGAACTCCTTGGGTTCCTAGAAAATACAAATACATTGTGGAATAAAACTAGGGTTGTCACGGTAGCCTTTTTAGCGGATGCGGTGGTGAAGAGCCTCGACTGATGCGGAGACGGAGGTCTAATTGAAGTGGAAAAAATATAAATTTATGATTTAGTCAAAAATGTATTTTTCAAATAGTTACACACATAGGAACCATCTATAAGAAAGGTACTATGTTTCAACACAGATTAGAAAAAAACCAGAAAGCTGATGCCTAGTAAGTCAAAATAGCCACTAGCCATAATCATGTCATCAAGGTATACAAATTTGTTTATATTGTTTATCTCCATATCTCCGGAGATGATTATCAGATATCGATAAAATTTAAATGGGACCAAACGGCATAATCTCTCAAACAAAAATATTTTTTCAAATCCGGAGTTATGAAAAGATTGTAAAGGTATATAAAATGGTATAAAATACCGCAATGGCCGCAATAGAACAGCAGAATTGAGGGGTGTTATTATTGTGAAGCGACTGAAACTGAAATAAATAGGTACAATAATCTAATACTATAAGGTTACGAACATAAAACAAGTGATTTATTTTTGGAACAAAAAATCCGACTGCTTGATAAAAATTAAGTCATAAGTGATAATACTATTCGAAACTCCAATAAAACATATAAGTTATTAGAGAACCTCCTCCTTTTTAGTGAAGTCGGTTAAAAATTGTGAAATAATGAAACAGTAGTTAAATAGATAAAACGCAAACTAATCTCATGATGATTACCTTGTCAGCAAAGAGCAGTAGATCAGTGAGCACCTGTCGGCCCGCGTCCACGAACCAGGCCCAGGCGCCGGCGTCCTTGAACACGTGGCCGAGTGCTAGTCGCAGGCAGGCCAGCTTGCACAGGAACTCACTGTCAGAGCTGCATTGCACCACCTCGGTGCGGAGTGTTCTGGAATAAAGGAATTATATTATGATGTTTAATAACGTACAAACCTGTAGATTAAAAATAGTATCGTATATTATTTTATAGATAACAGTGTGACAAAAACCCGCACTTTACGCTTACGCTACGCTTTTCCATCAAATAGTTGATTATTGCACGGCGTGAAGAACGCCGTGCAATAATAGACAACTTAAGTCACGAGTATTGTATATTATCTTATAGATCATACTGTGTGTGTGTGACATAAACCCGCACTTTACGCTTACGCTACGCTTTGCCATCAAATAGTTGATTATTGCACGGCGTGAAGAACGCCGTGCAATAATAGACAACTTAAGTCACGAGTATTGTATATTATCTTATAGATCATACTGTGTGTGTGTGACATAAACCCACACTTTACGCTTACGCTACGCTTTTCCATCAAATAGTTGATTATTGCACGGCGTGAAGAACGCCGTGCAATAATAGACAACTTAAGTCACGAGTATTGTATATTATCTTATAGATCATACTGTGTGTGTGTGACATAAACCCGCACTTTACGCTTACGCTACGCTTTTCCGTCAAATGTGAAGTTAGCACCCGAGCGCAGTGAGGGTGCTAAACGCCGTGCAATAATCGACTATTTAAGTCTCGGAAAAGCGTGCGTACAGTGCGGGTTTAGGTCACACTATGCTATAAAAAAATGTATGATCGTACAAAACGAAAAAACCGACTTCACATGCCGCGATAGTCAAATTAGCCAGTAGTATCATGTCATCAAGGTATACAAATGCATCGATTTCGAGTTTAAGATGTAAATCTCCATATCTCCGGAGATTATTAAAAGATCTCGATAAGATTTGAAACAAAAAATATTTTTTCGAATTGGTTAAGATTTGACGGAGTTCTGAGGTGACAAATAAATAAATACAGTCGATTTGACAACGTCCTCTTTTTTTGTAAAAAAAACTTACTAGCAATGTGGGTTGCACATTACTTGTATTCTTGTTCTCTAAGTTTTCAACCGACTTACAAAAAGGAGGAGGTTCTCAATTCGTCTGTATTTTTTATCTATGTTACTCGATTACTCCGTCAATTGTGAACCGATTCGAAGGTTTTTATTTATTAGTAGGGTACATTTTCGAGGTGGTCCTATTGTAATTTCATCGAGATCTGATAAGTATCTCCAGAGATATGACGATACGTCTCAAACTTGCCACTGAAGCTGACTCGCGGGGCATGGAAGTCGGTTGTTTTAGTTTTTAAACTATCTTAATTATTGAAAATTCAAGTCACAAAGTTGAGTCCAAGTCACATTTTAGGTCAAATTGAAGTGATAGTCTAGTTCAAGTCATACCCTCAGTAAAGATGTGGACTTTACTGAAGATGCTCAGTGGAATTTTGGTGAGAACCGCAAATAGCATGTTTTTAGGGTTCCGCGCCCAAAGGGTAAAACGGGACCCTATTACTAAGACTCCGCTGTCCGTCTGTCTGTCTGTCTGTCTGTCCGTCTGTCACCAGACTGTATCTCATGAACCGTGATAGTTAGACAGTTGAAATTTTCACAGATGATGTTTTTCTGTTGCCGCTATAACAACAAATACTAAAAACAGAATAAAGTTAAAAATAATAGAGGGTCCCCATACAAGAAACGTGTTTTTTTCGGCATTTCACTCCATCTATGAACGCTTAGTTAGGTAAACGTCCCATAGATGGCGTTATATTGAAATGTCGATCCCTAACTCCTTTGTTAGACGTTAGATGGCGTTATAATAAATAAAATGTTTATTAATTATTATTTTTTGCTGGCGAAAAATGATAGTGGTATTTTTTGCTCGATCTTATAAAATACTGTTGTGTGGTACGGAACCCTCCTAGTGCGAGTCCGACTTGCACTTGGCCAGTTTATTCAACATTGTGCTGTTTCCCTACACTCGCACACATTCACCGGCACTTAATGGTTCAGTATCATCAGCCGGTGTCAGTCCACTGCTGGACGTAGGTCTCTCCCAAGATGCGCCACTGAGCCTGATTTTCGGCTCTTCTCTTCCAGTCACTGCCCACCGCTTTGCGTATGTCGTCGCTCCACCTAGTCACAGGACGTACTACGCTACGTTTGCCGATTCGCGGTCTCCAATCTAGGACAAGTCTACCCCAACGGTTATCTGTCCTGCGGCAGAAATACCCAGCCCACTGCCACTTCAGCTTGCTAATCCGTTGAGCTATGTCGATAACTTTAGTTCTCTGGCGAATTACTTCGTTCCGGATTCGATCCCGCAGAGAAATACCGAGCATAGCATAGAGCAACAAGAGAGATCAACAACATGGAGAGATCCATAGCTCGCTGAGCGACTTTAAACTGGTGGACCAGTCAAACTGTGAGTGTCCACGTCTCGGCTCCGTATGTCATTACAGGTGGGACGCACTGGTTAAAAACTTTTGTCTTTAGACAATGCGGTATAGGCGACGAGAAGACTCGACGGAGACCGGAGTTTTCCGAATGCTGCCCAGCCTAGCTGAATTCTTCTCTGGATTTCCTTCTCGAAATTGTGTTTGCCTTGTTGGAGCGTCTGCCCTAGGTAATCATACTTAGTGACAACATCGAGTGAGATTTCATCTACGGCAATCGGTTCCGGAACAACGTGCTCGTTGTACATGACTTTGGTTTTATCCAAATTTATCCAGAGACCGATGCGACGAGAAAAATCAGCTGGGATATTCAACATCCTTTGTAGGTCCTGCAGCGTCTCTGTCATAATGACGATGTCATCTGTGAATAGTAAGTGAGAGATGTACTTGCCGTTGATGTTAATGCCACAATCTTAATGGTTAATAATGTACATTTATTACACCCTAAATAAACTGTCCAAGTGCGAGTCAGACCCGCAGACGCAGGGTTCCGATTGAACAATATTTGCCGGAAAAGTACGTTTCTTGTATAGGGACCCCCTTTAATTTTTAATTTACTGTAGTTTTTATTATTGCATCTTATAGCAGCCATTGCAATATACACCATGAGTAAATTTCAAGTCTTTATCTACTAAGGTTTGTAAGTTCGAGCATATAAAGTTAACAAGCCTCAAAAACACGTTTCTTGTATAGGGACCCCCTTTATTATTTCATTTAATTTTGTTTTTATCGGTTTTTATACACAAATAGCGAATACACATGTATGTAAGCGCTATAATGACAACCATCATCAGAGTAATGTATATATTATGTTGTCGACTCAAAACCCTTAATTTAAATAATAATACGTGCTTCAAATTTCAATTCGAGAGTGGAACAGAGTCTACCCTACCGTAGCGAAGGGACGAACGTCAAATGTTTGACAGGAAAGAAGGTAGTACACTCAGAGCAATAATTACTAAAGTACAGAGCGCGGCTATGAGCCCGCCACCTTACTGAGAGTCGTAAGCAGATGTGCTATAGCTACGTATATTGATATATAGGTCTTGCGTAGAGATGCCTGCAAACGCCCGCGCGCTTATCGATGAAGCGGGTGACACGTGACGTTAAAAATGAATATAGGATATTTATACATTGAGAGGAATGTTATATATTAATCTCAAGATACGTTGTTTGTTTTTTCCTACGATTTCTCACTTATTATATAAGTATCTTAAATTCACGAAAGAGATAGTATTAATGTAATTAAGAGTACCTATGAGCACATACATTATTATTATTTTGATGTTATAATAAATGAAATAATATAAAATGTTACCTGAAAATGAAATGCTTATTTACAAACTAACCCGTTTTTAGGGTTCCGTAGCCGTTAGGTGGGCTACGTATGTGTCTTATTTGTAATATAATTAGCCTAAATAATTAAAAATACTACCCGACGACACTATTCCTCGCGGACGAAGCTGTGAAGTCACGGGGCACAGCTAGTAACTAATATAAAGCTAACCACACAAAAATCTCAACATTAACACTTAGAGCATCGGAGTATATCCTTACTTCGACTTCGCTTGAACGTAAAAAATGTCGTAAATAATATCGACAGCAAGCACATCACTACTCAATGCATCACCGGCGAAGCGGCGGGCGGTGTAGTGGGACGCGCAACCGCACGTCTCACGTGTACTTATCATATAATAGTATATCCGTTTAAAAGTATGAAAAACTGAATTATTTGTGAAATGTTATGTTGCATTTTAGTTTCGTGCGTTTCCTTGTGTCATTTTGACAAGTTGGCACCGCACATTTCACCATTTTCTCGGCAAAAACAAAATAAGATGTTACTAAACGCACTCCGCTCGAACTCAGAATGTCGACTGTTCGCGCTTGCCGGTGGACAGCGACGATGTTCTGACCCGTGCTTACTGTTCGAACTCGAGTAGCCGCGCTCTGTACTTTAGTAATTATTTCTCTTAGGTAGAACAGTTTATATGGGAAAATGAAATTGTTGTTTTTACTATCTTTCTCGCAATTGTTCTATATTTTCTCACCGTTTAAACCTTCCCTGGACTACGACAAACATTTCAAAATCAAAATCAGCTAAATCGGCCCAGCCCTTCTCGAGTTTTAGCGAGACTACCGAACAGCAATTGATTTTTATATATAAAGAGAAGAAGATTAAGAACAACGAAAACAGAACGCGGAAGAACACAAGTTTCAGGAAAACTACATTGACACACACTTTTTCACGTTCCCGCCAACTTTCATTTGAATTTTTAATGGCAATAATTACACAAATGTCATACATGTCAAAATAAACACAAAATGGCGGTTTTATAGTATGATGCAAGTACTTTGATACTTTTATGCAATTATTCAATGCGCAATTAGTTGTTATATTATTCTAGAAATTGTTGGTGGTATACAATAATAACTTTTAAGAATTTTCTTCAAGTAGAATTACTAGATTCAGAGTTTGATTACTGTGAATAAAAAAAACTGTATATTTAATAAAATATTTCATTGAGACCTCATTCCCTTAAGATACTAGGCGCTTACTACGGTACCTGTACCTGTACCTGTAACATTACTCTTAGGTGGCAGAGATAATGGTATATAAATAGTTATATAAAAATAGTAAAAATAGTCTGAAGTATTTTGTATAAATTTTAAAATAGAAGTAAGTGTTATAAATTAACAATTAGTATAGTATAAGTAGGTAATGTTTTATTTAGTTTTAGCCAGGCAGGTGCTTACATGTGTGGGATAGGCCGGAGAAAGTCATTGTAACCCACAATACAGGCTCATAAGAGACCTAGTGTGGGTGCAAGGATACATCGATGGTGCTACTCAAGGACAGACAGTGAATGCTAGAATAGATATAGAACAGTACCATATCCATTGTAAATATGAATAAAGAACATTTTTATTTTATATTTTTTATATTTATTTATAATATATACTAAGGCTTACTACTCTTAAGAATAGTACCTTTACACATCATCAACATACAGACTGCAACTAATACAATACTTATCGCAACACCAAAGCTTGTATTGCGCGCTGCATATTTGAGATGGGGAGCAAAGGAACTGCATCCAAAGCAAATAGCTAAATCGAGGCAATACCTCGATGAAAGTAACCGAGTAGTGTGCTCAGTGGTGGAGAGGCCTACGCCAGCAGTGGACTGACACAGGCTGATTTTGATGTAATCTAAATAATATTGGATGTACTACTACTACTACTACTTCAATCAATCTTAACTATAGAATTAAATTTTCAAATAAAGCTATACTTATAGCAGTCACCTTAATATTGACTCGACAATCGGCATTCTTATTTACAGTTACTTGCTAAGTTAAATAATAATAATGGTCACCTGTAGGGTATGCCAACTTCGAGTTGTTTCACAGCAGCCTGATATAATTCCAAGTTCTCTAGTTCGGGCAGGGCTTCCGTTAGGTCGTCGAAGTCTCGTAGATCTGCTACCTAGGAACAAGTAGGTGCGTAATGGTTTTTTAGTAATTTTATAAATGTCTTTTTTAACTTCTTTAATGGTAGATAGACAAAAAATGATGTTTGCTTGTAATACATTGTTTTTTTATAATTGATAGGCTAGCGTTTGAGCAATATCTCGCCGAAGATGGTGAACACGCTAGGCCTAGAATATTCTTGACTCTCAAGGACAGTGCTGCCGGAACATCATCATCATCATTATCAGCCGCTACCAGTCCATTGCTGGACGTAGGCCTCCCCCAAGACACGCCACTGAGCCCGATCTTCGGCTCTTTGTTTCCAGTCACTGCCCACCGCTTTGCGAATGTCGTCGCTCCACCTGGTCACAGGGCGTCCTACGCTACGTTTACCGATTCGCGGTCTCCACTTTAGAACCAGTCTACCCCAACGGTTATCGGTCCTACGGCAGATATGACCAGCCCACTGCCACTTCAGTTTGCTAATCCGCTGCCGGAACATGTACGGTTATGGCGAAAGAATTTCTGGGGCCAGATCTAGTCAGGCGGAACATCGATATAATACTCCTATCACCTGTGTCATACAAAACTTTAGTTTGCCAAAGTTTTGCACGTCACTGTATTACACATGTTATCCTGAGATCTCTACAAGATGTTCCTGTGTTTTACACGGACACTGCCCTACCGACTATACGGTTGTATATAGGTAGATAGCTAGTGGTGTAGCTGTACATTGTTATTATACAATGGAAAATGTCACCGTACCGACCGGACTCTAAGCCGCACCTCCCGGGAAACATGCCCAGGTCGAGTCCCGTCAGTACGGTGAAATTTTCCGTTGTAGGTATATAACAATGTAAACAAATATAAAGTGTAGTAACACTTAAAGAAACATAGAAGTTTCTGAATTCCTTCAAAAGTAGCGTCATGAGAGCTATCACTAATGAGGGTAGGCGACACACCGGCAAATCCTCAAGTATTACAGATGGCGATGGGCGGCAGTGACCAGTTACCATCAGGTGGGCCGCCAGTTTGTCCACCAATGAATGAATGAAAACTCTTTATTGTACACCATACAATTAGGTTCACAAAATAAGGTCTACAGTAGTACAAGGGACGAGCTTATCACAAAGCGATCTCTTCGAGACAAACTTTGAATGGAGTTAGCAGTACGAATAAGTCAAAGTTAGTAAAATAAATAAACATCTATTTATAAGTCATTAACACACATTATTACCAATCAGCATTATTATATACCAGCCAATTTACATTTAAAAAAAAATCTTTTAATGCCTCAACAGGCAAACGATTTATGTGGTCAAAGATGATCCATGCAAGCACTGAGTTACACTTTCCTACTTCCCAAACTGTGATCATCTGAGAACTGTAACACTAATCGGTACATAAAAAATACATAGGTATCTATATCCCCCAGTTCTCGGCCACATGCGTAGGTACTAGGTACCTACCTGATCCTCAGCGGAAGCGAATGACTCGGCACTGGAGTGGTGTTCCCGCCGGGTGTGCGAGGACGCGGTGTGAGTGGACAGGAGCCGCGAGCGCCGGCCGCCGCCCGAGCCGGCCGAGCCGCCGCCGCCACCGCCGCTCTCTGACCGGAACAGCACGGATCGCTGGTCGAGGAATAACAGCTCGCACCGCTCCTAGAAAAACATTCATCGCGCATGTTATTAGGTGAGCTGGTACTCTCCCTATATTCAATGTATTCTGTGGCTAGTACCACCTAGTCCACCTACCCATGTCACAGAATAATGAATACTCTTCTACTCCCTTATTCTATTAGACATGGGTAACTGTACAGTTACCCATGTCTAATAGAATAAGGGAGGGCCCGGTGGCGTAATCGGGAGAACGGTCGGATTTGATGCCGTGGTACCGAGTTCAAACCCCGCCGTGCACCAATGGATTTTTCTATCGAAAAAATTATGTGCGCTTCTCAGTGGCCCTCCGATGAAGGAAAACATCGCTAAGAAACCAACAACCCCCGCATGGTGGTAGGACACTATGTAGTGTCCGCCTGGCCAGCTACCACCCTCAAGTTAGAAAATCTGTCACCAAAACATCTAATGTGTTCCGGCAGCTATCCTTGAGAGCCAGTGCCCATTCTAGGCCTAGCGTGCTTACCATCTTCGACCGCATCATCACTTACCAACAGGTGAGATTGTGGTCAAACGCTAGCCTACAAGATATTAAAAAAAAACATGCAAGACAACTTGAGCCGGCGCGAGTCGAGTCTCTCTTGGTTCATATCAATATCATATATATATTTTTTAATGCAAGATTTTGCGTAATTTGCGGTTAAGATATGTGTATTTTAGGAGTTCCTATGGCCACCTTCAGTCTCCATCATCAGACCAGCACGATGATGCCGTAACATTACATTGTAGTCCAATTTATATATTTATATATGCATGAAAAAAAGCTCAATCGAACACCGGGAAGTGGGTCAAATTCAACTTGCAAGATTTGATTACAGACTGGGGAACAGGTAAAACTAAATAAAAGCTTGTAAAAAGAACATATATAAACTAATATTATAAAGAGGAAATATTTGACTTTTTGTTTGTTTGTTACGATTTAAATCAAAAACTACTGAGCCGATTTCAAAAAATCTTTCACTAATGGAAAGCTGCATTATCAGCGAGTAACACAAGCTATATTTTATCCCCGTATTCTTACGGGAACGGGAACTACGCGGGTGAAACCGCGAGGCACTGCTAGTTCCTAAAAAATGCAAGGGCGGATTTATTCGGTATTCCCAGTCTTGTGTACCTACTGTGGAGATTCCATACAGTACCTACATAATCAAACTATCAGAGTTGTTAAAATATATAAATAAAATAAAAGAAAGAACATGAGTGAAACTTTGTTCGTTGCATCCCCTCTTGAGCCCCTCTCAGAAAAAAATCCTGGATCCGCCCTTGAATAAATGTGTAACATATTACTGTGCGTACCTGTAACAAGTAAGCATTCTGCAGTAGCTCCTGTATCTCTCGACAGAACTCGGCCTCTTCAGGCGAGGTGAGAGCCAACGTGCCCGAAACTCCGCCGCGCGCGCCCAGGGAGAACGCCGCCAGTGCGTCTTCCCAGTAATTTATACTAGTCTCCAACGCCTCCATACCTGTTGTACGTACACATATATATATATATATATATATATATATATATATATATATACATTTACCATATACATCCCCATCAACTATATAATTGGGACATATATATGTTAAATGACATTTGTTGTTGGAAAAGTTTGTAATACGTTCATTTCATCTTGATAAATTGCCAAATTGCAAAATCTTATTATAATATGTGGCGGACAAGATAAAGACTTGAATTGAAATTTATACACCTAACCCACCAAGGGAATTTATTCAGAGTATTCTATACCTAGCGAGTTCAACATCTTCGAACACATCATCACTTACCAGAAGGCGAGATTGTTGGTCAAACGCTAAACTTATAAAAAAAAATATATTTTCCTATATATAAATATATATATATATATATATATATTCGCCACAGAATGAATAAATAATAGCTAAAGTGTAATTTATGTACTTAATTTATAATTTTCCAAATGTCAACACTCATATTTACAAGCTTTTATTTAACTTGCAATGTATGTATGTATGTTCGGGTGGAATCTTGGAAGCTACATTAGACCCACTTCCCGATGTCCGATTGGACTCAAATTTGGTGTAATTATGTATCTTCGGTGACACACATGTACAATGATATGGTACCATGGAGCTGGTCTGATGATGGAGACGGAAGGTGGCCACGGCATCTCTGTGATAAAACAAAATAACCCCACCGAGTTTGGGCTCGATTGATTTTTCTTGAAGAGAACTTTACGCCTAGATGATATCCATGGTCTGATGATGAAATTGGAAGGTGGCCACGGCATCTCTGTTATAAATCAACATAACCCTACCGAGTTTGGGCTAGATTGATTCGTTTTGAACAAAACTTTTCACCTAGATACCTCAGTACTTACACGCCAAATACTTACTAGAATTTATTTTTAACATTTTAGTTCATGTCCCAGATAAAAGCTTGTTTTTAAAAATATTTTTTACTCATAATTTATTAATTTTGTAACGAATCTGAATTATTGTTATTTTTTTGTATAAGTCAGTCGCTCATCTGGCGATTATAGTGTGTTAATATGCATGTAACTATCTGAGAATAGTGTTGTGGGCTGCGTTATTGATACTTGTGTTTACTCAATTGTTTTTTTTTAAATTTAATATTGTATAATGTAGCTTTTTACTGTTCCTTAGTAAATAAATAAATAACAGTCACTACCTAAATTATCCCAGCTTTTTTGTAACAGAAAGTTGAGCACGAAGTCTGCAAAACTTTCACCTTCATATAATTGGGCCACAGACCGTCCTGTGTCGAGGATGCACGACAGATAACGAGACTATGGAACACGTTGTATCAGAATGCAGTCTCTTAGAAGACATAAGGGTCATTCATGGCTAGGTTGCACGAAGTTAATGCACTTTCGATGTAATATGTGTGTTGTTTGGCAAGAAACATCCGGAAGATTTTGATAAAATCACGGAGGAATGTACTAATTCACTCTAAGCAGGATGTCATAACTTATAACAAGTCTTATATGGCCCGCACCCATGATAAATTACGGTGAAAAGGACTATTACAAACTTTTCGAATTATAATACCAATTTGAAACGCTTCATTACTTAGATAAGCAAAGTCATACTTAACTTTGAACTATCAAATATTTTGAATACCACTGCATAGTATAGGTACATTAGAATCAATATTTGAACAAAATATCTATAATGGCACATTTATTAGTACAAAACGTACGTAATACTATGAATTATAATAGTTTTCGCATACATTGTGCTACATTTTACAGTCTTTTATTAATCAATAAATACAATCATTCAATTACATCTATACTTAGTTTAACTTAGAAATATTGAGATCTTATATCAGTTAAAGCTTACTAAATACTAATAGTATAGTTCGTCTTTTGTGGCAACACCGTTTTGTAACGGTTGTATATGCCGTAAATGTTGCAATGCCTCATGTATGCCACTGTTCAGATCTTGCACTGTACCGGCTATTGCCGTCATTGCGTTTGCAATCTGTTCGTCAAGTAAAGTCCGACGCTCCTCTTGACTCCTCATGACTGAAGCCATGGATTCCAAAGCTTCAGCCATACGTTCTTCAGCTGAACATCTTCGTTCTTCAAAATCAATGGCCCACTTCGGAGGTGGTGTTGCTGATCTGTATTCATCATCTGAAAACATTTGGTATAAGCTGGATAAATAAATTTTAATATTTTGTACTGTGTTTACATGATTATAATTTTTAATGTAAATGGCAGTATGTTATTCAGGTTATCTAATTCTAATTCATAGTGGGGGCGATAGGGCCTGCACTGATATCCCGCTTGGGGTATATGCATTTCCCCCTGCCAGCCCAGCTCAATAATGAAGCGTAGCACAGTTTTGGGTCGCTGGCATAAACCTTCCAGTGGTGAGGGTGTTATTAGAGATGGTGTATAAAAAAACAATGATGATGATGAAAGCTGTGTTATGTGTTTGTGATGTATTCAGGTTATGATATATGTGATAATCAATTGAGTACCTATATCTAAATGCACTCAATATAGTGGTATCATACAATATTACACATTTCAAATGTTTATTGTTTGGTCTTTCTGTCACACGCAATGATCTAAAAACAACATACTCGTAAAAATTTGGATTTTATTTATATATTTATATATACTGGTTGGAACTTGTTAATAAATAATGCATAATAACTTATAAAATTTAAGATGCGAATAGTTCGATAATAATTTAAGATTGTTTACAAAACGTAATAACCGGCCAAGTGCATGTCGAGCCATGCGCAGTGTAGGGTTCCGTAGTAGCCTGTTATTCAATGCAAGTCTTTACCCGTTATAAACAAGCAATTAGGTACTCCGTCTTTGTCACTTTAAAGAAATTATTCTAAGGATTTTGTATTTGGTACAAAATTATCCAACACCCAAGTTCAACGATTAGTACTGCTAAACTAAAGAAGTTATCTCAACCGCTATAGTTTTCCTTTAAAGTTCATGAAATGCGCTATTATCACGAATTTTTCCAGATTTTTTAAGCCAGTAGTTTAGCTTTTAGAAGGGGGGCAAAATTTTTAGGGGACGCCCTACTGGAACAAAAATTTGCACTTTAAAGTTTAATATTTCGTAAATGGAGCATTCAATCGAAAAATGGTATTTGCAACCCTTAAGTAATTTTAAAAGACCTATTCAACGATACCCCACACGATAGGGTAGACGACAAAAAAAAATTCATCCCCACTTCTCATATATGGGAGCTACTAAAAAAAAAAATAATTTTCACAATTTTATTACAGCACTTTGTCGGCGTAATGTATATATATACCCCTACAAAATTACAGCTTTCTAGTATTAACGGTCTTGTAGCAAAACCTCGGACACAGACAGACATGACGAAACTATAAGGGTTCCTTATCAGGACTACGGAACCATAAAAAGCCGACTTCACATGCCACGATAGTCATTATTAGTACAAAGTTTTGAGATGTTTATCTCCATATCTCCAGAGATAATTATCAGATCTCGATACAATTTGAATGGGACCAAACAGGAAGCATACTCTCTCAAACAAAAAGAAAAAGAATTTTCCAAATCGGTTAAGATTTGACAGAGTTCTTAGGTAACAAACATAAAAAAAAACAAAAAATAATAATTAATACAGTCAAATTGAGAACCTTTTTTGTGTCCTTATTGTGAAGTCGTTTGAAAATTGCCATTCAGTGACAAAATTACTTCTTAATTTAACTGGTAAAATAACTAACCAACAATTCCTCTTGAACAACTAGTAACAGACTTCTTTGTTTTACTCGGTAGAGGATCAGAGCGAGCTTTTATACTCTCAAGGGGCTCAGAATCTGAATCATCGGCTAGGAAACTTTCCAGTTGCTTTGAAGTTGAAGCTGTGGCTGAGACTGTTCCATTGCCAGTGAGCTCTAGAACTCTCACTTCTAAGTCACTGAGAGGGATAAATCTGCTTGTGCTGCCGTCACCTGTGGATTGAAATCTCCTTGCATCGGCTGCTTTTCTTCTGCACTTATGGCGCCATTCGAACCAGTACTGAAAAGATGACATACTTCCAATTCCATTGTTTAATACTATTAGTGTAGGTTTTTATTTTACTGAAATTTGTTAGGCTAGATATGCCAGTTATACTTGATTTTTTATGTGTTCTTGTTTACCTAACAATCTCAAAACATTATGTATCCTTAAAACCTTGTTATGATGAAGATCAGTACAGTTCAGTTTTTGTGATCGTAGTTTTGGCTTTGTAGATACAAAAACGAAGTACCTAAGTATTGGTTGGCTAACCTTTTTCCATCCTTCTGGTGCTTTCAATGCTCCTGATTCTACCGCGTTAAGTTTTTTAGCAAGTGCTGCCCATTTCTGCCTAGTTGCCTGCTGCGATACCGGCGTGCCTGGTGGTAGACCCTTTGACATGTCCTTGTTTTCCTCCAGAAAATCCATCAATATCTCCAACTGTTGTCTCAATATTCTTCGAGGAGGAGCCATCTATAATATGCAACACTACTTGATTACACAACATTTTCACTTTGCTTTTCAGGTAACGATCGTAATCGAAATATACCTTAACCTTGCCTACAATGGAATGAAATGAAATTTGAATGTAATCAGTAATGCCCAGTACAAAAGTTACTCTATGACGTAATGTTTACGTTACTTTGTTTACATTTAGTTCACAACGGTCAGGCAGAAATAATAATTTCTATTAAATGACACAAGCAATTTCTATTTAACATTGACAACAAAATTTGACACGGAATGGCGACGCGTCCGTATAGTCAATCAATATAATTTATAAATTCAAAAACTTGAAATTTATTTAACGCCATCTAGCGTTGAGTAGCAAGTTAATTAATTATAATTTTAACTCAATAGATGTCACGCGGAGGTTTGTCTGTGGCCTGTGCTTTTTCTAGTTATTTCCCTGATCCGGAACTCATCCGGAAGATGCAAGTTCGATCCCCAGCATGGTCATATGAATTTGTCTCGACATATTAAATAAACATTTGGATCCATACAAGTTTATGCAGTTGCGAAGCGCCAATCGTTGCTATGTTGACCTTTGAAGAGATTATAAACACATAACTTAAAATAGCTCGCTGCTGCTATGTATTTAATTCCACAGCTCAGTGTCAGATTATTATCACTCTGATAATCTGTCTGCTTAAAATTATGCAAAAAATATTCATTAATTCTTCGAACAATTCTGCTTTAATATGGGTCATGTCGTGCGCGAGCTCTGGTTAATTAATTAAAATGTTGTATTTTCGGGACGGATTTTATGTAGGTACCTACTACCCGACCGAACCAAATCATAATAACTAGGCACATGTACAGTCATCACATCACACCATAGTCACATAATATACACAGTCAGTACATGTATCAGTACACAGATATAGTACATATAATCTATATATAAGCTGCGTCCCGCGGCTTCGCCCGCGTTTTATCCTTGTTATAAACATTTCTCTTGAATCTTGAATCTGTCACTATCTATTGTTGCTAAACTGCATTAAAATCCGTTGCGCAGTTTAAAATATCTAAGCGTACAGACGCGGGAACGACTGTTTTGTACTATGTAAGGACAGTATTGTGACTCGGCCCTGGTACATCATATTACTACTTACATTTTATATCAAACTTATTCGACAACATGTCATCGAGCGAAATGTAGAGAATTATCAATGGTAAGAAATTTAAATGGGTACCAGGATTATTCCAGATCCAGATATGAGTACACGGAAAACATCTTGAGGAAACTGCATAATTAGTATGCTTGCAGGATATAGGATACCTAGGTGTTCCGTGGGCAAGCTTGTATCAATGTAATACGCTCTGGATGGTGCTATGGTGGGTACTTGTCTAGAATTCACGGTATCCGCCTGGCTAGCTTCCGCCTTCAACTTACATTTTGGAGAGTGTGCCACCATATCTGTGGTGCCACCCAACTGCACGACCTGATTCCCTCATCACTTTTCAACCAACAAAGTCCAACCGACAACCCAGACGTACTTATACGCGCCACCGCTACATTGGATTGTATAATATCGTTTAAAAACTAAAAAAGAACCGACTTCAATGTTCATTTTCAGTACCAATTTTGAGATGTTTATCTCAATATCTCTGGAGATACTAATCAGACCTCGATAAAATTACCATGGTACCACACTTGGGATATCTCCTTTCGAACAAAAAAAGAATAATCAAAATCGGTGCATAAATGACGAAGTTATCCCCGAACAAACATAAAAAAAAAAAAAAAATATATATATACGGTCGAATTGAGAAACCTCCTCCTTTTTTTGAAGTCGGTTAAAAACTGTGGCTACATGGTGGATAGTGCATCAGTCCGCACGCACGAAGCGATTTGCTTGTGAAACTAAGGATATTTTTCTGTGTTTCTGGAAAGGTACCATCTTGAGAGTCTTCGAGTCGTGATTGTCTAGCCAAGCGTGCTTGATTGCCGACCACATGAGATAGTGGTCAAACGTTTGACTCCAATGAGTTTTCAAAAAATGTTGGAATATCTGTCACCAAACATAACACTGAGTTTCGATAGCTGACCTTCAAAGCCAGTTCTCATTCGTGATCTAGCGCGCTACCATCGTTAACCACATCGTTACTTACTAACAGACTAACGGGTGAGACACTAGCCTTTAAGATCTCTACTCGTATGGTCTACTTTCTATAAAATAAACTGAAAGAGCATATTTGCAAATTACATGGTACTCTCATTTTCTGTTGGTATCACGCATATTTATATGACTTTTAAGGGTTCTGTACCTAAAAAGGAAAAAGGAACCCTTATGTCTGTCTGTCTGACTGTCTGTCTGCCAAGGCCCCTTTTTCTCAGAAACGCTTAGAGATATCAAGTTGAAACTTATATCAAATACTCGGGTCTACGGTCTTTTTTAGCTTTGAAAAAATCAAGCTTGTAAGTCAACACGATCAAAAGATATGACCGTTTATGTCGTATATCTTCGCATATTTTGCGTTTTCACAAGGGAATCAAAACCTATAGGGTACTTACTTCCCGTTGACCTTGAATCATGAAACTTGGCAAGAAACAAGGTCTTGAAGCACTCAAATAGGAATGTGTAAACCGTAAATATGTAGTTTAACATCAAACAAACTTATAATTTGCGGTTGCTACCATACATTTTCGAACTGCAAAGTGAAGTACATAGTAGGTATGTAATAATACATATCTTTACTATGGTTAAGTTTTTTGACTCTGTACGGAAGCCTCGGTGCGCGAGTCCAACTCGCACTTGGCCGGTTATTTTTATGGCCATATCTACGAAATCCACAGAAGGTACCAGTACATAGAAGTGTAATGTGCTATAGTGATACAAGGCAACATTTTATCGTTTTGACTTTAGAGATAAATACAATATAACCTTGAGCATTTCTAGCTTAATTTTAAAAGGATAGCTTTGTCTTGTTATCATTCTTGTTCATTATGTAGGAAAAATATCATACATGGTACCTACGTATATAATTGGCTACAGAATACTATGACAGTTATCTATCATCTAGGTAGGTAGAAAGGAACTTAAGCTTGAACGAAAAAAACATAATTGTAATTCGTGCCTTTGAAGTTTTAATTAGTTTACTTATATACATAACGCAAAACGTACTTTAACGCCTACTTTGCTCTAATATTTTGGCCAAATTTAGAAAACTGTATGTATTTTTTTACTGCATATTGCTAATATCGACGTTTTGCTAGGACGTCGATGATTGCTAATAAACTTACATACATCTATACATATACTTTAATCTATTTTAAGCGGTAGACAGTGATAAGAAAAAGAAGAGCTGAAGATCAAGCTCTGTGGCGTGTCTTAGGAGAAGTCTACGTCCAGCCGTGGACTGACGCCGGCTGAACGCAGAGCGGTGGGCAGTGATTAGAAAAGAGCTGAAGATCGAGCTCAGTAGCGTGTCTTGGGAGATGCCTATGTGCAGCAGTAGACTTATACAGGCTGATAATAATGCAATCTACTTAAATCAGATATTATCTTATAATAGATATTATCTTATAATTATTTACGTAGTAACTATTATATAATCTGTGCTCATCAGTACATATACATCGATGTCTGTGCTATTTTCTTTTCTGTGACTGAGCATCATGCCGAAACTCGGCGAACAAACTTGCGACATGACTTGTTCTGTGTGCTATCATCCCAAAATTATAAAATTTGTGGGTTCGTTCATGATGAACTTCAAAGCTAAAACTAGCTTTGACATTGGACTTATATGAAAGTATAACATGGAATAGAATATGGAATAATTTCTATTATCGTCACCACCGGTTTTGAATCAATCATTGTAGGTATACGCGGGTAAAACCGCGATGTTCAACTATGTAATAATGCTTACCGTAGATGTAGTATGTAAACCTTACCGTAGAATATACCTATTTATTTTGTGGTACTAATGTCTAATAGTCAAACGCAGGTATACCACCACAGAATAAATAATAGTAGGTGCTACAATTAGTACAAGTAGTACCTACCTACCTCTATAGTTATCTACCTTAGTATGTAAGTGAAGGTGTACATATTACCTGCGCAATTAGCTAAGTACGAAGTCGGATTTGAAACCACCGTAGGGCTGTCCCTCGAGGGATTCCGCGAAACTGTAGGAATTACGGTGGCCGGGCCTGCGCGGCAGCCGTCACCGACACCGGAGCGTGCTAAGTCCGCAGCGCGCCATCGCCGCCACGGGCCCGCCAGTCCACCGGCGACTTCCCACAGCGACGGTCACGTCTGTACTCGTCAACCCTAATCGCGCTTCTCTAATATCTAAACTCGACGAATCGACCAGTGCAATAAAATAACTGAACCTTCTCAGTGAGTGAACATAGTGAACTTTACTCTACCACTTAACATTGCCGACGAACCACTTCAAACAGGTAAGAAAACATTTAAGATTATCAAATCACATTTAATTAGTAAAAGAAAACGAGTGAGCTTTTTCATAAATGGCAATCCTTTGTTCTTGGTTAACCATTTTAAGGATATTAAAATTATTAGAGAATTTGTATATGAAAAAAAATCGTTATAGGTCCTATTTTGCTGGTGTTGCTTTCTGTTTTCTGTCACGCAATGTTTTATTCGGCGGCATTTTTACAGCATACCTTCAAATTAAAATAGCAATAGGAATTGCTTTAAAGAATATGATGATGCCTCTTATGTATAAAAAAACCATTCAAACTTTAATTGATGATAAGTAATAGTTTTCCATAAATTATTCAGAGGCATGTCAAGATAAAAAAGCTCATCCATCACTGTGGCAACATTTGAATTGTACAATTAAGGTATCATTAATATCTATGAAAGACTGGCATCAGCTCAGCCCACAATGTCGTTGGAGGAAACCTGCGTTAAAATTCTGCTTCTGCTTGTTGGAAGAGGACCCCCTAACACGTTTCTTCAAACCGGTTCAATCGGATACATTGGATACATGGCTTATGCAATCGTCTCTGACTAATCGACGGATCAGGCCCAATATTCCAATAGAGAGCCGTATTTGAAGACATACAGTAAAGCTTACATTTTAATAAACTTCGGTTTGAAGGTAAGGTTTTTAAAACGGCAAATGACGTAAGCATGGACACTGGTATAATTAAATTTACAAATGGGGCTAAATTGCACGGCTTAAGATTTTTATTCGTGATATCATGAATATCATCGTATGAAGAATATTTAAATAATATCGTTTAAAAACTAAAAAACAACCGACTTCAATGCCGCACTATTCATTTTCAGTACCAATTTTAAGATGTTTATCTCAATATCTCTGGAGATACTTATCATACCTCGATAAAATTACCATGGTACCACACTTGGGATATCTCCTTTCGAACAAAAAAAGAATAATCGAAATCGGTTCATAAACGACGAAGTTATCCGCGAACAAACATAAAATATATATATATATATATATATATATATATATATATATATATATATATATATATATATATATATATATATATATATATATATATATATATACGGTCGAATTGAGAAACCTCCTCCTTTTTTTGAAGTCGGTTAAAAATGATAAAAGTTCTTGTGATTAAACTAGACTCGGAACTGTTTCTTTAGCTCTCTGGATCCAAAAACAACCCTGTTCAAAAACCGAATTTCTAATTTTGAAGTTGGTTTACGATGGTCTTGTTGAAAAAGAACCAGCAGTAGTTGAAAATTGATTAGCAAATTGGAAAATGAAAACGAAACATCAATAATTGATTACACTATAAATTACTATGATCATAATAGACAACATTACATACGAACACTTCAAGTTTAGTAAAGGCTTGAAGAAGTAATATTTAATAGTTTCAATATTCATTAAGAATTATATTTCACTGTTCAGATCTTCGAGCATTTGTTCGAAGGTTCAGATAGACTTACGAAAATTATAGAGGGACATACAATCCAAAATGGCTGAGACACGAAGCCAAGTAGGTAATTTACATTGCACTAATTCGACTGTTTTTTTTTAATTCCGTAATCTATTATCCGATTTGGAAAATAGTTGGTACTTTTGTTTGAGATATTGTGCTTCCCGTTTATTCCCGTTGTAATTTCATCTAAATTTGACGAGTATCCTCAGAGATTTGGAGATAAACACCTCAAAATTGAATTTTTACTCCCTTTTTATACTATTTTTTTACTATAACTAATGCCGCGGCTAAGTCATGTTCTACTGAACACTACTGACTTATTTAGTTGCGGCATTTGAAGTCGGTTGTTTTCGTTTCATAAACTACCAGATATTTCGGCATCTAAGGCGATTAATTTATGTTTAGAATAAACGGGCAAATGAATAGCATCCTAAACAAAATTATAAAAAGTCCGAGCACTGCAGACCTTGATCTTGATGTTACTAATGCTGATGACGAACGAGAGTACACCACTTTAATGTACTGTGGTACGACCGTACTCTCGTCATTATGCCTAAATTTAGAATGTAAGTACGAGTAGATACCTACGTTTGTAGTACTACAAAAAACAGAGTTTGAGTAGGTAAATGAGCACAGAGCAAGAAGTCTTGACATTTTTAAGACTATTATTGTTCATATGGGAAACACATAGGTACTTTTTATTACTTATCTTGAAATGCTCTGAACTCATAAGCAGCGAATAGGTACGATAAAACAAGACAAAATTATCTACTTACTTTTTTTTTAAATATCTTATAGGCTAGCATTTGACCACTATCTCACCTGTTAAAATGACAAGACAAGCCCCATAGAGTTTCTTGGTGTTTCTTCTCTGATGGGAGTATTTCCGAAACACCGGTAGATTCAACAGCCATTCAGTTTTCCCCTTTTGTCCGCAGATTTTCTTTCTAGGCTTGCCATTTTTATTTTTATTTAAACAATATTATGCAGCTGACAGACGGACTATCAGTTCCATTTGGATCATGATATGTACTGTGATCGGTATGCGTTTCTCTATGTTGTGTTTCACTATTTCACTTTTTTATTTTTTTTATATAAAAATTGTCTGAAGTACTGAAACACACAGTTACATGTATGGTTGGTTTTAACCTACTTTAATTTTTTTTTAATATTCTGACGTAAACGATTGGATGACAGCTGAATGGTTCATTACTTTTTTTTTCTAATTCAAAGCGTTAAATTCTGCTTTTGCTATGTTTACTTGATAATTGGTTATGATTTATTTTATGATTTAT
Organism: Cabera pusaria; assembly: GCA_954871355.1. NCBI lineage: Eukaryota > Metazoa > Arthropoda > Insecta > Lepidoptera > Geometridae > Cabera > Cabera pusaria. Next base: position 22,848,180 of record OX940887.1, read on the forward strand.
GATTTTGACGTGTATATGTGCGTATATTTATACTGCCTACATACTGAATAAATGCTTTGATTCTTTGATCTTTGATTCTGTTGGTAAGTGATGATAAGGTCGAAGATGATAAGCACGCTATGCAAAGACATTAAAGCTTTGCCAATGTTGTCTTTGATGCTAGGCCTAGAATGGGAACTGGCTCTCAAGGATAGCTGCCGGAACACATTAGATGTTTGGCGACAGATTTTCTAACTTGAGGGTGGTAGCTGGCCAGGCGGATACTGTTAGATAGTGTCCTACCACCATGCGGGAGTTGTTGGTTTCTTGACGATGATTTGTACTTACTATGGCCTGTGCTATGGCTTACTAGTAATCTACTTCAGAACACTTTTCATGTGGGAAGTCACCTGTGACTGTGACACATTCGAAATGTCAATTGTAAATTTAAAATGACGATTATAAATATTACTACACCAATACTATGAAATTGATAATTATAGTTTTTTCGATCATTCGTATTATTCTACTAGCTAATTAATTCGTTTTGCATACTCCTTTAAAATAAAAAAAATAAGATAGTTTCTTTCATGCCCCGCGAGTCAGTTTCAGTAGCAGTTTGAGACGTTTATCGTCATATCTCTGAAGATACTTATCAGATCTCGATAAAATTATAATGGGACCACCTCGGAAATGTAACATACCGATTAAAAAAAGAATCATTCGAATTGGTTCACAATTGACGGAGTAATACATACAAACAACATATACAGACGAATTGAGAACCTCCTCCTTTTGGAAGTTGGTTGAAAATAAGGAGCGGACAAAAGACGCGCATGTTCTGGCGATATTAATGTTTGCAAATAAATTGTACTAAATGTAATAATATGAGGAAAAATTACAATCAAATCGAAATAAGAATCGGAAACATATGAAACATTAGTAGGTACTTACGAGTAGAACTTTTAGAAAAAGGTCTAAGGAAACAGTATTAATTAAAAGTAGTTTTTTTTTATTTCAAGCAAAAAATAATTTCAATTAATAAAAAAACCCTATTTTCTTTACGAATTTTATGCTCGCTGCCATGATAGCCCCGAATTAAAGTGATAAAGCGATAACGAGGTCATCAGTATTTAGCCAAAATATAAAAAATACGAAAACTGCACTTTTATTTGCTAATATTACATTTCGTTTTCGATTTTGATTATTTTTCGATTTTTTATAAAAAAAACTTATTAATTATTACTGGTTCCTCATCTCTATTAACATGCCACCATGTTAAGGAATAGAGTAGGTACCTACTGGTATATAGGTACCTAACTTCACAATGCAAAGGACCGATTTATGAACCGTCGTACGAACCTGTCATAGCCATTAGTGATTTCCTACGTGAAAATGCTAATAACATAGCTAAGTAATATAATAAGTAAATAGTAGGACTTCGGTACTAAACTTTAATGGGATAGTCAGTACCTACCTACCAGAATCTAAAAAGCCACTGTAAGGGTGAGGACATAAAGAGGCAGGTTTCCGGCGTAGACAAATCGGTACCGATCCGTACTGGTAGTATTATTATCTTTTCTATGGTACTGGTAAAATATTTTCACCTAAGTACTATTCATTATTCTGTGCCCTTAGGCGAAAATATGGCATCATTGGATGCCACATTATAATAAATTATTATAATAAATAACAAACAAAATCTAAATTCTAAAGCCGTTGTGTGGTCTGAATGGTCTCAAATTTTTCGATATACTCGTGGAACCGGCAGATATTATCATCTACATTCTACATGGAATTTGATGAAATGCGGCATTTACGGCAAAAAGCCGCAGCTGCATCTTGGATAACAATACAGATACTATCGCATCATGTTATGCCACAATAGTTGCATTTCATTGTGTCCAAATTCAAAAGCAAACAGCAGAGAATTGGGGGAAACGGGCTCGACATTTGCACATACATATACCTACACCATTTCTTAGATTTCGCATTCTCTGTAGCTTCTGCTTGATGTTCTTTCAGGGCAGTAAAATTTTTTATCGTTCTTGCGTCACACTCACAAATCACAATGTTCCTACTTCCTATATTGCTCCAGTTGCCAGTGTAAGGTTCTGACTATTATTCAGTATTCAAATAATAGTTCATATAATAATTATATACTAGCATATTCAAATTGACATTGAAATAAAACTAATCTACAATAATACGTTCGTGATCTTGATTTCGAACCAAAGTGACACCTAACAGAAACGCGTTTTATCATGTGCCTATTATGTAAAAAAATATCAGTAAGTAATTCACTTTAACCTAACCTAACCTAACCTAAACCATATCAATAAAGCTGTATTGCTGTATAGGATGTAAGGAAATGAAAAAATAATAATGCCAGTAATGAGAATAACAATACCTACAATTACTGTGATTCAGAATATTACTATAAATACGCACTAATAAAATTAAATACCAATTGAGTAGACGCAGAAGTACTTACTCTAATCTGTGGCTATGTCAAGTGACATGGCATTCATCGTAATATTCATAATATATCTACTTACTGGTACTTATATACCTACCTACTCGTAAGTAATAAGAGTAAACAAAGCAAAAGTATCAAATGTGACATGTGCTGAACCCTCGGTGGGTCAGCCATCGGCGCGACACCGACCAATTGGCGTCATAGTATTGATTACCACCCCGTTGCCAACGTCATATACCTACTATGCCAACATATTATCTAACTGAAATGAGCTTTTGTTCATTCAGAGGAAGCAATTTGAGGTCAATGTGCAAGGGATCGTTAAAGGGCAGTATCAAAACCAGACGGTGCACTAGGACTGGAGGAGGCGTCTAAATTGCCTCCGTTCGTGTCTCCGAGATGGCCATTTCCGCTGTGTCCTGCCACCCGCAGTTATGCATAACGTCTTCGCCAATTTACATCTTCCTCCGTCACTGTTAAAGTCCAAAACGGCAATAACACCATATAGATCGTATATAACATAAACATCAAGTGGCTCGTTCGATCAAATATGAATGATATGGAAATTGGAAATTGATTAACGAGATTAGGCTCAACCGTGCCGTAAAGAATTACGAAAACTTATGAGTTATGTGCAAGTTATGTGTCAATTAAGTAAGATTAAATTATAACTTCGGGTTAATGGTAAATTAATGTGGCTGTTCACTTGGAATTTATTGTTGGAGCGATATTAATTTCAGTTTAATAATGTCGAGGCGCCCTCGGGTTATGGAATTTAAAGGCGTATAAATCCGGGAACCCCGAGTACGGCTGGCCTACTTAAATGGTTGCAAGTGGGGACATTTTCGCGACGCAATAAGTAGGCGTGATGTCGGCCGGAATATTGCGTCAAATTTTAGGGCGGGAATACCACCCCAAGAAACATAATCAGCTAAATAGCCAAGACAAGGAAAGTTTTTGAACTCGTGCCGCGTTACAAGAAAAGTGTCTGTAGGGAATGCTGGAGTGGTAATTTACAACTTTTGAAATATAGTAGTTGTGGCCCGAATGAAGTCCCTAGAATTTCCTGATTATTTATTAATTTACAGTTAAAACAGTTTTAAACTTCAGAATAGATGAGCATAGTTAAAACTTGCATACTTAGAGCCATCAGAGGCTAGATTGTGAATTTGATCCTCGACCCATTTACTTACATGTAATTTTATACTTTACCTAAGGAGCTAAAGTGAAAATCAATATGAACAAAACATGCATAAATGTAAAGAAAAGAAACTGATAGAGTTGCATGACAATTGCAGACAATTCTATCGCAACAGTTTTCTTTCTTTTCTTGGCTAAATTCTTTAGCACCTGTCGCGACCACGATTCGCTTGGTAACATAGCTTCGCGACGTTCGAAAAGTAGACAAAGCGAACAGGGAAAAAATTTAAATTAGATAGCTTTCCGCGGGCCAACTCCTGTTTAACGGAAAGCCATTTCGCTGAGATGGAGATAGCATTTGCACAGGAAATGTTAGCTGTGTTAAAGAAATTAACTTAAATGCAATAAACTAATTGATCGTTAAATTGAAGCAGAAGGTAAGAGTCATAGATTAGATCGTAGGTGTTGGATTTCTAATCAACACCAATATTATAAATTCGAAAGTTAGTTTGTTTATTTATTTGCTTGGGACTTCTTCACGGTGAACGTTACATACTAAGACGTTAAATTGCAACAATTTGCCGTCTTCAGGTAAGGTCTTTGGTATTAAGTTCCTTAGAGCTCCAACTTGCTTAGTTGGAAGGCTATTACGGCACTCCTAATGAGACACGTAGGTCTAAATAGCCATGACTTCAACATTAGACAAAGTCTAGGTAAACGTTGTTCCGACTTTGTATCCAAACGACTGCAAAATGAGGTTACGTCCCTTGGGAGGGTAGACGTGGAAAGCTTTTTGTAATTTAACCTCGCAACATCCTTGTATCATAACATTGTGACACGAACACCTCATCGACGCTTCGAGTTGCCCTTTTCGACGTTAAAACGTGATACTTTGATACTTTTAACATGGTCGTAAACGGTTTTGTTCTCACCACTTCGAGTATTAACACAGACACAGTTGTCTGAAGATATTCGTTCGAAGTCAAGTAAGAAACTTCAAAGGAATATAAGTACTCGACGCAACAAACGAGACGAAACAATTCATATAGAATGCTTTGTTTACTTCCTTGATATAGAAGCACGTTTTCTGCAGCAATAAAATGATAACTGTCTAAATAATGTCCAGTGACACAATAATCAGCGAGGTCACGACGCTAACGAAGGGCTTTGGGTCTAGCCCGGTGGAAGTGGTTGATAAGGGGTCTGTAGGAAATCGAATAGATGGGGAAACGGTGTCACAGGTTCAGACAAATTTGTCTTCTACAAATGAGACTTTTAAGTAGTTTGTCATGATAAGAATGTATAAATATTGAACCATTTTAACCGCCGTGAAAAATGTTTTTATCTATGTTTCAGGCATTACTCCGTCATATATAGACGGATTTGTAAAACTATTTCATTGTCCGAAAGTAGTTTACTTATTCCGAAATGGTCTCATTTAAATTTCGTAAAGAACAGAGTATTTGTTACTGTAAATGGCCAGCGCAGCATTTTAAGTTGTTTTTTAGGTTTTTAAAGGATCTTAAATTATAACATCATACAACTAATGTAATTGTTATTCCCCAAGGTGTGCAAGGTGTAAGATGTACAAGCTGCTTTGTAAATAATTATGCTATTGGCAAATTTATGATGTGAATTCAACGAATACAATGTGCTATTACATCATCTACGCGAAGACCTCTCGTTTATAACCGTGTAGCACTAGGTATGAAAGAGATTTGGCGAAGGTGAGCGCGAGGGTGAGCGACTTCCGACCGATTTCCGCAGCAAAATGTCCGACTTCCGAAGGTGTGAGTCCAGATACTGGCAAAAAGTGGAGATAGGGAGGCGATTCTCGTATTCGTATGCAGGCCGCACGGTGCGACGTCGGACGGCGATCGATACGCGCCCGCGCGACGCCACCCTCCCTCACAACTCGCGAGTACAAGTGCGAGGTACAAGTCTGCCATAACAAATACACTTACTTGCTCGACTTTATTAAATTCCTTGAGAGACATACCTTCTTACCAGTTTGCAACGCTGTGCTTCAAACTTTTTTAACAATTTTCAGAGTGTATTCTCGACTTACTCGCACTTCTTAACCGAGTAAAGTCTAATGCGTATTTCGATTGTCGATTGTTCTAAAGTTAATGAAGTTTTCTTTGTCTTCTTGTTTTCAATATTTTCTACATTTTGCAATACAGTAAATACATCTGCAAATGCTGCAATTGCTTTGAACTGACTAAACGTAAAACTCCGTCCTAGACTTTTCATTTGTGTACTCATGATTTTGTAAGACAGAAACCTTAAGGGTAAAATTACACTTACTCACCAGCTTAGATTACTTCAACATTCGACGTACAGAGATTTGTAAATCTACATTGTAATCTATCTTTACACGTTGTGCCTTGCTGGTAAGGGGGTGTTATTACTCAGCTATTAAGCCGCCCAGGTCGCTAGCCTAAGTGGTATCTAGAAAAGCACCATTCAATTAGAATGAGGAAATATTCTGCAGATAAATATACCTTGAACCTGTATTTATTTAATGTAGTAATACTTACTTAAGAATTATATCTTTACTAGTTACAACGCTATCGCGCAAGCTGCTCGATAACAGTAATACGCTCATGAATTTATTTTAAACTGACAAGTAGTACCTTATTTGCAATTATAATAGAGGATCAACGCAGCGTAATTTCGCGAACGGAGCGTGTTCAAGATAAGGTGATGACATCATCGACGGCGTCGACCAAGGGAGACAATAAAAAAGTGTTTGTAGTGTCAGAGACGCGAAGTCCGGCCAACCAGAGAGCTCGAAGTGTCGGCCGGTGACCGCGTGGCCGTGATCTTGGCGGAACCAGCGCGATGACGACCTTAGGTGACCGTGCCACATGTATCTCGCCCAAAAGACCCAGTAATAACAGCTTTATTTATCATATAAAAAGATTTAAGTGTCTGTGCGACCTGTCTTCTACCGTAGGTGTATTGACAGACCTGTCCGTGTCAGCCTATTATGCAATGGAACCTTAACCTTCATCGCATGGGCTCGCAATCTTGATTTATTCATCGCTGTTTATGGTTAAACGAGTTATAATAATTAATCGAGTAGTAAAAAGCGTGGGACTTCATTGCCATGGGCCTCGTAATATTATGTCATAGTTGTTATTCTGTATTGGTTTGTAGGCTGTACGCTATGATACGCGTAACAAAATAAGTTTATATGTATTGAAGTTCTCAGGGCGAAAGCATTCGTGTATTCCCTCTTCCGTATAAAGTAAACTATCTGTTATCTAATAGCTTAATGCACTTCCAATGGCTGTCTGACAGACAGGCGAGGGGAATCCTGGGGGAGTTTCCGTTACCTTCGTTAATTATATATTGTTTTGTGCTTCATTTATAACTTTTAAACATCTACAATGTTCACCACTCTGTAAAGATTAAACCATGAGATAAATGTTCGTTTAGGAAAAATATTGTGGCCTAATTTGAATAATATGTTAATCGTCTCCTGCGTGGGTTTACCACCCAATATGGTCATGATAATGCAGGAATGACTTTCTATTGTGATCTATTTATGAGCAATAGAGTCTTCGCGTTGATCTCGCTCTAGATAATGGACTTGTACTGTGATTATCATAATTGAAACATTATTTTTGTAACCAGACTACGAGATAGACGCTATTTGAATTAATAGAGGAGTTGGCGATAAACTATGTGAAGTTTATGTTGTTGTAATAATAAAATTTGTAAACAAATAACAATTGGATTAGTAGATGTGTAAAAGTTACAAAGATTTTTTAATTTAACAACGTTTACGTTGTTAAATTTAAATATTTAATAACGTAAGACTGTAGCGGTAGCAAATATTTCAGAGTAGGTACATTTTCTTGATTGTCCCATCATCATTATGAATTTATGTCGATGGAGACAGACTGAATCAATGAATTTCAATCAATGGATGCGCAGACCGCAATCTCTATACTCATAACAATAAGCTTGATATTGCATAAACATTGCTAGATTGGTTGTGTTTTGTGCTCGGACGTTTGTCATTTTAGGTAGTGTCCACCCGCATGCTCCGTGGCTTTCTGATTATGTACCTCTGTACATCACCAATTTGTCTCTGTTGAATGTGTATTTGCAAATTGCTGCGAAGGGAAAACGGCAGGGGTCCAATAGCTTGTGTCATCGCTTCATACAAAGAGTCATCGCCAGATTTATTTCGAAAAAGTACATTAGGACGTTTTGCTCTTCAGCTTATTTTGCAGCTGCAGCTTAATGAAACACAATACATATTACACTATTTTACTATTATACACATTATATACAATATTTTACTCAAGTGTTTGTGAAATCTTCTTTATAGCCGCTCTCGACGAATTTTCTCCCTGATTGCTTATATCAACTGCCTGCGAGATTCTCATCAACTTTTTATAGTAAAATGTAATTCCTCGGGTTCATAAACTAGCACCGTTTTGTGCCGAGCATGTCTCGTGCTCACGTATACCTGGATGCGTTCTTTAATACTTGTTTTTTTTACCCATCCCGGCTATTGCTCCCTATTTCGGACGACCCTTTGGCCAACAATAATTAGAGTGAGGGGAACGATGCAGCTGCTCTTTTTACTTTTGAACCAAATTCTTGTTACGGTATAAGGAAGAAGTCACTGGGTTGCAAAACACGGCCAATATTGTTTCTTTGATAGCAAAAATATTACCACGCACCTCAAATTTTCCTACTCGAGACACTTATAGGGGAGAGTAAAGTTAATGTACCGCGAAAGGCAATAAGATTGCAACGATAACGTTTAAAATTCGCATATCATCAAAAATAAGAGTGTCTGAAGAAGTGAACAAGTTTTTAAAGACTCCTTTTAAAAATAATGTTGCCTCACAACTTTGTTGAAACTCGATAATCTACTGGAGTAGGTAAAGTATCTACTGACGAGCCGAACATACATTCTAAGCTGGAAAGTTGATCCAGACGTTTAGTGGCGGCGCAAAAAGCCGTCGAGACTCGAGGCTCATCTGCTACTAAACACGATGACGCAATGAGAAAAGCAATGCGGTCCGGGTCTTGTAAGTGTTCAACTTTTTCCGAGGCGCCAGACTAAGACGACGCGACGCGACATTACAAAGTTTCTACACACGAATACGGGTAATTACTCTCTTACAACAAACCGGCATGTCATGCGACACACCATACTTGTAGAAGAAATCGTGATCAAACCTCAGAAGTAAATTTTTTGCTGCGGTACAGAAACGTGACGTTTTACTTGGTCCTTCCATTTTCTGTTAAATTCTATAGAGGTGGGTTGAGTTCATGGCCATCGAACAATCGATGAATTCGCGAGCGAGCGAGGTATAGTGAGCTACGGTGGCTGGGGAGGCTGGGACTCGAGCTGGCAACCTTGACCAAACATTGATTTTTAAAATAACCGAGTATATATTTTGAATCGATTTACCCTTGTCTCGGACTGGGGCCAGTGTTAAAATAGATTTACTAACATTTGATTCAATAAAAATAGTTCGAGGAAACCTTTGATAAAGCAATACAACAGCCAGACAGTTTATGTAGACGCAGCGGGGGACAATAGAATGAACTTAAGCGGATGGAAGAGCCGAACATAGAGAAATGGGACTAAATTAATCTCTTCCGCAGAGTGTTAGCTTAATAGGGACTACAGGCCTGCGGGAAATTGCATTCAACAGAAAAACAGCTGCTACTCTGAGCTTTAACTAGTGATATAAGAAGCATTTTCATGTTTTAGAAGTAATTTTTTGTATCCCAGACAATAATATGAACAATATGGTGATGCTAGATGATAACATACTGTGATAACATATAGTAAATCCACAACATTTAATAGTCTTTCGTTATATTTTTGACTTTCACATTATTTAGTCATATTTGCCAGAAAATGCTCTTGAAATAAACCTAATAACGAAACTGGTGGGGTGAAGAGAGGTGTTATTAAGCTGTCCCGGCGTTAAGCAAGCGGTGAAATTAATTACTTACATTGAGCCAACAAGCGGTTATCGCGGTCAACGAGAGCAGGGAAATCAAACGAGCACGCACCAATGCTTGGTTTTCTTAATGTTTCGTCTCGAGGCTACAATCTGTCTAGTATCAGACGAGGCTATTAAAATTAAGATGCTTCAGTGGTGGCGACAACGTTCGCAAATCTTAATTGACAGACGTACTTAACTACCTAGGTAAGTCTATGCAAATAACCTATGTAGACACATTAGCTTTAAAACGCGAAAAGTTACGGATAAAGCAGAAGCAGAAATGACAGAAAGAGGAAATGAAAGTGAAGTCAGACGGGAAGACGAAACAACGTAATTAATTAGTAGAAAATACTTTTGATTCTTCAGTTTCGTATTGGGTTAATTAGTCCGTCGGTTTTACTCCTTACCTATATAGGGCCTGTGGATGTTAAGGAAGTTTCTAATTAGCATTCTTCGCATGATCGAAGGGGACAGGTGTGCGGCTAGTACAATGTCGTAGAGTGGCGAGTTTCCGGCGCGTGCGCAACCACGTGCTCTTCAGTGTCCTTCTCCATATAAATAAACTGTTATGGCTCATTTAGTATCCCATTACATCGAAAGGAAATGTTTACAAAGTGTAACGGCCCAACCTACGCTAGAAAGGATAGAAAGTTTAATGAGTTCATTTATGAATTCGATTCATTACTTTCTTTGAATAGATTGCGTTGGCTCGTCGTTGCTAAAAGTGATTGCTAAGATTTTAAAGCACTATTTTTAGTGGAAAAGTTCAAAACTCTTTACATTCTCTTATAGTTTGTAGATGAATCAATCAGGGCGAAAAGGCTTTCAATGTTGAAGCTTCGGCATTCCTCAATTTTTATCGGACACCTACATTAGCTTTATGGTACGTATCTGATTCATAGTCAATGATCGAATAGCTCGTAAATTGTGTCCACAATGGAACCCGCACCACGTAATCCGGCTCTTACCGGTCATAATTTAATATCCGCCCGAAAATAATCCCATTTCCTCACTTCACACACTAATGTCATCCAATGTCGTTGACAAAGAGGTAAAGTATAAATTGTAGCAAATCAATCAAAATATTAACAGTAACTACAAAAGACTTCGTCAAAACATCATTAATAGTAGATTGTCACTAAGGCGCAACACAGTAATTTTCTTTAAGGCCGCTATTTTGAATCGGAGCGAAGAATCGTAGAATAGAATTCCGAGCGCAGCGAGGGATTCTTACGTAAGAATTAAAATATGCCGGCTGAGGCAAAAAAATATTGCAGATGAGTCGCACAGGTCGCACTCGATGAGTTGAGTTGCACTTTCATCCCCCTCTATAAAAAAAGGAATGGATGAAAAGCTCTTAAAAATAAAACCGGCTACGTCGAGTTGAACTCGCCCACCGAGGCTTCCGTCCAACCAATTAAGCTAGACCTCTAAATTGTATGAGCGCTCATATAACTCAGAGGTCTACATTAATTGGCGCAAACTATGTATGTATGGGGACACCCTTTAATTTTCAACTTTTTTATTTTTTTTTAATTTTTCCTTAATTTGTGCTGTAAGACCTTGCTTCTTGCCAAATTTCACGATTCTACGTCAACGGTAAGTACCCTATAGGTTTTCGACCCAAAACCTATAGGAAACTTTCGGTTTAAGTACCTAGAATTGCCAATTTTGGTTATAAGCAAGGTCTTACAGCACAAGCAAAGGAAAAATTCCGAAAAATAAAAAAAGTTGAAAATTAAGGTACATTTTGGTACTAACAAGTTTTCCCGAAAAAATTTGCCCATATCTTTTTATTGTGTTGACTCAAGACCTTGATTTTTATACACCCAATAGGAACTATAGACTTCAGTATCAGGTATAAATTTCACTTTTCAGTTCACCCAATCTTGAGAAAATCAGTGGTGACACACGGACAGACAGACGGATAGACAGACGGACAGACAGACGGACAGACAGACAGACAGACGGACAAGAAAGTGATATTATAAGGGTTCCTTTTTTTACCTTTTGAGGTACGGAACTCTAAAAAGTAATTCAAGAGTATTATAAAAGAGACATACTGACATTAAAAATAACACAATAAACCAATAAATACATCCAGCTATTAATACTTTAATAAACTGCCTGAAATAATTTCTTTAATTTAATAACTAAATCAACCGACTTCCTTACCGCGCGAGCCAGTTTTAGTAGCAAGTTTGAGACATTTATCATCATATATCTCTAAAGATACTTATCAGATCTCGATAAAATTTTAATGGGACCCCGGACCACTTTAGGTATACCCTGCCTGAACAAAAAGAATAATTCAAATCGGTTCACAATTGGCGGAGTAATAGCATACATACAAAAAAAAAGATACAGACGAATTGAGAACATCCTCCATTTTGGAAGTCTGTAGAAAATATATTTGTTTATGAATGTTTTGACATTGCAAATGAACAAAGTGACTCCAATCCCATTGAGGTGAATGAAAGGCAATTTGACGTACACCTACTTACAATACGTGCACCTAAGAATAACCTGTTTATCGGGGAAACAAAACTGATCAATTAGTATTTTGAAAATATAAAACACCTTTACAACGGAGACTCCTGTAGCAGCTGAAGTTTTTTGATTAATGGATGTGTGTAGGTACACTAGTTACCCAACGAACGAACCTTGACGTCCCTATGATCGATCACGTGACGATTGTCCAAGTGATCCATGAGCTAATGTCCTTTCCTCCAATAAGCATATCGAAAACCCTAGCACAGTTGCTATGGAAAATACCAACTGTCAAGCCAGAATTCGTTCCAGAAATACAGTTTCGCAATCGTCCATAAAGTAACTTGAATTCGCAATGCGTGAAGACAACCAGACCAGAAACAAACATGTCGATGTTATATCGATGTTGAACTCATTAATAAACATATTCATGTTCTACAAAATGTAATATTTGACGGCTGTTTTAACGCACTGCCTACGAATCAGTTTGATTGAGTATTCATAGATATTGGTCATAGCATGATTGATGTTTGGTATGTATCAAGCAAATCAAAAAGAAATTCCAATGGTACAAATATAAATGCAAATTTTGATGGCTGTGTAAAGAAGCCGCGGATTGATAAAACAAGGTTGCCGCCTTCATTCCACGGCTTCTTCATTCCAAGGACGTCAGCCGTTTTCTCGTCCAAGGTTGAACAAAGGTTTCACCCGGGGCGGGGGTCGTCCTTGGCTTTCAGGAGAATTTTCCCAGCCCGTCTCCTGGCTATATTTAGACGAGTTTAATTAAAACAAAAATAACTTGTCCATAAAGACAACGTAATGTTCGGCATGAATCTTGATAATAAAATGAAACCCTTCGTTAATTTTGAACATAGCCTCGAATTAGCGTGTCAAATAAACACATGCAAAAATGAATGATTAAAATTCACGAAGCAACGGCAATACACTGTGACGTGATTTTATTTCCGGTAAAACTACCCATCCCTTTTTGAGGAAACATCGTCCACAAACGGTAGCAGCATTAAATTACATTTTCTAACAAACGAGCCTTCATTTGAAAATTCATGGTTAATACATTTAACAAAAACGATACTGGATGAGTATAAAAATCAATTTGTTTTGGCAGCGAACGTACATGTTTGTAAACGAGCGCCGACAGTTAGCAGAAGTTGAGCAAACACACAATTCATTTAGCGCCAGTAATGTGAACGCATTAAAACTTCTCGCTACGGTATAATCGTGGTCTCGTTCTGTCATTTGACATATCAAGGTTAATCGGATTGAATTTAAATGCGTATTTACATTTTATTGGAGTACTGAGTTAAGTCAAGCCGTGCTGCGAATCAACAGTGCACATTCTGGGAATAATGCGGTAAGAGTAACACCATTACGTACAACAATGGTGCAACACTAAACGCAAAACAAGAACCTGAGAACCCTCCATTAATATGCACAAAGGAATATAACTGGCGGAGTATTCAGGCGGACAATGCGCTGGTAACGGGACCGGGTACTAATTATTGTGGACCGAGAGCCAGCTCTTCCGTTAACCCGCTGCGTCATCATCAAGCTCGGCATTCTGACAGGAACGGCATACTCGACTCATTTTAAAATCTATCATAGATAAGAGAATAGAACGTTAAGATTCAAATGTAAAACTAGAAATAACTATCTCAAATCGAGCCACGTACTTACGTACACCGTACCATACAAGACCAAAAAAATTCTCGAAATTTTCTGCTAAAAGCTTTTGTTATTCAACAATATCCTCAAGACGGCGAACACCAAACTAAACGGTACAAGATTTTGAATTCACCCTGTCACGCGGAGACTCAATTGTGTCGTGTCTTTGACGAAATAAAAGCATTTTATTGTGCTTGGAAATTGTAAAGAAAATTCAGAGTACCATTCCAAAATTTTAACTTCAATAACCACAATTCACAATGTGCGATTATTCTAGATGGATTTTAATGGAGGATAAACGTGATACCACTACTAAGGATATTTATTTATTGCAGTTTCTAGTCACGAGCATGAACACAACACGTATTATTTTATAAATGATCTTTGGTCGTACGATCGATGCAGTATTTGATAAAATCTATAGAAATAGCAACCTGTAGGTTAACAACGTTTGCTTTGATAACATCGCTGTTGTTATGAGCCTAATAAGCTTGACAAAAGAATATACTAAAATAAAATATTCTCTTGTTGAAATTCTACTTACTATGCAAAGGATTTGTCAAGCTGAAGACGTACGTGCTTTATGTTTGTTGTTCAATTACACACATTACTTAGGCTAACTTTGCGAAATTGTCTCACCGAGTAGCATACTAATTAGCGGTCACACCAGTGCAATAAAAAGTTATTTCGATCCTAATTTTTTCAAGCAAAACATTTACTGAATCACAACTTAGATCATTCACGGCTTCATAAAAGGTATTCAATCAAAATATATTTATAGGTTACTAGTTTGGCGAGCAATTAAGGCGTGTTAAATTACGGCAATTGGTTTCCTAAATCAATCCGGTGGTAAAATTGCTTGACGTGAATATTGCTATTATCAGCTATGATTTAGTAATATAGTTTTTTAGGAAGTAAGTTATTTTGCTATAGAAAAATCTAAGAGCTGAAGAACTAAAGTTCTGAAATATCACTCGCTGAATATTACTATCGGAATTGCTCCGACCAGTTTCCGACCGTAACAGACAGTTACGTGCTTATTGCGCGAGAAGCTTGTGGTAGACGTGGCTCCCAGAAGAAGGACGTCAAATATGTCCGAAACGTTGGAGTAATTCCGATCGTAAAAACCGTGAGTTATGTGTGCTTCTCGCGAAATGTTCAATAATCTCAAATCAATATGTTTTTGAAAGTCAAAACACCTATGCAGACCTAATATAGCTAGTTGACGTGAGTTGTTAAAGATCGCACAAGCTTAATTTAATCAGTTCAGTAATGAACCCAACACAGAACCGATAATAAAACTACGTAGTAATGGAATAAACCTATGTGTAAAATGAATTTACAATATAAATAAACATATCCAACATAAGTAATCAGTAACATCAGTCTCCCGAAGATATTTACATTTCAATAAAGGAGCTTACCCATATATTACTAACGTATTACCATAAAAAGTGCTCAGACACTCGACAATGTTGTCCAAATCAATGCTTAAGAACTTGAGCTAATGTAAACACACCGTGATTGTTTCATAACACGTTTTTCGACAGGTGCTTAGAAAACCGAGTCATTGCATTGTTTGTAAAGATGGTGGGAAAATAAAAGGTTTAAAAATATTAAATGGAAAATGTTGAAAGAAGCGCAGCAATTAATGATTACAAAACTTATTGCTACATGTTTATGATAATACAATACAAACATAAGTGAGTGAGAATACAATCGATGAGCTGATTATGTAGCAAGAAGACTTACGAAATCAAAAATATTTTGCAATTTGATAAATTGATAAAAATAAAACTTCATTTTAAAATGAATTTACAAGTAGAGAAACGAAGAATCCAAGCTCTAAGAGTAATAATTGCAATGCGACATCTTCACAGGAGACATGTTGAACAAGCACTTGGCGAACTTGTACACGCCACCACACGTACGAAGCATCACTTGAGAGTTGAGAGTTCTCGAGTAACAGAGTGCAGTAAACTTTACCTTTGTTGTCACACAGACCATCTCAACATGAAACTTGCCTTCATAATTAATCTGAAAGTATATGACTGTACTTTCAGTTTTGTAAACACTAAAAATATACGTAAGTACAAAAACTGGCGTGTTGATTAAAGAGGTCAAGCTTTTTCTAATAATAGCTCCAGAGCATGTCAATTATGTTATGAGTAAAGGGAACGGAACAAATGTCAGGAAAGGAGAAATGATTTATTTGTTAGCTTTGATCGTAAAAAGGCACCACTTGAAGTTCGAGAGGCCAACCGCACGCAGACTGCCGTCCCGTGCAATAAACTCGACAATTTTATTGTTATTGCTAGTTATAATAAAGCTCGTTATTATTACGTCAGTATCCATACGGTCGACTTCAGATACGTTCCGATTTTTAGGGTTCCGTAACTCAAAAGAAAAAAAAACATGTAGGATCATTTTGTTGTCCGTCTGTCTGTCTGTCCGTCTGTCAAAACTCTTTTTTCTCAGGAACGCGTAGAGATATCAAGTTAAAATTTATATCAAATGCTCAGGTCTACGGTATCTTACATCTAAAAAAATTAATCTTGTAGTTAAGTTAACGCGACCAAAAGATATGACCGTTTATGTCGCATATTTTCGCATATTTTGCAATTTTACGTGTAAATCAACACCTATAGGATACTTCCCGTTGACCTAGAATCATGAAATTTGGTAAGAAGCAAGGTCTTGAAGCACTTTTTCACATTTGTGCGTATCCACCTAAAGGAATAATTTCCTGTGCACTTTTATTGAATTGGCATCTCGCTTCTGTCTATGTTGACATTGTTGACCAATGACAAGAAGGGACAAAGCCAAAAATTATGTTTTGTTTTTGGTTTTGGCTCTTCTGATTGGTAAGAAATTTTTTCTTTGGTTTTGGCTCTTCTGATTGGTTAGAAAAATAATCGACACTTGCAACCGAAAATGTTTTGAAACTGTATACGCACAACTGTACGCGATGGTACCTAGCTAATTATAAAATAACAAACTTATTATTTGCGGTCGATGCATTCGCAGTGTCTAGGCATCGGTCTAGGGATCGAACTGCAAAGTTAAGTACAAAGTGTTTGTACGAAAGCCTCGGTGCGCCAGTACAACTAGCACTTGACCGGATTTTTACTTTTCACGATTTCATATGAATGAAGGAATCTGATACTTTCGTAGAAGTTAACGAGCTGAATTAAGATAATATTTCGAGAAAACTTAGTCTAGCAGAACTATCCAAGCTTACATATGTTTCGCGAATTTAATACTGCAATCTGAAATGCAAGATTGAGGTATTTCATTTCAACATATCGTATAACACTGCACTTGAAGTGTGACTTCCGTTAGACCATGCTCTAACGGTCATACATCTCCTGTTATTTGATATATGCCTTTGCTGAGGATAGGGAAGAGGCAGAAATGTTTAGAACCATTTTCTAACGTCTGATCAATGATGTTTCGGCGAAGCAGCTGATGCAACACAACACCAAGCAAAAATAAAAAAGTAAAAAATAAACACCAAAAAAAATGTCTATGATCCCTGCATCTTATGCTATGATTATTGAACGTAATGTTTGGAATTTTTAAATTGAAGCAATTACTTTACTAAGTGGAACTTAAAGTTATGCAACCTCAAGAATTGTAAACAAACATGCATGAATCAGTTATATAATATAAGTACCGTAAATGAGAGTGGAAATAAAGCCGACCTTGTTTCGTATTAATTCTATGAAAAAAAATCTTAGAATTATGTGATGTGGTTAATAATATTTAATAAGTTAATTGAATTAAATTTTTCCTCAGTAACAAGGATTTACATATATGTAAGGATTATTAAGAATCGGATTATTGGAATTACTCGGTAAAGATATTTTAATATTTTCAATAAACCTATGAATACTTGCAGTCTTACCTATGATTAGCATTTAAAGCTTAATAGGCAAAAGCAACAATAGGTAGGTCGTTCGATAGCAGTTCTTTACGGTATCGATAACTATTATACAGTTATAGCTATAACATTATTCATAATAGCTGTTATCGATATACTGCAATGCAGAAAATATCGATATCGATCAAAATCGAAACAAGAAACAATGAAAGAATGTAATAAATATTTCCGATTCTGAGATTGCTCCGCGCGTTCAATTTAAAAACTGATTTTCCAAAATAGGATTTACTGGTTGCAGTCGTTTGTCAACAGCGGAAACACAAGCAAAAAGCCAAAGCAAACAGGTCGCCCGCATAATTGACGTGTTCTCTCTTTCACGAGAATTTTCTACATGCTCTTATTGGAAACTGGATGAAGGCCGGGCCGCAACTACCAGCCTTCAAACGAGAACTGGGTCAAGTTTACACAGTGCAGCTTTGTATCTCACAGAATCATTGTGAACTATTAATTAAATAGACGCACGGATGAGTAGTTAAACTAAATAACAGCAATCTATTCAAAGATGAACACAATCATAACGATCTACACATGTAATGTTCCCATAGACGAGGAATTGTATCCATTCCCATTTTATTTAATCTGCTACATACGTCAAAGTTCAGGTCGTAGCACTCCGGTAAATTACTATAGGGCTCTCAACTCGGTCTATTCTATCCATTGATTGCTACAACGCAGTTAATAGCTCTCACTACGTGGAATGCAGGGCGGAATGCTCTCGAAACCGTCCCCTGTTATTGCTTTCATTATTAAATATTCAAAACCATGCGCTCCATTATAACTTGATGCATTATCAACGAATCAATTATACTTAAAATTTAGAGAATCGCTCAAATTTAAAGTGAGAAAAATAACAATGTGACGCTAGCGAGACGTTGAGGCTTGTTAGGAATTTTATCATCAGTACGTGACTTAGGGTTGATAGTGAGCTCATTCGTGTCTTATGGCGTCTTTTAATAAAAAGGGGTTCATAATATTTGTGCAAGTGAGTGGTGAAATGTCGATGGCGGTGTGACCGATGACTCAGAGATGCGATTGCGAGCATTGACCTGCCCCTACGACTTCGTAATATTTGCCGTTCATATTGTACTCGACCCGATACATACTTTTTTCAAAAGCTGTCATATGTTAAAATTAAGTCGGTGGATTCTTTTCAATATCCTCCACCAACAGATGACTCGATGCTGAAAAAGTAGTAGGATAATCAAAATCCAGTTGAATCATTAATTCATTCATCTTAATTCTCAATATGAGTTAACTGAGTCACCCAACGATTGTGAAATGACGTCACCAGGTTGTGAGTAACTAGTATTACTCTCATGAAGGCTGTATCAGAGTTGAAAGAATGTTTGCGATTTGCGAATGAGTCATCGTTCCCTGCAAATGAAATGCAAGCAAATGCACGAGGTACCTATAGCACGCATGCGGTGATGTGGCTTAATCCCCTGGTACGGACCACTAACAGCATTTCATATGCAAACGACAAACTCTGCTCTCAGTTCTTTGTTTGCTCAGCGTAAAAGTTTTTCACTGGGGGAGCTCGAACTTAGTCCATTGGTTGTAACTTGAAGCGGGATAAAATGCCAATGTGCTTTTGTGGTAAAAACATTCTGCAGAATCAGACATAACATTTCAGCAGTGAAAAGTAAAGGTGCAAGGGGAGCGAGATTTCTATTATCGATTGTCGGATATAGTTTGATATAAAGCAAAATATTTTCAAAGCTTGAAAGCTTTTGTTGTGAACAGTAAGATAAACTGAAGCTAAACAGACTGGCTTTCCGAGTCTGGCTTCCCGAACTTACTCCTCGCTTTACTAGAGCAATTCTCCCAAGGAACTTAATTAGTGAGATATTGCACAATGTTTACCGCTCTAGTTTGCTCAGCGAGAGAAGTTGGGCGGCAGTAATTAATGCCAAGTCGAAACCTCCCGTCCCGGCCCATATACACGCAAAGTTAACATCCGACCGATAATATGAGCAAACTTTCAGAGTCAAAATAATGTAGAGGACAGGTTTCAGCGCAATTTCAGTCATATGTATTACACCCAAGGTCCATTTAATTGGATGCGGCAAAATTAAGCAATGAACGTGACATAAAGGGAATTAAAATTCATAGAGTGACCATAGCCGTTATATTACCATAACCGGAACAACTGCGAATGACTATAATCTCTTTGATCTATCAATATGCATCCAAAGCACGTTTATCAAGATAATATGTCAAATTGCAATTATAAAGTTATCACAACTGTTTAACATTAAAGAGTGGTGAAGCATATCAACCAGTTTTTCCAAGTTGAAGAGGCAAGTATATATTATAAAACAAACACTTTATACAAACAGTTTGTGTATACTTTTTACCACTTATAGATAAGGGTCGAAAGCTGAAACGGATGTGGCACAAGAGAGCGTAACGTTTTCCTCGAGAGTTCCCGAGACCCTGTTAGCAATAAATATGTAATGGTACCACCCGAAATCGATTGCATCACCCAGAAGGGTTTTTTTTACTGCTGAGCAGGTATGATGTCAGCAAAAAGTTGAACATAAGCATACTGAGGCTGACAATACAGCAAACAATCCTGTATATAATATTAAATTCAATTAGGAATTAAGTACCAAAACTTGTACCTATATGGGAAAAATTGAGTCCAGCCACTAATTAAACTGAGCAATAATAGAAACTGAGAATTTTAAATAAGCTAGATATTACAAGAATACTACAATTTAGATTATGGTTATTGTGTTCACAGGAAATAAAAAATCTATCATCTATAAATGTTCACGGGTGTCTATTTGAATAATATTGAACTAGAAAAACGTGTCTGATCATGGCTCAGGATTATCTGGGAACGGGATCAAATTTGAATTTCCAACCAAATTGCTTTCTAATCGTTTATCGCAACGGGCTACTCGACAGAGGCTTGATTCCGGTGAAGCGTTTAATGAAACCTTTTTTCGGCGAGAAAATTGTTGGACATTGAAATTCAATTAATTACTGAAACGTTTCGGACTGATGTCGATTCCATTTGATGAAGTAAATGTATGTTTGCAACTTTAAAAAGTATTGAACTAAAATGATTTGAATAAACAGTTGAATAAAATGTGTAACAATGTGAACGGTAAAAGGTAAAATGTAAACGGTGGCAACCGAGTTCATTTCACTCGCGTTTTAATTTTTTTTTTTAAATTGATAGATTGATCGACCTACAAATTACTATATAATTACTGATGTAGTAATTTGTAGACGTCAAAACGAGATATGTATTTAGTATTTGATGAACATAATGCAAACCAATTCACAAAGAAGGAAATCTTTGCGACGCTATTAAATCAGTCAATGGCGCACTAATGAACAGCTTAATTTGATCATAGAACTCTTGAGACCAAACGCTGAGCTAACGAGCTACTGGGGCTCCCTCCCCTAAGCGACCATCCGAGGGTACTAAGGTCTTGAATAAATAAAACACAATTAAGCTAGGGTGGAACCATAAACACCCCTATGGAACCTTCGGCAAAATAAAAATGTTATGAATTCTCTATACTTTTTGTTTCAAATATAGGGGAGGTGCGATTTACAATTTAGATGTAATAGAATAAATTGAAATGAATATCGCTCTTAAATCAGTCAATGGCGCACTAATGAACAGCTTAATTTGATCATAGAACTCTTGAGACCAAACGCTGAGCTAACGAGCTACTGGGGCTCCCTCCCCTAAGCGACCATCCGAGGGTACTAAGGTCTTGAATAAATAAAACACAATTAAGCTAGGGTGGAACCATAAACACCCCTATGGAACCTTCGGCAAAATAAAAATGTTATGAATTCTCTATACTTTTTGTTTCAAATATAGGGGAGGTGCGATTTACAATTTAGATGTAATAGAATAAATTGAAATGAATATCGCTCTTGTAAACGGCTTTTAAATGGTTATAGTATGCCTGTTTACACGTGCGATTTAACATGGTGGAACAAATGCGGTGTAATCGGTTAATATTCATGTGGGTAACTGGAGAAACCTGATGGATAGGAGTCGTACGTTCTGTTAGTGTGTTTCTATGTTTTTTGCCAATTTCGGATGGTAGCGAAAATACCGGGCTGCCCACGCCACGTGCGGGGCGTCGTCATGGTAACGGTGTAAATACGCTGTTCCCACACCCCCACCCTGCAGAGGTCTATATAACTTCGAATTTACTGCACTCCAAAATATAGAGGGCGGTTATTTATGCCATCATAGTCGTAGTAGACAATGCTATAGCAATAACTTGTAGGAAAACATTACTGATGCGGCTTGCGAATCTAATAAATAAATAACAATATCTGTGAGGGTTGCAAAATAGTAACATTGGCTATAATGTGCTCCTAGAGATTATAAATAACCACTATCACAATATTTCAGCTCATAAAGACAGTAAAATTAACCCATATTCGAGTATTTATGACGACAAGAGGCGCGTAACGTCACGTATATACCTTATTATATCGAGGTAACAGACGGCATGCGCCATGAAATGGACCAAACACAAACACAATATATCTGAAAGATCCTCATCAAACCAGTGGCCCGTAATAATAACTCTATAGCACAAAAGGGATGCGAGATTTTGCGAGCCAATTTGGAATTGGGCGCGTAGGGACTGTATGAACAACCGTTTTATCACGTCTAGAGACATATATGACATATTTTGGAGGCGGATCCAAGAGCCGATAAAATGGGGATTGCTGAAACGATCTAGGCAAAACGACTGCCAAATAAATCGGCCAAGAATTTTGTTAACGGTATAAGTGCAGCAATTGGAAATACTCTTACCTTTACTATATTTCACACTAAATAAAATGTGTGAGCTTGCTTAACTTTAGGCCCATCTTAAGACCTCAAGCTGATGGCTGATAAGAATAAAACTGTCGGAAAAGAAAAAGGTCAGAATACAGTATTCCACGCCCCTCGTCTATTTGGTTATTTGACCTCTGTCAAGGCGATGGCTTGTCCATCAGCCTCCCCTATCGTTATTGGAAATCCCAACTTCCTTACGCACCTATATTTTTAGCCACATAACAAGTTCTGAGCTTCAAGAAAATTATTAAGCTTTGCAATTTCTCTGTTCCTTTTCAGTGTTAATTTCTTTATTTTTACTATTGAAGTAAAATATTAACGTAAAAAGCTTTTTGAAGAGACATATATTCAAAAATCAATTAAGGACGATAGAAGATTGTTCAAATGTAATTAACTAAGATACATTATACGGCTAAAGATCTGTAATAGTGTAATGGTGGTACAGCCAATAAAATTAGCAAGAACTAGAAACTTAACAACATAAATACTAACTATAATCAGATGAACAAGTCGCTGTAGCCACGTCTGAACGTTGGCGAATCGTCTAATGAAAGGAATGAGGCATTTTCATGTCAAATTCAATTTGTTTCAATTTTTCTGTCTTTTCTGTCACAGAAGCAGGAATTTTTAGGATGAAAGCCGAAAGGTCCAAAATCTAAATTATAAGATATTGTGCTTGATTTTTACATTATCAAATATTACAAAATATGTAGAATTAATGTCACCGTTTCGTATATTGTGTTACTTGGAAATGGAAAAATCAATCACGACATTTTATAGTTACTTATTTTGCTATCAACTGGCAAAGTACAGAAATTTGGCGGCTTCATTGTTAAAATTCTTGCTTCAGTCAAAAATACAATGACAGTTACACAGAAATCAGTTAAGTTTCTTAAATCGCCTCATTTCGTAACTGGCTCAATATCGAATTCTCTTATGCACTTAGTATCTTCTTTCTTGTCATGCCAATAAAGTGCTTCCTGTGCACTTTGTAATTAAACGGAGACGTTGTCCACTGAAGGCGGTGTCTTGTTTCGATGTTCTTTGTTGGCTTACAATGGGTGCTTTGCCGTAGTGAAGGCCGATTCACCGCCGCATAACGACTGCATTATAATATAACACTTGTCTGCAGTTACCCAGCTTTACTATATAAACGATCATTATGTTTACCAGACTGAAGACAGTGACATAATCGCATGATTTATTAACAATATTATTACTATTATTTATTACCAATATAAAATCAACACAATGGAGTAATGCTTACGAAACGGTGAAGTACCGAATGATTTTCATTTCTTATTGTCATCTAACCACATGAACTTGTGGTGAATATATTATATTTAATTATTATCAGGCGAACAATGTACTTACTTGATACTACACTTTTACTGTAATATACATAAATTTAGTATTATTATTTCTATGTTTATAAATGTTCACGTACCTACTTTTATTTGCGGTTAACTGTACTTGCAACTGGAAAAGAGTACCTAATACATATTAAATCTTGGGTCAATGTATTGAGTGAAAAATATTAGGCAGATGTCTCTAGATTTGTCCATTGTCACTCGTCTTTTTGCTTTACGTATTCACATTCATCCAGCACAAAAGATTGGGATAATCAAACGCAACTTGAATGGTAGGAATTTCTATATGAATTCACTGGGTTATAAAGGTGCGTTAGTAGTTATTGTACTTTGTACTATTATTTATTCTGTGGTAATAGTTATAATTACGGTTTATATATCTAAAGGTTCGTAGAAATAGTAAGGTCCTATCTAAGGTATATTTAGCCAAAAATTGTAAAATAGGTAGGTATATTGTTAAACACAATCCAAAATTTCATCGTACCGACGGCTTAATTGGCAAAGTACCGGAACATGTTATTCCGGAGGTTGCGGGTTCAAGTCCCGTCGGTACGATGAAATTTTGGATTGTGTTTAACAATTTACAAAAATATAAAGTGTGAAACACTTCAAAGAAACATAATATTAGGTAGGTATATGTTTTAAAAAACAACTGTTATCTATAAAAAAGCACAAATAGTTGATTATCTTTTTGAAAAATAGAGAAGAATACAGAATACATCGAGAAAATATTAAATAATAATGTCAATCGGTTTCAGTCTAGAAGAACACCTTGACTCTAAAATAGGTTAAATTGAAATCAATAAGTTGCCCAACTTTGTTCCTATTGCGTAAGATGCGACTCTTTAATTGAGGAACACTGTACGCTTCGGTATAAATTAAGAGCAAGGCCTGTCTTTATGAATTGGTGACGAAAATACTCTCATTGAAGTAAGGCTAAGCGAGCACTTCCATTTTAATCGTTGCGTTTTTTAAATTGCATAAATCGTACTATTACGTAACTGCAGCATTTTTCCGCAATGCGCGGTACTATATAGTATCTAGTATATTGCTGTTGTTCACAGTTAAAAATCGCAACAAATAAAAGTCGTAGTGCTCGCTTCGCCTAAAACCAACGAATGTTTAACAGAACCATAACTACTTATATCTTAATTATTTTCAGATTCAGTTCGTACCGGCACTGCGACTTCAGTAAAGCTGGCTATTTTATAGCCCTTAGATAAAAGGTAAATTGGAAATAAGAAATTTTAGATTAGATATTCAATTTCTGCCGTGACTAACGGACAAGGAGACGTAAATTGCAAAAACTATGATTACTTATCTGCGTTATGGTAAATCTATGCTAATCAGACAAGTTTTTATGAAGCTCGTGCAAATAGATTGAATGTCTAATGTCTAATCATGCAGAACAAGATCTCGCGACTCGCAACGAAGCGTCGTACAAAATGATCGAAGCGTGGCGCACCCGCAAAAACCCCTCGAAAATTGACGATTCAATGGAATGTTTCGGTGATGTCGTCAATGTTCTAAAAATAGTCGCGCCACGACACCAGAAGCACGTTCTAGAGTGCCACCAATCATCCTGCCAGGATGAAGGATGGACCCACGCAATTGGTCACTCAATTTCAAAGTGTCCCCTACAATCAAATTTGACTTATGCAATGCACTTTCAATGCGCACACAATACAGCGAAATTACCTCGATTATATAGGCTACGTTGTGGCTTAACTATTTCTAAATTCTATAATGATTGAGAAGAAAATCTCTGATAAGATGACGGTTAACATCAAGTTTGCATTATCTGAGGCAAGGAATTGAGATGCGAATGTCGATAGTGATGTACTCGTATATCGAAATGACAAACCTTCTCCTATTCGACAAGCAGTGAATTTTATGTTGATCACTGAAGACAAATGGTTTAAATAAATTAGAATGTCATCACTGAAGAAAAATGTCTTACCATTGGAAAGATAGAGTGCAGTAGAATTAGGCCAATGTGTCGTCGGTATATCATCACAAGTGTTATTACCGGCAATCAGCTGGCGACCTTGTCGCTCGTTGCGCGAATCGTGGGGAGGCGCAGATTGCCATCCTCCATTCCGGCATCCGCCTTTTGCACATCATTATATCATGTGGGGATCACACGAATTATACAGATGAATGCCTAGATTGGACACGAGATAACATGCAGTTGTATGCATGTTATCTTATCTTGTGTCCATTCAATCTTTACTATGCGGATTATAAAACATTGGGATCGTTGTCTTATGTGGGTTGACTATTATATTTAGCTCATATCCGGCTTGTAAAAAATAACGATGCGCTTAAGCGTAAAAGCTTTCCATCAGTAGGTATGTGATAATATGAATAGTTCAATATGAGTGAATATGATATGACACTAATTTATTGTACCTCTTATTAAATAAGGTAACAAGAACTTTTTACAAGCTTTTATTTAACTTGTTTTTTATATCTTATAGGCTAGGTTATTTACCACATTCCGCCTGGTGGTAAGCTGTGATGTGACCGAAGATGGTGAACACGCTAGGCCTAGAATACTCTAACTCTCAAGGGCTATGTGCTGCCGGAACACCGTAAGGTTATGGCGGCAGATTTTCTCCTTGATGGTGGTATGCTACTTTTTAGTAGCAAGTCTAACGTTCGAGCGATATGAGCATGACCCCTATAAGAACTTTGGATAACCTTTTTCCTTGGAATTCCTCGAAATCTAGAGGCTAGTTCTCTACTACCGGAACAGATGCTCTTTTAGGGATCATATTCAAACCGTTATAGTTTTATAATTATTTCACTTAGTTAGGGCCATGATGTTTTACGTGTTACATCATGTCATACATCTTGGACTACATATCGTTAGAATATTAAAAGAAAATAGTTTCACAGCATAGACTTTTATAAAAAGTCAATAACCTAAAAAAAACGGGGATCCCTTTGTTTCGCAAAATTTTTTATTCCTAATTTACTTAGGCATAACGGGTTACGCATAATTTTTAAATGCCATAATAGTACTATCGCATAATTTCTTTTGGCATATTGTATAAACAAGCATAACTTTTGTTTAGGCTACATTGTTTCGGCCTAATTTTGATTCGCATAAAGTTATAGGGCATATTTTTTATTGGCCTAATAGTTTTATACATAATAAATGAAGTCATAATTGAATGTATACCCATATTTTATGCTGAATTATTCCAATTAAAATAAACGAAATTTACTTAATTACATTAATTAATTTCTAAAGAAACAACTATAGTATTATAAAAGACCATAAAAAAAATATTACACTTCCACAGTCAGAATTAAGGTAAGACTAAGTGTCATGATTAGTAGAGAGTTGTTTGGCTCAAAAAAAAGTTCGTGGTTTCAAGTTTTGAAATCAATATTTATTAATATGTGAACTTCAAGTCCATAACCAAATTAAATTTATTAAATAAAGTAATATAAAGTCATATAGTAATATATTAATACCAACAAAATGTTGGTACTTGACTGTGACAGTAGGTTCGATTATTATTTTAGAACTGAAAGTTATTTGACCTAGCGCAAACATTAAATTAACATAACTTTCCTTTTTCGAAGTGCATCTATCTCACGGTTTTGGTTCTGCATTTGATTAGATATCAGCTCATTATTATGTTCGTAATTTGGTTAGGTAGTTATAAGTCAATATTTACACTTATTACGCGCATCTTAACGTGCTTAACACATCTAACAAACTTTTTATTAATTTTATGATATTTTTTCGTAAATCTACAAGCTGAGCCTCGTAACTTTGTCTGCGTTATAAAGTATTATATGTCCTATTCCATTATATTAAGTAGTCGTATACCAGAGCAATATTCAAACAAAATCGTTCTACTAACTAGATTAGTCGTGAAGAGATAAAAAAATTAATAAGTACTATTTGATAATTATGATTTAATTATATGACAAAAAAAATTATGCCTAATTATAGTTATGCGTTTATAATATTATTCTTTAGAATATTATGCCACAAATCTTATGCTAACAGTAATTATGTCAAGAAAAATATGCCTAATTACTGTATACCAAATGAATGTATGCTTAAATATACTTTGGAGAAACAACATTATGCTTAGGTATATTATGACAAAAAAAATTATGCGAAACAATAGGGAACTAAAAAAATGCTAAAGAAATTACATACTTTTTTCTTTGACTATTCTTTTTAAACTTTTCTGAAAAAAAAATCTTTTAAATTTATTGTCTACACATTAAACTATCGACTTCGACTTATTTGGTGTTTCTAGGACTTGTACATGGGTAGCTATAGCGAAAATTAGTACAATCACTCGTGTACAATCATAGATTTCAAAGAAACAAAATGGCTGTTTTTTGTTATAGTGGAACATGTTTCTTCCACCGTAACAAAACTTATACGGGTCGATTTGTCATTTGTGTTTGATATTTTTGATTAACTTCCTAAAGGTTTCGACACCGATGAACAGACACACTGTATTATAAAAGTTTTTTTAGTAAGGAGTTTAATGAGATCCCATACGATTGAAATCAACCTAAAGTATATTATTTAAAATGTTTGGTTATACCCTGCAAGAACTTATAGGACATTCTAATTTCCAAACCATCGAAATATAAAGGACGTTACAGTTAAGAAGCAAGTTGGATGTGTTAATGGTAATGTTATGTTATGACACTTGGGAAGAGAAAGTCAAAACTTTGGTGAAGAACGCGTGCTGCTCTCCAAAACTAGTTCTAGTTAAGTGCACAAACAAATAAATGCTATGAAATACACACTTTAACGTGTTGTATTTATTTAGTCTAGGGTTCACAATAAATGACTTCGACTGCATCTTTGTTAAGTTAAGTTTTACCACCATCGTAGTATCCGTCAAATTCAAAATATTTCAATTAAAAAAAAGTCAATTTATGAAACAGTAAGTCATGTTTCAAAATAAAACAGTAAATACCAATACTAGTCATATATAATGAGCATAACTTATACTACTATAGAAGCTATGACAGTTTTATATAGCGACCCTTATTATCTACCGTTAAGGTCAATGATGATGAAGATAAAAGGCGATTCTACATTCTCTGCAACACAAATTGCTGAATGAAAGTTTCCAATTGCTGGAAACACGAAAGTGTTAGCCGCTCAGTTAATTATAGGTTCTGTAATGAATGTTAACAGTACTCTTCGCTATTGCGCTGATTAATCATCGACCGTACTGCAAATTGCTGCCCCTTGGAGGAAGGCAGGTGCGATGATACCGACTTTATCCTCTCCATCCGAGAGGTGTTAATTAGCCCCTTGCCGCTTGATTTATATCGCAACTTTGTCTTCGGATAAATACACATTACTCAATTTATAACTAACCACATTCTACCAATTAGAACTGAAAGTACTAGCGAAGACTTTGTATTGGTACAAACGCAGTTAAGCTTTTACTGAACTAAATAGACCATACTCAGACTTATGTTTACGCGTTAGATTATATGATCTCATAATTAGGAAGTAATTAATTCGAAGCAAGGTTTAATGCCTCAACGCGGCAACGGCACAAAGCCACCGTATTTAATTATCTTTAAGGGGAAGGACATCGTCTATCAAAATTTGAATAATAAATGCCAATGATAGAGGAGAGCTACAGACCTTTCGTAGTTAACAGCTTAACTCATCAAATGTTTGTAATTGTGGGAAACCGAACCAATACTATACACAACTGTTGTGAAACTAAATATGTACCTACCGAAGAAAATGTAGCCGCACTAAACATCACGTCCTTCTGTGAACACTGAAATTGAGTCAAAACGGAAATTACAATCTGGCGCTGGATTGGGGTGGCTATTATTATTTTAATGGTTATTGTGGTTCCATACAAAAATTTTTGTTAGAGTGAATTCTGTGGCACTTCCATACTCGGCCACGGTTCACAGACTGACGCCGCGCCGATGAGCGTGATAAACATTGTCCATGGACCGGAAGCTACCACATTCATGTAAAATTGGCGGAAGCTAACGGTTTAATAGAACCGGTAGATATAGGTATGAAAAGTGCAACTTTTTGTACAATGTCGTATTTACAAGCTCTTCTATAACGATAATAGAGTTAAAGAACCGACATTAGCTACGTAATGTAGGGCGCGAGTGAGCGATTGCGTGACAAACGTGGGCAAGTCGTTCCCACTGCAGCCACTGCTAGCTAATCGTTTCGCGTCATCATCGTATTCGTCGAGTTCTCGATCGGTGATAAACATGACAAATTGAATTCACGACTTGGAATGGCAGCGGACACGCGAAAGACTTTAAAACGGCTCGAAGCCCATTGAACTGCAATCTAGAGAGATAAGTTCTTCCTGTCGTGAATGATAACGGGAGAAAATAAATATACTTTCCTACAAACGATAATATCTGAGAGTTTAAGAGGGAACGCGGGGTGCATTTTTCTATACAAATGTATTCTCCTGTTTTCTCCCTAGAAAATGCTTTTAGAGCAAGTTCCAAGACCTAGACGTCTACCAGACAAATTTGAAAGGGTTTTTTAAGACAAAATAATTGTTAAGATAAAATGATAGGAGCACGGAGCCACTCATCTGCAAAAAATAATGTGCAAAAATTATTTAATCGGATTAGTTTTCGAGGAGAAAACAGGGAAATTAAATACGAAACCCTATTTTAGTTGACTAAAATAGGGTTACGTATTTAATTTCCCTAAAAAAAATTTTTTTAGGTAAAATGGGTCGAGTTTCATTTGTCCCTATCGCACTTTTGTTGGTTGTTCGGGCACTGCGCAACGGCAATAGTTTATTTAATATACCTATTATCAAAATTTCTCGCACATCGTGTTTCCTCTTAACGATGTGCGATGCAAAAATATTAAAATAAACGTCGCGGAATGATGCTATAAAAATAACATTTGGGCGTAAAAAAACAAGTAGGTAAGTTAATTTAACTGTATTAAAGTTCATTGAGTCAACATCAACTATGTTGACAATATAATTAACTAGATAGCTTAAACTAAGAACAATATGAACTTGTCAACAAGCTTGAGACACGAGCCCGCATGACATTCTATTGTTAAAAGAGCTTTGAAGAATACTCCATGTTTATTTGAGTCAGTTGCGTTGCGACTTGGGACTAGTTGGGATTCAGTCTACATCTGTATTTGTATAAACAATAGTAACTTTTGACCTACGAATACATTATCTACTTTTGACACCTAAAAATGACACAAAGATTTGCGCTCCCATTTACGAACATTAATAAAAATATTTTTAACTCATAATAATTGATAGGGCGTTATTATCAGTCTCTTGTGAAATTCGTGGCGTTAATAGATAAACAAGTAAAGCAGAACGTTCTTGGAACATCATTGAGTTGCGATACAAATCTCAGTGGCGCCATAATGCACGATGCTTATTGCGGTTACATGGTTGTCACGCATGAGGTTTTCCCACGCTATCAGCTGGTTCACGCGCGGGTGCGTCCCCGCAGCGGCCTGCGACACCATCCGTGTCACCATTACGAAGACCGGACCAATCAGATACCAGAGACTCAACTGTATCAGAATAAAAACTGGCCAGTCCAGCATTGGAATCCAAAAAAACACTGATGTTTCTAAGTAACACTACTGTAATGAACATGGTCTACTTTGAAACTTAGACCACTGCACTATTCATTATTATTTGCCACTGCAGACAGTTTGTTCGTATTACCCGGACGTATATACCAACGGTGATAAAAGGAATGATTTATAGACAGTTAACTGTGACCGGTACGCGAGAGACGACGGCGCCCCGGGGAGTAATTGCAATATCGCAAAAACTCATATCGTCCGGTTTCAATGGACATGCATTGTGATGCGTATAAGTGCCGCTAGCTGTCCTCTTCCTGATATAGATGATTCGTAATGGATCCGATCCCTTCACTTTATCGTGGAATCTTCTGGTTCATTGACTTTTAGCGTAATGGAAGAAGCCTCTACTACCACTTCTCTTTCCGGTTCATTGTTTTTTGACTTTCCTTCAACTTTAAATTTGCTGTCATTGCGAACAACCGTTGTAAAAACTACCCAGACATAGTTCGGTATAACAGTACAGTGTGATGGCAAAAACTGATTCTCAGCCGTTACTTACTGTAATACTGCAATTAAGTGTTGTTGATTGACTGATAGCTACAGTAGGGATATTCTAGAACAGTTAAGCACTATTAAGCACTTATTTATAGTTAGAGGCATGAAACGGGAGCCCTATTTAGTTCCAGATAATAGTTTAGTGAATGGACAACAGCTAACGATCTAACAATGTGCATCGGCAAGTATAGAGAAAGGCAAACGGCTGCGGCGGTGCTCGTTTCATTAGCTATCGAGATGAGGCAGCGCCTGATAACGAACCTATTACTACGATAATTACCTCCCTGTGCAGAGTAGCGGACCGCCCAACTAAATATTCTGACTACCTATTACTCACAAAACCGCAATGTCTTTAACCAGATGTTGACGTGACAAATGCCACTTCTAAAAATAGATGGAGATCGATGGCACGAGCGAAGAGCACTTGAGATAATTCTTATTATGATAAGAAAAGTGTGCCGGTAACGGTTTTATGGAGTCTTCGTGAGGTGTCGATATGGCCGATAAGCCAAAACGAGACGTGATTCTAGCATGGGGCATCATAGACATCTGACGTCGTGAAACGTTCATGGTAACAGGTTAACTGCGTTCGTACTGGTCCACAAAAATTTGAAGGCATGACCTTTGTTTCAGGTTCAATTGAACAAGTTCGCCTCTAACGGCACAGGTGCAGCTACGTATCCACACGAACCACTTACGGCTGCTAACATTGTTTACCGTTACCATAATAACATCATCAATTTAATAGACATAGAGATCGTGTACACAGTAGCTTTTTGTATTATTATAGGTAGTGAGGTATAGAATTAGCGCAACGTCCGCGCCTCCCCGGAGGCTTTTGCTGGCGTTAACGGAATATTTGCATTGTAAGCGGGGCAACATACAACTGGGTTAAAAGCTTAGTGTTGTGTCACAATGTGTCTGGCGAGCACAGGCTGGATAATAATAACATACAGGATATATCTGTGAACCATAGAATAGAACTGAACTGAACTGAACTTGACGCTGCTGGAATTATAATGATGTAAATGCTGTGAAGGGTGGGAAAATGTTTTTAAAATGTATGTTTAACATTTTTATTATTTTAAACGGAATATGATTCATTAACTTGTTTTCGGACTTATTCACCCAAAGTTCATACAAGACACATGATATCTTAATATAGTAATGGCTAGTTCAATTTTACATTTTTGCAATTTTATACATAGGTATGCTTACAGACAAAAGTCTAGTTTTCTGTCTGTAAAAAAATAATTGATAATTTTTCAATATCGTTAGATGCACATAAGAAACAATAATAAGATCGTTTAAACGGAATATGATTCATTAACTTGTTTTCGGACTTATTCACCCAAAGTTCATACAAGACACATGATATCTTAATATAGTAATGGCTAGTTCAATTTTACATTTTTGCAATTTTATACATAGGTATGCCTATAGACAAAAGTCTAGTTTTCTGTCTGTAAAAAAATAATTGATAATTTTTCAATATCGTTAGATGCACATAAGAGACAATAATAAGATCGTTTAAAAAACTAAAAAAACCCGACTTCAATGCCGCGCTATTAATTTTCAGTACCAATTTTGAGGTGTTTATCTCTATATCTCTGGAGATACTTATCAGACCTCGATAAAATTACCATGGTACCACACTTGGAATATCTCCTTTCCAACAAAAATATAATAATAAAAATCGGTTCATAAACGACGAAGTTATCCGCGAACAAACATAAAAAAAAACTTATATACGGTCGAATTGAGAAACCTCCTCCTTTTTTGAAGTCGGTTAAAAAGTAAAGTTCCTCTCTATGCCCGAGTCGATCTTTAGCAAAGTCTTCAATTTCCTTTCATTTTAATCGGCTTGCAGACGACAGTAATCCGGTCTTGTACTATCGATTGCATGTAGGTAATGCGATTACTATGCGAGCTATTGCCCGAGGTGCCGTGCTCTTTCACAATAAGTTACTTATGGGGCGATTGATTTTCTTCCTCTCCAATTCGAGTTTTAAAATAAAATCATGGCAAGATATATTTTTAACAATTTTCAATTTAATGTAGGTATTTGCAAAATTTTATGAAGAGTTTGAGTCTGAATGAAAGTCTGACCAAATAATTGATGGATGGTTTGACATTGGAAATTACTGTGTACCTATCATAATTTAGAAAACTCTTCTTACTTGATGGAGTCAAGCTGAGCACAATGTAAGGCCTGGTAGAAAGCTGATAAATGATCTCTGACAGGACAATACCAAAACGCCGTCGGAGCCCAAAGATAAACTAAGTGTCATCCCAACCCGAGCGCTTTCACCAGAGATAATACATATAAATCACTTAGAAACTGGAACTACATCTATAGCTAAAGTACGTCAGAAGATTTAGTCA
The DNA here is from genome assembly GCA_954871355.1 of Cabera pusaria. Classification (NCBI taxonomy): domain Eukaryota; kingdom Metazoa; phylum Arthropoda; class Insecta; order Lepidoptera; family Geometridae; genus Cabera; species Cabera pusaria. The sequence continues at coordinate 22,882,598 of OX940887.1, forward strand.
TTTGTAAATGGACAAGGTATCTCGATTCCCACGGTTCCATTATGAATTCAAATGAAGTGAATTGATATTGAATACATTGTCCAAGCCTTTTGGCACAGTCATATGAAATTTAACAAATGATTCTTGCTTTATGGAAGTAGACAAACCCAAGAAATATAAGACCTGAATCACGGGATACTGTCAAGGAAGACGTTTGTCAAACCAAATGGATTCACGGGAAACACCACTAAATTAGTCGTCATTTTCAAATCAACTCCTCGCGTTACGAACGACATCAAGAAAATACACAACTGTGACATAATACCACTGACATTGGTAAAGTCATAACAACCTTGACTTCAATTAAAGCTTGAATTACGGTTAATGAAATAACCGACTACCTGTTATACTGTACAATACCTAAAGAGATACATTTGTCATATTGTGACCTCGTCGCAGTCATACTTGGACATAACATTTTATTACTACCACAAAATCTATGAAACTGCACATTATTGCCTTTGACCGGGATGATGTCACCTTTGGCAAATACCAAAATTTATACGAAACCACTGCCAAGTTTAAAGAAATTTAGCGTTGACCTACTCGAGTTCATTTTATCTTGCATTTGCCAAATTTGACGCTGGCACCAAGTTTAACTCTTTTTAAAATGTACAGTATAGAATAAGCTTCTATTGTCATTTCATCACGTAAAATGTATAACTGAAGAAATAAAATGAAATGACAACTAACTAAAGAAACAAAAGAACGGGAAACTAAACATAACGGAGGAGTGAGAGTAACAAGCGTCTGGTTGTTTTCGATTCAGTGGCAGGAACAAGTGGGAAAACTCAGACGAGAGATTTCCTTGTTTTGTTTGAAGCGTTTTGTCTCCCCTCACATCGAGTGTTATTCGTACACAAGTAGACACGATGAAGGTATTGTCTTGAAACCATTGTATGGGGAGTTTAAATCGAGTCATTAAAGCCTACCGCAGAGTAATTGTCTGTGCTTCCCTTACACGCGTTATCACTTCTAATTTCTCGAGGGAGATCGAAATTACATAGCCCGGCGTTGAAACTACATTCACTTCAAAGGTGTTTGATGTTAATGACGATGATATTCAAATGTTATTGTATGTTATGACAGTTAATGCTAGCGGTAGTTTGTTTGTTCTACGAGTACTACGAGATGCCGTACTTTTCCTATTTTACTGTTAATTAAAAATACATTATCATTTACCTACCTAAGTTAGTAGTACTACTTAACGATTAAAACCAACCTATCCTAAGTATGTTGTGTAATATTTTCCATTCGTTAGCTTCATGCCTTTGACATCAAACCTCGAAGCCGAACCTACATAGAAATCCATAAAATATTTCAATCAACCCGAACCAACTAAAGTATATATGTATAAGTATACGTAATTTACAATTGAATACGTGTATGACTATCAGATTTTTTTTTATCCACAATATATAACTCATCTATGTATATATACATAATATATCTTGATTTATCAGGGCGAGCGAAGCGAGCCTTATCCCACAACCTGAGCACTTTGGTTGTACACTTTACTGAAAAACTATAATTTCTATTGATTTGTGCTTTAACATAGTAATTTAAATTCACATGTAGATGTGTTATCAGTAAGAAAAATATCATTTTATTAACATTAAAAATAACCTGCTAAGTGCGTGTCGGCCCACGCGCAGTGTAGGGTTCCGTAGTAGCCCGTCATTCAAGTCTTTACCCGTTATAAACAAGCAACTAGGTACTTCGTCTTTGTTACTTTAAAGGATTTATTCTAAGGATTTTCTATTTGGTACAAAATTATCTAACACCCAAGTTCAACGACTATTACTGCTAAACTAATAAAGTTATCTTAACCGCTATAGTTTGCCTTTAAAGTTCATGAAATGCACTATTATCACGAATTTTGCCAGATTTTTCAAGCCAGTTTAGCTTTTAGAGGGGGGGGGGGGGGGGACGCCCTACTGGAACAAAAATGTGCACTTTAAATTTTAATATTTCGTTAATGCAGCATTCAATCGAAAAATGGTACTTTAAAAAGACCTATTTCATCGATACCCCACACGATGGGGTAGACGACAAAAAAAAATTCATCACCACTTCTCATGTAGATCTCATGTGTGTGCTACCCTAAAAAAATATTTTTCAAAATTTTATTTCACCACTTTGTTGACGTAATTTTTATACATATTCCTACAAAATAACAGCTTTCTTGTATTAACGGTCTCTTAGCAAAACCTCGGACAGACAGACAGACAGACGGACATGACGAAACTATAAAGGTTCCTTGTCAGGACTATGGAACCCTAAAAATAAAGATTAACAATTTTGTTTCTAGGATAGAATATTATTGTACTACTAACGCTATCCGTTAGAAGATCAAAGAATTAACTTCGCTGCGAACATAATGTTTGGTTACTAACGCCATCTGTTGGAAATCTAAAGAATTTACATCTGTCATCCAAATGACGTCTGTTATCAGTGACCCATTTATGGCAGATATCTGTTATTTAGGCAGATTTGGGACCTACATTTTAACTTTGGCAGATTAAGCCGACGATTCCAAAAAGTGGCTGATTTCAAGGATCTTTATGAATTTTGAAATATAAATAGAATTTTGACAATTTTCTGTGTCTATCTAAGGTATAACATTCTTATTTGCATTTATTTGGTTGGAAATTTGTAAAAGTTTGAATGAGAAGGTAAATTATATTTTTAGAGTTATGTACCTCAATAGGTAAAAAAAATAAACCCTTATAAGATCACTTTCTTGTCCGTCTGTCTGTCTGTCCGTGTGTCACCACCGATTTTCTCAGAAATGGGTGGACCTAGCAAGTTGAAATTTATACCAGATACTGAGATCTATAGTCCCTATTAGCTGTGTAAAAATCAAGGTCCTGAGTGAACACGATAAATAGATATGGGGAAATTTAGATTTTCGCGGAAACTTGTACCAAAATTAAGATTAATTTACAACTCTTTTTATTTTTCGGAAATTAAGTAAGACCTTACTTTTAACCAAAATTGACAATTCTAGATCAACCGGAAGTACCCTAGAGGTTTTAGGTCGAGGGAAGTACCCGTTGACCTAGAATCATGAAATTTGGCAAAAAGCAAGTTCCTACAACACAAATAAAGGAAAAATAAAAAAAAAATAAAAAAAGTTGAAAATTAAAGGGTGTCCCCATACATACATAGTTCACTCTAATTAAGATCTCTGAGTTATATGAGCGCTCATACAATTTAGAGGTCTAGCTTAATTGGTACTAACCAACGTTGGTACGGAAGCTTCGGTGGGAGAGTCCAACTCGACTTGGCGGGTTTTATTATGCCTTATTTTATGCCATAATTCAATAATATGATGGCAAATTTTATGCATTTGTTTGAGTGGTTGGTGGTTTAGCAATTTTTTTGGCAGTGTAGGGCAGATTCGCCATTTAATATTTAAAAAAAAATGCCTTAAAAATTATTACCAGGCAGAAAAACTACGCGAGCTCTCACAAAGCTTGGCTTTTAGCTAGTTTATCACTATCCCTAACACTACCCCACAACCTGAGCACTTTTGTGGTACACTTTACTGAAAAACTATCACGCCTATTGATTTGTGCTTTATAATAGTAATTTAAATTCACATGTAAATGTGTTATCAGTAAAAAAAAATGTATTATCATTAAAGAAAATGAAGATTAACTATTTTGTTTCTAGGATAGAATATTATTGTACTACCAGGCCTCCCTCACTCGCCCATAGCTACTGCGATTTATACCTAAACTTTCGGCACCTGCGCCGGTACTATCTTCCAGTCGGTTGTCACAGCTCACGCGCGCGCAACGTATATTATTATTGTAATGGAGGGATAACTGCGCATTCGTATTCTATCTTAGAAACGATTTAAGTTTTTCATAGTCATTTTGCGGGTTTGACAAAAAACAAGCACAATATGTTTCATTTAAATAGAATTTTGACAATTTTCTGTTTCTATTTAAAGTATAACATTTTTATTATACATTTATTTGGTTGGAAATTTGTTAAAGTTTGAATGAGAAGGTAAATAAACTTTATTTTTATGCCTTATTTTATGCCATAATTCAATAATAGGATGGCAAATTTTATGCATTTGTTGGAGTGGTTGGTGGTTAGGCAGATTTTTTGCCAGTGTCGGGCAGATTCGCCATTTAATATTAAAAAAACTGCCTCAAAAATTATTACCAGGCAGAAAAACTACGCGAGCCCTCACAAAGCTCGGCTTTTAGCTAGTATATTATTTATACCACTGTTAAAATATTTTACTCCAGAATACAGTAAAATATGTAAACAATGGTATAAAACGCCCTTGAGTCTGGTAGTAACTAAAACAAAACTATAGGCGGTGACTAGCACGAAGCGATGGAGAAAATCGGATAATCGATTGTGGTGGGTGTCATATTGGCAGGTCCACAAAGCTTGTTCGGTCTCGGTGCTTGCACACTCACAATGGGGTTTAACTCGGTCTACGGCCTGTGCCCGGCTGTGGCTTGACGGAATGTGAGGAACAATGCACCAGTATTTGTACGTTCCCTTCGAATGTATGTCAAATAAAGTCAATGTTCAAACATGATTTATAACTACTAGGTATGTAACCCAACAGACGTTGTTTTATACAAATTACATAGAAAAAGCACTTTATGCAATGCCTGATTTGCTAGGCATCTTTTCGAATTATTTCCAATTTTCAATTAAGGATTGTTTTAATTACCTAAATACATACATAAATACTACATACATTGTTAAACACAATCCAAAATTTTATCGTACTGACGGGACTCGAACCCGCCCTCCGGATTCGCCATATACTATATACATACTAAAAAAAACAGAAATGACGTAGCACCGTGACTAACACACAGTTAGGATTCAATCTGCCCTCTCGAATTAGATTTATCTCAACACGATCTAATAACAAACGAATGGGGCGTCCGGATTTGTGTCACTTCAAATGTACCGTGTCAATCTCCAATTGAACTTATTAAATTTACTACATTGTGGCCACGGTAATGATGATTTATTGGTAATTTAGAAACGCGTCATCTGGCTTCGGCTTATTGAAAATATCTCTAAGGTCTCTGGGGCGGATGTTAATTAGATTGAACTAATTCAGTTTTACCTTCATACATCCAAAATGGATTTTCAACCGACTTCAAAAAAGGAGGAGGTTCTCAATTCGACTTTATAATAATACATACTAATACATAAGCCAAATAATAAGCCAGCTAATACCAAGACATAATAATAATATTATCTCAAAACTCCTGTCATTTATTAACCGATTTGGCAAATTATTTTTTGTTTGAGAGAATAAAAATTTACGTGTTATGTCATTGTAATGTCATCGAGATTTGATGAGTATTTCCAGAGACATATTTCTGAGAGATATATCTCTATAGAGACAAACACCTGAACCACGGTACTGAAAATGACTAACGCGTTTTGAAGTCGGTGGTATTCGTTTAGTAAAATCATGTGATAAAACGATAAAAAATATGTAGCCTGAGTAGGCTTCACAACATACGAATTTAAACACACTTGCTAACTAGGCAGAGCTGGCATATTCATCCGAACTGCAATGCAGTAGCGTCCAGCGAAATTGCTTTTTCGTTAACTGTTATACAATTGCTTTTTCGTTAACTGTTATACTGTTTTACGAATATACGAATAAGACATAATTTTATAACAATGACTCGGATTCCATTATAGTCTTAATAATAATAAGTAGTTTAATAGATTTTGACAAACGAAACATACTTACTAAGTATAGGGTAGGTATACTTAGCAAGTATCTTTTGTTTGTCAAAATCTATTAACCACTCTTAAACGATCCTGAAACCTTCAATAACATTTTTGTTCCTTCCTTATTTTGGGTTACGTAATTGAATGAAACATAAGTGAACAAACTTATTATTTTATGAAGTTATGTTCTCTTTAAAAAAACAGCCAATAAATAGTTCTGAGGCACGGAACATAATTACATTACACAGCAAAATAATAAAAAGGTAATAAGGGATCTTTTTATATCGAGATTTAACGATAGAAAAATATCGCAGGAACATTTTCTGAAATATGTTGGCAATGTTACCACACAGACAGGTAACTCAGTTTATGGCGAGGTTATCCCCATATCGCGTCTCGCTTGCGGCAACGTGGATCAACACGACCCGCCGTCCTAACTTTGTCAAGCAAAATAACATTTCGCTCGTTGGAATATGTTATCCACGAGCGATGAGCACGACCCATCGCTTTACAGTTATGTTGAGATGTGTGTCCAGGGTAATCTGATTGTTAGATTATGCTGCTAGCCGCTTTATGGTAGATATTACTGTTACACATTTTACTCGATAGATCTGGTTTTATTCTGTTTCTTTGCCGGCTATTGGCATATTATCATATACTAAACCTATTTGCCTTGTTATAATTTGTTTTGTGGTACTTATACAAGATTACTAAGAACATTTTAAATGCGAGCATAGTCTACACTACACTACACATGTTTTGCTCTAATGATAGGTATTGAATGTAAATAATTTTAATTTAATGTCATCAATATTAAATAATTATGAAAATTACTAAGTAAAATAAAAAGTGAAATACTTTTATAGTTTTCCCTTTGTGTTTTAGGTTTCAATAAAAAGAGAATTATTTCATGTTTGCTGCCAATTAAAAGGGCAATAAACAGGGAAAGACTGCTTTTATATCTGCTGAATGTAGATCTAGATAAAATGTTGGGGTCGCAGTGAAATTTATGGCAGAGGGTCGAGAAAATGCGGCTAAATCACCAACCAATGACTTTGTATACAAAATTTACAATTGAAATTGTTCCACTTTAAACATAAAGCAACATAAGATCATTATAAATTCGTCTCGAGAACATAAAACAATTACTTTACGAAGATTTTTTTTGACGCATTAATCATTGTTGGTCGCAATAACATGATATGTAGGTAGGTAGTTAAATTAGGTTAGTTACACGAATCGATTTGCTTCCAAAGGACTTACTTGACTACTATAGTCGTTAAACGCAATCATTAATTGATATTTGTAAATGTAAAGTTATTTGCATTTACAAAACAATAGTACACATCTGTAATTACAATTTCTGATTGGTCTACAGATAACAACAATGAAGAAAAACAGAAGCTTTCAAAGTGGATGGTGGGTAGTACTTCTGACCGCAACGCTGGCTGTGCCGGCGATGGCAGAAGCAGGAGTTGGACTGTACAACGGGCAGCTGAAGCAAACCGTCACATCCAGCACGCTCAAATGGGTCAACACAAAACAAGATGCCAGGCAGAACCTTGTGTCGGTTGCAGAGTCCGAAAAAGGTTGGTAGAAGCTTTTGTAAAATCAATGCAAAAAACACATGGTTTTTTACTACTTCTGTTTATTCGATACTAGCTGTGCCCCGCGGTTTCACCCGCGTTAAAAAGTATCCTATAGCCTAATCCATAGTACTGGCTATCCCGATGTAGCTGCCATTTTGTATAAAATTGAATTAATTAATTTTGTATACATTTCAGCTAAATCGGCCCAGCCGTTTGGCCGTGAAAAAGTCCCAAACAAATAAACAAACTGACTTTCGCATTTATAATATTGATCTTGCTTGATATCCTTAATCCGGTCTCCTAGATCAAAGTATTTATTTTTATAATAGACTTTTTTTGGCAGGATCCACATACATCTGCCGCGCCCGCCATCAAGGTGATATGATACTTGGAGAATTCAGACCTGACTACACTTCTTGCTATGCGTCTGGCAAACAATTTGAAGTTTATGAAGTGCTTGAAAATATGGAAAACGCATCATTAATTTACTGGGTCCCATGGCTTAAATTCCATCAGAAAGCAAACGGTGCAGTCGTGGTACATTCTTCTGACTCAGTATTTATTGGGCGGATCAACGCAGGAAATACGTATCACATTGGTAGGATAGAGTACGAAGGTTCAACTGGACTACTGAAAACATATAACGATACCACCAATGAAATGAGGTCTCATACCTACGGTCAAATTTTACTTGAGATTGAACCAACGAGTTACAAATTAGAAAATATAGAACTCGATGCAGCAACGGAACATGTTCGTCAAATGGAAGCTGAGATTTTAGATGAACGGGTTTTAAGGAACGACGGAGAAGATGCAGCTACTGTCACCACCGAAATTCCTTATTCGTATCCCTACACTCTATCGTGGGGACATGGTCATGGCATAGCGATCGGTTTAAACACTTCAATAGAAATGGCTGATGGTAATGTATGGCCCCAAATCGCGTGGGCTAATCCATACTCTAAGAATGAGACCAAGATGTACAAACTTGAACGGTTCCTAGAGCCTGGAACTGCCTGTAACGTCACATTCAGAGGGAACATAACCGACCGCGACGTTCAATACACTGGTAAATTGGTAACGTTCTACGGCGGTAATTACTCACGGTCAAGGAAGTTGAGGGGACAGCGTATCGAGAATACTATGGAAGTTGAGGCAGTGTATGGTGAGATTTATTTTGTAGGAAACAACAGCCTAGTGCCTACAACAACCACCACCACTACAACTACCACTACAACTACGACAACACTGCCTCCAGAGACGGTACCACCGCCCCCGGAAGAAAATGAGATACCAAGCGCTATTAAGAAAGGGGTTGATTCTAACGAGGTCGACACCGGTGATATGATGGGCGACAGCAGCGAGGGCGGTAAGATATCTCCTGCCAAAAATGACATCAACAGTGCTGTAGTCGGCGGACTTGGAAGTAACCTTAATGGCGCTGAAACCAGGATGTTCACTGTCGCGTTACTCATACCACTTTTCGCGCTTTTACTTTAAATTATGAAACTAGTTGCCCTTGTAAATAGAAAATGAAACTATATCATTAAAAATTATAGTCGCTTCGTCGTCGATACCTGCATTTGGCAACTGAGCCTTACGCTGTTGTTTCTTGATCGAGGAATCTCGTTGTATTTTTGTAAATATAGATCTTCGTTTCTTAACATTCCTGTTATGTGGTTTCATTCCAGTCTGTAAATTGTTGAGCCAAATTAAATCGCATAACTGTATATAGATATTTGTAAATAGTTACGAATACGGAAGTCGCAGAGCGGCGAGAACTTTGTCATTATAATTTGTAATGTTGAGGAATGACATCATATAGATAATGATGAGCGGTGTAAGATACTGTTACCAATGCATCTTGTAATAACAAGTAATATTTATATAGCAACAAACCATAACAAACGCCCGTATGTGATACTTTATATAGAAATCGAAATCAATAACAATATTCTTGTCTAACGCGTTACCTTAAATGATGTTGTATGTACAGAAAGAAGCCTAATAAATATATCAAACTCAACAATACTACAGTCTCAAAATACAGAATAAACTAGAAGGGGTCAACTCACCTAAATCTGAAGCCACTAAAACCACTCTTAAATAGTATGGTTTCACGCACCGGCGATTCGATAAGTCAATTTGTCACTGAACATCGTTGCGTAGATGACGTGTTTTTTATATGTCTAATTAAATTATAGCCATCTTGTGCCGTTTCTACCTGTAAATATGCTTGCTAAGCTTGCAATTTTACACGGATTAGAAAGGAAGGGCACATGGATTTTCTGATCGATTTTTGGTCACAGAACTAGGCTTGAAATTACGATTGGACGTAGTATCTGTTTTTTGTATTCTGAGACTATAGTAATGGTTGGAATTGACTATAGTTTGCCTGTAACTATTACAGGCAAATATATTATTTATATTTGCTTCTCGAACATTATATAAATCAGCAAATTATTGTATTACCTACGCTCAATCAAAGAATGCACATTATAGAAGTATGTACCCTCCTCTCCTGTTATAGTATTTAGTATTTTTGTTAGTTTAAGTTTTAAGTTGCAAGAGTTTAATTTCCAGAATTAAGAGATATTATTACTTCCTAAGTCTTTTTTTATCAGATGCTTAATTTATTTTGTTTTTATTATGTCGATAGATAGGTATTATATTCTTAGAATAGAATATTTTCGATACTAAAACCTATAATATATAATCGGATAAGCATTATTACATTAAGATGAATTAGATATGTGCATATTTATTTTAACAATATGCCCTCTGTACTGTTTGAGATATTTGAATTGTTGAATACCCACATTTTTTAATTTGCAACGTTTGAACCTTTACATTTTTCTAGTAGTTACAACTCGACAAAATTTAAAACAATATCATTCAGTGTTAGTAGTCGGTCATAGGAATAAGTAAATGTAATATCAAAAGATTAGTAGAATGCTTAGCTGAGTTCGTCGTGTATAAGAAAGGATATTTTTGTATGAATTGATATTGGTGTAAGTGTTTGCCTTTATTGTGTGTTTAATGAATACCTTTTCATCCATCATCTGAACATCTTTGGAAACATAATTAAAATCACAAAACATTTTATCTTCACTTTTCATTAATTTATTTGTTAATGATGAATGTCCCACCTAGTGTACCATATCGATAAGTCTTTAAATTATAATTGTTAAATAAACAAAATAAAGTAGTAATCTTTCAGCTTCGAAAATATTTTTTCACGTATGATCTAACTAATTTTAGTAAATCGTTTAATCGATGTTAACACGTATTGGATATAACTCGCCTACAGATAGGGATGTTGACTGTATTCAAATGAAAATATAATTTAGCCGCGAAACGGTAGTTCCCATAATAGGATATCTTAAAAATCACAATAACATTATCTATTTTCAAGGCATTTAATTTTTATTCATAATCTAAATATGATTACATTTATCCCAAGTCACGAGTTGCAGACGCCTGATCCCGAAAATCATAGATACGAAAGATTACGTTGTTTACATTTTAGGAGTGTTTGGGAACGTGTGACGTCATACCGGCCATTGGACCAGTATTGGAACTTCGAAGAGTTTTAAATGAACTTTGTAAGCTAAAAATTTGTCACTAAACATCTAATGAATGTGTTCCGGCAGCTGTCCTTGAGAGCCAATTCTCATTCTAGGCTTAGTGTGTTTGCTACCTTCATCACTTACCAAAAGGTAAGATGTAGGTAGGTAGGTAGGTGTAGGTGTAGCTGTAGGTGAGAAAGTGGTCAAACTCCTATAATAACGCTGTAAAAAACACGAATATTAAAGTATTAGATGATTTTTATCAAATGTTTTGATTTGTACTATTGGGGTACTTGACTTGTGCATTGTTTTAAAAAACACCTTTCGAAAAATAGTCAACATCCCTATTGATCTATGTCATGGTAATAAACATTTCGATGATATTAAAAACGTAAGTGCTTCAGTATCTGTTACATGGTAGGAAAAGTTCATTAATGTTAATGCAGATGTTATTGTTGATAAGTATTAGTAAAAATGTGAAATAGAACTGCAGGCCTATCACGAAGTTTGACAGGGATCGAAATGAACGAATCGATAGAGATGGAGTTATACAGCTTGCATAGCTTTGTCCCCATCATTAAGTTTATTTTGTTCATTCAATAATCAACTGTCAAAGTTTGTGATAAGCCCCCTGGTTTGAGGAATGAATGAATCTCATGACGTCTACATTATTTTGCGAAGCATAATTGTGATGTCTCATGTAAGTTTTATTTGTTTAAAATCATTAAAGTGTAATTGACATATGTTTTGTATTATTCTTCGCAATATCCTCTAATATAGAATCAAAACTAAAATAATATACGTATTAATTCAAATATACGCTGTGCTATGAGTTTGTCTGAAGGATCGAATTCGAAACAAAGTCATCCGTCAAAGAACCTAAGTTATCGACATAGCTCAGAGTATTAGCAAGCTGAAATGGCAGTGGGCTGGTCACAACACATCTGTCGTAGAACCTATAATCGTTGGGGTAGATAAGTTCTAGAGTGGAGACCACGGCTCGGCAAACGTAGAACGCCCTCCAGTTAGGTGGAGCGATCATCTATGCAAGCTGGCTGGCAGCGGTTGGAAACAAATAGCTAAAGATCGAGCTCAGTGGCGTGCCATAGCAGAGGCCTATGTCACAGAACAGATAATAATACTACGTCCTATGTCCAGCAGTAGACGGAAATTGGCTGATAATGTTGTTGATAATGAGAAATCATAACCAATTATCAAGTAAACATAGCAAAAGCAGAATTTTAACGCTTTGAATTAGAAAAAAAAAAACAAAAGTAATGAACCATTCAGTTGTCATCCAATCGTTTAAGTCAGAATATTAAAAAAAATTAAAGTAGGTTAAAACCAACCATACATGTAACTGTGTGTTTCAGTACTTCAGACAATTTTTATATAAAAAAATAAAAAAAGTGAAATAGTGAAACACAACTTAAAGAAACGATGATAAATTTAAAACGTGACTCGATATAGCAATCTATATAGCGATCGACATACGTTTAAGCTTTATCCGGAAGCCTCCATCATCAGGATCTCGAGTGGGGGGCGAAAGGCTCCACGAGCGCCAACCAATTTATTGAAAGCTAACAATATAACCAATTACACATTTTTAGGAAAGGAAAGAAGAAATTCTGCCGTCATAACCTTACGGTGTTCCGGCAGTACAAAACCCTTGATAGTCAGAGTTTTATATTACCAGCTAGCGTGTTCACCATCTTCGACCACACTTTACCACATTTACCAAAAATAAATGTGGTAATGTCGGTAATACTTAGAACAAATAAAACAATGAGGGCTAAATCAAGTTACAACACAAACTAAGGTAGACTAAGGAAGTACGCACTCGTACCTACGATAACTATTTATTCGTAGACTCGTGCCAACGTCTTCGCAAATACCATACGAAAAGCCTTGGCCGTGTTGATATGGATGATCGTAAAAGAAAATTCGCCTATAGCCATTATATTCTACCGCGGAACATCCCTTCTCGTCGAGAGTCGCGACCTTCGAGGGTTCCACTCAATATAACCGAGACTGAGGGGATAATAAACCATGCAAATAGAGAGGGTCATAAGAAAAATGGAGTAGGACATACACAAGTATAATATGTAGAAATTAGGAATTAGATTCAATAACAATATGCGTAATACCTACATATTGGATTAGGAAAAGTTATCATGCCTTAACTTCAGCGTATATTTATTTATTTATTTATTAATTTATGGTTCATTAACAGCTATCACATTGTTGCGTGCTTATAAAAGTATAATTATCTTAAAGACAGATTGTGTTAAATGCATACCCATTTATTAATGAACACCGCGTGCAATGATATTACGGAAATTAATGCTTCATAAATAAGTATCTATTTAACTATAAAATTAGTGGAACATGGGAAGAATGCACTTTCCACTAAAATAACTATAACTATCTGTTCTGAGTAGAAGACATGCTTGTACTCGTATAATTAAGGTAACAAATTCTTACGAAAACCACTAATCGAGTCCACAAAAATATCTGTAACGCTAGCACATTCATTCAAGAGCCTGCATAGCCTTCTTGGCTTTTAATAACCGAATTTCTACCTAAGACAGTGCGACGCACAGGTGGGACAAATAATAGTTTAATTGCTTTACGGTACTGTACTGTATTTTAATACTTAAGCAATCAAGTAAATCTGGACAGTCAGTGTAGTTTCTAATTAGTTTATAAGCAAAAACAGCATCTAATAATTCTCTTCGAGTAAAAAGAGCAGATGTTAAAATATTTCAGTCTTTGTGTATAAAACTTTATTATGTTTTTGACACCGCTGGAAGATGCTAGATGCCAGAGGAACCTTTTTTGGATTCTTTCGTCTTAACTTTTAACATATGGATCGCAAAATGTGGTCTCCAAATATACTGCAATCAATCAATCAACACCAATATTATAAATGCGAAAGTCAGTTTGTTTATTTGTTTGTTTGTTTGTTTGTTTGTTTGGGACTTCTTCACGGTCAAACGGCTTGACCGATTTGGCTAAAATTTTGTACAAAGATAGAACATATGGCAGAATAGGATATAGGATAATTTTTTTTTGGCTATCGTGTCAGGGGGTCCAAATATTTTTAATTGAATTTTGTAAATATAAGATCTCTTTTCGAATAAAAGGCTTGACCGATTTGCCTGAAATGTTGTATAAAGACAGTTCATAAGGCAGAAAAGAATATAGAATACTTTTTTTTTGGCTATCGAGTCAGGGGGTCCAAATATTTTTAATTGAATTTTGTAAATATAAGATCTCTTTTCGAATAAACGGCTTGACCGATTTGCCTGAAATGTTGTATAAAGACAGTTCATAAGGCAGAAAAGAATATAGAATACTTTTTTCTGGCTATCGAGTCAGGGGGTCCAAATATTTTTAATTCAATTTTGTAAATATAAGATCTCTTTTCGAATAAACGGCTTGACCAATTTGCCTGAAATGTTGTAAAAAGACAGTTCGTAGGGTAGAATAGGATGTAGAATACTTTTTTTTTGGCTATCGAGTCAGGGGGTTAAGATATTTTAAATTGAATTTTGTAAATATAAGACTTCTTCTCGAATAAACGGCTTGACCAATTTGCCTGAAATTTTGTGTGAATACATGTCATAGGGCAGAATAGGATATAGGATACTTTTTTTCTGGCTGTCAAGTCAGGGAGTCCAGATATTTTTAATTGAATTTTGTAAATAAAAGACCTCTTCTCGAATAAACAGCTTGACCGATTTGCCTGAAATGTTGTTTAAAGACAGTTCAAAAGGCAGATTAGAATATAGAATACTTTTTTTCTGGCTATCGAGTCAGAGGGTACAAATATTTTTAATTGAAATTTGTAAATATAAGATCTCTTCTTGAATAAACGGCTTGACCGATTTGCCTGAAATTTTGTGTGAATACATGTCATAGGGCAGAATAGGATTTAGGATAATTTTTTTTTGGTTTTCGAGTCAGGGGTCCAGATATTTTTAATTTAATTTTGTAAATATAAGACCTCTTCTCGAATAAACAGCTTGACCGATTCGCCTGAACTGTTGTTTAAAGACAGTTCAAAAGGCAGAATAGAATATAGAATACTGTTTTTTGTCCATCGAGTCTGAGTGTTGAGATTTTTTTTATTGAATTTTGTTAATATGTGTCCTCTTATCAGCTAAACAGCTTGACCGATTCAGCTGAAATTTTATATATATTACAGTTCATATTGCATAGAATCACATAGGATACTTTTTCTCTGGCAGTCGAGTCCAGGTGTCCAGAATTTTTAAATTGAAGTTTGTAAATGTGTGGCCTACTCTCGGTCGAACGGGTTAACCATTTAAGCTGAAATGTTGTACACAGACAGTCATAAAGACATAGAAGGGCAACGAATACTTTTTTTTTGGGTGTAAATTTGGTTTTCTATAGTTTTATTATGGAATTTTGTAAATGTGTGGCCTCTTTTTAGCCAAACGGCTTGACCCAATCAGATGAAATTTTGTACAAACACAATGAATAGGGCAAAGAATACTTTTTTTCGGCAGTTAAGTGTGGGTGCCTATATTTTTTGTTAACTTTACATAGAGTTTGTATAATCATAAAAGTTTGACCTTAGGTTCATAGATTATGACTAATTTTAATAAGTGCCTTAATTAGGCCATAAAACTGTCAGGCTCATTAAAAGTCATCAAAATTTACGCGATGGCTTTGCTTGCCCAACGTGTTTTATCTGCTTTGTGGGAAGTATTTCATAAGCATTCGTGTTTTAACAGCCACATTTAACCTTAGGGTCATCGATGTTGACTAAGTAGGTTATAAAAACTGTCAGCGTCATAAAACGTAAACATTTTTGCGCTCACTTCGCTCGCGCAGTGATAGCGCTCGCTGCGCTCGCGCAATAATTTGTTTGGTTTACTTTGTAGGTAATAATCAGCAACTTTTGTATTTTAATAGCCACATGCATCAGAACGAGTCCATAAATTAAAACAGTACAATCTTCAATAATCATAATTATTTTTAACCTGAAATAATTGGATATCAAGTTTAACCTTTGTGTCATCAGTGTTAACTTAGTAGGTCATAAAAACTGTCAGGGTCATAAAAGGTCGTAATTTTTTTCACGCTCGCTTCGCTCGCACAATGATAGCGCTTGCTTCGCTCGCGCAGTGATAGCGCTCGCTCCGGTCTCGCAGCATTTGTTATATCTACTTTGTAGGAAACATTTCAGCAACTTTTGTATTTTAATAGCCACATGCATTAGAACGAGTCCATAAATTAAAACAGTACAACCTTCAATAATCATATTTAATATTAACCTTAAAATAAGTGGATATGAAGTTTAACCTCTGTGTCATCAGTGTTGACTTAGTAGGTCATAAAAACTGTCAGGGTCATAAAAGGTCGTAAACATTTTTCGTGATTTCAGTTTCGTTTTCAGTGATAGCGCTTACTACGCTCGCGCAGTAATAGCGCTCGCTCCGGTGGTGCAAGCATTGGTTATATCTACTTTGTAGGAAGCATTTCAGCAATAATTGTATTTTAATAGCCACATTCATCAAAACATGACATGAATTGGAACAGTACAGACTTCAATAATCATAATGATTTTTACCTTAAAATAGGTGGATATCAAGCTTAACCTTAGGGTCATCGGTGTTAACTTAGTAGGTCATAAAAACTGTCAAGGTCATAACAGGTCGTAAAAATTTTTGCGCTCGCTTCGCTCGCGCATTAATAGCGCTCGCTGCGCTCGCGCAAGCCTTTGTTTTATCTACTTTGTAGGTAATATTTCAGCATTTTTTTGTATTTTAATAGCCACATGCATCAAAACGAGTTTATAATTGGAACAGTTACAACCTTCAATAATAATAATGATTTTTTTACCTTAAAATAAGTGGATATCAAGTTAAACCTTTGTCTCATCAGTGTTAACTTAGAAGGTCATAAACACTGTCAGGGTCATAAAAGGTCGTAAAAATTTTTCGCACTCGCTTTGCTCGCGCAGTGATGGCGCTCGCAAGTATTTGTTATATGTACTTTGTTGGATACATTTCAGCAATTTTTGTATTTTAATAGCCACATTCATCAAAACATGACATAAATTGGAACAGTACAGACTTCAATAATCACAATGATTTTTACCTTTAAATAAGTGGATATCAAGTTTAACCTTAGAGTCATCGGTGTTGACTTAGTAGGTCATAAAAACTGTCAGGGTCATAAAAAAATGTAAAAATTTTCGCGCTCGCTTCGCTCGCGCATTGATAGCGCTTGCTGCGCTCGCGCAAACCTTTGTTTTATCTACTTTGTAGGTAATATTTCAGCATTTTTTGTATTTTAATAGCCACATGCATCAAAAATAGTTTATTACTTGAAACAGTACAACCTTCAATAATCATAATGAATTTTTACCTTAAAATAAGTGGATATCAAGTTAAACCTTAGATTCATCGGTCTAGACTTAGTAGGTCATAAAAACTGTCAGGGTCATAAAATGACGTAAAAATTTTTGCGCTCGCTTCGCTCCCGCATTTATAGCGCTCGCTGCGCTCGCGCAAACCTTTGTTATATCTACTTTGTAGGTAATATTTCAGCATTTTGTATTTTAATAGCCGCATGCATCAAAACGATTTTATAATTGGAACAGTTACAACCTTCAATAATCATAATGATTTTTGACCTTAAAATAAGTGGATATCAAGTTAAACCTTTGTCTCATCAGTGTTAACTTAAAAGGTCATAAACACTGTCAGGGTCATAAAAGGTCGTAAAAAATTTCCGCGCTCGCTTCGCTCGCGCAGTGATAGCGCTAGCAAGCATTTGTAATATGTACTTTGTTGGATACATTGCAGCAACTTTTGTATTTTAATAGCCACATTCATCAAAACATGACATATATTGGAACAGTACAGACTTCAATATTCATAATGATTTTTACCCTTAAATAAGTGGATATCAAGTTTAACCTTAGGGTCATCGGTGTTGACTTGGTAGGTCATAAAAACTGTCAAGGTCATAAAATTACGTAAAAATTTTCGCGCTCGCTTCGCTCGCGCATTGATAGCTCTCGCTGCGCTCGCGCAAACCTTTGTTTTGTCTACTTTGTAGGTTATATTTCAGCAGTTTTTGTATTTTAATAGCCACATGTATCAAAACGAGTTTATAAGTTAAAACCTTCAATAATCATAATGATTTTTTACCTTAAAATAAGTGGATATCAAGTTTAACCCTAGGGTCATCGGTGTTGATTTAGTAGGTTATAAAAACTGCCAGGGTTATATAATGACGTAAAAATTTTCGCGCTCGCTGGTAAACCTTCGTTAGGTTTACCAAGTACCAAGTAATGATTAATGACTTCAACAATAGACGAAATCGAGTTCGACCTAAGAGTCATCTATATTGACTTGATGATTAGGTCATTAAACTGTCAGGGTTATAAAACGCCATAAAAAAAATTCACTAGCAGCTATTCACCTTATTTTCTTTGTAAGAAATGTTTTAGGAACTGTTGTATTGAGTCAAACATTTAAACAGCACAATTTCGTATACTAACCTAACCAAAATGATTAATGACTTTAACAATAGAGGATATTGAGTTCGACTTTGAGGGCACCTATGGTGATTTGGCCTAAGACATCATCGATCTAGACCTCAATGGTCATAAAGACACAAATAACGCGGGCGAAGCCGCGGGTAACAGCTAGTATTCTATAAAATGCTACGAACTAGACTGTTATAAAGCATTTACTTAGTCTTGATACTCTTTAGAACTCTAGCATTATGCAATACAAAGCCAAGCATACGAGAAGATTTACTGATAATATGGTCAAGATGTGGCACGAATGTTAGTTTCCTATCCAGAATAACACCTAAATCTTCCACTGAGCTGACTTCTTTTATTACAAGCTTTTATTTAACTTGCAATGTATTTATGTACTAGAAGTGCCCCGCGGCTTCGCCCGCGTTAAAAACTTCTTTTATTTACTTTAAACTTTTCTTTTGTAAAAACGATTCTACCTTAATTACATAAAATAAGAATTAGCCAAATCGGTTCACCCTTTTTCATGTTATCGCGTGACTAAGGCAATTCGGGATTCATATTTATAAAAACCGAAATACCCAAATTTTCAGACTTTGTTACCTACTCCATTTCAAAAAATCCTATAACACGTACTTTATCTCATCCTACCCCATTTCAAAAAATCCTACAACACGTACTTTATCTCATCTTATTGCAATCGCCTTTTTTGCCAACTTTGAATCCCCGTTCAGTATCCGGAAGGAATTTTTAGAAAATCCCTTCTGAGCGGATACCTACGTCGTAATAACTATCTGCATTCTAGATTTCAGCGCAATCCAAAACAATATTGATTTTTGGACCTTGTTACCCCACTTCACCCTTTTAGGGGTGGAATTTCGAAAGAGCCTGAAACACGTATTTACTTACTTAAGTACTTGTGTTACGTTTCAAATATAAAATACTACCTAATCTTGTTTCTCCATACAAACTTTGAACCCCCGTTTCATCCCCTTCAGGAGTGAATTTTGGAAATTCTTTGTTAGAGGGAACTAACGGCATAATAACTATCTGCATGCCAAATTTCAGCTCAATCCGAAACAATATTGATTTTCAGACTTTGTTACCCCATCTCACCCTATTAGGGGTGGAATTTTTAAAAAGCCTGAAACACGTATTTACTCATTTTTTTACTGAAGCACTTGTGTGAAATTTCGAATAGAAAAGACTATCTAATCTTGTTTCTCCATACAAACTTTGAACCCCCGTTTCATCCCCTTCAGGGGTGAACTTTGGAAAATCCTTTCTCAGAGGGCACTTACGTCGTAATAACTATCTGCATGCCAAATTTTAGCGCAATCCAAAACAATATTGATTTTCCCACTTTGTTACCCCATTTTTCCCTCTAAGGGGTGTAATTAAAAAAAATCCTGAAACACGTATTTACTTTTTATTATTACTGGAGCACTTGTATGAAGTTTCGAATAGAAAATACTATCTAATCTTGTTACTCCATACAAACTTTAAGCCCCCGTTTCATCCCCTTCAGGGGTGAACTTTGGAAAATCCTTTCTCAGAGGGCACTTAAGTCGTAATAACTATCTGCATGCCAAATTTTAGCGCAATCCAAAACAATATTGATTTTCACACTCTGTTACCCTATTTCATTCTCTTAGGGGTGGATTTTCGAAAAAACCTGAAACACGTATTTACTTATTTTTTTACTAGAGCACTTGTATGAAGTTTTGGAATAGAAAATACTATCTAGTCTCGTCTCTCCATACAAAACTTTGAACCCCGTTTCATCCCCTTCAGGGGTGAATTTTGAAAAATCCTTTTTCAGAGGTAACTAACGTTGTAATAACTATCTGCATGCTAAATTTCAGCGCAATCCAAAACAATATTGATATTCACACTTTGTTACATCATTTCACCCTCTTAGGGGTGTATTTTCAAAAAAAACTGAAACTCGTATTTACTTATTTTTTTACTGGAGCACTTGTGTGAAGTTTCGGATGGAAAAGACTATCTAATCTTGTTTCTCCATACAAACTTTGAACCCCCGTTTCATCCCCTTCAGGGGTGAATTTTGAAAAACCCTTTTTTCAGAGGTAACTAACGTTGTGATAACTATCTGCATGCCAAATTTTAAGTGTAATCCGAAACAATATTTATTTTCACACTTTTGTTACCCCATTTCACCCTCTTAGAGGTGTAATTAAAAAAAAATTGAAACACGTATTTACTTATTTTTTTACTGGAGCACTTGTGTGAAGTTTCGGATAGAAAAGACTATCTAATCTTGTTTCTCCATACAAACTTTGAACCCCCATTTCATCCCCTTAAGGGATGAATTTTGGAAAATCCTTTTTCAGGGGTAACTAACGTTGTAATAACTATCTGCGTGCCAAATTTCAGCGCAATCCATAACAATATTGATTTTCACACTTTGTTACCCCATTTCACCCTCTTAGGGGTGGATTTTCAAAAAAACCTGAAACACGTATTTACTTATTTTTTTACTGAAGCACTTGTGTGAAGTTTCGGATACAAAAGACTATCTAATCTTGTTTCTCCATACAAACTTTGAACCCCCGATTCATCCCCTTAAGGGGTGAATTTTGGAAAATCCTTTCTTAGTACACCCCTACGTACTAACACAAATATACCCTCCAAATTTAAGACTAACGCCAAAATGGGAGTACAGACCTGCAGTGAATCGACAATAGGACCACACGGATTTGGCAGTAGGAATCACAGGGGGCAAATGCTTATCAACTTTCTCGATAAAGAGGGGCTTTTCTTGAAGAACTCGTTCTTCAAGAAACAGCCCCAAAGGAAGTGGACGTGGCAAAGCCCCGACACTGTGACTAAAAATGAGATTGACTTCATCATTACGGACAAACGGCGCATATTCAGAGACGTCTCAGTGATCTGTAGGTTCAATACTGAAAGTGATCACCAACTTGTACGAGGCTCTCTGGATATCGACTTCAAAGCCGAAAGATCCCGATTGATGAAGTCTACGCTCCGACCGAACCTATTCCAAACCGTTGTTGGATCCTAAACATTCCAATTAAAATTGGAAAATCGATTCGCTGCCTTGGAAACCACAGATGACGTAGACCAGAAACTCGAAGAAGTGGTGACAATCCTCAGGGATGAAGGGACGAAGTTTAGCGAGAGCAAGCGTACGGGCAAAAAGTCCAAACTGTCGGCAGACACACTTCGGCTAATGGAAGAGAGACGAACAGACCCTTTGTCAGCTTTGTCAACTAACCTGGTGCGCAACAAATCCATAAAGAAGCTGGTACGACGCGACCTCAGATCCTCTAACACGGTCTTGATTAAAGAATCAATTGAGCAGAATCGGGGGTCGAATGTGTTCGTCCAGCCTCTGGGTAGAAGCCACCTCACAAAGCTGACAACGTCAACGGGGAACGTCGTCGCATCCAACCCGGGGATTCTGTCGGAAGTTGAAGACTTCTACGGCAAGCTCTACGCATCGCATGCTTCAAGGCCCGAACCCGATACTGAGGATTCTAGAGCCACCTTAACCCGCCACATCACAGAAGATCTGCCCGAAATTAGCCGAGACGAAATCGTGATGGCCCTTAAACAACTCAAAAATGCAAAAGCCCCAGGAGAAGACGGAACCACAACGGAGCTTTTAAAAACCGGAGGTGCTCCAGCAGTTCAACAGCTTCAGCAGCTATTTAATTCCGTTCTTTTCACTGGGAGAACTCCACAGGCATGGAACAGAAGCATGGTGGTTTTGTTTTTCAAAAAAGGAGACAAAACCCTCTTGAAAAACTACCGCCCGATTTCGCTTCTGAGCCATGTCTACAAGCTGTTTTTAAGGGTCATCACGAACCGTCTTGCGCGAAGACTCGACGAGTTCCAACCTCCGGAACAGGCCGGATTTCGAACCAGTTACGGCACCATGGACCACATTCACACGGTGCGGCAGATTGTACAGAAGACCGAAGAGTACAATCGGCCCCTGTGCTTAGCGTTTGTGGACTATGAGAAGGTTTTCGACTCAATCGAAACCTGGTCTGTTCTGGAGTCCTTGCAGCGTTGCCAAGTTGACTGGCGATATATCGAAGTGATGAGATGTCTGTATAATGCCGCAACGATGAGTGTACAAATACAGAACCAGCGTACTAAACATATCCACCTACGTCGAGGAGTGAGACAGGGGGACGTCATATCCCCGAAACTGTTCACTAACGCCTTGGAGGATATGTTTAAGACGCTGGACTGGAAAAATTGTGGCATCACCATCAACGGCAAGTACATCTCTCACTTACGATTCGCAGATGACATCGTCATTATGGCAGAGACGCTGCAGTACTTACAAAAGATGTTGAATGGCCTAGCTGATTCTTCTGATACTGATACCGGCTGATTATGATGATGATAATGATAATGGGTGAATTTTGTCCGGTCCCATCCCTTTACTAACATCTAAATATTTGTGTTTATTAAGTACAGCATGAGTTTCTATAAACGGTAGCCCGAAACAAGTATTGCAGCCTAAATCATTGTCAGAATATGTGTGGTGATCACTCTGTGTTTGCCCTGACTGTAAAATACTGTCACTGTATACTGATACAAAGTATTGTGCGAATATATTTGCAATATCTAGGCCATTGTTCGCAGTAATTTCATTACAAGTCATCTCCGCTGGAATAGCGCAGGTTTCCGAACGTCTATCCTTAACGAAAGACCAAAAATATTTTGGGTTTATAGTTATCTTATACTCTACTAGCAGCCTGCCCCGGCTTCGCACGGGTAGAACATATATGCCTACAAAATTTGCATCAGTTTGTTGCATCGAATATAAAATATTAACATATTTAACAATCATCGTCATATGTCAACCAATTTACACAAAACCTTAACGAATTATGTACCTAAGACCTAAACCTTCCTCATAAACACTCCGGCTATTGGTGAAAACCGTGACTTTGTTTTTTAATACTTACGTAGTGATATTGGACGGCCCTTTGGCGTAAAGGATAGTTACCCTGATTCTGACCCGACGGTCATTGGTTCTAATCCTAGCTATATACCTACCAATTAAAAGTTTTATATGCATTCATTAATCATGGGTTTTCGTACAGAGGTAGTGGGATCATGGAATCAAAATCAATCAAATCATGGGATCAAAGAAGGGGTATTATACGTTTAACGTGTGTATCTGTGTCTGTCTGTAGCATCTCAGCACCCAACCGGATGAACCGATTTTCATTTTATTATTGATTTTTTTTTTGTTTGATAGATGTCTTCATCGAGAGTGTTCTTAGCTTTGATTCATGAAAATTCGTTCAATCATTATAAAACTATGAGCTTTTTTCTAGTTAATTGCGGTATGAAATCAACTTTCATAGGCCTGATCAATTGGAAAATCTTCTTCTTCAACGATATTGTAAGAACATGGAAGCATTGACCTGATGCTGGGACATCTCCTGTACTCTACAGAATACTCAAATCCACACCAACTTACAGCTCAGATTTTAAATGTCGTGTTTAGAGTCATTGGAATGCTTTTATTGAAAAGATTATACATAGATCAGTCGGGGTGGTTTATATATAGATCATAACTATATTATACAATAGAATTTTATACAGTTAACATATATTATTATACTATATTGACTTCAAATTGATTGTGATCGGTGGGGATCTACAGCATTGCTAAGCTTATAATAATATTTTAGTAGTAACTATGACCTAATCTGTGGTTTCACTGCAGATATTTTATTAATTTTGCGATGCGTGTATGTGAAATCCGTGATATCTTCTAGAGTTTTCATTTGAATTATATACTGTAAAGGACAATTTTAATCTATAATATGTGGCCAAGCTAATTAACGTAATTATTTGGATAAGGATTAATACTATATACTTGAAAATAGCCTTGGAAGTTATGTAACATTTTTTAACAAAAAATTAAAGATTAAAATAGTTACTGTGAGTCAACCTTAAGAGGTAGACATATGCTGTCGCGGACTTTTTTGTAGGTCTTATTAGGTTGTACAACTCTTCCATAGAAAATATTCTTCCATCTATTTTCAATTGAGCAGCGTTCGTAAGAAACGTGTTTTTTCGACCGTTTTTTAGTCGACTTAGGTTGCAATTAGGTCTCCACGAATATACCTTTGATTTAAACAGGATAATATATAGCCTATTTTCATTCCGAAAGTCCATTCTATATAATAGTTAAAGAATTTTTTAAATCGGTCTAGTAGTTTTTGAGCCAAATCATTACAAACATACAATAAATACAAAAATACAAAAATGCAAAAATACAAAAATACAAATGTTCTCTTTTTATAATATTAGTATAGAAGTATAGATTTGCAGTCAAACCACAGAATAGGTCATAGTTACTACGAAAATATTATTATAAGCTTAGCTTTTCTGTAGATCCCCACCGATCGCAATCAATTTGAAGTCAATATAGTATAATAATATGATCTATTGTATAAAATAATAATGATCTATATATATAATGTAATATTTTAAACCACCCCGACTGATCTATGCATAATTTTTCATTAAAAGCATTCCAATGACTCTAAACACGACATTTAAAATCTGAGCTGTAAGTTGGTGAGGATTTGAGAATTCTGTAGAGTCCAGGAGATGTCCCAGCATCAGGTCAATGCTTCCATGTTCTTACAATATCGTTGAAGAAGAAAATTTTCGAATTGATCAGACCTATGAAAGTTGATTAAAGCTCATAGTTTTATAACGATTGAACGAATTTTCATGAATCAAAACTAAGAACACTCTCGATGAAGACATCTATAAAAAAAAAACTATCAATAATAAAATCAAAATCGGTTTATCTGGTTGGGTGCCCAGATGCTACAGACAGACACACAGATACACACGTTAAACGTATAATACCCCTACTTTTTGCGTCGGGGAACGCCGTAAGGTTATGGCGGCAGATGTTGTCCTTGGTGGTGGTAAGCTACTTTTCAACAGACTTCCAAAAAGAAGGAAGTTTTCAATTCGTCTGTATGTTTCTTTTTCTTTTTTTTTGTGTGTGCATGTTACGCGATTACTCCGTCAATTGTGAACCGATACGAATCATTATTTTTTAATCGGTAGGGTACGTTTCCAAAGTGGTCCCATTGTAATTTCAATGAGATGTGATAAGTACCTTCAGGGATATGACGATAAACGTCTCAAACTTGCTACTGAAATTGACTAGCGTGGCATTGAAGTCAGTTGTTTTAGTTTAAACTATCTTAATTATTGGTAGATTTAATGATCCACGAAAACCCTTGATTCATGAATGCACATAAAACTTTCATTGGTAGGTATATAGCTAGGATTAGAACCAACGACCGTCGGGTCAGAATCAGGGTAACTATCCTTTATGCCAAAGGGCCGTCCAATATCACTACGTAAGTGTTATAAAACAATGTCCATCACTGCGTCTGTCTGTCTGTTTGCAATAATCTCAATAGCTTTTGAACGGATTATCATGCAGTTTTCACCAATAGCCAGAAGGTTGGATGAGGAAGGTTTAGGTCTTAAGTGCATAATTCGTTAAGGTTTTGTGTAAATTGGTTGACATATGACTATGATTGTTAAATACTTTAATATTTTATATTCGATGCAACAAACTGATGCAAATTTTGTAGGAATATATGTTCTACCCGTGCGAAGCCGGGGCGGGCTGCTAGTAATAATAGAATATTTTAAACCACCCTTACTGATCTATGTATACCTAATCTTTTCATTAAAAGCATTCCAATGACTCTAAACACGACATTTAAAATCTGAGCTCTAAGTTGGTGAGGATTTGAGTATTCTGTAGAGTACAGGAGATGTCCCAGCATCAGGTCAATGCTTCCATGTTCTTACAATATCGTTGAAGAAGAATATTTTCGAATTGATCAGACCTATGAAAGTTGATTTCATAGCGCAATTAACTAGAAAAAAAGCTCATAGTTTTATAACGATTGAACGAATTTTCATGAATCAAAGCTAAGAAAACTCTCGATGAAGACATCTATCAAACAAAAAAAAACTATGAATAATAAAATCGGTTCATCCGGTTAGGTGCTAAGATGCTACAGACACACAGATCCCACTACCACTGTACGAAAACTCATGATTCATGAATGCACATAAAACTATCATTGGTAGGTATATAGCTAGGATTAGAACCAACGACCGTCGGGTCAGAATCAGGGTAACTATCCTTTACGCCAAAGGGCCGTCCAATATCACTACGTAAGTATTATAAAACAAAGTCCATCACTGCGTCTGTCTATCTGTTCGCAATAATCTCAATAGCTACTGAACGGATTATCATGCGGTTTTTACCAATAGCCAGAGTGTTTATGAGGAAGGTTTAGGTGCATAATTCGTTAAGGTTTTGTGTAAATTGGATGAAATTTGACGATGATTGTTAAATATGTTCATATTTTATATTCGATGCAACAAACTGATGCAAATTTTGTAGGCATATATGTTCTACCCGTGCGAAGCCGGGGCGGGCTGCTAATAGAATTAGAATCTGCCTTGGAAAAATTTTGTCTAATAATAAGGGGATTTTGTCTAGTTTTTTTCGTAAGCGTGAATGTGATAGATATTGTAATAGGTGGATGGTATTAGTCAACTTTACATAAAACATCGTTAGATTTAGAAACTGAACAATTAGAGATATTCGTAAGAACCAAATCAAGAACTTTATCCTTAAAATTAGGTATGTTATTACACTGGGATAAATTATTGAGGTTTACAAAATCAACAAACATAGTGCCTACGGCTGGGAGCGGTACGGAATACATATTTATCCAATAGGTAAATATAGATATATCAATCTATACTTATATTATAAAGAGAGAACATTTGTATTTTTGTATGTTTGTAATGATTTGGCTAAACTACAGGACCGATTTAAAAAATTCTTTCACTAATATATAGAATGGACTTTCGAAATGAAAATAGGCTATATATTATCCCGTTTAAATCAAAGGTACATTCGTGGAGACCTAATTTGCAACCTAAGTCGACTAAAAAACGGTCGAAAAAACACGTTTCTTACGAACGCTGCTCAATTGAAAATAGATAGAAGAATATTTTCTATTGAAGAGTTGTACAACTTAATAAGAACTACAAAAAAGTCCGCGACAGCATATGTCTATCTCTTAAGGTTGACTCACAGTAACCATTTTAATCTTTAATTTTTTGTTAAAAAATATTACATAACTTCCAAAGCTATTTTCAAGTATATAGTATTAATCCTTATTCAAGTAATTACGTAAATTAGCTTGGCCACATATTATAGATTAAAATTGTCCTTTACAGTATATAATTTAAATGAAAACTCTAGAAGATATCACGGATTTCACATACACGCATCGCAAAATTAATAAAATATCTGCAGTGAAAACACAGATTAGGTCATAGTTACTACGAAAATATTATTATAAGCTTAGCGATGATGTAGATCCCCACCGATCACAATCAATTTGAAGTCAATATAGTATAATAATATATTTTTACTGTATAAAATTCTATTGTATAATATAGTTATGATCTATATATAAACCACCCCGACTGATCTATGTATAATCTTTTGAATAAAAGCATTCCAATGACTCTAAACACGACATTCAAAATCTGAGCTGTAAGTTGGTGTGGATTTGAGTATTCTGTAGAGTACAGGAGATGTCCCAGCATCAGGTCAATGCTTCCATGTTCTTACAATATCGTTGAAGAAGAAGATTTTCGAATTGATCAGACCTATGAAAGTTGATTTCATAACGCAATTAACTAGAAATAAAACTGGCCAAGTGCGAGTCAGACTTTGTCGGAGGAGTTCCGAACACGGAGGGTTCCGAACGCCATCTATCGAGTTTCTAACGAACTTCTAACACCAACTAAGTAAACGTTAACACAAAGGTAGAATAGTATTATATGGTAGTAATAGTAGTAATAGTAATTGTAGTAATTAATATTATTAAATATCTGGTTGACCGGTATTTTTTGCCGCTTAAACAGCCAAATATGACTCTTCCCGACATCTATTGACGAATAATAATACTATTTTTTTTAATTGAAAGCAACTAACTGCTTTACTGATACAGTACTTCTACTCGCCAATAGATGTCGGGAAGAGTCATATTTTAAGTTGATTATCAATAAAGTTGATTGTTGAAAACACGAATAAAACAACATTTTCTGAAAATGACTCCTAGCTAGATCGATTTATCGCCCCCGAAATCCCCCGTAGGTATACTAAATTTAATTTAATCGTTGGAGCCGCTTCCGAGATTCAGATTAAGGTAAAGACGATAGCGCCATCTTAGCAACTAGATAGGTGGCGCTGCGCTATCGTAAAAAACTTTTTTAAAACTTTTCTTTAATTTTTAATTTTGTTCTGTTCTTAGTATTTTTTGTTATAGCGGCAACAGAAATACATCATCTGTGAAAATTTCAACCGTCTAACTATCACGGTTCATGAGATACAGCCTGGTGACAGACGGACAGACAGACAGCGGAGTCTCAGTAATAGGGTTCCGTTGGTACCCTTTGGGTTCGGAACCCTAAAAAGCTCATAGTTTTATAACGATTGAACGAATTTTCATGAAAGCTAAGAACACTCACTCAACACTCGATGAAGACATCTATAAAAAAAAAGTATCAATAATAAAATTAAAATCGGTTCATCCGGTTGGATGCTAATGCTACAGACAGATACACAGATACTCACGTTAAACGTATAATACCCCTACTTTTTGCGTCGGGGAACGCCGTAAGGTTACGGCGGCGGATGTTCTCCTTGGTGGTAAGCTATTTTTCAACCGACTTTCAAAAAGAAGGAAGTTCTCAATTCGTCTGTATGTTTCTTTTTTAACCGACTTCAAAAAAAGGAGGAGGTTTCTTAATTCGACCGTATATTTTTTTTTCTTTCTTTTTTTTGTGTGTATGTTGCGCGATTACTCCGTCAATTGTGAACCGATTCGAATAATTATTTTTGTAATCGGTAGGGAACGTTTCCGAGGTGGTCCCATTGTAATTTCAATGAGATGTGATAAGTATCTTCAGAGATATGATGATGAACGTCTCAAACTTGCTACTGAAATTGACTCGCGGGGCATTGAAGTCAGTTATTGGTAGATTTAATGATCCCACGAAAACCCATGATTCATTAATGCACATAAAACTTTCATTGGTAGGTATATAGCTAGGATTAGAACCAACGACCCACGGGTCAGAATCAGGGTTACTATCCTTTACGCCAAAGGGCCGTCCAATATCACTACGTAAGTATTATAAAACAATGTCCATCACTGCGTCCGTCTGTCTGTTCGCAATAATCTCAATAGCTTCTGAACGGATTATCATGCGGTTTTCACCAATAGCCAGAGTGTTTATGAGGAAGGTTTAGGTCTTAGGTGCATAATTCGTTAAGGTTTTGTGTAAATTGGTTGAAATATGACGATGATTGTTAAATATGTTAATATTTTATATTCGATGCAACAAACTGATGCAAATTTTGTAGGCATATATGTTCTACCCGTGCGAAGCCGGGGCGGGCTGCTAGTATTTCATAAATTTGCAATAGTTCCTAGATGAAGGAAGTCGAGGATAAATGAAGATTGGAAGAAAGGAGTTGTTATTTTTTGCACTGAAATATTGAAGATAACAAAATAAAGTATATATATTTCCAGAGGTGAACTAGTAGGTATTGGTAATATAGACAGACTATTAGCCCAGCGGGCATTTGACCTTGCAAACATTCCCGGCAGCAATTTTTTGCTGTAACCTTTAGGGGTTTATTTGCGTTCACTGGATCTCACAATATACTCCGTCTAGGGTCTCACAGGTAGCCTAAATTCAAAATGGCGACCAAATTTCGTGAGTGCGTTAGCCGCCATTTTGAATTTCAGAAGAAATGGTTTTGCCCAATATCTCAGACGTTTTCAACAAACACAGTTAGAACTAAAGTTGAATGAATTAATAATACTTTATTGCCCACCAAGAAAAAAACAAACCAGAGTAACAGAAGAACATAAGATAACGGTAGTACAATGGGCGGTCTTATCGCTTAGAGCGATCTCTGACAGACAACCTTTGGATGGACAGGATATACAAATTATAATATTGCGGGGGTGTGCAGCTATAAGTTAACATATATATGAAATATGTATGTATATATGAAATATACTTAAAATTCATACTTATACATATTCACAAACATAATACATATCATAGATGCATATACATTGTAACTAAAAAGATATTATTCATAGATACTTAAATAACTACTAACTACTTAAATAATAGATATTAGATACATACAGTCAAACCTGGATAAGCGAGAGTTCAAGGGAGCACAATCTCGCTTATAGAGGTTTCTCACTAACCCGAGTTTCTCGCTAATGCAGGTACATGGGTAGCGTTTCTCTCTTATAGAGGTACGCAAGTACGAATGTAGTAAATATGTCATATGATAAAATTATGTGCATAATATGCATAACATATATTATGTACATATAAAATAAAATATTATACACATATATTGTTATATATATATAATAGTGTGTATATGTTACGTTCATTAGATTTCGACATAAGTACTTTATGAAACTTTATTTTTTATTTACTTTATGAAAGTAAAATTAATGCTGTAGAAATGAGAAGTTTGAGAAGTATGATCGGAGTGACTCTGATGGATAAGTTGGAGAACAGCGTGATAAGGGAATGTTGTGGTGTGGTAGAAGGTGTAGTAACAAAGATAGAGAAAGGGATGCTTAGATGGTTTGGACATCTAGAGAGGATGGATGAAGAAAGATTGACGAAACAGATTTATGAGACGTGTGTGAATGGGCCAGTTGGTAGAGGCCGACCTAGGCGAACGTATCACAACCAGATCGGAGACGTTTTAAAAAAAGGCCAAGTCAAAAGTACCTATAACCGGCGAGCATGTATGAAGACGCTCATGAAAGTGGAAGAAGCGAAGAAGGTATGTCAGGATCGTAGCATGTGGAAAGAAGTAGTCTCTGCCTACCCCAACGGGAAAAAGGCGTGATTGTATGTGTGTGTGTTCCTCCTAAATAATATAAATAAATCGTCGCTAAAGCTTACAGGGACTCCGTCAAATATAACTTGTGGTAGCCGGAACCAGTCAATCTTTGAAATCATACGAGAGCTCCCAATGATAATAGTTTGAGTTTTTATAGAATTGACTGTGAGGCCGTATGATTTACTCCAATCTCGGAAAAGCTTCAGATCTTCATTAGTGCTCTATATTGCCGCATGTAACTGATCTAGAGTATAAATCTGTAGATCGTCTGCATAAAGATGGTAGGAAAAGGATAGCTGTTGTGAAATGAAGTTAATAAAGATTGCGAAGAGAAGAGGAGATATAACGCCGCCCTGAGGAACGCCAGCAGATAGATCGCACCATGATGAGTAGGAATCATCAATACATATTCTCTGCCGACGAAAGTTATTATGAATGAATTTCGTCAATCTAGTCTTTGCAATTTTTATCGTGTGATTGATATTCTTAAAATAACTATATGGGAAAAATGTAGTTAGTAAAGTATAATTATCGAGTTATCTCGATTATGTCCGAAAGTTATAATATTATAATGGCAAAAAAATACTTTGATATTTTCTAATTTCCGGCCCTTTTTCTGACTAACCCGACTGGTTTATATATGACCACAAACCATCAAGAGTATTTACTATACCGCTATGATATAAGGATTAAGGATCCTAGTTATTGTCAATTGTTTCAAAGAAACTTAGAATCATATGTTAACAGTTAGAATACATACGTATCTAGTATGTGACATAATCAACTGCATAAATAAATCGGAATTTCAGCTTCCTTTAGCTTCAGCTCCCTGTGCGATGTTGTCCAGACAACCATGCTGCGGGTAAATGTATCAGCAGGTGAAGCAGACAGGTACTAATAGGTTATTAACTAAGTTACTCACTAATCAGCCAAGCGCATAGTACTTCGTAATATCAGGTAAGTAAAATAAATGATGTCACGGCTCCAGCACAAAGTACTACCTATTTGTTATCTGGCTCCAGTCCCCATAAACTTTTTAATAGACAAAAACAATGATGTAAGTAAGTTATTTATAGTTAGGTCAGTAACTCTCGTTACTTTAATTAAGTGTCGCGGCTGAAACGGACCTTAATGAAACTTCATTAAGCTAATTGGTGAAAGAGCTAGAAATAAGTTGGTAAGGAAATATTGGCCAGCTGCCATAAAAAGTAACTTTCTGTTCTGATATTGCTATGAAACTTACTAAAACTATTTAGCAATTAGATGAAACTCGAGAGTACAAATTCACATGATAATGTAATAAAGTATTAACATGGGGAACACAACATTATAATATTTATCTTTTGCTACCTGATTTAGTTATTATATTCCTATAGTACTGGAGCACAAATGCTCTATTTACCTATACTTTCGATACTTAGGTACCTACTGACCTGATAGAATGAAATATGACAAATTATGGCGAATTATTCCACCACAATATTTACCTAGGTCAGGCCTGTCGCACTCCGCGCTGTAGCTATGAAACTACAAGTACCTCCGCGCACCCGCTAGGGTTCAAGTTCAGTCAGTTAAGTGTCACGCGCGCTCTCGATCGGCCGCGCGCCTTACTTGTACCTACCTCAATATTATATTCCTTGCTTCATATAGTAACTGTAAAGAGTAACTATGTAAAAAGCAAACAATATCACACATAAAATGGTAGGTAGGCATAAATCAGCTAAATTTCATGTTACAAGGGAATTCACGTAATGATCTTTAGGGAATTTATATCGACATTACATATTGCTTTATTTAGTTAGTTCTAAGATAAATAAATAGGGTAGGTACCTACTAACGTTTACTTCAATTTTTCTTTTTTTCTTTCTTAATGATTTTGTCGTGTCATACGATAGTCAGATTTTAATAATCCGAGAGTTAATGTTATTAAAGTACTTATAGATCTCAGATCACTGAGATTCACTGAGATCTGATAAGTATCTCCAGAGATATGACGATAAACGTCTCAAACTTGCTACTAAAATTGACTCGCGGGGCATGGAAGTCGGTGTTTTAGTTTTTAATCTACTTAACAAAAACGGAGGAGGTTCTGAATTCGACGGTTTTTTTTATGTTTGTGACCTCAGAACTCTGTCAGATCTTAACCGATTTGAAATTGAAAATTCTTTTTTAGGGTTCCGTAGTCCTGATAAGCCTTATATTTTTGTCATATCCGTCTGTCTGTCTGTGTGTCTGTCTGTCTATCTGTCTGTCCGAGGTTTTGCTAGGAGACCGTTAGTACTAGAAAGCTGAAATTGTGTAGGTATGTGTGTATATCAATAACGCCGACAAAATGGTGAAATAAAATATTGGAGTTTTTTTATATATATATTTTTTTATGATATTCAACTATTACGAAATAAAGTTTTCCTAGAATGAATAAAATACATAATAATTTTTGGTCGAAAAAGTGAGTCGGCTCCTACACTATTATAATGTTACAAGTCAAACAACCTACGTTTTCATTTCATTTTTTCATTTCATTTCATTTATTCCAAAAACAATCATGATTGTATAGGAAATTACATTACATTTACATCAATGTTTCCATAATCAAAATAGCACAAACAAACCAGAAAAATTCTAGGCAAGGAGTACTATTGTCGCGTTATTTAACTTACGCAATCTAAAACTTTACTCAACTTTAATTGAACGTCACGTATTTTAGTTTAACTGTAGTACTTTTGTCCTACCTCTACATTAAACATTGATGTAGTACTTATTATCAGTAATGTACTCACTACATTGTTCTACGAGTATTCTTCTACCAATTAAAGGCTTACAAGTTTTCTCATAACATTCAACCCTATAGTAAAGGCCGCGAGTTGACCGAGTTATTCAGACTCTCGCTGTGCGGACTTACGGTGCATTTTACTGTGCGCAACACGCGGTTCATAGTTACTATTAGTTGATACTGTGGCTCAAATTCAAGGTCGCACCGGAGGCGTGAAGCGCATTTTGAACGTTACTAGCGTTGTAACTAGGTTTAATCTCGCATATTTGCTCTCAGGGAGTGCAATTTCTGTACTTGTACTATTCATTATTCTGTGCCTAGGTCCCTATACCCATTTTCCCAGTCTAAAACACTTCGTGAACACGAATAAGAACCTACGTTTATTACACAATAAGTTTTAGTCATAGAACAGAAATACAGAGATGGGTCGGTGTGGCTGAAACACAGAACAAATAAGTAGAAAATACTCGTACAGTAGGCACAAAAATAATAAATACAACTGAGACAATAGCAAACAATGCCGTTGGTAGCAACTTTCATGCAAATCATACATCTCCGGTATAATAAAGAAGGCTGAAAATAGAAGAGAAAATGTCAATGAGCCAACGTTTGCAAAGGTTAAATGAGTGCCGTCTCTAAAGCTTTGCACATCGTTCCATACCTACAAATATGTATATTATCGACATAATACCTGTAAGTATTTTGAGTAGCTATTGTACTTAGATATAATAATATCATAACATGCAAATGACATGTTATGCATAAACTGCGTAAACAAAACTTTAAATGCTTTATCAGTCGGTACCAAAAAGGTTGTACCTACATTTAAAAAAAACAAGCTTGAGATTATTCAAGGTCTACTACTCTTCAATAGTTCTACGTGCAATCTCAACAGGGTATTTTACTCGATACGAGAAAAAAACTAAAAATATATTATTGAGATAGCTCATGAAAAAGCAGTCGGAAAACGTCAGTTTTAGTTAATAAAATAGCAAACTAAATTTTAATACTTATTCATTTCAAAGCTTTCAGCTTTTATAATCAGTTTCAAAACACAATTAAATAGTATTCGCCGTGTTATTACGTCATACGGCTATGTAAACTTCAAAGTGTCAACCGTCAACTATCATATCACTGCAGTTATTTACACAGTCAACTGATGTCATAAACACAGAGCAATTTGGCGTCCACTGTATCCAGCGTTTTCGTCAAATTCCGCGCGAAATTTGAAAATGCAAAATTTAAATGTATTTTAATGGCACTTAACGAATGAATAAAATTTTTGGGAATTTTTTAGTGGTTCATTAGCACTACAGAATCTAATTGAGACACTTATCAAAATTTGGTGTAATACCCTATTGAGTATAAGCTTCTTAGTAGTGGTTCAAGGTTCTTGTTAGAGTTCAGAGTAGGCATGTTTCAATGTTTCATGCCAAAACATCTAATGTGTTCCGGCAGCTATACTTGAGAGCCAGTTTCCATTCTAGGCCTAGCGTGATCACAATCTTCGACCGCATCATCACTTACCAACAGGTGAGATAGTGGTCAAACGCTAGCTTATAAGATATTAAAAAAATGTACTGAACAATAACTACTGTCTGTTTTCTGTGGTATTATAGTACATGCTTATGCATGTACATGTACATAGGTACCTACTTAATAAGATTGGAGTATATATACTCATTTACTCATTTATATTGGTAAACAGGTACACACGTACACGTATAGAATACGTAGTAACTATTATATAATCTGTGGGTTAGGTATACCTTGAAGGTACGGTGAAAGCATGGAAAGACCTAAAGAAACGGTGCAGAAAAAAATGGTAGCAGCTTAAAAATAATAAGTAATTAGGAAAATGCTACTTTTATTTTGTTTTGGACCTAAAACATTTGGTAGGCTTTCTAAACTTAAAAATATAAGTTTTCGGTGCAAATGAAAAAACTGGATCTAAATAAACCAATAGATAGAGACTTTAAATTTGCACATAGTGTGTATTAATTTACCACATTGTAAAACTGTGGTATTACTGTGGCTGTTATAAGAAAAGATAATAAAAATTAAATTAAAAATTAAATCAGATTTTTTCGGCGAATCTTGTTCAATCTTATTAGATATTGTATTGTAGTATGGAACCCTACGTGTGCGAGCCGACTCGCACTTGGCCAGTTTATTTATAAAAACTCACCGCACTAGCAAACCTTGTGCTGTCCTTGTGGACTTTTACAAATATGTATGTATGTACAATACATACACACACACACACACACAACAATATCACGGTCACAAATACACCCAGATTTAGGTATCATTATTACAATTACGATCGATTTTATAAAACAAACAACAGCACCCAAAACTTTGTTTGACCTACCTATATCACAATATGACGTATATTGTTTTGCTTGATTTACATCGAATTCACACCTTCGCACCGCTGTGTACTAAGCTAATACTTTATATTATTTGACCTACCTAGACTTCCTTAAGCCCTTATACATACTTGAAACTTTAGTTGGTTAACTTGGTCACACACCAACTGATAGGAGACAGACTTGTTTTCCCAAATGAAAATGCCGCTGAAAGGTACAATTCTAGTATCGATTTCCCTTGACATTTACATCTTCAAAATCCCGTAACGAGCTAATGTTCTAATCCAAGCGTAGAGAGAAAGTTCACGGTTGTGGCATTTCATATAAATGCTACTAGAACGTTACGACTGAGGAATATTGGTGGTTTCTTCCAAAGCAGACCGTAAAAAGATCATTTGTTTGATGGTGCGAAGATTTGACGCAGCAATGGGATTTCATGTCGTATAATACCTAGACCTACTTAGTAGTTAAGTATATTATTATTTTGAATGTATACCAACATTTAAACTAAATTTTTGACAAAACCAAAAAATTCAAAGTATTTTTCCTTGATGGTGATAAACTACGTTTTGGTAGCAAGTAAGGCGGAACATCGATATAATATGATCCTACCACTTGTAGATGACCCGTGTTAGGATTTGCACCGGCGACCTCTCGCTTAATCATCTATCATATTAAGTGAACCCATCTATCCTTTACAGTTTACACCAATGGGGCTCACTGGTCAGTGAACCCATCTATCCTTTACAGTTTACACCAATGGGGCTCACTGGTCAGTGAACCCATCTATCCTTTACAGTTTACACCAATGGGGCTCACTGGTCAGTGAACCCATCTATCCTTTACAGTTTACACTAATGGGGCTCACTGGTCAGTGCACCCATCTATCCTTTACAGTTTACACCAATGGGGCTCACTGGTCAGTGAACCCATCTATCCTTTACAGTTTACACCAATGGGGCTTACTGGTCAGTGAATCCATCTATCCTTTACAATTTACACCAATGGGGCTCCCTGGTCATAAACATTTTCACATAAACAAGGTACCTACAAGTTTTGATAAACTTAAAAAAGAAAGAAATTTTAAATTATATGAAATATACAGATACACATACAAATTCGTTTTAAAAGTTTTAGGAGGTTTTATGGAAAACCGACATACTTTCTGGGAATAAAAACTTCTCAAAGTGTTGCGTAAAGGGTTATAGGGAAGAATTCTCCATTATGGAGTCAGATGGTGGAAACGACCCGGCACGATATGATTGTAATAGAAAAAGTTGACAAACTCTACAGGAAAATACACAAAGAATGCCGAAAACGTGTCTCGTGTAATGACGCTGCGTAGCTCGAGTAGATAGAATGGCTATAGCTACATGTGAACACTTTACCCCTACATCTATGAAAGTCTATAAAAATACAAATTTTTAGAATACAGCATAAACTAGTTTTTAGGGGGTTGCGTACCTAAAATGGAAAAAAGAAACCTTTATAGGATCACTTGTTTGACCGTCTGTCTGTCTGTCAAGACCCTTTTCCTCACGAGAGTGTAGAGGTATCAAGTTGATATGTACTGATATCAAATACTCGGGTCTACGGGCTCTTGCAACTGTGAAAAATCAAACTTGTTAGTCAACGCGATCAAAAGCCGTCAAAGACCGTCGAAAGATATGTTGCATATTTTCGCATATTTTGCGATTTAACAAGGGAATCAAAACCTATAGTGTACTTCCGAAAATTCGCATGGCTACATATACCTTATCATCACAGAATAAATACCTTAAAGTAGGTTCCTGACGTCAGCAAAACTCTGGAACAAAAGCTAGTCTACCCTTTACAGAAGTATAACATTTGCGTTGTATCAGTGCCGAGGCAGGAATAAAGGAACATAAATCAAACCGAGAAAGGCCAGGGTTCCATATTTCGGGAACTACGCAACACAATACATAATTTACTATACTTGAACGTTGAATGGGGCAAATTAGATGTTTGAGAAGGGACTGAATGTGTTTTTGTGATGATGTAGGTATTCTTAGTCTAGACATTTGCTAAAATATTCAGAGGGTTACCTACGACTAAATAAGTACTAAGAATGACGGATGGAAGGAACCTGAATTTAGGTTAGGTGAATGGTATAAGGCGTGCATGAAAGGTAAATAGCCTAGCCTACTGTTACACTGCTTTTTAGGGTTCCGTACCCAAAGGGTAAAACGGGACCCTATTACTAAGACTCCGCTGTCCGTCTGTCTGTCTGTCTGTCTGTCACCAGGCTGTATCTCACGAACCGTGATAGTTAGACAGTTGAAATGTTCACAGATGATGTATTTCTGTTGCCGCTATAACAACAAATACTAATAACAGAATAAAGTTAAAAATAATAGAGGGTCCCCATACAATAAAAGTGTTTTTTTCGGCATTTCACGCCATCTATGAACGCTTAGTTAGGTAAACGTCCCATAGATGGCGTTATATTGAAATGTCGATCCCTAACACCTTTGTTAGACGTTAGATAGCGTTATAAGAAATAAAATGTTTATTAATTAATATTTTTTGCTGGCGAAAAATGATAGTGGTATTTTTGCTCGATCTTATAAAATACTGTAGTGTGGTACGGAAACCTACTAGTGCGAGTCCGACTTGCACTTAGCCAGTTTATTATTTTTTGTGTTAAGTAGGTACTATGTCACTGTAATTTTGTTTAATGGTGTTCCTTGTATGATCTATCTAATTTAGTCATATTGTTTTCAATGAGTCTAATAATGTCTAATTTATTGAGTTCTTAGATACTTTTTAGGTATGGTAAGTAGTACCTTTCTCGATAGTAAGAACAGAACTGCAAAGACCAAGTAAAACAGCTTCCTGAAACGAAAGATAACTTAAAAGCAGTATTTTGCACGTGTTTTTTCTCGAGACAGCCTCAAGAGAGCCTCATTCACTAAATAAGCACTGCAACGAGAGAACTAAATTAAAATAGAGACAAGGGCAAGACATCATGATGTCTTATTATGATACCGATTCACATAGGCAGACGTCATCGCTTACCATCAGGCCAGCGTTTCGCTGACTATCTTACCTTCTACCATTAAAAAAATATTTGGACACACCAAAGATGACATTCATCATCATCATCATTAACACCCAGAATTCGTCCAAAGATGGGCATAGGCCTCTCCTATGGCACGCCAATAAGCTCGATATTCAGCTCTTTGTTTCTAACCTTTGCCAGCGAGCTTGCGATAGACAAGATTACATTGAAAAAAGTTGATATTATTATGTCGAAGTAAAAAGCCTTTAAGATCTATGATATCATAACTCAAAGTGCTCGACATGGTACTCGAGTACCTATGTCACAGAGTACTTTATTTATATATGTAGTGATACGGAAAACCTATATCCTACGTCATTCTTACGTCACATCGCAGCTAAGTTTAGAAACATCTGCAAAGAAAAACAAAACACAGGGTGTTCCTTTTTACCGGAGGCGTATTCAGATCCCTTTGTGAAGACGTTTCAGTTCAGCCGCTTTTGAAAGGTACCTCTGCTTTAATTATTTCTCGCACGACGGGAAGAAACAAGGGTTTCTCTAGGGATGCCCCAGGAGACGCTTGTTTGTAAACGTGCAATCGTCGGCTTCGGGAGGTTTAACGCTTAAATGTTCCTTTGATGTGGGAACATACTTAGGTACTTCAGCTGAGTAATCTGATATTGGTGACTGTCTTTAATTATGACATGACGTTCTGGATTGGTATTTAAAAATTAAATACATAGCTATCCCGACAGACGTAAGTATATGTACATTACTATACCAAAAAATCCCGTAGAAAACGCGCTTATAAGATTTTATCTCTTTTCCAATACAGAGTATGTACATTTTTCAATATTGATTCAACAAAACACATGCAGTCGTTCTCAAGTGATGCGCTGAAAATAATTTACGTTGTATTTATATAGATATGGATATTGAATGGAAGAGCTAAATAGGATCATTTGAGGATGCAGAAGAGTTTAGAGGATGCATTAGGAGATACTGCATCAAGCAGTGGGCGTGGACGATGATTAAAAGAAGATAAGTTTGTTTTATTACCCAGCATTTTTAAGATATAGACCTAAAAACTGAATTATGGTTGTCAACCTAATAAGATAAATAAGTACACACATACAATCACACCTTTTCCTCGTTGTGGTAGGCAGAAACTACTTCTTTCCACATGCTACGATTTTGACATACCTCTTTCGCTTCTTCCACTTTCATGAGCGCCTTCATACATGCTCGCCGGTAATAGGTACTTTTGACTTGGCCTTTCTTTCTATATAACGTCTCCGACCCTGGTCGTGATACGTTCGCCGAGGTCGGCCTCTACCGGACTCTACTTCACACTCGTCTCATTAATCTGTTTTGTCAATCTTTCTTCATCCACTAAAGGGTGGATGAAGAACAGAGCTATATGTCAAAACCATCTAAGCATCCCTTTCTCTATCTTTGTCACTACATCTTCTACCACACCACAAAAATTCCTTATCACGTTGATAAGATGATTACGGCGATCCGGCTGACCCAGCATGAAGCAAAGAATTCGCATTGAAGTTTATGACAAATTGATAATTAAAATATTTTACAAAATACTCTAAAAATAATAAAATGATTAAAAAATATGAAGTAGGTACGCATTGATATAAAACAAAATGATTCGGGCTCGTCCGGGATTTGAACCCGGGACCTCTCGCACCCTAAGCGAAAATCATACCCCTAGACCAACGAGCCGGTGATAACTACGATGAAATTTGCGTTTAGTCTAGACAAGGCTTATTAAAAACAATCAAAAATAATTTTATTGATACCTTATCGTATTGAATTAAATAACTATCGCTTACGCCACGCTAAAGATTACGCAGCTCGAGACGCCTTAATTTTAACCTATAAAGAGCGATAGATTGCTAAGCGCCATCTGTGATGGAATAGTAATAGTAGCACAACCGTATATTTCCTAGCAATTCAATAATCATACATTTCGCAATCATTATGTAATACTACATCTACAAAAATTGGATTGTGTCATATTATTAATTGAAAGTTAAAAGGAATAGGAAATTAGATTATTATATAAGAGTACATGTACCCAAATGAAATAATAAAGAAATTGAATTTGAAATAAATTGAAAAATAAGTAAGCTATTGTGTAATAATCATAAGAAATATGTAATAATTAGGTCAGTGATGTGGGTGGCATTCAGTTATCAAAGTCCCGCCATAATGATTCATTGTCTATCGAGTCCCTGTGATTCAATTTACCTATCAGCGCAGTGGCGCCATGTGACATTATATAAATAAATATATATATATATATATATATACCTACCTACCTACAAATAAATTAAATTATATTCATCGGTGCGTATATATATTTTTTTACCGACTTCAAAAAAAGGAGGAGGTTTCTCAATTCGACCGTATATATGTTTTTTTTTATGTTTGTTCGCGGATAACTTCGTCGTTTATGAACCGATTTTGATGATTCTTTTTTGTTGGAAAGGAGATATCTCAAGTGTGGTACCATGGTAATTTTATCGAGGTCTGATAAGTATCTCCAGAGATATGGAGATAAACACCACAAAATTGGTACTGAAAATTAATAGCGCGGCAGTTAAGTCGGTTCTTTTTAGTTTTTTAAACGATCTTATCATTGTTGTATGTTTGTTGCCCGATTACTCCGCCAATTGTGAACCGATTTGAATGATTATTTTTTTCATAAGTAGAGTTCATGTCCAGGGTGGTCCCATTTAAATTTTATTCAGATATATGTGTCTCCAGAGATATGATGATAAACTTCTCAAAATGTCTACTCAAACTGAGTCGCGGGGCATGTAAGTCGGTATTTTTTAGTTTTTAAACTACCTTAATCTCTTCTCTACATATAATAAAGATATGGAAAAAAATATATACGGTCGACTTGAGAAACCTCCTCCGTTTTTTGAAGTCGGTTAAAAACGGAATCTATAGATCTAATATTTTTCGAGGAAGAATAAGAGGCTGGCACAGATAGTAATATTGATAAGTGAGGATATAGGTTTCTCTGTTTATCTGTTTTTCTGTGTGTTTGAAAGCGCAAAACTCAACGAATTAACATCATATGTTGC
The DNA here is from genome assembly GCA_954871355.1 of Cabera pusaria. Classification (NCBI taxonomy): domain Eukaryota; kingdom Metazoa; phylum Arthropoda; class Insecta; order Lepidoptera; family Geometridae; genus Cabera; species Cabera pusaria. The sequence goes on from OX940887.1 coordinate 22,925,384, forward strand.
TTTAATAAATATAATAAATCTATAAAGAAATAAAAAAGTTTTGACGATTTTAATTGAAAAAACGGGTGGAATCCCCTAAAACATGATGTGTATCATGTTTTAGGGGATTCATTCATTGTATCCGACGGTAGGTGTACTATTCATTATTCTGTTCTGTGCCGACGCCGCGACGGTAAAAAAAACTTCTGAGATTTATTTTTATGTATGTTTCAGCATAACTTACCACTTTTATAATAATTATTTTTAGGGCAGCACTGTGAACGATATAGATGCCGAAATCAACACCAATAGGAACCTATTATAAGTGCGAAAGTCAGTTTGAATATTTAGTTTGGTTGAGACTTCTTCACGGTCAAACGGATGGACCGATTTAGCTGAAATTTTGCACAGGGATAGCCAGTATTATGGATTAGGCCAAAGGATAACTTTTAACGCGGGCGAAGCCGCGGGGCACAGTTAAACATATATAGTAATGTAATTGGTGATGTTTTTCTAATTGTTGTATCTAGATACTTGAGGGCCCGATGGCGTAATCGGGAGAACGGTCGGCTTTGATGCCAGAGGTACCGAGTTCATACCGCGCCGTGCTCCAATTCAATCGAAAAATGTATGTGCGCTTTTCACAGTGGCCCTCCGGTGAAGGAAAAACATCGTTAAGTAACCAACAATCCCCGCATGCTGGTAGGACACTATCTAGTGTTCGCCTGGCCAGCTACCACCCTCAAGTTAGAAAATCTGTCACCAAAACCTCTAATGTGTTCCAGCAGCTATCCTTGAGAGACAGTTCCCATTCTAGGCCTAGCGTGCTTACCATCTTCGACCGCATCATCACTTACCAACACATGAGATAGTGGTCAAACGCTAGCCTATAAGATATAAAAAAACGACTTAAAGATTTTATATATATATATGCTTGCACTATTTATTATTCTGTGCTACGCATTGTCTCGAAATCTCAACCTAGGTACCTTATAGAATATAGAAATATATAAATATAGAATACCTAGGTAGGCATGCATTGGCAATCCTAAACATGTCAGTAGGTCATACGTGGTTGAAGCTAGTGCTTAGCTTCAACCACGTATAACGTAGAAATCCTGAGGGACGAAATACAAGAGGCAGAAACGACAAACTGCGCTACCTATTGTCTAACTGACCTAATCATTTTTAGTCCATGATCGGTAAACGTAAAAAAACGGTAAACCGTGCCTATTGTCACATGCGTGGTTTATCTATTTTCAAAAAGGAGGAGGTTCTCATTTCGTCTGAATGTTGTTATTTTTTTGTATGTATGTTACGCGATTACTCTGTCAATTGTGAACCGATTCGAATGATTCTTTTTTTATTCGGTAGGGTACATTTCCGAGGTGGTCCCATTGTAATTTCATCAAGATCTGATAAGTATCTTTAGAGATATGATTATAAACATCTCAAACTTGCTACTGAAACTGACTCGCGGGGCATGGAAGTCGGTTGTTAAAGTTTTTAAACTGTAGCCAGGTACTTACATTTATAACTACTTGTATAATATATGTACTACCATAGAATGAATAATACTATGTACAAATAGTTCTATCAACAATTTTGTTGAAGAATTTTGTCTACAAATAATTCAGAAGATAATTTGAATTCCTATCTGGATCGTTTCTGGCGCAACATTCATTATGCAGAGTCATTTCGCAAATACTTTATTCATTATAATTATCTCACCTGTTGGTAAGTGACGATGCGGTCGAGAATTGAAGCACGCTAGACCTAGAATGGGAAATAGCTCTCAAGGACTAACTAACGACGGAATAAATGTATTTTTACAATTGACACTCAAAAAAGCGCACTTTATTCATCGGCAGCAGTAAATAAAACGCTCTTTTACTCACTCGGTAAATAAAAACATTTAGAATTTGGAACAATCACGAAATACGAATTATGTACCAAAAATAAATAAATCTTGCTGAAAGTGCCTACTGGCTGGCTAAATGGAGGTATACCATAGAAGCTAAATAATAAAATTAAAATAAAAATCCCGCCAATTTTGGTTAAATCTTTTTTTTTTGTTTTCATTATGGCTCTATACGATCAGTATATTCAGCCAGAGTCAAGTATTAAAATTGTTCAAGTTTTTGTAAATTAAAGTCATTAAGTTGAGTCAAATTTACATTTCTGATCAAATTGCAGTCACAGTATTATCCAAGTCATACTCTTAGTAAAGATGTGAACGTTACTGAAGATTTTCAGTGCGATTTTGGTGAGAACACATGTAGCATGTTTTTCAAGATTGTGCTCTTTCCCTACACTCGCATACATTCACCGGCACTAAATAGTTAATAATCCACATTTATTACACATTAATAATAAAATATGATAAATATCAATACTAAAGTCGGTACTACTGTTAATTTTCTCACAGTCAATGGTAAATAGGAGATTACACGACTCGTGAATAAAAAAAATTATCTCGGTCCTTGTATCCCTCGCTTCGCTCAGGATTCTAATCTAGAATCCTTCGCTGCTCTCGGGATCAAACTTAGTCCCTCGAATTAAACTTAGTCCCTCGAATTAAATGCCTTTGTATTAACTTGTTGTATAATCTACTATTGTCCAGTTACCCGACCAATACGAACTTGCGATTTCATACTCTGATACTGGTCAGATTGTTACCTGAGATTTGTTTGTTACTACCTTCATACCGATTTTGTAGGAACGTATAAACCTTCCATTTGGATCACTCTATTGATGAACCAAGAAATATTAAGATACGGGAAAAGTTGCGGGACGCAGCTAGTGATTATATAAAAAGAAAGTTGAATATCAGTTTCACATTGCACAAAAAGACGGGCTCGTCCGGGATTTGAACCCGGGACCTCTCGCACCCAAAGCGAGAATCATACCCCTAGACCAACGAGCCGTGTCTGAACATGTCGAATATTGTCATCGTTTTCCATGGTTTGCGTAATACAATATATTCATAAAGGGTTTTTTTAAGGAAATTATAATGAGAATATTATTTTTTGTAAGTAGAAGCATAATCAACAAAGTTGTCTGTCTGTACATAAAGGGTAACCTATTTAATAAAGTCGGATGCCATTGGTAGCGGAGTTAGGAGTAGGTTTTGTAAATGATTAGTTGATAAACAAAAGTAATAATACTCCTGAATGATCCACAAAATGTTCTGATTTTTAATGTGCTAAGTCAGTCAAATTTCTCCTGCAGCTTATTTATATATCTAATATATAAAATTCTCGTGTCACAGTTTTCGTTGCCATACTCCTCCGAAACGGCTTGAACGATTTTGATGAAATTTTTTGTGCTTATCCGGTATCTATGAGAATCGGCCAACATCTATTTTTCATCCCCCTAAATGTTAGGGGTAGTCCACCCCTAAATTTTTATTTTATTTTTTAGACAAAATTTTTAATTTCTATTTTTTTATGACATACAAAAATACATACAATCCTCAATTTTCACCCTTCTACGATCAACCCTTATTTTGTAATAGCCATTTATTTATATGGCAAAACAACGTTTGCCGGGTCAGCTAGTATATTATACTTTCATTGCCGATGTTAATTGTATATAAATATGTATCATTATTCTTGTAAGGCTCAATCGAAATTTATGATTGCACCATCTGTCGCATTTATTTTAATTCAAGTTGAATCACTATTCACTCACCCAACTACGAAGTTTTGCTACTCGACCAGAGATGGCGCTGTGATTTTTTTTTAAGCAACGCGTTCATTACAATTTACAATATATTTATAGATTCAATTTTTGTCATAACATAGTGCTACTTATTTAACTACCTTAATACTACAATACATCGACTTAATTTAAAATTAATACAGGGTAAGCTATAACATATCCGAATTAATTAATGACTAATTCACAGCACTAATATAGTATATACAATATAATATACCATTTAAAATTATTGCTGATACACAAACTTAGTAAATCTTACACATAATAATATTTACAAAGTATTATTACCTAATAAATGCAGTGGTATTCAGAACATTTGAAGAACTAATTTTATTACACTATTTCAATAACACGGGGAAAAGTATAACTTTTCACTGATAGATGGCGTTGCTAACCTGAAACTTTTAAAAGGAATTTGTTCTTACCCATGACTCCTAGTTGCTGTGGTGAAAGAGGTGCGGCGTCACCTCCACCAGACCCAATGGAGCCAGAAGCTAACGACAGCCTTTCACTAAAACCTAGTGGACTGCTTCTACCACCACTCCCACTGGCTACAGAACCCATGCCTGTAAAAGGAAAATCATCAGTGAAGGAAAAACATCGTAAGAAACCCCTAACCCCCGCATGGTGGTAGTACACTATCTAGTGTCCGTCTGAGTATCCGTCTGGCAAGCTACTACGCTCAATTAAAAAAATCTGTAGCCAAAACATCTAATGTGTTCCGGCAGCTATCCTAGAGAGCCAGTTCCCATTCAAGGTTTAGCGTACTACCATCCTCGACCGCATCATCACTTAGCAACAGGTGAGATAGTGGTCAAAAGCTAGCTTATATGACATAAAAAAAGTGGTAGTATTATTACAGTGAAACTTTTATTACATCGCCTAAATTTTTTTTCCATCTATAGGTCTATATGTCACTTATCGCATTACAGCCAGTGTTTTAGCTTGATTGTGGATATTATAATGTATAACAGTTACATCTAGCTGTGATTGGCGGACACTTCTACAGCCATATTTGTATACATGCTAAATGCCACTGCTGTCACAGTAGCTAGTAGTAGTAGTAAAAAAAAGGTTTTACTTGCAATGTGGTTTCATAAAACCATACCACACTTTTTTTTTAACTTCCTGTGTCCCGCAGCTTCGACTATGTTAAAATTCACTTATATAATATCTTTTATAGATGACCGTATGTGTTAATCCAGATTATAAACTATCCTGCTACTAAATGTAATCCAATTTCATACCTTCATCTGTTTTTGTGAGATTGAGTAACTAACATTCAAACTTTAGCATGAATGAAATTAGTAGCAAAGCATCTAGCATCTGTAGTAGGTAGACGTCATGGCTTACCATCAGCTGAGCGTCATGCTTGTCCTGAATCCTTATATCATAAAAAAATCTAGTGATTATTGGATAACATAAAAAAATACAATCTCGGAATGTTCAAGCGAATTCAATTCAATTCAATTCAATTATTTATTTCATGTAAGTACACAAAGTACACTTCTGAACGTCAATAAAACATAATTTAAAAAATTACAGATATAAAATATAACAATAAAAAATATTAATAATAAGTATAACAAGTCAAGTTAGCAACACATTATCCTGCCATGATTTTCTGTCCGCAAGGAATTCATCAGTTTTATAATAGGCTTTCTTCATGAGTATATGTTTAACAGTGTTCTTAAAAGTATTTACTCTAAGGTTCACTATATGATCAGGTTCAATAGTGAATAGGTATCTACTGAGCAATTGTGCCACACCTTCGGCTGTATCGTCACTTACCATCAGGTGAGATTGCAGCCAACGGATTATTCTGTCAGTAAAAACAAATAAAAAATAAATTTTAGCACAAAATCTGGATGCCTTAAAGTCACAGGTATAGGCTTGTGCCTCACATTGGGACACAGAAAATAGTACTTAAATATGAATTATTGGATTAGATTAAAATATATTACTTTTTTAACTAACATCCAAAAAGGAGATATCTTTAATCCACCTGAGGTTCATCTATCATGTACAATTTGCAATAAAAATATTTATCATTTTGGACTCAGAGTAATCGTATATTGTAAAACTTATATACTCAGAAAAAGGACCTCGCTTTTCTTAACAACTTGGGGAACGTTTGACAAGTACAAAACACCGGCCACCCCCCCCCTCATATACGATTACTGGCAGGATTCGGCCAGCGGTGCTTCAAATAATAATTAGAGCAAGTAGAACATTACCAGCAGATTTGTAATATAAATGTGAGAATGGCTACCTCCATTTGGACTTCTCATCCTTGATATCCTTTTGTTGATAGCTCTCTGTATTCTTGGATTCAGAATAGGTTTTGCTCGTCGCCTCGCTAAGTACCTCGATAGTACTCCCACAACTATTGCACTCGTCCCAACTACACCTATACTCCATAGCACAACCTGGAAACATAGAAACTATGAGCATATAGATAAATAAAAATTAGTTACTATCTTCTACCATGGCTGGTCAGGCCATATGTTTTGCAACTACAAAAATCTATATCAAGTATATGATATTTTATGAATAAGAATAAGAATATTATTTATTGTTCAAAATTGTATGGAAATTAAAATAATTAGATATACTATACACTGACTATTAAGACATACAGTTCATTGGTATTGTTGACCGAGATTTTCTAAATAATTAATATAACCTTGAGCACCTACTTATGTTTCCTAACAAATGTTTTATTATTTTTAGGAATTATATATTAAATTTTATGTTACATATATGACGTTTCTTTTTACTATACTTTTTACTGCCTATGTCTTAAGACCCACTGATGAGAATTTCTGATTAAATAGAGACATACCTTTTGTGTGGTGGTCAACTGTACTTCGCTAAAGGTTATAACTCGATGCCAATGCTTAAGCTTATCAATCAATGGACTGGCTTGTAATAAAAGCTGCATTATTTCACACACTCACAAGATTTCTGTTATTATTTACAATTTAATGAACGTAAATAAATATGAGATCATTTAGTTAGGTTATATCAGCTGTCATCTAGCAATTTATTTACATTACAATTTGTAAGTGAAGAAGTGACTGAAACAGTTCCATGGAATAGAAAAGATATTGCCTTAAAATTGTAATTTTCATTGATAATGATAGAAAATAAATATATTTAAGCATATAGAAATAAACTCATCAGTTGCCATTTCACTCGCATTTAAATATTCGCGCTGTGTCAGAAGAAATGATAAGTCAAATTTCATGACAAATGTCATCATCTGTGAAAATGTCAACGGTCTAACTTGACTCATATAGTAATCTGTGGTCTAACTATTACGGTTCATGAGACACAGCCTGGTGACAGACGGACAGACAAACAGACGGATAGCGGAGTCTTAGTTATTACTAGGGTATGGTAGGGGGTAGGTATTACTACCGTTTTACCCTTTGAGTACGGAATACTAAAAACGGAAAATTTACTATTACAAACTCATTATTTGTAGTTGGTGCAATACATTTTCTATGGATCGAGCTTTGATTATATACATGTCTAGATACCGTATTAAATATACGTAACTTTCTAAATAAAAATATACCATATATAGTAGATTATCTATTTACTTACAACAGTGACACTTGAACAACCGAGCGCGCGGAGCTCATGAAAAAATAATAAAATATGCCGGTTTGTGCTATCCTATTATGCCACAATCACGCAGGAAGGCATGATATTAATAAGAAGATTAGTTTTCATCGGTATGTTTCAATATTTATCAATCGTTTGAGTATGAAAACACGATTTTAATTTTGAATTTTTCGTTGGTTAGTCGGACTGGTCAGTGTTGTCAGTTTAATAGTGGGGTAATTATCCAAATATTTGGGAGCTTTTTTTCTGTGTATAACATAATAGTGTACAACAGGTTACAACTATTATACAATCGTACTTTAACCGACTTTGAAAAAGGAGAAAGTATTCGAAGAGTATGTTTATTTTATTTTGTTGTTACCTCAGATTGTAGACAAATCTGAACCGATTATTATTAAATTAGACTAGTTGTGTCCCGCGGCTTTGCCCACGTATATAAGTATTCTATGTCCTATTCTACCCATTGGCTGTGATATGACGTTTGCCCTCACGCGTCTGTTCGTGTTCGGGGGCAGATACCGTGCGCCACCCAGCACTCTCTCACGCGTTCTATGTACTATAATTTTCACCGTAACTTTTAAATTATTTACCTAAATTACTTAATGTAAAAGACAAATATTTATGTACTTATATATATAGTTTGTCAATTAACAATTAGATTTACACTATGTTATGTAATTTTACTAATATTATTTTAATTAGGTTTCCTACAGACCCTGTACAATCAAACCTTTAAAATGTTATGAACTAAAAGTAAAAAATATTTTTTAAAACAAGCTATTATCTGGGACCATGAACTAAAATGTTAAAATTAAATTCCAGTAAGTATTTTTCTGGTAGGTACCTACTTACCTATATTCTTAAAAGCTTGAGGCACTACCCGTTTTACAGGTTAGGTACTTACTATAGGTACTTCTGTGCCTCAAGCTTTTTAGAATTTAGGTAAGTACCTACCTACCTTCATTGTCCCAGGTAAAAGCTTGTTTTAAAACATATTTTTTACTTTTAATTTATTTTTTACTTTCTGGTAGGTAAACTACCTGAATATTTTAGAGTAGGCGTGATGTTTTAAAATAGTATACGGATCTTATGATGCAATTATGTATAAAGTGCTCTTCAAGGCAAACCAATCGAGCCCAAACTCGGTGGGATTATGTTGTTTTATCACAGAAATGCCATGGCCACCTTTCAGCTTCATCATCAGATCCTAGATATCGTTTAAGTGTAAAGTGCTCCTCAAGACGAATCAATTGAGCCTACATTCGGTGGAGTAACGTTAATTTATCACAGATAAGCCGTGGCCACCTTCCGGCTTCATCATCAGACCCTGAATATCATCTAGGTGTAAAGTCCTCCTCAAGACGAATCAATCGAGCCCAAACTCGGTGGGGTTATGTTGTTTTATCACAGAGATGCCGTGGCCACCTTACAGCTTCATCATCAGACCCTGGATATCATCTAGGTGTAAAGTCCTCCTCAAGACGAATCAATCGAGCCAAAACTCGCAGTTATGTTGTTTTATTATAGAGATGCCGTGGCCACCTTCCGTCTCCATCATCAGAGTAGCTCCATGGTAGCATATTATTGTATTGTCACCAAAGATACATATTTTAACCAAATTTGAGTCAAATCGGACATCAGGAAGTAGGTCTCATTTAGCTTCCAAGATTCCACCTGAACATACAGACATACATACAAACCTACATTGCAAGTTAAAAAAGAGCTTATAAAATGGGTAGCGACCACTTTAACAGCTGGCATTCCTAAATAGGCACGTATTGACAATATTTGACAGCTTTATGACACAGTCACGCACACACAGAGCAAAATTTGGGCCGTTTTTTGAGTGACTTTGAAATGTCATGTTCCATTTGGACGAGTTTATAATCAAAGGGATCGAACTACAAAGTTAAGTTTGTCCTTTTACCTAGTCTGAGAAGTTGGTACGTAAGCCTCAGTGGGCGAGTCCAACTCGACTTGGCCGGTTTTTTTTTTATACCATACCAGCAGCCCGCCCCGGCTTCACACGGGTAAAATTGATACATTATTAATATTAGATTAGATAATTGACATAATATGGAACGCCCGTTGGCGTAAAGAATAGTTCTCTCGGCTTCTAACCCGATGGTCGCTGGTTATAATCCTTGCTATATACCTACCAATTGACTTTCTCAAGTTTCTATTGGCATTCACGAATTATTGGTGTTCGACTGTTCGTACACAGGCTACCAAAAAGTAGCTTACCATCCTTAAGGAAAAATATCTGCCGTCATAACCTCACGGTGTACCGGCAGGACAGCTCTCGGGAGTCATTCCATTTTAGGATAGGATATAGGATTCCAATCTAGGATCACAGATTATATAATAGCTAGCGTGTTCACCATCCTCGACCACATCATTATCAACACCAATATTATAAGTGCGAAAGTCAGTTTCTTCACGGTCAAACGGCTGGACATCAAATTGATTTATATCGGTTGGAATCTACAGACATCTTCGAGGATTCACCAAAGGAGATGTCAACGAAACGCGTACCCCTCTGCTGGCCATATGGCGCTACTCGGCCATACACGTTATATAAAACTACTTCACTCGCAACCCGGCCCATTCCGCATCGTACCGCGTCGTGTCGCGAATAAGAGCTCAGTGAAAATGGTGAATTGTGCGGTATTTTGGTGTAAAAGGCGATCAGCGACATCAAACTTAAGGGAACACGGTATTTCCTATCATAAGTAAGTGTTATTTTTATCAATTGTGCTTGTAATTTTGTAAAACTTTGATTAGAATGAAATACCATTTGTACCAGATTAGCGACAGTTTTACGACGCCACGATGTCTTGGCAGTGTTGCCGTTCTACAAAATTAAAAGGCCCTAATAATGTGAAAAATTCCGCTAAATTATTTTCATTTATCAGGTATATTAATTGTTTAGAAAAAGATTGTGAACGAGACATATTTTGGTGTTGAGGCTATATAAGGATATCTTGCGCCAGAACGAATGTTTATGGTTGTTCAGGAGTAGTAGTGGTCTTAAAAAACACATTATTCTTTAAAAAAATTCGAAAAAAAGTCGTTATGCGACGCCTCAAAATCCGCTAGAAGTCTCTAAATATTTTATATATTTAAATATATTAGTCGCTAACTCAATTTTTTTGCCGCTAACCACTCATAAATACCGCTAGATCTAGTGACTAATTCTCTAGAACGGCAACACTGCGTCTTCGTAGAAGGCATAGTGCGGGGACTAGTTCAATGAAATTGATTGAATGATTGATGGACTGAACGTAAAATTATTTCAAAATACGATGTATTTTACCTACTGTTTTAAGAGCGCATTAGTGTTAGAAAAGGAGTACAAACATTTTCGCCTTCCTTTAAAATAGGAGGTTCTAAGTTCGACCCGTATGAATGTGTTTGTTTTTTTGCGCGATTTTCTCAAAAACTTCTGATTTAATTGTGGATGGGGCTTTCGTTGTTTAATTGTTTATTTCTCAGAGAAGGTTTTAGTATATCTATACTTATATTATAAAGAGAGGACATTTGTATTTTTGTATGTTTGTAATGATTTGGCTCAAAAACTACTGAACCGATTTAAAAAATTCTTTCACTAAAAGTCCATTCTATATATTATATAGAATGGACTTTCGAAATGAAAATAGGCAATATATTATCCCGTTTAAATCAAAGATACATTCGTAGAGATTTCGTGGAGACCTATTATGCAACCTAAGTCGACAAAAAAACGGTCGAAAAAACACGTTTCTTACGATCGCTGCTCAATTGAAAATAGATGGAAGAATATTTTCTATGGAAGAGTTGTACAACTTAATAAGACCTACAAAAAAATCCGCAACAGCATATGTCTATCTCTTAAGGTTGACTCAAAGTTCAAAAATTAAAGATTAAAATGGTTATTTTAATCTTTAATTTTTTGTTAAAAAATATTACATAACTTCCAAGGCTATTTTCAAGTATATAGTATTAATCCTTATCCAAATTATTACGTTAATTAGCTTGACCACATATTATAGATTAAAATTGTCCTTTACAGTATATAATTCAAATAAAAAATCTAGAAGATATCACGGATTTCACATACACGCATCGCAAAATTAATAAAATATTTGCAGTGAAACCACAGATTAGGTCATAGTTACTACGAAAATATTAGGCTTAGCTATTCTGTAGATCCCTACTGATAACAATCAATTTGAAGTCAATATAGTATAATAATATTATGATCTATTGTATAAAATAATATTGATCTATATATATATTGTTAACGAATCTGCCTACCCCCAGTCTGCGAGCGAGCGCAAAACTATAAAAACAGACAGCGAGCGGGTACCTTACTTACTCTTTGCGGGACTGTCGTGTTGTTCGGACGTAGTGGTTAAGTAGTTAGCTTAGGCAAATTATGTAATTCTTATTATGTTAAAGATCTATGACATTATATAGTTGTAGATATTGTGATAGTGTTTATTTTTTTTACCTTTTTCACTTCTGGTCGGTAAGATCAGAAGTGGGATAGGTCCACGTGATTTACGCGTTTAAGCCGTCTCTGATATTTGCCTTGATCTATTCAAAATAACAGTTTTGAATAAATAAGGGTGCTGCAACGTTTTTAAATTGAATCCGTGTTGTTCAATCGTTTTGAATCCTGTGATCTAGTTTTTATGAATACTTGTCAGTGAAAGTGCAAATTAGACGTTCGTCTAGATCTAGGGTGTAATATTTCTCAAAAACAAAAGAAATACATCAGGTCATAGCGATTTAGTTGCAAAAAAAGGGGTAGTTTGCCAGGGTTCTTAACTGGTAGTTTAACACTGCGTCCGAACACCGAACGCCACTTGTAATTGCCGTTGCTTACCCGCTTTAATTTCTTTGTAGTTTTGTATGCTGTCGTTGTGTACCACTTCGTGCAACAAAGCTGCCCGTCGGCAAGTAAACGCGGCGGACTGGATTATTCGAGTATGGTTGGTGTGGTGGATACAGTTATGATTACAATGTTACTTTCGACTATGCAAAGAGGTTGACCGTGCTAAATAACTGGGCAAGCCCGAGACATTTAGGTACGACTAATTGTCTACCTATAAACTCAAAATCGTAGTCAAATTATTGAGCGACAACCTATAGGTTGTGTTAACATTTGTATCTGCTGTTACACCCACAGGGCGTCATTGCTATTACTCTGTATGTTGTTATAAGCTTGTTTGGCGTATTTTGTACGATTTACATCGTTTTCAAGTCTAGGGGCCTGTTTCAACGGTGCCTGATAGCCCTATTGGGAACTTATCTGACAGATTTCCGACAGACTTTTGTATTATGTCATCTGTCTGATTACTATCTGAAACTTTATCGGAATTCGGTGAAACTTACCCTAAGAAACGCTGTTCGATCAACACAATAATGGAATTTAGTTAAATTGAGAGTTTGATAACCTACGTGAAGGGAACTAATCCAAATTAAAACCATGTTTGTGAGGTGTGACTTGTCGTAAACTGTTGTTCTTACCGCGAAATTGCGGGTATAATGGAAAAGTTTTGAGAGTCTAGAATGATATCATGCCTCGAATCAGACATTTACTTACAACGAAAATAAAATCACAATGCCTGTTCAATATTAATTTATTTTGAATTCTTATATCTATTTCTTACATCCAAAATGAAGCCGAGTGTTAAGTAGTTGCGCTAGTTCCAGTGTATACTCGATCATAGTTTAGACTTACTGCCGTAGCGTTAAGTGGTAATAATTGAGGGTTATATTGATGGCAAGAACTATCCGTCTCATGGAATTTACATCCAACACTGTGTAGCTTTACAGTGCTCGTGAACACATAGTGTCAGTCAAATCAAAGGGGTGACAGGCGCAGTGCAGTGCTGTTCATAAGTTTTAAGCGCCACAGTACTTGTTATAGGCAGACTATCGTTATACCAACAATTGAGCGTTGTACTAGGCCTATCTAGTTACCTATCTTACTCACGGTACAAAAAAATAGCAAGATGTAGGTATCTGTTACTTGTTGTCGACTTGACAGATATACTCGGTGCATTTGGTTGGTATTAGTATCGAAAACATACATGGCGTTCTTTTTGTATTTTTTGTGCGGTAGTTTGCAGCGCATTTGGTTTTCGATGATTGAGTAAAATTGTTCTGCTTGTTGTTTTTACACTTCAGTGTAGTTTATGAACGTGCTAGGCTTATATTTAAATATTGTTAGCTAACGACAGTGTTGTGGATAGTTAGCTAAGAAACCCAGTTTTCCGTTTCAAAAATAAAAGTGGATACCTACCTACCTGTGATAACGATGGGGTAACTAGTGAATTAGGTAGTGTGTGGTAATGGTTTAACGCAACTTATTTGTTTGTAAACTGTCCGAATAGTGGCGGAGCCAGTACTACAGTTTACTACATTTCTAGTGATAGTCCATGTTCCTAATTTTAATCCAACTTCGACGGTTGACGCATCAAGGAGAAACGTGAAGATTTGGATACATCTAGGAAGTGTGTATTGCGACGCTTAGGTTTTCACGCTTCTTCAAGTACACTTAAAAAACAATTGATGTCTTTTGAGTCTTATTGACTATGGTAAGTGTTAGCATTAACTGCAATGACTATCTTTGTGAGAGGGATTCATTATGTTAATTCTACAGTTTCTATAAACTTAATAGAATTATTGTTATTGGCATGCTAACATTATGTTGACAATTTGGCGTACTAGGCATACTAGGCTAGCGATTGTAGTGTTGGTTTTCTAGGTTTAACGTTTGTTTACTGATTACCTATGTAGGATACGTGGGATTCGATACTGAGGTTTATTTTAGAGACCGAAATTTTTTAATGGGTATAGATGAAAATGACAGTTTGGCCGTTTCTAGCATTAGTAGACATACTATCGATTGTTGCAAATGTTGAAACCTACAGCTTTGTTCTTTTCGTGTAGGTTACGGCGGTGTATTCAACTTTTGTATTTCGTGTTGTACGTTTACCTCTATGCTGACAATAGCGGAAGTGGAGGAAGCGGAGTGTTTATTTTTTTAACCTTTTTCACTTCTGGTCGGTGAGAATATAATAATATATTTTAAACCACCCCGACTGATATAATATGTATAATCTTTTTGTTAAAAGCAATCCAATGACTCAAAACACGACATTTAAAATCTGAGCTGTAAGTTGGTGAGGATTTGAGTATTCTGTAGCGTCCAGGAGATGTCCCAGCATCAGGTAAATGCTTCCATGTTCTTACACGTACGTACGTACAATATCGTTGAAGAAGAAGATTTTCGACCTGATCAGACCTATGAAACTTGATTTCATAGCGCAAACAACTAGAAAAAAGCTCATAGTTTTAGAACGATTGAACGAATTTTCATGAATCAAAGCTAAGAACACTCTTGATGAAGACATGCAATCTCTCAAACAAAAAAAACTATCAATAATGAAATCAAATCGATTCATCCGGTTGGGTGCTAAGATGCTACAGACAGACACACAGATACACACGTTAAACGTATAATACCCCTACTTTTTGCGTCGGGGTCGTCGGGGAACGCCGTAAGGTTACGGCAGCAGATGTTCTCCTTGGTGGTAAGCTACTTTTTAGGGTTCCGTACCCGAATGGCAAAAAACGGAACCCTTATAGATTCGTCATGTCTGTCCCTCCGTATGTCATAGCCATTTTATTCCGAAACTATAAAGACTACTGAATTGGAACTTGGTAGGTCAGTAGGTATAAAAATATAAAAGTTTAAGGGGGGGCGTCCCATACATAGAACTGAAACAAAAAAAAATATCTTCAAACCTATACATGTGGGGTGTTTATGAATAGGTCTTTAAAAATGACATTGAGGTTCCTAAAATCATTTTTTCTCAAAGTCAATCATTTAAAAGATAGGCGCGTCTAAAGTGGTACAATTTGTGTCCCCCCCCCCCCCTCTAATATGTAGATCTCAATAAAAACTTTCAACAAAATTAGTTGATACAATTAATTAGAGATACAGTCAGCAGTTTTTGAGATATAGCGACCGCAAAGATAACTTTGTTATTCATAGTTTGTATGTAATTTTTTTAATGGCGAATAATTAAAGTATTACAATACGGAACACTACGAGTGCGAGTCCGACTTGCACTTGGCCAGTTTTGGTAGATTTAATGATCCCACCCATAATTCATGAATGCACTTAATACTTTCATTGGTAGGTATATAGCTATGATTAGAACCAACGACCCTCGGGTCAGAATCAGGGTAACTATCCTTTACGCCAAAGGGCCGTCCAATATCACTACGTAAGTATTATAAAACAAAGTCCATCACTGCTTCTTTCTGTCTGTTCGCAATAATCTCCAATAGCTACTGAACGGATTATCATGCAGTCAGTATTCACCAATAGCCAGAGAGTTTATGAGGAAGGTTTAGGTGCATAATTCGTTAAGGTTTTGTGTAAATTTGTTGAAATATGACGATAATTGTTAAATATATTATTATTATTGAATGCAACAAACTGATGCAAATTTTGTAGGCATATGTTCTACCCGTGCGAAGCCGGGGCGGGCTGCTAGTCTTTCTATAAACTACCTCCCTGCCAAATTTCGCCAAGAACACAAAAGCTGGTTTTGAGGTCTGAAACCCTAAAATATGTTCATTTCATTTATTGGTTAAGTTTACCGGTCTAAGTGAATGCCCATCACTACTACCATGCTAGAGACTATCGTAGTGAGCATGTGTCTAACACCGTAACTACCCTGTATTTTTAAAACTGTGTGTTTTTTTAAGCTAGTGTGCGGGATCGTTAAAGTGAGCTATATAGTAGTAGTACTTATAGTTTTCATGTATAAGATTTTGATTTGTGTGTGTGCAATACGTGTTTACCTCGTCCCCCATAAATACCGGCAAAAAAATGTTTGCGGATTACAACGTTAACATCTCCTTTGGTGAATGCTCGAAGACAGAAATAGCTTAGGTAATTTAATGTTTACGTAGTAACTATTGTCTAATCTGTGGCTTTTTCATTTAAATTATATACTGAAAAGGACAATTTTAAACTATAATATGTTTTACGTAATTATTTGGATAAGGATGTATACTGTATATTAGAAAATATACTTGGAAGTTATGTAATGTTTTTTTATTAAAAAATTAAAGATTAAAATGGTTACTGTGAGTCAACCTTAAGAGATAGACATATGCTGTCGCGGACGTTTTTATAGGTCTTATTAAGTGCTTTAACCTTTTCATAGAAATTTTTGTTACATCTATATCCGTTTAGGCAGCGTTCGTAAAAAACTTGTTTTCGCCACCGTTTTTCTGTCGACTTAGGTTGCAATATAGATCTCCACGAATGTACCTATGATTTAAACGGGATAATTTATATGTAGCCTATTTTCATTTAAAAAGACCATTCTATATATTGGTGAAAGAAATTTTTAAATCATTCCAGTAGTTTTTGAGCCAAATCAATACAAACATACAAAAATAAAAATGATTTGTATATCTCTTTATAATATTATCATAGATAGGCTAGTGCTCGACTAATAATCTCACCTGTTGGTAAGTGATGATGCGTTCGAGGATGGTAGCACGCTAGGCCTAGAATGGGAACTGGCTCATGGATAGCTGCCGTAACACAGATGTTTGGGGACAGATTTTCTACAGTGCCACAAGTATAACTTGGCGGTGGTGGTTTTTTGAACTAATTCTTTTAACTGTAACTGTGAGTTTGACGTTTGAGAGATTACCGCAACATTATTGTTGATAAATCTGCTACATTAAAATAGTTCAATAACGCCAAAAGTAATTAAAAGTGGTTTAAGAAAAACTGTTATCAAAGTACAAAGTAAAAGCACAGTGGCGCACAGGCACGCCAAGTTATACTTGCCGGACTGTAACTTGAGGGTGTGATTTTCTAAATAGCCACAGATTACTATAGGTACTACATAGTGTCCTTCCACCATTCGGGGATGGGGGTTTCTTAGAGGTGTTTTTCCTTCACCGGAGTTACGTAGTAACTATTATATATTCTGTGACCGGAGGGCCACTTTGAAAAGCGCACATACATTTTGCGATAGAAAATCCACTATACTTAAATGTGAAGTTACCTCACCTCAATTTTACGACTTGAATATAACTACAGTCCCACAAGTATAACTTGGCGGTGGTGGTTTTTGGAACTAATTCCGCTCTCTTGAAACTGTGAGTTTGACGTTTGAGAGATAACCGCGACATTATCCTAACTATATATTAATATTATAAATGCGAAAGTAACTCTGTCTGTCTGTCTGTGTCACTTTCACGCCAAAACCACTGAACCGATTTAAATGAAATTTGGTACACAGATAGTCTTAAGCCTGAGAAAGGACATAGGCTACTTTTTAATGCGAAAATAGGGTTGTAATGGGTTGAAAGGGGGGATGAAAAGTTGTATGGAAGTATCGTCATTTTAAGGGCTAGCAATTTGAAACTTATTTTTTAGGCTGTTGATTCGATATAAATAAATATGACATTCAAAGTTTGTAAAAGTTTTACCCTCAAGGGTGTGAAATAACAATAAGTAATAGGGGATGAAAGTTTGTATGGGAATATGTAAGGTTTATGTGAATGTTCTTCTGAACGGATTTAAATGAAATTTGGTACACAGATAATCTAGAGCCTTACACAAAGGTTACTTTTTAATGCGAAAAAAGGGTTGTAAGGAGTTGAAAGGGGGGATGAAAAGTTGTATGAAAGTATCGTAATCGAAAGTATAAGTTGGGACAGCGGGAGGGAGGGGAAGGGGAGGGGAGGAGGTAGTGGGGGTAAGGGGAGGGTAGAGGGAAGTGAGGGGAAGAGGAGGGGGAGGAAGTGGGGGGGAGAGAGAGGGGAGAGGAAAGTGAAGGGGTGGGGAGGGGTATGGGGGAATACAGAGGGGCAGGGGAGGGGGAAGTGGGGGGTAAGGGGAGGGGGAGAGGAAAGTGAGGGGGAGAGGGAAGTGAGGGGGAGAGGGAAGTGAGGGGAAAAGGGAGAGGGGAGTGAGGGTAAGAGAGAGGGGGAGGGGAGGGGAGGAGAGTTAGAGGGATTACCGTGGCGTGGTACGGAGCGGTGTAGGTGGGATATGCATGTGTCTTATTTGTAAAATAATGAGCCTAAATAATTAAAAATGCTACCCAAAGACACTATTCCACGCGGACGAAGTCGCGGGTACAGCTAGTTGTTGATAAATCTGCTACATTAAAATAGTTCAATAATGCCAAAAGTAATTAAAAGTGATTTAAGAGAAACTGTTATCAAAGTACAAAGTAAAAGCACAGTGGCGCACAGCCGCGCCAAGTTATACTTGCCGGACTGTAAAGGCTAGACCGCAGTAAGCGACACTTCACTGCAGCGGCGCGACGCGACACATAGCGACAAAATATTCTTTGTAAGAAATTGTATGAGGTATATCGCACTACACTGCTGCGGAACTACGCGCCGCGACACTGCGCGACAAAATTGACCAACTCATCAAATCTGACGCGCCGTGTTGCCGCGCACAGATTACTATATGTGTCAGAGTGGTGTCGCGTCGTGTAGTTCCGCTGCCGCTAGTGCGGTATAGCAAGCGACGCGACACTTCATTTTATTCAAGTTAGGGTCGGCTCACACCGCGACGTGACGCGGCGCGCACTTATTAAGAGATTATTACAAAAAAGAACTTTATTTACTACTAGCTCTGCCCGCGACTCCGTCCGTGTGGAATATTGTCTTTGGGTAGCATTAACTAATAAATCACATTCGTATCCCAACTACACCGTGCCGTTTTTTCCATGAATGATGTCGAGTTTCTTAATAGGTTTTCATATTCCAAATCTGATACCAAAATCTGATACTGATTCCCAATCTCATAATATATATATATATACATACTGGTAGATAAATTATTAGTATTTTATTCAATTAAAATAATAATGAATCAAATTGCAATCCTCATTGTAAATGATGTCTGAATAAAGGCTATTATTATTATATTATATTATTATTATGCACATATTTATTCTCTTATCTTAGGATTAGGTTTTTTACAATAATGTATATCAAAAATAATAAACAAATTATTATAAAAACATAAAATACTATAAAAAACCTAAACCTAGGGTGCCGCCGGCAGCGGGGCAGGGCCCAAGCTACCGATGGTTAGGACTGCAGAGAGCGGAACCTCCTGACGATGCGTGCCGTGTCAAGAAGTCGTCAAGTGTATACCAACGTAATACGATTGAATTTCGTAGTACGAAATTTGAATCTCACCGCGGATTCCGCTATCGAGATAGCTTACAGAATAGCCTAGCTGATTCTTCCATTTTCCTCAGAGGTTGCCGAACGACTGACAGACAACATTTGCTGCAAACTGTCTCGGCACAGCAGTTCAAGTGCGGTATACCTAAACTACGTTTAAGCCCGTCACAGACTTAGCTATAATATATATTATAGCAAGCTACCACACACTGAGAAATATATATTTAGCCTTCATAATGCCTTCATAATTGATGGTCGTCTTAGTGTATATATATAGTGTGTATATAGTAATATGCAATAATGTATATTACGGTATCGCTTGGTGACGTCACAGAAATATATATTATGGCTGAGTGTGCGGTCACGCGAAAATTAGTATAGAAAATATATAGTAATATGCCTAGCTATAAAAATATTAATATATATTATAGCTAAGTCTGTGACGGGCTTTAGGGCCTTATTCACGATCCATCCCGTCTGTACGTCAGCTCAAGGACATGCACGATGCACGATGCAAAAGTACCGTGAATAGTCTTGACGTACGTCGATAATTATTATTAATTGTTTGCTGGACTTGCACGACCGATTTTGCATCCAGCGAGCACCCCCACCACCGCGAGCGTCGTGCAGATGGACAGTGAATAACGCGGACGTACTTCAGAGCAGTCCAGCATCGTGCGGCTTGATGGTGTATAGACTTGCTGTACAGCCGATTTAACATATACGTATAATATACATTTGTAATTTAAAACATTTTTCGTTCTATTTACTCTGCTCGCTTGATGCGCGCACGACAGTCAGTATGCTACATCCAGCGCCGCGGCCTTGAGCTGACGTACAGCCGGGATGGATCGTGAATAAGGCCCTTTAACCACGGATAAAGACAGATGGTCTATTCTCCGTGCTGCAAACTGTCGCGGCACTGCAGTTCATGAGTTCAATGTCAAACAGCAAACTGACTGATGCGTACTGCGTGCGTGCTGTCCGTCCTGTCGAAATCCTAAAGTGTAACTAAATATATAATAATCTGTGAACAAAATGTTTTGATCAAATGTGATGAGAGAGAATTGTTATCTGAAATCTTCACTGATCAATTCAAGACTGTTCTAAAATATGTAAACTGATAATGCAGCATCAAATGTTAAATATAAAAAATATGGAAGTCTCACACGAGCCTCTAGTTGACCAAACCATTCAAAGTTCTGTTGAAGATCTTCCAGATGAAGTGCTTGAATTCATTCTAGGTTTCCTGCCCCCGTACAAAGATTTACAGAATTGCATGGCGGTGTGCAAACGCTGGTATATTTGTTCGCAAAGTACGTATTTAGTTTTTGATTTACACTTCGGTTTATCAATTTTCTTCTAAATAGGTGGATAAAATCGTGGATGAAAGGTCGCGACCGTATAATTTTTTTTTAAAGACTTATTTACAGAGGAAAGTCCGCAATTTCCTTTGAAAAAGTGTAACACAGACAGACAGCTCCATCTAATCCTTTTTGTGTCACCCGCTGAACTATTCACATAAATGTAATATTTATGTTGCAGATGTATTTCATCAAACATCTACTAAATTGGTCAAAGCCATAGGAGAATTCAATATTCTTTGGAAGAATGTTAATGCATCAGACTTGGGGTACACCATATCTAGAAGATTCTCACATGCTGCATGTGTATTTGAAAACAATATGTATGTATTTGGTGGATGCACAACCAATGCTACTTCTTTCAACGATTTGTGGAGGTTTGATCTATCCAATAGGCAATGGATAAGACCACTTGCCACTGGAACTTATCCTGTACCCAAAGCATACACAACTATGGTTCATTACAAAGATTCTCTCATAGTATTTGGAGGCTGGACTTACCCTTCTCTCTCTAATTACTACAATCAACTGACAATGTTCAATGAAATTCATTTCTACAATGTGCAGACAAATAAATGGGTTTTGATGGATGCAGTGAACAATCCCCCGGCAATGGCGGGCCATTCAGCTTGCATCAAGGATGATGAAATGGTCATATTTGGTGGATTGACCCAAGCAGCTTCTAATCATGAAATACAATGCTCCAATGATATTTGGGTATTTGACATGCTCACTTTCACTTGGAGAAATCAACCAACGACTAAACCTAGACCTGCTCCCAGATATTCTCAGTCGACAATTCGATTAGATTCTAACAGATTGATGGTTTTAGGAGGTGTCCAGTCTTTGCATAACCGATTTGTATACAATGATTGTTGGATTCTTACCATGACCGGGCCAGTGTGGACGTGGAAAGAGATAGCTGTAAAAAATAAGGAGTGGGCTTCATCTAATATTTGGTGTAATCCTGCCTGCAGAGTTGGAGATAAAGTTGTCAGCCTGAGCAAGAGTAGGAATGGTGTGAATGGAGCTCGCCCATTAGTAACATCAGCGGTGAGATTGTCTACATTGAACAGGCCAGAGAATCCACCCGTGTCTGTTAGAGTTGAACAAATCTTGCAGAAACCACTGGGTAGGGATCAAAATATAAATGGCAAAAGGGGTGAACTTCCTCGTAGATCTACAAACACACCAAAACCAGACCAACCAGTGGCAGGTCCAAGCAAGGAGTTAAGGTTTGAGAACATTAATGGAGCTGTTAAGTCTGTTGCTGGTCCAAGTTCCGAAATCAGTAGTGTTGGAAGAAAAGATTCTCCTATCAGAGGGACTAAGAAGGTATATATTTTATTACACAATAAAAATATATAAATTGTAGCAGTGCCCCCACAGCTTTGCTTGATATAATAAGTATATATATATATATATTTGCTATCCCTGAAAAGTTTAAGCTTAATCTGTATGTAAAGATGTAAAAAGGAAACTAACTGACTTTTGTGTTAATGATTTAGTGGTGATAATTGCCTATTTATTATTAATAGCCTATTAATTTAATATTGCCTCAATTATAATAATAGTAGCTGTGCCCCGTTAATTTACAAATATTAATTGACTCCTTGTAATAAATCCATCTAAAATACTACTATACGATATCTATAAAATTTTGCAGGACAAGAATTTAAGGCTGGTCCGGCAATTACAAGAAGCTAACAGATACAGGATGGCAGCATTTGCTTGTGATCCATCTCAAGACTCTATACCAACTGAAAATGATCTCATCAATCAAAGGAATGTAGCTCACTTAGAAAATAGGGGAGAGCCAAGGGAGCCATCTCCTCCAGAAAACCCGCCCTTAAAGCAACCCGAAGTAAAGAAGAATAAAAGCACCTTAACTATGCATGTCCTTGATATCTCAACTATTGTTAATGGTAATTCCTTCAATTATGTCTCGTGGCTATGTCCTCGTCTAGGAGAAACAAACGGAGCTCCGGAGGAGCTCATTATGTATTCACTAGTGAAAGGAAATGGAGAATTAATTATGTTTGGAGGTGTCACCAATGGCCTGACCAATTCAAATTATACTGAAATAAATAACATGTATTCCAATTGTCTCTATACAATAACTTGTCCCAGGGACATTATTTAATTCAGTCTGCTAGATGTCATAATAACTACTACATACAATGTGAACATTTTACACTGTCAGCATTTGTTATTATAATAATTGTGGATAGTTGTCATCATTATCATAATGTTATTATGTTGTATATTATCTTAAAATTAACTCAAGTCTTTCTAAAAGCCTCTTCATTAATATATATTTTTGCTGAACATTTTATTCATAATCACTCGGGAGTATCATGTAGATGTATGTGTATTTGAATAATAATACTAATAGAATTAGATATAACATGTGTTCTGTGATTTCTGTTGTAAATATAAAAAAGCAGTGTATTATTTAACTAAGTTTATTAAAAGATGGTTTATTAAATTGAATATCTTTCCTATTTACATATTGTAATGTTATTCTTCACCATCCTTTACGAGTCCTCCGAACACTGCAGCGGGCACTTTCTTTTTCTGAACAGGTTCTTCCTCATCCTCCTCATCATCTTTATCAGAATCTTCATCAATATCAATTTCATCAGGGTTAACAACCTTCTCTCCACTATCTTTTAAGCCTTGAGTTTCTCCTCTCACAAACATAATGTTGCCCTTATTAGCCACTGCCATTTCTGCTGCTTTAGCTTCCAACATTCTCATACCATCCTTCATTCCTGGAGCAAGATCAGAAACAGTTCCAGCAGCCTGTGCAGCTGAACTCAGCATTTGAGCAGACATCATGTTCACTTGCGTGTTGTATGTGGCCTGAACACTCCTCTTTATTCTAAGCATCTCCCTCATTGTATCTTCATTGCCATGCCTAACTTCAAACTCTTTCCAAGTGTTCCAAAACTCTGCAGTAATTCTCGGATCACACATCTGACTGCAATGCGCATAAATAGCTCGTGCTCTATCGATTTCACCGAGCTTGGTTTCCATTTCTGAAAATCGAATGCACATCTCTCGCGCTTTCTCCTCCGGGAGTGTTTCAATGGCTTTTTCGTATATTGTACGCGTTTTAGGAACACCGTAAATTTCAGCGGCCTTCTTGATATAGACATTGAACATTTCAAACATCTGCTCAGGCAGCACCGCAGTTGTTGCACGTTCATACACAGACATGGCATGTCTGGCCAATCCATGCTCTTCTTCTAATTTGGCATACAACAGAAAAATGGATTTAGCAAATTCAGGCGGACAATGCTCGAGACATTGTTCAAACAAATCCCTGGCACGTTCCAGCTTTGATCCTCCATATCTTTTCAAAAACTTGGTCAGATAGGTATTCCAAATGTCATAAACATTAGGCCATCTGAATAGTGCAATGCCTTTCTCGTAAGCTCTAAATGCCTCTTCAAAATAGTTATGTTCCTCCAGAAATAGACCATAATTGATAATAATCTGTGGTGTTGCAATTTTCAGTTCAATTATGTGGTCGTAAACTGCTTTACATGATTTAAAAGTTCCAAAACTTTCTTCAAGATCTGCATACATAGACCATACTTTTAATGATTTATACAGGCGCATTTGCACTGTTTCAGTATCATCATGGTAAGCTACTTTTCTCTTAGGTAAGACGGTGGCTCTCTGCATCAACTTCAATGCTTCTTCATAATTCTCATGTCTTATTTCCATTTCAGCCCATTCACACCAGACTGAAGCGAGATCGTCAACTTTTGCATAGCCAACTTGTGTAGCTTTTTCAAATATCAGTCTAGCATCTTCAATCTGCTCATTTTTCTCATAAAATTTGGCAAATCCCACCCATAATGTGTACAATTTACCAACAGCCAATTTTGGGTCAACTGTTTGTACAGCTTCTGTATATGTATCAATTATTTCATGTGGTTTATCCTCATACAATTTAACTCGCTTATGCCATTCAGCCACATTATGAGGATTTTGCCTCAGCAGTACAGAATTTAAAAGCAATAATCTTCTTTCCATCAAATATTCAAACCTGGCAAGCCTCAGTTCTAGATCTATGTCATCGTCTTCACTTGGACTTGTTTTCTTGGCTACCTCCTCCATCTTTTTGCTCAAACTAAGTTCTTCAAACTGTGCATAAGCATCAAACACTTGAGTAAAATCTCTGACAGTTGTTACAGTTTGAATGGCTTCTTCATAGATATCTCGAGCTCTTTCGAACAGCCCACTTCTGACATAGTAATCGGCAAGGGAGTTCCAAAGATGTCCCAATTGATCAGTGTATCGCCTTAAGCCACCTCTTATGATTGCATCTACATTAAGAGAATGGATTTGGTCAGGGTTCTTAGAAATAAGCTCACACAATTCGTTCCATAGCTGATGGTTAGACTTTCCATGTTTCGATTGGAAATTTTCATTATTGACAATTTGAGCTAATTTTAATGCAGCTTCATCTAGCTTATCAATTGTGATTAAGTAGTCAATATACTCTTCTGTGTCTTCTGGACATAATTTGAGATATCTTCGGAATACTCTAAGAGCTGTTTCAGGTATGTTGTGTTTCTTAAGAAACTTCAAATAGAGTGGCCAAATTCTGTGATGCTGGGTTATTGGTAGAGCTCTCAAAGCACAATCAAAAGCTTTTCTAGTGACTGTTATTTTGCATTGGTCTGTCAGGAAAGTGCAGTAATCCATCCAAATGCGAGGCATCTTGTGCATAAAAACTAAAGATCTCTCAAAGCAATTGTTCACATCTTCATAGCAAGGATCTGTGATACACCGTCCTCGAATTTGGGATCTTCTCAGTTTCAAATAATTGTACCATAGTTTGAATGATCCAGGAAGTTCTTTTAATGCTCGCTCATATATCATATTAATTTCATTTTTCGGTGCTGCTTTTTTGTGTTCAATGTAACGAAGCCAGTGTTTAACAGAAAAGGGATTTCTTAATATTTCTTCTTCGTAAGGTAAATCTTCTTCACTCTGAAATTGATAAATAATACAGGTCAGATAAGTGTGAAGTAGTTTTTGAGACAAAATATAATTTCTGTTACCATTCATGCTCACGCAAGTTCAAAATGTATGCGAATGAAGTTTATGTTTCCGCAACAAAGTTGTCATTCCCATATATTTTGAAGTTGCGTTATCGTGAATGAAAACAGAAATTGGATTTTGTATATGGGCCCTGATTCGGGTGAAAGCAGGAGCAATAAACTTTATGGTAGTATGTACTTACGAAGAAGATATCGATTTCTTTTCCATCTAAAAGCGGCATCGTAGCTAGTTTAAGATTATGAAAAGCACCGCTGTAAGATACGTGTTGTTTTGTGTATTACAATGTTTAACTCTCTTTTTTATTCGGAATTCGATTTCGAAATCCACAGTCCAAACCACATTCTCAGAATCTCCAAAACAAAACACCCAAACCACAGACTAGGTAGAGATGCCACCACGGATTACTATATGTCTGGATGCCACACACAAACTACTATGATACTAGGTCTAGGATGATGGATTACAATGGATGGCATCAAAACTTTGGCAGCATGTCCATTTTCTGTTTGTGTTAGTGTCTAGAACTGCTAGAGTGTGCGTGAGTAGGGAAGTGATCACTAGTGTAGAACATATCGATAAAAAAGTGAAAAATGTAGAAAACTAAAACTTATGTAAAAAGAAAACAATTAATGTGATAAAATACGTAGTTACTTTACTGAACTTATGGAAATTAGGTGTTGTTAAAAAATGCTACAGTACTTAACTGTAATTAGGCAACCTTAAATCTGGCGGTATAGATTTCTTAGCTTTTCTACACAACTCTTAAATGCTTTTGCGTTTTCAATACGTCAATTAAATATTACAATTTTGAGCTACAAATCATTTATACTTCTATACTAATATTATAAAGAGATAATATGTATGTTTGTATTGAGTTAGCTCAAAAACTACAGGACGATTATTTTTTCTCTCATATATAAATATATGAATGGTCTGTTAGAATGAACATAGGCTATAGCCTATGTTCATTCTAACAGACCATTCATATATTAATAATATACCTATCTTTTAAACAGGATAATATATAATATTATCCTGTTTAAAAGATAGGTATATTCGTGAAGACCTATTTTGCAACTTAAGTCGCCAATAAAACGGTCGAGAAAACACGTTTTTTACGAAAGATTATTAATCTGAAATAGATGTAAGAAAGTATGTATCGAAGAGTAGTACAACTTAATAAGACCTACAAAAAAGTCCGCGATAACATATGTCTATCGCACAGACTCACAGTAACTATTTTAATCTTTATTTTTTAATAAAAAATGTTACAGAACTTTCAAGGCTATTTTCTTCTATACAGTATTAATCCTTATTTGAATAATTACGCTAATTATCTTGGCCCAATATCATAGATTAAAATTGTCCTTTACAGTATATAATTTATATGAAGATACTAGAAGTGCCCCGCGGCTTCGGTCGCGTT
Source organism: Cabera pusaria (assembly GCA_954871355.1). Classification (NCBI taxonomy): domain Eukaryota; kingdom Metazoa; phylum Arthropoda; class Insecta; order Lepidoptera; family Geometridae; genus Cabera; species Cabera pusaria. Next base: position 22,952,834 of record OX940887.1, read on the forward strand.
AAAGACTTCTTTTATTTACTTAACACTTTTATTTTGTGAAACCTTTCTATCATAAAAGACATCAAAGAAGTAAAAGCCAAATCGGTTCACCCGTTTTCAAGTTATTGCGTGACTAAGGGAAATAGGGATTCATATTTATAAAACCCAAAAAACCATATTGACTGTCAGACTTTTTTACCAACCCCTTGCAAAAATCTTGCAACACGTATTTACTTATTTATTTATAGAAGTACTTACGTAAATCTATAAGTTTTTATATATATATATTTTTTTCATTATAAATTATAAGTTATATCCGTGGGGAATTTTTACAAAATGCTTTCTCAGCGGAAACCTACGTCATAACAACTATCTGCATTTTAAATTTCAGCGCAATCCGAAACAATATTGATTTTCAGACTTTGTTACCCCACTTCACCCTCTTAGGGTGGCATTTTGAAAAAGCCTGAAACTCGTATTTACTTATTTATTTACAGAAGTACGGTTTGCGTGAAGGTCGAATAAAATGACTATCCAAACTTTGAACCCCCGTTTCATCCCCTTAAAGAGTGAATTTTGAAAAATCTTTTCTTAACGGATACTTATGTTAAAACAACTGGATGCCAAATTTAAGCGCAACCCGAAACAATATTGGTTTTCAGACTTAGTTACCTTATTTCACTCTTTTAGGGGTGGAATTTTGAAAAAGCCTGAGACACGTATTTACATATTTTTTTACTGAAGCACTTGTATGAAGTTTTGAATAGAAAAGACTATCTAATCTTATTTATCCGTACAAACTTTGAACCTCCATTTCACCCCCTAACGGGGTGAATTTTGAAAAATCCTTTCTTAGCACACCCTTGCGTACTAAGACAAATATACTCTTTAAATTTCAAGTCTCTACGACCAGCGGTTTAGGCTGTGCGTTGTCTGTCAGGCAGTCAGTATGTCAGGACAAAGATTCTTATAGTATTAGATAAATTATCATATAAAATTACGCGCATCGCAAATAATAAAAAAAAATGCAGTGAAACCACAAATTAGGCCATACTTACTTTGTAAACATTAATCAGATTTTTAATTGTAAAAAGTAACAGGACAAGCATGACTCTCACTTGATGGTAAGCGATGACGTCTACCTATTACAGATACAGCGATACAGGAAAATTCTGGCAGTCCAGAATTTTGCATGTCACTCCACTGCGTCTGTTACCTTGAGACATAAAGATGTTAAGTTTCACATGCCCCGTAATTTCACTGGATACCTTGCCATTTCAACCGAAAAACATTCCTATGAAAATTAATTGGCAAAGTGGTCGGCCCAGGCGGACTAGCAGAAGTCCTACCACTACAGAAAAATTAGCTCATTTTTTTGTAAATGCTAACGATATAAAGTAATTTGATGTCAATATAGTATGATCTATTCTGATATTATATATAAACTTTTATACCGCGTTATGTGTCAGATATTATATATCTGACACATAACGCGGTATAAAAGTTTTTAAAAAATCTGTCATTTTCTGACTTTTGAAGCTTCTAGTAGTATTAATTATATTGTAATACGGGACTTATCGCGCTAAAAACATAATTTATTGTGTGTCGCAATGGCAACTCCGATCAAGATCAAATGAGGGTAGTTTCAAACTACTCTCAATAAAAACAATGCTGATACCCACAACTTCAGTCTTCTCGTGACCACGGTCAATGCAACTTGATCGAAACGTCGAGGTAAATAAAATTATGTTTTTAGCGCGATAAGTCCCGTATTACAATATAATTATGTGTGTAAATCGCGAAAGTTTAAAATTTTCTAGTAGTATTATCAGGAACCGGTGAAACTAGATACGATTTTAATTTCGTGTACGTATTTTCATTAACAATCAACAGCTACGTATGTTTCGCTAACATTTTACCATAAGTAAATAATTTTATTTTTATTGTCTTCACATGATAATATAATATAATATGATACATTTAATTAATAAAATATTTAAAAGTTTAGTTCGAGTTTTTGATATGTCAGGAACTGTTTTTCTGATCTGTTAAGGCTTTTATTGAGTCTTATTATGAACTACATTGGGGTAATTTCGTGATTTAAATTTATTCAACGCACAACAATTCATTTTCTTCTAGTACCGAAAGTATCGAATTTCCCGGTATTTCCCGGTTCTGGGTCTACTCCAGTACCGGGAAATACAAATCCTATTTCAGTACCGGTACTGCAAACCCTACATCTCACCTGTAAGTTGGCGAGGAGTTGAGTATTCAGCAGATTCCAGAAGATGTCCCAGCATCATGTCAATGCTTCAGTGTCCTTTGTCGTTGAAGAAAAGGATACCGAATTTCGAATTAATCACTATGAAAGTTGATTTCATAGCGCCATCAACTAGAAAAATGCTCATAGTTTTACAACGGCTAAACAGATTTTCATGAATCAGAGCTAATAACACTTTCGATTAAAACACTTTCAAAACCGTTTCATCATCCTTCATTGCTCGCAGAGGAAGATTATAGGAAGACTTACAGGAAGATTTTCTATCTTGACTCCACTAGCTTCTATTCTTATTGTTATATACCGGCTGTAATTCACGTACCATTAGTCGAATTTTCTCGACCTGGGTTTCGAGCGAGTCAGTCGCTCTTCCTCGGGAGTGAGGTCACGCGGTGAGATCGCGATGTTTACCAGTAAATTCGACTAAAGGTACTTGAATTACAGCCGGTATATAACAATAATAATGTTACAAATTCACGATAATTTTAAAATCAAAATAGCTTCTATTCTTTTCCGTTTCCTCGGTGTCAGTTCCAGCTTGATTGATAATCTAGTAGGTACAAAATTGATTTATCAAAATGTTTAGAACAAAGTCTGAAGTGTTTCGTTGGATCCTAATTTTCACGCCTTACTGCAGTTACTGCCTTTATCCACTTGGATTGGATTTTCGGACATTTTGGAAACCTACAACAAAATGATATAATATATTAATGTGGTAAACTGTCACACATTCTTCATAAAAATATATATAATAGCATTATGATAAGTAATAATAGATTGAATACGAGTAAGTATAAGTGCTGATAATATAATTAGGTACCTAGTTACTACTAATTTTGCGCGACATTACTTTGATCACTTTTTATAATATTTTAAGATCGTTCACAAAACAAAAAAACCAACTTCAAATGCCACGCTATCCATTTTCAGTATAAAGTTAAAGTTGGAGGTGTTTATGTCCATATCTCTGGAGATACTTATCAGATTTCAAAAAATGTACAATGGGACCAAACGGGCAGAATAAACTCTCGAAAAAAAATTTCCAATCCGGTTAAGAACTTACGGAGTTATGAGATTACAAACATAAAAAAGGCGAACTGAGAACCTCATCTTTTTACTGTGAAGTCGGTTAAAAATATTCAAATTTCGTTCTAAGCAAAGCCATAAGCTAACCGTTCCATCCTTAAAAAAATATTCATATTATAAATCAACTAGCTGGGTCCCGCGGCTTTGTCCGCGTTTAATGACAGCGGCAATATGCGCGTGGGCTGTTCGCGTTAGAAAACACTGCTTAATTTGCACATTAACCTTCCCTATTTGTATCAGATATTGTTCCCTATTTCATTAGCTTCAATTTTGATTTCGTGGAACTTTATTTTATTCTAAAATAAAAGTAGACAAGTTACTTGGTAGTTAATATTTTAACATCAGCATTCTGCTAGTGAAAGTCCCGTTAAATTGGTCCAGTCATTTCAGAGATAAACCGGAACAAACAGACAGACAGACAAACATTTAAAATTTTGTTTTTTATGTAAGTACCGTATATTCTTTCATATGCATTTAGTGAAAAGCTGTTAATTTGGAATTACAAACAGACACTTCAATTTTTTTTTAAGTATAGATTTAGTGTAAAATATATATAAACGATTTATATATTTGAAGTTTTAAGTGTAATATGATAATATTACACTTACAGGAATTTATATATTCCTTTTTATAAGGGTATCGACTATATTTATCGACACAGTTTTGGAGGGTTCTCGTACATCACTAGCCGGGCGGCGTAAAATAATGTTTGTTATTTACATAAATTAAAGCTTTCAAATGATAACCATTTACCACCTCGGTAGTTATATGACGAAAAAGATGTATATAATGTAAGCAAAATAAATATTTTGATTCAAAAAGTGGTTATATATGAGAATAAATGCCCACAAAGACTTACGTGTGAAATGATAATTCTGGATCTTTTACGCCTCCTTTAGTTGTTCTTGATGGATAAAACACAGCACAACACGACATAATTTAACCATGTAACAGGGTTTCAGTCTTTAAAGCTATGTTTCTATTTAATTTTTAATTTATAAGTATGATGCGTCGCTATATTATGGCCTGTTAGCCGGTCAAAAATGGACATGATCACCCATGCGCGAGGTTGTCAATTTGATATTAGCTTTCTCGTTTACTCTTATCTCGCGATCCCTGTGATAGAAAGGGTAGGACAATGTGTTGATAGAATGAAAGTTGATGTGACAACGTCACATGGCTGACATGGCTCCATCCATTGTAATCCATCATCCTAGTACTAGGTATATGCCACAGACGAAGTAGAGGTGCTACGCATCCGTAGACAAAGTATATTAAAAAAGGACTTGTCCTTAACCCCTCGGATGATTTACGAGCCACGTGAATAATACTACGAGAACAACTTATTACTATATTTTTTTTTTAAATTACGCGAATAAAAATAATATGAGATGGATAAAACTATACAATCACAACTAAGAGAGAGCGAGATGAACAACATTTTTCAATCCTTCTCTGCGTATGCGATTTTACAAACTGGCTCCAGCACTGGCTGCAAGTTCTAGTGCACCCATTGGCTTTCACCCGCTGTCATGTATGACCCGACCAAATTACGTTGTTCATTTTATCTTATCCCTGGCATATGTATCACTGGGATGGCCTAGGCCAGAGATAATCAATTTTAAGATATTGGGAGTTTTACAACACAAACAATATACCTAACGGCGTTCGCTCCGCCCATGAGCTTCGCTCGCTCCGCTCACTTGTTGGATATATCGTTTGATCAACTGAGGTGGTGGTGCACTGCAGATGTTTTGACAAATTCAATTTAATCCGTATGCTTTAACTATAAGGTTATAATTGCTTTGTAGAACATAAAGGTCCAAACGAAAGGCACCCGGGTGGGAGAGTGTCCTTGTCTAACAACGTGCTAGTGCTATATATGTTCTATACTATATATATATAGTAAATGGATATCGACTGGATATCGACTTTAAAGCCGAGAGATTCCGATTGGTGAAGTCTACACTCCGTCCCAACCTACTCCAAACCGTTGTTGGGTCCGAAACATTCAAATAAAAATTGGAAAATCCATTCGCTGCCTTGCAAACCACAGATGACGTAGACCAGAAACTCGAAGAAGTGGTGACAATCCTCAGGGATGAAGGGACGAAGTTTAGCGAGAGCAAGCGTACGGGCAAAAAGTCCAAACTGTCGGCAGACACACTTCGGCTAATGGAAGAGAGACGAACAGACCCTTTGTCAGCTTTGTCAACTAACCTGGTGCGCAACAAATCCATAAAGAAGCTGGTACGACGCGACCTCAGATCCTCTAACACGGTCTTGATTAAAGAATCAATTGAGCAGAATCGGGGGTCGAATGTGTTCGTCCAGCCTCTGGGTAGAAGCCACCTCACAAAGCTGACAACGTCAACGGGGAACGTCGTCGCATCCAACCCGGGGATTCTGTCGGAAGTTGAAGACTTCTACGGCAAGCTCTACGCATCGCATGCTTCAAGGCCCGAACCCGATACTGAGGATTCTAGAGCCACCTTAACCCGCCACATCACAGAAGATCTGCCCGAAATTAGCCGAGACGAAATCGTGATGGCCCTTAAACAACTCAAAAATGCAAAAGCCCCAGGAGAAGACGGAACCACAACGGAGCTTTTAAAAACCGGAGGTGCTCCAGCAGTTCAACAGCTTCAGCAGCTATTTAATTCCGTTCTTTTCACTGGGAGAACTCCACAGGCATGGAACAGAAGCATGGTGGTTCTGTTTTTTCAAAAAAGGAGACAAAACCCTATTGAAAAACTACCGCCCGATTTCGCTTCTGAGCCATGTCTACAAGCTGTTTTCAAGGGTCATCACGAACCGTCTTGCGCGAAGACTCGACGAGTTTCAACCTCCGGAACAGGCCGGGTTTCGAAGCGGTTACGGCACCATAGACCACATCCACACGGTGCGGCAGATTGTACAGAAGACCGAAGAGTACAATCGGCCCCTGTGCTTAGCATTTGTGGACTATGAGAAGGCCTTTGACTCAATCGAAACCTGGTCTGTTCTCGAGTCCTTGCAGCGCTGCCAAGTCGACTGGCGATATATCGAAGTGATGAGATGTCTATATAATGCCGCAACGATGACTGTACAAGTACAGAACCAGCGAACTAAACATGTCCACCTGCGTCGAGGAGTGCGACAGGGGGACGTCATATCCCCGAAACTGTTCACTAACGCCTTGGAGGATATGTTTAAGACGCTGGACTGGAAAGATCGTGGCATTAACATCAACGGTAGGTACATCTCTCACTTACGATTCGCAGATGACATCGTCATTATGGCAGAGACGCTGCAGGACTTACAAAGGATGTTGAATGGCCTAGCTGATTCTTCTCGTCGCGTCGGTCTCCGGATGAATTTGGATAAAACCAAAGTCATGTACAACGAGCACGTTGTTCCGGAACCGATTGCCATAGATGGAATCACACTCGAAGTTGTCACTAAGTATGTTTACCTAGGGCAGACGCTCCAACTAGGCAAACATAACTTCGAGAAGGAAATCCAGAGAAGAATTCAGCTGGGCAGCATTCGGAAAACTCCGTCGAGTCTTCTCGTCGCCGATACCACAGTGTCTAAAGACAAAAGTCTTTAACCAGTGCGTCCTACCTGTGATGACATACGAAGCCGAGACGTGGACACTCACAGTCCGATTGGTCCACCAGTTTAAGGTCGCTCAGCGAGCTATGGAGAGAGCTATGCTCGGTATTTCTCTGCGGGATCGAATCCGGAACGAGTAATTCGCCAGAGAACTAAAGTTATCGACATAGCTCAACGAATTAGCAAGCTTAAGTGGCAGTGGGCTGGTCATATCTGCCGCAGGACTGATAACCGTTGGGGTAGACTTGACCTAGAGTGGAGACCGCGAATCGGCAAACGTAGCGTAGGACGTCCTGTGACCAGGTGGAGCGACGACATACGCAAAGCGGTGGGCAGTGACTGGAAGAGAAGAGCCGAAGATCGGGCTCAGTGGCGCATCTTGGGAGAGGCCTACGTCTAGCAGTGGACTGATACAGGCTGATGATGTATATATATAAGTTGTCCATACAAAAGAAAGAGACTCCGTTTAAGGTCGTTCTTTCATGGTCGGCTCGGTATACACAGTCAAGTTTAATATAAGTAATTTGAACGTCTTTGAACGAAACTCGACATGTCGAATACGTCGACCATAGAGAAATAATCTACATAGAGAGAACATTAGCGTATGCGAATGAAAAAGCTATAGAGATAATATCCGACTAAAATAATAAACACGTGATATATATGCTAGGTATAAGACAGCGGGTGAAAGCCAATGGGTGCACTAGAACTTGGAGCCAGTGCTGGAGCCAGTTTGTAAAAACACATACGCAGAGAATGATAAAACATTGTTGTTCATCTTGCTCTCTCATACTAGTGATTGTATAGATTTATCCTTCTCATATTATTATTATTTTTCATTTCATTTCGTTTATTCAATATTAACAATTTTTACATTGTGTGTGAATTTCATAAAGATATAATTCCTAATTATAAAATTTAATAAAATAGTAATAATATTCTTTCAATGTCAAGTAAAATCATAATATAAAATACATAATAAGTAATAACATAAGTAAGAAATTGTCAGAAAAGGATAAATAATATACAGAAATACCACTCGCATGCACATGAGGAACATATATATATATGATTAACATATTAGATATATTATATATGATATAACATATTAGAACAAAATACGCAAAATATCAGAAGCATAAATCAGTCTAAAAACAGTCAACGTGTTAAAAGTTACGAATAATTATTATCGTAAAATTCATCTAGTGAATAGAAAGACCCATCCAACAATAGTTTCTTTAATTTGTTTTTGAAAACAGATAAATTTTCTGTGGACTTTAGTTCAACGGGTAGATTGTTGAAAATTTTAACAGCATTGTACGCGGTACTGTGCTTTGCTATGTTTAATCTTGGTGTGAAATCAATTATCATATCTTTTCTGCGCGTCAATAATCTCTGCTCTTTTTGTTCTGGGTTTCATATCTATATCTCTTGTATTGAACTTCAACGCTCGGAACAATGATTGTTCCGAGCTTCAACGTTTAAGGACCAGTCTTCTTTTTTTTTTAAGTTTTATTATGGCTACACACGATTAGTGTAATTAGCCAGTGTCAAGTATTGAAACTCTTCAAGTTTTTATGAATTTTAGTCGGAGAGATGGGTCAAAGTCACATTTCAGGTCAGTTTTGAAGGAAAAGTCTAGTCTAAGTCATACCTTCACTAAAAATGTGGTGTTTACTGAAGATTTTCAGTGGAATTTTGGTGAGAACGTATGTTATATATTCTACTACTATGTATATCAATGACGCCGAATCACCACTTTAACAAGAACATGCAGTTGCGCAATCCGCCGAGTAATACCAAGAATGGACCACACATTGGCCCTGCATCGTGGGATCAGCGGATTCAGCATTTCCGGAATGTTATACGTTCCTCTACTGACATGTGATGACACCGAGCTACCGCATTCATGAGAACATGTAGTTATGTGCGCAAGCCCGCCGACCGATACCAGGAATAGACCGCACCGCGGCACTGCATCATGGGACCAGCGAATTCAGCATTTCGGGACACCTTCTCATGGGAACAGCAGAATCAGCATTTCTGCGATGCTTTATAATGCATACCTTTGTTAATTAAAATCACTTTACGTTCTCACATCGAACGGACTGTCACGTCACATAGGTTTAGGATTTTAGAATGTAATAAGTTACATATTTTAGTAACAGACTTCACGCTCTTACATCGACGGACTGTTCTGACCTTTAGTTATAGCAACTTTTAATGTAAATGTTTCGTATAAATAAATAAGTTAAACTATTTCGGTTTTCTTTGCATCCTCAACGGCGGGCGTACTTAATTCGCAAATATCATGTTTTTCAACATTGTGCTGTTTCCCTACACTCGCACACATTCAACCGGCACTTAATCCTAATCCTAACAAATATTATAAATGCGAAAGTAACTCTGTCTATCTGTCTCACTTTCACGCCAAAACCACTAAACCGATTTAAATTAAATTAGGTACACAGATAGTCTAGAAGCCTGAGAAAGGACATAGGCTACTTTTTGGTGCGAATAAAGTAATGTAAGAGGTTGAAAGGGTGGATGAAAAGTTGTATGGAAGTATCGTCATTTTAGGAGCTAGAAGCTTGAAACTTATTTTGTAGGTTGTTAATTCGATGTAAATAAATATGACATTCACAGTTTGTAAAATTTTAACCCTCAACAAGTGGGGGGAAGATAGAGGGGAGGGGGAAGTTGGGGAAACCCCTTTCCCCAACTTCCCCCTCCCCTCTATCTAGGGGGAGAGGGAAGTGAGGGGAAAGGGGGGTCGGGGGAAGAAAGAGGAAGAGGGGAGGGGAGGGGGAGGAGGACGAAGAGGGGGAGGGGGATTTGCGCGGTGTGGTGTAGGTGGGATACGCATGTGTCCTATTTGTAAAATAATTAGCCTAAATTATTTAAAATGCTACCCAAAAAGACACTATTCCACGCGGACGAAGTCGCGGGCACAGCTAGTGGTTAATAATCCATATTTATTACACATTAACTTGCGGAAGATCATAAGTTTTAGGAAAAAATACAATGAGATCACACACACTTTTCCACGTTCCCGCCAAAACTCGCAAGTCAGAGTTCCATTGAGTAAGTACAGAGTTTCATTTAGCTAGAATCAGTGGAAAGTTAGTCACGTAGTATTTATATTCTCTTTGAGTTAGTCGTACGAACACTCGGTCTTTCAGATATTTAATAATATTAATTACCTTTGTGTTGACGTTTACTTAGTAGGTGTTAGAAGTTCGTTAGATATTCGTTAGATGGCGTTCGGAACCCTCCGTGTGCGGGACAAAAGTCTGACTTGCACTTGGCCAGTTTTATTTAATATACTTTGTCTACGACGTCAACAGAGTATATTCCGTCTATTTTCTTTTCTTCATTTAATCAAGGCGAGCGAAGCGAGCCCTATCACTATCCCACTACCAGAGCACTTTTGTGGTACACTTTACTGAAAAACTATCACGCCTATTGATTTGTGCTTTAACATAGTAATTGAAATTCACATGTAGATGTGTTATCAGTAAAAAAAAAATCATATTATTACCATTAACAAAAAGAAGTCAAACAATTTTGTGTCTAGGATAGAATATTATTGTACTACTAACGCTATCCGTTAGAAGATCAAAGAATTAACTTCGCTGTGAAGTGTGAACATAATGTTTGGTTACTAACGCCATCTGCTGAAAATCTAAAGAATTTACATCTGTCATCCAAATGACGTCTGATATCAGTGTGCCATTTGTGGCAGATTTCTGCCATTAAGGCAAATTTGGGACCTACATTTTAACTCTGGCAGATTAAGCTGACGATTCCAAAAAGTGGCAGATTTCAAGGATCTTTATGAATTTTGAAATAATAGAACATTGACAATTTTCTGTTTCTATTTCTTTAAATAGAAACAGAAAATTGTCAATGTTATAACATTTTTATTATGCATTTATTTGGTTGCATATTTGTAAAAGTTTTAATAAGAAGGTAAACTTTATTTTTATGCCTTATTTTATGCTATAATTCAATAAATAGCAAATTTTATGCATTTGTAGGAGTGGTTGGTGGTTTTGCTGATTTTTTTGCCATTGTCGGGCAGATTTGCCATTTAATATAAAAAAAAGCCTTAAATATTATTACCAGGCAGAAACAATACGCGAGCCCTCACAAAGCTTGGCATTTAGCTAGTTTTATTATGGCTCCACGCGATTAGTGTATTTAACCAGTGTCAAGCATCGAGGTACATGTAAACCAGAGGCGCCCTTCATAAACGGACTTACGTGCCGAGCGGCGCGCGATCAGGCGTGAGGAGTACTTACGCTAAACTAAGCGAGATGTAGATTCAGCACTGCTTTTTATTTGAACGTAGAGCTAGTTCGCGACGCCACATCTGGTACGTAGTACATATACATCGATGGTGTCAAGTATTAAGTCACATTTAGTCACATTAGTGGGTCAAGTCACATTTCTAGTTTGTAATATAAGAACTGCGTTGTGAGACTTGCAACATTTTACATGTAATGTTTTTGATGGGATTTCATCTATTTTTGTATGTTTTCCTACTTACATCATAGTGCACTGTACCTACCTTGTTGCTATTTGCAGGAACTACAAAGTTAACTGTGTAATCTAATACTATAAGAATCTTTGTCCTGACATACTGACTGACTGACTGACTGATAGAAAACGCTCAGCCTAAACCGCTGGTCGTAGAGATTTGAAATTTGGAGGGTATATTTGTCTTAGTACGTAAGGGTGTAGATGGGTGTGTAATAAGAAAGGATTTTCTAAAATTCACCCCATTAGGGTAGGTTCAAAGTTTGTATGGAGAAACAAGATTAGATAGTGTTTTCCATTCGAAACTTCACACAAGTGCTTCAGTAAAAATATAAGTAAATACGTGTTTCAGGCTTTTTTGAAATTCCACCCCTAAGAGGGTGAACTGGGGTAACAATGTGTGAAAATTAATATTGTTTTGGATTGCGCTGAAATTTGGCATTCAGATAGTTATTATGACATTAACAGATACTATGTTAAGAAAGGGTTTTCCAAAATGCACCCCTGAAGGGGATGAAACGGGGGTTCAAAGTTTGTATGGAGAAACAACATAAGATAGTGTTTTCTATTCGTAACTTCGCACAAGTACCTCAGTAAATAAATAAGTAAATACGTGTTTCAGGCTTTTTTGAATGGCCACCCAAAAGGGTGACGTGGGGTAACAAAGTGTGAAAATCAATATTGCTCTGTATTGCACTGAAATTTAGAATGCAGATAGTTGTTATGACGTAGGTGGATACCTAAGCGGATCCTTTCTAAGCGGATGCTTAGAAAATCCTTTCTAAAAATTCCCCCCGGACATTACTTATTACTTTTAATTATAAATATAAACTTATAGATTTACTTAAGTACTTCTGTAAATAAATAAGTAAATACGTGTTGCAGGATTTTTGAAAGGGGTCTGTACAAAAGTCTGAAAATCAATATGGTTTTTTGAGTTTTATGAATATGAATCCCTATTTCCCTTAGTCACGCAATAACTTGAAAACGGGTGAATTGATTTGGCTATTACTTCTTTTATGTCTTTTATGATAGAAAGATTTTATCAAAATAAAAGTTTTATGTAAATAAAAGAAGTGCGCGGGCGAGGCCGCGGGGCACTTGTAGTCGCATATATTTGTATAGGATTGCAAACTTATTTATGCAGTTTGTATATCTCTGGAACGTGACTGAAATTGCAATATTTTTAGATTTTTTTACGAATAAATAGGCTTATAACGATTTACGTTTAAAATTTGGAGCTTGTGGGTCTGCTAGGAGTACCTTAAAATTGTGTTGAGCATCAGTCAGTCAGTCAGTGTGTCAGTGAAAAAACTAAGGAACTTAGACGACAATCGTTCTTAAACTAAACATAAAAAGTGAATGTTGTTGAGAATATATAAAATAAAAATATATAAGAAACAAAAATTGGTTTATTGTCAGAACAAATAGAGAACATCAAACATATTTCATTTCCAATCACAAGATATAGTTTTGACAATCGGAGTACACTCAGCACAATTCTGCGGAGATACGAATCACCTCAGGGCTGGTTTTCAGTGCACTCCGTTGCTTGAACTCAGATGTTTGTCGAGCGTAGGATTATGTATTAGCGGGTTAGCATAACATGAAATATTCATAAAGAGAACACACAAACAAAAGCACAATTTAAAAGAAAGTTAAAAGAAACCAAATGTAAAAAAAAATTATACTAGACAAAAAAACAAAACCCAACGTTCATTCTTACTACTATTTGTTGTTAACCCCCCTCTGTAGTCTGTGATTTGTTGTGGTGAATTCTATTTACGAGTCTGAGTGTATATGAAATGTGTGTGACGTGTGTTTATGTGTGAGCGTGAGCCAGCACAAAATTACAGGCTGTTGAAAATGGCCTGAATGGATTCGAGTAAAGGATGGTTTGGCCGTGCCACTTTGTTTTGCTCGACTAGGCAGGGGCACTGCCCCCAGATAAGTTATAATAGTATATAGTTTATAAGTTTATCGTACCTCCATGTTTTAAAGCTCCCGCACACGGGCCACCGACAACAACTACAAAACACCGGCACCTACCTATACATTTCATATGGGCTCGCCGCACACGGTTGACGCTGGTGGTCGCCACGACGCTGACACGCGCCACTCACGCCATACCCCACCCCTCTCTCCCTTCGCTTCAGTAAACCCTTTGGAATCGAAGATTAAATTGAAGTTAGATTTTTTCACAGCCAAAATGACCGTAGAGCCGTATACGAGTATACTTGATATCTCTACGCGATCCAAAGAAAAAGGGTCTTGACAGACGGACATCAAAGTGATCCTATAAGGGTTCCTTTTTACCTTTTGAGGTACGGGACCTCAAAAAGTAGCGGCCGACGACCGCAAGTGTCTACCCCCGACCACAAGTGGCTATCGTGCGAATGAGCTACGATTGAAGCCGCTTCTAGCTTCAGGTGGCAGCGGTGGTGGTTGTCGCGAGTGGCCCGTGTGCGGCGAGGCTTAGATTAGATTTTTTTAACCCAACTGCCCAAGGTTATACTCAGGTTGCATACAAGGAATTTTTAAGGTGCAACCCTCTTCTGTAGTCTATGGGTGCAACGTTTTGGTGTAGCCCTAGCCCGATACAAATTATTTTGAAATTAGAGTAACCGCACACTATCAAGCCATTGAGTTTTTATTGCTTGATCATACCATATCTGTGATTTTATGGTATACATTAAAGGAAGCTCATTTCTGATTAGTTTGAAAAGTAATTTTAAATTATATTATCCAATCGGAGAAGAGAAACATAGATTTTATAACACAAAATTCTTCAATCTTGTTGTTTATGAAAAAAACAACAATGGCGGTGATTTTACTGCCGGTGTAAAAGTAAAATACTGTCAATCGAATTTACACGCAAGACAAATGTTTTTCATTTATAATGTCAAAACAAGGAAAAAGAAAAATTACTGTTGACTTGCCTAAGACAAAAGATCTTGCTAATAGACCAAGTGTTTTCGAGCGACTCGGTACCAAGAAATCCAGTGCTAAAAAAACAACTGAACATTGCAGACAGTGGGCTCAACACGGCACTTGCGCTTACGGTAAAAGTTGTAAATTTGCATCCACTCATACGTTGATTAGTCCGTCTAAGCAACGGGCTGCAAACAAAGATAGTGAACAAAAGCGTTCGGTGAAAGATGATCCTAAAAGTCGGCTTCATTCGACAGTGGTTGTGAGATCCGGGCGCAGCCCTGACGGCGAAATCGACAACTGGGATCAAAATGACCTAGAATACGCGGACACCGACGTGCTCGAGAAACGGAGGCAGCAGCTCCAGCGGGAATTAGAGTTGCAGTTGAAAATGGACTGTGGCAAAGACATGCGCAAAGATAAAAAGAAAGCAGTGTCGAGTACCTCCTCTTCCAGGAGCTCCAGTTCATCTAGTGTGTCTTCGTCTTCCTCCGACGGCAGTTCTTCTACATCTTCATCAGATAGGTATGTCCTTTCTCTTGCATTATGTATATTTATGTTGAAATGAGATTGAAAACATTTCTTTGTTTCGTCATACCTTTATTATTGTATGTTTCTAAATATCATGTTATCAAATTTCTGATTCCTAATCATATAGGTAATGATTTCCCAGTTGTATTGTATTTCAATATGCAAAAGTTGCCACATAGACACCAAGTAACTACAAATTGTAGTGGGAGAAATCATGTAACACCTCATTGCTGATAGCTGCAATATTAAATTCTCATTAACTGTCACGGTTACATGCATACTATTTATCTGATGTGCTAAGTAGAAACAAGCCTTGCATCGAGTGTGGTGTAAAATTAGCTAGACCTTCGTAATTATAATTTGTTTGTACTGTGTCAGCTGATCAGTATATACATTTGTAGTGCATACTTTTTTGCCTATTAAGCTTTCATTTGGCTTTTAAATTTTGTTCTGCTGAGGAAAATCCTTATTAATGAAAGCAGAGTTATGTAAGCAAGTTAAATTGTATATATTTTATGAGGACAAGACAGATGAAAGATTAGACCATAGAAAGTCACTAATAATAGCAGCTTTTTGTGGGAAAGTTACAATTTGTTGTGCTAGTGCATTCATTATGTAACAACACATTTACTCAATTTGCCAATTATTGTCTGATGTTAAGCACACTAATTAATAATTATTACAATTGTTCATTTTGCATTACCCATCATAAACACATCTCACTTTCTTCTTCTTCTTCTTCTTATGGCTTTTAAATGCTGCTTGGTGTTTTTCTGCCAGTGTCAAAAGTATGGCCAGTGTACAGTATATTTACAAGAAAAAATAGCCGACAAAAAAATATTAATAAATTAAATATGAATTAAATAATTGCTTAGAAACATTACATTTGTTTTGCATTTAAATATAAATTACGAATAAATTGAGAGTTGATGTATAATGAGATACCAAGAGTTAACCACCTTGAAACTCAAGGTGGTTAGTTGTTGCTACAGGTATATCTCTAAAAGTAGGAGCAAGTTAAAATGGGTTCTGCCTTTAAGGACAAGATTGGACAAGTACATCTCAGTGAGGCTGGATTTTGGTGCGCTAGATATATTATAACTCTATACAACAATGCGAAAATCTGCGTACGAAAGTAAAGGGTATACCAGTCTTTTACATGCAACAGAATAGCGTAGCAGATATGACAACTCTTGGCCCCAGTTAGATGGATAGAATATGCTTAGTATGAATGATTAGTATGAATAATTTATAGAATGTGCTTAGTGCAAATAGCACTTAAATAACTTAGAATTACGTACTATAATGATTACATTTATGTACAGAACAATAGGCGGCCTTATTGCTAATTAGCGATCTCTTCCAGGCAACCGTGGGCTTATAAGAAGGCCCTAGTTAAATTACGAGGAATTAATGCACAGGTATAAACCTGTAGAGATGAAATTAGTAAAAATATTAAGTACTAGCAGCCAGTCCCGTCCCGGCTTCACGCGGGTATTTAGCAAAAATTTCAAAATAATTTATTTCATAATAAATTTTAACACATACAGACTCACAAACACCCTACTTTTTGCGTCAGGTTACTAAAAAAAAGTACATTATAAAGAAAGTTTGAATATTATTATTTTAATGATTTTTTTTATTGACACCCCTCCCGTACCCCAGTGACGCCTACATCGCATAGTTAACTGAACGGAGTAAGCAATGACACACAACTTTTTTCTAATACTTACATTTTTTGACTCGTAATATCTTTCAAATGGATTGTCTGAATTAGATAATTCAAAAAGTTATACAGGGTGATTCAGTACCGATGGATCAAACAAAACAGGGTGGTAGAGGACCTCACTGTGCATCTATTGAACCCCCATGTATGTTCTACCATTTTGGATAGTTTATGAGATATAACATTTTTTTTCATGTTTTTGCCTTTCGCCACTTTGGTTCACAAAATAATTTTTATCTACTCAACCCTTTACGCTAGGGCGATATTTTTTTTTTGTAATCGTAGGTAAATAATAGACCTAACCAATGGTATTATTATTATTTTACTCGAAAAGTAAATACTTTTATAATAATAGAATAAGTTACAAAAATCTCATTGACTAATGCCACTGCATAAAGTTTGCGAGGCCAATACAAAATAAACTGGCCAAGTGCAAGTCGGACTCGCACTCGTAGGGTTCCGTAACACAGTAGAGTATTCTATAACTTTGATTTTACGCAACTACAAAAATAACTTTGTTTTTCATAGTGTTTGTATGAAAAACAAAGTTATACTTGCGGTCGCTATATCTCAACAACTGCTGACTGTATCTCGTTTAAACCAATTTTCGTTGAAAGTTTTTATTGAGATCTACGGAATATATTTTTTCCAGATTTTTCACTTCCTTACTTTAGAAGTTAGAGGGGGGGGACACACATTTTACCACTTTAGACGCGCCTATCTTTGAAATGATTGACTTTGAGATAAAATTATTTTAGAAACTTCGATATCATTTTTAAAGACCTATCCATAGATATTTTTGTAAATTGTTAAACACAATCCAAAATTTCATCGTACCGACGGGACTCGAACCCGCACCCCCCGGATTACACGTCCAGGTGCTCTGCCAATTAAGCCACGGTTCCATACATCGATACGACGAAATTAGTGGATTGCATTTGTTAACCCAATTATGCATTGGTGGCGCCATCTATGACTACTTATTACGTAAGTTAATCATTCGGAAGAAATCATTACAGTTTTCAAATCCGACGAGAGATGTTGCACTGCGTAAATCAAATATTATGTTTCTTTCAAGTGTCACACACTTTATATTTTTGTAAATTGTTAAACACAATCCAAAATTTCATCGTACCGACGGGACTCGAACCCGCACCCCCCGGATTACACGTCCAGGTGCTCTGCCAATTAAGCCACGGTTCCATACATCGATACGACGAAATTAGTGGATTGCATTTGTTAACCCAATTATGCATTGGTGGCGCCATCTATGACTACTTATTACGTAAGTTAATCATTCGGAAGAAATCATTACAGTTTTCAAATCCGACGAGAGATGTTGCACTGCGTAAATCAAATATTATGTTTCTTTCAAGTGTCACACACTTTATATTTTTGTAAATTGTTAAACACAATCCAAAATTTCATCGTACCGACGGGACTCGAACCCGCACCCCCCGGATTACACGTCCAGGTGCTCTGCCAATTAAGCCACGGTTCGATACATCGATACGACGAAATTTGTGGATTGCATTTGTTAACCCAATTATGCATTGGTGGCGTCATCTATGACTACTTATTACGTAAGTTAATCATTCGGAAGAAATCATTACAGTTTTCAAATCCGACGAGAGATGTTGCACTGCGTAAATCAAATATTATGTTTCTTTCAAGTGTCACACACTTTATATTTTTGTAAATTGTTAAACACAATCCAAAATTTCATCGTACCGACGGGACTCGAACCCGCACCCCCCGGATTACACGTCCAGGTGCTCTGCCAATTAAGCCACGGTTCGATACATCGATACGACGAAATTAGTGGATTGCATTTGTTAACCCAATTATGCATTGGTGGCGCCATCTATGACTACTTATTACGTAAGTTAATCATTCGGAAGAAATCATTACAGTTTTCAAATCCGACGAGAGATGTTGCACTGCGTAAATCAAATATTATGTTTCTTTCAAGTGTCACACACTTTATATTTTTGTAAATTGTTAAACACAATCCAAAATTTCATCGTACCGACGGGACTCGAACCCGCACCAAACACAAAATACAAACACACACAGCACACACATTTTGGATTGTGTTTAACAATTTACAAAAATATAAAGTGTGTGACACTTGAAAGAAACATAATATTTGATTTACGCAGTGCAACATCTCTCGTCGGATTTGAAAACTGTAATGATTTCTTCCGAATGATTAACTTACGTAATAAGTAGTCATAGATGGCGCCACCAATGCATAATTGGGTTAACAAATGCAATCCACTAATTTCGTCGTATCGATGTATCGAACCGTGGCTTAATTGGCAGAGCACCTGGACGTGTAATCCGGGGGGTGCGGGTTCGAGTCCCGTCGGTACGATGAAATTTTGGATTGTGTTTAACAATTTACAAAAATATAAAGTGTGTGACACTTGAAAGAAACATAATATTTGATTTACGCAGTGCAACATCTCTCGTCGGATTTGAAAACTGTAATGATTTCTTCCGAATGATTAACTTACGTAATAAGTAGTCATAGATGGCGCCACCAATGCATAATTGGGTTAACAAATGCAATCCACTAATTTCGTCGTATCGATGTATCGAACCGTGGCTTAATTGGCAGAGCACCTGGACGTGTAATCCGGGGGGTGCGGGTTCGAGTCCCGTCGGTACGATGAAATTTTGGATTGTGTTTAAGAATTTACAAAAATATAAAGTGTGTGACGCTTGAAAGAAACATAATATTTGATTTACGCAGTGCAACATCTCTCGTCGGATTTGAAAACTGTAATGATTTCTTCCGAATGATTAACTTACGTAATAAGTAGTCATAGATGGCGCCACCAATGCATAATTGGGTTAACAAATGCAATCCACTAATTTCGTCGTATCGATGTATCGAACCGTGGCTTAATTGGCAGAGCACCTGGACGTGTAATCCGGGGGGTGCGGGTTCGAGTCCCGTCGGTACGATGAAATTTTGGATTGTGTTTAACAATTTACAAAAATATAAAGTGTGTGACACTTGAAAGAAACATAATATTTCTATCCATAGATACCCTACACGTATAGGTTTGACGAAAAAAAATTTTTTTTGTTCCAGTTCCATGTATGGGATGCCCCCCCTTAAACTTTTATATTTTTTATTTTTGTATAAAAATCGGAAAGCGGTTTACAGAATACATCTACCTACCAAGTTTCAATTCTGCAGTCTTAATAGTTTCGGAATAAAATGGCTGTGACATACGGACGGACAGACAGACAGACAGACAGACATGGCGAATCTATAAGGGTTCCGTTTTTTGCCATTCGGCTACGGAACCCTAAAAATAAACTGGCCGATTGCAAGTCGGACTCGCACTCGTAGGGTTCCGTACCACACTACAGTATTTATATGTATGTATATTTAGTATTTTACTTATAATAATAAATAAATATTTTATTGCAGTTTCCAGTTAACATAAATAATCGCCATCGCCAAACTCCCTTTGTTTTTTGTTACTACTCCACACTTGGTTGTCTGGAAGAGATCGCTCTATGCGATAAGACCGCCGATTGTATCACCGAATTAGGTTGTTATGTCTAGATATTAAGGTTCTTTCTGGTATACAATAAAGAGATTATCTATCTATCTACAGTATTTTATAAGATTAAAATAATTAATAAACATTTTATTTTTTATAACGCCATCTAACGTCTAACAAAGGTGTTAGGAATCGACATTTCAATATAACGCCATCTATGGGACGTTTACCTAACTAAGCGTTCGTAGATGGCGTGAAATGCCGAAGAAAACACGTTTCTTGTATGGGGACCCTCTATTATTTTTAACTTTACTCTGATTTTAGTATTTGTTGTTATAGCGGCAACAGAAATACATCACGGTTCATGAGATACAGCCTGATGACAGACGGACAGACAGTCAGACAGACAGACAGACAGACGGACAGCGGAGTCTTAGTAATAGGGTAAAACGGGAGTTTTACCCTTTGGGTATGGAACCCTAAAAATCACATATTATTTTTTTTCATACCTATTTTAAAAACTTCAGTATTTACCTCTGCAAATTTTATTTACCTAAACTATGCGGTTCATATTAAAAAGGTGCGATGAAGTCGAAATTAGTTCATATAACTTTTTTCAAATTTGCCAATTCTTTCATAGATGTTTAGATCCAATAAGTAGGTATAAGTTGCATCGCTATATGCAGCAGGCATAAAAATAGATTTGATTTAAAATGAGACTGAATATCACTACTATTAATTAATTTTTGACGTCTCTTTTACATGTATTAGTTTTGAAAATATGTAGATTTCGCTGATTTTTGTTACCTATCAATACGGAGGTCATCTACCACCCAGCTTCGTTTGATCCATCGGTACTGAATCACCCTGTATAGAGGTACTAGAAGTGCCCTTCGGCTTCGCCCGCGTTATATATTAAAGACTTCTTTTATTTACTTAAAACTTTTATTTTGTAAAAACCGTTCTATTATAAAAGACATCAAAGAAGTAAAAGCCCAATCGGTTCACCAGTTTTCAAGGTATTGTGTTACTAAGGGAAATAGGGATTCATATTGATAAATCCTGAAAAACAATATTGATTTTCAGACGTTTTTACCAACCCCTTGCAAAAATCCTGCAACACGTATTTACTTATTTATTTACAGAAGTACATAAGTAAATCTATAAGTTTATATAAATAATCAAAAATAATAAGTAATATCCGGGGGGAATTTTTAGAAAATCCTTTCTAAGCGGATACCTACGTCATAACAACTATCTGCATTCTAAATTTCCGCGCAATCTGAAACAATATTGATTTTCAGACTTTGTTACCCCACTTCACCCTTTCAGGGGTTGAATTTCGAAAAAGCCTGAAACATGTTATTACCTATTTATTTACTGAAGCACCTGTGTGAAGTTTCAAAATAGAAAAAAGTATCTAATCTTGTTTCTCCATACAAACTTTGATCTCCCGTTTCATCCCCCCCGCACATTGTATTTTAGAAATTCATTTCTCAGAGAATAATACTAACGTCGTAATAACTATCTGCATGCCAAATTTCAGAGCAATCCGAAACAATATTGATTTTCAGACTTTTTTACCCCATTTCACCCTCTTCTACAGCGGTGAATGACGTCACTAGAACGTTGTCTATGTAAACAAAATGGCGCGGTTTCCTAGAGAGCGGTAACTGATAAAAAGCGGTGCCGCCATTTGCATGACGGCCGTCTTGTCGGTGTCATATGGTTTCGTGAACGTTTCATTGATAGCGGTGAAGCTATTTTAAATACGTATTTGTGTGTTTTTTTACCGGAACAACGTACAAAATGAGTTCCAACTCTTGGGGCAGAAGGACGACGAAATTTTATACTTTTCGTTTGACGTTTGTTTTAAAAAAAATACTGACGGTGTGTTAAAACGGCTGTGGAACTTTCCACATGTCGTCACCGTCAAGACGGCCGCCTCTTTGCGTCCGTAATATTACGGCCGCTATATGACGGCACCGCTTTCTTAGGAAACCAAAGCTTTAGGGGTGGAATTTGAAAAAAGCCTAAAACACGTATTTACTTATTTTTCTAATGAAGCACTTGTGTGAAGTTTCGAATAGAAAAGACTATCTAATCTCGTTTCGACGTACAACTTTGAACCCCCATTTCATCCCCTAAAGGGGTGAATTTTGGAAAATCCTTTCTTAGTACAACTTTACGTAATAAGACAAATATACCCTTCAAATTTCAAGTCTCTTACGACCAGCGATTTAGGCTGTGCGTTGTCTATCAGTCAGTCAGTACGTCAGGACAAAGATTCTTATAGTATTAGAAGATTGAAGCATCATTGAATATGAAGTAATTTATTTTGATAAGGATTAATACCAAGGTACAATAAAGAGCCTTTTCTGGCGGCGGCATTTCAATTAAATTTTTAAAATTTAAGAACACTTATTGTGACGTAACTATAATAGTTAAACATATGGTGTCGCAACACTTTTTGTAGATAGTGACATAAATTGTTAAACACAATCCAAAATTTCATCGTACCGACGGGACTCGAACTTGCACCCCCCGGATTACACGTCCAGGTGCTCTGCCAATTAAGCCACGGTTCGATACATCGATACGACGAAATTAGTGGATTGCATTTGTTAACCCAATTATGCATTGGTGGCGCCATCTATGACTACTTATTACGTAAGTTAATCATTCGGAAGAAATCATTACAGTTTTCAAATCCGACGAGAGATGTTGCACTGCGTAAATCAAATATTATGTATCTTTGAAGTGTCTCACACTTTATATTTTTGTAAATTGTTAAACACAATCCAAAATTTCATCGTACCGACGGGACTCGAACCCGCACCCCCCGGATTACACGTCCAGGTGCTCTGCCAATTAAGCCACGGTTCGATACATCGATACGACGAAATTAGTGGATTGCATTTGTTAACCCAATTATGCATTGGTGGCGCCATCTATGACTACTTATTACGTAAGCTAATCATTCGGAAGAAATCATTACAGTTTTCAAATCCACAAGTGAGACACTTCAAAGATACATAATAGATAATGACATGTTTTTAGTAGTTGTACATTATATTGTTCTGTCATCATAGTTTTCACAGCGCATGCGATGTAAGGAATTTTTTTGGTTATTTCTTTACACCTTGGGTTACATTGTTGGGAGTTTTAGTAAAGATCCCTAATTTTATTAAAATTATAATATAGCCTATGTCACCCGGGGAATACCTGGGCATAGTATAGTTCCCAACGGTGAAAGAATTTTTCAAATCGGTCCAGTAGTTTCGGAGCCTATTCAATGCAAACAAGCAAACAAAATCAAATCTTTCCTCTTTAAAATATTAGTATAGATAGCCACAATAACAGTTTTTGCAGGCAACACGAGCAATGTCATGGGTACACAGCTACTTATAATATATCAAAGTACAAACATGTTCTGCACATATTGCTTGTACAATTTAAAATCATTTAGTGTATGTGATGCAATCAAGTAAATGCACTTGCTTATACACATTTGCTCTAACAATAAATCAGACTAATTATTAATATCCGCTCAAGACTGTGAAAGACTACAATATAACTAATTTTATTGCAGTTTAATAATAAATACATTTACTTATTTATTCATACAATTCATAGTCAAAAATATCTTTTTACCACATTTGTGTTCTATTATTTAAAACTTTTTTGTCTACATATTTTTAGTTTTTCTGATTGGTTATTTTATGTTTGAATAACTTTTCTTTTATTAGGGATACTAGAAGAAAAGCCAAGAAAGGAAAGCTAAAACGTAATTCCAGCTCTTCATCTGAGGGTGATGTACCTTCCAAAAAGAAGTTTGTCAAGAGTGATTCCATAAAGAGAGATAAAAGTGATTCAAAGAAGCCTGCTGCAAAAAAAGACGATAGAACACTGAAAAAGCCTGATAACAAAAAGAAGCCTATTACTAAATCGACTTTAGGCAAGAAGTCGTTATCACCTGCGAAAAAGTCGGGTGGGACTCCCCCTATCACTTCAAAAACTCTTGCAAAATCAACTGCCAAACATAGTAAATCACCTGCAAAGCGAGAAAGAAATAGAAGTGCGTCACCCCATGCAACTAGGGACAGGGATAAAGACCGCAAAGATAAGGACAAAGAAAAAGAGAGAGACAAAGATCGTGACAAAGATAGAGACAAAACAAGAGCACGCACTCGTTCCCCCAAAAAAGCCAGATCTCGATCGCCGCGTCCACATAAAGACGTTAGAAAGAAAGAGAGTTCTGAGAGGAGTAGGCCTGTTTCACCCAAAAAACAACCCAGAAGGGATGGAAGTACGCAAAAAAAGCTTTCGACTAGCCGCGATCGTGATAGGGGACGAGACCACAAAGATAGATCGTTAGAAAAAAGAAAAGATAAGCATGATGACAAGGACAGACACGACAGAAAAGACAGAGGACGTGACAGAAAGGATAAAAGAGATGACAAAAGGAGAGGGCGAGATCGAGGCCTCGGCGGCAGTAGAGGTACGGATAAAGGTTTAGAAAAGCCTAACAAGCCTATGGAAAGACTTTTACCGAGACCGGAAGAACGGTTGGCGGCTCTCGCTGCTATATCTAATAGGGCTCTGGAAACAGACAAGAATTCTTCAACATCAAAAGACAGGCAAGATGCTCATTCGGACAGAGGTGGGCGGAAGCAGGATAGAGTAGAAAGAGATCGTTCGACAAAGAGAGACCGATTGGACAGCTTGGATAGGGATCAAGGAGACTATGAAATGGGTTTAGATAGGCAATATGATAATGATAGAGCTCTGGATCACTACGATCGCCCTGACGATCGATATGAAGGGGGCAGGGACGACGATAGGTCGCCGGGATATGCGTTGCAAAGTAGAGATAGGCACTACGACGCAGGGTACGATATGGGCGGCCCGCCGCGTGGCTACCCTGAAGACGACGATAGAATGTATAGCGACCGTTTGGGTGATCATAGAGATATGGGTAAGTTTTCAACTACTGAAATGATTAGAATGTTTTATAGTTGAATCTGAGTGAAAATATAAATTTGCAGGCTATGACGATAGGCACCCGCGTCGCGATCATTCCTGGGAGGGTCGGTCGGCCTCCATTGATCGCGAACGCGGTTACATGGGACACCCACACAAAGAGTGGGACAATGATGATTACCGTGGAGGCGACTGGGGCAGAGAGAGGCACTGGCCAATGCACGAACAGGTGGGTATTCTTTCAAACTTTATCCTGAATATAATGCCTTAAACCTTGGTAAACCTAACCTTTCCCTTTCGTAGATGTGGTATTACCGAACATTGTACATGAACGAACCGATCGATTATCGTAAAAGAGACTACAAAACTCCTTGCTACATCCTATCCCATATATTCCATGGCTGTCCTTATCCTCATTTTGGTATGTGCTTTATTTATATTGGTTAGTTTTTATTTTTTCATCAAATATTTTATTGTTTCGATATGTTTTAGATGAACGAGTGGGGTGACAAAGATGCAGAGATGGAAGGCTGGCATCATAGAGGGCACCCTGGGCCTCATCGTGGTAGAATGCATGGTGAGTCTTGTATTATTTTTTGACAGACTTCTCTGTCTACTTTTATTTTTTTTCATGTTTGTTACCTCAGAACTGTCATTTATTAACCGAATTGAAAAATTATTTGATTATTTATTAGGTATAATTTTTGTTTGAGAGAGTAATGCTTCCTGCTTGGGCATTATTTTTTTTTTTACTTTTTTTGCATTTCATTGCAGATTATGGGAGAGGTATGCGTATGGATATGAACAAGCGACGTCCGCCGCCGCGTAACGAGCCGGCGCCCGAGAAGGAAATTGCTTCACCTGCACCCGCGCCTCGACCTGAACCTGATACTGAGGAGAAACCCATACCTGATGACCTCAGCGAGATCAGTGATGACCCCGATGACATATTGAACAGGGAAGATGTGAGTGCAGTTCTTCATTTATCAGTTCTTAAACAAATGTGACCAGCCTATTGCCACTTTACACTTGCTAATCCTTTAAGCTATAAGGATAACTTGGTACGCGAAAGGACGACAGTTTGGCCTCTCTAACATATTTTTTTTTACACCGAACTGGGTAGCACTTGTCCACTATCTCACCTGATGTTTAGTGATGATGCGATCGACGATGAAGCGTGCTTACCCAGAAGATGCCTATTCTCGATAAGATAACTCGCGATTTGAAGACCCCCATATTGTACTTAACCAGAAACACAGACTCAAGCAGGGTATACCATTCCTTGGCGGTTTGTATGATGAACGAAGAAGCAAATCGCTTCGTTCTGGTAAATGGTATATTTCTTATGTTCTAGATGGGTGATCAAAATATGGATGATGACAGTCAAACGGCTCCACCCGAAGAAAGCTCGTCTAAACCGGAGGCAGCTGAGAGAGAATCTACACAGGTATTATTTGTTTATTATTATAAATATTACATTGACCTCAATAAAAAGCACCTTAAGGCCCGGCACACATTTGGCAATGCGCAGTGCATTTTTCAAAGTCTACCTAATATCAACAGTGCTTAATTCGAAATAAAATCGAAAATCATCTTGCTCTCTCTCTCCGAATTGGTTATATTCAATCGATGTTAATTGATTTTATTCGATCCGAGGATCGTGCTCAGTGGTGTGAATTGGAGATGTCCAGCTGTGAACTAGTGTAGGCTGATGATGATAATGATTCCATTGAATATTGATATATTTGAACTCTCTAGAAGCGATCTTCTGGCTGATGATGATATAAATGCCATTTCCTGTCTATCTATATATAAGAGTTAGTCTAACTAAAAGTGTACCTAACGCGTCGTTAGGCGTGTTCGGCACTATTTCCTGACGCAGCGACTTATATTATTTTACTCTGAAAAAAATTACCTTGCGCCATAAAAATAGCGTTGAATGCTTTCGTAAATACTAATCTACCAACACATAATGAATCAAGACAAATCAAATTCTGATTCAAAATTAATTCTAAAAACAGTGCTTTAGAATTTTTGATTGTCATTTACTATCAGGAGTAAATTGTATCTTGTTTGTGTCCATGAAATTGATATAATTATGATTTATAAAAGGGAGCACAAACTGTGGTAATTTAACAAGTATATGTAACAATTTACTTAATATTTCAGGACACAAGTGGTCCTGCGGAGGAAAAGGAATCCCAAGAT
Organism: Cabera pusaria; assembly: GCA_954871355.1. Lineage (NCBI taxonomy): Eukaryota > Metazoa > Arthropoda > Insecta > Lepidoptera > Geometridae > Cabera > Cabera pusaria. The sequence goes on from OX940887.1 coordinate 22,980,219, forward strand.
GTGAAGGATGATGATGATAATCTTGACTTTGAAGAAATATCTGACGGAGAGCTTGAAGAGGAGCGTACTAGAGGTACGTCATCTTTTAATATGTTAAAAAAATTATTTCATATACTCGTATATGACTAAATCTTTTCGGATCTTCATTGGGACCACTAGTCTGTGTAGTTTAGACTTAAGCTGCATATATGAGGTGACAAATACCAATATTCACTCGAATTGAGAGGTAATATACCAATAATCACACAAATGAAGTGTCTCTACCTTTTGACACCTTAGCCATTGGGCATATTGCCGCTTATAATTAAAAATCTGTTTCAGCTGGATTGGGCGACGCTCTCGGCGTAGACTGGGCAAGCTTAGTAGCAGACGTTCACCGTCGAGAACAAACCACTCCTTCAGGAGGAGCTCGAGATCGCTGGAAACCTGAGAAAGTCCTCGCAAGAATCGGCATCTCCATACAAATGGCCGGCAAAGATCTCGTTCAAGATATCCTGAACAAAAACGCGGAAACTCTAAAATCTGAGAATACACAGGAACAAAAAGAAAATGGTGAAGTAGAGGGCATCGAACAAAATGGCACTCATGAAAAAGAAGATGAGAAGAAAGAGGCTGCACCTGATATTACCTCTTTGCATCCAGTTGCTTCCATACAGGTGAGTTTTATATACAGTAGAATCCGTTTATTATGACTCCGCCTATATTGACCAACCGGTTATTATGACGTAACTATACTACGAAGTTTGGTTTTCATATGAAATTCTTTATAAATAGTCGGATATAATGACTTCCCACTTCCCTTACAGTGACATGTCGCTTATTATGACCCATTTTTAATACAAAAATTTTTTAATACAAAAATGTAAATTATGTCCGGTTATAATGACCGACATGATTCTGTACACCTTCGGTAATGTTCGTTGATTCCCGACGACGTTCGGCACGTGGCTCGTTTTTGTTTTGAACTATGTTTATGTATTAAACTACTCAAGTACATTCATATTTACATAAAAAAGGTTTTTCATTTCACAAAACGCTTTGTATGACGTCCGCTTATTATGACTTGTGTGTCAGTTCCTTTTGATGTCATTATAAACGGACTCTACTGTATTGTTTTTTGTATAATACCACAACAAAAACCTATTAACACCATTTCTGTATTTTATCAATTTAATGGACAATCCTATTCTTGTGATAGCGTACCACGCCATTTTATTTCAAACAATGCTTTGCCATGGTAAAAAAAGTGAGGAATGCTGCATACCTCACTTTTTTTATCAATTTTTTTGCATACCATATGCATACAAAGTTTTAAGGCATCATAGGTTACATGAAGTAGTAATTTTCAATAACAAAAGACCACTTAAGCCAAATACTTAATCACACATTTAATTATATGCAGATACTTAAAAAAAAATCAGATGAATGTCTGACTTATAATTAACTAGCTGTGCCCCGCGGCTTCGCCCGCGTTAAAATGCATCCTATAGCTTTGTACTGGCTATCCATGGCTGATTTGCGGTTTGCCTGTAAAGAAGTCCCAAACAAATAAACAAACTGCCTTGCGTATTTATAATATTGGTGTTGTCACTTTACATTATGTAAAGTTTTTGAATAACTCCTAGCCTCCCCGCCTTACACTTTATAGCTAGGCGCATAAATTATTTGTTTTATTTATAGGCGGCGATACAAAAACGCAAGCGTCAACGTGCGATACTTTTCGGAACGGGCTGTGAAATAACGCGCGGTTTGAGCGCTCGTCGAGATCTAGCATTACGAAGGTTCCTTTGCCATCTGCCACCCACAGAAAGGACGGGGCAGACTCGAGTTACGCCACAACCATCCTTATTCCAAGCTGCCAAAGCTCTATTATTGCAAGCGCCTGTATCTGGCTGACAAACACTGAAGCAAGGAGTGCAATATGAACCTGATAACTTGTTTATGTGATAATTGATAAGTGAAAGTAATAAAATTCAGTACCTACATAATAAATTGTGAATATTTTATTGGGGTGATTTGGTGAATTTTACTGAAAATGTCTGCATAATGAAGTGAAGTCTTCTTTAGAGTTTATTTATTTAGTATTTTGAGTATTAAAAAATATGTCGCAATTTATACAAACTAGTTTCATTATTTTCATAACAATAAATTACTAATAATTACTACCATTAAAACACCAAAATTAATAGATATAAAAATAATATTTGCCTTTATAAAACTTTAACAAATGCATTGTGCTAAATATAACAATAAAAATAAATACAATAATAGACCAGCAAACACCATTGATTGTAATGTAGAAAATAATGTAATTTAGAATTGTCTAGTAATAATTGTTACTGTAAAGGTGCTCGTAAACGGGCTAGTTTTTTGACAATTTCTTGCTGCAATAGTATAGCCGCCAAGTTGCCGATTATATCTCTCAACACAGTGCAACAATTGCTGCAATATTGCTGTGTAGCCCGGAGATATTGCCAAGATATTGCATTATAGTCGCAAGAATTTCATGTCTAGCCGGCTATATTGCAAATCATTTATCCCGCTTTGACTTCACTGCAATATTAAGTAATAACATTGCTGCAATTACATTAGTTTATGACAGATGTTATCTGGCCTATTGTCAATATATTATTTGGTATGTAATAGTTTTATTCATTAATATTATCAATTAGGAAAGACACATCTGCACCCACAGGATATTCAGTCTTCTTTTGATTCCTGAAAATAAAACCCTGGTAAGATAACTCCAGTTTAAAAGATTTTATAAATAGAAAAGCCAAATAATTTATATTGAACATACAATGAGAAGCCTCCACCAGAATGTCTTTTGAAAGTGCAGAAGAAATTCAATTTACTATATTAAAGTTAAATTTCTGGTTTTCTAGATTTATAGTCAGACTATTTACAGCATTTTAATTCTGCATGTCCCAAAAGGCAGGATTGATACAGGATTTGTGAGATACAACATCTGAATATATTGTCCCAAGATTATTAGGAACTTACTGCAGAAATAAATGTTTGCTATATTTTTGCAATTTATGTGCCACAGTGCAGACAGATGTCATTTGGGGAGGTACCAGTGGAGTGTCAAAAGTTAAGTTTTTACATGAAGAGTTTCTCTAACACAGACCTCAGATTGTCTGTCCTCAAATAGAATAGCAATGTGCATCATAAAACAGATAATATATATATATCTGGCATGAGTTGGTCTTAATTGAGAAACTTACCTAATGTAAGACTCAAAAAACTGTTTTACTGGGGTTAACCACGCAGCGCACATTTTTATTTCAAAGTCTCTTTCTGACATGATGCTATTCTTCAAACATAAGCAGATTTTTTTACGAGGACAAGCTAGACTTTTGCCTGATGGCAACGTGATGCAGTTCATTAGTTATTGCATTTAAGCAGATAGGATCACCTTGTAGATGTACCCTACCAAATAAAAAAATAATAATTTGAATCTGAATCAAATAAAAATAAGGATGGTGCCACAAAAAACACTCTTCCAATCCAACTTACTTTCTAAATAAGACAGCACCAGCCACTCCCTCCAAGTACAGTTTGTTTCCTTCAACATGCAAAATTGACCCTTCTCTCAAACCTAGTACTGGAGCAGCATACTCCATCTCCATATACTCTCCTATTCTCTGATCTCTCGTCTCTCCTTTATGAGTCTCATCAAACTTATCAATGTAGTGTGGGTTAATATTGAACGGGACTATGCCGATAGCTTCGAATGATGGTGGGAAAGCAATAGGCATATCATTAGTAGTATTGATGCTCTTTGTAGCCACGTTTGTTCCAGCGCTACTGCCTATGTATGCTAGATTGCCTTCTTCAACTCGTTTTCTTATGAGGCTAACAAGATTATTTTCATAAAGGCGCTTGATGAGTAAAAATGTGTTTCCGCCTCCGATAAATATAGCTTTCGATTTGTTTATTGCATTTGCTGGGTCTGGATGCGTGTGCAGTCCAGTGATGTTAAAACCCCAAGAGTCAATGACTTCTTTCATTTTGGCTGTGTAGCCATCGTAGTCATTTTGAGCATATGGCACAAACAAAAGATTTGTAATGCCATTCCTGAAAACAAAACGGGTAAAGGTGGAATCACTTCAGTATTACATGTGTGTGCCCCGGAAACGGTCATTCGCAATTGTCATTGATGGACCAAATGATCGTCTACAGAGGCAATTGAAGCCATATTCGCAACTACGAGGTAAAAAGCGAATTATGGAATTAATATTGATTGAAGCCCATTATCAATTTTGAATAACGGTCTCAAAGGCACTTTAGTCTTACTAGGTATGTAGTTCCTACTTCGACTTCCTACCTAAACAATTAATATACTTTTTTTTTACTTACTTCTGAAGGAAGGAGCATATTTCCTGTTTGGCGAACTCTAGCAGAGTATATCCATGGCAATTTGATGAAGAGAGCAACAAAGCTTGTCGACGAGAGCACATTCTAAACTTTCTAACAAACTGCGCTATGCAAGCGTTATCGTAACAAAATCAGCAATAAAATAGGTTTAAAGGTAACATAAATTACTTATTTATCCTTATCACATTATTTATTATCAGTCCCGCGACGGCCGCGACACTGCATACATAATTAAATAACTCAGAATTATGAACGTACTTTATACCAACCAACACTGTAAAAATAAATTTATATTATAAGCATAATACCACAGATTATATAATAGTTACTACGTAAATATAATAATAGACGAGTGTGAATAGGGCAGCCGTTAGAGGCCGACCTAGGCGAACATATCACGACCAGATCGGAGACGTTTTAAAGAAAGGCCAAGTCAAAAGTACTTTTAACCGGCGAGCAATTGTTTACTAAGTAAGCGTGCTACATCGTCGACCGCATCGTTACTTATCATCAGGTGAGATAGTGGTCAAACGCTTGCCTATACAGCATAAAAAAAAGAGCATGTATGCAGGCGCTCATGAAAGTGGAAGAAGCGAAAGAGGTATGTCAGTATCGTAGCATGTGGAAAGAGGTGGTCTCTGCCTACCCCAACGGGAAAAAGGCGTGATTGTATGTATGTGTGTATACTACGTAAATAATACTTTCCGTTGTTAGGTTGGCAGCACAGTACGTTCATAATTCGGGTATGCGTGCGGCCAACATTATGAAAACAGGAATATTGGTCTAGGGATTGAACATAATGAATTGCTTGAAGAAAAAAAAGTGAGGAGTAGTGGTATCATTTAATCCTGTGTTAATTTGGTATAGTAAATAAAACGAAGCTACGAACTCTGCTTTTTTTTTATTACATTACATTTTACATAGTAGAATTAAGGAACCTATTCACCAGTAGACGGAAATTGGCTCTTAATGATTATGGTTACAAAAGAACATAATGCAACGTAGAATTAACAACTTTTCATATATTATAACTTTATTCTATTAAAGGTGGTATTCAGACGTGAGACGTAAAACGTTTAGTTTTTGTATGGGTAGGTACACGAAATCTTCGTTTCCGCCATATCGTGAGTTTGAGCCGTATCCAACATCTGCAGTAACACATTAAATGTTTTATCGATAAGTGTTGCTCATCACTATTCATGTTTTAAGTTTTTGGAATTTTGATATGACGCAAACAGAATATTTTTCGACATTGTGCTATTTCCCTACACTCGCACACATTCACCGCAATAGTTAATAATCCACATTTATTATACATTAAATCCTAGAAGAACACAAGTTTTAGGAAAATATACAATAAGAGCACACACACACTTTATCACGTTGCCGTTTTTCTGACTCGCCCACACCACAAACTTCATATTATTGTAATGATTTGCCACCCATTACAATAAAACATGAGATTTTAATTAAAAATGTTACAAAATAATAAGCTGTACATTATCACGCACAAACAAAGCTAACCAAAGACAAAAAAACAAAGCTAACAAAAAATAAAACTGGCCAAGTGCGAGTCAGACTTTTGACCCGCACACGGAGGGTTCCGAACGCCATCTATCGAATTTCTAACGAACTTCTAACACCAACTAAGTAAACGTTAACACAAAGGTAGAATAGTATTATATAGTAGTAGTAGTAATAGTAATTGTAGTAATTAATATTATTAAATATCTGGTTGACCGAGCTTTGCTCGGTATTTTTTGCCACTTAAACAGACAAATATGACTCTTCCCGACATCTATTGACGAATAATAATACTATTTTCTATAATTGAGAGCAACTAACTGCTTTACCGACACAGTACTTCTACTCGCCAATAGATGTCGGGAAGAGTCATATTTTAAGTTGATTATCAATAAAGTTGATTATTGAAAACACGAATAAAACAACATTTTCTGAAAATGACTCCTAGCTAGATCGATTTATCGCCCGCGAAATCCCCTGTAGGTATACTAAATTTTATTTAATCGTTGGAGCCGCTTCCGTGATTCAGATTAAGGTAAAGACGATAGCGCCATCTTTGATGCTAGGTAGATGGCGCTGCGCTATCGTAAAAAACTTTTCTTTAATTTTTAACTTTGTTCTGTTCTTAGTATTTGTTGTTATAGCGGCAACAGAAATACATCATGTGTGAAAATTTCAACCGTCTAACTATCACGGTTAATGAGATACAGCCTGGTGACAGACGGACAGACAGACAGACAGACGGACAGCGGAGTCTCAGTAATAGGGTTCCGTTGGTACCCTTTGGGTTCGGAAACCTAAAAACACTATTTCTCCCATAGTTGATTTTATGAACTTATTTATTAAGGTATATGTATCTATTATAATAATATCTATTTAGTTATAATGTATATGTATCTATGATATGTATTATGTTTGTGTATATGTGTAAGTATTAATTTTAAGTATATTCATATATATGTTAACTCCTAGCTGCACACCTTTTACCATTATAATTTGGAAATCCTCTCCATCCAAAGGTTGTCTGGTAGAGATCACTCTAAGCGATAAGACCGCCCATTGTACTACGGATATCTTATGTTCTTCTGTTACTTTTGTTTGTTTTTTTGTTCTTGGTGTGCAATCAAGTATTATTCATTCATTCAAAGTTAAATAAAGACATGATTTTTTTATCACCAGACATTGTAGCCAACCTAACTTAACGGAAAGTATTATTTCCAGTGTTGGTACAAAGTACGTTCATAATTATGATTTATTTAATTATGTATGCAATGTCGCAGGCCTGCGTCCTAGTTCAGTACTCTGTGATTTATTATCACATTACACTTTTTTTTAGTTTCTTTATGGCTCTACACGGTTAGTGTATTTAGCCAGTGTCAAGTATTAAAATTCTTCAAATTTCCGTTAATTACAAGCCATAAAGATAAGTCAAAGTTACATTTAGGTCAAATTGAATTCATAGTTTATTTCAAGTTATAACCTCAGTAAATATGTGGACTTTACTGAAGATTTCCAGTAGAACTTTGGTGAGAACGCAAATAGCATGTTTTTCAACATTGAACTGTTTCCCTACACTTGCACACATTCACAGGCACTTAATTACTTTTATAACTCATTACCTCGCGGAAGAACACAAGTTTTAGGAAAAAATACAATGAAAGAACACATGCTTTTTCACGTTCCCGCCAAAACGCCACATCACACTTTGTTTTGTTTCGCTGCTGTAGTAAGGCACAGGACACTACTACCATAGAAAAGATAATATTTTTTTTTTCTTCTTTCCCAGTCATGGGAATTTTTTGGCGTCACACGTTCGTGCATTTGCCAGAGTCTTGTTTTATATTTTGATCTTGCATATTAACTTGTGCATATGTTATTGTATGAATTTTATAGAGGTTAAAACAAAAGTGGGGAAACGTTTAACGCGAAAACTTTAGGTATGAATCTTGCCATCGGAATTTAGAAAACTTTGGTAACTATTGAAAAGTAAAATGGATCAGTATATAAAAAATAAAGAAAAATTGAGATATAGAACAATATTTACAATATAAAATTAAATTTACAGCATATTATGTACACTAGAATCATATTTACAATTTTATATTATTACAAACAATAAAATCTGAAAGAGTTTTATATAAATTTGGATTAATATTGCAAAGAAGAACTTTGATGTTTGTAGGTAAGGGAACATGGAGAGATATCAATGTGTCGTAAAAGGAACTACGGTCATATTTAGAACAAGCAAAAAATATATGGTCCAGATCCCCATAGTCATGACCACATTCACATTTAGTGCTGTCTACAATATTAAATCTAGCAAAATGTGCAGGACAAGTGGTATGGCCCAAACGCATTCTTATAATAATTGATGTCACAACCTTGCTAAACCTAATATGCGAAAACCACGGTCTTCGCGGAATATGCGGTTGTATACTATAATAATATTTGCCTTTAATTTGACTGCTGCTCTTCCAGTTTCTCACCCAAGATTCTTGAAGCGAGGATCTGGGAAGTGCAGCTAGATCATGAGTGTAATTTTTAAACGGATAACGGTCTCCACAGTCGACAGCCTCTTTAGCTAGCTTATCGGCCTTTTCATTTCCAAAAATCCCTCTATGGCTGGGTACCCGAACAAAATTTACTTTAAGACCTTTTAAAACGCACAAATTTAGCTTTTGTCTAGCTTCTGCTATAAGAGGAAAAAAAGGCTTAGCTTTAAATGGATATCTCTCTAAAGCCTGTAACACGCTCTTACAATCGCTAATAATCACAGTTTTGTCAAGTTTTAACAGTATAATATATTCTAAAGCTTTAACGATGCCAAGACATTCACCAGTAAACACAGAAGACTCAGGAGGACATTTTATTTTCTGAACTATATTATATTCAGCATGATATACACCTGTATGATTATCGGATGTCTGCTTAGATGCATCCGTATATACTCGATGCCAATTAGGCCACTTTTCTTGGACAAGTGATATGATGTTGAAATTAGCATTCGTACTATCAATTTCCAAATCAAATATTATTGTAGGATAACTTATTAAGGCTTCATAATCGCAATTAAATAATTCTAGAGTTGGGGAACGGTGTATGGGAGCATTTAGTAGCTTGCATCTCAAAAGGCTTGTGATTAGACAGGGTACGCGTTTATGGTTCCAATAATCTGATGATTCTGTAAGATTAACGAGGATATTAAGTTTTTTAAGTAAAAGGTTATTAGAAAATTGTATATTACGGAAAAGCAAACGGTCAGACAAAAGCTGACGTCTTAAACTTAGTGGAGGTTCAACGCATTCAATTTGTAAGGCATTAATAGGGCTAGTTTTCATTGCTCCGGATACTATTCGCAAGGCTTTTGATTGAATGTCATCCAATTTCTTAAGGCTTACTGCACTACAAGGTTCAAGCAAAAATGTCCCGTAATCCAGGACACTTCTAACAAGAGCATTGTAGATAAGTTTCATAGAAAAAGGATGAGCACCCCACCAAACACCTGAGAGGCATCTTAATAAATTCAGGAGCTTTTCACATTTAGCCAAAATATATTCACAGTGTGGAATACCCGAAAGTTTTGTGTCTATATAAACACCTAAAAATTTTACTTCATTCCTTGTTGGCATGATGTTGTTTTCGAAACATATAGATATATGGGGACGTAAACGTTGTCTCGTAAAGTGAACCACAGAACTTTTTTGGGCAGATATGCTAAGGCCGTTTTCATCCAGCCACACCTTCAAAAGTTTTAGTGAATTAGTTAATTCATTACAAATAACATCTGTTGATTTTCCTGTAGAATAAATAGCAATATCATCAGCATATTGTAGTATATTTGTAGAATTCTGAATGGAACGTTCTAAATCATACGAATATATATTAAATAAAATCGGGCTGAGAACTGACCCTTGTGGAAGACCTTTCCACACAAGTCTGCTCTGGTCTCGAGCATGATCAAGTTTTAAGCACCTACCTGATAGTATATTAATTATAATAAAGCATGTTAATCTTTCAGGGATATTTAGTTTCTGTAACTTTTGTTTAAGGACATTGAGTAGCACATTATCGTAAGCAGATTTTAAGTCAAAAAAAACTGCAATAAGGGATTCATTACAGCTAAATGCGATTCGAATATCTGTTATAAGGGTACCAATACTGTCTAAAGTGCTTTTGCCTCTTCTAAAACCGAACTGAGTCTCGGATAATATTTGCCGATTTTCAATCACCCATTCAAGTCGGTTTTTCTAGATTCTCAGCAATTTTTACTAGAACTGATGATAAAGCTATTGGGCGATATGAGGAAGCATCTGTTGGAGATTTTTCAGGCTTTAAAATAGGAATAACAATTTGTGATTTCCATGAAGATGGAATATGTCCGGATAATAAGGCTGAATTTATAATTTACAAGTAAAATGATAAAGATGATGGATTAAGGTTAGCTAGAAAAGAATATGGTATACAATCTTCACCAGGTGAAGAATCCTTAACAGAAGACAGTACACCTTGTAGTTCCTGTAAAGTAAAAAGGGAGTTCAGTGGTGATTGGTTCACTTTTATGCAAGAAGGAACGGAAATGTCGAAAACTTCCTGTTGAGGAACAGAAGGTGCAGCTAATTTGTCAAGAAATAAAACACTTAATTCTGGTGGCATCGTAACTGTAGGCCTTGAATTAGTAGTACCTTTTCTAAATCTCCTAATATTCGACCAAACAATGGAAGGATGAGTACTAGGGGAAATAGAAAGACAATAATTTTTCCAACCCTCGAATTTTTTATCTCTGAGTAGTTTGCGGGCCTGTGCCATAACTTCTAAAAGATTTTCTAAATTTTCATCCGACATTTCTTCATTATATTGAATTTCTGCATTTTTTCTTTTTTTAACTGTTTCAGTACATTCTCTGTCCCACCAAGGAGGTGAAGGGATAATACTTGTTTGTGGATTTTTAATCTGGAAAGTTTCATCTGCAGAACGTTTAAGTATTTTGGTAAAGGCATCCGCACATTTATCAATGTCAACTGTTACATTCGAAATGTGAGATACCTGAAGATCAACTGAGGTCTTGTATTTGTCCCATGGTGCTTTATCGTGAATCTTGTATTTGAGACGGGGCTCCCGCATTGGAAAACGTTGATATCGGTTATTGGGAAAAGATATTAAAATAGGGAAGTGGTCACTTCCATAAGTGGATGTTAATGTGTACCACGTAATAGCCGATGCCAAGTTTGGAGTACATATTGATAAATCTATCGCACTTTTATTTTCGTTAGGGGCAGTACGTCGAGTGGCAGATCCAGAATTTAATATACAGAGGTTATGTGAATCCAAAAGGTCTATTAGTATCTCACCATAATATGTGGTAATTGAAGAACCCCAAGAAATATGATGCGAATTGAAATCGCCAAGAATTAAAAATGGTTTAGGGAGTGCAGTGATAAGTTGATTTAGCTGTACAAAAGTTAAAGAAGAAGGAGAAGAAATATATACAGAAACAACACAAATATTTCCAACCTGTGCTGCTACCACAGAAAATCTATCAAAATCTGGAAGAGAAATAATGGAGAAAGGGATAGTATTTCTGATGAGTAAGGCAGCACCGCCGTACCCATCAGATCTATCATCCCTTAAACAAGAAAATCCTCGGATTTTGAAAACGGAGCCTGGTTTTAACCAGGTCTCCGAGAGAGAAAATAAACAAGTGTTGTATTTGTTTATTAGATAAATAATTTCACTTTTTTTAGGAACTGCACTTTGGCAGTTCCACTGTATTACTGCTTTGAAGACCGCCATTTTTAATGGCTTTGTGAACATTAAACATTTCTATTATAGGGGCGACGTTGGACGGTATATTTATTTTAGACTGTGTAAGGGCTTCTACGAGAATCCGAATGATGTCTGTAGATGACATCATGAGAGGATTGTCGTCATTATTTTTAATTAATGCACATCCATTTTGTGGAGATGGCATATTATATTCATTTATGATCTTATTATGGGCCACTTGGTCGTATAGCCTTTAGTTAGTTTAGGTGCGGGACGTCGATTATTAAACACAGTTTTCCTGTAAGTGGTAAAAGGTGTTTTAGATGTGTCATTTGTTATATAAGAAGACGGATGAGTGGTACGAGTTTGAGGGGCAGAGTTAACTATATCAGCATAAGACTTAACAACAGGAGGGAGTAATTTAGCTGCTTCACCATAAGATATACATTTTTCAGACATAGCAATTTTAATGTTTTTCTGTCTATTAAATTCTGGGCATGTTTTACTAATGGCGTAATGAGAGCCAGAGCATAAACAGCATGACGCATTATCTTCATCACCATCACAAGTGTCACCTGAATGATCGTTTCCGCACTTATAACATCTAGGTTGAGCACGGCATTGCATTTTTGTGTGTCCAAAGCGGCAACATTTGAAACATTGGATTGTCGGGTAAGTATACAAATCAACAGGTAAAGAATTATAGCAAATGAAAATTATTTTGGGGAGTACTTGGCCGTCAAAAGTAATAACTATTGTTTGTGTGGGTTTCCAAATCGGTGAACCATCAACTATAGTTTTGAAATGAATTCGCCTCACTTTTAATATTTTACCGCAACCATCAGGTACTGAAATGCTTTCCATCACTTCTTCAGGTGACCATTCCGATGGGACACCACGAACGACACCCATTCGAGTCACATTGAATGAAGGAATAAACGCTTTGAATTTATTCGTAGCTAAACTATTACTAGCTAAAAATGAGTTAGCATCGTTAAAGTCGGTAAAAGCAAGCGAAATCCTATTCCTGCCTATCCTCTTTACAGAACCATTTACTATGTTTTTAAAGGCATTGCGTTTAAGGAACTTTCCAAAGGCGACCGGGTGAAGAATGGAACTGTCATCAGGCAAATTTGTTTCCTTTTGAACATGAATCACAAACGGAGCGATATCATTGGGCTGGTAAAGAGAACGTGCCACGGGTGTATAAACTTGAGGACCTGGACCATTGCTAGGTGTAGGGACAGATGCTGGTAAATTATTTTCATGGGAAGTATTCTTAAATTCATTATTTTCGCTATCTGTGCTAACTATGCAAGTACAGCGACATCCCGTTTTACCATCGATAGCTTGCGCATGTTTCCTTTTCTTTTTGTTGCAAGTTTTACATGTTTTATGTAAGTGGCTCCTTTTACGCGCATTGCGCTGAGTATGAGATCCATCCGTTTCCATACCAGATTCAGCAGATACCACGTTTGTGGTGGGGATCGTTACAAAATTAATAGCCGGGGGAACGGTGCCCCCCGGGTCCACCAAGTCGGGCGGCTCGTTCATTTCAAAAAATAAATAAAGACTTACTGAGTCCGAAGAAACTATACACTTAAAATATAATTTATAAACTTATTAACAATATAAACAGATAATTGTAGCTTCACTGATCCTTTTTACCAGTTATAATAAATAATAAAAATCGCCTTGGAAAAAATACTCCCGCCTAATTCGACGTTTCCCGCGCTTTTTTCAAAGATAATATTCTCTCTGTAAGGTAACCGTAATACTCGCAGTAACCCGCAACACATATGGATATTCGTGTTTGCTATTTGTAACCATGTGTTAATCACATGTACCTACTAATAATACATTTGCGAATTTATTCGTATTCGCGTATTTGGCACGCATAGCTAAAAACAAACATCCCTTATTGAATATCTGTCGGTTTTTAAGGCACATCAAAGAAGACAAACAGTTGTCTGTTTGTCTTCTTTGATGCAACACAAATACGCCAAACACGCAACGCAAATACACCGACCAAACATGGTCTAGTAACTGTATTTTCTTTGAGTTTTTAAGGTTTTTAGAACCTAATGTATTTGAGACCCTAGAAACGAGCATCAACAACAGTTCTTTGTGAAACATGTTTTTGTATTGTTCGTCATTTGGCTCTATGTTGTGGATGGTTGTATCGCCTATTTGTCCGTACCACAAAAATTCGGCAAATCTGCCAAATACTTTGAGTATTCAGCCAGAAACTCGTCAACACAAATAGCGAATACGCATCTGAGGACGCAGCATAACAACTTCGATTATTTACTTTCAAAGCATAACAAGACATTAGCGTCGAGTGGCGTCGTATGCGATGAAATTGTTATAGAGATACCTATAACCCGACTAAAATGATAAACACGTGATACTGTATATGCCAGCTATAAGATAAAATCGTGGAGGGAAAATTAAATGGAGAAGAATGTGGCGTATACGATGAAATAGCTATAGAGATATAACCCGTCTAAAATGATGAACACGTGATACATATGCCAGCTATGAGATATAATTAACAACGTAATTTGGTCGGGTTATATATGACACCGGGTAAAAGCCAATAGGCGCCGCTAGAGCTGGGAGCAGAGCTGGTGGCAAACAATAAAATCGCATACGCGGGAAGGATAAAAAAAATTTTGTCCGTCTCGCTCACTCATGTATAGTACACATCATGATTGTGTAGTTTTATCCTTCTCATATTATTATTGTTATTTTAATGTCAGATCTTTTTAATTATCCATCTACGGATAAAATGAACAACGTAATTTGGTCGGTTCATACCTACATGACAGCGGGTGGGCGGCGCTGGAGCTGGAGCCAGAGCTGGAGCCAGATATGGAGTCGTAGACTAGACAGAGTATATATGACTATGACTATGACCCGAAATAATTCTTTAAATAAACGTTCAAATTGAATGTTATTGAAAATGTATCTTAGCCATAATGATGCTTTATATTTCACTTTAAATTCAGGGTTTTAGCTTTAGCCAGCACAAAATTACAGGACGTTGAAAATGGCCTGAATGGCTTCGAGAAAAGGATGGTACGGCCGTGCCTCTATGTTTTGCTCGACTTGTCGTGTGTTTGTTTATTTAATACTAGCAGCCCGCCCCGGCTTCGCACGGGTAGAACATGCCTACAAAATTAGCATCAGTTTGTTGCATCAAATATAAAATTACTAACATATTTAACAATCATCGTCATATTTCAACCAATTTACACAAAACCTTAACAAATTATGCACCTAAACCTTCCTCATAAACACTCTGGCTATTGGTGAAAACCGCATGATAATCCGTTCAGTAGCTATTGAGATTATTGCGAACAAACAGACAGACGCAGTGATGGACTTTGTTTTATAATACTTACGAGTACGTAGTGATATTGGACGGCCCTTTGGCGTAAAGGATAGTTACCCTGATTCTGACCCGACGGTCGTTGGTTGTAATCCTAGCTATATACCTAGCAATGAAAGTTTTATGTGTATTCATGAATCATGGGTTTTCGTACAGAGGTAGTAGGATCATTGAATCAAAATCAATCAAATCATGGGATCAAAGAAGGGGTATTATAAGTTTAACGTGTGTCTGTCTGTAGCATCTTAGCACCCAACCGGATGAACCAATTTTGATTTATTATTGTTTTTTTTTTGTTTGATAGATGTCTTCATCGAGAGTTTTCTTAGCTTTGATTCATGAAAATTCGTTCAATCGTTATAAAACTATGAGCTTTTTTCTAGTTAATTGCGCTATGAAATCAACTTTCCTAGGTCTGATCAATTCGAAAATCTTCTTCTTCAACGATATTGTAAGAACAGGGAAGCATTGACCTGATGCTGGGACATCTCCTGTACTCTACAGAATACTCAAATCCACACCAACTTACAGCTCAGATTTCGTGTTTAGAGTCATTGGAATGCTTTTATTGAAAAGATTAACATAGATCAGTCGGGGTGGTTTATATATAGATCATAATTATATTATACAATAGAATTTTATACAGTAAAAAAATATTATTATAATATATTGACTTCAAATTGATTGTGATCGGTGGGGATCTACAGCATCGCTAAGCTTATAATAATATTTTCATAGTAACTATGACCTAATCTGTGGTTTCACTGCAGATATTTTATTAATTTTGCGATGCGTGTATGTGAAATCCGTGATATCTTCTAGAGTTTTCATTTGAATTATATAATGTAAAGGACAATTTTAATCTAAAATATGTGGCCAAGCTTAATAACGTAATTATTTGGATAAGGATTAATACTATATACTTGAAAATAGCCTTGGAAGTTATGTAATATTTTTTAACAACAAATTAAAAATTAAAATGGTTACTGTGAGTCAACCTTAAGAGATAGACATATGCTGTCACGGACTTTTTTGTAAGTCTTATTAAGTTGTACAACTCTTCCATACAAAATATTCTTCTATCTATTTTCAATTGAGCAGCGTTCGTAAGAAACGTGTTTTTTCGACCGTTTTTTAGTCGACTTAGGTTGCAAATTAGGTCTCCACGAATGTACCTTTGATTTAAACGGGATAATATATAGCCTATTTTCTTTCCGAAAGTCCATTCTATATATTAGTGAAAGAATTTTTGTAATCGGTCCAGTAGTTTTTGAGGCAAATCATTACAAACATACAAAAATACAAATGTTCTCTCTTTATAATATAATTAGTATTAGTATAGATATTTATTTATATTATACCTATTGATTTCCGCCTGACTTCGTACCAAAACGTAGCTTACCGGCATCAATAAGAAAAGGCACCGTATAACCTTACGATATTCCGGCAGCACACAGCCTCGAGAGTCAAAGTAGGCATTCTAGGCTATAGCTATAGGCCTTGCGTGGAAGTGTGGTGGGGCGCCATTACCAACATTCATCCCGTTGCGTGGAAGTTCCATGCCTAAAATTAGCTTTTGGCAGAAAACGATACAAAAGGAAATCAAGCCTCTAGATGTGAATATTAACCATCAAGGGACCAACTCAAACACACATAAATTCATCAAAATCGGCCTAGCCATTTGAGGAGTTCGGTGACAAAGAAACGTACAGAAGAATTATAACTACCTAGGTACATATTATTTTGGACAGGCAGGAAAAATGACTATTGTTACTATAAGTAATATAAAACAATCAAAATAAAAGCAGTAAAAGTAGGTAGTTACAATTTATTTAAAACAAATGTATTAAATTCGTCTACAATAAAAAGGCATATCAAATAAGGCACTTATTTTAAAATCAGAAATTATTTACAATAATTGATATCATACACGATTCAAAATTTACATCACAACTTAATAGTTATATTAGATTAATAAAATAAATGGTTTAGGTAAATACAGATTATTACAGATTGGTACAACATAGGACGGGAACCAAACAAAAGAACATATAATAATACACCAAACACCAAAATTTTAGTACCAACGATTATAGTAACTTAATTGAGTAGTAGAACCATTTTTTTGGGAAGCTAAACCTTATAGGCTCAGCACTCTACTTATTTTACCGACATTTTTTGTCATCGTATTTTTTGATCATAGCTGTATGTTTAAGTAGGTACTATAAATTATTATATAATATAATTGATTGTATGAAATTATATACATATTAATATATAAAAAGAGCATCGGACAATGTAGAGGCAGTGACTACCGGAGCATTGGTCTTCGCGATCTTTCTGCGAAAGCTCCCTGAGAATGTGAATCAGACATGCGTGGAACCTAGGTCCCGACAATCGACAAAAGTATGTTTTGTAAATAAGCTTGTACCTACTATTATTTTGTGCTGGGGTAAAGAGGCCAATTTTGAGCAGCCTGTTATTAGCGCCTGAGTTTAACATAAAAACTAGTAGTAATACTAAGTAAGTAATACTGGGTGGCGCAAAAGTACTGACACTATAGAAATTCCTTATATTTTTTTTATGACATATCTCGTCAATCTGATATTGAAAATTGATATTCAAAAATAATAAATAAAATCAAATGTTAAATTCATTAAAAATAATCATGGACCGTTTTACTCCCCAAGAACGTGGAATAATCGTGTCAATATTTTTACGGAATAATTCATCAGTGATATAAACACAACGTGAATTTCGTCGACGATTTCCCCACCGTCCGGCACCGGTTGGTCGCACTATTCGACGCTTTGCCACAAGCCTCGAAGCAACTGGTTCAACATTGGATATACATAAGTCTGGCAGACCTAGAACAGGCCGTTCAGCCGAAAATATTGAAGCTGTGTGCGAAAATGTGGAAGAGTGTCCAGAAACATCAACGAGACGACGTGTCACGCAATTGGGGATCTCCAGGCGGACTCTGCAGCGTATTTTGGTCAAAAAATTTAAGATGTTTCCGTATACAACTCAGATGACTCATCAGCTGTTGCCTACTGATCACCGAGCTCGTCACACCGAGTACAGCCAGCGGTCACAAACCTCAACCTTGAAGAGGATAATTTTTCTTCAATATTGATTATGAGTGACGAAGCGCTTTTCCATCTTTCGGGGCATGTCAATAAGCAGAATATCGCTTCTGGGGCAAAATCCGCGCATTATTCAACAAACACCTTTACATCCACTAAAAGTTAGAAATAAGAAACATATTACAGGAAGTGTTACGGCTAGTTATGGAAAATGTCATAAATAGGGCTCAAATGTGCTTCAACTCTGGAGGTCAACATTTAGTAGATATCATATTAAAATCATAATGCTACTAGATTTCATGGCACAAATATATATATTTAAAAAACTAATTCTAGTTTTCTAATTTAGAAAAAAAGTTGTAGCTGAACCAAATAGGGTCATTACTTTTGCGCCACCCTTTATTATGTTTTTAAATGTACAATTAGGTAGGTATGTGTAGATTAAATTAAACTGAATTCTCTTTGATCACAATACATACACCCACCTACGCAGGAATTCACTCTACTTTTAAAGTGAATTGGAGTTATAATGCAATAATCATCCACAATATTTCATAGTTTTGATTTAAAGCTCTGTTATTAGGGGCCATTTTCGCACAGGGGCCTGTTAACTATAAGTATATATATTATATAGATAGGGTGAATTCGGGTAACTCCGAAAATCGGGGAATTCTAATAATTAAAGTTTTCCAATCGACACGGCAATATTTCATGCTTTGGCAACATGCACCTACCGGCCATTTTAATACGCATCCGCCCACAAGTCACCTCAGGCTGCTAGGAGCGACCGCGCGTCATCAACCGTCGTTTTTCCTAGCATCGGCGAATTCGCGGGTTTTTTGGTGTTATTGGATTTGCCCGAACATCAATAATTACAAAACCTGTTAAGATATTAAACTTTTATTTTCTTTATACCCTAGATTAACGTTTTTTTGCAATTCTGTGTAGGCTTAGAACGATCTAGCTAAAGATTTTTTGCACTTTTCAGATTGAGCCGAATAGGTCAATTCCGAATTTGTCAATGCCTTCTAAGAGTTTGAGTACCGTAGGCTACTTGTCGGGTAATTCCGAAATGAAAGTAGCACTCATGTAATGTTTGGCCCTTTTAGTGGCCAAACCGTACATAGGTACATTTCGTTCAGGTTTACCTGAACGAAAAAGAAACACGTACTTTAAGGCAAAACTACTTAAAACCACTTTTGAGTGTCATTCAGAATTACCCGAACATAATTCGGAATTGCACTCTGACAAAAAACATTTAACAATGTTTTCAAACATTTCTAATTATTATGTATTTCAATGATATATTTATACAATTTTTTTTTTTAGTTTCTTTATGGCTCCACACGATTAGTGTATTTAGCCAGTGTCAAGTATTGAAATTTTTCAAGTTTTTATGAATTTTAGTCGTAGAGATGGGTCAAAGTCACATTTCAGGTCAGTTGTCAAGTAAAAGTCTAGTCTAAGTTCAGTAAAGATGTGGTGTTTACTGAAGATTTTCAGTGGAATTTTGGTGAGAACGCAAATAGCATGTTTTCAACATTGTGCTGTTTCCCTACACTCGCACACATTTACCGGCACTTAATGGTTAATAATCCACATTTATTACATATAACACGCGGAAGATCACAAGTTTTAGGAAAAAATACAATGAGATCACACACACTTTTCCACGTTCCCGCCAAAACTCTCATACAAATATTAGCTATAGTACTTGAGCATATATTCACACAGGCGGAGTGATATAAGCTGGTAACATGAAGTCTATCAATTTTGACATATTGGTGATAATACAAAGCCCTGTGAACTCATCAAAAATTCATTCGTAAATACCCGAATGCACCCTATACTAATATAGGTAACAGGCCCTTGTGCGAAAATGGCCCCTTAACACTATCTATTGTGAGTATAGTGGGTAATTTTAAATGTTAGATCACACGGTTAGTATAAAGAGATCAGATGTCGAGGATGAAGAATCTCTCTTGTTGGGGTTTGTCACAGCCAGGGCCGAGGTATCGACGTCGCAACTCTAGGTCGGGAGGCGCGGAGATGTCGCCTTGGAGAATTTGGTACGCTTGTTCTATTGAGTTCTCGATCTCGGATTTCAGATCCTGGAAATGAAACAGTCACAGGCTAAATTTTTATTTTAGTGGTTGAAATATTCCTCTTTTATAGATCTAGTAGAGACCCGCCTCGGCTACGCACGGGTAGAGCATTTATATGCCTGCATTTTTGCATCAGTTTATTGCGTCGAGTATGAGCTAACGTCTTCAACAATCAATCATTATACTTAGGTCCTGTATCTTTGGTATCTATCAATTGTTAAATCTTTTTTATATATCGACGGGTTCCGGGCTAATTGTATTAAGCGACACTCTGGGTGATATAGACTTTTATACATGTTTGGAATCAGCAAATTTTTCTGCGTCGTTTGAGCTGGGTTTGGTGACGATCGGAGCACTTTTTTGTCACTTAATACAACCGCATTATTGGGTCCATTTTGGACTGCAATGTATGAAGTGACACAAAATATTGACAAATTTAGGAACTGTGTACTTAAGCTCACTGCCAAGTACCAGACAGGCGTATAAACTATTTTTCCTGGAGCAACAACTTACAGGCAACGTACGTTAAAGCATTTAGCCTGACCTTATAAATATATAAGACTGTCGCTTCATACAATTAGCCTTTTTGTTACATTCTTATCCAGTGTCGCTTAATACAATCAGCTTTACCTTATAAATAAAATAGAATTTATTTAAAAAAAACCAGTCGCACAAATTAATTAGCCATACATTAATAAGTTTAAGATATGGTATTTAAATCAATTAGCTTAGGTTTGAAATATGACCAATTATTTGATTAAAGCACTTCGCTTAGAGCCATTATTTGCATGCCTAGGCGGTTAATAATAAAAACTAGGCGGTTTATTCATTTAGCCTGGAATAAGAAACATTAATCAAAGGCGGTTAAGTCATTTAGCCTGGAACAAAAAAAAGTAAAATATTGGTCATTTTGTATTAAGCGACATTTATCTTCGTTAAAAATAGGTATATTAGAAAAAAGTATTAATCCGATTATGGGGAATATGTTATAAAAACAGTAATATCCTTCTTTTAAAAAAAATAATGCGATTTGCTAAGGTTATATTTTTTTTTCCAGAAATCGAAACTTTAAACTGCTCTGGTGTAAAGTTTCAAAAATGTCGGTTAATACAAATAAATAGCCCGGAACCCGTCGATATGTAAATATATCATTTGATAGAAACTGATGAAGCAGTTCAACATGGATTGGAACGTGCTTGTCTGAAGTACAAGGCTGACAAGTTAAGACAACAGTCAGTCGTTGGAAGTACTCACGTCATACAGGTCGGGGCGGCGTGCAGGTGATACAGCAGGCTACTTCAGCGACTGCCGGGACATGAGACAGTCAGACGTAGGTACTCACGTCATACAGGTCGGGGCGGCGTGCAGGTGGTACACAAGGCTACTTCAGCGACCGCCGGGACATGAGACAGTCAGACGTAGGTACTCACGTCATACAGGTCGGGGCGGCGTGCAGGTGGTATACCAGGCTACTTCAGCGACCGCCGGGACATGAGACAGTCAGACGTAGGTACTCACGTCATACAGGTAGGGGCGGCGTGCAGGTGGTACACCAGGCTACTTCAGCGACAGCCGGGACATGAGACAGTCAGACGTAGGTACTCACGTCATACAGGTCGGGGCGGCGTGCAGATGGTACACCAGGCTACTTCAGCGACAGCCGGGACATGAGACAGTCAGACGTAGGTACTCATGTCATACAGGTCGGGGCGGCGTGCAGGTAGTACACCAAGCTACTTCAGCGACAGCCGGGACATGAGACAGTCAGACGAAGGTACTCACGTCATACAGGTCGGGGCGGCGGCGCGCGCGCTCTGCCAGCGCGGCGTGCAGGTGGTACAGCAGCAGGCCGCGCAGGTGCGCGTCGCCCGCGCCCAGCGCCGCCACCGTGCGCAGCGTGCCACGGCACAGGCTCTCCTTCAACGACAGCTGGGACTCCGACAGCTCTGCAACATCATCAATACAGCGTGAAAAACTATGATGGTGGTGATTAATGATGTTAATGAAAATACCTACTGGAATGAAAGCAGTGGTATAGTTGGATGCTTAAGGTAAGTAAATGCCACTATGGTAAAGACAGTACAAAACACTTGTAGTCACTATACCAAACCTCGCATTATTATAAGACAAAAAAATTAAATTAATAAATTAATAATAAAAAATTAATTAAGTTACAAGCGAAAGTAATTATAGGATAATGGCCGGTTCACATTATTCCAGTCCAGTGATCCAGCGAGCTAATCCAGTCCAGTGCTGGACTGGAGCACATCGTTTACATTGTTCCAGTCTTTTAAGAGTAGCTGGATTGGTAACACGTCGGTGACAATGATTTCTAAAAAGAAACTCAAAAATTGTTTAAAAACTGCTAGTTTACTACTGTTACAAGAAGTAAGTGATTTAGTAGATGAACTAAAACGAGGGAATCGGGTTTGGATGAGAAATTGGATAAGCGAAAGAAACATAAAAGGAGCCTCAACAATGCTTTTGGAACTGGTCCCCAAAACAATTGACTCGTATTCACTGTTCAACGTTCAATCTAGCACTGGATTGCAACTGGAATGGCTGTCTACACTATTCCAGTGGCGCTGGATTAGGTGAGCTGGAATGAAAAGTTGACGGTCTCTCCAGACACTGGACTGGAATGCTCACTGGAATGGGCTATCCAAAGATTTGGATATCAATTCTCCAATTCACAGAACTGTTAGTTATTAGGTACCTAGTGAGTTTTTAGGGTTCCGTTACTAAAGGGTACCAACGAACCCTATTACAAAGACTTTGCTGTTTGTCCGTCCGTCCGTCCTTCCGTCCACATAAGCAAAATGTCACCGCTATTCACACATAAAACCAGAATAAGTAATAGATTTAAAAGTACCTTCTATTAAAATTAAATTAAAATTAATTTATCGCTTCTATATGAAACCATGCTGAAAGTAGTTTAAATTTAGTTTCAACACGAGTTTGTAAAGCAACTGAAAGACTTAATTATGTTAAAGAGGATGAAAGTCGTTATTAGAAGAAGGTCAAGTACGTTTGTGTTCTAGGCTGAATATTGAGCGTCAACCGCATCGAAACGATGTAGGTAGGTGTAGGTACTGATAGAACATGATGTAATCGACCATGGTTTCCAACAATAACAACCACAATATAATATCTATGTTATGCAATTTTACTTACTGGTTATTGGATTCACATCCGTCAATAATTGGCTAGGAAGCAAGAGAAATAGTTGGCTATCGTTAACAAAGACCTTCACCGATAGAAAGGCAAAGCGCCAAGTCGAACACGCTCCGAGTGTGTTAATAACGTTTAATCTGATAACGGTTCACAATAGTAATCATGCACACAAAGGGTCATCACATCACGTAGCGTCACTACTCCATAAATCAAAACGCGGCGGCAGATTTGATTGATCGTGCCGCTTGCCGCTGCTTGTCGTCGTGGTGATTAAAGTTCGAACAGTGTTTATGAATGGTAGGTTGGAGTACTAACGGCACAGGCAGGCAGATCCATCTGGTGACGACGTGAGGCCGGGGGTTCCTCGCGGCTGCGCCCATGTCGATACGCGGTCAATACTACAACTGCCCCGCACAATATAATCGTCCCCGATTTTATTCACTCGTTGCGTAGTAGTCGTATGCCGGGACACGCTATTCTGAACGCACAATGCAATACTAACTGCATAATTTATACAAGCCTTTTAAACTCTGCGCACTTTGTTGAATGACGCACTAAGACTGGACGATCATGCTCTTAGCACAAAGAAGGCGGTTTCGGTATTTTTATAAGTACCCACTCTATCTTCCTTGTTTGTAAACTTTGTGCAAATGTGCATACCAGGGGTTAACGCGCTATGATATGTTTACGTTAGGTACATAACTTTATTTGAGTATTTTTGTTAGCGAGGCTATGAAATTAAGTGCCAAAACGGAGGTAAATCAACTCATTTTTTGAGATTATCGCCATATAATTTTAGAAGTTAGTAAATGTAGATATATATTTTATTTGGGTAAAATCTTAAATCGAGTCGCCTGAATTTAGGGAAGTGGAGGGGGGAAGTGGCAGGGGGAGACGTGAGGACGATATACCAACAAGTCCTTGTGCCAGTATGGACTTATGGAATTCAGCTATGGGGCTGTACCAGTCAAAGCAATATCCAGATCATCCAGTGATACCAAAACAAAGTACTGAGGAGCATCGTAAAAGTATCATGGTATATCAGAAACGACGACCTCCATCGGGCCCTTAAAGTGGATGACGTTATTAGTGTAATTTCAAAATATGCCGAAGCTCACTATCGTAGACTTCATCACCATGTGAACGTCGAGGCTATCCAGCTCCTCGACAACACGGATATAGTAAGAAGACTAAAAAGGATAAAACCTTTAGAGACAGACGCCCTACAAATTTGCACTTTAAAGTATAATATTTCGTAAATGGAACATTCAATCGAAAAATGGTATTAGCAACCCTTAAGTCATTTTAAAAGACCTATTCAACGATACCCCACACGATAGGATAAATTATGAAAAAAAAATCATCCCCACTTCTCATATAGGGGAGCTACCCTAAAAAAAAATATTTTTCAAAATTTTATTTCAGCACTTTGTCGACGTCATTTATTTGCATACCCCCACAAAATTACAGCTTTCTAGTATTAACAGTATCTTAGCAAAACCTCGGACAGACAGACAGACGGACATGACGAAACTATAAGGGTTCCTTGTCAGGACTACGGAACCCTAAAAAGTGTAAATGGGCAAATTATTAGTTTAACAATAATTTGCAAATTTTTTGCATTTTTTAAATTACTTATTAGTCTTAAGACTAGATTGTAATATTAATGAAATGCCATCATACTGGGATATCATTTTCTGAAAAAAAAAAAAAAACTAATGAACAGGTGAGTGCTAGTGCGTGCTCAAACGCTAGCATTAAAAAATATATATTATAGTATACATAACTAATACAAATATTATAAATACAGGATCATTAACGCGTTTGTTTGTAACCGGTTGTTAGCCACTCGTCGCGTCCTAAATGTGTACTCACCATGACGGATCCTAAGCGTAATCGGCTGCGTCACACCGAGTCACACCACACATGAACCAAGCTTACAGCGGGGATTCATTATAATAAACATTCTAATAAAGAACTAATTGGGTTGACCTAAATACTTGAATAAACTCTAAATTACAAAAAATATTTTTTTACTCATCATGATAATGAGCAGTAATTCATAATGTAACTAGTTATTATGAGTATCCGCTAGCGGATACTCGACGTTTGCTACCACGCTAAACAAGTGAATTATTTTAGGAACAAAAAACCCGACTGCGTAAAAAAAATTAAGTGATTAAACTATTCCAAACTCCAATAAAACATACAAGTTATATAGTTAGTAGTCACCGTTAAAAATTATTTATTTTAATACCACAGTCGATGTATTTTGAAAACATATTTTTTTTGTTTCCTAATCCCAATTTGCAAGTTTGCGATACCAAAGACTTCAACGCGTGACTTGTTTTTCCTTCCGAATTGTCGAACCGTAATGTTCATCTCATTATTTTGAGATTACTTTTTGGCGCCAAAAATCCTTAATTTTGTTTTTTTTTTTTAATTTCGATGTAACCAGTGTCACTCTCAGGACTAGGAAATGAATCTATTGACACCACAAACCTCCGACGGAATAAGAAGTTCGAAGACGGAATAAGACTTCTTATTCGTCTGAGCCACTAACATAAAAATACGACAAACCGTTTAGGCTCTAGCTAAGGCGTGCCAAAGAAATATACATACATATACACTCGAAAAACATAACCCTCCTTCTTTCGCAGTCGGGTAAAATAGAAATTATGCCTATTGCATTGTTTTAGTGGTTTAAAACCATCGTCGCATTTTTGACTTTCCAATGAAACCGGTTTAGGGCACATCCATCGGTTGGATGGTTTCAAAGTCTCTAACGGACATAGGTAAAAACATTTTTTGTGTTTTGTATGTATATATTATATAGATTTCAACTTAACATAATGGTCTACTATTATGTATTACAAAACTACTCTAATATCTTTTGAATATTTAGTTTGGATAGGGCAATGTATATTTCAAGGCTAGGCGCCACTGTTTTTGTTAGGTATAGGCAAAACAACTGTCACATTTTTCTCTAAAGTCAAGAGACAAGTGCTTGTCATGTAATTCATTATTTACAGCAAACATTTCTATCAGCAAATCAATTTGTATAGGTTTTCGAAATAAAAAAATTGTAACTACTGATGCGTTGAAATTTATATCAAACTAGAAGTGCCCCGCGGCTTCTCCCGCGTTATATACTTCTTTTATTTACTTATAACTTTTCTTTTGTAAAAACCTTTCTATCATAAAAGACATCAAAAAAGAATTAGTCAAATCGGTTCATCCGTTTTCAAGTTATCTCGTGACTAAGGGAAATAGGGATTAATATTTATAAATACCGAAAAACCATATTGATTTTCAGACTTTATTACCTCCCCTATTTCGAAAAATCCTGCAACACGTATTTACTTATTAATTTTCAGATGTACTTAAGAAAAGTTTCGAATAAAACAGACTATCTCATCTTGTTTTGCCATACAAACTTTGAATCCCCGTTTTTAGACTTTGTTGCCCCACTTCACCCTCTTCGGAGTGGCATTTTGAAATAGCCTGAAACTCGTATTTAATTATTTATTTACTGAAGTACTTGTGTGAAGTTTCGAATAAAAATACTATCCAAACTTTGCATCCCCGCTTCATCCCCTTAAAGAGTGAATTTTGAAAAATCCTTTCTTAACGGATACCTACGTCAAAACAACTATCTGCATGCCAAATTTCGCAATCCGAAACAATATTGAATTCAGACTTTATTACCCCACTTCACCTTCTTGGGGTGGAATTTTGAAAAAGCCCACGTATTATTTTTTATTTGCCAGCCCATTTTGAGACACGTACTTACTTATCTGTATACTAAAAGTACAAGTACAACAAAGTACTTGCGTGAAGTTTAAAAAAAAAAACTTTGAACCCTCATTTCATCCCCTGAAGGGGTGAATTTTAGAAAATAATTTCTCAGAGGGAACTAACGTCGTAATAACTATCTGCATACTAAATTTCAGCGCAACCCGAAACAATATTGGTTTTCCGACTTTGTTACCCCATTTCACCCTTTTAGGGGTGGAATTTTGAAAAAGCCTGAAATACGTATTAACTTATTTTTTTATTAAAGCACTTGTGTGAAGTTTCGAATAGAAAAAACTATATAATCTTGTTCCTCCATACAAACTTTGAACCCCCGTTACATCCTCTTAAGGGGTGAATTTTAGAAAATAATTTCTCAGAGGGAACTAACGTCGTAATAACTATCTGCATGCCAAATTTCAGCGCAACCCGAAACAATATTGGTTTTCCGACTTTGTTACCCCATTTCACCCTTTTAGGGGTGGAATTTTGAAAAAGCCTGAAATACGTATTAACTTATTTTTTTACTAAAGCACTTGTGTGAAGTTTCGAATAGAAAAAACTATATAATCTTGTTCCTCCATACAAACTTTGAACCCCCGTTACATCCTCTTAAGGGGTGAATTTTAGAAAATAATTTCTCAGAGGGAACTAACGTCGTAATAACTATCTGCATGCCAAATTTCAGCGCAACCCGAAACAATAATGGTTTTCCGTCTTTGTTGCCCCATTTCACCCTTTTAGGGGTGGAATTTTGAAAAAGCCTGAAATACGTATTTACTTATTTTTTTACTAAAGCACTTGTGTGAAGTTTCGAATAGAAAAGATTATCTAATCTTGTTTCTCAATACAAACTTTGAACCCCCATTTCATCCCCTAAAAGAATTTTGGAAAATCCTATCTTAGTACACGTACTAATATACCCTCCAAATTTCAAGTCTCTAAGACCAGCGGCTTAGGCTGTGCGTTGTCTGTCAGTCAGTCATTCAGTATGCCAGGACAAAGATTCTTATAGTATTAGATAGAAGATACTCGTGTCGGGTTCTTTTTTTTAAATATCTTATAGGCTAGCGTTTGACCACTATCTCACCTGATGGTAAGTGATAATGCGCACGAAGATGGTAAGCACGCTAGGCCTAGAATGGGAACTGGCTCTCAAGGATAGCTGCCGGAATACATTAGATGTTTTGGCGACATATTTTCTAACTTGAGGGTGGTAGCTGGCCAGGCGGACACTAGATAGTGGCCTACCACCATGTGCCACTGTGAAAAGCGCACATACATTTTTCGATAGAAAAATCCAAATCTAAGGCGTCCATTACACGATAGGTTTTGCTGTCAGTTTGCTTACCTTTGCTTACCTTTGAGTATTGGTAAATACTCAAAGACAGTCAGGGTTGTGACTGATAGATAACTGATCGTGTAATGGGGTGACTGACGGTGACTGCTGACCGATATGTATAGCCTTTAATTTGCTGCATAAGCAATCATCAGTCATGACTTTTGGTTTTGATATGACCATTTATGTCACATATTTTGCGATTCCACTGGATATACACTCAGAGAATCATGAAATTTGGCAAAAAGCCATGTTTTACAGCACATATAAAGAAAAAAATTAAACCCGTGTAAATATGTAGTTTTAAACAAAAACAAGTGAATTTACTATTACCAACTTATTATTTGCTGTTGGTGCAAAACCGTGAACCGTGTCAAGGGATCTAACGGCGAAGTTAAGTTTGTCCTTTAACTTAGTTTGTCTTTTGGTTAAAGCAATTGGTATTGTTTACAAAATTGTATGGAACCCTTTGTGCGCTAGTCCTACTCACGTTAAGTTTTTTAACCGACTCCAAAAAAAATGAGGAGGCTCTCAATTCGACTGGGTTTATTAACCGACTTCAAAAAAGGAGGAGGTTTCTCAATTCGACCGTATATATATATATATATATATTTTTATGTTTATTCGCGGATAACTTCGTCGTTTATGAACTGATTTTGATTATTATTTTTTTGTTCGAAAGGAGATATCCCAAGTGTGGTACCATGGTAATTTTATCGAGGTCTGATAAGTATCTCCAGAGATATGGAGATAAACATCTCAAAATTGGTACTGAAAATGAATAGCGCGGCATTGAAGTCGGTTCTTTTTTAGTTTTTAAACGATATTATTATCTTTATTTATTTTTTAGGTTTGTTATCTCAGAACTCCGTCGAATCTTAATCGATTTAAGAAAAAATTTTTTTTGAGAGATTATGCCTCCCGTTTTGTCCCATTCAATTTTTTTCGAGATATGATAATTATCTGCGGAGATATGGAGATAAACAATATAAACAAATTTAATACGCTGACGAAATGATTATGACTAGTGGGTAGTTTCACTATCGCGGCATGTAAAGTTTAAAAAAAATCACTTACTTTATTTTTCTGCAGGCGCTGCACTTAATTGTCCTCGAAATTATTTATATTGCGCTAAGAGGAACGGGCTATAAAATCATAAAAGTTTGTTTGAGGTCGTTATGTAGATATTCAATTAATTATAAATAATTACCTAGTTTAAAATTCTATTGTTCCCTACTTTTCAAACCTTGACATGTTTTAACCTAACCGCACGATATCCTCGAAACTATCAATCGCTCAAATCAAAGGATGTACTTATCTAAGTATAGAGGAGCACTATTAAGTATTCTGTAGTATAGATAAGCACCTACCTGTCTAGTATCTAGTTTACCTAGATCATCTATACAGGGTTGATATTTCATCGAGTCGAGTCGATCCGAAACTGAACATAACAAATTCACCCTTAATTCCACAGCGTAACGCACACAATACTTCTGAGATTTTAAAAAGACGCGCGCATTCTTCCGAATTCACGCGTCTGCGCGTGACCAACGCTGATTTAAAATCTCAGAAGTAATGTGTGCGTAAAATACATGATGCAATAATATTGGGCATACATAATGAAGCTGTATAATATAGGGCCTTAAGAATTGCCTTATAAATAACTCCGGAAGGCAAAATCTTATAATAGAAGTAGATACATATATCTTTATTTACTTCTCTTACCTATCTCCAAAATATATTTTTAGATAATGATTCCTGATGTTGTTCTATAGGGATCCGTACCTTAGAAGGGAAAAAGGAACCCTTAAAGGTTCACTTTGTTGTCCGTTCGTCTGTCTGTCTGTCCGTCTGTCAAGACCCTTTATCACAGGAACCCGTAGAGGTGTCAAGTTGAAACTTATATTAAATACTCGGGTGTACGGTATTTTTTGGCTGTGAAAATAACCAAACCTGTAAGTCAAAGCGAAGCAAAAAGCAAAAGATATGACCGTTTAAGTAGCATTTATTCGCATATTTTGTGATTTCAAAAGGCAATCAAAACCTATAGGGTACTTCCTGTTGCCCTAGAATCATGAAATTTGGCATAAAGCAAGGTCTTGAAGCACTTATATATTCCTATATATAAGTGCTTCATCAATCTGAAAACCATAAATATGTAGTGTAATAACTAATAAAAGTTAATTAACTAAGACAAACTTACTATGTGTAGTTGGTCCAATACAGTTTCTATGGATTGAACTACAAAGTTAAGTTTGTCCTTTAACCTAGTTTACGTAGTAACTATTATATAATCTGTGACCTAGTCTGCGATGTTGGTACGGAAGCCTCGGTGGGCGAGTGCGAAGTACGTAACGTAAATTTAAAATGTAAGTTGACGTTTTACTATTACAAACTCATTACTTGTGGTTGGTGCAATATATTTTCTATGGATCGAACTACAAAGTTAAGTTTGTACTTTAACCTAGTTTGACCAGTCTGTACGGAAGCCTCGGTGCGCGAGTCCAATTCGCACTTGCACGGTTTTTTTTTAATATTTTCAGAATTTTAGGCGATTCTTGTGTTACAGAAGTACGCAGAATAAATCATAGTAGGTACTAAGATAAGACGTTAAGACATTCATGTTCATTAATAAAATTTAAATAGACAGTAGCTGGCTGCGCATGCATCATAATGTATCTTATCTTATGTCCTATTTTGATTTCCTAATGATGTACAGATTATTCATTTAACATCACGGGTCGTACACGCCCGGTTTTATAGAGGGCATTGATGGAGCCGAAGCCAACATCAAGAGGCCCTTTACAATTTTAACTTAGTTATTACTATGGATGAGGAGGAGATATGAAAAACTATATTATAAAAAGATGTTATTGATTATATATGATGATATGATTATAAGAAGATACATTATATTATGAGACTAATGGGTGAGCATTAATGTCGAATTGATGATCTATGGAATGAGGTACGGCACCCGCCAATTATGCCTCATTTCAAAATATTAAGGCGGGTGGTGACTCGCTATACATAAAGGCGGACCGTTATGTCGGCGCCGAGGGGCAACATTGGCGTGGATAGCTAAGGGTGTTGAGCTAGGTGTGCTGCACTTTCACTAAACGCTACTAGCGGCTTTATGCCTTTAACACTTTCACCCTGGAGCTTAGGTCTTAGCCCTTGAGATTCCCACCACCGGCTAGCCGGTCAAGGCAAGCCGGGGGTCAGAGGGTCTTATTTAGCCCTCACGGGATAGGGGGAACGCGGTGTCGCCACTCACCGTCGGCTCGCCACAAAGCCTGCGGGATTATTTATTTCTATTAGGAGCCGAAGATCGGGCTAAGTGGCCTATCTTGGGAGAGGGCTACGTCCAGCAGTGGACTGACACTGGCTGACTGATGATGATGATGAATTATGTTAAAACTTTTACACTGCTATTTATCTGTGATTCAGCCAAATTGCAGAGATCGGAAACAAAATGACTTTCGCATTTATGATAGTTGATCATGAAGTTGTTTAAATTAGTTTTGTAATTTTTTAGCTTATGTAATGTGTTTCTTAATCTGCGAAATAGAATCAATCGACATTAAACAACAATTCCTAAAATCCATCTTGTAATACACCATCTACGAAGCAACCATCCTACATCCTATTTAAATATGTACCGAGTACTAGCACAATTGCAGTAATTTGCAAATTTCTCAAAATTATTTGGCACTGACCAAGCAATGCACTGCGTAAAGATAGATATTACAAATTACTACCTTCTAGCGACCCGCCCCGGCTTCACACGGGTGCAAATGTGCAATGCTGGTACTAAATATACCTACCTACTACAGAATGTCCTTATAAACAACGTTTAAAGCTTTTTTGTCATTAGACAATACAAACATGTTTTCAAACTGAACGAAACAACGTGAAAACTCTTGTAAGAGCGACATAAAAAACACTCAACGCTCAAATCTAAGCCCGCAACGTTGAAAGTTTGACCCTGCGATTTATTAATGGTCATTGCAAAAGATGTCTTTACCGGAAATTGCAGGCGTTTAAATTGGAACGGTAAATCTGATGGTATCAGAGGAATTCGGGGAATTAATACGTCTTCTCCGGTACCACATCCGGTGAGTATTGTGCATTGTGCACTCTATTATGAACGTTCATAGTGATTTTACCAGCAAACGCGTGCCATTGCAAAGTTTAGGTGGATTCAGGTTTCTTAATAAAATAACAGGACAACCTACTTTCAACACCATTTTATGAGGAGGGAGTCCAGACAGGGTCAAACAATTAAGAAATTCAGTAGGAAAATGAACAGCTTTTTACATTACATTACATTAGAAATCTCTAAATTTATCAGTGTTTCTCTACAATATTATGCATGTATTATATACATATAAACCTTCCTCTTGAATCACTCTATATATAAAAAAACCGCTTCAAAATCCGTTGCGTAGTTTTAAAGATTTAAGCATACATAGGGACGGACAGACAGCGACAGCGACTTTATTTTATACTATGTAGTGATAGTGATGTATACTTTACGTATTAGCTAGGTACTTTCTGAATTTTATGATTAAAAAACACTTGTTTTTTCTGAATATGACCAAAAAACCGAAATTAGAAAATCTGTCACCAAAACATCTAATGTGTTCCGGCAGCTATCTTTGAGAGCCAGTTCCCATTATAGGCCGAGCGTGCTTCGACCACATCATCACTTACCAACAGGTGAGATAGTGGTCAAACGCTAGCCTATATTACAAAAAAAAAATTACCATTATCTCGCCTAGTGGGAAGCGATGATGTGATCGAGGATGGTGAATACGCTAGGCCTAGAATGACCTGACTCACAAGGGCTGTGCTGCCGGAAAACTGTAAGGTTGTGGCCACATATTTCTTTCCATACTGCGCTCAAAAACGAAATTTTCAACTAAACTACTAAACTACGAGTACAGTAGAAATCTGTAAGTAAGTTGTTTTATGATACCTACCTACCTACATAAGGTAACTGTATTAAGACAAGCACGACGCTCGCCTGATGGTAAGCGATAACGTCTACCTATTACAGATATCAAGTATCAATAAATCTGTACTTTATTTTTATTTCTGAAAGACAAGCACCTAGACTACTAAGCACCTTGACTACTATCTCACCTGGATTTTAAGTGATGATGTGGTCTAAAATGGAATCGTATTTTACTGGAAATATAAGACGACAGTGAGACGAGGCGCAGGTCACTGACTTTACTACTTTGTGATTCTGTAACGTTATTATAATGTAAATGATTACCTGACACCATCATTGTGATTGTTTTTGGAATAAATGTAAAAATGACCAAATGGAGCTTTCCCTATCAATAGTATCTAAGCTAAGCTGCGGACGGATAGACAGACGAGCGGACGGACAAGATGAAACTATAATGGTTTCTTGCAGGGTGACTATGGTACCCTAAAACTGCTTTTGTTCAACTATATAATTGTGAAAATTATTATAGGTCAATTAATAATTATGATGACTAATATAGCATATATTATGTTTATAGTTTGTTTATTTAAGTAATCATGGTTAATGCAATAAATATTAAAGAAGCCATATAATTCCAATTAACATAAATACCGTTAATTTTAGATCCCGCAAATCCAATTTTCAGTGCCAATCTTAACCGCAAGTCCACGAATATATGGCTAGTGTAAGGTAAAAACTTCGCCAGTCGTCCAAGAACAAAAGTGTCTAATCGGAATTGATTATCCAAGTCTAAAGTTCCTACCAGACTTCCTAGGACACTTTGCACAGCACTTATCTTCGAAGCCTCAACTTCACTAGCACAGTTGTCACAGCTCCATTTGGTACATGGGTCAGTAGGCAATATGGGCAAAAGAACACCCAGGCATTCCTTATCCATACATTTCAGGGCCGATAAGTTTGTACCGATCTCCGTTCTATCCTCACATCTATTACATTTACACCAAAATTTCTTAGTTTTGTACAGTTGACACCTTCGCGCAGGCGTGCTCCATAGAAGTCCGGTGTAACAGGTCAAAATTTCTTCTTCCATATCGATATCCCTGGATGCATATATGGACATAGAATTATCTTCTTTAAATATATTTCTTGTATTCGGTATGCAACTGTGATTCAGAAATGAGGATATTGGATAGATGCCCCTTAGAGGCACAGTTTTCCCTTTAGGATTGTAAGAAATTCGAAACGAGTTTAATTTTATTATGGAATTCACCACTGACAGAAACTGTAACTGCTTTTCAGGTGTTACGTATAAGGAGTTGAGTGACTCTATTTCATCCCGTTTGGGAGTGGTTTGGTCTTTTTGTAATATGTTTAAGAAATATTTTTGTTCATCCTCCAGTAACATAAATCGTAAGTGAATAAGCGCGTCCGCCAAGGTTTCCGAATATCGCTCATTGTTCGGTTTTAGTTTCCAGTTGTTTATGATGAAAGCACACATAGTACCATGCTCAGGTGTCAGCTCACATTGTTCAGAACACGTAAACAAACTGCATTTCTCACATTTATGCCCAACATCACAAAGTTTATAGCATACAGAACAGTACTTTTTGTCAGCACAATTAGCTCTTGGTCCCACGACAAGTGGTCTATTTTCAAAGATTAGATTTCCTCGTTGGATCTTCTTCGTTGCGAACACACCTCGGCCACCTAACGCGGATCTTTTAATGACCCAGTTCCTTTGATCCGTAGTGTCAACAAGGTTTTCCTCAATTACATTGGGGTCAATTTGTCTAAGGTTTGTCGGTACCATGGTGGGTCGAGTAGAGTTCGCGGTTGACTGACGCTACCCATCGCCCAAACATCGATGTTTGACCTGTTATGAAAATAGCCACTGGAGGTTATAAATCCATGGAGCCAGTTTACGTGCCGAATCTGACGCAATGTGTATGTGTAACGATTTGTGTTCACTTTACTTCTGCGATTTGCTCTAAATGCGCCGGGCGATGTTTGAAACACCGAAATAGCGTCAATATTAAATTACTGAGAATAAACAAAACTGTACTACTGATAACACAGTAATCAAAGATTGTTAGTAGAATATTATCTTCTGAGTGTTCTTGATCATCGACACTTTAACAACTAGATTTAATAACCACGTATTAAGATTCTTTATGATTAAAGATCAAATTTTATGCAAGCCGCCCATGAGATGGTAAGTAAGTGGTGATAAGTGGTGGTAAGTGTTAGCCGTCAATACATGCAACGTGTCAGACGTTGCAATTGGACAAGTACTGAATTACGCAGTTAATAACAATATTACGAAGTACACTATAGCATTCTTATAGTATTCTCTCTCTCCCTCCTCCACCCTCTTGGGTGTTAACTTAGTAAAGAACCCAAGCGGGCATCTAACGAGACCCTGTGGGATTACAATACTAAATAGGACTGTCGATGAATGCGGCAGGTATGCCTCCACGTTTACCCATCTCTTATAAATAGGTACCCTAGTTATCCTTAGCCGGCTCTCAGGGCACCCACAGGATGGGTGATCCTATTATCATAAAATATGAAAAACAGTAAATATTCTGTCCAAGCATCTTCTTTTCAAAGTTTTATCAGACCTTTTCGAAAATTGGTGACAGAAAAGCACTTGATTAGAATATCACACTGACCTCACCTCAACCATATCGTTCATGTTTTAAAATGTAAGACAAAAGTGAGACAAACCACTAGACGTCGGTCTAATCCACATACCACAACTATCCTTACCAAATGTATTATTTATACGATTTCACCTGATATTCCTGATAAGTCTGGTTCTAAAAAGTATGATGCTGTATTTTTACTCCTTTATTGACTTGCATTGAAAAATCCTGCCTTATTTCGGAAATTACTAACGAGAACATAGGTACATTAATAGCGGTGGTCATTATCACAGCACACAATGTTTTTTTAGACCCCAAAAAAGTGACATTCTTTTTTTATTGAATATTTCTACTCAAAAGTGCATTAAAAATACAGGAGTAGAACTCCCAGATAGCAACTTTGTTCTTCTTTAACTTTCAATAATTCTTAATGTTTCTTTAATGATACTTTCAAATGCGTGAAATGAAATGTAAATATTAGGTAAAGTCTTAGTCTGACACTTAGGCAATACACTCAAGAACAGTGACCACTGCGTCACCAGAACTGACGCCCATGGTGTTTAAATAAAGATGAAGACCTTATATGTAAAATATCCTTCTAATTTATAGATTATGAAAAGTCAATTAATTTTCAAGTAAAATTTTCTTAATATTTTTTTGTCAACTATGGTTCCGCGTTTCTCCGCGCATTGCTTAAACCCCGCACTAATACATGTGAAAATATTTTACTTTTATATTTCAACAGCCAGTTGACCTTTTTGTGATAACCCTAAATTCGGAATTGTGACCTTAGTACATAAAAATCGCCTTCTCGAAACCTACGCCTTAGTCAAACGTAATATTTTTGTGAGTTATAAACCTTAGTATAACGTATCTATTTGTACTAGTCAGAGGTTCTACTTCGAGCTAGAAAATTTATAAAAAAATTAATACTGATTTCGGTAAAATATTTTTTTAATGAATTCTATCACTATTTAAATTAACAAAAAAAAAAGTGGCCAAGTGCGAGTCGGACCCGCACAAGTAGGGTTCCGATTAAACAAAATTTGCCGGAAAAATAAAGTAGAAAGTACATCGATAATATAAATACCGTGTCAATACTAAACATGCTTATTTACTACAACGCCATCTAACGAATATCTTACGAACTTCTAGCGCCAACTAAGTGAACGTTAACACTAGAGATGCGCCGTATAGTGGTTTCACAGAATTAGCGAATACCGAATATTATTCGGTTTAACCTTTACCGAACCAGATATTCGGCTGAATTATGCCGCTGCTGGTTAGATGAGGAACGAGATGTGGATTTAATTGAGGTTTATAAAAATGTTGATTTAAAGTTTATAAATAAATGTTGATTTAAAATTTTAAAAATAAATATTGTTGTGAGATTTAAATTAAATGTTTATTTAAGGTTTAACATAAATTTTGACTATACCTACTAACTATAGGTTAAGAAGTAAATATGTTTTCTTTGACATATAATATAACATGAATCTTATATAAGAAGTTTTGTCTTTTAGTTCTGCACCTTGTCTACATGAGCCAAGAAAATAGAAATGCTTGAACCGAATATATTTGGCAACAAAACCGAATAATTTGGCAGAATACAAATAATGGAAAAGGTGCCGAATACGCTGAATACCGAATACCAAATGAATATTCAGCGCATCTCTAGTTAACACCAAGGGTAGGGTAAACCAGTGTTTTTCAACGTGTAGGTCGCGACACTCGTGACCCCCTGGGGCGTCGCGAAGCCTCTATAAGGGGGTCGCGGGGAGTCGCGAAGCCTCAGTAAAATAAAAAAACAAAGTTTGAAAACATGGTTTTAAAGAAAATATTAATTAAAGAGCATTTGTAGGTGTTTTGACTGAGTGCTTATATTTGTTTCAAAAGAAAAATATGTAATTTGTTTCCTGTAGGCAACACGAACGAAACCGCGGGTAGAAGCTAGAAATATAACAAAATACAGATTATAAACAGTGCAAGTAGGTCGATTTATTTCATACTAAGGGGTCGCGCGCGTCATGAAAAAGGTTGAGAAACACTGGTAAACAATCGTTCATAGATGGCGCTATAGTAAAAACACGTTTTTTGTATGGGGACCCCCTGTAGTTCTTAACTTTGTTCTGTTTTTAGTATTTGTTGTTATAGCGGCAATAGAAATACATCATCCTTGAACATTTCAACCGTCTAACTATCACGGTTCATGAGATACAGCCTGGTGACAGACGGACAGACAGACAGACGGACAGCGGAGTCTCAGTAATAGGGTTCCGTTGGTACCCTTTGGGTTCGGAACCCTAATAAAAACGTGATAATGTGCGCCTAGTATTGTGTCATAACCCTGCAATACAAACAAAACTCAGTTTTATATAGTTTTTTTATACGAATTATTTTCAGTATTTTAACCTCCAAGGTCACAAAATCTTTAAGATAAAAAAAAAAGTATACAAAGTTTACATCTGGGAGTTCTACTCCTGTATTTTTAATGCACTTTTGAGTAGAAATATTCAATAAAAAGCGAATGTCACTTTTTTGGGTCTAAAAAACACTGTGCAGCAGGGTTAGGAATTGTTACTACCTGCGTCTGTGGGCTTACGGCCGTATTCATAAAGATTTTGACGAACATATAGCGTGGATTTGACACAGGTAGATAATGTCAATAATTGACCGAGAGAAGCGGTGATCTCAGTTTCAACTTGGACAAAAATGCTTTCACATGTCCGGATGTCCGGTTGCCTGTACGTGTCGTATTTCTGAACAGATTATCGTGTATTTTTGTGATCGATAATTACATGGAATTTTTTTGCGAATCAGTTATTGATATATTTTCAAAATGCCGTTTAATATAGCCTTAATACCTACTATTACTCCTATTTTAGTGTAACTTCGCTGGAGTACTCTGACATCAGTGTGCTGTGTATTTTTATTTATTTTTATTTTTATATCTTATAGACTAGCGTTTGACCACTATCTCACCTGTTGTTAAGTGACGATGCGGTCGAAGATGGTAAGCACGCTAGGCCTAGAATGGAAAAAAAACGGGCTCTCAAGGATAGCTGCCGGAATACATTAGATGTTTTGACGACAGATTTTCTAATTTGAAGGTGGTAGCTAGCCAGGCGGACACTAGATAGTGTGTTACCACCATGCGGGGGTTGTTGATTTCTTAACGATATTTTGCCTTCATCGGAGGGCCACTGTGAAAAACGCACATACATTTTTTTAATCCATTTGTGCACGCAGGGTTTGAACTCGTTACCTCTGGCATCAAAGCCGACCGTTCTCCCGATTACGCCACCGGGCCCTCAAAGTATTTTCTATCAATACATTGTTATTAAAGGAAATTCTCTAAAGCAGTATCGTAGCTAACATGGGTAACATCCGGGGCGATAAATAATATTTGTGGCGATTGGTTACACAGATAAATATTGATTAATGAAAAGAACAAAAAATCTGACTGTGCGATTCTATTTTATCAAAATTCCAGAGCACTAGAGTTTTGCATACCGTATCTTATAAATATTCAGAATGGGCTTTTTAGCTCTTTACTTTGATACCAAACAAAATTGCCGCCATTTTGCTTTCCTTTCCATTGAAATATAGCTTATAACACCCAGGGAATCAATACCTTTAATTCAAAATCTCATTCATTGAAATCCGTCCAGCCGTTTGACTCCTAGGTGGCAACAAAGAAAAATACCCACAAACATACATACGCGCGAAAGACATTATACCCTGCGTTTGTCAGTCGGGTAAAATGGGCTCTAGTTGCTCGTTGCTGAATGAGGAGAGGACGGCCTCGCTCGACGATCCTCGCCGAAGTTTACCACTTCGTGGCGGCGAGGAGATCCCAGGGAGAGCCCCCGGCATGGGAAGAGGTCGCACGCATGCGGAGGCAGGCGCAGGGTGCCCTGTTGCGGCGGTGGACGGAGGACCTGGCCCTGCCGGTCCCTGGACAGTGGACGGTGGATGCGGTCAGGCCGGTCCTTTGGAGGTGGGTGAGGCGGCGGTTCGGGTCGCTGACCTTCCGATTGGTGCAGGTGCTCTCCGGACATGGATGTTTCGGTAAGTACCTGCATCAAATCGCGAGACGGGAGGCGACTCCAGCCTGCCACGAGTGTGGGGCGCCAGAAGATACGGCGCTCCACACGCTGGAGATGTGTGCTGCATGGAGCCCGCAGCGGCACACACTTTCAGCGGTAATAGGACGGGATCTCTCTCTGCCGAGCGTGGTAAACGCCATGCTCGAAAGTGAGAGATCGTGGCGGGTTGCGGTATCTTTCTGCGAAGAGGTCATGACGCAGAAGGAGGCCGCGGAGCGGGCCAGGGAGGACGACGCCTCTGCTGACCCGCTCCGGCGCAGACGTACGGGGGGAAGGAGGAGACGGTTTGCCCGCCTCCTCTCCCCTCACTCATAGTGGGGTCACTAGCTGAAGGTCGGGGGACTTTCGGCCGGCTTGCACGACCCCACACGTCTGAGGGGTGGCCTTCGTGAGCGATGTCACCCCTACTTGTGCCGGGGCCTGGATATTTGATCCGGGGCTACCGCCGGGGCATGATGGTGAATGCCAGAGCGACCCCATCTTGCCCCATCTTGGCGGAGGACTGCTTCCACGTGGGGTTTTTAGCCGGTAAGAGTCCGGCATAATCACTCCGGCACCCCCGTGCTGGAGTGGTATCCATGAGGATTTTCCCCAAGAAAAAAAAAAAAAAAAGGAGAGGACGGCCGAATGCTTCCCCAATTTGTCCATAGAGACCTTTGATGGTATTCTTCTCAAATAGAAATATAGGTAATGTGATGGTAATGCGAACTTGGCTATCACCCCGGTGTGTGTTTAGATTTTAATAACTAGTGGTTCTGTGAGAACAGTAGACCTCGCGTGCATCTCTTCCTATCGAATTTGATTGAAACCCGTCGATAAATAACGCTACAGGAAACTTCCCCCCCCCTTCACTCCTCCTATTGGATTTTTTTTTCGGAACATCTTGTGTAAAATGAAGTCCTTACTGTGCCTCTCAACTTTGATTAAAATCCGTCGTTAAATAACGCTACAGCAAACTTCTGCCCCCATTAAAAAAAACACGATCGACGAAAATGTTTAAATAAATCAAGGAACTCATGTGCTTATTTTTGTCCAAATTCACGTGAAAAATGCGACCTGCATATTAGAACAGACTGACTGACAGACGGACAAAAGCA
Source organism: Cabera pusaria (assembly GCA_954871355.1). NCBI lineage: Eukaryota > Metazoa > Arthropoda > Insecta > Lepidoptera > Geometridae > Cabera > Cabera pusaria. Next base: position 23,021,590 of record OX940887.1, read on the forward strand.
TTTTTGGCCAAAATCGAAACTGAGACGCTTCGGTCGCTCGGTCAACTAGCAATGTGGGTTGCACATTACTAGTAGTTTTGTTAACCCAGCGACGCGACGGGGTAGTACGTGTGTCGCTGTGTTAACTCATCCAACTAAGCTAAATATACTTGTATCTGGAGTGGGTTCACGTCAATAGTGTAATGGGTGGGGGTCGAACTCACGACCTCTTGATCGAATGTCCGACGCCTTAGCTATTGGGCTATTGCTGCTTTAATTATGAGAACGTACACGGTACACATCATACTCGTAATACGTAGGCACGGTACCTGCTTTTCGCTACAATTCGCCTGTTGTAATTCTTATAGCAAAATTGTAAATATTTTGCCGCGAAAAAAAGAGGCATTTCAAAGTTGTAAGATTTTGGTTGATCATTGACTTCACAAAATTTAGCTTAGAACAACAGTAGAAAAGAAGATCCGAAGATCGGGCTCAGTGGCGCATCTTGGGAGAGACCTACGTCCAGCAGTAGACTGACACCGGCTGATGATGATGATTAATAAAATTTACTTAATTCCAGAATTATAACCGAATAATAAATCCTCCGTTAGATTTATTAATTTTGCTGAGGACGAGAAATATAATTATTTTAACTGGAACCAGTCATTGTTTTAACACAAATTACACTTGCATCGATTTCAAGGTATATTTATGTATAATATTTTTTTCAACATCTACTTTAATTAATAATTGTTGGTACATAAATAATTGTTATCGTAATGCATGCACTTACGTTATTTTAATAAACCAGACATTGCTAAACCGTAGTTTCTACATGTCTTTAAACTTATCGAGAAAAAGATGAAATAAAGATAACTTATTATCTCGTACTGGATCTGTACGTAGATATACCCATAATGATAGACTATCGATAAAAACACAAATATTTTTACGAATTTTTGATTTTAAACAAATATGATAATAACCTATGGATATGACTAGGTCGCTACATAACTTGCGTAAACTACTATAGTTATTATTTAATATAGTGTAAAAACTGAAAAAACCGATTTCACATGCTACGTAAGGTAGACAAATCAAGAGAAATCTCAATCACAAACATTATTATAAATATAACATACAACTATTGAATGCTGTATTATAAACTCAGTACCGAATGAACTGCAGGTATTTAAAGATTGACAAGTAAAGCAGCTTACCGTGCCATAGATATCCATCTGTGTCTCCAAATGCCCAGACCAGCCTGCAGTGGAGATCGACGACAATCTGATTTGTTCTCGGCACGAACTTAGTAATTCTGTTCACCAAAAAATTTTCCAGGTCTCCCACATTCTCGAAGTTTATTGAACCCATAAGACTTCCAAGAGCTCTCTGTACAGCGCAAATGTTATCACTTGGAACTCTCATGTCGCATTCTATACATTTCCAGGCAGTTGACAGTTTTAAAGAGTCGAGAGGTAGCAACACTCCGGGACATTCCGTAACGAAACACTTGAGAGCTGCTAAAAGAGTACCCCGCTCAGTAGGGTCAGCACAGCGATCACACTTACAAAGGAAATGCTTAGTTTTATACAGGTGAGTACGACGTGCTGGTGTACCCCACAAAGTGCCGGTGTAGCAGGTAAAAATTTCTGTTCCCGCACGTATTGGTTTAACTGCTTTTAATGTCATTTGACGTTCATCGTTGTAACTGTATCTAGTGTTTGGGACACACGTATGGTTCATCAATCCTGCCACCGGGTACAGACCTCTTAGGCTCATTTCGTTCTTCCCGTACGCAGTCGCTATTTGGTATGCATTAGTATCCAGCGCGCAGCAAGCTAGACTCATCAGTTCCTCCTGATGTATCGGGATATCAAAATACTGTTTGATATTTCTCACTTCATGTCCATGTTGCGGCAGCCTATGTGTTTCGAGACAGGACATAAATAGTTTCTGATCTTCGTTCAACAACAGAGCCCTAATCGGCGTTAGAGCTCGGGACATCAATGCGTCATCGACTTCCGTTATGGGCACCTTATTGTTCCATAGAGATATAATGCCACAGTCATCGGTATGTGTAGTCGCGTTTTGACACTTTTCGGAGCACAATAACAATGCACATTTTGAGCACTTAAAAAATTTATCGCACTCTAATTTGCAGCACACTGTACACCCTCGCGGGAGAGTAACTCCAGACCGCGGCCCGTATATCAAGGGATGATCTACGAATAGAACCTCCCCGGACTTGATGTCTTCCGTGGCGATGATCCCTCGACCTCCCACTGATGATTCACCGATTGTCCATTTGCACGTATGTTGTAATCCGTCGACACAATTGTAAAGTCCGAGGTGTTCCTTCACCGTTTGCGACAATTGCTCCAACGACAACATCCTGCCGTGGCCCGCCGATGACGGCACTGCACTGCGCTCGTCGCAAATAAACAATTCGTGGAGTTAGATAACAGTTTGTCACCGATCGAACGTAATAATAAGATTATAACGTAGCCTAAAACGAGAAGATACGCGGTCTTCTCTGCGAATGATCCGATTGCAATCGACGTACGGCGGCCGTGCGAGGTATTTGCCTACGTTGGTAGGTACCTGACGTGCTCTTCACGGGCGTTGCCAACTCTGTATGGTATAGGTAATCAGGTAACTTGTTTATATTTTTTATTGTTCGATGTATTTGCACAGGGCTAGCCAGTGCGGTTACCTGAGCCGGCGGACAAGCTGTGTGAAAGACCAAGCCGTGACATCCGGGAAAAATTAAAATACCTAAGATATAAATATAGGTCGACTAAAGACTATTTTTAAATCGAGTGAAGTTAAATATATTATGGCTGCACAGATCCCAGAGTAATTTAGAGCCGGTTGTTTTACGTAAATGAGGAGATGCCCAGGCGGGCCAGGTTGGAAATAAAACAGAACTCTACTGTACATAAATCGATTATCTTAATAACACACTGTAAAATTATATACAATACAGTAAGAGATATTCCAGCTAAAGTCTAAACATTTACTAAATAATATTTATGAAAGAGTTTTAATTTTAAAAAATCTCCAAATGCTGTGTGTGTGTTAGGATGAGTAGTAAGTGTCATGAGATGATAAATATCTTAACACACCATAAATTAAATGTGGAATCGTCGTGTTGTTTTTCATCTATAATGCTTTTAAACTTTTAGGTTTGAGTCTGTTTGTTGTATGTTGGAAAAATTTTCAGTTCTGAGTCATCTTCTAAAATCTGGCTAGTTATTTTACTGAAATTCGATTTTTTGATCACTAGTTCAATTCAACTGATTCAACATTATATTATCAATTAAAATTGCTTAAAGATGATAAAGATAATAATAAATATATATAAAATTAAATTCAAAATGTAAAACAACCTCCGACTATTTTATGTATAATCGTCATTCGTATATGCACTGATAATATTGCGATTTGTATTTACTTGAAATAAATATAGGTGCCCACAATTTACTATATTTACATAATATACTAAGTTCCAAATAGCAAAATCTTGTGAAAAGAAAGTGCTCAAAATGTATCATAATTTTGTATCATATATATGTCGTATATCGTATATATATATATATATATATATATATATATATATATGTATATATATATATATATGTATTTACGATTATTAGCCATATCATTTGGTCACCAGTCGCATGCAACAGGTTTTTTTTGACGATCTTGATAAATTTGATGATTACTCGGACTCCACAGCACGGTCCACGGATCCAAAGTTTCGTCTCAAAAGTGCGACACTACAGGTCACCCCATTTTTAGGGTTCCGTATCTGGGTAAAACGGGAGCCTATTATTTAAGACTCCGCTGTCCGTCTGTCTGTATGTCCGTCTGTCACCAGACTGTATCTCATGAACCGTGATAGTTAGATAGTTGAAATTTTCACAGATATTTCTGTTGCCGCTATAACAACAAATACTAAAAATAGAATAAATTAAAAAATTATAGGGGGTCCCCATCCAATAAACGTGTCTTTTGTTCGGCATTTAAATATAACGTCCACTATGAACGCTTCGGTAAACTTCCATAGATGGTGTTATATTGAAATGCCGATCCCTAACACCTTTATGTTAACTTTCACTTAGATAGCGTTAGACGTTAGATGGCGTTATAAGAAATAAGCACGTGGCTAACAACTCAATGTATATTAACAATTATTTACTGGTGGGAAAAAATCATAGTGGTATTTTTTGCTCGATCTTATAAAATACTCTAGGTAGTGTGTTACGGAACCCTACGTGTGCGAGTCCGACTTGCACTTGGCCAGTTTATTTAAGATATAATTTAAGATCGTTTACAAAAAAAAAACCGACTGCACATGCAGCGAAAGTGAAAATATCCACTAGTCATAATCATTTCGTCAAGGTATCAAAAATGTTTATATTGTTTATCTCCATATCTCCGGAGATAATTGTCGTATCTCGATAACATTTCAATGGGACCAAATGGGAGGGATTATGCCTCCCGTTTGGTTCTCAAACAAATAAGAATTTTTCAAATCAGTTAAGATTTGACGGAGTTCTAAGGTCTAACATACAAAAACAAAACAAAAAATACAGTCGAATTGAAAACCTCCTCCTTTTTTGTGAAGTCGGTTAAAAGGTCACGGGACAAGCATGACGCTCACCTGATGGTAAGTAATTTACATCTTCCTTTTACAGAAACACTGGCATAAACTTTGGATAAACAGAATTTCGCGTGTCACTACACTGCGTCCGTTACCTTGAGACAGTTAGATGTTTAGTATTAGGTAAATACACATGCTCTGTTATTTCACTGGACACCTGTAGGGCTATTCTGTAAGCTAGTTTACGCATCTCGCAAGCGGAATCCGCGGTGAGTTGTCCTACAAAATTCAAATCCTAATGCGATTGTAATACGGATTAATTTCGTAATACGAAATTCAAATCTCACCGCTTGCGAGATGCGTAAACTAGCTTACAGAATAGCCCTACTGGCCCTTCAAACCGAACAACATTCCTATTTCATTGCTGAATAGCAAAGTGGTGGTATAGTTATACATATTAAAATACCGGACTTATCGTGCTTAAAGCATTAATTTTTATTTAACTCAACGTTTCGACCAATTTGCATTGATCGTGGTTACGAAACGATTCAAAGTGGTGGTACTGCCCCAGGCAGACAAGCAGAAGTTCTATCACTACTAAAAAAATCCAAAATCAGCTCTGTCAGGCTTCGTCGCCACAGATCAGTCCATTTGGTTCTAAGACCGATGCGATGGTATTCCTATACTGATAAGAGCCAAAAGGAATTGAGACTGGCGTGCCTGAAAATCGTTGTCTCTTCTGAATGTCTGTGGTAGCCAAGACAGTATAGGCATAAACGCAGCGATGCGGGACCTGGCATTGCAATAGTGTTTGGTTAAAAATTGGCAAAATATGGATAGACATTAGTGAATTCGAAACTTTTAGCTAATCAACACCAATATTATAAATGCGAAAGTCAGTTTGTATGTTTGTTGCCTCTTCACGGTCTAACGGCTGAACCTCTGCACGTAGATTAACCAATAGGGTAGATAGAATATGAATACCTTTTAAAGCGGACGAAGCCGCGGGGCACAACTAGTAATCTATAAGCATAGAATCAATGAGTGATGTGAAATTAGTATTCAATCTCATATTATTTCTTCATTCATAGTAGCCAACGTCGCTGCAAAGCGGTGGCCGTTCACGCCCTCAAAGTCGCGCACAAAGTGGCGGCGGACTAGGTAATCTGATCTGGATCCTTTGTTGGCAAGTCCCTGTTGGTTCGACAACCTGACCAGTCTCTGTGACCGTTTCTACTACGTGGACGTTTACCTATCTGTCAAAAAATAAATCTAAATGCTCATCGAACGTCGAAATTTCGTGAAACCTCCGGTGCACAGTGGCCAGTGATATCAGTGACAGTTCTTAGGATGCAAATGTACGATTATCATGAAGATGAATGCCCTTGGTATTACTTCGACAGTTCATACAAGACGCTGCTCGGCGCTTGTCTCTTTATTTTCGGTTAGTTTTGAACTTGTATATTTTGCAAAAATACAACGCGTCAATGACTTATTGTTACGATTAGAATATGCATAACGATTTTAATCAATGTGATTAACTGATAATAATGTTTTTTTATTATTACCTACATTCAGTAGGTATAATAGTATTAGTAGTAGTATATAGAGTAGTAACTACTCTTTGCGTGCAACAATATCGAAGAAATAAATGCATTCGTAAAGAGTTCATAATGATAAAAAGAAGAAAATGGAGCCTTTAACAAGGGACTAAATTATAACGTGTTTGATTAATGATCATATTTGTAATGTCTATGGTCAGGTGTGTTCGGGGTGCTGCTCAATGGCTGGCTGTTCGCCACGTTCATCCACAGCCACCTTCTCACATTCAAAAGTCATTTACTGGTACTTAATCTCTGCGTGGCTTCCCTCGGCAGAAATCTACTTGGATTCCCATTCGCGGGGTCATCAGCCATAGCAAGAAGGTATTGTACAAAATTGTTTGTGGCAGTTTTAGATATCTCTCATAGTTTATTCTTAGTTTAAGATTTATTAAGCCTCTTCATTATCATCATCTTCCTTCCCTTATTCCACTTAAATGAGGTCGGTGCAACATGTTCATTGTCTTCCATTTTGGTCTATCCGCAGTCATATCCGCATCCACTCTTTTTTCATCCATATCTTCTATCACACAGTCCATCCACACCTTTTCGGTCTTCCTCTTCCTATATAGCCGTCCACTTTCATGTCCATTGCCTTTCTAGTCACGTGGACTTTACTTCTTCTCATAATATTTCCATACCAGGCTAGCCTATTGCTTCTTAACTTTTCTGTCACTGGTGCCACTTTCAGGCTTTGCCTCATATAATCATTCCGAATTTTATACATTCTTGTGACTCCTTTTTTTATATCTTATAGGCTAGCGTTTGACAACTATCTCACCTGTTGGTAAGTGATAATGCGGTCGAAGATGGTAAGCACGCTAGGCCTAGAATGGAAACTGCCTCTCAAGGATAGCTGCCGGAACACATTAGATGTTTTGGCGACAGATTTTCTAACTTGAGGGTGGTAGCTGGCCAGGCAGACGCTAGATAAGTGTCCTACCACCATGCGAGGGTTGTTGGTTTCTTAACGATGTTTTTCCTTCACCGAAGGGCCACTGTGAAAAGCACACATAATTTTTTCGATAAAAAAATCCATTGGTTCAAACTGCCGTGCAGGCGGTTTGAACTCGGTACCTCTGGCATCAAAGCCAACCTACTACCTGTACCTGTAAACTGTCGCCATTTCATCCATTCCGTATTTATGCGCATATATATACATTCACCTTTTCACCGCATTGATTGTAACTTAGACTAAGTCAGCAAATTGCACCTCCACATACATTTCTTATATTAATTAAGTTCGCAATTGACCGCGCCGTGTCGCGTACTCACATAGAATTTTACTTAGCACCGAAATTTTCTAGCATTTTATATTATAATTTTTAGCATTACAAACTATTTTCAATTACGTTTCTTAAACCAGCCTAGGGTTCGTACAGCGCATATTGACATCACGGTCGATATCGCCATCATTCTGTATAAGGGTTCCAAGGTAACGGAAGTCGGAACAGATTGTTAAGCCTCTTCTGTAGAATTAATTTTGTATCACAAGATCAGCAGTTTTGTGGTATGTAGTATGGTGGTATACGTGTGGTATGGTAGATAGGGCACAGTCTAGTGTCCGCTTGGCAATTTATCCAATAGCTGGAAAATCTATCACCAAATACTAGTATTCGACAGCTGTCCTGAGAGCCAGTAACCATTCTAGATCTAGCGTGCTACTATCCTCGACTACATCGTTATGTTATTACCATCAGGTGAGATGAAGTTCAAACACTAGTATAAAAAGAGTGGACTTCAACTTTTTCACTGCTCTTAATATAAAAAAATGTCTTCCGATCGCATCTGCCAGTCAGATTGTTTGTGCATCCTAACTACTTGCAGCCGATTTTTCCCTTCATTAATAGACACAACTAGGTAGTGGATTTTTTTTCAATACAATAACCATTTTTAAGAATGCTGATTCCCTAAGAAAATAGTATATTTCCCTGCAACCGAATCTGAACGCAGGAAGATTTAGAATTGAATCAAAATAGTAGGTCAACAAAATATTATAGTGCTGTGAAATTTTTTTTACCAATTATTATTCATCTTTATCCTCTCGTGATTGAAAATGAAATTGAAAATCCTTTAAAAACATTTCAGATGGCTCTTCGGTCCAGCGTGCTGTCAACTATTTGCATTTATGAATTTATTCTTTGGTGTTTTTCAAATGACTTCATTATTTGTCATAGTTTTGGAGAGATATTTACTAGCGAAACATTGCAGATACGGTAAGTTTTACATAGTTAAGTCTTTATTTTACGATATAATAAATAAAAGTTTATTTTATTTTTTTGAGTGCACAAAACATATTGCTCGCTAAGGTAACAATAAAAAATCTAACTTGTACAGTTTGTGTTCATACTCTTTTTCTTTTTGAGAATTTGACTGCCAATACAGACAATTAGATATAAAATCCTAATCTCTTAGATTAATTAGTGTGTTAACAGATTGATTATTAATAGGTAGATGGTAACGCGTGCCAGTTAAAATATTAGCTAACGATCTGCATAAATGACGATAAACGAAGCATTAAATCTAAAAATAAGCTCTTGGCAACCAACAGAACCAATATAAAACAAAAGGACATCGATAACTCATTCACTAATATAGATACTACCTCTAACCTACTTATTGGATACCAACCGATACTAAATATCAGATGGTTATAAATCTATTCGTACGTTGTCATCTGATTAAAATTATAGATCACAATAGAAATGTGTTTGTAGAATAAAATTTGCAGAATCATAATTATTTTAGATAAAGCACTAATAATAAATTTGCACAAGGATAGTTCTGCGGTAGAACTAGACTGTAAGAACTTGTTTTACAAAGTATTTAATTCGCATCTATACTGTCTGTTTTGAAGATAGATTGCTGAATATGTTATATTAGGTTGATAGTCTCTAACGATAAAATCCTTTTCGTTTCAGAAAAATCCTTACACATAAGATATTACTGGACACTAGTTGGTGTGAGTTGGATAACCGCCTTAGTATTTGCGATTCCTCCACTTTTTGGCTATGGAACATATGCCTGCGACCCCACGGGCACGTCTTGTTCCCTTCTCTGGCCTTCCTTATACTCTGCGAAACAAATGGGCTATAGCATACCTTATATTATTTTATGCGGAGTGATGCCCGTAGTTGGAATGTAAGTACTCAAATGAGGATCAAAATTGATAATCAGAAAATAATGTTTAATAGAATATTACTCATTTACAGATTCTTCTACATGGGAAAAGCTGTGCGCTTAGAGAAAATATATTACAAAGGAGAAGAGTTAAGAGAACACAAATATCTGACACAGGTAAAAATAGATAACCCAACTAAAGCTTATGATAACTTCCTCAAACATTATTGCTTGGAATTTATTATAATAATATATGACAGGTTATAACCTGTGAAATAAAAGATTAGAATATAATTGGTGCAGTAAAAGAAGCAAAGAGCAATTAAAAGTTCTTTTCTTCTTCTTGACAGACAAGCCCTTGACCACTACCTCACCACATGTTATAATATAGGTAAATGACGAAGCGGTCGAGGATGTTAGCATCAAAGATGTCTGGAAATAAAAGACGGCAATGAGACGAGGCGTAGGGTAACTGACTTTCATCCAATCCACATAGGGCATCTATGTCAACCACAGAAATATTAATATTAATTATTAATATTTCTGTTATGTCAACTCATATTCCATGTTCGTAGAAAAAGTTCAAAAAGATTACGTTTGTTTAGAGTATTAACACGGCTTCCGTCGCAACCCTGGCTTTGTGGATTCCTGCAGCTGTGATGGTGGGATGGCAGTGGTTCCCGTTGTTGGTTCTTGGCTACCGGAGCCATATTCCATCGGTATTGGCGCTGATTGCCGCCATTGCTTCTGAGGTATGGTTTATTTAAAATGTTGAAACTGAAAGTGGCAGTGGGCTGGTCATATCTACCGTAGGACTGATAACCGTTAGGGTAGACTGGTTCTAGAGTGGAGACCGCGAATCGGTAAACGTAACGTAGGACGCCCTGTGACCAGATGGAGCGACGACATTCGCAAAGCGGTGGGCAGTGACTGGAAACAAAAAGCCGAAGATCGGGCTCAGTGGCGTGACTTGGGAGAAGCCTATGTCCCGCAGTGGACTGATACCGGCTGATTATGATGATGATGATGATGATGATGTTGATATTTTCTTACTTCTATTTCATCGTTGCTGGTACACGCAAGAAGCCAACGATAAAAGTATCCAATGAACATTTCTGTAAATTAAACTAATTTGGTAGTCTCTAATGGAAGACTATTGTTTTAGGCAGCTACATCAATACCAGTTGTGTGCTATCTAACTGGAGACGAGAGACTTAGAGCGGCTCTTTTAGGACGCATGAGGAAACAATACGCTTTACTAAAACCAGAAAAGGCTAAGAAATACAAGTACGAATACACAAAGCCAAACAATTACTACCAATACTGAAGAGTGTTGCCTATGATAGGTGCGGGTGTAAAATCTCCCCGAACCCATAGATGAAAAAAAACTAATTTATCTATGCCGAACCTCAGTTTTGACCACAAAACGTGATGGGACGAGAAAGAAGTTATCTACTTACTCTGACGCTTCGAGAGAATTTCAGTAAGATTATAAACGAGTGACTGTAGTACATAAGAATGCCTTGAAATTGTATAACATGTCTTTGCTACTATATGAATCAATAAACTGATCAAAATTAATTTTGTATTATTTGTTTAATCATCTTTTAACTAAAACACTATAGACGATTTACTTTTAATATTTATTCGCATGCTAACATTTAACAAAAAATAATCAATCACAGCTTAATAATTCAAAGCTTAAAATCATTGACGAATCTACATGCTCTGTGAAATATCAATCATAAAACGCGTAGGTTCTCAAAATATCAGACAGGAGAAGGCTTTCCTCTCTAAGGTATTGATCCAAATAAACCACAATCGTCCTGCTCTCTTCCGACTTTGCATGTAAATGTATGTAAACAAGACGTCACATCGACAAGGTGCGCAGTTGGGATTTAGGACCCATTTTGTCCGTCTCTGAAATAAATATGTGTTGAATTGGTGAGATATCTTTACTTTTTGCAAATAATTTAATGTCTCTGTTAAATCGTTTGTTTTAAGCCTAGTACTATGCTTGCAAATTCTATACTTACCCCGCTGCTTATAACGAGTACGTATTCTTCGTAAGTCAAACAATGTGTTTAACAGAGCATCAAGGAACTGGTATCGTTTTGGTTGAAGATATGGATGCAACTTGAGAAGCTAGTCTTATAACTGACTTCAATGCCTTCGTTCTCGACGCAGATCCTTTCTGCATTCCGTCTTTGAAAGTATTCCTTGAATGTGTTCGAGAATTGAATTGAGAGAAGTTTCCTTTGTCACGACGTCAATAAGCTGTTGTAATGGGGATAGCAGAATGTGCTTGGAGTGACCTATTTGATGATAGTGAAAGAAAAGCGCTGGAAGACGGGTTCTTTCTCACTGGTAAGCTTAAAGTAGTTTTTTTCCAATTATTTATGGTATAGCTTTCTAACTGTCTGCCCGTTCTAATATAAGTTTAAAATATTATATATTTCTGTTTCAAAAACTTTTTCGGTTTTATCCGGAAGCCTTTCTCAAGATCTTGATGCGACGCAACATCGGCGAGCGCTCCTCACTCTTTTTTATTAATTTTTAAATATATTTTTGTTTTTCAGGATTTATAAGCATATTGTTCGGGCTATGTCTAAATTTGAGTATATTGACGAAATTTTCTCAGGATTATAGTTATAAAAATTTAGCCAAATTTACGACAGCAGCTTGTGTGAGAAGAATTGTACCGTTGATTAATCACCTTTCTATAATCAAATATATTGCAAGGTTCGTAAATGTTATTGTTTTGCCATTCATTCTTCAGGTTCCAGAATTCCCCGATTGTCAGAAGCAATGCACAGTACTGTATGCACAATTTGTACTAATTGAGCATTAGGACAAATTGAAGCGTATAAAAATATCTGTGCCAGAATATTATTTAAATACTTTCGATGTTTTGGTTTTAGTTACTAACTAGTCTGCCAACTCTCTTGTGTGTCCAATATTAGTCAGTTTGGTAACTTTGGCATTGATCAAAGAAAATTGAACAAAGTTTGATGAAGAGGATCGTTTCAAATTGAAATTGTTTAAGTTTTGGTAGACAAGCGACATGAAATGATGTAGGTATAAAATTTTACCATTATTTTAGGTCGAATGGATACGAGTCGACAGGTTGTGAGTTCTTCGCCTTCTTGGAAACTTTTCTGGCAGTTTATGAAGTTGAATGGCTTACTCATGTCTGTATTGAACGATACGTTGTCGCGAAATACATTACAAATGGTAAGTTAATTTCATAGACATATGACTTTATTAATCATCATCATGACCCTTTCTTACTACTTTCGCTAATTTGTCGATTTGGCCTAATACAAAAAAAAGTCTTTAATGTGACCTCAGAATACAGAATAAAGACAAAAATGTTTTATTTACATCTGAGCATATGACATAAGGCCTAGAGTGCTTGCCTGTCTACACAGAACAGTATTTATCTAACTGTCTCCAATAAAACAATCAAGTGAATGATGAATACTTTGTTACAGGATGGCCGATACAACAGCACCACTACTCCCTATTCCAGAGTCTCTGCTTGTTCTTCGCTAGCTTATACTCGTTGCCCCCACTCGTGGGTGTGGGTCGGTACGGGCCTGACTTTTCCTGCACCTCCTGTACATTTGATATGATCTTACCGGAGTCTTGGAAAAAGTACACTGTGGTGGCTATATTTCTACTCCGCAGCGTTAAACCGGCTATTGTGATGTAAGCTATTTTTGTCTATTACCTTAATATTTTGTCATCATATTGTCAAATAATATTTTATGACCATAGTAGACTATTTTATTAGTTCGCAAAAGTAACTAAATAAAGAAAATTATATATAAAAAAGTTTAATTGTATAACTATTGCTTTGAGGTATTTAGAAAGTGTTAATAATTTAATTGAAGATTTTTTTATACACAGATTTATCAAATCCTACATTTAATTTGTCAATTTGTTTATCTTGCAGGATTATGATGTTAACTTGGGCGCGCATTTTGGAGAATAAGTTTGCTTGTTCTGATGAAACACAAAAGCAAGTGAAATTCACTAAGGTTATATTCATTTCTATTAAATTTATTATTATATATATTAACAAGTATTTTTTTGTTGCCGACCTAAAAAACGATCGTAAACATTTTTTTTAATAATCGACATAATATGACAAACATTTTATAAAGTGACTCCAGATTGAGTTTTTGTTTTTAATGTCCTTTTGTCTCTACGTTTCATAAAAATATATATTTACGGAATATATTATGTAGGTATAACTAGTTTTTCTCTATTTAAAAGTTGCTAGAAGTGAATTAAAGGAGTTGTCCATGGCTTGTAACATCGGCAATTCATAAATACTCACTGTCACTTTCCACTTCCTGACAAGCACATTACCATGTTAGACCGCATCATTAAACATCACATGAGATAGAAGTCAAGTGCTTGTCTGTAGGCAATAAAAAAGTATCCTATTGTAAATTTAACTTTGTACATATTCTATTCATACAATATCCATATTAAAAAGGGATGTTTTTTTTCAGAACATCATTATCATAGCTCTTGTGAACCAACTCTGCTGGTCTCCTATAGCCTTTGTAAGAGGAGGTGTGATATTTACGCAGTTTTTCTACTCACTTCCACTCGTGCCTGCAAGTGTGGAATTAATTAAATGGGCGCTGTGGATACATTGGGTGAGTAGCAGTTCGCTCATGAATCGGTTACTTAGGTTTTTTCTATGCAGTACCCTAAGTATTTGTATTTGTTTTTAACTTGCAAATAAATATTAGACACCCACCCATCCGTGCCCACATCCCACCGACGCGACGATGCGTGTGTGAACGTGCTGCAAAATGCAGGTACAGATCAGCATCAATTAGCATCTAGCACGCAGTTTTTTTTGCATTGTAGGGCACTGTCTAGTATCTGCCAGCTGCCTGGATAATTATGCTACCATCCTCATCATCTGTCGCTAAAGCATGTAACGGTGTGTTGTGACAGTTGTTCTTGAGAGACAGTTCCGTCATTTGGGTCTAGAAGTCATCTTACTACAAATGTTAGCTATCTTCACGTGGCACATACCTATCGGTTGAGAAGAAGTATAAACTTTTACATAAATTAGTTGCAATAATTGACACAATAATAATTGTAAACTTCAAACTGTCGCGATTTGAACACATGGTTATAAATATTGCAAAAAAAAAAAATAGAATCGTCTCGTGACCACGATAAATACAATTTGGTCGAAACGTCGAGTTAAATAAAAATTATGTTTAAGCGGGATAAGTCGCGTATTTCAATATTTATAACAATGGTGTATTTAAATTATTCCAGATGGCACCAGCTCTGACAGCACTGGCATTGTTTTTAACCGACAAACAAATCCGACATAGCATGCTCCATTTATATTCAACCGACAAAAAGGACAAGAAAGAAGCATGAGGTCGACAAAAACAACAAGTAGATTCGAATAAGTATATTTTAACATTAATTGCATTATAATATAGTAACATTAGATGTACGGGATCGCATTACATACGATTATAATGCCAACAATATAATACAGTGACAAAGATTTGTACGAAGAATATCAGCAGTCGAGTTACAGATGATACAAAGTTATGATAACCTAATTCAGTCAAATATAGTGTACAATGTACGTTCAATTTATACAATAAATATAAAGAAGAAAGAAACGAAGTTAACAATGTACTGACAAAATAACACTAATGAACACAACTTGGAAGATATCACTACATTTGCATAAAACTACCGCCTCTTTCAAAATTATATTTACAGCTAGCTGATACAAAAATAAAATTTGGTATGAATCCGTGTAGATCACAAATAGCTTTTTGTATTGTAAGTTCATTTTTGCATACCTCATTCTAATCACGATTGGTCCGCGATAAGGCTTATTATGGTACGAAACCACAAACTCTTCTGTAAAAGTATATAACATCGTGCCTGTTATAAATATCAAAGATTATTATCATCTATTACGATGAAGTCTAACATCATTAATGAGGCATTCCAATCGTATATTAGGTAAAAGTCCACTGCTAAACTTAAAACTACATTATCAATTTGTTGCAGTTCGAACGAGCAGTTATATCCACATAACTTACATAAGAAGATTTAAATACATCTCATATTGCACCATTTCATTATACCTACTAAACAATCACAATCTTACACACCGCATAAATTGTACGTGGAATGGATCTGGCGGTTGTCACCGTAGCGTTCGTCACATTCATCCATCGCTATGTTATCTAGAAACTCCTCTTCATCGTCTAAATAAAACGTACGATCTATTATTGTAGTTTTGAATACCCTGTTGCTATATGTGTCCTCCGTGGAGCCGGTGGAGGAAGGAGTAGAGGGGCTGTTCAGTACTATGACCGGGTAGGCCCCCCTGGGAGGGTCCTGCTATATCTCCTCGAGGGCTGTCTCGCGGTACTCCTTCTTGTCGAGCCACCTCTCGATGAAAGGTACCGCGAAGAGGATCAGTCCGCTGAGTGATATCGCGCCGCCAGCGACCACGAAACAATGTATGTACGAGTCAGTCATCTGGATCAGCCAACCTGGAATTAGATTATGATTAGATTAGATTTTAATTGAGAAAAGTGTGAGATTTTTCAACTATTTATTTATTATTGGTCATCATCCTCGTCTATTTTTTTTATTTTTATATCGGCAAGCTCCTGTTGTGCACAGTACATATCCAGTCATGTCATCTTTGTATGTTGAATTCTCTATTTCGTATGTTAGGTACTGTGGTTTTTATTGAAGCATCTTCGTATTCCTTTTACTAAAATATTAAATTAATATAGCTTGATGATGCTTAAAAAATTAAGCACATTTTAAATATCTATATAAAATTATATACAGGTTGGATTTTTGAGATGCGACCGTAACATTTCCATTGTAGCTACAGTTAAATGATCTCAGGAGACTGTCCATTATTTTTCACCTTATATCTAATCATAAAAAAACTATTGTTCAAACTACTCCAATCAAAATCAAAATCAATTAGGTATTGTGGCAAAAAAAAGTCCCTACACACAAAATGTTTCAAATTCATTATATTACTCATAGAATAAGTTAGATGTAAATTATAATGTAATAAATGTGTCTGCTCGGGAAATACAATGTAACCTAGCATATTTAAAGCTGTGAGATTATTCAAACCCTGATACCAGCAACAACGTACCTCTCCCTTTTTATTTTCTTATAGTTTCCGGTATGGTCTAAGTGAGGATAAACAGGGACTCATCATAGTGCTGCCTATTTTGTCACTGTCTCTAATAGCTTCTAACACGTGATACAAAAATCAAATAAATAAATAAATCAATATTTACCTCCCATAGGCGGTCCTATGAGCGAAGCGACTCCTTGGAACAATAATAGCAGTCCGAAGGCATTTGTGAGCTTTTCTAATCCGAGTAGGTCACAGAGTACCACTGAGGTCAGTCCCACATAAGCCCCGATAGTGACCCCGAACACCGAAGCATACGCTGCAAGACCCCAGAACTCCCAACAAAATGCTGCCAATGCTGTAGCTGAAAAAAAAAATTGATACATAAGTTTTCACATTTATTAGACTATTACACAGGTGATTCCTAGGTGGTACTAATACTGACCACTAGTGGTACAGGCTCGGCTCAGCTTACCATCGAACAAAGACATGTCGCCAATCGGTTCACCGAGTGCCGGTATGATGTTTGGTTCCTGCCAGCTTAGAAGTTGGGATAGTTACGCTTTGTGGATTGAAATATTTAGTCCTCGCGCCTCGTTTCATTGCCGTCTTCGATTTTCAGATAAACATGATTCCATATTATACCGCATCGTCATTTAACATCAGGTTATTGGCCAAGTACTTGTCTATTGAGAATGAAAACAAAATATAAAACATAGTCATGTAGTTTAAAATTCATACTCACCAATTCCAGCAATAATGAGGCAGGTATTGTATACCAACAGTCGGTTCACCCAGGGCATATCGCTGATGTATCCCAAAACAATCCTTCCCAATACGTTTGATCCTCCAATGGTCGATATCAAATACTCAGCATTGTCGATTCCCAATGATAGAGCCAAAGGCTTCGTATAAACGTATGGGATATAAAAACCGACGCTCGTCAAAAAGTTTGACAGCGAGAATAATATAAATATAGGATCTACCAATAAGGACACGTCCAACATTTGTTTCAGTGCCGCTATGAATGGCGATGAAGATACAGATTCACGTCTTAATTGCAATCTTGTGGTATCGAATGAACCCGACCTCATCCTCGATAGACTCATTTTACTGCCTGTGTAAAGCACGTCAGGTTTCATCATGATGCCGCTGCCTTGCCTACTGATAGGCTGATGTTTCTGGGGTTTATTCAACGCAGGTTGCGATAGTGTGAGTCTGCCAACATCAGATTCGTCTATTTTCCCATTGACTCTTAAGACATTTTCAGTACTTTGTGATCTCACGAGCGGCACTTTATTGTTTTTAAGTTCTAGCATCGGTTCATTGGCAGATTTGTCGTTGGCTGTAATCATGGGAACTGGTCTGAACAAGATGCCCAGTGGCCCGCAGTTTAGAGTGATAGCACCGAGGATAGCCATAGCTCCGCGCCAGCCATACGTTTCAATGAGATGGCCAATGATTGGAGCAAATAAGAATGTACCAAGTCCTGAACCGCATACTGCAATACCTGGAACATATCAATGTTTTATTAATATTTCTGTAGCAACGTCTTTCCGCAAAGGTTTAGCAAGAAAGTATTTGATTGGGAAAATGTTAATTATGTATGGGCCAAAATGTTAATTATGTTATTGTAGCAAAAAAGGTTAATTTGATGGAGTAAATGTTAGGTTGCGAAGAAAATCAGAACTTAGCCAAAATGAATAAAATAGCAAACGTGTTCACTAATAGCTCATATATGTGTGCTATGAGTTAGCATATGTTTTGAATACTGGATAAAAGTAATATTAAAGTCTCACCTGTAGCTAAACTTCTTTTCCTTTCGAACCATACAGTCACACTGACAATGGCTGGTAGGTAAATAAGGCCAAAACCAAAACCGGTGCCGATACCGACAGTAAAAAAGAGAGTCAGCACGTTCTGCGCAAATGCTGACAATGTGATGCATACAGCGGCTAGGAGAGCGCCGGCCACTGTCACCGCTTGGCACCCCCATCGATTGATCAATGAACTTGACATTGGTCCTGAAATTACAAATATAAATTATTAATATTATATTATACTAAGGTATTATATATATAGGTAGAAGATGTAGTGACAAAGATAGAGAAAGGGATACTTGGATGATTTGGACATCTAGAGAGGATTGATAAAGGAAGATTGACGAAGCAGATTTATAAGACGAGTGTGAATGGGCCAGCCGGTAGAAGCCGACCTAGGCGAACGTATCACGACCAGATCGGAGACGTTTTAAATAAAGGCCAAGTCAAAAGTACCTATAACCGGTGAGCACGAAGGCACTCATGAAAGTGGAAGAGGCGTATGTCAGGATCGTAGCCTATGGAAAGAAGTAGTCTCTGCCTACCCCAACGGGAAAAAGGCGTGATTGTATGTATGAATATACTAGCGACCCGCCCCGGCTTCGCACGGGTAGAGCATATTTATGCCTACAGTTTTTGCATTAGCTTTTGTTGTTGTTTGTTTTATACTGTAGTGATACAAATAAATTCCATCTAAATAAGTTATAATATATGTTACTGACGTTTTTTTTCTCTACACTGAAACTATATAATTAGGTAGGTATAATTACCTAGTAGCGTAGTGAAGCGCCGTCTTAGATCTTTTAAATGATATAGAATCTGTATTGAAAGTTTTAATATTCACCTAGAATATTATGACTTGTGCAACAAGAAGTTGAACCGTTGACGGGATATTGCTTTCGCAAAGTAAAATATCAATGTGCAGTCTATTTCCTAGTGTTCCTCCAAGTTATCCGGTTGAAGCCGACAAGAAATTTTTCCGGAGGTTATTTGTTCTATGCTCTATTGTCAATAAATATCATTATTAGGTATTTTAATTCAGATTATAATTTTATTATATTTATAACTAGCTGTACCCACGACTTCGTTCACGATTCCTACAAAATCTTAACAAAACCTTAACAATAGTGTGGCTACACATAATTTTTTATTCGTCTCATTAAGATTCAAATCAATGCCTTACATTATGATTAGGCCAAGAGAAGTTATATCTGCTACGCTGTAATTTTTTTTAAATGTAATAATTCATGTCTTAATTTAAATAATCCACACTAACCATTAATATATGGGCACTATTGCATTGCCCAGTTTGGTAGATAGGGTTACAATTTTAATGACAATGTATTTTAAATGGAATACTTAAACAATGTTTAATTGCATATATACTATTACATAATATATTGTCTAACAAAAATTTGGCCAAAAATTGTACTTTGGTATGTAGATAACCACGTCATTATAATGTATCAAGCCGCACAAAAATCCAGCCTCATAGAGAAGCGCTTGTCCAACGTTTGATCTCCTACATTTAAAGATATACCTATAACGACAACTAACCGCCTTGATATTCTCGGCATCTCATTAAGCATCAACTCTTAATTTTACTTTTATATCACTACATAATATAAAACAAAGTCCCCTGCCGCGTCTGTCTGTCAGTTTGCGGTAAACTACATAGTTTGCGGTTTTCACCAATAGATAGAGTGATTCATGAGGAAGGTTTATGTGTATAATTCGTTAAGGTTTTATGTAAAGATTCATTCATACTCGACGCCACAAAGTGATGCAAACAGATACAGGCATATATGCTCTACCCAGCAGGGCTAGCTATAGGGTTGCCAGATGTACGGTTTTCGACCGGACAGTTCGGTTTTCTTTAGGCATGTCCAGTCAAGAAAATCTTGGTAAACCGGACAAAAGAACACTAAATATATAAAAAAGTAGTACGATGTAAAATTTGTTACTTAATAAATAAAATTTAAAAATTTGTCCGGTTTTTTTTTCAACACATCTGGCAACCCTAGCTAGCTAGCATGGCAAGGGTACTATTTTGTCTTTCCACCTATCCGTGTTTTGTTTGGTGAAGAGAGCAAATTATAAGTAAAGTTTTTCGACAATTATAAACGCCCGCTGACTTTTAATCAATTAATTTTTTAAACTTTTTAATACGAAACAAAATCAAAACTCGGGGTTAAACTTCACCAAACGTTTAAATTGTTGTGTTGATCTCCTGTCAGTGGCGAAAATAGGGAAATAATTTTGTTTTTCCCCCGGGGGTAAGGCCATACTAGCCCTGCAGGCATATGTGCGAAGCTGGGGCAGGTCGCTAGTTGAATTTAAAGTTTAGTCAGTTCAGTCAAAGTTAGACAATATTTCGCCCGGGACAGCAACCCAGGTTGACGGTTATAAAAAAATCCAGCTAAGTAGATGCTTAAAACTATTGATAGCAGAATCGAAAATCTCATCAACGACGACTCCAATAAATTCGACAACCGGGGATAGGCTTATTAAAACCGTTCATATATAACTTTTAATAAAAGGCACCTTTCAGTTTCAGCCGGGCTTTCACAATCATTCGAAAAAAAATCGGATTCAGAAACTACCTCCCCTTCGACTTAGATCTTTGCAATTCACAATTTTTGGAACGGACATACTTGCATTTCAATTCGTTAAATCAGGGATTATAAATGGAAATATAATTACGTTTATAATTGTAAAAGACACTTTCAATGAATTTGAATGTATCCGATTTAAATTAGAGTACGGAGAGTACTCATAGATACATTTTTGACCATCTTCATAATAAAAGTTAACACACTCTTTTTTTGTAAATTATTATTATGATAATTTTTTAGCACGAAATAGAAAGTTACTTTCTTGTTTGTCCGTCGGTCATTCTAGGTGTAATATGACGACTTAAATTTCAAATACTTTCCAATTAGTTATCCAGCTGGAAGTTTTAGGGAAGCTAAAATATCGATGAAAATGCATTCTATACCGTGGTTTTTAGATCAATTTTAACCGACATTTATTGCTTTGTCTAAAGCATGTTTTAAGTTTTTCGGGTATTTATCTAAAGAGAGTGAACTTAAACAATAGAAAGTCTTAACTGGCAAGTGCAAGTCGGACTCGCACTCGTAGGGTTCCGTAACATAAGCGTTTTTATGAAAAACAAATTTATGTTTGTGGTTCGGAAAATGTGCTATATCTCAAAAACTACTGACTTCTAACCAATTTTCGATTAAAATTTTATTGAGATCTACAGGATGTTTTTTTTTAGATTTTTCACTTTTTACACACACATTTTGCCACTTTAGAAGTGTAAAACTTTCAAAGGAATGACTTGAAAAAAAAATTGTTTTAAAAACCTCAATGTAATTTTCAACGACCTATCCAAAAACATACCGCACGTAAAGGTTTGATAATTATTTATTTTAAATTTTCTTTTCCCATGTATGGGCAGCCCTTAAACTTTATTTTTTTAATTTTTGTTTAAAACTCGTAAAGCTGTTCATAGAATACATCTACCTACCAGTAGTTTTTACTGTGTAGTCTTAAAAGTTTCGGAATAAAACGGCTGTGACATACGGACGGACAGACGTACGGACAGACATACGGACAGACATGGCGAATCTAAAATGGTACGAAACTGCACGACATTTCTACCTAATAGAACTACGCCAGCGATACGAATCAGAAGCTGGAAAACCCGACGATCCTGTAATATGTGCAGTTATAATGTGTAATGTAAAGTAAAACATCGACTGGCAAAGCAATTCGTCATCTACATCTCATGTTTTAAATGGAAACCTACTTCGGTTATCTTACTTAGCTTCGCTTAGCTCTCATACATAGTTGGCTTTGAGTAACTCAAAGATAGTTGGGCGCTAGTTTCCTTTGGCTTATATTCCAATAATGAGGCCTGTGTTTAATCCATCATCGGCAGAAGAACGATCGAGTGTTGTTTACCGAAATCAGCTGATCTCCTTAAGCTTAAGATAACAAAAGAGAGTGCGTATGCCACCATCATCCGAATATCTTTCTCAAAGATTTATTACTTTATTAATTTTATTTCTCAAGAAATAAAATTAATAAAGTAATAAATCTTCGCTCTCAAGAGCGAATCGATTAGCGACATGCTTTTATTCGATTGATGGCTGGTTCGTGCGAGTCACAACTCAAACCACCTTTTGCCACACGTAGTATATCGATGTTCCGCCTGACTTGTTGACATAAAATAGCTTTTTACCATCAAGGAGAACATCTGCCGGCGTATCCTTACGGTGTCCAGCAACAAAAAGCCCTTGGTATTCAGGATCATTTTAGGCCTAGCGGATTTACTATCTTCGATGACATCATCGTTTAGCACCAGGTGAGATAGTAGTATAACGCTAAGCCTATCAGCAGGGTTATTCTCAATCATTCGAAAGCAAATTCGAATTCGGAAACTGCCTTTACTTCCACTTGGATCTTTGCAATTCACAATGCTCCGATCGGTTAATTTTGATATATCAATTAGAAAAAATCAGTGATTTATTGGAAAGGTTTCCGCGCAAAACAGCTCAGGGATAAAAAAAAATAAATTTAAAATGAAGTTTCTGAATCCGAAAATATTTTCGAATGATTGAGAATAATCGTAAAGTAACTAACAAATAACTACAAAAACATTACATTTTCGACAAAAAATGTCTAACGTTGTGAGATTCGAACCTACAGCCTTCGCTTCTTATAGCAGGCTCTGTTCCACCTGATCCAATCATGTACATATGCAGTGTGGCGAATATAAGAATAACAGTGTGAATCTGCACGTATAATTACGGAACCAGGAACGATTCCCGTATCCTGTTTTTTTTTTTTCATGAAAACTTTGTTATACATATACATTTGATCAAAGTATCATTTGAGAAGTGTTTAACTAATAGATTTCATAACATTTACATAAAATATCCTGTTTTTCCCGTGTCCCAACAAAACCTTTATGTTTTTCAGGATAACCAATATTCTAAAATTTATTCCATAAAATAAGCTATGCTCACTTTAAGTTTCATTAAAATCCGTCCAGTAGTTTCGGCGTGATGATTTTTCAAACGGACATACATACAGACAAAAAATTTAAAAATTATATTTTCGGCATCTATAGCGTTCATATAGCTTCCTCTAATTTAAATTTCAAAAAAATATTCAATGTACAGTTTTCGCTAAGTTACTGTTTTATTATAGTAAAAAAAATAAATAAATAATAGATAGATATAGATGATAAGCTTAATATATATAATGTTTTATTCATAATCTATTTTCTGACATAAAGTAAGCATAGCCACTTAATTTTTCTCATTTTCAACCGACTTTCAAAAAGGAGGAGGTTTTCAATTCGTCTGTATGTTTTTTTTATATGTATGTTACGCTATTACTCCGTCAATTGTGAATCGATTCGAATGATTCTTTTTTTTAATCGGTAGGATACATTTCCGAGGTGGTCCCATTGCAATTTCAGCCAGAGATATGACGATAAGCGTCTCAAACTTGCTACTGAAACTGACTCGCGGGGCATGGAAGTCGGTTGTTTTAGTTTTTTAACTATCTTAATTATAATGTACAATGTACCTAAATGCGTACAATGACTATAATTATTAATCAGCAATTAGCAAAGCTATGATGAATGTGTGTTGTGTTAATAAGCGTATAAGTACTGTTTATTTTTTTCCACTGTAGATTATTAACTGTTTGTGAAATATTTCTTTTATATCGTATTATATATATACACAGTATTCTCTATAAATAAACATTTAAAGTAAATTTAATATTAATAATTTATATATATATAATAATAAAATTAATAATAATTAAATTAAATTAAAGTAAATGAATCCATAAATAGTTTGAATTGTAGGGCCAGATTTATACGGAATGAGATAGGTTCACAGGGAAACGCCCACGTACCGTGATTATATTGAAAATGAGTTGGCGTTCGTCACTCGAAACTTCAGAAGGTTTTGCTGGAATCAGATTATCATATTCGGCATTCGATTTCATGACGTCATTAACATGTTGTACAAGTGGCACGTGGCTACACGTGTTCTTATTTCCCACGCTTATCGATGTGATCGAAACACAAATTGCGTTGAACACACAATCGTTTTAGGTTCATGAAAATGAATAACATTGATGTGGAACATATTTCGTTTCCAGCTATAATTAAACATATGTTATGTCTTAAAAATATTTCTAGCTCTATAGATTTCTAAAGATGATATGCATCGACAATTCTAATCCCCCGGTGACGATTAAACAAAGATTTTGACGTTTTTTCTTATTGTAAAATGTCAAAAAAATTGGTCAAACATCACCGGGCGTTTGAATAAGTCGGTGGAGCATGTAATTTGTAATTGAACCAATCACAACTAATAAAATAATGTGTCGTAACGTATATTAACATCATAGTTAATGTACCCAAGTTAAAGCCTACATTATTGTGCCACCTTGTGAGAATTATGTCCAACTCGAATATAATTCTGAATTACCTATCCTTTTCTTCAACTACAATTATATGTATTATAATATCCATTTATCGCATTTTCTGCCCTCTTTTCCCCAAGTTGGTTGTGCTAGTTGACGCCGCAATCTTACGCCAATAATGTCGACCAGGCGAGCCTTTATGCTATTTGCATGACCTTTTTTATATCTTATAGGCTTGCGTTTGACCACTATCTTACCTGTTGGTAAGTTATGATGCGGTCGAAGATGGTAAGCATGCTAGGCCTAGAATGGGAACTAGAACTTGATTACCACTGGAGGACTCCCAGGGAGCACTCAGAAAACAAAATGAAATTTTACTAAATCTACGCGCGCCATTTGCAACGAGAACGAGAACGAGAACGAGAACGAGAACGGAACACACACACACACACACACACATATATATATATATATATATATATATATATATATATATATAGTATATATATATATATGTATATATATATAAGTGTAATATCTACTCTAAACAGTATGACGAAACGAACCGATGCCATTCAATCTATACTAATATTATAAAGAGAGAACATTTGTATTTTTGTATGTTTGTAATGAGTAAGCTCAAAAACTACTGAACCGATTTAAAAAATTCTTTCACTAATACATAGAATGGACTTTCAGAATGAAAATAAGCTATATATTATCCCGTTTAAATCAAAGGTACATTCGTGGAGACCTAATTTGCAACCTAAGTCGGCAAATAAACGGTCAAAAAAACACGTTTCTTACGAACGCTGCTTAATTGAAAATAGATAGAAGAATATTTTCTATGCAAGAGTTGTACAACTTAATAAGACCTACAAAAAAGTCCGCGACAGCATATGTCTATCTCTTAAGGTTGACTCACAGTAACCATTTTCATCTTAAAATTTTTGTTAAAAAATATTACATAACTTCCACTTCTATTACATAACTTTCCACTTCTTCTACTTGGCTATTTTCAAGTATATAGTATTAATCCTTATCCAAATAATTACGTTAATTAGCTTGGCCACATATTATAGATTAAAATTGTCCTTTACAGTATATAATTCAAATGAAAACTCTAGAAAATATCACGAATTTCACAAACACGCATCGCAAAATAAATAAAATATTTGCAGTGAAACCACAGATAGGTCATAGTTACTACGAAAATATTATTATAAGCTTAGCTATGCTGTAGATCCCCACCGATCACAATCAATTTGAAGTCAATATAGTGTAATAATATGATCTATTGTATAAAATAATATTCATCTATATATATAATAATATAATATTTTAAACCACCCCGACTGATCTATGTATTAAAAGCATTCCAATGACTCTAAACACGACATTTAAAATCTGAGCTGTAAGTTGGTGAGGATTTGAGTATTCTGCAGAGTCCAGGAGATGTCCCAGCATCAGGTCAATGCTTCCATGTTCTTACAATATCGTTGAAGAAGAAGATTTTCGAATTGATCAGATCTATGAAAGTTGATTTCATAGCGCAATTAACTAGAAAAAAGCTCATAGTTTTATAACGATTGAACGAATTTTCATGAATCAAACCTAAGAAAACTCTCGATGAAGACATCTATCAAACAAAAAAAAACTATCAATAATAAAAACAAAATCGGTTCATCCGGTTAGGTGCTAAGATGCTACAGACAGACACACAGATACACACGTTAAACGTATATTACCCCTACATTTTGCGTTGGGGAACGCCGTAAGGTTACAGCGGCAAATGTTCTCCTTGGTGGTAAGCTACTTTTTGGTAGATTTAATGATCCCACTACCACTGTACGAAAACTCATGATTCATGAATGCATAAAAATTTTCATTGGTAGGTATATAGCTAGGATTAGAACCAACGACTGTCGGGTCAGAATCAGGGTAACGGATAGTTACCCTGATATACGCCAAAGGGCCGTCCAATATCAATACGTAAGTATTATAAAACAAAGTTCATCACTGCGTCTGTCTGTCTGTTCGCAATAATCTCAATTACCTGAACTTATGATTACTGAACGGATTATCATGCGGTTTTACCAATAGCCAGAGTGTTGATGAGGAAGGTTTAGGTGCATAATTCGTTAAGGTTTTGTGTAAATTGGATGAAATATGACGATGGTTGTTAAATATGTTCATAATTTATATTCGATGCAACAAACTGATGCAAATTTTGTAGGCATATATGTTCTACCCGTGCGAAGCCGGGGCGGGCTGCTAGTTACTTATAAAATTTAAGTGTCTCTTTGTGATTCCAAATTAACAGCTTTTCACTAAATGTATATGAAGGTACATACGGTACTTAAATAAAGAAGAAAAAAAATGTAGGTCTGTCTGTTTTGGCTAATTTTTGAAACGGCTGGACCGATTTTAACGGTTTTAACTTTCACTGGTAGATAACTGATGTTATAAGGAACTTAGGCTACTTTTATATTGGAAAAAAAGTAGAGTTCCGTAAAAATAAAATTATGTATTAATTTCACCCATGCGAAGCCGGGGCGGGCTGCTAGTTTAATATATAATTAATTAAATCGTGAGTTCTATATACTTACGAATATTGAAGACAAAATCACACATCGTCACTTTACATCAGGTGAGATAGTGGTCCATTGCTTGCCTACTGAGCATTAAAATAATCATTTTGAGGGAAACATTTGCTAATCTATACTCTATACTAATATTATAAAGAGAGAACATTTGTATTTTTGTATTTTTGTATGTTTGTAATGATTTGGCTCAAAAACTACTGAACCGATTAAAAAAATTCTTTCACTAATTCGTATAGAATGGATTTTTGGAATGAAAATAGGCTATATATTATCCCGTTTAAATCAAAGGTACATTCGTGGAGACCTAATTTGCAACCTAAGTCGGCAAAAAAACGGTCGAAAAAACACGTTTCTTACGAACGCTGCTTAATTGAAAATAGATAGAAGAATATTTTCTATGCAAGAGTTGTACAACTTAATAAGACCTATAAAAAAGTCCGCGACAGCCTATGTCTATCTCTTAAGGTTGACTCACAGTAACCATTTTAATCTAAAAATTTTTGTTAAAAAATATTACGTAACTTCCAAGGCTATTTTCAAGTATATAGTATTAATCCTTATCCAAATAATTACGTTAATTAGCTTGGCCACATATTATACATTAAAATTGTCCTTTACAGTATATAATTCAAATGAAAACTCTAGAAGATATCACGAATTTCAGAAACACGCATAGCAAAATTAATAAAATATTTGCAGTGAAACCACAGATAGGTCATAGTAACTACGAAAATATTATTATAAGCTTAGCTGTGCTGTAGATCCCCACCGATCACAATCAATTTGAAGTCAATATAGTATAATAATATGATCTATTGTATAAAATAATATTCATCTATATATATAATAATATAATATTTTAAACCACCCCGACTGATCTATGTATTAAAAGCATTCCAATGACTCTAAACACGACATTTAAAATCTGAGCTGTAAGTTGGTGAGGATTTGAGTATTCTGCAGAGTCCAGGAGATGTCCCAGCATCAGGTCAATGCTTCCATGTTCTTACAATATCGTTGAAGAAGAAGATTTTCGAATTGATCAGATCTATGAAAGTTGATTTCATAGCGCAATTAACTAGAAAAAAGCTCATAGTTTTATAACGATTGAACGAATTTTCATGAATCAAACCTAAGAAAACTCTCGATGAAGACATCTATCAAACAAAAAAAAACTATCAATAATAAAAACAAAATCGGTTCATCCGGTTAGGTGCTAAGATGCTACAGACAGACACACAGATACACACGTTAAACGTATATTACCCCTACATTTTGCGTTGGGGAACGCCGTAAGGTTACAGCGGCAAATGTTCTCCTTGGTGGTAAGCTACTTTTTGGTAGATTTAATGATCCCACTACCACTGTACGAAAACTCATGATTCATGAATGCATAAAAATTTTCATTGGTAGGTATATAGCTAGGATTAGAACCAACGACCGTCGGGTCAGAATCAGGGTAACAATCCTTTACGCCAAAGGGCCGTCCAATATCACTACGTAAGTATTATAAAACAAAGTTCATCACTGCGTCTGTCTGTCTGTTCGCAATAATCTCAATAGCTACTGAACGGATTATCATGCGGTTTTCACCAATAGCCAGAGTGTTTATGAGGAAGGTTTAGGTGCATAATTCGTTAAGGTTTTGTGTAAATTGGATGAAATATGACGATGATTGTGAAATATGTTCATAATTTATATTCGATACAACAAACTGATGCAAATTTTGTAGGCATATATGTTCTACCCGTGCGAAGCCGGGGCGGGCTGCTAGTAATTTATACATCCACTATCCACTCCTTCGTCGCTTCAATTAAATTATTAACCGACTTCACGAAAAAGGAGGTTCTCAATTCGTCGGAACATTAAATTTTATTTTATTTTATTATATTCACCGATTACTCGAAGATGCCTGAACCGATTTGATTTTTTTTAAATATATCAACATTTGTATAACGAAGCATTTACTTATCTCGACGACTTACTACTTGGCTGGCACTTTACTTACTGGTACAGATTATGTAAGAGTTACTACGTCTACTAGCTACTTTGACTAGCGCGATGTTTGAAGTCTGTTATATATTTTTTTTAAACGATCTTAAATTATATAAAATCCAGGGATTGCAAACATAATGGTGATAACAATTTGGTCTCAGAGTTATTCATATTATGAAACTTTTTTTGTCAAGAATACGTAGTACTATAAAGCTGAGAGCATTCATATTCACATTCGTACCGTACCCTGTTTAAGCTCCTATGAGTTTACAAGTCTAGAGTAGGTATTAGATAGTCTAGACTACTCTAGACATTCTAGATGCTGCGATATAAAATATATATGAAGTAATTAACTGAAGGACGCGTACGTAACATACCAATAAATGTAAGTAAATGAAATGTTCTGTAAGTTCTGTGTTTTATGTTATGGTATTAATCTGCATTTTATGCGTTCTTAAAAAGTGGGATAGTTTAAGGTACGGGTACACCGCAGCGTCCTGCGTGCGCGATCTAGGCGGCGATAAGATAGCGCAGTTGTATTTGCACCGACTGGTTCACACCAAACACCATCAGAAAACAATTGAAAAGTACTGAGATCTCGCCCGCAGATCGCAGGACGCCGCGGTGTGGCCATACTTTAATAGGGAATAGTCCCTATTAAGGTACACCTGTCTATAGAGATTACGTAGTAACTATTATATAATCTGTGCTATAGACCTCAGTATCTGGTATACATTTCAACTTGCTAGGTCCACCCGTTCTTGAGAAAATCGGTGGTGACACACGGACAAACGGACAAGAAATTGGACAATACGTTTAGTGATATACTATAGGCAATTCTAAAGGCAGCCCAAAATTAAAAGCACCTAAAATTAGAAGCACTTGACTCATAGACATAAGCGTCATCCTAGGTCTGTAAATACTGATGCTAAGTGAGAATGTTTTCAATCGAAATCGTGTTTTTATTCTTCCTGGAGGCGGAAGGCGGGCAGAGAGACAAGGCGTTGAGAAATTTAATCTACATAGGGCTAAACACACACCACGATTTTATTCGTTGCGGCAATAAATCACACTATTACGTACAAAACGATACGACGAACGATTTTTTACGCAGTGACTCTAATACATTGGTGTTGTTCACAGACTGACGAATAAAAACCGGAGTGCTCGCATAGCCTAGTACTGCAATTATCTTTGTTTAAACTGAAATTCCATCAGATTAAGTAGCCTGAATATTGTGACTGTTGTAGAATTATTATATTGACTGTTTATTTTTACCTGAAGCGAGGGTGACTCCGACCAAAATGGAAACGATCCAGGCGGTCTTGCTGGGGCTCTCTTTGAAGTAGTCCAGGAACTCCGAGTAGAACACGCCGAATGAATACGTCAACCCATCAGCTGGAAAAAGTTATTTACATTTTAATATTAACTTAAAATTATGATAATAATATCTATGAAATTACTTGACATTTGAGCTCCGCCAAGACGAGACAACGGAAGCATAGGGTACTCAGCGCTTAGTTACTATTATATAATCGGTGACTCAGCTATCTATTCTCGTAGCGTCTCATCGTTTTTTTGTGCCCTTATAGATTCGGTTTGGACAGTGCTAGAAGTTATATTTTCGATAAGTACGCTACTACAATCTACATAGTACTCCTAGATAAACTATACCTAACAATTGTACTTAATTGGCTACTTGACAAATATAAAATATAATTTTCATCCCATCTATTCTAAAAGTGATGGTTTGTTCCTCGATAAGTGCGCGCAAAATAGGTCTTTTCCGCCCTAGGGCTGGAAAGTAATTTTTTAATTTTTGGCTTTGACTGTTCGTTTATAGTGCCATGTCAAAGGAGGTTCAATAATAATATTGTACGGGAAATGTTACTGTCCTATTAAATAGAGAGCGCGCGGCGTTAATTAAGCTAAAAAAAGGCCGCAACGTCATAAAGACGGGGAAACAAATTAAAAAAAAATTAAGAGCGCAAAGTGGCACAATACACATATATTGTAGTGGCCAAGAAGAAGAAAAAATAAACTGGCAAAGTGCAAGTCGGACTCGCACTCGTAGCGTTCTGTACCACACTTCAGTATTTTATAAGATCGAGCAAAAAATACCACTATCATTTTTCGCCAGCAATAAATTATAATTAATAAACATTTTATTTTTCATAACGCCATCTACCGTCTAACAAAGGAGTTAGGGATCGGCATTTCAATATAACGCCATTTATGGACATTATATTGAAATACCGAAAAAAACACGTTTTTTGTATAGGGACCCCTTATTATTTTTAACTTTATTCTGTATTTAGTATTTGTTGTTATAGCGGCAATAGAAATACATCATCTGTGAAAATTTCAACTGTCTAACTATCGCGGTTCATAAGATACAGCCTGGTGACAGACGGACAGACAGACAGACGGTCAGCGGAGTCTTAGTAATAGGGTCCCATTTTATCCTTTGGGTCGGAACCCTAAAAAGCGCTAGAAGTATTGGCATTTTTAGTTTGTGGTCACAGACTGTCATAATTTAAAGTAGTGGTTATATTCTCTTTGGTCATAATAACACATTTAACCATGGAGTAGGAAATACATATAGACATGGAGGTGCCGCGATACATTTGCTTGTAAGGATATACTCGTAACATAAAAAAAAGTGCCTAGAAGTTATAATGGAACCTAAAATGACTGCCATTGATTGTACATTGGTCCATTGATAACCTTGATTGACACAATCCTAGCAATGGACCTAGGACAATAAATGGCATACGTTTTAGGTTTAGATATGCACCTTTTTTGTAGGTATTTCAAGTCCTTATGTATAATATGTCAATGAGTTAAGGGTAAAATGTTAATTGGATGAAAACTGCAAAAGGTGCGAAGTTATTATCAGAACTATATGTATTTATTGGTTTATTACGTTTGTTTATGTTAGTCAGCGTCTTTCACAATATTATGCTCTTGAATTGCTATTTTATAGAGCCTTTTATTTATTCCCTTTACTCATAGAGGGGGATGAAAAGCAGAGTGTGAAATTCGGCTGCAATATTATTTTCTCTCGGCCGACGTACTTTAAATCCCTCGCTAAGCTCAGGATTCAAAACAGTGGCCTCGCAGAAACGTACTATATTGCACCCTTGGTATACAATCTATTATTGTTGGATAGTCATCTAATTGTTTTGAATAAAAAAAAAAACAAAACAAAAGTGATGAGCGATGTAGCTGATATGGTAGCATTATAAAAGTGATAGGGAGTAGTGGAGGTAATATAATATATAATATAAAGGAGGTGAATAGTGGAGGGAACGCGGGCCGCACTTTTTTCCATACGAAAGAAATATAAGCATTCTAATCTCCTCATTAAGATTTTCTACCAACTTCCAAAACGAAGGAGGTTCTCAATTCGTTTGTATGTTTTTTATGAACAGTCATTTTCTATTTGCAATTGGTTGGTCAAAATAAGCCAATGACAGGGGCGTAACTACAGCAGAATTTGATTATTTGTAGAAAAATTTTTTTGCTCTAGAAGCATTTTCCAGGCAGGAAACGAGGGCCCGGTGGCGTAATCGGGAGAACGGTGGGCTTTGATGCCGTGGTACCGAGTTCAAACCGCCGTGCACCAATGGATTTTTCTATCGAAAAATGTATGTGCGTTTCTCACAGTGGCCCTCCGGTGAAGGAAAAACATCGTTAAGAAACTAACAAGCCCCGCATGGTGGTAGGACACTATCTAGGTGTCCGCCTGGCCAGCTACCACCCTCAAGAAAATCTGTCGCCAAAATATCTAATGTGTTCCGGCAGCTATCCTTGAGAGCCAGTTCCCATTCTAGGTCTAGCGTGCTTACCATCTTCGACGGCATCATCACTTACCAACAGGTGAGATAGTGGTCAAACGCTAGCCTATAAGATATAAAAAAAAAAACAAAAAAAACGGGGGAATACATTTGTATGGAAAAGTGCAACCCTCTTAAAGGTACGGCCACACCGCGACGTCCTGCGTCCTGCGGGCGTGATATCAGTACATTTCAATTGTTTTCTGATCGCGTTTGGTGTGAACCAGTCGGTACAAATACTACTGCGCTATCCGATCGCCACCTAGATCGCGCACGCAGGACGCTGCGGTGTGTCCGTACCTTTAGTCATACTGGTAGCTGACGCTGTCAATTCGACGTTTGTATTTCTGCGCCCTCTCCCCCTCCGAGCCTGTGTTACACTTACTTTAATTATTAAAGGATAAAAATATTAAAGTTGGTAAAATATCAGTCAACGCCCAACGGTAACGAAATAACTGCAATCGACCGAAACGTAAGATGCGTCTAGCTAGACAGCTGTATTTGCTTCATTACATTATTCATCGGTCGCAAAGTTATCGCAAGTAATACCTACTACCACTATCGGGGCTGGTCTGCCTATTTATATGCGCAAAAGGATGCCAGTAATGCCCCACGCACTTCATTTGCTTCTGTCCTGTAGGGTTGTACAGTTTGATTTTAAATGAAGTAAAATTGTACCCCGACATTGTTAGCGTGTTCTAAAGCCTGTAGAAGTAGACTTTCCGAGTTTTAATTAATAGGGTTCATTAGATTTATCTTAATTTTGGAAGTGTTTATATAATAATTATAATAAAATAAGTAATATGTATTTGAACGGAACAGTTTTCAGCTAGATAGTGTTTTAGTTTTGGTCTGTAACACAGTTACTTTATATAGAACGCATCAAACTCCTTTGAGAGGTCGATGAAAAGGCCTAGCCAATATGTAGGTAATTTTCTTGATCTTTTACCTTAAACTATATAGGTAACACTTTATGGTGTTAGCAAATTATAATGACATTTATGTAGCCGCCAACCCTATGTGAGGGTGTGTCCGCATTTGTGCCAGAAAACTAGGTTACCATTATAGGCACATATGCGGCAAAAGGAACACATCAATGCGACAAAGAACACTAGGTATATACTTAGAACACCTAGGAAACAATCGCTCTCATCGACAATGGGAGTGCGCGCCGACTTCAAACAACTCTCCCGCACTCAATAGACATAAAAGAGCATATAGCTCAAGCTGAAACTGTGTCACAAGAAATATCGATAACTGATGAAAAACCAAGTACTACTTATTTTGATCAGATATTTTGATTCAGAGATTGAACAGACCTTACCTTAGTAAAATATAAAACAAGTACCTGTTTTACACTTTACTAAGGTCTGTTAACGACAAAAACAAGTTACTAAGTATTCGAATATTTGTACGAGTAAAGTTTACTCTAAGAAGTCGGAAGGCAGCCAGATAAAACAAGTGAGAATCATGTAAAGAAAAGTTATACAACTTAGGTAATTTTCGCCAACAATTGTTACTTAACCCCTAAGCTGTACGAGGCATATTAAGTTCAAAACAACTTTAATTAACTTGGTCAGAACAGATAATCTGGCCGATGCGATGGGAAACTTGAAAGCTCGTTAAGCATCGGAAAAGTTTTCTCTATCGTGCAGAGGTTCATATATATATCTCACTATTTTGTATAATATCTAAATGGGATCTAAAATGAGGGTTAATCTTAAAAGACACTTAAAATAAAAAAGAATAGAATACTTTTTAATTTTATTGCAAGCCTGCATATTAAAATATAGTTTACAAAAATCTTAATAACCATGGCATAAAAATAGGCGGACTTTTATTTTTGGAAGCGATCTCTTATACATATTGAAAAACGCCGAAGGTACCATTTTTGAACCAATTTGAAAGTACTTTCTTGAAAAATATCTCAAATCAAACTACATTATATATAAAACATTAAATTTGGAATTACTTTGTAAACGTTTTTAGTTTGATAAAATAAGAATTGTTATTTAATTAATTAAATAATCGCGCTAATTCTTACGTTTTAAAATAGAATATGTACCATACTATAAAGTATATACCGAGACCCCTTGAATTAAAACATCAGAAAAGGTAAAATTTTATGAAGTACGTAAAATGGAGAACGTTGAATTCAAAAAGTCACAGAGTAAAAATAAATCTCTCTTCCAAATATGATTGATGATTTTCATGGAACGTGACTTATCGAATCACCAACAGCAAATGAAAGATTGTTGAAAGATTTGATGAAAAATTGATGAAAGAGTGTTTGTTTCATCTTTGTTTTTACTGAAATCTGTAAATGTTATCTCAATTATTGGAATACACTTTGATAAGGATTATTATGTGAAAGGAATAAAAAGTAGAAGTTTGTAAAATTAACTCTTGAAAAAGATATAAATCCTTGAATGTGGTTTTTCTCATTTATTACGTTGATTTTAGTGTCTAATAAAATATTACATACTATTCTTAGGGTAAGAGAGAGCGGGATAGAAAAAAAGCCGGAGTTAATTAATATGTCTTCACAGCAAGTTCTCCCTAGTAAGCTCTAGCAAGGGTGCAACGTTTTTAATTGGTATGCAAATCGACATAAAAATTGGTTAATTCTAATAAGGTTAGTCTCGTTAGGTATAAGTATATGTCTATGGATTGATTCTTAATTAGGTAGTTAAGAGGGAACGCGGGGTGCACTTTTCCATAAAAATGTATTCCCCCGTTTCCTCCCTATAAAATGCTTTTATAGCAAAATTTGTGTCTACAAAAAATCAAGGCCTGCTCCTGCTGTAGCTACGCCGCCCCTATCATTTGCTTTTGTTGACCAACCAATTGCAAAAAGAAATATAAGCCTTCTAATCTCCTCTTTAAGATTTTTGAAGGGTCATATTTCTACTTGCATTAGGTTGGTCAAATAATATCGTTTAAAAACTGAAAAACAACCGACTTCAATGCTGCGCTATTCATTTTCAGTACCAATTTTGAGATGTTTATCTCAATATCTCTGGAGATACTTATTATACCTCGATAAAATTACCATGGTACCACACTTGGGATATCTCCTTTCGAACAAAAAAAGAATAATTGAAATCGGTTCATAAACGACGAAGTTATCCGCGAACAAACATAAAAAAAAAATTAAAAAAAATATACGGTCGAATTGAGAAACCTCCTCCTTTTTTTGAAGTCGGTTAAAAAAGAAAATGATAAGGGCGTAGCTACGTTACTCTAGAAGCATTTTCCAGGGAGGAAACAGAGGAATACATATGTATGGAAAAGTGCACCCCGCGTTCCGTCTTAAGCAAATAGGAAATGGTTCCACAATGGAGAGAAATGTATTATTATGCAGAATGTAACATGTTCCTGTTTACATTGCTTGCCTCAAACTACAAGACTCTTACCGACTTATATAGACTCTAGAAGGTTCATACAGATATATATCTATACCTATTGAATAATGAAAGTTATATTTGTATTTATGTAGTCTATTTTTTACATTATTGTCCCGTATATTTTTGGGGCATTCATATGTAAATTATCACTTTCGATAAAAAAGAATCATAAATACCTAATTAAATCACGATATGTCTTCTCGTATATATATTTTTTTATCGATATTTTTATCGTGTTTATGTAATAAATATATTGTAAGTCCTTATCGATACTTGCATATGATAATTTTAAAAATGATTTAACACGTCGTATCTGATAAGACACCTATCTTTGGAAGCTTGGATTATTGAATGGAATTGGAGATTAGACGTTTTTTTCATATATTTTTAGTTAATAAAAATGTATAGTGGGAGACTTCACCTGAGTCATAATAAACATATTGTAGTAGATATTCAGTATACAATTCTGTTTGAAAATTATATAAGGTTTGAATTCAGATACGCCCTCGCAAGTAAATATCTGTCATCAGATCTTGAGAATACTTTGCACCTATGTTAATTGAAACGGTAAAATTAACTTTTAACCGATTTCACAGAAAAGGAGCATGTTCTCAATTCGCCTGTAGTTTTTTTTAAAGTTTGTTACCTCAGTACTCAGTTATATATAAAAAAATATTTTTTGGTTGAAAGAGTATGTTTTTTATTATTCCCGTTTAGTTCCATTGTAATTTTATCTGAGAAAAAGTCCACAGAGATATGGAAAACTTATTAGTGAGTTATACGATATCTGACGGTCAACCCATGTAGGTATACTTAGTACATTTATTGTTTTTCCGAAGGGCTACTACCTTTTCCCGTCTCTTTTTCGGCATTGCGTATCAATAAATTTGGTTTATGCGGACTGTATACTAGCAAACCTAACTATAATATGATGCGGACCTTTTGTCAATGTATTCTATCATTATTATTTTTCTATCTATAAGCCGCAATACAGGGTCGACCTTTGCAAAGTCGACAAATTCCCCTTTTGCAAATGGGCCCTCGTCACGCGAACCCTCCCGGGTCGCGCCCGGTTACGGAATCCCTCAAAAATACTTATATGACAGCCTTTCTGACTGTTTTAAGTTGACTACAGATTTGTTTGGTGTTTGTGACATCATTCTTGTGATTTATTTTGTGACATGTGTATAGTTTTAATTGATTAAATTATACACATCACTCAATGTTAATTGATCTCCCATGTCGACCGTCATAAATCGTAAAAAATCTGGTAAAATTTATAAATATCGTAATCTTAGAAACAAAATTATTAATTTAATTATTTATTTAATTATATTAAAATTTAAAAATTACTCGCAATGTGGGTTGAGGGTTGCACATTACTAGTGTTCAATTTAATAGTATTAAAAAAAACAAGTGTCCTTGTAATTGTAGATGTATTTCTGCATTATCAAAGACATATCAAAATAATATAAACAGCAACAAAAAAGAAAAACAAAAGGTTTGATTATTTTAGTTTCCGATAAATCATAGAAGTTATCCTAAAATTTGGTTAATTTTCCCATTCTTTCAACATTAACCTGTTAGGTGGTGTATTTTTTAGGGTTCCGTAGCCGAATGGCAAAAAACGGAACCCTTATAGATTCGCCATGTCTGTCTGTCTGGTCTGTCCGTCCGTATGTCACAGCCATTTTATTCCGAAACTGTCAGGACTACAGAATTGAAACTTGGTAGGTAGATGTATTCTGTAAACCGCTTTCCGATTTTTATACAAAAATAAAAAATATAAAATTTTAAGGGGGGCATCCCATACATGGAACTGGAACAAAAAAATTTTTTTTTCTTCAAACTACACGTGTAGGGGTGTCTATGGATAGGTCTTTAAAAATGACATTGAGGTTTCTAAAATTTTTTTTTCTCAAAGTCAATCATTCAAAAGATAGGCGCATCTAAAGTGGTAAAATGTGTGTCCCCCCCCCCCTCTAACTTCTAAAGGAAGGGAGTGAAAAATCTAGAAAAAACATATTCTGTAGATCTCAATAAAAACTTTCAACGAAAATTGGTTTGAACGAGATACAGTCAGCAGTTGTTGAGATATAGCGACCGCAAGTATAACTTTGTTTTTCATACAAAAACTATGAAAAACAAAGTTATTTTTGTAGTTGTGAAAAATCATAGTTATAGAATACTCTACTGTGTTACGGAACCCTACGAGTGCGAGTCCAACTTGCACTTGGCCAGTTTTTTATTACAAGCTTTATCTCTACTTCACGGCGAAGTTGTCCGTCACAAATCATGCGATTGATTTTAGAGCGACTTCCAGGGGTTCGATTGAGCTGAAATGTTGCATACATGTGTAAATCGCGTGACAATGCAATATTTTGATGACATGGTGCTGATCTGATGATGGAACTGGAAGGTGGCCAAAGGAACTCCTAAACTAAACATGTTATACCTGTCGTGTTTGGGCTCGTTGGATTTGTCTTGACTTACTCTGGTCCTAGGTTAAAGCTTGTGTTTAAAAAGGTTTTTTATTAATATTACTTGTTTCAATTAGATTTATGGTTTTGTCGGCATTTTTAAAAGGATCGTCGCGGCATATCAAAGAATGCCACCAGCCGCGACCTTTGACGTGCGTGACATTTGACCCCTGCATTTGCGACCGCTTGGATTAGGGAAGGCAGCATATTTGTAGTCGTGCAGTGTTACCAAAAAAATCGTAACATACTACGATTAAAAAAATATATTAATAAATCTAAATACTAAACACCAATAATTGGTAGATTCGTATTTAAAACAAATCATAATCATTATACACACACATCGCAAGTTGTTTTGTTCCATCAGTTAAGATTTGTGCTATCCTAATAAGGAAAATATCTACTTATATAATTAGATATTTTATTAAATTAAGATACGAGGATAATGAGGAACATAAATTACAAAAATGTCAATATTAATCAAAGACGAGATTACGAGAATCACATGAACAAATGCATATACCTTGATATAAATCAAATATTTAACGTATAAATCAATGTTCTATATACATCATAACTCATAAGTATACAATCTTATATCATATCTGTAGTAGTAGGACTGCTAGTCCATCTGGGGCGGTACCGCCACTTTGCCAATATATTTCAGCCGTTAAATAGGAATGTTTTTCGGTTGTAATGGCAAGGTGTCCAGTGAAATTACAAGGCACGTGAGACTCAACAAGGCGCAGTGCAGTGACATGAAAAGTTCTGGACTTGTCGCCTGATGGTAAGCAATAACGTCTACCTAAGACGTTATCGCTTACCATATAGTTTACCATGTAGTTTACACACATATACACATACATACCATGTAGTTTTCAATACGTATACTAAAATATAGCATTGCTTTAGGTCATAGGTCGTCAGTCGACGTCTGTTTTACTGATAAGGTGAACACTGCTGGACAAAGTCAAATAGAATATAACGAGTATGTCATGTCATTGTATATCAGTAATGACAACTTACTACTTGTAATTACATAATTAAGATAGTTTAAAAACTAAAACAACCGACTTCAATGCCCCGCGAGTCAATTTCAGTAGCAAGTTTGAGACGTTTATCATCATATCTCTGGAGATACTTATCAAATCTCGATGAAAAGACAATGGAACCACCTCGAAAACGTACCCTACCGATCATAAAAAGAATCATTCGAATCGGTTCAGAATCGACGGAGTAATCGCGTAACATACACACAAAAAAAACATACAGACATATAAGCTGTTCTGAAGTTTCATTAAAATATATACATGTCTAAATCTTGAGACTATATTGTAAATATTGTATTCACCATATTTTTCCCCATAGTCATACCAAAAAGCTATGAAATACGACGTGCTCAGTGGTCACATTATCGTGTCACTACGCAGCGCATCGTGTGGCCCTGCACTAGGCCCTGCCTTTTTAGGGTTCCGAACCCAAAGGGTACCAACGAAACCCTATTACTGAGACTCCGCTGTCCACCTGTCTGTCTGTCTGTCTGTCTGTCCGTCTGTCTCTAGGCTGTATCTATGAACCGTGATAGTTATACGGTTGAAATTTTCACAGATAATGTATTTCTGTTGCCGCTATGACAACAAATACTAAAAACAGAACAAAGTTAAAAATGAAAGGGGGTCCCCATACAAAAAAGTGTTTTTTACTATAGCGCCCTCTATGAACGATTGTTTACCTTATTAATTACCTACCCTAACACCTTAGTGTTAACGTTCACTTAGTTGGTGTTAGAAGTTCGTTTGATATTCGTTAGATGGCGTTGTAGTAAATAAGCATGTTTAGTATAGACACGGTATTTATATATATCGATGTTAAAACTATGTACTTAATTTTTCCGGCAAATGTTGTTCAATCAGAACCCTACTTGTGGGAGTCCGACTCGCACTTGGCCAGTTTATTTATACTAGATACAGATGTACAACTGTCCTCGCAACGGTGCAAAGGTTATCGTCAATTGTTGTTTGGGAGTGTTCCGGTCCATATATCTGGAGATTGCCTTAAAAAGATAAAATGTATATGATATCACTCTCCCTTAAACGTTATCCAACAAAAATATAATTGAAAAAAAAATTTATTTCATCATTTTCTGTTCGAAAGACATCATCATAATTATCAGCCTATCTCTGTCCACTGCTGGACATAGGCCTCACCTATGGCACGCCATTGAGCTTTAGCTCTTTGTTCCTTACCGCTGCTTGTACTATTCAGTATTCTGTGCCGCTGCCAGCCAGCTTGCGTATATATCAAACGAAAGTAACATATAATATGCGAACTGTGCATAACTTTACTATTTGTAGATAAAGTATGTACTAAGTATGTAGTTATTTATTAAACAAAGTGAAAAGTACAGTGAAAGTTGGATGTAAGGGCAAGATTGTTTGTTACGTTCGCGTCCAGCTATCAGTTATTCTTATCGTATAACTAATATAGCTACTGCTACTAAATATAAACAATAACATTCGATACCAAGGTTTCAGTTGACCTCGGACACATTTGTTTCTCTGCCGGAACGTTTTTTTGCGCATTAGATTTTAAGATCCGGTCAAAAACCGAATCTTCTCGTAAAGTTGACATCCGATTTGGCTACAAACTGATTCCGCCGTACTGCAAAATGGTTGATCCGGATTTAGTGGAAATACTATTTCAATACAAGAGTTATTTTTTTTTTCAAGACTGACCTCTAGATGGCGCCATTTTCAATTTAATGTGACAGAACCAGCCTATTAAGAATATTATGTGTTAAACCAAGTTATATATCTGTGTTTCAAATTTCTTTCGAATTCATTCAGTAGTTTTAGCGTGAAGCAAACATCCATTTATTCTCACAAACTTTCGCTTGTATTTCATTTATTATTTTATATTATGCTTTGTCATTTAATTTATTATGTATGTCGATATAAATCTTTATATAGATGCAGTTAATGATAATTGTAAAAAGTGGGTATCTCTTTATTATGCTGTTTGGCAATATGCCAGAGTTTATTTCGATACACGCAACAAATATAAACTATTTAATTTCGTTCGTATTCAATTAATGTCTTTAGTTGCAATATTTCAGTAAACATCGTTAAACGAGAAATTAAATGAACAAGCGATATTGCAAAAAAATCTAAAAATGCAAAATGAAGAAACTTATTTCAAATGCTACGTGAACATTATACTCTCGGAACTCTCTGAATATTTCCGTTGAATTGGACACTTTTCGGCAAGGCAATGCAAGGTATGCTTGGAAAGTGAGGTATCTAAACTTAATTTATGTACTGCAACATTTGTAAATTGTACAACAATCAATGGTCCATTTGTGTTAAAAAATCATATTCAAAAGCATTGACCGATTGATATCTTCTATTGATGTAATTTGAAAAGTTTCTCTAGTGCGACAATACCACTCGGCTCTTTTAACAAGCCAACAATATTTTTTAGCTAGATTTTGTCGCTTTAGAAATTGAATATATTTTCGCAGTAGACGAGCATGGATCTACTGTCATTGCCAAATCCCTTGTAGTACATATTTGTGTATTTTATTTTAACAGTTCGCATGGCCCATTTGGTTATCTGGAAGAGTTTAGTCAAAATGCGATGACACAGTCGATTGTTATTTCTAGATTTAAGGTTAGTTTTGAGGTACCAAAACTAACTCGGTATTTTTACTCGCCAGTGAGTATAAATCAACGCGTGTAAGCACGAGCCTTCCTGCTATGACTTTTGCGATCAAGCAGAACACTGTATGCAAGTACGGAGTAATATATTCTATGCTACTACATAATGATATGAGCGCATCGTTACTTAACATCAGGTGGGGCACCTAACTTACCTTCTGGCCAAGCGCTTCCCTATCTACTATAAAAAAAACACAGGTACCTACGTTTAAAAAGCTATGTGCAAATTTGTATATTTCTAAGATCAGACAGTATTACCGTGTAGTACTTTTATTTATTCTTTGGTATTACGCTACATATGCCTAAGCTCACAGGTTTAACAGTGCTTTGTCTGTCAGTCACTATTATTGCAAGCTTGACGTCAGATCGAGACACACGGCCGGTTCCCACTGTGATACGACGTGGCACTATCTTGCCACTAAATCCCCACTTGATAGATTAAGCTTTCGTCTTACTGACACCAACAGTTGCCTTACTCGGATTCTCAAAGAGAAATTCATATCCTTCTTGTGCGGTGAACTTTTATATTTATGTATATCTACTAGTAGGTAGGCACTAGTTGGTATTCATTAAAAATGTGGTCGAGCACTTATAACATATTTATAAAATTGAACACCGTAAGCAGTTTTATTGTAGTGGTAGAACTTCTGTTAGTCCGCCTGGGGCGGTACCACCACTTTGTCTATTAATTTTCAGCCGTGAAATAGGATTTTTTTCGGTTGAAATAGCAAAGTGTCAAAAAATTACAGGGCATGTGAGACTCAACATCTTATGTCTCAAGGTAACAGGCGTAGTTCAGTGACATGCGAAATTCTGGCAGTCCAGAATTTTGCATGCCGCTGTATCTGTAATAGTTAGATCTCATCGCTTACTATCAGGCGAGCGTCGTGCTTGTCCTGTTACTGGTAACATAAAAAAGCAGGTAAAATAAATAATAATATATTTTTTTGTATCGGGGAAAAAAGAAAAGGTATCGGCACGGCTAGTCAGAAAAAAGCACCTTTTAACTAAGAATAGCTTCTTCCTTTCTTCCTCATATGAAAAGTTAGATCTAAATGAAAGTAGAAGACTGCTATAAGATGTGGCGTTGTCCAGCTCGTTGCGCAATGCCGTCTTTTAAGTAGTCTATAGAATCACTTCGATGACCTTCAGCGTACAAATGGAATAAGCTACCTCTCCTAGCGCAAGCATGCCAATGTGACCAGCCCACTGCCACTTCAGCGTGCTAACCCTTTGAGCTTGATGTCTTGATGTCTATAACTTTGGTTCTCTGACGGATGAACTGCTGTCCTATCTTTATTCTATGTTGCAGTGTAAGTATCAAGTTAATCGATTATGTTAGTTAAGATAAGAAGGCAAATACTTGTCATAATTAAGATATTTTATGCTTTTATTTTTTTATATGTGTAACTAACCCAAATACTATCATGGCGCTTTTGTACACAATGACAAGTATTTATTTTTATACGAGTATTAAGAATCCTAGCTATCTATCTATCATCATATTTGAACAGCCGAAAGATCTCAAAGATCCCGGTGATGTTAATTTTTTCGAGGGTATCGCCGTAAGGTCAATTTTTAACGGTTCCTGATAGAGTTTTAGTCACATAACACCATATAAATAAACCATTAAAAAAAAACACCATTTAAAACTTGTTAAAAATCTGTCAGATAAGAAACTGGCCCTAAGCTGGCTTTTTATCGGTTCCTGATACTTAGGATTATGAACTTATATTAGGAAAGGATAGTATTGGGATATGATTAGGGACTTATCTGACACATTTTTGACAATTGATGTATGGCGTCATCTGTCAGATAACTATCTGAAACTGTATCAGGAACCGGTGAAAATTGACCTTACGGCGATACCCTCGAAAAAGTTAACATCTCCGGGGGGCCTTAGGGCTAGTTACCGGTTCCTGATAATGCGTTAGATAGTTATCTGACAGATGACGCCATATAAAAGCTGTCAAAAATCTGTCAGCTTTTTTCATTTTAGCGCTATCAGGAACTGGTGAAACTGGGCTTCAATGTGATAAATTCCTTACACGGACGTCAGGTTAACCTCCATTGACCGTTCTCCCTGTCACGCGAGATGTCC
Source organism: Cabera pusaria (assembly GCA_954871355.1). Classification (NCBI taxonomy): domain Eukaryota; kingdom Metazoa; phylum Arthropoda; class Insecta; order Lepidoptera; family Geometridae; genus Cabera; species Cabera pusaria. The sequence goes on from OX940887.1 coordinate 23,066,499, forward strand.
AGATGACAGTGTTGTGACACTTAACCCATTCATGACTGATTTAAGCCTCGAAGCTTTTATTCAATTTGCAAGTAATTGACACGAGCAGAAAAGGAAGCAATGTCTATGTTGTCCGTTGAAATGACTTTGTGAAAAGACTGGAAACAATGTGTTTCGGTTAGATGTTTGCCAAATTCGGAAAAAACCTTTTTTAACACAACTTTTTGATTTCAAGATAACTAAACGTTGTTTATAAGATTACTTACCTTACCTTCGTTAACCAAAGATAAATGTTACAACTGGCTATTATATCATAACCGTTACAGTAGGTGTTACAAGTTACAGTTCAAAGTAGGTAATCGTTAATTTGTGTTATTCAGCAAGTAGGACTCACATTTTTTTTAAATATCTTATAGGCTAGCGGTTGACCACTATCTCTCCTGATGGTAAGTGATGATGCGGTCGAAGATGGTAAGCACGCTATATAACGGCTTATGTGTCTTGATTAGCAATAGCTATAATTAATTTAGTTTGTGAGTGCATTGAGAAATGCGTCGGTATATTAACAAGTGATTAGTCTTCACGGACCCATCACTTATTCTATAGTAATAGTAGTCCTAATACTAATATACAAACGGAAAGTTCTCGTCATATTTGACAAGTATTTAATCAAAGTATTTATATTATAATTGGCAATAAGAGTCCAACCTTCTGATACGTAACTCTAATAATAGGAAACAAATAATAGGAAAAATCAAATAAATACTTTGAGTTGAAAATAGTAACATAATATTTTACTGCCAAAAACGAACTAATCTATAAGAATACACACAAAATAATATCAACGATTTCCGAGTAATTAAAGTCTTTAAACAAAATTGTTAACGCATAAGCAAATACTTGTTTCAGATGTGCCTGTACATACAAGATAATGAATGGTATTTACTCGCACCTGCATTTCAACGCGTAGAAAATTTTATTTGTTTAATAAAAACAAAGTTCATAAATCCCAAAGTGCCAGGGCGTATAAATTTATTGGCGAGGTAAAAATCTGGAGACCCTCGAATTGGAGTTTGAAATTGAATGCCAGCGTACCTAATAAGCAGAGTGTTTGAGAAAGATCTGATTGATTGGACTGAATGTTCAAAAAACGACTCTTAGAAATAACGGTCCGTTTCTGGTACACGAGGCGTTTAAAAAAAAAAAAAAAACATGTTTAGTTCCCGGAGACTCAACAGAATGGTTTTAAAAATGAATACAAATATCTGACATTATAATTCTGACAATTCTCATGTTTACTTTTAATTATTTTTCGATTAAGGTCTATACCGCTTTCATTAAATAAATTTGTAATTTTCAACGACTCATAAAGCTGAAATAGCTAAAAAAAATAGACATAGACATCCAAGTAGGTTTGCATCAAAAGCCACCAAGCAAATGTGATGGAACTATTCAACTAACTAACTATTCAATAAAAAAGAACTCATTATAGTAAAAATTAATAGGTACTCTATTGTCAAACCTTAGTCAAGTAAGTAGGAAACAAATTGGGTTGCAAGAAGGCTAGTCTCATGAAACATTACATTGAAATTTGATGGCTGTGAAAAGCTTTTTAGCTAATTTAAGATTTGATTGGTGTGAATCAGATCAGAAACCGGGCAAAGGTAATACTCGTAAGTCTACCTACACATAAATAATTGTTATTCGTAGAAGTCCACTGATTTATTTCACGACAAATAGTTAAGATACTTAAAAGTGTATAAAGTAACAAATTTGTCAAAAATATTCGCAACGTTATAATAAAATACTATTCCGGCAGCAAGGATGAAGTGGAAGGAAGGTAAATTGTGTGTCAAAAATCGCGACATCACTGGGTCGGAACATTCACGGTTCCCGAGCCGATTTTATGGGTCAGCCCTTCGCGGTGACGTCATATAACTGAACCTGTAAATACCGGAGGGACTGAAAGCCTGTATTTCGGCAAGTTTTGCACTTAAGCTCTTTCGGTAGTTTGTTGTTAAGCTGTTAGATGATGATTATCCACGTAGATGTTGTTGTTGATTGCTTGATAATTTAATTCAATATGATTTAATCGTACCTAAGGAAAAAACTTTAGCACCTACTTAGGTTCATCATAAACATTTAAAGACGGTATTTTGCGGCATTAAGCAATTTAGTGCTAAGTACAATCACACTAAATAAAGTAAATGCGAAAACGTGTGACTTAGTTAAATTGTTACTCCTTCGCTTTCAAATGTGGCTGGATGGGTTTGGATGAAAAAAGCTGAAAAGTACTCAGAATCAATACATGGGGTAGCGATTATCCCAAAAAACCGCAGGCAGATGGTAATTTCTATTTTAATTGTAGGCCAATTAATTAAAATTGTCATTCAAATACCACGTAATTAACCGACCTTGTCACCATTTTACGTGACCGCAACAATTATATTTTATTTGTGTTTTAATTAATATTGCTCTTTTTTTCATATACAAGTATTATGTAAATTATTAGGTAGCTGGTATTTATCGGGGTACTATTCACGTTTTAAATACTTTCCAATTAACCTTTATTATACTTATATTATATTGAATCGATTTGCATAAATAATACGAGTACTAGCTGTGCTTCTCGGTTTTGCCTGCAGAAATATAATGTATGTATGTAGGTTACTATTTCACCATACCTGACAACTGTACAAAATTTCAGTCAACTTGATCGAATAGTCGTGAAGAGGTCACAAACAATCGAACAGACTGACTCTCCCATTTATAATATTGATGAAGAGTTGGTGATTAGTAGTGCAAAATGACATGTTTTCTTATGCTGCATTGAAAGCTTAGGCATAAAAGCCTATTTTTAAGCGTTTAAATCCTATTATTGTTCATTGAAAACTTAAGACAAAAGTATTTCGTGGGCAAAGAAATTTCCCAACCAAAACAATTATTTATCTTATAAACCAATCCGTCATGCGTATAATGAAATGTCTTTTTTACAGGATTTGTTTATTTTTTCAGAAGAACATTATCAACGTGAGTCAAAGAATGAAAAAAGAAATTGGATATTGGTAGATTGAGTAGATTCCATTCTATGATTTCGCTTCGCAATTTTACTCAGTGTTTTTACCTTTATATTTTAGATAATTGTATTACCATTTTTTTATATTACGATTTATAGATAGATAGATAGATTGAAACACTTTATTGAACACTTTATTAAAAGAAATAGAGTATTACTTAACAACTAATTATAATAGTGTAACAACAGGCGGTCTTATCGCTGAAAGCGATCTCTTCCAGACAACCTTTAGATGGAGAAATATGTAAATAAATACGGCGGTGTATAGTGTATAAGTAAATAAGACATAAGCTATTAAAGGCTTTTAAAGGATACTAAAAAACTTATAATTGGATTGTAACATAACGCTGTATATCAAATACTGCTTTTGAAATCATAACGTGATATGGCAGTCAAAAGACATTAAAAAATATTAAAAAATGTGCCGTAATGGTTATTAATACCTAAGTCAACCTTGAATTAGAATATCTTTCAGTTTTAAGACAAAGTTTCCATCATCGACACCAATATTATAAATGCGACAGTGAGTTTGTATATTTGTTACATCGTTTGTGTACTCTACCCATTAACATTCAAACGGCTGGACCGATATGAACAGAGAAGATGATACTTTTTATTTCGGGCTAAGCCACAGGAAGTAGCTAGTTTAAAATAAGACATCTAGATATTTCTGGCCTCTAAAAAACTTTGAGAAAATTGCAAGTGTCTAACTATTACGCCATCCCAAGGCGGCGTCGGGTTTCTGGTCAACAAGGTTCTCAGTGACAACGTTGTAGAAATCTCCAGTGTGTCGACCAGGGTAGCGTACCTCATAATTAAGTTAACCAAGAGGTAGAGCCTCAAGGTTATCCAGGTCTACGCACCGACCTCGACACACTTGGATGATGAGGTGGAGAGCATGTATGGAGATATCTCCAGAGCTTTACACACCACCTCCAAGGCTCACTACAACGTTGTCATGGGAGACTTTAACGCCAAAGAGGGAGTAGATACTTGCGGTGAATCGTCTATAGGACCACACGGATTTGAGAGTAGGAATCACAGGGGACAAATGCTAGTCAATTTCCTCGATAAAGAGGGGCATTTTTTTATGAACTCGTTCTTCAAGAAACAGCCCCAAAGGAAGTGGACGTGGCAAAGCCCCGACACTGTGACTAAAAACGAGATTGACTTCATCATTACGGACAAACGGCGCATATTCGAGGGCCCGGTGGCGTAATCGGGAGAACTTTCGGTTTTTATGCCGTGGTACCGAGTTCAAACCGCCGTGCACCAATTAATTTTTCTATTGAAAAATGTATGTGCGCTTCTCACAGTGGCCCTCCGGTGAACGAAACCATGTTAAGAAACCAACAACCCCCCCGTATGGTGGTAGGACACTATCTAGTGTCCGCCTGGCCAGCTACCACCCTGCAGTCAGCAAATCTGTCGCAAAACATCTAATGTGTTCCGGCAGCTATCCTTGAGAGCCAGTTCCCATTCTAGGCCTAGCGTGTTTACCATCTTCGACCGCATCATCCCTTACCAAGAGGTGAGATAGTGGTCAAATGCTAGCCTATAAGATATATAAAAAAAAATTCAGAGACGTCTCAGTGATCACTAGGTTTAATACCGGAAGTGATCAACAACTGGTACGAGGCTCTCTGGATATCGACTTTAAAGCCGAGAGATTCCAAATGATGAAGTCTACGCTCCGTCCAAACCTACTCCAAACCGTTGTTGGGTCCGAAAAATTCCAATTAAAATTGGAAAATCGATTCGCTGCCTTGGAAACCACAGATGACGTAGACCAGAAACTGAAAGAAGTGGTGGAAATCCTTAGGAATGAAGGGACGAAGTTTTGCGAGAGCAAGCGTACGGAAAAAAAGTCCAAACTTTCGGCAGAAACACTTCGGCTAATGGAAGAGAGACGCACAGACCCTTTGTCAGCTTTGTCAACTAACCTGGTGCGCAACAAATCCATGAAGAAGCTGGTACGAGCCGACCTCCGATCCTCTAACACGCTCTTGATTAAAGAATCAATTGAGCAGAATCGGGGCTCGAAAGTGTTCGTCCAGCCTCTGGGTAGAAGCCACCTTACAGAGCTGGCAAAGTCAACGGGGAACGTCGTCGCATCCAAGCCGGAGATTTTGTCAGAAGTTGAAGACTTCTACGGCAAGCTTTACGCATCGCATGCTTCAAGGCCCGAACCCGATACTGAGGATTCTAGAGCCACCTTAACCCGCCACTTCACAGAAGATCTGCCCGAAATTAGCCGAGACGAAATAGTGATGGCCCTTAAACAACTCAAAAATGGAAAAGCCCCAGGAGAAGACGGAAGCACAACAGAGCTTTTAAAAGCCGGAGGAGCTCCAGCAGTTCAACAGCTTCAGCAGCTCTTTAATTCCGTTCTTTTCACTGGGAGAACTCCACAGGCATCGATCAGAAGCATGGTGGTTCTGTTTTTCAAAAAAGGAGATAAAACCCTATTGAAAAACTACCGCCCGATTTCTCTTCTGAGCCATGTCTACAAGCTGTTTTCAAGGGTCATCACGAACCGTTTTGCGCAAAGACTCGACGAGTTTCAACCTCCGGGACAGGCCGGGTTTCGAAGCGGTTACGGCACCATAGACCACATCTACACGGTGCGGCAGATTGTACAGAAGACCGAAGAGTAAAATCGGCCCCTGTGCTTAGCATTTGTGGACTATGAGAAGGCCTTTGACTCAATCGAAACCTGGTCTGTTCTCGAGTCCTTGCAGCGTTGCCAAGTCGACTGGCAATATATCGAAGTGATGAGATGTCTATATAGTGCCGCAACGATGACTGTACAAGTACAGAACCAGCGAACTGAACATGTCCACCTGCGTCGAGGAGTGAGACAGAGGGACATCATAGCCCCGAAACTGTTCACTAACGCCTTAGAGGATATGTATAGAGGCTGGACTGGAAAGATTGTGGCATTAGAATCAACGGCAAGTACATCTCTCACTTACGATTCGCAGATGACATCGTCATTATGGCAGAGACGCTGCAGGACCTACAAAGGATGTTGAATGGCCTAGCTGATTCTTCTCGTCGCATCGGTCTCCGGATGAATTTGGATAAAACCAAAGGCATGTACAACGAGCACGTCGTTCCGGAACATAGGTTCCGGAACATAGGTGCCGTAGATGGAATCCCACTTGAAGTTGTCACTAAGTATGTTTACCTAGGGCACACGCTCCAGTTGGAGCGTAATAAGGTCCCGTTGGCAACCTTTGTTAACGAAACCCTAAAAACTAACTGAGATTACTGTCCACTCAATAAATACATTGGTGTGCTTAAAATAAACTAGAAAGATAAAATAAAATCCCTTGAGTTAAAATAAATTACCACAAGCACAATACCAATAACAGTACTACGTACCACAAGTCAAAGATGCTCTCATTTCTTCCCTACGTTCTAGGTCAATATTGAAGTGTGACAAATAATGTTCCCTATATCTATCTATAGGACTGCAAAGATGGGTCTGTATTTACATTCACTATCAGTTATTATGTTTGCTAGAAGCAAACAATACTTGTTAGATAACTGTTGTTCACACAAATATTGTTTTGTTGAAACTGAGAGCTACTGAAACTCTAGAGGCTTCTATATACATATGCCAATAGACGTGGGATTTGGCTTCGCAGAGGTTTCGTGTGCTGCGATTCCTTTGTGTGGAATCCCGTCCGCAGTATTATTTATTATTGTAACGGCTTTACGCACTGGACGAAAGCTTTACGGAATAGACTTGAATCAATTCATTCTTCACGGTGGAAACACATAATGTCTGGTCTTGAAGGAGAGATAAAGTACACACCGCAGCGTCCTGTGCGATCTAGGCGGCGATCAGATAGCGCAGTAGTATTTGTACCGACTGGTTCACATCAAACGCGATCAGAAAGCAATTGAAAAGTACTGAGATCGCGCCCGCAGATCACAGGACGCCACGGTATGGGCCGTACCTTAAGTTTGACGCGGATATCCCTGCACAAGTCTGGACAAGCCTATCTTTTGAATCTGATTTCATATTCCATAGGTACTACATAAATACTGTAGATACGCATTCGACTTGAACTTTGTTTACTGTTTAACTGAGGTTAAACCGGCATTTTGCATTTCACCACCACAAACTGAACGTGGTTTGAACTACCGATTTTGGGCGTTTAGCGCTCTTGGTCCCGTTTACACTGTTTGCAGCCACTGTCATTCGTATTTTGCGCGTTTGTTTCCATGTCCGTGCATGGCATAACAAGACCAAACGTCTTTTTATTTCGTTATTAAAATTTTAAATATTGTAATTCCTTGGGCTACATTTTAAAATTTAAAATTCACGATTCTGAACACAAAAATATATACCACCATGCACGGACACGGAAATGAATTTCGTAACATGAATTTGTCAGTTTGAATTGTCAAAAATATCCTAAATAATCTAATAGCTATATGACGATATTAACGTTCCATTCTGCGAAATAGCATAAAGTCTTGATTTAGGTAAACGCGATCAAATGGAGCCTGATGGGAGTAGGTGAAATCAAGTACGCGAAAACCAAGATCAACATAGATGTTTGAACACGTTTTAGTAGAACTTAGTTCAATAAATCTCGATTAGTAGCATAAATGGTGAAATCAACCCGTCTCTCTCGGTTAACTCTTGCTTTCAAACGAGATCCTAACAAACAAGCGAAGCTAAAAACCGAAGAAATGCACGTGTCAAACATATCTAACATGAAGGCAGTAAGTCATAACCATCATACCACCACGTCATAATGAAAGTGATACATAACCACGTATTGACGATTTCCATTTGAATTTGGTGCATCATACGTAATTATGATAATACCATAATTAGATCAAAGTAGTTAAAAATGTATTACAATACTTTTATCAGTAAATTTGTTTCAGAGCATGTTCCTTGAACTCCGTATCTAGATAATATGAATATAAAATATCGTTAAAAAAAACATAAAAACCGATTTCACATGCCACGCGAGTGATTTTTGACTAGCGTTCTGAAGTTTAACTGTGTACGTAAAAATCGCTAATAGATTTTGATGACACGGGAACACCCTACGCGTGTACTCTACAAGTAAAAGTTAGCGTTAGATTTTTTTATATCTTATCTTATATTATATAGGCTAGCGTTTGATCACTATCTCACCTGGTGGTAAGCGATGATGTGGTTAAAGATGTGGAACACGCAAGGCCTAGACTACTCTGACTCTCAATAGCTGTGTGCTGCCGGTACATGATTTTTTCACCAAGATTTTTTCCATGATGGTGGTAACCTACTCTTTGGTACGAAGTCAGTCGGGATATCGATGTAATATGCGGGTGCAGGTGTGGTCTAACCACCTCTGAACGAATGACCGTGCTAGGATTTGAACCGGCAACCTCTCGTTTAGAAATCAAGCCATTTACCCTTTACGCTAACGAGCTCTCAAAAGTTGGTGATGCATAGATGAATTTATAGGCGTTACTAAGTCGACTTGAGTACTTATTTTCTGAAGTTCGATAAAATATTACTAAGTATGTTCTTATTGCATTATGTATCTTCATAGATACATACATCTATCGTTATGTAGTTATTAATATCCGAAGAAAGATGTATCTCTTTTTAAGCACATAGCGCACATGTATATGTGTGGTACTATTCATTATTCTGTGACATTAGTAAATGTTCATGCATAACAACACAATATATTTATTCCAAAAGCAAGAAACAGGTTTGTACATTTTTAAGTATAAGTAAACCAGGTAGGTATGTTTTCATATGAACGTAAATTACGGTTGACTTGCGACTACTACGCGACCACAGCAGATAAAACAAAGATCAACAATATAGCAGTACTTACTGACGATGTGTATCATGAAGGATGCGAAGACCACCACCCAGCCCCAGCCTCCATCCGGCGGCGGAGCGACCGCCATTACCCTCACACTGCTTTCCGTCTCATCACCCTCTCCATTGTGAAGCCCATTCTTCCCATTCTTTGAACTCTTCGTTACTCCGTTAGACATATTCCTTCACACTTTTGGCACTACTATAAATCTAAATCTCTGAAGTACCTTCTGCTACTTTTAATATCACCTTTGTATTTCTACAGTATACTAAATATAATGCTTTATCCGTATATTGTCGTTAAGATATGTCATAGATTTCTTGATCACTTCCTTTGTGTATAGAGGCACTGTTTTTCTTACTTATTTCTATATATTTTTGGAAATGCAATGCGGAAGAAAATGTGGGGAGGACTTGAGAGGTTATCTTTGGTCGTAGACCATTCTCTTTGAACCTATCTGCGGTTTAAAACTTCTATGTTGAATATGAAAGATCTTCGGTATAGGAGAAGCATCTTCTGAGCAACCGAGGTTTCAGCTGAAACAAAGGAAGGAACAATTTTATTCAGTAAATAAGGCGTGGGCGTTAATCAATGGCTATTAATTTGCTGTCAAAAGTCTATTATAAGGTTAAATGCTCTAATTATAATACATTATTTTCTATTGTAGGACACCAATTAAAATGGATAAGCAATTTTGTAGAATAAAAAGAGAAATAGCGACTTGCATTCGGTGGTGTGATATTCTAAGGAAAATATCTTAATTAGAATTGATTTATCAAAAGAAAGAATTTATTTATAAGGTTAAAGGCAAAGAGCTATAATACTTTAGTAATTATAGCTCTGTGGTTAAAGGCTTTAAGGATTTTTTTTAAATTATATAGAGCGTGTATGTATGTAACGTAACAAACAAGTTTTCTTACTGGTACGGTACCACGCGAGGTAAGTCCCAAATATGCGTGGGCAATAGGTGTACACGGCGTGTGGAATATGAATTATAATGATCGATCGCTGATATCGCCAGATGTAGATTAGCCATTTGATATCGGCGGACAAGTGATTTGTTGATAACAAACCAATACAATTTTCGGAGTTATCTAGCTTAATATATAGATGTTGTGTAGGCTTTCGACATGTAGCATAGCAACTGGAAAACACGTGAATATACTGTGATGAGAACAAGGCTGTCTTGCGCAGTCCCGATAACAAAGGAAATTGACCTACATTTTGACTAAAGTACAGATCAACTCGCGTTATAAGGCTTAAGAGCGAACGCGGGGTGCACTTTTCCATACACATGTATTCCCCCGTTTTCTCCCTGGAAAATGCATCTAGAGCAAAATTTTGGTTAGTCAAAAAGAGCAAATGATAGGGGCATAGCTACAGCAGACCTTGATTTTTTGTGGAAACAAATTTTGCTCTAGAAGCATTTTTCAGGGAGGAGACTGGGGAATACGTTTGTATGGAAAAGTGCACCCCGCGTTCGCTCTCTACGATTGTTTCAGCTTCATAGAGAAACTTTCAGGATATTAAGTGCAGAGCGCTCACCATCGTTAATTTTGAGAGCATACAAGGTCACTTTTTTACATTTTTTTTTCTTCTTTGTTTTTTTCTTTAATTTGGTGTTATTTATATTTTAAACAGAAAAACAAATTTGTCGCGTTCCGCCTAGCATTATATCAAAATAGTGCGTGGCGACCGTTTCAAATCGTAGAAGTATAATAATAAATGTTTTGAGTATGTATTTGTACATCTAAATGTAATGTATGAATATCAATGTAGTTTTAGAAATGATAGACGTACCGATGTGCGTCATCGTTTTATGTTGGACATCCCAACTACCCGCACAAAACGTTTTGCTTCATTTTTTATCATACGGACTGCCACAGAAAAGATACTTGTCCTACGGATACTGCCAAGGAATCGAATTACTTGCCGGTATCTGTGTTTCCCAGTAACTAAAACTAGAGGCTCTTCAAATCGCAAGTGATATAATATCTTCTAAGTAAGCGTGCTACATCGTCGATCGCATCATCTCTTAAGATCAGGTGATATATGTGGTTATACTGTTATTTGTTAGCCTGTAACGTGACGTCGCCGACCGGCATCGCCGGAAGACCAGCGTTGGTCATTAAACGAACCACAGAAATATTAATTATATTACCTTATTATTCATATTTCTGTGAGACTAAAGGTACGGCTACACCGCGGCGTCCTGCGATCTGCGGGCACGATCTCAGTACTTTTCAATTGTTTTATGATCGCGTTTGGTGTGAACCAGTCGGTACAAATACTACTGCGCTATCTGATCGCTGCCTAGATCGCGCACGCAGGACGCTGCGGTGTGTCCGTACTTTAACAGTTATGCTGAGGTGGGGCCGATTAGTGACACTTTTATCAAAGATTTATGCACATAAATCTTAATGTTTTTGTACTATTATTTTGTACCTTTTTATAATAAGTGTTATTAATAAACTTTTTCACTTTAACTTTCACTTTCAGGTGAGATAAGGTGTTCAAACCACAGATCTATAGAATCACTTGGACGAACACCCATGCTAGCATTTGAAATAGCGACTTCTCGATTACAAGTCAAACCATTACGTACCATTATATCCTTTACGTCAGCGGGGCTCAATATTTACCCGACTACGGCGAAGCAAAAAGGAGGGTTATGTTTTTGACCGGTATTTGGGTATGTATGTATGTTTGTATGTATGTATGTTTGTATGTATGTTCATCTGTTCCCGCATATCTTCTAAACTACTTATTTTAACAAATAAGATGTCGTTGGACGCGTCTTATTTGTCTGCTTTATATAGGCATGGGAATTCACAACTAATTAAATGTGGCGCCCTCTAGGGGGCACGAAGTCCAGAACTAAAAAAAAAAATTCACCCCACCGCATCGTGTGGTATCGCTGAAAAGGGATTTTAAAATGAATATAGAGTTTGGTACATTATATTTTTGTCAAGCGTAGTGTTTGCAAAATATATCCCGTCGAAGTCAAGAAAATTAATTTTTACTCCACGCGGCGTCGCAAAGAAGCAATAGCACAGAATAATTGGCAATAGGGAGGGTTATGTGTTTGTTGATCGCTTTTTATATATTTAAGAATGTTGACATGTATGAATTTATGCAAAAACCCTAAAATACTTTAAAAATAAAAAATAAGTTCAAAAACTAAAACCCGACTACTGAAAAATCACGCTCTAAAAATAATGAAACAAGAAAATATTCTCATCTGAGATCGCTATGTACAAACTATTCAATATGTGTCGTGTATTATATAAACAACTTACTTGTCATAAATATTTTATTGTATTTCATACATATTCATAGTGGTAGATATATACCAGATATATACGAACTACGAAATTTCAAGCGTATGAGATTTTCTTATCTCGCGGACACCTAATTTCCCTGAATATTTAAGATACATAACATTGTAAATTGGATGAGATAGGCGAAAAATGCTACAAGAATTTTAGCATATTTGAGAGTAAAAAGAATCCTTTCTTCTCTTTTGGTGTGGTTGTCACAATTTTAAGCCGCCTAAAGGTTTTTGCCCCGATAAGGCCCAACGATTAATTGTCCTAAGAAAATAGAGGAAAGTTAACCTTTAATACATCATACAATAATAGCCGAATATCGGGCTCAGAGGCGTATCTTGTAAGAGGACTAGGTCAGCAGTGGACTGACACAGGCTTATTATGATGATGATGAAGAATACCCTCGATATTCACTTGAATACACTAGATTGAGACCCCGGTGGCGTAATCGGGAGAACGGTCGCCTTTGATGCCGTGGTACCGAGTTCAAACCGCCGTGCACCAATGAATTTTTCTATAGGAAAATTTATGTGCGCTTTTCACAGTGGCCCTCCGGTGAAGGAAAACATCGTTAAGAAACCAACAGCCCCCGCATGGTGGTAGGACACTATCTAGTGTCCGCCTGGCCAGCTACCACCCTTAAGTTAGAAAATCTGTCACCAAACATCTAATGTGTTCCGGCAGCCATCCTTGAGAGCCAGTTCCCATTCTAGGCCTAGCGTGCTTACCATCTTCGACCGCATCATCACTTACCAACAGGTGAGATAGTGGTCAACCGCTAGCATATAAAGTATAAAAAAAAAAAAGATTACATTAGTACTTAGCTTCTACTGATCAAATGAAACTGGTAGTGCTAGGAGCTAATAAGTTTGATTGCACAAAATATAGGTTAGCGATTAGACACACAGTTCAAATAGCAATTTGCAGTGCTAATACTGCTAATAACACATTACCATTTAGTTGCGGTGAGCTGCGTTTACTTTACTCATGGCTGTGGCCTAGTATGTTTCTATTTCCATTCATCGTTTTGCAATCAATCACAGATCAATTAATATTATATCGACGGCAGCTGCACATGTCAAGACTTCGCATTTTTATTATGAGTACATAGATATAGAACATATTAATAAGTAGGTAATGAATGTTAAGGGAACTATAGGTTTTGTGTTGTATCACCTATCACCTCAAAACCTACTATCTTTACCTACTACCTACTTATTATTATTATGCACATATACAAAACTAGAAGTGTCCCGAGGCTTCGCCCGCGTTAAAACCTTCTTTTATTTACTTAAAACTTTTCTTTTGTAAAAACGATTCTATCATTAAACACATCAAATAAGAATTAGGCAAATCGGTTCACCCGTTTTCATGTTATCGCGTGACTAAGGCAATTCAGGATTTATATTTATAAAACCCTAAAAACCTAAATATACAGACTTTGTTACCTACCCCATTTCGAAAAATCCTACAACACGTACTTTATCCCATCTTGTTTCGCCATACAAACTTTGAATCCCCCTTCCGTATCCGAGAGAAATTTTCAGAAAATCATTTCTGAGCGGATACCTACGTCATATTAACTATCTGCATTCTGAATTTCAGCGCAATCAGAAACAATATTGATTTTTAGACTTTGTTACCCCAGTTTATCCTCCCAGGGTGGCAGTTTGAAAAAGTCTGAAACTCGTATTTACTTATTTATTTACAGAAGTACTTGTGTAAAATGTCGAATAAAACGACTATCCAAACTTTGAACCCCCGCTTCATCCCCTTAAAGAGTGTAATATGAAAAATTCTTTCTTAGCGGATACCTAAGTCAAAATAACTATCTGCATGCCAAATTTCAGCGCAATCCGAAACAATATTGATTTCAGACTTTGTTACCCCACTGCACCCTTTTAGGGGTGGAATTTCGAAAAAGCCTGAAACACATATTTACTAACTTAAGTACTTGTGTTAAATTTCGAATATAAAAGACTATCTAATATTGTTTTTCCATTCAAACTTTGAACCCCCGTTTCATCCCCTTCAGGGGTGAATTTCGGAAAATCCTTTCTAAGAAGTAACTAACGTCGTAATAACTATCTGTATGCCAAATTTCAGCGCATTCTGAAACAATATTGATTTTCACACTTTGTTACCCCATTTCACCCTCTTAGGGGTAGAATATCAAAAAGACATGAAACACGTTTTTACTTATTTTTTTACTGAAGCACTTATGTGAAGTTTCGGATAGAAAAAACTATCTAATCTTGTTTTCCATATAAACTTTGAACCCCCGTTTCATCCCCTTCAGGGGTGAATTTTGCAAAATCCTTTCTCAGAGGTAACTAACGTCGTAATAACTATCTGCATGCCAAATTTCAGCGCAATCCGAAACAATATTAATTTTTACACTTTGTTACCCCATTTCACCCTCTTAGGGGTGGAATTTCAAAAAACATGAAACACGTATTTACTTATTTTTTTACTGAAGCACTTATGTGAAGTTTCGGATAGAAAAGACTATCCAATCTTGTTTTTCTATACAAACTTTGAACCCCCGTTTCATCCCCTTCAGGGGTGAATTTTGCAAAATCCTTTCTCAGAGGGAACTAACGTCGTAATAACTGGCTGCATGCCAAATTTCAGCGCAATCCAAAACCATATTGTTTTTCACACTATGTTACCCCATTGCACCTCTTACGGGGGGGAATATCAAAAAAACCTGAAACACGTATTTACTTATTTTTTTACTGAAGCACTTGTGTGAAGTTTCGAATAGAAAAGACTATCTAATGTTGTTTTATCCATAGAAACTTTGAACCCTCGTTTCATCCCTTTAAGGGGTGAATTTTAGAAAATCCTTTCTTAGCTGATACTAACGTCATAATAACCACCTGTATGCCAAATTTCAATGCAATCCAAAACAATATTGATTTTCAGACTTTGTTACCCCATTTCACCCTCTTAGGGGTGGAATTTCGAAAAAACCTAAAACACGCGTTTACTTATTTATGTCCTGAAGCACTTGTGTGAAGTTTCGAATAGAAAAGACTATCTAATAATGTTTCTCCGTAGAAACTTTGAACCCCCGTTTCATCCCCTTCAGGGGTGAAATTTGAAAAATCCTTTTTTAAAGGTAACTAACGTTGTAATTATTATCTGCATGCCAAGTTTTAGCGCAATCCGAAAAAATATTGATTTTCACACTTTGTTACCCCATTTCACCCTCTTATTGGTGTAATTTCAAAAAACCTGAAACACGTGTTTACTTATTTTTGTACTGAAGCACTTGTGTGAAGTTTCGGATAGAAAAGACTATCTAATCTTGTTTCTCCATACAAACTTTGAACCCCCATTTCATCCTCTTAAGGGGTGAATTTTGAAAAATCCTTTCTTAGTACACCCTTACGTACTAAGACAAATATACCCTACAAATTTCAAGTCTCTACGACCAGCGGTTTAGGCTGTGCGTTGTCTGTCAGTGAGTCAGTATGTCAGGACAAAAATTCTTATAGAATTAGATTACAAATGTCGTGATAAAATGGCTTATTAACTTTTCGTGATTAGGTATACTCGTACATTGATTTGCATACCTAAGTGGAATAAACCAGGTATTTCACTACTCGTCCAAATGGCATGGTACATGCACCGTTTTAGCAATGTTCAAGTAGGTCACGGTAAGTAAGACTTCGATCAGAACATTTCGATAAGTTCTTATTTCTTATCTACTCCAACTCCAACGAGATTATTTGACCTAAATAATAGAATACAAGATTGGCTAATTCAGATGTAGCCGATGTTAATTACAATACTTACTAAGGAGCCTATGGGTTCATGACTTAATGTGTAATATTTTATGAAATAAATAGGTCTTTTTTTTTACTTTTTTAGGGTTCCATACCTCAAAAGGTAAAAAAGGAACCCTTATATGATCACTTTCTTGTCCGTCTGTCCGTCTGTCTGTCTGTCCGTGTGTCACCACCGATTTTCTCTGCAACGGGTAGACCTAGCAAGATGAAACTTATACCAGATACTGAGGTTTGTAGTCTCTGTTAGGTTTATAAAAATCAAGGTCCTGAATCAACACGATAAAAAGATACGGGCAAATTTAGATTTTTGCGAATACTTGTAAGTACCAAAATTTACCTTAATTTTCAACTTTTTTATTTTTCGGAATTTTACCTTTACCTTGCTTTGAACCAAAATTGACAAGTCTAGGTCAACCGGAAGTACCCTATAGGTTTTGGGTCGAAAACCTATAGGGTACATCCCGGTGACCTAGAATCATGAAATTTGGCAAGAAGCAAGGTCCCCATACATACATAGTTAACGCTAATTAAGATAGGCCTCTGACTTTTATGAGCGCTCATACCATTTAGAGGTCTAGCTTAATTGGTACTACCAACGTTGGTACGGAAGCCTCGGTGGGTGAGTCCAACTCGACTTGGCTGGTTTTTTTTGCATTAATACGGTCTACGTCTAACAGCGGCTGCTGTCAGCCCAACAGAAAATCGAACCTTACATATTCGCAAGCAGTTATCTATTGCAATTGACGCATTGACGTCACGGCGGCATCCGTGACCGTATCTGAAAAGATAAAAGGTCGGTAGGCGCGGTCGAACTATGATACAAAAATTACATCAGAACATATAAATTCCGTGATAAGTAACATAGACACGTTATTTGTTAATATTAATAAGTAGTCGACATTCGTGTAAATATCGTGGTGTTATCGTGGACATGTATTGTGGGTGCTTGTAATTTTTTATACTATTTTTTTGATGTTTACTGTGTTTTCTATTTTTTTTCAGCTACAAACTTAAGATTGATTTTAATGCTTGCTACGTAAAATATGTTGCAATAAATTATTTTAAACGAATATTATTCTCTTTTGATTTTCACAAGACAAAGACGAGTTTGAAGGTAAATGGTTCACACTCTGAAAAACATCATCGCAGTCGCTTTTTTGTCTGTTTTTTTAATAATAGTCTGTAATAAATAAGTATAATTATTATAATTTGTACCTCACCTCTACCGTAGAATTATTATCTGTTCTGTGCCTCTACTACAATAAGTTGCATAGAACACGTACTTCTACTAAATTAAGCATTTAATGTGTAATTTTTATCTTAACTTAAGAGCAACTTTATTACAATCCTATGATAACTTTATATCAAACTATCTGACAAGGATGTAAGAAAGTTATTAATGATGAATGACTGTTGTTCAGATAACAAATGTATGTAATCTATTTTGGGATTTGGGCGACAGCTGGCTTCCATTACAATTAGAGATAAGATAAAAGAGAAAAAAAGTATTACTTATTTATTCCTTTTGTTATTAAAAACATTAAAATATGAACGAGAACGTGGCAGAAAATAGACCTCAGGCTGGATTTCTTATTTTTCTGACGTCAGCCGCATTCTGTCAGTGCCTGCCTATAGCAAGAAAATAATTCATTTCAGCCGTTGACTATTTCAGCGTCACATTGCAGTCTTGATTAATTGTATATTACGATACGTGTGACTTAAGTAGTCAGTTATACTGAATATATATTATAATATACACGGCGTGAAGTTAGCATCCAAGCACAGAAAGGGAGCTAAGCTAAGGGTTTAGGTCACACTGTGCTATAATATAAAGTAAACACAGCCATCTTTTAATGTAATGAAAATTATTAAGCGTCGAGACCATCGCGTCATCCGTGTCAGAACGCGAGCACGTTAGCGTAGCAATACATCCAGCGTAATTGCTGTGATGGAGTGTGAACCAATAGACTCATGCCACGACTTAGTAAAATTGTAGTGTCGTAAGCGTTGTGAACGCACAAAACAAAATAATTGTTTTTTCATAATACGCAAATAGAAATATCTACTGTCAATAATTACACCACAACTTGTAATGTAAACTTGAAATAGCCTATGACCGCTTTAGAATTCTGAACACTCCATAATACATATCATATATATCATACATATCAACACCAATATTATAATTAATGCGAAAGTTAATTTGTATAATTGTTTGTTTGGGACTTCATTACTGTCAAACTGGACCTGAATTTTGCACAGAGATAGTAATAAGAATTAGGCTATAGGATACTTTATATCGCGGGTGAAGCCACAGAGCACAGCTAGTTCTCTATTCCAAACATCTTTCCAACCAAACATTAATTGGCTGACACCGATCATCCGGAAAGCTACGATACTGGCCAAGTGCTTGTCTGTCACCAATAATTTTTATGCGAGCGTCAATTTATTTGTTTGTATTTTATAAGTTCTGCTATAGCATAATCAATGAATGAATTCATTATTTTAATTTTCGTAATAAATTCAGTAGATAAGTATATTTTTGTAACTTTAAAAAATATTCTTTGTTTTTCCATCATTAAAAAAAATACTTCTCATTATAATATTTTATACCAATTTTTGTGTAAGCATTAATATAACACTCAATATAATTATTATAAGTAATTTATAAGTTTAAGCATTATTCTTCTAAATTTAAGTGGTCCTTGTGTCATAAACAGAATGGATGAGTAGGTGTTGCTCATACATAATACACAACACGACAGGATTATCCTGTATATATCTAATCTAGTGTTTACTGAAACTAACCGAATTTTACTGTACCTAATTCTGACTGAATAGAACAGAACAACAAAGTTAGGAACATAATAACGAGCTGCATATTTTCATACCTACCTCTTTGTTTTTAGAAACCTCTTTGTTAAATAAAGTATGTCATCTGCTGTAAACTAATTATTAAATGAGACGCCAAATGCGATTATTCATAAGTGATAATTAGTTTACTATGAATGCGAGTTTACTATTTTAACGTAAATTAAACGAAAAATCAACTGTCAATTACACCTTGGGTTGTAAGAAAGCTAATTAAAAAATATACTTGATAACCTCCTTCGTTTTTTTTTCGTCGGTTAAAAATAAATTAGATTAAAATTTGAACTTGGACAGATTATAATTTTTAAGATAGCCTTTCTATAAAAGCATTGATCTCTCTACTTGTGCAATGAAACTAATTTATTAACCAACTTCAAAAAAGGAGTTTCTCAATTTGGCTGTGTAAAATTTTTTTTAGTGTTCCGTAGCCAAACGGGTAAAACGGGACTCTATTACTAAGACTCCGCTGTCCGTCTGTCTTTCTATCTGTCACCAGGCTGTGTCTCATGAACCGTAATAGTAAGACCGCTGAAATTTTCACAGATGATGTATTTCTGTTGGCTCTATAACAACAAATACAACAGAATAAAGTTAAAAATTATAGGGAATTGAAGAAACGTGTTTTTTTCGGCATTTCAATATAACGCCATCCATGAACGCTTAGGTAAACGTCCATAGATGGCGTTATATTGAAATGCCGATCCCTAACACCTTTATGTTAACTTTCAATAAGAAAGCGTAGACGTTAGATGGCGTTATAATAAATAAGCACGCGGCTTACAACTCTGTTTTGATAAAATGCTTATTAATTATTATTTTTTGCTACCAAAATATGATATTGGTATTATTGCTCGATTTATAAAATACTGTAGTGTGGTACGGAACCCTACGAGTGCGAGTCCGACTTGCACTTGGCCAGTTATTTTGTTTGTAGCTTTAGATTCGTCATTTATTAACTGATTTAGAAAATTGTTTCTTTGTTTGAGTATACTTATATATATATATATATATATATATATATATATATATATATATATATATATATATACTTTCTGTTTGAAACCATTGTAGTTTCATCGATGAGTATCTCCAGATACACATGGAGATTAACACCTTATACTTGGTACTGAAAATAACTACCTCGGCATTTGAAGGTGGTTTTTTCCGTTCTGTAAACGATCTTACATTATGACTAAATATGTTGTAGTGCCCCATGGCTTTACTCGTGTCAAAAAAATCCTGTCCTATTTTACCATAGGTACTGGATATAGAATATCGTTGGCGAATCTGCCAATAAAAATTTGCCAAAACGATCGAGACTTCCATAACATGTATTACACAGATAGATGTTACATAAGGATAGAATGTGTGTAAAGTAAGGTACATAGGTATTCTTTGGTAACATCTGTTTTAGTTGCAGAAAACACATGTTATATTAATAGGTATTTATATTGTTTTACACTCTTGTTTGCAACACGTGTCGCATGTCTATTCTATGTATAAGTGTTCTATGTACCTATGTCTATATTGGCAGTAGTGGTGTAGGGAAAAGTTATAGTTAGCCTGCGTGGTATACATTGTCGTGTTGTTTATATTCTTGGTCATTAACTATGTGCTTCTGGTGTCATTGTTCTGTGATTATTGTCGCAGAGTGTGTTACTCAATCTGTGCTATAATGCGAAGTATACTGCAGCGTTATCACAAATTATGTACCATATTTATGATGAAGATAATACATTATAATGTTGATGCTACTATTTTATGACAATAATAAACTATGAAATGCTGATGTTCTAATGCTGTAAATAAGTTGTTGAGTCTTTTTTATGTCATACTGACAGGCACTTCACCACTATCCCACTTGAATGTCAAAGAAAGCGTATTTACGTGCGTATTTACTTGACTTGACACTATAAAATTTAAGTTCGTTTAAATAACTTTAAGAACCGACTTTAAATGCCGCGCTAGCAGTACTAAGTTTTGAGGTGTTTATCTCCATATCTCTGGAGATACGCATCAGATCTCGATGAAATTTATATGGGACCACCTGGAAAGTAATACCACAGTTTTAAAATTATGGATTGTAAAATTGTGGTAATATCCTTCCAAACAAATCAATAATTTTCCAAATGGGTCCAGGGCGTCACTGAGTAATCGGTGAACAAGTGTAAAAAAAAATAATATAATAATAGAAAAATATAAAAAAAGCATAAAAGAATAAAAAAATTGAGAACCTCCTCGTTTTCTCAAAGTCAGTAAAAACATTCATTAACGTAAATAATTAAAGATCGTTTTAAAAAACTAAAAGAACCGACTTCAAATGCCGCGCTAGTCTCTTTCAGTGCCAAGTTTAAGGTGTTCATCTCCATATCTCTGTAGATACCCATCAGGTCTCAATGAAATTTAAATGGAACACCTGGAAAAAATACTATTTTAAACAAAAGAGAGAATTTTCCAAATTCGCCCAGGCATCTTTGAGTAATCGAGGAACATACATATAAAGTAATACATATTGTAAAGAGGAAAGACTTGATATTTTGTTCTTTTCGATTTAACTCAAAGCTACTGCACCGATTTTAAAAATTATTTTACTAATGCAAAGCCGCATTATCAGCAATTAACAGAAGTTATATTATATCCCCGTATTATTCCGGGAACGGGAACTACGCGGGAGAATCCGCGCGGCGCTGCTAATAAAAAAAATCTACGAATTGATAACCTCTTCCTTTATTTTGAAGTCAATATAATCTTTAAAAATTAGTTAAGAAGTACTCGTACGTACGTAGATACATTAACTATTATGTACTTTCGATAAAGAAGTAAAACGCAGCATTTGCTAATGACACAAACCAATAAATAAAACATCTACTTGCCAGTTATGAATGAATGTGACATTCATTAAAACTGTATTTCAGGCCAAGTTACTCGTATTTTTATCAGCGTTCAATTACGCTGTCGCTCATATAAATTGCTTTCAAATGACCAGCGTTATTATTGTTTATTTAAAAACAGCATCATTAATTTATTGCCCGCCTAAAGCCGAGTTTCCACCAGAGTTCTGCAGAATAGCTTAGGGAAGCGAGGGAAAAATAAATCTACCACTAGTATAACTTTATTTGAGCGAGATTAGGAAAATCACCTATGTCACCTTTTTCTTCGCTTACCGTTTCGCTTCTTCGCACATCTTTGGTAGAAACGCAGTTTATTGCTCTAACAAAATATGTAGAGTAATAAATGTCGGTAACGTCAAACGCTATACAAGGTGGATTGAGACGGGTAAAGGTAGGTAGTAGATACCTTTACCGTTTTAGTTACAGTAAAACGTTAGCGACTTTTTTTAATAAATGTATCTTATAGGCTATCGTTTGACCACTATCTATATATATATAGCCTGGTGGAAAGCGATGATCTGATCAAAGATGGTAGACCTAGAATACTCTGACTCTCAAGATCTGTGTGCTGTCGGAATACCGCGGCACCGTAAGGTTATTTTTCTTTGATGGCGGTAAGCTACTTTTTGGTAGCAAGTCAGTTGGAACATCGATAAAATATGGTCCTATCGTCTGTGGACGACACCCATGCTAGGATATGAACCAGTGACCTCTCGCTTATGAGACCTATGTCCAGCAGTGGACAAACATAGGCTGATGATGATGATGACCTCTCGCTTAGAAGTCAAACTATCTCACCTTTACAACAACGGGGCTTTCTTCACGTCAGACTTAGCTGCACCACTTACTTACTTGTACTATTCATTATTCTGTGGCTGCACTAATAAAATATCTAAAAATATGCTCAACATGTAAAAACATGCGCAATTTACACAAAATATCTGCGAAATGCTAATCGATCCTTATTCTAATTAGGATCAAAACACTATGCGACCTACGGACCCACTATATCATAAATCTTTAAAAATACAATATGTTTATTTGTCCTTCTTCTCATCATCACAGAATAATGAATAGTACAATCATCATTACCACTTTTATCACTGTTAATTATGTAAATACAGGTATAGGTACAGCGACAAGCGATGGACTATAGAAGTGACGAGATGGAAAGGACCGAGCGGAAAAAGACTAAAAGGACGACTTATAAAACAATGGAGTGACGATATTATAGCAACATAAGGGAAAGAGTGGCTTGAACGAGCTAAAGAGAGAAAAAGCTGGATTAAGCTGGAGGTGGCCTATACCCAAATAAATATCATATATATAAATATCCTATCCAAGAAAATATATAATGTAAATAAAACATACAACTTTATGCTAAAATGAAAAACTGTACAAGTGCAAAATTTATAAGTTTTAATTCATGCATAAATGTAATGTAAGACTTAAGAGATATAAAATAAAAGGCTTTATTATTCTTATTATTATAACTAGGTAAATGAATGAATGTGAATACTTCGTAAATTAGCTGCCTAGCTAGATTACGAAATTTGCTACCTATTAGGCTCTTACCAAGGAAATAAACAAGATTTCCTACGGAAAATTTCATTAAAGGCGATACGTACAATGCTCCTTTGTCTCTTATATACAGTAAACAAACATGTGTGCATGCAATTACTAAATTCTAATTACGTAGCTCAGTTTATACACGATTAGGAATGGGTACAAAGAGCGCAATAGGTTATTAGAGCTACCCTTGTCTTATTCCACTTATTTCCATTATGTGTCACTGGGTTAAGCTACCATAAGCCGTAGTAATGTCGTAATGTCATGACCGAAGAAATATAATAATTCTGCCTTTGATTAGACAAGTAAATAATCAAAGAATTCTGCTAAAGTCGTATTTTAACTAAAGACAATAATTATGTCATGGAAGAACAGTATTTTATTTTGTTCAGTTTTTCTAGCGCAATAAATAATAGTTACATAGGTAATAGTTATCCATATACCTATTTTTTACTAAATTTTATTTTTACTAGATACCTATTTAGTAAAAATAAAACATGTATTTATAACCTTTAACCGACGGTATCTATAACCTTAAAAGCGGTTAGATTAAGTACTGTATGTAGTTAAGTCGGAACCAAAAGAAACAGTGCTAATGTGCAAAAAAACTTTGGAGTTTCAAATCACGATAACAGCCATTCGAATCATATTGCTGTTCATGTTCACTACAGATGTATGCACCACAATATGTTTAGTTCTTGTTGTTCTGTTTGACGAAACATGCTAAATCATTTTGCTTGTACTCGTATATAAGTAGTAGGTGTTAGTGCAATATGTATGCACTTCAATTAAATCATCATTTCATGCCTAAACGTAAACACGTATGTCACTATAGTGCCAATGACCGTGATAGGAGCCATTATGAGTTTTTGTTTCAAGGTCAGACTCGATGTTCATGAAAATGCATGTCAAAACACTCGCGCCAAGAAAAGCGCAGCGTGTGGGTTTGTCTATAGGTAAGTACGTACTATATTTCCGACTTCTGATTCACTTTTCACGGGCTACATCTGTTTCACGCATGACTTGCCCGATTAAAACATAGGCAATGTAACATTCGGACCTAAACAAATTATTTCAGCTCGAGTTAAAATTAAATGTACGGACGCAAAGTTAATAAATTACACATTAACACGTGGGTATAAATTACCTTAGTTACAAATATACACTGCTGATTCAATCCAAGAGCTCCTGACAGTTATACGTTTAAACTTTAATTCAAGACACGTTATTATTCTTGATATTTTTATCGAATGATGTTGAAAAATCGCGTCGTGTGTGGCGTCTGGTCGCACCAGCTCTCGCCCTCTGACTGACATATAAATAGCGATAACCGAGGAAACGCGAGCCAGATAAATGATTCGATACATTTCTTCTGAAAACATAATAAAGACCCTTCATTGTTCGGGTCGAGATAAAGAGCGTGAGTATTCGAAAAACTTGAATCTTTAGCTCTTTCTTAAGTACAATGGCACACGCTTGGGCTGAAGGGCTGTGAGGAGTAAAACATTGAGGTGCCAGCTTAGGAATAACATCAACGCAAATTTTCTCGCGGGTCTCATCAAATTTATGCGAAAGTTCATCGCACAGCTCCCAAATAATTAAGTCAAATGAATCCCAAAGGATATGTCTCTGGTTACACATTGTGTAATACAATAACACTGCAAGCTAAATAAAGGTTTTTTAAAACTTATTCAGCTTGGATCTCGTCTGATCCGGGACTGGGCCGATAAGTAGACGAGCAGATTGAGATGGAGCTATAGAGTAGACTAGGTAATTTAGCTGCCCGTAATTAACGCTAGCTTTGCAAATAGGTAAGCATATAACAATGTACAGACTACAAATTCCGCTAAAGTTTATTTGTGCTTACAATTCAGATTCAGGTCACCGCTTTTTGACCGTTGGACCACTATCTCACCTGTTGGTAAGTGATGATGCCGTCGAGGATGGTAACACGCTAGGCTTAGAATGGGAACTGGCTCCCAAGGAGCTGCCGGAACACATTAAACGTTTGACAACAGATTTTCCAACTAAAGGGTGATAGCTGGCCAGGCGGACACTAGATGGTGTCCTACCACATAGACACCATATACTAAAATTTACACGAAGAATTAAAAATAACAACAACGAAATAAACTTAATACTGATAAGCTAAATAATACATTAGTTGAGCTTCATCGGAGTACGGTGAAGCTATAAGACATTGAAATACGCCTATATTATCAGGTAAGTTAAGCTCCGGGCACATTGCATCAGTACGCGATACACGTCCTCTGACTTATAAAGAGCTTCATCTCTCTGTTCTATTTGACGTTTGCTATCGTCGCAAAGGTTGGTTTATCTATATAAATACTACCTCTCTTGTATACTTAATATTTGGTCTAGTTACTATTAGTGAAGGGACGTGACAACTTTCATTGCATACGAGTAATGTTCTTACGTTTTCTGAGCAGTAATAGTTTTAGAATATTTTTTATTAGGTAGGTTTTTGGTATTAGGTAATGGTACTAATATTTTGTTATTGGTTTGAAGTAGCTGCTGATATCGCTGACTATTCTTTAACATATGTCAATGTTAAATCAATTCAGATAGTGTTCTACATACATAAACCCGAGTTGACAGGTATCAATAGTAGCCAGATAGAGTTATTTATACTGATAGTACTTCTGTTGTGTTACTAGGTCAGGTTAAGTGCATGATAAAGTTTTGAGTGAACCATAGATTGATTGGCACAATCTGGAATCTTTGAGATTTTTATGAATTTTAGTTAGGTAGTTAAATTTTAAATTTTCTGTTTCATCGTAGCCTTCAAACAGACGGAAAACAACTTTCATAGGTCTAATCAATTTGAAAATATTATACTTTAATTATATGAGTTTAACTAAATAACTTTTCTTTTTTTAACCCATGACGCAAATAGAAGGGGTGTCAAAAGTTTGACGAGTGTATCTGTGGCATCGTTGCACCCAAACGGATGAACAGGTTTTGATTTCGTTTTTTTTGTTTGATAGGTGTTTTAATCGAAAGTGTTCTTAGCGTCGTAATATTTTTTCATGAAAATCCATTCATTTGTTTTATATAAGTTTTTTTTTCTAGTTGATGACGGTATGAGACCAACATTCATAGATTTAACCAAAAACCTTTTTATATCGATGGGTACTAATCAATTCGAAATTTGGTATCCTCTTACTTCAATGATATTTTATTAACATGGATCTGATACTGATTGATCTGATACTGAGATACTCCTGGAATCTGCAGAATACTTTACTCTTTACAAATTTACAGCAGATATGTCGTATTTGGGCTCATTGGAATTGTGTCAATGAACAGTTAGGGGTTGACACATAGATCAGCCACGGGTGGTCTCAAATTTTGAATTTAAGTAAGTATTATACTTTACTTTAAAATAATGTTGACGCCTTATTTATGACTATCGTGAGTATGTATGTATATTCCACTCTAGTGTAAATAGTGTCATTGCCCTGGTAAACTTATTTTGAAAATACGAGAGATTTTTATCATGCAATAATTCTATGTTCTCTTCTAACCTAACATCATAAAGTACTAAATTCTATTATTACTCAGCCGTACTTACAGTCTTCATGTAAACAAAATATATAACAACAAATCTTCTTAACTTATGTCGCGTGAGCTTCTTTACTACTGTTGCTATGAGACTAATAGGATTTCTATTTGTATCGTAGTCGATGCTTTTGTTAGTAACATCGTAATCTTTATCTGTATCATTCATTGGGTTCGTGATTCGCGAAGACATTTTGACTACCTCAGTAGTACAAAGCAAATGAGTATCGTGATTCAGTTTGCAAACATTTTATTAGATAATTCTAGTTTTCCCTCCCTCTCTCTCATAGTATTAGGTGGTTCTTTGTTTGGAAGTTATTTCTATAATTTTTTGTATAAGCTATTACTATTCCTATCCATGTCTAGAATTATGGATAAATGTACTAAAGTTTGTATGTTTAGTTAAGATGTTTGTGTGTCACTATATAGCAAAAAACTGCTGAACGGATTTAGACGAATTTTGGCCTACAGATAGTTCATAAAATCAGGTAAGATAGTGGGTGGTCAAGTGCTAACCTATTTGCTTTCCTATTTGTATATTGTAAATCTAAAGTATGTCAATTTAAGCCTGACCACCTAGATTTCGTATTCAGCATTATAAGTTATGGCGTAGCGAGTAGATTTATTCATATTTCTGAAAACTGGCAAGCGCGATTCTGACACGCGCACTGTGGGTCCGTCGCTTTCGTATACATCGCATATATGTAGTCGTATATCCAGACTAATATTATAAAGAGAAAACTTTTTTACACGAAAACGATTGGATGACAGCTGAATGGTTAATTACTTTTGTTTTTTTTTCTAATTCAAAGCGTTAAAATTCTGCTTTTGCTATGTTTACTTGATAATTGGTTATGATTTATGAATTTGACGTGTATATGTGCGGGGGAGGGGAGGGGAGGACAGGGGAATCGAGGAGAGGGGAGGGGGAGGGGAGGATAAGTGAGGGGACGGGTGGTGGAAGTGAGGGGGAGGTGAGGGAAGGGGAGGGTAAGTGAGGGGAGGGGGAAAAGGGGGGGGGTGGCGTGGTGCGGTGCGGTGTATTTGGGATACGTATGTGTCTTATTAGTAAATGCTACCCATAGACACTATTCCACGCGGACGAAGTCGCGGGTACAGCTAGTATCACATAAAACTATTTCTTCTTACAAACATAACTTGATTGTAATTATCCTGATCCCCACCGTGATCCCACTCCAGAAACAAGCATAATATAACTTAGTTGGAGTGGTTAACAAGAATACTAGAAATGTGCACAAAAAAATATGACTACGGGGAAAATAAACACATCACGGTGAATTCACCAACTGCAAATGAAAGTTCGTAATAAAAATAATTATCGACAATTTAATCATCATTTGTAAATAACTTGCATCTTGCAAAAAGGCAATGGACTGGCCACATCGTACGTAGGGCCGATAACCGATGGGATAGACGAGTCCTTGAGTGGAGACCACGTATAGGCAAGCGTAGCGTAGGACGCCCCTAGGCCAGGTGGAGTGACGACCTGCGAAAGGCGACTGGAAGCGACTGGATGCGGAAAGCTGGAGATCGAGCCACGTGGCGTTCCTTAGGAGAGGCCTACGTACAGCAGTGGACTAATATAGGCTGATGATGATGATGATGATGATGATGATTGCAAAAAGTATTACTATTGATGATCATCAGTTTGTTAGGTACTGGATAGGTAACTGGTAGGTATGTATATATGAGAAAAGGTGGATTTATGTCACAGTACATATAAAATGAGTATTAAAATTAGGGCGTTTAGAAAGATATCTTACCTTTGCAGAGGATTTCTATTTAAATAATTCAATGAAGAGACACGCGATGACGGGGCTAAGTACGTCACCGTCTCATAAATGAGTAAATACTTGTAGGCAGCCGACCTAAATTGTCTTTAATTTGCATTGCTTACTATTTGAGGTCAACTACAGACTAAAATTCAATATGGCCGTAAATATGCAGAAGTCCATTTTCTTGAATTGGCCAGGTATTAAGTAATATTAAGCTTTTAAATAAATAAACTTAATGTTATCCTTGATTTTGTAAATTATTTGTTTCAGTAGAGATGATAGATAGTTAGTTAGAAAATTCGGAAAAACTGACAAAGAAATATGTGGCATATCTTTAACGACCTCATACATTTTCATATATCATACATGTACTCTTTTGTATTAAAACGATTTGTTTCTTTATGACGGGTCACGTTGCCAGGGGAACGGAAAAAAAAACGGGAAAAAAAAGAAGGAGGACGAATAATGACTGTAGGTACAGATTTGCATGGAATATCTATAAATATCTACTGAATTCATATTTGTACCGGTCTACCACTTACGTTATGGCTTTTCTAGTAGACAATCTTTTTATCTACCTACCCTATCTTAAGTATTCCATCGATTTACCATATGATAGACAAGGATGAGAATTCCTTTGAAGATGCTGGCGTCCTGGAAGCCGATGTGGGAGCCAGATTCGACCGGCAGCTAGCGGGCATAGACCCTCAACTGACCATCAGCATGGGTCCGAAGGCTCACCAACAGCTACGTCCAGAAATGATGTTCATACGGGAGGAGCTGCGACAAACTAAGATGCAGACTTTGGCTAATGAATTGATATACTATATAGAGGATTTTTGTAGAAGAGCAGTGATAAAGTTTAAGTTTTATATAAGATAAGTATCGTAGAGTATGGTAGAATCTATATGAATATAACTGTTATAACCCGTCTCCTGTAGTTTGTCTTGTCTAGGTTCCAGGTTCCTTTAGGGATGTAGCGTGCGGTAGGCCTCCTCCAGGGCTCCGTTACGTGGCATTACGTTACGTTACAAATACTTGCCTAAAGACAAATATTCTTACCTTTCCTGACAGTAAAAGATTTCCTACCATACGAAATGCAGAAGTCCTATTATTTTTGAAGTTATACAGGGAAAAAATCATGAAAATGAATTCTAACGATGCGTGATTGCGTGCTCACAGCGACAAAATCTTTACTACAACATAAAGTTGGCCGATAAATCAAAAAGGGAGATCTCGGCTAACTTCATGTTAGGTATTGTAAAGTAATATCTCTATATTCAAGATATTTATTTCGGCATTTCAATAGACACAACACGTGTTTTATATCGATACTAAAATCAGTAAATGTATTTTCAATAATTACATACGGTCGTGATTGATATTAAAATATAAGTGTAAATATCTTACAAAACATTAATTGTTTGAAAATATAAGTAATGAAAATCCTTGAATGACGTCATTCGTCGGGCCTTGCCACTGTGAACGTGCCGGCTATATTAGAGCCGAACGGTATATCACGTGACGATGGTAAGAGGCCCGACAGTATGACGTTGGTTCCTTGGTGCCGAGGGAGACCGATGGTGTGGGACGCGACGTGTGCTGACACGTTAGCGGCGTCTCACATATGCGGGACCTCACGAGCAGCAGGTGTGGCAGTGGATGCGGCAGAAACCCTCAAACGGAGGAAATATGCTGCCATTGGCGATGGCTACATTTTTCTTCCGTTTGGGGTCGAAACAATGGGTCCGTGGGGTCGAGATGCGCGAGGTTTTGTAAACGAGCTGTCCAGACGATTAATAGACGTCACTTGTGACCAAAGAGCTGGCACTTACCTCGGCCAACGGATTAGCCTAGCAATTCAACGAGGTAACGTAGCCAGCTTTTTAGGAACGTTACCGGCAGACTGCAGCTGAAACCTAGGTTCTGTTTTTTATTTATAACATTTTACTTATTTATATCAGTTTAAATAATGTTATCTTAATTTAGTTTAAAGATGTATACATGTGTAAATATTGTTTAATATGAAAGTTGTTTATATAATTTTATCAATTGTTTTCAATATCTTTTTTAATTGTTTTTTACTGAAACTATGATAATAAGCAAAGTTTAGTGATTAAAACGAAAACACATACGTGCACACACACTCATACAAACACACACTCATACAAACGCACACACACACACACACACACACACACACACACACACACACATACATACACACAAATATTAATTTAAAGCACCTATTTTAATATAACAAATATAAATAAGAATATTAGATAGTATATAGTTTACATATGGATATATCTACTATGACTAATGACTTCTTTCACACTCTTTGAAAATAGATAAATTACATTATATTGTTACGCACTCTGAAGACCAAGACACAGGCTCACCGCCTTGTTTGGTTTTCACGGATTAATAACTTTCTGTTCTTTGGTTAAGTTGTATCTATAAGAAGTATGAAAATTCAAAACCTTTCTGGAAATAAATATTATCATTATCATTTTCATAAGCCAAACAAATATAACTTTTTACGTGTGTACGCACACGTAAAAAGTTATATTATATTATTTATTTATATATATATATATTTAATATAATATTATTATATTATATAAGTAATACATAAGTACACAAACGTTTTTAGCTAACAAAATAATGTGGATACTCAGTATGGACCATCCATAAATCATGGCATATTATTAATTTACGTCAATAAAGCTTATTTTTAACCGACTTCACAAAAAGGGAGGAGGTTCTTAATTCGTCGGAACATTTTTTATTTATTTTTTATGTTTTGTTCACCGAATACTCGAAGATGCCTGAACCGATTTAAAAAATATTTCTATGTTTCAAAGGGTACCCTTCCCAGGTCGTCCCATTTAACGAATTCGGCCGAGCCGTTTTTAATATATCAACATTTGTATTACGACGCATTTACTTATCTCGCCGAGTTACTACTAACTACTGGCACAGATTATGTAATAGTTACTACGTCTACTGGCTACTTTGACTAGCGTGACGTTTGAAGTCGGTTCTTTTAAGTTTTTTAAACGATCTTAAATTATAAATATATCGGATCGGTACTTCTTGGAGGATGGGAAGCAAAAATGACATCTAGAAGGTACCTACTTAAACGATCTATTATATAAGAACGCTTATTAATAAAGCCTATGCTTTATGCACATATTACACACTATGTCTATACATACAGTGTAATAATGCAAATTAGTGATTAAAAGTGTTAGAACGTAGAGTTTACGGCCTATGCCATCGTCCTAGATCGAACATTGAGGAAGCCCATATAGAAATGTCTCGTCCGAAAATACCTCGTTTTGCTGATGCAGCAAAAGCTATCTCCGGGCTAGATTGTTCCGGTTCCTGAAACCAAAACTGTAAACACGTCATTTATTTTCGTAGCTCTCTCAAATAGATTGACCAGTGACCGACCACGTGTTGGTCACATGACTGAGTCTAATCTAGTCTAGTAATTTTATGTTAGAGGCAACAAGCTCAATGACAAGATTTCTGCTAAGTGTTATTACTGTTAAAATAAATACTTATCGTATTAAGCAACTTTTAGCGTCTATTAGTCTTTCGGATGGACTTTGTTAGATCTTGTGTTACTTAGACTTAGGATTTTTTCTTCGTCCTCATAGCAAACAAGCTTGATAAAAAATCTTAGACCTCGTCGTAACTGGTACTCAGTAAATAAATATTGTCAAGTGCGAGTCAAAATTGCTTGGACAGGGTTATTGTATGACATTGTAACAAGTATATATAATTTAATAAAAAAAACTTGCACGATATTCATACCACTTCCCATCAGGTGGGCCAAAGAAGAAGAAGAATCAAAGCATTTATTCAGTATGTAGGCAGTATAAATATACGCACATATACACGTCAAAATCATAAATCATAAAATAAATCATAACCAATTATCAAGTAAACATAGCAAAAGCAGAATTTAACGCTTTGAATTAGAAAAAAAAAGTAATGAACCATTCAGCTGTCATCCAATCGTTTACGTCAGAATATTTAAAAAAAATGAAAGTAGGTTAAAACCAACCATACATGTAACTGTGTGTTTCAGTACTTCAGACAATTTTTATATAAAAAAAATAAAAAAAGTGAAATAGTGAAACACAACATAGAGAAACGCATACCGATCACAGTACATATCATGATCCAAATGGAACTGATAGTCCGTCTGTCAGCGGCCGTTTGCTTGTTTGTTACCTATATTATAAAAAAAAATTGAGATTTAAGTCCGCGATCTTTTACATCTTTGATTGATTGAGCTGAGCGAATCTACCTATCGATGGAAACAGGAATTTATTGAAAATATTTAATTCGTATATCGAGCTAGCATTTGACCACTATCTCACCTGTTGGTAGGTGATTATGCAGTCGAGGATGGTAGCACGCTAGGCCTAAAACGGGAACTGGCTCTCAAGGACAGCTGCCAGAACACATTAGATGTTTGGTGACAGATTTTTTAACTTGAGGGTGGTAGCTACCCAGACGGACTTAAGAGAGTACGTCCTACCACCATGCCAGGTGATTCGTTAACGTTTTTTTCCTTTAACAAAGGACCAGTGCAAAATGCGCACATAAAATATTTCGATAGAAAATCCATTGGTACCTACACTGCGGGGATTTGAACTCGCTACCACTGGCGTAAAACCGATCATTATAATTATATCATTATAACGATCAAATAACATATAAGAAGGGTTTTCTGAAATCCAACAATTACAAACAATATGTATATTTATATGTATATAATTAAATAGTCTGGCTTTCGTTTAATTATGTGTATTATTATAAGTATGAGTCAGAATGCACTTCTGTTTACTGATTCTCAAGCGCATATGTCTATCGGATTGGTCGAGCCAAGGTCGACAGCATAGTAAATATACTCGGAGAATGCCAACTTGACCTACTCTTCCAGAACGGAAAAAATATATCTCAAATACATTATATACATTATATCTCAAAAATTGTGATATAAAAATTATTAAAAATAAAACCTTTTCCCTGTGTGTTCATTAAAAAAAGCAAGTATGAGATCAGTTTGCATAACGCACCGATAATTTCCTAGTTTTCGAATTAATGGATAATAAAGAATCGAAAATAATGAAACCTAGGCACGATTCGACGGTAGTAGCTTAGTTTAGGAAGCCCATTTCATACTAGTAGATAGAAGAGTAATTAATGAATACACTGATATCACTTAAGATAGTTAGAAAAATAATCAAACACAGACCACATCATAGACCTCGTATTTGAGGCACAGTGCAAAAGCGTAAATAGCCCAATGGACAAGGTGTCGGACTGGCGGTCGAGAGGTCGTGAGTTCGATCCCCACCCACTGCACTATTGACGTGAACCCACTCCAGACACAATCATATTCAGCTTAGTTGGAGGGGTAACCAAGAATACAAGTAATGTGCAAACCATATTACTAGACGTAGGCTTGTTAAAAATTAAAAACTTGTTTTTAGGGTTCCGTACCGTAGGGTGTCAACGGAACCCTATTTCTGAGACTCCACTATCCGTTTTTCCGTTATTCCGTCCGTCCGTCCGTCTGTCACAGGATTATATCTTCTGAAACCTAACGAGATACTCGAAATGTTTACATAGGGTGCATTAACATTGCCGCTATAACAAGAAATATTAAAAACTAATTAACGTTAAAATCTAAAGGGAGTCCCCTTAAAATAAAAGTGTTTTTCATGTGTTTTGTCGCGTTTTAAAGATCTTTATGGACACTTGACTTTTCACAGAGTGTGTATTGCTATAATTGATATCGTTGATAATACGACAGCAAATAATAAAATGATAGCACTATTTGCTCGATCTTATTAGTCATTGTACAGTGGTACTAAAGTTCGGTTTTGACACGCACTTGGCCGGTTTGTTTCGATTGACCTACTTCAACAAAATTGAATTCAGTTGTCTTAATAACAAAAGCACCTGCATAATTTAAACTTCTTCAGAAACACAAAAAACATTAATTTGTCATACACAAATACGTGCCATCAGTTTATTTTGTCACAAAAATAATAACGCAAATTAAAAGGCAAATTAGTTAAATACCCAGTTTAATTTCGCTAGAATAATAAACTATAGCTAATTAGCTAATTAGTCGGTTACTTTAATGAAAGCAATTAATGGTAGGTATAAATATTCAATGAGTTACAATGACAATAAAACCTTTGTATACTCAAATATAGTCAGTAAAGCTTCTATTGACATCTATTCACACCTGAGACGACAATAGGTAACTAAAACACCAGAAACAGTAACAGACAGTAGGTACTGTTTATTTATATTTTACACATGATGTAGGCACACTGCGAATGTACACGATGAATGTAAACACTAGTGTCCTATTACGTGCTTTTGCTTAAAGCATTTGATTACGATGCTATTGTGACTTATTACTAGTTTCTATTTTAGTAACTTTTAACATATTATAAAGTACTAGAAGTGCCCTGCGGCTTCGCCCGCGTTATAAACTTCTTTTATTTACTTAAAACTTTTCTTTTGTAGAAAAGATTCTATCATTAATTACATAAAATAAGAATTAACCAAATCGGTTCACCCTTTTTCATGTTATCGCGTGACTAAGGCAATTCAGGATTCATAATTATAAGAACCGAAATACCCAAATTTTCAGACTTTGTTAACTACCCCATTTCAAAAAATCCTACAACACGTACTTTATCTCATCTTATTTCGCCATTTTTGCCAACTTTGAATCCCCGTTCAGTATTTGGAAGGAATTTTTAGAAAATCCCTTCTGAGCGGATACCTACGTCATAATAACTATTTGCATTCTACATTTTAGCGCAATCCGAAACAATATTGATTTTTGGACTTTGTTACCCCACTTCACCCTTTTAGGGGTGGAATTTCGAAAGAGCCTGAAACATGTATTTACTTACTTAAGTACTTGTGTTATGTTTCAAATATAAAAGACTATCTAATCTTGTTTCTCCATACAAACTTTGAACCCCCGTTTCATCCCCTTCAGGAGTGAATTTTGGAAAATACTTTCTCAAAGGGAACTAACTTCGTAATAACTATCTGCATGCCAAATTTCAGCGCAATTCGAAACAATATTGATTTTCACACTTTGTTACCCCATTTCACCCTCTTAGGGGTGTAATTAAAAAAAACCTGAAACACGTATTTACTTATTTTTGTACTGGAGCATTTGTATGCAGTTTCCAATAGAAAATACTACCTGATCTTGTTTCTCCATACAAACTTTGAACCCCCGTTTCATCCCCTTCAGGGGTGAATTTTGAAAAATCCTTTTTCAGAGGTAATTAACGCTGTAATAACTTTGCATGCCAAATTTCAGCGCAATCCAAAACAATATTGATTTTCACACTTTATTTCCCCTATTTCTCCCTCTTAGGGGTGGATTTTCAAAAAAACCTGAAACACGTATTTACTTATTTTTTTACTGGAACACTTTTGTGAAGTTTCGGATAGAAAAGACTATCTAATCTTGTTTCTAATTTTGAAAAATCCTTAGTACACCCCTAGGTGTACTAAGAAAGGATTTTTCAAAATTTACCCCTTAAGGGGATGAAATGGGGGTTCAAAGTTTGTATGGAGAAACAAGATTAGATAGTCTTTTCTATCCGAAACTTCACAAAAGTGTTCCAGTAAAAAAATAAGTAAATACGTGTTTCAGGTTTTTTTGAAAATCCACCCCTAAGAGGGAGAAATAGGGGAAATAAAGTGTGAAAACGTACTAAGACAAATATACCCTCCAAATTTCAAGTCTCTACGACCAGCGGTTTAGGCTGTGCGTTGTCTGTCAGTGAGTCAGTCAGTCAGTCAGTCAGTCAGTA
Organism: Cabera pusaria; assembly: GCA_954871355.1. Lineage (NCBI taxonomy): Eukaryota > Metazoa > Arthropoda > Insecta > Lepidoptera > Geometridae > Cabera > Cabera pusaria. The sequence goes on from OX940887.1 coordinate 23,103,121, forward strand.
TGTCAGGACAAAGATTCTTATAGTATTAGATTTGGCTTAAGGGTTATTAAAAATTGCTCCACATACAGTTCACTATACACCCATTCACTATACACTAAAATTCAGTATCCCTACGCTCATTTTACACTTCCAATACCTCCTACATATTTTACACACATAAACTCACAGAATGAAATTAAGTTTAGATTCTAATATTGAATTAAAATGTTGATAATTAACTTTTTGAATATAAAGATGAATAGAATAGGAAAAGGGTTACATATTTGAAAGTCGAAAGTTAAAATATCTACTGATAAAATATCGATATTTTTATTTTCGATATTTTGAACATCAATATTTTATCAGTAGATATTTTAACTTTCGACATTCAAAGATGTAACCAGGAAAAACCACTGGCTCCTGAAACACATCTTGACTAGGTCAGGAGCCTATAGGTTCAAAAAGCTGGTACCAGAAATTATGTCAGTAAAGATATTTTGAATTTTTTTGTATTTGTATTTTGAAAAGTCTATTCTATCTTGAACTTGCCAGTATCACTTATCAACAGTTTTATAAAGCGAAAGTCAGATTGTATATTCGTTTGTATGTAACCTCTTCACGGTCAAACGGCTCGACCAATTTGGATGAACTTTTGGTGAGGGATAGCCAGTATGGTTATTGTACTTTTATTTATTCTGTGGCATGATAGAAGAGGAGCATAGGATATTTTTAACGCGATTAAAACCGCGCGGCCGTGTCACGTCACTTATAGTCTTAAGTTATTGCAATGGTTTAGAATATCAATGATTAGACTAGAGCACGCGGTTTCGTCTACGTTAAGAAGCGTCCTATGTTTTATTTTATGCCTATGTGCTAAATTTCAGCCATGTCTTTTGAGGTGTTTGATCGTAAAGAAGTAACAATGAAACAAATATACAGATGCATTTATAGTCCGTGTTGAGGTAGAGGTTGAGGTAGATCGCAATAAACACTCAACGGAAATTGGCCACCAATGCATAATTGGGTAAAAAAAATGCAATCCTCTAATTTCGTCGTATCGATAGATCGAACCATGGTTTAATTGGCAGAGCACCTGGACATGTTATCCAGGGGGTTGCGGGTTCAAGTCCTATCGGTACGATGAAATTTTGGATTGTGTTTAACAATTTACGAAAATTGGTTTGATCTCCAATTTGAGATAAGTTAAGATAATTAAGATAGTTTAAAAACTAAAACAACCGACTTCCACGCCCCGCGAGTCAATTTCAGTAGCAAGTTTGAGATATTTATCATCATATCTGGAGATACTGATCAGATCTCGATGAAATTACAATGGGACCATCTCGAAAATGTACCCTATTAAAAAAATAATTATTCGAATTGGTTTACAATTCACGGAGTAACCGCGAGTAACCGTACATACAAAAAAATACATACATACGAATTGAGAACCTCTTCTTTTTGGAATTCGGTTGAAAATAGCCCCTGAGGTATACTCGCCTCAGAAAACAAATTAGTTCAGTTGTTTTTGAGAAATACAGAAGCCGAATACTGAACCTCTTTATTGGAAGTCGATTAAAAATTGCGCTGGATGCTAATAGGATGTCGAAATCTCTAATAGTATTTCTAATAGTTATAAGGAGCGTGTTACACTACATACACTGTGTGATTCAGGAGGAAGGTTTATATGTATAATACATGCATAATATATTAGAGAAACACTGATAATTTTAGAGATTTCTAATGTGATGTCGTAAATAAACACATTTTTTGCGCTTACATGGCTAACACTGGCTGAACCCTACGAGATAGATCAAAATAATGAACTACAGTATTGTACTGGAAGGGAAGAGCCGAAGATCGGGCTCAGTGGCGCATCTTGGGAGAGGCCAACGCCTGCCTGGACTTACACCAGCTGATGATGATGACAGTATTGTAAAACTTAAAAAGGTCTACAAAAAAGTCCGCGATATGTCTATCTCTTAGGGATAACCAATAATAACCATTTTTTATCCTTTACTTTTTACGAGAAATAATGGCTTATTTACGAAGCGATTTTAAGAAATATAGCATTAATCCGTATCCAATTAAGTACCTTAAACACATTGTGCATTTAATATAGATTAATATGGCCCTTTACAGCATGTAATTTAAATTAATATTTTCGAAGATATTATTGCGGCGGTACCGGCAGACGAAGGCCGCGCTTGGCCCTATAGAACTTTATGAGATTAGCAGCGATTGCACGCGTTTATCGGAATTAAACGTGCTTTTCAGCGCGACAACGTACTAACCTCTAAAGAAAACGTGTTTGTATTGTCTAATCTCAGTGTCTAATGATAAAAAAGCTGTGAACGTTGTATACATATAAAGACATTCTGTAGTATATTTAGTATTAGCGTTGCACCCGTGCGAAGCCGGGGCGGGTCGCTAGTATATGATAAACAAGAAATGAATAAATGTTGTAAGTTAAGAAGCAGAAAATGTCATAATATTGCGTTATCTTCTAATACTATAAGAATCTTTGTCCTGACATACTGACTGACTGACTCACTGACAGACAACGCACAGCCTAAACCGGTGGTCGTAGAGACTTGAAATTTGGAGGGTATATTTGTCTTAGTATGTAAGGGTGTACTAAGAAAGGATTTTCCAAAATTCACCCCTTAAGGGGATGAAATGGGGGTTCAAAGTTTGTATGGAGAAACAAGATTAGATCGTCTTTTCTATCCGAAACTTCACACAAGTGCTTCAGTAAAAAAATAAGTAAAGACGTGTTTCAGGTTTTTTAGAAATTCCCCCCCTAAGAGGGTGCAATGGGGTAACAAAGTGTGAAAATCAATATTGTTTCGGATTGCGCTGAAAATCGGCATGCAGATAGTTATTACGACGTTAGTTCCCTCTGAGAAAGGATTTTCCAAAATTCACACCTGTAGGGGATGAAACGGGGGTTCAAAGTTTGTATCGAAAAACAAGATTAGATAGTATTTTCTATTCGAAACTTTATACATGTGTTGGTGTGTAGGCTTCGATTAAATGAAATAGTGGACTGTATTTAAAACTGGTATATTAGAAAAGGTAACGCGTGTGTTCTACAGTATCGGTTCGTATCGTCTTGTAGCTGTGTGTTGGAGCGCGGGCGTCTTCGTGGCACAGGCTGCTTGCTGATATGTTCATTGCAGTTAAAGTACGCGGGCCGCGGCGCACGGCGCGAATATATAAATATTTGGCTCCAACATACTCCCCGGGTTGAAGTGTTCAACTTATATAGACGCTGGCTCTGGAAGGGGACAAATGTTATTAAAGGCTCGTCTTATAATATTTCCGCCCTCAATACGGAGGTCAGCCACTCGGGTTACGTCATCTCGTGTTCCTGGGTAAATGGCGACAACACGTCCTAGTGCCCAGCGCAGTGGGGGTAATCCTTTATCCCTGATTAGGACTAGGGAATCTAGTTTGAGTTTGTTAGACGAGACAGGCCATTTCGTCTTCTGCTGCAACGTCGTGATATACTCGTTGGTGAATCGAGCCCAGAAATGTTGCTTGATGGACTCGATTCTCTTGTATCTCTCAAGGCTCGTGATTTTCTCGGTTGTGACCTGTGGATGCGGAACAGACAGAAGTGGTCGTCCTATGAGGAAATGGGCAGGTGTGAGGAAAGTAAACTCAAACTAGATTCCCAAATGGTCCTTTACCGACCCTAAGAAGAAAAGGAAGCGTCTTGAGAATATTTGTTACACGGCTGGTGCGCAGTGACCGGGCGAGGTCATACGAAGGACACCTAACGGAAGAACGACACCGTGGTCGATTTGTACCTGTGCCTAAAGGACAGACATCTTGTGAGTTCGTTCCTATTCCTTTCCTTTACTCGTTTCTGTTTGTGTTAACAAATATATCTAATTGATCCCCTTAATTTCTACGGATCAACTAGAGTAGATATCAGTTCAATATTCAAACCGTATCAATTACCTTTCTTATTTCCACATATTTTTCATTCATTAATTCTTTATTCATAAACTCGAACATCTTATCTTCTTATCACGTCATAAACTGCCTTTGTAATTCAAATAAGAGTCGTAAAACTCGACCGCTAATTGCCTGCCTTTCGCATTCATTCGCAGCGCATACCTACCTGCAATTAATATCTAGCTTACCTACTTATTTTAGCTATTTAGTGCATCGTCATCTGATCTTCGTATACATAATTTTACTGAATTTATCTACATTTTTTATAGAAACTTATATAGTTTTCTATTTGCTTTATTATATTGCGCTTACGTACATATTAATAATAAAATGACCGAGTTAAAAACTTTAATTAAAAAGCGATCTAGCATTAAAGGAAAGCTTACGATGTTTAGCAATCACCTCAAAACAATTAGTTCTTCTAAGTTAACTGAATTACAGGTGGTTGAGTTAGAATACCGTTTACAAAAATTTGAGCCCTTATCCGATTATTTCGATACGTTACAGACTGAGATCGAGGTACTATCTGACGAGCTACAAGCCGCTGACGTATCAGCAGAGCGAGAACAGTTCGACACCGATTACTTTACTCTGGTAGCTACAGCCAGGAATTTACTAGCTGCAGAAAAGAAGGTTCGCGATCGTGCAGAATCTGTGGTGAGTTCCGGTGAAACAGAACCTGGTTCGCAAGTCAGAGGTTTAGTTCGGTTACCTAAGATTGACCTTCCTCGATTTAGTGGCGGATATCAAAATTGGCTAGAATTTAAAGATACGTTCCTTTCTCTGATTCACAACAGTGACAATATCGATGACGTTAACAAGTTTCACTATCTCCGGGCTTCTCTTCAAGGAAGTGCCGCTCAAATTGTTAAGAATATTGACTTTAAGGGCAGTAATTATAAAATTGCGTGGGATTTGTTATGTGAGAGATTTGATAATAGTCGCTTGCTAATAAAAAACCACATACATGCATTATTTAATCATTTGTTGGTGTGTAGGCTTCGATTAAATGAAATAGTGGACTGTATTTAAAACTGGTATATTAGAAAAGGTAACGCGTGTGTTCTACAGTATCGGTTCGAACGTATTGTAGCTGTATATATTCGCGCCGTGCGCCGCGGCCCGCGTACTTTAACTGCAATGAACATATCAGCAAGCAGCCTGTGCCACGAAGACGCCCGCGCTCCAACACACAGCTACAAGACGATACGAACCGATACTGTAGAACACACGCGTTACCTTTTCTAATATACCAGTTTTAAATACAGTCCACTATTTCATTTAATCGAAGCCTACACACCAACAAATGGTCCTTCGAGCCGGATGTAAACGCATGCTCCATACGCACTCTCCGACGCATCTGTAAATGTATGGATCTCGATTTTAACACAAAAATCGCTACGGACCCAACGTGGAATCTGTAAATCATTCAGATATGGTAACGTCATTGTGAACGAAGTCCAGGATTCTAAAATATCTGGTGATACTTCGCCATCCCAAGAGCACCTATTTAACCATAGTTTCTGCATTATAATTTTCGCTTTTTTTTTTTCGACGACGCACGGCCCTACAAGCCCTAACGGGTCGAATATCTTACTGATAACAGAAAGAATGTGGCGCTTTGTTACCTTTTTATGAAGGTCAATGTCAATAGAAAAAGATAAACAATCCTGTTTACAGAGCCAATGCAAGCCGAATGTTTTTGATATTTGGCTCCAACACATGTGCTTCAGTAAAAAAATAAGTAAAGACGTGTTTCAGGTTTTTTTGGAATTCCACCCCTAAGAGGGTGAAATGGGGTAATAAAGTGTGAAAATCAATATTGTTTCGGATTGCGCTGAAAATCGGCATGCAGATAGTTATTACGACGTTAGTTCCCTCTGAGAAAGGATTTTTCAAAATTCACACCTGAAGGGGATGAAACGGGGGTTCAAAGTTTGTATCGAAAAACAAGATTAGATAGTATTTTCTATTCGAAACTTTATACATGTGCTCCAAAAAAAATAAGTAAATACGTGTTTCATGTTTTTTTGAAATTCCACCCCTAAGAGGGTGAAATGGGGTAACAAAGTGTGAAAATCAATATTGTTTCGGATTCCGCTGAAATTTGGCATGCAGATAGTTATTACGACGTTAGTTCCTGAGAAAGGATTTTCCAAAATTCACCCCTGAAGGGGATGAAACGGGGGCTCAAAGTTTGTATGGAAAAACAATATTAGATAGTCTTTTATATTCGAAATTTAACACAAGTACTTAAGTAAGTAAATACGTGTTTCAGGCTTTTTCGAAATTCCACCCCTAAAAGGGTGAAGTGGGGTAACAAAGTGTGAAAATCAATATTGTTTCGGATTCCGCTGAAATTTGGCATGCAGATAGTTATAACGACGTTAGTTCTCTCTGAGAAAGTATTTTCCAAAATTCACCCCTGAAGGGGATGAAACGGGGGCTCAAAGTTTGTATGGAAAAGCAATATTAGACAGTCTTTTATATTCGAAATTTAACACAAGTACTTAAGTAAGTAAATACGTGTTTCAGGCTTTTTCGAAATTCCACCCCTAAAAGGGTGAAGTGGGGTAACAAAGTCTGAAATCAATATTGTTTCGGATTGCGGTGAAATTTGGCATGCAGATAGTTATTTTGACTTAGGTATCCGCTAATAAAGAATTTTTCATAATACTCTCTTTAAGGGGATGAAGCGGGGGTTCAAAGTTTGTATAGTCGTTTTATTCGAAATTTTACACAAGTACTTCTGTAAATAAATAAGTAAGTATATACGAGTTTCAGACTTTTTCAAAATGCCACCCTAAGAGGATAAACTGGGGTGACATAGTCTAAAAATCAATATTGTTTCGGATTGCGCTGAAATTCAGAATGCAGATAGTTATTATGACGTAAGTATCCGCTCAGAAATAATTTTCTGAAAATTCCTCCCGGATACGGAACGGGGATTCAAAGTTTGTATGGCGAAACAAGATGGGATAAAGTACGTGTTGTAGAATTTTTCGAATTGGGGTAGGTAACAAAGTCAGTAAATTTAGGGTTTTATAAATATGAATCCCGAATTGCCTTAGTCACGCGATAACATGAAAACATAACATAACCGATTTGGCTAATTCTTATTTGATGTGTTTAATAATAGAATTGTTTTTACAAAATAAAAGTTTTAAGTAAATCAAAGAAGGTTTTAACGCGGGCGAAGCCGCGGGACACTTCTAGTTTACTATATATTAGCGGGTGTCCTTGCGTGTACGCAGAATACCCAATAAGCCGCGGCCTTTGCAGCTCGTCACAATAATCCTAGGTATAAGTATTCATTCTGAGACTACCTACTTTAAGTTACCTAAGTATAAGTAGCAATAGGCTCAATAGAGCTGCTACAATAGTAGCACGAAGTAACAGAGCTATTGTTTGCAGGTTCATTTCAAATTAATATTACTTGTAGAGAACACAAAAACCACTCACATAACATAATTCTGGTCCATTTTTTAACTTTTTGAAGTGAAAACTTCTTTAACGACGTTGTGCACTTTTCTCGGGATGGGCATAAAATGTTAAACTTGCTTCAGGTGCAAAGTTATTAACTTGTTCTGATCGAAAATTTGTAAGTCGGAGCGCAGGGCGCTTGCGCGAGGTCACGAGGTGTCATTCCAAAATATTCAAAATGACGTGTTCAAGTTTTCACTTCTGCCGGCACTCCCAGAGTGCAACCCGTTGTTTTTTTTTAAAGAAATTATTTTTCTCACCATGTCTTTACGTACGTCGTCGTTACGTATGTTTTTAAGTACGAATTTATATACTCCTGCTTCGATTGTTGTAAATACAACGAATAACGAATAATCGAAGTAACGAGGCTCTACGGATTCAGAGACAGTTTCAATCCTGCGGTATTACAAAGTCTCGCAGACGATTGAGTCGTTTGTTCCACTCCGTTCAGCACCAATAGGCGTGTTCGGGCGCAGATCTGCGAGTAACGCGATTAGAGGCGAGTGATTGGTTCTAGTGTACTAACTGTAACCTATTCTGCGGTGGCTCTCATTGCCAGCTGTGTACACAGAGCTCATTCAATTTAGGGCTTATTGGGGCTTATTTATTACGTTCAATCAGTCTGTTTTGTTGTTGGACATGTTTATGGTAACTTATATAAGTATGTAGTAATATGGGATTGGTGAGTTCTATGTTGGAAATGTTTTCTTTGTGGTAGATTTAAGAGTAAAAATGACACGGGAAATTAAAGTCATTTACGCGATGTTGGTATTAATTGGATAATATTGGTTGACATGATTATGATTCAGCTTGGAAATAACCCAGAAATAACACATTGTACTTATATAAACATATTTTAAGGTTCCGTAGCCATATGGCAAAAAAGAGAACCCTTATAGATTTGTCATGTTTGTCTGTCCGTCCGTATGTCACAGCCACTTTATTCTGAAACTTTAAGTACTACACAGCTTAAACTTGGTAGGTAGATAGATGTATTCTGTTTTTACGATTTTTATACAAAAATAAAAGATAAAGAGGGTGCTCCTCATACATGGAACTGACACTAAATAAAAAAAAATCATCAAACCTATTATAAACGCGACGTGTCTATAGATAGGTCTTTAAAAATGACATTGAGGTCCTAAAATATTTTTTCTTTTGAGAAAAAATTGTATTAGGACCAGTAAGGGTCATACATTTTACCACTTTAGAAGTATCTATCTTTCAAACAATTGATATATAATTCACAATTGATAACTTATTAATTTCGGGCGTAATTTGTTAGTCAATTGTTTGAAAGATAGATACTTCTAAAATGGTAAAATGTGTCCCCCCCCCCCAACTTTTAAAATAAGAGAGTGAAAAATCTAAAAGAAACATTTTTCTTTATATCTCATAGGCTAGCGTTTGACCACTATCTCACCTGTTGGTAAGTAATGATGTAGTCGAAGATGGTAAGCACGCTAGGCCTGTAGGTAGATCTCAATAAACACTTTCAACGAAAATTGGTTTGAACGAGATATAGGCAGCAGTTTTAGATATATAGCACATTTTCCAAGCCCAAAATATAACTTTGTCATTCATACAAATACTATGAAAAACAAAGATAATTTTTGGCTGGCGAATAATTATATTAGTGTTTTTAGCTCCATCTTATAAAATATTTTAGAGTGTTGCGGAAACCTACAAGTGCGAGTCCGACTTGCAATTTATCAAGCATCATTTCGTTCTTACACAGTTTTAACGTATCATGTGTAAAAAAACCACGTTTCAGGACAGTGTTAGGGGCGCGGGAGGGTACGTTCACCCGGGAAGGAGGGGAGGGGGGGGGGGGGAGAATACTTAATTTAAAGTAGTAAAATTGTAATTTCGCACTATAACCTACATATCCCCATAGACAAAATAACTGCATTAATTTTGCCAATTTATAAACCTAAAATGACACACTACTGTCCTCTCTATGTTTTGTATCGCGAGACTTCCCTGCATTTGTGTTAAAGTCAATTTCAAAAGACGGCACGTCCAAGCCCTCTTCTTCGCCTCATATCTCTACTATCTACGCTCTTAAAGTATCCTATATCATATTCTACCATATTTTTGGATGTTCTTTTGCTAATCAGTTCTGACTTGACTGTGAAGAGATAATAAGCAAACAAATATAAAAACTGATTTGTAGGGAAAAAGGAACCCTTATAGGATCACTTTGTTGTCCGTCCGTCTGTACGTCTGTCAAGACCCTTTTTCGAACACGTAGACATATAAAGACATATCAAATACTTGCGTGTACGGTAAATTTCAGCTGTGCAAAAATTAAATTTGTATGTCATCGCTATCAAAAGAACTGACTGTTTATGTCGCATATTTTGCGATTTCACAAGTGAAATCAAAATCTATAGGGTACTTCCCGTTGATCTAGATTCATGAAATTTGGCAAGAAGCAAGGTCTTAAAGCACTTATATAGGGATAAAAACCGTAAATATGTAGTTTAATAACAAAAAAAAAATTACTATTACAAATTCATTATTTGGTACATGAACAGTGTAGACAGAACAGTCTAGGTATCGGTCTAGGGACCGAACTGCAAAGTTATGTTTTTACTTTAACCTAGTGTGACAAGTTGGTACGGAAGCCTCGGTGCGCGAGTCCAAGTCCTTGCCCTTGACCGGTTTTTCCATTATAATAGGTACTGGCTGTATACTCAAAGATTGGTATTGACTTCAATAAAAAAAATTACTACCTCAATCGAATAGGTTATAATATAAGTTATATCCTAGATTTGTTCTCGTAACTCGACCACGTGCGTCCCTGGGCTGACACGTGCTTATTGTGCGATAGAGCAGAATATTCCCAAGGCTTTCCTCAGAGCTAACGCAGATTCATATATCTACTCGTATATAACGATAGTTGTATTCAAGGTATTGGATTATGTAAGCACTATTTCAAATTCAAGTGGGATAAGGTCTCTTGACTTTGAGGTGGTTTTTTTTTCTATACAATATGTTTTAATATTTACGAGTTAATAAGAATTGATATGATCTATTTTATACTGTATAGCTAACTGAGCTCAGTATTATTAGGACATTGAATGCACACGATCGTAAGACCTCTCAATTCAGAGGAATTTTACTGTTTTTGAAAATACAGACTATTTTTAATCTAGTTCCGAAAGAAACAATTCTAACCGCTTTAGCTCTAGATCACAGAAAATACTGGTATGTGCTCTAGATTGTAATTAAGCTCTCTTAAATACAAAGTAACAGATATTTAAGAAAGCATTGATTATATAAAACTGTGAACTTTGTTTTTGTCTGAAAACTAAAAAGATTTTAAACTATAAAGCCATGACGGATTTCCGGCATAAAGTATCTGGGGGCACGGTAGAGCGTCCGCCAAGACGAGCGAATCCCTTTAACACAGAACATATAATATACTTCTATATAATCTATTAATATTACGTTTTTGCTTGTAATCGGGTGTAACTCTTTCTAAGAGTAAATATATATATTTTTTAAATACATACTAACGCGCATTTTCTGTAGGTTCTTAATAGATGTACCTATTTGCAAAAAAGAAATATCCGACACACAATACCTACAACAATACATTTTGGTACGATTCCAAGAGCTTATTCAAACTAACAAAAGGCCTATTCGCGATGATACATAATATTCCCCAAGCAAGTTATGAAATCCGAAATAATCTATCATTTCGCTGTACCTATTGATTTGTAACCAACTTTGATTTATAGAAGCACGCTACACGTTTTGTATCTTCAAGAACTAGATATCACGCGATCTAGATATCGTCAAATAAATTGAGTTATGACGACCTATTGTACCGAGAAGATTATACATAATGGTGAATGGATGTTGCATGAGGCATACAAAAGTCTAAAATTTAGACTTTTTACTTAGAATGGGAATTGAATCTCAAGGGCAGCTGCCGGAACGCACTGGATGTTTTGGCTACATATTTTTGCAACTTGATATACAAGCGGACAATAGACAGGGTCTTTCCATCATGCTGTGGTTGGTGGTTTTTAACCAAAGTCACATAATATAATGACGTTTTTCCTTTACCGGAAGGCCATTGAAAAATGCACACAAATATTTCGATACAAAAAAATCCAATGGTGCACGGCGAGGTTGTAACTCGCTACCTCAAACCTAACTATTCTCCCACTGCGTCACAGGGAACTCAATAGTTTTACTACAATTAATTCATAAGTCATTTAAAAAATGTTATCATATTTTTTAACAACTGTCATACGATTCTGTTATGTTTTTAAATTCAGTTTTTTATATCTGACAGGCTGGCTATCCTTTGACCACTATCTCGCCATACCTACCTGAATATACTGTCCCGGTCACAGATCTAGGATTTCACTACGTTATAGTGAAATCTTAGATCTGTGGTCCCAGTGTTTTATCATCCTATGTACTTAGATAGATAACATATCAATTTCCTACTATTAAGCTATATCCCATTAAATACGAATTAACGAAACACGAGATCATTATTTTCATTACAGAATGATGATACACAATAAATCGTTATAATTACTTACCTAATTGCTTTAAAACTGCTGCAAACTCCGAATCGATACACCTTTGTTTTGTTTCCCTCTTCACGTCTTATCTCCAAAATTGCTTAGCTAAACAATATAGGAAATATTGTTTATTTATTATAGGCTTTGCATTATTTTAATACTGTTTTGAATACAAAGGGTGTTTAGTACAAGAAGTGGAGGTGGGGGTGTTATTTTACAATGTTTACGTTAATAGGCCGTGTTAGGTTAGGTTAGTTCGCGGAGTAGCCGCGCGCGGCGCTCTCGTCAGCCGACGCAGGGCGACTGAACTGAACCTGGGCGGGCGGTATCCGCATCGCACCCGCTGTAATAAAATGATTCCTCAATATTTGGACTAGTGAGGTACGCGCGACTTCGATCGCGTTTTGAAATTCTACAGGTTGCTGTTTTATCTTAGTGCGCTAGTTTGTAGGGTTTCATACCCAAAGGGTACCAAAGGACTAGGAAACTTGAAACTTTCAAAGTATGTATAACTATCATGGTGGGGCATTTCACAACAAATGCTAAAAACAAAATAAAATTAAATATTAAAGGGGGTTCCCATACAATAACGTGTTTTTTCGGCGTTTTTACCCGACTGCGCGACGCAAAGGAGAGGTAATGTGTTCATCAGTCTATATATGTATGTATGTATGTATGTATGTATGTATGTATGTTTGTTCTTTTGTGGCACACTAGAGACCAAACGCGTGGGCCGATTTTGATAATTGGCTTGTCAATAGATTCGCCATGCTAGCGCGAGTGTCAACGAAAACATAAAAAATTGAAAAATTCAAAATGGCGGATTTCAGACGCCAAAATTTGGGGTTCAAAAAAAATTTTTTTTTCAAAACCTATCGAGTGGGGTATCGAATTAAAGGTCTTAAAATGGAGATTCAAAATATATTTATAACAAATAATTTATGATCGTACAAATCGAAAAAAAAAAAACGATTTTACATGCCGCGTTAGTCACTTTCAGTTACAAGTTTGCGGTGCTTATCTCTGAAGTTACTTATCAGATCTCAATAAAATTACAATAAGACCAAATGAAAATCATATTAACTCAAACAAAAAAGAATTTTCCAAATCGGTTAAGAATTGATGGAGTTCTGAGGTAACAAACAACCTCTTCCTTTTGGTATAGTCGTTTAATAGTACAACTGTAAAGTAAGTAAGCTTAAAGAGCAATACCCTATCTATTAAATCTACGGAACTTGCCGTCCTTTACTTAACTAAAAAGTGTAAAATAAAAAATTTAATTAAAAAATCAAAAAACCCGACTGCGCAAAAAGTGAAGTGTTAAAAAACGAACTGAAAAGAAAAAAACAAGTAGGTCTAGTAGTTTAGACTTCTGTTTAGGGATATCAAAAAACTATACCATTTAAATTCTTTCTCGGTCGATACACTCATAAAATAAATTATACATTGTTATATGGAATATAGAGACTTTAACAGTCGGGACACATTAATCCCCATTCGTTAAGCCATTAATGTGTCCCGACTGTTAAAGTTTCTACATTCCATATAAGAATGTATAATTTATTTTATGAGTGTATCGACCGAGAAAGAATTTAAATGGTATAGTTTTTTGATATCCCTAAACAGAAGTCTAAACTACTAGACTTACTTGTTTTTTTCTTTTCAGTTCGTTTTTTAACACTTCCACTTTTTGCGCAGTCGGGTTTTTTGATTTTTTTATTAAATTTTTTATTTACTTGAACTTATGAATCATAACAGTTAGAGATTTGAAATCTTTACAAAGTATTTTACTATAGCCCGTATATAACAACAAAATTAAAATAAATTATAAAATAAAGGGGGGTCTCTAAACTAGAAACTTTTCAGGCGTATAAAACGCCTGAAAAAACCTCGATCTTACAAACCAAAACCTTAATATACTTAGACTAGATAGACTTGAAATTTGCTCATAGTGTGTATTATAATGGTTGCTATAACATAAAAGTAATGAAAACTAAATTAAATTAAACATTAAAGGAGTCTCCATACAAAGAACTTGTTAGACTCATCTCTTATTCATTATAGGCATCGTACGTAGTGACCTCAATATGACGTTAATTAAAAATTCCACAAGCATTATCAGTATTTGGTCATAGTACCGAGAGTAGGATTTAGAAATTAAAGCGCATTAGACTACGCTATACTATATGTGATAGTGAGGTGAGATAATGCTCAAACGCTATCCTATATGATATTAAAAAAAAACTATTCCGCTTCATAGTACAGCATGACAAGCAAACTGGCAAATATATAGTATAGCTATATGTGAACGTGGTCTAATGTATGGTGAGCGATATTGCTTTGCTATAAACTATAATGCTATATGATAGTATATTATAGCGTAGTCTTAAATGCGCTTAACTCTCATTTCTCATAATTTCCTTTTTCCGTGTTGTTTCTTTTTCCTTCCGTAGCCGAATAGCAAAAACGGAACCCGATATATTATAGATTCATCAAATCCGTATGTCACAGTCATTTTATTCCGAAACTGTTAAGACTAATAAACTGTTGAAACTTCACAGTATACCTACCTAAGGTGTATTCTGTGAACCTCTTTACGAATTTTATACAAAAATAAAAAAAGTAAAAGATTAAGGGGGGCTCTCCCCATACATGGAACTGAAACAACTTTTTTTTTATGAAACCTATGCGTGCGTGGGGTTGTTTATAGATAGGTCTATAGGCCCGCCCCATACATGGAACTGAAACATTTTTTTTTTATCAAACCTATACATGCGGGGTGTTTATAGATAGGTCTATAAAAAATAAATACAGGTTTCTAAAACCATTATTTTCTCAAAGTCAATCATTTGAAAGATACACACTTCTAAAGTGATAAAATATGTTTTTTTTAAATTTTATTTTTTTATATCTTATAGGCTAGCGTTTGACCACTATCTCACCTGTTGGTAAGTGATGATGCGGTCAAAGCACGCTAGGCCTAGGATGGGAACTGGCTCTCAAGGATAGCTGCCGGAAAACATTAGATGTTTTGGCGACAGATTTTCAAATTTAAGGGTGGTAGGTGGCCAGGCGGACACTCGATGGTGTCCTACCACCATGCGGGGGTTGTTGGTTTCTTAACGATGTTTTTCCTTCACTTGACTACTGTGAGAAACGCCCATAATTTTTTCTATAGAAAAATTCATTGGTGCACGGCGGCGTTTGAGCTCGGTACCCTTAGCCCTTACTTTAAAAGTTAAAGGGGGGGGGGGGGCACACACATTTTACCACTTTATTTTTTTTTTTATATAAAAATCAGAAAACGGTTCACATAATACATCTACCCATCAAGTTTCAATTCTGTAGTCCTAAACGTTTCGGAATAAAATGGCTGTGACATACGGACGGACAGACAGACAGACATGACGAATCTATAAGGGTTCTGTATTTTGCCATTCGGCTACGGAACCCTAAAAAAATGACATGCAAGAAGGAGCAAGAAATCTTGAATGAAAAGACGAAGATCAGGCTCAGTGGTTATGTAGCGCGCATTACCAAATATAAAAAGTAATGTATGCTTCATAAAAGTTACCTCTCATGACACTCATGAAATCAAACGGAGTCGAAAGGACACTCATTGTTGGACTAGTCAACCAGTTTAAGGTATTATTCTTATTATGCACAATCCAAAATCTCGCAATTCAGCAGGACTGGAACCCGCATCTCCTGGATAGTAAATTTTGGGTTGTATATATAATACGATCTTTGATGACGTCATCGCCGCCTGCTTTGTTAAATATTTCCATTGAAATTACGGTTTTATTATAAAAACTCACGTTCATTTTAAACTTATAGATTTAAAAACGGGAATTTAACGTGACTTACGCGATGTCGATATAGCGATCGACATATGTTTACATACTGACAAGTGGGTATTTTAAGTGGCGCGGTGAATTTTATATTCAGACGGAAGGTGTGGCCATGGGTTCTCCTATAGCTCCAGTAGTTGCGAATATTTTTATGGAGTGGTTCGAGACATCGGCACTACGCGACATATCCTTTAGACCGAGATACTGGTGGCGATATGTGGATGACGTGTTTGCTATTTTACATAAGGACCATGTAACACCCTTATTAGAACATCTAAATAGCAAACATCCGACGATCACTTTCACTGTCGAACGAGAAATAGAGGGCGCGTTGCCGTTTCTTGACGTGTTACTCAAGCGACAACAGAATGGACATCTCTCACACACAGTGTACCGCAAGAGTACGCATACAGACCGGTACTTGAGAGCTGACTCCCATCACCATCCCGCCCATCTAGCGTCGTTGCCTCGGACACTTATCAACAGAGCGCTGAGATTATGTGACCCACAACATGTAGACACGGAACTCGCGCATGTGAAGGCGGTGTTAGAGGCAAACGGATACAGCTGGAAGCAGAGTAATCGGATTGCGAACAACTCCACAAAGTGCCGAATAACATCGGTTGAGAGAGCAGCAACGTACCTGCCATACGTCAAGGGGGTCACGGACAAAATTGGACACTTGTTACGCCGAAGATATAGCATCAAGACGATATTCCGCCCCCCCTCACGTGTCAGGCAATTGTTGCGCTCTCCAAAGGATAAGGATCCCCTAGGAGCTCCTGGGGTCTACGTCGTTCCTTGCGACTGTGGTGCAAGCTACGTAGGCGAGACCAGAAGAAACGTGTCCACAAGACTCAAAGAACACATTGCTTCCATGAAGAACGTGGACAGCGGTAGCTCGGCGGTTACAGAGCACGCTCTCACATCTGGGACGACGCACTACATCAGATTTGACAAGGCACGGATTTTGGCGCGTGAAAAGTACTTTGTACCCCGCAAAATCCGAGAAGCCATTGAGATCAGTCGTCGTCGTAACTTCAACAGAGACAGAGGGTGGTACCTGTCACATACGTGGAAAACCGTTCTTCATGGAAAGCACGTCACCAGTGGCAACAGTGAGGAGGACACCTTGAGTTCCGTCTGCCGGTTGGATGAGGTTTCGTCTGAAGTAAACAGCAGTGATGAAGACGAATCCCTCCAACCTAATCCCGCGCCTCCACTATGTACACCGCATCATCACCCCCCACCAACACCACCACCGCCGCCGCCGCCGCCCGCTCCGTCCGCCCGCGCTGCACGAGCAGCGGCCCGCAGTGCGAGGTTGAACGCGTCGGCGAGCGCCCCGCACTCAAGATCCTGAAGAAGGCCTCCGGATGAGGCCGAAACATATGTCGATCGCTATATCGACATCGCGTAAGTCACGTTAAATTCCCGTTTTTAAATCTATAAGTTTGAAATTACGGTCTTTTCCGACATCGCAATTTGCTAAAGTAACGTTTTGGTAATGATAAACCGTTAAACAAAGCAAAATAAACCAACAGCGAGCCTAAAAGAAAATTTAGCGCTAATATTTATGGACTTTAAAAAGTATGTATTTACCAACAGTTCCTAAGTCACTACATGCTGATAGGTGTTTTAAAATACGTTGCATTTTACTTTACTTCAAAACTAGCACGGGTAGAACATAGCCTACAAAATTTGCATCAGTTTGTTGCATCGAATATAAAATATTAACATATTTAACAATCATCGTCATATTTCAACCAATTTACACAAAACCTTAACGAATTATGTACCTTCCTCATAAACACTCTGGCTATTGGTGAAAACCGCATGATAATCCATTCAGAAGCTATTGATATTATTGCGAACAGCCAGACAGACGCAGTGATGGACTTTGTTTTAACTTACGTAGTGATATTGGACGGCCCTTTGGCGTAAAGGATAGTTGCCCTGATTCTGACCCGACGGTTGTTGGTTCTAAAACTAGCTATATACCTACCAATGAAGTTTATGTGCATTTATGAATCATGGGTTTTCGTACATAGGTAGTGGGATCATTAAATCTACCAATAATTAAGATAGTTTAAAAACTAAAACAACTGACTTCAATGCCCCGCGAGTCAATTTCAGTAGCAAGTTTGAGACGTTTATCGTCATATCTCTGAAGATACTAATCAGATCTCGATGAAATTACAATGGGACCATTTCGAAAACGTACCCTACCGATTACAAAAATAATCATTCGAATCGGTTCACAATTGACGGAGTAATCGCGTAACATACGCACACAAAAAAAGAAAGAAAAAAATACATACAGACGAATTGAGAACTTCCTTATTTTTGGAAGTCGGTTGAAAAGTAGCTTACCACCAAGGAGAATATCTGCCGCCGTAACCTTACGGCGTTCCCCGACGCAAAAAGTAGGGGTATTATACGTTTAACGTGTGTATCTGTGTGTCTGTCTGTCTGTAGCATCTTAGCACCCAACCGGATGAACCGATTTTGATTTAAAGTAGGGGTATTATACGTTTAACATGTGTATCTGTGTGTCTGTCTGTAGCATCTAAGCACCCAACCGGATGAACCGATTTTGATTTTATTATTGATAGTTTTTTTTATAGATGTCTTCATCGAGAGTGTTCTTAGCTTTGATTCATGAAAATTCGTTCAATCGTTATAAAACTATGAGCTTTAATCAACTTTCATAGGTCTAATCAAATCGAAAATCTTCTTCAACGATATTGTAAGAACATGGAAGCATTGACCTGATGCTGGTACATCTTCTGGACTCTACAGAATACTCAAATCCTCACCAACTTACAGCTCAGATTGTAAATGTAGTGTTTAGAGTCATTGGAATGCTTTTAATGAAAAGATAATACATAGATCAGTCGGGGTGGTTTAAAATATTGTATTATATATATAGATCATTATTATTTTAAACAAGATCATAATAATTATTATACTATATTGACTACAAATTGATTGTGATCGGTGGGGATCTACAGAAAAACTAAGCTTATATTTTCGTAGTAACTATGACCTATTCTGTGGTTTCACTGCAAATATTTTATTAATTTTGCGATACGTGTTTGTGAAATCCGTGATATCTTCTAGAGTTTTTATTTGAATTATATATTGTTAAGGACAATTTTAATCTATAATATGTGGCCAAGCTAATTAACGTAATTATTTGGATAAGGATTAATACTATAAACTTGAAAATAGCCCTGGCAGTTATGTAATATTTTTTAACAAAAAATTAAAGATTTAAATGGTTATTGTGAGTCAACCTTAAGAGATAGACATATGCTGTCGCGGACTTTTTTGTAGGTCTTATTAAGTTGTATAACTCTACCATACAAAATATGCTTCCATCTGTTTTCAATTGAGCAGCGTTCGTAAGAAACGTGTTTTTTTCCACCGTTTTTTTGTCGACTTAGGTTGCAAATTAGGTCTCCACGAATGTACCTTTGATTTAAACGGGATAATATATAGCCTATTTTCATTTCGAAAGTCCATTCTATATATTAGTGAAAGAATTTTTTAAATCGGTCCTGTAGTTTTTGAGCCAAATCATTACAAACATACAAAAATACAAAATACAAAAATACAAAAATACAAAAATACAAAAATACAAAAATACAAAAATACAAAAATACAAAAATACAAAAATACAAAAATACAAAAATACAAAAATACAAAAATACAAAAATACAAAAATACAAAAATACAAAAATACAAAAATACAAAAATACAAAAATACAAAAATACAAAAATACAAAAATACAAAAATACAAAAATACAAAAATACAAAAATACAAAAATACAAAAATACAAAAATACAAAAATACAAAAATACAAAAATACAAAAATACAAAAATACAAAAATACAAAAATACAAAAATACAAAAATACAAAAATACAAAAATACAAAAATACAAAAATACAAAAATACAAAAATACAAAAATACAAAAATACAAAAATACAAAAATACAAAAATACAAAAATACAAAAATACAAAAATACAAAAATACAAAAATACAAAAATACAAAAATACAAAAATACAAAAATACAAAAATACAAAAATACAAAAATACAAAAATACAAAAATACAAAAATACAAAAATACAAAAATACAAAAATACAAAAATACAAAAATACAAAAATACAAAAATACAAAAATACAAAAATACAAAAATACAAAAATACAAAAATACAAATGTTCTCTTTGTAATATTAGTATAGATAATAGAAATAAAACATTGCAGTAGCTCTTTTTTTATATTTTTGTAACATTTTATTACCGTGAATGCATAAATTTTAATGTTGCATCTACCCCGTTGCGGGTTAACAAATTAAGGGTAGGTATATTAGGGTTCCGTACCCAAAGGGTAAAACGGGACCCTATTACTAAGACTCCGCTGTCTGTCTGTCTGTCTGTCCGTCTGTCACCAGGCTGTATCTCATGAACCGTGATAGTTAGACAGTCAACATTTTCACAGATGATGTATTTCTGTTGCCGCTATAACAACAAATACTAAAAACAGAATAAAATTAAAAATAATAGAGGGCCCCTACACAAGAAACGTGTTTTTTTCGGCATTTCACGACATCTATGTACGCATAGTTAGGTAAACGTCCCATAGATGGCGTTATACTAAAATGTCGATCCCTAACACCTTTGTTAGACGTTAGATGGCGTTATAAGAAATAAAATGTTTATTAATTATTATTTTTTGCTGGCGAAAAATGATAGTGGTATTTTTTGCTCGATCTTATAAAATACTGTATTGTGGTACGGAATCCTACGAGTGCGAGTCCGACTTGCACTTGGCCATTTTATTTTTTGTAGATGCTCACCCGCACTCGTATAAGTCGTAGCATGAGATACCGGCTTAAACCCTGAAAATAAGGCTAGCCACATACATTTTATATTGTATATATTGATTGATTGTATAAAAAGTAATTTTTTAAAAACGCGTGTACCCATCTGTAAATTACTTTAATTATTTTGATTTCACAGGCTAATATTGCGTGTTCTGATATTTTATCCCAAACATTTAAAAAAATGCAATTTAATTAGCATATCAATAGAATGACTGCATTAATTCATTTCGAAATGAGAATAGGCATATCAATATGCATTCAAAAGTTAATTACTGGAAATTAATTAGCAAATTAAAACACGAATTCGACGGTATTCCAGGTATATTATGCTATCAACCAATCATACACGTTAGTTATTAAAATTATGATTAAAATAGTACAGAAAAATATAGCTTTAATAATATATTTATTTTTATTAAATGTGTGCGCCGAGACTACAACAGATATCACAGATACTACTACAGACAATGGACATGGAATGGAGGTTAAGATTGTTGGTGGAAATCCTATCCCCTTGGAAAAAGTGCCATATAGCGTTCAGATTTTTAACTCTGGAGCAATGTGCTCTGGGACAATCCTAAACAGCTGGACGTTGCTCACTGCTGCACATTGCTTTGATGTAAATAGGATAACTGACGACATCGTCGTTCAGGTTGGTACGTTTAAATTGCATTTTTAATTCATTTTGAACACAATCTCAGAACTTTGTACTGATTGGCATTAACTAGCGTAGTTTTTCACCAATCAACTGGTCCATTTCGACTTCGTAAAAGACAGTCACTTAGGTTGAAAACACAAAACTGAATAATATTATTAAGAAAACTAAAACAACCGACTTCTATGCCGCGCGAGTCAGTTTCAATAGCAAGTTTGAGATGTTTATCGACATATTGCTGAAGATACTTATCAGGTCTCTATAAAATTTAAATGGGACCCCTTTGGAGATGAACTCTACCTGTACTAAAAATAATCATTTCAATTGGTTTATAACTGGCGGAGTACTCACGTAACATCAATCCAAAAAAATATTTTTCATCCCATCTATTCGAAAAGTGATGGTTTGGTCCTCGATAACTGCGTGCAAAGTAGGTCATTTCTGCCCGAGGGCGGGAAGGTAATTTTTTAATTTTTGGCTTTGACTGTTCTTTTATAGTACCATGTCTAAGAAGGTTCAATAATAATATTGTACGGGAAATGTTACTGTCCTATTAAATAGAGAGCGCGCGGCGTTAATTAAGTTTAAAAAAAATAAACAAATAAAAAAAAATTAAGCGCGCAAAGTGGCAAAATACACATATATTGTGGTGGCCAAGAAGAAGAAGAAAAAAAAAGCGCTAGAATTATTGGCATTTTTAGTCTGTGGTCACAGACTGTCATAATAACACTTTTAACCATGGAGTAGGAAATAAATAAAGACATGGAGGTGCCGCTATACATTTGCTTGTATGGATATTACTTCAAAAAAAAGTGCCTAGAAGTCATAATGGAACCTAAAATGACTGCCATTGATTGTCCATTGGTCCATTGATGACCTTGATTGACACAATCCTAGCAATGGACCAATGGAAAATTAATGGCATACGTTTTAGGTTTAGATATGCACCTTTTTTCTGTAAGTATTTCATGTCCTTATGTATATGTCAATGAGTTAAGGGTAAAATGTTAATCGGGTGAAAACTGCAAAAGGTGCGAAGTTTTTATCGGAAACTGTATGTATTTATTGGTTTATTAAGTTTGTTTATGTTAGTGAGCGTCTTTTACAATATTATGCTCTTGAATTTCTATTTTATAGAGCCTTTTATTTATTCCCTTTTCTCATAGAGGGGGATGAAAAGCAGAGTGTAAAACTCGGCTGCAATATTATTTTCTCTCGGCCGACGTACTTTAAATCCCTCGCTACGCTCTGGATTCAAAAAAGTGGCCTCGCAGAAACGTACTATATTGCACCCTTGGTATACAATCTACTATATACGATTATTATAAATCTAAACTTAGTTTTATTGTTTTACGCCGAAATACGTAAATCGTATCAGTGGCGTTGCGTAGATTTCTGACAAATGCTGAGACAAATTTGTCATTCTTCATTTCCGCAAGTTTCAAGGTCCTGGGTCTAAGAAAACCACAGAAATATGAATAATAATTATTAAAATTTCTGTGAAGAAAACACATGGGAAAATATATTTTGTTTGAGAGTTTGGCAAGCATAAAAATCAACATAAGTCACACTTAACACATTTTAAGAATATGAACATAATGCCTAATAAGGACACTACACGTCAACATTAAATATGCGAGCGAAATGAGACAATTTTTTAATTATTATATAGCTTTCGTTTAGAAAGTATAAAAGGAAAACGCTTAGCACTTGGTGTAAGAAATGAAGAACTGATTTTGTGCGCGAACACGTCATTTTAGAACTAACTTTCTTATATGATTTATATAGTTCTATTACTTATGCTTGTATTCGTTCGTGCATTCGTAAATATGACAGCGTGATTATTATTATATTTTAAATCAAATAATTCCATATTTTTGAAGGTTCAAGATATGTCTATGACTTGCAAGCCCGTCAGTACTATGTCTCCGAAATTGTGACCCACCATCTGTACAACCACACCGGACTATTTTCCTGCGATATAGCTATGGTTTTTATGGAGTCATCCATCGACTTTGGACCTTCAGCTATGAAAGCCGTCCTTGTGGACAATAACTTTTGGATGAATCCGAAGCATCATAACTTTATTGTCACTGGTTGGGGATGGACAAAGGTAAACATTTGAGGTTAAACTTCAAATTTTAAATTTCACATTTTATTTTATTTTTCCATAGTTTGAAAGCTCTTTATACCAATCATAGAATTCATATGGCTAAATGCTCATACTAACGACTAAATTAACTAAATAGAGGCTAAAAGGCTTTAACATCGCGTTAATTACGCTTATGGTTAAGCCTCAAGCTTCAAACAACTACGCTGCAATATGTCGGTCTAGGTTGGGACAACTACATATTACAAAGTGTAAAAGTAAAAATAATAAGTTAATGTTCTTATTTTACGCCATCCGCTCCGCAGGCGCGCGCCTAATTTCGCCAATTTGGCGCAACCGGCGCGGCCTTTCCGCGCAATGTTCAGTTTTTGGGCGAGGCCACTTGAAATGCTGATAACTCTAAATGTTTGCTTTTAATCTACGTATTTACTATCGTTAGGATTGTTTTGAAACAAGCTAAAATTTAATGTATAATGAATAAAATGAAATAAAATTAAATGTATTGTCAAATTCAAGTTTAAAATAAAGGTTAGCGATTTTTTTATTTTTTCCGAAATTATTAACTAAAGTTGTGATAATTAAGAAATTAAAACATTGTTTCAATATGTATTCATTTTATCTACTATATAGATACTCTATTGACATTATTCGAAAACGGCACCGGCTGTATAATTTTTTTTACACCACACTCAAAAACAAAATCTGGCTCACTGAGACGCATCGAGTGCCATAGATAAAAACTCTTGGAACACAAAGATTTGGCTCCAGACTAAAGGAGTTCTGATATTATATGCCATCCTTGTCATTTTACACACACACAGCACAGCTATATAAAAACGTCTATGTTCGTAATTATTCCCGCCCAAAGACGCCCAAACGAAATCTGCTAATTTAGGTGATGTGCCAGTTGCGCGGGTAATTGCATAGGCCTGAATCAGGTGACGCGCCGGTTGAAAGGAAGTAAAAATAATAAGTTTTTTTAAAATTTTACGCATTTTAGAAGCTTCGCCTGTTTTCTTTATTTACTCATGAGTGGAGACTATATAATGCTACAGTCTCAGATGAGGACGAAATAAAATCTTTTCATCACCTGATCCGTTTTAAAACTCAGTTTCCATATAAACACTTTATATTTTTAGTATGGAGGTGACATTAGCAAAAAAGGTTTGATGATGGCAACATTGCAGTACGTGCCATTAGAGAAATGTAGTAGTCTTCACAAGCTGTACATGAGTCCGGACATGTTTTGTTTGTACGGAAATGCAGAAAAAGACACATGCAAGGGCGATTCGGGAGGAGGAGTTTATTGGAATGGGTAAGAACGAAGAATAGTGAACGTTGAGTATATATTGTAACGAAATTATAAAAAGGAGTGTATGTTATCAAAACATACACTACCCTTTTTTGGAATTTCTTTGAAATCGTTGTTTTTGTTTGTGTGTATGTTACGTGATTTCTCCACCCACGAATTAAAGTGAATTATTATTTTTTCATGGGTTGGGTATCTCTGTGACGAACCGATTTCAATTGTTCTTGAGTAGGCCCTTAGTCCAGAGGAGTGGACATTAAATCGCCAAACAAGTATACGAGGAACGTCAAACTTGCTGCTAAAAATGACTTGAGCGGCATGGGATCGATCAAAACGATATTATATAATTTGATAATACTGTTAATATCCTCGTCTCATACCTATATATAGAATGAAATTTAGAGTGATAACTTTAGTTACACAAAATATACATTGTGATGGTCACACTCCCATTTATAACAGTACCTACGAGTTGCTCCACCGTGGGTTTGATGGCGTTTAAAGTACACTGTGTCCTATTCCAGCATACTGGATGTCCCTGTACAAATATTGGGCCATTTTGGTCAACTAACAAACAACAATCAATTATATCGCCATACAGATAAACTGACATTCGCATTAAATCGTTTTGTGTTGAAAATTAGTGGCTCTGTGAGTTGTAGACCTCGTTTTGTTTCGAAAATTAATGTAAATAAATTCACCTTCCATTAATTAGATTATTCCCACTGTATAAAGTATCTAACGTTAGGTCCTAAAAATTTCTCTATTACGATTACCTACTTACCTAATACACAGGTATTATATAACCAACCAGTCAAACCAAGTAATTACCAATACCTAATTTAATTTGCAAGCGAATGCAAGTAAAGTAGCAAACAAAAGCTATGGGAAGAGAGTTGAATTGTATTCTGCTGATGAAATTTCCTTGTGTATTCCTTCCTGGTTTTTTCATTATTTTCCGTACCATCACATCACCGACCCCTTGAAGAAAATGTTGTTCAGACAAATAAAGTTACAAAAACCTAAAAACCCTTAACAAAAAAGTTTTGTAACATATTTGAACATTTTTCCAATGAAAATATGATTTTTGAACCTTAATCTCCGCCATTTGAAACATTTCTAAAAACTGAATCGACAAAAAATCCTAACTAATATTATAAATGCGAAAGTAACTCTGTCTGTCTGTCTCACTTTCACACCAAAACCGATTTACATGAAATTGGGTACACAGATAGTCTAGAGCCTGAGAAAGGACATAGGCTACTTTTTAATGCGAAAAGAGGGTTGTAAGGGGTTGAAAGGGGAGATGAAAAGTTGTATGGCAGTATCGTCATTTTTAAAGCTAGAAGCTTGAAACTTATTGTTTATTGAAACGTGAGGGGAGTGGGGGGAAGAGAGAGAGGGAGGGGGAAGTGGGGGTAAGAGATAAGGGGAGGGAAGGGGAGGGGGAAGTGGGGGTAAGAGAGAGGAGGAGGGGAGGGGGAAGTGGGGGGAAAGGGAAGAGGGAGAGGGGAGTGAGGGGAAAGGAGGAGAGGGGGAGGGGGGATACGCAAGTGTCTTATTTGTAAAATAATTAGCCTAAATAATTAAAAATGCGACACTATTCCACGCGGACGAAGTCGCGGGCACAGCTAGTTGGTTTATAAAGTTCACATTCCAGGCCTAGCGTGCTACCATCCTCGATCATATCGTCATTTACCAACAGGTGAATTGTGGTCAAACATGAAGTAACATAAATTGGAACTAGAACTGACTGAACTGCGTAGTGGATTTTTTATTGATTTGTTAATTACATAATAAGGGATAACAAAGTCAAGTTGATAAACGTATAAAATTTTCAATCCCAGCTTAGGAAAGTAAGTTTGTTACCTTCACCAAATTGTTTACAAGGCACGGGTAGGTACGGTGCCCGTAAAACCCTCCTACATTATTAATGGCAATGAATTACTGCTATCGACTTTTGTGACCTGTACCCTTAGTACGAGTTTTCATCGTAAACGCTTTTGACAGATCTCACATAGTTTTCGGCTTATTCTGGCTCCCTGATTGGTTAAAAATTAGTGAAGTGTGAAACCGCTGGAGGCGCTGTACTTTTTTTCATACAAAATTTGTTCGATATACGATATCGAGTTTGGTATGAAAACTCGTACTAAGAGTTCTGGATAGATTTGAAACTTACATAAGTTAATTTTCAAAAAAAATAAAACCGACTTCATAACCACAAAAAGGCACTCAAAAGCGAAAAATAATTTACTTTAAATTATTATAAGCGTTACCCACTTCTCTATTTGAAGTCGGTACCAGCCAAGTCTAATAGGTAGTAGATACATAATACCTACATGTATCTACCTACTTACTACTACTACATACATAGTATCTATCTAATATCCAATAGACTTGGCTGGCACCGACTTCAAATAGAGAAGTGGGTAACGCTCATAATAATTTAAAGTAAATTATTTTTCGCTTTTGAGTGCCTTTTTGTGGTTATGAAGTCGGTTTTATTTTTTTTGAAAATTAACTTATTTTACCCTTTTTAGTGCAAAAAAAGTTTTAATGAAATTACTTGCATCTATTAAATTTCGTGTCTGGGCCGTTATACACTGACGGATATATTCTTTTTGAAAATTTCAAGTATGTACCTATAACGGTTAAGAAGATACAGATCTGTAAAGTGCGCACATATAGACACACGGCCGGACGGACGGACGGACGAACAGACAACAAAGTCTCAGAAAGTGTTCATTTGGTAGCCTTTGGGTACGGAACCCTAAAAAAATTGACTTTAAATGCCGCGCTAAAGTGAAAATATTCACTAGTAATAATGATGTCATCAAGGTATCAAAGGAAAATGTCCAAAATGGCCCTGTACAATTAAAGCATCTGACACACACGATCATTAATTGTCTATTTTATTACAATAATTCCAAATACTTTTATAACACGGATTAGTTGTATTCCAAAATGAATATTAAAAAGTATTATTTGCGATTATTAACATTAATTGCCGCCATATGGCCAACAGAGTACTGAATCACTCTACTACGTTATAAGAGGCACTTCCCTATATTGTGGATACCCGAATTATGAAAGCACTGTGTAGCCAACCTAACAACGGAAAGTATTATTTATGTAGTAACTATTATATAATATGTGGTTTTATGCTTATAATTTTTTTTTGCTGTGTTGATTGGTACAAAGTACGTTCATAATTTTGAGTTATTTAATTATGTATGCAGTGTCGCGGGACTGAAATGGCCGCCATCTTCGCCAAATGTCATGTCATGTCAAAAAATATTAGGTATGTTTAAAAAAGTTTGCACCCTAACAAGACTTTGCCCGGTAGAACATTCCTGTGAAGACAAATTATTAATATTTATATATAATTATTTATTATAATTATTAATATATAATTATTTATTGAGGGCCCGGTGGCGTAATTGGGTGAACGGTTGGCTTTGATGCCGTGGTACCGAGTTCAAACCGCCGTGCACCAATGAATTTTTCTATCGAAAAATATATGCGCGCTTCTCACAGTGGCCCTCCGGTGAAGGAAAACATCGTTAAGAAACCAATAAGGGGGTTATTGGTTTCTTAACGATGTTTTCCTTCACCGGAGGGCCACTGTGAAGAGCGCAGATAAAATTTTCGATAGAAAAATCCATTGGTGCACGATGGTTTGAACTCGGTACCTCTGGCATCAAAGGCAAGCGTTCTCCCGATTGCGCCACCGGGCCCTCAAAGTTTTTATCTTAATTTAGTTTTAAGTTGTATATACATATGTACTACTTGTAAATATTGTTTTATATGGTATGGTGGTAGAACATATCTAGTGTCCCCCTGGCCAGCTACCACCCTCAAGTCAGAAAATCTGTCGCCAAACATCTAATGTGTTCCGGCAGCTATCCTTGAGAGCCAGTTCCCATTCTAGTCCACTTCTCTTTCTTCGACCGCATCATCACTTAGCAACATGTGAGATAGTGGTCAAACGCTTGCCTATAAGATATAAAAAAAATTTATCTCCACCTTTATTTCTATCTCGCTCACAGTTACCATATGAATATCTTATATGCAATAGCAACCTCCATTGTGTATAATCTTCTTGGAACTCTTCTACTAAAACTAGTACATTCTCCTATGTTTGAGGTATTTATCTCCATATCTGTGGTGATACTAATCAGATCTCGATAAAATTAAAATGGGACCACCTCGGAAACGTATCCTACCTATTAAAAAAAGAATCATTTGAATCCGTTCACAAATGATGGAGAAATCGCGTAACATACACACAAAAAAAAAACATACAGACGAATTGAGAACCTCCTCCTTTTTTGTGAAGTCGGTTAAAAATAAACGCTTCTGGTATTTCAATATTACAGTCAAATAATGAAATGTGGATTTGTGGATTTCGGTTGTAACATTTTTACTAAAATAAATAGCAGTGGGTAGAGATGGTACAGAATCTATAAAATATGAGATTCCACAGTAGGTAGGAGAGCACATTATATAGATGTTCCGCCTGACTTGCTAGCAAAAATAAAGGAGAAAATTTGCCGCCATAACCTTACAATGTTCCGGCTCTCACACCACAGTAGGGTTCCGGGTTTAATTTTTATTTAATTTTGTTTTCATTATTTGTTGTTATAGCAACCATTGTAATAGACACTATGCGCAAAATTTCAAGTCTCTATCTATTACGGTTTGTATAATCGAGCATTATACGGTTTTGTTGTTATAGCGGCCATAGTAATAATACATACTTACTTGGTGAAGATTTTAAGTCTCTATGTATTATGGTTTATAAGTTCAAGCAAAAAACGCCAAAATTACACATTTCCCCCTTTAATATTAAAATTTATTTTTCCTTTTTTTTACGGAACCCTTTTTTTATGATTTTTAATCAGAGATTTTTGAGACGACAAAGGTCTACTTTGCAATAATAGAGACCTGATTACCTGATTGGCAAAATTTATCTTTTTAACTGACTTTCAAGACGGAGAAGGTTCTCAATTCGTATTTTTTTTGTATCTTTATTACGGGACTACTACGCTAATTGTGAACTGATTCGAATAATTATTTTTGTTACTGTGGTCCCATTGTACAATTCATTGAAATCAAAGGGTATCTCGTGAGATGGAGATAAACACCTCAAACTTGGCACTAAAAATGATCTGATTTTAATTATTCTTAAGTAGACACCTACTTAAGAATAATTAAAATCAGGTCCTTTAGTAATGTATCATGATGATGAGTATCTCAGAGATATGGCGATAAACACCTAAAACTTATGTTTCATTGAAGTGTCTAACACTTTATATTTTTGTAAATTGTTAAACACAATCCAAAATTTCATCGTACCGACGGGACTCGATATATGTAAAACAATTTACCTAAAACTTGTTTTTAGGATTCCGTACCCAAAGGGTAAAACAGGACCCTATTACTAAGACTCCGCTGTCCATCTGTCTGTCTGTCTGTCCGTCTGTCACCAGGCATGTGTATCTCATGAACCGTGATAGTTAGATAGTTGAAATTTTCACAGATGATGTATTTCTGTTCTATAACAACAAATACTTAAAACAGAATAAGGTTCAAAATAACTGGGGGTCCCCATACAAGAAACGTGTTTTTTTCGGCATTTCAATAAAACACCATCTATGAACGCTGAGGTAAACGTCCATAGATGGCGTTATATTAAAATGCCGACCCCTAACACCTTTGTGTTCACTTTTACTTAGATAGCGTAAGACGTTAGATGGTGTTATAAGAAATAAGCATGCGGCTCACAACTCTGTTTTGATAAAATGTTTAATAATTATTATTTTTTGCTGGCGAAAACTGATAGTGGCATTCTTTGCCCGATCTTATCAAATACTGTAGTGTGGTACGGAACTCTAAGAGAGCAAGTCCGTCTTGCACTTGGCCAGTTTAACGAGCATTGGTACATTTTAATTAAATGCAACTTGTGTTTAAGCGTACCTACTGTATATTATATATTAGAAGATGAGACCCGCGGCTTCGCCCGCGTTTAAAAATATGTACATTTATTCAACATTTTTCTTTTATAAAAACTTTGTCCTGACAATTACAAACACAACAAAAAAATAATTAGCCTCATCAGTCCATCCTTTCTCAAGTTACCGCGGGCGGGACCAAGGGAAATAGAGATTTAGTATATAGATTCTTTGGGTTTTTGGTACCTAATCAATAATTATATTTTGTATTGTAACTTTTCCACAGAATGATGGTAGGTATCGTGTCCCACGGCGATGGTTGTGCGAAAAAAGATAAGCCCAGCGTCTATACCAACGTGTACTACTTCAGAGACTGGATCAAGAAGGAAGTGAATAAATACCTAAAAAAGAATTGTTACACAAACATTAAATACTTACGAGCATTACAGGAACTCGAATCTTGAGAAGAGATACCACGTAATATACACATTATGCACCTAGGTCTTATGTAAAATTGTATTGTAAACTATGTACCTAAGTAGACGTTGTATAATAAAACCTAGTAGTGTTTTAAATCAGTCATGCAACATTTTGATGCAGATCGACTAGCTTTTGACTGATTTCACAAAAGAAGGTATTTAAGTTATGAAACTTTGAGTTTGATTCGCTTTGTTTGTTTGTGTAAGTATATTATTTCAAATCCGTTCAGTTGTTTTTGATATTATCGGTAACATACATATACAGACGGAAAGACGCGGCGTGCGACTTTGTTTTAGAATATGTGGTGACAGTTAGAAATAGACCCCCTCTATGATTAGGTACAATAAGTCTGTGTATTCATGGTTAATTTAATTATCTCAATGATTATAATAAGATCAAGCCCACAGTACAGCTGCCCGACTGTCGAAATAGTGATCTTCGTTAATATATCGACCGATGCAGTGTCGCCTCATGAGTCTTTCAGTGTTTAGATTTATCCACCTATGACATAAAATAATACCTTTACATCTATAAACAACATTAATTAAATGCTTTTAATTGGTAAGTTCATCACACGACATTGTTTACAGCAAAATAATAAGTTCCTCAGAAAACTTGAAAATTCATCAACGCTGAAATACCTTATCTTTATGACATTTATTGACTTTTGGATCGGATAACGTTTATCAAGTCCGATAGAATACCACCAATACCACCTAATCTACCTCTATCATAAATTGATAAGTCTACCTCCAGCAGTTGAAAAATCAGTAAACAAAAAATCTAATAGTGCGCTTTACAACAGCTGTCCTTGAGAGCAAGTTGACATTCTAGGCCTAGCGTGCTACCATCCTTGACCACGTCGTCTTTTAATTATCAATATGTACATGAGATTGTAATCAAATGCTAGCCTATTATTATATTAGCCTATATTCTGTTTATAAAAATACTAGATTTGAAATTGATCTCATCTGATGGAAGTGAAGATGCTGTTTAAGATTAAAACCGCGTTAGCATAGAAATGGAAGACAATAGAAATGGAGCTAGTTCAATTCAGCACACAGAGTGCCGACCCTAACTAAAAACCCTATTTAAAAAGCAGGCTTCACTTTGGTATACCTACCATCGATTTAAGGGGGGAAAAGGGTGGGGAGAGGGGGAAAACCCTCCCCTTGAAGGAAAAGTTGCGTAGCCCCCCCCCTCCCCTTCAAAAGTTATCAATATATTATATACTAGCTGTACCCGCGACTTCGTCCGCGTGGAATAGTATCTTTGGGTAGCATTTTAAAATATTTAGGCTAATTATTTTACAAATAAGATACGCGTACCCCGCACTGTACAACGCCACGCAAATCCCCCTCCCCTCTCTTTCCCCCCTCACTTCCCTCTCCCCCCACTTCCCCTCCCCTCTATCTTCCCCCCTCTCCCCCCACTTCATCCTCCCCTCCCATCCCCTCCCCTCATTCCCCTTCCCCCTCACATACTTTGAATGACATATTAATTTATATCGAATCAACAGCCTAAAAAATAAGTTTCACGCTTCTAGCTTTAAAAATGACGATACTTCCATACAACTTTTCCTCCCGTTCAACCCCCTTTTCTCATTAAAATGTAGCCTATGTCCTTTCTCAGGCTCTAGACTACCTGTGTACCAAATTCCATTTAAATCGGTTCAATAGAACATTAACACAAACCTTACATATTTCCATACAAACCGTCATCCCTATTGTCATTTTACACCCTTGAGGGTAAAACTTTTAGAAATATCATTTTTATTTATATCAAATGAACAGCCTAAAAAATAAGTTTCAAACTTCTAGCTCCTAAAATGACGATACTTCCATACAACTTTTCATCCCCCCTTTCAACCCTCTTTTCGCATTAAAAAGTAGCCTATGTCCGTTCTCAGGCTCTAGACTATCTGTGTACCAAATTTCATTTCAATCGGTTCAGTGGTTTTGGCGTGAAAGTGACACAGACAGACAGAGTTACTTTCGCATTTATAATATTAAAATAATATAGTTAGGATTAAAATTTTGAGGTTAAGTATTAAAAATTATACCTACATCTCGAAGTTATTTTTTTACAACCCGGGAATCCTTCCTGGGTTCCTAGGTTGAGTAGACTTAAATAGGAGAGGTCTGCGTAGTGCACTGGTAGTTAGTGCTTTTTGTTCAAGAAATGTACTTGTACTTAAAAATTTCAAAGTCGAACACAAAGGCAACACACAAGGAGCAGTGACCACCGCGTGACGTGCGCCGACGAGCGTAGCGAGGAGGAGAGCCGCGGTAGCGGCCGCTCGTCACTAGAGCCAACGCTATGGCGTTTAATTTATCTATAAAATATCCATCTAATTTACAGGTTTAAATTAATTTATTTCCATACAAAATTTTCGATAGCTATGTTGCCGCTGTTTTCCGCCCATAAAGGAGTCCTCCTCCAACCTCCCCCTCCCCTCTACTGATCCTCTCCAGCCGTCAATTACTGATAACCTCAAAATTTTATATTTTCATAACTTCATCACTTTTGAAGGGGGGGGGGGGGGCTCCGCAACTTTTCCTTCAAGGGGAGGGATTTTCCCCATCCCCCCACCACCCCCACCCCTTCTCCCCCTATAAATCGATGGTAGGTATACTAAAGTGAAACCAAAAGGCATAACCATCCTTTTAAGTCTAACTCAAAATAGAAGTAGGTAACTGAAGTAATAATACCTGTAAAAATAAGAGACGTTGGTGATGACGGCAGCAAAAGGTCCGTTTTTACTGTCCCGTGAATAAGAGACAATGCCCGCTAGAAATTCCTCGTAAGTTGCAGGTCCACCGTTATCAAGCAACTTGTTTTCCTGGACAAAAAATAAATGTATTATTATACTTATATTCTTTATCCTTCAACACCAATATGGATTTTATTGAACTTAAAAATAATAACCTAATGACAATATCAAAAATTCATAAACCACAATATATGTGTAATACTTTCTTGTTCCTGATTATATTTTATGTTTTAGAAATTTTTGCTGAGATTGTTAATATAGCTTTAAATGAAATATTCGTGAGGAGCCAGCAGAATACAAGTGTTAAGAAAGCTTGTATCAATTACATTACAATTAGTCTCTGAGCTAAATACATGCCAGCATTTTGGTCCCGTGTCGTTTCAACCAGCCGTGTGGGAAGATCTTTGAAAATGCTGTGTGCACCCGATCCCCACGGTCCTAGAGTCTCAACCCCAAAAGGCACAAATAGATAGCAGCTGTCCACCACTGTAAACCACTATATTTGCGTGTTTTGAGGTTCTCAGCTGCTTCTGCGGCCACACCAGCCTTTTTCTGTGTACCGGGAAGTTGTGACGGTGCCAAAGTGTCGACGCAAGTAGCGTCCCATACCAAGGGCCGCCCAAACTTCCATGGTATTAATGTCATACCGTCATGTCTTTAACCATCATCACGCATTAAGCCATTTGGTTCCAAAACTGCTGCGCAGTTGATAGTGGTAAAAGCCCGACGGATGATGTCATTAAGGCTAGCGTGACGAGAAATCCTACCTGCACTCTTAATGCAGGAGAGACCGTGGTGACCAAGCCGGCTGACGGCACTACCGCACTGGCAGTGGTATGGAGCACAACACTGTACGCCCTAGCGAAGAGATGTAGATATTCTGAAAGATGAGGAATCGAGCAAAGTACCTGTATTAGGCGATGGAAGAGCCTGTAGCCACAAACCTGATTTCCACTCTGCAACTGCTAAGAGACGGGCACGATCTTCGGAGCTAGAGCACGTTTGTATTAGATTTTTCCGTGTTAGCTCGCAGATCGGTCCGTCCCAAAGTCTCTGTGATGATAGAGTTTTGGGAAAATCAGTGTTTGGGCAGGATAACGTCCACGCATTCTTGACCTCGTCCATGTATGTGAGAGTCTTAGTTGTAGGTAGCGACGCTGCCAGTATTTTTTATGAAAGCTCAGCAATGC
Organism: Cabera pusaria; assembly: GCA_954871355.1. Lineage (NCBI taxonomy): Eukaryota > Metazoa > Arthropoda > Insecta > Lepidoptera > Geometridae > Cabera > Cabera pusaria. The sequence continues at coordinate 23,138,319 of OX940887.1, forward strand.
TATGGACGGAAGACAAGAATGCGGGGAGTGCTACACCTGAAATCGACATATGATACTGTATTGTATATATGATATCATATCAATTTAACAATAACTTTCTGCGTGGGTACGCAGAGCGTTGTTAGATTGATACTACAGAACAGGTAGGGCACTGTCTAGTTTCCGTCTGGCCAGCTACCGAGTGGTAGATAGTGGTAGATAGTGGTTTGGTGGCAGATTTTTTAACTTGAGAGTTCAAGTTAAAAAATCTGCCACCAAACACTAGTGCGTTCTAACAGCCGTCCTTGAGAATCCATCAATTGTAGGCCCAGCGTGCTCCCATCCGCGGCCACGTCATCACTTATCGACAGGTGTGATAGCGGTCAAACGATAGCCTATAAAAATACCTCATCGTCAATCACTCCAAAACATTTTTAAAGAAAATATATGGCAGCGCCATTTCAAATTTTTATCGAAGAACAATAATACTCACCGCCGTATACCTTACACAGAAATTGGAATCAGTCATGGTCAGAGAATAGATATCCTGGCATTCCTTCGGACTCTGCACCATCATTTTCGACAACAAGAGTGTGTTTCCAAGCTTCGTTGGCTTACGATCCTGAATAATACAGAAACAAGGATTAAATCTTCGATTTCAGTTTGCCGCGAGATATAAAAACGTAATGACTTAGCCAGCTTCTATCGCGTGATGGGAGCACCTCTCCATAAAAACACATAAAAGACCCTAAAACGTGTATCTCTGTCAGGCGTCCATTACACGGTAGGTTATCCGTCATTAAAAACCATCTGTCATAACTTTTGGTTGCTGATGCAGTAATCAAAAGTATGTAAATATCGGTCAGTTACCGTCAATCGCCCCATTAATTTAGATGGTCAGTCATCCGTCAGTCACAGCCGTGACTGCCAGCAAACTGACAGCAAAACCTATCGTGTAATGGACGCCTAAACCACGTTGACTGACGTATTCTGACGGTATTTAAATGCATAACAATTCAGGATATAACAAACAAACTAAGCAAACAAATTAACTTTGCCCAAAACACAATCAGACAAATAATAAAAATATCCAAAGATACTTATGAAAATTTAGAAATTTTCTTTGTATTCCTACGTCTGAAGGTACTTATTTATAAAAATTAAGTTTGATATATATGTTAGTGCGTTCCAAATCACTTCATTTAAATAAGGGTATCTTATTCAAATATATCGAATAAGTGTATAATTTGTTCTTCATTGTGATTAGATTTTAATGTCGCTTACGTTATTTAATTTCGAGCAGCTAGAACATCAATGGCATTCATGTTATATACTTGGGGTATTCGTCTTTTTGCAAGACGTTCGCTCGCTATTCTGTGGTTTGTTATTTTTAAGTTAATTGGTGAGTAGAAAAGTAAAGCCCGTAAGAAAAGCGCTTCTCTTCTTTATGGTATCGCCTAAAGTTTTTTTAGGGTTCCGTAGCCAAATGGCAAAAAACGGAACCCTTATAAATTCATCACGTGTGTCTGTCCGTATGTCATAACCACTTTATTACGAAACTGTTAGGACTACACAGATTAAACTTAGTTGGAAGGTATATTCTAGGAACCGTTTTACTATTTTTATACAAAAAAAAACAAAAGATTAAGGGGAGCCCACCATACATGGAAGTGAAACAATTTTTTTTGGAGTTTAAGCGTGGAGGCATGCCCGTCGCATTCCCTGCTAGTTATGAAAGGGTCTCAGTAGTTACATTTAACCACTGAGGTCCATTTAATGACTGCAACTCCACTTTAAAAAATGTTTTCTGGTGGTAGGGTCTTGTTCGTGAGACCCGCCTGGTCCTATAGGTACCACCCTCCTGCTACAGCGTGCCGTTACAATTTTGTGTCCGCCCAAGTGTTGCAGCACTAGTGCAGTAGTACCAGTCCCTCCCCCCCATACATAGTGTGATGTGTTCCGGCTTCTTTCCGGGGCCCTATTACAGAGTTAATTCATTTCCTGGTATGCGGGCGTGACAAATTGGCACGGGGTCCAGGAAGACCCGGCGAAACGGCTGTCCGCTGGCCGCACGCGAGACAGTAGGGGACCCGAACTCGGGGATCACTTTAAACTCCACCCCGGGAGGCTATCCCGCCATCCCGCGCATAATCCTGTGGAGTAACTGCCGTGCCGGAGTAGGAGACCGGAGTAGATCCCAACAGTGGCTTCCAGGGGGAACCGCGGGCTCTTCTGTGCCCCGTACCAGTCATTCATTAAAACTGAATACCATGACGCCGATAGGTCTGTCTTACTTTGCCCTTGGCAAGGGTTAGAAACACGTCACACTACCCAACCCCCTCCCCCTAAATACCAACTATGGCCGTGAAAAATAAAAGGAATTGTAATTCTTCAGCGGTCCCCAATTCCACACACAAGGTGGACTTTTGCAACATTCTGGGCCTCCACGCTAATCTAAACGCGGTTAATTTTCATCTCGAATCGTCTAAACCTGCCTTACTTTTTCTGACGGAGACACAGATATCTGAACCTGCGGACACATCCTACCTCTTATACCCCGGGTACAAGCTCGAGCACTCATTTGTGCGTCGATCCGGGGTATATTTGTATGTATTAACAGCCCGTAGTGGCTATCATCATAATCAGCCGGTATCAGTCCACTGCTGGACATAGGCCTCTCCCATATTTGTATGTGAGGGAAGATATTTGCTGTCGCCGTCTAAACGGCCTAGAAGATCGAGACCTATCAACTTTGTGTGTAAGCACGGATATATTATAGGAGGTAAAACTCGTATATATACGTGCCTATATATATAGGTCTCATAGCGGGGACATAGAGACAACTCATCTATTTGAGCACATCGCACGAGGCGCTGACAAGGTTTCCGAATAGTACGCTTCTGTTGAATTGGTGGTTCTCGGTGATTTCAATGCTCACCACACCGAGTAGCTAAGTTCGAAAACTAACGATCATGCCGGGCGTACCGCTCACGAGTTTGCCTTATCCTTCGGCCTGTCTCAATTAGTCACGGAGCCCACTAGGATCCCTGATATTGAGAACCACGATCCTTCTTTGTTGGGCCTCATGTTAACATCGCACCCCGTGCAGTACCAGGTATGAGTCGAGGCTCCCCTCGGCTCTTCAGACCACTGCCTCGTTTGTTCTGTAGCCTAAACGTGCCAAAGCGATACCACTCCCTGTAGATAACGCCAAATCTGGCACTATAGATCTGCTGATTGGGACGGGCTACGCGAATTTTACTCGTCATATCTCTGGGGTCAGCTGTGTTTTTCTTCAACCGATGTTGACACGTGTGCAGACTCCGTCGCCGACGTCATTCTGCAGGGAATGGAATGCTATATTCCAAACTCTGTGGTGCGTCAAGGTGATTGGAATCGTCCACGGTTGAACAAACCTTGTACGGAGGCTTCCCGCTTGAAACAACAGCACACCGAGCATGGACTGAAGCACACGCATGTCAAGATCCAAATACATCAGCGTTGAAAAAAACACTAAATGCGGTTTGTCGTTCCAGCAAGAAGATCATGGCTCAGGCTCGGACGCTGACGCTCGCAATACAGGATTGGAGTTCGTCTGGCTAGCTTTCCTTCTGGAAGTCGAGCTTTTTGGTCCCTTTACCTCCTGCTTTGCGAAGGCAGGATGACTCTCTGGCACACAGTGCCAAGGAGAAAGCCAATATTCTCGGTGATATCTTTGCCACAAACTCGACACTGGACGACGTGGGCGCCACACCACCTGTCATACCTCAGTGTGGGAAATCCATGCCTGAAGTTCGCTTTTCACAGAAAGCAGTACGGAACCCAACTAGCAAAATCGTCTTACGTTTCTCACTTTATAAGAGTTCTGAGCTTATAGTGGTCTCTTATCTGTTTTCGTCATTGCTATCGCTTCTATATTAGTCTCTGACAAGCCGTTACAGGCTCTAATACGCTTGATCTTAATACCTTGTCTTAATTATGCATATAAGTTTAAATTTACAGTGCCGTTGTAAGCCACACTCTCCTAAAAAAGCATTTATTAAGACTTATCACACTTGAGATAAATTAGCTCTCATATCCACATTTTCTAAGCTCATTTAATTTTATTACATATTTTCTAAATGCTATTGTAAGAATGTTAGACTAATATCAGCATTTAATTAGAGTACTTAAAACATGTAAATATTGATCTTATTCAAAACTATTATAAGATCATCAGCAGTGGATAGGCACAGTATTGGAGTGATATTGAATCATCATACTTACAATAGAGAAAACGAGTCTAATTTAAGAAAGTTTGATCTTAAATCGAATTTGTGACTAAAATTGTGAGAGTAACATTTGATGTTGACTATTATATTTCAGCAAAAGTATTTTAGTGCGGTCACATACAATACCATTTAACATCCCAAACGTTCACTCTTAAATGAAAATAAATGTTTTATGTCAATTCAAGGATCTCTAAGTTATTCCAACATGGAGTCATGTTGGAATGATCTAAATGAGCTTAAAATAGTCTTATAGTGATTCTAATAAATGCAATACTAATGACGTCGCTTTTAATACAAATTAACAAATAAAATAATTTAACAAGAATACTAAATACTATATATTGATGAAGCGCACGAGTTGTGAAGCATAAACTAGGGTCTACTTTACAGTAAATAATATTTTCCAATACTAATACTTATCGAAAACCATAAAACGAAACACTTGTTAATAATGGTACGGTTATTACAATATAATTATTAAATACCTTTATCCTTACTGTTTTCGATTTCTATTTTATTAGTTCTAACTTTCAAACAAATACTACACCAAGTTTTTTTACGATTGTGTTTGATCTTATGTAAAATCAAAATAAACTTTCTTACGCTCACAGGGCTCTTAACGTCAAAACAATGTAAGCCTATGTACGCTTAAATTAGTTTTGGTAAGAATAATTTAAGTAAAAACAACATTCAATAAGACTGATATTAGAAAGATATAAACAAATTACGCTTATAAATGGTGCCCAAATCCAGGCTAATACGACGATATAAGAATGGTATACTCTGTAAGGTGATGGAACGCGTAATAAACACGCAGTTCCTTCGGTATCTAGAGGATAACGAGCTCATCAGTGATCGCCAGTATGGCTTTCGCCATGGTAGATCAGCTGGTGATCTTCTAGTTTACCTTTCTCACTGCTAGGCTGAAGCCATGGAGAGTAGAGGGGAAGCACTAGCCCTTAGTCTCGATGTCGCTAAGGCCTTTGATTGGGTCTGGCACAGCCTTTGGAAGCTGCCATCCTACGGCCTGCCGAGAAGGCTTTGCGCTTGGGTCGCCAGTTTTTTGTCTGATCGGAGCATTAAAGTTGTTGTCGACGGTTCTTGCTCCGACAGCAAACCTATTAACGCTGGTGTTCCGCAAGGATCTGTGCTGTCACCGACGTTGTTCATCCTGCATATTAATGACATGTCATTAATATGCGGATGATAGCACAGGAGACGCACAATATTCCGGTCGCGCAAACCTTCCTCGCTCTGTGGTCGAAGAAAGCAGGAACAGACTTGTGTCCGAAGTCGAAACATCTATGGACCTAGTGTCAAACTGGGGAGACCAGAATCTTGTAAAGTTCAACCCGACTAAGACGCAAGTCTGCGCGTTCACCGCTAAAAAAACTCCATTCGTCGTAGCTCTTCGGTTTCAGGACACTACCCTCAAAATCTCAGAGCGTATCGATATCCTAGGCGTCAACATTTCTGCCTCATTACAGTACCGCGACCATATCGCGTCAAAGGCTAAATTTGCGTCCAAAAAACTTGGAGTGCTTAATAAGGCAAGACGATACTTCACGTCACGTCAAAGACTCTTGCTCTACAAAGCACAGGTCCGACCACACGTGGAGTATTGCTCTCACCTTTGAAACGGAGCACCCAAGAATCAAGTTCAGCCACTTGATGCGATTCAGCGTAGAGCTGCCAGAATTGTTGACGACCCCGGCCTTACCTCCAACATTGAACCTCTGAGTATGCGTAGAGATATCGGGTCTCTATGTATCTTCTACCGTATTTATAACGGAGAGTGTTCTGAAGAATTATTCACGGCGTCCCGATTTTACCATCGCACTTCTCGCCATAGACAACACGCTCATCCACACATTATCGAGACTTCACACACATCTCAATTCAACCGATCATTTCTCCCGTACACTTGTAAGTTTTGGAACGAGCTGCCGTCCGCTGTTGTCCCGCAGAGCTACAACATGGAGTTCTTCAAAATGGGCGTTAAAAGAATCTTGACAGGTCGGCAATGCATGAGTGACACCTCTAGTGTTGCAAGTATTCGTAGGCGACGGTGATCACTCTCCATCAGGTGGGCCGTCTGCTTGTTTGCTACCTATATCATAAAAAAAAAATTTTTTCCATCAAACCTATACGTGGGGTGTATAGAGATAGGTCTTTACAAACGACATTGAGGTTCTTAAAACAACTTTTTTCAAAGTCAATTGTTTGAAAAATAGACACTTCCAAAGTGGTAAACGTGTCTCCACCCCCTCTAACTTCTAAAATAAGCGAGTGAAAAATCTAAAAAAAAATATATGCTTAAGATCTCAATAAACACTTTCAAACGAAAATTAGCCAGCAGTTTTTGAGATATAGCACATTTTCCAAACCGCAAAATATGACTTTGTCATTCATACAAACACTATGAAAAACAAAGTAAAGGTTTTGCTAGCGAAAAATGTTTTTTTGCTCGATCTTATAAAATATTGTAGTGTGTTACGGAACCCTACGAGTGCGAGTCCGACATGCACTTGGCCAGTTTATTTTGTGTTAAAGTAGGCAAACAAACAAGCAGAGCTGGGCAATGGACGGTGGATCCGGTCAGGCCGGTCCTTCGGAGGTGAGTGTGGCGGTTCGGGTCGCTGACCTTCCGATTGGTGCAGGTGGTTTCCAGGCATGGATGTTTCAGTAAGTACCTGCACCGAATCGCGAGACGGGAGGCGACTCCAGCTTGCCACGAGTGCGAGACGTACTTGCGTGGGTGCGTGCGTGCGTTCGTGTGTGTGTGTAGTTTGACTACTATCTCACCTATTGGTGAATGTTGATGCGGTCGAAGATGGTAACACGCTACGCGTAGAATGGGAACTGGCTCAAGGACAGCTGCCGTAACATATCACTAAGTGTATGTTTTGGCGACAGACTTTCTAACTTGAGGGTGGTAGCAGGCGGACTCTAAACAGTATCCTACCACCATGCCAGCGTAAAGGAAATTAAAAAAAAATCATCACAGTACGCAGTAAGTACTATGATAATATTCCTAAATGTATAAAAGAGTAAGCTGGTAGCTCTATACAATCTAAGAAATAGTTATTTGATATAAGCGACATCTTCCAAACTTTTTATGAACAAATATGTACACTAAGCAACGTAGAGCTCTCGTATTTTCAGTACCTATTTCTATAGTATTATGTTTGGTAAGTATAAAATCGCATAAATAGTTCTTCACTTGTTCAACAGATGGCATTAGATGATTTTAGTTTGACTAATATTAACAAAAAACTTTGCAATGCAATGGATGAACGTTGGACAAAAACCGACCAAATGCGAGTGCTATTATTATTTATTATGGCATGTACATTTCCCATTATGGTCCTAAAATTCACGTTTATATTGAAATTATTGTAACTGTAACGTTGATTTATATTAAATATAATATTTGATTTATGAATTAATTAAAATCTATTATTACCTACGATAAAACAAACTACTTGATCTTGCGAATTAACTTATCGTAGTGTAAATAAGTATAGTAAAACAAGTAAATAAGTATAGTAAAACAAGAGTAATATAATTCAATCTACATTGAGTTTTTAGCATTCATAACACATAGGATGATACTTCGCTATTACCGGTATATAATTATTATGTTACTCTTTGCAATAACACAGTATAAAGTAAAGAGGTAGGTAATAACCTACCTCTTTACTCTATACTATGCATTATATCATCACCATAGATAGAACTACACTTTCAATTATACTGAAGCTATTATTTCCTTTGATGACTAAAATTTAATGTCACAACTGACACAACTGACTAGAAACACTATTTCTAAACCAATAGTCGATTGTTGTACGAGGGCGTGAAATACTATAGTTCTTCGATGCGGCCACTATGTAGAATATGGTAGAATCACATGAGTAAAGATAAAACCGGCTAAGTCGAGTTCAAGTTACCCACCAAGGCTTCCGAATAGACAATTAGACCAAGCTAGACCTCTAAATTGTATCTGCGCAAATATCACTCAGAGGTCTACATTAATTGGCGCAAACTATGTATGTATGAGGACACCCTATAATTGTCAACTTTTTTTATTTTTCGGAATTTTTCCTTTACTTGTGGTCTAAGTGGTCTACCTTGCTTATTAACAAAATTGACAATTCTAGGTAAACCGGAAGTACCCTATAGGTCGAAAACCGTTGACCTAGAATCATGAAATTTGGCAAGAAGCAAGATTTTACAGCACAAATTAAGGTACATTTTGGTCGCGAAAATCTAAGATTTGCCCATATCTTTTTATTGTGTTCAATCAAGACCTTGATTTTTATACACCCAATAGGGACTATAGACCTCAGTATCAGGTATAAATTTCAACTTGCTAGGTCCACCCGTTTCTGAGAAAATCAGTGGTGACACACGGACAGACAGACGGACAGCCAGACAGACAGACGGACAAGAAAGTGATCTTATAAGGGTTCTTTTTTTTTACCTTTTGAGGTACGGAACCCTAAAAAGGTAAGAATGCTGTACCACAGAATACTTAATAGTACTAAACATAGCAAGGGATGCAAATTACGTCAGTCGAGTAAAAATAATTTTGATGGCAACTTCTGATTCTTGAGTTAAATACTCAAGAATTACGTCGTACGTATTATTTTTTTCTATGGTATGGTATAATGTAAACTATGAAAATGTTAAGCAGACTTACCAAATGCAGCCAACCTGATACATCGAGCGAGGTGCCTTGCAGAAGAGTTTTGGGTTTTTGTATGATTATCTTCTGCGCATGTTCCGAAAATGTGACGTGATCCTGATGCAGAAGAAAATATTTTCAGTGTTGACAATGTGATAATACCTATAAACTTAATGGAAGCACCCATTGTTCTACTTTTCATTGACTTTAACTAATGCGTAGATTTTTGCGCATGCAAAAATACAAATTACACCGTTTAAATAATCTCATAAATTTTATATTATTGCAAATTCAACGTTTGAAGGAAAATTAGCAGGTACGACAAGGTATTTTCTTTTTAATACGCTTTTATTAGCTTCAGACGTATGTATGTTTGTATGTTAGTATGTAACGGAATCTTTGAACATGATTTTAACCCCCTTCAAAACGTCGGATTAACTCGAAATTTGGCATACTTATTAAGGACCGATGACAATTCAATATTTTAAACATTTTGATCCGTTATCCTTACTAGGATTTTTAAAAAAATTCGACTAAAAAATGAAAAATAAATAATAGTTTTAAAAAACTAAAAAAATACGCTTTTATAGAAAATCCAACTAAAAAATAGAAAATAAATTTTAATAAATTTGAATTAAAAATAGTGTAAGAAAAAATGATTTTATTGTAAAAAAAGCGTGGGGTGCTTTTCAGGATATTATCAAAATAATCCTTCTAGTCATATCTGTTCATAAAATATTTGGAACTATTGATACCATGCACCCCACGCTTTTTTTACAATAAAATCATTTTTTCTTACACTATTTTTAATTCAAATTTATTAAAATTTATTTTCTATTTTTTAGTTGGATTTTCTATAAAAGCGTATTTTTTTAGTTATTAGAGTCTTAACTATTATTTATTAGAGTCTGCGAGGCATGAAATACACATAATATTTACATAAGTATAAGATGGTAGGTAACTATTATAAAATATTATTTTTTATTGCGAAATGTAAGATCTAGGTTTTTAGTCTTAGAACACTTTAGTGTTTCAAATATTATGTTTCTTTGAAGTGTTTCACACTTTATATATTTTTTGTAAATTGTTAAACACAATCCAAAATGTCATCGTATCGACGGGACTCGAACCCGCACCCTCCGGATTACACGTCCAGGTCCAATTAAGCCACGGTTCGATCCATCGATACGACGAAATTAGTTGATTGCATTTGTTAACCCAATTATGCATTGGTGGCGCCATCTATGACTACTTATTACGTAAGTTAATAATTCGGAAGAAGTCATTACAGTTTTCAAATCCGACGAGAGATGTTGCACTGCGTAAATCAAATATGTTATGTTTCTTTGAAGTTTTTCACACTTTATATTTTTTTTGTAAATTGTGAAACACAGTCCAAAATTTCATCGTACCGACGGGACTCGAACCCGCAACCACCGTCCAGGTGCTCTGCCAATTAAGCCACGGTTCGATCCATCGATACGACGAAATTTGTGGATTGCATTTGTTAACCCAAATTATTGTTTCGTTTAAAATATATCTTAATAAATTGTTTTAAAAAAAGTTTTAAAAGTTTTAAATTGTTTTAGGATGATAGATACCTATCATCCTCTTAATAAAATTATTACACCCGCAACTGTGGGCAACAGTAGGTACTACCTGTCTACAATTATCTCTTGAGTATATGGATCACACTATGACATTATATTTATAAAAAACATACCATTAACATAAGCAAAGCGATGTCATTGTTTAAATTGGCTGTATTAAAATATTCATGCTGCTTTATTTCTGTTACTCCTATTACTTGCCTGTTGATAAAAAACAAAGACTATATCAACTTTTGCATCATAATAGTTATGTATGTGCAGTTTCATACACTTCACTACTCTATCGATACTCAAGCCCTATAGCTTGAGTATCGATAGAGTATCGAGGAATCTACCTATATAGTTTCCTATTTTAAAAAAAAAAACAAAGTAAAAGTTAGCTAAACAAACACAACAATGGCTCCGAAACCATCGGTCAACCGCACATGAGCAAACGGCGCATATACGCCCTAGCGCAGTCGCCATAAACAATGATGATAATTTATGATCGTACAAAACGGAAAAACCGACTTCACATGCCGCGATAGTCAAATTAGCCAGTAGTTTTGACTATCATCAAGGTATACAAATGCATCGATTTCGAGCTTAAAATGTTTATCTCCGGGGATTATTACCAGATCTCAATAAAATTTGAATGGGACCAAACGGGAAGCACAATTTCTGAAATAAAAAAATATGTTTTCAAATCGGTTAAGAATTAACGGAGTACTGAGGTAACAAAAAAAACAGTCGAATAGAGAACTTCCTTTTTTGTGAATTCGGTTAAAAATCGAACCAAACCTATGTCACGCCCTTGTTATACAATCTACTATTCCAAGTTGGCCTGAGGTAACAAAGTTTGCTGCCATTTATTGAAGAGTTCCGTTGCCTATCTCCGAAGTCATCATCAGATTTTCACGAAAATTGAATGGGACCGTTTCGAAATAAACATCTTTCGAACAAATAATCATTTTAAATAATAAGAAAACATTGCGATTTTCCCGCCTTATCTTCGAAGCTATATTTGATTGTCCGTTTCTAATAGGTATACATATTCGCCACTTACCCATATCCAGTAATAGAATCAGATCCAGCCTTGACCACAACTTTTTGATCAGTCCATTTGATGAAGCAACTGGCAGCAGTGATTACTATTCTGCTTCTTATAATACTGCCTGAGCAGAACAGATTCTTGTAAGTAACAAGCACATGGTACGGGATGTTAACTATATGTGTCGTGTGCTTGTAGTTACTGTTAGACAAAGATGGATCGCAATTTTTGCAGCATTTGTGCAGGTAAACGTAAGTTGCTTCGTTTAGGAAGACAATGATGATGTATAATCTGAAAGATAAGGCTAAGGCGTCCATTACACGGTAGGTTATCCGTCATTCAAATCCAAAAGTCATGACTAATGGTTGCGCATGCAGCAAAAGTATGTAAATATCGGTCAGTCACCGTCAGTCACCCCATTACACGATCAGTTATCCATCTATCACAGCCGTGACTGCCTGAAAACTGACATAAAAACCTATAGTGTAATGGACGCCTAAGATTTACATGTTGTCTGTCAATATCTTCTCAATTTTCCGCAGTAGCTCCAAATAGTGGTGGGATAATAGTAACAGCAATTTGTTTAAATTGTTCAGGCTATTATTTTCCGCTGTCAGAAAAAATTGCCTGTCCAAGTTGAGCGCAATGAAGCTAGAAGCAATATCCATTTTTCAACCGACTTAAAAAAAAGAAGGAGGAGAAAAAAAAGAAACTACAGTCAAATTATTATATCAGTATTTTTTTCGTGTTTCTAAATTTAATTAAAATTTGATTTGCAACTCCTAAGAGATAAACACCTCTTGGTACTGAAAAAGACAAGCGTAGCATTTAAAGTCATTTTTTTAGTAAGTACCTCCTAATCTGTAAAACGGGTAGTGCCTCAAGCTTTTAAGAATGTAGGTAAGTACCTACACGCAAAATACTTACTAGAGTTTATTTATAACTTTTTAGTACATTTTCCCAGATAAAAGCTTGTTTTTAAAAATATTTTTTACTTTTAATTTATTTAGTTATAAACAAACTTATTCTTTTTCGTTTTGTAAACGATTTTAAATTATTTTATTTAATCAATACTTATGAAGAATTCAGATTGTTACCTGCACTAACATGCCGTGGGTCTACTATAATTTAATTTATAAGGTACTAGCTGTGCCCGCGACTTCGTTCGCGTGGAATAGTGTTTTTGGGTAGCATTTTTAATTATTTAGGCTAATTATTTTATAAATAAGACACATGCGTATCCCAGCTACACCGCACTGTACCACGCCGCGCAAATCCCCCCTACCCCCTCTCCCGCCCCCTCTATCTTCCCCAACCCCCCTTTCCCCTCCCCTCCCCTCTCCTCTCTCTTCCCCCTACGCCCCTCTCCTCACTTCCCTCTCCCCTCCCCTTTCCCTCCCCTTCGCCTACCCTTCACCTCCCCTACCCCTTCGCCTCACTTCCACTCCTCCTCCCCTCCCCTCTCTTCCCCTCCCCCCTTTTTTCCCCTCACAAACTTTGAATATCATATTTATTTATATCGAATCAACAGCCTAAACAATAAGTTTCAAGCTTCTAGCTTTAAAAATGACGATACTTCCACTCAACTTTCCACCCCCTCTTTCAAACCCTTACAGCCTTCTTTTCATTAAAATGTTTACACCCTTAAGGGTAAAACTTTTACAAACTTTGAATGTCATATTTATTTATAGCGAATCAACAGCCTAAAAAATAAGTTTCAAGCTTCTAGCCCTAAAAATGACGAAACTTCCATACAACATTTCATCCCCAATTTCAACCCCTTACAACCTTTTTTCGCAATAAAAAGTAGCTTATGTCTTTTCTCAGGCTCTAGATTATCTGTGTACCAAATTTCATTTAAATTGGTTCATTGGTTTTGGCGTGAAAGTGAGGCAGACAGACAGAGTTACTTTCGCATTATAATATTAGTTAGGAAGTTAAGGTACGCACACACCGCGGCGTCCTGCGTCCTGCGAAATGTACTGAGATCGCGCACGCAGGACGCAGGACGCCACGGTGTGTCCGTACCTTTAGGATTAATATTTCAAATAATAATAATTTATGCTAATATAATTTATTTATGCTAAGCATTTTCATATTTTGTCAAAGTATTTGCGTTCATATTTTTTACATAAAGATCTTCACTTTTGACTTCAACAATTCAATAATATTATAAGATACTAGCAGCCCGCCCCGGCTTCGCACGGGTAGAATATATATGCCTACAAAATTTGCATCAGTTTGTTGCATCGAATATAAAATATTAACATATTTAACAATCATCGTCATATGTCAACCAATTTACACAAAACCGTAACGAATTATGCACCTAAGACCTAAACCTTCCTCATAAACACTCTGGCTATTGGTGAAAACCGCATGATAATCAATCAAGATAAATAAATACATGGGTTTTCGTGGAATCATTAAATCTACTAATAATTAAGATAGTTTAAAAACTAAAATAACTGACTTCCATGCCCCGCGAGTCAATTTCAGTAGCAAGTTTGAGTATTATTGAGTATTATTACTGAGTATTGAGATTTTATTAATTATTATTATTATTTTTTGTTTAGCTTACACTTTCACAAAGTGTTGAAGACACTTTGGTAACAAAATACAACCCACGGGCCTAAGCCAAGTGTGCTGTATGTTCTCATATCGTTTATGTCACGGAATCATGCTGTAAGAACTTTCGGACAATGCGGCATGTATTTAGGATTGCTGCTTTTTGCATAGTCATATAAGTGTTTTCCGGCAGATCGATTACTTTTAAGGAATGTAAAAGGTATTTAGGGTTAACTCCAGTGCTAGAGAGTACCAGCGGAACGATATACACGTTGTTCATCTTCCAAATTCTGTGAATCTCTTCTTTCAGCTCTGTGTATTTGTGTATTTTTTCTGTAATCGTTTTTTGAACATTATGTGTATTAGGGACAGCTACATCTATGAGGTATACAGTTTTATTATTTTTATCTATAAGAGTTATATCTGGTCTATTATTGTGTACAGTTTTGTCAGTCAGTATAGCTCGATCAAAATACATTTTGTGGTCTGCATTTTCCAGCACTGGTGCTGTTGAGTGTATTGGTAATATGGGACAGGTTTTACGGCAGATAATTTATGTTTTGCAGCAAGTTTCTGGTGAATGATGTGAACTATTTGATTGTGTCTATGTGTGTAATCAGTTTGTGTTAAGGTTGAACAGGCACTTGTGATATGTTGAATTGTTTCCGGATTTTTGTGACATTTTCTGCATCTATCGTCTTGAGTGTTGGAGTCTTTTATTATGTATTTTTTATAGTTTTTGGTGTTAACTACCTGGTCCTGGATAGAGATTATAAAACCTTCCGTTTCAGGGAATAAAGAGCCTAGTTTCAGCCATTTATTCGAAGCTGCGAGGTCTATGTGTGGTTGTTCAAGATCGTGTATATGTCTGCCGTGTAGTTCTTTCTTGCGCCAATTGTTCATTTTGACTGTAGCTGCGTTTTGTGGTAGGGGTGAATGGAGATCATTGTTGCTTAGATTCAAAGGTGTGTAATTTTCATCTGATTTAATGGTTGCTAAATGAATAGGGCTGTTTTCAGATTTTTTGTAAAAAAAGTTTCTCAGTTTTTGGATTTGACCTTCCCAGAGCACTTTCAAGTCTATAAGTCCCCTACCTCCTTTTTTTCGCTTCAATGTCATTCTCTCTATAGCAGATTTTGGGTGTAAGTAGTTGTGTTTTGTAAGTATGGTCCTTGTTTTTATTTCTAGTTGGTTGATGTCGGTGCGAGACCATTTGATAATTCCAAATGAGTAGGTTAAGACTGGAATAGCATATGTGTTGAATGCTTTGAAAAGATTTTTTGAAAATAACTGTCTCTTGCAGATAACGTTTAGCCGGCGCGAATATTCATCACTAAGTTTCTTTTTGATTTGTGTATGATTTATCGTTTGTGATTGTTGGATGCCTAGGTATTTATAAGTCTCAGTTAGTTCCATTTGAGCATAATGATTGTCTTCATTTTCTTCTGGTTGGTTATTCATTACTACAGTTTTGCCCCTATGAATGTGAAGTGTTTTGCATTTATCTAATCCGAATGACATGTTAATATCATTGCTAAACTGAGAAGTCTGCTGAGTCAGAGTTTTTAGCGCATTTTCTGATCTAGAAAACAGTTTTATATCATCCATGTACATTAGATGACTTATTTCTGTTTCGGATGTTAGTTTATAGCCGCTATTTGTGTTGTTGAGTATATAAGACAGCGGGTTTAGGGCTAGGCAAAACCATAAGGGACTCAAAGAATCTCCCTGGAAAATGCCATTTTCTATTGGGATTTCATCTGTATAGATGGTTTGAGTTCTATTTGACACAATGAGTTTAGTTTTCCAGTGGTCCATAGCATTCTCCAGGAAGGTTATTATAGATGGATTGATTTTGTATATTTGTAAAATGCGGATGAGCCATGAATGTGGTTCGCTGTCGAATGCGTTTTTATAATCGATGTATGACATATGGATATTTCTCTTGCGGGTATGTGCATGTTTAAGGATAGTTGAGTCAATTACTAGTTGCTCTTTGCATCCCTTATGAAGTTGCCTACATCCTTTTTGCTCTTCGGAAATTATATTGTTTTGGTTTATGTGTCTATTTAATTTATTTGCAAGAGGTTAATATTTTATAGATATTATATTAATTATTATTATTGAGTATTGAGACGTTTATCGTCATATCTCTGAAGATACTTATCACGTTTCAATGAAATTACAACAGGACCACCTCGGAAACGTACCCTACCGATTACAAAAATAATCATTCGAATCGGTTCACAATTGACGGAGTAATCGCGTAACATACACACACAAAAAAAGAAAGAAAAAAGAAACATACAGACGAATTGAGAACTTCCTTCTTTTTGGAAGCGGTTGAAAAGTAGCTTACTACCAAGGAGAACATCTGCCGCCGCAACCTTACGGCGTTCCCCGACGCAAAAAGTAGGGGTATTATACGTTTAACGTGTGTATCTGTGTGTCTGTCTGTAGCATCTTAGCACCCAACCGGATGAACCGATTTTGATTTAAAGTAGGGGTAATGATACGTTTAGCGTGTCTATTTGTGTGTCTGTCTGTAGCATCTTAGCACCCAACCGGATGAACCGATTTTGATTTGATTATTGATAGTTTTTTTTTATAGATTTCTTCATCGAGAGTGTTCTTAGCTTTGATTCATGAAAATTCGTTCAATCGTTATACAACTATGAGCTTTAATCAACTTTAATAGGTCTGATCAATTCGAAAATCTTCTTCTTCAACGATATTGTAAGAACATGGAAGCATTGACCTGATGCTGGGACATCTCCTGGACTCTACAGAATACTCAAATCCTCACCAACTTACAGCTCAGTTTTTAAATGTCGTGTTTAGAGTCATTGGAATGCTTTTAATGAAAAGATTATACATAGATCAGTCGCAGTGGTTTAAAATATTATAGTATTATATATATAGATGAATATTATTTTATACAATAGATCATAATATTATACTATATTGACTTCAAATTGATTGCGATCGGTGGGGATCTACAGAAAAGCTAAGCTTATAATAATATTTTTTTAGCAGTAACTATGACCTATTCTGTAGTTTGACTGCAAATATTTTAATTTTAATTTTGCGATGCGTGTATGTGAAATCCGTGATATCTTCTAGAGTTTTCATTAGAATTATATACTGTAAGGACAATTTTAATCTATAATATGTGGCCAAGCTAATTAACGTAATTATTTGGATAAGGATTAATACTATATACTTGAAAATAGCCCTAGAAGTTAAGTAATATTTTTTAACAAAAAATTAAAGATTAAAATGGTTACTGTGAGTCAACCTTCAGAGATTAGACATATGCAGTCGCGGACTTTTTTGTAGATCTTATTAAGTTTTACAACTCTTCGATAGAAAATATTCTTCCATCTGTTTTAAATTGAGCAGCGTTCGTAAGAAACGTGTTTTTTCGACCGTTTTTTTGTCGACTTAGGTTGCAAATTAGATCTCCACGGATGTACCTTTTATTTAAACGGGATAATATATAGCCTATTTTCATTTCGAAAGTTCATTCTATATATTAGTGAAATAATTTTTTAAATCTGTCCAGTAATTTTTGAGCCAAATCATTACAAACATACAAAAATACAAATGTTCTCTCTTTATAATATTAGTATAGATAAAGTACAACTTTCCAGACACCGTAATAGAAGTTCACGTTACTTTCTTTTGAGATATGCTTGTTTTGACTTTCATTTAAATATCAATATTACTATTACTACTGCCACATTCGAGCTGGCTGGCAGCGGTTGGAAACAAAAAGCCGAAACTGAACCAGTGAATCTTGACAGGTTGGCAACGCATGAGTGACACCCCTAGAGTTGCAAGTATACATAGGCGACGGTGATCACTTCCCATCAGCTGCGCCAATTGCTTGTTTGCTACCAATGTTATAAAAAAGTGGACGAATATTAGCTGTTGATGATGATGATGATGATGCCATTGATTTTAAAACTTCACCGATTTGCAGCATTGACGATCTTAGAGAAAAATATGTCATTAACAGTTCCAATATTCAGGCAAGCAGGATTTCACCGACGACTCGCAATTTAATTTGATACTACAATTCACTAATATTATATCAAAATGCAAACTCCAAATAAAGTAAATTCTTGTACACCGAATACTAATATATAATAGACAATCATCGAGTTTAATAACTACTGACACTAGGCGTTAATCTTCACAAAAAATATAATTTTTCCGTTCCATGACTATGTAAATCAGAACTAAAAATGTAAATCTTTTTTACTTACGCAATCATTCCGGCTCAATATGAATTTGAGTGCGAAGTTAATTCAGATTTGGCCACAACTCCTGCATAATGGAGGATCCGAGCTTGCTTGTTAACTCAAGGGTTACTATTAAAACTGAAACCATAAACAAAGGAATGCTAACAAACTGACGAAACCCTTTATTTGTTACTACAACTCGCAATCATTGTGCTACGATGTAGGGCTACACCGCAGATACCGAGTTATAACCACTTCTGCAAAACAAAAAACGAGTTTCAGACATCAAAAATATTTTGCTGCACTAAACAATACACATAAACCTTTCTGGTACAAATTTAAAGCCAATAATCCTGTGGCAGATATTTTTATACCGATAAAGAATAAACTATAGACTTGTTCCGCAGTGTTTGGTGTATTAAGTTACGACAGTTTTTTACAACCTGCATCGCAGTTGGTTCGAGATCGGACTGTTAAATAAATATTGCTTATTTATAACAAGAAATAAGTGTAAAATTGGCACTCTCAACACCTTTAGCCTATAAAATACTTTTTATGAGACTGAGCGTGCTGTATTTTATGTTTGCTTTAAAATATTATGAGGTTGTTTAATCGCTTTTTTGATGATAAAATTCCACATTCCACAACAATTCTAGTCCAATGCTTGAAACTTCCGAGTACGCCTATCGTGAAGACTGAAGATTGAAAAAATGAAATTACTTACACAATATTTTATTATACAGTATTTTTCGTAGAACACCTACAAGAACCGTAGCAATCGTAAACGTCGTAGCACGGCCAAAAATAACAAAATTATTTTAACGCACAAACATATATTTAGAGCTTTTTCCACGCATACCGTGAAATATAATTGGTATTACTTTCATTGTCAATTTCATCTCATGTCATTGAATTCCAGTCCAAGTCACAGGCAGAGCAATGAAGTGAATAAGATCCAAAAACATAAAGAACATTTCGGCATTTCTCTACTCATTCTACACTCACACGGTTTCTTGTGTATTTGTTTTGCATACAAGAACAAAACGTGATGTTAAAACCTTCAATAAACATTTGCTAGAGTACTTTAATGTTCGCATTGTTGTCTTTATGCATTCGTGACACGTAGACGAAAGAAGCCGTAATATTGAGCTTATCGACCTTCGCGCTTGGGAAAGCAAATACGCGCTAAGTTCAAAATATCTTGATATATTATTCGCTCTTGTTCAATATCTATGGTTGGTCACTCCATATAAATATTGGTATAATAATTAGTATAAAATAAATGAGTGTAAATTGAAAAAAAAACTTCTTATTCTAATCGTACCTGTGTACCAATTAGTTTAGGTGTAGGATAACGCACTTTACTCCGAGCCACACAGTGCAAGCTAATATCAACTATTATACTCACTACTATTTTTGTAGACTGTCGCGAATATCTCGATTCAGGTTTCGTGTTTGTGCGTAGCTAAAGAGTTTTTGTAAGATCGCAACGACATAAAATATCGTATCGTATCGTTATTTATTTAAAAATATATGATACAATGAAATTTAACCTAAGACAGAATCACAAGGAACACACACATTCATAATTATAATATTACAGCATTAATTACGACTGTAGATATATCTTACAATATTATCTTAGGAGGTTCGTTAGGAGCTGTACTAGGATACCCTGTGTTACTCAAATTACTCAAATGAGTTCAACAATATAAAAGTGATGCTAACACTTGTCTCAAGTTTAATATTCATTAAAATTATATTTTTGAACCGAAGTCAATACGTAATTAGAAGAAGCTTACGACACCTTAGCTTTACGTTTCATTTATATGTTCAGAAGTGCGAAACGTTTAAGTTATAAGCAGATTACATCACTTTGAAGTATATGAAAGCGTTTTAAGCCCTCACTTGCGAAGAATGTCTAGTAAATATAATATTATCCTTGAAACATGTTGTATTTACTCTGAACCTTAAAAGCAAATAAATATATTGATTTATGAAACATAAGCATTGAATATGTTATAGCTTTTAAATAGCTAAGCTTATAACTATCAAAGGTTTTAAGGTATAAAGTTACGGTGGAATAATTCCATTTCAACTAAACTGTGTTTGCAATAATTATACCATTGAGAACAGATCAGTACTAAAATTATTTTAATGTAAAATTGTTTTTAGCTTGATTTTCATAGAGATGAAATCTTTGACTGAGGTTTACGGACAAGATATCAAAGGTTGCCGATAAAAAGTCCTTTATAAAACAAAAATAGGACGGTGAGATAACGGCAAAGCCCTTATTATACTTTCTCCTTGACCTCTTCCTTCCGGACAATTGTAAACATACGAGTAAAGGGTCAATCGTATGTTGTATGTCAAACATCAAAAATACTTTGTTTACATATACGAGGGTCGTCTAACAGATTAGCTCATAGCTGAGGATTACAGCTTAAATGACAGTTTGTAAGTCGTAGGTTATTTAGAAGTTGCTATGGCGTAGCGTTGCGAAGTATCGTAGCTTGCGGCAGTCACGCTACAGCGGCCGTTGTCTACGGACCGCTACGCGTCGTTGGCTACAAATACCTACGACGAAAATGTTGTTGTCTTTCGTGGTGTTGGCACTCCTTGCTTCGGTCCAAGGACGAGCGGTAAGCCCATTTATGGTACTATTATTAGTTGAATAAAGTTTATCACAGTGCAGTACCCGTTGCGGTATTTTTGTTCTAAAGTTGACGAAACGGGTTGTCTGTGCATTTTAAACTTGATTGAGTAGATATATTTGGTGAAATACTATGAAAATTTACTTATATCAATTTATTTTGTTCCTTGCTTTTATTTCGATCTGTAACTAGAATGTTTTTTTTATAGTTTTTAATAATCTAACTACCAATAATCACAAACTTTCTACATGTAAATGGAAATAAGAACAATAACTATATACAGTAATAATTATAATTAGATAAAGCTTCAACGGAATAAGTCGTTGTTTTCGCGCTCTATATAGTCTCTGATTCACGGTTATGTCGTAGCTGCCAAATATATATTACATGCAATATCATTATATTCCATGACTTGCCTAATTTATTTAATGGATTTAGATACTTACCTGAAGTTTAATCTGCAGATTTTTTTTTATTATTGGTTATTTATCCGTTGCTTGTTGAAGTGAAAATTAGATAATCTCTTATAATTGCAGATTTGTATGTATATGAATGTCGATGCATTTTTGTGTAAGGATTTTTTATTAGCTTATTGGTTAAGCTGTTGGTTACCTAACACGATTATTTTAAAACTAAAGATTATAAATACTTTGTTTTCTAGAATCATGATTTTTGTCAACACTCTTCAAGAGTGTTGGTAATATTCTACATTAGACAAAAGAAACCTGTCCTGTATTATTTAAAAGTTCTTTATTTAATGAGTAAATAAAGCCTGAAATCATTGAATACAAAAGCAATTGAAATCCTCACACGCCACCTTTAACCTTTCCCCTGTCTCAAGATTTCGTAGCCAAAACAGTGTTCATTAAATGAAATTAATACAGCACATAATTATATTCGTGCGTGCCTTTGTATTAGCTTTCCGGCAGTACTTTTACACTCCCCTTGGGGGTTTATTTCTCCACGAATGCCTTATAAGGCCTCATTATGTTCGAAGGGCCCATATATGGCTGCGTTAACCGCCCTATGAAACTATAATGTCTCTCTGAACAGCTGTACAAAGTGTTAATACGTAGGGCTCATTGTTAATACGTAATCGTTTCTATGTTACATAGCTTAGAAATTGTATAAGCATATAATAATTTGAATACTCGTTTATGGCATGAGAAAGCTGGGATTTATATTTTCTTCACATTGTTCGCTTTTTGGGATTGCCTTGTGAATTTAGTTAAGCTTCTAAGGAGAGAATTAAATAAGGGTTTATTCAATTTCGAATCTCTTTGTGCTTTTATATAAACTCTTTTTTTTACATTTTGGGTTCGATTCGTAAAGGTACGGACACACCGCAGCTTCCAGCGTGCGTGATCTTGGTGGCGATCAGATAGCGCAGTAGTATTTGTACCTACTGGTTCACACCAAACGCGATATGAAAACAATTGAAAAATACTTAGATCCCGCCCGCAAATCGTAGATCGCAGCGGTGTGGCCGTACCTTAATTCATGGATGCTTTTTATGTCGATAAAGCTTATCTATTTCGTAATTAATGTGAAAATGTGTTATTACAAACACAAAATTACGGACACAATATTATGAGAACTATAATTTATCCAGTAGGTACCTATATCTTCTAAAAAACTCATAATAGTGTAAAATAAATACCACCAAAAACATTTTTAACCAACTTCAAAAAAAGGAGGAGGTTTCTCAATTCGACCGTATATATTTTTTTTATGTTTGTTCACGGATAACTTCGTCGTTTATGAACCCATTTTGATTATTCTTTTTTGTTGGAAAAGAGATATCCCAAGTGTGGTACCATGGTAGTTTTATCGAGGTCTGATAAGTATCTCCAGAGATATGGAGATAAACACCTCAAAATTTGTACTGAAAATTAATAGCGCGGCATTGAAGTCGGTTCTTTTAAAATTTTTAAACGATCTTATCATGTAAAATGTTGCCAAGACGAAACCGCACTGTCAAAAAGTTATCATATCTCATTTATTAATGTGCAAATGTGTTATTACAAACTACGGAGACAATATAATGAGAACTATAATTTATCCAGTAGGTACCTATACCTACTATTAACACTCATTATAATTGTGTAAACTAAATTGTTAAACACAATCCACTAATTTCGTCGTATCGATAGATCGAACCGTGGCTTAATTTTATTGGCAGACCACCTGGACATGTTATCCAGGGGGCTGCGGGTTCAAGTCCCTTCGGTTCGACGAAATTTTGGATTGTGTTTAACAATTTACAAAAATATAAAGTGTGTAACACTTCAAAGAAACATAATATTTGATTTAAGCAGTGCAAACATCTCTCGTCGGATTTGAAAACTGTAATGATTTCTTCAATGATTTTTCGAATGATTAACTTTTGAAATAAGTAGTCATCAATGCATAATTGAGTTAAAAAATGCAATCCACTAATTTCGTCGTATCGATAGATCGAACCGTGGCTTAATTGGCAGAGCACCTGGACATGTTATCCAGGAGGTTGAGGGTTCAAGTCCCGTCGGTACGATGAAATTTTGGATTGTGTTTAACAATTTACAAAAATATAAAGTATTTAACACTTTAAAGAAACATAATAGTGTAAAATAATAATCATGGAAAATGAAATGAAAAAACAAACAAAAATAATACTGACTAAGTATACTTATTTATTTTTTCCTTTCTATTATAATTATAACGTTTTCTGTATGAAACAAAGACACGTAAATATCATTAGGCTTAGTAATAGACCTAAAAAAATAATGTTATCCCAAAAGTGAAAATGTTCGAAACATTTTTTGTTACAAAGAAAATCATCTCGAAAGCAAATCAGATTCCCTCTCTAAACAATAGCATTGGAAACTCACGAATTGGACCAACAATTTTTGTCAAACGCCAATGACAATAATTTGTATTCAATCAGAATTCGGATTATTTGTACGATCCCCTTTGTTTAGACGGGACCCTTCGCGCTTTTCTTAATAAGCACTCTTGGCCTTTGTTGTTTAAAACCATTCAAAATATGTAAATTATTTCAAATCTGTCTTCTTGTGAACTCGCTTTACGAGATGGCATTAAATTAAATACTCATAAAATATAACTTCCTGCAGAGAAAACAATAAGCGATAGCTAAATTTTCCCTCGATCGGTTTTTTTTGTCTACCTATGGGAATAGTAGTAGGACTCCTGCTAGTTCAAAAAGGGCGGTAGTACCATTTTGTCCGTTAAGTTTTGCCTTATAATATAATCATAGTCAGCCGGTGTCAGTCCACTGCTGGACATGGGCCTCTCCCCAGATACGCCACTGTGCCCGATCTTCGGCTCTTCTTTACCAGTCACTGCCCACCGCTTTGCGTATATCGTCACGGACGTCCTACGTTTGCCGATTCGCAGTCTCCACTCTAGGACAATAAATTTGAAATATAATTGTGTTTCGCTTTTATGAGCTAAATGATGGAAATCCATAGTTTAAAATACACAGTTTCTGTTAAAGGCTTACCAAGTCCAAGTACCAAGTAAAGCGTCCTGTTTTTTCTGTTATCCTATGTCATTTAGTAGGAAATTGCAATGAGTTATTTAGCTAGAAGTTGTAAGTTCGAATTCTAAATAACCCTAATTATTCCTAAAGTTATAAAACCGGCAAAGTCATGATTGCCTTGCATTAGCCTTTGGTTTTCTGTGTGTCAGTCCCAAGGGAGAACAGGGAAAGTTTTTAGAGCTCATTACATATACATTAACCTGCCAACCGTGGCTCGGTTGGTTGGATGACTGTGTCTAATTAAAAAAGTAAGAGAAATTATGGCTGAGGTTGAAGCTGTGATCTATTTGGCGGATATTGAAAATTATTTTGAAAATAATGAGAGGCATAAATCTTAAAATTGTTTGGAATAAATAGTTTCTGCTGAAACATAATACTATGTAGCAGCTTTGTGCTATAAATATTGTGATTACAGGATAATTTATATTTTACCTGACGAAAAAAGTAGGAGGTTATCAATGCGACATGTATTTAATGTATGACCACGCATAACTGTAATGTATGACCACGCATAACTGTTTGGTGGGTTGTCGAAATTTGATTATTATTTTTTCAATGGACTTCCCATTTGCTCCCATTTAACAAAATTACCTAAGGTACGGACACACCGCAGCGTCCTGCGTGCACGATCTAGGCGGCGATCAGATAGCGCAGTAGTATTTGCACCAATTGGTTCACACCAAACGCGATCAGAAAACAATTAAAGTAGCGCTCTTAAAAAACGTGTTTACTCGACCGTTTTGTTGTCGACTTAGGTTGAAAAATAGGTCTCCACGAATGTATCTGTGATTTAAACGCAATAATATATAGTCTATTTTCATTCCAAAAGTTCATTCTACAATAATATTAGTGAAAGAATTTTTAAAATCGGTCCAGTAGTTTTTGAGCCAAATTAATACAAACATACAAAAATACAAATTTTCTCTCTTTATTAACCGACTTCACAAAAAAGGAGGAGGTTCTTAATTCGTCGGAACCTTTTATGTATGTTCACCGATTACTCGAAGATCTTTTTTTGTTTTAAAGGGTACCCTTCCCAGGTGGTCCCATTTAAATGTAAACGAAATCAGCCGAGCCATTTTTACTATATTAACATTTGTATTACTATACATTTACTTATCTCAACGACATACAACTAACTACTGCCCCAGATTATATAATAGTTACTGCGTCTACTGGCTACTTTGACTAGCGCGACGTGCGGAGTCGGTTTTTTTAGTTTCTTAAACGATCTTATGTTTTGCCTCTATTATATATATATGATATACCTCTATATACTATATTATATAGTTACGTTTGATACAGAATGTGTCCGGCAGGGGGGTATTGGTATACCATCTTACAGGTTCTACCTAGTTTGGATATCAATGCTTTTCCTAATCAGGAATGCTTGTAATTCAGTACAGTACATTTACTAAATTTTACTTGATGTTTGTAAAAGACAAATACATTTTATTTCAAATTTCAAATTAAATTTAATTGAAAAGAACTAAGATCGCGCCCGCAGATCGCAGGACGCCGCGGTGTGGCCGGACCTTAAGAGTGGCAAATACAGGATACTTAGATTTATTCCATACACATTTTTACATTCTAACGGATTCTACCATTTTATAAAGTTCAATAGTAAATATAAAAAATATTGTGTAAGCTCGTCCGGTAACAAACATTAATAAAACACAGTCGAATTGAGAAGCTCCTAATTTTTTAACCCCCGACGCAAAAAGAAGGGATGTTAAGTATGACGTGTGTATCTGTCTGTGTATGTGTGTCTGTCTGTGGCATCGTAGTGCCTAAACGAACGAACTGATTGTTTCTGTTTGATAGGTGTGTTAATCGAGAGTGTTCTTAGCTTTGATTCATGAAAATCCGTTCAGACTATAAACTTTTTTCTGGATGATGGCGCTATGAGATCTAACTTTTATATGTATAATCAATTCGAATCAATCCAAAATGCTGGCATGTATTTAGCTCAGAGGCTAAGCATCGCCATTCAACGGGGGAATACAGCCAGCATTTTGGGAACTTTACCTACTGGTAGTGGTTTGGTAGACTACATTTTAGTTTTATTGTTTTTGATTAGGTTTATTTGTTTGTTTATAGTTAGGTAGTTTTAAAAATATTTTAATGTATACATTATATAGTATATATACTATTATGTATACAGAAGCTATTTACATAATAGTGTATGTACTATTATGTAAATAGCTTCTGTAAATAAAGTATTTTAAGTAAAAAAAAAAAACCAAATTCGGCATCCTCTTACTTCAGTGATATTCTAAGAACATGGTAGCTTTGACCTGATGCTGGGGCATCTCCTGGAATCTGCAGAATACTCTACTCCTCACAAACTCACAGCAGCGATGTCGTATGTGCGCTCATTGGAATTGTCTCCATGAACAGATTATAATAATCTTCCGGAGATGATTTTAAATTTTGAATTAGGAATTATTGAAATCGACATCTATTACGTCTGTTACGTTTATGCCAACTTGTGTGCGTTAATAAAAGAATATAGCAAATAATAATAGCAAATAGTTTTCGATTCCTTTCGTGTCTAAATATTTAAAATGAAATACGAAAAGTGTTCGTCTTTCTAAAATGTCTCTGATTTTCCAACAAACTTAGTCCAACAATATTATGCACGAGTAAACAAAGTGCTTACAGCAGTACTAGAAATGTAAATCGAATCAAGGTGTTGGTAGTCATGCTAATTGAGTTAAACGAGCAGTTTGTACACTGTTTACCTATTGTAGCTATCGAAATTCAAATCTCGATGTTGTTTTAAAAATCTCGAAAGTTTTAAAATATGTTAGCCAGGTAAAAAAATAAATGTTATAACTCATATAATTATTTAAAACGGCTTTGCACTCGCAGGTTAACATATCGAAATTATTTGGACACGTTTCGGACATTTTCGATGTCCTTTTCACAGGAGTCAGGCCCACCGCACGTTCCTCGCGGGACTTGGCACGTAACTGAACGTGTCGGAGAAAATTCCAATATAACCCGGGAGTGTAAAGCCATTTAAAATAATTATATAAACAAAGAAATCTTTAGTAAACAATTATAAAACGGTCAAAATCTATAGCCCAACCACAAAAAACCACGCTCTAATTTTTGATTAAAAACAAATACCCCCATTAAAAATAAGTACTTACCACTGTATACATTTTTTGGCAAATTGTCGTTAGTTCTCAATCTTTCATATTTTGTGGATTAGCCCAGGTAGAAACCGAAAGCATGTTTTGCATTTCGAGATTCGAGATCACCTTCTCTTGTTTACCCTAACAAGATAATCCAAATTGGATTCGAAAGATATAGAAATTAAAACATTATTTTCAAAATAACACAATGTAGTTTCGCTTCATTGCTCTATCCGAGAAAATAAATTGAAAATTACTTAAAGCACCTAAGTATGCAAAAACTTATATAACTCGTCCCACCAGCTTCATCTACTTAAACAAGCCTTTGTTTATTTTATCAATAAACCTTCAGTATCGGCTCAGTCGGTCTGGAAAACTTCCACAAAGAGAAAACTTTAAGCCCGCCCGTCCCAATACGTTCCAAACGCAAATTGCATGAATAAACTAAAGGATTTTTGTATAGGGTCTGGTAGACTTTTGCGCTCTAATGAACACTGTCTCTGCATCTTATCTTATTGTTTTCGGGAAATTGTAAACCCTTCTTGTGCTTGACATAGTTGAATGCTGATATTGAACACATGGGGCTGCGCCAAGGGAAATGACAAAATGAAATGGAGCAACATCGGGTACTCTGAGTAAATTTGTATAAAGGATAAATATAGATGTAAAAATTTAAGATGTTATTTGTCAATGTACACTTAGTTCAAGGATGGATAGATATTTGAGGGGTGCAAGCGTGTTTCATTTATCTTACAGGCAATTACAAGAAAAGAGTTACTACATCTTCGCACAGAAACGTAAAAATCTGTTATGTGTCCTAAACTTATTTATATGTGACATACATTCTAAGGGATTAAAATAACCGCATTTTGTTTTATTATTCATGTCCCTTAATATATTATTTTTGGTCAATTAATTTTGAGAAAAAAAAAATCTGTAAGATTAATGAGACAAGCTTCCACGACTAAGATAATGATTGTTTCCAGGTAAACATCAGCAACACCTGGGTACTCCCCGAGGAAGGTTTCCCGGTGTTCTACCGATACTTCAGGGACCGCATCTCCTGGTACGAGGCTGACGCTGTCTGCCAGTTCCATCATGCTAATCTCGTCACGGGTAAGTTTATTTACAGCATATTCGTTTCCGTCGCTCTTAATCGGGAGTAAACAATATCATACAATTTTTACAAAATAATTAAAAAAAAAGAAAATCTGTCGCCAAACTTCTAATGTGTTCCGGCAGCTATCCTTGAGAGCCAGTTCCGATTCTAGGCCTAGCGTGCTTACCATCTTCAACCACATCATACTTACCAACAGGTGAGATAGTGGTCAAACGCTTACCAATAAGATATAAAAAATAATTACCGTAGGCCATAGCTAGTGCAAAATAAAAATAATATATTTTAATTATTTTCACAATAAGACCTCTTGCTCGATAACCGAATTAGAAATGTATGATTAAAAAGTTAATTATGTACATTTTATCTCAGTCTGTTTATTTTTAGTCTTGTATAGTTAGCGGGTAGTAGGTACATTGTTATTCCAGCGAACGCTATTTCAAATCCAGTAGTTATTAGTAAGAGTATAAAAACCCAGTCCTGTTTCCAAAAAAAATGTCCTTGTTTGTGGCTAGAGTAGACAATATTCTCGTACCCTATGAATAAATAAATCCTAACAACTGTGTTAGACCTAGCCGGGAATATTTGTTAAAGCTCGAACGTCGAAGAGCTTAGAGGATCCACTAAGCACCAATAGGTATGCCTGAGAGAGAACTAATATCGTTAGTGCCACCCAATATCTAAATAAATTACTAGTAGTTATGTTTTTAGCTGTGTGAGTTTTTTTACTGGAAACGCAGATATATTTTTTTTGTAATGATATCAAACGAATAGAAAGTGACGCAAATACACAGGTATACTCTATACTAATATTATAAAGAGAGAACATTTGTATTTTTGTATTTTTGAATTTTTGTATTTTTGTATGTTTGTAATGATTTGGCTCAAAAACTACTGAACCGATTTAAAAAATTCTTTCACTAATACTTAGAATGGACTTTCGGAATGAAAATAGGCTATATATTATCCCGTTTAAATCAAAGGTACATTCATGGAGACCTAATTTGCAACCTAAGTCGGCAAAAAAACGGTCGAAAAAACACGTTTCTTACGAACGCTGCTTAATTGAAAATAGATAGAAGAATATTTTCTATGCAAGAGTTGTACAACTTAATAAGACCTACAAAAAAGTCCGCGACAGCATATGTCTATCTCTTAAGGTTGACTCACAGTAACCATTTTAATCTTAAAATATTTGTTAAAAAATATTACATAACTTCCAAGGCTATTTTCAAGTATATAATATTAATCCTTATCCAAATAATTACGTTAATTAGCTTGGCCACATATTATAGTATAGATTAAAATTGTCCTTTACAGTATATAATTCAAATGAAAACTCTAGAAGATATCACGAATTTCACAAACACGCATCGCAAAATTAATAAAATATTTGCAGTGAAACCACAGATTAGGTCATAGTTACTATGAAAATATTATTATAAGCTTAGCTATGCTGTAGATCCCCACCGATCACAATCAATTTGAAGTCAATATAGTATAATAATATGATCTATTGTATAAAATAATATTCATCTATATATATAATAATATAATATTTTAAACCACCCCGACTGATCTATGTATAATATTTTCATTAAAAGTTCCAATGACTCTAAACACGACATTTAAAATCTGAGTTGGTGAGGATTTGAGTATTTTGTAAAGTCCAGGAGATGTCCCAGCATCAGGTCAATGCTTCTATGTTCTGATTTCATTGCGCAATTAACTAGAAAAAAGCTCATAGTTTTATATCGATTGAACGAATTTTCATGAATCAAAGCTAAGAAGACTCTCGATGAAGACATCTATCAAACAAAAAAAAAACTATCAATAATAAAATCAAAATCGGTTCATCCGGTTGGGTGCTAAGATGCTACAGACAGACACAGATACACACGTTAAACGTATATACCCCTTCTTTGATCCCATAATTTGATTGATTTTGATTCAATGATCCCACTACCTTTGTACGAAAATCCATGATTCATAAAACTTTTATTGGTAGTTATATAGCTAAGATTAGAACCAACGACCGTCGGGTCAGAATCAGGGTAACTATCCTTTACGCCAAAGGGCCGTCCAATATCACAACGTAAGTATTATAAAACAAAGTCCATCACTGCGTCTGTCTGTCTATTTGCAATAATCTCAATAGCTACTGAACGGATTATCATGCGGTTTTCACCAATAGCCAGAGTGTTTATGAGGAAGGTTTAGGTGCATAATTCGTTAACGTTTTGTGTAAATTGGATGAAATAAGACGATGATTGTTAAATATGTTCATATTTTATATTCGATGCAACAAACTGATGCAAATTTTGTAGGCATATATGTTCTATGCGGGCTGCTAGTAGCTAATAATCTAAGACTTGTGTGTGGCCGTACTTTAAACTAACAGTCTATACGTTTGTTTCTATGAGATGACAGCGATGACAGAAACCATAAATTCTATGGCCGGAAGACTCTACAAACTCTACATAGTTAAACGCATTTCAGACTATGCTATAGTATAACAGCTCATAGCATATAGTTTAGACACCATGCATTTATTTAGGACACGTTCACACTAAGGTATAATATATTTAAGCCAGTTTGCTTTTAATTTGCTTGTCATGCCGTACTATACTGCAGCATAGTATACCGTAGTCTGAAATGCGATTTATGGAACTATAGGACGACTTTCTATATCTGTTTCATAATTGCTATTATAGCCAGCCTGCCAATAGAATAGATCGAGATATATTTCAAATTATATAATAATTACCTAATTAATGCATAAAAAACTCGTTTAAAACCAATTAGCTAGCAGTATTAGGATCGCTCAAACGACCAACAATAGCCTTTATTAGGTTAAAACAGTACTTATCTAACTAAGACCAATTACACATTTCCATCCAAACTTTATATTCATAGTCTGAAATAATTTTCAGCTCGCCCAGACTAGCCAGGACTCAGTAAAATTACGAAAAGTTTAAATAGCTTTCGAAACTTCATTATGTAAATCATCTCAGAGACTATTTTTCATAGTATGTACAAGTATAATTTATTTTAAAGTTGTATATGTATATTGTATATTGTAGTTGTATATGTATATATGTATGTATACTGTCTGTAAATATTTGATGAAAACAAAGTAAGTTATAAATTAAACCCGTCGATTGAAAAGTGACACCCTTATTTCAGGTTTTATTAATTCATTGTATTTTTGAAATGATCTTATTTTACCCTGTCATTTGATACTCAACACGGCTAAACTTTAACAAATCATTTAGAAAGCAGCGCCCTGTGGCAGCACGCTGTGGTAGCGCCCACAGAAATATTAATATCAAGGTAGTCATATTTCTGTGGCAGCGCCATATTCAATTTGATATGACATCACATAGCCTATAACCAGCGGACAATCAAGACACTTCCAACCATACCTCATTTGTTAAATTATGATAAGGAATTAAGAAATTATTAGGGAACAGATGATCATACATATCGGTTATATACTTGCTACCACAGATGTATATATATATATCTGTGCTTGCTACTCAAAAGTAGCTTACCACCATCAAGGGAAAATCTGACGCCATAACCTTACGATGTTCCAGCAGCAGACAGCCCTTGAGAGTCTTGAGGTATTCTAGGACTAGAGTGTTCACCATCTTCGACCACATCATCACTTACCACCAGGCGATATAGTGATCGAACGCTAGCCTCCTTCTGAGACCCACTACTCTTTGACAACGGCTTTACAAAACTTTTACCTTAATTAAGAAACTAAGAACAAATTATAATGGACGTTACATTTTGAAATTAACTAAAACACTCTCACTGATTCAGCCAATTAAAATATCGCCTTCATCAATATTAATATCAAGGGGATAATGTGAAAATGTAGCAATAAAATTGCTATATTTATTACAGGAAAGTCGAAAACGAAGAAAGAATGTCTAGCAATAAATCTTGATTGTCGCGTCACATTTAAAATATCGCCAGCGATCACGAGACATCTTGCTGAATCTTGGCCATTGTTCGCCGGCGAACTGTAAGAAGGAGGTTCTACGTCGCGCTTAGAGAGGTTCCACATTTCAATATCCCGAGGGCTGTTAGCCATAATCGACAGTAATCCAGCCAAGACCCCCATTACCGCTGATGGAGGCCGGCTTTTCGGATAGCTTCGTCACAAATGAATGTACCTCCCGATAGCAAAATATAAATAGGTACGTATAAGATTTTACGCACGTCTACTTCGGGACTCGACTCTTTTGAGTGTTGGTGCGGTTTGAGTGCTTCTCGAGAGTTTTTGGGATATTTTTTACAGAGAGTGCTCGAGTATTTTTTTTCAGAATATTTTTTAGATGTGATAACCTTTGCTTGTTGATTTTTAAGCCCGTAATAAATGCTGTTTTATATATCAAGATAAACATTTTTTATCATAATTTCTACAAGTGGTAGGACTGCTTCTAATCTGTCTACATTTTCAGTTAAGGTACAGACGCACCGCGGCGTCCTGCGATGTGCGGGCGCGATCTCAGTACATTTCAATGTATTCTGGTCGCGTTTGGTGTGAACCAGTCGATATAAATACTACTGCGCTATCTGATCGCCACCTAGATCGCACACGCAGGACGCTGTGGTGTGTCCGTACCTTTATACAACTGTGAAAAGCTTTTTTTTAATTTGAAGGGCATGCAAGGGCCATTCTAGAAATCCAAAGTTTTGCATGACATACTTTCTGTTATAGGTAAAAGGAAGGTCATCACTTACCATTAGGCAAGTGTCTTGCTTGTCCTGTCACCTAATTACATTATAAATAACAAAACATAATATTTTACATACTTATTAAATACTTAAAACAACACAACTGCTGGGAAAATACAAAGTAAAAATGCTATAGTTAAAAAATATTTACAAAAAATATACGGTCGAAAAAAAGGAGGAGGTTTCTCAACCTCCTCCTTTTTTTGAAGTCGGTTAAAAACGAAAAAAACCGCGACATCGAATGCCACGCTAGTAATGTTTGAAAATGCTCAGTACCAGTTTAATGTATTTATCTCCATATCTCTGGAGATAGTCATCAGATCTCGGATATACAGTCAAATTGAGAACCTTCCTTTTTGGAAGTCTATTGAAAATGATTTTCCAGAAAACATAGACACTTAGTACAAACACTGCCAAGTATAATATATATAATCCATTTTGCTTGCCGTTTCGTTTTAAAAGCTTCACAAACTTTATAAACTCATTTCCTTTTACATCAGTGACGACAAAAAGGCCTTTTTTGTAATGAAGGCAACGTCTGAATTTTTCTAAGATAAAAACGAATCCATCTACGTTATAATCGCATTTTCTTAAGTATCTCCTTCAATTTTCCGGTTTGGAGGGGACAAGTCATTATGTTTCCATAAGCAATGGATTGATAAAGTTAACTCATAATTTGGTCGTTTAGTGAATAAAAATAAAAATGTTCTTTATTGCATAAACTGTGAATTAAGTGCATGGGTACAAGGTCTTATGTGTAGTAACGTAAAAACAGTTTTCCCATTTCGGGCATGCAATGTAAAATTAAGAAATGTAAGAATGGTTTCTACAAAATAATATTCTAAATAACGAATTACTTGTACATAATTAATATCACTTGCTCTAGTAATATAATAACATATTTTACTTACATCGAATATGCACTAAAACTACTACTTAGTATTTACACTCTATACCTATAAATTATCTATATCTACTGATTGCGCTTCTGCGCTTTGTAAGTGCTGGTTCGATGATTTCTATCCTTTCGAGTGGGGCGGAGGCGATGATAGTATCCAAAAACGATGGTTGAATGGCACAAGTTTATTATCTTCCAAATACATGCGACAACAATCCTTATAAAAACGTAAACTTGCAAAAGTGGCGACAGTAAAAAAGGCTTGGCCGCTAGTCACGCCGGTAATAGTTAAAGTTAACCGGAAGGGGGTTCTCATAACGATCACTATACTCATAGAGTTGCTACTTTAGTTAGATGCAAACACAAATTTTACATATTTAGAAGTCATTGACTCGACTAAAATTACTAAATGACAGCTGTCCCTAGGCGGAATATTATCTATATTACAATGTGCAAGGAAGACAGCCAACGCCATCTAGTTTAAATGCGATAATCACAGATACTATACGAGTCATGATTTTATCATTGGTTTTCATGAATTTAGTTTTAAATGGATTCGGCAGATGGCGTAATTAAAAAAACATTAAACATATCGCCCACCAAGGACAACCCTAGCTTGTCCTTCAACAAACATTGACATCGCCCACCATGAGCATCCATGACCAACGCTACAACATGTTGAACACTCTCAATTACAAAATAAAACTTATTATAAATCCTATTTGTTACTTACTGTTGACGCCAAAGTATTAAGATAAATTAATTTAATATTCAATGGTACAATCCTTTCACCCTTTCCTATATTATACCTGTATAAACATGTATGCATTACTAAAATGCGCCCGCGCCGCAAGCCACCTGTCGTAAGAAGAAAGAAGAGGCGAGCTGTCAATCAGTTTTCGCTAGCTTTAGTTCCGGTTCAACTACGACACGGACTCGTCGATTTATGACAACCGCGCCGCCCGGAAGTGTTTCCTTCTGTGTTTCCCCGTGCCATTGCGGCCTTGTACAATATTCTTGTGATCGCGTTGTTCGCGAGTGCATCCTCAGTGTTTTAGTGAGGACTCTGGGACTCTGGGAGAAGCCCTAGTGCTTGGTGTTCTGGACGCCCACGTGTGTGCCGGCTCCGCTGCTCAAGGTACTTGCTACATGTTTCCCTTCTTTCCCTCCTCACCGCTTTTGTTTGTACGTACCATATATTTTACAGTTCATTAGTTATCGAAGTTACATTGAATTATTTTGGCGCGATCATAGGTGGTCCTTCAAAGCCTGGATACGTTCCCCGCCCTTATCAGGATACTTAAATAGGCCCTAATAGGTGAATCGTTACAGCATATTCATTGCGAATATCATTGTAATTATTTTCGCGTAGATAGGTTAAAATTGAAGAAATTGCGTCATCTACTTTTCTTCACGAAAATATTCCCAATCCTCGCCCGTAACCTTAAGTTACGTGTTTCCCCGCCTAGATACATCATACATATATAATTATCTACGTAGTTTAATCATTTAAACCTATAATTAAACGTTAAAATCGATATTACGATTCACATATACCTACCCTCACTCATTTTAAATACACCGCTTATTCATACCTACGCCGGCCGGCACGCTTGTCCATTTTATCGTTCGGTATAAGCCGACCGCGTAGCGAAGGTCACGCGCACGCGCATCGCCCTACATCGATCGCGTGAAAATAACCTTCCGTATTTTGCCGTGTGTATTTGACTTGACTTAGCTAACGGTAAATCATGCCTCTCAAAAAACCTAGTGCATCAGCAGCTGACGCTGCTGATAGCGATGGCTTTGATGATTGCGCTCAGGATTCGCGATTAACTATTTAACTATATTGCAAGCTAAACGCGAAGCTATTTTTGAGATAGTGCAAAATGTTTACGACATATCTTCGGGAGTTCATTCTAACCCCGTGTCAAGAGAACGTTTCCTTGCCGAGTCATCACATATAGATTCATTGCGTGATAAGTTTGAACAGATTCTCGATGAATATAATTCCCGCTTGTTATCAGCAAATCCTGCCGTTAAACCCGACTATAAAAGCCTCGTTGCATTTGAGTCGTTATATAGTCGAATCAATCAATTACGATCACAATATTCGCAACCGCGTGCGTCGCAGGATTCGCGTGATATCACCGCACCGCGTAAGGCTAGGCCTACACTGCCGCCCATTCAGTTGATGGACTTTTCGGGTGACATTCGCTCGTGGCCATTATTTTATGCCAGTTTTAAGTCCACTGTACATGATAATCCATCCCTCAGTGATGCCGAAAAGTTATACTATTTGTTAGGCAAACTTTCGGGCAAGGCGAGTAATGTATGTGCAGGTATAGCTCCATGCGCTGATAATTATAATTTGTTATTACAAGCGTTAATTGATAAGTATGAAGATAAGCGAATGCTCGCTTCCGCGTATTTAAACCAAATGTTTGAGTTCAAACCCATGCAAACTGCTACTGCTACGGACTTTGATTCATTTACAGATAACTTTATAAGTGCAGTGCTCGCTTTAAAGAATCTTAAGTTAGACAATCTAACTGACTTAATAATACTTCATATTGCGCTCAAGAAGATAGATTTTGACACTGTTCGTGCTTTCGAGTTGAGTTGTAGTTCTAAAATACCTACTTTCGACGACTTTGTCGATTTTATTACAACCCGCGCGAAGGTTTTGGAACGCACTAACACCAGCTCAGGCGCAGCAAGTCAGGCATTGTGCACTCGACCTAATAATACTCGACGCACTAATAATAAGGTAAACAACCCTTCGCCGCCGAAGTATCAAACTTACGTTAGTACAACGGTTGAC
The DNA here is from genome assembly GCA_954871355.1 of Cabera pusaria. NCBI lineage: Eukaryota > Metazoa > Arthropoda > Insecta > Lepidoptera > Geometridae > Cabera > Cabera pusaria. Next base: position 23,175,643 of record OX940887.1, read on the forward strand.
CCCGCGAGCAAATGTCTTTGCACAAATATAACGCATCAGCATTTATTTAAATGTGCTGACTTTAATAAAATGATTCCGCACGAACGCTTTAAATGTGTGAAAGATAAAAATGCGTGTGTGAACTGCCTAAGTTTACAGCACCGAGTTTCTAATTGCTCGTCTGATTCGAATTGCCGCGTATGTAAACTCAAACACCACACGTTGCTACACTTTAAGCGTGTCGAGATGTTAAGCCCCGCGGTCCCCTTGGCCGCAACCGCCGCCGCGCGTACAGCTAGCGCTCCGCTGCCGGCCGCTTCATCTCTCCAGGCCGGCTCAGCGCCTGCGCCTGTCGCCGCGCAGCCACAACCGGGTTCGAGCGCGCGCTCGGACATTGCGTTGTGTGCTACATATAATACGAGTATATCTACGGATAGCTCATCTCGCTTATCGCCGTTCAATGCGTCTTTAAATAATAAACCATCAACTATTTTGTTATCAACCGCTCAAGTCGTCGCTTACGATATTAACGGCGACCGACATATTATCCGCGCGTTGTTAGATTCCGCTTCACAAAGTCACTTCATTACGAAAGAGTGCTGTGATCGATTAGGTATTCAGATTCTAGACACCGAACGTACTACTGTTAAGGGGTTCGGTGGAGTTGAAAAAACCGTCGAAACTAACACGATTAATTTAAAGTTTTATTCGCGTTATGACAACAACATTAAATTTAATATCGCACCGCTTGTTGTTGATCAAATTACCGATTTATTGGTAGATACGTCAGTCCTATCACACTTAAGCGAAATACCGCTTGCAGATGAGAGCTTCGGAGCACCGAATAAAATTGATGCATTAATCGGCGCTTCTCTCTTCCCACATCTGCTTCTCCCCAACGTAGTACACGCTGCCCGAGACTCGTCGGCGCCCGCTGCTTTACGCACGGTATTAGGGTACGTCATAATGGGTTCCGCACCCACCATACCCGCACTTACTCACCAGGTCTTGACATGCTGCCATGTTCAGGAACCTACCGCTATTGACTCATTAGTCAGGCGATTTTGGGAGCTCGAGGAACTTCCCCTCTCACCGCCCATTCAACATCCCACTCATGTTGAATGTGATAACTTTTATAAAAATACGACAACCCGCGATCCCGTTAGTGGTAGATACATTGTTGGCCTGCCATTTAATGAGGATGTATATACTCTCGGAAATTCTATGGAAATCGCACGCAAACTCTTTATATGTCTTGAACGAAAGCTTGAAGCCTCGTCTTCATTACGGACGGCATATGACGACGTCATCAAAGATTATCTCGCGAAAGATTATATCTCCCCCGCACCTCCGTACAATACTCAAGACCTCGCTCCGATCTTTGTTTTACCTCATCACCCCGTCGTGAAGGAGGATCAAAACGCCTCGACGAGAGTCCGCCTGGTGTTAGACGCCAGTTGCCACACTAGTGGTGGCGCCGGGCGTTCCCTGAATGAAATACTTCACACAGGGCCGAACTTGCAAGGCGATTTGTTTCAAATCATTTTAAATTTCCGCCTGTACGCAGTCGCTATGACTGCGGACTGCCGCCAGCAGTTCTTACAAATTATCGTACGCGAAGCCGATCGTCGTTATCAGTGCTTCTTATATCGCTTCCGACCACAAGAACCTCTCACTTTGTATCAATTCAATCGCGTGTGTTTCGGTTTATCATCGAGTCCGTATCATGCACTGCGCACGGTTCGACAGCTCATTGATGATGACGGCGCGAAATATCCGCTTGCGAGTAGTATTGCATCTACTTCGTTGTATATGGATGACGTTGCCTTCTCGCTTCCCGGAGAACAAGAAGCCACCTCCGCGGCGCAACAGCTGATTGATTTATTCAAAGGTGCACAGTGGGATCTTGTTAAGTGGAATAGCAACTGTCGACAAGTCTTGAATAACCTTCCCGACTCGCACAAACTCCCCACTGAGGTGGAGTTTGACAAGACCGTGCAGCACAAAATATTGGGCCTGCATTGGTCCACAGATAATGACGCCTTTTATTTCAAAATTTCTGTTTCCGAGGATGTGACGTGCACCAAGCGCTCCATATTATCAACCGTCGCCCGTCTGTGGGACACAATGGGCTTCGCTGCTCCCACAGTCGTGTATGCCAAGTTGTTAATAAAACAACTTTGGCAGCTTAACCTTGATTGGGACGATACACCGCCGCTTCACATCACTAAGATGTGGAAGCAGTTTTGCGTCGAACTACCGGCCTTAAATAATTTACGCATCCCGCGTCACGTGGGCGTGACCAAAGACTGTGACGTCACACTCTTGGCCTTCTCCGATGCGAGCGAACTCGCTTACGGAGCGTGCGTATATTTGCATGTCAGAAGAGCTACTGGTAACACAATCCAGCTGGTCTGCGCGAAGACTAAGGTCGCTCCTACTAAGCCGCTGTCGATCGCTCGCTTGGAACTCTGTGGAGCGGTACTGTTATCAAAGCTGCTTCGCACAGTTCTTGATAATTATTCGCGTCACATCCCAATCAAGACTTACGCATTTATCGACTCTAAAGTCGCTCTATATTGGATAAAGAGTTTGCCACACAGGTGGCAAACATTTGTTGCAAACCGCGTTGTTCAGATCACGGATAATATTCCGGCTGACAACTTTTACCACGTAGCGGGTATTGAAAATCCTGCTGACATATTAAGTCGTGGGATTTTGCCCCAAAAATTAATTTCGCACCCATTGTGGCTCCACGGGCCTCCGTGGGCTTCACTCGACCCGTCTCAGTGGCCTCTGAAGAGCCTGGACGGGCAGCCTTTTACAGACATACCTGAAGAAAAGGTTTTAACGCACACTGTGTGCACACCTGTAAAGCATTGCGCTTTATACGAACTCGCGCTCCGCATCTCCTCGTGGAGTAAACTTCTTCGTATAACTGCGTACGTGTGTAAGTTTGTAAAGTTATTGCCCCGCCGCAGCACTACTGCAGTGACTGCTGATGATTTTAATTTTTCTGAAAAGGTAATACTTCGCGCCCTGCAAAGACAATACTTTGCAGAGGAATATGCAAATATATCGATTAATAAATCTTGCTCATCTGCTCTCAATCGTTTGAGACCTTTCATAAATGACGGCCTTATCCTCGTCGGTGGTCGTCTTTCAAATTCCGCGCTGGAATATGCACAAATACATCCAGCTATTTTACCGCGCAATGGTCATGTAGTGAACATAATCATTGATTATTATCATGTTACTTATTTACATGTTGGACCAGAATTATTGATGTCGCTGCTTCGCCAAAAATTCTGGATCTTGTCCGCACGACGCATCGTTAGACAACGAGTCCACATGTGTAATACTTGCTTTCGATTAAAACCGCGTCCAACTTACCCGCTCATGGCTGACTTACCTGATGTGCGCACACGTCCGGTCGTCAAGGCCTTCACGAATACGGGCTGCGATTATGCCGGTTCCATCGCCTACACTCCTGTGCGCCGCCGTGGCGTCCGCAGCGAGAAGGCGTACCTGTGTATTTTCACATGCCTTACGACTCGTGCAGTGCACATTGAAGTCGCCACTGACCTCAGCACGCCTAGCTTCCTCGCCGCGTTGAAACGCTTCCTCTCCCGACGAGGACCTGTTCAGGTTTTGCACTCCGACAATGCTACTAATTACAAGGGGAGTGCTTCTTACCTACGCGATCTTTATAAATTTCTCAACGACGAATATCGTCCTAAGCTGGAGCAAGAATGTGCTGAGAGTCGTATAACATGGAAATTTATCTGTCCCAACTCTCCACACTTTGGAGGCGCTTGGGAGAGCATGGTAAAGGTCGTAAAAAATTTCCTTTATAAAATAATCGGACAGCAACTTCTCTCTTACGAGGAACTCTGTACTGTTCTCACTCAGATTGAATGCGTACTCAACAGCAGGCCGTTAACAGTCCTCAGTTCTTCGCCAAGTGAAGTTTCAGCGCTTACGCCGAGTCACTTTTTACATACCGCTCCGCTACTTTCCTTACCCGCGCCTGAAGTTAAATCTGACACTGTCAATTTACTTCACAGGCATTCGCTACTGGACAAATTAGTTCAGTCGTTTTGGGATCGCTGGAGGATGGAATATCTGCACCGTTTGCAGGTTAGGCAGAAGTGGAACACGCCTTCCACTCCTATTACTCCCGGGACTGTCGTTGTTATAATGAACGACAATACTCCAACCTTAGCCTGGCCGCTAGCGATTGTTGACGAGGTCCATCCCTCTAAAGACGGCATCGTGCGCGTTGCTACCGTGAGAACCGCCAAGGGAACGTATCTTCGCCCGGTCGTTCGTCTATGTCCTCTCCCAAAGCAGTAAATTAAATAGCAATTAATTAATTTATAGAAATAATTAGCTCGTAATATTTTATATCGTTTCGCATTACTATAAACCTATATATATATATATATATCCCCGCTTCGCCGTGACTATGGTTTATTCATATATCTAACCGCGCGCATTGAGCGCTTCATCCAAGAGTCATAGTATATTCTTATCTCTCACCTTATGATAGTCTATTAAAGGTGACCCATTAAGGGCGGGTGGATGTTGACGCCAAAGTATTAAGATAAATTAATTTAATATTCAATGGTACAATCCTTTCACCCTTTCCTATATTATACCTGTATAAACATGTATGCATTACTAAAATGCGCCCGCGCCGCACGCCACCTGTCGTAAGAAGAAAGAAGAGGCGAGCTGTCAATCAGTTTTCGCTAGCTTTAGTTCCGGTTCAACTACGACACGGACTCGTCGATTTATGACAACCGCGCCGCCCGGAAGTGTTTCCTTCTGTGTTTCCCCGTGCCATTGCGGCCTTGTACAATATTCTTGTGATCGCGTTGTTCGTGAGTGCATCCTCAGTGTTTTAGTGAGGACTCTGGGACTCTGGGAGAAGCCCTAGTGCTTGGTGTTCTGGACGCCCACGTGTGTGCCGGCTCCGCTGCTCAAGGTACTTGCTACATGTTTCCCTTCTTTCCCTCCTCACCGCTTTTGTTTGTACGTACCATATATTTTACAGTTCATTAGTTATCGAAGTTACATTGAATTATTTTGGCGCGATCACTTACTACTTAATCTGAATCTACTGTCGAATGAGAACCCCAAATCATAAACATACATTGACAACACTTATCACGATAGTTTTATAAAGAACTTATTTTAACTAAGTATCTACTTCTATCATTACAACAAATATGATAGATCCTTTCCATTAAGTAAATGAAACAAAAACAAACAAATCAGCATAAGCAAGCAAATCTTATGATCATAAGTTATGGAATAAACAAATCAATTGAAACAATTTTTTTTTTTTTTTATGTATCTACTATACCTTCAATTTTTTAAATATTTCCAACAAAAACACAAACTAAAATCTTATTATAATATAATAGCTCAAACCAAATTTACTCATGAATTTTACAATACATACAAGTACTTATACAAGTTAATTCTATTAGTGGACTGTATATAATTATTATAATAGGCCATAGGCAGCCTAAACCAAACGACAACTATTTCTTTTACAGAATGATATAACTTAAACAACTAAACATTTGTTTACATATATCTTTAACAATAAATCATCTGTTCAGTTCAGTTACAACTTAAATCCATTATTACTTAAATAAATGTCAATTTGTAACTGGCAAGATACACAACTTACTTATTGGACGCTTTATACTGCCATTTTTTACCTTCAAAGTTACAACCCGAATTAAGTTATCCTTTCCCGGATGAGTTGCAACCACTCTGCCATAAAGCCATCTACAAACTGGTAGATTATCCTCCCGTACTACAACTATGTCACCGATACGGGGTTGAGATGTCTGAGAAGCCCATTGATACCTCTTATAAAATTTATCTAAATATTGCTGAGACCACTTACGCCAAAAATCCTGTGTCATCTTCTGAGTGAGCTGCCATCTACGTAGTGACCCCATTTTTTCAGGTTCGTAGTTTCTTTCAGGTGGAGTCACTATTGCTTCTCCAACCAGAAAATGACTCGGAGTTAGTATGTTTATGTCATCTTCAGTGTTCCCAGTAAGTATGGAGAGAGGTCTGGAATTTAAGCAGGCTTCTACTTGGGCCAAGACTGTTGCCATCTCTTCGTAAGTCAATGTTGACTGGCCGATTACTCTTCGAAGATGATGCTTTACTGAACGCACCCCAGATTCCCATAATCCACCGAAGTTGGGTGCATGAGATGGTATGAAGTGCCAAGAACATGCATTTGTAGCTAATACTTCAGCAATCTCCGGAAGCAGAAAACCTTTCTCGTCTTTGAACAACCTGTTCAGTTCACTGGCTGCTCCAGTAAAGTTTGTTGCATTGTCACTCCAAATATCAGTACAATATTCGCGTCTGGAAACAAATCTTTTGAATGCTTGAAGGAACCCTTCTGTAGTCAAATCAGTGACAACCTCTAAGTGAAGTGCTCGTGTTACCATGCACACAAATATACATATGTAACCCTTATGTGCTTTGTGACCACGTCCCTTTGCAGTTCGTATCTGGATCGGGCCTGAAAAATCTACCCCACTTGATTTAAATGGACGGTTTGGAGCAGATCGTACAGACGGCAACTGCCCCATCAGCTGCGTTTTGGTTTTTCCAGCATTCTTCACGCATATCACACAACTACGGAAACAAGACTTCACCAGACGTGCAACTCCTAGAATCCAATATCTATTTCTCAAGTAACAAAGCATAAGCTGTGGACCGCCGTGAAGAGTCTGTTTGTGCGAATCTAAAATAAGCAGCTTGGTCAGATGTGAGTCTTTAGGTAATAAAATTGGATGTTTCTTATTCATACTCAGATGAGAATGTTCCAAGCTGCCACCAACTCTAAGTATCTGATCTGAGTCCAATATGGGATTTAGTGCACGCAAACAGCTTTGTTTTGTTAAGTTTTCTCCTCTCTTCACAATGGCGATCTCTTGTTTGAAATATTCCATTTGACATTGCTGTATGCACCAATTAAGAGCATAGTTTAATTCCTGGGTACTCAAAAAACCGCAATGTCTTTCTGACTTGTCAGACTTTAAATTCCAGATAAAACGTCTACAATATGCTAAGACCCTGACCATTCTAGTCAGTGTTGAGAACCTTTCCCATAATGATTCTGTTACTGTGGCAAAGTGAGTCTGTGTTTTAGCTTCTTCTTCTTTTGTATCATTTTTTAATTTCTTATAGTTGATGTCAGCTTCATGAAGAAACTGTGGCCCTTGAAACCACATCTCATTTTTTACTAACTCAGATGGATACTGGCCTCTAGATGCCGAGTCCGCTGGGTTACATTTCGTGGACACATGTGACCAATGGTATGAATCCAAATTAGAGACGATTTCAGATACTCGGTTAGCCACAAACACCTTCCAGCGATTGGGGTGGCTATTTAACCAGGCAAGTACCACTGTAGAATCAGTCCAGGCGTGCAAGTGGGGTTTCTCTATTTTCAGGACTGAAGCTGTTTCTATTATGAGACGGGTTAGCAAAACTGCTCCACAAAGCTCCAGTCGAGGAATAGATACTTGTTTGATCGGTGCCACTTTTGTCTTTGCAGCGATCAATGATACATGGATGCATCCTTTGGAATCTTTCACACGAGCATACAGTACAGCACTAAATGCAGCCTTGGATGCGTCGCTGAATCCATGCAATTCCACATGGTCACCCGTTCTAAATCCTAACCACCGAGGTATGGAGACTTTAGTGAGTTCTTTCAATTCTCTTTTGAAGTTTTGCCATTCTTTCAGAATGTTATTTGGAACAGTTTCATCCCAGTCCAAGCCGGTAAGCCAAAGCTTCTGTATTAATATTTTTGACATTATAATACTTGGTCCTGCCCATCCAAGTGGGTCATAAAAACGACATATTTCTGATATAATATTTCTTTTAGTTGCAGGTTTATTCTCAACAATTTCTGGCATCTCCACCTTGTACTGGAAGGAGTCATCGCTGCGGTTCCAAGTAATTCCCACAATCTTTACTATCTCATCTGTTTTAATCTTGAGTCCTTCCTTTGACACTGCTTTCTTTCCTTCTCCTTCTGCTTTTAGATTCCGTCTTTGCATTTCTTGCAGCAGTTGTTCACTATTACTTGTCCATTTTTGTAGACTGAAACCGCCCATAGCTAGAAGCTCATTCAGTTCCTCATACAGTTTAATACCTTCTTCAATGCTCTGACATCCTGAAAGAAGATCATCCATATAAAACTGATTTAATACTGCTTCAGCTGCTGCTGGCCACCTATGCCCCTCATCCTTGCCCAGCTGCTGCAAGGTCTTAACCGCCAGGTATGGGGCTGACGCTACTCCAAATGTTACCCTCAACATCCTGAAATGTTCTAAGTCTTGGCTTGCATCACTCCTCCATAATATTCTTTGACTGTTAATATCTGCTGTGTCTACTTTTACTTGACGATACATTTTTATAATGTCAGCTGACAAGCATATAGGCGAGGTACGCCAACACATGACAAGATGCTTCAAATCTGCTTGCAAAGTAGGCCCTACTAGTAAGTTGTCATTAAGTGACTTACCATTTATTCCTTTACAGGAAGCGTCAAATACAGCTCTTACTTTTGTGGTATCCTTATCTTCTCGGATCACTGCATGATGAGGCAAGTAAATTGCATCGGGATTGTCAATTTCATTTGCAGGTACTTCTTCCAGATGATTTAAATCCAAATACTCCTGCATGACTGCCTGATATTTTCCCTTTAATATTTTATCTTTGTCCAGTCTTCTTTCGAGGGACATAAGCCGTTTTTCAGCGATAATCTTTGATCCAGTCACTTCTGGTGCTCTTCCGTTCTTGCACGGGAGACGCACAACGTATCTTCCATCTTGATCTCTGTGAGTTGTATCTACAAAGTGTTTTTCACATTGTTTCTCCTCCTCCGTATACATCTTTTCCTTTGGCATAGGAATGTCAGCTTCCAGCTCCCAGAATTTCTTGAGCATCTCATGATCATCAGTAGAAGTGTGCATGACAATATTGTGAGGAGATAAATTTCTTCCAGTACTCACAACTCCAGATATGATCCAACCAAAACTTGTAGCCTGCGCGATCAGATCACCGTGAGGATTCTTCTTTAGGCCGTCTTGAATTATTTGACCATAGACATCAGCGCCTAATAAAATATCAATCCGGTTGGGAGTATGGTACTCTGGATCAGCCAGCACCAGCTTATTGAGCTCGTCCCATTTTACATCTTCAATCTTCGTTGTAAGGAGCAGGGTCGTTATATTTTTAAGTACATGTGCCTTCACAGGAATTTCCAACTGGGGATTGATCCGTGACTGGAGTTTGATTTTTACCATAGCCTTGGAGATACTCCGCTCTCCACCTACTCCAGATATTTGTACCTTAGATTTAATTTTCTTTAAACCCAAATCCTGCACCACCGCCTCTGTAACAAACGAAGATTGCGATCCTTGATCCAGTAATGTGCGTACCGTATGGGACTGACCTGTCCGCGACATGGTATTCACAAGAGCAGTTGCTAACAAAATAGTATTACCTTTCTGCGTGAAGCAAGACACTACCGGAGCTGTCTCCGAAGTCCCAACCTCACCTTTACCCGCGTCACTGACTGTAGCCGTAGTACGAGTGACTTGAACCTTGCCTCCTTCACCTGAAGGATGCAATAACACGTGGTGCCTCTTTTTACATATACGGCATCTAAACTTTGATTGGCAGCTCTTGGCACAGTGGTTACTACCCAGACAGTTAAAGCATATATTATTTGTTAGAACAAATGTTCTCCGCGACTCAATTGAATCTTTACTAAAACCGCCACAGCATGTAAGTTTGTGTTCTTCAGAACAATAAGGACACTGAACTTTAGCAATGTGCATAGCACGCATCTTGTTTACTGATGACTGATTTGACTGTTTACGAGTTAAACTGGTTCCAGAATCCAAGTATTCCAATGCTCGGTAACGCTTGGTAATAAATTCCTTGAAACTTTCATAGGTGGGCAAGTCATCACCGGAACACTCATCACTAAATTCCCATTGTCGCTTGGATTCTGGATCTAATTTAGAATTAATTATATGAATTATTAACACGTCCCAGTTATCAGTCTTAACACCAACATTTTTCAAAGCCGCCAAACAATCATCGGTATTGTCTAACAATTCTTTCAATCCCTTTGCAGATTCCTTTACTAAATTGTGTTGAGATAAGAGTCTCTTCATTATATGTCTACATAAGTACTTTTTATTATTATATCTTTCATCTAAAAGTTGCCAACTTCTTTTATAATTATCTTGTGTGATGGGAATGTTGTTGAGAAGCTGCTCTGCCTCCCCTGTCAAGTGACTCTTCAAGTAGAGCAACCTCTGAACATCATCCAACCGCTCATTGTTGTGAATGAGTGACACAAATAAATCTCTAAATGTATTCCACTCTTGGTATTTACCAGAGAACCTAGGGATCTGAACCTGAGGCAACCTAATGTCACATTGTGTGTGAGATTGTGATGAATTTTCACCTTGAATGTTAAGATCCTTTACAAGACCACCTTTCAACTCACACTTATATTCTAAATAAAGTTCCTCTAACAAATCATAAGTGTTATTCTGAATATAAGATGTGCTTGATAACTCTTTTGATGTGACACTACGTTTTAGCTCTTTATGGCCGGTTAAAAATTCTAGCCAAAGTTGTTCTAGAATTTCTAGCCTGCCTTCTATGTATTCTCTAGTGATTCTATCTTTTGGACTCTTTCTAAAATTGGTTCGCCCTTTTAAAACCCTCTGATAAATATCTTCCAAGTATTCAATGAGCCTTGCCGCTTCCATATTTAACCATAAATAGACAAATTACAATTAAGTTAGTGTACCAAATAATATCTATAATTATTATGAAACTAACACAGGAATATCAACCGCACAAACACTAATTATCACTCCGAGGATCTCGATGAAAGAAATTTCTTTGTATTATGAATGTTCGAAGTACTTACAGGTTTCTTCACTCGTACTCGAGTAGATTAGAAAATAACCCAATGCTGTGTGTACCGCACTGAACTCACGCTTATTTCTACACTTTATCGATTGGTAGACTCGATGACCTATCTGTAGATGCGCAGACCTCCTGGACCGCGATCGCTCACCACGTCGAGCGATTTCTCGTCCCGAAGATGGCCGGCCACGCCGCCGACCTTCGACCTCAAAGCTTGGTCTGCCCTTTTTACGATTGAAGTTGCCAACCTGGCCGATGACCACACTGGTCTTCGCCGTGCCTATAGCCTTGGATGTCTACAGCACGTAGTAGACGCTCCACACACGCTTTTTCACACCTCGACGCCGCCAACCTCGTTGTTAATCCGGCTCGAAGGACCATGATTGCGCTTCTGCGCTTTGTAAGTGCTGGTTCGATGATTTCTATCCTTTCGAGTGGGGCGGAGGCGATGATAGTATCCAAAAACTATGGTTGAATGGCACAAGTTTATTATCTTCCAAATACATGCGACAACAATCCTTATAAAAACGTAAACTTGCAAAAGTGGCGACAGTAAAAAAGGCTTGGCCGCTAGTCACGCCGGTAATAGTTAAAGTTAACCGGAAGGGGGTTCTCATAACGATCACTATACTCATAGAGTTGCTACTTTAGTTAGATGCAAACACAAATTTTACATATTTAGAAGTCATTGACTCGACTAAAATTACTAAATGACAGCTGTCAATCATCCCTAGGCGGAATATTATCTATATTACAATGTGCAAGGAAGACAGCCAACGCCATCTAGTTTAAATGCGATAATCACAGATACTATACGAGTCATGATTTTATCATTGGTTTTCATGAATTTAGTTTTAAATGGATTCGGCAGATGGCGTAATTAAAAAAACATTAAACATCTACCTAATCTGTTTTTAGATCGTAACATTCCTTTTATATTATAAAATACTTTATTTACAACCCTGTTTTTATTTTATTTGTAAGGGAAGATGATTGTATATCTTAATAGCACTTATAAATGGGCTTCTATGGTACATCGAATTGTTACTCTGTGGGATACATATATTATGCTTATATCTACTACATTGACTCCCAGCACGAACAGACTCTACATTGAAGAAATATTTTTTATGACTCTTTATGAAAACACATATTTCCAGAATATATATGTATACCAGTAATGGTTAGCAAGTTATAATCTTTAAAAATATTCCGAAGAGACTGAGTGCTATGTAAAATGAATATAGTGCGTAAACATCGTTTTTGTAGAAGAAAAGCTAACTGTACATCGACAGAGTTACCCCAAAATATAATCTAGTGTTCTAATCTAGTTAGTACCTATCTAGTTTACCTATATTTTCTATAGTGGATATTGTGTGTGTTATGAATCAGGCAAGAAGAGCATAACTCCTCTTCTTTACCAAGTGAAGTATAGATTTGATTAGAACTAGCGTTTGACTACTATTTTGCCTGGTGGTAAGTAATGATGTGGTCGAATATGGTGAACACGCTAGGCCTAGAATACGCTGACTCTCAAGGACTGCGTGCTGTCGGAACACCGTAAGATTATGACGGCAGATTTTCTCCTTGATGGTGGTAAGCCACTTTTTTGGTAGCAAGTCAGGCGGAACATAGATTTAATATGCTCCTACCGTCTGTGGACGAAGACCCGTGCTAGGATTTGAACCTACGACCTCTCACTTAGAAGTTAAGTCATTTATCCATTACGCCTACGGGGCTTGATATTTTATTACATTTTTCTATGATTATCTTTATACAGGAAATTCCTACCTGTAAGTTGTAAAATGACCTTACCACCGCGTTTTTTAGGGTTCCGTACCCAAAGAGTAAAACGTGACCTATTACTAAGACTCCGCTGTCCGTCTGTCTGTCTGTCTGACTGACTGTCTGTCTGTCTGTCTGTCTGTCTGTCTGTCTGTCTGTGTGTCTGTCTGTCTGTCTGTCTGTCCGTCCGTCTGTCACCAGGCTGTATCTCATGAACCGTGTTAGTTAGACAGTTGAAATTTTTACAGATGATGTATTTCTGTTGCCGCTATAACAACAAATACTAAAAACAGAATAAAGTTAAAAATAATAGAGGGTCCCCCATACAAGAAACGTGTTTTTTTCGGCATTTCACGCCATCTATGAACGTTTAGTTAGGTAAACGTCCCATAGATGGTGTTATATTGAAATATCGATCCTTAACACCTTTGTTAGACGTTAGATGGCGTTATAAGAAATAACATGTGTATAATTTATTATATATTGCTGGCGAAAAATGATAGCGGTATTTTTTGCTCGATCTTATAAAATACTGTAGTGTGGTACGGAACCCTACGAGTGCGAGTCCGACTTGCACTTGGCCAGTTTATTTTTATCTAGCAATATATTGAAGTCTCATTTAGGGTATCTACAACTCCCTCAAAGATTGGCAGCGCATTGACAGCACTGATGATGATATAGTTATAAATATTAAATACGGGACTTATCGCGCTTAAAACATATTTTTTTATATAACTTGACGTTTGTTTTGATGTTTCAGATATTTATTGGCGACGGTAACCGTTTTCATCTGGCGGACCGTCTCCTTTTTATCCACTATAAAAAAATAAGATCTTTAAAAACCTAAAAAACTGGCTTCACAGATTGCTCCAAGACATCGTTCATCGTCATTAAGTATAAACTTTAGATAAAACTGTAAATTGTTCTTAAGCACATTTTTACAAAAACGACAACGCTGTAATGGAAATGTTTCAAGATTAGGGCACTTTATACTTAAATACTGGAAACCCCTATTCTGGCGAGTTGTCTCATTTATTCTGGCGCAAGTTGAAAACAAAACAATAGCTAGTTATTCGTCTTTGCCGACATCGTGGGCGTCATTGTGCGTCTCTCTCAAAGGGCTCGTCGAACAAACCCTTTGTAACACGAACATTATAGTCTTGTAAACGAAAACTTAAATTAGTTTCTAAGCTATGCCCAGAATTCTCGAAATTTCTAAGACGATAGAGACATTTGTATTTCATATTGTGGTTATTGTTTACACAGACTTTCGTTTGAAAGACGCTCGACGTCGGGTCGTCGGTGCATGACCTCTCATAAACGATTTTTGTTTAGGTATTGTAGGTATAGATTATAGAATAACAATGGAAAATATTATCGTGATAAATGGTCTCTACTAATATTTTACTTTTGTTTTTTATTTTTAGTACAGTTTTTGTTCATTAAAGAGTTTTTCTATTCAAAATGGATACCAATATCCGCGCGTTTTAACAAAGGCGTCTGTAATCGTGATAATTAAATTATAATTATATCAAATTACCGTGTCAACCCTACATAATCCTCGCCTAAAATAAAACAGAGTAAAAGGAAACCGCTAAAAGAGAAAATAATTTGAGCGGACTCAAAATAAAAAGGCCGAAGCATTAATTCGGGGTTACTGTGCACTTTTTGAGATGAAACAAAGGGTCGAATTGCGGTACGGGTTAATTTCGGATAAAGAAGTTGACAGCGGTCAGCCGTGAAATGAATGTGGAAAGCCTTCCTGTGACCCACATACCTGCTTACTACGAACATTTATTGCCTTGTTTAGGATAATCCTTTGTGTAGTGTGTGAGATGGAATGAATATTTCAGTCCATTACGTAGTGCGTGAAAATGTAGGCTCGCATGGTGAGGTTATATTTTGCGGTGAGAGCAGCAGTCTTATTTTTAAATGCAACATTACATTTCTGTTTTATTTAATCACGCTTAGAGCCAGTATTAGATACATTGGTTTTTTAGTTACTTGGTGGATTTTTGAACGTGACCGTATGCTAGGTAGAAACTTAATGTATGCGCAAAATTTTCGGTATTTCTTAACCTTTTGGCAGTTACTGCTACTACTGGTTTATCCTTATAAAAACCGAATTAAATGACGTGTATGTTTTTATTTTCTAATTGATTTTTTTTTATCAGGTCATCTAGAACTGAACAGCCTTTCCTGTGGTTACAACGGATAAGATACATACCACAAAACAGCAGAAGTAACTTTTCTCTGAATTTTGAGATGGGATCGTAATCATCGATCTCAAAGTTCTACCCCGTCTACTATTTAGTTTATCTCGAATATATAGATTGATTTTCGTTAATATTTATATAGATCTATTTTAAAAACGACTAAATCAACATCAGTATTATAAATGCGAAAGTCAGTTTGTTTATTTGATTTTTTGGGACTTCACGGTCAATCAGCTGGACCTATTTAGCTGAATTTTTTTACAGGGATAGTCAATACTAGGCTACTTAGCTATAGGATACTTTGTAACACGGGCGAAGCCGCGGGGTACAGCTAGTTTCACATAAATCTTTCAAAAGTAAAAAAATACATAGGAGTTGAAAGTCAAGCTCTCTTCTATGTGCCTTTTTCGATTGTCAACGTTAGTAAAATACTTGAGCAAGGTTTTAATTAAAACTTGGTGCAGAATAAAACCAAGATTTATATTTAGTAGATAAGTTAAGGGTAGAAGGCACAAGTCCAAATAAAACTGAATGCTCATCATATTCATTTTTATTTCATGCTATCTCATCTACTTATATGCGAAGTTTGTTTTATCAACGTTAATAAAAGCGTATTAAAAATAAGAAGATTGTAAGTAATATGGATTATTGCAAAACTGCTGGACTTTTTTACCCGACTGCCAAAAGGAGGGTAATGTATTTCACGCGTATGTATGTGGGTATTTTTCTAAAGATCCGATTCAGAGCCAAGTGGGTGGACTCAATATTATGTTACTCTTTTTGTTGGACCTAGGAATGAGGTCTTCAATTAAAGGTATTATTCTCTTGAGTGTTACGGGCTTTTTAAATGAAGGAAAAACAAAATGGCCGCTATTTTGTGGTAAACTTTAAAGCTTTTTTTGCTCCACCATACCGTGTATGGTATGAAGGTAAAGAAAAGGCCAATTCTACACATATAGATAAAACACTTAAGGTACGGCCACACCGCGGCGTCTCTGATCGCGTTGTGAACCAGTCAGTACAAATACTACTGCGCTATCTGATCGCCGCCTAAATCGCGCACGCAGGACGCTGCGGTGTGTCCGTACCTTTTTACAGTATAAAATATCCTAATGCTCTGATATAAAAAAAAACATTATTCACGCATTCAGGTCTTTTGTTCTATTCAATGATTCACTTGTTGTTTGAAAGCCATAGTATAGGTAGGTATTATTATAAGATTTATTTATGCAGACGGAAGAGGGGATGGGACAGTTGCGCTATGTACATGACGAATATTGGTCCAGCGCCTCGTCTCACTGTCGTCTTCCATTTCCTGCAAGTCACGCTTCTATATATCCTAAGATAGAACCGTCATCACTGACTTAGATACATCAGACTTTGATAAAACATTAGGTAGATTAGGTAGAACTTGTCAGTGTAGACTAAATATAAGATTTCTTGGATATCTTTGAAGATCAACTAAATGCAAAATATCTATGACTAAAAACAGTATCGGAAAACAGTAGCACTTGGATAAAATGATTCTTTATAAAATGAGGCTACCGCAACTAGAGTGAGCGCCAGATAAGTTTGCGCAAGACTAGACTGTTGGTTTATTAGGTTAAATTAAAAATATTTTTATTTAAAATATGAAGAATAATAGCTTACGAGTTCTCATATATAATAATAGCTTTTTTAGTATTTGTGTTAATTACTTTAATATTAATATTAATTTATTACTATTGATCGCACGCAGACTTATCTGGCGCGCACTTTAGACGAGACGTTTTGCACTTTAGTCATACAAAATGAATAAGGTTAAGTGTACTTTATCCACATTGAATATTAACTTTCAAAATAATCTGGTTCCTAGCAGATAAAGTTAGTTTAGCAAGTTTGATCGACTGCGGTTGCACTGGACTACGTTAGGACTCCCATGACGGAAGATAGTTTGGATGAATATGTAATTAAGTTGTATAGTTAGATAGCGATAGAGGCCGGTAGTCTCTACATGAATAGCGATGAATTTTGACCGATGAATGTTGTAATGAACAGAGATGCAAGTATACAACTGTCTAGCTGCATCTCCCTCTGCTAGACGTTTGCGATGACAGGACGCGTCGATATCAAATTAGGGACTTCCACCCTTAGGTGAATCGATTTAGTTTCATTACATCTCGTTAGGAACGAAGGGGTCAAAGAGGTGTAATATCGAAACAATTCTTTGACAAATTAGAAATTTCAGGGAATCTAAGACTCAAAATGCCGATGATAGATTGTTTCTGATAGAGGCAGGTGTCATCGCTAGCAATAAGGTAAGCAAGCGTCGTGCTGCTCTTTTAAGTTGGTGTATTTAAATTGCGTGCGTACAATAACCGGCGGTTCAAGTTCAAAATGCAATATTTATATTGCATTTTGAACTAAAGAGGGAGATAATCTACTAGTTACGGATTCATAGAGCGTCGCCACGTCGTCTTGAAGTGCTTTATTTGCCTCCAAATAATGTTAATAACCTATATGTAATTTACAATTATTTATAGTACAGATTCACAATACACTCGTGTAGGAAAACGAAGCCGCGGCAGACCAATACAGAGGTTGGTCGACGACATCGAAAAGTACGCAGATAGGACCTGGCTAAGAGTAGCTCAGAACAGGGATGAGTGGCGTAAGAGGGAGGAGGCTTATGCCCTGCGGTGGGCGGAAATGAGCCGTCAATAATGATGATGATGATGACAGATTCACAACGATTAAAAACAGTACTAATAGTGAACTGAACCGTTAAGGTACGGCCACATCGCGGTGTCCTGCGATCTGCGGGCGCGATCTAAGTACTTTTCAATTGTTTTCCGATCGCGTTTGGTGTGAACCGGTCGGTACAAATACTACTGCGCTATCTGGTCGCCGCCTCGATCGCGCACGCAGGACGCTGCGGTGTGTCCTTACCATTAGACTAACCTTTTAAAAGATAAGTAATGGCAAAAATGTGTAAAAACACGGTAAACAGTTTGCGATAACTTTCTAGTCTAGCCACTAAAATGAATGGGTCCTTCGATTTCAAATTTTAAGTAATATATCCCATTTACTTTTTATGAACGTAACTTATCGTTGGCTAAATGGCATATTTAAAATTATGGCTTTAATTCAACACCTAACGACTCCCATTTTGAGAATAGGTTTTTGTGGAAGATAAATATGCTTTAAAATACTATTGACAGCTTGAAGTGGATCTTGTCGGCACTAAAAGATATTAATAATGTACTGTATTATCTTGTTGCTTCATCTTATCTCACACGAGCGTAGCATGATTTAAGGAAAGTTAAGCAGACTTTTTTGTATGGAAAGCTGTGCCGTTCAATAAAGTGCTCAATAATAATTTGAGGTCATTTACAATACGAAAAAAAAACGACTTTACAGGCCCCGATAGTAAAAGTAGCCAGTAGTTATAAGCATGTCATCAAAGTATACCTACAAATTTGTTTATATGAATATAATATATAAGAATTTTTCAAATCGTTTTTCAGATTTAACGGAGTTCTTTGGTAACAAACATTTAAAAAAATACAGTCGAATTGAGAACCTCCTCCTTTTATGTGAAGTCGGTTAAAAATAGGTGTACACTTCTTGTCTTCTTGTCAGGTAGATAACATGGTTTCTGTTTGTAAGGAATTGTGATCGTAAATTATCAGATTCATATATCTGCTTGGTATGTAAAGTTTTAAAAGTAAGTGTAAAGCCGTTGTAAGTAATACATAACTCGTAAAAGCTTATTTAGTCATACCGTTATAACATGCATCATTTGATTATACTTAATTAACCGACTTCAAAAAAGAGGAGTTTCTGAATTTGTCTATATTTTTTTAATGTATGTTCACCAATTTCTCTCTCAATTGCGGACCGATTTTCAAATATATTTTTATATGAATAAAAAATATATTTAATTTGAATTCTCTAATTTGAATTTCATCAGTTCTCTATGAATTTACAATAAAACCATACATTATATATTCATAGAGAACTGATGAGTATCTCCAGAGATATGGAGATATACACCTCAAACTTGCTACTAAAAATGACTAGCGTGACATGTGAAGTCGCTTTTATTTGTTTTTTTAACGATCTTCAGTAATTGTATTGCAAAATTTTATTAGATATGTACTGCATATACATTTATACAGAATGCTTTCTAGTTTGAGTAAAATAAAAGTTTTATTTTAGTCAGCGATATAATAAAATTCTATGTAAAAGTTATGTAAAAATGAAAATATCGTCCACTGTCACATTTTGTTCATTACTGAGCTGAAACGAAAAGATATTTTCTTTGCTTATTTGAAGCAAAATCCAAGCAAGAAAACATTTCTAGAAAACTCAATGCAAATGTCCCGTCAATTCAAAAGGATGGTACTTTTTCTTAGTTTTAGAGTTTCATCGGAGATATCAAGATGGTAGACGTCTAAATAGCAAAGATAGACGATAAAGTAAAAAACTAGAGATGAATTTGCAAAATCATTTTACTCGTAGAACTTGGAATTTTATTTCTCTTAGGAAAAATGGCGATTTAAACAAAATGCCGTAAAAATCTGGTAAAAATAATCGCTTATTTCATCAGCAAGCTTTGATTTTCTTGGTGCAAAAAATACTTTAAAGATTTTCTACCAGCATTCGCGTTTTACACAAAAAAAATCTTAAACGAACCAGTTAAAATAGACAGCGTAAAAGTACAGCCCTTTTTATTTTACTACGGATTTCTTTTAACGAGGATTAACCTTTTACTCGACATGAGAAATTGTTTCGGAATCAGGAACGGATTTTATTTAAAGCCTCCAGCTACAACGTTGCTACTAGAATTAACAAGAAGCAAGAAATAGCTACTATAGCCGGTCTGCGACATTTGACACGTTGATACGATTATTATAGAAGAAAAACAAGCAAAGAGTTTGTGCAGTTCGTTTGTTTAGTAGTTTGTAATTTCTAATACTAAAATTAATTTGCCCCTAGCTACAACTTAGTAATAATGCGTAATAGTGTCTTTAGATATTTGCATATAAACTATGGTAACTGTCGGATAAATGTCGCACGTCTTTTATGTGTGGATGTGTGAATAAATGGAAAAATAATCTTAGGCTAAGGCCGCACTACGGGTTTTTCCCGGCAGCGGTTTAACCGCTGTACCGCAAAACCGCTCGAGATGCACACACTACGATTATAAACCGCTATACCGACCCGCGATTTTTTCAGTTTGAAGATGGATTTCAAACAACGACGACACAACTATTCTTCACGGTAGTCGGCTGAATACTATCCAAAATACCGCGCGCGGTTAACGCATAGTGCGTGTACGCCCGCCGAGTTCTATGGATTACAAATTTTGCTGCGGTTTTTTCCGCGACAATTTTGTAACATGTCGCGGTTTTAAAATCAGTGGCGGGAAAAAACCGCAAATGCGGCCGCTTGTATTAGTTTTCCTATTTCATAAATTTATACGTTTAAAAAACGCTGCGATTTAACCGTAATGAGGCCTAGGCCTTAATAACGTAATCGACGTTCAGCCTCCATCCGGGGCATGACCTGCGGGTCATGCATCACGGAAATATATTGACTCCAGGAGATTTCACCGCGGCCCAATATACCGTTATTTTGTAGGACGTAGGTTATTTCTTATATTATCCTTGTCACGTAAACTGTTTAGCGAGACCGCACATTTTTTACACAAATATTATTATAGGATTTATGGGGACGCGGGACGCTCGGACATAGTAGGGCTAACAATTGGGACATTTAACTCAAATTATTTCCTGTATTATAAGGTACGGTGTATTTTCAGCTTGCTTATTTTTTAAATATCAATCCAATATAATGAATATTCATTGCGAGGGTGCAAGTTTGAGCTGTATTTTAATGGAATACATATAATAATATTACATAAAATAAAAAGATCTTCAATTTAGTATCTCTTTTTGCGACGATCTGTTTATTACTTTATTTCCAGCTACCAAAAATATTGTCTGTGCCTAAAGCTCTATTTGCCGTGGCAATCGAAACCCAAAGATGAGATTCACTGGAATCGCTTGAAAAGAAATTCCTATGCAAAATACTCCGAATTTGGGGCTAAGAGAAATATTGCTTTTGTACTAATCTGATAGTGAATTCGGTTTCGGAGATTTACGTCTCTCTGATCCCAAAAATAAATAGTTTATGGATACCTAGTATAAATATTTTCGTACATTATTTGTGACCATGTATTTGAGTTTATTTTTCAATGAAAAACAAATGCGTTGTAAAAATATGTACATCTGCAATATATATTTATGTATATATTTTTTGTATGTATGTATATTTATTATTGTTTAAATTTAGCTCTAACAACTTAGATTACGACTCAAATGGATCCCACATTTTTCAAAGGATTAATATACTATAATTCCATTCATGGAAAAGGTATCAAAGATTATATTATGGATGTTTAGAACAGGAAAGTTGATCGTAAATATCTTGTTATCTGAAGACTTCTCCGAACGACTTTCCCGCTTTCAATAGACCGAAACCTTAGGTGAAAAGTACCCAAGTTTATATGATACACATCTTATGAGGAACATAAAGCAAGAGGTACATCGAGTGAGCCTCAGTCGTCACGTCCAAGGGTTCCAAACCCACGAGGGGTGGAGGCATCCCTCTCACCCTTGACGCCGTGACTTGAATGAGAAACGACGGGCCTGCCAAATAATCGAGTCAAGGGTTTGTTTTTGACATATGAGTTTTAGATGGGAACCTGAGTATTTTTAATATGATTTGAATGGTGTAAGTGTCTGATATAGATAGAACATTTTTGTATGACTACATTAGTTTTTTGGTAACTTTAGTTTTTTAGGGAAGTGATCAGTTACCGTTATGCGGTTATCAATTTTTTTTAAATACTCCAGAGCAGAGTTCCTATCAAGTTAAATTACGTTGATGCTACATTTTTATCTAAGTAGTGGGTTCCACGATGTTTATTCGTGAAATGTAACCAAAAATTAGCTAGATTTTAGCTGGATAGGGCTGGAGAGTAAAGTTTATTCGCCTTTGATAATTACAATTCAACAAAAACAAATAATGTAGCCAACAACGTGACACGAAACACGCGTACCTACAGGGCACCGCCAAGTAAAACTTAGCAACACAATTATTTAATGTTGTCAAGTAAAATATGGGTTCTCCAAAAAACCTGCAACGCGTTTGTAAAGCCTTGAAAGTTCAGTCTCCGCAGGGTAAACGGAAACTCATAACTCGCAAACTCTCAAAAGTACCATTTGTCTACCCGGAAAAAGTTCAAAATTATATTTCTTGGGCCAATTTCCGATTGTAATTGAAAGTTGAGATGAAATATTAAGCTTCGCTGCTTTATTTCGACACAAGTTTGAAAAATTGCTGATTAATTCATTGGATTCGAGATCGGATTCTGTATCAAATTGCGGTTGATTTAATTTGTTAATTTTGTTTCGCTTCATTTTCGTTTCTGATTTATTGAATACCTACACAAAATGATAACGCTTTCATTACTGATATAAGTTACAATTTTATTTATGTATTACTTATAGAATTTCAATGTAGACGTGATCAATTTAATAAGTCATTATTAGGATAGTTTAAAAACTAAAACAACCGACTTCCATGCCCCGCGAGTCAGTTTCAGTAGCAAGTTTGAGACGTTTATCGTCATATCTCTAGAGATACTTATTAAATTTCGATGAAATTACAACGAGACCATCTCGAAAATGTATCCTACCGATTGAAAAAAGTATAAATCGAATCAGCTCAGAATTGACGGAGTAATCGCGTAACTTACACACAAACAAAAAGAATAAAATAACATAGTTGAATTGAGAACCTCCTTCTTTTTGGAAGTCGGTTGAAAATAAGAAAATATTATGCCAAAACAATTTTATCAGAAATCAAAATCAAGGAAAGTAAATTCCTTAGCTAATACGGCAAGATATCAGAATAAACCAAGTATTTACCTGTTACAAACAGGCGGGTATCTCATAATCCCACTATTTGCCCAGCCGACGTGAGTCATGACTCTTGACCCATATACCTGAACTACGCATAATGAGGGACAATATGTACTCTTGCTTTCCCTTGTTTTGTAAACAATCTTGTTTGCAGCTTTCGCTTTCAAAGATAAGCGTTTAATCTTCTTTTGTTTTTGTTAAAGAAACTTTGCGTTATTAGGCTTACCTACGCAGTGGTGGGACTTCTGCTAGTCCGCTTCGGGCGGTACCACCACTTTGCCAATTTATTTTCAGCCGTGAAATGGGAATGTTTTTCGTTTGAAATGGCAAGGTGTCCAGTGAAATTACAGGGCATGTGAGACTTAATATCTTTCTGTCTCAAGTTAACAGGCACAGTTCAGAGACATGCAAGGTTCTGCCAGTCCAGAATGTTGCATGCCGCTGTATCTGTAATAGGTAGACGTAATCGCTTACCATCAGGCGAGTGTCGTGCTTGTCCTGTTTCCTTATATCATTAAAAAAATATATTTTTAAATATATTTAAATATATTATTATATATTATAAATATATAAATATATATAAATATATATTATAAATATATTATTAAATATATAAAAATATAAATTAGTAGTAACGGCCCCTGCTCCTTCTGGTGGTAGGACCACAAGTGACCGTCTGCCCAGCTACGATACATAAAACATAATTTTTTGTCAATCAAATGTATTTGGAATTCATGTTAAAGACGACATAGAATCCATTATGATAAAGCTAGAAAACAGTATCCTAAAATATCGCTACATAAATAGATAGTCAGTCATACGCCGCTTTGTCTCAAGACCAGCAAAATTACCTTCCAGCAAAATACAGACACCGAGTTAAAATAACTCTGTTTAACATAATATTGACAAGAAACTGTAACGACGTCGTCTATGTTAACAAGATTACGGAACGATACTCCGGAGAAATTACACAGGATACCAACTCGAGGAACTCAAGGGAACTTACCAGCAGTGTAATTAAAGAAATATACAAGATAAAACTTTGTACGATTGGATCATTTTACAAAATAATCTTACGGTTAGTATGAAGAGATAGAGTGAGATAAAAATATATTATAGCATTTTACAGAAATACTTGTTAGTAGAGAAATGGCATAGATTAAAACAACTAAGAAATTTAATTGTCTAGATATATCAGATTGTTATCTCTTAGCGTAAGTATAAAAGGTACAGAAGATGAACTGATGACTGACGACAATGTAGAGTGCACTCGTAACATGTCGTAGCGCTAGCGCGGTCAGCAAAGATAGTTAAATAATTTAAGATCGTTAACAAAACGAAAAATTAGGGACTTATATGCTGAGCTTGTCATTTTTAGTACCAAGTTACATTTATTCAAATTTGAGGTGTTTTTCTTCATATCTCTGGAGATACATATCAGATCTCAATATAATTACAATGGGACCAAACGGGTAGCATACTCTCTCAAACAAATTTGTATTGGTATTCTGCTAGTCCGCCTGGTGCAGTACCACCACTTTGCCTATTAAGTTTCAGCTGTGCAATAGGAATATTTTTCGGTTGGAATGGCAAGGTGTCCAGTAAAATTACAGGGCTTGTGAGACTCAACATCTTTATGTATCATATCCCTGCACTGCGCCTGTAGTAAGCGCAGTGCAATGACATGCATAATTCTAGCAGTCCAGCGTCGTGCTTGTCCTGTTACCTTCTATCACAAAAAAAAAAAAAAAATTAGAACCTCCTCCTTTTTTGTAAAGTCTGTTAATATATAATAAGAATTGCCACCAGTAAGGAATACACCATACAAATCCTTTAATTAAGTAATTCTACTTTAAGCGATACGTTGATGATGAATCTAACAATACAATCCAAGTAGGCAATTATTACATTTTTATATCAAGCTAGCGTTAGACCACTACATCGCCTGGTGGTAAGCAATGATGAGGTCGAGATGGTGAATACGCTGGCCCTAGAATACTCTGACTCTCAAAGGCTGTGTGCTGCTGGAACACCGTAAAGTTATGGCCGCAGATTTTCTCCTCGATGTTGGTGAGCTACTTTTTGTTAGCAAGTCAGGCGGAACATAGATATAATATGCTCCTACCTCCAGTGGAAACTTATTACGCACTTAACATCTCATCTCTTCCCAAAGCGATAAAGCTGCGGAACGACTGGTCATAATTCACGCTCCATTACTTAAGTCTCGCTGTATCAATAGGCGATGTCCGGGGCTTGACCCAAAAACCAGCAGGACATTTGCCAAGTCGTTTATTGGCCATCACAGACACAGTACACTGTTCGTGATATAAACCATGAACTATTAATCTCGCGATGGAAGACCAACCCGGGACCGCGTTCCGAGTTAATAAATGACGGGACACCAGTCAAGGCTGACAATCGAAATGGCTCGATAGTAATATACATATAAATGTCTTTACCGCTCATGGTTGAGTGTGCATTTTACATTAGTTGAACATGCTTTTACAGTGACTATGTACGAGTAGAAGATCTTCTACGATAACTTGACCCGCCTCTCCAAAATTCAAAAACGTTTGAAAGTATTTACAACGCACCACCACGTATGTGTGCTTACTGGTACTGCCGGTTCCGCGACATTGCATACATAATTAAATAACTCTTAATTATGAACGTAATTTGTACCAACCAACACTGCAAAAAAAGTTTCTATGAAATTTATAAGCAACGCTTTCCGTTAAGTTAGGTTGGCTACAAAGTACGTTCATAATTCGGGTATCAACAATGTAGGGAAGTGCCTACTCTTATAACGTAGTAACTCTTTTGTAAGGATGCGACTACACACATTAAAACAGTAATTTGGAGGGGCGGGCCATGTTATCGTAGAAGATCTATATGTATAGATGCAATGAGTGATGATTGTATTCGTATTATGTTTCTTTAAGTGTTATCGACATTTTGTATTTTTGTACATCTGTATGTATAAAAGCAAATGTTACTGACTGACTGGCTGATCTATCAAATCTATCAACGCACAGCCATAGAAAAGATAATAATACTTCGCACAGCTCAAACGGATTACGCTGAAATTTGGCATGCAGATAGTTGTTATGACGTAGGTATCCGATAAGAAAGGATTTTGTAAAATTCAATGCTTAAAGGGATGAAACAGAGGTTCAAAGATTATATGGAGAAAGAAGATTAGATAGTCTTTTTTATTCGAAACTTTGCAATAGTACGCCTGTAAATAAATAAGTAAATACTTGTTATGTTAATTTTTTATCGTAAATATACAATACAAAAAAAAATATTATATACAATACGAAATTTGGGCGTATTACCTGGACGGCACGGGTTTGAGTCCGACTGAAATTTTGGATTGTATATATATATATATTCTTATTATTCTATAAAATTTTCTTATAGTCACTTTCTCTACTGTAATGTTTCTTTCCCTATTATTCTTAAATACAAATCGATGTATACTAAAAGTTTAGGTCTAATTATTTCCCATTATAACATTTTCTATTCAAAGGTCACTTAAGCAGAGCAGAGATGAAATAAAGGGGCTACGTCACTGGACATTAACAATTATCTGAAGAAGTAAACGGCCCGGTGGCGCATTAGGAAATTGGTCGCTTCTGAGGCCAGAGGCAGTTAGGTTCAAATCCCAATACGCTTTTCACATAGGCTCTCCAGTGAAAGAAAACATCGTTAAGTAACCCTGGCTTATTATGCGGGCAGAATACAGACGTGGGGCAAGCTTGTATCAATATATTTTGAATTGCATTAGTAGGTATACTGCTAGCCCGTCTGGGGCGGTACCACTACTCTGTTTGTTATCCAGCCGTAAAATACGAATGTTTTTTTTAAAATCTTTTTTGTGTCTTATAGGCTAGCGTTTGACCACTATCTCACCTATATGTTTTTTGGTTTGAATTATAACGTGTCCTGTAAAATTACAGGGTATGTGAGACTTAACATCTTAATGTCTCAAGGTATCAAGTGTCCACCTGGCCAGTTACTACCCTCACGTTGGAATATCAGCTGTCGGTACACATCTAATGTGTTTCGGCAGCTATCCTTGAGAGCCATGTTCTATTCTAGGCCTAGCGTGCCACAGGTGAAATAATGGTCAAACGCTAGCCTATATGATGATTAAAACGGACCACGACTCCAAAGTCAGTTGAACTTACAAACTTGCTAGTTTAATCAAGATTAAGCTCAGTCAGTCCGAACAAACCGCGCCGAGTTCAGCCTTACGATGGCGTCCATTTATTATTTAAATCCAAGTGGACTAAGAACTCCGATCCGTTTATGTAAATCGATGGTAATGCGCTTTGTTTGGGGGTTGTTAGTGTTACTTTGTGGGCTCGATGCAGCCCGATACCGCATCTGAATTTGCAGTTTGTAATGCGCTTCGGCTTGCTTCGTTTATTTGGCTAACAGTAAAATACTTTATCCTTGCATGCTGAATTTGAATAGTCCAGGATACGGCTCGTTGTTTTTAATCCTTGTACGTAGAAACATAGTAAAAAAAATTGTCACTGTTTTCATGTACACCATGTCATTTTGAATGGATATATTTCTTGTAGTGTTAGTAGTAGGAACAGCTTATAAAATTTTAATCTATTGTGATCTGAACACACAGTTACCTACATTTTCGTGACCATGGTCAATGAAACTTGATTAAATTGTAATGTTTTCACTTTTCGCACGATGAACAGTTAGGAGGAGTTTTGATAAAACGAATTATATTTAATTATTCATATTATTAATATTTTTTTTCATTATATAGATTTTGAAATATGTTAGGTACGGCAAATATAATTATTCCTTATTTTCTTAAAAAAAATACTTGTAAAAATTTCTTTCAAGGTCTTAGTTCGTTCTAAATATTTAGGCAACTGCCTATATTTTTGTCAAATGATTCCATTCAGTCTGATGAATCCTTTCAAAATGTTTAATTAGGTATAATGTTTTTATAGCACTAAAACATTACACTTCAGTATTAATCCTGATATTCTAGAACCAGCTGCATATTAGTTAGATACCATTCTTAATACACAACATGAGGGAGACGGAGCATACAAGCTGTATAGTTTCATCTCTCTCATTACGTTATTTTGTGTGAGTAAATTAATTCGGCAATAAATCTGCAGTAATATTTGTAGAAATAACACATCGATATTTATATATTTACTTGGTTAACATAAATAAAACACAAATCAGTCAGTGAATATCGTAAATGTTCTTCATATATGACAAAAAATATTTTCACACAAAATATTTTTACCAAACATACCTAAACTTCGACTGCTAAACAAAACATTGTTCCTAACCATTGATCAACTAATTTTAAAACTTGTTTGTGCAAAATAGTGTAGCGTAAAATTCTGCCTGAAAAATTGGCAATACATTTTCCAATGCGCACTTTTGATACGACCGTTCGACCGTGAGGTTATGTAGGTACGTGGAAAAATATTTGCGCAAGCTGGAATATCATTCCACTGATGAGCGAATGTCGACATCGAACGAAAAGCTTCAAAAAGCATTTCAATAAATCCTGTTTATATCTCTTAAGCCTATATACCTATATGTTCCACTGTGATGTCAGATGATTTGGTAAATTATTTTCGTTTTATTTTATTTATTAGCACCGACTTCAAATGCCGCAATGCGTGATTGGTGTTTTCCAGTCGCGAAGGAGTTCAATTCAATTCAATGTGTTTTCATATAAGTACACAAAGTACCCTTATGAACGTTAATAGGTAAATCAAACAATGAAACATTAAAACTTACCGAAACATCCGATATTAACCAATATCAATATAATATTTCACCAACCAGTTGTTGTCAAGTAGAATAATGTAGTTAGTATGAGGCATTATTGGCGGGTGCACCTCATCACATAGTGAAAATTCGTAACAATAGCCCATACTTTTGTAACATTCATAAAATATTGTATAGATATATCCATACCTTCCATTTATATTATATAAATTTTATTGTATTTTTAAACGACTTCACAAAAAAGATTAAGGTTCTCAATTCAAGGTTTTTTTTTCTTTGTTACCTCAGAACTCCGTCAAATCTAAATCGATTTCGAAAATCCTTTTTTGTTTGAGGGATTATGCCTCTCGTTTGGTCCCATTAAAATTTTATCGAGCTATGACAATTATCTCCGGAGATATGGAGATAAGCAAAGTATACTTAGATTACATGATCACTAGCCAGTACTTTGATTATCGCATCGCATGTGAAGTCGGTTTTTTAGGGTTCCGTAGCCGAATGGCAAAAAACGGAGCCCTTATAGATTCGTCATGTCTGTCTGTCTGTCTGTCCGTCCGTATGTCACAGCCATTTTATTCCGAAACTATTAAGACTACAAAATTGAAACTTGGTAAGTAGATGTATCCAGTGAACCGCTTTCCGATTTCTATACAAAAATAAAAGATATAAAAGTTTAAGGGAATCCCATACATGGAACTGAAATAAAAAAAAAAATCTTCAAACCTATATGTGTGGGTTGTCTATGGATAGGTCTTTAAAAATGTCATTGAGGTTTCTAAAATATTTTTTTCTCAAAGTCAATCATTTAAAAGATATGCGCGTCTAAAGTGGTGAAATGTGTGCCCCCCCCCCCCTCTAACTTTTAAAGTAAGGGAGTGAAAAATCTAGAAAAAACATATTCTGTAGATCTCAATAAAACTTTCAACAAAAATTGGTTTGAACGAGATACATTCAGCAGTTTTTGAGATAAAGCGACCGCAAATATAACTTTGTTTTTCGTACAAACACTATGAAAAACAAAGTTAATTTTTTGGTTGCATCATAAATAATATCATAGTTAAAGAATAGTCTACTGTGTTACGGAACCCTACGAGTGCGACTCCGACATGCACTTGGCCAATTTATTTCGTTTTATACGATCACAAACTATATAATATGCTTTACCCTAACTGAGCGATTATCTTTCTTTTTAATTGAACTATTTTTGTAATTGACGTGTATTGTTTTGTACCAATAATTAATTTCAATGTAATATATTAATGTATATAATATTATGTGAAACTTAAAATAAAATTTCAATTGACATAATTAATTGTGCCAATAAATAATTACGTATATAAATATAATATAATTACAACTTGATATAAGTAATGAAGTACCTTACATAATGATAATATTTAGAATAATTTAAGATCGTTTGATCTTTAAAAAAACTACAAAAATCTGTTTGAATTGCTGCGCTAGTATTTTATTGAAGTCAGTAAAATCAAAAAATTCTTCTTTGTTAAAATTGCTTAATAATAATAAGCATTACATGCAGATCTTCATCTTTTAAAAGGATAATGGTAATGACGATGGAGGCCTTACCCGCATTTTATGGCTTAGCGTGATCTTACTCGACCCACTTTCCAAGTTTTCCACAGTTTCCAAGTTATCTCTTATGTCCGAATTTTAAGACAGATTTTTGGAAAATATTTTTTTATCCTTGGAGGATTTTATACATAAAAATGTGTTAAACCAAAGAAAGAAAGAAAAAGAAAACAATTATTTAACATACAACCACAGATAAACTTTTAGAAGGGATACTTTCAAAAACCCAATTCTAAAGAAACGAATAAATTGTTTAATAATGGCGCAGTGGGAGAATGGTTGGCTTTGACACCAGAAGTAGCGGATTCAAATCCTCGCCGTGCACCAATGGATTTTTCTATCGAAAAAATTATGCGAGCATTTTACTGTAGCTCTCTGGAGTAGGAAAAACATCTTTAAGAAACCCCCAACCCCCAGCATAGTGGTAGGACTGGCCAGCTCAAGTTAGAAAACCTGTCACCTGGTCTCCTTGAGAGCCAGTTCCTATTCTAGGCCTAGCGTGCTACCATCCTCTACCGCATCATCACTTACCAACAGATGAGATAGTGCTCAAACGTTAGATTAAACGATATAAAAAAGTGGTACAAATTCAACTTGCAAAAATTGACCTTATAAAAATACATTATCCACAGGAGGTTATCCACAGGTTATCCACAGGAGCTTATTATATCGATGTTCCGCCTGACTTGCTACCACCACCTCCTATGATAACAGCTTACCACCAGCAAGGAGAAAATCTGATAACCTTAGTTTAACCTTACCGCCATAACCATAGTTTTTCGGCATCATACAGCCCTTGAAAGTCAGAGTATTCTAGGTCTAGCATGTTCACCTCTTCGACCACATCACCACTAACCACCAGGCGAGATAGTGGTCAAATGCAGAAAAGATAAAAAAATACACAAATCTTAAAAACGCTTTTAAAAAGGTTTGATTTTATATTCATACTACAAGTGCCCTGCGGCTTCGCCCGCGTTAAAAACTTCTTTTATTTACTTAAAACATTTCTTTTGTAAAAGAGATTCTATCATAAAAGACATAAAATAAGAATTAGCCTTGACTATTAGCGTGACTAAGGAAATTCGGGATTCATATTTATAAAACTCGAATACCCCAAATTTTCAGACTTTATTACCTACCCCCATTTTGAAAAATCCATCAACACGTACTTTACCTCATCTTGTTTCGCTATACAAACTTTGAATCCCCGTTCCGTATCCGTGATAATTTTTTTGAAAATCCTTTCTGAGTGGATATAGACGTCATAATAACTATCTGCATTCTTAATTTCAGCGCAATCCGAAACAATATTGATTTTTAGACTTTGTTACCCCAGTTTATCCTCTTAGGGTGGCATTTTGAAAAAGTCTGAAACTCGTATTTACTTATTTACTCATATTTACTTATTTATTTACAGAATTACTTGTGTGAAATGTCGAATAAAATGACCATCGAAACTTTGAACTCCCGCTTCATCCCATTGAAGAGTTAATTTTGAATTTTTTTTCTTAGCGGATACCTAATTCTAAATAACTATCTGCATGCCAAATTTCAGCGCAATTTGAAACAATATTGATTTCAGACTTTGTTATCCCACCCTTTTACCTTCACCTTTTTAGGGGTGGAATTTCGAAAGAGCCTGAAACACATATTTACTTACATAAGTACTTGTGTTAAGTTTCGAATATAAAAGACTATCTAATCTTGTTTCTCCATACAAACCTTGAACTCCCGCTTCATCCCCTTCAGGGCTGAATTTCGGAAAATCCTTTCTCAGAGGGAACTTACATCGTAATAACTATCTGCATGCCAAATTTCAGCGCAATTTGAAACAATAATAGTTTCACACTTTGTTACCCCGTTTCACCCCCTTAGGGGTGGAATTTCAAAAAAACCTGAAACACATATTTACTTACATAAGTACTTGTGTTAAGTTTCGCATATAAAAGACTATCTAATCTTGTTTCTCCATACAAACCTTGAACCCCCGTTTCATCCCCTTCAGGGGTGAATTTTGGGAAATCCTTTCTCAGAGGTAACTAACGTCGTAATGACTATCTGCACGCCAAATTTCAGCGTAATCCAAAACAATAATGATGTTTAGGTCTTTGTTACTCCACTTCACCCTCTTAGGGATGGAATTTCAAAAAAGCTTGAAACACGTATTTACTTTTTTTTCTGAAGCACTTGCGTGAAGTTTCGAATAGAAAAGACTATCTAATCTTGTTTCTCCGTAGAAACTTTAAGCCCCCATTTCATCCCCTAAAAGGGTGAATTTTTGAAAATTCTTTCTTAGTACACCCTTACGTAATAAGATAAATATGTCTTCCAAATTTCAAGGCTCTACGACCAGCGGTTTAGGCTGTGCGTTGTCTGTCAGTCAGTCAGTCAGTCAGTCAGTCAGTCAGTCAGTCAGTCAGTCAGTCAGTCAGTCAGTCAGTCAGTCAGTCAGTTAGTCAGTCAATCAGTCAGTCAGTATGTCAGGACAAAGATTCTTATAGTATTAGAAGATTGTTAAACACAATCCAAAATTTCATCGTACCGACGGGACTCGAACCCGCACCCCCCGGATTACACGTCCAGGTGCTCTGCCAATGCATAATGGGGTTAACAAATGCAATCTACTAATTTCGTCGTATCGATGTATCGAACCGTGGCTTAATTGGCAGAGCACCTGGACGTGTAATCCGGGGGGTGCGGGTTCGAGTCCCGTCGGTACGATGAAATTTTGGATTGTGTTTAACAATTTACAAAAATATAAAGTGTGAGACACTTCAAAGAAACATAATAGTATTAGAAGATCTAAAATTTACGTAATAAATAACATTCATGTATATAGGACTTCATGTATGTAAGTAGTGAGATCAAGCTTTTATTCGTAACGTAGTTTCACAGTTTTTAAACTATGGTAGTATTAATCCTAAAACGTTACGTCGTGGCGTCGATAAAGTAGAAATATATACTGCGATGAGCCCTGGCGATAGGTACACTGAAATTATACTTTGAATTCGGATCGGTTACCGTCCATTAGTCCATTAACGATTCGGTTAATTAATAATGTCTTCGCCGGTTAACACAAAATTATCGAAATACCAAAAAGTGCATTTCCAAAACCACCCCATATCAATGAACTGGCAATGAAACCAAATAGGCAAAAATATTTGTAATTTCTCAATGGACTTTTAAGATTTTTGTAAATTAAATTACTTTAAAATGTATATTTAAAAAATATATTATGTTATATTCATTTTTAAAGTACGGACACACCGCAGCGTCCTGCGTGCGCGATCTAGGGGGCGATCAGATAGCGCAGTAGTATTTGTACCGACTGGTTCACACCAAACGCGATCAGAAAACAATTGAAAGTACTTAGATCGCAGGACGCCGCGGTGAGGCCGTAGCTTACAGTTTCTGATCCTATGAGTAGGAATGTCGACAGTGTTTTTTTGTATAGCGGCTATAGCCCAATGGGTAGGGTGTCGGACTGGCAATCGAGAGGTCGTGGGTTCGATCTCCACCCCACCCATTGCACTATTGACGTGAACCCACTCTAGACACAAGCATATTTAGCTTAATTGGAGGGGTTAACAATAATACTAGTAATGTGTAGGCCAAATCGCGAGTAATTTTTTGTTAAAAAAAAAGTGTTTATTTTGTAAGTATTAATTTATTAGCCTGTAGTCAAGTGATATTTTTACACTTGATGACGATAACTATTTTTTTTTTTTTTTTTTTTTTTTTTTTTATTGCAGATAGGCAAGCATTTGACCACTATCTCACCTGGTGGAAAGTGACGATGTGATCGAGGGTGTAGCATGCTTGCCTAGAAGATACCTGTTCACTCTTGACTTGAAGAGACCCAAGTTATAGCTACTCGGAAACAAGTCAGCCGGCAACGTGTTCCATTCCTTAGCGGTTCGAATTAAAAAGGTAGAACCAAATCGTTTAGTGCGGATTGCTGGGATATCCACCACGTAAGGATGCCGTTGTTTAGTTTGCCTTGTTGTCCGATAGTAAAAGGGGGAAGAAGGAATCAAATTGTGTAATTCCATCGCACACTCACCGAAATGTATCCTGTAGAACACAGATAAACTAGCAACTCTACGCCGATGCTCGAGGCTCTGAAGCTTGTTTTTTGTAGATTCAGTTTCGCCAATTAGCATTCTTGCTTGTTTATCGATAGAATCCAGAGCCTCCAGCTGATATTTAGCCGAGCCGTCCCAGAGGTGGCAGCAGTATTCCATGCAAGATCGGACTTGTGCTTGGTACAGACTTCGAAGCTGTCCCTGCGTGAAATACCGCCTCACCTTTCTGAGAACGCCAAGCTTTTTACCGGCTAGTTTAGCTTTGGACTCTATGTAGGAGCCGAAGTTGAGGTTGGAAGTTAATGTAACTCCTAGCAGCTCTAGGTGGTTTGAGACAGGCAACGGTACATTTCGGAATGTTGGAGACAGGGCAAAGGGGCTCCGTTTAGCGGTGAACAAACACGCCTGGGTCTTAGATGCATTGAATTTGACCAAGTTAGCATCGCCCCAATCGGAGACTGCCTGTAGTGTCAAATTCATGCGATCAATCATAGCTTCTCTTAGAGACTGGATCTTAGCACTACCAGCTCGTGAATCAGATATATATCTCTCTACGACGGTGCTGTCGTCTGCATACCCAAAGGTGCCGGGTTTAAGCAGATCGTTAATGTGCAGCAGAAAAAGTGTCGCAGAGAGAACAGACCCTTGAGGTACCCCAGCGTTAGTAGCTAATCGATCAGACGAGCAGCCGTCCACGACTACTCGTAATGACCTTTCCCTCAAAAAGTCAGATATCCAGCCACGAAAACCACTAGGTAAGCCATAAGCTGGAAGCTTACTTATAAGGCTATCATGCCACACCCTGTCAAATGCCTTCGAGATATCCAGAGAGACGGCTAGCGCCTCACCATGTCTCTCGATTGCCTCGCTACAGATGTGTGTGGCATACGCTAGAAGGTCTCCAGTGGACCGCTTTCGGCGGAACCCGTATTGCTGGTCACTGAAGAGATCGTTCGTTTCTAGGTATGCCAAGAGCCGGTTGTTAAGAACACGTTCCATACTCTTACAAAGTATGGACGTGACTGATATGGGCCTGTAGTTTGCAGGATCAGCACGACTGCCTTTTTTGGGCACTGGCTGCACGTTTGCAAGCTTCCATGCACTTGGCACTTGACCTGTCTCATAGGAGAGGCGGAATAGGCGTGTTAGTACTGGTGTAAGTTCAGGAGCGCACGTCTTAAGGACTATTGCTGGTATACCATCGGGGCCACTAGCTTTGTTCACGTCTAGATTTCGGAGCGTTTTACGGACCTCAACCTGACGAATGCGGATTTCCGGCATAGCCAGCTCGCACTCAGGTAGATTCGGAGGTACTTCTCCCGTAGTATCTAAACGTGAAGACTCCGCGAAAATAGTAGCAAACAAGTTTGCTTTCTCTTCAGCAGTATGAGCTAGTGACCCGTCTGGTTTTAGCAGTGGTGGCAATGAAGAACGGCAAAAATTGGCTTCAACGGATTTCGCCAGAGACCAGAACGCTTTGCTACCTGTAGGGTGCGAAGCTAGCTTGGCTCCTATTCGGTGAATGTGGTCGAAGCGTGCCTTCTTCAGTGCCTTTTTGTACGACTTGGAAGCACGGTTAAAGGCTCTCTTCTTTTCGCTCACATCCTTAGCTTTACGGTTTCGAGCATCAACCCAAGCAAGATATGCCTTTTGCTTTAACGCTTCTGCGTTTCCACATTCGGCTCTATACCAGGGACGAACTTTGCTGGCAGAAGGAGCGTCAGAAAATGGAATAAAATATTCCATTCCTTGTTGCAAAACTTCCGTCACAGCATCCGCGCAAGCTGAAGAATCGCCAGAAGAGAAGCATACCTGCTTCCAAGGATAAGACGCGAAGAAAGAACGCATCTCATCCCAATCTGCAGACTTGTATCGCCATATCCGACGATAGCCTCTCGGGCTGGGATCAGGCGGGGAATATGACGACACAGACTTCACCAGACAGTGATCGGAGCTACCTAGCGGTGATGCTACCGACACCACGTATCGGTCTGGATCTGTAGTCAGCAGAAGGTCGAGACAATTGGCGGTGTGACTTTCGACATCGGGTACCCTGGTCGCTTCTTGGACCAGCTGGGTGAGGTTTAGCGTCAAAGCTAATTTGTACATTTCTCTTCCAGCGTGGTCGGTGATCTGGTGTGGGAATAACCAATCTTGGTGATGGGCATTAAAATCCCCCAGAAGCACAAGTTGAGCCGAGGGGTACCGTTGTTGGGCTAAA
The DNA here is from genome assembly GCA_954871355.1 of Cabera pusaria. Taxonomy (NCBI): domain Eukaryota; kingdom Metazoa; phylum Arthropoda; class Insecta; order Lepidoptera; family Geometridae; genus Cabera; species Cabera pusaria. The sequence goes on from OX940887.1 coordinate 23,212,295, forward strand.
TCTGCCATCATACTTAAATAGTCCGTAAGTCCGCTAGTCTCCTGATCACCGCTGTGCGATCTATACACACAAGCGTAGATGATCTTTTCTACGCCGGTGTCAACCATCATCCAAAGCACCGAGAACTTAGGGTCTTCAAAGTTGCGGAGACGACGGCTGCAGATGTCGTCGCGCGCGTACACACATACTCCGGCACGTGGTCTGAAATTATGTTCCAGAACATAACCGGGATATGACAGGTACGAAGCGTCGTCTGGGCATCGAATTTGTGTCTCCGTGAGGAACAGCAAGTGAGGTTTTTCAGTCTCGAGATGAAAGTGGACTGGATCGATATTTGAGTGCAGTCCTCTAATATTTGTAAGGTGCACTTTAAGGGAGAGGACGTGCTTCCGCTGTTTAAAACTCAACTTGCTTTTACCGTTTCTCATATTTGAATTTTAAATGGAGTGAATAGGTGAAAAGATGGCAGTGGGACGAGGCGCTGCGTAAAGGACTACATAACCCAAAAAACGAGATGCTGCAGCTGTTTGAAGTTGGTCCGGAGACCGCGGGGACGCCCGAACCCCCCCAAAGATGTCCATCGGGTCCTCTCGTCCGGTCGCCAACCGGCACGATGGCGCATCTCTGGGATTTTTCGCAAGGTGGCGGGGCAGCCTTTCGTGAGTGGCTTGCTCCCTACTTGGGCCCCCAACTACCTGCGGTCGGCCAGCGGAAAAACCGTGCTTCGGATCCCGCTGCTCTCCGAGACCAACTTCCAGCCACTACATTCCCGTTGTGAGCTAGAACAGTCCAATTTATGCTGCGCAACTGTACCGACCCACCCTTCCGAATTGGCATCACAGAACATCACGGCGAAACACGGCGAACCGCTTCGCGCCATGTCTTTGCTCTGTGGGTGGTTACGTGCCGCGGCTTAAGCCTACCACCGATATATCGACTATGCGTGTAGTCATAATTTTATCGTAATATATATTCCGTACCCAAAGGGTAAAACGGGACCCTATTACTAAGACTCCGCTGTCTGTCTGTCTGTCTGTCTGTCTGTCCGTCTGTCACCAGGCTGTATCTCATGAACCGTTATAGTTAGACAGTTGAAATGTTCACAGATTATGTATTTCTGTTGCCACTATAACAACAAATACTAAAAACAGAATAAAGTTAGAAATAATAGAGGGTCCCCCATACAAGAAACGTGTATTTTTCGGCGTTTCACGTCATCTATGAACGCTTAGTTAGGTAAATGTCCCATAGATGGCGTTATATTGAAATGTCAATGATGAATGATGAATGAAACAAAATGTTTATTAATTATTATTTTTTGCTGGCGAAAAATGATAGTGGTATTTTTTGCTCGATCTTATAAAATACTGTAGTGTGGTACGGAACCCTACGAGTGCGAGTCCGACTTGCACTTGGCCAGTTTATTATATCTTTTGTACATTGTTTGTGTTAAACTTTGAGAAACATAATATTTTGATATCATTTTGACAATGTATTAATAACTGTTTCATCCCAAATAGGATATTTATTCTGAGCAGCCAGCTTTAACAAGACCAAAATGATATAAGTCATAACGCACTATCCTCGGAGAAACATGGCCAGTAATCAACGTAATATTTTTGTTAGTACCGCTCAGCGGCTATAATCTGGTTATTAGCGGGTATAGAAGCAGGGTGCGTCCTATTACCGTTATGTACCCTGTCCAAGCCGACCACCAAGGTGTGCCACATGCCACATCGATCGCTCCACCCTCTAATTTAGTCCACGCTTGCCTCGGTCAAATTAGTTCCTAAGTAAGCGGTATTTTTGGAAGTTTGAATTAGCAATAAAAAAGTTAAAAGACCGTTTAGCTTTTCCGGGTTCTATACGAAAAGGCGATCGTAAAGTTTTTAATAACTTGGGAGGGTGAGCAAAAGGCATTATTATGTTATGAAGAAGTTACTGGGATGAAAAAAGTAGCTCCAGTAGTTGATGCAAATGTATGTTGTAACGTCGGATTTGTAAAATTATTTTAAATTTATTTATGCCATTAATTATCTACAAGTGGTATCTGTCGTTTTGTCACATAAAACTAAGTAATTACTAAGAGTTTACACGGTAATATTTTTATTATATTACCGTGGAGTTTATCAGAGACTTTAACTGTAGCGCAGGTATATGCTATTTACTAGCTGCGCCCGGCAGCTTCTCTTGCATCAAAAAGTGTTAATTCAGGTTACATACTATCTGTATGACTAATTTCATCCATATATGTTTAGCCGTTTTTGCGTGAAAGAGCGAAAGAGCAACAAACATCTATGTATCCATCCAACTTATTATAAAAGCATCTAGACAACGCTGAAGCGTATCGCTTAATTTTCCTTATAAACAAAGCCTCAATGCATTTACTAATTTGAACTCTATAACATTTAACTTTTATCTATAACATTTAACTTTATAACAGTTTGCTTTATATTATTAAGAAGGATAGTAGGATTTAAATTTTATTCCAAAGTAGATAACAGCCAGCTAAATTTAATATTTTTGCAACTACGATAAAATGTATGAAAGTTATTATACCAATCTAGGTTTTGCTCATAAAATCTTGTAACGACCGTGGCCTCGATACACTGTAAGCGAAAACCACGTTCACACGTAGTTTCAAAGTATCAGGGTTGTCATAAATATTTACTGAAGCAAAATAAAAACTCGCGATAATTTGTTCAATAAACCGAATCAATTAATTCCTATATATAAATAAAAAATAATAATAATCTATGAAAATGACTTTAAGTTGAACTGAAATGTACGACCATTTTGATACTTTAACTCTGGCTAAATTCATACTAAATACACCAGTAGATGTGGGTGGAAAAAACAACATTTTAGCTTTATTTTACCCGACTACGGCGAAACAAATGAGAGGGTTATGTTTTTGACAATATGTATGAAATAGAATAGGACTTGCAAAGATTTTTTTTAATAACTTTATAATGGCAAAAATGCTTATTCAAGCTATTATGTCGACAACCCTAAGCACCGACCCAATATACGCAAGCATAACATATTACGTCGAACAGCCACCACGCATTTTGCTGGAGAGCAATCCATCACTTTTGGTGCCTATTGTTATAGTTCGATAAAGATAATATTATGTAGCTCGAAATACGGCGTATATCACACTTATTACACTTTCAAGATGCGTGGTTTTACTTATTGCGGACTAGAGGCGTCTAAAAGGAATTGTATTTTTTTTATTTATTGCGATTTTTTATTCGTATCCATATGACATAGTTTCACCTGATTTCGATTTTTGACATCATCAGCCGCTAACAGTCCACTGCTGGTCATAGGCCTCTCCCAAGACACGTAATTGAGCCCGATCTTCGGCTCTTCTTTTCCAGTCACTGCCCACTGCTTTGCGTATATCGTCGCTCCACCTGGTCATACATAGGGCGTTCTAAGCTACGTTTGCTGATTCGCGACCTCCGCTCTAGAATTAGTCTACCCCAACAGTTATCGTTCCTACGGCAGATATATGACCCACTACCACTAATTTTGGCAACATAGCGACTATTTTTAATCTCTGACGCAAAAAGAAGTTATAAGTTTGACGTGTGTATCTATGTGTATGTGCACCTGTGTATCTGTGTATGTGTGTGTCTGTCTGTGGCATCGTAGCGTCCAAACGGACGAACCGAATTCTATTGAGTTTTTCTTTTTGTTTGATAGGTGTCATCATCGAGAGTGTTCTTAGCTTTTTAACCGACGAAAAATTAAACTGGCCAAGTGCAAGTCAGACTCGCACTCGTAGAGTTCCGTAACACAGTTAAGTATTCCATAACTATGATTTTTCGTAACTACAAAATTAACTTTGTTTTTCATAGTGTTTGTATGAAAAACAAAGTTATCTTTGCGGTCGCCATATCTCTAAAACTGCTGACTGTATCTCGTTCTAACTAATTTTTGTTGTTAGTTTTTATTGAGATCTACAGCATATATTTTTTTTAGATTTTTCACTCCCATACTTTAAAAGTTAGAGGGGGGGGGGACACACGTTTTACCACTTTAGACGCGCCTATCTTTCAAATGATTGACTTTGAGAAAAATGATTTTAGAAACCTCAATGTCATTTTTGAAGACCTATCCATAGTTTCAAGAATTTTTTTTGTTTCAGTTCTATTTATGGGATGCCCCCCCTTAAACTTTTTTTTTATTTTTGTAATAAAATCGGTAAGCGGTTCACAGAATACATCTACCTACCAAGTTTCAATTCTGTAGTCTTAACAGTTTCGGAATAAAATGGCTGTGACATACGGACGGACAGACAGACAGACAGACAGACAGACATGACGAATCTATAAGGGTTCCGTTTTTTGCCATTCGGCTACGGAACCCTAAAAACGGAGGAGGTTATCAAGTCGATGCGTATTTTTTTTTATGGATGACCACGCATATCTTTTTACAGAGTAGTCGATGATGATTTCCATAATTCATTTTTTATTGGAAAGGGTATACCCCTGAAGGGGTCCCATTTAAATTTTAACGAAATCGGTCGAGCCGTTTTGAATAAATTAACAAAAATAATGGATAAATGTATCATTATTTTGATGATTTTATCATATCATCAATGTATGTCAACAAACACTGGAAAAAACAAAGAGCCGAAAATCGGGCTCAGTTGCGTGTATTGAGAGCGGCATATGTCCATCAGTGGACTGATACCGGCTGATTATGATGATGATATTTTACAGGTGGTACCATTTAAATTTCATCAAGATATGTTCAGTATCTCCAGAAATATGAAGATAAACACCTCAAATTTAGTATTGAAATTGACTAGCGTGACGTTGGAAGTCGGTTTTTTTAGTTATTTATGTGATCTTATTTTTTTTCACAGACAGACAGACAAACGGACAGCGGAGTCTTAGTAATAGGGTCCCGTTTTACCCTTTGGGTACGGAACCCTAAAAAGTTTAATTATTTTTTGCTTTTCAGTTTTTTCGGCGTTTTAACATTTTGTTAAAAAGTCTTATATTCATGAAAATCCGTTCAGGCGTTTTAAGACTGAGATTTTTTCTAGTTGATGACGCTATGAAATCAATGTTCATACATCTGGTCAATTTGAAATTCAATATGCATTTACTTTAAGATATTGTAAGAATATGTTAGCATGATGATATGTTGACCTGATGCTGGGCCATCTCCTGGAATCTGCAAAATACTCTACGAGGAGTAGCACCTGCTCACAGCAAAGATGTCGTGTTTGGGTTTGGAATGGTCGAAATGAACAGATTATACATAGATCAGACGGGGGATAGATAGATAGATAGATAGATCATAGATCATATTTAAAATTTTGAATTTGAGCATTATAATAAACAAAGTCAGATTACACAGTCGAATTAAACAAATTTCATAATTTGGCATGTGGCATAGATATAATAACCATCATTTATCCTGAAATATGCGAGAACAAACAAATCGTTTTCATAACCATTTGAATTGCAATGTAGGCACAAAGCGAGATGAGATATTAAATTTAAACTCACTCGTTAATATAATGTATGGGTTTTAATATCGGACAAGTATTAGATAAGGCCGGAGTAGAGTGCTTCTGTTATTGTTACATTGCTGCATTAGAGTGAAGATAAAGAGCCGGGTGTTGGGTTTACCCGGCAATGGGTGAGGAAGGTTTTAGTATTATTGCCTTCAATTGTTATAATTGTGACGCTCGTGCAATTTTGGCAAAATTTCGAAGGTTCTGGGAAGCAATATTCGATCACTTCCTGTAGGCGTTTTATATGTACCTACATATATGAGAACTTGATTATGTTTGTCGAAATATTAGCGTACTTTTCATCTCAGAATGTTTCAGTTGATTGATATAATGCAAACATCAAATTAAAATGCACGAAATGGCGTATTTTTGCTCCTTTTGGTTGTCTGGAAGAAATCGCTTTAAGCGATAAGACCGTCCTTTACATTACTTAGAATAGGGTATTTTCTGTATTATTGGTGTGCAAACAAAGTGTTTATCTTATTTCCGCCAACTATAAAGCAAAACACAAGCAGCTTTATCATAAAGCCAATTGTAGTGAAACTTTTAGAGCTTGGTTTTGTGGTAAAGCCGATACAATATTCACAGAAGGATTTCCCGCTATATCAACATTCTGTCATCTAATAATGTGTGTATGGAACTGCTAGAAACGAACACCTCATCATCCGGCTTGTCCGTGCAATCGTGTAAATGACAGCACTAACGATGTGCCTCCTAGATCGGCTGGACACTTGAGGGCGGTCCCGCGTCCTGAATACGTCGGCCAACAACGGCGCACCCTTAATAGCGGACAGTGTAGACAATATTGATTTATTTTCGTGTGATTAATTGAAGAACGGACGGCCCACTTCGATCGTGGTGCTTGATAATAAATATTATACGTAAACAGGGGTTCATGCTCATCAAACATGTAGGTAGTTATTGAATTTATTTTTAATATGATGTGAATTTTAATATGTAGTATACCTACAAATATAATATGTATACTATGCTTTGATACCTGTTATAAATAGATAATGAGTTACGCTAATTTAGTTGCCAACTATGCGATAGGCTTACACCAATGAACGTATTTTTTTAGATGTTCCGGCAGCACATAGCCCTTGAGAGTCAAAGTATTGTAGGCCTAGCGTGTTCACCATCGTCGACCACATTATTGTTGTTGTATTTATAGGCAGTCCTCAAACTCTCTAAAGTAAAACAAAAAAAACATCACAAAATCTATTTAATAATGTGAAAAGCGAATATTTTTAATAACCGTCCGTCAGAACCATGTGCGGGAAAGTTCAGGGTTAAGTTTTCTGATGACCTCAGAGAAAGAGAGTTAGAACTGTGGAGGAAGTTAAAGCGTTTTTTAAAATAACGCGGAGTAGAAGGATTGAATAGAATGTTATAGAGAAGAGAAAGAATATGAGTACTCCGGCGAAGGCGAATAGGAAGCCACTTGAGCTTTGTGCGAAACTGAAATACATGATCATATTTACGCAAACCAAATATGATTCTAATACATACATTTTGTAGACGCTCAAGTTTATCTAAATGATCTTCCCTAAGATCTAGATAGCAGACGTCAGAATAATCAAGAATAGGAAGTAGGAGAGATTGAGCGAGTGCAATTTTAGTGGTTGTAGGAAGAAAATTGCGTAACATTTTTAGTGACGCCGCAGCTGCATAGAGCTTGCGATTGGTGTTTTGTATTTGTAAATCCCATGTCAAGCATTGATCTATTATTAGACCAAGATTTTTCTCAGACCTGCTAAAAGGAATATCTATTCCACCGAAATTAACTTTGGGAAGCATTTGCCAATCAACATTGACAATAAGTCTAGAACTTCCGGTAACCATAACCTGCGTTTTTGTTGTATTGACTTTGAGTCCAAAAGCTTTCGTCCAGCCTAATACGCGCTGTAGGTCTGTGTTAATGGAGGCAATAGCATTGGGTAGATTATCAAGAGTGGCTTGACAATATATCTGAAGGTTGTCTGCATACAGGTGGTAGGAAGAAGAAAGATTTTGAGTGATAGAATTTATAAAAACAGCAAAGAGAAGAGGAGAAACCACGCCGCCTTGACGAACGCCAGCTGACGTGTCACACCAAGATGAAAATGTTTCATCAAGGTGAACACGCTGCCGGCGCCCGTACAGATAACTGTGAAATCAGTCGACCACCATTGGTCGACCACCATCTGTCCGTCTGTCTATCTTTCCGTCTGTCCGTTTGTCAAGCCTCTTTTTCTCAGAAACGCGGGGTGCAGAATCATTTTCAAGGGAGCAAACGGGAGAATACATTTGTATGGAAAAGTGCACCCCGCGTTCCCCGCACACACAGTCGTTTGACACTCGTCCGAACGTCGCGCGTCTCATCCGCGTCATATACGTAAACAACGGCGCCTCTTAATTTGATGTCACTGCGAATATTCACCCCTTATTGATTTATTTACACGTGAAAAAATCAACAGTATTTTTACGCTCGACTTTTTATGGTCGGCGAGTTAATAAAAACGGGTTGTTGCCTCTTTATTTGAGTCGAAGAAATGGAGTTATTTTATAAAGTACCTGAATTCAACGAGTTGGAGTAAAATGTTTTATTGTTGTATCGTAGGCAACCGCGCTGCTTATTTACTTAAGTTTTTTTGTTCATTATTATTGCTCTAGTAAACGTGATTAAAAATAATATATGATGCAAAGCAATATTGAGATTTCCGTTCATTCCTCCTCAAAACACTTTTTTGGGGGTGCCAAACATTCGTATTGGCGACATCTTGAGGAGACATCTGGTATTTTTTGCCGCAGTTGTTGACAAAGCTTTAAAAGCTTTGTCAACAACTGCGTTAAAAGTGTATACATTTCCATTTATTTTGAAAAAATCACTGAACATACAACACAGTTTTGAAGCATTTTGAATCATATACATTCAAGAGTATTTATTTGCAGTTGAGATAGATCATATAGGTATGTATTAGCTATGCTAAAAGAATTACGACGTTGCATAAAAATAAAGTTAAGTGAGCATCTAACATTTTACTCATGCGATATAAAATTAAACAATTGTTACCACTTACCTACTACCACAGATTAAATAACAGTACAAATTACACCTACAAATTGTATGTCATCATAACTTCGTCATTCAAAATGTTAACAGTACAGTTCGATAGAAAAAATGTCACTCAACGGTATATTCAGCGTATACAGCCTATTGAGTAAAAAGCCAAGAGCGTACCTACCACAAAATGACCCATACGACCACAGAAGTCTAAATAGTGCTTTATTATTTAGATTTCTTTGCTTACAATATTTGAAATTTCCATGGTCGATCTGGCTGTGAATACAATACAATACTACCTGTTCTTTAACAAGAAGATTATACAGAATCCAACGCAGAGAGGAAGCACCTGTATCTCGTTTACCCATCTTGACTCAAATGTAAAGCTATAACGGTAATCCTTCCAATTTACATAATGGCTAGTTTAACCGCGACCACAATATACGGCGGGCCCTTTCTGACCCAATCAAGATTTGCTGTTACAACAGTTGTAGCTATAATCTATAACATATTAGTTACAGGTAAAATTAATTCTAAGCACATAAATAGCTTAGCAGTATGAATATAATAAATTAACTTATTAGAATTAATTTTATCTACTGCAAGCAATCTTGAAACGTTCTGAAAACTTGCAAAAAAGATAGTAGCATCTCACTATGCTATATATTATCTGAAATTATTCATAATTTATTTTTTATAAAAAAATCAAGAGTAGCTGCAGGGTAGAACTCTTTTTTAAATCATAGAAATAGAAGTTGACATCGTCTAGAATACGTATTGTAACCAGAACTCTCAAAAAAATAGTAGCATCTCACCGTGCTATATATTATCTGAAATTATTCATAATTTATTTTTTATAAAAAAATCAGTTGTAGCTGCATGGTAGAACTCTTTTGGAAATCATAGAAATAGAAGTTATTTATCGTCTTGAATAAGTAATTTTACCAGAACTTTCGAAAAAATAGTAGCATCTCACCATGCTATATATTATTATCTGAAATTATTCATAATTTATTTTTTATAAAAAAATCAGGAGAAGCTATAGGGTGGAACTCTTTTGGAAATCATAGAAATGGAAGTTGGTTATCGTCTAGAATAAGTAATTTTATCAGAACTTGCGAAAAAATAGTAGTATCTCACTATGCTATATATTATCTGAAATTATTCATAGTTTATTATTTATAAAAAAATCAGGAGGAGCTGCAGGGTTCTACCCTGAAGCTGCAGGGTAGAACTCTTTTTTAAATCATAGAAATAGAAGTTGACATCGTCTAGAATAAGTATTGTAACCAGAACTCTCGAAAAAATAGTAGCATCTCACCATGCTATATATTATCTGAAATTATTCATAATTTATTTTTTATAAAAAAATCAAGAGTAGCTGCAGGGTAGAACTCTTTTTTAAATCATAGAAATAGAAGTTGACCATCGTCTAGAATAAGTATTGTAACCAGAACTCTCAAAAAAATAGTAGCATCACACCGTGCTATATATTATCTGAAATTATTCATAATTTATTTTTTATAAAAAAATCAGTTGTAGCTGCATGGTAGATTTCTTTTTGAAATCATAGAAATAGAAGTTATTTATCGTTTAGAATAAGTATTGTTACCAGAACTCGCGAAAAAATAGTAGCATCTCACCATGCTATATTTTATCTGAAATTAAACATAATTTATTTTTTATAAAAAAATTAAGGGGAGCTGCAGGGTAGAACTCTTTTTATAATCATAGAAATAGAAGTTATTTACCGTCTTGAATAAGTAATTTTACCAGAACTCTCGAAAAAATAGTAGCATCTCACCATGCTATATATTATCTGAAATTATTCATAATTTATTTTTTTATAAAAAAATAAAGGGGAGCTGCAGGGTAGAGAACTCTTTTTTAAATCATAGAAATAGAAGTTGACCATCGTCTAGAATAAGTATTGTAACCAGAACTCTCGAAAAAATAGTAGCATCTCACCATGCTATATATTATCTGAAATTATTCATAATTTATTTTTTATAAAAAAATCAAGAGTAGCTGCAGGGTAGAACTCTTTTTGAAATCATAGAAATAGAAGTTGACCATCGTCTAGAATAAGTATTGTAACCAGAACTCTCAAAAAAATAGTAGCAGATGCTACTATTTTTTTGACACGGTGAGATCACCGTGCTATATATTATCTGAAATTATTCATAATTTATTTTTTATAAAAAAATCAGTTGTAGCTGCATGGTAGATTTCTTTTTGAAATCATAGAAATAGAAGTTATTTATCGTTTAGAATAAGTATTGTTACCAGAACTCGCGAAAAAATAGTAGCATCTCACCATGCTATATATTATTATCTGAAATTATTCATAATTTATTTTTTATAAAAAAATCAGGAGGAGCTGCAGGGTAGAACTCTTTTTGAAATCATAGAAATAGAAGTTATTTATCGTCTTGAATAAGTATTGTTACCAAAACTCTCGAAAAAATAGTAGCATCTCACCATGCTATATATTATTATCTGAAATTATTCATAATTTATTTTTTATAAAAAAATTAAGGGGAGCTGCAGGGTAGAACTCTTTTTGAAATCTTAGAAATAGAAGTTATTTATCGTCTAGAATAAGTATTGTTACCAAAACTCTCGAAAAAATAGTAGCATCTCACCGTGCTATACATTAGTATATTTTAATTTTTTTTATTTATTATAGCTTTCTAAATTTGATAGAACTATTGATTTATCATAGCTAGGGATGTAGAACTCTTGGCTTATATATTTATTTTCATTCAAATTATCGGAATTCGATGAGATGCTATGAAGGTTTTGCGAAGTTAGCATCTCATTTTTGAAAAAAAAAATTTTAATGTATTTTACATTAAAATTTTAAACGGAACTATTTTTGAAACTTATCAAGAACTATAGAACTATGCTGGATGCCACTATTTCTGAAGTTTTTTTGTGAGATGCTAACACTTGAGATGCTAACTTCACACACGTCAAGTCAACGCGTATATTTTTTTTGATTTTTTTTATGTATGACCACGCATAACTTTTTACAGAGTAGTCTGATTTCGATTTCTTTTGATTGATTTTCGATTTTATTGGAAAGAGTATACCCACAAGGGGGTCGCATTTAAATTTTAACGAAATCGGTCAAGCCGTTTCAAATAAATCAACAAAAAAATATGGATAAAAGTATCAGTATCATTATTTTGATGATTTTATCATATCATCAATGTATGTCAACAAACACTGGAAAAAACAAAGAGCCGAAAATCGGACTCAGTTGCGTGTCTTGAGAGAGGCATATGTCCAGCAGTGGACTGATACCGGCTGATTATGATGATGATGATGATAATATTTTACAGGTGGTACCAATTAAATTTCATCGAGATATGTTCAGTATCTCCAGAGATATGAAGATAAACACCTCAAACTTAGTATTGAAACTAGCTACGACTAGCGTGACGCTGGAAGTCGGGTTTTTTAGTTTTTTAAGTGATCTGAAATTATTTTTATTATTATTATACAGCATAAATGTTCTATATAACGTTTGTCTAGAGGTAAGCAGTGACGCCTGCTTTTAACATAGTAGATTATGGCCACAAAAATTTATAAAATAAAACTTTTTAACAAAAAAATTAAAAAGCTGAAAAAACTGAAAAGCAAAAATTAATTAAACTTTTTTATTTAACCTTAATAACGAAGTTCTTAAACTACTGTTAGTATACCAAAGTCACTTTGAGTCGGCGTCAAACAAGCAAATTATTTAATTACGTAAATCGTAATGCGCAGCAACGGCGCGCGTCAAGCCCTTCGCCGGAAAATGCCAAGTGTTCAAAAAGTTAATGTTAACAAGACAGCAACCCGAACGGGCACACACGTGAGAAGTATATATATATATATATATATATATATATACATTATACTCTTATCTATGCACGTACCCTCACGTGCATAGATAAGATTATATAGATTGGGTATTATTCATTGAAATAGTAGACTTTACTCAATACAATTTCCACAGGTGCACAGAATAAATAATAGAACTTTCACAGGAGCATTTTATTAATGTTACTACGCTTAATTTACACACGAGTGAGGGCGCATTTTGTTGCGAGTGGTCGTGCAGAGAGCGCATTTTTTGGAATGTTAATGTTTATTCCTGGAGATTTCACGTAGCATTGTTAATTTGAATTGTTAATTTGTAAATTGTTACACAGAATCTAAAATGTCATCGTACCGACGGGACTCGAACACGCACCCCTAGGGAAACATGCCCAGGTGATCTGCCAATTAAGTCACGGTGCGATACTATCGATACGACAAAATTAGTGGATCTTCTAATTTCGTCGTAATTTATAGTGATTTGTTTATTGGCGCCGACTCAAAATTACTTAGGTATACAAACAGTAGTTTAAGAACTTCGTTATTAAGGTTAAATAAAAAAGTTTAATTATTTTTTGCTTTTCAGTATTTTCGACTGTTTAATTTTTTTGTTGAAAAGTTTTATTATTTGCCAGGACTCACATCATTACATTCATATGAATTTAATTATTTCAGTGTTTCTATATCGAAGATCTTATATAATATTTAATTAAATGGTTTTTTATATAAACATTATAAGACAAAAACAACCTCGAGATAATAGATTTATCGAGTTGGGGTCTTAGTTTTCCGAGCAATAAATCTATTAGAGGCCATGCGGGCAATTAATTCGTTCTAAGGACCGGTGAATAGAGAAATGGTTAGAATATATCTTAGTACATTAAACTTGGTGTTTTATCAAGACATGGTCTAAATGTATCTGGATATGAGGATTCACATAGTACAACAAGGAACCCTAATAAGTTCGTCATGTATAATAATTATGTATATCTATCTGCTTGTCCATTCGTCATTAACGAAGGTGAATGGTCTATACTGTCATAAACCATACAATAACTATAAATATAACAAAAAAATATTTGTAGAAACAAGTACCTAGATAATTAATAGCAAAATTTAGTTCAAAAGTATACATTGGCGGAGAAAACTGCTAAATACGACTAATATTCTATTTCAAAGATCATTCCAGAAACATATTTATTTTGTGCCAAATAATTTATGCTTTAGTAAGCAGTAGAAGAAGAAAAAAATCTAATGTCAAATCTTGTGCCAAATAATTTATGCTTTAGTAAGAAGTAGTAGAAGAAAAAAATCTAATGTAAATGATGACAAAAAATATTATGCGAAACTATAATAGTGAACCGTTAATGAAACGTGATATTCCTGCTGATGAATGTTTATCTATATGGTAAGAAAAAAATAAAGAGTTAAGTTTTGGCCATTGTCCGAACCACAACGATGCGTCCGACCAATGTCAACGCTAGAATCAACGGGCAAGTCCGAGGGGGTATAATTGGATCGGAAGTGTATTTTATGTTCAAACAAAATAATGCTCTAAAACCTTCCGATCGCTGGTTCAGACTATTGGATCCAAGCATCTGACGAAAAAAAAAATTGACGTGTGTTCCCGGCCTTTTGTCTCACATGTTATGTTATACGACTCTTCTGTCACCAGGCTTGCATCTTATATTTGGCAATGTTTTGATAAAGAACGATATTATGTTTTTAGCCATTTATTAATTGGTACGTCAATTTTAGATACCTAAGCACATGAGTAAAGAAAAGTCTTTACTCATGTGACCTAAGCTAATATTGGTCCCTGTATTTGATGTCAAGGTTAATAATCCCACGGCTCGTCATATAATAATTCCGTATCGTAAAAATAAAATAACTCCCATTAATGTGGTAGTCCAGGCCAAAAAGAAATTGATGCGTGCCATAAAAGAAGCGCATGTGCTGCCAAATTTTATGCGAGTTTTATGTCTATTTTATAACCCTACTACATTGATTTTATTAAGTTTTATTAGCACAGCATTGGAGTTATTAAATAGATCGTTTCTGAGAGTTTTTTCAGTTGTCCCAGTTATCGTGTGTCTATATAGTCTCACAATATGAATATCGGGTAACAAGCAAAGCCGCGATCAACAGTGTCAGTGTCAAATGTGTTAGTTAGGACTTTCATTTGATACCCAACATAGCTAAATTAATTATTTTTAAATAGTTCTTGACTTTAATTATGTCCGAAAGGGCGTCAATTTAATCACATCTTATATCCTGTAACCAGCAGACAATTCAAGACGCTTCAAACAAATACCTCACTTGTCAAATTGTGATGGAGTTATGAGGGAAGGGAGATGAACATACGTACATACACATGTAGTTACTTACCGGTCAAAATAATAACTAGTGAAACAACCGTTATGTTTGTGACTATGAACAAAATAACGCTCCTACAAACTTACTTTTTTTATAACTAGAAAAAATCGCTAGCTAATCATATCAAGACATACTAACTAGTATTTGCTCGTGAATATAATACAACTTCAATAAATAAAATATTAGCAAATATTAAGTTACATAGATCCAAAGAACAAACAAGAAAAGAGGGCACACACAGAGGTCACAAACAAAGGCACACGTAGATCTAATAACCCCTCCACGTCTCTATCAACCCTACAATCTAATCAAAGTAAAAATGACATACAAGATCCTTCAGATGACTTCTGCCTCCCGCGCTCTCGTTAGTCGTTACTAACTCGGTCGTGCCCTTGTCGTCGAACAAACACAGCAGTTAACCCAGTGTGTTAACTTAAGGATTAGATGTGGGTACGTGTTTACATTCAATCTCACGGAGCCGAGCAACCACGCACGGAAACCTATTACTGGAGAGTAAGAAAACAGTAACTATACCAAAGATTACCCTCGTAAATATGCCGCATTGTAGAACAATGAATATGCACCACACTTATGTACAAACCCATAGGGGATTTAATTGCCTCGAAACTCGTTTTAGTGTCAGTCATGTGTCAGGCTAAACTATTGACGCTGGCAATGCACCACAGTGCCAATTTATAATTAATGGAAGCTTTGATTGATAGGATGGCAATCAAAACCCAAGTGGGCATTACATAGTCTGCGCTTCGCATGCGTAGTAGCTTAAGTCCATCCTCTGATTTGTGAACACGGACATGGTCATTAAATTTTATTGTTGTACAACAATCGAGGTCCATTTCAACGGTTTGTATGCGGCCACTAAACTGACAACAGGAACCACTCAGCCTTCACGAAACGCAACACAATGGCAGTAAATACTGAAAGTGGCACATCACTCCGAAACCATAACAATGATTCAAAACGGCAATAATACCACTAGCTTACTCAGCTTTACTTATATTATTATCTTATAGTATGTGGCTTTCCTAATATGCAGTGAGTTACATGCGGCATCCAGCATGTTTAACAATAGAAACCCTGTATCCTGCAGCATCTTTAAGGAGGTGGTCTATGGACTATACACGCACACACTAACAGTGTTAATGTTAATATTACAATATAAATACAGGGTATGGGTTGCTCGTATTGTTTTGTTAATCGATGCCGTAATTTCGTTCAAATTAATTGAAGTTCGACGATGCGAAATTGGGGTATAGATGGGTACTTAGATGCTCAAAATTTGATTGGAGTATCGTAAAATTTTGCGATATTGAAAGTTATGATTGCGAAGCAATAAAGGCAAGTATAGGACATAGTTAATTAAAATTATCAATTCATTATTTAGATTGTAATGAATCTTGCAGGATGTTGATACAATCTGCAGTAGAATAAATACATTCTACGGCAGTATACCTACCATCATTTTATAAAGAACATTATCAATTTTCTATGAAAATATTTGAAGTGAGCCCATAAAAGCCTCTGCACGTGCAATAATGCCGCACTGTTACTTGATACTCCATCTACTCGTGAAATACAATTTTAATTTCCGCTAGATCCAGAAGGAGGGGCTTTGTAGTTTATTGTGTTCGTTTTATGCAGCGAACCGTCTCGAATCTCTTCTCTTTATAATACGTTTCATCTACCCGCACCAAACTTATGCATTATTCATCTTTTATGATAATAATTTAACTCTTAACTACTTTCATTACACGTACTGGCAAAGAATAAATTTTTTGACAGTGTCTGTGTTTCCCAATAATTACAATTCAGGGGTCTTCAAGTCGCGAGTGTACCTTCTAGGCAAACGTGCTACATCGTCAAACGTATCGTCACTTAACATCAAGTGACATTATGGCGGTCAAACGCTTGACTACATGAAATTTAAAAAAGAATCTGGTTCCTAAGGACTTTGCTTTTCAGTGAATCAAAATCCTTAAAGCAAACTTAAGGAATTGCAGATCAAAGTTTCCGATAGAGTACCTATTGACTCGGCACTTTGGGAGGCCAAACTTTATCTTTGCGCACTAAGATGGAGTCGTTTAGAAGAGTGGTTTAACATTTTATAGTCACTTTAAACTCTTGAGATAGTTTGGAATAACTAAACGAAAAGAAAATAATTATTTTCGTTTAGTTATTCCAAACTATCTCAAATCCTAAGGGAACCCAAGAATTACAAAAGCTTAAAGTGGCTATACATAATCAGCACTCACCCAATTGTTTAATAATAGTTTTGAGTTTATTTTTTAAAAGTCTTTTTATTTCGAGACATGTTTCGGGTCGTAACACGCCAGTACCTTTATAAGGCATTAACGGAGCCGAAGCCAACATCAAGAGGCCCTATAAAATGTTAACTTAGATATTTCATTCATTTCATTTATTCCAAAAACAACCATTATTGTATAGGAAATTACATTACATTTACATCCATGTTTCCATAATCAAAATAGCACAAACAAACCAGAAAAATAACTAGTAAAATCACACATTAAATACATAAGTTGCTTAAAACAACAATACACCAAAAATTATAATAATAGAACAAAAAAGTAACAATAAACAATACTCAAAAACATAAAACAAAACAGTAACAATAATTTTAAAATAATAATAATAATACAATACTAATACTAATTTAAATTAACAATGTCAATGGGTTCAAAACAGTAATAAGATTCTTATACATGTATATTATGTCAATGGAATATTAAAATAATGATAATGATAACATAGATAGATAACATGATCCGTGGATGGAGAGATGAAAAACTGTTAAATTTATTAGAACGATATTTGTGTACATATCCGTGAGGACCTTGCAGTGGCGCAGTGGAAAATGCTAGGTTTTGTCGCCAGAGGTACGTACGGGTTCAAGTATCCGCCGTGCACCAATGGATTTTTTCTATAAACGATATCAAGTTTGGTGTGAAAACTCGTACTGCTGTTCCCATTCTAGGCCTAGCATTCTACCATCCTCAACCACTTACTTATTTACCACTTGGTCAGATAGTAGTCCAACCAGCCTTTACAAAAAATGCCAGATAGAGATAGTAGGTACACACGTATATCTACTGTACTGTACTCTACCTATATTTGTAGTCGAAAAGTCATATGTTGGCTCAGATCACTAATGCACTAAATGTAAGTAAATTGATGGATGAGACAGCTACGATAACAACATGGGAAATATATTCCATAAATATTTTTTTATGTTTTCCTACTTTAGATCGGGTATAAAACTTGACATAACCGACATGGAATTTATAGCTTATCGCACGTAATAACGCTGGTTCAACGAGAAATCGACGGAAATTCTTTAGCCATTTCCGCAAATACGGTTAGGATAGAGATGCGAGCTTCTAAGTTATCGATAGACAAGCATTTAAGAGGATTGTCCCTGAAAACGCGCGAATAGAGGTTTACTATTATGTCAAATATTATGGAACTCGCTACACTGAGAGACACAATAAAAAAGCCTCAGCTTGTGATTCTGCTCATTAGATGTGTCAACAGTTTCACGGCGTGATATTAACTATTGCAATTCTAATTTTCAAGAAAAAAAATCATCAGTATAATCGAAAACACGGAAGTTGACCTTTTCTATTTGCCATATTTAAGCTATTCCGGAGGTCCATTGAAAAATGTCTGTATTTCAGTCTTAAAAAAAATAGTTTAAGTTACAAGATGATATAAAGTTACAAAAAATCAAAATATATTATTAAAATGTCTAATAATTAGTTTCTAAGTTAGTTAAAATTTAATTCGGATTTTTTTAACGTCTAAACTAACTAACAATGTAAACTTACCTATCAAAGCAGAAAACGAAAACATATATAATGATAATACACAGATGGTAGGGGCATATTCTGCAGGTGGTAAGAGCATATTGTATCGATGTTCCGCCTGACTTGCTACCAAAAGGAGGCCTACCACCATTAAAGAAAAAATCTGCCGCCATAACTTTACAGTGGTCTTACGGTGTTCCTGCGACACACTTGCCTTTGAGAGTCAGAGTATTTTAGGCCTAGTATGTTTACTATCTTCGACTACATCATCGCTCACCATTAGGCGAGATAGTGGTCAAACTATAAATTTTTTTAAAATAATAATTAAAAAAAAAAAAAAAAAACGATATCTATAGCAAAATTGACGTTTCAGTCGCATGACTATAAAATGTTTTGTACTAAAAAAAATAGAAGAACCTAATTCACGTCCAGCGAATACACACGTAGAGCAGGTATGATTCGATTATATTGGTTTGTACGAAGAATTCCCGGATGACGTTGGTTATTCTGTTTCTATTTATTTTATTGCGAACGTCAGCGGCTTTTGAAGCCGGTCCATTATTTCGGATAGTGGTTTTATTAAGGCAAGCAATCTGTGATCGAAGCATTCGCATTATCTATAAAAGTCATCTGTTCTTGCCCTTGCTTGGTTTATGCGACTTGCAATATTCCTTTCAATGTAATAAAATACAAAACATTATTTCAAGCCGTAATTCAGTCTAAATGCCATTTCATGTTCACGTTCCAATTAGCCGGTACCCGTATGCTTTAGCACTCCGCAGTTCCATTTGCCGGTACATTACAATACGTGAATTATATAACGTTTGCGAACCCTAATCACCGAATTGTTCAATTCAGATACAATCACCGTGATTGACAGCCCGTTTGAAGTGTCAAATAGCAGCAAAACTATGCCGTAAGGGTTGCCGCGCCCGCTAAATTTACATTCCTGCCGAGAGCGTGAATTGGATTTCGGTCGCATTCAAATTGACGTCATTAAGTCGCGCACAGCCAAGATTGAGGTTCCACAAATACTCCCTATAGCAAGAAAATAGCAGTCAGAATATGCATATATTTGTACAAGACAAAGTTTGTTTGCCCTCATTAGAGATATTGTGGTTTCGTTCTACCGGTATAAGACTTACTAAGCAATTTTCCCGAAGGGAAACTAATTCTGATATCATACAAAGTAAACTATGAGAAGCAATGATTGGCTCACGGTAAGCGCTATTGAGTCTGAAGAAAGAAAATCCCGATAAATCCTTCCCAACTCATAACAAAGGCGGATTAACTCGCTCCATAATAACACATTGTGGTATTATCCCGGGAAATCGTTTTTACTCGGTCTCGCTTCTGAGAGAATACACAAGTAACTTTTTAATTAATATTCTCGTCATATTTCTCAAGCCTTCTGCCGTATCTCGAATATTAAACTTTACAATTGCTCCTTTAATTACGCCTATTACCATTGAATGTAGGATATAGAACGGTAAACGAGAGAAAAATAAAAATAAACTGTCTTTTTCATACGGTGTGCTTTACTTAATTGAATTCAATTATGTTGGCAGCGAGTGTTCCATGTTCCTTTATAATTACAAGCGTAGTTTTTATAATGTCTAACTCTTTTAACAGAGTTCTTTTCAAGCTTTAGAAAATATAATGAACGCTTGAGCGAGTTCCCGCCGCGGACCGCTGAAAACTTTTATACATTATGGTTAGGCGAAGTCACTGGCAACGCGCCAAGTGTGTGATGGGTGCAATCGTAAAAACAATTCTAGAGATATTTCCAACCGTATGGGTAAAGGCAACATGCATGAAATTATAGTTGCATGGAATATTTATTTAAATGTAATATTAACAAAATAAAGTTATATACAATATTACTATTCGTATCTTTATTTAGAAATACATGTATGCATTTTTTTTATATTTCAATACGTATTTATTTTAATTTGCGTATACTCAATTCTAATTGGAAGTACCTAGACACCGAATAAACGAGCGTTAGGTTTAAAATCATATAATTTTAGTAAAGTGCCGCAACACTTGTCTACACGACAGTAGCGTGAATCTTGAGAGACTCTCTCAACCGCAAAGTCAATATTTGTGACGGCATTTAACTCTTCCACCGAACTCAAACGACTCGACTCTTCTCTGAGAATGTTTCTTCTCAATGTCTTCTAATTATTTTTACTTGTAAACTTTTTTCTGTACGGAGTATATTAGGAAAGCCGAAAATACGTTTCAAAATATAAAGTTGATTTACTAAACGCAGCTAAAATTAATCTCTAATGTTTGTTGTGTATTTTTAGGCTGAGCTTTGGCGTGGGCTTACCGTCACTTTATTTTTAATGAAAATTTATCGACTGTCTATGACTTGCTCATTTTGACTTTGTTATATTAACCTAACTCATTGTATATTGACCTAGCGTAGATCTCTACGTGACCTAGTTATGCATCTTTATCTGATCTGTAGTTGGCATGTAGGTATAGCCAGCTTATAACTCGATAGAGCAACAAAAAATGACAATAACATTTTCAAGCGTCAATCACTACGCAATCCGAAATCACTCAAAAAACCATAAATATATATCAGTTTCCCTTGAGAAGTCACATTTACCATAGTACCTCACTCGAGTCAATATATCCAGCTAACCCTTGAGATTTTCAAGCCAAGACTTTTTTCGGTGAAGAATATAGACACCCGCACATTTATTATTCAAGCAACACGTTTCAGGCAGCTTCCTATTGGGTATTCGACCATTCCCTACATGTTCCTTTTCCATTTGTGTTTTACTGGCAAAGTACCACATAAATAAAGATGAACGCAGTAAAAGAAACCGGCAGTCTATAAGCATTTTAGATTGATCTGTTTTTCTGGTCTCTGTAGCTTGAGAGGTAGAGACTGTCGTAACTTACGGACCTTTTTGTCTTTTATCCTTCAGACTTGGCAGCGTTTTATAAATTGTACATCTTTAGAACTGTATTGTCGTAAAGGATAGATTGACTTGACTTCTAAACGAGAGGTTGCCGATTCAAATCCTTGTCTACAGTAGCATATTATATCGATATTCCACCTGCTACCAAAAAGAATCTTACCGCTGTAACCTTACGGTGTTCCGGCAGCACACAGCCCTTGAGAGTCACGAGTATTCTAGGCCTATCGTGTTCACTACATTGATCACATCATAGCTTATCTTGACCACTATCTCACCTGTTAGTTATAATGCGGTCGAGGATGGTAATCCTCGACCGCATTATAACATGCTAGACTTATAATAGGAACTGGCTCTCAAAGACAGCTTCTGCAATACATTAGATTTTTGGCGACACATTTTCAAACTTGAGGTTGGTAGCTGGCCCGGCGGACTCTAGACAGTGTCTCAACACCATGATAGGGGTTTCTTACCGGGGTTCCTTCAACGGAAGGTCGCTACAAAATGCGCACATATAATTTTCGAAATAAAATCCATTAGTACGGCGGGGATTGTAACACCATGGCGTCAAAACCGACCATTTCCACTGCACAACTGGACTCTCAAAATCATGAATATAGATGTATAGACCGCTACACACGAATGAGCGCTATATTAACTATGAGACAGCGCTTCGATCCTCACGAGAGCACTGCAGCTGTCTAGCACGTCTGAGCCGTCTCGTTAAGCCCCAAATGAGCTATACACCGAGATAAGTATGTGCATACATCTGTATAAACTATAAACTATATACAATTTGCATAAATACTAATATATAATAATGAATTCTGCGTCTGAAAAATACGTAGTACAAATAAATTTAGACTAGGTTTGAGTGTTATATTATGTTACTCTTTGGTTGGGTGTTTTGACAAAACGCTCAAACCTCAAAACACGGTCATTTTCAGAAATGATATTACTCAGCTGTATTTCAATAGCAAATATCTTTGTTTTTTAACCGACTTCACAAAAGAGGAGGAGGTTCTAAATTCGTCTGTATGTTTTTTTTTTGTGTGTATGTTACGCGATTTCTCCGTCAATTGAGAACGGATTCAAATGATTCTTTTTTTAATAGGTAGGATACGTTTCCGAGGTGGTCCCATTTTAACTTTATCGAGATCTGATTAGTATCTCCAGAGATATGGAGATAAATACCTCAAACATAGGAGAATGTACTGGTTTTAGTAGAAGAGTCCCAAGGACAATGGAGGTTGCTATTGCATATACTTTTGAAGACTAAAAAATATGACCTTGAATAATGTTTTCACATCTTTCTTCACGTTGATTTTGGTTTTTGACAGATATTCTTACGGTAACTGTGAGCGAGATAGAAATAAAGGTGGGGATGATTATTTTTTTCATTTTTTTTATATCTTATAGGCTAGCGTTTGACCACTATCTCACATGTTGCTAAGTAATGATACGGTCGAAGATGGTTAGTAAGCACGCTAGGCCTAGAATGGGAACTGGCTCTCAAGGATAGCTGCCGGAACACATTAGATGTTTGGCGACAGATTTTCTAACTTGAAGGTGGTAGCTGGCCAGGCGGACACTAGATATGTCCTACTACCATGCGGGGGTTGTTGGTTTCTCAACGATGTTTTCCTTCACCGGAGGGCCACTATGAGAAGCGCACATATATTTTTCGATATAAAAATTCATTGGTGCACGGCGGTTTGAACTCGGTACCACGGCATCAAAGCCGACCGTTCTCCCAATTACGCCACCAGGCCCTCAATAAATAATTATATATTAATAATTTTAATAAATAATTACATATAAATATAAATAATTTGTCTTCACAGGAATGTTCTACCGGGCAAAGTCTTGTTAGGGTGCAAACTTTTTTAAATATACCTAATATTTTTTGACACGACATGACGTTTGGCGAAGATGGCGGCCATATCAGTCCCGCGACACTGCATACATAATTAAATAACTCAGAATTATGAACGTACTTTGTACCAATCAACTGTGCAAAAAAAAAATATAAGCATAATACCACAGATTATATAATAGTTACGACGTAAATCATACTTTCCGTTGTTAGGTTGGCTACACAGTGCTTTCATAATTCGGGTATCAACAATATAGGGAAGCGCCTCTTATAACGTAGTAGAGTGATTCAGTACTCTGTTAGCCATATGGCGGCAATTAATGTTAATAATCGCAAATAATACTTTTTAATATTAATATTGGAATACAACTAGTCCGTGTTATAAAAGTATTTGGAATTATTGTAATAAAATAGACAATTAATCATCGTGTGTGTCAGATGCTTTAATTGCACAGGGCCATTTTGGACATTGTCCTTTGATACCTTGATGACATCATTATTACTAGTGAATATTTTCACTAGCGCAGCATTTAAAGTCATTTTTTTAGGGTTCCGAACCCAAGTGAACACTTTCTGAGACTTTGTTGTCCGTTCGTCCGTCCGTCCATCCGTCCGTGTGTCTATATGTGCGCACTTTACAGATCTGTATCTTCTTAACCGTTATAGGTACATACTTGAAATTTTCAAAAAGTATATATCCGTCAGTGTATAACGGCCCAGGCACGAAATTTAATAGATGCATGTAATTTCATTATTGCACTAAAAAGGGTAAAATAAGTTATTTTTCAAGAAAAAATTAAACCGACTTCATAACCACAAACAGGCACTCAAAAGCGAAAAATAAATTACTTTATATAATTATTATAAGCGCTACCTTCTTATCTATTTTTCGGTGCCAGCCAAGTCTATTGGATAGTAGATAGATATATGTATGTAGTATATAGTTATATAGATAGATGTATGTAGTAGTAGTAGTAAGTAGGTACATGTAGGTATTATCTATCTACTAACTATTAGACTTGGCTGGCACCGACTTCAAATAGATAAGTGGGTAGCGCTTATAATAATTATATTAAGTAATTTATTTTTCGCTTTTGAGTGCCTGTTTGTGGTTATGAAGTCGGTTTAATTTTTTCTTGAAAAATAACTTATTGAATAGTTTACTTGTACGTTCTTTCTACTTGTCTAACTTGAGACACCGATTCAGTGACAATTCAATAGTAAATATCGTACGTTTTTCAAGTGCCCGCTGTCCACTGTCACCCTAGCTGAGATCACGTGCGACGCCACTACGCGGTGATTGGCCGTTTTGTAGACACAGCCGTTACTTTTGCCACTTTTGTATTTCGAACACTTTAGCACGAACTCTTTTTATGAACTCGTTTACACTTGGTCTGTTTGATGTTGAGTGCTTGCACGTGCTATAATAATAGTAGATTTCTATCTAGAATTGCTATCACTAAATCCAGGTATCGAAGCAGTAGTAGGTATAATATTTCTAAATCAGTTTTTTTAATTATTATATTCTTAATGATTTATCTCACTCTAAGCGATAAGACCACCTTTTTGCATATGTATAGTTATAAGTGAGTTTATCTTTTCATATTATATTGTCTCTGTTCTTTTGGTGTACAAATAAAGAGTTTATCTATCTATCTATGTATCCATATAATTTGTAAGTACTTACTTGCCTGAGCGAGCTCTGTTCTTTTTTGTTTACAGTAGATAAAAGCAGTTGGATAAATCGTCACGTTTATGTCTCGGTACGAACTTAAAGTGGCTACTCACGATGCAATTTCGTATTCAATCCGCTGATTCAATTTGAGTTGTTTTGACAAATTGCGCGGTGAGGAGGCAAGTTGTCGCATACTTTCAACATGTTGTGTCGAGTGTCTCGAGTCGACCGCCCGTTCAACAAATTGAATACGAAATTGCATCGTGAGTAGCCACTTTTTAATCGTGCGAAGGTTTAAAGGTACGACCACACAGTGGCGCCCTGTGTGCGCGATCTAGGCGGCGATCAGATAGCGCAGTAGTATTTGTACCAACTGTTTCACACCAAACGCGATCTGCGGCGATCAGAAAATGATTGAAAATGAGATCGCGAATACGCACGCGGACGCAGTACGCCACGGTATGGCCGTACCTTAAGCGATAAGACTGCCTACGTTTTGTTTCTGTAATTAAAATTATAAAGTTGATTTTAACTATCTATTAGAAGTTCAAGTTGAAGAACAAATATAAATTACCGCTCCGTCTGTTTAAACCAGAAAATTTAATAAAGAATTTCAAGAGTTTTAAGAAGTGTACGGTTGTATTCATAGTGAGCTGCCCTCCGAGGAATTAGTGCCAAGCTGCGCTCATTTAATTAATTGAGTAGTACTAGTCTGCAGTGTTTCGCGGTACTATTATTGCATTAGCTTGAGGTTGTGGAAATGTTCAATTCTTTTAATTACCTTGGTACTTATATTACGTTATCAGAGTAACAGCACAGAAAAGAGAGAGTACAAAAGTGAATCTGATTTATGTACCTACTTCATTTTTTGGGTTCTGTACGAAAAGGTTCCAATCGGACCCTATCACTGAGACTTCTATGTCCGTCCGTCCGTCTGCCACGGGGCTAAATCTTCAGAACCGTAATAGGTAGACACTTGAACTTTTCCCAATGAGCACATTACTATTGACGCTATAACAACAGAAGCTAAAGGTAGGTACGACCACACCGCGGCGTCCTGCGTCCGCGTGCGCATTCGCGATCTAATTTTCAATCGTTTTCTGATGGCCGTATGGTGTGAACAAGTTGGTGCAAATCTACGAATAAATAATAAGTCAGGAAATGTAACTGCGTTAAAAAAATACCCAACAAAAAACGCATCGAAGCAGGCGGGGTTAAAAGTCGTGTCCAGCGCGTCCTTAGTCTTCCTGATTAGACTTCCTTAATTAGACTTCCTGACTTATTATTTATTCGTTGGTACAAATACTACTGCGCTATCTGATCGTCTCCTAGATCGCGCACGCAGAATGCCGCGGTGTGTTCGTATCTTAAGTAAAGTTAAAAATTAAAGGGGGCCTCCCACAAGAAACGTGTGTTTTTTTTGCACTGACTCGGAATTCTTTGTATTTAAGTCCAACAGAATCAGTCCAACTCGCACTTGAAAGATAGCGCTGTTTAATTAATTGTCTAGACGTTAGACAGAGTAGTGTCTAACTAGATAGCCAAGTTAGGCTGATTGAGCTTTAATTAATTAAGTGGCTATTCTTGGGTGGGTTCTCTAACTTACAAGTTCACAAGTTTTGTCGCTCAATAATGCTTTAGTTAAATATTTCTACAACTATTGTACAATGTGGTTAGTGATAAATGTCTTGATTATGTCCCTGACATTTCAATATAGTTTTCTACTTTGCCACAGTCAAGGTACGACCACACCACGACGTCCTGCGTGCACAATCTAGGCGGCGATCAGATAGCGCAGTAATATTTGTACCGACTGGTTCACACCAAACGCGATCTACGGCGATCAGAAAAAGATTGAAAATCAGGTCGCGAACGCGCACGCAGACGCAGGCCGCCGCGGTGTGGTCATACCTTTAGCTTTAATTCAATATTTCACGTAAATTAAGGTGATTTACTCAAAGGTCAGTAAAGTAGCGAAGCAGTGCAGTAAGTTATATGTCCAGCAAATAAATGCAAGCCCTGTCGCACTGATTCGTGAGCAAGCGTTGTATAAAATTCATAGAACAGCAACTATTCAGCTTGTTTCAAGCATAGTGCGTGCATTTTTTCTTGATACTTACCGTCCCGTGAACGAACGGCCTTAACATTGCTTTTATTTTATTATCGCTTTTGTAGATCTCATAACTTTTTCTTCATTTTGTATTTCCTTTTAGGGATACTAAGATTGCTAAACCACTTAAAAACACAGATAAGATCCGAACATCTTCTTTTTGTAATGCATACAGACAGTTTCCTATATTTCGTTGCAATTATTTTCAACACTTCGGCCTTGTTGACCCTTCTTTAGAGGAACCGGCTCCAAACTCTTCAGTGTTGGGTAAGAGGTCCTTGAAAGGATACAGAGGTTACTTAACCAAGTAAGGTTCTGTTGTATAGATCTTGGCCGACCGCATTTTTGCTCTCAGAGAGGCAGAAACAAATTGTGATATAAAATCGTGTTCTAAAAATGTATACTCTGTATACTCAGATGTATAGCGTCACTAAGTCAGGCTTAGCCAACATAATTATTTCACATTAATTTAAAAAGGGATCACACTCTGCGGCTTCGGTCTCGATAAAAACCTCCCATGTCTTATTGGATGATCTTCGGAAGGTAGCAAGCAACAGTTGAATGAGATTAGCAAAAAATATTGTTTATTGACGTACAATTGAAGAGACTATTGCCCGTTTGCACTAAACTTAAGAATCGCCTAATATTTCAAAATATCTCAAACTAGCAGCCCGCCCCGGCTTCGCACGGGTAGAACATATATGCCTACAAAATTTTCATCAGTTTGTTGCATCGAATATAAAATATGAACATATTTAACAATCATCGTCCTATTTCATCCAATTTACACAAAACCTTAACGAATTATGCACCTAAACCTTCCTCATAAACACTCTGGCTATTGGTGAAAACCGCATGATAATCCGTTCAGTAGCTATTGAGATTATTGCGAACAGACAGATAGACGCAGTGATGGACTTTGTTTTATAATACTTACGTAGTGATATTGGACAGCCCTTTGGCGTAAAGGATAGTTACCCTGATTCTGACCCGACGGTCGTTGGTTCAAATCCTAGCTATATACCTACCAATGAAAGTTTTGTGTGCATTCATGAATCATGAGTTTTTGTACAGTGGTAGTGGGATCATTAAATCTTCCAAAAAGTCGCGTACCACCAAAGAGAACATCTGCCGCCGTAACCTTACGCGTTCCCGACGCAAAATGTAGGGGTAATATACGTTTAACGTGTGTATCTGTGTGTCTGTCTGTAGCATCTTAGCACCTAACCGGATGAACCGATTTTGTTTTTATTATTGATAGTTTTTTTTTGTTTGATAGATGTCTTTATCGAGAGTTTTCTTAGCTTTGATTCATGAAAATTCGTTCAATCGTTATAAAACTATGAGCTTTTTTCTAGTTCATTGCGCTATGAAATCAACTTTCATAGGTCTGATCAATTCGAAAATCTTCTTCTTCAACGATATTGTAAAAACATGGAAGCATTGACCTGATGCTGGGACATCTCCTGGACTCTACAGAATACTCAAATCACCAACTTACAGCTCAGATTTTAAATGTCGTGTTTAGAGTCATTGGAATGCTTTTAATGAAAATATTATACATAGATCAGTCGAGGTGGTTTAAAATATTATTTTATTATATATAAAGATGCATATTATTTTAGATTTATAGTTATAGTAAGTTTGAATCATGATTATAAAATACCGACTATTATACTCACTAAGATTTGATGTCGAATGTCTCGACCTAGGTTTCGCTGCTCGTCGCGATCTCGCAGCGTAAACTCCCGAGGAAGTGCATCGGACATGCACGAAACCTAGGTTGAGACATTCGACATCTAATCTTAGTGAGTATAATAGTCGGTATTTTATAATCATATTATTTTATACAATAGATCATATTATTATACTATATTGACTTCAAATTGATTGTGATCGGTGAGGATCTACAGCATAGCTAAGCTTATAATAATATTTTCATAGTAACTATGACCTAATCTGTGGTTTCACTGCAAATATTTTATTAATTTTGCGATGCGTGTATGTGAAATTCGTGATATCTTCTAGATTTTTCATTTGAATTATATACTGTAAAAGACAATTTTAATCTATAATATGTGGCCAAGCTAATTAACGTAATTATTTGTATAAGTATTAATACTATATAATTGAAAATAGCCTTGGAAGTTATGTAATATTTTTAACAAAAAATTAAAGATTAAAATGGTTACTGTGAGCCAACCTTAAGAGGTAGACATATGCTGTCGCGGACTTTTTTGTGGGTCTTATTAAGTTATACAACTCTTGCATAGAAAATATTCTTCTATCTATTTTCAATTAAGCAGCGTTCGTAGGAAACGTGTTTTTTCGACCGTTTTTTTTGCCGACTTAGGTTGCAAATTAGGTCTCCATGAATGTACCTTTAATTTAAACGGGATAATATATAGCCTATTTTCATTCCGAAAGTCCATTCTATGTATTAGTGAAAGAATTTTTTAAATCGGTTCATTAGTTTTTGAGCCAAATCATTACAAACATACAAAAATACAAATGTTCTCTCTTTATAATATTAGTATAGACTAGCAGCCCGCCCCGGCTTCGCACGGGTAGAACATATTATGCCTACAAAATTTGCATCAGTTTGTTGCATCGAATATAAAATTTTAACATATTTAACAATCATCATCATATTTCAACCAATATACACAAAACCTTCCTCATAAACACTGGCTATTGGTAAAAACCGCATGATAATCCGTTCAGTAGCTATTGAAATTATTGCGAACAGACAGACAGACGCAGTGATGGACTTTGTTTTATAATACTTACGTAGTGATATTGGACGGCCCTTTGGCGTAAAGGATAGTTACCCTGATTCTGACCCGACGGTCGTTGGTTCTAATCCTAGCTATATACCTACCAATGAAAGTTTATGTGCATTCATGAATCATGGGTTTTCGTACAGAAGTAGTGGGATCATTAAATCTACCAATAAT
This sequence comes from Cabera pusaria, assembly GCA_954871355.1. NCBI lineage: Eukaryota > Metazoa > Arthropoda > Insecta > Lepidoptera > Geometridae > Cabera > Cabera pusaria. Next base: position 23,242,519 of record OX940887.1, read on the forward strand.
TAAGATAGTTTAACTAAAACAACCGACTTCAATGCCCCGCGAGTCAACTTCAGTAGCAAGTTTGAGACGTTTATCGTCATATCTCTGGAGATACTTATCACATCTCGATAAATTATCGGTATATAGATCATTATTATTTTATACAAAAGATCATATACTATATTGACTTCAACTTGATTGTGATCGGTGGGGATCTACAGAATAGCTAAGCTTTTATTAATATTTTCGTAGTAACTATGAACTAATCTGTGGTTACACTGCAAATATTTTATTAATTTTGCGACGCGTGTATGTGAAATTCGTGATATCTTCTAGAGTTTTCATTTGAATTATATACTGTAAACGACAATTTTAATCTATAATATATGGCCAAGCTAATTATTGTAATTATTTGGATAAGGATTAATATAATATACTTGAAAATAGCCTTGGAAGTTATGTAATATTTTTTAACAAAAAATTAAAGATTAAAATGGTTAATGTGAGTCAACCTTAAGAGATAGACATATGTTGTCGCGGACTTTTTTGTAGGTCTTATTAAGTTGTACAATTCTTCCATAGAAATTATTCTTCTATCTATTTTCAATTGAGCAGCGTTCGTAAGAAACGTGTTTTTTCGACCGTTTTTTAGTCGACTTAGGTTGCAAATTAGGTCTCCACGAATGTACCTTTGATTTAAACGGGATAATATATAGCCTATTTACATTCCGAAAGTCCATTCTATATATTAGTGAAAGAATTTTTTAAATCGGTCCAGTAGTTTTTGAGCCAAATCATTACAAACATACAAAAATACAAAAATACAAATGTTCTCTCTTTATAATATTAGTATAGATATAGATAAAGCAATATCGGGAATCAAAATCTAAAAATGTATCTTGCACATAGACTAATGATCCTATATTTCTCTTTATTTTGAGATTTTGGTTGCCGGATTCCTTTATTTTGTGATCCTTTATTTTTGACAAGCTATTCTTAGCTTCAAGACGATTCTTAAGTTTAGTGCAAAAGGTTATAAACAACTAACTGTGAAAAAGTAGAACTTTTAATGGATTATAGCCACCCGGCAACCGACCCTCACCGCCTCGCCTCGTGCGATTAGTATTATGACAGACGAGTATATTACAAGTACAGTTAAAGTTAAATATTACAAGTATATATTACAAGTATATTACTTAACATACTGGTAACATACTGGTCTGTGGTATTATTTATATAGACTTCGATGGATAATGCACTCACTACATCAACTCTGTAACGTCATCGGATTGCCTCGTTCGTAAGCTGTCAACTCGCGGACGGCGAGTAGACCACTCAGCGACTACTCGCTGCTTGCATATTACCTAGCGTTGATAGCGCGCTGCTCGGAGTGCAGCTTCGTGAGACGTTCACTGTTTTACCACCTGTCGGCACCGAGTGAACGCCGGGCAACGAGGCGTTGATGGTCGGTTTCCAGGTGGCTATAATAATTGTGATAACTTCGGCTGATGATGATAATTTATTACCTACCTACTTATGATATTGTTATACAATTTGTTGCAGTGGACACTACGGCCCAGTACGATGCAGTGCGAGCTTATTTGAAGGAGTTGGATATTTCTAGCGCAGTTTGGGTTGGTCTCATCAGGAGTAACCCCGATGGAGACTTTACTTGGACGTAAGTTATATTATTAATACTCTTAAAAATATTTGGGTTAATAAATAAGAGGGATAAGCAAGCCTGATGGTAAACAATAATGTCTGTCTAAGACACTGCAGCACAAAAAACTCATTTTGCGCGTTATTTTATTGCGTCCGTTATGCGTTACATTGCTCTTAAATAATATTGACGCAAAATATACAAAATTAAGCAAATCATAATAAATCTAGTATACTTACTAGACTTATTTACACACTTTGTATTTTATCTAAGAATAATAATAATGTTCATAATTGGTTTTATTTATGTATATTAATAATAAATAAACCAGACTTAAATTTAAATAAATCAAATCAAATTTTGATTAGTTTATCGAGCTTCAGCTTTCAACTCTCTTCGCCTTATTCAAATGAAGTTATTTCTCAAGAAACTGAAAGAGCTCATTAATCATTACTAAGTAATCACAACTAAGTTTGTTATTTTTTTTCTTTTGACGAAGCCGAATAAAAAATGACACTTTACAGAATACTTTATAAATTAAAATTGCTATATCCATAATAATAATAACCTTGTAAATTGTTAAACACAATCCAAAATTTCATCGTACCGACGGATTTGGATTGTGTTTAACAATTTACAAAAATATAAAGTGTGAAACACTTCAAAGAAACATAATATTTGATTTACGCAGTGCAACATCTCTCGTCGGATTTGAAAACTGTAATGATTTCTTCCGAATGATTAACTTACGTAATAAGTAGTCATAGATGGCGCCACCAATGCATAATTGGGTTAACAAATGCAATCCACTAATTTCGTCGTAACGATACTTCGCACCGTGGCTTAATTGGCAAAGCACCGGAACATGTTATTCCGGAGGTTGCGGGTTCAAGTCCCGTCGGTACGATGAAATTTTGGATTGTGTTTAACAATTTACAAAAATATAAAGTGTGAAACACTTCAAAGAAACATAATTTTTGATTTACGCAGTGCAACATCTCTCGTCGGATTTGAAAACTGTAATGATTTCTTCCGAATGATTAACTTACGTAATAAGTAGTCATAGATGGCGCCACCAATGCATAATTGGGTTAACAAATGCAATCCACTAATTTCGTCGTAACGATACTTCGCACCGTGGCTTAATTGGCAAAGCACCGGAACATGTTATTCCGGAGGTTGCGGGTTCAAGTCCCGTCGGTACGATGAAATTTTGGATTGTGTTTAACAATTTACAAAAATATAAAGTGTGAAACACTTCAAAGAAACATAATATTTAATAATAACCTTATAATTCTATTTTAAATAATATTTGAAGCTTTGTCAGCAATACTGCTTTGAAATTGGTATCTGGTGCCTACATTTTAAATAAATACACCCAGATTTATCAAAGAAATATTATATTGTTTTTCTCAAGCATTTCGTTCTAATCATAGCTACATAATATATATATAATACGCGTCGACTTGATAACCTCCTCCGTATTTTTCGTCGTTTAATAAATAGAAATTTCCTTTCGATTAGGAACTTATCTGACATTTTTTTACATTTATTTTATTATTTTTTTTAATTTAACTAGCAATGTGGGTTGCTCATTACTAGTGATTTTATTAACTAAGCCAAATATGCTTGTGTCTGAAGTGTTTCACGTTAATAATGCAATGGGTGGGGATCAAACTCAGGAGTCTATCGATCGCCACGCCGACGTCTTAGCTGATAATTAACTGAAACTTTATCAAGAACCAAGAAACTGGGGCTTATTCTATGTTCTGATTATGTAACCTTAATTGTGTTTGACCAGGGATTATCGGGGTCTAAGCAGTGATGGGTACTGGAGCTCCGCGCCAGACGCTAGGTCTGCTCCTCTGTGTGCGGCTGCCGACCCTGCTGCCGACTACCGTTGGGAAGCCAGGGCCTGTGGTGGACCCACCGTCGCTTCTTTTATATGCGAACTGCCAGGTATGACATGTTTCGCCTCTTTATATTAATTACATTTACATTCGCATCTGGTATTGTAAATTATATCTGCGGTGTTAACGATTTCACTACCGTAAAAATAGTGCCTGAATTCACCCAATACTCACCATAAAGGAATTGCTTTTGGAAGGAACGACTACATGGAGGTTAATTTCATTGAAATACAATGTTGTTGTAAATTTGGCTAGGAGATGTTTTTAACTGGGTTTATTTCATCACATAAAATTACAAGAAAGCACAATAATAAAAATACATTATGCTGATCAAACGTCTGCATATCAAGCATAGATATATTGCATTTTCTATAAAATTTATTTGAGCTATAATATTTTTTGCAGTTCCTCAGTGGGCGCTAGGTAATGAAGGTTGCATGGTACGAGCGCTACCAGCGCTCACTATCCTGTACCTGCCTGAGAGTGCAGCGGTACAGCTCACAGCTGATTGTGGGATGGCTGGTGTAAAGAAAGTGCAGTGTACGGGCAATGTGGTACGATATATTTATGTATTAAATAACTGATTGTTTAGAGTTAGGATCATAAAATAAAAAAAAACTGCTTAAATTATATTTACAGAAACGCGAAGACCTACTCAAGGAGCTCTCTTGTACTGACGAAGAAGACTTATCGAGTTCACTCAGTCCAACATCAACAGGATTTAATTGGCCAGCCTCGACCGATTCTACATTTACAGACCAAGATGCAACTAACGAAATAACTACAGATGAAACTTTGACCACAGAACACGAAATTGACATTAATCAACCTCGTATTTTAGCCGTTACTACTATACCACAATTCATTTATCCACAAACACAATATAAAACAGCGACTAAAATTAACACTGTAAACAACATTAAAAGTGTACTCTTGAGTAAAAATATCAATTTAGGAGAAAATCCAGACAACAATATCCAAAGTAACTTCATCCCAAAAATAGCAGGTGAAGATAATATTTTGACAAATGATCAACTTGAAAAATTGGAGGACGAGAGGCATATGAAGCATAAAATGCTTCATGAAGAAATTGCTAGAGTGGGTAACGTGGAAAATATTTTTTCTCAACCAACAGACCACTTTATCCCTCCTCTAGTTATGGCTAAAGCTAAAATTAGCGATGATATGACAGTTTTATCATTGGCTGAAAAACATGCTCAGCAACTGGCTGAAAAACAATTTAGCAAACACCATTTAAATGGTTATGAGAACAATCGAGTCTACACAGAAAAATATGCTGCTAAGTCACCAAAAGATGATGTCGATAAGCCTCTTATTACACCAGTGAAACCAACAAAGTTTAAAGATAGCAAAAAAGACACTACAAAATATAACCTGCCGAAAAAGTATGTGAGCGAAAAATATTATGATGTCAAAAATAAATTATCAAAGAATACTGAAATTAAAGTATCTGAAACGGAGAAATCAACTGAACCTACAATCACGGAAACTATAAAAAAAGTGTTCACGACTAAGAAAATAGACTTTGGTAAAAAAGATATCACAGATGACGATTCTGGCATGGAGTTGACGGTTTTGTTGAAAGAGCCATCAGCAACCAAAGAACATATAAGTTTTGCAGGCGATGTTGCCAAGCTAGAAATTATTAAGAAAAATTCAATGGTGAATGATTCAGAACCAAAACAAAATCTTGCTATCCCCTTAGACAGACAAGTTGAATTCATAACCACGATGGAACCTAACATTGTATTTACTTCACCAGAACTAAAACCAGAACAAAATATTACATTGAACCATAACGTCATTAAAATAACTATAGTAGCAGATGATGACGATAGCGCTATTCACAACACAACATTTGAAATAAGCACTAAAATGCCTATTTTTCACGACCATGATGTAAAAAGCAGCTTTACAACAGTTGCTTCCGAAACTACAAATATTGAAAAACAAGTAAACACTCAAAGATCTACTACATTACACCAAAAAATTATAGAAAGCACTACCGCTAAAATCATAGAACCAGTATCGTCAACCACATTATTTACGATTTATTCAACTGTTGATACAAGTGTAACAAATAATGTGACCACAATGCAGCCACTGACGACTCCGAGTGAGATGACGACCAGCACTGAAATTATTACAACAGTTGAAACACAACAAAAAAACCATACAGCACAACAGGTTCGTGAAACAAATAATGTGTCAAGTACTGCGTTGTTACCAACAACAAATCTGGATAAAAATATAAATACTACAACATCAAACGAAACAATGGAAAAGTTGGATGAATTCAATGGTGCAGAATATCACGACTTAATGAACACGACTGATCATTCGCACGCTGAAGAGGATTTAAATGATCCCGATTTCCAATCCCCGCTTCTTTCCGGGGCAATGGAACCGATGCATCGACCGGCCAGAACAAGGCGGCCGCAACAACCTATCAGAAATAAGTTCAACCCATTTCGTATATTAGGTTAGATTACAAGCTTGATTTGACTGCCACGTTAGGAATTACATAGATGACTGAATCTAATGCAATTAGAATAGTGGATCACGGTCATGTCATATTGTGATGGCACAGTGCACTTAGCTGATTGGCATAATATTATTACTGCGTTAGTGTATCACGTTATATTAGTATCGTAAATATTTTAGTATGAACACCCATCTCTTTGTTTGATGTTGTCTAGGTTAAAGCTTCACTAATTTGATATTTTATGATGATTCAATACGTTTAGATTTTAAGTAACTTAGTCAATTCATAATTGTAATTTAAAATTAGTCACGACATAATTATATTGTTCGAATTACGAATGGATTGTTAAGTCTTTACGAAAAATATAAATGTCATACAGTTTCATTCAAATTAGTAACCATTAAGCAGTTAATCATTCGTTTAACATACACGTGATTTAATTCTCGAACCATATCATTTAGAATAAGTATATATAGGGTTTATTTTATATGGTGTACCTATTAATTCAATATTATTATCTATAAAAATAAAAGCAAGCACGAGTGAATTTTGAAAGTACGAAAAGCTACGAGCTAATCGTCGTAAGTTTATAAACTTTAACAACTTCAAATGTTTTCACCATTTATTGTTAGTAATGTAGGACAATGGAAAAATGATGATTTTATAAATAAAATATAATAGAAATCAAAACCTTTTTTATTTTTTTCCACAAGTAAGGTACAAATTAATTATAGCTTCAGCTGAAGATTGGCGCTTACCAATATTCCAAATCTTCAAAAATCCCATTTCTACTAAAAGTAGGTTACGCTTACCACCAGACGAGATAATGGTCATACGTTAGCCTAAATCAGATATAAAAAACAAATTCATCAAACAGAAATAAATATATTTAATATCCAAGAGTGCAATGGGACGACGAAACATAGGTCGGCTTCGTGGTGTCATGAATGGGACAAGATCCTGGGACCACCAAAAGACCCTGATTCTTTAATGGTAAAGTTATTCGTATATAAGTACACCTTACAAAATTTCCTTTCATAAGTTTTCGTTTGAAAAGTCGTAACCCGTAGCTTTATCCAAAGCCAAAAACAAAATATAAACTGAAGTATATTTTTTTTCAGTCTAACGAATTTCCGCCTTTGTGTATCTTCCTAAAATATCTGCCAAGCTGATTAGCGCTTGCTAAACTCCGCAACGAAGTTCAGCAGTTTGATCAAAACAAATAACTTTCGGCAACCACTCGGAACATCCAAGTCCAAACATAATGGAAACACTCCACAAAGTGAAGCCGACAAAATACATCAGCGTCAAGTTGTGGAAACTGCCAAGTTTATTGAAGTTGATATAAGTAATATTGATAAGAGCACTTCAAGAGAAATTGAGTTGCTGCGCTGAAGCACCGCTTACTCAATGTATTGATTCCAACAGTTAATATACCTACTATCGAGCCAATTATTCTGAACAATGTTCCTATTTAATACTGAGTGTTCAGGCATTCAAAATGCTACTGAGCAATCAATCGTTCTTTCAAGCTGTAGGTACATGGAACAAAATAAAATGAAAACGCTTAAAACAGGTAAATATGTTTTTTTCGTGAACCAGCTTTTTGTAATATTGTATTAAAAACACAATAATATCATGTTTTTTATTTGAGCAAACGTTAGCATGGTTATTCCAGTCCGCCTTCTCATCAAAATATACGCGTACCGTCAGGGTAATAAAACCATAAAATTTTGGATAACGCTGTACCAACATTGATTCTAAACAACACTTAGCATACACTACTATGTTTTTCGGGGCATATTTTCTACTGATTACATTAAGAACAGTGTATATTAGTATGTATATATATATTATCTAATGTACCTATATCTGAGTTATAATTTGTAATAAATATCGTTATGTTTATCATTAAATTTATGCCAGCAATGGCAAAACATGGGCAGTTTACAATTATACTAAAACAAATTCGGACTCGGATACTTTGATTCGATTCATTGCAATTCAAAATGCTTCGATCGGAAACTTGATATTACAATTTAGGAAAATCATTAATCAGAAAGGTTTCTGAGACCAAATACATGCTCAAGGATTATTCGATATTGACAAATTGACGTTTATTCGGATATATTAGAATAATAAGGTTTACCTATGCAGATCCCTCAAAATTGTTGCCTTCCGCGGTTTCAGCCGCGTAAACAATGTTAAAAAGTAAGTCGTAAAATAAGGTTATGTACCTCAAATGCTTTATCGAATATGCCGACCACCAAATACTTGGCAAACATTAATTAGTTTATAATATGCCTCTGGGAAAGTTAAAACTCGTAATAGACTATATAGCCTTTAGCTTCCGGCCACACTCACTAACTTTGTCTTCCTTTCCAAACTTGAAGGAACTTTTGACCTCGAGGGCATTGCGGGAATTAGCTAATCAATGAACAATGGATTGGGTTTGATGATATTGTGCGTCAAACTATTATCTTTGCAAAAGCCGTGTTTATTGTGAGTCTTTGATAAATGTATTTATTTAGGAATAAAATAAATGAGAATTAATCAATGAATTCCTTTATATCGTATTATTTATTTTAACCCTTAAAAGAGTACAGTTTATGATATATATATATCACATATTATACTCATTAATTATCACAGAAATAGGAATTATTCCTATTTCTGTGTTAATTATCAAGAAAAATATGTAACATAAAATCTTGATTCAATCACTGAGTTTGACGCAATATTTTATATAACCCGTAATACAAACAAACATTTGGCAAAGATAATCTCAGTACTTTAATACCCCTTTTCTCATAAAAGAACGAGGAAAATCCAACACAAAACAAGATGTCTCTCTGGGAGATTAATTCTCAAAGATACTAATGCACGTGAGCGGAGAAATACGATCTTTATTAAACTACGAGTAAAGTACATAAAAAGTCCATAAAATAATAGCCCGAGTGGCGGGAAGCTTGCGAGAAATAAGAACGCACCTTTCAGAGAGTTTCCCGGCGATTTACGGAATAACTTTATAAGGAAAATCATTTTGTGAAACTTCCTTGACAAAATCAATTAGGAATGATTCAGAAAAAGGCTTACTTGTACCTACGTAAGCCTTACGAGCGCTACCTAAATTACGAATAATCTTTATAATACGTTCTGACCATATATTTTGAGATAGATAATAGACATAATACAGATAGATCATACAGATAGACGACTTATAAAAAAGGAGGTGATACCAAGTAAATTTATAATTTTAAAGGGGTTGAACATACAGGTTAGTTTTATATATGTTATTCAAATCCAATATAAATTGTAATTATCATTACAAAAATAGAGCACAACATAGGTAAAGACTTCAAATGAAGTCGCTTTTATAGGAGGGGGCCATCCCTCTCCTATAAAAGCTCCCCTCATCTGCTTACCCCATGGTAGCTTTGGAGGGGTTTGTGGAGGGAGTCTCTAGTTTATCTTCAGACCCATCTTGGAACAAAGAGAAATCTCTGGAAACAAAGAGTTGAAAATTGAGCTCAGCGGCGTGCTACAGGTGAAGCCTATGTCCAGCAGTCGACAGAGATAGGCTAATGATGATGATGGTGATACGTTATAGCTGACTCTGAGTTACTCACCTTGCAGTAATGTATATGCTAACAGAAATTTTAGTGAATATGAAATAATAAAAGCGAGCGGGTCCGTTGTTTACAATGTTTTTCAACGCCGTGCACGCACGCACTTTCTGAATTACTTTCTACCTTCCAGGGAACCATACAGAAACCGTTTTCATTCTCTATTAATATGATTATTTTGTGTATGTTTGCTTAACATGGAATTCTACAGCAGTCGTTTGATGAAATGTTTTATTTACAGTTATTTATATAAATAATAAATTATCGCGTTTAGTTCTATATCAAGAAAAGTCACACAATTTCAGATCCTCACATTTTTAGGGTTCCGTAACTCAAAAGGTAAAAAAAGGAACTCTTATAAGACTCTTGTCCGTCTGTCCATCTGTTCATCTGTCTGTCTGTCCGTGTGTCACCACCAATTTTCTCAGGAACGGATGAATCTAGCAAGTTGAAATTTATACCAGATACTGAAGTCTATAGTCCCTATTAGGTGTATAAAAATCAAGGTTCTGAGTCAACACGATAAAAAGTTGTTGGCAAATTTAGATTTTCGCGAAAACTTGTAAGTACAAAAATGTACCTTAATTTTCAACTTTTTTTTATATACGAAATTTTTTCTTTAATTGTGCTGTAAGACCTTGCTTTTGACCAAAATTGACAATTTTACAACCGGAAGTATCCTATAGGTTTTGGGCCAAAAACCTATAGGGTACTTCCCGTTGAACTAGTATCATGAAATTTGGCAAGAAGCAAGGTCTTACAGCAAAAATAAAGGGATTATTCCAAGGAATAAAAAATGTTGAAAATTAAAGGGAGTTCCCATATTAGACGCTAATTAAGATAGGCTTCTGACTTATATGAGCGCTAATACAATTTAGGGGTCTAGCTTAATTGGCACTTATCTTAAATAAGGTAAATAAATAAAATTGTGCTATTGTGTGATTTATTTTATACATAGTTGACCGAACTACAAAGTTAAGTTTGTCCCTTAACCTAGTCTGAGTAGTTGGTACGGAAGCCTCGGTGGGCGAGTCCGACTCGACTTGGTCGGTTTTATCTTCTATTCAACCAAGCTTCGAAATGGTACCCGCAATCGAAAATATCAAATGGAAATGTTAAGGACGCCGGTGTACTAAACATTATATCCCCGAATATGACTAGCCATAAACAGAAAAGGTCCACTTTTGTCGAGCCTTCGCTACGTCAGCACATCCTGCTGAAATAAAGGGCGTTACGTACTACGCGACAATTCTACGAAAGTGCTACGTCGTAGTGATACTACGTTAGTATTTTTAAGAATGTTGTTTATTTTTGACAGAGTTCAAAAAAGGAGAACTTGCATACAGTTACCATTAATGTTTCAAAAATAGCAGCAATAACATTATACTGCTATTAAGGTTACAGGTGAATACAGTAAAGGTACGCACACACCGCGGCGTCCTGCGTCCTGCGTGCGCGATCTCAGTACATTTCAATTGTTTTCTGATCGCGAAAACAATTGAAATGTACTGAGATCGCGCACGCAGGACGCAGGACGCCGCGGTGTGTCCGTACCTTAAATGAATTGTATTTTCTAAACCCTTCGACATGTCCTAGCAGAATTCATATTTGAGATTGATACCTGTTCTTAATTGATATATAAACATAAGGTGTTTGGTGGAACGTCTATTATACATATATAGTATGTAAGTATACATGTTACAGCGTATTATATTTGTATAATATTTTATCTTACATAGCCAAAGTGATAAAAATGGCACAATGATATCACATTATCTAGCTATATTATTATAGTGTAATTTATAGTACAATCTGTATAAAGCAATAGAAATATTTAAAATGTTATTTTAGGCAGTACCAATGTTATCAAATGTCACATATTTAAAATTAAATCAATAGAATCAAATCAATGATATTTCTCAAAACATAATGTACGATTTTATTAATTTATTTTATTTATCAACACCAAATAAAAACAAAATGTTTGACACTTAATAAATTTGGATTACTAATATGAGGTTGAACTCACTAATATATCTAAATAGGGGACCGTCACTTATCACGTGTAGTATTTTAAACCCTTTCTGACCACCCAGCTATTTAAAAGTATTCTAGGCTTATGGCAGAAACTCAACCAGACGACCTTTATTTAAGCAAAATCATCTCACAATTCTATCAATAATACCTGTCGATTTTATCCAGCCCAGAGTCGAAGTCGCAACCACAACGCTTTTAAACACAAAATTTTCATAGTACCTGCTCTAGCTACCAAAATATAGAGCAGAGGCCAAACACGCGCTGGCCCGTCTCATACATTATTCAGATATATCGGCAGAGGTAGTCAGTATCTAAACTTTGTACCCTTACTATTGTTTCTCATTATATGTATACAGAGAGGTATGTAGCTCGTGACCAAGTCATCCATTTGTTGATCATTTCCTTTTTTTTCATTATTTCTATTTTTTTATTGCCTATCTATAATAAAACACTTATTAGTTCTTACAAGCAAATCCTATTAGGTCTCACATTTTTGCGAGCACTGAAATCGTGGTTATTCAAACTAATATATTATTGACTTTGAAATGAAAGCACAACTCGAGTGAAAGCACCACTATGCATGTTTCAATCTTCTTGATATTAGATTGTACTATTTCTTGCGGTTTCAGCCGCATTATTCTATGTCTAGATTTCACTTTATTGGCTATCTCTGTGAAAAATTTCAGTCAAAACGGTCCAGCCGTTTGACTGTGAAGAGGCCTCAAACAAACAAATATACAAACAGACTTTTATCTAACTGATTGAACTGAAAATGTTACCTATTTCATTTTAAAAGTTTAACCATTCATCCATCCATCCATCCGTCCGTCCATTCATCCATCCAATCACCCATCTATCCATCCATAGTTAAGTGAAACTTTCGAATCATACATTTTTAGAAATTTATTCGATTAAGGCTATTTAGCGCTTTGTAATGCAACATGCGATAGATGGACAAAAAAAACAACAGGTTGCACTCCGGAAATGACGGCACAAGTGAAAACTTGAACATTAACGTTGTGCATTTGGTCTACTCTCCCTCCGTCTTACGAATTTTCGATCAGGTCACGTGTCCTGACGCGAGTTACACATTTTTTACCCATCCCAAAAAGTTCACAACGCCGATAAAGAAGTTTTCACTTTAAAAATTTAGGCAGATATTTATGATTGTAGTAAGTTCTGACACTGCAGTATACGTTCATTATTATTTTGACCTAAAACCACATGAGTAAAGAAATCTTCACTCATGTGCTAAAACTCCGATATTATGACGTAAAGTTTCTAGATTCTATAAATATTTGAAAAAAAAACAAACGCGTTGATTACTATACGGTACGGTACGAATAGTACGTGTAACATCTTGGACCACATCATGGCACCACCCGGCGAGATAGTGGTCAAACGCCTATAAATTATACAACAAAACATCCTTGGTTGTTTCGGCAATGCGACGATGTTTGTAGACAAAATAAAAAATAAGACTGCCAAACCTTCTACGCTTAGAATAAAAAAATAACAACTCGGTAGGTACACACACCTTCACAAGAGTCTAGCGTATTTAATTTTAAAGTATCAAGCGTGGCTGCATCCCGGCCTCATGAATTATGTACAGGCTGGATTTATCTCCCAACGATCGTGCACTCATCCGAGCTTCCCAGCCCGTTAAGCGCAAATCATTTCGCTCTGCCTCCCCTGAGGATTGCCTAACGCTGACGCAGTTAGGGATTAATCTGGCAATCTTGAGGTAAATACCTCAGCGACGCCATATCTGCCTCGCTGTAGAACCCTTATGGGCAAATGCGCGATTAAACGTAGGTAATTAAAATGTACGCTTCGAAGCGTGTATTTATGCCTCGATACATACACATAGGTACTTGTATAATAATATTAGTACGTAAATAGTTATTATTTTGTACATATTGTCTTTCATTATTATAATTATACGACAGTTCAGTAAATCAATGTGATAAAATAAGTTTTTTTCTTAATTTATATCGAACTGGGTAGCACTTGACCACTATCTCACCTTATGTTAAGTGACGATGCGGTCGATGATGGAACGCGCTTACCCAGAAGATTATACCTATTCACTCGCGATTTGAAGTTCCCCATATTGTATTTAGCCGGAAACACAGACTCAGGCAGGGCATTCCATTCCCTGGCGGTTCGTATGATGAATGAAGAGTTGCTGGTAGGTTCACAGGTTAGGTTTCGGAAAACAATAGCTGTATGTGGATTAGACACATGTCTATGGATAGCGTCTCGTCAGACTGTAGACTTCTACTTTCAAACTAGCACAACACCTGTCCCTTTTGGATGAGATAGTAATAAAGTATTTGACGGCCCGTTGGCGTTAAGGCTTGACTTCTAAGTGCTCCCATCATCATCGGTTCAAATCCTAAAGTATTCGTCCACAGGAGGAAGGAACATTATATGGATGTTCTTCCGGACTTGCTATCAAAAAAATAGCTTACTACCATCAATGAGAATATCTGCCGCCACGCCACGCCAACCTTACAATGTTCCGGCAGCACAGCACAGAGAGTCAGACTAATCTAGCGTGATCACCAACTTCGACCACATTTTCACTTACCACCAGGCGAGATAGAGGAAATATGAAAAAAAATTTCACAATAAAAATAAAGTATTATGTATTTAAGTAAGCTTTCTAATGTAGCAGTTCACTGCCCCATTCAAATGAGATTATGTGTGTCTAGTAAGGTTATATTGCACAAACAGCCTGTATCTTGCCTTTAACCTTTAACAAGCTAAGTTGCGATTAATGTAAATTGCCGTATTTATCTCAAGTCTCTGCTGATCCCGGCAAACTAAGCTTTTGGGTTATTCCACTCAGAAAGTCTGCAATAAGAGCGAACTAATCCATCTTTACATTACTTGTATACCTATTACTAAGACTCCGCTGTCCGTCTGTCTGTCTGTCTGTCTGTCTGTCTATCTGTCTGTCTGTCTGTCTGTCTGTCTGTCTGTCTGTCTGTCTGTCTGTCTGTCTCTCTGTCCGTCTGTCACCAGGTCTCATGAACCGTGATAGTTAGACAGTTGCAATTTTCACAGATGACGTAATTCTGTTGCCGCTATATCAACAAATACTAAAAACAGAATAAAGTTAAAAATAATAGAGGGTCCCCATACAAGAAACGTGTTTTTTTCGGGAATTTCACGCCATCTATGAACGCTTACTTAGGTAAACGTCCCATAGATGGCGTTATATTGAAATGTCGATCCCTAACACCTTTGTTAGACGTAAGATGGCGTTATAAGAAATAAAATGTTTATTAATTATAATTTTTTGCTGTCGAAAAATGATAGTGGTATTTTTTGCTCGATCTTATAAAATACTGTAGTGTGGTACGGAACCCTACGAGTGCGAGTTCGACTTGCACTTGGCCAGTTTATTTAGTTCATACTTTTTTAAAAATTTAATATTATTAAGTTAATGCAATGTTTAATATACTTTCACTAACCTGCATACATTATTGTGAGTACATACATTATTGTACTAATAATTACCCTTTTTTACATCATTCTAGAAAAAGTTACCAAAAAAATTACAGGGCAATGAGACTGTTAAAAACACAGAATTTTGTTAGCCACAGGTTATGCTCTGATTAGAGCCTGGTATAAACAGGCATCATTATTAAGCGAGCGTCTAGATAGTCCTGTTAACATAAGCACATGAGTAAAAACCTTCTTTACTCATGTGACATAAATATATAAAATTATGAATATATTAATTAAAACTTATCTTCTAAAACATGTAAGCTTTTTGTTAAGACAACAAAGTAGTAAAAGAATTGCAATCATAGTTTATGAAGAGTAGAGTTGCAAAGCTAAATCATGAATAGGCAGGACTTTTCCGAGCATAGATACAAGATCCCGTTACCTTATTAATCCCCAGGTAATTGAGGTAAATACCCCAATGAGTGTCGACTTCGTTCAGTGTAGCAACCCCCGCCTTCAAAACGACATTCCAAACTCATGTAATTTGATAGAGGAGAATTTCCCGCCTTTAAGTTCATGTTTTATTAAATTCAATTTGAATGTAATGAAGAAAATTCCAAGCATTTTTACAGTTCAAAGATAAGTTTCTTCGGGGAAATGTAATTTAGTTGATTGACAGCCTCATACAATTTATATTGTTGATGTTATGAGATGTGGTATTGGTTTATTTATATTTAGATTTTTCATTGCGTATTAATGCTTTTTATATGGAACCTTATACTATTTCCCGAGGCTTTAACTACGTTTAAAACTAAGTTATCTGTGTGCCCACTCAAAACTGTTTAGTCATTTTGCGTGATATATTAATAAACATCAAGACATTATGTTAGTACAATTACTGTTCGAAATATATAGTATATAATAAGAATCTTTGTCCTGACATACTGACTAACTGACTGACTGACCGACAGACAACGCACAGTCTAAACCACTGGTCGTAGAGACTTGAAATTTGGAAGGTATATTTGTCTTAGTACGTAAGGGTGTACTAAGAAAGGATTTTCCAAAATTCACCCCCTTAGGAGGTTCAAAGTTTGTGTGGAGAAACAAGATTAGATAGTATTTTCTATTCGAAACTTCACAAAAGTGCTTCAGTACAAAAGCAAGTAAATACGTGTTTCAGGCTTTTTTTAAATTACACCTCTAAGAGGGTGAAAAGTCTAACAAAGTCTGAAAATTAATATTGTTTCGGATTGCGCTGAAATTTGGCATGCAGATATTTATTACGACGTTAATTCCATCTAATAAATGATTTTCTAAAATTCACTCTAAACGGGGTTCAAAGTTTGCATGGAAAAATAATATTAGACAGTTTTTTTTATTCGAAACTTCACACAAGAGCTTCAGTAAATACATAAGAAATAACGTGTTGCAGGCTATTTCGAAATTCAACCCTTGAGAGGGTAAAATGGGGTAACAAAGTGTGACAATCAATATTGTTTCGGATTGCGCTGAAATTTGGCATGCAGATAGTTATTTTGACGTAGGTATCCGCTAAGAAATGATTTTTCAAAATTCACTCTTTAAGGGGTTGAAGCGGGGTTCAAAGTTTGTAGTAATTTTATTCGACATTTCACACAAGTACTTCTGTAAATAAATAAGTACGAGGGCCCGGTGGCGTAATCGGGAGAACGGTCGGCTTTGATGCCGTAGTACCGAGTTCAAACCGCCGTGCACCAATGGATTTTTCTATCTAAAAATGTATGTGCGCTTCTCACAGTGGCCCTCCGGTGAAGGAAAACATCGATAACAAACCAGCAACCCCCGCATGGTGGTAGGACACTATCTAGTGTCCGCCTGGCCAGCTAACAACCTCAAGTTAGATAATCTGTCACCAAACATCTAATGTGTTTCGGCAGCTATCCTTGAGAGCCAGTTCCCATTCTAGGCCTAGCGTGCTTACCATCTTCGACCGCATAATCACTTATCAACAGGTGAGATAGTGGTCAAACGCTAGCCTATAAAGTATAAAAAAAAGGAAATACGATTTTCAGGCTTTTTTTACCCAACTACAGCGAAGCAAAAAGGAGGGTTATGTTTTTGACCGGTATGTGGGTATGTATGTATGTAAGTATGTATGTATGTTTGTATGTATGTTCATCTGTTCCCTCATAACTTCTAAACTACTTATCATAATTAACATAACCTTGATTTCAGTAATGCTTTTAATAATGTTGACTTTGACATTCTCCTAGGACTTCTACGCTCTTCTAACATATCTCCAACCGTAATTGAATGGTATCAGTTATCTGTTTGGGCGCCGACAGAGAATTCGCCTTGAAGACTCATACTCTTTATGGTGTTACACATCTGCTGGCGTACCACAAGGCGGCGTTCTCTCTCCTCTTTTATTTGCTGTTTTCATCAACTCTATCTCCCCTTAATCTATCTTCTTCCTACCACCTATATGCAGACGATCTTCAGATCTATTCCCAGTCTTCCCTTAACCTACTGCACCATAGCATTGCAACCACCAACGCTGACTTAAAACTAATTCAAAAATGGAGCAAAGCTTATGGTCTAGCAGTAAATCCTAGCAAAACACAAGTGATCATTTTAGGCAGTTCTCGAATGGTTGCTAAAATAGATTGGAGTAGTCTTCCACCTATTATGTTTGATGGAGTTGTCGTTCCGTACAGCAAACAAGTTAAAAATTTAGGTTTGATAATGGACGAAAGCTTGACTTGGGGGCCGCAAATTGCAGCTGTCAGTCGTAAAATGTTTGCTTCAGCCAGCTCATTGAAACGGCTTAGAAATTTTCTTCCTACCGCCACCAAAGCTACGCTTGCACAATCTCTATTGCTCCCTATCTTAGATTATGCAGATGTCAGCTATCTCGACCTTACTGAGGAGCAGTTCAATAAACTTGAGCGTCTCCAAAATTTTGCTATTAGGTTCATATTTGGCTTACGCAAATATGACCACGTTTCCAACTTCCGCCATAAGCTCAAGTGGCTCCCTATTCGTCTCCACCGCAATACTCACATCCTTTCCCTTCTCTATACTATTCTCTTTAATCCCTCATCCCCGCGTTACCTTAAGGAACGCTTCAATTTCTTGTGCTCCAATCATTCCCTGGCGTTGAGGTCATCTGAAACTTTAGAGTTAGATATGCCAGCTCACTCGACAATCTTCTATGATTCTTCTTTCATTATACAGGCAATCCGTCTTTGGAATGACTTACCTGTTACAATTCGACACGCTCCCTCAATTTATACTTTTAAAGAAAAACTAAAAAAAATCTACTTAACACAAACCGGTATTGATGAGTATTAAACTATCTCATGTATTTCTTAAAACTGTTATATATTTGTATGTGTATGTATGTTTATATATTATGCATATTTATTTATATTTGTTTTATTTGTATGTATGTAGATATATGTTATGAAATCAATATTTATGTTTATGACTTTGAAATAGATGTTTATTCATTTTATGATCTCAAAATTGTTAAATGTGCACCTTAGCCCTTTACATATTCGTACTGTCCACTCCGTCCTGAGTTTGTCTGGAAGAGATCGCTTTGAGCGATAAGACCGCCCATTGTACTATTGTATAATGTATTTTAAGATGTTTATTATTTAATTTTGGTGTACAATAAAGAGTTATCATTCATTCATTCATTCATTCATTCATAATTTGACAAATGAGGTGTCGTTGAACGAGTTTTATTTGTTTGCTAGTTATAGGCTATGTGGCGTCACAATAAATTGAATGTGGCGCCCTGTAGAGGGCACAAAGTCCAGAACTAAAAAAATAATTTCACCCCACCCCATCGTGTGTGGTATCGTTGAATAGGGATTTTAAAATGAAGATAGGGTTTAGTACATCATATTTATGTCGGGCGTAGCGTTGGTGAGATATATCCCGCCGAAGTCAAGAAAACAAATTTTTACCCCACGGCGTCGCAAAGAAGCAGTTGGGAGGGTTATGTGTTTGTTGATCGCTGTGTATGTATGTAAGTATATTGACATGTATACATGTATACAATTATGCAAAAAACCCAAAATGCTTTAAATAAAAATAAGTTCAAAAACTAAAACCCGACTACTGAAAAATCACACTCTAAAATTATGAAACAAGAAAATATTCTCACCTGAGATCGCTATGTACAAACTATTCAATATGTATCGTGTATTATAATAAACAACTTACTTTTAATAAATAATTAATTGTATGTCATAAATATTCTTAGTGGTGCTCAGAGGATAGCTGTGGTCGTATGTCCGTCCGTCGTGGCTGTGTAGCAGTAACAAAACAATACACTCTGCAAAGTAGTATACGACCACGGGTATCCACTGAGCACCACTAAGAATATTTATGAAATACAATAAAATATTTATTAAAAGTAAGTTGTTTATATAATTAATACACGATACATATTGAATAGTTTGTATATAGCGATCTCAGGTGAGAATATTTTCTTGTTCAAAATGCCACCCTAAGAGGGTGAAGTGGGTACCTAACAAAGTCTAAAAATCAATATTGTTTCGGATTGCGCTGAAAATTAGAATGCAGATAGTTGTTATGACGTAGGTATCCGCTTTGAAAGAATTTTATAAAAATTACCCCCAGATATAATTTATTATTTTAAATTATATATATAAACTTCTAGATTTACTTAAGTACTTCCGTAAATAAAGGTACGGACACACCGCAGCGTCCTGCGTGCGCGATCTAGGCGGCGATCAGATAGCGCAGTAGTATTTGTACCGACTGGTTCACACCTAACGCGATCAGAAAACAATGGAAAAGTACTGAGATCCTGCCCGCAGATCGCAGGACGCCGCGGTGTGGCCGTACCTTAAATAAGTAAATACGTGTTGCAGGATTTTTGCAAGTGGTTGGTAAAAAAGTCTGAAAATCAATATGGTCTATATATACCGATTTAGCTTTTACTTCTTTGATTGCCGTTTATGATAGAAGGGTTTTTACAAATTAAAAAGTTTTAAGTAAATAAAAGAAGTCTTTAGCGCGGGCGAAGCCGCGGGGCACTTCTAGTATAGTAATATAAAAGTTAGGAATAAAAAACATATTCGTAGGAAAATATTAATGGATATCTGAAGATTCCCTTTATAAAATATCCATTTGATATGAGTTTGTTTCAAAATCTAAATCACATTTTATATTGAAAATTTTCATTAAAAAATACCTTTTAGTGATTAAACATATTTTTTTATCTTTATCCAAATGTATTTGTAGGTGGCGTAACATGTATATGTATATATTATCTGATATTTCCGTGTTGCATATAAGATTATTTCATCACATATCATCATCGTAATCAGCCGGTATCAGCCGTGCTAGTCATGCAAATCATGCTACTGAGCCCGATCTTCGGCTCTTTGTTTCAAGTCACTGCCCACCACTTTGTGAATGTCGTCACTCACGAGAGGGATTCCATCTATAGCAATCGGTTCCGGAACAACGTGCTCGTTGTACATGACTTTGGTTTTACGCAAATTCATCCGGAGACCGATGCGACGAGAAGAATCAGCTGGGCCATTCAACATCCTTTGTAAGTCCTGTAGCGTTTCTGCCATAATGACTGTCATCTGTGAATCCTAAGTGAGAGATGTTCTCATAGTCCACAAATGGCACAGGGGCAAAACCCGGCCTGTTGCGGAGGTTGGAACTCGTCGAATGTTCGCGTAAGACAGTTCGTGATGACCCTTGAAAACAGTTTGTAGACATGACTCAGAAGCGAAATCGGGTGGTAGTTTTTCAAGAGGGTTTTGAGTCATTTTTTGAAAAACAAAACCACCAAGCTCTTATTCCATGCCTGTGGAGTTCTACCAGTGAAGAGAACAGAATTGAAGAGCCGTTGCAGCTGGCTTACAGCTGGGGCTCCTTCAGCGTTTAGAAGCTCCGTTGTGATTCCGTCGTCACCTGGGGCCTTTCCATTTTTGAGCTGTTAAGGGCTGTTAAAGGGCCATCACGATCTCATCTTGGCTGATTTCGGGCAAGTCTTCTGTGAAGTGGTGGGTTAAGGTTGCTCTACAATCCTCAGTATCGGGTACGGGCCTTGAAGCATGAGATGCGTAAAGCTTGCCATAAAAGTCTTCAACTTCCGACAGAATTATTTATCCATGCTATAAATTAAACGTCTACTAGAAGTTGTTCAGACAACAATTATCTAAACGACACGTTTCAAGTATTTTGTCAACTCAACGGCAACAAATCTATGAACGAACCGATCACCTATAGCCGTAAGTAAGTATACGTATATTGGTTAGCTCTTGGCTGGACCAAAGTGGACTAACGTAACAACTAGTTATATGTAGGCTGTAGTAGGTGTAGGATACTCCATCCATGCAGGTTGCGGCGAGCCCCCTCAAGCCGAGCATACACGAGTGGCCCAATAATTGGGTTCTCGCAAACTGATATCGATGTCGGCGGCTTGAAATTGGATTCAAGATACTCGGAAACCCTTTTACCTTCCGCTCCATGCTGTGGATTTTAAAATTATTTTTCCAATACTTACAGGCTTCGTTCTTACGTTTCTGTACTGTATTTATTATCTTCTCTCCATTACCGAATCGTCAAGGCCACGTTGATGGAACATATTCCAAAAGTAGTAATATGTAAGTATAGTTAGTTAAGCAGACGAGGATCAGTTTCATACGCGTGTAATGAAACTTGATAGTGTTATAAACAATTTCATATATTATTTCTAGGTAAAAATGTGTATGAAAACTCACATACACTACATGCATAAAGTCTTTCATTATAGTACTACTTTTAATGAAAAATCAGAACTTTACGATACGAGTGTTGAAGAAAGACTTTATATTTCATTGTACTAAGACTTTGTCATTCAATACATCTTCATGAGTAAAGGTACGGACACACCGCAGCGTCCTTCGTGTGCGATCTAGGCGGCGATCAGATAGCGCAGTAGTATTTGTATCGACTGGTTCACAACAAACGCGATCAGAAAACAATTGGAAAGTACTTAGATCACGCCCTCAGATCGCAGGACGCCGCGGTGTGGCCGTACCTTTACTCTGTTATATCATTTTATGGGTGATGAATTCACAAGTAATCTATATTGACAAGAGTTTTATGAATTTATAAACCCGTTTCTGTGCCTGCGAGTTATTATAAATGATATATCTAAT
The DNA here is from genome assembly GCA_954871355.1 of Cabera pusaria. Classification (NCBI taxonomy): domain Eukaryota; kingdom Metazoa; phylum Arthropoda; class Insecta; order Lepidoptera; family Geometridae; genus Cabera; species Cabera pusaria. Next base: position 23,264,880 of record OX940887.1, read on the forward strand.
TACTATCATAATAAAAATGATATATTAAATATTGTTAGTTATTGAAAAGAATTTTATAAATATAACTAGCTGTTACCCGCGGCTTCGCCCGCTTTATTTGTGTCTTTATGACCATTGAGGTCTAGATCGATGATCTCTTAGGCCAAATCACCATAGGTGCCCTCAAAGTCGAACTCAATATCCTCTATTGTTAAAGTCATTAATCATTTTGGTTAGGTTAGTATACGAAATTGTGCTGTTTAAATGTTTGACTCAATACAACAGTTCCTAAAACATTTCTTACAAAGAAAATAAGGTGAATAGCTGCTAGTGAACATTTTTTATGGCGTTTTATAACCCTGACAGTTTAATGACCTAATCATCAAGTCAATATAGATAACTTTTAGGTCGAACTCGATATCGTCTATTGTTGAAGTCATTAATCATTACTTGGTACTTGGTAACCCTAACGAAGGTTTACCAGCGAGCGCGAAAATTTTTACGTCATTATATGACCCTGGCAGTTTTTATGACCTTCTAAGTCAACACCGATGACCCTAAGGTTAAACTTGATATCCACTTATTTTAAGGTCAAAATTCATAATGATTATTGAAGGTTGTACTGTTTCAATTAATAAACTCTTTTTGATGCATGTGGCTATTAAAATACAAAAAATGCTGAAATATTACCTACAAAGTAGATAAAACAAAGGTTTGCGCGAGCGCAGCGAGAGCTATGAATGCACGAGCGAAGCGAGCGCGAAAATTTTTACGACCTTTCATGACCCTGACAGTTTTTATGACCTACCAAGTCGACACCCATGACCCTAAGGTTAAACTTGATATCCACTTATTTAAGGGTAAAAATCATTATGAATATTGAAGTCTGTACTGTTCCAATTTATGTCATGTTTTGATGAATGTGGCTATTAAAATACAAAAGTTGCTGAAATGTATCCAACAAAGTACATATAACAAATGCTTGCTAGCGCTATCACTGCGCGAGCGAAGCGAACGCGGAAATTTTTTACGACCTTTTATGAGCCTGACAGTGTTTATGACCTTTTAAGTTAACACTGATGAGACAAAGGTTTAACTTGATACCCACTTATTTTAAGGTAAAAAATCATTATGATTATTGAAGGTTGTAACTGTTCCAATTATAAAATCGTTTTGATGCATGTGGCTATTAAAATACAAAAAATGCTGAAATATTACCTACAAAGTATATAAAACAAAGGTTTGCGCGACCGCAGCGAGCGCGAAAATTTTTACGTAATTTTATGACCCTGACAGTTTTTATGTCCTACTAAGTCTAGACCGATGAATCTAAGGTTTAACTTGATATCCACTTATTTTAAGGTAAAAATTCATTATGATTATTGAAGGTTGTAACTGTTCCAATTATAAACTCGTTTTGATGCATGTGGCTATTAAAATACAAAAAAATGCTGAAATATTACCTACAAAGTAGATAAAACAAAGGCTTGCGCGAGCGCAGCGAGCGCTGACAATGCGCGAGCGAAGCGAGCGCAAAAATTTTTACGACCTTTTATGACCCTGACAGTTTGTATAACCTACTAAGTTAACACCGATGACCCTAGGGTTAAACTTGATATCCACTTATTTTAAGGTAAAAATCATTATTATTGAAGTCTGTACTGTTCCAATTCATGTCATGTTTTGATGAATTGGCTATTAAAATACAATAATTGCTGAAATGCTTCCTACAAAGTAGATATAACTAATGCTTGCACCACCGGAGCGAGCGCTATTACTGCGCGAGCGTAGTAAGCGCTATCACTGAAAACCAAACTGAAATCACGAAAAATGTTTACGACCTTTTATGACCCTGACAATTTTTATGACCTACTAAGTCAACACTGATGACACAGAGGTTAAACTTCATATCCACTTATTTTAAGGTTAATATTCAATATGATTATTGAAGGTTGTACTGTTTTAATTTATGGACTCGTTCTGATGCATGTGGTTATTAAAATACAAAAGTTGCTGAAATGTTTCCTACAAAGTAGATATAACAAATGCTGCGAGACCGGAGCGAGCGCTATCACTGCGCGAGCGAAGCAAACACTATTATTGCGCGAGCGAAGCGAGCGCGAAAAATTTTGCGACCTTTTATGACCCTGACAGTTTTTATGACCTACTAAGTTAACACTGATGACACAAAGGTTAAACTTGATATCAAATTATTTAAGGTTAAAAATCATTATGATTATTGAAGATTGTACTGTTTTAATTTATGGACTCGTTCTGATGCATGTGGCTATTAAAATACAAAAGTTGCTGAAGTATTACCTACAAAGTAAACCAAACAAATTATTGCGCGAGCGCAGCGAGCGCTATCACTGCGCGAGCGAAGTGAGCGCAAAAATTTTTACGTTTTATGACGCTGACAGTTTTTATAACCTACTTAGTCAACATCGATGACCCTAAGGTTTAATGTGGCTGTTAAAACACGAATGCTTATGAAATACTTCCCACAAAGCAGATAAAACACGTTGGGCGAGCAAAGCCATCGCGTAAATTTTGATGACTTTTAATGACTCTGACAGTTTTATGGCCTAATTAAGGCACTTATTAAAATTAGTCATAATCTATGAACCTAAGGTCAAACTTTTATGATTATACAAACTCTATGTAAAGTTAACAAAAAATATAGGCACCCACACTTAACTGCCGAAAAAAAGTATTCTTTGCCCTTTTATGCCCTATTCATTGTGTTTGTACAAAATTTCATCTGAATCGGTCAAGCCGTTTGGCTAAAAAGAGGCCACACATTTACAAAATTCCATAATAAAACTATAGACAACCGAAATTTCCACCCAAAAAAAAAGTATTCGTTGCCTTTCTATGTCTTTATGACTGTCTGTGTACAACATTTCAGCTTAAATGGTTAACCCGTTCGACCGAGAGTAGGCCACACATTTACGAACTTCAATTTAAAAATTCTGGACACCTGGACTCGACTGCCAGAAAAAAAGTATCCTATGTGATTCTATGCAATATGAACTGTAATATACATAAAATTTCAGCTGAATCGGTCAAGCTGTTTAGCTGATAAGAGGACACACATTCACAAAATTCAATAAAAAAAATCTAAACACTCAGACTCGATGGACAAAAAACAGTATTCTAAATTCTTTTCTGCCTTATGAACTGTCTTTATACAACATTTCAAGCAAATCGGTCAAGCCGTTTATTCGAAAAGAGATCTTATATTTACAAAATTCAATTAAAAATATTTGGACCCCCTGACACGATAGCCAAAAAAAAATTATCCTATATCCTATTCTGCCATATGTTCTATCTTTGTACAAAATTTTAGTCAAATCGGTCAAGCCGTTTGACCGTGAAGAAGTCCCAAACAAACAAACAAACAAACAAACAAATAAACAAACTGACTTTCGCATTTATAATATTGGTGTTGATTTTTTAAAACAATTGACCCAAAAATTTATTTGGCAAATTTTATTTAAAAACATTGAGATAAACAGCTAAAACTTACATTGATTAATTACTTTAGTCGTTTTAAATTCTTAATAAGAAAATTACCTGCCACTTTAAAAGCTTAAGCGGGAGACCGCTTTAGTAAAATTGGAAATTGACTTATAGCAAACTGTCAAACAAAATTTGAAAGCTTTCTAAAATTCCAATTTTATCTAGAAACTCTTGGAGAGGAGAGAAATCAATGAGAAAGTTTTTATATTACATAATGTATAACTTGCTTAGATAATTAAATATAACATATCTATAGTACCTAATCCTGACTGACTGAATCTAACTCCAGTGAAAAAGAACATCAAAAATGTCCGAAACGTACCCGAATAATTTCGATATCTTGACCCTAAAACGGCTTCACACTCACGTGAAGCCGTTTTAAATATGTATATGTATTATTCTGACGATAATTTTGATCACCCACTTCCCCCTCTTCCACTCCCCCTTTTTAGAAACTTTTTAGCATCATCCTATCTAGGATAAAGTGCTTGCCCCTTAAAATTGATTAAATTCCGTCAATCAATTACGCTACAGCAAATTTTCCCCTTCCACCCCTTCTTTTTGATTTTTTTTCGCAACATCTTATGTAGAATGAAGTCTTTAATGTGCCTCTCTAATTTGATTGAAATCCGTCGATAAATAACGCTACAGCAAACTTCCACCCATTTCCCCTACCAGTCCTTTATTTGATTTTTTTTCGCAACATCTTGTGTAGAATAAAGTTCTTAGTGTGCCTCTGCAATTTGTCTGAAATTTGTCGATAAATAAGGCTACAGCAAACTTCTCCCTTTATCCCCTGAATAATAGACTAAATTTTATTCACCGTGCTACTAATGTAAAATAATATGGTAGCATTTTCGTAGATCTTCCTTACCATCACTCGTAGCTAGATCGTAGAACGTCGTAGCATGAACGCCAGTGTAGGTACAATAATAAATATTCTCTTTTTATCCGATAAAAAAAAGGGGTGTTATAAGTTTGACGTGTGTATCTGTTTGTGGCATCATAGTGCCCAAAAGATTAAACTAATTATGTTTAAGTTTTTTTTTTATAAACGGGAGTGTTCTTAGCTATGATTCATGAAAATCATTCTGTTTAGCCGTTTTAAGACTATGAGCTTTTTTCTAGTTAATGACACTATGAGTTCAACTAAATTGTATCATTAGATCATATTGAATGGAATATTGTTAATAACAATATTTCCTAATTAACATCATATAGTAATACTATACTATACTAATATACTAATACACTATACTAACTACTATTACTAACTATACTAATACACTTCAAGAATATTCAAATCAAATTAATTATATCTGATTTAATCAATTTATTTCATGAATAAATATTATGATTATGATTATGAACTTTATTAAGTCTGATCAATTTAAACTCCGGTATCGTCTTACTTCCATGATGTTGAAATAATATGGTAGCATTGGTATGATGTTGGGGCTTCTCCTGAAATCTGTATAATACTCAACTCCGCCCAAACCTACAGCAGAGATGTCGTGTTTGGGCTCATAGGAATAATGTAGAAATACATCATACAGTAACGAAGAAGTACCATACATCCAATTTTATTCAGTGAGTTTCATAGGCCGAGCTAGTCCGTTCATTTTACTTTGGTTGAAGATTTTATTTATCGCATGGCTTGCCAAAGTAGTTTTTAAATAATGAATTACTGCAGTTGATTTATAATTCTTCCCAATTAAAGTTACACATGGGATCTAAGGGGCACAAATATGCCTCGGTACTCCCAGCCAACCTCACCTGCCCGTGGTGCATCCTGGTGACCAACAGACGGGGCTCTGGCGACCGACAAATGGCGGTATAACCATTTCATATCTATGGCGTAGCTAAATACTACAGGCCGGTGACGGGCAGCAGCGTTACTGGTGCGAGAAGCTACGTCCTGCGATCGCTAACACGCCTGCCCAGCGTGGCGATTAGGGCATATCCCTCCCAAGGGAAGCAAAGCAGTATGGAAGGAAACCTAAAGCCGCGGCCCCCAGTTACCGGCCGCCCTGCTATTCCTGACCACGGCTGCGGTCACGGTAACGGCAGGGCAGGGGGTGCTAAGAATCTCCGGGCTACGGTAGGCCGCCAAAACAAACTGACCCTCGCAACATATAATGGACGCTCGATTCGGCTGGATGATCATCTGGCGCAGCTGGAGGAGGAGCTGGGACACATAAGATGGCACATTCTGGGGTTATGTGAAATCCGAAGACAGGGAGAGGACACCGTAACCTTAGAATCGGGCCATTTTATGTACTACAGAGAAGGAGATCAGCCATCCCAAGGCGGCGTCGGGTTTCTGGTCAACAAGGTTCTCAGTGACAACGTTGTAGAAATCTCAAGTGTGTCGACCAGGGTAGCGTACCTTATAATTAAGTTAACCGAGAGGTACAGCCTCAAGGTTATCCAGGTCTACGCACCGACCTCGGCACACTTGGATGATGAGGTGGAGAGCATGTATGAAGATATCTCCAGAGCTTTACACACCACCTCTAAGGCTCACTACAACGTTGTCATGAGAGACTTTAACGCCAAAGTGGAAGTACAAACTTGCTCCAAATCGTCTATAGGACCACACGGGTTTGGGAGTAGGAATCACAGGGGGCAAATGCTAGTCAATTTCTAATGTCTGTGACTAAAAACGAGATTGACTTCATAATTACGGACAAACGGCGCATATTCAGAGATGTCTCAGTATTAAACCTAGTGATCACTAGGTTTAATACTGAGACATCTCATCCAAGCCGGAGATTCTGTCGGAAGTTGAAGACTTCTACGGCAAGCTCTACGCGTCGCATGCTTCAAGGCCCGAACCCGATACTGAGGATACTAGAGCCACCTTAACCCGCCACTTCACAGAAGATCTGCCAAATTAGCCGAGACGAAATCGTGATGGCCCTTAAACAACTCAAAATTGAAAAAGCCCCAGGAGAAGACGGAATCACAACAGAGCTTTTAAAAGTCGGAGGAGCTCCAGCAATTCAACAGCTTCAGCAGCTCTTTAATTCTGTTCTTTTCACTGGGAGAACTCCACAGGCATGGAACATGGAGCATGGTGGTTCTGTTTTTAAAAAAAGGAGACAAAACCCTATTGAAAAACTACCGCCAGATTTCGCTTCTAAGCCATGTGAAAACAGCTTTCAAGAGTCGACGAGTTTCAACCTCGGGAAATGGACCGGGTTTCGAAGCGGTTACGGCACCATAGACCACATCCACACGGTGCGGCAGATTGTACAGAAGACCGAAGGGCACAATCGGCCCCTGTGCTTAGCATTTGTGGACTATGAGAAGGCCTTTGACTCAATCGAAACCTGGTCTGTTCTCGAGTCTTTGCAGCGTTGCCAAGTCGACTGGCGATATATCGAAGTGATGAGATGTCTATATAATGCCGCAACGATGACTGTACAAGTACAGAACCAGCGAACTGAACATGTCCACCTGCGTCGAGTGATACAGGGGGACGTCATATCCCCGAAACTGTTCACTAACGCCTTGGAGGATATGTTTAAGACGCTGAACTGGAAAGATTGTGGCATTAACATCAACGGCAAGTTCATCTCTCACTTACGATTCGCAGATGACGTCGTCATTATGGCAGAGACGCTGCAGGACCTACAAAGGATGTTGAATGGCCTAGCTGATTCTTCTCGTCGCATCGGTCTCCGGATGAATTTGGATAAAACCAAAGTCATGTACAACAAGCACGTTGTTCCGGAACCGATTGCCGTAGATGGAATCCCACTCGAAGTTGTCACTAATTTACCTAAGGCAGACGCTCCAACTAGGCAAACACAACTTCGAGAAGGAAATCCAGAGGAGGATTCAGCTGGGCTGGGCAGCACTCGGAAAACACCGTCGAGTCTTCACGTCGCCTATACCGCAGTGTCTAACGACAAAAGTCTTTAACCAGTGCGTCCTACCTGTAATTATATACGGAGCCGAGACGTGGACAATCACAACTCGACTGGTCTACCACTTAAAGTCGCTCAGCGAGCTATGAAGAGAGCTTTGCTCGGTATTTATCTGCGGGATAGAATCCGGAACGAAGTAATTCGCCAGAGAACTAAAGTTATCGACATTCAACGCATTAGCAAGCTGAAGTGGCAGTGGGCTGGTCATATCTGCCGCAGGACTGATAACCGTTGGGGTTGACTTGTCCTAGAGTGGAGACCGCAAATTGGCAAACGTAGCGTAGGACATCCTGTGACCAGGTGGAGCGACGACATACGAAAAGCGGTGGGCAGTGACTGGAAGAGAAGAGCCGAAGATCGGGCTCAGTGGCGCATCTTGGGAGAGGCCTACGTCCAGCAGTGGACTGACACGGGCTTATGATGATGAAAGTTACACAAATCATTGTGGTTCTGTTTCTACTATGCAAAACTCGGAGAACTAAACTTATTCATTAACTCACTATATTACTAAAAGAGTATTCATTAAATCTCCATTAAAATATTAAAATTCAGACAGAATTTATTCCAAACTAGTGAGTAGCAATATTATGAGCGATTGTTTTTAACTGACTTTCGAAATTGAAATTCTAATAAAACGCGAACTCAGAGAGAAATTAAAAACAAAAAAGGAACGGACAGATTTAATTAGAGACGGGCTTCCAGTTTTTCCGTTGGAAATATCATTATGAAGGCTCCTCAGTTCACGGTGCTCGGGCATTGGAAACCTTTGTGTTTATTGAGAAACTTTTCGCAATAAAAAGTAATAAAATCAAGCTTGTTGCTTGATTTTAGTTAAATTTTTTCAATTCATAATAATTCCTTAAGCGAATTCAAACAATTTGTCCACGGGACGTACCAAAGCGATATTGTCCGTTCTCTAACACATTAAATGTATTTATTACATAATCATCGATCGTGTATACATTTTATAGACAAACTAAATTCTATTCATTATGACGATTTCATAATTATTGTCCTTCATATTATGGTAAGTAGAACAGATTAGCATACTTGGGTATGCTATCTCAGTTTAATAATAATTTAATAATCTCAGTTTAGCTGGCTTCAATTCAGACCCCTTTATATACAAAACCGAGAAAAGGTTGGGCAAACCTTTTCTCAAGTTCGATTATTCGCGCGTCAACAATACCCTCTCCTTTTGTCAATCTCCGATGTGAAATATGAAGGTAACCAGCCAAATACGAAATGAGAAATACCCAGATTGTAACCGTTTTGTAAATGAGACGATCTAATAAATATATCAATACTGATGTTACTGCTTTTACATTTCTTTTAGTGTCTAATTCGATGACAGATATCATCTCATCATATCATCGATACCATTCACGATCCAATTTCAATATTTTTTAAGCAATTTGAAAAGGTAAGTCTGCTTTACCTTTCAAAGGCATTAAAAATATGCAAAGATAGACTTTTATCCAACAAGGTTATTCCTTTGAAAGAAAAGATTAGAATCGTGCTAACGGACCCTTGTCAAGTTCTCTCCGACCTTGCGGAGTATCTAACGGTGGTCCTTCTACTGTAAATGCTCAGATATAATTCAAGTAGTCTTGTTCACTGGAAACATTGGCGTTTGAACGTTACCTGAATCATAAAATAGATACTCAGAATTTACTGAGGCGATTTAGTTATTCCGTTTCGGGAACTGACAGCTTGTACGTTTCCCTTGAGACTATTAATAAAATCCTGAAATGCAAAACTTGTTTAAACAAAGTTCATCCTAAACTAAGATAAAATAGAAACAAGACTTATATACTAAACTAGAAGTGTCCCGCGGCTTTGCCGCGTTAAAAACTCCTTTTATTTACTTAAAACTTTTCTTGTGTAAAAACGATTCTACCATTAAAGACATTTAATAAGAATCAGCCAAATCGGTTCACCCGTTTTCATGTTATGGCATGACTAAGGCCAATCGGGATTCATATTTACAAAACCCGAAAAACCCAAATTTTCAGACTTTGTTAACTACTCCATTTCGAAAAATCCTACAACACGTACTTATTTATTTATTTACCGAAGTACTTATGTGTAGAGTTTCGAATAAAACAGACTATCTCATCTTGTTTCGCCATACAAACTTTGAATACCCGTTCCGTATCCGGGAGGAATTTTTAGAAAACCCTTTCTGAGCGAATGAACTATGAATGAATGAATCACGGATGAATTCAGTTTATTCGTGATCATGGCGCTTGCAACAGAGCCGAAATATCGGAAACTCATCATCACTACATAGTATAAAACAAAATCGCTGTTGCTGTCTGTCCATCCCTATGTATGCTTATATATATATATATATATATATACATATAGAATAATATATAAAATCTTTAAAACTACGCAACAGATTTTGAAGCGGTTTTTTTTAATATATAGAGTGATTCAAGAGGAAGGTTTATATGTATAAAACATGCATAATATTATAAAGAAACACTGATAAATTTAGAGGTTTCTAATGTGATGTCGTAAATAAACACATTGTTTTGCGTTTAGAATTACTAATAATATAATATATAAATACACAAAACTGACTTCACCTTCTATAAACCGTGCGCAAGCTAGCAAAAACCTGAGAACTACTAGGAAACCAAATACGAAAATACAGGTTAAGCGGACTCGGTAAGTGAGTAAACGAGAAGGGGCAATTTTAGTACATCTTTATAAGGCTGCTCATTAAAAGTTTCGCAGAGGTAAGCAGCTCTTTTACTCAAATATTCGGTTTAATGTTTACTGTCTCGAAAACATTGAAAGTTTCACCTCCACTCAAAGCCGCGATTACAACTTTTAAGATTGATGAATCTCGGGCTCCTGATGTATTTTTGTCCCAACTTTTTCTTCTACAAAGAGGAAGAGTTTTTAAATTAAGTGACGACTGTAACTTAATTTTGGGTTAGCGACATTTTATCTCGGACTGAGCTTCATTATCTCGATGACCTTTTATTTGGGTATTTCGTGTAATAAATGGAATCCGTTGTAATCTGAGAGTGGGAATAAATTTGCGATAACAATAATTACCTGCCGAGATAACTCCGGCAGCGTAATTCGTGTAATAGCATGCAAATGTAATATTCTAACATTGTACAACCCGCACTAGCATACTCGTACATTATGCGAGTGTCCAATTTGGCTCACATTCTAGTTAAGTATACTCCTATACTAATCCTCACTAATATTCATCTTAATACTAAATAGTAGGATACGTACTTGTATGTAAATATTTGTGTGTCTGCTCATAAGCCAAATTTAAACGTATGAAATTTATGAAAACGCACATACTAATTGATGCAGTGTAACCAAGGGTGTAATTTTATTAAGCATCTTGAAATTTTATGTCATAACCAGCAGAGACATATCAAATCTTACAATTCTGATTTACTAAATGGCTAATAGTGTAGTAGATAAGTATTATATGATGGCCCCATGGGTATCTTCTTCTTATATATAAAAATGAATCCCAAATTCCCTTGGTCACGGCATCACGCGGGAACGGCTAGACCGATTTCGCTAATTCTTTTTTGTTGTGTTTTTTATCGTCAGGAGATGGTTCTTATGAAAAAAAAATTAAAGAAGTAAAAGTTGTTTTTAATGCAGGCGAAGCCGCGGGGCACAGCTAGGTATATTATACATGCTAGTAGGTATGTTGAACTGTATAAGTGAGTAATTGCGCCCCGAGGCTTCAACCGCATGATTAAATGTCACATAAGACAGGATAGGACAAAATAATAGGTGGTCTGTTCCACTATAATGGCTATAGGTACCTGCACAATATAACCAAATCAGTCAAGCCTTTTAATCATAAATAGGGAACACGCGAACAAAAAGTCATTCACATTATTTATCATTTTACGTTAATAACGGTGATTGATCGATGATGGTGACATAATCAATCCAAAAACTAAGGACTCCTTACTGTCATTATGATGGAACGATAGGCCCGTGCCAACTGTTACACTGCGACATGCATGTATAGCACCGCAGACCAGAGCTTAATAGATGTCGAATTAAATGGGAACTAATGTGTTTGTGGTTGGACTAATTAGTTATGAAATGAATTTATCCTACACCGACTGTGTTTGTTGGCGTTAGATATGTTTGTTCAAATATAGAAGTTTTTCTTTTGTTTTGCGTACAGGCATAAGGCGTTACACACACTGCCCCGTGCCACGCTGCGGGGTGCGTGGTGGCAGAGCCACGCGTCCCCGTGCGTGAGTGCAGATCTGCGTCCGCATGCAGATTTTTTGTATTGATTTCTTGTAAACACGCGCGTGGGTGCATGTTTCTCCGCATGTAGGCGCGTAATCTACAACACTGCGCGTGAATGCGTGTGCAGTGCGTTGAACTACGCGTATTTTCTATACAAACACAGATACTTGCAAACAATGTAAATCACGCTCTCCCGCGCTACACTGCGTGATGCGGTGCAGTATGAAAATCGCCTAAAGGCAAGCATTTAAGTTTTTACTACCACCTGATAAGAAATGGCGATTTAGTCGAACTTGTAGCATCGTCAGACTCAAGTCGTACGAGCTACTCAGAAACAAGTCACAATGTATACTTTGTAAAATATGTATGCTATTAGGTGTCAATCAATCACAATCACAATCACACGGCTATTATTGGCCATTGGGCCAAATCTAATGAAAGTATATGATCCGATTGGTTTTCTCACGCCTATTATCATAACGGTCGTGTACTATTTCAAAAGACATGGAAATTAGTAACCTCTTGGGACGAGGCTTTACCCGATAAATTCTCTGTTGAGTGGGTTATATGGTTTAAAAATCTAGAAAAAATGACAAATGTTTCAATTCCACGTTGTTACATTGATTCTTTGGAAAAAAGTTGAGTCTATCCAAGCTCATTTCTTCGCGGACACTAGTGAGCGTTCTTATGCATGCGTAGGATATTGGCGCTTTTCGTTTCTAAGTGGAAATATTAAACTGGCTTTAATCGGTAGTAAAGCCAGAGTTGCTCCTTTGAAACCAACCACAATTCCAAGATTAGAGTTACAGGCAGCTCTTATTGCAGCACGTTTCGCCAGTTATGTAATTGAAGCGCATAAACGTAAGCCAGATAAAATTTATTTCTGGTCAGACTCTCAAACGGTTCTGAAATGGATACACACGGACCCGAGCTTGTTAAAATCTTTTGTTGCTCACAGAGTCTGTGAAATTTGTGAAATCACTAATATTTCTGATTGGAATTATGTGCCGTCATCTCTTAATATCGCAGATGACGCAACACGATTCAAAGATGAATTTACTCCTTCTGCGCGGTGGTTTACTGGGCCACCATTTCTTCTTTTATCTTCAAAAGAGTGGCCCTCTAAACCAAAAACTGATGTTTTACCAGCTCTTGAACTGAAAATGACTCAGGACCTGGTAGGACTAATAGTCACACAATCATATGATTTACCTTCACCGGTAGTTGCTGAACACCAGCGTTTTAGCACTTGGTTACGTTTTGTTCGTGCTACTGCACGTATCCACCAAGCAGCATCTGTTTTTCGGAATTCCTCTCAAAATTCTAAATTGTCATTACTAGATCGCGATAATGGCTTGTTACCTTTAGACGTTTTTTTTTATTTCATCAGCGGAACGTCACATTTTTTTGCGCGTTCAACTTGATTCATTTATGAATGAGTACATTGCAATTGACACAACACGCCCCGTTTGTAAAGAGAGTAGGTTAAAGAATATTTCGCTTATCGTATGTGAGGATAGGATCCTTAGATTATCAGGCCGCACAAATGCATCACCAGTGATTGATTCCAACCCGATAGTACTTGATGGAAAACATAGAATAGTTCGCTTACTAATCCATTCTTATCACGTGAAATTCAACCATGGAAATAATGAACTTGTTGTAAATGAAATGCGTCAACGTTTTTACGTTCTCGGATTGCGCCCCGCTGTAAGAAGTGTTTCAAGTCAATGTCAACTATGTCGGAATTCTAAAGCGAAACCAACTATACCACCGATTGGTGATTTGCCCGATGTCAGAATGGCTGACCATACTCGTCCTTTTACTTTTGTTGGTGTGGATTATTTTGGGCCATTACATGTCTCAGCTGGTCGTCGCAAAATGAAAAACTGGATAGCCTTGTACACATGTTTAACCGTTCGAGCTGTACACATAGAAATTGTAGAATCGTTGTCATCGGATTCTGCGCTAATGGCTCTTCGTCGTTTCATAGCCCGCCGAGGAAGTCCTACACGCATCTATTCAGACAATGGAACCGCATTTGTTGGCGCCTCCAAGATCCTAGCTGACCTCTACGATTTTTCTGTGAACAGAGGCATACAATGGAAATTTATTTCACCATCTTCGCCTTTTATGGGTGGCTGTTGGGAACGTTTGGTGAGAAGTGTGAAGACTTCGTTAAAGGTCACATTAAAGGATCGAACTCCAAGACTGGAGGTTTTACACACATTGTTACTAGAAGTAGAGGCGATAATTAATTCACGACCTCTAACACACGTGGGAGTTGACGCAGACAGTGAAAAAGCTCTTACCCCTTTTAACTTCCTTATAGGAACTACAAGTAACGATCTGCAACTGCGCGAGTTTTCAGATGTGGACCTAAGCAGACGAGTGGATTGGCGAAAAGCGCAACGTCTAGCGGATCATCTTTGGCAGCGATGGGTCAAAGAGTATCTACCCCTGTTGATCCCGAGACAAACCGTATCGCCGCATCAACCAGTGGATATTGGAGATTTGGTGTTGATTGCAGATGGAAATCTTCCGCGCAACCATTGGCCTCTAGGTAGAGTTATTAAGAAATATCCAGGTAGGATAGATAATGTTACTCGAGTTGTTGATGTAGCCACAAAAGGGGGTGTGTTGCGTCGGCCTGTCAGAAAACTGGTTCGCCTTAATGTTTAAATGGTGCTCCACACCGCTCGGGGCCATGTTGGCGACCAGTTGATCAATATAGCCTTTTTGATGGATGTTCTATTTTTAATTTATATTTCTATGTTTCGTTAGCTTTGTTTTTTATATGTCAAAATTCTAGTTCAGTCTGCAATATACTTTTAAGGGAAAAACAGTGGTTTTTATATTTTTTCTCATGATAAAAGCTCATCTAGCAGGCTCAAGATCATTTTAAGGAAAGTTCTCAACACAAACATTTTTTAAATGTAATACGAGTTTTTGATTGCATTTTGCGTAACTCCCATGCCCAGAGTAGCCCCCCGATGAATGAAATCATCGTGAGAAAATCCCTTAGTAATATTTCTTAATAGATAGTTCTAGTGTGTGCTACCATCCATAACCAAATCATCACTTTCCAACAGGCAAGATAGTGGTAAAACGCTAGCTTATATACTTAAACTTAACCAGTCCAAGTTAAATGAAAAAAACGTTTAACCAGAGTAAAATATATATTATATTACCTACCACCTACCATCACACCTCGCAACTAATTACAGTAATAGCTTACCCATTCGCCACGGCGGTGTTTAGCAAACGAGCGCCGTCATAGCTCACTTGACAAGATTAATAGACAAGCACTTACACTTAGCACTACTCGGCTCTTATCTAGGAGCTTCAGGGAATGAGAAATAGGGCTTTCAGAAAACAAGGCATACTTAGGCAGTGAAATGTCGAAGGGAGTGTCACAGTTTCTGTGCCACAGCTGTCTTAATTGGTAGTGATCCTATTTTGGAGTTTCGTAAGAATATTACCTGGTATTTCAGCAATTCGGTAATAATTTGGTAATTCGGTACATTGTTTCGTCAACACATAGATAGATATTTTATATGATGTTAAATAAGAAATCAAGCAACACACTTGCCTGAGTGATTCTAAATGCTGATAGTATTAAAAAATATATGGTTAATATGCAATGATGTAGTAGGATGATTGACTAAAATGGATGGAGGAGCATATTATATAGTACCCGCCTGACTTGCTACCAAAATGTAGCTTAAGGAGAAAATCCCGTCACCGCGCCGTAACCGTAAGGTCGTCGCCCACTAACACGACCCTGCTCCAACACCGCTCCCGCACAACACCGCCCTAATTGGAGGAGGGATTGGTGGGTGGGACAGCTAGTAGGCCACCAGCTGTCCACGCGCTTACAGCTGTAACTCTACAATAAACTGGCCAAGTGCAAGTCGGACTCGCACTCGTAGGGTTCCGTAACACAGTTAAGTATTCCATAACTATTATTTTTCGCAACTACAAAATTAACTTTGTTTTTATAGTGTTTGTATGAAAAACAAAGTTATCTTTGCGGTCGCCATATCTCAAAAACTGCTGGCTGTATCTCGTTCAAACTAATTTTCGTTGTAAGTTTTTATTGAGATCTACATCATATATTTTTTATAGATTTTTCACTCCCATACTTTAAAAGTTAGAGGGGGGGGGGGGGACACACATTTTACCACTTTAGACGCGCCTATCTTTCAAATGATAGACTTTGAGAAAAAATGATTTTAGAAACCTCAATGTCATTTTTGAAGACCTATCCATAGACATCCCACACGTATAGGTTTGAAGAAATTATTTTTTTTTGTTTCAGTTCCATGTATGGGATGCCCCCCCTAAAACTTTTATTTTATTTACTTTTGTATAAAAATCGGAAAGCGGTTTACAGAATACATCTACCTACCAAGTTTCAATTCTGTAGTCCTAGTTTCGGAATAAAATGGCTGTGACATACGGACGGACAGACAGACAGACAGACAGACAGACATGACGAATCTATAAGGGTTCCGTTTTTTGCCATTCGGCTACGGAACCCTAAAAAGTAACGTGGTTCAAGCGAAACATTCTGCACGAGGTCGCTGCACGGGCCGGTCGTTTTAGGCGCGCAGTAAGCGAGACGAGTAGTACGATGGCGGTAATACCAATTTCAGACAAGGCGATTTTTGTTGTTCCACTTCCTAGGAATGTACGATACGACTTACAAAAAATACCCAATCGATATGTTTTACCAATTAAATCGCGCTTGATTAGCTAATCGAATAGATTCATTCGAAACATTATTATCGCTGTATAATGCCAGCCTAAATGTTCTTCCAAAACAAATAATTGAGTATAAAAACGAGTACTTATAACCGGTACTTACTTAGTATCGATTCTAAAGTATCGATACTAAAAGTACTTGGAATCGATAGACAAGTACATCCCTAGGAAGTTGAACGACTAGAATCGCCTGGTGTGAGCCCGATATAAGCTCGGCTACAGCGAGCTGTCTGCTAATTTGTGTTGTCAATGTTAAGTCTGTCTACAGACGACGTCCTAAGGCTCACATTTTAATGAACATCCGTTCCGACAGCACACAGCCCTTGAAAGTCAGAGTATTCTTGGTCTAGCATGTTCACCATCTTCGACTATATAATCATCGCTTACCACCAGGTGAGATAGTGGTCAAACCATAGTCTATACGATATTTTATAAATAAGAACCATAGGGTTTATAAAAAAAGTTCTTGTCTATCGGTAGAAATTTAAGTCAATACATAATGTTTTAATAGATCGACAACAATTGACAAAGATAAAAAAAATATTGAAATAGTTTTAAATATTATGTTTCTTTGAAGTGTCTCACACTTTATATTTTTTGTAAATTGTTAAACACAATCCAAAATTTCATCGTACCGACGGGACTCGAACCCGCACCCCCCGGATTACACGTCCAGGTGCTCTGCCAATTAATAAAATAAATAGTAAATATAATAAATAATATAATAGAAATAGTTTTAAGAATATCTGTTATTTAAAGATTACTAACAGACAATTAACATTTTGACAAATTAATTATTTTGTAGTGGTAGGACTTCTGCTAGTCCGCCTGGGGCGATACCACCACTTTGCCAATCAATTTTTTAGCCATGAAATAGGAACCTGAAACTACCATAAAAAAGGCGGACGGAGCCATGCCTTACTCCCAAGTGAACGCAAGTTCAGTAATATTAAATGCTTGAGTAATACGCTTCCGCGCTCAGTTTGCTGCCAAGCGGCAGCAGGGCATGTGAAACTCAACATCTTTATCTCTCAAGGTAACAGGCGCAGTGCAGTGACATGCAAAATTCTGGAAGTCTAGAATTTTGCACGCCGCTGTATCTGTAATAGGTAGACGTCATCGCTTACCATCAAGCGAGCGTCGTGCATGTCCTGTTTCCTATTACCATAAAAAAAGACTAGGCAGAACGATGATCTTTACTAGGCAGAAAGTGCTGGATGAAAATAGTCGAAAATCGTACTCAGTGGCGTGCAATTGGAGTTATGCCTATGGAGCCTATGTTCAGCAGCGAACTAATATAGGATAATGATTGGTACGTGAATTAGCTATAATGCTTTTACAAGTTTCCATTAAATAAAATATTTACGAGTATCAGGTATAGCTATCAGTAGATGATTTTAGAAAGACAATTAATTGAAATTAAATTAACATAGAATACGAACATGTAATATACACTGTGTTTACTCATTATTTAATGTATTCATTGCAATTAAATTGAAAAATAAAAATAAATATATTACTAATTCTAATATTTTTATTCAATAAATGTATTAATTATATTTACTAGAACACAACTTGTTATTTTTGTTCATTTCATTTCATTTCACAACACTGTCGTTAATCATATAAATCATGACGACAGTGTTTTCACAAAAATGAAATTAAAAGTGTTTAATTATATACACATAATAAGAAGTCTTACAAATTCGTCTGTAGTTGCAGTCCCGATGTTACTTTAATATTGCATTGTCTCCGAACTTACATAAGTTTGTCTGATTTCACCTCAATCGTATTCCAGCAAGTGGCTGAAGATGGTTTGCAAATTTTAACGGACAGCTTATACACAAACATTGCATATTAAATATAAGTTTGTAATAATTACATCTTCTATCTTTTAAACAATAATATATGTCCAAACATAACTATCTCATTGAAATATTTAACTCTGAATAAGTGTTTTCAAATTGATTTTCTAAACAGCACGTTGTGTTAGATGTGAATTAATCTTCACCCTGCCTTTTAGTCGTCTACTTCGTTGAGGGCCACAAAACACGAGTGTGAAGTTTGTTGTGATATTCGAATATAATATGCACCACAAAATGTTGACTACGAAAAACATCATCACCATCATCAGGTGAGATAGTGGTCAAGCGATACCCATTTTCGCATTAAAAAAAAAACATTTCAAGATGAACATTAATGTATGTGCTCTCCGATTTTTTTACTGATTATTCATAATGTTTTTAAGGTTTTTTTCCTAAAAAATCCGTATATATGGACACAGTACTAGAAATACTCTACATAATGTAATTCAGGTACGCACTCCATTTACAGACGCCCTGCCGTGCACGTGCCACAGAATACCCGTGCTTTGGCCCGTGCCAATAGCACCATGTCCGGTGTTTCATATTCGTGCTTTCTCGCTCACTATCACCAATATCATTGAATCATTGAATGTCGGTATCTGGCCAGACAATCAGTCCCTGTTACTTAAACACATCTAAGAAAAAATTATTAAATAGACAATTTGTTGGACGGAGTATAACTTTGGTTATTACAAACAAGCACACAATCCCGCAGCATCGAAGTATTGAGTGCCTTGGTTAGACACCACTAATGCTACCATATTTAGTAGCCTTTACTAGTTTCGTATTTAGCCGTTGCGAGCAATTTAGCCAAGCACTTAGCCCGTGCTACTCCGTCACGGCGCGTTAACGCTGGCTGATGTTCCCTCTAGCGTGAACGTGAATATCATCATACCTACGAGTACGTCACGTTAGGATGGAGGCCGTAGCTAGAAGCTCTTGGGAGGGCGAAGGCTGACCCAGTTAAGCTAATTAGCTTATTAGCTTGCCAGTGGTGGGAAATTAGTCTGGAAATTATGAATTTATTTAGGTGTGAATTAATAAATTTTACTATTATTTTACTGAACATTGCGTTCAGCTTTGTAATTGTAATTGTTTATTTGCAACTTAGCACATTAAAAACAGAGTTTCAAAGGCTTATATTCTAAAACAAAGCTTATGAGCTCTGAATCTCACACTAGAGAAAACTCTGTGTTGTAAGATTCAGTCTCTTCCTGTCGTGATTCTTTGAGATGTGGAACAAAAAAAATAAAGAAAAAGACTAAACAGTATCTTATACCGCAGACTAATATACTAGTCCAATTAAAAACAAAAGATTACAGTAAAATATTAACAGTTTAACAATCCCATGGGTGTCTATATGTGTTATATGTGTAAGTATGTGTGTGTGTGTATGTGTGTGGGTGCGTGTGTGTGTATGTGTATGTGTGTATGTGTATGTGTGTGTGTATGTTTGTGTGTGTATGTCTATGTGTGAATATACGTGAATGTATCTGTGTGCATGTTTTTTTTTTTTTTTTAAATAGCAGAGAGAATATTAAAAAAATTAAGATCTTTGAGATAGGGGCCTGTTCCCAGCACTAGACGACACGATGTAAATCTTTAGCAGACATCTGTTTATCAGAATATAAAATATAAATAAATAAAGGTCAATAGGGGGCACAGTAAACTCATGAAGACTGAATTGCAGATACCTGCTAAAGATCTCATAGGTCTCTGCCGTTCCATACTTAGGGACAGGCCCCACAGCGTTATCTATCTACTCGTAATACCATCTCTGTCTCCTCATAGCCCAAAGCCATGAGCCAGGTGGTTATTTTGCTCTTACAGACGTATCGTGTTGAGTTTAAAAGTTTTAATGTTCTATCAAGAGATCTGTATAAGAATACTCCTTTGTAGGAAAATGCGCGCTGGGCAAATTGGGTATTTGTTTTGGGGAGCATCCAAATATTACGTCTTGTGGATCGTCTTGAGTCGTTATTGCAAACAGTACTGAGGGCGGTTTTGTGAAATCGTAGTGTGGTTGCTAGGATGTATAATTGACGAACACGAAGATATTTAGTTTCCTCATACAGACTGTTAGTAGGATAACGGTAAGGTTTTCTATATGCAACTTTCAGTAGGGCTCGTTGAGCTCTTTCAATTTTTAGAAGTTGTGTTTTAGATGCAGTACCCCAACAAACTATACAATAATAGAGAATCGATTGACATATGGCTAAATAGATAATGCGTTTAGTTGCAGGGTCTGCGGATCTGCTAAGTTTTTTGAAGATGTAAGTCATTTTACGTAGTCGTGCACATAAGTAAGAAATATTGGTTTCCCAGTTAAGATGCTTATCAATGACAATGCCTAGGTATTTTATATTTTCTACAGACTCTAATTCAGAGCAATTGCATAAAGAGTTTAGTACTGTGTGACAAGAGTGGAGTTTCAGATTGATAGTTGGTGGTTTCGAGCGCTGAGAAATATGGAAGGGTATGTATTTTGTTTTGGTTGTATTTAATGTGAGGAGATTAACTCGTAACCAGTGCTCGACTGCCGCCAGTCCTTCCTGGGCCACATCAACAA
This sequence comes from Cabera pusaria, assembly GCA_954871355.1. Lineage (NCBI taxonomy): Eukaryota > Metazoa > Arthropoda > Insecta > Lepidoptera > Geometridae > Cabera > Cabera pusaria. The sequence continues at coordinate 23,285,777 of OX940887.1, forward strand.
CCTCCTGCCAGCTCTGCCCGTGGAAAATGATCGCTGTATCGTCAGCAAAAGTGAAGATATTAGCCTGATTTAGTCTAAGCTGGCAGAGGTCATTAATGTAGACCAGAAATAGGGTTGGTCCCAACACAGATCCTTAGGGGACGCCAAAAGTAACTGAAGCATAGCTACTACACTCCTGAGCTATTCGAACTCGTTGATGCCTATTACATAGGTAAGACTGGAACCAATCTAGAGTAACACCACGAATACCAAGTAGCTCGAGCTTGCAAAGTAGTATCGGCCAAGACACTGTGTCAAATGCCTTGGCTAGATCTAGAAAGACACCTATGCATTTACGCCCTGAGTCTAGTTGTTCAGATACATGATCCACAAGAGAGACCACAGCATCTTCTGTAGACTTACCTGCTCTAAAGCCAAACTGGTTTTGGGATAGTAATTTATGTTTTTCCAAGAAATCAAGTAGGCGTTTATTTATTACTTTCTCTAGTATTTTAGAGAGTGAGGGTAGTAGAGATAGGGGTCGATAATTGGAGATTAAAAGTTTGTCACCAGATTTGTAAATTGGGCAAACATCCGCAACTTTTAGGCAACTAGGTATTATGCCCGTAGAAATACTAAGATTGCATAGATGTGATATGGGGAAAGATAAAATATGTTTTGCGCGTTTGAGAATATTATTGCTAATGCCATCAAACCCAGAGGAAGATGAGGTCTTCAAATTTGAAATTATTTTATTAATTTCTGAAGTATCTGTAGGGGTGAAAAATAAAGACTCTGTGGGGGTATTTAGTATTCTGGTATGACAAGCTAAATCAGCCTCAGTTCTATTCAGCATTTGCAGTGTTTTTTTTGCTAAATCATTACCAATACTGCAAAAAAGTTGTTAATAGAATCAAGTGCTTTAATTTTATCAGTTTCATATTTTAATAAATCACATGAATCAGATCTAATAGTTTTAAAGTTACATATATCTTTTACTGTGTTCCAAAGTTTTTTAATGTTATTTTTGTGTGAATTTATTTGATTAGTTTCATAATTAGTTTTAGTTGTTTCTAGAAGTGTATGGCAATGGTTACGGTACTGTTTATATTTTTTCTGTAGGGAGATATTAATTGGTGACTTTTTAGATTGTAAGTGGAGCGAGTCTCTTTTACGGATTTTATCAATTAATTTTTTCGTCATCCAGGGTCTGAGTATGACTTCAGAACTTCGTAACTTAATTTGATGTGTACTTGTTCTGATTGCAGAGCTTATAAGATTAATTAATAAGTTGGTAGCACTAGTAACGTCAGTTTCCTCATTGAATAAACTCCAATCATTTTTTTCAAGATTTGCCAATAGTTCAGGATAGTTAATTTTCTTAGTTAATGTGGGATGCGAGGGAACCTTTAAAACATAATTATCCAACCCAACAATCACAGTATCATGATCAGTGACGTCATAATCACACACCACGACGCGGCATCCCTTTGTCGTATTAATCATCGCATGATCTAAACAATTTGGGCCTCTCGTTGGTAGTGTGTTTCCTGGAACGTACCCGTAATGTGAGGTCAGATCGAGGTATCCACTAGATTTGGCGTCTGTGGCGGTGAGTTTAATATCTATGTTAATGTCGCCTAAAATAATCGATGACTCACTCGTATTAGTCGCTTCCATCACGGATTCTAGGGAACACAAGAACTTTGATACATCTCTAATTGAGGGTGATCGATAGATAGCAATTATCGATATTTTCGATCCAACAGTAATAACTAGGCAGTTGGCGTCCTGGAATAATGGTTCCTGTATGTCGACTTTGATATTAGGTTTATATAATACAATAAGACCGTCATTTTTATTCAAAAATGTTTTCGAGTGATGGCAGATATAATTCGATAGAATTAAAGGGTTAAATGTATCATCGGTCCAACATTCCGTCAGCACGATAATGTCTGGGAGAAAGTCTAGGCGTTTTAATAAAACCGTAAACTGGTCAAAGTTTTTACGAACACTACGTATGTTTTGTGTAATTATTATCAATTGATTTGTACAGTCACCAAGAGTATGTAAGCAGTCTTCCGCTCTGTTAACTCGAATGTTATCAATAAGCAAGGTGTTGTCAATGTTATCAATTAGGTCCGAACTATCCATTAACGGTAAAATGTGATACCAAAATGTATTCTTGGTTGTAAAATATCCTATAAGTTAGTGATAACAAACAGTTCTCTAAAACACGTGTTTTATAACTAGGTATTGGTAGATGCATATAAAAAGTGTTCTCACGGTGAAGCCACACAAAAGTCCAGTTATTTTTTACGATTAGAATAACCCATTCTGTAACCGTAATAGTTGCATAATATTGAATGTCAGTCCTAAGGAAGCGTCGCCCGTGCGCAATGGTGTGATTTATCGGTTCATCTCGTAGTATTAGACAAAAACCTTGAAAAATGTTTGTAAATAGAAGTTGTTGTGGTGCACTTTTAATAGTAACTATACTGTATATGTTGTAGTTATTAGAGGATGTATGTATATAATGTAAGCGTGAAATGTAATATTGTGTGTGATAGTTGTATATAAGGTAATAGTAGTGAAATAGTGAGTGTAATTGTGATGTGTTTATGTTTTGTGTTAATATATAATGCTAATTAATGTTAATGTAAAGTAATGCTTTATCAGATTGTGTTCAGATCGAAATTAATAAGGCATGATATTTTATAATGTTGTCACTGTGCTGTAAATGAGTTCCTAATGATTACCTAAATAGGTTTTGCCTAAATGATTTTGACAATAAATCAAACAGCTATACATTTACATATGTTGTTACCTCCTAAGACGTCTAGTCAGACGTCGATAACTGCCGTAATTTGGCCCCTGACTGACTACATCCATGGCCTACCTCCATCATACGTTTGAATATGAAGCCCATTTGTTAGCTCAACTTTTTGCGCCAACAGACAAATAAGAGAGAGAAAAATTGAATTCATTTTTATCCAGCTTTACATTCCCTTTTCCGGCTAAAGTTCTAATCCATTTATCTAATATATTCTGTTGGAAAAGCACACGGGCAGACTCTTTTTAAAATATAACATTTCATAAGTAGTTTTTTTTTTATTTTCACATACAAATTATATATTGTTATAATATTTTTTTATGTTAGAACGGTTACGGTATTTAGGTATTAGGAACACAGACCTAAAATTTTAGCCTATTTGGACTTTTATACTCTTTTACTGAATATCTTTGTTTACTTGTTAGCAAGTTTGTTTCAGTATTTACTTTCAGAAAAGTCATTTCTTGTTTTGAATAATATTTTGCCCTGCCTGTCTCCCTAAATCTGTTGATCATAGAAGAAGGAACGACGCGAGTAAATTAGATCCCCTTGCGCGTAGCAGGGGGACGGAACGAACTTTTGTGTCTTGGCAGGAAAATTAGGGCTTCTAAATAGTAAGAAAGAAAATAAATAACTCTTTGATTAGGTATTTACTTGCGTCTTACTAGGCTACTAAGATTTGGCAACACTACATTGATCAGGGGAATAATTTATTTAAGTCTGACTTTCGACGATTGTATTGCAAGCTGAATGGCTGATTTCATTTGTTTTTTTTTACAAGTTTTTATTTAACTTGCAATGTATGTATGTATCTATGTATGTCCTTATGTATGTTCGGGTGGAATCTTGGAAGCTAAATTAGACCCACTTTCTGATGTCCGATTGGACTAAAATTTGGTATACTTATGTAACATCGGTGACAATACAATGATATGGTACCATGGAGCTGGTCTGATGATGGAGACGGAAGGTGGCCACGGCATCTCTGTGATAAAACAACATAACCCCACCGAATTTAGGCTCGATTGATTTGTCTTGAAAAGAACTTTACACCTAGATTATATCCAGGATCTGATGATGAAGCTGGAAGGTGGCCACGGCATCTCTGTGATAAATCAACATAACCCTACCGAGTTTGGGCTCGCTTGCTTTGTCTTGAAGAGAACTTTGAACCTAGATGATATCCAGGGTCTGATGATGAAGCTGGATGGTGGCCACGGCATCTCTGGGATAAATCAACGTAACTCTACTGAGTTTGGGCTCGATTGATTAGTCTTGCAGAGAACTTTACACCTAGATGATATCCAGGGCCTGATGATGAAGCTGGAAGGAAGCCACGGAATCTCTGTGATAAAACAACAAAACCCTACCGAGTTTGGGCTCGATTGATTCGTCTTGAAGAGAACTTTACACCTAGATGATATTTAGCGATTGGTGATGGAGCTGGCAGGTGGCCACGGCATCTCTGTGATAAAGTAACGTAATCCTAGTAACGTATTCTAATCAAATTTGGGCTTAAATGATTCGTCTTGAGGAGCACTTTACATTTAAACGATATCCAGGATCTGATGATGAAGCTGTAAGGTGGCCATGGCATTTCTGTTATAAAGCTACATACCCCACCGAGTCGATTGATTTTCCTTGAAGAGCATTTTACTCATAATCACATCAAATATCCGTGGAATATTTTAAAACATCACGCCTTCTATTAAATACTTAGGTAGTAGGTAGGTAGTCGGTATCTATACCTACCTACTAAAAAGTTAAAAATAAATTATAAGTAAAAAATATTTTTTAAAACAAGCTTTTATCTAGGACAATGAACTAAAATGTTAAAAATAAATTCTAGTAAGTATTTGGCGTGTAGGTACCTATATTTTTAAGAGCTTGAGGCACTGAAGTATAGTCATTACCTAGCCTGAAAAAAGGGTATTGCTTTTAAAAATATAGGTAAGTACTTATACGCCAAATACTTACTAGAATTTATTTTTAACATTTTAGTTCATTGTCCCAGATAAAAGCTTGTTTTTAAAAATATTTTTTACTTATAATTTATTAAATTTAAAGTAATAAATTATGCTTTTTTATATTTGGACTAATTGTTGATATGATTTATTATTATTATTCATTTGTTATAGGACGCGCGTAAAGATTTCTAATCTATACTGAATAAATGCTTTGTGTTTTTTAGATTAATGAATAATATCAACTCTTTGAGTAATCGACACAGGTTTCGATAAGACTTGATTCAAAACCTACTTCTATTTTAAGTTTAGGTTTTACGTAAATGTAAAACTAAGTTATATTATAAATCATCTTCAATGGGAGGTAGTAAGATTGTTCCGAGTAGGTAAGAGTACTTCGAGAGAGCTCGAGTCTGTCCGTTTCTTTCTCTCACAAGAACGTAATTCACCATGACAAATAGAAGGTACTGTCGGATTAACAAATGTGTGACGTAATTGACTCAATCCATAAGCTCTTAGCCAACACTATGTATGCAGTACGTAAACAAATTATTTTTATTTCCGCTCTCCTTAACCTCCTAACCTTAATATAGGTATTAAAAATTATATACAAACCTAACAATAAAAGGTCTAAAGTCGTTTGAAAATATTTCATGATACTTTTGTAAAATATTTTCCAGGTATTTTTATATAAATAAATCAAAATCTGGGTCGGTGTAAATAAGTTCTGAGGTTTATTATTAGCTTATGTTTGATTTAAATATTCTTTTTATTCCGTAGAAATAATTGAAGTCTGAAGATAGATTTGCATTACTTAGCACATCAAAATTTGTACACTACGCAGCATGTTTGACAAGATCATCTTTCATACATCAAGACTATGATGTGTTAACTTTTATGTTTCTTTGACATTGTATATAACAATATATAAATTATTTTTCAAAAAAAAAAAAAACCGACTTCATAACCACAAACAGGCACTCAAAAGCAAAAATAAATTACTTAATATAATAATTATAAGCGCTACCAACTTATCTATTTGAAATCGGTGCCAGCCAAGTCTATTGGATAGTAGATAGATTTCAACGAAAGGTTCCAATCTTTGGGTTCAGAACCCTAAAAAATTGACTTCAAATGCCGCGCTAGCTTTTATAACACGGACTAGTTGTATTCCAAAATGAATATTAAAAAGTATTATTTGCGATTATTAACATTAATCGCCGCCATATGACCGCTATCTTCGCCAAATGTCATGTCATGTCAAAAATATTAGGTATGCTCAAAAACGTTGCACCCTAACAAGACTTTGCCCGGTAGAACATTCCTGTTAAGACAAATTAATTCTCCCCACCTTTGTTTCTATCTCACTCACAGTTACCGTAAAAATATCTGTCAAAAACCAAAATCATCGAGAAGAAACATGTAAAAACATTATTCAAGGTCATATTTTTAGTCTTCAATAATATATGCAATAGCAACCTCTATTGTGTATAAACGTCGCGCTAATCAAAGTAGCCAGTAGACGAAGTTACTATTATATAATCTGTTCCAATAGTTACTAGTAACTAGTAACTCGTCGAGATAAGTCAATGCGTCGTAATACAAATGCTGATATATTAAAATCGGCTCGGCCGATTTCGTTCAAATTTAAATGGGACCACCTTTGAAGGGTTCCCTTTAAAACAAAAAATAATTTTCCAAATCGGTTCAGGTGTCTTCGAGTAATCGGTGAACCTACATAAAAAAAAAAAGATTCCGACGAATTGAGAACCTCCTCCTTTTTTGTGAAGTAGGTTAAAAAGAAACACCAAATTTAACTGTAACATGAAGGTTAACACATTTCGTAACGAATTCTGTCAATGCACAGGTGCAATGATTCATAGCATAAGGCTCCTCGACAACGATTTTGTAGGACGAAATTCATCTACGATAAAATTAATGTAGACCAATAATTTAATTTGTAAGTAATTGGTACTTAAACCGTCCTATACAAACGTTCAGTACTGTTTGGCAGTACGTAGATAGTCGCTCCTGTTTACACGGTGGAGGCGTCGGCTGTTTGCCCTCGGTCACAAATATTGACACAAACACCGACTTACGCGGCGGATCGACTGCGCAAAACCTACTTCTTGCTTCTTGTTAGCTTGACTCATAAAGTGCTTCGAGCCAGTATGTCGGCAGTTTTTCTGATAGGTTTAGGTTTTATGGTGATGTTTCCGAGTAAACTGTAGTACGACGGTATGAAGGCCTTTTCCAGAATAAGAAAACTGTATGTTGTTTTTTTATGATGACCACAGAATTTTGTTTGAGGTCTTTGAATAAGTTTTTTTTTTAAATATTGTATCAAGTTAACAGAACAAGCAAGAGGCTCGCTTGGTAAGCGATAACCTCTGCCTGTAATAATTTGCGTTAGCAAATTCTGAACTCGCACACGAAGGGTTTTGTTATCTTGTACCATTCCGCAAAATAATAATACTAATAATGTTTGCGTATTATCTATACCTTTGTACTAGCGGATCCGGCTGATGTCTTTCTGAAAATCGCAGCGCCATCTACTAGGTCTAATTGTGAATTAAAACTATTCATACACACACAAAAATTTATCGTAATCGGTTTAGCCGTTTAAGTTCGTTTAATTCAGTGACATACACACGTACTGAAGAAATAATCACTACATATTGTAAAACAAAGTCCCCCGCCGCGTCTGTCTTTATTGGTGAAAACCTCACGAAAATCCGTTCAGTGGTTTTTTATCGCGAACCGACAGACAGACGCAGTAGGTATTAATCTAAACCCTACGTCTTGTCTGTCTGTCAACAAAACATCGTCAACATAAATAAAAACAAACACAATTATGTATTGTTATCAAGTATTTCATTATAATACAAAGCAAATAAATGAAATAAAATTAAAATAAATATTAAAACTCTTGACCGCATATTTACGTGTAAACTATTAAAAAGCAAAAAGTTGTTTCAATTTAGGATGTAAATAGGACGTCAAAAAACTTCCAACTCCGAACATGCAGAACGTGAGCGTCAAGTCAATAAAAATCCGGCACTGCACGATCGGAATTCATTCTATTTATACATACAATAAAGGACATTTTGTATTGACGTGATAATATGTAAAAAAAATGGTTTTCCAGAAACTGTAAAATTCTCAGAAAGTCGCTTAACGCTGAATGGATGTTGGAAGAGCGTCGTTATCACCCTCTTTCTCATAATTATCTCTACTTTAGGTACAAGAATAAGTACCGACGCAGGTATTTAAAATTTGAAACTGTGCTCGTAAAGGCGCCTCTCGAGTCTCCATTATCGCTCGCTAATGAGATTAAAATCAAATTACACGGATTACATAATTATATCTTCCAGCATTGTTTCACCTGCGTCGGTGTGCGGATTTTTTGGATACTACAATTAACTGTATGGAAGAAGTTTCAATCTAATACTATAAGAATCTTTGTCCTGACATACTGACTGACAGACAACGCATAGCCTAAACCACTGGTCGTAGAGACTTGAAATTTGGAGAGTCTTTGTATGTAAAGGTGTACTAAGAAAGGATTTTCTAAAATTCACCCCTTAAGAAAATGAAATGGGGGTTCAAAGTTTGTATGGAGAAACAAGATTAGATAGTCTTTTCTATTCGCAACTTCACAAGAGTGCTTCAGTAAATATAAAAGTAAATACATGTTTCAGGCTTTTTCGAAATTCCTCCCCTAAGAGGGTGAAATGGGGTAACAAAGTCTGAAAATCAATATTGTTTCTGATTGCGCTGAAATTTTACATGCAGATAGTTATAACGACGTAAGTTCCCTCTGTGAAATTATGTTTTTTAAATTCAACCCAAAAGGGGATGAAACGGGGGTTCAAAGTTTGTATGGAAAAACAAGATGAGATAGTCTTTTTTATTCGAAACTTCACATAATTGCCTTAAAAAATAAATAAGTAAATACGTGTTTCATGCTTTTTCGAAATTCAATCCCTAAGAGGGTGCAATGGGGTAACAAAGTGTAAAAATCAATATTGTTTTGGATTGCGCTGAAATTTAGCATGCAGATAGTTTTTTTTGACGTAGGTATCCATTAAGAAATAAATTTTCAAAATTCACTCTAAGGGGATGGAGCGGGGGTTCAAAGTTTGGATAGTCTTTTTATTCGAAACTTCACACAAGTGCTTCTGTCAATAAATAAGTAAAATCGAGTTTCAGGCTTTATCAAAATGCCACCCCTAAAATGGTGAAGTGGGGTAACAAAGTCTGCAAATCAATATTGTTTCAGATTGCGCTGAAATTTAGAATGCAGATAGTTATGACGTAGTTATACGCTTAGAAAAGATTTTCTATAAATTCACCCCTCAAAGCGACGGAACGGAGATTCAAAGTTTGTATGGCGAAACAAGTTGAGATAGCCTGTTTAATTCGAAACTTTACATAAGTATTTCTGTAAATAAATTAGTAAATACGTGTTGCAAGAAAGCAAAATGGTATAGGCAACAAAGTCAGTCTGAAATACAATGTTGTTTTTCGGGCTTTATATATATGAATCCCTATTTCCCTTAGTCACGCGATAAAATGAAATCGGGTGAATAGATTTTGCTAATTCTATTTTGATGTATTTTATGATAGAAAGGTTGTTACAAAAGAAAAGTTTTAAGTACATAAAATAAGTTTTTAACGCAGGCGAAGCCGCGGGGCACTACTAATTTCTCTATAAAGACAGTCGGTTGAACGTTTTCAAAACACATAAGTATTTACAAACATGTATAGGTAACTAGGTAAACAGTATACAGCACATATGTAGGTATAATATATTTTGATTATTTTGCGTAACATTGAAAGCGAGACCCAGTACTATGTGTAGTACTATGCCTCTGAGACCTCCGGCTAGATGTTGGGTCTCTGCATGCTTTGTGATCTCACTGGTTGTAAGTGTCCTATTACAAGATTGAAAAACTACAAATTAGTACAGTCGACTAGCAGAAGTCCAGTAATAACTAGTCTACACCTACCTGTCCCAAGTATACAAATGTATTATTTAGCAAAGCATTCGTATTTCAAAAATATAAGATACTTTAACATTGTTCCTGTCAGTAGAAATTCTTACTCAAGTTGCTCAAGTAAAATCTATGCAATTTTGTACCTTGATACTTGACATAGATACAAGTTCTTGAAATATATACATATTTACCTACAGGCCTACACAGTGGCTTAACGGTTGCATGTCAAGGGCAGTTTTGTTTTGTATTAAAACGTATTTATAAGAGTTATAGGCACATCCGGGCTGAGCAAACTGATACAAAAAGAGCAATTCCCAAAGTTTCCTTGAACTCCGGAGGGAAATAAATTCGTCAAAGGATCGAAGTCTGCAAATAAATCAGCCAGGTAGAGGCTCAAAGCTCTCGTGGATCATTGGGTCTCACATTTAAATAATAAAGTGTAAATGGCAAATCCTTGAGCACCGTACTTTTATTAATAAAGATAAAGGAAAGTAAATCATTTTGTCCAGACAATCTGCAAAATACATATATATGTATTGAATTACTGTAATATTTGAACTGAGAAATTTAAATAAATATGAACACTATATTATTAACCTTTGAATTTGTAAAATATTTCAATATAAAGTTTGAAGATTAAGGTGAATTCTGCAACGTTATAATTCATACAAGCGATCTTTTTTTATTTAACGTTACGGCAAGATTTATATTGTGGCCAAATCTTTGAATTGGCTTTACTTTACTAGGCGATAAATAAAAAGTATGAAAGTTGGTCCAAATAAAAGCATTTCATTCTGCCGTGTTTTGGTTATGTATGTTTTAAAAAAATAGCTCATGGGCGCCACGAAGAATATTGTCAGGGGGTGCCTCCTTCCTAAATATCTATCTATTCTCTTAATACTCTTATTGTTTACGGTGGGAAACGCGGATTAAGGTAGTATGTGCATGCTCAGTGTTTACGAAAACATAATAGAGGACAACGCAAGACACTGCTTTTAGTTTTTATTGAAACTAAACAAAAAACAATTTAAATAGATTAAATAAACTATGAAACAGTTTAAAATCGAAGTACAAAAAAATATTCAACAAAAGTCTATAATAATAACAGTTCTAGTCATATTACATAACACCATAAAGCAACTCAAAACCTGCGAGACATAATGATCCACCATGTGTGGAAGACATTAATCATGAAGTAAACTCCTCGTTATGGTAAGCTTTTGTACTTAACGAGTAAGAAGAAACACGTCTTGAGGTAAACTTAAATGATAACGACTCAACTTGGACGATTAAGTGTGAAATACGGTACCGAAAACTATTTACCATTTACCTTCCCGCTCTAACAAAATATTTATTGCACAATGGCTCCAATTTGACGGCAAAATAGATTCATTGAAATCTGAATAGAACCCTGTCACAGTAGTTAATTCCGATAAGCCTTTGTTCGGATGATAAATTGATTTATTATGTTTCATACATTTCGATTGTTTGCTGCGAGAGATTCGAAATCGTTAAAAGCGATTCCTTGTTATGATTAACATTTAATATTTATTGGGAACGACGACGGATATTGAGAAAAAGAATATTTTTAATGGAATTTTGAAGTTGTTTGAGTTTTTGTATCCAAAAATGGTAGATTCGAAAAGTAGCAACAGATGTCCTAACTTCTATGTTTCAGAACCAAGATACATATAATATAATTATGTAATACGAAAAAGTCAGAAATTCACATCCTCATCATCAACACCAATCAAAACCAATATTATAAATGTGAAAGTCAGTTTGTATATTTGTTTGTTTTGGACCTCTTCACAGTCAAACGGCTAGACCGATTTGGCTGAAATTTCAGTCAAACTTTGTGGAATAGCACATAGATCTTTTTGACTCGGGAAAAGCCGCTGGCGCAGCTAGTCAATTGTATAAATGCGAAAATCTATGTGTATTCGTATAAAACCGTTTGTTGGTTACCTCTGCACGGTCAAATAATGGCTCGACCGATTTGGCAAACATTTTGCATACAGATAGCCAATAGGAGGACTTGGATACTTCTTAGCGCGGGCCTTACATTAAACGTGCCTTATTAATACTGTAGCAACTTTTTGTTACTATTATAAAACCTCGTAGCTTTTACTGTTGTCTCAACATTTTCATAATCTCTCTCCATAAAATGGAAGGGCTCTCTTGAGACCGGACCTAAACAAATAAAATCTGAATGAAGACATCATTTGAGACAGCCAATCTTAAATGCCTCTGTTTTTGTTTTATTAAAGAAAGTATTTTTTATCGTTATACATTAGGTATGTTTGTCCTTCTACCCTCAGTTTCATAAAACAAAAGTTTTTTCAACGGGCAAGTGAAAATGTTTGCTTGTCGTATTTTTTCTTACAAAGTTTCTTTGTTTCTTCGTTTTTTAAATTATTTTTCGTTACGTTTTCTCTAACTTACAGCAGATGATAAATATGAATAGCACAATTTTAATAGACACTTTGTGTATACATAGTAAGCTTAAAACGAAGTATTCTCTTCTAAAGCCTGCTTTAAAGGCTTTTTAGAAGTATTCAGATTATAATTGGAGCCTAATTATAAGATTATTTGTTAGCCATGTAACAAGCTTTTATATAACGTACCGTGTTAATATTTATGTATTTTTGTGTAGTTCAAATATTGGAAGCTAAATTTGATCTACTTCCTGACATTCGATTGGACTCTAACTTTGTATACTTGCGTAGATACGCATACGCGTAGGCAACGTAGGTTGCCTACGCGTACTAATTTACCATTTACCATTATACTAATTTTACCATTTTAACTTAATCCTAATTGATTATAGTATGACTGGCGTATTTACAAGCATCTCCCCTAAACTGTGACATCTTATTGCAGCTGCATGCAAGGATACTGCTTACACAAATTAAGTCAAGCTGTATCGTTAACGAGTAGAGTATTCCAGTTATTCCCAAATGAGTCGTGCTTCCGAGGGAGTACCTGGGGCATTGTACAGGTATTCTTTATGCAGGGGCGTCCCTGAAGCCTCCTCAGTAAACTTGTCTCGCTAATGACGGTGAATGACCCGGACAGGCAGGGTTGCCACAAAGGCATGATAATTTTGGGTACGTGTTGATACTTGGTCTAATAATTGGTTATTTTGTGGAGATCCGAGTGTGTGATGTTATGTTTTTTGCAATTTGATATTTGAACGTGATATGAATCGTGTATTTTAGGATGCGTTTTTTTAAGAAAAAACAATCTTAGAGGACGAACCTTGATTTTGTATAGCAAACAATGCAAAAGGTCCATAATTTTGTAACCTTAACCCCTTAATAAAGCAGTATGTATATAGATAATAGTTTTCATACCTATTTAATTACATAAATAATTTTAATCTACCGTCAATCGTATTGAAACTTAAAGAATTGTTTTAACTTAATCAATAATGAAAACATTGTTAAGAAACTTCCAGCATGAGGTTAGGATGTATAGTGCCCGGCTGACCAGCTACCACCCTCAAGTTGAAAAATCTGTCACCAAACATTTATGTGTTTCGGCAGCTGTCGGCAGATGTGTAAACCAACCAAAGTGCCTCAACTATCAACCATCTTCAACCGCTTCATCACTAACAAACAGGTGAGATAATATTCAAACGCTAGGTTATAATAAAAAAAAATTGCTTGTGAGTTGAATACACTCGTAATTTTATTTAAAACCATGCTCTTAAGCAGTTAAATTTAAACTTTCAGGACTTGGAAACTTAGAGCTCACAAAGTTGTAAGCTTGTTGTAAGCATATTGCTACTAAAATAAATTAAAATAAAATTATGTTAGCAGTTTCAGTTGCAAAGTTTTTACGCTTATTTTATATAATAAAAGAGTTTTAACGAGATTGAACGAGATGAGAACGAGAGACAACAATTTTCGGGTTACGCCTAATGTGGTGGCAATCCAAAATACCTACGAGAATTAGAAAAAAATGCTTTTCCTCAAGTAACTACTGTCTTCCTCTTCAAGAGAAGTAGGATACGATCTTATACCGTAACTTCACTTAACATCAGGTGAGACAATTGTCAAGTGCTTGTCTGCCATATTCAAACAAAATGCATGTGAGCGCCCGTCGTGTAATTGTAGAGCTGGGACTAGTAAAATAAAGGGTTAAGACAGCCTTGACACACTTAAGAAAGTTTCTTGTTCTAGTCACATACTACGGAACCAAAAAATAACATCAACCATTATAATTGAACGCTAATAAAATGTCAAACCCAGTCCTGTTTATTTATTGACAAGAATCGTAGAGAGATACTCTCATCTACGACCAGAATATATATCTATCACAGATTATCTTATTGTCAATTTCTTGCACGTCCCAGAAACGTCACAAACCGGACAGTGGCAAAATGAGATGTCACCCGCACGCTGCTGATTTTACGCTCGGCTTTGTAGCGGAATGAATAGAGAGCAGCCAGTATATTAAAACGTCTTTAGTTACTCCGAGAAACTTTCATGGAAAATCATTTTGAATAATCGAAATAATATCTGTTGTACTATACAGGAGCACATGAGTACAAATTCTTTACTCATGTGACAGGAGTGAGCGGGGATGTCAAAATGTGCGTGTGGTCTTATTGTATGTTTACCTTAAACGCGTGTTCTTCCGCGTTTGAATGTGTGAAAAATGTGGATTATTAACCATTATGTGTCAATGAACGTATACAAACGTATAAAAATAGCACAGTATTAGAACAATGTTAAAAAAACGTGTCATTTTATACTCCATTGAAAGCCTTCTAGCATAATTTGGACTGGAGTTAAGACTGTGACTTGTGTTAATTTCACAGATTTTGGAAGAAAAGCAGCCAGCAAAAGAATTCGTTCACTATGTCTACGCCGAAACATACATCAACAAAATGAAATTAATATTTATGTGATATTTTTCAACTTACTTCAAAAAAGGAGGAGATTTTGTTTGTTACCTCAAAACTCCATCAACTAATACCCGAATTTTAAAATTCATTTGGTCCGATTGTAATTTGATTGAGATCTAATGAGGATCTCCTGAGATATGGAGGTAAACACCTCAAATTTGTTATACTTACTGAAAATATCTTGTGCGGTATTTGAAGTCGTTTTTTTTTTTATTTTGCAAATTATTTTAACCAAATACAATTACATATTTATTTATGGACATAATAGTTTACAAACATTTTTCATTGAATCCATAGGCTTCCGAACTAGCCAAGCTGTGTTTAAGGAGCCAGGCTTCTTCCATTATTTTATAAAACTTTATTGAATATATGTATGTTTATTTTATTATCTATACTAATTACTAATTACTAATATTACTAATAAAATTATAAAGAGAGAACATTTATATTTTTGTATGTTTGTAATGAGTAAGCTCAAAAACTACTGAACCTATTTAAAAAATTCTTTCACATAGAATGGACTTTCGGAATGAAAATAGGCTATATATTATCCCGTTTAAATCAAAGGTACATTCGTGGAGACCTAATTTGCAACCTAAGTAAGTCGGCAAATAAACGGTCGAAACAACACGTTTCTGACGAACGCTGCTTAATTGAAAATAGATAGAAGAATATTTTCTATCCAAGAGTTGTACAACTTAATAAGACCTACAAAAAAGTCCGCGACAGCATATGTCTATCTCTTAAGGTTGACTCACAGTAACCATTTTAATCTTAATATTTTTGTTAAAAAATATTACATAACTTCCAAGGCTATTTTCAAGTATATAGTATTAATCCTTATCCAAATAATTACGTTAATTAGCTTGGCCACATATTATAGATTAAAATTGTCGTTTACAGTATATAATTCAAATGAAAACTCTAGAAGATATAACGAATTTCACAAACACGCATCGCAAAATTAATAAAATATTTGCAGTGAAACCACAGATTAGGTCATAGTTACTCGAAAGTATTATTATAAGCTTAGCTATGCTGTAGATCCCCACCGATCACAATCAATTTGAAGTCAATATAGTATAATAATATGATCTATTGTATAAAATAATATTCATCTATATATATAATAATATAATATAATATTTTAAACCACCCCAACTGATCTATGTATAATAGCTTTTTCCAATGACTCTAAACACGACATTTAAAATCTGAGCTGTACGTTGGTGAGGATTTGAGTATTCTGTACAGTTCAGGAGGCTTCCATGATCTTACAATATCGTTGAAGAAGAAGATTTTCGAATTGATCAGACCTTTGAAAGTTTGAAAGTTGATTTCATAGCGCAATTAACTAGAAAAAAGCTCATAATTTTATAACGATTGAACGAATTTTCATGAATCAAAGCTAAGAAAACTCTCGATGAAGACATCTATCAAACAAAAAAAACTTTCAATAATAAAAACAAAATCGGTTCATCCGGTTAGGTGCTAAGATGCTACAGACAGACACACAGATACACAAGTTAAACGTATATTACCCCTACATTTTTCGTCGGGGAACGCCGTAAGGTTACGGCGGCAGATGTACTCCTTGGTGATAAGCTACTTTTTGGTAGATTTAATGATTCCACTACCACTGTAAGAAAACTCATGATTCATGAATGCATATTAAACTTTCATTGGTAGGTATATAGCTAGGATTAGAACCAACGACTGTCGGGTCAGAATCAGGGTAACTATACTTTACGCCAAATGGCCGTCCAATATCAATACGTAAGTATTATAAAACAAAGTTCATCACTGCGTCTGTCTGTCTGTTCGCAACAATCTCAATAGCTACTGAACGGATTATCATGCGGTTTTCACCAATAGCCAGAGTGTTTATGAGGAAGGTTTAGGTGCATAATTTGTTAAGGTTTTGTGTAAATTGGATGAAATATGACGATGGTTGTTAAATATGTTCATATTTTATATTCGATGCAACAAACTGATGCAAATTTTGTAGGCATATATGTTCTACCCGTGCGAAACCGGGGCGGGCTGCTAGTCATTTATATTTATTCCTTCAATTTTATGCAATTAAAGAACACTATATTAAACTATTATATACCTGTGTGTTTCTGTATGTGACTTCGAGCATTTACCACTGGAGATGTTAACGCAAGGCGTATCCCTCTGCTGGCCATATAGCCATTTTTGGCCATGTGAGCGTGCGTAACTACGCTGTATTTTTAATACTGGGTGCGTGTTTCAAGCTAGTGTGCCGGATCGTTAAAGTGAGTGATTTGTGTGTGTGCAATGCGTGTTTACCTCGTCCCCCGTAAGTATCGGCAGAAAAAAATGTTTGCGGATTACAACGTTAACATCTCCGTTGGTAAATGCTCGAAGGTATGTGAGTAAACATGTCCACCTGCGTCGAGGAGTGAGACAGGGGGACGTCATATCCCCGAAACTGTTCACTAACGCCTTGGAGAATATGTTTAAGACGCTGGACTGGAAAGATCGTGGCATTAACATTAACGGCAGGTACATCTCTCACTTACGATTGGCAGATGACATCGTCATTATGGCAGAGACGCTGCAGGACCTACAAAGGATGTTGCATGGCCTAGCTGATTCTTCTCGTCGCATAGACCTCCGGATGAATTTGGATAAAACCAAAGTCATGTACAACGAGCACGTTGTTCCGGAACCGATTGCCGTAGATGGAATCCCACTCGAAGTTGTCACTATGTATGTTTACCTAGGTCAGACGCTCCAACTAGGCAAACATAACTTCGAGAAAGAAATCCAGAGAAGAATTCAGCTGGGCTGGGCAGCATTCGGAAAACTCCGTCGAGTCTTCTCGTCGCCTATACCACAGTGTCTAAAGACAAAAGTCTTTAACCAGTGCGTCCTACCTGTGATGACATACGGAGCCGAGACGTGGACACTCACAGTCCGACTGGTCCACCAGTTTAATGTCGCTCAGCGAGCTATGGAGAGAGCTATGCTCGGTATTTCTCTGCCGGATCGAATCCGGAACAAAGTAATTCGCCAGAGAACTAAAGTTATCGACATAGCTCAACGGATTGGCAAGCTGAAGTGGCAGTGGGCTGGTCATATCTGCCGCAGGACTGATAACGTTTGTGCGTGCGTGCGTGCGTGCGTGCGTGTGTGTGTGTCGGTGTGTGTGTGTGTGATATGCGTATGACTGATTGTGTGTAAATTTGTATTGAGTTTTGTGTAAAGACTGAAAATTATTCTTTAAAAATAAAAACTTGTTATTAGTTCTTCAGTAATAGTAGTAATTAATTCAGGATGATGTACTTTATATTATTATTCTTTAGTTTCTTAATGATTTGTAATTTATCTAAATTACTGTAGAGACGTGGAACAAGTATATCAAGTTTCTTTTTTGCAAATGTAGTACTTGAAGTAGCCACTGGACACTCTTTTCTTCTAGTATTGGTCACCGGTAAGTTTGGCGCAGTTTTTCTATGATATCTACGAAAGCTTTCCTAAATAAATACTTTCCTAAAAGAAAGAACTATAGTTTTTTATTACAAAGCAGTCGTGGGCTGTCTGTAATGCAGTTAAGCATGAACCTTAAGAAGGGCACGTTGTGCAAGCTCTGCAGTGATGATGCCCATTAGACCCATTGAACCTATTTAGATGTTAGTGTCAAAATCTTTATTTTCTTCTATACCTCCCCACAGTTCACCACCGTATAATATAACACTGAATACTTTATGATTTTATGGATCTTTATTTGTACAAGTTAATTACAAATACCCATTTATTTGCTTTCAATTATTTATTATTGTACACCTACAACAATGTTCAAGAGTCAAGAATCCATCAAAAAGCTCATGAAATAAGGTTCTATTCTACCTACTGATTTGTTTCTGTAAAATTAATTATAATGGATAGAAACAAGAAGACTACTCAATGGAGGTCGATGTACAATAAACTTGTGAATACTAAAAATATGACCTTGAATGACGTCAAATCATGTTTTGCTTTTTTTTACCGACGACGCAAAAAGTTTGATGTGTGTATCTGTGTATTAAAGTGTGTGTGTGTGTCTGTCTGTGGCATTGTAGCGCCCAAACAGATGAACGATTTTGATTTAGTATTTTTTTGTTTTATAGGTGTTTTAATCGAGAGTATTCTAAGCTTTGTTTATTATCTAAATTAACTTTGTTTTACATAGTGTTTGTATGAAAAACAAAGTTATCTTTCCGGTCGTCATATCTCAAAAACTGCTGACTGTATCTCGTTCAAACCAATTTTCGTTGTTATTTTTTATTAAGATCTACAGCATATATTTTTTTTAGATTTTTCACTCCCATACTTTAAAAGTTAGAGGGGGGGGTGGCACACATTTTACCACTTTAGACGCGCCTATCTTTCAAATGATTAACTTTGAGAAAAAATGATTTTAGGAACTTCAATGTTACTTTTATAAACCTCAAATTGTTTAAACATATAATTACCTGTACTGTATAATAACTAAGAATGTTTAAAATTAGAAAATAAGGTTTCATTTGGTAAATAAACATTTTATCATTATCAATGTCATTTTTAAAGACCTATCCATAGACACCCCACACATATAGGTGTGAAGAAAAAAAAATTGTTTTGTTTCATTTCCATGTATGGGATGCCCCCCCCTAAGACTTTTATATTTATTATTTTTGAATAAAAATCGGAAAGCGGTTTACAGAATACATCTACCTATCAAGTCTCAATCCTGTAGTCCTAACAGTTTCGGAATAAAATGACTGTGACATACGGACGGACAGACAGACACACAGACATGACGAATCTATATGGGTTCCGTTTTTTGCCATTTGGCTACGGAACCCTAAAAAGGAGGAGGTTTCTCAATTCCGTATATATATACATATATATATATATATATTTATGTTTGTTCGTTGTAAAAACAGAATAAAATGAATAACCGGCCAAGTGCGTGTCTAGCCACGCGCAGTGTAGGGTTCCGTAGTAGCCCGTTATTCAATGCAAGTCTTTACCCGTTAAAAACAAGCAACTAGGTCTAGGACGAGTTCGTCTTTGTCACTTTAAAGGATTTATTCTAAGGATTTTGTATTTGGTACAAAATTATCCAACACCCAAGTTCAACGACTATTACTGCTGAAGTAATAAAATTATCTTAACCGTTATAATTTTCCTTTAAAGTTCATAAAATGCACTATTATCACGAATTTTTCTAGATTTTTCAAACCAGCAGTTTAGCTTTTAGAGGGGGGGGGGGGGCGGCCTACTGGAACAAAAATTTGCACTTTAAAGTTTAATATTTCGTAAATAGAGCATTTGATCGAAAAATGGTACTAGCAACCCTTAAATCTTTTTAAGAGACCTATTCAACGATACCCCACACGATGGGGTAGACGATGAAAAAATAAATCATCCCCACTTCTCATATAGGAGAGCTACCCTAAAAAATAATATATTTCAAAATTTTATTTTAGCACTTTGTCGGCGTAGTTTATATACATAACCCCACAAAATTACAGCTTTTTAGGGTTCCGTAGCCAAATAGCAAAAAACGGAACCCTTATAGATTCGCCATGTCTGTCTGTCTGTCTGTCTGTCCGTCCGTATGTCACAGCCATTTTATTCCGAAACTATTAGGACTACAGAATTGAAACTTGGTAGGTAGATGTATTCTGTGAACCGCTTTCTAATTTTTATACAAAAATTAAAAATATAAAAGTTTAAGGGGGGGCATCCCATGGAACTGCAACAAAAAATTTTTTTTTTAATATCCTATACGTACTCTGCTGGTGTCTATGGATAGGTTTTCAAAAATGACATTGAGGTTCCTAGAATAATTTTTTCTCAAAGTCAATTATTTAAAAGATAGGCGCGTCTAAAGTGCTAAAATGTGTGTCCCCCCCCCCCCTGACTTTTAAAGTAAGGGAGTGAAAAAATCTAAAAAAATATATTCTGTAGATCTCAATAAAAACTAACAACGAAAATTGGTTTGAACGAGATACAGTCAGCAGTTTTTGAGATATACGAGTACCGACCGCAAAGATAACTTTGTTTTTCATACAAACACTATGAAAAACAAAGTTATTTTTGTAGTTGCAAAAAATCATAGTTATAGAATACTCTACTGTGTTACGGAACCCTACGAGTGCGAGGCCGACTTGCACTTGGCCAGTTTTTTAGTATTAACGGTCTCTTAGCAAAATCTCGGACAGACAGACAGACAGACGGACATGACGAAACTATAAGGGTTCCTTGTCAGGACTACGGAACCCTAAAAATTAAAGGGTCCCCGTACAAGAAACGTGTTTTTACAACATTTTACTATAACGCCATCTATGAACGTTTAACTGTATCAATTATATTAATTACTTATGTGTTTAGTTAGACAGTTGAAATGTTCACAGATGATGTATTTCTGTTGGCGCTATAACAACAAATACTAAAATCAGAATAAAGTTAAAAATTAAAGGGGGTCTCCATACAAGTAACGTGTTTTTTCGGCATTTTACTATAACGACATCTATGAACGATTGACTGTATTAATTATATTAATAACCTATGTGCTAACTTCCACTTAGTTGGTGTTAGATGTTCGTAAGATGGCGTTGTACTAAATAAGCACGCGGCTCCTTTGGAATTGATACGGTAATATAATATAATAATATCTGGATGACCGAGATTTGCTCGTTATTTTTTTTTTGGTAAATCGTGTTTTATGTAATGTTTTGGCTCCCAATAATAGTTTTCTCACAAAAGAACAATTTTGGAAAAATTAATCAATTCGTCAGGACTTGAACCGGGGTCCTTCTGATCGCCATCCGATCGATCTCCCACTGAGCTATCATAACAATATAACAATGGCGTAATTTACCTTCATATTCTAATTATATTGTAGAAGTTTTTCAAATAAAATATTGTAGTGTGGTACGGAATCGAAACCCTACGAGTGCAAGTCCGACTTGCACTTGGCCAGTTTATTATGGTACGTTTACACGCTTGCCAAGCCTTGGCAAACTGCAAACAGTCCCAAGCCTCCACAAATCTCGTTTGGTGTTTGAAAGGCGTTTATACGCTTGTGAATGCGTCAGTCTGCAATATACATCCAAGCCCAATCCCTTTGACTGCGTAAAAAAACCGACACTCGACTGGATCGGAAGCAAGCAGGCACAAGCCCACGCAAGCCAAGCCAAACGCCCTTTTTACATGCTTGCGATTGTCAATCCTTGCCAAGGCTTGGCAAGCGTGTAAACGTACCATTAAACGATCTTATTCTAAATGATGACGCCATGAAATCAACTTTTGTAGGTCTGATCAATTCCAAATTCGGTATACTCTTACTTCAACGATATTGTAAGATCTTGGTAGCATGGACCTAATGCTGGGACATCTCCTGGAATCTGCAGAATAGAATCCTCAGCAACTTCCAGCATTGATGTTGAGTTCAGGCACATCGGAATGGTCTTGATGACCTGATTATGAATAGATCGGTCAGGGGTGGTTAAATATTGAATTTAAGTATAATCCACGTTGATTTTTAGTGTCTGACAAAATATTTTTAAAAAATTAAAAATATACTAATTAATAATACTACTAATTCATAATATACTATAATTAATAATAACCAAGATTAATTTGTCTTCAGAGCATTGATCTACCATGCAAGCTCCAGTTAAAGTTTAACCTTTTTGGGTAAAATCTATATTAATTAACCTAAAACAATTAATTAATTCAAGACCAATTAATACATGAAAGTTTAATTAATGTTGCTTGAACATTGAATAACTGGATACATTTAGTTTCAAGGGTAATTGACACAATTTATAGTTTGAGTGATTGTTTGAACACTTATCAAAGTAATTGTTTGAATCACCCTGCTCATGTTCATGGACATTTCTATCTTAAATTATGTTAGTTTTTTTTTATATTATTATTTTTTATTATTTATATATATAGTTTTTATTTTATTCGGGAGAGACAAGCATTTGACCCCTATTTCACCTGATGTAAGTCATAAGTTATATGATGTAGCGAGAGTGATGAAATCCGGGTTTTTTAGATATGAAATTAATCTAAATTATAAGAGCTATGCATATTTTTAATAATACTATTGGCATCATATCCCGAGAATTTTGTTTATCTGGTAAAATCCAAACCCAAGTTATGAGGACTCAAAAAAAAATAACGAAGCGCTTCGAAAAAAGGTTGGTAGTGCTACCGTGCCCCCAGATATTATGGTAGTCTATTACATAATAAATTTATACAATTTTGTATAAATATATTACATTTGTAATTTATAATTAATTTTGTCTAACATGAAAGCGGTATTCAAATTAACCGAACTTTCACTGTACACCGAAAATATCGCTCTACATCCAAAATCATCTCATCAAAGATCGCAGAGGCTGCGAACTTCATTTGCATATTATGAACATTTCCAAGTACGTACCTAGTTAAATAGTAGTTATCTGGGAAACCCACCCTATTAAACCTTTACACACAGCGATTATTAGTTGCTCTGTGAGCGGGAGATTTTTTTAATTATTTGCTAAGAAATGCCCAGTCATTTTAGAAAGGCAGTAAAAGAGTCAGTGATACATATAATGAGATAAATAAATGTAGACATAGACAAAGGTAAACATTAATTCACTACCTGTTATAGGAACATAAAATATAACACACATTCGAAGAAACTACCTTACAAAAGAAACGTAAAATGTTGTCTACATAAAGTACATAAATGTATAGAAAACTTGATATTCAGAACGAGCTACGTGTGTTTGTTCCACTTACAAGTCAGTAAATTACCCAAAGGTGCCGTTTTCACATGCGTTGAAAAAACTGCCTAGTGTAAACAACGCATGACGCTCGAAACTAATAAAATTATGCGACCTCATTTGTTACTTAGCCAAGCCCCAGGGAGCTTTCAGTGAGAAATTACCCCCGATCCTCTGAAGGCATTAATTTGTGGCGCATTCCTCAATAAATCTTGCCTCAAGGTATAGAATGGCTAGTGGGAAAAGGGCATTAGCCTTAAAACTATATACAACTAAACTCAAAAACAAGTGTGTTTATAGTTAGGTAGTTTTAAAAATGTATTAATGTATATACTATTATGTAAATAACATACTCTTTTTAATATAATATTAATGTTGATGTTATACAGAAAAAAAACTAAACTCTAATTCTAGGAACAATCTTGGGTTATCTCTAGTTGAATACAATTTTGCGTACTTTATGCTATTATTTTTATTTTCTCACTAAATGCTTTTAACTAATGCATAACAATATTTTTATTTATTTTTTAGTACTACACCTCTATTTAGTTTCTGTAATGGGTGTTTCAATAGTAGTTTAATTTAAAAATAAACTTTTTTTTGAGAGATGCTTTGGTCTGATCAGACCGTTGCTGCAATAAATCTATTGTTTCATGCGCAGTGGCAGGATGCGCCGTCTTGCTGAAACCATATGTATGTCGTCAAGAGTTTTGTTGTCAAGCTGAAATCACAAGAACTCCATTATCATGTTTCTGTAATCTTTGCCGTTCACAGTCAACGTATCGTCCCACATTTTATGTAATAGGTTTTCACAGTGATAACTTTTTTTTAAATGCAAAAATGGGTATCGCTCGACCACTATTTCACCTAATGTTAAGTGATAACGTATTGTTCTTTGTGTAGCGCTCCATTTTTAACCGACTTCACAAAAAAGGAGGAGGTTCTCAATTCGTCTGTATGTTTTTTTTTTTTGTTAATCAAAACAATCACAGGTGACTGTGGTCTAATTCCTATTGCTCCGTGCACCACAAAACCATTATTACACAACATATAAAAGTGCCCTTACTGAGTCTACTTAAAACGAGTAGTTACGTGGTTGAAGTAACCTATAGGTTTTGGGTCGAAATTTTCCTTTACATGTGCTGTAAGACCTTGCTTTTGACCAAAATTGACAATTCTAGGTCAACCAGAAGTATCTAGTATCCTATAGGTTTTCATAAGTGACATGACTAGAAAAAACTTTAAATAATATACACTGCAGCTATCATAATTAACCGACTGGCCTTATACTCCTTCTCAAAACTTTTATTCTAACCTATAGAATATTATCTTTATTTTTATGCACATTACTAAGCTTCAGATGGTTGATGTTAGATGAATATTCAAGCTGGATTGTGGTCTGAGTACAAGGGCACATCCAATCTACCAGGCGAGAATAAATTAATACCACTCCGTCACGTCATCTTACGTCGCCGTCTTATTACGTAATTTGCGGGTAGTACTCCCCTAAAAAGCTGGGCTCAGCTTTTTAGATTTTAATTTTCCTTATATTTTTAACCGACTTCATATTATATGAAATCCAACAGTGAGTTTATTTATGTTTGGTTGCAAATCAGTAGCTTGTGAACCACTAAATTCAAGGCAAATGTATGCAACCGATAAACTATTTTTGAAAAGCAAACTTCTTTTCTTGGGAAAGTTAAAAAATGTTAAACTCGCGTCAGGTCACTTGTCCTGATCAAAAATTCGTAAGACGGAGCGCAGGGCGCTTGCACGATGTCTCATTCCAAAATATTCAAAAATGACGTGTTCAAGATTTCACTTCTGCCGGCACTTTTTTTTAAATTTTAGGTACGTTATATTTTATTAAAAAAATATATTTTTTGTTTATTTATAAGATTGTTTAAAAAACGAAAAAGAACCGACTTCATTGCCGCGCAATTAGTTTTCAGCGCCAATTTTGAGGTGTTTATCTCCATATCTCTGGAGATACTTATCAGACCTCGATAAAATTACCATGGTACCACACTTGGGATATCTTCTTTCCAACAAAAAAAAAATCAAAATCGGTTCATAAACGACGAAGTTATCCGCGAACAAACATAATATATATATATATATATATATAATATATACGGTCGAATTGAGAAACCTCCTTTTTTTGAAGTCGGTCAAAAATCACTGTTGTTGGACTAAAATTTTTACGATTTTCGTCGATTTGGATATAGATATTGTAGATTTCTAGTAAGATATTGTATAATAATCAAGAAGCAAATGTGGCATTTTCATCAGAATGCGTGAAATGCAATAGGGAATATGCATGATTTTTTTAAATATTTTTAATTCACTGATCGCATCCACATTTAACACAGTAAAAATATGAAATAATACTGAAAGTGTTCAAATTAAGCTAAAAAAAAATAGT
Source organism: Cabera pusaria (assembly GCA_954871355.1). NCBI lineage: Eukaryota > Metazoa > Arthropoda > Insecta > Lepidoptera > Geometridae > Cabera > Cabera pusaria. Next base: position 23,311,673 of record OX940887.1, read on the forward strand.
TTTAGTATTGAAAAAATATGAGGTAAAACGCTGCCAATTAGAAATACTACGTATTCGTACAACAGTGCATAGTACTATGAAATAGATTTCATCTGTGGAGACCGTGTGGTGCCCTGTGACGTCACTTTCTAATTGACAAGTGGTGATGTGTTTCGCAAATTAAAATTTCCCACGCTTTTTTTGCATTTTTCATATAATATTTTAACACATTTAAGAGTATTTTATTTACAAAAAAAAATTACCAAACTACACCAGAACAATAATGATTCGAAAATAAATGATTTCAAGTAAATGTATACTACATGCATATTCCCTATTTACTGTATTTTTTTTTTCGTTTCATGTTGTGCAGATTAACAAAAACAAAAATATTTTCTTTGTTTTTAGGGTTCCGTAGTCCTGAAAAGGTACCCTTATAGTTTCGTCCAGTCCGTTCGTCTGTCTGTCTGTTTATCTGTCTATCCGAGGTTTTGCTAAGAGACCGTTAGTACTAGAAAGCTGAAATATTGTAGGGTAGGTGTATATCAATTACGCCGGCAAAGTGGTAAAATAAAATTATGGAAAATATATTTTTAGGGTACTGCATGTGAAGTGGGGATGATTTTTTTTTCGTCGTCTACCCCATCATGTCCCCATATCATCATCCCCCATACCATATCCCCCCCCCCTCTAAAAGCTAAACTACTAGCTTGAAAAATCTGGAAAAATGTATGATGATATTGCACTTCATGAACTTCAAAGTAGTAAAATTATAGCGGTTAAGATAACTTTATTAGTTTAGCAGTAATAGTCGTTGAACTTGGGTGTTGGATAAAATTTAAAAATATTTATGTTATATATTATACTACTACGGAACTACACTGCGCGTAGCCCGACACGCACTTGGCCGTTTTATTTTTATTTTTATAGTTGCGGGATTGCATTTGACATTCGCATCTCTTTGGTTGCATCTTCTCAACAACACCCTCTCTCCCTACGGAGATGCGATTTTTTTATGTGAGTACTAAGTTACTTGAGTCATATATACTTACAATAACTCGATTACATTTCGCGCATAGCACAGAATAATTAATAGTACAAGCATATTCAAAATATCTATCCAGTCCAGTCCCAACGCCTTTAAATCTTTTCACAGCAACATTAAATTTAATTATTACATACAAAACGCGTTCGTTAGTCGCGCGGCACGCTTAAAAGCCCGTATAAAAATTTACTGAATGAAAATAAAATGCATTGGAATACCAACAAACATTAATGCGAGTTTACAGCTTACAGTTTTCATGCATTCGTTTTGGTGCAATTGCAGCTTCGTGAAAGTTTAATCCACAAAACATCGGTCGAGTTTCATCGGTGAGTAAACACGGAAAATAAAAATACAGACAAACTTTTAGCAGAAAACGTATCAGGCTCGTTTATATAATGTGGTCGTGTGTGTCAAAACCTACGAGTAGGTTAGCCATGACATAATTGTGCGAGATTTATTCTATGAATGTATCTAGTGCGTATACGATTCTGTAATATATTTAATAATAATTAAAGGATTTGTGTTTATGATTGCTTCGCTTGGTGGTAGGACACTATGTAGTGTCCGCCTGGCCAGCTACACCCTCAAGTTAGAAAATCTGTCGCCAAACATCTAATGTGTTCTGGCAGTTATCCTTGAGAACCAGTTCTCATTCTAGGTCTAACGTGCTTACCATCTTCGACCGCATCATCACTTACCAACAGGTGAGATAGTGGTCAAACGCTAGCCTATAAGATACTAAAAAAAAAAATTTTATGCACTTGGCAATTTGAGAAAACGAGCGTTTAGTTTCATCATACTTATGCTTACTCTTTAAATATTACTTTCAATTTAAATATGTTTAATATAGAAAATGTAAGTGCAAATCTGCCTAGGACTAGTGACGAGAGCAAATTGGTTTATGTCTGATATTTAGGGCCAATAATGCTTAAAAAAAATGTCGTAATTACTATACCTTATATCTTTTGATTAAAATTATATGAGAAGTCGTGCAGTTACGCGAGTGACGACGTGAACAACTTTCACAGTGCCAAGTTTGGGGATTGAAACGGACTATATAAGCTCTACCCTACAGCCTCTGTAATATATTATCGAAAAATAACTTTATCTTTCGATACCAGTTTTCTTAGGCAGTTAGGGTATAATTTTTCTCAATATGTTTTTTTTCGTGTAGTATGGTTTCCCTACAAGTGATGTCACAAAACGGTCACTGCCCGGCATCAATTCAACCTGGGGAGTGACGCGGACAAATTGACATGTCCTGTCCGAACCTGCCCGTGACGTCCAACCGTTAATATGTTGGGATTTCGGGAACCCTGCGAACGTGTTTGAGGTCAGACGAACTGAGGGTTAAATCCGTGCCAGAGTGTGTGATAATATGCAGGCTGGACAGTGCCGATTCTAATTCCAAGCGCACTACTTGAGTTGTTTGATTTTTACTTTATCAATATCTGAAAGTTATCTTTAAAGATTTATATCTCTGAAGATTAACCTCGGAATTTGGAGCTAAACAACAAATTTAATAACCTAATATACATAATAAGCCATTAACAAAATTAGGTTGATACCTAAATGTCTGTCTAGCAGCAATAAATAGCCTATTCAGAGGGATCATTCTAATGTATTTAAGTAGGCGCTATGCATGATGGAATGACATGTTAATGATCCTGGACTACCTATAAATCTCTTGGGCAGACACATTATAGCCGAAGTAGCTTATCTGTAAGCCGTAGCCGTAAGCCGTAAGATATAAAAGTAATTTTCTTGTTCACTGAACCTGTGGATTATCGTGAATCTTGTATTTCAAAACAGCAAGCTTGCTGTGATGTCTTTGTATGCTTCAAAGTAAGTTGGTTATGAGGATTTTTTTCTTCCTCATAACCAACTTACTTAACCGAATAAAAAATTGTTTATGGACTTAAAATTAAACGGATTTCAAATGCTGCTGCCATTTATCTGAAGATCGAGATTGAAACTAAATAATCTAGGAGGTGCACATTTTTTAACAATAACATGGTTATTTTTTCAACATTGTGCGTAAGTACCTACAAACATATTATAATTATTTTATAGTTGTAATATATGGGAGACCGCACATTTTAACTGCAAATATCGGTTCTGTGGTTTAACTTCGTAGCTCAAAGTCCTTCCAAAGTCCTCAAACTTTACTTTAAAGCAAATTTATTATGTTTTTATGTAATAGTAGGTACACTTTCCACACTAGTATCATAAATAACTACTATTCGTAAGCAAAACATTTACGTTTCGTGTGTGGACCAAAAGGCGCATTGAACAGTTATAATGTATGTGTTGCTTTTATACACCAAAAAGATTTGGGCTCGTCCGGGATTTGAACCCGGGACCTCTCGCACCCTAAGCGAAAATCATACCCCTAGACCAACGAGCCAGATGATAATAATGCCAAAATAACACATCAGCTGTATCCAAAGAACGCAAAAGTTACGTTTTACGTTATATTATTATGTATGATGTCAGACGCGGTGAAAGGCGTTTGTCCAGTATCACAGAATAATGAATAGTACAAATACCAGTATTCGGGGTAAGCTCAGACCGCGACACGAAACGACGAGACGCGGCGCGCACTTTTCACACACTAAGAGAGTGATACAAAATTGAACCTTATTTACTACACAAAGAGATACACATTTAATTAATATAGTTCGGCGGCATTGACCTACGTCGCGCGGCGTTGTGCTGCACCGCGCAGCTAGAAGCCGCGCGGCGCGAAACCACAAGCACCGTCACGTCGCGTCGCGACGCGTCTCGGTGTGAACAGACCCTTTAACACGAATACTGTTCCTAAAACATGAAACCATCGATTATATGTATGCAACAAGTTGACAAAAATTGTAAAAAAATAAATAAATTAGTATGTATATTTTTATGGAATTATAATATCAAATTGCAAATACATGCAAATATGAATATATTATTCAAAAACGGGCTCGTCCGGGATTTGAACCCGGGACCTCTCGCACCCAAAGCGAGAATCATACCCCTAGACCAACGAGCCACTTACGATCTTCCGTGGAAAAAAATGACTATATTGCCTTAATCTACACTACTGTACATGCATTAAAAAACCTTAAGTTACGTGTACTATTGTTTATTCTGTGGTTACGTAGACTATCAATGTTATTGTTATGGTTAACGATGAATTTATATTTAAATTATTTTTATAATATCACACGAGACGTGTTTCAAATCAATATTTGAGATAAAAATAACACCTAGACCATATTGATAAGTTATGTATGATGAACGAAATGCGTTTTTTACGCGTATGTGTCACAAATTTGAATTTGTTGATATTTTCAGCTGACTTCAAAAAAGGAAGAGGTTCTCAATTGGTCTGTATTTTTATTTTTATTTTGCTGATTAGTAATTTTGTAAATCCGGTCTATACATAAAAAAATATATAAACATCTGAATTGAGAACCTCTTCCTTTTTTGAAGTTGGTAAAAAATAAAAAAATATTTTTTACTCCAGCGTTTCAATACCTAATAACCTATTGGATACTGCGACATCGCCTCGTCCTCTGCGGTAAGTCATTTACCTTAGCCCAAAGAACCCTTTTAGCAATTCTAAACCATATACCAACGTCATAAGGTTTAACGTATCGAAGTGTGCACTGCGATGTGCCATGTATCAATGTTCAATTTATTCAGGCAGTCTCCGAGACCAAGCCGCAACGAGAATTGCGATTGCTTTATAGGCACTACAGACTAATGGGATAGATACTGCGTATCAATAGTAAATCGAATTTTTCTAGACTTCGTCTAGATTCTCCGGGCCTTAGAAATTGTGTAAATAACTTTACGTCAAACATCATCGATATAAAAAAATAGATGCGGTACTCACTCTTATGCCACGTAAACATAATAGAACTAGAAACAACTACATGAAAACACGAATTTCTAATGTCGAGCTTGATGTGTATGAAGAATAGAGGGAGGCATTGTTGCTAATTATTTAAATGGATCTGCGATAATTGCACATGTAATTCCGTACGTACTACACAGATGCCAGTTCGATTGTGCCTAAGGTGAAATTAGGTTCGAGAACCTAAATCATACATACGGTCCACACTGAGGAGCGAGGTCCCTTATCTCCCTTTTTTTTATATACAGGGAGATTCAGCACCGGTGGATCAAAACGAAGCAGGGTGGTAGAAGACCTCACTTTGCATCTATTAAACCCCCATGTATGTTCTACAATTTTGAATAGTTTATGAGATATGACATTTTTCTAAATATTTTTACCTTTCGCCGCTTTGGTTCACAAAAAAAAATATTTTAGTTCAACCCTTTACGCTATGGCGCTATTTTTTTTCATAATCGTAGGTAAATAATAGACCTTATAAATGGCATTATTATTATTTTAATCGATAACTAAATACTTTCATAATAATAGAAAAAGTTACAAAAATATCATTGACCAATGCTACTGCATAAAGTTTGCGAGGCTAATACAAAAAAAAAACATATTATTGTTTCTTTCATAGCTATTTCAAAAACTTCACTATTTATCTAGCTACCACCTCTGCAAATTTTATTTACCGTAGTAATGCGATTCATATTAAAAAGGTGCGATGAATTTAAAATTAGTTAACATCATTTTTTTACGATTATAAAAAAAAAATTAGCGCCGTAGCGTAAAAAATATTTAAAACAATATCTCATAAACTATTCAAAATGATAGAACATACATGGAGGTTCAATAGATGCACAATAGGGTTCTCTACCACTCTGCTACCTTTGATCCATCGGTGCTAAATCGCCCTGTACATATATCGATGTAAAACATCTAACGGTGTGTTCTGACCATAGACCTAAGATTCATTACGTTATATAGTTAATCCGAGTGGTTCTGACAGCTGTCTTTGAGAGCCAGTTTCCATTCAAGGGTACTACGGGTGCTACCATCTTAGATTGCATCACCATTTACCATATTTGTATTTTTTGTGTGTTGAAAGTGGTCAAACGCTGGAATTACTTTAATATAAATTAGAGGTGAAAAAAAATTATAGGCAATGATTTTTACTGGACTACAGTTCATCTGTTTCCTCATTGTTATACAAGCTTAGAAATATTATTCCTAAACTGTTTGCTGATATTTTAGAAACCTCCGGTTGCCCTCCGGTGAAGGGAAAAAATTAGGAAACTCATTAACAAACTAACTCCCATCCCCTGCATGGTGGAAGAACACTATATACCTAGTGTCCACCTGGCCAGCTACCACCCTCAAGTTAGAAAATCTGTCGCCAAACATCTAATGTGTTCCGGCAGCTATCCTTGAGAGTTAGTTCCCATTCTAGGCCTAGCATGCTACCATCGTCGACCGCATCACCACTTACCAATAAGTGAGATAGTAGTCAAACGCTAGACTATATGATATAAAAAATAGGACATTTAAAGTATAACATGAAGATGCTTACTCGCATTCGAAGCAAATCAAAGCTGGGGTACCACAAGGATGTGTTTTAGGTCTATGGCCAAGCAGTACCATACATACCATACATACCATACGAAAATACAGCATTTTTGAGTAATCGGGGAACATACATATAAAAAATAAAATACTTCGACGAAATGAGAACTTCCTTCTTTTTTGAAGTCAGTTAAAATGGCTCTGATTAAAAGCATCTGTTGAAATTATATTATTTCTAAAATGTATAAGTTGGGTCTATTGGCGCAACGATATCTTAAAACTTAAAGTCACGATAGCAAAGCGTGAATTATCAAGGAATACGGCAGCAGTACCAAGTTTATATAGCTTATTTTAGGTGATATAACCTACACCTGCGTACATACATACCTACTGAAACATAAACCACGAACATCGTAAACCTGATGCGTACGATAAGCCAAATTCTGCCACCAAACCCCTGGGGTATCTACTACAAGTTCTCACTGATCTCTAAAGGATGGGCTGAATTTGTGTTTTTAGGGTTCCGCACCCAAAGGGTACCAACGGAACCTTTTACTGAGACTCCGCTGTCCGTCTGTCTGTCTGTCTGTCTATAACTGTAACAACTGTAGCAAATACTAAAAATTGAACAAAGTTAATAATTAAGGAGGTCCCCATACAAAAAACGTGTTTTTACTATAGCGCCATCTATGAACGATTGTTTACCTTATTAATAATATTAATTACCTACCATAACAGTTCACCTTTGTGTTAACGTTCACCTAGTTGGTGTTAGAAGTTCGTTAGATATTCGTTAGATGGCGTTGTAGTTAATAAGCATGTCTAGTATTGTCACGGTAATACAATATTACCGTGGTATTAAACTGCCGTTCGGGACCCTCCGTGGCGAGACAAAAGTCTGACTCGCACTTGGCCAGTTTTATTTATTTTTTACAACAGATTCCAAAAAAAAAGAGGGTTCTCAATTCAACTGTTTTTAGGGTTCCGTACCCAAAGGGTACCAACGGAACCCTATTACTGAGACTCCGCTGTCCGTCTGTCTGTCTGTCTGTCTGTCTGTCTGTCTGTCCGTCTGTCACCAGGCTGTATCTCATGAACCGTGATAGTTAGACGATTGAAATTTTCACAGATGATGTATTTCTGTTGCCGCTATAACAACAAATACTAAAAACAGATCAAAGTTAAGAATTAAAGGGGGTCCCCATACAAAAAACGTGTTTTTACTATAGCGCCATCTATGTACGATTGTTTACCGGTGTTTCTCAATCTTTTTCATGACGCGACGCGACCCCCTTAGTATGAAAAAAAATCGACCTACTTGCACTGTTTATAATTTGTATTTTGTTATATTTCTAGATTCTACCCGCGGTTTCGTTCGTGTGGCCTACAGGAAACATATTACATATTTTCTTTTAAACCAAAAATTATAAGCACTCTCAGTCAAAACACCTACTTTACTCACTCTTTAATTAATATTTTCTTTAAAAGGATGTTTTCAAATTTTGTTTTTTTCTTTTACTGAGACTTCGCGACTCCCTTATAGAGGCTTTGCGACCCCCCAGGGGTTCGCGAGTGGCGCGACCCACACGTTGAAAAACACTGTTTTTTGTGTTAACTAGAGATGCGCTGAATATTCGTTTGGTATTCGGTATTCAGCGTATTCGGCATCTCTTCCATTATTTGTATTCTGCCAAATTATTCGGTTTTGTTGCCAAATATATTCGGTTCAAGCATTTCTATTTTCTTGGCTCATGTAGCCAAGGTGTAGAACTAAAAGACAAAACTTCTCATATATAAGAGATATTATAAGTCAAAGAAAACATATTTACTTCTTAACCTATAGTTAGTAGGTATAGTCAACATTTATTTTAAGCCTTAAATCAACATTTAATTTAAATCTCGCAACAATAAAGGTTAAACCGAATAATATTCAGTATTCGGTAATTCGGTGAAACCACTATACGGCGCATCTCTAGTGTTAACGTTCACTTAGTTGGCGTTAGAAGTTCATTAGACATTCGTTAGATGGCGTTGTAGTAAATAAGCATGTTTAGTATTGACACGGTATTTATATTATCGATGTACTTTGTACTTTATTTTTCCGGCAAATTTTGTTTAATCGGAACCCTACTTGTGCGGGTCCGACTCGCACTTGGCCAGTTTATTTATGTTTGCTGCCTCAGAACTCCGTTTATTGTTAAACGATTTAGATTTTTTTGTTTTTGAGTGGGTGTATACATCCCGTCTGGTTCCATCGCAAATTTATCGCCAGAGATCTCCATAGATACGGAGATAAACACCTCAAACTTCAACAATGGTATCTTTGTATGGTATGATTTAAATTTTAAAGTCATTTTGTTATTCGAAAGGGTGCACGTCGGTCTTATAAACATTAACCAAGATCTGATAGGTAGTGTGAATACCTAATTAAGGACACTCACGCAACATAATCAGTCAGTCCCTTTGAAATTATATTTATTCAGTTACAATTTTAGTCAAGGTCAAGGTTAGATAGCTCAACAACAAAAATACCGGCTGTTGCTGGGCTGTTGCCTAAAAAAAGAGTGTGTTTTTAAGATTAATTTGTAAAGGGTGCGGTAAATAAAAATCTATTTATCTTCATATAATCATACAATGCCAAAGAGAGTGGGATACTTTTATACGGCCGTAGCACAGAAAGAAAAAAAATCTTGTGTTCGCAGGTTAGAGCTCTCTCTCTCTCTCTCTCCTCTCTCTCACTCTCTCTCTCTCTCTCTAGTATTTCGTCAAATGTTTCATTTCATTGTAGCAAGGTTTAAGCCGGAATGCTCAAGACCTTGTCGTAGCCCCCGTAGTAAACTACGCCAGCTAAGTTCTAATTCTAAGCATCAGATAGTACGAAAGTTTCGGCTACGATCTCTCAGCAATCTCGTTGAACTGTCAACTAACTTTACTATGTTAGGTACATAGGTGTAGGTGTATAGGTGTAGGAGTACTTACACCTATACCTAGTACATGTGCCTATTTTTATTGAATAAGTATAATTATTAATTAATGTTATCTAATATTATGTTTCTTTGAAGTGTCTCACACTTTATATTTTTGTAAATTGTTAAACACAATCCAAAATTTCATCGTACCGACGGGACTCGAACCCGCACCCCCCGGATTACACGTCCAGGTGCTCTGCCAATTAAGCCACGGTTCGATACATCGGTACGACGAAATTAGTGGATTGCATTTGTTAACCCAATTATGCATTGGTGGCGCCAATATAATGTTATCTAAGTCTGTAATTACGTTATAAGTTTAGAGAGACGTGTAATAATTAGTGATGAGTAGTGAATATTGGCCCTAACCCAGTTTACCGAATTGAAGGCAGTTAGGTGTGTTACTTATTTAAAATTATTTATGTCTTACAGACAAGCACCTGCAGGCCGCTGTTTCGTCTGATGATAGAAACCGGGAATACACATGCCTTATGCCTTTTATTGCCATGAAGTCGTCGTCATTACGAACCTAGTGGTCGTCGCTGCGAATGACGTGGCGCGCGCCACTCGGTGGCTGGGGCGCGTCGCCTAGAGGCGGCGACGTCACCTGGTGGCGCGGGCGCAATGCTCCTTACGCCAAAAACGACTATGTTACGTACTGTAAGGTTTATATTGCGTTACTATGACTATCCGCCCCCGCCATATGTCTGCGCCACGTCTCTTCTGTTTATACAGCGCCTAAGATAGAATCGTGCTACCCTGAAATTAAAAGACGGCACTGAGGCGAGGCGCTGGCAGTCCAATCGAAGACTGAGCGCAACAAAATTCCCAACCCGCCTTCCATACTGGTTGGCAACGGCCTGAACCCGCGATAAGCGCGCTATTCCGTATAAGGTAGTGAGTGCGTTGGGAGCATTTTGCCGCTCATGTTACATGCCAATTTTAAACAGGATCATTAAATTCATTTCTTCTAGCGATTATGTGGTCAAAGATGGTGAATACGCTAGACCTAGAATGGTCTGACTCTCAAAGGCTGTGTGCTGCCGGAATGCTATAACGTTATGGTGGCAGATGTCCTGCTTTTTTAATATCTTATACTGACTCTAGCTTTTGACATGGCTCATTATTGCATACTATAAAACAATGTCGCTCCCACTGTCTTTACACTTAGATCTTTTAAACTAACCAGGATTATAAGCGGGCAAAGCCACGCACGGTGCAGCTAGTCTATCAATATGTGTATTATAAAATAGATGATAGATGAATACAGAACAATCTCGCCGTTTCCACAAGTCTCATAGCATTAAAGTGGATTGTATTTGAGATACAGTTTCGCAGCATGCGGGAATTTGAGGCATTTCGGCGCTGCGGTGATTACGTCGGGAATCCCAGATATGAGCGAAACTCGGTATTTTACTCACGGCGTACCGAGCTTATCTAATAAAGCAACAAGTTAGTAATTAGCTCAGACTTAAGTAAGGCAAAAACCTTCTCCAAATGTAGGCCGCTTTTACTAAGTACAATCTAGGTTCTTTTTTTTAAAGTACCTAAATACTTTCGTCTTCCCTATGCATTAGGCAGACATAGCTGGCAGAATAGCGTAGGTTCTGGGCACGCCTATTTGTATACTTATATAATCACGCCCAGGAAAAACAACGTTCAACTTGAGTAGATGTTATGCTGTATAGACACATGAGTAAAGAAGGAACAGAGACAAAGCTTCATACAACTCCGCTGTGATGATGAAGTAGACGCACTTGAGTGCGTGAGCACCAGCGGCCTGTGTGCCGCCTGTCACGTACGGAGTGAAACTGGTTTATAGTGGCTCGGCTGGTGCTTCAACACAGGGCTGTCTCTCGCGACGCGTCACGTTATATTATATTATTTTTCATACCATTTATTCGAAAAGTGATGGTTTGTTCCCCGATAAGTGCGCGCAAAGTAGGTCATTTCTGCCCTAGGGCGGGAAAGTATATTTTTATTTTTTGGCTTATGAATGTTCTTCTATAGTGCCCAGTCTAAGGAAGCTCAATGAAATTTCTTGACATTTCATGACATTTAATGACATTTAGTTGCTTAACATGACATTTAGTGACATTTTGTAACATTTCATGACATAAAATGACATTTCATGATTTTTCATGACATTAATGACATTTCATGAAATTTCATGTCATTTTGTGACATTTAATGACTTTCTTCATGACATTTAATAATATTTCATGTTATTTCGTGACATTTCGTAACATTTCATGACATTTTATGACATGTGGCACATCATGACATTTTGTGACATCTCATGATCATGATCGACATACATCGTTGTCGACAATGATGAAGCTTGAAAATTAAAAAGCAGGTCATGTTTACTTGAAGGAGGATTTTATTACGATGAAGATTTTTCTTGTTTTTTTTTGTACCAACCCTACAAGAATAGGTAAACATTTTTTCCGTTCCTAAGAAGGTTTGTCTCATGTACAACATGTATAAAGAAATTTTCTTTACTCATGTGATTGTACCTACTCATTAACGAACTCACGGTAATATTATAAACGAACTCCTTTCAGAATCCAGTCAAATAATTTTTATTACGTGCGAAAAATTAATATCCAATTGATTTCTCATTTACACAATGACAGTCATAAAATAACACGTTTACGAGATATAAAGAGAGTCGCGAGGAACGGCGTCGGCCATTAGTGCGACAAATGGTGTGAATAATGATCGTTCCAGTTATGAACGTTTGAATAACCACTGCTGTCTCCGTAACGAGGTATATAATGAGTATAATGATTCTCTTGATGCCACAAAATGGTGCAGGGTGAACACATAAACCGACTGAGGTCGGAGTTGTAGGCCCGCCCTATCCCAGTAGCCTCTATGTTGATAGGGTTTGCGACCGTTATTCATTGTATAGAACATAATACCACCCCCGACTGATTTATATATGTATAATTTTTTCATTGAGACCATTCCAATGAGCCTAAATACGACACCTCAGACGAGGAGTTGAGAGTATTCTGCCGATTCAAGGATTAGGTCAAGTTTACCATATTCTTGCAATATAATTGAAGTAACAGGATACTGAATTTCAAATTAATACATTTGATTTGATGTATAAAACGTTTTAACAAAAAATTAAACCAACGAAAAAACTGAAAAGCAAAAAATAATTAAACTTTTTTATTTAACCTTAATAACGAAGTTCTCAAACTACTGTTAATATACATAAGTATATATTTTTGTAATTTTTTTGAGTTTTTATCTAAACATAATAACTAAGTTCTTAAAATAATGTAAGTATGTATACCTGAGTAATTTTGAGTCGGCGCCAAATAATCAATAAGCAAAGATCACTAAATAACCTCTTAAATTTAAAGAATTTAAAGAATTATTTTAAGAACTTAGTAATTAGGAGGAATTAGGAATAGGATTGTTACAATTGTTCTCAATTACACTCTTGTTTCATTATTTTAATTGGCCCTCCATAGAAGCCGGGATTGTTTTCACGAGCTGTCAGAATATTGTTCGAATTTTGGAAATTCTCAAATTAAACTGGCGAGGTGATGTTTCCTACAGAAGCATTTTATTGAGAAAGCGAAGTGTAGGCACGGTGAACAACAATTAATAAATCCTTGATGAAAATATAATTGTGGTGGGACTCCTGCAAATAATAAATAATTTTATTTAATTCAAATTTGGCCAAAATTGTAATTTTTTACGGCCAAATACATCGTATGGATCTACAAAGTTCTTAGGATACTTCATTACGAAAGTTGTGGATCAATAGTTGCAGTTTATCTTTATGTGATCAACTGACTGACGTAAAAGTATTTACAAGTTTTTTGAAATATTTTATAATAAAGCGTTTGACTATCTTGCCTGGTGGTAAACGATGATGTCGTCGGAGATGGTGAACGCGCTAGGCTTAGAATACTCTGACTGAGATGTGTGCTGCCGGAACACCGTAAGGTTATGGCAGCAGATTTTCTCTTTGATGGTGGTAAGCTACTTTTTGGTGGAAATTCAGGCGAAAAATCGACATAAAATGCAACTGTGAATGAACACCTGTGCTAGGATTTGAACTGGCCACCTCTCGCTTTGAAGTCACGCCATCCATCCTTTACGCTAATGGGACTCTGAAATGCCCCGCTAGCTATCGTTTCTAAGCTCAGTAGATACGAACAAATATGATAGCTGCTTTTTTAACCCCCGACACAAAAAGAAGGGGTGTTATAAGTTTGACGTGTGTGTCTGTGTCTATGTATCTGTGTATGTGTATGTGTGCGCCCAAATGGATGAACCGATTTTGATTTGGCTTTTGTTTGTTTGATAGGTGTCTTCATCGAGTGTTATATATTTCATGAAAATCAGTTCAGTTGTTTAAATATTATCAGCTCTTTTTTGGTTGATGAGACTACGATAGCAACATTCGTAGCCCTTTGACCGCCTCCGTCAAAACAATCAAAATGGCGCTTCTGCGCGCTACTTACCTGCCACTCTGCTGCTGTTAAGCGTATTTTTAACCGACGAAAAAAAAACGGAGGAGGCTATCAAGTCGACGCGTATATATATTTTTTTATGTATGACCATAGAAAAGATAATAATACTACGTATAGAACGGACACTCTGTTCCCCCCACCAATTCCGGGCTACCTCACCTCGCCACCGTTTCTGATTTGTAGAGGCGCCAGTCTGAGCAAGGACGCTACACGCGTACGGCTACAGAACAAATAGGTACTACTTCATACATTTATGTTAAGACCAGTAGACACCGGAGGTTCAAATTTACGTAGGTTCTTATTATGTAGGTATATTATAAATACTTATATACCTACCTACATATTCGTATTTTAGAATTCATTTTCATAAATGAAACAACGATATATACTCGTGCGTAAATAACATTTGTAAAAATAATAAACTAAAATAATCAAATTTACTAATTACTTATCGGAGTCTTCGGGATACCAAAAATATGATATGATAAAATTGTAATATTGGTGTTGATTGATTTTTGTTATCGATTGTGATTTTTTTTTTAATAAATGGATATACAGTATTATATTTTGTCTAATTCAAGTCTATCTAGAAAAACTAACTCGTTTATACTATTTTTGCTTCCCGATCGCAGCGCCACCTATCGGGTCCAACTGTGAATCTAAACCATCTATGGACTAATTTAAACACACACACACCAAAATTCATCTAAATCGGTCCAGCTGTTTAGGAGGAGTTCAGTGACATACACACGTACAGTAGAATTATATATATAAAGATATGTACGGTCGAATTGAGAAACATCCTTTTTTTGAAGTCGGTTAAAAATCATCATAAACATTGGATTCTCACCTGACACTGCGGTCTGCTCAGGTATACATACTTACATTATTTTAAGAACTTAGTAATTATGTTTAGTTAAAAACTCAAAAAAACTACAAAAATATATACTTATGTATATTAACAGTAGTTTGAAAACTTCGTTATTAAGGTTAAATAAAAAAGTTTAATTATTTTTTGTTTTTCAGTTTTTTCGGCGGTTTAATTTTTTTGTTAAAAAGTTTTATTTTATAATTTTTTGTGGCCATAATCTACTATGTTAATAGCAGGCGTCATTGCTTACCCCTGACAAACGTTATATAGAACATGTTTGCTCTATAATAATAACAAAAATAATTAAAGATCACATAAAAAACATAAAAAAAGACTTCCAACGTCACGCTAGTCAATTTCAATACTAAGTTTGAGGTGTTTATCTTCATATCTCTGGAGATACTGAACATATCTTGGTGAAATTTAAATCGTACCACCTGTAAAATATCATCATCATCATAATCAGCCGGTATCAGTCCACTGCTGGACATATGTCTCTCTCAAGACACGCAACTGAGCCCGATTTTCGGCTCTTTGTTTTTTCCAGTGTTTGTTGACATACATTGATGATACGATAAAATCATCAAAACAATGATACATTTATCCATTATTTTTGTTGATTTATTCAAAACGGCTAGACCGGTTTCGTTAAAATTTAAATGGGACCCCCTTGGGGGTATACCCTTTCCAATAAAAAAATAATTATCGAAATCAGACTACTCTGTAAAAAGTAATGCGTGGTCATACCACACCCCGGACACTCGACTAAATCTCCATACAAACTAGCGTTTTAACGACCGACACTGTGACACCGACACAGACACTACACACATGTCGTTTTTCTATACGTGCATTTGTGTGCGTGATGTCTAAGGTTGTCGCTCGTAATCACCGTATCACAGATGATATAATAGTTACTTCGTACATACGTACTACGTACTGACCGTATGAATATTTTTTGTACATTTACCCAAAAAGCTTTTAACACTAAAAATATTAGTCGCTATTTTGTAAACCATCGTTTACAGAAACATTAAATCACAACCTGAGATCACAACACTTCAACTCAATTGCGAAGTAGGTAGGTAGGTACGTAGAAATATCCAGCACACAACCGAGTAGGTCATTCTCTCACTCACATTTCACTACATTATACAATATTAGATTGCACTGAAAGTATTATTCCATGTACACATTTTACATAATAGGTAATTACGATTTACGATTACAATAATCACTAATGTTACTCTCGTCTCGGTTAATAAACAAACATGAAGTGTGCGAGTGTGCGATCCCATCGGTCGGACCAAATTGACTCGTTCGTTGTTCAATTGGTTCGAACGTACCAGCTATAAACGACAAAACTTTGTATGAGCGGCATTCTAGTAAGACGTCAAACATATAGCTGCAGACCGCGGCAGTGTCAGGTGAGAATCCAATGTTTATGATGATTTTTAACCGACTTCAAAAAAAGGATGTTTCTCAATTCGACCGTATATATCTTTATATATATAATTCTACTGTACGTGTGTATGTCACTGAACTCCTCCTAAACGGCTGGACCGATTTAGATGAATTTTGGTGTGTGTGTGTTTAAATTAGTCCATAGATGGTTTAGATTCACAATTGGACCCGATAGGTGGCGCTGCGATCGGGAAGCAAAAATAGTATAAACGAGTTAGTTTTTCTAGATAGACTTGAATTAGACAAAATATAATACTGTATATCCATTTATTAAAAAAAAATCACAATCGATAACAAAAATCAATCAACACCAATATTACAATTTTATCATATCATATTTTTGGTATCCCGAAGACTCCGATAAGTAATTAGTAAATTTGATTATTTTAGTTTATTATTTTTACAATTATTTTTACAAATGTTATTTTCGCACGAGTATATATCGTTGTTTCATTTATGAAAATGAATTCTAAAATACGAATATGTAGGTAGGTATATAAGTATTTATAATATACCTACATAATAAGAACCTACGTAAATTTGAACCTCCGGTGTCTACTGGTCTTAACATAAATGTATGAAGTAGTACCTATTTGTTCTGTAGCCGTACGCGTGTAGCGTCCTTGCTCAGACTGGCGCCTCTACAAATCAGAAACGGTGGCGAGGTGAGGTAGCCCGGAATTGGTGGGGGGAACAGAGTGTCCGTTCTATACGTAGTATTATTATCTTTTCTATGGTCATACATAAAAAAAAATATACGCGTCGACTTGATAGCCTCATCCGTTTTTTTTTCGTCGGTTAAAAATACGCTAAACAGCAGCAGAGTGGCAGGTAAGTAGTGCGCAGAAGCGCCATTTTGATTGTTTTGACGGAGGCGGTCAAAGGGCTACGAATGTTGCTATCGTAGTCTCATCAACCAAAAAAGAGCTGATAATATTTAAACAACTGAACTGATTTTCATGAAATATATAACACTCTCGATGAAGACACCTATCAAACAAACAAAGGCCAAATCAAAATCGGTTCATCCATTTGGGCGCACACATACACATACACAGATACATAGACACAGACACACACGTCAAACTTATAACACCCCTTCTTTTTGCGTCGGGGGTTAAAAAAGCAGCTATCATATTTGTTCGTATCTACTGAGCTTAGAAACGATAGCTAGCGGGGCATTTCAGAGTCCCATTAGCGTAAAGGATGGATGGCGTGACTTCAAAGCGAGAGGTGGCCAGTTCAAATCCTAGCACAGGTGTTCATTCACAGTTGCATTTTATGTCGATTTTTCGCCTGAATTTCCACCAAAAAGTAGCTTACCACCATCAAAGAGAAAATCTGCTGCCATAACCTTACGGTGTTCCGGCAGCACACATCTCAGTCAGAGTATTCTAAGCCTAGCGCGTTCACCATCTCCGACGACATCATCGTTTACCACCAGGCAAGATAGTCAAACGCTTTACTATAAAATATTTCAAAAAACTTGTAAATACTTTTACGTCAGTCAGTTGATCACATAAAGATAAACTGCAACTATTGATCCACAACTTTCGTAATGAAGTCTCCTAAGAACTTTGTAGATCCATACGATGTATTTGGCCGTAAAAAATTACAATTTTGGCCAAATTTGAATTAAATAAAATTATTTATTATTTGCAGGAGTCCCACCACAATTATATTTCCATCAAGGATTTATTAATTGTTGTTCACCGTGCCTACACTTCGCTTTCTCAATAAAATGCTTCTGTAGGAAACATCACCTCGCCAGTTTAATTTGAGAATTTCCAAAATTCGAACAATATTCTGACAGCTCGTGAAAACAATCCCGGCTTCTATGGAGGGCCAATTAAAATAATGAAACAAGAGTGTAATTGAGAACAATTGTAACAATCCTATTCAGTACACGGTTTAAACTCGTATATTAATCTGTGGCACAGGCTTTGTTTCGTCAGTCACTCGCCCGGAGTTCGTTATTGAGAGGAAAGTTCCAGTTGCCTTCATTAATAGGATTTCAGAATTTCCCAAACAGGGTAATCTAAGATTGTAACTCGGTTTCTGTTGCGCAAAATAATGTTAAAATGAACTATTCTCCGACGAAATAGAATTAAATATTATTGAATTAATATTGACTTGACAAGCTTGTCAACTAATTCGAGATGAAATAACCATTCTAAAATACGTATGTTTAACATATTATTAATTTACGGTTGGGTTGATGAGGTTGCAAATATTCCCATGGACTCAGGGACTCTTATTTTTAGGGTTTCGTACCTCAAAAGGAAAAAAGGAACCCTTATAAAATAATATTGTTCTTAAAAGGTGTCAAGTGATTTTTTTATCATGTGTGTGTGTGCTGTGAAAACATTAAACTTGTAATTCAACGCGATTAAGGGTTAATTTCACCATTTATGCTACTAATCGAGATTTATAGAAGTAAGTTCGACTAAAACGTGTTCAAACGTCGACGGTGATCTTAGTTTACGCGTACTTGATTTCACCACCTCCCATCAGGCTCCATTTGATCACGTTTATCAAAACCAAGATTTTATGCTATTACGCACAATTGAAGTAAATGTCGCCATAGAGCTGTCGTATTAGATTGTTTTGGCATTCTCAAACTGACAAATTCATATTACCAAATTCGTTTCCGTTCGTTTCCGTGCATGGTATATATTTTTGTGTTCAGAATCGTGAATATCAAATTTAAAAATGTAGCTCAAGGAATTAAAATATTTATAATTTTAATAACTAAATAACAAGACGTCTCGTCTTGTTATGCCATGCACGGACACGGAAACGAACGCGCAAAATACGAGTGACAGTGGCTGTAAACAGTGTAAACGGGATCAAGAGCGCTAAACGCCCAAAATTGGTAGTTCAGAATTAGAACTCGTTTTAACTGTAACCAGTTTGTGGTGGTGGAATGCAAAATGGCGGATTAATCTTAGTTATACACGTAAACTAAGTTCAAGTCGACCTGATCGCGTTTACATACACTGGTGAAATTGGCCCTAAGAGATTTAACCATTTGTGTCGCATAACATATTTTGCGATTTCAGGAATCAAAACCTATAGGGTACTAACCGTTGACCTAAAATTATGAGTAAGAAAAAATCTGAAAACTGTATATGCATAAATGTAGTTTAATAACAAAAAAAAATGAATTTACTATTATAAACTTATTATTAGCAGTTAGTGCAATAACCATGTCTAGAGATCGGTCTCGTCCTTTAACCTAGTTTGTCTTTTAGTTGGAGGAATAATGTCCAGAAGTTTGTACGGAAACCTCGGTGCGCGATTGCAACTCGCACTTGGCCTGTTATATTGTATACTAGCTGCGCTGCAGCTTTGCTCGCGTTATTTAATATCCTATTTGTTAATCCAGGCAACTATCTGTATGCCAAACTACATCCAAACCCGTATGTATACCCGTTTTTGCGTAATTTAGTAACAAACATACAAATATAGATATTCATAATATTAGTTTGATATTTGGTCGTTAGAGGGAGGAGAGGGAGGCGGCATCGGTTAGCGGTTTTGCGGCATAATATGATACTTTCTCGCTGTCTATTAAATCTGGCCAATCTAAATCCTATGAGCGGCGTCAGTTATATAAACTCTTCGTCTGATGACTTCATTTTAAATTCAATCCTTCGGGAAAAGCCTGAGCATAGCTCTCTACATAGCTCACTGTCACTTTAAATTAGCTAAAACTTTTATAATAAGACTCGTATCTAAGGTCTAGAGTTGGGTTATACTTTCGTCTAGTTTCTCGGAATAGATTATTGTAATGTTAAATTGGAGATATGAGATTCCAGGCGTTAGTTTGTACAAAATAAATAACAAACGAGATTTATATAAGTACTCTATACCCTAGATACGAACCAATAATATGCTAAACAGCACACCTATTTGAAAAAATACGACACGAAGCCAAGAAAATCAAATAGAGCGTTTACTCTTGCCTGCCTGTTTTGCGAGAATATTACCGTGTCACTAAACAAGAACAATTACATTTCAAAATGTTTGATAAATGAATGAGTTAACTCTTATAAAAATAAATTATTTTTCATATAAAATAAACCCGATTTCATTTTGCTTATGTTTAATTTGTGGTTATGAAGTCGGTTTTATCTTTTTTTTTAATAATTTATTTTAGCCTTTTTAGTGCAAAACAAGTTTTAATTAAATTACACGCATCTATAAAATTTCGTGTCTGGGCCGCTATACACTGACAGATATATACTTTGTGAAAATTTCAAGTATGTACCTATTACGGTTAAGAAGATATAGATCTGTAAAGTGCGCACATATAGACACACGGGCGGACGGACGGACGGACGGACGAACGAACAGCAAAGTCTCAGAAAGTGTTCATTTGGTACCCTTTGGGTTCGGAACCCTAAAAAATTGATTTCAAATGCCGCGCTAGTGAAAATATCCACTAGTCATAATGATGTCATCAAGGTATCAAAGGACAATGTCCAAAATGGCCCTGTGCAATAAAAACATCTGACACAGACGATAATTAATTGTCTATTTTATTACATTAATTCCAAATACTTTTATAACACGGCCTAGTTGTATTCCAAAATGAATATAAAAAAGTATCATTTGCGATGATTAACATTAATCGCCGCCTTATGGCCGCCATCTTCGCCAAACGTCATGTCATGTCAAAAAGACGTTGCACCCTAACAAGCCTTGGCCTGGTAGAACATTCCTGTGAAGACAATTAATTCTTCCCATCTTTGTTTCCATCACTCTCACAGTTACCGTAAGAATATCTGTCAAAAACCAAAATCAACGAGAAGAAAGATGTAAAAACATTATTCAAGGTCATATTTTTTAGTCTGCAAAAGTATATGCAATAGCAACCTCTATTGTGTATAATCTTCTTGGGACTCTTCTTCTAAAATCATTACATTCTCCTATGTTTGAGATATTCAAAGAAGAATCACAGAATCAAAGCATTTATTCAGTATGTAGGCAGTATTAATATACGCACATATACACGTCAAAATCATAAATCATAAAATAAATCATAACCAATTATCAAGTAAACATAGCAAAAGCAGAATTTAACGCTTTGAATTAGAAAAAAAAAGTAATGAACCATTCAGCTGTCATCCAATCGTTTACGTCAAGATATTAAAAAAAAATTAAAGTAGGTTAAAACCAACCATACATATGTAACTGTGTGTTTCAGTACTTCAGACAATTTTTATATAAAAAAAATAAAAAAAGTGAAATAGTGAAACACAACTTAGAGAAACGCATACTGATCACAGTTACATATCATGATCCGAATGGAACTGATAGTCCGTCTGTCAGCTGCATAATATTGTTTAAATAAAAATAAAAATGGCAAGCCTCTTATTAACTAACTATTTATCTCCATATCTCTGGAGATGTTAATTAAATCTCGATGATATTACAATGGAACCACCTCGGAAACATACCCTACCGATTACAAAAATAATCATTCGAATTGATTCAGAATTGACGGAGCAATCGCGTAACATATACACAAAAAAAAACTTACAGACGAATTGAGAACCTCCTCTTTTTTTGTGAAGTCGGAAAAAAACTTTTAAAAATATAAAATATGCATATGCCATAGTAATAGTAGTAACTACAGACACCCAACAAACTAAGACAAAGTAACGTGAATACTGGTTTGAGAGCCGGAGACGGCTCGCAGACTGAATTATTCGGGCGAATTTTCTAAGCCCAAAGCTCGCATAACGTAATCCGCGAAAAGCCATTATATCTGTCGGGAAATCTCATTTCCGGTGGAGAAAAACGGACTGGCTGTCGCGGGGTACGGAAGTGGGTCGCGACTGCCGACGCTGAAACGTAGGCACATACGAACCTATACCTAACTGTACAATGAATATGTCGTGGCAAGATCTTAGAATTGATCAATTCATGACGTGGCTGAACATTCCTAAAAAATATGTCTACTTTTCCTTCATGGATAAAAAGAGACCCGCTGCTGCGCATCATGTAACAGTGTGGTGAGATCAATGAATAATATGTCATGGCCAACACTTAGAATTGATCACAGCATGATGTAGCCGACCATTTCATGAAATGGTATATTTCATGGAATGAAAAATATTTGCTGGCGACATCATGATATGGTCAGGCCGGCCACATGATGAAGTGATCAATTCTCATGCGATCAAGCTACGATATACATATATACAACGTGGGTATGTATGTACATACCTTCCTGTGTGACATAAGAGTAGATCCGTTCTGAATCGTACAATATGAATTTGGTATTGTAACCAGTCTAATGAGCCGTGCCGTACATTGCTCTGTGAAGTTTTGGTTGTACTTTCGGTACAATTTATTGCTGTAGATTTTCATTATTGGCATAGACTGTATTTTAGAGTGAATATACGTAGCTATGTATATCTCAGTATGGATAAACAAACAAAGTGGTAAGCGAGCTGATATGATTCAGAAATATCTAAACTAGCTGATACGCTCACAGCGTCACCTGTATGGACTAATAAAATACTTATACTCTCCTGATTGTACAACGAGAAATATAGGTAGCCCGTTCTATATTTTTTTTTATATATTATATAGGCTAGCGTTTGACCACTTTCTCACCTGTAAGGATGGTAGCAGTTACACCAGCTTAGACTTTGCATTATAGGTACATGTTATTAAATTACTCTCTTATTGTTTCGAGTGTATGAGTATACCATACGTAGCGTATAACATCCAGCAGCAAGATGCGTCGATGATTTCGTAGGACTCTATCTGCAGCGTTTCAGTTGCGTTTGCTAAATAAGCTTGCTCTTCATGTTGGGTCGAATTTGGATAAGGATGGCAGAGGACCAAGACGAATAATATCATTTGAGCAAGACCTATACTCTGCTGATGATGATGATTAAATATCTATATATATAAAAGAAAGTCGTGTTAGTTACACTATTTATAACTCAAGAACGGCTTTACCGATATGGCTGAAAATTGGCGAGGAGGTAGCTTAGAGCCAGGAGACGGACATAGGATACTATTTATTTTGTTGATTTTTTTTTTTTGTGAATGTGTGCGTGTGTAAGGAAACAGCACAATGTTGAAAAACATACTATTTGCATTCTCACCAAAATTCCACTGAAAATCTTCAGTAAACACCTCATCTTTACTGAAGGTATGACTTAGACTAGACTTTTACTTGAAAACTGAGCTGAAATGTGACTCTGACCCATCTCTACGACCAAAATTGATAAAAACTTGAAAATTTTTAATATTTGACAATGGCTAAATACACTAATCGTGTGGAGACACAATGAAACTTAAAAAAAATGTATGCTTACAAGCAATCGAGACAATAATAATCAATGCCTAATCAATTTTATATTTTGTCAGAATGTAGGTAAATATACAGTCTTATCCATAAGGTAAAAAATATTAGACAGTTATTCATTAAGTAAGTACCTATTATAGTATTAATTCAGAACTAAAATTAAATACTGGTGATTATATTTTTACAATTAAAATTAAACTCAATCGAACTAATTTCAAGTTAATAACTTATCTATAACAATAAAAACATTGTTTCATTGCATCATTTCTTGCTGACACGCGGTTGAAGTACTTGATTGTTGTATTTTTATTCTATTTCTGTAATGCCACATCTTTATTATATACTTGATAATCAAAGTGCCATAATACATTACTTAACTTAATATCTCTTTTGTATTCATTGTATTACGTTCATAAAAGCCTAAATTAAGTTAATCTAGAAGGTAACACGACATTCGTTGTCTTTTAGGTGGTACGAAGTTCGCCGGGCCAGCTAGTATAAATATAAAACAAAGTCGCTGCCGCTGTGTCTACGCTTAAATCTTTAAAACTACGTAACGGATTTGAATGCCATTTTCAGCAATATATAGAGTGATTCAAGACGAAAGGCTTATAACCAGGATTACACGCGGGCAAATCCGCAGGGTGTATCTAATACATATGTGCAACAACATGGCATAGAACGAATAGGACACGACGCCTTTGTTGCTGTACTGGTCACAAATGAAAAAGGGCTGGCGTAGATTTAAACACAGGATGTATGTTAATCACTTGTACACGTATTTATTCCTTTGGCTTTTACTGCATTAGTTATCACGTCTTAACGCCACGAATCCGACTGTCCGCCCGCCATGTTCTCAAGTCTACCTCTTGTGTCATTTTTATGTAGGTAGTCAGATATAACACTTCTAATAAAACGGAAATACGTTCTTGTGACTTGGGAACATGTCTAACAATTAAAATACTGTAAAATAAATTACCACTAAGTATAAAATAACTTAAAATACTAAACTATAATATGAAATGAAATACTGACTTAAATTAAGTAATAATATCCAGTGAGCTAACAGTCAGCCTTTCCTGATAATTATCACGTCCCGTGATATGTTAAGGTGTAATAAAAAAAGAGAAGAAACAAAATCACAACAATCAATTGATTACATTATACACACTTAGCTAATATTCACTGAATATATTAACTCACCAGAAAAGAATAAAACAAAATAAATTAGCAGCATATAAGAATAAATAACTTGCAACTATGATGAATCAACCTATAATAGTTTGCGTTATTACATTTACTAATTTAGTTTTAGTTACCTACTTATAATTCTATTTTGATTAAGCTAAAATGATTATTGGTTACAAAATCAATTTATTTTCATGTACTATTTTAGTAATGGTTATTAATTAGGTAATTAGCATATTTAAATGATTTATTGTGATATTTGATATGATGTCTCGGTTTCCAATTTCTTATTAGCGATTAGTACAATAATTATCAAATAAACCATTGTATTTTTATTGAGAAATGCTCCTATATTATAGAAGAATATATCTTGTGATCTCTTAACTACCGTGGACCTAATCATCACTATCCATACCTCCACTGTCGTTTTCAGTAATAGCATTGGCAGAAGTCTTATCATTATCGTTGTTTAGGTCATTGTCGTTTGTCGAAATGTTGTCAGTATTCAAATGTATTACAGAAGCAGTACCGTTGGTGTCTGATGATTGATCATCTGATTCAAGATCATCAGATTCGTTGTCAGTGTTATTGCCAGTTCTATTAAAAACCATCCAAGGGTGAATCTTGTCGACGGAGAACACCCCTTTGAAGGCCTTATTACCCTTTCGAGATAGCGGAGTATCCTCAACCATGTATCTATAGTGATCGAAAATATTAGTTATACGGTACGGACCGCGAATTTTAGGCACCAGTTTCCGACTGTGTCCACAGGAGGGAACCTCTCTTTCCACCCTAACCAAATCGCCTATAGAATAACTAATCTTCTTCCTGTGTTTGTCAAAAGCCTTTTTTTGTTTGGTTTGGCTGTCAGCAATATGATTAGCTACCTCGGCACGAATAGCCTCCGTAGTGTTATCATAGTGGGGCATCTGGGTATCATTTGTGTTAAGAAACAACGAAGAATCATTCGTTCCTACCAAATTAACACCAAATAACGCTTGTGCTGGTGATTTGCCCGTGCCCTTATTGATGGTATTATTAAGACCCCATTGTATTTCAGACACTGACTCGTCCCATACATTTTCAGCTTTATCGAAATTTTTGGCACTTAGAGCAGCGAGAACTGTACGGTTGTATCTCTCTACTTGACCGTTTGCCCTTGGTGTAGCAACTGAATTCAAAATATGTTTGACACCTACTGATTCAAGATATCCCTTAAAACCTTTAGAAGTGAATGAAGTGCCTCTGTCTGATATTAGTCTTTGAGGCACTCCAAAGGTGTGAAAATAATTTTTAATTGCTTGTATAGTGTGCACGCTTTTCGTACTTTTGACTGGGATGAGTATCAAATATTTCGTAAAAGCATCTATGATCAAAAGCAAATAGGAATTTTTCTTTCTGCTTCGTACAAAGGGACCAAGATGGTCTATGTGTAGGGTGTGAAATGGGCGGTCCGCTTTCGGTATGGGGTGCAATTCCCCAGATCTTTTACCAGTGGGTATTTTAGTATGAGCACATTCTAAACACGACTCTACGTATTTCTTTATGTATTTCCTCATTTTCGCAAACCAATACTGTCCCTTTATTTTATCGTAGGTCTTTTCAAAACCAAAATGTCCCAAATTATCATGATTAGCCTTAAGCAAATGCCATCGTACTCCTTTAGGAACTACCCATCGATCTCCATCCGTCGTCTTTCTGTACAACAATCCACGTTTTAGCACAAAATTATTTTTAATTTCAATAATTTCTCTGCTTTTTTGTCATTTAAAATATTAATAATTCTTTGAAGTTCAGAATCATTTTGTTGAACTGTAGTGATACAGTTTGCATCGATCAATCTAACCTCGGTGTGATATTGTTGTACAGGATTACGACTAAGAGCGTCTACGTGACTCATATTTGAACCAGATTTATAAACTATTTCAAAATCAAATTCTTGTAAACTATTCCACCATCTCGCAACCCTGGGTAGTATGTCTCTCTTCGTAAAAGTAACTGAATTACAATCCGTCACTATCGTGAAATAAAGGCCTAATAAATAAACCCTAAATTGTTTGACGGCAGTAACTACGGCCAACGTTTCTAAATCATAAGAGGTAAATCGAGCCTCTTCTGGGGACGTCTGTCTACTATAATATTCTACAGCATGAAAAGGTGATTCTTCATTTGTTCTTTGCATTAGTATACCAGCTATACCAAGTTTGGAAGCATCAGTGTGAACCTGCGTTTCGAAGGTAGGGTTGTAAAAAGCAAGTATCGGACGCTTTACCAACTCCTCTTTTAACTTTTCAAAAGCCTCATCTTCTACAGTAGCCCATTGCCAATTTACATTTTTCTTTAAAAGGTGAGTAAGCGGCCTAGCTATTGTAGAAAAGCCTCGAATAAACCGACGGAAAAAGCTTGCTAAGCCCAAAAACTGTCGAACTTTGTGCTGATCATTAGGGCGAGGAAAGTCCTCAACCGCTTCGATCTTTTTCTTTCCTGGTCTCACTCCATCTTCATTAACTTCAAATCCTAAGTAATCAATAGATTTCTTGAAAAAATTGCATTTAGATAATTTTAACGTAAGGCCCGCGCTGCGAAACAGATCTAAAGTTTTCCGCAATTTTTCGAACCCTTCATCAATAGTTTTTGAGGGAATTATTACATCGTCCATATAGGCAAATGCGTCTTTAAATCGTGCGTTTCCTAGAATATTATTAATGGTTCTTTGGAAGTTGGACGGGGCATTCGCAAGTCCGAACGGCATTCGATTAAATTCGAAATGTCCGTCGGTAGTTACAAACGCAGTCAAATGTTTTGAACTGCCCGACATAGATATTTGGTAGTAACCGGATGCAAGGTCTAATGACGTATAGTATTTAAATCCAGACAAGTTATCGAGTTGATCATCAATCCTTGGTAACGGATAACGTTCCTTAATAGTTTTTTTATTAAGAGACCTGAAATCCACACAAAATCTGTAGTCACCAGTCTTTTTCTTTACTAACAAAACCGGTGAAGCGTATTCAGAAGAAGAAGGGCTTATTATTCTCGAATCTTCTAGTTCCTTAACCATCCCTCTAACAATGTCGCGTTCTGAATGAGCTAGTCTATATGGTCGATAAACAACAGGTGTACTATCGTTTAGTTGAATTTCCATTTCAACACCCTTAATACACCCTAACTCTTTAGTAGAAAAAGCAAAACAATCCCTGTATTCGTTAAGTAAATTTGTCAATAGATCCTTATCCTTTCTCTCTAAATCGGCATCTACTTTAATCAAAGAACTGTCTATTTCAGGATTGGGAAGATTTTCGTTGTCATTGAGAATCCTATTTACACTATACATTTGCATCTGTTTATATGGTTTGACACGTGCTATTAGCGTATTTTGTGGTACCGTAAATCCGGAAACATTAAGACCTTTTACTACCATTTTCCCCCGACCATCTGTTAACGTAACTAGGCTTTGGATGACTTCATACTCTTTCTGTGGTTCCTGATTTATACTGGGTTCTATAAGTACATCGCCATTAAAATTATCATCATCAGAGTGCACGTCAATGACTGTGAAACCGTTTACATCTATGTCATTCATTGTTCGTAACATTATTTTTTTAGGTAATGAGACTGTATCACTAAGAATCTTTAAAAACTCGTTAGTTTTTACCACCATAATGTGGTTTTGTTCAGTAAATGTTTGTCCCAGCAACAAAAGTACTTGCAACTAGTGGTCAGGGACTACAAGTGCAGGCACTATCGCCTTAACAGAATCAACTTCAATTTGGACGTCACATTTACCTAGACAATTAACTAACGAGTCTCCGAAACCTCTAAGTACCGGTAAGTCGTTAACGATCCAGCTTGTAGTCAACGATCGTGCAGTAGATTCCCTCAACATAGAACATTGGCTCCCAAAATCTATGAAACATTCAAGTGAAACACCATTCACTAATGCTGGTTTGAAATACTTAAAGTCATTGTCCTGTTCTTGAGATATACGTAAAACTGTTTTAGGAGTTACTTCTTTTTTATTGAGACAGTTAGTACTGAGATGACCTACTTTGTTACAGTGAGAGCATCGTTTGATGATTTGTTTGCATCGATTAAATCTATGCCCTTCTTCCCCGCAATTGAAACATTTAGGTTTAGATTCCGTTGCGCTAGTATTCATAGGCCTATTAATTCTATTACGTTTAAAGTCCGACATGCCTGCTCTCAATGCCGTTTTGTCCACTCTTTTATAGGTTAATTTTCTCCCCTTTAAATAAATTAGTCTGTGTCTGTATATTGTATATGTTATTTGTATATTGTATATGTATGTTATATGTCTGGGTCTGTATATTGTGCGGCTTCAGCACTTGTCCTAACCGAGTGATCTTCGATTCCATATAAAAGACAATCAATAGCATCCTTCCCGAAAATTTTACACCTATTCAACAAAGCCATTTTATCATAAAAGTATTCCTCTAATGAGTCACCAAAACGTGCTTTGAGAGCAAACATGTCCGAAAGCAAGTGAGCATAATTTTCGTTACTTGGGAATGCAGAACGTAGTTTATCTTGCCATTCAGACCAGGAAAACATGAGGCTTGGTAATCCTTGATACCATTTTTGTGCCATACCAGCCAATTTTGGTAAAGCGTAATGGATTGTCTGCCTTTCGGTCCAACTATACATTTGAGCACATTCGCTAACTTTTGAAATCCACATATCAATAGTTTGATTACGTTAAGATGGATCAAACTCTGGGATTACGTTTAAGATAGGAAATCTGTCTGAATTACTATTATCAGTTTTCATGGTCTGAACGATATCTTTGAATAATTGCACGTATGTATCGCTACGTATGACATTTTGTTTAGGGGTTTCATCTACCGCTGGACCTAATGTTTCGTGATTAGAAGTCGATTTGTTCATAGATTGTGTCACCTGCAATCCTCTTGCGTCGTTGATTGGAACGTCTGGGCTGGTGTGACGCTTCCCTCTGCGGGAGCGCCTAACGCCACTGAGATCACTGCGGAAGCGCCTTACGCCGTTGTTAGCACTGTGGGAGTGCCTCGCGCCGCTGCGGGAGCGCCTCGCGCCACTGTGAGCGCTCCGGGAGCGCTTCGCGCTGATGAGGGGGTGCCTCGCACCACTGCAAGCGCTGCGGAAGCGCCTCGCGCCACTGTGAGCGCTGCGGGAGCGCCTCGCGCCGCTGCGAGCGCTGCGGGAGTACCTCGCAACGTTGCGAGCGCTGCGGGAGCGCCTTGCGCTGATGAGGGGGTGCCTCGCACCACTGCAAGCGCTGCGGGAGCGCCTCGTGTCACTGTGAGCGCTGCGGGAGCGCCTCGCACCGCTGTGAGCGCTGCGGGAGCGCCTCGCACCGTTGCGAGCGGTGCGGGAGCGCTTCGCGCGGCTGCGGGAGCGCCTTGCGCCATTGCTAGCGCTGCGGGAGCGCCTCGCACTGATGAGAGGGTGTCTCGCACCACTGCAAGCACGGCGGGAGTGCCTTGTGCCACTGTGAGCGATGCGGGAGCGCCTCGTGGCGCTGCGGGAGCGCCTCGTGACGCTGCGGGAGCGCCTCGTGCCGCTGTGGGAGCGCCTCGCGCCACTGCAGGAGCGCCTCGCGCCTCTGCGGGAGCGCCTTGCGTCTCTGCGGGAGTGCCTCGCGCCTCTGCGGAAGCTCCTCGTGCCGCTGCGGGAGTGCCTCGCGCTGCTACCACCACGCCTTGCGCGGGAGCTTCTGGAGCGCCTTGCGCTGCTACCACCACGCCTTGCGCGGGAGCTATAGGAGCGCCTTGCGCTGCTACCACCACGCCTTGCGCGGGAGCTATGGGAGCGCCTTGCACTGCTACCACCACGCCTTGCGCGGGAGCTATGGGAGCGCCTTGCGCTGCTACCACCACGCCTTGCGCGGGAGCTGTGGGAGCGCCTTGCGCTGCTACCACCACGCCTTGCGCGGGAGCTATGGCAGCGCCTTGCGCTGCTACCACCACGCCTTGCGCGGGAGCTATGGGAGCGCCTTGCGCTGCTACCACCACGCCTTGCGCGGGAGCTATGGGAGCGCCTTGCGCTGCTACCACCACGCCTTGCGCGGGAGCTATGGGAGCGCCTTGCGCTGCTACCACCACGCCTTGCGCGGGAGCTTCTGGAGCGCCTTGCGCTGCTACCACCACGCCTTGCGCGGGAGCTTCTGGAGCGCCTTGCGCTCCGGCTGTCTCTTCTCTTCGGTCTGCGCCACGGCGGATCGACTTCAGGAGATCCTGGCTGCCTAGTTCTCTTTTTCGCTTTCCGCTCCATTTAAGTCACTTAGTTTTATTTTTGTATATGAGGCGTGTGGTGGCCTCCAAGGCATCGAGATAATATTTACCTTAGAGTTATCCCTCTTCTGAACTGAAAAAGGGCTGCCGTAGATTTAAACACAGGATGTATGTTAATCACTTGTACACGTATTTATTCCTTTGGCTTTTACTGCACTAGTTATCACGTCTTAACGCCACGAATCCGACTGTCCGCCCGCCATGTTCTCAAGTCTACCTCTTGTGTCATTTTTATGTAGGTAGTCAGATAAAACACTTTTAATAAAACGGAAATACGTTCTTGTGACTTGGGAACATGTCTAACAATTAAAATACTGTAAAATAAATTACCACTAAGTATAAAATAACTTAAAATACTAAACTATAATATGAAATGAAATACTGACTTAAATTAAGTAATAATATCCAGTGAGCTAACACAAAAGACGTCAAAGTCAGGCCGGCAATGCACGCATGAGATAGAACTTTGTAGTAGCACGAATAATTGTACAAAAGGCTACCTGAATGAACTGAAGTACTGATTCATAGAGTGCTGGAATGCCTTGCTTGCACTGAACAATATTTCAAGAATTTTCACTTTACAACGTCTTCTGGTGTACGGCATTTATAACCACCGACGCAAAAATAACCTTATATCCACCACCTTGGTTCTTTTAACCACTTCGGTATTCCGGCAACACAACATAATGAGAGTCAGGGCATT
Organism: Cabera pusaria; assembly: GCA_954871355.1. Lineage (NCBI taxonomy): Eukaryota > Metazoa > Arthropoda > Insecta > Lepidoptera > Geometridae > Cabera > Cabera pusaria. The sequence continues at coordinate 23,343,469 of OX940887.1, forward strand.
ATAGGCCTAGCGTCTTCACTATCTTCGATGACATCGTCGCTTACCACCAGGCGAGATAGTGGTCAAACGCTAGCCTATCAGAATAATGAAAACCTAAATCCGTCCAGCCGTTTCAGCGTGAAGGAGTAACCAACTTACACTAACATACTAAGAAATATTCGTATTTATAATACGAAACTAGCTGTTACCCGCGGCTTCGCCCGCGTTATTTGTGTCTTTATGACCATTGAGGTCTAGATCGATGATCTCTTAGGCCAAATCACCATAGGTGCCCTCAAAGTCGAACTCAATATCCTCTATTGTTAAAGTCATTAATCATTTTGGTTAGGTTAGTATACGAAATTGTGCTGTTTAAATGTTTGACTCAATACAACAGTTCCTAAAACATTTCTTACAAAGAAAATAAGGTGAATAGCTGCTAGTGAAAATTTTTTATGGCGTTTTGTAACCCTGACAGTTTAATGACTTAATCATCAAGTCAATATAGATGACTCTTAGGTCGAACTCGATTTCGTCTATTGTTGAAGTCATTAATCATTACTTGGTACTTGGTAAACCTAACGAAGGTTTACCAGCGAGCGCGAAAATTTTTACGTCATTATATGACCCTGGCAGTTTTTATAACCTACTAAATCAACACCGATGACCCTAGGGTTAAACTTGATATCCACTTATTTTAAGGTAAAAAATCATTATGATTATTGAAGGTAGTACTGTTTCTCGTTTTGATACATGTGGCTATTAAAATACAAAAAATGCTGAAATATAACCTACAAAGTAGACAAAACAAAGGTTTGCGCGAGCGCAGCGAGAGCTATCAATGCGCGAGCGAAGCGAGCGCGAAAATTTTTACGTAATTTTATGACCTTGACAGTTTTTATGACCTACTTAGTCAACACCGATGACCCTAAGGTTAAACTTGACATCCACTTATTTTAAGGTAAAAATCATTATGATTATTGAAGGTTGTACTGTTTCAATTTATAAACTCGTTTTGATGCATGTGGCTATTAAAATACAAAAAATGCTGAAACATAACCTAGAAAGTAGAAAAAACAAAGGTTTGCGCGAGCGCAGCGAGAGCTATGAATGCGGGAGCGAAGCGAGCGCGAACATTTTTACGTTTTTTTATAACCCTGACAGTTTTTATGACCTACTAAGTCAACACCGATGACTCTAAGGTTAAACTTGATATCCACTTATTTAAAGGTAAAAATCATTGTGATTATTGAAGTCTGTACTGTTTCAATTTATGTCATGTTTTGATGAATGTGGCTATTAAAATACAAAAATTGCTGAAATGTATTCAACAAAGTACATATAACAAATACTTGCGAGCGCCATCACTGCGCGAGCAAAGCGAGCGCGAAAAATTTTTACGACCTTTTATGAACCTGACAGTGTTTATGACCTTCTAAGTTAACACTGATGAGACAAAGGTTTAACTTGATATCCACTTATTTTAAGGTAAAAAAATCATTATTATTATTGAAGGTTGTAACTGTTCCAATTATAAACTCGTTTTGATGCATGTGGCTATTAAAATACAAAAAAATGCTGAAATATTACCTACAAAGTAGATAAAACAAAGGCTTGCGCGAGCGCAGCGAGCGCTTTTAATGCGCGAGCGAAGCGAGCGCAAAAATTTTTACGACCTTTTATGACCCTGACAGTTTTTATGACCTACTAAGTTAACACCGATGACTCTAAGGTTAAACTTGATATCCACTTATTTTAAGGTAAAAATCATTATGATTATTGAAGTCTGTACTGTTCCAATTCATGTCATGTTTTGATGAATGTGGCTATTAAAATACAATTATTGCTGAAATGCTTCCTACAAAGTAGATATAACTAATGCTTGCACCACCGGAGCGAGCGCTATTACTGCGCGAGCGTAGTAAGCGCTATCACTGAAAACGAAACTGAAATCACGAAAAATGTTTACGACCTTGTATGACCCTGACAGTTTTTATGACCTACTAAGTCAACACTGATGACACAGAGGTTAAACTTCATATCCACTTATTTTAAGGTTAATATTAAATATGATTATTGAAGGTTGTACTGTTTTAATTTATGGACTCGTTCTGATGCATGTGGCTATTAAAATAAAAAAGTTGCTGAAATGTTTCCTACAAAGTAGATATAACAAATGCTGTGAGACCGGAGCGTGCGCTATCACTGCGCAAGCGAAGCAAGCGCTATCATTGCGCGAGCGAAGCGAGCGCGAAAAAATTTACGACCTTTTATGACCCTGACAGTTTTTATGACCTACTAAGTTAACACTAATGACACAAAGGTTAAACTTGACATCCAATTATTTAAGGTAAAAATCATTATGATTATTGAAGATTGTACTGTTTTAATTTATGGACTCGTTCTGATGCATGTGGCTATTAAAATACAAAAGTTGCTGAAGTATTACCTACAAAGTAAACCAAACAATTTATTGCGCGAGCGCAGCGAGCGCTGTCACTGCTCGAGCGAAGTGAGCGCAAAAATTTTTACGTTTTATGACGCTGACAGTTTTTATAACCTACTTAGTCAACATCGATGACCCTAAGGTTAAATGTGGCTGTTAAAACACGAATGCTTATGAAATACTTCCCACAAAGCAGATAAAACACGTTGGGCAAGCAAAGCCATCGCGTAAATTTTGATGACTTTTAATGACCCTGACAGTTTTATGGCCTAATTAAGGCACTTATTAATATTAGTCATAATCTATGAACCTAAGGTCAAACTTTTATGATTATACAAACTCTATGTAAAGTTAACAAAAAATATAGGCACCCACACTTAACTGCCGAAAAAAAGTATTCTTTGCCCGTTTATGCCCTATTCATTGTGTTTGTACAAAATTTCATCTGAATCGGTCAAGCCGTTTGGCTAAAAAGAGGCCACACATTTACAAAATTCTATAATAAAACTATAGAAAACCAAATTTCCACCCAAAAAAAAGTATTCGTTGCCCTTCTATGTCTTTATGACTGTCTGTGTACAACATTTCAGCTTAAATGGTTAACCCGTTCGACCGAGAGTAGGCCACACATTTACAAACTTCAATTTAAAAATTCTGGACACCTGGACTCGACTGCCAGAGAAAAAGTATCCTATGTGATTCTATGCAATATGAACTGTAATATATATAAAATTTCAGCTGAATCGGTCAAGCTGTTTAGCTGATAAGAGGACACACATTCACAAAATTCAATAAAAAAAATCTAAACACTCAGACTCGATGGACAAAAAACAGTATTCTATATTCTATTCTGCCTTTTGAACTGTCTTTAAACAACATTTCAGGCGAATCGGTCAAGCTGTTTATTCGAGAAGAGGTCTTATATTTACAAAATTCAATTAAAAATATCTGGACACCCTGACTCGACAGCCAAAAAAATTTATCCTAAATCCTATTCTGCCCTATGACATGTATTCACAAAAAATTTCAGGCAAATCGGTCAAGCCGTTTATTCAAGAAGAGATCTTATATTTACAAATTTCAATTAAAAATATTTGTACCCTCTGACTCGATAGCCAGAAAAAAAGTATTCTATATTCTATTCTGCCTTTTGAACTGTCTTTAAACAACATTTCAGGCAAATCGGTCAAGCCGTTTATTCGAAAAGAGATCTTATATTGACAAAATTCAATTAAAAATATCTTAACCCCCTGACTCGATAGCCAAAAAAAAAGTATTCTACATCCTATTCTACCCTACGAACTGTCTTTTTACAACATTTCAGGCAAATTGGTCAAGCCGTTTATTCGAAAAGAGATCTTATATTTACAAAATTCAATTAAAAATATTTGGACCCCCTGACTCGATAGCCAGAAAAAAAGTATTTTATATTCTTTTCTGCTTTATGAACTGTCTTTATACAACATTTCAGGCAAATCGGTCAAGCCGTTTATTCGAAAAGAGATCTTATATTTACAAAATTCAATTAAAAATATTTGGACCCCCTGACTCGATAGCCAGAAAAAAAGTATTCTATATTCTTTTCTGCCTTATGAACTGTCTTTATACAACGTTTCAGGCAAATCGGTCAAGCCGTTTATTCGAAAAGAGATCTTATATTTACAAAATTCAATTAAAAATATTTGGACCCCCTGACTCGATAGCCAAAAAAAAAGTATTCTTTATTCTTTTCTGTCTTATGAACTGTCTTTATACAACATTTCAGGCAAATCGGTCAAGCCGTTTATTCGAAAAGAGATCTTATATTTACAAAATTCAATTAAAAATATTTGGACCCCCTGACACGATAGCCAAAAAAAATTTATCCTATATCCTATTCTGCCATATGTTCTATCTTTGTACAAAATTTTAGCCAAATCGGTCAAGCCGTTTGACTGTGAAGAAGTCCCAAACAAACAAACAAACAAACAAATAAACAAACTGACTTTCGCATTTATAATATTGGTGTTGATATTAAGCTAGTCAAGCTCAAGTCAAGTTAAGTCAAGCTATAGCATCGTGACGTTTATGTCATGGGAAGGTAAAATCGTAGAAGTAAATGAGTAGACATTAAATATGTTAATTCAAGCTGCGCCCCACAGCTTCGCCCGCGTTAAAAAGTATCATTTGTGTTCATCTAACAAATTCGGAACACCGATAGTACATATACTAACTATCCGTGTGCCAAATTCCTCATCCAATCCCGTTCAGCGGCTTTTAGCGTGAACGAGATAAAAGTATATAAGTATCTGTATTTGTTCTCGTAGAAGAACATCATTTCTGTTCACTATCAAAACAAATCCATAATCTACTTTTATGCAAAAGCATGAAGATATATCATACTTAAACTGTAGCATTATGTTCAAAGGCAAATTTAAGTAGGTATAAAAGTTCAGCGAATAGCTAGAACCTATTAAACACTTACGCTAAGTCAAAGCGTTGTAACGGCCTAGGTTGTAAAAGCCGCTCCTGTAACTCTCAAGATTCAAAAAGCAGAAACCCCTTTTGGATGTGTCAGTTAGATGTTATGGTTTCTTTAATATTTTTTATGAGTCATGATAATCATATTTAAATTATGATTTTCTTGTTTTAAGGCTTTTGTTAATACTACTCTGTAACCATGAACTCGTTTATTTTTCAGCTTGAATGGCAGAGTCTAACAGGGTATTTTAGACTTTAGGTGTGGAGTATAATCAGGTCTCAAGGTGCAGTGCAGTGATGAGAAAATTCTTGCTTCATCTGACGTCATAACTTATCATCTGTTGATAATTAAAATAAATCTTAAATCCTGTTACTTAATATCATAAAAAGAAACAATCACACTTTGGTCTTTATATTCTGCCAATAAAAATATAAGGATAAACATTTTGTTCTTGAAAAAGGATCGACAGTAAAATAAAAATGGAATTTCAAGTCGACCAGTTTGAACTCCTCTGTTATAGGCCTAGTCTCTCCTACAAATATCGAGCTTCGTCAGAAATCCCGGCAAGCGATGGTAGAGATTGCTAACCGCTTTTCGGGTTTGTTCCGGGCTCAAAGCCAAAACTAGGTTGAGTCGTATGGTTTTAGTCAATGCGGAATACCGTTTTGTTTCATTTTGGCAGAGAACTAAATGAGTTTGTGAGCTTTTGGAGATCGATAGATTTATAGTGTTTGAGCAGGTATGGTGATGGTAGTGCTGACTTCAAAGGAAATTAACTTCTTAGTTTCATCAGTTCCTAATATTATAACTAATCTGTTTTTAAATATTTTTCAATGTTTGTAAGATTTGGGCTTATGCCGGACAACCCAGATGTCTTAGTGGTTCTGTGACCTTAGGTAGTGTTATGAATGGAGGCAAATATTCGTTCGAACTAAAAAATGTATTACGAAATTAAAATTTATACAATGCGATGTAATGTATGATTTTGAATTTGGGTACCCATATGAATTGTAGCGAATAGCGCGTAAATATTAACGGTCGTTCTCTGTGACGTATAGGTGACGTTTTTTGGTGGTTGTCATCGTGTATGTTGTTAAAGACATCTCTGGCCGATGCAAAGGTGTGAATAAGCCAGCCATAACTCCAGGAGAAGGGTTTTTCTGATGTCTTTATGTATGTATCTCGATTGATTCAGAGTATTTCGTATTAACGATATAATGACATATAATTATTCAGGAAGAAGACGCGATGTCCAGCAGTAGCTAAGCATAAGGTCTGATGATGATAAATTACCAGCAGTAGTAGATAAGTAAGTGATAAAAAGCATATGTTCCTATACCATAATTTAGTAATTTGATTTGGGTTCGTGGTGTTAAGCTTATTAGTAGTCAAGTGTGAGTTTACAGGTTCCAGGACCGTATCACTGAGTCCTCATATGAAAATATTCTCGGCAAGGTAGAAAATTCAGAGAACTCAAGAAACTTCTTTAGTAAATCTACGGTAACAAATACATTTACAGTTCTACTGAAGCTTAATAATTAATTACTAATCACGTAAAAGCATTTAAATATAATATTCCTTACAGTCATAGTTCTTACAATTTGACTTAAACAAAACGTTTACGAATTTCTTCACTAGGCAAATTAAATTCTTATTTGACCTAGTACTTAATTAGCCAATCTCTTTAGAGATGGTTTTATGAAACGAGAAGAAAAGGGTATAATCTTATAAAAAACCAAAACGTGGGTTGACGCTTGACAAACAGCTTAAAATATAAATACTTAATTTCATTCTTAGTTAACGGAATCCATAATGATTTTAACCGACTTCAAAAAACGAAGATATTTTCAATCCGATTTTATCTTTCATTGTTTTCGATTTATACAGGTCAATACTAAACGTGATCTGACTAGTGCTTTGGCAGTGGATCGGACCAGCCGTCGAAAATAGACATGTTGCCGCCAATTCGACGATTTCCGCTGTGATGTTCGCAGACAGTAGCACGTACAGAATAATCAATATACAGTAGGTAAATTGTAAATTGTTAAATTAGCATAATACAGTAGGTAAGTTTGACAAACAGCAGACGGGTCCGAATAGTAGCACTTTATGGATTGAAGTCAAGTTGTACAGTAAAGCACTGTGCATACTGCCGTCTTACGTGCATATTTATTATTCCATCTTAAACTGCATCGCCACTTAACATCCAATGAGTTGTCTCTCAGTAAAAACAATTGCTATAATAGAACTTAGATCACACAAAGCCTATTGCAGTAAAGCTAAAAATAACGTTACACCTTTGCGCTTAAAAATATTTAGCACCAGCACTTGCTTCTTTGTATTCTACTGACTATTAAGGAATGTGAAATAATAAACCACGATAATTATAATAATATTACCGTGACTAAACAGTCCAAAAACTTATGAAAGGTATTTTATAAACCTATAAAATTCCAAATCACACTGGGTAAGCTCTTAAAGCTATTCAAAAGCGACAATAGGGACATAACGTTAACCATAACGACGCAAACTGCTACAAAAATGCGGGTAGGAAAACAAATATTTAGCCAATTATCTGTCTTCCGCGTTTTTCTGAGAACCCTGAGGGTTGAATGTGATAAGCTCAGAGCCAATGCATGTTACGACTCATCTTCTGATAAAATAAATAGCGAAATACATGTAGCCAGTATACCATTTGTCATATGGAATGTTTTGCGGAAAACATTTTGCTAATTACGAATCAAGATATCGAAGCAACAAAAGATTACCAGAATAAGGCAAAAAACGTATATCCTTTATAATCTGCAGCGTCTATTTTATTCAATTATATTGATACATAAATACGATAGCAAACCAGAAGAATGATGATAATAAAAATAATATGTTTATTCAAATTAATTGTCATGAAAATCTGCCCCCAAAACCTTACGGTGTTCCGACAGAACGGCCCTTTAGATTCAGACAATTCTAGACCTAGCTTGTTCACCATCCTCGACCACATCATCGCTTACCACTAGGCGAGATAGTGGTTAAACCCTAACCTACCACATATAAATAACCGGCCAAGTGCGCGTCGGGCCACGCGCAATGTAGGGTTCCGTAGTAGCCTGTTATTCAATGCAAGTCTTTACCCGTTATAAACAAGCAACTAGATATTCCGTCTTTGTCACTTTAAAGGATTTATTCTAAGGATTATGTATTTGGTACAAAATTATCCAACACTCACGTTCAACGACTATTACTGCTAAACTGATAAAGTTATCTTAACCGCTATAGTTTTCCTTTAAAGTTCATGAAATGCGCTATTATCACGAATTTTTCCAGATATTTCAAGCGAGCAGTTTAGCTTTTAGAGGGTGAGGGGGGGGGGGGACGCCCTACTGGAACAAAAATTTGTACTTTAAAGTTTAATATTTCGTAAATGAAGCATTCAATCCAAAAATGGTATTAGCAACCTATTCAACGACACCCCACACGATGGTGTAGACGATGAAAAAAAATTCATCCCCACTTCACATATAGGGGAGCTACCCTTTAAAAAAATATTTTTAAAAATTTTATTTCAGCACTTTGTCGGTGTCATTTATATTCATACCCCCACATAATTACAGCTTTCTAGTATTAACGGTCTCTTAGCAAAACCTCGGACAGACAGACAGACAGGCATACGGACAGACGGACATGACGAAACTATAAGGGTTCCTTGTCAGGACTACGGAACCCTAAAATAGCTTTTTAATTATTGCCCAGCAGGAAAAACTGCCCTTGACACAACGGCAAAGAGATGACCCTGACAACGAACGGCTTTTATTATAACAACACGGAGACCTTTTTAGTGGACCAGTATTTGCATAGGCAAATTAACGGGCTTCTACACTAACAAATCCTCTCGCAAAAACCGTCGGCCATAGTTAGATAAGTAAAACATCGAGGGCCACGAGATCAAGAGTAATCTGTTTAAACTCCCGTTCCTATACAGATAAATTCTGTTTAAATAACCGTAAAACTGTCCGTGTGGGGATCCCCTTAATCCATTTGATGTTAATCCCGTCACGTCCGTATTTCTGGGTAATATGGATGATAAACATGGACTTTATTATTGTAATTAACCCTTCCTCATTATGGCTGTTTATGTGTCGTTCGTTCGGCAAATTTGAGTAGAGTGCAGTGCAATTTTGACAATGAGACTTGGTGAACATGCTTGGCCTAAAATACTCTGACTCTCAAGGACTGTGTGCTGCCGCCTAAACACAAGTGCCAATTTTATCCTTGGTGGTGGTAAGCTACTTTTTTAGAAACAAGTCAGGCGGAACATCGATATAATTCTGTTACTACCTGTAGATTATTGTTTACTGTACTCTTCTACGTGACTTTACCACTGCATCCATGGGCAACTAGGTACAAGACTAGTAATAGTCACATAGTAGGTAACTGACATTTTCTAACATCGCGAGTATCTAGAAAAGGGAGATGACTCTACAGCTGTGTAGTTGAATTTTGTTCTATACGACTAAAATCATCGTTTAATTGTTATCAATGAATAGACTGCTGATACTAAGATCAAAAATTCCTTCGGTTATTATTTCTCCTACGTGATAAGTATAACAGTAGTGTAGTAGTTGCTACAGATAAACACTATTAAAGTATAGAAAAATGAATGCTAAAATTTTTATCGTATAGACGATATAGATAACCAGATATAGATCTGGCCACTCAGATTACTTCTGATACATAATATATGGCACTAATGATAGCTTAATATCTTTCAAAGTATGTACAAATATATTATAAAAACAATCAAAACATAGGTACGAACTCACACTGTTCTATAACTTTTTTCCTTTTAACTTCGTAACGAAGCAAACCTCTACAATCTGATTTCCTACAAGTTATCTTCAAATTTCGTGTTCATACAAGCGAAACACTCTGCAGACTAGTTTTCCTCATAGTTTAACTTGTAACCGAAGTTTCCGAGAAGTTGGTATTCGGCTTCTTGGACTAGCGCGCCGATTGGAAAATTCTCCGCGCTGCAACGGTTAGGAAAGTTGAAGAGAAATTTCGAATCACATTTTGGTAAACTAGTTTTTTTTTTGGGTGTGGTGTGAGGGTGTGGGTAATATTCGACTTAAGAGACTTTTACGTATATATTAGAAAGAGATTTTAGAAAATGAGGACATCTCATATTCTACACTCAAACTGATTTATTCACTGACTGATAGAAATCGCACAATCTAAGTAGGTAAATTCATGTGCCTGATTTGTGCACAAGAGATTTCTATAAATATGTAACAGCTAAAGGGATTAAAACGGTTTTAATTTAAGTATATAATACTCCATGCACATTTGAGCCCAGTTTCACCAATTCCTGATAGCTAGGAATATATCTGCCAGATTATTCTATCGTTACCTTCCAACCGTTTCCTAACCGATCAGCAATCTTTTGACGAACAAATACATTAAAAAATAATACAATAATTATTTATCTTAATAATTATAAAAACACATAAGTTTAACAACTAACAAACCGACTTCACATGCGGCACGAGTCAGTTTCAGTAACAAGTTTTTTTTTGTAGAGATGTCGGTCTCCATATCTCTAGAGATGCTCATCAGATCTCAATGAATCGTATAATGAAACCACCGTGGATGTATCCTACCGATGGCAAAAAGAATCATTCGAATCGGTTCACAATTAGCTAAGTTATCGCGTAACAAACAAACAAAAAAACATACAGACAAATGGAAAACCTTCATTTTGGAAGTTTGTTTGAAAAATCAATTCACTTCAGTAAATCAAAACATAAAGTTACTTTAATATAATTAATAATACTAAGATTGAGATTGTCTTTTGGAGCTTTAATAAAGATCTTATGTATCATCTCAATCTCATCTCAAAGGCTTTTAAAACAGATATTAAGTCTGGAACATGTATAGATCGGGGTCAGTCCCAACATCCCTAAAGGCTTCTTGTTAGGAATACCTAGTATCAATACCAGACTATATCTGTAGAACACCGGTACACGGCCCATTAGGAGCCGACCCTAATGTATTATCGATGACACATTAGGCGTGAGGATATATGAATATACTCGTAGCTTTCGTTTTATGCCCTATTCGTGATAACGATATGATTTTCGCTTTGTGGAATTTCGGAGCGTAATAGTTGGACGAAGTTTGCCTTGTTCCCAGGTTCTCCAGTAGTAGGGTATGAAGTAACCGTATGACCATGAGAGATTGCAGACTATTTTATATTATATTTTAAAGAGTATTTATTTATTACAATTTAGCTGAAAATAAACATTTTAATTATAATTATAGACTGGTCTAGTTTGTTTTTAGATGATCTTGGTGTAAGCTATGAATTATCTAGAAGTTTAATTGTCAAAAAATATCGCAAAATCATACTCGAATACCTACTCGGGATATTCAGCGTGTGCCTAACTTACCAAAGTCTGAAACTTTGGCGTCCTTGCCCTGCTCATAAAGTTTCCTGTGTTATCTTACCTCGGAATAGCGAAGCTCTGTCTGATTTATTAAGGTATCTATTTAAGGATGTGTTTCGACACCAACTCGTAAATAACCGGCCAAGTGCGTGTCTGGCCACGCGCAGTGTAGGGTTCCGTAGTAACCTGTTATTCAATGCAAGCCTTTACCCGTTATAAACAAGCAACAATGTACTCCGTCTTTGTCACTTTAAAGGATTTTTTCTAAGGATTTTGTATTAGGTACAAAATTATCCAACACCCAAGTTCAACGACTATTACTGCTAAACTAATAAAGTTATCTTAACCGCTATAATTTTCCTTTAAAGTTCATGAAATGCGCTATTATCACGAATTTTTCCAGATTTTTCAAGTCAGCGGTTTAGTTTTTAGAGGGGGGGACGCCCTACTGGAACAAAAATTTGCACTTTAAAGTTTAATATTTCGTAAATGGAGCATTCAATCGAAAAATAGTATTAGCAACTCTTAAATCATTTTAAAAGACTTATTTAACGATACCCCACACGATGGGGTAGATGAAAAAAAAAATTCATCCCCACCTCTCATATAGGGGAGTTACCCTAAAAAAATATTTTTCAAAATTTTATTTCAGCACTTTGTCGGCGTCATTTATTTACATACCCTCACAAAACTACAGCTTTCTAGTATTAACGGTCTCTTAGCAAAACCTCGGACAGACAGACAGACGACCTAAAAACAGTGAATTAAAGTAGGTAGGTACCTATTCTCCGCCATTTTTTGTCACTATTTGATACGAGTAATTTTAATGTAAACTCTATTCGACTTAAGGTAGGTAAGTTATAGGAACTAATGTAAATTTAGTTGCATGAGATAAAAATATTCAAAAATAAATATTTGGCTTTGCAAAGCAGATAACATTACAACAATTCAGAACTGTGTCCTATGGTCCTAGAATATCCGTTTAACTATGTTCGACTAAGCTCGGCCCATGTTCTTTGTGAAAAGTACCGAGGTTAAACAGCTTGTAACATATCCTGCTCAACATAATCAAAGACTCAGAATATTGAAGTCATGTCGGATTCTATCTGCTTCGCATGCCAATAGCGTCGGCTTGGTTTAGGCAGCAGAATGTCATAACGTCGCATTGGTTTTACAAGTAATATTTCGTAGCAAAGTTTCCTAATGGAAAATGTGTAGGGAATAACGATAATTCGATATTATTCTTGTTGTTTGTTTGCTTTTGGATTAATATGTGTAAAATGTACGTAAGTAATCGTAATGTTTATTGCATCTTTACTGCCTGTACTAAATGTTTGGAAAAAAGCTTCTATCTGTACAAAAAATATTGACGTCTCCCCGCGGCTTCGCTTGCGTCTAAAAGCAGCTTATAAACTATCTTTGTGCCAAATTTTATTCATTCGTTCAAGCGTTTTTGCCTGATTGGCTAACAACTTCTACAAGGTAAATACAAACATTCACAATTATAGTTAATGTATATACATAAAATTACGCCTTTTTCCCGTTGGGGTAGGCAGACACTACTTTTTTTCACATGCTACGATCGTGAAATACCTGTTCAACCTTCAGGAGCCCCTTATACATGCTCGCATAGTACATAATAATAGAAAGTAGGATAATAAAGATTCATACTGCACACATTGCACTTGCATTAACATAAACATATCACTGACATAAAATCAAAACGAAAATCCTATGCATTTTTTTCTAAAAAGACACACTTCGATTAATAAAAGAGCAAAAAGTCACACTTCGTCACGGGACGTGTAATAAGAAAGTTGTGGAGTCAGCATCGTCGCCGGGCCGCTAGTCCACGGGTGCGAAAGTGTTTGTCATCGAAAAAATGTGAGGATTGCTGACATCGTGGGCGTGATCAATAGAACACGGGTTACTTTGTACAGCGGGACAGTATTACTACAGAGAAACTATTTATTTATCTTTTGTGGTCTGAAATGTATGTCCTAAATAAGCAGTGGTTTTGAAGACTGGAAAACTACATTTTGCTGTCACTGGTTCACACAGGACACAGATAGTGTTCGTCATCAGAAATAGATTCATCAATTCCGAGTAACATTGTACCACAGTACTATTGATCGATGATGAATGTATAGCAGTCTTATCTTAAACATAAACAATGTACTAAATCAAATAACAGCAAGTAAGTTGTATTTATCTAGGCTAGTTACTTATGATCGATTAATCAACACCAATATTATAAATGCGAAAGTCAGTTTGTTTATTTGTTTGTTTGTTTGTTTGGGACTTCTTCACGGTCAAACGGCTTGACCGATTTGGCTAAAATTTTGTACAAAGATAGAACATATGGCAGAATAGGATATAGGATAATTTTTTTTTGGCTATCGTGTCAGGGGGTCCAAATATTTTTAATTGAATTTTGTAAATATAAGATCTCTTTTCGAATAAACGGCTTGACCGATTTGCCTGAAATGTTGTATAAAGACAGTTCATAAGGCAGAAAAGAATATAGAATACTTTTTTTTTGGCTATCGAGTCAGGGGGTCCAAATATTTTTAATTGAATTTTGTAAATATAAGATCTCTTTTCGAATAAACGGCTCGACCGATTTGCCTGAAATGTTGTATAAAGACAGTTCATAAGGCAGAAAAGAATATAGAATACTTTTTTTTTTGGCTATCGAGTCAGGGGGTTAAGATATTTTTAATTGAATTTTGTAAATATAAGACTTCTTCTCGAATAAACGGCTTGACCAATTTGCCTGAAATTTTGTGTGAATACATGTCATAGGGCAGAATAGGATATAGGATACTTTTTTTCTGGCTGTCAAGTCAGGGGGTCCAGATATTTTTATTGAATTTTGTAAATATAAGACCTCTTCTCGAATAAACAGCTTGACCGATTTGCCTGAAATGTTGTTTAAAGACAGTTCAAAAGGCAGAATAGAATATAGAATACTTTTTTTCTGGCTATCGAGTCAGAGGGTACAAATATTTTTAATTGAAATTTGTAAATATAAGATCTCTTCTTGAATAAACGGCTTGATCGATTTGCCTGAAATTTTGTGTGAATATATGTCATAGGGCAGAATAGGATTTCGGATAATTTTTTTTTGGCTGTCAAGTCAGGGGTCCAGATATTTTTAATTGAATTTTGTAAATATAAGACCTCTTCTCGAATAAACAGCTAGACCGATTCGCCTGAAATGTTGTTTAAAGACAGTTCAAAAGGCAGAATAGAATATAGAATACTGTTTTTTGTCCATCGAGTCTGAGTGTTTAGATTTTTTTATTGAATTTTGTGAATGTGTGTCCTCTTATCAGCTAAACAGCTTGACCGATTCAGCTGAAATTTTATATATATTACAGTTCATATTGCATAGAATCACATAGGATACTTTTTCTCTGGCAGTCGAGTCCAGGTGTCCAGAATTTTTAAATTGAAGTTTGTAAATGTGTGGCCTACTCTCGGTCGAACGGGTTAACCATTTAAGCTGAAATGTTGTACACAGACAGTCATAAAAACATAGAAGGGCAACGAATACTTTTTTTTTGGGTGGAAATTTGGTTTTCTATAGTTTTATTATGGAATTTTGTAAATGTGTGGCCTCTTTTTAGCCAAACGGCTTGACCGATTCAGATGAAATTTTGTACAAACACAATGAATAGGGCATAAATGGGCAAAGAATA
This sequence comes from Cabera pusaria, assembly GCA_954871355.1. Classification (NCBI taxonomy): domain Eukaryota; kingdom Metazoa; phylum Arthropoda; class Insecta; order Lepidoptera; family Geometridae; genus Cabera; species Cabera pusaria. The sequence goes on from OX940887.1 coordinate 23,358,502, forward strand.
CTTTTTTTCGGCAGTTAAGTGTGGGTGCCTATATTTTTTGTTAACTTTACATAGAGTTTGTATAATGATAAAAGTTTGACCTTAGGTTCAAGGATTATGACAAATTTTAATAAGTGCCTTAATTAGGCCATAAAACTGTCAGGGTCATTAAAAGTCATCAAAATTTACGCGATGGCTTTGCTTGCCCAACGTGTTTTATCTGCTTTATGGGAAGTATTTCATAAGCATTCGTGTTTTAACAGCCACATTTAACCTTAGGGTCATCGATGTTGACTAAGTAGGTTATAAAAACTGTCAGCGTCATAAAACGTAAAAATTTTTGCGCTCACTTCGCTCGAGCAGAGATATCGCTCGCTGCGCTCGCGCAATAATTTGTTTGGTTTACTTTGTAGGTAATACTTCAGCAACTTTTGTATTTTAATAGCCACATGCATCAGAACGAGTCCATAAATTAAAACAGTACAATCTTCAATAATCATAATGATTTTTAACCTTAAATAATTGGATATCAAGTTTAACCTTTGTGTCATCAGTGTTAACTTAGTAGGTCATAAAAACTGTCAGGGTCATAAAAGGTCGTAAAAATTTTTGCGCTCGCTTCGCTCGCGCATTTATAGTGCTCGCTGCGCTCGCGCAAGCCTTTGTTTTATCTACTTTGTAGGTAATATTTCAGCATTTTTTTTGTATTTTAATAGCCACATGCATCAAAACGCGTTTATAATTGGAACAGTTACAACCTTCAATAATAATAATGATTTTTTTACCTTAAAATAAGTGGATATCAAGTTAAACCTTTGTCTCATCAGTGTTAACTTAGAAGGTCATAAACACTGTCAGGGTCATAAAAGGTCGTAAAAAACTTTCGCGCTCGCTTTGCTCGCGCAGTGATGGCGCTCGCAAGTATTTGTTATATGTACTTTGTTGAATACATTTCAGCAATTTTTGTATTTTAATAGCCACATTCATCAAAACATGACATAAATTGGAACAGTACAGACTTCAATAATCACAATGATTTTTACCTTTAAATAAGTGGATATCAAGTTTAACCTTAGAGTCATTGGTGTTGACTTAGTAGGTCATAAAAACTGTCAAGGTCATAAAAAAACGTAAAAATTTTCGCGCTCGCTTCGCTCGCGCATTGATAGCGCTTGCTGCGCTCGCGCAAACCTTTGTTTTATCTACTTTGTAGGTAATATTTCAGCATTTTTTGTATTTTAATAGCCACATGCATCAAAAAGAGTTTATTAATTGAAACAGTACAACCTTCAATAATCATAATGAATTTTGACCTTAAAATAAGTGGATATCAAGTTAAACCTTTGTCTCATCAGTGTTAACTTAAAAGGTCATTAACACTGTCAGGGTCATAAAAGGTCGTAAAAAATTTCCGCGCTCGCTTCGCTCGCGCAGTGATAGCGCTAGCAAGCATTTGTTATATGTACTTTGTTGGATACATTTCAGCAACTTTTGTATTTTAATAGCCACATTCATCAAAACATGACATAAATTGGAACAGTACAGACTTCAATATTCATAATGATTTTTACCCTTAAATAAGTGGATATCAAGTTTAACCTTAGGGTCATCGGTGTTGACTTGGTAGGTCATAAAAACTGTCAGGGTCATAAAATGACGTAAAAATTTTCGCGCTCGCTTAGCTCCCGCATTCATAGCTCTCGCTGCGCTCGCGCAAACCTTTGTTTTTTCTACTTTCTAGGTTATATTTCAGCATTTTTTTGTATTTTAATAGCCACATGCATCAAAACGAGTTTATTAATTGAAACAGTACAACCTTCAATAATCATAATGATTTTTACCTTAAAATAAGTGGATGTCAAGTTTAACCTTAGGGTCATCGGTGTTGACTAAGTAGGTCATAAAGACTGTCAAGGTCATAAAATTACGTAAACATTTTCGCGCTCGCTTCGCTCGCGCATTGATAGCTCTCGCTGCGCTCGCGCAAACCTTTGTTTTGTCTACTTTGTAGGTTATATTTCAGCATTTTTTGTATTTTAATAGCCACATGTATCAAAACGAGAAACAGTACTACCTTCAATAATCATAATGATTTTTTACCTTAAAATAAGTGGATATCAAGTTTAACCCTAGGGTCATCGGTGTTGATTTAGTAGGTTATAAAAACTGCCAGGGTAATATAATGACGTAAAAATTTTCGCGCTCGCTGGTAAACCTTCGTTAGGTTTACCAAGTACCAAGTAATGATTAATGACTTCAACAATAGACGATATCGAGTTCGACCTAAAAGTCATCTATATTGACTTGATGATTAGGTCATTAAACTGTCAGGGTTATAAAACGCCATAAAAAATTTTCACTAGCAGCTATTCACCTTATTTTCTTTGTAAGAAATGTTTTAGGAACTGTTGTATTGAGTCAAACATTTAAACAGCACAATTTCGTATACTAACCTAACCAAAATGATTAATGACTTTAACAATAGAGGATATTGAGTTCGACTTTGAGGGCACCTATGGTGATTTGGCCTAAGAGATCATCGATCTAGACCTCAATGGTCATAAAGACACAAATAACGCGGGCGAAGCCGCGGGTAACAGCTAGTACATTTATAAGTGGGACTTGATTACTAAACAGAGAAACTTTTTTTTTCTGCTATAGTGCCTGGCGTGTACCTACCTCCTAAACACCTGTAGTTTTGGAGAAATACAGTGTTCACCATCAGAAAAATCTCGAACAAAACAGCACGGGGTGTGATGATTTGAACACAGGTTACTTTGTACAGTGGGACTTGATTACTAAATAGAAAAACTTTTTTTTGTCCTATAGTGTCTCTGGCATGTACCTACCTCCTAACCAGCTGTTGTGGAGACGGACATGTTTGCTATCGCAGATTTCAAGGCTGCGAAAATGTTCGTCTTGAAAAAACTGTAAGGATTGCTGAAAGCGCGGGCGTGATCACGATTGATCACACATGGGTTACTTGTACAGTAGGTCTCGATTAATAAGCGAAGAAACTATTTTACTCTCATAAAGGATAACGAAAAACTATAGAAGTTTTTTCCAATAGATATCTGCATATCTATACAATCCAACCATGGTTCTAGAAACAGAACAAAAAATTGTCACTAATCGTGAGTTGCAGGATTTATAAATGGCTATTTTTGGAAACAAAGCCTAATAAACACTATGCATGAGTTCTGGTATGATAGTCGATAAAAAGAGAAGAAATTTAAAAGACCGGTTTGGACAGTTATGTCAAATGAACTATGCTATAAATACAATAGTAGACATTTTACCAACTATCGGGTCATTGGAAACACCATATAATTTTATTATCAACGTCTAAAAATATTTGAGACAATATTCTATCTCAGAGCGCGTTCAAAATTAATTATCAATTTTTATTCACGATATACATTCGATTCTCGAGTTTACTATTTTGATATTCAATAAAAAGTGTAACCCTTAAAGTGTAACTAAAAATAACGAAATATTCTCGTGTCAGATAAGATTTAAAAGCTGAGTTAGCAAGTCCTTTTAGTAATAACACTTTTACACCTTTATTATCAGGCACCTTTCCAGGAACCAATCGGAGGATGAAAGAAACCAAATACACCTATTGGAACTTGTTCCGGTCAAATCGGAATTAATATCCGGCAGGATCTCGGTCCCTAAAGGCTTGAATAGCCTCATTCACGTCCTTTATTCGTATCATTTGTGTGATCTTCAATTATTATTATTTGTACCACGTTATTGTTGTGTTAACCTTCCTCCTTTTCTTACATTTATTTATTAGGGTAAACATAAATAAAATATTATATTTTGTAACATTTTATTATTTTTTCTATATTGGTGACCCCTTTTTAGGGTTCCGTAGCCGAATGGCAAAAAACGGAACCCTTATAGATTCGCCATGTCTGTCTGTCTGTCTGTCTGTCTGTCCGTCCGTATGTCACAGCCATTTTATTCCGAAACTATTAGGACTACAGAATTGAAACTTGGTAAGTAGATGTATTCTGTGAACCGCTTTCCGATTCTTATACAAAAATAAAAAATATAAAAGTTTAAGGGGGGGCATCCCATACATGGAACTGGAACAAAAAAAAATTGTTTTCGTCAAACCTATACGTGTGGGGTATTTATGGATAGGTTTTATAGGTCTCCAAATTTTGAGGTTTTGAGGTCCAAACATTGAGGTTTCTAAAATCATTTTTTCTCAAAGTCAATCATTTCAAAGATAGGCGCGTCTAAAGTGGTAAAATGTGTGCCCCCCCCCCCCCCCCTCTAACTTCTAAAGTAAGGGAGTGAAAAATCTAGAAAAAATATATTCTGTAGATCTCAATAAGAACTTACAACGAATATTAGTTTGAACGAGATACAGTCAGCAGTTGTTGCGATATAGCGACCGCAAGTATAACTTTGTTTTTCATACCTATGTTATTCATAACACTATGAAAAACAAAGTTATTTTTGTAGTTCCGAAAAATTAAAGTTATAGAATACTCTACTGTGTTACGAAACCCTACGAGTGCAAGTCCGACTTGCACTTGGCCAGTTTATTATAGCTTCGTTTTCTAATATGAGACTATCATTTATAGTTTCCTAACTTTACTTACTAGTTAAAGTGGTCCCACTATATGGAACAGTGAGCAACGTGGCGACGTAAGTGGTTTGCCGTCTTGCCGACTCAGCTCAACCCTTTCGTAGCCTGCGTTTGACACGTTTGAACTTACTTTATTTGCTGCATATCACCTTTCGTTTTTATATATCAGCGCCATTTATCGTTGACGTCTCCAAACATTTTCAATGCAAGTATTGCAATTATTACTTCAGAATTATTTTTAGCGCCACTTTTATTGGCCTTGATTCCGAATCAAATAAATAATATTTTTAGCGAGTACTGAATACAGTATTTTTTCAGGCTTTCAAATTAAAACGTACATTAGGTAGTATATATGGTTTATACTACATTACGTGATAATAACCTTAATCGTATTCCCCCATAAAACGATACGATACGATTGCACGAAGATTCAAACAAAATTTTGATTTGAATTTTACATCACAAGCGATGTGAAGGAGTTGGCCACATTCGACCTAAATTGATTTAAATAAAATTAACATTTTTCTTCCACAGCCAATACCAAATTACGTCGAGGCGCGTAAGTATACAACATCCATATTTAAAAAACAATACCTTACCTTCGCGTTCACATATAAAATACAACGAACATGGATTCTATTTACAGTATATACTTACATTCTTTGTAGGTATACAGTTTAAGTGTTCAGCGTATCTGAAATTAGTTTCCACTTAACGTATTTCCGCTCCAGCTAGTTTTCCAACATGGCAATATCTGTTCTGTCCAAACCACGCTTCTCTTTTAGCAGGAAGTTGCAGTTTGCTCGATTTCCGCTGTCCTAATTTCCGCTGGATTCTAATTGCATGCATTTGGCAAGGCAAATTAGATTACCAAAAAGCAATTTGAGTTCTTTATACACAAACTGCCTCGCTGTTGTATAATTTTTTAAGTATTCTTATAACAAATACACAGACAAAATATGAAAATATAATAATGTAACACACGAATAGCACCTATACTTAATTAGAAGATAAAGAAAAATAACCATAGTAAAATAATGGTTCTACGGATGGAGTGATTTTAATTAAAGTTTCAAACATCCGATCTAAAATCAAAACCCAATCGGTAGTCTATCTAAAATATTTTTAAGCTTATTTTATTTCGTAGATTGCCTCTCTCGTAGATCTCGTAGCCGTCGTAGCACGATATCTACATCATAATGAAGCAAATATGTAGATAGCAATTACAATTATATTATCTTGTACTCATTTCTAAGTACCATCTTTTTTGGTTTCTGAACAAACATTTCCTTATACAGTTATTTATATCTAAAATATTCCATCTCAATGCTCTTATATTAAATCATTTCCTGGTACATATCCACCTGATTGTGAGTACGAAGTAACAGCAAATATGAGATTCTTTGCCGCCGTCTGCGTATTTGTTGTGTACCTACCGTTTATATTAAATCTCATATGTCAACGAAATTATACAATTTTTACCCAGACCTTATGCAATAAATAAACTCTGAAATAGCTAAAATGCTGCTCTGAAATAGCGTTGTTTCTTTCTGTTTTTATGATAGAGATGGCAACTCTTGAATGTATACTATTGTCAGACTAACGGTACTATTTGAAATCCTTGTGACTCTTCTAAAAAAAACATAAAAACAGTCAGACACTTCGGATAACCTCGGTGGAGATAATAGAAATATAAAACGTTTTGTTTACAAATTAAAGTAGGCAGATTCTATTCTGTAATGTTATATAGTAGAGATGATGAAATCATATTTATAACATTAAAAGGATCTAACTTAAATCTCTGAAGAGTGCCTTTAAATTTTAGATTACATTATTGGGACATACCTACTCTCATAGATTTAAAAACGGGAATTTAACGTGACTTACGCGATGTCGATATAGCGATCGACATATGTTTCGGCCTCATCCGGAGGCCTTCTTCAGGATCTTGAGTGCTTGGCGCTCGTCGACGCGTCGCACCTCGCACTGCGGGCCGCTGCTCGTGCAGCGCGGGCGGACGGAGCGGGCGGCGGCGGCGGCGGTGGTGGTGTTGGTGGGGGGTAATGATGCGGTGTACATAGTGGAGGCGCGGGATTAGGTTGGAGGGCTTCGTCTTCATCACTGCTGTTTACTTCAGACGAGACCTCATCCAACCGGCAGACGGAACTCACGGTGTCCTCCTCACTGTTGCCACTGGTGACGTGCTTTCCATGAAGAACGGTTTTCCACGTATTTGACAGGTACCACCCTCTGTCTCTGTTGAAGTTACGACGACGACTGATCTCAATGGCTTCTCGGATTTTGCGGGGTACAAAGTACTTTTCACGCGCCAAAATCCGTGCCTTGTCAAATCTGATGTAGTGCACATTCCATTAACAGGAAACACCACAAGTTTTGTGAGGGACTCGCGACACTTTATACAGCTCCTAGATGAAGTAACATTAGGTGAAGACGAACTGATGGTGAGCTTCGACGTCACGTCATTGTTCACGAACGTACCGATAGAGGACACACTCAAAATTATAACGGATTTATTCCAGAGAGCTCTTATACCTATCGAGTACATGAACATAATAAAGTACATACTGACAAGTGGGTATTTTAAGTGGCGCGGTGAATTTTATATTCAGACGGAAGGTGTGGCCATGGGTTCTCCTATAGCTCCAGTAGTTGCGAATATTTTTATGGAGTGGTTCGAGACATCGGCACTACACGACATATCCTTTAGACCGAGATACTGGTGGCGATATGTGGATGACGTGTTTGCTATTTTACATAAGGACCATGTAACACCCTTATTAGAACATCTAAATAGCAAACATCCGACGATCACTTTCACTGTCGAACGAGAAATAGAGGGCGCGTTGCCGTTTCTTGACGTGTTACTCAAGCGACAACAGAATGGACATCTCTCACACACAGTGTACCGCAAGAGTACGCATACAGACCGGTACTTGAGAGCTGACTCCCATCACCATCCCGCCCATCTAGCGTCGTTGCCTCGGACACTTATCAACAGAGCGCTGAGATTATGTGACCCACAACATGTAGACACGGAACTCGCGCATGTGAAGGCGGTGTTAGAGGCAAACGGATATAGCTGGAAGCAGAGTAATCGGATTGCGAACAACTCCACAAAGTGCCGAATAACATCGGTTGAGAGAGCAGCAACGTACCTACCATACGTCAAGGGGGTCACGGACAAAATTGGACACTTGTTACGCCGAAGATATAGCATCAAGACGATATTCCGCCCCCCCTCACGTGTCAGGCAATTGTTGCGCTCTCCAAAGGATAAGGATCCCCTAGGAGCTCCTGGGGTCTACGTCGTTCCTTGCGACTGTGGTGCAAGCTACGTAGGCGAGACCAGAAGAAACGTGTCCACAAGACTCAAAGAACACATTGCTTCCATGAAGAACGTGGACAGCGGTAGCTCGGCGGTTACAGAGCACGCTCTCACATCTGGGACGACGCACTACATCAGATTTGACAAGGCACGGATTTTGGCGCGTGAAAAGTACTTTGTACCCCGCAAAATCCGAGAAGCCATTGAGATCAGTCGTCGTCGTAACTTCAACAGAGACAGAGGGTGGTACCTGTCAAATACGTGGAAAACCGTTCTTCATGGAAAGCACGTCACCAGTGGCAACAGTGAGGAGGACACCGTGAGTTCCGTCTGCCGGTTGGATGAGGTCTCGTCTGAAGTAAACAGCAGTGATGAAGACGAAGCCCTCCAACCTAATCCCGCGCCTCCACTATGTACACCGCATCATTACCCCCCACCAACACCACCACCGCCGCCGCCGCCGCCCGCTCCGTCCGCCCGCGCTGCACGAGCAGCGGCCCGCAGTGCGAGGTGCGACGCGTCGACGAGCGCCAAGCACTCAAGATCCTGAAGAAGGCCTCCGGATGAGGCCGAAACATATGTCGATCGCTATATCGACATCGCGTAAGTCACGTTAAATTCCCGTTTTTAAATCTATAAGTTTAAAATGAACGTGAGTTTTTATAATAAAATTGTAAACCTCTACGGGGAGGTATGCCTTAAAAATGTGCGGAGATTTGCATCGCTGAGGAATAAACGTAACAAACTCGAATGTGGTTTAGTGTTTGTACAAAAGTGCCGAAATAGTGGAGTGTTGCCGAAGTTCTTGCGCATTAAACCAGTGAAATGTATTCGAGATTACACAAAGTTCTTCAGTGATGTGAATGATAAATTGGTGAAGAGGGTAATACGAGATTACTTTCGAAACATCGCGAGTGTATCAATGGAATTGATGGAATTACACTTACAGTTGTCTCGTCTATTACGTCAAGATTTATGGGATACTTTGGATTCAATGACTTATAGCAGAGCGCAATACACTTTAAACAATTCGTCTAAAAGTCATGATAGAAAATTAAAACACCTGACAAAAACCTCAGAGCAACGTCCTTCCGACGTCAACCGTTCAGTGGTGGAGAATCAGGCGGTTGTAAATTTATCGTCGCAGGTACTCACTGATAATGAAAAATCGGTATTATCAAAAGGTCTTAACTTTGCACCCACACCGCGGAAGATACCCGTCGAGGTGATCATCACCGGTATCGAGGAAACGATCTCCCGGAATAACATACCGATTCATGACGCTGAATGTTTACGACAAGAAGTAGCATTGACATTGCGAAAATCCAAGGTACCTAAATCCAACATCTCGAACTCGGAAATGTTTGCACTACGTAGTTTACGTAACAACACAGAGCTTTTAGTTTTACCCGCAGATAAGGGGAATGCAGCAGTAGTCGTGGACACAGCACAGTACGAACAGAAAATAAACCAGCTCCTCAGTGACGGTAAAACTTACAAATGTGTTACATACGACCCTACATCTCGAGTAACTGCCAAACTGAGTACACTACTGCGTGCATTAAATGAAGATCTGTACAGTAGATTACGCCCTTTGAACCCAACTGCACCGAGAATTTATGGCCTACCTAAAATTCACAAGCCGTCGTGGCCTTTGAGACCTATAGTCAGTCAAATCGACTCACCCACTTATAAAACAGCTCGATACATGGCTGACATGCTACTTCCATTAACAGGAAACACCACAAGTTTTGTGAGGGACTCGCGACACTTTATACAGCTCCTAGATGAAGTAACATTAGGTGAAGACGAACTGATGGTGAGCTTCGACGTCACGTCATTGTTCACGAACGTACCGATAGAGGACACACTCAAAATTATAACGGATTTATTCCAGAGAGCTCTTATACCTATCGAGTACATGAACATAATAAAGTACATACTGACAAGTGGGTATTTTAAGTGGCGCGGTGAATTTTATATTCAGACGGAAGGTGTGGCCATGGGTTCTCCTATAGCTCCAGTAGTTGCGAATATTTTTATGGAGTGGTTCGAGACATCGGCACTACACGACATATCCTTTAGACCGAGATACTGGTGGCGATATGTGGATGACGTGTTTGCTATTTTACATAAGGACCATGTAACACCCTTATTAGAACATCTAAATAGCAAACATCCGACGATCACTTTCACTGTCGAACGAGAAATAGAGGGCGCGTTGCCGTTTCTTGACGTGTTACTCAAGCGACAACAGAATGGACATCTCTCACACACAGTGTACCGCAAGAGTACGCATACAGACCGGTACTTGAGAGCTGACTCCCATCACCATCCCGCCCATCTAGCGTCGTTGCCTCGGACACTTATCAACAGAGCGCTGAGATTATGTGACCCACAACATGTAGACACGGAACTCGCGCATGTGAAGGCGGTGTTAGAGGCAAACGGATACAGCTGGAAGCAGAGTAATCGGATTGCGAACAACTCCACAAAGTGCCGAATAACATCGGTTGAGAGAGCAGCAACGTACCTACCATACGTCAAGGGGGTCACGGACAAAATTGGACACTTGTTACGCCGAAGATATAGCATCAAGACGATATTCCGCCCCCCCTCACGTGTCAGGCAATTGTTGCGCTCTCCAAAGGATAAGGATCCCCTAGGAGCTCCTGGGGTCTACGTCGTTCCTTGCGACTGTGGTGCAAGCTACGTAGGCGAGACCAGAAGAAACGTGTCCACAAGACTCAAAGAACACATTGCTTCCATGAAGAACGTGGACAGCGGTAGCTCGGCGGTTACAGAGCACGCTCTCACATCTGGGACGACGCACTACATCAGATTTGACAAGGCACGGATTTTGGCGCGTGAAAAGTACTTTGTACCCCGCAAAATCCGAGAAGCCATTGAGATCAGTCGTCGTCGTAACTTCAACAGAGACAGAGGGTGGTACCTGTCAAATACGTGGAAAACCGTTCTTCATGGAAAGCACGTCACCAGTGGCAACAGTGAGGAGGACACCGTGAGTTCCGTCTGCCGGTTGGATGAGGTCTCGTCTGAAGTAAACAGCAGTGATGAAGACGAAGCCCTCCAACCTAATCCCGCGCCTCCACTATGTACACCGCATCATTACCCCCCACCAACACCACCACCGCCGCCGCCGCCGCCCGCTCCGTCCGCCCGCGCTGCACGAGCAGCGGCCCGCAGTGCGAGGTGCGACGCGTCGACGAGCGCCAAGCACTCAAGATCCTGAAGAAGGCCTCCGGATGAGGCCGAAACATATGTCGATCGCTATATCGACATCGCGTAAGTCACGTTAAATTCCCGTTTTTAAATCTATAAGTTTAAAATGAACGTGAGTTTTTATAATAAAATACCTACTCTCATCTTTCGAACAAATGAACATTGTCTAAATAGGTGATCGTACGCCGCAGATACTAAGTAGGCAACAAGCCTACACGCCTACACGCTTTTTAGTGCATTTTTTTCTGACAGACATGCACATAACCACTATTTCACCTGATGATGCGGGCTAAGATTTAATCGCTTGTCTGTCAGTAAAACAAGGCAAGTTATCCTCGTATAACTTTACTCCAATCAACAGAACTGGCATCGAACATAGTCTCGGCAAACCGGTTGGCGACATGTCTTTGTTTTTAGCCGACTACAAAAAAGAGAAGATTTTTAGAAGAATATTTTACGTTTATGTATCTTCCCCGATTACTCAAAGAAGCCTGGACCGATTAAGAAAATCTTCTTTTGTTTGATAGGGTATACTTCCCAGGTGGTCCTATTTATAATATCTCCAGAGATATGAAGTAAACACCTCAAACTTGGTACTAAAAATAGCACGGCATTTGAAGTCGGTTCTGTTAGTTTTTAAAACGATCTTTAATTATATGATGCTAATATTACGAATAACCACTGTCATTTGACTGTGTATTGGTATATATTCAAAACTTGTGAAAAGCTCTACCTTGCAAGATAACAGTATGATCAGTTCTATTTCTATTTAAGTCTCCTACAAAGCTTACCCGATATAAACTGTTCAAAGTATCGTGAAAGCTATTGGAGCGTGGAACGCGCGCTTCAATGAGGCTCATCAGTGCAGGCGTGAGCGAGCGCAAATTGTTATTGGAGCGTTAATTAGAGCTATTCAACGCATATGTGTGTGTCTTGTTACTGAGGTGGGCTCGGCATAAATGCAACCTGTAATTCAATACAATTTTAAGATGCAGGGATTGAATTATTTTTTCTAATATCTATCTTAACTCTCAGGTTCTACCTTAGAAATCTACTGACACAACTTTCTGTAGCGGCAGGACTTCTGCTTGTCTGCTTGGGGTGGTACCACCACTTTGTTATTTATTCAACCGTAGTAAAGTTTATATTTCGATTTAAAAGGCAAAGTGGATAGTAAAATTACAGGGCCTGAAAGATTTGACGGTTTGTATTTTGCGCGATCGATTGACGTTTAACGGATCTCACTCGCGGCCCACAATTTCGCTTAGGTTGCGGGCTCGGACATTGAGGGCCGTCACAAACGCCCGATAAAGCGTGAGTAAGTTTTAGTTACGAGAATCGTTGATGACATTCCCATTCCATTTTATATGGATTATGGGTGGATTTATTCCCATTCAATATGGATTTTTAAACTGTGGTTTAGGTTTAGAAGTTTACTAGCTGCTACTGCTTTACTCGTTCATAATCGTTCTCTTCACCAGTGCTCACCAATCAAGCACCACTCAAGAATCACGTGTAAGGTTAATTAAGGTCCAGGTCTTCGGATACAGGAAGGCAACAATGGTCTTACCCGTTGTAAACTTTAACCTTTTGCAATTTGAACACATAATATTAAATACACATAAATAATTAAATACGGGACTTATCGCGCGTCTCGTGACCACGATCAATGCAACTTGGTCGAAACGTCGAGTTAAATAAAAAATAATGTTTTAAGCACAATAAATCCCGTATTTTAATATTTATAACTATGATCTTACCCGTGACAGTGAAAACAACTCCCAAAAAACCTTCAATCTAAAAAAAATATAAATGGATGGGTAAATATTTTTTAAACTTAGAAAATCCAGTAGCTATTGAAACCTATATTATCGCACAAAGTTATCTGGCAACGATTAAATTCAGCATAATACTAACTTTACTTTGCGTTGAACTTTTTCACAACTAGACGCAAAGATGTTAAACAGATTTGAAGTAGTTGAAGCAGAAGGAAAGCGTAACTGTATACGTAGTTACGTTGAATTATCGACGTTAGGATTTCATACATTTTTACCCACGGCGGACCGGAGACTGTATATGCGTTTGGAGTGAGAGGATGTTTGATTGTTTGTTTGTGTGTGCAAATCCATGTTGCCATTTTTCTCCAAAACTACTAGACCAATTTTTATGCAGTTTTCGGTTATGGGTTCGGGTGTGATTGGTGCATGTTTTTAGATCGGTGTTACGATGACAACTTACAAGGGGGCGCTGCAGTAATCAATTGTTGGTGCAAATTGATGTTGCCATTTTTCTTCAAAACGACTAGTCCGATTTTGATGCAATTTTCAGTTATGGGTTCGTGTTTGAGTGGTGCATGTTTTTAAATAGGTGTTACGGTGTCAACTCACCAGGGGACACTGCAGTAAACATTTGTTTGTGCAAATCCATGTTGCAATTTTTCTCCAAAACTAGTTCGATTATGTCTTTAAACAGTTCGTAATTAATCAGTGGTGGTTCTTAGATAGATGTGATGTTACGTTAATTTTCTAAAGGACATTGTCGTGGGTGTTTATTCAAAATTTTAATTTTGTTACTTGTGTTTCAAAAATATGTAATCGATTTATGACACGAAGGCGCTGAACGAAATAAGCACTGTAATACAATTTGAGTAGGTTGCCAGCAGAGTGGATGAGCGCCAATGAAGCGCCCTGATACGCCGCTTACGTCCTGATTGCTTTTCCGCTCGTCGACCGCTCAATGGAGTTATAGCCAATATCTGTACAATATACCAAGTATATGATGGGAACAAACATCAATGAAATATATAAAATAAATATATCAATACCAATCAAAATCAATAAAAATGCGAAAGTCAGTGTTTATGTTTATTTGTGTGTTAGTTACCGCATGAAGGTGAAACGGCTCGGATTGATTAGGCTGATATTTTGTAAAAAGATAGATAATAGTTTAGTTTAGATAGATAAGAGAGAGAGAGAGAGATAGGATACCTTAATGGCGGGCGAAATCACGGGTCACAGCAAGTATTATAAATGTGAAATATAGTGTTTGAATGAGCGAAGTGAACGTATCCGTTTCAGCTTGGATAAATTGCTTTCGAATGAGTGTCCGTCTGTTCTCCTTTACATGTCGCATTTCTAATGAATTGAACGTGAATTTTTGTGAACAGGGTACGATAATTACATTGAATTAATCAATCAATCAATCAATAAATTTTCGGAAATTAAAAAAATGCCGGAGATATGTCTGTTCTGTATAATAATAATCTTTAGCAACTTTAGCTTCGGCGATAGTAGCTAATGTGTAATCAGCCTTAACAATTGGATTCAGATAATCATTACATAGGATATCCTAATTACCAGATAGGTAGATACATATAAAATATGTAAACCCCACCTGGTAATTAGTTTATATTCAAATCTAATTAACATAACATATCCAACCATTGTGCATAGATTTGAATACTGATTGAGGCAGCCGTGCGTTCAAATTTCACGTAATTCAGGTAATCCGCCGATTGTTATTCCGATATGTTAATTATAGTAAACAAACGGGACAGCGCATTTCCAAGAGAAATACAATATATTTTATATACACGTGTTGTTAATTACTAGGACGAAAGAATACAAAATTTCAACGAAATGAAATTGCGATTCCCTGAATGTTCAGTATTGAACGTGCAAAAATACGAATATAAATTGGTTTCGATTTTATATGGACAATACTTAATGACTGCGTGAAATTTTATTGTTATTAATTACTAATAACTATTTAGTTAAACCCTGCAACATTTCACCTGCGCTGAAAGCTTAGTACTTACTATTCATTATTCTGTGGCCTTATTCCACGATATTGAGTCACTGATTAAAATCAGATTAAATTAGTTATTATCATAACATTATAATACAATATAATAACTCTTTATTAACACCAATTAACAGAGGAGTAGAAAGAAACATTTGCACTTCTTAGATTACTAATACAATGGACGGTTTTATCGCTAATAACGATGTCTTCCAGAAACCCTTAGTATAGAATTGAGCATGGACGGTGCCGCGGTGGCATGATAGATGTAATAAGAAAAAGCTTAATACTTCATCAAATCACAGCCGAGATTAGTTTTACAAAAGCACTAGATTATGAAATGCACAGATTTTCCTTGCAACAATTTTAAAACTATTTGATACACATGTAAAAAACCAGTACATAGGTATAGTTTTTTTAGAGCCCTAACCAAGTTTCAGATAATCAAAAATAAAAGATGTAGTTTATCTGGCAGATATGTTTTGAGTAGGATATCAAGGACTCTGTCAGAAACCAAAGCAACTGGTCATTTAATATCGTAAAAACGAGATGTCAACATGGACTTACGCAATGATGAATTGGTGATCTGAGCTTCTTCTTCTTCTGAACTTCAACGAGCCTTTCTCTAGAGCGCTCCCTGTGAGCGATGGCCGATGCAACGTCGTGTCCCGTCTCACAATCATAGATTTTATTCATGTAAATTTATTGAGGGGCCTTTGGCTAAATACAGTTTTGACAGCCCGTATTGGCTCACAAAGAAAACATAAACAGCTTATACAGGTGTGGTTTTGCATTCTCGCCATATTTGCATAGTCGATTGTAACGGGTACCCTTAATCACTTAATAATAGTATTAAAGTTCGCCCGTGAATTAATACCCGGATATTTGATAAAACAATTTTGTGATTTTCAGAATGATCCCCGAGTAATATCAGAAAAACGCCATGTAAACTGCGCAGGCGCGTACCCGCATATACGTAGATGATGTTATGACACTGATAGAGCGGTCAGCTGTGGCTGTGGCGGTCAGTGACGTGTACCGCCGCCGCTCTATCAGCTGGCTCTATCATTAAAATGTTTTTTTTTAAATATATTTTTTACTGATTCTTGTTCTATACATGGAGTATACCTACCCCTGCAAATATGGCGAGAATGCAAAACCACACCTTGTAGATGACTGCTCGTCAATCATCTATATATGTATCTATCTTGTGTACACAGAGATAGAGCATTCTAACCGCGTCCATGTATGGGGCAGATAGAATCATCTATGGACATAATGCTCTGAAACATGCCGATATAAAGGTGGTTGATATCTACAAGAATTTTGAATAAGGTCTGCAGTGTGATTAACAATCTTTGCATTTCCATTTGCAAATGATCGGATTATTCAAATAGACATTTGTGATATTTATCGGAGAGATTGCGGTGGTCAAATAGCTCATGGATCAATATTAAACATTCAAAATGACGCTTCCGTATTCGAATGTATCCGATTGAAATGAGAATAGCTATGCTGAGCTCCCACTATATCGGCATCCCTAGATCACATTAATATTTAGGGCCAGTTTCACCGGTGACTGATATGCCTATTAGGAACTTATCTGACAGATTTTTGACAACTTTGTATGGTGACATCTGTCAGATAACTATCTTAAACTTTATAGGAAACCGGTAACCGAGTCAGACTTTTGTCTCGCACACGGAGGGTTCCAAACCGCAGTATATATATAAATAATATATAGTAATAATATTATATTATATTACCGTGTCAATACCAAACATGCTTATTAACTACAACGCCATCTAACGAATATCTAACGAACTTCTAACGCCAACTAAGTAAACGTTAACACAAAGGTAGGTAATTAATATTATTTATTAATAAGGTTATTATAATCGGTCATAGATGGCGCTATAGTAAAATCACTTTTTTGTATTGGGACCTCCTTTAATTTTTAACTTTGTTCTGTTTTTAGTATTTGTTGTTATAGCGGCAACAGTAATAGATAATCTGTGAAAATTTCAACCGTCTAACTATCGCGGTTCATGAGAGACAGCCTGGTGACAGACGGACAGACAGACAGACAGACAGACAGACAGACAGACGGACAGCGGAGTCTCAGTAATAGGGTTCCCTTGGTACCCTTTGGGTTCGGAACCCTAAAAACGACTTCCATGCCGTTCGTGGCAGTTTCAGTAGCAAGTTTAAGACGTTTATCGTCATTATATCCCTGGAGAATTTTATCAGATTTTGATAAATTTTCAATGGAACTACAATGGAGTTGAACCCCATGAAAAAAAAATTGATATCGGGACACATAGGGCGATATAAACGGGTAACAAACATACAAAAAAAACATACCGACGAATTGAGACCTCCTCCTTTTTGGAAGTCGGTTGAATATGAGTTTTAAAGTGACATTACTTACCTTTTTAACCGACATCACAAAAAATGAGAAGGTTCTCAATACGACTGGATATTTTTTAATGTTTGTTACCTCTAAACTCCGTCAAATCTTGACCGATTTGAAAAATTTTTTTTTGTTTGAGAGATTATGCTTTCCGTTTGGTTTCATTGTAATTTTATTGAGATCTGACAAGTATCTCCAGATATATGGAGATAAACACCTCAAACTTAGTACTGGAAATGAGTAGCGCGGCATGTGAAGTCGGTTTTTTTTCGTTTTGTAAATGATCTTAAATTATTAATTACCAACTTCATCAATAAAAACGCCACTCTCTTATGTCAGCCCAAACAATGCCTTGTGCAGTGCTCGTGCTAGCATCTGACGTATTGATGTCTGTGTACTTGAATTTATTTTAAGCGTAAAAAATAAAGTAGGTATACTATTTAAAAAATAAAGTACTATTTTTCGAAGCAACGTCAAAATAACATGGTTTCATTCCGTTGAACGGCTTTTCTCATCACCCTGCTCTTTCCGCCATCATTCAAGAAATCTAACATCTATATACTGAAATGGCATTTCTCTTTATTAACGTTCTTATTAGGTTTCTTGGTTCCATTCAAGCAGGGAATTATATTTGTTGAAAGAGTTGTAGGTAGAATTACGACTGGTATAAAGGATTTAATATAAGGTAAGTAAGCTGTAAGATGAAATGAAAGGATTTCTTATCTTTTGTTAAAAAAGCTTCCACTCACAAACAAGTTGAGCTGACTGTTTACTTTTTTTTTACTAGAGACAGACAAGCACATGATCTCTCCTGATGAAAATGACAATGCGATATAAGGTAATAAGGAATTTGTATGATACTAAGGTACAGTTTTTATGATACTAGTATCATAAAAAATACCATATAGGAGAAGTAAGATATTCGCATGATGGAAAGCGAAACGTCTGCCAATAAACTGCAGCTAAACTCTGATTTTTTATTTTTTTATTTGTTAGTCTATCGTTAGACCACAATCTCACCTGGTGGTACGCGATGATGTGGTCGAAGATGGTGAACACGTTAGTTCCAGTATGTTCTAACTCTCAAGGACTGTGTGAGAGTAAGCTACTTTCTGAAAGTAAATCAGGCGGAACGTCGATATCGACATAATTTTAATTTTTTTTAATACCCATATGATGCACATAGAAAATTCCATTGGTGTATGGTTACGATTTTATCCGGTGACCTCCCGGTTGGAAGGCCAGCTATCTATCCTTTACGCCAACAGGCTGTCAAAATTGCATGCATTATAACGCCCATTATCATGAAATGCCTAGTTGTTCACATTGATCGTGGTCACGATACGACGAGACGACGAGTCGTCTCGTGACCACCAGTAGCGAGTTTGAGGTGTTTATCTCCATATCTCTGAAGATACTTATCAGTTCTCTATGAGTTAACAATGGGTCCACCCACAGAAATATGAATAATAAGGTAGATATTTCTGTGGGAACACCTCAACATGTTCATTCAAATAAAATAAAAAACATTTTGAAAATTGGCCAATTGACAGACAATTCGGTGAACATAGACAAAAAAATACATAGAGACGAACTGAGGACCTCCTTCTTTATTAAATCGGCTAAAAAGTTATTTATCCTAACCCTGGCTGCATACTGCAAATCGTGCAAAGCTTGGTTTATCACGCTTATTTACCGTAGAAATTACAGCGAAACTCGAAATGAAATTTTCTTTTACAGTTAAGTAAAGTGCAGTTTCCTGCCATTCTGGGAAACCTTGCTCGCTGACATTAAAAGAGCTAGCTATATTTCTTTTAGAAATGAAAATTACATTTTATGTCAGCACCTTGATGGGACAAAATAAATAAATTTAACATATATGTTATATCGTATTGCGGCTTTTCGTATTTTCAACCGACTTCACAAAGACGAGGAGGTTCTCAATTCGACTGTATTTTTTTAATGTTTGTTACCTCAGAACTCCGTCAAATCTTAATCGATTAAAATTTTTTTTTTTGTTTGAGAGAATATGCTTCCCGTGGTTCCATTAAAGTTTTATCGAGATCTTATAATTATCTTTAACTTAGTACTAAAAATGACTATAGCGGCATGTGAAGTCAGTTTTTTTCGTTTAGTAAACGATCTAAAAATAATAACTTTATTACCAAATTTAAATATAATTACTTTATACCACTTTATCGGACTTTAAAATTTGAATGGATGCCTTATTCTAAAGTGCAATGAAGTGTAATAGCGTCTACTCTATCGTCAGTAACTTTGTTTCATCAATTTATTGATCGACCCTAAGATTTAACCAACTAAGAATATAACAAAGCAGATTTTCATTGATAAATTCAAACTGCACTAACCACAATACTAAACTTAATAGGTAAGTATTCAGAATGCTTGCAGTTAGAATTTAAATCATATCCGCCTGTAAAAGCTGTACAAAAAATAAACCATACCAAAAGCTTGAGTATCCAAAATACTGCGCCAGCCGCCCGAATTTCAGTTAGCCCACTTTTCGTTCCGTAGAGATAGGCAATTACACAATTTTTAACGGAAGCGGGCCTGCTCAAACAACTTGTTAGCTTAGGTAGTGCGCCTAGAACGTAAAGTAGTCAGCTCTTATGTTCATCAACATCATCATCAGGCTATCTCTGTCCACTACTGGGCATTGGCCTCTCCTATGGCACGCCACTTAGCTCGATCTTCAGATCTTTGTTTCCAACCGCTGCCAGCCAGCTTGCGTATATTGCTTGTGCTCGCCTATTTTAATTTTTATTGTTTTATCCGACTACGGTGAAGTCAAAGAAAAGTCGTCATTTTAAACAGTCAAAGTATTATCAGTAGTCCACTGACTAATATAAAAATTGTACTATTAAAATTTAAAATTAAGCTCGACGTGGATGATATTTCATCAAAATTAAAAAATATGTTAATCAAATTATTTGGAGCTTCTATCAGAAGATCCTTAAAGTATAAAGTTTTCAACTTCGTTCAAGTGTCAAAAGTTCAAACCACTTAAGTAAAAAGTCTAGAGCTAAAACATTCCCTGTGTAAGTCTCTAAAGTACTTGAGACATATCTGAACTCGGGGCTATAAGTTTAGAGTACGAGACAAACCGCATCCACTAGTTGCCAGTTTGAAACCAGTTCATCCATGGTTCAACTAGGTATGCCAAATTATTAGATATTGGTAAGTCTAACTACCCAACTGTAGTATACATACTGGATTGGAAACTGAAACTAAAATGACTCCCTGTGGTGTTGGTGCTCGTAAATCCACGTTCGAATGCTTGTTTATGCATATTACCGTCCTAAGAGACGGGCTTGCGGGTAATACAGAAAAGCAAATAAAAGAAAGATGCGAAATTTACTCACACTTGAAAGACTTCAAGGCAGTAAAATTGATGAACACAACCTCTCCCTCAGGTTGCGTTACATAAATCTGAAAGATCAAGTAAGTAAGTACCTAACTTTTATCACAGAACAGAGTTTAATGGCTTTCATTACATAACTTAAAGACACTTTCTAATTTTCCAATATCAAACATCTAATTTTCCAATTCCAATATCAATTTTGGCGAGCAAATGCAACTGTATTTAATGACGTGTTCTAATATTATTTCTAAAACAAAAATGTATGACTATAAATAGCCTTATTGCAACACTTAATAGACTTTTGGATTATATAACCACTGGCTTATCGAAAAGTGTAGGTAATGTATACCATTTTGCATCAAGCCACATGACCTCAATTTAGAAATATGGTAAGTGAGCTACCGACATGTCGTTGAACATATGACTGCATTCTCAGATTAGTATTAAACCAAAGACATTTTTGCTGTAATGTATGTGTATTAAACAATACAATCACACAGTTACGGCTGAAAAATCTCGGAGAAAGCGAAAATAACATTTAACCTAGAAAAATATGGCATATGTAAACCATAATCTAGCCAAGTTTATCTTTTATGAGTCAGACCCATTCTATTCATGGCTGCTCATAAATGAACAGCTCGTATAAAATGTTCCAAAAAAATGGGTGATTTTACTGCGCCCGCGGTGTGACCAGTCCAATAAATTATTCCAGCGCATAAATTCTAGTATCTGTGATGTAATAAAAATCGTGCGTGCAAATTCGGAGACTGTGCGATAAACAGCTACGTCCACCAGTTGTCCGGTGAATTATGGTAACACAGGGACAGAGGTCTGGGTTATTGATGTTAAGTGCTTTGGAATGGAATTTAATTTAAGCGTTTATTTTTTTATTTTGCTTTTGACCAGCGTGGATCACGAATGGAAAATAAACGCAGCTCGTACGTAGAAAAGTCGGCAAATGGAAATAATATGTTACGCTTGTTTCTCTTCCAAAAATCTCAATACATTCAGTAATCCTGCGTTATTCTGCTGACACGTTAACATCGGCGTGGCGACGAAAAATCGAATGTCAAAATAATGATGGATGTCTCGCGAACCTTGGCAAATTCTCATCCCTACAGCTAACCCAACTGTGACGGGCAAAAACAAAGGCAACGTTTTTTACAACTCAATTTCCTGTGACGTGGGAAAATAAAGGGATGTTTTAATGATAAACGTCTACAAGTAAAGTTTTATGTAGATCAAAGCAAAGTATTCTCATAGTGGTTATCAGTTATCAGAACATTCCATTCAGTTTGTTCTTGCGTCAGACGAAAATAATAATAAAAATAAACGTTTAGGTGTTTCTTATTTTATGTTACTAACTTCGCAAGAATATCGTTTATTGGAAAACCTAACATCCCAATAAAACGACAATATATATAAAATAAATACATTACATTCCATTCAATATTATATTCCATAGATAGGTGGTGGGGGCATATTACATCGATGTTCCACCTGACTTGCTACCAAAAAAATGCTTAACAGCTTACCACCATCAAGGAAAAAATCTGCCGCTATAAATTCCTTACCACCAGGCGAGATAGTGGTCAAACGCTAGCCTATAAGATATTAAAAACAGATCTCGAAACACCTTACTTTATGTCCTTACATTATCTAATGCGACAAGTTAGTGTGCTGAAAATAAAAATACCATTCCTAAACAAATTCTATGTTTTATCTGTACACGAAAAACATAAATAAGTAACTTGGTTATTAATATTAATATAATTCCGAATGAAATTATGATATCAAAATTCTTGAAAAAGTGTTCATACAATTTCATACAAAGCTATTAGATTACTGCTACAAAATTGATAGAAACATCCAAAATATCTATCCGATCAATACGAGACCGCCCCTATAGCCGAATAGAAAGTGCCCAATTGAAAGCCCAACGCTACGTCGTCTTCATCGCTTTGTGATCTCCCTTTGATCCACGTTATATTCGAAGTGTCTATTCCAAATTCTTTATACCTTTGACCAATCTTTTTGTTACCTTAGAACACTTACTTGATGCGTGAAGATACAATTCACACACGATTTCGTTTCGGCGAAATTAGGTTTGGTTAGAGCTAAGTCATCGGCTACGTGTAATATTGTCTTTTGTGCTAAACGGTCCAAACAAGTTCATGAAACCTTTTTTACTAAACGTAATTTACGATACAAAGAACCTTTATGAGTTATTTATTTAAGGAGTTGGAGTTAAATGAGGTAATTAAAACGGACACACACAACTCGACAATTCGTTTCCCAACAAGATAAATGGCGTCTACGAATGCAACTGCATCTTCGCTACGTAGACGTCTGATGAGGTCGACCACTTTATTCCTTCGCTCTAATTAAAATAACCTCCAAACTGTATTTCGCTTACATCGCTTACTGCCAAGCGCTAAAGTTCTAAACTGTAGAGCAATGCAAGCAATGGTCGCAATGTAGGACTTATTTATCACGTCTGGGTGAAACTTATGTATGCGAGCACATATCACACGGTAAGGGGCTTGCGGCTGTTCAGTCGAGCTGACACTTTGATACCAAATGGCATCTTGCAAGGACCCTGGGGACAAGACACGTCTTTGCTTAGGTTTGACAAAGAAATACTGAATTCCGATACTGCTTATTAAAGGTGTATACATTTTAAAATAGCTCCAAATCAACAGTTCGTCTTTGATTAATCGAGGTTGCAAAAGTAATATTGTATGACGCAGTCAGATCACTTGCAAGACTGCTAATTTATCACTCACTAAACCACACTTTAATTAATAGTTAAATTGATTTGTAATGAATCTATTCATTATTATTAATTACAAAAGTTTAGTTAAATGAGTCGCCTGCGAAAATGCTTACTTGTATACAATTTAATACAGACTAATAATATATTTGCCTGATCTACACACTCGTCCAGATATGCCTAATGATTTGATTTTCAATTTAGAAACACAACCTTCTACTTTTTGGAGGGTTTAGCAAACTACTATTGCACAGCCAAGATTTGCAAGAGTATATAACTTAGTAGTGCGGTCACGTCCGGAACGAGTCCTAGAGACTCGGCAAGTCTCTCGACAAATATCCATTTTGCTCAGTTACCGCCTTTATTCCCCGAAGTTCTTGCTAGCTTAGTACTACAAAGAGGAACGTAGTCGTGTGACGTTAGCAAAACATTTAACTGTATTAAATTTTAGTAGGCAGGTACTGGGATTAAAGCTACTTAGCTTAGCTACTAGCTTAGCTACTAGCTTAGCTACTAGCTTAGCTACTAGCTTAGCTACTAGCTTAGCTACTAGCTTAGCTACTACCCACAATTATTGAAATGAAAACTTCTTTAGCGGCGTTGTGAACTTTTTGGGATGGGTAAAAAATGTTAATCTCGCGTCAGGACACGTGACCTGAACGAAAATTCGTAAAACGGAGGGAGAGTAGAAACTTTTTTTTGGGGTGGTTAAAAAATGTTAAACTCGCGTCAGGATACGTGACCTGATCGAAAATTCGTAATACGGAGGGAGAGTAGACCAAATGCACTACGTTAATGTTCAAGTTTTCATTTCTGCCGGCACTCCTGGAGTGCAATCCGTTGTTTTTTTATTTTTATTTTCAACTGACCTCCAAAAAAGGGGTCTCTCAATTTGTCTGTGTTTTTTAAAAATGTTTGTTACGTGATTACTCCGCCAATTGTAAACCGATTTGAATGATTCTTTTTTTAACCGACTTCACAAAAAAGGAAGAGATTCTTAATTCAACTATATTTTTTATGTATTTACCTCAGAATTGCGAACCTCCTCCTTTTTTGTGAAGTTTGTTAAAAATAAGCCAAGCTTAGGCACTCTCTTCCCTGTAAGTACCTTAATGGACGCTGTAGCGAATATTCCTAACTAGAGTACAAACTAAAGTTTTTTAGCACGAGACCCTCACTGTTTATGAGCAGAACACGGCGCAGCGGGCGGTGGTTAATCTACTTATTTACACTGCCCTGGTTAAAGTGCAACTTTTTAGTAGATAATTTTAAGTTTTCGGACGTCTAAGGGATTTTTATTTAACCACAAAGCTAAAAAATTAAACTAAGTGTAGTCTATAAATATAAAGTGAGCTAAGGGTAATGTACCTATACATATTATATAAATAACTATGTATTGGACCTTTTTTATATCGTATACGCTAGCGTTTGACCACTATCTTGCCTGTTGGTAAGCGATGTTGCGGCCGAAGACGGTAGCACACTAAGGCTAGAATGGGAACTGGCTCTCAAGCTGCGGAAAGACAATAGATGTTTAGTGACAGATTTTCAAACTTTAGGGTGGTAGCTGGCGGACACTAGATAGTATTCTATCACCATGCCGGCGACTACTTATCGATGTTTTTCTTTCACTGAAGGACCACTTTGAAAGAATAACATACATTTATCGATAAAAAAAACTAATGGTTTACGGTCAAAGCTGACCATTCTCGCACTGCTGAGCCACAGAACAGGTAATACACTGAGCCTCATTCTTTGGCATATTTTAATTCCCAATTTGTGGTATTTCAGGGTTCCATACTTTCGGCTCCAAAGGAGCAAAGCAAACAAATAAGGAGGTAGAAAGCAAACATGGAACGCCCGTTCAAACATTTTCTTCACAAAGTTGGTGCGCTGCATGACGCTCGGCCTAAGCATGTCACGTTGAAGTTACATTGGACCGGATAATTTGATGTGGCGTGAGTGCCATGTTGCACGTCTCATGTATATATAACATACACAGTACATTTGAACAGTATTCAGTAAGTATTTATATTCAATGTGATGAAATAAAATGAATAAGGTACCTATCGAATATAGCAATATATACTTATTATTTTCTTCAGTCGCCTATTTAGGAATTTCATAGAATATCGCGAGTATAGAGTATAAGCTTTTTGATTTAAATTATAAAATATGCTCAAATTGAACATCACAATCAATGTATAACTTTTGATATATCTAAAAACTTAGTACAAGGTAGTTACTCACTTTTATTTCGTTCCATTTACCTTAGGTTCATCAATAAATTTTAAATCATGGAAACTAACAATGATACAGCAATTAAATTCTGTAGGACATTGCAATCAACAACCTACTCCTCATTAGAGTACACATTAAAGTAACTTTAAAAAGTACTTGTCCGAAACGTGCGTGTATTATGAGCCTATCCTCACAAATAGCTCGGCATGAATATTGAAACCACAACGAGCGAGTCATCTAAATAAAACAACGTGGCGTGCTCGCTGAATAATAAAACGGAACCCTCGACCCCTGCCCAGAACAATACGATGAATTTATGAAAAATCCTTAAAAAAATATCAAAATTTTAATCATCAAAAGGGTCGGCGCTGTTGCTTAATGAAAATCTTTTGTGAAGCGCTGAAAGCGTCTAACGTTGCGTAAAGCGCAAATAATGGACAGGGCTCACAGGGCTAACAGTAATTCTGGAACTTTGTTTGAACCCACCGCAAACAGCTTAAGAATTTTTACACAGCTCTCCCAGGGAGAGACTTGGAGTTGTTTCTCGTAATTATTAAACACAAGCAAAAGGTCAAATTGTTTTGCATGTCCTGCCATAGACAAAAAAGATTTAAAAAACTTATATTTTATGCTACACGTGCTTCAGTAACCGGATTGTAGATCACAGCAGCCTGGAGTTTTGAAAATTACCTTATAAACGTCAAGTATTGTTCTGTTGCAATATGAAACGAAATGGATGGGAGACGCAGCGTGACTCGAGCGGAAATTGCAATATCCGAGCGAACCGAATTAGACATGGAGGTACCGTTCACTGGAAATTCTGTATCGGCACAATCCACTGAATTGAACCTATTTGGCTAGAACTCTAGCTTGGCTTTAAGCTGCTAAAAACGGAATCCTGAAACCGCTGTGTGTTTTACTCTCTAAAAGTACTGAATGCTTTTCAGCGATCCTATAATCCCACAGTTTAAAGCAGAAGTAATAAATACGAGCGGAGATATGTAACATTAAAGGAAATATACTCCTTAAATGGGATGAATCTCTTCAATGACAATCTCAAGAAATCTTTAAACAAAAGTATGGTTTGTATTGTTTGTATTGTCTTGTTATTTATTATTAGGTAGGTAAGTAGCTATCATTCACAGTTCAGTGTTGACGTCACTTACTGCTAACACCTATGTCAGCAATTCTGTCCTCGTGAGTGTGTGACGTAATGCCCGTAATGCGCCATACGTCTTTATAGCTCAATGCATCATCAACACTTGCGCAAAGGGAATCAAACAATATATTTTACCATATTTTGCTAATATTTTTTATTTTATATTTTTAAATCAATATGAATAATAGAATTAACTAAGCCACTGTTGTAAGCGGCCTTTTGGTGTTGGCTTCAGCTCCATCAAAGCCTTCCAAATGAGCGGGTAGATGGCTTCGACCCGACAAATGTATTTTTTAGGGTTCCGTACCCAAAGGGTAAAACGGGAGCCTATTATTAAGACTCCGCTGTCCGTGTCTGTCTGTCTGTCCGTCTGTCACCAGGCTGTATCTCATGAGGCCGGCTCCACACGTTGGTCCCAACGCTCGTACCAACGTTGGACTGCACATTCGGTGAGGCGTACACACGTTGGCTAATAAACTAGTTGTGTCCCGTCAGAGCCAGAGCAAAGCGCCAAAGTGTGGACAGATCGCGAGCGTTGGCGCAGATTCCTTTGATGAAATTGACACGAGCCGGCCAACTACCAACGCTCGCCCCAACGTTGGGACCAATTCCATTTTCTAGATCCACATTTTGGACGAGTAGCGTTGGGGCCTATATTGGGGCCAACGTGTGGAGCCGCCGTGAACCGTGATAGTTAGACAGTTGAAATTTTCACAGATGATGTATTTCTGTTGCCGCTACAACAACAAATACTAAAAACAGAATAAAGTTAAATATAATAGAGGGTCCCCATACAAGAAACGTGTTTTTTCGGCATTTCACGCCATCTATGAACGCTTAGTTAGGTAAACGTCCCATAGATGGCGTTATATTGAAATGTCGATCCCTAACACCTTTGTTAGACGTTGTTAGGCGTTATAATATAAGAAATAAAATGTTTATTAATTATTATTTTTTGCTGGCGAAAATGATAGTGGTATTTTTTGCTCGATCTTATAAAATACTGTAGTGTGGTACGGAACCCTACGAGTGCGAGTCCGACTTGCACTTGGCCAGTT
Source organism: Cabera pusaria (assembly GCA_954871355.1). Taxonomy (NCBI): domain Eukaryota; kingdom Metazoa; phylum Arthropoda; class Insecta; order Lepidoptera; family Geometridae; genus Cabera; species Cabera pusaria. The sequence goes on from OX940887.1 coordinate 23,386,503, forward strand.
TATTTTTTTTTTTTCTTATTTTCTGTTTTCAAGGGCCAGTTTCACCGGTTCCTGATAGCGCTAATATGAAGAAATCTGACAGATTTTTGACAGTTTTATATGGCGTCATGTGTCAGATAACTATCTAACGCATTATCAGGAACCAGTCAAACTGGCCATATATGTAATAAATGATTGCTAAATATTATTGATAGACAAACTTTCCTATCATCGACATTAACTTTAACAAAACAAGTTCACTGCATCATCACAACAACTATTTACCATTACGTTATGGTTACGGCTTGTCAAAATAATAATAGATTAATTAATAATTTATGATCATTTACAAAACGAAAAACGAACCGACTTTAACTGCCGCAGCAGTAATTTTTAACCGACGAAAAAAAACGGAGGAGGTTATCAAGTCGACGCGTATATATATATATATATATTTTTATGTATGATCACGCATAACTTTTTACAGAGTAGTCTGATTTCGATAATTCTTTTTTTATTGGAAAGGCTATACCCCCAAGGGGATCCCATTTAAATTTTAACGAAATCGGTAGAGCCGTTTTGAATAAATCATCGAAAATAATAGATAAATGTATCATTATTTTGATGATTTTATCATATCATCAATGTATGTCAACAAACACTGGAAAAAACAAAGAGCTCAAAATCGGGCTCAGTTGCGTGTCTTGAGAGAGGCATATGTCCAGCAGTGGACTGATACCGGCTGATTATGATGGTGATGATATTTTACAGGTGGTACCATTTAAATTTCATCGAGATATGTTCAGTATCTCCAGAGATAGGAAGATAAACACCTCAAACTTTGTATTGAAATTGACTAGCGTGACGTTGGAAGTCGTTTTTAGTTTTTTATGTGATCTTAAATTATTTTTATTATTATTATAGAGCATAAATGTTCTATATAGCGTTTGTCTAGGCTAGAGGCAAGCAATGACGCCTGCTTTTAACATAGTAGATAATGCCACAAAAAATTATAAAATAAAACTTTTTAACAAAAAAATTAAACCGCCGAAAACACTGAAAAGCAAAAAATAATAAAACTTTTTTATTTAAACTTAATAACGATGTTCTTAAACTACTGTTAGCATACATACGAGTAAGTATATATTTTTGTAATTGTTTTGAGTTTTTAACTAAACATAATAACTAAGTTCTTAAACTAATGTAAGTATGTATACCTATGTAATTTTGAGTCGGCGCCAAATAATCAATAAGCAAAGATCACTTAATAACCTCTTAAATTTAAAGAAATAATCAAATCAAATTAACAATGCAACCTGAAATCTCCAGCGATGAACATAAATAAACATTTCAAAAAATGCGCTTCTACACGACACGACCCACAGACTAAATAGAGATGCACGATCACTCGCAACGACGTGTGCCCGTCACGGGCCGTCACAGATTACTATATGTGGTGCCCGTTCGGGTTGCAGTCTCGCTGACAATAACTTCGCCAACACTCGGCATTTTCCGGCGAACTGGCGTGTCGCGCCATGCCTCCGCCGCGCATCACGCTTTACGTAATTAATTAATTTGCTTGTTTGGCGCCGACTTAAAATTACTTAGGTATACATACTTACATTAGTTTAAGAACTTAGTTATTATGTTTAGTTAAAAACTCAAAACAATTACAAAAATATATACTTATGTATACTAACAGTATCATAGTTTAAGAACTTCGTTTTTAAGTTTAAATAAAAACGTTTAATTTTTTTTTGCTTTTCAGTTCTTTAGGCGGTTTAATTTTTTTTATTTTAAGTTTTATTAGTACTAAGTTTGAAGAAGTTTTGTGAAAATCGGTTAATCATCGTCATCATTATCAGCCACTTTCCGTCCACTACTGGACATAGGCCTCTCCCATGGCACGCCACTGAGCTCGATCTTCAGGTATTCCTTTACAACCGGTTAATAAATTACGGAATTCAGAGGTAACAAACATAAAAATAAAACTGGCCAAGTGCGAGTCAGACTTTTGTCCCGCACACGGAGGGTTCCGAACGCCATCTAACGAACTTCTAACACCAACTAAGTAAACGGTAAACAAAGTTGTTAATTAATATTATTAAATATCTGGAAGACCGAGCTATGCTCGGTATTTTTTGCCACTTAAATAGAAATAAATTATAAGTAAAAAATATTTTTAAAAACAAGCTTTTATCTGGGACAATGAACTAAAATGTTAAAAATAAATTCTAGTAAGTATTTGGCGTGTAGGTACTTACCTCACCTTCCGTCTCCATCATCAGACAAGCCCCATGGTACCATATCATTGTATTGTCACCGAAGATACATAAGTACACCAAATTTGAGTCCAATCGGACGTCGGGAAGTGGGTCTAATTTAGCTTCAAGATTCCACCCGAACATACATAGTGACATACATACATACCTACATACATACATTGCAAGTTAAATAAAAGCTTGTAAAATATGACTCTTCCCGACATCTATTGGCGAATAAGAATACTTTTTTTTTAATTGACAGCAACTAACTGCTTTAACTACTCAATACTGCTTTAAATGCTTTAGCTACTTTTACTCGCCAATAGATGTCGGGAAGAGTCATATTTTAAGTTGATTATCGATAAAGTTGATTATAGAAAACACGAATAAAACAACATTTTCTGAAAATGAATCCTAGCTAGATCGATTTATCGCCCCCGAAATCCCCTGTATACTAAATTTTATTTAATCGTTGGAGCCGTTTCTGAAATTCAAGATTCCGTTTCATAAACACGTTTTTTGTTTTAAACCCTTTATTTTTTAACTTTGTTCTGTTCTTAGTATTTGATGTTATAGCGGCAACAGAAATACATCATCTGTGAAAATTTCAACCGTCTAACTATCACGGTTCATGAGATACAGCCTGGTGACAGACGGACAGACAGACAGACAGACAGACAGACAGACATACAGACAGACAGACGGACAGTGGAGTCTCAGTAATAGGGTTCCGATGGTACCCTTTGGGTTCGAAACTCTAAAAACAGTCGAATTGAGAACCTTTCTCCTTATTTGAAGTCGGTTGAAAATCATGAATATTTAAATTTTAACCCTACAGAACTTCGTAACTGAAAAATTAACTTTTAATGTAAATATAGGAACAAATAACTTTGCTAAGTATCTTTTATTTAAATGTAGGTAACCCTAAAACACATGTGACATATCCAGCACTGGGGCGCTGTGACAACAGGCTTAGGCCGAATGGGAGATTGGATCGCACGGGGCGGCCTAACTAAACTTCATTAGTCAAGTTTGGATAACAGCGCCGGCGGATTATGTCGTTAGCTTTAGCTTAGCGTGGGCGACACGTGGATTTTTAGGGTCCCCTATTACTAAGACTCCGCTGTCCGTCTGTCTGTCTGTCTGTCCGTCTGTATCCAGGCTGTATCTCATTAACCGTGATAGTTAAACAGTTGACATTTTCACAGATGATGTATTTCGGTTGCCACTAGAACAACAAATACTAAAAACAAAATAAAGTTAAAAATTGAAAGGAATCCCCATACAAAAAACGTATTTTGTAGTTTAACCAAACATTTAATGTGTTCCGGCAGCTAACCTTGAGAGCCAGTTCCCATTCCAGGCCTAGCGTGCTTACCATCTTCGACCGCATCATCACTTACCAATAGGGGAGATAGTAATCAAACGCTAGCCTATAAGATATAAAAAAAAATAACGCCATCTATGTTTGTTAAGCTAACAACCTTTCTAATTAGTTTTGGCAAAATGACATAGATGGCGCTAGAAAACAAGCGCCCCGTCTTTCTAGATCGCGCTGTCGAGATTCTCCGTATACCAAACAAAATGTTCTTGGTAATATCAATGAAATATGAGGTTGAAACTCTGTTATGTTTCGTATTGTACTGTAGTACGGATAAGGGAACCATCCATAAGTGTACGATGCTAGACGTGACTCTGACTCGCACTTGGCCTGTTTCATTACCCGACTGCGCGACGCAAAGGAGAGGTAATGTGTTTATCAGTCTATATATGTATGTATGTATGTATGTTTGTTCCTTTGTGGCACACTAGATACCAAACGCGTGGGCCGATTTTGATAATTGGCACGTCAATAGATTCGCCATGCTAGCGCGAGTGTCAACGAAAACATAAAAAATTGAAAAATACAAAATGGCGGATTTCAGACGCCAAAATTTGGGGTTCAAAAAAAATTTTTTTTTCAAAACCCATCGAGTGGGGTATCGAATTAAAGGTCTTAAAATGGGAATTCAAAATATATTTATAACAAATAATTTATGATCGTACAAATCGAAAAAAAACTATTTTACATGCCGCGTTAGTCACTTTCAGTAACAAGTTTGCGGTGCTTATCTCTGAAGTTACTTATCAGATCTCAATAAAATAACAATGAGACCAAACGAAAATCATATTATCTCAAACAAAAAAATAATTTTCCAAATCGGTTAAGAATTGATGGAGTTCTGAGGTAACAAACAACCTCTTCCTTTTGGTATAGTCGTTTAATAGTACAACTGTAAAGTAAGTAAGCTTAAAAAGCAATACCCTATCTATTTCACGCATTTCGGTTTATTGTTCTTTTTTCCATAATTGTAATAACGGTCATAGTTATACATATTTTGTGAAGATTTCAAGTCTCTATCTATTATTAGTTTACAAGTTCAATCACAAAACGCCGTATGATACGCCGAAAAATACACGTTACTTGTATGTAGACCACACTGTGATGTAGACCACCTTTAATATTTAATTTAATTTTGTTTTTAGTATTTGTTGTTAAATCCCCCATTGTAATACATACATAGTAGTGTAGACGCACAAAACCTTATATTTGCCAAAAAAATGCGTAAGCATATTAGTAAATATAATAGTACTGGAATCCTGCTGGCCCCATTTCATAAACAATCAAATATTAACGCTAACGTCAATATATATATTTGAAATGTGCAAATTGGTACGTATATATACCAATTTCTATTCTAGAAAATGAGGTGGTCCTAGAGGAGACAAAACAAGGTTAAAACAAAACCTGATTCATCCCAGCTCTAAGCTGAAAATACACAGTTCCGGTACACATGCGATGGCGGTAAAGTCAAAGTCAAAGCATTTATTCAGTAAGTAGGTAGTATTAATATACGCACTTATCAAAACACGTACGTCAAACACGCACGTCTCAAATCATAAAATAAATCATAATTGATGAAAAGTAAACATAGCAAAAGCAAGATATTTTATAAGCTTCCCGACTGTTTTACAAGTATAAAGTATAGAACAGGATAGAAGGAGTTACTAATTAACAAAGCGTATTTTACGCTTAATGAATACCTAGATGACAAAACAAACAAATAGTTAAATTAAATAAGTCAAACGAAATAAAGTGAAACGAAATAATATATTATATAATATACATACATACATACAATCACGCCTTTTTCCCGTTGGGCTAGATTACGGAATTTGCCGTCCTTTACTTAACTAAAAAGTGTAAAATAAAACATTAAATTAAAAAATCAAAAAACCCGACTGCGCAAAAAGTGAAGTGTTAAAAAACGAACTGAAAAGAAAAAAACAAGTAAGTAACAAGTCCATTGTAATATCCCCATGCGTTAAGCCATTAATGTGTCCCGACTGTTAAAGTCTCTACATTCCATATAACAAAGTATAATTTATTTTATGAGTGTATCGACCGAGAAAAAATTTAAATGGTATAGTTTTTTGATATCCCTAAACAGAAGTCTAAACTACTAGACTTACTTGTTTTTTTCTTTTCAGTTCGTTTTTTAACACTTCACTTTTTGCGCAGTCGGGTTTTTAGATTTTTTAATTTAATGTTTTATTAGCTATATTGACGCCTTAACTCAGGTATACAGGGAGGATTTAAATAATCAATAGACCATTATGACGTGGTTATGGAACTTTTGGCCAACAGGACGGTTTAGCCGCTTAATCCAGGGCTGGCAATCTTTGCCTGAACTCGTGCACAGTCTATTAAGTGTAGTGTTATAGATCCGACTAATCGTGATGCGGATCAAACATCATGCTTAAACAACGATCAAGGCTGGCGGTTAGTCGATACCAAATAATCGAGCTAGATATGTAGATAGATAGATTCAAATGAAGTTTTATTTGGTTCACAGAAAGTGTACCTAAATATACAATCGGGACTATTAATATATACTAATAGCTTGCATAATTCACTTACTTAACTAAAATTAAGTTAGTCATGCAATACATTTCAAAATAGATATAATTTTAGGGTACACATTTGTACAGATTAACTTCATAATTGTTCTTTGAGTATACAGCCAGAAATGTATTTGAGTAATTGTTACATCATAACTATGAGCTAAGTTACATACACAACAAAATGTATATTTGTTACAATGACGATCTTATCGCTAATAGTGATCGCTTCCAGACAACTTTTGAAAGGAGAGGATTGAATGATTTATGGAGACGAGGTGTAATTGTACTTATTAAAAATAACTTGAGCTACTTATTATTACTATATATACTTATTATTATTTGCTTAGAATTCAAACATTTGATTTACCCAATAAATTGAACTAATTCATGTTGACAGTAGTTCGGTCCTTTTCTTTACTCGTGTGGTTCGGTGCTTGAATATCGTTCAATAATACCACAATATCGCCCTAAGTATATGTTGGCTTAAACCAGACACCTAGTTTTTGTAGTGGTAGGGCTTTTGTTAGTCCAGCTGGGGCGGTACCACAACTTTGCCAATTAATTCAGCCGTGAAATAGAAAATGTTTTTCAGTTTGAATGGCAAAGTGGCCAGTGAAATTACAGAGCATGTGAGACCTTTTTGTCTCAAGGTAACAGGCACAGTGCATTGAAATGCAAAATTCTGGCTGTCCAGAATTTTACATGCTGCTGTATCTGTAATAGGTAGACGTTATCGTTTACTATCAGACGTCGAGCGTCATGCTTGTTCTGTTACGTTATATCATTAAAGAAATAAAAGAAAATAACCTATTTACGTGGAGATTTTCTATTATAGATCAATGCTTTGACATTAAGTTTAACCATTTTAATATATTTTCTATCCCACTCCGTCTGTAAAATTTTATAAACTACTAAGTTAACGTGTTATAAAACATAGGTAATTATGCATAATATTTAGACACGTAAGTATAAAGATTTTGTTTTGTTAGGTATTTTCTGCTTCCTTTGGATAAACCGTAAAATGTATTAATGGAGAATCGTTTAGGCTTTAAGGCAAGCAAGACGATTTTTGGCAGGGTACACATAAAATAAATGTTCGTCCTGGCCTCCCAATGAGTGTCGAAGGAGTGAGTGATCCCAAGAGCATCGCTAACCACTTTAGCGACCATTTTCGTGTGCAGTCGCTACTTGGGTCGACGGGACCTGAGTTCAATGATAAAATGCCTAGTGGAATAGTGAAGACCAGGTTTAATGCCAGAGATGTACTCAGAATTATAAAAGATATATCGAAAGGAAAATCACCTGGTCACGACGGCCTTAGCATTGAGCACTTAGTTCACGCCGGTCCTCATGTGTCGCGGGTCTTAGCGATGTTCTATACGCTGTGCGTGAGCCATTCGTACCTACCTCGCGACATGATGAAAACAGTAGTAGTGCCTATAGTGAAAAATAAAACCGGTGACTTGGCGGATAGCAGTAACTATAGACCGATTTCATTAGCGACTACTGTAGCGAAAGTTTTTGACGGCTTGCTTGATACACAGCTTAACAAATATCTAGTCCTGCACGACAACCAGTTTGGGTTTAGGCCCAAACTTTCAACTGAAAGTGCAATACTGTGTCTCAAGCATGTCGTTAGATACTACACGGATCGAAATACTCCCATACACGCATGTTTCCTCGACCTGTCTAAAGCTTTTGACCTGGTTTCATATGGTATCCTTTGGCAGAAGCTGGAGAGCATAAGCTTACCTCGAGAGATTACCAGCGTTTTTAAATACTGGTACAAAAATCAGGTCAATACTGTCAGGTGGGCTGGCGCAATGTCAGAGCCGTATCGGCTAGACTGTGGGGTGAGGCAGGGAGGGTTGACATCTCCGTCCTTGTTTAACCTCTATTTGGACGCCCTGATCGTTGAGCTCAGCAACCAGCATGTCGGCTGCCATCTTAATGGAGTATGTGTAAATAATCTTAGTTACGCAGACGACATGGTGTTGCTGAGCGCTTCGGTCTGTGGACTCCGAAAATAAGTGCAGATCTGTGAGAAGTATGCCCTTGGTCACGGACTAAAATATAATGTGACAATAAGTCAGTGCATCGTCTTTGAGGCCAGTACAAAACGACCCAAAAATGTGCCGCCTGTTTACCTAAGTGGAATTCCACTGGAAAGGGTTAGACAATTTAAATATCTAGGCCACATTGTCACATCTGACCTCAAGGACAACGCTGACATAGAACGTGAGCGAAGAGCGTTATGCGTACGGGCAAACATGCTTGCTCGTAGGTTTGCACGTAGCTCGGGGGAGGTAAAGGTGACACTCTTTCGAGCGTACTGTACCTCCCTCTACACTTGCAGCCTGTGGGCTAGGTATACCAGTTCGGCCTATAACGCTCTTCGCATCCAGTTCAATTACGCATTCAGAGCGATGATGAGACTGCCCCGCTACTGCAGTGCCTCAGGCATGTGTGCACAGGCTCGCGTCGACTGTTTCCACGCGACCATGCGCAAGCGTGCCGCGTCTCTGGTACGCAGGGTGCGGGCCAGTAATAACATCGTTCTAGCGATGATTTCGGACCGAGTGGATTGCCCTTTTATTAGACAATGTTCTCAAAGACATCTTTAATAATACCTAATTAACATATTTTAAATTTGACATTTGATAATAAATTGATTTTAAATTATTTATTTGACTGATTTTGTAGATTTGGTTTGATGTTGAACTTTGATTTGATTGAGTTAATGCATAGTAATATTTAATTCTTTTTAATTTTATTTGTTATATGTACTTTATTATGATTTATTAGTTGTGATGTATTTTAAATAATTGTACCTATATGAGTCGAAGTTACTCGAAATAAATTTATTTTATTTTATTTATTTATTTTAAGACTTTTCTGCAATGCAAAAGTGTTTAACTTAGTCCTACTTCCTCCTAATGTTATCAAGCCAAAAGTTTGTGTGAGTGTAAGAGCGTTTGTCCACAGCAACGGCACCGAGATTTTTTCGGGCCGGTTTGAAAATGATGTGCCGGCGATCGTTTGTCCACCGCCACCGATTCCGGCGGTTCTGTTTCTTCTAGCTGTCATGCGTGGCCCGGCAAAATCTCTGGCCTGTTTCTAGCGGTCGCGCCGATCTATTCGAAATATCGGCGACCGGGATGACGTCGCCCGGTGCTGATCATGCCGTGGACAAGCTGCCATACATACATATGTACCGCTACTTCAGCGCCGGCATTTTGTTGGACAAACGCTGTAAGGCTTGTCTGAAAATCAGCGTCCTAATCTATTAAAATATGTGCTGAGACAAGCCTTTTTGACACCTCACATTGTTTCTTGTTTTTTTCTTGTTTCATTGTTTTAGTTAGTATTTTTTTAATGTGTGATGTCAAATAAATGATTTTTCTTTCTTTTTTTGTAACAATGGTGTGTAAGTATGTGTTACTTCTTCACGCTAAAACTACTCAACCATTTGGGCTGAAATTTGGTATGTAGATAGCCTAGACTAGACCCTAGCATACCATACGGTATTTTTTAACCGATTTCAAAAAATTTGATCGCAGATAACTTCCTTTATGAACCGATTTTGATGATTTTTTGTTGGAAAGGAGATATCACAAGGATAATATCATTCTAATTTCATCGAGATCTGATAAGTATCTTCAGAGATATGGAGATAAACACCTCAAACTTGATACTAAAAATTAATAGCGCGGCATTTAAAGTCGGTTCTTTTAGTTTTTTAAACGATCTTATATCCCGATATTCTCACGGGTACGATGTCTACGCAGTTAACGTCGCGTGGCACAGCTTGTTATATTTAATTTTAATTTTTATGCTTTGGTATTTCGAATTTCAGCGCCTACAACAAATTACTTGTAAAACCATACAAATGTAAAAACCAATTATTTCAATGGTTCGATTAAGTTTATTAATGATTTGTAATGGGTAGTATTCAATGTTATACTTAACTGTTATTTCTCCTTTCAATTAAGTGCATATTTTCCCCAATCTATGTTGATATTCGGACTTGCATAGTGTGTAGGTTTTTTTTTTCTTATAGGCTAGCGTTTGACCACTATCTCACCTAGTGGTAAGTGATGATGCGGTCGAAGATGGTAAGCACGCTAGGCCTAGAATGGGAACTGGCTCTCAAGGATAGCTGACGCAACCAACACATTAGATGTTTGGCGACAGATTTTCTAACTTGAGGGTGGTAGCTAGCCAGGCGAACACTAGATAGTGTCCTACCACCAGGCTATAGGGGGTCGTTGGTTTCTTAAAGATGTTTTTCCTTCACCGGAGGGCCACTGTGAAAAGCGCACGTAAATTTTCGATAGAAAAATCCATTGGTGCACGGCGGTTTGAACTCGGTACCTCTGGCATCAAAGCCAACCGTTCTCCCGATTACGCCACCGGGCCCTCAATCGGCTCGGCTCCGGCCGTATGTATTTAGGTTCTAATACATTTTCACCACAAAATACTTACCGTATTAGTACTAAAACAACAGCGAATTGCATTTCATGTATTTTTCTTGCCTAATTGTTCTGTAATTATCACGACAATATTCAACAAAAAAAATATACAACATAACCCACACTAATTCTCGTAGATATATTATAATCAAAATATGTATTGCAAAAAAAAAACTATATGTGTAACATTTGGTATTACGGTACAAACCTACATTTATTTGTAACAAATAGAGGTGGTCACTGGATAATAATAAAATTAAACGAATTAATTTATCTATTTGTCCATTTGGACACATGGTCAGTACACTAGATTGATTTATATTATTAGTCAGTAGGATAGATCCCATTAATTTCTACCTCATCGGGCGTAAAAAATCTTTGTTGATTAGATTCTAAACTATTATTAAACATACACTTTACTACTTATTTCATAAATAATGTTAGATTCGTAAATAAGAAGGCTACAGTCCGGCAAGTATAACTAGGCGCGGCTGTGCGCCACTGTGCTTTTACTTTGTACTTTGATAACAGTTTCTCTTAAACCACTTTTAATTACTTTTGGCATTATTGAACTATTTTAATGTAGCAGATTTATCAACAATAATGTCGCGGTAATCTCTCAAACGTCAAACTCACAGTTTCAAGAGAGCGGAATTAGTTTCAAAAACCACCACCGCCAAGTTATACTTGTGGGACTGTACGTAAGGCAAGGACTACGCTACATTTACAACCAATCATATGTTTCATATTCTTGTTTACAAAGACTTTTATAAGAAAGTTCAGAAGCCGTACATAGAAAACAAATCTATGGGCATTCTGACAGATGTCACTGCGCAACAAACGTTCTGGCTGCCGGTCTCGATGCAGTCCTTTTCTTGTGACGTCAGCATCTTGTCCCACGGACAAGCGTTGCTTGCCACGCACATGCCCATACCGTTATCACATTCTAGCAACCATGGCCCTGAAAAAAAATAAGAAGGCCTTTTCAACGTTCATGCATATTTTTTTGTTGTTAAAAGACAACTATCCCTGTATCACGGGGGACTTTGCAAATATACATAATATCATGGACACAATTACACACAGACTCAAAACAATTGTCTGTGGATCACACAAAGAATTGTCTCGTGTGGTAATCGAACCCACAGCCTTAGGATTCGTGGCTTTAATAATAAAAAATAATAATAGTAATAAATTCATTTATTACAGGCAATTACAACCCATTTCAAAACATATACCTTATAGACTAACATACATATAAATACAATATTTTTAATGAATAAGACACGTTAGTTTTGCGACGTGTGACGCATATTCGTGGTGTCAGGTAGTCGACCTCGAAAACGGCGAAATTTGACACCTCTCGGCCAGAATTCTTCCGCCAAGTACGTATTGAGGGATTTAACTGGAACTCGCAGCACAAAAGAGTTGAAGCTCACATTATGACGCGACTCCAGTTTTATGACCCTCAGCGTCAAATTGGTCTTCACACGCACGTACTCGGACACCTCCTGCGCTGTGATGGTGTAGTGCACGCGTGACACGTACAGCAGCGTCGTCGGTGTTTCTGGACGCAGAAGGTGGTTTGGACCAGTCGGTGCGGTGCCGCACTTGTTCTGAAGGAACCGATTGTCCGTCTATCAGCTGCATAATACCGTCTCTACAGGCAACCCTGTCTGGCGGAACATCAATATAATGTAGTATTATGCTCCTACCACCAAAGGATAAACACGTGCTAGGATTAGAACCGGAGACCTCTTGCTTAGTAGTCAAGCCATCTAACCTTAACTCCAACGGGGCTCTGTATATATCGATAATAAACTCCTACCCCTTTTGGAACTGTGTGTTCGCATCCGTAGGCACAGTTCTCAATCCTACACTACACGTGATCCCTGGGTGGTTTTAAATGAGTGACCACTCATGGTAGGCTTCAGCCGTTGCGCGAACCACACGAATAAAACAAATTATCGCAAATATATTAGTTGATTTTTCAAATGTATTTTTGTTTTGTTTTTTTATTTTTTACATAAAGATTACTCGCAATGTGGGTTGCACTTTACTAGTATTCTTGTTAACCCCTCCAACTAAGCTAAATATGCTTGTGTCTGGCTGGAGTGGGTTCACGTCAATAGTGCAATGGGTGGGGTGTGGATCGAACTCACGACCTCTCAATCGCCAGTCCGACACCCTATCCATTAGGCTATTGCCGCCTTGAATTGAAATTTTAGTATCAATGTATGTTTAAATATGACAATTAATTAACTTATATTTATAAGTTAATTAATTTAACAGGTCATAGATTTATGACAAAATAGAAGGACTACGAGTATATCTGAACACCGTTATCGTAGCTCTATTTTCAATCGACTTAGAAAAAGGAGGAGATTCTCAAAAAGTAGAAGCGGCAATAGCCCAATGGATAAGGGGTCGGACTGCGATCGAGAGGTCGTGAGTTCGATCACCACCCATTGCACTATTGATGCGATCCTACTCCAGACAAGCATATTTAGTTTAGTTGGAGGGGTTAACAAGAATACTAGTAATGTGCAACCCAGATTGCTAGTAAGCTTTAAAAAAAATCGTCAGTATGTTTGTTTTTATTACCTACACGATTACTCCGCCAATTGTGGACAGATTCGGATGAAATTTTTTTTCGTGGATGGGCTACATCTGTACTGTAGTCCTTTTATACAATTCATTGAGATTTGATGAGTATTTTCAGAGATAAATGGAGATAAACACCTCAAACTCAAATATGTATATATCTTTATTTACATTATTTTTTTTATTTGTAATTATCAACACCAATCAACACCAATATTATAAATGCGAAAGTAAATTTGTATGTTTGTTCGGGACTTCTTCACGGTCAAACGGCCGAACCGATTCAGCTGAAACTTTGCCTTTGTATAGCCAGTATTATGGGATAGGCAATAGGATACTTTTTAACACGGGCGAAGCCGTGAATCCAACGACCTGCCTGTAGGTGGCAATGACCTCCAAAAACTATGAAAAATACACGTTCGAAATATTCATCATGGAAACATGAATAAAACTGCCAAGTACGAGTCGGACTCGCACACGAAGGGGTTTTGTACTACCGTACAATATTGTTTTTTGATGAATGCGGAAAAATAAAAAAAGTTTCTTTTATCACTTTTCATTTAGAATTTTATATCGTTTTTATTATTTGTTGTTATAGTGACCATAATATTACACTTTGTGACCATTTCAAGTGTCCATCTGTTACTCTTCGTAAGATCGAGCAAAATCCTAGATTTTGCACTTTATTAAGTTTTTATTCAATGTCTTCAAAATAAATAATTTCATTAATAAGTATCTAAATGGCAACTACAATATTATTCTCGTAATAAATGTCTTCGAATATCTCCTTTAAATACAACTTATTTATTTTCAGTCGTGAAATAGGATTTTTTTTCGGTTGAAATGGCTCCAGAATTTTGCATGTCGCTGTAATATGTAATAGGTAGACGTCATCTTACCATCAGGCGAGCCTCGTGCTTGTCCTGTTATCTATAAAAAATAAAAACAATTTAAAATTACCATCCCTACGCTAGCCTGCCATTATTTTTGTACAATAATTGATAATATGCAAATTATATTAGGAAACTGTCTAGTGTCCGCCTAGCCAGCTACCATCCGAAGTTGAAATATCTGTCGCCAACACAGGCAGCTATTCTTAAAAGCCAGTTCCAATTCTCGACATAAACCTAGCGTGCTACCATCCTTCACCACAACGTCATTTACCAACATGTGAGATAGTGGTCAAAGATAGGCAGAGTCCACTTCTATCTAGATGCTACAATCCTGACATACCTCTTACGCTTCTTCCACTTTCAGAGCGCCTTCATACATGTTCGTCGGTGACTTTTGACTTGGCCTTTCATTTAAACGTCTCGGCAGATTACTTACTATCATTAGTAGATTCTAATTCATTTCCAGGATAGTAGTATTCCATATCATTTGCTCTGAGATCTTCTTTGGAATACACCACTGCACTTGTTCTAGTCACAATAGCTAAAAACAGTAATTTAATTAAATATAACAGGGACATCTTGCATGAATGCTTATTGGCATGCTACTAAAGGTTAATGTTCAATACAAAATCAAAAAGTGTATATACCTTCAAGCATGATATAGTAAGTACGTACTTATGTGATTTCAGCACGCATGCGTACATCGATAAGAAATCGCGACATTACCGACATTATTTCTATTAAAGAAATACGTTGTTACTACATACTGTGATACAAACAATTAGTTACCTAACATATACGAAAATTACGAGTACCCTCGGATCGAAACAGTCGTGTAGCGATATATTTCCAATGTTTTGCCTCAAATAACATTATCTTGTGTGATATATGAAAGGCAAATGTTACTGACTGACTGACTGAATGACTGATCTATGAACACACAGCTCAAATCACTTAACGGATTGTGCTGAAATTTGGCATGCAGATAGTTATTATAACTTAGGTATCCGTTAAGAAAAGATTTTTCCAAAATTCACCCCTTAAGGGGATAAAACGGCAATTCAAAGTTTGTATGGAGAAAAAAGATTAAATAGTCTTTTTATTTAAAACTTCACACAAGTACTTCTGTAAATAACTAAGTAGGTAAATACGTGTTTCAGGCTTTTTCAAAATTCCACTTTTAAGAGGGTGAAATGGGGTAACAAAGTCTGAAAATCAATATAGTTTTTCGTGTTTTATAAAAAAATATCCCTATTTCCTTTGGTCAGGCCATAATTTGCAAACGGGTAGACCGATATGGCTAATTCATTTCTTGATGTGTTTTTATGATCGACAGATTTTCACGCAAGAAAAGTTTAAAGTAAGTAAAAGTAAAGTAAAAGTTGTTTTTAACGCGGGCGAAGCCGAGGGGCACTTCTAGTTAAGTATATGATTTAAAGCCAAAAATATTGTACACTAGCTGTGCCCCGCTGGGCTTCGCCTGCGTTAAAAACAACTTTTATTTATTTTAATATTTTTTTTCATAAGAACCATCTCCTGACGATAAAAAACACAACAAGAAAATTATTAGCGAAATCGGTCCAGACGTTCACCCGTGATGCCGTGACCAAGGGCAATTGAGATTCATTTTTAGGGTTCCGAACCCAAAGGGTACCAACGGAACCCTATTACTGAGACTCCGCTGTCCGTCTGTCTGTCTGTCTGTCTGTCTGTCTGTCCGTCTGTCACCAGGCTGTATGTCATGAACCGTGATAGTTAGACGGTTGAAATTTTCACAGATGATGTATTTCTGTTGCCGCTATAACAACAAATACTAAGAACAGAACAAAGTTAAAAATTAAAGAAAAGTTTAAAAAAAGTTTTTTACGATAGCGCAGCGCCATCTTCCTAAAATCAAGGATGGCGCTATCGTCGTTACCTTAATCTGAATCTCGGGAGCGGCTCCAACGATTAAATAAAATTTAGTACACCTACACGGGATTTCGGGGGCGATAAATCGATCTAGCTAGGAGTCATTTTCAGAAAATGTTGTTTTTTTCGTGTTTTCAATAATCAACTTAAAATATGACTCTTCCCGACATCTATTGGCGAGTAGAAGTACTGTGTCTGTAAAGCAATTAAGGCCCATTTAGACAGGGTGAGTTTCTCGTACGTTTCCTTACGAGAAACCATACGCTACTATCACAAGCAATTATCGCTATAACACAATCGTATCAAAATGTTTACATACAGGCAAGAACTAAAATCTCGCCTACGATTATGTCATACGAGATTCGCATATGACTTATCGCTAGGCGATAATTGCTAAGTTTGTTTACACAACAAAAGTATAGTAAGCAGATTCTTGCTTATGAGAGTCTCGACTTGTATAAACACGATCTCGTATGACAAGTTCATACGAGTATCGTACAAATCGGGTTGAACGGTTTTGAGTGCGAGAATCGAAATACGAGAAAATTCTGTTTAGACCGACACTATCAATATTCTATTGCGAGTCAATTGTCGCCAGAGTGGAAGAGCGAGAGGTGTGAATGTTTAGACATATATTCTTCTTTATATTCCTTCGATAATCGTATCTTCGAGACGAAAAACTCTCCCCGTCTAAATGGGCCTTTAATTGCTCTCAATTAAAAAAATAGTATTATTATTCGTCAATAGATGTCGGGAAGAGTCATACTTGTCTGTTTAAGTGGCAAAAAATACCGAGCAAAACTCGGTCAACCAGATATTTAATAATAATTAGACAGTTGAAATTTTCACTGATAATGTATATCTGTTGCCGCTATAACAACAAATACTAAAAACAGAATAACGTTAAAAATTAAAGGGGATCTCCATACATGAAACGTGTTTTTCGGCATTTTACTATAACGCCATCTATGAATGTTTGACTGTACTAATTATTTAATTACCTTTGTGTTACTTTCACTTACACTTACTTTCACTTAGTTGGCGTTAGTGTTCGTAAGATGGCGTTGTACTGAATAAGGACGCGGCTCCTGTTTTAATAATTGTTTGGAATTGACACGGTAATATAATATAATAATATCTGGATGACCGAGCTTTGCTTGCAATTTTTTTTTTTTGTAAATCGTGTTTTATGTAATTTTTTGGCTCCCAATAATAGTCTTCTTACAAAAGAACAAACTTGGAAAAATTTATCATCACGTCTGGACTCGAACCGGGATCCTTCTGATCGCCATCCGAACGATCTCCCACCGAGTTATCGTAACAATGTAGCAATGGCAAAATTTACCTTCATATTCTAATTATATTGTAGGAGTTTTACATTACCTGAAAACAGGGATAAATCAACATTTTCTGAAAATGAAAACCTAGCTAGATCGATTTGTCAATTTATTACAAGAAACGTGATTTCTTTCAGCATTTTTTGCTCGATTTTATAAAATATTGTAGTGTGGTACGGAATCGGAACCCTACGAGTGCAAGTCCGACTTGCACTTGGCCAGTTTATCTATACTATACTAATAATAATATTATAAAGAGAGAACATTTGTATATTTGTATTTTTGTATGTTTGTAATGATTTGGCTCAAAAACTACTGAACCGATTTAAAAAATTCTTTCACTAATACATAGAATGGACTTTCGGAATGAAAATAGGCTATATATTATCTCGTTTAAATTAAAAGGTACATTCGTGGAGACCTAATTTGCAGCCTAAGTCGGAAAAAAAACGGTCGAAAAAACACGTTTCTTACGAACGCTGCTTAATTGAAAATAGATAGAAGAATATTTTCTTTGCAAAAGTTGTACAACTTAATAAGACCTACAAAAAAGTCCGCGACAGCATATGTCTATCTCTTAAGGTTGACTCACAGTAACCATTTTCATCTTAAAATTTTTGTTAAAAAATATTACATAACTTCTAAGGCTATTTTCAAGTATATAGTATTAATCCTTATCCAAATAATTACGTTAATTTGCTTGTCCACATATTATAGATTAAAATTGTCCTTTACAGTATATAATTCAAATGAAAACTCTAGAAGATATCACGAATTTCACATACACGCAACGCAACATTAATAAAATATTTGCAGTGAAACCACAGATTAGGTCATAGTTACTACGAAAATATTATTATAAGCTTAGCTATGCTGTAGCTCCCCACCGATCACAATCAATTTGAAGAAGAAGATTTTCGAATTGATCAGACCTATGAAAGTTGATTTCATAGCGCAATTAACTAGAAAAAAGCTCATAGTTTTATAACGATTGAACGAATTTTCATGAATCAAAGCTAAGAACACTCCCGATGAAGACATCTATCAAACAAAAAAAAACTATCAATAATAAAAACAAAATCGGTTCATCCGGTTAGGTGCTAAGATGCTACAGACAGACACAGATACACACGTTATACGTATATATTACCCCTACTTTTTGCGTCGGGGAACGCCAGCAGATGTTCTACTTGGTGGTAAGCTACTTTTTGGTATATTTAATGATCCCACTAGCACTGTACTAAATCCATGATTCATGGATGCACATAAAACTTTCATTGGTAGGTATATAGCTAGGATTAGAACCAACGACCGTCGGGTCAGAATCAGGGTAACTATCCTTTACGCCAAAGGGCCGTCCAATATTACTACGTAAGTATTATAAAACAAAGTCCATCACTGCGTCTGTCTGTCTGTTCGCAATAATCTCAATAGCTACTGAACGGATTATCCTGCGGTTTTCACCAATAGCCAGAGTGTTTATGAGGAAGGTTTAGGTGCATAATTCGTTAAGGTTTTGTGTAAATTGGTTGAAATATGACGATGATTGTTAAATATGTTCATATTTTATATTCGATGCAACAAACTGATGCAAATTTTGTATGCATATATGTTCTACCCGTGCGAAGCCGGGGCGGGCTGCTAGTTATATATAAAGAAGATTATCGTTTATCCGAAAGCCAAACATCTTAGTTTTTTAACCGACTTCACAAAAAAGGAGGAGGTTCTCAATTCGTCTGTATGTTTTTTTTTTTTTTTTTTTGTGTATGTTACGCGATTTCTCCGTCAATTGTGAACGGATTCAAATGATTCTTTTTTTAATAGGTAGGATACGTTTCCGAGGTGGTCCCATTTTAATTTTATCGAGATCTGATAAGTATCTCCAGAGATATGGAGATAACTACCTCAAACATAGGAGAATGTACTGGTTTTAGTAGAAGAGTCCCAAGAAGATTATACACAATGGAGGTTGCTATTGCATATATTTTTGAAGACTAAAAAATATGACCTTGAATAATGTTTTTACATCTTTCTTCTCGTTGATTATGGTTTTTGACAGATATTCTTACGGTAACTGTGAGCGAGATAGAAATAAAGGTGGGGATAATTAATATTTTTTATTTTTTTTATATCTAATAGGCTAGCGTTTGACCACTATCTCACCTGTTGCTAAGTGATGATGCGGTCGAAGATAGAGAAGTGGACTAGAATGGGAACTGGCTCTCAAGGATAGCTGCCTGAACACATTAGATGTTTGGCGACAGATTTTCTAACTTGAGGGTGATAGCTGGCCAGGCGGACACTAGATATGTCCTACCACCATGCGGGGGTTATTGGTTTCTTAACGAAGTTTTCCTTCACCGGAGGGCAACTGTGAGAAGCGCACATATATTTTTCGATAGAAAAATTCATTGGTGCACGGCGGTTTGAACTCGGTACCAAGGCATCAAAGCCGACTGTTCTCCCAATTACGCCACCGGGCCCTCAATAAATAATTATATATTAATAATTATATATAAATATAAATAATTTGTCTTCACAGGAATGTTCTACCGGGCAAAGTCTTGTTAGGGTGCAAACTTTTTTAAACATACCTAAGATATTTTGACATGACATGACGTTTGGCGAAGATGGCGGCCATTTCCGTCCCGCGACACTGCATACTTTATTAAATAACTCAGAATTATGAACGTACTTTATACCAACCAACACTGCAAAAAAATAATTTATAAGCATAATACCACAGATTATATAATAGTTACTACGTAAATAATACTTTCCGTTGTTAGGTTGGCTACACAGTGCTTTCATAATTTGGGTTTCAACAATATAGGGAAGTGCCTATAACATAGTAGAGTGATTCAGTACTCTGTTGGCCATATGGCGGCAATTAATGTTAATAATCGCAAATAATACTTTTTAATATTCATTTTGGAATACAACTAGTCCGTGTTATAAAAGTATTTGGAATTATTGTAATAAAATAGACAATTAATTATCGTGTGTGTCAGATGCTTTAATTGCACAGGGCCATTTTGAACATTGGACTTTGATACCTTGATGACATCATTATTACTAGTGAATATTTTCACTTTAGCGCGGCATTTAAAGTCAATTTTTTTAGGGTTCCGAACCCAAAGGGTACCAAATGAACACTTTCTGAGACTCTGTTGTCCGTTCATCCGTCCGTCCGTCCGTCTGTCCGTCCGTGTGTCTATATGTGCGCACTTTACAGATCTGTATCTTCTTAACCGTAATAGGTACATACTTGAAATGTTTACAATGTATATATCCGTCAGAGTATAACGGCCCAGACACAAAATTTTATAGAAGCATGTAATTTAATTAAAACTTGTTTTGCACTAAAAAGGGTAAAATAAGTTATTTTTCAAAAAAAATAAAACCGACTTCATATCCACAAACAGGCACTCAAAAGCGAAAAATAAATTACTTAAAATTATTATAAGCGCTACCCACTTATCTATTCGAAGTCGGTGCCAGCTTAGTCTATTGGATAGTAGATAGATACTATGTATGTAGTAGTAGTAAGTAGGTACATGTAGGTTAGTAAGTAGGTAGATACATGTAGGGATTTATCTATCTACTACCTATTAGACTTGGCTGGCACCGACTTCAAATAGATAAGTGGGTAGCGCTTATAATAATTTTAAGTAATTTATTTTTCGCTTTTGAGTGCCTGTTTGTGGATATGAAGTCGGTTTTATTTTTTTTGAAAAATAACTTATCTGTTCGACTGATGCTGTAACGCTAGGTGACTTACTTTTGCTCGAGATGCCTTCGGGATAACATCGTCACCTTCTCTCTGTAGGGAATATCGTTAAGAAGACAACAAAGTGCTATACAACATGAAGTGCTATACAACATGAACATGAAATATGAAGCTAAGGTGTTATGCTCATGCTCATCCTTCTGTATCATAATACAGTTTCACAGGCGCACGTTACAAAAGGGCGATCATTGTCTTGCGTATGGCTAGTTTGAATTTTGGTGTGAGGAGCTCGCTATTCGAAAGAGTATGCTCCTGAGATGGTCCCATTGTAAAATCATCGAGATTACTTATCTCCAGAGATATGGAGATAAGTACACCTCAAACTTACTACTGAAAATGACTCGCGCGACATTTGAAGTCGGTTTTTAGGGTTCTGTACCTCAAAACGAAATAAGAAACTAAAGTCTGTTCTTTAAAGTTAAACCTAGTTTGACAAGTTTGTACGAAAGCATAGAAAAGATAATAATACTACGTACTGACGAAAGCCTCGGTGCGCGCCGCTCACTCCCCACATGACGGTTGAGGGTTGACTTTGGTGAGCAAGGTCAGCCCTCCGCAGCGGCAGAGGCCCATTTGGGTCTGCCACCGGGGCAAGTTGATGAATGCTAGCGCAACCCCATATTGCCCCACTACGGTGGGTGACGGCTCACCCCAGGTTTTTAGTGCGGTTTCTGCCTTTAAGGCAGCGAGTCCCACATAATCATCTCGCTCCCCCGGGCGAGTTGGTATCCATAAAGGATTTTCCTGGGTCAAAAAAAAAAAAAAACTGGCTGGCCCGCGAGGGACCGCTCCACCGGATTATCCACTAAACTCGGGAGTTAGCAGTACAACGTAGGTCGCAGTGTTGTATGGTTACTTAGTATTATTATCTTTTCTATGGTATGGGCGGCACTGCGACTGACAAACGCCAAACAGACAAACGCCGTCGTGGCCGCGGACGAGTGCGAAAGCGTACCCATAGCCTCGACACTCGGCGTCAAGATGGACCTTGGGGTTTTAGTCCGGTGTACCCGAAGTAACCACTATTTTTTATTTATTTTTTATTTCGAACTGGGTAGCACTTGATCACTATCTCACCTGATGTTAAGTGATGATGCGATCGATGATGGAGCGTGCTTACCTAGAAGATACCTATTCACTCGCGATTTGAAAACCCCCCATATTGTACTTAACTGGAAACACAGACTCAGGCAGAGTATTCCATTCTTTGGCGGTTCGTATGATGAACGAAGAAGCAAATCGCTTCGTTCGGGTAGATGGTATATCCACCATAAATCGGTGGCGCCTTTTAGTGTCTCTGGATGTCCGATTATAAAATGGGGATGGTGGAATCAAATCATGCAGTTCCATTGCACACTCTCCGAAATGTATTCGATAGAAAACCGATAAGCAATTGACTATTGACCCCAGAATGCAATGGTACCCAACCGGTTTCCTCAAGTAAGAAAAAAATGGTCCAGCGATTGAGTTTCAACTCAAAACTGTAAGTTATTTATTCTACATGATTTGTGCATTTATTAGTAGGACTACCTACACTATACGGAGTAAATAGTTTGACGTATATTGTACTAAGTTATGTACTCATGCATAATAACTTAAGGTACGGCCACACCGCGGCGTCCTGCGATCTGTGGGCGCGATCTAAGTACTTTTCAATTGTTTTCTGATCGCGTTTGATGTTAACCAGTCGGTACAAACACTACTGCCCTATCTGATCGCCGCCTAGATCGCGCACGCAGGACGTTGCGGACCTTTAAGGTTTTGATTTACAACTTATGTGCTTATAAATGAACCAGTGCCAAAATTTGGTCTTTTTATAATACATATAACACTTTTATTTCATTTTTTTTTTGTGAAAACTAAATAAGCAGTCCAATAAGGAACACGTACGAGTATAGGAAAGGAACAGGTTCTGCTAGTGCTGTTTCTTGGATAATAAGAATTTCAATTAACTGAGTACTACACTAATATGAGTACTACACTAATATTTTTTGTTAGAGATAAAAGGAGGTAAGCAATTTAGATAAACCGTCTCACCCTTTTTAAAATTCTGCACCTGTGTTCTCTCGAAAATACTCATTCGACCTGAGCAACCAACGCTATCTAGTGAATAAACTGGCCAAGTACAAGTCAGACTCGCACTCGTAGGGTTCCGTACCACACTGCAGTATTTTATAAGATCGAGCAAAAAATACCACTATCGGATGACAGACGGACAGACAGACAGAAGGACAGCGGAGTCTTACTAATAGGGTCCCGTTTTACCCTTTGGGTACGGAACCCTAATAAAAACCAAACACTTAAGTACCTGCTTGTTTTTATAGTCAAACATAAAAGTTCATTAAAGATTTTAAAATTCTGTTCTCGTTTGCTTCATATAAAATAAACTGGCCAAGTGCAAGTCGGACTCGCACTAGTAGGGTTCCGTACCACACTACAGTATTTTATAAGATCGAGCAAAAAATGCCACTATCATTTTTCGCCAGCAAAAAATAATAATTAATAAACATTTTATATAACGCCATTTAACGTCTAACAAAGGTGTTAGGGATCGACATTTCAATATAACGCCATCTATGGGACGTTTACCTAACTAAGCATTCATAGATGGCGTGAAATACCGAAAAAAACACGTTTCTTGTATGGGGACCCTCTATTATTTTTAACTTTATTCTGTTTTTAGTATTTGTTGTTAATGCGGCAACAGAAATACATCATCTGTGAAAATTTCAACTGTCTAACTATCACGGTTCATGAGATACAGCCTGGTGACAGACGGACAGACAGACAGACAGACAGACAGACGGACAGCGGAGTCTTAGTAATAGGGTCCCGTTTTACCCTTTGGGTACGGAACCCTAAAAATTCAAGCGTGAACTCTATGTGGAGAGTCCCCGAATTTATATTTTCGTAGGCAAGTACTATTACTTATTTGAGGCCCCTCTAGTGTCACGTGAGACTACTATATAAAGGTATTAGGTACAAAGATAGGTCAAGTAATATAAAGTAGAGCTGTTGGAATATAACGCTCGGATCTTGGGTCTCTTTTGGGTTCGTGTTTTCAAAGAAGCCGAGGCCTGTGCCTGGAAAAACCTATATATTATTTATAGTCATCAACTAATAAATCACTAAAGAAATAACATTCGAGTCGGTATTGAGTCGGTACTGCCGAAGAATGTAACACCTTAACTGAGTGCTGAGTAAGCCTTGCCCTTCCTGTTGATGGGTATTCTATATGGCACAGATTATCCTACACAGTTATTTAGAGTAAGATTGAATCCTCTCATTAACAATAACACCAACTTCTGAATATTTAGCATGAAAGATGTGATGTGTTAGCCAGTTTGGAATTCGGGTTGGGGTAGTTTTACTGTGTGACTGGAGTCAAGAATCGTTTGTCCAGCACCTCATCTTACTGCCAAAGTAACTTAAAATGACATCTGACATTTTGCGGACCTTGTAGTCCAATATCGTACTAGCGGAAAATTCACACGCGATAACCCCCATTCTATCTTAGACCGCATTATCAGTACATAGTACTAATTTTCGGTGAGATGGGTCAACTGCTGCTTACCAGTATGCAAAAAACATAGGCAATATTTTATTCAACTACATTCGAAGTAAACTATCGCCCGATGAAATGATCAATAGCAAAACAGGTTTAAAGATCACATAAAAAAGTTATTGTATATGTCACGATGTCAAGTCGCTATCCGACCGAAGAGACCTACTCTTAACAAAATCTTGCTCGAAGCATAAACCACAGATTGAAATAGCGCGCACTACTCTCTAAGGACGAAGGGCCAGGCACTTGAAAAATTCACTTCGGTCGAGCGGACCATGTTTTATTTAAGAGTGCGCGCAGTGCGGCCCGTTCAAATATTTAGTAACGGCCATTGAAACTGTGTGTTACCTTTGACACAGGCTGTTTGCCGTTTTTACCTCCGCGACATTTCAAAAAGTATCAAGACTATAATAGGTAAAGAAACATACTTTAAGGTAAGGCAGGTCTGTAGAAAATGTAGAATGAACAGTGTTTGCGGCAAGCTAGAACATGGAGTCCTTCAAAAGGGGCGTTAAAAGAATAATAACAAGTCGGCAACGCATAAGTGACACTCCGAGTATTTATAGGAGACGGTGACCACTTCGCAAAGCAAACAAGCAGATGGGCTGCTTATGTGCTACTTAATATCTAGAATAAAAATATTAAAAACACCTTACCTCAGTCCAGTCATAGAAAAGATAATAAGTCCAGTGGGGCCTTTCCATTTATACTAGGTCGATTTTTTTAGATGGAAATGTAAGAGCTTTTCTAGTACCTCGGTTGGTTCAAAAGAGTGTTTTGATCCCTATAAGAAAGCGGATCGAATAGCATCATAACATGTTTTAGGGTTCCGTACCCAAAGGGCAAAACGGGACCCTATTACTAAGACTCCGCTGTCCGTCTGTCTGTCTGTCTGTCCGTCTGTCACCAGGCTGTATCTCTTGAACCGTGATAGTTACACAGTTGAAATTTTCACAGATGATGTATTTCTGTTGCCGCTATAACAACAAATACTAAAAACAGAATGAAGTTAAAAATAATAGAGGGTCCCCATACAAGAAACGTGTTTTTTTCGGCATTTCACGCCATCTATGAACGCATAGTTAGGTAAACGTCCCATAGATGGCGTTATATTGAAATGTCGATCCCTACCACCTTTGTTAGACGTAAGATGGCGTTATAAGACATAAAATGTTTATTAATTATTATTTTTTGCTGGCAAAAAAAGAATAGTGGTATTTTTTGCTCGATCTTATAAAATACTGTAGTGTGTTACGGAACCCTACTTAGTGCGAGTCCGACTTGCACTTGGCCACTTTATTTTTTTATTAATTTCCCATTTCCTTGGTGCTTAACTACTTACAATTTTTTCAAATACTGTGAATGCAACTTATAATTATTAGGATAGTTTAAAAACTAAAACAACCGACTCCCATGCCCCGATAAAATTTCAATGGGACTACTTCGGAAATGTACCCTACCGATTAAAAAAATAATAATTCGAATCGGTTCACAATTGACGGAGTAATCGCGTAACATACACACATAAAATAAATCGGTGGTGACACACGGACAGATAGACAGACAGACAGACAGACGGACAAGAAAGTAATCTTATAAGGGTTTCCTTTTTCACCTTTTGAGGTACGGAACCCTAAAAAACATACAGACGAATTAAGAAATTCCTCCTTTTTGGAAGTCGGTTGAAAAATCAACAATAATGACAGCCTTCTTAGAATATTTACTTACCTTAACTACAACGGAAGAGGTACCTGAGAGTTACCAAAACATTTTTTTGTTTAAATTGCCCTTTATCTTGCTGACTGTACATTATTTTTAAATTCTGTGTAAGCAGCTCAAAATGCTGTAAAACATAATAGACAGTCTCCTCAGAACGTTTTACTGTAAGAGCAATAGTGTACTAGCGGCCAGGTCGCAGCGGCCAGCGAGATACACGGTTTGCTGCTGACCGCGTGCGGCCAGCTAGGCTATATTGTAAGCTATAGTTTACGCATCTCGCAAGCGGTGACATTTGAATTTCGTATTACGAAATTGAACCGTATTACAATTGTATTACGATTTGAATTTCGTAGAACGACTCACCGCGGATTCCGCTTGCGAGATGCGTAAACTAGCTTACAGAATAGCTCTACAGGTGAGCGTGCTTCGTGGCGTGTTCATACTAATGTATGTATTTCATATGGACAGCCTGCATATGCAGATAGACCTAAATGGAGAACTATAGTGAGGAATAAAGTGACTGGTGAAGGAGGTCACGACCCCCAGTAATGTGGTAACGAAGAACGGAGGAGGTATGTATTTCGCTGGCCGCTGCGACCTGGCCGCTAGTACACTATTGCGCCTACAACGGAAGAGGTATGTACCCTCTAAGAAAACCATCCTAGTATATTCGATATGTCAAGTCCAAACTGAATATACATATTTTATTATTAGTTAGCACATTTTAAAAATATTTACAGGTGTGACGTAAGTAATGGATAATCCTTTACCTGCCTTACATTTAACACCTAATACGGCTAAATTAATATAATATTAATTCGCATCGCATAGCGGACTAACCAAACGATACCTCATTTATAGTCAAGCATAAGGATCTTAGAAAGTTATGAGGGAACAGAAGTATATACATACATACATACATACCGGTCATAATCATAACCCTCCTGTTATCGTGTAAAATAGTATATTACGATACTTGTGACTTAAGTAGTCTATTATTGCACGGCGTGAAGTTAGCACCCGAGGGTGCTAAGCCGTGCAATAATAGACAAGTTAAGTCATGAGTATCGTATATTATTTTATAGCTGTCAGTGTGACATAAGCCCGCACTTTACGCTTGCTAAGCTTTTCCGTCAAATAGAAGATTATTGCACGGCGTGAAGATGGTACCCGAACGCAGCGAGGGTGCTAAACGTCGTGCAATAATCGACTATTTAAGTCACGGAAAAGCGAGCGTAAAGTGCGGGTTTAGGTCAAACTGAACATAAACATAATTATGAAATTATTCTAAGGGTAGATTTTTTTCTGGTTGATTTATTATTCTGGATGTATGCATATCATGTTTGAGTAGTAAGCCATTAAATCTAGGCAGCAGTGGATAAAATGCGGTTCGATTTATGAGACCTCTGCTCACTTATTTACTCGTATTCATGCTTTATATTCGGAATTTATAGTATATTTGGTGCCATCATAGCCATTTTATACACGTGTCATAAAAGTCAGATCGCAGCCACAAAATACGCCGTTTTGGTGCCATTTATTTTATGTCCTTTCGTAAAACACTCGTTTCGATTTTGTAAATCAAGAATTTAAAAGTAGGGTACACATAACTGAGATAAAACACAAAACACTCGTTTAGAAATAGCTGCAATTCAATGCCTGCATAAGTAGGTAGAACAATGTTAACAGGGTTTAGTTTTCTATCTAAACTAAAGGTTAATAAAAACTATAACACACACTAAGTGTTAAACTATTAAAGCACATGAATGAAATGTACGCTGGCTCTACCAAATAAATATTGATCTATGACTATAATACCTACTAATGAATTCAAATAAAACCATCAATAATTTCATATGGCAAGCACTCTCAAGCTTTCGCCGCCGCGCTCTAAGAACTTGCTGCAACGTAACGTTGATAAATTTTAAAGAAAATATTATAATAACAAAGCAAATAAAATAAAATAAAATCTGCGCTAAAACCCTCTATCTGAAAAGTAATGAACGCCACGGGAACTCTACCTTTTCCGCAGTTAACTGAAGTTTCTATTTCCTTTTCAAACCTTAGCTTGGGCAATGTTCCCTCTAGATGGCAATAAACCACGTATTTTATGTTCCTTTCCTATAAGCAAACGGTAAATAATCTAGCGAGATTTTGCTGGTAGAAAAGCGCAATTTTAAAGCTATTTTCAACCGACTTCCCAAAAAGAAGGAGGTTCTCAATTCGTCTGTGTTTTTTTTTGTATGTATGTTACGCGATAACTCCGTCAATTGTGAACCGATTTGAATGATTATTTTTAATCGGTAGGGTACATTTTCGAGGTGGTCTCATTGTAGTTTCATCGAGATCCGATAAGTATCTCCAGAGATATGACGATAAACGTCTCAACTTTGCTACTGAAATTGACTCGCGGGGCATGGAAATGGCATGGTGCATGGAAAGTCTTAATTTTGTATGAGTTATATTATAGAAAGCTCGATATGAACGTAAGTAACACTAGATAACAAATTATGCTTGCTACTCAGTTCGTTCGATTTTATTTAGTGCGTACATCTCACTTTTACTAATGCATGCAAACTTTTAAATATTTTTTTTAGGTGACGTTTTGACTGATGAACAGCAGAACATAACACGGTAAAAACTAGCTGTTTTTCATCTCATGATGAAGTACTGTCGTTTATAGTTACCTATACACCAAGTATATTTATATGTATAAATATGTGAACCCAACGGTCGGAGGGCATCGGTGAGTGCACGGTGAGGCGCGAGGCCGAAAACCAATCATGCGAGTTATTGGCCACCGACCTGTACTAACTGGAACCGGGAGGTGGAAATAGCACTCCTATTTTCGATCAAATCCAGTGTACTATGTACGTATTCGTATATGTAAATACGGACTCGGCTGAGGCATGGAGCATATTAGGCGATAACTTGGCAATGTAGCGTCAGTCATTCGTGGTTGGTAGTCACGACGGAATTCGAATTTGCGGATATGTAGCCTTCCGAATAGTTCGTTGGCGTAAATCGAGAGCCCAGAGTACCTAGTGCGAGTTTTTTAAATTGGTTCACTCATTTGATCGCGTTTGCGTAGACGCAGATTTGTATGGAATTAAAAAGCGCCATCTAGTGTGCATAATAGGCAACATTGTAATTTTCATAGAAATCTGAGTTTACATAAACGTGATCAAGTTGGTAAATAAATCTAAAGAAACTCGCACTATGGTACGGCTCCTAGTCCTAACAAAAATCTTTTTTACGGTCCCATCCGGAAGAAAGCCTGAAACTTTGCAAGCATGTAGCTTTCATATCTGTGATTAAATGACGATATGGAAACAAGTCGAGAAATGACTTCTTCGCCCCCCCCCCCCCCCCACTTTCCCCCCTTTTATCTCCCTCATTCTGGTTTTCATAATTTTGTACAAAAACGGTAAGACTGAGGA
Organism: Cabera pusaria; assembly: GCA_954871355.1. NCBI lineage: Eukaryota > Metazoa > Arthropoda > Insecta > Lepidoptera > Geometridae > Cabera > Cabera pusaria. Next base: position 23,416,422 of record OX940887.1, read on the forward strand.
GTTTACTTTCTTAGAACCATATCATGGTCGATAAATTACCTACAAAACGATACTAAATTTATAGTGGTAGGATTTACTACTCAGGTGGCGGCTTTTAGGTGAAGATCTATTCTCGAATAGAACTTAACCTAAAAGCCTCCACCTGAGTGCTATAGCCATCAACATATTAAAGAATTATGAAAACAGGTACAGTTTTTTCTTTCTTGCTCCATTTAAAGGAAAATAACAAGTGTTGTGATAAAATGGGCTATAGAAGTTAAATACCTTATTTATTTAGCTGCAATATGACACCAAATTCATTATGGTAGATGGATTGGTTACCGAGATACAGCTCACCGCGCTTGACTCCACGAAACAATATAACTCTTTTTTACGTTTTTACAAACGCTAGTCCTACGCCATAATCTACCCGAGTGCAAAATTTCATTTAAATCTGTTCAGTCATTTTCTCGTGACTGAGTAACAAACAGACTCACAAATTCACGTAAAAACTTTCGCATATATAATATTATTGTGTTGATGACCTGAAATAAAAAATAAGTTCAAAAACTAAAACCCGACTACTGAAAAATCATACTCTAAAAAGTATGAAACAAGAAAATATTCTCATCTGAGATCGCTATGTAAAAACTATTCAATATGTATCGTGTATTATATAAACAACTTACTTGTAATAAATATTTTATTGTATTTCATACATATTCATAGTGGTTTTCAGTGGATACCCGTGGTCGTATGCTACTTTGCAGAGTGAATTGTTTTGTTACGGTACATACATATGGCCACGGCTATCCTCTGAGCACCACTAAGAATATTTATGAAATACAATAAAATATTTATTACAAGTATGTTGTTTATATAATACACGATACATATTGAATAGTTTGTACAAAGCGATCTCAGATGAGAATATTTTCTTGTTTCATACTTTTTAGAGTGTGATTTTTCAGTAGTCGGGTTTTAGTTTTTGAACTTTTTTTTTATTTAAAGCATTTTGGGGTTTTTCATAATTGTATGCATGAAAACATACTTACATACATACATAGCGATCAACAAACACATAACCCTCCCAACTGCTTCTTTGCGAAGCCGTGGGGTAAACATTAGTTTTCTTGACTTCGGCGGGATATATTTCGCTATCGCTAACATATTTTTGTCAACAATATGATGCACCAAACCTTATCTTCATTTTAAAATCCCTATTCAACGATACCACACACGATGGGGTGGAATTATTTTTTTTTTTTAGTTCTGGACTTCGTGCCCTCTAGAGCGCGCCACATTCAAATTGTTGTGACGTCATATATAACCAACAGACAAATAAGACGCGTGCAACGACACTTTATTTGTCAAATTATGATGAGTAGTTTAGAAGTTATGAGGGAACAGATGAACATACATACAAACATGCATACATACATACATACATACCCACATACCGGTTAAAAACATAGCCCTCCTTTTTGCTTCGCCGTAGTCGGGTAATAAACTGCGGCAGGACCATTTCGTCAACTCCTTAACGAATGTTGTGGTTTCTTTGGTTGTACCTACTCCATTATGGAGTCGATTCTCAAAGTTGGCATATTCAGGGTTTGGTACCAAACTCTAATCCCCCGATCAATGCTGTTTTATAATACTTACCTACTGTTGAAAAGCACCAACTGATGGTGGCAGCCTATCCACGGCTTGTGCCCTGATGAATAAAGCTTGCTTAACGTCGTTTGTATCGTCGTATCGTAAGTCAGGATGAATTATCTTGCCAAAACATCCAAATGATGGGTTTCGAGAATAATTCGAATACTTTGCTGACTTCAGGGAAGGGCTTCCATATTTTACAAAAGGACTTCCCTTTTCCACAAAATCCTGATGCAGTATCACAGCTTGTAAATGCATAACATGGCACTGCATCTAATAAACAAGGTATTTAACTTTTTGACCCAGTTTATCACAACTCTTGTCATTTTCCTTTAAATGGAGCAAGAAAGAAAAAAACTGTACCTGTTTTCATAATTTTATAATATGTTGATGGCTGTATTTTAAAAAATATAAATCCTACCACTATAAATTTAGTACCGTTTTGTAGGTAATTTATCGACCATGATTTTGTACTAAGAAAGTAAACTCTGGCAAAGTAGATATCGAAAAGCGGCTTCATATGACTTTAAAACCCGCCTGAAAAATAAACAGTAGTTATATAACATGTAACATCTGTACGAACCTGAGTAAAGAAATTTCTTTACTCATGTAATATATCTATCCTCCGTGTAACTTAACTAAGTTTATAGATATGTATATAAATAGCTACCAGATCAAAAACGTCATTAGAACAATAACTTACCTACATTTATAATATTCTTCTAAAGATTATGGTAATTTATTCCTCAATGTGTTATCAGAAACGCAGCTGCTACGACATTACCTACCTACAAAGTATTAAATTCACCATACAGCTACTGTCTTATTATCGAAATTCGAAATAAACTTTTAGAAGTTTCTGTTGTCGACAAACGCCACAAACAAACGCTAAGTTTGAAACTCCGCAGATGCGGATGAAACGTAATTAATCACTTCCCTCTTATTAACAAGCTAACAATTGATAATATTAATTATATTAATTAGGTAAATACTAACATATTTACACATAACTATAATACCTAATAAAGAGGTAGATGGTAAGACCATTAGTAAAGCTTGTCAAAAAAAGGTAGATAGAAAAAAACCCTAAATAAAATAAACCTAAAATATAGATGTGTCACATCACTAAATTTGATTCACATCACTATGATTAAAATTGTCACTTAGCCGTGGATGGAGTATTAAATGGATCTGGTATATGCAATAAAAATAATAATATGAGAAGGATAAAACTATACAATCACTAGTATGAGAGAGCGAGATGGACATTTTTTTATCCCTCTCTACATATGCGAGTTTATTGTTTGGAGCCAGCTCTGGCTCCCAGTCCTACCCAGTCCAGACCCGACCAAATTACAAATTACGCTGTTCATTTTATCTTATAGCTAGCATATGTATCACGTGTTCATAATTTTAGTCGGGTTATATCTCTATAGCTACTTCATTCGCATACGCTTATGTCTTGTCTATTTAATTTTCCGTCTACGCATAACGTAGTGAATCGTGGATGGAATATGAAGCGGATGTGGCATATAAATAACAATAATAATATGAGAAGGATAAGACTATACAATCACTGGTATGAGAGAGCGAGATGAACAACATTTTTTTATCCTTTACCTGCGTATGTGATTAAACTGGCTCCAGCAATGTATGGAGCCACTTTCTAGTGCACCTATTAGCTCTCACCCGCGGTCATGTATAACCCGACTAAATTACGTTGTTCATTTTATCTTATAGCTGGCATATGTATCACGTGTTTATCGTTTTAGTCGGGTTATATCTCTATAGCTATTTCATTCGCATACGCTAATGTTATCTCTACATATACTTATATACTTTCTCTATGGAGGTACAATCACGGACTACTACCACTAGCATTCACTACAAAGAGAAAGTATATATATGTAGTGAATGCTAGCGGTAGTAGGTCCGTGATTGTACCTTAATACTTGGACAAGGTAATGTTATCTATATATATTGCTTTAAAAGCTGTAATAGCCCAATGGCTAAGGCGTCGTCCTGGCGATCGAGAGGTCGGTAGTTGAGTTCGATCCCCACCCATTGCACTACTGAACTGACGTGAACCCACTCGAGACACAAGCATATTTAGCTTAGTTGGATTGGAGGGGTTAACAAGAATACAATTTTTTTATAATAATGTGCAACACAAAAAAAATTTATGGTATAATAACTACAGACTCCCACAGAGTGACAGAGTACTGTACTACATACTTTCTCTATGGCTTAGTTAGTCTGTGTTCCGTTATGGATAGTTCAGTCCCGCGACATTGCAAACATAATTAAATAACTCATAATTATGAACGTACTTTGTACCAACACTGCAAATAATACTTTCCGTTAAGTTAGGTTGGCTACGATGTCTGGTGATAAGAAAAAAAAATGTCTTTCATAAACTTTGGTGAGCTTTGTTGCTTTTGCATGATAATGTACAGCTTATTATTTTGTAACATTTTAAATTAAAATCTCATGTTTAATGGGTGGCAAATCATAACGATAATATGAAGTTTGTGGTGTGGGTGAGTCAGAAAAACAGAACGTGAAAAAGTGTGTGTATGCTCTCATTGTATATTTTCCTTAGACTTGTGTTCTTCTACGATTTAATCCTAATCCTTACTAATATTATAAATGCGAAAGTAACTCTGTCCGTCTGTCTGTCTGTCTCGCTTTCACGCCACAACCACTGGACCGATTTAAATGAAATTTGGAAATAGTGTAGAGCCTGAGAAAGGACATTTCTAATGCGAAAAAAGGGTTACAAGGGGTTGAAAGGGGGGATAAAATGTTGTATGGAAGAATCGTCATTTTTAGAGCTAGAAGCTTAAAACTTATTGTTTAGGCTGTTGATTTGATATAAATAAATATGACATTCAAAGTTTGTGGGGGCAAGGGGGAGGGGGAATGGGAGGGAGGGGAGGGGAGGTGGAAGTGAGGGTAAGGGGAAAGGGGGAGGGGGAAAGGTGAAGGGAATGGGAAAGGGGAGGGAGAGAGGTAAGTGAGGGAAAGGGGAGAAGAGAGGTGAGGTGTAGGGAGAGGGTGGAAGGGGGATTAGCGCGGCTCGGTACGGTGCGGTGTAGATGGGATACGCATGTGTCATTAGCCTAAATAATTAAAAATGCTACCCAATACACTATTCCACGCGGACGAAGTCGTGGGCACAGCTAGTATGTAATAAATGTGGATTATTAACTATGAATGAAAGTGTGCGAGTGCATACTGTTTGCGTTCACATCTAAATTACAAAAACTTATAATATAAATTGTAATGAGCAACATCTATCTATAAACCATTTAATGTGCTATTGCAGATGTCGGATATGACTCAAACTCACGATATGGCGGAAATGAAGATTTAGTGTACCTTCCAATACAAAAACTAAAAGTTTGATGGCTCACGGCTGGATAACATCTTTCCCAAGGCTATTGAATGACGTTTGTGAATAGAATAAAGTTATAATGTATGTAAAGTTGTTAATTCTAAATTGCATTAATGTTCTTTTATAACCATCATCATTAAGAGCCAATATCCGTCTACTGCTGAATATAGGCCTGTTCCTTAATTCTACTATGTAATATGTAATGTAATAAAAAAATGCATAAATAACACAGGATTAAATGATACCACTACTACTCATAAATTTTTTTTTACTTTTATCGATATCGATACACAAAAGCAATTCGTTATGTTCAATCCCTAGACCAATATTGCTGTTTTGATAATGTTGGCTCCAGTTTGGTATTGTTAGGTTGGTACAAAGTACATTCATAATTAGATTATCAACAATGTAGGGGGGAAGTGCCTACTCTCATATTTCTTTCTTGTTCAATTCAATCACAGAACACTATTACTCACACATATAGTAATCTGTGCTCACAATTCAATTATGTAAATTGTAATGTAAGGTTAGAGAGTTTTGGCGGGAACGTGGAAAAGTGTGTGTGATCTCATTGTATTTTATCCTAAAACTTGTGTTCTTCCGCGTGTTAATATGTAATAAATGTGGATTATTAACCATTAAGTGCCGGTGAATGTGTGCGAGTGTAGGGAAACTGCACAATGTTGAAAAACATGCTATTTGCGTTCTCACCAAAATTCCACTGAAAATCTTCAGTAAACACCACATCTTTACTGAAGGTATGACTTAGACTAGACTTTTACTTGACAACTGACCTGAAATGTGACTTTGACCCATCTCTACGACTAAAATTTATAAAAACTTGAAAAAATTCAATACTTGACACTGGCTAAATACACTTATCGTGTGGAGCCATAAAGAATTTAAAGAAACTAAAAAAAAAAATGTAAGGTTATATTATTGTTTGCAATGTAATGATTTGTATTGTGTTTATAATGTTTATATTATAATAAAAAGCCAAGAAATCTAAATTTCGTAGCCTTTGCAGCCACAATTTATACATCTAATAAATAATTTCTTATCAGTCGGATTATAATTATGGTGCTCTGGACATGGGTAAACATAATATTACCTTCCTACATTTTAACATGTAACATTATCACTTCACTATCTACGTACGAAATAAGTACTCTAAGCCAATATGCAAGTAGGCACCTAAATGCTCCATGAGCTATAATGTGAAAGAATTCTTAATTTATTATTTTCAGGGGGCAAATTCACATGGCCAGTTAGGCTTAAATACAGTCGGTGAACAAGTAGAGAAACCTACAAAAGTAACCATTGATTTTTACAACTGTGAAGTAAAACAAATTGCATGCGGCGGTGGTCACACACTTCTGTTGGATGAAAATAGCAGGCTGTTTTCCTGCGGTTGGAACTCAAAGCTTCAATTAGGCATTGAGGCTGAGGTTCATCGCTTCGAAAGGACATGGCCACTGAGCGGTATTACATTCATCAATATTGCATGTGGTTGGGATTTCAGTTGTGGAGTCTCAGATGATGAATTCCTATTTGTTTGGGGGTCCAATAGTCATGGCCAGCTCGGGCTTCCAAAGAATCATTTCAAAGCTTGTGTCAACCCAGTGAGACTGCATGTAAAAGCAAACGTTGTTTCTCTGGGCTTACGGCATAGTGCTATAATTAATACAAAATGTGAGGTTTGGATGACAGGCTGTGGAAAGTATGGTCAGCTGGGCTTGGGTAAAGACATTGTGTCGGTGGACAGATTTACCCATGTTCCAAATATTGGTAAAATGTCTCATATAGCATGTGGACAGAAGCATACTGTGGCTTGGTCGGCAGATGAAAATGCTTTGTATGTTTGGGGTGATAATAAACATGGCCAATTAGTATTAAACACAGAAAAGTATAGTAAGATATTTACTCCTCAGAAGATTGATATTGATGTGAAAAAGCCAGTAAAGAAGTTGTTGACTGGTTGGAACAATGTATTACTGTGGTTGGAAGATGGGACCCTATTCACCTGGGGAAGGAATAATTATGGCCAAATTGGAGGAAATGACTCTGTTGGTCAAAAGACAATTATAAGGTTACCAGGTAATGCACAAATATTTTCTTGAAACTTTTTAGTCTAAGGCTCCAAATTAAAGTATAAGTAAGTCCAGTTCATGTGTTAGGCTTAATGCACACTGATTTGGCAGCGACGCGATGCGCCGAGATGATCAGTTTTATTAACAAGACATTATGAACCTTATAAACAATGTTACTAGATTATATTGTAATGTGGGCTTATCGTGGACTTATCGCGCAAAGAACATAATTTTATTTACCTCGATGTTTCGATCAAGTTGCATTGACCATGGTCATGAGAAGACTGTAAAAAGTAATAGACTGTATAAAATTATGTTTTTAGCGCGATAAGTCCCGTATTACAATATAATTATGTGTGTAAATCGCGAAAGTTTAAAATTTACTAATGTTACTAGATACAGAAATGCTTGATAGAATGAACCGAGGTGTGTGGGGAAGTCGCGCGCCGGCTCGAGCAGCCTCGCGTGGTCGCAAGCCGACGCGCGTGGGCGCTAGCAATCGCTCGCGGGCGCGAGCAGTCGCGCGGCGACGCGAGCCGAATCGCGGCCCGCCAGCCTACGCATGCAACGCGGCACTCGGCGGCCAGGCGACTGCTGCCGATTGAATCGGCATTGCTTTGTAGATCTAGCAATTCTGTGACCATGTCTAAGCCTTGCCTGCAGAGTAGTCATCTTACCTTGATCTGCTACACACCACCACAATACTTTATTTAAGGCCATAAACTTGTTTTTAGATGGCAGACAAGTTAAAGATGTGGTGCTGGGATCAGAGCACACAATTTGCCTAGCTACTGACAACACTCTTTGGGCCTGGGGTTGGAATGAACACTGCAATACTGGCATACAATCAGAGAGGGATATTTTCCTCCCTACCTTGGTGCCTGTGGAAACTAAAGCAACCATATTGAGGGTTTACGCTGGTGGAGCACATAACTTCTTTGTCACTGATGAAGAGGTTAAAGATAAGAATTCAAATTACAGCAATGTTGATGAAAAAGAAGAATTATGAAAATTTAACACTTTTGTATCTAAGAGTCACAACTTTAACCAGCTTGATGTGAGATTGACCCAGGCATCCTATTTGCTCAAACCTTTAGCTTAGCTGGGATGCTCAGCTCAGTACACACACAAACTTACTCAAAACTATGTAAGGTAGTTTAGGTGTGACAAGATTTTCAAAGCTCATGGGGTCTCAAAGTTGGTAACTTACAATAGTACAGTTACAGTAATCCTCAGGGTATAATGATATCCCAAATTTTGTAAATACAATGTTGATCTTATCTGACAGTTGTTTGACAACCGTATGTATGGAGTTATTTGTTAGATAGCTAAGCTGAAACCTAATTATGAAATAATGATACCAACCTTAAACATTAATCATTGCAAACTGCCATGATTTACGGTGGTTAAGTTTAAAAAAATTGATTTAACATTTTCAGTTAACCTTTTGAGTGCCATATATGTGACAGACAAGCACTTGCAGGCCCTGTACGCCAGCCAGCATCTTCTATAGGAGACAAAAACCATACCGCTTGGAGTACAGGGTATGGGAGTGCGTTCGTAGAGTGGCACTCAATAGGTTATAAATATTTATAATGAGATTATTGAAACATATTATTGGTTGTTATCCTAAACTTTGGTAGATTGATTCAAGGCTGTGTAAAGTAGAATTCTAATGTAATAATCATTTAACATTTCTAAGTCATAGTGCATATAGTGCTCTTTTGTTTTGAGACATTAAAAATGTTTCATAATTAACTGTTTGTAACTTCTTATTACCATTCGTAGATAAGTGTTAAGTGAAAATCTTAATCAGTCGTAGTACATATTATATTCCTTAATATATTGAAAGGCACAGTAAAAAAATAAACACAAATAAACCAACCACAAGTTTATTGCTTTTGCCAAATAATTAGTTAATTTAGCTAAAAATACGTAACTTTTTAGTAGCATTCATACACATAGTACAGTGTAAAATCTATACCATACATTCTACTTCTGGTTTCGACATTCAAAAAAGAGGTATTATCATACAATAGCTCTTAATACTACTGAGCTAAAACGAGGAGTATCAACAATTTTAGATTCTAAGATTCTACAATCTGAATCGTGACCAAAGCAGCATAGAGTAACCACTCGAAATCAACCAATGCTTTTTATAATTTTTAAGTCTACGGGTAAATTACACCTGAATATTAAAATATAATATGGACTTTTAAAATAATCATGTTAGAATCACTTTACCTTTTCCTGTAAGTCCCATCTAGCCTTTAATTAATACTAGATCTAGATTCTAGGACTTATGCCTGTCACCTATTCTAATGACTACAAATTCCAGGCAAACAACTTTTATTAAGCTGTCTTTAACTTTATTGCTTACGTTGCTCATTTAAAATCAAACAAATAATAAAGCAGTTCTTATGCTGTGTAAATACTGGCTGAACAGAACAGACACCAACAAGTTGCGAGTAGATGGAGAGATATTATGGAGAAATAGCTGATACGAATTTTTCGCCATTTTGAGGGTTACATACCCAAAGGGTAAAACGGGACGGGATTACTAAGACGCCGCTGTCCGTCTGTCACCAGGCTGTATCTCGTGAACCGTGATAGTTAGACAGTTGAGATTTTCACATATGTATTCTGTTGCCGCTATAACAACAACAAATACTAAAAACAGAATAAAGTTAAAAATAATAGAAGGTCCCCATACAAGAAACGTTTTTTTCGGCATTTCGATATAACGCCATCTATGAAATCTTAGGTAAACGTCCATAGATGGAGTTATATTGAAATGCCGATCCCTAACACCTTTGTTAGACGTTAGATAGCGTATATATATATATATATATATACATATAAGATATAAAATGTTTTTTATTATTATTTTTTGTTGGCGAAATATGATAGTGGTATTTTTTGCTCGATCTTATAAAATACTGTAGTGTGGTACGGAACCCTACGAGTGTGAGTCCGATTTGCACTTGGCTAGTTTATTGGTGATTGTTTGGCCAGTGTGTATGCAGCTTTAGCTTAATTGCTTATTTTCAATACAAAGTCTAGAGGTTTTAAATGATGTTGGTGAGCCTCATATTAGTAGAATATTTGGAGATATACAAACAATTGTCAAGAAGTTGACTTTATTTAGGTAAGATATATTATTGTGCGCACATTTATTATTTTTTCTAAACGGAGTCACATCATTTGAAGACTGGGTCACTGTGTTGTGTTTGGTAATAATAAGGACTTATTACTAAAGGTAGAATTCACCAACTTTTGACCCGTTACTAGTGTTATGTCTTATCACAACATAATGTTACGTGTTACCCATACCACCTCAAGCAAAAAGATAGTGAACTGTCCACACAGCTAGTACTCAAGATTACTGAGTGGACAGTTAATTATCTCTCTAATTTAAACCTCAGGACTGGCTGACAACTGTTTAACTCGTGATTAAATCAACATGTTTCTTTTTACCATAAATGATGAATGAAAACTTTTGTTCTCACATAATATTGCTTAGTTGCTTAGCTTCAGAAAAAAATTGTGAACTGAATCTTAAGCATGGTTCGTTCTTGCACCATATTTGACAATTTTCAATACCTCCAAAATATTTATCATAAATTAAAACATAAAATAATACATCCATTAAACAAAATATTGATATCATATCTCATCTTCGGAGGGCGCTACCTCTTTCTTTCGCCCTTTACTGTCTTGCGCTTTTCTTTCTTTTCTTCTTTCAGCTGTTTTTGTTTCTCTCTGAAAAATAAAGTATAATTATAAATAAACTTAGGATAAAAAAAAAAATCTAATACTATAAGAATCTTTGTCCTGACTGACTGACTGACACAAAGCACAGCCTAAACCACTGATCGTAGAGACTTGAAATTTTGGAGGGTATATTTGTCTTAGTACGTAAACGTGTACTATGAAAGGATTTTCTAAAATTCACTACTTTAGGGGATGAAATGGGGGTTTTAAGTTTGTATGGAGTAACAAGATTAGATAGTATTTTCTATTCAAAACTTTACACAGGTGCTTCAGTAAAAAAATATAAAAAATACGTGTTTCAGGCTTTTTTGAAATTCCACCCCTAAGAGGATGAAATGAGGTAACAAAGTCTGAAAATCAATATTGTTTCGGATTGCACTGAAATTTGGCATGCAGATAGTTATTACGTTAATTCCCTCTGAAAAATGATTTTCTAAAATTCACCCCTTAAGGGGATGAAGCGGGGGTTCAAAGTTTGTAAGGAGAAACCAGATAAGATAGTCTTTTCTATTCGAAACTTCGCACAAGTACTTCAGCAAATAAATAAGTAAATAAGTGTTTCAGACTTTTTGGAAATGTCACCCCTAAAAGGGTGAAATGGGGTAACAAAGTCTGAAATCAATATTGTTTCGGATTGCGCTAAAATTTGGCATGCAGATAGTTATTTTGTCGTAGGTATCCAATAGGTAGCTAAGAATTTTTCAAATGTCAAATTTGAACCGATTTGGCTTCAACTTCTTTGATGTATTTATGTATTTTATGATAAAAAGGTTTTTACAAAATAAATGATTTAAGTAAATAAAAGAAGTCTTGAACGCGGGCGAAGCCGCGGGGCACTTCTAGTATATAAAATATAAGAAATTTAATTTATTCACTATAAAACAGATTCAACAAAAGCTGTACACAGTTCAATCACACCATTATTAATAACAATCATACCATATCAGGATCATTGATTGGTGCAAGCCAATTATAAGATAGGTTGGCATGTTGTATATTGGCTATGAGGATTGGACTAGTTGGTGGTCCAACTGTTTCACTGCCTTCTTCCCCTTCCAAATAAGCACAATATCACCCAACTATCTCTTTTGCTAGACTATCTGTCTGTCAATTAACAATAATTTGTAGAAAGCAAGCGCGAACAGTCCACATTCTGAGTTCGAGCTAAGTGTGTTCTGTCACAATTTATTTCGTTTTTGCCGGGAAAATGATAAAATGCGCCGTGTAAACTTGCTAAAACTACACAAGAAAACACACGAAACTAAAATGTAATATTATGTGTCACAAGATGGTCAGTTTTTCATACTTTTTGACGGATTTAACATTATGTGATAGCAGCGATGAAGTTCACGTGAGACGTGCGGTTGCGAGTCGCGTCCCACTACACCGCCCGCCGCTTCACTAGTGGCGCTTGGAGTAGTGATGTACGGCTGTCGATATTATTTCAAGGCATTTTTTAAGTTCAAGTGAAGTCAAATTAAGGAAATATGTTTATGTTGAGTTTTGTGTGGTTAGCTTTATGTTAGATATGTTATACAAATAGAGTGCAAAAACGAATAGTATGTAATTAGGAATTTCTATCTCAGGTCAAATTTTGTATTAATGAATTTGGTTTCGATTTCAGTATTATTATACATCACAATAATATTTCTTTGTGTGTTCTTAGGTACTGTTACGTACATTAATACAATATATATTTCGTGCATTGATAATATAATGACTGAGTAAACGGAGGAAAAAACAGCGTATCTTGAGATTAATATTTTTTACTATATCACCAAAATAATAATTATTACAGAATATATATCACATTCCTCTCAATGTATAATACAACATGTTCATATTTCGTCGTCACGTGTCACCTTCTTCATCGATAAGCGCGCGGGCTTTTGCAGGCATCCCTACGCAAGACCTATGTATCAATGTACGTAGCTATAGCACATCTGTTTACAACTCTGAGCAAGGTGGCGGGCTCATAGGCACGCTCTATAATTTAGTAATTGTTACTCTGAGGATTAACTTTAAATAAAAAGTGATTAATTATAGTTCATATCTAACACATGCATTACAAAGGTACACATAAAACTTTCGTTAGTTGGTTAATTTATGATCACTTGGACAAACGAGCACTCCAATGAAGATGAAGTGAGATAGCAGTCATGTGCCAGTTTGTTTCCAATAAAATAAATCTTGTATGTTATATTTCACACAGAATTTTTAACATGTTGCCTGCTGAAACCTTGTGTTCTTGTTACGCGAGTGCGGACGCTCACACGTTGTGTTAGAGCGAAATTTACTTTATGGCAATGCGGCGTCACACACCATCTGTGTAACGTACTACAGTACGTACTACGCTACTACAGTGGAGCTCACACACCACCTGTGTATTTCTCAGCAGAATAAAATTAGTAAAACACGCCTGGCGTGTAAACCGCACAGCTGTACCAGCAATATTCTCGCAACTAGTGCGTGCGCCCGCACTGCAGTTGTTTTAGTTACGATCTGACACCAGTGCTACGAAACACAGACTTGTGTATATATTTGCATGGCTGGAAAGTTGTGTAAATGGTGAGTGCTGCAGGCAATGTTAAAAAACGACTCCAATTTCTGGCATTCTAGGGATGCGATTTTTTTAAGCTTGATCCAATATTATGGATCGTAATGGATCGCAACTTCTCGATCCGATCCGCGGGTTGGATCGCATGAATTTGATCCGATTTTCAAAAGATTGATCCTAAATAAATCACATGAAAATACAACATTTATTTCAAACCAAAAAGGGTTGGTTTGTTCAACAAGGCATTAGATAACATAAATTACATTTATCTAAAATGACTAATATCCAATTTAATCCTATTAAAATTAACTTTCAATAATTTAATTCAACATACGAGTACATTTTTATTTCTATGAAATATAAAAACCACACAACGAAACAATAAATTATGTAATAATATTCGTAGCTATTGATTATATACCTTGTGTGCAAATTAAAATACATTACATTGTGCAAACTACAAAGTTTGGATTGCGATCCAATATTTGATAGAGTTGTATCGATCCGCGATCGGATTGCATGGTTTCGATCCAATCTGAAAATTGATTGGATCGTATGCTTTTGATCCGATCTTCAAAAAGATGGATCGGATCGGCATATCACTATGGCATTCTAAATTGGCATGCCACATTATGCTGTGGATAGATCTCAATCAGGTGAGATACTAGTCAAATGCTTGCCTATATTATTATGCCATAAAAAAATCATTTACCTATCTTCTTTATCTTTTTCTTTCTTTTTCTGAGCATCGAGACGAGCCTGCTCACGTCTCTCACGAGCAGCAGCATGTACGTCAGCAGCATTTGTATTTTTTACCATATCTGGACCATCTCCGACTTCTTCTTGCTGCTGGTCTTCCTAGAAATATATTACTATTCAATTTCGTTTTATTCAAATTAGCATTATTTCTAACCTCACAGAGCAAAGATATAGAAATACCAACCTCATTATCAGAGAGCTGACTGTACTGAGACAAAATAGCTTCTCGAATCTTTTTTTCTTCATCAGTATAGTTTCTCGCAGTTGTTGTTGTAGCCAAATTTTGGTTTTCCAGCAATTTGGCCAACTGTGCGTCTACATCTGCCACCGGTCTGGCAACTTCTTCTTTCGGCTGGCATGACTCCCACTTCTCTATTATCTCCGAAACGAGTGAAGTGATGTCGTTTTCCTGAAATTATGCAAATTATTTTATCAAAAACCCAGTTTGAATGGGCATGTTCAACACGATTTCACTAAAACTACTCTTACCACGATCTCAGAAAGTAAACCTTCCAATGCATCTTTTTTCTCATCTAGACTATCTTCACCTTCTAAAATACCTGTTATGTATGAGCCAAATACCCCTTCATCAGTATTTAATTTTCGTAATTTCTCAAATATCCACGGCTCAAATTCACTCACTGCCGCCGCCATATTGTGCAGTGACAGGTCAGTGACATGACATCAAATCAACAGACTAAGTAGAGATGTGACATCTGTCAAGAAAGAAAATCCATCGCTATCCTTCTTTTTTTAGGGTTCCGTACCCAAAGGGTAAAACGGGACCCTATTACTAAGACTCCGCTGTCCGTCTGTCTGTCTGTCTGTCTGTCTGTCTGTCCGTCTGTCACCAGGCTATAGCTCATTAACAGTGATAGTTAGACAGTTGAAATCTTCACAGATGGTGTATTTCTGTTGCCGCTAGAACAACAAATACTAAAAACAAAATAAAGTTAAAAATTAAAGGGGGTCCCCATACAAAAAACCTGTTTTTAAACGCCATCTATCTAATTAGTTTCGGCAAAATGACATAGATGGCGCTAGTAAACGAGCCCCGTCTTTCTAGATCGCGACCAAACCAAATATTCTTGGTAATATCAATTAAACAAATATATGAGGTTGAAACTCTGTTATGTTTCGTATTGTACGGAACCCTCCCTAAGTGTGCGATAAGAGACGCGATGCTGATTCGCACTTGGCCAGTTTTATTTTATTTAATCGACGCAAACACAGATTAACAAAAAAATTTGCATGCTTTCAGGGCTGCGTTCACTACCTACGCTCGGAGTGTACCAAAACGCTCTCCCGTTCACGACCTCAGGAGCGTCGCACTCGGTTGTAGCAACTGTGAACTGTCGTTCACGACCTCGGTTGTTTCACTCCGGTTGCAAGTTTTTAACCATCAAATTCGATGGTTAAAAAACGCTCTGACGTTTGTGATAGTAAATTTGCCGGGAAAAGCTGCAAATTTTTACAGATTAAGGGAATCGGAAGAAATTTGCATTGTCAAGACCAAGACGTGACATTCGAGACATTAATCGTAAGAACAACGGAAAATATTCAGAAAAAGGAAAATAATTGAACATAGCCTCGAAATTTGGGTCGGGTCGCAAATCTGGTGTGATAGGTGACATGCGTGTTTTCAATACAATTTTAGATTTAGAGCCTTAAGCCAATTATTTCGTTGTGTTCTGAGTTCGGGAATATTCTGTGTCGGTGTCGGTGAGTTTTAGATACTAACACTTATTAATTTTGGGGGAAATGGATCCCATTTCCCCTGAACCCCCTGACCCACCGGACGGTGAGGTTGCATCCATGGATGTATCGCCGGACATTGGCGTTACGTCCATGGAGGCAGCTACAGACGCGCCCCCGTGGGTCCCAGCCCATCCACCTAGTAAAAAAAGACAAAGAGAGATGTCTGACCGAGAAACTGGCCCGGTCAAAAAAACTATTGTGGATAAAGAATTAGCGACAGCTTCCATCCAAACCGTTTTTACTGTTCCCGAAATGTCGATCCTCGGCATAAGGCAATACGAGGACTGTGTTACATTATTCACGTATCACGTGCAGACCCTGACCCAGCCTCAGGCATTACAATTAAACCGATTAAATTCGGACAATTTCTATACAACAACAAAATTGAAAATATCTGTCAAGATGGTGTCAAGAAGGTTGGTAGAAATAAAATAGCCATTACATTTAAATCTGCTACGGGAGCAAATAATTTCATTGAAAACCCAATGCTCAAGCATTACAAATATGAGGCCGCCATCCCTGCATATAATGTCACACGGATGGGAATAGTAAGAGGAGTCCCTGTTGAATGGTCCATGGAGGAATTTGTGCAGTCGGTCCGGATTCCTGGCTATGGCATTAAAATTGTCAAAGCGAGGCGTCTTAACAGAAAAGTCAAAGAAGGAAATGAAATCAATTGGCAGCACACCCAGACAGTTGTATTGACATTCAGAGGACAACAGCTTCCCACGAGAGTCTACTCATATTATTCCTCATTACCGGTTGAAACCTACCACTTCCCTACCATCCAGTGTATGAGTTGCTGTAGATTTGGTCATATCAAGGCACAGTGCAGGTCCAACCCGCGATGCTATAGGTGTGCCCAACCCCACGGTGGGGATGGATGTGCCATCCCAGAACAGGAGGCTTCTTGCCTATACTGTTCGGGACGACACTTCTCGACAAATAGGTCCTGCCCGGAGCAGGAGAGACAGAAAGCCATTAAAGTTATTATGTCTAGAGTGGTTTGTCATATGAAGAAGCCTCGACTCAGATGCCAAAATCTATGCGAGCTTTCAATAATGTCACAAAAGACAATCCCCAAAACTCTGATACACTAGCACATAGTGTACATAATCCACCTTCACCAACTCCCTCCCGATCCTACAAAAAAACTACATACTCAATTCCATCTCCTAGAGTTCTTCGGGAGAAGTCGTATGACAGAATAGCTCACAATTCCCTGATATCAGAACCTCGCCCATCCCTCCCAAATGGACATTGCCTTCAAATTTCCCAACAAAACCCAAACCCTCTCCACAACGAACCTCAAGATCAGCTGTTAATTCAGCTCATTACTATAATTATCGACCTAATCACAAAAAATAATCATAACCTACCGTCCAACGTTGCCCACATGATCACCCAACTCTCCTCTATCCTGTCCCATAAATATGGATCAGTCCACCCGACTAATCCAGTGGAACTGCAAGAGTCTTCGTCCAAAGACTCATGAGCTTTATCACCTGATGAGACAGTTTTCGCCCGTCCTGGTGGCCGTCTCGGAGACATGACTGGTTCCCAATACTCACTATCGAGTGTCGGGTTACTCTTGCCTTCGGGATGACCGTCAGGACGGGTATGCAGGATGTGCGTTACTGGTCAAGCGTAGCTTGACCTTTTCGCAAATAGCCCTGCCCTCTCACAGCTCAGACATCAACGCTGTTGCTGTCAGAGCATTTAATATTTCCTTCCTATCTATTTATATTCCCCATCCTCATTCCTCTCTGATCCCCGATATCCTTCTCATCTTCTCCTCCATTCCATCTCCAATTATAGTAATGGGCGACTTTAACGCTCATCACACCTCCTGGGGTTCTGCTAGTTGTGATATGTTTGGATACTCACTTTTAGATGCTATTGATGAGGTCAACCTATGTGTTATCAATGACGGTTCTCCAACGCGCAGGGTCCTTCCTACTCAAAATCCTAAAAGTGCAGTTGATCTAACTATCTGTTCCTCTTCCCTCTCCTCAATCCTCACCTGGGAAATTCTCCCACTATCATATGGCAGTGACCACCACCCCATCATAATCCAGCTCCCTCATAGATCCCCACCCTTAAACGTACCCCAATCTTCTTATGCACAGACTCTCGGGGCCAGACTGGGAGGCGTACTCTTCGTCTCTGGAAAACAAAATTTCTTGCCTTCCCAACAATTCTAATCCCATTTCATGTTATGATGAATTAGCCAAATCTATTTTACAATCAGCTAACGAAACAATTCCTTTAAAAAAACAAAAGCGGATCTTATTTTCTCCACCTTGGTGGGACTCTCTGGGAAGCTCTGATACTTTCTGACAGTAAGAGTTGTGTCCAGGCCATTAAAGCCAACCAATTAAAAACTAAAATTAAAATCCCCATTATCATTAAGATCAAAGAAGCTCTATTCAAATGCCATCAAAATAGTATTAATGTAGTGTTAGCCTGGATTCCTGGTCACTCGGGAATTTCAGGCAATGAAGTTGCAGACTCCTGCGCCAAACAGGCAACTTCAACTGGTAACATGGACCACTACTAAATTTACTGCCATGACTTAGCTAACATGTGCCAAACAGAGCTATACAATAATTGGTATACTCTTTGGCAGAAATCTAGAATGATTAAGGGCAAACAATATGGATTCATACAAAATGACATACCTCACAAACCATGGTTTTTTAAGTTAAAAAAACTTGACAAAAAAACAACATCAATAATTTGTCGATTGAGGTTGGGTCATGTCTGCTCACCTGTCTTCCTAGCCAAAATTCGTGTAAGAGACCACTCCATTTGCGAATGTGGGCTAGCTGAAGGCGATCTAGACCACATTTTTTTCAATTGCTCCAAGCTGCGCCACTCTTTATATGATACTCTTCCACCTGAAATACCCCGTCCTACAAACTTTGTTTCCCTATTATCCTTGGTTTCCACTCCTTTTATCTATACTATATCTAACTTTATTAAAATTAATAAAATAAAATTATAAATAATTCATAATCTAATTAAATTACAGTAATATTATCATAAGTATTGTGTATATAGTAATATAACTGTGTTGTCCTTAAATGTTTATTTCCAGATCTCAGACAAATTCAACCGATCAAAACCAGCATACCGGGCATACATATACGCTTGTTGTCTACTCTATCCACGCGACATTGGCAAAATTGCGGCAACACTGCAAAAGCCAAAAAAGAAGAAGTTGAAGTTGAAGTTGAAATTTGGGTTTGCGCAAAATGTCAAAGTCACAATTTGAGTGAAAAACACCCGTGGTCATTCCGGACCTTCGAGCGAGTTGCAAAACAACCAAAAAACCTTCTCCGGAGGACGTGAACGAAGCCCAATTTATGAACGAAACCTGTCTTCTCGAATTTTTCGTTTGTCATGTTCTCCTTAGTGATGGATTAAACTTAATTACTATCGAAACGATTTTTATCGATATAATGACAGCTAGCGCTATGTATTAATATTAATTCTCTCAAAGTAATTTGAGAAGAATTTTTTAGAGGACTCATCCGTCAATATTGGTGTATAAATCATTTTGCCTATAATAATAATTTAATTTATTTAATACGAGGGCAATAAAATACAGATGTTTTCAAGCCAACATTTTTGTATGTTGTTTTTTTTGTATTCCATTTCTATAATAGGGCATAACTAAACAGTCGTTTAGTATAGGCGTTTAGTTTATTTTATTCATTAAGGTATCGAATGATAACGATATAACCGTATAGTCTCCGACATTATTTTATTGTCCTTCCTTTGCTTGTACTGCACATCACTAAACGTCAGTTGGTTGATCTTCGAATAGTTTACACCGAGTCATTGTAGGTAATATAAAACAAAAGTTTCATTAAAAATACATCATGTCGGCGCGTTACGATAGAGCTATTACAGTATTTTCACCCGATGGTCACTTGCTGCAAGTTGAATATGCCCAGGAAGCAGTCCGTAAAGGCTCTACTGCTGTAAGTCCATTCAAATTTGGTTATGTTCTCTTGCCGATTACTTGCAATTAAAAAACTGTTATATATCGATTTCCAGGTTGGTGTCAGAGGCGCGGATGTTGTAGTTCTTGGTGTAGAAAAAAAATCTGTTGCCAAGCTGCAAGAAGAACGTACCGTAAGAAAAATATGTTTGTTGGATGATCACGTCGTGATGGCATTCGCCGGTCTGACGGCAGATGCAAGAATTCTGATAAACCGGGCACAAATTGAGTGCCAGTCCCACAAGCTGACTGTAGAAGACCCTGTAACACTGGAGTATATTACTAGATACATTGCCGGTCTAAAGCAAAAGTACACTCAAAGTAACGGAAGGCGTCCTTTCGGTATTTCATGCCTGATTGGCGGGTTTGACTATGATGGTCATCCTCATTTGTTCCAAACTGAACCATCTGGTATCTATTATGAATGGAAAGCTAATGCTACTGGGAGATCAGCTAAGACTGTGCGAGAGTTTCTCGAAAAGAATTATACGCCTGAAGAAGTAGGATCAGAAAAAGGAGCTGTAAAGGTATTCTAATTCCATTATTTATTTGTATCTTTTACTACTCTACTCATTAGCATCTATTCGCCTGTGCTCTAAAAATTATAGTAAATCTTTCTATGATGATTATTTGCCTTTTTTATATCTTATAGTCCACTATCTCACCTGTTAGTAAGTGATGATGCGGTCGAAGATGGTAGACTATACATATATGATCTGTATGGAATCTACAAATATCTGGTTGAGTTAAGACTTTATCAGCCGAGAAAGACTGCTTTTTGGGTTTTGTTCACCATCAGTTAAGGTAGTAATGGGATTGTTTATCTTTTCATCATCATTGAATTCATGGACTATGTAACTATTCCTGGCATTTTATAATGACTTCACACATGTAAAAATTTACTGGTAATTACCTCCCAACCAGTTTTGGACATTCTCAAAGTTCTTCCCATTTCTGCCTAAAATTGCATCTGCGAAACTCAGACATAAGAATGTAACCGTCGGGGGCCTTGAGTGTTGTAGGGACGAAACCACTGAGTTGGCATCCGAAAAAATGTCACTGTATCTGTAGGTTGCATCGTAGACACTAAGCATGTGAGAGATAATTTCAATTAAATGTTCCTGTGTGTAGCCATTATAAAAATTAATGTGTAACTTTCATCATAATTTTAATAATCAAATATTTCTGGCATTTTTGATGATGATGGGTATCAGTAGAACTTCTTCCATTTTTCCTTGTCTTGCCTATATTCATTGATGGTTGCTAACTAGCCCATATATACAAACTCATTGACATACTCCATGAATTGCTTATCTATTCAATTCTTACATATTTTACTTCAATGATTTTTTTTACATCTGATAGGTTGTGGATTGACCACTATCTCTGTGGTATGAGTGGGCACTGGGCCATTCAAACAAATAATATTCATGCTGCTGCACTGATATTATGTATTCAATGGTTTCGAAGCTTTCTTGTAGGTAGATAGGTGTAAAAAGAATTTCATGTGGGGTCACCTACCAATAATAATTCTAGTCTTAGCTCAGGAGATTAATATATGTTTTTTTTTTAGTTGGCCATTCGTGCACTACTTGAGGTGGTACAGTCAGGTCAAAAGAACCTGGAGATTGCTGTGATGAGACGAGGCAAACCTATGCAAATGCTGGATTCCGACACCATCAACTCGTATGTATCTGTTATAGAGAAAGAAAAGGAAGAGGAAGCAGAGAAAAAGAAACAAAAGAAGTAATATTTCAAAAATTTTTTTATTACACTTATTACATGCTAATAAAATAAATTCACAGTTTTCTTTTCAATTAACTATTTTTTAGGATATTATGTAGGTATATTAATTAAATTAAATATTTTAAACTTAACATCAACACAAAACAATAATAAGTTTTTTAAATAATAGGTTTTTATAAATAAATATGTTGTAATTGAGCAGCATGACATGAATGCTATAATGCTGAATTAAAAATGGTAATAATTAGGAGTTGAGCAGATCAATAGTTTTAGAAATCTGAGAGTAAAGTTCCTTCAGCTCAGAGGCACATTCTTGATTAGAACTCTTGTCAATCATGTCATCAAACATTTGATCCCATTCTCCATCGTAGTGATTCATATTGTCATGGTTCTGAAAATGCAAGTCATTGGCTACTATAGTCATATACAGTTACAGTTCAACTGTATATGACTATATTGACTATATTTATGTGCATCATTACAATAAACATTTGTGTTAAATTGGTAATAAACCATTAAATATAGGTAGGTTGCAGCAGAAATTTGGTCACATAATTAAAATTTACATTTGTGTGTGAACAGTTGTCAGATAGGGTACTATTCCATCAAAGATTTCTTTTTGATATGCAAATAGCACGAAAATGTATTGAACTAGATGCAAATAAATAAGATTCCTCTTGGTTAAGCAGAAGTAGGTAGCAGGGCTTGTACCATCTGATCAATCCCAGTAAGTTTATCACTAGTAAGTGTTTTTTTTTCAATGTATCACATATTAGATGGAAAAGGCCCTCATTCATACTAATATTATAATATCAACAGTAATTCTGTCTCTGTCCCATGATCTTTTTAGTATGTTTTGATGACTAAACCAATATTGCTGCAGAGAATTTGCACACAAAGTCAGTACAGGCAGTAATAGGACATAGACATACTTTCTAATACAGGTGAAGCCATAAAGCACAACTAGTGATTAAATTATTACTTAGAGGGCTACAATTACCTCTGTCATAGCCATGACATCATTAGGATCTTGGCTTATAGATGGCAGAATACAGTTCAATGAGCCATGTCCATTATTATCCAACTTTCTGGCAATACCATCATCAATATTACTGTCAATATTGAACTCAGCCAAGAGTTCCACTCCAGTCTTGGGGTCAGTTGGTACTGAGTCGAGGTCTGGCATGTTCAGGAATGAAGTGGCAAAAGAATCACAGTTGTTTTGACTGGTTTCATACGTGAAGCTTATTACATTCTCTGGGTTTGTGTCCCTAGAATAAATATATTGAGTTTTTTATACTTGTTTTTTTTGCTGGTTACACTAATTATGTAAATCAATAAATACAGTATGTATTTAACCTATTTTTTACTATTTTTTTATTAACATAAAGACAACTACAAAGTACAACAGGAGAAATTCCTTGTTTGGAACATCCAGTGGTCACATTTTAGTAAAATATGATGATTGGATAATCTTTAAAATGCATAAAATTCTACAGTCTGCATAATATTTATAGAACTGAGAGCTTAATCTAACATGTAACACATAGTATACCTAAAAGTCTGTCTCTCTTTAACTTCTGGAACCTGTTCGGTAGGTATACTTATAGGGTTTTCAACTTCTATCTTGAGGTTTTCAGCTGAAATTACTGTGGAAAAGACAGGGGAAGATGTAAAGGAAAAGGATAAGAGGACAAAGGAATTTGTTCAAGAAAGTGAAACCTGGTTCAGAAGAATTTTGATTGTCAGGATTGTTCCGTGGCATCCAATCAAATTCGAAGCTCTCTTCATCTTCACAGAATTCATCTTGAGAATCTGAAAATCATTTTAATTTAGAAACAAACTACAAAAATATCCTAAATATTTATATTTACTCATGAATGAGATGAAGAAATCCTTAAACATAACAATAAATTATATTTACAAATTGACTAAATAAGAAATGAGGTTTTTAAGTGGTCATTGGCTAGCATTTTAAAGAAATTTGGTTGAGAATCTGGCTTTCAATATAATTTTTTTAACACATCAAGTAATATAATAGTATATAGGTAAGTAAAAGATTT
Source organism: Cabera pusaria (assembly GCA_954871355.1). Classification (NCBI taxonomy): domain Eukaryota; kingdom Metazoa; phylum Arthropoda; class Insecta; order Lepidoptera; family Geometridae; genus Cabera; species Cabera pusaria. Next base: position 23,440,210 of record OX940887.1, read on the forward strand.
TAATATCACCTTCACATTCAAACTGCATGGTGCAAAGCTGTCTGGAGGTTTCTTGAGAGAAAAGCTCATGAGATGCCTTTTTTAAAGCTATGTGCAGAGCATGACGAGCCTTTTGCAGTGGTGTCATGCAAAGCATCTGTTCTATATTATTGTAACCATTTTGCATACACATCTGAGAAGTAATATAACATGAAATGGATTATGTAAATACAATAATTATGCATTTAAGCAACTATCTATTAACATTGTTAAAACATATACATCTATTAAACGATGGTTGCGAAATAGATTGTTGTGAAATAGACGGTTTTGACAACGTTATTGTAATGGAGATAATGTTGCGTTATATTTTCTGAAAAACGCGTAACGACACTACTAGTACAATAATAGTTTGTACTTTATAAACCTAGATTTATACATATAGACTAGCTAGTTACAAAGTACTTGTAAAAAGTATTCTATGTTTAGGTGGTACCTGCCCAGAGAGACCAGAGAAGTCAGAACTACTACAATATTATCTGAGTTCTAATCAATCTGTGTGCCAAATTTAATTCAAATCCGTTTATTCCTTTTTGGGTGATTGGGGAAAAAAAATACAAACTTTCACATTTATAATTTGGTAGGATAGTGATGCGCATTACAAGCTGTAAGTGTTGGATGCCTCTGTATTTGATGTGATATTATGTCACTTATGTAGGTACCTTGGGTTTAAAGTTACGCTTCATAGTTAACACTTTCCGAGTTATTTTGTTGAGAAGTTCAGGTCTTCCATACTGAAAATAGTCATGAACATACTCGTGCATGTATGGGTTACTCGAATTGCATATGGGATCTTGTAGGTGCGAAGTCACTTTTCGGAAACCATACAAGTTTAACTGGCGCACAAAGCTCGACATATTCGTTGTCTTAAATACTGAATGATCGCATTTCAAATAACTTTGAAGGATACGATAATTCAACAAAATAGTCCTTCCAGTACCACCCCATAGTATAACATCAGGACGTAGACTCAATAAATACCACAATTTCTGTGGGAATCTCATTTGGTAAATAGTATTTTTATCTTCTTGCATCTTCACTTCACTTCATTCAAACCAGATGCATTAAGACCAGCAAATATATTTTTCTAATCCAAATTTTATTTTGCGGCTTGCAGGGAATCAAAGAGAATATAACCACCAGTCTACCGAAACTGCAGTACAAAAAAAAAGATCTATGAAAACTAATGAAAAGGGGGGCGCGTCCGATGGAAGTCTATATTCGTCTCACTCACTATTTCTTACTTTGACGTCGTTACTTCTCGTTTTGACATTTCGCTATTTGGTCAGTTTGCTCTATGGGAGTCCCGACTCTTCTTAACGTAGTGGTTATATTCTCTTTGATGATTTTTTAGTTAAGTACAATATATAACCTTCTAAAGTATTGACCAAGCAACGGTAGTTCGATCGTTATCGATGTTTTTGACGACACGGTACATCACTAGGTTTTTTTTTGTTATGTTGGTCAATTAGCAGAAGATTATTTTGGCTACTATAAAAGCCCTGTGTTTTGACATTTCGCTATTTGGTCAGTTTGCTCTATGGGAGTCCCGACTCTTCTTAACGTAGTGGTTATATTCTCTTTGATAACCACTACGTTAAGAAGAGTCGGGACTCCCATAGAGCAAACTGACCAAATAGCGAAATGTCAAAACACAGGGCTTTTATAGTAGCCAAAATACCAGCGAAATAATCTTCTGCTAATTGACCAACATAACAAAAAAAAACCTAGTGATGTACCGTGTCGTCAAAAACATCGATAACGATCGAACTACCGTTGCTTGGTCAATACTTTAGAAGGTTATATATTGTACTTAACTAATTTTGTTTTAGTGGTTAGATTGTGAAAGTTATATTTTTCCTATTTTGGTTTAACAACTCCATCACTAAGACAAAACCAGTTTGAGAAAATGATAGGCAGTAAAACAAAATATTACATTTTATCAAGCTTTTTATTTTTGGAGTATGATGCTCTGTAGGGTTCGCTCATTCGGCATCGGCATCAGCAGCTTAAGATAACGAAATACCTGTAATGTAATATTGACTTATTAGTTTATCGCTTAACACTAATTTCTGGGGCATGCTGTATACAGGGCCTAATGTTTCCTTTATTTTGTGCTATAAGACCTTGCTTCTTGCCAAAATTTGTGATTCTAGGTCAACGGGAAGTACCCTTATAGGTTTTCGCCCAAAACCTATAGGGTATTTCCAGTTCCTAAAAGCAAGGTCTTACAGCACAAGTAAAGATAAATTTCAGAAGATAAAAAGAAGTTGAAAATTCAGGTTAATTTTGGTATTTACAAGTTATGCGAAAATCTAAATTTGCCCATATCTTTTTATCGTGTTGCCTCAGGATCTTGATTTGTATACACTTAATAGGGACTATAGACCTCAATATCTTCAGTTTCTTCTTCATCTTCAGTATCTCAGTATCATCACATGGGCAGACAGACAGACACACGGACAGACGGACAAAAATTGATCTTATAAGGGTTCCTTTTTTTACCTTTTGAGGTACCAAACCCTAAAAAGCACGGAAAGTTTAATTCCTTAACGCTAAAATGTCACTTCAGATCATTCTTATTTCCGATTATATTTAAATTATTTTTGGTTATAAATAAAGGAATCTACTACTACTTGGTTTCACAATAAATTATTTATTGGAAAACTCAACTGAAAAACTATCTTCATTTTATTATGAAAATAATTTGGGGCCAGGAAGCATCCACTCCTATGTTGCCGCAAGGCCTCCAGACCTCTGTGTAACAAAAGGGTGTAGTAATACTTAAACTGTGCATGCCATACCTAGCCTGATGTATAATCTACCAGCAAAGTCTTCCTTTCCTCAGTATCTAACTGGGATCGCGAGTTATCATATTATCACATGTTAAACTTTTACGTAAACTTAGCCAGATTCAACCAGCTATTCAGCCTCATTGACCTAATGAAAACAGAATAATAAGTATTGTCTGTGCAGAAGCAAAATTGTTATGAGTGGACGCCTGAAAGGGTCTAGATATAGTGCCAATTGCGGTAGCTTGAAGTTTGTCTTGATGTATTCATCACCAGAAGGATGAAATCATTGCCCGATGACGAGGATGAGCTTGCGGACATTGTTGGTTAAAATTACTCAAAATCACTTTGATGGTTTATCCCTATCAAAATATCGTCATGACATCTCGCGAAATTACACTTCTATTCCGATCACTGATCATATCATCTAATATATAAAATTCTCGTGTCACAGTTTTCGTTGCCATACTCCTCCGAAACGGCTTGACCGATTTTGATGAAATTTTTTGTGCTTATCCGGTATCTATGAGAATCGGCCAACATCTATTTTTCATCCCCCTAAATGTTAGGAATAGTCCACCCCTAAATTTTTTATTTTATTTTTTAGACAAAATTTTTAATTTCAATTTTTTTATGATACAACATACAAAAATACATACAATCCTCAATTTTCACCCTTCTACAATCAACCCTTATTTTTTAATAGCCATTTTAGTAATTTAATCATTTTTCCTCCATACATACTTACAATAAGTAAGCTATTTTTTGTCTACACTAGAAATTACTACGAAATTATTTATATGGCAAAACAACGTTTGCCGGGTCAGCTAGTAACTATATAATAATATACACTATCGATATCGACAAGCACCGCAATGCGCCCCGCACTATTTTTCACAAAGAGTTTATAAAGATTGTTTATTGATGAAATATTGAGATATTTGGCCTAAAGAAGCAGTAAACGGCTATTATTTTAAGATATTCTACTTACTGTGCTTCATAAAGTGGAAATCTTGCCATAAAATAACGTTTAGTAGAGTAAGTCTGCAGTCCCGCATATTTCACTATTTATGTTTCATTATCACTTCAGTTCCTTGTAGGAAGGTGTTAATAACCACACACCTTCAATTCATGCTAAATGCATGCTTTCTAACATCCACACTAGGTTATTTATTGTAAAACACAAAATAAAACAATAAAATAATTATTTTGAAAAAGCCGATTAACACGCTACCACAGGCTAAGTAGAAATACATGCTAGCCACAGACTAAGTAGAGATGAAACTTCTTTTTCTTCACATCATGCTACTTGATGGCATTTATTATGACAACCAAACGAAAGAGATAGTAAGAAATAGTGAGTGAGACGAATATAGACTTCCATCGGACGCGCCCCCCTTTTCATTAGTTTTCATAGATCTTTTTTTTTGTACTGCAGCTTCGGTAGACTGCAGGGAATGGCAGCAGGAGGCGGAATATAAATTTTGGCGCTGTTTTTATTATCTATGATAGATTATTACGTAGTCTGTGTGTCTGTGACTGACTGTGACTGAAGGCTTTTGATTGATTGAATATCGTGGATGGAATATTAAGCGGATGTGGCATTTAAATAACAATAATAATATGAGAAGGATAAAACTATACAATCACTGGTATGAGAGAGCGCGATGAACAACAATTTTTTATCCTTTACCTGCGTATGCGATTAAACTGGCTCCAGCAATGTATGGAGCCAGTTTCTAGTGCACCCATTGGCTCTCACCCGCTGGAATGTATAACCCGACCAAATTACGTTGTTCATTGTATCTTATAGCTGGCATATGTATCACGTGTTTATCGTTTTAGTCGGGTTATATCTAACGTGACCATACGTCCCGCTTTGGGCGGGACAGTCCCGCTTTCAGGCAGTCTGTCCCGGTGTCCCCCGCAAGGCCAAAATTATCCCGCTTTTGCAAATAGACCAAACGATAGTTTAAAATGTATTTTTCTCGTTCGAAATGCGTTGCACGGCAGGCGGGCGCCCCGAGCGGGAAGGCAAATTACCTACGAGACAGCGCGTCACCCGCCAAGCGGTGTCGCGCTATCGCGTGCGAGCAGGATAGATAAACCCCTTTCACCCGCGCTTCCCGCGCTTACTAATACAAAAATAGCGACTTTGTTTTATACTATGCTATGTAGTGATTCGCAGATGTCCCGCTCTGACATAAAATATAAATGGTCACGTTAGTTATATCTCTATAGCTATTTCATTCGCATACGCTAATGTTCTCTTTTTTTTTTTAATACCGAACTGGGTAGCACTTGATCACTATCTCACCTGATGATAATTGATGATGCGATCAATGATGGAGCGTGCTTACCCAGAAGATACCTATTCACCCGCGATTTGAAGACCCCCATATTGTACTTAACCGGAAACACAGACTCAGGCAGGGTATTCCATTCTTTGGCGGTTCGTATGATGAACGAAGAAGCAAATCGCTTCGTTCGGGTAGATGGTATATCCACCATAAATCGGTGGCGCCTTTTAGTGTCTCTGGATGTCCGATTATAAAATGGGGATGGTAGAATTAAATCATGCAGTTCCATTGCACACTCTCCGAAATGTATTCGATAGAAAATCGATAAGCAAGCGACTTTGCGGCGATGCGCGAGACTCTGGAGTCTCTTGCTTGCTAGTAGGTCGTCGCTTATGAGTTTCTTGGCTCTCCTCTCAATAGCTTCCAGTGTCTCCAGCTTGTATTTGGCAGAACCATCCCAAAGGTGAGAACAGTACTCCATACACGACCGGACTTGTGCTTGGTAAAGATTAAGCAACTGTCTCGGCGTGAAGTACCGTCTCACCTTAGCCAAACTGCCAAGCTTTTTTGAGGCTAGCTGGGCTCTAGACTCAATATAAGAGCCTAAATTGAGAGTTGGTGTCAAAGAGATGCCAAGAAGCTCGAGATTGTTACTTATCGGAACGGACACATCCCGGAAAGTAGGTGCCAGTAGAAATGGGCTCCGTTTAGTGGAGAAAAGACACGCCTGGGTTTTTGCAGCATTGAACTTGACCAGATTGGCATCGCCCCAATCGGAGGCTGCCTTCAAAGAATAGTTCAAGTGCTCGACCATCGCTTCTCTATGAGACTGGATTTGTAATGCACTGGTTCGTGCGTTGGATGCATAACTCTCTACAACAGTGCCTGTCATCTGCGTACCCAAAGATACCGGGCTTAAGCAGGTCATTAATATGCAGCAGAAAAAGTGTTGCAGAGAGTACTGATCCTTGAGGGACTCCGGCATTTATGGCCAATTGGTCGGAAGAACAGTCATCGATGACCACTCGAATCGACCGATCCCTCAAGAAATCTGCTATCCAAATACATAAACCAGTGGGAAGGCCGTATGAAGGAAGCTTGCTAATAAGGCTATCGTGCAAGACCCTGTCGAAAGCCTTCGAGATGTCAAGAGAGACGGCCAGCGCCTCGCCGTGGTTCTCGATGGCCTCGTTCCAGATGTGAGTGGCATACGCTAGAAGATCCCCTGTAGACCGGTTTCGGTGAAACCCGTATTGTCGGTCACTGAGGAGATCGTTCACTTCTAAGCCAGGAGCCTGTGGTTCAGTACACGTTCCATAGTCTAACAGAGTATGGAAATGACTGAGATAGGCCTGTAATTGGCAGGGTCTGCGCGACTACCCTTTTTGGGCACAGGTTGCACGTTTGCTTGCGTCCAGGACTTAGGCACTTTACCAGTCGTCATAGACAAGCGAAAGAAGCGTGTCAAAATAGGAGCCAACTCAGGCGCACACGTCCTCAAGACTAGCTTTGTTCACGTCTAGATTGCGCAACGCTTTGCGTACTTCAGTCTGACGAATGCGGATTTCCGACATAAACGTCCCGCAAGTCGGCAGACTAGAAGATACAGCATTGCCAGCATCTAAACGTGAAGACTCCGCAAACAGAGTAGCAAATAAATTTGCTTTCTCTTCAGCAGTGTGCGCTAGTGACCCGTCGGGTTTCAGCAGTGGAGGCAGTGAGGGACGGCAGAAGTTCTCTTCGATCGACTTCGCTGGTCCCTGGACCAGAACGCTTTGCTACCAGAGGGGTAAGAAGAAAGTTTGATCCCTGTTCGGCGTATGTGATCGAAGCGAGCCTTCTTGAGAGCCTTTTTGCAAGACTTGGCGGCTAAGTTAAAGGCTTTCTTCTTTTCGCGTACATCTCTAGTCTTGCGGGTTCGAGCATCAGCCCAGGCTAAGTAAGCTTCATGTTTTGATGCTTCTGCATCTCTACATTTGGCATTAAACCATGGACGAGCTTTGCTTGACATCGGAACGTCAGAAAATGGTATGAAGTGTTCCATACCCTGACGTAACACTTCTGTCACAGCATCCGCGCAAGCTGAGGGATCGCTCGAAGAAAAACATACCTGCCACCAAGGATAAGACGCGAAAAAACAACGCATCTCATCCCAATCTGCTGACCTGTATCACCACACCCGCCGGGTGCCTTTTTGGCTCGGATCGGGCGGGGAGTAGACGGAGACAGACTTCACCAGACAGTGGTCGGAGCTACCTAAGGGTGATGAAACCGACACCGAGTAGCGGTCTGGTTCTGTTGTCAGCAGAAGTACCAAGCAATTGGCTGTATGGCCATCAACGTCCGGTATCCTTGTTGCTCCCTGGACCAACTGAGTGAGGTCTGGCGTTAAAGCAAGCTTTCGCATCTCTAGACCAGCGTGGTCTGAGCTCTGGTATGGGTACAGCCAGTCTTGATGATGGGCGTTGAAATCCCCCTGAAGCACTAATTGAGCAGAAGGATACCTCTGTTGGGCCACATCAGCCGCCTCACTGAGGTGGTTTGTGAGCCTATTCGTCACTTCATCTCCGCTGTGCGAACGATAGACACTAGCATAAAGAATTTTCTCCATTCCAGTGTCCACCAAAATCCACATGACGGAATGTTGAGGGTCTTCAAGGTTGCGGAGACGCCGATAGCAAATGTCTTCGCGGGCATACATATAAACTCCCGCCCTCGGCCTAAAGATATGTTCTAGAACATAGCCTGGGTAGGCAAGGTACGCAGTGTCAGCTGGACATTTGATCTGCGTCTCCGTGAGGAACAGAATATGCGGTTCTTCGGTCTCAAGGTGGTGGTGGACCGAGAGGATATTGGAGTGCGCAAGCCTCGAATGTTTGAAAGGTGCACTTGAAAGGAGAGGACGTGCTTCCACTGTTTAACCTTTATTCTGTTTCTGCCTTTCATTTTGTGGGGAGTGAAGTTAGGTAAGGGAAACGGAAGTGGAAACGAGGCGCTAATTACCAACCCGTGATACATATTAGGTCTTTTCACCTATTGGGAACCAATCCTGGAGACCGCGGGGACGCCCGAGCCCCCCCAGAGGTGTCCATCGGGTCCTCTCGTCCGGTCGCCAACCGGAACGATGGAATCCCGGAGGTGCGCTTCCGGGATTTTTCGCGAGATGGCGGGGCAGCCTTTCATGTGTGGCTGGCTCACTACTTGGGCCCCCAACTATCTGCGGTCGGCCAGCGGAGAACCGTACACTATGTACATATATGTACTTTCTCTATGTTGAATATTGATACTCTATACAATCAAGTGTATTGTCAATTTTGCATGCGGCTTGATTCAAATAAAACCCCGTCCAAAATCTTAAAATTTAACGTCAAACAAAACATAACGCAGGGAGTTGGGTTGGATCTTATAACAACATATAAACAGTATACCTATACTTAGAACTTCAAATCCTTCTCAAAATAATAAAAAGTAATCACATCTACTGCGAAGAAACCCTTCCTGCATCATTACCTCATGAAACTTCTACATAAAGTAAGGAATTATAGAGATTTGGGTAGCGTGGCCACATAAGATAGAAGAGTGTAACATAATATGAAGTAACTATTATATAATCTGAGACATAACCATATATGTATTTAGAGCCCAGTCACCCAGCAATAAAGGTCAAAGTTCGTTAAGCTAAAAACGGCTAACTACTTTACTGACCCTGTAAAAACCGGCACGTACTGAGAGAGGGAAATATTATAGCCTATTGTCCTTTTCCGTTACATGAAATAACTCCAAAGTTTATCCTATTTCATGTGGGAAAGAGACAGAGCTAACCGCGGTCTATTCTTTTCTATGTCTACGAACCTCTAGGAAAGAAGGCAATTGACAGTAAATGGGTTTTTAAGATAAAGAAGGTTTACAAAGCGAGACTTGTGGTTAGTCTGCAAGAAGATAAGTTTGATCATTTAACTGCATGTGTATCATCATCTTCATTATCAGCAAATTTCCGTCCACAGCTGGACATATGCCTGTCCCACGGCACGCCACTGAGCTCGATCTTCAGCTATTCGTTTCCAACCGTTGCCAGCCAGCTTGCGTATATCATCGTGATGCCTCTAGAAAACAACTTATAGACATGGCTTAAGAGCGAGATAGGTTGATAGTTCTTCAAAAGGGTTTTGTCTCCCTTTTTGAAGAACATAACAACCACACTCTTACTCCACGTCTTCGGAGTTCTCCCCGAAAAGAGGACGGAATTGAAAATACGCTGTATATATATAATACATTTGTATACATGCTTCATACATACATAGCATACATTGATTATACACTTCAGCAGCTGAATTTCACCGAAAATACTTTAACTTTGGCTTTCACCCGCTCTCATGTATGACCCAACCAAATTACGTTGTTCATTTTATCTTATAGCTGGCATGTTTATCAAGTGTTAATAATGTTAGTCGGGTTATATCTCTATAGCTATTTCATTCGCATACGCTAATGTCTTCTCTATTTATTTTTCCCTCTACGGTGCACTAGAACTGGGAGCCAGAGTTGGCTCCAAACAATAAAATCGCATATACAGAGAAGGATAAAAAAAATTGTCCATCTCGCTCTCTCATACTAGTGATTGTATAGTTTTATCCTTCTCATATTATGATTGTTATTTAAATACCAGATCCATTTTATACTCCATTCACGTTAGGAAGCGTAGACAGAGAAAAGAATAGACCGCGGGTAGCTCTGTCTCTTTCCCACATGAAATAGGATAAACTATGAAGTTATTTCATGTAACGGAAAAGGACAAAGCTATAATATTTCCCTCTCTCAGTGCGTGCCGGTTTTTACAGGGTCAGTAAAGTAGTCAGCCGTTTTTAGCTTAACGAACTTTGACCTTTTTTGCTATGTGTCACTGGGTTCTAAATACATATATGGTTATGTCATAGATTATATAATAGTTACTGCGTGTTATGTTACAATCTGCTATATCATGTGGCCACGCTACCCAAATCTCTATAATTCCCTACTTTATGTTAGGAACACTCAACAGTAGCGCCACTTGCTTAGAGCTTTCAGTTTTTAACCCCATTCAATTCTTAGTTTGATGCCGTAGATGATGGAGAATACTTATATCCTCCATGGTTTTATGGGACCTCCGGGAAATCTCCCGGGAATTCCCAACTGCTTGCACGTGTCTTTCCTAGAATCTACTATTACGATAGGATACAGAAAGGCACTTGATGATCCAGCGATTTGCTGATAGCTGGGAGATAGAACTGGTTAACAACTCCCGCTATGGGCAGAGGTGGCGAGCTATGACCCATTTATTACTAGGTCATGCTACGGTAATTATCTTTAGTAAAATGGAGAGAAAGTACTTAACTTTAGCGACGACAGTCGTTCTGATAACATGGACCGCAAATAAATTTTAGGGGGCTTTCTAAATCAAAAGCCTTTTGTGTTTGTTTTCATAGCACTTTTATTGTTGGTAAACACTACGTGGCCTAGCAGCTTTACATACTAGGCTCACGGTATATATATTTGAATACTTTTACTATTTCCTTCAAGGAATCACAACAAACTGATCATAAAAATGTTCACGTCCAACTCTCTTGACAATAATGGTGATCTAGTCATCGATATTTGAAACATTCAAATCGCCTGACCGTCAAGAAAAAAACATCGTCAAAAGAGTTTGAACATCATACAAAACAGGTTGGCGTAAGGTCGCCACAGTTTGATGCACAGAGATTCCTAATCTATTCTGCATAATAGAGATGCTACGCATGGCATCTTTACCTTCACTGTCAAAATGACAATGACAACATTGTTGTCATAATCAAAGGGTGTAACTGCTAAATGTCAATGCTAAATACTAAACATAAGATTGGTCCATCGCGTGGAGAGAAAATTAAATGGAGAAGAATATTGGCGTATACGATGAAATAGCTATAGAGATATAACCCGTCTAAAATGATGAACACGTGATACATATGCCAGCTATGAGATATAATTAACAACGTAATTTGGTCGGGTTATATATGACACCGGGTGAAAGCCAATAGGCGCCGCTAGAGCTGGGGGCAGAGATGGTGGCAAACAATAAAATCGCATCGCACGCGAGAAGAATTTAAAAAAATGTTGTTCGTCTCGCTCACTCATACAAGTGATTGTATAGTTTTATCCTTCTGATATTATTATTGTTATCTTAATGTCAGATCTTTTTAACCGACTTCAAAAAAAGGAGGAGGTTTCTCAATTTGACCGTATATATATTTTTTTTAATCATCCATCTATGGTCCATCGATCTAGAAAAAGCATCGAGGCGCCGCCACGGTAATATAATATACAAGTATTGTGACTCCATAGTATACAAACGGTCGGAACGGAGTCATGTCAATGCGCCTCGAGTTCAGTACGCACTTGGTACCCAGCTCACGATAAATATTATTATAATTTTTTAGACCTTAGTATCTGGTATAATATCTGGTTACTGGTATATTTAATCTATGGTAATGTGTAGTGATAATTTGTAATCAATGTATGGAAAAACTCTTCTGAAATAATTGAATTAATATTAATAAATTTCAACTTGCTAGGTCTACCCGTTCCTGAGAAAATCGATGGTGACATGCGGACAGACAGACGTACAGGAGAGTGATCTTAATTTCCTTTCTACCTTTTGAGGTACGGGTACCCCAAAACATACAGAAGAATTGAGAACCTCCTCCTTTTAGGAAGTCGGTTGAAAAGAGTCAACAATATTTGAATTGTTGCACATTAAAGCAACATTCTGTTGTGATTTGTGACGTAGTTGTAGGTGAGTGTCATATCAGCCTTCTTCATCAACACAACCGGTAGCTACAGCCCAGGAGTCTTAAAATCGCGAGTGCACAGGTATCTACTAGGTAAGCGTGCTACATCGTAGACCGCATCTTCACTTAACATCAGGTGAGATAGTAGTCAAACGCTTGCTATCTAGCATTAAAAAAACATTAACTAGTTGCAATGGTAGCCATTGTATGTGACATGACATTATGAGTTATTATATAGCTTTGTTTGAGGTTATTAGGCATGCACCTATTTTTTGTAGGTATTATTTCCTGTCTGCATATGTTTAGGTCTATGGATTGATTTTGTGATTTGTCAATTGAATGAAAATGAAAACAATTTTGTCGTTTGCTTCCTTCCTAGATTTGTAAAGACCCTCACCCGTATCACGAAAACCATTGAATGAACGAAATGAACTAAATGACGGGGACGGAGCTATACAGCCTACATAGCTGCGTCCCCGTTATTTCATTCATTTCGTTCATTCAATGACTTTCGTGATCAGCCCCTCCACCAACCCCCTACTTAAGTTTAGTTTTTGCTTTGCTTTGCTTTTTAGGGTTCCGTACCCAAAGGGTAAAACGGGACCCTATTACTAAGACTCCACTGTCCGTCTGTTTGTCTGTCTGTCTGTCTGTCTGTTTGTCCGTCTGTCACCAGGCTGTATCTCATGAACCTAGTTATAAACCGTGATAGTTAGACAGTTGAAATTTTCACAGATGATGTATTTCTGTTGCCGCTATAACAACAAATACTAAAAACAGTATAAAGTTAAAAATAACCCCCATACAAGAAACGTGTTTTCTTCGGCATTTCACGCCATCTATGAACGCTTAGTTAGGTAAACGTCACATAGATGGCGTTATATTGAAATGTCGATCCCTAACTCCTTTGTTAGACGTTAGATGGCGTTATAAGAAATAAAATGATTATTAATTATTATACCCTGAGTCTCACTTGCACTTGGCCAGTTTATTATTCTTCTATTTGCTTCCATAGTAGTCTGTGATTTGCTTCACTCGCAGTCCACCCACAGATTACTATATGAGTCATCGCAGTCGCAGGTAGTATCTCCTTAGTAGTCTGTGAGTCGCAGCGCAAGTTCGCAGTCATACGTATGTACGTACATAATACTGCTATTGTATTATATCGTTGTAAATCGCGTCAACTCAACTCGTTTTGACGACTAGCTGAAACGACGGTCGCGCCGATATAACTGCATTTTCTCATGCACAAAACAAACAAAGAAGTGAAAGGTTGTCTTTTATTTTTTGCCCACTAGTGCCTTGTTTAATTTAATTGAATCCTTTGAAGAATTATTACACTTGGCTGAATTGTATGCGCTACTTATTGAACCATGGATAAATCAAGGTAAGAGTTCTATTGTGTTTGAATATTATGTTGATGTCATAAGATCCAATACTCAAAACCAGGTCATTGAGCTTTAAATTCACTCTAACCTGTTGGTTTGGTAATAGTGTTATTTTTCTTTTTTTAGATTTTCGTTGTTGCTCCTTGAGCCGGGAGAAATATATTTTGAAGACTTTTCGTGCGTTTTAAACAATGTGGAATCATTAAAAGATGGTAAACCTAGACAGGGGCGGTTGAAACTGTGTTCAAAATCGCTAGTTTTCGAACCGAGAGACTGGAGTTATCCTTTAATAAAAATGCCCTTCAAAGACTGTGTTAACATATCCATTATTAGTAGTAAATTGAATTTATTGAAAGTGACAATAAAGCAGCATGCTGAAATGTTGGAAGATAATGTGCTGGCTCCGTATAAGTTTATATATGAGCAGAAAGAGTTTTATGTTTACTTTGATTTTGCATCTGCTGATGAGTGCTTGAGTCAGATGCAGCAGCTACAAAGGGCTTCCACTCTCCATGCTCCAGAGCATAACAGCATGGTGGCAACTATTTTACACTCGAGGTACATGAGGATGGAATTTGATCCGGTCATGATGGATGACTTCACTGAGGAGATTGTGTGTGAACTCCAGGCTGAGAAAATATCACCCTTAGTGAGACATCAAGGCAAACTGGCTCTGACACCTACGTCTATTTACTTTCAGCCTTTCAGTAATGTTGAAAGTGTAAGTAAATCTTATGTATTTTATATCTAACTAGGTGCACCCTGTGGCTTTGCCCAGGTTTAATCCTGGTTATAATCCATCCCTTTAAATTACTCTTTTGCTGAAAACTGCATTAAAATCTGTTGCATAGTTTAAAAGATCTAAGCATACAGACAGCGGGAGTGACTTTGTTTTTAACTGACTTCACAAAAAAGGAGGAGGTTCTCAATTCGTCTGATTTTTTTTTATTTTTTTTATTTATGTTCACCGATTACTCGATGAACCGGTTTGGAAAATTCATTTTTGTTTCAAACGGTACCTTTCCCAGGTGGTCCCATTTACATTTTAACATAATCGGTTAACCCGTTTTTAATATATCATTTGTATTACGATGCATACTTTATGACATGATACTGGCTGCTGGCTACTTTGACTAGCGCGACTGTTGAAGTCAGTTCCTTTAGTTTTTTAAACGATCTTAAATTAAATATGATGTAATAATATTGATAGAGATGCAAAAGATTACGAAATATATATATGTCCATAATATCTTTACCTATTCTTATATGAAATTGGTTGACAAGATAACTAATTCAGATTAAACCTACATTTAATCATCCGAGAAATGTGTTGCTACGATAAATATTATTTATTACCTAACAAAAACATAGCAATCAAGTTATGTTTATTTTGATCTTCTAAGTGACTTCCTAATCCTTAAAGGTATATCATTAAACTATAATCTGTTCAGTTTCAATTCAAGGTAACTTACGTTCAGTTTGATTGTATTGTTACATTGTGTGGTTTAATTTAATGGTTCATTAGGTAGCTACTCAATGAAACATTAAATTTATGACTGTCTATAGATCTGTGTGCTGTAATCTTATATTCCCAAATATAGTAGAGATGGTTTTAACATTTGAAACTATTACTTATGGATGTGTTTTCATCTAATACTATAAGAATCTTTGTCCTGACATACTGACTGACTGACTGTCTGTCAGTCAGTCAGTATGTCACGCACAGCCTAAACCGCTGGTCGTAGAGACTTGAAATTTGGAGGGTATATTTGTCTTAGTAAATAGGGGTGTACTATGAAGTCCAAAATTCACCCCTTAAGGGGATGAAATGGGGTTTCAAAGATTGTATGGAGAAACAAGATTAGATAGTCTTTTCTATCCGAAACTTCACACAAGTGCTTCAGTAAAAAAATAAGTAAATACATATTTCAGGTTTTTAGGGTTTCGTAGCCGAATGGCAAAAAACGGAACCCTTATAGATTCGTCATGTCTGTCTGTCTGTCCGTCCGTATGTCACAGCTATTTTAAACTGTTAAGACTACAGAATTTAAACTTGGTAGGTAGATGTATTCTGTGAACGGCTTTCCGATTTTTATACAAAAATAAAAAATATAAAAGTTAAAGGGAGGACATCCCATACATGGAAATGAAACAAAAAAAAAATTTCTTCAAACCTATATGTGTGGGGTGGGGTGTCTATGGATAGGTCTTTAAAAATGATATTGAGGTTCCTAAAATCATTTTTTCTCAAAGTCAATCATTTTAAAGATAGGCGCGTCTAAAGTGGTAAAATGTGTGTCCCCCTCTCCCCCCCCTCTAACTTTTAAAGTATGGGAGTGAAAAATCTAAAAATATATATGCTGTAGATCTTAATAAAAACTAACAACGAAAATTGGTTTGAACGAGATACAGTCAGCAGTTTTAGAGATATGGCGACCACAAAGATAACTTTGTTTTTCATACAAACACTATGAAAAACAAAGTTAATTTTGTAGTTGCGAAAAATCATAGTTATGGAATACTTAACTGTGTTACGGAACCCTACGAGTGCGAGTACGACTTGCACTTGGCCAGTTTATTTTTAATTACACCCCTAAGAGGGTGAAATGGGGTAACAAAGTATGAAAATCAATATTGTTTCGGATTGCGCTAAAATTTGGCATGCAGATAGTTATTACGACGTAAGTGCCCTCTGAGAAAGGATTTTCCAAAATTCTGCCCTGAAGGGGATGAAACGGGGGGTTCAAATTTTGTATGGAGAAACAAGATTAGATAGTATTTTCTATTCGAAACTTCATACAAGTGCTCCAGTAAAAAATAAGTAAATACGTGTTTTAGGTTTTTAGGGTTCCGTAGTCCTGACAAGGAACCCTTATAGTTTCGTCATGTCCGTCTGTCTGTCTGTCCGAGGATTTGCTAAGAGACCGTTAATACTAGAAAGCTGTAATTTTGTGGGGGTATGTAAATAAATGACGTCGACAAAGTGCTGAAATAAAATTTTGAAAAATATTTTTAGGTTAGCTCCCCTGTATGAGAAGTGGGGATGAACTTTTTTTTCATCGTCTACCCGATCGTGAGGGGTATCGTTGAATAGGTCTTTTAAAATGACTTCAGGGTTGCCAATATCATTTTTCGATTGAATGCTCCATTTACGAAATATTATACTTTAAAGTGCAAATTTTTGTTCCAGTAGGGCGTCCCTCCCCCTCTAAAAGCTAAACTGCTGGCTTGAAAAATCTGGAAAAATTCGTGATAATAGCGCATTTCATGAACTTTAAAGGAAAATTATAGCGGTTAAGATAACTTTATTAGTTTAGCAGTAATAGTCGTTGAACTTGGGTGTCGGATAATTTTGTACCAAATACAAAATCCTTAGAATAAATCCTTTAAAGAGACAAAGACGGAGTACCTAGTTGCTTGTTTATAACGGGTAAAGACTTGCATTGAATAATAGGCTACTACGGAACCCTACACTGCGCGTGGCCCGACACGCACTTGGCCGGTTATTTTTAATTTCACCCCTAAGAGGGTGAAATGGAGTAACAAAGTGTAAAAATCAATATTGTTTCGGATTGCGCTGATATTTGGCAAGCAGATAGTTATTACGAAGTTAGTCCCCTCTGAGAAAGTATTTTCCAAAATTCACCCCTGAAGGGGATGAAACGGGGGGTTCAAAGTTTGTATGGAGAAACAAGATTAGATAGTCTTTTATATTTGAAACTTAACACAAGAACTTAAGTAAGTAAATACGTGTTTCAGGCTCTTTCGAAATTCCACCCCTTAAAGGGTGAAGTGGGGTAACAAAGTATGAAATCAATATTGTTTCGGATTGCGCTGAAATTTGGTATGCAGATAGTTATTACGACGTTAGTTCCCTCTGAGAAAGGATTTTCCAAAATTCACTCTTCAAGGGGATGAAGCGGGGGTTCAAAGTTTGGATAGTCGTTTTATTCGACATTTCACACAAGTACTTCTGTAAATAAATAAGTAAATACGAGTTTCAGATTTTTTCAAAATGCCACCCTAAGAGGATAAACTGGGGTAACAAAGTCTAAAAATCAATATTGTTTCGGATTGCGCTGAAATTTAGAATGCAGATAGTTATTATGACGTAGGTATCTGCTCAGAAAGGATTTTCTAAAAATTCCTCCCGGATACGGAACGGTGATTAAGTTTGTATGGCGAAATAAGATGAGATAAAGTACCTGTTGTAGGATTTTTTGAAATGGGGTAGGTAACAAAGTCTGAAAATTTGGGTTTTTCGGTTTTTATAAATATGAATCCCGAATTTCCTTAGTCACGCGATAACATGAAAACGTGTGAACCGATTTGGCTAATTCTTATTCGATGTATTTAATGATAGAATCGTTTTTATTAGGGTTCCGTAGCCGAATGGCAAAAAACGGAACCCTTATAGATTCGCCATGTCTGTCTGTCTGTCCGTCCGTATGTCACAGCCATTTTATTCCGAAACTATTAAGACTACAGAATTGAATCTTGGTAGGTAGATGTATTCTGTAAACCGCTTTCCGATTTTTATACAAAAATAAAAAATATAATAGTTTAAGGGGGGGCATCCCATACATGGAACTGGAACAAAAAAAAAAAAATTTTCGTCATACCTATACGTGTGGGGTATTTATAGATAGGTCTTTAAAAATGACATTGAGGTTTCTAAAATAATTTTATCTCAAAGTCAATCATTTCAAAGATAGGCGCGTCTAAAGTGGTAAAATGTGTGTCCCCCCCCCCCTCTAACTTCTAAAGTAAGGAAGTGAAAAATCTAGAAAAAATATATTCTGTAGATCTCAATAAAAACTTTCAACGAAAATTGGTTTGAACGAGATACAGTCAGCAGTTGTTGAGATATAGCGACCGCAAGTATAACTTTGTTTTTCATACAAACACTATGAAAAACAAAGTTATTTTTGTAGTTGCAAAAAATCAAAGTTATAGAATACTCTACTGTGTTACGGAACCCTACGAGTGCGAGTCCTACTTGCACTTGGCCAGTTTATTTACAAAAGAAAACTGTAAATAAAAGAAGTTTTTAACGCGGGCGAAGCCGCGAGACACTTCTAGTTATATACCTATAAATAGTTTATTATAAAATGGAGAATATTAAACATTTGGATCCCTTGTAGATATGACAAATGTTAACTAATACAAAATTACATGCATAGAATTTCTGACTGACTGACTGACTGAGATATCAATGCATAGCTCAAACCGCTAGTCCTAGACACATGATATTTGGATAATGGGGAAAATATCAGGGCAGACCACTATGTAAATTATCAGATGATGTTGTGCAATTTTGAGTGTTGAGCAATTTTAAGTTCTGATTGGCACCTTATCTTGTCTGGTGGTAAGCAATAATGTAATCGAAGATGGTGACCAAGTTAGGCCTAAATGGTCTGACTCTGTGGGCTGTGTGCTGCCGATCAAATACAATTGTTTAGATATATAGTCTGAAATACCTAATTAAATAACTTGTGTAATTATGGCTTATATTAATGTAACTTATAATATAACATATATATACTTGTATGGCTTATCAACTTGTCCCTTCTAGATGTTTCCAACAATATTTTTGTTTGCAGAGTCCAATTCTAAAGCTCCAACTATGCCACTTGAGAAGGATGTATAAACGAAGATTTTTGTTAAGGCAAGTTGTATGTATCTTTGTGTTACTTTTATTTTCGTTTCTTACTTTGCTTTCCACATTTTTTACCACTATGAGTTTTCTTTGTCTTGTTATAAAAATATTTGTCATGTACAATATTCAATCTTAAACATAGAAGAATAAGGTTTTAAATTGCCGTATTTAATTCAGGTCTGTGACTAAACCTGTCTCAGCTGCAGTGTATTGCTATTTTTAGTTTTGGAGCCACTTTTTTTAGTAGGTTTTTAATCTATTCAGTGAGCAAATGATTTTTTTTATGTTTTGGTCAAAGGAAAAGAATGTTGTATTGGTTAATAGAAACTTATTCCTTAATTTCCTTATCAGCTTGAGTAAAAGAGTGGGATTTTATTTATTGTGGAATGAAAATTATTTGTCTATTTTTTTTATATCTTATACGCTAGCGTTTGATCACCATCTCACCTGGAGATAAAAAAATATTTGGTAGAAAAAATAGTGCATGTTTATAAGTGGATGATTTGATTAGTTTTATAACATATACATTAGTAGAGAATTGGAACTATACGATAATAGAACTCGTCTGTCTGCTACCTTTTCATGGACGGCTGGACTGATTCATAGAACATAGGATATTTTTTAATGATGCGGAAAGCCACATGGCGCAACTTATTCTAAGATTTACTTTTTATTCACTGCTTTGGCTTTTTCTTACACTCCTTAGTGATTATATAAATCACACTTAATATTTTCCAGGGTCTTGAATTCTACTGTGCAGAAGAAAGTTCAATACCCCACATATATCTTACGTTTCAATGTGAATATGACAGAGATAGAGTATATAGTCTTCTAGAAGAGTCCATCATATTTTCCAATGTTAATTTGGAGAAAATGCATGCAGACGAAAAAACATTACAATGGCAGAATGGTGTTGTCTCGAATTATGATTATTTGATGTATTTGAACTGGTAAGACAATTATCTTTATTTATTGTATAAAATAAGAATTTTTTTTGTGCGTTTAGAACAGCCGAGATACCAAATAAGCTAATAATCAGGGAAGAGCTTCCCTGATTAACTACTATTTTACTTCCCTTCTATTAACAAAATAAACTGCCCAAGTGCGAGTCGGACTCGCAAACATAGGGTTCCGATCGAACAAAAAATAAGTGAAAGAAGGAAAAATAAGTTTTTTGTATGGGGACCCCCTCCAATTTTTAATTTAATGTAGTTTTTAGGGTCCCGTACCCAAAGGGTAAAACGGGACTCTATTACTAAGACTCCGCTGTCCGTCTGTCTGTCTATCTGTCTGTCTGTCTGTCTGTCTGTCTGTCTGTCTGTCTGTCCGTCTGTCACCAGGCTATAGCTCATTAACCGTGATAGTTAGACAGTTGAAATTTTCACAGATGGTGTATTTCTGTTGCCGCTAGAACAACAAATACTAAAAACATAAAAAAGGGGGGTCCCCATACAAAAAACGTGTTTTTAAACGCCATCTATCTAATTAGTTTCGGCAAAATGACATAGGTGGCGCTAGTGAACGAGCCCCGTCTTTCTAGATCGCGACTAAACTAAATATTCTTGGTTATATTCATTAATCAAATATATGAGGTTGAAACTCTGTTATGTTTCGTATTGTACGGAACCCTCCCTAAGTGTGACTCGCACTTGGCCAGTTTTATTATTATTTGATGATATAGCAACTATTGTAATACACATTGTGTGAAGTCGGTTTTTTCGTTTTGTACGATCATAAATTATTGTTTGACAGGTTATACTTTCCATTTGGTCCTATTGTAAATTCATAGACACCTGAAAACTTGAACTGAAACTACTGAAAATGACTAGTGCCTGACATAGTGCAGCATTTGAAGTAGTATTTTTCATTTTATAAACAATCTTAAATTATATAGGTTTTAAATAATATCGTATTTGTTATGTTATCTTAACATACCTAATAAGTTCAGATTTCTATCCCTAGTCATTATTTATACCAACAAAATGAAATGTTACATTGCTACTGTAGTATAGTATTATTTAGTCTAAGAGCCTTGAAGTTCATATTTTACTGTAATGTAATAGCAAAGCATAAAAGCCTTAGTTTTAAGAACTAAGTGTTAAGAATCAAAGCATTTATTCAGTATGTAGGCAATGTTAATATACGCACATATACACTTCAAAATCATAAATCATAAAATAAATCATACCCAATAGGGAATATGCATGTTTTTTTTAAATATTTTTATTTCACTCATTACATCCATATAACATAATAAAAAAATGAAATACTGCTGGAATTGGTCTAATTATTTTGTAAATAAATATTTAAATATACAAATAAATTGGAGCAGTTTAAACGCCATCATTTCCCGGGCTCTTTGGTAGTGCATTGTGACGTCACGCACTTACGTCAGACACACGCCGCTTGAAGCAAACTAGCTTTTTTTTCATTAACTAAGACTGCGCGATTATTGTATTTAGCCAATGGCATGTTTTTATTAAATTATTCAGTTTCTCTAATCTCGTACTCATTTTTACCTATATTAAATAGTTAGTAATATACCTTTTTGCAAAATAATACGCGGCAAACACAATATTTGGAAATAAATACAAGAAGACCACACCATACATTCATTTTTATGTTCCCGCGCTCAATGTTTCTATCACGTGGAGTAGTGAATTATGACGTCAACTTTCGATTCGTCCAATGGTGATCTGTTTTACAAACTTAAATTTCCCTCGCTTAAATTACATTTTTCATTTATTATTTTAAGCAAATAATATGGAAATAAATAAAACTCCAGGACAACAAAGATTCGAAAAAAAAAGTATTTCCAATAAATCTGAGCTACATGCATATTCCCAAAAAAAAAACATGTTATGAACCATTCAGCTGTTATCCAATCGTTTACGTCAGACTATTAAAAAAATATTAAAGTGGGTTTTTTTAACCACTCAGGTTTAGGTTAAGTATTATTATCGGCCCTCCGGAGACCAGTAATTGATACCTAACCTAAAAAGCCGCCACCTGAGTGCAAACCAACCATAGATGTAGGTGACGGTGTGTTTCAGTACTTCAGACAAATTTTATATAAAAAAAATAAAAAAAAGTGAAATATATATAGGTATAGTGTTATTATTGAATAAATAATTTCATAATACCTAATTGCAATTCATACATTGACTGCATGGTTAATGTATTACATATTCAACTACTGCTGTTGACAACAGATGCATATCATGTATAGTTTAATTTGCAATGTTATATTATAACTATAGAATATATTAATTACATAACTAACAGTGGAGGAGTGTTGATGAAAAGTTCTATTGAGTTTTGTTTACATTATTAATGCTTTAGTCTAACGTAGAACACAAAACATGTTTCTGTTTACCTTGACAACAAGCTAAGATAATGTAGTACATTTCTAAAGATGAAATTAATTAACAATATCTTATGTCATCAACATAATAACTACTTGAAGATTATTCATATACAGGGTGATACTTAATTATAGATAAATATTATATTATAACTATTAGGCAGAAATTAGGTAAAGCTTGGACGGGGAATGCCGCATGTGAGTAAAGATCTTGAATCAAGTCGCCCTCGTGGGAAGGGGGAGTAGGGGTGAGGTAGTGGGAGGGGAGGGATAAAACTAGTTTTTACTAGGCCCATACATAAGTAATATTTTCAATTTACCTTCTGGCGCTTCGCCGGCCGCTGCCGCGGTACGCTCGCTACGATCGCTCGGCTCGCGCTATGTGTGGTCAGTTTTCTAACCTAATTTAACCTAACCTAGACTGTAGGGCCATACACGCAACAAACTAATAAAACAAATAAAATAATTGCCCGTTTTTCAACCGACTTCCAAAAAGAAAGAGGTTCTCAATTCGTCTGTACGTTTTTAATTTCTTTTTGTATGTATGATACGCGATTACTCCGTCAATTGTAATCCGATTCAAATTATTATTTTTTAATCGGTAGAGTACATTTCCGAGGTGGGCCCTATTGTAATTTCATCGAGATCTGATAAGTATCTTTAGAGATATGACGATAAACGTCACAAACTTGCTACTGAAATTCACTCGCGGGGCATGGAATGGAAGTCGGTTGTTTTAGTTTTTAAACTATCTTAATTATTCGAAGAAAAGCATCTGAATCATCTGAAATCATCAATGTGCCATTCTAGGGACTTACCAACAGGTGAGATAGTGGACAAACGCTAGCCTTTAAGATGTAAAAATAAACTGGCCAAGTGCAAGTCGGACTCGAACGAGTAGGGTTCCGTACCACACTACAGTATTTTATAAGATCGAGCAAAAAATACCACTATCATTTTTCGCCAGCAAAAAATAATAATTCATAAACATTTTATTTCTTATAACGCCATCTAACGTCTAACAAAGGAGTTAGGGATCGTCATTTCTATATAACGCCATCTATGGGACGTTTACCTAACTAAGCGTTCATAGATGACGTGAAATGCCGAAGAAAACACGTTTCTTGTATGGGGACCTGTTTTTAGTATTTGTTGTTATAGCGGCAACAGAAATACATCATCTGTGAAAATTTCAACTGTCTAACTATCACGGTTCATGAGATACAGCCTGGTGACAGACGGACAGACAGACAGACAGACGGACAGCGGAGTCTTAGTAATAGGGTCCCGTTTTACCCTTTGGGTACGGAACCCTAAAAAGTCAACAAAATGGCGGCTTAAAGTTTCTTTTCGCGCACTTTGACAAACGCAGCTCTGAAAATAATAATAGGGATTCAAAAAATTTGTACGTTTCGTTTTACGCATTCGTAAGTCTTGTAGTAGAATTTTACGTAATTTAAAATAAATATTTTAACGCATCTCCCGACAGCAAGTTTTGCTTCAAGGCGCTTAGTACGAACCCCCTAAACCCCCCCCCCCCCCCCACATGAATAGTTTACTCAAATGTCGTTATGTTATTAAGTTGCTACCAAAAATAGCTTATACCACCATACCAATACCACCACCACAGAACAGATAATTATCCACCATTACGGAGAAAATCTGCCGTCATAACCTTAGATGTAAGTTGGTGAGGATTTGAGTATTCTGCAGATTCCAAGAGATGTTCCAGCATCAAGTCAATGCTACCATGTTCTTACAATATCAACAAAGTAAGAAGATATTAAATTTTGTATCGATCAGACCAATTGAAGTAGATCTCATAGCATCATCTACTAGAAAAAAGCTTAGAAGAAAAGAAAAGCGCTATGAAATCTCATATATACTCATACATCATCTTTGTTTTAGTTTAGCAGACCGAAGTAAAAATGACCTCACGCAATATCCCGTATTTCCTTGGGTTGTAGCGGACTACACTTCAGATAAATTGGATTTAACCAAATCAGACACGTTTAGAGATCTATCCAAACCGATGGGAGCATTAAATCCGGACAGATTGGAGAAATTAAAAGAAAGATACAATGAAATGTGCGATCCTAAGTTTCTGTATGGGTCGCATTACTCGGCGCCTGGACTTGTGTTGTTTTATTTAGTGAGTATAAAATATTAATTATAACAACGTTATAAAGAAACGTTACGTATCCCTATTTTTAACCAACTTCACAAAAAATGAAAAGGTTCTCAATTCGATTGTTTTTTTAGGGCTCCGTACCTCAAAAGGTAAAATAAACTGACCAAGTGCAAGTTGGATTCGCACTCGTAGGGTTCCGTACCACACTACAGTATTTTATAAGATCGAGCAAAAAATTCCACTATCATTTTTCGCCAGCAAAAAAACAATAATTAATAAACATTTTATTTCTTATAACGCCATCTAACGTCTAACAAAGGTGTTAGGGATCGACATTTTAATATAACGCCATCTATGGGACGTTTACCTAACTAAGCGTACATAGATGGCGTGAAATGCCGAAAAAAAACACGTTTCTTGTATGGGGACCCTCTATTATTTTTGACTTTATTCTGTTTTTAGTATTTGTTGTTATAGCGGCAACAGAAATACATCATCTTTGAAAATTTCGACTGTCTAACTATCACGGTTCATGAGATACAGCCTGGTGACAGATGGACAGACAGACAGACAGACAGACGGACAGCGGAGTCTTAGCAATAGGGTCCCGTTTTTCTCTTTGGGTACGGAACCCTAAAAAAGGAACCCTTATAAGATCACTTTCTTGTCCGTCTGTCTGTCTGTCTGTCCGTCTGTCTGTCCGTCTGTCTGTCCTTCTGTCTGTCCGTGTGTCACCACTGATTTTCTCAGGAACGGGTGGATTTAGCAAGTTGAAATTTATACCTGATACTGAGGTCTATAGTCCCTATTGGGTGTATAAAAATCAAGGTCTTGAGTCAACACACTAAAAAGATATGGGCAAATTTAGATTTTCGCGAAAACTTGTTAGTACCAAAATGTACCTTAATTTTCAACTTTTTTTATTTTGCGGAATTTTTCCTTTACCTGTGCTCTAAGACCTTGCTTATTACCAAAATTGACAATTCTAGATAAACCGGAAGTTCCCTATAGGTTTTGGGTCGAAAACCTATAGGGTACTTCCCGTTGACCTAGAATCATGAAATTTGGCAAGAAGCAAGGTCAAAGTCAAGCAGCACAAATTAAGGAAAAATTCCAAAAAATAAAAAAAGTTGATAATTAAAGGGTGTCCCCATACATACATAGTTTGCGCCAATTAAGGTAGACCTCTGAGTTATATGAGCGCTGATACAATTTAGAAGTCTAGCTTAATTGGTTAGTACGGAAGCCTCGTTGGGCGAGTTCAACACGACTTTGCCGGTTTTATTTTATGTTTTAAATGTGTATATTTCATTACTTTTTTTAACAGACTTCACAAAAAGGAGGAGATTCTCAAATAATCGATTTTTTTGAATGTATGTTCACCGATTACTCGAAGATACCTGGACCGATTTGAAAAATTATTTTTCTGTATCAAAGGGTACCCTTCCCAGGTGGTCCCAAAAGGCCGATCCGTTTTTAATATATCAACATTTGTATTACGATGCATTTATATATCTTGACGACATGCTACTAACTACTGGCACAGATTATATAATAGTTACTACGTCTACTGCCTACTTTGACTAGCGCGACGTTTGAAGTCGGTTCTTTTAGTTTTTTAAACGATCTTAAATTATTATAAGTGTTTATCTTTCAATGACTTATTGGTACTAATTTTAATTGCAGGTACGAAAATACCCTCAGTACATGTTGTGCCTTCAAAACGGAAGGTTCGACCATCCTGACAGAATGTTCAATTCTGTCAAAGATGTATACAACAACTGCCTTCGAAACATGTCGGATTTTAAGGTAAAAATGATTTAAGTTTGAAAGTTTTCGCGAAAATTATTCATTTTAATGTGAACGTACCGGATTTTGTTCGCGTTGTATTTACTTCGGATATGCTCCGACCAGGTTTCAACCTAATATGTATGTTATCGTCTGGGAGCGGCTAAGATGGCGGTAAAGCACGACGTATCGCCCGTGCTTACCGGCGGGCTCACGTTCACATTAAAATAAAAATGATTTTTACTGCCCTGCGACGTTTTACGCGGTATTTTTTTAAATAATTTGTATATTGAATACGTGAAACGAAACATTCGAATACCTTTTTGTATTAAAACATAATTATAATTATAAAATATAATTCGTATATAATAGATTTTTTTTTAATGGTAAAAGGTAACAAACAGGACAAGCACGACACTCGCCTGATGTTAAGATATGACGTCTACCTATAACAGATACAGCGGCATGCAAAATTCTGATCTTCCAGAATTGTGCATGTCACTGCACTGCGCCTGTTACCTTGAGACAAAGATGTTGAGTCTCACATGCCCTGTGATTCCTTTGGACACCTTGCCATTGCAACCGAAAAACATTCTTATTTCACGGCTGAAAATTAATTGGCAAAGTGGTGGTACCGCCCCAGGCAGACTAGCAAAAGTCCTACCACTACAATATTTTATTAGAATTTTGGGATAAAATGTGCGTAGGTATATGCGTAAATTGGGTATATACTATCTGTATTCCAAATATTATTCAAACTCGTCCAGACTTTTCAGCGTGAAAGAGTACAAATATATCAAATCACAAACTTCTACATAAAACTTATAAACGTAATAATATCTTATTATTATTTTCCATCAATATATGTTTGCGTCATCATTATATTTCATTGTATTAGTGTTTTAATTACTGATCAGGAATAAGGAAAATGAGTATATTTTGCATAATTAGTGCAACGGATATGAGAGTACAAATAGGTTTTACTGATAATATTAATTATTTATTATTATGGTATTAGAACCCAGAGTAACATGAAATAAGGTTGGTTTTGGATGAATAGACTTTTTTATGAATAAAATATTTAATAGCTTATTTTTAGATAATTATTATATAGGTACTTATTGTTTTTTTTACTAATTATAATTATTTTGTAATACATAGCATAATATTAACGGTTACCTCCCCACTGTTTGCGATAGAGTTCATTATAAAAATGCAAAACAAATTAAGGTTCAGACTTTACAGCTAATAAAAAATGAAGATACTGAACTAATACACCGGATTCACACAGCGCGCGAGTGAGTTTCAGTAGCAAGTTTGATATGTCTATCCCCATATCTTTCAGATCTCTATGAAATTTTAATGGGACAACCTTAGAGATGAAACCTATCCATGACAAAAAAAAAACATTTTCTAGGTCTTTATCACAGGTTTTTTCGTTTTTGTGAAGAATGTGAAGCATATACAGAATACAGAATACAGCATATACAGAATTTGAAAAAAAAATGTAGCCAGCAAGAAAATGGGCACAAAATATAATTATCATTTTTAACGCAAACGTTATTTAATATAAACACTTATTTTGATGTCATTCTATTCTATAGGGATCCCAATAGAAATCGAATAACTCAATAGGACCAACTGAAGTAAGGGAACTATGAAAAGAGCTTATTTTTCCATCTCCTTCAAAATGTGTGGGCAATGTTTTATTACGAGTTATGACTTTCTAGTCACAGTTGGTCCAAAACAGTGTTTTGACCTATATATAAAGCGTATCGAATGGCATCAAACATATATTTTTGAATAAATTGCTAATATTCTTACTGACTTTAATTTTTTTTCTTTTAATGCGACACAAAATGTAGTCAAAAATAAAGGATAGTTTCCTGAGGACGTTTACTGTAGCAGCTTTAAACGGAGGAGGTCTCTGCCCTTACGGTCTACATATCAAAATATCCTCCCGATATACATTATCTTTCTATCTATTATCGTACAAAGCGATGCGCCTCTTCTTTATCATACGTACTGCCAAGGAATGGAATTCTCTGCCTGAGTCTGTGTTTCCGATTATCTAATCGGAAATAACAATACAACTTAGGGGTCTTCAAGTCGCGAGTGAATAGGTATCTTTTGGGTAAGCGCGCTACATCATCGACCGCATCGTTACTTAGCATCAGGTGAGATAGTGGTCCAGCGCTACCCATTATCATATAAAAAATATATCTAAAGTTAAAAATAAAAGCTTTATATCGAGCTCAGTGGCCATAATTTATCACAAACCGAAACTGATTTGAAAAGAGTTCCTTCAAACAAATAAATAAATGAATTGTGCGCGACATTATGTACCGTCGACCTTGAATCTGTT
Source organism: Cabera pusaria (assembly GCA_954871355.1). Classification (NCBI taxonomy): domain Eukaryota; kingdom Metazoa; phylum Arthropoda; class Insecta; order Lepidoptera; family Geometridae; genus Cabera; species Cabera pusaria. Next base: position 23,468,839 of record OX940887.1, read on the forward strand.
CAATGACAGTGCACTTACAGTGCCTTATTTCACAACTTGAAACTAAACAGTGTGTATTAATTATGATGACTCATCTAGAACAAATTAAATACGGCGGTGAATCATATAAGCCTTGCTTTTCACCTGCCGGTATTATGCAACTTTATACGATATTTTTAAAGATAATCAATATTATATGACTCATAGTCATATGTTATGAATGTATTGCTTAGTAGGTACTTATTTTAATCGATAGCAATTGTTATTTGTGTGCACACCAAGTTTCCACTGAAAACCTTAAACGTAATAAAGTACATATCTTTATGATGGACTGGACTGTGACTCGTACACTAAAATGTGACTTTAACTCGACTTCGCCTATTCTTATACTTTGAAGCTGGCTAAATACCCACATCGTATGGAGCAATTTATGCAAGGGATTTATGCTAAGGATTTTGTATTTGGTACAAAATTATCCAACACCCAAGTTCAACGACTATTACTGCTAAACCATTAAGTTATCTTAACCGCTATAGTTTTCCTTCAAAGTTCATAAAATGTGCTATTATCACGAATTTTTTTAGATTTTTCAAGCCAGCAGTGTAGCTTTTAGATGGGGGGGGGGGGGGGGGGGACGCCCTACTGGAACAAAAATTTGCCCTTTAAAGTTTAATATTTCGTAAATGGAGCATTCAATCGAAAAATAGTATTACTCACCCTTAAATCATTTTAAAATACATATTCAGTGATACCCCAAAAGATGGGGTAGACGATGAAAAAAAAAATCGTCCCCACTTCTCATATAGGGGAGCTACCTTTGTTGCAGCATTTTGTCGGTGTAATTTATATACATACCCCCACAAAATTACAGCTTTCTAGTATTAACGGTCTCTTAGCAAAACCTCGGACAGACAGACAGACGGATATGACGAAACTATAAGGGTTCCCTGTCAGGACTACGGAATCCTAAAAAGATGCTTAATAGGTTTAGCTTAGATTTCTTGCTCCTGTAAGGAAAACTGTTTGTTAGGAACACCGTGAATCCTTCTTTCAATGTTTTCCTTCCGTGTAATATTCAAAGTTAGATGAGTCAGAAATGTTGGTTTCAATAGTATTTCATTCATATGTCGGTCAACTGATTGTATTACAAATAATTAATTATGACTAAGTAAATGTTTGCTTGACCTGTCGTCATTTATTGTTGTTATTAGATAGGTCACTAATTACAATTATTCAGAATTGTACAGAAATTATGATGAAATCAAATGTGTTAGTTCAGGAAAATTATAGTAGTCTTAGTTAAAACTAACGGCTTTATTGAAGGCTAGAATAATTATAAAGATATGCGGGCAGGACGTCTGAAAGAATCCTTATTATATCTTATCCTTATTAGAAAAAGACAGTGTAACATTTAATATCTTTACATAGTATAAAACAAAAGTCGCTCCCGCTGTCCGTACGCTAAGATCTTTTAAACTATGTAAGGTATTTAAATGCGGTTTTCATCAATAAATAGAGTGATTCAAAAGGAAGGTTTGTAACCATGAAAAATTTAAATGCGGGCAAAGCCGCGAGGTCTTAAACTAGCTAGTTTAAAATTCAAGCATTTATAGTTTCATGTTGTGAGAAGTTACAATAAACAAGGTTGTCTTCTATTCTCTTTCGAGATAGTATGATCTCTTTTATTATATTTTATAAGCTTGCGTTTGACCTATCTGGCCTGTTAGTAAGCGAAGATGTGGTCGAAAACGGTGAACTCGCTAGGCCTTGAATACTCTGACTCTCAACTTCTCTAGGTTCTGTGCTGCCCGAACACCCTAAGGTTATGGCGGTAGTTTTTTTCCTTGATTGTAGTTAGCTACTTTTTGGTAGCCAGGTCAGGCGGAACATCTATATAATGTGCTCCTATACCACCTGTGGAAAACCACTCTCTGGTAGTTTAACAATTATACATCAAACAAGTGATTTATAGGAACAAAAAACCCATTTGTGTGATAAAAATTAAGTGATTAAACTATTCCAAACCCCAATAAAACATATTGTTTTGCTAAGCCCAATTTGCAAGTTTGCGATACAAAAGACATCAACGCGTGACTTGTTTTTCCTTCCGAATAGTCGAACCGTAACGTTCATCTCGTTATTAAGTTTGCGATAGAAAAGACTTCAACGCGTTATTTATTTTTCCTTCCGTATAGTCGAACCGCAATGTTCATCGCGTTATTTTGAGATTAATTTTTGGCGCCAAAAATCCTCAATTTTGTATTTTTTTTTAAATGTTGATGTGACCTGACCGTGTGACGACTAAGACGAACCCATTGACACCACTCACATATAAATACGACAAGACGTTTTGGTTCTAGGGCTCGCCAAAGAAATATACATACATACACTCAAAAAACATAACCCTCCTTCTTTCGCAGTCTGGTAAAAACAAAAGGTTTTCAGTAGGTATAGATTAGTTCTATGCAATCGGTGAAATCACAACAAGTTCGAGGACATCATTTCTCAGTGTGGGTTGCAATTTGGCACTCCATACTTTAGTGTCTAGTTTATGTGCCCAATCAACATAATAAAAAAATAACATACCTATGACTTTATTATTCACATGTAATTGTTAAATCATTACGTAGGTTTACTGTATTTTATGTTAATCTTTATATTCTGTGTGAATAATATTAATAGCAAACTATTATAAAAGTAAACGGAGTATATGTGGCAAATGCGTACAATTCTGTGCCAACTACATATGATTGAAAATGGTCGCGTGGGTGGGTGGTACCTACGTAACAATATAGTTTATTAGTCTGCCAATAGTCGCTTTCTAAGTGTATCGAAGTACTTTATGCAAATTGTTTCAGTTCAAAGTGCCACTGATAAACTGTTAAACCATTTTAGTTGCTTTGTTAGAAATAAATACCTAAACGGTTTAGTTATATTATAATTATTATAAATCAGTGCCGCTGACCTGTTTCACCGCTTTAACTGCTCTTACATTATTAGGACTACGACTAAAACAAAAATGATAACGAAATGTATGTCGTGTATTTTTCCAGTGTAAATGACACCTTTTTCTTATTATTTTTTTTGTATCTCGGAGTAATGCCGGTAACGTGAAATAGTGTGTTTGCTCTCATTATTCCTTTTTCCTAAAAACTTGTGTTTATCCGCGTATGTAAAACAAAATAAAATAAACAGAAAGAGCATAAAATTGAAAAACATGCTATTTGCGTTTACACCAAAATTTTATTGAAAATCTTTGGAAAAGTCCACATCTTTACTAATATGACTTGGATTGGAGTATGACTTCGACAGACTTCGACTTGACCTGAAATGTGACTTTTACGTCTTTAATATATTAAAACATGAACTATTTAATACTTTGACACTAGCTAAATACACTGATTGTGTGGAGCCAAAATGAAACTAAAAAGTTTTTATTCACATGTATTACCATTACAGAACACACATTTGTCTTGAATTGCTGTTGAGAAAGGTTGTCGCTAGAGCCTTAAATCGCCCACAAATCAAATCCCAATTTGCGTAGGTATCAATGATCAATACCACAGAATAAATAATAGTACAAGTAATGGCAATACTGAGGATGCTTAGATTTTTTGGCTTCTTAGGGTGCGTACAGACTATGTAACATATCATGTTATAAAATTGTTATTTAACTTTTTCCAGATAATTTGGACACGGAATGTCATACAACATGATGTTATAACATGTTTTATAACATTCCGTGTCCACATCATCTGAAACATGTTAAATAACAATGTTATAACATGTTATGTAACATAGTCTGTACGCACCTTTACAATCTGAGCATCTTCACTATGCTTCTACACTATCCAATCGTGCGATTGGGATCCATTAAAAGCAGGATAAAAATTACTGACCTGTTAACTCGCGCGTAAAAAACGTAGGTGAATTTTGATTGAGAACTGGCCTTAAAGATATTAAAACACTATTTTTAACCGACTTCAAAAAAAGGAGGAGGTTTCTCAATTCGACCGTATATATGTTTTTTTTTATGTTTGTTCGCGGATAACTTCGTCGTTTATGAACCGATTTCGATTATTATTTTTTATTGGAAAAGAGATATCCCAAGTGTGGTACCATAGTAATTTTATCGAGGTCTGATAAGTATCTCCAGAGATATGGAGATAAACACCTCAAAATTGGTACTGAAAATTAATAGCGCGGCATTGAAGTCGGTTCTTTATTAACCGACTTCAAAAAAAGGAGGAGGTTTCTCAATTCGACGGTATATATATATATATTTTTTTATTTTAGTTTTTTAAACAATCTTAGTAACTATGTCTTTCAGGAATTAGTCCCCGAATTTTACGACACGGAATCTAAAGGCGACTTTCTCACGAACACCTACGAAATTGACTTTGGCGAGAGGTATGATGGAAGGAAAGTGAACAATGTCTCTTTGCCGCCCTGGGCTGAATCTCCTGAGGAGTTTGTGGGGAAACTCCGTGAGGCTCTCGAGTCTGATTACGTCTCGAGACACTTGCATTTGTGGATTGATCTCATTTTTGGATATAAGCAGAGGGGAGAAGAAGCCGTTAAGGCTAACAATGGTAAGTTAAGTTCTGATTCTGATTCTCGTGTCATAGTGTTTGTGATCAAACTCCTCCAAACGGCTTGGCCAATTTTTATGAAATTTTACTCTTAGGTGATAAGGTTGGCCCTAACGCGGGCAAAGGCGCGGGGCGCAGCTAGTACTCTATAATAATATGGATCCAAATCCATACTAATATTATAAAAACGTTTGTAACTCTGTCACTTTGTCTGTTTGATACCTAATCACGCCTAAACGGACGATCCGATCTTACTGAAATTTAACAAGGAGATACTTTATGGCTAATGGCATGAGGATGAACATAGGCTACTAAATTCTTGGTGTACGTGAACGAAGTCGCTGGTATCAACTAGTATATTAAACACGTGTGTTCATAGTTATGTTAAAGACTTTTTTTAAATCAGCACTAGATATAAGTATAAATCACTAATATAAACACTAATATAACAATATAAGTCACGGGGAACTTCACAAACAATCAAATCACGAACTCAAATAACGACATTAATAAATAATGCTTGGTGTTATTCTAACCTTAACCGTGACTATAATAAGTAAGCTTGTTATCTTATCAAGTTATCACTCATCAATGTACTACATGAAAATATAATGCAAAAAGGTGATAGGAATTCTATTAGATTGCCATCACTATAATATCCGTCGTTAAATGAGACCTATAATATGTCTCTAGTGCTGCTGACTTTGTCTTCTCAATTATTATCAGTTGTTATCTTGTTTCCGATGCCATTCGATATATCGCGCAATAGTGTGTGCTATTGTACAACGGTATGCCCCTCCATAGACTGATAAATACCACTGAACATGTGGTATTCGGATATTTATAGTCATGACTTCATGAATGGTTCTTCTGGTGAAGATTGACTAACTATTGAAGTCGTGGACGGAGTATTAAATGGACCTGGTATTTAAATAACAATTACAAAGAGAAGGATAAAACTATACAATCACTACTATGAGAGAGCGCGATGGAAAACAATTTTTTATCTTTCTCTGCATATGCGATTTTATTGTTTGAAGCCAGCTCTGACCCCCAGTTCTAGTGCACCCATTAGCTTTCACCTGCTGTCATGTATGACCCGACCAAATGTTGTTCCTTTTATCTTATATGTGTCACGTGTTCATCATTTTAGTCGGGTTATATCTCTATAGCTATTTTATTCGCATATGCTGTATTATTATATATGTATTATGCTGTATTATTCGCATATGTGTCCTCTATTTAATTTTCCCTCTACGATTGTTGTACTACATTATTCTGTGCTATTGATCAATCATATTTTTCATACTATTTGTTAAAATACATGGAATGGTTATTAGCAATTAAATCTGTGACAAAACTCAAAACTCTATATAGAATATTGGTACAAAAAATCGTTCAGACTATTAATATAATTCTGCATTTTATAGTTGCATCATTGAAGAGGCATTTTCTACACTATTTGCTTAATTAAATTAGTTTAATGAGGCCCGATTTTGGATGAAAGCGGAGAAAAGAGCAGTTTCAACAATCTATGATGCCGTCGCACCGTTAAGACTTATCATAATCATATTGGTCATTGACGCACATTCCTCTCATCCCCGCTGTGGGGTTCCACCAAATAGGAGATGAGAGGATTGTGTTCACCTTTCGTTCTCTATTACACATAAGTTAATATTATTATTTTCAGTATTCCACCACGTGTGTTACGAAGGATCTGTGGACCTAGAACACATATACGACATGAACGACCGCCACGCTCTAGAAGTACAAATAATGGAATTCGGTCAAGTGCCCAAACAACTATTCACAAAACCACACGTCAGAAAAATTGCACCGCAGATCGAAAAACCACTTGCATTAAAAAACACTGCCTACTCGTACAAAATGACTTGTGCTGACACAATTCTGTTACACAAAGAAGCTGTCACTTGCGCCTTGAGGTGTAATACGAGAGTTGTTTCCGTTGGAAAAGATGGTACCTTGAAAGTGTATGACACTGTCCAACGAAAGCAGATCCGCAGTGTGGCGCTTTCAAGAACGCCGCTGAGCTCTTGTGTGATGGTCAACGAAAGCCGGGTAGCGGTTGGCTCTTGGGACAATGAGATGTAAGATGATATGTTAGTACTTAACTGTGCCTATTTATAAGGTATTATGGTAATATATAAGATAATCCTACGAGATGTAACTCCGTTAGTGTCTTTTCTTCGACTAAGCTTTATTTAATTCACAATGCTTGATCGGAATAATTTACATTCCAATTTTAAAAACCCGCCTGTTTCAATATCGTTCAGTATTTGTAAATCCAAATGTAAATGTAATAATACAATGTGTAATCATTTCAGATACTTGTACGACGTGGACTTTGGAAGGATAGAAGAAAGTTTTCGGGCTCACGATGACTCTGTCAGCTGCCTCTTATGGTTGGACAAAGGTAAGATCTCAGACCAAATAAGAAGTCAAGACGGAGCACTGTCAACAATGACGTGATGTCGGTTTCGTAAACATGTGTGCACTTAATGTGCAAAATATGAATTTTTACGTTTATTTACGTATGAAATGTCATTCTATCCGGCTTTTTATGTCTCGAAGATAGATTTTTACATCCTTTCACAACACAATTCGGTATTTTTTCTTTAAATATTGCTAATATATAAATAGCTCGATTGATAAGGTAAGGTAGTTTCGTTATATGTGTGTGCGTGTATCTGTGTATGTACACGGCGAAGCGTAGTTTTACCGGCCTCAGTGCGTTGTTCGGCGGAGCTAGGTCTTCACTTCTTAATTGGTGTGATGGTAAGAATATATAAGACACGGTAAACCTTTATATAAATTAGATCATTGCACCTTTCTTTAGAATCAAGAATCAAGAATCAAAGCATTTATTCAGTATGTAGGCAGTATAAATATACGCACATATATAGATTATATATACATTAGATTATTTATACATCTAAATAGATACTTGAACACTTTACAAGTTTAACATTAAGATTAGTTTACAACAACCAGTATAACAATAGACGGTCTTATCTCTTAAAGCGATCTCTCCCAGACATTCTTGAAGCGAAAAGGAATATCTGAAACATTTATGGCTGTATAATGGTGTTAAAAATAATGCTATATCATAATAAGTTTGTCTAAATATAGTTTTTTATCTTTTAGAGCATCTGCTAATATCCGGTGGCTGGGATGGCGTGGTACGAGTGTGGGGCAATATTGGCAAAACTGGGCAGTCACTGAAAGGCCTCTGGGCAGAGTTTGACCATGATGGGAAAATTACCAGCATTACCTACAGGTGAACTATACATGTGATATGTAACATTCTGTTTGATAATTCTAGCTTAATAATATTATTGTTACCTATATCAGGCCTGTCGCACTCCGCGCGGTAGCTATGAAAATGCTAGTACCTCCGCGGCAGCCGGCCGGCTACAAGTTCAGTCAGTAGTGTCACGCGCGCTCTCGTTCGGGCGCGCGCCTTTACTTTAATATTTAATCTGTTTTCTCACAACACTCAACCTTATAGTAAGAGACAGCTGACGGCCCGCAGGCTGACCGAGTGATAGACTTTCGCAGCGCACAACAGGCGGTTTCTAGTTACTATTATATTATTCTGTGACGCAAATTCAAGGCCGTATCTGAGGCGTGTAGCATATTTTGAACGACACCGACGTTGTAACTAGGTTTAATCTCGCATTTTTGCTCGCAAGGAGTGCATCTTTTGTAGTTGTTCTATTCATTATTCTATGCCTATATCAATTTTTTGGCTTCCCTACCAGCGAATTGGCTCCACCAGTCAGCTTGTTTACCATCTTAATTTAAAAAAAATCCATAATATTCCAGACGTCGTCGGCACGAGATAGACATAATAGCCGGCACGAGCGACGGTGATATTTTCGTCTGGGACTACACCAGTAAAAATCTGATGACCAAGCTGACCGTCCACTCGTCTCCCGTGGTCGCTGTCTGCTTCATATCCGGGGACAGAGTGGTCACCACCAGTCAAGAAGGGGATATGAGCGTCACTGACTTGAATGTTTTGAATTCGGTAAGTGAAACTTGTCCTGGGTTGGTTTGAGAGCCCAGTGGTGTAGCTAGAGAATGGTTGACTTTGATGTCAGAGGTACCGAGTTCAATCCTCGCCGTGCACCAATGGATTTTTCTATCGAAAAATGTATGTGCGCTTGTTACAGTGGCCCTCCGGTGAACGTAAAACATCGTTAAAAACCCCTAACCCCGCATGGTGGTAGGACACTATGTAGTGCCCGTCTGGCCAGCTACCACCCTCAAGTTAGAAAGTCTGTCAGTCAAACATCTGTGTTTCGGCAGCTATCCTTGAGAGCCAGTTGCCATTCTAGCGTGCTACCGCCCTCGACCGCATCATCACTTACCAACAGGTAAGATAGTGGTTAAACGCTAGCCAATATGATATAAAAAAAGAAGGTATTGTGTTCCGTACGCATCCAGCAAGTTGGGCGACAATCGTTACAGATTGGGTCCCCACAGAATGTTGGCGACGACGTGGTCGACCACGAAAGAGGTCGCGTGACCATGTAGTAGCCTACTCCCAGCCTGGCGGGACAGACATTGCCCTGGAGATAAATTCGTGGAAAGATATGGGGCAGACCTTTGCCCAGCAGTGAGCCACAAATGGTTATGAAAAAAAGTAAACTCAAATCGTAGTGAATTTTCGCTGTAGGGCGCCCTTAGCTTAGTCGCTGTGCAGCGATAATCTTTACAATGGGGCTCGTGAGGGCTGTCTATGGGTAGCTGAGAATCGTATTTGTTAAAAAGGTGTACTGTTGTATAGAATATATCTGTGAGATCTATCTATATGTAAATCAAGAATATCTCACAGAGATATTCTAAGTAGGTACAGAGATAGCGTAAATAGGCACTTACGCTATCAGCCGCCCGACTCGATTTGCGGCAGTGTCGTCCGACATCAAAGGCGATTCTCAAGTGTATGGATTGTAAAACTGTGCTTTTAGGCAAGCATGCTACAACGTGGCATCAAACGCCAATCATTTTACTATATTTTATTAAAAAAGCTTTAAAATAAAATTGTTTCGGTCTCTAGGTGTACCAGAAACGGTTTCCAGAGTCGATCTCATCTCTATGCTGGGACGGCGGCAGCGTGCTTTGGTTCGGCGGCTGTAAGGGCTCCATCAGGGATTGGAACATGCTCACCGTTACTCAAATAGACGAGCGTTGTGCTCATGATGGTATGTACAACACACACAGGCAACACTCTAACATTTTTCCACAATAGTATATTACGATTCGTGTGACTTAAGTAGTCTATTATTGCACAGCGTAGCACCTACTTAAGTCACGGGTATCGTATATTATTTTATAGCTGTCAGTGTGACATAAACCCGCACTTCACACTTGCTACGCTTATCCGTCAAATAGAAGATTATTGCACGGCGTGAAGTTGGCACTCGAGCGCAGCGAGGGTGCTAAACGCCGTGCAATAATCGACTATTTAAGTCACGAAAAAGCGTGCGTAAAGTGCGGGTTTAGGTCACACTGTGCTATGAAATCATTAATGCACTTGCACTTAACACAAACACAAAGTAACACCTAACCTAGATTAATTTATCATCTCCCACACAAACAAACATTTTACACACACATACAATAAGACATAAATATTTGTACAGTATTACTAATTAAAATTTCTATAAAGGTTTCTTAGTCATCTATTGACATCTTTTAAATAAGTTATATATACGAGTATATATAATGGGAGAAGCCACTGGCTCGTGAAACAGTTATTCTATTTCGGGAGCTTATGGATTCAATAATTTTAATGTACACTAAATTATCTCAATAAATTATTATTCTATTACTATTGTGTACCATGTGTTTAAACTGTAAAAATGGCTACAGTGACTGACTTGACGAAAGGCCTTTCTTTTCAAATGTAAAATGATGTATGATAAATGTGTGATAAGTTTTTTTTTTGTTATTCTTAATTGACATAATTCTTGAGTATAACTGTTATTGAACAAAAAATCTGAACAAAACTATTGTTTCACTAAAATGTATAATAGCATAATTATCCGAGTTAAGCTTCAGTTAAGTTCCAACACTAAATTCATGATGAAGTTATATAACTTTGTTCTACAGAATCAGTTAAATGTATTTACTAAAATTATTTAAAATAAATGTTCTGTATGCTGTAATGTGCACTTTATAAATAAATAAGTTTAGTCAATCAATAATTCATTTATTGACATTCGTATAAAACGTTAAAAAAATATTTATAAAGGTATTTTTTTCGTTCCAGAATCCATCAGCAGTATCTGCTACGATGAAACTACAAAAAGTGTGATAACTGCTAGCGGAGATAAATCCGTCAAAATATGGCAACTATCCGTAGATTGCTGACTGAAACATTCGAATATTGCCAGTATTATCGAGTGTTATTTACTTATTAGATTAACATTTGAAATGTTTGTGATACTTTGCGTAAGATACATTAAAATATTCCCTACTATTATTATTATAAGAGTTTTAATAAAATACTAGAATTGTATGTCTTAGTTTTATTGAACTATCTTTGTTCAACAATTAGTATGTTAATCTGAGTTTTTTAACTGGGCGTGAATGGCCAAATCCTTTAGTATAAGTAGGGATTGCAATACCGTAGCTCATTCAATCCCGAGGGATTGATATGCGGGATTACTCAATCCCGCGCTGGATCCCGCATCTTTAAAATGACGTTATAAAAAACATAATTAACAAAAAAAAACACCCTAAGTCATACATAATGTTTCACGCAACATTACGAAATTATATTGCTATAGATTAATATTAATTTATTTAATTTTTACACCATTAAAATGTATTACTATTATCGATAACCATTTCCATAATCATTATATTAACAAAATAAAAACCACTTCAAGTAATAATATTTCAGGGTGAGGACATAAAGAGACAGGTAGCGCGAAGCCGAACCGGTACCGATCCCTACTGGAAAAATATTCCAATGTTATCATATGAGCTCGCACATAAAGCAACTGCAACGTGTTGCAGAAAATTATAAAACAATAGAGTATTTTACCAGTACGGATCTATAGCGGTTGTCGGGAACCTTCATCTTTATGTCTTCACCCTCACATTAAACGCTGGACGGTGACACTCGGTGACGGAAAACACTCGTCACCTACAGAAAGACGTGCTCAGCGCAGTGGTATTTATGAACAACTGACAGGACAGCCCGCCAAAGGCGCCAATCGTCCGCTAGGTGCGGCGCGCAGTGTGGAACGGCAACGTTGCGCTCGCGCTACCAGCGATTTAAGCGAAAGTTAAAACTTATAAAAATTTGGCGCTAAGCCGCCTAATTTTTAATTTGCGGGATCCGCTGATCCGCGCCTTGAAGGCGCGGGATCCAGCAGATTAAAAAATGCTGCGGGATCCCGCGGTATTGCGGAATCCCGTTTTGCGGGATTGCAATCCCTAAGTATATGGTACAGCTGGAAAATGCTCAACAGAACCTCTAGGCTGATTTAGACCATTGCAGAGCGGAAATCACCGTCAATATTCTGCTGCCCATTACACCGTACCATAACATACCCGTACTTTGAAGGCATCAGGCACGGAATGAAACTTGAAACGGGCTACTATGCAAACTTATCAACAGCGTATAAATTCGCGTTAAAAAAATAATAGTCGAGGCAACACCAGACAACACAAAGACTTTAGACAACAAGACGTCGAGGAGAGTTCGTAACCGGCTAAGAGCGGTCATCATAAGTAAATAGATAATAATATACACCGGCAACATAGAGGTAAATTTATTAAATGATGGTGGGGCAGCTATATTTGAAGATAATAATAAAAATCATCATAATCTTATTGTAGGTATGAAATTAATTATTCCCTTATTAATCACTAATCTTCGTACGTAGTACATTTTCCGATGACCGGCAAAATATTTGTTGACGCTCCGTGTAGGTACTTATGGCACGCGACGTTGACTGAACGGTCTAGTATTGGGTATTGTCTAATATTTGTCTGTCTGACTCGTTCCTAGCAAGGCCATGGTATGATACGGTATAGTCACAATATAGGGTGGACAAGCTCTTTCACACCTCCTTCACAATAGCTTTTAGTCTTCGGATTTTAAATTTAATTATTTTCCTAATCGAATAAAACAATTCGGTTTAAGTGTTATCTTTAACATTATCCCATTGTCTTGGGTGATTCTTAAGGTAACCTAGAATGGCTTTCGGCAGTACCTTGCACCACCTATTTAACAAGCACCTACCTATCGTAACGTTATACTTATTATGTCGGGAATAAATTCGCCGAGTACCTACGCATAATGTTTATAATGCTTACCTAATAAATACAATAAGCAAGTAAATTATTTTAGGAAAAAAAAACCCGACTGCGTGATAAAAAACTAAGTGACAATTCCTAACTCAATAAACATAATTATTGTTTTGCAAATCCCAATTTGCAAGTTTGCGATACAAAAGACTTCAACGCGTGACCTGTTTTTCCCTCCGAATAGTCGAACCGCAATGTTCATCTTACTCAGTTAAGATTACTTTTTGGCGCCAAAAAATCCTTAATTTTGTTTATTTTTTATTTTGATGTAGTACCCACTGTCACTCTCACGACTAAGACGAATCTATTGACACCACTCACATAAAAATTCGACAAGCCGTTTAGGCTCTAGGGCGTGCCAAAGAAATATACATAAGTACATACATACACCTGAAAAACATAACCCTCCTTCTTTCGCAGTCGGGTAAAAAAACGGCCTAAGTGCATATCGTTTTAAACAACGAAAATCGCCATCAATGTAAATGAAGTAGGTACTGCCGCGCTTGATAGAACATTAAATCAGATTTAGATGGCTTGCGAAGGAAACAATTCCATAGTGGTAGGAATATAATTATATCACTGTTTCGCCTGTACCAAACACAGTAGTAGGAATATAATTATATCGCTGTTCCGCCTGTACCAAAAATGTGAGCTACTTTTTGTTGACAACATTATTGAGAAAATCTGCCGCCATAAGCTAACGATGTTCCGGCAGCACACAGTTCTCGAGAGTAGGAGTACTTATCTTACCTATTCTAGGCCTAACGTGTTCACCATCTTCGACCACATCATCCCTTAGGTACCACCAGCAGGTTTATTCCAACTAAATCATTCGAAAGCAAATTCGGATGCGGTCTCTCTTTCGACACTCGAACCTTGGCAATTCACAGTGCTAATATAAGAAGATTGTTTACATTTCATATTTAAATTCTAAAAAATCAGATTATAATTGGAAAGGTTTCCACGACAAAATAGCTTACGGATTATTCTACAGAAATATTAATAATATTTCTGTGGAATATTAATCATCATCATCATCATAATCAGCCTGTGTCAGTCCACTGCTGGACGTAGGCCTCTCCCAAGATACGCCACTGAGCCCGATCGTCGGCTCATTGGGAGGGATATGCCCTAATCGCCACGCTGGGCAGTAGGGTTGGCGATCGCAGGACGTAGCTTCTCGCAACGGTGACGCTGCTACCCGTCACCGGCCTGTATCGTTCGCGGATGCTGCCATCTTGGTGTGAATCAAATCTAAAACTACGGCTCCACGATTCGTTTTTCACAGCGTCTTTTTAGTAGATGTTGATGGAGCCGTATTTAGGCTACGCCATAATTTGAAATGGTTTTACCGCCATTTGTCGGTCGCCAGAGCCTCGTTTGATGATTACCATGATGCACCACGGGCAGGTGAGGTTGGCTGGTAGCACTGAGGTAGTATTTGTGCTCCCTTACATCCCCATATAATAATAAAAATTAAATAAACTAGCCAAGTGCAAGTCGGACTTGCACTCGTGGGGTTCCGATTCCGTACCACACTACAATAATATAATATAATATAATTGATACAGTCCAACGTTCATAGATGGCGTTATAGTAAAATGCCGAAAAAACACGTTTCTTGTATGGGGACCCTGTTTCATGTTTAACTTTATTCTATTTTTAGTATTTGTTGTTATAGCGGCAACAGAAATACATCATCTGTAAAAATTTCAACTGTCTAACTATCACGGTTCATGAGATAAAGCCTGGTGACAGACGGACAGACGTACAGACAGACAGACAGAAATACAGACAGACATACAGACAGACGGACAGCGGAGTCTCAGTAATAGGGTTCCGTTGGTACCCTTTGGGTTCGGGACCATAAAAATGAACGGAGCTTCCGAATCCGAATAGGTTTTCGAATGATTGAGAATCAGGGGGCAGGCTCTTCGATCAAGATAGATTCTTGATCGAAGGGCAGGCTAGATAGTGGTCAAACGCTAACCTATTAGTTAGATATAAGAAAAAAAAACGATTATAATAATTATTGCATATTACAAGCTTTTATTTGCCTTGCCGTGTTGCGTGGGTTAAATATCGGAAGCTACATTAGAACCACTTCCTGTCGTTTGATTAGACTTAAATTTGGTAGGTACCTATACCTAATTGCCTTCGGTGACAATGCAAAATATGGTGTCATCGAGCTGACCTGATGATTCAGCCACGCTGCAGGGACTTGAACTCAACGATAGATTTTTAGTAGAATATGTTTGTTTTCGTCCACTGCTTTTGTCAGAAAGAAGAATTAAAGATGTTATGTATAGCCCCAGATAAATTATAAGTAAAAAATATTTTTAGAAACAAGCTTTTATCTGGGACAATGAACTAAAATGTTAAAAATAAATTCTAGTAAGTATTTGGCGTGTAGGTACTTACCTATATTATTAAAAGCTTGAAGCACTACCCGTTTTTCAGGCTAGGTAATTACTATACTTCAGTGCCTCAAGCTTTTAAAAATATAGGTAAGTACCTACACGCCAAATACTTACTAGAATTTTTTTTAACATTTTAATTCATTGTCCCAGATAAAAGCTTGTTTTTTAAAATATTTTTTACATATAATTTATTTTTAACTTTTTAGTAGGTAGGTATAGATACCGACTACCTACCTACTACCTAAGTATTTAAGAGAAGGCATGATGTTTTAAAATATTCCACGGATATTTGATGGGATTATGGGTAAAGTGCTCTTCAAGGAAAATTAATCGACTCGGTGGGGCTATGTTGCTTTATAACAGAAATGCCATGGCCACCTTACAGCTTCATCATCAGATCCTGGCTATCATTTAAGTGTAAAGTGCTCCTCAAGACGAATCATTTGAGCCCAAATTCACTGGGGTTACGTTATTTTATCACAGAGATGCCGTGGCCACCTTCCACCTTCACCACCAGTCGCTAAATATCATCTAGGTGTAAAGTTCTCTTCAAGACGATTCAATCGAGCCCAAACTTGGAAGTGTTTTGTTTTTTTATCACAGATATTCCGTGGCTGCCTTCCAGCTTCATCATCAGACCCTGGATATTATCTAGGCGTAAAGTTATCTTCAAGACGAATCAATCGAGCCCAAACTAGGTAGAGTTACGTTGATTTATTACAGAGATGCCGTGGCCACCTTCCAGCTTCATCATCAGACCCTGGATATCATCTAGGTGAAAAGTTCTCTTCAAGACGAATCAATCGAGCCCAAATTCGGTAGGGTTATGTTGATTTATCACAGAGATGCCGTGGCCACCTTCCAGCTTCATCATCAGACCCTGGATATCATCTAAGTGAAAAGTTCTCTTCAAGACAAATCAATAGAGCCCAAACTCGGTAGAGTTATGTTGATTTATCACAGAGATGCCGTGGCCACCTTCCAGCTTCATCATCAGACCCTGGATATCATCTAGACGTAAAGTTCTCTTCAAGACAAATCAATCGAGCCCAAACTCGGTGCGGTTATGTTGTTTTATTACAGAGATGCCGTGGCTACCTTCCGTCTTCATCATCAGACAAGCTCCATGGTACCATATCATTGTATTGTCACCGAAGATACATAAGTACACCAAATTTGAGTCCAATCGGACATCGGGTAGTGGGTCTAACTTAGCTTCCAAGATTCCACCCGAACATACATAGTGACATACATACATTGCAAGTTAAATAAAAGCTTGTAATAAATAAATTATAAGTAAAAAATATTTTTAAAAACAAGCTTTTATCTGGGACAAGGAACTAAAATGTTAAAAATAAATTCTAGTAAGTATTTGGCGTGTAGGTACTTACCTATATTCTTAAAAGCTTGAAGCACTACCCGTTTTTCAGGCTAGGTAATTACTATACTTCAGTGCCTCAACCTTTTAAAAATATAGGTAAGTACCTACACGCCAAATACTTACTAGAATTTATTTTAAACATTTTAGTTCATTGTCCCAGATAAAAGCTTGTTTTTAAAAATATTTTTTACTTATAATTTATTTTTAACTTTTTAGTACGTAGGTATAGATACCGACTACCTACCTACTTCCTAAGTATTTAAGAGAAGGCATGATGTTTTAAAATATTCCACGGATATTTGATGTGATTATGGGTAAAGTGCTCTTTAAGGAAAATCAATCGACTCGGTGGGGCTATGTTGCTTTATAACAGAAATGCCATGGCTACCTTACAGCTTCATCATCAGATCCTAGCTACCATTTAAGTGTAAAGTGCTCCTCAAGACGAATCATTTTAGCCCAAACTCGGTAGAGTTACGTTGATTTATCACAGAGATGCCGTGGCCACCTTCCAAATTCATCATCAGACCCTGGATATTATCTAGGTGTAAACTTATCTTCAAGACGAATCAATCGAGCCCAAACTCGATAGATTTACGTTGATTTATCACAGAGATGCCGTGGCCACCTTCCAGCTTCATCATCAGACCCTGGATATCATCTAGGTGAAAAGTTCTCTTCAATGGATATAAGATGGAGTCTTTTCAAAAGGGTATCCACAAACTACTCAAAGGTCGGCAACGCATCAACAGCACTCATGGTGTTGCATTTGTCCATAGGCGACGGTAACCGCTTACGATCAGGCGGGCTGTCTGCTTGTTTGCCAACCATAACATAAAATAAATGGGCAAGTGCGTGTCGGGCCACGCGCAGTGTAGGGTTCCGTAGTAGCCTGTTATTCAATGCAAGTCTTTACCCGTTATAAACAAGCAACTAGGTACTCCTTCTTTGTCACTTTAAAGGATTTATTCTGAGGATTTTGTATTTGGTGCAAAATTATCCAACACCCAAGTTTAACGACTATTACTGCTAAACTAATTAAGTTATCTTAACCGCTATAATTTTCCTTTAAAGTTCATGAAATGCGCTATTATCACGAATTTTTCCCGATTTTTCAAGCCAGCAGTTTAGCTTTTAGAGGGGGGGGGGGGGGGGACGCCCTACTGGAACAAAAATTTGCTCTTGAAAGTGTAATATTTCGTTAATGGAGCATTCAATCGAAAAATGGTATTAGCAACCCTTAAGTCATTTTAAAAGACCTATTCAACGATAACCCACACAATGGGGTAGACGACGAAAAAAAAATTCATCCCCACTTCTCATATAGGGGAGCTACCCTAAAAAAATATATTTTTCAAAATTTTATTTCAACACTTTGTCAGCGTCATTTATTTACATACCTCCACAAATTACAGCTTTCTAGTATTAACGGTCTCTTAGCAAAACCTCGGACAGACAGACAGACGGAGATGACGAAACTATAAGGGTTCCTTGTCAGGACTACGGAACCCTAAAAACTAGTTATTGCCCCAAAGACTAGGTTAGGTTATGTTGGATCAGCAAACTCATTACTTATTCGATTATTGAGTATCAATATCTCGAAAACTAAGCGAGTTCTCGAAAAATTCATTTCTACTGCTCGTTTTATTTTGTCGACATCTATTTAAATCGTAGCACCATAGGAACCGTACCTAGTCTTACCATTTTCCTTCCAATTCTACGAACTCGCAACCAACCAAGGCTTGCCTATGCTTTTGACGATGAAGCTTTGCGGTAAGTTTGACAGATAAGGAAGCGGTTAGGCACAGAATACTTAATAGGACTTCGCAGTTTAGGTAGGTGCTATCCCAGGCAGGTCCAGTTGCTATCTGTGATTTAGCGCTCCTGTATAAAAGATGCCATATTTAATCTCAACTCTCAACTAGAAAATCCATAAACTTAGAGTTAAATGAGGAAGTAATCAACACCACCACTATACTATAGGAGATAGGGCACAGTTACACAGTACCTTTTAGCACGGTAATATACCTATTATCTTATTACCGTGCTTTTAATTGCTTTCTTTGTTTGGGTTGACTAGTCTTACGTAAATATAGATACTGTAGTAGGAAGAATATCTATATTCTATACCTACTTAAGACTGGCACTAACTAACAGCACTGTAAACTGTATTAGCAGAATATGAATTTACAAATTTTTAATCTTGAAGGTCTACGAGTTAAATATTTTTTTTATTTTTGCATTTTATTAGCTGACGAACAACGGTCAAAACTTAGGTTTTGACCGTTGAAGGACCGGCTTAGGCCGGTCCTTTTTAAACCCTGACGCAAAAAAAGGAGCGTTAAAGTTTGACTTGTGTATCTGTGTGTCTGACTGTGGCATCGTAGCGCCCAAACGGATAAACCGATTTTGATTTAGTTTTTTTTCTTTGATAGGTGTCTTAATCAAGAGTATTCTTAGCTTTGATTCAAGAAAATCCGTTCAGCCGTTTTAAAACTATGAGCTTTTTTCTCGATGATGACGCTATAATGAACTCAACTCTGGTCAATTCGAAATTCGGTATCCTCTTACTTCAACAATATTGTAAGGACATGGTAGCATCGACCAGATGCTAGGACATCTTCTCGAATCTGCAGAATACTCTACTCTTCGCCAACTTACAGCAGAGATGTCGAGTTTGGGCTTATTGGAATGGTCTGAATGAACAGATTATAGTACATGACTTAAAATTCTTAAATTAGTAGTAATACTAGTATTATTACTTGACTGCTCAAAAGGATGGTGAGACCGCCTTTAGCTAAAACCACTGGAGTAATTTTGATTTGGTGCCGTTGGGTTTGTTTTAGTAATGATATTGTATTCTACGATTTTGATCGAAGACATCAACGGTCTGTCTATCTCTATCTTTAAACTAGGATTTAGTTTGCTTTTTGTAATAATTCGCAAACGACAAGATGGCCAAAATGCTGACGCACTGCCGTAAGAGGGAAAACCCACTTTTATCACACAATATCGTCAGCTACATCCGTAGTAAATCGGTTTTTCTAAATCTTGTTTATCAATGATTTGATTGCAAATATTATATAAATACTAGTTGCGCCCCTTTGCCCGCGTTTGGGCCACCCTTATCACTTACAGGCATAAAAAAAATGATTTTGGCCGATTCTCATACGTACCCGATATGCACACAAAATTTCATACAAGGTCCAGCCGTTTCGGAGGAGTGTGGTAACAAACACCGCGACTGGAGAATTTTATAAAAGTATAAGATTTGGTGTTTTTTCTTGGTAAATACTCGTACAGCACATCTCGTAAGGCTTAAAATACAAACTTAATTTTAAGATAAATTATAGACGCAGCTCACAGAGGTTTCGTCAACATTATGGATGGTTCAAAATGATCTAATACGTTTACATTCTAACCGTTTAAATGCGGTTATGAGTCTGCATAATATTAATAACGATAAAAAGCGCAGAAAATAAAACTGGGTGACCTCGAAACATTCACATCTGTAAGTTGGTTCAACACAGCACGAATCATATCATATATATCATTGCATTCATACCTTCTTATATGTAAGAGTGTATACCTAGTTATTACATACCTATAGAACTATCCCATCCCGTACCTGCAGCGTTGGAACAGTAGGTACCTTCGTAGGTATACCGTTAGAAGTAACGTTACGGCAAAGGGCTTGGCGTTGTCTTATAAAAGTCAAAGTGTTTGATTTGGTTGAGCCGTGAGCGAAAAGTTAGAGGTTCAGTCTAATTAAGGTATGGTTTTGTAGTCGCATGTTCATACGTTATAATACTAGTTGCTCTGTGAGCTGTAGTCTGCTGTAGACCTCGTGAGTCTGTCTTTGCATACTTGTGATGCAGTTCTTAGCGATATTTTACAATTTGTATGTTCTGCCTGAAAGTGCGTGGTTATAATGATGGCTTGCTCAACTGTTTCTTCTAGCAAATCATAGAATAGGACCGTTGGTGCCTAGTTTAGTGGTGTCTAGTTTACCGTGACACGGTAATCCTGGAGGGTTCTTTGGAATGCCCCAGGCTACACCTGGAAGAAAATACATTTCTTTTCAACCGTTTTTTAAAAATGAGGAGGTTCTCAATTCGTTAGTATGTAATTTTTTGTTTGTATGTCGCAGTTTAGAACGGAGGTTATCACATATTTTCCTTTATTTTTTAACCGTATGAAAAATTGTGTAAACGCATATTTTTAAAGAAACATCTATTTGTGTATAGGCACGTACAGATATTATTACTTATAACAGAAAACAGTTTTTTTTTAAATAATAAATAAAGAATACTCGCAATGTAGGTTGCACATTACTAGTATTCTTGTTAGTATCGAACTCACGACCTCTCGATCGCCAGTCCGACATCTTATCCATTGGGTTATTACCGCCTGCAGTTATTATAAAAGTAGAATGAATAATAAAAAAATCCGACACACATGAATCGTAATTAAGCACACGGGGAATTTTGGCGGGAGGAGCTGATTTTTAATAAATGTGTATTAATAACTACTAAGTGCCGGTGAATGTGTAGGGAAACAGCACAATATTGAAAAATTATCCCCTTTGCGTTCTACCAAAATTTCGATTTAAGCCTTCAGAAATCCACATATTTTCTATGGGTATATGACTTGGCCATGTTTATGACTTCAAGTCACTGGCTATTTACACTAATTAGTGTGGAAAAATACTAAGAACATCGCTACACTTTCAATCAAGGTACCTTTCCAAGGTAATCAAAATTCAGCCGTTTGGGCACTACAGATACACAGACAGAGGCACACTGATACCTACACAAGTTAAACTTTTAAGTTACTCAACACCCCTCTGTTTGCGTCGAGGGTCGATATTTTGCATAGAGGCAATCGCTGCTGAGCACCGAGCACCGACTACTTACTGCCGAGCTAGACGGCTTAATCCTACTGCATTTTAGCATCTAAATGTTCCATGATCTGATCACACAGAAAAATAAAAACACACACTTCATAGCATAATAAGTTGCTGTTTTAAATTACCAGTTAAAATAATTAATGAAAAAGTCAATAACATGATAATTCAATAAGAAGATTAAAGGACAACAATTACTTCATCTACACAGTAACAGACTCTACCATAGTTTTTTTGATAAGTTCGCCGAAGTTTTCCGTCGGTTCAACGTTGTTGGCCTCGACGGAAGGAGCAGGTGCTGGCGGCTGGAGCACGGCAGCATCCTGCGACGTCTGATCATGATGATCCAAGTTCAGAAGCGTGTTGTGACTGAACCAATTTTCATCATTTTCTACCGTTTGCATCTTATTACTATTCTGATATGGCAGCGACATTATCGTATTATAATCTCCTTTTACTCCCGTATTTACATTTACACATTCCGCACTCTTATACATATTGTAATGATTCTGAGGCGTGCTATGATTGAGATACTGTAAAGAATTGTGGTCCTGCATTGACGCGCTCGGCTTGTGTACATACTCAGGGGTATACATGTGCCCGTAATGGCTAAACATCGTCATCTGCGAGCTATGGGCGAACTCCTCAAAACTGCTCGCCGAAAAACTTTGTAAACCTTTAAAATGATGGTTGTCGGTGTGATGGTCGTACGTATAATTATTGAGATCGCATGGGAACCGCTGCATATTGTTCGCCATTGTGTTGTATCCCATGGCGCTAGCTCCCGAGTAGGGCGGCCCTTTACCTTGGAGTATGTTGGAAGCGTACGGAACGGCATGATTGTGATGAGTGTTAGTGTTATCAAATTGTATATGGCTTTCATTAATTATCCGTCGATCGCAGCTTTCGTTTTGGTATCCGTAAGCAATACTATCTTGCGTCACATTTTGAGTAGTGTTGTTTACGTCGCAATGCACGTTGCTGAAGTTACCAGCGTTTACGCAGGACTCTACTTCAACTCTTGGCGTAAGATTCACGTCTCTCAACAAACCATCATCTATATTGACTCGACATCGTTCTCTATCATAAGAAGTTGTAGGTACACAAGGTTCGTTATTAGCGCTGTGCGCTACTGCCCATTGTCTTTTAGCCGCTTCTCTGTTTTCTTCGTTTTTTCTCTCAAGGCCAACTCTCATCAAAGTATGGATAAAGTGCGTCCTTACTCTTACTGGGTTGAATTCGATTCGCCCAGTTGTATTGGCACATCCATCTCTAGTACAGCCGCAAGGAAAGTTTAATCTATCAACCTGACATTTGATGCCTGCTAAGCTGCACGAGCAGCTTTCTGGTTTGCAAGCCCCTTTGCAGGCGCAACCGCAAAACTCTCGCGAAGTTCTAATGTCCCTGCATTCGTCCTTTTCATAGCCTTCGATTTTTCTAACTCCTGCTGCGCGCAGTAGAGCTCTCCTTTGCCGTGTGGGTACCGGTTGTAAGAAGTAGTAGCTATCTAAATCTAGCTCCGATTCCGAAATATCACTCGCCTCCTCTTCGGTGTCACTATCCTCGCTAGAAGAGAGTGACGCACCTTGCAGAGAATGCCGCTCACTTTTCAGCTGTTGTAATATTTGTCTATGTAATCTTCTTTGTTCTAAAGCATGTTCTGCTAGAGAGAACTTTTGTGTATAAGAATGTTCCCATTCCATTCCCAATGTCGAGCCTCCCTGTGATGGCACACATGAAAACCCTTGGGCTCGTGGAAAATAAAAAACTGTCACATCGTCGAATTTAATTCCCTCTTTCCTTTTTTTAGTCTCCGGCACTGAGCTATTTTCGTCAATCTGTTTTCTTTTAAGATTACTCTTCATTGGTGTTACATGCACAACTGTTTTATGGCTTTTTTCAACTTGGTCATTGTTGCTATCAGTTATGTTGCTTGAGCTAATTACATTATTGGTACTGTTTGTTAAATTAAGACTTTTTGTGCATGGCAATGATAGATTGAAGCTTGGTAACTTTACGTCCTCTATTGTTTCTGATCCTATTCCAGAGTCACTTCCTTCCGATCTGTCCTGTGGTTCCTCTTCTCTGTCGGCTACAACGGTATCTGGCGGCAGACTACCAAGAGCGGAATCCTCACTGTCTGCCGAAGCACTGTCAGTTTTTATATCGTCTATATCACTGAGAGTATCATTATCATCTATTTTTACCGCGTAATCTTCTTTGCTGTCACTCCTCTCATAAAACTGAGAGTTACCACTATTGACTAAGTTGTTTTGTTCATCGTTCGAACTATGATCGTCACTATGAGCGTCACTGTCACTTTTTTCGTCTTTGATCACGAGATCGCACTCTTCTTCTAGTTCTGTGCTAGCAGATAGCGGTTCATTACTGACGCTGCTTATTGCTGCTTCTTCCTCCGTAGACTGGATCACGGATCCGGGTGTAATGTCCTCCATGGCTATCTGGAATGTTGTAAAAAAATTAATTACAAGCGTGTCAAAATTTATTTTTTTATAATGAATTTATTACATGAAGGTTGCCTTGGCTATTGATAAGGTCCGTAAAGCTTAAAGTAGTTTAGTCATAATAAAGTTTAGTTAATTTTATATAAATTATTTCATAGGAAAATAGCTTGTGTAATTTTCGTGGGAGTTTATAGTTTAGTACTCAGGTGTAAGTTAATAGTTGAAGAGATTAGACTTTTAAAAATTGTTATTATAGCGCCTACCTAGATTATTCTGTTTAATGTGAAAAATAAAAATATAGTGCCAGTAGGTATTTACAGGTAATGCCGTACCAAAATATATCCTGGGGAGGACTGTGAGAAGTGTAATCGCTCAGGTAGAGGCCACCTGCACCCGAAGAGCCCGACATAACAATATAAATCAAACAAAATGATAATTCAAAACCGGTACCTATTTCAAAAGGCTGTGGCCTCGGCTAACTTCACCGGCGATCGAGGGTTCGCCGTACTCTCCAATCCATGATGATAACACAGCACACTTTGTTCTCAGCCTCGTCCTATTATCATCACCAATATACAGAAGAAACAAATATCCAATATTATTTTACAAATTCGGTCATCAGATAGGTTCACATCACGCGAAATTCACTTTAATACCGCACACATAAGGTTCTTTTTAATTCACTTCGCCGACCGCGCCGTTGTATTTTAACCCTATTTATTTATTTTCCGCCTTATTTTGACAGCGACGTTCTTGGCGTATGGTTTTTTCTTTTTCATTTCCAGCCAGCGATAAGAGAATAGATAAGAGACGCGGACGGTCACTGGTCGGTTGAGGTTATTAAATTAATGAAATATGTAGCGAATCTCATCGCAGCGGAGCGCGACAGAGGGCCCACTTTTACTGGCGGTCTCGGAGTTCCCACCTCGCGTAATCGCGTTGAACGACTCGAGCGACGCAGGCAAGTTTATAGCCGGCAAAATTGTGTGTGCCGCGTATGTGGGGTGTGTGCCGCTGTCTGAGGTCTTCTGAAACTGGTTGGGTAATAGCTGCGTTGTTCGAGGTGACGTCGCCCCACTCCGCTCGCCTCGCCCCGGCCTTGCGACCCCCCGCCCCGCGGGGCCCATGCAGCTCGCGCAGGCGCGCACCGTTTCTTACAAATGTGGTGATACCAAGTTCATAATTCTATACTCCCCTAATACTAATACATCAGCTCCTTTGTTGCACTTCTGAATTTCAATCTTAAGTTAGGTTCTTATTACTTTGCTAGTTTGCTGCTTTCGATATATAAATAAATAAACATACTTATGTAAATATGTAATATAAATATGACTAGGTAATTTAGTATGTAGGTTCTCACTTTTTTTTATGTTGAGAAAGTGTGGACCTAACTGCCCACTGCCGGAACAGTAAGGTTATTTCCTTGATGTTATTGGTTTTATTTCCTTGGTGTTATTTCCTTTCCAGATTTTTTCCTTGATGGTTACTTACTTCTTGGTAGCAAGTCAGGCGGAACAAAGATATAATATGCTCGTACCACATAATTAATAATTATTTAACTAATTAGGTACCTACGTGAAGTAACAACTGTTGACGTCAAAACTATATCAGTAAGTATTACCTAGCTAGAGCATGATAGAAAGCCTCATTATATAAAAATAGCAAAATCTCTGCTAAATTATTATAGGTTAGCAATATTAGTTAGGAATACTACACTACTTATCAACATTCATAAGTTTTGAGTTTTGATCTAAGCCAAAAATCTCTGATAACAGGGCTAGCCACCTAATTTGTTACAAAACATATAATCTCTAAACCATCTCAAAACCTACGTTACCCACTATTTACTTCACTCAATCTAATTACCCTCTATGGGTAAATACGTACCGATATCTTAATTATTATAATAATAAGTAACATTATAACTGATTTTTATTCTATATCAAAATAGGTACCTGTCCGAAATTCTACATAATTTACTTACATAAAAATAATTTCACCAAAGTCCGAATACGTTGTCGTGTACTTTAACTGTAGTAAGGTAAGTACAGTTGAACGAAAGAAATTTCCCCTGAAATGGCCTGAAAAATCTCCACTGGCAACAGAAGTTCACAACCTTTGGCTCTCGGTCCCGCTCGAGTCTTCCAGTCTTTCAAACGAACCTACGTCATCATAAGGGTTCTATCTATAAGTATTACAATTTACTTGGTTCATGTACCTCCTTTCATGCCAGTACCCTCATCACATCCTGGAATACATCAATGCTAGTAATATGGAACAAAAGACTGAGTAGGTATATTTCGAAAGATATTTTCCGTTGGCAAGGTAATCGCCCGCGAAGTTCTATATTTAAAGCGAACTAGTAGTATCGCCAATCTGTTTATCGAACGTAGGCGGGGTGACGCGGTGCATCGTCATCGTTGTATAATCTGTGCACTGCTCCATCGTTCTTCAAATAAATTGGCACTCGGCTTGGCCTAACACAGGCAGAGAATATACAATAATATACCGGCGAGGCTATACGTACGTACCGCCACTTATACGATAATCAATAGATATTTTCAGGAGGCTTTCGCGGCGAGCGAGCGACGTCGACGTTATATAGCGTTCTCTCGCTCTGGCCTGTAATTTACACAGTATACGCTGAACGCGCGAAGTTTCAGATATTTTTAGTTTCTGGATCAGGGACCTTTTATTTTGCCTGGGAGACTAATTACACATTTTTCGAGCAGTACATACTGTGACGTAGGTTTTACTTTAGTGTTGGTAAAGCCTACACCACAATATATTAATTAAGATTATTAGCAGATATTAGAGCTCTACCTACATAATAATAAAACTCGTAGAAAGACTGAGTCCAGTAGCTTGGCGGAGGCTAGGTGAACTTGGAAGACTTTAGGGGGGGGGGCTTGACCCCCTCTACCCCCCCCCTTCTTGGATCCGCTAGTGGCAGAGTATGTAAAAACAAAAGATGGCTCTGGATATTTATACTGTACTAGAAGTGCCCCGCGGCTTCGCCCGCGTTAAAAACTCCTTTTATTTACTTAAAACTTTTCTTTTGTACCTTTTTAACCGACTTCATTATCATAAAAGACATCAAATAAGAATTAGCCAAATCGGTTCACCCGTTTTACTGTTATCGCGTAACTAAGGCAAATCGGGATTCATATTTATAAAACCCGAAAAACCCAAATTTTCAGACTTTGTTACCTACCCCATTTCGAAATATCCTGCAAGACGTACTGACTTATTTATTTACTGAAGTACTTGTGTGAAGTTTCGAATAAAAAAGATTATCTAATCTTGTTTCTCCATACAAACTTTGAAACCCCGTTTTATCCCCTTAAGGGGTGAATTTTAGAAAATAATTTCTCTGAGGAAACTAACGTCGTAATAACTATCTGCATGCCAAATTTCAGCGCAATCCGAAACAATATTGATTTTCAGACTTTGTTACCCCATTTCACCCTCTTAGAGGTGGAAGTTCAAAAAAGCCTTAAACACGTATTTACTTATTGTTTTACTGAAGCACTTGTGTGAAGTTTCGAATAGAAAATACTATCTAATCTTGTTTCTCCATACAAACTTTGAATCCCCATTTCATCCCCTAAAGGGGTGAATTTTGGTAAATCCTTTCTTAGTACACGTACCAAGACAAATATACCCTCTAAATTTCAAGTCTCTACGACCAGCGGTGTAGGCTGTGCGTTGTCTGTCAGTCAGTCAGTCAGTCAGTCAGTCAGTCAGTCAGTCAGTCAGTATGTCAGAACAAAGATTCGTATAGTATTAGATATGTGCTATTTACACGCAAATTTTTGTAACGGCTAAGTATGTCATTACCTACTTTTTCAATAGATGCAAAGTATCCTTGTAATACAAACAATTGGTAACGTAAGTTCTATTTTAAATATCTGTTAAAATCACATTTTAGTTTTTAAATACAGAATGACCAAGATATGTAGTTGCAAACTCGCATACCACAAACATACATACATACACAACACTCAACACTGTTTATTTCTTTTGCACAGCTGATAAGTGAAGGTCTAAATACCTACGTAGCTATTGCAAGATATGATTCTTGTATTCGTATTTTGAACCTTGACCTAGCCTCTTGTTGTCTAGAATCTATATATAATAAAATATATAAAAGCAGGTTACAAGTCATTTAACGGCAGCTATTTCTTTGTTCTCTAAAACATTTCGGGTGATTAGTAGGTAGTGATTGCAAAATATCAATTGAAAAACATACATGTGAATTCTACTTCTGGATAGATTTTAAGACTTTCTATGTAATCCTTTCACTGTATCTAAAAGCAGTTGAAGTTAATCGATGATAACTTAACCCTTCTTGTCTAAAACCACATTCCGCGCGGTTATTGTTCTACAGGTACAAAGACAGCAAAAAAAACATCGTATAATAGGTAACGAACCCGTATGCTCAAGTAAACTCAAACATCATAACTATTTTACATGCATTCAAAGGTTGTCTAGAAGATATTGCTAATATTGCTATAACGCTATAACGAATTTATTTCGTATATATTGCTAATGTAAAGTCTCGGGATTTGTAATATAAGATCTTTCAATCGTCTTCCAAAAAGAAGGAGGATCTCAATTCGTCTATATTTAATTATTTTATTGTTTATTATTTTTGTATGAGTGTTACGCAAATACATCGCCAATTGCAATATTAGTATGATTTTTCTTGCTACAGGTAGGATTAATCAAGTACCTCAAGGTGGTCCCACTTAAATTTTATCGAGATCTGATATCTTCGGAGATATGACAATAAATGTCTCAAACGTCCTACTGAAACTGACATGCGCGCCATGGAAGTCGGTTGTTTCCGTTTTTAAACTATCTTTATTATAAACGTTCTTGTTTTCCGTTGGTTAAAAGTTTTTAAGCTAATTTCTAAAAGCAGACGACTGACTTATGATTCATCATCATCATCATCAGCCTATTTTAGTCCACTGCTGAACATAGGCCTCTTCAACTGCACGCCATTGAGCACGATACTTGGCAACTCTCATCCAGCTCTTGCCAGCCACCTTGCGAAGATCATCGCTCCACCTAGTCTGAGGACGTCCTACGATACGCTTAGCGATACGCGGTCTCCACGGTTGTCGGTTCTTCGGCTAATATGTCCGGCCCGCTGCCACTTCAGTTTGCTAATCCGGTGAGCTATGTCGATGACTTTAGTTCTCTGTCGGATCACCTCGTTTAGGATTCGATCCTTCAGAAAACTCCGAGCATTTTCCATAGCTCGCTGAGCGACTTCGAATTTGTAGACCAGCCCCACCGTGAGTGTCCACGTCTCGGCACCGTATGTCATAACGGGTAGGACGCACTGATTGAAGACTTTCGTCGTTAGACTTTGTGGAATTGGCGATGTGAAGACCTGACGTAGTTTTCCATATGCTGCCCAACCTAGCTGTATTACAGCCAGACACAGGTGGGCTGACTATACTCTTCGGTATTATGTATAATCTGCCGCACTGTCTCGTGTGACTTATGCTTAGACTTCATGTTCTATAACTGAGCAGGTAATTTTTAATTTCTTCGATGCCAAAGCGAGGATTTACTTGGAGGTGTAATAATAATTAGCTGTTTGTATGTTTGTTTATTTATGGCATCATAGCTTGCAGTAGTTTAAAAATACGTGAGTGCTCTCAATATAAATGCGATTTTTTATAGCATGTAAACATTTAAATGTATCATCTAAAATTCTAGTGTATACTATTCCGCCCCGCCGGTCTTTGTATATACTTGTACTGTTATTTATTCTGTGGTATAGGGCATATTTACAACATTGTAGGTATAGTAGTAGGTATCTAGTACAATACACGTCAGTATGGTATCTTGCCGTGCCTAGGCACAGTCCTAGGTTACAAGAATAGCTGGTTTCGTTTATCGTTCACATGGCAACGGGGAAAAACAAACTGAAACTATATCCTTTATTCTAGTAGGGGTGTAGATCTAAGTCTTCTAATGTCCTTTTCATAACTTTTGTAGTTTGTAACTAAGTCAAGAACTGTTTGAAGTTAATGCACAAAGTTAGACACTGAACATAACATATATAAGTAATTTTCTTAGTTATACCACAGATTATATGATAGTCGCTACGTTACACACAAATATATTATGTAATCCAATTTCTTTTGTCACTGTAATTATGAATTTTGGCTTACAACTTAGTGTTTTTCTGTTGGGTAATGATGAAAAGAAGACTGTGTTCTTACGTTCTCATTTGTTAAATATTTAAAATATGGTAGAGTCATTACGAAGGCTGAATGTTATAAGCCCACATATATATTTTTAAAAGCTTTATACTTATTATTTTCTATAGTCATGTCACCACGACTGCCAGGCATCTTAATAAATATTTTACAGAAGAAGAAAATATTGATGACCAATAAGGAAAGTTTACCGAAAATTCTACGTATTTAAACCAGTTTATATTTAGTTTCTCTGAAAAGACTCGATAACACTGCCAAATGTAACACCGATAATGCTTTTTTTTATTTTTATTTTTTTTATGGTAAAAGTAATTAGGAGAATCACGACGCTCGCCTGATGGTAAGCGATGACCTTTACCTATAACAGATACAGCGGCATGTAAAATTCTGAACTGCCAGAATTCTGCATGTCACTGCGTCTGTTACCTTGAGACATAAAGATGTTGAGTCTCACATGCACTGTAATTTCACTGGACACCTTGCCATTTCAACCGAAAAACATTCCCATGTCATGGCACTCATAGCTGAAAATTAATTGGCAAAATGGTGGTACCGCCCCAGGCGGACTAGCAGAAGTCCTATCACTACACGTTTTTTTGTGTATGTATTTTTCTGGACATACTAACCCTAGAGCACCCTCTCACCTGGCTTCGTAGACAAAATCCAATTTCTTTACACTTTCTTGTTCATTCACGCTAACGCAAGTTCAGAATGTATGGGAATGACATTTATTTTTCCGCAATGGAAGAAGTTAATTAAACTATATAGGTGTGGGATAACGCACAAAGTTTATATAGGTATGCTAACCCGTTATCCAAGCTGGCTAGCACAGAACATCTTAAGTTAGCAAATCGATTAGGGTCGGCTCACACCGCGACGCGACGTGACACGACGCGGCGCGCACTTATTAGAGTATTACAATAAAGAACTTTATTTACTATACAAAAAGATACACATTTCACTGAGTTAGTTCGGCGACTTCAGGCTGCGCCGCGCGGCGCCGCGCTGCACCGCATGGCTTCTGGCTGGGCCGCGCAGCGTCGCGCTGCACCGCGCGGCGTCGCGCTGCACCACGTGGCGTCGCGCTGCACCGCGCGGCGCAGCGGGAAGGAACAATTGAACCGCGTGATAAACAATTGAACTTTATTACCTACACAATAAGATACAAATTGCATTGAGATAATTTGGTGGCGTCGCGCGTTTTGCTGCACCGTGCGGCGTCGGGCTGCGCCGCGCGACTCCAAATGCATCGTCGCGTCGCGTCGCGTCTCGTCGCGTCGCGTCGTGGACTGTGAACTGACCCGTCTTTGAGGGTGGGTGGTTTCCCATGATCCAGTTTCTATTCCCAGTGGTCACCCATTTACCGCTCAGGTATCACGAAATAAAATATATCTTTTAAAATGATATATTAGATAAGTAGGTACATACTCATAACTAGCGGATTTGGCAGACGTTGTCTTGCCTAATCACAGTGGTACCTGTCGGGCTCAATTGGGAATCTAAACTATCTAGAGACCTACACAAACTCATATATACATATATTCATCAATAACGGTCCAACCGTTTAAGAGGGGTTCAGTGACAAAGGCGAGTACAGAAGAAAATATATATTAAGCCGATAAGATAATGAATTAAATGATATGTTATATATTTATATTGCAAGAATGTAGTACAATTACTTCTTATAGAGAATGAGTCACTTATCATTCTACCACATGTGCACGAGTGAGATCCGACCAGTCACCCTCTCGTCGGTAAATATGACTACTAAGTTTGTTGTTTTTTTCGTACACTACGTACAATAAAGAGTTCAATAATTCTATTCTTAACCCTTGACACTAGTGGCTCTATAAGCTATCTGCAGAGTTCGCGAGTCTTTGCATAACTTAAAATTGAATAAATGAAAGAACACACGGCGGCCCCTTAAAATAAAACTGGCCAAGTGCGAGTCAGCATCGCGTCTCTTATAATAAGAGATTATTAAACATAACAGAGTTTCAACCTCCTATATTTGATTAATTGATATTACCAAGAATATTTGGTTTGGTCGCGATCTAGAAAGACGGGGCGGGGGGACGGGACGGGGAAAGACGGGGAGTTTTACTAGCGCCATCTATCTCATTTTGCTGAAACGAATTAGCTAGATGGCGTTTAAAAACACGTTTTTTTGTATGGGGACCCCTTTTAATTTTTAACTTTATTTTGTTTTTAGTATTTGTTGTTCTAGCGGCAACAGAAATACACCATCTGTGAAAATTTCAACTGTCTAACTATCACGGTTCATGAGATACAGCGTGGTGACAGACGGACAGACAGACAGACAGACAGACAGACAGACAGACAGACGGACAGCGGTTTCTTAGTAATAGAGTCCCGTTTTACCTTTTGGGTACGGAACCCTAAAAATCGTCTTTATAAGGGTAACAAAATAATCCGATAAAATGTTTAACATTGAAATGGCTGATATACGATTGTTTTTACGTTTTCAGCCCCCATATGTCCGCTATTTTGAAAAAAATCCAAAAAAATTATCGACAAAAAATCCATGGGAGTTATAGTTAAATATCGAACCAGCTCACAAAATTTCATTAGTATCGGTTTAGAAATGCGACCTGCACCCTGATTCTCAATCATTCGAAAGCAAATTCGGATTCGGAAACTGCCTCTCCTTCGACTTAGATCTTTGCAATTCACAATGTTCTAATCCGCTACTTTGATATTTCAATTCGAAAAAATTTATGCTTTTAATCTGTAAGGTTTCCGCGAGCAAATAGCTCACGAAATAATAAATATTTGAAATTCAAAATGACGCTTCCAAATCCGAATAGGTTTTCGAATGATTGAGATTGAGGGATCTGTAGAGGAGAACAGACATCGGGACATCTGCCGGACATTCAAAAGCATTTTTCCCAAAGTTAAAACGGACACCTTCGCTTTGCTAGGGCAATAATATTGTGTCCAACTAACAAAAAGCTACTCATTATTATCATTACGATGGCATACACGTTAGTAGCGAGTTATCATGAATAAATTACGCCAAGTGTGCCTAGCTACTCACTTTAGGTATATCTGTATATATTTGTAGGTGGCGGGAAGAGTGGCAGGGTGGTAGGGGGTAGGGGGAGGCAGACAGGGGTAGATTAAATTTCGTACCACCACTGGCTGCCTCGAGCGGTGTATTCATCACCGTTAGGGTTGCAATTGCTTCCCGGTGTATTTTAGCACAAATTGGTACCTAGGTATAGATATATATGTACCTATATCTAGGTATAAATAAGGGAAAACCTATTATATAACTCTAACAGAGTAGAGGAAAGGTTTCCTTAAATAACTACTAAATATCTGGTTTACCAATGGTAACACCATAACCACAAATGGTCTTTTTTTTGTTAAATCGAGTTTCTTGGATTTCTTTTGGCTCCCATTAATAGTTTTACTCACAAAAGAAGAAAAAAATTAGAAAACAAAAACGGGGAAAAATAGTCATCTCATCTGGTCTCGAACCAGGGACCTCCCGAACGCCATCCAATCAATTTTATACCGAGCAATCATAACGTTGTCAAATGAGTCGAAATTACCCTTTGTATTCTAATGATACTGTAGCAGTTTGTCAATGCTTAAAAACACGAATAAAACAAAATTTTCTAAAAATGAATCCTAGCTAGATCGATTTATCGCCCCCAAAATCCCCTGTACACTAAATTTTATGAAAATCGTTGGAGCCGTTTCCGAGATTCAAATTATATATATTTATATTTATAGAAGAATTGATCGTTTAAAGGTATTAGATATGTATGAAGTTGGAAGGATAGACGTGGATGTAGAAAATGCATGGCCGTAAAAGAGAGTGGCGAGAGCAAAAAAACAACAGTGGATGGAAAATGGACATAGAATAGAATATATTTACTGTAAAAACTGTGTACAAAAGGTGTTAAAATACAAAACATGTCTCAACATTTTGATCATTTCGAACATACAAAATCGGTTAAAAAAGCTTAAAATTATGTTAAAAGTAAGACAGAATCCTAAAGAGTACATAATTATAAGGATTACGAGTACACATCATACATTTACATTAATGTATGCTTGTTAGGGTTCCGTAGTCCTGACAAGGAACCCTTATAGTTTCGTCATGTCCGCCTGTCTGTCTGTCTGTCCGAGGTTTTTCTAAGAGACTGTTAATACCATAAAGCTGTAATTTTATAGGGGTGTGTATATCAATCATGCCGACAAAAAGGTAAATAAAATTTAGGAAAATATTTTTCTAGGGTAGGGTAGCTAAAAAAAATGCATCCCCACTTCACATGTCCCCTATATTTGAAGTGGGGATGAATTTTTTTTCGCCGTCTACCCCATCGTGTGGGCTAATGTTGAATAGCTCTTTTAAAATGACTTAGGGGTTGCTTATACTATTTTCAACCGACTTCCAAAAAGAAGGAGGTTATTAATTCGTCTGTATGTTTTTTCTTCTTTTTTTTGTGTGTATGTTACGCGATTACTTTTGTGAACCGATTTGAATGAATC
Source organism: Cabera pusaria (assembly GCA_954871355.1). Classification (NCBI taxonomy): domain Eukaryota; kingdom Metazoa; phylum Arthropoda; class Insecta; order Lepidoptera; family Geometridae; genus Cabera; species Cabera pusaria. The sequence goes on from OX940887.1 coordinate 23,503,697, forward strand.
TTTTTTTAATCGGTAGTGTCCGTTTCCGGAATGGTCCCATTTTAATTTCATTGAGATCTGATAAGTATCTCCAGAGATATATATACGAATTTATTTCGTATATATTGCTAATGTAAAGTCTCGGGATTTGTAATATAAGATCTTTCAATCGTCTTCCAAAAAGAAGGAGGATCTCAATTCGTCTATATTTAATTATTTTATTGTTTATTATTTTTGTATGAGTGTTACGCAAATACATCGCCAATTGCAATATTAGTATGATTTTTCTTGCTACAGGTAGGATTAATCAAGTACCTCAAGGTGGTCCCACTTAAATTTTATCGAGATCTGATATCTTCGGAGATATGACAATAAATGTCTCAAACGTCCTACTGAAACTGACATGCGCGCCATGGAAGTCGGTTGTTTCCGTTTTTAAACTATCTTTATTATAAACGTTCTTGTTTTCCGTTGGTTAAAAGTTTTTAAGCTAATTTCTAAAAGCAGACGACTGACTTATGATTCATCATCATCATCATCAGCCTATTTTAGTCCACTGCTGAACATAGGCCTCTTCAACTGCACGCCATTGAGCACGATACTTGGCAACTCTCATCCAGCTCTTGCCAGCCACCTTGCGAAGATCATCGCTCCACCTAGTCTGAGGACGTCCTACGATACGCTTAGCGATACGCGGTCTCCACGGTTGTCGGTTCTTCGGCTAATATGTCCGGCCCGCTGCCACTTCAGTTTGCTAATCCGGTGAGCTATGTCGATGACTTTAGTTCTCTGTCGGATCACCTCGTTTAGGATTCGATCCTTCAGAAAACTCCGAGCATTTTCCATAGCTCGCTGAGCGACTTCGAATTTGTAGACCAGCCCCACCGTGAGTGTCCACGTCTCGGCACCGTATGTCATAACGGGTAGGACGCACTGATTGAAGACTTTCGTCGTTAGACTTTGTGGAATTGGCGATGTGAAGACCTGACGTAGTTTTCCATATGCTGCCCAACCTAGCTGTATTACAGCCAGACACAGGTGGGCTGACTATACTCTTCGGTATTATGTATAATCTGCCGCACTGTCTCGTGTGACTTATGCTTAGACTTCATGTTCTATAACTGAGCAGGTAATTTTTAATTTCTTCGATGCCAAAGCGAGGATTTACTTGGAGGTGTAATAATAATTAGCTGTTTGTATGTTTGTTTATTTATGGCATCATAGCTTGCAGTAGTTTAAAAATACGTGAGTGCTCTCAATATAAATGCGATTTTTTATAGCATGTAAACATTTAAATGTATCATCTAAAATTCTAGTGTATACTATTCCGCCCCGCCGGTCTTTGTATATACTTGTACTGTTATTTATTCTGTGGTATAGGGCATATTTACAACATTGTAGGTATAGTAGTAGGTATCTAGTACAATACACGTCAGTATGGTATCTTGCCGTGCCTAGGCACAGTCCTAGGTTACAAGAATAGCTGGTTTCGTTTATCGTTCACATGGCAACGGGGAAAAACAAACTGAAACTATATCCTTTATTCTAGTAGGGGTGTAGATCTAAGTCTTCTAATGTCCTTTTCATAACTTTTGTAGTTTGTAACTAAGTCAAGAACTGTTTGAAGTTAATGCACAAAGTTAGACACTGAACATAACATATATAAGTAATTTTCTTAGTTATACCACAGATTATATGATAGTCGCTACGTTACACACAAATATATTATGTAATCCAATTTCTTTTGTCACTGTAATTATGAATTTTGGCTTACAACTTAGTGTTTTTCTGTTGGGTAATGATGAAAAGAAGACTGTGTTCTTACGTTCTCATTTGTTAAATATTTAAAATATGGTAGAGTCATTACGAAGGCTGAATGTTATAAGCCCACATATATATTTTTAAAAGCTTTATACTTATTATTTTCTATAGTCATGTCACCACGACTGCCAGGCATCTTAATAAATATTTTACAGAAGAAGAAAATATTGATGACCAATAAGGAAAGTTTACCGAAAATTCTACGTATTTAAACCAGTTTATATTTAGTTTCTCTGAAAAGACTCGATAACACTGCCAAATGTAACACCGATAATGCTTTTTTTTATTTTTATTTTTTTTATGGTAAAAGTAATTAGGAGAATCACGACGCTCGCCTGATGGTAAGCGATGACCTTTACCTATAACAGATACAGCGGCATGTAAAATTCTGAACTGCCAGAATTCTGCATGTCACTGCGTCTGTTACCTTGAGACATAAAGATGTTGAGTCTCACATGCACTGTAATTTCACTGGACACCTTGCCATTTCAACCGAAAAACATTCCCATGTCATGGCACTCATAGCTGAAAATTAATTGGCAAAATGGTGGTACCGCCCCAGGCGGACTAGCAGAAGTCCTATCACTACACGTTTTTTTGTGTATGTATTTTTCTGGACATACTAACCCTAGAGCACCCTCTCACCTGGCTTCGTAGACAAAATCCAATTTCTTTACACTTTCTTGTTCATTCACGCTAACGCAAGTTCAGAATGTATGGGAATGACATTTATTTTTCCGCAATGGAAGAAGTTAATTAAACTATATAGGTGTGGGATAACGCACAAAGTTTATATAGGTATGCTAACCCGTTATCCAAGCTGGCTAGCACAGAACATCTTAAGTTAGCAAATCGATTAGGGTCGGCTCACACCGCGACGCGACGTGACACGACGCGGCGCGCACTTATTAGAGTATTACAATAAAGAACTTTATTTACTATACAAAAAGATACACATTTCACTGAGTTAGTTCGGCGACTTCAGGCTGCGCCGCGCGGCGCCGCGCTGCACCGCATGGCTTCTGGCTGGGCCGCGCAGCGTCGCGCTGCACCGCGCGGCGTCGCGCTGCACCACGTGGCGTCGCGCTGCACCGCGCGGCGCAGCGGGAAGGAACAATTGAACCGCGTGATAAACAATTGAACTTTATTACCTACACAATAAGATACAAATTGCATTGAGATAATTTGGTGGCGTCGCGCGTTTTGCTGCACCGTGCGGCGTCGGGCTGCGCCGCGCGACTCCAAATGCATCGTCGCGTCGCGTCGCGTCTCGTCGCGTCGCGTCGTGGACTGTGAACTGACCCGTCTTTGAGGGTGGGTGGTTTCCCATGATCCAGTTTCTATTCCCAGTGGTCACCCATTTACCGCTCAGGTATCACGAAATAAAATATATCTTTTAAAATGATATATTAGATAAGTAGGTACATACTCATAACTAGCGGATTTGGCAGACGTTGTCTTGCCTAATCACAGTGGTACCTGTCGGGCTCAATTGGGAATCTAAACTATCTAGAGACCTACACAAACTCATATATACATATATTCATCAATAACGGTCCAACCGTTTAAGAGGGGTTCAGTGACAAAGGCGAGTACAGAAGAAAATATATATTAAGCCGATAAGATAATGAATTAAATGATATGTTATATATTTATATTGCAAGAATGTAGTACAATTACTTCTTATAGAGAATGAGTCACTTATCATTCTACCACATGTGCACGAGTGAGATCCGACCAGTCACCCTCTCGTCGGTAAATATGACTACTAAGTTTGTTGTTTTTTTCGTACACTACGTACAATAAAGAGTTCAATAATTCTATTCTTAACCCTTGACACTAGTGGCTCTATAAGCTATCTGCAGAGTTCGCGAGTCTTTGCATAACTTAAAATTGAATAAATGAAAGAACACACGGCGGCCCCTTAAAATAAAACTGGCCAAGTGCGAGTCAGCATCGCGTCTCTTATAATAAGAGATTATTAAACATAACAGAGTTTCAACCTCCTATATTTGATTAATTGATATTACCAAGAATATTTGGTTTGGTCGCGATCTAGAAAGACGGGGCGGGGGGACGGGACGGGGAAAGACGGGGAGTTTTACTAGCGCCATCTATCTCATTTTGCTGAAACGAATTAGCTAGATGGCGTTTAAAAACACGTTTTTTTGTATGGGGACCCCTTTTAATTTTTAACTTTATTTTGTTTTTAGTATTTGTTGTTCTAGCGGCAACAGAAATACACCATCTGTGAAAATTTCAACTGTCTAACTATCACGGTTCATGAGATACAGCGTGGTGACAGACGGACAGACAGACAGACAGACAGACAGACAGACAGACAGACGGACAGCGGTTTCTTAGTAATAGAGTCCCGTTTTACCTTTTGGGTACGGAACCCTAAAAATCGTCTTTATAAGGGTAACAAAATAATCCGATAAAATGTTTAACATTGAAATGGCTGATATACGATTGTTTTTACGTTTTCAGCCCCCATATGTCCGCTATTTTGAAAAAAATCCAAAAAAATTATCGACAAAAAATCCATGGGAGTTATAGTTAAATATCGAACCAGCTCACAAAATTTCATTAGTATCGGTTTAGAAATGCGACCTGCACCCTGATTCTCAATCATTCGAAAGCAAATTCGGATTCGGAAACTGCCTCTCCTTCGACTTAGATCTTTGCAATTCACAATGTTCTAATCCGCTACTTTGATATTTCAATTCGAAAAAATTTATGCTTTTAATCTGTAAGGTTTCCGCGAGCAAATAGCTCACGAAATAATAAATATTTGAAATTCAAAATGACGCTTCCAAATCCGAATAGGTTTTCGAATGATTGAGATTGAGGGATCTGTAGAGGAGAACAGACATCGGGACATCTGCCGGACATTCAAAAGCATTTTTCCCAAAGTTAAAACGGACACCTTCGCTTTGCTAGGGCAATAATATTGTGTCCAACTAACAAAAAGCTACTCATTATTATCATTACGATGGCATACACGTTAGTAGCGAGTTATCATGAATAAATTACGCCAAGTGTGCCTAGCTACTCACTTTAGGTATATCTGTATATATTTGTAGGTGGCGGGAAGAGTGGCAGGGTGGTAGGGGGTAGGGGGAGGCAGACAGGGGTAGATTAAATTTCGTACCACCACTGGCTGCCTCGAGCGGTGTATTCATCACCGTTAGGGTTGCAATTGCTTCCCGGTGTATTTTAGCACAAATTGGTACCTAGGTATAGATATATATGTACCTATATCTAGGTATAAATAAGGGAAAACCTATTATATAACTCTAACAGAGTAGAGGAAAGGTTTCCTTAAATAACTACTAAATATCTGGTTTACCAATGGTAACACCATAACCACAAATGGTCTTTTTTTTGTTAAATCGAGTTTCTTGGATTTCTTTTGGCTCCCATTAATAGTTTTACTCACAAAAGAAGAAAAAAATTAGAAAACAAAAACGGGGAAAAATAGTCATCTCATCTGGTCTCGAACCAGGGACCTCCCGAACGCCATCCAATCAATTTTATACCGAGCAATCATAACGTTGTCAAATGAGTCGAAATTACCCTTTGTATTCTAATGATACTGTAGCAGTTTGTCAATGCTTAAAAACACGAATAAAACAAAATTTTCTAAAAATGAATCCTAGCTAGATCGATTTATCGCCCCCAAAATCCCCTGTACACTAAATTTTATGAAAATCGTTGGAGCCGTTTCCGAGATTCAAATTATATATATTTATATTTATAGAAGAATTGATCGTTTAAAGGTATTAGATATGTATGAAGTTGGAAGGATAGACGTGGATGTAGAAAATGCATGGCCGTAAAAGAGAGTGGCGAGAGCAAAAAAACAACAGTGGATGGAAAATGGACATAGAATAGAATATATTTACTGTAAAAACTGTGTACAAAAGGTGTTAAAATACAAAACATGTCTCAACATTTTGATCATTTCGAACATACAAAATCGGTTAAAAAAGCTTAAAATTATGTTAAAAGTAAGACAGAATCCTAAAGAGTACATAATTATAAGGATTACGAGTACACATCATACATTTACATTAATGTATGCTTGTTAGGGTTCCGTAGTCCTGACAAGGAACCCTTATAGTTTCGTCATGTCCGCCTGTCTGTCTGTCTGTCCGAGGTTTTTCTAAGAGACTGTTAATACCATAAAGCTGTAATTTTATAGGGGTGTGTATATCAATCATGCCGACAAAAAGGTAAATAAAATTTAGGAAAATATTTTTCTAGGGTAGGGTAGCTAAAAAAAATGCATCCCCACTTCACATGTCCCCTATATTTGAAGTGGGGATGAATTTTTTTTCGCCGTCTACCCCATCGTGTGGGCTAATGTTGAATAGCTCTTTTAAAATGACTTAGGGGTTGCTTATACTATTTTCAACCGACTTCCAAAAAGAAGGAGGTTATTAATTCGTCTGTATGTTTTTTCTTCTTTTTTTTGTGTGTATGTTACGCGATTACTTTTGTGAACCGATTTGAATGAATCTTTTTTTAATCGGTAGTGTCCGTTTCCGGAATGGTCCCATTTTAATTTCATTGAGATCTGATAAGTATCTCCAGAGATATGACGATAAACGTCTCAAACTTGCTACTGAAATTGACTCGCCTGGCATTGAAGTCGGTTGTTTTAGTTTTTAAACTATCTTAATTTTATTTGATTTAATACGTTTACGAAATATTAAACTTTAAAGTACAAATTTTTGTTCCAGTAGGGAGTCCCCCCCCTCGAAAATCTAAACTGCTAGTTTGAAAAATCTGGAAAAATTAATGATGATAGATTTCATGAACTTCAAAGAAAAATTATAGCGGTTAAGATTACTTTATTAGTTTAGCAGTAATAGTCGTTGAACTTGGGTGTTGGATAATTTTATAAATAAATATGTTAAATATTATACTACTACGTAACCCTACACTGCGCGTGGCCCGACACGCACTTGGCCGATTTATTATTTATCCATGTTACTTATATTTAGAAGTAGCACAACAGATTCTACAACAAAATAACACAAATGCACAAACATTTGTGTTATTTTGTTGTAGGACCTGTTAGTTTATCGGTACAGAATGGTGTAGAAACACCAGCTATACTCAAACTGCGGCCCGCGGGCCGCATGTGGCCCGCCGGGCCTTTATCAGTGGCCCGCGTACAGTTAGAGATAATTGAAACTATTTTGAATTTCGCGCCCATTCGCGACGCGTCGGCGAAATAGTGCACGCGCCGAGTAAACAAAATTTTGTAACTTGTCTTTTTCCACTATTAAAGTTGTTTTGAAAAACGTAATTTTTTTACTCCTATATTATTTTTGCTTGCGGCCCGCGACATCATGACTAAACCGTGTTTGAGGCCCATATAAAAAAAAGTAGAGTACAACTGTTCTACACATTATAGTAACATACGGTTACATCAAACAGTCCAATGGCTCCTTTCGAAATTTACAAATACCTAACTGATAATTCTTTGATCATAGAGCCACAGAATGATAACGTGAGTAAGCGCTACTTAGAGAGGGTAGCCGATAGAGCAGAGAAGAAGTCTGCTTGCAGATAGATAGATGGCTTAGCGACATGAGTAAAGATAAATTATAAATAAAAAATATTTTTATAAACAAGCTTTTATCTGGGACAATGAACTAAAATGTTAAAAATAAATTCTAGTAAGTATTTGGCGTCTAGGTACTTACTTATATTCTTAAAAGCTTGAAGCACTACCCGTTTTACAGGCTAGGTAATTATAACATACTTCAGTGCCTCAAGCTTTTAAAAATATAGGTAAGTACCTACACGCCAAATACTTACTAGAATTTATTTTTAACATTTTAGTTCATTGTCCCAGATAAAAGCTTGTTTTTAAAAATATTTTTTATTTATAATTTATTTTTAACTTTCTAGTAGGTAGGTATAGATACCGACTACCTACCTACAACCTAAGTATTTAAGAGAAGGCATGATGTTTTAAAATATTCCACGGATATTTGATGTGTTTATGGGTAACGTGCTCTTCGTGGAAAATCAATCGACTCGGTGGGGCTATGTTGCTTTATAACAGATATGCCATGGCCCCCTTACAGCTTCATCATCAGATCATCATCATCATCATCATCAGCCTGTATCAGTCCACTGCTGGACATAGGCCTCTCCCAAGATGCGCCACTGAGCCCGATCTTCGGCTCTTCTCTTCCAGTCACTGCCCACCGCTTTGCGTATGTCGTCGCTCCACCTGGTCACAGGACGTCCTACGCTACGTTTGCCGATCCGCGGTCTCCACTCTAGGACAAGTCTGCCCCAACGGTTATCAGTCCTGCGGCAGATATGACCAGCCCACTGCCACTTCAGCTTGCTAATCCGTTGAGCTATGTCGATAACTTTAGTTCTCTGGCGAATGACTTCGTTCCGGATTCGATCCCGCAGAGAAATACCGAGCATAGCTCTCTCCATAGCTCGCTGAGCGACTTTAAACTGGTGGACCAGTCGGACTGTGAGTGTCCACGTCTCGGCTCCGTATGTCATCACAGGTAGGACGCACTGGTTAAAGACTTTTGTCTATAGACACTGTGGTATAGGCGACGAGAAGACTCGACGGAGTTTTCCGAATGCTGCCCAGCCCAGCTGAATTCTTCTCTGGATTTCCTTCTCGAAGTTATGTTTGCCTAGTTGGAGCGTTTGCCCTAGGTAAATATACTTAGTGACAACTTCGAGTAGGATTCCATCTACGGCAATCGGTTCCGGAACAACGTGCTCGTTGTACATGACTTTGGTTTTGTCCAAATTTATCCGGAGACCGATGCTACGAAGAATCAGCTAGGCCATTCAACATCCTTTGTAGGTCCTGCAGCGTCTCTGCCATAATGACGATGTCATCTGCGAATCGTAAGTGAGAGATGTACCTGCCGTTGATGTTAATGCCACGATCTTTCCAGTCCAGCGTCTTAAACATATCCTCCAAGGCGTTAGTGAACAGTTTCGGGGATATGACGTCCCCCTGTCTCACTCCTCGACGCAGGTGGACATGTTTAGTTCGCTGGTTCTGTACTTGTACAGTCATCGTTGCGGCATTATATAGACATCTCATCACTTCGATATATCGCCAGTCGACTTGGCAACGTTGCAAGGACTCGAGAACAGACCAGGTTTCGATTGAGTCAAAGGCCTTCTCATAGTCCACAAATGCTAAGCACAGGGGCCGATTATACTCTTCGGTCTTCTGTACAATCTGCCGCACCGTGTGGATGTGGTCTATGGTGCCGTAACCGCTTCGAAACCCGGCCTGTTCCGGAGGTTGAAACTCGTCGAGTCTTCGCGCAAGACGGTTCGTGATGACCCTTGAAAACAGCTTGTAGACATGGCTCAGAAGCGAAATCGGGCGATAGTTTTTCAATAGGGTTTTGTCTCCTTTTTTGAAAAACAAAACCACCATGCTTCTGTTCCATGCCTGTGAACGAACGGACGGAAAAAGAACGGAATTAAATAGCTGCTGACGCTGTTGAAATGCTGGAGCTCCTCCGGCTTTTAAAAGCTCCGTTGTGATTCCGTCTTCTCCTGGGGCTTTTCCATTTTTGAGTTGTTTAAGGGCCATCACGATTTCGTCTCGGCTAATTTCGGGCAGATCTTCTGTGAAGTGGCGGGTTAAGGTGGCTCTAGAATCCTCAGTATCGGGTTCGGGCCTTGAAGCATGCGATGCGTAGAGCTTGCCGTAGAAGTCTTCAACTTCCGACAGAATCTCCGGCTTGGATGCGACGACGTTCCCCGTTGACGTTGTCAGCTTTGTGAGGTGGCTTCTACCCAGAGGCTGGACGAACACTTTCGACCCCCGATTCTGCTCAATTGATTCTTTAATCAAGAGCGTGTTAGAGGATCGGAGGTCGCGTCGTACCAGCTTCTTTATGGATTTGTTGCGCACCAGGTTAGTTGACAAAGCTGACAAAGGGTCTGTTCGTCTCTCTTCCATTAGCCGAAGTGTTTCTGACGAGAGTTTGGACTTTTTGCCCGTACGCTTGCCCTCGCAAAACTTCGTCCCTTCATCCCTGAGGATTTCCACCACTTCTTCGAGTTTCTGGTCTACGTCATCTGTGGTTTCCAAGGCAGCGAATTGATTTTCCAATTTTAATTGGAATGTTTCGGATCCAACAACGGTTTGGAGTAGGTTCGGACGGAGCGTAGACTTCATCAATCGGAATCTCTCGGCTTTACAGTCGATATCCAGAGTGCCTCGTACAAGTCGGTGATCACTTCCAGTATTAAACCTAGTGATCACTGAGACGTCTCTGAATATGCGCCGTTTGTCCGTAATGATGAAGTCAATCTCGTTTTTAGTCACAAAGTCGGGGCTTTGCTACGTCCATTTCTTTTGGGGCTGTTTCTTGAAGAACGAGTTCATCAAGAAAAGCCCCTCTCTCTCGAGGAAATTGACGAGCATTTGTCCCCTGTGATTCCTACTCCCAAATCCGTGTGGTCCTATAGACGATTCGCCGCAAGTTTGTACTCCCACTTTGGCGTTAAAGTCTCCCATGACAACGTTGTAGTGAGCCTTGGAGGTGGTGTGTAAAGCTCTAGAGATATCTTCATACATGCTCTCCACCTCATCATCCAAGTGTGTCGAGGTCGGTGCGTAGACCTGGATAACCTTGAGGCTGTACCTCTTGGTTAACTTAATTATGAGGTACGCTACCCTGGTCGACACACTGGAGATTTATACAACGTTGTCACTGAGAACCTTGTTGACCAGAAACCCGACGCCGCCTCGGGATGGCTGATCTCCTTCTCTGTAGTACATAAGATGGCCCGATTCTAAGGTTATGGTGTCCTCTCCCTGTCTTCGGACTTCACATAACCCCAGAATGTGCCATCTTATGTGTTTCAGCTCCTCCTCTAGCTGCGCCAGATGATCGTCCAGCCGAATCGTGCGTCCATTGTACGTTGCGAGGGTCAGTTTGTTCTGGCGGCCTACCGTAACCCGGGGATTCTTAGCACCCCCTGCCCTGCCGTTACCGTGACCGCCGCCGTGGTCAGGAATAGCAGGGCGGCCGGGAACTGGGGGCCGCGGCTTAATGTGACTTTCCATTTTGGTTTCATCCCTTGGGAGGGATATGCCCTAATCGCCATGCTGGGCAGGCGTGTTGGTGATCGCAGGACGTAGCTTCTCGCACCGGTGACGCTGCTGCCCGTCACCGGCCTGTAGATTTTGGCTACGCCATAGATATGAAATGGTTATACCGCCATTTGTCGCGATCATCAGATCCTGGCTATCATTTAAGTGTAAAGTGCTCCTCAAGACGAATCATTTGAGCCCAAATTCACTGGGGTTACGTTATTTTATCACAGAGATGCTGTGGCCACCTTCCAGCTTCATCACCAGTCGCTAAATATCATCTAGGTGTAAAGTTATCTTCAAGACGAATCAATCGAGACCAAACTCGGTGGGCTTATGTTGTATTATCACAGAGATGCCGTGGCCACCTTCCGTCTCCATCATCAGACCAGCTCCATGGTACCATATCATTGTATTGTCACCAAAGATACATAAGTACACCAAATTTGAGTCCAATCGGACATCGGGAAGTGGGTCTAATTTAGCTTCCAAGATTCCACCCGAACATACATAGATACATACATACATACATACATACATACATACATACATACATTGCAAGTTTAATAAAAGCTTGTAAAAAGGGCTTAGCGTCGGCGTCGGTCTTTGTTGCCCGGGTTAGCTACCTGCGAGAAGCTACGGTAAAACGGTAGTAGTCACAGTCAGTAGGGCGTACCTAAATGATTTGCGAAACATTTCTTTGACAATAGAACCCCTTAAGGTACGGACACACCGCAGCGTCCATATCTAGGCGGCGATCACACAGCGCAGTAGTATTTGTACCGACTGGTTCATACCAAATACGATCAGAAAACAATTTAAAAGTACTGAGATTGCGCCGCAGATCGCAGGACGCCGCGGTGTGGCCGTACCTTTATACATTTAATTTGCAGATACTTTTTGACTGTGTGATAATTGCGTAAGTTGGTATTGACAGCGAAATTCTATTAGGCTGATCAGAAGTACTCAGCGCTTGCCGCCTAATACTATTTTTTGTTTTTTATTATTTATTTTTTTTAAGGTTACTCGCAATATGGGTTGCACATTACTAGTATTCTTGTTTACCCCTCCAACTAAGCTAAATATGCTTGTGTCTGGAGTGGGTTCACGTCAATAGTGCAATGGGTGGGGTGGGGATCGAACTTACGACCTCTCGGTCGCCAGTCCGACACCCTATCCATTGGGCTATCGCCGCTTATTACTTGAACCACTACCGCAAATGAAATAAGTAACACAATTAAACACATTCAAAATAAAAAATAAAAAATTATAGCCACTCCCGACCGTTCTATGTATAATCTGTCAATTGAGACCATTTCAATGAGCTTGACTGAACACGTCCTGTTTGCTGTTAGTTGAGTATTCTGCAGATTCCCGAAGATGCTGCACTATTAGATCTAGGTGACCATGTTCTTGCAATAACATTAAAGTAACAGGATACCGAATTTAAATTGATCAGGGCCGGTCGTCTCTACATGAATAGCGATGAATTTCGACCGATAATCGTTGATAAGAAAAGAGATGCAGATAACAACTGTCGAGCTACATTTCATTCTAGCAGACGTTTGCGATGACAAGACGCATCGCTATCAATGTAGAGACTTCCACCTCTGACATATATAAGATCGTTTAAAAAACTAAAAAGAACCGACTTCAATGCCGCGCTATTAATTTTCAGTACCAATTTTGAGGTGTTTATCTCCATATCTCTGGAGATACTTATTAAACCTCGATTAAATTACCATGGTATTACAATTGGGATATCTTCTTTCCAACAAAAAAAGAATAATCGAAATCGATTCATAAATGACGAAGTTTTTGTTGGAAAAGAAAATATCTCGAGGGTGGTACTATAGTAATTTGATTGAGATCTGATAAGTATGTCCAGAGATATGGAGATAAACACCACAAACTTGCTAATGAAAATTAATAGCGCGGCATTTGAAGTCGGTTATTTTAGTTTTTTAAACAATCTTATTGTGTCGGGGGTTAAATAGAAACAACTTTACAAGCCCCTCGAGTCACTTTCAATGGCAAGTTTTAGGTGTTTGGTAATGTGATATAATAACACTTCGTGTTACGTATGTTATCACAGATTCACTAGCTTATGTTTATTTCTTGAGTAAGAAAAAACGAGTGGTTCTGAGAGAACAATAGACCTTGCGTACCCTTATAACTATGCATTAGCCGACACTTTTCCCTTTCCCCTGGCTTAGAAAAGCATTTCAGATTTGAATTTTCCAATAGGCTTACCTATGGAAATATCGTAGGCAGATAGCCGTTCAATTAACAGCCTAGCCTCTTAACTAAACAGCACGGTTCAACTAGATTCCTGAATGATATCCAGCCGTAGCGCTTGTTACAACATTTATTAAACTGGTTGGCTAATGCTTAGCCCAGTCAGACTAATGAACAGGCTAGGCAAGGAATGAAACGTGATCGATCCAACTCATTTGCCTAGCTAATTGATCAAATGGCTGGATATTATTCAGGAATCTAGTTGAACGGCGCTGTTTAGTTAAGAGGCTAGGCTGTTAATTGAACGGCTAATTAAGCTATCTGTCTACGACAGATGTACTTTTCAGCAAAATAGAGGTATACGCTTTAGCTATTACTCACGTTCCCTTAGTCCTAGGAGCTCGAATCTGGTGTCTACGGGTTTGTCTCGTGAAGGTGGGGAGGACTGCGTGTTTTGGTTGGTATTACAACAATTCAAAAAAAAAAATATATAAAATCCGTGCATGCTACGGCAAAGTTTCCCATTTTCCCCCTTCCACTCACCCTTTTAGATTTTTTTTCGCAACAACTTGTGTAGAATGGAATCCTTAGTAATACACTTAGAAACTCTTTGATTAAAATTCATAGATAATTACGCTACAGCAAACTTCCCCCCCTTCTCCCCCTTATTTTCCCTCCAATCAAAAACCGCGATCGCCAAAAATAAAAATCAACTTTTCAATTTTTGTGGATTCCATTCTCGACTTGAGTAAGATTTTTCGAGAATCTTTGAATGCAGTTATTCCCATTTTCAAAATGTTTCCACCCTGTCTAGAGCAATTGCGGTCTCGATAGTCACAGATGAATAAAACATATATACCCATTTATTATTTTTATGCCAGAAGTACAAGTCAACTGACCTGCTATCTGCTCTATTCAATTTTTTTTTATCGTCATCAGTATACCTAAATAAACACTTAAAAAGGCGGAAATAGCCCAATGGTTAGGGTGTCGGACTGGCGATCGAGAGGTCGTGAGTTCGATCCTCACCCCACCCATTGCACTATTGACGTAAACCCACTCCAGACACAAGCATATTTATCTTAGTTGGAGGGTTTAACAAGAATACTAGTAATGTGCAACCCACATTGCGAGTAATCTTTAAAAAAAAGTTATTAAACTATTGTTATACCTTCTATACCTAGTTATCCACCTAATAAACCAAACAACCTACGAATACAATTTTGACAGTTTTCGGTACGATCATAACAATTATATAAAAGTACATGGAACTGTCATCAGCCAGAAATAGCTTCGTACCTACGTAGAAATTATGATGAATATTCTCTGCGTACTCAACGTAATGAAACAAAACACATACCAACCTACCTACATTTATAAACACGGTATACCTATAAATGATGATTCACGGTAGAGATCGACCGGTCGCGTCGCCGCCCGTCTGGCTTCAGGGTCGAAATACACTGTTCATTCTGTTTTATTTTAATGAGAAAGACGTATTTGCTGATATCTTGACTAGATATATTTATTTATTTTATTTTGAGACGGTTTCACACTGCTGAGGAAATGCCTCTTTACTCTCTTTCCATTGATCCCGATCGGTAGTTATGGATTGCCATTTGCCAGTCTATCTGCTCGTCCCGCCATCTCATCCTAGGCCTGCCGCGACGTCGTCTAACGTTGCGTGGGATCCACTCAGTGGTGAGCTTAGCCCTCAGCTCCTCTGACATGCGACCGACTTGTCCAGCCCAGTTCCACTTCAGACTGGTAGCTTTTGACCAAAGTTGACGATTTGAGTTTTGGAGCGCCGTATACTGTTTCTAAGGCGGTCTGAAAGTCTGAGACGCACTACCTATACTACGCTCCTTTGCACGCTGGTAAAACCCAAGAGAGGGCTGACAAAAATTAACGAGGAAAATTTATTGTGCCTGCTACATAACAAAATACTTAGGAGTCAGTGTCATCCAGGGCAGAGGTATTCTTTTACCTGCTCGCGGTCGTGATGTTAAATGAGTGACCACTGACTGGTCTACCACTTGAACTACTATTTGTAATGGAAACGTCGAATAAGTGCCATTTATTCGTTGGAAGGGTTGGGATAGTTTCGCAGTTGGATCACTGCTGTCTTCCGCTTGTCAAGCACGATTCCATTCCATCTTAGGCACAGAACAGTAGAAAACTGGGCGTCCATCTTAGACCAAATCACAACACAATATTACCTAATTCCGAATTGACTTGTGAAAGTTGATTTCATAGCGTCATCAACTAGAAAAAGCTTATGGTCTAAAAACGGCGGAACGGATTTTAATGAATCAAAGTTAAGAACGACTTTCGATTAAGACACATATCAAACTAAAAAAATAATAATCAAAATCAGCTTATCTGTTTGGGTTCTTCGATGCGACATACAGAGACACACAAACACAGACATACAGTATGAAGCTATAATATCCCCGCCCGTATAGCCAGCTTGTCACCACCGGGAAATATTCCTGACATAGAAAATTAATTGCTCGATCTCTAGTTGCTTTGTGAATTAATAGTGGGATTTTTAAAATCAGTAATCGATTTTAGATTAATAAAGAGTAAAAGGTTAGGAATGTGTCACTATTGTAATTACTTAGTGCTAATCTGACAATACGGGCCTACAACGAAAGTCCTTCTGCAGGCAGGTTAAGATGTAAATGACCTTAAACATTTGCCAGAAAGAGCAAGATACTACTGTGCAGACGTATAACTCCACCTCGATTTCGAATAAGAATATTTTGGATCTGTGGTTAGGTATCCTAATGAAGTCTTCAGGCAGCTGGTAAGTCCAGTAAGTAATTTAAATCAATATTTTGGCTCTTGCCTCTTATTACTCTTATTCTTCTTACTCTTATATTACTCTTACCACGAAACTATCGTATCAGCTTTAGCTACATATTTATCTATATTCTATTATTTCTTTAAACTGTTTTAGCTGTAGGACCATTGCTATTTTTCTGTTCTTAATAAATAAGATTTATATTTGTTATAGTGAGTTTGAATCCTGATTATAAAAATACCAACTATTATACTCACTACTATTTACTGTCCACTTTCTCGACCTAGGTTTCATGCATGTCCGACGCACTTCCTCGGGAGTTTAGGCAGCAAGATCGCGAGGACCTAGAATTAGATCAAGACAGTCGACAACTAATAGTAGTGAGTATAATAGTTGGTACTTTCATAATCACGTTCCTGATAAAGTCCTTTATAGCTCCTCTCTCCGTCTGTAAGCTTAGAACGGATTTTAATGCGGTTTTTATCAATAGACAAACAGAGTGACTCAAGGGGAAGGTGTATATCCAAGATTAAACGCGGGCAAAGCCGCGGGGCGCAGCTGGTATTATTATAATAAATATGAAAATCACATTCAATCATCTACAAACGACTAATCAGATTTGAATAGGTAATACTACAGGACTGATAACCGTTGGGGTAGACTTGTCCTAGAGTGGAGACCGTGAATCGGCAAACCTAGCGTAGGACGTCCTGTGACCAGGTGGAGCGACGACATACGTAAAGCGGTGGGCAGTGACTGGAAGAGAAGAGCCGAAAATCGGGCTTAGTGGCGCATCTTAGCGCCTTCGTCCAGCAGTGGACTGATACAGGCTGATGATGATGAGGTAATACTATCTAATAACACAGATAGTTTGGGATACTTTTTACAAATGCTTTTTAACCCAGCGGCAAGACACAACTAAAAAGCCTGTCTGAAAAAGCAATTTTAATTTGACACTTTCCTTTATTTATTTAGCTCGTTGAAGGGTCTGTTAATAAGGGAACTTTAATTTTGTTTAGGACTGACCTTTGACGGGAACTTTTTGGAGGCTTTTTGGTTTGATTTATCTAGGTCATAATTATGTAGGGCGTAGACTAATATAATGTTTCTTTATTCTGGAAAATTTTAAAAATGTCTATCTACCTATTACGGTTAAGGACATACAGTACAGACAGCCCTGTGAAAGGTGGACACACGGTTGAACTCAGTCTCAGTAATAGGGTTAATTTTGGCTTCGTACCCTAAAAAAGTTTTAAATATTATAATGATTACCTTTGTGTATCTACATAAGTAATCATTATTTTACACAAAGCATCTAAACCATAACCATAGATATTTAAAGGTATTAAAGAATTCAGACGGACAACGGCTGTATACTGTTTAGAATATACAGACGGGCATGACAAACTTATAACGTAATATTATGCGCTTTTCACAGTGGCCCTCCGGTGAAGGAAAAACATCGTTAAGAAACCAACAACCCCCGCATGGTGGTAGGACACTATCTAGTGTCCGCCTGTCCAGCTACCACCCTCAAGTTAGAAAATCTGTAGCCAAACATGTAATGTGTTCCGGCAGCTATCCTTGAGAGCCAGTTCTAGCCTAACGTGCTTACCAACTTCGACCGCATCATCACTTACCAACAGGTGAGATAGTGGTCAAACGCTAGCCTATAAGATATTAAAAATACATATATTATACGTAGGTATAACGGAACTCAAAAAAGCCGCCGTCATCGCAAAGAAAAACCGGCCTTTCATTTTTACCCTTCCTTCTTCATTAGAATTCTCCGACTTCAGACATAATTATACTGCAACTGTATAGTCTGCCGATATGTGTGAATCCTCTGCCGTGTCTAAATTTTGCAGGGAGTGATTCCGCTCTACCTATACCAAAGAAACTTAGAACTGCCCGAAGTACATTCAAATGCACTGTATACCTACTCTTGAAGATCTTTCCTTTGAAATACAACCTAGGAATGTTCTAGATTGTATAGGTACGAGTATCTACTGAGCAAGCGTGCACCTTCAATTACGTAATCAGTATCATCAATTACAATCACTCCCCCTAGGCCTAGACAAAGTACAATTTCTGTAAGTGTTCACGCCAAACGCAACTAGGTATATAAGTATTGAGATGACATTTAATTTTCCACTATAAAGAAATTGTATATTCCAGAGATATATATGCCCTCTGGACAATATACATTTATATTGTCCAGAGGGCTGATGAGAACATATATTTATTTTGAATAGGTTATAGGTATATGGCTCAAATTCTCAGTTCAAACAATAAAGTAGTGTTTATCGTAACGAAGTATAGAATGAAAAGTAGTAGGTACGCAATCGATTGCCCAACACAACCTTCCTCGTCACAGATTAGGCAATAGCACTTGAACCTACCGATCATTATTAGCTGAGGTGCTATTTTTGTTATTTTACGGCTTTTTGGTGTTTTCTAAAGCTTAGAAAAACCTTTTCTTACCTTTACTTTTTTTTATATAAAGCTCTGAGTTTCCTCCTAGTATGTAAATATATTATGTTACTCTTTGGTATCTTTACTCAACGCAAGCTAGTGTTTGATCATACCTCAGAATAATGACTAAAGCATTATTCTAAGGATCACAGTCATACTCATGGGTCATACTGATACAAAGCTTTGTCATTCAGGATAGCGCATCGCTTTTTTCTCCTGTTAGTAAAAGACAAAGTCAAATTCATTTATTGGTATAAGCACATGAGCACGGCACACGAGTACCTATAAGCACAGAAAATAAAATATCTTTATCCGTGGGTATAAGTATAAATGATTCTCTATACAATCATCTTGCCGAAGCCAGAGCGGGTCGCTAGTGTCGCTACTATTAGCGACCCGCCCCGGCTTCGCACGGGTAGAGCATTATATGCCTACATATTTTTGCATCAGTTTGATGCGTCGTCATTAGGAAAGGGTACCCTAAGCTACTAGTGTTTTACGTGCGAATTTTATAATAGGTACTTTGTTAGCTAATTATGTAAAGAGGAATTTACCTAAACATTTAAAAATGTAATTGTTATTTAATGATATTTTTGATGAGAATTTATCAAAAGACGAATTCACTATTTTTTTTGCACTACTTCTGCATGTTTCTGACTATGATTTTTAAGAAGCTTCACAAACAATAAACTTGGCCAGTAATTTTAGGTCTGAGCGCACGAGGAAAGTTTGTAACTTTATCGTGAACTATGTCGTTATTATTGTCATAATAGGGAATATGCATGATTTTCTTTAATATGTTTATTTCACTGAATACATCCATTTATCACAGTAAGAAAATTAAATAATACTGAAACTGTTCAAATTAAGCTACAAAATATAGTTTTAGCATTGAAAAAATATGAGGTATCTAAAACGCTGCCAAATTTTCGCGCGCCTTTGTGACGTCACAGTGCACGACACGGTCTCCACAGATTAAATATTTTTAATAGAAATACTTCGTATTCGTACTACAGTGCATATTATTTCTATGAAAAAGATTTAATCTGTGGAGACCGTGTGGTGCACTGTGACGTCACTTTCTAATTGACAAGTGGTGATGTGTTTAGCAAATTTAAATTTCCCACGCTTTTTTTGCATTTTTCATATAATATTTTAACACATATAAGAGTATTTTATTTATAAAAAAATGTTTAACATACAACACGACAACAATAATGATTCCAAAATAAATTATATCAAGTAAATTCATACCACGTGCATATTCCCTATTTCCCTGCCTATTATTGTCTGAACAAAAGGCTCATTCCAACTTTTGTTTCTCCATTATATTATAATCACTTGTACCTATATGTCTAGGTATGTATAATGTATATAATTTTAAAATAATTCTTGCAAAAAGCCATCTATCGTTAACTGCCAAAACTTATTTAGTAACTCTGTGTACAACTGTTCTGATACAACTCTACGCCGTAGTAAATTGGTAGTCAGAGAATTGAACTCATTTTAAATCGTGGCAGGGTAAGACTTTACTTAGTTCCTATTTTTGCCACGCAATAGGTTCTTACAATTTTTCAAAAGATGACAAAATAAGTACTCATATTGTTAGAAGCTTGCCGTGGTAGTGTATGTATGTATGTTTGTGTGTGTGTGTGGGGTCGAATGTTGGAAAAAAATTAATGCTGGAATATTTTGATAAGGAAAAAATTTGAGGACCAAATTTAGTAACACACAGAAATATTAATAACTTATTAATATTTCTGTGATATAACCTGTAGTATACTTTTTACATTCAATTTTTATTCAGACGGTGCCAAGGCGTACTGCTACAATAACCTACACATTTCAATCGAGTAACATCACATTAAAAAATCGAAATATATTTAAAAAAAATGATTATAATGAATTTCACTGAATCGAAATGTCGGAAACTATATCAATATTAACAGCGATATTCATTTATTTTTAATATGTTGAAGACAGTCAATGTCTGGAACACATTTACTAGAAAGAAAGTGATGAAATGGTTTCAAATACATCTTTCATTCTTGTTTGTGTAAGTGCAATATATTTCTTAAATGAGTTTAATAAAACAAAAGAACGTTTACGACACATTTTATTATAACTATTATGTACTTCAATCATATGATACTTTAATTGAATCAAAATCATTGAAACTTTAGAACCACATTACTTTGGTTAACTTGCAATATAATCACGGAAACCTTCTAAAGGTTTCTTTTCTACACAAAGAAATCATAAAAAAATAAGTACATTGTCACTTACAATTACTACACTTATATTAAAAATATTTATGTACTTAATACTACCAAATTCTAAACATTATATTATTATTAAAACGGATATTTCTAGAATAATAAACACATATTAATAAATATAAAAGATCAGAAAAATTCACAACTTTCACATGACTATATTTCCTTTAAATAAAAAATAAAACAAAATATATTAATATTTACGTACTTACTACGTACTGACATTTCGTACGAATTCATAAAATAAAAGTTAATTTGATCATGGAACATTTATTCGTTATTTAAAGTACATTCGTATTATTCGTAAACATATCATATAATATCATATAATCATCATTATTATGATTACAATATCCTCGTATGTAGAAAACATAAAAATACCACAGGAATGAATTTGATGAAGTCAGTTCATATAATATATGAAAGAATATTTTTGTTACTTACAATATGCACACCGGAAAGACGCAAAGCAGAATTTATAAAAAAATACTTAGAATATACTATAATAATTTTTCAGAGACAAAAATTGCTGTGTATATTATATATAAGTAACTAGCATACTGCAAGAGATAAGCAAACAATATTTATTACACACATTTTATAATTAGGTTAAGTTTTGGGTGTTCCTATGAACTTGTGTACTAATCACTTCAAATATGGAGGTCGAATCCTAATTATTAATTTCGGTAGTTTTTTTAGTAATTATCATACAGTGTATTGTGTAATTTCGTTCGAAATCATGTCCATGGAAGTTCAGATCGAAACCTGATTACAAATTGCGGCAGTTTTTTAAAAATAATTTTAAACAATATGTTGTGTTATTTCGTTGGAAATCGTATCCATTAATTTTGTTTCACTTCATCCCAAAATGTAAGTAAGTACATACTTTCATCAACAAGTAGATGTATAGGTACTTCGTACTTACTTCTCTTACTTCGTACTTACTCGTAATTCTAAATTATATGCGTACCGTATATAATCGACCATTTTTAACAAAATTGAGATAGTGGTACGCCTAAATGACTTGGATATTACTATAACCATAAGTAGGGTAGAGAGGGAAATACTCTCTGCACCATTCCCACGTTTTACGACCCAGTCGACAGCAAGTGAAAAACATGTACTATCTTATCTACACGTAAATAACGTAAAAACGCAATGGACATACATTAATTTTTATTTATCACTAAATAAATACCTATGACTTGTGAGCTGCAAATGACTTATTTTGTAGATAATATTATATTAATTATTAGATAATAAATTACACTAATCTACTTCATTTGGCACATTGATTCACAGTTCTCTCTAAATTACACATATTTTTGAGAGAATTCTTACCTACATTTTATAGAATATTATGCATATTAATATCGTATAGGTAGCTTATTTAAAATATTAAATTTCCATAAGGTTTATTATAACTTCATTAAAACCTTATCTTTAAATTTTATCAATATTGCGACGCCATTAAAGACTCATTATTCTGAAAATGTCTTAATACGCACTTACCCTAATAATACTGCTTCGTAAAGTGTCTCAATATAATATTACAAACTAATTGAATGGAAGTCCATTACAAAGGAATCACAAATTATCTTCTACCTATATAATAAACTTTAAATACCTAAATATATGACTCATCTTACACTAACACATGGACAGAAAAAAGTGAGCTGAAGATAACTTATATTGCAAAAGTCACCGCGTTAAGCCTTGTTTACACGAATTGAGTTTCTTGAATTCGAGCATTGATAATGTCAGACGGGTAAATTATTATCATCGCAAAACGGCCCTGATGAGACCGACCTAGAACAGAGTTTGTCCCTTTTTTTTTGTATGGACGACTTATATATATATACTATACGTATAGTATAGAACATATATAGCACTAGCAGGTTGTTAGACAAGGACACACTCCCACCCTGGTGCCTTTCGATTGGGCCGTTTTGTTCTACAAAGCAATAACAACCTTATTGTTAGAGCATACGGATTAAATTGAATTTGTCAAAACATCTGCAGTGCACCATCCTTTTATATTACGTCTATGATTATTATCAATGAATAATGGTATCAGTGAATAAATGTTACGAGTGTGTGTGTGTGTCGTATAGACAGCTTACTCATACGAATAGTATTTAATTGAGGATGGTGATTGTAGTTGATGATGATTCTCACCACCGAGCTCACAAATACGTTCACAGTCGCCACAACTGCACTGTGACAGGGACCTACTCCGCTTCGTAAATTAGCTGAGATAGCTTGGATATACACTGGTAGAAGGCATTGCAAAGGTAATGTATCCCTATTGAAACGTCAGTGCAGTGTGTCGCTTCGATCACGAATTAGAATATATCTATGATTTTATCACATGCGTCTTTCAAGAAACTCTTCTCAACATCGGCTTCACTCCGTATAGTTAAAAGGAGCGTAAGTTTCACTAGGTTCGCGGTTGAAAGGTTCCACCTTGACTAGTTCTCAGGAGGGAGGGTCAGGTGGCGGTGGAGGGCCGAGTGGCGCGTGGCCGAGGAGCTTGGCAGCAGCCGGAAGGCCAGCGATGTCGAACCCTGGAGGTGGTACTATACCCGCTGCTGTCATCGTGCCTTGGAGGTATGCAACTAGCCTGGAAGGTGAAGCAAGTGTTTAAGAAAATATATAGTTATAAGCTGTGACTTTTATTTTGAAATATAAAAAAGATATCGAAAAAATAAGATGCTATAGAAAAAAAAAAAGAATTTTTGAGAACTTCATAGGTGTTTTTTCGCCTAAGTAGTATATATAGGCCACAGAGAAATCGATTCGGTTACAAGAAAGAATCGATAACAAAAACCTAAATAAGTAACACAATATTGCAGCTATTATGAAATATGGTATATAGACAAGTCATCGCAGTCACAGTCACATCGTCATTTACCACACGTAGTATCTATATATATCTTCTTTGTAGTCTGCATTTACTAATGCATTACCAATGTAATGCACCTTTGAGCACAGTAAATATTAAAGTGGATTAAAAATTATTTTTAAACAAATAAAAAATGCGTTCAGAAAGAAAGTATAAGAAACGAGCTAATTAATGTTATAGAAAATATAATTAAGGTCCAAAACTTTTTACTACATAACGAAAAAGTTTAAAAAGAAAAAGTTTTGCGAGCGCAAAATGCAAAAAGAGTGATGTTTTTTTCGGAATATGTATGTATGTATTCATTGGTTTATTGTGCTCGTTAAGTCTCTTTTATAGAACTATACTCTTGAATTTTATCTAATCCATTTTCTCATAGAGTGGGATGAAAGTAGAGTGTATCGTACTTTGAATTACTCGCTATACTACGCTCAGCTCGGAATGCTACTCTAGAATCCGTCGCTCCGTTCTGAAAGCTTTTCTTTCTGTGTCTTTACATAGATTTTTAATAGTAGAGAATTTTGCTCCTGCTATTAACGGAGCTATCCTCTTAGCTACATGAATAACATACACCTACGCTTTACCTATTCGTTTAAATGTTTACTTCGTGTGTGTACACACAAACAGCTCAAACTACTCAACTTTGACAGAGGCAAATTGCGCCGCCCACCACATATCACCGATAGATTAGTATACAAGTATGGAATATGTTTACCTTCGGAGTTCCTCAAGAGCACTGGCCTGCATCATGATATAGTTCTTGGCGAGCAGCAGCGTGGCTATCTTGGACAGCTTGCGGACGGACGGCGAATGCGCATACGGGATCACTCCTCGGAGCTCGTCTAATGCGTCGTTCTGGAATTGACAGTCATCGCTATAAGCTTCCTCGTACAACAATATAAAGCAGTCACGCGATGACGGATGTTTCTGGATCGGAAGGTGCACGGCTCTGTTGCATGTTAGGTGTAGTCAGATCGGAAGATAGGTCTGCATAGTTGCGGTTTTAAAGTGAGGTAGGAAGGAGTATATTATATCGATCTTCCACCTAACCTTCTACCAAAAAGTAGCTTACCACTTACCACCATTAAGAAGAAAATCTGCCGCCATAACATTACGGTGTTCTAGCAGCTCACAGCCCCTGAGAGTCAGAGTATTCTAGGCCTAGCGTGTTCACTATCTTTGACCACAACATCGCCTACCACTAGGCGAGATAGTGGTCAAACGCTATCCTATATAAAAGAATTAAAAAAATTAGACCAACTAAAGTCTGTGTCACAACTCCTTATCTCAATTTAATTATCAGGTGAAGTCATGCCCAGCTGAAGATAGGTTACGATAGTTGCGCTATTGAATTGGACTAACTTCCCTTGTCCGGCGCCTAATATCTCTCTATCACTACCATCTTCCATTTCCAAACAAGCACAATTTCATCATCAACCGCGTCATAAACATTCGTGGCTGTTCACTCGGACGTGAAATAGACAAGCACTTGGTTGTCTATTCACGTCCGAGTCAACAATTTTGGCTAAGGGCGCTTTTCCATTTATCCGTATTCGGTTTCAATTCTGTTGGTGTTCGTTTCTAATCCGGTTTAGCCGTCCTAGTAATTGTATGAATGTTTGTGTACTCAACGTATACGTTTCGTATTCGGTTCGTTTTTGATCTTTGAATTCTCACTTTGAGTCGTTTTTTGACGGGTCGAAATCGTGTCGAAGTGGCTGCCATAGAGTAAGTATGTACGTACGTTTGTGCCCTGCACTCGAATCTTATGCGTGTTCATCCATGAAATGAAACTGAATAAGAACCGAGTGCCGTGCATACGAGGTATAGGGAGGGAAATCACATGCTGCATCGCCGCCCGCCGTATCACGATCATTATTTTTCACGTATCGAACACGAATCGAATACGATCTGGAAATGGATAAGTGGAAAAACGGCCTAACTCTATATGCCGGCGTAATCCCACATCATCATGTCATAGCAATGTTAAGTGCGTGTCATTCAAGATTTACAATCCACGTGTGGTATGAGGAATCTCGGATCTTAATAGAGAATTGCATAATCCAGGAAGATTAGAAGAGTGTGGGTGATGTCGCATAATGTTTTGATCACTATGATTTGTTACTTAAGTAGTTACGTACTTGAATATTCATTTATTTTTTCAAATCGAAGCTAAATGTGTCATTTGAGCTCATATGTTTGTGCAAGCTCGTAACTAAGTCAATTTTAATATTGTTTGGAGCGGAGTATCGAAATGGATTCTTAATAATCCCGAATCGTCATTTTATCTTTAGTGGCTTTTGTTTACTTTGTATCATAATTAATTCATAATATTAAAAAAAATATCATAACAAAAGCAACGTACCAAATCGTGCATTCTTCTTCGTTCTCTAGCGTTGATATTCAGTCGCACTGTTTTCCCTTGCCGCATCTTCTGCTTTGATTTACTTTCATTGAGTGGCCTGAAATTTTACAATTTGTCTATTATATATATATTTCTATATATATATATATATATCAATCAAAAATACTCGATCTGTGAATATAGGAATCAATTTCGTTTTAATATCGTATAGGCTAGCATTTGACCACTGTCTCGTCGTTCGGTATGTGGTGGCTTCGAATATTCTGACTCTAGAAAAATTGTAAAAGATGCCATGATCTAGTCGTAAATAAATAATGGTAAATAGAGATTATTGATTGGTGTGAATGAATTGGTGTTATGAATCATTAAAATGACAATAACCGCGCAGTCAAACTATTTAATACATATCTCTATTTTTTTATTATATAAGAAAACAGGAGAAGCACGACGCTCGCCTGATGGTAAGCGATGACGTTTACCTACAGATACAGCGACATGCAAAGTTGCTGCGCCTGTTACCTTGAGCAATAAGATGTTAAGTCTCACATGCCCTGTAATTTCACTAGACACTTTGCCATGTCAACCGAAAAAAAATCCTATTTCACGGCTGCATTAATTGGCATAGTGGTGGTACTGTCTCAGGCGGACTAGCAGACGTCTTACCACTACAATACTCTTTCTAATAACTATTCTACTATAAAACTATATTAAAATAAAATAAAATCTACATGCTGATCATCTTTACTGACCGGCATATGGCGTACAAATAGAAGGGATAAATCGATCATATGACACTTTTCTTCCCCTACACAGATTTAGACAAGGGTGGCCCGTAGAGGGTAGCAAGTGGCATAGAATCGTTTGAGAACAATAGTTGGTTTTGTTCGACTACTGGCTAAAGAGAAGGGATGAAATGAGAAGGACATTAAAATGATTATTGTTCTAAAATGACTTTTATTGCTTTGATACTAAGTGCAATATAGAAATATAAACAATTTAAATTGTTCTTGCTTATAAAAGTGGTTTTCATAAAAAACTTATTAATATTTAATATATCTTTGAAAAAATGTATGTATTATCTAGAGGAGGAAAGGATATAAAGATAGAATGTTATAGATTTTTTATATCTGCCCTACGTTCAAGAATAATAAAACATTTTGTATTTATTAAGTGTCCTTATCTGAATGGTTTTTTTGAAGAAACTTTTTGGGATATCCTAAAATTAAAAGTAATTACCTACCTAGTTAAGTACTATATCCTACAACATTAATCGCTAACAAAGTAAAAAAAAACCTAAGTGTAAAAATCAGAGCATTTTTTTGTGGTTTACCGAAAATGCTTGACATGGGGTACTGATTGGGGCATGTTTTGTTCTATTGTGCACAGATGGTGCACTAGAGGTGCATTTATTGTTTATCCCCTACGAGAGCACATGTGGACAAATGCCAGTTTTAGTACTGGTTATAAGTTATTTCAATTTATATTGTATCAGACTGTATCACGACGTTAGATTTATGTGAGCTATTTGTTGCTTAGAGTTATCAACACCAATCATCACCAATGTTATAAATGCGAAAGTCAGTTTTTATATTATTATGTTTGTTTGGGACTTCTTCTACTAGATTACTAGATTGTTAAAAAAAAGTCTACTCAATTAACGTTACTCGTTGAGAAATACATCGGTACAGTCAATCAAATAAACCGATAGTCCCCATTGTAATATATTTAAGAGTAAGTAAAGATTTTTTTAAAGTAAGAACTACGAGTACAAGATTGCGGCGCCCTAATCAGTACAGGGTACGTGTCAATAGTCATATTAAGATTAGTTTGTAGACTTAGATGGTATTTCTATTGTATAATGTATGGCAAATAAATAAATAAATTACCAGCCATTAGAATATTCGAAACTTTACATATGGATGTTGATAAAAGCCAAATATACTAGGTACTCATTACAGGTCCAGTCATTTATCACAGAAATAGGAAAAATAATTATTCCTATTACTGTGATTTTAATAAATATTATAAGAACAACGTATATTAATTGTTTAAGATTAGCGGTTTAATATGACGTGTAAAAATAAAAGTTGTAGCCGTTATATTATTTATCTTAATATTATTTAAAAAATATACCTAGGATATTTCAAGACTTCAATGTAAAACAGGACCTAACATATAACTTTTTAAATTTTTTACTTACTTATTACATTGAGATGAACATTCTGTTTCATCTTTTTGAAACCTGACGGATAAAGGGCGAAGCTGACTCACGCATGCGCAGTACCCGAACAGAATCAAAACAATATGTTCCGGTGAAATCGACGTGAAAATCTATGTTTTAACGTAAAAGTACTGAAATTAACCTTGCTAAAACTATCTGGAGAGCTAGAAGAACGTGCCTGGGGTAGAAAACAATAGATACAATGTGAAAATGAATGCAAGTACAAATGTTAAGGCGTGTTTGCTGAATTTACCTTTGAGCGTAGCTAGTCCCGGGCTCCGGCTGGTTCTCATCCGTTGGGTAGCAGTGCTGGGGAGGTGGAGGTGGTTGTCCACCTTGCATGTAGAAGCCGCCGAGCCCCACAGCCCCCAGAGGAGTCCTGCGGCCCGGCACCGACTGCGGCGGCGAGTGCGTCTCTCCCAACGGCACACCTTCCCACGACCGTCGCCCGTCCATCTTCAGAGATCACTATAACATTACAGGATGAGAGGAACCGATCGTCTCAACACGTCCGTGACGTTTGATGGTGTATTGATAGTGCAGCGTCGACTGGTCCACGATCGATCGCAGTACGCAGCTGGGGTGCGCACCCCTCTCATCTCGCGCGCGCTCATTGTCCGCGATTTCCCTCCACCCGGTTAGTTCCACGCGCCGACGACGAATTCATTAATTCTATAACATAAAACTCGATTATTTACGCACGTCAATCGATAATTAGGTTAACTACTCTAAAATATTACTAATTACCGGAACACTCATGTCTTTATTACAAGCATTTTCCGAACGTTGAGGATTTAAGATTATGTATTTGCCTAAATGGAGCAGAGGTCAATGACTTTGCTATGGTCTTGATCCTGAGTGAGCTAATTTTATAGAGCTCTTTACACTGGTTGCTTTTTAATTAGTATTGACATTTAAAACTTATTGTTATTAATTTTAAAGTAATTTAGCAATCCTTAGGGCCAGTTTCATCCTGATAGCCCTATCAGGAACTATTCAGTATGAAGTCATCTGTCAGATAACTATCTGTTACTTTATCAGGAACCGGTGAAACTGGCCCTTAAACTTTTATCTTATTGCTAAATTAAAATAGTTTTTAAGGTTATTGTTATAAATAATTTTGCTACATTTTGAGATGAGTGTATTTATTTTATAAATGACTGTCAATCCTACTAATATTAATAAACTGGCCAAGTGCAAGTCGGACTCGCACTAGTAGGGTTCCGTAACACAGTAGAGTATTCTATAACTATGATTTTTCGGAACTACAAAAATAACTTTGTTTTTCATAGTGTTTGTATGAAAAACAAAGTTATATTTGCGGTCGCTATATCTCAAAAACTGCTGAAAGTATCTCGTTCAACCAATTTTCGTTGAAAGTTTTTATTGAGATCTACAGAATATATTTTTTCTAGATTTTTCACTCCCTTACTTTAAAAGTTAGAGGGAGGGCACACATTTTACCACTTTAGACGAGCCTATCTTTTAAATGATTGACTTTGAAAAAAAATGATTTTAGAAACCTCAATGTCATTTTTAAAAACCTATCCATAGACACGTATAGGTTTGAACAAAATATTTTTTTTTGTTTCAGTTCCATGTATGGGATGCCCCCCTTAAACTTTTATATTTTTATTTTTGTATAAAAATCGGAAAGCGGTTTACAGAATACATCCACCTACTAAGTTTCAATTCTGTAGTCCGAATAGTTTCGGAATAAAATGGCTGTGACATACGGACGGACAGACAGACAGACAGACATGGCGAATCTATAAGGGTTCCGTTTTTGGCCATTCGGCTAAAAATGGCTAAGTGTGTATGTTTGTAATACAATCACGTAGAAACAGCTCAACGGATTTGTATGATATTGTATAGACAGACTGTTTAAACCAAATATTTTATTTTGCCTGATAAAAATACCCCTGATAAAGAGTATCCTATCTTATTATCAGGGAATATGATAAATGCTTTTTTACCGCAGGCGAAGTCGAGGGGTACAAGTAGTGTGATACAAAATTTAAAATGACGGAAAAGCAAATGTTCGTAAAGTGGATAATTCAGCGTATATGAACTTACTTGCTATTTACTAAAATAATAGCTATTAAAAACGTAACGTGGTACATTTTACACATATAGCCTGTTGGAAAAAACAGTTATAATTATAATGAAAAAAAAAAACAGTGTGAATCCTCCCTAATTTTTGTAAGCGTAATTTATTTGGCCTCTCAGTAAACAGTTTAGCTGGCTACTGGCAGATGAAAACATGGGCATACATCATACTGAAACTAATGTATGAGGCAATTACGCGAAACATTAGTATGATAACGGGGTTACCCAACCTGCCTGTTAAAACGAATACAAAAAAAAACGAAATCAGATATAGAATAATATAATAAATAGTTAATTATTATATACTTCACACCATTAAATTTGGACAAATGGAGATTTTGCTGATAGAAATCGGGTTATCTTTTACAAGCTTTTATTTAACTTGCAATGTATGTATGTCACTATGTTTGTTCGGGTGGAATCTTGGAAGCTAAATTAGACCCACTTCCCGATGTCCGATTGGACTCAAATTTGGTGTACTTATGTATCTTCGGTGACAATACAATAATATGGTACCATGGAGCTGGTCTGATGATGGAGACGGAAGGTGGCCACGGCATCTCTATGATAAAACAACATAACCCCACCGA
The DNA here is from genome assembly GCA_954871355.1 of Cabera pusaria. Classification (NCBI taxonomy): domain Eukaryota; kingdom Metazoa; phylum Arthropoda; class Insecta; order Lepidoptera; family Geometridae; genus Cabera; species Cabera pusaria. The sequence continues at coordinate 23,534,603 of OX940887.1, forward strand.
GTTTGGGCTCGATTGGTTTGTCTTGAAGAGAACTTTTCACCTAGATGATATCCAGGGTCTGATGATGAAGCTGGAAGGTGGCCACGGCATCTCTGTGATAAATCAACGTAACTCTATCGAGTTTGGGCTCGATTGATTCGTCTTGAGGAGCACTTTACACTTAAATGATAGCCAGGATCTGATGATGAAACTGTAAGGTGGCCATGGCATTTCTGTTATAAAGCAACATAGCCCCACCGAGTCGATTGATTTTCCTTGAAGAGCACTTTACCCATAATCACATCAAATATCTGTGGAATATTTTAAAACATTATGCCTTCTCTTAAATACTTAGGTAGTAGGTAGGTAGTCGGTATCTACCTACCTATTAAAAAGTTAAAAATAAATTATAACAAAAAATATTTTTAAAAACAAGCTTTTATCTGGGACAATGAACTAAAATGTTAAAAATAAATTCAAATAAGTATTTGGCGTGTAGGTACTTACCTATATTTTTAAAAGCTTGAGGCACTGAAGTATACAAATTACCTAGCCTGAAAAACGGGTAGTGCTTCTAGCCTTTAAGAATATAGGTAAGTACCTACACGCCAAATACTTACTAGAATTTATTTTTAACATTTTAGTTCATTGTCCCAGATAAAAGCTTGTTTTTAAAAATATTTTTTAATTATAATTTATTTCACTTAATTATGCTATAAAAAGATTCAAATTACTTTTTTTCATGAATGTAGCTTACCACCATCAAGTAGAAAATTTGCTGCCATAATTAACCTTATTGTGTTCCAGCAGAACAAATCCCTTGAGAATTGGAGTACTCTAGACACCATCTGCGACCACATAACATCGCTTACCACCAGTACCCTTAGTACGAGTTTTCATCGTAAACGCTTTTGACAGATCTCACATAGTTTTCAACTTATTCTGGCTCCCTGATTGGTCTAAATTTAGTTAAGTGTAGTAACCACTAGAGGCGCTGTACTGTTTTTCATACAATATTTGCTCGATATGTGATATCGAGTTTGGTATGAAAACTCGTACTAAGGGTACAGGCGACATCTGGGCCAAACGCTACCAATCGCCTACCTTTCTTGCTGCCTTTTCAACGTTCGAACACTATGATTCAGGGTGAGGTCTGGGCTAAAACTTTATGAAAAAGGAGGGACCAGTGGTGTCGTGGGGGAATGGTCAGCTTTGACGCCAGAGGTACCTAGTTCAATCCCGCCATGCACCAATGGACGAAAAAATTATGTGCGCTTTTTCAGTGGCTCTCTGGTGATGGAAAAACATGGGGGTGGTAGGACACTATCTAGTGTCCGCCTGGCCAGCTACCACCCACAAGTTCAAACAACAAAATCTATGGCCAAACATCTAATGTATTCCGGCAGAAGCTATCCTTTAAAAAAAACTGCGATAGATTACTCGATCTCAAGTAATCTATGAAAAATCATGATCAGTTTATACTAGAAAGCGTTTTTCTTAAGGCAGTTGAATATATTTTTATGACTAATTCAGTAATTTCAAGATTCCTACATTCCAGTAACACATTAATAAATTCATAGGTTTTGTAGGCATGTAAAACTATTTGAAATTATTTCTGATATACACATTTTATTTTTATGAACTGCTTAAGTGTGCCGTAATGTTTGTGAGTGATATCTGGGGGTTTCCCGGCCTATGTTGTTTTTGCCAAATCTTTAATACATTGACACGTCTTATTTGATAGTTTTACGATATAAAGTGGAAAACATAATCGTAAAGTTTTCGTTTTCAAATAACTAGAAGTTTTATCTTTGTGAAAATATTAATTTTAGGATTAGGATTTGCCAATTGCATAAAGTAAATTTCTAGGAGGATTCTCAATTCGATTGTATTTTAAGCTAATATGCATATTAACTAGCTGATCCTCGCGGCTTTGCCCGCGTTTAATCCTAGTCATAAACATTCCTCTTGAATCACTCTATCTATTGATGAAAACTGCATTAAAATCCGCTGAGTTGTTTAAAAGATCTACATACAGACAGCGAGAGCGACATTGTTTTGTACTCTGTAAAGATGAGGACAATTATTTTTTCATCCCATCTATTCGAAAAGCGATGGTTTGTTCCTCGATAAGTGCGCGCAGAGTGGGTCTTTTCCGCCCTAGGGCGGGAAAGTATTTTTTTGTACTTCTATAGTGCCCAGTCTCAGGAGGTTCAATGAAATTTCTTGACATTTAATGACATTTTTTTTGCTAGATAGGCAAGCATTTGACCACTGTCTCACCTGTAAAGTGTAAAGTGACGATGTGGTCGACGATGTAGCATGCTTATCTTGCAGATACCCGTTTATTCACGATTTTTTTTTTACTTCAAAATCAAATCAAATCAAAGTTAATTTATTTGCTAGAATGTAGGTTTACATGCTTGTAGATGTTAATTAGTGAATCACAGACCCTTACATTCTACCACATATAATGGTGTGCAAATCATGTAGTTAAATATAATCAAAGCATTTTAATATTTTTTTGATTTAATTAATTAATGTTATTAATTTAATTAAATGAAATGTCAATAGATTCATTATTATTTAAAATATAAGAATATGTCATGAATATTTAAATACATTTTTAAAAAGAAATAATAATAATAACAATAATTAACAAAACCACTAACTCAATTACTTATACATAGTCACTGTTCTGATGTTTTATTCATTGTATAACATATAACTTTAATTAATTAATTGTGTAATTATACAGATTTTTAGTCAAATTCTTAATGCTTATATGTCAGAAATTCTTGATTGGTATAAAAACATTTGTCAGCTAACCATTTAGTCAATTTTCTCTTAAATATGAGTAAAAGCAAATCTTTGAAACAATCAGGCAGCTTTATTATACACTCTAATAGCATTCCTATATGAATTTCTTATTGCAATCTCAAGTCTTCCCGGTGGGTAGTATAATTTAAATTCATTTGTAGTTCTTCCAATTCGATTCACAACATCTTTTCTTTTTTCAAAATATTGGTGATGCTGTCTCACGAAAATACATATTTCTTTAATATACATACACGTCTAAGGCAGAATATTTAATCGTTTAAATAGCGGTCTACAGCTGTCCTTGTACCAGGCACCAAAGATTGCACGAATACATTTTATATGGATTTAAAACGCTTTATCAATCAACACCGAATTACCTCACAATAGGAGTCCATACGAGAGCACCGACGAGACATACCCATGGTATGCGCTCAGTGCTGCTTCATAACATTTAATTACATTTTGTGACATATTATGACATTTTATTATATTTCATGACTTTTTGTGACATTTTATGACATTTCGGTACATATAATGACATTTCGTTACTTTTAATGACATAAAATAACATTTCATGAAGTTTAGTGACATTTCATGACATTTTGTGACATTGGTTAACATTACATGTCATTACATGACATTTTGTGACATTACATGACATGATATGATGAGCCTTTTAACAATATCCTTTTCTCATAGAGGGGGATGAAAAGCAGAGTGTATAACTCGTCCGCAAAATTATTTTCCCTCGGCCGACGTTCTTTATATTTCTCGCTACGTTCAGGATTCCACTTAAGAATCCTTCACTCCGCTTTGGATTTAAAAAAGCGGCCTCGCAGAAAAGTACTATTCTGCACCCTTGTTATAAATCTACTATTTTGTTTGACATACTTTCTGTTTGGTCCCATTGTAATTTCATCGAGATCTGTTGAGTATCTCCAAAAATATGGCGATAACTACCTCATTTATCATTATAATCAGCCAATATCTGCTGGACATAATAGGCCTCTCCTATGGCACGCCACTGAGCTCGATCTTCAGCTATTCGTTTTCAACCGCTGCCAGCCAGCTTGCGTATATCATCGCTCCATCTAGCTGGAGGGCGCCCTACACTTTTACCGAGCCGTGGTCTCCACTCTAGAACACGTCTACCCAACGGTTATCGGTTCTACGACAGATGTGACCAACCAGCCCACTGCCATTTTAAGATTGCTAATCCTTTGAATTTGTCGATAACTTCAGTTCTCTGATAAATACCTAAACTTGGCTATTCTAGGCTATGTAAACGATCTTAAAGTATGTAGTTGTAAATCGTTTATATATACGTATAAACGTTAATAAATATATAGATAAGTAAATATATACATATGTTTGATGTACGTACCTATATTAGATTTATTTTGTGTATTTGTATTCTTCATATTTATTGTTTTATTTCTATTATAATCTTTTTATTTTTCAGTAGCACACCACCGACATTGCTCAAATAATTATACCTATATCTCTTTCTCGATCTAAAGGTTGACTGTAAGAGATCGCTTTTAGCGGTAAGTCCGACCATAGTACTGTACTTTTGAAGAGTTTATTGTTTCATAAGTTATTTTAATTGGTGTTCAATAAACTCTCTTTGTATTTGTATTTCTATCGCCTACTCGTATTCTAAAACTTTCTTATTTCGATTTTAACGATTTCAAAAAAGGTGGTGGTTCTTAATTTTGGAACCTTTTTTAATGTATGTTACCCGATTACTTAAAGATGCCTGGAGCGATTTGGATAATTATTTTTTGTTTTAAAGTTTATACTTTTCAAGTGATCCAAATAAATTTTAATCGAGATCTAATGAGTATCCTCATAGATATTTATACCCTCAAACTGAAAATGACGGCATATATAGGATGAATAGGGCGGCATTTGAATGCGGCTTTTTTAGTACGATCTTAAATAATGAAGACAAACAAAAAAAACATACAGATGAATTGAGAACCTCCTCCTTTTTTGTGAAGTCGGTTAAAAAGGGTGGAGATAAACAAAAGTCAGTGATAATCATAAAACGAATTCTTTATTTTAATTAAAGCTAATCATTTCAGAACTATTTACACCTTAATTCCAATCAGTTCCGACTTTTCTCCTAGTCTCCATAACAACTTTACAATATATACAACTTTTCATAAAAATCCAGCAAATCACAAACTCATACCAATATATCTATGGAATTTATTTACATACGATTAACATTTAGGAATCGATTGAGATTTTAAATAACAATTCAATTTAAATATATTTTAACACAGCTAATATTTTTTGTAATCCAACATTTGCTAAAATCTCCTTTCCTAAAATCAAATCCTGCTGAAAAATCATGTCTTTTACAGCCCCTTAATCTATGACTAGAAGTGACTAACATATTTTGTATGCATTTTGTCTATAAAATGTCCAATAACATGTACATATATTTTAATTATTAACAGATATGACTGAAGTACAACTTTAAAACATTTGAAAAATCTCTACTACATATTTTAATTATAATTTGTGTACCGCTATATAATTTCTAATTATAATATAATAATACTGTTTGGGTATCATTATTTAGATCAAATATTGTTTAACAAGAACATGAACATGTTAATCAAATAGCGATTAATAACACCTAATTTCTGATATACAAATCCAAGTGAAATTAAAAATTGTTTACCTCTTGTCATGTACAAATCAAGAAGCAAGAAAACGAAATGTTATTTATATGACATTTAACCTGACGAGGTTGGCTCGGTCGGCTGATTTTAGATTTGATAAGCGTTCCAGATACCGGGCGTTAATCGCATACAGTAGGAAAATACACGTCAAAACTCCAATATATTAAGCACGAACATGTGCAATTTTTTACTACAAATTTTATTACTTTAACATACTTTGTAAATGTAGCAAAGAGTAAGAAATGTTGTATATGAATTTAGGCCGTAGTGAATGCTCTAAGTATTATTAAATTAGCTGTAGCCTTTAAGTATAAAACGCTAATGTTTTACTTAGGTATTTCTATTTTTTAGATTCTAGACGCTTAAAGCATTTGTGCCTAAAGCATTCTACGGCATTGCATGTGCGTTTGTTTGTTTCATATCAGATAACCTGATATGATACATTTAATTATTTAACAACAACATGTTTTACATCTCATGATGTAGTACGAAATGTTAATTAATACTTTATGAATAAAATGAGTATTCAATATCTGAGATTATAAATATTATCATGCGTTCTATTGATATCATAAGTCTGTAGTTTCATATTCTACTAAAAAATGTTTGATCATTGCTTCTGAAGTCAATGATATTTTTATGTTCGCGTTCTTATACAAAATGTGTTTATAAGCTACAATCTCCAATGGACTGCAAATTTTCAAATTAAAGAAAACAGGCAAGAAATTGGCACAAACTTGAGTAACGCTTAGATACTTATTTATTGTCATCTAAACATCAAAGTTCTAAGATTGTATTATCATCACCTGCTATTAAAGCATTTGCTATCAAATTTATTGCACTTATTCTACTTATACTTATTGACTAGGTCTTCTCTTTGGCTAAAGTTCTATTATTATTCTTCACACTTTGTCACTACGCCACCAATTCAAGACATCACGAAAACATCAAGCTTTTAAGCTGTTTTATGAAAGAACATTTCTTGCAATCAAGTGCTTTCAGAATTCAGGATAAGAAGTAAAACCGCTTTAAGTTCTCATATCAATCAAGTCTTCAGTCAATGTCATCTAGGAATAAGATTTTCACAATGTTAAGTTATTCTAAGAAGCGGTCACTGTACAGTCTCTTCCAGAAGAGGCAGCAAATCTCGATGTTATGTCTATATGATGGTGGTTGACAGGTGGTGCGTGTACAAGCGGGGCACGGGCAGGCAAAAGAGCCACGCGGCGGCTGGGCATCAGCGCGAGCGATGCGCGGGGGCGGCGGACGGTCAGGGCGCGGCCGCGGCTAGCGGTGGCCTCGAAGGCGCGGGCACGCGCGGGCAAGCTACCATTGACCCGCTGCGGGTTGTTTGGTTGTTACTGGCACCACCTGAAGCAAATAAAAAACGGTGATAAAGGCATATTACTTTTAAATGAAAAAGAAACAACTTAACCCATAATGCGCCATAATAATTCCGTTCTAAAGAGCCAGCCAGTTCCCGTTTTAAGGCAAGAGTACAACAATCTTTGACATCGTCACTTGCCAACCGGAGAGATAATGGTCAAACGCAAGCCCGAAAATAATAATTCAGTTATGTAATCTTTTTATCTCATTATGTGTAGCAGTGCTAGTGTTAAGGTACGGACACACTGCAGCGTCCTGCGTGCGCGATCTAGGCGGCGATCAGATAGCGCAGTAGTATTTATACCGACTGGTTCACACCAAACGCGATTAGAAAACAATTGAAAAGTACTGAGATCGCGCCCGCCTATCGCAGTACGCCGCAGTGTGGCCGTACCTTTAATGATCTAGTAATTCAATATATTACTGATTTTATACCACAAAAGGTAAATATCACTATGATTTTCGATTAAAATATTATCTGGAATGGTGTAGTTTATACATTTGGTTGAAAATATCTCTTACCGATTAGTGATCCAAGCATTTTCGTAACAGAGAATTTTCTCGTGCGCTGTGGCGTGCGGACTTCAGCCAGAAGTCTGTCGACACATCTGTACAGATCGCCCGAGTTATCCGCTACACTCGCCTCGCTAAAAGACGCACCGTGCGCTGCGCTCATTGCTTGCCCCTCCTTCATAGTAACCTAGGTAACAAGGAAAAACATAAAATTAATTTACTGGTCTCGCTTATATGGAAAATTAATGTATTTCATAGAATCATTCTCCTAAAAAAATTATCATAAAAGTAATCTGAATACGCAAATATTTCTACGAATAAAAATTGGAATGTCATTATAGGTTTGCTGATGCCTTTTCAAATATTCAAATTCAAATGAAAAATACGTTCAAGTGCTTTCGGATTAAAAATAGCTGAAGACCAGCGTAACATTGATCTTATCCCGTTAGAGAACCACTTCGTGGGTCGCTCAACCGCTCGAATTCTACGAAGTGAGCACTTTTTACGACCTATAAAAGTTGAATACTGAATTCTGCACATCACTAAGGTAGACATAAGTTTAATTTGAGAGGTTCTTCAAAGAGACCTTGAGTGCCGCGATGAACCTTCAACCTCGTGGGATGATCAAAGCCTAGCAACAAGGGCGGGGTTGGTTGGCTAATTGTATATTCAGAGCAAGCTTTCTAAACCAGTCAGTATGCTGAGCATTATGTAATGTAAACAGGGTCAGGGTGGATGGAAGAACAAGAGCTCTCTACTTGAGAAAATGTTACAAGTATTTTATCCTTATAATATTTTGGGAGGTCTATTTTAAGACATCGTGTTCAATTTCAGATGAGGATACATTTTCATTTTAAGTGCTAAATTTTATTTGAAACATGTTATTATATGCTCGTCAGTATATACATCAGATATTTGACACACTTTTGTAAATAAATGTTAACTAACATGTCAGCTTTTCTATTTGGAAAGTTTTGTTCAGCTATCAGAAACATTACTGTCTCAAATTTCACATTATATGCTTTGTCATAGAAGGCACAATAGTCGCAATCGGACAAAAGCCGTCTGTCTTCTAAGGCTCTTCGTATTGTCTATATCGTAAGAAATGCGACGATGACGTCATCGCTTGAAGCCACCGCGATTGTAGGTACTCTAGTTAAAACCTATTCAACATCTAAAATGTCAACTAAAGATAAAGTGAAGCACCGTTAGCCTCTACATGGTTTAAGTACTTATTTGAAATTATTTGAATACTAAACTCGCGTTGCTAAAATCGCTCAGTAAGATGCACACTATCAAAATATACATATTCTTTGTGTTTATTGATATTCGAAATCAATCCTTGATCTCTGCAATCAATCTATAAATATATAATGCTTATTCATCTTGTCTGTCTGTCAATCATCGCGATACACAAATGAAAGGTAAGAAAAAGAATCCAACATTAGGATTTCAACACTGTACCTACGCAATGCATTTACCCCGTCCTGATTCTTGATAGACGACGGCTTTCATTGTGAATATTTTAGAAGAAACAAATGAGTCACGTTGCATAAAATATGAGCTTAGTTGAAAATTTTGCAAGGATTTTTCAGAATAATATTTAACTATCACAAAAACAAGAATATTATTTATGGGACTCTATCGAAGTTTTTTAATTAGCAATCTCAAAATCAGAAAGCGAATGTTTCATTGTCACAAACATATAAAATATATGAGTGGGTTTGACTCTCATATTAATTGAATTTATTATTAATGTTTTGAATTAGAATAATTAATCAATTATAGTCAAGCGTTTCAACACGACCTCACCTGATGGTATGTGACGATAAGTAGATGAAATTACGTTCGAGCAAGAGATAAGGTAAATTTTCCGTAACACCAATCCAATTTAAGTAGTAAATTTAATATTGTATTATAGTAAGTTTAGTAAATTTAATATATTTCCAGTGTTCAAACACAAAGTAGCCTTTGCAAAAAAATTTCCTTGCTTTCTGGGTGGTTTCATCTACTTGTGTGTGATTTAAGGCATGCAAATTTAAATTACATTGTTTTTAGGGTTCCGTAGCCGAATGGCAAAAAACGGAACCCTTATAGATTCGCCATGTCTGTCTGTCTGTCTGTCCGTCCGTATGTCACAGCCATTTTATTCTGAAACTGTTAGGACTACAGAATTGAAACTTGGTAGGTAGATGTATTCTGTGAACCGCTTTCCAATTTTTATATAAAAATAAAAAAAATAAAAGTTTAAGGGGGGGTATCCCATACATGGAACTGAAACATAAAAAAATTTTTCTTCAAACCTATACGTGTGGGGTGTCTATGGATAGGTCTTCAAAATGATGTTGAGGTTTCTAAAATCATTTTTTCTCAAACTCAATCATTTGAAAGATAGGCGCGTCTAAAGTGGTAAAATGTGTGTCCCCTCTAACTTTTGAAGTATGGGAGTAAAAAATCTAAAAAAAATATATGCTGTAGATCTCAATAAAAACTAACAACGAAAATTGGTTTGAACGAGATACAGTCAGCAGTTTTAGAAATATGGCGACCGCAAAGATAACTTTGTTTTTCATACAAACACTATGAAAAACAAAGTTAATTTTGTAGTTACGAAAAATCATAGTTATGGAATACTTAACTGTGTTACGGAACCCTTCGAGTGCGAGTCCGACTTGCACTTGGCCAGTTTATTATTTTATTAAGAAGTTCAAGAATGTATATAAATTGAAATATTTTTACTAGCACGTCAACAATAGTTGCTCATAATGTTTGTCATTTAATTGGGGGTGCACAGTTCTCAGCAATACAGGCTTTTATTCTAGCGCAGAATTCTGTGGATCTTAGTAGATACAGCTACACCTAATAAATTATTATAATATGTTATTATTCTCACTAATTTGTTGCTAATTTGCTAAGTCTTGTTTTCTTGATGTAATATTTGTGTAAAAGTTGAAATAAATTGAATTGAATTGAATTTATGTAACGTAATAAGGTGAAATGCTATTATATTATGTTAAAAACTCGAAAGGGAACAGACAGGAAGAACTACACAGCTCAAATAATTAACATTAGCTTTTCTCAGGTCCCAAAACATCTTTGAGTATATATTTCAATACTTATACTTAAATGCGTACAAAGTAGAAGTTATTTAAATGAACAAATTATTATTGATTTATTCCAGTCGTCTCGTGACCACGATCAATGCAACTTGGTCGAAACGTCGAGTTAAATAAACATTTTTAAGCGCGATAAGTCCCGTATTTTAATATTTATAACTATGATTTATTTCAGTTTACAAAATTACACCGTAATAACAAATGGTGCACCAGAATAGTTTGCTTCTGCTCTCTGCAACCAAATTCTCAATGGTTATGTTACATTGAAGTAGATTATTTATGTTAGAAAGCTAACTGTTAAAAAATCTGAACATTATCTAGAATGGGTTACAATGGGAATAAAAAAATAACGTTCCATGTAAAGTTCCCTGAAAATATTGCGTTGCCTAACATAATTTGATTTCATAAAAATGCTCAGTGATGACTACTGTGCCAACTGAAAATCAGTGCCTATCAGAAAAACAAGTAGGTGTATGCGTATGTACATCACTTATACGTCAGTCTTCGTCCTTAATAAAATTTTATTGAGATATTATTCTAAACTAACACGAATAAAAAAAATTAAAAATCTGTTAGACACTTAAACTTTATTGTGTCGACCTATTTTCTCGTAACATGTTTGTTGGTCTAGAGATAATCATAATAATAATTTACATCCGCTCAAAATTGCGGGGGTCAGGAATGCTGATACGTGATACTACAAGACGCTCTTGACATACTTTTGACACTGTTGGACCAGGGAATAAATATAAAATGGGACAGCTAAATTATTGGACTTAGAATAGCTGACAAAGATCGCGTGTTCAGTATACCTACAATAAATCTTATTATGACGTCATATTGTCTGCTGATATGTTGATAAAGGACTGTTACATAGTACGACGGTATTTGGATAGGATATTTACCTGTCTCAAGTGGTCTAGGTCCGTCTTGTTACCCAACAAGGCTAAGGGCATAGGGGCGGCGGCGCCAGCGTGGCCGTGGGCTGGACTACCCCCCGTAGGAGCTCGCTTCAAAGCACTCAGAACCTCAGTAGCGTACTCAAAGCTACTGCGATCCGTTACTGCATACACCAATAAGCAAGCGTCAGCCCACTGAATCTGGAACAAAACAAAATCAAAGTTAGATTTTGGACGGCCACATTATGTCTTATTTAGTTACACATCAGTAGAAATGTAATACTTATTCATATCTGCTATACCTATTCAACAAAAATGTTTCTTCACTAATCATGAAGTACCATAATTAAGATAGTGTAAAATCTAAAACAACCGACTTCAATGCCCCGCGAGTCAATTTCAGTAACAAGTTTGAGACGTTTATCATCATATCTCTTGAGATACTTATCAGATCTTGATGAAATTACAATAGGACAACCTCGGAAACGTACCCTACCGATTACAAAAAGAATTATTCACATACACAAAATAAAAAAACAAAAAAACACACAGACGAATTGAGAACCTCCTCCTTTTTTGTGAAGCCGGTTAAAAATGACTACAACTTCCGTTATTTTAAACTATTTAACGATGCTGTACTAATATATCACACCGTTTCGGTCTCAAATATAAAGTTGTAAAACAAGTTTTAGCGCACGAAAGCATGTCAAATATTTTCGTCAACGATCCTGTATAGTGTATACTGTAGTGATATGATATAGACTAGACAGGGAAGAATGTATACGATTAATTATGGACGTGCCAACATTCCGGCTTAAAATAAGTCACCGCGTTCACGGGCGCTCCCACGCTACTATTGGTTCTACGGTCATTGCTAAGGGTAATAGAAATCAAACCAATCTTACCCTAACTTCGTAAAGGACCTTAAACATTTAAATTTTATTAGGATTTTTAAGAAGACTGTTAGGAGTTGCGCTATACTATGTCTTATAGGTATGGAAGTACTTGCATAGAAAGTCTTGAACATTTACAACCGAGTTACAGTTTGTCTACCGCTGTACTATTGGTTGTCAGAGGTCGAAACCCAGGATTCATTATTTTTTAAGTTTATTTGTAACACATATTATGCATCTATTTAAGTTTCCTAAGGTTTCCTGTACTCATTCTTTGTTCTATAAGAACTCATAGAAAACACTTCATCACGTCAAATTATCACACACACTGGAATTTTACTGCTTGACCAAAGCAGTAAATTTCCAGTCCATATTTACTTAATAATTACACATAAGAATGATTAATTACAAGTAAACAATAAAGTTTCTTAAAGTTGCCAAACTCCGTTCCCTGAGGTTTCTCTTGCGAAATTCCGAACTGTGGAAAATTTGGCTTCCTCGTTCATAAATAATTGAATTATATATTCTTGTTCTTGTTATTACAATTGCAGACAAGTGTTCCTAGACTTTTTCACAAAATAGTTCTACAATAAATACATAAATAAAACAGTCACACACGTTGTTATTCAATTTAACTTCAATATATCCACGCTAACAATTTGTAATGTATTGTTGTGTTGTTGTAATGTAATCTTTATACTTTACCTACTTATTTACAAATCACTCACAGTCACTGATTGTAAATACTGTAATTTTCTCCCTTTCTGTTAGATAATAGAATAAAATCTTGCTTTTGTATTTGTTTGGTATATTTTGTTTAAGACAATCTGGATTCTTCGCTTATACACCAATAACCCCAATATCATGTTACATTTATCTCTATACGGAGGTTGTCAGGAAGAGAAAGAAATTGCTCTAAGTTGTATGACCGCATATTGTTGCACTTTCATAAAGTGTTTTTATCTTTGTTTTTTTAGCAAAACTATGGCATTGATAATTTAGCAGCTATGCGTAAAGTACGCTTACGTACTATTTACTGTCTAGGGTACACCTACTCACAATTAATCACTCTCTATATTAGCCACTAGAATTAGGATCAGCCTCATTAAACGTTCCCAAAATAAATCTTATATTTCCTTACCTATATATCATTACACGCCGGTATGTGGGCCGCAGTCTCATAGCACAATAGCTACGAAAATTATTTTTCCCCTATTGTGTTGAAGACACTATGAACTAATTGGTGTAGCGACAGTGATACGCTCATTCACCAGAACGCCCACTACTATCCACATATATTTTACACATATTTTTATTACGTTTAATTCATATATTTATTAGTATTCGTTGTAAAAGTCTTCGAATTATTTTGATGCTGGTTTTACTTGTGCTCTGGATGACTGCTGAATATTTCTGAGAATCGTTTTATATTACTAGTGGTAAGACTTCTGCTAGTCCGCCTGGGGCGGTACCCGGTTTGCCAGTAAATTCAGCCGTGAAATGGAATGTTTTTCGGCAGGACCTAAGATCTTTATGTTTCCGGATAACAGGTGCAGTGTAGTGACGTGCAAAATTCTGGCTATCTAGAAATACTTCTGTACCTAATAGGTAGATGTCATCGCTTACCATCAGGTGAGTATCGTGCTCGTCCTAATAATATCTTATACCATAAAAAAAAAGTTTTGTTGACATCGTTTTAATGAAGACCGTTATGAATGGTCGCTACATTCAAAATAACCACCAGTGCATCACCAATGCATTCGTTAACTACCGATTCTACGGATAGTATACCAAACGAATGCGACGATAACATTTATATGAAAATGTGTTGATGGCAACTGGTATATATCTAATATGTCTGCACCGGCCGCGGCGCGGAGTAAACACAGTGAGTCACAGATCGTTGTGCAGGTTACTAGACCGATGATACAAGTCATTCCACGTCAATAACGTTGTTCTACTCGTCATTAACCCATTTGTGAGAACGTAAAACCGGCTCAGTTGCAGTTTACGGAAGAGTTAACTGATATATTCATAAGTGGAGCTGAAGCTTCAAATTTAAACGCTACGTAACTTTTATGACTGAGATTGAGATGGGAAAGTTCTGCCTGACTTCATCCCGAAAGCGATATTCGCCGACAGTAAAATAAACTTTATGAAACCTATAAAGATCATGCCTCATATAATAAACAAGTTTGTGATGCCCCTTATCTAAATCAGGTTCGCGATAAAAAGTAACGTTAAAGCTCAGAATCGAACACATCATCAGTTGAACTCTATAAAATGCAACCTTGTCGTTATTTTTACAGATCTGTAGACACCTATAATCTCCCAGCGCTTTAATGAACTTATTATTGTTTAGAGAAAAGAGAGGTCGAACCGTTTGTAATGTTTATACTTCTAATTTCTTGAAGGTGAAGTTCGTTGGGCTAGGACCAAGGTCTGTGGCCAGTTGGCCACAGCCCACCGGCGCTCACCGATCCCTACTAACCTAAATACCAGTGTGTTAAAAGATAGAGTACTTTAATGTTGTTATTTTAGGCTAGTCCTTTAAACTGAGTACCGCTTAAAAGTGGAAAGGAAGGTTACAATTTACCAGGTTTTATTAACTTTTAAACCACTCCAAGGCAAGTGGTAAAATTTAGCATCTGTTTATTTAATCTCAAGTAAACAAGTATTTTATCTCAGAAAACAGAAGAAAAAAACAGAAAGCGTGTCCAACCGTAATAATAATTTCAAGCGAAGCTCTATGTCCAAAAACCGATCATAAAATGTGCGCGCCTCCCTTCAAACCCGTGTAAAGTTGCTAGCTAGCATTTTTCAGGTAGGAACGGCACAAGAAGAATGTATAAAAGATGGTTAGACATTTATAAAACACGCTTTCTACGCAACGACGTGCACAGAGTGATTTAGGCGCCTGGACTTATTTAACGTAAACACTATTTAAGATAAGTTTTAGTGACTTCATTTTCAGGTGAGTTGACGAATTCTGGTTTATTTCTGTATTCTGAGTATTTTATATATCTTGTACACATTGGTTTAGCCATTAGTACCATTATATGGAGCAAAAATTTTATCACAGGTAATAAGGCGGATTTTTACACAGCGGCGATTATGTCAAAGCTGTAATAGAGCAACAACTAACAGAGCAATAAAAAATCAGTGACTCTATGATTGATACGATGTGCCAGAAGATATATTGAACTGAATGCATAGGCTATGAATAAAATTAAATGACTTGGTACAAATATAAAAATAGAACCCGTATTTTTTTTAATGTTTTGTACACGTGACAATAGGGTAATGGAAAAAGTCATTATGAGTAACTGCCACCTTCCTTTTTTTATATGTATAGGCTTAGCGTTTGACCAATATATCGTCTGGTGTCAAGCGATGATGTGGTCGAAGATGGTGAACTCGCTAGGCCTGGAATACTCTGACTCTCAAGGGATGTGTGCTGTCAGAAGACCTTAAGGTTATGGTGGCAGATTATCTAATTTATAGTAGTAAGCTACTTTTTGGTAGCAAATCCGGCCGAGCATCGATATAATATGCATCTACCAGCTGTAGACGAGCACCCGTACGGGATTTGAACCGGTGACGTCTCGCTTAGAAGTCAAGCCTTTTCGTCAACGGCATTCTATTTAGGCGAGCCCTTTAGACATCATTGTTATATTTAAGAGAGATTGTAGTTTTGTGATTGTTAGCTTAAAAAATACCATGTGATCTCGTACCTGTTCAGTAGGAAACTTGTCGGAATTTGATCCAGACACGTCTATAACTTCTAGTTCCACTGGTGTTCCATTTATCGGCACTGTCTGCCTGTAGAGCAGATCTGTAAAGATTACGGAGATTAGACATTGCTATTTGAAATTCGGAGGTACGAATAAATAAATAGATGTCCGTTTCTAAATACTGACCTGTATTTGAGTGGTATTCTCCGATGTAGCGGCGTGTTAGATAGCGCACTATTAAAGCTGGAACAAAAATAAAATATGTTTAGTTTGTGATCGCTAGTCAGGCATTCAATCCTAATGGAATGAACGAATGTATTTTTTTTTTTTTTGGAAAAAATATTGTGCGTTGAAATTTTAAGAAATATTTAAAAAATCAGTATTATACCATTACATCACCATGAATCTCTCGGATGTTGGCCTGCTTTCAGTTTATGTAATAGAAACTAGGCCGTGCTCTTGATATTCACTCATCTAAATGCAAACTTTGTTTACACACAGTCAATTATGCGTTTCTTTCTACCCGAAGAATGCCAGCGATCAGCATTTTATTTAGGTTAAAATAACCAGAGATTGAACCGCCTGCGAGTAGTTGAAAAGCTAAATAGTTTACGAATCAATAAAATAAAAAGAAATTTAAATATTTAATTAAGTTGTTGAACATATAAAATAGGTGAAATTATGGGTGACACTTTTGGGAATCTGGGTCATAATGTGATATTATTTTTCAAGCGTGGATCGTTCGGAGTGGCCTAGATGTATGATCCAAGTAAAAAACACAAATATTGTGTTTTTGATGTGTTCCTGTTACCTGATTTTCCAACTCTGGAGCTGCCGATGACAGCGATACGGACACGCGGTAGTCCGGCGCGCTCGTCCCTCATTTTAGATGTTATGTTGATTTATCTGGAACAAGCAAATATCATTTCAGACACGCGGAACGATACACAGATTAGCTTAACAACTCGTGACTAGAACGCAGAAATTTTATGTGATGTTCTTTAGATAATGATCATTAAGTTCAGCCAACGACTCGGGAAAGTACCTAAGTATCTCGCTAATGACAAGCCAGCTGTTCAATTTCCTCGGAAATTTTGATAGACGACTGAAAGTTTTCCTTCCAAGTAACTTGTCGATAATATGACAAATTACAAAAATATTCTGCTTATGGAAGAATGGGCTGTACATAAAGAACCGCGTATGATAACATTTATAAAGAAAGTTTCTCGTAACTCTTTTATAAGAAATACGAAATATATATTATTTTTTATTTAAGAATATTTCTTATTTTTTGTACCAATACGCTAGTAAAACGCTGAGAAAATGAAGCATTTGGTTCAGTAACTCTTTTTAATGAATTAAATTCAATACCAGCGAAACTTAAACATTCGGCCCTTCCCAAATATTTAAAAACGTGCGTCCTACCCGTAATGACTTACGTGGCCGGAACGTGGACACCGACAGTGAGACTTGTCCACAAACTCAAAGTTTCTCAGCGCGCTATGGAGAGAGCTATCGACATATTCGGAATTTATCTGAGGGATCGCATTCGTAACGAAGTGATCCGATAGAGAACCAGATTTACCGACATAGCGTATAGGATAAGCAAGCTAAAGTGGCAGTGGGCTGGTCACATAAGCCGCAAGACCAATAATCGATGGGGTAGATGAGTTCTATGGTAGAGACCACATTTGGGCAAGCGTAGTATGGAACGCCCTTCGGCTAGATGGAGCGACGATCTACAAAAGGTAACTGGCAGCAAATGGGTGAGAAAAGCCGAAGACTGGCATTAGGAGAGGTCTATGTTCAGCTGTGGACTAATACAGGATGTTGCTTGATTGAAATCTTAAACGCATATTATAACATTAGCACATTACATTTCTCTAAATATATGAGTTTGTGTGTAGTTTTTGTGTTTTCACCGTCTGAAATATGCGCTGTGATCACATGTTTCGGTTTTCGTTGGCTCTTGCCAGTTCATTCATTAGTCCGACTCACGGATGACGTTGTTAGTTAACGACTGAGAATGCACGTCATCAGCAAAGGCGATCCGTTATCTCCGTTGTATTTCAATTTAATGAGTTCGAACCATGAGTCACTAGAATGCTGTTTTCCATATGGTTGTATAATTGGTTTAACTTTTTTTGCAACGATTTATATATATAATAACAGCTCATCTGGTGAGATAAAAAATAAATAGATACATAAAAATAAATCTACACATAAATAAAAAAATTGTATAGTTATATCATATACTAGAAGTCCCCCGCGGCTACGCCCGCGTTAAAAACTCCTTTTATTTACTTAAAACTTTTCTTTTGTAAAAACGATTCTATCATTAAAGACATCAAATAAAAATTAGCCAAATTGGTTCACCTGTTTTCATGTTATCGCGTGACTAAGACAAATCAGGATTCATATTTTTTAAACCCGAATAACCCAATAAAGTGCAATCCGAAACTATATTGATTTTCAGACTTTTTTACCCCAGTTCACTCTTTTAGGGTGGCATTTTGAAAAAGTCTGAAACTCGTGTTTACTTATTTTTTTACTGAAGCACTTGTGTGAAGTTTCGGATAGAAAAGACGTATCTAATCTTGTTTCTCCATATAAACTTTGAACCCCCGTTTCATCCCCTTAGAGGGTTAATTTTGGAAAATCCTTTCTCAGAGAGAATTAACGTCGTAATAACTATCTGCATGCCAAATTTCAGCGTAATCCGAAACAATATTGATTTTACACTTTATTACCCCATTTCACCCTCTCAGGTGTGGAATTTCAAAAAAACCTGAAACACGTGTTTACTTATTTTTTTACTGAAGCACTTGTGTGAAGTTTCGGATAGAAAAGACTATCTAATCTTGTTTCTCCATACAAACTTTGAACCCCCGTTTCATCCCCTGCGAGGGTTAATTTGGAAAATCCTTTCTCAGAGGGAACTAACGTCTTAATAACTATCTGCCTGCCAAATTTCAGCGCAATCCGAAATAATATAGATTTTCACACTTTATTACCCCATTTCACCCTCTCAGGTGTGGAATTTCAAAAAAACCTGAAACACGTGTTTACTTATTTTTTTACTGAAGCACTTGTGTGAAGTTTCGGATAGAAAAAACTATCTAATCTTGTTTCTCCATATAAACTTTGAACCCCCGTTTCATCCCCTTAGAGGGTTAATTTTGGAAAATCCTTTCTTAGAGGGAATTAACGTCGTAATAACTATCTGCATGCCAAATTTCAGCGTAATCCGAAACAATATTGATTTTACACTTTATTACCCCATTTCACCCTCTTAGGGGTGGAATTCCAAAAAAACCTGAAACACGTCTTTACTTATTTTTTTACTGAAGCACTTATGTGAAGTTTCGGATAGAAAAGACGATCTAATCTTGTTTCTCCATACAAACTTTGAACCCCCATTTCATCCCCTTAAGGGGTGAATTTTGGAAAATCCTTTATTAGTACACCCTTACGTACTAAGACAAATATACCCTCCAAATTTCAAGTCTCTACGACCAGCGGTTTAGGCTGTGCGTTGTCTGTCAGTGAGTCAGTGAGTCAGTGAGTCAGTCAGTATGTCAGGACAAAGATTCTTATAGTATTAGAAGATAGTCGTCCCTAATGATTTCTTATTGATAGCGAAATTAAAGTAAAACTTTCATACTATTGCATAACTTGAATAACAGCATAATTTAGTTTTGTTTACTCTAACGTCAACCCACTTCGTTTGGGTTAGTTAAAAAATGAGTTTATGAATGAAAGCTGGCGAAAACATCATCGATGGGACACGAAACCACCGAGGCATGTTGTGGTATATTTATAGCAGATACACTCACGTCAGCCTGTCCGGTGAATGGTTGAATAACCCTAGAAAATATCGTTAGTGAGAAATGCGCGAATTCTTGTCCAATACACAAAACAACGCAAATTCGCGAAAAAACAAGGACGCTTCCACAAGTGATTAATATTCTTTTGTCCCCAACGTTTTATTTTCAGCAAACTATTTATAAGTGTGTTATTAAATACTCGTTTATAAAATAAACATTACAAATCTTCATATTTACATGATTCGTTTAAATTTGGTAAGCAATGTGACGCAAGTATGCATATTATTGTAGATGCCTGATTTTTGGCTTTTGTTATTCTTTTATCTTCTTATTATTTTTTGTTATATCAACCATTGGAAAAAAAACGTGGCACACACGTATTTTCCATTGGAACGCACATAGATCATATTTTCTCTTTAATATTAGAGTCCCCGTAAACGAACGGACCTACACATTACACAAAAATTTCTCTCCAAGAGTTACCGGCCTGTAACAATATTCGAGACGCTTCAAAAAATCTCATCATGTTGTTTTCCCCAATGTTACGCAATATTTTGTCTCAATGCGTGGTTTCTGCGAGAGATCAAAGTGACATTTATTGTTTGAACAGATGAATCGCGAGCAAATATCCGGGCACATAGCGGCTCAACTTCAAAAACCAATTTAAAAGCTATGAAATAGAAAAAAATGTAATATCCGGTGGTATCGGACACGCCAAAGAACTTGGCATAGTGAACTAATGGCCGGTCACCAGCCAGCTCCTCACCGGCGACAACTCCGTCGTCATTTATTTGCGGTTGGCGCCAAATAATACCATCATTCAGGATTTCAGGCGACCGAATGTGCCAAAAGAAATGTTGCGATTTATATTTGCCTCACTGACGTTTTCAATTTTATTTAAAAGTTTTATTTTCTGCGCTTCGTTTTCAGTCGAAGACGTGCATTGCAACTATAACAACATATAAAATCTGAATTTAAAAGCGTTTGAAGTTGATACTGTCCGTTACAAGGTGATCGAATCTCACATTTACGAAAATATCTATCATGTTATGACAGGAAAAATCGATCTCGTGGCGTCGACCGCGTCTACACGTGAGTCGTACGTTTAGATCGCAGCGAGCTTTCTGTCTACAGAAATGACATACGAGATACAAAAAAGCACTGGCTTTATCATCGAGTTGCGTAGGCGATTGTTTGGAGTTTATTTTTGATACGAGAATGTTTAGTACGACTCAAAATTTATCAAAGAGAACAAATACCTCTAGACTATTTGATTCCATTAGCAATGATAACATGTGAGTTGCCGTAGCGAAATAATAGCTCCCAAAGGTTAGGTAAGTATCGTAGGCGTTGTAGATGCAAAGACGATTATTATTCTGTGGGGGAGCAGAAAGCGTAGGTGGGGGTGTCCTAACGGTCGCTGCGGGCCTTAGTAAAATCTTAGAGACGGGGAGTGGGTAGCTGGATATTTTACTGTGATAGTAGATTTATGATCTCTGTCTCGAGATCTCAACTTTGAGGATCTTAAAATTCTATTTTTAGGAATGTTTCTATGCCGTATTTCTTTTGTTTACTCGTAGCCTCAAATATATTCTACTACTTATATTGTTGTGAAAAAAGTTACCTAATCGTTGAACTAAACAATTGTGTATGCCGGATCTAGTAACCACTAAATTGTTCTATTGTTGTAAATTGTTCTAAGCTCCAACACACGTCTTATCACGGGAAATATTATGTTTTCCGATATAGCGTCAAGGATGCCCTTCGATCGTATGACATATGATACTACTGTCAATTTGTCGAAGGTTTCCGTATCCTTTAAGGCTAGCTACAAAGGGCGAGGCCTTGTAAGTAAGTAGACAGTATTGCCAATACGTGTTACAATGTAATGCTATTTTGAAGTTCAATTATTAAACTATTATTATTGTGATTAAACTAAATATTATTTTACTGTATGTGATTTTACGGATATATATCAACGATTATGAAAATTAGAGATATAAAAGACATATTTAAAATTAAAAGATATTAGTTATGTATGAATAACTCAGCGTCAGGAAGATTAAAATATTTGTGATTGGTGTAATAATATTTATCTTTGTAGTAATGTTATATTTATATTTGCAATATTTGTCTTTATAAAATATTTGTCATAGTTTATGTTTTGGCTTTAACTAAACTAAGA
Source organism: Cabera pusaria (assembly GCA_954871355.1). NCBI lineage: Eukaryota > Metazoa > Arthropoda > Insecta > Lepidoptera > Geometridae > Cabera > Cabera pusaria. The sequence continues at coordinate 23,556,651 of OX940887.1, forward strand.
TAAATTTGTAAAGCATCAAAGCTGTTGTCGTCTCTGTTTAACTTTTAGATGTAAGACAAGGATAGCACTATTTTTAGTGCCGTTGATTTTAGTTGAGTTAAGTGAAAGTAAGAACAAAATTGTACCGTTTTTACAAAGTGTACTTGAGGACAGATTTTTTTTTTAATCTAAGGGAAGATTAATTAGAATAGTCTAGTAGTTATTATAAATAATGTTCTACAAATAATCTAAATTAGTTTCTTATGAAATGACAGTAGTGACCACAGTTTTTTGTGGAAGTGACCAAGCATCGAGGACAGTGTGACGTCATGTCAATGGCAGTGAGGAGGTCAAGTGGAGGTTAGCAACTGTCCTTGTCGGTAACGAGACCTTAATGCCTGTAAATGCGCTGTTAGCGTGAGTATTTACTGTCTATTGATTACACAATATATTTTCTATAATATAGAGTAAATTTTGAATATTCTTCGACATATATTGACGTCGATCGATATATTGTCAAAATGAACTTGCCAATAGTCATAAGATGCATAGAGAAAGTTGTATTTTATTGGCACCAAGAATATCTCATAAGTAGGTAATTATTAAAAAATAACCGGCCAAGTGCGTGTCGGGCCACGCGCAGTGTAGGGTTAGCCTGTTATTCAATGCAAGTCTTTACCCGTTATAAACAAGCAACTAGGTACTCCGTCTTTGTCACTTTAAAGGATTTATTCTAAGGATTTTGTATTTGGTACAAAATTATCCAACACCCAAGTTCAACGACTATTACTGCTAAACTAATAAAGTTATCTTAACCGCTATAGTTTTCCTTTAAAGTTTATAAAATGCGCTATTATCACGGATATTTTTTCAGAGGTGTTAACAATATGCTTGCAAAATCTCCTATAAACATATACTCGTACTTGTCATAAATTATATAATTATATTTTTTTAGATGGCACACTTGAGATACACGTAGGCAGCTGAAAATACCGCCATTATTACCGAACACACGTCATATCTACGTAGAAGATTCAAAATATTTTCTTAAAATTACCTTCAAACAGCTGAACTTACAGAAATCTTCCGATCCATGTAATAAAACCGCTTACGCATCTGTTAGTCTGCTAAGCTATCGTATACAAATAGCCAAACAAAATAAATATGTACAGTCAAAGAAAATAAATATGTTTTTACCGGTTCCTTAAAACTGGTGGGATATTTATCGTCTCAATAGTATCACTAACTTCCGCAATAATATCTGAGAGCTTTAGAACAATAAACACAATTTGCTTTACGGCCCTCGATAAATAGAACAAAACTAAAAGCGTCATAAACTATGGTATCTTGATATTTAAATAATGCCAAAATTCTGTTCATTTACAATAACTGGGCAAATAGGTACTTATTTGTATGAAAATTAAAACGCTTATATAAATTACACTATGCCCTAACCCCGTAAACAGCTTACGTGCGTAATCAATTTCTTTGTTGCGCATTTACTACCAACAAAAGATTAACACAATCAAACACAATGTTGTGTTGTATTGTTGTTGTATTGTATTGTTGTTGTATAATATTAACATGAAAACTTACATTTTGGTTGTTAGAATGTTAAGGTCTAGTCTGGTAAGATCTACGACGTAGCACGTGCTACGAATGCTACAAGTTTCGTAACCATCTGTAGTCGACATTACCTACCTGACGATTTATACGTCATATTCTACAGTGAACGCATTTTATAGGTTCTGCGGCTGACATTGAACTTGAAATAAAAAAATAAAAGGATTTTCTGTGTCAACACAGAGTAAAAATATGAGATATGCGAGCTGTTGTCAAGCCCCTGTTGCGAGGTTACCTGTTTGTGACATTTTGAATTCATCTGTGAAGAAAAAATAAAAATACTTGTTTTTGAATATTGCGTTTGTTAACTGAATGTTTCCCTGTTTTAGTACATTTTAACAAAAACTCCGAAACATCGACTATTTTAATGGGTTCTGCCACTAAAAGTACCGATTCTTCAATAATTTCCCTCTCATTACAATGTGTCACACTTTTATGTGAAAAATAAACCGTGATTATTTATATTGATAAGTTTAGCACCTAGAAGATACACCGTAATAGAGAAGCTATAGTAAACAGTAATTGTACAGTACAAAAAACCATATGATACAAACTGTCAAGTTTATGTTAGTTTATAACGTTTGAATCCTTCATTCCGTTGCAAAGAGCAGCGACACGTTAATTGCTTGGCACAATCAGGGAAGAATTTTGGCGAATAAAATACTTTCACAGTCGTTAAAGTGAGCGCCAATTAATTCAAACGATTTCATTAAACGGCGTCTCCAATTTGAAGGCGACGCGACATCCGGATTATTTAAAGATCCATTAGAATAATTGACCCATTAAAATCCATTTTTTAATGTATTTCACTGATTTTTTTTTATGTTGTTCTGTAACGTGATTACTCCGCTAACTGTGAACAGATGCGAATTTTTCTTCTTACGTTTATATGTAAGATACATTTCCACGGTGGTCTCATCCTATAATTTACGGAGATCTGATGAGTATCTCCAGAGATATGAAATAAACGCCTCAAACTTGTCACTGAAAATGAACCGATTTTAATAATTCTTGAGGAGGTGTGGTCCTGTAGTAAATTTTATCTGGTGAGTATCTCCATAATTATGGCGATAAAATTCTCAACCTTGCTACTGAAACTGTCAGCTTAAATACTAAAAATTTCAACCACTTTCCAGTGGGCCTTTTCTAATTAAACAATTATACAGAGCCTATATTTGTTTATGTTCCCTCCGTTGTTACAGTGTATTTAAAATTAAATAAAAGCTTTGTGGCAGGTAGTTGCCTGACCCATACGTGACCCGGTCACCTGTTTTCAGTACTTACGTCTTTGGCTAGCTCAGATAAATTACTACTAAATTGCACGTATAAACCAGTATCAGTTTCGAGGTAACTTGTTGATAGATAGTGAATAAATAACAGCAGGTACCAATTAAGACTATAAATTGATAACATATATAACATTTTTGGCACACCTTTCACAATACCATGAAAATATGCGTTCACTGCATGAAAGTCTTAAGCAAAAATAGGTTTTAATACCAATCGTACTAAGGACGTTCCTGGTCGCTATCAAATCAATTTATTTCGAATAGCTTTTAAACAAATATGATAATTTTGTTTATAAGCACGAATATACTAGACAATGTGTGACTACATTCAAATATTCGGAAACCTATTTATTTATGTGTGGGACTGACTATAAATGATGTTACTGATTTCTTTGAAGTCACATCGAATAAATAATCATTTGTATTCCAGGTCAATAAAAATATGTATATATACTTTCGCGCATGTATCAATTTTTCATAATGAGGCGCCATATGAAAATTTATAGGCAGATAAATAGGGGGCAATGTGAATTCTCACATTTTGCGAATCGCAAAATGATGAATTATGAATACTGTACCAGAAGAATGTATGAACTAGTCTAATTTCACGACAAAAATAAGTGTCCCGTTTTTGAAATTACTTTTTCATGCTTGTTTAAATTTTAAATGTTTGATTAAATTATAAATTAAATAATCTTTTAAAATATAAAACGTAATAATAATATTTTGGTTGAAAGAGAACAAATGAAGAACTTGCGTAAGTAAGTAAATGAGTAACGTAAGTTCTTCTATCAACTTACCATCAGTATTATTACCTATTATTACCTTTTAGAAAATCTGTCACCAAACATCTAATGTGTTCCGGCAGCTATCCTTGAGAGCCAGTTCCCATTCTAGGCCTAGCGTGCTTACCATCTTCGACCGCATCATCACTTACCAACAGGTGAGATAGTGGTCAAACGCTAGCCTATAACGTATAAAAAAAAAAAAAATCTATTTCTAAGTTTTTGTAAATTGTTAAACACAATCCAAAATTTCATCGTACCGACGGGACTTGAACCCGCAACCTCCGGAATAACATGTTCCGGTGCTTTTGCCAGTTAAGCCACGGTGCGAAGTATCGTTACGACGAAATTAGTGGATTGCATTGTTAACCCAATTATGCATTGGTGGCGCCATCTATGACTACTTATTTCGTAAGTTAATCATTCGGAAGAAATCATTACAGTTTTCAAATCCGACGAGAGATGTTGCACTGCGTAAATCAAATATTATGTTTCTTTGTTTAACAATTTACAAAAATATAAAGTGTGAGACACTTCAAAGAAACATAATATTTCTAAGTTGTTTCTAAGTTTTGGATAATACGATTCTATAACAACGAGCATAATAGTGGCACAAGTGTTTGTGCTGATAAAAAATTGATGTAACTTTCGTTTTCTAACAGGATTATTATATGTTTTCTCATGAGATTATTTATTTATCTTCATATGCTTATTGTTCTAGTAAAAGATATACAAAGAAGAAGCCCATCAATCTGGACGCGAACCACCAAAAGTTTAGTTTAGTAACCAAGTCGAAGAATGATCGATGCTCAGATCAATCATAGCCTGAATATTACACGGAAACTCCACGCATTGTTTGGATAACTTATAATATTTACATATTTCCGATAAACCACGTGTAAAACAAAGATAGTTTTAACACATAAAATAAAAATAAAAGCGAACTTGACCCGATACTCGATTTATACACGTTGTTTCTGATATCGTCTGTAAATCAGGTAGATCAATGTTATCGCGACCTTCAAAGATTAATATTGAACTTCACGCGGAATTCAGAGAATGTTGTTTTTTATCTGTTTAATGTTCTCGGTTATTTGTTGTAAACTTGACCCAAATTGGTTTAACCTAACAATATCTGTAACCCAGTTATGAAATTGCACAATGCTTGGCCAGGACGCAACGCGACGTGAAATTAACCTAATGAAAGATTTTCATTCAAGTGCACACCTTTTCATTTCAAGTGTCTGAACTTTTTTACAGATTTATATTCATTTAATTTTTTTTTGGTTTTACAAAAATGATCTGTGTTAAGATAAAAACATATTGATAAAACTATAACGAGACTTTTGCCCCTGTGGTTCGAAATTCATCTCTGCGTACCCATATAGCGTTGGCTGCAGAAATGGATTTAAAGATCCAACACATGGATGTCGATACCGCATTCCTCAATGGGGACTTAGAGGAGGAGGTGTACATGCAACAGCCTGAAGGATTTTCTGAGCAAACAGACTTTAACTCTTCATTTTACTTCCGACATACTTCAGTTAACTTTAACAATCCAAATCTAACAATATCCCTTTTACCAAGGCAAAAAGTGGCTAAAAACTATATGGGCAACGTTAGGTACTATCATATTTTACTCACAGCTGGTAACGATCAGCAACTGGCGCTAATATATCAACCGAATAGTATTCTGAACATTCGTAATGTTTAAATGATGTGTAAAATTACTCTTCAGCATTCCTCTATTAATGGTATCGTTACCTTTACAGCTTTTATTGGACAGTAAAATCGATAAATGTACTTTAACGAGGCCGTTCCCGGCCACCGTATCACATTATGGCTTCATTGCCACATTTGATACATTATCTCCATTTTATAGAACACTTTTACTGATGGAAAGTTCTATTTTCGTAGAGTTTATAAATATTCTTCTTAAGATCGTCTCAGAATGTCAAAGATGAATTCGAGAATGTACGAGCTAGCTTCTTTTAATATTGCTAAAATACCGACAAAAAAATGAATGCTACGTTTACGTGAACAATCATCACGTAGATCTACATCAGTGTGTTATCTGAATTGTTGAATTTCGCAGCTGTCTCTTGAAACGCCGCCCGCCCTCCGCACTCAGCTCACCTGGGCGGTGCACGCCCGCGGAATATAAACAACTTAGAAACTTTCCGATCGACCAGCACTCTCGGAATATTTTGGTCGTAAATCGACGAATCAATGTCCGGGGCGACTCGCAGCGTCACATCCTGATGCGACTATTTTCGGTGCTAGATGCGATGGTAGCTGAGAACGCTTGTGGAGTACATTCTTATCCTATTCTCTTATTTAAATTAAGTGCAATTGGAATATCGATGTGATTACTCTCGAAAGAGCAGTTATACTAATAATTTAAGATTGTTCACGAAACGAAAAAAACCGACTTCACATGCCGCCGCGATAGTCAAAGTAGCCTGTAGTTATCGCCTGTAGCATGTCATCAAAGTATACAAAGTTGCTTATATTGTTTATCTCCATACCTCCGATAATAGTCAGATCTCGATAAAATTTAAATGGGACCAAACAGAAGGCATAATCTTTCAAACAAAAAATGGATTTTTTCAATTCGTTAAAGATTTGACGGAGTTCTTTAAAAAAAAACAGTCTAATTGAGAACCTCCTCCTTATATGAAGCCGGTTATAAATAATTAACATTCCACGTTATACTCATACCGATGCTATTGCAATTAATGCTGTTTGTTATTGTAACGTAAATTGTTTGTATTCCAATCGACACATATCAATTGAAATGGCAACGTTATCTACTTTTATTGCAAGTCAATAATATTTTTATAAGCTTCAGTAGAGAGTGTTTTCTGATCGCTGCAGTTTATTGAAGCTTATACCTACACTTCGCCTCTTGCAAAGAAGTGTACTTTATGATCTCGAAGAAGTATTTTAGTAATTTATAACTTTGGATGGGTTCAGAGTTCAATAATCCTTTAAATTTTGTTCAATATAGTTTATATTTTAGTTTATTTTACACGCTTGGGTTTTAGAACAAGATATTATTAATTTGACATTCACAAGTAGTGGTTAAATGCATATTTTACAAGCTGTGCAATGCCCATCATATATCCACGCGTTTTTCATGCAAATACATCAAAGAATGGTTGTATCAAAGTTTATACGGATGCCGCCCTTTGTGTACAAAACTATTTATTAGACTAGACTCGTTTAACCCTCATTTGAAAATGTTCAAAGCGAATACTCTGCGTCGGGCGTAACGCTGTTTAAATACTAGCTCGGAAAATTATATGAAGGGCTTGGAAAAGTACGCCTTTATTTACTCGAGTACTTTGTTTGGACAGTTGATTTAGATAATGAAAATGAATGAGTTGGTAGGCTTGCACGATGGGTGAATTAATAAAGCCTTCTGATTCAGGGTTTTTAAATTATGCGATAAGGAATAGAAAACAGTCCTATCTAATCTAATTTCGTGGTTACGTGTTATAAAAAGAAAATAATACAGAATAGTTTTTGTATACACCACGATTGTCATGTTTTTGCCAACTTTTATTGTGTTTGCGCGTCATGTATTTCCTTGGTAGAAAGCGAATGAGAGTTTAAGGCGTCGCTAGTTACCTCAGATTTTCTGCTACCGTTATTTTAAGCTATATTACTGACGTGTTTATTGTTTGTATGTGCCGAACAAATGGACTATCAATCAGCCTAATCCGCTTAGCAACATATTATGTGCAGTTATGTCGAGAGATAACCGCCAATGTGTGATGTGCCGAGTATTTATGTCTTTGCCGTGGTTTTTCAGGCTGCCATTGTAGTAAGTGATATTAATAATAGTAGCGATATGTTTATAGGAAATTTTGTTCTCTTTTTAACTTTCCTTCAATCCTTTTATAATAATCTATAATATAATTTTGATATTGTCATTTAAATAAATGTTAATTAAAACGTATCTACAACGTCATCATAAAAAATTATAGATATTTGTTTTTATTTTAAGCCCGCCAGCATAGATTGTGCGTTGTATACATGCATAGTCAGTCGGGACTTATTATTTTATTGAGCAAAATCATTTATTAATTTTTAGAGCTTTGTATATATGAAAAATGTCAAAGTAAGAAAAGTAAGCTTTAATAAATCAATATTAATTTAAATTTATCGCCAGTGAAACCTAGCGAAGCCTTCGACTAGTCGTCTTATTATTTATTTAGAACAGAGGTCACGAATAATTTGACAATAGATATTAACTATTATAAAGCATAGTTAGATTATAAACTTCAAAACGAATAATTTAAATCCATTAGCTATTAGTAGATGGAGCGATGATATACGCAAGCTGGCTGGTAGCGGTTGGCAACAAAGAGCTGAAGATCGAGCTCAGTGGCGTGCCATAGGTGAAGATTATGTCCAGCAGTGGACAGAGATAGGCTTGATGATGATGATTTTTTAAATTAACCTATTTGATCCCACTGCTGGGCAAAGGTCTCCCCTATTTATTCCACATATCCCCATCCAATGCCATTTGTGGAAAACATCGAAATCATCTAGCCACAGCTTTTTGGGCGTTTCACTACGTCGACGGCCGTCTTTAGGCACCCATTGCGTGACAATTTAAGCCCACCTGTCGGGATGCAACTGACAAGTATGACCCGCACAGTGGAAATTTTAGCCTGGCAGTTTTGTCACCCACGTCAGCTATATCATCATATTAGCTACACAAATAAAGTGAGAATTTATAAACCCTAAATAAAATTATCTAAAGGAACGACTTCACCGCGGTGTCTTGCGTGCGAGTTCGCGATCCAATTTTTTATCGTTTTGTGTGAACCAGTCGATACAAATACTACTGCGCCATCTGATAACCGCCTAGATTACGCACGCAGGCCGCTGCGGTGTGGCCGTATTTTAGTTTTGGCCGGTTATAATTTGATCATCATCATCATCATTTTACCTCTGTTCACTGCTAGTTATATAATTTGATCACAGTACATTATTTGATTTGATGTTTTAATCTAACTAAAAAAATTCAACGCGAAATATGTGTTTTAAGTGCTTATTACTTGATTTTACAAAAATATCTAAATGCATTTTAACAAGAAGATAATTTTAATTTTGCTTTGGGAAAGGTAATATGGTATTTTTCAATACCATCAGCGTATCTAATCAGTTTAATATTCGGTAAGTTTGTATTTATAACAAAATCTCGTATCTATTAACAATCTTGCGACATGAAGAAATACCTAGAAACATTCCAAAATACTACATAATCTGAAACTGAAGCAACACTACGTGAAATAAATGTTTGAGAAGTAAACATGCTGTTCCATACTCACCTGTGTCGGTAGCAAAGCTTGTTTGCTTCTATAGCGCTTACATACACAAACTAAATAAACCTTATACAATGTTAGCTGCAGTAATGGCATTCCCGTATAACCTGCGTTGTTACTATAAAATCAATAACAGCAATTTAATTGAAACAAAATACACTCTGCAAATGTGAGAGGTTTAACTCGTATAGTTTTATTTATAGACGTTACACAGAAATCAATAACTGCATGCGTTCATTTCATTCACAAAACCAGTTAACGCTACACATATCTCACTTGTTTCAGTTACTACTGCTATTAATTCTATGCAATCGAAATGCGATACTAGTGAATTCAAATATACCAATGTATTGTAAACTCACCTGATATAAAATAAAAGGCACGAAAATACAGCGTAATCACCTCAGTAGACTCGACTCGAGTTGCCGGTATAATCACTAACAAAAATAATCGTCTCAACACTAAGCACTAAGTAATATTCTTTCACAGTCCTTTATCTATTGCAAAATTTTAATGAAAATATGGTATCAGTAGCTGCTTGGAGCTCTAACGTGCCGTACGGGAGAGCTTCTGCGAACGACTGGGCTGCGCGCACCGGCGCATGTCTATATATACAGCTGTAAGCATTCGCCGCCCGCCCTCCGCTCTTTTCATACATGCAAAAATATCGGAGGAATTCAGCGCCTAATTCTTGCTGTCACTGCCTTATGCCGACACAATGGGAGCGTTGATCCCGCTCGTGCATACAGGGACATCCTATTTTTTTAAATTCTGACTGTGATGACTGTTGACCGATTTTTAAGACGAGTATTCCTCGCCTTATTTAGGTGCCATGATTTATTAATGAATAACCGTTTCACACGCAAGCAAATGTAATATGCATTGAGGTCAAAATATGAAAATTTGTTAACGACTATGATATATGGAACGTTTTAGTTGTGAATATGGCAATTTACGTTCTCACAATTTTTCCGCACCTAATTTTGTCATAAATCATGAAACGTTCATAAGACATTAATGGCCTGTAAGTCATTGCTGCCCAGTGTTTTGGTGCTATCAACACTTTCAATAAATAAAATAACATTTTCTGCTGAAACGCAGTATGTTTGAGAAAACAAAGAATAAGCTGAAATGAGTCATAATAATCCATGAATTGGTGTAAATATTAGGATTTAGTGCAAGAAAAATTTTGCTTCAGCGGTTGCTTCTAGAAAAATGAAACCAGATCAAGGATGTTTAGTAGAGTTGTATAAACAACGCCGGCTTTCCCAAACGATTTTTATTGTTATTGGCAGACGGTTGTAAGGCTGTTACCTCGGGTAAAGCACCGATAACTGATATAACGGATTCGGTTGAACAATATCTTAGAGGCCTTCGTACTTAGCAAAAATATTTTCGTTTAAATCGTAGGATAATAGATTAAAATAATATTAGCTAGAGCGCTTTGTCATTCAGAAAATATTTCAAAACGGTGAAGTGTGTTTGAAACATATAGGTTAGAAAAATAATAAAATTCTATCTCGTTTCAATGGCTTACAAGACGTATCAAAATTAGACGAGAGAAAGCATTCACATTCCAAAAGTTTCATCCTAATGCATTCATCTATTTTAGTCAAGTTGTTGCTTCATAAAAGCGCTACATGATTTAGTATCGGGGTTTCATCGAGGTGCTTAGGCTTTCCCGTCCGACTTCCAGATAAAGTTTTCCTTAATAAGTATATCAGTTATGATAATTCATGTGATATAAAATTTAATATTTACAAATTTCTTCTAAAATAGAAATAAATCATTGTACAATTGTCAAGAGAACTGCGAATATGTATTTTTTTATAGCTTACTAGAAATTTGTGTTGCACTTTATTAGTATTATTGTTGACCCCTCTAACTAAGCTCAATATGCTTGTGTCTGGAGTGGGTTCACGTCAATAGTGCAACGGGATATCACATTATTTTGAGATAATAATATATTTCCCAATGAAATATTTTGAATCATTGAATTACAGGAAAATTAGTAGTAGAGTATTATTTCAGAAAAGTTTCTGGACGTCTTCATACATGGTTTTGGTTTTACTACGCATCAATGAAAAATGCTATAATGTAAAAATATTGTTATTGTATTTGTATGAGTCAAGTTCAAATATTCCGAACAAGATTCAAGGCTTCCGAGAAAATTACGGGAGACGGCGCCGGTCGCCAACTGTTTACGTCGAACCACAGGCATCGTACTTCACAGCTGTTCTATCAGAAATTGCACAATATTTTTGCAAACAGCTGCTCAAACTACTTATTGATTTCATCTAAGAGAAATGAGCAAATGCTTGCATTCAAGATAGATATGGTGTATTCAAGTTTTTCCACTAACTTGGGTCACAGCATTGTGTAACGTAAGCGACTTAGTATATAGTTGTCATCGCTTTTAAGCAGTTAAAAATCGCATGGCAGTGTTTTACCTGCAGTAGGTTATATAATATAAAAAAATGCATATATAATTGTTAATATATAATAGACTGAGACTGTAGGCCTAACAGAAAAACGACTTGTAAAATGACAACGAAATTTTCATGATAGGAAAAGTAAAAGTTAAACAACGACATTGCACTGCAATCCAACAACAAGCCTCAGAACAAGCTCTCAGAAAGCATACTCTCGATCGTACCATATCAGAAACATATCACGTAATATATAAAGTGATTTTGCTCGTACATGTACCTGTATGTATGTATAATAAATGTCTTAATCAGCCATGTGTTCGAGTAGCAGCGTGGACCAAGTAAACGTGAATATCTAAGAAAGCCACAAACATAATTTAATAGGATAATCACACAGTTATACAGTCCAATGAAATTACAGGGCATATTTGTAAGCAGTTTCATTCAAAAATTACCTTAAACAAAAGTAGTGATAAGCGTACTGCAATTCAATTATTAGGGATGTAAGGGAGCACAAATACCACCTCAGTGCTCCCAGCCAACCTCACCTGCCCGTGGTGCATCCTGCTGACCAACGAACGAGGCTCAGGCGACCGGCAAATGGCGGTATAAACATTTCAAATTATGGCGTAACTAAATACTACACGTCGGTGACGAACAGCAGCGTCACCGGTGCGAGGAGCTACGTCCTACGATCACCAACCCGCCTGCCCAGCGTGGCGATTAGGGCATATTCCTTCCAATGAGCCGAAGATCGGACTCAGGGGCGTGTCTTGGGAGAGGCCTACGACCAGCAGTGGACTGACACAGGCTGATTATGATAACAATGATGAAAACATCTGCTGTTCTGTATTAAAAGATCGACGCCTAGATCGCGCACGCAGGACGCTGCAGTGTGGCCGTACCTTAAATCAACCAACTTCAATGCCGCGCGAGGTCAGTTTCAGTTGCAAGTTCGAGACGTTTATCGACCTTCCTTGGGATATCTCCTTTCCAACAAAAGAAATATCATCATAATCGGTTTATACACGATGAAGCACATGAACTAATATATATTATATACGGTCGAATTGAGAAATCTCCTCCTTTTTTGAAATTGGTTAACATTTATGATATCGTAATTATTTTTAAGGTTTCGTACCGTAAAGTTAATAATAAAAATTATTCTTATAATAATATACATTATATCTTATATAAAAATGAATGTTTGTCTGTATGTCCTTTATAGAATCGTAAACTATGCATTTGATCATGTGATGATCTTTAGCAAAGTTGTTGTGCATGAGCCAAAGAAATTTTTTACCTACGCGGGCAAAGCCGCGGGGCACAGCTAGTTATATAAAACACATTTTTTACTTTGTCCATTATAGACTCAGCAACTATCCAACCGATGTGCCGCAAACTGGTTCCATCAGGAAAGCAATAATGCGAGGATTGTTTTAGACCAGTAAAATAATGCATTAGGCATATTTAGGCAAATTTCGTAGTAGCACACGCCGGTTATCTAATATAATAATATTTCTTCATCTAAAATCTGAACTGCTTAGCAGTTTAAGTTTTTTTTTTTAATATCGTATAGGTTAGCGTTTGACCACTATCTCACCTGTTGTAAGCGATGATGCGGTCGAGAATGGTAGCACGCAATGCCTAGAATTGGAACTGGCTTTCAAGGATAGTTGCCGGAACACATTAGATGTTTGGTGACAGATTTTCTAACTTGAGTGTGGTAGCTGGCCAGGCGGAAACTACATAGTATCCTACCACCATGCGGGGTTGGGGGTTTCTTAACGATGTTTTTCCTTCACCGGAGGACCACTATAAAAAGTGCACATACATTTTACGATAAAAATCATTGGTGCACGGCGGGGAGTGATACCGCGTTCACTCCCCGCCGTGCACCAATGATTTTTACCTCTGGCATCAAAGACGACCATTCTCCCACTACACCACCGGGCCCTCAACAATATATCAACAATTATAGCAATAATATTGTACAGCATGACAAATGGCTTTAAGTAATAATTAACTGTGCATATATAACAACTCTGAGAAATTGGTAAGTTTTAGACACCTTAAAATGACTCTCAAATGACACTTTAAAATGACTATCATCCTACGCTCAAAACAACCAGTTTTTAACGTAGGATGGTCAATTCATTAAGTCAAGAAAGTGCGTAGGTCTATGATAAAATACATAACACCAAAATTGAAAAATGTCTCGAAAAATAAAAAAAATACTATATGAAGGTCAATATTAACATTTTTAGAAAAACTGTGTATATTTAACATTTCCAGAAATCATTTGACATGTTAAAAATTTGCTTTTTGTTTATATAATTATTTAAAACTTGACATTTAATTAAATGTCACGTAATAATTTATTTACCACCCTCGCATTTCATATGTAAAATTTTATATCACTATCAAAGGCAAGGGCATTGTAGACCCTCTACAATATATTGTAGGTCGCGTAGTAGCACATAACCGTAGGGAAGTTGTAGCTTGCTACGGAGTTAAAAGTTTCACTCAGTTCCTCATGTAAACACGCTCTACAACATAACTTAGTGTATAGTCGTGTAACAAACATTAAAAAAAAACTTTTTCCTCCTCCTCCTTTTTGGAAGTGGGTTGAGAAATACCAACGATTATAAGTTTATCATGTTTATCAGTCTGTCTGTCCCCCGGTCTTTGATTTTTCAAGTCCTTTTATCTTATTACATTTATTTATTTCTAAATTCCATTCATTACAGTTATTGCTTTGAAGGTTAGACTAACCGGGATTTTTCGACGATGTTCTACATTTCAAATTTCCTACGCTGATGGAATACTTGAGGAAATGTATTACGCATTCGAAAGTGGAATCAAATAAGCCAGTTTACAGTTACGCAGAAATGTTACTAGCTAAGTGGGTCGAAGATGCAAACACTTGGTTTAACTACAAATACGATTTCATGATACTGAAAGTTATAAAAATTATCGCAAAAACACGCCAACTACTTTACTGCCTGGTGTTTTGATATTTTACATAGTATGTTTAGCTGTTCTATAAAATAGCTTTTTATAATAAACTAGAAGTGTCCCGCGGCTTCGCCCGCGTTAAAGACTTCTTTTATTTAAGCTTTTTCTATTTGTATGGACACGCACGCGCTCTATAATCCTCTTAAAACTTTTATTTTGTAAAAACCTTTCTATCTTAAAAGACATCAAAGAATTAAAAGCCAAATCCGTTCACCCGTTTTTAAGTTATTGCGTGACTAAGGGAAATAGGGATTCATATTTATAAAACCCGAAAAACCATATTGATTTTTAGACTTTTTTGCCAACCCATTGCAAAAATCCTGCAACACGTATTTACTTATTTATTTACAGAAGTACTTAAGTAAATTTATAAGTTTATATATATAATTAAAAATAATATGTAATATCCGGGGGGAATTTTTAGAAAATTATTTCTAAGCGGATATCTACGTCATAACAACTATCTGCATTCTAAATTTCAGCGCAATCCGAAACAATATTGATTTTCAGACTTTGTTACCCCACTTCACCCTCTTAGGGTAGCATTTTGAAAAAACCCTGATACTCATATTTACTTATTTATTTATAGAATATATAGTATTGTGTGAAATGTCGAATAAAAGGTCTATCCAAACGTTAAGCCCCCGCTTCATCCCCTTAAAGAGTCAATTTTGAAGAATCCTTTCTTAGCTGATACCAACGTGAAAATAACTATCTACATTCCAAATTTCAGCGCAATCCAAAACAGTATTGATTTTAGACTTTGTTGTCCCACTTCACCCTTTTAGGGGTGGTATTTCGAAAAAGCCTGAAACACGTATTTACTTATTTTTTTACTGAAGTACTTGTGCGAAGTTTCGAATAGAAAAGACTATCTTATCTTGTTTCTCCATACAAACTTTGAAACCCCGTTTCATTCCTTCAAGGGGTGAATTTTAGAAAATTATTTCTCAGAAGGAACTAATGTCGTAATAACTAACTGCATGCTAAATTTCAGCGCAATCCAAAACACGAATTTTTCGTAATACGTAATTCAAATCTCACCGCGGATTCCGCTACGTACGAGTAAGTAAATTTCAAGTTTTTATCTATCAAGGTTTGTAAGATCGAGCATAAAAAGCCTCAAAAACACGTTTCTTGTATGGGGACCCCTTTATTATTTAGTTTTATTTTGTTTTTATCGGTTTTTCAAGCTTTTATTTAACTTGCAATGTATGTATATGTATGTATGTCTGTCACTATGTATGTTCGGGTGGAATCTTGGAAGCTAATTTAGACTCACTTCCTGATGTCCGCTTGGACTCAAATTTGGTGTACTTATGTATTTTCGGTGACAATACAATGATACGGTACCATGGAGCTGGTTTGATGATGAAGCTGGAAGGTGGCCACGGCATCTCTGTGATAAATCAACGTAACTCTACCGAGTTTGGACTCGATTGATTCGTCTTGAAGAGCACTTTACACCTAGATAATATCCGGGGTCTGATGATGAAGCTGGAAGGCAGCCACGGAATACCTGTGATAAAAGACAAAACACTACCGAGTTTGGTCTCGATTGATTCGTCTTGAAGAGAACTTTACACCTAGATGATATTTAGCAACTGGTGATGAATTTGATGGTGGCCACGGCATCTCTTTGATAAATTAACGTAACCCCAGTGAATTTGGGCTCAAATGATTTGTCTTGAGGAGCACTTTACACTTAAATGATAGCCAGGATCTGGTGATGAAGCTGTAAGGTGGCCATAGCATTCCTGTTGTAAAGCAACATAGCCCCACCGAGTCGATTAATTTTCCTTAAAGAGCACTTTACCCATAATCACATCAAATATCCGTGGAATATTTTAAAACATCATGCCTTCTCTTAAATACTTAGGTAGTAGGTAGGTAGTCGCTATCTATACCTACCAACTAAAAAGTTAAAAATAAATTATAAGAAAAATGTTTTTTTAAAAACAAGCTTTTATCTGAGGCACTGAATTAAAGTAATTACCTAGCCTGAAAAACGGGAAGTGCTTCAAGCTTTTAAAAATATAGGTAAGTACCTACATGCCAAATACTTACTAGAATTTATTTTTAATATTTGAGTTCATAGTCTCAGATAAAAGCTTGTTTTTAAACATATTTTTTTCTTATAATTTATTATACATACATAGCGAATGGGCATGTATATGTATGGAATGGCCATGGGTATGTATGAAAGCGTCATAATGACAACCATCAATACAATGACAAAAATGTCTGAACGAACCAACAATGACAACCTGGGACAACCAACCTATGCGATAATTCGAGTGATGTGGATATATTATGTTGTCAATTCAAAACCCTTAATTTAATACGTGCTTCAAATATCAATTCGAGAGTAGAACAGAGTCCTACCCTACCGTACCGAAGAGACGAACGTCAAATGTTTGACCGGAAAGTAGGTAGAACAGTTTATATGGGAAAAATGAAAATGTTGTTTTTACTATCTTCCTCGCAATTTTTCCAAATGTTTCCCCCGGTATGACCTTTCCTAGACTACGACAAACATTTCAAAACCAAAATCTGCTAAATCGGCCCAGCGGTTCTCGAGTTTTAGCGAGACAAACGAACAGCAATTGATTTTATATATAAGAGAAAGAAGAGAAGAAGATAAGATTGTAGTCAAGAACAGGTCTGTACGGGACAAAAAAACAACGGGTTGCACTCCGGGAGTACCGGCAGAAGTTAAAACTTGATCATTTAAGTTGTGCATTTGGTCTACTCTCCCTCCGTCTAACGAATTTTCGACCAGGTCACGTGTCCTGACGCGAGTTTAACATTTTTTACCTATCTCAAAAAGTTTCTACTCTCCCTCCGTCTTACGAATTTTCGATCAGGTCACGTGTCATGACGCGAGTTCTTGACGCGTGATTAACATTTTTTACCCATCCCAAAAAAAGATTCTACTCAGGAGAGTAGAAAATTTATATATAAGAGAAAGAAGAGAAGAAGATAAGATAGTAGTCAAGATCAGGTCTGTACGGGACAAAAAAACAACGGGTTGCACTCCGGGAGTGCCGGCAGAAGTGAAAACTTGATCATTTACGTTGTGCATTTGGTCTACTCTCCCTCCGTCTTGCGAATTTTCGAACTGGGTCACGTGTCCTGACGCGAGTTTAACATTTTTTACCCATCCCAAAAAGTTCACAACGCCTCTAAAGAAGTTTTTACTTCAGGAATCACTCTATTAAGAAGGTAAACATCATAGTGACGCAGTTCTAATATATCAACAGCAGCTCAACATAATGAAGTGGAGCGATCGCTAGTTCACCACGCGCAATATGTGTAACTTTGACACGGTTGCCGTGATTGCGTGTCGTGTCCCACGGGCCGTTAACGTCACGGTATCCGGGATAGCCACGGGTAATTTATTGTTCGTGAAACGGGCTCACTCGTAGTCCGAGATCATACTGCGCAGTTACACTGTTCATCCATGCTTTCATTAGTATTAGATTCGAAAGTAAATTGGTTTGATAGTTTTTTTTTATAGGCTAGCGTTTGACCACTATCTCACCTGTTGGTAAGTGATAATGCGGTCGAAGAAGGTAAGCACGCTAGGCCTAGAATGGGAACTGGCTCTCAAGGATAGCTGCCGGAACACATTAGATGTTTGGCGACAGATTTTCTAACTTGAGGGTGGTAGTTGGCCAGGCGGACACTAGATAGTGTCCTAACACCATGCGTGGGTTGTTGGTTTCTTAACGATGTTTTTCCTTTACCGGGGGCCACTGTGAAAAGCGCACATACATTTTTCGATAGAAAAATCCATTGGTGCACGGCGGGGTTTGAACTCGGTACCTCTGGCATCAAAGCCGACTGTTCTCCCGATTTCGCCACCGGGCCCTCACTATTACTA
The DNA here is from genome assembly GCA_954871355.1 of Cabera pusaria. Lineage (NCBI taxonomy): Eukaryota > Metazoa > Arthropoda > Insecta > Lepidoptera > Geometridae > Cabera > Cabera pusaria. The sequence goes on from OX940887.1 coordinate 23,574,999, forward strand.
CAACTACTATTTTTTTGACGGTCGGATTGTGGTTACATCGTTGTACCGAACCATGATTATAGAAAAATTGCCGTTTGCTATATATACCTAGCTCAACAATTGTTAACTTAGGCTCTACGATTTTTTATATATTTTATTCGATTTTTTCGAAATTCTTCCGTTCATCACTTTAAATAGGGGACATATTTTTGTTACGTTTCAAATTTTGTTGTGGCCGTGGGCCTAAACGTTCTTTAGAACACCTGTATATTAATAGAAGGAAATTGAATTGCATAAACGTTTCATATAAAAGTCATACAGATTTTATTTTTTTAATTATTTCACCAATATTATTATAGAATATAAACGCCGATTTACTGTGACAGTATGCAACGTGTCTTTTTATCACCAAAACATTTCTCGATAGCCAAAGTTTTATATAGCTGTTGAAAAATCTTGAATTAATTGAAAAAAGGGAATCATTGCTATTAGAGTTGATATCATTTATCCTGATTCATATGGTTAGTCTATGCATTTTTTCCCATGAAGTTTGTTCCGATACATTCATCTCTTCGTAATCTAACTTCTGTTTACATGTAACTGCGTCTCGTGGTTATATTTTTGTCTTTCTATAGCTAAAGAGTGTCTTATCAAGACTTATCAATAACAAAAGAAACAAAGTAATCGCACTGTAGGATCTAGGACTAAGTAGAATCTAATAAACCTTGTTTATTAATGACCGTGTTATTGCCTCTGCTGAATTGCCGCATGATTGACATGATTTTATACTTGCTCGTGTTTTGCTTGTTGGTCGAGTTATGGGTAAACAGTGAATGGAAACGGGGACGATATTTTGGTTACTTATTTGATATTGAGGTGGACAACGTGATGCTTCTGGTTAAGTACCTACAATCTTGTTAAAGGGAATTGAAATTATGTTTTAATTTTTTTGGAGACTTATCTTGCAAAAAAGCTTCTTAGAAGTTTGGAGGCATTAAATAATAAACGCACGTTGACTGGCGGATAGATAGAGCTCTTTAGATGTATTTATAATATATTTGTAGAGTATACTTCCGGAAGCAAAAATAAAAGAAAATTTTATTTTTAATTCCACCAATGTTTGAGAACTGAGCAGCAACGTAGTAAGTCGCGTCTAGGGTCAAATCAATGGAATGTGATATACCAGTTCATATTATATTGTTCTGAAACAACGAAGCATATGGCCTCGTCTGCTTACCTCTTTACCATTTTATTTCAGTCACTACTTATCATTACTGAGGTTGATGTAGCTTTTAGAGCCCCTGCACACAAAAGACGCGCCGTTGGTCTATTAGAAGGGTTAACCTAGTAATTATATTACAACTAGCTCACACCCGCGACTTCATTCACGTATACCTAAAATTTTATCACTGTAAAGTTCTGTCAATCAACATTTGTATCTGAGTTATATAAGTTTTGTGTAAAAATATGATTTAATTTTCGTCCCCTTAGGCGTGTTCCTTTTATATATAATACTAGTAGAAGTGCCCCGCGGCTTCGCCCGCGTCAAAAACTCTTTTTATTTACTTAAAACTTTTCTTATGTAAAAACGGTTCTATCATTAATGACATCAAATAAAAATTAGCCAAATCGGTTCACCCGTTTTCATGTTATCGCGTGTCTAAGGCAAATCGGGATTCATATTATAAAACCCGAAAAACCAAAATTTTCTGAATTTGTTACCTACCACATTTAAAAAAATCCTACAACACGTACTTACTTATTTATATACAGAAGTACTTATGTGTAAAGTTTCGAATAAAACAGACTATCTCATCTTGTTTTGCCATACAAACTTTGAATCCCCGTTCCGTATCCAGGAGTCATTTTTAGAAAATCCTTTCTGAGCGGATACCTACGTCAAAATAACTATCTGCATGCCAAATTACAGCGCAACCCGAAACAATATTGATTTCAGACTTTGTTTCCCCATTTCACCCTTTTAGGGGTGACATTTCTAAAAAGTCTGAAACACTTATTTACTTATTTATTTGCTGAAGTACTTGTGCGAAGTTTCGAATAGAAAAGACTATCTTATCTGGTTTCTTCATACAAACTTTGAACCCCCGCTTCATCCCCTTAAGGGGTGAATTTTAGAAAATCATTTCTCAGAGGGAATTAACGTCGTAATAACTATCTGCATGCCAAATTTCAGTGCAATCCGAAACAATATTGATTTTCAGACTTTGTTACCCCATTTCATCCTCTTAGGGGTGGAATTTCAAAAAAGCCTGAAACACGTATTTACTTATTTTTTTACTGAAGCACTTGTGTAAAGTTTTGAATAGATAATACTATATAATCTTGTTGCTCCATACAAACTTTAAACCCCCATTTCATCCCCTAAAGGAGTGAATTTTAGAAAATCCTTTCTTAGTACACGTTTACGTACTAAGACAAATATACCCTCCAAATGTCAAGTCTCTACGATCAGTGGTTTAGGCTGTGCGTTGTCTGCCAGTCAGTCAGTATGTCAGTACAAAGATTCTTATAGTATTAGAAGATTATCAGGTATGAAGATGTATGCAAGTACATAGTATCGGTCGTAAATACGTTTGATACGTTTGATTGAATATGTTAGAAAATTTACGCTTAACTGATAAATCAGTATGGATAACACGTCCGCGGATAGCTTATAGCCGACGCCCGACATTCAAACTATCGGGAGTGGTCTGCATCGTCTCTTAAAGTTCAGTATAACAAAGATCTCGGCAATAAACATTAAAAAAAATTGGCGCCAGTACTTAAAGACTCATAAGTTTTATGACGATAATTATTTGAACAAAGTACAGTACTAATTAAACCTTAACGTCATAAATGAGACCGAAATAAAAAGTGTGCTTTTTTAAATTTAATAAGACGTTCTGAACACACATTAGGTTGTTTTCCTAATAAACTGTAAATTACCATTTGGAGCAAAATCTTTGTTTGGCCCCGGCGAAATATTATTGATGTTCATTCGTTTAACTTAACCTAATATTTCCTTGCCGCATCTCTTTAATGAAATTTACAACCTATTTGATCTTATTTGAGAATAATTAAAGTAAACATCATTCGTGGCGTCGGGTACAAAGTCTTTGTCCAAAACCAGGACAAGGAAACTGTTCATATTGTATCCTTCAGTTTCAGCTCCATTTCAATATTATTTATGCGCATCGATGAAAAATACTGACAATCAGTTTGAGATGCATTAAATCAGAGAAGTAAAGAATATGGGGAGGAATACTCCAGTTATTTTTGTACCGTATACAAAATCCTCGAAACACCAATTACGTGACACCTTTAAAGGTCAACGAGGCAGGAATATGGAAGTTTCTTACTATATTTATTCGTGGAGATATTCAGCTGAAATGATAGAAATGAATGTAGAGACAATGATGGCGATAACTTCACGAGGGCAACTTCTTAGTAGTACCACACATTACTAGGCAGACATTGAAATAATTCCGGAAAATCTTTACCATTGATCAGTCGAAATACGAGACTACGAGCAAATTTTACTGGCTCCTGATAAAGTCTTAGATAGTTTATCTGACATATAACGCCATATAAAAGTTGTAGTTTATCTAGCAGATAAGTTTTTTGGTCTATCAAGAACTGTTTAGGGATTGGTGAAAAGAGCCCTCAATGCTTTTCTAATCGAAATAGACCTTACATTTTAATTTTTTTTACTCAATGTCAACACAAGGGTGAATGAAGCTTTTTTTATTACTTGACCCTTAGATTAATTACGATTTTTTTTTCGAACTTCGGATATTTTAACTTTGAATTTAGTTTTATTAACCGACTTCAAAAAAAGGAGGAGGTTTCTCAATTCGACCGTATATATATATATATATATATATATATATATATATATATATATATATATATATATATATATATATATATATATATATATATATATATATATATTTTTTATATATTTGTTCGCGGATAACTTCGTCGTTTATGAACCGATTTCGATTATTCTTTTTTTGTTCGAAAGGAGATATCCCAAGTGTGGTACCATGGTAATTTTATCGAGGTATGATAAGTATCTCCAGAGATATTGAGATAAACATCTCAAAATTGGTACTGAAAATGAATAGCGCGGCATTGAAGTCGGTTGTTTTTTAGTTTTTAAACGATATTATTAGATTGGTAATCAGTTGAATTCGTTTTGGCAATTTAAATATCAATCATGAAAGCCTCGACTTAAATCACGTGAACTTCACCATAGAATATGAGCCAGATTCTGTACCATGTAAGTATGGAACGCCGTGGCCTATAAATCATAGAAAACACGTCAATTTGCTATAACAAGGTTCAGATTGTTCTAAAGGTTGGAAGTAATGGTGTCATCTATTTTTGTATGAATTGGATGACAGTAAATTGTGAATTTCGACCTCAAATCTTACGTCAGAGCAAGAAATATCGGCATACAATATAAATCTTCGTCCTTTTCGGTATCAAATTTAGACCTATTTACAAACTAGTGTGACGTGATACCCTATATAGGTTTTTAGGTTTTGCTTACGGCTGTAATATATAGTAATCTACTGTTATTTAAATTTTAAATATAGAATGGCTAGTAGTTACGATACATATTATTCTTTATTATATTTCTAATCTATAAAATTCTCGTGTCACAGTTTTCGTTGCCATACTCCTCCGAAACGGCTTGATCGATTTTGATGAAATTTTTTGTGCTTATCCGGTATCTATGAGAATCGGCCAACATCTATTTTTCATCCCCCTAAATGTTAGGGGTAGTCCACCCCTAATTTATTTTTTATTTTTTAGACAAAATTTTTGATTTCTATTTTTTTATGATACTACATACAAAAATACATACAATCCTCAATTTATATATATATATATATATATATAATACTAGCTGAACCGGCAAACGTTGTTTTGCCATATAAATAAATGGCTATTAAAAAATAAGGGTTGATCGTAGAAGGGTGAAAATTGAGGATTGTATGTATTTTTGTATGTTGTATCATAAAAAAATAGAAATTAAAAATGTTGTCTACAAAATAAAAAAAAAATTTAGGGGTGGACTACCCCTAACATTTAGGGGGATGAAAAATAGATGTTGGCCGATTCTCATAGATACCGGATAAGCACAAAAAATTTCATTAAAATCGGTCAAGCTGTTTCGGAGGAGTATGGCAACGAAAACTGTGACACGAGAATTTTATATATTAGATATAATATATATACATATATATATATATATATATATATATATATATAAACATATATATATATCTATATTAATTTCATTATTATCTATTTACCTTTCTACCTTGCTTTATCTTTAAATATCTTCAGTAGATTACATCATCACTGAAAGGCGTGAAATGAAATGAAAAAAAATGCGTCTCACAAATTACGCTGCTTAACAGTCTTCGGCATTCCTTTTATTAAGGTACTAGCAGCCCGCCCCGGCTTCGCACGGGTAGAACATATATGCTTACAAAATTTGCATCAGTTTGTTGCATAGAATATAAAATATGAACATATTTAACAATCATCGTCATATTTCATCCAATTTACACAAAACCTTAACGAATTATGCACCTAAACCTTCCTCATAAACACTCTGGATATTGGTGAAAACCGCATGATAATCCGTTCAGTAGCTATTGAGGTTATTGCGAACAGGCAGACAGACGCAGTGATGGACTTTGTTTTATAATACTTACGTAGTGATATTGGACGGCCCTTTGGCGTAATGGATAGTTACCTACCCTGATTCTGACCTGACGGTCGTTGGTTCTAATCCTAGCTATATACCTACCAATGAAAGTTTAATGTGCATTCATGAGTCATGAGTTTTCGTACAGTGGTAGTGGGATCATTAAATCAACATAAAGTAGCTTACCACCAAGGAGAACATCTGCCGCCGTAACCTTACGGCGTTCCCCGACGCAAAATGTAGGGGTAATATACGTTTAACGTGTGTATCTGTGTGTCTGTCTGTAGCATCTTAGCACCTAACCGGATGAACCGATTTTGTTTTTTATTATTGATAGTTTTTTTTTGTTTGATAGATGTCGTCATCGAGAGTTTTCTTAGCTTTGATTCATGAAAATTCGTTCAATCGTTATAAAACTATGAGCTTTTTCTAGTTAATTACGCTATGAAATCAACTTTCATAGGTCTGATCAATTCGAAAATCTTCTTCTTCAACGATATTGTAAGAACATGGAAGCATTGACCTGATGCTGGGACATCTCCTGGACTCTACAGAATACTCAAATCTTCACCAACTTACAGCTCAGATTTTAAATGTCGTGCTTAGAGTCATTGGTATGGTTTTAATGAAAAGATTATACATAGATCAGTCGGGATGGTTTAAAATATTATATTATTATATATATAGATGAATATTATTATTTATACATATTATTTATACTATTTATACAATAGATCATATTATTATACTATATTGACTTCAAATTGATTGTGATCGGTGGGGATCTACAGCATAGCTCAGCTTATAATAATATTTTCGCAGTAACTATGACCTAATCTGTGGTTTGCAAATATACAAATTTATTCATATTTTATTAATTTTGCGATGCGTGTATGTGAAATTCGTGATATCTTCTACAGTTTTCAATTGAATTAAATACTGTAAAGAACAATAAAATTTTAATCTATAATATGTGGCCAAGCTAATTAACGTAATTATTTGGATAAGGATTATTACTATATACTTAAAAATAGCCTTTGAAGTTATGTAATATTTTTTAACAAAAATTTTAAGACTAAAATGGTTACTGTGAGTCAACCTTAAGAGAAAGACATATGCTGTCGCGGACTTTTTTGTAGGTCTTATTAAGTTGTACAACTCTTGCATATAAAATATTCTTCTATCTATTTTCAATTAAGCAGCGTTAAGAAACGTGTTTTTTCGACCGTTTTTTTGCCGACTTGGGTTGCATTATTATTTGGGTTTATTGGTTGTTGGGATAATATATAGCCTATTTTCATTCCGAAAGTCCAGTCTATGTTAATACATAGACTGTAGTTAGTAGACTGTAGTGTTAATACATAGAATACTTAAAAAATTCTTTCACTAATGTGAAAGAATTTTTTAAATCGGTTTAGTAGTTTTTGAGCCAAATCATTACAAACGTACAAAAATACAAATGTTCTCTCTTCATAATATTAGTATAGATAGAGTGGTGAACAAGTTTAGGCCGCTAGTTTGTTCGCCAGTCTATATTATAATAATATGATATGTTAGTAGTGGTAAGTGGTCACCGCCGCCTAGTGATGGCCTGCCCGATGATTTGCCCGTCGTCGTCAGTTACTGTCGCATTTTGATGTTCAATCTAGGCTTGTAGTCTACATAGTTGCTGACTCTAAATGTCATCAAGTCTTAAGCAGAGATAGATACAGCTGTTTAACTGAATCTCCTACTTTTGAACAGAAATAGTTAAAAATGTGTTGGAACTGCTGAGGATAAACAGTAGTCTCTAGCGTTAGATTTTCTCATTGATGGTGGTAAGCCACTTTTTGGTAGCAAGTCAGGCGGAACATCGATATATATTATATCGATGTTCCGCCTGACGCTCTTACTACCTGTGAATGCTAGTTGCTGACCCTTTTGTCATTGAATGCAGCTAGATTAGCTGCATTTCGTTGTTTCTGTTTTACATCGTATAAGCTAGCGTTTGACTACTATCTCACCTATTGGTAAGTGATGATGCGGTCGAGGATAGTAGCACGCTAGGCCAAGAATGGGAACTGGCTCTCAAGGATAGCGATGGTACAATGAATAGCGTTCGAAAAGCTATTGCTATCAATGTAGAGACCACCGGAACTGGTCACAGAGCGTCCAATTTCCTATGCTTTATTTGGTGACTAGTAGAAACCGCATCTGATCCTGTTTAATAACTACATATATATTGTTCATTTTGTACATTATGAAAAAAAATTACAAGCAACAATTTCTTAAAACATATTTGTCTTGTGATCTGTTTTGTAGAATGATGTGTTTCATGAAATTAAAGTTTAATATAACAATATATTCATAATGTTACAATTACAACCTCACATATAACTAATTACTATTATACTAATATAACTAATAATATTTGGAGAACATATAAATTGCACATTCTGGAATTTTCAATTAATGTTATTTCAGTCGATATTTTCCCAAATGATGTAATAACCCAAAGTCGGGTATTTCAGTTATCAATCTTCCATTTGACGATCATTTTCTAGTATATCATTGCAACATTTATTGGCGTGTTATTGCTATAAGTTTTCCCTGCCACGTGCTGATAATTGGGGCCAATCCAAACATTGCATCTCTATGAAATATATTATCCCCTCATCTATTACGAGATCACTTAATATTAAAGCGGGAGATATAGAGTGTTTTACTTTCGCATACGTGCCTACATAAAAAAAAATGTGCCATTAGAATTTTACTTATCTGTTTATCTACTAAAATGGTTGCATCTTACAATATTCTGTCAATGTTAAGTGACATAGTTTAATGTGTTCCGACTGTCCTTGAGAGCAGTTCCTTGCTACGCTAGCGTGTCACCATTCTCGACGACATCATCACGTACCCTGTTGGTACGTACTGTTAGACAAAAAATATAAAAAAAAAATTATCTGGCATGAAGAACACGTATTATTCAAAAATAATAAACTTCCTTTTAACATTTGTATAATAATATTTCACACATTAACAGTATTACATTGCATGCAGTAACATCTCGGCAAAAGTATTATTAATACGGTGTTGAATATTCTTGAGAGAATAAATTGTTTATTGTTATTGTTGTCGACATTTTTTAAACTCGAACATCAAGAGCGTTTCCCGTAGAACCCAAAATTAGACTTTTATTGAATCACAAGTCCGAACGGGAATGTAAAAATAAAAGCAGATTACTGTTCGCCCACGGTTTTACTCGGGCGCTGAATCACAGGGACGCGTGTAACACTAAAAACCACTTTATAAGAATTTGTCGTTTCTCTGACAAACGATTCTATTCTCTTCAACAAAACGCCAAAATGTTCATGAAACTCTCTATTACCTCTATACCACATCATCGCCGCCGTAACCTTACGAGTTCCGGCACACACAATTCTTGAGAGTCAGAGTATTCTAAGACTATCGTGTTCTCCACTTCGACCATATCATCGCTTACCATAGGCCAGATAGTGGTCAAACGCTAGCCTATAAAATATAAAAAAATGCTTTTTACGACATAAAATATAGTGTCAATAAATTACATAAACGGCTTTCAAATTGTGGAAACATTTGCCGCTATGTATTATACCTAATTTAACACATTGTACACCAATTAAATTTTAGTGCACAATTAACACAAATTCTGTGAACATCTCTTTTTCGAAATATATTCGCGAAATAAAAGTTTATGTTAGGAAAACATTCATAAATGCGCTGTGTTAATGTCATGGGTCGCTAATAAAGGATATTGTTGAATTCGGAAGTTTTGCCGCCTGTTTAAATATGAGCATGAGATGAAATCGTCTGTGGCTCTGAATTGCTCTGTGGCGCCAAATTCTTTAGTGACAAGTTAAATCCCCGCTCCCTAATTTGTTGGGCGCCAAGGATTGCGCGCATCGCTACGGTATGTCAAGTACGCGGTCAAGCACCCCACCTGTGATACATACTTTTATAATTACTTACCGAATCGAACTTTAAACATGTTGTTTCAGAACTTAAAATGCAATGGCAATATTCAAATGAATGTATTGCAAGCTACTAATAAATATAAGTAAGTATATGAATATTCATTCGTGGAATGCAAATTATGCTAGACAAAACCACATGAGTAACTTTTTTACTCATGTGACAAAACTATTGATGTGAGGGTGAAATAAAGATTCGTCGAGGACAGGCAATCACCGAGACCAACCAGCTCACGGACTTAGGCACTAATAAAACATTCAAGAAATGTCTGCTTTCTAAAACTTACTTGGTCCGATAGCTTTCTGAAATATTAGATGTGGTTTTATATTATTCTCATAGCAACAAAGTAAAAAAAGTTTATAATAGTAGATTGTATAATAAGGCTGCAATATAGTACGTTTCTGCGAGGCCGCTGTTTTGAATCCAGAACGGAGCGAAGGATTCTGGAGTAGAATGAGCAATTTGCATATCGTTTACAATCGTTTAAAAAACGACAGAAAACAGAGTTCAAATGCTGCGCTAGTCATTTTCAGTACCAAGGTTGAGAATAGATAGCCATTTTGAAGGGCAAAGGGTGCAGTAAAATTACAGCACGTATGAGACTTTAAATGTTATTGTCTCAAGGCAACATGCGCATTGTCTCCATATCTCTGCTGGAGAAACTTATCAGATTTCGATGAAATTACAATGGGACCAAACGGGAAGTATAATACTCACACTAACAAAAAAAATCCAAATCGTTAATAAATTACCAAGGGTAAAAAAACGTTCTGAGGTAACAAACATAAAATAACAGTCGAATTTCCTACATTATGAAGTCGGTTAAAAATATGTAAAATTGGCTTGTTTAAGAGTGTGATACAGAATATTTTACTTATTGACCATTCTCCGAATTCATTAAAAGCTGAAAAACATGATTATACAAATTAGCTGAGACATTTTCGAGTTTGTGGAAAAACAATTTTGCACGTGCCTAGTCGCTCACCGCGGGGAACAATCCGGGACAAAGGTCACGAAGTAAATAAACACAGCTAATACTGATCGACAAAGGCCAAATTGTGTAAAATCGAAGTACACAATAGTAAGGAAACAAAGGTCTCTATACTGCGTATTATGTATTAAGTTGAAATAATTACGACTTGTACAAAATAAAAACAAAACACTGTCTACTAAAGTGACTTGTAATAAAACGCGTAAATTATAAGGTTTCCTCTTAATGAGTCGACCTTCCGATATTATTTTACCATTGTAATAAGATTTTCTTTTATATCTTTCTAGTTATAAGTGATTAAGTGTAGTAATTTCTTGTGATTCACTCGCGAGTAAGCTCCGTTCACGGAAGATGGATTAATGTTGAAAGTGAACCGTCGGCGTCTGTCAATGCACCAGTTTGCATTGAAAGATGCCGACGCCTTATTGGAATTTATGCCATTTCACGTGAATCATGTTTGTTTACTTCCTGGTGTGTAGTACAAAGAAAATGATTTTTTGATATTATATCATACACCTGATGAAATAGATATAAATTAATGAACTAGATAGGGATACGGGTTCATGTTGCCTTACTGTCTCTGTAGGTTCAGATCTTAAAAAACCCTACTCGTGTTAGATGGGTGGTATTATATATATCTTATAGGCTAGCGTATGACCACTATCTCACCTGTTGATGATGCGGTCGAAGATGGTAAGCACGAATGCGAAGGCCTAGAATGGGAACTGGCTCTCAAGGATAGCTGCCGGAACTTAAGGGTGGTAGCTGGCCATAGCCATAGTGTCCTATCACCATGCGGGGATTGTTGGTTTCTTCACGATGTTTTTCCTTCACCGGAAGGCCACTGTGAAAAGCCCATATAAATGTTTCGATAGAAAATCCATTGGTGCACGGCGGGGATTGAACTCGGTACCTCTGGCATCAAAGCCGACCGTTCTCCCGATTACGCCACCAGGCCCTCAAAATCCTCTATGTGTGACCACTGGCAGGCTAATTCATAGGCCGAGGTAAGCGCCAGCTCTCCAGCCAGTATATTAAATTCTAAATAAATAACATATAACATAATATAATATATATGCTTGGTATATATTATACTAGCTGTGCCCCGCGGTTTTACCCGTGTAGACATCGATCCCGTGGGAATATCGGGATTAAAAGTATTCTATGTGATATCTACATACCAAATTTCAGCTTAATCGGTTCAGTAGCTTTTGCGTGAAAGAGTAACAAACATCCATACATACAAACGTTCACTTCACGTGTATATATATTATTTTAGATATTAGTAAGTAATATGTTTAACTTAAAATTATCAATGCATAGGGAACATTCAGAGCACAAATCAGACTCTTGTCTAGCTAGCATCCTTCCTTTTCCTCTACATCACTATTGTTACTTTTATGTAGGAGTTTAATTGTACCACCTAAAGGACAATGTCGGTAATAAAACCTTAAGCCCACCATCTTAATGACATCTTAACTAAAGGTCATTGTGTACCTTGAACCTTGTCTCGTAGCTCGTAGGGGTCGAATTAAACCACGTGAGCGGTAGAGCACGTGCTGCAAATAACTAAACTAGTGTTAACTTTAATTACCTGTCTTTAAGTTAGTTCGTAAAATTAGTGTCTAGGTACTTTATGATTTACTGTTGAATTGCAAAAGTGTACCTATTGGAGTATACAAATCTGAATTGTAAACAAACAAAAAAAAAAACAATTAAATGAGACAAAGGCAAGTTTTCTAGAAGTGTTTAGTTTCTGTTTAGTATACAGAATAGTTTGAGAAGTTTGAAACTTTTAGATTTCACAGGGTATAATGGCTAAAGGCTAATAAAGGCTACTGGCGGTGACGACTAGGTGAAAAAACTGTAAGCATCCACAGTTTTTTTTGTGAGATAGCAGGTAGGTTTTGTTTTATTGGTTGATAACACGTTAAGAGCTTTTTTAAATATTTATTGATGCAGTCGAGGATGGTAGCGCGCTAGGCCTATAACGGCTAGAATAAAAAAAAAAATAATAATAATTAGTTGTTCGTTTCAGTCACTTTATTTGAGTTGTCGCAAGACATTATTTTGTATGTAAAAAAATGTTTATTAAATTGCAAAGCTACGCCTTTAAAACTGTTACGAGTAGAGTGCTTCGTATTCTAGAAATAATCAGATTTGTACCTGTGCTATCAGATAAAGATTTTAAATTTTGAATGTTTCAAATTCGCATGTATATTTCCCAGCCAACTAGCTTAATTAGCCGTTCAGTCAACAGCCTAGCCTCTTTACTAAACAGCGCGGTTCAATTAGCAACCTTAATTATTTTCAGCCATTTGAAGGTCTTCTGTACCTTCATTTAAAAGCCATGGCGTTGGTTCTGGTGACGCGCGGCCTCTGCCGCGGGGCAGCCGCGGCTCTTTGCTACGCTCGTCGGCGTCACGCGGTGGTCACTGTTCTCTAGTGTGTTGCCTTAGTGTCAGACTAAGTCAGTTCATTCTATGTTGTAACAAACGCTACGGCTGAATATCATTCAGGCCGCTAGTTGAAAGGTAAAGAGGCTAGGCTGTTGATAGAACGGCTAATTAAGCTAGTTGGCTGCTGCTTTACGTGGGTTTACGTTGGGTGGGGAGGGGGGGGAATGGTAAAAAAATTGTGTTATCAGTAATTGTAGCTAAACACATTTTAGTAGGTAGAACTTAAAAAAATACACGATAATCGACTATCCCACGGAGTATCCAAACAAAAGGATAATAATTGGTCAATGAGTTCTGCCCGCCCTGTGGTTGGCCAGAGACCACAGGAATATTAATAATAAGGCACCTTTAATATTTCTGTGCAAGAGACCGACGCTTAATGATAGTTTTGGCGTGTGTGACCGAGAAAGTACGACTATGAAACCTCCGCGCATCATGCTGTTGGCACGGGCGGGGCGCATCTATGAATGAAATGTGTACGAGATTATAATTATGTAGTATTTCTAGTACTGTGTCCATAAATTTAAACGGCTGGGTCTAGAAATACTCTTACTGTCAAGGGCTGTGTGCTGGCGAAACACCGTAATCAACATATTTTAAATAAAGCGCCTAGACAACCAATAGTTAAAATCTAAATAAATAAAATCAAAATGAAGACATACCATGTTCCTAGAGCTCTTTTAAGCATTTTTAGCAAGTTATATAGCTTAAACTGTTCAAAACGTAAACAATAAAATCGCTTCAGCTTTGAAGGGTTTCCTCACATAAGATACACATGTTATAAAGCATCTTAATTAAATATAAAGCTATAATCAAAGTTGTAAAAGATCATCCGTGCATGAATATATTAATGAAGTTCGTCACCCGAGGTCGTTCGCGGGGTCATAAGAGTCACGACTTGAGAAACACGCTTCATGAAAGCTCACAATGTCTGTCTCCATTGAAAACGGAAGCACAGAACGTATAATTCTAACGGAAGTAAAGTTGCTGCCTGGCGACTAACTTGGATAATTAAATGAGATTAGGCTTTATATTCAACTGAGGAGGTTTGTTATTTATTTCTGTTGTCATGCCAGTCTGGCATGGTTTATCCAGATTCAATAAAGATGGAGATATCCGTAAGGATATTGTCATTTTTAAAATTGTTTTTTGTGTATGCTATGCTATCTGACATAATAATATGCAAACCGATATTGATAGTTTTTAACCAACTTCCTAAATGGAGAAGCTTCTCAATTCATCCGTCATTTTTGGCATTTTATTCAATTTATCCTTCAATTGCCAACCATAATTAGATTTTTTTTTTTTCATGACACTCGACATGAGACATATTATTATCGAAAATAGTCCATGATTAGGATTAAGATTAATGAAATGAAGATATACTTTTTATATATATTTTTATATTAATGAAAAGATATACTTCTCAAACTTGCTACTAAAATTACTCTTTCGTTTCTTTAGTTTTTAAACGATAAATAATATTACATACAGTGCCGATCGAAATCTTTGGAAACATCCTCATGCACGAGAGTCTACTTCTAATTTGGGCTATACGTCCTGCACTGATGACACCCTGTATTGTGCATTTCCCCCTGACGAGTACTAACCCAGCCATCCCAGCTCCTTCATGAAGTGAAGATAGGCCTAAGTAGCTGGCATTACGCTCTCAGTGAAGATGGTGTTAGTGTTGCCGTAACAAAAAGTGGTGTATGTGTGTGAGTGCCAAAAGCAATAATCAACAGGACCAACCAATGGGAGTTAAAATGAATTGAGTTGCCTTTAAAGTTCGATTGATCGGTTGAATATATTACTTAGCTCGCATCGGTGTATTTAGACCGGGCCATGGGCGTCGTCAAAAGTACGCTACTGAGCTCGATCTTTAATTTAAAAAGTTTATACACGAAATTAAGTATTTATAGAATAATTATTATAGAAAAATGTAAGCATTCAAAAGCTAATAAATCAACATTTTTACTAAGACTAGAACCTACCAAGAACTAGGGCTTTTTCCTTAAAATATGTTATTAATCTATGTTTTGTCAAATTGACTACTTTGAACTAGTTACAATTGGTAGGTATATCAGATGCTCATCACTGGTTCAATGTTCAGCATACTCACATGTGCCTCTAAATTACTTACGTTCATCAACACCAATATTATAAATGCGAAAGTCAGTTTGTTTATTTGTTTGTTTGTTTGTTTGTTTGTTTGTTTGGGACTTCTTCACGGTCAAACGGCTTGACCGATTTGGCTAAAATTTTGTACAAAGATAGAACATATGGCAGAATAGGATATAGGATAATTTTTTTTTGGCTATCGTGTCAGGGGGTCCAAATATTTTTAATTGAATTTTGTAAATATAAGATCTCTTTTCGAATAAACGGCTTGACCGATTTGCCTGAAATGTTGTATAAAGACAGTTCATAAGGCAGAAAAGAATATGGAATACTTTTTTTCTGGCTATCGAGTCAGGGGGTCCAAATATTTTTAATTCAATTTTGTAAATATAAGATCTCTTTTCGAATAAACGGCTTGACCAATTTGTCTGAAATGTTGTAAAAAGACAGTTCGTGGGGTAGAATAGGATGTAGAATACTTTTTTTTTGGCTATCGAGTCAGGGGATGAAGATATTTTTAATTGAATTTTGTAAATATAAGACTTCTTCTCGAATAAACGGCTTGACCAATTTGCCTGAAATTTTGTGTGAATACATGTCATAGGGCAGAATAGGATATAGGATACTTTTTTTCTGGCTGTCAAGTCAGGGGGTCCAGATATTTTTAATTGAATTTTGCAAATATAAGATCTCTTTTCGAATAAACGGCTTGACCGATTTGCCTGAAATGTTGTATAAAGACAGTTCATAAGGCAGAATAGAATATAGAATACTTTTTTTCTGGCTATCGAGTCAGGGGGTCCAAATATTTTTAATTCAATTTTGTAAATATAAGATCTCTTTTCGAATAAACGGCTTGACCAATTTGCCTGAAATTTTGTGTGAATACATGTCATAGGGCAGAATAGGATATAGGATACTTTTTTTCTGGCTGTCAAGTCAGGGGGTCCAGATATTTTTAATTGAATTTTGTAAATATAAGACCTCTTCTCGAATAAACAGCTTGACCGATTTGCCTGAAATGTTGTTTAAAGACAGTTCAAAAGGCAGAATAGAATATAGAATACTTTTTTTCTGGCTATCGAGTCAGAGGGTACAAATATTTTTAATTGAAATTTGTAAATATAAGATCTCTTCTTGAATAAACGGCTTGACCGATTTGCCTAAAATTTTGTGTGAATACATGTCATAGGGCAGAATAGGATTTAGGATAATTTTTTTTTGGCTGTCGAGTCAGGAGTCCAGATATTTTTAATTGAATTTTGTAAATATAAGACCTCTTCTCGAATAAACAGCTTGACCGATTCGCCTGAAATGTTGTTTAAAGACAGTTCAAAAGGCAGAATAGAATATAGAATACTGTTTTTTGTCCATCGAGTCTGAGTGTTTAGATTTTTTTTATTGAATTTTGTGAATGTGTGTCCTCTTATCAGCTAAACAGCTTGACCGATTCAGCTGAAATTTTATATATATTACAGTCCATATTGCATAGAATCACATAGGATACTTTTTCTCTGGCAGTCGAGTCCAGGTGTCCAGAATTTTTAAATTGAAGTTTGTAAATGTGTGGCCTACTCTCGGTCGAACGGGTTAACCATTTAAGCTGAAATGTTGTACACAGACAGTCATAAAGACATAGAAGGGCAACGAATACTTTTTTTTTGGGTGGAAATTTGGTTTTCTATAGTTTTATTATGGAATTTTGTAAATGTGTGGCCTCTTTTTAGCCAAACGGCTTGACCGATTCAGATGAAATGTTGTACAAACACAATGAATAGGGCATAAACGGGCAAATAATACTTTTTTTCGGCAGTTAAGTGTGGGTGCCTATATTTTTTGTTAACTTTACATATAGTTTGTATAATCATAAAAGTTTGACCTTAGGTTCATAGATTATGACTAATTTTAATAAGTGCCTTAATTAGGCCATAAAACTGTCAGGGTCATTAAAAGTCATCAAAATTTACGCGATGGCTTTGCTTGCCCAACGTGTTTTATCTGCTTTGTGGGAAGTATTTCATAAGCATTCGTGTTTTAACAGCCACATTTAACCTTAGGGTCATCGATGTTGACTAAGTAGGTTATAAAAACTGTCAGCGTCATAAAACGTAAAAATTTTTGCGCTCACTTCGCTCGAGCTGTGATAGCGCTCGCTGCGCTCGCGCAATAATTTGTTTGGGTTACTTTGTAGGTAATACTTCAGCAACTTTTGTATTTTAATAGCCACATGCATCAGAACAAGTCCATAAATTAAAACAGTACAATCTTCAATAATTATAATGATTTTTAACCTTAAATAATTGGATATCAAGTTTAACCTTTGTGTCATCAGTGTTAACTTAGTAGGTCATAAAAACTGTCAGGGTCATAAAAGGTCGTACATTTTTTCGTGATTTCAGTTTCGTTTTCAGTGATAGCGCTTACTACGCTCGCGCAGTAATAGCGCTCGCTCTTGTGGTGCAAGCATTAGTTATATCTACTTTGTAGGAAGCATTTCAGCAATAATTGTATTTTAATAGCCACATTCATCAAAACATGACATGAATTGGAACAGTACAGACTTCAATAATCATATTTAATATTAACCTTAAAATAACTGGATATGAAGTTTAACCTCTGTGTCATCAGTGTTGACTTAGTAGGTCATAAAAACTGCCAGGGTCATAAAAGGTCGTAAACATTTTTCGTGATTTCAGTTTCGTTTTCAGTGATAGCGCTTACTACGCTCGCGCAGTAATAGCGCTCGCTCCGGTGGTGCAAGCATTAGTTATATCTACTTTGTAGGAAGCATTTCAGCAATAATTGTATTTTAATAGCCACATTCATCAAAACATGACATGAATTGGAACAGTACAGACTTCAATAATCATAATGATTTTTACCTTCAAATAAGTGGATATCAAGTTTAACCTTAGGGTCATCGGTGTTAACTTAGTAGGTCATAAAAACTGTCAGGGTCATAAAAGGTCGTAAAAATTTTTACGCTCGCTACGCTCGCGCATTGATTGCGCTCGCTGCGCTCGCGCAAGCCTTTGTTTTATCTACTTTGTAGGTAATATTTCAGAATTTTTTTGTATTTTAATAGCCACATGCATCAAAACGAGTTTATAATTGGAACAGTTACAACCTTCAATAATAATAATGATTTTTTTACCTTAAAATAAGTGGATATCAAGTTAAACCTTTGTCTCATCTGTGTTAACTTAGAAGGTCATAAACACTGTCAGGGTCATAAAAGGTCGTAAAAATGTTTCGCGCTCGCTTTGCTCGCGCAGTGATGGCGCTCGCAAGTATTTGTTATATGTACTTTGTTGAATACATTTCAGCAATTTTTGTATTTTAATAGCCACATTCATCAAAACATGACATAAATTGGAACAGTACAGACTTCAATAATCACAATGATTTTTACCTTTAAATAAGTGGATATCAAGTTTAACCTTAGAGTCATCGGTGTTGACTTAGTAGGTCATAAAAACTGTCAGGGTCATAAAAAAACGTAAAAATTTTCGCGCTCGCTTCGCTCGCGCATTGATAGCGCTTGCTGCGCTCGCGCAAACCTTTGTTTTATCTACTTTGTAGGTAATATTTCAGCATTTTTTGTATTTTAATAGCCACATGCATCAAAAAGAGTTTATTAATTGAAACAGTAAAACCTTCAATAATCATAATGAATTTTTACCTTAAAATAAGTGGATATCAAGTTAAACCTTAGATTCATCGGTCTAGACTTAGTAGGTCATAAAAACTGTCAGGGTCATAAAATGACGTAAAAATTTTCGCGCTCGCTTCGCTCCCGCATTGATAGCGCTCGCTGCGCTCGCGCAAACCTTTGTTATATCTACTTTGTAGGTAATATTTCAGCATTTTTTGTATTTTAATAGCCGCATGCATCAAAACGATTTTATAATTGGAACAGTTACAACCTTCAATAATCATAATGATTTTTGACCTTAAAATAAGTGCATATCAAGTTAAACCTTTGTCTCATCAGTGTTAACTTAAAAGGTCATAAACACTGTCAGGGTCATAAAAGGTCGTAAAAATTTCCGCACTCGCTTCGCTCGCGCAGTGATAGCGCTAGCAAGCATTTGTTATATGTACTTTGTTGGAACAGTACAGACTTCAATATTCATAATGATTTTTACCCTTAGATAAGTGGATATCAAGTTTAACCTTAGGGTCATCGGTGTTGACTTGGTAGGTCATAAAAACTGTCAGGGTCATAAAATGACGTAAAAATTTTCGCGCTCGCTTCGCTCCCGCATTCATAGCTCTCGCTGCGCTCGCGCAAACCTTTGTTTTTTCTACTTTCTAGGTTATATTTCAGCATTTTTTGTATTTTAATAGCCACATGCATCAAAACGAGTTTATAAATTGAAACAGTACAACCTTCAATAATCATAATGATTTTTACCTTAAAATAAGTGGATGTCAAGTTTAACCTTAGGGTCATCGGTGTTGACTAAGTAGGTCATAAAAACTGTCAAGGTCATAAAATTACGTAAAAATTTTCGCGCTCGCTTCGCTCGCGCATTGATAGCTCTCGCTGCGCTCGCGCAAACCTTTGTTTTGTCTACTTTGTAGGTTATATTTCAGCATTTTTTGTATTTTAATAGCCACATGTATCAAAACGAGAAACAGTACTACCTTCAATAATCATAATGATTTTTTACCTTAAAATAAGTGGATATCAAGTTTAACCCTAGGGTCATCGGTGTTGATTTAGTAGGTTATAAAAACTGCCAGGGTCATATAATGACGTAAAAATTTTCGCGCTCGCTGGTAATATGGTATTAATGACTTCAACAATAGACGAAATCGAGTTCGACCTAAGAGTCATCTATATTGACTTGATGATTAAGTCATTAAACTGTCAGGGTTATAAAACGCCATAAAAAATTTTCACTAGCAGCTATTCACCTTATTTTCTTTGTAAGAAATGTTTTAGGAACTGTTGTATTGAGTCAAACATTTAAACAGCACAATTTCGTATACTAACCTAACCAAAATGATTAATGACTTTAACAATAGAGGATATTGAGTTCGACTTTGAGGGCACCTATGGTGATTTGGCCTAAGAGATCATCGATCTAGACCTCAATGGTCATAAAGACACAAATAACGCGGGCGAAGCCGCGGGTAACAGCTAGTACTTTCATATAATCAAATATTAAATTCTAAACAAATATATTTTCAACACACTTGCTCATAAAGTGGCTCTAATTTCACTGCAATTAGGAACGTAATAACACCTGTAATCAAACTGTGACTTTTTCATTGCTATTATTTACAAGTGAGTTAAGGTACGGACACACCGCAGCGTCCTGCGTGCGCGATCTAGGCGGCGATCAGATAGCGCAATAGTGTTTGTAGCGATTGCAGGAGGCCGCGTTATGGCCGTACCTTTATAGATTTTTGTTTTTATTTTATTAGTTGAGTTGCTTTGTTCTTAATAATATCGTTTAAAAACTAAAAAAGAACCGACTTCAATGCCGCGCTATTCATTTTCAGTACCAATTTTGAGATGTTTATCTCAATATCTCTGGAGATACTCATCAGACCTCGATAAAATTACCATGGTACCACACTTGGGATATCTCCTTTCGAAAAAAAAAAGAATAATCAAAATCGGTTCATAAACGACGAAGTTATCCGCGAACAAACATAAAAAAAAAGAAAATATACGATCGAATTGAGAAACCTCCTCCTTTTTTAGAAGTCGGTTAAAAAAGTTTCGATACAAAAAAGATCGTGTTCAATTGTGCAAATAAATTAATATACCTATTGCTTGCTCAGAGCTCAAATCAGTGCGTCCTACCCGTCATGAATACGGAGCCGAGACGTGGACACTTACGGTTCGACTCGTCGACCAATTTAAAGTTGCTCAGCGAGCTATGGAAATAGCTATGCTCGATGTTTCTCTGAAACGTCGACCGACCGACAAATGGCAGTATAACCATTTAATATCTATGGCGTAGCTAAATTCTACAGGCCGGTGACGGGCAGCAGCGTCACCGGTGCGTGAAGCTACGTCCTGCGATCGCCAACCCGCCTGCCCAGCGTGGCGATTAGGGCATATCCCTCCCAAGGGATGCAAAATAGTATGAAAGGACACCTAAAGCCAAGGCCCCCAGTTCCCGGCCGCCCTGCTATTCCTGACCATGGCAGCGGTCACGGTAACGGCAGGGCAGGGGGTGCTAAGAATCCCCGCATAACCTTAGAATCGGGCCATCTTATGTACTACAGAGAAGGAGATGAGCCATCCCAAGGTGGCGTCGGGTTTCTGGTCAACAAGGTTCTCAGTGACAACGTTGTAGAAATCTCCAGTGTGTCGACCAGGGTAGCGTACCTCATAATTAAGTTAACCAAGAGGTAAAGCCTCGAGGTTATCCAGGTCTAAGCACCGACCTCGACACACTTGGATGATGAGGTGGAGAGCATGGATGAAGATATCTCCAGAGCTTTACACACCACTTCCAAGGCTCACTACAACGTTTTCATGAGAGACTTTAACGCCAAAGTGGGAGTACAAACTTGCTGCTAATCGTCTATAGGACCACACGGATTTGGGAGTAGGAATCACAGGGGGCAAATGCTAGTCAATTTCCTCGAAAAAGAGCTTTTATTGATGAACTCGTTCTTCAAGAAACAGCCCCAAAGAAAGTGGACGTGGCAAATCCCCGACACTGTGACTAAAAACGAGATTGACTTCATCATTACGGACAAACGGCGCATATTCAGAGACCTCTCAGTGATCACTAGGTTTAATACTGGAAGTGATCACTGAGCCTCGTACAAGTCTGTACGAGGCTCTCTGCATATTGCCTTTAAAGCCGAGAGATTCCGATTGATGAAGTCTACACTCCGTCGAAACCTACTCCAAACCGTTGTTGGGTCCAAAACATTCCAATTAAAATTGAAAAATCGATTCGCTGCCTTGGAAACCACAGATGACGTAGACCAGAAACTCGAAGAAGTGGTGGAAATCCTCAGGGATGAAGGGACGAAGTTTTGCGATAGCAAGAGTACGGGAAAAAAGTCCAAACTTTCGGCAGAAACACGTCGGCTAATGGAAGAGAGACGAACAGACCCTTTATCAGCTTTGTCAACTAACTTGGTACGCAACAAATCTATTAAGAAGCTGGTACGAAGCGACCTCCGATCCTCTAACACGCTCTTGATTAAAGAATCAATTGAGCAGAAACGGGGGTCGAAAGTGTTCGTGCAGCCTCTGGGTAGAAGCTCCTCACAAAGCTGACAACGTCAACGCATCCAAGCCGGAGATTCTGTTGGAAGTTGAAGACTTCTACGGCAATCTCTACGCATCGCATGCTTCATGGCCCGAACCCGATACTGAGGATTCTAGAGCCACCTCAACCCGCCACACCACAGAATATCTGCCCGAAATTAGCCGTGACGAAATCGTGATGGCCCTTAAACAACTCAGAAATGGAAAAGCCCCAGAGAAGATGGAATCACAACAGAGCTTTTAATAGCCGTGGGAGCTGCAGCAGTTCAACAGCTTCAGCAGCTCTTTAATTCCGTTCTTTCACTCCTATGGAGTGAAAGTCCTATGGAGTTCTCACTGGGAGAACTCGATAGGCATGGAACAGAAGCATGGTGGTTCTGTTTTTCAAAAAAAGAGACAAAACCCTATTGGAAAACTACCGCCCGATTTCGCTTCTGAGCCATGTCTACAAGCTGTTTTCAAGAGTCATTACGAACCGTCTTACGCGAAGACTCGACGAGTTTCAATGGTTACGGCACCATAGACCACATCCACACGGTGCAGCAGATTGTGCAGAAGACAGAAGAGTACAATCGGCCCCTGTGCTTAGCATTTGTAGACTATGAGAAGGCTTTTGACTCAATCGTAACCTGGTCAGTTGTCGAGTCCTTGCAGCGTGACCAAGTCGACTGGCTATATATCAAAGTGATGAGATGTATATATAATGCCGCAACGATGACTGTACAAGTACAGAACCAGCGAACTAAACATGTCCACCTGCGTCGAGGAGTGAGACAGAGGGACGCCATATCCCCGAAACTGTTCACTAACGCCTTGGAGGATATGTTTAAGACGCTGGACTGGAAAGATTGTGGCATTAACATCAACGGCAAGTACATCTCTCACTTACGATTCGTAGATGACATCGTCATTATGGCAGAGACGCTGCAGGACCTACAAAGGATGTGGAATGGCCTAGCTGATTCTTCTCGTCGCATCGGTCTCCGGATGAATTTGGATAAAACCAAAGTCATGTACAACGAGCACGTTGTTCCGGAACCGATTGCCGTAGATGGAATCCCACTGGAAGTTGTCACTAAGTATATTTACCTAGATCAGACGCTCCAACTAGGCAAATACAACTTCGAGAAGGAAATCCAGAGAAGAATTCAGCTGGGCTGGGCAGCATTCGGAAAACTCCGTCGAGTCTTCTCGTTGCCCATACCGCAGTGTCTAAAGACAAAAATCTTTAACCAGTGCGTCCTACCTGTAATGACATACGGAGCCGAGACGTGGACACTCACAGTTTGACTGGTCCACCAGTTTAAAGTCGCTCAGCGAGCTATGGACAGAGTTATGCTCGGTATTTCTCTGCGGGATAGAATCGGAACGAAGTAATTCGCCAAATAACTAAAGTTATCGACATAGCTCAACGGATTAGCAAGCTAAAGTGGCAGTGGGCTGGTCATATCTGCCGCAGGACTGATAACCGTTGGGGTAGACTTGTCCTAGACTGGAGACCGCGAATCGGAAAACATAGTGTAGGACGCCCTGTGACTGTGTGTGGTGGAGCGACGACATTCGCAAAGCGGAGGGCAGTGACTGGAAACAAAGAGCCGAAGATCGGGCTCAGTGACATGACTTGGGAGAAGCCTATGTTCAGCAGTGGACTGATACCGGCTGATTATGATGATGATGATGATGAATGCTAGCTCATTTTATGCAACTTCGTATTTAAATAGATCATTTAAACTTTTACGTGTTTAATAAACAAAACATTCACTCAAATACTACTTTTTTCTCTGTAAAAACTATAATTTCCCCATTTTGTACGTGGCTAAAACGCTATCCACGACAAACCAAAAAAAACCCTCATTATTTTAGTCTATGGCCGATCGCTATTGTTAGACGCGCGCGCATAGGAAAACTAATAAATATTTCCCGCATTTGCGAAAAAATTTTGACAACTCGTTTTCACTGATGGAATTATATTTATTAATTAATTAAATAAGTATTATTTTCTTCAAAAGTGTGTTGAAAAACGTCGTATGATACACGTGTGTATTGACGATTACCTTCCTCGGTTCTCTTAAGACCCTCACCTAACGGCTCGGGTCTCAATAGCACCTCAGCGGTAATCACCAACATTACACACTTGTACCATAATGTACTATAATCACACCGTAAAACGAAATTAAATATAAACACATAGTGAAATGCGAAGAAATGAAAAAAATACATAATCATTTAATTCTAGCTTCTATGAAACAGGTTGATGAACTCAAGTCATGGATTACAATTACTTACTCCACGTAAAGGTGCTTTCAGACATATGTATGTTTGATGTATGTATGAGGGATGTCAGCATGACGATTTGTTAAATAACGAGTACACACCAAGCGAACAAAAGCGAATGAATGGCGAATTGAAGAAGACGCAGCTATGTACAGGTGTACAGCTCCACATCCCTCTATTCAGCGCTTGTTCTCATTCATTCGGCCCGATCTATACCCCGCAAAAGACGAATCAATGTTCACATTTGATAAACGAATCGTGATTTTGTAGAGACAATAACAATTGACGATTTGCAATTTTTTTGACGAGTTTGTGATTTTTTTGATGAACAAATCGTCATAAATCACGATTCGGAAAAAATAAGCATTTGTCAAATTGTGAAGGCACCTTTAGTATTCTTGTAAGTGTGTTCTGTGATACTCAAACCACTTTCTTTGAAATGTGTTTGTCGCCTGTTTATGAGAGTCAAGTTGTTTCGAGTCAAGATATAAATAAATAGATCTAAGGATTGTCGAGGTAGGTGTCACATCGGTCGACGACTCTGTGTTTCATTTTGATACCACAAATATGTAAAGTTCAATGTTACTTATATGCACGCTTAAGACCCCGATTCCATATTAATATTTGGAAATTTTGGGTGATGTTAGCCTAGATTACAAGTAAAATACCTACATATATTCAAAATTAAAAACCAATTCGACTGATCTATTTAATATTCGTTCATTGCGATCATTCTGATGCTGCTCTGCTGTAAGTCTGTGAGGAGTTGAGTATTCTGAAGATTCCAGGAGATGCCCTAGCATCAGGTCAATGCTACTAAGTTCTTACAATATCATTGAAGTAAGAGGGTACCGAATTTCGAATTGATCAGACCTATAACAGTTGATCTCATAGTGACATTATTTAGAAAAAAATCTCAGTCTTAAAACGGCTAAACAGATTTTCATGAATCAAAGCTAAGAACACTCTCGATTAAAATACCTATCAAACAAAAAAAATAACTAAATCAAAATAGGTTCATCCGTTTGGGCGCAACGATGCCACCCACATACAGACACAAACATATACAGATACACATGTCAAACTTATAAAACCCCTTCTTTTTGCATCTGGAGTAAAAAATAGGACGGCCTTTCAATATAACGACATCTATGAACGCTTAGGTAAACGTCCATAGATGGCGTTATATTGAAATGCCGATCCCTAACACCTTTGTGTTAACTTTCTCTTAGATAGCGTTAGACGTTAGATGGCGTTATAAGAAATAAGCACGCGGTTCGCAACTCTGTTTTGATAAAATGTTTATTAATTATTATTTTTTGCTGGCGAAAAATAATAGTGGTATTTTTCTGCTCGATCTTATAAAATACTGTAGTATGGTACAGAACCCTACGAGTGCGAGTTCAACTTGCACTTGGCCAGTTCATTGAATATTCTGGAATGACACCTCGCGCACGCGCCCTGCGTCTTACGAATTTCTGTCTTACGATCAGGACGCCTGACCCTGACGCAAATTTAATATTTTTTACCCATCCCAAGCAGAGTGCACAACGCCGCTAAAGAAGTTTAAACTTCAAGAAGTCATTGAAACCAATACATTATTGACAATACTTGAGTGCTCAACTATAAGTTTGTCAAAATCTTCTAGAGCTTTTAAATAATTGAGTCCGTTTTAAGGGTTTCGATTCGTCATCGAATAGTCTGGCCGCAGAAAATAGTATGAAAATTAAGCATTTTTGCTCAGTCGGCTGAAAGAGGTCACGGATTCAAATCTCATCGCGAGCATGATTTTGAGACGCCAATAAAGTCCGCCTGAAACCTATAAAAAGGTGCTTTTATCCAAAATAAAGATAGCAAAGGCAAGAAGTAAAAGTAAAATCCCAACACACTTTGTAGATAATTCAACACTGTAGACCAATAAATTACTCCAAAAACTTGCAATAAAAGTCAAATAGGCCTATTTTGTAATAATTTCCCTCGCGCCCTATATTTTGAATTTTCTTTGGCTCTACGAAAGCACATCAAGAACCGCGCTATAAAAAGGCAATAGGTGATCCAATGAGCTAACAACTAAAAATAAAATTAACTTTTAGTTTTATGTTGGTTTTAACGACGTACCCTAGTCATAAACAATGTAGCGTAAGCGTAAAAGTAGTGTAACCCTATATGCGTACTTTCGGTGAAGTTTAAGGTTACCATAATGTCTAATAGACTATTTGGACAAACGTGTCTAGAAGTGTGTTTTCATTTAAAGTTAACGAGGCTACTATTATGTCTTGTGTGTACTAATATGTTTCATCGTATCTACAATGAAGAAAAGCTTGTTGATGAGTCGCAAAAACTCCATATTATCTACGCTGCATGCAACAGGGGACAGAAATAATAATCTTATAGACTTGTAGTAGGGCCTCAGTAGATATAGGGTTGAATATTTTAATATACGTTTTTTTTAAATATCTTATAGGCTAGCGTTTGACCACTATCTCACCTGTTGGTAAGTAATGATGCGGTCGAAGATGGTAAGCACGCTAGGCCTAGAATGGGAACTGGCTCTCAAGGATAGCTGCCGGAACACATTAGATGTTTTGGCGACAGATTTTCTAACTTGACGGTGGTAGCTGGCCAGGCGGACACTAGATAGTATCCCCTACCACCATGCGGGGGTAAGGAGTTTCTTAACGTATTTTTCCATCCATTGGTGCACGGCACTTCTCCCACGACACCACTGCGTAATATTATTATCTTTTCTGTGCCACTGGGCCCTCGAAAGTTATTCCTATAATGTGTGTTGTACGCGTACATCCTCGCCTGCTTATAAGAGGTTCCTACTTAACATTCATTGTCTCATCAATTTTTGTGCTTGTTTTGTTTGAGCGTTTGTATTTTTGATTTATTTGTCAAACATATTTAATATCAATGTAGAGTAACAGCATTCGTTATTTGTCAGTACAACTTTCCAGGCCTACGTTAAAACTGGATCATTGTCCGTAGAAAACAACAAGCTTGGTTACAAGAAGCCCGCTAGTTGTTGCGCAGACGCAATATACCATTACCACAACAATGAATCATGCGCGAGAGCTCAGGACGGAATCCAGGTCAGTTGCGGCCTCGGATAAGGCCGTCAGATAAAGCTGTATACACATATACATACCATATAAACAGGGGTTGACCAATGCCCAACTGCTGGCCCTTGGACCGTTGGGAAATTTTCTCAATTGGCCTTTGGACCGTGGCTATGCGTGGCCATGGCGTTTCGGGCTAATTGAGAAGGCTGATCTAGCTCTGCTTTAAATATTTACAGTTGAATATATATCAAAAGGCTCTTTGACCATGGCAATAAAAAAACATTACATGCTAATTGATCTAAGCTTGGCTAAAATGTTGATCTAAGCTTGGCTCTTTTACCGTTGAAAATGTCTGGTTTGGTTGCTTTACCTCAAAGCTTTACCTCATAGATTTAGCGTTAATTGTAATTACAAAAAGGAAAATAAACATTTAGTTAGTAAGATTGTATTGTACTGTATTGTACTGTAGCTGTAAGCGTAGCTACAATGAAAGAGGTCCCTGCCCTTAGGGTCCCGTCTCAAAAATACACCCTGTGTATTATATCATATCACTTAATATGTGAATATAGCTATTCTTAGAATATTTCACAGCTAAAGCAAATTATAGGCTATGCTAGGGCATGATAATTTAAACTCTATAATAATTACTCTAGTAATCAAATACCTTACTTGATTGACAGTACAAGAGCAACGTCTCGAACCAACAAATGTAGTATAAAGGAAAATTACCCATCACATTATCTTGGAACACCCGCTGGGCTCTTGACAGCTTGTACCAGAAAATGAGTACATTCAGCTTTAGCGATTGAGCGTTGACAATGTGAAGTGTTCTTGGCCGACACTGGGTGACACCGGTAGCTGTCTGACACAGCTAATTGTCGGTAACTCAATACCGACAGATGACCACCTCCCTGACTCGACCTTATGGAACATTTGGAGAAAATGAAAATCTTCCAACATCCTCTTCCAAATTTTCCGCATGTCAATGACACCGAAGTCGCAGTTAAGTGGTCCGTTTTATTGAACATCAAGGTAAACTAAAATGGTTCTGTGACAGTGTATTGTTTTCTTTAATGTTTACTATGACCGTTGAGAAATTAGACGGTGATTTTGAAACGACAAGGAGATCTCTAATTGTGTTTTTATTTACGGCGCTTTAAAAGTAATTTCACGAAATAAAATGTGATGATATCAACCCATCTGCAGAGTCATTTTGATACAATATTAGTGCCTGATAAATATATTTTAATTTATATAAATTTAAAATACATTGTTGTTTTTATAGTCCTTAGCCGTTACATCTTTCAGGTATCAATTTATCAGAATCCAATGCATTTCATATTTTCGAGACAATGGCCTTGTTCGTCCATCAATCGTTGGAACCTTGGCCTGAGAGGCTCGGATGCACATCACAGACAGATATATCGCTTGTTAGACGTATATAATACAAGGCAACTCATTTCCACGATAAAGCATGCTGCACTGTCAGTTGGTGTTGTCATCGCGATGGAATCTCGTAGTGCCATCTGACAGATTTTCTGTAAGCTCGTAAAGCATGTCTAGCCAATCAGTGGGCCGTGTGGAATAGATCACATTCACTGTGGATCAGAAAATACAATTTTGTATAGTTGACACATTTATCTTCTCGCCACCTATATCGCAGTCAAAAAGTCTTTAATTAGTGCGTCCTACCCGTTATGACTTACGGAGCTGAGACGTGGACACAGTTCAACCCCCAATTTAAAGTCGCTCAGTGAACTATGGAGAGAGCTCGGTGTTTCCATGAGGGATCAAATCCGGCATAAAGTATTCGCCAGAGAACTTAAGTGATCGACATAGCTCAATGGATTAGCGAGCTGAAGTGGCAGTGGGCTTGTCATATTGTGTCATTGCCGCAAGACCGTTATAAGGTAGACTGGTTATAGAGTGACCGCAAATCAGGAAACATAGCGTAGGACGCGAACTAATAGTCCGATAGCGAACATACAGTGGTGTTTATGACTCAATTATGTACGGTGTAAAGGGGCGCAGTTTTGCAATAACACGGAAACCTTTATTTTACGATAACTATGCGATAGATATATGCATGTTACGGATATCGCGTACCGTTACTCGTTACTCTAGTCAAACTTTATTCCATGTTTCATTATTTTATCTACATTATACACTGAAAATGCTTAGGAAGTTGATAGTATTTTTTTAAACATTTTGTAAGAAAAGTTGCGTATCACACTATTCGATAACATTACAGCTGTTATTTTAACAACAACGTAATAAATGTATATGTCTGTATTTAGAGATGTTTATGATTTATTTTGGATTCATACATACATTATATCAAACAGAGAAATTCTGATAAATAATAATAACATTTGTTAATGAGTTTTAAACACGGCAACACACATTCATTTTCTTTATTAAGGATATGAGACATAAATTCGCCTGTAAGTGTTATTTAGAGTATAATTTTGACGCCACGATTCATTGTGGACTCGTAAAAAAATATGACGTAATAATGGAACAAACTAACACCCACATTCACAAACAATACGTATGAGGTCTCCCTAAATACAATAATGACAATATTAGAATAAAGCCTACCGCTATGCATTTGTCGAAATCTTCTTGAATACAGTAGTAATATCGTTCGGGAGCAATGTAGTTTTGTTTGTGAATACCTACGGATGTTAGACTGTCAGAAAGACGTAACATTTGATACATGACATAAGACGATACGTGTGATTTGCGTAGATAAAGATGACGTTCGATGAACGTATTAGGTGTCAACCAATCTGTGTTTGGGTCAGCATTCGGTTGGCTTCGTCGTTCTCTTGGAGATTCTTTAGTAGTGCCGACTGCCGGCATCCGGTGAGTGCACTGGCCGCGAGCCAACTATGCGCGTACGATGCTTGCCCGCTGTGAACATCACGGGAATAATAGCTTTCACACATGTCGCGGCTTTTTCATAGAAATCGTTAAATATCGCTGAGTAACATCGGTATCGCATAGTCATAGAGTAACATTATTTTCTTCGTCACAAAATATTCTGTTACGCAGAAGGGTATGCAAATCATTTTTATGAATGTTTACGGATGTATTTTCAATAAAAAGGATTATAAATTGATTTATGAACTATCAGTAAAATATGATCAATAACAACGAGAGGATATATCGATATAGATACTCTGCGCAGAATAGCGTGGCGAGTCGGTGATATTTCGATCGTGTATACTTCATCGCCCACTAGACTCGTGACACATTTAAAAGTAACGAGATCCTCAGCGCCAGTGAGGAAGTTATAATGCGGCAATATTTGGATGTGTTGAAAAATATACTCGTAAATAAGTACCTACTCTTGGGGATTTGTGGACGTACTATGAGATTTTTCCAGCGGCGCCGCGGTTTCGGCGCCGGCTGCAAGATTTATAATATCCACCGTCGCGGTAAAAATAATATTCACTTATAAAGCCCGTAAAAGGGACAGTTTATTATACACACAGTTTTATAAGTCCATTCAGGCTGAAAATCCACGCAACCGAAAATAGAAACTTAGGTAGGTATGATAAGTACCTTTTGGGACACTGGCGGCAAACCACACAGTTTTAAAACAACATTATTATACGCAACGATTTTGTTTTATATTAACATTGTTAGTAATTAGGAGACCTCCATTTTGCATTACATTATTTTCTTATTCTTATTCATTACAAGCGGCGATGAAGTTTACCAAAACATGTGTTTAGCACGCGCTCCTATCAAACCTTTGTTCAAACTATAATATACTCGCCCACAATCTTGCTTACTACTGTCCATAGCACGTTTCCTTCAGTAAACGAGAGAAATGTCCGCTTGTAAGCTGAAGCGGAAGTAATTTATGGTCTGAGTATTGCGCAACTGAACAGATTTTGTTGCATTGTTCGTCCGACGGGAGCTTTCAAATAACTCTAAGGTGCGCGATGGCTGCCAGCGAATGTTTTATGTCATTAATGTTGGAAACATCGTGAAATTAGTAAAATGATATGCAACTGTTTGCCAACGGGAGCGGTCCGTCCGAACCAGAGTCGATGGGATGTCGAAACTAGTGCACGT
The DNA here is from genome assembly GCA_954871355.1 of Cabera pusaria. NCBI lineage: Eukaryota > Metazoa > Arthropoda > Insecta > Lepidoptera > Geometridae > Cabera > Cabera pusaria. The sequence continues at coordinate 23,606,947 of OX940887.1, forward strand.
TACACAACCGCGGTCGCCAGCTCCACGCTTCCGTGTTCTTTTGGTATATTAGTATGTTAGCGTTAGCATTGTCTGATTTGCCGGAAAACACCGAGCATCACTCAAGTGACAGTCGAGTAAACACCAAAACACTGTCTATGAAACTACTCAAAAAGTGCTTGTGACAGCGCTTGTAACAGCACTAAAATATCGGAAATTCATATTAAAGATAAAACATGGAAAATATCCCGTAAACAATACTAATAATAGTGTCAGTGACCATGAAAACCTAAAAATGTATACTCAAAAAGTGTTTGGCAATGTAAAAAATTAAGGGACCTTTATTTTGGGCGACAAATTTAAAATTTGTTTTTAATATAATCCTGCCCACAGTAATAACAAAAGTTCTATATTCCGGTCAATTAATTTACGCAGATATAATAAAACTACGAAAGCTATTTATAAAAATCATAATTGATTCTGGAAAACATAAATTAAAATAAAATAAACTATGGAAATGTAAACAACCTGGAGATGAAGAATTAAATTACTCTAATTCTTAAACATGGATCCATAAATCTCGGCCTCCAGTAATAATGCCGCAGTAAATGACAATGTTGTAAAAGATTAACGTCGCAAGTATGTAAATAAAGGAGTCTATCCGTCAAGAATAGCCGTTTAACCTTCCGCACATTTTGTTGATACCTACTGACATTGGAGGTGGGAAGGCGACGTGTCGAATCCGTCACATTAGATATAGGTACCCATTCTTTGCCTATCACTATTTCGAGAGCCGTTACCGACTGGATGAGACATTGAATAGTGTCGTCAATATAAAAACTTGAATTGGTCTATGCATTGAAATCGAAGACGTTGAAACAATTGCTTCCTGTGTTATATAGAACGAGATGCAGTTTAATTTTACTCTAAATAGACGTTTATGATGAAAGTCCGAAAGACAAGACGAAAGTCATGTTTAATATACACATTGTTCCGAGACCAGTTTCGGTGCTGGAGTGACCTTCGAAATTTTAAATGAGTATGTGTACTTAGGGCAAACGCTCCAACTAGGCAAGAACAATTTCGAGAGAGAAACCAGTCGACGCATTCAGTTTGGCTGGGCAGCGTTTCGAAAGCTTCGTCGAGTCTTCTCGTCGCCCATACCTCAATGCCAATCAGTGCGTCCTACCTGTTATGACATACGGTGCCGAGACGTGGACACTACCAGGACGACTGGTCCACTAATTTAAAGTCGCTCAGCGGGCAATGGAGAGAGCTATGCTCGGTGTTTCTCTAAGGGATCGTATCCGCAACGAAGTAATTCGCCAGAGAACAAAAGTAACCGACATAGCTCCACGCATTAGCAAGCTGAAGTGGCAGTGGGCTGGTCATATATGTCGCAGAATCGATAACCGCTGGGGTAGACGCGTTCTGGAGTGGACCACGAATTGGCAAGCGTAGTAATGGGACGCCCTGTAACAAGATGGAGCGACGATATACGCAGGGTAGCTGGCAGCGACTGGAGGAGAAGAACTGAAGACAGAGCTCAGTGGCGTGCATTGGGAGAGGCCTATGTCCAGCAGTGGACTGATGTGGGCTGATAATGATGATGAATGATGATGAAAGCCCTGTGTAGAAATTAAAAACAGGACACATATACCTAATCGCAAATCAGTTCATATTGAAACGGTTACCGGTTACAGTATAAGCGAATACTATAGGCGATAATTTATATAATTGCGATGACTATAATAAACTTTGCCAATTAATTTTCAGCCGTGAAATAGGAATGTTTTTCTGTCAAAATGGCAAGGTGGCCAGTTAAATTACAGGGCATGTGAGACTCAACATCTTTATGTCTCAAGGTAACAAGCGCAGTGCAGTGACATGCAAAATTATGTACTGCCAGAATTTTGCATGCCGCTGTATCTGTCATAGGTAGATGTCATCGCTTACCATCAGGCGAGCGTTGTGCTTGTCCTGTTACCTTTTACCATAAAAAAATATAAAAAATAAAATAAAAACCGTGACTCGCAAGTTGCTGCATCTGATGAACAATTAGTGTACAGAACCATGTGTGTATTGCTTGTTAGAGAGCCAGTTGCCATTCGAGCGTGCTTACAATCTTCGACCGCATCATCACTTACCAACAGGTGAGATAGTGATCAAACGCTAGCCTATAAGATATTTAAAAAAAAATAGTTGAAAAAAGCCGTGTTATTTCGGCTGTTTGTTAATTAACTATCTAAGTTATAAGATAGCGTACACAGTAAGCCGTCTTATATAATATCGTTTAAAAACTAAAAAAGAACCGACTTCAATGCCGCGTTATTAGTTTTCAGTACCAATTTTGAGATGTTTATCTCCATATCTCTGGAGATACTAATCAGACCTCAATAAAATTAACATGGTACCACACTTGAGATATTTCCTTTCCAACAAATAAAGAATAATCAAAATCGGTTCATAAACGACGAAGTTATTCGCGAACAAACATAAAAAAAATATATATATATATACGGTCGAATTGAGAAACCTCCTCCTTTTTTTGAAGTCGGTTAAAAAAGACTTCTGTGGTGGCGTACTATTAAATATGAGAAGTTTCGACGGAATCGAGATTGCGTGTAATAGCGAAGAGTAGCTAGTATTTATAGTAGTTTTTAACCGACTCCAATAGGGAGGTTCACACATGTAGGTAGGCACACCAGGTAATGAAAGAGCTGATGAACTTGCGAAGACAGCTGCTCTGTCTGATAATACCACACCGGACTATTCTGAAGCACCCCTTTCGTATGCTAAGCGAATGATCAGGGAGGAATCCGTACAGAAATGGAATGAAATATATAAAAGTAAAGTTTCAGGAAAAACTATCCAGCTCTTCCTCCCCGATATTCACTACGCATACCAACTGGTTAAGAAAAAAGAGCCTAATAACCTCCTGACGCAGATTCTAACCGGTCATGGGGGCCTAAGTCAGTACTTGCACCGCTTTAAACTCAAGAGTACCTAGTCCGGGGTGTGTGTGCGATGCCGATGTTGTTGAGGATGTGCCTCATGTGCTCGCAGCCTGTCCTCGTTTCGGTTTTGAACGAATTGATGCAGAATTGGAAATGGGTGATAAAATAAATAAAAATAATTTCACAAACCTTCTTCATGGCAAAGAAACTAGTGAGATCTTTGTGAAATATTGTAAGGCTATAATGAAAAAGGTATGTAAGTCCAACAGTAGCACTGCAAGATGGGCTCAGTAGTCCTAAATTACATTGTGTTATTAATTCATAGAGAAAGAAAAGAAAAAACAAATACAGAAATAAAATATTAAAATGAGATCAAAAATGTACAAAAAAGAAAAAAACATCATGCACGTACATACACACTCTGTAATAAAAAAACATACATACACGACATCACACACGAAGAATAAATAAACTGGCCAAGTGCAAGTCGACAGACAGACAGACAGACAGACAGACAAACAGACAGACAGACGGACAGCGGAGTCTCAGCAATAGGGTTCCGTTGGTACCCTTTGGGTTCGGAACCCTAAAAACAATATACACTATAAATAAAATCGCATGAAAGCTCAACGAAGTCAATTCCACTTGATACTACATATTAAACCCCGCTCGAAAAAATCTCCGGCCCCATGTCGCGGGAGTATGAATAGCGGAACAATTAAAAAAAAATAGGGAGGTTCTCAATTCGACTATATAGTTGACTATCATAACTAAAATTTAAAAAAAAACATGTTTTCAATGTTCTGTTGTGAAATGCGACCTAAATGCGACATCTGGATAAGAAATTAGAAAGCATTTTTGTCTAAGCTGAAAGATCTTTGCTTTGGTCGGTCAAAAAGTCTACAGTGTCGAAATACGTTGACCTAATCTTGTATATCTTCTGTGGCTTCCGTGTAGGAAGGGCCAAAGAATCTCCAGACCGTCAAAGAACTACATAAGAGCCCTTCTTTGCCAATTAATCATCATATTTTAGAGCGAAGTGATGAATAGTCCTGTCATAATTCAATGATTGATAGCATTTGCAGGGCAGTACAGGGTCTTACAAAAATATACCATTCACGGCCACTGCACGTATTAAATTGATCCATCGACCACTTCCCGTGGACTAAATTTACCTGAAACTGTAAATCTTTTTAATCTTTGCACCATATAGACTCATCGTAAACTTGTGAGAATATAGTTGACTAGAAGTGCCACGCGGCTTCGCCCGCGTTAAAAACTTCTTTTATTTACTTAAACTTTTCTTTTGTAGAAACGATTCTATCATTAATTACATAAAATAAGAATTAGCCAAACCGGTTCACTTTTTCATGTCATCGCGTGACTAAGGCAATTCAGGATTCATATTTATAAAAACCGAAATACTAAAATTTTCAGACTTTGTTAACTACCCCATTTCAAAAAATCCTACAACACGTACTTTACCTTATCTTATTTCGCTATTTTTGCCAACTTTGAATCCCCGTTCAGTATTTGGAAGGAATTTTTAGAAAATCCCTTCTGAGCGGATACCTACGTCATAATAACTATCTGCATTCTACATTTTAGCGCAATCCGAAACAATATTGATTTTTGGACTTTGTTACCCCACTTCACCCTTTTAGGGGTGGAATTTCGAAAGAGCCTGAAACACGTATTTACTTACTTAAGTACTTGTGTTATGTTTCACATATAAAAGACTATCTAATCTTGTTTCTCCGTACAAACTTTGAACCCCCGTTTCATCCCCTTCAGGAGTGAATTTTAGAAAATACTTTCTCAGAGGGAACTAACTTCGCAATAACTATCTGCATGCCAAATTCAGCGCAATTCGAAACAATATTGATTTTCACACTTTGTTACCCCATTTCACCCTCTTAGGGGTGTAATAAAAAAAAAACCTGAAACACGTATTTACTTATTTTTTTACTGGAGCATTTGTATGCAGTTTCGAATAGAAAATACTACCTGATCTTGTTTCTACATACAAACTTTGAACCCCCGTTTCATCCCCTTCAGGGGTGAATTTTGAAAAATACTTTTTCACAGGTAACTAACGTTGTAATAACTATGCATGCTAAATTTTAGCGCAATCCAAAACAATATTGATTTTCACACTTTGTTACCCCATTTCTTCCTCTTAGGGGTGGATTTTCAAAAAAACCTGAAACACGTATTTACTTATTTTTTTACTGGAGCACTTGTGTGAAGTTTCGGATAGAAAAGACTATCTAATCTTGTTTCTCCATACAAACTTTGAACCCCCATTTCATCCCCTTAAGGGGTAAATTTTGAAAAATCCTTTCTTAGTACACCCCTACGTACTAAGACAAATATACCCTCCAAATTTCAAGTCTCTACGACCAGCGGTTTAGGCTGTGCGTTGTCTGTCAGTGAGTCAGTCAGTCAGTCAGTATGTCAGGACAAAGATTCTTATAGTATTAGATAGATAAGTAAATAAAAAATATAATATCATGGGTTATTATGAGAGAATAATTTTGATACATTCAGTTTATCAAGGACAAACATTATTATTTTCTCTTTATGACCTAGGTATAAATAAAAAAAAAACAACTTGGGGTTGCACTCCGGGACCGCCGGCAGAAGTGAAAACATGAACACGTAAATTTTGAATATTTTGTAGTGACACCTCGTGCAAGCGCCCTGCGCTCCGTTGGAATGACACCTCGTGCAAGCGCTCTGCGCTCCGTTGGAATACCACCTCGCTCAAGCGCCCTGCACTCCTTACGAATTTTCGTCTTACGATGACACATGTGACGGACACGTGACCCTGACGCGAGTTTAACATATTTTACCCGTCCAAAGAAAAGTTCACAACGCCGCTAAAGAAGTTTACACTTCAAATATAATTGAATATTTTTGTATATCTAGGATAGCATCTGACCGCTGTCTCGCCTGGTAGTAAGCGATGATGTGGTCAAGGAGAGGGCTCGCGTTAGACCCAGAATGGCCTCTGCTTCGATATTTTTTATTTCTCATCTCAAGGCGCAGCGCCTCACCGCAGGTCTTTTTAGAATTATTTAAACAACACACATAGATACAATAAAATATGTATCAGTTTGTGTAATGAATAAAGTTCTATTTTGGATAACTATCTTGAAAAATGCGCGCTGCGTCGCATCGCGTTAAGGTACGGACACACCGCAGCGTCCTGCGTGCGCGATCTAGGCGGCGATCAGATAGCGCAGTAGTATTTGTACCGACTGGTTCACACCAAACGCGATCAGAAAACAATGGATAAGTACTGAGATCGCGCCCGCAGATCGCAGGACGCCGCGGTGTGGCCGTACTTTTACGTCTTGGTGTGAACTGACCCTAAAAATTATCTCTATTTTGAATAACGCAATATTTCCTAACTTTTAAATATCGTCGCTGCGACTGCCAAAATTCATTTGTATTTTTTTTAAGGTTTTGGGTAACAGCAAAAACCTGATTATTAAATTAACAATGGGAAAATACAAAATTATGAGTAAAACATATTTTTTAAAACAAACTTTTATCTGGGACAAGGAACTAAAATGTTAAAAATAAATTCTAGTATTTTAAATTCTAGTAAGTATTTTTCGGGTAGGTACTTACCTATATTCTTAAAAGCTTGAGGCACTACCCGTTTTACAGGTTACTACTACTACTTACTATACTTCTGTGCCTCGAGCTTTTCAGAATATATATTAGGTAAGTACCTACCCGCAAAATACTTAGAATTTAAAATACTAGAATTTTTTTTTAACATTTTAGTTCCTTGTCCCAGATAAAAGCTTGTTTTAAAAAATATTTTTTACTTTTAATTTATTTTTGACTTTTTGGTTGGTATAGGATACTACTACTATCTAAAAATTTTAGAGTAGGCGTGATGTTTTAAAATATTCTACGGATATTATGATTATGGGTAAAGTCCTCCAAAAGACAAATCAATCGAGCCCAAACTTGCTGGGGTTATGTTGTTTTATCACAGATATGCCGTGGCCACCTTACGGCATCATCATCAGACCCAGAATATCATCTAGCTGTAAAGTCCTCCTCCAGACGAATCAATCGAGTCCAAATTCGGTTGGGTTATGTTGTTTTATCACAGAGATGCCGTGGCCACCTTCTGTCTCCATCATCAGACCAGCTCCATGGTATCATATTCTTGTATTGTCACCGAGGATACATAAATTCACCAAATTTGAGCCAAATCGGACATCGGGAAGTGGGTCTAATTTAGCTTCCGAATTCTACCCGAACAAACATACTTTAGATACATATATTGCAACTTAAATAAAAGCTTTAAAAAAAATCTATCCTAATGCAGTATGAAATTATTTATTCGAGACATTGCGCATTGGAGACATATTAGAAATATGAGATCGGTCATACATATTTGATATTTATGGAGCTAGAAATGATTTGTCAAAAAGTGCACAAGAAATTATGTATGTGCATGAAGAATATGAAAACTGGATAATTTGTAACATAATAAGTGAATTTTATTAATTTTTTATTACATTTTAGTACCATAACATGTTTACACATAGTTATGAATTATAGACTTTCCATTTTGGTTTCATCCCTTGGGAGGGATATGCCCTAATCGCCATGCTGGGCAGGCGTGTTGGCGATCGCAGGACGTAGCTTCTCGCACCGGTGACGCTGCTGCCCGTCACCGGCCTGTAGAATTTGGCTACGCCATAGATATGAAATGGTTATACCGCCATTTGTCGGTCGCCAGAGCTCCGTCTGTTGGTGAGCAGGATGCATCACGGGCAGGTGAGGTTGGCTGGGAGCACCGAGGTCGTATTTGTGCTCCCTTACATCCCAATCCCTGCTATTCCTAACCACGGCGACGGTCACGGTAACGGCAGGGCAGGGGGTGCTAAGAATTCCCGGGTTACTGTAGGCCGCCAGAACAAACTGACCCTCGCAACGTACAATGGACGCACGATTCGGCTGGAAGATCATCTAGCGCAGCTGGAGGAGGAGCTGAAACACATAAGATGGTACATTCTGGGGTTATGTGAAGTCCGTAGACAGGGAGAGGACACCATTACCTTAGAATCGGGCCATCTTATGTACTACAGAGAAGGAGATCAGCCATCCCAAGGCGGCGTCGGGTTTCTGGTCAACAAGGTTCTCAGTGACAACGTTGTAGAAATCTCCAGTGTGTCGATCAGGGTAGCGTACCTCATGATTAAGCTAACCAAGAGGTACATCCTCAAGGTTGTCCAGGTCTACGCACCGACCTCGATACACTTGGATGATGAGGTGGAGAGAATGTATGAAGATATCTCCAGAGCTTTACACACCACCTCCAAGGCTCACTACAACGTTGTCATGGGAGACTGGAACGCCAAAGTGGGAGTACAGACGGTGCGAACGGCGGCGAATCGTCTATAGGACCACACGGATTTGGAAGTAGGAATCACAGGGGGCAAATGCTCGTCAATTTCCTCGAGAGAGAGGGGCTTTTCTTGATGAACTCGTTCTTCAAGAAACAGCCCCAAAGGAAATGGACGTGGCAAAGCCCCGACACTGTGACTAAAAACGAGATAGACTTCATCATGACGAACAAACGGCGCATATTCAGAGACGTCTCAGTGATCACTAGGTTTAATACTGGAAGTGATCACCGACTTGTACGAGGCTCTCTGGATATCGACTTTAAAGCCGAGAGATTCCGATTGATGAAGTCTACACTCCGTCCGAACCTACTCCAAACCGTTGTTGGGTCCGAAACATTCCAATTAAAATTGGAAAATCGATTCGCTGCCTTGGAAACCACAGATGACGTAGACCAGAAACTCGAAGAAGTGGTGGAAATTCTCAGGGATGAAGGGACAAAGTTTTGCGAGAGCAAGCGTATGGGCAAAAAGTCCAAACTTTCAGCGGAAACACTTCGGCTAATGGAAGAGAGACGAACAGACCCTTTGTCAGCTTTGTCAACTAACCTGGTGCGCAACAAATCCATTAAGAAGCTGGTACGACGCGATATCCGATCCTCTAACACGCTCTTGATTAAAGAATCAATTGAGCAGAATCGGGGCTCGAAAGTGTTCGTCCAGCCTCTGGGTAGAAGCCACCTTACAAAGCTGGCAAAGTCAACGGGGAACGTCGTCGCATCCAAGCCGGAGATTTTGTCAGAAGTTAAAGACTTCTACGGCAAGCTCTACGCATCGCATGCTTCAAGGCCCGAACCCGATACTGAGGATTCTAGAGCCACCTTAACCCGCCACTTCACAGAAGATATGCCCGAAACTAGCCGAGACGAAATCGTGATGGCCCTTAAACAACTCAAAAATGGAAAAGCCCCAGGAGAAGACGAAATCACAACGGAGCTTTTAAAAGCCGGAGGAGCTCCAGCAGTTCAACAGCTTCAGCAGCTCTTTAATTCCGTTCTTTTTACTGGGATAACTCCACAGGCATGGAACAGAAGTATGGTGGTTCTGTTTTTTAAAAAAGGAGATAAAACCCTATTGAAAAACTACCGACCGATTTCGCTTCTGAGCCATGTCTACAAGCTGTTTTCAAGGGTCATCACGAACCGTCTTGCGCGAAGACTTGACGTGTTTCAACCTCCGGAACAGGCCGGGTTTTGAAGCGGCTACGGCACCATAGACCACATACACAATGCGGCAGATTGTACAAAAGACCGAAGAGTACAGTCGGCCCCTGTGCTTAGCATTTGTGGATTTTGAGAAGGCCTTTGACTCAATCGAAACTTGGTCTGTTCTCGAGTCCTTGCAGCGTTGCCAAGTTGACTGGCGATATATCGAAGTGATGAGATGTCTTTATAATGTCGATGACTGTACAAGTACAGAACCAGCGAACTAAACATGTCCACCTGCGTCGAGAAGTGAGAGAGGGGGACGTCATATCCCCGAAACTGTTCACTAACGCCTTGGAGGATATGTTTAAGACGCTGGACTGGAAAGATCGTGGCATTAACATCAACGGCAGGTACATCTCTCACTTACGTTTCGCAGATGACATCGTCATTATGGCAGAGACGCTGCAGGACCTACAAAGGATGTTGAATGGCCTAGCTGATTCTTCTCGTCACATCGGTCTCCGGATAAATTTGGATAAAACCAAGTCATGTACAACGAGCACGTTGTTCCGGAACCGATTGCCGTAGATGGAATCCCACTCGAAGTTGTCACTAAGTATGTTTACCTAGGGCAGACGCTCCAACTAGGCAAACATAACTTCGAGAAGGAAATCCAGAGAAGAATGCAGCTGGGCTGGGCAGCATTTTGAAAACTCCGTCGAGTCCTCTCGTCGCCTATACCACAGTGTCTAAAGACAAAAGTCCTTAACCAGTGCGTCCTACCTGTGATGACATACGGAGCCGAGACGTGGACACTCACAGTCCGACTGGTCCACCAGTTTAAAGTCGATCAGCGAGCTATGGAGAGAGCTATGCTAGGTATTTCTCTGCGGGATCGAATCCGGAACGAAGTAATTCGCCAGAGAACTAAAGTTATCGACATAGTTCAACGGATTAGCAAGCTGAAGTGGCAGTGGGCTGGTTATATCTGCCGCAAGACTGATAACCGTTGGGGTAGACTTGTCCTAGAGTGGAGACCGCGAATCGGCAAACGTAGCGTAGGACGTCCTGTGACCAGGTGGAGCGACGACATACGCAAAGCGGTGGGCAGTGACTGGAAGAGAAGAGCCGAAGATCGGGCTCAGTGGCGCATCTTGGGAGAGGCCTACGTCTAGCAGTGGACTGATACAGGCTGTTGATGATGAATTATAGATGTTAGTGTTATGAACTCTAAAAACTGTTATTATATTAGTTTATGTTAATCACACATCAACACTCACATATCTGACGCAGAGTATCGGCATACCATGGACCGAACACAAATCCTTTAGGTTTTTTTTAGGCAAATATATGCACATACCTTTCGGTTTTTTTTAATTATCAAAACACATATGGAATTAGTTAAGTTTGTTTCCAAGTCAAATATTACAATAAACTTAAATAAAAAAATTAAAACCACCCCCGACTGATCTTTGTATAAGTTTTTTTATTTTTTTTTTTATTTTAGTCAATATAAAAGTAAGGTACAATGTTCAGTTGTTATTGTACCATTAAACCACATAAAGGTTTGTCTTGGTACTCACACTCGTTGAGACCGAATTAATATTAAGAAATTATTATTTTAACATATAACGTAAGTAATATAATTCCAGCTCTTTAGAATAACAAAATTAAAATTGAATGACGCAAATTGTTGTTTTTATATCTAGTTACCTACTAATTGACAACAGTATAATCATATAATCACTGCCAACATAGCTCAATATACCATTATTTTATACATAATGCGTAGATAGAAGTTAAAAGTTCGTATTTGTACAGTATATGTATACATGTACAAAATGGTATTACCGAGTTTTGATATTTAAGATAACTATCGATTATTGCCGATTCTTATATTTTTAATATTGTTTATTAAACTAGACTAATATTATATTTTTAAAATAATTATCAGCTTGTAAATGCCGCTATAGATTTCTAATATACGTAACTTAAAAATTTCACACAATAATTAAGAGACAAGAAGTAATGATGAGGGTAGTTCCGAATCCACAGGTGCAGGCGCACGGGTATCACTATTTATGTGATAATTTTGTTGATGTCGTCTTCCCCTCGTATAACGACAGGTTTATCATTGTCGCATTTTCTAGCCAAGATTTTTCCCGATTGGAACCAAATGTATTTGAATGTAGGCCGTAGCTTTTGGTTAGTGATCCACAACAGCGATTTGTTCGCTTTGGTCAGGGCGCGGCGAATAAGTACCTCGTTTTTTCTTTCGTCTACTGGCGGGTTTGGCATTACATCTGCGATAACAATACTTTCTTTTTTAGACGCTTTAATCCAGTTCAAGGCTTCGCAAGTATTCGACAGTTCTACCAGAAGAGGCGTCGCTAATCCATTTTTGCTGTTTAGCCTTTGTGCGCTGCGTATATGACTTTTGTCGACTTGTAATTTCTTAGCTACCTGGATAGTAATGTCGAAGATGTTTTCATCTGGTTTGACCTGTGGGATGCCTGTTATTTCTATCTTATTGTCCATGTTACGCTGTTCCATATCTCGCATATTGACTTCCAATAATATGACTTTTGTTTCCAGGTATTCGTTCTTATTTAATAATTCTGTATTTTTGGTTTCAAGTTCGTTCAACCTCTTTTCATATTTTTCTATAATGTTGAGCATATGATCAAATTTCGCACCGAAACTGTTTAGAGACTTATTCAGACATTCTATCTCCACTTTGACAATCTTCTTCACTTCTTTCGTCATTTCTTCCATCATCTTTTCATAGCTTCCTAATTGAATTTCTTCAATATCATCATCTTCAGGTATAATAAGTGATTTCCTGGACGGGGAGTCGCGCTTGCATTGGTCACAGGTCCAGCCCAAACTTTCGTTGTGACGTAGTGCAGCAAGTTGCTTGACAGTAAGGCTGGTGCATACGGAATTAGCATGCACTATCTTATCACACTGGCTACACTCTAGTCCGAAACATTTTTTTGTTACGTTTTTCTGACAATTATCACACTTAGGCATTTTTTGTAATTCGTTTATATTAGCGGGTATTTCAAAAACTATTATGAGCTGCGCGTAGCAACTGACTCGAGACACGGTCAAACAACGGTCGAACAAGTAATCTGCTCATTGAGACCATTCAAATAAGCCAAAACTCGACATCTCTGCTGTTAGTTGGTGCGGAGTTGAGTATTCTGCAGATTCCAGATATCCCAGCTTCAGATCAATGCTACCATGTTCTTATAATATCGTTGAAGTGAGAGGATACTGAATTTCGAATTGAACAGACCTTTGAAAGTTGACGAAAAAACAAGAAAACTCTCGATGAAGACACCTATAATACAAAAAAAAAATCAAAATCAAAATCGGTGCATCCGTTTGGGCGCTACGCTACAATGCCACAAGCAGACACATACATACACAGATACACACGTCAAACTGATTACATCCCTTCTTTTTGCGTCGGGGGTTAACAAAAGGATTTTATGGACACAGAGAAAAAGTTAAAAGTTAATTTTAGAGAAAAAACTTAAACAAAAAATGCACATATGGACTTTAGCAGTCACAGCGGCGATATTTTAAACCAACATCTGCTCCAGACATAATAATCAAATTATATAATTCGATTGAGCCACGAACCACATGACCCAATTTGAATATTTGTAGCTTTGCAATATCTCGAAACACTATCATGCAATTCGTTCCAGTTTTGCGTTGTTAACAGACGTCGAGAGAAATATATCGGACGGATGTAGGTGTTTAATAAAATGAAATGATATGTAAAATAAAACAAAGTTTCACCAGATTCCATTCATAAAATGTTCACTCACCGTTGGTTACATAATCAAATTAAATCAAATGAGGTTACAGCTACGATTATGCGTGGAGTAAAAGGGGCGATCTGGAACATTTTTATTTCATAATAATATTCATATTATTCATTCACGCTTAGTTTATATTTAATGAAAGTATTATATGCGTGTTAATGCGTGAAACGTTTACGGTTTACAGTTTACACTCCATTGACCTATGAAAAACTGCAATAATTTCGCGAAAGGAAAAAGCAAATGTTGAATAGTTTCTATAGATAGAGTAATAATGACAAATTTAAAATGTGTTTTAGTTTGAAAATTATTAACATACAGCTCCGAAACTTTCTCCACGGGCGCCGCGAAGATAATTTTCGAAGGGAAGCATCTCTCTAGAGTACATAAGAAAATAAAAAAAATAAATCTCGTAGAAGGTGGGAAACGTGAGATTAATAAGCCGTCTGTGTGTGCTCAGTGTTCACAGGAACAGAGTTTAATTATTTTTATATAAAAACGGGGTTGCAATCCAGCAGCGTTTTCAGTCCAGCCTCAGTTTTTGTTGGATCAACAATTTCAGCTAAATCCAGTAAATAATCAAAATGATCAAGAAATTGCTTTTATTTTGAATGAGTCGACAAGAAAAAAAACTTTCTTTTTAAAATCTTGAATACTTTGACTCGTTACTTTTAGTACAAAACAGTAAAATTTCTTATACATTATTTTAAAACTTTCTACATTAAAAATTAATTATTATTGGTGAGATTGTGAAGAATTCTCTTTCGCAAGAAACGACAAGATGTTTAGTACGCAAGTTTACGTCTTGTTTACGTTATACTATGCGGTACTTGAGAACTTCAGAGTGATGTCATTCTGCGAATTTTACAATTATTGTGAATAAACACAAATATGAAATAATGCCGTTTTCCTTCTGATATGATTCTACGAACACTTTGAAAAGCTTTATCAACACAAACACCAATACAAGATTTCTCATAAAATTTAAGAAATAAAATATTATTGCGAGAACTTTTTAGTATCGTATATTGTTTGTTTTGAATATTCATCTCCATTTTCCAATATCAATTTGATTTACTAGTTGCAAGAAAAGCAGACCAAACTGAAATCTTTACTCTGAAATATCTGCGCTATAATATATAATTCCCCCAATAACATTTTTTATTATTTTTATTATATAGGCTAGCGTTTGACCACTATCTCACTTGTTTGTAAGTGATGATGCGGTCGAGGATGGTAGCACGCCAGGCCTAGAACTGACTCTCAGGGATAGCTGCCAAAACACATTAGATGTATGGCGACAGATTTTCTAACTTGGGGGTGGTAGGTAGCTGGCTAGGTGGACACTAGATAGTGTCCTACCACCATGCGGAGGTTGGAGTTTCTTAACGATGTGTTTCCTTCACCGGAGGGCTACTGTGAAAAGCGCACATACGTTTTTCGATTGAAAAATCCATTGGTGCACGGCGAGGGTTGAACTCGGTACTTCTGGCGTCAAAGCCGACCATTCAGCCACGACACCACCTGGGCTCTCAAATTCAATTTTCATGTGAAGTAATACTAAGACGAGTACATATTGCTTGCACGGAAAAATAGTTATCAGATCTTAATAGGAGCTAAGCTACCTACTAGCTCTACACGCCATAATCTAACACTCTCTAAAGGTACGGCCACACCACGGCGTCCTGCGTGCGCGATCTAGGCGGCGATCAGATAGTGCAGTAGTATTTGTACCGACAGGTTCACACAAAATGCAATCTACGGCGATCAGAAAACGATTGAAAATCAGAACGCGAACGCGCACGCGGACGCAGGAAGCCGCGGTGTAGTCGTATCTTAGCGTATAGCGTTATGTCTTCTACTTGGTCATTTCAGCTCAAATTTAACTGTCATACCATATGCCGGCATTTTTTATTTTTAAAGCTATTGCATAGCTTCTATCGCGGGCCTTGAGCGTGGAGACCGAATCCAGAAATTCCGTAACGAAAATAAAACCTAACACCCCAACGAACCTCATTTATTAAGCCTTAGCGTAGTAGAGATAGATATAGAGCGTTAGTCTCTAGTCGATATTTATCGCGTCAGTATTCATTATGTCAGCGATGGAAGAGGACGCGCATATTGAGCATAGCAATAGCAACGCAAGCTTTATTAATATTATCATTCGTAGTTTATAATATTTGGACCAAATACTAAACGAAACGAACAATATCGTGTGAACGCACAAGTGTACTCAATGAAATTTACCGTCGTACTGACGCGATTCGTATCGTATGAATAGTATACCAAAATATTACTCGATAAATATCACGTCAAATATCACGATAAATATCGAGTGTGTAGCATTCGCCAGTCCCGCCAGTACACTGCATGCATAATTAAATAACTCAGAATTATGAACGTACTTTGTACCAACCAACCAACACTGAAAAAAATAAATATATAAGCATAATACCACAGATTATATAACGGTTACTTCGAAAATAATACTTTCCGTTGTTAGGATGGCTACACAGTACTTTCATAATTCGGGTATCAACAATCTAGAGAAGTGCCTACTCTTATAACGTAGTAGAGTGATTCAGTACTCTGTGGCATTCACCATATACCCCTCGGACCGGCTAATTTTGATTTTGTCTTCTCGTATCTTTTTCAGATATAAATTCCGAATTCTATTTTCAAATTATGTCAAGGGTGAACAAGTCCTCGGAACTTTACATAATTCCTCCTTGTTAAACACTCACTGCCTTCATACATGTAGCCGTGACACAGATAAGGTGTATAGGTATTTATCATCTATGTACAACAGTGAATATCTGTACTCTGTCTCTATCTGTAAATATGAATAAACAAAGTGCATTTATTAATGAAGAAAGTCACGAAAAAAAATAGTGAAATAAAATGAGTGAGTACTCTATATACATACATTTTTATTATTATTAATTTGAAAATAAATAATGATCCACAAGAATCCACAACAAAATATGGGACCACCATTGAACCGGTATTTTCCAGATATTTAGAAGATATCAAGTCTCAAACTTATGTTTCTCATTTCAGTTACCATAAACCTATAGTTTCAATGATAAATATTCCTGAATAACCTACATGTATTGTGAGATAATAAAAATATTTTGAACAATATTAACTTTTCATTAATTTAATAAAAGAAAAAAAAAAATTCTTATAGGTCACCACACTCAAAAAGTGTAACTTGAATTAATATCAAAGAAAAAAATTACGGCATAAATAAATAAACTGACCAAGTGCAAGTCGGACTCGCACTAGTAGGGTTCCGTACCACACTACAGTATTTTATAAGATCGAGCAAAAAATACCACAATCATTTTTCGCCAGCAAGAAAAAATATTAATAAACATTTTATTTCTTATAACGCCATCTAACGTCTAACAAAGGTGTTAGGGATCGTCCTTTTTATATAACGCCATCTATGGGACGTTTACGTAACTAAGCGTTCATAGATGGCGTGAAATGCTGAAAAAACACGTTTCTTGTATATATTACCCTCTATTATTTTAAACTTTATTCTGCATTTAGTACTTGTTGTTATAGCGGCAACAGAAATACATCATCTGTGAAAATTTCAACTGTCTAACTATCACGGTTCATGAGATACAGCCTGGTGACAGACGGACAGACTGACAGACAGACAGACAGACAGACATACAGACGTACAGCGGAGTCTTAGTAATAGGGTCCCGTTTTACCCTTTGGGTATGGAACCCTAAAAAATGCTATGCAATAGCTTTACCGCGGCAGTCCCCCAGTGCCACACGTCTCTTTTTTTTATTGTTCCTGTCTCTATAGCCCGGCTCCATCATCAGGTCAGCTAGATGATACCATATTATTACATTGTCAGCAAAGATACGTTAATACGTCAAATTTGGGTCCAATCGAACGTCGGGAAGTGGTTTTAATTTAGCTCCCAAGATACATACATGAGACTTACCGATACCAATATACCGATTGCCAACGCCAACTCGCCTGCCCAGCGCGGCGATTAGGGCAAATCCCTCCCAAAGGTGGAAAGTCACACAAAAATCCAAAACCCCAAGGCAGTGACTGGAAAAGAAGAGCCGAAGATCGGGCTCAGATCTTGGGAGAGACTTACGTCCAGCAGTGGACTGACACTGGCTGAAGATGATTATACAAACATGCTATCATGGTAAGTAAAATATAAGCAAGTGATTTTCTTCATGCTGATTTTTTTTTTAATTCCATTTAGTAATTTTGAATGAATTAGTCTATCAGTAAAATAAATTGTTCTTGTTCTCCTATACTCGCATATATCTTACTCGTATAATAGATATTAATTATGTTTATGAAAATTATCGTGAGAATAACACATATAATTATTTAAAACGGCTTTAATACTGCGCTATCTGATCGCCGCCTAGATCACGCAGTAGTAAATACTACTGTACCGACTGCTTCCACTCCAAACGCGATCAGAATACAATTGGAAAGTACTGAGATCGCGCCCGCAGATCGCAGGATGCCGCAGTGTGACCGTATCTTACACTGACGGGTTAAAATTACTCTCGCGACGGCACGTAAGTTACGTGACAAATCCCGTCGCACGAGTTACGCACGGTATGCCTGACTCCTGTGTAAAAAAAAGGATATGAAAAATGTCCGAAACGTGTCGGAGTTATTTTGACATCTTAACCCGTGAGTGTAAAGCCATTTTAAATAATTATAAATAGAAATATATCCACTATAATGCATAATAATATAGTTTGCTTTTCAAATATATAAAGACATGGTGTAATTTTAAAGGAGTGACAATATAGTTGAGAAAATTGGAATTGATCTAATAAAATGAATACCTATATTTCATAGAAATTTGTAAATTGTGTCATTGATTCTGCACTGGCTAGACTTTGACCTACGATATGAACTTGTCAAATGCAATTAAGATCCATATATTCAAGATATTGTGTGACTGCAAATATACATGTATTTATTCTAATATTAGTTTCATGCACTGATATAAAATTGGTAAAAAACAAACTGTTTATGATTCAATAAATTCATGGAGCGTCTACGGCGGTATTTGAATGTTACACAATGTTCTTATCATTCGAATGTTTCAAGAATTCTCCAACGAATAGCAACCATCTGAAACTGAGATAATGTGTGGCATGAGGTGACGAGAAACACGAATTAAATTGTCTCGTGTGGCGTCATTGCTTTGTTGCTGTGAAGCGCGAAACGTGTGCACTATTTATGTAGATTTAGTAGATGTGGTGTTCAGGTTTACCTATATGTATTCTGGGAATAATTTATATGACCTTCTCAAACTTACTTCTTGAACAATTGTGTAATGCGTGAATTGTCAACATAAACTGGTGTAGTACATATTATAACATCGCCCCGAAACCGGATATTAATACTTTCGAGACCAAGGAACTTTTCATAAAATTTCCACTACTCGGTATAACTAATGATCGCACATCACACCTGTAAACACGTTTTTGTAGACAAGTGAGTTAACGCCGGCACGATGAGTTATAAAGTGTTATGTTTCTAGTTTATAATTTCAGGCTTCGACCTCGATCACTCACGGACTAGCCTTGTCCTCACGCTACTACAGATTCATTCATAATGCGAGACGATGAACCGCTTATTATAATGAGGTACGTTTCACGTGAGATATTAGCTACCAATCGTCACTTCCTCGTACAGACAGCGAAACATTGCAATAATCTCTTCAAAACTTTATTCGCATGTTGTTGTGACACCGAAGGCGAAAACGATATAAAACGCTGGATGACTAACGACTTCCTAATGTTTCATTTCATCTCTACTGACAATGTGCTAAACGGTTAATCTTCTTCACAAAGGAACTTGGTATTAACATTTAGATGTTTCTTTGTGCGTTTAGTTTATAATACCGGAAGCCGGAATAGAGACGCGTAGCGGTTAGATAGTTAATGTTTGGATCAATAAACAATGACCTTTGTTAAAATTATGTGATAATAAATTAGTGTTATCTTTTCTTTTATTTGTTGTTACACATTATGACGTAGAGTAAAAGATATACGTAAAGGTATAACTAACGTAATATAAATTAAATATAAATAATAAACGTATAACGTAAAACGTAAACACTCAACAATGCTTTATAACCAACAATTATAATGTGATACTACAGATTGTAAAACAGCAAAAAAAAAAAAATTGCTCGCTATTATTTTGTGAATGTGCCTGTAACGAAACACGAACCCAAAGCATACTTAAATAGCTATTAAAATTGCCTAAGAAATCGTGAAACTTCATACTATCGTAATTATTATTCTTCACACTGCACTGATTGTTTACCTTTTGTACAGAATACTTAATAGTACTCTTTTGTTTATGCCAGAGAGAAGGTCCAGTGGTAACCTGATCTAGGCTTGATCGGCGACACGAATTATGACATCTTGATGATGAAATAATTCGTATATAAATGCATTCAATAAAAGTACCACGCATCTCATTAAAAATTACATTTAAATAGGTAACTGTAGCTAAGATAACACAAAATGTTAGACAATGGCGTGGCAGGCTCAGGAGGAGATAGTGGAAATAGGGTAGGTAGGCTTTTCCCCAGCAACGGGACAAAAACAGCTCAAAATAATGACAAAAGGTAACTGCAGCACTTAAGAACAAGTAGTATTAAAATGATCTCGCAGAAGGAACGTGATTCTATAATGCAAAGTCACGTGAAAGGTGGGCGGTGAACTATTTACGGAATTATGATTCATTTTGGTGTTATAAATGTCCAGATGAAATGCATCCAGAACTACAGTTATGTAAATGTGTTTTTCTTTGTACACATGTCTTTAGTAAATATATTATGCATTTTTTATGAATATGGTAACGAAATAAGTACCCATGGAACACAGTTAATTCCTTAGGGACTTGTTTCGTTACCATTGATATCCGGTGGCAAGCGATGAACATTCACTACTACTAATTCTCTCGTGTTTGGAAAATATAAACGGTGCGCGTCTCAATGCCGCGATTGTTACGGAGACATCGGACCAGTTTTTTCATATAGTTATCTTTTCCAATGTTATGGTTTGGATTCTAAATTACTTTACCGAGATAATTTAATCAATTCTTGCTCAGGTTGTCAACAGGGTGACCCTCTTGGACCAGCCATATTTGGACTAGCCATACATACCATAATCTCGAGTCTAAATTCCAAATTAAATATGTGGTATCTGGGCGACGGAACCCTTGGAGGCGATGCTATAACTGTATAAAAGATTTACAGTTGTTAATTGGTAGATTTAAATCGGTTTAGAACTAAATTTCTCTAAGTGTGAACTATTCATAACGGACATTATGCCATCAGAAAAAAGAGACAATTTGTATGATACATTTTTAAACAGTTTAGCTCAAAATTTAAAATTATTGACCAGTAAAAGTTTGCGCCTCCTAGGAGCTCCGATCCTTCACGAGTCATTCCCACATTTTGTAGATGAACAACGTCAATAATTTGAAGATACGTCTGAGCGTCTCACTAAAATTCACAACCACATGGCTTTTCATCTAATTCGATTTTGTCTTTCTGTGCCAAAATTTACGTATATACTATGATGTTCCTCTCTTTGGAACCACATATCTTAACCACTAAGTTTGGATGACGCGATTAAAAATGTTTTAACCGAAATTCGAATTTCATGGTGCCAGGCCTCTCTGCCTATTCGGCTTGGAGGCATTGGCGTCCGCAAAATTTCCAGTATTTCATTACCGGCCTTTCTATCTTCTGCCAACAGTCTTTCGGTTCTTTTTAAGAGAATAATTTCAAATTCAGCATCACAAATTTCAATAGAGTCTTTGGAAGATGGTAGAACGGCCTGGTTTTTGGCTTGTTCAAGTGAGATTCTACCAAAAAATCTTAGTTCGCAATGGGACGAGCCCCTTTGTAAAATTGTTCAAAAACAAATTTTAGACAAAAGTGTTAATAATAAAGACCGGGCTCGTCTCCTTGCCACGCGCGAACGAGAATCTGGTTATTGGTTACAGGCACTACCTTCATCCAACATAGGTACCCTAATGGACAATGAAAGTTTTTCTATTGCCATAGGGTTGCGTCTGGGCATCTCTAGGAAGGAACCTCATAATTGTCACTGCGGCAGTGAAGTGGACAGGTTAGGTCACCACGGCCTGTCATGCCGCCGCAGTGCTGGGCGTCTCTCACGCCACGCCTCAATAAACGACGTCATACGTTGGGCCCTTGCCACCGTGAACGTGCCAGCCATATTCGAGCCGAACGGTATATCACGTGACGATGGTAAGAGGCCCGACGGTATGACGTTGGTTCCGTGGTGTCGAGGGAGACCGTTGGTGTGGGACGCCACATGTGCTGACATATTAGCAGCGTCCCACACATAAACCTCAAACGGAGGAAGTATGCTACCATTAGTGATGGATACATATTTCTTACGTTTGGAGTCGAAACAATGGGCCCATGGGGTCGGGATGCCCGAGGTTTTGTTAAGGAGTTGTCCAGACGCCTAATTGACATCACCCGTGACCAAAGAGCTGTCGCTTACCTCCGCCAACGTATTAGCCTAGCTATACAACGAGGTAACGTCGCTAGCTTTTTGGGAACATTACCGGCAGGTAAGTGACCTAGGTTCTGTCTTTTATTTATAGAATAGGTATTGTTATTGTAGTTTAGTATATAATTTTGATATTGTCATTCGGTAATAATTTTTAAGTTGTTTAAATAAATCGAAAATAGATATCTGATAGTATATAAGTTGAAGATAGAAATTACTGGTGGCAGGTAAAATCCTCATAGACTACCAGGGACTCTATCAAATACCGGTTAAACTGACCTTAAGTCTCACACGAAGTATAATTTTCTAATCATTTTATTTCTTTAATAAAATAAGATCGTTTAAAATACTAAAAAGAACCGCCTTCAATGCCGCGCTATTAATTTTCAGTACCAATTTTGAGGTGTTTATCTCCATATCTCTGAATATACTTATCAGACCCCGATAAAATTACCATGGTACTACACTTGGGATATTTCCTTTCCAACAAAAAAAGGATAATCGAAATCGGTTCATAAACGACGAAGTTATCCGCGAACAAACATAAAAAAAAACATATATACGGTCGAATTGAGAAAGCTCCTCCTTTTTTGAAGTCGGTTAAAAAGACAACTGCCGCACAAGGAAACCCTGTGTCGCATGGGACTTTACAAACATACTAAGATTTGCTTGGTTCATATAATTAATACTAGCAGCCCGCTCCGGCTCCGCACGGGTAGAACATATTATGCCTATAACAACCCCCCCCCTTAAAATGCTTTTTGGTTTTTAAATATTTTCTTTTGAACGCGACTATACTTGTTTACTTTATTACGATACTGAAATACTAATATATTAGAATATTTAATATTGGAATATTAATCGGACTGGAATAAAATATTGGCCATTTGTAATCGTCTAGTTAGTGGTAGGACCCATTGTGAACCGTTGATGTAACCTAAATTCTTTTCAGGGAATCTCAAGACAAACCTAATATAATAACTAAAGACTAAATAATACTGGAAATAAAGCTTCTATTGTTGCAAGTAATCCTAAACACTGCTACAATACTATTTGTGCTATACTGTTGCTTTTTATACCCTATGGTGCAATTGTTACCTAGTGAAAGTGTTTGCACCATTTTCTCTAACTAATACTATCCAGTGTAAATATGTTATTATTAGTACTAATTTGTGTTATTCTATTATTATTAGTACTTGTAAACCTAAATATTAATGTTGGTACTATTTGATACCTTTTGGTGCAACTGTTACCTAGTGAAGGGATTGCACCAATTTTTCTAACTAATACTATTCAGTACAAATATGCTATTATTAGTACTAATTTTTGTTATTCTATTATTATTAGTACTTGTAACCCTAAATATTACTGTTGGTACTTTTTGGTACAACTGTTACCTAGTGAATTTCTGAGTACCAATTATTTATCTAATACTAATTTGTATAAATACACTATTATGATTACTAATTTGTGTTGTATTATTATTATTAGTACTATAACGCTACATTATAGAATACAGCTGAACATTGAGTAATATTTTACAACCTTTGTCAACATTATACCTATTGACCCTAATAATATTACTTTTTAGAAATAACCATAACAATATCATCATCATCATCATAGTATATTCTCTGGATAATCTCTTACATTCACACCTTGCATTCTTAATTATATTTATCTCTAGACTTTCTTTGGGACTTCGATAGATTTTAATTTGATGATCTTTCTTTGTCAATTTCTTTGTTATTTTTATAGACAAAGTTATTGATCATGTCAATAGATTTAGTATAAACATTTTGTATTTTTAGTATGTACAATAACAAAAGAGAGGAGGACAAAAGGGTGATAAATAAATACATGTATATATGAAAATATGTCTGATTTAGTACTTTTAAAGGGAGGATAGTCTTTGGGGTGTTTTTTTACACAGTATGTACCATGGATGGTTGGATCGGCGCGCCGTACATTCGCTACCGAGCTATGGCATTCATCCTGAATTACTTGGGTAGCCCCTACTTGATCTAGTATCAAGCAACCATCCATGGGGGACCACCACTGCGCATGAGAAGACATGACCTATATTTCATAATCGAAGTATCGACGAGAAATGAGGTTTAGTAGCTTAGCAAAATTACCTGCATTTCATTATCGAAACATCAACCAGAAACGAGGTTAAGCCCCATGGTGATGTCTACAGTAAGTCAAAAGTCAGTAGTTCAAAAGTAATACATTTAATTAAATTTGACGTCTTAAATTGTATGTCAGTACTGAGTCACAACTAAAGTGAGAGGACATAAACTTTTATCAAAGAGAATAGTACATGTATGTCTGTTAGTCAGCCTACATACTCATCCACTCCAGCTTAATTTAGCTTAGAAACATTCGCTTGCTCGAACAACAGAGTTGCCTTGGATGGTTAGAAGTCTCTGTCTATTAATCGAGCACAACATCCATCACCACCTGTTTCATTTAGATATTACTCTCTCTAGCTACTTAAGAGTGAGTAGTATCTTAGCTACCCTGCCTACACTACCTACTATAGAATTTCCTATTTATCTCCTATCAACCTATCCTATCATTCCTACTAACCCATACTGGGTCTATCCAACTCTATCTATACTAAATCCTATCCTGAACCGCAAAGTATATTTCCAACAAAGGAATGACTCAATGAGCCAGGTTAATTGTAGTTAATATTGTGGTTAATGAAGATAATTACTGAAGCAACCCAGTAGGCTAGGTTCGCCAGCATTTTAATTAAATTATTTCTCCACTCCGGAAAGACCCAGCGGTCCAAGATCACTTTATTGACGTAGTTGGTGATGATGTCGTTGCGTGATCATCTATGTTAAATGCTAGAGAAGACTCTGGCTATTCATTCAGCTTACAAGTCTCCCCAGGGTTGGGCCACCCGTAGCATAACACAGAATCTCACGGTCCCCTCAGGGAAGGTAATTCTCGAACATGTAGTAAAAGTGATTCTTTTCTCACTGAATTATTCCGCAGAATATGTAAATTTGAAGACACGTTGCGTGGTTGTCTATGTCACGAACTAGAAGAGACTCTGGCTATTCTTTCAGCTTACAAGTCTCCCCAGGGTTGGGCCACCCGTAGTGTGACACAAACTTCCACGATCCCCGCAGGGAAAATAAATCACGAACAGATAATAGGCGAATCCACGCCATATGAGCAGCTTCAATAAGCACATATGTCCCGTAGGAAACAAAATCTCGTACATAATTAGTAAGTGAATCCGTCTCACTAAGTCATTCCAATGAATCAGGTACGTTGAATTTAAAGATGCTGATGTACGGTTATTTATGTCGGTGATATCAGGTAAGTCAACGTGACATAATATTCACGTCCCGTAGGAAACAAAATCTCGAACATAAATAATAAATTAATCTTTTTCACCAAATTACTTCGATGATGCAGGTACATAAAATTATATTAAATTATTGATGCATGATTATTTATGTCAGTGATAAACGTGTATCTCTGACTATTATTTTCAGCGTACGAATATCCTACGGCTGCTACCCTCAGTATGAATCGAAATCTCTATGCTTCCCATAGCAATATATAAATAAACCTCGAATGAAATAATAAGTGAAACGTTTTCACAATAGATAATTCCAATCATCATAATCATCATCAAAATCAGCCAGTATCAGACCACCGGACATATGTCTCTCCTAAGTCACGCCACCGAGTCCGATCCTCGGCTCCCTGTTTCCAGTCACTGCCCATCGCTTCGCGAACGTTGTCGCTACACCTGGTCACAGGGCGTCCCACGCCACACTTACTGATTCAAGGTCTCCACTCTAATACGATAATTCCAATAAATTATTTTAATTAATGATGAAAAATCAACCAATTTAGGAAGTACTGAAATTTTGAATTATTGATTCTGCTTGTGAGTGATCCATAGGGTCACTACCTCTTATAATTGTAACAAACTGCCAAATATGATCGAAAAGGTGAATAATCTCACGAGATTACATTTTAAATATACAACGTAGATACTTAAACATCATCTCACAACATCAGGTGCAAAGTTGGTATATGAAAATTATTATCATCGTTCACGTACACATAAACAATTAATACTCTGAAATATATTAATTATTAAAATTATAAACAAATTTATGTTTTCTCAAGAGAATTGCAACATCAACACCATCAGATTACACAGTTGATAAATGAAAATTATTATCAATGTACACGTACCTACACATAAACAATTTATGCTCTGAAATAAATCATTATAATTATTTTAAACTAATGAATGTTTCCTCCAATCTATCTCAAGTATGAAAAGTTTATATCAGGTTGGTTCAAAGAACACTTAAAAATTAACACCAAAATTACAAATGTATTCACCAATTCAGGCTGTACATTTACTTGTCTTCTCCTCACAAATGTCTGGACCGATTCGGATAAAATGTTACATAATTGTCTCAACGTGAACAAAGCCACGGGACGCAGCTAGTTTTCTTAATCATATTAAAATAAATTATTATTATCATAATAAGTAACTGTTTTCTTTAATCTATCTCAAATATGAAAACCCCAATTTGGATGAAATGTTATATAACAATAAAACTATAACAAATAAATGTTACCTTAACTTCATATCCCTCAGGTTAACAAGTAAGACCATAGATCACATAACATCAGCACCGAGATTACAGATGTTTTTATCAATTCAGGCCATATGTTTACTTGTTATCTCCTCACAACCATGTTGTCTGGACCAATTCGGATAAAATCTTATATTTTTGTCTCAATGTGAACAAAACCACAGAATGCAGCTAGCCTCCTCAATAAACTTCCTTGTATTTGTATACTTCAAAGTACAAAGTACTTTCTTACTATTATTTCACTTGGTAATTTATTGTTAATATGACTTTCTTTTGTTAAATTTAGATCTGATAATAATAATAGTTCTATAGAAATTATATTTTCTGTAGTTTTCTTTATACATATTTAGAAATCTATCTTTTACCCATTTCTCTTGATATAAAAGTTGTCAAAAATCAGTCAGATAAGTTTGCCACTGGTTTAGGTAGAATCTAATTTAATCAGATGAAAACTCACATCATCACAGAAACATCTTAGTGCAGAAATTTGTTCCCACTGTTTGATCAATTCTGACATTCAAGGAACAAGATTTATTAAATAAATGGCAAGACTGCTTGATGTATTCTAGCTAAATTTCTCCTGTCTATTACTGTATACCGTTGTACTATTTAAGACTCATGGTTCATCACCCAGGTATCTCATTTTCAGTTTCACTCTAAACATTCATATCAACAACCACATATTGTGGCGTCGATCTTAATACTGCCTTTAGTTAATACAGGCAAGCATCACAACCACCGACCAATCTAGAAAGGCTAGGTATATAGGTACTGTTCCCTGTCACTGTATTATTTTCATGTTTTTTTGGAAAAGCCCACAATGAAGCTTTCTTATTAATAGATAAAAGGATACTCCCTGATTTTCTGGCTTCTTACTGCTGCGTTTATGCACAATTTCAACACTTTTAGCACATATAACCTTTAAAATAACACTACACGTCCAGTAACATCTTGCTCTTTTTCCTCCCGTCCAAAAGTGACCCCAAGCTTCGCCGCCAAAAGTCCAGTCCCCTGCATTTTAGCGGCAAAATACCCTTTTTACGCGGCAAATTTCGTTCGTTTTTCAAAAGCAGCCATAAACTAAGAAAAATACTAAATAAAAAACCAAGAAAATCCCGCGCTCTTCCCAAAACCCAAAACACTGGCAGTTTATGTAATCTAGCTTTTTTTTAACTCTGCACAGTGGCTTCGCACCTGACCTATATATCGCCAAGTGTTGTTTTGTTTGACCCAAATATTTAATTAAATACTAAACTTTAAACTTTCGCGATTTGAACACATAGTTATAAATAAAATATATAACTGAAATATTTAACTGTAATATTTAACCGAAACACTCAACTGAAATATTCAACCAAAACATTCAACATAAACATCTAACTGAAATATTAAAGTGAAACAAGTTGGGAGCGACGGAGTCGGCAGCCGCAGCGTCGTCGAGTGAAGGCAGCGACGCAGCAAGTCGGCGCGTGCACCAGGGACAACGACCTGCGATGCTCTGCCACCCACTGCACCCGCACGCACCACGAGCTCCACTCCCAGCCACCTGAAACACTTAACCGAACATTTAACCGACGACCTTTACGACGACGACGATTAACACGAGACGACTCGTCGTCTCGTGACCACGATCAATGCAACTTGGTCGAAACGTCGAGTAGATAAGATTTATGTTTTAAGCGCGATAAGTCCCGTATTTAAATATTTATAACTGGATATTTCGGTTTAATATTTCGGTTAAATATTCAGTTGGATATTTCAGTTAAAACATTTCAGTTAAACATTTCGGTTAAACATTTCAGTTAAACATTTCAGTTAAATATTCGGTTAAAGTATTTTAGTTAAATGTTTCAGTTAAATATTTCAGTTAAATATTTCGGTTAAATATTTCTGTTAAATATTTCAGTTAAATATTTCGGTTAAATATTTCGGTTAAATATTTCAGTTTAATATTTCAGTTAAATGTTTCGGTTAAATATTTCAGTTAAAAAGTTTCAATTAAAAAGTTTCAGATCAGTTGAAAGTTTCAGTTAAAAGTTTCAGTTGAACATTTCAGTTAAACATTTCGGTTAAATGTTCGGTTAAGTGTTTCAGGTGGCTGGGAGTGGAGCTCGTGGTGCGTGCGGGTGCAGTGGGTGGCAGAGCATCGCAGGTCGTTGTCCCTGGTGCACGCGCCGATTTGCTGCGTCGCTGCCTTCGCCCGACGACGCTGCGACTGCCGGCTCCGTCGCTCCCAACTCAACAACACATCCATAGCGGACTACCAACTATTTCATGTTTCAGGTGGCTGGGAGTGGAGCTCGTGGTGCGTGCGGGTGCAGTGGGTGGCAGAGCATCGCAGGTCGTTGTCCCTGGTGCACGCGCCGACTTGCTGCGTCGCTGCCTTCACTCGACGACGCTGCGGCTGCCGACTCCGTCGCTCCCAACTCGTTTCACTTTAATATTTCAGTTAGATGTTTATGTTGAATGTTTTGGTTGAATATTTCAGTTGAGTGTTTCGGTTAAATATTACAGTTAAATATTTCAGTTAGATATTTTATTTATAACTAATTAAATACAAAATGAGAACGATCTTATTTATGAATTATTTTGAATATAAACATAGTACATCATTAAAATCAATATAAATTCGAAATATCACCTCATAAACCTGAACCAATCTCAATAAATCGTAGAGCTCGAAATCCGTTCTGTTACATGCCTACAAAATTTGCATCAGTTTGTTGCATCGAATATAAAATATGAACATATTTAACAATCATCGTCATATTTCATCCAATTTACACAAAACCTTAACGAATTATGCACCTAAACCTTCCTCATAAACACTCTGGCTATTGGTGAAAACCGCATGATAATCCGTTCAGTAGCTATTGAGATTATTGCGAACAGACAGACAGACGCAGTGATGGACTTTGTTTTATACTTACTTACGTAGTGATATTGGACGGCCCTTTTGGCGTAAAGGATAGTTACCCTGATTCTGACCCGACGGTCGTTGGTTCTAATCCTAGCTATATACCTACCAATGAAAGTTTTATGTGTATTCATGAATCATGAGTTTTCGTACAGTGGTAGTGGGATCATTAAATCTACCAAAAAGTAGCTGATCACCAAGCAGAACATCTGCCGCCGTAACCTTACGGCGTTCCCCGACGCAAAATGTAGGGGTAATATACGTTTAACGTGTGTATCTGTCTGTATGTCTGTCTGTAGCATCTTAGCACATAACCGGATGAACCGATTTTGTTTTTATTATTGATAGTTTTTTTTTGTTTGATAGACGTCTTCATCGAGAGTTTTCTTAGCTTTGATTCATGAAAATTCGTTCAATCGTTATAAAACTATAAGCTTTTTTCTAATTAATTGCGCTATGAAATCAACTTTCATAGGTCTGATCAATTCGAAAATCTGCTTCTTCAACGATATTGTAAGAACATGGAAGCATTGACCTGATGCTGGGACATCTCCTGGACTCTACAGAATACTCAAATCCTCACCAACTTACAGCTCAGATTTTAAACGTCGTGTTTAGAGTCATTGGAATGCTTTTAATGAAAAGATTATACATAGATCAGTCGGGGTGGTTTAAAATATTATATTATTATATACATATATAGATGAATATTATTTTATACAATAGATCATATTATTATACTATATTGACTTCAAATTGATTGTGGTCGGTGGGGATCTACAGCATAGCTAAGCTTATAACAATATTTTCGAAGTAACTATGACCTAATCTGTGGTTTCACTGCAAATATTTTATTAATTTTGCGATGCGTGTATGTGAAATTCGTGATATCTTCTAGAGTTTTCATTTGAATTATATACTGTAAAGGACAATTTTAATCTATAGTATGTGGCCAAGCTAATTAACGTAATTATTTGGATAAGGATTAATACTGTATACTTGAAAATAGCCTTGGAAGTTATGTAATATTTTTTAACAAAAATGTTAAGATTAAAATGGTTACTGTGAGTCAACCTTAAGAGATAGACATATGCTGTCGCGGACATTTTTGTAGGTCTTATTAAGTTGTACAACTCTTGCAAAAAAAATATTCTTCTATCTATTTTCAATTAAGCAGCGTTCGTAAGAAACGTGTTTTTTTGACCGTTTTTTTGCCGACTTAGGTTGCAAATTAGGTCTCCGCGAATGTACCTTTGATTTAAACGGGATAATATATAGCTTATTTTCATTCCGAAAGTCCATTCTATGTATAAAAAAGAAAGAATTTTTTAAATCGGTTCTGTAGTTTTTGAGCCAAATCATTACAAACATACAAAAATACAAATGTTCTCTCTTTATAATAATAGTATAGATAAGCGACAACAACGCAATGGTTAGGTTAGTTTTTAAAATAATAAGAAATTAAAATATAGTTTTTAAAATAATTTATAATTCTACAATAATTAACATCTATATAAATCTATAATATTACTTTCATTCTATTTTTAATAATAATGACTAACTAAATTGTACTGCAATTAGTCTGCGTTTTATTTATTTATTATGTTTCATTATTACACAGTTTTTTGGATAAAAATTGTCTGAAGTACTGAAACATGCACTGGGTTGCGGGTGCACGTAATAGTACGGTTGGTAACCCTACATTAATCAGGGGAATTAAACATGTGTTTTAAGTGTGACGTTCGACGTCTAGATGAAAGCTGAATGGCTCAATACCTTTGTTTTTTTTTTGTAAATTCAAAGCAATAAGTTATGTTTCTGTTATATCTATTATATTTTTTATTGAATATGATCTGTTTAATGTAATTTGACGTGTGTAAGTGCAAATTATTAATTTGCCCATATACTGAATAAATGCTTTGACTTTTGACTTTTAAACATGTAAAATTATAATTTTTATTCTATTATAATTTTATTATGATTTCGTAAATATGTATAATAATATTTTTTATTGATTAGATTTTAATTTGATTTTATATGTGTGATATTTGCGCTTTGAGGTAAAATGTTTACGGAATTATTTTTACAATTGATCAACACCAATCACACCAACATTTTAGGCAAATAAATAATTCTGATTCTGATTCTAGGGTGTCCGACTGGCGATCGAGGGGTTGTGTTTTCGATCCCCACCTATTGCACTATTGACGTGAACCCACTCTAGACACAAGCATATTTTGCTTAGTTGGGGTTAACAAAAATACTAGTAATGTGCAATCCAAATTGCCAGTAAGTTAAAAAAAAATTAAGATTGACATGATAAGTATGGCAAAAGCTAGTATTTAGGTAAACATTCCTTTGCGACATATGGGGTGTTTCCTTTGAAATAACAACTCGAATTAGATCGCATAGATTAAATAGTTACCGATAGCTCATTTATTTTCGACACAGGCATTTTTAAAATCAATTCATACGTTGAGGTAAAAGATCTTTGTTGACCTAGAAGGTTAAGGTTTGGATTTACAAAGTTTTACGCTGAACGAGTGAACTGTAAATATCTCAATCCAGGTCAATCCAGGTCAAATCCAGTTCAAAGAATTTCGTCTAGTCGAAAATATACAGTTAGATTATGATAGTGAGATAAGGTTAAGGTGCAGTTCAATTCATATATGATCAGATATTAAAAATTACACGGCGTTCGAGACTTAACATCTTGTAATGCCAAGGTAAGACGCAGTGCAGTTTTACGAAACGTTCTGGAAATCTAAAATTAATTAGTGTTGATTTATTTAAGATATAAGGTAACAGGACAAGCACAGGTGAAAGAAGTATTATATCGATGTTTCCACAATAATACGTGCTACTAAATGATAAGATAAGATTTGGCAAACCACGTCGTTTATATTGATTGATAGTCTCTTTAGCGGTATGATGTCTGAGGCGGAAAGTGACCAGGCGTCATCGAGGCCGCGGAAAGAGCCGCAATGATTCGATGACGCCCGTACCTACTAATATTTTTGAAGTGAAAACTTATTTAGATG
The DNA here is from genome assembly GCA_954871355.1 of Cabera pusaria. Lineage (NCBI taxonomy): Eukaryota > Metazoa > Arthropoda > Insecta > Lepidoptera > Geometridae > Cabera > Cabera pusaria. The sequence goes on from OX940887.1 coordinate 23,639,488, forward strand.
CGTTGTGCCCTTTTTTGGGATGGGTAAAAAATGTTAAACTCGCGTCAGGGTCACGTGTCCTGATCGTAAGACGAAAATTCGTAAGACGTAGCGTAGGGCGCTTGCGCGAGGTATCATTCCAACAGAGCGCAGGACGCTTGCGCGAGGTGTCATTCGAACAGAGCGCATGGCGCTTGCGCAAAGTGTCATTCCAAAATATTTAAAATTGACTTTTGCCGGCACTCCCGGAGTGCAACCCGTTGTTTATTTTCATGCCCTATACCCTTAGACGTAGTCGGAGATTTCCCTACTCTGCTAGCCTTGTCCATTCCAGTTTTAATTTGAATACTTTCATGCCTCATACTGTTTCAACCCACTTATTAGTGTAACCTGCCCTACGACCAAAGCGTAGCGCGTAGCTTTTTAGTTCCGTTAAACATTTAATAATATTACTACAGTATCACATCAGTATACAGTACTACAGTTTCACCTAATCACCGCGGGCTACTGGCAACCTTGTTATAATCTCCGGAACTTTCCCTGCTTCCGGCATCAAAAGAAAAACGAACGAAACACTAACAAAACAGAGAGCTATGCGAGGCCTCGGCCTTCGTAGTTCTACAATATTGGCGAAGTGGAAAATGTCGCCATTAAAAAGCTGGAGAATAGTTTACGATAATTCATAACTATAATATTCTTCCAGTGTGTCAGACGTACTATCACCTTCGTCTTGAATTAGCTGCGGACGAGGCATTGACAGATGTTTGCAATATAGATGTTATGGTAGACGAGGAGACCGATGGAAAATATTATCAAAACGCACGGTTTTGACGGCGGTATATCAAAGCTCGGTTGTGTCAAAAAGAGCGGCATGACACAGACTGAAAATGTGAATTATTATTGTATGTATATCGTGATTGGAAAGATTCTGTCAAGACCTGCATGAAAAATAAATATAATAAAACCGTAAAATAAACATATAACCAAACCGCACACACACATTACTCAAAGTAATGATCTTTCTCTTCAACTCCGTATATTATGATCTATAGGTAATAAGTAATGAAAAGCTCCAGCGGCTCTCCGTCTAAGGCGTCTACATTAAAACTGACGAACATAACATTCCACTTATTATAGACATAGACACGGTTCATGGCAAAAATAAATTTGCAAGCTATGAAACTAGGTATACAGTTTGCCGGAAGAGTCTGTGATTCCGGCGCTTCAGATGATACGAATGTTTTCGAATTTTACCGTTCAAACATGGGCGGAATGACCTTACATCTGAACTTCCGGCTTATTTCTTCACATAGGAAATTATATAATAACGCCATACCTACTTCCGAGAGTATTTCTTGAAAAAACTGGTATCTGTATTTTACCTGTAGTAACTATAGATACTGTTTTATGTGTTTGTGTGTATTATGAGTATTTTTTACTTCGACCATTTTCGCCACTTCACTGGGTATGTTCGGACTCTACACAGTAATAAGATGGGAAGACCTCTCGGCGCTATATCTATTTAATTTAATATATTATTGTTGCTTAAATTAGATTTTTGTGTACAGGTACAGTGTTGAACAGATAGATTTATGGATTGTTTCAGGTATAAAAATCTGAGTTTTTTCTTATTTATTTACAGCGCATGGCAAATCATCATAATTTGTAGCTCTTAATTCACCCACTGGTATTTGAGAGTAACTTTTAATACCGGGAACTGGGCATGAGCCTCTTTTTGCTTATTCCAAGATTTACGATCTTTCGGTGTTTTTGTCCACTTTTTTAGGGCATGTTACAGCTTAGTAAATAGATAACTGTCTGATTACCGAAAAATAAAAACATATAAAATTGTAACGATCAAATGATTCTTAACGCTCAATGCAGTAGGTATGTTACATACTCTGTATCAACCAAACTTATTTCTCTATTAAACATAAAAATAATATAATAAATATAGTTAAAAAAACTAAAACAACCGACTTCCACGCCGCGCGTGTCAGTTTCAGTAGTAAGTTTGAGGTGTTTATCTCCATATCTCTGGAGATACTTATCAGATCTCGATGAAATTACAAAATGACCACCTTGGAAATGTATCCTACCAATAAAAGAAGAATCATTCGAATCAGGTCACAATATACGGAGTAATCGCGTAACATACCTACATAAAAAAAAACATACAGACGAATTGAGAACTTCCTCCTTTTTGGAAGTCGGTAAAAAAAAAGTTTACTCAGTAACGTCTCAGATACAAACAAGACATTGGTAATGACAGTAAAGAGGTGTCAGTGACGCCTGTCTACATTAGAGGAACCAACTTATCTCATTTCAATTTTACGAATGCTTAAGACGTGATCCACGCCACGTGTACACTAATAGGATGAAAATCTATTGAACGACAGCACACGTACAAGATGGCATATTTTTAGGCTGTAGTAGGTTAAAGGTTGTGCTGTAAAACGTGCAAACAGTAGATATGTAAAAGTACCCTATTAGACTCCTTAATTGCCTGTTAAGAACTCATCTGCCTGATAAACTACAACTTTAAAATGGTTGTCAATTGTGAGTACCTTGTGAGTAAGGTAGACGTTCTGATATTAATTTGGTTTTACATAACCAAATTAATATGAGAACGTCTAATGTTTACATCTATTTTACTAGAACGTAACGTCAATGTGGGCTGGAACTCCCTAATTAAAAATGGGAGGACAGTCGATCTTAGGCCCAAATAAAAAAAAGCACAAATTTGACTGCATTGTTATCATTATGAATATGAATTATAAATTACACATGATAACCTCTTTACATATGTTTTTAATATTTTTTTAATTTATTCTAATGTTACACTGTGAATGCCATTTTATTTTAAATCATTAGTTTCATAATATAGTGATATTTTAAACGACTAAGAACTAATTCAACTGTAGCAATCACACACTTTTAGCTTGATACCATTTTGTCGATAGATCGAAGACGAAAATGATCAAAGGGTTCATTCTCCTCAACAATTCGATAAAAATAAAACGGTTTCTCAGTTCATAAAGGTAAGTTACGTGATCTGATTGCTTCAAACCTTTCCTACAGAGTTCTCTAGGTAGCTTCTTAGAATCTTGCATAACAGCGCAACCAAGTTAATTGTAATGTCATGAACCGATCGTTATATTTATACTGAGTCTAGGTATAAAGAAAGAAAAAAGGTAGAGGGATTCTTGAGCAGACATATGGAGACCCCCATACAAGATACGTGTTTTCTTTTTCGGTGTTTTTAGCTCAATATTATGAAATGTGTAAATGATAATTATAATAGAGCGATACTTGAAATTCTTACAATCTATGTATTATTATGGCCGCTATAACAACAAGTATAATATACATAAAATTAAAGGGTCCCCATAAAAAGAGTCGTAATTTTTTGGCATTTGTTGTGTCTTATAACAAAATATTTAACGTTGATACGAAACCCTTCGTGTCTGAGTCTGACTCCCACTTGACAGTTCTATTTTATATTATAAATAGAAGATATTCGAGTAAAATAATATATATTATAAATTCTTTAAAAAAAAACCGACTTCATTACCACAAACAGGCACTCAAAAGCGAAAAATAAATTACTTAATATAATTATTATATTAAGCGCTACCCACTTATCTATTTGAAGTCGGTGCCAGCCACGTCTATTGAATAGTAGATAGATACTATGTATGTAGTAGGTAGATACATGTAGGTAGTATCTATCTACTACCTATTAGACTTGGCTGGCACCGACTTTAAATAGATAAGTGGGTAGCGCTTATAATAATTATATTAAGTAATTTATTTTTCGCTTTTGAGTGCCTGTTTGTGTTAATGAAGTCGGTTTTATTTTTTTTGAAAAAGAATTTATTTTACCCTTTTTAGTCCAAAACAAGTTTTAATTAAATTACATGCATCTATAAAATTTCGTGTCTGGGCCGTTATACACTGACGGATATATACTTTGTGAAAATTTCAAGTATGTTCCTATTACGGTTAAGAAAATATAGATCTGTAAAATGCGCACATATAGGCACACGGACGAACGGACGGACGGACGAACGGACAACAAAGTCTAAGAAAGTGTTCATTTGGTACCCGTTGGGTTCGGAACCCTAAAAAATTGACTTTAAATGCTGCGCTAGTGAAAATATTCACTAGTCATAATGATGTCATCAAAGGTATCAAAGGACAATGTCCAAAATGGCCCTGTGCAATAAAAGCATCTGACACACACGATAATTAATTGTCCTATTTTATTACAATAATTCCAAAAACTTTTATAACACGGACTAGTTGTATTCTAAAATGAATATTAAAAAGTATTATTTGCGATTATTAACATTTATTGCCGCCATATGGCTCACTCAGTCTGAATCACTCTACTACGTTATAAGAGTTGGCACTTCCCTACATTGTTATTACCCGAATTATGAAAGCACTGTGTAGCCAACCTAACAACGGAAAGTATTATTTACGTAGTAAATATTATATTATCTGTGGTATTATGCTTATAATTTTTTTTTTCAGTGTTGGTTGGTACAGAGTACGTTCATAATTCTGAGTTATTTAATTATGTATGCAGTGTCGCGGGACTGATATGGCCGCCATCTACGCCAAACGTAATGACATGTCAAGAAATCAACACCAATATTATAAATGCGAAAGTCAGTTTGTTTATTTATTTGTTTGTTTGTTTGGGACTTCTTCACGGTCAAACGGCTTCACCGATTTGGCTAAAATTTTGTACAAAGATAGAACATATGGCAGAATAGGATATAGGATAATTTTTTTGGCTATCGAGTCAGGGGGTGCAAATATTTTTAATTGAATTTTGTAAATATAAGATCTCTTTTCGAATAAACGGCTTGACCGATTTGCCTGAAATGTTGTATAAAGACAGTTCATAAGGCAGAAAAGAATTTAGAATAATTTTTTTCTGGCTATCGAGTCAGGGGGTCCAAATATTTTTAATTGAATTTTGTAAATATAAGATCTCTTTTCGAATAAACGGCTTGACCAATTTGCCTGAAATGTTGTATAAAGACAGTTCGTAGGGTAGAATAGGATATAGAATACGTTTTTTTTGGCTATCGAGTCAGGGGGTTAAGATATTTTTAATTGAATTTTGTAAATTTAAGACTTCTTCTCGAATAAACAGCTTGACCAATTTGCCTGAAATTTTGTGTGAATACATGTTATAGGGCAGAACAGGATATAGGATACTTTTTTTCTGGCTGTCGAGTCAGGGGGTCCAGATATTTTTAATTGAATTTTGTAAATATAAGACCTCTTCTCGAATAAACAGCTTGACCGATTTGCCTGAAATGTTGTTTAAAGACAGTTCAAAAGGCAGAATAGAATATAGAATACTTTTTTTCTGGCTATCGAGTCAGAGGGTACAAATATTTTAATTGAAATTTGTAAATATAAGATCTCTTCTTGAATAAACGGCTTCACCGATTTGCCTGAAATTTTGTGTGTATACATGTCATAGGGCAGAATAGGATTTAGGATAATTTTTTTTTACTGTCGAGTCAGGGGGTCCAGATATTTTTAATTGAATTTTGTAAATATAAGACCTCTTCTCGAATAAACAGCTTGACCGATTTGCCTGAAATGTTGTTTAAAGACAGTTCAAAAGGCAGAATAAAATATAGGATACTTTTTTTCTGGCTATCGAGTCAGAGGGTACAAATATTTTTAATTGAAATTTGTAAATATTAGATCTCTTCTCGAATAAATAGCTCGACCGATTTGCTTGAAATGTTGTATAAAGAAAGTTCATAGGGTAGAATAGGATATAGGATACTTTTTTTTTGGCTTTCGAGTCCAGATATTTTTAATAAAATTTTGTAAATTTAAGACCTCTTCTCGAATAAACGGCTTGACCGATTTGCCTGAAATGTTGTATAAATACAGTTCATAGGGCAGAATAGGATATCGGATACTGTTTTTTGTCCATCGAGTCTGAGTGTTTAGATTTTTTTAATTGAATTTTGTGAATGTGTGTCCTGTTATCAGCTAAACAGCTTGACCGATTCAGCTGAAATTTTATACATATTACAGTTCATATTACATAGAATCACATAGGATACTTTTTTTCTGGCAGTCGAGTCCAGGTGTCCAGAATTTTTAAATTGAAGTTTGTAAATATGTGGCCCACTCTCGGTCGAACGGGTTAACCATTTAAGCTGAAATTTTGTACACAGACAGTCATAAAGACATAGAAGGGCAACGAATAATTTTTTTTTGGGTGGAAATTTCGTTGTCTATATTTTTATTATGGAATTTTGTAAATGTGTGGCCTCTTTTTGGCCAAACGGCTTGACCGATTCAGATGAAATTTTGTACAAACACATTGAATAGGGCATAAAAGGGCAAAGAATACTTATTTTCGGCAGTTAAGTGTGGGTGCCTATATTTTTTGTTAACTTTACATAGAGTTTGTATAATTATAAAAGTTTGACCTTAGGTTCATAGATTATGACTAATTTTAATAAGTGCCTTAAGCGCTCGCGCAGTGATAGCGCTCGCTCCGGTCTCGCAGCATTTGTTATATCTACTTTGTAGGAAACATTTCAGCAACTTTTGTATTTTAATAGCCACATGCATCAGAACGAGTCCATAAATTAAAACAGTACAACCTTCAATAATCATATTGAATATTAACCTTAAAATAAGCGGATATAAAGTTTAACCTCTGTGTCATCAGTGTTGATTTAGTAGGTCATAAAAACTGTCAAGGTCATAAAAGGTCGTAAACATTTTTCGTGATTTCAGTTTCGTTTTCAGTGATAGCGCTTACTACGCTCGCGCAGTAATAGCGCTCGCTCCGGTCGTGCAAGTATTAGTTATATCTACTTTGAAGGAAGCATTTCAGCAATTATTGTATTTAAATAGCCACATTCATCAAAACATGACATGAAATGGAACAGTACAGACTTCAATAATCATAATGATTTTTACCGAAAATAAGGGAATATCAAGTTTAACCTTAGGGTCATCGGTGTTGACTTAGTAGGTCATAAAAATTGTCAGGTTCATAAAATGACGTAAAAATTTTCGCGCTCGCTACGCTCGCGCATTGATAACTCTCGCTGCGCTCGCGCAAACCTTTGTTTTATCTACTTTGTAGGTAATATTTCAGCATTTTTTGTATTTTAATAGCCACATGCATCAAAACGAGTTAATTAATTGAAACATTATAACCTTCAATAATCATAATGAATTTTTACCTAAAAATAAGTGGATATCAAGTTAAACCTTAGATTCATCGGTCTAGACTTAGTAGGTCATAAAAACTGTCAGGGTCATAAAATGACGTAAAAATTTTCGCGCCCGCTTCGCTCGCGCATTGATAGCGCTCGCTGCGCTCGCGCAAGCCTTTGTTTTATCTACGTTGTATGTAATATTTCAGCATTTTTTTGTATTTTAATAGCCACATGCATCAAAACGAGTTTATAATTGGAACAGTTACAACCTTCAATAATCATAATGATTTTTTTTACCTTAAAATAAGTGGATATCAAGTTAAACCTTTGTCTCATCAGTGTTAACTTAGAAGGTCATAAACACTGTCAGGGTCATAAAAGGTCGTAAAAAATTTTCGCGCTCGCTTCGCTCGCGCAGTGATGGCGCTCGCAAGTATTTGTTATATGTACTTTGTTGGATACATTTCAGCAATTTTTGTATTTTAATAGCCACATTCATCAAAACATGACATAAATTGGAACAGTACAGACTTCAATAATCATAATGATTTTTACCTTTAAATAAGTGGATATCAAGTTTAACCTTAGGGTCATCGGTGTTGACTTGGTAGGCCATAAAAACTTTCAGGGTCATAAAATGACGTAAACATTTTCGCGCTCGCTTCGCTTGATAGCTCTCGCTGCGCTCGCGCAAACCTTTGTTTTATCTACTTTGTAGGTAATATTTTAGCATTTATTGTATTTTAATAGCCACATGCATCAAAACGAGTTTATAATTGGAACAGTTACAACCTTCAATAATCATAATGATTTTTTACCTTAAAATAAGTGGATATCAAGTTAAACCTTTGTCTCATCAGTGTTAACTTAAAAGATCTTAAACACTGTCAGGGTCATAAAAGGTCGTAAACATTTTTCGTGATTTCAGTTTCGTTTTCAGTGATAGCGCTTACTACGCTCGCGCAGTAATAGCGCTCGCTCCGGTCGTGCAAGCATTAGTTATATCTACTTTGTAGGAAGCATTTCAGTAATTATTGTATTTTAATAGCCACATTCATCAAAACGAGTTTATAAATTGAAACAGTACAACCTTCAATAATCATAATGATTTTACCTTAAAATAAGTGGATATCAAGTTTAACCTTAGGGTCATCGGTGTTGACTAAGTAGGTCATAAAAACTGTCAGGGTCATAAAATGAAGTAAAAATTTTCGCGCTCGCTTCGCACGCGCATTGATAGCTTTCGCTGCGCTCGCGCAAACCTTTGTTTTGTCTACTTTGTAGGTTATATTTCAGCATTTTTTTTATTTTAATAGCCACATGTATTAAAACGAGTTTATAAATTGAAACAGTACTACCTTCAATAATCATAATGATTTTTTACCTTAAAATAAGTGGATATCAAGTTTAACCCTAGGGTCATCGGTGTTGATTTAGTAGGTTATAAAAACTGCCAGGGTCATATAATGACGTAAAAATTTTCGCGCTCGCTGGTAAACCTTCGTTAGGTTTACCAAGTACCAAGTAATGATTAATGACTTCAACAATAGACGAAATCGAGTTCGACCTAAGAGTCATCTATATTGACTTGATGATTAGGTCATTAAACTGTCAGGGTTATAAAACGCCATAAAAAATTTCACTAGCAGCTATTCACCTTATTTTCTTTGTAAGAAATGTTTTAGGAACTGTTGTATTGAGTCAAACATTTAAACAGCACAATTTCGTATACTAACCTAACCAAAATGATTAATGACTTTAACAATAGAGGATATTGAGTTCGACTTTGAGGGCACCTATGGTGATTTGGCCTAAGAGATCATCGATCTAGACCTCAATGGTCATAAAGACACTAATAACGCGGGCGAAGCCGCGGGTAACAGCTAGTATTAGATATGCTCAAAAACTTTGCCCACTAACAAGACTTTGCCCGGTACAACATTCCTGTGAAGACAACTTAATTCTCCCCACCTTTTTTAGGGTTCCGTAGCCGAATGGCGAAAAACGGAACCCTTATAGATTCGTCATGTCTGTCTGTCTGTCTGTCTGTCCGTCCATATGTCACAGCCATTTTATTCCGAAACTGTTAGTACTACAGAATTGAAACTTGGTAGGTAGATGTATTCTGTGAACCGCTTTCCGATTTTTATACAAAAATAAAAAATATAAAAGTTTAAAGGGGGGCATCCCATACATGGAACTGAAACAAAAAAAAAATTCTTCAAATCTATACGTGTGGGGTGTCTGTGGATAGGTCTTCAAAAATGACATTGAGGTTTCTAAAATCATTTTTTCGCAAAGTCAATCATTTGAAAAATAGGCACGTCTAAAGTGGTAAAATGTGTGTCCCCCCTCCTCTAACTTTTAAAGTATGGGAGTGAAAAATCTAAAAAAAATATATGCTGTAGATCTCAATAAAAACTAACAACGAAAATTAGTTTGAACGAGATACAATCAGCAGTTTTAGAGATATGGCGATCGCAAAGATAACTTTGTTTTTCATACAAACACTATGAAAAACAAAGTTAATTTTGTAGTTGCGAAAAATCATAGTTATGGTATACTTAACTGTGTTACGGAACCCTACGAGTGCGAGTCCGACTTGCACTTGGCCAGTTTATTTCTATCTCGCTCACAGTTACCGTAAGAATATCTGTCAATAATACTTAAATTCAAAAATTTAAAACCACCCCACACTGATTTGTATATGTAATCCAAGTTTATAATCAAAGCATATGTATAACTTTGTACATTGAGACTATTCCAAGGAGATGTCTCAGAAATAAATCAAGCTTACCATATTTTTTCAATATAATTGAAGTAACAAGATACTGCGACAGCGCCATTTTGATTTATTGACGTCCGCGGTCAAAGGACTACGAGCTTACGAAAGTTGCTATCGTAGTTTTTTTAACCCAAAAAGAGCTGATAATATTTAAACGGCTGAACAGATTTTCATGAAATAAAGCTAAGAGCACTCTCGACAAAGATATCTATCAAACAAAACAAACTAAATCAAAATCGGTTCATCTGTTTGGGCGCTACGATGCCACAGACAGACACACAGATACACAGATACACACGTCAAACACTCCTTCGTTTTGCGTCGAGGGTTAAAAACCAAAATCAACGTGAAGAAAGATGTAAAAACATTATTCAAGGTCATATTTTTTAGTCTTCAAAAGTATATGCAATAGCAACCTCCATTGTCTATAATCTTCTTGGGACTCTTCTTCTAAAACCAGTACATTCTCCTATGTTTGAGGTATTTATCTCCATATCTCTGAAGATACTACTCAGATCTCGATAAATTAAAATGGGACCACCTCGGAAACGTACCCCACCCATTAAAAAAATAATCATTTGAATCCGTTCACAATTGACGGAGTAATCGCGTAACATACACACAAAATAAAAACATAGAGACGAATTGAGAACCTCCTACTTTTTTGTGAAGTCGGTTAAAAATCTGTAAATGACTTTAAAGTGATCACTTGGTTTGTACTCAAAGCACCCTCTACCTTCATTTCCTTCTTGTGTCTAGGCAGCCTAGCTCGGCGCCGCTCGGTGGAACTCAGCAAGGTTATATCACAGTAATAAACAAATGGACCACGTAATAAAACCCTCTACATAAAATTATTTAGATGTGTTTGTGGTTCTGCAGTTAACGTGATGGAAATTATAGACGCCAATAACTTTACGTTAGTTGTTAATGTTACGTACTTTTTAATTAAACGTTATTAGTTTAGACATTCGGAACATCGGGAATGAAACTCAAGTCCATAAATAAATATATCTAGTTGCTGAACTCACATGCTAATAATTCGGCTAACCCAGAAAAACACCATGATACTTCCGTATATATGAGTACCTACTTAACTGGATCAATACGAAGCATTAGTTATCGTTGACCTCATCATTAGGAGAGCTCAGTCGATGTTTTAATCGCACAGTTTCAGGGTTGGCGCGTTTGTAATACTACCGGGTATCTGTTCTGAGGCTAGAACATTCAGCTTCCTGTTTTTCTTTACACATGCATGACAAATTCCTACCAATAATAAAATAATTGCATCCATTCGACTGCTCTAGGTCAACGAAGAAGGTTATTAATCTTCACTTACCATGATTATTAAAAACTTTCAGTGTGTCGCGTCGATGATAAAAAAATGCAACTATTTGTTGAGTAAACATCGTAAACTCGCCACTGTCTTTGAAGTCACATCATACGCTTCATAAAGACATTACGATTCAGGAAACATTTTTAGCGATACGATTTTATGTTTACGAGCGTCGATAACAAAGTCTCGACTGTCGCCAGTAACGCGGAACGTCTTTCTAATTAAAAGATAAGTAAAAGTTATTCACCTCCGCTCCTTAGTGTATTGGAAGAGCAACAAACCGAGTGCGGAAAAGTTTTCCTAATTAAAAAAATGCGAAGCGTGTTTCTTGAGACCCCAGACGGTCCATTGACTCGACGTGTTTAGTGGGCAACAATAGGAGGAATCGGTGCCTACTTAAGTGCAAGACTAACGAACTGAAATTTGGCCGGTCAATGACCTCTGCAGACCGTTTTCAGAAGGTTGGATTTGAATTTAGGCTTCGGACTGTGACGGATATGGGGCAATTCGTTTTCCAAACCCTTTTCAAGTTAAAATGAAATATCTGTTGTGCTAGGCTCGGCGCCTTATTTATCGTACTATACAATGTTAAGACTTATTTGGAGCTGTAAGTCGCTTATAACCATGAATGTAATTTATATTCCCAACCCACATAAACATATAAATCTACTTAAAATTAATACTTTTGAATCAATTTAAAACATAACGTAATTTTATTCATTTTAAAAACATATTATAAAAAAAAACATTCACAATTTTTTTTTATACTTTATAGGCTAACGTTTGACCACTATCTCACCTGTTGGTAAGTAATGATGCGGTCGAAGATGGTAAGCACGCTAGGCCTAGAATGGGAACTGGCTCTCAAGGATAGCTGCCGGAACACATTAGATGTTTGGTGACAAATTTTCTAACTTGAGGGTGGTAGCTGGCCAGGCGGACACTAGATAGTGTCCTACCACCATGCGGGGGTAGTTGGTTTCTTAACGATGTTTTCCTTCATCGGAGGGCCACAGTGAGAAGCGCACATAAATTTTTCGGTACAAAAATCCATTTGTGCATGGCGGTTTGAACTCGGTACCACGGCATCAAAGCCGACCGTTCTCCCGATTACGCCACCGGGCCCTCAATTTAAAGCGCTAACTACAATAATAACTACTCCTAAAACTATAATGCTTAATTCAGATTGTTATTTGTAGATTTTAACCTAACCTTTATACATATACCTTATATAACCTTAATACCTTAACTGTATATTAAAAAACTATATTAACTATTTATGTCTTTTATAATAATATAAAATAAAATCTAGCCTTTCAAGGGGTAAAATATTTAGAATAATATTAGATACATCAAACGACCTCACTCACATATAATGACAACGCGTGTCATAAATCCACGGTGATTGAAAATTTCCATGAATACTGGCAAACTTTCTAATAATTATTTACGACTTATCTAATTGGAACTTGGGAAAAATCCATCCATCAGAGCGGATGTTTTCCATCGCACCGTGATACCGCTGACCACTTGATGATACACTCGTCTAAATCAAAATATATTTTGGCACCCACCTAAATCTGTCTGAGATACTTAAATACTCTAATCTAATTTAAATTTAAACCACAGAGCTATTTTTACATCGACTTCAATCAAAACGTGGCGGTAATATGAATTATTAATACTTTGTGGTTAAAAATATACGATGTAAGTAACTAATTAGTGCTTGTATATTTATGTGTATGGTATGTTGGTATTACTGTTAAATCATGGACGTCATCGTCATATTTTTCTTTGAGGTTTTCGTCATAATTATTTACACCCTCTTTGAACTTTGATCCCACTACTAGGAATAGATAGGCCTCTTAGATTATGCTATTCGCTTGCTGTTGGATGAACGACACTGTATTTGCTTTGTCTGTCTGGCCACAATTCACAAACACATTGAGATAATTCATAAGTAAAGACGGTTGAATCTATATTTATTTAAGAACAGTGAAATAGACTGATTAAGTATTACCAAAATTACGGCTGTAGGTAATATGAGTGTGTAATAATATTTATCTGACAATGTCTATTTTCGTCAAATATTATCTATTTTTCAACTGAACAAGCTTGGACTCAAGGGAAATCAAATATACCGGTCCGCAAAGCCTACCCAATACCGGGAATTATAAGATAAGATAAGAGAAAATTTGCCGCCATAACCTTACGGTGTCCTGCAGCACCAGCCCTTGTGAGTCAGAGTATTCTAGACCTAGCGTGTTCACCATCCACTTTCCTCGACCACATTATCGCTTACCACCAGGCGAGATAGTCGTCAAACGCTAGGCTATAAGATATTTAAAAAAATATTCCAAATAAAATAAATAACATTTAATTGAAATGTAACTTACATTAAGTTTGTTAAAACATTTCACACTAATATTTTATTAATCAAAATTTCGAATAGACCAATTTGAATGCAAGTTCAAATGAATTTTGGTATTTTTATAGATTTTTAACACATCAGACAAAATTAGAGGCAGCATCAATGCATTTTTGAGAAAATCTTTGCCGGATTTTACAAAGTGCTGCCAAAATGTTGCTACCAGCTGATATTATCGATATTAAAAAACCGTATTGAAATGCATTCTAAAAGCGTCACGTCAATGAAATAATAAGCTATAAGGAACCAGTCTCTTCCAGTGAGGCCTGCCAAAATAACTTTATAGTATAAACAGGATCAAGGACAAAATCTTTCTAAAATATATGACGGATTATTGCGTCGCACGGTCAAAATACCTCAAAACAAACAAACACCGATGGAAACTTTCTCAGTGGCTATAATTACCTGCAGTTATGATATTTCAGTAATTGCTTCCATTGCTTTTAGTTAACGTAACTGTGGACAATTAACACGGAATCCTTGCGATATTGTAGTAGTAGGAGTTCTGCTATTCCCCTAGGAGCAGGACCGGGCAAAGAGTTTGGCTCTTTGCCAATTAATTCAACTGTGAACCAGGAATGTTTTTGAGTTTTAATGTCAAAATTTCCAGTGAATAGTGAAGTGAATAGCGAAGTGAATAGGGCATGTGAGACTGTGATTGTGTGATTAACAATTTTGTAACCAGGTAACAGGCGCAGTGCAGTGACATTCAAACTTTGAGTATTCAGCCAGAAATTCAAAGCATTCAAAATGCATCCTACGTGCGCGATCTAGGCGGCGATCAGCGATCAGCGCAGTAGTTTTTGTACCGACTGGTTCACAGTTCACACCAAACGCGATCAAAAAATATTTGAAAAGTACTGAGATCGCGCCCGCAGATCGCCGCGGTGTGGCTGTACCTGTAGAAACATCAAACATCTATTATTTAATGTCCTACCTTAATCGTAATGTAATGCATTACAACTAAGGCAGAAGATCGGATCGTCCGTTTAGGCGTGATTAGGTAACAAACAGTACAGAGTGACAGAGTTACAAACGCTTTTATAATATTGTTCTGGATTACTAACATTTATACTATACGAAAATAGTGCTAAAAGCTACAATGTAGCTATTTAAAATCAAATAAATATAATAATAATAAAACCCCTTACTGTACGTGCTAAGAACGTAATTTTATATACTGTATTGCTGTACTCGCCTTATAAGATACTTCCAGAAATCCTGAATCAATAAGTGCATATATCTAAGCAATTGCATTGCAACATTGCGAGTAATACTTATATTTAAAAAAAATTAAAGTCCTCGCACCGATGCGATGGTAATTGCCGAACTTATGAACCTAACTTAACAGTTCATATCCTTGTAATTCTATTTCTATTCTAGTGTTTCATCTCATAAACATAATATTGACATAAATCGATTAGGCAGCAGTCCCGAGTGGCTAAATTACGATTAGCTCCTTACCTATTAACAACCTGAGTGTAATTTGTCCACGTCATTGACCTATGTGCCATTGACATTGTCCCAAAAAGAAACTTTTATAATCATCGAACCGATCATCAAAGGTAACCAGGAAAATATTTTTTTTAACGTTTTGAAAGTGGAAAGGCTATTCATTTGCTTTATTTTTATGATTTTATATTTATTTTACGTATTTGTACTAAGTAAAAATTATTTTGCTATATTGACTTTTATCCGACTTTTATTTTATTTGATTATAGATCTCTGTTGAAATACTTCAGAAAATCTAAGTACCAAGAATATTCAATAGCTTACTGAAAATAGGAAAAATAAGTAAGCTATGAAATATCAAATATTTTTTGAGCGCTCTCTGGTGTTTTAGGTTGATCGACAGGCTTCTAATGAGGTAATTAATGGGTCAAACCAATGGATTGTCTATCATAAAATGTGTGTGCGCAATAGTATGCAATAGCCCTCCTGTGAAGGAATACCATCGGCTCAGTAAGCGGGCAGGATACAGGTGTTGGGCAAGCTTGTATCAATCTAATAACGCGCTGCATGGTGGTAGGGCAGGTGGCTCCAAGCACGTCCGCCTGGCTAACTTGTTGAAAAATCTGTCCAAGCACTAGTGTGCTCCGGCAGCTGTCCTTGAAAGCCAGTTCCCATTCTAGGCTTAGCGTGCTACCTCCTCGACCACATCGTCACTTAACAACAGACGACATAGTGGTCAAACGCTAGCTTATATAGGCTAACATTTTTTGGTTGATGTTACGGCGTCTTCATTCAGTCTTCATTCCGCTGTGTGGATTGGACTTAAGTGCGTTGACCAACGCGTCGCTTTCTTTCATTTTCAGACGTCCACACTAGAACAAATCTACCTTAAACCGTATTCACACTTAACATAAGGTGAGAAGAAAGAGTTCAAGTTCTAGTAAGTCTGCAAAAATACAAGGCATAATGGAATGATCTATCTAGTAAAGAATCAGATAATTCAGGCCACCTGAAGGAGAGGCAGTGAAAATAGTTTAAATAAGCATAAACTCATATTGGAATGTTGCGCTAGATTAAAGTTAGCAATGCTTTCAGAATTCAGCTAACCTGTCCTAAACCTTCGTCATTTATATTGAACTACCTACTATGATCATGACTATACCTTCACCAGACGTGTTATTGTAAGTAAGAGATAAATTAATTAATATCTAAATTACTTCCGTAGATATTTTATTAATTAAAACTGAGGAAGGGACGGACCCGTAGATTAATTACTACAACATCTCTTCAAGAAAAATCATTTACTGCCGACGTAATAGAGATACGGAGAAGTTATAAGGTCCCTAGAGTAGAAGTACATTGACCTCGAAGATAGGCTGCAGGAAAGTCTTACCCACCTGTAAATATCGATTTGACGTTGAATTTGGATTAGATTTTTGTGAAACTGTTTTTATATTAATACTAGCGATATCTTCGCGTGGGATTTAAAGATACTTAACTGCCATCAGTATCACCTAAGAATACTCGAGTCGCCCAGATATGTTCAGTATACCATAGAAAACAGCATCCCTAGCGATGAGTTGGTAAAAATATGAGAATCATTAAAATAAATTAATCATGGAGAGAAATTCTGCACGAAATCGTAAAAAAATAATATGCATGGCTAATATTGCTAAAATATTACATGTAATAAAATCGCTATATTGTTTCTGTTGTTTGTGCCAGGGCATTTATATGCCTATTTATAGCAACATTTTCTTGAACTAAATTACTACATTGTGCTCTCACAATACACATAATTGGCGCCCTCAGTCAGTTATGGAGAATAGAACAAAAGCTAAACTTCCACTGCCTAAAAATAGAATCAAATATGTACCTCTGCATGTAAATAGCTGAAATTTACAAAGGATCAGTCGTCGAACTGTGTCAAAGCGAGGTACTTAAAATTCGAAAGGGTAGAACTTTCCAGAGGGCATTGTACGACAGTCCTACTTTACTTGGCATCTTAATGTCCCACATAATCGTATACTTAATGTTCCCGAAACTCTGAGAAGCGCAAGCAGTTTTGGGAGCAATGTTCCTTTATTAGAATTTTTAGTTTCTAATTCGACGGAAGCAGTAGTGGACGAAGCCTCGAAACCCTGAAGCATATTAATTACCTTTATTTTTAATTGACTTCATAAAGGAGAAAGTTTTTAATTCGTCTGTATTTTTTTCATATCTGTTACCTCAGAACTCCGTAATTTATAAACCGTTTTGGAATGTTGTTTGTCTGTAATTGTATACTGTCCTTTTAGTCTCATTGTAAATTCATCGAGATCTGGCGAGTACCTTCAGAGATATGGAGATAAAAACCAGAAACTTTCAACTGAAAATGACTAGCGTGGCATTTGAAGTCGTTTTTATTTGTTATTTAAACGATCTTAAATTATTTTTTATGTTTATACCTGTTTACAGAGTTGTCCGATGTATATTATCGTGTTTTGTACCGTTCTTTTTAAAAGTCTATTTTACCGGGCTCTTGAAAATCTCACGTTATGCATCTATAATCTATGCAAAAATCACATCTTTGAAATTTTTTCGGTTCGTTGGTCTCAGAAGGGCAAGCTTACCCACTTAAGAGTATGTCTATAAAGATTAGCTATGAGATGTGCCATTTTATGAGTCTCAGTTCAAAACGATGCAGTTAATCTCTACAACCATAAAAAGTATCCGTAAAAGGGCTTCAATAGAAGGATTTTGTTTGAAACACAGAACTACGAGTGTGCCTATAAATATATGTAGGTCTTTTGCAAGCCAAACTGAAGAGATTTTAGACGTAAGATGTGTGATGTAGGACAAGATGGATCTCCGCCCCATCCGCTCTAGTAAGGAAAATCCGTCTTACGGAAATGAGTCGTACCATTTCTACAAGCGTTTTCGTATTTTAGAAGCTTCATTTAACTTGCTGCGTATGTATATGGCATATGGTAAGGCAGTTGAATTTGTGCTAAAATATTCCGTAATAGTCTGAAAAAGTTTTTTAGGAAACATGCCCAAAAAAATTAAACGTCGAGAAACTAATAGCACTTTTACTATGGGGTCTCAAACATTTTAGACAGAACGTCGTCTGTCGAGTTAGCAAGTGATAAATAAAAATCTTTCGCATACATAGTATTTGGTTCGATTTTAGGAGTATTCCATTTAATCATTTTATCCTCTTTAGGATATATAAGACGTGTTGACAGATATTAATATTACTCTTTTCCTCATAGATACGAGGGATATTGAGTGCAACACCAGAGCACAGATAAAGAAAATAAAGGAAGAGGTTTTAAAACCTACAAGCAAGTAAAGCAGCAAAAGGAAGCCAATTTCAACCGACTTCCAAAAAGGACGAGGTTTTATTTTGTATGTTTGTTACACGATTACTCCGCCAATCGTGAACCGATTTGAATGATTTTTTTCGTAATTAGTAGGTAGATTTCATATCCTAGGTGGTGGTGGTCTTATTAAAATTTTATTACGATCTGACAACTATCTTTTTTTTTAATGATATAAGGTAACATGACAAGCACGACGCTTTCCTGATGGTAAGCGATTGAGGAACAAACACACAAAATACCGCAATGATAATAAATTGTAAATGTATTAGAAAGTTTTTTTTTATATATTTCATAATTCGTTGTATTAATTGTATTTTAGTATCCTTTAAGCTACCTCTACCTTTTCTTTGTCTATGCACGAGAGGTCGGGCGTGAGGGCAACGAACTTCTCCGTATAAAGAAACACCATCCATTCAGACGTCTGTTTTCTCTCAATCTATCATTCATAGTTTTCTAGGACACTAATCCTGTGCTCTTACTAATAATTACTTCTAAGTCCTTTGTCAGATGTTTAGGGTTTTCGGTTCAGGGTTGTTTGAAACCTAACTTCTAACATGAGTACCTACTATTATTTTTAATTAAATCGATTTTAAAAGCGTTTAATTAACTTGCATTGTATGTATGTATGATTGTGTAAAATCTTTATAGCTTAATTAGAACAAGTTTCTCATTTTTGAAGTGAAAACGTTTTTAGCGGCGTTGTGAACTTTTTGGAATGGGCATCAGAACCTCGCATCAGGACACGTGACTTGATCGAAAATTCGTAAGACGGAGGGAGAGCAGAAACTTTTTTTTAGGATGGGTAAAGATGTAAAACTCGCCGAACTCGCGTCAGGTCCCATGACCTGATCGCAAATTCGTAAGACGGAAGGAGAGTAGACCAAATGCACAACGTTAATGTTCAAGTTATCACTTCTGCCGACAACCGAGTGCAACCCGTTGTTTTTTTAAGCTTACTAGCAATGTGGGTTGCACATCCTACGAGTCTTGATAACCCCTCTATCTAAGCTAAATATGCGTGTGTCTAGAGTGGGTTCACGTCAATAGTGCAATGGGTGGGGATCGCCAGGTCGACGCCTTAGCCATTGGGCTTGCCGCTATATTAGTATAAGTCTGATGGCCATGCATTTTTGTAATAATCAAGAACTGGTTTTACATTCAGTGTTGACTCCAGGACAAGGAAGTCCTTTGAACCTTGAGACCCCTCAACAGTCGGCAGCAAAGAATCGAAATGTAGAATACACATTCAACTGTGGCTGTCGATTTTAAACGTTTTTCACCAAATGATTGACTGAAAACACACTATTCTGATAGCATCTTCATCATTAGTGGGTAAAGTCCCCTCCTCTTGTCGTTTATGCCTCTCTTCGATCAAAACGCAGTAAAATATCAATGATACAATACAAAACAATACAATACAATACAAAAACTTTTCATTGTATATTATTAATTATACTATTACTAAACTTATTATAACGAAATCTAAGGTGGTAAGATGGTTGGTCATATCACTAAAATCTCTTTCAGACAACCTTTGGATAGACAAAGTATAGCAGATAGTAGAAGATGTGATGATGAGAAGATAGTGGTGTACAATAAAAAAATCATCAAATAATATCTGGTACAAATTTATTACGACATACGCAAAGCGGTGGGCAGTGACTGGAAGAGTAGAGCCGAAGATCGGGCTCAGTGGCGCATCTTGGGAGAGGCCTATGTCCAGCAGTGGACTGATACAGGCTGATGATGATGATGATGATGATGATGACAAATTTATTAGTAGAATATAATAAATAACTTTAAACAAATATTATACATATATATATATACATATATATATATACATATATATATATTAACAAAACAATATTATGAATGAATGGTGAATGATTTGAATTTGAATTTTGATATTTATATTTTGATAGATAAACTGAAACCATGGCAAAATAAACTTTACATTATTTCTGAAATGCAAATCTGCCATCGTCACAAAGCTTAGAGATCTAAAGACACACCCTCCCCTCTCTATGGCAAGTCTATAGGGGTCGATACAAGCCTTGTGGAATGCTTGTTTACTTCCCACGGGAGTAGGGAGACAAGTTCTATCCTACACGTGTCCCCGATGATAAAGGAAAAATTAAATTGAAGGGATTGGAGGGATGGGAGGGAAATTATTAACGAGCTAAACCTTTTCGGATATATTGGAATGTTTTCAGAGGTTATATACAACTCGTTTATAAACCTTCAATTTAATTTTCCATCTAATGATTTCAAGGTTAATTAGTATAGACAACGTTATCTGTGTAGATTAAAGGCAAGTACCAAGTAGGTATCGAACTAAAAATGGGCTAAAATATATATACTGACAAAAATAGTCCAAAAATAAGATCGTTATGTTCTTTCAAAAGTTTGCTTTGATTTAGAGAGTTACTTGGCTCATTGTAGTACAGGATACACTTTCTCTCTTCCTGCCTTAAGGAACAGACTCTAGGAATTGATGTACCTATTCATCAATGCCCTTGGGCAAAATTTCAACCAAATCGACCCTTTTTTTTAAATATCTTAAAGGCTAGCGTTTGACCACTATCTCACCTGTTGGTAAGTGATGATGCGGTCGAAGATGGTAAGCACTCTAGGCCTAGAATGGGAACTGGCTCCTTTAAAAGGGTTGAAGACAGGAACAAACTAAAAAATTTTATTTTCGTTTTAATAATATTGTTGGAGATAGAGTTCAATATTATTAATGCATAATTAAGATAGTTTTAAAACTAAAACAACCTACTTCAATACCCCGCGAGTCAATTTCAGTAGCAAGTTTGAGACGTTTATCGTCATATCTCTGGAGATACTTATCAGATCTCGATGAAATTACAATGGGACCGCTTCGGAAACGTACCCTACCGATTACAAAAAGAAGCATAGGAATCGGTTTACAATTGACGGAGTAATCGCGTAACATACACACAAAAAAAAAATATAAAAAAAAAAAAACATACAGACGAATTGAGAACCTCTTTCTTTTTGGAAGTCAGTTGAAAAGTAAGTTTTTCAAGTTAATGTTTGTTTGTTTGTTTGTTTGAGAAGTATTCAAGGTCAAACGGCTGGACAAAAATAGCTGAAATTTTGCACAGGGACTGGCTGGTCCTGTGCATGAATAAGGCTAAAGGACACATTTTAACGTGGGCGAAGCCGCGGAGTACGTCTAGTTTTTTATATAGCATATCATATTTGTTGATGCGGTCAAAGATTAATTATCTTTGAAGGTGTACAAATTCCAAGGTTAAGAGCGTTAAGAGTTACTTACGTAGCTTTGTTTAGTTTTCTTTAATAGCTTAGATAAAGGCTTGAGAGTTTGGCAAAATTGACTCAAGCGTATTAATTAAAGTCTTTAAATAGATGTATGTTAAGGCTGAACCAGTAAATACCTATTTACCCATGATTCTGTGAGGCGTTAGCTGGTCATTGATCCTCGATCTGGTGGCATTTGATTTGTCTAACCTAGATAATCATATTTTCAATTTATTGTAGGTATGCTATTTATAACGTGTGGCTGAATCTTTAGCATTCTTAGATTCGTTTGAAAGTTTTCGCGAGAATTATTCATATACATATAATGTGAAAAATGCTATGTGCTACAAACGTAGCGTAGGACGTCCTGTGACCAGGTGGAGCGACGACATACGCAAAGCGGTGGGCAGTGACTGGAAAAGAAGAGCCGAAGACCGGGATCAGTGGCGCATCTTGGGAGAGGCCTACGTCCAGCAGTGGACTGACAGCGGCTTATGATGATGATGATGATGATATAATGTGAACGTACTAGCTTCGCGTTGTATTATTTCAGATATGTTCCGACCAGTGTCGGCCTAAAATGTAGGTTTATCATCTGGGAGCGGTAACGATGTTGAATCCTCGTCGGAACATATCCAAAATAAATAAACACGAAAAACAGTAATTACCTACGTTCACAATAAATTCTTAGATTAAGGCCCAGTTTCACCAGTTCCTGATAGCGCTAATATGACGAAATCTGACAGATTTTTGACAGCTTTTATATGGAGTCATGTGTCAGATAACTATCTAAAGCTTTATCAGAAACCAGTGAAACTAGCCCTAAATGTAGGTTTGGATTTTATAGAAATATTTTAATATTCACGTACAGGGCATGTGTGCTTTTATTAGGGTTCCGTACCCAAAGGGTAAAACGGGACCCTATTACTAAGACTCCGCTGTCCGTCTGTCTGTCTGTCTGTCTGTCTGTCTGTCTGTCTATCTGTCTGTCCGTCTGTCACCAGGCTGTATCTCATGAACCGTGATAGTTAGACAGTTGAAATTTTCACAGATGATGTATTTCTGTTGCCGCTATAACAATACTAAAAACAGAATAAAGTTAAAAATATTAGAGGGTACAAGAAACGTGTTTTTTTCGGCATTTCACGCCATCTATGAACGCTTAGTTAGGTAAACGTCCCATAGATGGCGTTATATTGAAATGTCGATCCCCTAACTCCTTTGTTAGACGTTAGATGGCGTTATAAGAAATAAAATGTTTATTAATTATTATTTTTTGCTGGCGAAAAATGATAGTGGTATTTTTTGCTCGATCTTATAAAATACTGTAGTGTGGTACGGAACCCTACTAGTGCGAGTCCAACTTGCACTTGGCCAGTTTATTATAAGCAGTTTTAGCTATAAGGGGTCATATAGAAACATACATACATATCTGTGTTTATACATTACTTCCTACTCGGTGATACAAACTTTAAAAAAACATTACTCTACTGTTAGGTAGACGGGTGAAAATACAAATAAAATATATCTTAACGTATTTGCCACTTACTATCATGCACTCCAACTTTTGACCTAATAAGCTTTGCAAATAGCGTAAAGTGGAAACGTGAAATGAGAACGTGAATATTTACTTTACACTAAGCTAAAAAGCAAGGATTTTCATAAAAGATGCGTTTAGTCCAACAAATGGCAATTCAAATGTTGTCCTGGTGCCATCTGTTACGAAACCGTAGCCGTAGTTATATATATAGCCGGAGGTATAAATATTAAATATTATTGTAACAACTATATATATATATAAGAAAGTCGTGTTAGTTACTACATTTATAACTCAAGAACGGCTGAACCAATTTTTATGACTTTTGTATTTTTGGAATAGTCTTTGTCAGGAATAGGATAATATTATTAAAAACAATAAATAATTGACCAAAAAAATTATATAAGAAAAAATATTTTGCTAAAATGTTCCTGGGTTTAAAAACTGCCAATTATTTGATGTTCAATTGTTTATCCCGCCGTATATATTTTTTTTGTATAATTAGGTATAGTTCCACACGATTAGTGTATTTAGCCAGTGTCAAGCATAAAAATTCTTCCCATGTGATAACATTACAATATTCGGATTATCGCGTATTTTTTTGGTATAATTATGGCTCCACACGATTAGTGTATTTAGCCCGTGTAAAGTAGTAAGCCAATTAAAAATTCTTCAAGTGTTTGTGAATTTAAGTCATGTAGATTTTAAAAATGTCAAATATCGTCAGTAATTATAATTATTTGACATATTTATTGATTGTCAAATATGCGTGCGTTCAGAAATGTATGCTTACAAGCAACTTGAAAAAGTTTATATTTCCAAAAGCCATTTATATCTGTATTGCCATAATACATTCATAAACTTAAATTAACTTTATTATTAACTTTTGTATTCATTTATTACGTTCATAAAAGCCTAAAACAAATTCATCTAAAAGGTAACACGACATTCATTGTCTGTTAGGTGGTACGAAGTTCGCCGGGCCAGCTAGTTTTTAATAAAAATAAAGTTTGTTTAGAGACCCTCGTCATCATGTGTAATGGAAACCTTGTTCTACCATTTTACCATTGCCATCAGGGAGTTCCAGCCCAGTCCCTGTGTGGACCAGCCCGTTTGATAATAGCATAATATTTCATATTAGCCGCACTTACCTGTATGCCCATAAGATGTTATTTTACTGTCACCCATAATTATGTACTAACAGTTACGCAATAAAAATGATATTTCTGTACTTATGCCAAATTTAAGCTAAGTCGTATATCAGAAAGTGAAGAAGAAAGCAACCTTATCAATTATCAATATTTCAAATTATATATATAAAACTAGAAGTACTCCGCGGCTTCGCCCGCGTTAAAAACTTCTTTTATTTACTTAAACATTGTCTTTTGGAAAAACCTTTCTATCATATAGTGGAGTGCTGTAAGACGTAAAATTGGTCAAACCTCGGAATTCAGGGCCAGTCAATGAATCATCATAAAAACTGTTGGACTTCATTGCTAAAAGCTCAATAAAAAAAGTTAAAAAAAAATGCCGCTCTTGATTATAAAATGTATAATAACAATTTACTAAATAAACTGGCCAAGTGCAAGTCGGACTCGCACTCGTAGGGTTCCGTACCACACTACAGTATTTTATAAGATTGAGCAAAAAATACCACTATCATTTTTCGCCAGCAAAAAATAATAATTAATAAACATTTTATTTTTTACTAGCAGCCCGCCCCGGCTTCGCACGGGTGGAACATTTGTGCATACAAAATTTGCATCAGTTTGTTGCATCGAATATAAGATATTAACATATTCAAAAATCATCGTCATATTTCAACCAATTTACACAAAAACCTTAACGAATCTCTGGCTATTCTAATATAATCTCTGGCTATTGGTGAAAACCGCATGATAATCCGTTCAGTAGCTATTGAGAGTATTGCGAATTGCAGACAGACGCAGTGATGGACTTTGTTTTATAATACTTACGTAGTGATATTGGACGGCCCTTTGGCGTAAAGGAGGCGTTACCCTGATTCTGACCCGACGGTCGTTGGTTCTAATCCTAACTATATAATCTACCAATGAAAGTTTTATGTGCATTCATGAATTATAGGTTTTCGTACAGAGGTAGTGGGATCATTAAATCTACCAAAACTGGCCAAGTGCAAGTCGGACTCGCACTCGTAGGATTCCGTAACAGTAGAGTATTTTATAAGTAACTTTAATTTTTCGCCACCAAAAAATTAACTTTTTATTGAAATCTACAGAATATATTTTTTCTAGAATTTTCACTCCATTACTTAAAAAGGGGGGACTTTAGACGCGCCTATCTTTTAAATGATTGACTTTGAGAAAAAATGATTTTAGGAACCTCAATGATTTTAGGACCTATTCATAGTTACCCACATGTATAGGTGTGAAGATTTTTAAAAAAAATCAGTTTTTTGGTATGGGTTGCCCCCCTTAAACTTTTATATTTTTGTGTAAAAATCGGAAGGTGGTTCACAGAATACATCTATCTACCAATTTTCAATTCTGTAGTCTATATAGTTTCGGAATAAAATGGCTGTGACATACGGACGGACAGACATACAGACATACAGACATACAGACATACAGACAGACATGACGAATCTATAAGGGTTCCGTTTTTTGCCATTCAGCTACGGACCCTAAAAAATAGCTTACCACCAAGGAAAACATCTGCCGCCGTATCCTTACGGCGTTCCCCGACGCAAAAAGTCGGGGGTATTATACGATTTAACGTGTGTATCTGTCTGTTTGTCTGTAGCATCTTAGCACCCAACCGGATGAATCGATTTTGATTTTATTATTGATAGTTTTTTTGGTTGATAGATTAGATGTCTTCATCGAGAGTGTTCTTAGCTTTGATTCATGAAAATTCGTTTAATCGTTATAAAACTATGATCTACAGAATAGCTAAGCTTATAATAATATTTTTGTTAGTAACTATGACCTAATCTGTGGTTTCACTGCAAATATTTTATTAATTTTGCGATGCGTGTATGTGAAATCCGTGATATCTTCTAGAGTTTTCATTTGAATTATACACTGTAAAGGACAATTTTAATCTATAATATGTGGCCAAGCTAATTAACGTAATTATTTGGATAAGGATTAATACTATATACTTGAAAATAGCCTTGGAAGTTATGTAATATTTTTTAACAAAAAATTAAAGATTAAAATGGTTACTGTGAGTCAACCTTAAGAGATAGACATATGCTGTCGCGGACTTTTTTGTAGGTCTTATTAAGCTGTACAACTCTTCCGTAGAAAATATTCTTCTAGCTATTTTCAATTGAGCAGCGTTCGTAAGAAATTTGTTTTTTCGACCGTTTTTTTGTCGACTTAGGTTGCAAATTAGGTCTCCACGAATGTACCTTTGATTTAAACGGGATAATATATAGCCTTTTTTCATTTCGAAAGTCCATTCTCTATATTAGTGAAAGAATTTTTTTAATCGGTCCAGTAGTTTTAGAGCCAAATCATTACAAACATACAAAAATACAAAAATACAATTGTTCTCTCTTTATAATATTAGTATAGATAACGCCATCTAACGCCTAACAAAGGTATTAGGGATCGGCATTTCAATATAACGCCATCTATGGACGCTTACCAAAGCGTTCATAGATGGCTAAAACACGTTTCTTGTATGGGGACCCCTATTATTTTTAACTTTATTCTGTTTTTAGTATTTGTTGTTATAGCGGCAACAGAAATACATCATCTGTGAAAATTTCAACTGTCTAACTATCACGGTTTATGAGATACAGCCTGGTGACAGACGGACAGACGGACAGACAGACAGACAGACGGACAGCGGAGTCTTAGTAATAGGGTCCCGTTTTACCCTTTGGGTACGGAACCTTAAAAATAAGAGGGACAAGGGAAAAAAAATATTTAGATCAAAGATTTAAATTTTTAACCGACTTCACAAAAAAGGAGGAGGGTCTCAATTCAACGGGAGAACTCCGTCAAATCTTAACCGATATGAAAAAATATTTTTTTGTTTGAGAGAATATGCTTCCCGTCTGGTCCCAATGAAATCAAATAAAATTTTATCGAGACCTAATTATTATCTCCGGAGATATGGCGATAAACATATCAAACTTAGTACTAAACATTACTATTACGGCATGTGAAGTCGGTTTTTTCGTTTTGTACGATCATAAATTATATACCTAAGAAATAATATTTGCATAATAACTTTAACGTTAATTTATTATTATTTCGCTTAAAAAAACCATTTACAACAAAAAAAAATTATAAACTATACATACGTTACGGGGGAGGGGACGAAATTCTGCGAGACGTGAGGTGCCGGAAAGAAGTATAAGCTTTCAGAAGAATCTGTGCAGCTAATGCAGAAGCGACGAGAAAACCCCACAGTCACTTTGTCAGATCAACGGGCTTTGAACAAAAACATCTCTAAGCTGGTAACACGTGACCTCCGGCACTCCAACATGCTTTATTAAAGAAGGATAACAGGAGGAAAGGAAACTTTAATAAAAGTTTTTGTTCAACAGCTGGGTCGAAGCCATCTGACGAAGTTGACCACATCTAACGGGAGTGTCGTCGCTTCTAAGCCGGAGATTTTTAGGGAGGTTCGAGACTTCTACGGCCATATACTTCGCAAGCGTGCCGTTCCCAACCCAGTCTGAAGATCCTAGAGCCACTCTTACCCGTCATCATACCGAGGATCTGCCAGAGATCAGCCTGGACAAAATTGTGATGGCATTCAAACAACTTAAAAATGGAAAAGCCCTCGGAGAGGATGGAATTACAACGGAGCTCTTGAAAGCTGGTGGAACTCAAGCGCTTGTACAGCTGCTGCGTATATTTAATTCCGTCCTCTTTTCGGGGAAAACTCCAAAGGCGTGGAGCAAGAGTGTGGTCATTATGTTACTTAAGAAAGGGGACGAGACACTCGTAAAGAACTATCGAACCATTTCCCTCTTGAGTCACGTCTATAAGTTATTTTCGAGAGTCATCACAAATCATCTCGCGCGTAGACTCGACGAGTTTCAGCCCCCTGAACAGGCTGGGTTTCGAAGAGGATATCGCTTTATAAACCACATACATACAGTGCAACAGGTTATACAGAAGACCGAAGAGTATAATGAGCTCCTGTGCCTTGCGTTTGTGGACCAAGTACTGAGAGGTACCTGTATGACGCCGCGACTATGACCGTCCAAGTACAAAATCAGCAGACTGGACATCCCCTTACATAGAGGAGTGAGACAGTGGGACGTTATTTCCCCCAAATTGTTCACTAACACTCTGGTTATATGTTCAAGACGCTGAGTTGGAAAGGATGGGGCATAATTAATATAAACGACGAGCACTTCTCACACTTGAGGTTTGCGGACGACATCGTCATCATGGCTGAAACAATGCAGGACTTGCAATACATGCTGACCACCCTTGCTGATTCTTCTGCACTCATCGACCTCCAGATGAACTTGGATAATAATAAATATAATGAACGCAATACATGATTGAGTATTGAGTATTGGATAAGACCAAGATCATGTTCAACGAACATGTTGTCCCGGAACCGATTGCCCTAAACGGAGTTCTTCTCGAAGTTGTTCACGAATACGTATGCCTTGGGCAAATCTTGCGATTGGGTAAAAACAACTTCAAGAAGAAAGCTCGCAGAAGGATACAGCTGGGATGGGCAGCATTTGGAAAACTTCGTCGAGTCTTTTCATCGCCCATACCACAAAGCCTAAAGCCGAAATACATTAACGAGTGCGTTCTACCTGTTATTACTTATAGAGCCAAGACGTGGACACTGACAGTGCGACTGGTTCACAAAATTGCTCAGCGAGTTTTGGAAAGGGCTATGCTCGGAGTATCTCTGAGGGATCGAATTCGAAACGAGGTCATCCGTCAGAGAACCAAAGTTATCAACGTAGCTCAAAGGATTAGCAAGCTGAAGTGGCAGTAGGCTGGTCACATCTGTCGTTGAACCGATAACCGTTGGGGTCTAGAACACGTCTGTTCTAAAGTGGACACCGTGGCTCAGTAAACAGAGTGTAATGTGCGCGAGTTCCAGCTAGGTGGAGCGATGATATACGCAAGCTGGCTGGCAGAGGTTGGAAACAAAGAGCTGAAGATCGAGCTCAGTGGCGTGCCATAGGTGAGACCTATGTCCAGCAGTGAACAGAAATGTGTCTGGGACAAAGTGTCACTATAAAACAAGTTTCAAAACATAACTTTAAAGTAATAAAAATAAAATAAAACTGAAATAAAAAGTTTAAAAAAAAATTAAGATCGGGTAAACATTTTTTTTTACTTATTTTTGTTTTATTATTGTTAGAAACACAATTCAAAACTTTCTATAAATATTCATTGACTGGCCCTGGATTCCGAGGTATAAACCTTACGGCACTAATAAAAGACATCAAAAAAGAATTAGCCAAGTCGGTTCAACCGTTTTCAAGTAATCCTCGTGATTACTAAGGAAAATAGGGATTCATATTTATAAAATCCGAAAAACCATATTGATTTTCAGACTTTGTTACCTACCCCATTTTGAAAAATTGTGCAACACTTATTTACTTACAGAAGTACCTATGTAAAGTTTCGAATAAAAAATACTATCTCATCTTGTTTCGACTTTGAATCCCCGTTTCGTCTCCTTGAGGAATGAATTTTGGAAAATCCTTTCTTAGCGGATACCTACGTAATAATAACTACAGCGCAATCCGAAACAGTTTCTGATTTTCAGACTTTGTTACCCCACTTCACCCTCTTAGAGGTGGCATTTTGAATAAGCCTGAAACTCGTTTTTACTTATATTACTGAAGTATTTGCGTGTTTCGAATAAAAAGACTAACTTATATTATATTATGCTTATGTTTCTAATATTATATTATGTTTCTTTATGATCTACCCAGAAGATATGCTATTTTTCAAAAAAAATAAAACCGACTTCATAACCACAAAAAGGCACTCAAAAGCGAAAAATAATTTACTTAAAATTATTATAAGCGTTACCCACTTCTCTATTTGAAGTCGGTGCCAGCCAAGTCTAATAGGTAGTAGATAGATAATACCTACATGTATCTACCTACTTACTAACCTACATGTACCTACTTACTACTACTACATACATAGTATCTATCTAATATCCAATAGACTTGGCTGGCACCGACTTCAAATAGAGAAGTGGGTAACGCTTATAATAATTTTAAGTAAATTATTTTTCGCTTTTGAGTGCCTTTTTGTGGTTATGAAGTCGGTTTTGTTTTTTTTTTTAAATAGCTTATTTTACCCTTTTTAGTGCAAAAAAAGTTTTAATGAAATTACATGCATCTATTAAATTTCGTGTCTGGACCGTTATACACTGACGGATATATACTTTTTGAAAATTACAAGTATGTACCTATAACGGTTAAGAAGATACAGATCTGTAAAGTGCGCACATATAGACACACGGACGGACGGACGAACAGACAACAAAGTCTCAGAAAGTGTTCATTTGGTAGCCTTTGGGTTCGGAACCCTAAAAAAATTGACTTTAAATGCCGCGCTAAAGTGAAAATATTCACTAGTAATAATGATGTCATCAAGGTAACAAAGGACAATGTCCAAAATGGCCCTGTACAATTAAAGCATCTGACACACACGATAATTAATTGTCTATTTTATTACAATAATTCCAAATACTTTTATAACACGGACTAGTTGTATTCCAAAATGAATATTAAAAAGTATTATTTGCGATTATTAACATTAATTGCCGCCATATGGCCAACAGAGTACTGAATCACTCTACTACGTTATAAGAGGCACTTCCCTATATTGTGGATACCCGAATTATGAAAGCACTGTGTAGCCAACCTAACAACGGAAAGTATTATTTACGTAGTAACTATTATATAATATGTGGTTTTATGCTTATAATTTTTTTTTGCTGTGTTGATTGGTACAAAGTACGTTCATAATTCTGAGTTATTTAATTATGTATGCAGTGTCGCGGGACTGAAATGGCCGCCATCTTCGCCAAATGTCATGTCATGTCAAAAAATATTAGGTATGTTTAAAAAAGTTTGCACCCTAACAAGAATTTGCCCGGTAGAACATTCCTGTGAAGACAAATTATTTATATTTATATGTAATTATTTATTAAAATTATTAATATATAATTATTTATTGAGGGCCCGGTGGCGTAATTGGGAGAATGGTCGGCTTTGATGCCGTGGTACCGAGTTCAAACCGCCGTGCACCAATGAATTTTTCTATCGAAAAATATATGTGCGCTTCTCACAGTGGCCCTCCGGTGAAGGAAAACATCGTTAAGAAACCAATAACCCCCGCATGGTGGTAGAACATATCTAGTGTCCGCCTGGCCAGCTACCACCCTCAAGTCAGAAAATCTGTCGCCAAACATCTAATGTGTTCCGGCAGCTATCCTTGAGAGCCAGTTCCCATTCTAGTCTACTTCTCTATCTTCGACCGCATCATCACTTAGCAACAGGTGAGATAGTGGTCAAACGCTTGCCTATAAGATATAAAATAAAATTATCCCCACCTTTATTTCTATCTCGCTCACAGTTACCGTAAGAATATCTTATATGCAATAGCAACCTCCATTGTGTATAATCTTCTTGGGACTCTTCTACTAAAACTAGTACATTCTCCTATGTTTGAGGTATTTATCTCCATATCTCTGGTGATACTAATCAGATCGCGATAAAATTAAAATGGGACCACCTCGGAAACGTATCCTACCTATTAAAAAAAGAATCATTTGAATCCGTTCACAATTGATGGAGAAATCGCGTAACATACACACAAAAAAAAAACATACAGACGAATTGAGAACCTCCTCCTTTTTTGTGAAGTCGGTTAAAAACAGAAAAATATTTATTGTTGTTTTATGCCGAGTACACACCAAAAAATGAATGGCTAATAGAAGAATACGCATGTATACAGGAGTACAGCTGCATCTCCCTCTATTTAGCACTCGTTCGCGTTCGTTGGGCTTGGTGCGTACACCACGTTAGACAATTTGCTGTACCATTTTAAGCTTTTTAATGACAACCTATTTATAAAATCATTGTTTACAGGTACCAAGCAAGTAAGTACTTCACATATACATCACTATCTGTGTAAATAGTTCAAAGCGACAGTCGGCGATTTAAATCCTGAACTGAGCAAACAACGATCGCAGAGCATAATTTAGGTCACACACGACACAGGGGAACAGGTAGGATGTCATAGTATCGATTTTATTTGTTGCCTGCAGAGTGTACTGTGGTGGTATTGACATGCACGATTCTCGGACGGAGCTTAGTTTCATTCCGTGATATTGTGCATAGAATGGAACGTGATACTGCGGTTAGTACACACGAATATAGTACTTTGTACTATAAACTCGTAGAAAAGTCTATTATGCAATTTCCATCTGCCCGCTCATTGATCAGTCCGCTAATTTTTTTTCATATTTGGTATGATATTCGGTAACAGGATAAGCAACACGTCCGATGGTAAGCAATGATGTCTGACTGTAGTATTAAAGTGACTCACATAACTCTTCTGCCGGTATTTTAGAATGACACTCGAGGACCGATCTGCTACTGAGAGACACGGAGTAGAGTCATTTGATTGTTTTTTATATATTTATCTGATATCTAGTCTGGTGGCAAGGGATGATGTGTCGAAGATGGAGAATATGCTAGGCCTAGAATGGTCTGACTTTCAAGGGCTGTGTGTCGCCGGAAAACCGTAAGGTTATGGCGTCAGATTTTCTCCTTGATGGTGGAAAGCTACTTTTTGGATAATAAGGATAGTGGTCAAGGGTTTATTCCTGTTTTTCCCGTCAATCTGTTCCCTTAAGTGGACAAACAGTTCACGTAGCCCTCTTACTCGTAGCAAGGGGACAGACCAGATAAAAAAAGCTCACGCTGTCCCCTTACTTGTATCAAGGAGACAGCGTGAACGTTTTTTTCCTGTTAGTCCACTTATGGGGACATATTAAGGGGACAAACAGGAATAAACCGTGGTCAAGTGATGTGGATAAGTAAGCATCTCTCTGAAATAAGAAAAAATAACACATAACGGGACCCAAAATTGTTGTCTCATGGCATTATACAAAAGGCTTCATAAGGTTCTATTAAACCAGGTACCAGGGCACTAATACAAAGTCTGAAACTGTCTACGGAATACGTCGTTTTAGATTTGGCATTTAGTGGTAGTTTTGGAGGCTTTCAGTGCCAAGAGGTGTTTTTACTGTGGACCTGCTAATAAGATCTTGATCTAATTATGTATGCTCTGTGAAATCAAATTCATCTTACGTTTGGCTAAAGTATTTTAATATTAAATTAAACCGTTATTTATAGCTATTCCTAGAATTAGTTTTCTGCTCCGCAATTAACGACTTTATCTAATGGCGAAATACTGTTTAAAATAGCGTAGTATCGAAGTTTTTTGAACCGATATGTGCCCATTTCAAGAATAATTGTAGTAAGCTCATAAGCTGTGTCCTAGCTGATTGAGAAATCTTACGAAGGCATTCCAGGAACTTCATTTCACACATTCGTTCCATTTAAATAACAAGAATGATAACTACTGGTATGCACTGTAGCTTATGTACGTATTATATTCAGCATGTATAAGACGCCCTCATACTAGCACAGAATACTTAATAGTACCACAGAGTATTTCGTATACTAGGTAGAGTGATAATGTTGCAAGGTAGCTGCTCAGAGCTCGATGAAAGTTGCCGAAAATCAGCCTTAGTCGCATACAGTTTAGTTGGAAAAACTTTTCCCAGGGACATGGGACACTAATTATGTCCATGCGTAGCGTAATCCTATGTCTATGAGGTACTATGCAGGTTGAAACATCGCTGCCTAACTCTATGTTTGGATATTAAATAATAACGCAGATTTTCAGCCTCTTTTATTCGTAAAAAACTATCAAAATTTCGACATCTGTATTCAGACAGCTGATCGATGTCATTGTCAATTTGTCAACAGCATTGTGCGGTAAAATCAGGAAAATTTTTAATTTATTTATGTCGATGTAGCGTATTACATTTTGCCGCAATCACCGCAACATTTCTAGACTTTCATGAATCCCAAACAAAATGTATCAAATACAAAAATCTATTAATACTATAGGCAAGGTATGCAGCGCTTCAACGATGTATCTGAATGCGAAGACAAGTTTCCAGAGTCAAATTTGGCGAAACCTGAAGACACACAACAATTCTATGCTGCAAGTGTAGACTTTCTTAAGAAAAAACTTCAAGAGAAATCTCAAGGTCTTTCAACTACACTACAAGACTCTACGCACACTACTACGCAGAGTTGTTGCAGCTTCCGCAGAGCTGACTATACTGCAAGCAAGAAATCACTGTGTCGTAAAACTTCTAGCATAGATATCTGCAGTGGTGCCCCAGACCAATCTTTATCAATGCACCAAATTTTACCGTTTCCAAAGTGTAGTAAGGAAAGCTTTTTTACGAAGCTGCGAAACTCTTTCAAGAAGTTTCAACTTAAAACGGCTGAACTTAAGAATCCAGAATCTGAATGCTTGAACTCATCAAATTTTAAATTTCCTCGATGCGAGAGGACATTTAATGGACGTTTCCCATATTGTATCGCTGAGGTCGACGAAAATACGAAAGAAATTAATGAAGAAACAACAGTCTAATGCAAAGATTCTTCATGAAAAGACATGTCATAAAATGTGATGTTGGTTTACAGTATTAAAGTGAAATTGTTTCGCAAAGGGTTTTGTTTATTTCAAACCTCGTAGGTTTGCATGTTAATGACGTAATAAGTCTTCGAGAGAATTGCAGAACATTGTGAAACTGTTCAGTCGAAGGCAAAGGTTCAGTTGTGCGAGTAGTTTATATAGCGTTCTACGTTACTAAATGATATAGCAATGAAGCCATATGATAAAGTGTAGCCTAGTTAGTTGGGGGCGCGCCGTGACATGATGAACGTACTCGGTCAATGCCCGTCCCATCTTAACCGAAACTATATGGCACGTTGCAATCAACTTCATTTGTTTTATCTCGCCAATTAAATAGTATCTAGTCTTATCGTAACTTTATAGGTATATTTATCCCCCAATGACGAAAAAGCGGGTAAATGATAGCGGATAAAATTACACACATAGTTTATTTGGCTTGAATTAATATTAGGATATTTTTACAAGTAATTTTATAAGTTATTTTTTATCGCGGGCCTTAACCTGCCTGGGCACTGCTAGATACTATTTCTGAATATTAAATGATCGTGAGACCTACTAAATATAAAGTAACGGCTAAATGCTCACGTGTAAACGAAAAAGTGAGGTATTAAAAGAGTATTTATATTCTCTTTGGTATTAACCGTAATGAACAAAACAATCTCTGATCAAAAAATCAACAGTGCATTATTTTTAATGCTATAAATCTTCACTTCATAGGCAAGTTAATTTCATTGAGATCTGATGCGTATCTCCAAAGATATACTTATCGACAAACATCTCAAACTTGCTATTGAAACTTACTCGCGTGGAATTCGAGTCGGGTTTTTTAGTTTTGTAAGCGATCTTAAATTATCTTCTAGACCATGCTACTAATTTCTTACGTAATGAAATAATGTATTTCGGAAAAGGCCAATTCATAATATTAAGTGAGGCATGTGTTTCAAAAAGCGTACTCTTGGTAAAAATATCTCGTGAAGGATGGAAGAAAACAACGTAGATCATTATCTCTCGAAATAGAAGATCTTTGATGAAAACTTTACGTGACATAGAATTAAATAAAGATGACAAGGATTTATATCTGTGAAAGAGTTGAAATAAATACGTTTTTGTATGACTTGTAAAGTCATTGGCTCCAGATCAAACTTAGGGTCAGCTCATACCGAGACGCGACGCGACGCGATACAGCGCGCACTTTTTAAGAGTCGCGGCATCACGTGTGAACGGCTGGACCGATTTCACTAATTTTTTTTTTGTTGTTTTTGTTATATATTGTCAGGAGAAGGTTCTTATGAAAGAAAAGTTTGCAATATATAAAATTAGTTATATATAGTTTTAGCGTGGGCGAAGCCGCGGGGCGCAACTAGTACAAAGAACTTTATTTAGAAAAATAAGGGCGCGCGCGGCGTGTTGATGGTTATAATTTACTGTTTTTGTTGCGTTGATGACATTGCTCTGTCATTGCCAATACGACAAAAAAATTTTGATACCTTTGTACCGTGGTACCGGGTGGTACTAGGTAGTTATATACCTTCCTTCCTTACCTTTAAATGTAAGTTCATCTTAAAGCCACGATGGTTTTCTTTTTGCACAGACTCTACAACACAAAAAGATGTACATTTCATTGTGATGATTCGGCGGCTTCTCGCTTGCCAGCGCGGCCTCGCGTTGCACCGCACGGCGTAGTGAGAAGCCGTGTGATACAAAATATAACTTTATTTAACACACAAAAAAATATACATTTCATTTAGATGATTCAGCGGTTCTGCGTGTCTCCCTGCGCCGCGCAGCTTCTCGCTGCGTCACGCGAAACCACAAGCATCGTCGCGTCTCGTCGCATCACGGTTTGAGTTGGCCCTTAGTATATAGGACTTCAGTGAGGTCAAATGAGAAGCATTAAGAATGTAATCCAACTTTGAATATATTATCTTAAGAATGTATCTCAACTTGAATTTAATATAATGAATTGATGATTGATTGATGATTTGATATTGAAATTATTGGTGGATTGACACAGGTATGAAAAATAGGGTTTACGAGATATTGAAACAGCGTTTACAAATCTTCAAAACTTTTATTCCATAAATTGTATCTACCTACCCTTATCTTAATTATAAATGAATTCTAGAAAACTGTTGCCACTGAGTAATAAACTAATTTTGATCCCGAATTATTGTAACTACCACTAACTCGCGGTGGTAAACGGTGATGCGGTCGCAGATGGCGAACACGCTAGACCTACAACGGTCTGACTCTCAAAGGCTATATGCTGCCGGAGCACCGTAAGGCATATTTTCTCCTTGATTAAGTTGTGGCAAGCTACTTTAGCAGACGTGTTATAGGAGCGGCCTGTGTCCGACAATGGACAAATACTGGCTGTTTATGATGATGATGAAGTCTACTTTTTGGTCAGGCGAAACATCGATAAAAACGATAATAATTTATAACTACCACATCTGTGGAAATACCTTGTGGCATTTGAAAACTTATCGAATGTATATGATCGAATTATAATAAAGGTTACTTAAGGTTAAATAATATTTGTAATATATATACGTGTATAATTTCAGAGACAACTTTTTCAATACAGGCAAATCTATAACAGTTTAAATTTAACTTATCTCTGGTTCATACTTAAAATAAACACTAGTCTTAAAATAAGTATTAAATTTAATACGTAATAAAATTGACTTGTTTTGTATATGTATACTTAATATTATAAAGAGAGAAAAAAGGTTTTTTATTTGTTTGTTTGTTTGTAATAGATACACTACAAAAAAACTACCGGACCAATTTTTTAAATTATTTTACTTATCAAAAGAACATGATTTTAACCCCCTTCAAAACGTCGGATTAACTCGAAATTTGGCATACATATTAAGGACCGATGACAATAAATAAATAAAATTAAAAAAAATAAAAAAAATTTTTTAAAAAAAATCGACTAAAAAATGAAAAATAAATAATAGTTTAAAAAAACTAAAAAAATACGCTTTTATAGAAAATACAACTAAAAAATTGAAAATAAATTTTAATAAAATTGAATTAAAAATAGTGTAAGAAAAAATGATTTTATTGTAAAAAAAGCGTGGGGTGCTTTTCAGGATATTATCAAAATAACCCTTCTAGTCATATCTGTTCATAAAATATTTGGAACTATTGATACCATGCACCCCACGCTTTTTTTTTACAATAAAATCATTTTTTCTTACACTATTTTTAATTCAAATTTATAAAAATTTATTTTCTATTTTTTAGTTGGATTTTCTATAAAAGCGTATTTTTTTAGTTTTTTTAAACTATTATTTATTAATAGAAATAGTTCTGTCAAGTATGCTTTTATAATTCAATACTAAGTACATATCTGTCAATGGAGAGCAAAACTTTCTACAATTCGACAGAACGTTAGACGACGACGCGGCAGGCCCAGACGGAGATGGCGGGATGTTATGCACCCTTATTCTCAATCATTCGAAAGAAATTCGGATTCGGAAACTACCTCTACTTTGACTTGCATCATTGCAATTCACAATGTTCCGATCGGTTACTTTTGATATTTCAATTCCAAAAATCTGTGATTTTAATTGGAAAGGTTTTTGTGATAAATAGCTCACGGATTTGTCAATATAAGAAATTATAAATGAATCTTACGTATCCGAATAGGTATTCAAAGAATTGAGAATCAGGGAGCTGGAGGGTAATTCTCAATCGAAAGCAAATTCGGATTTGGAAACTGCCTTTGCTTCGACTTAGATTGGGGTTATAAACTGAAAGCTCTATGTAAGTGGCGCTACTGTTGAGTGTTCCTAAAAGCCGCCATATTGCTAATTTTGTATGGTTTGTTCACACACTTATTTCATTAAAAAGAGATAACAATGTATACGATCTAGACTTTCAGTCAATTAATAAGAAGAAATAAGTCAAAGTGTATTAATCTATTCGTTGAAGATAAAAAAATATTTAAAAAAATAATTTATAAAGTTACTCTAAATTTCATTCTGGAACACATTAACAACAGTGTTTTTGTAATTTTAATAGCTAATAGCTGCACATAGCGTTATAATAAGTAAATATTCCAACGGGAATTTATTTGTTTACAAAATTACTATGGAAAATTACAGATAGCTGTCAGATTTATGGAACACTCAACAGTAGCACCACCTGAAGTGAGTAAAAGGCAGTTTTTTACCTTGATGATCGGTTACTTTTAATATTTCGATTCGAAAAATCAGTAATTCTAATTGGAACGGTTTCCGCGACAAAATGGCTGACGGATTTATCAATATTAAAAATTAAAAATGAAGCTTCCGAAATTATGTAGGTTTTTGAATGATTGAGTATCAGGGGCCGGGACACACCTTTTGTCACAAATAGACGCAAAAGCAATAGACCGTGATGCGTGGAAGGAGGAAAAGAAGGCCTCTGTCCAGCTGTGACACGTACCAGGCTGATTATATTAAATTATTAATAATAAAAAGTACATATCTACGGACTATAGCATTTTCTTGATTATTTTAAAAACAATATAAATAGCTATCCTAAATAGTGAGCACAGCAAATGTATACCCGCTCATATTAGGCAGCTCTACTATTTACATAACAATTATCACAGGCGTTTGACGATTTTCTTATGTTGGTAAAATACTTACTTCTAACTTATACTTACTTATAGCTAAATTTCTTACTCCGATGACAAATTAGTCATTTGAATGACCCTAGATATTATTAGACATTTCATACCTTTCTGCTTTGTACTCGGCTATCGTATCGAAAATGATGGCATTAATGTATATTTATAATAAAAACAAAAAAAATTGGTATATATATATATATATATATATATAAAATATATGTCATAATGGCGCATGTGGAGTAAATATAAACTGGCCAAGTGCAAGTCGGACTCGCAATCGTAGGGTTCCGTACCACACTACAGTATTTTATAAGATCGAGCAATAAATACCACTATCATTTTTCGCCAGCAAAAATAATAATTAATAAACATTTTATCAAAACAGAGTTGTAAGCCGTGATCGTGCTTATATCTTATAACGCCATCTAACGTCTAACGCGCGGTATTTAAGTGAAAGTTAACACAAAGGTGTTTGGGATCGGCATTTCAATATAACGCTATCTATGGACGTTTACCTAAGCGTTCATAGATGGCGTTGTATTGAAATGTCTAAAAAAAACACGTTTCTTGTATGGGGACCCCCCTATAATTTTAAACATTATTCTGTTGTTAGTATTTGTTGTTATAACGTCAACAGAAATACATCATCTGTGAAAATGTCAACTGTCTAACTATCACGGTTCATGAGATACAGCCTGGTGACAGAGGGACAGACAGACAGACAGACAGACGGACAGCGGAGTCTTAGTAATAGGGTCCCGTTTTACCCTTTGGGTACGGAACCCTAACAAGCAAGCAATATTTAATAGGGTGCGTAATTTCCTTATGTGAGAGTGAATATGCTATCTGTAGGCTTTTGAAATAGCTTACGATTGCTGTACGAGCAAAATAACCGGGAGCTACGATTAATTTTATTTAACCGCGGTAGCGCTCAGTAGTTGTAAGAGCCATCCAACGTTACCAATTTAAATACCGACCCTATTGTCTTCAGTGATCGATTACGAACGGGCACGTTTATCTATAGTTAGTCACTGAATTCATTTGAATGCGAGACCGTTATTAAAACTCCCACTAAGCGGTACATAAGGTATAAAACTAGTAAAAGTTAGCTAGAAGTAAAGTTTGTATTAAAGTAACTACAGCAATACAATTTATGGTATAATGTATGGATGTCATAGAGACAAAAACCGATCCTTGTCGAAAATTTTCCGAATTCTTCGATTAGAATGTCGACACCAAAGAGTGCTGCAGAGAGGATGCAGAGTAACTTTATATAAGCTCTAATATCGCTTAAAAAGAAACTACGAAACTTAATTACAAATGTTTTCCAAGGACTAAAAACTAAGGTTTTACAATAAAAATCTTATTACAAGTTTGGAATGAACTGAGACTTTCTTCTTCATAACTTCAGAATAATTATTAAAACTGCGATAGCCCACAGATATAACCTAACAAAAACAGACGGCGCAAGTGTGTCAATTCTCTAATTGTAGTGCAATTTTTAAAAGTTGAAGAAATTGACTAATTTACACGCCACATTATCCCGATCTTAGTTGGCGCTAGAAGCAAAGGTGGAGTGAATTAATTTATCTTTACAGCAATTTTTTACCGTGAAAAATCTAGTTGCAACGTTTGTGACCACCCTATTTTCGATGTCAAAGAAGGTACTAAACGAAGAACATGCCAACATTTCACTAAAATTGCGTTTGGACTTGCGGCGTCTATAATAATTTATATCTGTAATGACGTCCCACTTTTAGGAAATTGCTATACCTTCTGCCTTCAATTGTCTGTAAACTTCAGGACAGATTTCACTTTGGCGAAACTTATAACCACATCGCAGCATTTCTTTGACTACGGTGATATTCTTTTTTAAAGATTCGAACCATACGGTGTAGGAGTAATCGGGCCAGTGGCCACCGTATCTTTCTGGAAGGTGTTCTTTTTTTATATGCTTGTGTAGAGAACCGAAGTCATTTCCGTGGAAGAATATTCTGGAGCGCATCTCGGATGTAAGAAAGGGTTTGAAGATGTTGTAGATCTTGTCGAACAGCCACGAGTTGTTGACTATGTGAATGGCGTGAGTGGAAGCCGGAAAACAGGACTGGAAAAGAAAAATAAGTGATAAATCAACACTGATCATAACCAATATTATAAATGCGAAAGTCAGTTTGTTTATTTGTTAGCGATTTCTTCACGGTCAAACGGCTGTACTGAATTCGCTGAAATATTGTATAAGGATAGCCAGTACTATGGATTAGGATACTTCTTAACGCGAGCGAAGCCACGGGGCACAGATAGTATTATAAATGCGAAGGTCAGTTTGTATACTTCTTTGTTTGTTTGGGAGCTCTTCACGGTCAAACGGCTCAATCGATTGTGAGTTTTGTATAGGGATAGCCAGTGTAGTGGATTAGGATTAGTCGTGTAGTGGTTAAAAAAACTGGCCAAGTGCAAGTCGGACTCGCACTCGTAGGGTTCCGTAACACAGTTAAGTATTCCATAACTATAATTTTTCGCAACTACAAAATTAACTTTGTTTTTCATAGTGTTTGTATGAAAAACAAAGTTATCTTTGCGGTCGCCATATCTCTAAAACTGCTGACTGTATCTCGTTCAAACCAATTTTCGTTGTTAGTTTTTATTGAGATCTACAGCAAATATTTTTTTTAGATTTTTCACTCCCATACTTTAAAAGTTAGAGGGGGGGGGGGGGACACACATTTTACCACTTTAGACGCGCCTATCTTTCAAATGATTGACTTTGAAAAAAAATGATTTTAGGAACTTCAATGTCATTTTTGAAGACCTATCCATAGACACCCCACATATATAGGTTTGAAGAAAAATTTTTTTTTGTTTCGTATGGGATGCCCCCCCTTAAACTTTTATATTTTTTTATTTTTGTATAAAAATCGGAAAGCGGTTTACAGAATACATCTACCTACCAAGTTTTAATTCTGTAGTCCTAACAGTTTCGGAATAAAATGGCTGAGACATACGGACGGACAGACAGACAGACAGATATGACGAATCTATAAGGGTTCCGTTTTTGCCATTCGGCTACGGAACCCTAAAAAGTACATATCCTATGTCCTAACATAGGATATATACTTTTTAACGCGAATAAAGGCGCGGTTTAGTTTGTATAATATAATAATAAGTTTATAGACGTAACTTATTTTAATATTAAGTATAATTTTAGGGTTCAATAATTATTTATTTATTTTTGTCATTATACAATGTGTCCAATATAAATGATTCTTAACTAAAGTGAGACTGATGCCTGTGGTAGGTTTTACCAAAAAAAATGTATTACAGGACACCAGGGCTCCCCAGGGGCTGTAAGAGAGCAAAATACCATCTCAGTGCTCCCAGCCAACCTCACCTGCCCGTGGTGCATCCTGCTGACCAACCAACGAGGCTCTAGCGACCGAAAAATGGCGGTATAACCATTACGAAATTATGGCGTAGCTAAATACTACAGGCCGGGCAGCAGCGTCACTAAGCTACGTCCTCCGATCGCGAACCCGCCTGCCCAGCGTGGCGATTAGGGCATATCCCTCCCGAGGGATGAAGATCGGGCTCAGTGGCGCATCTT
Source organism: Cabera pusaria (assembly GCA_954871355.1). Lineage (NCBI taxonomy): Eukaryota > Metazoa > Arthropoda > Insecta > Lepidoptera > Geometridae > Cabera > Cabera pusaria. The sequence continues at coordinate 23,682,841 of OX940887.1, forward strand.
GGGAGAGGCCTACGTCCAGCAGTGGACTGACACCGGCTGATGATGATGAGGGCTCTCCGCTAATAATCTTTTCAGTATTTGGCATAATTTAGATGATAAACTTAAAAAAAAAGTAATAAATCTTATTCAAAATATTCCAGTATCTAATTGAAATTTAATTAATTCACATATATTATGTAATAAGATAAATGTGAAAGCCCCGTTGGCTTAATGGATAGATGACTTGACTTTTAAGCGAGAGGTCACCGGTTCTAATCCTTGCACGGGAGTTTCTCCATATCCGGCAGGAGCATATTATATCGATTTTCCGACTTGTTACCAAAAATGTGCTTACTACCATCAAGGGGAAAATTTGCCGCCATAAACTTATTGTGTTCTGGCAGCAAACAGACTTTGAGATTCAGCGTAGTCTAGGCATTGCGTGTTCATCACCTTCGACCATCATGCAAGATAGTGATCAAATATAGTCTATATGATATAAAAAAATGTAGTGCTATCTTACTGTTCATTGTAATTATACAATTGAAATTCAAATATAGTATTGCACAACATCAATGTTGCAATGTAACAGCAGCAGGAATTTAATTGTAAATAGTGATCAAATAGGTACTTGTCTGCACAATAAATAAAATCTATTTCTACGTACCACCATGATTTTGACCATTTTAGCTGCTACAGAGGGCGTGGCTTGCCACGCTTGTGATGTGCCGATATGTTCTAGGTCGAACAATGCGACTCCGCCGAGGATTTGTGTGCGCTGCTCTATGATGCCCATCTCTAGAGCCAGGACTGTGCCCTTGAACAACTCCTCGATGGGGATGTGTTTGGGGTCCCAGCAGCCTGAAATAAGTAGTAATGCTGTTGACTTTTGTGTTTCTGAATTGACTTGGGAATTTTGTAAAAGATACTTTGACTTTTAGTACCAAAAAATACAATTTTATATCATTCATAGAGACAGAAAGGTGCCATTTTTTAGTTGGATATTTTTGGTAAAATGTTCGCATTTTAATACGAAATAGTCGACCCGAGCCGACTTTACTCGAACTCGTGCCGACTTTACCCGAATGAGCGTTACATAGCCGAACGTTATGGCACAATTTCATTTCATACATACAAAATAAAGTGAAGTTTTCACTTCAAATAGGAAAAGGTCTTGCTTACCTATTCTGAAGATCATCAGCCGTCTACCATCCTGATCCCTGTATGGTGGAACTGCGATCACATTGGCATCGCCGATGGGAGACAGATCCAGCGGGTACACGTTGTCAAAGAACTCCGAGTTGTCTTCTCTGAATTGATAGTAGTTCACGATCTGTAATTAAATATTTATATTCTCATTGGCTACTTCTTGCGGATTTGCTCGCGTTGAAACGTAATCATATGTCCTATTGCCTATTGCCATACAGGCTATCCTTGCGCATATATACGCAAAAATGTAGCCAAATGAATCGAGATCACAAACCAAGTAACTGACTTTTGTAATTGTAATACTACTTATACTACCTGCACACCACGGCGCCCACGGCTATGAATACGATAAAGCTTCAAGAAACGGCTAATATTCATTTTGCTTATTATGTGAGAATATAATCTTGGCAACAAACGATGTTATAATTTTGGTATTTTAAACAACAGTACAAAACTTACCAGCCGATGTGCTCTCTGAGGGATAAAATTGCGCGCACGTAAAAATCTTATCAAAAATTCATCATCCATCCTGTGCGGTGTACACTCTCCACGCTCTGAAATAATAAAAAAAAAACTATTTTGATAAAGGTTTAAGAAATCAAAAGCAAAGAAAGGCGCAAACCGCATGCGTTTGCGCATTTTCTTCTTAATACCAGTCAGCGCTCCACCCTAGGACTAGGTGGTTGATCTTCGCAATGTGCCTGGCAAGAGCTATCGACAAAAACACTATACACTTCATTGAATCATTATTGTTCATGGATTTCCGCATAAATTACCAACGTCTAAATTTATTTTATATCTTAATTACCGTTATTAAAACTAATATTGCCCATCATCGAGATGTTATTGAAATTGAAACTACCCATATCCAACGTTACCGGTGTTTTATTCGTGAGATTATTCGTGAGAATCGGCTAAATGACTTTTGAAGTGTTGTAATGACTATAATTTGCTGAAATCTTTGTACATATAGCCTAGAATATCACAAATAAATACTATTGAATATCTAGTGGGAGAAACTGAGCCAATGGTTGTAGAAAAGGTAATTCTAAACTAAAGGTCACAGCAAAAAGTTGAGAGCTCATCTATAAAAATTATAATTGTTTAAAAATTAAATAGCTGTAAGCACCAGCATAATTTGGACATTCAAAAATTTACATTTGATTTTTGTTTCGAATAGATAATATTTTTATCTCAAATCATTTTGTTTTATAGTAATAGTCAGAGTAATTAATAGGTACCAAATTACTATATTCTTATTACAAACTCAATGAAATATTCACGTCATTCAATAGGCTTGAAGTTGCAAGAAGCTATTTGATATTGTTGAATTTACAGAATTTTCAAAACCACGTAGAGTTTGATCGTATTTAATTGTATACCAAATAAATACAATAAAGGTCTTTCACATTCAGAAACCTATGACTAGGTACAGTCATAAATTATTGAGTTCGTAACGAAGTTAAATAACCAGCCCAGTGCGTGAATGACTGAGCGTAGTAGGATCCAGTAGTCGCGCGTCAAAATATGCGACTAATAACTTGGTCAAGTACTTTTTAGGGTTCCGTAGCCGAATGGCAAAAAACGGAACCCTTATAGATTCGCCATGTCTGTCTGTCTGTCTGTCTGTCCGTCCGTATGTCACAGCCATTTTATTCCGAAACTATTAGAACTACAGAATTGAAACTTGGTAGGTAGATGTATTTTGTAAACCGCTTTCCGATTTTTATACAAAAATAAAAAAATATAAAAGTTTAAAGGGTAGCATCCCATATATAAAACTAGAACAAAAAAAAATTCTTGAAACCTATACGTATGGGGTGTCTATGGATAGGTCTTTAAAAATGACATTAAGGTTTCTAAAATCCTTTTTTCTCAAAGTTTTTCATTTATTTCAAAGATAGGCGCTTCTAAAGTGGCAAAATATGTGTCCCCCCCCCTCTAACTTCTAAAGTAAGGGAGTGAAAAATCTAGAAAAAATATATACTTTAGATCTCAATAAAAACTGTCAATGAAAATTGGTTTGAACGAGATACAGTCAGCAGTTGTTGAGATAATGCGACCGCAAGTATAACTTTGTTTTTCATACAAACACTATGAAAAACAAAGTTATTTTTGTACTTGCGAAAATCATAGTTATAGAATATTCTTCTGTGTTACGGAACCCTACGAGTGCGAGTCTGACTTACACTTGGACAGTTTTTATTTAAGGTACGGACACACCGCAGCGTACTGCGTGCGCGATCTAGGCGGCGATCAGATAGCGCAGTAGTATTAATACAGACTGGTTCACACCAAACGCGATTAGAAAACAATTGCAATGTACTAAGATCACGCCCGCAGATCCCAGGACGCCGCGGTGTGGCCGTACCTTTACTGTTTACTTGAAATTCTGGTATAACTCTATTATAACTTAAATATTTGGCTCCAACCAAGTCGACATTCCAGGGACATCACACATTTAGATAAATCCAGCAGTGTATTGCCGAAATCATTACGCCAGGAGTAAGTATTGTATAAAAATGATAACAACATAACCCTTAATATTACATGTTTAGCCGTGATGATACATTTAAAACTGCAGTTTGAGGCAGTTCTTTTCTAACAATTGATTACATTGCATCGATTCTGCTGCTGTGGGTGAATTCTTAATAGCAAAGAACCTATTCCTCCTTCAATAACTGTAACTTCTTTAACTTTATCCAAATTTAACAACTTTAATGTCTGAATTAGGATGTCCCATTACAGTTTATAGAATTTCATGATCCATAGATTGTTCCTATATGCATGCAGTTCTTGTTTCGGAAACCTGGCTTCTTTTGTTTTCCGTCTTCTTGGATAAGCGTTCGTGCAAAATGACCACACCACTAAGAGGTGTTGGAGTTACTATATAAATAAAAAGTAGTTTGAAATAATAATATTATTTTGCAGTTTCCTTCTCGGTATAGTGAATGTCCAGAGTGGGTTTCTTAAAATAAGGCATTTCAGGCATTTTATTTCGGTGTAAAGGCATCCGGCTTTGAACTTGCCCTTGGTGTGATTTTATTGTTAACCGTACTCGTATTTGGACTATGTTTCAAATTTTGTGAATGTGTTGGAAAATCTATGGCTGACAACTTCGTGCTCATGGGCGACTTCAATATATGTTTACTTAAGTAAAATTCTCGTACCGCTAAGCTCCATGATATTTTACATTAAATAAACCTGATCTTCTCGCAACCGTTAATTTTTCACTTTTCTATAGCCTAGAAAGTAAAATAGTCTGAGATAGGATATCCTACTGTGGAGCCAATCGCGCATAGCTTTTTTAAAAAATGGTATAAGATAACAGCACAAGCCCGACGCTCGCCTGATGGTAAGCGATGACGTCTACCTATTACAGATACAGCGGCATATAAAATTCTGGACCGCCAGAATTTTGCATTTATATTTGCAGTTATATTTATGTGAAGCAAAAATCTGGTAATAAACATAAACATTATATGTTTAACTAGAAATGCCCCGCGGCTTCGCCCGCGTTCAAAACTTCTTTTATTTACCTAAAACTGTTGTTTCGTTAAAACCTTTCTGTCATAAAAACACATAAATAATGAATTAACCAAATGGGTCCTCCCATTTTCAAGTTATCGTGTGACTAAGAGAAATAGGGATTCATTTTTATATAACCCGAAAAACTATATTAACTTTAAGACTCTTTTACCCCATTTCACCCTCTTAGGGTAAATTTCTGAAATCCTTAAAATCTTGAAACACGTATTTACTTATTTATTCATTTTCAGAAGTACTTATGTAAAGTTTAAAATAAAAAAAAATTATAATCTTGATTCTCTACACAAACTTTTAATCTCCGTTTCATCCCCTTGAATTTAAAAAAAATATTTTCTTAGCGGATAGTAACGTCATAATAACTGTCTGCATGCCAAATGTCAGCGCAATCCGAAACAATATTGATTTTCAGACTTCGTAACCCCACTTCACCTCTTAGGGGTTGAAATTGTGAAAAACACACAGAACACAAATATTTACATATTTATTTACAAAAGTATTTGCGTGAAGTTCCTAACAAAAAAAAACTGGCCAAGTGCAAGTCGGACTCGCACTCGTAGGGTTCCGTAACACAGTTAAGTATTACATAACTATGATTTTTCGCAACTACAAAATTAACTTTGTTTTTCATAGTGTTTGTATGAAAAACAAAGTTATCTTTGCGGTCGCCATATCTTTAAAACTGCTGACTGATCCCGTTCAAACCAATTTTCGTTGTTAGTTTTTATTGAGATCTACAGCATATATTTTTTTTTAGATTTTTCACTCCTATACTTTAAAAGTTAGAGGGGGGGACACACATTTTACCACATTAGACGCGCCTATCTTCCAAATGATTGACTTTGAGAAAAAATGATTTTAAAAACCTCAATGTCATTTTTGAAGACCTATCCATAGACACCCCACCCCACACGTATAGGATTGAAGAAAAGTTTTTTTTTGTTTTAGTTCCATGTATGGGATGCCCCCTCTTAAACTTTTATATTTTTTATTTTTGTATAAAAATCGGAAAGCGGTTCACAGAATACATCTACCTACCAAGTTTCAATTCTGTAGTCCTAACAGTTTCGGAATAAAATGGCTGTGACATACGGACGGACAGACAGACAGACATGACGAATCTATAAGGGTTCCGTTTATTGCCATTTGGCTACGGAACCCTAAAAACTATCTCATATTGTATCTTCATACAAACTTTGTACCCCCTTTCATCCCTTTAAGGGGTGAATTTTGGGAAATCCTTTCTTAGTTACACCTTTACGTACTAAGACAAACATACACGTCAAATTTCAAGTCTCTATGACAGGCGGTTTAGGCTGTGCGTTGTTACTAAGTCAGTCAGTATGTCAGGACAAATATTCTTATAGTATTAGAAAATATATAACTTATGTGAATTTCTATACAAACATTGATTTAGCCCTAAAAATGTATTCATTATATTACTACATCAACAAAACTGAAATCTTTCACAACTCAAATCTTTTGACTTCAAAGATCAACTTTCATAAACAATTCGTAAAAGAATCACAACAAAAGGCCTTTTAAGTCACAATTCAAAGGCAGTGAACTCATTGCGTCGTTGTAAGTCTTAATTGATGCAAATGTACTGTTCGTCTGTACAATATTTGACCTCTACTCGGTGATCTACATTTAGCAATAGATTGGGTAACTCGAGAGTAACTAGTGGTCGATCCTGGAGAACTAGACACCAAACTACTGCCACAGTAATGCTTAACTAAATTGCCATTTGACGTACCTCATTAATCAGACTCCCCTAAATAGGGTTGCTGCTTACATTGACTGCCAAAGTTGCTACAACAAAATAAAGTCTGGTAGCATCATTGTATGACGAATACTTATCGTGGAAAATTGTCAAAATACAGTTTGTTGTTTGTTTTTAGATTTCTGTGATTTAATATGTACTTCTCATATACTTACATACCATGAGACAATATAAAATACAAATGTGACTAAAATAAGAGATATATTTAAATGTTTCTTTGTTAATTACGTTAAATAAATTAAAAAAGTAAGACATTTTATTATCTGTTAGATTTATAGAATGTATCGTGAAAGTCACAAATATTTGTTACTAGTTGCACTTCATGAGTTTAGCCGCGTCACAAAATAAATAATTGTACATGGCCGCGTCAAAAAGTATCCTATATCTTTTTGACTCTAGATGCTATCTATGGTTATCCATATTTTAAAGATAAATAGGACCACTTGGTTTTCATCCAATCCGTTCGAAAAGAGATTCGCGGGATGGACACTATCGAGTATGCATGGTGGTAGGACACTATCTAGTGTCCGCCTGGCCAGCTACCTTCAAGCATATTCTGTGCTTCAAGTTAGAAAATCTGTTCGCCTAGAACATCTAATGTGTTCCGGCAGCTATCCTTAAGAGCCAGTTGCCATTCTAGGCCTATCGTGCTTACCATCTTCGACCGCATCATCACTTACCAACAGGTGAAATAGTGGTCAAACGCTAGCCTATAAGATATATAAAAAAACGATGATTGATTCCTGGATAAGTGCGAGAAAATTGTCTTATGTCATCTCTTCAAGCCTTTTGAGCGGGCGGTAAAGTGATTAACACCTGAATGAATCTAGTCAAATTTGATCCGACTAGATTCAACATTTTATCACTTTACACCTACCACTGTTACCTGTGTGTTCGTACTTACATGCATATACTCGAACGTGCAACCCTATACGAGGGCGAGTCAAGGATACACTTTGCCCTTGCATCATTACAAACGCCTGACACTGGGTGATATGTCCCATTCGTGCAAACTTTTTGCGCGACAACACAAGCAACGGGGATAATTTCAATTATTCATGTTCGGTTCAATCACGGTCAATTTACCCAAAATGACATGCAATTTCCATTGTTTTAATGGCTTTTATAGGCAATTTCATGGGGAATATGATAGTTTATTTACATATATACCCGTAATACTAGGGCGAGTCAAGGATACGCTTTGCCCTTGCATCGATACAAACGCCTAGCACTGAGTGATATGTCCCATTCAAGCAAACTTATTGCGCAAGTGACAGGGATAAGTACATTCATCCATGTTCGGTTCAGGGTCAAACTACCCAAATGATATGCAACTTAAATTGTTTTGATGGCTTTTATAGGCAATTCTATAGAAAATTATACATGCAGTATAGTATACAGTAACATAATAAGAGTACTTTTGTGGATAATTGGAATAAATTATAAGTGCACATGCAGTATTGTAGGCAGTATCTTTGTTATGATGATAGATGTGTGAAGAAGATAAAAGAGTAGCTGACTGACACCATCAAAGAGATAAACTGCAGCCATAACCTTACGGCGAGTATTCTAGGCCTAGCGTGTTCACCCTCTTCGACCACATCATCGCTTAACACCAGGCGAACACTATTTCACCTGTAAACTTTAAACTTTCGCGATTTGAACACATAGCTATAAAAAGTTAAAAAAATACTTATACTCTCTATGTCGTTCTTAAATCTGTTGGCTTCTATCGCTTGTTTACCGGAAAAATATACAGTTTTCAAGGAAACGCGATTTGAATATAATCGTGATTTAAAACAAAGATTACCTACAAAGGTTACCAATTATAGTATGTTTAAAAGTAGAGTGGCATGCATTTAATAGGACCAGTTGTAAGAATCGATTAACTTCACTTATGTCAGTAGAGCACAATGTTACAATGTAATGACGTTGATTTAGTATTTTGTATGTTCTTCTTTTTTTTCAGCCTCGGAATACGATGATTTGCACTTTTCAACCGACTTCACAAAAAATGAGGAGGTTCTCAATTCAACAGTTTTTTTAAATATTTGTTACCTCAGAAATCCGTCAAATCTTAACCGATTTGAAAAGTCCTTTTTTTTTAACCGACTTCAAAAAAAGGAGGAGGTTTCTCAATTCGACCGTATATATATATATATATATATATATATTTTTTTTTTATGTTTGTTCGCGGATAACTTCGTCGTTTATGAACCGATTTCGATTATTCTTTTTTTGTTCGAAAGGAGATATCCCAAGTGTGGTACCATGGTAATTTTATCGAGGTATGATAAGTATCTCCAGAGATATTGAGATAAACATCTCAAAATTGGTACTGAAAATGAATAGCGCGGCATTGAAGTCGGTTGTTTTTTAGTTTTTAAACGATATTATGTTTGAAAGAGAGTTTATAATTTAACTAGAAGTGCCCCGCGGCTTCGCCCGCGTTAAAAACTTCTTTTATTTACTTAAAACTCTTCTTTTGTAAAAACGATTCTATAATTAAAGACATCAAATAAGAATTAGCCAAATCGGTTCAACCGTTTTCATGTTATCGCGTGACTAAGGCAATTTGGGATTCATATTTATAAAACCCGAAAAACCCAAATTTTCAGACTGTTACCTACCCCATTTTCTCATCTTGTTTCGCCATACAAACTTTGAATCCCCAATCTGCATGCCAAATCTAAGCGCAGTCCGACACAATATTGATTTTCACGCTTTGTTACCCCATTTCACCCTCTTAGGGGTGGAATTTCAAAAAAATCTGAAACACGTATTTACTTATTTTTTTTACTGGATCACTTGTATGAATTTTCGAATAGAAAATACTATCTAATCTTGTTTCTCCATACAAACTTTGGACCCCCATTTCATCCTCTTAAGGGGTGAATTTTGGAAAATCCTTTCTTAATACACCCTTACGTACTAAGACAAATATACCTTCCAAATTTCAAGTCTCTACGACCAGCGGTTTAGGCTGTGCGTTGTTTGTCAGTCAGTCAGTCAGTCAGTCAGTATGTCAGGACAGCTAAAGATAATCTCAAAAAAAAAACAAAGTTGCATACGTAATCTTTCTGAGGAATACTATATCAACACCAATATTATAAATGCAATAGTCAGTTTGTTTATATCTTTGGGACATTTTCACGGTCAAACGGTTGGACTGATTTAGCTGAAATTTTGTATAGAGATAGCCTATATAGTATAGCCTATATATATATATAGTACTATGGATTAGGCTATAGGATACTTATAACGCGGGCGAAGCTGCGGGGCACAGGTGATACTAATATATACTATATGTATAATTGACCGAGCAAACGCGAAGCACGAACGAAGAGACTCGTTTCTGCTTAAGCAAAAATGATTTCGTATGTTGTTTCCTATAAAAAGGCTTGCTGTATGGATGTCCGGATGTCTGGCTGTTCTCCTCTACAGGTCACATTTCTTGACTGATTCTCGTGGAATTTTGTAAGCTGGTACGATAATTATAAGGATATTTTTAATGATTCAGTAGATATGGAGGTTGAAAACGCTAAAAGTATCGTATTTCAGCTAATTCGAAAAAATTTCAAAAATGTCACGATTTTTTTTGTTACCCTTATTATGACGCAACTTTTTTGTCCGGATAACTTTATCTGATAAACTTTAGGAGATTGGCGGTGTGTTATTCAGGTCTGCACTAGTAATTAATTAGCCACTAGTAATTTATATGCACAAAAATTCCACCCGAACATTTTAACCTCAACCTTCTCAGAACTCGGCTAATCTAAGTTACTTATGCATACTCGTAATTCTGCACGCAAGTAATTTACACTTAGCGTACACTAGACCGACGGTGTTTACATGATGATTTATTATTTATGCAGTACATAAGTTATTGCTACCTGCACAAAGTTCATAGACCTTTTAATGTTGGTTTGAAAAAAAGGATGCATGTTTTGGTGCAAGTTCAATCACCTGACCGCGTAAACAAAATTATGAAATTATCTAAAACTTTTTACATAACTAATATATAAAATTGAATCCCAATTTCCCTTGGTCACGGCATCACGCGTGAACGGCTGGACCGATTTCGCTAATTCTTTTTTTGTCGTGTTTTTTATAGTCAGGAGATGGTTCTTACGAAAAAAAATATTAAAATAAATATAAGTTGTTTTTAACGCAGGCGAAGCCGCGGGGCACAGCTAGTAACTGAATAAATATACTATTATATACTATATAGATACTATTATTTATTCTGTGGCAGTATTTGTTTTACTATGGCCGAGGACTATACAACTCTTTCATCAATTTAAATTCGCTCAGCAAGCTTTACAGAGGTATTTTCCTCAAACTATCATAAAAAAGGCAGACGGAGTCGTGCCAAACACCCGAGTGAACGCAAGTTCAGTAATACGCTTCCGCGCTCAGTTTGCTACCAAGCGGCAGCAGTGACGGACGCTTCCGTGCAGTATTACTTCGCAGCGTTGCTTACGTAGTAATCATGCCGTATTGACTACGCCGAACTGAGTGCGGAAACTTATTACTCAAGAATGTAGTACTTGCGGTCACTTGTGTGTTCGGCACGAATCTGTCTGCCTTTTTTATGATAGTCTGAGGTTTTTTCTATGATCACATAGCACGATGTTGGATACTGGTAAATATCTAACATGAAGAACAGAACAAATATAATGACGCATTCTGACTATGGATTCCGGATATCAGCACGAAACAGATAATGGTAGATCAGTCTAATTTGACTAATATGATTTTGTGGCGGCTTAAAATGCGGCGCTAGTCATTTCAAGTACAAGTTTGGGTATATATCTCCATATCTCTAGAGATACTCATCTAATATCGATGAATAAACAGTTGACTTGAGAATCTCCTCCTTTATTGAAGTTGGTAAAAAACTGTATAGCAGCGGTTGGAAACGAATAGCTTGGAGATCGGGGAGGTCAAAGCAAGACCATATAATGTGGCATTTTGCTTCTACTACTATCTATTATCTATATCTATTATCTATCCCCATGGTATCATCCCCTCTAGTTTTCAAGATACAACATATTTGATACAGGGCACATGGTATCTCCATATAAAATTTCCAATCCGCCCAGAAGGGAAAATCAGTCTTAAACATTCCATTTATAAATTGGTGTGATCTAGTGATTATTTATTGAGTTATATCGGATCCTGTGAAGCTTGGTATAATTAGATGGTACAGACTTGCCACCATCCTGTTAACTAAGTCAGGCGTATCAAAAGGTAAGGCATAGTCAATACATTGAAGAGAACCTTCGTGGCGAAATCTTACACCTTAAGTCCTAAGCACTGCCTCATCCGGTGGTAAGAAATTATATGGTCAAGATGGCGAACACGCTGTGCCTAAAATGGTCTGCTTTTCAAGGGCTTTGCTGCGGGAACACCATAAGGTTTTGGCGCCAGATTTTGTTCTTGAAGATAATAGCTGCTTCAAAAACGTACCGTATATCATCTCTTTAAGCTCGTATATTGCTTGCAGACGAGTGCTGGGATCCTCCCCGCAGTGCTGACGAGCGTAGTCCTGGATCTCTGGTGGAGGCTCACCCAGCTCCAGGTCCACGCTGTATTCGGGAGTCGGCATCTTGGTCTGCAAAAAGGAGAGTTGCGTTTTATAATAGGCGATTGATATAAGACACATACTTAGTTGATTTTGTTACACAAACATTTGTGAGATTTTAATTAATAAAAAAATTGGATTAATTTTGGACTGTACATACTAAACTTGCCAACCCATCGACACAGCCCGGCGGCTTTGTGTTGGCTATGTTAATGTGTTGCATTTTTCGTACATTAAGACAGTTTTCAACTTGTATAAAGATTTATAAAGAAACTCACTGACAACAAATCCGCCTTACTGACTCGACGGGTTGACTCGTTTGATTTACAAAGTTATTTCACTTCATAATTATCTGTGTTGCTATCTACTACAACTAAGAAGCCTAATGAGATCGAACTGCTGATGCGTTGTGTGTTACTGTACTGCGAATTAATAGTTAGGGTGTGAAAAATGGCTGAACCGATTTTAATGATTTTTTGTGTGTGCTATAGTGGGTCCCTGAATTGTTTAGATACACAATTAGACCCGGTAGGTGGCACTACGATTGGGCGATGACTAGTCTGCCGGATCCGCTCGTAATTTATGAAAAACAAAAGACATTTAGTAATAAAGTAGCAAATTGCTTTTTTACCATTGCCATTCAAAATATAGCACTTTATTCATCGACAGCAGTGAATAAAACGCTCTTTTACTCACTCGGTAAATAAAAACATTTTGAATTTGGAACAAGCACAAAATACGAATTATGTACAAAACATAAATAAGACTTACTGAAAGTGCCTACTAACTGGCTAAATGGAGGTATACCATAGAAGCTTTATAATGTAATACAAATAAAAATCCCGCCAATTTTGTTTTTTTGTTTGTTTTCATTTTGCTCTACACGATTAGTGTATTCAGCCAGAATAAAGTATAAAACTTATTCAAGTTTTTGTAAATTCAAGTCACAAAGTTGAGTCAAAGTCACCTTTCTGATCAAGATGAAGTCTCAGTCACGTCCAAGTCATACCCTTTGTAAAGATGTGAACTTTACTGAAGATTTTCAGTGCAATATTGGTGAGAACGTAAATAGCACATTTTTCAAGATTGAGCCGTTTCCCTACACACATATTCACCGGCACTAAAGGTACAGACACACCGCAGCGTCCTGCGTGCGCGTGATCAAGGCGGCGATCAGATAGCGCAGTAGTATTTGTATCGACTGGTTCACATCAAACGCGATCAGATAACAATTAAAAAAGTACTGAGATCGCGCCCGCACATCGGACAGAGGATGCCGTGGTTAATAATCCACATCTATTGCACATTAATAATAACATATGATAAATATAAATAGGTACTATAAGTAGGTACTACTATTTATTTTCTCGCAGTCAATGGTAAAAAGAAGATTACACGACTCGTGAATAAAAAAAATAATTTCGGTCCTTGTATCCCTCGCTCCGCTCAGGATTCTAATCCAGAATCCTTCGCTGCTCTCGGTATCCAACTTAGTCCCTCGAATTATTTTGCATTTTTATTCACTTGTTGTATAATCTACTATTGTTTTCCATGAAAAGTAACTACTTTCATGGTTTCACTTACAGTAATTGTAAGTGTAGGTATCCATATATCTAACAACAAATAAATAGTAAAGTAGCACTTTCTACATCATTTAATCTATGTCAATTATAGAAAGGCTTTATATATGAGTAATTAAAAATACTTTTCTGAGGGTGTGTCACCTGTTTTATGGCTTTACGATTATGACGGAGTAATTTACAATACAAATTAACATAAGGCCTAAATAACTCATACTTATCTAAAAATTTGCATCTAATTATTAAAACATTTATTGTTGCGAAAAATTGCGCATAATAAAATATCAGTGCCAAAATCATATCAATAAAACAATAATTGTAAACCTGGTTTCATAGGTAAGTATTACAAAACTACGTTCACCTTTTTGAGAAAAATTGGTGTTTCGGTCAAAAAAATCTCATGACCTTCTCAAGAATGCATTGTTGGAGTTAAAAAAACATAATATACCGCATCGTATTACACTGACCTTTGTCAGAACAGCCCATATCTAATAGAACAATCATTTTGCGACCCGTGTTTGTGTGTCTATAAATCTATCTCGTATAAAAACGCCTTGGGCTGATTATCGTGATGAATCAACGAGGTCAGAGTATTTTATAAGTTATTCCTACTCAAAATTCGATTGCCTGCGAAACAAACTTTTTGATAGTTGTTAAGAGGGAACGCGGGGTGCACTTTTCTATATAAAATGAAGTCGGCGATAGCCCAATGGATAAGGTGTCGGACTGGCGAACGAGTGGTCGTGAGTTCGATCCCCACTCATTGCGCTATTGACGTGACCCACTCCAGACACAAGCATATTTAGCTTAGTTGGAGGGGTTAGCAAGAATACTAGTTGTGTGCAACCCACATTGCCAGTTAGCGATTTATAAAAAATACATAAATGTATTTATCCGTTTCCTCCCTGGAAAATGCTTTTAGAGCAAAATTTGTTTCTACAAAATATCAGTCTGCTGTAGCTACACCCCTATCATTTGCTTTTTTGTCTTAATCTTTGCACGGGAATTCACCTACAGGTGGTAAGTATGAAAATTTTATATCGAGCTTCCGCCTGTTTTGCTTCCAAAAAGTAGCTTGACAACATTAGGAAGAAAATCTGCCGCCGTAATCTTACGGTGTTCCGGGAGCACACAGCCCTTTAGAGTGAAAGTATTCTAGGTCAAAAAAGTCAAACGTCAAAGCATTTATTCCAGTATGTTCAGTATATTTTAAATTAAACATTTGCACTTACATACGTCAAATAACATTAAATAAATCATATTCAATTATTATTATTATTATAAATATAATAGAAACATAACTTATTGCTTTGAATTTACAAAAAAAAAAACAAAGTCTTAAGCCATTCAGCTTTCATCTAGACGTCGAACGTCACACTTAAAACAAATGTTTAATTCCCCTGATTAATGCAGGGTTGCCAACCGTACTATTACGTGCACCACCAACCCAGTGCATGTTTCAGTACTTCAGACAATATTAATCTAAAAAATGGTGAAATAATGAAACACAATAACTAAATAAAACGCAAATTAATCGCAGTACAAATCATACTTAACCTTAACCAAGCATAATTCCTATTCATCATAATCCATTCGGAACTGATTGATAGGTTAAGCGTGTTCACCAATCTCGACCACATCATCCACTTATCACCAGGCGAGATAGTGGTCAAACGGTAGCCTTTATAATACTAAAAAAAATAAAAATAGAGTCGACGCCAAAATAAAAGAAACTAGATGATACGCTAAAGGGTGGGCATTTTCATCAATATGTGTGTATCTGGACGTATCGTTATCGCCCAAAAACAAATAACTACCTATTTAAAAGAATTACCAAACTGTTAGAACAATACATATTATTCAATACAATTATGATACTTCATACAATACAAAAAAATACTCACCTTGACGTTTGGTCATCAAGGTAAATATTATACGTATATGTATATTATTATAATGTAATAGCTGACCCGGCAAACGTTGTTTTGCCATATAAATAATTTCGTAGTAATTTCTAGTGTAGACAAAAAATAGCTTACTTATTGTAAGTATGTATGGAGGAAAAATGATTAAATTACTAAAATGGCTATTAAAAAATAAGGGTTGATCGTAGAAAGGTGAAAATTGAGGATTGTATGTATTTTTGTATGTTGTATCATAAAAAAATAGAAATTAAAAATTTTGTCTAAAAAATAAAAAAATAAATTTAGGGGTGGACTACCCCTAACATTTAGGGGGGTAAACTTAACCTAATGCTGGCACATTTCCTTGAATCTGCGGAATACTCTCAACTCCTCGTCTTAGATGTCGTGTTTAGTTCACTGAGACCATTCCAATGATAGAATGGTCTTAATTAACAAAATATACATATACAAATCAGTCGGGGGCGGTTTTAAATTTTAAATGATATGTATTTTTCATCACCGTCTCCTACTTTCCTAATATACATATGCAGATAAAAAATCTATATTATTTTCGTTAAGTGTTTATCACTTTATATTTTTTTTTTATTGCAAATATAAATATAAATACAAATATAAAAAAAAACAACATGTTGTCTAAAGACATCAACAACTTCTTCATTATTTTCCTAGAAAGATGATTTCTATACCGATTTATTTAAATTACGTGATCACATTATTGCATACCTACTGAATACTAAAAATACTTAAGACATGTAACTTACAATATAATTATTTTCTTTTTATTATGTAACGTAACGTAACGTAAAGGCAAGCAAGAAGTTTGCCTGATGGTAAGCGATTACATCTGTATTAAACAAAATCTGATGCACGTAAATACATTTCTATTTACATTCTTCATTATGAATTCTGAGTAAAGAGACCTATAAACAATATTACTACCTAAATGTTCACCATTCTGAGAAATACAATTATACTCTGTGAAACATGATTATCAATAAAAGTTTGAACTGGAAATAGGCACTAAAACGAAGCAATAAATAATCACGCCTAACTCTAAAGTCAAGGATATATGACCTCAACTAGACATACCTTGTCTAAATAAGTTTACAGCAAAATTGAAAATGACAAATTGCGAGATAATATTTATCATTGGATACAGCATAATCTGAAGGCTATAGAATACACCACGTAATAAACAAACGTAATTTCCTGGGGTTTTATAGTATTTTAGTTTTTCTAAATTTAATGATGAATAATCAACACTCCTACATTAAACTCAGATCGTTTTCTCCTAGGCATATTTAAAAACTAGGCAACTAGGCCCCATATATGAGTTTGTATAGGTCATCATCATCATCAGAATCAGTCGGTATCAGTCCACAGCTGGACATAGGCCTCTCCCAAGACACTCCACTGAGTAGGTATTTCTTGTATATTAATGACCAGTTTTTTTCGGACTGACAAGCACTCGATCATTATCTAAGTTAACTAGTCTGAGACGGAACGGTGGTATGGACTATTGATAATTTTATGATGATGCAAATTGTGAGTCCCACTGACAAAACGCACGCATAATTGTACATTTAATCATAATATTTTCACAATATTTTCTAAAACTTCAAAATCTATCTAAATGGGCAAGTTTATTAGCTAGTACAAGTATAGCAAGTTTAATCAAAAACTCAAAGATCAATCGATTAATTTCTAGACGAATATGAACAAAATCAAGGTGAAACAAATGCTAATAAATTCAAAGCACACTAGTACGCCAAGGCTAGAATTAAATATACAAATGTATTACCTTGATTTACCACCTACAAAGTTAAAGCAAATTAAGAAAGTATAACGTTACATATGACTGGTTCAATAAACAATTAGATATATTCAATTTATAGATGCTAATAACAGTGATAAAAAGTAATTATGACCACTGCAGCACTTTTACGTGTAGTAACTCAATCGCCGCGGCGCACTGACAGCTCTGCAAAACCTGTAGTCATTATTTAGTTAATCCCAAAGATAACCAGTAACTCCTTTATGGATGTCGTTAATAGATAACTATAAAAATGCATCGCAGATTAATTTAATCTTCGCTAATGTGCAGCAATATAATACAAATTTAGAGCAAGTCCTATATCCACAGATCTTCTAGGGTTGCCATTTTTACCATGCTTAAAAGATGGACTATTGGAACATGATTTGTTCTGCGATCAGTATGCGTTTCATTATTTCACAATTTTGTACAAAAATATTCAATTAAAACATAAACATTACTAATGGAGTTAATAATATAGTAAGTTAGTAGGTAAGGTGCAAATCGATGTTGCCATTTTTCTTCAAAACGACTAGTCCGATTTTGATGCAGTTTTCAGTTATGGGTTTGTGTTTGATTGGTGCATGTTCTTAAATAAGTGTTACGGTATCGACTCACCAGGGGGCGCTGCAGTAAACATTTGTTTGTACAAGTCTATGTTGCAATTTTTCTCCAAAACTAGTTCGATTTTGTCTTTAAACGGTTCGTAATTAATCAGTGGTGGTTCTTAGATAGATGTTATGACGTTAATTTTCTAAAGCACATTGTCGTGGGTGTTTATTTAAAATTTTAATTTTGTTACTGGTAGTTTACAAATTGATATACTTGTCTAAAAAGTCCCAACCGCAAAATGCAGCAGTATCAGATTGCAAATGCATTACAATGACTTTCTTGGTAGCATTGCATAAACGGCTCCTTTTACTCAAGTAATTTGCATAATTGGTCTAGACTGTGCATTAAACAAATAAAGAAACTAATTACAATTTAATCCTATCGATTTATTAATTACGCAATTAGAAACTTTGATCCTCTAGCAATCAAATAAACGTCAAATTTGATGTGACTGAAACAGATTTGTATTAGTTATTAGCAGGTGAATGTTTTAAACAGAATTTTAATGCATGCAGTTTTTCGACCGACTTCAGCAAAGGAGGTATTCAAAACTTATATTCATATTTTCATAAAAATGTAGTATAAGAATCATGGCATTTAAATAAAAATTATTTGTTTGAATTCTTTTGGTCCCATATGAATGCAATTAAGATCAGATAGAGCACCAAGAGCCCCGTTTGCGTAAAAGATAGATGACGTGACTTCTTAGATAGAGGTTGCCGGTTCGAATCCTAGCTTGGGTGTTCGTCCACAGGTGGTAGGAGGTATCGATGTTCCGACTGACTTCCTACCAATTAGTAGCTTACCACCATCAAGGGGAAAATCTGCCGCCATAATCTTGCGGTGTTCCGGCAGCACACAGCCATTGAGAGTCAGTGTCTTCTAAGCTTAGCGTGTTTACCATCTTTGACCACATCATCGCTTATAACCAGGCGAGATAATGGTTAAACGCTTGCCTATAAGATAAAGAATTAAAATAAACTAAGGGATTAAAATTAAAAATTAAGGAATGTCGAAGGAAACACCTCAAACGAAGTAGACAGAAAATAATTTTTCTAAAGTTCTAATCATCGAACAAACCAGTATTCATTTTCATTTTGTACTAACTGTGCCCCGGGGCTTTACCCGCGTTATAAAGTACCCTGTGGCATATTTCAGCTAAATCAGTCCTGCCGTTTGAAGAGGTCCCAAACAAATATACAAACTGACTTTCGCGTTTATAGTAATTGGTGTTGATCTCTACGATGATGTAAAATAATCCTTTTATTTTTAATAATCCTTTAATTTTATTTATGTAATTATTAACAAAATAACGGATATTGAATGGTTATTGCATCGAATATTACATCATTGAAAATTACGTTATTTAATTATCGGTTACACTTCTTAAGAAATGCATGTAGTACAAAACTCATGAAAGTATAGATCACTTTTGAGCACTATCACCAAAATTACCTATGCCCATTAATTTCTTTTCGAAATCACAGATTATGCACTTATGAATTATCATGTATTTTCAGTTCTACGCATTAGGTATGCTCTATTTCTATCTGTCTCTTTTTCTTTGTATTTATATTACTACTTGAAACCGTCTCTCTCTTCTCCGTCTAATGTCTCCACGATTACATAATTTATTGAATTATATTAATTAAAAGTGGTTTTTATGACACAAGATATGCAGTGCTTTTAAAATGCTAACTTACGTGTATCACATCCACAGCAAACCGACCCTGTGAAAAATTTCTGACTGCCGCCACTTGATTAGTTTCATGAATATCTACTTTAATGGCCTTTGTTTACGGTCGCTTTGGATGATATAACAGTGATTCGCATAATTTTAGTACTAGTGTCTAAGTGACAGCTGCTTAAAATGCAATTGATATGATCTCTTTGGTAACTTTTGTGTATGAGTGCATGTATTATAAGCTGCCTTTATCTTTCACTAATATTATATATGTACGAGTAACAGTATGTATGATTGTTCGGTACTTTCACGTTAAAACGGCCAAACAGATCGCGATGTAATGAATTTTTTTAGATACTTTCTCACTTGAATTAACTAATTTTTTAGAGAAGGAAACTTTTTACAAGTTATAAAATACGTGGGCGAAGCCGCAGGATACAACTAGTACAAAATAAATACATCGAGATCTTTGGCATGTCTTTTCTTTTCTTATGACTTGAGAGCATACAAAAAGCTTTCCTGACGTGAAGTCATGGTAAATTAGCTGACACAGCTTTATAACACCAGCAAAATAATGACCTAAAGTGCTACTATCCTTGACCGCATCATCACTTACCAACAGGTGAGATAGTCGTCAAACGATAGTCAGACGTCAGATGATATAAATATGCGGTGTGGTGTCATCGTATAATGGTGACAACGCAGCAAATACAAAATATGAAAATACCTACAAATTTTGAGGGCGTTTAAAACCTCAACCTCCTGGCTACGCCAGTGCCTTCTCTACATTTTACATATTTGGCCAACCAGTAAAAATTACATTCTTATAAACCTAGCGTAACACAATATATTAATGCGATATTTATTGAGGTAAGCACCATATGCACATAGTATACTACCTATATTTTAGTAATAATTTTTATTGACAGTATGCATATCAATTTTATGCCAAAACATGTTTATGCATAAAAATACACGTGAATGAGGTTCGTTAAATGTTAAATAAGAGGTCGATATGATGCTTTTAAAATGATTGAGGTCGTTTCCCTATTATGAATATGAAGTATAGATATAAGAACATCACAGGTGTATAGATAGTTGTATATATTGCAGTTATTTTATCCTGTGGCTTTAATCACGACATATTTTAATATAACGCAGTTGGTTTTTACTTGTCCAATTTCATCAATAAGTTTTTTTTTTTAACTGTAACGAAAATAGGTTAAATAGTTTACACTTAATGTGTATCGCTAGCTGTTCCCGCGACTTCGTCCGCGTGTAATAGTGCTTTGCGTTTTTGCATTTTTAATTATTTAGGTTAAATATTATACAAATAAGACACATACGTATAAATACTTTATCGTCGTCTGTCTGCCCGTTCGAATAAGCACACTTAGGTATATTTTCCCACCTACACCGCGCCGAACCGCCGAAACCTTTTACAAACTTTGAATGTCATATTTATTTGTATCGAACACAGAAATGGGAATAATACTACCTTATTATTCCTATTTCTATGGTATCGAATCAACAGCCTAAAAAATAAGTTTCAAGCTTCTAGCTCTAAAAAAGACGATACATCCATACAACATTTCATCCCCCCGTTTCAACTCCTTACAACCCTTTTTAGGGTTCCGTAGCCGAATGGCAAAAAACGGAACCCTTATAGATTCGTCATGTCTGTCTGTCTGTCTGTCCGTCCGTCCGTATGTCACAGCCAATTTATTCCGAAACGATTAGGACCACAAAATTGAAACTTGGTAAGTAGATGTATTCTGTGAACTGCTTTCCGATTTTTATAAAAAAATAAAAAATATAAAAGTTTAAGGGGGGGCATCCCATACATGGAACTGAAACAAAAAAAAACTTCAAACCTATACATGTGGGGTGTCTATGGATAGGTCTTTAAAAATGACATTGAGGTTCCTAAAATCATTTTTTCTCAAAGTCAATCATTTGAAAGATAGGCGCGCCTAAAGTGGTAAAATGTGTGTCCCCCCCCCCCCCCCCCTCTAACTTTTAAAGTATGGGAGTGAAAAATCTTAAAAAAATATATGCTGTAGATCTCAATAAAAACTAATAACGCAAATTGGTTTGAACGAGATACAATCAGCAGTTTTAGAGATATGGCGACCGCAAAGATAACTTTGTTTTTATACAAACACTATGAAAATTTTGTCGTTGCGAAAAATCATAGTTATGGTATACTTAACTGTGTTACGGAACCCTACGAGTGCGAGTCTGACTTGCACTTGGCCAGTTTTTCGCATTAAAAAGTAGAATATCTGTGTACCAAATTTCATTTAAATCTGTTCAGTAGTTTAGGCGTGAAAGCGAGACCGACACACAGACAGACAGACAGAGTTACTTTCGTATTTATAATATTATAGTAAGGATAAGGATTAGTAAGGATTGCGATGTCTGTATTTTCATCTGTGTTCTATGCACGTGTGTTTACCTAGGTATATAGGTATACTGCGGTTAGAAGTAAAGTGAAGAATAGTACGTTGTATACTATTATTTAATCTGTGATAATAGTGCAATTGAAACCACTCACTAAGACGACTGTTATCCAATTGACTGTAATAGATTTGCATCTTCAAAGAGATTACGAACTGTAATCCCGGAATATGGTCAAATAAGAATTCAGACTAGCTTATTTCAATAAATAAACTGTTCAGGTGAGATAGCGGTCAAACGCTTACCTATTAGGTATTGAAAAAAATGTAATTCCAGTCTCTACTCTAGGGTATGGAATCAAATTATACTTTAATATTTGTATTTCCGTTTATAAAATGTTGAAAATGAGAAGTGTGTACTAACGTTGATAAAGTGATCAATAACTTTCGGTCGGGGTCGGCGTTCTACTGTCGTTTTGCATTCAAGATCCTGTGGAAAATTTCCAGATGAAACTGAAACCTATTGTCGATCACTTTATCGACAGTTCACGTTTGTCCACTACCCCAGGTGAAAGAAGACAGTGGACTACCACCTCGGCTCCGTTGGCACCCTCTGGGTATGGGACTTTAAAACAACATAAAGATGAATTGATAACCCCCTCCTTTTTGAATGGTTAAAAATGGACGTGACCGGTACTCACAAATGGTATTATATACTGCGCTTGAACCTTCCTACTAAAATACATTGTCTTATGTTCAAACATGACCACTTACTTGCCTGAGAAAATTGTGAAACTAAGGCTTATTGTATCCGTATCTAAAGGAAATCATCTTTGCAATTGCAAATATGAAAATTGCCTACAACTGTATTATTAAAGGGGCAATCAGCATAATCGGTTTAGGGTGGTAGGTACTAGGGTATCAGTAGATGGAGAAAGTGTAGAGAAATGCAAGGAACAGGCTCTTAGCTGGCTAGACAACTAGACTGGTCACGAGCGTGTCGCTGTGTGGATAGCTTTCTTGTCCAAGTTGTTTGTAGAAACAGTTTACAAGGCAGTGATTGCGGTAGTATAATTTTAGTAATTAGTAGAAAACAGTTATGTTAAAGATAATTTAGGTACAGCATTTAAATAATTTCTAGGAAAAAGCTCTATCATCTAATACTATAAGAATCTTTGTCCTGACATACTGACTGACTGACTCACTGACAGACAACGCACAGCCTAAACCGCTGGTCGTAGAGACTTGAAATTTGGAGGGTATATTTGTCTTAGTACGTAGGGGTGTACTAAGAAAGGATTTTTCAAAATTCACCCCTTAAAGGGATGAAATGGGAGTTCAAAGTTTGTATGGAGAAACAAGATTAGATAGTCTTTTCTATCCGAAACTTCACACAAGTGCTTCAGTACAAAAATAAGTAAATACGTGTTTCAGGTTTTTTAAATTCTACCCCTAAGAGGGTGAAATGGGGTAACAAAGTGTGAAAATGAATATTTTTTCGGATTGCGCTGAAATTTGGCATACAGGTGGTTATTATGACGTTAGTATCAGCTAAGAAAGGATTTTCTAAAATTCACCCCTTAAAGGGATGAAACGGGGGTTCAAAGTTTCTATGGAGAAACAACATTAGATAGTCTTTTCTATTCGAGACTTCACACAAGTGCTTCAGGACATAAATAAGTAAACACGTGTTTTAGGTTTTTTCGAAATTCCACCCCTAAGAGGGTGAAATGAGGTAACAAAGTGTGAAAATCAATATTGTTTCGGATTGCGCTGAAATTTGGCATACAGGTGGTTATTATGACGTTAGTATCAGCTAAGAAAGGATTTTCTAAAATTCACCCCTTAAAGGGATGAAACGGGGGTTCAAAGTTTCTATGGAGAAACAACATTAGATAGTCTTTTCTATTCGAAACCTCACACAAGTGCTTCAGGACATAAATAAGTAAACACGTGTTTAAGGTTTTTTTGAAATTCCACCCCGACAAGGGTGAAATGGGGTAACAAAGTATGAAAATCAATATTGTTTCAGATTGCGCTGAAATTTGACATGCAAATAGTTATTATGACGTTAGTTACCTCTAAGAAGGGATTTTCCAAAATTCACCCCTGAAGGGGATGAAACGGGGGTTCAAATTTAGTATGGAGAAACAAGATTAGATAGTATTTTCTATTTGAAACTTAACACAAGTACTTAAGTAAGTAAATACGTGTTTTAGGCTCTTTCGAAATTCCACCCCTAAAAGGGTAACAAAGTCTGAAATCAATATTGTTTCGGATTGTGCTGAAATTTGGCATGCAGATAGGTATTTTGGCTTAGGTATCCGCTAAGAAAGAATTTTTCAAAATTTACTCTTCAAGGGGATGAAGAGAGGGTTCAAAGTTTGGATAGTCATTTTATTCGTCATTTCACACAAGTATTTTTGTAAATAAATAAGTAAATACGAGTTTCAGACTTTTTCAAAATGCCCTTCTAAGTGGATAAACTGGGGTAAAAAAGTCTAAAAATCAATATTGTTTCGGATTGCGCTGAGGAAGCTTTAGAATGCAGATAGTTATTATGGCTTAGGTATCCGCTCAGAAAGGATTTTCCCAAAATTCCTCCCGGATACGGAACGGGGATTCAAAGTTTGTATGGCGAAACAAGATGAGATTAAGTACGTGTTGTAGGATTTTTCAAAATGGGGTAGGTAACAAAGTCTGAAAATTTGGGTTTTTCGGGTAAAATTAAAAAATTGCCCCATTTATAATGAATCCCGAATTGCCTTAGTCACGTGATAACATGAAAACGGGTGAACTGATTTGGCTAATTTTTATTTAATGTCTTTAATGATAGAATCGTTTTTACAAAAGAAAAGTTTTAAGTAAATAAAAGAAGTTTTTAACGCGGGCGAAGCCGCGGGGCACTTCTAGTATAATTAAAAAAAAAATTATTAACAGATCTATTAACTTAAATAATTTATTAGCAATTTTATACTTCGTTATATATATTAGGTAAAAGAGTATTCTAGGCCTAGCGTGTTTAACCATCTTCGACGACATCATCGCTTACCACCGGGCAAGATAGTGACCATACGCTAGCCAATTAATATTTTTAAAAAGTTCCTTAGGGGATGATACGCTCAGAAAGTATATGAACCAGGATGAATAATGTAGTGACGAAAGAGATGAAGTAAATTGTTGAAAATGGGCTTATATAGAATCCTGCAGGTTACAACCGACGCACGGCCGTTTCTTGAGAATTTATTAAAAACAAAAGGTTTCGTTAATTTGCCTGTTTAAAAAAATACCGCCCTGACTAATCTATGTATAATCTGTTCTGTTATTTGAGATCCTTGCAATGAGCCCAAACACGACATCTCATCTGTTAGTTGGTGAGGAGTTGACTATTCGGCAGATTCCAGGAACTATCGCAGCATTTTTCTTGAATCAAAGCTAAAACACTCTTGATTGGTTGAGACATCTATCGAACAAACAAAAAAATAAATCAAAATTGGTTCAGCCGTTTGGGCGCTCCGATACCATGCCACAGACAGACTTATAACACCCCTTCTTTTTGCGTCGGGGTTTAAAAAGACCTCTCAGAACCTCTCAGACCTCAGAAGAAAAAGTAACTGTCTAGTCTAGTAAAGGTACGGACACACCGCGGCGTCCTGCGTGCGCGATCTAGGCGGCGATCAGATAGCGCAGTAGTATTTGTACCGACTGGTTCACACCAAACGCGATCAGAAAACAATTGAAAAGTACACAAGAGATCGTACACCTCTTCGTAAATACGTTTTTACTTTTATAATCGGTATCTACATAATATTATTATCATCAGAACTTTTTCCTCGATTATTTTTATGAGGTGTCAGGATTACGAATATCCTCAAGACAGTATCCTCCCGCCTCAATACAGATTAAGACAGTATTTCCTTGTAATTATTGCGCCCTGCAGCTTCGTTTACCTCTAAAAGTATGATATGTGCTAATCTCACTTATATTCTAGTTGTGTGTCAAATTTCATCCAAATTCGTTTAGCCGTTTTTGTGTGATAGCGTTTTCCAGACGGATGTAATCCAGCGTCCCACCATAGGTGACCTTGACTGTTGACATCCATCTAGATTGCAGATGTAATCCACATTTTGATTTGACCTTCAAAGTTCTTGGAGTACAGGCGCGTGCTCCCATCCGTAGCTTGTTGGTGCGAGGATAAGATCCGTGTATCCGAAACACAATCCGCAGATGAAAACAAGGTCACCTCTGCAGGGACGCTGGGTTACATCCGTCTGGAACACGTTTAACATCCAACCATCCATCCATCAATCTATACTCATAGACTTTTGTAAAATTAGTAGGATATACAGACGTCATGGCTCACCATGAGATGAACTTCTGCCTTGGCCTTGTTAAATAATCACCTAGATAACTTTCCAGTATGTTACAAAGGTTGTCAGTAAAAGATTGCTTGCAACTATAAGAACGCCGATGGTTTTACCGTGTGTAACAAAATTATAATCTCTGATTTGTTAATCAATAAAGAGTTTTTAGGAGTTAGAAATGTAATAAAAAGTAGCAATAGCTCAATGGCTAAGGCGTCCCCACCTATTGCACTATTGACTTGAACCCACTCCAGACACAAGCATATTTAGCTTGGAGGGGTTACTAATATAATTAAGATAGTTCAAAAGCTAAAACAACCGACTTCCATGCCCCGCGTCAATTTCAAGACAATTTCAGTAGCTAGTTTGAGACGTTTATCGTCATATCTCTGGATATACTTATCAGATCTCGTTGAAATTAAAATGGTTCCGATCAAAAAAAGAGTCATTCAAATCGGTTCACAATTGACGGAGTAATCGCGTAACATACACACAAAAAAAAGAAAAAAAATACAGACGAATTGAGAACAAAACCACAACGTTAGTAAGCTTTAAAAAAATAGTAATAATAAATACCTTATTAAATTTTTTTTTTATATTAGCTCGTTGGATGAATACAGTGTTAGCCAAAAACAACCTACATAAATATTATTACACTGGGATGCACTGAAAGCGAAAATAAAATTACCCCGAAAAGGCCCAAACAAGTACTGAAACCCTACAATCACATTAGTAAAGAATTTTTCTTTACTAATGTGCATATAAGCAAACGAATCGAATGGCATCAAAAAAGTGTTTGTGTGAATTGCCAATTTTCTTGCTGACTGTACATTTTTGTTGACTTCTGAGAATGCAACTCAAAATGTAGTCAAAAATATAGACAGTGTCCTCAATGGCAAAATATTTTCGAGTTACAACGTCCTGTTTACAACGGGAGAGGTACCTTGCCTTTGCGGTCCCATTTCAAAAAGCCACCATTCCACTGAATTTGAGGTTACGAGTAGTATTAATATTTATTCTGTGGTTACGGTAATCATTTATTCCGTGATTACGGTGATGATTTCCTTGTACATATTTTTATTACGCATGGGAAGAAACCAAAGACGAATAAATGTTACATTTAATTAATTCAGTCCGACTGTCCATAATAGTGTGTGGATCACCTTGAAACCTGCTGACCAGTTTTAAAAAACGTCATCATTTCTACGTTATCTATGCTGCGTTGTAGTGGTAGGGTCAATTACTATTTTAATAACTCAAACATTTTTTATTTTTTTTAAGATTACTCGCAATGTTGGTTGCACATTACTAGTATTCTTGTTAACCCCTCCAACTAAGCTAAATATGCTTGTGTCTGGAGTGGGTTCACGTCAATAGTACAATGGGTGAGTTGGGGATCGAACTCACGACCTCTCGATCGCCAGTCCGACACCTTATCTATTGGGCTATTGCCACCTTTACATTTTTTTTAATATTATATATTATATTATTTATATTATATATATCGATGTAAGTAAAAAATGTTATAATTTCATGAACTTGTAATATCATTGCTGGAATTACATTTTATGCCTCGATTTTTAATGTGGTGCTAGAAATTGTAAATCTTAGAAATAATTAATGTACTGCGATTTAAAAATCTTCATCCGAATCAAAATGAACAGCATTTTGATTCGGATGAAGATTTTTAAATCACAGTACATTAATTATTTGGCCTCCACGACACAGGGTATCCTAGTGTGGAGTCCACGGACCACCTTAACACCTTATTTATTTTTTAGATATAAGTGATATAAATGTAATGTTACTAGTCGTAAGTTTGTTCTGAATAAATCATTCATTTATTTATTCATTTATCTAATACATAATTTAACAATTTATTTTATGTTCATAGAATTCCTTAAAAAATTATAATTGTTTCATTATTACTTTAAAGTTTAAAATAATAATGAATCAATTATAATTTTTAATATAACCCAATTTGCTAATACAAAATAAAATACTTTATAAATATTTTTTACTGACTTCAAAAAAGGTCCCAACTGCGCCGATTTTTAGGGTTCCAAACCCAAAGGGTACCAATGGAACCCTATCACTGAAACTCCGCTGTCCGTCTGTCTGCTTGTCTGTCTGTCTGTCCGTCTGTCACCAGGCTATATCTCATGAACCGTGATAGTTAGACACTTGAAATTTTCACAGAATATATATTTCTGTTGCCGCTATAATAACAAATACTAAAAACAGAATAAAGTTAAAAATTAAAGGGGGTATACACCCATACAAGAAACGTGTTTTTCATCATTTTACTATAACGCCATCTATGAACGCTTGACTGTATTAATTATATTAATTACATTAATCTTATATAAGAAGTTTTGTCTTTTAGTTCTACGCCTTGGTTACATGAGCCAAGAAAATAGAAATGCTTGAACCGAATATATTCGGCAACAAAACCGAATAATTTGGCCAAAAACAAATAGTGGAAAAGATGCCGGATACACTGAATACCGAATACCAAACACCTAACAAATATTTGGCGCATCTCTATTTATTACCTATGTGTTAACTTTCACTTAGTTGGCGTTAGATGTTCGTAGATGGCGTTGTACTAAATAAGCACGCGGCTCCTATTTTAATAAATGTTTGAAATTTACACGGTAATATATTATAATATAATAATATCTGGATGACCGAGAGCTTTGCTCACATTTTTTTTTTGGTAAACCGTGTTTTATGTAATTTTTTGGCTCACAATAATAGTTTTCTCACAAAAGAACAAACTTGGAAAAATTTACGTTAGACGTTCGTAAGATCGTAAGATGGCGTTGTACTAAATAAGCACGTGGCTCCTGTTTTAATAAATATTTCGAATTGACACGGTAATATAATATAATATAATAATCTCTGGATGACCGAGCTTTGCTCGCTATTTTTTTTTTATTAGGTAAATCGTGTTTGTTGTAATTTTTTGGCTCCCAATAATAGTTTTCTCACAAAAGAACAAACATGGAAAAATTAATCATCTCGTCTGGACTCGAACCGGGGTCCTTCTGATCGCCATCCGATTGATCTCCCACTGAGCTATCATAACAATGTAACTAAGGCGAAATTTACCTTAATATTCTAATTATATTGTAGGAGTTTTTCATTGCCTGAAAGCAGGAATAAAACAACATTTTCTGAAAATGAAAACCTAGCTAGATTAATTTATTACAAGAAACGTGATTTCTTTCAGCATTTTTTGCTCAATTTTATAAAATATTGTAGTGTGGTACGGTATCGGAACCCTACGAGTGCAAGTCCGACTTGCACTTGGCCAGTTTATTTTTCTCCGCCATTATAATTTAATCGAGATCCGATTAGTAAAGCTCTAGAAATATGGAAATAAACAAAGTCCGTTTTTGTAAACAATCTTAAATCATACTTAGTAAGTAACTCGGTCAGTAGCATCTCTACTATAATTATGAATAATAGACGGCGGTTATATCACAGAATACTTAATAGTACTGTTATATTCGTTAACATAACAATCAAAATGCGTAAATTTAATCGCTTAGATATGACCCTGGATCACGACCTTTATCCTATGTTAATATTTCACTGGATTTGAAGTTATTGATCCTATGAAATATTGTCTATCAAATAATTTAATAAAATATCATTTATATTTACTAGTACAGTTATTCGAAATATTGTATTTCAGTTTTATCGCATATCAATAATTAGTTTAATGTAGATTTTCTTTTCTACTACACTATAAAAATAACATGGTAAGCACTGGACATCAATTATGCGTGTGTTCAGAGCATTTGGATGCATAAACTTGTTGTTCCCTAAAATATGAGCTTGCCGAAATAAATGATAAAATATTCTCGCTTAACCTTCAGCCATGGTTGAGTTAAGTTTATGTGAATTTAGTATATTTGGTCGACAAACATGACTGTGTAGGTCGTTAATTTTAAACCCAAAAAAATTCGCGTTTGAAGAGGAAGTTTTGTCACTGTTAATGTGAAATATGTAGTTCAGATATTATGTTTTCTTAGAAAATTTTAAACTACTTACATTATTATGTGATGTGTATATACAGGGTGTCGGGTTTCATATGGTCGAAACGAAAACCATCGATAGAGGACTCCAATTAAGTGAGTTATGGAAAGAGCTATGCTTGGTGTTTCTCTGCGGGATCGAATCCGGAACGATGTAATTCGCCAGAGAACTAAGGTGATCGAAATAGCTCATCTATCATTCTACCGAAAAATGTATGTGCGCTTCTAACAGTGGCCCTCCGGTGAAGGAAAACATCGTTAAGAAACCAACTACCCCCGCATGGTGGTAGGACACTGTCGTTTTGTCATCTTGACATCTTGTGTCCGCCTGGCCAGCTACCACCCTCAAGTTAGAAAATCTGTCGCCAAACATCTAATGTGTTCCGGCAGCTATCCTTGAGAGCCAGTTCCCATTCTAGGCCTAGCGTGCTTACCATCTTCGACCGCATCATCACTTACCAACAGGTGAGATAGTGGTCAAACGCTAGCCTATAATATATTAAAAAAAAATAGAAAAATGCTCATAATCTTCAAACGGCTGAACGAATTTTGGCTGAACGAATTTTCATGAATCAAAGCTAAGAACACTCTCGATTAAGCTACCTAACCTATGTCAAATTGGTTTTATCTATTTGGGCGCAATGATGCCACAGACAGACATACACATACTACACAGATACATACGTCAAACTTATAACCCCCTTCTTTTTGCGTCGGAGTGATTTAAATTGAAACAGTTTTTTTTAAACATTTAGCATATATCCCGTGACCTCAATATAATGTAGTCATATTAAGTAGGTCACATGTGACCAGATATATCACTATCTAATCATGTAGTCCTTTGCTTCAATGCTATCGTTTTGATAAGTCATCCGTAAACAAGGTCAAAATATCACGTCATAATGGTCCTAATAACGTAGCTTATCGAGTGGTCCGATATCATAAATATTTATTAATGTTTTTTTGAGAAACGAGGTTCTTAATAACAAAACACATGTTTTTGCGCATTTTGGAGGATCGGTGACGAGGAAACCTTTTATGAAGAGTGTGCAAAAGGAATGTGTGAATAGCTTTGCCTTACATACGTTTCTATCCATTTTAAGTATCCAGATATTTTAAGACATTAAACTTTTGTGCATACTTTTCACCTATATTAAGTTCGAACTTCAGATTTTTTTTATACCATTCAGCCTAGCCTAGTGTTCGTCATCGTCGACCACATCATCGCTTACCACCAAGCGAGATAATTTTCAAACGCTTGCTTGTTAGATTTTTTCAAATATCAAATAGGCTAGCGTTTGCCCACTATTTCACTATCAGATAATAAAAAAAACCTTTCAAAGATAGATGAAAAGAGCCATTGAACATCTTATCCAGGGTGGAGCTAGTTAATTTTTTTTTTGCCTAGGGATCAACAAAGTTCATACTGATTACACTATTTTAATTTTAAATACGAATAACATCATCATTACGCTTATTGGATTAGATGTATTATTTTAGGTATAAATATTAATAATGTAATAAATCAATATATTTTTAACCAAAAGTCCGACAGGCGTAAACAGAAACTAGTTTTACAAAAACATAGCTATAAAATTCCTCTTAGACAACAATGTTTCATATTTAATTATAAACATATAGTCGCGCTAGCTAATATTGAACTGAATATAAAATAAATTGCTAACCATTAATGGCCACGTTGTAAACCCATAACTGTGTAGAGTAGGTACTTGATAATTAGTATATACGTTATTTTATGTGTCGAGGTTAAATAAAAACCTCATGTGAAGAATCACTACATTCAAGAAACGTTCAAGGTAACCCCTCAAAGGATCGTAAACGGGATGAGAACCGGTTCTAAGAAGGAATATGAACAAAAGGTATAACATTCAAGTCTCCTTGCACAGGTTTATTGGCTTCGAACTTTGCAAATATCCAACAGATTTACCTGTGCTAATATTATGCAGAGGGAAAACTAACTTTGTGCGTTTGGCTATATCTTGAACTAAGTACCTACTGATATATTTTTTGTTTCGAGATTTATTGACTTATTGTAAATTTCATTATGATTACAATCTGGCTTCCAAACATTATTCTAATTAATTATAAATAAGAATTTTACTTTGCGTCCTATAGCCTACTCCATAGTACTGGCTATCTCTGTAAATTAAAAAAATAAAATTCAGCTAAATCGGTCCAGCCGTTTGACCGTGAAGATGTCCCAAACAAACAAACAAATATACAAACTGACTTTCGCATTTATAATATTGGTGTTGATTTCTAAGAATGTCTATTACCTAACACTTTTCGCTATATTAAGATTTGCCTCTTTGAAAGGCACTAATTTGAACTAATTTTTTTAAGGGGGTACGATTTCCATACAAATGTATAATGCACAAATATGAATCAATGGAGCAAAAACTTGCACTGAAAATAAATCTAGTGGTCTTGTATAAGTATTAAAATGCCGGGAATTATATTTACCTACATGATTTAAATGACTAATATAAACATATTATTCTATTAATATTTTTTTGTTACAACTTGAATTTTAGTACCTATTATTCAAAATAATTTCCTCTTAATCAATCAAATATATGTAGGTAAATACATTTCCCGACATGTAAATACTTATAAAAGACCAATAGATATGATTTCAGTGCAATTTTTTGCTCCATTTACTCATATTTGTGCATTATACTTTTGTATGGAAATCGTACCCCCTTAAACAGCGTTCTCTGTCACTACACTTATATTCTCAAGGTAAAATATCACTAAAGTGACACAAAGTCATAGAAAATATAATAATACTACGTAACAAAGTGTCCTTAGATTAATTAAAGGATTGTAGGTTTTCTAAAAATCTTAGGTTATATCCTTCTTAGGCCCAGTTTTATCGGTTAATTTACAGGTTTATCTGACATACACTTGTCAATAAGAGTTGTCAAATATGTTCCCGATTGGCGTGTTAGGCACCAATGAAACTGACTCTTCGTTTTTAGGGTTCCGTACCCAAAGGGTAAAACGGGACCCTATTACTAAGACTCCGTTGTCCGGCTGTCTCTCTATCTATCTGTCTGTCTGTCTGTCCGTCTGTCACAGGCTGTATCTCATGAACCGTGATAGTTAGACAGTTGAAATTTTCACAGATGAGGCATTTCTGTTGCCGCTATAACAACAAATACTATAAGCAGAATAAAGTTAAGAATAATAAGGGGTCCCCATACAAGAAACGTGTTTTTTCGGCATTTCAATATAACGCCGTCTATGAAAGCTTAGGTAAACGTCCATAGATGGTGTTATATTGAAATGCTGATCCTAACACCTATTAGACGTTGGATGGCGTCAGTGTCTCCATATGAATTTATAGGAAGGAGTTGTTACTAGGGTAAAAATACGATAGTTTTACCAGAATTACGGTGTAATGATAAAAAATTGTCGAATACAATAAGTTATCTACAAATTAAATTAAAAAAAATAATATTAATGGTTTCTTTTTCGTAGATAGAGGCATTCATTTTATTTACCATTTCTTTTGTAGGCTTAAAATCAACACGACACCGTAATACATATTTACGGTAGACGGTAGATTGGACCGGATTACGGTGTATCTACCGGTGTATATGGAGACACTGGATGGCGTCATAAGAAATAAAATGTTTATTAATTATTATTTTTTGCTGGAGAAAAATGATTGTGGTATTTTTTGCTCGATCTTATAAAATACTGTAGTGTGGTAGGTACGGAACTCTACGAGTGCGAGTCCGACTTGCACTTGGCCAGCTTATTTTACAACACCGGAGCTGGAGAGCCTTGATATTCTCAAAATGGTGAAGTCTGCAATTGTAAGTTTCAGCATACGAGTATTGTTAAGTTCTAGTATTAAGTCCGTTCTTTCTTATGTAACACGGTGCCTTATGAACTGATTTGATATATTTTCAATTGATAGTCCGCTACGCTATAGCACATTTCTTTACTCATGTGGCTATAGGCAAACATCAGAACATAGTAAAGCAAAATCACGGAGTGACATTAGACAATATTATTTATGGCTCGAGTTGTAAGCATTATCACAGAATAATTAATAGTACTCTACGCATTATTATTATTAGTCAGTGTCAACATTTAAAATCAACACCAATAATAATAAGGAGTCTCAGTAATAGGGTTCCGTTGGTACCCTTTGGGTTCGGAACCCTAAAAATGCAAAAGTCAGTTTGTACATGTATTTGTTTGTGTCCTCTTCATGGTCAAACGACAGGACCAATTTGGCTGGAATGTTGCATAGTGATAGCCAATGTGGTAGAAAAGGACAAATAATACTTTCATTTTAACGCAGGACGTGAGACGCAGCTAGTGTATCTACGAGTATATACGATAGTTACCGTGCAATACAAGTAAAAACAAAATATATACAAGAACACACAATGCATAAAAGATTAACCTTTAAACCAAAGATATTCATGAATTTTAGGTATCTGTATAATTCAGAATGTTATTGTTTCAAGAGTATACTTTATGCCTACTTATACTTAAACAGACGAAAGGTCATTGCTTATTGCATTATTGTAAGAAAAAAATACGGAAATGTTAAAAATGTTTAATATCATTATTACATGATAGATGCGTCAAAATATTATGACAAAATTTGCATGTTTGAGTAAACTTTGATCTTAGATCTTGGATCAAAGATTTGATACTTACGATTTTCATCACAGAAATTATTAATATTTCTATGGTTTTCATCAATGAGGATGTTGTTTATTGGTTCACTACATAATAATGCCTACTGGTAAATATAATTTAACTTCAGCGAAGCTTAGGGTCGGCCCCACAGGGCCACCTTTTTAGAAACTGTTAAAATAACTAAAAAATGTGGCTAAAAATTAAAAAAATGTAATAGAATACGATCAAGAAAAATGGGAACCATATAAATAGGTTAATAAGTCAATGTAAACTAATATACAATAAGAACATAATGTTTTTATATACATCGTTTTAATTGTCTTACGTTGATTCGTGTTTCAAACAAATTACACAGATATAGAGCTAGGTCTCTACAATAATCATGCTCATAGTGAATTATAGTCTACCCACCTAATCAGCGTCTTGCTTTTCGTTACAATGTAATATTTGTGTGGGAAAATTCAGATCATAATAAAAATAACATACCATTTCTAATGTTTGACAAGCAGAATTGTAATGTAATACATTTTTCAGTCGTCACCAAAAATATTTTTTAAAACAACTTTAGAAGCCCAAAATATGTGTAAAAACATTGCTAAATAATAAACAAATGATTTTAATAAGGTTAATTTCGCAAAATACTGTAAATGTGGCACCAATGTCAATTTACAATGACATTTTATTATCTCTCAAGGCGACGCAACGGCACAAAGCTTTTTACCCGACTGCGCGACGCAAAGGAGAGGTAATGTGTTTATCAGTCTATATATGTATGTATGTATGTTTGTTCCTTTGTGGCACACTAGAGACCAAACGCGTGGGCCGATTTTGATAATTGGCACGTCAATAGATTCGCCATGCTAGCGCGAGTGTCAACGAAAACATAAAAAAATTGAAAAATTCAAAATGGCGGATTTCAGACGCCAAAATTTGGGGTTCAAAAAATTTTTTTTTCTCAAAACCTATCGAGTGTGGTATCGAATTAAAGGTCTTAAAATGGAGATTCAAAATATATTTATAACAAATAGTTTATGATCGTACAAATCGAAAAAAAACGATTTTACATGCCGCGTTAGTTACTTTCAGTAACAAGTTTGCGGTGCTTATCTCTGAAGTTACTTATCAAATCTCAATAAAATTACGATGAGACCAAACGAAAATCATATTAACTCAAACAAAAAAATAATTTTCCAAATCGGTTAAGAATTGATGGAGTTCTGAGGTAACAAACAACCTCTTCCTTTTGGTATAGTCGTTTAATAGTACAACTGTAAAGTAAGTAAGCTTAAAAAGCAATACCCTATCTATTTCACGCATTTCGGTTTTTTGTTCATATTACGAAATTTGCCGTCCTTTACTTAACTAAAAAGTGTAAAATAAAACATTAAATTAAAAAATCAAAGAACGCGACTGCGCAAAGAGTGAAGTGTTAAAAAACGAACTGAAAAGAAAAAAACAAGTAAGTCTAGTAGTTTAGACTTCTGTTTAGGGATATCAAAAAACTATACCATTTAAATTCTTTCTCGGTCGATACACTCATAAAATAAATTATACATTGTTATATGGAATATAGAGACGTTAACAGTCGGGACACATTAATCCCCATTCGTTAAACCATTAATTTATAAATTATTATAATTATTTTATATTATATTGAATATTATGAATATTATATATTTTATATTATATTGAAGCGGTTTCCGTAAAAATAATTTTTTCGGCTTTATGCAAAGCGAGTTTACGAATACAAGCTTCGATTTAGAACTAATTATTTTGTTGCCAACACAAAGACTTCTTTGCATGCATAAAAAAAATTGCATAAAACACTTTAACTACCTTAGCGATTACCGCGGCTAAGCTCGCATTGTCACTGAACATCAAGTGCCGCAAAGGTATTCTAATTCAAACTTGAGTCACAGAATAATGAATAGTAGAAGTAGTGCCTGAGTGCCTAGTATCACAGAAAAGATAATAGTCCTACGCTAGTGTGAGCTTCTTTAGATTGGTGTTCATATACATCGAGTATGTATACTCGATCACGCACGATTTGAATGGAAATTAAAAAGCGCCATCTAGTGTGTAATAGGTAACATTTTACTTTCATTAAAATCTGCGTTTATTTCAACATAGTTCTGTCAATTATTCTGTGCTTTAACGTGATCGAATATGTAGAAAATCTAAAGAAAATAGCACTAGGAAATTTGAATTAATCTTTGAGGAATTCGGTCGCGGTAACCTTTTCGACTAAAACAAATAACAAAGTCATAGATTTTTCGAGTTGAAATTGACATTTTAATCGGAGCATTATGTACTTATTGCAAAGATAAAAAGCGAACGAAATGCAGTTTTCAAATAAAAAAATTGTTTTCAAAAGATTGCTGGTCTGTTGAAAAAGCTTGCAGCGTAAAATTCTGCTGCACTTTTGGTCCATTAAAATAATGCGACGTTTCTGCATCTGGCACTTTGCCCGATTGAAAATATCGAAATGCGCAATACACGCGGCGTTACTGGGCAGAATACATAGTCATCATGCGCCAAAGTTCTACACTAAAGCGTGCTACTTTGAAATTAGAACCCGTATCATAATAACTTTTTGAATGAATATTATCTTATGCTAAATTATAAGGGGAATGAAACAAATCAATGCAACAAAGTTTCATGTAATAGATTATTGAGGTACATACCTCAGGCACATAGTAACTATTATATAATCTGTGCCTCAGGTACATACTCACAGATTGCCTAGTATCTAGTGAAGCTACATTTTATACTTAGTGCAAATATTTTTTCTAAAGACCATTTTTGTATTGTGTATTGAATTCGCAGTAGAATAAAGTAATTACGGGTTCATAGTAAAAGTAAATTGTTGCTCAATGAATGGCTTTCGGTACCGTAACGGGGCTAAGTACCAAGTTTGAAGATGACATATGGATTAGGAGCTTTCAAGTGCTTTTGTTCTAGCTAGTGACAAACGGTTGAAAAGAGTAGACACAATACTTATCTAGAGGAGAAACTGTCACAAGTCATAATTCATTATAACCTCTTCATACATGAACGTTTATCTTTGTTTTAGTTAAAATGCTTACTGCACCATTATATGGATTCTTTATTCTCTGTAGGTATTTCTTTAAATGTCAAGCGTCAACCAGAACAACTATTCTCATATCGTTTTTTAGCTAAAATTCATTTATGCATAAGGCCAAATAAATGGCATCACTTTAATAATTTAGTAGCCAAAATTCAATTCATCGTTCAAAACAAGTATTTGGATTTTTACCACTAGAGTTAATATTTTTGCTAAAAAAGTGATTAACAAAGGCATCTTTGAGATGGTATACAAGAAAATTCCGGTATGAATGGTTAATTAATATTATTGATAAATAATGTGAATAATAGAATCACAAAAAGGGTCAAATATAAGATCAACAGGGAAACTAAAAAAAAATAAGTGTAATGCATAATGATAATGAATGAATAATGAAAGTATATAGTTGTGAATATAGGTTCGTATTGATGGTCCGTAGCTACAATGAAGCCTACACAGTATAGCGTGACTTTGCCTACATTGACAACAAAGAAATAACAACAAAAGAGCTGATGTAATAACAATTTAAAACCACATGCTCGCGCTGCCATTATGTAGGTACCTACATACTTACTTACCTACTATTATTAACTACAGTAATTTCTGAGTCATCGACAACCGAGACATATCGTTTAACAGGAACCACAGATTATAAAATACATACAATATATTGTGCTGATTGGATTCATAGAAGTATGTTGGTATTGAAATTTAATAATAACAAGTTTATACCTAGGTATTTAGTAGAGGCGCACCATAAATAATAGTACGAAAGGTAGAGTAGGGTTCAATATTCAATAAAATTAAGTAGATAAATATAATTCCCTGACTGGTGAAGACTTATACAAGACCAATAGATATGAGTTCAGTGCAATTTATGCTCCATTTAGGTACTCATCATCATTATACTCTTGTATGGAAATCCTACCCTCTTATTCGTGAAGATTTTCGGGAGCGTTTTCATTGCATGGTCTGACAAAGGCGTTGGCAAGGGGGGAGGGGTCGGGGAAGGCCAGCTGACCCCCTCCCCCCTCATCCTTGAGAAAAATGTAGCCAACTGCAACCTAAGTCCTAAGGCCGTGCAATTGTCTTGTTTTGCCGATAAATCCCGCACGACTCGCGCTCAAGTGTAAAGCTTCATACTCTTGACTTAACCTTCAGTTGATATTTTACTCATCCTCCCTAATATTAATACAATAACAAGCACTAAAATCAATGTAGAGTAGTCTATCAACAATACAAGGTGCATTACGTACGACACAAGTTTTCTTATCAATTAGTATTAATGTAGGTACATTTAAAAATGTATAGGGCTGAAATTTACGTGAATGGTATCAACTAATCTTAGATACTGCATCCTAATACATAAATGCTTTAGCTATCGATATTGGTAATGAAAACGAATTGTGACTATACACCTACACTCTCCGCAAATTGTGTACAGTAGCCATCGATCAATCAAATTAAACAAACGCCCTACATACAGTAGATTCAAGCACAACGCACGCGCTAATTACAATAGATGACGCTTGACATTTTTGCTCTCTATCCTGTGACGTCCATATTTCTACACGAGGCGTCTCCACGAGAATTGGGAGACATTGTTGATAGCCAATGACATCAATTTTCTAGACACGAAGGATTTCTGTAATTTTTATTTAATTTTTAGGGTTCCGAACCCAAAGGGTACCAATGGAACCCTATTACTGAGACTCCGCTGTCCGTCTGTCTGTCTATCTGTCTGTCTGTCTGTCTGTCCGTCTGTCACCAGGCTGTATCTCATGAACCGTGATAGTTAGACAGTTGAAATTTTCACAGATAATGTATTTATTTTGCCGCTATAACAACAAATATTAAGAACAGAACAAAGTTAAAAATTAAAGGTTTTAAAACAATAAACGTGTTTTTTACGATACGATACGATACGAAATCAATTCACCTCGACGCAGCTAGATGGCAGCACAGGAAAAATTAGCACGCGCAAGCGTTTCATTTGTTAATTTTGTGGGCCTCGGTCGATTTGTTTACTTAGATAAGGTTTATTATCATTAGTATTAGTAAAGTATTGAATAATATATCTTCAATTTTAGGACTGGAACTGAACTTAAAGAACTTCAATTATCTAGAATCAGTAAAAAGTTAGTCGTACGAACACTCGGTCTTCCAGATATTTAATTATATCAATTACCTTTGTGTTAATATTTACTTAGTTGGTGTTAGAAATTCGTGGCGTTCGGACTTCGGAATTTTCGGAAATTCGGAACCCTCCGTGTGCGGGACAAAAGTCTGACTCGCACTTGGCCAGTTTTAATTATTTACGCACTAGTAAATGCTATGCTTAAAAAGCTGTACCAAAACCAACCAGTAATTATTACTTGGTCTTATAATAGAAGATCTTCTGAATCTGATATGCGCTCTATACTTCTAAAGATTGTTTGAGAGATTATGCCTCCCGTTTGGTTCTATTCAAGTTTTATCGAGATCTGAACATTATCTTCGGAGATATGGAGATAAACAATATAAGCAAATTTGTATATTTGGTGACATGCTTATAAGTAGCGGCTACTTTTTATTTTTGTATGTATTTTGTTACAGGAAGTAATAATGTAATTATGTATGTATTATGTATGTATTAGTAAGGCAACTTTAACAGAAATAAAGTAAAGGTGGTCCCTAAAACAATCTGTACAATTGGAAACGTGTTGTTCGGCAATTTTGTTCGATCTTATATAATACTAGCAGCCCGCCCCGGCTTCGCACGGGTAGAACATATATGTCTACAAAATTTGCATCAGTTTGTTGCATCAAATATAAAATATTAACATATTTAACAATCATCGTCGTATTTCAACCAATTTACACAAAACCTTAACGAATTATGCACCTAAACCTTCCTCATAAACACTCTGGCTATTGGTGAAAACCGCATGATAATCCGTTCAGTAGCTATTGAGATTATTGCGAACAGACGCAGTGATGGACTTTGTTTTATAATACTTACGTCATTGATAACACACTTACGTAGTGATATTGGACGGCCCTTTGGCGTAAAGGATAGTTACCCTGATTCTGACCCGACGGTCGTTGGTTCTAATCCTAGCTATATACCTACCAATGAAAGTTTTATGTGCATTCATGAATCATGGGTTTTCGTACAGAGGTAGTGGGATCATGGAATCAAAATCAATCAAATCATGGGATCAAACAAGGGGTATTATACGTTTAACGTGTGTATCTGTGTCTGTCTGTAGCATCTTAGCACCCAACCAGATGAACCGATTTTGATTTTATTATTGATATTTTTTTTTGTTTGATAGATGTCTTCATCGAGAGTGTTCTTAGCTTTGATTCATTCACGAATTTCCAAATTCGTTCAATCGTTATAAAACTATGAGCTTTTTTCTAGTTAATTGCGCTATGAAATCAACTTTCATAGGTCTGATCAATTCGAAAATCTTCTTCTTCAACGATATTGTAAGAACATGGAAGAATTGACCTGATGCTGGGACATCTCCTGTACTCTACAGAATACTCAAATCCACACCAACTTACAGCTCAGATTTTAAATGTCGTGTTTAAAGTCACTGGAATGCTTTTATTGAAAATATTATATATAGATTATACATAGATCAGTCGGGGTGGTTTATATATAG
The DNA here is from genome assembly GCA_954871355.1 of Cabera pusaria. Taxonomy (NCBI): domain Eukaryota; kingdom Metazoa; phylum Arthropoda; class Insecta; order Lepidoptera; family Geometridae; genus Cabera; species Cabera pusaria. The sequence goes on from OX940887.1 coordinate 23,724,792, forward strand.
ATCATAACTATATTATACAATAGAATTTTAAATTTTACAGTAAAAATATATTATTATACTATATTGACTTCAAATTGATTGTGATCGGTGGGAATCTACAGCATCGCTAAGCTTAAAATAAAATTTTCTCAGTAACTATGGCCTAATCTGTGGTTTCACTGCAGATATTTTATTAATTTTGCGATGCGTGTATGTGAAATCCGTGATATCTTCTAGAGTTTTCATTTGAATTATATACTGTAAAGGACAATTTTTATCTATAATATGTGGCCAAGCTAATTAACGTAATTATTTGGATAAGGATTAATACTATATACTTGAAATAGCCTTGGAATTTATGTCATATTTTTTAACAAAAAATTTAAGTTTAAAATGGTTACTGTGAGTCAACCTTAAGAGATAGACATATGCTGTCGCGGACTTTTTTGTAGGTCTTATTAAGTTGTACAACTCTTCCATAGAAAATATTCTTCCATCTATTTTCAATTGAGCAGCGTTCGTAAGAAACGTGTTTTATCGACCGTTTTATAGTCGACTTAGGTTGCAAATTAGGTCTCCACGAATGTACCTTTGATTTAAACGGGATAATATATAGCCTATTTTCATTCCGAAAGTCCATTCTATATATTAGTGAAAGAATTTTTTAAATCGGTCCAGTAGTTTTTGAGCCAAATCATTACAAACATACAAAAATACAAAAATACAATTGTTCTCTCTTTATAATATTAGTATAGATTTATAATAAGGTAATGGAACCTTTCATGTGCGAATCCGACTTGCGCTTGGCCAGTTCATTATAATCTATATAAGTAGGTAGGGTTTAAATTTGATTGCATATATTTTTACCTCAGCTGAATAGCAGTCAATGTTTTGGTATTATATGCTTGTCCACTAGTGCTAGATAGAAGCTACATAGAATCATATAGACTTACGTCAATGTAGAGAGTACTTAACAATATTATAATCGAGTACCTAGCAAGTATGTAATGCGAGTGGGTGGCTGACCGAGCGCCACGTGCGCATCTAACCGATGCCAAGGCCGATGCAGCTCTCTGCGACTTGCGACCGCACTGACGTAGTGTATCAGATTAACGTATAAGAGGAGAATAAGATCGCTTACGTTACATGATATCTTGCCGTGTCTATCCCTTCTTAAGATCTTAAAATAGGTCAAAAGTGAAGTACCTAATTACTTATGTCATTTCATTTCTAATGATTCTTGATGTTTGTAGTAGTTTGGTTCGAGTTTATACCTACCTACAGACAAATAGTATTTTTCGCAGCTACAAAATTAAAAGCGACGTCAAATTGTATTGACTTTTAAAAAATCAGTCAGTTGCACTGGTTACATGCATTTTATTACTTCTTATGTATATTGCGAGATGGCTACTGACGCAAAGCAACTGTCGCTGTCAAAAGCGTCAAATTGAATGTTTATGTACCTATATGAAATGTTTATATTACGGGAAAGGTCGCCGATAAGTACAAATGCTAGAAATCTATTAAATAATAGCGGGATAGACGTCAAATAGAAAACGAATGAAAATTAAAGAAGATATTTGAGAGTTTTTTTACAGTATGACAGTGGCCGATCATTTCGTTCATGTTGTAGGCCATCTGTTGAGGGTCCGAACTAACAACATATATTTATTTATTAAGAAAATGGCTCATTTGACTAGCTTTTATTTCGTATTACCTTAGATCATTTACTTGAATAATCTAAGCGTATTACTTGTCCCGGTGTCTGTAATCAAATCTTGCTACTTAAATTTGACCCAATTCCCTTCGACTTTACAAGTACCTACTTAAGATGTAGGTGGAGTCTATCGTCTGATGATGGAGCCGGAAGGTGGCCATAGGAACTCCTAAACTACACTTGATAAATAAACCCGTCGTGTTTGCTGTCGATGAATTTATCTTGACTTACTGTAGTTTTAAAAAATGTTTTAAAAATACTAACTGTTGTAAAAATTGAGAGTAAAGAGGTGTTGTACAGTATGACAAAAAGTAAGGAACTTTAAAGGGAAAGAAATAATAAAATAGAGTAGACAAAGCTCTGGTTGTGCCGACTGCCGGCTATTAAATAACGAATCGATGAGCGACACGTGAATGTGTGAGTCTGAATGCCAAGGCCGTGACGGACGCTGGCCTTGAAATAAAGAGCATTCTTTATCCATGGCTACTATCTGTACAATTGTACATCGTTCATTTCAACACTAGGAAAGGTATGTTATGTTGTCTGTCATTCTGTGTACTTTTACTATCACGCAGTAAATACCTAAGTACCTACCAATTTCAATTACGTATGCAATAATGCAAGCCAGGCACAGCTATATTATATCATACTACACTATACTTGCACTATTCATTATTCTGTGACTATACTAATAATTTATGATCGTTCAAAACGAAATAAACTGGCCAAGTGCAAGTCGGACTCGCACTCGTAGGGTTCCATAAGACAGTTAAGTATTCCATAACTATGATTTTTCGCAACAACAAAATTAACTTTGTTTTTCATAGTGTTTGTATGAAAAACAAAGTTATCTTTGCGGTTGCATTATCTCAAAACCTGCTGACTGCATCTCGTTCAAACCAATTTTAGTTGTTTTTATTGAGATCTGCAGCATATATGTTTTTTAGATTTTTCACTCCCATACTTTAAAAGTTAGTGGGGACACAAATTTTTTTTTTTTTTTTTTTATACGTTATAGGCTAGCGTTTGACCACTATCTCACCTGTTGGTAAGTGATGATGCGGTCGAAGATGGTAAGCACGCTAGGCCTAGAATGGGAACTGGCTCTCAAGGATATATATACATTTTACCACTTTAGACACACCTATCTTTCAAATGATTGATTTTTAGAAAAAATGGTTTTAGAAACCTCAATGTCACTTTTAAAGACCTATCCCACACGTATAGGTTTGGAGATTATTTATTTTTGTTTCAGTTCCATGTATGGGATGCCCCCCCTTAAACATGTTCAAAATAGGTAAGAATATTGTTTGAATACATCTGAATGGTTATTATAATATTATACACATTGGGTATAATGTGCATCGTCCAAAATTACAAAGTAATTACATACGTAGTTATGTCTTAATCTTAGGTGATAATACTATTTATTATTTACAGAAGGTACATACATACAACTAAAAAATAAATTAAACTATTAACTGAGAATACATGAAATGTTATAAATAAAAATTAAAGTAGTTATAAATAAAAAACAGAACCTAGGTTGCAGCTCTCTGCCGGTAACGTTCCCAAAAAGCTGGCGACGTTACCTCGTTGAATTGCTAAGCTAATCCGTTGGCCGACGTAAGCGCCAGCTCTTTGGTCATGAGTGACGTCTATTAAGCGTCTGGACAGCTCCTTTACAAAACCCCGGGCATCTCGACCCCACGGACCCATTGTTTCGACCCCAAACGGAAGAAAAATGTAGCTATCACCAATAGCAGCATATTTCCTCCGTTTGAGGGTTTCTGCCGCATCCGCTGCCGCACCCGCTGCTCGTGAGGTCCCGCATATGTGGGACGCTGCTAACGTGTCAGCACACGTCGCGTCCCACACCAACGGTCTCCCTCGGCACCACGGAACCAACGTCATACCGTCGGGCCTCTTGCCATCGTTACGTGATATACCGTTCGGCTCTAATATAGCCGGCACGTATTTTGTATTTTATTTTATATTTTAATGTATTTTGAAATAGTTCATCTTGAATCATTTTACAAAAGGGCTCGTCCCATAGCCTTTGTGAACTAAGTTTTTTGGGTAAGACCTCACCTGGGCAAGCCAAAGACCAGGCCGTTTTAGCTTCTTCCATGTATGCTATGGCAATTTTAGATGATGATTTTGAAATTATTTTTTTAAAAAGAGCTGATACACTATTAGTAGAAGATAAAAGGCCGGTAGCGAAAAACTAGAAATTTTCCGGATGCCAATGCCTCCAAACCGAATAGGCAGAGAGGCTTGACACCATGAATTATTTGAAAGTGAACAGTTAAGAATTAGGGTTAAAATATTTTTGATCGCGTCATCTAAACTTAATAGTAAAGGCATATGATTCCAAAGAGGACAGCGTAGTATGTATGTAAATTTTGGCACAAAAAGACAAAATTTAATAAGATGGAAAGCCTATGAATTTCGGTGAGACGCTTAGACGTATCGTCAAATTTTTGACGATGTTCATCCACAAAGACCGGGAATGACTCTTGAAGGATCGGAGCTCCTAGGAGGCGTAGACTTTCTTTGTTGAGTAATTTTAAATTTGGAGCCAAATTGTTAAATTTATTATACAAATCGTCTCTTTGGTCCGGTGGTACAATATCTGTGATAAAAAGTTCACACTTAGAAAATTCTAGTTCCAGGCCAATTAATTTAAATTTGTCGATTAAAAACTGTAAATGTAGTCTAGTACTCTTGTAATACAGTTGTAGCTTTGCCTCCGAGGGTTCCGTCGTCCAGATACCACATGTTTAATTTTGAATTTAGGCTCGAATAGGTGATAATTGGCAACCTAAGACTTCACAAAAAGGAGAAGGTTTTCAATTAGCCTGCATTTTTTTTATATTTGTTACCTCAGAACACATAAGATAGGTACTTCTCGGTGCCCTAGAATCATGAAATTTGACATGAAGCAAGGTCTTGAAGCACTTAAGCAAGTAAATTTGTAGACCAATATCTAAAAAAAGTTAATTTACGAAAACAAACTTGTTATGTGAAGTTGGTCTAATACATTTTCTATGGATCGAACTACAAAGTTAAGTTTCTCCATTAACCTAGTCAGCAAAGTTGGTACAGAAGCCTCGGTGGGCGAGTCCAACTCGACTTGGCCGATTTTATCGTTTTCTAAGCGGTCTTAAATGTTTTGGTCTACCGCGAGCTGAACCCTGAACTTCACAGATTATTAGGTACCACATTTGTGTTACAAAAAAGTAAGTACGTACCATTATTACCTAAGATCTGCCTCTCTTAGAACTGAGTCAAATATTTTTTCGGGAGCAAACTCACAACTTATATTTTGAATCCTATAAATATATCGTAGAAAACCACAGATGTAAAAGCTAGGTAACAATAAGTGGCAAAACTAACTGCTCGTCTATATTAAACTCGTCTACTTATAATGTTTTTTTATCGTTATCGTTATTTACAGATTATAATTATCTAGCTACAAAGAATATCAACTTTAACCTGAAACTGATATTCTTATATCTAACCTATCTATTAATAACCAGCCAAGTGAGTGTCGAGCCACGCGAAAAATTGTATTAACAACCCTTAAGTCATTTTAAAAGATCTATTCAACGATAACCCACACGATGGGGTAGATGATGAAAAAAAAATTCATCCCCACTTCTCATATACGGGAGCTACCCTAAAAAAATATTTTTCAACATTTTATTTCAGCACTTTTGTCGGCGTCATTTATTTACATACCCCCACAAAATTACAGCTTTCTAGTATTAACGGTCTCTTAGCAAAACCTCGGACAGACAGACAGACAGACATGACGAAACTGTAAGGGTTCCTTGTCAGGACTACGGAACCCTAAAAACTGAATGTTTGTCTAGATGCGAGTAGGTACTCTTGGTCCCTATACACGTAGTAACTGTAATATAATCTGTGCTTCTTTCATCATGATGAAACCTCATTGGTGGTCATACAAAAAACTGAATAATCAGCTATATCTGTTGATCCCACATAACTGACAAAGCAATAAAATTGAGAGGACAGTTTAGTTTTCTTAGATGTTTTAATAATAGCCTAAAATCTACTAAGATATGTTTAAGATTCAATACACGTTCAATAACACGTGTGTGTTGAAGTCATTAAATTTGAATGGTGTTATTATCTAGGTACTTAAAACACTAACACTAAATTGAGTAACGTCCAACGGTTAGTGGATCTAAACGAGATTCTAGAGCATAAAACTATAAGCATAATTATACTTTTGAAAAGAAGTTTCTTTTAGGCTTTCTCTAACCTAGCCCTTAAAGGCCTTTAAAGGGCTAGACAGGAGACGAGTAACATACCTTTATACGTCACATGGCTTCTCGCAAAAACTAAACAATCATATGCTATTTTACCGACTTTAAAAAGGAGGAAATTCTCAGTTCGTCTCATTGTGTTTTTAGGGTTCCGTAGCCGAATGGCAAAAAACGAAACCCTTATAGATTCGTCATGTCTGTCTGTCTGTCTGTCTGTCTGTCTGTCTGTCTGTCTGTCCGTCCGTATGTCACAGCCATTTTATTCCGAAACTGTTAGGACTACAGAATTGAAACTTGGTAAGTAGATGTATTCTGTGAACAGCTTTGCGATTTTTTAACGTAGTTTAGATGTATTCTGTGAACTGCTTTCCGATTTTTATAAAAAAATAAAAAAAATAAAAGTTTAAGGTAATCCCATACATGGAACTGAAACAAAAAAAAAAATGTTTTCTTCAAACCTATACGTATGGGGTGTTTATGTATAGGTATTCAAAAATGACATTGAAGTTCCTAAAATCATTTTTTCTCAAAGTCAATCATTTGTAAGATAGGCGCATCTAATGTGGTAAAATGTGTGTCCCCCCCCCTCTAACTTTTAAAGTATGGGAGTGAAAAATCTAAAAAAAATATATGCTGTCGATCTCAATAAAAACTAACAACGAAAATTGGTTTGAACGAGATACAGTCAGCAGTTTTTGAGATATGGCGACCGCAAAGATAACTTTGTTTTTCATACAAACACTATGAAAAACAAAGTTAATTTTGTAGTTGCGAAAAATCATAGTTATGGATTACTTAACTGTGTTACGGAACCCTACGAGTGCAAGTCCGACTTGCACTTGGCCAGTTTATTTATGTATGTTCCACGGTAAATCTCTCAATTGTGAACCGATTTTCTTACAAAATTATTTTTCATTTAAAAAAACATACTCTTGAGGTGGCTCCATTGTAAATTCATCTACATCTGATGATATTGTCCAGAGATATGGAGATAAACACCTCAAACTTGCTACTAAAAATAATAATTAAGATAGTTTAAAAACTAAAACAACCGACTTCCATGCCCCGCACGTCAATTTCAGTAACAAGTGTGAGAGTTTATCATCATATCTCAGGAGATACTTATCAGATCTTGATGTAATTACAATGGGACCACCACGTCACCCGTCACCACACAGTTGGTTGTTGTCAGTTGGTCACCACAAAACGTACCCTACAGATTAAAAAATAATCATTTGAATCGGCTCACAATTGACGGAGTAATCGCGTAATATGAACAAAAATAAAACATACACAGACGAATTGAGAACCTCCTTCTTTTTGGAAGTCGGTTGATGACTAGCACAGCATTTGAAGTCGGGTTTTTAGTTTTTAAACGTTCTTGAATTATTTGTTGTTGTAAAACTGTCTTGACTACAAATGCGTAGATATCAATTGATTTTTAATTAGTATCTGTAAATGTGTCTTATTAATTGGGTCATTGAGACAGATGTTAATGTAAACAATCGTTATGTTGACATTGGAAAATTTAAAGATTTCTGTTATTTTTAAAATAATGTCAATCATATGAATTAAAATACTTAGGGTAGCTATATATTTTTAATTCATACAAACAAAAAATATTTTTTAGTAATTATGTCATATTACTGAAATCCCAAAATTGTTATTCAAATATTTTATTTTTTGTATTTTTTTAATGAATATAAATAAATACTCGACTTACCCTAATTATAAATCACAATGGCACAGAAACGCGCGCTCACAATGGCGCCGCGTCGAGGACTGCTCAGGGCGACTCCTGCGCACAGTCTCTTGAACCTGCAGCTCGGACGCGACCGATGTCATTCTCATACAAAATGTATTATAGACTCATTCATTCATTAGCGCACGGGGGAAATTGATTTGAAATTAGCAATAAGGGACATGTGGCAATCCTAAAAATAGAGACTCGATGACATTCAGCCCTATTTTAATCTTTCTATTATTTGCTATTGCTGCTCTGATCTTATCTGCTGATGGGAATTTTAGCAGTAACTGTTATATTATAAGTTATTGCATTCCTAGCATACCTATTCTTTTAGGATTCTGAACCGAAATGGTACCAACGAAACATACATACACACTTGAAATTAACACGAAATGGGGGATATAACAACAAATGCTAACAACAAAATAAAATAAAATATTAAAAACAACATACAAGAAACATGTTTTTCAGGCGTTTTATGCTCCATCTTACAAACCGTAATAGACAGAGACTTGAAATTTGTTCATAGTGTGTATTAAAATAATTTATTTTTTATATAAAATAATAAAAACTAAATTAAATTAAAAATTAAAGGGAATATAAAATATTAAAAAAAAAATATTTTTAAGGTAAATTTTGTGCAATCGGAACCCTGCTTGTACGATTCCGACTCTCACTAGGTCAGTTAATTTTACTTATGTTCTTTTAGGTAAGGAAAAGCAGCTTGGTAATTATAAAATCTTTTATTATGATACAACCTTTTAGGGCTCGTGTACAAGTATATACATGTATATACGTATATGTATATACAATATATTCTAAATAAAATCGCAAATACTTTTCGCATAGACTACTAGTATGTATGAGATGAAAAATTTGCAATTTGCACAAACTTTTTTTGATGGCTATACAGAATGTATGCTTAGCACCTTTTTACTGTAGCTACAACGGAAGAGGTCGCTACTCGTACGGTTCTATATCAAATATCAATCCTATACTATTGGCTGCTTGCTGACCCACCCTTTATTGGTAAAATGCTGTTATTGATGGTTTATCCACTACAATTCAGTAATCTGAGTATGCTTGGTATGCAGATGCACCAGATTTTTGGTGCACTTTTTAGACCCTCCAGAAGAAATTGAGGAGAATTTATTCTGAACGATACTGATAAAAACGTTAAAAATGAAATTATTTATTAGGTACTAAAGATGTATCCTGTTTCATACTCTTAATAAAAACGAACCAAACAACACCTCAATTACCTAAATTTACCAAACCCTTATGTTATGAGTTATGCAGAGAGCACAAAACAAAATAATTAAGTAAGTATTATTTAAAGTTTAAAATACTTCTGTTATGTACCTATTTCATATCACTGAATGAAAATAAAACCAAAACTGCAATGAAAAACAGAGTGGTGAACACTCTGTTCTTTATTGCAGTTTTGGTTTCATTATCAGTCTAAGTAGATACTGACAGAAGTTCCCACTGTACAAAGACATTTCACTAATCGATTCGCCGAGGTCCTTCATGATGTTCAGTGCTAGCCAGTTTGGAAGAAGAGTTAGGTGAGACCAAGATAGAAGAGAAAGTGAGGGAGCGCATAGTACGACGATAAGACTTTTCAAATTATATAGAAGAGACGTCCAACAGTAGACGAATCATCATCATTATGTGTCAGCCCATTGCTGGACGTAGGCCTCTCCCAAGATGCGCCATTGAGCCCGATCTTCGGCTCTTCTTATCCAGTCACTGCCCACGCTTTGCGTATGTCATCGCTCCACCTGGTCACAAATCGTCCTATACGCTACTTTCATCGATTCGCGGTCTTCATTCTAGGACAAGTTTACCCCAATGGTTATCAGTCCTGCAGCAGACGTGTACAGTGGACGAATACTGGCTGTTAATGACGATGATGATAGAAGAGACGAGTATAGGACGTTCGCACCCCGTCATCGTCTGACGTCTCTTCTATCTGGCCAGCGCCTTGGGGCAGTTAAGGTACGGCCACACCGCAGCGTCTTGCGATCTGCGGGCACGATCTCAGTGCTTTTCAATTGTTTTCTGATCGCGTTTGGTGTGAATCAGTCGGTAAAATAATATTGCGCCTTCTGATCACCGCCTAGATCGCGCACGCAGGATTCTGCAATATGTCCGTCCTTGTGACGCTTTGAACATTGGACTAAAGGCAGTTGCCCAGCGCCTCGTCTCAGTGTCGTCTTTCAAACCTAGGCAAGTAAGATTCCATCTTAAACCGCATCCTCACTTGGGTACGATAGCGGTCAAGCGCTTGTCTACCAGGCATTTAAAACAATAGCAGAATAAACACAACATTATACCGACCCTATATTTCCCATATATCATTTTCGTAATCTGTAAATCCATGTATGCAAACTGAATTAAACGGCAAAAAAGATTTCAGCAAATTAAAAGTGAGCCGTATATTGTCATGAAACTAGGTTACACCCTTTTATGTACAGTGCCATATCCCTGAATAAGGGTTTAAAAAACTAGGATGTGGCAATAAAGACTTTTGGGCTTAAACCAGGATCCTTTTAAAAGTGATTGTGTGATTTTTTTACACCACACAGTGCTATCTTTTTAATTTCATGAATATACAAGCGCGGATGTTTTTATTTTTTATGAACTTCCTCATTTTCTGATCCAGTAGATCGGGATATAAAGCTGATAAGCCTTAATTATCTCGCTATTGAATAGAAGATAAAAATAGAGATTTATAAACAAAGCAAGATATATAGATATTTAAGATATAAAAAGCGATACACCATCGTCTATTACAGGTTATCTATCTATAAAAAAAACTATGCAGACAACCTTTATCAAAGTATGTACCTACAATATCGTGAATATCCTACCAACTACTCTACTTTTCACAGGTGATAGGAGTATTTTATCGATGTTCCGCTTGACTTGCTACCAAAAAGTACTGTTGAGCTTATAGTATTTCGGCAGAACACAGCCCTTTACGTTCTAGGCCTAGCATGTTCATCATCCTCTAGTTCCTCGACCTCATCACCGCTGACGACCACGCAAGATATTCAATCAATTTAAAACGCTAATAACTTATTCTTAGAAATATTTCAACTACCCTCCTGCGACTAGGCTCGATAGTATAAAAGCGGACAGCGAGCGGGCATCGTGACTCAGTTGTTGCGTGGCCGTCGTAGGGTTCGGACGTAGTGGTTATGTTGTTAGCTTAGACACATTATGTAATTGTAACTGTAATGTAATGTAATTGTAAACTTATTAGTGTCCTTCCTGGTTAGTCCGACATATTTACCATGTAAGCTTCTTACCGTGAAAATGCGGGTATAATAAAAAGGCTTTGAGGGCTTAGAATGCTATAAGTCTTCAAATTAGATGTTTTGGTATTACGAAAATAAAAAGCACAATAAGATCAATATTAATTTATTTTGAATTCTTATATCTACTTCTTACATACAAAGAGAAGCCGAGTATTAAGTAACTGTACTAGTTTCAGTATATACTCGACCATAGTTTTGAATTTATTGCCGTAGCGTTGAGTGGTAATGTTTAAGGGTTATATTGGTGGAAGAATTATCCTTCTTTACTCTTCACCCCGTAGTTATTTACAAACGACACTGTGTAGTGTGTCTCACATTGCTAGCGAACGCATTGAGTCAGTCAAATAAATAAACTGGCCAAGTGCAAGTCGGACTCGCACTCGTAGGGTTCAGTAACACAGTTAAGTATTCCATAACTATGATTTTTGGCAACTACAAAATTAACTTTGTTTTTCATAGTGTTTGTATGAAAAACAAAGTTATCTTTGCGGTCGCCATATCTCAAAAACTGCCGGCTGTATCTCGTTCAAACCAATTTTCGTTGTTAGTTTTTATTGAGATCTACAGCATATATTTTTCTTAGATTTTTCACTCCCATACTTTAAAAGTTAGAGGGGGGGGGGGGGACACACATTTTACCACTTTAGACGCGCCTATCTTTCAAATGATTGACATTGAGAAAAAAGGATTTTAGGAACCTCAATGTCATTTTTGAAGACCTATCCATAGATACACGTATAGGTTTGAAGAAAAAAAAATTTTTTTGTTTCAGTTTCATGTATGGGATTACCTTAAACTTTTATTTTTTTTATTTTTTTATAAAAATCGGAAAGCAGTTCACAGAATACATCTACCTATCAAGTTTCAATTCTGTACTCTTAACAGTTTCGGAATAAAATGGCTGTGACATACGGACGGACAGACAGACAGACAGACAGACAGACATGACGAATCTATAAGTGTTCCGTTTTTTGCCATTCGGCTACGGAACCCTAAAAAGGTGACAGGCGCAGTGATGTTCATAAGTTTTAAGCGCCAGGTATTTGTTATAGGCAGACTATTGTCATACCGACAAGCGAGCGTTGTACTTAGGCTGTTACCTACCTTCTATTAGTGTTATTTGCCAATACGTAGTACAGTTATAATCATACGATCCCAGTTAAGACCGTACAGTAGTAGTAATAATAATAAGTTGAAATACTTAGCAAAAGTTTTGAGTAGCATTTATTAGACACACATTACAATAAAATGTAATGCGATTTCATTCATCCGCGTGTGTCTGTAGCGTACTCACAGTAGGTTATTGTGAAATATGCTAAGTTACAAAAATAAGTTAAGTGATCCGTACAATTATGTTATCGTGACGAACGGAACTAGTCCATACCTACATGCTTCATGATAAAAGTACAGGTTTTGGTGTACGAAGTTAAGTAAAAAAGTTTAGTTGCTTCGAAATTTTGTGATGTTGTTCATTTTTGCGGTATTATTGTACTTTATGACATGAGTAGTTTAGTTCTGGCAGTAAACTTATGGCGTTGTTTTGATGGTCAGGCTAGGCCAAACGCAGAAAACTTAAATTTGGTAAAATCTAAGACTACAGACTACAGACTACAGCGGCAAGCTAAAGGTGAGATGATAAATAAAACTGGCCAAGTGCGAGTCAGCATCGCGTCTCTTATCGCACACTTAGGGAGGGTTCCGTACAATACGAAACATAACAGAGTTTCAACCTCATATATTTGATTAATTTATATTACCAAGAATATTTGGTTTGGTCGCGATCTAGAAAGACGGGGCTCATTTACTAGCGCCATCTATGTCATTTTGCCGAAACTAATTAGACAGATGGCGTTTAAAAACACGTTTTTTGTATGGGGACCCCCTTTAATTTTTAACTTTATTTTGTTTTTAGTATTTGTTGTTCTAGCGGCAACAGAAATACACCATCTGTGAAAATTTTAACTGTCTAACTATCACGGTTAATGAGCTATAGCCTGGTGACAGACGGACAGACAGACAGACAGACAGACGGACAGCGGAGTCTTAGTAATAGGGTCCCGTTTTACCCTTTGGGTACGGAACCCTAAAAAAAGTAAGCATGTAGCTAGTAACTTACTACTTATGATTCAAACTGTATTTCAGTTTGATTTTATTTCTGTTACTAGCGAAGGAACGGATAATGTGTATATGTTTAGGGTGTTAGGTTGTTTGCGTACAAAAGCAACGACTTTATTTCCATTTATCTTTAAAACGACTTCACCTATGAGAGTTCGGTTTTCTTAGACTACGCTTTATTATGACTTTAACTCGTCAGATGGCGTTATTGTGGATTCTTTACCATTTCAATTTCATTGTTTGTGTCAACTAAGTAAAAACCAGGGTTGACGCAACCTTGAATGCAGTTCATGAATAAATCTCTCAATAAAGACTTATGAATGGACTACCATAATTTTGTCCGTAAACAGGGTGTCGTGTCTGTGCTGTCCATATTGAGAAGTTCCCTTATCTGGACCAAAAAACGGCATATAATGAGATCATGTTCATTACGAAAATAATTTGTTGCCATTAAATCAACGTTTCAATTTCTCCATGCAATGGGAGGAAGGGGTTCTAGTTGGACTTGCAAGATTTGATATCCACAATCGAGCATATACACACATGTATACATTTTTATTTACTTTGTTTTAGTTTGACTCTAAAACGTGAATGTAATCAGTACAGCACAAAGTAATCGCAATAAGCGTAGCAGTCGCAGTCACTAAGCGTTTGTAACGTACTCGAAAGACGATGTGAATTGGCTCTCCCGTAAGATATCTTCTACTATACTTTATTGATATATTGGCACTGTAAGTTACCATTAGGATAACATGAGTTGTGTTTCTAAAGTCCCTGCATTTTTTTAGAATTTCTTGGTGCTAACCCTGAGCATCGCATCGCCAATAGAGGATGAGCTACGCGTTAGCAGCTGGGCAGCGACGAGCTGTGTGCTGAAGCGCGATGCTGTCGCTGGTCGCACCACTGTACGAGTGCGCGCTATGCTAAGCGTGCCATTGTGCGTTGGTACTTGCGTGCTGAGCTTCATGCTGAGCTCCACGCAAGGCAGCGCGCTGAAGCGCGATGCTGTCGCCGGTCTCATCACTGCGCGAGTGCGTGCTAATATTAGCGTGCCCATTGCGCGCTTGCTTAGTGCTCGCGTGCCGAGCTTCACACTGAGCTCCACGAACGATGCAATTTCGGAGAGCACCTTCATGTGGGCATTTAGTGCCGCGCTGATGTTCCTGTCGTACTCGAGTGCGAGCGCGCGCATGACGCTGAGCTCCGCAATGAGCTGACTGCTGACCTGCAGCAAAGTTGCTGATCGCGCCACTGTGCGGTTACGCGCGTGATGCCACGTTGTATATACCTAATTTGATTGTTCGCGAATATGTGCGTTTTGCCGAGCTTCTTCATGGCATTCATGCCGTTATGGCATATATGGTTAGCCTCTTACCGTTATGGATTCGTGTAGGTTGTTGAGTCGTAAGGGATGCAGATTAGAGCAGCTGTTGTATAGTTTGTTCATACTTCATTTGTCTTTGACCTTCGTGGTTACGTCTCTAACTTCTCACCGTTGCGTGTTCGAGTTTGTTGATGCGTTGTGAGGATTGCAGATTGTAGCCACTGTTGTGTGATTTGGTCATATTTTGTTTACGTCTGACTTTGTGGTTGCGTGCCGAGCTCCTCACTATACAGGCTCGAGCTGATTGCTGAGTTATAAAGGAACCATGTTGTGTTGTCCGTTCACACTTTATTTATCTCTGACGTTCACGTTCACAATTACTTGCTTTGTTCTCGGACACCCGGGACGGCGTTATGGAGCGGTACAAGTAGACTCAGCCATAGATGTCTACACTTGACTATTGTTTTGGGACGCCGCCCTTAGGGGTGTGGCGACTTTAACCAGC
This sequence comes from Cabera pusaria, assembly GCA_954871355.1. Classification (NCBI taxonomy): domain Eukaryota; kingdom Metazoa; phylum Arthropoda; class Insecta; order Lepidoptera; family Geometridae; genus Cabera; species Cabera pusaria. The sequence continues at coordinate 23,739,800 of OX940887.1, forward strand.
CTTTAAAATAATGCTGTTTTTGCGACGGGTTACGTACAGCATAGAATGAATTAATTTGATAGGTTGAAGTCGTGCCTTGGACGGTTTATGACACTTTTGAAAATCCGCCCTCAGGGGTGAGGCGACTGTTATCAGTCATTACAACATGGAGTTGTGGTTGCGACGGGCTATGAAGTACGAGTGGACGCCGGATAATAATTAGACGCCGTTTGCTAATGCTTACACAAAAATATAATAGAGCTTAGCAAATTTAAAGGCCTCAGTACATGATGTTAGATGGAATAGGTCTACTCAAGTTCGTAATTTTACTCATTGCAGAAGTTGAGCAAATCGATGCAGGTGCTGGTGCTGGGAACCAGGTGGCTGAAGAAGCGGTCAAAGACGTCCCGCTGTCAGGAGAGGCCGTCTTAGAAATATTTCAACTACCCTCCTGCGACTAGGCTCGATAGTATAAAAGCGGAGAGCGAGCGGGCATCGTGACTCAGTTGTTGCGTGGCCGTCGTAGGGTTCGGACGTAGTGGTGTGTAATGTTTATTTTGAGCCTTTTTCACTTCTGGTATCTAAGATATCTGGTATATTATATAAGGCGGCAATAGCCCAATGGATAAGGTGTCGGACTGGCGATCGGGAGGTAGTAAGTTCGATCCCCACCCTACCCATCGCACTATTGACGTAAACTCACTCCAGAGCGCACAGGCATATTTAGCTTAGTTGGAGGGCTTAACAAGAATACTAGTAATGTGGAACCCACATTGCGAGTAACCTTAAAAAAACCTATAATATATATAAATAATTTTAGATCGTTTAAAAAAAGTAAAAGAACCGACTTCAAGTGCCGCGCTAGTCAATTTCAGTACCAACTTGAAGGTGTTAAACTCTATGTCTATAGAGATACTACTGAACATATCTCGATTAAATTTAAATGGGACCACATGGGAACCTATAGCCGTTAATTTTTTTTCATATCCGTTCAGGCGTTTTTAAGTAATCGGTAAACATACAAAAAAAAAATTCTAACGAGTTGAGAACCTCATTTTCTTGTGAAGTCGGTTAAATAAGGCTTTATCTAACAATTAACGAATGCTGGCTGTTACTGTTAATGATAATCTTTATTTCTGCCAATATAATGATGATCTAAGCAGCTCATCATAACTAACATAATCATTCTAAGCAATTATGACGTACATAGGTAAATTTGAGAGCGCTATGTCAGTTTTGCCTTACTTAGAAGGTACCTTTTTACCGATATTGATGACTTTTCTAAGTATATTATGACCACACGGTGAACTTATACACCTTACTACACGTTTCCGTACTACAAATTTCCAGAGATATATTATGAAAACCACAGAATGTGAAATAAAAATCAAGTGCGCGATGTTTGTAGTTAGCCCTTTTTAAAGTTTTTACCATCGAATTATCTAATACAACTTCTATAATTAGTAGGAGCTCGAGCGAATAGATTGTAAATAGTCGTAATATCCTACTGGTTAACCGTGACTTAAGTCTGGAATGAAATTAATTGGAAAATTGGTCACCAAAGAAGGTCTTGTCAAGCATTAACTAGTGACTGGTACCTACCGACTTGTCTTCTGGGAAAACTGTATAATTATTATGTTTATATCAACTCTGATAAGTTTAATGTTCGGATTTTACACTTACCTAAATTCCCATTTTTAAGTGACTAACGTGTTGGAGATGTGGAATTCAGTCAGCCCATGTATTTGTTATCGACAAAAATGTTTAGGCGGGGTTGAATTTAAGTAAGACTGCAATTTGATTTATGAGAACCTATGTAAAGATCTTTTTATGTGAAGATCAATAAGATATGATAAGGTCATTCAAAGAACAAGTATACCAAATTGAAAGTTTAAAACTGTTTAAACACAAGCTTTTTGTACAGACATTATCATGTGTAATAAAACATTACTAATGATATCAATACATACTAGCCCAAACTTCGACTGTCCTACAATTTGCAATTTGCCATTAGGAAATTCCAGTCCCTACAGCCCGCCTCCATCATCGGAACAGCTGGATGGGACCATATGAGTTCATTGTTACCAAAGATATTACTTACGAATAGGAATAAGATATTCTTTATAGCAGAAGATATGTAAGTATGCATATCAAATTTGTGTGGTTATAATTTAGCTTCCAAGACTTTACTCACACTAACTATAATAGCCCAATCTAGATAATGCTTATCTTGTGTATAATCTTCATGAATTATCCTAACAGATCTTTCAAACTGACTGTCACTGAATTCGGAGTACTATTCATTATTCTGAGACTGAACATCATGTTTGATTTCTTCAAGCCGATTGACAACATGGTCTTTATCTGGTGAGGGGTTTGAGTCACCACCGATGTCTGTCACTAGCGGTCACCAATTTAACATAATACCTGGATTTTTTTCATATTATATAGGCTAGCGTTTCACCACTGTTTCACCTGTTGGTAAGTGATGATGCGGTCAAGAATGATAGCACGCTCGGCCTAGAATGTGAACTGGCTCTCAAGGATAGCTACCGGTACACATTAGATGTTTGTCGACAGATTTTCTTACTTAAGGGGGGGTCAACAACATCACTTTAAGCCTCGGTCGCGGTAAGGTACCTAACAATAAATTTTCATAAATAAATAACTCTCCCGTAGGTGACAATGGCCCCAAACAAAGATAACTTACATTACCAAAATAACGTTTACCTATATAATCTAATACTATAAGAATCTTTGTCCTGACATACTGACTGACTGACTGACTGACTGACTGACTGACTGTGACTGACTGACTGACTGACTGACTGACTGACTGACAGACAATTTAACGAACAGCCTAAACCGCTGGTCCTAGAGACTAAAAATTTGGAGGGTATATTTGTCTTAGTACGTAAGGGTGTACTAAGAAAGGATTTTCCAAAATTCACCCCTTAAGGGGATGAAATGGGGGTTCAAAGTTTGTATGGAGAAACAAGATTAGATATTCTTTTCTATTCGAAACTTCACATAAGTGCTTCAGTAAAAAAATAAGTAAATACGTGTTTCAGGTTTTTTTGAAATTCCACCCCTAAGAGGTTGAAATGGGGTAACAAAGTGTGAAAATTAATATCGTTTCGGATTGCGCTGAAATTTGGCATGCAGATAGTTATTACGACGTTAATTACCTCTGAGAACGGATTTTCCAAAATTCACCACTTAAGGGGATGAAATGGGGGTTCAAAAATTGTATGGAGAAACAAGATTAGATATCGATTTCTATTCGAAACTACACATAAGTGCTTCAGTAAGAAAAATAAGTAAATACGTGTTTCATGTTTTTTTAAAATTCCACCCCTATAAGGGTGAAGTGGGGTAACAAAGTCTGAAAGCAATATTGTTTCGGATTGCGCTGAAATTTGGCATGCAGATAGTTATTATGACGTAGGTATCCGATAAGAAAGGATTTTCTAAAAAATCCTCCCGGATACGGAACGGGGATTCAAAGTTTGTATGGCGAAACAAGATGGGATTAAAGTACGTGTTGTAGGATTTTTCGAAATCGGGTAGGTAACAAAGTCTGTAAATTTAGGTTTTGTCGGGTTTTATAAATATGAATCATGAATTGCCTTAGTCACGCAATAACATAAAAAACAGGTGAACTGATTTGGCTAATTCTTATTTGATGTGTTTAATGTTAGAATCGTTTTTACAAAATAAAAGTTTTAAGTAAATAAAAGAAGTATTTAACGCGGGCGAAGCCGCGGGGCACTTCTAGTTTATTATACCGGAAGGGATAAAGCAAAGGTTCATCTCAAGGCACAACGCCCAAGAAAATGTTAATTATTTAACTTTAATGACGATTCTTAACATTAAAATAACCATGTTGTAAATTAAGGCCGTAAATACATTTAAATATGGCCTTCAATGGTTGTTTGATAATGTATTTTCAATATATTTAATAAAAGCAAAACATCAGTCTGAGTGAGTAATCACTGCAATAAATAAAAAACTGTAGGACTCCACCACGTCTTCGGCGGTGTCTCGAACCGCCCACCGATCAAACACATGCATTAAGTATGGTTTACACGATGCCCGTGCTGGCATACTAGTGCTGGCATACTAGTGCTGGTATGCTTGTTATACTCGTATATGGCGGCCGGTGCTGAATTGGCACGAAAAGTCGTTTACATGGTGCCAGTCGCTGGCGCCAGACTTGTGGCATGCCAAAACTGGCATCGTATAAATCAGCATTAATGTTCGGGACTTTAGCCAGCTAGGAAGACGGAGGATTTGGAATAGATTATGTGCTATGTAGATTGGGCTAAAGAGGCATTTCATGTGGAGCAAGTTAATTTCATAGCTTAATCAACTAGAAAACTCATAGTCTTAAAAAGGCAGAACGGATTTTCAGGAATCAAAGATTCATGCCCTTATATTCGTACCACTACGCCATTCTATTTGTATTAATGTTTTTGAAGTTTGGATCCTGTAACGGGTCGTAGCTGTGTTATCTACTTAAGTTATACCTATACTATAGAGATGTTTTAAAAAAAAGAGTGTGTGTACACGCGTTAGAAGTTATACTTCTGTGGCGTATGGAAAAAAAATAACTAAAATGCAGTAGTGATTAACGATAAATATTAAAATTAATCAAAAAGATTTTATTTAAATAATAAGTTATTTTTCAAAAAAAATAAAACCGACTTCATAACCACAAAAAGGCACTCAAAAGCGAAAAATAATTTACTTAAAATTATTATAAGCGTTACCCACGTCTCTATTTGAAGTCGGTGCCAGCCAAGTCTAATAGGTAGTAGATAGATAATACCTACGAGTACATGTATCTACCTACTTACTAACCTACATGTACCTACTTACTACTACTACATACATAGCATCTATCTAATATCCAATAGACTTGGCTGGCACCGACTTCAAATAGAGACGTGGGTAACGCTTATAATAATTTTAAGTAAATTATTTTTCGCTTTTGAGTGCCTTTTTGTGGTTATGAAGTCGGTTTTATTTTTTTTGAAAAATAACTTATTTTACCCTTTTTAGTGCAAAAAAAGTTTTAATGAAATTACATGCATCTATTAAATTTCGTGTCTGGGCCGTTATACACTGACGGATATATACTTTTTGAAAATTTCAAGTGTGTACCTATAACGGTTAAGAAGATACAGATCTGTAAAGTGAGCACATATAGACACACGGACGGACGGACGGACGGACGGACGAACAGACAACAAAGTCTCAGAAAGTGTTCATTTGGTAGCCTTTGGGTTCGGAACCCTAAAAAAATTGACTTTAAATGCCGCGCTAAAGTGAAAATATTCACTAGTAATAATGATGTCATCAAGGTCTCATAGGACAATGTCCAAAATGGCCCTGTGCAATAAAAGCATCTGACACACGATAATTAATTGTCTATTTTATTACAATAATTCCAAATACTTTTATAACACGGACTAGTTGTATTCCAAAATGAATATTAAAAAGTATTATTTGCGATTATTAACATTAATTGCCGCCATATGGCCAACAGGGTACTGAATCACTCTACTACGTTATAAGAGGCACTTCCCTATATTGTGGATACCCGAATTATGTAAGCACTGTGTAGCCAACCTAACAACGGAAAGTATTATTTACGTAGTAACTATTATATAATATGTGGTTTTATGCTTATAATTTTTTTTTGCTGTGTTGATTGGTACAAAGTACGTTCATGATTCTGAGTTATTTAATTATGTATGCAGTGTCGCGGGACTGAAATGGCCGCCATCTTCGCCAAATGTCATGTCATGTCAAAAAATATTAGGTATGTTTAAAAAAGTTTGCACTCTAACAAGACTTTGCCCGGTAGAACATTCCTGTGAAGACAAATTATTTATATTTATACATAATTATTTATTATAATTATTAATATATAATTATTTATTGAGGGCCCGGTGGCGTAATTGGGAGAACAGTCGGCTTTGATGCCGTGGTACCGAGTTCAAACCGCCGTGCACCAATGAATATTTCTATCGAAAAATATATGTGCGCTTCTCACAGTGGCCCTCCGGTGAAGGAAAACATCGTTAAGAAACCAATAACCCCCGCATGGTGGTAGAACATATCTAGTGTCCGCCTGGCCAGCTACCACCCTCAAGTCAGAAAATCTGTCGCCAAACATCTAATGTGTTCCGGCAGCTATCCTTGAGAGCCAGTTCCCATTCTAGTCCACTTCTCTATCTTCGACCGCATCATCACTTAGCAACAGGTGAGATAGTGGTCAAACGCTTGCCTATAAGATATTACAAAAAAAATTTCCCCAACTTTATTCTATCTCGCTCACAGTTACCGTAAGAATATCTTATATGCAATAGCAACCTCCATTGTGTATAATCTTCTTGGGACTCTCCTACTAAAACTAGTACAATCTCCTATGTTTGGGGTATTTATCTCCATATCTCTGGTGATACTAATCAGATCTCGATAAAATTAAAATGGGACCACCTCGGAAACGTATCCTACCAATTAAAAAAAGAATCATTTGAATCCGTTCACAATTGATGGAGAAATCGCGTAACATACACACAAAAAAAAAAAAAAAAAAAAAAAAAAAAAAAAAAAACATACAGACGAATTGAGAACCTCCTCCTTTTTTGTGAAGTCGGCTAAAAAAGGTTTTATTAACGTCAAAATATGACGTTAAATATGACATTTACAACTTGAACATAGTCATGCCACCTAGAACTAACTTCACGGTGTTAAATTTAGGTGTCGGTGTGCGCGCGCATTGTAAAAATTCACTCTCATCATTTTTAGGGTTCCGTACCCAAAGGGTAAAACGGGACCCTATTTCTAAGACTCCGCTGTCCGTCTGTCTGTCTGTCTGTCTGTCTGTCTGTCCGTCTGTCACCAGGCTATAGCTCATTAACCGTGATAGTTAGACAGTTGAAATTTTCACAGATGGTTTATTTCTGTTGCCGTATTTACGTTTCTTACAAACACTGCTCAATAGAAAATAGATAGAAGAATATTTTCTATGGAAGAGTTATACAACTTAATAAGACCTACAAAAAAATCCGCGACAGCATAAGTCTATCTATTAAAGTTGACTCACAGTAACCATTTTAATCTTAAAATTTTTGTTAAAAAATATTACATAACTTCCAAGGCTATTTTCAAGTATATAGTATTAATCCTTATCCAAATAATTACGTTAATTAGCTTGGCCACATATTATAGATTAAAATTGTCCCTTGCAGTATATAATTCAAATGAAAACTCTAGAAGATATCACGAATTTCACATACACGCGTCGCAAAATTAATAAAATATTTGCAGTGAAACCACAGATTAGGTCATAGTTACTACGAAAATATTATTATAAGCTTAGCTATGCTGTAGATCCCCACCGATCACAATCAATTTGAAGTCAATATAGTATAATAATATGATCTATTGTATAAAATAATATTCATCTATATATATATAATAATATAATATAATATTTTAAACCACCCCGACTGATCTATGTATAAAATAGCTTTTTCCAATGACTCTAAACACGACATTTAAAATCTGAGCTGTAAGTTGGTGAGGATTTGAGTATTCTGTAGAGTCCAGGAGGCTTCCATGTTCTTACAATATCGTTGAAGAAGAAGATTTTCGAATTGATCAGACCTATGAAAGTTGATTTAATAGCGCAATTAACTAGAAAAAAGCTCATAATTTTATAACGATTGAACGAATTTTCATGAATCAAAGCTAAGAAAACTCTCGATGAAGACATCGATCAAACAAAAAAAACTATCAATAATAAAAACAAAATCGGTTCATCCGGTTAGGTGCTAAGATGCTACAGACAGACACACAGATACACACGTTAAACGTATATTACCCCTACATTTTGCGTCGGGGAACGCCGTAAGGTTACAGCGGCAGATGTACTCCTTGGTGGTAAGCTACTTTTTGGTAGATTGAATGATTCCACTACCACTGTACGAAAACTCATGATTCATGAATGCACATAAAACTTTCATTGGTAGGTATATAGCTAGGATTAGAACCAACGACCGTCGGGTCAGAATCAGGGTAACTATCCTTTACGCCAAAGGGCCGTCCAATATCAATACGTAAGTATTATAAAACAAAGTTCATCACTGCGTCTGTCTGTCTGTTCGCAATAATCTCAATAGCTACTGAACGGATTATCATGCGGTTTTCACCAATAGCCAGAGTGTTTATGAGGAAGGTTTAGGTGCATAATTCGTTAAGGTTTTGTGTAAATTGGATGAAATATGACGATGGTTGTTAAATATGTACATATTTTATATTCGATGCAACAAACTCATGCAAATTTTGTAGGCATATATGTTCTACCCGTGCGAAGACGGGGCGGGCTGCTAGTGTATAATCTTTTCATTAAAAGCATTCCAATGACTCTAAACAAGACATTTAAAATCTGAGCTGTAAGTTGGTGAGGATTTGAGTATTCTGTAGAGTCCAGGAGTTGTCCCAGCATCAGTCAATGATCCATGTTCTTACAATATCGTTGAAAAGAAGAAGATTTTCGAATTGATCAGACCTATTAAAGTTGATTTCATAGCGCAATTAACTAGAAAAAAGCTCATAGTTTTATAACGATTGAACGAATTGTCATGAATCAAAGCTAAGAACACTCTCGATGAAGACATCTATCAAACAAAAAAAAAATATCAATAATAAAAACAAAATCGGTTCATCCGGTTAGGTGCTAAGATGCTACAGACAGACACACAGATACACACGTTAAGCGTATATTACCTCTACTTTTTGCGTCGGGGAACGCCGTAAGGTTAAGGCGGCAGATGTTCTCCTTGGTGGTAAGAGCTACTTTTTGGTAGATTTAATGATCCCACTTCCACTGTACGAAAACTCATGATTCATGAATGCACATAAAACTTTCATTGGTAGGTATATAGCTAGGATTAGAACCAACGACCGTCGGGTCAGAATCAGGGTAACTATCCTTTACGCCAAAGGGCCGTCCAATATCACTACGTAAGTATTATAAAACAAAGTCCATCACTGCGTCTGTTCGCAATAATCTCAATAGCTACTGAAAGATTATCCTACGGTTTTCACCAATAGCCTGAGTGTTTATGAGGAAGGTTTAGGTGCATAATTCGTTAAGGTTTTGTGTAAATTGGTTGAAATATGACGATGATTGTTAAATACGTTCATATTTTATATTCGATGCAACAAACTGATGCAAATTTTATAGGCATATTTATTCTACCCGTGCGAAGCCGGGGCGGGCTGCTAGTTATTTATAAATACGTCCCTATTGTCACTTCAATCAAGCTTTTTCGGCTAATAAGCAATTTTACTTTAGCCTAAGACTTTAAAACTAAGAATGTGTCCACTAACACTTTTCTTATATTGTCTCTAATAAAATTGTATTCACATTGTTCAAGTAATGGATAATACATATAGCACTTTTAGCACTTTATCACTGAACTTATATACTAGTTTGAACGGTTTTGTCCGCCTATGTCTTCTTATTATATTTGTACTAGCTGATACCCGCGACTTCGTTCACGTACACCAAGAATTTAGTAGCCTATGTCAATTCTCATGCTATAAAGTATATCCTTGTTAAATTTCTGAAACTTCTCATTTTTACAGCATTAATTTTACTTTCATGCTTCTTCTGTCATACCCAGCATTCGGTACCATACATGAGTGTAGAAACCAGCACTCCCCTATGTACAGCTAGTCGTTCTGTTGTAGACGCGTTCTAATCAACATCAACACCATCAATCAACACCAATATCATAAATGCGAAAGTCAGTTTGTTTATTTGTTTGTTTGTTTGTTTGTTTGTTTGGGACTTCTTCACGGTCAAACGGCTTGACCGATTTGGCTAAAATTTTGTACAAAGATAGAACATATGGCAGAATAGGATATAGGATAATTTTTTTTTGGCTACCGTGTCAGGGGGTCCAAATATTTTTAATTGAATTTTGTAAATATAAGATCTCTTTTCGAATAAACGGCTTGACCGATTTGCCTGAAATGTTGTATAAAGACAGTTCATAAGGCAGAAAAGAATATGGAATACTTTTTTTCTGGCTATCGAGTCAGGGGGTCCAAATATTTTTAATTCAATTTTGTAAATATAAGATCTCTTTTCGAATAAACGGCTTGACCAATTTGCCTGAAATGTTGTAAAAAGACAGTTCGTAGGGTAGAATAGGATGTAGAATACTTTTTTTTTGGCTATCGAGTCAGGGGGTGAAGATATTTTTAATTGAATTTTGTAAATATAAGACTTCTTCTCGAATAAACGGCTTGACCAATTTGCCTGAAATGTTGTGTGAATACATGTCATAGGGCAGAATAGGATATAGGATACTTTTTTTCTGGCTGTCAAGTCAGGGGGTCCAGATATTTTTAATTGAATTTTGTAAATATAAGATCTCTTTTCGAATAAACGGCTTGACCGATTTGCCTGAAATGTTGTATAAAGACAGTTCATAAGGCAGAAAAGAATATAGAATACTTTTTTTCTGGCTATCGAGTCAGCGGGTCCAAATATTTTTAATTCAATTTTGTAAATATAAGATCTCTTTTCGAATAAACGGCTTGACCAATTTGCCTGAAATGTTGTAAAAAGACAGTTCGTAGGGTAGAATAGGATGTAGAATACTTTTTTTTTGGCTATCGAGTCAGGGGGTGAATATATTTTTAATTGAATTTTGTAAATATAAGACTTCTTCTCGAATAAACGGCTTGACCAATTTGCCTGAAATTTTGTGTGAATACATGTCATAGGGCAGAATAGGATATAGGATACTTTTTTTCTGGCTGTCAAGTCAGGGGGTCCAGATATTTTTAATTGAATTTTGTAAATATAAGACCTCTTCTCGAATAAACAGCTTGACCGATTTGCCTGAAATGTTGTTTAAAGACAGTTCAAAAGGCAGAATAGAATATAGAATACTTTTTTTCTGGCTATCGAGTCAGAGGGTACAAATATTTTTAATTGAAATTTGTAAATATAAGATCTCTTCTTGAATAAACGGCTTGACCGATTTGCCTGAAATTTTGTGTGAATACATGTCATAGGGCAGAATAGGATTTAGGATAATTTTTTTTTGGCTGTCGAGTCAGGAGTCCAGATATTTTTAATTGAATTTTGTAAATATAAGACCTCTTCTCGAAAAGCTTGACCGATTCGCCTGAAATGTTGTTTAAAGACAGTTCAAAAGGCAGAATAGAATATAGAATACTGTTTTTTGTCCATCGAGTCTGAGTGTTTAGATTTTTTTTATTGAATTTTGTGAATGTGTGTCCTCTTATCAGCTAAACAGCTTGACCGATTCAGCTGAAATTTTATATATATTACAGTTCATATTGCATAGAATCACATAGGATACTTTTTCTCTGGCAGTCGAGTCCAGGTGTCCAGAATTTTTAAATTGAAGTTTGTAAATGTGTGGCCTACTCTCGGTCGAACGGGTTAACCCTTTAAGCTGAAATGTTGTACACAGACAGTCATAAAGACATAGAAGGGCAACGAATACTTTTTTTTTGGGTGGAAATTTGGTTTTCTATAGTTTTTTTATAGAATTTTGTAAATGTGTGGCCTCTTTTATCTCTATATTTTATATTATTATTATTTTTTGTTAACTTTACATAGAGTTTGTATAATCATAAAAGTTTGACCTTAGGTTCATAGATTATGACTAATTTTAATAAGTGCCTTAATTAGGCCATAAAACTGTCAGGGTCATTAAAAGTCATCAAAATTTACGCGATGGCTTTGCTTGCCCAACGTGTTTTATCTGCTTTGTGGGAAGTATATCATAAGCATTCGTGTTTTAACAGCCACATTTAACCTTAGGGTCATCGATGTTGACTAAGTAGGTTATAAAATCTGTCAGCGTCATAAAACGTAAAAATTTTTGCGCTCACTTCGCTCTAGCAGTGATAGCGCTCGCTGCGCTCGCGCAATAATTTGTTTGGTTTACTTTGTAGGTAATACTTGAGCAACTTTTGTATTTTAATAGCCACATGCATCAGAACGAGTCCATAAATTAAAACAGTACAATCTTCAATAATTATAATGATTTTTAACCTTAAATAATTGGATATCAAGTTTAACCTTTGTGTCATCAGTGTTAACTTAGTAGGTCATAAAAACTGTCAGGGTCATAAAAGGTCGTAAATTTTTTCGTGATTTCAGTTTCGTTTTCAGTGATAGCGCTTACTACGCTCGCGCAGTAATAGCGCTCGCTCCGGTGGTACAAGCATTAGTTATATCTACTTTGTAGGAAGCATTTCAGCAATAATTGTATTTTAATAGCCACATTCATCAAAACATGACATGAATTGGAACAGTACAGACTTCAATAATCATATTTAATATTAACCTTAAAATAAGTGGATATGAAGTTAAACCTCTGTGTCATCAGTGTTGACTTAGTAGGTCATAAAAACTGCCAGGGTCATAAAAGGTCGTAAACATTTTTCGTGATTTCAGTTTCGTTTTCAGTGATAGCGCTTACTACGCTCGCGCAGTAATAGCGCTCGCTCCGGTGGTGCAAGCATTAGTTATATCTACTTTGTAGGAAGCATTTCAGCAATAATTGTATTTTAATAGCCACATTCATCAAAACATGACATGAATTGGAACAGTACATACTTCAATAATCATAATGATTTTTACCTTCAAATAAGTGGATATCAAGTTTAACCTTAGGGTCATCGGTGTTAACTTAGTAGGTCATAAAAACTGTCAGGGTCATAAAAGGTCGTAAAAAATTTTACGCTCGCTTCAATCGCGCATTGATAGCGCTCGCTGCGCTCGCGCAAGCCTTTGTTTTATCTACTTTGTAGGTAATATTTCAGAATGTTTTGTATTTTAATAGCCACATGCATCAAAACGAGTTTATAATTGGAACAGTTACAACCTTCAATAATAATAATGATTTTTTTACCTTAAAATAAGTGGATATCAAGTTAAACCTTTGTCTCATCAGTGTTAACTTAGAAGGTCATAAACACTGTCAGGGTCATAAAAGGTCGTAAACATTTTTCGCGCTCGCTTTGCTCGCGCAGTGATGGCGCTCGCAAGTATTTGTTATATGTACTTTGTTGAATACATTTCAGCAATTTTTGTATTTTAATAGCCACATTCATCAAAACATGACATAAATTGGAACAGTACAGACTTCAATAATCACAATGATTTTTACCTTTAAATAAGTGGATATCAAGTTTAACCTTAGAGTCATCGGTGTTGACTTAGTAGGTCATAAAAACTGTCAGGGTCATAAAAAAACGTAAAAATTTTCGCGCTTGCTGCGCTCGCGCAAACCTTTGTTTTATCTACTTTGTACGTAATATTTCAGCATTTTTTTGTATTTTAATAGCCGCATGCATCAAAACGATTTTATAATTGGAACAGTTACAACCTTCAATAATCATAATGATTTTTGACCTTAAAATAAGTGGATATCAAGTTAAACCTTTGTCTCATCAGTGTTAACTTAAAAGGTCATAAACACTGTCAGGGTCATAAAAGGTCGTAAAAATTTCCGCACTCGCTTCGCTCGCGCAGTGATAGCGCTAGCAAGCATTTGTTATATGTACTTTGTTGGAACAGTACAGACTTCAATATTCATAATGATTTTTACCCTTAGATAAGTGGATATCAAGTTTAACCTTAGGGTCATCGGTGTTGACTTGGTAGGTCATAAAAACTGTCAGGGTCATAAAATGACGTAAAAATTTTCGCGCTCGCTTCGCTCCCGCATTCATAGCTCTCGCTGCGCTCGCGCAAACCTTTGTTTTTTCTACTTTCTAGGTTATATTTCAGCATTTTTTGTATTTTAATAGCCACATGCATCAAAACGAGTTTATAAATTGAAACAGTACAACCTTCAATAATCATAATGATTTTTACCTTAAAATAAGTGGATGTCAAGTTTAACCTTAGGGTCATCGGTGTTGACTAAGTAGGTCATAAAAACTGTCATGGTCATAAAATTACGTAAAAATTTTCGCGCTCGCTTCGCTCGCGCATTGATAGCTCTCGCTGCGCTCGCGCAAACCTTTGTTTTGTCTACTTTGTAGGTTATATTTCAGCATTTTTTGTATTTTAATAGCCATATGTATCAAAACGAGAAACAGTACTACCTTCAATAATCATAATGATTTTTTACCTTAAAATAAGTGGATATCAAGTTTAACCCTAGGGTCATCGGTGTTGATTTAGTAGGTTATAAAAACTGCCAGGGTCATATAATGACGTAAAAATTTTCGCGCTCGCTGGTAAACCTTTGTTAGGTTTACCAAGTACCAAGTAATGATTAATGACTTCAACAATAGACGAAATCGAGTTCGACCTAAGAGTCATCTATATTGACTTGATGATTAAGTCATTAAACTGTCAGGGTTATAAAACGCCATAAAAAAATTTCACTAGCAGCTATTCACCTTATTTTCTTTGTAAGAAATGTTTTAGGAACTGTTGTATTGAGTCAAACATTTAAACAGCACAATTTCGTATACTAACCTAACCAAAATGATTAATGACTTTAACAATAGAGGATATTGAGTTCGACTTTGAGGGCACCTATGGTGATTTGGCCTAAGAGATCATCGATCTAGACCTCAATGGTCATAAAGACACAAATAACGCGGGCGAAGCCGCGGGTAACAGCTAGTTTCTCATAAAGTTACCCACTCAGTGCCCCACTCACTTGGTTTCCTGCCAATACTTTACGTTCAATATCACTTTCATACTTACTATCTCTCGTAAACTTAGAACCCAGGTACACAAACTCTTTCACTTTTTCCACTCTCTCTCCTTCAATCGTAACTCTACAATCTGTCATTCTTTCTTCTCTTTTAAAAACAATTACATACTTTGGTCTTGCTTACATTCCTTTCATCCCTTTCCTTCCTTCCTTCCCAAGGCATCATGCATAATATAATCCATTCTTTGCAACTCCGCTTCCGATGATGCTAATATCACATGATCATCAGCGTATAGGAGTCATTTGAAAGTTAAGTCATTCATTCATAACCCGTACACACTCTCTTTTAGATCTGTCAAGCAATTGTCTATGTATCAACTGTATCAACACCAATATTATTAATACAAAAGTCAGTTTGTTTATTTGTTTGTTTTGGACTTCTTTACAGCAGTTACAGCCCCATTACTGTATACTATAGGTCCATACTGGCATTAGGAATTGCTTGTATGATAGTAATTTATATAATTCAATTAATGTGTCATAGTAATTATGTATTCAATAAATGTGTCTCATAAATGCATAAGTCATGAAAAATTATATTCATAAATGAGACACATAACCGATAGTTAACCTACTTCAGCCAAGGTGAGTTCGTTCATAGAACTGATATAGATCGATAAAATAAATTTAAGCAGTTTTTTGCATCTCATATGCCTTGAACTATGAATGTCAAGATACAGGTTGATCACACTAAGTATGCTGATATTCTGTGCTCTCAGTAAAAATGTATACAAATATTATGTTTCTTTGAAGTATCTCACACTTAACAATTTACAAAAAATATATACAGTTAGCTATCTTAAAGCTCCTTGTATTTTTATTTGATTATATGGCTACTATTAGACCACAATCGCATATGACATGATAAGTGACGATATGGTCGATGATGGCTTACAATGACAGCTGTTGCAAAATATTACACATATTTAACAAGACTGGAGGGCTGATACTGATACCTGATCAGGCGGATACCAAATAGTGCCCTAGTACTGTGTAGGGCGTTACTAGATTATGTTGAATTATACCATGATACTTGTAAGCTCAGTTTTTTTTTTAATTTATGATATTGTAATATATAGTATGTACATAATATAAGTGGTCCTCACGATGAATATTTTGTAGAGATATGGCCCAAAAACTCCCTCCTCAACATTAACATCATCATCATAATCAGCTGGTATCAGTCCACTGCTATACGAACATAAGGTTCTCCCAAGACACGCCACTGAGCGCAATCTTCAGATCTTCTTTTTCAGTCACTGCCACCGCTTTGCGAATGTCGTCGCTCCACCTAGGCGTCCTTCATTTCTCTGGAGGATTATTTTGTTCCAGATTCGAATCCACAGAGAAACACCAAGCATAGCTCTCTCCATAGCTCGCTGAGCGGCTCTTAATTAGTGGGTTAGTCGAACTAACTGTCCATGTTTCGGTCCCAAGTTAGGATGGGTAGGACGCACCGATTAAAGACTTTTATCCTTATGCATGATATGCATACTGTTAAACATGTTCGAGTGGGATTCCATTTTCAGCAATCAGTTCCGGAACACTGTGCTCGTTGTATATGACTTTGGTTTTATCCTAATTCATCCGAAGACCGATGCGATGAGAAGAATCAGCTAGGCCAACATGTTTGTAGGCCTTGCAGCGACTCTGCCATAATAACGGTATCATCGGTATCAACGGTATGTTGATGCCACAATCATTCCAGTCCAGCGTTTTAAACATATCCTCTAAGGCGTTAGTGAAAAGTTTCGGAGATATAACGTCCCCCTGCCTCACTCCTCGACGCAGGCGGATATGTTTAGCACATTAGTTCTGTACTTGTACGGTCATCGTTGCGGCATTATACATACATCTCATTTCTTCGAAAGAACAAGGAACCACTGGAACGAACTGACCAGGTTTCGATTGAGTCGAAAACCTTCACATAGTCCACAAATGCTAACCTCGGGGGCCGATTGCACTCTGTACAATCTGCCGCACTGTGTGGATGTGGTCTATGGTGCTCCTCCTTTACAATAATTTATAATTATTGAGAAATTACCGTTCGTTGAATAGTTTATAGTGGTAGGGCTTCTGCTAGTTTACCTTGGGCCATATTAATACTTGTTACTTATTTAAATATTCAGCCATGAAACATATATAGGTGTATGTTCGATTTGAAGGCGAAAAGTGTCCAGTGAAATTACAGGGCATGTGAAAGCCACAAATAACAGGTGCAATGCAGTAACGCGCAAAATTTTGGACATCCAGAATTCTGCGTGCCACAGCTTTTCTTACAGATTAGATAATAGTCATTGTTAACAGTCTGACGAGTGTCGTGACTGTTCTGTTACCATATGTCACGAAAGTTGTCGCTGATTGCGGTCAAACTATAAAAATCCATATGAATATACTTACAAAATATACCTCCAACTATAACAAGTTACTGTCGATACCATGCATACAATTTGATACTTAAAGTAACTACTGAACCGTACTACTGAACCGTAATGGGTAGACTTTTGAAATATTTGCAAAGTGTGTACACTATTGCCGCTATAACAGCAAATTAAGTAACCATCCAAAATTGAAAATTTTACAAATTTTTTAAAATTTCATTAGAAAGACAGACGGGAAACGTGTTTTTTCTGGCGCCTTTCGCTCAATTTTTAACCCCCAACGCAAAAAGAAGGGGTGTTATAAGTTTGACATGAGTTTCTGTCTGTGGCATCGTAGCGCCCAAACGGATGACCTGATTTTGATTTAGTTTTCTTTTTTGTTTTTGTTTTGAGTGTTCTTAGCTTTGTTTCATGAAAATCCGTTCAGCCGTTTAAATATTATCAGCTTTTTTGGTTAATGAGACTACGATGGCAACTTTCGTAGACCTTTGACCGCGGAAGTAAAAAAAACAAAATGGTGCTTCTGAGCACTACTTAACTTACCCGCCACTCTGACTCATTGGAATGGTCATAATGAACAAATTATACATTTACAAATCAGTCGGAAGTGGTTTTAAATTTTTAATTATGTATTATATTAAACGTAAAAGACACTTGACATTGTCTCAAAATGTGTATTGCTATGGATGCTATGACAACAAATAATAAAATTAAAACGTTGTTAAATATTAAGGGGGAATCGTTTTTTGTTTTCAGCAATCGGAACCCTTCGAGTACTTATGGGTCCGACTCGCACTTAGCTGGTTAATTTATAAATATTATTTATTTGCTCAACTCCAAGAACCTTAATTAACCAAGCATATTAATGTGACGGTTACATGTGCTAATGGCCAATAAAAATCTTTTTCGCTAATCGACATTTACATTTTGTTATGACACTTCTTACCTCCCGCAAATTCACCTGCTGTTAAAGTAGGGCAGATGATGTGGAAAGGAGAAGATAATTACTTTTAATCAAATTATTATTGTAGATCATTAACATTAAACATATTTCAATGTACATAGTGTCTTATGTAGGTACTCGTATTACAATAATACAACTCAGAAAAGTTACTAAAGCATAGTCATTTTTCTGAGTAACACAATATTAAATTTAATGTTACGGTGCAAATTAATATCACTTTCTATTCTATAAAAATATTGTATTATTTAATTGTTACCATGTCCCAATAACTGGACCAGTGCCACAGAATAAATAATAGTATCCAGTGCCAAAATTTGGTTCTACGTTACTTCACTAAAGTCAGTTGTTCAGCGTCTTATTGCCATTGTCCGCTTCAAAACTACGATACCATATAAGATCCCATGCTCATTTGACATCAGGATAGAAGGTCCTCGGATTCAGGATATAAAGAATAGAGTTCTCAAGTATTTGTCCGTCTTAAATAAAAAGTGACGGATATTCGAACACAACTATTCGCATTTGTATGTAATGTGAGGTAGGTGGGATCAAGTTGACGTTTGCGATTTCGTTATCCGTGCGATTTTGATTACTACGACTTTCTTGTCTGTTTTCATACAGCTTACAGGTTCACACGGTAATCGCTTCCAAAAGATAATTAGTAAGTCTTACCTACTAGACTTTACTAGACTATATCCGCATCAGGTGAGATTAGTAGCACAGTAAATAGCACAGTTGTTAGTAGTCTAATGGATGAAATATTCATTTATAAGGTAATCCAAACTTAGACACTATTTTTTTTATTTCTAGATTCGAGGTGTAGGTAGATAGTATCTTCAGAGAGTCGATTAATGTGTACATAAAACGCAATATTTAAGGTTATTAAAAAAAATGATTTTTTAAAGACCTACACCATCTATTGTTTTAGGGATGTTCTGTAACCCTTCAGTTTATTACTGCTCTATGTAATAAGTGATTCAATTTGTGCGCATATTATATTCGCGGTAATGAATCATAATAAGCATTAAGCAAGTCTTCAATAGATAACAAAACCCTGTGGGTGTAAATGTCTAGGCCAGCAGAAGTACCAATAAAACGATGCATTGAACTTGAAATTGAACACTCGTTATTAAATTCTACTGCCATACACAATGAACATTTCATTGTCTCGCGTTGATCTATAATACGCTTCCGGCATATGACACGTTAACCCATTATGATCATCTTGGAAAATTTGCAATGGGATTCAAATGAAACTGGGGAGGACACTTGGCTAGAGTGACGACATTCACTGAATGGTGACCATGACAAGGCGAACGTAGGGTTTGTTGACCAGCAGCCAGGTGGGCTTCTTTGTCTCATTGAGTCTAGCAGTTATTTCATTAAGTAATATTGTTTAACTGATTTCACAAAAAAGGAGGAGGTTCTCAATTTGCCTGTATGTTTTTTTTTGTGTGTATGTTACGCGATTACTCCGTCAATTGTGAACGGATTTGAATGATTCTTCTCTAGGGTACGTGTCCGAGGTAGTCCCATTGTAATTTTAACGAAATCAGTCATGCCGTTTTTAATGTGTCAACATTTGTATTACGACGATGCATTTACTTATCTCGACGATTTAAGTTGTAAATACTACTTACTACTGGCACAGATTATATAATAGTTACTACGTCTATTGGCTACTTTTACTAGCGCGACGTTTGAAGTCGGTTCTTTTAGTTTTTTGAACGATCTTAAATTATTTATACACTGTTAGATACTCTTGCTTTCTGATATAAAATATTCGAACACTTACGAAGAAAATTCGTAGCGAATATCTATAATTACCTATACATCACAAACTGTACTTATTTGCAGGAAAAAGACGTGGGGCACCTCTTAATGGTAACAATCTTATCAAGTACCATCAGGCGACCATCGTGCTTGTCCTGTTATTATCTTATATAATAAAAAAAAATTCAATTATTTTATTATTGTGAAAAATTTGGAGTAGGTACTATATTACACATACAACCACACCAATGTAATCATACTTATTGCATTGAATTGTGATTGTGTAACTGAATGCACTTTTGAATCAGATAATAAAACCAAAATTGAGAAACCACAGGTGTAATTGTACGTTTCAAGAAAGTAGTTAAGTAGGTTTACTATCAAAAAGGGTTGTTCATTTATATGTACTGAAGATTTAAATTTGTTTAGTGTTCAATTCAGTTGAAATTTTACCATTTCATCATCATCATCATCATCAGCCTGAGTCATTCCACTGCTGGACGTAGGCCTCTCCCAAGATGCGCCACTGAGCCCGATCTTCGGCTTTTCTTTTCCAGTCACTGCCCACCGCTTTGCGTATGTCGTCGCTCCACCTGGTCACAGGACGTCCTACGCTACGTTTGCCGATTCGCGGTCTCCACTCTAGAACCAGTCTACCCCAACGGTTATCGGTCCTACGGCAGATATGACCAGCCCACTGCCACTTCAGTTTGCTAATCCGTTGAGCTATGTCGATCACTTTAGTCCTCTGGCGTTCCGGATTCGATCCCGCAGAGAAATACCGAGCATAGCTCTCTCCATTGCTCGCTGAGCGACTTTAAACTGGTGGACCAGTCGAACTATGAAAGTTCGCGTCTCGGCTCCGTATGTCATCACAGGTAGGTCTTTAGACACTGCGGTATAGGTGACGAGAAAACTCGACGGAGTTTACCGAATGCCGCTGCTGAATGCCTACCATATGCCCAGTACTTATCTCAGAGATGAGATAAAACTGCATCATCGAGGCATAGCTGCCAGCACGGTGGAACAAAAGCCCCCCAATAGACAAAACACAATATCTGTTAGCGTTTACGCAAAACGCAACTTCAAAATGTTTCATCATGAGCCTATCTGTGTCCACTGAGCTGATCTCGATATAAGCTCGATCTTCAGCTCTTTGTTTCCAGACGCTGCCAGCCAGCTTGCGTATATCATCGCTCTATTTAAAATCTTATCATAATGTATAGGAATGACATTTACAAAGGAATTTTTTGAGGACAAGGAAATGTAATATTCATATATTTTGAGATTGCGTGTGGCTTGAACACTAACCGCGTGAACTTTTTGTCCGGTCTGTCCCCTTGCTGCGAGTAAGGGGACAGCGTGATCTTTTTTCCTGTTTGTCCTTTAAGGAGACAGATTAAGGGAGAAACAGAAATAGAATAGTTTTCAACATATAATTATCCTATAAAGGAGGTACCTTCTGTCAAAAGATCCTGAAATTTTGAACGCTACAAGCTAGAGACATATAGTATTAATCATTAAATAAATTGTTATGTTGATTGCTGAAACCTAACAAAGTAACTTTTCTAATCTATTCCGAATATTGTTCTACCTTCATCTTCTCATTTATGCCAAAAATTTAGTTGATTGGAAAATAATTACATTTGTTATAGATGAAAGGAAAATTGATGTCTCAATTCAGTACGGTAATTGGATAGGTTTTCGATTTGCATTTGGTAAATTATTATATATTAAATTATAATATATTAAATTATTTTAAATTAATAAGATCTAATTTAAAAATGGGAATTTAACGTTTTTTTCATTTTTATTTATTTATATTATTATTTATAGCTATGCCCCACGGTTTCGCCCGCGTTAAGAAGTATCATCATCATCAGCCTGTGTCAGTCCACTGCTGGACGTAGGCCTCTCCCAAGATGCGCCACTGAGCCCGATCTTCGGCTTCGGTTAAGAAGTATCCTATAGCCTAATCCATACTACTAGCTATCCCTATACGAAATTTCAGCGAAATCAGTCCAGCCGTTTGACCGTGAAGAAGTCTCAAAGAAATAAACAAACTGACTTTCGCATTTATAATATTGGTGTGGATAGTCAAGCGTCACTATCTCACCTGATGTTAAGTGACAATGGGGTCGACGATGTAGCACGCTTGGCTGGAAGATACCTACTCGCGACTTGAAGACGTGACTTACGCGATGTCGTTATAGCGATCGACATCATGTTTCAACTTCATCCGGAAGCCTTCATCAGGATACTTTCATCAGGATCTTAAGTTGGTACTACTGCTTATTCTGTGGTGTGGGGCGCTCGCGTCCAGTCTCGCACTGCGAGCCGCACTGGATCTTTTCAGTTAGGTAGTGAGAGTGTTTTATTTTATGATATTGGGTAACTGGATTAGCAGAACGTTCGGCTGATGGTAAGCGATGATGTCTGCCTAAGAATGTAATACTGTGAAAATTCTGGACAAAATTCTACATTGCAAAACTTTTACGCACTATAACACTGACCCCGCTACCTAATTGATACATTAAGATAATGAGGTCTGATGAAATAAAATCACTGAAAATTTGTTTTAAACCGGGAAACAATTCTCCTAATTCATCATCATTATCAGCCAATTTCCATCCACTGCTGGACATAGGCCTCTCCTATGGCACTTTTCTATCCTAAATTAATTTAACTTCACAGTTCATTAACTTACAAGGCTGTGTTGCAGTCCGAGGCAGACCAGCAGAAATCCTACCACTAAAGAGAATACTAATTGTCTCGTAACATACCTACTTACTGCAAGGTGGAATAGAGTAGAATAACTCTTTATAGCCAAAACAAAAGCATTTAATCTTATTTCGAAAAAATCTTTTCCTCAGACAACCTTATTATGGTGCATGTTGACTAGGGAATGATGTATATTTAATATTACCTAATGAAATAAATAATAGTTTAAAAAAACTAAAAAAATACGCTTTTATAGAAAATCCAACTAAAAAATAGAAAATAAATTTTAATAAATTTGAATTAAAAATAGTGTAAGAAAAAATGATTTTATTGTAAAAAAAAAGCGTGGTGTACATGGTATCAATAGTTCCAAATATTTTATGAACAGATATGACTAGAAGGGTTATTTTGATAATATCTTGAAAAGCACCCCACGCTTTTTTTTACAATAAAATCATTTTTTCTTACACTATTTTTAATTCTAATTTATTAAAATTTATTTTCTATTTTTTAGTTGGATTTTCTATAAAAGCGTATTTTTTTAGTTTTTTTAAACTATTATTTATTTTTCATTTTATAGTCGATTTTTTTTTAGTTTTTTTTTTATTAATTTATTGTCATCGGTCCTTAATAAGTATGCCAAATTTCGAGTTAATCCGACGTTTTGAAGGGGGTTAAAATCATGTTCAAAGATTCCGTTACATACTAACATACAAACATACATACGTCTGAAGCTAATAAAAGCGTATTAAAAACCAACCTATGGTACCTATAATATATACACAAATTATAATTCAGTTAGTTGTTAAGTAATAAAATATATAATGAAAATAAATTGTATTTTGCACATCAACTGACGTCATTTTAAATGGCCTGTAACTCTGTACCCCACAATAAAAATGTGTTTTTTGCCTCGAAATGTTCCTTCCTTTTCAGGCTTTACCTGGCAAGAGGCAAAGGCAGAGAGAGGGAGAGAGAAGGGCTTTGTTTATCTCAAATATTATACGCACAATGCGCTGGTTCTTTCAAAATATTTATTTACGTTTTTCAAAATTTGACTTGTAGTCAAACAACAAAAAATTAAATTAACAAAAGAACTTGTTTTATCTTTTAATCTTCACGCGCCTTGGTGTTCTTAATATATTTGCCAAAGGATAAAACTATATCACAGGTTGAAAATATGCAAACCTACATAACTAAAGACAGGTGAGCTTATCGAAACTCATTATCGCATGGGTCTGTTGTCGGCATCTTTTTGATTTGTTATGACGAATTCATAATATATGACGTTTGGCAACATGTCCTCGAATCGAAAATACCTTGAAATAGCAAATAAATTGCATATTACCTACCTAATGCAAAAAATTAATGGAGACTATGTGAATGAAAGTTATAATTTGATTGCCTTATCGCCTCCAAGAATTATAGATGAGATAAATATTTTATTATAGTTTTATTACCAATAAACTTTATTGCGGTGGAATTGATTCATTATAGCAAATTAACTAGGTATATTAATTTACTTTAATCTTTCCTGTGGTATCGTGTATTAGTAGGATTAGTAGGATTGTTACTTATATTATTTTCAATATCAATATGTAGCCGTTCTCCAGGGAATCCGCTGCCATGGATACTGAATAGGCTACCAATCACGGGGGAGCGATTGTATTTGCAAAGTGGCTGGTAAGAGCTGGATCAAAGTAGCTAAGGAACGTGTGCAATAGAGGTTTTATCCAGTATCAGTATAAGTAGTATGGTCGCCAAACACTGGTATGTTCCAACAGCTTTACTTAGCTTAGCTGCTACCATCCTTGGCCACATCACTTACCATCGGGTAAGATATTTGTACGCTAGACTATATACTATTTAAAAAAGTCTATAAGGATTGAACCAGTATGGAAGATGGATTAAGCGAATTGCCTTACATCAATTTCATATTTCTTCCACTTCCAGACGCACTATCAAGTGAGACATTGGTCAAATCGCAAAAAAATAAACTATTGCCTAACATTCTCAATCATCTCAATAACACAAAATCGGAAATCAAAATCTTAAAATATATTTTGCAGAGCTGAGAAGGCTGAGGAGCCTATATTTACCAATATTTTGAGATTTTGATTCCGGATACTGTTGTTTTTGATATTAAATATTTTAATAATCATAGGCGATTCTACGTCCAGCTGTGGACTGACACTGGCTGATGATGATGAGGCGATTCTTATGTTTAGTGGCAACGAACATAAGACCAGCTTCGATATTCGTTGCATAGAATGCCTCACAAGCCCTTATTGTTGATCTGAAAAACTTTAAATCTAGATTTTCGAAGCTAAAAATATAAAATTGTAGACCTTGAATAGTGAAACGAGTTTTAAACTCACCAACTTGTATGAATGTGTCTTGGAAAAAATAAGTGCAAAGGGAGAACTAATTTGAGATATCACCGGCGTTTCCCGGAAAAGCGGTGCAGAATTTTTTGAGGGCCTGGTGGGTGGTGTAAATGGTAGAACGGTCGGTTTTGATGCCAGAGGTATCGAGTTCAAACTCCGGGGTTTGAACGAGTGGCTCCCGGTGAAGGAAAAACATCGTGAAGAAACCAACAACCCCCGCATGGTTGTAGGACACTATCTAGTGTCCGCCTGGCCAGCTACCACCCTCAAGTTATAAAATTTGTCGCCAAACATCGTATCATAGGTAGCCTATAAGATATAAAAAAAGCTATAATAATTTCATTTTTGTAATAATTTTTCGTATATAGTTGCTCCTACAAAAAAACATATTTTATATGTAAAAGCTGTAATATTATACAGTCCTATTTTCACAGACAGACAGACCACTATCTCACTTAATGCTAAGTAACGACGCAGTCTTAAATAACTTGTAGTCTCGGTCCGCAGGTGGTAGAAGCATATAGTATCGATGTTCCGCCTGACTTGCTACCAAAAAGTAGCTTAAAGGAGAAAACCTGCCGCCATTACGGTGTTCCGGCAGCACAGCCCCTGAGAGTCAGAGTATTCTAGGCCTAGCGTGTTCACCATCTTCGTGTCCACAAAATCACTTACCACCAGGCAAGATAGTGGTCAAACGCTAGCCTATAAGATATTAAAAACAATGAAATTTTTCTTGTCGGGATATGTAAGACGGCAAGGAGAAAATGCGCAGGAATCAGTCTTCTACTCGTACTTTCTACTCGCACACGAGTATTTTGACGGTGCCTTTCTCTGTCTTCATCAAAAGGGTTGGCACATATCCGCACCCTTTATTCTCATAACTAATTTTTCAAAAAAATAAAACCGACTTCATAACCACAAACAGGCACTCAAAAGCGAAAAATAAATAACTTAATATAATTTAGGGTTCCGAACCCAAAGGGTACCAACGGAACCCTATTACTGAGACTCCGCTGTCCGTCTGTCTGTCTGTATGTCTGTCTGTCTGTCTGTCTGTCCGTCTGTCTGTCCGTCTGTCACCAGGCTGTATCTCATGAACCGTAATAGTTAGACGGTTGAAATTTTCACAGATGATGTATTTCTGTTGCCGCTATAACAACAAATACTAATAACAGAACAAAGTTAAAAATTAAAGGGTTTAAAACAAAAAAACGTGTTTTTTTACCTTAATCTCGGAATCTGAATCTGAATCTCGGGAACGGCTCCAACGATTAAATAAAATTTAGTATACAGGGGATTTCGAGGGCTATGAATCGATTTAGCTAGGATTCATTTTCAGAAAATGTTTTTTTATTCGTGTTTTCAATAATCAACTTAAAATATGACTCTTCCCGACATCTATTGGCGAGTAGAAGTAGCTTTAGTGTTATTTTACTTAGTTGGTGTTAGAAGTTCGTTAGATGGCGTTCGGAACCCTCCTCCGTGTGCGGGACAAAATTCTGACTCGCACATGGCCAGTTTTATTATTATAAGCACTACCCACTTACCTATTTGAAGTCGGTGCCAGCCAAGTCTATTGGATAGTAGATAGATACTATGTATGTAGTAGTAGTAAGTAGGTAGATACATGTAGGTAGTTAGGTAGTATCTATCTACTACCTATTAGACTCGGCTGGCACCGACTTCAAATAGATAAGTGGGTAGCGCTTATAATAATTATATTAAGTAATTTAATTTTCGCTTTTGTGTACCTGTTTGTGGTTATGAAGTCGGTTTTATTTTACCCTTTTTAGTGCAAAACAAGTTTTAATTAAATTACATGCCTCTATAAAATTTCGTGTCTGGGCCGTGATACACTGACGGATATATACTTTGTGAAAATTTCTCAAGTATGTACCTATTACGGTTAAGAAGATCTATAAAGTGCGCACATATAGACACACGGACGGACGTACGGACGAACGGACAACAAGGTCTCAGAAAGTGTTCATTTGGTACCCGTTGGGTTTGGGTACGGAACCTTAAAAAATTGACTTCAAATGCCGCGCTAGTGAAAATATCTACTAGTCATAATGATGTCACCAAGGTATCAAAGGACAATGTCTAAAATGGCCCGGTGCAATAAAAGCATGACACACACGATAATTAACTGTCTATTTTGTTACAATAATTTCAAATACTTTTATAACACGGACTAGTTGTATTCCAAAATGAATATTAAAAAGTATTATTTGCGATTATTAACATTAATTGCCGCCATATTACAGAGTACTGAAGTACACACAGAGTACTGAATCACTATGCTACCGTACTACGTTATAAGAGTTGGCACTTCCCTACATTGTTGATACCCGAATTATGAAAGCACTGTGTAGCCAACCTAACAACGGAAAGTATTATTTACGCAGTAACTATTATAAAATCTGTGTTATTATGCTTATAATTTTTTTTGCAGTGTTGGTTGGTACAAAGTACGTTTATAATTGTAAGTTATTTAATTATGTATGCAGTGTTGCGGGACTGATATGGCCGCCATCTTCGCCAAACGTCATGTCATGTCAAAAAATATTAACTAACTTTGCACCCTAACAAGACTTTGCCCGGTAGAACATTCCTGTGAAGATAAATTAATTCTCCCCACCTTTGTTTCTATCTCGCTCTAGAGATGATGAATATAACTATCAACCATTAAAATAAACTAATATTCAAAATTAACCATAATATTCAATAACCAAAATTAACATTAAACGAATAAAAATATTATATCAACTTCAACTGATAATGACCTTGCGAATCACGAACTAACCCATTTATATATATTATATATATAACCCATTTATATACATATTCACGTTATTCTATTTATTATTATTATACATTTATAGTTTAAGCTTTAAACGGTACTGGATAAGGAACATATTCGAACATTTTATACGATGACCGGAGTGAAGTTCGAACATGTTGTTTTCAACCATATAAAATATTCCATAAGTTAACTGCATTCGATTGTATGCTCTATTGCCCTCAAAATAAAACACTAATAATTTATTCGCCGAGTCGATGTTTCCGATATTATTCTTAACAAAGTGAAGCGATATTTTAAACAATTAACTGTAGTGTATGGAATGAGTTAATAGATGTTTCCGATATTCTTATTCTTTTCAGAGCGAAGCGATATTTTAAACAATTAACTGTAGTGTATGGAATGAGTTAATCGATGTTTCCGATATTTTTATTCTTAACAAAGTGATGTGATATTTTAAACAATTAACTGTAGTGTATGGAATGAGTTAATGCTATTAGTACTCTCTGTGGTTATGGTTAGTTTTATTAGATAATAAAGTTGTTGCTGTTGTACTATTACTTATTTTGTGTTGTTGTGTAGTGGAATTTGTAATACCTCCGGCGATAATATAGATTTATTTCTTTAAGTATGTGGGAGTCGAAAAATAAAAAAAAACTAAACCTACTCGAATAATATTAACTAATATGTTTAACCAATAAAATTATCGATATTTTTTTATCAATTAATTGTTAACGAATAAAATGATTCAACCATTATTGCCATCTTTATCTCGCTCGCAGTTACCGTAAGAGTATCTGTCAAAAACAAAAATCAACGAGAAGAAAGATGTAAAAACATTATTCAAGGTCATATTTTTTAGTCTTCAAAAGTATATGCAATAGCAACCTCCATTATTTTTTAATAAATATATATAACTTTATATTAAAATGTTAGATATTTTTAATAATGATAGCGATAATGATATCGATTCCGATTACGATGACTTTGTCTCGCTTCCTTCTTCTTCTTCTACTGTATCGGGATCTAGTGATGATAGTTTTGTAAGCATCCCGTCTCTTTCTGACTCGCTAGTATCACTTTTTTCAGATGTTCCCAAAAACCTCAACGTCGCCCATATTAACGCCCAGAGTATTCCGGCCCACTTTCCTGACTTGCTGGCATCCTTTGAACTTCAAACTAACATTCACGCTATTTTAGTCTCCGAATCCTGGCTTAAACCCTCTCTTTCTTCTATCTCCTACCCTCTACCTGGCTTTCACCTAATACGTAACGACCGCATAGGTCGAACTGGTGGTGGTGTAGCTATGTACCTGCGTGCTCATATTCCCTTTTCTATTATCAGCACTTCTACACAACCACCCCCTTCTAATGCCGGTGAACACCTATTTATCGAAGTCCATCTTTCCAACACCAAAATCCTACTCGGAGTCTATTATAGCCCTTCTCTTCAGATCAACTTCTTTACTTCTTTTGAAAAATCTCTTGAAAACCTGCTTCCTCTATACAGTCATTCCATAATAATGGGTGATTTTAACACTTGCCTCCTTAAAAAAGATTTTCGCTCCTCAACTTTTGAATCTACTATCAATTCCTGCAATCTTCATATCCTTCCCCTTAATGCAACACATTATTTTCCGAACTCTACACCTTCACTTTTAGATATTATTCTTGTTTCTTCCACAGCTCATGTTGCCAAGCACGGGCAATGCCCGGCTGATGCTTTTTCGTACCATGACTTGATCTTTCTCTCTTATAAAGTCCGTCCTCCTAAATCTAAGCCTAAAATCATTCTGCAGCGTAGCTTTGGCAACATTAATATTGAAAATCTTTGTGCTGATGCTGAAGCTATTAATTGGACGCCATTGATTGAATCAGATTCCATTGATGATAAAATTGATCTGTTCAATTCCGCTCTAACACATCTTTATGACGTTCATGCTCCGATGCGTGCTATAAAAATCAAGCATCTGCCTGCACCGTGGTTAACGCCGGAAATTAAATCGCTGATGCTTAAAAAAAATGTTACTAAAGCAAAATATAAAATGCGCCCAAATGACCACAACAAATCCCTTTATTACCTTGCCCGAAATCGCTGCAATATGGTGTGTAGGGATGCTCAACGTCGCCACATTCACAAATCAGTTGCTAACGAAGATCCAGCAAAAGTCTGGAAGTTTCTTCGGTCTTTGGGTGTTGGTAAATCTAAACATGACTCTATCCCACACAATTTGGACATTAATTCTCTAAATAAACATTTTTCTTCTTCTCCCAATATTAATGGGTTCAATAAATTGGAAACGCTCCAACGACTTTCAAGATTACCAGCACCCACCTTTTCTCCTTTTGATTTCTGTCAGTTTTCGGATTGTGATGTTAAGAAGAGTGTACTTAACATTTCGTCCAATGCTGTCGGAGTTGACGGTATTAGTCGCAACATGATAATCCCAATCCTTAATATCCTGCTTCCTGTCATAACTCATATCCTTAACTTTTCTGTAACTTCTGGTGCTTTCCCTTCCCAGTGGAAGGATGCTCAAATTATTCCTTTACCCAAGAAACGTAATCCTAAATCCTTTTCAGAATACCGTCCCATATCCATCCTACCTTTCCTATCCAAGGTTCTGGAACGCCTTGTCCACACCCAGTTGAACATGTTCCTTACCCGAAATGATCTCCTCAATCCTTATCAATCTGGTTTCCGTCCCGGTCATAGCACAGTTACTGCCTTAACCAAGATTACTGATGATATTCGTTCCGGTATGGAAAAAGGTCAGCTAACTGTGCTCTCCCTCCTTGATTTCAGTAATGCCTTTAATACTGTTGACTTTGACATTCTCCTAGGACTTCTACGCTCTTCTAACATATCTCCAACCGTAATTGAATGGTTTCACAGTTATCTGTTTGGGCGCCGACAGAGAATTCGCCTTGAAGACTCATACTCTTCATGGTGTTACACATCTGCTGGCGTACCACAAGGCGGCGTTCTCTCTCCTCTTTTATTTGCTGTTTTCATCAACTCTATCTCCCTTAATCTATCTTCTTCCTACCACCTATATGCAGACGATCTTCAGATCTATTCCCAGTCTTCCCTTAACCTACTGCACCATAGCATTGCAACCACCAACGCTGACTTAAAACTAATTCTAAAATGGAGCAAAGCTTATGGTTTAGCAGTAAATCCTAGCAAAACACAAGTGATCATTTTAGGCAGTTCTCGAATGGTTGCTAAAATAGATTGGAGTAGTCTTCCACCTATTATGTTTGATGGAGTTGTCGTTCCGTACAGCAAACAAGTTAAAAATTTAGGTTTGATAATGGACGAAAGCTTGACTTGGGGGCCGCAAATTGCAGCTGTCAGTCGTAAAATGTTTGCTTCAGCCAGCTCATTGAAACGGCTTAGAAATTTTCTTCCTACCGCCACCAAAGCTACGCTTGCACAATCTCTATTGCTCCCTATCTTAGATTATGCAGATGTCAGCTATCTCGACCTTACTGAGGAGCAATTCAATAAACTTGAGCGTCTCCAAAATTTTGCTATTAGGTTCATATTTGGCTTACGCAAATATGACCACGTTTCCAACTTCCGCCATAAGCTCAAGTGGCTCCCTATTCGTCTCCGCCGCAATACTCACATCCTTTCCCTTCTCTATACTATTCTCTTTAATCCCACATCCCCGCGTTACCTTAAGGAACGCTTCAATTTCTTGTGCTCCAATCATTCCCTGGCGTTGAGGTCATCTGAAACTTTAGAGTTAGATATGCCAGCTCATTCGACAATCTTCTATGATTCTTCTTTCATTATACAGGCAATCCGTCTTTGGAATGACTTACCTGTTACAATTCGACACGCTCCCTCAATTTATACTTTTAAAGAAAAACTAAAAAAATTCTACTTAACACAAACCGGTATTGATGATTATTAAGCTATCTCATGTATTTCTTAAAACTGTTATATATTTGTATGTGTATGTATGTTTATATATTATGCATATTTATTTATATTTGTTTTGTTTGTATGTATGTAGATATATGTTATGAAATAAATATTTATGTTTATGACTTTGAAATAGATTTTTATTCATTTTATGATCTCAAAATTGTTAAATGTGCACCTTAGCCCTTTACATATTCGTACTGTCCACTCCGTCCTAAGGTTGTCTGGAAGAGATCGCTTTGAGCGATAAGACCGCCCATTGTACTATTGTATAATGTATTTTAATATGTTTATTATTTAAGTGTACAATAAAGAGTTATCATTCATTCATTCATTCATTCATTGTGTATAATCTTCTTGGGACTCATCTTCCAAAACCAGTACTTTCTCCTATGTGTGAGGTATTTCTCTCCATATCTTTGGAGATACTATTCAGATCTCGATGAAATTACAATGGGACCACTTCGAAAACGTACCCTACCCATTAAAAAAAGAATCATTTGAATCTGTTCACAATTGACGGAGTAATCGCGTAACATACACAAAAAAAACATACAGACGAATTGAGAACCTCCTACTTTTTTGTGAAGTCGGTTAAAAATGCAAGAATATTGTTTAGACTAGAACGTATCTAGATGCTTACACGTCTTGAATAGATATCTACGAATGCATTCACAATATTTTGGCGAAATGTCTTTGATTATTATTGAGATTATTGCGAACAGACAGACAGACGCAGTGATGGATATTGTTTTATAACACTTACGTAGTGTGATATTGGACGGCCCTTTGGCATAAAGGATAGTTACCCTGATTCTGACCCGAGGGTCGTTGGTTCTAATCCTAGCTATATACCTACCAATGAAAGTTTTATGTGCATTCATGAATCATGGGTTTTCGTGGGATCATTAAATCTACCAATAATTGAGATAGTTTAAAAACTAAAACAACTGACTTCAATGCCCCGCGAGTCAATTTCAGTAGCAAGTTTGAGACGTTTATCGTCATATCCCTGAAGGTACTTATCACATCTCAATGAAATTACACTGAGACCACCTCGGAAATGTACCCTACCGATTACAAAAATAATCATTCGAATCGGTTCACAATTGACGGAGTAATCGCGTAACATACACACACAAAAAAAGCAAGAAAAAAAAATATATACGGTCGAATTGAGAAACCTCCTCCTTTTTTTGAAGTCGGTTAAAAAAGAAACATACAGACGAATTGAGAACCTCCTTATTTTTGTAAGTCGGTTGAAAAGTAGGTTACCACCAGGAGAACATCTGCCGCCGTAACCTTACGGTACGGCGTTCCCCGACGCAAAAAGTAGGGGTATTATACGTTTAACGTGTGTATCTGTGTGTCTGTCTGTAGCATCTGAGCACCCAACCGGATGAACCGATTTTGATTTTATTATTGATAGTATTTTTTGTTTGATAGATGTCTTCATCGAGAGTGTTCTTAGCTTTGATTCATGAAAATTCGTTAAATCGTTATACAACTATGAGCTTTAATCAACTTTCATAGGTCTAATCAACTCGAAAATCTTCTTCTGAACGATATTGCAAGAACATGGAAGCATTGACCTGATGCTGGGACATCTCCTGGACTCTACAGAATACTCAAATCCTCACCAACTTACAGCTCAGATTTTAAATGTCGTGTTTAGAGTCATTGGAATGCTTTTAATGAAAATATTATCAATAGATCAGTCGGGGTGGTTTAAAATATCATATTATATATATAGATCATTATTATTTTATACAATAGATCATATTATTATACTATATTGACTTCAAATTGATTGCGATCGGTGGGGATCTACAGAAAAGCTAACCTTATAATAATACTTTCGTAGTAACTATGACCTATTTTGTGGTTTGACTGCAAATGTTTTATTAATTTTGAAATCCGTGATATCTTCTTGAGTTTTCATTAGAATTATATACTGTAGAGGACAATTTTAATCTATAATATGTGGCCAAGCTAATTAACGTAATTATTTGGATAAGGATTAATACCATATACTTGAAAATAGCCCTGGAATTTATGTTATATTTTTTAACAAAGATTTAAAGATTAAAATGGTTACTGTGAGTCACCCTTAAGAGAGAGACATATGCTGTTGCGGACTTTTTTGTAGGTCTTATTAAGTTGTACAACTCTTCTATAGAAAATATTCTTCCATCTGTTTTCAATTGAGCAGCGTTCGTAAGAAACGTGTTTTTTCGACCGTTTTTTCGACTTAGGTTGAAAATTAAGTCTCCACGAATGTACCTTTGATTTAAACGGGATAATAGATAGCCTATTTTCATTTTGAAAGTCCATTCTATATATTAGTGAAAGAATTTTATAAATCGGTTCAGTAGTTTTTGAGCCAAATCATTACAAACATACAAAAATACAAATGTTCTCTCTTTATAATATTAGTATAGAAGTATTGAAAACCAAGTAGGTGGTTTAAGCTACCGGTACGGCCGAAGTTACCTTTTAACTTTCTTGTGTAGGTAGAGCTATGGTTAAAGTAAGTTGACGGAATATGAAGGTATAATTTAGTGCTAATGATGCCGGTGAAATATTATACGTCAGAAACCTACTTTCTAACAAAGATATTTTAGGGTTCCGTATTTATGATTTTTAGGGTTCCGTACCTCAAAGGGAAAAAAGAAACCCTTACAAGTTCACTTTGTTGTCCGTCTGTCTGTCTGTAGGGTCAAGACTCTTTTTCTCAGCACCGCGTAGATGTATCAAATAAAACTTATATCAAATACGTAGGTCTACAATTTCTTCTAGCTGTAAAAAAATCAACTTGTTGGAAAGTTAACGCGATCAAAAGATATGACCGTTTATACAATTTCACAAGGGAATCAAAACCTATAGAGCACCTTTAGAAGAAAGGTCTAGCAGTACTTATAAAGG
Organism: Cabera pusaria; assembly: GCA_954871355.1. Lineage (NCBI taxonomy): Eukaryota > Metazoa > Arthropoda > Insecta > Lepidoptera > Geometridae > Cabera > Cabera pusaria. The sequence continues at coordinate 23,774,474 of OX940887.1, forward strand.
AAAAAAATCTGAGAAATGTAAATATGTAGTTTAATTAATTAAAAAATTGTAAAAAAAGCGAATATAATATTACAAACTTATAATTTGCGGTTGGTGTATTAACCGTCATCGGTTTAGGTATCGAACTGTTTAGAAAAGTAAAGTAAAAGTTTAGTTTGTCCTTTAATTTAGTTTGACAAGTTTGTACGGAATCCGCGGTGCGTGAATCCAACTCGCACTTAGCCGGTTTTATTACCAACTATGTCTACTTCATATTTTGATTAAAATATATGCAGGCAAACATTATTCCAAAAATGTCTTCAATGCATCCCATGTAGTGAAATAACTGTCTAGATTACTTTTAATTTATTATAAGTATAGTTACCAAAATTTGGCGATCATAATCAACGCAAAATTATTTCCTCATACATTTCAACATATGGTGTGGTGTAAAAATTTAAAAACATACAGGGGTATATCCGATTCAACTACTATTACGTTTATGCTCAAGTAAATTAGATTTTTCTTCCTAAATTATGTAAGTACATAAATACAAAATACATATTAGGTAAGTAAATTTAGATAATAAAAATTTAGTCAATTTTGCATACACTTGTACAAGCTAGGTAACTAAATGTTATTTCTTGCAATATTTTCTTATATCATACTAATATAGGCTAGCGATATATAGCTAATATTGACGACCATCTCAGCTGCAGCTCAATAATTCGAAAGCAAATTCGGATACAGAAACTGTCTTTACTTCGACTTGGATCTTTGCAATTCACAAATGCTCCGATCGGTTTCTTTTGATATTTCAACTCGAAAAAATCTGTGAATTTAATTGGAAAGATTTCCGCGACAAAATAGCCCTTGGATTTGTCAATATTCAAAATTAATAAATCCGGCCAAGTCTATTCAGGCTACGCGCAGGGTTCCGTAGTGGTAAAATATTTAACATAATTATTTTTAAAATAATCCACCACCCAAGTTCAACGACTATTACTGCTAAACTAATAAAGTTATCTTTACTTCTATAATTTTCCTTTAATAAAATGCACTATCGCAAGCAAAACCTCGGACAGACAGACGGACATGACGAAACTATAATGGTTCCGTGTCAGGACTACGGAACCCTAAAAATGAAGCTTTTATATAGGTATATTATATAAATAAAGGTTTTCAAATAATTAAGAATCAGGGGGCTGTTCATAAGTGACGATGGGGTCGAGGATGGTAGTACTAACATTATTAATTAATAAGGTTTTTGAACACTGACTAGGTAACCTTGAGGTAAACCTTTTTGCTTCTGCCCCTTCCTCTTCCTCCATGGCAGGTGTATTAAAATTATGTCTCGTTCAGTCTCCGTTCACGTGTCACCTACTTTTCTCCACGGAAAAGAGATAAAATGTTCTTGGCAATGGATAAAAACAATTTTTTTTCTATACATAATTTTTTTTTTCCAACTGTCATGCCTAATGCTTTAATACTTTATAAATTTAAAACCACCACACGACTGATCTATTTATAATCTGCTCATTGAGACCGTTGAGGACTTAAGTAATCTGCAGATTTCAGGAGATGCCCCAGCATCACGTCAATGCTACCATATTCTTACAATATCATTTAAGAGGATACAAAATTTCGAATTGATCTAACCTATATATCAAAGTTGACCTCATAGCGTCATCATCCAGAAAAGGCTCATAGACTTGAAAGGGCTGAAAGGACTTACATGAATCAAAGCTAAGAACGATACCTAACAAGGGGTGCTATAATAAAGTAATATAAAATACAGATAATGGCGCTCCTAGCGGATTTTCCCTGAGGCATTTTGTGTTTTGCTGCCGTAACCGTAGTTCTGAAGAATTTGCCGAAGTGATACGTAAATGCCTACAACATTACATAGTTGGTTAGTAGTTAAGAAGCTGACCGTTAGGTGGCGCTTTTATATATTTTTTATTGGACATTGACGAACTGGCTGGTAATTTACTAATGTATTTTTATTGATACATATATAATTAGCATAGTGAGTGATTGGAGCTACGACTGAAGCCTGCCAATAGTGGTCACTCATTTACCCAGGTTTCTTGTATAGAAAAGATCGTAGCACGACGTAGCATGAACTGTGAATTGGAAACATTATTTTAAAATACTCTTTACTGAACACCAAGAAACTGACAACTAAAACATTTTTATGTCCATTATAAAAATAAAAACAAAACCACGATTTTAAATATTTTTAGAGGTTACGTCGGCATTGCTTGCAAATATCATTTAAGATCGTATAAAAACTAAAAGAACCGACTTCAAACGTCGCGCTAGTCAAAGTAGCCACCAGTAAGTAGCATGTCATCGAGGTATATTCATGCATCGTAATACAAATGTTGATATATTAAAAAGCGTTCAACCGATTTCGTTAAAATTTAAATGGGATGACCACCTAAGGGAAACAAAAAAGAATTTTCCAAATCAGTTCAGGCATCTTCGAGTAATCGGTTAACATACATAAAAAAAATATTCCGACGAATTGAGAATCTCCTCCTTTTTTGTGAAGTCGGTTAAAAATGGATTTAGAATGCATTGTCATCGAGTTGTGGGCTACCCTGAAAGTTTCAGCTGATCGGGAATTGCTAAAAATTTGAATTGCAAGATTCCACCCTTACGACAGACAGACAAATAAGAAAGTGACTTCAAAAAACACGGTAATAATAAACTGAGTACTAGTGGTACAACCTCAGTGGGGTACGATAATGGGAATGTAAAGGACCATATAGGCTTATGAATGCAGGTACTTCCTCCCTTCACCCTGTGTCCTTCCATTTGTTTTATAAAAATATAAATTAATACCAAAGTTCACGGCCTGTTTTCTTTCTTGTTTTTGACCTTTTTACAAAATATCGGTTGTCCAGCGCCTCGTTTTTATGCAGTCTTATAATAGGCTGGGTTCCTAAAAAAATTGTAGCCCGTTATTTACGTTATCCAAAAAAAATTGGATTAATATTTTTTTTTTATCACTTTTTAGCGGTTTGTGACGTCACGAGCCCCTACTTCCGAACTTTGACGCTCCTTATCTTTGTCAATTTCTATTGATTTGTAAAATAAAAATACAGTAGAATCCGTTTATTATGACTCCGCCTATATTGACCAACCGGTTATTATGACGTAACTATACTACGAAGTTTGGTTTTCATATGAAATTCTTTATAAATAGTCGGATATAATGACTTCCCACTTCTCTTACAGTGACATGTCGCTTATTATGACCAATTTTTAATACAAAAATGTAAATTATGTCCGGTTATAATGACCGACATGATTCTGTACACCTTCGGTAATGTTCGTTGATTCCCGACGACGTTCCGCACGTGGCTCGTTTTTGTTTTGAACTATGTTTATGTATAACCTACTTAAGTACATTCATATTTACATAAAAAAGGTTTTTCATTTCACAAAACGCTTTGTATGACGTCCGCTTATTATGACTTGTTTGTCAGTTCCTTTCGATGTCATTATAAACGGACTCTACTGTATACGTTTCCAATATTTTTTGTTACTCCAACTGAGACTAATTAGGATTGTTATTTTTTACGCAGGCGTCATCCCATACCAGATAAGCATGATATGTACCATGCTAGACCACATCGTCACTTAATATCAGGTGAGATAATGGTCAAATGCTTGTTTATCTATATATTATTTTACTATAATAAAACAGTAACTTAGCGAAAACTGTACATTGAATATTTTTTTGAAATTTAAATTAGTGGAAGCTATATGAACGCTGTAGATGCCGAAAATATAATTTTTAAAATGTTTGTCTGTATGTATGTCCGTTTGAAAAATCATCACGCCGAAACTACTGGACGGATTTTAATGAAACTTAAAGTGAGCATAGCTAGTTATGGTATAACTTTTAGAATATTGGTTATCCTGAAAAACATAAAGGTTTTGTTGGGACACGGGAAAAACAGGATATTTTTATGTAAATGTTATGAAATCTATTAGTTAAACACTTATCAAATGATACTTTGATCAAATGAATATGTATAACAAAGTTTTCATGAAAAAAAAAAAAGTACGTGATTGGATCAGGTGGAACAGAGCCTGCTTTAAGAAGCAAAGGCTATAGGTTCGAATCTCACAACGTCCCCTTACCATGCTAGCTACCCCTGCTGGGTAGAGCATATATGCCTGTATCTGTTTGCATCACTTTGTGGCGTCAAGTATGAATTAATCTTTACATAAAACCTTAACGAATTATACACATAAACCTTCCTCATGAATCACTCTATCTATTGGTGAAAACCGCAAATTATGTAGTTGAAACTGTACCGGAGTAGTACCGGAAACTGACAGACAGACGCGGCAGGGGACTTTGTTTTATATTATGTTTTATATATAAAAGTTAAATTAAGAGTTGATGCTTAATGAGATGCCGAGAATATCAAGGCGGTTAGTTGTCGTAATAGGTATATCTTTAAATGTAGGAGATTAAACGTTGGACGAGCGCTTCTGTATGAGGCTGGATTTTTGTGCGGCTTGATACATTATAATGACGTGGTTATCTACATACCAAAGTACAATATTTGCCAAATTTTCGTTACACAATATATTATGTAATAGTATATGCAATTAAACATTGTTTAAGTATTCCATTTAAATACATTGTCATTAAAATTGTAACCCTATCTACCAAACTGGGCAATGCAATAGTGCCCATATATTGATGGTTAGTGTGGATTATTTAAATTAAGACATGTATTGTTACATTTTAAAAAAATTACAGCGTAGCAGATATAACTTCTCTTGGCCTAATCATAATGTAAGGCATTGATTTGAACCTTAATGAGACGAATAAAAAATTAAGTGCAGCCACACTATCGTTAAGGTTTTGTTAAGATTTTGTAGGAATCGCGAACGAAGTCGCGGGTACAGCTAGTTTGCAATATAAACGTCAATCGGAGCTGGTTTTCTGGCATTTCTTCCAGACAAGCGATAAGACTAAGACGACTAAGACATTTTTCTTTGTTAATATAACTTTGTAAGACGAAGTGCAAAGAAAGTTAGAAAATCTGTCGCCAAACATCGAATGTGTTCCGGCAGCTATCTTTGAGAGCCAGTTTCCATTCTAGGCCTAGCTGTGCTACCTGCCTCGACTAAATCATCACATACCAACAAGTGAGATAGTGTTCAGACCCTAGCCATTTAATATTTAAAATAAAACTGGCCAAGTGCGAGTCAGCATCGCGTCTCTTATCGCACACTTAGGGAGTAGTTCCGTACAATACGAAACATAACAGAGTTTCAACCTCATATATTTGATATGATATTACCAAAAATATTTGGTTTGGTCGCGATCTAGAAAGACGGGACTCGTTTACTAGCGCCATCTATGTCATTTTGCCGAAACTAATTAGATAGATGGCGTTTAAAAACACGTTCTTTGTATGGGGACCCCCTTTAATTTTGAACTTTTAGTATTTGTTGTTCTAGCGGCAACAGAAATACACCATCTGTGAAAATTTCAACTGTCTAACACGGTTAATGAGCTATAGCCTGGTGACAGACGGACAGACAGACAGACAGACAGACAGACAGACAGACGGACAGCGGAGTCTTAGTAATAGGGTCCCGTTTTACCCTTTGGGTACGGAACCCTAAAAAAGTGTTTCTCTCATTCATTTCATCTGAGTTACTCTCGTGTCTTTGTATGGATTGGTTGATGACCGCTTAATCTGACCGTGAATCATGCATCATCATGATTGTATCGCAAAACGTCGTCATCCAAGCATTGCATACAAATGAGACTGCAGCTGATTGTACAAATAAAATAAACCTCATTGTCACACAGTAAGTATTGGCATAGAGTGCATAGACTATGGTAACGGACGTTTTCACATTGGACTAAACTGTAACTACACGATATCGTCCGACTCACGGAGAATAGTCTGTCTTTATCCGTGGTCGGACTGGTAGTTTGATACAATGACACACGACACAGTGTGAAAGCATCTACTAGTAGTGAATGTATTAAACTACCAGTCCGACGACATCGTGCAGTCATCGTGTAGTTACAGTTTGATTTGATTCTGATTGGATTTTGCAGGATTCCCAATCCCTTGCCAAGATACAGCAGATAATGTCGTATTTGGCTCATTGGTATGGTATCAATGAACAGATTATAGATTGATCGCTTGATCGATTATTTTTCTAAAATTAACCTGGTACTTATACAGTCCTAGAGTACTTTATTCAAGATTTCAGTTGTTATTTTATCTGTGAACTGAAAAGTATTTATTACAAGTATGTGGTCAGTGTTCAAAAAACCATATATCCGTCACCTCACCGTTTTTTTCTTTACACAACTGTAATATTAAAATAACAATAAAATGTTAACGTGCACATGTATGTTTTTCTACGTTACAGACATTATTGTATATACTAGTTACTAATAACAGTAGGAACTAAGAAGTAGGTAGTATAGATATTATTTAAACGCTGTGAATATTTTTGAAATAATTTTCATCGCTATCTACAAGTATACTCATTTTTCTCATTTACCTCAAAATTCCGTCATGTACCAATTATTAATTAACGTGGGAAATTATTTTTTGTTTGAGGCAGTATGCTTCCTGTTTCGTCCCATTATAATTTTATCTAGATCTCATGAGTATCTCCAGAGATATAAATATAAACACCTTAAACTTAGTACTTACTGAAAGTGACTAGCGCGGCATTTGAATTCGGCTTTTGAGGGTTCCGTACCTCAAAAGGTAAAAATAGGAACCCTTATCAGATCACTTACTTGTCCGTCTGTCCGTCTGTCTGTCCGTCTGTCTGTCCGTGTGTCACCACTGATTTTCTCAGGAACGGATGGACCTAGCAAATTGAAATTTATACCAAATACTGAAGTATATAGTCCCTATTAGGTGTATGAAAATCAAGGTACTGAGTCAACACCATAAAAAGATATGGGCAAATTTAGATTTCTGCACAAACTTGTTGGGCAAGTCCAACTTGACTTGGCCGGTTTTTTTTTATATTAATCTATATATTTACGGTTTTATTATTTATTCCTTTATAAGTGCTTCAAGACCTTGCTTCTTGCCAAATTTCCTGATTCTAGGTCAACGGGAAGTACCTTATAGGTTTTCGACCCAAAACTTATAGGGTACTTCCGGTTGACCAAAAATTGTCAAATTTGGTAAAAAGCAAGGATTTGCAGCACAAGTAAAATTCCGAAAAATAAAAAATGTTGAAAATTAAGCTAAAAATTTGCTAAGTACTTACAAGTTTTCGCGAAAATCTAAATTTGCCTATATCTTTTTATGTTGATGACTCAGGACCTTGATTTTTAGGGTTCCGTAGCCGAATGGCAAAAAACGGAACCCTTATAGATTCGTCATGTCTGTCTGTCTGTCCGTCCGTATGTCACAGCCAATTTATTTCGAAACGATTAGGACTACAAAATTAAAACTTGGTAGGTAGATGTATTCTGTGGACCGCTTTCCGATTTTTATACAAAAATAGAAAATATAAAAGTGCTAAAATGTGTCCCCACCCCCTCTAACTTCTAAAGTAAGGGAGCGAAAAATCTAGAAAAAATATATTCCGTAGATCTCACTAAAAACTTTCAACGAAAATTAGTTTGAACGAGATACAGTCAGCAGTTTCTGAGATATAGTGACAAATACTATACATACAAATACTATGAAAAACAAAGTTAATTTTTAAGTTGCGAAAAAACATAGTTATAGAATACTCTACTGTGTTACGGAACCCTACGAGTGCGAGTCCGACTTGCACTTGGCCAGTTTATTATACATCTAATAGGACTATAAGTCTCAGTATCTGGTATAAATGTCAACTTGCTAGGTCCACCCGTTCCTGAGAAAATCGGTGGTGTTACACGGACAGACAGACAAACAGGCAGACAGACGCACAACAAAGTGATGTTATAAGGGTTCCCTTTTTACCTTTTGAGGTACGGAACCCTAAAAATAGTAAACTTACCATTACAAACTTATTATTTGTAGTTGGTGCAATACATTTTCTATGGATCGAAGTACAAAGTTAAGTTTGTCCTTTAACCTAGTCTGAAAAGTTGGTACGGTTGGTACGGTTGGTACGCCTTGGTGGGCGATTCCAACTCGTTTTGGCCGGTTATTTTTTATAAATGAAATTTGTTTATAACTATGCCGTAAATAACTAAAGAACTCACAGCGTGTCTAAAGAATCCCATCAAAAACATTACTTAGAGTCTCGTTGCAACTCTTTTTGTATGTCTTTCTACTTACATCGTAATGCACTGTATCAACCTTGTTACTATTTTTACCCGACTACGGCGAAGCATAAACGAGGGTTATGTTTTTGACCAGTATGTGGTATGTTTGTATGTATGTTAATCTGTTCCCTCATAACTTCTAAACTACTTATCATAATTTAACAAATGAGGTGTCGTTGGACGCGTCTTATATGGCTGCTGGCTATGTGACGTCACAACAAATTGAATGTGGCGCCCCCTAGAGGGGACGAAGTCCAGAACTAAAAAGAAATTCACCCCACCCCATCGTGTGTGGTATCGTTGGGATAGGGAATTTAAAATGAAGATAGGGTTTAGTACATCATATTTTTGTGGGGCGTAGCGTTGGCGAGATATATCCCGCCAAGTCAAGAAAACTAATTTTGGGGTAAATAGTATATTTCATTACAAGTGCGGAAAGGCTGTCATTGCAAAGAGTTCCGACAAATGTCTACCCGAGCCGAGGCGCAGCCGAAGGCGTTTCATATATATATATATACTAGCTGTTACCCGCGGCTTCGCCCGCGTTATTTGTGTCTTTATGACCATTGAGGTCTAGATCGATGATGTCTTAGGCCAAATCACCATAGGTGCCCTCAAAGTCGAACTCAATATCCTCTATTGTTAAAGTCATCAATCATTTTGGTTAGGTTAGTATACGAAATTGTGCTGTTTAAATATTTGACTCAATACAACAGTTCCTAAAACATTTCTTACAAAGAAAATAAGGTGAATAGCTGCTAGTGAAAATTTTTTATGGCGTTTTATAACCCAGACAGTTTAATGACCTAATCATCAAGTCAATATAGATGACTCTTAGGTCGAACTCGATTTCGTCTATTGTTGAAGTCATTAATCATTACTTGGTACTTGGTAAACCTAACGAAGGTTTACCAGCGAGCGCGAAAATTTTTACGTCATTATATAACCCTGGCAGTTTTTATAACCTACTAAATCAACACCGATGACCCTAGGGTTAAACTTGATATCCACTTATTTTAAGGTAAAAAATCATTATGATTATTGAAGGTAGTACTGTTTCAATTTATAAACTCGTTTTGATACATGTGGCTATTAAAATACAAAAAATGCTGAAATATAACCTACAAAGTAGACAAAACAAAGGTTTGCGCGAGCGCAGCGAGAGCTATCAATGCGCGAGCGAAGCGAGCGCGAAAATTTTTACGTAATTTTATGACCTTGACAGTTTTTATGACCTACTTAGTCAACACCGATGACCCTAAGGTTAAACTTGACATCCACTTATTTTAAGGTAAAAATCATTATGATTATTGAAGGTTGTACTGTTTCAATTTATAAACTCGTCTTGATGCATGTGGCTATTAAAATACAAAAAATGCTGAAATATAACCTAGAAAGTAGAAAAAACAAAGGTTTGCGCGAGCGCAGCGAGAGCTATGAATGCGGGAGCGAAGCGAGCGCGAAAATTTTTACGTCATTTTATGACCCTGACAGTTTTTATGACCTACCAAGTCAACACCGATGACCCTAAGGTTAAACTTGATATCCACTTATTTAAGGGTAAAAATCATTATGAATATTGAAGTCTGTACTGTTCCAATTTATGTCATGTTTTGATGAATGTGGCTATTAAAATACAAAAGTTGCTGAAATGTTTCCAACAAAGTACATATAACAAATGCTTGCTGGCGCTATCACTGCGCGAGCGAAGCGAGCGCGGAAATTTTTTACGACCTTTTATGACCCTGACAGTGTTTATGACCTTTTAAGTTAACACTGATGAGACAAAGGTTTAACTTGATATCCACTTATTTTAAGGTCAAAAATCATTATGATTATTGAAGGTTGTAACTGTTCCAATTATAAAATCGTTTTGATGCATGCGGCTATTAAAATACAAAAAATGCTGAAATATTACCTACAAAGTAGATATAACAAAGGTTTGCGCGAGCGCAGCGAGCGCTATCAATGCGGGAGCGAATCGAGCGCAAAAATTTTTACGTCATTTTATGACCCTGACAGTTTTTATGACCTACTAAGTCTAGACCGATTAATCTAAGGTTTAACTTGATATCCACTTATTTTAAGGTAAAAATTCATTATGATTATTGAAGGTTGTACTGTTTCAATTAATAAACTCTTTTTGATGCATGTGGCTATTAAAATACAAAAAATGCTGAAATATTACTTACAAAGTAGATAAAACAAAGGTTTGCGCGAGCGCAGCAAGCGCTATCAATGCGCGAGCGTAGCGAGCGCGAAAATTTTTACATTTTTTTATGACCCTGACAGTTTTTATGACCTACTAAGTCAACACCGATGACTCTAAGGTTAAACTTGATATCCACTTATTTAAAGGTAAAAATCATTGTGATTATTGAAGTCTGTACTGTTCCAATTTATGTCATGTTTTGATGAATGTGGCTATTAAAATACAAAAATTGCTGAAATGTATCCAACAAAGTACATATAACAAATACTTGCGAGCGCCATCACTGCGCGAGCAAAGCGAGTGCGAAAAATTTTTACGACCTTTTATGACCCTGACAGTGTTTATGACCTTCTAAGTTAACACTGATGAGACAAAGGTTTAACTTGATATCCACTTATTTTAAGGTAAAAAAAATCATTATTATTATTGAAGGTTGTAACTGTTCCAATTATAAGCTCGTTTTGATGCATGTGGCTATTAAAATACAAAAAAATGCTGAAATATTACCTACATAGTAGATAAAACAAAGGCTTGCGCGAGCGCAGCGAGCGCTATTAATGCGCGAGCGAAGCGAGCGCAAAAATTTTTACGACCTTTTATGACCTTGACAGTTTTTATGACCTACTAAGTTAACACCGATGACCCTAAGGTTAAACTTGATATCCACTTATTTTAAGGTAAAAATCATTATGATTATTGAAGTCTGTACTGTTCCAATTCATGTCATGTTTTGATGAATGTGGCTATTAAAATACAATTATTGCTGAAATGCTTCCTACAAAGTAGATATAACTAATGCTTGCACCACCGGAGCGAGCGCTATTACTGCGCGAGCGTAGTAAGCGCTATCACTGAAAACGAAAGTGACGTCGCGAAAAATGTTTACGACCTTTTATGACCCTGACAGTTTTTATGACCTACTAAGTCAACACTGATGACACAGAGGTTAAACTTCATATCCACTTATTTTAAGGTTAATATTAAATATGATTATTGAAGGTTGTACTGTTTTAATTTATGGACACGTTCTGATGCATGTGGCTATTAAAATACAAAAGTTGCTGAAATGTTTCCTACAAATTAGATATAACAAATGCTGTGAGACCGGAGCGAGCGCTATCACTGCGCGAGCGAAGCAAGCGCTATCATTGCGCGAGCGAAGAGAGCGCGAAAAAATTTACGACCTTTTATGACCCTGACAGTTTTTATGACCTACTAAGTTAACACTGATGACACAAAGGTTAAACTTGATATCCAATTATTTAAGGTTAAAAATCATTATGATTATTGAAGATTGTACTGTTTTTATTTATGGACTCGTTCTGATGCATGTGGCTATTAAAATACAAAAGTTGCTGAAGTATTACCTACAAAGTAAACCAAACAAATTATTGCGCGAGTGCAGCGAGCTCTATCACTGCGCGAGCGAAGTGAGCGCAAAAATGTTTACGTTTTATGACGCTGACAGTTTTTATAACCTACTTAGTCAACATCGATGACCCTAAGGTTAAATGTGGCTGTTAAAACACGAATGCTTATGAAATACTTCCCACAAAGCAGATAAAACACGTTGGGCAAGCAAAGCCATCGCGTAAATTTTGATGACTTTTAATGACCCTGACAGTTTTATGGCCTAATTAAGGCACTTATTAAAATTAGTCATAATCTATGAACCTAAGGTCAAACTTTTATGATTATACAAACTCTATGTAAAGTTAACAAAAAATATAGGCACCCACACTTAACTGCCGAAAAATAGTATTCTTTGCCCGTTTATGCCCTATTCATTGTGTTTGTACAAAATTTCATCTGAATCGGTCAAGCCGTTTGGCTAAAAAGAGGCCACACATTTACAAAATTCCATAATAAAACTATAGACAACCGAAATTTCCACCCAAAAAAAAGTATTCGTTGCCCTTCTATGTCTTTATGACTGTCTGTGTACAACATTTCAGCTTAAATGGTTAACCCGTTCGACCGAGAGTAGGCCACACATTTACAAACTTCAATTTAAAAATTCTGGACACCTGGACTCGACTGCCAGAAAAAAAGTATCCTATGTGATTCTATGCAATATGAACTGTAATATATATAAAATTTCAGCTGAATCGGTCAAGCTGTTTAGCTGATAAGAGGACACACATTCACAAAATTCAATAAAAAAAATCTCAACACTCAGACTCGATGGACAAAAAACAGTATTCTATATTCTATTCTGCCTTTTGAACTGTCTTTAAACAACATTTCAGGCAAATCGGTCAAGCTGTTTATTCGAGAAGAGGTCTTATATTTACAAAATTCAATTAAAAATATCTGGACTCCCTGACTTGACAGCCAGAAAAAAAGTATCCTATATCCTATTCTGCCCTATGACATGTATTCACACAAAATTTCAGGCAAATTGGTCAAGCCGTTTATTCGAGAAGAAGTCTTATATTTACAAAATTCAATTAAAAATATCTTAACCCCCTGACTCGATAGCCAAAAAAAAAGTATTCTACATCCTATTCTACCCTACGAACTGTCTTTTTACAACATTTCAGGCAAATTGGTCAAGCCGTTTATTCGAAAAGAGATCTTATATTTACAAAATTGAATTAAAAATATTTGGACCCCCTGACTCGATAGCCAGAAAAAAAGTATTCTATATTCTTTTCTGCCTTATGAACTGTCTTTATACAACATTTCAGGCAAGTCGGTCAAGCCGTTTATTCGAAAAGAGATCTTATATTTACAAAATTCAATTAAAATTATTTGGACCCCCTGACTCGATAGCCAAAAAAAAAGTATTCTATATTCTTTTCTGCCTTATGAACTGTCTTTATACAACATTTCAGGCAAATCGGTCAAGCCTTTTATTCGAAAAGAGATCTTATATTTACAAAATTCAATTAAAATTATTTGGACCCCCTGACACGATAGCCAAAAAAAAATTATCCTATATCCTATTCTGCCATATGTTCTATCTTTGTACAAAATTTTAGCCAAATCGGTCAAGCCGTTTGACCGTGAAGAAGTCCCAAACAAACAAACAAACAAATAAACAAACTGACTTTCGCATTTATAATATTGGTGTTGATTGATATATAGTGGTGTTCAGTGGATACCCGTGGTGGTATGTTACTTTGCAGAGTGTATTGTTTTGTTACGGTCACTAGAAAACTAATTTTTTAATACAGTTGCTCAAAAAGTGGCGTATTGCAGGGACGTATAGCGTTCGGGGTGTGGGCTATTACACACTCGTGCTTTTTCTTTACCTTTCCCGAACTCGTGCGTTCTCTTTCCCAACTGTCTAAAAAATGTCTATTAAAAAGAAAAACCAACCATGAAGTTTTTACTAAAAAAATTCAAAAAAGTTTTTATGATTCATGCAAATACGTATATTTCTAAAAAGAAGCTACTAATTTGTTTCAATAACAGATTTAATGATTTGATGGAATGAGTTAGGTTAGGTTTCATTTCATTTCATCTCATTAAATTTCATTTTCATTTAATATCAATAAAAAAATTCTACTGAAGACTTGGCTGTATGAGCATAGTTCCCTTTGCCTACCAGAATGGGAAAAAACTCTGCTTATATTCTACGGTTGGCGCCATTTTTCATATATTTTCTTTGCGAGTTTAGTTGTTTGTTGCACAAAATGAGTAATATCGATCCTAGTTTTTTTGAATTAACACCACCGGAACTCAGTATAATTGCACAAAATGCTTCGGAGAACATTTTATCGGAAAAGTCAAGAAGTCGCTACATATCTACATACGACGAATTTATTGCGTGGAGAGAAGAGAAAAAAGCAAATAGTTTTTCAGAAAATGTTATGTTGGCATACTTCTCCGAACTCTCAGCAAAATTAAAACCTTCTACGTTATGGTCGAGGTTTTCGATGATAAAAAGTATGCTGAAAATAAGGAACAACGTGGATATAAGTGAATACCCAAAATTAAACGCTTTATTAAAACGACATTCCCCAGTTAGTATAAAAAACTGTACCAATTTAAATGTATATGTGAATTATAACTTTTCCAAGAAATAAATGTTAATTTAGTTAAGTTTATTGTGTTTTTATTATTTTATTAAATTGCTTCATTTTTTCGCAACTGTATTAAAAATAGTCGTTCAGTACACGTGCGGAACCGTCATTGCAACTTGTTCCGACTGTCAACCCTCGCCTTCGGCTGCGCCTCGGCTCGGGTAGACATTTGTCGGAACTCTTTGCAATGACAGCCTTTCCGCACTTGTAATGAAATATACTATTATCGTATGGAGTCTTCATACCCTGTAATTTTTAATTTAATTTAGTTTTTATTATTTAATCTTATAGCAGCCATTGCAAAACACATCATGAGTAAATTTCAAGTCTTTATCTATTAAGGTTTGTAAGATCGAGCATAAAAAGCATCAAAAACATGCTTCTTGTATGAATGGGGGACCCCATTTATTATTATTTTTTATCGGTTTTTATACATAAATAGCGAACACCCATGTATGGAAGCGCCATAATGACAACCATGTCAATACAGTGACAAAAATTTCTAAACAAACCAAAATATTAAAATTTAAATACCTACGCGATAATCCAAATTTCAATTCGAGAGTGGAATCGAGTATTCCCTACCGTACCGAACGGACGAACGTCAAATGTTTGACAGGAAAGTATGTAAAACAGTTTGTATGGGAAAAATTAAATTGTTGTTTTTACTATCTTCCTCGCAATTTTTCAAAATTTTCTCACCGTTTAAACCTTCCCTGGAGTACGACAAACATTTCAAAACCAAAATCAGCTAAATCGGCCCAGCCGTAACTAACGAACAGCAATTGATTTTTATATATATAGATACAATAAATATTTATTACAAGTTAGTTGTTTGTATAATACACGATACATATTGAATAGTTTGTACATAGCGGTCTCAGATGAGAATATTTTCTTGTTTCATACTTTTTAGAGAATGATTTTTCAGTAGTCGGGTTTTAGTTATTGAACTTATGTTTTTTAGGAACTATGTACGAAGTTGACTTTATAATCGCATATTTGTATAGGATTACAAACTTACTTATGCAGTTTGTATATCTATAAAAAGAAATTGCAATATTTTTAGATTTTTAACTAATAGATAGGCTAAAATCTAATTATGCTTAAAATTTGGAGCTTGTGGTTCTGCTAGAAGTACCTTAAAATTATGTTGATAATCAGTCAGTCAGTCAGTGTGTCAGTGACAAAACTAAGGAACTTTGACGGGCAATAGTTCTTTAACTATACTTTTAAATTGAATGTTATAGAGAACATATCTAAGCCATATTATGCTCTATATGTTACTGTAAAGATCTAGCTTTAACCAGCACAAAATTACAGGATGTTGCAAATGGCCTGAATGGCTTAGAGAGAAAAGAATGGTACGGCCATGCCTCTTTGTTTAGCTTGACTCGGCGGAGGCACTGCCGTGCCCCCAGATATATTACGATACGGTGCTTACCAAGTTTAGCGCTTACCAGCAGCACCTATTTGCACAGAATATTATACCAGTTACTACGTAGCTATTGTGTTGATATGACCGTGATTAGGTGAGGGGAAGGAAGAGATTAAACACAGGCGGCACTGGCGGCAGTCGCGTATCAGCCACGCTCGTCGGAGCACGTCCGTTCGAATACCACTCCCATGTTTTGTTACAAAACAAAAACATGAGATAAAACTCGCATATCGAAACATTCAAATTATATCAGTTGAAAGTTAAGCATCTTAATAATATTTTTGTAGGTGTTGCGCCAGTTTTTGGCGAAGTTTTCGTAAGCTCTGCAAAGCTCGGGTAGATTCAGTGAAAATGCCTGCGCAAGCCGATGTGAGAATCGTCCTGCGAGATGTCACTCCTGAAAGTAAGTTATTGAATTATGTCTCTGTTATCTTGTAGAGTTATAATTAGAACTAGATTAATTTATTCTTATTAATAAACATTAAAACAAAAATTACATTTCACTGCATGAGAAAATTACAATATTGTTTTAAGTTAGTTTACAGCAAGTAATCAAATCATATGTAGGCTGTGTATGTATCTACCACAGAAATATTAATAATAAGGTAGATCATAGTAACCTACTCTAACAATTTTTAATAATTGTATTTAATGTAACGACTACTTAATAAATAATTATAATTTACGTTGTTATCACGTATGCATGCATACAGTCATACCTACTAGTAAACTTCCTATTTGTATTGCTTTCTATATTCTTTCGATTTGTTATTACTTGTTGCAGTTATTAATTACTTACATAAAATTAGTCAACTTTCACGGAACTTGAAAATAAGATCATTGTCAGGGGGACTGCTGCTGACCTGTATTTACAGGTTTTTTTAAAACCTACTTCCGGCACCAGTCTTTCACAAGATACCCAGTGTCTTTTATTTGAGCATTAGACTAAGTACCTATATCGTAATAACTTGTGAGAGAAAATAAATAAATGAATTGAATTTAATTGAATTGAATTGAATTGAATTGTTATTTTAAGAATGTGAATGACTAAATAGTTACATAGATAGGTACATTATTTACATAACAATTACACATGTAAATTTTTTCGTAAAAATATAACAAACAAACAACGCAAAACATATAACTCTTTATTGTACACCACTAATTATAAGATATAGCAAAATATGAATAACTAGTTATAAATATTGAAATACGGGACTTATCGCGCTTTTAGCATTAATTTTTATTTAACTCGACGTTTCGACCAAATTGCATTGATCGTGATCACGAGTCGTTAATATTTATAACTATGTATTCAAATCGCGAAAGTTTAAAGTTTACAATAGCAAAATATAAATCGTATAGGTAAAGTGATCGCTTATCGACTTTTGATAGAAATAAAGGTGCCTTACTCTAACATAACTCTACTTTGAGTGACTTAAAACAAGAAACCGATAACAATATTGAAAAGGTCTGGCGCCTGAAAGATTTAAAATTCCGAGGTACCAAAATAGAGAATTTATTTATTTAATAAGGAAAAAAACTGACTTGAAGTAAACTTAATAGAATATAATAACTATGTATGATATTTTATGTAGTTAGATAGTATGTTTTATATTATTATTACTTCCTTAAATAGATGTTTGTTTGTGGTATTGTTTGTGGTTTCTTACATTGATTCATGTTATGCTAATTTTATATTTACTTTGAATCTATAAACAATATCCGCAAATTGATCTGAGCATAAATATTCCGTTTACGTACAGCGTAGGTTGTTATGTTACTGAATAGAGTCGGAGAATAAGATCCTAATAGGATCATCCTATGTTACGTTCGCATAGGTGGTAGGCGTATACAGTGTGGAAATTAAACTCAGGCCCTGGAGGGAAACTACTTTAAATCCTTAAGCTAGCTCATTTTACTTAAAGAAGACATTCCTTTATTTTTGAAAAGAAACAAATCTGCATTAAAATATTTTTTTAAACTCGCTTGCTTCGCCCGGGACTCGAATCAACTAAAATTAAAAAAAATAAACACTCTTTATTTTATTATACTAATCGGTAGTATTAATATTCAGGATAAAGTTTCTATATCTTTTTCTTTTTGTATATCGATGTTTAAATTTAAAAATTAAAGTTAAGTCAAAGCATTTATTCAGTAATATGGGCAAATCAATAATTAAGATTGTTTAAAAACTAACACAACCGACTTCCATGCCCCGCGAGACAATTTCAGTAGCAAGTTTGAGACGTTTATTGTCATATCTCTGAAGATACTTATCAGATCTCAATGAAATTACAGTGCTACCAAAAAATAGCTTACCACCATCAAGGAGAAAATCTGCCGCCATAACCTTACGGTGTTCCAGCTGTACACAGCCCTTGAGAGTCAGAACATTCTAGGCGTAGCGTGCCATAACCATCTTCGACCACATCACGTCTTACCACCAGACGAAATAGTGGTCAAACGCTAGCCTATCACATATGATAAAATATACGAATACATACTATGTATACATGTATATATACTATGTATAACATATGTATAGTACTCGTATATGAGTCAAAAGTAGACTAATATATCTTACAGATCTTTAGCAATCTTTTTTAATTTTCAGGGATGATAGAATTTTCTAATTGCACTTTGCGGATAATTCGTTTATTTCTGAAGCGATAGAAAAATATTACAGTCTGATGCCATGTACCTACCTACTTGCCAATAATATTGGCAATGTGGTTTTGAAACTATCAGTTTCGACTTTCGAACTCGATTAAAAGCGATTCTACTAGCGATGTTACTAGACTGATCACAATTTCAAATAAAATTATAACGCTTCAGGCACATTGATTATACAAGCAATATTCTTAATGCGAAAATTATCGGTACCTGATAACTCTTTTGCGGTTAAATCGCTGGACCATTTTGGCTGAAATTTTGCCAGTAAGTATAAAAGTAGACTGTATATGGCGAAATATCATATCTGCTTATGGTCACGATCATAGTCATGATCAGTGAGAGAACGACGAAGAAGAAGAAGAATAGAAGACTAGAACGTAGGATAAGTTTTAACGCGAGCTTGAAATTTAATTGGTTTATATATGCGTTACTTCGGTGCAAGGTTCTGAGTTCGAATATTTATTTTTTTAAGTGATAAACTTCTTTAGCGGTGTTGTGCACTTTTATTGGGATGGGTAAAAAATGTTAAACTCACGTCAGGGTCACGTGTCCTGATCCTAAGACGAAAATTCGTAAGACGGAGTGCAGGGCGCATTGCGCGAGATGTCATTCCAATAGAACGCAGAGCGGTTGCTTTTTTTTCAAATGTATAATTTGAAAAATCTTTTTGTTTTCGCAAGAGGTTCATTCCGAAATAGTCGCATTTCAATTTCGTAAAGATCTGACGATAATCTCCAGGGATATGGAGATGAACAACTCTAACTTGGCACTGAAAATGATTAGTACAGGATTTGAAGACTTTTTTTTTGGTTTAAAACAATCATACAATATTTTGAATTGACAACATTGAAAATAAGTTCGTAATGAGTTTCTTGTCTTGTCTAAATAAAGACGCCTTTGTATGGAGAGCTCTGACGTATCTACCTAAAGTGTCGCATAAGATTTAATCGTCTACGTCTTTCGAGAAACTCTCTTTGTCAAAATTTAGCTCATTGCATGCATACCCATTTAGCATTTACGTGAAAGAATATTAACTACTTTTCTGCCCTAATAATAACTTAGAGTTAGAGACATTGACTAGAGTCATAGAGCTCGTAGATGAATGTTATTGTCTATTAAATATTAAAGTTTAAAAAAAAAAACGAGTGTATCAAAAATATTAGGCAGGTACTACATATTTGCGAATATTCGGCACTGAGACCTCTCATAAGTCTATCAATCATATTTATCCATCAGTATACGTAGTAAAAACAAACGCAGTGTTGGACGAGCCCCTCTCGCCCTCCCCCCTCCCCCAACTAGGTGGAGTGACTATATTCGCAGAGTGGCTAGTAGCGGTTGGAAAAGGACAGCTAAAAATCGAGCTCAGTGGCTTGCTATAGGAGAAGCCTATGTCCAACAGTAGACTAATTCAGGCTAATGATGATGATGATACGTAGTAATTACAAACTTCCCCCGTGTTACTAGTAAATAAATAAATATCTACGTCCTTTGTTGTCAACTGAAATAAGATTCTTTCTTAAGCTATTTAATTTAGTATTAGTTTATATGTGTATTGTTGTTGTGTACAGTACTTTTTACCAGAATAAATGTTTTCTATTGTATCCATTCATTCTTCCGTTAATCTAATGAAAATCTATCAACGATGTGAAATAGGTTCTAAAAACGTGTAAGCTACTAGTGTCGCTTATGGGTTTTCATCATAGAGGAAGGACTAGCAACGTTAAAGTTCCACTACACTCGCTAGGTCGCTCGTGATGCAAACTTACTAAAATGTGTATGTTTGTTTATTATTTTTCGGCAAATATGTAGGTCGTTGAAAATTACAAATGTTAGAAATATATGGAATGCAAAAGCGGTATAGACATCAATCGAAAACGAATTAAAGAAAAGATAAGGTTTGTCAGGTTTACAATATCAGACCATTGCGTTTAATTTGAACTAATCTATTGTTGAGCCTCCGGCAACATCCTTTTTTGTAAAGGCATGATGGGTGGCGATAAATGTTTTTTTTATTTAAAATGTGACCATTCTATGCAACTCTAGGTAGGGACATGCCGGAAAATCGAGGGATAGCGGTAGCGGTAAAAAAAATACAATCGAATTAAGAATTTTAATGTTTGTTTGAGAATTCGATTGTATTTTTTTTTATGTTTGTTGCCTCAGAACTCTGTCAAATTTTTTGTTCGAGAGATTATGGGCCTATTCAAATTTTATTGAGATTTGACAATTATCGACCTCCTCCTTTTTTGTCAAGTCGGTTAAAAATATATACTTAAGTCATTCAAACTGACTAAGTATACGTAAGCAAAAAGATGCGGTACTTACCTTTGTTATATTGTTTGATTGTTCATACTCGTATAAATCGACTATCGAGTGATACGATTCAATGATCAAAGGCCATTGGCAGTGGCATCATTGTGTGATTCATGTAGAATCATCGTCGATCAGCTCATCAGCATTTTAATTAAAGGCCGGGGAAAGTCCACGGCTCTTTCGAACAATGCGCTGGATTGTTTATAAGCACCTAAATTTACTAACTACTAAGTCTTTGTGCTTGTGATGGAAGCATGATGAAGTAATTTGGTGTAGGTCCGGAAAAGTAAATACGCCGTGCGATGGATGTGAATCCATAAATCAGTCTCCGAGTTTAATAAAATAAGTGAATATCGTTGGCAGCAATCAGTGAGAGAGTCGATTCCTCTGTGATCTCCCGGCGCATGTGTTCAAATAATTGAAGTATTATATACTATGAAATATATTTATATTATTATATGCGATGCGCAGGACAAGCACGAAACTCGCTTGATAGTAACCGAGTAACGTATATCTATCTATCTGTGTCACGTAAACGCTATATTGCTAGAGTTATGCGTGCTACAGCACTGTATGGTCTGACTCTCAAGGGCTGTGTGCCAGAACAATTATTCCGGTTAAGTACAATGTGGGGGTCTTCAAATCACGAGTGAATAGGTATATTCTGAGTAAGCACGCTCCATAATCGATCGCATCATCACTTAACATCAGGTGAGATAGTGATCAAGTGCTACCCAGTTCGGTGTAAAAAAAATATCGTTACAGTTACAGGTTACAGCGGCTCTAAATGACAACACATTCAAGGTTATCGTTTCTACATTGAAGACATTAAAATCCCATTTCACAAGTCTCAGATATATCCATATCTAACACATTACACTTCATAATACCTATACATATAGTATAAAATAATCACAGACCTCGAATAACGCTTACATCCTTAATCTATGACTTGTCATAGATTAAGGATGTGTTGTTATTGAAGAATAATTTCACAAAACCGGAATGCAGTGAGTGGGTAAGCAAAAAAGCAAACAAAAAAATTATTACAGTTTCTTCATATCTACGCAATTAGCACTAGTCAATTGTAGCTTTTCGTTTAAACTTAGTTTAAGGCGGTTACCTCGAAAAATCAACATTTCCGGCGTATTTGAGATCCTACTGCTGTTAAAATATGATAGATAGAATTCTTATACTCGTATGAAATCATTTTACACATCATTAATCATTTCATCGTAGGTACAATAAGTTACTACTTACGTTTTAGAGCCTATATTCTGTATGGCTAGATTATGTTCACCTGGTAGGTTAAGGAGATCCCTACGACACAAGACTAGTCTTAGTGTAGGGTCTGCATGTTTATTGCTATTGCCATTAACTCATGTCACCAGTGCAGATTAGTCACTAATATTAATTTAATTTATAAACTGTTAAATAGTTATTTCATCGGCTATTTTTGTACATCTTGTGTCCAATTTATGTAATTTTTATACTGTGTCAATAAACTATTACTATTACTATTCTGTACAAAAGCGCCATAATATCTTTTGGATTATTGACATTTATTTGTAGTATAGTAAAAACAATACAAATATCTTAATTTTGACACGTGTTTGCCTTCTTCTCTGAACTAATATGATTTATTGACTTATGTTGAAATATAAAACAAAGATAGGGTAACTCTATAAATTAGAATTTCGGCAATTGGCGTGTTTGCGCGAGGAGAGGTAACTAGCATAGTTTGTACGTTGAAGGTCATCTAAGCCTGTCTAGTTAAATTGCAGGGTAAGTGACACCCCAAAATACCGAAATCTTAAACATGCCACAGTATCTATAGTAGGTGAATATATATAGTATCGTCAGTTAGTATCTGTAGACGGTGGAGGTCAGCCGTTTATCATCAGGCACCACTATCGCACCTGTTGATAAGTGATGATGTGCTCGAGGATGGCACTCTAGGCTTAGAGTGTGAACTGGCTGTCAAGGACAGCTGCTGAAAAACATTAAATGTTTGGCGACAGTTTTTCAACTTGAGAGTCGTAAGTGGTAGCCGCCCAGACGGTCTTCTGTAATACACACTCTGTTAAAATTTAATATCATCCATCATACCTACTTTGATGTCTTTGTACAACATTTTAAAATTGATGTTTTGGTACGTAGTATTACTTCTTTTCAGTATTCTCTTTATACCCTCTTTTCCCCACAATCTCTAGGAACGATTCAATTTTTTGCATTGTTCTAATCAGCATAATTTGAGGTCATCAGAAAATGTATCCTTAAGTATTCCACAACACTCGAGTTCTTTCTACGATAAATCTTTTACGGTTGTTGCAGCACGGCTTTGGAACTCGTTACCAGTGGAAATACGAACATCTACTTCTTTAAACATATTTAAAAACCGTGTCAAAAACTTCTATCTGTCCCAGTGCTAATAATGATAATTTTACTGACGCTGTCGTGTTCTATCTCTAACGTTTAACTATAATACGATTGCTGTAGGTATATATATATATATATTTATACATATATATTTATATTTTATATATTTATATTTGTGTGTAATTATGTACCTATATATACCTAAATATCCTATATATTATGTAAGGTTTAAGTAGGTTTATAAATAGAGGTATTTACACATATTTTTCTGTATTTTATGGATTTTGTCATAATTAGTTCAATAAACTACGTTTGCACTCCTACCACTCATAATTAGTATCTATTGTGTCTCTTATCAACCCACGGTTGCCTGGAAGAGATCGCTGCTTAGTGATAAGGCCGCCGATTGTACTCTAGTTAAATGTTCCTTTTATCATAAATTACTTTATTTAATAAGTGCAATAAATCGTATTCTATTCTATTCTATTCTGTTATTATTATTATCTGTTCTGTGGTTTTGGATCACAGTTTTTTTGCTGAGTGTCTTACTCGGTGCCTACAAGTATATTATGCTGGTTATCGCTTGCCAATATGCAAGCGAACTATAAAATCTACTACATCAAATCTGGGCTAAAGCCAATAGGTTTGAGCCATTTGAATCGATCTGAAGAGCTAGTAATGTAACCATCTATGCAATAACGTGAAAAGCAAATGTATTCTAAATTGAGGAAGAAAGGTTTGTAAATTGCACAAATTGTAACGACCACTCTGCTCAGTGTGGTCACATAGCTCAAACATAACCATAAGTGTAACCTTAAAGCATACTAGCATTATAGTTATATTATAAGCATTTCAATAGTTTCCACATAAGTGCTAAGTCTGTGCTAACATGATTTACATTTAAATATAACGAATATCAAAGTATCAAAGTAGTAAGTAGAGTAATAGAGTATGCAAACTGAAGTGGGTTGATACTTCCTCTCTGCATACTGAAAACCCTTGAGATATTTAAAAGTGATAGGCGATTTTTAAAGGTAATGACCAAGACCAGGAAAACGTAGCGCGGACTGCGTTGTGTTTTTATAGCGCATATTATGTGAAGTAGAGTGTCATAGAATCACGCATTGTGGGGATAAACAGTGGCATAGCACTCACTGTCTGCTTAGCCATACTGAAGCTTATGACCATAACATGCCGATCATTATAATGACCTAATTAACACAGAAATTATAAAATGCCAATAGGCAAGATATGCTGAAATTCATACAATTTTTTATAACAAATATTTTCCCTTGACATGTCAAGGGAAAAAATTCGTTACATTTTACTAAAACGATAAAATTAAGAAAAATAGTTCAACTTACGCATATATTTTCATACAAAACGAAAGGAAGAACTCTTCAATCAGGGTTTTCTAATGAGCCAGTTAAATATAACGACCAGTTAGTGCCAACTCAAAGACTAAAGTCAGTAAGGTCACTTTCTTTTAGTTACAGCTTATTGAATGAATTAGTTTCAAAACTGGAACGTAGTTAAACTAATTATTATAATGGGAGACATTGTAAGGTTGAGATATGTAAATTGACTGCTCTTGTACATTGATTAATGATAGGTATTGCACAGCTCTAATAATCATCCTTGCTATCAATTGTTATGTCTATTTTGTAAAATTTTAATGGCACCTATCGCAATCTTAATAAGGATTATTACAGCATATTACAATCCAATTAATAAGACCTTGGAAGACTATTAATTTTATTTTATGGGTATCACAACAAGAATATTTTTGGGGTGCAACGTTTTTGGTTCACGATTTTTTGTTTTTAAGTTATAGATGACGCGGCGATCTGAATTTGAATTGTGAAAATTATTACCAACATTTATGTTAGGACTGATTTTATTACAATTTTTTATTGCCCTTGCCGTCTTAGTTTATGATTCAATTTTCAGCCATTCAGTTTTCCCCTTTTGTCCGCAGATTTTCTTTCTAGGCTTGCCATTTTTATTTTTATTTAAACAATATTATGCAGCTGACAGACGGACTATCAGTTCCATTTGGATCATGATATGTACTGTGATCGGTATGCGTTTCTCTATGTTGTGTTTCACTATTTCACTTTTTTATTTTTTTTATATAAAAATTGCTAATTTGCAAAATATATAAAAATATATACAAATAAAATATGCTAATTTGCAAAATATATTGTTTTGTTACGGTAGGTGACATACGACCACGGCTATCCTCTGAGCGCCACTAGAATATGTATGAAATACAATAAAATATTTATTACAGGTAAGTTGAATGTATAATACACTTTAAATATTGAATAGTTTGTACATAGCGATCTCTGATGATAATATTTTCTTGTTTCATTCTTTTTAGAGCGTGATTTTTTTTATTTAAAATATTTTGGGGTTTTTGCATAAATGTATACATGCATACATGTCAACATACTTACATCGATACATAGCGATCAACAAACATATAACCCTCCCTATTGCTTCATTGCGACGCCGCGTGGGGTAAAACTTAGTCTTCTTGACTTCGGCGGGATATATCTTGCAAACACTACGCTCGACAAAAATATGATTTACTAAACCTTACCTTCATTTTAAAATTCTTAGTCAACGATATCACACACGATGGGTTGGGGTGAAATTTTTTTTTAGTTCTTGTCTTCGTGCCCCCTAGAGCGCGCCACATTCAGTTTTTTGTGACGTCACATAGCCTATAACCAGCAGACAAATAAGACGCGTCCAACGATACCTCATTTGTCAAATTATGATAAGTAGTTTAGAAGTTATGAGGGAACAGATGAACATACATACATACATACATACATACTTACATACATACATACATACATGCATACATACATACATACATACCCACATACCGGTCAAAAACATAACCTTCCTTTTTGCTTCGCCGTAGTCGGGTAAAAACTTATACTTGTAACTCGAAGGGATCAAAAGACATGACCATTCATGTCGCATATATTAGCATATTTTGCGATTTCACAAGGAAATCAAAACCTATAGGGTACTTCCTGTTGACCTAGAATCATGAAAGTTGGTAAGAAGCAAGGTCCTTCAACACTTATAAGGAAGAAAATTAAAAAAAAAGGAAGGAAGGAAAGAAGAAAAAATCCGTAAATATGTTGTTTAATAACAAAGAAAGCGAATTTACTTTTACTTAGTAGGTATTTGCGGTTGGTGCATAAACTTTGTCTAGGTATCGGTCAAGGGATCAATTGCAAACTTATTTTTGTCCTTTAACCTAGTTTGTTTAACATGTTTGTACGAAAGCCTCGGTGTGCAAGTCCAACTCGTACTTGGCTGGTTTTTTATTAGATCAAATTACGCAGGTATGAAAGATAAGAAAGCATTTCAATTTCAATTTATTTCAATTTCAATTTAATTTATTCCAAAAGCAAGAAACAGGTTTGTACATTTTTTAGCTTATGAGTAAACAATGTACTGATTCACACACTACGACAGTCCTGTGTTGTGTGAAACATCTCTTCCTACGAGCATAGTTATGTAATGTTATTTGAAATTGTTTCTAAATAGCTGTACAACCAATTTTTCAGTACTTATTTTGTGCTGTTGCTGTATTTTAGGCTTAGATTCTTCTGGCAAATGTTTGCTAATTTCTAGATCATGGTTTATTTATTTTAAAATAGTCAATTTCAATTAAGGTACAGACACACCGCAGCGTCCTGCGTGCGCAATCTAGGCGGCGATCAGATAGCGCAGTAGTATTTGTACCGACGCGACTGGTTGACACCAAACGCGATCAGAAAACAATTGAAAAGTATTGAGATTGCGCCCGCAGATCGCAGAACGCCGCGGTGTAGACCTTTATTAAAAAAATAAACATATGTAACAAAAACTGTACACGATCGAAAGCACTGCTTTCCAAGAGTAGGTCAAGAATTAAACATTTAAAATAAAATTGGTCTGACCTGACCTATGTCTTCGGCCTTTCATTAAAAGAAAGGCGGACATTTCGATCAATATGTCGTGATCCAGAGGCTAATAAAGTTTTTACACTGCAGGCTTGCCTTCAACAGAGGTCGTTTACCTCATACAACATTACCGGACCTTGCGGAAACCGGTCTGCCATTATTATTACTAAATATTATGAAACAAAGTCCCCCACCGCGTCTATCTGTCTGTATGTCTGTCTGTTCGCGATAAACTCAAAACAACTGAACAGATTTTCATGTGGTTATCTCCAATAGACGGAGACAAAGTGAATATGACGATGATTGCTAAATATGTTAATTCATACTCGACGCAACAACTTTAGTCATATAATGCTCTACTTGAGTGAAGCCGGGGCGGATCATTAGTATAATATAAGTTATGCATTCATCATCATTATCAGCCCATTTCCATCCACTGCTGGACATAGGCCTCTCCCATGGCACGCCACTGAGCTCGATCTTCAGGTATTCGTTTCCAACCGCTGCCAGCCAGCTTGCGTATATCATCGCTCCACCTAGCTTGAGGGCGTCCTACACAACGTTCGCCGAGCCGTGGTCTCCACTCTAGAACTCGTCTATCCCAACGGTTATCGGTTCTACGACAGATGTGACCAGCCCACTGCCACTTCAGCTTGCTAATTCTTTGAGCTATATCGATAACTTTGGTTCTCTGACGGATGAAAGTTATGCATTACGATATTGTAATGTTTATGCTGATGAAAAATGAAATTCTAAAATTCTAAGTCAAGACAAGGCCAAAATATAAATCATACTTTGACCACTACCTCACCTTGTGATCGACGATGTAGCACGCTTGCCTAGAAGATACCTGTTCACTCGTGATTTAAAGACCCCCAAACACAGAGTCTGTACAATGTTCTGAATTTACAGAACGAATACCTAATCTTAGTATTTAAGTGCATTAATGCTAGTGTATAAATACGAATACCTACTAGTTTTAAGGTAAATATTTGGTCCGAGAATACCTTTTTTATTGCGTCGGTAGCATTTCAGTATAGTGTCTGTTTGCAGCAATATAGGTACGAAGTTTACTACTAATAAGATGTTACTGGGAAATTAACTCAGATTATTTTCTATTTTCAACCGAATTCCTGAAAGGAGGAGGTTGCAATTCGTCTGTATGTTTTTTTTAGTATGTTTGTTACGCAATTACTCCGCCAATTGTAAACCGATTTTATTGATTATATTTTCATGAGTAGGAGTCGTTTACAAGGTAGTATCTTAATTATTTAACTTGCCTATAGTGAATCAATGTAGCAAATCGGCCCTGTATCACAGAATAAATAATAATACACCCTCATATTAGAAAATCTGTCGTCAAAAATCACGTTTGGCTTAATGTGCCACCTCGTTGCAAGCAAATTTAAGTTCTTTTACGTCAATGCCATTCAACTGAGCTACGAACACCATCAATTTATTGCGGAAAACTTTTGGTAAACACATAATTTCGTAGAATGGACCTGTGAACTGGCCTCCACGATCGTGTGATCTCACTCCTATAAGGTACGGAACGGACACACCGCGGCGTCCTGCGTGCGCGATCTAGGCGACGATCAGATAGCGCAGTAGTATTTGTACCGACTGGTTCACACCAAACGCGATCAGAAAACAATTGAAAAGTACTGAGATCGCGCCCGCAGAACGCAGGACGCTGCGGTGTGGCCGTACCTTTAGATTACTTTAAAGTAAAGTAAAGTCACTAGTATGTACTGATAAACCAGAGACGTTAGGTCATTTGGAAGCCAACATTTGACATGGTATTGCTGTTAAGTGGTACCAGTTGCTCGATTAAGTTTTCGAAAATCGGACTTGCGATTGCGCTTCATTTGAGTTAGCTGTGGTACTCATATTAAAACTCTCATTGCATAAAATTATCTATTAAATAAAATGAATAAAGCCAATATTAAAAACATTAACATTATTTTCACCCGATTTCAAAAAAGGAGGAGGTTCTCAATTCGCCTGTATGTTTTTACAAGCTTTTATTTAACTTGCAATGTATGTTTGTATGTACGTATGTATGTCACTATGTATGTTCGGGTGGAATCTTGGAAGCTAAATTAGACCCACTTCCCGATGTCCGATGGGATTGGACTCAAATTTGGTGTACTTATGTATCTTCGGTGAAAATACAATGATATGGTACCATGGAGCTGGTCTGATGATGGAGACGGAAGGTGGCCACGGCATCTCTGTGATAAAACAACTTAACCCCACCGAGTTTGAGCTCGATTGATTAGTCTTGAAGAGAACTTTACGCCTAGATGATATCCAGGGTCTGATGATGAAGCTGGAAGGTGGCCACGGCATCTCTGTGATAAATCAACATAACCCTAACGAGTTTGGGCTCGATTGATTCGTATTGAAGAGAACTTTTCACCTAGATGATATCCAGGGTCTGACGATGAAGTTGGAAGGTGGCCACGGCATCTCTGTGATAAATCAACGTAACTCTACGGAGTTTGGGCTCGATTGATTCGTCTTGAAGAGAACTTTACATCTAGATAATATCTAGGGTCTGATGATGAAGCTGGAAGGCAGCCACGGAATATCTGTGATAAAAAAACAAAACACTACCGAGTTTGGGCTCGATTGATTCGTCTTGAAGAGAACTTTACACCTAGATGATGTTTAGCGACTGGTGATGAAGCTGGAAGGTGGCCACGGCATCTCTGTGATAAAATAACGTAACCCCAGTGAATTTGGGCTCAAATGATTCGTCTTGAGGAGCACTTTACACTTAAATGATAGCCAGGATCTGATGATGAAGCTGTAAGGTGGCCATGGCATTTCTGTTATAAAGCAACATAGCCCCACCGATTCGATTGATTTTCATTGAAGAGCACTTTACCCATAATCACATCAAATATCCGTGGAATATTTTTAAACATCATACCTTCTCTTAAACACTTATCTATACCTACCTACTAAAAAGTTAAAAATAAATTATAAGTAAAAAATATTTTTAAAAACAAGCTTTTGTCTGGGACAATGAACTAAAATGTTAAAAATAAATTCAAGTAAGTATTTGGCGAGTAGGTACTTACCTATATTTTTAAAAGCTTGAGGCACTGAAGTACATTACCTAGCCTGAAAAACGGGTAGTGCTTCAAGCTTTTAAGAATATAGGTAAGTACCTACACGCCAAATACTTACTAGAATTTATTTTTTAACATTTTAGTTCATTGTCCCAGATAAAAGCTTGTTTTTAAAAATATTTTTTACTTATAATTTATTTTATAATTTTTTATATATGTTACGCATTTTCTCCGTCACGGATGCGAATGGTAGAGTACATTCCCGAAGTAGTCCAATTGTAATTTTATCGAGTTTTGATAAGTATCTTCAGGGATACAATGACGATAAAAGTCTCAAATTTGCTACTGAAACTGCCTTGCGGGGTTTAAACTATCTTAATTATTATGTGATTTATTTCATTAACCGACTTCACAGAAAAGGAGGAGGTGGTTAATTCTACTGTTTTTCTTTTATGTTTGCTACCTCAGGACTCCCTCAAATCTTTACCGATTTGAAAAAAAATTGTTTGAGAGATTATGCCTCCCGTTTGGTCCCATTAAAATGTTATCGAGATATGACAATTATCTCCGTAGATATGGAGATAAACAATATAAACAAATTTCAATACCTTGACGACATGATTATGACTAGTGAATATTTTCACTATCACGGCATGTGAAGCCGGTTTTTTGTAAACGATCTTAAATTATTTTGAACATAAAACACTCTTTAGAAGGCTGTGATTTATAACCTGTAATCAATATGAAAGCCTTCGTATGATACAATTATATATAACTGAGTCAAAGACATGTCACTGAAACAATTCTTTTTAGCTCAAGGGTGAAAAATTTACCTACTCTTTCCATGATATGTGAAAATAACTTTGAAGCTGGTTTGCTAAAAACATTAAATACTCTACTGTAAATTAGAAGTACATTTGCAAGATGCTCTACACCTTACGATCTGGTGGAACGTTAGTGCAAAAAACCTTCCGATTATATTTTTTTGTCAAGACTTAATTGAAGTTTAGTGAAAAAACCCGACTTCACATAAGGCAAGGCAGTTTTTGTAGCAAGTTCAAAGAGTTTATTTTTGAAGGTACAATGTTTTGGTTATTTTAGTTTTATAGGTTGAAGTGTAGTGAAATGTAAGCAAATAAGGAATGATCACAATCCGATTACCGGTTTCGGAGATATTCGTGGACAAACATACATACATATACATACAAAAAATTGTGTATCTGCTTGGAAGCCCTAACAGATTATACATAATACATAATATATATGAATATTTTACAGTTACACATACATGCGTGTTAAATTGACAACCTCCTATTTTGGGACTCGGTTAAAACCGAATAGAAATGCAATACAAAATGTAATACCACGTCGAAAACATATTTATCGATTGTAAACTTCATCTATTTAAGGCTATTTAAACTAAGGCAAATCGGATTCGGATACAATCTTCACAATGCTCCGATCGGTTACTTTCACAGAAGGAAGGCGGCACGTTACTTTGATATTTAAATTCGAAAAAATTGTGATTCTAATTGGAAAGGTTTCCGCGACAAAATAGCTCACGGATTTATCAATACCCAAAATTAAAAATGAAGTTTCCGAATCCGAATAGGTTTTCGAATGGTTGAGAATCAGGGGGCTGTAGGTAAATTAATTTAATGTTTTAGTGCGATAAGTCGCGAATGGGTAAGAATACTTCGTCTGCAAGCCCAGCATCACCATTCATAACTTTTGACCTTGACAGTACGGTTAATCCAATCATAATAAAAAATATGTTCAAAAACTAAAACCCGACTACTGAAATATCACGCTCTAAAAAGTATGAAACAAGAAAATATTCGCATCTGAGATCGCTATGTACAATGTATCGTCTATTATATAAAAAACTTACTTTTAATAAATATTTTATCGTATTTTATAAATATTCTTAGCGGTGTTCCGTGGATACCCGTAGTCGTATGGTAGTTTTCAGAATGTATTTGTTTTGTTACGGTAGGTGACGTACGACGACGGCTATCTTCTGAGCACCACTAAGAATATATATAAAATACGATACAATATTTATTTAAAGTAAGTTTTTTATATAATAGACGATACATATTGAATAGTTTGTACATAGCGATCTCAGATGAGAATATTTTCTTGTTTCATACTTTTTAGAGCGTGATAATTCAGTAGTCGGGTTTTAGTTTTTGAACTTATTTTTTATTTTAAGTATTTTGGGTTTTTTGCATAAATGTATGCATGTATACATGTCAACATCCTTACATACGTACATAGCGATCAACAAACACATAACCCTCCCTAATGCTTCTTTGCGACGCCGTGCCGTGGGATAAAAATTCGTTTTCTTTACTTCGACGGGATATATCTCGCAAACGCTACGCTTGACAAAAATATAACAAATAAGACGCGTCCAACGACACCTTATTTGTCAAATTATAATAAGTAGTTTAGAAGTTATGAGGGAACAGATGAACATACATACATACATACTTACATACATACATACATACCCACATACCGGTCAAAAACATAACCCTCCTTTTTGCTTCGCGCTAGTCGGCTAAAAAGGAGCGATTTCAAACACAGGTTAAGTTGCAAGCAATTTTCCTGCTTTGAGCTGAGGAAAAATGGATTGAAAAGTGATGTGCTTTGGGTTTTGTTTTGAAAAGACCCGTTTTGAAACGTCAGATTCTCATAGCTGTTATTCCAAGATCCTATAAAATATCAATAATACTTCAATTAAAAATGTAAAACCACCCACGACTGATTTGTATATCATTGAGTAACAGGATACTGAATTTCAAATTAATACATTTTATTTGACTAATGTAAACTCTCGGAACAATAATTGTTCCGAGTGTAAACTACGCTAAACAGACGGCAGCAGTGTGACAGGTAAGTAGTGCGCAGAAGCGCCATTTTGAATTTTTTCGACGTCCGCGGTCAAAGGAATACGAGTTTACGAAAGTTGCTATTGTAGTCTTTTCAACCAAAAAAGAGCTGATAATAGTGATAATATTTAACGGCTGAACGGATTTTCATGAAACAAAACTAAGAACACTCTCGATGAAGACACCTATCTAACAAAAATAACTAAATCAAAATCGGTTTATCCGTTTGGGCGCTACGATGCCACAGACAGACACACAGATACACACTTCAAACTTATAACACCGCTTCTTTTTGCGTCGGGGGTTAAAAAGAAAAACAACGAACCGTAACGAATACTTTTGCGGCACCTATGGTATGGTGAACGGTTTAAGACATTTATTATCTCTAAATATCTTTATAAGAGAAAATACTAAAATTACTTATTAATAGTTGTAGCAAAATTGGTATAAAAAATATTTTTCTTTAAATATCTTATAGGCTAGCGTTTGACCTGTTGGTAAGTGATGATGGTAAGCACGACGAATGGGCTTATGGTGAAACTGTGTTTGCAGCTAGTAACTAAATTAATAATGTTTATTGCAGACAAGGGTCTATTATATTGATATTAATTTATCAAACACTGACCTACATTAGTACATTAGTGATTGATAAACTTTGTCGGTTCCAGAGTCCAACAAATTGCTCAGCTCTATACAACTGAACATGACTAACTGTGCGTAGGTATACTCTGTGGTGCCAATTGATAAGTAATGTGACTAGGCACGAGTGGATATTTCTAAACAATATTCAACATTATATTCATAATTAAACTTTATTCAGAAAAAAATAGACGATGATCACTTGGCACCTAAAATAGGCTCTAAATCAGTGTTATCAGGCCACTTCAGTTTTTTGCACCGTGAATTATACTTATGCTCTATGAGCTGTAGACACCGACTACCAAACCAAGCTGTAGACCTCCCGAGCCTGTCTTTGCATATCTTAAAACTGAATAAATACTACCCGCACCTTAAAACGAAATTCTTTAAACTAAAAGCCCTTTGAAGTGTATAGGGTGAAAAAGATGTTAAGACCAAAAGCTGCAATTTAATAAGAGGAACCCCCATATCTCCGCCACATTGAAAAATTTCCAACAACTGAATCGAATAAAACCATGTAATTATTGAACCTGCTCACAAAATTTCTCGATAATCGGTTGAGAAATGCGACCTATAGCGGAGAACAGACATCCGGACACCCGGACATACGAACGTCCGGAGAAAGCATTTTTGACGGAGACCTTCGCTTCGCTTGGCCAATAATTATGCTTGCCCGCCGTGGCTTTAGGTACGTTTTTAGGGTTCCGTAGTCCTGATAAGGAACCCTTATATTTTCGTCATGTCCGTCTGTCTGTCTGTCTGTCTTTCTGTCTATCCGAGGTTTTGCTAAGAGACTGTTAATACTAGAAAGCTGTTATTTTGTACGGATACGTATATCAATTACGTCGACAAAGTGGTGAAATAAATTTTGGCAAAATATTTTTTTTAGGGTAGGTCCCCTACCCTAATTATTTAAGGGTTGCTAATACCATTTTTCGATTGAATGCTCCATTTACGAAACAATCAACTTTAAAGTGCAAATTTTGTTCCAGTAGGGCGTTTAGAGGGGGGGGGGGGGGGCTCTAAAAGCTAAACTGCTGGCTTGAAAAATCTTGAAAAATTTGTGATTATAGTGCATTTCATGAACTTTAAAAGAAAACCTATAGCGGTTAAGATAACTTCATTAGTTTAGCAGTAATATTCGTTGAACTTGGGTGTTGGATAATTTTGTACCAAATACAAAATCCTTAGAATAAATCCTTTAAAGTGACAAAGACGAAGTACCTAGCTGCTTGTTTATAACGGTTAAAGACTTGCATTGAATAACGGGCTACTACGGAACCTTACACTGCGCGTGGCCCGACACGCACTTGGCCGGTTATTTTATTTAATTACTTTAATCTTTCTACAGTCTCGAAGCGCATACATTTTTGTGGATTGTTTTTAGGGTTCCGTACCTAAAGGGTAAAACGGGACCCTTTTACTAAGACTCCGCTGTCCGTCTGTCTCTCTGTCTGTCTGTCCGTCTGTCTCCAGGCTGTTTCTCATTAACCGTGTTAGTTAGACAGGTGAAATTTTTACAGATGGTGTATTTCTGTTGCCGCTAGAACAACAAATACTAAAAACAAAATAAAGTGAACCCTAAAAAACAAACGAAATCAAAATCGGTTCATCCTCGGCGCTACGGTGCTACAGACAGAGACACAGATACACACATCAAACTTATATCATCCCTCTTTTTGTGTCATAGATTAAAAATATAAACAAAACAGATTTTATTGTTTGTCATGATGACGTATCTCTGGGTTAAGAATTTTTTGGATAACTGCCGAGCTCCGGATTCGTATCGCCATTTTTATGTTGTATTCCCGGATTTTTGCAGTTGTAGCATTTTCCGCTATTTGTATTCAACGAGCTGTTATCTTTACAGCAACTAGTGTGGTAGACGCAACTGCCACTATGACGAGTAATCGCCACAACTTTTGGGCAACAATAATCTGAATATGACGTTTCAAGGTATAAACACAATCACCACCGTCCAACACACGTCCCTGCGTGACTTCTCTGTAACGACCCTACGTTACAAAGTATTATTATATCTCAATCCAGGTCAATTACGTATAACTTATGTACTTGCCGAATTAGATCCAAATCCCTTCAGTCACGCTTGCATGATTAAGTAGCAAACATCCAAACATACACATTTTGACATTTATAATGTTACTTAGTAGAATAAATATCTTAAATATATGCAGACAAAGTAGTGTAAATATTATAGAAATCAAAATATAATGGGAGGTACCTATTGCCAAAATCTGCGCAGAAAACCTTGGTAATTTAACTAGACTTGGATAGTCAAGGACCATTCCATAGTTTCGTAAAGATACGTCGCAATGTTGAAACACGTTCCAATCCAAACCGGACAATACGAGAGTTAAAAATATGAAGAAAGGCTGAGGTGACCGGTTGAATATTACGAATTTTAGTAAGTCGAAAATAATGTATATAGAAATACTATCAAAGAGCGAGCTGCTAGACTCGCGTAAAAAGATTTTGAATTCTATGCATCGGTTTCTGTAATTATTAGGATCTAAGCTACGCTTAAGTTACTAAACTTATGACATGACTTAGAACTTATTACCAGTTACTTATTTTATTTGAGCTGTAATAATAAATGTCTAATCTAAATAACTGCATAGCTTATCTGACATTATTTATGTCCCTTATTTCAACGAAGCAGTTTCGTTGAGTTAATTGAGGGAAAGAGCTTTCACCAATGCTAAGATTGATATCTGAAGAAGGCACCAAACACAGTGAGCGCACGCTAGAACCTAATTCATATTATTTGAAATAGCTTATCTATATTGGACGAAATGTCACGTCCGTCACGTTCCAAAAACATAATGAGATAAAAGTTAAATGAGGCACCGTTATCAATGACATACGAGTACTTTGTAATAATTTTATCTAATACATCCTACTTATATCATATCGATGAACTTGGTTTATTTACCATAGAACAAAAATATCCATAGATATGATGGGTATTTGTTATATAATTCTTTCTAGGTTTATAACATACCTATGTTGATTTTTATTGAAATATTCATACTATTGAAATACAATTTACGGGTAACAATACGAATAAACAAAATGTATCATAGTGTTTAATTCGGAGATAGATATAAAGGTCACAGTAATATACCTATAGGTATAATATTACCGTGTAAAAGTACTCAAACAGTTTATCTCTCAAGTAATCCCCTCGAAAAAGAAAGTTGTAAGTAGAACTTTATGTTATTTTGTATATCTTCGTAAATCATTCGATATTTCGTCATATGCGCAAAAAAAACTAGACGTAGGTTGTATAATGAAATGGAAATCAATATTGCGTGTCTGTGCTTTAACCGGTTTGTTGCCGTCGAAAACCTTTCGCCTTGACCCTGCTAAAATTTATCGAAATGAGCTCATGCTTGCACCAAATAATCTAATCACCTATAAAGTTCAATATTTAGATGGCAAATAAACTTAAGAGGTTATAAATAGGTTTCTATATAATATCTTTATATATAGAACCGGATTAAAATTGCTACGATATCGATGATTTTGATGAACTATAATATAAATAATACCTTATCTTCGCAAAGATTTTCTAATTATGATAACTTTTTGTTTTTTGTAAGTAGGTAGATAAATTGTACGTAACTTTGAAATGAAAATTTACAGCGCCCTGTAGTTAACTTACTATATACTATAATCCTATTCATCCAAAAGTGTAAAGAAGTGATCACTATTAGCAATGAAACCGCCTACTGTAACATGTATATATATTTATATTAAGTTAATATAATTTTGTACATACATACATATATACAATCACGCCTTTTTCCCGTTGGGGTAGGCAGATACTACTTCTTTCCACAATAATTTTGTATATACAATCAAATCTACACATAATCTACACAGTCGATCAGTAGAACGACGTATCACGGATGCACACTACCATCTCTGTGTGCCTGAGCACGAAACCTCAATTACCTACAAATAATTTTAATAATTTTTATTTGGTTGTAGGTATTCTCATGGATTCGTTATGATTTTGTTTTATCGCTATGAACCATTATAACTAGCGATCAAT
This sequence comes from Cabera pusaria, assembly GCA_954871355.1. Lineage (NCBI taxonomy): Eukaryota > Metazoa > Arthropoda > Insecta > Lepidoptera > Geometridae > Cabera > Cabera pusaria. The sequence goes on from OX940887.1 coordinate 23,812,457, forward strand.
ATGATTGAAGTAACTGATAGATGAGTTACCAATAACAATGGTAACCCATTACCTCAGTCTCATGGTAAATCGATAGCCGTCGACGTCTAGGTAAGGGCGGCACGCGAGCTGACTCATTAAGACTGTTAACCTCCGAGCCAATCGTGCTTATATTAGTAAATACCTTTGTTATTTTTATCGCAGATAGACAAACATTAGATCACTGAACAAGAAATTAAAGCGGATTGAAAAAAATATCTTAAATCCACGTTTTACGTGTTATTTATGCTCTAACTATTTTTGCCGCGTTTTTATGGTTTTTGAGGTTAGGTCGGCATTGCATACTAGTAAATGTATGTAGAATACATTGTCATCGAATAGTAAGCTACTCTGAAAGTTTCAGCCGGATAAATAATCGGAAAGTGCTCGAAATTTGAGTTGTAAGATTTCACCCGGACCGACAAACAGACAAAAAAAGTGACTAAATAAAAACGTAGTTAAATCACGGTGACATCTTGTCACCTGCAAGTCAAGACAAAATATAATTTCTGTTAGCGTTCACGCCAAACGCAATTTCAAAATTTATGGAATATGGAATTAATTCTTTTTTAAACAGCTGAGTAGCAATATGGTTTGCACCTAAGCTAAATTATGCTTGTGCCTGGAGTGGGTTCACAATAAATAAAACATTGACAATGATATAAATATGAGAATGTAATACATGAGCAAGACGTTACCCTAGACAACTGGCTTTAGTCCAGATAGCGCTTGTAGGTGTCTCAACTTGCTTTCCTATGACTAACACCAAACATCATGTCAGAACTGGGTGAAGCTATTGGCGTAATGTATATGTTGAGTGGGTGGTTCACGTCACCAAGTGTATCGTCAGCGGTCACCCATTCAGCACCACCTAGCATCTTGTGTAAGTTAAGGTCTACGCCCACAGATGCGGGCGGGTAGCAATTACTTTCCAGTGGGTTACAATGACCCCGTGGGCGTGAGGGTAAACCCAGGATAGATTGTTTTTAGGGTTCCGTACCCAAAGGGTAAAACGGGACCCTATTACTAAGACTCCGCTGTCTGTCTATCTGTTTGTCTGTCTGTCTGTCTGTCTGTCCGTCTGTCACCAGGCTGTATCTCATGAACCGTGATAGACAGTTGAAATTTTCACAGATGATGTATTTCTGTTGCCGCTATAACAACAAATACTAAAAACAGAATAAAGTTAAAAATAATAGAGGGTCCCCAAATACAAGCAACGTGTTTTTTTCGGCATTTCACGCCATCTATGAACGCTAAGTTAGGTAAACGTCCCATAGATGACGTTATATTGAAATGTCGATCCCTAACACCTTTGTTAGACGTTAGATGGCGTTATAAGAAATAAAATGTTTATTAATTATTATTTTTTGCTGGCGAAAAATGATAGTGGTATTTTATGCTCGATCTTATAAAATACTGTAGTGTGGTACGGAACCCTACTAGTGCGAGTCCGACTTGCACTTGGCCATTTTTTTTTTATAATATAAGGCGAAAAACAAATTGACGGCCCGCTTGATAGTAGGCGATCACCGACGCCTATGGACACCTGCAACACCAGCGGCGTTGCTGATGTGTGCATGTTCTTCAAGACTCTTTTATTAAACCTTTTTTTTTAAACCCCCATATAATTGCCACATTTTTTAAAATAATACTATGTCTTTTAGTACAAAAAAGAAAATATTTTATTTTGTGAAACGTGCAGGTACTTTGTTCAATAATCAACAAATTGATGAAAGTAAAAGTCATTATTTTTGATATTTCCAGAGCTATATTTGCGTACCTCTACATTTTGGGACATATATCCTATATATGAGATAGTTGCCTAATCCATATAAATAACGTTTGGGATAGACGACCTGCAGAGAAACAGGGCATTTATCCTAAAAAAACTTTGATCTCACCTAACCTTTCCATGCAATTGCACAGAGACATGCGACGCTGTCAACTTGCTGGAAGTTTAAAAATCTTTCGATACATAAGTAAAGTCACATGCGTTTCATCAGTGAAACTAGAGTAATTACATTCGGGGCACCTATATATACCTCAGGGGCATACTGGTATTACTCTAATGGTTTTACTATAAGGGAGATGCGGTTGACATACGTATCTCTTCTTGATTGATGCGATATTGCACTTTTTGCGCCTTATATACCCTTAACACATACATGCATACATACAATCACGCCTTTTTCCCGTTGGGGTAGGCAGAGACTACTTCTTTCCACATGCTACAATCCTGACATACCTCTTTCGCTTCTTCCACTTTCATGAGCGCCTTCATACATGCTCGCCGGTTATAAGTACTTTTGACTTGGCCTTTCTTTAAAACGTCTCCGATCCTGGTCGTTATCTCTATACACAAGGCGTTCAAATAAGAGTTCATGGTCCTAATTTGACTCAGCCGCGCGGGTCCTTGAAGGAAAGTCGGTCGCGTTGCGCACTGATTATAAATATATTTCAGATAAAATAATAGGTATCATTTTTATGTATTTTTTTTACATAGAATGTAGTGTTATATTATTATTATACGCACACCCCTGGGCTCGTATAGGTGGTTTTTGAGGGGGAAATGCAGCTGCGTTTTTAGACAGTTGAAAAAGATGCTACATTTGCACAATTATCATTCTCTGCACAATTTATAATATACAACGAACATCGATCGCAAAGCCATATCAACTTCGCAAACGATAGATAGAGTCCAGCGAGCCAGGTTGAGCGATTGCGACTAACAATTCTATTTTTATTTCAATGGTAAACATTTATATTCAACAAACAATTGATAAGTACGCGATTATTTTTAGACCACAATGGGCCATGCTGCATGCATGGACCACGTGTAATCGTGCATTAACCTGCCGTATTTGGCGACTGTCCAAACATGTGCACTTTCTGAACAACAGATTTATTAATTGTCGCTTTGTTGGTGAAAATTTTACTGTAGCGCATTGTTAGCGATCATCTATTTCACGGCCAACCGTAGTATAGGCTAATTGTACACAGTATAAGGAAAAACTTGATTAGTTGTTAGTCCACAGAGTACTGAATCACTCTACGTTATAAGAATTGGCACTTCCCTACATTGATGATACCCAAATTATGTACGTACTGTGTAGCCAACCTAACAATGGAAAGTATTATTTACGTAGTAACTATTATATAATCTGTGGTATTATGCTTATAAATTATTTTTTTGCAGTGTTGGTTGGTACAAAGTACGTTCATAATTCTGAGTTATTTAATTATGTTTGCAGTGTCGCGGGACTGAGTTAGTCTGAAAGATAAGATTCCGTTGTACCTTTCAGTGCCATTTAATCTTCGAAAAGGAAATTAGACTAGATAAACATAGAAATGTTGTGGAGAGGTATAAGATTTATGTTCGAGAGGGTCTGAAACTACCGCCAGAGATGGTGATGCTGATTTTTAAATGTAACGTAACTTTTAAATGTTTAAGGTAAAACATGTCGATGTCGACTACTTTTTCAGTTTCTTCTGGAAGCTTTCTTCAGGATTTTGATCTAGCTTCATTATCAATTGTCGATCGCTATATCACAGAATAAATAAATGGACATCTCGTAAGTGACCATGTAAATTCCAGATTTTAAACCGTAAACGGAGATGCTGCCATCCGCAACTATAAGATATAAGAGTCTTATCTTATTGGTAATTAGGTTAGGAATTAATGACTTTATTATATGATAAAAAATTACAATGTATTTTAGCTAGGTGAATGGCAAACTGTGTTGATCAATTGTACATACTAATTAACTACAACGCCATCTGATAACAGTATTTACAAACTCATTTGCATAAAGTTTACTATTTCTAGCAATCTTATCGCAATATAAATAGATGACCCAGATTGTTTTTGGACGCGCTCGTTTGCTAGGGTACTTGTACTATTATTTATTCTGTGGCTAGGGTGGCTGTCAGTTTAGGTGGCCCTTAGAACACAGTGAAATAAAATATATTTATTATTATACATGTATCTAACATTTAATACTCTGTTTTTGAGAATAACCTAACTATATAACTGTTATTCTAAAAATACTATATTTTTGTTTATTTCTTGTCTACAATGTCTACAATAAATTGTCTTCCCTGCTAAGTAATTCAAAATGATGATTCATTATCATGATGACCCAACCCTAGTGCCTACTATTGTTTATTCTGTGCCTAAACTAAATACTTAGAGAAGTCACAATAAAACAGACTGGTTTCACTAATAAATTATCACCAACAAACTACCTATTTATAATAAGCAATCTAGATATCAACCTATATGTAGATTCTTTGTATTATACGTTAAAGGTTTTTCGAAAAATTGACCAATGTGTTCAGCAAAAAAGCTGTTTTTATTATTACTATGATTTTCGACAAGGAAATATTCTCGAGGTCGTGGGCTCGGTAACGGTGACTGGCAATGGCAATGGAGGATATACCATTTTTTATGAATCCACTTATTTACGAATAAATTATACAAGTTCTATCGAAACGAACCTAAGTATTATCGTGTATTAGTTGCTCTTGACTACAAGCGCCATCTATTATCGATCGATGAACTTACACAACGTTCTGAGCGTAGCTGCTGCAGTCTCAATTTTCCATGTAGATTTTAGTTCAGGTATATAGGAGTTAGATGGCAGTCAATTTAAGACAGAGGACCTAATAAAATAAAGCTGTAACCTGAGACTATAACAGTTATTTTACTATAGTTTTTTTAATGGTAAAAGGTAACAGGACAAGCACGACGCTCGCCTGATGATAAGCGATGTCATCTACCTATTACAGATACAGCGGCATGCAAAATTCTGCCTGCCGAAATTTTGCATGTTACTGCACTGCGCCTGTTACCTTGGCCTCACACTCTTGGTCTCTGGTAATAATGCCCTGTAAATCTAGCTAAATTGTGAAGTGGATTTTGTCTGTCTGACTGTCCGTCCAGTCCGTCCGTATGTCACAGCCACTTTATTCCGAAACTATTTATACTACACAGTTGCAGAAAACTTGGTAGGGAGATGTGTTCTAAGAACCGCTTTACCGTTTTATTACAAAAATAAAAAAATATATAGATTAAGGGGGAGGGGGGCTCCTCATACATGGAACTGAAACTTAAAAAAAAAAGAGTGTGTGTACTTATGTACACGCGTTAGAAGTTATACTTCTGTGGCGTATGGAAAAAAATAACTAAAATGCAGTAGTGATTAACGATAAATATTAAAATGAATCAAAAAGATTTTATTTCATAAAAAAGGTTTTATTAACGTAAAAATATGACGTTAAATATGACATATACAACTTGAACATAGTCATGCCACCTAGAACTAACTTCACGGTGTAGAATTTAGGTGTCGGTGTGCGCGCGCATCGTACCACCTAGAACTAACTTCACGATGTTAAATTTAGGTATCGGTGTGCGCGCGCATCGTAAAAATTCACTCATAATTTTTCTCTATCGCGCCAAAAGAAGTATAACTTCAAAAATAATAAAACCTATTCGTATATAGATAGATAGGTCTTTAAAAATGACATTGAGGTTCCTAAAACCATTTTTCCCAAAGACAATCATTTGAAAGATAGACACTTCAAAAGTGGTAAAATGTGTGACCCCCCCCTCTAACTTTTAAATTAAGGGGGTAAAAAATGTTAAAAAAATATATGCTGTAGATCTCAATAAACACTTTCAACGAAGATTGGTTTGAACGCGATATCATCAACAGTTTTTGAGATATATCAATCGCAAACATAACTTTGTTTTTCATACAAACACTATGTAAACAGAGTTAATTTTATCTGGCGAAAAATTATAGTTACCAAATACTCTACTGTCACAAAATGACTTTTCTGTTTGTATAATTCTTCTTCTAACATACCAGTTACTTCTTGCATCATTACAAACGTAAATTTTCTCAACAAATTATTTAGTTTTATTTTTTGCTGTTTTCGAGAATTCATTTTTCCGAACTGCCTTTCAAACGTGTGTACACCGAAACTACTGTACCTCGACTACTGACGAAATACAGTCTGCGTCTAAATAGCACGACTCAGTTTTCGGCGCCAGCACTGACGTCAGTTTCTGCCAATGTGTAAAACTGCACGACGGAAGCACAACAGAGCTTTTAAAAGCCGGAGGAGCTCCAGCAGTTCAACAGCTTCAGCAGCTCTTTAATTCCGTTCTTTTCACTGGGAGAACTCCACACGCATGGAACAGAAGCATGGTGGTTCTGTTTTTCAAAAAAGGAGACAAAACTCTTTTGAAAAACTACCGCCCGATTTCGCTTCTGAGCCATGTCTACAAGCTTTTTTCAAGGGTCATCACGAACCGTCTTGCGCGAAGACTCGACGAGTTTCAACCTCCGGAACAGGCCGGGTTACGAAGCGGTTACGGCACCATAGACCACATCCACACGGTGCGGCAGATTGCACAGTAGACCGAAGAGTACAATCGGCCCCTGTGCTTAGCATTTGTGGACTATGAGAAGGCCTTTGACTCAATCGAACCTGGTCTGTTCTCGAGTCCTTGCAGCGTTGCCAAGTCGACTGGCGATATATCGAAGTGATGAGATGTCTATATAATGCCGCAACGATGACTGTACAAGTACAGAACCAGCGAACTAAACATGTCCACCTGCGTCGAGGAGTGAGACAGGAGGACGTCATATCCCCGAAACTGTTCACTAATGCTTTGGATGTTTAAGACTATGGACTGGAAAGATTGTGGCATTAACATCAACGGCAAGTACATCTCTCACTTACGATTCGCAGATGACATCGTCATTATGGCAGAGACGCTGCAGGACCTACAAAGGATGTTGAATGGCCTAGGTGATTCTTCTCGTCGCATCGGTCTCCGGATGAATTTGGATAAAACCAAAGTCATGTACAACGAGCACGTTGTTCCGAAACCGATTGCCGTAGATGGAATCCCACTCGAAGTTGTCACTAAGTATGTTTACCTAGGGCAGACGCTCCAACTAGGCAAACACAACTTCGAGAAGGAAATCCAGAGAAGGATTCAGGTGGGCTGAGCAGCATTCGGAAAACTCCGTCGAGTCTTCTCGTTGCCGTAGCGTTATACCGTAGTGTCTAAAGACAAAAGTCTTTAACCAATGCGTCCTACCTGCAATGACATACGGAGCCGAGACGTGGACACTCACAATTCGACTGGTCCACCAGTTTAAAGTCGCTCAGCGAGCTATGGAGAGAGCTATGCTCGGTATTTCTCTGCGGGATAGAATCCGGAACGAAGTAATTTGCTAGAGAACTAAAGTTATCGACATAGCTCAAAGCTGAAGTGGCAGTGGGCTAGTCATATCTGCCGCAGGACTGATAACCGTTCCGGGGCAAGATAGTGATTGCTAGCGCGACCCTATCTTGCCCTATCTCGGCGGAGGACTGCTCACCCCAGGTTTTTAGTGGGTATACTGCCCTTCAGGCAGTGACTCCCACATAACCATCTCGCTACGGTCTCGAGTGGTATCTATAAAGGATTTTACCGGCGAATCGGCAAACGTAGCGTAGGACGTCCTGTGACCAGGTGGAGCGACGACATACAAAGCGGTGGGCAGTGACTGGAAGAGAAGAGCCGAAGATCGGGCTCAGTGGCGCATCTTGGGAGGGGCCTACGTCCAGCAGTGGACTGACACAGGCTGATGATGATGATGATGTAAAACTGCCTTTACGGAGCCCTACGAATCCGACTTGCACTTGGCCAGTTTATTAAGGGCCAGTTTCGCCGATTCCTGATATAGTGCCAGATTATAATCTGACATAAAACACCATGTAAAATTCATCAATAACCTGTGAGATAATATTTCGGGCTTATTATTTAGAGGCTTATCAGGAACGGGTTAAGCTGGCCTTTAGGGCCGGTTTCACCGGTTCCCGATAGCGCTAAAATGAAGAAATCTGACATATTTTTGACAGCTTTTATAAGGCGTCATCTCTCAGATAGATCTAGAGAACTATCTAACGCATTAGCAGAAACCGGTGAAACAGGCCTTTAGTGTCATAAAATTAATGAGTGTGCTAAAGTTCTAGCTTACATTGTATAAATGCATGCATATAATTGGTGTAATGAATAGGTATGACAGTTCTTAAGACGTCTTATAAAAAGTACCTAAATTATACAATTTGCTCAATGCTTTTGCAATGCCTAATTTCATTGTGTGTTTAGAAATCGTAAAACTCAGTAATTCATCTAATATAAATATATGCAATAAACAGGTATAGCTAAATTAATGTATACATACTTTTAAACTATTTGCGTACAACTCTAATACAAAGGAAACAAGTGGCTTGAAAATGGTGAATACGCTAGGCCTAGAATGGTTTGACTTTCTAGGGATGTGTGCTGCCGGAACACATGGCACGAGATTTTCTCCTTGTTAGTGATAAGCTTTTTGGTGGCAATTCCATAAGAGAGGTTCGATTTTCTAATCAACATAAGTATGGATAAAACAAATTCATTCCATATATTTTTTGAGCTACGGTTTTGGCTACGGTATTACATGGTATTACCATGGACAGTTTTATCGCGTAGTGTATCATTGATATTTTTCGCGTCACTGCACTCTGCTCCGTTACCCATCGCGAGAAAATAATATGGTGTATTCACAAACACTACTTAGAAGTCTCACAGTGTTTGCTAACGCATGGTGTCATTCAAACTAATGCATTATTGACATTACTTGTATCAAATCCACCGCTAATTAAAATCTTCATGCATCGGCCGTACGTCTTACACCCTACGAAGAAAATATAGGTCCTTACACCCTATAATTTCACTAGACACTTAATAACATATGTTTTTTATTATTTTATTATATTATTTATGTAGTATATTCTTATTTATTTTTAAAATTTTTAATTTTTAGTTTATTTAATCGCTAATAAATTGGTACCACCCCAGGCTGACAAGGAAATGGACGGTACAAAGTATTTCGCTGATTAAATAATTGTCTAGAAATCGAAAGTAAATGACTGATTGAGTAAATAATGAAGAGGTAAGTAGCAGTATAGTTTGGTTAGTATAGAATCGACGATACCAAGCCATATGGTCTCAATTTTCACAGTGAGCTTTTTGACTACAATCCGGACGGCTATCATTCAATTTATACATAATTCAGTAAATGTATTTGTACGGCTGATGTACGAGTTGAATATAGTGATACTAATTTAAATCAATATACAAGTATATACATATTAATGTATGTATCTATATTCTAACAAAGAAATGTATATTTCTATTCAATTCAACTTACTAGCTTGGTGCTTATTAATGTGTTATTACTATATAGTATACCTACCTGAATTGCTAAATAATATCGTCAAAAATCCTTTAAAAGGAACGGACTTCAGAAGTACCGTGAGTCATCTTTAGTTGTAAGTTTTCAAACAAATTCCAAGAGGAGGTTCTCAATTCGTCTGTATGTTTTTTTTTCATGTTTGTTCGCCAATTACGCCACCAATTGTAAACCGATTTTAATGATTCTGTTTTTTATAGGTAGGGTTCATCTTCAAAATGGTCCCATTAAAATTTTATCAAGATCATGATAAGTACCTCCAGACGCAAAAAGGGCCGAGAAACGGCCTAGTTGCGGAAAAGAGCCCGCGCACCAAGTACCAAGTACCAAGTACCTCCAGAGATATGATGATTAACGCCTCAAACTTGATACTGATAGTATCTCGCGCGGCATGAACACAATACAGTCTACGGCTACCCCAAATCTGAGTAACAAACTCGATTTAATTTTTTTTTTCTTATATATCATATAGGCTAGCGTTTGACCACTATCTTATCTCACCTGTTGCTAAGTGATAATACGGTCGAGGATGGTAGCACACTAGGCCTAGAATTGGAACTGGCTCTTAAGGATTGCTGCCGGAACGCATTAGATGTTTGGCGACAGATTTTCTTACTTTAGGTTGTACTATTCATTATTCTGTGCTTTAGGCTTGGTAGCTGGCCAGGCAGACACTAGATAGTGTCCTACCACCATGCGGGGGTTGGGGGTTTCTTAACGATTTTCCTTTGCCGGAGCATAGAAAAGATAAATACTACGGCGGGAGGGCCACTTTGAAAAGCGCAAATACATTTTTCTATAGCAAAATCCATTGGTGCATGGCGGGGATTGACTCGGTACCTCTGGCGTCAAAGTCAACCATTCTCCCAGTACTCCACTGGGCCCTCATCAGTCAAAATTAGAGTATTTATCGAAAAATACCTTTTACTTGATTTTTTTTTTAAATACTTATCTTGGGCTAAATTAGTCATGTCAAATTATTTAGTCACCATAATATAATGCTTTCATTAGTGTTATTGCCACATTTCCGGTACTTTTAGTGATGCTTAATGATGGGTATTATGTAATTAAAATGACATTTTAATTATATCGATATTATTTATAACTCCAACAATGTAAAAATCAAAAAGTGATAGTGATGAGACAAAATTCGATAACCGATTTCGATTTATCGTGCATAAGGACAGTAAAGAAATAAGTTCGTCACAGAAATAACAGTATGTAGTATACATACTGTTATTTCATTGTTTTGTGTTATTTTATTGTTAGGTTAGGTAATCAAAATAAAGCTACACCCTATGAAGTAATGACATAAGGTTACATTTACATTGCTTTATTGTCTAATTGCTATCAACTACTACTACTACTAGTATTTTACTATCAATCAGATAAAAAAATATTCTAACGTCTCTGACGAATGACCACATATTGTCAAAATATTTTTTATACTCGCAGACACACTTAAAACGTTTAATAAAATATATTACATAGCGCGAAAAAAAATTAAAAATTATCATAATGACTGACTATAACATTAATTTTCCATGTGATTATCAATATAATTCTTCATCGACATCAACATCGATATGTTCAGCCTGCACTACAGTTTTTTTAGATGTGGGTAAGAAGTTGTTGCGGTTATAAGCATTAGATAGGTGTAACGCGGCGCAGTCCCGCGCTGTATCGCTCTGTATCCGCATCGTCTCAGCTCCGAGCAGTAGCACATCACTAGCAGCATCCATCCGTGAAGTTTATAGAATTTAACATAGAAATCGTGCCGTCAGTGCTTGTGAAACATGGGTAAATGTGAGTACGACATTTATTTTTATTATACGTAACTGTGTTATGGTTTTATTGAGTGTGAATGTAGGTAGGTTTGGTCGAGTTTTGTCAAATTCAATTTTGTCTTACAAACTCACTCTTGCATCTTTTTAGGGTCGATTTATAAATGCAAAGAAGAAAGAGATGACTGCTATTTCCATGGCAATGGAAAACTAAACTTTCAAAATGAATGTGTTGTTTATAAGTGCATTACCGATATATTTTGAGATACACAGATGATGCGATAGAAGCCTCAAAATAAACCACTAAAATGTTTTGAATTTAAATGAAGTTTAATGTCATGAAGGTTACAAACCTTTGCTACGTCAAACAAGAAGGTAGATATATAGAAAATAGGAACGAGCAAATCAATTTTTAATGAATGACTAAAGGTCAAGACTTGTTATTCGCTTTTGACTTTATTCACATACTCTAAGCCCGTGGTTAAAATAAAAGGTGCTAACGAAAAACCACTTAAAGATAACCTGACCTGAACAAATACTGTAACTGATACTGTTTTCGTCTACCTACAAAACTGTTTTTTGGTGAGACTATAGTTAAAGAGAACTTATTAAGTTGTACCACATGAGTAAATCTTTACTCATGTGGTTGTACCAAATTATAACAAAAACTATAATCAAATATTATGCTTCTTTTAAGACTTATCTACACTTTATTAACATTTTGGATTGTATATAACAATGTACAAAAAACGATAATAATTTATAATTTACATATAATGTTAAATTATAAATAGATAGGATTACTCATGATGCAGATATCCTCGCCAATGGTATTTAAAATGGCTAAATAAATACACCAATTAATCAACTAATTTTAGGTTCACTTAATTACGAATTTATTATATAGGCTATAAATGGTCCGTTGCTGAACGTAGGCCTCTAACTGTGAGCCACTGAATATAAACCTCGGCTACTCTCATCCAGCTCTTACCAGCCACCTTGCGAAGATCACTCCACCTAGTCTGAATGCGTCCAACGCTACACTTACCGCTTGCTACGTACGAAATCATTTTCCTAACGGTTATCGGCATATAACGTTGCAACTTTTTACTATTACCGTGACTGAGTGCTAGTTGGATGTGTGTTACTTAGCCTATAGTATCGAAAGAGGTCTTATGCCTCATGTGTCTGCCTCATAAACAAGAACATCGTATGCAGCACAAACCTAGTTTAAAGTAAATGTCTCAAGAATTTAGATTGAGTATTAGTCAGGCACAACTTGACATACACACAAACTACCAACTAACACGTTTTTTTCTTTAAAAATCATCTTTCAATGCTTCCTGCCTACACCCTGCGAATTCCTTTTATCATAATACATAGGTTTTTTATCCGCTTGTTTTATTCCTCCAATAAATTCCTTCCTATAATGCACAGGTTACAAGCTGGGCAATTTATTCGTTTATTATTTAAAATGAAAAACCGACTTCAAAGGCTTAAGGTTGCTGAAGAGAACTTCAAACAACCAAAACATCGAGCCAAAAGCATGTACTAGCTCGACATTTTGGTTCTGTTAATTTTTTTTAAAGCTGTGAATCAATTTTGATAGAATTTATATAGAACCACCCCTGAAGATAGACTATATAGACCTACCAACCGAAACGTAATCATCTAAATTAATTCATAATTGGCGGAGTAATCGGGGAAATAACATACAAAATTAAATATACAGTGGAGAACCCCCTCTTTTTTGGAAGTCAGTTAAAAACCAGTGAGTTTAATCGGAAAGGATTCCGTGACCAAATAGCTCACAAATCAATATTTATAATCAAAAATGACACTACCGAATTAGAATGTATCCCCGATTTCAATGAAAATTTAAATGCAGGGCTTGTTAAACAAAATATCTTAAATATCATCCAAAGACAACATATATCAAGACAAAGAAAGACTTTTATTATCATTAAACATTCGTTTAAACACAAAGAACTATATTTTATTCCTCTAAAAGAAAAATGTATTTACTTAGGTACCTCAATTTTCAATCAGGTTACATTGACTGTGGTCACGTCACGTCGTCATGCGTCATCGAAATGTTGAGGTAAATAACACTTAAATTAAAAAAGAGTGTGTTTGTGTACCTACTTTGTGCGCACGTAAGAAGTGTTATGTACCTTATCTTTGTCATTACAAAATTTAACCCTTTATGATGTGTTATCCCTTGCCAATACGTAGTATTATTATCTTTTCTATGCCAATACTGTACATATAGTAAAAGAATAATGATATTCAATACAATCTTTGAGTATTCTGGCTGAATACTCAAAGGATACAATTGATCAACATTTAATAAAAAAAATTGTAAAAACAACTTTCATTAATTATATATTCAAAAACAATCAATGTTTTTTAAGATATTCACGATTACAGACCTATATTCCTATAAATCCTAAGTAATTATTATAATTAACCGTATTTACACATGAAAAGATAATAATTATATCGATATAAAACACGTGTTGTGAAACAAATACCGAAATAAATATCTTGACAGAAGATATAAATTTCACACTATACTATGAAATTACTTGTTGGCCGATAAATCTCCTTTTAGATTTATCGAAATTGTGTCGCTTTGAGCGCGCTTCGTAAGAATTCACTCTCATCATTTTTTCCCTTACGTGTCATACGAAGTATTACTTCAAAAACCCATCTGAACTAGAAAAAGCTTCTGTGATAAGATTTGCATTTATAATTTACTAAGAAAGAAAACCAAATGAAGTCACCTTTCAAACAATAGAAACTACTAAATCAAAATCGTTTCATCCATTTGCGAGCTAAGATGCAACAGACAGACACACAAATACTATGCATAATGCACAAATATATATATAATAAATAATACTATATAAAACTATACTATACATTATAAACAAAACAAACAATACTAACGTTAAACTTACCTAAACACCCCTCTTTTTAATACCAAGATGGTTTACATTTTTGGGTACATCTATGTATACCTATAAATATATGATATTTTGATAAGGAACCTATTTTTATTGGCCTATCTATACATAAAGTGTATGTGTACTAAACAGGAATACTGACTGAAACTGGTTATTGTTATCCGTAAATTACAATATTAATAATTAATTATCGGTTTTATTATTAAGCTTAAATGCATATCAAATCAAGACACATCTAGGTAGTTAGTATGATTGCTTTGGTTGTTATTTTACTTCATACTACCACAGTTTTAAAATCCATATACTTACGTATATGGATTGTTTGAACTTTGGTATTACTAAGATAAATTTAAAATGTTTTTTATTCAATCACGCAAAAACTGCTGAACTGATTGCGATAAATTTAACACTCAGATAGCTTATAACCTGGAGTTAACATAAAGAATACTTTTTATTAAGAAGAACCTACTGCTCAAAATCAGGCGAAGCCGCGGAGCACGACTAGTTTTTCAATATTTTGCCGTTGTTAAATATAATTTTTACAAAGCTTATAAATATGCAAGAAATGTTTATCGAATTAATTAAAGTGGAATAATTAAACATAACGATACAGTTACATAATTTAAATAACCATATAATATTTTACTGTTTATTGAGTAGGTACTTATATTTATTGAATTATGTATATTTATTTTGAAAACAAGAAATCATTGTATGGTATTGAACAATCAATTAAAATTACATTATACAAGTAGACACAATACAACCTACATCTATATAATAAGAAAGTCGTGTTAGTTATTACACTTATAACTCAAGAACGGCTGGACCAATTTTTATGATTTTTGTATTTTTGGAATTGTCTTTATCAGGAATAGGATAATAATTATTAAAAATAATGAATAATTAACCTAAAAAAATTATATAAGAAAAAATATTTTGCTAAAATGTTCCCGGGTTTCAAAATTGCTAAACATTTGATGTTCAATTGTTTATCCCGTCCATACGGTAAACCGCAAATTAATAAGGGTCATCGCTCCACACGATTAGTGTATTTAGTATCAAGTATAAAAATTCAAGTTTTTGTGAATTCAAGTCTTGTAGATTTACCTCTGTTACAATTATTGGAGTTATCTTTGGGATATAGTAGCCACGACCATGTAGGTTATTTAAAAGTTTCTAAATAAAAAAAGCTAATTTTGTTATGACAAAATTAGCTTTGATCATTGTAAAGCCCCCTAAGTTAACGAGTATAATATAATATAATATAATATAATATAATATAATATAATATAATATAATATAATATAATATAATATAATATAATATAATATAATATAATATAATATAATATAATATAATATAATATAATATAATATAATATAATATAATATAATATAATATAATATAATATAATATAATATAATATAATATAATATAATATAATATAATATAATATAATATAATATAATATATAAAAAATATTTTCAATGATTTATTTGGAAGCTAGGAGATATTTTATTCTATAATCTGAGAAAGTATTACATATTGAAATCTTCTTATACTTATTGAGATTTGATTGAAATATGATAAAAGTACTATAAAGTATTCTGTGGTAAAAGTACATTCTGATTCTGAGTCACTCATTTCAATTCAATACAATCTTACATCTACTGTAATCATATTCCATATAGCACCGCATCTCTTTCTATTAGGTGAGATCGTAGCCAGTATTTACAATTTTGTTCCATATCTAGACAAGTACTTAACTAACCACTAGCTCACTTGCCTGATGGTTAGTAAGAATCATTCTTGTCTTTGAAAGACAGCTGGAATAACCACCTCCACATAGTACAATTGACCCAATCGGTTTCTTCCAGTCAACAAAAACCAGCTACCAATACAGGAATACCCTCTCGAACAAAAAAAATATTTTTACGTAATCTCGCTAATCTATTTTATTTTCACCGACTTCATAAAAAAGGTGGCGGTTCTCAACTCAATTGTATTTTTTTATATTTGTTGCCTCAGAACTCCGTCATGTAACGGAATTTTTTTTTGTTCAAGAGGGTATAATACTTCCCGAAATGTACAATGGAACCACCATTGTAAATTTCATCGAGATTAAATAAGTATCTCCGGAGATATGGAGATAAACACCTGGAACTTGCTACTGAAAATGGCTAGCGCGGCAGTAGGAGTCGGTATTTTTCGGAATCTTAAATTATTTTAATGCCTTGCAATCAAGCAATTGACGACTTATTTTACCTGATGTTACGTGACGATGCGGTCTAAGATGAAAACCTACTAGTCGGGTGATGAAATAGAGTAAGAGAGAGAACGAGAAGCAGGACAACAGACTTTAGTCAAATCCATATAACGCAAGTTATTTCACCACACCGTATTAGGGTCCCTAACTATTTAATCAGGGAGGTGTAATAAGAGTAAGGCAGCCTATATATTTGCAGTGTAATAACACTTGGGGAGTTAGGGCGCCTAATGAAAGCCCACGTCTACTTTGAATTACGGGACAATAATGAATGATGAAGGATTATTACACCACACTGATGTAATAATCCTTTTCCGTCGTCGCTTTCTAAGCCGTCTTCTAAGCTCTTTCTTTTGTAACTGGTTTCCATTTATTGCAGTATCACAACATATGCTGACGGAACTCGACAAGCTGCCAGGAGTGCAGCTGGGAGACTTCCTGCTGCAGTTTGAGTTGGACGAGCCCCAGGACTCTGTCAAGGAGATAGCTAGGCAGGAATTGCGGGAGACACCTGATGTCGTCAAGCCAGCTGTTGAGGAGCTCAGGAAACTACTCGAAGGTATTGATTGCTTTAAGTTCTTAAAATGACTGAGAAAAGAATGCCATTTCATATATCTGCGATTAAATAAGGAAAATATATTTATTAGTAGACGTTTTGTTACCGCTAAGGAGTAAATTGTCCTGGGTCGGTGTTTTCAGAAAGGTTACAATCTGCGCTCTTCTAGATGCGAGCGATGGTAGGCATCATTATGTAATTATTATCTCGATTACATTATTTCTCAAAGATTTTTTGTTTGTGGAAACACCATAAATTCTAATTTTCTTCATCAAATTTAATGAATCAAACACCATTTTAAATGTAATGTTTGCCGCGGTTATTGTCGTAAATTGACGAATGTTTTTAAATAATAGGGTGTTTCCAAAAAAAAATGAAAACTGTTACAATGACTATCATCTAGGTATACCAACCAGTACGTAATTGAATAGTGGTAAAATGTCTAAAAAAGCCGTCAAACATTTCTACGTAGTTTTTCTTTGTGACTGCAATCTATAGTGTGGTTGATATATTATAATGGTGTGTGGTCGTACCTTAAATAAATTCCATAGTATGTGTAACAATAAAATGTATACAGTCGATACTACTATTAAAAAAACTTACGTTTAAAAAATAAAACTAATTAAAAATGTCAAATTTATACAAAAAAATGTACATCAATTTTAATATCATCCTCTAAAGCACACAGACTTACTTTTTGACTACAAACATCGCTATCATCACATCAATTTCTCAGTACCCATGAAGGTACATCATCTTACGGAAATAATTGGACATCATAATTGTATCAGGAACACTGTAGCTAAGCACTTAAGATCTCATAGCTTTAATCTGACTGACCTGTCACCTATGCATACAACAATAGGTAGAGAAGACCTACGAGTACCATAAATAACATAACACATTATTAAATGTAATAACCGGCACCGAACGGTTGTAGCATGTCTTCCTACTTCTTTATTATCTTGCTTGGAAATATGAATAGTTTTATTCCGACTATATATATATATATATATATATATATTACAAGCATGGTGTTTTTTTTTAATTTACCTATGTATCTCAGAGCTACAATGTCGAGGTTTAGCGAGATGCCTCATAAAATGTACGTCCCGTCTTAAAAAATCCAATATGTATAATCAAATCATCAGCAAAATGGCATTTGAATATTTATTAAAATTCATTTGACTTATGTTTCGTTCATCTCATCTCTATAATTGTGTCACATTTAATTGTGTTAATAGCTTGTTAACGTGAAATGTATGGCTGAGTAGCACCAACTTATTTTAACTATAACAAACGTTAAAAATCTGTCAAACTGTATACAAAAACACCGGTTATAGTTATAATTACAGCTAAAGTAAGATGGTGCAACTCAGCCTAAGTGAATTACATAATGATTGAAATGATAAACTTTGACAATTAGCCGACCTATCTGATAATAATCAACCGATGCACCTAAGATAAGATATATATGAATCCCCGTATCACTGAATATAAAACGAATAGATAGACAGATCAGTGATATGCTTTGATACCACGATAAGATACATCACATCTCTAGTTAAAATCATGTCTTGGTTAACTATTCAAATTACTATGACAAAAAAGTTACGAATTCAACCTTTATTGTTCGAGAAATGACACGGCCATCACAAGCTTGACACTTGTCAATTTAACAAAGAACAATAATATATTGCTTTTGTATGCAAAAATGTATTCTTGGGTTAACATGGTCGTAGGTCAACAGCAATGTATTGTAATGTTTGCGTTGGTACTCTTTGTTATTGCAAAGTTCAAGTTTCATGTAATAACACCTTCAGCATGCCACTTAACCATTGCCACAGACATTGTTATAGCTATAAATGTAGCTTACCACAATCAAACAGAAAATCTACTGAGTTTCAGTAACACACAGCCTATCTACAGCAGTCATAAAGACTACTTAAATCATGTTCGTGAAATTAAGAACATAATTCTTATTTGCTTTATTTAGCAGAAGTTACTCGTAAGTTCAATTATCTAAAAATGTCACAGTCATGCAATCATTTCTGCATTATAAAAGAAGGTATAAAGGAGCTAGGGCAGAGGTGGCTGTTAAAGGCAAACATCAGATCGGAACGATTTCGTTCCGTTCGCAGTTGAAATATGAGGAAACTTGGTACTTTGAGGCTCAGAAATTTGTACTGGACTTGGTACCTAGTCTTAGACAATTTTATTCTCAATTTAGCACTACAATGCCACAACTGTAATGAGTTCTTTTGGTATAGGCTGGGCACATGAGAGACAAAATCAGACAAAGTCATAATTATTAGATAATTATTTGATCGAATGTAGTTTTCGATACTGACTTTTTTATTTGACTAAAATATTTTAACCTGTTTTTTTTAAACTATTTAAATATCAATGAATCAAAAATATAGGTAACTAAGTATGTCAAATTAATATGTTAAATTGTGTTTTACAAGTGGGCGGATAAAGAAGGTACGAATTAACAATCAATTCAACAGATTCGTTTAATCTTTACAGAGGATAAAGATTTAACCGTGCCGGACAGTGAGGCCTGGTTGATCCGGTTCCTGAGGCCGTGCAAATTCTACCCTGATAGTGCATATGAATTGGTAAGTTTTAAAAGAACGCCTCTTATTCATATAAAGCCCTCTTATGAACCTCTGTGAGCAGGTGGAGCGACGATATACGCAAAACGGTGAGCAGTAATTGGAAAAGAAGAGCCGAAGATTGGGCTCAGTGGCGTATCTTGGGCGAGGTCTACATCCAGCTGTGGACTGACACCGCTGATTATGATGATGATGGTGATAATAATAAGCCCTCTTACTAGTGCAACAAGGCACTACTGATATTATTCGTCGACACTCAGTATAGAACAGAAGACCTCTTCTCTGTTCTGTGTTGGTCGGCTTTGAAAGTGGCGCAAACTGCTACTATTCTGTATTCGTGCTCTTTTGATCATTGGAACAAGACGTCATGCAAATTGGTTCGTGGAGTTTCTGTATGGTTTTTGATGCCTGTCAGTTCGAAGATGGGTTGATATCACTGACCTCGTATTATGCTACGCTAACATATATCCGAGGTAGTTGCGGTATGTACATATTATTGGACTTCCGCCAAATGTAAAGCGCCTTATTTTACTACGGTATTTCGCTTCCAGACAAGCGCGACGCTATCTTCATGAAAATCAAATAGAGCCTTTCAATTCTGGACTGACTCTCCAGTTCATTACGAAGTAGTATCCCAAACAAACTTATTATTAACTAACAGAATAACTATAATAATAATTAAATCTGGAGGACTAGAAAATGTAAACATTGCTTTATTACAGACATTCAATATGGATCAAATTTCAATCTGATACTGGAAAATGTAATAAATTCAATGTTCCCACGTGATTAAGTATAGTTTTTACTAAACTGCAGAGCGGAAATTAGTTTTTCATACATTATTTTAACACAAAATCTGCTAGCTGACTGCCACTACGGATTATGCAAAACACGCTAAAAATACACATAATATTTCAGAGAGGAAATAACAACCCAAACTTCGTTATAAAAAGACTGACAAAATATAATCATGATGAGAAGAAATTTAAATGTGCCGTTGTAACAACTATTGTTACTTCCATTACATTACAAGATGCAAAAACGATGCAACAAAAACTTCAGGTGGTTGTCTAGCTAGGCATACAGTAACGGCTAATTTAGTCGGTTCTTGATAATGTTTCAGGTTGTCAAAAATCTGTCAGATATTTTCCTAATAGGGCTATCAAGAGCCGGTATACGTTTATCTTTGAGATGACTGACTTTTAAGGTACGCGGCCGAAACTAAGTGACTGCGACACGACTCACGAGGCAGGAGATAAAAATACAAAAAAATCAACTTAACAATTTTGAGGTGTTTACTTATCACATCGTGTTGAATTTTACAGAAGGACCAAACGTAAAGTATACCCTTTCAAACAAAAAGAGGATTTTTTCAAATCGGTTAATAAATAACGGAGTTCTGAAGTAACAAACAAAAACACAGACCTCAGAACCTCAGAACCCTCCTCCTTTTTTGAAGTCAATTAGAAAAACCGCGACAGTTTTATATGTCACCTACCGGTCGCTGATGTGAATCTCTATCTCGAGCTTCAAAATATGTTCTTCATACAATTGCATACAAAGTAATTGTGCCTTTTGTCTTCTGATCTTCTGTTTCGTGTTGCGGTCGATTGTTTTTCTTACATACCACAAATAGTACTTTAAGACATACTTTGTCACGCAAAACTAATTCTCAAAATATCGCGCAGTTATCCTAATCCCAATACGTAGTTTATTGACCTTTAATAATTTCTTATTGTTATTTTCAGATAAAGCGGTACTACGGGTTCAAAGTGAAGCACCACAAGCACTACGATGGGCTGGTTCCCAGCAAGGAGACCAATGTGTTCACACAGAATGTGCTGACCGTCCTGCCGACCAGGGACCACCTCGGCAGGCGCATACTTGTATTGGAACTAGGAAGTGAGTGGTCTTGATTTATTTGTCGATTTCAGTCAGTTGTCCAATATCCAGCGCTTCGTGCCGCTGCCGTTATATTATTCAGACAAGCACGATTATATACAGCTATAAAACTGTATCTCGTTCTCGAACATTGGTGACTTTTAAGTATTAAATTTTCAACCATTGTTATTTTCTATATATCACCTACCTACTAATAACAATAATTATTGTTTATGTTTAATTGTTTTTAAGGAATCAAAGAATCAAGAATCAAAGCATTTATTCAGTACGTAGGCAGTATTAATATACGCACATATCATAAATCATAATCATTTATCAAGTAAACATAGCAAAAGCAGAATTTAACGTTTTGAATTTTAAAAAAAACAAAGTAATGTTCATTATTTTGTTTTTTTTTTTTAATTGGCAAAGTGGTGATACCGCCCCGGGCGGAGAGGCCGAAGTATATTATATGAGATATTTGTACTTCACTTTTTAACTATGTACCTACTAATTTCAGCAACAACATTCTGTTGATCTTAACCAACCAGAATATTAATCTGTGGTAACCATCATGGTACCACTAACTTCACGAAATAAGTCTTAAAATTCACAAAAGCAAGTCTAATAACACCAAACTAAGTATGATAACGATCTGTAGGTATATCCTATAGTAGTCAGAATAATTGCCTATTTCAGTTTTTTTTCAATTTACAAAACATGCGTTTTTATAGTATGGAAAATTTGACTGTCACGGTTGCGTAACTTTAGAAATAATAGGCTGGGCCTTACCGGCAGTGTACACGACGAATAATGACTACCTTCGTTAAAGTGACGCTGATGTAATTTCATACGATAAGAATGACGTAAATTAAGTCAACGTGTGTTTGGGTAAAGAAAACAAAATACACCTAGGATAAATATCCCTGAATCGTTTAGAAAGAGCTATTTTTCTACAGTATACGTGGGTAGGTAGTAACTTTGATACAATAACAAAACTGAACTTCAATCTGGAATAAAAAATAACGTTTTTTTGTTTACTTTACTCCATTTTCATATATTTCTACATGGTGGCAGGACACTATCTGGTGTCCGCCTGGCCTGCTACCACCCTCTTGTTGTAAATGTTTTCAAATCTGTCGCCAAACATCTATTGATGTTTTGGAAGCTGGATTTGGAAACTCTCAAGGACAGTCGACGCAATAGTGTTTTCCGGCAGCTGTCCTTGAGAGCCAGTTCCTATTCTAGGCTTAGCGTGCTACATCTTCGACAAACGCTAGCCTTAAGATATAAAAAAAATAGAACATATCGAAGAAAATAACTAGAGTTATAAAAAAAACAATAAGATATAGGTTTTTCTCTTGTCTACGCAGAGGAATAACAAATATAGGCATGATATTTTAGCATTGCTACTTAAAATTCTTTATAAGATACAGACGAGTTATTCTCGTGTCTCGAGTCATTACAATATTCAAGTGGAAAAAACGTTTAGTCAAAAAGCTGCTCTGGTTTCGATAGTATGCCACTCGTATTAAAAAGTCATAAATTATCTTTTTATTTCAGTTCGAATAAATACGTTCTTATTAAATACAATATTTATTAATTTAAATTAAAACATTTTCAATAATTTTTTTCATGTTATACCGAAGGTTATAGGGCAAGCACGACGGTCGCCTGATGGTAAGCTGTATGGTCTGTCTATATCAAAGCTAAACGGACGGCCATCGTCTTTAATCGTGGATACAACTTATATCCAATCAACGACATAAACCGCTGTGTGGCTCCGGCAAAAAAAAATAGCGGCAAAACACCGAATTGTCAAAACTTTGCGCATCACCGCACTACGCCCATTACGTTGAGGCATCTAGAGAGACACTAACTACCATGCGCTGTATTTATCATAGTTATAGCTCAATGTAATCGGAAATGTGTTGTATTTACACTAGACACTTTGCACTTTATAGCTAAAAACATTTCTCTTTCACGGCTCAATGACCGAAGAAGTGGTGGTATTAACTTAATTGACCATTCCAATGAGCTCACGCTTGACATCTCTGCTGTAAGTTGTTGAGGAGATGAGTATTCTGAAGATAACAGGAGATGTCCCAGCATTAGGTCAATGTAACTGGATACCGAATTTCGAATTGATCAGACCTATGAAAGTGGATTTAATAGCGTTATCATCTAGAAAAAAGCTCATAATTTTTAAACCGCTGAACGGTTTTGAATGAATTTGATGAATCAAAGTTAAGAAAACTGTCGATTAATATACACCTATCAAACAAACCTTCAACATCAAGTGCAAGTTGGACTCGCGCACCGAGGCTTCCGTACAAACATGTCAGAACAAACTTAACTTTGCAGTTCTTTCCTCGGTTTTGATTGATGAGATGACAGTTTTTAATTTCTTCAACTTTACAACACTATTGCGGACGTAATTTTAGGGTTTTACTTTTTATTCATACAATTTTATGGGAAATTTCATGGCAAATTCATAAACATACACCTACCATAAAATTTTATAGATTCAAGAAATCCACAACATAATGAGACTGTTCTCAATCCGCTAGACAACTGTTATAAAGGCTTGTCTTCATATCTCTGGAGATACTCAGACAGACATTTATTTCTGTCTTGGAATCAGTTCTACATATTGCTATTAATTTTTCCAGAGAAATGGAAGCACAACAAGTGTTCTTTGGACGAGGTGTTCAAAGGTTGCGTGCTGTTCTTGGAAGCAGCGATGCTGGAGCCTGAGACCCAGATCTGTGGAGCAGTGGTCATCTTTGATATGGATGGATTATCCATGCAGCAGGTTATGCAATTCACGCCCGCCTTTGCGAAGAGGATCGTCGACTGGCTACAGGTGAGTCCACCATCGATGGTCACTTCTTAAAGTTTCAGGCGTTAACGATATACTGTAATGTTTTAGAACTTGCTTCAGAGTTTTTGGTTCAGATAAGTTCAGATTAGAAACCAGATGCGATCTGAGGTGGAGTCGTATTTGACAGACTTATTTCAGTCGACGTACTAAACATGTCTTTTGAATACGCGCACTACAAACACGGAAACTACGCGGAAACGCAAAGACTTAATGCAGCCGTTATAGTTTTATCATTTACATATTATGTACCTTGAGACTCAAATCTTCAAAATGTGTGGTTTCCAGGAATGCATTCCTCTCAGACTCAAAGGGCTATACATAATCAACCAGCCCTTCATCTTCAACATGGTGTTCCAAATATTCAAGCCGTTCCTGCATGAGAAGCTGCGGTCAAGGATAACGTTCATGGGCAACGACCGGGATATGCTTCATAAGTACATTAGTCCAAAGTGCCTGCCGGAGTCCTATGGAGGCACCCTGACGATACCTAATGTCACTGGGTCGCAGTGGTTGGAATTGCTCTTGATGTGTGATCAGGAGTTCTGTGGTAAGAAAAAAATTAACGGTCTGTCTTTTAAAAGAAGATATTTTAATTTTAAAATAATGTTTAAGTCATGTTTATTGAAGACAGAAAAGCTAACCACTGTATCACATATACGATGCCGTCTATATGAAATCGGTTCATGATTAAATTAAGGAGCAAAGGCCTTTGATTCTAAAATGATACATAACCTTTCGCCAACCATACATTTCGATATTTTTCATAATTTTCCTCCCATCCATGTCACTATTTGTACGTTATCTCTTTTACAGTCTTTTTTTTTAATTGTCTGTAAAAAGTAGTTTTTTATACCTTTGTAACATTTGAGAGTCTTAAATTTTATTAACTCTAAATTTCTTTATTTTGGACTTGTTTGGTAGCTTTTTGCCTTTTCAAGGCTGAATAACTGACAAAGCGGATGTCGCCTCGAGTGCGCTAGCCTGTGGCACTAACAAATGATCTAGCACAAAAATTAAAATCCTATCTGAATTTTTTTTAGTCTTAGCAATTAATTCTACACCAGGATGTGAATTTTGACGCTTACCAATATATTATTGTTTTACAGCAATCAACTCGTTCGGCTACAAAAAGGAGAAGAAGTAACCCTGAAGGCATTTCAATGTAACGGTATATTGTGATATTTTGTAAGACATATCGTGATAAGAATATTATGCCTATATAATATAGGCGGGTAGTTCGACTACACCGCGTGCTGTAAAGGTATCTAAGGTATTTTAATTTCTAGTTCAAAATGCAGCATTTTTTTATTTTTTACTGTCATTAAATAACATAGATAAAAGTTTAATGTAAGGTTTAGTTTCTCTGTGAATAAGTGGCATTCAGGTATTTTTTGAGCACTGTAAATAATGAATTGCACAGAAATGAAATCTACAAAAATTAAGAAGAGCGAAGTATCTCACTCGGTATCAATTAAATGTTATCTTTGATTCATTCTTAAATACCTATGTTATGGTCAATAACATCGATGGATATCTTTGTAATACCAGACAAGATCTTACCTTCTGAGGCTTTGTACAGCAAGTTACAATTAACAAATAAACAATCTTATCTCTACGGATATGTTTCCGCAGCTGTTTACGTTTGTTTAACACCATCGAGAGAAAAAGAGGTCTAGTATACATTACGACGAAATTTTTTTTATATATATTTTTTGTAACCTTGAAACAAAATTACTACCGACTGTTAACTTCTATTTTTAGCGATTGTTTTGACCACAGAAATGCACGAAATCTAGATCGAGTCGACAAAAACCTATCACAAAAAGTATACATTTCTGTTGATCTATATATTTATTCGTTAGATTGTATATTACTTTATATATTATATTCTATACTCATATGTATATTGATGATGTGATCTGGAATAGAAGTCAAATGTTTATATTAGGAATCTTTTTGTCGAATGCTGAGACAGAAAAGTAACGTAAAATAATTTTAGTACCTTACAAGAGTTACAAGTGTTTGTTTAGTAAAAATTATGTCATAGCTTTTATAGATTGGCTGAGAATTGGCCTACATTTCTCAAGTTTAGAAAATAATATTCCATACTTTACTCACTACATAGCTCAGTGTAGGTATCTTTATATTTCAAAATATTCATTCCACTTTCAGAAAGATCTTCATTTTAGTTTGTTTTGTGCATTTTAATGGATAGATTTAAGTTTTTATGTATTTGTGCAATAGAAGAGTATTATCACAGAAAAGATAATAATACTACATTATGCCCAATATTTGCCTATAGGATATACTTAGAAATATATATACTTAAAGTGTGCTGTGATAAATGTAGTGTAAATTATAGTATGCACAAACAGCCATAATCCACAATGACATAGCTATAACTTAAAAAAAATGGAATGTATGCATTTATATTAACAGATTTATAAACTCAGATCAAACTAACATTAAAAAAAATCTATGAATCTAGTAAACAAAATCTTAAAGAAATAAATTTTATAATATGTTTTAACAATTTTTTACAAAATTAAAGCTAGCACATCACGAAATATACAAAGCTAGGATGTAAAAATAACCAAAAAGGTAAGCGCGATGTTAATTTAAACTATTTTAAGGCCTTCTTAAAAATGCGTATTTTGCATTGTCGTGATATTATTAGGAAATTATTTTATCAGGGATTATTGTAATTGTATATTTATATTTTTTAATACATTAAGCTAAGTACACAACAATTTTGTAAATGTATATACCTAAGCACATAAATTAAATTGAATCTCTTTAAAATTAAATATTAAGCTACACTTTTCACTTTTGTAACATACATCACATCAAATAAGCACAACAAATGTTTATCAAAAGCCGTTTTTTATAAATATTAAATAAGTTTTTTTAATAAAGAAATTAAAGTACTTCGTTTTTTATTTTACTAGTTGCGCACGAGCTTTGGCCTGCGTTAAAAAGTATCCTATGTCTATAGAGAGTATGATTAGAGAGTATATATACCTCGATGCCATCCATGTCCAGTATCAGTGAAGTCGAGTACGAAAACACATTGTATACACACTGACTTTCCCAATTCCAATATTAGTTAATTTTAGTTGATTTTAATTATACCGCCAGGTGAGTATTTGGAATACCTTTTTTCAATTGTTTGCCGGTTGCGTTTCCTTGTAACTACAACCTGGGAATCTTCAAATCGCGAGTGAACAGGTATCTTATAGGTAAGTGTTCTACATCGTCGATCGTGTGGTCTAGACAAAATCCAATTTCTGGAAACATTCACGCCAGTGCCACTTCAAAATGTATGGAAATAACAACTTTGTTTCGGAAAAAGTTGAAGAAGCGTGAATGTAAACAGAATTTGGATTCTAACTAGGCAGTTGGAGAGCAGGTAAGATCTCTATATATATATATCTATGTATAAAACAAAACTTATGTGGTCGAAGGTGATGAACATTATAGGCCGAAAATAGTTTCTCCACTCTCAAGAGCTTTGTGCTGTCGGAACACCGTAAGGTTATGGCGGCAGATTTTCTCCTTGGTGGTTTAAGCTACTTTTAGGTAGCAACTCAGGCGGATCATCGATGTAATGATCTTACCACCTGCAGACGAACAACCATAAATGCACATGAAAAATCCGAATTGATCTGGTGACCTCCTGGTTCGAGGGCAAGATATTTATCCCTTATATACCAACGGGCCGCCAAAAAGCTTAGTCGTACATACTTATATGCTAAAAAAAAATAAAAAATTAAGGGTTGATTCACACATTCTTTATCTTATCTCCTAATTCAAACTACTCGTATAACGCCTAACATGGCTCGCTTCATAGCAATCATGGCCCGTTGTGTAAATAGCATCTCTTGTCCTTGAGAGCGTCCATGTTTCTCTTGGTTTACTAGTCTGTGATTTTTCACCATCCTACCTCACAATAATAGGTAAGACAAATTAATTGAACAAACGGGTTTTTAATTATGAATAAAAACGCTTACCAATTACAAATTTCTTTATTTATAAAACAAATTTTCAAAAATATACAAATTCATATAAACAATTGAATGTCATGGCATAGCTTATATTTTTATTTGTACATTTACATGTTGAATATGTATTAAAAGTTATACCCACTGTAGTCGCGTCATATACGAATACAATACGATACAAAACTTCTTTAGTTGGGGCACATGAGTAAAGACTTTACTCATGTGGTTGGGGTTGATGCTACATGAATAAACAAATAAATATTGCTCAAGATGTTTGCAATTCCTTAAAGAAGCGTATTAAGTGTGTCTAAGGCACTCGACCTAGCGTTGTTATTACTTCGTTCAGCGCGCGCCCGATACAGTAAAGGGTTGACTCAATGAAATAAAAAAAAAGTTTACGAATTCTTTTTATTTACCTCAAAAAATAACATCAAAATTCTTAACTAAGAGTCGAATTTGAAGTCGAGGAGAAAGTAAATTTTACGCCGTCTTGTCATTTTAGTCTCGTTAGCATAAAAAAATGAAAAATATTATGCTTGTTTTTTGTCAATCCCGCAAAATGACTATGAAAAACTTAAATAGTTTCTAACATAGAATATGAATGCGCAGTTATCCCGTAATCTAATACTATAAGAATCTTTGTCCTGACATACTGACTGACTCACTGACAGACAACGCACAGCTTAAGCCGCTGGTCGTAGAGACTTGAAATTTGGAGGGTATATTTGTCTTAGTACGTAGGGGTGTACTAAGAAAGGATTTTTCAAAATTCACCCCTTAAGAGGATGAAATGGGGGTTCAAAATTTGTATGGAAAAACAAGATTAGATAAGTATTTTCTATCCGAAACTTCACACAAGTGCTTCAGTACAAAAATAAGTAAATACGTGTTTCAAGTTTTTTTGAAATTCCACCCCTAAGAGGGTGAAATGGGGTAACAAAGTGTGAAAATCAATATTGTTTCGGATTGCGTTGAAATTTGGCATGCAGATATTTATTACGAAGTTAGTTCCCTCTGAGAAAGTATTTTCCAAAATTCACCCCTGAAGGGGATGCAACGGAGGTTCAAAATTTGTATGGAGAAACAAGATTAGATAGTATTTTCTATTCGAAACTTCATACAAGCACTCCAGTAAAAAAATAAGTAAATAAGTGTTTCAGGTTTTTTTTAATTACACATTACCCAAAGAGGGTGAAATGGGGTAACAAAGTGTGAAAATCAATATTGTTTCGGAATGCGCTGAAATTTGTCATGCAGATAGTTATCACAACGTTAGCTACCTCTGGAAAAGGATTTTTCAAAATTGACCCCTGAAAGGGATGAAACGGGGGTTCAAAGTTTGTATGGAGAAACAAGATTAGATAGTTTTTTCTATTCGAAACTTCATTCAAGTGCTCGAGTAAAAAAATAAGTAAATACGTGTTTCCGTTTTTTTTTAAATCTACCCCTAAGAGGGTGAAATGGGGGTCACAAAGTGTGAAAATCAATATTGTTTCGGATTGCGCTGAAATTTGGCATGCAGATAGTTATTACGAAGTTAGTTGCCTCTGAGAAAGTATTTTCCAAAATTCACCCCTGAAGGGGATGAAACGGGGGTCCTAAGTTTGTATGGAGAAACAAGATTAGATAGTCTTTTTAGAATAGTAATTTTATTCGACATTTCACTCAAGTACTTCTGTAAATAAATAAGTAAATATGAGTTTCAGACTTTTTCAAAATGCCACCCTAACAGGATAAACTGGGTTAACAAAGTCTAAAAATCAATATTGTTTCGGATTGCGCTGAAATTTAGAATGCAGATAGTTATTATGATGTAGGTATCCGCTTAGAAAAGATTTTCTAAAAATTCCTCTCGGATACGGAACGGGGAATCATAGTTTGTATGGCGAAACAAGATGAGATAAGTACGTGTTGTAGGATTTTTCGAAATGGGGTAGGCAACAAAGTCTGAAACTTTGGGTTTTTAGGGTTTTATAAATATGAATCCCGAATAGCCTTAGTCACGCGATAACATGAAAACGGGTGAACCGATTTGGCAAATTCTTTTTTGATGTCTTTATTGATAGAATCGTTTTTACAAAAGAAAAGTTTTAAGTAAATAAAAGAAGTTTTTAACGCGGGCAAAGCCGCGGGACACTTCTAGTTTGAATAATAATATACGTTGCGCGCGCGTGAGCAGTGAGAACCGACTGGCAGAGGCAGATAGTACCGCCGGCGTTGCTCGAAAGTTTAGGTATAAAGAGCAGTAGCTGTATAGGCGAGTGAGGGAGGGAGGTCTGGTACTGCCTTCTAACACAGTGTATTATTATCTGTTCTGTGACAGTACTGCTAGAAAGTCCACATCGCCACTGTACAACAGATGAGACATTGCGCAAATACATTAAAATATTATGTCCTGAAATTAAGTACCATTTCATGGTAAAACTTTTCCACCATATATCACGCGTTTCATCAAGGCGCAGTTCGGCATATTATAAGCCAAAGAGAATATCATACCTACTATGTGAAATATTAGCTAATGGAATGTTTTGAGCACTGCATGTTGTTTCGACCCATCGATTATTGTGTCTCCATACGACCTATTTGTTGTCCTTATATCCGAATGAGTTGGCCACTGAAAATAGAATAATACATATTTTAGTTAACTTCACTTAGGCTGAGTTGCACCATCTTACTTTAACCGTAACTATAACTATTAACCGTACCCTTAGTACGAGTTTTTAACGTAAACGCTTTTGACAGATCTCTCATAGTTTTCGACTTATTCTAGCTCCCTGATTGGTCTAAATTTAGTGATGTGTAGTAACCACTAGAGGTGCTGTACTGTTTTTCATACAAAAATTGTTCGATATACGATATCGATTTTGGTATGAAAACTAGTACTAAGGGTACCGGTGATTTTATATGGAGTTTAACAGATTTTTGACGTTTGTTATGGTTGAAGTAAGATGGTGCAACTCAGCCTTAGTTACACAAAGTACAGGTTAACTATACAATCGTTTCGGGATCGTTCGCTCTGAACAGCAATTTGAGGCATTAGCACAGAACCGATACTAATATCTATACTAATATTATAAAGAGAGAACATTTGTATTTTTGTATTTTTGTATGTTTGTAATGATTTGGCTCAAAAACTACTGAACCGATTTAAAAAATTCTTTCACTAATACATAGAATGGACTTTCAGAATGAAAATAGACTATATATTATCCTGTTTAAATCAAAGGTACATTTGTGGAGACCTAATTGGCAAAAAAACGGTCGAAAAAACACGTTTCTTACGAACGCTGCTCAATTGAAAATAGATAGAAGAATATTTTCTATGGATGAGTTATACAACTTAATAAGACCTACAAAAAAGTCCGCGACAGCATATGTCTATCTCTTAAAGTTGACTCACAGTAATCATTTTAATCTTAAAATTTTTGTTGAAAAATATTACATAACTTCCAAGGCTATTTTCAAGTATATAGTATTAATCCTTATCCAAACAATTACGTTAATTAGCTTGGCTACATATTATAGATTAAAATTGTCCCATACAGTACATAATTCAAATGAAAACTCTAGAAGATATCACGAATTTCACATACACGCATCGCAAAATTAATAAAATATTTGCAGTGAAACCACAGATTAAGTCATAGTTACTACGAAAATCTATACTAATATTATAAAGAGAGAACATTTGTATTTTTGTATTTTTGTAATGATTTGGCTCAAAAACTACTGGACCGATTTGAAAAATTCTTTGACTATTATATAAAATGGACTTTCGAAATGAAAATAGGCTATATATTATCCCGTTTAAGTCAAAGGTACATTCATGGAGACCTAATTTGTAACCTAAGTCGACAAAAAAACGGTCGAAAAAACACGTTTTTTACGAACGCTGCTCAATTGAAAAAAGATGGAAGAATATTTTCTATGGATGAGTTATACAACTTAATAAGACCTACAAAAAAGTCCGCGACAGCATATATCTATCTCTTAAGGTTGACTCACAGTAACCATTTTAATCTTTAATTTTTTGTTAAAAATGTTACATAAGTTCCAAGGCTATTTTCAAGTATATAGTATTAATCCTTATCCAAATAATTAAGTTAATTAGCTTGGCTACATATTATAGATTAAATTTGTCCTTTATAGTATATAATTCAAATGAAAACTCTAGAAGATATCACGGATTTCACATACACGCATCGCAAAATTAATAAAATATTTGCAGTGAAACCACAGATTAGGGCATAGTTACTACGAAAATATCATTATAGGCTTAGCTATTCAGTAGATGCCCACGATCACAATCAATTTGAAGTCAATATAGTATAATAATATGATCTATTGTATAAAATAATAATGATCTATATACATATAATAATATAATATTTTAAACCACCCCGACTGATCTATGTATAATCTTTTAATTAAAAGCATTCCAATTACTCTAAACACGACTACAGAATAATGAATAGTACAAGACACGACATTTAAAATCTGAGCTGTAAGTTGGTGAGGATTTAAGTATACTGTAGAGTCCAGGAGATGTCCCAGCATCAGGTCAATGCTTCCATGTTCTTACAATATCGTTGAAGAAGAAGATTTTCGCATTGATCAGACCTTTGAAAGTTGATTTCATAGCACAATTAACTAGAAAAAAGCTCATAGTTTTATAACGATTGAACGAATTTTCATGAATCAAAGCTAAGAACACTCTCGATGAAGACATCTATCAAACAAACAAAAATTATCAATAATAAAATCAAAATCGGTTCATCCGGTTATGTGCTAAGATGCTACAGACAGACACACGGATACACACGTTAAACGTATAATACCCCTACTTTTTGCGTCGGGGAATGCCGTAAGGTTACGGCGGCAGATTTTCTCCTTGGTGGTAAGCTACATTTTGGTAGATTTAATAATCCCACTACCTCTGTATGAAAGCCCATGATTGAATGCACATAAAACTTTCATTGGTAGTTATAATATAGCTAGGATTAGAACCAACGACCGTCGGGTCAGAACCAATATATGCCAGAGTGTTTATGAGGAAGGTTTAGATGCATAATTCGTTAAGGTTTTGTGTAAATTGGTTGAAATATGACGATGATTGTTTATATTCGATGCAACAAACTAATGCAAATGTTGTAGGCATATATGTTCTACCCGGGCGAAGCCGGGGCGGGCTGCTAGTTAAGTATAATATAATAAATAATATAATTAATAATAACGTGAGTGTGAGACCTCAATATAAAAATGACGAATGATGAACTTTATTATTTCGCAATATTTTAACAGTGCCAAAAATCTGTGGAACTTCGAACTAAGTAAGCATAGATGGCGCCACCAATGCATAATTGGGTTAAAAATGCAATCCACTAATTTCGTCGTATCGACAGTATCGCACCGTGGCTTAATTGGCAGAGTACCTGGACATGTTATCCGGAGGGTGCGGGTTCGAGTCCCGCCGGTTCGATGAAAATCTTGATTGGATCGTATCGTATACAGATCATCATAGTATGTGTCAGTTTTAGGTGTATTCGGTGTTGTTTGTCTAACTAAATCTATCATTATATCGTCGCTAAACGTGTAATCAGTTGATGTTTGGCGACGGATATGACGAATTTAGTAAATGCTACCGATTTAGTACCTGCAGCTGTCCTTGAGAGCCAGTTCCCATTCTAGGCCCAGCATGCTACCATCCTCGACCGCATCATCACTTGTCAACAAATGAGGTAGTGGTCAAACGTTATCCTATACTATAAATTATAGGTACATATATTTGTCGGTCGCTCTACGATACACCTGTCTCAAGCTAAATTTAGTACTTACATCGGAAATTTTCCTCATAGTGATACAGCATTTTCCAAAGCACATCTCCTGGAATTTCAGGTTCAGTCAACGCGCCGCCATGCCGTTTCCTCAAAGCTTTCACATCCACGTGGTTGATGAGCGACTGTCTGTCTGCCCCATGCAAGTGAATGCGTGATCTGAGCTTCTCTCTCATGAATGGCTTGAATAGAGCGAACAGCATGTTGAAGATATAAGGCTGGTTTATTATGTGCACTGCCTTAAGGCGGATCGGGACGCAATCCTGAAACAAAACATATTGTATGGTTGATTATTTCAAAGTACTTTTATAAATACCCTAAATAACGCATCCTAACCAACGGTGCCAGGTCTTTGACAAAGCATCAGAAGTCGGCACTCGAGGTTTGCCAAAAAGCAATAAAATGCAGTAAGTAGTATATTTTTAGTCAAATTATCCGAACGCATTAGAAATAGTATGCCGCTTTCCAAAACACAAGATGAGGTAAAAAAGCTGGGAGACTAAAATGGAAGGAGGACAGGGCAAGACACATCCGTCGCATGTTGGACGATCTGTGCGCAAAACTCACCACAAAGCGTTAAACGACGTCGGGGCACGTCTAGGATAGGAGGTGATGGCGGGACAAACTTAACTCCTATTGCAAGGATTGGTCAAATATTGATTTAATAGTAACAATAGATCGAGAGAAATTGAGGAAGAGAAGAGAGGCCTTTGATAATAATAATTTATAAATAAGGTTATAGTTTGAATAATATATCAGAGTACACAGGGATCAATGTATTTTCTACTAGCTGCACCCCGCAGCTTAGCCTGCTTTAGCCTGTATTATTTTCTGCCCTATTGTTTAAGAGGTCACAAACAAACTGAATGTTGCATTTATAATGTTTGTGTTGATTAATTTTATTTATCTCTTGATATGAATTAATTTTTATTACATGTTGACTTCGAAGACATTGATGTAATGTCGTCGACCTCTCTAGAAAACATTATTGAATTTATAGTTGACATTAGTTGACGAGATGGACCAGATATTTTTTGTATAAACAGCTTATACATACAATTTAAATAATATTAGTGATGTCAAGCCTTGACATCGAGTTTTAATGGTCACTACACTTTCACAAGAATATCGCAAGCTCGTAGGTAAATAGTGAAAATATGTTTAAAATCCTGATCAAATATCATGTTAAAGTCTATTGAGTAGTACCTACTCAGCACCTAGGTATCACGTGTATCAAAACGCACCTGTATCCATTCAATTACCATCTTGGCATAGGAGGGCGTGAATTGCATGACGTGACTCAGCGAGAGACCCTTCATGTCGAATATGACGATGACTCCGCAGATCTGAGTGGCTGGCTCTTTCATAGCACCTTCGAGGCCCATCTGCGTTCCTCGGAAAACGTCTGTTAGAGATACCTCTCTGGGATTCCACTTTTCTGGAATAGATTGTTGAAACTATTAACCGCCGAAAGGTCGCCGTAGGTATTATAATATTGCTTATGTGTGATTTTGTAAATAAACAAAGAATGATTGTAAATCCTACTATCCTACTAATCCTATCCTACTAATATTATAAATGCGAAAGTAAGTGTGTGTGTGTGTGTGAATATTTGTTACCACGTATCTCGATAACCGCCAAACCAATTTTAATGACATTTAAAACGTAGATAGTCTAGGTTCTAACTTAAGACATAGGCTAATCTTATAAAGGGGTTAAATAGGATGATAAAGTGTCTATGGAAAATTTTATTCCTCGGGCCGATTTACTCAAAACTCATTACAAATAAACCTTAAAACAAATAATGATATACGTGTATTTCATTTTTTCAGAACTACCTTTAAGGGGGGTGTAAAATGATTTTGTTTGGAAAAGTCATAGAAAATTCAGTAATGTTTGTTTCCACGTATTCCTTGGTCCGATTCATTCAAAACTCGGTACATATAATCTATAAAACAAATAACGATACACGTGTATTTCATTTTTTCAAAACTACCCCTAGGAGGCATGAAAAATGAATGTTCTATGTAAAAATTATAAAAAAACAGTAATATTTGTTTTCACGTATTCATTTGTCCGATTCACTCAAAACTCGGTACAAACAAACCTTAAAACAAATAATGAGACACGTGTTTTTTATTTTTTCAAATCTACCCGCAAGGGGGGTGTATAATGATTTTGTTTGGAATAGTCATAGAAAATTCAGTAAAGTCTGTGTCCACGTGTTCCTTGGTCCGATTTATTCAAAACTCGGTAAATATAATCTATAAAACAAATAATGTGACAGATATTTTTTATTTTCCAAATCTACCCCTAGGAGATATGCAAAATGAATTTTGTTTGGAAAAATCATAGAAAATCCGGTCATGTTTGTTTCGACGTATCTGCATAACTAAAAATTTTGAAATTACACATAGGTTAAATATGATTTTCAAAATTCAACCCCTGAAGGGGTTACATAGGGTGATAAAGTTTCTATGAAAAATGTTATTCCTTGGATCGGTTCACTCAAAACTCGGTACAAATAAAACTTAAAACAGATAATAAAACATGTATTTTATATTACTTTCATCAACCCTTAGGGGGAGTGAAAATTTAATTTTATTTGGAGAAATCATAGAAAATACTTTAATGATTGTTTTGACGTATCTGCATAACTACTAAATCGATTTTTATGATATTGGAAATGTAGGTCCTGAATTAAAACATAATAAGGTACTTTAATTTCAAAAATCATCCCCTAAAATGGTTAAACAGGTTGGGTGATAAAGTTTCTATGGTAAATTTTATTACATACTTGGTTTGATTCACTCAACATTC
Source organism: Cabera pusaria (assembly GCA_954871355.1). Classification (NCBI taxonomy): domain Eukaryota; kingdom Metazoa; phylum Arthropoda; class Insecta; order Lepidoptera; family Geometridae; genus Cabera; species Cabera pusaria. The sequence continues at coordinate 23,849,396 of OX940887.1, forward strand.
GTGTGGAAAATGAAATTTGTAAGTATAGAAAACATATTGTATTACCATCATGGTTCCATCACTATGTAGGGACATACAGTTTAACGTAAATAATGAAATCTATATATATAAACGGCAAACGTTACCGACTGACTGACTAACTGACTGATCTATCAACGCACAGCTTAAACCACTTAACGGATTTGGCGAAATTTGGCATGCATATAGTTTTTATAAGTTATGATGTAGGAAAATTATTAGCGTATCCGCTAAGAAAGGATTTTCAAACAAAATTCACCCCTTAAACGGATGAAACGGGAGTTCAAAGTTTCTATATAAAAACAACATAAGATAGTCTATTTTATTGGAAACTTCTCATAAGTACTTCTGTAAATAAGTAAGCAAATATGTGTTTCAGGCTTTTTCGAAATTCCACCTTTAAGAGAGTGAAATGGGGTACACACAAACAAAAAAAAGTTTGAAAATCAATATAATTTTTTGGGTTTTATATAAATGAGTCCCTATGTCCCTTGGTAATGCCATAACTGGAAAACGGGAAGACGATATGGCTAATTCAGTTTTTTATGTGTTTTTACGAAAATAAATTAAAGAAATGAATGAAGTTATTAACGCGGGCGAAGCCGCGGGGCACTGCTAGTATGTAATAAATAAGGGACCATCTTGGAAGAATAAAAAATGCAACATAAAAATCGATTCATAATAACATATGGCTCGAACGTAATAACCTCCTTTTTTTTTACCTCGGTTAACAATTAAAAAGCTAAAACCGAATAAGTTCATGTTTCCAATATAGTTGTAGGTATGCTGTATTACTAATCTGTGAACGGATTCCGGTATAATTATGTGCATTTTCCAGAGTATGTATAAATACAAGAAAATCTTAAAAGACATTTCTTATACCTATAATGCGTATCTCGAAAACAGCTCTAACGATTTGGATACAATTTTCTAATTAATAACGGGTTTTTTTTAAGTACGTTATATGTAAGAAAGAGCAAAGCACCCTACTTATATTAAAAGAAACAAATTCACGACAATGTTAATCAAGTATCAATCAGTAATTTTTGGTCACATAGTAAGATCTGTGTACTGTAACCATTTTTACCGTTACAACAAGAATAAACCCAGATCATTGACGACAAATTACAGTCCATTTACGCTTGTTGATCGCAATGAAAATGTAGGCGATTACAATTTATTGCTACGCTCTAATTAGTCCACAGACAGCACTCAGTTTCACTCTTAGAATATACTGTTTAAAGAAATATGATCTTTGACTTCGCAAAAATAGAGCTTAGTTTTCTGTTTACTGTATTAGGTAGATGTGTCATTTCGTATGAAAAGATACCTCCAGCTTCGATGAGCATAATGCGTCGTCCATGTTGGTCTCTCGGTGATAGAATGGAGACGACACTGTGTTCGAAAGTGTTGCGAGTGGCGGACGGAACTAGATCCCGACAGTACTCCGAATGAGAACTCCTGAACTTGTAATAGGCTTGTATCTGGAAAAAACAAGCGATCACCATAAGTCGAAGATGAGTTTCCGATTCTTTAATTATCTGTATATTTTAGAACTTGTTTTTAAATGTTTATGGTTACTATACCGTGGCGGTACGTTGAAGACAGAATTATTTTTTTATTCAAGACAAACTTGTTTTAGAACTTGTTTTTACATTTTCCTGGTCAATGACATGGGGAGAACTACGTTATGGAAACTTTTATTTTATAGATATCTCAGGTGATATGACGTGACAAACGTGATAAACACACTATGCATAGAATGCACTGACTCTCAAGGGCTGTGCTGCCGGAAAACCGGAAGATTATGTCGGCTGATTTTCTCCTTTATTTTAGTAAGCTAATTTTTGGAAGCAAGTCAGGCGGAACTTCGATATAAGTAATGCTCCTACCACCTATTGATTATGGTCGCAGGAAGGTAACTATGACCCAAATTAATCAATTTCATCTAACGTCATCGTAAAGGTTGACGACTGTCGACACTGAACGTTTCTAACGAAGTCGGTTTTCAAGACGAAACAACGTTTAACCTCACAGATTTGATAGGCTAAATATGCAAAAGACCTTATTCTAGGAGGTACAGTTTCATTATTTTATGTGTTTGTCAGCCCCTGTGTCATTGACTTTAAGCTGATTGTCTGCACCCTCCGTGGTCTGCAGACTTTACCCCAAAAATTCTTACTTGATGCGATGACAATGACAGAGAAATCGTTTTTTTTTTAAATGCCTCATTAGTTTTAAGCCTGATTCGAACCAATCATTGCAATCTGTAATTTGCAAACTTCCATACATATTCGTTGCTGATTAGAAAACTGATCAAACTGTCGGTCGATAGAAAGGCTGTGGTCTGTGATGGCTTTTAGAAAAAAAACAAAAATCACGTCTAACCGTAATTTCAATGAATTTAACAAATATTACTAGACATTTTGTACAAAAAACTGTGTATAATATACATACTTATATCTAACGATATCCGTTCGACAGCTAACTCACGAACACCTAGTAATTTAACTATGATTACTTTTTTATTCCAAACAAAGTAAAAAACATGCACAACTACGCGTTTTTGTGTGGTCTTTATCTTAAAAATTGTTTAGATGATTTGAATACGGTTTTATAATTTATTAAGTCTCTTTCTGAGAAAGGTTGAGATGTAACTCAGGACGGAATACAACTACTGTTCAACTGAGGTTGGAAAAGTCTTACTATACTTGTGGATTGGACTAAAATGTGTCCAACGCCTCATCTAAACTAGCTTAGCTAATATTATAAAGAGGAAAGATTTGATTTTTTTGTTTGTTACTATTTTATTCAAAAATTACTGGACTGATTTCAAAAATTCTTTCACTAATGGAAAGCTACATTATTAGCGAGTAACATAAGCTATATTTTATCCCTGTATTCTTATCGAAACGGGAACTACACTGGAGAAACTGCAAGTCGCTGCTAGGTATTCATAAGTCATAACACTGTCGTTTTCTAATTCCATACATATATGATTTCATCTCAGACCGCATCTTCTGATATAATATCATATGAGATAGTGATCAAGTGCTTGTCTGTCCAGCGTTAAAAGTAGATAAAAAATAACGGAGGAAACGGACTCAATACCGTTTGCCACGAGGCTTATACAGACTGAGTTAGGTCGTAAGGGCGCAATCAGATGAGAGCTATGAACTGAGTATAAAGCAAGCAAATATCTGTGTGTATATGATATCTCAAGAATAAACCCGCCAGTTAATTTACTAGGTTAGAGCCAAATGGCTATAGACGGTCAGTAGAGGGTTAAACTTCACTTTCAAATATTGGTGAACTGCTTACTTAGTGGGTTCAAAAAGATCTAAATTAATTAAAGCAACATAATATCAAAACTTAGTACTTATTGCTATGTACCAAGACAGACATATTTACATATGCATTTACTGAATAAAGAACTTACTCTTTTGAAAGCACTGTCTGCATAAAATTTGCAGGGCCTCAGGAACTTTAGTAGAAAGTCGTCGTTGTCAAGAGGTATGTGGAGCGAGGGTTCACCTGCCAACATCACAAAGTAAAAGTAGGTACATATTCATATCTGTAAGTAAGAAAGGCATACAGAGACTTAAATAATCGAAAGAAATTAGGTAAGATCATCAATCATTATCATCATCATCATTTTAAGAGTGAACGAATAGAATACTTACCAATTAGCCTACTCATTAAATACCACATAATGCAACTTTGCACATTAGCAATTAACCTAGGTAAAAGTACCTGTAAATAGCCAGTTAGGATTTAACACCAGTTGTCATGATCTATGATTTCAACTCGATCAGTAAGGTAACGATTTACGATGCAGTAAGATAAGGTAAGGTAAGATACGACATTCAGTAGGGCCTTATTAATACGATCAAAAATACCCTATTCTCGGATATACTTATGAGCGTATATATCTGTCTATTTCGGATTAAAGTAGGTAAGTATGTAAATATTTTAGAAAGTTAAAAATATTTTTTTTTTATATAAGCAAGAATTGTTCACACGTTCGTGCGTTCGTGTGTCATATCCGTAATGACTTACGGAGCCGTAATGTGGAAACTGATGGTGACCTCAGCGATTCTGACGATGAACGGAGGGAACCGCCGGAGGGCTTCCCCGAACGGGGATCAACCTGGCGCGGCTTGATCGCGCCGGCAACAAACTTGTCACCGCGGACAGAAATATGACCCTTCAGAATCTTTCTTATATTTCTTTTTGCAAGTGGTTGGTCAATAGTAGCTACAGCAGACCTTGATTTTTTTAATCAAATTTAGCTCTAGAAGCATTTTTCAGGGAGGCAACGGGGAATACATTTGTATGGAAAAGTGTATCCCGCGTTCCCTCTTAATGAATATCGATTATATCCCCTTAAGTTTCTTATTGTACGTCACACTTCAGACGCTCGGCAGATGTGGGGGGGGGGGGGGGGGAACTGGACGGAAAAAAGTGCTACGAAAAAATGCTGACCGCTGTCAAGATACTTAGACAAAATACAATCACAAACAAACAAACAAACAAACCTATGAGACCTATTTTAGATACCACAAACCAATTGTTAGCACTACGATTGAATGTAATGATTGTTTTGTTTCAACTTGTATCTAGTAATACATCAAGAATACTTTAACATTAGGTAAAAATATACTAATACTGCTATCGTATTAAATTCAACTCCCAATATATCTAGGCTAGGTACTTAACATCTAAGATATAATATATGCGAGGAGGTACTCGTAGGTATTTGCTGTTTATGTGTTAAGCATATTTTGCACGCAAAGGTAATACGAAGTAGGAAATACCATCCCATATTTGCCAATGTATAATAATAATAATGTAAATACATGACTCGATACATTCGGAATACCTAATGCTTATACAAGAAACTAATAGGAAGTAGACTAGAAGAAAATCCATCAAACCAATGTATGCTAGTAGGCACCTACAGCATTGTATAGATAGATATATTTGTAAGCGATTTACTAAACATTTACAAACTTATATTATATTTAATTTACAATTATGATAGTAAATTGTTAAACACAATCCAAAATTTCATCGTACCGACGGGACTAGAACCCGCAACCTCCTGAATAACATGTTCAGGTGCTTTGCCAATTAAGCCACAGCTCGATGTATCGTTACGATGAAATTAGTGGATTGCACTTTTTTATCCCAATTATGCATTGGTACGATGAAATTTAACAATTTACAAAAATATAAAGTGTATAACACTTCAAAGAAACATAATATTTAATTATGATGTGCAACTACAAATGGTTTTTATTCTAGACAACCTTTGGATGGAGAGAAATTTGACCTGATATTGGGGTTATTCGTGCATAAACAATGAATACACAGATTATATTTGAATAAATACATAAGCTGTACCTTTGTAATTCTGTTATATACATTAATAAAAACAGCATATACAAATACAGTAGGCCATGGTTTCTAATATACACAATTATACACATTTTAATATTTTGTATTGGTTTGGTTTACTCCAGATTTCCAAATTAAAAAAATCGTATTTATATTTTATTTGTAATTTTCAATAATATCAAAAATAAAATTATATAGGTTGTACTTTGCCTACATTTATAAGAAAATAAATTTTTTTAAAAATATTTAGATTTAATTACAAAAACTGCTCAAATATTTGAAGAGTTATCACTTTTTATAACCGACCCGCTTTCATAGCGGCAACAAAGTAAAAGCATTTACAAATACAGTGGGCCATAGTTCCTAATATGCAAATTTTTACAGATTTTAATATATCGTATTGGTTTGGTTTTCACCAGATTTCTAAAATAAAATAAAAAATATTATTTATTTATAGTTTTCAATACACCAAAAATAATAATAAATATGTTTTACTTCTTCTGCCTACATTTGTAGTAAAATAAACTTAAATTTAGATATAATTTCAAAAAGATAGCTCAAATATTTTAAAAGTTTTTTTATAACAGACCCGCTTTCATTGCGGCCGAGTGTCATAATTATAAATGATTCGTGAATATACGTAAATACACTTCTATGCATTACAAAGCATAATGTTTGGCATATATCTAATAATATAAGTTACCATTACATTATTCAAAGATTGCGAGAAACAAAGGAACTAAGGAACCTAATAAGTTTATACTATTTTTGCACGGCATCATCTTGAAGCCTGGGGGTATACAGATGGCCCCAATGGTCACACTATTTGATTCACTAAACCACAAAAATATTAATAATTGTGCACTAAACACAGTAGCATTGTATTGAGTCGTGATACAGTTAGCAGTTTACGGGGCAATGAGTGCAATGACAACTCAAAATAAAAAAATAATAATCTGGCTTCTTACCACCATACATACATAAAGCAGTTTAAATAACCGGTTCCTTTCAAAATTTCCTACAGATGTTGAAAGTGGAGGATGTTATGTAGACACAAGGCTTTTTATTTAGGATGTCTGTCAATAAATTAGCTAATCATTAAATAGCTGAGTATTTTAGCAATGTAAATAATAGCTTATCAACGTAATAATGTTAATATTTAATAAACGTATGTATGTACACTTTTGGGGTTGAGATTTTAGGACCGTGGGGACCAGGTGCATACAGCATTTTTAAAGATCTCTCCGCACGTCTGGTTGAAACGACACGGGACCAAAATGCTGGCATGTAATTAGCTCAGAGACTAAGCATCGCCATACGGGGGAATACAGCCAGCATTTTGGGAACTTTACCTACTGGTAGTGGTTTGGTAGACTAAATTTTAGTTTTTATCGATTTTGATTAGGTTTATATGTTTGTTTATAGTTAGGTAGTTTTAAAAATATTTTAATGTATATACTATTATGTAAATAACTTCTGTAAATAAAGTATCTCTAGTCATAAAACTTGTACACAAATAAAATAGTAATAGATTATAATAGGACCACGTTTGGTTTCCCTGAACAAACTACTTAGATGGATTGGACAAATTCAGTATGGACATCAATCTTTAGAAAATTTACCAAATTTTTAACAAGACTAAGGTATAAAAATACAGCTTGTTAACCCTAGAAACAATAAATTAAGATCGTTTACAAAACGACATAAACTTACATCAAAAGCCAGTCATTTTCAGTACCAATTTGAGGTGTCATCATCTCCATATCTCTGGAGATACGCATCAAATCAAATCTCGATTAAATTACAGTGCGACCGAATGGCAAGTATACGCTCTCAAACAAAAAGAATTTGCCAAAGAGTTCTGAGGTAACGAACATTAAAAAAAACAGTCGGATTGAGAACCACCTTCTTCTTTGAAGTCGGTTGATAAAGAAAAAACTCATTGACTCACCTTTCAAAAGCTTTCTAAGCTCAACAAGCGCCTGCTCGACCACTTCCGGTGTTTCTCTTAATTCCATTTTAGCCTTGTCCAGGATCACTTTATCTGTTACAGGGCTAGTCTCCAGTTGTATTTTGCTATCTCCCCACATCACAAAAGGTGCTCCAGCTGAATCTATCTGCATCTCCATCTTGGACTGTATTTTATTAGACTTTGTAAGATTCCAATTACAGTCTATTATATTTCAAAACTAATTGATATATTTTCGTTAAGTCTGAACATTTATTGCATTCCCGCTATTTAACGTATGCTATGCAGGTACCTTAACTGTTGATAACGTTTCGACTTTCAAATTATCGATTATTAATGTTATCTTTGTTAAATATTGATTGCACTGCACTATCAACGATTTTATCCAAATTAGTATCCGAGAAAGCGAGCAGTCCGTGGTGCCGTTTTAGTTGGACTGGCCAGCGCGTTGCGCCCGAGCATCTTGCGGTAACGGTATCTTTCATTCCTTAGTAAGTATCTACCGAGTACCTACTACTTGACGAAACTTAGCCGCTCACTTGGGCAACGAGATAATGCCCCAGTATTACTCAAGATACTTTGACCAGATTGGAGCTGTTGTGGTTTCTAATATTTATAACGAATTTGGTAAGATAATAATGTCCGAAGGTCTAATTTATGTTATTGGAGACGATTAGAAAATTGGTGGAAATTAACTCCTTTGATTATAACATAGCAATGAGTTTAATAGATAAGATATTTCTACTTTTCTTACTTATTTTAGTGTAGCGATATAGGATAGGTACTAATAATTACTTTTTATCACAATTACATTTTAAAATACATTTTTAATTTTAAAAATCTTTTGCACCAACAATGTAAACCAATAAAAACCAATCATCGATTTTGTGACATTTCCGAACAAATGTCACAAAGCTTTTCTAAATTCTATCAAAATAACCAATATCGCATTATAAATAATAGTACAAAGGCACCATATCATATAATATAATAAGGTACAGGTGTAATAGTAAGGTACAATAAGATAATAAGATAGATAATAGTAGAATATATAAACAGCCAAAAGAACAACGTAACTTATTCCAAGAACAATTTTGGCTAGGGTTTAGAAACGAACAGTTTTAATAAGGCCGTTACAAACACGCAGACTCTACTTGAGGCATAAATGATATTATGAATCACAATAATGGAATAATAATTAATCCGTTATTCGACAAAGGATCTCAGCTGCAATGAAACTAATCAAATGCGTTCAATGTCCATGTTTATTACTTTACAACCATAAAATAAAGCACTGCAAAGTTATGTTTGTACTTTAACCTAGTTTGACAAGTTTGTACGGAAGCCTCGGAGCGCCAGTCCAACTCGCACTTGACTGGTTACATTTTTTATAATGTTCCCTTTAACTATGAAACAATATTATCTTATTGCAAACATTTTCGTATTTTAGTAGTATTTATGTACATTTAGCAAAACTTCATAAAACCACAGGCACAAGCTTATTTTCTTAGTCATCTTTATGTGTATATATTATGTACGTCTTATGTATCCGTACGTGTTTCTCACTGAAAAAGAAAGTAATTATAAAATTAGTTTTAATTTAAAACTTAATATATATAAGGTTTTTTTGTAAACGTTTGACCACTATCTCACCTGTTGGTAAGTGATAATGTGGTCGAAAATGGAAAGCTAGCCTAGAATGGGAACTGGCTCTCAAGGATAGCTGCCGTAACACATTAGATGTTTGGCGACAGATTTTCTAACTTGAGGGTGGTAGCTGGCCAGCCGGGCACTAGATAGTGTCCTACCACTATGCGGGGGTTGTTGGTTTCTAACGATGTTTTTCCTTCACCGGAGGGCCACTGTGAAAAGCGCACATAATTTTTTCTATAGAAAAATCCATTGGTGCACGGCGGGGTTTGAACTCGGTACCTCTGGCATCAAAGCCTGGAGAAAATTGGAGAACGGACTCCAATTTTCTCCATTACGCCACCGGGCCCTTACCGGGGCTTGGTTCTGTATGTTCCAAAGGTATACAATATTACACCAAAGAACCTATGGCCAGTAGTTTTTTTTTTAATAAGAGATGAGCAAGTGTTTAACCACTATCTCACCTTATGTTAAATGACGATGTGATCGACGTTGTAGCACGCTGACCTAGGAGTTACCTGCTCACTCGCGATTTAAAGACCCCCGGATTGTATTTAGCAGGAAAAACACTCATGACTCTAGCAAGGAATTCCATTCCTTCGATGTACGTATGATGAATGTGGATGTAAAGCGCTTTGTTCGACAGAATGGAATATCTAAGTACTATGTATCGATGGCGCTTGTCTTTGCGCCTGGTAGAACGATGGAAAAAGAGGGACAGTAGAATAAATTTGTGCAATTGAAAGGTACACTCTCCGAAATAGTAGATGGAATCAGTGTCATTTATCAATAAGAAAAAAATTATAACTATTGTTGACAATCTTCTAGTCACTATTTTTAATCTAGTGGTAAAAGTGGTAGCCCATTTATACTGCACTGATCCCGTACAGCAGTAAATGCATTTATATATGGGCCTGAAGTCGTTCTCATAGACATCATTTACAATTACAATTACAGTGGTGGCAGACACCTCACTGTGAGCATTTGTAAGTATAAATGGGATACGAATATTCCCTCAAGAAATCTGTTCGTCAGCCTGGGACGATATCACTACTTGTTGGTTATACAATCGTAAAATAGTTACGAGAGCAGGTGATACTCTATATCTACTAGAATAATCTTTATAGCACAGTGTGACCTAAGCCCGCACTTTACGCACGCTGTTCCGTGACTTAAATGCCCGAGCGCAGCGAGGGTGTTAACTTTACGCCGTGCATAATCGACTATTTGACGGAAAACGCGTAGCGTAAGCGTAAAGTGCGGGTTTATGTCACACTGCTATCTATAAAATAATATACTAATATATGTCGTGTCAGGACTTCAGGTTCAAAATTGAACGTTACTGCACTGCGCCCCTTCAGACTTGTCTTAGACTTATTGTGACGTGTACTATGGTGACGTATACTGTGGCTTCCCAAATGGGAATCCTTGTAGTGAGCCACCTCAGTACACTAAATAATCTACTGTGGTGCTCAGAACAAATGCTTTAGTGATTGTTCTGAGCTGAGGTGGCACACTGATATACGCAGAGGTCATTGCCTACCATCGTGTAAGCGTTTTAAGTTATGCTGTTAAACACAGAAAATAAAATTCTAAGTTATTTTCTTCTCTGTTCAATAAACAATGAATAGCAGTGAGTGAAACTTTAATAGGGTCAAATAAATGTACACTACGTACCTAAAAGTTCCTCCTCATAATGAGACAGTAACTCCCACAGCAGCTCTCCTGATAATTCCGGTTCCGGTAGAGAGCCTCCCAGTCTCTGCATCAGAGCCTTCTCTTCCACATATTTCATCAAAGACCGTAAGTTAGATCCGTGGAAGAATATTCGGGTCCTCAGCTTCTCTGTCATAAAAGGCTTCAAGATGGCAAATAGAATATTGAACATATATGACTGGTTCACTATGTGGACGGCTTTGAGGCGCATTGGGAAGCAGTCCTGTAAATATAAAAGTCCTATTAATACTTACAAATTTTAAGTCGACATCAACTTTGTATTCGTTATACTCGCGTGAATGTCCATACAAACTTCACCTTCCCTTTTCAGCTATCTTGTATAACATTATTTTTTTGTTTATCCTTTATCGGATGCCACACCACCATCATCATCATTCTCATTAGCAACCAATTACCGTCCACTGCTGGACATAGGCCTCTACTATGGCACGCCACAGAGCTCGATCTTCAGCTATCGCTTTCATGAACAAAGATATTATTAACATTATCTTTGTTTATGAAGATAGTGTTAACATTATCTTTATTTATCTTTTTATCATTATTTATATTTATATCATTGCTCCTAATGATCATGTTCATGAATGAACATAAAAACTGCTGTCTCATCATCTGCACCTGACCCTGCTTCTGCTTTACGAGTTCTTGTTTCTCTTATTTGATTTAAAAAGATTAGTCACATTCACAAACGTCAAAATTGAAATTTTTATGGTATTACTATTGGATACGCCCCGCGGGTTCACTCGTATTAAAATATATTCAGTAAGTGACAATATGTGTAGCTATTTGTACTATTATTTATTCTGTGGCATAGTCGAGGATGTTAGCACGCTTGGCCTAGAAACTACATACCATCTTCGACCGCATCATCACTTACCAACAGGTGAGATAGTGGTCAAACGCTAGCCTATAAGATATAAAATAAAATTTAAAAATAACTGGCTCTCAAGGACACCTGTCGGAATACACTAGTATTTTGGAACTGATTTTCCTTCCAATGGTGTAAGTTTTTTAAGATGCACAAACCTGGATCCAATCAAGAAAACACCTTGCAAAGGATGGCGAGAACTGCATAACATGACTGAATGTTAAACCTCTGACATCGCAGATGAGAGTAAGACCGCATATCTGCGTCACTGGCTCCGAGAACAGTACATCCAACGCCATCTGCGCGCTCCGGAAGGCGTCTGTTAAACACACTTCTCTTGTGTCCCATTTATCTGAAACACATTTTTTTTATTGTTACTGTTTGTTAAAGAAGGTAAAGTATAAAATACTATGACTATCTTAATACATTTAAAAGTTTACTACTTACATTGAAAACAAAAAATAAATGTCATTAAGACTAATGGAAACAAAACCTAAATAAATCTATAAAATACATGTCAACCAAACTGCTGCTAGTACTAAGTAATATACCTACCCGAAATGCTAGCAGTATTACTTCGTTGAAAATTTGAAATTCACGGGACCATAATTAAGGTTATAATACTCGTACATACTTTTGCATAGAGTACAAAGCAGAATTTGTAGCGTAAGAAGTAAGTATTTTGTAGTGGTAGGACTTCTGCTAGTACACCTGGGGCGGTGTCACCACTTTTTCTGTTATTCAGCCATGAAATAGAAATGTTTTTCGGTTTGAAAGAAAAAGAGTCCAGTGAAATTACAAAGCGTAAGACGTGAGCGTGTACATAGACAAACGTAATGACCAGTTGGTATCAACGTATTGGCTCTAAAACCGCTACAGTAGAGACAAGAGATGGGTCTTTGTAAAATGACAATAGACGATTTCATACAAAATTATTTTCGATCTCAAGCCTCATTCATTCATTAGTTAAATGTTCTATTGGCCAGATACTCATATTTAAACAAATGCATTCTGAGATTTAATATGTTATTATCTCAAGGTAGCAGGAGAAGTGATGTAAAGGACAAAATTCTACCCATCTAGAGTTTTTGCGTGCCACTATTTCTGTTGTAGGCTGACGTTATTGCTTGCCATCAGGCGAGCGTCCTGCTTATCCTGTTACCTTATGTTAAAAAAATATATTTAACACAAATAAAAAATACAAATGCATAATATATAATTGTAATGCATAATATGTATTTATTGACAATATCTGGTACACGTTTTTTGAATCCATAAGTTCCCGAACTAGTCAAGCTGTGTTTCAGGAGACAGTGCACTTCTCCCATTCTATTCATCAAACTATATTGTGTTCAAAAAAATAATTAAATAAACTAACCTGGTTTTAAGTGCAATATGCGCCGTCCGTGTTGGTCCCTCAGAGGTGAAATTGAAAAGATAGACTGAAGAAAGGCAGCACGAGTGGATGAAGGCACGAGGTTGTTGCAGTACTGCGCATGCGTCTGCTTGTACTTGTAATAAGTTTGTATCTGTAAGATTGAAATCATTTTTTTCTATTTATCATCATCATCATTTCTATTTATTATAATAGAAATTAAAAGTCAACATAAAAAAAATATAACTATTCATTTCTACTATATCAAAAATAAACTGTTAGAGTGCGAATCGGACTCGCACACTTAGGGTTTCGATTGAACAAAATTTGCCGAAAAAATAAGATTTTTGTATGGGGACCCCTTTAATTTTTAATTTGATTTAGTTTTCGGTATTTGTTGTTAAATCCCCCATAGTAATACATACTTCGTGAATATTTCAAGTATGTACCTAATACGGTTAAGGAGATACAGCCCTGTAAAGTGCGGACAGACAGACAGACAGACATACAGACAGACGGACGGACGGTCGAACAGCGTATTCTCAGTAATAGGGTTCCTTTGGTAACCTTTGGGTACGGAACCCTAAAAATAAGCGGATAAATTTATAGCAATATTTTTGATAAGTAATTAAAATGTACATAGCTTTCGTCATTTTATTACGAAAAAGTTTGTTTTCAGACATATTACGCGTCATACGTACGTGGCATGAGCGCATTTTCAAATATGTCAAAATGTTGTATATACCGATCGGTTCTTAAATTAATAAATTATTTTAACAAATGAAACTTTAAGAACTTTTTCAACACAAAACTTTTTGTACAGACATCATCATGTGTAATGCAAACAATACATACTAGCCTACTAAATTAGCCTACTAAATTCGACCGTCCTACTGTCTGTTATACCTGTCTTCCAGTCCCCGCAGTACCCGGCTCCATCATCAGGTCAGCTTGATGCTACCATTATTATTGCATTGTCACCAAAGTCTTTGGCAAGGATACTCAACTCATAAACAACGAAACGATCGATGATCACAAGTATATCAAATTGGAGACCAATCGAACGACAGGAAGTGGTCCTTATTTAGCTTCCAAGATTTGACCACAAACATTTGTAGAAGCCACCGCATTCCATGTCATCCTTTCCGTGCATGGTTGTCTGGAAAAGATACCAGTGGGGATCTTGAGGGCCCAGTGGCGTAATCGGGAGAACGGTCGGCTTTGATGCCGTGGTACCGAATTCAAACTCCGACGTGCACCAATAGATTTTTCTATTGAAAAATGTATCTCACAGTGGCCCTCCGGTAAAGGAAAACATCGTTAATAAACCAACAACCCCCGCTGGGTTGGCAGACACTAGATAGTGTCCGCCTGGCCAGCTACCACCACCCTCAAGTTAGAAAATCTGTCACCAAACATCTAATGTGTTCCGGAAGCTATATAAATAATGGAATAGCTTAGAATGGGAACTGTCCCATTCTAGGCCTAGCGTGCTTACATCTTCGACCGCATCATCACTTACTAACAGGTAAGATAGTGGTCAAACGCTAGCCTATAAGATATTAAAACAATAAACTGGCCAAGTGCAAGTCGGACTCGCACTCGTAGGGTTCCGTACCACACCACAATATATTTATAAGATCGAGCAAAAAAATACCACTATCATTTTTCACCAGCAAAAAAAAAAATTAATAAACATTTTATTTCTTAAAACGCCATCTAACGTCTAATATTTAAGTAAAAGTTAACAGAAAGGTGTTGTGTTAGGGATCGGTATTTCAATAAAACGCCATCTATGGACGTTTACCTAAGCTTTCATAGATGGCGTTATATTGAAATGCCGAGATAAAAACACGTTTCTTGTATGGGGACCTCCTATTATTATTAACTTTATTCTGTTTTTAGTATTTGTTGTTATAGCGGCAGCATAAATACGTAATCTGTGAAAATTTCAACTGTCTAACTATCACGGTTTATGAGATACAGCCTGGTGACAGACGTACAGACAGACAGACAGACAGACGGACAGCGAAGTCTTAGTAATAGGGTCCCGTTTTACCCTTTGGGTACGGAACCCTAAAAAAGATCGTTTTAAGCGATAAGACCGCCTATTGACGCTATTAATAATAAATAATCATTCCTAAGTACTTTCTGTTTTGTAAGTGGTGTTCAATAAAGTGTATATCTATCTATCGATCTATCTACAATACATAGTAACACGGCTAGTAAAACAAAATCTTGTAAAAAGTGTGTTAAAAAGACGACTGAAGTCCGACCGGTTAGAATCTATTTATTGTAATGACCTATTGCGATTTTCACACATTTTTCTTACGAGATAGATAGACATTTATGTGATATTTCTAATAACATTCTATGTAGAAGGAGTAATTATATGGATGTTCTGCCCGACTTGCTACCAAAACGTAACTCACCATCATCAATGAGACAATCTGCCGCCATAACCTTGCAGTCTTGCGGCAGCACACTGCTCTTGAGAGTCAGACCATTCTATACCACATCATCGCTTACCACCTGGCGAGATAGTGGTTAAACACTAGCCTGGTGGTAAGTGATGGTGTGGTCTAAAGGTATGTGACGTTAAAAATGTAAAATCATTTTTTTAATTTTTTTTTCCTTTTGAGGTACGGAACCCTAAATAAATAATAGTTTAAAAAAAACTAAAAAACACGCTTTTTATAGAAAACCAAACTAAAAAATAGAAAATAAATTTCAATAAATATAAATTAATAATAGTGTGAATAAAAAATTAAAAAATATTTAAAAAAAAGCGTGAGGTGCACGGTGTCAATAGTTATAAATATTTTAGTGACAGATATGAGTAGAGTGATTATCATTTTCATAAAATCTTAAAAGCACCCCACGCTTTTTTTTAAATATTTTTTTTTTAATTCACACTATCATTAATTTATATTTATTGAAATTTTTAACACTATTCTTAATTTAAATTTGTTTTCTATTTTTAACCGACTTCAAAAAAAGGAGGAGGTTTCTCAATTCGACCGTATATATATATATATTTTTATGTTTGTTCGCGGATAACTTCGTCGTTTATGAACCGATTTTGATTATTCTTTTTTTATTCGAAAGGAGATATCCCAAGTGTAGTACCATGGTAATTTTATCGAGGTCTGATAAGTATCTCCAGAGATATTGACATAAACATCTCAAAATTGGTACTGAAAATGAATAGCGCAGCATTGAAGTCGGTTATTTTTTAGTTTTTAAACGATATTGTTTAGTTCGGTTTTCTCTTTGACTATTCAGCCAGTTTTAGTTTTTTTAAACTATTATTTATTTTGTACTTTTTAGTTAAAAATTGAATAATTATTATCAAATTAGTGTATTGTCATCGGTCCTCGATAAGTCTACAAAGTCGCGCCCAAAAAATTCGGTTACAAACATACAGGTGAAGCTAATAAAAAGCTAATAAAAAAGTTTGGATTTTACATCTTTGACGCTGGGCATCCTGTTAAACCCTAAACATTGTAGCACATCACACGAACATGCCAAATTGACTTTCCTGTATGATGTAGTAGGAAAAAGAATACAATGTTACGTCGGATGCTCTAGTGTGGATGTACTTGGGTGATCGGAGGACTTTATCTTTTACTTATAAATAAAACCGTAACAAAACGTGTAAAAAACTCACTCTTTTGAAAGCACTCTCCGCGTAGAACTTACATGGCCTAAGAAATTTTATGAGGAAGTCGTCATTGTCAACAGGAATGTACAACGACGGTATATCTGCAATAAACACAAATTACGTGTCAAAGAAAGAAGTCTAATACTATTAAGGTTTCGCGTTCGCGTTCGCGATCTGATTTTCAATCGTTTTCTGATCGCCGTAGATCGCGTTTAGTGTGAACCAGTCGGTACGAATACTACTGCGCTATCTGATCGCCGCCTAGGTCGCACACGCAGGACGCTGCGGTGTGTCCGTATCTTAATGTTACATCGCGTCGTCGAGTCGCGAAGTTTCGCCAAGCTTCTCGAACAAAAATAGCGTGGGAAACAAAAGAGTAATTAGAGGCTATAAACACCCGACCGTCATGAAAGTAGCCTTCCTGGAATTCCGACCCTAGTCAATGTACCTTTTTTGTAGTTAAGATTGAACCTTATTCTTAAGTCATTAGAGATCAAATTAGCATGTATGGTAAAGTTGTTTACATTAGATGTTGGCATTTTAATACTACCCCGCACGTAACATTAATATACCTATATACTAACAAAGAAAAAAACTTACTGGCTTGGTGCTTATTTAAAATTGAAAGGAAAAATTTTAATTAATGTAAATTTAAAGAAAGCATAATTTATCGCTTTGATTAAAAACAAATATTAGTGAGCTATGTAATTCCCATTCATTTGTCGACATCAGACTACAGATATATGTTTTCATTCTAAAATATATGAAGTAATAAAAAATAAGTTCGAAAACTAGAACTCGACTACTGAAAAATCCGCTCATATGAAGCAAGAAAATTTTCTCATCTGAAATTTGTTTGTATTTGTGTTATGTATAAACTATTCAATTTTATGTAATGTGTATTAAATAAACAAGTTGTAACAAATATTTTATTGTATTTCATACATTAATAGTAGTGTTCAGAGTATAACCGTGGTTGAATGCTAATTTGCAGAATGTAATGTTTTGTTACGATAGGTGGCAAATGACAACGGCTATCATAATAATAATTCATAATAATTCATTTATTTACTTCATGTGGGTACACTGTACACTTATGAACGTCAGTCTTTTTCATTACACATTATAAATACAATAATTAAAATACATTACCATAAATTCATAGATTAAAAGTTAATAACAGTTGTGAGTTAGTCCTTAGAACAATTAAATTAATCCATACAAATAAACAAAATGTCAAAACCACTATTTCATTCATTACATACCACAGACAGATACTTATTGTCACTTACTTATAGTATTATGCTAGATAGAAAAATATTATGTCAATTTGAGTATTACCATGTGCAAAATTTGAAAGTCACCAGAAAATAAAATACAAATATTAAGTTAAATTAAAAATTAGAAAAAAGACAAATAGAAATATTCAATAAAACATTGGTCGATGTCAATATTGTTACATTAATGTCAAGGTATCCTTTGAGCTGTACCAAACCCTAACCTTATTTTAAAATCCCTGTTCAACGATACTACACACAATAGGGTTAGACGAAAAAAATCTAGTTCTTGATCTGTGCCCATTGGAGGGCGCCATATTCAATTTAATGTGACGTCACACAGGCTATAACCAGCGGACAAACAAGACGTTTCCAACACCTCATTTGTCAAATTTAATAAGTTGTTTAGATTAGAAATTATGAGGAAAAATATGAACATACATAGGTACATACATACTTACATACATATCATACATACATACGTACCCACATATCGGTCAAAAACATAACCCTCCCTACATAAGCCGTAGTCGGGTAAAAACAGATTTGCTAACTGTATTAAAATAACACGTGCCATATTATTTTAACCATGTAGTTTGTCCATTAACATATTTATATGACTTCTGAGGGCAGGTACTAACGTACGAAGATAATTCTTGGCTAATATTGTTATAATTATTTTGAATTAATTAAGTTAAACTCTATTCATTAATTAAAACACCTGCGATATTACCAAAAATTATTAACATAATGTTAAGGTACAGACGGGTACGGGCACACCGCAGCGTCCTGCGTGCGCGATCTAGGCGGCGATCAGATAGCGCAGTAGTATTTGTCCCGACTGGTTCACACCACACGCGATCAGAAAACAATTGAAAAGCACTGAGATCGCGCCCACAGATCGCAGGATGCCGCGGTGTGGCCGCACCTTTGGTTAATCAGCCTTTTTTAATTTCTATTTCATAGTTCTCATCATCATCGTCATCATCATAAACAGTTGTTGTCAGTCCATTGCTGAACGGGCTCTTCTAAAACGCGCCAATGAGTCCGATCGACTCTTCTTTTCCATTGTTATGAATTTATTTCATACAGCCTTCTTTTCCAGTCACTGTCCACCGCTTTGCGATGTCATCGCTCCACCTGTGGTCACACGGCAAATGTAGCGTAAGGCGCCCTTACGCTACATTTGCCGTTTCGCGGTCTCCACTCTAGAAAAAGCCTACCCCAACGGTTATTGGTCCTGGGGCAGATATGACCAGCCCACTGCCTCTTCAGTATGGTAATCCATTTACTTACGTTGATGACTTTAGTTATCTGGCCATTTATCTCGTTTCGGATTCGATCCCGCAGATAAACACCGAGCATAGCTCTCTCCAAAGCTCGCTAAGCGACTTGATATATAAATTGGTAAACCAGTCGAACTGCGAGTGTCTACGTATCGGTATCGTATAATATATATTTTGGGTATAAGCGACGAGAAGACTCGACGGAGTTTCCCAAAAGCTGCCCTGAATTCTTCAGTGGATTTCCGTCTCGAAGTTGTGCTTGCTTAGGTTGGAGCGTCTGCCCAATTTGAACATAACACGTAGCAACTTCGAGTAGGATTCCATCAACGGCAATCAGTTCCGGAACAACGTATTCCAAGGAATACGTTGTTCCGGAACATAAAACCAAAGCTAGTGCAAGCACTAGCTTTGGTTTTATCCAAATTCACCCGGAGATGGATGCGACAAGAGGCGATTCCTCTTGTCGCTAGGCTATTCAAGAATCTTTGTGGTCCTGCACTTAGACCTTTAAGAAATGTCTTTCTTAAAGGTCTAAGGTCCTGCAGCGTCTGAATGTTTAGAAGAATGGTTCTATACTTGTACAGTCATAGTTGCGGCATTATACAGACATCTCATCACTTCGATATATAGCCAGTCTATCTGTCGACGCAGCAAGGACTCCAGATCGGACCAGATTTCGATTGATTTGAAGGCATTCTCTCTCATAGTCCTCAAATGCTATAAGCACAGGTGCAGTTTGTCTAATCTGCCGCACTGTGTGATTGTGGTCTATGGTGCCGTATCAGTTTGAAAATGATAACGATAAGTGAAAAACAATCTGACAGCACATTCATCATTGGTAATCCCTCCAACAACTGCCCTTAAATGTTTTTGGTAGTTAGCATTCTTTATCTTATTTATATATCTATATAGTTTTAGTACCTACGTATATTAAATACCTAATTTATAATAATGGTAATAACATACCTCTTAGCATGTTTCTCAACTCTACCAGAGCTTGCTCGACTATTTCCGGTGTTTCTCTTAAATCTTTCTCAGCCTTTTCTAGGATAACTGGATCCGTGACCGGACCAGGCTCAAGTTGGATTCTGTTTTCACCCCACATTACAAAAGGCGATCCATCTGGATCAAATAGAACCTCCATCACGATCCAAATGAGCTACTTCTTTGTGAATCTAGAACAATAAATACAAGATCAGAATCAGAATGTTTCTTAAAAATATAACCATAGTCAAAACAATATAATAAGAAATAAAATGATACGTGTACTTTAAATCAGCAGTTTTAAGCTGCTTACACAAGCTTTAGCTAAAGTTTGTGATTAAAAATAGCTGAAACAACTGAATAGTCAATAATAGTGACACAGATATAGTTACGATAATTAAGATAGTTTAATAAACTGGCCAAGTGCAAGTCGGACTCGCACTAGTAGGGTTTTGTACCACACTACAGTATTTTATAAGATCGAGCAAAAAATACCACTATCATTATTCGCCAGCAAAAAATAATAATTAATAAACATTTTATTTCTTATAACGCCATGATCTAACGTCTAACAAAGGAGTTAGAGATCGACATTTCAATATAACGCCATCTATGAGACGTTTACCTAACTAAGCGTTCATAGATGGCGTGAAATGCCGAAAAAAAACACGTTTCTTGTATGGGGACCCTCTATTATTTTTAACTTTATTCTATTTTTAGTATTTGTTGTTATAGCGGCAACAGAAATACATCATCTGTGAAAATGTCAACTGTCTAACTATCACGGTTCATGAGATACAGCCTGGTGACAGACGGACAGACAGACAGACAGACAGACAGACAGACAGACGGACAGCGGAGTCTTAGTAATAGGGTCCCGTTTTACCCTTTGGGTACAGAACCCTAAAAACTAAAACAACCGACATCAATGCCCCGCGAGTTAATTTCAATAGCAAGATTGAGACGTTTATCATCATATCTCTGGAGGTACTTATCAGATCTCGATTAAATTACAATGGGACCACCTCGGAAACGTACCCTACCGATTACAAAAAGAATCAATTGAATCGGTTCAGAATTGACGGAGTAATCACGTAACATACACACACAAAAAAAGAAAAAATAAACAGACCAATTGAGAACCTCCTTCTTTTTGGAAGTCGGTTAAAAATAAGTTGTTAAATACCCTATTATAGGTATAGTATAAGGTAAATTAAAGTATATTAACGCGACTTGCAGTATCACTATTGAACGGGTACCTTCTAGACATTCTTGATGTGAAAAGGAATTGAGTCACATATATGGCAGTACATCTCTGATAATATCGTCAACTCATCACTCATCAACTGCATAAAATTGACCACACTACTTCGACCACATCATCATTTACCACCGGGCGAAATAGTGGTCCAACGCTAGCCTATAAGATATACATATGAAAAATAGCCTACATATCGGTACAATTGCTGACTTATACGCTTCGGTAAACAACTGATTTGTATAAAATATTAAAAATAAGAAATAGCACTTACTCTTTATATGTTCTTTGAATATAGACTTGCACTCTTGAGTTTATTTTTGTGATTTAGCAGAAAATATTGAAGAGTCTCACATTTAGAAACGAGTAAGATCCGCGAGCATCTGTTAGCGTCGGGTGAGTTGAACTGGTGATTCACAGTGACGAGAACAATGACTACAATTAAATACTTATTCAATTTGAATATAATTAAATGTTAATTTTATTATATTACACGTATATATAAGAACTTTAACATTATTTCAAAACTAGCTGTGCCCGCGGATTCGCCTGCGTTAAAAGCAACATTCATTTATTTAATTTTTTTTATAATAACCACATCCTGACGTTAAAAAATACGACAAAAAATATGTAATTTCTTTCCTGTAGGCCATACGAACGAAACCGCGGATAGAAGCTAGAAATATAACAAAATACAGATTATAAACTGGTGCAATGGGGTCGCGTCGCGTCATGAAAAAGATTGAGAAACACTGGTAAACAATCGTTCATAGATGGCGCTATAGTAAAAACACGTTTTTTGTATGGGGACCCCCTTTAATTCTTAACTTTGTTCTGTTTTTAGTATTTATTGTTATAGCGGCAACAGAAATACATCATCTGTGAAAATTTCAACCGTCTAACTATCACGGTTCATAAGATACAGCCTGGTGACAGACGGAGAGACAGACAGACAGACAGACAGACGGACAGCGGAGTCTTAGTAATAGGATCCCGTTTCACCCTTTGGGTAGGGAACCCTAAAAACTGTAAATCAATCAGATTTCTTCATATAAGCGCGATCAGGAACCCGTGAAACTAGCCTTAAGAATAACTAAATCTAGAAATTATCTTAATTAACAAAGTGTAAAATAACCTATTCTATGAAAATAACCCAACCATGGCTGTACCCGGTGCAAAGGTACAAAGGTATCAAGGTTGTCGCCGTCTTGTCCGCACCGCTCACACCCGGAAAAAATGTTCATTCAAATGTAAGCTTTATGAAGTTCACTGTAGACAGACTTTAAATTGACAACATTAAGAGTGTGTTTGGAGCGGTGTTGGTGACTAGTGTAGGTGACAACCTTAACGCTGGTAGCAATGGTGGCATTTCCGCGTTGGATGGCATTCGCCAATATTTGTACCAGGTACGAGCCAAAACGGGAGTTGCCTGTCTGTTCCTTCAATAAGTACATCAAAATAAATAAGAATACTACGACGAATAAATAAGAATACGCGACATTTGAAGTCGGTTCTTTTAGTTTTTTAAACGATCTTATTTGCTATTTTGTGCTAGTGTTCTCATTTAGTTGCTCTCGGCTGTTTCAGTTTTTTGTTGTTGACGCGCGAGTTGTAGAGCTTGCTTCAATCTAGGACACTACAGCGCTGCAATGCTGAATCGGCGTCTTATTGTGCTAGTGTGTACAATCATAGATATTTATCTGTGTACTAGATATATGTGATCATTCACTTTACGGTTTTTTACGGTTTATATAAAAAGTATTTATAGGTGAGACCTATGTCCAACAGTGGACAGAGATATTCTGATGATGATGATTCAAAGTGTTTAGAAAGTGTTACTTTTTGTTAATGAAGATGTTAGTTGTAGGTAAGTTTAATAGATTATGCTATTTGTTTTTATTTTGCTACTATTCGAGCACTTTACTTACTTGGTATTAATAAATAAATAAAAATAAAATATCTTTATTTCCGGCCACTATACTATACCCATAAAACTACAAACCAATTAAAAAATGATAAAGTTAAAATAAATTATGTAGTATAAGTATACCTACCTAATTAAAAATTCAAAAATAATATTTAATTGATTAATAATAATTAACTCATATAAAATCAACTACCTACAGATACCGGCTGCGGCAGCTAACTTGGACAAAAACTGACGTAGAGGAGGAAAGTTTGCAAAGTGCTGAATGCACTGTTACGTAGTATTATTATCTTTTCTATGGCACTGTGCAAACGTGCATCAATAAATAATTATGTACACAACGGAACGGGACGCATGAACCGAATGAACTTAGGTTAGAATAAAGAATAACGAATAATCAGCCAATTTTGTGGTCGGTACTAGCCGCGCGCTTCCCGCTGGTATCTAAAAATCGACTACCATCCGCCATTTTTGTTGAAGTTAGTTGCCGGTACCTGTACTTGATGTTTACTTAGTAAGTTGTACAGTTTTAATAAGATGTGTAGGTTTCTGGAATCACCAAAGTTATTTGTTGTTCTTATATCCGTATGAGTTTCCCACTGAAAAGAAATAGGCAATTTATAGTACATTATTTTATTGTGCGTAGCGGAATCTCTAACATAAATCATGGGTTGGATCTTGTATGAAGTCGCTCTAATTTGAGTAAACTGCTATGCAAAATTGGTTTAAGCAAGTTTGCATGGAATAAGCGCTCTGATCGTCGTGGTGACTCTATGTGGTCTTGTGGGCTACGCCCTAGAGTGTTTTTTTATTAATCGCGGGAGCCACTAGCCAGAAGCTCAAGGGAGGCTAAGTGTTGGTTCGCCGCATGAGGCCGAGTGGAGCGAAGGAGAGAGCGACATGGCGAGCGACGCAAGCGACTTCCGTAGAGATGCGAATTAATTTATGCTCATAATCCCCCTTATTCTCAATCATTCGAAAGCAAATTCGGATTTAGAAACTGCCTTTACTTCGACATTAATCTTTGCAATTCACAATGCTCCGATCGGTTACTTTTGATATTTAAATTCGAAAAAATCTGTGATTTTAATTGGTATGGTTTCTGCGACAAAATAGCTCACGGACTTATCAATATTCAAAATTAAAAATAAAGCTTCCGAATCCGAATAGGTTTTCAAATGATAGATAATCAGGGGACAGTTTTTACATACCTGAAAGATTATTCTCATAATGAGACAATAAATCACAAAGCACTTCTCCTGGTATATCTGGCTCCGGTAAAGTACCTCCATACCTCTTCAGCAAGGCTTTCTTATCCACAAATTTTAGTAAGGACTGTTTGTTAGAACCATGAAGAAAAATTCGAGATCGAAACTTAGCTGACAAAAAAGGTTTAAAAATTGCAAACAAAATGTTGAAAATATATGATTGGTTTACCACGTGGATTGCCTTCAGACGCATTGGAAAACAATCCTGAAAATTAATATAATATTATTAGATGACGAAATCTGTTCCCGTCATCCCTATTCTATGAAATCTGAAAGCAGAAGTGGGTATTGGGTACTTAAAATCGACAAAGTTATTTATATACATTACTAGCCCGCCTTGGCTTTGCACGAGTAGAAATATATGTTCTTCCCGTCCGATGCCAAGGCGGGCCGCTAGTAATGTATATAACTTTGGCGCTTTTTAGTTAAATGGTTTTCCTACATGGTTTGCATCAGTTTGTTGCGTCGAGTATGAATGAATATCTTCAACAATCATTCTCATATTTCAACCAATTTACACAAAACCTTAAAGAATTAGATAATTTTACACTTAAAACTTCCTCATAAATGATTCTGGCTATTGGTGAAAACCGTATGAAAATTCATTCAGTAGCTTTTGAGTTTATTGTGACCAGATAGAAAGATAGACGCGGAGAGGGACTTTGTTTTATAATATGTAATTATATTGGACGGCCCTTTGGCGTAAATGATAGTAACTTTGATTCTGGCTTATTTATCTGGATCATTAAATCGATGTTCTGTCTGACTTGTTACCAAACGTTAGCTTACTACCAAGGAGAAAATCAGCCGCCATAACCTTATGGTGTTCCGGCAGCTCAGCTCTCAAAAGTCGGACCTTCTAAGGATGGTGAACACGCTAGGTGTTCACTATTCTCGACCACACCATTATTTTTAACCCCGACGAAAAAGAAGGGGTGTTATAAGTTTAATGTGTGTTGTATGGCATCGTAGTGCCCAAACGGATGAACCGATTTTGATTTTTTTTATTAATAGGGGTTTCTTTATAAAATTCTTAATCAAAAGTGTTCTTAGCTTTAATTCATGAAATTCCTTTTGAAAACTAAGAGTTTTTTTTTTAATTGGTGGCGTTATGAATTCATCTTTCATAGTTCTGATCAATTCGAAATTCGGTCTCCTCTTCTTCAACGATATTGTAAGAACATGGAAGCATTAACTTGATGCTGCTTGATGCTGCTGCAATCTGCAGAATACTCAACTCCTTACCAACTGTTAAGAACAATTTTAATCTACAATATGTGGCCAAGGTTTTTAACGTAATTAACAGTTTTAGATTATTTTTACGGTTAAAGTCACGTGCAATGGTAATTATTAGTGTAAGGATTAATACTGCAAAGTAGAAAATAGCCTTGGAAGTTATATAGTCTTTAATAAAAAATAAAAAATAAAAATGGTTACAGTGAAAGATATGTACATACACAATCGCGGACGTTTTATAGGTTTTATTAAGTCATACCTTTTCCAAAGACATTTTTTTATATCTATTTCCGTTTAAGCATCGTTAATAAAAACTTCTTTTCTCCATCGTTTTATTAACGACTTAGGTTGCAAAATAGGTTTCCACTAATGTTCCTATGATTAAAACCGGAATATAGTATAAAAATAAGCTATATAGCTTATTTTTATTCTATATGTTAGTAAAAAAAATTAATACGGTCCAGTAGTTTTTGAGTCAAATCAATACAAACATCCATACAAAAATACAAATGTCATCTTTTTATAATTTTAGTATAAATACAGATTATGTTAGATATATCCAATTTTACGATACTACTAACGGTGTCCCGCGGCATCGACCGCGTTAAAAGTACCCAATGTCTTATTCCACTATACTCTATGCAAAACTATCTATCTGCAAAATTGTCTATCTCCATTATACGATTCATCGATCTGATGAGTACGTCTTATCTAACCTGGATCCAATCAATAAGGTTCTTGGCAAAGGCTGGCGTGAACTGCATGACGTGGTGAAACGTAAGGCCCTTCACGTTACAGATTAAAATAACGCCACATATCTGTGTGACTGGCTCCATCAGGGCCACTTCAAAAGCTACCTGTGCAGTTCGGAACGCGTCTGTTACAGACAATTCTCTGGGGTTCCATTTTTCTGAAAACCAATAAAGCTCACATCATTAGGAGAAGCCAAGGTAACAAAAATTACTTGTTCGCTACAAGTAATTTTTGTTCCAGCGAGCTCCAGCATAAAGGCACACCACTGCTCAAAGCGAAACCATCAGGCAGTGCCAACGCAATGGAATAGAATATTAGTGAAATATTATGTATCAATTATAATATTGTCAAGTAGATAGATAGATAGATACATAAACTCTTTATTGTATACCACAAAGAAACATAAATCAAAACATATTAACATTTATTTATTTGGTGACACAATCAGCATCAAGTAGTCAATCCTAACTAATATTATAAATGCGAAAGTAACTAACACTTTCTTCTCTTCACTTTCACGCCAAAACCACTGAACCGATTTAAATTAAATTTGGTACACAGATAGTCTAGAGCCTGAGAAAGGACATAGGCTACATTTTAATGCGAAAAAATGGTTGTAAGGGGTTGAAAGAGGGGGGAGGGAAGGGGGAAGTTAGGAGGAGGGAAGGGGGAATTCAGGGGGAGGGGGGAAGGCAGGGGTAGGGGAGGGAAGAGGGAAGTGAGGGGAAAGGGGGGTGGGGGAAGAGAGAGGGAGAAGGGACGGGAGGGGTAATGGGGAAGGAGAGGGGGGAGGCGATTTGCGCGGCGTGGTACGGTGCGCTGTAGGTGGGAAACACATGTGTCTTATTTGTAGAATAATTGGCCTAAATAATTCAAAATGCTACCCAAAGACACTATTCTACGCGGACGAAGTCGCGGGCACAGCTAGTAGGAAATAATTAGGCAATCCAGTTAGTATCTACTATCTACTATTTTAATAAAAATGAAATTTATTTAATTACCTTCTCTCAAACAGGCAGAGCAGTGGTGTGGTTTACCTAGACTAGATAGAGCTTGTATAAGAAGACCATATGGATATTTAATATTTGAAATAAAAACAACTATATTCCGTGTAACCGCTAGCAATAGAAGCTGAAGCATTACCATGTGGAAATACTTCTTTTTACATCTAAATAGACTAATATATCATTATAATAACTCAGACCCTGCCAACCCAGATTGATAGACCGTAATTGGGCTATTAAATTAAAATAACCCGCGATTTATTGTAACTACGGAACTGTTAATTACGAGTACGTTAAACTACGCATCGACGCTGCGTTTTTAAATAAAACTAAAAAAATATACAAACAGTTCATTTTTAATTATTTGATTGTTATTAAGAATGTTAAGTACTTGTAAACTAGTTCCTACACGGATGGAAGAGGTTGGCAGCTGTAACACAGGCTAGACCTAGTACGGCTGTTAATATCAAAATACCTTTTATAAAGTAGTAAAACTAGTTATATTTTATTTAATAAATACTATAAGGTACAATTATGTGATATGTGTCTTTGATGAAATAAACTATTCATCATCATCATCATCATCAGCCGGTGTCAGTCTACTGTTGGACGTAGGCCTCTCCCTATATACGCCACTGAGCCCGATCTTCGGCTCTTCTTATGTGACTTTCCATCTTTGGGAGGGATATGCCCTAATCGCCACGCTGGGCAAGCGGGTTGGCGATCGCAGGACGTAGCTTCTCGTACCGGTGACGCTGGTCCGTCACCGACCTGTAGGATTTAGCTATGCCATAATTTCGAAATAGTTATACCGCCATTTTTCGGTCGCCAGAGCCTCTTTCGTTGGTCAGCAGGATGCACCACGGGCTGGCGAGGTTGGCTGGGAGCATTGAGGTGGTATTTGTGCTCCCTTACAAAAAAAAACTATTATTATCAAAACAAAAACAACGCAACTGTTAACTACGTTAAACTACGCAATTGTTAAACTACGCAACTTTTCATTATTATCAGCCGGTATCGGTCCACTGCTGGACGTAAGCCTCCTAGAAGACACGCCACAGAGCCCACTGCTTTGCGAATTCCGTTGCTCCACCTAGTCACAGGGCGTCCTATGCTACGTTTGCCGATTCGCAATCTTCACTCTAGAACCTGTATGCCCCAACGGTTATCGGTCCTTTTTTTTTTTTTTTTTTTTTGACCCAGGAAAATCCTTTATGGATACCAAATCGCCCGGGGGAGCGAGATGGTTATGTGGGAGTCACTGCCAGAAGGGCAGTATACCCACTAAAAACCTGGGGTGAGCCGTCATCCACCGTGGTGGGGCAAGATGGGGTTGCGCTAGCATTCACCAACTTGCCCCGGTGGCAAACCCAAATGGGCCTCTGCCGCTGCGGAGGGCTGACCCTGCTCACCAAAGTCAACCCTCAACCGTCATGTTGGGTGTGCAAGCCGTTGGAGAGTCCCCTGACCCTCCAACAGTTACCCCACAATGACAGAGGAGTGTGGCACCTGGCCTCACATCCTCCGTCCCTCTGATGACATGTGTGCGAAGATCAAATACCCCTACTCGCACACCGTCCGCTATTCGACCCGCATGCCAGTGCCAGTGGCATGCGAGACCCCACTCTTCGACCGTCGCCGGTCCCACCACTCGGCCCATTGGACCCACGGCCTGGTACACAAATGCACCCCTCTATTACAGAGGAATGCGGCACGCGCACTTCTGTGCAACGCCCCACACCCTCCGTCCCTCAAATGACTAGTGTGCGAAGGGCACATACCCCTACTCACACACTGTCCACCGTCCACCTCGCACGCCAAAATGGCATGCGAGAAACCCTCCATCGGCCGTCACCAGCCCCTCCACTTGGCTCGAGCATATGCTCGGCCCCACCACCGGGCGGCTCCCACCACCGAGCCCGCCCTGCTCCGTCACACTGTGCCCTCTGCTAATATCAGACGGACACGCGGAGGAGCCCCTCACGTCGGAACTTCGCTATCGTTCGCCAACTTAGCCCAGTAGACTATGAAAAGTTGTCGGCCGATACCCAGGGTACACCACGAGGAGGTGTTCCGACCCGCACCCCAACGGTTATCGGTCCTACGGCAGATATGACCAGCCCACTGCCACTTCAGTTTGCTAATCCGCTGAGCTATGTCGACCACTTTAGTTCTCTGATAAATTACTTCGTTCCGGATTCGAACCCGCAGAGAAACACCGAGCATAGCTCTTTCCATAGAATTCCATAGCTCGCTGAGAGACATTAAATTGGTTGACTAGTCGAACTGCGCACTGATTATACACTTTTGTCTTTAGGCACTGTGGTATAGGTGACGAGAAGACTCGACGGAGTTTACCAAATGCTGCCCAGCCAAGCTGAATTCTTCTCTGGATTTCCTTCTCGAAGTGTTGTCTTTGCCTAGTTGGAGCGTCTGCTCTAGGTAAACATACTGCGTGACAACTTCGAGTGGGATTCCATCTACGGCAATCGGTTCCAACCGGAACAACGTGCTCGTGGTACATGAATTTGGTTTTATCCGAATTCATTCGGAGACCGATTAGAGAAAGTGTATCAAGAAAAGCCCCTCATCCTCGAGAAAATTGACGAGCATTTACCCCATGTGATTACTCCTGCCAAATTCGCAGCGCAACTGTTAGCTACGTTAAACTACACAACTGTTAACTACGTTAAACTACGCAACTGCTAACTACATTAAATTACGCAACTGTTAACTACGTAAAAAAAGTATAAATTACGTTAAAGTGTTACTTAGGCTAAGCTAAATCGTATTTCATCGCTCTAGGCAAAGGATTAAATGAATGGACCTACCTCCAGATTCCACAAACAGTATACGTCGTCCGTATTGGTCTCTTGGTGTGAAGATGGTGTAAATATTTTGCATGAAGCCAGTTCGAACGGCAGAAGGCACCAGATCTCTGCAGTAGCTAGGATAGCTCTGTCTGTATTTGTAATAAGTTTGTACCTGTAAGTACCTAATTATTCAAATGTATTCGTCAAATCAATCTCAATCAATCGTAAAGGCGCAGTAGTTCCAAATTATTAAGGTACGGACACATCGCAGCGTCCTGCTTGCGTGATCTAGGCGGCGATCAGACAGCGCAGTAGTATTTGTACCGACTGGTTCACACCAAACGCGATCAGAAAGCAATTGAAAAGTACTGAGATTGCGGCCGCAGATCGCAAAACGCCGCGGTGTGGCTGTACCTTTAAGGTTATGTTATAACCAAAAGCATTAGCATAAGATAATATATTTTACACACTTCATTATATGACATAAGTTACCTGTGTGTAGGTAGGTTTTATGTTTATCTTATAGACTAGCGTTTGACCACTATCTCGCCAAGTGGTAAGCGATGATGTGGTGGAAGATGGTGAACACGTTAGGCTTAAAATTCTGACTCTCAAGGGCTGTGTAATGCCGGAAACCGCAAGGTAATGGCGGCAGATTTTCTCCTTGATGACGGTAACCTACTTTTTGGGAGCAAATCAGGCAGAACATCGATATAATATGGTCCTACTACCTGGGAACGATTTTCAACCGGCAAACTCTCGCTCACAGGGGTACCAGGTAATTTCTACTTTAATGTAGGATAGACTAGAACTTATGTGGGATCACATAGATTATTTTTTAATATCTTATAGGCTAGCGTTTGACTACTGTTATTACCTGTTTATAAGTGATGATGCGGTTGAAGATAGTAAACACGCTAGGCCTAGAATGGGAACTGTCTCTGTACTTGCTCTATGCATCATCGAATCTGACTAATGCTTCATATACGTTTGGATAAATGTACCTACATCAAGTTATAAAATGTATGACGTCTTTTTTATGAGATTTGTTTTAAATTGAGGTCATGATAGCATTATCTACATCACTCAACAATAGGAAAGGAAAGACTTGAACGCGCGGTGTCTTACAATACAAAAACTCGAACCAAAAGATATGCTTACATTTTTAAAAGCACTCTCCACGTAGAACTTACACGGCCTGAGAAACTTCAGGAGGAAATCGTCGTCTTCAACAGGAATTTGAAGTGATGGTACACCTGGGACAAAATCAAGGTTATATAAAGATAAACATTATATATCGGCTGTAGTTCACGCGATGTCTGATCGCGATCTAACCGCGTGACCTCACTCCCGAAGAAGAGCGACTGACTCGCTCGAAACCTAGGTCGAAAAAATTCGACTAAAGATACGTAAATTACAGCCGGTATATAACAATAATAAAGTTACAAATTCACGATAATTTTAAAATCAAAATAACAAAATATTAATTGTTCACGCAGTCGAGATTTTTGTTCTTTTGTATATAATTGTATCTTGTATTTAGATTCTGTCCATAAAACCTTTTTTCGTAGCAACTACAAAAAAGTTGATTTTTATGCACATAAATTATATTATATATTAGCATAAATATACTGACAAATAAATACTACACTGTGAGAATATTTAGCCTTATTATTTATTAAGTGCGCTTTGTTTTGTTTTGCAGAGGCTCAACATCATGCTAAAACTCGGGTATCGATTGGCGATGTATTTTTGTTCTTTGGATGTTTTTTCACAGGTGGTAGAACCACCATCTTCAACCATCATCGCTTACAACCGGGCAAGATAGTGAGCAAAAAAAAATGTTTAGAGCCATGGGCGAAGTCTACCGCTCAGTTCGTCAGGTCCCCATTTAGCACCACCCTAAGATGCAATATATGGAATTGATGGATAGACCTACGATAGCTAGTAAATTAAAGCTAATAAAGTATAGTTGGTATTTATTCTGTGCCTATGGTAGATACATTTTTTTTTCAGTACAGGTTCCAGGATTTTTGCAGTGGCATTTTGATATATATTTTAAGTTGTAAGTTCGAAAGTAACTCAGTCTCTCTGAAATAAATTACGTGAAACATTTAGGGGAACCAAACCTCACCCAAGCTCACGTGGGGAGGAAGGGGGTCTCGGAAAATATCTCGTAATTTTTTTCCTGCAATTAACAGTGTAAAATTTTAGTAGTTCTGACTATTAAGTATTTTAGTGTTTAATTTTTTAACAGTGATGAGTCTAGGACTATTAAATAAAAATCATTATTATGTAGCCTTCAGTATAAACATTCAGTATGAGTAGCTATATATAATATGGACGACCGCCTTTAATAATACCAACTGTATCAATAATCAAAGACAAACAAATTCATGATTAAAGTCGAATATGCGAACATTTTGTAATGCATTAATATGTGTTTGTAAGTAGACAATACTTTCAATAATATTCAATAATCGAGACTTACCATTCAATAGCTTTCGAAACTCTACTAGGGCTTCCTTGGCCACTTCTGGTGATTCTCTCAGTTCCTTCTTGGCTTTTTCTAGTATTACCAAATCCGTGACTGGGCCTGTTTCAACTTGGATTATATCTTCACCCCACATCACAAAAGGCGAACCATCTGGATGAAACTGTAGCTCCATCGTGAACCAACTCTATTAATATTTTATTTTATATAATAAGACAATCTGTATGCAATGAAAAAATAAAGTAGTGGTAGGACTTCTGCTAGTCCTCCTGGGGCGGTACCACCACTTTTCCAATTAATTTTCAGCCGTGAAATAGGAATGTTTTTCGGTTGAAATGGCAAGGTGTCCAGTGAAATTACAGGGCATGTGAGACTCAACATCTTTATGTATCAAGGTGACAGGCACAGTGCAGTGACATGCAAAATTCTGGCAGTTCAGAGTTTTGCATGCCACTGTATCTGTTATAGGTAAACGTCATCGCTTACTATCAGGCGAGCGTCGTGCTTGTCTTGTTACCTGTTAATGAAATTAAAAAAATATATATCTAGAACAATAAAACTGCTATATCATCCCGATCATTATCAGACCGAATCGGACCTTTGCGTAACCCATAGCAAGCCACTGAGTTTGATCTTCAACTGTTGTTTTACAACCACTACGACTACGAGACACAATGCAAACATCGTCGTCACAATGTAAACTCTTGCTATGCGTCCTATGCTGTCATGTGGCGATCTCTACATTGTCTACTCTAGTAGTTAACATTATCTTGCTCTAGAACACGTTTACCCGACCTTCATGATGGATGGATGACTTAAACCATATTTTGCATACCATAAATTATATGATACTACGAATAAATGTATTCGTAGATAAATCAGAGAACATTTAAGTTTGCTGTTTTAAAATCTTGAAGAAAATGTGAAAGTCAAAGAGAATATAAATACTACGTAGCCGGCTTTTGACTATGGGATATAATGTATATTACATCTTGAGCTATATATTACATCCCGCGATTGCTGTTCACACTGTAAGATAAATACTTTTGCTTCGCTTCACCCATTCTGGTAGGCAAAGGGAACTATGCGCATACAGCCAAGTCTTCAGTAGATTTTTTTTATTGATATAAATGAAAATAAAATTTAATGAGATGAAATGAAATGAAACCTAACCTATCTCATTCAATGAAATCATTAAATCTCCTTTTGCTTCGGTTTTTAATTATGTATCTATGGTTGCATCCAAACTGAGGGCGAGGCAGGT
Source organism: Cabera pusaria (assembly GCA_954871355.1). Taxonomy (NCBI): domain Eukaryota; kingdom Metazoa; phylum Arthropoda; class Insecta; order Lepidoptera; family Geometridae; genus Cabera; species Cabera pusaria. Next base: position 23,883,638 of record OX940887.1, read on the forward strand.
GGAGGCGCGGTTTCCGGGAACGTGAGGTAAAATATACATTTTCAAATATCGCTCAGTCGGTTGAAAAAATATTTATATAGGTTGATATGTAATACATATTACAGCACAGTGTAAACAGTCTTGTATAAAATGTTTGACTAGCGATAAAGTATTATATCTCAAGACATAATATATATTATATTATATCCTATTGTGAAAAGCCGGCTTAAGAGTGAAAGTAACATTACAGACAGTCTATAATAATATAATAAACTAGTGTGTGGTAATATTGAAGTTTTAAAACGTTATTGTTTTTTTCAACTTACATAATTATGACCTTCTCGGAGACGCCTTGAAACTAAAAAAAGGCTCTAGACTCCGGAACCTTTTTATATCTAATCTGATAGCGCTAGGCTATTTATATTGACCACTATCTCGCCATGTGTTAAGCGATGATGTTGTCAAGCATGGTAAGAACGCTAGACCTCTAGAGCCTGACTCTCAAGGGCTGTGCTGCCGGATTACCGTTAGGTTGTGGCCATCGACATCCTACCCCTTTTCTCCTTACCTACCAGTAAATCCTATCCTACTTTGCCACAATTCAGCTGTACTTTCTGTTCTGTATTTAAACTATTATTAATATCACAATATCTTATGCTATAAAGTTAATAGAACAAGCACGAGAATCGTGTTTGATGATTAGCCATGGCTTCTGCCAATAACTGAAACTGGGTCACGCGAACTCTGAATTGCTAGGATTTTGCAAGATACTGCATTTTCTCCCGTTGCTTTTCGGGCTTGCTTAACCAAAATTTACATTACTTTACCAAAATTGTACAAAAAATATTTTTCACGGTTGATAACTGACAAAGCAGTGGTACTGTCCAAGGCGGACTAGCTGAAGTCCTTCCACTATAAAACTAATTACCAAGGCCGCCACTTAATTTATTTAATTTCCAATGAGAGATACAAAAAAACCTACGTTGCACACTCTGAAACACAATAAAATAGCACAGCACTTTTATAATTATCAACAACTATTATAATTTAGTAAAAGATCAACAATTGTATCTATTTATCCGTCTATCTACTCTGCAAAAATTTAATATTTGATAGAGTTACAAAACTTTATTCATCTACGAATAAATAGTTATGGAACAATAACTTCAAATAAAACTCACCTGGAAAACTAGAGTCCACCAATTAACCAATAGTAAGAATTTCGTAGCATTTACTGATTGGCGGATGTCAAGCTAAGCCGGTGTATGATTGGAGCAATACTATGGCGGATCCAATCATAAGCATTTATTCTAAATCCTTAGATTTCAGAGATTCTCAAACTCATTCCCCGCCCACTTTGATTTAGAATGAATAATTTTCTAGTGGCCTCAATTTTTTTTTTACTTAACCACATCTTAGAATTCACATTCGTAATTAATGGGTACTTTTAGGTACTTTTAATTATAGCGTGTCAGATAAAACTGATAAGGCTTATCTAATTTTAAATGTAAGTTCCAATTTATCAGTTCAGTTTCCAGTTCATTTTAAATAGGCATTCGAACTAGTGTCAGTATGTATATACTTAAAAACCATCTTTATTTTATTAGAAAAACATGTAATCAGGCAAATAAAAAAACTAAACTATCTCAGTTTGGCGGATGAAACTGAGAATGATGATTTTAACATATAAATGTGTTGATATCAGGTTCAAATAGGGAAGATGCAATATTTGTATTTTTATTGCAATTTTAAAGGATTAGGTACGCCTAGAAGAGAACACAATATAAAAAATCTTTATTTTTTTAAATAAAAAGATTACCGCAGCTACCACCATCAAGCTAGAAAAATCTGTCGCTAGAAAAATATGTCGCCAAACATCTAATGTGTTCATTTAATTGGAGCAAATTAGGCCGGAGCGTAGATTTCATTAGACGGACTCATTCAAGCTTACAGTTGACTTCTAGAGTGCCTCAGACCAGTCGGTGATCACTTCTGGTTATAAACCTAGGTCACTCAGACGTCTCTAAATATACAAGCTCGCGACTAAGCTCGTAGAGTAAATATACTTACATCATTGATTTAAATATAAATATCTGGGCAAAAGAACATTTAACTCATAAGTGAATGGGGCCTGAGGATCGCTACAATCGAGGTCCGCTTATATTAGACGTAAGATAATTTTGTAATTTTTTTTTCATTTTACGAAGACCCATCTCTTAGCTTTACTGTAGCGGTTTTAGGCCCAATAAGTTGGTACCACAGCGGGCGCCCCGACGGGCTGGTCCTTACGCTAGACTGTGAGGTAATTTAACTCAGGTTCTTTAAATAATAAGCGTAGTCTCATATCAGCACAATTATTTATTACCCTTAGCAAAAAACATATGATCGCATAGATAGAGTATATTGAACAAAGGTTTCAATTTATGACAGCGATAGCGTCTGATTTTGATTTATTGCAATTCATTCATTTACCACAGTTATATATGTAATGGAAAAATCACACCATAAATGTTGGATAATGGTAATTATTATTGATCATTTATTCAATACACACCACGGGCTGCAAATAGCCCGGTCCTTTGGAAGGCATTGACGGAGCCGAAGCTAACGTCAAGAGGCCCTTTACAATATTAAATAAAATAAAAATATGATTCGTGGATGGAGAGATGAAAAACTATAAAAAAATGGTACATTAATTTAATATGGCTATGAATGTGTGCTGCTTGATGTCTGTTTTCTGGTCTATGGGATGAGGTACGGCACCCGCCAATTATGCCTCATTTCAAAATATTAAAGCGGGTGGTGACTCGCTATACACTGAATGGGCCCCACATAAAGGCGGACCGTTATGTCGGCGCTAAGGGGCAACATTGGCGTGGATAGCTAAGGGTGTTGAGAGGTTTGCTGCACTTTCACTAAACGCTACTAGCGGCTTTATGCCTTTAACACTTCCACCCTGGAGCTTAGGTCTTAGCTCTTGCGATTCCCACCACCGGCCGGCCGGTCAAGGCAAGCCGGTGGTCAGAGGGTCTCATTTAGCCCTCACGGGATAGGGGTACGCGGTGTCGCCACTCACCGTCGGCTCGCCAAAAAGCCGCCCCTGCGGTTATTTGTCATATTATTAGAATTAAGAGTATATACTTAAGTACATACTAAATATACCTAAAATATAATACCAGTTTTTTTTTGTTCTTTCGCTCATTTTTATATCTATATTACTTATTACTAATATAAATATATATATTAATAGTAAAATAGAATATAATATATTACTGGGTAAGCAGTGTAAGCAGTTGTAAACTTTGTCTTTTTCATCAACTTTTTAAATCTTGGTGTATTACTTTTCGTGAGTCATATTGAAGTTTCCCTAATTACCACATATACTTTTATATTCATGACGCACCAGGTTTCAATTTAATGTTATTTTATATTCTTGTATCCATATGAGCAGCTCTCTGAAACAGAACAGAAATATAAGGACGTGATTTGTTTAAACGCTAAAGACAACCGTCTTCAAACTGCGCGGGTGATTTGTTGTTGTGGATTTTTGTGTGAATTGTTGTTGTGGATTATCAGTCTATATATTAGACATCAGGAGCTCGATAAAATCATAGCACCACCTTGCTATTACTCACTACAAAAAAAGTAAGTAGATATACAATTAAAATCAGTCTGAAACTTTGAAGCTAAGATCCTGTCGTAAGGTGACAAATGTTCTAGTACGAGATCTTGTTATGGATAACAGGATAACGGAACAAATGTTTTTGTAATTTAACTATAATAAATTAATATAATTATAATTAGTCTGTAGAATAATATTATAAAAACATTTGTAAATCAGTCACTCTGCTGTTTGTTACCTAATAACGCTATTAAAGGGACGACTGACCCAATCTTACTGAAATTTACCAAGGAGATACTTTATAGCATAGGCTACTTTTTGTGAAAATAAAATCATCACATATACACATAACTTAAATAACTCAGATCACACAAATGTTGATTGGCAGAGCTTTATAGTGATAAAATTCTTGGTGAACGTGAAGAAAGTCGCTATATCCTCATCTATTATTTGACCACGACAGGTTGATATCGGGTTTTTTATGGTCCAAACGTTCGTATTCGTATATTCGTTCGTTCGTATGTTCAACAAAAATCTACAGTTATCGAGAAAATTGTGTTTTACTAGTTTCCTAGTTGGTGCCCGAAAGCCTGCATTTTTTTTAAATATTATCTGTAACTATAAAAGCACTTCTCATTTTTTTTAAGACTGAACAATGAATAATATAACAATAAACTGACCAAGTGCGAGTCGAATTGTTTGACGCAATTTTCAGTGCTTGGAGGACGAAGGAGCGAGATATTTTAGATATTTGAACTGAACTAAAGTATAAAGAAGTTCTAAAGAACTCGAAAAAACTTTAACTTGTTGAAGCACAGGTATTCTAATTTGAATCGGATATTTTCGAATTTGAACGTCTAATTTTGAACAACTGCATGAGTAATTTAATTTTGTTAAGGGATTCTTTTCAACTAGAACCACCGGTTTTTAATACGCTTTTATTAGCTTCAGACGTATGTATGTTTGTATGTTAGTATGTAACGGAATCTTTGAACATGATTTTAAGTTTTAACCCCCTTCAAAACGTCGGATTAACTCGATATTTGGCATACTTATTAAGGACCGATGACAATTCAATATTTTAAACATTTTGACCCGTTATCCTTACTAGGATAATCAGGATCACTCTTAAAAAAAATTCGACTAAAAAATGAAAAATTAATAATAGTTTAAAAAAACTAAAAAAATACGCTTACATAGAAAATCCAACTAAAAAATAGAAAATAAATTTTAATAAATTTGAATAAAAAATAGTGTAAGAAAAAAATATTTTATTGTAAAAAAGCGTGGGGTGCTTTTCAGGAAATTATCAAAATAACCCTTATAGTCATATCTGTTCATAAAATATTTGCAACTATTGATACCATGCACCCCACGCTTTTTTTACAATAAAATAATTTTTTCTTACACTATTTTTAATTCAAATTTATTAAAATTTATTTTCTATTTTTTAGTTGGATTTTCTATAAAAGCGTATTTTTTTTAGTTTTTTTAAACTATTATTTATTTCTAATGAAAGTCTATCTTCGAACCCGAATTTGTTAACGAATGATTGTGCTAAGCTGATATTTATCTCACTCTAAGATCTTCTACCTAGATCACTCTTACGTACCTGAAAGATCGTTCTCATATTGAGACAGTAGCTGCCACATCACCTCACCCGGTATCTCTGGCTCCGGTAGAATACCACCGTGTCTCTTCAGCAAAGCTTTTTTATCCACCATTTTCAGAAGAGACTGTTTATCAAAGCCATGGAAGAACAATCGAGAACGAAGCTTCTCAGTTATAAAAGGCTTGCAGATTGCAAATAGAACATTGAAGATGTAAGATTGGTTGACTATGTGGAAGGCTTTGAGACGCATAGGGAAACAATTCTGAAAATTGAACGCATATTGATATTGATTATCTTGATGGTATTTTTTTTAAACCGCGACGCAAAAAAAGGGCGTTTAAGTTTGACGTGTGTATCTGTATATGTGTGTCTGTCTGTGGCATCGTAGCGCCCAATCGAAGAACCGATTTAGGTTTAGTTTTTTTTTTGTTGATAGATGTTTCAATTGAGAGTGTTAATAGCTTTGATTTATGAAAATCCGTTCAGCTGTTTTATTACTATGAGCTTTTGTATAGTTGATGACGCTATGAAATCAACATTTATACTTATTAAGTCTGATCAATTCTAAATTCTGTATCTTCTTACTTCAACGATATGTGCATGGTAGCACGGACCTGATGCTGGGACATCTCCTGGATTCTGCAGCAGAATACATAACTTCTCGCCATCTTACAGCAGAGATGTCGAGTTTGGGTTCATTGGGAATGGTCTCACTTAAAAGATTATATACGATACGATTTAGCTTTTATATTTACAAGCCAGCTACAAGCTTTTATTATGCGTATCTGTACTCATTAAACGTACTTGCTGATTGATTGATGGTGCATACTTATGTATGGTCGGTGTCGGTGACGATGAAATATATTGGAACGGTGACGAAGATGATCTAAAGATGAAGCCTTTTTATGAAAAAACCTTTGAACAAATGTATCTACAAATTTAAATGTATGATTAACTCGTAGGTATAGATAGACAGACTGCCTCATCCTTGATTACTCATCCTATTCGAATCATCTATGTGAAATAATAGCAGAGTTTTACAAATTTTAGATTTATAGTTATAGTGAGTTTTAATCATTATTATAAAAGTACAGACTATTATATTCACTACTATTTGATGTCGACTGTCTCTATCTAGGTTTCGTACATGTTCGATGCACTTCCTCGTACATGCACGAAACCTACGTCCAGACAGTCGACATCAAATAGTAGTGAGTATAATAGTCGGTACTTTTGTAATCAGTTTTACAATTATTATGGATTGTAAGACTGTGATAGTAGATTACAAACCTGCAACCAATCCAGAACGTTCTTGGCAAAGGCTGGTGTGAACTGTAACACCTGGTGAAGCGTCAGGCCCTTCACGTCGAAGATGACAACAATGCCACATATCTGCGTCACCGGCTCCATCAAAGTCACTTCCAAAGCCACCTGTGCAGTTCTAAACGCATCTGCTAAAGAAAGGTCCCTGACTTTCCATTTTTCTGAAAGGTTAAGACTTAGATAATGTTGCAATATATCATACAATATAGCCTAAATTCATCTGACCCACGCGGCCCGCGTTGACGTTACGTCTCACAAGCATCCGTTTTTTCCTTGGTTTTTTTTCGTTTTTTCGTTGGTAGTGATGATGCCGTGGAGAATGGTACGCCTAGAATAAGTGCTGGCTCTCAAGAACAGCTGGCAGAACATATAAGATGGTTGACGACGGATTAACCCACTTGAGGGTGGTTCACTATAACAGGTAGACACTTGACATTTAAACAGAATAATGTACTACGGCCGCTACTTCAACAAATAATAAAAATAAAGTAACGTTGGAATTTAAGAGGCTTCCCATACAAGAAACGTATTTTCCGGCATTTTTGCTCAACCTTATAACATATTGTTCGATGGTACGATAAACTTTGTATACGAGTCCGATTCGCAATTGGCAGGTTTATTTTTTTAATATTTTATTTCAATCATTACGGTAATAATTTATTTTGCAATTCTAATTTCGAAATGAAATTAATGATTATTCCACAAAAAATAGAGTTGACATTAGGTTGTTCCGAAACATTCATAGTCCTTTTATTTTGTCATATTTATGACATGTGAAAATGTATAAGTTGTATTACACTAATATATATTTTTGATATATAAATTCATACTCAAATGTGATAACTACTTTAAAATTAATTAATATTATGATTTCATATGTCAACTTAGTATTAATACAATTTGTCAATATTGAAAATTTCTGTCTATATCGACAGAAATTTTCAATATTCTAATCTTATCCTATTGAGAGCCAGTTCCCATTCTATTCCCGGTCTAGCGTGATTACCATCTTCGACCGCATCATCACTTACCAACAGGTGAGATAGTAGTCAAACGCTAGCCTATAAGATATTTTAAAAAAATTGAGAAATCCATTGGTGCACGGCGGGGTTTGAACTCGGTACCTCTGGCATCAAAGCCGACCGTTCTGCCGATTACGCCACCGGGCCCTCAAAACAAATATGTATACAAAAATAACACAGATACATTTGTTCATAATAAAAAAGTTGGTAAAATCTGTTAAAATAAGTTGCTAGGCATTTTAGGAACCGGAAATACTGACTCTTATCTGGCGTTAAATGTCAGCTAACTTAAAACTTTATCAGAAACTAGAAGTTTCAACGGTTCTAGATAGACCTATTAGTTACTTATCTGACAGATTTTTGACAACTTTTACATGGCATAATATGTCAGATCTGTCTGATCTGTCACTTTATCATGAAGTTTTTTCATTTTTCCGGTCCCTGAAGCCTAGCAACTTATGAAACAGATTTTGCTATAAACTATTATAGGGCTTTAAGTGTCATATTTTATCTCAAACTTTATTAGAAACCGGCGAAACAGGCCCTAAGCACAAACTATATAATAGTCACTACGTAAACCTAAAGGTACAGCCACACCGTGGCGTCCTGCGACCCTTTTCAATTCTTTTCTGATTGCGTTTGGTGTGAACAGTCGGTACAAATACTACTGCGCTATCTGATCGCCGCTTAGATCGCGCTAGCAGGACGCTGCGGTGTGTCCGTACCTTAAGTATATTCAAGATATTTATTACATACCTCCTACATCTAAAACAAGTAAACGTCGTCCGTGTTGGTCTCTCGGAGTTAAGACGGTGATAACGTTTTGGTCGAAGGCCGTGCGCACAGCTGACGGCACAAGATCTCTGCTGTAGCGAGCATGACTCTGCCTGTATTTGTAATGAGTTTGTATCTGTAAGTATAAATAGGAGTATTATTAAAAGAACTGTGAGTTTTAATTCATTAAATAAAGAACCGGTAAGCTTTTGAGGGCCCGGTGGCCCGTAATCAGGAGAACGGTCGGCTTTTCTGCCAGATGTACCGAGTTCAAACCGCCGTGCACCAATGGATTTTTCTATCGAAAAATGTATGTGCGCTTTTCACAGTGTCCCTGGTGAAGGAAAAACATCGTTAAGAAACCAACAGCCCCCGCATGGTGGTAGGACACTATCTAGTGTCCGCCTGGCCTGCTACCACCCTCAAGTTAGAAAATCTGTCGCCAAAACATCTAATGTGTTCCGGCAGCTATCCTTGAGAGCCAGTTCCCATTCTAGGCCTAGCGTGCTTACCATCTTCAACCTCATCATCACTTACCAACAGGTGAGTTAGTGGTCTAACGCTAGCCTATAAGATATATAGAAAAGGAGGAAATCTGCCGCCATAACTTTACTGACTCTGACGGACGGACGGACGGATGGTCAGCGAAGTCTCAGTAATAGGGTTTCGATGGTGCCCTTTAGGTTCGCAACCCTAAAAAGTATATATTTACACGTATGTCTGTGATACAAATTTTATAAAAGACTTTAAAATTATGTAAGTACTTGAACTCTAAACTTATTGATAATTAGAAATCAAAATTGCATCAAATATTTACAAATAGTAGGTAGTAAGTACCTATTACATACAACTTAAAAATAAATTATGCTAAAAACTTAACTTATTACAATTATTTTAAGTCAAATACCAGCTCATACCAGGGTATTACGTCGCTGCAATTATCAAAACCCAAATTACTTATTTATTCAAATATTAGTTAAGCGTAATATGTTAAAATAGCATTATAACAACATAATTACGATAGTTTAAAAACTAAAACAACCGACTTACATGCCCCACGACTCAATTTCAGTAGCAAGTTTGAGACGTTTATCGTCATATCTCTGGAGATACTTATCAGATCTCGATGAAATTACAATGGGACCACCTCGGAAACGTACCCTACCGATTACAAAAATAATCATTCGAATCGGTTCACAATTGCCGTAATCGCGTAACATAAACACAAAAAAAAGAAATATAAAAACATACAGACGAATTGACAACCTCCTTCTTTTCGGAAGTCGGTTGAAAACAGATAAATGAATTTACTTTTGACTTGAGATACATATTATAAATTGACACTGTATTACGTAGTATCATTATCTGTCCTGTGACTGTATATAATAAGCATTAAATTTTAAATTGGTATTTTACCTATATCCTACTAAGGGAAAGGTCCCTGGTAATCCTGTAAGGAACATATTTCATACAGATTTTGACAAATGTTAAGAGTAAAATAGCTTTGTCGAGAAGAGCGAATATGATTGCCCGTAAATTTGCACGTTGCTCGGGGGAGGTAAAGGTCACGCTCTTCAGAGCATACTGCACCTCCCTCTACAAGTGCAGCCTGTGGGCCAAATACACTCAGTGAGCGTATGGAGCCCTTCGCGTCCAATATGATAACGCGTTCAGGGCGGTTAGGGCTGCCCCGCTTCTGCAGTGCCTCGGGAATGTTCGCGGAGGCACACACGGGTTGCTTCCACGCGAGCATGCGCAGAGGCAGTGCGTCCCTGGTGCGCCGGGTGAGGTCAAGCTCCAACATCGTCCTGAAGATGATCGTAGATCGTCTGGACTGCGCGTAGGATAGCCGTGGTCGTATGTCACCTACCGTAACAAAACAATACATTCTGCAAAGTAACATACGACCACGGGTATCCACTGAACACCACTGTGAATATTTATGAAATACAATAAAATATTCATTACAAGTTAGTCGTTTGTATAATACACGATACATATTGAATAGTGTGTACATAGCGATCTCAGATGAGAATATTTTCTTGTTTCATACTTTTTAGAGAGTAATTTTTCAGTAGTCGGGTTTTAGTTTTTGAACTTATTTTTTATATAAAATATGTTAAAATTTAATTTGTTTTCTCAAGGTAACAGGCGCAGTGCAGTGACATGCAAGATTCTGGACTGCTATAATAGGTATGTATAGGTAGGTATGCTGTAATAGGTAGACGTCTTCGCTTACCATCAGGCGAGCGTCGTGCTTGTCCTGTTACCTTTACCGTTACCATAAAAAAACGTTTTGGTAGTAAGTCAGGCGGAGCATCGATATAATATGCTTCTACCACCTGGGGACGAACACCCGTGCCAGGATTTGAACCGACCACATCTCGCTTAGAAGTCTAGACATCTATCTATCTGTTGCGCAAACGTGGCTCTCAATATATGTATGTTGTGGTGATGATAAATACTTACTCTTTTAAAAGCACTCTCCTCATAGAACTTGCATGGTCTGAGAAACTTGAGGAGAAATTTGTCGTTATCCACGGGGATGTGGAGCGATGGTATCCCTAAAAATGTAATGTTTAGTTTACGAACCGAGTGATCTCAAATCAATCTAGATAAAAAAACAAAACATGGAAAAAATAATAGTAGAAGTAACAAAATACAAATCGTCGAATACATAATAGTAGATTAGTAGCCAAGGGCTGTAAGGCATCAATTGCAGCCCGAGATATTTAGGCGCACGAGCGCAGCGAGGGCGCCTATAGTTCGACTCTGCTTTACATCTCGATTGTGAGGTAAGTTGAAAAAAACCGGCATAGCAAGAATAAAACATTTTATTAGTTAGAATTTATAGTGAAATGAGAACCAAATTCCGGGTTGGCTAACTTTAAATAACTTGCGATTTGCTTCGGCATACTTCTGATGTTATTTTTTCCAATAACTTGTTTGTAGCATTTGCTTTGGTGGTACTTCAAAAAAAATCGGTTGTTGTTTACATTTTCAGGACGAAGATATCTGTATTTTTGTACGAATTCAGAGAATTCTTGAGAAACTACAAATGTTCGGTCAATTTTAGTTTTTGTGTTCGGTAGTTTAATTACTAACAACTGACCCTGTTGTTCTATGTTCTCTATTGTTATATTTGTCAAATCAATACCTCGGCATGCGCCAGTTATACCGAAGATAAGAACCACCTGAAACAAGCGATATATAAAAATAAGTATGTTTTATAGGATTGTAAGAATTTAAAACATAAATGATGAAGTATTACCATTATGTGATTTGTTATTTTACGTACCTTAACAGCTAAATATATGTCATCAGGGGCTTCATTTATGAATGTTTTCATGTCTTGCGCTGTAAAAACCTTTGACTTTTTGCTTTTGTGCCCAGCTGATTGTCTTTTTAGAAAAGATGATAATTTTGAAAAGTTTTTGATATTGATGTCGTATTTAGTACTCATAGTTGCTTTTAACATTGAATAAATGCACCACAAACTAGATGGCTGCAGCTTTTTTGATAGCTCACTAAAGTATGTTAAAAATACAGTCTCAGATATAAAGACTTTACTCGTTTTTCTTTTCGCCACTTCATGAACTCGTCGTAAGTTTTCAAATATCTCTCTTTAGAACTTTCAGGCAAAATATTGTTAATTGCTGCTTCAGGTTCCATTTTCATTGAATCGGGAGTGCAGCTTATTTCTTCATCACTTGCAGAACTCATGTTTTTTTCCTAATTAGCACGTAATTATAAAAAAATCCCAAAAACAAACAATATTTAAAGTAAAAGTTTTCTATTCCCGCCTTTTTCATATTTTATTTTATTTATTTTTTCAAGAACGAAATTGAGCTTCGCCGTTCGATATTTAAAATTGATGACTATTATACTCATACGAAGACAAGGCTGAATAGCGAAGCGACCTCTTTTGTCATTGGGCTGAATGCATGATGTGTATTGCCAGTATGATGGTTAGATATACGCGAACTTTTTGAAAGAGTGAAGAGTTTTTTTTTTAATTACTTACCGCCCTAGAGCTTTTCTAGCTACATTATTACCCTAGAGCGCTAATTGGTTACCTACAAGCCCCATTTGGGGGTAATAAGGACTTACTTACCGAATATGAGAGATGTAAAATATACGAAACAATTTAAATTATAAACATTATTATAAAATTAATAACGTTTTATTCCGTACTACATATACATATATATAGTATAGACTAGCGCCACCATTTTCTCAGTGACGATGCGATCTCAACCCGTCTTTTGTCTGATTCATCTATATATAACTAACCAGCCAAGTGCGAGTTGTACTCGCGCGCGGAGGCTTCCGTAGAAACTTGTCAAACTAGGTAAAATGACAAACCTAACTTTGCAGTTCGATCATTAGACCGATGCTTAGATACGTTTAATGCATCAATCGCAAATAATAAGTGTGTATAGTAAATTCCCCTTGTTAGGGTTCCGTACCTCAAAAGGTAAAATAAAACTGGCCAAGTGCGAGTCAGCATCGCGTCTCTTATCGCACACTTAGGGAGGGTTCCGTACAATACGAAACATAACAGAGTTTCAACCTCATATATTTGATTAATTGATATTACCAAGAATATTTGGTTTGGTCGCGATCTAGAAAGACGGGACTCGTTTACTAGCGCCATCTATGTCATTTTGCTGAAACTAATTGGATAGATGGCGTTTAAAAACACGTTTTTTGTATGGGGACCCCCTTTAATTTTTAACTTTATTTTGTTTTTAGTATTTGTTGTTCTTGCGGCAACAGAAATACACCTGTACACAATCTGTGAAAATTTCAACTGTCTAACTATCACGGTTGAGCTATAGCCTGGTGACAGACGGACAGACAGACAGACAGACAGACAGACAGACAGACAGACGGACAGCGGAGTCTTAGTAATAGTGTCCCGTTTTACTCTTTGGGTACGGAACCCTAAAAAGGAACCCTTATAAGAACACTTTCTTGTCCGTCTGCCTGTCTGTCTGTCTGTCTGTCCGTGTGTCACCACCAATTTTCTCAGGAACGGGTAGACCTAGCAGGTTGAAATGTATACCAGGTACTGAAGTCTATAGTCCCTGTTAGTTGAATAAAAATCAAGGTCCTGAGCCAACACGATAAAAAGATATGGGCAAATTTAGGTTATCACGAAAACTTTTAAGTACCAAAATTTTTCTTAATTTTCAACTTTTTTTATTTTTCGGTATTTTCCTTTATTTGTGCTCTTAGACCTTGCTTTTAACCAAAACTGACAATTTTAGGTAAACCGGAAGTACCCTATAGGTTTTGGGTCGAAAAGTAGGGAACTTCCCGTTGACCTAGAATCATGAAATTTGGCATGAATCAAGATCTTACAGCACAAATAAAGGAAAAATTCCAAAAAATCGAAAAAGTTGAAAATTAAAGGGTGTCCCCATACATACGTAGTTACCGCCAAGCCTCTGAGTTATATGAGCGCTAATACAAATTACAATACAAAAAAAATTTAGAGGTCTAGCTTAATTGGTACGTTGGTACGGAAGCCTCGGTGAGCGATTCCAACTCGACTTGGCCGGTTTTATTTTTTTTGTTATTGAACTGCATATTTCCGGTATTCAGATTTCTTTACTTTGTAATTGCTGTAGGACCTTGCTTCTTGCCAAATTTCACGATTCTAGGTCAACGGGAGGTAGGTTGTGTAGGTGACGGGCCCTTTTGGTTATGATTCCCTTGTGAAATTGCAAAATATGCGATATAAACGGTCATATCTTTTGATAGTGTTGACTTACGACAAGTTTGAATTTTACACAGCTGAAAGATACTGTAGACCCAGTTTTATTTGATATAGGTTTCAACTTGATACCTCTACGCGTTACCGAGAAAAAGGGTCTTAACACATGAACAGACAGTCAAACGGCCAACAAAGTGATCCTATGAGGGGGTTCCTTTTTTCCTTTGAGGTACAAAACCCTAAAAAGCACAATATCTTTCAAACCATCGAGGTACATGTAAACCAGAGGCACCCATCATAAACTGACACTGACTTACGTGCCGAGCGGCGCGCGATCGGGCGTGAGGAGTACTTACGCTAACTAAGCGAGATGTAGATTCAACACTGCTTTTTATTTGAACGTAGAGTTCGCGACGCGTCATCTGGTGCGTAGTACGTATACATCGATGTTTTAAACAAACTATCACAAATACACAGTACCAATATTTATACATTCGAAAACAAGTTGCATTCGAAAACTGCCTCTTCTTCAACTCGGAGCTTTTCAATTTACAAATGCTTCGACCGTTTCTATTTAATTATTGGTTTCCGCGACCAAAAAAATTAAGAAAACAACGGACTTCCATGCCCCGCGAGTTAGTTTCAGTTGCAAGTTCGAGACTTTTATATCTCTAGAGGTACTTATCAGATCTCGATAAAATTTCAACTGGACCACCTCGGAAATGTACCCTACTGAAAAAAAAAAGAATCATTCGAATCGGTTTACAATTGACAGAGTAATCGCGAAACATACATACAAAAAAAATGACATACAGACGAATTGAGAACCTCCTCCTTAATGGAAGTCGGTTTAAAATGAGGCTTTCAAATTCGATGGTATCAGATCTTATGATTACATTTATCTTTGTTAGAATAGAATAGCTTTGACTGGCGTAAATGACAGGCTATGACTATGAGGGTCAATTAAGCGGGCAATCCGCGAGGCTCGAGATTGTCAACATTAATCCGACTAAGTAATTAATGTTGCCAATGTAAAAAAAAACTTTATTACATATTGAATATTTTGATGACAGTAATTATAACGATAACAATATCGAATCTAAATTTCCTTTAACTTGCGTGTAAACTTTATTTATATTTGTATTTTAAAATATGTCACCATTAAAATAATATATTCAATTATCTGTCTATTAAGATAGATAGATAAACACTTTATTTGCACACCAGAAAAATACCAGAGGAAAATACTTATTCTAAGTAATGCAAAGGGCGGTCTTATCGCTTAAAGCGATTTCTTCCAGACAACCGAGCTGAGAATAATATTGTGAGACTGTGACGGACGGTGGTGTATCTATATATATAATATTATATATATATAATATGTGATACTATATATACTATATACATATGGTATGTACATCGATAAATATAACATTAAAACTATCTAAACTCATCATCATGTCTCAATGTACCAGGCGCAGTGCAGTCTGGACTGCCAGAATTTTGCATGCCGATGTATCTGTAATAGGTAGACGTCGTCGCTTACTATCAGGCGAGCGTCGTGCTTGTCCTGTTACCTTATATCATAAAAAAAACCTTATGTAAAAATAAACCTTCTTACCTACCATCTTCGACCGCGTCATCACTTACCAACAGGTGAGATAATGGTCAAACGCTAGCTTATAAGATGTTTAAAAAAAACCTAGATGGGAACCAAAATTCAGTCTAACAAACTACTACCAGTAGATAAAGTTCCCAAAATGCTAATGCTGTATTCCCCCGTTGAATGACGATGCTCAGTCTCTGGGCTATGTCTCTGGGCTATATATATATATATATAAATACATGCAAACATGTTGGTCCCTTGTCGTTTCAAATAGACGTGAGAAGATATCTTTAAGATTATAGTTGTGTATATTAAACCTAAGAGAGTCATAGACATAGAGCGCCTACATCGTAGTCTTGAAATTCAATTACCTTTCAAACGCTGTTTTAATTCTTCGAGTGCATGCAGTACAACTTCCGGCGTTTCTCTCAGCTCTTTCTTAGCCTTCTCCAAGACTACTGAATCTTTCACTGGGCCAGTCTCCAATTGGATCTTGATTTCACCCCACCTGACAAAAGGCGTCCCATCGGCGTCAAACTGAACTTCCATCATGTGTTTTTTATTGATTGCTGCAAAACGGTGAAAACGATGAAACTGTTTCTTATTCGCGTTATTATTTTCATTAATAATAATAATTCCTACTTACTTAATTTTTTTTTAATTTCGCTGTTTTAGTTCACCAGTTGTAGACTACTTAACCGCACTTATTAAAACATTAGCAGGCAGAAGTCGCAAACATGACCGTGCCTAGTGTAACTGACTGCCTAGGCGCCAGCGAGAACAATCGTTACGAGGAAGTACTAACAATGAATTTATAGATGACGCTTTTATCTAGATGCTATTTTTTATAAAAACTAGTTTTCAAGTTCATTGTGATTATTAATAAAACTTAATTAAATAAACAACCGATAATTTTATTATGCGCTGGCCAGGTAGAAAAGGTGCGGGGGAGGAGTATATTATGCCGACCATTCATTCAATCACTACTTCTTTATACCGAACGTTTTATACGAGTCCTATGCTCGTCTCATCATATATTTTGAAAGTCGCGTCCGCGCCTCGTCTTATCGGCGTCCAATGCGCGCCTTGCCCTTCTGTCTGGCCGGTGCCTTAGAGTCAGTTAACAAATCTACCGGTGCATACAGATTTGTTCGTCGTTTGACGATCGACACGTAGGTGTAATCAAAGTTGAGTGAATGTGTAGGTAAGCAACAGCCGATAGATATTGTATGTTCTGGCTATTTTTCTATATCCATCCATCTACTTACTATCTTACCTGATGATAAATGACGAATGTAAAATCGCGCTTATCTGGAAATGGAAGATGGCAGGCGCAACTATCCTAAACCGTCTTCTATACTGCCTGGCATCGATCATCATGCCGGAATAGCATGTCTGCAAGCACCTTTAATAATCAATAAAAAACGATTACAAAACGTTATATAAATTCAGTGCGGTTCGCTCAATTATTATTTTACTTCTTTTGTCTTCCTTCTCATAATTGTTATATGAATCTGACATGAAACAACACAAATGTCTATGTTTCCTGGATCATGGGCTCCGATATCTAGACTATAACTTTCTGAAAAAGATGTCTATAACAGAGACATAATTTTAATGCTATATTTGTTCATGTTATAGGATGTAGGCCAGTACAATGCATCTCAGTACTTCCAACAAACCTCACTTTCCGGTAGTGCATCCTGTGATAACGACAGGGCAGAGGGTGCTAAGACTTCCGCTACGGGCTACGGCTACCGGGCTACGGTAAACCGATAATACATTACGTACAACGGACATACGCTACGGCTTAAACTTCAACGAACGTCTTTTTTTTTTTTGTTCTGCTTCTTGTCCTCCAACACAAGTTGGAGACGTTTTTCAGCGTCACAATATTGCTTATGCGATTTAGTAATTTTTAAAGAGCGGTTCATTTTCGAACCAACCAATAAAATTGACAACATATATATATCATCATCATTATCAGCCAATTTCCGTCCACTGCTGGACATAGGCCTCTCCCATGGCACGCCACTGAGCTCGATCTTCAGCTATTTGTTTCCAACCTCTGCCAGCCAACTTGCGTATATCATCGCTCCACCTAGCTGGAGGGCGTCCTACACTACGTTTGCCGAGCCGTGGTCTCCACTCTAGAACTCGTCTACCCCAACGGTTATCGGTTCTACGACAGATGTGACCAGCCCACTGCCATTTCAGCTTGCTAATCCTTTGAGCTATGTCGATAACTTTGGTTCTCTGACGGATGACTTCGTTTCGAATTCGATCCTTCAGAGAAACTCCGAGCATAGCCCTCTCCATAGTTCGCTGAGCGACTTTGAATTGGTGAACTAGTCGCACCGTCAGTGTCCACGTCTCGGCTCCGTAAGTAATAACAGGTAGAACGCACTCGTTAAAGACTTTCGTCTTTAGGCTTTGTGGTATGGGCGACGAAAAGACTCGCCGAAGTTTTCCGAATGCTGCCTATCCCAACTGTATTCTTCTGCGAGCTTCCTTCTCGAAGTTGTTTCTACCCAATTGCAAGATTTGCCCAAGGTAGACGTATTCGTGAACAACTTTGAGAGGAACTCCGTTTAGGGCAATCGGTTCCGGAATAACATGTTCGTTGAACATGATCTTGGTCTTATCCAAGTTCATCCGTAGACCGATGCGTGCAGATGAATCAGCAAGGGTGGTCAGCATGTGTTGCAAGTCCTGCACGGTTTCAGCCATGATGACGATATCATCTGCAAATCTCAAGTGTGAGAGGTAATTGCCATTGATATTTATGCCCCGTCCTTTCCAGTTCAGCGTTTTGAACATATCCTCTAGAGCGTTTGTGAACAATTTGGGGGAAATAACGTCCCCTTGTCTCACACCTCTATGTAAGTGGATATGTTCAGTCTGCTGATTTTGTACTTGGACGGTCATAGTCGCGGCGTCATACAGACCTCTCAACACTTGCACGTATCGCCAATCAACTTGGCACCGTTGCAGAGACTCCAGAACAGACCAGGTTTCAATTGAGTCAAAGGCTTTCTCATAGTCCACAAACGCTAAACACAGGGGCTGGTTATACTCTTCGGTCTTCTGTATAACCTGCCGCACTGTGTGAATGTGGTCTATGGTGCCGTATCCTCCTCGAAACCCAGCCTGCTCGGGAGGCTGAAATTCGTCGAGCCTGCGCGCGAGACGATTTGTGATCACTCTTGAAAAAAGCTTATAGACATGGCTTAAGAGGGAGATAGGTCGATAGTTCTTCAAAAAAGTTTTGTCTCCCTTTTTGAAGAACATAACAACCACGCTTTTACTCCATGTCTTCGGAGTTCTCCCCGAAAAGAGGACGGAATTAAAAATACGCTGAAGCTGTAGTAGCGTAGGAGTTCCACCGGCTTTTAAGAGCTCCGTTGTAATTCCATCCTCTCCGGGGGCTTTTCCGTTATTAAGCTGTTTGAGAGCCATCACAATTTCATCTAGGCTGATGTCTGGCAGATCTTCGGTATAGTGGCGGGTTAGAGTGGCTCTAGGGTCCTCAATACCGGGTTGGGGAAGGGACGCTTGTGAGGTGTATAATTGGCTGTAGAAGGCTTTTACTTCCGGCTTAGAAGCGACGACACTCCCGCTAGAAGTGGTCAACTTCGTCAGATGGCTTCGGCCCAGCTGTTAGACAAAGACTTTTGACCCCCGGTTTTGCTCTATCGCTTCTTTAATTGTGCGTGTGTTGGAGTTCCGGAGGTCACGTCGTACCAATTTAAAAATCTTTTTGTTGAGAGTCCGTTGATCTGACGAAGTGATTGCGGGGTTTTCACGTCGCTTCTGCATTAGCTGTAGAGATTCTTCTGAAAGCTTAGACTTCTTGCCAGCACCTCGCGTCTCACAGAGTTTTGTACCCTCCTCCCTGAGGATACCCACCACATGGTCGAGATCCTGGTCAACGTCAACGTCAATTGTGGTTTCCAGTGCAGCGAATCGGTTCTCCAGTTTCAGCTGGAACGTTTCAGACCCGACCACGGATTGTAGCATGTTGGGTCGGAGCGTGGACTTCATTAGACAAACACGTTCAAGCTTGCAGTCGATATCTAGAGATCCTCGGACTAGTCGGTGATCACTGCCGGTTTTAAACCTAGTGATCACTGAGACATCTCTAAATATGCGCTTTTTGTCCGTCATAATGAAGTCGATCTCGTTTTTGGTCATAGCGTCGGGGCTTTGCCACGTCCACTTCCGCTGGGGGTCTTTCTGAAAGAAGGAGTTCATCAGAAAAAGCCCCTCTTTTTCTAGGAAGTTGACGAGCATTTGCCCCCTATGATTTCTGCTTTCCAATCCGTGTGGTCCTACTACCGATTCGCCGCTTGTTTGTACTCCCACTTTAGCGTTAAGATCTCCCATGACAACGTTGAAGTGGGCCTTTTGGGTGGTATGCAAGGCCTTAGAAATGTCCTCGTACATTTCCTCCACTTCATCGTTCGAGTGTGTCGAAGTCGGTGCGTATACTTGGATAACCTTCAGGTTATACCTCTCGGTGAGTTTGATCACAAGATACGCTACCCTTGTCGACACACTGGAGATTTCTAGAACGTTGTCAGAGAGGATCTTGTGGACCAAGAACCCGACGCCACCTTGGGATGGTTGTTCTCCCTCTCTGAAATACATAAGATGGCCCGATTCTAGGGTAACGGTGTCCTCCCCCTCTCTTCGGACTTCACATAACCCTAGAATATGCCATCTTATGTTTTTCAGCTCCTCTTCCAGTAGTGCCAAGTGTGCATCAAGCCGTAGCGTGCGTCCATTAAACGTTGCCAGTGTCAGTCGGTGTTGGCGGCCTACCGTAGCCCGGGGATTCTTAGCACCCCCTGCCCCGCCGTTACCGTAACCGCCGCCTTGGTTAGGAATAGCGGGGCGACCGGGAACTGGGGGCCGTTGTAATTTTGTGCTTGCGATGCAGGTTTTATATATATATACACACACACATATATATATATTTGTATATACATACATACATAACCTTTACATAATCACATACAGAATATCATTAACTATAGCTTAAATATTAATACACGTCTATATACATATCTATTGTTATTTATGTAGTACCTATAGTATTATTTTACTTGTTCTTTGTTTTTATTTTATTTTTATTTTTTTTTGTTCTTTTTTTTTAATTTTTTTTTAATACATTTTTTTTTTAATTTTTTTTTTACATCTATTTTAGATTCTAGTTTACATTTTAGTGAATAAGTATACAAGATTAAATAAATCCTAAGGTGCAACTGCGAATGAGAACGTCTATGTTTAACATGGCGATGTTCATTCTCGGCCTCTCCATAGGTGTATTATTAGTATTTTAGGGTTCCAAAATATAATTATTATATTTTGTGGACTAAGGTCTTGAAACTATGATTTAAGAATCATAGTTTTTATCTAGATAACAATATCCAATCTCATATATATCCTGGTTTCTATATATAGTTGCTATATTTTCTAAATATATCCTATATATAGCTTTCTTATATCTATCTTATTTATCTACTTATTATTGTGTAAACTACTTAATATAATATGTAATTTTTACATACTTATCTACTACTACTACTACCATCTATACCACTACAGATTTACGTATTTAGGTGCATTTTTTTTTTAAGAAGATACATTTCATTTGTGTTTTAATTCCGCTTATTACATTTATTAGTGACATATATACAAAATTCTATAAACTTGTTCCTGCTATCATTGTCCTGTATCCACTATTTCAGGTTTTATGCTTTTATTGCTCGGTTGAACACTGTCTTTAAATAATTTCTTTTAATAATATATCCAGGGCACTCTACAATGGCATGTATGCTGGTTTCTTCCTTCTCAGGATCACATATACAAGCTGGAGAAGCTTTTATTTCAAACCTATGCAAATACTGCGCGAAACCTCCGTGCCCCGTGAGTGCTTGTACAAGTTGTTGAGTTAGTTTTATCTTTTTCAGCAGTCTAAAGGCGTTTTGCACATCCGGGAAAAAGAGTTTCGTGGTACTCGCAGTATCTGCATCAGTATATCTAGACTGCCAAATTGCAGTTGTATTTCGTCTCACGACTCTTTTGATGTAAGATATTGGGCATTTGTCATAGTTAGAGGAGGTTTTTAGTTTTAGGGCGGCATCTTTCGCCAGCAAATCCGCGCGCTCATTACCTTCGATTCCAACGTGTGCTTTCACCCAGTACAGCTCCACTATTTTCTTGTTCTGTTTTAGCTCCATAAGGTTTTTCCTAATTTCGAAAGCTAGAGGATGGAATGTATCCGGGTTTTGAAGCATTTCCAGACAGGATCGAGAGTCACTGAAAATGGTAAAATTTGGCTCGCTCATTTCCAGAGCCTGTTTTGTGGCGAAAAGAAAAGCGCCTACATCTCTGCCTGAAAAACTGTACAATAGTTTTCTAGCTTCAGTTTTTTAGATTTAACTTCTCTGCCATCTTTCCACCACGACAATGCAGCTCCAACTTTGCCCTCGATTTTACTCCCATCAGTAAAGACTAACAACCCACTTATATTGTTTTTCTCTAATGTCTCTGTGCTCCAGCTTGCAATACTTCCATATGTAACTATCGAACTTTGAGCAGGGTGGAGTGCTTTCATGAAGCTTTCTTTGGTCTCCAGCTGACGGTCTGCTACATATTCGTCCAGAGGCTTTCCTCTCTTGGCTTCATACATTTTTAAAACTTCCTGGACTCTTAGATCCAGTGGTATCAGCCCCGAAAGGGTTAAAGCGGCATTTAGTGATACTGTCCGGTAAGCTTTGCATATTTTTAGAGCAAATCCCCTCTGGACCGAGTTCAGGGTCTTTCTGACAGAGACTTTTGTTGCGGTTTTTGCCCAGACACTTGCTGCATATAAAGTTATAGGTTCTATTACAGCTATATATATGGTTTTAGTAACTTCAGGATTTAAACCCCAAGAAACCTTTGCTGCTCTTGCCAGTTGTTTATAAATATTAATTGATTTGTTTGTGATTTTTGATATATGACTATTGAAGTTTAACTTTTTGTCTATTGTTAGTCCAAGAATTTTTATTTCATCTCTAAAATTAATTAGTGTCCCTCCCATCTTTAATTTTGGCAGATCGTAATTTAGTTTTTTAGTTAAGAGCATAGCAAAGGGTTTGAGGGGTGCGAATTTTAATTTACTTTTTGTTCCCCATTTATGAATGTAAGCTAATGTTTTATTAGCTTCCTGTTCCAAGTCCGACTCGAAATTCCCCGAGAACACTAGAGCATGTAGCGTCAGCGAAAGCTTGGCAGTATACTTCTTGATTTTCCAGGTCATCCAGCAGGGGATCTAGCAATATATTCCAAAAGGTAGGTCCTCCTATAGACCCTGCACGCAACCCTTTGAAGTTTGCTTCGTGAAGCTCTCACCAGCATACCTCACTTCGACTAGTCGGTCCATAAGATAGCTGCTTACCATTCTTCGAAGATTTCCAGGACATCCTTTCTTTGCAAGCTGCAACTTTATGGCGGCCCACCAAGCGCTATCAAAGGCGCCCTCTAGGCGCGCGTCCAGAGAGACGAGTACTACAATCTTTTTGCTATTGATCTCATGTCTGATGTGACCGACCAGGTCATAGAGAGCGTCTTTTGTGCTACGCTGAGGCACGAATCCATATTGCCACGTGTTGCATTTAAGCCGTAAATGCCATCTGATTCTTTTGATCAGCATTTTCTCTAGGATTTTTCCGAGGATTGAGAGTAATCCTATAGGCCTATACGACTTCGGGTTGGTATAGTCTATCTTTCCTGTTTTTTTTAAAATGATTACTGCAGCCATTTGCCAGACTTTCGGAAAATACTGAAGTTCTAAGCATTTATTGACTATCTCCAGAAATATCTGCTTATTCACGCCAATAGCAAATCCACAAATATCTGCAGTAAACCCATCGGGTCCAGGTGCTTTTTTAGGACTAAAGCTTTTTATAGTCTGTTCTAACTCGGCGAGTGTAAAGGGCGGATCTGGTTCGTCATTGTGCTGCAGTTGATCGTCCTCAGCGAGCCTTCTTATCTTAGTATGGTATTGTGAGTCTTCCGCTGAGTTGTCGTCAGGATAGAATACGCTGGTGAGTACTTTAACTGATTCTAGTGGACTTAGTGTTGTTCCGTCTTGTATCAATAACTTGTCCTCTTGTCTCATAGCTGTCTGTTTAATTACCCGGTATATTCCGTCCCATAAGGTTTCTTTGTCTTGTTTTGTGCAGAACTCTTTCCAACTACTAGTTTGCAGTAATATTGCTTCTTCCTCATATTCTCTCTTAGCATCCAGGTAATCTTTAACGACGTATTTTCTTCTACTGGGAGCTGCGCATCTTATTCTTCTTTTTTTTGTTATCATATCCTTCTTCATTTTGTCTATACGTTCGGTCCACCAGGGTAAATTGAAATCATTTTTTGTATTTTTCTTAGGTATGGCTTTTTTGTATGCTTGTATAATGCATTTGCAATAGGTTTCGACTTGCTCATCTAATTCTTTGGCTTCTTTTATATTATTTACTGATAACTCGTTTATCTTTTGTTCAATGAGAGCCGTCGACAGCGTCGAGCAAAACTCAGTCCATTTTGCTTTGCGTGTATTGTAAATTCTCGTTGTATATGTTTGTATATTTACTTTTGGTTTGTTTTGTTGCAGTGTAAATGCTATGGCATTATGGTCAGAGCTTGATACGCTGTCATCGACATGCCAGTTGTCTATTTTTGGAAGCATGTCCTCGCTGCATATTGTCACGTCAACTCGACTCTGGTACACTCTTCCATTCCTAACGGTTTCAAAAGTACATTGCCAACGTTAAGTATCTGTAGTCGTTTTTCGTCTATATAGGCTGTTAGTTCTGCACCTCGGCTGTTTTCAACCACACTGCCCCACCATGGTCTCCATGCGTTGACGTCTCCTCCTATTACGATGTTCTTATTCTTATTTAGCGCCAATATTCGGCTGACATGCGGAAGATAGTTCTCTAGAGGCTGATCTGGTTCGAAATAAACTGACAGCACAGCCAGTTCCCATGTGTCGGTTTTAAGGACTGCGTAGGCTATGTTCTCAGAAGAGAGGGTGGGGTAAGCTAAATTTTTTAAGTTGTCGTCTATTATAACAATAGCTGCTTTTACTGGTTTGTTGCAGGATGATGTGGATAAGTCTTGCTGGATAATTCGTACTCCGGTATAGTTTTTCATTTTAGCAATTGCTCCAACATATGGTTCTTGAAGAAGTCCAACCCCAACGCCCCTATGTTTCGCCTCATTCAGGAACTCCAATGTTGCAAGTCTACTCTGTCTGAGGTTTGCTTGTAGCAAACCAATTCAACGAACGTCTGACCCAAGTGGAAGAGAAGAGGAGCTGAATAACATAGGATTGCACATTCTAGGGTTATGTGAAGTTCAAAGAGAAAAAGGGGGATAACGTAACCTTTAAATCCAGCCATCTTATTTACTTCAGAGACCAACCATCCCAAGGCGGCATCGGGTTCTTGAGCCACAGTTCCTTTAGGACAACGCGACTTAGAAATCTCCAGTGTATCGACAAGGATAGCGTATCTTGTGATCAAACTCACAAAGAAGTATAGCTTTCAGATTAAGTATACGCACCAACTTTGGTACACTAGGGATGATGAAGTGAACGAAATGTACGAGGATATTTCCAAGGGCTTACACAATACCCAAAAAGCTCACTTCAACGTTGTCATAGCCACCTCAACTCTTAATCAGGAATGCAAGCAAGCGGTGAATTAGGAGTAGGATAACACGGTTTTGGAAACTATTTCGAAGGGTTTTCCTGATGATAAATATCCAGCGGAAGTGGACGTGGCAATGACACACTCTGACCAAAAATAGGATTTATTTGGTTAAGATTAAGACGGACAAGAACCGTATATTTAGAGACGTCTCAGTGATCGTTCATACCCGGTAGTGATCACCGACTAAATAGTTCGAGGCACTCTAGATATCGACTGTAAACTTCTAAACTTCTAAAAAAACTAAGTTTACCAGCGACCTAATGCTAGGTCGTTGGTAAACTTTAACGTATCCATCTGCGAGCTAATCCAAGAGGGAGGGAAGAAGAGGGGCTAGGGGGCTCAAGCAAACAGACACTATGTCAGACGAACGGGCCTTGAACAAAAGATATCTAAGACGTGACCTCTGAAGCTCCAACACTCTATCTATAGAAGAAGCAATCAAGCAATACCCGAGGTCAAAAGTCTCCGTTTAACAGCTGGGTCGTAGGTATCTGACAAAGTTTTTAACGCAGCTTCTAAGCTGGAGCTATAACAAATCTCGCTAAAATGTCAAGTTTACGCGGCTACGCGCGAACCGATTTGTTATGTCTATTTAAGTTTTATTGTTTTGTAATTCACATATTTTATATTCAATGTGCTCTGTGATCTATATTCAAAGTGCTCTGTGCATCATATTTCCACTTGTAGACTTGGGGCCAAAATGTCTATGAAAGATTTCGTTCATAGACATATTTGCGGTAGAAACTCGTTTTTGCCGTATGATTTCCGATTGTTTGCACGGAGTGCTACTCACCTACTAACCACAGACAAAATACCGTAGAATAGAATCTTTACATAGTATAAACAAAGTCACTTTCGCTGTCTGTACGCTTAGATTTTTTAAACTACGCAACGGATTTTAGTACAGTTTTCAGAAATAGAAAGAGAGATTTAGGAGGAAGGTTTATAACCTGGTTTAAACGCGGGCAAAGCCGCGGGGCATCTAGTTTCAAATAAATAGACAAAATGTATATGTATACTATTTATTTATTTTCTTACCATATTTTTTTAATATTACAGTACAAAATATAAGGAATTTCATGTTTAATATCTACATACTTTGAGCAATTCAGGTATATTTTTGTTACACTTGCACACTTCGTATAAAATCATTAACACTTACTAACAAGGCACTTTATTATCACAAGATATTTCTACCATAGATTAAACACGCTACATCTACAATAACCGATACAATAGAACTGGTGTTTTTCTATGATTAATTGTATAAACTTATGTGACAAACAACTATAAAATTTGTTAAAACAAAGGAACTTTAAAGCAATCTACATACATCAATACCTATAACAAGGCCAAATTACTATGGTTAATTATATTTCACATTTGTATTTCACGATTTTTCTTTGAGAAAGTAATAATTTAGATACAAAATGTATATTAAAAATATAATCCTTTTAGTCTTTTTACTTTACTTTCAACAATGTCAACATATTATCCAGATAAATGTTTAATGTTATTCAAGGAAGCCATTTAAATTTAACTTGACCTAAAAACCCAATTTAAGTTAATTTTAAGGCTATGTTAGCCTTCTCAGATCGCATGTAACATGCACATACAAAACGTTCCGTGAACTCTTCAAGTCTTCACAAAACATTTCGCATGAATATAGTATAATTTGTACACAAGATAATTGGAATGCCAAGAAAATAACTTAAAAAGCTGTAATTTGTATATTGCCTCAAATGTTGTATGAATTTGCTGCAGGTTGCAATTTTAGATGCCTCAAATTAAACTTTCAATCCATGTTATTTGTCTTCACAGATTAAATGAAATAGAATAAGAAATACAATAGGGAATATACATGTTTTTTTTAAAAATATTTTTATTACACAGTATAAAAATTAAATACTACCGAAAATGTTAAAATTATGCTCATAAAAATAGTATAATATGGAATAAATATGAGCCGTTTAAAACGACGCCATATTTTATCGCGCTTGGTGACATCACAACAAACACTGCTATCACCACAGATAAATTAATTCTCATAAAAATATGTACACTGTTGTACCTTTTTTTTTAGTTTTATTATGGCTCCACACGATTAGTGTATTTAGCCAGTGTCAAGTATTGAAATTCTTTAAGTGTATATGAATTTAAGTCGTAGAGATGGGTTAAAGTCACATTTCAGGTCAGTTTTCAAGTGAAAGTCTAGTGGAAGTCATACCTTCAGTAAAGATATGGTGTTTACTGAAGATTTTCAGTGGAATTTTGGTGAGAACGCAAATAGCATGTTTTTCAACATTGTGCTGTTTCCCTACACTCGCACTCATTCACCGGCACTTAATGGTTAATAATCCACATTTATTACACATTAACTCGCGGAAGAACACAAGTTTTAGGAAAAAAATACAATGAGACCACACACTTTTCCACGTTCCCGCCAAAACTCCTGTTGTACCTTTTCTTTACTCATGTGATTGTACGCTCAGACCAATTAAAAAGTTGTACGATATTGCATACCATTTCTTTGACAAAGATTTCATCTATGGTGACAGCAGTGTGTGTTATGACTTCAATTTCGAATTGACAATGTATTTTGTAAATTAAAATTTTCCCCACATATTTTGTATTTTTATTATAATATTTTACAAATTAAAAAGTAATTTACCAACAATTTTGTTCTCGTGATACATTTTACATAAAGTTTTTCGTCTATCTTGCTATTAAAATAATAAAAGGTGCCTTGAAAAATACCTACAACTATATTTTGGTGTATTGGTACAAAACTGGCACTATCACATTCACAGCCGCAGTACCTCAGTGCTAGTTCATTTCACTATATTATTTTAAATAAAAATAATATCAGCTACCTACATACAACTTAAATATAAATTCACCCAACTACAATACCATATCCATACAAGCATTGAAGCATGTCATGATTTTCGCTCACATTTTCTCTTACACTATATCTAATGCTACATCTATGTCCCTAAATATTAGGTAAAATTCGCATAATGTAAAACTAAACCCAAGTCATATCAACAAATATATTAAAAAAATTAAAAGCTACGATCTAAGCAGCTGCTTTAAAATGACCAAATTCGCAAATTTCACTTATTATAATGAAGTCTAATTCTAAAATATCACCCTATTTTACGTCAAAATGGATGTACCCTATTTTGATTTTACAATCTTTGTACTATAAGTACTTTAGTTCAGCTATTATCAAATAACATACAAACATCTAATGTATTCCCCGATATATAATAACACAGAAATGCTACAATCCAAATATTACCTTAAACAAATGGAAATTTAAAAATCCTGAAGGAATGCAGATGATACAATATATTTAAAAAAATACTCAGATAAATAAACATTGATTTAAAACTAATATTTGAATTAAATATAGCGTTACCTATTTCATCAGCTTTTTTATGAAGTATGAAAGACATTTTGTATTTCAACTCGTTACATGCTAAATTAACTAAAAAGCTAGATTTTTGGAATTGTTTGATATATATAAATAAGCACACAGACCATGGCGTTTTAGAAAAATATTGGTATAGGTTGTAGGAAATTAAAGTATACTTAATATCTCAGTATGAAAGTTAAATACCTGTAACATATATTTTGCCAATGACTTTTAAAATATGAGGGTGCCTAAACACAGTATAACATAGACAGCCAAAACTTCTAGTACTATGTCTTAAAAAATGCTGCATTTTAAAAACTTGACGTAACCTATCAGCCAAAGATGTCGACAATAGACAGCCTACTATCACTACAATAAAGCAGTAATATCTTCGACTCCTTTAGAGGACTTTGAGACCTGCCTTTTACCGCAAAAAAATAAACAACGTGGGATTCAAAACGTTAGATACCTACTGGTTAAAAAGGTACTTATATATGGCAATGGCATTTTTAACCTGTAGTTAAACTTAAGCAAATTGTTAGACAACATGTATGAAGCATCTATTGCATCTATACGACACAACACATATGTCTGGTGTCTTTGAATCTTATTTTACAAGACGGCCAAGCCCGGAAAAGTATGAAGAGTTATTCATATTACTGCTTACATATTTATTGCTCTTGATTCCTTGACAGTAATTAAATTAATATTTCATCACTATAATTGTTTATCTACGCCTTTTATTAATTTGCTTTATTGCACCATAAACAATTGGTAACTAACTAAAATAAACTGACCAGGTTCGAGTCAGACTCGCCCATGTAGGGTTCCGATTGAACAACATTGCCATATATATATATTACCATATCTGAAGTGCATAAATATTTTTGAATTTGAATTTGAACATTTGCCGAAAAATTAGTTTAAGTCAGTAATAGGCTTCCGTACCCTTTGGGTTCAAAACCCTAAAAAAACACTGAACAAAAGTGTATGTATTAAAATACAGAAATGTAAAGTTTAAATTATTATCAAAGGATTCAAGAGACACTACACAATAATTTTGGTTTGCTACTACATATACTAACATAAACTACTTTATTTTCTAACTGGCTACTATGTGTTCTTAGCGAATCCATATGAGTTCCAGTTGTGTATATGAGGCAGTACATCATTGATGACGGGGTACCAGTCAGCGCCTGAATAGTCTATGGCGGGCAGGTCACCGCCGTAGTCGGACGGAAGGTGGCTGGGGGCCAAGTGCTTGTGGAGTGACGACATTTTTGACCCGTGGAAGAAGATCTGCAATTAAAAGAAGAAATTATATATATTTCGATTTTTTTTCCTTAAACTAAATGTTTAGGAAAAGAATAAATGAAAATGTAGGTGAAAGAGGGCCTGGTGGCGTAATCGGGAGAACGGTTGACTTTGATGCCAGAAGTACCGCGTTCAACCCCCGTCGTGTACCAATGGATTTTTCTATCGAAAAATTAATGTGCGCTTTTCACAGTGGCCCTCCAGTGTAGGAAAAACATAGTTAAGAAACCAACAACCCCCACATGATGGTATAACACTATCTAGTGACTGCCTGGCCAGCTACCACCCTAAAGTTAGAAAATCTGTCACCAAACATCTAATGTGTTCCAGCAGCTATCCTTGAGAGCCAGTTCACATTCTAGGCCTAGCGTGCTTACCATCTTCGACCGCATCATCACTTACCAACAGGTGCGATAGTGGTCCAACGCTAGCCTATACAAAAAAAAGAAGACATGTTGTAGGTACCAACAGCGCCATGGTGTAGCATAGGTGCAAGATGACGATAATGTTGATCCAATGCTCTTTGGCTTGAGCTCTAAACCAAGACTAAACATTTTGCTAAGTAATAAGACGTCGTATTCAGATGCCTGGGCTGGGTTTGCATGTGTAATAAACTCCCTTGCTACACAAAGATCTCTAGTGTGAGGAGTTTTCTTTAAAGAAAATATAAAACAACTTCACAAACTCAAATATATAACTTACAATCTTTTATATATAATCTACATTCCTATTATAAATTATTTCATTATTGCGAGATTAGGCTCAGAACAAAGGTCACGTAACAATGACTACTTATTCTATTTTTGGAAAATATTAGCTAACAAAAGACAAACATTTAAATAGCTTTAATAATGAAATAACTAATAATACATTAATAATCTAATTCTGTAACTATTATTACACTTTTTAACAAAGAGCTTTTGTTTACTTTTACAAGTAAATTGTTAGGTCAATATTACTGGCGTTAAATTATAATGAACAATAATTATTATAAAGTCTGGCGTCAAAACAAAGTATTTCCTTTAGGTTTGTTAGTACAAAGCCTTTGTAAGAAAAGGTTGTTCAACTCGAATGTTATTGGCATAATGGCACCTTTGAAGGCAAAGCGACAATCTTTGTTTGAGTTTACTTTTAATAAGGCGCTGCGATGATAGTCAAAGAAACTCAGTACCCAAGTTCGTTAATACATAAAGATTAATATATATAATTTTACAAATACTTTACAGTTTGATAGATAAAACGGGACAATAGCACTTAATACAAGAGTTTAAGTATCTTTGTTATCTACGTATTAAGTGTTTCAATTGCTAATTTATAATTCATGTTTTTAAAAGACTTCTAAAAAAGACCAATTATGGTAAAAGTTTACAGGATTAAAGACAAACAGTATTTACCAAAAAGCAAAATAGTACCTATACAAGTATTACTCGTAGCACAATTTAGAGGAACCTAACTCAATTACTCACACTCATATCCTGATTCCCGATACGAGTGTTTGAAGTGAGTGTGTGTGAGATAGCTCCTTCTAAATAGATGATAATTTTCGTGAACTATTCTGATTCAAAAGTTTCTTGAATTGCGGGATCTTGCACAATCACAATCGTTCAGATTCAACTGATATTGTAAATAATTTATGATAGTACATATATACGTATAATCATATCATCAAGGTATACAAATTCGTTTATATTTTTATCTCCATATCTCCGGAGATCGGATCTCGATAAAATTTGAATGGGATCAAATGGGAGGCATAATCTCTCAAACAAAAAAATAACTTTTCAAATCGGTTAAGATTTTACGGAGTTCTGAGGTAACAAACATTAAAAAAAACAGTAGAATTGAGAACCAGAAATTTTTTTTTCTCTATTCTACTGTTTTTGTCAAGTTATTGACATTGTAAAGTCAGTTAAAAATACAAAATCATTGAGAAGAATGTTCATAGATATTCGGTAACATTGACAAGATAATATGCCGTTGTCGAGTTTATTTGGCATATGGTTTTATCGTACCTATTTATATCTCTGTGTAATAAGTAGTAGTCCTAGTCTTAATTACTTTTAATTACCACTAATCATCCTATTTGATCTGACGTATAGCCAAGAAAAGCAAGACTAAAAAAAATGAAGCTTTTACAATTTATCTGTATCTATGACGATTTACGATACGGTTCATTCGAATTACATCATCTTCAGCCTATCTCTGTTCACTGCTGAACATAAGCTTCATCTATGGCACGCCTTTGACTTCGATCTTAAGCGCTTTTTTTTCAACTGCTGGCCAGACAACTTGCGTATACGGCATAAGCATCGATGTAAATGTAGTTTACATGTACCTCGATGGATTTGAGTATCATCGCTCCATCTAGCTGGAGGGCAACGTAACGAGGCAACGCGACGTTACGATTTTACATAGCTTATAGCATAAGCAAAATGGATAAATAACTTGGTGTCTAGTTGACTTGAACAAAATTTGTACTTGCTAAAAACATTTGTAGAATTCTCGCAAGTCACTCAGCGTCTTGGCGTCTTTTAAAGACTTGGTAATATAAGTATACTCTAAAATTGAAGACATCAAGCGCTTGTTGAATAGCTCGGCTCTAAGAAAAACTAATTGTTAAGTTGCGGATGTTGCCGATACTGTAATACGAATTATTTTCTAGCTAGCCAGACGTGCAAATGTCCTCTCTGACACTGCTTTAATCGGATCATGTGTGTATTCATTGGTTTATTATGTTTGTTTAAGTCAGTCAGTCCCTTTTACAAAATATACTCTTGAATTGCTATTTTAAAGAGCCTTTTATCTATGCCCTTTTCTCATTGAGAGGGATGAAAAGTAGAGTGTATCACTCGGCTTCAAATTTTCTCTCGGCCGACGTACTTCGAATCAATTTCTACCCTCAGGATTCTACATCAGAATCCGTCAGATTTAAAATAGCGGCCTCAAAGAAAAATACTATGTTGCAACCACGTGATACTAGCTACTATTCTGGATATGTTTACCGCTGTTAAGAGAGTCGAATGAAGAGATGCGTAGATGACATTAGAAAAAGCAGGAAATATTATGAGTTACGATGGTGAGAGGTCTTCTGGGAATGACAGAGTTAAAGAAAGAACGCTAGTTTTTTATTTTAATATATATTTTAATATATAGTCTAGCGTTTGACCACTATCTCACCTGTTGGTAAATAATGATGCAGTATGGTAGCTGCTAGGCCTAGAATGGGAACTGAACTGGATCTCAAGGATAAGTAGCTAACGGAACTTACGAAGTAAATATTATATTATCTGTGCCGGAACACATTAGATGTTTTGGCGACAGATTTTCTAACTTGAGGGTGGTAGCTGGCCAGGCAGACACTAGATAGTGTCCTACCACCATGCTATGCTAGGCAGTGGGTAATAACGGGCTGAAAATGATGATAATGAAATAAATGAGGAGGGAACTAAAAACACAATTTGTCTGTGCAAACTTAGTCTTATAAGTACGTATCTGTCTTACAGACAGGAAAGAAACTGATGTTACTACAAAATATATACTTACTCTGGTCTTAAGTTTCTCCCTGATGAAAGGCTTGAACATATTCCATACGACGTTGAAAATCATTGGTTGCTTAACGAAGTGCACTTCCTTCAGCCTCAGGGGCATTGCGTCTTGGATGAACGTCAAGAGCCGCTTGGAGAACGCCGGCGTCAGACCCATTGTCTGTTAACAAAATATTTGATTCTTTAGTTGGGGCACAGAATAAATAATAGCACAAAAGTAGTTGGGGGCATGATAATAAGGGCAAAATAATGTCATTTGTCTCTAATTATTTAGCTGAATTTATGTTATAAATAGATTTGATATATATTTTACAATCGACCGCCTGGCTGCCACCATCCAACTCCACTCGTTTCGTTCGTTCGTTCATTTAAAATGTAGACAATTTACCTACACCTTAAATTAATACATAGACTACTTCTTATCTCGAAACCCCAAAGCGAACAGTAGGCAAAAGTCAGATACATCGTCCTAGGTCAAAACAGTTACTGGAAAACAAGTAATATTTTAAAAACCCTTTTTAAACACAAGCTTTTACATAACCTAGGATCGGAGTAAGTCAAGACAAAGCCCAAACACGACGGTTATAACATGTGTAGTTTATAACATGTGTATGTTTAGGAGTTCATTTGGCCACCTTCCAGCTCCATCATCAGATCAGCACCACACAAAGTGGTATATTAATGCCCGATTATAAATAACAAAGCTTATTTGATATTAAATCCATCGTTGATGACATTATATCCCTTATTTAAAATACATCATTATTATTAAAGCTGTATTTGTAGCTATAGCTATAGCGCGCGAATTTTTATCGTATTGAATGTCTATGTCTATATCCCTGTCTCATTAGTTTTTTCGAATGTTTTAGTAGATACAAATATCGGTTTATTTTCTAGTCAGTATAAAGGTACGGACACACCGCAGCGTCCTGCGTGCGCGATCTAGGCGGCGATCAGATAGCGCAGTAGTATTTGATAATTCGATGTTGTACCGACTGGTTCACACTAAACGCGATCAGAAAACAATTGAAAAGTACTAAGATCGCGCCCGCAGATCGCAGGACGCCGCGGTGTGGCTGTAACTTAAAGGTTTCTTAAACGATTTTTCATAGTGAACATTTTTACATTTTATATCCTCAAAAATGGCACTGTTTCAAAGTATCCACGGAGAATAGACTAGGTATATTTTTTCACCTAGACCATACAAATTTATACATTTTTAAACCTATAAAACAACATAGCAATTTTGACTGACTAACAGCGAATTTTAAGCGCATATAAATTCGGTTTTAAAATGCCTGAATAAAATGAAGACTCGTCTGATCAGATCAGACTTTATTTTATTCTGCTAGTGTAATCATGTGATTGACAGTAGTAGTGCCATCATGTAATGTTATAATGAACGCGACCCAGTTCTGGTGCGGTTTACCAGTTACCACAAAGGTTGAGGTAAAGATCAGGTTTAACACCCCGCAAGTGGATTATTGGACGTATGCTCGATTTCCCGATGCCACTAATTTAAATCAGCATATACGTGGAAAACCCGTTTTTTCTCGAATAATTATTCTTTGTTAACTAACGGATGTTAGACGATAATATTTATCTTGAGATAAAACAAAACTGTGTGTCTTATTCCAAATAAGGGAATGTGTGAACGCGAATTGGAGAGAAACGCTTGGTCATTTTCCGGTCGACACCTATGGTGCGAAAACTGCGATATCGTTTCAAATGATATAAATTTATTATATTGTATTTGTATTATATTATAAATATTACATTATGATCTTTATATTGGCTTTTCATCTCTCCCTCCATTCGTCCAGGTTTAAAGCTTTGCTTTTTCGCTTTTTCGACTAAACCCAATAATACGAAACTAGTTCCAACTTCCAATAGGCCTAATATATTGTTCGAAACTCTGTCATCATCATCATGATCAGTCCACTGCTAGACGTTGGCCTCTCCCTAAATACGCCACTGAGCCCGAACTTCGCCTTCTTCTTTCCTAGTGCCCACCGCTTTGCCTATGGCTTATCTATATCGTCGCTCCGCCTGGTCACAGGACGTCTTACGATACGATGCCGATTCGCAGCCTCCACTTTAGGACAAGTCTACCCCAACGGTTATCAGTCATGCGACAGATATGACCAGCCCACTACCAACTTCAGTTCGTTGATCCTTTGAGCTAGGTTGATCACTTCAGTTCTCTTTTGATTCGATCCCGCAAAGTAAAAGCAAGCAAAACTTTGTAGTATCCACTTTTTAGTGAGTTTTGCACACATGGCGTGCCACATGTAACAGATTTCACAAATTGTTCCATCGTCAGACAAGCCAAGAACGAATTACAAAGAGACTTATCAATCACCATCAACAGCCTTTCTCTATCCAGTGCTGTACTTCTTCCTTAAATCCATTCTATACAAAAAAGCTTATATTTCTTTTTGCAATTGAATGTTTTAAAAAAGCAAATGATAGCTACAGCAGCCCTTTATTGTTTGTAAAAACAATTTTTTCTCTAAAAGCATTTTCCAGGGAGAAAACGGGGTAATACATTTGTATGGAAAAGTGCACTCCGCGTTCCCTCTTAAGCTTTCACCACATCGTCCATTTTTTCAGCCATCTAGCCGACGGTTTTCTTGTTGGTCTCTTCTGTCTTTTAGGCCTCCATTCTGTTACCGTTTTTGTCCACCTGTTGTCCTTAAGTTTGGCCAATTAACGATAAGGGTAGACGTACATTGATAACATCACGAACCTTTAGGTAGGAAGCAATCGATATTCGATAGACGCATTCTGCATAAAAACAGTCACCTCGGACGTGATATCTGATTTAAAGACTAAACTAAACTCATTCTAATACATTTTCCTCGATTTCACGGAAGTTTTCCGTTGGAAGTGATTGGTAGACCAGGTAACTGTGAAGTTCAATGACAAAAATAAGGAAAACTGGAAAAAGTCATGTATTATTAAAATCTGGTGTTTACACGGAACAATAGATGTGTTCACATTTAAAATTACTAAAAAGATCATCATAATTTTAACTTAATGATTACAAATGTTACCTATCCAAATAATACGACCAACCTTTTCAGTGAAGGAGTAGCAAAATACTAACTCGACACACTCACCTCACATTATAATGAGAGTGTATGAAATTGTGATAGTGTGATTTGTTTGCAACATATTTTTAATATCAAAGACAGAAAAGATGTGCATTATAAAGTATATTCAAATTAATTTACATAATATTCACATAGAGGTGACGAGATCGGAACACGGTAGTAATCTAATGATCCCATTAAATCCTTTATAACAATGAAATCAAAACGTGGTGCGGTGTTGAAATTGATCTGAAATAGATTTTACTTGCTTCCGGTTTTGATGCGTGATTATGATTTGTTTTTTTTCTAAATCTACTTCACAAAAGGGAGAGATAAAAAAAAGGTGTAACTACTGTACTTAATTCTTTATTTTATCACTTTTGGTGATAATGTGGTCTTAGGAAAAATCACGCTTCTCAGGAAGTGAAAAAACACAGTTATATTTACATAAGAAGCATTAGACAGCTGGTATACAAGTTCATACATCCATATTTACTAAGGTAACCCTGTTTAAATATGTTTAGGTAAGTATTCAGAAAATTACGATATCTAAATTAATCGTATCTGACTTTGGACTTTGGACAAACGTTGATAGATACGTACACATGACTATTATCTGCTTACGATAATATCAAAACCAATATTATAAATACAGAAGTACCTAATTTTATATATTTGTTTGTGTTGTGTCCTCTTCACGGTCCAATGGCTGGACGGATTTGACTGAAATGTTGCATATTGATAGCCAAATATCTTTTTTTATATCATATAGCCTTCCCACCTAGCTATAGGATGGAATATTTTAATAAACTGCCCAAGTGCTAGTCAGACTCGCATTTGTAGGGTTCCGTAACACAGTAGAGTCTTTTATAACTAGAATTTTTAGCCAGCAAAAAAATAATTTTGTTTTTCATAGTGTTTGTATGATAACCAAAGTTATATTTGCGGTTGATATATCTCAAAAACTGTTGACCAATTTTTGTTGAAAGTGTTTTTTGAGATCTACAGCATATATTTTTTTAGATTTTAACTCCCTCACTTTAAAAGTTAGAGGGGGAAGGATATTTTACCACTTTAGAACTTAGAAGTGTCTATCTATGAAATTATTGATTTTGAGAAAATATGGTTTAAAGTACCTCAATGTAATTTTAAAGACCTATCTATAGACACCTCGCACGTAAAGGTTTAGTAAAAAAATAATTTTAGTTTCACTTTCATGTATGGAAAGGCAGCCCCCTATGAATAATTTTATTTTTTTTATTTTTGTGTAAAAATCGGAAAGCGGTTCAGACTACACATACCTACGAAGTTTTAACTGTTTGGTCTTAATACTTTCGGAATAAAGTGGCTGTGACATACGGACTGACATACAGATAGACAGACAGAGAAACAGACAGACAGACATGACGTATCTATGTAGGGTTCCTTTTTTTCCTTTCAGCTACGGAACCCTAAAAAGGGTATCCAGAAACTTCTCAAAGATCGGCAACGCATCAACAGCACTCATGGTATTGCAGATATCCACAGGCGACGGTAACCACTTTCTATTAGGCTGTCTGCTTGTTATTAGTTATAGTTAGTCAAAGATGGTAACACGCTAGGCCTAGAATGGGAACTGGCTCTCAAGGATAGCTGCCAAAACACATTAGATGTTTGGCGATCGATTTTCTAACTTGAGGGTGGTAGCTGGTAGAAAAGGCGCTGCTAGTGAATATATATTTTTTTGTGTTGCTTATGTCATTCGCTTAAATATGACACTAATCTCAGATAACAGATTTACTAGTTGATGTCATTTAAAAGGAAAAATAAATATAACGTTTCCGAATTGATAAGATTATTAAGTTTGGTCAAGCATGAGACTAACTATATAGCTACATCCGGTTTCAAATTTCTATACTCACATCAACACCAATATTATAAATGCGAAAGTCAGTTTGTTTATTTGTTTGTTTGTTTGTTTGTTTGTTTGTTTGGGACTTCTTCACGGTCAAACGGCTTGACCGATTTGGCTAAAATTTTGTACAAAGATAGAACATATGGCAGAATAGGATATAGGATAATTTTTTTTTGGCTATCGAGTCAGGGGGTCCAAATATTTTTAATTGAATTTTGTAAATATAAGATCTCTTTTCGAATAAACGGCTTGACCGATTTGCCTGAAATGTTGTATAAAGACAGTTCATAAGGCAGAAAAGAATATAGAATACTTTTTTTCTGGCTATCGAGTCAGGGGGTCCACATATGTTTAATTCAATTTTGTAAATATAAGATCTCTTTTCGAATAAACGGCTTGACCAATTTGCCTGAAATGTTGTAAAAAGACAGTTCGTAGGGTAGAATAGGATGTAGAATACTTTTTTTTTGGCTATCGAGTCAGGGGGTTAAGATATTTTTAATTGAATTTTGTCAATATAAGATCTCTTTTCGAATAAACGGCTTGACCGATTTGCCTGAAATGTTGTTTAAAGACAGTTCAAAAGGCAGAATAGAATATAGAATACTTTTTTTCTGGCTATCGAGTCAGAGGGTACAAATATTTTTAATTGAAATTTGTAAATATAAGATCTCTTCTTGAATAAACGGCTTGACCGATTTGCCTGAAATTTTATGTGAATACATATCATAGGGCAGAATAGGATTTAGGATAATTTTTTTTTGGCTGTCGAGTCAGGGGGTCCAGATATTTTTAATTGAATTTTGTAAATATAAGACCTCTTCTCGAATAAACAGCTTGACCGATTCGCCTGAAATGTTGTTTAAAGACAGTTCAAAAGGCAGAATAGAATATAGAATACTGTTTTTTGTCCATCGAGTCTGAGTGTTTAGATTTTTTTTATTGAATTTTGTGAATGTGTGTCCTCTTATCAGCTAAACAGCTTGACCGATTCAGCTGAAATTTTATATATATTACAGTTCATATTGCATAGAATCACATAGGATACTTTTTCTCTGGCAGTCGAGTCCAGGTGTCCAGAATTTTTAAATTGAAGTTTGTAAATGTGTGGCCTACTCTCGGTCGAACGGGTTAACCATTTAAGCTGAAATGTTGTACACAGACAGTCATAAAGACATAGAAGGGCAACGAATACTTTTTTTTGGGTGGAAATTTGGTTTTCTATAGTTTTATTATGGAATTTTGTAAATGTGTGGCCTCTTTTTAGCCAAACGGCTTGACCGATTCAGATGAAATTTTGTACAAACACAATGAATAGGGCATAAACGGGCAAAGAATACTTTTTTTCGGCAGTTAAGTGTGGGTGCCTATATTTTTTGTTAACTTTACATAGAGTTTGTATAATCATAAAAGTTTGACCTTAGGTTCATAGATTATGACTAATTTTAATAAGTGCCTTAATTAGGCCATAAAACTGTCAGGGTCATTAAAAGTCATCAAAATTTACGCGATGGCTTTGCTTGCCCAACGTGTTTTATCTGCTTTGTGGGAAGTATTTCATAAGCATTCGTGTTTTAACAGCCACATTTAACCTTAGGGTCATCGATGTTGACTAAGTAGGTTATAAAAATTGTCAGCGACATAAAACGTAAAAATTTTTGCGCTCACTTCGCTCGAACAGTGACAGCGCTCGCTGCGCTCGCGCAATAATTTGTTTGGTTTACGTTGTAGGTAATACTTCAGCAACTTTTGTATTTTAATAGCCACATGCATCAGAACGAGTCCATAAATTAAAACAGTACAATCTTCAATAATCATAATGATTTTTAACCTTAAATAATTGGATGTCAAGTTTAACCTTTGTGTCATCAGTGTTAACTTAGTAGGTCATAAAAACTGTCAGGGTCATAAAAGGTCGTAAATTTTTTCGCGCTCGCTTCGCTCGCGCAATGATAGCGCTTGCTTCGCTCGCGCAGTGATAGCGCACGCTCCGGTCTCACAGCATTTGTTATATCTACTTTGTAGGAAACATTTCAGCAACTTTTTTATTTTAATAGCCACATGCATCAGAACGAGTCCATAAATTAAAACAGTACAACCTTCAATAATCATATTTAATATTAACCTTAAAATAAGTGGATATGAAGTTTAACCTCTGTGTCATCAGTGTTGACTTAGTAGGTCATAAAAACTGTCAGGGTCATAAAAGGTCGTAAACATTTTTCGTGATTTCAGTTTCGTTTTCAGTGATAGCGCTTACTACGCTCGCGCAGTAATAGCGCTCGCTCCGGTGGTGCAAGCATTAGTTATATCTACTTTGTAGGAAGCATTTCAGCAATAATTGTATTTTAATAGCCACATTCATCAAAACATGACATGAATTGGAACAGTACAGACTTCAATAATCATAATGATTTTTACCTTAAAATAAGTGGATATCAAGTTTAACCTTAGGGTCATCGGTGTTAACTTAGTAGGTCATAAAAACTGTGAGGGTCATAAAAGGTCGTAAAAATTTTTGCGCTCGCTTCGCTCGCGCATTAATAGCGCTCGCTGCGCTCGCGCAACCCTTTGTTTTATCTACTTTGTAGGTAATATTTCAGCATTTTTTTGTATTTTAATAGCCACATGCATCAAAACGAGTTTATAATTGGAACAGTTACAACCTTCAATAATAATAATGATTTTTTTACCTTAAAATAAGTGGATATCAAGTTAAACCTTTGTCTCATCAGTGTTAACTGAGAAGGTCATAAACACTGTCAGGTTCATAAAAGGTCGTAAAAATTTTTCGCGCTCGCTTTGCTCGCGCAGAGATGGCGCTCGCAAGTATTTGTTATATGTACTTTGTTGAATACATTTCAGCAATTTTTGTATTTTAATAGCCACATTCATCAAAACATGACATAAATTGAAACAGTACAGACTTCAATAATCACAATGATTTTTACCTTTAAATAAGTGGATATCAAGTTTAACCTTAGAGTCATCGGTGTTGACTTAGTAGGTCATAAAAACTGTCAGGGTCATAAAAAAACGTAAAAATTTTCACGCTCGCTTCGCTCCCGCATTCATAGCTCTCGCTGCGCTCGCGCAAACCTTTGTTTTTTCTACTTTCTAGGTTATATTTCAGCATTTTTTGTATTTTAATAGCCACATGCATCAAAACGAGTTTATAAATTGAAACAGTACAACCTTCAATAATCATAATGAATTTTACCTTAAAATAAGTGGATGTCAAGTTTAACCTTAGGGTCATCGGTGTTGACTAAGTAGGTCATAAAAACTGTCAAGGTCATAAAATTACGTAAAAATTTTCGCGCTCGCTTCGCTCGCGCATTGATAGCTCTCGCTGCGCTCGCGCAAACCTTTGTTTTGTCTACTTTGTAGGTTATATTTCAGCATTTTTTGTATTTTAATAGCCACATGTATCAAAACGAGAAACAGTACTATCATAATGATTTTTTAACCTTCAATAATCATAATGATTTTTTACCTTAAAATAAGTGGATATCAAGTTTAACCCTAGGGTCATCGGTGTTGATTTAGTAGGTTATAAAAACTGCCAGGGTCATATAATGACGTAAAAATTTTCGCGCTCGCTGGTAAACCTTCGTTAGGTTTACCAAGTACCAAGTAATGATTAATGACTTCAACAATAGACGAAATCGAGTTCGACCTAAGAGTCATCTATATTGACTTGATGATTAAGTCATTAAACTGTCAGGGTTATAAAACGCCATAAAAAAATTTCACTAGCAGCTATTCACCTTATTTTCTTTGTAAGAAATGTTTTAGGAACTGTTGTATTGAGTCAAACATTTAAACAGCACAATTTCGTATACTAACCTAACCAAAATTATTAATGACTTAAACAATAGAGGATATTGAGTTCGACTTTGAGGGCACCTATGGTGATTTGGCCTAAGAGATCATCGATCTAGACCTCAATGGTCATAAAGACACAAATAACGCGGGCGAAGCCGCGGGTAACAGCTAGTAATCTATATACTACAAAATATTAATAAATATTATATTAAATGTTGTAAATCTGAAACTATAGCATTGGTGGTCACTTGAAA
The DNA here is from genome assembly GCA_954871355.1 of Cabera pusaria. Classification (NCBI taxonomy): domain Eukaryota; kingdom Metazoa; phylum Arthropoda; class Insecta; order Lepidoptera; family Geometridae; genus Cabera; species Cabera pusaria. The sequence continues at coordinate 23,926,413 of OX940887.1, forward strand.
AATCGTGTATATTTGTACTCTTTGTGTTTTATTGAAGTCAGTTTGTTTGTTTGGGACTTCTTCACATTCAAAGGGCTGGACCGATTTAGTTTGAAATTTTGCAAAAGGATAGTCGGTATCACTGCCGGTATTATGGATTAGGATATAGGACACTTTTTAACCGACTTCAAAAAAAGGAGGAGGTTTCTCAATTCGACCGTATATATGTTTTTTTTAATGTTTGTACGCGGATAACTTCGTCGTTTATTTTATCGAGGTTTGATAAGTATCTCCAGAGATATGGAGATAAACACCTCAAAATTGGTTCTGAAAATTAAGAGCGCGGCATTGAAGTTTCTTTTTAGTTTTTTAAACGATCTTATTATTAACGCGGACGAAGTCGTGGGGGCTAGTATATATAATAAATGTATTTTCTTTGTATCTCTTTGTGTTTTCTATAATAAAAATAATAATAAATAAACATTTATTTCTCTCACAAGTAATTTGGTAAGTTTGGACTTATGTAACATATAAAAGTAATAATTGTAAATACTTTGTGAGAGATTGGTGCCTGCGGTAGGTTTTGGAAAAAACCTGTATTGTAGGGGCTATATGTGGTGAATATGTTCGAGGGTAGGAAAATTGCACAAAGTTGAAAAAAAAATGTTCTCTAAAATTACTGTAACAATCTTAGGAGAGCATTTACATTATAGGTACTTACTATAATACAATATACACACACATACTGGGGGCATGACTATATGTTACAAAATGTACTTAAAAATAAATATAATAAATACAGTTAAGTATTATTTGGCTGAATACCCTAATAGTATGGCACCATAATACTACTCTCACATAAAAAAAACATAAGTGTATACTAAACGACACAGTTAATGCACTCTTGCGCAGCAGGGATAAAAACCTCGAAACGAGCTTATAATCATTCAATCAGTGTTCGTGGCAAAACAGAGGGTGTTATTATCGTAATTACGCGTGTTTAAACCTCTAATTCTTAGCAGGTAGATTATAATATGTATTTCAAAACTGCGCATGAAACGAAGATAAGGTAACCTAATATAACAAAGGAAAGAACGACTACAACACGCTACATCACATAAATACTTTGTTTGGTGCAAACATACCTTTATGTTAATTTACTCGGAACAATGTATCAGCTGACCAAACAAATAATACTTGTATACCGCCGCTTTTTAAATTTATAAATATTGCACGATTATTTAGGAAAAAATTGGCCAAGTGCGAGTCGGACTCACACACGTAGGGTTCCGTACCACACGCAGATCTAAACAATAAGGTGTCTTGTTATTTAGATCAGTGTGTGGCAACGGACGGAATTCGTCACTTCTATCACGGTAATATAATACTGTCACAGTTTTACAACACAGTACAATATTTAATAAGATGGAACGTCAAAAAAACACGTTTCTTGTATGGGAACCCCCTTTCATTTTACACTTTATTCTGTTTTTTAACCGACTTCAAAAAAGGAGGAGGTTTCTCAATTCGACCGTATATATGTTTCTTTTTTTTTATGTTTGTTCGCGGATAACTTTGTCGTTTATGAACTGATTTTGATTATTCTTTTTTTGTTAGAAAGGAGATATCTCAAGTGTGGTACCGTGGTAATTTTATCGAGGTCTGATGAGTATATGGAGATAAACACCTCAAAATTGGTACTGAAAATTAATAGCGCGGCATTGAAGTCTGTTGTTTTTAGTTTTTTAACCGATCTTATAGTATTTGTTGTTATAGTATAGCGGTCATACATACTTTGTGAATATTTTTAAGTGTCTTCATATTACGGTACAGCCTTCTGACAGACGGATGGACGAACGGACAGCGGAGTCTCAGTAATAGGGACCCTATTACTGAGACTCCGCTGTCCGTTCATCCATTCGCTCCCTTTAGGTTCGAAACCCTTTACTTACCCTATATATACGCTATATACCCTACTGTGTAAGATTATGTGTCTTTAGTTTGTAGTTAGGTACGTACCTACTACATAGTTAGTGACTAGTAGATATCTATGCTTGCAGTATGTATATAAATATAGCTAATACATAATAATCTGTAGTGCACCTGCCAACGCGTCTATTTTAGCACTTTGTCAGCAATGTGCACGCGCAGCGAAAGTGATAGACACGTACACATCTTATCTCATAGTTATTGTTTGTAAATATTGCACAAGTACTAGTTCAATATTCTATTGGCATACATTGCAGGACCACATTTTTCATAACTCAGAGAAAATTATGCTTACATACCTTATCTTTTATACCATGACCTATAATTTAGAATCAAGTCGTCTGTCCAGCGAAAAACACGTCACAAAATTAAAACAACAACCCACTTTTCCTTTTGTCTCAAGGAATGAATTCCCTACCTATTTCCTTAATAAAAACAATGTGCAAGTGCCAAAACGATTGGCCAAGCAACTGTGAACTTTAAATAATGGGACGAAGGGTCAACGGCATTGGCCCTTTTTATCTGTTGTGTATTTTCAGTAATTACGCGCTAAATCGTGCGTTAATTACTTACAGGCTTGATGAATGAGCATTTCTTCACTACGACTGACAAGCTACACAATTTTATGAGACGTTGTCAAAATTAAGAAAAACATACAGTTTTTATGAATTATCCTCATTGTTATTCGAAATAGCGCATGTCGTCAATTACAAGCGAAAGAACAAAAGACACTAAACAATATTTTGTCATGTCATAACATACGAGTAACTCATAATATCATAAGAGTAACATTATTTTCCAATTGAAATTACAGAGCATGTGGAAGTACTGATTATAATAAATGTGTGACCACTGGTGGTAGGGTCAGACTTCCACTTCCAGACAATGACGATTCCATCTTTGACCGCATCGTTTTTTATGCCGAATGGGCGAACCTTTGTGATGTCGCAAACTTTACAAACCTTGGAGATAGAAAAGAAATCGTAAACATTCGTATTCTATCTTTATGTTCGTGGGTATTATATGCTATTCATAATCTGTTCAGCAAATTCAAGATTCGAATGAATGAATGAATATTAATTTGTTAGGAAACTATGATAACTATAACAAAGTAACCTGGTGTTATGTAACGAATGCTATCGAATGATAGATATGTAAGTATTTTGTCGAACATCGATATAAAAGTACTTTCAAGTCAATCAAGGTCTAAAATAAATAAATCATGACATGTTTTTAAAGCGAACAAAGTATTCCGACCTACTGACCTATTTTAGTATTGCGCTCGATGCCACGCATAAATTGTTAGGGTAAATAAATAAATTCGCCGTACATAAACTTTCTTTGCTCGTTTTTCCTACGTTTTTTTAAATTATTTTTGTGACCAGTACTGAAGGTATAGTTTTCGCTGCGAGGTACCTACTTTCTATCGATGTAAAAGTAGGTAAGATTAAGTGAGATATCCGTCTGCGGTAAGGCAGCCGCTTGTATTAATATTTATAATTAACTAATCGTTTAGATTGTTTAGAACGTCCCTACATAATAGGTTTCGATCCCAATGGGAAAGGCAATGCCAAATTGTAAAAATAAATACTACGCGTGTCATCATTCAGCTTGCTAAAATGGTGTGTCATTGTACCATAAATAATGAAAATGTACCGGCTTACTAAAGGTTTTCCGACGCCTATGCTACGTCCGCACGTATAATCCAAAAGAAAATGCCTCAAAAATATTCAATCAAAGGTAATAAAAAAACCGACTGAATTAGTAAATGTGTTCATTCGAAATTTGTGCGTCAAGTGCTTGTAATAGAGATCTAAATGCTTTATAACCAACTCAGTCCAGTGTTCGAAGGTAATAAGTATGACTGACCTGTGACCATCCCATATTGTGGAAGTCCATAACGACCACGGTCCCTCTAACTTGAGACTCAGGCTCCAGCATCGCAGCCTCGTGGATCAGGTAGAACAGTCTGAACAGCTGGTCTGCTGTCACCTTCTTCGGGTCCCAGGATCCTGGAAAATATAATAGAAAATCAGTGGGTCAGTGATATACTCTCGTCCGTGATCAATGTCTTCTACCTTGCATCTAAGTATATTAAGTACCCTGATTGCACAGAACAGATCATAATACTAAGTACCGATAGGCAGAGAGATAAGTACCTAACCATTACTCTATAGTCTATGCCCTAAGTGTTGTTAGATGGTGACCTCCAGTCGTACCTAATGGCATGTAGTACCTAGACGTTAGACTAGACGAAACAAGGTGAAGAGAAATTACTACAATTGAATTAAAGTAAAATTCCAAATACTGTTGTATTTGATACACCATGCACCTTTTTTACAAGCGAATTGTTGCCCTTCTACCATAATACCACATTCACCATAATACCAGTTTGTGTTAGAGACAAAATGTTCTTGGCAATGGAAAAAAACAGAAAATATATTTTATCCACCTGCCATGCCAGGAGTGACTAAATAAATGCTTTGCACAAATATTTAAGCCCACCAGCAAATAAAAAACCAATATATTAAATTAAAATGCGGGAAATCCTCACATATATTTTGAATCACCGCCCCATTGAAGTTCTAACCACGAGCCAAAGAAAAGTTACGTTGTGGTGGTATGGTATTCATAATAACATTGGTATTAATATAACTTTATTATGACTACGAATTCTTTGAAAACAACCATTTCACAAAGGATACGGTCAACTCCTAAGTTATTTATTCATTATTTAACTGTAGGACGCTCACCAGCTAGGTGGAGTCAAAGAAGAAATAATAGTAGAAGGCAGCGACGATGTTCGCAAGGTGGCTGGTAGCTGTTGAAAAAGAGCAGCGAAGATCGAGCTCAGTGGCGTGCTCAAAAAGGAGAGTCCTATGTGCAGTGAACTAACAGGCTGATATTTATGATGATGGTGATGATTTAGATCACTCATTACACATGTTCACGTTTACGTAACATCCTGTTAATGAAATCATTATCATCAGCCTATTTCAGTCAGTCAGCTGGACTTAGGCCTCTCCTATGGCACAGAACAGATAATACCTACTTATGGCACGCTACTGAGCTCAATCTTCGGCTCTTTGTTTTCAACCGCTGCTAGCCAGCTTGCGTATCATATATATCATATATCGTAGAATCGATAACTGTTGGGTTAGGATAGACTAGAACACGTCTAGTTGATACGATTACGATACGATTGAAAACCACAGCTCGGTAAACTTAGTGTAGGGTAGAGCGCCCTCCAAAAATACCAAAGAGAAAAAGAATTAATTTATTTAAATTATTTTTTACATTATCAATAGACAAGCACTTGATTTTACTTTCCATTTCAGATGCGGCAATGTACTGGTCAGAATAGTGAAGCGAATAGCTAAGCGAAGCGATAATGAAAAGATTGGAGTACTTACTACAGCCACAAATCGCAAAAGGCAACATATTTTCCGACTAGTTCCACCGAACATCATGACGGCACTCAGCTTCTTGTACTATTATTTATTCTGTGACTCGGCTAATTGGTGACAAGTCTCAGTTCGGTGGGAGGTGGTTAACGCCTACCACATATCATCCGCAACCACGTGTTTTTATGATCCATATAATAAAAACACAAAAATTGTTTCTACCTATGTCCGTTATAGACTTTGAAGCCATCCAACCGATGTGCCCCAAACCAGTTTCATTAAAAAGGCAATAATGCATAGATTGTTTTAGACTACTAAAACAATACATTAGATAGGAAAATTCGGTCACGTTTATTTATTAGCGTAGTAGTACACGCCGGGTATACACTAGTGATTTAAATAACATGATTCCTGCCTGGGCCCAACTCTAGCTAGCGAACTAGAGTTTGTAGTCTTTATGCCAATAACAACATCATCTTTATGATGATACACAAAGTCTTCATGGTGCAACGTTTTTGAATAGCGTCATCGCATCGCACTGGCTTGGCTTTTTGCTCGAACAAATAGTTTGAACAACAGAGTGCCTAGTGCGAGTTTCTCAAGATTTGTTTATTTATTCGATTACGTTTGTTTGGAATTAAAAAGCGCCATCTAGTGTGCATACAATGTATCATTGTAGTTTCTATACTATGAGACATATCTGGCAGAGAGCGGATAACGGCCTAATATAGGTACTTACCGCCAACACTAACAATGAGCACCCGGCGTCCCTTGTGGTCGCGTCCCTTCATAACGTTCGCGACCTTGTGTTCGAGGAAGGCTTCTTTCTCCATCTCCGGCAGAAGACCATCGAGAAGGGACGCGTTCTCTTTTTTAAATTCTGCTGTGCGACGCATCTGTGGACAAGAATATTTTTTTATTCACCACTTGACTATTACGAGTTGTGATATCGATATTTCTTTGACTAGATCAAAGATTTTATAACCGACTTCAAAAAAAGGAGGAGGTTTCTCAATTCGACCGTATATATATATATTTTTTTTTTTAATGTTTGTTCGCGGATAACTTCGTCGTTTATGAACCGATTTTGGCTATTCTTTTTTTGTTGGAAAGGAGATATCCCAAGTGTAGTACCATGGTAATTTTATCGAGGTCTGATAAGTATCTCCAGAGATATTGAGATAAACACCTCAAAAATGGTACTGAAAATGAATATCGCGGCATTGAAGTCGGTTCTTTTTTAGTTTTTAAACGATATTATTTAATACGATAAAAAGTAAACAAATAGATGGTCCACCTGACGGAAAGTGAAGCCCAAGCTCCATTGGCGTCAAGGATAGATGACTTAACTCCTAAAGGAAAGGTCTCTGGTTCAAATCCTAGCACGGGTGTTCGACCACAGGTAGCAGGAGTATATTAAATCGATGTTCTCCCTGACTTGCTACCAAAAAGTAGCTAACCAACATCAAGCAGAAAATCTTACGGTGTTCCGGCAGCATATAGCCCTTGAGGGTCAGAGCAGAGTATTCAAGGCCTAGCATGTTCACCATCTTCGGCCACATCATCGCTTACCACCAGGCGAGATAGTGGTCAAACTCTAACCTATAAGATATTAAATAAACTGGCCAAGTGCAAGTCGGACTCGCACTCGTAGGGTTCCGTAACCCAGTTAAGTATTCCATAACTATGATTTTTCGCAACTACAAAATTAACTTTGTTTTTCATAGTGTTTGAATGAAAAACAAAGTTATCTTTGCGGTCGCCATATCTCTAAAACTGCTGACTGTATCTCGTTCAAACCAATTTTCGTTGTTAGTTTTTATTGAGATCTACAGCATATATTTTTTTTAGATTTTTCACTCTCATACTTTAAAAGTTAGAGGGGGGGACACACATTTTACCACTTTAGACGCGCCTATCTTTCAAATGATTGACTTTGAGAAAAAATTATTCTAGGAACCTCAATGTCATTTTTAAAGACATAGATACCCCACACGTATAGGTTTGAAGAAAAATTTTTTTTTTTGTTTCAGTTCCATGTATGGGATGCCCCCCCTCAAACTTTTATATTTTTTATTTTTGTATATAAATCGGAAAGCGGTTCACAGAATACATCTACCTACCAAGTTTCAATTCTGTAGTTTTAACAGTTTCGGAATAAAATGGCTGTGACATACGGGCGGACAGACAGACAGACAGACATGACGAATCTATAAGGGTTCCGTTTTTTTCCATTCAGCTACGGAACCCTAAAAAGTACTTATAGTTGCCTAAATAATAATAGTTTTTTATCTATTCTACCACAGTCTTACAATCCATAATTATAAAACTGTGATTCTAAGGTGATATGGATCGGAAACTTTCGTGCGCTAGTTCGACCGAGTTAGTCCGGCTCGCACTTGGCGATTTATTCTATATTATTTTCTGTCACATTGAAATTATATAGGTTTCTCGTTACAAGCTCAGCAGTCGGTTAATTTTCCCGGTTGATTATAGAAAGTAAAGCAAACTGGTACATCTAGACTGGCATATGCAAAGCCTCTTATCAGCCTGCCTGCCTGGCAACTTTCCACTGTAATCACACCTAATCATTTAGCTATATAATTTTTATTATAATTATGCTACATTGTACCGTACAGCAACATTAAGCATTATTTTTAAGACTTTGCTATCGAATCAGAATAGGATGGATTTATACAGGTATACAGTCTTCTACTGAATTTAATTGATAAATAAATTAAACTTTACAGCAATGCTTCTGGTGTGGTATTCAGAGCCAGTTCCCATTTTAGTCCTACCGTGCTACCATACTTAACCGCATCATCTTACCAACAGGTGAAATAGTGGTCAAACGCTAGCAGCCTATATGGTATTTTAAAAAAAGTAAAGCAAACAAAACATCGTTACTTTACTGTATGATTTTTAATACGATGCCAGTACTGACATGGCAAACAGACAGGCGCGTGGCGCCAACGACAAGCACCGTTTAATAGATTTTAATACGATGCCAGTGTGGCATGGCAAACAGACAGGCGCATGGTGCCAGCGACAAGCACCGTGTAATAGATTTTAATACGATGCCAGTGTGGCATGGCAAACAGACAGGCGCATGGTGCCAGCGACAAGCACCGTGTAATAGATTTTAATAAGATGCCAGTGTGGCATGGCAAACAGACAGGCGCATGGTGCCAGCGATAAGCACCCTGTAATAGATTATAATACGATGCCAGTGTGGCATGGCAAACAGACAGGCGCATGGTGCCAGCGACAAGCACCGTGTAATCTAATCTAATTCTATAAGAATCTTTGTCCTGACATACTGACTGACTCACTGACTCACTGACAGACAACGCACAGCCTAAACCGCTGGTGAGAAACAAGATTAGATAGTCTTCTCTATCTGAAACTTCACACAAGTGCTTCAGTAAAAAATTAGGTAAACACGTGTTTCAGGTTTTTTTGAAATTCCACACCTGAGAGGGTGAAATGGGGTAATAAAGTGTGAAAATCTATATTATTTCGGATTGCGCTGAAATTTGGCACGCAGATAGTTATTAAGACGTTAGTTCCCTCTGAGAAAGGATTTTCCAAATTAACCCTCGCAGGGGATGAAACGGGGGTTCAAAGTTTGTATGGAGAAACAAGATTAGATAGTCTTTTCTATCCGAAACTCCACACAAGTGCTTCAGTAAAAAAATAAGTAAATACGTGTTTCAGGTTTTTTTGAAATTCCACCCTTAAGAGGGTGAAATGGGGTAATAAAGTGTAAAATCAATATTGTTTCGGATTACGCTGAAATTTGGCATGCAGATAGTTATTACGACGTTAGTTCCCACTGAGAAAGGATTTTCCAAAATTAACCCTCTAAGGGGATGAAACGGGGGTTCAAAGTTTATATGGAGAAACAAGATTAGATAGTCTTTTCTATCCGAAACTTCACACAAGTGCTTCAGTAAAAAAATAAGTAAACACGTGTTTCAGGTTTTTTTGAAATTCCACCCTTAAGAGGGTGAAATGGGGTAATAAAGTGTAAAATCAATATTGTTTCGGATTACGCTGAAATTTGGCATGCAGATAGTTATTACGACGTTAGATCCCTCTTTGAAAGGATTTCCCAAAATTAACCCTCGAAGGGGATGAAACGGGGGTTGAAAGTTTGTATGGAGAAACAAGATTAGATAGTCTTTTCTATCCGAAACTTCACATAAGTGCTTCAGTAAAAAAATAAGTAAACACGTGTTTCAGGTTTTTTTGGAATTCCACCCCTAAGAGGGTGAAATGGGGTAATAAAGTGTAAAATCAATATTGTTTCGGATTGCGCTGAAATTTGGCATGCAGATAGTTATTACGACGTTAGTTCCCTCTGAGAAAAGATTTTCCAAAATTAACCCTCGAAGGGGATGAAACGGGGGTTCAAAGTTTGTATGGAGAAACAAGATTAGATAGTCTTCTCTATCTGAAACTTCACACAAGTGCTTCAGTAAAAAATTAGGTAAACACGTGTTTCAGGTTTTTTTGAAATTCCACACCTGAGAGGGTGAAATGGGGTAATAAAGTGTGAAAATCTATATTATTTCGGATTGCGCTGAAATTTGGCACGCAGATAGTTATTAAGACGTTAGTTCCCTCTGAGAAAGGATTTTCCAAATTAACCCTCGCAGGGGATGAAACGGGGGTTCAAAGTTTGTATGGAGAAACAAGATTAGATAGTCTTTTCTATCCGAAACTCCACACAAGTGCTTCAGTAAAAAAATAAGTAAATACGTGTTTCAGGTTTTTTTGAAATTCCACCCTTAAGAGGGTGAAATGGGGTAATAAAGTGTAAAATCAATATTGTTTCGGATTACGCTGAAATTTGGCATGCAGATAGTTATTACGACGTTAGTTCCCACTGAGAAAGGATTTTCCAAAATTAACCCTCTAAGGGGATGAAACGGGGGTTCAAAGTTTATATGGAGAAACAAGATTAGATAGTCTTTTCCATCCGAAACTTCACACAAGTGCTTCAGTAAAAAAATAAGTAAACACGTGTTTCAGGTTTTTTTGAAATTCCACCCATAAGAGGGTGAAATGGGGTAATAAAGTGTAAAATCAATATTGTTTCGGATTACGCTGAAATTTGGCATGCAGATAGTTATTACGACGTTAGATCCCTCTTTGAAAGGATTTCCCAAAATTAACCCTCGAAGGGGATGAAACGGGGGTTGAAAGTTTGTATGGAGAAACAAGATTAGATAGTCTTTTCTATCCGAAACTTCACATAAGTGCTTCAGTAAAAAAATAAGTAAACACGTGTTTCAGGTTTTTTTGGAATTCCACCCCTAAGAGGGTGAAATGGGGTAATAAAGTGTAAAATCAATATTGTTTCGGATTGCGCTGAAATTTGGCATGCAGATAGTTATTACGACGTTAGTTCCCACTGAGAAAGGATTTTCCAAAATTAACCCTCTAAGGGGATGAAACGGGGGTTCAAAGTTTATATGGAGAAACAAGATTAGATAGTCTTTTCTATCCGAAACTTCACACAAGTGCTTCAGTAAAAAAATAAGTAAACACGTGTTTCAGGTTTTTTTGAAATTCCACCCATAAGAGGGTGAAATGGGGTAATAAAGTGTAAAATCAATATTGTTTCGGATTACGCTGAAATTTGGCATGCAGATAGTTATTACGACGTTAGATCCCTCTTTGAAAGGATTTCCCAAAATTAACCCTCGAAGGGGATGAAACGGGGGTTGAAAGTTTGTATGGAGAAACAAGATTAGATAGTCTTTTCTATCCGAAACTTCACATAAGTGCTTCAGTAAAAAAATAAGTAAACACGTGTTTCAGGTTTTTTTGGAATTCCACCCCTAAGAGGGTGAAATGGGGTAATAAAGTGTAAAATCAATATTGTTTCGGATTGCGCTGAAATTTGGCATGCAGATAGTTATTACGACGTTAGTTCCCTCTGAGAAAGGATTTTCCAAAATTAACCCTCGAAGGGGATGAAACGGGGGTTCAAAGTTTGTATGGAGAAACAAGATTAGATAGTCTTCTCTATCTGAAACTTCACACAAGTGCTTCAGTAAAAAATTAGGTAAACACGTGTTTCAGGTTTTTTTGAAATTCCACACCTGAGAGGGTGAAATGGGGTAATAAAGTGTGAAAATCTATATTATTTCGGATTGCGCTGAAATTTGGCACGCAGATAGTTATTAAGACGTTAGTTCCCTCTGAGAAAGGATTTTCCAAATTAACCCTCGCAGGGGATGAAACGGGGGTTCAAAGTTTGTATGGAGAAACAAGATTAGATAGTCTTTTCTATCCGAAACTCCACACAAGTGCTTCAGTAAAAAAATAAGTAAATACGTGTTTCAGGTTTTTTTGAAATTCCACCCTTAAGAGGGTGAAATGGGGTAATAAAGTGTAAAATCAATATTGTTTCGGATTACGCTGAAATTTGGCATGCAGATAGTTATTACGACGTTAGTTCCCACTGAGAAAGGATTTTCCAAAATTAACCCTCTAAGGGGATGAAACGGGGGTTCAAAGTTTATATGGAGAAACAAGATTAGATAGTCTTTTCTATCCGAAACTTCACACAAGTGCTTCAGTAAAAAAATAAGTAAACACGTGTTTCAGGTTTTTTTGAAATTCCACCCTTAAGAGGGTGAAATGGGGTAATAAAGTGTAAAATCAATATTGTTTCGGATTACGCTGAAATTTGGCATGCAGATAGTTATTACGACGTTAGATCCCTCTTTGAAAGGATTTCCCAAAATTAACCCTCGAAGGGGATGAAACGGGGGTTGAAAGTTTGTATGGAGAAACAAGATTAGATAGTCTTTTCTATCCGAAACTTCACATAAGTGCTTCAGTAAAAAAATAAGTAAACACGTGTTTCAGGTTTTTTTGGAATTCCACCCCTAAGAGGGTGAAATGGGGTAATAAAGTGTAAAATCAATATTGTTTCGGATTGCGCTGAAATTTGGCATGCAGATAGTTATTACGACGTTAGTTCCCTCTGAGAAAGGATTTTCCAAAATTAACCCTCGAAGGGGATGAAACGGGGGTTCAAAGTTTGTATGGAGAAACAAGATTAGATAGTCTTCTCTATCTGAAACTTCACACAAGTGCTTCAGTAAAAAATTAGGTAAACACGTGTTTCAGGTTTTTTTGAAATTCCACACCTGAGAGGGTGAAATGGGGTAATAAAGTGTGAAAATCTATATTATTTCGGATTGCGCTGAAATTTGGCACGCAGATAGTTATTAAGACGTTAGTTCCCTCTGAGAAAGGATTTTCCAAATTAACCCTCGCAGGGGATGAAACGGGGGTTCAAAGTTTGTATGGAGAAACAAGATTAGATAGTCTTTTCTATCCGAAACTTCACACAAGTGCTTCAGTAAAAAAATAAGTAAACACGTGTTTCAGGTTTTTTTGAAATTCCACCCTTAAGAGGGTGAAATGGGGTAATAAAGTGTAAAATCAATATTGTTTCGGATTACGCTGAAATTTGGCATGCAGATAGTTATTACGACGTTAGATCCCTCTTTGAAAGGATTTCCCAAAATTAACCCTCGAAGGGGATGAAACGGGGGTTGAAAGTTTGTATGGAGAAACAAGATTAGATAGTCTTTTCTATCCGAAACTTCACACAAGTGCTTCAGTACAAAAATAAGTAAACACGTGTTTCAGGTTTTTTTGTAATTCCACCCCTAAGAGGGTGAAATGGGGTAATAAAGTGTAAAAATCAATATTGTTTCGGATTGCGCTGAAATTTGGCATGCAGATAGTTATTAATTACGACGTTAGTTCCCTCTGAGAAAGGTTTTCCAAAATTCATCCCTGAAGAGGATGAAACGAGGGTTCAAAGTTGGTATGGAGAAACAAGAATTGATTGTCTCTTATATTCGAAACTTTACACAAGTAGTTTAGTAAATAAATGAGTAAATACGTGTTTCAGGCTTTTTGAAATTCTATTCCTAAAAGGGTGAAGTGGAGTAACAATGTCTGAAATCAATATTGTTTCGGATTGCGCTGATATTTTGCATCCAGATAGAAATTTTGACGTAGGTATCCGCTGAGAAAGGATTTTTCAAAATTCACTCTTCAAGGGATGAAGCGGGGGTTCAAATTTTGGATAGTCATTTTATTCGACATTTCACACAAGTACTTCTGTAAATAAATAAGTAAATACGAGTTTCAGACTTTTTCAAAATGCCACCCTAAAAGAGTGAACTGGGGTAAAATAGTCTGAAAATCAATATAGTTTCGGATTGCGCTTTATTGGGTTTTTCGGGTTTTAAAAATATGAATCCTGATTTGTCTTAGTCACGCGATAACATGAAAACAGGTGAACCAATTTGGCTAATTTTTATTTGATGTCTTTAATGATAGAATCGTTTTTACAAAAGAAAAGTTTTAAGTAAATAAAAGGAGTTTTTAACGCGGGCGTAGCCGCGGGGGACTTTTAGTAGATTATAATACGATGCCAGTGTGGCATGGCAAACAGACAGGCGCATGGTGCCAGCGACAAGCACCCTGTAATAGATTTTAATACGATGCCAGTGTGGCATGGTAAACAGACAGGCGCATGGTGCCAGCGACAAGCACCCTGTAATAAATTTTAATACGATGCCAGTGTGGCATGGCAAACAGACAGGCGCATGGCGCCAGCGACAAGCACCGCCAGTCGATTTACATAAATCACATTCCAGCTCGCATTGTATAAAAACTAACAAGGTGCGAGCAGATAAATGCTTAAATTTTATGCACTAACATAATATTACGTAGGGGCGTATACATTGATAGATAATGCATGCGATATTCGAGATCTGTGACTTTAGTAGGCAATCTTATCGACATTTCTTGTACTTAGCAACTAGTGATGGTAGCTACTTATCTGTGCCTTGCACTTTCAGAGTCATATATTGTAAATAAAAAAAATGCAAGTAGGTATTCGATAACTGTTGTCAATTTGAGTTCATTACTCATAATAACTCGACCATGTTATCATAATATCCGAACAGTTTACATTAGCTGGTGAAACAATGGCTCCCATTTCCTTGGCTTTTCATGATGATATAAATAAAGAACACGATGAAAACCATCGCAGAACTATTTATTGTATAGTAGAAGGTCAAACTTGATACGGTACTAAGAAATGATGACGTGATTGTACGCGGTATAAGTAATTTAATTTAAAAAACAATCAGAACTCACTATTGCTCTTAAAATAACTAAGTACTTTTAGGTATTTAATATACCATAATATTGTAAATGCGAAATGTATGTATAGAGTACCTATATGTATAGAGATATACACAACATGCATGCATGAAATTTGGCATAGCTAGATATTACACTTTATAACGTGGGCGAAGCCGCTGGGCCCAGCTGGTTCTAAATAATATTATTAAAGAGCCTTTTTATCTTCTACAACACTGACTGACATGGACTTGAACCCGCAACCTCCGGAATAACATGTTCCGGTGCTTTGCCAATTAAGCCACGGTGCGAAGTATCGTTACGACGAAATTATATATACTTCGCACCGTGGCTTAATTGGCAAAGCACCGGAACATTTTATTCCGGAGGTAGCTGGTTAAAGTCCCGTCGGTACGATGAAATATTGGATTGTGTTTAACAATTTTCAAAAATATAAAGTGTGAAACACTTCAAAGAAATACAATAACTGGCTGACATATCACAAATCTATATTATGTACACAAAACATCAGCTCCAGTTTTTGAGAGTAGGTATAACTGTCCTGCAGGTATAAGTATATTATCCTCATAAAATATCTTAGACCTTTCAAGGCCTAAGTGGGGTGTTGACGCTTTTGACAGCATCTTATAAAATATGTAACAAAAGGGATGAGAACATTCTTTTTGAAACTTTTTGTAAGCAAAACCACTAGGGGCTATTAGTATTACAATTACTATCAACCTAGTCTGGTAAAGGACACATGTCATGCAGAAGTGCGGAACAAGGAAATTGTTGTAACGGAAAACCTAATCGGAAAATTCAAATTGAGACTGTTGCTTCTTTTACTAATTAGCCTTCCTTGGATCGAATGAAGGTTTATTACGATTAAATTCTACCTACTTTTTTGTTTGTCTTCAACTTCAAAGACAGTTCAGCAGAGTTACTCTCAATAATTCGAAAGCGAATTCGGATTCGAAAACTGCCTTGACTTCGACTTGGATCTTGGATATACGAGTATATACTGAGCATCTCGACGATACAATTCACAAGTTACTTAGTTTTCACTCCTATCGGCAGTCCCCTAGGACTGACCCGCATTTTTTTAAAGTATTTTTATAAAGTAAAGTATGTTACGCAATTACTCCGCCAATTGTGAGTTGGTAGGGTTCATCTTCAAGGTAGTCCATTTGAATTTTATCGAGAAACTTGCCACAGAAATTGACTCACGCGGCATAAAAGTCGGTTGTTTTAGTTTTTAAACTATTTTAATTATAATATCTCAATTCGAAATAATCAGTGATTCTAATTGGAAATGTATACGCGACGAAATAGCTCACGGATTTATCAATATTAAAAATTAAAAATGAAGCTTCCGAGTCCGAATAGGTTTTCGGTTTCCGAATAGTCGTTTTTGTTTTCGAATGATTGTGAATAGCTCTGCTGTAGTAATTCTTGCTATGTTTACAAATTGTGATCAGTGCAACCTAGCAATCTTGAACCAACATGATTGTGTTATAGCCTTGATGGAATTAAGGCTTATTACGATTAAATAGAGTTCCGACTTTGTTATTGCTCTTCAAACTTATAAATATTATTCAGCAGTGATTCTTGAAATAGTAACAAATATTTTATCTGTGCATCATAACAATCATGATCCCACATTCAATAGTCTTTCTTGCGATGTTAATTTTGTTCTATACAGCCAAACAATGTTAATTCATTCAAGAACATGATATATGTCTCGTTCAAACATTCGCATCACGTAACCCGTGATAAATGGCCAGTCTGACCACTCCAACTCCTCAGTACGTAATGATCGCCTAATTTGCAAGCACTCCACCACCACTTAAATATCTATGGTAGGCAGGCGGCGAATCAATTGCCAATCGGTTACGAAGTTCGGACATGTCGCATGGGGTCAACCGATTATGCCAGACTGTCTAACGATTTGCATAAAATATAACTGGCATGAACTTGGAAGTAAACACGCTTTTTATCGGCTCTAGTTTTCTATTCAAAGGTCAATGGAACGATGGACGCTGCGCTGGTCGGAAAAGGAATTCTTTAGTTACTTCGAAAGAAGTAATTTTGTAAGACTGAACATATACTTGGTATTACATCTTAACGTAATAAACCTTGCATTCGCAACTAATCACCTTACTAACAACGTCAATTACCTAATTGATGCAACAGACGAGAAAAAGATTGGCAACCATACTAACTTACTTATATTGTTAAAATTGTTTCAAAACGAGGTACCTAGCCAGTGTAATTTTGTTGTTTGAAACGATATGGTACTGTGATAGTCATCGGTCGCCTCTATGGAGACGCAATGTTTTTAATTATGATTATGTTGTAAGATTGTAAGTTAGAGGCTTACACAATGGTGCTACAATAGGGCTGGTTACACGGGCTGTATACTTGTTAAAAACGTAAGCTTATTCATGCCTTTACCTACTCCATTGCGCTACGGTCACAGATGATTGCATAATACCATAGTAATGGCACAGAAGACGAAAACTATTACGGATATAGTATAACTTGGTTGCTACGGCGTGCATTACGAATTTTATTCGCTGCGATTTTTAATCGCCAATCTGTTTACAACACCAATATACTAAAGTGCAGTTTAAGGTGCAAATTTTGAAATGTACTAAAATTATCGAATATAATAGTAGCGAATATTTTATTGATTCATTATTATTATGAAACTCAAAACAAAATTCTGTAGTGTTTCGAGTGTTGCATTCGCTTACCTACTTTCAATTAAGCGCAAGACAGTAAAGTTATTTAGCACGTATGCATGCATAATTAGTATTTTGTCGTCAATTAATAAAGTTCTACATAACATCAATATCAATATGCATTCACTGCCAGGTAATTTATTGCCTGAATTGATTTGTGAAATGAGGTGAATTAGGAGAGACCTATTCTACCTATGCGAAAGTTTGTGAGGATGGATGGATGGAAGGATGTATGAAAGGATGTTTGTTACTCTTTCATGCAAAACACCCTATTGAACATTAACCTTTTTATTCTGTTTATACTTAACTGAAAGGTAGATAAATAGATAGAACATTCTTTATTGTCACTACTCATAACTTAAAAATAACATACTAAGTTTTATTAGTGTTACAATTGGCGGCATTATCGCTGAAAGCAATTTCTTCCAGGCAACCTTTGGATGGAGAGGACTTATAGAAATAAAACTGGCCAAGTGCGAGTCAGACTTTTGTCCCGCACACGGAGGGTTCTGAACCGAACACCAACTAAGTAAACGTTAACACAAAGATAGAATAGTATTATATAGTAGTAATAGTAATAGTAGTAATAGTAATAGTAGTAATTAATATTATTAAATATCTGGTTGACCGAGCTTTGCTCGGTATTTTTTGCCACTTAAACAGACAAATATGACCCTTTCCGACATCTATTGACGAATAATAATACAATTTTTTTTAATTGAGAGCCACTAACTGCTTTACCGACACAGTAACTGTCTAAACTGTCTAAAGCTAGTTCTACTTTTTTCAAACTTTTCGTTAATTTTTAACTTTGTTCTGTTCTTAGTATTTGTTGTCATAGCGGCAACAGAAATACATCATCTGTGAAAAGTTCAACCGTCTAACTATCATGGTTCATGAGATACATCCTGGTCACAGACGGACAGACAGACAGACAGACAGACGGACAGCGGAGTCTCAGTAATAGGGTTCCGTTGGTACCCTTTGGGTTCGGAACCCTAAAAAGACAATTAGGTACTTATCAATGTTTTAAATGCGTGGTATACCTTGCGTGGTTTTTGTCAATGTGAAGTATATTTTTTTATTTAACGGTCGCCATCGCGTAGGCATAGGAACGTATCAGCCGCACCACGGTCAGCTGTTATCATCACCAGATAATTATTTATTGCATTTACATATTTACACTTCGTTACTGGCATCGACGTCATTAATACCGTTAATCTCTACGCTCAACGTATTTTTATGAAGATTATTTAGAGCACAATATGTTATCAAATATTTAAGTAATAAAATGCAATCATGTGACAAAAATGTTTCCATTACCGTGACTTATTTTATTGATAAATATTCAGAAATAACTTCATCATCGTACGCCTCTGAGCACGATCCTCGGATACTCTTATCCAGCTCTAGCCACTTTAGGAATATCATCGCTCCACCTAGTCTGGAACGCCCTACTTATGCTACGTTTTCCAATCCTGGTCTCCGCTCAAGAACTCGTTTACCCTAGCGATCATCGGTTCTTTGGTTAATGTGGCCGGCCCATTGCCATTTCAGCCACAGATTATATAATAGTTACTACGCAACTTCAGCTAATAAACAACTGGAAATAACTTATGTAAACATTAGCCGACTTGTGATCGATTTTATTTGATGACTTTATTGACTGGCTTATGGCGTCAAATAGGAATATCTTTCGATTTGATGGGCAGAGCATTGGCAGAGCTTCATGAGAAATTACTAGGTAATAGGCATCTGAGACCGGTTCTTTCAGCACAGAAAATACTTAGAAGGTACTTATATATTCAGCAATTTTAGGATAACAAACGCATAGTTCGACTTCTTCAGAAGGAGGTGTTATCGTGTTACTGGCAGGAACATCTTCCTGATTTATTTAATTTTCATTTAATTTTCGAATTTTTTAACCGACTTCACAAAAAGGAGGAGGTTCTCTATTCGTCAGTATGTTTTTTTTTTTGTTACGTCACAAGATTTTCTTCTTGCCAACCACATTGCGACCTGTTGAGCCAATTTTCGTAGTTTTAGTAGTAGGTATTAGGTATACGTTCTGTGGTTTAAGTTTGAAATAGAATGTTAGTCTGTTTCTTTAAATTGCATGACGATATTGAGGCATAGATAAATTACCAAACACAAACAGGCTTATGAAGATGATCGTTTTTAGGGACGGACCTCAAAACGTAATTTTTAAAAGGGTAAATATTTACAAACTTCGCAAAAAGTACAGGGCGGACTAACTTTAACTTTTTTGATTTATAAACTATGAATTGTCATTTAATTATAGCTACAGGAAATGAAATGAAAATATCCTATTAGTAATTTATGATATGTCTAATGATAAACAAGATGAAGCCAGTGACAGATGATATGTCATGCGGGTGATCCGGGTCATGTGGGGCGATAACACCGCCCAGTCACGTAGGTACTGGAAAATGACCTGTTTACCATTGACACACCTAAATACAATAAATACTCGTACCTATGATAATATTAGAGTGCTAAATTATTTACAGCCGGTATCAGTCCACTGCTGGACATAGGCCTCTCCCGAGACACGACACTGAGACCAATCTTCGCCTCTACCCTAAAATAATATATACTTAATTATACATATATATTTATATATGTTTACAACATAATAAAATATTAACATTAATAATATATAATGCCGCCTGCCCAACGTGGCGATTAGGGCATATCCCTCCCAATGAGCCAAAGATCGGGCTAAGTGGCGTATCTCGGGAGAGGCCAACGTCCAGCAGTGGACTGTCACTGGCTGATTATGATAATGAATACATAAAAATATTAATTCATTACATATTGTCGGCTGATAAATGGCCGACC
Source organism: Cabera pusaria (assembly GCA_954871355.1). Taxonomy (NCBI): domain Eukaryota; kingdom Metazoa; phylum Arthropoda; class Insecta; order Lepidoptera; family Geometridae; genus Cabera; species Cabera pusaria. Next base: position 23,946,580 of record OX940887.1, read on the forward strand.
CACTTCAATTTGCGGCAGAACATTTTATCTCTGGATAAAAATTAGCGAGCACACTTTCCCAGCTCATCCCGTGCAGTTTTTTTTATGATTGGTAGGCTAGCGCTTGATCGCTATCTCACGTGGTGGTAAGCGATGATGTGATTGAATATGGTGAACACGCTAAGCCTGGAATGGTCCGACTCTTAAGAACTGTATGCTGCAGGAACAACGTAAGGTAAGCTACTTTTTGGTAGTAAGTCAGGAGGAACATCGATATAATGCTTCTACGACCTATGGTCTAGCCACAGAATAAATAATAGTACTGATAGTCAAAATCTCTAATCTACCTATGATTCAGAGAACAATCTAAAGTCCAGTCCCGTTACGACAACTAGTCCAGTCCTAGATAAGCCGGTCACAGATCAAGTACGCGCCCTTTGGACGATACGTATCGTAATACGGCCGCAAGGTTTCTGTTTTGAAACCACTTTAATTGTTATCGTTATATGACTTACTGCTAACGTACTGTGACCAGCTATTTATTATAATGTCGACGGCGTGCTTATTCTTGGCAATCTTGTTACTTGCCTTTAGGGCATTAACACTTGATTTGGGGTTAGTTATAATAAGTTATAATTATTGTGTCAAAATCATGAAAGAAATATCGATAAGTGCTATACTACATAAGTATTTTAATATCTTATTGGCAAGCGTTTGACCATTACCAATATCGCCTGGTGGTAAGCGATGATGTGGTCAAAGATGTTACGCACGCTAGGCCTAGAAAACTGTGACTCTAATAATACTCTCTGCAGATATCTAAAAGAAATTTTTTTAAACATATTTTGAAACTAATCCCCAAACAAAAGCGTCATCGAAAATCCGAGACATGATTACCTACTGCAGTTGAGAAGCCTCAATGTACTAAGCGTTCTGTTTTTAGATTTTTGTTACATATTGTTTTACTTTGGTATACGCACTATAAGTTAACCTTTGTGTTACCATTTTTCTCGGTAAAGTAAAACTAATCCATTGATATAGACGGCCCCTTGGTGTTAATTTTAAAGTTAAACTTAAATTGTAACCCGGAGGTCGCTGGCTCAAATCCTAGCGGTGCACCAATGGAATTTTTTAATATGCATTCATGGGTCTTCATCCAATATAAAGCGTTCCGCCCGACATAAATCCATCAAGGAGAAAATCTGCCACCATAACTTAACGGTGTTACGTCAGCACAGCCCCTGAGAGCAAGACCATTCTAGGCCTAGCGTGTTCAACATCCTCGACCACATCATCGCTTACCAGCAGGCGAGATAGTGGTCAAACGCTAGCCTATCAAATATAAAAAACCATCCAATGCTCGACCAATCAGGTCTCCTATTTTGTCGACGGATTCTTCAGAGCTAAGTGCAAAAAGTTCATGGTAACCAAATATGAATGTGAAGCAATACTTACGAGTATGTCCTTTGTCACATGACGTCACGGTCACTTACCGTGACTGCAGCAAGCAATGTATCTCTATAATTCATATGTTAACTAATAAAATCAATATCTTCAGAGATACACACACGTATTAGCGTACTTTGACTTGTTGTACTTCGACCGTCTTGCCAATATTTGTACAAATTGTAACATGAGCTAGATTAATTTATCTAACCGGATTTTGGATAAAGTTACAAAATACTAGCATACAACAGATTTTTAATAAGATAACAGGTTAGATAAGAGTAAATTAGATAGGTACTGATTGCAGTTAGGAATGTGTTACCTACGAGACAAGCCATGCACCTTTTAGGAACTTTCGGTTATGTAAAGTGAATTGAAAAAAAAATTTTTACTATAAGGTATGGTAGTACGTGCAAGGCACTTTCCTGATGGTATGATTGGTACGCGATGATGTCCGCCTAAAACAGAAACTGTGGCACGCAAAACACTGCTTTGACAGAATTTTACGCGTCACAGCAATGTTATCTATACTAATATTATAAAAAGAGAACATTTGTATTTTTGTATGTTTGTAATGATTTGGCTCAAAAACTACTGAACCGATTTAAAAAATTCTTTCACTAATACATAGAATGGACTTTCGGAATGAAAATAGGCTATATATTATCCCGTTTAAATCAAAGGTACATTCGTGGAGACCTAATTTGCAACGTAAGTCGGCAAATAAACGGTCGAAAAAACACGTTTCTTACGAACGCTGCTTAATTGAATAGATAGAAGAATATTTTCTATGCAAGAGTTGTACAACTTAATAAGACCTACAAAAAAAGTCCGCGAAAGCATATGTCTATCTCTTAAGGTTGACTCACAGTAAACATTTTAATCTTAAAATTTTTGTTAAAAAATATTACATAACTTCCAAGGCTATTTTCAAGTATATAGTACGAGTATTAATCCTTATCCAAATAATTACGTTAATTAGCTTGGCCACATATTATAGATTAAAATTGTCCTTTACAATTTCACATACACGCATCGAAAAATTAATAAAATATTTGCAGTGAAACCACAGATTAGGTCATAGTTACTATGAAAATATTATTATAAGCTTAGCTATGCTGTAGATCCCCACCGATCACAATCAATTTGAAGTCAATATAGTATAATAATATGATCTATTGTATAAAATAATAATGATCTATGTATATAATAATATAAAATTTTGAACCACCCCGACTGATCTATGTATATAATCTTTTCATTAAAAGCATTCCAATGACTCTAAACACGACATTTAAAATCTGAGCTGTAAGTTGGTGAGGATTTGAGTATTCTGTAGAGTCCAGGAGATGTCCCAGCATCAGGTCAATGCTTTAATGTTCTTACAATATCGTTGAAGAAGAAGATTTTCGAATTGATCAGACGTATGAAAGTTGATTTCATAGCGCTAATTGCGCTAATTAGAAAAAAGCTCATAGTTTTATAACGAATTTTCATGAATCAAAGCTAAGAAATCTCTCGATGAAGACATCTATCAAACAAAAAAAAACTATCAATAATAAAAACAAAATCGGTTCATCCGGTTATGTGCTAAGACGCTACAGACAGACACACAGACAGATACATACGTTAAACGTATATTACCCTTACATTTTGCGTCGGGGAACGCCGTAAGGTTACGGCGGCAGATGTTCTCCTTGGTGGTAAGCTTCTTTTTGGTAGATTTAATGATCCCACTACCACTGTACGAAAACTCATGATTCATGAATACACATAAAACTTTCATTGGTAGGTATATAGCTAATATTAGAACCAACGACCGTCGGGTCAGAATCAGGGTAACTATCCTTTACGCCAAAAGGGCCGTCCAATATCACTACGTAAGTAAGTATAAAACAAAGTCCATCACTGCGTCTGTCTGTCTGTTCGCAATAATCTCAATAGCTACTGAACGGATTATCATGCGGTTTTCACCAATAGCCAGAGTGTTTATGAGGAAGGTTTAGGTGCATAATTCGTTAAGGTTTTGTGTAAATTGGATGAAATTTTTGAATGAATTTTGTGTAAAATGAATGAAATTTAACAATCATCGTCATACGATGATTGTTAAATATGTTCATATTTTATATTCGATGCAACAAACTGATGCAAATTTTGTAGGCATATATGTTCTACCCGTGCGAAGCCGGGGCGGGCTGCTAGTTCATTATATTGTGTTCTGTGTAAGTATACTTTTGTAACTCTAGTTCTTTCACACCCAAGGCATACTTAATATTGTGTAATGCTCAAGGACCCTTGCTTTGTCTGGCACTTAATCAGTAAGTAAATTTTTATTAATTAGATTATAGTAGGTAGGTACAATTTACCACACATAACAAATTATAGCATATAAGCTTTTACCAAAACACCTTACTGTGTGTGATTGACAACAGCTTTATTTCGGTGTAGGTGCAAAATGCTCAATTCTCAAAATGGCATTATGGCACATGAGTTTTAAAAACTAAAAAAAAATTAGGTACTTCAAATTCCGCGCTAGTCATTTTCAGTAGCAAGTTTGAGCAGTTTATTTCTACATCTCTGCTTTAGATACTCTGGTTAAAATAAACTTAAACAAGCGAAGAAAATCGCGAGCATATCGTTGATAAGGAAACACAAAATGTTACTCGTGAATAGTAAACCTTGGCATACTGTTTTCTCCAATTACTTAAGTGTTGCCAATCTTCCGTATGTGAAGCTTCGAGTGTAACATTCACAGTTTAAGTAATTATTTCGTATAAGGACTCTTAATTACGAGTACGTCGTTGAACATCTCATTAGATGATGTATACGGCATCTAACTAAGTAGTCTGTGGATTTTCTTATTCGACTTCAAAAAAAGGAGGACGTTCTCAATTATTCTCTATTAGTCGGAATCTTTTTATGTATGTTCCCCGGTCGCTCAAAGACGCCTGGACCGATTTGTAAAATTCTTCTTTTCTTTGAAGAGGTATACTTCTCGGGTGGTTCCATTTCATCGAGATTTGATGAGTATAGTATATTTAGAGATATGGAGATAAACACCTCAAACTTGGTACTGTTAGTGCGGCATTTGAAGTCGGTCGGAGGTCGGTTTTTTTTTAAAGATTTTTAATTATATTTTACTCAAGAAAAGTCCAGAGTTGGTTATAATTTTATTTTTTTTTACGTCATAGTGACGTTAAGAGATCTTCGTAAATATACTTTCGTACATAGTCTAAATAAAACAAAATAAACCTAACAGCAATGACAAAAATATATCTTTGCTTGCCAGTAGATAGCTAATGGCATTTTATAAGCACTGACAAAGTGTATAATATAATAGACATCTAAATGTGGGGTCTATCTAAAAGTCGCAGAGACTTAATTTATACGTAGCACACATTTTACATGGCAACAAAAGTATAGGCAAGTATGATTAGATGTAGAAAACAGGTTCTTCTGGTACCTTTACATATGCAGTCGTGCAGGAAGGCATTTTTGCGTTCAAGATCACGATCACTGGGTAGCCACAAGTCCAATAAGATATTACATACCTATAAAACTATAATATCCAACTAAATGGGTCACCCAAAGTAGAACAGTAGGTAGAAGCCTCTCACTACAATAGATAAATAATGTTTAGTATAGTAGTATCTAACCGTCCTTACTATCCTTTCTTTTCTTTTTTTAGCAGTCAGCAGCCATATAACATATTATCTGGACTCTATCAGGAAATCAGAAGCTTTCGCGACTTTTTCTTGTTCGGTATCGGTGGACATTTGGCCACGTTAAGATAAATCAAATAAAAGTATATTTTTATTTGATTTATCTTAACTGACCCATTTTCATTGATTCTGTTTGTAACCTAATAAGAAAATAATCAATTGAAAAACAAGTTATTGTTAACATGGTAGATTGTTGAGATGGTACAACCTAAGGGTTGGTACAACTTCCGTTTTAGCTACAGTAAAACGTTCTGATGAGAATGTCCATTATTTTTATTATGTTTTATTTTATTAGTTATACTTTTTTTTATATTTTATTTTTTAGTATGTAGCATTCACACAATTAAACAAAAATGCAGTCTGCAATAAAATTTTAATATATCCGGTTTCTTGGATCAAAACAAAAAACTGAGGTGAGGGTACTAGAAAAGTTAGAAATCACAAAAAAATTTCGGGTTTATAATGTAGGATATTAAAAAAATTCGCATAAGTATATATTTTTTATGCCAATTACGGTCCCATTTCAAAAATCCATCCTGTATACAATTAATGTATTTTTTTTTTTTGAATAAAGATTACTCGCAATGTGGGTGGGCAAACACTTACTAGTATTCTTGTTAACCCCTCCAACTAAGCTAAATATGCTTGTGTCTGGAGTGGGTTCACGTCAATAGTGCAATGGGTAAATAAATATATTTAATTATTACGAGTAATGCGATTATTTTTTACAAAGCTCGTCTATACTATATTCAAATCAGAACATAAACAATTAAGTTATGTAAGTAATTTATCTGGTTGACAACAAAATAAATCAAAATCGTACAACGCGAGATAAATATGTATATATGTGCAGACGTTTGAACTCGTATGTCACAGATAATGGTCGGTTTTGAGGACAATTACATCGATTACTTAATTATGTAAAGTAACAATATAAAGCCTAAATATAAGCAATAAAATATCTAAAGGAAACGGAACGGGCAACTCAATATTGGGGCAATTTAAATTGATCATGGTCCGGAACTTTTCACTTCAGAAGAATGAAGAACTATATATATGAAAAAAAACAACAAGTTTTTTTCATATATATAGTTCTTGATTGATTGATGATGATGATGGAAAGTCTTCTGCAAAATGCGATAAAAATAATATTGCAATTAAGACGAGCCATCCAGCCAAAAATCTGTCAGTAAAGAATTTAGCTGTTGGTCAGTTGGCTTATTGGCATAATATAAAATGTAGCTATTGATAAAGGATTTTCCTGGGACAAAAAAAGGGCAATTTCCGGCTTGTCATTTCGCATATAAAAATAATACTCTCAGATTATCTACAAAACCTTTTGTACCTTTGTACTATAATGTAACCTCCTGTGCCTGTGCTTTTGATGTAATGTGAGGTAAATAATAATTGAATTATAGAATTGTCGGCAGTGGATTGGTATGCGATATGACAATAGGTATTTTTACGTAGTACTATTATTTATTCTGTGGTTTTAGGTATTCTAACGCCGCATTTGCGATTGTAAACAAAACTAATGCGCCATAGTAGGTACCTACTGTGAATCACAAACACGAATATATTATAAAATAGCTGTTTACGTAATTTTATTGGTTTTCTAGATGCATTTGCTGTGTTAACTACAATGTTTTATGAGGCTGCTAAGATACAACTAGATAGATATAGAAAACTAAGTGATTCTTGCAAGTACATGAGAGGTCAGACCAATCAAACATTTTTCATAGATTTTAACCACTGGAACAGGAATACGTTTCGATTTTATTGTTAATCGACTTTTTAAAATAAATTTAAGCGATAATGTGCTCGAAAATGTTGAATACTCTAGGCCTAGAATACTCTGACTCTCAAGGGCTGTGTGTTGCCGAAATACCCTAAGGTTATGGCAGCAGATTTTCTCCTTGATGGTGGTAAAGCCAGGCGGAACATCGATATAATATACTCCTCACACCTGTGAACGAACACCCGTGCTAGGGTTTGAACCGGCAACCTCTCGCTTAGAAGTTAAGCGACCTATCCTTTACGCAAAATCGGGGCTCTCAATTTTTTTTCTCTTTTCTTTCTCTCATACTTTTACAGGTTTATCCTCTTTTTGTTTCGTCAATATAGATCGTTGCAAGTAGACAACATTTCACGATGACATTTCAGATGGTCAAACCAAGTATCAGATACTTAGTATCACTGACCGGCATGTTATTATTTCACAGACAATTTATCAGAACATGCCTTATCAATGAATGAACTGCCACCACCCCTCAGTTTATCATACCCATGTAAAAATAAAGGCATTTCTAATGATTTCCGTTGACGGGCGGCCGTCGATTGTGGAGACATTTATCTGCGATGATAGTGGATGCCCTTTGACACTGCCGCCCTCTACCGGCTTATCTGTACCGACCACGGGATGGGCAGATTCCACGAGCGTTTGTTTGTTTAGCTACGTATTTTTGTTTAACATGACCGTCCCAGGTCCCAGAGCTGGCAATGTCAACACCAAAATTATAAATGTGAAAGTCAGTTTGTATATTTGTTTATGACACCTTAATCGCTGCACCGTTTCATTTCAATGAAATTTTGCACGGTGAGACGTAGTAGCCTAGGCGGTGTGGTGGAATAGGACATATTATAAATATTTTTTTCAATTCAAAATGTTTGGAAATTATATTTCTTTTTACACAATCAATGTCATTGTCAATGTGTGTGTTGTTGGCGTGAATGATAACGGAAATTAGATTTTTTCTAGGGGGGACAATTTAGATCTGCAAAAGGTTGCTGGTACCACTGAATTCCTATATCTTTATTATGAGCAGTAAAAATATGGACAATATTTAGTATCCTTATGGCCCTGAGGGCCAGTTTCACCGGTTCCTGATAGCGCTAAAACAAAGAAATTTGACAGATTTTTGACAGCTTTTATATGGTGTCATCTGTCAGATAACTATCTAATGCATCATCAGGAACCGCTAAAACTGACCCTTAAACTTCTAAAACTGGCCCTTAAACTTCTATTTAATAAAATACTCAGTTGTGTAATTTTGAGAAAACATAAAATCTAAGTATAATAAATACATTTAAAATTTGAAACCACCCACGACTGATCTATGCATAAGTTATAGTTCAGAAACATCTCGATCACGTCAGCTTTCAAACAAAAATCGCATCAAAATCGGTCCATTCGTTTGGGAGCTACGATGCCACAGACAGACACGTCAAACTTATAACACCCCTCTTTTTGCGGCTCGGGATAAAACTATGTGACAAAAATTCGTTTTTACAACAGAGCTTTATGCAATTTGCAATTAACTATTCGTACAAAACCGTAATATAATATCCGGGATATTATACATAATAATGATTATAATTGCAACACGTCCGTACAGATAATACAAAAAAAAAACGAATAGAGCAAGCAGACATAACACCAGACAAAATCAAATTTGAATAGTATTCATGCGTAAGTGTTTCGAAAATAGGTGAACCAGCCGACTTTTACTTTGTATGGCTTTTGAAATCACAAGAAACGTACTGTTTGACCAACATCGATTCAGACGTTGATATAATATATAACTGTCGCTTTGCGTTTCTGATGAAATGAAACTTTCGTTATGTCTTTTGTATAATACTGGGAGTTCATTGAGAAAGTTGTACTACTAGTCGAAATTAATTATAATTTACCAAGTTTTTGTAACTGACCGTCAGATGACGCATAGGATGCAAGTTATCTGACAGTAAGGTAGCATTTATTAGGGTTCCGTACCCGAAGGGTACTAATTGAACCCTATTTCAGAGACTTCGCTGTCCGTTCGTCTATCCGTCCGTCTGTCAGAGGGATGTATGTTGCTATCTGTAGAATAGTGTGAATCTCGAGGGCTGTATGGAAAGGTTATGGCGGCAGATTTTCTCCTTGATGGTGGCAAGTAAGGCGGAACATCTATATTCTCCCACCACCTGTAAAAATCCTAGCCGGATTTGTACCGCCGACGTCCGGATTCGAAGGCAACCTAACGGGCCGTCATAACTTAACATACAACACAACATTCATTTACTGAAACTAAAGACGGAAAGGTTCACAATCTAACAACTTTAATTTTTACTTGTAGGTATTAGGATATTTCAAAAACGAATCCCGGCATAGATTACACACATATTGAAGAATGCCGGTACCTATATATTTTGCCTACTTACCTACACCGTAAGTTTGTATGTTTGTTATTCGATCACGCAAAAACGGCTAAAATGGATTTGGATGAAAATCGGTACAGAGTTTATAACCTGGATTAAGACGTAGGGTACTTTTTAACCGACTTCAAAAAAGGAGGTTTCTCAATTCGACCGTATATATTTTTTTATGTTTATCCGCGGATAACTTCGTTGTTTATGAACCGATTTTGATTATTTCATTTTTTTTTGGAAAGGAGATTTCTCAAGAATGTTACCATAATAATTTAATCGAGACCTAATTAGTATCTCCAGAGATATGGATATAAACACCTCAAACTTGGTACTGAAAACGAATAGCGTGGCATTTCAAGTCGGTTGTTTTAGTTTTTAGGGTTCCGAACCCAAAGGGTACCAACGGAACCCTACTAAGACTCCGCTGTCCGTCTGTCTGTCTGTCTGTCTGTCTGTCCGTCTGTCACCAGGCTGTATCTCATGAACCGTGATAGTTAGTTGAAATTTTCACAGATGATGTATTTCTGTTGCGGCTATAACAACAAATACTAAAAACAGAATCAAGTTAAAAATAATAAAGGGGGTCCCCATACAAGAAACGTTTTTATTCGGCATTTTACTATAACGCCATCTATGAACGTTTGACTGTATTAAATATATTAATTACCTATTTGTTTAGTTAGACAGTTGAAAATTTCACAGATGATGTATTTCTGTTGCCGCTATAGCAGAAAAATCTAAAAACAGAATAAAGTTAAAAACTAAAGGGGGTCCTCATACAAGAAATGTGTTTTTCGGCATTTTACTATAACGCCATCTATGAACTTTGACTGTATTAATTATATTAATTACCTGTTAACGTTCACTTAGTTGGCGTTAGATGTTCGTAAGATGGCGTTGTACTAAATAATCACGCGGCTCCTGTTTTAATAAATGTTTGGAATTGACACGTTAATATAATCTAATAATACCTAAGTGACCGACCTTTGCTCGCAAATTATTATTTTTTTTTGGTAAATCGCGTTTTATGTAAAGTCTTGGCTCCCAATAATTCTCTCACAAAAGAACAAACTTGAAAAAATTAATCATCTCGCCTGGACTCGAACCAGGTCCTTCTGATTGCCATCCGATCGATCTTCCGAGCTATCATAACAATGAAACTTTGGCGAAATTTACCTTCATGTTCTAATTATATTGTAGAAGTTCTTCATTATCTGAAAACAGGGATAAAACAACATTTTCTGAAAATGAAAACTAGCTAGATCGATTTATCAATTTATTACGTTATTTCTTTCAGCATTTTTTGCTCGATTTTATAAAATATTGTAGTGTGGTACGCAATCGGAACTCTATGAGTGCAAGTCCGACTTGCACTTGGCCAGTTTATTTTAAATATCTTATTATCCCAGTATATGATTGATACTTTCTAAACCAGGCGAAACTGCGGGGCTTAACAGGCTAAAATTGTTAAACAGGGTGATAAAGTTTGTATGAGAAATTTTATTCTATAACTCGGTACAAATAAACCTTAAAATCCTACTAATATTACTTGTACTGTTATTTATTATGTGCTAATATTATAAATGCCAAAGTGAATCATGTATAATTATCCACTTGCTACACAACAAATTCCACGCGGGCGATGCCGCTGGGCTCAGCTAGTATATGATATACAGGACTTATCAAAATTAAAATGACGACTTTTACAAGAAGACGATGTATTTGATATCGGGATGTTACATTACAGGTGCACCTACGATTTATCTATAATCCTATCAGCTACTGACTGTGTCTCTCTATCTGTACATATGTTGTGGCTGGAAGTGTTTGTCATGTGTTTACGTGTTTGTCACGTATTTGTACATAAATACTTGTACTTTGTTCCTTTAAAATGTTTTAGAATATAGCATGGATCATACTTATGCATTATTAAATTAAGGCGAGAAATCGGAATACTCTAATAGTCTCGTATGTAAAATAATGATCAGCAATTTGCTGTGATGGACTCAAAATTATTATATCTAATGATATCATCATCGATATAAATAAAAAAAAGAATATTAACCATATTATAAATAGGCCAAACATTTTTTGCAAGTAAAGTTAAAACGAAAATAGTGCCATAAATTACCGCAATAACCTTACGATGTTCCAACACTACACACCAGCGTGTTTACCATCCTCTACCACATCATTGCCTACCACCAGGCGAAATAGTGGTCAAACAATAGCCTATCCAAAATAAAAAGACATACTTTGAACGGAATAATACATTGCATCAGTGCAAGGTTCAAACACGCAGCTCATTCGTTTGTCATTAGCAGCAGTTTAAGGCAAATCACACGTTTATCTAAAGCACATAATAATCGTCATCTATCCACAGATTATAAGCTAGTTACTATGTCATCTGGCCAGCAATCCTTGGTGTAATGAGATTAATCGTCGAGGTCTAGGACAGCTTGAAGTCACTTCAAAATATCGTTGAGGCTACCTGATACGTTGTCGAAACATTGAGTAGTTAGGTTACGCAAAATAACTGGGCTGTAACATTATGACCTGCATGCATTACGATTTAAAGCTAATAAGGCTAAATAATAATCGCATTCCTTTTTTAGAGATGTTACTGCTTAGTGATATAATTATGAGAAAGGAGCGTTTTGTAATGCGATGCTAGGAGGATGAAGTCATCGCCGTCGATAATACGAGATTGTAGATAGCATAATAGTGAACTGACTGTCAAGTTAGTAGTACATACAGTGGCTTAAATAATGGGCTATTTATTAATATACATAGCTTCTGTATTGGACATTGGAACCCACTAAGGTTCAACCTATTTGAACTTATCTTAGGATTAAGTTTACCCGTTTCTAGTAGGACGCTTATCAAATGTCTAATTAGTAAATGAGATTTTCAAGTAAACACAGCGCTCAAATCTTAATGTAATGTTTGCTATAATTAGCATCATGCTACCCAATCTGTACTACACAAGAGATTGACAAGATATTAGTGGTTTGTAACCTACTTCACAAAAAAGGAGGAGGTTCTCAATTCGCCTATATTTTTATTGTTACCTCAGCACTCCGTCATTTTTTAACCGACTTGGAAAATATTCTTTCTTTTTGGAGATAATTATACTTTCCTTTAAGTCCTTTTGTAATATTATCGAGATCTGATGAGTATCTCTAGAGATATGGAGAAAAACACCTTGATCTTGGTACTGAAAACTAGCGCGGCATTTGAAATATGTTGTATACGTTTTTGTAAAAGTTTTTTTTTCTATTGACATCTGAAAACCCAAACGTATTGCCGGTGTGTTGCCTACCCTTATTAGAGAGCACTCTCATTACGCTTTGTTTAAAGCTACTCAGATTAAATGTTTCTGGGAAGGTTTTAGATGGGAGGTCATTCAGGTACAATCGCCTTCATTTGTGCGTATCCACCTTAAGGAATAATTTCCTGTGCACTCTTATTGAATTGGCATCTCGCTTCTGTCTATGTTGACATTTTTGACCAATGACAAGAAGGGACAAAGCCAAAAATTGTTTTGTTTTTGGTTTAGCTCTTCTGATTGGTAAGATTTTTTTTTTTTGGTTTTGGCTCTTTTGGTTGGTTAGAAAAATAATCGACACTTGCGACCGAAAATGTTTTGAAACTGGATACGCACAACTGTACGCGATGGTACATCTAGGTAGATCTTAAATTATTAATGTGGAGTAGCGTACTCACCGAAAACTGGCTGTTTGAATAATTTCAGTCGGTGGACAAGCGTAATTATCAACATTATCACTAATGCTATGAATATGAATGAATAATTAATGCGAAAAATCTGTAATCGAGCATCGTGGTTATCCTCATATCCTGTCATCTTTGTTATACCATAAAAAAGCATAGCTCACTTAATGTAACATAAAAATAAGTTAAGTTATTAAAGTTACATTAAGTTATCTTAACTTAACTTTATGTAGTCTATTCAGGAAAACCATTGCATAACATTTTCATGGTAGATTATATGAAAAAAATAGTAATTTTTTTCATCATCTGTATGTACAATACAATACAATACAAAAACTCTTTATTGACACCAATATATAAACAATAAATAAAAAACAAAATTGGCATAACTTAAATTAGATGTACAATGGGCGGTCTTATCGCTAAGAGCAATCTCTTCCAGACAACCTTTGGATGGATATGAAACCTATGATAAGCATGGACGGTGGCATGATATATATATGAGGTACATAAACTTACTTAGATCTACAGATATTCAATACATACATTTTATATATCTACATACATATACACAATATAAACTATATATATATACATACATATACATGCATAAACCATACATATTATACAAGAATTAAACTAAATAAAACGTTGCGAATGTAGACAAATGTCATAATTAATATTAATCAATTGACAGGTAATGCTTTTTCACTTGAGCCTTGAAACAGAACAGTGATTGAGCACGTCTTATATCCACTGGTAAATTGTTCCAGAGGCGTACAGCTTGCACAGTGAAAGATGCATCATAAAAGTTGGTACTATGTGCTGGAGTGTTCAGAACCAATTACGAAATAAATAATATATGATTATGATTTATGCCGGAACCAACTAGCTTTTCATTTAAAAAAATCTAAACGGCACAATCGGACCCAGATAACCATAGATCAAGACAAATAACTTTAAAATATCACTTACAAGAGCAATCGCGCTTTCCGGGTACCACTTGCAAGGCCTGAGGAATATGGTGAGAACCTCGTCATCGTCTCCATAGTACAGGTCCTTATTCTCCTTCAGCAGTTCTCGGAGCCTCTCGAGGGCTTCCCTGACCCTCTCAGGAGTCTCCCGAAGCTCGGTCTCGGCTATCGCCCGGGTTTCGGGTGATAGCTCCACGCCACGCTCCAATCTGAATTCGCTTGTGCTCATTTTGATCACTCACTCACTACCTGTGAAGAATTTTCGATGGTTAGTTGTGTTTGATGTTGTGTACATTGATAGCTTAAATCTGTAGATAGGTAGATAGATAAACTCGTTATTGTTACTCCATGTATATCTTTAAATAGTATAAAACGCTTAGACCTTTTGAACTACGCAACGGATTTTCATCATTAGATAGTGATTCAATAGGAAGGTTTATAACCAGGATAAAACGCGGGCAGAGCCGCTGGGCGAAGCTAGTAATTTATATACAAAAACAATATTTAAACATATACAAGAGCTTAAATGTAATATTACAGTAGGCAGTATTTCAGACAGCTTATCTAAGACAGTACATTTTATTATATACCTACTGAGCTTTAGATCAGATCCACTCCGGATTGAAAAACTATGTTAAAAGAAAGGGGTTGTAATGTAGGAATTGTAAATTTTTATCCGTACGTAGATAAAGATATATACATATTAAAGATATAAAATAGTTTATTATGATTTATGATGTTGCTTGTTGAAGAGATGAAATTTTTAAACGACAATTTAAGTTATCCCGGAAGAAAACAATTTGTAGGACAGACATTTTTGTAGAGTAATGGTCTCGTGGTCTTTTGATTCAATAGAACGCTGAAAGGAACGAGTAGTTCTAACACATAATTCCATTATTTATGCGAGGCTGTTACTGTAATTTAATAACTTGTTAGTGCGTATGTAAAACATCGTTACAAACATGTGAGCAGTCGGTGGAAAACAGATACTATTTCCATAGTTACACTTGCACTGTCTTGATATCTATTTTAAAGATTGTTAAAACTAAAATTCCTGAGAATTCAAAGTTTTTCAGATGTGCTTATCTTTCTTGAAAAGAAAGCTTTGAAATAATAATGCTCGTAGATTCTGCTATTATTCTATACTAGCGACTCGCCCCAGCTTCGCACGGTGATCTATCTATACTAATATTATAAAGAGAGAACATTTGTATTTTTGTATTTTTGTATTGTTGTATTTTTGTATTTTTGTATTTTTGTATTTTTGTATTTTTGTATTTTTGTATTTTTGTATTTTTGTAATGATTTGGCTCAGAAACTACTGGACCGATTTAAAAAATTCTTTCACTATTATATAGAATGGACTTTCGGAATGAAAAGAGGCTATATATTATCCCGTTTAAATCAAAGGTACATTCGTGGAGACCTAATTTGCAACCTAAGTCGACTAAAAAACGGTCGAAAAAACACGTTTCTTACGAACGCTGCTCAATTGAAAATAGATGGAAGAATATTTTCTATGGAAGAGTTGTACAACTTAATAAGACCTACAAAAAAGTCCGCGACAGCATATGTCTATCTCTTAAGGTTGACTCACAGTAACCATTTTAATCTTTAATTTGTTGTTAAAAAATATTACATAACTTCCAAGGCTATTTTCAACTATATAGTAATCCTTATCCAAATAATTACGTTAATTAGCTTGGCCACATACTCGTATTATAGATTAAAATTGTCCTTTACAGATTATAATTCAAATGAAAACTCTAGAAGATATCACGGATTTCACATACACGCATCGCAAAATTAATAAAATATCTGCAGTGAAGCCACAGATTAGGTCATAGTTACTGAGAAAATATTATTATAAGCTTAGCGATGCTGTAGATCCCCACCGATCACAATCAATTTGAAGTCAATATAGTATAATAATATATTTTTACTGTATAAAATTCTATTTTATAATATAGTTATGATCTATATATAAACCACCCCGACTGATCTATGTATAATCTTTTCAATAAAAGCATTCCAATGACTCTAAACACGACATTTAAAATCTGAGCTTTAAGTTGGTGTGGCTTTGAGTATTCTGTAGAGTCCAGGAGATGTCCATGCCCAGCATCAGGTCAATGCTTCCATGTTCTTACAATATCGTTGAAGAAGAAGATTTTCGAATTGTTCAGACCTATGAAAGTTGATTTCATAGCGCAATTAACTAGAAAAAAGCTCATAGTTTTATAACGATTGAACGAATTTTCATGAATCAAAGCTAAGAACACTCTCGATGAAGACATCTATCAAACAAAAAAAAAATCAATAATAAAATCAAAATCGGTTCATCCGGCTGGGTGCTAAGATGTTACAGACAGACACAGATACACACGTTAAACGTATAATACCCCTTCTTTGATCCCATGATTTGATTGATTTTGATTCAATGATCCCACTACCTCTGTACGAAAACCCATGATTCATGAATGCACATAAAACTTTCATTGGTAGGTATATAGCTAGGATTAGAACCAACGACCGTCGGGTCAGAATCAGGGTAACTATCCTTTACGCCAAAGGGCCGTCCAATATCACTACGTGAGTATCATAAGACAAAGTCCATCACTGCGTCTGTCTGTCTGTTCGCAATAATTTCAATAGCTACTGAACGGATTATCATGCGGTTTTCACCAATAGCCAGTGTTTAGGTGCATAATTCGTTAAGGTTTTGTGTAAATTGGTTGAAATATGACGATGATTGTTAAGTATGTTAATATTTTATATTTGATGCAACAAACTAATGGAAATTTTGTAGGCATGTTCTACCCGTGCGAAGCCGGGGCGGGCTGCTAGTCATACATATAAACCTTCCTCTTGAACTACTCTATCTACTGCTAAAAACTGCATTAAAATCCGTTCCGTCTTGTACTATTCATTATTCTGTGGTTCCGTTATAGTTTAAAAGATCTAAGCGTACAGTCAGCGAGAGCGAATTTATTTTATATTATGGATATGTCATAAACATTTAAGATTTAAGGTACGGACACACCGCAGCGTGCTGCGCGCGCGATCTAAGCGGCGATCAGATAGCGCAGTAGTATTAAAATTTGTAACGACTGGTTCACACCAAACGCGATCAGAAAACAATTGAAAAGTACTGATCTACTGATCTACTGATCGTGCCCGCAGATCGCAGGACGCCGCGGTGTGGCCGTACCTTAAGACTGCCTAAGAGTAGTTTTAGTATTACATTCAATGGCATTACACTTTATTATTATAATGGATTTAAATAAACCTATATTACACTTACTGTAAAAGGTTAATTACATAAGCTAAAAGTGTTACGAAAATGCATCTCGCAAGATTTGGCTCGATCCAAAATTCTGCAAGTTGAGCTAAAGCTTTAAAAAAACAAAGACTTGAACATATAATAAGATCGTTTAAAAGCTAAAACAACCGACTTGCCGCGCTATTTATTTTTCAGTACCAAGTTTAAGGTATTTATCTCTATATCTCTGGATATACTTATCAGATCTCAATGAAATTACTATGGTACTATTCTAGGGATATCTCCTTTCTAACAAAAAAAGAATAATCAAAATCAGTTGATAAACAATGAAGTTATCCGCGAACAAACAAAATACCTTAAACTTGGTACTGAAAAATAAATAGATATATATAGTACGGTTGAATTGAGAAACCTCCTTTTTTTGAAGTCGATTAAAAAGTGCCAAATCTTAGGATCTAATAAAGGGCACAGTGAAATATCTGTAACACTGGTTGCAAGGCAACTCCTCGTTGTGGATTCCAAGCAGGCACTAGCAAACACGTGCCGTACAGACTACAGCCTAGACGAAACAACTACATCGCAGAATTTATGTACCTTCATTACTAAAATAATTTAGCTAAACACATTCGATATTCTCTTCTTGACGTATTATTATAATTAGTGTAGAATTCAAAGATAAATTACGTTCCAAATAATCCGGACAACTGATATTATCTATATATTGTACAGATTTAAGGTATTTGGAATGTGATGAGAATCGGACGGACCTATCGGCTATCTTTATATTGTATCTACCTTATCTAGTCTTCTTAGTTTAGCAGACAATACACAATACCTAACACTTCATTCTACAATTATAATTTCTTCTAGGGAATCTCTAAACTTCTATGAAAACAAATTGCCTGCCGCGGCGCCGGCGCACTGCCAGCTACAGATGAAGAAGAAAATTATAATATAATATTAATTATAATATAATATATTACATTTTAATATATATAATAGTATTATAATTTTCTTCTTCATTAATCATTAAAATGACCATCGATATAAAGTAACATAAAAGTACTACGTCGATAGAATTAAATTCTATGGTGTGTTACTTTGTGTGTGTGTGTGTGTGTGTAAACTTTTTACATAGAATATCGATTCGATTGTTTAGTAATAGAAGCTTTATGACAAAGGAGCGCGGATGTATAATAGATACCTTTGATAAGAAGCCCTTGATTTTCCAAGTAGGTACTTTGATTTTTTATTTTTTATATTTACAATTATCTGCAGATAATCCTGCGTTTGACCACCATGTAAGATATGTGATATAAATGGTGAGATAGGTTGCGGTGACACTGGCCGCAAAGCAAGGCCTACTTGCGGATTCAAAGCATGCCGCGGCACCAGTGACCGAGCCACAGCTTCAACACCAGTTAGTATGTACACACGTGCCCCATTGCTCGCATCATTAAACATCCAATGCAAGAATGGATTGCGTAAAACATAACACTAAATATTGAAACACATCAGCTGCTTGAGATTTTTTACTGTTGTGTGCAGAAGATACATGGAAGTTCTACAATATAACAAATTGGTTAAATCATAAGCTATATATGCCTAATACATAGGTAGGTATATGATAACGGGACAAGCAAAACGCTCGCCCTATAAGCCTGTCAAGTGCCTATAATAAACAATAACGTCTGACTATAACAGATACTGTTACACACAAAACTCAAAATCGCAACGGCACCTGTTACCTTCACAGTTCGACAAACATCTAGATATTGAGTCCTATACATACATAGTTATATAAGGCGGCAATAGCCCAATGGATAGGGTGTCGGACTGGCAATAGAGAGGTCGTGAGTTCGAATCCCACCCCACCCATTGCACTATTGACGTAAACCCACTCCAGACACAAGCATATTTAGCTTAGTTGGAGGGGTTAACAAGAATACTAGTAATGTGCAACCCACATTGCAAGTAATCTTTAAAAAAAAATAATAATAAAAAAAAGTTATGTACCCTGTAATTTCATTCATATTAACCGACTTCACAAAAAAGGAGGAGGTTCTCATTAGGACGCTTGTTTTTTTATGGTGGTTATGTTACCTCAGATCTCCGTCATGTATTAACCAATTTGGAAAATTATTTTATTGTTTGTGCGAGCATCATCCTGTTTGCTTTCTTGTAAATTGTAATTTCATCGAGATCTGAAGAGTATTACAGTGATGTGGATATAAATACCTCAAATTTGCTACTGAAAATTACTAGCGCAGCATGTGAACTGTTGTTTTTTTTGTATAGTGTTATAAACGATCTTAATTATTTTTATAGCACAGTGTGACCTAAACCCGCCCTTTACGCAATCTTTTCCGTGACTTAAATAGTCGATTATTGCACGGCGTTTAGCACCCTCGCTGCTTCTTCACACCGTGCAATAATTTTATTTTTTATTTTTGCCCTGGAGAGAGATTCATGAAAGGCTATGGAGGAGAGACCTTTGCCCAGCAGTGGAAAATTACAGGTTAAGAAAAAAATAAATATCTATGAAAAGAAAAATCTAACAAAAATCTACGACGACGGTTTCCGTTGGGTATTGCGCGCTAAAAATAATCTAACTAGGTACGATTCATTTATTACGTGATTCTATGATCCGCTTGTCATGTCAACATTCATTGATGATAATTATAATCATTACTTAATTTTAATTAGACAAGTAGGTACCTACTTACAAGCGCTTATATGTATATTCATATTCACCGCAATATCACTGTATTGTAATGAGAATTATAGAATATAGGTACTTTCAGCTAATTCACTGGATTTTTTTACTTAGTTACCTACATAGCCAAAATCGAGTCGTAAACTAAAGCAAATATTTCGAGTCTAACAATACTTGGTAATTATAAAGTATCTACCCGCAATAGGCCAATACCTATGATGATGACCTTAGTTGTACCTACTGAAGCTGTGTGTTCATAGAACAGACGCATTTTTTTCTGTGTAGTTAATATCATCTGTTCTGTGTATGCGTTCATAATCACATCCTCTATTTCACTATAACAGTATAACCCTGTACTATTTATTATTCTGTGGTATAACTACCTTCGTATTGCATTTCTAGCGTGCAAATAAGTAGGTAATGCTCTATCGACATTACCTAAATACTCGTATACCTAAGCACTTGAACTACCAACCTAAATGTCGCTAGTTTTCATCACTTAATTTTTAGGGTTCCGTAGCCGAATGGCAAAAAACGGAACCCTTATAGATTCGTCATGTCTGTCTGTCTGTCTGTCCGTCCGTATGTCACAGCCATTTTATTCCGAAACTGTTAGGACTACAGAATTGAAACTTGGTAGTTAGATGTATTCTGTGAACCGCTTTCCGATTTTTATACAAAAATAAAAAATATAAAAGTTTAAGGGGGGGCATGGGCATCCCATACATGAAACTGAAACAAAAAAAAATCTTCAAACAAATACGTGAGGGGTGTCTATGGATAGGTCTTCAAAAATGACATTGAGGTTCCTAAAATCATTTTTTCTCAAAGTCAATCATTTGAAAGATAGGCGCGTCTAAAGAATGTGTGTCCCCCCCCCCCCCCCCCCTCTAACTTTTAAAGTATGGGAGTGAAAAATCTAAAAAAGTATATGCTGTAGATCTCAACAAAAACTAACAACGAAAATTGATTTGAACGAGATACAGTCAGCAGTTTTAGAGATATGGCGGCCGCAAAGATATCTTTGTTTTTCATACAAAAACTATGAAAAACAAAGTCATTTTTGTAGTTGCGAAAAATCATAATTATAGAATACTCTACTGTGTTACGGAACCCTACGAGTGTGAGTCCGACTTGCACTTGGCCAGTTATTTAAAATAAGGCTCTTACACTCTTATCCCATCATTATAATATGAATATAGTAAACTCATACTAAGTGGATAATGCATCAAAACGCTCACAGGGCACTTGTAGACAATTGCATTGTTTTATTTACGTAGCAACTGTCACCTATTCTGGGGCGTAGAAACCACAGACTACTATGAAGGTAGTATGCAGAAACTGATGATCTAATCTGTGACTTTATCAACATCTTGCAGTTCAGTCACCCAGCACGAGCCGATATTGCTCTAAATAAATCGCTTATTTTGTTTCTTTATCTATTTAACTATTGCTGATGTCAAGACAATGACTAAATAGTTTATGTCATAGCCTAGCTCTTCCTAGTTACAGCTTACAATGCAATTTGAGTGCATAAAAATGGAAGGTTAGCTTGAAACTGCTCTCTAAAAACTGTATGTATGTGTATTTTTTTTTAAACTAACTCGGTCTGGCGAATTAGCAAAATGCGAGCATAATTTTGTGTTTATGTCATTTTGTGCTAGACTTAATTTATAGTATTTATTTACCAAAATTATGTATATGTACCTAATATTATGGTTCTTTAAAAGTTGCTACACTTTCTTAGATTATACAGTGTGTTTGGTGGATGAACCGACAACATTTTTTGGGGGGGTCGTTTGGGGTCATGCGTAAGTTTTCCCCGGTAGACCCGAAGTCCTAAGTGTCACGGTGTTTTAGATATGGTTTATTTTTATTTATTTTTTCAATCACCTTTCATCAAAATTAAATTAAGAAGTTGTCACAACCGGCGAAAACTTGCGCATGACCCCCCAACCCCACAAAAAATGTTGTCGGACCATCCACCAAGTAAAAGTATATTAATATATATATCTTTGTACATTGTAGCTACTGTAGGTTAAATGTTATTATTATGATGTAGGTGTATGCTGTGTACCGCTATGTATTGCAAGAATATTAGTTGAACTAATCAGACAACGAATAAATTCGACATTTTTTTTGGGTGTAGGAAAATTTGAAACAATATTTGATTGGATAAATATTTAGATACCTATTCAAAAATATTAAACATCACATCTAAAAAATAAAAGTAATATTTTCCACTTGTATTTCTTGTAAATAATAATTCAAATGAATATGAACTACTATGTAGCATGAAAGAGAGAAAATATTTTTCCTATCAATATCTTTCACCAATAATAAAACTTATTTAAACAAAAAACACAATGCCTATGATTTGTAAGGAACAGCTATTTGGTACTTTGAGCAGAGATAATGGTAGGTAGTAATTGTTACTTTTTCTTAAGAACACTATCGAACCGGATAAGCACTATCTAGCAGGATTACGATTTACGACAAAATTTTCACTAATAACTTAATAACATAGATAAAAATAAATAACCTGCTAAGCACCAGGTAAACATATCATAGCTAAGCACGCGTTAATCACTGCAAAACAATAGCACATAACACAAAAGCAGCATTTGGGCGAGAGCAGCTCTAATTATTTTTTTCGAGGAAATAAAAGAAAATCGTTTTTTTTCACTAACCTCACTCGCGATGAGTCGCGCGCCGATACAAAGGGTAGATAGACACAGATCGATCGTGCGGCGAGAGAGAGGCGCAACCAAGTGTGCGCGCGCGCACCTACCCGCCGGTTATATAGACACGATATTGTGCACGCTTTGTCAACCCGCCGCGCCGGCAGCGTAGGGGGCTTTCAGCGATATGGGGGTGAAACTGAAGCGAAAACTGCTTTACCATAGTAGCGGCAATAGCGCAATGGCTCAGGCGTGGGCCTGGCGATCGAGAGGTCATGTGTTTGATCCCTACCCATTGCACTATTGACATGAACCCACTCAAAACACAAGTATATTTGGCTTAGTTGGAGGGGTTAACAAGAATACTAGTAATGTGCAACCCACATAATAAAATTAACTAGAGTATTTACTTATCAATTTCTTCACTATTAACAAGCCTTTTTACAAATTGATTAATGTATCTGTATCAGTTACTTAATTAGTTTATTGTAGTTATACTATTAGTTAATTAGTTTATTAATCACCTAATTATAATAAGCATAACTATCAGCGTGATCAGCAGTACTTAATAGTTTTATATTACTTGTATCGGCACTATGTATGTTGTTTGGGTTATCGACCATACCAATCCCAATCCTAATCTTAATCCTAACTAATATTATAAATGCGAAAGTAACTCTGTCTGTCTGTCTGTCTGTCTGTGTCACTTTCACGCCAAAACCACAGAACCGATTTAAATTGAATTTGGTACACAGATAGTCTAGAGCCAGAGTAAGGACATAGGCTACTTTTTAATCGAAAAGAGGGTTGTAAGGGGTTGAAAGGGGGGATGAAAAGTTGTATGGAAGTATCGTCATTTTTAGAGCTAGAAGCTTGACACTTATTTTTTAGGCTGTTAATTTGATATAAATAAATATGACATTCAAAGTTTGTAAAAATTTTACCGTCAAGGGTGTAAAAATAACAATAGGGAATAAGGGATGAAAGTTTGTATGGAAGTATAATAATGCCTTCAGAGTGTTGTTGGGGTTGCCTCGATTCTGTAGTGCAGCAGGGATGTTCGCCGAGTCACGCGTTGATTGTTTCTATACAACGATGCGGAAGCGGTGCGCATCCCTGGTGCGCAGGGTTCGCGCCAGCCCCAACAGGATCCTGAGGGTATTGGCTGAGAGATTCGACTGTCACTACATTAATCATTCTTGTATGATTAATGCTGTGACTTACAAAAATTGACAGCAATCTTTTAATATAAATTTCAATGTGTAATAATAATTTTGTAATGAATATTTTTTTACTTATAACTAATTGGACGATATAATGTTTTATTGTAATTTTAATACTTATTATTTATTTTATTTTATTAATGAAATTACTGTATGACATTTTTAGTGATGATTGCTTATGATTATGACAATTATTATATATGAAAATTTCTTTGTATTTTATCATATCATCCATGTTGATTGAAAATAAACGATGTATTGTAAGGTTTATGTGAATGCTCTACTAAACGGATTTAAATGAAATTTGGTACACAGATAGGCTAGAGCCTGAGAAAGGACATAGGCTACTTTTTATTGCGAAAAAAGGGTTGTAAGGGGTTGAAAGGGGGGATGAAAAGTTGTATGGAAGTATCGTCATTTTTAAAGCTAGAAGCTTGAAACTTATTGTTTAGGCTGTTGATTCGATATGAATTATGTAATTCAAAGTTTGTAAGGGGGAAGGGGGAGGGAGAAGGGGAAAGGGGAGAGGGATTGGAGGTGAGGGAAAGGGGAGGGGAGGGGAGGGGGAAGGGGGGAAAGGGGAGGAGGAGAGGGAAGTGAGGGGAAAAGGGGTGAGGAAAGAGAGATGGACAGGGGAGGGGAGGGGGAGGGGGAGGGGGAGGGGAGGGGGATTTGCACGGCGTGGTACGGTGCGGTGTAGGTGGGATACGCATGTGTCTTATTTGTAAAATAATTAGTATAAATATTTAAAAATGCTACAAGACACTATTCTACGCGGACGAAGTCGCGGGTACAGCTAGTAGTTTATAAATGACTATGAGTCTATGAACTATGTTTGTAGCATATTAATAAACTAATTGTTTTATTAAAAAAAATTATGGATTGATAAAAATCCATCCATAAAGCTATTTTTAACCGACTTCACAAAAAAGAAGGAGGTTCTCAATTCGTCCAACCTTTTCTTTTTAATATATGTTCACCGATTACTCGAAGATGCCTGAACCGATTTTGAAAATTCTTTTTTTTGTTTCAAAGGGTACCCCTTCCCCGGTGGTCCCATTTAAATTTTAACAAAATCGGCCGAGCCGTTTTTAATATATCAACATTTGTATTACGACGCATTACTTATCTCGACGACTTACTACTTACTTATATTATGTAATAGTTACTACGTCTACTGGCTACTTTGACTAGCGCGATGTTTGAAGTCGGTTCTTTTAGTTTTTTAAAAGATCTTAAATTATTATAATGTTACCTCTGAAGGAAGGCAAGGTTTTTCCTCAGAATAAGTACAGAAATAACGGATTTCAGGTTGGTTATTATTACATCAGTGGGTTATTTTTATGACAGTATGTGGCCTAAACAACATGAAGAATTTTATAAAAGTAGGGTTGTGTGTTAACATTTATTTATAGGTCATGAAAATCCACCTGAAAATCAGCCTACCACCGAAAGCCTAATAAATCTTTCCTCACTACCTACCAAAAGTTTCATAACCTAATATAATAATCAAGCGATTTATATTAATTAGGTACCTACTACCTCTCTACTCAGCCCTGGATCTAGGAGGGGCAAACCGGGGCACCTGCCCCGGGCGGCAGTTTCAGAGGGCGCCAAAATCATAATATAGTATAGTTAAAAATAAAAAACTTATAGTAGAGTCAATTTAATAGATCACATTTGACACTTCATCAAAATCAAACAACGTAACATTATTCATTATTTCGAAGTCAGAACTGCATAATTACTTAACATTTTTAGTTACAAATACATATTTATTCTAATAATTACAAAAGAAAGCGTTTTTACGATTTACTTTGACTAATAATTCATTTTAAACATAATAAACAATTTTTGTTCTAAAAAACTAAACGTCAGTACAAGGTTACGTCAGTGAACAGTTTTTCTTTATAAACACTAGGGATGCTACCCAAAAAATCAAAAGATTGATCAATCGATAGGTTGAATCGAATGCAATGATTACTTGTGGAGGATGTTTAACGAAATATTGTTCTTAGACTAAAAATACAGAAATAATTGAATACGAACTAAAATCAATAATAATTTGGGTTAAAAAACTAACGATAAACTACTAAACGTTAGATTCATAGGTAAATTTGAGTATGTTTTTTTATTTTATTGGGCCATTTTCTATGGAGCTACATTCTAATCCATAAATACATATAAAATCGTTTAAATATGTACAATTTCCGATTTGTATAATTTGTATTAACGTGTCTTATCAATTTCATATTAACACAAAACAAAGAAGTAAATAACACTGAATAATGTCAATACTAATTGTATTTCTCATTTAGAGCTGCCAGAAAATTGGTTATTTCGAATAACATCAGACTAACACCATTCTTGTTTGTGTTGATGCGTATCGATTCATCAATTGAATCGATGTTTTTAAGCAAGTCACCTTACTACGAAGCTGAGACTGACAGATGTCAAATGTGATCTATTAAGTTGTCCCTACTATAATTCACAAAGCACCTAGCATACAGAAGCCTGATTGGCCCACTGCGACTTGTAAGAAACAGTTGCCACACAGGCCCACAACTTTAGTGAATTATTAATGGATTCTTATTGTCTCATTCACAAAAATTACCAACCATTTTATAAATGTGAGATTTTTAAGTAATTAATCTCAAACACTGGAGAGATGGGCGCCAAGTTTCTGCCCCGGTTCGAAGTTGTAGATCCGGGGCTATTCCTACTTATTAATAACTATACTAACTGGATTCATACTAAAAACATCATAAACGACATTTTAAGAAGCTGCAGAAAATCAAAACGTGTGATTTCAGTCTGTTCAACCTATAGGTCATTATAATTAGTGTTCTGTACCTCAAAATGAAATAAACTGGCCAAGTGCAAGTCGGACTCGCACTTGTGGGTTCCGTAACACACTACAATGTTTTATAAGATCCAACAAAAAACACCACTATCATTTTTCGCCAGCAAAAAATTAACTTTGTTATTCATAGTGTTTGTATGAATGTCAAAGTTATATATGCGGTTTGGAAAATGTGCTATATCTCACAACTGCTGACTATACTTCGTTTAAACCAATTTTCGTTAAAGGTGTTTATTGAGATCTACAGCATATATATTTTTTAGATTTTTCACTCTCTTATTTTAGAAGTTAGAGGGCTGGATGACCCACAATTTACCACTTTAGATGTGTCTATCTTTCAATCGACGTCGTCCAGTTTATACGGAAGCCTCGATGCGCGAGTCCAACTCGCACTTGACCGTTTTTTTAAGAACTACAGAAAATCAGTACGTGTGGTTTCACTCTATTCAATTCAACATATAATTATAATACTCTTTGTTCTTATGTCATTATCAAGTTTATCTATCTTTAATACCCACTGAGCTAAAGGGTCGTCCGGTGACCAAAGTCCAGAGACTAAGAGAACATCCACATTTCCACAATGCAATGTTTACACGTGAGTCAGTCTGTACCCACATGGTTCAGTACAAAGAGACATTACATAAATACCTACCTACTGTGTATCATTAAGCAGGGACAATATTTTTGTCCTCGGAGATGGGTGACAAATGTCCATATTGCATTGTCTGCCTTGTTTATTTGTACTAAAGAAATTGCTAAAAATAGAACGGTTTTCCTTTAAAATAATATGCGGCTTTAATTGCTAGGTAGGTATGATACTATGTATGTAGATAGGTATAGTTTGATGAAATAAGGTAGGTGCCTAATCTACATTTTCTTAGTCCAGAATTTTGCATGTCACTGCACTGCGCCTGTTACCTTGAGACAAAGATGTTAGTTAAGTCTCTTATGCCTTGTAGTTTCTCTGGACACTTTGCCATTTCAACCGAAAAACATTGCTATTTCAGTGGTGGTACCCCTGTAACACTGGGTACAGGTACCTCTACCACTAGGTGAAGTTGCTAAATGTAAGCTTTTTCTAGTTATGAGTCTGTTGTAGTATGATAACTATCAAGCAACACGTTTAGTTTGTCTATGAGACAATCAGCGACCTTTTTCTCAACCAAAACAATTTTTTTTTCAGTAAAAAAGTTCACATTTGCACAATACGATTACGAGGGGTCAATCTATGCAAATGAGCCTATCGTCATTTGTTTCTTTGTGACGCACTTTCATGTAAAAAGATTCTTTGTTTTTTCTTGCCTAATGATAGGTAGGTACATTACACGACGTTCGTTAATGTTTTTACCGAGGGCATAGGTAATGTACGTTAGCATCCGTTGAGAAATAATACTTACTTATCAATTAATACATAGACGACATAATCTATATAATAAGTACTTTAAAAGTTCTACGCGCTATAGTATTACCTATAATTTGAGCTCAGGTTCTGGCTCAGTGGAGTATAATTTAGTTCACACTTCACAGTAGGTATCCACCTATATCGGTTCATCGGTAAATAGCTTGGCCTCTTGTATTAGCTATCTCATATTAATGTACTGATGTATGCACTGTGCTCCCACATACTTTTTGACCAACAACGACACATAAAGGAGGAACGAACTATATTCTTATCAATGTTGGAGTCGATAAAAAAATTCAAAAAAACAATGTATCACATAGCTACGGTATAATCTGAAACAATTGTATATACCTACTTCATTGACCTGTATTGCATAATTAAATAAGTCCACAACCTACCCAAAATGACACTGGAATGAAATTCATAAGTGATAAACTTGTATAGGCAACATTGAAGTAATCGTGGGTAGGTCATCACACATACATCAAGCAATGTCAACAAGTAGGATCTACAAGCCGATAAGGGTTCGAAAGAAAGTCGAATTTTTCGATAATTATTGTTACTATGCCGGAACTAGATTATGAAAGCTAATCATCTACATAAAGATAAGTATAATTATGCCTAAAGTGATCAAAGGTGATACGATCAAGTCAGATATGTATATAGGTAGGGGAAACCAAGGAGAGTTGTGACAGAGGAGAGTTGTGACAAAGACGATTCCTCGGAACCTATGACCGTTAGCGAGCTGGCAACGCCACACGATTGTTTCTTTAGAAACGCGCTACTTGACTAAGTACCATAGAATACTATTTACTCGTGAAGCTCAGTACGCGCCTGAGGCACACGGCAAGCGGTTGCGTGACTACGGCGTTTGCATGGAAATAAGCCGAAAATTGAGTTTTTTATCAAAATTTTGATTGTAATTATATCGTGACGTATTACATTTACTTTGTTATGTTATTTTTTTCTATACTGTGTGGTTTATGATGTTTCAAAGCGTGGCATTGTCTTGCTGTGTTTGCATCTTGTTTTAAAATTATTATTCTGACCAGGACGCAATTTTTGGCACCTAGGAGAGTTGTGACACGCTGGCACAACTCTCCTCTATATTCAGTTTGTAATTTACACGGATTTTGCAATGATTTGTAGTGGTTTTTTTGTGCTTATTATGTTTTTTGTTTGTTTTAATCAATTCTTCGACCTGGAATAAAAGTATTCGGCAATTAAATACTTGTGCCCTATAAGGTAATGGGCTCTTCTATTGAATGAAACGATTAAATATGAAACACGTCTGTTTATTACTAGCTCTTACAGAGGACTAAATATAATTAAATTATGAGCTAAAACCTAAAAAGGTATGTGCTGGGTAGGCACATACTGTCTTAAAAATTGCATTTTTTCAGGAGCTTATTTGGACAATAATTGGTAGTTGCATGTGCTATTTTTTGCCAAATATTTATACAAGGAAGACTTAAAGGGGCATGGCTAGTGTCGAAATTTACGAACTAGCCTTTGAAGAAGTGACATTAAGAGGTCAAAGTCTTCGAAATGCTGGTCTCACGAAGATTGCACTGGGGGCGAGCTGCAATACGTGTGTCATAATTGTTTGTCAGATTAGATTAAGATTTTTGACTGATTTCTTATGATTAAAGCATTTCCATGAATAAAAAAGGTGTGTTTTGTTTATAATTCATGTAAAAATATTTTTATCTATCAAATATAGTCTAGATACACAGCTGTCACAACTTACCCTGGTACCTGTCACAACTTACCTCGGTGTTAGGAGAGTTGTGACAAAGGGAGTAGTTTCAATTTTCGTGGATTTTCTCAGAAACTTTATAACATTTATTAACTTTCATGTCAGTTTTTAATAAAGTAAAAATGGAGGTATATTTAGACATAGAGTTCATAATTGTGGTATGTTTTTTTATTGAGATATGTTCGTTTAAGTAAAAATGGTCACAACCCACCTTGGTCTCCCCTACACAATAAAGCCATATGGGTAATTTACACAAGCGTCAAGCATTTCCCAAATTTTTAGGCGAGAATATAAGGGAGTAAAATTTTATTTCTGCAGCAAAAAATTGTACTTGATACCTACGTTCAATGTGGGGTAGACCTACGAAGAAAATATAGTCGGATAGACAATGCTTTTTTACAAGAACTTTTTTACACTAAAACAAAAAGGATAAGGCTTCGAACTAAAATGAGTACATGCAACTTTGTATTAATACTCAAAGAATTTTGTATTTGTATATAAAAGTTGTCAAAAATCTATTAGACAAGTTCAGGAAACGGTGAAACTGTAGTATTTATTAACTGAAGTGTTAGTATTTATTCGCTTAGCTGCCGCAAAACTAATTAGGGCCATGTTCACCGGTTACACTAGTTTGATCTGACACATGAAGCCATATAAAACCTGTCAGATTTCTTCATATTAGCGCCAGCAGGACCCAGTGAAACTAAACTGGCCCTTAGAATCTTAATAGGTATTCGATGAGCGACTATTGACAGAGAGAGACAACAAGATAATCTGATAAATAATAATAGCTGTAGAGATAATCGCATGCATATATCTCATATATATCGCAGGCGTCGTTCGATGAAATATATACTTACTTGTGTATCTTTCACAAAAATCTGCGACCTTGTCAGACCATTACTTACAATTTAGTGGACGCGTGCCCCTAATCTCAAGATAATATGTTATCTGCCTTCCCTATTTCAATATCGATAATAACCACGTCGTAAAATAATAATTTACTGTTTTATATGTAGGGATGATAAATCGACTACCTACATACATACCTACATTGATACGTGTTTATGTGAAGCAATAATTCAGGTGTTAAATAAGGTGGTGCTGTTATTTTCGTGATCTAGTTATTTTTGTGATATGGTAATGCTATTATTTCGTGATTTTGTACCGATATTATCAAATATCTCTAGCCAATATCACTAAGAATAAAATAAATAGGGCAGTTTTAAACAAATTGATTCTAAGGAAAAGTATGAAATATATTAATTACTAAAGACCAGGTTGTCTAATATATAATGTTGTGCTCGTCTGGCGGTTGTAAACGGTAACGGTTTGAGAGTGGTTAAAGTACGCCTACCTACAATATTAAAAAAACCAACCCTTGTGTGTCACATCAGCAACACGAAACCTTAAATAACACAAAAATCACACACTTAAATCCCAACGTAAAAAAACGTGACTAATAATAATATCGTTTAAAAACTAAAAAAGAACCGACTTCAATGCCGCGCTATTCATTTTCAGTACCAATTTTAAGATGTTTATCTCGATATCTCTGGAGATACTTATCAGACCTCAATAAAATTACCATGGTATCACACTTGGGATATCTCCTTTCGAACAAAAAAAGAATAATCAAAATCGGTTCATAAACGACGAAGTTATCCGCGAAAAAACATTAAAAAAAAATATAAAAAAACTGTCGAATTGATAAACTTCCTCCTTTAAGTCGGTTAAAAATACATTCCGCTAAACCGTCATTACTAATCGATGCAAGGATTTAAAGCTCGGATTAAATGATTTACCACTTAAGGCGAGTAGAATAAAAAAAACAATTGATACGAAGAGATTAGTGGTAAACTTTATTGCATAGTATCGTCCACGTCATTAGTTATCTCATCGCCGGAATTTTGGGAGTCTTCGTCGCTGCTACCTTCTTCGCAGTCCTGAAATAAAAAGGGTTTAAATTAATGATGGAGAAGTTTAAAATAACTTATTTCTCTTTAATTGTCATCATATTTTTTTACTTCTGACAATTGTATACATAAAAGAAACAAATATAAACACCATAAATATAATAATACATATTTTGAGCCACCTTGACCCGCCACTTCACAGAAGACTTGCCCGAAGTCAGCCGAGATGAGATCGTAATGGCCCTTAAACAGCTCAAAAATGGAAAGGCCCCAGGTGAAGACGGAATCACAACGGAGCTTCTAAAAGCTGGAGGAGCCCCAGCTGTAAGCCAGCTGCAACAGCTCTTCAATTCTGTTCTCTTCACTGGGAGAACTCCACAGGCATGGAACAGGAGCATGGTGGTTTTGTTTTTCAAAAGAGGAGACAAAACCCTATTGAAAAACTACCGCCCGATTTCGCTTCTGAGCCATGTGTACAAACTGTTTTCAAGGGTCATCACGAACCGTCTTGCGCGAAGACTCGACGAGTTCCAACCTCCGGAACAGGCCGGATTTCGAAGCGGTGACGGCACCATGGACCACATCCACACAGTGCGGCAGATTGTACAGAAGACCGAAGAGTACAATCTGCCCCTGTGCTTAGCGTTTGTGGACTATGAGAAGGCCTTCGACTCAATCGAAACCTGGTCTGTTCTGGAGTCCTTGCAGCGTTGCTAAGTCGACTGGCGATATATAGAAGTGATGAGATGTCTGTATAATGCCGCAACGATGAGTGTACAAGTACAGAACCAGCGTACTAATCATATCCACCTGCGTCGAGGAGTGAGACAGGGGGACGTCATATCCCCGAAACTGTTCACTAACGCTTTGGAGGATATGTTTAAGACGCTGGACTGGAAAAATTGTGGCATGAACATCAACGGCAAGTACACTCTCTCACTTACGATTCGCAGATGACATCGTCATTATGGCAGAGACGCTGCAGGACTTACAGAGGATATTGAATGGCCTAGCTGATTCTTCTCGTCGCATCGGTCTCCGGATGAATTTGGATAAAACCAAAGTCATGTAAAACGAGCACGTTGTTCCGGAACCGATTGCCGTAGATGGAATCCCACTCGAAGTTGTCACTAAGTATGTTTACCTAGGGCAGACGCTCCAACTAGGCAAACATAACTTCGAAAAGGAAATCCAGAGAAGAATTCAGCTGGGCTGGGCAGCATTTGGAAAACTCCGTCGAGTCTTCTCGTCGCATATACCACAGTGCCTAAAGACAAAAGTCTTTAATCAGTGCGTCCTACCCGTCTTGACATACGGAGCCGAGACGTGGACACTCACGGTTCGACTAGTCCACCAATTTAAAGTCGCTCAGCGAGCTATGGAAAGAGCTATGCTCGGTGTTTCTCTGCGGGATCGAATCCGGAACGAAGTAATTCGCCAGAGAACTAAAGTGATCGACATAGCTCATCGGATTAGCAAACTGAAGTGGCAGTGGGCTGGTCATATCTGCCGTAGGACCGATAACCGTTGGGGTAGACTGGTCCTAGAGTGGAGACCGCGAATCTGTAAACGTAGCGTAGGACGCCCTGTGACCAGGTGGAGCGACGACATTCGCAAAGCGGAGGGCAGTGACTGGAAACAAAGAGCCGAAGATCGGGCTCAGTGGCATGACTTGGGAGAGGCCTATGTCCAGCAGTGGACTGATACCGGCTGATTATGATGATGATGATGATATTTTGTACAGGTAGGTTTTTAGACAAGGACACACTCCGTTCTACAATCCTCTCGCTCGGCCCGTTTCGATATATCATAGCAATTACAACCTTATGTTCAGAGCATACGGATTAAATTGAATTTGTCAAAAATCTGTTGTGCAGTCTTTTTATTTATTTATATAGTATACTGTCTTTTTGGGGAGTAGCGAAAATTGACCTCAACACCCTCAAAATTCTTATAGCTGTCAAAAATGCGATGACAAGTGACAAAGAAATGAGTTCGGTTTTTTTTTCTGAAAACGCCTCATCGGACAAACCAGCTTTCACAGTTTTAAGTGCAACAAGGGGATCATTGTCGTCTACGGGAGGGTAATTGGTGCCTTTCAGCATATGTAGAATAGACCTTAATACCCTGGATGGTGCTAAATAGGTAATCAACGGGTTGGTCATTTCAACGGGGAGGTAAAGCTTTAGCGTGTCTCAAACCACCCGCTGAACAACATGTGAAGAGGTAACTTAACTTATGCGTTTACAATATATATCTTTTTTAATATCTCATAAGCTAGCGTTTGACCACTATCTCGCCTGGTGGTAAGCGATGATGTAGTCGAAGATGGTGAACACGCTAGGCCACTGACTTTCAATATGATTGTAGGAGGCATTGTCATTTATATTTTTAACCGACATAAAAAAGAAGGAGGTTCTCAATTCGACCGTTTTTTTTTACGTTTGTTACCTCAGAACTCCGTTATTTTTAAACCGATTTGGAAAATTATTTTCTTGTTGGATTTTTTTAGTTTTGGAGAATGTTTTCCATTTGGTCCCATTGTTGAGATCTGATAATTATCTCTAGATATTCTCCATATCTCAAACTTAAACACCTCAAACTTGGTAGCGAAAATGACTAGCGCAGCATTTGAAGTCGGTTAATTTCGACTTGTAAAAGATCTAAATTATTATTTGATCAATAACGGATTCAAATTAGGATGACCAAACAGAATCTAAATTTATAAGCTATAGGCGATTGGGTTTTGAACACTGAATAGGTAATAACTAAACTCTCTAATGTAAATTGTGCGTAGCAGAACTTAATCTATTTTCTATTATCATAATGAGTACCGATAAATTTGTTTTCGAAAGCAACGAGAAATCAAAACAACTGATAGTGGTTATTTATATAAGGCGGAAGACCGCGTCCACTCATTAATAAGTAGGACCAAGTTAAAATTGCTTTGAATATTGAACTATACTCTAAGTAAAATGACCATTATTACCATTAATTTTCACACAGTCATAATTTTCACTTTACTGTAAAGGCCGGTCTACATTTTTTAAAAAGAAGAAGAATCAAGAATCAAAGCATTTATTCAGTACTAGCTGGCCCGGCGAACTTCGTACCACCTAACAGACAATGAATGTCCTGTTACCTTTTACATGAACTTAGTTTAAGCTTTTAAGAACGTAATAAATGAATACAAAAGAGATATTAAGTTTATTAATGTATTATGGCAATACAGATATAGAATAAAAGTTGGTAAAAATGGTTTTTGGAAATATATACACTTTTTTATGTTGCTTGTGAGCATACATTTCTGAACGCACGCATATTGGACAATAAAAAAATATGTCAAACGATTATCATTACTGACAATATTTACATTTTTAAAATCTACACGACTTGAATTCACAAATAACTTGAAGAATTTTTACTTGACTTACTACTTGATACTGGCTAAATACACTAATCACGTGGAGCCATTATTATACCAAAAAAAAATACGCGATAATCCGAATATTGTAATGCTATCCACACATGGGAAGAATTTTTATACTTGACACTGGCTAAATACACTAATCGTGTGGAGCCACAATTATACAAAAAAAAAATACGGCGGAATAAACAATTGAACATCAAATGATTGGCAGTTTTTAAACCCAGGAACATTTTGGCAAAATATTTTATCTTATATAATTTTTTTAGGTCCATTATTCATTGTTTTTAATACTTATTATCCTATTCCTGACAAAGATAATTCCAAAAATACAAAAATCATAAAAATTGATCCAGCTGTTCTTGGGTTATAAGTGTAGTAACTAACACGACTTTCTTTTATATATATAGATGTAGGCAGTATTAATATACGCACATATACACGTCAAAATCAAAAAATAAATCATAACCAATTATCAAGTAAACATAGCAAAAGCAGAATTTTAACGCTTTGAATTAAAAAAAAAAAACAAAAGTAATGAACCATTCAGCTGTCATCCAATCATTTAAGTCAAAATATTAAAAAAATATATTATAGTGGGTTAAAACCAACCATACATGTAACTGCGTTTCGTGCGTTTCAGTACTTCAGACAAATTTTAAATATAAAAATAAAAAAAGTGAAATAAAAATCACTATTTCACTTTTTTTTTTCATTTTTTGTTTCACTAAACACAACTTAAAGAAACGCATACCGATAACAGTACATATCATGAGATGATCATCATGTATGATCTCCACATGAACATCACATATCATGAGAAACAAGCAGAGACTCGAATATGTGACGGTAAAAATATATTATTTTGACCATGATTAAAAATGAACGATGATGATGATGATCGTTTACCGTTTCCATAATAGGGAATATGCATGAAGCTATGATTTATTGGAAATATTTTTTTTTTTATTCTTTGTTGTCCTGGAGTTATATGTAAAACCTTTTTTTTTTATTTAATTCTATTTTATTTGCATAAAATAATAAATTAAAAATGCAATTTAAGCTAGGGAAATTTAAGTTTGTAAAACAGATCACCATCATTGGTCGAATCGAAAGTTGACGTCAGTATGCACTACTCCACGTGATAGAAACATTGAGCGCGGGAACATAAAAATAAATGTATGGTGTGGTCTTATTGTATTTATTTCCAAATATTGTGTTTGCCGCGTATTATTGTGCAAACATTTTTTTTTAAATTTAGCATAAATCAAGCGTATGACCACTATCAATGTATATTACTAACCATTTAATATAGATGAAAATGAGTACGAGATTAGAGAAACTGTATAATTTAATAAAAACATGCCATTGGCTAAATACAATAATCGCGCGGAGTCTTAGTTAAAGAAAAAAAAGCTAGTTTGCTTCAAGCGGCGTGTGTCTGATGTAAGTGCGTGACGTCACAATGCATTACCAAGTCCGGGAAATGGTGGCGTTTAAACTGCTCAAATTTATTTGTATATTTAAATGTTTATTTAAAAAATAATTAGACTAATTCCAACAGTATTTTATGTTATATGGATGTAATGAGTGAAATAAAAATATTTAAAAAAACATGCATATTCCCTATTATGTACCTATTGATTGTGTCGTAAGTTTACCCTTTTTAACCCACTTCAAAAAGGAGGAGGTTCAAAGTTCGTATGTAAGTATGTATTTTTTTTATCTATGTTCACTGATCTCACTCAATTATTGACAGGTTTTGATTTTTTTTTTTAAATAATATAATAAATGATCAAATGACCAATGAATAAAAATGAATAAATTATCAAATGACCTATTCATATATAATATGAATAGGTCATTTGATAAGTCCAGTCGCGCTTAGTTAACCAATCAAACGGCTTCTTGCCGGGTTAAGAGCGGATCGGCGCCCAAGCATAGTTCTATAGTAATGGCCTTAGATATCTGGATGCTGTTATTTCTTTGGGTTCTTTGCCTTTCTCTCGCATATGATTTGCTCCCATATCAACACCAATATTCTAAATTCGAAAGTCAGTTTGTATGGGACTTCTTCACGGTCAAACGGGTGGACCGATTTAGCTAAAATTTTGCACAGGGATAGCCATATTACGGGATAGGTTATAGGATACTTTTTAACGCGGGCGAAGCCGCGGGGAACAGCTAGTAATCCATACTAATGTTATAAAAATGTTTGTAACTCTTACACTCTGTCTGTCACCTAATCACGCGTAAACGGACGATCCGATCTCACTGAAATTGAACAAGGAGATACTTTATTTTACAGCATGAAGATGAACATAGGCTACAAAATTCTTGGTGTACGTGAACGAAGTTGCAGGTATAAGCTAGATATATAAGTAACTGATGTAAACTTACATCGAGTTTAAGTTCAGCGTTGTACAAGGAGAGCAGAGTTTTCTTGACATCCTTGAAGATGAGGTCCCGACAGTTTTCTATAGCGTTTGGTGGCAGCCAGCCGAGCTTCTCGTGGCATGTGGACCCCGGCGGCGGCTCCACTGCCAGCAGGCTTTCTACTTCCGGGAGCTGGACGTCGCATAGCTGGGGGTGGAATTTTGCCTTAGTTTTTTTTAACATATTATAGGCTAGCAATTGACCACTATCTCACCTGTTGGTGATGATGCGGTGATGGATGGTAGCATGCTAGATGAGCTAGAGGTATGCCTAGAATGGGAACTGGCTCTCAAGGATAGTTGCCGGAACACATTAGATGTTTGGAGACAGATTTTCTAACTCGAGGGTGGTAGCTGGCCAGGCGGACACTAGATGATAGTGTCCTACCACCATGCGAGGGTTGCTGGTTTCTTAACGATGTTTTTCAATCATCGGAGAGCCACTGTGAAAAGCGCACATATATTTTTTGATAGAAAAATATATTGGTGCACGGCGGGGATTGAACTCGGCATCAAAGCTGATCGTTCTCCCACTTACACCAACGGGCCCTCGGGTGGACGCAGAGATCCACTATAAGTTGGATGTCTTCGGTGGGCGGACCCTCGTCGTAGAACTTTAACGTCTTTGTTCACTGACTCTCTCTCAAGTGTTACCTTGTATCATGTATTACTTAGAAGAATATCTGTCTATGCACGGGCACCATCCCCACTCGGAACATGCATGCAGCTTTAGGGATGTCCTCGATCGGCGGCGCCTCGTCGAGGTACTTGTGTTTATTGCATTTAATGACTTAGTTTCAAGTGCTACCTAGTACCATGTGTTACCTGGAAGAAGACCTTTCTCTGCACGGGCACCATCCGCTTTCGGAACATGCAGGCAGCTTTAGGGATGTCCTCGATCGGTAGCGCCTCGTCGTGGTACTTGTGTTTATTGCATTTAATGACTTAGTCTCAAATACTACCTAGTTCCATGTGTTACCTGGAAGAAGACCTTTCTCTGCACGGGCACCATCCGTTCTCGGAACATGCAGGCATGCATGTTCCGAAGTCGGAATATGCAGGCGGCTTTAGGGATGTTCTTGATCGGTAGCGCCTCGTCGTTCTACTTGTGTTTATTGCATTTAATGACTCAGTCTCAAATACTACCTAGTTCCATGTGTTACCTGGAAGAAGACCTTTCTCTGCACGGGCACCATCCGTTCTCGGAACATGCAGGCATGCATGTTCCGAAGTCGGAACATGCAGGCGGCTTTAGGGATGTTCTTGATCGGTAGCGCCTCGTCGTTCTACTTGTGTTTATTGCATTTAATGACTCAGTCTCAAGTGCTACCTTGTACCGTGTGTTACCTGGAAGAAGACCTGTCTCTGCACGGGCACTATCCCCGGTCGGAACATGCAGGCAGCTTCAGGGATGTCCTCGGCGGGCGGCGCCTCGTCGTGGTACTTGCGTTTGTTGTACCGTATTCGGTCTATGCTCTTCCCGTGCGTTATTTGGTCGCGAGTCGTTACCATGGAATTTACGCCCGCTGAAAAATAGTTCATACTGATAGTAGAGCATTGGCTAACTGTCATCCAGCACAATAATTTGACAACAAATTCGGGTTAAAAAGTGCCTTTTCTTTGACTCTTCGCTGCGGCACGCTAAAGAGCGTGCCGCAGCGAAATAGTGAGCTATTCGAAATATAAGAGAGAAGGCCTGGCCAGATCTGGATTTAAAAACATTTACAAGCAGTACAATGTTACCAGGCCTGTCGCCCTCCGCGCTGTAGCTATGAAACTACAAGTACCTCCGCGCACCCGCTCGGGTACAGGTTCAGTCAGTAAGTGTCACGTGCGCTCTCGATCGGCCGCGCGCCTTACTTGTACCTACCTCAATATTATATTCCTTGCTTACTATATTAACATATAGTAACTGTAAAGAGTAACTAAGTAAAAAGCAAAGAATGTCACACATAAAATGGTAGGTAGGTATAAATCAGCAGAGTTTCATGTTTCAAGGGAATCCACGTTATGATCTTTAGGAAATTTCTATCGACATTACATCTTGTAACCTACTTGAAATTGGTAGTTTATTTTATTATTTACTGGAGGTAGGTTACGTAGATCCTATAGGTACCTACCTAAAAAAGATAAATCTGACTGACTGATTGACTGACATATCAGTTTTTGCCAAATAACCGATTTTCTTTCTTTCTTTCAGTGCACAGCTGAAACCAACAAAGTTATACCTACCTACCTACCTACTTATTTGAATTGACTTAGCCTTTTCTTTGACTAACGAACCTTACAATACGATTTTGTCGAGACAATCGAGTTATATAGTCCGAGAACAGATACAAGATTTGTACTCAGATAAATAAGTACGGTTACCAATGTTTACTTGGGGTTTTATTTTATTATTTTTTAACAGTATATAGATTAGTTCTAAGATAAATAAATAGGGTAGTTACCTACTAACGTTTACTTCATTTTTCCTTTTTTTCTTAATGATTTTGTCGTGTCATACGATAGTCAGATTTTTATAATCCGAGAGTTAATGTAATTAAAGTACTTATAGATCTCAGATCACTGAGATTCACTGAGATCTGATAAGTCTCAAACTTGCTACTGAAATTGATTCGCGGGGCATGGAAGTCGGTGTTTTAGTTTTTAAGCTACTTCACAAAAACGGAGGAGGTTCTCAATTCGACGGTTTTTAAATGTTTGTGACCTCAGAACTCTGTCAGATCTTAACCGATTTGAAATTGAAAATTCTTTTTTAGGATTACGTAGTCTATATAAGGAACCCTTATATTTTCTTCATGTCCGTGTGTCTGTCTGTGTGTCTGTCTATGTGTCTGTCTGTCTGTCTGTCTGTCTGTCTGTCTGTCTGTCTGTCTGTCTGTCTGTCTGTCTGTCTGTCTGTCTGTCTGTCTGTCTGTCTGTCCAAGGTTTTGTACCAAATACAAAATCCTTAATTAATTAATAGTTTTTTGAATTCGAATTATTTGTTTTTTTATTTAGATATTCAACTATTACAAAATAAAGTTTTCCTACAATGAATAAAACACATAATTATATTTGGTCGAAAAAGTGAGTCAGCTTCTAGACTATTATAATGTTACAAGTCAAACAACCTACGATTCTAGGCAAATGAGTACTATTTTTTTGTCGTTAATTAACTTACGCAATCTAAAACTTTACTCAATTTTAATTGAACGTCACGTATTTTAGTATAACTGTAGTACTTTTATCCTACCTCGACATTAATGTAGCACTTATTATCAGTAATGTACTCATTACATTGTTCTATCTTAGAGTATTCTTCTACCAATTAAAGGCTTCAATAAGTTTTCTCATAACATTCAACCCTATAGGAGAGGCCGCGAGTTGACCGAGTTATTCACTCTCGCTGTGTGGACTTACTGTGTATTTTACTGTGCGCAACACGCGGTTCATAGCTACTATTAGTTGATACTGTGACGAAAATTCAAGGTCGCACCCGAAGCTTGAAGCGCATTTTGAACGTTACCAGCGTTGTAACTAGGTTTAATATCTCATTTTTGCTCTCAGGGAGTGCAATTTCTGTACTTGTACTATTCATTATTCTGTGATATTACCTGTATGCCGCAGCCTGAAGTCGAGCGTCTGATATATCCGCGCAGAGGGTTCTTTCCTCGGATCAAACCCATATCTGACC
The DNA here is from genome assembly GCA_954871355.1 of Cabera pusaria. Lineage (NCBI taxonomy): Eukaryota > Metazoa > Arthropoda > Insecta > Lepidoptera > Geometridae > Cabera > Cabera pusaria. The sequence continues at coordinate 23,988,005 of OX940887.1, forward strand.
CACAAACCCTTCCATGGACCATCCTTCATGTACACTCCCACGCAGGGTACCAGCACTTTGAGGGAAGTCATACGAATCTTACTCTGATACCGGATCCTGTTTAGCGACCATATTGGTCTTTCTTCAAACATCTGCAATATTAGATTTATAGTTATCGTGAATTTGAATCATGATTATAAATTACCGACTATTATAGGTTATTTATATTTATATTATATGTCGAGACAGTCTACAACAATCATTAGTCAGTATTATAGTCGGTAAGTTATAATCTGCAACATAAATTTGATTTCAGTACAGCGCAGTACAGTAATTTTATAAGGAAGAGCTATAGATATATTTCAAAGCTGATTTTAAGTTAGGATGTCTTAGTTTGGTGGCGATTAGTCAACAGTGTCATAGTTATGACACTGTTGACTAAACATAGTATAATAATTTAACACTGTCTATGACTCTCAGACAAAAACAAATGTTAATTATATTATCCTGCTACATTGATCACATCGTCACTTAACATCAGATCAGATAGTGATAAATAGCTTGCTGGTCATTTCTAAAAAAATATATATTACTGAACAGTTAGGCTTCAGAGTAGTCACCTTTCAAATTCTAATTACAGTACCTTTGTACGAGTTTTTTTTCGGAAACGCTTTTGATAGATCTCACATAGTTTTCGAATTATTCTGGCTCACTGATTGGTCTAAATTTAGTGAAGTGTAGTAACCACTAGAGGCGCTATACTGTTTTCCATACAAAATTTGTTCAATACACGATGTCGAGTTTGGTATGAAAACTGGTACTAAGGGTACTGTAGTAAATGTGGTTTCAAATTAATATTTTTATACATTACTAGCAGCTCGCCCCGGCTTCGCACGGGTAGAACATATATGCCTACAAAATGTGCATCAGTTTGTTGCATCGAATATAAAATATTAACATATTTAACAATCATCGTCATATTTCAACCAATTTACACGAAACCTTAACGAATTATGTACCTAAACCTTCCTCATAAACACTCTGGATATTGGTGAAAACCGCATGATAATCCGTTCAGTAGCTATTGAGATTATTGCGAACAGACAGACAGACGCAGTGATGAACTTTGTTTTATAATACTTACGTATTGATATTGGACGGCCCTTTGGCGTAAAGGATAGTTACCCTGATTCTGACCCGACGGTCGTTGGTTCTAATCCTAGCTATATACCTACCTACCAATGAAAGTTTTTTTTTTTTTTTTTTTATACCGAACTGGGTAGCACTTGATCACTATCTCACCTGATGTTAAGTGATGATGCGATCGATGATGTAGCGTGCTTACCCAGAAGATACCTATTCACTCGCGATTTGAAGACCCCCATATTGTACTTAATCGGAAACACGGACTCAGGCAGGGTATTCCATTCCTTAGCGGTTCGTATGATGAACGAAGAAGCAAATCGCTTCGTTCGGGTAGATGGTATATCCACCATAAATCGGTGGCGCCTTTTAGTGTCTCTGGATGTCCGATTATAAAATGGGGATGGTGGAATCAAATCATGCAGTTCCATTGCACACTCTCCGAAATGTATCCGATAGAAAACCGATAAACAAGCGACTTTGCGGCGATGCGCGAGACTCTGGAGTCTCTTGCTTACTAATAGGTCATCGCTGATGAGTTTTTTGGCTCTCCTCTCAATAGCTTCCAGTGTCTCCAGCTGGTATTTAGCAGAACCATCCCAAAGGTGAGAACAGTACTCCATACACGACCGGACTTGTGCTTGGTAAAGATTAAGCAACTGTCCCGGTGTGAAGTACCGTCTCACCTTAGCCAAAATGCCAAGCTTTTTTGAGGCTAGCTGGGCTCTAGACTCAATATAAGAGCCGAAATTGAGAGTTGGTGTCAAAGAGATGCCAAGAAGCTCGAGATTGTTACTTATCGGAACGGACACATCCCGGAAAGTAGGAGCCAGTAGAAATGGGCTCCGTTTAGCGGAGAAAAGACACGCCTGGGTTTTCGCAGCATTGAACTTGACCAGATTGGCATCGCCCCAATCAGAGACTGCCTTCAAAGAAAAGTTCATGCGTTCGACCATCGCTTCTCTATGAGACTGGATTTGTAATGCACTGGTTTTATGTGCATTCATGAATCATGGGTTTTCGTACAGAGGTAGTGGGATCATTAAATCTACCAAAACTGGCCAAGTGCAAGTCGGACTCGCACTCGTAGGGTTCCGTAACAGTAGAGTATTTTATAACATTAATTTTTCGCCACCAAAAATTAACTTTAAAAAATAAAGTAAATTAACTTTAAAGTTAACTTTGCGGTCGCTATATCTCAAAAACTGCTGACTGTATCTCGTTCAAACCAATTTTCGTTAAAAGTTTTTATTGAGATCTTCAGAATATATTTTTCTAGAATTTTCACTCCATTATTTTAAAATTTAGAGGGGAGGGGTGCCCCCCTCCCCTCTAAATTTTACTTTAAATTTACCACTTTAGACGCGCCTATCTTTTAAATGATTGACAAAAAAAGATTTTAGGTACTTCAATTTCATTTTTAAAGACCTATTCATAGACACCCCAGTCCCCACCCCACCCCACATGTATAGGTTTGAAGAATTTTTTGTTTTTGTTTCAGTTCTATGTATGGGATGCCCCCCCTTAAACTTACTCTACCTACCAAGTTTCAATTCTGTGGTCTTTATAGTTTCGGAATAAAATGGCTGTGACATACGGACGGACAGCCAGACAGACATGACGAATCTATAAGGGTTCCGTTTTTTGCCATTCGGCTACGGAACCCTAAAAAGTAGCTTACCACCAAGGAGAACATCTGCCGCCGGACCGCGGCGTTCCCCGACGCATAAAGTAGGGGTATTATACGTTTAACGTGTGTATCTGTGTGTCTGTCTGTAGCATCTCAGCACCCAATCACCCAACCGGATGAATCGATTTTGATTTTATTACTGATAGTTTTTTTTTTGTTTGATAGATGTCTTCATCGAGAGTGTTCTTAGCTTTGATTCATGAAAATTCGTTCATTCGTTATAAAGCTATGAGCTTTTTTCTAGTTAATTGCGCTATGAAGTCAACTTTCCTGGGTCTGATCAATTCGAAAATCTTCTTCTTCAACGATATTGTAAGAACATGGAAGCATTGATCTGATGCTGAATGCTTTTAATAAAAAGATTATACATATATCAGTCGGGGGGGGGTTTAAAAATATTATATTATTATATATATATCGAACAATATTATTTTAAACAATAGATCATATTATTATACTTACCATATTGACTACAAATTGATTGTGATCAGTGGGGATCTACAGAATAGCGCTTATAATAATATTTTCGCAGTAACTATGACCTAATCTGTGGTTTCACTGCAAATTTTTTATTAATTTTGCGATGCGTGTATGTGAAATTCGTGATATCTTCTAGAGTTTTCATTTGAATTATATACTGTAAAGGACAATTTTAATCTATAGTATTTGGCCAAGCAAATTAACGTAATTATTTGCATAAGGATTAATACTATATACTTGAAAATAGCCTTGGCAGTTATGTTATATTTTTTAACAAAAAATTAAAGATTAAAATGGTTACTGTGAGTCAACCTTAAGAGATTGACATATGCTGTCGCGGACTTTTTTGTAGGTCTTATTAAGTTGTACAACTCTTCCATACAAAATATTCTTCCATCTATTATCTTAATTGAGCAGTGTTCGTAAGAAACGTGTTTTTTCGACCGTTTTTTTGCCGACTTAGGTTGCAAATTAGGTCTCCATGAATGTACCTTTGATTTAAACGGGATAATATATAGCCTATTTTCATTCCGAAAGTCCATTCTATGTATTAGTAAAATATTTTTTTTAATCGATTCAGTAGTTTTTGAGCCAAATCATTACAAACATACAAAAATAATATTATAAAGAGAGAACATTTGTTGTTCTCTCTTTATAATATTAGTATAGATTGTGGAATAGTGTGCCTGGCTAGTTTGCCATATTGACACTTTCTCAGACTGTATTCTTTAATAACTTTTATATTTTAAAAAGGATCTCTGATGTTTGCTTTGGCTCCATAAATACCTACCACACTTAGACCTTTCAGAAAAATTTAAGCTATCAAAGGATTGAGGGTATTATTCATAGAATAAGTAATACTGCACCTTTTGTAACAATTCAAACTCTTTCTTAATGAACTTATTGTATTCATATTTGGCATCTCTAATTCTGAGAGTATTAGGGTTAGGTTCAGTTGGAAAATCTTCAGTCAGGTTGAATCGCCACCAGTAGGCAAGGGGAACGCCTCGTTCCGATCTCATCTTATTGTGGAAATCATCATTCTCAGGAGAATTACTCCTGTCGGGGTACCTCTTGGTTGTGTAGGCGTAGTTGATAGGACGATCGGATCTAGTGAAGCTGGCAGGCACAATGAATGGAGGTACTTGCCCACTGAAAATGTATGATATACTGATATCAAACTCATTCTTGCAATCTGGCGGACGGGGGCATTGATATCCCATAACACAGTCTATCCTAGTTTGAGAATTAATAACCTTATACGCTAGCGTTTGAGCACTATCTCACCTGTTGGAAAGTGATGATGCGGTCAAAGATGGTAAACACGCTAGACCTAGAATGGGAATTGGCTGTCGAGGATAGCTGCCGAAACACATTCTTTAGATGTTTGGCGACAGATTTTCTAACTTGAGGGTGATTGCTGGCCAGGCGGACAATAGATAGTGTCCTACCTCCATGCGGGGGTTGTTGGTTTCTTAACTAGTGTAGATAATACTATTGTATTTTACTAGTACATGAGTATACCTCTAAAACAAGTTTGTGATATAGATGACTAAATCATTAATTCAGTCATACGAGTAGTAAAATAAAAAGGTTCAGACATATACAAATAAATAACTTTTAAATTAAGTAAGTTTAATTGATGGTTGTATTAAGACAACTTTTAAACTATCTATAGCAATATATAAAATATACCAAATAAGTATATGATAATTTTGAGTAGGTATATTTTGAACACTTCGTAAAGTGCTTTTTTTAGTGCAGAAATTTTATAAATGTCTATCAAATTAGAAGAGTTGTTAATATTTACCTTAGAAAACTTGGATCATCTTTTAGTCCACATGGAAGTGTTTTATCCAATAAACACTGGTATTTCTCTTCAGGAGATTCTTTGAATATTGGCAAGTATTGGAATTCACTTAAGGCTATAAGAACAAAAAATGGTTACACAGGGATGAATTTTTCAAGTGGGCGTGGATGACCAAATCCCAAACTATGAGGAATAGCGAAAATTACTTAAAGGAGTCTCGGGCCTGATTTTGATGAAAACTAAAACTGCGTCATAGGCTTTTTGAAAAATCAATATTCCTAGATTTCGAAAAAAAAAACACATCATGTATTATTACACTACAAGAAGTGCCCCGCGGTTTCTCCCGCGTTAAAACCTTTTATTTACTTAAAACTTTTCTTTCGTAAAAACGATTCTATAATTAAACACATCAAATAAGAATTAGCCAAATCGGTTCACCCGTTTTCATGTTATCGCTTGACTAAGGCAATTCGGGATTCATATTTATAAAACCCGAAAAACCTTAATTTACAGACTTTGTTACCTACCCCATTTCGAAAATCCTACAACACGTACTTTATCCCATCTTGTTTCGCCATACAAACTTTGAATCCCCGTTCCGTATCCAGGAGGAATTTTTAGAAAATCCTTTCTGAGCGGTTACCTACGTCATAATAACTATCTGCATTCTAAATGTGAGCGCAATCCAAAATAATATTGATTTTTAGACTTTGTCACCCCAATTTATCCTCTTAGGGTGGCATTTTGAAAACGTCTGAAACTCGTATTTACTTATTTATTTACAGAAGTACTTGTGTGAAATGTCGAATAAAACGACTATCCAAACTTTGAACCCCCGCTTCATCCCCTTAGAGTGTATTTTGAAAAATTCTTTCTTAGCGGATACCTTAGTCAAAATAACTATCTGCATGCCAAATTTCAGCGCAATCCGAAACAATATTGATTTCAGACTTTGTTAGCCCATCATAATCAGCCGGTATCAGTCCACTGCTGGACATAGGCCTCTCCCAAGTCATGCCACTGAGCCCGATCTTCGGCTCTTTGTTTCCAGTCACTGCCCACCGCTTTGCGAATGTCGTCGCTCCACCTGGTAACAGGGCGTCCTACGCTACATTTACCGATTCGCGGTCTCCACTCTAGAACCAGTCTACCCCAACAGTTATCGGTCCTACGGCAGATATTACCAGCCCACTGCCACTTCAGCTTGCTAATCCGATGAGCTATGTCGATCACTTTAGTTCTCTGGCGAATTACTTCGTTCCGGATTCGATCCCGCAGAGAAACACCGAGCATAGCTCTTTCCATAGCTCGCTGAGCGACTTTAAATTGGTGGACCAGTCGAACCGTGAGTGTCCACGTCTCGGCTCCGTATGTCAAGACGGGTAGGACGCACTGATTAAAGACTTTTGTCTTTAGGCACTGTGGTATATGCGACGAGAAGACTCGACGGAGTTTTCCAAATGCTTCCGAATTCTTCTCTGGATTTCCTTTTCGAAGTTATATTTGCCTAGTTGGAGCGTCTGCCCTAGGTAAACATACTTAGTGACAACTTCGAGTGGGATTCCATCTACGGCAATCGGTTCCGGAACATCGTGCTCGTTGTACATGACTTTGGTTTTATCCAAATTCATCCGGAAACCGATGCGACGAGAAGAATCAACTAGGCCATTCAACATCCTTTGTAGGTCCTGCAGCGTCTCTGCCATAATGACGATGTCATCTGCGAAACGTAAGTGAGAGATGTACCTGCCGTTGATGTTATAGCCACGATCTTCCCAGTCCAGCGTCTTAAACATATCCTCCAAGGCGTTAGTGAACAGTTTCGGGGATATGACGTCCCCCTGTCTCAATCCTCGACGCAGGTGGACATGTTTAGTTCGCTGGTTCTGTACTTGTACAGTCATCGTTGCGGCATTATACAGACATCTCATCACTTCGATATATCGCCAGTCGACTTGGCAACGCTGCAAGGACTCCAGAACAGACCAGGTTTCGATTGAGTCGAAGGCCTTCTCATAGTCCACAAACGCTAAGCACAGGGGCAGATTGTACTCTTCGGTCTTCTGTACAATCTGCCGCACTGTGTGGATGTGGTCCATGGTGCTGTAACCGCTTAGAAATCCGGCCTGTTCCGGAGGTTGGAACTCGTCGAGTCTTGGCGCAAGACGGTTCGTGATGACCCTTGAAAACAGTTTGTAGACATGGCTCAGAAGCGAAATCGGGCGGTAGTTTTTCAAGAGGGTTTTGTCTCCTTTTTTGAAAAACAAAACCACCATGCTCCTGTTCCATGCCTGTGGAGTTCTCCCAGTGAAGAGAACAGAATTGAAGAGCTGTTGCAGCTGGCTTACAGCTGGGGCTCCTCCAGCTTTTAGAAGCTCCGTTGTGATTCCGTCTTCACCAGGAAGGCCCATGGAAAGGCCCCACCTTTCCATTTTTGAGCCGTTTAAGGGCCATCAAGATCTCATCTCGGCTGACTTCGGGCAGGTCTTCTGTGAAGTGGCGGGTCAAGGTGGCTCTACAATCCTCAGTATCGGGTACGGGCCTTGAAGCATGCGATGCGTAGATCTTGCCGTAGAAGTCTTCTGACAGAATCTCCGACTTGGATGCGACGACGTTCCCCGTTGACGTTGTCAGCTTTGTGAGGTGGCTTCTACCCAGAGGCTGGGCGAACACTTTCGACCCCCGATTCTGCTCAATTGATTCTTCAGAGAGATTAATCAAGAGCGTGTTAGAGCATCGGAGGTCTTGTCGTACCAGCTTCTTAATGGTTTTGTTGCGCACCTGATTAATTAACAAAGCTGACAAAGGGTCTGTTCGTCTCTCTTCCATTAGTCGAAGTGTTTCTGCCGAAAGATTGGACTTTTTGCCCGTACGCTTGCTCTCGCAAAACTTCGTCCCTTCATCCCTGAGGATTTCCACCACTTCTTCGAGTTTCTGGTCTACGTCATCTGTGGTTTCCAAGGCAGCGAATCGATTTTCCAATTTTAATTGGAATGTTTCAGACCCAACAACGGTTTGGAGTAGGTTTGGTCGGAGTGTGGACTTCATCAATCGGAATCTCTCGGCTTTGAAGTCGATATCCAGAGTGCCTCGTACAAGTCGGTGATCACTTCCAGTATTGAACCTACTGATCACTGAGACGTCTCTGAATATGCGCCGTTTGTCCGTAATGATATGAAGTCAATCTCATTTTTAGTCACAGTGTCGGGGCTTTGCCACGTCCACTTCCTTTGGGGCTGTTTCTTGAAGAACGAGTTCATCAAGAAAAGCCCCTCTTTCTCGAGAAAGTTGACAAGCATTTGCCCCCTGTGATTTCTACTGCCAAATCCGTGTGGTCCTATTGTCGATTCACTGCAGGTCTGTACTCCCACTTTGGCGTTAAAGTTTCCCATGACAACGTTGTAGTGAGCCTTAGAGGTAGTATGTAAAGCTCTAGAGATGTTTTCATACATGCTCTCCACCTCTTCGTCCAAGTGTGCCGAGATCGGTGCGTAAACCTGGATAACCTTGAGGCTGTACCTCTTGGTTAACCTAATTATGAGGTACGCTACCCTGGTCGACACACCGGAGATTTCTACAACGTTGTCACTGAGAACCTTGTTGAACATTGTTGAAACCCGACGCCGCCTTGGGATGGCTGGTCTCCTTCTCTGTAATACATAAGATGGCCCGATTCTAGAGTTATGGTGTCCTCTCCCTGTCTTCGGACTTCACATAACCCCAGAATGTGCCATCTTATGTGTCCCAGCTCCTCCTCCAGCTGCGCCAGATGATCATCCAGCCGAATCGTGTGTCCATTATATGTTGCGAGGGTCAGTTTGTTTTGGCGGCCTACCGTAGCCCGGAGATTCTTAGCACCCCCTGCCCTGCCGTTACCGTGACCGCCGCCGTGGTCAGGAATAGCAGGGCGGCCGGGAACTGGGGGCCGCGGTATATTGTGACTTTCCATACTACTTCTTTCATCCCTTGGGAGGGTTATGCCCTAATCTAAAAGTGTTGGCGATCGCAGGACGTAGCTTCTTGCACCGGTGACGCTGCTGCCCGTCACCGGCCTGTAGTATTTAGCTACGCCATAATTTGAAATGGTTATACCGCCATTTGTCGGTCGCCAGAGCCCCGTTCGTTGGTCAGCAGGATGCACCACGGGCAGGTGAGGTTGGCTGGGAGCACTTAGATGGTATGTGTGCCCCCCTTACATCCCATTGTTAGCCCACTAGAAACTCGTATTTACTTAATTAAGTACATGTGTTAAGTTTCGAATATAAAAGACTATCTAATATTGTTTTTCCATACAAACTTTGAACCCCCGTGCCATCCCCTTCAGGGGTGAATTTTGGAAGATCCTTTCTCAGAGGGAACTAAGGTCGTAATAACTATCTGCATGCCAAATTTCTGCGCAATCCGAAACAACATTGATTTTCACACTTGTTACCAATGGGGTACCCTCTGGCACCCTCTTAGGGGTGGAATTTAAAAAAAACACGTATTTACTTAGTTTTTTTACTAAAGCACTTATGTGATGTATCGGATAGAAAAGACTATCTAATCTTATTTTTCCATACAAACTTTAAACCCCCGTTTCATCCCCTTCAGGGGTGAATTATGGAAACTCCTTTCTCAGAGGTAACTAACGTCGTAATAACTATCTGCATGCCAAATTTCAGCGCAATCCGAAATAATATTGATTTTCACACTTTGTTACCCCATTGCACCCTCTCAGGGGAGGAATTTCAAAAAACCGGAAACACGTAATTACTTATTTTTTTACTGAAGCACTTATGTGAAGTTTCGGATAGAAAAGTCTATCTTGTTTTTCCATACAAACTTTGAACCCACATTTCATCCCCTTAAGGGGTGAATTTTGGAAAATCCTTTCTTAGTACACCCTTACATACTAAGACAAATATACCCTCAAAATTTCAAGTCTCTACGACCAGCGGTTTAGGCTGTGCGTTGTCTGTCAGTCAGTCAGTCAGTATGTCAGGACAAAGATTCTTATAGTATTAGAAGATTCAATGGTTTCGCAAATAAGGAACGAATCATTGGAAGTAATGACATATGTATTTTTTGGACCAACTCCACATTAATTCATCATAGAAATAGAAAGAGATAACAAAACCAGAGAAAAAGTAGTTGATCTATATCTAAATTTTTTTTTTTGATATCTATACATATAGGTTTGCGACCACTGTTTTGCCTGGCATGGTGGTAAGCAATGATGTGGTCAAAAGTGGCGAACATGGTAGGCATATAATATGCTCTGAACAACTCTAGCTTTAGCACGATGCTCGCCTGATGATAAGCAATGATATCTACCTATTACAGACACAGCGGCATACAAAATTCTGGATAGCCAGAATTTAGCATGTCACTGCACTGCGTCTGCTACTTTCTGTGGTCAGTTAAGAGTAATTCTAATTGGTGATGGGGCGATAAGACCTGCACTGACGTCCGGCTTGGGGTGTAGTGTGTATTTCCCCCTATCAGTGATCACCAAGCCAACCCAGCTCCTTAATGAATTGTAGCACGGCTTTGGGTCGCTGGCATAACGCTTCCAGTGGTGAGGGTGTTATTATAGATGGTGAAAATGACGATGATGATGATGAAAGCTGTGGATGAGTTTGTGTGCCTGATGGTGCTGGCAGTGCTAAGGCAGATAGCGATGATGATGATAGTAATGGTGACACTGTTAATACTTGTGGTTGTGGTTGCGGCGGCTGGTGTTCTTCATCTGTGTCTTGGTCGTATAACCCGGCTGTGGCTCTTACCTCATCCAGGACCGGGCACTGTGAGATCACATGTGCCACAGTCTCGTTTTCAAGGATGCAGCCTCGACACAGAGGACTATTGGTAGCGCCAATTTTGTGGAGGTGATAATTTAGATTACAATGTCCCGTGATGAGGCTTACTATTATACGAAGATCATGTCTTTGTAATTTTAGCAATCTGTTTGTGACTTTGCTGTTGAAATTCAGAAAAGCTGCTTTTGTGTGTTTGCAGCTTATCATGCTGTCCCACAACTTTTGTTGTTCGTTTTCGGTATGACGCCGTAATAGGTCTCTGAATTCCATTGCTGACGGTCTTCAAAGATCCATCACGTCATCGCTTACTTGTTGTGTTGTACCTACTTTAGCGAGTTTGTCAGCCGTGATATTGCCAGCACATGATGCATGGCTTTTCGTCCATCTTACCTTAACGTTATACTTGGTTGCCAGTGTTTGCAGAGTATCGTGGCATTTAGCCAATACCTTAGATCTCGTTGTAGGTCTTCTGAGTGCGTATATAGTTGCTGCACTATTAGTGACAAATTCTATATTGACTTCATCTTGATCATTTTCTAATAAAGACTGAATTATGGACTGAACTGCCTGTGCAGATAGTAACAGTCCCATTGTTTCGGCCTGTAAGACGGTTATAGTTTTGTTCAGTGCTATCGATGCCGAGAGTCCAAGTTCTTGCGAGTAGTACCCGCAACCTGCTCCTGTTTTGTATTTTGCAGCACCAGTGTATATTTTGTAAGACGGCAGTGCCGCTTCAGACATCTTATCCTCAGTTATTAGTTGGTACTTTTTATTATCTAGATGAGTACTGGCTTTGCTAATCTTTGTACCTGCTGCAATTTGGTTACTGTAGTAATTAAGTTTGTGCACGTCCACCATACCACGCAACCATAAGTAAGTACAGGACGCACAATTACAGTATATAGCCACTTACACAGCTTTGGTTGCAGACCCCAGTCTTTGCCAATTGCTCTCATGCTCTGCCATAAGATGTTCGTAGCTTTTGTAGTGATATGGTCTAGGTGTTTCGCCTATAGAAGTTTACTGTCTAGCCATACTCCTAGGTATTGTACTTCTTTACTTAGTGTAAGCTTAGTTCTAAACAATGTTGGTGGTTTAAGTTTTGCTAACTTAGTTTTGCGGGTGAAAAGAACAAATTCTGTTTTCTGCGGGTTGACAGATAGTCTGTGTTTACCGCACCAATTTTCAACCGATCGTAGCGCCTTCTGCATTATCTGACAAAGCGTGGATTCATAGAGTCCCGAGACCATAATGACAAGGTCATCTGCATAACCAATTGTTGTTATACCTTCCCGGTTTAAGAGATCTATCAGCTCGTTTACTAACACTACCCAGAGTAGTGGTGATAGTAATCCTCTTTGTGGGCAGCCTCATGTAACGAGACAGCGTGTTTCTTTTGAGTTTTCTATGCAAGCTACTCTGCTTGACAACATGTTCGTTACCCATTTGTTTACTCTTTCATCAACTCCTTGTGAAGTCAGTCCATCTTCGATGCTGGGAAAGGTTGTCTATCAAATGCGCCTTCAATGTCAATAAAAGTCACGAGACATGACTGTTTGTTTTCTAGTGTTGACTCAATTTTGTGCACTACATGGTGCAGGGCAGTCCAGTTGAACTTATTTTATAATTTTTGGTATGCAATGAAATGGTAAGCAAATGAAAAGTTTATCGATCAATCTAATACTATAAGAATCTTTGTCCTGACTGACTGACTGACTGACTGACTCACTGACAGACAACGCACAGCCTAAACTGCTGATCGTAGAGACATGAAATTTGGAGGGTATATTTGTCTTAGTACGTAGGGGTGTACTAAGAAAGGATTTTCCAAAATTCACCCCTTAAGGGGATGAAACAAGGGTTCAAAGTTTGTATGGAGAAACATGATTAGATAGTCTTTTCTATCCGAAACTTCACACAAGTGCTTCAGTAAAAAAATAAATAAATACGAGTTTCAGGTCTTTTTTGAAAATCCACCCCTAAGAGGGTGAAATGGGGTAACAAAGTGTGAAAATCAATATTGTTTTGGATTGCACTGAAATTTGGCATGCAGATAGTTATTACAACGTTAGTTACCTCAGAAAAAGTATTTTTTAAAATTCACCCCTGAAGGGGATGAAACGGGGGTTCAAAGTTTGTATGGAGAGACAAGATTAGATAGTATTTTCTATTCGAAACTTTGAACTTGTTTTGAAAATCCACCCCTAAGAGGGTGAAACGGGGTAGCAAAATGATAAAATCAATATTGTTTCGGCTTGCGCTGAAATTTGGCATGCAGATAGTTATTTTGTGGTAGGTATCCGTCAAAAAAGGATTTTCAAAAAATTCCTCCCGGATACGGAACGGGGATTCAAAGTTTGTATGGCGAATTAAGACGAGGTAAGTACGTGTTGTAGGATTTTTTTAAATGGGGTAGGTAACAAAGTCATTACGATGTAAGTGCCTTCTAAGAAAGGATTTTCTAAAATTCACGCCTGAAGGGGCTGAAACGGGGGTTCAAAGTTTATATGGAGAAACAAGATTAGATAGTATTTTCTACTCGAAACTTCATACAAGTGCTCCAGTAAAAAAATAAGTAGGCAAATACGTGTTTCAGGTTTTTTTTTTAATTACACCTCTAAGAGCACCCTCTTATTAAATGGCGTAAGAAAGTGTGAAAATCAATATTGTTTCGGATTGAGCTGAAATTTGGCATGCAGATAGTTAGTTCCCTCTGAGAAAGTATTTTCCAAAATTCACCCCTGAAGGGGATGAAACAGGGGTTCAGTGTTTGCATGGAGAAACAAGATTTAGATAGTCTTTTATATTTAAAACTTAACACAAGTACTTAAGTACGTAAATACGTGTTTCAGGCTCTTTCGAAATTCCACCCCTAAACGGGTGAAGTGGGGTAACAAAGACTGAAATGAATATTGTTTCGGATTGCCCTGAAATTTGGCATGCAGATAGTTATTTTGACTTAGGTATCCGCTAAGAAAGAATTTTTCAAAATTCACCGTTTAAGGGGGGTTCAAAGTTTGGATAGTCATTTTATTCGACATTACACACAAGTACTTCTGTAAATAAATAAGTAAATACGAGTTTCAGACTTTTTCAAAATGCCACCCTAAGAGGATAAACTGGGGTAACAAAGTCTACAAATCAATATTGTTTCGGATTGCGCTGAAATTTAGAATGCAGATAGTTATTATGACGTAGGTATCCGCTCAGAAAGGATTTTCAAAAAATTCCTCCCGGATATGGAACGGGGATTCAAAGATTGTATGGCGAATTAAGACGAGATAAGTACGTGTTGTAGGATTTTTTGAAATGGGGTAGGTAACAAAGTCTAAAAATGTGGGTTTTTCGGTTTTTATAAATATGAATCCCGAATTGCCTTAGTTACGCGATAACATGATAACGGGTGAACCGATTTGGCTAATTCTTATTTGATGAATGATAGAATCGTTTTTACAAAAGAAAAGTTTTAAGTAAATAAAAGAAGTTTTTAACGCGGGCGAAGCCGCAGGGCACTTCTAGTCTTTAAATAAAAAGGTATTTCTACAGTTCATACTTACATTCAAACCTATAAATACTATTCACCCTCCCAACTACATTTGTTGATATAACTTGTCTCTTCACCCCAGTGTTTGTTTTGACCTTTTTCACTCTTACTTTGAGCAGAACACCAGCAGCTTTCATTTTGTCAGCAAGAATTTTCCTAATAAAGGGGTTATCTGGCTGGAAACTCATTCCGAGACGCTTCTTTGGCTGAGAGTAAACCTGAAAAGTGTATTTCAAAATACTGTAAACTGTGTCGCTTCAATAGCTAAGTAAGGCAGGCCGCACACCAGGCATACACTTGTATCTCGATAATTGTGGCACCTCATTAAACCAACGCGCCACAAAAAACGAATGTGTTCGATCTTGAATTCAAGTAACGCAGACGTCTCGCCACAAAGTGCGCCCACTACAAATGTTTCCTCAGTGTGCGTGCTGACGTACAGATATATGGGGGTGTTAAATGTGTCGCGTTTCAAATGTGGCGCCAAAATTATTGAGATACAAGTGTACTGATGTGTGGCCTGCCTAAGGACCTGGCATCCATTTGAAATGTCTTTTCATTATCTCATATCTGAAACTAATTTAGCATTTTAAATTAGATATCTTCACCATCTTCTTACCCTTATCCCACTTTAGACTCATCAATTAGTTAGTAAAATAAGTTCACAAACCTGTGAAATGCCTTTGATACCTCCCAAACATTGTATTGCTTTCTCATCATTCTTCACTACGCCAGGAACCAATACACTTGTTAGTTTACGGTTGAAACTGCATAATGTATCGTCTATCGAACTGCTCGTATTCACCAAAGGTTCGCCTGGTGCAGGATCGTCAGTTTCGTTTGAAGTAGACGGTAATCCGAATTCATTTGAGCAACCCTGGCAACGAACGTCGATATTTTCACCCAAATGGCTAGCCATGTGTAACTCTCCAGAGCTTCCGCGATCTTTTGAGCTTTGCGTTGCCTGCGTTAGTGAAACAAACTTTCCACATTCCCAACATTTCATTCTGTTTTCAGAGTGTTATTTTAAATATTTTTAAAACGAATTGAGAAACTATTTTAAAAAATAATTTCACACAAACTGAACTGAGCACCGACGGCAAAGAGAATATTATTATTATTATTATTTTCTTTGTTTTTGGCTTTTGCGATAATACCACCACAATTTCGCCAATGTCAAGTTTAGTTTGGTTTAGTCGAGTGGAAACTGTTTCCGTATATATAAAGTACTCTGTGGGAAACTGGAAACTGGAAAGACCTTAGGACGCTTTTTATAAACACAGATAACAAATAAAAATTTAAACTTACTTTCTGCGGAATCAATTCTACAAAACTAGTTACAGTATGGATGAAAATTAAAAAAAATTAGACAAAAAGAACTCGTTTTGAATATTTACAAGAAAATTACAATAAAACATGGAAATGAGTAGGTAGGTATATACATAATATTTACAACTTAATTTTATTAATTTCAATATATTTACATAAAGAACCAGTAAAGCGGGTGAAAATGAGAGAAAGAAGATGTTTAAAAGAGACTGGACGAGATATTTGAGGAGGAAGAAAGTCATAAAGAGAGAAGCGCATATTAGGACAACTGAAAAACAAGTGGTTCACGTTTCCTTCGTCTAGACCGCATTCACAGATCGAGCTATTTCTAATCCTTATTTTAGACAGGAAAACTGGAGAACAACAGTGATTTAAGCGGAGTCGACAAATAGTGGAGGTGGTATTTTTATCTGCCATGCGATATTTAGAAAACCACGGCCTCGTTGGAACCTCCGGTTGAATATCCCCATAATATTGCCCCTTGACAGACCTTGAGATTTGCCAGCCCTTATTCCAGGTGTCAAACAACAAAGGCTTCAAAGTAGTGCACATATCATGGGAATATATCACGGAATTGTCATCCGATCCCATGTCAATAGCATTCCTGGCATAGGAGTCAACTGACTCATTTCCAGGAATACCTGAATGACCTGGAATCCAAGCTATAGTGATATTAATGCCACGATTATTACAATAATACAATTCCTCTCTAATTTTGAGGATAATTGGGAAACGAGATTTTGATCGAAAAGGGTTCGAAAGAATTGACTGAAGGCAACTTTTGGAGTTTGAAAATATAATAGAGTAGGAAATATTGTGAGATTTTAGAAATATGATCGCAGCCAAAATAGCAACAGATTCTCCAGTAAACACTGACGAAACAGGGGGACATTTATAACTTAAAATGATTCTAGTAGAAGGGATCCAGACAGCAGCACCTACCGAACTAGAATCAGATACCTTTGAAGCATCAGTATACAAATGTAACCAGTTACTATAATCCGAATGGATTATGCCATTAAAAATGTTAGGAACTTCAGGAGTATTTTTATCAACTCCAATGTTAAGAATGACGTTGGGTTGAAAAACAAGAGCGTCATATAACGTGGAATATAATGGCATAATAGAACTTTGAAAAAGAGGGTTAGGAAGACGGGAAAATTGAAGATAAGAACGAAGCAGACATGGAAAAACAGAACTTGAATGATGGCCGAGAGAATTGTACAAAAGTGATAATTGATGAAGCTTAGCAAGAAGTGGATGATCAGAAATTTGCGCCAACTTGAAGAAGAACCTATTTGATAGAAATTGTCTGCGGAGAGCAAGGGGGGGGGGTCAACACACTCTACCTGAAGAGCATTAGTCGGAGAGGACTTCATCGCTCCTATAATGATACGTAGGCATTTGTATTGTATTTTATCAAGTTTGTTGAGGCTAGTTTTGGTGGAAGGATCTAAGAGAAATAAGCCATAGTCCATATGACTACGCATTATAAAGAATTTTTTGAGAAAAAGGGTGAGCACCCCACCAAACACCTGACAACAACCGCAGGACGTTAATGTTTCTCTCACACTTTTGAGCAACATAATCACAAGGAGTCGAACCGGATAATCTTGATTCTAACCAGATGCCTAAAAATTTCACCATGTTTTCCTGAGGAATAACTTCATTGTTGACCCCAACAACAACTGAAGGGATTTGTCTTTTTTTTGGTGAAAACAACCACACTACTTTTAGGAGCTGACAGGGATAACCCATGCCTAAGAAGCCAGGTGTGCAAATAGGCAAGGGCTAAAGTCAATCTTTGGGAAGCCTCTTCAGGAGATTTTACTGTGACATAAAGAGCTAAGTCGTCGGCATATTGTAAGATTTCGCAATATGAGTTGACAGAATGTTCGAGATCATGAGTATAAATGTTGTATAACAATGGGCTGAGAACCGATCCTTGTGGTAAAACCTTCCAGACTGTTGTAGGAGGTAAAAGTTTATCAGAATTTTTGATAGAAATAGTTCTCTCCATTAACAAGTTTGAAATGAATCTAACAATTTTTCCTGGAATATTTAATAGCATCAACTTATTCCTAAGGACCGGTAACAGCACATTGTCGTAGGCAGACGCAATGTCTAAGAAGACGCCCACAAGAAGTTCCTTTTTGAGTAGGGCCATACGGATGTCAGAAGTTAAAATACTAAGGCTGTCAATGGTACTCATGCCTTTTCTGAATCCTAATTGACTTTTAGGTAGTATTTCTTTATTTTCTATGATCCACTCGAGGCGGTTTTTAATCATATGCTCAACCACCTTAGATAAAACTGAAGATAAGGCTATGGGCCTGTAACTGTTTGGGTCAGAAGGGCTTTTACCCGGCTTTAGGATGGGAATTATGACTTGAGCCTTCCACTGCTCCGGGACTATACCATTTTCATAGAATATGTTTATAACTTGTAAGTAATATTCTTTACAATCATCAGGAGCATTCTTTATGAATGAGTATGGAATACCGTCCATCCCCGGAGAAGAGTCTACTAGACCATCAAGAGCCAATCGAAGTTCGGCAGATGAAAAAGAAGAATATAAAAAGAGAATATAATATATTATTTATTTTATTTTAAAAAATTCAATGACTTTTGAATTTTTAAATCACCAAACCAAAGAGAATATAAATACAACGTTGCAGAACACAAAGAGCTCAATACAGATTATATAATTAAAAGTATATTCTATATAACGATTAAACGATTTTGCACATTAAAAAATCGTCAATACTCAGAATAAGCGTCTACTTCAGCATTAAGAAGAAAAATTGACATTTTGAAGCACAAGTAAAAACAGGTGTCTTTCTTGTGTAATGTATAAGATACCATTACACCGGGTACAGTTAGGGGTGGGTTATTTTAATAGTATAGTATTTGAACTTTGTTAATTAAGAGTATTTATGTATTAGATACCTTTACACCTGGTACAGTTAGGGATGGGTTACTTTTATAGTATAGTATTTGAACTTTGTCAATTAAGAGAATTTATGTATAAGATACCCTTACACCGGGTGCAGTTAGGGATGGGTTATTTTCATAGTATATTATTTGAAACTTGTTAATTAAGAGAATTTATGTATAAGATACCTTTACACCGGGTACAGTTAGGGATGGGTTATTTTCATAGTATTTGAAATTTGTTAATTAAGAGAATCTATGTTTAAGACACCTTTACACCGAGTACAGTTAGTATAGTATTTGAACTTTGTTAATTAAGATAACTTATGTATAAGATACCTTTACACCGGATACAGTTAGGGATGGGTTAGTTTCATAGTGTAGTA
Organism: Cabera pusaria; assembly: GCA_954871355.1. NCBI lineage: Eukaryota > Metazoa > Arthropoda > Insecta > Lepidoptera > Geometridae > Cabera > Cabera pusaria. The sequence continues at coordinate 24,007,101 of OX940887.1, forward strand.
TTTGAACTTTGTTAATTAAGAGAATTTAGTAATTATATAGTATATAATCTAAAATAGTAGCAAAAATTATGTAGGGCAAACATTTAGAGAATGTATGTATAAGATACCTTTACACCGAGTACAGTTAGGGATGGGTTATTTTCATAGTGTAGTATTTGAACTTTGTTAATTAAGATAATTTAGTAATTATATAGCAAAAATGATGTAGGGCAAACATTAAGAGAATTTATGTATAAGATACCTTTGCACCGGGTACAGTTAGGGATGGGTTATTTTCATAGAGTATTTGAACTTTGTTAATTATGAGAATTTATGTATAAGACCACTTATTGTAAGTGTATAAACACAAATATAATATAAAGAAAATATAAAACTAAAGAACCTAAAACCTACTGAAAACTGATCAAACATAAAACCGTTGTTTATTTGGATTTGTTATTATTGTGTGTTAATTATGTTGTTACTAACGTATATTTGACAGTATTATTATTGTTTTACATCTGAAGTAAATAGAGAGTTTATGAATCATGTTTTATCTTTTAGTGCCCCAGCCAAGACGAGCTAAGCGAAGCGCAAGGGCACTATGTGTATTTTCTTTTTGTTATATATATGTTAATGAATATATTATTAATACAAAAGTATATTGTTGTTTAATTTATGAAAATAAATAAATAAGTAATCACGTATTGGATATTTAACCTATACCCTGAGATTCAAATTTCCTATCCATAATAGATAATGTAGGTATGTATACTTGATCAGGAATTCATACCTACGTTTTATAATTATGTATAGGAAATTTGAATCTCCCGCCATTTCAATTATTATAGTGAGTGAGTAATAGTGTTCTGTGATATAATACCGACCACAGAGTACTTTTATATACTGGAAATTTCTAGGGAAATTTCCGTATATAAAAGGTACTCTGTGACTGGAAAATACCGACGGTGTTTTCGTGTTTTGGTTTTGGAACCCTTATAGATTTGCCATGTCTGTCTGTCTGTCTGTCCGTCCGTATGTCACAGCTATTTTATTCCGAAACTGTTAAGACTACAGAATTGAAACTTGATAGGTAGATGTATTCTGTAAACCGCTTTCCGTTTTTTATACAAAAATAAAAAATATAAAAGTTTAAGGGACTTCATGACATCCCATACATGGAACTGGAACAAAAAAATTTCTTCTTCTAATGTGGTAAAATGTGTCCCCCCCCCCCCCCCCCCCTCTAACTTTTATAGTACGGGAGTGAAAAATCTAAATGAATATATGCTGTAGATCTCAATAAAAACTAACAACTAAAATTGGTTTGAACGAGATACAGTCAGCAGTTTTAGAGATATGGCGACCGCTAGGATAACTTTATTTTTCATACAAACACTATGAAAAACAAAGTTAATTTTGTAGTTCCAAAAAAACATAGTTATGGAATACTTAAATGTGTTACGGAACCCTACGACTTGCACTTGGCCAGTTTATATTAAAAAGGTGCGATGAAGTCAAAATTAGTTCACATTATTTTTTCAAATTTGCCCATTCTTTCATAGATGTTTAGATACAATAAGTAGGTATAAGTTGCATCGCTATATGCAGCAGGCAAAAATAGATTTGATATAAAATGATACTGAATAGCGCTACTATTAATTAACATTTGACGTCTCTTTTACATGTATTAGTTTTGAAAATATACCCTTCACGTGATCTCTGGGTGGTGCTAAATAGGTGACCATAAGTGGTAGGCTTCGACCATGGCTCGAACCACTCACCGGTAAAAGACATGTTGCTAATTCGTTCGCTAAGTTCCGGCATAAGTAATGTTAATAGCCAGTATGAATACAGTCAGTCGCCCAGCGCCTAGTCTCAGTACGTTATTCAATTCCAGACAAACACGAATCCATATTTTGACCGCATCTTCACTTAGCATAAGGTGAGGCAGCAATCAAATGCTTATCTGTCAAACATTAAAAAACGTTGTTGAACTACATATTGGAATCGACTGACTGTCGGCCAATTCACAGAGCGCAACTATCCCACCCCGTCATCCATCATGCCGGAACTTGACGAGCAAATGTGCAACATTTCTTTTTACCGGTGAGTGGTTCGAGCCAATACCGAACCCTACCACTTATGGCCCCCTATTTGGCACCACCCTGGGATCACGTGAAGGGCAGTTTAAGGTCTAAGCTAAGCTTACGGACGCAGGAAGGCAACAATGACCTCCGCGTAGGTAAAAAACTCAGCGAAATCTACATATTTTAAAAACTAATACATATAAAAGACACGTAAAAAGTTCATTAATAGTAGCGATATTCAGTCTCATTTTATAACAAATCTATATTTTTGCCTGCTGCATATAGCGATGCAACTTATACTACTTATTGGATCTAAAAATCTATGAAAGAATGGGCCAAATTAAAAAAAATATTGTGAACTAATTTTGACTTCAACACACCTTTTTAATATGAACCGCATAGTTTAGGTAAATAAAATTTGCAGAGGTTGTAGCTAGATAAATACTGAAGTTTTTAACATAGGTATGAAAAAAAAATGCATATTTTTTTTGTATTTTCCTCGCAAACTTTATGCATAGTATGCTATATATATGCTATATGCATTAGTCAATGAGATTTTTGTAACTTTTTCTATTATTCTGAAAGTGTTTACTTTTCGAGTAAAATAATAATAATACCATTTGTTAGGCCTATTATTTACCTACAATCACAAAAAAAATATTGCCCAACCGTAAAGGGTTGAGCAGAAAAAAAAAATTTGTGAACCAAAGTGGCGAAAGGCAAAAACATTTAAAAAAATGACAAATCTCATAAACTATCCAAAATAGTAAAACATACATGGGGGTTCAATAGATGCGCAGTGAGGTCTTCTACCACCCTGCTTCGTTTGATCCATCGGTACTGAATCACCTGTATAACACTAGCAGGTTGTTAGACAAGGACACACTCCCACCCGGGTTCCTTTCGTTTGGGCCGTTTTGTTCTACAAAGCAATTACAACCTTATCTTTAGAGCATACGGATTAAATTGAATTTCTCAAGAAATCGGCAATTGACACTGACAGTAGTAAGTATACTGACTACATGCTGACTACCATGGAGACTAGATAGCATAGAGAAAGTATAGTCTCCAAGCTGACTACTTTGCAGGAAGCCCGCTGGTATTATAATATGATCAATGTTTATATTATGTGGTGACGTGCGAAAAACATGACATACGAAAAGCATGATCGCATGGAACTGTATAAAAAATGCATTCACTCGATTGAATGAATTAATGGCATAAAATTAAATATGACATAAGTTACTAATAAAACAAGACAAATTGAAAACCGCCTCCGTTTTGGTTGAAAATTAAACCCACATTATTGTAAAAATACTTTATTTCAACTTAAAAATGTAATATCTAGTGCATTAAGATTTGCATTTGCGCCAACTGGCTGTAGGTATCTCCCGGCATTCTGTACGCGATGTTTCCTGCAAAAGTGTTGAGCACCTCTGCCTGCTCTCGTAGCCACTCCACTTGCTAGAAAATAAATGCACTATATCAATATATATTTATATACAATAAATATATCTGGGGGCTGATCACGAAAACCATTGAATGAACGAAATTAACGAAATGACGGGGACGCAGCTATGTAGGCTGTATAGCTCCGTCCCCGTCATTTATTTCATTTCGTTCATTCAATGGTTTTCGGGATACGGGGGCTGATCTGTGTTCATCAGTTGGGATGAGCTTTGTGCTAAAATATATAATATTCTAATATTGTGCTGAATGAAGAAGGTGCTCGTTCACTTGATCGCGACGTAAATATACTTCCGCTGTAAACTGTTCAGTAGAATAGAACAAATACTGCTTGAACTTAACACGCATCGTCACTTAACATCAGGTGAGATGGTGTTCAAACGCTTACCTATATATACTAGTATAAAAAAAACACAATTTACGGAAAGTGTAAATTGGCATTTCACGAAAAACTCTAGAACTAGACTAGAAGTTAATACTAAGTTGATCTGAATCTTATAAGGTCAATTATGACACTATTTATGACATAATTATTATGACATAATTATTATGACATATTTATATTATTTATAATTATTATGACATAATTTATGACATAATTATGACACTATTCCTAAGACTTTTTGTAGTGGTAGGACTTCTGCTAGTCCGCCTGGGGCAGTACCACCACTTTGGCAAATAATTTTCCGTGATATAGGAATGTTTTTCGGTTGAAATGGCAACCAGAGAAATTACAGAGCATGTGAGACTCAAAATCTTTACGTCTTAAGGTAACAGGCGCAATGCAGTGACATGCAAAATTCTGGCAGACTTGCGTGCTGCTGTATCTGTAATAGGTAGACGTCATCGCTTACCATCAGGCGAGCGTCGTGCTTGTCCTGTTACTTTATATATATATATATATATATATATATTAAAAAAATATATTATATCAAAGGTAAAAAGAAACTGGTGGCATAATACACACCTTGTTGGTCTGAACACCAAGTTGTTGCGCCTGCGCAGTGTTGCGCAACTTCTGTCTCTGCGCCAGTAGGATGGTACACAGTGCGCGCAGCACAGCAGGTAAGCTTCGCAGGAGTTCGCCGCGAGCCGCTCGCGCGCCGCTCACGCGAGCTTCGAGCTCGCCTGCGCTTAGTGGCACGAGTTCGCATTCGCGGAGGGTCTGAAAGATCATGGGTTAGTTATTTTTATGTTTTTAGGGTTCCGTACCTTAAAAAGAAAAAATGATCCCTTATAGCATCATTTTGTTGTCTGTCTGTCTGTTCAACTGTCTGTCAAGGCCCTTTATCTCCGGAATGCGTAAAGGTTGAAACGTATACTAAATACTTTGGTCTACGGTATCTTTTGGCTGTGAAAAAATCAAACCTGTACGTCGCCACGATCAAAAGATATGACCGTTTATGTCGCATATTTTGCGATTTCACAAGGGAATCAAAACCTATAGGGTACTTCCCATTGACCTAGATTCATGAAATTTGACAAGAAGCAAAAGGGCTTGAAACAGTTCACAGTCAAACGCTTGCTTATCAACTATACAAAAAAAAAACTTGACAGATTGGTAACGCATGAGTGACACCTCTAGTGTTGCAAGTGTTCATAGACGACGGTGACCACTTCCCATCAAGTGGGCCGTTTGCTAAAAATACAAATAATTCAACAACATCCAACATGTCACCTCTGTTCCAAAGCATTTTGGCTGCGCAACCTTCAAGCGCGGCCAGGATGCTCTATTAGTACACGTACAGGCTTGTAAAAGATAGAACATAATCAACCTATTGTGTATACGATGGGACTAACATAATTGCTGCACAACCAAAGTCCCTAAATAAAAATAGTTAAAAAAAATTAAGTAATTTATGATCGTACATAACGAATAAGTCGACTTCACATGCTGCGATAGTCAAATTAGCAAGTAGTAAGTGTCATGTCATCAAGGCACACAAATGCATCGATTTCGAGTTTAAAATGTTTATCTCCATATCTCCGGAGATTATTATCAGATCTCGATAAAATTTGAATGGGATCAAACGGGAATCATTAACTCTCAAACTATTTAAAAAAAATTTCAAATAGGTTAAGATTTGACGGAGTTCTGTAATAACAAACATAAAATAAAAAAACAGTCGAATTGAAAACCTTCTCCTTTTTTGTGAAGTCGGTAAAAAAAACAACGGGTTGCACTCCGGGAGTGCCGGCAGAAGTGAAAACTTGAACGTCATTTTTGATTATTTTGAAATGACACCTCGCTCAAGCGCCCTGCGCTCCATCTTACAAATTTTCGATCAGGACACGTGAAGTTAAACGTGACTGACTGACTTACGTTACACGTTAAAGAAGTTTTCACTTTAAAAGCATGTCACCTCAAGCGCTCCATCATAATTGTCAGCGTGGAACATATCGAAGAAGCTGCACAGCTTGCACAGCTTGGTGTAAGCCTCCATCAAGGCGGCGGGCAGGGCGGCAGCGCGCGCGGCCCGCAGCCGGCACGACACGTGCTCCGCGAGGCGTGTCAGTCGCTCCCGCAGCCCGCTGGCGCCGCCGCCGCTGTTCACCACTTGGGCGAGCAGCACACAGAACAGTTCCAGAACTTTCTCCAGGTTCTGCAAATATTATTGAAGTTTATTTATTTATTTATTGAACACCAAGGAAAAGTACACCAATAAGATTACATAAGATGCACGCACATGGTAATAAAACATTAAATAAAAAAATCAAAAAACCCGACTGCGCAAAAAGTGGTGTTAAAAAACGAACTGAAAAGAAAAAAACAAGTAAGTCTAGTAGTTTAGACTTCTGTTTAGGGATATCAAAAAACTATACCATTTAAATTCTTTCTCGGTCGATACACTCATAAAATAAGTTATACTTTGTTATATGGAATGTAGAGACTTTAACAGTCGGGACACATTAATGGCTTAACGAATGGGGATTACTAGACTTACTTGTTTTTTTCTTTTCAGTTCGTTTTTTAACACTTCACTTTTTTCGCAGTCGGGTTTTTTGATTTTTTAATTAAATGTTTTATTTTACACTTTTTAGTTAAGTAAAGGATGGCAATTTCCGTAATCTTCTCATTTCATTTAGAGAGTTGATGTCATGTGGATTATTGAGTAGTTTCCGGGGATCTAAACTACTTATTACTAGTCCATCTAAAGATCTAACCCGGCTCAATGCTACATAGGCTTGACCTTTCGCAAAAATGCGTGAACTTAAGTCGACCACAGCTTTGTCCAAGGTACTACCTTGGAAAAAAAGAACAAAAAACCGAAATGCGTGAAATAGATAGGGTATTGCTTTTTAAGCTTACTTACTTTACAGTTGTACTATTAAACGACTATACCAAAAGGAAGAGGTTGTTTGTTACCTCACAACTCCATCAATTCTTAACCGATTCGGAAAATTCTTTTTTTATTTGAGTTAATATGATTTTCGTTTGGCCTCATTGTAATTTTATTGAGATGTGATAAGTAACTTCAGAGATAAGCACCACAAACTTGACACTGAAAGTGACTAACGCGGCATGTAAAATCGTTTTTTTTTTTCGATTTTTACGATCATAAATTATTTGTTATAAATATATTTTGAAACTCCATTTGAAGACTTTTAATTCGATACCCCACTCGATAGGTTTTGAAAAAAAATTTTTTTTGAACCCCAAATTTTGGCGTCTGAAATCCGCCATTTTGAATTTTTCAATTTTTTATGTTTTCGTTGACACTCGCGCTAGTATGGCGAATCTATTGACGTGCCAATTATCAAAATCGGCCCACGCGTTTGGTCTCTAGTGTGCCACAAAGGAACAAACATACATACATACATACATATATAGACTGATAAACACATTACCTCTCCTTTGCGTCGCGCAGTCGGGTAAAAAGGTCAGTGCCATTTCAATTATAGGTGAAGAACAGAAGACATTCATAGTCGAAGAATGATCAAATAACAAAGTGACGTAAATATTTTTTCAGTATATTTGCTCAAAAAATGCTTTTACGAAGCCTGTACACATTGTTCGAAAGTTAAAAATTACGCACCATACACCGGAGTGTGCGGTAAGTACTTACCGCACCATGCGGTAAGTATTTTACCGTACGCTCCGCGCGTATCCTTTATGGTTTTTTTTTAATTTCCGTAAAACCTACATAAGAATTCCACTAAAGAGTTTCATATTGCAAGGATAAATAAGCTGAATGTTAGAACTCCTTGAAAGCGCTTTTGCTTAATACGTTTGTCTCACTTTAATACCTACTAAAGAGTAAATGAGACGAGAGATGTAGTTCTAATTTTTAATACATGTGGCGCCATTTGCAAATTCGCTCCATTTTCATTTTTCATATTATAAACGTCAAAAATTGTTTCGACTTTTTGATTATTTCATTTATGTTTGTCTAATTACCAATTGCAGTGTTTTCTCACTTTGCTGAAAAATGTTTTATGACACACGTGCGGATATTGGTTTTAACAAACTATGTGACTATAGTGAACCCTCGACTTCGTCTCGGGCTTACATTTGTCTACTCGTTTGTAAAAACCAACTTACCGCACTAACACTATCATAAATAACTATTATTATATTTTTATACATTTTTAGATTATAAATATTTATTTAGATATAACAACAAAAATATAAGTAGAAAAGTAAAAATTAAGAAAAGTTCTTTTACTGGAGTAAAATTTGACGGAAGCGACGTAAGCGTAATGTTATATTTTATATTTATAAACGCCCTCTATTGTAGAACGGTGTTACAACGAAGACGTACTCGCTATCATTCGGGCATTCGTCCCGCTACGTTCAACAGATGGGGTTGTACATAAAAATAATAAGTGATGTTGAGAAATAAATTGAATGAACTTGGAAGTTTCACGCGTAGCTTTCTACGCATCCTCTTTTTAACTTATAATTTTACTAGAAGTGTCCCGCGGCTTCGCCCGCTTTAAAAACTTCTTTTATTTACTTAAATCTTTTCTTTTGTAAAAACGATTCTATCATTAAATACATCAAATAAGAATTAGCCAAATCGGTTCACCCGTTTTCATGTTATCGCATGAATAAAGCAATTCGGGATTCATATTTATAAAACCCGAAAAACCCAAATTTTGCAGACTTTGTTACCTACCCCATTTCGAAAAATCTTACAACACGTACTTTATCTCATCTTGTTTCGCCACACAAACTTTGAATCCCCGTTTCGTATCCGGGAGGAATTTTTAGAAAATCCTTTCTGACCTACGTCATAATAAATAGCTATCGGCATTCTAAATTTAGCGCAATCCGAAACAATATTGATTTTTAGACTTTGGTACCCCAGTTTTTCCTCTTAGGGTGGCATTTTGAAAAAGTCTGAAACTCGTATTTACTTATTTAATTACAGAAGTTCTTGTGTGAAATGTCGAATAAAATGACTATCCAAACTTTGAACCCCCGCTTCATCCCCTTGAAGAGTGAATTTTGAAAAATTCATTCTTAGCGGATACCTAAGTCAAAATAACTATCTGCATGCCAAATTTCAGCGTAATCCGAAACAATATTGATTTCAGACATTGTTACCCCACTTCACCCTTTTAGGGGTGGAATTTCGAAAGAGCCTGAAACAGATTTTTCCTCACTTAAGTACCTGTGTTAAGTTTCGAATATAAGCACTATCTAATCTTGTTTCTCCATACAAACTTTGAACCCCCGTTTCATCCCCTTCAGGGGTGAACTTTGAAAAATTCTTCTTCAGAGGGAACTAACGTCGTAATAACTATCTACATGCCAAATTTCAGCGCAATCCGAAACAATATTGATTTTTACACTTTGTTACCCCATTTCACCCTTTTAGGGGTGGAATTAAAAAAACCTAAAACACATATTTACTTATTTTTTACTGAAGCACTTGTGTGAAGTTTCGGATAGAAAAGACTATCTAATCTTGTGTCTCCATACAAACTTTGAACCCCCATTTCATCCTCTTAAGGCTATGTTCAGATGGCTTGAATTGTGACGCGCGTTTTCAAATCGCGCGCTTAGACATCCTAATATATACCTAGCAACCGTTCACATGCGCGCGCGTTAACGCGCGTCAGCGAGCGTCAACGCGGCGCTCAGAGAAAAAGTTTCTAGACGCAGACAATCGCGAACTAATTCTACCGAACTAGACTGACGAGTACTCTCGCAACGCGCATTAGCGCTCATCATCTGAACTCTCTTCAAATTTGATCGCGCGTTGACGCGCGTTAACGCGCGTTACATGTGAACATAGCCTAAGGGGTGAATTTTGGGAAATCCTTTCTTAGTACACCCTTACGTACTAAGACAAATATACCCTCCAAATTTCAAGTCTCTACGACCAGCGGTTTAGGCTGTGCATTGTCTGTCAGTCAGTCAGTCAGTCTGTCAGTCAGTCAGTATGTCAGGACAAAGATTCTTATAGTATTAGATTATTAATTTAGGTATTAATGAAAAGGCATTATAACAATATCCATGAATTAGCAAATCCCTGGTACCTAAACTAGACTCAAAGGCCCGTGTAATAGGATACCAGTTATCTTCCGTCTAGAAGACTCAGTTTGATGCCTCAGTTACAATCTGTATGTATTATGATAGTGAATTATATTAAGAACTTTTATTGTAATAAATACATAATCATAAATTTGAGACGATGTATCATCGCCTTAAGTTTTTTCGTCCATTTATCGCATGTCGCATTACAGCCGGTGCTTAAGCTTGGAATGTGTTACGAAATAGACTTATATTTGCCATCGAAGTGGTATAGGCTGATGATAAAAATTGTTTTAAGCTTCTGGTGGGTTCTACTAATCAATCTGATAGAACAAGTAATTGTTAGAATAGGCTTTGTTTTTAGGAAGACCGCATCTCGTTACATGTAGAAGAAGCGATAAAGTATGCAAGATAGGTGGCCTCCACAGTGTGACAGAGCTCAGTGGCTTGCTATAGAATACAAATAGTGGGTGAAGAGAGGCTGCTGACGATAAATTGATGATTGCTATAGCTCATACATCAGCTTAATTGGTAGATACTAGTAACTATGCCCTTTAAACTGAGTCAGTTCTCGTTTTGTCATGTATTAATACATTGTTCTATATATTTAATATATATGCCCGCAGATAATTTTGTTCAGAGGTAGCAATCTTTACATATCTACTTACCCCAGCTATATCATACATGGTGATGGCATCCTCGAACAAGCCTTTGTTGACCAGCTGTTCGGCCACGTTCAACGCGATCACCTGTAAAGCAAACAACATAATATTTTAGGTGAACATAACCATAATCATCTTTATTGGTAAATATTATTACATGTCAATCAGTTATAGTAATTATAAAAAAAATAATGTATGCAATATGTAAAATATTACTACAAAAACTATATAAATATTATAGGAAAGTCAATATTTTATAAATCAATTATTATATTAAATACATAATGTTGAATTAATATGTACATCTAAAAATTCTTGGTACGAATAGCATGCATGCTGGAGGAGCCAGCATTTTAAGTTTTGTTTATATGACCAGAAGCTTGGAGCATCAAGTACAGAATTTGGTAATCTGTTGTACACTTCAGGACCCATCACATGAATGGTTTTTGACATTTTAGCAACATAAAGAGACACCTCAACAATGACTAGAGATACATCTCTCATTATTGTGCTGTCAGATAAAAATGTAATCAAATCCATTGTGATCAAAGTATCTTACTTGTTTTTTCCCTGGGGGATTTAAATCATCTGTGTTATTAATTTAATCAAAATGAAGACAGTTAAAAGCTTCAAAGCGGTCGAAGAAACAATCAAAATTAACAAAGTAAAGTCAAGTACTCCTTAGTCCCTAGGTACAAAATAAATAATTCACCTAACATAAAACGTGACCAGATAGGCAGTGCAAGAGCAGGCCTGTCGCACACCGCGCTGTAGCAATGAAAATGCTAGTTCCTCCGTGACTCGCGGTCACAAGTTCAGTCAGTAGTGTCACGCGCGCTCTCCATCGGACGCGCGGCTTTACTTACTATTAAATTTGTTTTCTCACAACACTCAACCTTACAGTAAGAGACATCTGACGGCCCGCGAGCTGACCGAGTGATACAGACTCTCGCTGCGCGGACTTACGGTGCATTTTACGGAGCGCAACACGCGGTATAGTTACTTTTAGTTTATTCTGTGGCGCAAATTCAAGGTTGCATCCCAGGCGTGTAGTGTATTTTGAATGTTTCCGACGTTGTAACTGGTTTCATCTCGCAATTTTTGTTGTCAGAGAGTGAGATCTTCTGTACTTGTGCTATATTTATTCTGTGGCAGGAGCCTGGTACAATGTTAATAAAATCTTGACTTACCGTGCTATCAATATGCGGGTTATTGAACTGGTCTAGCAGACCGACGCTGCGCAGTCCCGTGGAGGGGTCCATGCGACCAAACAGAAGCTCATAGTCCCGACTTTCTAGCGCTAGATCTGTGCAACAGCACATGAACAGGTTTTTGCCGCTCGGGTCTTTAAGGTTCCTGAAATCACGCATACATTTTATAAAAATGTAGAGATCGAAACAAATTTTAAAAGACCACTATGCCCTGTATTTGCAATGAATAAATGATTAATATGACAAATCACGTCTGGTCGGGTCCATTGAAGAGAAGTGAAGCCTCAGAATACAGTAAAAACCAGAAAACCTAAGAGGACCTAAAATAAGAGCTAATTTCAAAGTAACATTTTCTTTGTAATTGTTTGTAGTAAAATCAAAAATGTCATAATAGTTTCTGAATAGATAGTTTAGAATTAATAGACTAATATTGCTTTTTATCCCGATATTCTTACGGGAACGATTTCTACGCGGGTAAAACCACGGGGCAAAGCTAGTACGAAGCGAAATAAACATCTGTGTCAAATAGCAATTGAGAGCAACTCACAAAGAAAAAAAACTCACAAAGCCTTACAGGTGTCCAGTGTCAATACACGTTTACTCAGAGCGAAGCTGTGACTGAGTTACAACTTACATGTTCTGGCACAAAACCAACACTTATTGAGTTTCAAGAGCATCCTTTACCTCAAGAAGAAGTAGTAGTGAAGGGCATCGGACGGGTCGGTGAGTTCGAATTTCCTCACGTAAAGGAGTAGCAACCTCGCCAAGTTGAGTCGACGCAGCGGCGCTGGGTCGTCGGTGTCCACGGATACTGTGAAATTATCATGTTGATTTAGTTTAACATCACTATGGTATTCACAGAGGATGGTAACCGATCGGTTTGCTTGATTGTTCACTGCCCACGATTATGTAAGAAAGTATGTCTTATTCTTGTATGATATTACAAGCAAAACGTTATGTAGGTGGTAAGCTATGACATCTGCCTATAGCATTAATATTAAATTGTATGCAATGTGAAAATTAGCGATTAACTGGTACAGTTACAGAAAATACATAGTTAAAATTTTAGAAAAAGACATGGTAAACATCACGCAGCATCAAGTTAGAATGCCACGCAAAGATAGTAATCCTAACTAATCCTAATCCTAACTAATCCTATAAATGCGAAAGTAACTCTGTCTGTCTGTCTGTGTCACTTTCACGCCAAAACCGATGAACCGAATTAAATTAAATTTGGTACACAGATAGTCTACAGCCTGAGAACGGACATAGGCTACTTTTTAATGCGAAAAGAGGGTTGTAAGGGGTTGAAAGGGGGGCTGAAAAGTTGTATGGAAGTATCGTCATTTTAGAAGCTAGAAGCTTGAAACTTATTTTGTAGGTTGTTAATTTGATATAAAAAATATGACATTAAAAGTTTCTAAAAGTTTTACCCTCAAGGGTGTAAAATAACAATAGGGGATGAAAGTTTGTATGAAAATATTGTAAGGTTTATGTTAATGTTCTACTGAACCGATTTAAATGAAATTTGGCACACAGATGGTCTAGAGCCTGAGAAAGGACATAGGCTACTTTTTAATACGAAAAGAGGGTTGTAAGGGATTGAAAGGGGGGATGAAAAGTTGTATGGAAGTATCGTCATTTTTAGAGCTAGAAGCTTGAAACTTATTTTTTAGGCTGTTCATTCGATATAAATAAATATGACATTCAAAGTTTGTAAAAGTTTTACCCTCAAGGGTGTAAAAATAACAAAAGAGAATAAGGGATGAAAGTTTGTATGGAAATATGTAAGGTTTATGTGAATGTTCTACAGAACGGATTTAAATGAAATTTGGTAGAGCCTGAGAAAGGACATAGGCAATTTTTTTATGCGAAAAGAGGGTTTTAAGGGGTTAAAAGGGGGGATGAAAAGTTGTACAGTCATTTTTAAAGCTAGAATCTTGAAACTTATTGTTTAGGCTGTTGATTCGATATAAATTAATATGTCATTCAAAGTTTGTGAAAGGGAAGGGGGAGGGAGAAGGGGAAGGGGGAATGAAGGGAGGGGAGGGAGGGTGGAAGTGAGGGGAAGGGAAAAGGGGGAGAGGGATGGCAGATAAGGGAAAGGGGAGGGAAGGTGGGGTGGAGGGGGGGGAGGGGGGAAAGGGAAGTGAGGGAAGGGGAGCGGGAGGAAGATAGACGGGGAGAGGAGGGGGAAGTGGGGGGAAAGGGGAGGGGGAGAGGGCAGTGAGGAGAAAGGGGGCGGAGGGAAGAGAGTGAGAGGGGAGGGGAAGGGCGAGGGGGAGGGAGAGGGGCGGGAGAGGGGAGGGAGAGGGGAAGGAGAGGGGAGGGAGAGGGGAGGGAGAGGGGAGGGAGAGGGGAGGGAGAGGGGAGGGTGAGGGGAGGGAGAGGGGAGGGAGAGGGGAGGGAGAGGGGAGAGGAGAGGGGAGGGAGAGGGGAGGGAGTGGGGAGGGAGAGGGGAGGGAGAGGGGAGGGAGAGGGGAGGGAGAGGGGAGGGAGGGGAGGAAGAGGGGAGGGAGGGAGAGGGGAGGGAGGGAGAGGGGAGGGGAGGGAGGGGGAGTGAGAGTGAAGGCAGAGAGGGGAGGGAGAGCGGAGGGAGAGGGGAGGGAGAAGGGAGAGGGGAGGGGGATTTGCGCGGCGCAGTACGGTGCGGTGTAGGTGGGATACGCATGTGTCTTATTTGTAAAATAATTAGCCTAAATATTTAAAAATGCTACCCAAAGACACTATTCCACGCGGACGAAGTCGCGGGCACAGCTAGTAAAATTATAAAGTGAAATATGTAGGCACTTACAAAGGGGTGCCTGAACGTTTCTAGGAGTTCCCAGCATATAAAGGTCGTGCAGAGCCAGAGCCATGTGGACACCGTGCACTTGATATCTGTAACAAATACATTACTTTTATAGTTAAAGCACATTTGTCTGAGACGGCAAACGTAGTGTAGGGCGCCCTCCAGCTAGATGGAGCGATGATATACGCAAGCTGGCTGGCAACAGTTGGAAACAAAGAGGTGAAGATCGAGCTCAAAAGCCATATGTGAGGCCTTTGTCCAGCAGTGGACAGAGATAGGCTGATAATAATGATGAGACGGAAAAGACTTATGTTTTTTTTGTAGCCATCTTTCTTTTGAAGGATAATGTGATTTTTTCTATGCAAATGTCCTTTCTCTCACCTGGGTATTCTAGATAAGAACTCAAGAGCCGGCTCGAACTGTCCCGTCAGAGTCAGCATTTGGAAGTACACGACAGGCTTCTCATATGCATGGTAATGGGTTTCTCCTGTAACAAATAATAAGTAACGACAATCTTAAAGCATGCTCGACCAAAGTATCACTCGCGACTAACAGACCCGCCAGATAGTACTTATTAGGGAAATTAACAAACAAATATGTATGGCGCTTGGCCCCAACGATAAATTACGACGATATAAATACTTGTAGAAAGAAGTGAAACTACTGGGAAAAGGCGTGATTTTATGTATGTACTTATGTATGTATAAATACTCCTTAGTTGCCTGCTCTAATGAAAGAGGATCAGCTCAGCTTCCAATTTGAGCTTCGGAATTCGAACTAATTTTTTACCGACTTCACAAAAAAGGAGGAGGTTCTCAATTCGTCCGTATGTTTTTTTTTTTTTTTTGTGTGTATGTTACGCGATTTCTCCGTCAATAGTGAACGGATCTAAATGATTCTTTTTTTAATAGGTAGGATACGTTTCCGAGGTGGTCCCATTTTAATTTTATCGATATCTGATAAGTATCTCCAGAGATATGGAGATAAATACCTCAAACATAGGAGAATGTACTGGTTTTAGTAGAAGAGTCCGAAGAAGATTGTACACAATAGAGGTTGCTATTGCATATACTTTTGAAGACTAAAAAATATGACCTTGAATAATGTTTTTACATCTTTCTTCTCGTTGATTTTGGTTTTTGACAGATATTCTTACGGTAACTGTGAGCGAGACACTCGTAGAAATAAAGGTGGGGATAATATATATTTTTTTTTAAATATCTTATAGGCTAGCGTTTGACCACTATCTCACCTGTTGCTAAGTGATGATGCGGTCGAAGATAGAGAAGTGGACTAGAATGGGAACTGGCTCTCAAGGATAGCTGCCTGAACACATAAGATGTTTGGCGACAGATTTTCTAACTTGAGGGTGGTAGCTGGCCAGGCGGACACTAGATATGTCCTACCACCATGCGGGGATTGTTGGTTTCTTAACGATGTTTCCCTTCACCGGAGGGCAACTGTGAGAAGCGCACATATATTTTTCGATCGAAAAATTCATTGGTGCACGGCGGTTTGAACTCGGTACCACGGCATCAAAGCCGACTGTTCTCCCAATTACGCCACCGGGCCCTCAATAAATAATTATATATCAATAATTATAATAAATAATTATATATAAATATAAATAATTTGTCTTCACAGGAATGTTCTACCGGGCAAAGTCTTGTTAGGGTGCAAACTTTTTTAAACATTTTTTTGACATGACATGACGTTTGCCGAAGATGGCGGCCATTTCAGTCCCGCGACACTGCATACATTATTAAATAACTCAGAATTATGAACGTACTTTGTACCAACCAACACTGCAAAAAAAAATTTATAAGCATAATACCACAGATTATATAATAGTTACTACGTAAATAATACTTTCCGTTGTTAGGTTGGCTATACAGTGCTTTCATAATTCAGTACCCCGAGCACGAAAAACTTGCGAAAAAGTATTCGTATCGTCATCGACTTGAAAATGTATGAAATTTGTACAGCGCCCCTATCGTGCGTAAAAGTAACTAAATTCGGCAGCACGAACGATTTTGATTTGATTCGTATCGCAAACGTATCGTTACGTAAACGATACTTGAGATTTTATTAACAAAATGCGAGCATGAACTTAATTTTGACGTACGGTAATGTTAATTTCGAAGGCTGGCTATCGAGCATAGTCGAATATTTTTTCACTTAGGATTTTCCGGTGAGAAAAGTTTCGAAACTTTTTTTAACTGCATAAAACACATTTTTTGCGTGTATTAAATGCAAATACCGCCCGCTTTACCAACGTCGTTCTCTTTATTATCTTCTTGCTGCAAGTTTACTTGAAATTAAGGGAAAATAAAAACATAAAAACAACATAAAAAATCTTTCCTCATAGTTAATCCTCCTTCGAATTAATAAAACCTTCGTTCCAAGTTGACAAGTTTCATCGTTGTCAGCGACCATATTTGATTATCAAACTTCAAATTCGACACTGTCACTATGTCATCCATCCATGTAAATAAATAAAATATACCAAGTGTGAGTCGGGTTTCCACTAAGGGTTCCGCACAACACAATGTAATAATAAATATATGAAACTCTTAATTCACCACAACACTCTTCATTATATGAACACTATGGCTCAATGCATATTGAATAGGCAGCGACGCGACGCGCCAAGACGATCAGAAATGACAAGACATTATAAACCTTATGAACAATGTTACAAGACAAAGAAACGCTTGATAGAATGAACGAGGTGTGGGTACGTAGTATTATTAAGTATTCTGTGATGTGGGGAAGCCTCGAGCCGTCGTTTTCCTTTCGAAATACGGAACCCAAACTCCAAAGAATCAAGTCATTGGTGACGCTATATCTTTCGTTCATAAACTGATATATATATTTTTAAAGGTATTAAATATTATTCTCTTTTTCAAATAAAATTATTTTTAATATCACTCATACCGTATTTGAAGATGTTTATTCTGTTAAAGTACTTTTTTAAATATAATTTCCGATAAATAGAAAGCTAAGCCAAAGTAATAAAAAGTTCACTGTTCAATTTAATTTTTGAACGAATAATTCATTCAATAAGACGTTCATTTCATTCACAACGGCTCGTCTCTACTTACATTAGGATGACGTTACTAACATAATCGTATCGACCTCTCGATAGCTGTCAGAGTGTGCTTCGTGCTGCCGCCTATCGTAACACCACGTTATTGTATCGTTGACTCGATACCTTTACGATACGAATTCGATGATTTTTCGTGCTCGGGGTACGGGTTTCAACAATATAGGGAAGTGCCTCTTATAACGTAGTAGAGTGATTCAGTACTCTGTAGGCCATATGGCGGCAAGTAATGTTAATAATCGCAAATAATACTTTTTTATATTCATTTTTGAATACAACTAGTCCGTGTTATAAAAGTATTTGGAATTATTGTAATAAAATAGACAATTAATTATCGTGTGTGTTAGATACTTTAATTGTACAGGGCCATTTTGGACATTGTCCTTTGATACCTTGATGACATAATTATTACTAGTGAATATTATCACTAAAGTGATAATATTCAAAGTCAATTTTTTTAGGGCTCCGAACCCAAAGGGTACCAAATGAACACTTTCTGAGACTTTGTTGTCCGTTCGTCCGTCCGTCCGTCCGTCCGTCCGTCCGTCCGTGTGTCTATACATATGTGCGCACTTTACAGATCTGTATCTTCTTAACCGTTATAGGTACATACTTGAAATTTTCAAAAAGTATATATCCGTCAGTGTATAACGGCCCAGACACCAAATGTAATAGATGCATGTTGCTTGTTATGCACTAAAAAGAGTAAAATAAGTTATTTTTGAAAAAAAAAAAAACCGACTTCATAATCACTAACAGGCACTCAAAAGCGAAAAATAATTTACTTAAAATTATTATAAGCGCTACCCACTTACCTATTTGAAGTCGGTGCCAGCCAAGTCTATTGGATAGTAGATAGATACTATGTATGTAGTAGTAGTAAGTAGGTACATGTAGGTTAGTAAGTAGGTAGATACATGTAGGTATTATCTATCTACTACCTATTAGACTTGGCTGGCACCGACTTCAAATAGATAAGTGGGTAGCGCTTATAATAATTTTAAGTAAATTATTTTTCGCTTTTGAGTGCCTGTTTGTGATTATGAAGTCGGTTTTATTTTTTTGAAAAATAACTTATTGGTATTGCATTCGAGGAATTTACAGAATTGAGGAAAACTGCCAACCAGCCCCATAGTCAGGTCATGATAAATGGTATATTAAACTGCACTGGATGAGAATTGTATAGATGGGGTAGGAGTGCCGTTTGTTACAGAAGGCCTATATCTAGTAAACAGCCTAATACATAATGTGGTAGAAAGGTATTAATAGAAATATTTTACCATATTCTTCCAAGATAAGTTTCTGCAGGTCGGAGTATGAGTAGGCTTCCTGTTCAGAGCTGGGTTTGGACTTGATGAAGGACAGCTTCAGCCAGAGGTAGTCGTCAGCCGTGCGAGCCACTTCATAGTGCTCGTCGCTTTGGTCGCAGCATCCTATCACACAGTACACCTGGGGAATACAAATTGATAAAGGCGTTTGGGCGCAGAATGTCTAAATCTCAAAATTAAAGGCCCTACGGGTTTGTAAATTCATGATAGGGGCCAAAAAGTGGTTTTAATTTTTTTTTCACTATGGCGTACCTTTTTAAAAAAAAAGTATTATAGAGAAATATGAAAGGTACGATTTTTTAAGCTGAAAAATTAAATTTAACCTTTTTTTTCTATGATCCTATGATGTTATTAAGCTCTTAATTTTATTTAATAATAGCTATTATTCGTCCTAAAGATACATAAAAAATTTGGATTAATTGCTGCACAGACTTGAAATTTTGTTTTATTCAGTTTTTTACATTTTTTGCTTTTACCAACAAACCAATTGAGTTAGAGATCTCTAACTTTCAGAAAATACAAATTTTATTAGTACCTGCATATCGTATAAATATCAATGAAATATCTTCCGGGGGCAGATTTATTTAGCCTATCTAGCCTTTATTTTAATTTCTAAAATTAATTTATATTACCAACTGTTGCAAAACGTCCAATTCGCGGATTCAGATTCAGGTTCAGATTCATTTTTTTTTTCTTCAAATCGGTACATCGTACACTTACAAACGTGAAGTAGACACTTATTCTAACAACAATAATTAGATGTAGACAAATACAGCAATACATTAAGATGGCAACAGACGACAACCTGTCGTCATGAAACTTGAAAAGTGATTATGTAGGTATTTCAATATTAAAATAAAATAAAAATACAATAATCGTTAAAATTTAAAAGTCAAGTTGTAAATTAAATAGTTCAGTCAATTTCAAGCGTATGTCAAAAATATCATGTTTAAAAGCTAAAATTTAATAACCGAAAGAAAACTTTGCAAATGAACTCATCGATGTTCTCCAAAAAGTCAATGTCTTTCTATGCCTTTTAATCGTCAACAAATTCCTGGACAGAGTAGTAATCTTTACTTAACAGCATTCTTTTTACTGTTGCCTTAAAATGTCTTTCGTTTTGGCTGGGTCAGCCATTCGTAGCCATGCTGTAGGAATGTCACATTCTATGTCACAGTCAGGCAAGTGTTGAACATGGTAAGTAAACAACATGCATAATACAAGGGTTACTTACCACATTATCACTGACACTCTTCTAACATATTGCAAATTGGCCAATTTGCCAATTCCAATAATTAGAATAGAAGTTTATTAATGTTATATAAATATCCTAGAAGTGCCTCGCGGCTTCGCCCGCGTTACAAACTCCTTTTATTTACCTAAAACTTTTCTTTTGTAAAAACGATTCTATCATCAAGCATGTGCTACACGGTTTTAAACGGCGGTTTGAAAAAGAGGTTTAAAACAGTGTAGATAGTCGTTTTATGCCAAATTTCGTTTGACCTTTATACACCCTTGGCAGCAAGGCTTGCGTTTGAAACCACTGGTAGAAGCGGTGGTTTAAAACTTGTTTGAAACCGTCTAGCCGCTTGTTTAAAACCTCGCGAACGACAGTCACGTTGCAGCGGCGAGCGCAGGCGTCTGCCTGCGTGCGTCTGCACGCGACGACGCGACGACGTTCTCAAAATGGCACGAGAAGAAAAAGAACGAGAAGTAGGTACAGTACTTCTCGAGCTATATAGAGACTTGCCCTGCCTTTGCCTGGCAGCTGAAATGAAATAAAATATAAATTATGCGAGCGTAGAACAGACGTCCTATTCACGCAACGTTCTATAAAACACTGACGGTTTTAAACATGTTTTAAACCGTGTAGCCGGCAAAGCGCAAATCTGTTTTTTCTGTTTCAAACCGCCGTTTAAAACCGTGTAGCACATGCTTTAATGACATCAAATATGAATTAGCTAAATCGGTTCACCCGTTTTTATGTTATCGCGTGACTAAGGCAAATCGGGATTCATATTTATAAAACCCGAAAAACCCAAATTTTCATACTTTGTTACCTACCCCATTTCGAAAAATCCTACAACACGTACTTACTTATTTATTTACAGAAGTACTTATGTGTAATGTTTCAAATAAAACAGACTATCTCATCTTGTTTCGCCTTTGAGTTACAGATTATACAGATACAGAGTTACAGATTGATAGCATTTGTAAGAAAATTAATAGTTTTGTATACTGTTTAGGTAAATTAAGGAAAACCTCGTCCACAAGTACAGTTTTATTGGCATATCACGGCTACATAGGATCAGTATTGCGATATGGACTAATACTTTGGGGTAATTCTACAGAATTTCGTAGGGCATTCATAGCACAAAAAAATGTATTCGCGCAGTGGTAGGGATTCCTCAATACGAGTCTCATTTTGCCTCTGCCTTGCTTATACATCTTTGAAATATGTATGTTTGTTAAAAACCATTTTGAGCTATTCCCGAAAGCTAAAGATGTATACCCTCGTAACACCCGACGTGGTGAACGACTGGTTCTAGACTTAACGCCACGTACAGCGGTACTACGTAAAATTGTTTTGTTATGTGTGTAAAGATATATAACAAATTGCCTGAAGATATGAAAAAGCTGCCTTACGTTAAATTCAAGAGACAGTTAAAAGATTGGTTACTGAACAAGTAAAAGATATGTTCAATTAATAATAGTTATATTTTGTAATATTAGGGTAGTTACTATTATTATTATGTACGATTATATTGATACTTTCTGTTTATTATAAAAATGAAATAATATTGTATTTAATTTAAATGTTGACATATAGATGATAAATTATTATGACTGCAAATTAATAGTGCTAAATTTCACATGCTCACCCAAGAGCTGAATAGAAGGATCTTATTATTCTTGTTATACCATCTAAACTGTACTCTATTTATGGTGAATAAATATTTCATTTCATTTCATTTTAATCCCCGTTCCGTATACGGGAGAAATTTTTTGAAAATCCTTTCTGAGCGGATACCTACGTCATAATAACTCTTAGGGTGGCATTTTGAAAATGTATGAAACTCGTATTTACTTATTTATATACAGAAGTACTTGTGTCGAATAAAATAATACTATTCAAACTTTAAACCCCCGCTTCATCCCTTTGAAAAGAGAATTTTGAAAAATCCTTTCTTAGCGGATACCTGCGTCAAAATAACTATCTGCATGCCAAATTTCAGCGCAATCCGAAACAATATTGATTTCAGACTTTGTTACCCCACTTCACTCTCTTTGGGGTGGAATTTTAAAAAAGCCTGAAACACATATTTACTTATTTTTTTACTGAAGCACTTGTGTGAGGTTTCGAATAGAAAAGACTATCAAATCTTGTTTCTCCATACAAACATTGAACCCCCATTTCATCCCCTTAAGGGGTGAATTTTGGAAAATCCTAGTACACCCTTACATACTTAGACAAATATACCCTCCAAATTTCAAGTCTCTACGACCAGCGGTTTAGGCTGTGCGTTGTCTGTCAGTCAGTCAGTATGTCAGGACAAAGATTCTTATAGTATTAGATAGATAGATAAAGGCAGCTTATAAAACTTACAGCTCTTTTGAAAGGATCTGTGGAGTTTCGCACTTGTATCCTGTATTGGAAGTTGATGGCAGTTTGCAGTTTGTCTGACAGGGGCTTCTCTGGCGACTTTATGTGTTCCTCAAGGGCTGCTACAAACTCCTCATGGTCACGGCTGAAAGGTCACAATAATTATTAATTACAAGAGGTCTTTCATCTATAATAAAAAAACCTATAAGCGTCAATTTATTTTTGTTTATATTGTCTTATCTAAGCTATGATTGTACAGATACTATAGTAATATAGATAAAAAATACATGCCCAGCTTTTCTCAAACAATGCATAGCAGCATTAGGGTCCCCACTCCTCAGACAATAGTATATCATGGGCCAGAGGGGGCGGTCATCAATGATTCCATCAGTGAGGCCCTGAATGGAGGCGCCTTGCAGTCGCAGCCCTACAAACCCACGCACTAGAGGATAGGTCCCAGGTTCGCCGCCACGCATTGCAGCTGCTGGGTTTGACCGGACCACATCGCTCATGTATTGTTTGTATCTGTAAGATAGATCACACATCAACAGACAGTTTAAAAGATACTTAGCGACAGTTATCGACCGCATCGTCACTTAACAACAGGTGAGATAGTGGTCAAACGCTAGCCAATAAGATATAAAAAAAAGAAAATGTTATGCTTTGTGGACTTAAGCGTACGTATTGCAGCACTGCCGTTTTACTGCTCCTATTTCACCTTTAAATAGTATCTCATAATTAGCATCAGGTGAGTCCTGCAAGTGATTTTTTGTATGTATCCGCGGGGGGCACTGGTGACCTGTACCACAGGTTTTGTAAACCTATTTCAGGCACCAGTCTCTCACAAAGATAGGTACAAATCTAAGTAAGATTATGTTATTCAACTGTTCAAACTCTGTAATTGTACACTTTTTGCCAGTGAAATAAACAATTTATTATTATATTATACTATTATATCTACCGAGCCAGAATGAACCATGACCTAAACATGCTACTGCTTAACGAGACTATCGTCAGGTTCGTTAAGGCACAGCATTTGAGATGGGTAGGCCACATGGCCAGGATGGATGACACGAGGGCTGTTAAAATCCTTTCAGATTGGACTTCACAACAAAAAAGATCCCGAGGAAGACCCTGAAAAAGCTGGCAAAAAGGTGTGGAGGAAGATCTGAGATGAGTTGAAAAGCTCTGGGACATGGGAGAAGGCAGCCAGAGATGGGAGTAACTGGTGGAAACTAGTAGAGGAGGCAAAGACCCATGTAGTTGTAGCGACTATATATAACCTAAAGAATGTTCTTTGAAAATATGTATATCCAAATTTATCTATGTTGGAGAGTAGGAGTAAAGTTATGGAACAGAATAAGGAATATAAATATACCAATGCTGCAAAGAATAACAGAATAATACCTAAAATAAATATTAGTTAAGACCTTACCTTTTTTCTAAATATGACTTTCCTTGTGCTACCAGACATTGCTGTATGGCCGGGTTACCTCTGGCCTTCAGTGGATCCTCATCTCTTACTAGAGCTGGTATGTTGGACATTGTCTTAATTATCTCCCACATCTCTTTTACTTTCTGTAACAAATTTATAACAATTGAGTAAAAACTATAGGATCTAGTAGTAACCTATTTCAATTTAACATTAATTTATGTTTACAATTAATAAACATTTTTTTTTACAGGTATCTTCTGGGCATGGTTCACTGTCAATCAAATTGTCACATTCCATCAAGTGAGATAGCGGCCTGTGCCTCCGTGCAATAACTACAATTACAATATTAACTACAATTGCTTCCTTGTAAAATGTCTAATCAATATAGAAATAAATAAAAATAATTATTTTACATATACATTATCATTTAACAAAAAGCATTTAATTAATTAAAGATTAAAAAGTGTCAATCCTTTTGCAGAGAGACTTACAGCATCATTCAATTCATCAGCAACCTGTGCAAACTTTTGATGCAAGAATGTCCGAGACTTGGAGCCTTGGAATACCAGTTTATTGTACTGCTGGACCTGTCGTGAATATCCCGTCTCAATGTTATCCAACATAGAATGACCAAACTTTTTAGGTGTATCTGCAATACTTGGGGGTTCAGGCGTTCTCTTGAGATCGAGCCAGTTTTGAGATGGGCCTATCATGGCATTCATTAGTTTGATCTTTTCTCTGTTCCATTCTGACAGCATATGCTCCCATTTTTGATCCTCTGTTGTTTGAAGTGACTAAAATGGCAAAAAACTTATAAATTTTTCTAAAATTAAAATTACATCATTGATTCATTTTTATTACCCTATATACATATCAAAACAACAACATAAAATCATTATCAATATACACAATATTATAAAAACCGAAAACTTAGAGTGCCCCCATCATCAGGGGAGAGCCCAAGCTACCAACACCATTAAAACAATGCCTCACTTACAGCCGTTTTCCACTATTGTGGTTAGGGCTGCAAAGACCACCAGATTTACCATTTACCAGATATTTAGATTCTACTGTATACATATGTTGTATTCAACAAAGTACTCACGTTTTTGTTTACTTCGTCAATCAATGATAAAATTGCATTTTCTCTTTCGTTTTTTAGAAAACTTTCAATATCTGAGTCAGCAATCGGTTGCAATGGTTCAAATGTACGCTTTGAGTTGAGGGTCTCAAGTTTCTGTGATATCTGTTGTAGATCTATGCCTTTTGATCCAAATAATAGATGCCTGTAAAATATTAAACCACACATAGTTTCTATTACTATCTATATATATAAAATCCAAAGTCCTGACTGACTAACCGACTGAGATATCAATGCACAGCCCAAACCGCTGGTCCTAGACACATGAAATTTGGAGGGTGTGTTTGTGTGTTTGAAAGGATTTTTCAAAATTCCACCCCTAAGTGGGTGAAATCGAGAGTTGAACTTTCTACGAAACTTTTTATTCTCTGGGTCAATTGTCTCGAAAATTAGTACACATACTCTTTAATTAAAATAGTGAGTTATGGGTGTTAAGGTTTTTCAAAAATCATCACCCACGCGTTTTTCTGACTAACTAAATGACTGCCTGATATATCAACGCACTGCCTAAAGCACTGGTTCTAGAGACATAATATTTGGAGGGTGTGTTCTTTGTAAAGTTCTCTAAAGAGCAAATATTCACTAAGAAATAGTTTTTCGAAATTCCTATGTGTAAAAAAGTGGGTAAAATGGAGGGTTGAACTTTCTATAAAACTCAATTAAAATAGTAACTCTTTAATTAAAATAGTGAGTGACGGGTATCACAGTTTTTCAAAAATCATCCCCCACATGTTTTTCTGGCTGACTGAATGACTGCCTGATATATCAATGCTCTGCCTAAACCGCTGGTCCTAGAGTGATGATATTTAGAACGTGTGTTCTTTGTGAGTGCAAGTATCCACTAAGAAATAGTTTTTCGATATTCTACCTCTAAGTGGGTGAAATGGAGGGTTGAACTTTCTATGAAACTTTTTATTCTCTGGGTCAATTGTCTCCAAAATTGGTACACATGCTCTTTAATTGAAATGGTGAGATACGGGTATCACAGTTTTTCAATAGTCATCATCAGTCACCCATTCGTTTTTCTGGCTGACTGAATGATTGCCTGATATATCAACGCTCTGCCTAAACCACTGGTCCTAGAGACACGATCTTTGGAATGTGTGTTTTTTGTGAAGTGCAAGTATCCACTAAGACATTGATTTTCGAAATTCGGTAAAGATCTTGAATCAAGTCGCCTTCGTAGAAAGATAGGAATAGTCGGGGGAGGTAGAGGGAGTTGAGGAGTCCCCCCACTTGTTTATCCCTGCCGGAGAGGCGTAGATTTTTTAATTTTTGAAATTTAAATTTAAATATTTTCATCAGATATTTGTATCATTTTACTTTCTAGCGCTTCGCCGGCCGCTGCCGCGGCACGCTCGCTACACTCGCTCGGCTCGCGCGATATGTGGTCACTGTTCTAACATAACCAAACCTTCACTTTAGGGCCATATTTTATCGCACCTCCGGCAGCAAGTTTTGCTCCAGGGTGCTTAGTAAGAACTCCCTTGACCCCCCCACATTCACAGTTTACTGAAAATTCAGGCGACTCGATATAAGATCCAACCCCGAAATTCTATTCCTAAGAGAGTACAATGTAAGGTTACATTTTCTGTGTTTTTATTTTATTTTCGGGATCCGGTGGCTAGATTATCTCGCAAATTGGTACATATACTCTTTAATTAAAATTATGAGACACATGTCAGTCACTGTATCATAGTTGTTCCAAATCATCCCTTACGCATTTGTCTGACTGAGAAGACTGACTGATATATCAACATACAACCTAATCCGCTGGTTTTAGACACATAAAATAAAGAGAGTCGGTTCTTTGTAAACTGCAGCTATCCACTAAGAAAGGGTTTTTCAAAATTTCCACCCCTAAGTAGATGAAATGAAAAATTTATTTTTTTGTGAAATATCTTATTCTCTGGGTCAATGGACTTGAAAATTGGTACACATACTCTTCAATTAAAATTATGAGACACGTGTGTCACAGTATTTAAAAATCATCCCTCACGTGTTAGTCTGGTTGATTAGCTGACTGATATACCAACGTGCAACATAATCCGCTGTATTGAAGACATAACATATAGAGGGTGTGTTTTTTGTGATGTAATGCTTATCCATTTTTCGAAATTCCTCCCCTATGTGGGTGAAATTATAAGTTTAATTTTCTGTGAAACATTTTATTCTCTGGGGCGATGGACTTGAAAATAAGTATGTACACATACTCTTCAATTAAAATTATGAGACAGGTGTTTCACAGTTTTTCCAAAATTATCCCTTACGCATTTGTCTAATTAACTGACTGATATATCAACATGCAGCCTAATCCACTGGTCTTAGAGATGAACACCAATGTTATAAATGCAAAAGTCTGTTTGTTTATTCGTCTGTCTGTTTGTGACTTCTTCACGGTCAAACAGCTTGACCGACGTAGCTGAAATTCTGTATAAAGACAGTTTATAGGGCAAAATAGGATACATTTTTCTGGCTGTCGAGTATCGGTAACCAGATTTGTTTAATTGAATTTTGTCAATATTATTCTCTTCGCATGTAGCCTCTTATCGGCCAAACTGCTTGACCAATTTAGCTGAAATTTTGTATAAAGATATTTAATAAGGCACAGAAGGACATGGGTTTGGTCCGCAATTTTTTTTCAATTGCATTTTATAAGCATGTGGCCACCTATAGCCCAAACGGCTTCATCAATTTAGCTGAAATTTAGTACATAGATTTTTTTGACATTTGAGTCTGGACATCCAGATTTTTTTATTGAACTTTTTCTGGCAGAAAGGTCTGGATGTCCAGATTTTTTTATTGAATTTTGTAAATGTGTGATGTCTTGTCAGATCAACGACTAGGCCGATTCAGCTGAAATTTTGTACAAAGATAGTCAGTAGAGCATAGTAGGACTTAGGGCACTTTTATTTTATCAAATACTTAAACAGCACAACTTGGTATACCCTAACCATAACGATTAATGACTTTTACGATAGAGGATATCGATTTCAACCTTGGAGTCCTGTCTAATAACTTAACTAAAGGCTATGAAGTCATAAAACTGTAAGGGTCATAAAAAATAATAAAAAAAATTTGCACTCGCTATGCTTGCG
This sequence comes from Cabera pusaria, assembly GCA_954871355.1. NCBI lineage: Eukaryota > Metazoa > Arthropoda > Insecta > Lepidoptera > Geometridae > Cabera > Cabera pusaria. The sequence goes on from OX940887.1 coordinate 24,035,497, forward strand.
CTAGCAATCGTCTTCTCTGCTTTGTAGGAAATATTTCATACATTTTTGTGTTTTAAGAGCCTCATGCATCAAAATGAGTCACACATTTAAATAGTAAAACTTGGTCTACCTTACCATGGTGATTTATGACTTTAACAACAAAGGATATTGAGTTTGACCTTCGGGTAATCTATAGTGACTAATTATAATAAGGTCATAAAATTGTCAGAGTCATAAAAAGTCGTAATACATTTTCGTCATAAAAATGTTCACACTCGCTTCGCTCGCGCATCCATTCGCCTTATCTACTTTGTAGGAAATAGTTTCATACATTTTTGTGTTTTAACAGTCGCATGCATCAGACTGAGTCAAACATTTAAAGAGCACAACCTGGTATACCTAACCATACTGATTAATAACTTTAACAACAGAGGATATCAAGTTTGATCTTAAAGTGACTTGATTGTTAGGTAATACAACTGTAAGGGGCATAAAAAGTTATAAAATGTCTACTTCTCAACTTGGTATACCTAATAATAATGATTAATGATATTATGTAATGAGGCATAATTGGCGGGTGCCGTACCTCATCCCATAGTCCAGACCACTGACCATTAAGAATTCATAACAATAGCCTATATTTTTGTACCATCTTTCCATAGTTTATGATATCCTCCCATCCATATACAATAATTTATAATTAAGATAATATATTGTAAAGGGCCTCTTGACGTTGGCTTCCGCTCCGTCAATGCCTTCCAAAGGTCCGGGCGTCTTACGACCCGAGAGATTTCATCGAATAAATGAATAATAATGATTAATGACTTTTATACTAGAGCAGTGTTTTCAACCACTTTTAAGACGCGATCCTCTTAGTATGAAAAAAAATGTCTCCCTGCACTGTTCATAATCTGTATTCTAGCTTCTGACCTACAGGTAACAAATTAAATATTTTTCTTCAGAAACAAATATTATATGCACTCTCACTCCCACTTATTTACAACACCTGCTCTTTAATTAATATTTTCCTAGTAAAATGATATATTCTAAGTTTGTTTTTTTCTTTAACTGAGTCTTCGCGACCCCTCTGGGGGTCGACGCGGGGCCGGGCGACCCACACCCCCCCGTCATAAAAAGTCGTAAAAAGGGAAATATTTCATATTTTTTTGTGTTTTAACAGCCTCATGCATCAGACTGAGTCAAACATTTAAATTTATAACTAGGTCTACCTTACCATACTGACTATTGACTTTAACCACAGAATACCTAATAGTCTTTAACAACAGAGGATATTGAGTTCGACCTCAGGGTCATCTATAGTGACTAATTAGGTCATAAAACTGTCAGAGTCATAAGTCATAAAAAATTAGGGCAGATGCTAGTTCGTAATAAACTGAAAAATCTTGACCAATCGAAATACTCACGCTTGGATATCGTTGGCGCCAGACTGTATAACTCTAGAATGTAACTCCTGGTAAGCCTCCAGTACCTGGCCCAAAGACCTCTCAACTCTTGGAAGCTCTTCATTTCCTTCGATTTCTGTTGTTAATTGCTCAGCTTCTTGCAGTAACTTGTTGAAATCTTCATCGGCCATAGTGCCGTACAGGTTAGGTTTTTGTTTACACACAAAGTTATATTACACAGTAGTTCTATTAGCATACATCAGCTATTTCTGTATGTTATAATAAAACAAATCTAAACCATGCACAGAATTATCAATATATATTATTTGTACTGAATGACATAAATTTTATTTAAATTCCATCCGACCGGTAGGTTCGGTCAAAAAGAGTATAATAACTGCCAGGGTGACCATCTCTAAAATGGCGAATCTGCCCGACACTGGCAAAATATCTGCAAAACCACCAACCACTCCAGAAAGAAAATACATAAAATAATCATGATATTGCATTATGGAGAGCGGGGAGAGGAGGGAGGGATTATAATCTAAGGCATAAAAATAAAGGTTATATACCCTTGTCATTCAAACTTATGTATAAAACAACCAAATATATGCATATTAAAAATATTATACATTAAATAGAATCAAAACATTTTCAAAATTCTATTTGTATTTCAAAATCCATAAAGATCCTTGAAATTAGCCACTTTTAGGAATCGTCAGCTTAGTCTAGAATTTAAAATGTAGGTTCCAAATTTGTCTAAATGGCAGACATCTGCCACAAATGGTCACACTGATAACTGTCCATAAAGGGGTTCGGTACAAGAGACAGGGTGAACATCTCAAAAATAGCGAATCTGCCCGACACTGGCCAAAAATCTGCCTAACCAACAACCACTATTATGAAGGGCTATAATCTAATACTATAAGAATCTTTGTCCTGACATACTGACTGACTGACTGACAGACAACGCACAGCGTAAACCGCTGATCGTAGAGACTTGAAATTTGGAGGGTATATTTGTCTTAGTACGTAATGGTGTACTAAGAAAGGATTTTCCAAAATTCACCCCTTAAGGGGATGAAATGAGGGTTCAAAGTTTGTATGGATAAACAAGATTAGATAGTCTTTTCTATCCGAAACTTTACACAAGTGCTTCAGTAAAAACATAAGTAAACACGTGTTTCAGGTTTTTTTTAATTCCACCCCTAAGAAGGTGAAATGGGGTAACAAAGTGTGAAAATCAATATTGTTTTGAATTTCGCTGAAATTTGGCATGCAGATAGTTATTACGACGTTAGTTACCTCTAAGAAAATATTTTTCAAAATTCACCCCCAAAGGGGATGAAACAGGGGTTCAAAGTTTGTATGGAGAAAAAAAGATTAGATAGTCTTTTCTATCCGAAACTTCACACAAGTGCTCCAGTAAAAAAATTTGTAAATATGTGTTTCAGGTTTTTTTGAAATTGCACTCCTAAAAGGGGGAAGTGGGGTAACAAAGTCTGAAATTAATATTGTTTCGGATTGCGCTGAAATTTGGCATGTGGATAGTTAATTTGACGTAGGTATCCGATAAGAAAGGATTTTTAAAATCCACTCTTTAAGGGGATGAAACGGGGTTCAACGTTTGTATGGAGAAACAAGATTAGATAGTATTTTCTATTCGAAACTTCATACAAGTGATCCAGTAAAAAAATATGTAAATACGTGTTTCAGGTTTTTTTGAAATTGCACTCCTAAGAGGGTAAAGTGGGGTAACAAAGTCTGAAATTAATATTGTTTCGGTTTGCGCTGAAATTTGGTATGCAGATAGTTATTTTGACGTAGGTATCTGATAAGAAAGGATTTTTCAAAATGCACTCTTTAAGGAGATGAAACGGGGTTCAAAGTTTGTATGGAGGAAAAATATTATATATGTTTTTTCTATTCGAAACTACGCACAAGTACTTCAATAAATACATAAGTAAATACGTATTTCAGACTTTTTCGAAATGCCACCCCTAAAAGGGTGTAACAAATCAATATCGTTTCGGATTGCGCTGAAATTTGGCAGATAGTTATTTTGACGGAGGAATCCGCTAAGAAAGGATTTTTCAAAATTCACTCTTTAAAACCTGCCACTTTTTGGAATCGTCAGCTAAATCAAGTTAAAATGTAGGTTCCAAATCTGTCCAAATGGCAGAAATCTGCCATAAATGGTCACACTGACAAGAGAAGACAACAGAACAGACGCTCGGCGACAATTTGACAGTTATCAATGTTGTCAAACAGTTGTCAATGTCATATCTAAGGCGTCAAACACACTGCCGCGGTCTGCGATCAGCCTGCAGTCATACCGCGGTTAGTGTGACGAAATCAATGAGATTGTCCACACTTCAGAGTGTGGACCATCAAACGTGGGAAACAATGAGATGGTCCACACTATTGTTGTTTTTTTTTGTAGACTTGGCCATAACACGGTCTGTGTATTGTGCCACTTTCTTGATATACGGTTTACAGAATACATCTACCAACCAAGTTTCAATTCTGTAGTCCTAACAGTTTCGGAATAAAATGGCTGTGACATACGGACGGACAGACAGACAGACAGACAGACAGACAGACAGACAGACAGACAGACAGACAGACAGACAGACAGACAGACAGACAGACAGACAGACAGACAGACAGACAGACACACAGACAGACAGACAGACAGACAGACAGACACACAGACAGACAGACAGACAGACAGACAGACAGACATGACGAATCTATAAGGGTTCCTTTTTTGCCATTCGGCTACGGAACCCTAAAAACGGGGACACTTATTTACATAAGAAATAATAGCGAATATTACTCGGAATTTAAAAATGATTAGAAAAGAATGTTTCAATATATAACATATGTACAAAATATTTACAATAAATATAAATATTTATAATAAGTACAGGAAAATATATTATTTACAGTTTAATATCATTCAATAAAATAATGTCGGATATGGCTTTAAAAATAAGGCGATTATTTGAAGATAACAGGTATGGAGCATCAATCGGAAATTGAATCTTCAGTAACAAGAGAGTGTCTAAGAAGGAGGACCGGTCATACATAGGGCAAGATAATAGTATATGATTTATATCAGCTACGGGATGTCCACAATTACATTTAGGACTATCTCTAATACGGAGTTTGGCAAGATGGGCTGGGCTACAAACGTGCCCCAGTCGTAATCTTATAATGACAGTTGTGGCCAACTTGCCAAGCTCCGTACTAGAGAACCAAGGTTTCATTGTAACATTAGGCTGCAGTGAGTAGTAGTAAATTCCTTTTGACAAGGCACTTTTTGCCCAAGCTTTATTCCTGAAGATGAAGTCTAGGCAAAGTAGCCAGGTCATGCCAGTAGTTAACATAAGAATACGTATCACCAGAGTGTATAGCATCGTTGGCAAGGTAATCAGCGCTTCTTACAAGAGCATTGTAAATAAGCTTCAAAGAGAAAGGATGCGCACTCCACCAAACTCCTGAAAGACATTTTAACATATTTATACGTTGTTCACACTTTGACTCAATGGATTCGCAATGTGGTATACCTGTAAGCTTAGAATCTAGAACAAAGCCTAAAAATTTTGCTACATTCTTATTGGGTAACAGCGCACCATTTTACCAAATTTTTATTGGTGGAGGATTACGCATCCTGGAGAAAAGCACTGCAACACTTATTACCGACAATTCTAGGCCATGTTCGTCAAGCCAGGTTTTTAGGCAGGTTAGAGACCCTGATACTTTGTCACATGCATTAAATATTGAGTTATCAATGCAGTAAATTAATAAATCGTCAGCGTACTGTAGAGTTTTAATGGAAGTTGGGAATGAGCGTTCTAGATCGTGTGTGTAAATATTGTAAAGTATAGGACTCAAAACCGATCCCTGTGGCAACCCTCTCCACAAGAGTCTAAAGCCACTTGATGAATCTAGTTTTATCGTCCTTCCACTCATAATATTAACCACGAAATTGCTAAGTATTGCGGGTAATTGTAAGGACTCCAGTTTTTTCTTGAGTAACGGAAGCAATACACTGTCGTAGGCGGAATTTATATCTAAGAATGTAGCTACTACTGCATTATTATGTGTAAGAGCCAACCTAATGTCAGCAACAAGTATACTTATACAATCGATTGAGCTTTTGCCTTTTCGGAAACCGTATTGCGTGTTAGTTAAAATATGTTTATATTCTATATACCATTCCAGGCGGTTTTTTACAAGATGTTCAGCTAATTTTGAAATGACGTTCGATAAGGCAATTGGTCTATATGACATAATATCGTTGGGTATTTTATTTGGTTTTAAAATTGGAATAATAATTTGGGATTTCCACGTCATATTTATAATTTGGGATATTTCCTGTGACCATAATTGTATTAATTAGGTCGAGTATATAAAGTAGTGCGTTATCTGGAAGATTATATTATATAGATTATAAAATGCATAGGGAAGACCATCTTCTCCAGGAGCAGAATTGTTAGAATTTTTAACAATAGTTTTTAACTCCTCGAAGGTAAATGGAGAGTCGAGTCCTGTATTATCTAAAATTGGTGGTGGAAATGGAATGGTAGTAAATAACTCTTCTTGGGGAACATAAGGTGGTGATAAGTGATCAAGATATTGATCAGACAATTGATGTGGTAATAATTTTGTTGGTTACTGACAGCAGACTTGAATTTTCTAAAATTTTGCCACACTAATGAAGATGGTGTTTGAGGTGAAATAGACGAGCAGTAACGTCTCCAACCAGAGGTTTTTTTTTCGTTTGAATAGTTTTTTAGAATTCTCAACTGCCTCTTGGACAATTTTAAATTTATCAATTGACATGTGTGTGTTATAATCTAATTCAGCCTGTTTTCTTTTTTTAACAGCATCTGTACACTCTTTGTCCCACCACGAGTGTGATGGAATAAGATCCAGAGCAGATTTTTTTAACGGAAACGTTTCATTTGTAGCTTCCGTTATAATATCAGCCAATTTACTGGCACAAATATGTTCATTGTCTGTTGTAATTTGAGGGAGACATGGTATTTTAAGTTCAACTTTATCACTGTATGCTGTATAATCAGGGTTATTTAATCTATATTTAAGGCATGATTTTCGTTTTTGATGTCTGAGCTTATTCTCAGAAGTACAGATAACAATTGGGAAATAATCATTTCCATAAGTAGTCGGAAGTATGTTCCATATATATTTTAAAGCAAGATTGGGTGTACAAATTGATAGGTCTATGGCACTTAGACCTTTGTTTGGGTTTGTTCTTCGAGTTGATCTTCCAGCATTTAAAATGCATAGGTTTTGATTATCAATTATATCAAGAAGTTCACTGCCATACACATTAGAAGCCGAGCTGCCCCATGAATAATGATGACAGTTAAAATCACCCATTATTATGAAGGGCTTGGTAAGAGAATTGATAATTGTGTTAAGCTCATGTAAATAGAAATAAAACAAATGTTTTCTACTATTGCTCCAACTATAGAAAAGTCACTACAATGAGAGGGAAAGGATAATGGGGTGAATAAATAAGATGATTTGATGAGTAAGGCGACACCGCCGTACCCATCATTTCTGTCTTCACGAAGACAGAAATAATGGCTTATCCTAAAGGCAAAGCTTAAGCCATGTCTCTGCCAATGCAAATATATATGGGTCAAATTTGTTTATTATATAAATAATGTCACTTTTCTTACTAACTGCGCTGCGGCAGTTCCACTGGACAATTTTTAAAGAATTGTCCAGTATCGTTCCGAAATGTATTCATTTCGGAATGGTAAGCAGGTGGTTGAATCGATTTGTTGTTTAAAGCTTCAATTAAGGGGGCAACGTTGGACGGTAACAAAATATTGTTCTTTTTTAATGTATCAATTAATAGAGTTATAATATCAGTAAGTGTTTGTGGAGAAGTTTGGTCTTGGTTCCTAGCATAACCACAGCCATTTTGACTTGGGGGCATATTGTAGTCTATATCTATACTAATATTATAAAGAGAGAACATTTGTATTTTTGTATGTTTGTAATGAGTAAGCTCAAAAACTACTGAACCGATTTAAAAAATTCTTTCACTAATACATAGAATGGACTTTCGGAATGAAAATAGGCTATATATTATCCCGTTTAAATCAAAGGTACATTCGTGGAGACCTAATTTGCAACCTAAGTCGGCAAATAAACGGTCGAAAAAACACGTTTCTTACGAACGCTGCTTAATTGAAAATAGATAGAAGAATATTTTCTATGCAAAAGTTGTACAACTTAAAAAGACCTACAAAAAAGTCCGCGACAGCATATGTCTATCTCTTAAGGTTGACTCACAGTAACCATTTTAATCTTAAATTTTTTGTTAAAAAATATTACATAACTTCCAAGGCTATTTTCAAGTATATAGTATTAATCCTTATCCAAATTATTACGTTAATTAGCTTGGCTACATATTATAGATTAAAATTGTCCTTTACAGTATATAATTCAAATGAAAACTCTAGAAGATATCACGAATTTCACAAACACGCATCGCAAAATTAATAAAATATTTGCAGTGAAACCACAGATTAGGTCATAGTTACTACGAAAATATTATTATAAGCTTAGCTATGCTGCAGATCCCCACCGATCACAATCAATTTGAAGTCAATATAGTATAATAATATGATCTATTGTATAAAATAATATTCATCTATATATATAATAATATAATATAATATTTTAAACCACCCCGACTGATCTATGTATAATAGCTTTTTCCAATGACTCTAAACACGACATTTAAAATCTGAGCTGTAAGTTGGTGAGGATTTGAGCATTCTGTAGAGTCCAGGAGGCTTCCATGTTCTTACAATATCGTTGAAGAAGAAGATTTTCGAATTGATCAGACCTATGAAAGTTGATTTCATAGCGCAATTAACTAGAAAAAAGCTCATAATTTTATAACGATTGAACGAATTTTCATGAATCAAAGCTAAGAAAACTCTCGATGAAGACATCTATCAAACAAAAAAAAACTATCAATAATAAAAACAAAATCGGTTCATCCGGTTAGGTGCTAAGATGCTACAGACAGACACACAGATACACACGGTTAACGTATATTACCCCTACATTTTGCGTCGGGGAACGCCGTAAGGTTACGGCGGCAGATGTACTCCTTGGTGGTAAGCTACTTTTTGGTAGATTTAATGATTCCACTACCACTGTACGAAAACTCATGATTCATGAATGCACATAAAACTTTCATTGGTAGGTATATCTAGGATTAGAACCAACGTCCGTCGGGTCAGAATCAGGGTAACTATCCTTTACGCCAAAGGGCCGTCCAATATCAATACGTAAGTATTATAAAACAAAGTTCATAACTGCGTCTGTCTGTCTGTTCGCAATAATCTCAATAGCTACTGAACGGATTATCATGCGGTTTTCACCAATAGCCAGAGTGTTTATGAGGAAGGTTTAGGTGCATAATTCTCTAAGGTTTTGTGTAAATTGGATGAAATATGACGATGGTTGTTAAATATGTTCATATTTTATATTCGATGCAACAAACTGATGCAAATTTTGTAGGCATATATGTTCTACCCGTGCGAAGCCGGGGCGGGCTGCTAGTCTTTAATAAGCTCTTGGTGAGCTACGCGGTCGTATCCTGTTAGAGCATTATATCGTGTACGCGGCTTAGGTTGTACAGTTTTTTTGTAGGATGTCCATGTGGGAGTCTGAGGGTGGTTAGGCGATGGAGATGAATTTACAGCTGTTGTTGGTTTGACAGAACTTAATATGTCTGCATAAGATTTACCTACTGGTGGATGTATCTTAGACGCTTCGACATAAGAAATTGAGCTTTCAGCCATTGATAATTTTATATTTTTCATGGGTCACCTGGGTGTTCATGACCGCATTTAAAACAGCGTGGCTTAGAACGACATTGTGTTTTTGTATGACCAAACCTACAACACTTAAATCACTGTATTGTAGGGTACGTATAAAGTTCAACGGCTAGGGCATTATAACATATGAATATGTGCTTAGGAAGGATTTTTCCATCAAAAGTTACAACAACGGATTGAGAAGGTTTCCAAACCGGAGAACCATCAACTGTCACTTTATAATTCAGACGTCTTATTTTTAATATTTTGTCACACCCTGTAGGGACTGTGGTATTTTCTATTATTTCATCATCAGTCAGTCCATTCGGCCGGTACCCCACGGACCAGACCCATGCGCGTAATGCTAAAGGTCGGGATAAATGCCTTTAATTTCTCAATTGATAGGCTACTGTTATTGATGAAAGCGTTGGCATCAATGGAATTGCTGAATAATAGAGTAATCTTATTTCTCCCAATACGCTTAACGCTTCCATTTACAATATGTTTAATATTGTGCTCACAGAACACTATTACTCACGGGATTGTGCTTTTGTAAAAATCTGCCAAACGTTAGCGGGTGGAGTGTTGAGCCATCATTAGGAGAGGATTGTTCTCGCTGCACATGTACTACGTAGGGGGCACTGTCAGAGCCATCATAATGACTTCGACCGACTGGGATGAAATTATTATGCCTTACTTTGGAATTTACGTTTTCAGTGTCCAGTGTGTTATTTTATACGTAGTATCTGCTAACTGGTCTGTGGTTATTTTTCATTTTTCAGTGTGTTATTTTGTAGTTGCTGTTGTGATTGTGGAGTTGGGGAAATGACCGATACGGGTTCGTTTGTTACATCATTGTTACTAGTGGTATGACTTTTCTTCCTTCGTTTGTTGCCACTAGTCGAGGGAATTGGGTTGTTTAATATGCTTTGATTTTCTGTATCACGTCTTGTTAGAGATTCATCAATGTCCATTATCACCTGTTCTAACACGAAGTCGTTTTCAATTGTTACAAAGCATCCGGCTACCGGAACGGGAGGGACAGGAGTTGTTCCACCGGAGTCCGGCGGTTCCTCCATGGTGAAAAGACAATAATTAAGGACTTACCTAGATAAATTAAGCACTAAAAATATAAACCTAAACAAGATATACACAAATATAATATAACACTATTTATCTGATCACTATTTACATAAAATTTACAATTTTAAAAGTTCAAGTCAAAAAATCGCGCCCGATAAGTTAGAAGGTTTCCCGCGCTTTTTCACTAGAGTTGTTTTCCATACGTCACAACTGACCGCGGCATGAACGCAGGCTGATCGCCACCGCTAGTGTGTTTGACGCCATAAGCGGGCTCCCGGCACGTGCTAAAGGCGCGGGTATGAGTACCTAAAGAGTATACTGAGGGGTAAAGCGACATACACGACGAGCTACTTGCGTTCGTATCGTGCGACGGTCGATCGTCGATCCGCCTAACGCAGCGCTGCTCTATTATTACACAAAACAGTACCCGGAGCGGGGCGCCCGCGCCGGGATCCCGGTTTAAGGTGCGGACCGTGTGCGGACGCCCTGATTCATGAGTTTTTTTTAAATATCTTATAGGCTAGCGTTTTGACCACTATCTCACCTATTGGTAAGTGATAATGCGGTCGAAGATGGTAATCACGCTAGGCCTAGAATGGGAACTGGCTCTCAAGCATAGCTGCCGGAACACATTAGATTAGATGTTTGGCGACAGATTTTCTAACTTGAGGGTGGTAGCTGGCCAGGCGGACACTAGATAGTGTCCTACCACCATGCGGGGGTTGTTGTTTCGTTAACGATGTTTTTCCTTCACCGGAGGGCCTGTGAAAAGCGAACATACATTTTTCGATATTTAAAAAAACCCATTGGTGCACGGCGGGGTTAGAACTCGGTACCTCTGGCATCAAAGCCGACCGTTCTCCCGATTACGCCACCGGGCCCGAGATATCGTGCCATGGCCAAACCCGGGTACAGGGCATCGATATGTCGATGGTTAGTTTCCCAATCCCGATCGGAGCATACAAAATGACACTATGCATTGGAGAACTCATATTTTTGTTTATGAATACGGGGATTAGATTAGTAGATAGGTCTGACCTTAACTACATTAATATCAATTAAATGTGCTATGTTTAGTTTTTCACCATCGACAGTCCTAACCGTCCGGGTTAGAACGTCGATGTTTTTCACAAATCAAGTATATTACAGTAAGCGTCATGTAGAAAGAATGCTGACAGTCAAGCTGCGCACTAGGCGTTCTATTGGTCTATTTGGTGGTATGAGGTGCGGCGCGAGGCGGGTGGGTCACGCGTCGCATGTTTGCCGGTGCGCTATTGGTTCGTTAACATCTGTATGTCTCGAGGACAGGTGCAATGCTACGAAAAAAATATAAGTCTATTTTCTTCGTAGCTGCAATGCAGTGACATGTAAAATTCTGGTTATCCAGAATTTTGAACGCCGCTGTAGAAGTAATACATTGTCGCTTACTATCAGGCGAGCATCATGCTTATCCTGCTACCTTACATAAAAAAAAGCATATACTAATTTTAGAGCACCAATTTTGTATCGATTAAAAAAAAAAAAACATAAAAATCGATGTTTCCAAATAGTTATTGATCAGACATAATAATTATTGATACCTTTTTGACATTTTCAGTTCCATATGTATTTTATACTCTCACTGGTATTCTATTTCGACATGTAGCACTCGTAATGGGTTGGTATGTGAAATATGGTAAGCATTATAGATATAATTAATTTAGCTTATTTATTATCTTTAGATATTGTTAAGGGCTAGTTTTACCAGTGCATGATAAAGTTTCAGATGATGTCATACAAAAGTTGTCAAAAATCTGTCAGATATGTTACTAATATTCCTGATAGCCATTTCAGGAACCATATCTGGCCCTATAAGTTGTAGTTTATCTGGCAGATAATATCCTAATTAGGCTATCATGGACTCTATAAGGCATCAGTGAAACAGGCCCTGAGTGTAATAAAGAACATAAACTCATATTAAATAATTAAAAATATATTTAATTTCAACATACACTTTCATTGAAAAAAGTTTCGTTTCTTCTAAATAACATTCAAAAGTCGTGCTGTTTCAAGTATAAATAACAGGATAACTTTATCAACAACATTTGCAGTGGTAGGACTATTGCTAGTCACCACCACTTTGCTAATTAAGTCAGCCGTGAAATGGAACACTTTTTCGGTTTGAATGGTAAAGTGTCCAGTGAAATTACAGGGCATGTGAGACTTAACATCTTTATATCTCAGGTTAACAGGCGCAGTGCAGTGACGTGCAAAATTCTGATTATCAAGAATTTTTCATGCCACTGTATCTGTAAAAGGTAGAAGTCGTCGCTTATCATCAGGCAAGCGTCGTGCTTGTTCTGTTACCTTACATCATAAAAAAAAACAACAATATAGTAGCTCCTAATCAGGGTTCGTTGGCTTTTCCATGATATATGATTGGTTGAAGGTTCACTTATATTTCTTCGGACCGAATATAAGATCTGCGTCAGGAGCTCCCTTAGGATGTTGGTATTTCTGACGGACGTGTTGACCTCTGTTAGGATTTCCGCTACCACCCGAACCTCCTCCGCTTTCCGCGCTGTATTCTTCCTCTTCTTGCCTCTCTGAGATGTTGAGGGTTAGCCTGTAATAGGGTATTTTAATTTTTACTCTATATGAGAAAAATGTTTAAAATATATTATTGAGATAGCTAAGGCAAAAAGCAGTCGGAAAACGTTAGTTTTAGTTCATAAAATAGCAAACTACATTTTAAAATTCAATTCAAAGGTTTCAGCATTTTTAATCTGTTTCATAACACCATTAAATAGAAGTCGCCATGTTATTACGTCATACGGCTATGTAAAATTAGAAGTCAACTGTCAAATATCATATGATTGCATTTGTTTACACAGTTAACTGACGTCATGACCACTGCGTCCAGCGTATTCGTCAAATAATGCGCGAAATTTGAAAATGCAAAATTTTAATGCATTTTTATGGCACTTGACGATTGAATAAAATTTTTGTGATTTTTAGTGGTTCATTAGCACTATTATAGAATCTAATTGAGACACTTTTCAATAATGGGTGTAATACTCTATTGTATAAAGTAGATTGTATGACCGATCTACTACACCTTTCTTGATACAGAAGGGATAGGCAGAACATCATAGATTCTGCGGCAGGACTGTTACTTAACCTGCTTATAATTGCATCAAAACAGTTTAAACCTCATGCTGTGACTAAGTGCAGTCTTTTGTACTCGGAGGCATTGTTCTAACCATACAGATTGATTATTTCAATCTTCTGCCTGCTGCCAAAAAGTAGCTTGCCATCAAGGATAAAATTTGCCGCTATAATCTAACGGTGTTCCGGCAGCACACAGCCCTTGAGAGTCAATGTTGGATACATTATGAGCATTATAATGATTTTACTCATAATATAAAGGACAGAGAAATAAACCTAAGCACTGAAAGATACTGCAAAATGAGGAACGATAAAACCGGCCAAGTCAAGTTGGACTCGCCCAGAGTATTCTAGACCAAGCGTGTCCACTATCCTCGACCGCATCACCGCTTGGCGACAAGCGAGATAGTGGTCGAACGCTAGCCTATCATATATTAAAAAAAATCGTTTAGTTGGTCCTTTAAAGCAAGACACTTGATAGATTTGTTTAGGTAGATCTAATATATAAAATTCTCGTGTCACAGTTTTCGTTGCCATACTCCTCCGAAACGGCTTGACCGATTTTGATGAAATTTTTTGTGCTTATCCGGTATCTATGAGAATCAGCCAACATCTATTTTTCATCCCCCTAAATGTTAGGGGTAGTCCACCCCTAAATATTTTATTTTATTTTTTAGACAAAATTTTTAATTTCTATTTTTTTATGATACAACATACAAAAATACATACAATCCTCAATTTTCACCCTTCTACGATCAACCCTTATTTTTTAATAGCCATTTATTTATATGGCAAAACAACGTTTGCCGGGTCAGCTAGTGTATATATAATTTAAACATCAGAATTGTAGAAGAATAGTAAACTTCAAACTATAAGGCGGCAATAGCCCAATGGATGGGGTGTAAAAGTAAACTTCAAACTTTCGCGAGTTGAACACATAGTTATAAAAATTAACTTGACATTTCGACCAGGTTGCATTGATCGTGTTCACGAGATGACTGAACTCGACTGAAACGTCGAGTTTAATAAAGTAAATGTTTTAGCGCGACAAGTCCCGTATTTTAAGATTTATAACTATTTGTAAAAGAATACCTTTTAACTTTTTCCATCTCCTGTTTATCAGCTAATGCTTGTTGCTGCAGATTGCTCGCGAGTTCTGGCGGCGCACTAAACGACTTGTACTGCGGCTTCGTACCCTTACGAACCATCAGTACAAACTCTACGCCCTCCTTACCTTGCTGTAAGTACGACGACTGATTAGTGGCAAAATTATTTGCCCTTTTGTTAATGGTAATGAAAATCTAACATGCGATGAGATGTTGTTCAAAGTACAAAGCATTTATCCAATATGTAGGCAGTATTAATACATTGTTAAACACAATCCGAAATTTCATCATACCGATGGGACTTGAACCCTCAACCTCCGGAATAACATGTTCCGGTGCTTTGCCAATTAAGCCACGGTGCGACGTATCGTTACGACGAAATTAGTGGATTGCATTTGTTAACCCAATTATGCATTGGTGGCGCCATCTATGACTACTTATTACGTAAGTTAATCATTCGGAAGAAATCATTACAGTTTTCAAATCCGACGAGAGATGTTGCACTGCGTAAATCAAATATTATGTTTCTTTGAAGTGTTTCACACTTTATATTTTTGTAAATTGTTAAACACAATCCGAAATTTCATCGTACCGACGGGACTTGAACCCGCAACCTCCGGAATAACATGTTCCGGTGCTTTGCCAATTAAGCCATGGTGCGAAGTATCGTTACGACGAAAGCACCGGAACATGTTATTCCGGAGGTTGTGGGTTCAAGTCCCGTCGGTACGATGAAATTTCGGATTGTGTTTAACAATTTACAAAAATATAAAGTGTGAAACACTTCAAAGAAACATAGTATTAATACATACATACAATCAAGCCTTTTTCCCTTTGGGATAGGCAGAGACTACTTCTTTCCATATACGCATATCATATACGCGAAAGAGGTATGTCAGGATTGTAGCATGTGGAATGACGTGGTCTCTGCCTACCCCAAAGGGAAAAAAGCGTGATTGTATGTATGTATGTATATACGCACATCACATATACACGTCTAAAGGCCTTTGGAGTCGTTCTTTACGAAAACGAAGATGCTTTTAGAGTAGACTTCACCAAAGCAGAGCTGAGCGTAGATGTGTATCAACAATTAATACGATTTTATCATCCACATGTAGGAGGACATTATATGGATGTTCTAACTTGCTACCAAAAAGTATCTTGCCACCATCAAGGGGAAATCTGCCGCCATAATCTAACGGTCTTCCGGCAGCGCACAACCCTTGAGAGTTAGAGTATTCTAGGCCTAGCGTGTTCACCATCTTCGACCACATAATCACTTACGACCAAGCGAGATAGTGGTCAAACGCTAGCCTATCATATATATAAAAAATAACACTGTCAAGTTACTCAGAGCAACGATATCTTATTAGTTGTTTACACACATTCTCCTCTCCGCTTTGATGGAGTCTGGGCCTCTTTTGAGAATGTCCCAAATGAAATAGTATGCATGATTATTTTATTCTAAATGTGTACATGATTTTATGACATGACTTATTCCACTGTCTTTTAACCTACTTCAAAACAGGAGGTTTCTCAATTCGACCGTATATATATATATATATATATACTAGAAGTGCCCCGCGCCTTCGCCCGCGTTAAAGACTTCATTTACTTACATAAAACTTTTATTTTGTAAAAACCTTTCTATCATAAAATACATTTATGAAGTAAAAGCCAAATGGGTTCACCAGTTTTCAAGTTATTGCGTGACTAAGGGATTACCCTTAAATAAATAAGTAAATACGTGTTGCAGGATTTTTGCAAGGGGTTGGTAAAAAGTCTGAAAATCAATATGGTTTTCGGGTTTTATAAATGAATCCCCTAATTAGAAATTCTTTTATAAAATTTCTTAGGTTTTCAGACTTTTTACCAACCCCTTGCAAAAATCCTGCAACACGTATTTACTTATTTATTTACAGAAGTACTTAAGTAAATCTATAAGTTTATATATATAATTAAAAATAATTATGTATGAAGGCGCTCATGAAAGTAGAAGAAGCGAAAGACGTGTTTCAGGATCGTTACATGTGGAAAGAAGTAGTCTCTGCCTACCCCAACGTAACCCCCGTTTCATCCCCTACTACTAACTTCTATACTAACGTCATAATAACTATCTGAATGCCAAATTTTAGCGAAACCTAAAACAATATTGATTTTCACCACTTTTCACCCTCTCAGGGGATGAATTTAGAAAAAGCCTGAAACACGTTATTACTTATTTATTTACTGAAGCACTTGTGTGAAGTTTCGAATAGAAAAAACTATCTAATCTTGTTTCTCCATACAAACTTTGAACCCCCGTTTCATCCCCTTCAGGGGTGAATTTTGAAAAATTGTTCTTCAGAGGGAACTAACGTCGTAATAACTATCTGCATGCCAAATTTCAGCGCAATCCGAAACAATATTGATTTTCAGTCTTTGTTACCCCATTTCACCCTTTTAGGGGTGGAATTTTGAAAAAGCCTGAAACACGTATATACTTATTTATTTACTGAAGCACTTGTGTGAAGTTTCGAATAGAAAAGACTATGTAATCTTTTTTCTCCATACAAACTTTGAACCCCCATTTCATCCCTTAAAGGGGTGAATTTTGGAAAATCCTTTCTTAGTACACCTTTACGTACTAGGACAAATATACCCTCCAAATTTCAAGTCTCTACGACTTAGTGAAAGACGGTGACGGTGGTTGTATCCAACTAGTCTTACCAATAATTGCTCATAAGTTTTCTTGGTAGTCTGTCTGCATGTCATAGGGACAGCTATATCCCTTTGTTGTGGTCTGTTCTCTTTTTGCCTTTCAGCAATGTTATCCATGACCATTTTCTCGAAAGCGGACTCGAATTCCATATCTTCCACCTAGAAAAGATAAAATTATATGAGCAAATTTTCTATAACTAAATATAGATATTAATGTTTTATTACTCAACGAATCGTAAGTAATCATCATCAGCAGCCTATATTTGTCCACTGCTGGACACAGGCCTCACCTATAATACGCATCTGAGCTCGATCTTCAGCTAGGTAAACATAGTGTAGGACGCCCTCTCCAGTTCGATGGAGCGATGATATACGCAAGCTGGATGACAGGGGCTGGAAATCGTGAATAATATTAATTCGTCTGTGTTTTATTTTATTTTTGTTTTCCGATTACTCCGCCAATGATTTTTATTTTTTAGGGTTCCGTACCTCAAAAGGTAAAAAAACTGGCCAAGTGCAAGTCGGACTCGCACTCGTAGGGTTCCGTAACAGTAGAGTATTTTATAACTTTAATTTTTCACCACCAAAAAATTAACTTTGTTTTTCATAGAGCTTGTATGATCTACAGATCTACAGAATATATTTATACATACATACATAGTTTTGAGAATTAAGATAGGCCTCTGAGTTATATGAGCGCTCATACAATTTAGAGGTCTAGCTTAATTGGTACTACCAAGATTGGTACGGAACACTCGGTGGGCGAGTCCAACTCAGCTAGATCCCATTCAATATCAAGATCTGATAAGTACCTCCAGAGATATGACGTTTAACGTCTTATACTCGGAAACTGACTCGCGCAGCATGGAAGTGTTGTTACGGTAAACGTGTGCTCTCGGCGAGCGCCACACTCGTCGGGAGCACATGCACTGACCCATGAAGATGAGGCACTGATTGCCTTGAAACCTGTAGGACGTCTTACAGACTGTTGATATTTTCACGTGAGTTTAATCCTACGAATAAACGAGTTCAAGTCCCTACAGCCCGGCTCTGTCATCAGTTCAGCTCATAACTATTACTAACATATTATTGCATTGCTACCGAAGATACGCAATTATACCAAATTTGAGTTCAATCGCACGTCAGGAAGTAGTTCTCACTTAACCCACACAAACATACAGACATAAAATATACATAGTAACACGGTAAGTCCAATAAATGCTTATAAAAAAATATTAATGTTGATTTAGTCTAATTGTTCTGTAATATATTTTAATTTTTTTTAGTTACGTACAGGTTTGGATGCAGGTCTCCTATCCTCAAGATTAATATCTTCATTTCCCTGCATTTCGTTGTCGTCGTTTCCCGTATTTTCAGTTATCGCTTCCTCATCAGAGCTTTCCTCCGGCAACTGAGGGTTATCAGTTTCGTCATCCGTCTCAATGATCGTGTCCAATCCATCATTGCCGTCAGCCACGCTGTCATCTCCCTGCTCTTCATTCTCATAATCCTCTTCGCCCAAATCAGGGTACAGAGTCTGCCTCAAGTCTTCAATGGCGTCCTTACATTGCTGCCAACTCGTATACAAATTCAACTTCGGCCTCAAAGACGTCAAGCACTCCTGATAAATATACTTCACGTAGATCGGGAATTTAGTCTCCTCAGTCCAGAAAGGATCGGAATACTTGAACCAGTAATAGTTCTGGAAGAACGTCAGGAAGTAGTCGAGCCTTTTCTTGCTAGATCCGCTGTTGAAGTACGCACCACAAGTTTCGAGTAGCGCACAGACTAGGCGGATTCTAAACACATTATCCGGAGGGTCAAGGGACGACACGTTGCCGTGTTCGTTTGTCACTCCGAACGTGATAAAGGAGTATAGGACAGTGAAAACATCGCGTGAGTCGAGCAACTTGTAGTTGTAAAGTTCGCCCAAATATCTGACTGTGGCGATTCTCCTTTGATTGTATCTAGGATGTGGATCTTCCATGGTCACTCGGATTTCTTCTAGTATAGTATCGACAACTGCGGGTGCCACAGATTCTTGCCACACGGCTAGTTCAGCTGTCAATCTTGCTAAAGCCCTTCTGGCACTAGCTCTAACTCTCCAACCGCCGGCTAAGTGCTGTATGCCTATAGCTGCCACATTTGGATCGTCCCAGTTTAATTTACGCATCAGTCTTAGAATTTTCTCTTCGTTGCTTTTTTGTAAGTCTTCGTGTAGGATTTTCCTGATGAACTGGTGCATCGGAGGTTCTTCCTCCTTGGGCTGAGCTGGGGCTTCAGGTGGACACACGTAGTAGAACGCATTTTCGATTTGTGTCACGTAACGCGAGTCTAGCGCTGAAACAGTCTAGAAGAAAATTTAAGAGTTAGTACCTAGCGTGTTAACCATCTTCGACCGCATCATCCCTTACCAACAGGTGAAATAGTGGTCAAACGCTAAAAGGTATTTAAAAAAATGCAAACTTGAAAGTTAACATATGAGAATGGGACTTTTGGACTGATATGTGGGGCGTCCGGATTGGCTATCGATGCAATTTCGTAAGTTGATATTTCATTCGTGCGATTATCAGTAAGGACGCCGCCTGAATTAAACATGTTTATACCATTTTCCAGGTAACATCATGTGATATTCCATAAGTTTATGACATTATTAAGTTGCATCAAACTCAGAGAATGTCGGTAATGTCTATGTCGGTAAAACAGAGTTAGTTAACATACCTTTTTTCTCATCATCTGTTGCAAATATATCATGGTCCTCTGGTGTGTATCAGGGTTACAATATAAGTACCTCCCACAGGTCTCCAGCAGATTGCACGCCATCTCAATATGGTGGTGTTTAAAGTCATGTAGTAGCACTTTCAGACAATATAGCGCTTCTATTTTGGAGTACAGATCAAATTTGACGAGCTCTCCTATAAATCTTACTACTTTAATCTACAACAATAGAAAAAATGCATGTTAATGTTAGGTGTGGGTAGATGAAATCAGAAAGAAATTCCAAAGGCGACAAAATCAAACCTTAGATTCAATATTAATCTGATCCTTTTTCCTGACATGATACTTGAAGTCTTGCTTCAGCATCTGGCAGAGATCGAGGCAAACATCTGGCAACACCGGAAACAATATCGCCGCAAATCTAGAGTAGAATGGCAACAAATCTAGCCTAGTTCTGGCAACACCGAATAGGACACGAGTGAGTTTTCTGCGATTGTTTTTTGTGTTGAGATTCAGTACAAAGTCCACGGCCGCCGTGTCTATTAGTTCTCTATTGATGCAGTTTGGTAGTTCGTTTAGGAATGCGTCTAGAGCATATCTGTAAAATAAAATAGATGTATGTAAAATATCCTGATATTAAAACCATATAATTTAGGAGCATAAAAAAGGGCATATACACACTTGATTACAATATCACCTGATATTACCTGATGGTGATAACATGTTATCGTGTAGCTCAGAAGTAGAAAAAATGAGTGACACAATACTCCAGAACACTAGTCTATCCTACAATGTCTTTGTTCAGTGCATACACAACCATACTTTGAATTACGACCAAAACCCACTAGTGGTCACCATTGATCACATCTTAAGAAGCATTAGTGAAAGGCTACAAATGCAGATAGATGCAGACATTTGATACCCATAAGATGTAATGCTCCTTTAACTAGAATGTGCTTATTGATATATGAACATGTGTCAATTCAGATTTATTACGTCGATTCACTCCACTCCACACTGACACATTTATTATGTCGATTCACTCCACTCCACACTCACACATTTTCAACCGTCTTCCAAAAAGAAGGAGGTTCTCAATTCGTCTGTTTTTTTTTTCTTTTTTTTTGTGTGTATGTTACGCGATTACTCCGTCAATTGTGAACCAATTCCAATGATTCTTTTTGTAATCGGTAGGGTACGTTTCCGAGGTGGTCCCATTGTAATTTCATCGAGATCTGATAAGTATCTCCAGAGATATGACGGTAAACGTCTCAAATTTGCTACCGAAATTGACTCGCGGGGCATTGAAGTCGGTTGTTTTCGTTTTTATCTATCTTAATTATAAAGCATGAGGTTAAATTAAAGATCTTCACTTACACACGTCAAGCTTTTCTTCAATGCCTTTAAAATACATGTAAATAAATAAATGTAAAGACAAGTAAAATGTGTGAAGAAGAAAGAAAGAAGAAGAAGAAACAGTTAGAATAATAGCTAGGTCATCATCATCATAATCAGCCAGTATCGGTCGACAGAAAGAACAATAGGAATGATAAGTAATTTATTTAGCTTCATAAAATAAAATAAAACAAGAAGTTATAAAATTGATTTACTTATTAGACACGTTGGTAGGCTGCACCTCTTCTTGTTCCACTTCCTGCACGACAGGCGGCTCCTCACTGTCACTGAGCTCGTCTTCCTTCAGGTCTTCATCTAGCATCTCCTCTGTTACTGTCTCTGGCTTGGTTTTTACTGCCTGAAAATAGAGAGAGATAAGAGAGTGAGATTTGAAGTGAAGTTCTTAGTGAATTAAATTTGTATGACATGCGTGTCTGGAAGTGACATGGATGATCAAGCACAGGACATGGATTTTAGTACATGACATTTTTTTTATTTTTATTTAGTACAGAAAAACTAGCCCAACCCATCTTCCACTGCTAAAACCGAACATCATACTTTGGGACTTAGCAAACTGATCAGAAATGCCTTAAAAGCGTCATAGAGTATCATCCATAAAGTATGTCACACGTTAAGGGGGCAGGAGGGGGTCAACGAAGTGTGACATTATGTGACAAGGAGTGAGAGGGGTTCTAAGTTTTGTGACATCACATTTAAAAATCTAACAAATCTTAGGCTGAGTTGCACCATCTTACTTTAACTATAACAAATGTCAAAAATATGTTAAACTCCATGTAAAAACAACGGTTAATAGTTATGATTATAAAACACCGACTATTATACTCACTACTGTTTGTTGTCGATTGTCTTGAACGTTCAGGGGTATATAGAATACCGTGTGACTGTGGCAAGAGTTACGTGGGAGAGACTCGACGCAATATCGCGACCAGATTGACTGAGCATATCAGGAGTATTAAGAATATGGACATCAATAGCACCGCCTTGGCTGAACACGCACATCTCTCGGACAATAATCACTGCATTCGGTTCGACAAGGCCTCCGTATTAGCAAGAGAAAAAGTACTTCATACCTCGAAAAATACGTGAGGCCATCGACATAACCTGCCACCCGAATATGAACAGAGATCGTGGATGGAACCTGCCTACAACATGGATACATATTCTTAATGCATCCTCAAAAAAGAAAGAGTTCTCCAGTCTGGAACGTGACACGGTCAGCTTTGTTTGTAACAATGCTTTTGACGAGAGTGACGATGAAGATCTGTCAAGCATCGGACAAACTCAATCTCACACCATCACTGAGCAGCGCCGCTCGCCGAGCTCCCCTCCCCCGACGAGCCGCGCGCTGCGAGCGGCGGCCCGCAGTGCTCGTCGCAATCTCGCTGCGTGAATACCGAGGATGTGCATCGGACATGCATGAAACCTAGATCGAGACAGTCGACAACAAACAGTAGTGAGTATAATAGTCGGTGTTTTATAATCATGATTCAAACTCACGATAACTATAAATCTAAAATATCTAACCGGTTAATAGTAATAGTTACGGTTAAAGTAAGATGATGCAAATCAGCCTTAGTGTTATAATGCCAAATTTGAACTATTAACTAAAACATAACAATATTTTCAAAACTTGTATGGGCACTTAGTAGTTAGTATGGGCATAATGTTTAAATTGTTTTGTTGTTAATTTCAGAACTGCTGTTTTAATTTAAGATTATCTAAATTTAAAATTAAATTCCAATTTTAATTGGGCACACTATGGAGGGGGGGGGGGGGGGGGGGTTCTCACGAATGTGATCAACTGTGACAAGGATGAGGGAGGGAATAAAATCACAAAATAAGCATGACGTTATTCCTTTATAGAAGACCCCTAAGATGTTTTTCACTACTTACCATTATACCCTAGAGGCCTGTTTCACTATTTTCTGATAGTCTCTATGCCTATAAGGAACTTATCTACCACATAAAATACAACTTTCATAGATGTTATATTACAGATTATTGCAATTGTAATGCAAAAGTTGATTTCTGCAACTTTATGGGGGACTGTTGTATTTGGCCTGTTATTTGACTACGAATTCATATTTTTTTCTGTTTATCCAACACTTACCTCCTTCAATTGATAGAGTGGCATGAAGACTTTCAAGTCCAGAAGACTGGTGTAGAATGTTCTAGTATCCTCATCTTGCCAGGGGTCAGAACCGGCTTGCATGTTGAATTCCTCTGCCCCTCCAATAGTCACGGTTCCTTGTGTTTCAATCACTGTTAGTGTTAATGTTGGTGGCTCTCCAGCCTCCCCTAGCTCTTCGCCTAGCACTTCGGCAAAGTTCTGAGCTCCGACTAATAATTTGTCATATGTGGCCTGGAGATAAAAACAAGATTATTTTCTTACTAAAGCCCGCGCTAAAGCTTCTGTTTCTAATGCAATTTTTGAGCA
Source organism: Cabera pusaria (assembly GCA_954871355.1). Lineage (NCBI taxonomy): Eukaryota > Metazoa > Arthropoda > Insecta > Lepidoptera > Geometridae > Cabera > Cabera pusaria. The sequence continues at coordinate 24,059,366 of OX940887.1, forward strand.
TAAACAATATTTGTAGCCAATTATATAATGTGAAAGTCAGTGTTTGTTTGTGTTCTCTTCATATTATGACCAGTTAAGCCAAAATGTAAGGCGGCAATAGCCCAATGGATAAGGTGCCGGACTGGCGATTGAGAGGTTGTGAGTTCGATCCCCACCCCACCCAATGCACTTTTGACGTAAACCCACTCCAGACACAAGCATATTTAGCTTAGTTGGAGGGGTTAACAAGAATACTAGTAATGTGTAACCCACATTACGAGTAATCTATATTTAAAAAAAAAATGTTTATATAGATAGAATAAATAGGACATGGTATAGTTAATAATGCTGTTGCGCCATTGTTATGATTTTCAAATTTTTCTCCTGAAATTATCTTATTACAAGCTTTTATTTCACTTGCCACATTAGTATGCTAGATTAGTACCACTTCCTGACATTAAATTTGACTCAAATTTGGTATACTTGCGAATTTTCCCTGACAATGCAATAATATGGTACCATGGATCTGACCGGATGATGGAACCAGGCAGTAGGGACTGGAACTCCGTAATGGCATGAATGAATGTATGCTGCCACGGAACTCATAATACACAGGTAACATAATGTTAATGTATATTATAGCTTTGAAGGTACACCTAGGTATTAATGTCAATCCTAATCCTAACTAATATTATAAATGCGAAAGTAACTCTGTCTGTCTGTCTGTGTCACTTTCACGCCAAAACCACTGAACCGATTTAAATGAACTTTGGTGCACAGATAGTCTAGAGCCTGAGAACGGACATAGGTTACTTTTTAATGTAAAAGAGGGTTAGAAGGGGTTGAAAGGGGGGATGAAAAGTTGTATGGGCGGCAATGGGGATTTGTGGACAAAAAGTTCACTAATCCCCATTGATGGGGAATGTCAATGGGGATTTGTGGAATAACCCTGGAAGTATCGTCATTTTTAGAACTAGAAGCTAGTTACGTCTGCCGACTCTACAGATAACACGCGTCAGCGTTCTATATTCTGAGTAACGTAATCAGACACCAGACGCTGAATGGACAAACAACAGATAAGAGCATCCGTCCCACGGTGGTCTGATATCGAAGCTCTAGATTTAATTTATATTTAAGTTAGTCTTAGACGAGCTCTTGTAGAGAATAAACGTCTTGAATTAATAAAGTTTTATTTTTTAAAAGCTCCTTCGGCTCGCTCAGCTCTTGACTGGCGCAGCCGGTAGGATTTCCGCGTCGCGAATAACTTCACTTTAGTAACGCGCTACGTACGTTTTCACGCGTTTTACGGAAATCCACGAACCAAATAAATACGTCGAGAGCACCGTTGGTGCTATTGCTGCGTTCCGGAGGACAACGTTTAAGGCTCAACGAGGGACATGGACAGTCTGTAAGTAGACCCAAATCGCTATTTCCAGTCTTATTCCAATCCTATTCACTGTTTTAGTTATATGTGTCTAGAAATCAGAACGTTATTTCCAAACTTTGAAGTGTGTTTTGTGATTTCTTTTAAATGTGTTTAGTGTTTTATAATAAATAAAGTGTTAATCGTAATAAATAAATAAATTAATAAGTATATTAATTAAAAATAATTAATTAATTAAATTAGTTAATATAAAAAATTAAAGATGGAAAATATAGTGCAAGTACTTTGCTAACGTCATCCCCAAATTCGACGGTGACGAAAAATTACTTAGTTTATTTATTAGGAAATGCGAGTACTTGATTAGCTGCTGTAGAATAGAGGGAAATCCACAGCAGGACCTGTACGTTTACCATCTTATAACATCCAGACTTACTGGTAGAGCAGCCTCTCTCATAAGCGAACGACAAGATTTAGATACCTGGCCTGATTTAAAACGGGCATTTGAACAGCATTTTGGTGATCCCCGTTCGGAAGAATGCATTTCAATAGAGTTAGAAACTTTAAAAATGAACAATGGCGAGTCATATCTGGATTTTTGCAACAGAATTCAACACGTTAAAAGCACACTGATTGCCAAAGTCAATTTAATTGAGGACGTAAATCTACGTCGTAGTAAGATAACGATATATGACAACATGTCAATGAATGTGTTTTTATATAACCTGCCGGAAGAGTTGCTTCGCATTGTGCGTCTTAAGGGTTCCGTTTCACTAGAAAATGCCTTAAGCATAGTGCTCGAAGAAGTAAACTTTATGTATCAATATAATGCGAAAAATAAAATGCTTAGATCACAGAATCAATTACAGCCTAAGGCTCAAACTACATATCAAAATCCTTTTATGGATAAATTTGGAATGAAGCCTTTCTTCACTTCAAATCAACAACCTCAGCAAAACTTTAAATTTGGAATTCCCCAAAACAATGCTGGTACTTCAAGTCCTCACACACCACAAACAAACTTTAAATTTGGTGTACCACACGCTAAACAAATATCTCACTTACCTTTTTCACAACCCCAACAAGCTGGATATAGACCACAGCTTCCCCAACAATTGGGCTATCGACCACAGTTCAACCAAGGACAACAGCAGTTTGGTTATAAGCCTTCATTTAACCAAAGTCCACCCCAATTTGGCTACCGACCTCAACTCAACCAAAATCCACCCCAATTTGGTTATCGACCTCAATTTAACCAAGGACCACAGCAGTTTGGCTATCGTCCACCTTTTGCCCAAGGCCAACAACAATTCGGTTACCGCCCCCTACAAAGATTAGCGCCTCAGCTATCTACTGATGTGAGCATGCGTACAGCTCCCCCACTGAAACCTCAAGGTTTTAGAATGAACGAACTGTACAGCCTAAATGAACCTGAAAGTGATGACCTTACTTTTATGCCTGAAAATCCTGAAACTGACTGTTACATTGACTACAATGATAACTCCCCGACTGACAACGTCGACACTTACGAGACTAACGCTGGACAAGATGACCAAGCCTCAGCTGTTCACAGCATTGAAAATTTTCACATCAATGCCTCCAACAAGCCCCTGAAATAATACAACTTCATTATAATATATTGAAATTACCACACGTAATAATACCCGAAATCAATTCTAAATTTATGATTGATACCGGAAGTTCGAGATCATTCATTTCACCAAAAATGGCTAGTGAGTATTTTAACGATTTCAAACACTACGAGCCGTTTGAAGTTATAAGCACCCACGCATCTAGCCAACATAACGAAGTTGTAGTAATTCCGTTATTCCCAACATTTAACAGCACTGAAACGCATAAGTTTTATATTTATGATGTTGATGGCTGTTACGATGGACTCATTGGCAGTGACCTTCTGAAACAATTGAACGCAAAAATTGACATGCAAAACCAAATTCTCTATACCCAATCATCGGCTATTCCTATTATATACAATCCTAATAATGAAATAAGAATAAGCCCACGTTGCGAACAAAGAGTGAAATTACCGACAGACCTACAAAACGGCGATGCTATATTAAACTACAAACTATTTTGTGAAGGTGTTAGAATGCCTACCGCTTTAGTTAAGTGCGAAGACGGGTATGCAACAACGATCATACAAAATACTTTGGATACTGAAATGACTCTAACAGTTACACGACCTTTTGAAGTAACTAAACATGACGGCGAAAAATGCAATTTTCACAAATTAGATGACCGAAATAACATAGAGATTGACCAGATATTGACAGAAAATGTTAGCAACTTGCGTTTAGACCATATGAATTCAGAAGAAAGAGACTCAATTAAAAAGCTTTGCCTTGAATACAAAGACATCTTTTATACCGAAAAATTACCGTTGACATTTACTAACAAAGTTAAACACCACATCCGCACGCGAAACGAAGACCCAATATACATCAGACCCTATAGGCAACCTCAAGTAATAAATGATGAAATAAATAAACAAGTTATTAGTAACTTGTTTATTTATTTCAATAATGTTGGAAAATAATATTGTAAAAGAGTCGTATTCTCCCTGGAGTGCCCCTGTGCACCTAGTGCCAAAGAAGTTAGACGCGAGTAACGAAAAGAAATATAGACTTGTTATTGACTACCGAAAACTAAACGAAATTACAATAGACGACAAATACCCCCTACCAAATATTACAGAACTATTTGACAAACTAGGACGAAGCTGTTACTTTACTACCCTTGACCTAGCCAGTGGCTATCACCAGATAGAAGTCGCTGAAGAAGACAGACAGAAAACCGCGTTTAGTATAAACGCAGGACATTATGAATTTTCCCGTATGCCGTTTGGATTAAAAACGGCACCGGCAACTTTTCAAAGAACGATTGACAATGTGCTACGTGGCTTGCAAGGAATACACTGTCTTGTGTACTTGGACGACATAATTATTTATTCGTCCAGCTTGCAAGAACACATAGTAAAACTACGGACCGTTTTTGACAGATTACGACAAACCAATTTAAAAATTCAGCTAGATAAGTCCGAATTTCTTAGAAAGGAGGTCTTATACTTAGGTCACACAATAACTAGTGACGGCTTAAAACCTAACAATGACAAAATTAAAGCCATCCTAGAATATCCCTTACCCCGAAGTACAACCGAAATTAAAAGTTTCTTAGGACTTATTGGGTACTACCGTAAGTTCATTAAGGACTTCGCTAAAATCACCCAACCAATGACAGCACGACTAAAACAAAAGCGCTCAATGCCTATCGATGATGACAAATACATAGCAGCCTTTGAAAAATGCAAAGAACTTCTTGTAAATGCCCCAATTTTACAATACCCTGATCCTGACAGGCCTTACATACTGACAACGGATGCTTCAGAATTCGCTCTTGGAGCAGTCCTTTCACAAGGTCCTATCGGTCAGGATAAGCCCGTAGCGTATGCCAGCCGAACACTAAACGATGCGGAAACGCGTTATAGTGTTACGGAGAAAGAACTGCTCGCAATAGTCTGGGCAGTAAAACACTTTCGCCCTTACCTCTACGGTAAGAAATTCACCATAGTAACAGATCATAAGCCGCTAGCCTGGCTTAACTCTCTAAAAGACACAAATAGTAGATTGACACGCTGGCGATTACGATTGTCTGAATACGACTTTGAAATAGTTCATAAAAAGGGCACACTTAACGGTAATGCCGACGCATTATCGCGTATTCGAATAAACGCATTAGGTAACGATGACAATATATCCACACAAGTGAATATTGACTCAGACGAAAATAAAAACCGCGAATTAAGACGACTGACAAAAGAAATAGAAGCATTAGGAAAATTACGAAAGAAAACCTTAGCACAACCAGATAACATAATATCTCTAATATCTGACGACGAAAATGAATCGGCTATATCAGATTCAGAAGAAACGGTTAGATGCCGTTCCCCCTACTCGATACAATGCCCTTCGAGTTCAACTTTGACAGCTTCTTAAAATTCTTCTAGTACTGAAACCGCTCATTCAGGACAAGATACCGAATCTAAAGGTATCCCAATCCTGCAGGAAGCTATAGACACCAAGCCCAACCAAATTTTGGTTCATTCTTGGTCTATTGATAAATTAGCAGTTAAAAGTATATCCCGCGAAAAACAGAAAATTCTTGAAGTACACTTACCTTTGAACCGAACTGACCTTGTCAAACAATTTCTAAAGGAGTATATAAGAAACAATACCAAATACTTCATTTACTTTGAGGAAGAACAGCATAGACAACAATTCGCACAAATGGTAATATATTTGTTTAAAAGAGAATCTGTACAATTTTTCGAGTGTACCAAAAGAGTAGTATTTGTAGAGGATGAATTAGAACAGAAAGAAATTGTTGCCAAATACCATACTGGTAAAACATGCCACCGTGGTATTAAAGAGACCTTACTGCACATTAAGCGCACCTACTTTTGGCATAATATGGAACAAACCATTTCAAGTTTTATAAACTCATGCGAAACATGCAAACGCATGAAATACGACCGGAAACCGATTAAGCCTAAGTTACAACTAACACACACCCAGTCAAAACCTTTAGAGGAAATTTTCATTGACCTATTTACAATTGAAGGACGCTATTATTTAACTGTAGTTGATGCCTTTTCTAAAATCGGTCAAGCTCTCGAAATACCTAATAGATCAACACCGGAGGTTGTAAGAGCCCTCATTAAATATTTCTCCTTGTATGGCGTACCCCACAAAATCAGTTCAGATGCTGGTTCTGAATTTAATAATGCTCTCTTGAAAGAACTTTTAGCTCTTTACAAGGTAGATCTCCACATAGGAACCCCTAACAACCCGAATTCTATGGGCGTCATAGAAAGATTTCATTCTACTATCATTGAAATCTACAGGTTGGCTAAGTACGAGCATAAGTACACCGATGCCGCTACCGTAATGACATACTCTATCATGGCGTATAACCACTCTATACACTCAACCACTGGTTTTACCCCATTCGAAGTTTTATTAGGACACACTGATTCTAGAAATGTATTTAATTTAAATTTCGAGAAACAGTACATGCAGCAACTGATCAAAGAACATGCTAAAAGAACTAAGTTTCTATATGATCATTTATCAGAACAAGCCATTAAACAAAAGGAGAAAATAATAGAGAAAAGAGGAGGAGAAACAGTAGTCGAAATAAAACCCGGTGATGTAGTTTTCACTAAAGAAGTTAATAAAAGGAGTAGCAAAGACAAACCACGTTTCCAAAAGGCTATTGTTGCTGATGAGATTAGTAGAAACGTAGTTCCGATTCAAGTTAAAAATCGAAACACTAAAGTTCCATTAAAGAATGTTAAACGCCCTTCACAGGCACCTCCGCATCCTCCTGGTAGTAGCCATGGTGACGCAACTGCAGGCCCTTCAACTTCAGGCACTAGATAGAAACCCTGGAATCCTGTTTACGAAAACTGGCGTTGCAGTAATTAGTAGTGACAAGTGGACTATCGCAAAAGTATTAGACATTAAACCCCTTGAAGAAGATTTAAGGTTTAACGTTCAACTACTTTCTGAGTTAGATAAGTTAATTAAGATTTATTTTAATAAGAACTTTACGGATAATTTTGTAGATGTTAGAAGTCAAGTAGCATACATTAAAAATATAACTCTAAACAAATTTACCCAAATCTTTCCGAACATTCGAATCAAACGAGGTCTAATTAACCCACTAGGTTCACTTATAAAAATGATAACCGGAAATCTAGATAATGACGATGCCATTCAATACGATAAATTAATTAATGAAATGAAAACGCAACAAAATCAAAATAACAGAAAACTAACGGTGATTACCGAAATGGTACAACTTTTGACAAATTCCACTATTATATTAAATAATAATCTTGCTCAAATAAATAATAAAATTGAAATGATAGCGCAAAATCTAATGGAGTCAGAATATTTAGGAATACAGTTCATTAATACATATAATCTACTAATCCATAATTTTCAAGTTATTTACACCTATTTGGATGAAATAGAAACTAGTTTATCGTTCAGTAGGTTAGGAGTTTTACATCAGTCTATAATAGAATCAAATAAGTTGTTACAGCTACTTGAAAATATTAATAATAAAGAAAAATTAGTTTTTACGCCTAGCTTAGAAAACTTAGTTAAGATAGAGCAAGTTATAACACTTAAAGCCTATTTGAAGGAAAATCAAATTACTTACCTTTTGGAAATACCGCTGATTGAAAAAGATACATATATCTATTATAAATTGATTCCTTTACCTGTATTATCCTTTAACTCCACCGTCGTCATAATACCCAAGTATCCTTACCTCTTGGCGAAAGGGTTGAAGACCAGACTGTTCACTTATCCATGCCAAGAAGTCGACGAGTTCAGATTCCTCTGCACTGATGACGGAATGCTTCAATATATTCAAGACCCATGCATCACCGACCTGATGACGTATGCTGAAAACGTAACGTCATGCATCCAAATTCCCATAACCATTGAGAAGATCAGAATCCAGTTCCTGCAAACAAATAGATGGATCCTGTACAGTAGAGATGAAGAGCTGCTTACAAAGACATGCGATGGTGAACTGCTTCATCATAAGATCAAAGGCACCTATATAATGACCTTAGATGATCCCTGCGAGGTGAAAATTCAAGACATCATATTGAAAAAGCGGCAAATGTACATTGAAAATATAACATATTATCCAGAGCTACCGATCCTGAACTTACCTACACTCTTCTTACCTGACGAAAGGAAACCCGCTCCACCTGTAAACCTGGAAGGCTTGGACCTGATGGACCTGAAACTATTGTCGTTAGCTTTAAAGAAAAGTGATACTGAAAATAGTGAAAGTGTAAAGGCAATTATTGAAGTGCGTAGTATAAGCGTTTGGACTCTCGGACTCTATATTTTAATTTGTATAATGCTTTGTTACCTGGTCTATAAATATCATCCAAAATTATTGTTAAAAACATGTTCTCGAAGTTCTCCCAAAAAAGATAACTTCGAACTTAAGGAGGGAGGAGTTACGTCTGCCGACTCTACAGATAACACGCGTCAGCGTTCTATATTCTGAGTAACGTAATCAGACACCAGACGCTGAATGGACAAACAACAGATAAGAGCATCCGTCCCACGGTGGTCTGATATCGAAGCTCTAGATTTAATTTATATTTAAGTTAGTCTTAGACGAGCTCTTGTAGAGTATAAACGTCTTGAATTAATAAAGTTTTATTTTTTAAAAGCTCCTTCGGCTCGCTCAGCTCTTGACTAGCTTGAAACTTATGTTTTAGGCTATTGATTTGATATAAATAAATATGACATTCAAAGTTTGTAAAAGTTTTACCCTCAAGGGTGTAAAAATAATAATAGAGAATAAGGGATAAAAGTTTGTATGGAAATATGTAAGGTTTATGTGAATGTTCTACTGAACGGATTTAAATGAAATTTGGTACACAGATAGTCTAGAGACTGAGAAAGGACATAGGCTACTTTTTAAAGCGAAAAGAGAGTTGTAAGGGGTTAAAAGGGGGGATGAAAAGTTGTATGGAAGTATCGTCATTTTTAAAGCTAGAAGCTTGAAACTTATTGTCTAGGCTGTTGATTCGATATAAATTAATATGTCATTCCAAGTTTGTGAGGGGGAAGGGGGAGGGAGGGGAAGTGGGGGGGAGGGAGGGGGAGAGGGAAGAGAGGAGAAAGGGGGTGGAGAGAAGAGAGAGGGAGAGAGGAAGGGAAGGGCGAGGGGTAGGGAGAGGGGAGGGAGAATTGCGCGGCGTGGTACGGAGCGGTGTAGGAGGGATACGCATGTGTCTTATTTGTAAAATAATTAGCCTAAATATTTATATATGCTACCCAAAGACACTATTCCACGCGGACGAAGTCGTGGGCACAGCTAGTGTATCTATAAAATTCAGAAGTGAATTTTGTATGTTCAACTCAATGTATTTATTTTATCACAATCGCCAATCACAACAGCGCATTGGCACAGTGCTGGTTCACTATAATAACTACCTTACAGAATTGTTTAGTTTAATTGAATGTTGCTAATTATTCCCGTATTATAATGAAGGTGTCCTCTGTCTCACCTGGTGTTGTTCCAACTGATCCTTCCTCTCCTGCGAGAGTTCTCCTCTAGTGTGCAACGTACGCTGGTTTGCAGCATGTAGTGCTTGCAATTGTGCCCTTTCAGCTAGCAAATGTTTAGTTAACGAAGCAAAGTAATCTTTAAGCAGAGTACGGACTGCTGTTTGTTTCTCTGCTGGCAGGAATGTGTTCCGAGGAACTGGGATGTTGTATTTCTGAAATTTATATTGATCAGTGATGTGGCATGCAACTACTACCATCTGACATTTTAAATGAAAAAATTGAGTTCAATGCTATTTGATGCCCTGAAGAAAAACAAAGTGTATATTGTAAGGTTATTCACCTCTGAAATATCCCTAATTTTCTTGGGCATCAGACCAGCATAATCTTCCCCACAGTGTTTACAGAATGACATAAGTATTGGTATGTTATTGTGTTCTTCTTTATCCATATTGATGAGTACAGTGAGAACATTGCCCAGTAGTGGCAGACCAGTTTTATTGACAAATATGCCAACAGCAACTAGTTCAGCATAGAATCTGATATCCACACGTAATTTTGACGAGTTTGCAAGCTTATCAGTAGCCTTGAAAGTCAAAATCTTCTGCCAGTTTTCAAAAAAGTTTGGTGCAAACTCTGCGTATGTACGGTGGAGAGAAGAACATAGCTTAATAGCAGTTGGGATATCAGACATCTTCAATTTAGCCTCTGCGATAGCAGCTGCGACTTCAGAAATATACTTAGTCAAATTTAAACCCGCGAAATCCTTCAGCAAGGTATCGATCTGAGTAGCACTGAACGACTTCAGCTTTTTGACGAATGTCGTATTCTTCTTCAGACCGGACTCTAGTTTGGAGAAATGGTTTTCGGGTGGACGAGTACAGTTTAGGTTTTGATTTCTTAGTTCCGCTTTCTGTTTTAATCTAGTTTCGAGGTTAGTTACGTATTCAGCCAAAGCAGCTTTATCAATCTCTTCAGTATCCTCGGCAACTTCCTCTGACGTTTTCTCTTCTGGATCTCCATCTTTGTCGCTTGTGGTCATGGTTCTCAAGGATATTGAATAGCTCTACGCGGAATTATACTAAAAACTAAAAATATTATCAATTGATCAGATTTATCTATCTAAAATCTAAACACCTATATATTCAATGTACTCTGTGTCTAAACAAACCCAAAGAGTATAATAACTGTCCATAAAGGAAAACAAACCAAACGAAAAATCCACAACAATGCACAATTGCTCCAGCAAGTTGACGTAAGCAAACATTGACATTTGACATTGATAATCAAAAGCCAGCTAAGTTTTGGCGGGAACGTGAATAAGTACGTATGCTTGCATTGCATTGTGTATTTTCCTAAAACTTGTGTTCTTCCGAGTTAACGTATAATAAAATGTGTAGATTATTAACCGTTGAATGTGTACGAGTGTAAGGAAACAGCACAACGTTAAAACTTATAATTATGCGTTCTCACCAAAATTCAACTTCTTACATGGTACTTACTGTATTCTGTCACGGCATAGAGGGAAAATTAAATAGAGAGAACATTAGCGGATGCGGTTATACATGACAGCCAATAAGCGCCACCAGATCGGAAGCCAGTGCTGGCCCCAAACAATAAAATCGCATATGCAGGAGAAGGATAAAAAATTGTGGTCCGTCTTGCTCTCTCATACTTGTGATTGTATAGCTTTATCCTTCTAATATTATTATTGTTATTTAAATGCCAAATCCCATTGGCTTTCATTCACCCGTTGTCATGTTTGACCCGACTAACCACTCAAGCGGCGGAAATTAAAAAAAAAAAAAAATTATTGACTCGACTTCTCTATCTCTCTCTTTTATCGATAATATAGAAAAAAAAACTGTTTAGCTAGGCAGACCCACCAGTGGGCCCGTGAAGCTTGATGGAATAGCTTGTCATTTTTCTCGACCCACCGGTGGGTCTGCGACGCCTGAGTGGTCTCTGTACAGTCCCCTAGGATAATGTTATTATAATCCATCGTCCTAGTACAGTCCCACAAGTATAACTTGACGGTGGTGGTTTATGGAACTAATTCCACTCTCTTGAAACTGTGAGTTTGACGTTTGAGAGATTACCGCGAAATTATTGTTGATAAATCTGTTACATTAAAATAGTTTAATAATGTCAAAAGTAATTAAAAGTGGTTTAAGAGAAACTGTTATCAAAGTACAAAGTAAAAGCACAGTGGCGCACAGCCGCGCCAAGTTATACTTACCGGACTGTATTTAAATAACTTAGAATTATGAACGTACTTTGTACCTCGGAACAATGACTAAAGCATGGAAGCCGGGCTAAAATAAAAATCGAGTAAGCTATATTTTATTCATTTATGTCACTAATTGACAAAATATAATGAATAAAAAATAAAATATAGCTTACTCAACTTTTATTTAATTAAGTTTTTTTATTTCATTTAATTTTTTTATTTAAAGAATAAAAAATCATAAAGGCGACTGGTCGCCTGTTAGGCTACTTCAGGGACATGCCATTTAAATTATCTGAATCGCAAATGAATTGCTTTTAATAAAAATCATAGTCACCCTACAGTCTGTATGTGATATTAAATAATAATGGCCACACTATGTGGTAATAGAGTTTAGTGTGTCAATGTCATGTCACGTGACGGTTGTATTATGAAACCAAATTTAGGAGGCAATAAAGTGAAATGTACATGTATTGCTGTTAGTGACTACCGCAATTATTTATATTATCTAAAATTCGTCTACATTAGGCTACCTGAGCTGTGAAAAATGGCGATATCAGTCCCGGCGTCGTTGGCAACACTGTAACGTAGTAGTGATTCAGTACTCACTCTGTGTTGACACATATAGTAATCTGTGCTCTGTGTCTGTGTACATATTATCACAGAGTACTTTTATATACTGGAAAGTAAAGTACATATATGTTTGTTTATATTAGTTTGTGTTTGTGTTCATCTTTAATTTTTATCGCAAAAGCCAAAAACAAAGAAAATAATAATAATCTTTAATTTTATTTTCATTTTTTATTTTCAAAACGTGTTATTTATTTATTCGAAATGTGTGGTATTTTGTTTGAATTATATTATCCAGGTCATTTCAGTACTATAAAGCAGGTAACACATAAATAACCGGTTATATTTTTTGATAACCTTAAAACTGATCTAGATTTTTTTTAAAGTAATTTAGAATATCTTCTTTTTATAGGATGTAAAATTACTGCAGCGAATACAAAAAAGAGGACCGGATTGTATGCAAAGCGCAGAGATAGAGGCAAAGCCAAGTACTGAAAGTAGTATTCAAGTTTCGATACTGTTTTGTGGTTCAGTACTATGGATGCAAGGGCCACATCTTACACCACAGCCTATTGAAAATGAGAAGGGTATACTTCTGTACAACGGTGATATATTTGATGATACATGGAATTCTGATGTAAGCGATACCCACATTATTATGGAGAAGCTTACCAAAGGAACTGTAAGTATACTTGAAAATATTTGCCCATTTAAATCGTGCATACTTTTTCAAAAATATATCACAATAATACTACCCAGTTGTTTTGTTAGGAATAGAATATAATCAGTTCTTAATTGTTAAACTGTGTAGTACTGTACGTTCAAGGTGAAGAGTATGAATGCAGGGATAGCATCCTAGAAGGACCAGTGTCTCTTCACAGGACAGGAAATTTGTGTCAGAAACCAATATAATTTTGACTGTATCAGTTGGCATATTTTCTTTTATAATTTAATCATCAACTAGAACAATTATTATGATGTTATTATTGAATACTATAAAGGTTTATTTTATTACACTTTCAGGCAGCTTGTACGGCTGAGCATGTGACTAAAGTACTCAAGTCTCTAAAAGGACCGTTCAGTCTAATATATTATGACAAAAGCACCCAGAGGCTGTACTTTTGTAGAGACAGAATTGGACGGAGCACAATGTTGTTTCATAAAAAGGATGAGAAAATTGTTATTAGCAGTGTTTTGGGTAATAACTAAGGCTATACATTGGGGAAACATAAGTTAAAAGCCTGTCACACCATTCAATTTGATTCAGCCAATTTGATTGATATGCTGCTCTTGTTCCACTGGTAATTATTAGAAATAAATTGAATGTTGTACTGGCTCTTTAAGTTAATGTACTTTTTGCTTTACTTGTTGTTGGCACTGGGATGAACTGAATCTTTTAGCTAAAATTGACAGAAAAAATTATTAATTAGTTAAAAAAAAAAATTAAGCAATACTAATGACACTAGTTAACTACACCTACAGCTTTGCACATATTTAAAAATATCTTACATCCTATTCTCTACCTAAGCTATCTATCAGGATTCGAGGATATATATCAATGGATATATATCCGATATATATCAAACTGGATTCGACGATATATATGACATTTTTTATAATATATTGCAATACAAAAATGGTTTCAAAAATTAATATTATTAAGTGATTTTTTAGCGTTTGTTACTGTATTTACTATTTATATTTCCTATTTTATGTTATTTAGTTGATTTTGCCTTATCTAAAAGAAGATTTTATGTTTTGGTTTAATTTGTCTGATTGGAAGTACACTTGATATATATCATAAACTAGAAGTCCCCCGCGGCTACGCCCGCGTTAAAATCTCCTTTTATTTACTTAAAACTTTTCTTTTGTAAAAACGTGTCTATCATTAAAGACATCAAATAAAAATTAGCCAAATTGGTTCACCTGTTTTCATGTTATCGCGTGACTAAGACAAATCAGGATTCATATTTTTAAAACCCGAAAAACCCAATAAAGCGCAATCCGAAACTATATTGATTTTCATACTTTTTTACCCCAGTTCACTCTTTTAGGGTGGCATTTTGAAAAAGTCTGAAACTCGTATTTACTTATTTATTTACAGAAGTACTTGTGTGAAATGTCGAAAAAAATGACTATCCAAAATTTGAGCCCCCGCTTCATCCCTTGAAGAGTGAATTTTGAAAAATCCTTTCTCAGCGGATACCTACGTCAAAATTTCTATCTGGATGCAAAATATCAGCGCAATCCGAAACAATATTGATTTCAGACATTGTTACTCCACTTCACCCTTTTAGGAATAGAATTTCAAAAAGCCTGAAACACGTATTTACTCATTTATTTACTAACTTACATACATAACTAACTAACTACTAATTTATTAACTACTTGTGTGAAGTTTCGAATATAAGAGACAATCAATTCTTGTTTCTCCATACAAACTTTGAACCCTCGTTTCATCCTCTTCAGGGATGAATTTTGGAAAGCCTTTCTCAGAGGGAACTAACGTCGTAATTAATAACTATCTGCATGCCAAATTTCAGCGCAATCCGAAACAATATTGATTTTTACACTTTATTACCCCATTTCACCCTCTTAGGGGTGGAATTACAAAAAAACCTGAAACACGTGTTTACTTATTTTTTTACTGAAGCACTTGTGTGAAGTTTCGGATAGAAAAGACTATCTAATCTTGTTTCTCCATACAAACTTTTAACCCCCGTTTCATCCCCTTCGAGGGTTAATTTTGGGAAATCCTTTCAAAGAGGGATCTAACGTCGTAATAACTATCTGCATGCCAAATTTCAGCGCAATCTGAAACAATATTGATTTTACACTTTATTACCCCATTTCACCCTCTTAGGGGTGGAATTACAAAAAAACCTGAAACACGTGTTTACTTATTTTTTTACTGAAGCACTTGTGTGAAGTTCGGATAGAAAAGACTATCTAATCTTATTTCTCCATATAAACTTTGAACCCCCGTTTCATCCCCTTAGAGGGTTAATTTTGGAAAATCCTTTCTCAGAGGGAATTAACGTCGTAATAACTATCTGCATGCCAAATTTCAGCGTAATCCGAAACAATATTGATTTTACACTTTATTACCCCATTTCACCCTCTTAAGGGTGGAATTTCAAAAAAACCTGATACACGTGTTTACTTATTTTTTTACTAAAGCACTTGTGTGGAGTTTCGGATAGAAAAGACTATCTAATCTTGTTTCTCCATACAAACTTTGAACCCCCGTTTCATCCCCTTCGAGGGTCAATTTTGGAAAATCCTTTCTCAGAGGGAACTAACGTCGTAATAACTATCTGCATGCCAAATTTCAGCGCAATCCGAAACAATATTGATTTTACACTTTATTACCCAATTTCACCCTCTTAGGGGTGGAATTCCAAAAAACCTGAAACACGTCTTTACTTATTTTTTTACTGAAGCACTTATGTGAAGTTTCGGATAGAAAAGACGATCTAATCTTGTTTCTCCATACAAACTTTGAACCCCCATTTCATCCCCTTAAGGGGTGAATTTTGGAAAATCCTTTCTTAGTACACCCTTACGTACTAAGACAAATATACCCTCCAAATTTCAAGTCTCTACGACCAGCGGTTTAGGCTGTGCGTTGTCTGTCAGTGAGTCAGTGAGTCAGTGAGTCAGTCAGTATGTCAGGACAAAGATTCTTATAGTATTAGATATCCGATGTTTTGATATTCATAATAAATATCGGATATTTTCGAACCCTGCTGTCTATACAAAACTTAAAAAATTCTGACTTTTAAACTTTTAATATGGCTTCAAATGATAGGTATACTTAGCCAGTGTCAAAGTATTAGAATAGTTTGTGAAATAGTTCATGTTTTTGTATATTCATGGCATAAGGTTGAGTCAAAGTCACATTCATGTTAAAGTCATAGTCTAGTTTAAGTCATACAAACCCTCAGTAAAAGTATGAACTTTACTTTAAGGCTTTTAGTGGAATTTAGGCGTGAATGTAAAATGGCATGTATTTTAACATTGAGCTGTTTCCCTACACTCGCACACATTCAACAGCCTGACTTGCAAATTTTAAAATTGGCAGTGGCATTGGTTCCTATTAATAATATCGTTTAAAAACTAAAAAAAGAACCGACTTCAATGTTCATTTTCAGTACCAATTTTGAGATGTTTATCTCAATATCTCTGGAGATACTTATCAGACCTCAATAAAATTACCATGGCACCACACTTGGGATATCTCCTTTCGAACAAAAAAATAATTATCAAAATCGGTGCATAAATGACGAAGTTATCCCCGAACAAAATATACATCAAAATATAAATATACGGTCGAATTGAGAAACCTCCTCCTTTTTTTGAAGTCGGTTAAAAATAACATGACTTCAAAACTTAATCATAATTATATTACGTTTACAGGTAGAAATTACGATTGCATAGAGATACCAGCTACTTACATCTACAGTTTAAATATTAATACTCAAGAATTGAAGTTAGTTCCATGGGAACAAAATCATGAACCTATTGATTATAGCTTAGAAACCTGGCACCAAAATGTACGCTCACAACAAAGTTTACCTGATAATGAATATGCAATTGAATTTGATGACACTGAAGACTTTAGTGACCACGTAAATAGAAATTTTCATCCTCAATAGCTGATTCGACATTTCCTTTCCACTATTCTTTAATTTCATACAAAAATCATAAAGATAAAGCATTCTTAGTTTTCCGAAATTTTTAAACAATTTTCTTGCTATAAAATTGCCAAGTACACGCGAGTTGAGTAAATCTTTTGTGAATAATTATAAAAAAATATTAGAAGTAAATCTCTGAATAATGTTTTAACTATTTTCAGGATGGCGTAATAAGTTATGTTGAATCAATAGCACAGAGAACAAAGTGCAAGAGCGAAATCATGAAAGAAATTCTTAACCATAACTTAATATATAAAACTGTTCTAAAAGTTACTGAACTGTTAGAGAAAAGTGTAAGAATTCGCTTAGAAAGGCAGCCAAATAAATGTAAAGACTGTTTAAACAAAGACACGTTAGACTGCCTTCATTGTACTGTGGGAGTATTATTTTCTGGAGGTTTAGATTGTACAATATTAGCTTTACTAGCAGATAAATACTTACCCAAGGATCAAAGTATAGATCTAATCAATGTGGCTTTCAAGAAAGATGATAAATCCACTTATGAAGTACCTGATAGATTGACTGGAAAACAATCTTATCAAGAGCTGAAAAAACTATGTCCTTCAAGGTATTTTTTTTTATGATAGAAGATAATAAGACGAGCTAAATGCTAGCCGATGGTAAGTGATGATGTCTGTCAATAACAGATATTTTGAAACGACAAACCTCTGCATTCACTGGGCCTGTTAACTTAATATTAACTGGAAATTCATCTATCGTATATCACTATACTTAATACTTAAATTTAAAAAATTTAAACCATTCTTGACTGATCTATGTATATTCTGTTCATTGAGACCATTCCAATGAGTCCAAACACAACATCTCAGATGTAAGTTGGTAAGGAGTTGAGTATTCTGCAGATTCCAGTTGTCCCAGCTATCAATGCCTTCATGTTCTTACAATATTGTTGAGGTGGGAGGATAAAGAAAATTTGAATTGATCAGACCTATGAAAGTTGATTTCATAGCGCCATCAACTAGAAAAAATCTCATATTTTTATATAGGCTGAACGGTTTTTCATGAATCATAGCTAAGAACACTCGATTAAGACACCTATCAAACAGACAAAAAAACTAAATCAAAATCGGTTCATCTGTTTGGGCGCTACAATGCCACAGATAGACAAAAATAAACACACGTTAAACTTATAACAACCCTTCTTTTTGCGTTGGGGTTAAAAAATATATATTGCTATTTGATAGATAACAGACACAGCAGTTGTTGGGACTAAACTGAGACTGTTTTTGTTTCAAAATTATCGTGAATTTGTAACATTAATAATAAACTAGACTAGCTAAATTCCTACCACTATAATTACATAACAATAAGAATTAATACTCCAATCTCTAAATTATCAAGTGTAGAGAATAGAATAGTCTGTGATTTTCATGTGTAGACAATAGAATCTCTGTGATTCTCAAGTGGAGAGAACAGAATAGAACCTCTGTGATTCTCAAGTGTAGAGAATGGAGTATCCGTGATTTTTAAGTTTAGTTATTAGAATCTCTGTGATTCTCAAGTGTAGAGAATAGAATCCCTGTAATTTTCAAGTTAAGAGAATAGAATAAAATGTGTGTAATTTTTTAGTGTAGAGAATAGAGTCAAACTTGGGCTTCGCTAAGTCAACATAAGCGCCAGCTTACTTAATAATTTGAAATCACCATGCCCAAGTATGGTATGTGTGAAGACACACACTAAAGCGCTATCCAATATTACCACTTCATAAATAATCTGGACTATCTGTTGTTATTTTTTGGAGCCATTCTAATTTTTTTTAATCTTACTTGTAATGTGGGTAAACATTACTAGTTATCATGTTAACCTTTCCAACTAAGCTAAAAATGCTTGTGTCTGGAGGTGGGGTCACGTCAATAGTGCAACAGGTGGGAATCGAACTCACAACCTCTCGATCGCCACGCCGATGCCTTAGCCATTGGGCTATTGCCGCTTGTGTTTGTTTGTTGAAGTTTACTCTCACCCACATCCATGGGCCTGAGAGGACGCATTAGGTGAATGCTTCAGCTGCGGGGACACGGAACAAAGAAATACAGCAAATCGATTTGAGGAATTCCATAATATTATGTAGTTTTTATAACAATAATTAAGATAGTTTAAAAACTAAAACTACCGACTTCCATGCCCCGCGTTATTTTCAGTAGCAAGTTTGAGACGTTTATCGTCATATCTCTGGAGATACTTACCAGATCTCGATAAAATTAAAATGGGACCACATCGAAAACTTACCCTACCGATTAAAAAAAGAATGATTCAAATCGGTTCACAATTGACAAAGTAATCGCGTAACATACACACAAAAAAAACATACAGACGAATTGAGAACTTCCTTCTTTTTGTTGAAGTCGGTTGAAAATAGGAAACTCCGAGCTAAATGTCAATAATCTAAATTTTGCAATTAATTTTCAGGAAATGGGTATTTCGAGAAGTAAATGTTCCAAGAGAAGAATTAAGAGCTTGTCAAATGGCAGACATAGCAGACTTGGTCTACCCAAGACAGACAATTTTGGATGAAAGCCTTGGCTCTGCATTATGGTTTGCTGCACGTGGTAAAGATGACAGTGAAACATCTACATGTAGAGTTAGTAAAACTAAAACTACCGACTTCCATGCCCCGCGTTATTTTCAGTAGCAAGTCCCGTCCCCCCCCCCCCCAACTTTTAAAGTAAGGGAGTGAAAAATGTAGAAAAAAATATTCTATAGATTTTAATAAAAACTTTCAACGAAAATTGGTTTGAACGAGATGCAGTCAGCAGTTTTTGAGATATAGTGACCGCAAATATAACTTTGTTTTTCATACAAACACTATGAATAACAAAGTAAATTTTTTTAGTTGCGAAAAATCATAGTTATAGAATACTCTACTGTGTTACGGAACCCTACGAGTGCGAGTCCGACTTGCACGATGAGATAATGGTCAAAAAAAGTAAAAAAAATTAAATAATAATAATGTCTGCCTGTACCATACTGGACTGTGCTTCTGTAATTAGTTCATTCAACAATAGCCACAAAGCTCACACAAACTTGCTAACTTTAAGGGCCAGTTTCACCGGTTCCTGATAATGCGTTAGATAGTTATCTGACACATAGTGCCATATAAATGCTGTCAAGAATCTGTCAGATTTCTCCATATAAGCGCTATTAGGAACCCGTGAAACTGGCCCTTAATTTAACATTGTTATCCACAGGTCTTATTGTTAGGTTCTGGCGCAGATGAGCTATTTGGTGGTTATACTAGACACAGAAATGCATACAAACGTCACAGTTGGAGAGGGCTAGCTAAAGAATTGTTACTGGACTGGAGAAGGATTTCATTCAGAAATCTTTCCAGAGACAACAGGGTAATATGCGACCATGGTCGACAGCCGAGAATGCCTTTCTTGGACGAAGACTTCACGGAATATGTGCTAAATCTGAAGCCTTGGTTCAAGTAAGTATATATCACTAGCTAATATTATAAATGCTAATGTTCTTGGTTCTTTTTAACCGACTTCAAAAAAAGGAGGAGGTTTCTCAATTCGACCGTATATGTACAGGGTGTCGGGGTTCATATGGTCCAAACGAAAACCATCGATGGAGGACTCCAAGGGCTATCCAGAGAACCCCCATGTATGTTCCGCGAAAATCTATAGTTTTCGAGAAAATTGCGTTTTACTTGTTATCGAGTTAGTTCCCGAAATGTTGCAATTTATTAAAATTTTCTCCCAAACTATAAAGGCCAGAGCCCTAGTTTTTTTGTGGGACTATGAACAATAAATAGGTCTTTCAGGGTATACTATGTTTTTTTATTCAGGCTTATTATTTTCTGAGAAAAAAAAAATAAGACATCACATTTTTTTTATTTAGACGTTATTTGAACTTTTACTTTGGGAAGTCTTTTCTCCAAAAAAACAAAATAAAACTGGCCAAGTGCGAGTCAGACTTTTGTCCCGCACACGGAGGGTTCCGAACACCATCTATCGAATTTCTAACGAACTTCTAACACCAACTAAGACGTTAACAACAACAAACATTTTTTTTAATTGAGAGCAACTAACTGCTTTACCGACACAGTACTTCTACTCGCCAATAGATATCGGGAAGAGTCATATTTTAAGTTGATTATTGAAAACACGAATAAAACAACATTTTCTGAAAATGCTAGGAGTCATTTTAGATCGATTTATCGCCCCGAAATCCCCTGTATACTAAATTTTATTTAATCGTTGGAGCCGCTTCCGAGATTCAGATTAAGGTAAAGACGATAGCGCCATCTTTGATGCTAACTAAATGGCGCGGCGCTATCGTAAAAAACTTTTTAAAACTTTCTTTTAATTTTTAACTTTGTTCTGTTCTTAGTATTTGTTGTTATAGCGGCAACAGAAATACATCATCTGTGAAAATTTCAACCGTCTAACTATCACGGTTCATGAGATAAATCCTGGTGACAGACGGACAGACAGACAGACAGACGGACAGCGGAGTCTCAGTAATAGGGTTCGGTTGGTACCCTTTGGGTTCGGAACCCTAATAAAATAAGTTACAACCGTATTTACCGGGTTAATTTTAAAACCTTGTCTGTTTTATGGACCAACTGCTTGCCAAATTTCATACGGCTACGACAAGAGGTTCGGGTCTAAAACATAATTAACAAAATAGAAAGGATTTCAATAGTCAAATTATTTCTTCTGAAATACACTCAGGTAATCTCTTTTGTACAGAATTAACTCATATGAAGGAAATAAGTAGTAATAAAAGCCCAAAATCTTTGAATTATGGAACTTTAAGAATAAACATTGAGGTTTTATATTGAAAAATATCAACAATTTTCCTAGCCTATCTTTTGTCATTTTTATTGATAATAAAATGTCAAAGTTACAGCTATGCAAATTATATGCTTTAATAAAGTTTCTTTTTAGATGATAAAAGGAGTGATCATTTATAGTTTTCTTCTTCTATGATTATTTTAGTTTGGTGTTTAATTTAAGTAATAGGCAAGCGTTTGACCACTATCTCACTTTATGATATGTGATGATGTGGTAATCGACCATGATGCTCGCATTCTTAGACGATACTTTTACACTCGAGAGCTTGGGTCGTTCTCCCATATAAAAAATTAAATAATTTGAGCAAGGGCGTCCCAGTTGCCCCAACTTTTAAGTAAACGCGATCAAAAGATATGACCGTTAATGTGCATATTTTGCGATTTAACAAGGGAATCTAAATCTATAGGGTACTCGTCTATATCTATAGGGGTCCCGTTGACCTAGACATGAAATTTGGCAAGAAGCAAGGTCTTACAACACTTATAAGTAAACAATTTGAAGAGAGAAAAGAAATAACATGAAGTCGGTTAATAAAGGACAGAGTTCAGCCCCCTGTACCCTTAGTACGAGTTTTCATACCAAATTCGATATCGTATATCGAACAAATTTTGTATGAAAAACAGTACAGCGCCTTTAGTGGCAGGCTTGTCGCACTCCGCGCTGTAGCTATGAAACTACAAGTACCTCCGCGCACCCGCTAGGGTTCAAGTTCAGTCAGTTAAGTGTCACGCGCGCTCTCGATCGGCCGCGCGCCTTACTTGTACCTACCTCAATATTATATTCCTTGCTTCATATAGTAACTGTAAAGAATAACTATGTAAAAAGCAAAGAATGTCACACATAAAATGGTAGGTAGGTATAAATCAGCTGAGTTTCATGTTACAAGGAAATTCACGTAATGATCTTTAGGGAATTTCTATCGACATTACATCTTGCTTTATTTAGTTAGTTCTAAGATAAATAAATAGGGTAGGTACCCACTAACGTTTACTTCAATTTTCCTTTTTTTCTTTCTTAATGATTTTGTCGTGTCATACGATAGTCAGATTTTTATAATCGGAGAGTTAATGTAATTAAAATAACTTATAGATCTCAGATCACTGAGATTCACTGAGATCTGATAAGTATCTCCAGAGATATGACGATAAACGTCTCAAACTTGCTACTGAAATTGACTCGCGGGGCATGGAAGTCGGTGTTTTAGTTTTTAATCTACTTCACAAAAACGGAGGAGGTTCTCAATTCGACGGTTTTTAGGGTTCCGTACCCAAAGGGTACCAACGGAAGAAGGCGTTATAAGAAACGAAATGTTTATTAATTATTATTTTTTGCTGGCGAATAATGATAGTGGTATTTTTTGCTCGATCTTATAAAATACTGTAGTGTGGTACGGAACCCTACGAGTGCGAGTCTGACTTGCACTTGGCCAGTTTATTCAAATGTTTGTGTTGTGACCTCAGAACTCTGTCAGATCTTAACCGATTTGAAATTGAAAATTCTTTTTTAGGGTTCCGTAGTCCTGATAAGGAACCCTTATATTTTCGTGATGTCCGTCTGTCTGTCTGTCCAAGGTTTTGCTAGGAGACCGTTAGTACTAGAAAGCTGAAATTGTGTAGGTATGTGTGTATATCAATAACGCCGACAAAATGGTGAAATAAAATATTGGAATTTTTTTTGAAATATATTTTTTTAATTTTGATATTCAACTATTACAAAATAAAGTTTTCCTAGAATGAATAAAATACGTAACTATTTTTGGTCGAAAAAGTGAGTCGGCTCCTACACTATTATAATGTTACAAGTCAAACAACCTACGATTCTAGGCAAGTGATACTATTGTCGCGTTATTTAACTTACGCAATCTAAAACTTTACTCAATTTTAATTGAACGTCACGTATTTTAGTTTAACTGTAGTACTTTTATCCTACCTCGACATTAAACATTAATGTAGTACTTATTATCAGTAATGTACTCATTACATTGTTCTACGAGTATTCTTCTACCAATTAAAGGCTTACAAGTTTTCTCATAACATTCAACCCTATAGTAAAGGCCGCGAGTTGACCGAGTTATTCAGACTCTCGCTGTGCGGACTTACGGTGCATTTTACTGTGCGCAACACGCGGTTCCTAGTTACTATTAGTTGATACTGTGGCGCAAATTCAAGGTCGCACCCGAGGCGTGAAGCGCATTTTGAACGTTACTAGCGTTGTAACTAGGTTTAATCTCGCATTTTTGCTCTCAGGGAGTGCAATTTCTATACTTGTACTATTCATTATTGATGAATGAAAAAGTTAAAACTACCACAGAAATACTGTTACAGAAATACTTTAAATGTTTATTTTATTTTACAATAATGTTCTATTGTAATAGCATTTTTAAATATAAACTATAGTGGACATATTATTATTATTATATATGATTTGAGTTTTCCTAGTGGGCTGATGATGCTGATGAACATGATGTACACATTATATAGGATTAATATTGTTTGTTATTGTTATTATTATTTTTAATTTATTGTACCTAACTATTTGTTAAATTTGTTATTTAAAATGTAACCGCGAGAAGGAGTCGTGTCTGGGAATCAGATTTTCTTGTCCAGGCACAGACACACCCTCTAATTATCTGCATTCTGCACTAATTTATTGCATAGTTGTAAGTCTGTTAGTGTATATAGATGCATATTATTACTCAATAAATGATTGATTGATTGATTGATTTAAAAAATTATTCTGTGCTAGTGGTAACTACATTTCACTAAATTTAGACCAATCATGGAGCCAGAATAAGTCGAAAACTCGTACTAACGGTACCTACTGATTTTCAATCATTCGAAAACCTATTCGTATTCGGGAGCTTAATTGTTAATTTTGTATCATATGTTGATAAATCCGTGAGCTATATGGTCGCGGAAATCTTTACAATTAGATTCACTTATTTTTTAAAATTAAAATATCAAAGGAACCGATCGGAGCATTATGAATTGCAATGATCCAAGTAGGCAGTTTCCGAATCCGAATTTGCTTTCGAATGATTGAGAATTAACCTTCTGAGGTAATAAAATTCCTGGCATTGATTGAAAATTTCCGTTCTGTCTCCGAAACTCCTCATAAGAAGAAATACAACATTTAAATAAAACATTAAATAAAAAAATAAAAAAACCCGACTGCGCAAAAAGTGAAGTGTTAAAAAACGAACTGAAAAGAAAAAAACAAGTAAGTCTAGTAGTTTAGACTTCTGTTTAGGGATATCAAAAAACTATACCATTTAAATTCTTTCTCGGTCAATACACTCATAAAATAAATTATACTTTGTTATATGGAATGTAGAGACTTTAACAGTCGGGACACATTAATGGCTTAACGAATGGGGATTAATGTGTCCCGACTGTTAGTCTCTATATTCCATATGCATAAGCAATGTATAATTTATTTTATGAGTGTATCGACCGAGAAAGAATTTAAATGTTATAGTTTTTTGATATCCCTAAACAGAAGTCTAAACTACTAGACTTACTTGTTTTTTTGTTTTCAGATCGTTTTTTAACACTTCACTTTTAGTGCAGTCGGGTTTTTTGATTTTTTTATTTAATGTTTTATATTACACTTTTTAGTTAAGTAAAGGACGGCAAATTCCGTAATCTGAACAAAAAACCGAAATGCGTGAAATAGATAGGGTATTGCTTTTTAAGCTTACTTACTTTACAGTTGTACTATTAAACGACTATACCAAAAGGAAGAGGTTGTTTGTTACCTCAGAACTCCATCAATTCTTAACCGATTTGGAAAATTATTTTTTTGTTTGAGTTAATATGATTTTCATTTGGTCTCATTGTAATTTTATTGAGTTCTGATAAGTAACTTCAGAGATAAGCACCGCAAACTTGTTACTGAAAGTGACTAACGCGGCATGTAAAATCGTTTTTTTTTTCGATTTGTACTATCATAAAGTATTTGTTATAAATATATTTTGAATCTCCATTTTAAGACCTTTAATTCGATACACCACTCGATAGGTTTTGAAAATAAAAATTTTTTTGAACCCCATATTTTGGCGTCTGAAATCCGCCATTTTGAATTTTTCAATTTTTTATGTTTTCGTTGACACTCGCGCTAGAATGGCGAATCTATTGACGTGCCAATTATCAAAATCGGCCCACGCGTTTGGTCTCTAGTGTGCCACAAAGGAACAAACATACATACATATATAGACTGATAAACACATTACCTCTCCTTTGCGTCGCGCAGTCGGGTAAAAAAGGACCATTTTGGAATCAACCTAGTTATTTCGAACAAAAATAAAATCAATTTTGCAAATCCGTCCATAAATGACGGAGTTATGCCCGAACATACCTATATAAAAAAGAAATGTTACTTCCGAATTGAGAACCTCCTGCTTTTTTTGGAAGTCGGTTAGTAAAAATAGATCTCCACCAATTTATGAAATGTGTAGAATATATTGAACAGAAATACATATGCGTAATTTAAAATCAGTCTTTATTATGTACAAGAAGAGATCATTCGAGATGTTGTTCTATTCACATTTACTCTTATGACCTAACTAAGTACTAATAAATATTCGGTACTATACTAAGGGCCAGTTTCACCGGTTCCTGATAATGTGTTAGATAGTTAGCTGACACATGGCGCCATATAAAAGCTGTCAAAAACCTGTCAGATTTCTTCATATTAGCGCTATCAGGAACCGGTGAAACTGGCCCTAAAAAGGTAAATTTTATATTATGTTAATTTGATTTCAAAATGCAAGTTATACACTAATTAATTAAATTGATTATACCTATATTAGATGCTTGGATGTTACGTCTGCAGGATACATTGATACGAAACGAATTTAACAGAAGCCTCATTTGGGGTCAGTTTCGCCGGTTTGTTTAACTTTCAGATAGAGAAGTTGTCAAAAATCTGTCAGATAAGTTCCTATTAAGGCTATCAGGAACCAGTGAAACTGGCCTTAAATAAAAAAACTAAAGGTTTTTACAAAAAACATACCTACATAATAATAGAACCTCTTTTTAAATCGGTTAAAAACGTGGTTTTATTACGTCTATCAATTATTACTAAATAACTCATATTTTAATACAATATTTCACGATGTATATGTCTCAACCAACTAGCTTAATTAACCGTTCAATCAACAATCTAACCTCTTTACTTTCAACTAGCGGCCTGAATGATATTCAGCCGTAGCGTTTATTACAACATTTAATAAACTGGCTTAGTCTGACAATGAGGCAACACACTAGAGAACAGTGACCACCGCGTGAATCACACCAGAACCGACGCCATGGCGTTTAAATGAAGGTTGCCGCTAGTTGAACGGCGCTGCAGGCCTATCACGTTTGATAGGGATTGAAATGAACGAAATGACAGAGATGGAGCTACATACAGCTTACATAGCTGCGTCCCCGTCATTTAGTTAATTCAATAATCAACTGTCAAAGTTAGGCCTTGCTGTTTAGTAAAGAGGCTAGGCTGTTGATGGAACGGCTAATTAAGCTAGTTGGTTTCGACATATACACAGATACAGCAATTAGTAGATATTAGAAAATACATAAACCAAATTAGTAATAATAAAAAAACGTGATTTACAAAAGGTTAGTTTTCCTCAGGCAATAATAATTACTTTTTGCGGAGAGCTTTAGTGGCGGCGTCGGCTATCACCCACTGCACACTATAGCCTCATGGTTTGTCCAGGTCGGACGGTAAGAGGCCGGACAGGCTGACCTTGGTGCACTGGAAGAACGGCAAGTGCCTTGTCACGTGCACGTGTGGCACTGTTGCCGCCAGTCACCTCGGTCGTACCGTCCACTCGCCGGCGGCTGCAGCAGAAGACGCCGCCAACATGAAGCGTCAAAAGTACGCAGCGATGGAGCCGCAGTATTTATTTGTGCTCATCGTGGTTGAGACCAGGGGCCTGATTGCGGATATAGGGCGGAAATTGAAAAAGACAGGCGACTCCTGTTCCGGCTCGTATATGGTGCAAAGGTTGGCCATTGCCATCCAACGTGGGACGCCGCCAGCGTTATGGGTACCTTTACATCGGGTACAGTTAGGGGTGGGTTATTTTCACAGGATAGGTTATTTGAACTTTTTTAATCAAGATCCTTACTAAACAGGAATTATAAATTGTTTACATATATATAATTTGAATTATGATTATGACTATCCTAGTTTTGTAAAGTTATTATTATGAAGTTAAATTGTGTCAGAGAAAAGATAATAATACCACGTAATTGTGTACTGATTTTCGTTTTATGGATGTATTGCCGATAAAATTATATTTAATTTATTTTAAATACTTTTCATTTTGCGTACATACTACATACGATTATATTTTCTAAAATATAACCTTTTTTTTTGCATCTTCCCTATAAGTATGAAATAAACATACACTATTTAATTTTATAGTACTTTAATATAACAACACTAGATATCCACCAAATAACAAAGTGAATCACCACCTAATGCAAATGAACATCAATGTACTTCGCAGATCTCTACCGATTTGCCCTTGCTTGCATTTGTTTTGGCACCATGTTATTAAGATATGGTTTAAGTACATACAAGCTCCGTAATCTCATACATTATTACTCAAAAGGAAGTAAAATCTACATGACATGTGGACTGCAAACTTCATAGCTGGATGGCTCGTGTTTATAGTCCACATTGATTTTAACTTGCTTTCAAGTAATAGCTATGAGTACAGTGAAATACAGTAGATAAGCTTAACACTAAGGCACAGTTTCACCGGTTCCTGATAATGCCTTAGATAGTTATCTGACACATGAGGCCATATAAAAGCTGTCATATTTCTTTATAGTAGTATCAGGAACCAGTGAAACTGGCCCTAAATATAATTATTGTTTCAGATGTATCCCCAATGATATTTTGGGATCAGGTATTGGAGACAAGTTAATGCTAAGACTAGTTGCATTTAACCTGGGGTTGTCAGAAGCTGGTATACTTCCCAAGAGAGCTCTGCAATTTGGATCCAGAATAGCCAATAACAAGGAAAAAGGCAGTGATATATCGGAAAGGTTTTTGAAAACTACTGTATAACTTATCGATAAATCTAGTCAAATTAAAGTAATAAGTATAATACTACTTTTTAATTGTAATATTTACAATAAATATTTAAATCCAAGCTTATTTCTGTTTATACAATTCCTTAATTTGTTGGGTATTTAGTAAGATTCATCTAGGGAATGCAATCTCGTCTCTCGTCTCGATCTCGTTTTCGCGAGATCTCAGCGTTTTTCAGCAAGATTGATCTCGGCCGAAAAATGAGCGAGATCTCGCGAGTTTAACGAGATTGGACTTGGGCATACAAACGTCTTATTCGAAGCGCGGCAGCGCACGAGCCGCGTACTGACACACGGAGCTGCGATCTGTTTCGATGCCCGGGCGACGGGGCCTGTAGGGCTATTCTGTAAGTTAGTTTACGCATCTCGCAAGCGAAATCCGCGGTGAGTCGTACTACGAAATTCAAATCGAAATCCGATTGTAATACGGTTGAATTTCGTAATACGAAATTCAAATCTCACCGCTTGCGAGATGCGTAAACTAGCTTACAGAATAGCCCTACTGAGGTAGCGGTCGCGGGTGAGGTCTCGCTCAGATTCGCTTGCGAGTTGCGTTGCGTTGATATTTATTAGAAGTGAAGACTGATTGTTTATTTCATTTCTTATTTGATTAGATTTCAATTTTTAGTTCACGTCAAAGTTAATCTCGCGAGATTGCATTCCCTAGATTCAACCCTTTTATTATGATCATCACACAACATTTATGTTAATTTAAATACTACTTCTATATAAGTTCATGTCACGGCTATGCTTATATTTCCACTCATATTATATAAATACTAGATGATTTTGAAACAAGTTCAAAATTCTATCGTTACAATTAGCAAACAATTGTATTCACTTGAGGTAACCCTTGTAAAGCATCATGGAGTGAGCTGTATCTATTTCTTGCTCCATCAAGAACAACATATCACGCTGATTGATGCGTTTTAGACGACTTCGTAATGCCATCTGACTCCGTCCAGAGAGACTAGAGTTACCTAAAGTGGTATTAGAAGTGGAATTTACTGAGCCACCTGGCTCGTCCAGGCGCGGTTTCTTACGTGGTCCAATAGCCTGCAGTGCTGTTAGATTCGCCTCTCGTTGTCTGAGTTCTTCCAACTCAGCTCTCTGCATTTCTTTGGCCTTAGCTTTTAACTTAGCCTGCTCTGGATCTTCATTTTTAGAACGAGATTTCACTGCACGTAGCAGAATCTCACGCTCTGAATCTTCTTGTCGCTTTTTGTCTACTCGATCTAGTTCTTCAAGAAACCTTAACTGACCCTTAACATCCTGAGTTGGCTCATATTTGTTGTCAGTCTTTGTGACCATGTCGATACGGTGCTGTGCAATAACCGCAAGCTTCTCTACAAGGGACTTGATGCGTTCGTGGACTGCATGGCTGATTATATTAGCAATATCCGTCTGTGGCTCTTCCAACCCATGGCTTTCAGCAATTGCTTTCATGCGTACTTGCATTAGAGGCATATTGAGGAGGAACTCATCTTTACATGATCTGATTTGTGTGCCAATCATATCTGTAGAACCGAGGATTCTTTGACTTTCTTCAGCTAGGTTAACACCTCCCATAGCAGTCACATCATTAATATCATCATCTCCCATCTTGTCATCGGAATAATTATTTTGCATTGAAACTTGGCTGACTGTGGGCTTTCTCTCTTTATCTTTTAGAAGTGATTTTCCAGGTGTAAGGACTGTGGATAGTGCTGATACAGCATTGTTAGTCCGTTGTAAATTAGACTTATGATTCATAGTTACTGTTTTGGCACTGCTCAGTTTATTCATGTTGATTTTTGTATGGACTGGGATATTTTGTAGCACGGCAATAGTACTGCCAGACTTTGTCACCGATTTCATCTGTACACTGCTGTGGACATTGCTGGTAGCTATGGCTGTATGAGGTGTAAGGGGAGGGACAGTTGAGTGAGTCTGTAGCTTTGGTGGATTGATGCCTTCAATAACCAACTCTTTGTTTACCAATGATTGTCGAAGCAGTGGCAAGCTTTTTTTGAGAAAGCCGATCAAGCACGGTTGTGGGCTGGCATTTAACAATTTCTCTAGTCTGTCACAGAACTCTTCAGGCTCTACTTGGGCATCTATCAATTCTTGAATAAGATTGCGTACATTCATTTCTACCGATGGAGGCTCTTTGGAAGATAGGTCTAGCAGGTTAGCCAAAAAGTTACGGCATTTCTCCTTAGTATTATCAGAAGACTTTACAGCTGTGGGTGTACTGGCAGACTGGACTTGCTGCTGTGGTGGTGCAGGTGTGTGAGCAACGGCAGATGTGTGACTAGCAGGAGCCATTGCAGCCTGCAGCTGCCCAGTGATGGTGCCTGGTGCGGCCACACTAGTTGATACTGTCGCCACACCTGGATGAGCGGGTACAGTTGATAGCCTTATAGTCTGGGTTGGTGGTGATGATAGTGAACTTGAAGTTGGCGCTGGACCTACCCTCAAGAGTTGGTACTGACCATTTTCAGTCTTCAACAACAAATGACCTTGTTGTCCTGCTTGCAGACTCTGCAATGTTTGTAATGTAATACCGGGTGCTGTTGCACGGGTGCCCACCACTTGAGGTGTTCCAATCACTACTCTTGGAGAAACTGTTGCAACAGACTTTTGGGAGGCAACATTTGGAGTCCCTGGCCTCATATTTAAAATCTGTACATTGGGCAGGATACCAGATTGACCCGGGCCCACGTTTTGGGTGGTGACCACAACACTTTGTCCTCCGGGTTTATTCAATGTCATCATAGTGGGTATAGATGTTGTAATATTCGAGCTGACGGTCATCGGCACTGTTACCATACCTGGCTGCATGCTGACCTGCGCGGTGCTAGTTCCTTGCTTGATAACCAAAGGAGTCTGCATTATGGTATTTTAATAGGTTTAGATCGGGATATTTTTATAGATTTAGAATCAGGTACGTGCGAGATTCAACAAGCTGATGCCTATAAATCACTCCAGAAAACTCGCTTCGGTTTTTCCGATATACTTTATTGTGTCAATAATTTTAGCTTTTTAGCAGTCGCAGTTAAGTACTACATATTTTGCTTGGTACCTGCTAGATTGGCCAGTTTACCGGCACCGACGCATTTCAATTTTAGTCACAATTTATTCAAGCGCACCAAAATTAAATATTTCGATAGAAAAACACAATCCTCCCCCAACAATACTCCACTAAAACACACAGATCACTATAAACCACAGATTACTATATGTGTATGGCGTCAAACACACTGCCGCGGAATGTGGTCATGCCGCGGTCAGTTGTGGTGTATAGAAAAAAAAGAGACGTTCCACACGCATTGACCGTCTCATTGTTATCCATACATGCTTGCTGCAGGCATGATTTTCCATAAATTGTTTGCCGGTATGAATGCAGACCGCAAGCTGCGGCAGTGTGTCCGGTACTCATAGCTTGCCTTACCATAAACCACAGAGTAAGGAATACATATAAACAAGGAGGCGTCGCGATACATATGCCCGTAGATAGAGAAAAGAATAGACCGCGGAGATCTCCGTCTCCTTCCCTCTTGAAAAGGGATTTATTATGGAGTTATTCCATGTAACGGAAAAGGAAAAAGCTATACCATTTCTGTCTCTCAGTGCGTGCCGGTTTTTTCAGGGTGAGCAACGTTGTTAGCTAAACAAACTATGACTTTTATGGCGTCTTGTGAAATTTGAAGTTTATTTTGGCAGTTTTCTCATCATTTTATAACATATATCTTCAGATAAATAAGCCACATATATCCTTCTACGCATTTGCATGTATGGAAATAACGTCAAAAAGAGGTGCATACCTAAACGTTATAATGGAACTTAAAATTGGCTGCCATTGATTTTCTATTGGTCCATTGTATGACCTCGAATGACTCGATCCTAGCAATGGACAATCAAACAGTCAATGTCAGCGATTTTAAGTTCCGTTATGACGTTTAGGTACAGGTGAGATAGTGGTCAAACGCTAGCCTTACTATGTGATATAAAAAAAATACCTTTATTTTACAGGCATTTTGTGTATACGCATAGACTTAACCCCTCGTATGCCGGAATTCCAGACACAATGAAAATTCTATTGTCACGCGTGGATCTGCGTTCCGGCATACAAAGGGTTCATATTAAAAGATGGTGCACTGCAGATGTTTTGACAAATTCAATTTAATCCGTATGCTCTAAACATAAGGTTGTAATTGCTATGTACAACAAAATGGCCCAAACGAAAGGCACCTAGGTGGGAGAGTGTCCTTGTCTAACATCCTGCCAGTACTATACATGTACTATAACTATATGTATGGTATATATATGTGGCCCATACAACAGAAAGGGACAAACTCCGTTCAAGGTCGGTCTCATGTTGGCCGGCTTTGCGGTTCAGTTCGCAGTCAAGTTTATCGTATAGAATGTCTTTGTAGTTTGTATATACGTCATTGCCACAGATGAATAAAGAGATTCCACAGATCACTATGCTCTTTGATAATATTTCAGCTGACTTCTTGTCAAACTTCAAAATCACGAATATCTGTCACTTCATCCGTCAGTCACTTAAGTCAAATCAAGTCAATCAATCAGTCAGTTCAGTTCTTCTTCTTTCATTTACACACACAAAAATGGCCGCGAATCGTCGCAAGCAGGATGACAAAAATTTAGAAATTTTACGTGAACTTATTTCTCTCAATGGCAATAAATATTGTTTAGATTGCAACCAACGGGGCCCGACTTACGTTAATACAACTATCGGTTCTTTTGTGTGTTCAAAATGTTCCGGAATGTTGTGAGTATTGTTTCTGCGTTATTGCGTTAATTTTGTGTCTTCGAGATCAACAAACGCAGTATTTTATTTCAGGCGTGGTTTAACTCCTCCTCATCGTGTGAAGTCTATTTCCATGGCAACCTTCACGCCGGAAGAAATAGAGTTGATAAAAGCGCGAGGCAACGATCACTGCAGGCGTGTGTGGCTCGGCCTTTACGAGGGTGAAAGTGTCAATTTTACCGACGAACAAAGCGTTAAAGATTTCATGTCGGACAAATACGAAAAGAAGCGCTATTATATCGACGCGCCGGCGATCAACGTGGCCTTGAATGGGAGTACGGCGTCAAGAATCAAAGTGAAAAGTAAGAACGGAAGTGCACAAGGTACGACGGCGTTGATATCGATTACGCCGCATGTATCGAAGACTGCGAGTAACAACAATAGTCTGATGAATACGTCGAGAGTGTCGAACCATGTGGCCCAGGGGGGCAGTGATGTGAGTCACAGGCTGGCACGGCCAGTCACCAACTTGCAACAGCCTCTGCAGCTGAACAGTTTCAGTGCTGCTCCTACACCAGTCACTCCTGCACCACTCACTCAACCACCAGTACCTGAGTAAGTTCTTTATATTATTATGTGTACAAATAGGTTTCAACATCTATTGTAATTCAGAAGTTTTGGTTTGTCAGAGAAATATTTACTCTTAAGGTTTTGCTTTCATAGTAACTACTGGGAAACCTTTAAAACTAATTAAATTTATGTGATAAACAATAATAGTGCTTTAATTTTTCAATATCTTATCATCAAAATGTTCATGCTTTGCTACAATTTTAAAATTTATTGTAGAATATGTATGGCACACAGAAACAGTAAGTTATTTAACTATTATTTGATAAGATTAAGATTTGTACCTACTGCAATTAGTTTGCATTATTTATTATGTTTCATTATTTCACAATTTTTGGGATAAAAATTGTCTGAAGTACTGAATCATGCATTGGGGATGCACATAATAGTATGGCTGGCAACCCCTACATTAATAAGGAGAATTCAACATTTGTTTTAAGTGTGACATTCTACATTTAGATGAAAGCTGAATGGCTCATTACTTTTGTTTTTTTTTTTTAGTTCATAGCAATTAGTTATGTTTTTGTTATATTTGGAACAATTATTGTTGATATGACTTATTTAATGTTATTTGACGTATGTAAGTGCAGATTTCTATTTTGCCCATATACTGAATAGCTTTGACTTCCAGCGCTGACTCTAGTCCACAGACTACTAAGGAGATCCCTCTAGTCCGTAGACGGAAAAATTAAAAAATTAATACTCCGTCCACGCTCTAGTCTCTAGTTGACTTTTATTTAGTTTATAAGCCTTAGCCATAACTAAGAATATATACAGAATACTGATACAAAAAATCACACATGTATTATGCTTTACTCATGGTAAATTGCAATTCTAATTCATTACTCAGCTTTGTAGAATAATTTAGATTACAACATAAAAATCTCTTTCAGTTTTCCTGTGGACTTTTCTACTGCAAATATTTACAACAGTAGTCAGTTCAATAATAATATAATGAACAACAATAATTTCTCATCACCACCCATGATGAACACACCAGCTTTCAATGCCTTCAACACGCCCCCTGCTTCTACTGCAAGTGAGTATACTAAGTACTTTAGTTCCATTTTTTTTTTACACTGAACTGGGTAGCATATGACCACTATCTCACCTGATGTTAAGTGATGATGCTGTCGATGATGGAGAGTGCTTACCCAGAAGATACCTATTCACTCGCGATTTGAAGACCCCCATATTGTACTTAACCAGAAACACAGACTCAGACAGGGTATTCCTTTCCTTGGTGGTTTGTATGAAGAACGAAGAAGCAAATCGCTTCGTCCAGGTTAATGGTATATTCACCATAAATCGGTGGCGCCTTTTAGTATCTCTGGATGTCCGATTATAAAATGGGGATGGCGGAATCAAATCATGCAGATCCATTGCACATTCTCCGAAATGTATCTGATAAAATTGAAAAGTTTGTAAATTCATCACCATTCTAGGCCTAGCATGTTCATAATCATCAACTACATCGCTTACCACCAGGTGAGATAGGTGGTCGAACACTAGTTTTTATTATATAGCTTAAGCTAGATGTAAAAAGATTATTTGATATTGTTTACAAATCGAATAAACCAACTTCAAATGCTGCACTAGATCATTTTCTAAGTTTGAGGTTCTAATCTCCATATCTTACCTTGAGATACTTATCAGATATCGTTAACACTAAAATGGGACCAAACGGAAAGCATACTCTCAAACAAAAAAAAATCTAAATTGGTTAAGAAATGATGGAGTTCTAAGGTAACAAACAAAAAAAATGCTTGCTGCTGAATTGAGAACCTCCTTTGTTGTGAAGTTGGTTAAAATACATACTATTTAATTCAATCATAAGTAGACTTGGTTTGGAATTATCAATATGTATTCATGGCTGAGGGGTGCCAACCTAAGAATAGCTCCCCCCATATCATCTCATGGGTGTCAACAAGGTTACTAAGAGAAACAGGTAACCCTGTGCATACTAACTAGCACTGTTGGGTTGCCCGAAGATGGAGAGGAAATCATCAACGCAAACATTCCCAACGAGGGTTGATGTTGGCAGGCAGCGGGTCATAAAAATATTGCCGAAACCTAAAGCAACATGAGAGGTACGAATAATAAAGATTGCGACCGCTCTAAGGTGTCTCCCCGATTTGACGCGCAGCGGCAGCACCCGGCCGATGTAAGAAATGGACGAGGGTTGTTGTATCAGAGGCGGATATACCCAAATGGAAGAGAATGACATGTTGCACTGACCACACTTAAGTGGGATAAGGGTAGGAAGATGGTGATGAAATTCAATATTTCTTTCCCATTAAATAGCTGTATCAATGTGATCAGGTTTAATTAACCTTCTTCAGGCAAGTTCTTAACCCGTTACGTGCACTATAATAATTTTGCACTATAGCAATTAGCATGAGGCGTTTTTGACAAGAATTTTCCTAATGCTCATAACAGGTTAAAAGATTCATCATCATCATTATCAGCCGGTATCAGTCCACTGCTGGACGTAGGCCTCCCCCAAGAAACGCCACTGAGCCCGATCTTTGATTAAATTAAGTTAATAGATTAAATACATCAAATTCATATTGCATATAATATAACCACCAAAACCTTTATTATGATACACATAGTGAAGAGAAAATAAACAAATTATTGTAATAGATTCTGTAAAACTTGATTTGATGTAGTATAGAAATGTCTAAAAAATTATTTGTTTTCAGATGATCGCTATGCTGCCTTGAAAGACCTGGATTTAGCATTAAGACAACAAAATATGAAACAAATGGGTAAGTGGTTAATACTTTTTATTCAATTAGTCATCCTTAAAGCTTTGCCTATGTTCAGTTGTATGTATTCTTATCTATTACATTCTTTAAACTATTTTTCATACAGTTAAAATTCATAAGACTGAAATGTTTAACAGTAAAAAACGAAAAAAATTACCTACTCATTGCAAACTTTAACCAACACTTTCAAAAATATTTTGACTGGTCAGCTTTCGTGTTATACAATGTGTATACAGAGTACAGAGTGAATAAAACTTTGTTAGTAAGACCGATAATTTATAATACAAGTTGTTATTACATGTTGATTAGTATTGATTTTGTTTATGTTTGTTGCAGAGGAAACTAATGTTAATACTAAGAATCCATTCCAAAGCCCTGCTACCAATGACCTGTTTGTTAATAAGAACCCCTTCAATGGAGGATGGAGCGCCTCTACTGTCCCATTGCCAGTCAACCCTTTTATGGTGAGTTCCAAGATATCTTTACTTAGTTTCACTACAGTCTTTAAGTTGTGAGTGAATAGCTATTTTTGAAGTTATACTTCTTTTGGCGCGATAGAGAAAAATGATGAGAGTGAATTTTTACGATGCGCGCGCACACTGACACCTAAATTCTACACCGTGAAGTTAGTTCTAGGTGGCATGACTATGTTCAAGTTGTATATTCTAGTATTTTTATATTTAGAACACGTTTCGTAAGAACGTCATATTTAACGTCATATTTTTACGTTAATAAATCCTTTTTTATTTAAATAAAATCTTTTTGATTAATTTTAATATTTATCGTTAATCACTACTGCATTTTAGCAATTTTTTTTCCATACGCCACAGAAGTATAACTTCTAACGCGTGTTCATAAGTACACACACTCTTTTTATGTAACCACGCAATGTATTCGAAAAATTATGACCATAACATTAAGGTTACTCAGTGGGCACGGTTAAAAAAAAATGTTTGTCTGTAAAGTTGGTTTACGGAAGATATTTTAACGTGACAACGTTCATAACAAAACTTTGATGTTCATGTTTATGTTCATATGCATCATCCATATTCACATTCATACAACAAAACATTGATGAAATCAACATATGTGTACAATGAGCGTAACGGGATTCATCAGCACATTCACATTCACAGCCGGCGTTCATCGATTTATTAGACTTGGTCACGTCAAAAATATACCTAAAATAAGCACATGATTTCAATATGTGGCCCTATCACTAAAATCCACCAATGAGTTTACTGAATTCCGGCATGATGATCGGTTCAGTGCCAGCTGGCTGAGGAGATGAGTTTGCACTAATTCTAATTTGATGGATTATTCGGACTCTTATGTCACAGCTCTAATTGCTTATTTTGAAAGGTTTTGACCGCACAGACACATGTAGCGACAAGTTTAAGGAATAAAAATTACATAAGTATATGCATAGGTATTAAGTAGTTCATCATAATTATAGCTTATATTGTTTATATTGTGTAGTCTAAAGATGTATGTAAATCCTATTTACATTGCAAAACTTGACTAATAAGTAATTATTGTTTCATTGGACTTTGAAATTGGTTATCCAGATATTTTATTATAAAGAATGCCCCCGGTTTTGTTTGATTCGTATAATCGGGATGCTACTGTAGTTATGCTAGGTATGAGAATCAGCCATATGTCTACCTGAGGGTGGTTGCTGGCCGGGCGGACACTATATAGATAGTGTCCTACTACCATGCGCGGGGGTTGGGGGTTTCTTAACGATGTTTTTCCATCACTGGAGGGCCACTATGAAAAGCGCACTTAAATGTTTCTATGGAAAAATCCATTGGTGCACGGTGGGGATTGAACTCGGCGTCAAAGCCGACCATCCCACGTCACCACCGGGCCCTCGAGCGCAATTGATCCTAGATAACATCATTGCTTACCACCTAATGAGGTTCTATTCAAATTTTAGTGTCTCTAGTGTCTGTGTTCAAATTCAAAATAATTTTTAAAACCTCTATGAAAGTAATTATAGTGGTAATACATTGTAATGTTCAATAATAGGCAAAAACTAGGCACAACATTAAAATATTGATACTGAAAAATGATAGGTAATCCGGTAGTATTTCCGATTCCGATATTCCGAATTTGTTTTCGAATGATTGTGATTAGCCCTGCAGCCCCCTGATTCGAAAGCTTCATTTTTAATTTTGGATAGATATATAGATATATTGATAAATCCGAGAGCTATTTTGTCGCGGAAACCGTGCCAATTACAATCACTGTTTTTCGAATTGAAATATCAAAAGTTACCGGTCGGAGCATTGTGAATTGCAAAGACCCAAGTCGAAGCTGTGGTCGAAGTAAAGGCAGTTTCCGCGGAATTGCTTTCGAACGATTGAGAATAGCCCTGCTTATCTCAACATGTGATACTATTGTTTATTCTGTGACATAGAATCGATCGCATGACAGGCAAAAGTTCACATTTGTACAGTAAACTGTAAAGTAAGCTACAGCTCTAAACTGTATTAGGTTATCTTGATGTATTTATAGCTAAAACAATGTGTAATGCATATGTCGAACCATACCATAACATATCTTATAATGCTTATGTAAATAGTTTATTGTTAGCATTTCTTGCTAATGCAAGTTACCTTTGTTTATTTAGACTGTATCAAGTGGGTAGATTAGTAAGCAGGTTGTTAATAATCTCATGTTCTCTAAAGGTGCCTACTAGAACTTTTAATTATTCTGTGCTAATAATGTACCTCCTAATGGATCTAATGACACTATGGTTGGGTTTATTATTTATTAACACGCATTTGTCAGCTTTTCTTATAACTAACAATGTAATAAAATCTTAGAAGTACTTACATTTTAACCTACTTCTAATTGTTGTATCGAAATGTAACTTTGCATGTATATGTAGTTCGAATATACATACTTTAGTTCGACAATACTTTAATTTGGTATCTTTGAGCTGTTCTGTTGACAGAGCCAAGAGGTGGATATTGGAACTCTTTAGTAGCTACTTGTAAACGC
Organism: Cabera pusaria; assembly: GCA_954871355.1. Taxonomy (NCBI): domain Eukaryota; kingdom Metazoa; phylum Arthropoda; class Insecta; order Lepidoptera; family Geometridae; genus Cabera; species Cabera pusaria. Next base: position 24,099,438 of record OX940887.1, read on the forward strand.
CTCGAATTTGGGCTCATATGATTAGTTTTAACTAGTCCAATAGATTGGGCTTGGTAGCTATTGTCTGATGAATGATGATGAAGCCATGAGTCTACTTTTTAGTTCAAGCGTGTTCTTATTAGTTTTTCAACAGACTTACAATAAGGAAGAGGTTTTCAATTAGTCTGTATGTTTATTTTTGTATCTCCAGAGATATGGAGATAAACACCTCAAAACTTGCTACTGGAAATGACTAGCACGGCATTTGAAGTCGGTTTTTTTTCGTTTCGCAAACGATTTTAAATTAATTTAACTACATATCATATCGTATAAATTTAGTCTAAATTCAATTCAGTCATTTTATCCTAAACAATTTATAAATTGCTAGGCTACAATATTAAGAGCGTCCTCGGGCTGCGAGAAATTTCAAAAATAGGTATTTAAAGAAACTATTGCCGTCGCGCAGCGCCCAAACAACGGAGCAATCAATGTGTGTGTGAATACTGTGTTGGTGTGCGTACTTAGGAGAGCACGACCACCCGCACCCTTCCCGCGCTCGCTATCCACTAGTTGTCAGTATTCGACTCATAGCGATTACCGGCGTTTCCAGTGTTTGGTCACAGATTATATAATAGCTACTGCGCAACAGATATTTCTATATATACGTGACACATATTTCGCAGTTAAATCGTGTGAATTGGTATAAGACCAAACAATAGGGTACACATATTTGGTTGCTTATGACTCGTTTTTAGGGTTCCGTAGCAGAATGGCAAAAAAACGGAACCCTTATAGATTCGTCATGCCTGTCTGTCTGTCTGTCCGTCCGTATGTCACAGCCATTTTATTCCGAAACGATTAAGACTACAGAATTGTAATAGGAATAAAATATATAAAAGTTTAAGGGGTATCCCATACATGGAACTGAAACAAAATTTAAAAAAAAATCTTCAAACCTATACGTGTCTATAGATAGGTCTTTAAAAATGATATTTTTTTCTCAAAGTCAATCATTTAAAAGATAGGTGCGTCTAAAGTAGTAAAACGTGTAGCCTAATTTTAAAGTAAGGGTGTGAAAAATCTAGAAAAAATGTAGATCTCAATAAAAACTTTCAACGAAAATTGGTTTGAACGAGATACAGTCAGCAGTTTTTGAGATATAGCGACCGCAAATATAACTTTGTTTTTCATACAAACACTATGAAAAACAAAGTTATTTTTTTGGTTGCGAAAAATCATAGTTATATAATACTCTACTGTGCTACGGAACCCGAGAAGTACGAGTCCGAGTTGTACTTGGCCAATTTTTCTCAATCGACTTTCAAAAAAAGGAGGTTCTCAATTCGTCTATAATATGTTTATTTTTTATGTTACGCGATTACTCAGTAAATTGTAAACCGATTCAAATGATTATTTTTTTAATTGGTAGGGTACATTTTCGAGATGGTCCTATTGTAGTTCCTTCAAGATTTGATAATTATCTCCAGATATATGACGATAAACGTCTCAAACTTGCTACTGAAATTGACTCGCAGGGCACGGAAGTCGGTTTTTTTCTAGTGTTTAAACTATCCTAATTATCAAGAATCGGTTCGGTAAAGTTTATCTACTTTGATCGTTTAAAGAATAATTAAGATAGTTTAAAAACTAAAACAACTGACTTCAAGCAAGGACACGTTTATCATCATATCTCTGGAGATACTTATCAGATTTCATTGAAAATGAAATGACACCACCTCAGAAATGTACCCTGCCGATCAAAAAAGAATCATTCGAATCATTTCACAATTGACGGAGTAATCGCGTAACATGCATACAAAGAAAAAGAAAATAAAACCGGCTAAGTCGTGTTGAACTTGCCCACCGAGACTTCCGTACCAACCAATTAAGCTAGACATCTATATTATATCAGCGCTCATATAACTCGGAAGTCTACTTGGCGCAAACTATTTATGTATGGGGACACCCTTTAATTTTCAACTTTTTTTATTTTTTGGAATTTTCCTTAATTTGTGCTGCACCTTGATTCTGAATTTAAATGAAGAGAGAAAATTATGAAATTTCATGATTCTAGGTTAACGGGAAGTACCCTATAGATTTTCGACCCAAAACCTATAGGGTACTTCCGGTTTACCCAGAATTGTCAATTTTGGTAATAAGCAAGGTCTTAGAGCACAAGTAAAGGCAGGCCTGTCGCACTCCGCACTGTAGCTATGAAACTACAAGTACTTCCGCGCACCCTCTCGGGTCCATGTTCAGTCAGTTAAGTGTCACGCGCGCTCTCGATCTGCCGCGCGCCTTACTTGTACCTATCTCATTATTATATTCCTTGATTACGATATTAACATACAAAAATATTATTCAGTATGTTTAAACGAAGGGCTACAAAGTATTGCGTAGCATACGTTTATACATACTTATACGTTTTTACATACTCATTTTCAATTGAACGTAGAACATTATTTTCTACCGACTTTCCAAACAGAAGGAGGTTCTTAATTCGTCTTTGTGTGTATGTTACGCGATTACTCCGTCAATTGTGAACCGATTTGAATGATTTTTTTTTAATCGGTAGAGTTTGTTGCCGAAGTGGTACCATTGTAATTTCGTCGAGATCTCATGAGGGTCTCCAGAGATATATACGATAAAAGTCTCAAACTTGCAACCGAAACTGACTCGCGCGGCATGGAACTCGGTTGTTTTAGTTTTAACTATCTTAATTAAACTATCACATAAACTATCTTAATTAAAGTATAACTGTAGTACTTTTATCCTACCTCGACGTTAAACATGAATGTAGCACTTTAAATATACTCATTACATTGTTCTACCTTAAAGTATTCTGCTACCAATTAAAGGCTTCAATAAGTTATCTTATAACATTCAACCCTATAGGAGAGGCCGCGAGTTGACCGAGTTATTCAGACTCTCGCTGTGCGGACTTACGGTGCATTTCACTGTGCGCAACACGCGATTCATAGTTACTATTAGTTGATACTATGACGCAAATTCAAGGTCGCACTCGAGGCGTGAAGCGCATTTTGAACGTTACCGACGTTGTAACTAGGTTTAATCTCGCCTTTTGCTCTCAGGGAGTGCAATTTCTGTACTTGTACTATTCATTATTCTGCGGTAAAGGGAAAATTCCGAAAAATAAAAAAAGTTAAAATTAAGGTACTGACAAGTTTTCGCGAAAATCTAAAATTGCCCATATCTTTTTATTGTGTTGACTCAAGACCTTGATTTTTGTACACCCAATAGGGACTATAGACCTCAGTATCAGATATAAATTTCAACTTGCTAGGTCCACCCGTTCCTGAGACAATCAGTGGTAACATACGGACAGACGGACAGACAGACAGACAGACGGACAAGAGTGTGATTTATAAGAGTGCCTTTTTTAACTTTTGAGGTACGGAACCCTAAAAAACATACAGACGAACTTAGAACCTCCTTCTTTTTGGAAGTCTGTTAAAAATGGATGGTATGTGGTCGAAAAACAGCACAATTAATATGGTAAAATAAAATATATATATCAGTGAACTCTCAAATTAGCTACTCTTAAAAATTGATTTACATGCAACTAACTGGAACATTAACATTGTGCATTTGTTCAACTCTCCCTCCGTCTTACGAAATATCGATCAGGCCACGTGACCTGACGAGAGAGTTGAGTTTAACATTTTTTACACATCCCAATAAGAGTTTCTACTCTTCCTCCGTCTTACGAATTTTCGATCAGGTCACGTCTTCCAACGCGATGTCCTGACGCGAGTTTAACATATTTTACCCATCCCATTCAAATCCTATACAAAGTTCACAAAGCCGCTAAAGAAGTTTTCACTTCAAAAAAATATTTGCTTTTATAGCGCCCATAGTAATGTATGTATTACTATGGGCGCTATAAAAGCAAATATTTTTTTGTGAAAATTTCAAGTAGAACGTTTAACCTGGACATAGTCACATAAACATTATGTATAGGTAACATTTGTCTGTAATATTTTTATTTTATATCTTACAGTCTAACGTTTCACCACTATACCACCTGGTGGTAAGTGATATCTACAGCAATTTGAAGTACCTACAATGATAAAAGTAACATATACACTTTGTAGAAAATAAAATTAATGAAAATGCGATAAATATCGATATCGATAGACATCACTAGACTATCGATACCCATTATCGACAATTATCACTTCCTTAAATGTATACGTGTTAATTTCACCCTCCCTCACCTCCAGGCCTCCAGCCTTCCCCCGAAGAGTGCGATAGGGACAACTGCAGCTCAGACCTATTTTGCCTACAACATTTTGAGTAAAATAAGGTTTTGTATTCCCGTGTTTTCTCCTCGAAAACTGATCCGATCAAATTATTTTTTTCACGATATTTTTGCAAATGAGTGCATCCGTGCTTCTATTATTTTGTTTTGTCTTAAAATCTTTTAGAACTTGTCTGGTAGCCGTCTAGATCAGGGCAGTAAAATGGGTAATTTTTTCAGGTTTTTGAAGGGTCATATTTCTTTTTGCAAATGTATGAATGAATGAAAAATGAATATAAATGAAAAAAAGCAAATGATAGCTACAAATAGCTACAGTAGACCTTGATTTTTCGTAGAAAAAAATATTGCTCTAAAAGCATTTTCCAGGGAGGAAAATGGGGAATATATTTGTATGGAAAAATGTACCCCGCGTTTGCTCTTAATAGTTTCTTCAGTTCTCTATAATAATGTTTCTTATATGATTTACAAGTAGCCTCGACTACTATTCATTATTCTGTGCCTTGACTATGTACTTATGTTGTCCGAATTAATTAGCATATGCAAGCGTGTTTGTATTCGGCACTGATTGACTGATCATGTCTGTTGAAAATAAATAATGTAGTTCTGAAATTTCGTATTGATATTATCATAAGATGATGATCTTTAGATTCTCATTATCAGTCGTAGATGTTGAAAATAAGTATCTTTATCTTAGCAATCTAATTTAATTGTTAGTCATAAAGACTTTAATGCAAAGTTTAACTTGCTATTTTGATGATATCAATCGCTCAACTCACGAGTGCTCTGCCCGGTCTTTTCTCTCTTCTTGGTCTCTACTCTGAAACGTAAAAAGGGCCGAGCGACGGCCTAGTTGCAGTGAAAAGTTAACGCACCAGTTCTTGACGCCTTGTGTGGGGGCTACGGGGTAGCTTTCGCATTCCACCCCGCAGCTTTAACGGCGTTTGTCCGTGAGGAGGTCCTCATGGACAAACGGAGGAAGCAGCGCACTCTAATACTGGCACCTCTCCCAGTCCTCAGCTGCGGAGCAACCCATACTACACCGCAGTCCGCCTCAGTCGCAGTACCGCCCATGCATTGCGACCTACCTTTAGCACCGCTCACACAGGGGTCGGCGTAAGGCGTTCCACCGCCCACGGCCCCGCGGTGCAAAGGGCCTCGCGCCGCACAGCCTAAAATAAATTTAAATAACCGGCCAAGTGCGTGTCGGGCTACGCGCTGTGTAGGGTTCCGTAGTAGCCTGTTGTTCAATGCAAGTCTTTCCCCGTTATAAACAAGCAGCTAGGTACTTTGTCTTTGTCACTTTAAAGGAATTATTCTAAGGATTTTGTATTTGGTACAAAATTACACAACACCCAAGTTCAACGACTATTACTGCTAAACTAATAAAGTTATCTTAACCGCTATATTTTTCCTTTAAAGTTCATGAAATGCACTTTTATCACGAATTTTTCCAGATTTTTCAAGTTAGAAGTTTAGCTTTTAGAGGGGGGGGGGGGGGGGGGCCTACTGGAACAAAAATATGCACTTTAAAATAATGGTAAACGTAAATGGAGCATTCAATCGAAAAATGGTAGTAGCAACCCTTAAGTCATTATAAAGACCTATACAACGATACCGCACACGCTGGGTAGACTACGAAAAAAAAAATCATCTCCACTTCACATGTAGCAGGGGAGCTAGTAAGTTGTAGTAGAGTAGTAGGGGAGCTACACTAAAAAAAAATTTTTTTCTAAATTATATTTCACCACTTTGTCGGCATAATTTATATATTTACCCCTACAAAATTACAGGTTTCTAGTATTACCGGTCTCTTAGCAAAACCTCAGACAGACGGACATGACGAAACTATAAGGGTTCCTTGTCAGGACTACGGAATCATAAAAGTTTGGAGAATCCTAAAAATACACGCCACAAGGTATTTCTCATAATCTAATACTATAAGAATCTTTGTCCTGACATACTGACTGACTGACTGACAGACTCACTGACAGACAACGCACAGCCTAAACCGCTGGTCGTAGAGACTTGAAATTTGGAGGGTATATTTGTCTTAGTACGTAGGGGTGTACTAAGAAAGGATTTTTCAAAATTCACCCCTTAAGGGGATGAAATGGGGGTTCAAAGTTTGTATGGAGAAACAAGATTTGATAGTCCTTTCTATCCGAAACTTCACACAAGTGCTTCAGTACAAAAATAAGTAAATAAGTGTTTCAGGTTTTTTTTGAAATTCTACCCCTAAGAGGGTGAAATGGGGTAGCAAAGTGTGAAAATCAATATTTTTCGGATTGTGCTAAAACTTGGCATGCAGATAATAATTGCAACGTTAGTTACCGTGAAAAAGGATTTTTCAAATTTCACCCCTGAAGGGGATGAAACGGGGATTCAAAGTTTCTATGGAGAAACATTATTAGATAGTATTTTCTATTCGAAACTTCACACAAGTGCTTCAGGACATAAATAAGTAAACACGTGTTTTAGGTTTTTTCGAAATTCCACCCCTAAGAGGGTGAAATGGGGTGACAAAGTCTGAAAATCAATATTGTTTTGGAATGCGCTGAAATTTGGCATACAGGTGGTTATTATGACGTTAGTATCGGCTAAGAAAGGATTTTCTAAAATTCACCCCTTAAAGGGATGAAACGGGGGTACAAAGTTTCTATGGAGAAACATTATTAGATAGTCTTTTCTATTCGATACTTCACACAAGTGCTTCAGGACATAAATAAGTAAACATGTGTTTTAGGTTTTTTCGAAATTCCACCCCTAAGAGGGTGAAATGGGGTAACAAAGTCTGAAAATCAATATTGTTTTGGATTGCGCTGAAATTTGGCATGCAGATAGTTATTACGACGTTAGTTACCTCTGAGAAAGGATTTTCCAAAATTCACACCTGAAGGGGATGAAACGGGGGTTCAAAGTTTGTATGGAGAAACAAGATTAGATAGTATTTTCTATTTGAAACTTAAAACAAGTACTTAAGTAAGTTAATACGTGTTTCAGGCTCTTTCGAAATTCCACCCCTAAAAGGGTGAAGTGGGGTAACAAAGTCTGAAATGAATATTGTTTCGGATTGCGCTGAAATTTGGCATGCAGATAGGTATTTTGACTTAGGTATCCGCTAAGAATTTTTCAAAATTTACTTTTCTAGGGAATGAAGCGTGGGTTCAAAGTTTAGATAGTCATTTTATTCGTCATTTCACACAAGTACTTTTGTAAATAAATAAGTAAATACGAGTTTCAGACTTTTTCAAAATGCCCTTCTAAGTGGATAAACTGGGGTAACAAAGTCTAAAAATCAATATTGTTTCGGATTGCGCTGAAGAAGCTTTAGAATGCAGATAGTTATTATGGCGTAGGTATCCGCTAAGAAAGGATTTTCTCAAAATTCCTCCCGGATACGGAACGGGGACTCAAAGTTTGTATGGCGAAACAAGATGAGATAAAGTACGTGTTGTAGGATTTTTCAAAATGGGGTAGGTAACAGTCTAAAAATTTGGGTTTTTCGGGTAAAATTAAATAATTACCCCATTTATAATGAATCCCGAATTGCCTTAGTCACGCGATAACATGGAAACGGGTGAACTGATTTGGCTAATTCTTATTTGATGTCTTTAATGATAGAATCGTTTTTACAAAAGAAAAGTTTTAAGTGAATAAAAGAAGTTTTTAACGCGGGCGAATCAGCGGGGCACTTCTAGTAAATACATAAGAATTAATTCTCAATTTAAAGATATTCCACTCTTCGGCGCACGAAATGAATGTGAATGAAATAATCGATGTTTCTAATAACTGTTTAATTTCAAGTGATTTTTTATTTTATATTCCCTTCTTTTTGCACCATCAGAGAGCCTCGCGAATGTACCTTGCCCACATTAATTTTAGGTCTTGCGCGCCGCCACTGCGCTCAAATCAGGAATTTGTGGGGAAGCCGCTAGGACCAGTCTGTTTCTCTAGCCTGTCATGGCCCCGGCACTTGTACTATTCATTATTCTGTGGCCCCGGGTTCCCTTTAGCTTCACCGTGGTGGTCCAAGCCAAGTTTACTAGAGTCCCTCCCCCCTCTTCCCCGCCATAACAAGGCGGGAACGCACGTGGGTAATCGGTAGTATTATATTATTATATACATTATTATATATATTAACCTAGCTGAGTGCCTTCTTACCACCCTGGAATCTGGAACACGAACGAACATTGAAAACAACAAAAATATCTAAATATTTCCTACTCCGCTGTTAAACTTTATGTATTGTGAGTAATCATAAAACGTAAACAAAATTGTTCTCTTGAATGATATGATAGCCGAAAAAAACCAATGATAATGCACAATTATGATAAAAAAACACCAAATATGTTCTACCTACTTTCAGAATTTCGGCCTACTACATCCACATTGCCTAATTTTATACCAACTTTAAGCTACCTAACGTACCACCCCCTAAATCACAGAACTGACTGCTAAGTCAATACTCAATACCTATATAAAAGTATGAACTACGAGTATGTAGGTAGGTAATAAGAATAAGTAGTTAACAATTTGTATATGTTAATAACTACTAAAAAAACATTGATAAGGCCGTAGGCAGTTATTATCAAAATAACTTGTCCTTTACCAAATCTAAATTCAATATTGTAGGACTTTGCATTTTATCCAAAAGCCGATAATATTTGTAGGTAACAAGCTGTACTCTGCGACTTCACCTGCTTTAGTTAACCGGAATAAAAACTAATATAGGTTATAAGGGCCGATTTCAACAGTGAATATAAACACGATCAGGTCGACTTGAACTTGATTTACGTGTTTAACTGAGGTTAAACCGGCATTTTGCATTTCACCACTACAAACTGAACGCAGTTACATTAAAACGATCTTGATCCCGTTTACACTGTTAACAGCCACTGTCACTCGTATTTTCCGCGTTCCTTTCCGTGTCCGTGCATGGCATAACAAGACGAGACGTCTTGTTATTTAGTTATTAAAATTATAAATATTTTAATTGCTTGGCCTACAATTTAAAATTCGAAATTCACGATTGAAAACACAAAAATATATAACATGCACGGACACGGAAACGAATTTGATAATATTAATTCGTCAGTTTGACAATGCCAAAACAATCTGATACCAAAGAGAATATAATACTACGTTAAGAGAGGACTCAGTACTAGCCAATAAGATTCATTTGGCAGTCACTATTATGCCAACATACAGACATTTATTAACTTTAGTTATCTGTGGACTAACTAGTGTCTTGATTTTAAAATTATCGTGAATTTGTAACATTATTATTGTTATATACCGGCTGTAATTCACGTACATTTAGTCGAATTTTCTCTGAATTGGCGATGTTCAGTGAACATCGCGAATTCACCGCGTGACCTCACTCCCGAGGAAGAGCGACTGACTCGCTCGAAACCTAGGTCGAGAAAATTCGACTAAAGGCTATTTACGAGGGTCATTCAATAAATACTTAGCCTACAAAAAGTAAACGAAAATTTTGGAAAAGAGGCAATTTATTTTTCAACATAGTCTCCTTTTAGTTCGATACACTTAGCCCAGCGATGCTCCAACTTTTTTAACCCGTCCGAAAAATAGTTTTTGTCAAACTCTGCAAAATAGGCCTCCGTGGCGGCGATGACCTCCTCATTTGATCCATATCTATTCCCGGCGAAAGATTTTTTTCAGATTAGGAAACAGAAAGAAGTCACAAGGGGCCAAATCTGGAGAATACGGTGGATGGGGCAGCAATTCGTAGCGTAATTCGACCAATTTGGCCATGGCAACGGCAGACGTGTGAACCGGTGCGTTGTCGTGGTGAAACAGCACTTTTTTCTTCGCCAGATGGGGTCGTTTTTTCTTTAATTCGGCGTCGAATCGGCCCAATAAATCGGCATAGTAAAGCCCTGTAATTGTTTTAACCTTCTCGAGGTAATCGATGTAGATCACACCTTGTGGCCATAACTTTTCCGGCCGATTTTACAGTTTTCGCCTTCTTTGGAGCACGTTCCTCGGTCTGGATCCATTGTTTTGATTGCTCCTTGGTCTCTGGTGTGTACCAGTGGATCCAGGTTTCATCGACGGTCACAAAACGACGCAAATACTCCGCTGGATTCCGCTTAAACAGCGCCAAACACGTCTCCGATGTGGTCTCACGCTTGCACTTGTTTTCCGGTGTGAGTAAACGCGGTGTGGCATACTTACCTGTGCCCTAACCTAAATCTTAAATACCTAGTATTATATCTAGCCTAAATTAATACTTACCTTGCCTACCTAAAATTATAATAAACTTAATTTAACATAACTTAATAAACAAACATTGTAATATAAATATAATAATTAAAACTACTTACTAATAATGTTACCTAATAATTAATTTATTACTGTACTAAAATCTAAACTAAAATTGTATAATCTTAACATTAAGTAAATAAATTGTAACCCGTAAGCGCCCGGTATTCCGGTAGAAAATCGGAAGGCAGCCGCCACTCGGGACGTTCGCTATAAAGGCTTCCAAGCTAACCTGATAAACAATAGACTACGTCACATTGACGCCTGTACCAGACGAACCTAGCGGCGAGCCGGCCGGTGGCCGCCTTCTGCAGTCAGCCCGCAATACTCCGCGCAGACGCATGTCTATCAATGCTATAATTATCCCGTGCCAAATACATCGCAACCTTTTAAACATCGAGTTCTTATTGATCACTGGCTTCACCTCAACCAACACCGCCGCAGTGGTGACCCCGACGTGATACTGTGGCATACTTACCTATGCCCTAACCTAAATCTTAAATACCTAGTATTATATCTAGCCTAAATTAATACTTACCTTGCCTACCTAAAATTATAATAAACTTAATTTAACATAACTTAATAAACAAACATTGTAATATAAATATAATAATTAAAACTACTTACTAATAATGTTACCTAATAATTAATGTATTACTGTACTAAAATCTAAACTAAAATTGTATAATCTTAACATTAAGTAAATAAATTGTAACCCGTAAGCGCCCGGTATTCCGGTAGAAAATCGGAAGGCAGCCGCCACTCGGGACGTTCGCTATAAAGGCTTCCGAGCTAACCTGATAAACAATAGACTACGTCACATTGACGCCTGTACCAGACGAACCTAGCGGCCACCGGCCGGCTCGCCGCTAGGTTCGTACGGCAACTGTTCACACGGCTGAAGGAATACGGAATGGTTATCAACCCAACCAAATGTGTTTTCGGAGCAGCAGAAGTCTCATTCCTAGGATGCACAGTATCCTCAGCAGGAATCAAACCGTCCGACAGCAAGGTTGAAGCCATCAAGCAGTTTCCCATTCCCAAGAATGTCAGGGAGCTAAGAAGATTTTTGGGAATGATAAATTTTTACCGACGTTTCCTCAAAGATGCAGCCAAATCTCAAGCACTGCTTCACGGCCTGCTAACAGGGACAGTCAAAGGCTCTCACCCCGTGTCTTTAATTGGTGACACGCTGAAAGCATTTGAAGAGTGTAAGCAAAGCCTATGCAACGCTGCACTTTTAGCTCATCCAGACATGGACGCGAGACTGGCCCTAGTCACCGACGCATCGGACACTACCATCGGTGGAGTTCTACGGCAGAATATTGACGAAGAGTGGCAGCCATTAGCATTCTTTAGTCGGAAACTCAATTCAGCGCAGAAAAAGTATTCTCCGTATGACCGAGAACTTCTTGCCATTTACGAGGCTATCAAGCACTTTCGCCACCTCGTCGAAGCACGTCATTTTACGGTTTTTACGGACCACAAACCGATCTGCTTCGCATTTCACCAGCGCAAAGATAAGTGCTCACCTCGCCAGTTTCGACACCTGGATTTTATATCCCAATTCACCACGGATATCCAGCACGTATCAGGGAAAGACAATGTCGTGGCAGATACCCTCTCAAGGTTTGAGGAACTGGTGCAACCCGTCGACCTGGACCACTTAGCCAAGTCACAGACTACCGACACGGAGCTAAGACAGATTCTGGAAGGCGACACCTCACTGGCACTAGTTCAAATAACCATACCTGGAACACGGACAAGGTTTTACTGTGACGAATCGACGCAGACACCTCGCCCGTACGTACCACTGGAGTTGAGGAAGCAAGTTTTTAGCAGTTTGCACTCGCTCAGTCATCCAGGGATTAACGCGACCACAAAATTGGTGACAGAACGCTACGTCTGGCCTGGCATAAACAAAGACTGTCGAGAATGGACAAGATCATGTCACGCCTGCCAGACAACCAAAGTCACACGCCACGTTACACCATCGATGGGGACCTTCAAGCTACCAAGCGCCAGGTTCCAGTTTATTCACATCGATTTGATTGGTCCACTGCCTCTTTCGGACGGTTATCGATATTGCCTCACTGCAGTCGATAGGTTTACCAGATGGCCTGAGGCAATACCACTAGCTGATATAACCGCCGAGACGGTTGCTAAAGCTTTTGTTTCCAACTGGATCGCAAGATACGGATGTCCAACTGAAGTAGTTACAGACCGAGGAAAGCAGTTCGAATCCGCACTAATGAAGCAACTCGCTGAACTTGCTGGATTTCAACGTAACAGGACAACTGCCTACCATCCTGGAAGCAATGGAATGGTCGAAAGGATGCACAGACAGCTGAAGACTGCAATAAAATGTCATGGTAGCCAAAGCTGGACAGAAAGCTTACCTCTGGTTTTGCTTGGTATGAGAACTGCTTTCAAGCAAGACATACAAGCATCTCCCGCCGAGCTCTTGTATGGCGAGACGCTCAGATTGCCCGGAGATTTTCTTCAGCCCTGCAAAAATACGCATACTACGGACATGACAGACTTCACAGCACGACTTCGATCCGTCATGAGTGATATTCGTCCTCAACCTGCATCCCGACATTGCAGCAGAAACATTTTCGTATTCAAGGACTTACCTTCTGCAACCCATGTCTACGTCAGAGATGACAAAGTGCGTGGACCTCTTGAACCGGCATACTCAGGACCGTATAAAGTTCTGAAAAGAGAAGAAAAATTTTACAAGTTGTTAATGAAGGGCAGGGAACAGAATGTTACCATAGAACGAGTAAAGCCAGCATATTTACTTACCTCAGAAGAACACCTTACGAAGGAGGAGACTTCGTTACCTAAAGACCTGGAAGAAAGCGTTAGACTTAAAACTACTAGAACACGCTCAGGGCGAAATGTTAGATTTCCTGATTACTATCGCCCATCCTAGGATGGTCTCTGGGGGGGAGAACTGTGGCATACTTACCTATGCCCTAACCTAAATCTTAAATACCTAGTATTATATCTAGCCTAAATTAATACTTACCTTGCCTACCTAAAATTATAATAAACTTAATTTAACATAACTTAATAAACAAACATTGTAATATAAATATAATAATTAAAACTACTTACTAATAATGTTACCTAATAATTAATTTATTACTGTACTAAAATCTAAACTAAAATTGTATAATCTTAACATTAAGTAAATAAATTGTAACCCGTAAGCGCCCGGTATTCCGGTAGAAAATCGGAAGGCAGCCGCCACTCGGGACGTTCGCTATAAAGGCTTCCAAGCTAACCTGATAAACAATAGACTACGTCACATTGACGCCTGTACCAGACGAACCTAGCGGCGAGCCGGCCGGTGGCCGCCTTCTGCAGTCAGCCCGCAATACTCCGCGCAGACGCATGTCTATCAATGCTATAATTATCCCGTGCCAAATACATCGCAACCTTTTAAACATCGAGTTCTTATTGATCACTGGCTTCACCTCAACCAACACCGCCGCAGCGGCACCCATCGCGCCGACAGCTTTCTCATGCCGAGTTCCTCGTGAAGAATATGATGCACTGTTCCTTCTGAAATGCCTACAGTCTCAGCTAGCTCCCGAACCTTCAATCGGCGAGGATCTACCCATACGATATCATGGATTTTTTTAATTTTTTCCTCCGTAGCAGCTGTTTTCGGTGCACCTGGACGTACGTGGTTCATCAAAAACCGACGTACGGCCACGTGCAAACTCGTTGAACCAATTCTTGACGGTGGCCATCGATGGAGAAGAGTCTCCGTACACAGCATCCAAGCGCTCTTTGATTTCGATGCGCGTTTTCCCTTCCAAAAATAGGAATCGAATCACCGAACGATATTGCTCTTTTTCCATTTTTGTAAAACCGATCGATACGTTCGCTTCCATAAGTTGTCAAACTAAAACAAATGAAGGGTTTGGAAATTTGAAAAAATAATTAAAAAAGAATGTGCTACACTGTGGTAAAACTCTTTTGAAACTACAGCGCCCTCTGGCGATGAGGCTAGGTACTTATTGAATGCACCTCGTATACCGGCTGTAATACGTGAATTAATTATAATAACTAGTGTCTGCCAACCGAACAGACTAAATAATTAGTGCGGCTACATATAATATAAAATTTTATCGATATCGATATATTTTATCGAAGACACGGGCTGGGTACCCATAAAATTATATATTAACTAGTTGTATTAGGAACACCCTTGAAGATGCATAGTTGGTACTAACACAGCGTCGGATTGAAATGTGGGCAGAGACAAATAATAAGCCTTCATCAGATACAATATATTTATTTTTAATACAATATACTAGAATTATTTTTATTTTTTTCTTAAGGTCGCTGCCGTGCTGTCATAGTAGAAACTCTTATTTTAAAGATATAACACATTACGAAAACCCACAAAAAACTTTGAAAGAACTTGTATTATTAACAAACAAATGAAACAAAACAATATGGCCGAAGTAAGTCAAGTCTTAGCGAGATTGTCAAATGTCAACGGAAGAAAAGAGAGAAAAGATACTGTGGGACTGTGATAGAAGTTTCCGCCCACCATTATTTGACTGTCAAACTCCATAAAAAGAATCATTTCATTGAGTTTCGCTAGACTGTCTGATACGATAGCTCGTATGACGACATTTACGTTCCATTGTGCGCAATAACATAAAATCTTGGTTTTGGTAAACGCGATCAAATGAAGCCTCATGGGAGGTGGTGAAATCAAGTAAGCGTCAATCAAGATCAACAACGACGTTTGAACACGTTTTTGTAGAACTTAGTTCAATAAATCTCGATTAGTAGCATAAATGGTGAAATGAACCCTAAATCATCTACTGTGCCAAATTTCATCGCATCCAAACATTTACATTTTTAATATGTAGTAGGATGGAGACCATTGCTATAATAATATTAACCTATTACATATAGGATATAATATACATGTCTTATGTTATGTTATGATTATGAATCAAATCTTGACTTAGCTGAACTTCCTATACATTACCAGTTAGCATGTAATAAATTCGTAACTACTATAGTGAATGCATGCTAGGCGTTATTTGGCGTGTAGTGAGCCGCATTAGACCCACTGACCTTTGCTTACAGATATCCGTCGGCTCTAAATGTATCTGTGCTACTTAACCCGCGATGTGCGATGTTGATAACGTTCACAATACACGCGTACTCAAAGAACAAATTTAACAAACGCATAGTGTTGTTGCACTCAAGTATGTATTGTCAATATTGTATTGGCTTGAACTGCGAACTATGCGTTCAAGATCACTGTGAGATCTCATAGTAATGTTTATGAATACGGGTGTTAGATTATACATGCTCTACAATAGATTATTTTATCTCAGGCATATTAATGCGGCAAACAAAGGCTGGCTGTGTGCTATTTTCGTTTTGTCCTGTTTAGCGCGTATTCACCTACTGAATTACTGTTTCCTTATATTTTGTGTAGGTGCATATCCAAAAAGAATGTAACTGGTATTATGGTTTATAAACTCCAGTGGCTATACATGTATTGGCCTTCTTAGATTGTGAGTGCCTTATTAACTGTGCTCTGCTTTAATTTTGTTCTTTTTGTTGCTTTATAAATTATATTATAACCGCATGATTTCTCTACAATTTTAGATAGACACAAGCTAGATATGTAGCACAAGGAAAATATCATGCAACTACTGCATATTATTTTAATCAAAATAACGTTTTATAAAATCATGCTGATTTGATTAAACATTTATTTCCATTGAAATTTAATCACTATAAGAATACCCCACTCCCAAACATTCACCATCCGCAACAAGGAAAAATACAATGAGAGTACACATTTTTCACGGTCCGTCCCATCAAATTATATATATATACTTATATAATTTTGTTTATGAACCGATTTTGATTATATTTTTTTTTGTTGAAAAGGAGATATCCCAAGTGTGGTACCATGGTAATTTTATGGAGGTCTGATAAGTATCTCCAAAGATATGGAGATACACACCAAAAAATTGGTACTGAAAATTAATAGCGCGGCATTGAAGTCTGTTATTTTTAGTTTTTTAAACGATCTTATAATCTCTTCCACATTATGTAAATGTGTAAGTATATGTACGAAGAATAGATAAGCTATCTATCGTTATATCTGCGACAATAAACGCAGGAAACCGCGTTCTATAATGCTCGATTTGTTTCCCAACAGGCCCGATCGAGGTCTGTTTTGCGCAGTTCATAGAACCCACCGCGTTATCTCTACAGATTCGCTATGTTTGGGTATTTTTGCGAATCACTACTGACTCATATCTTGACTGAAATAATAAACACATTGTGTAAATACCGCTCGCAACACATTGACTAATGCTAACCTTACGCCGTATTCGTTTACAGCCTACGAACAACAGCGGGTTTGTTAACTCCAACAATCCATTCCTATGATGCAAGAACTAAACCTCGAGGATCATAAGAACCAAGTGAGAATTCAAAGAACAAATTACGGAACGAAAAGCACAAATACGCTACAAATGTATTGTTTAAAATTGTAAATTGTGTAGTCAAATATTTATTTATAGTGTAATTATGCCATAGCGGTAATACGATCGAGCTATGTAATAAGTAGCGTCACACGTGAATATAACGTCAGAGAATGTAACGAGAAATGTAATACGATTTTGTTAGATATCATTATACACGCTTAAACGTAGTTACGTATTGTAAACTTCAGTGCCTCAATATACCTTAAATTGTAATTATTATGATCAGTGGTTAACGATATCAGAATTTATATTTCTATTTAATGAAATTTGTAATATTGTATTAGAAGATATTAAGATTGAACGATCGTTTGATATCGAATTAATTGCTATATTCTGGTCTTAGCTTTATTGATACTGATTTGTTAAGGTATGTTTAAAAAGAATCGTCCAGTTATTCGAAGGTTATTGTCGAACAAGGAATGTTAATTGTAATCATTGCTCATCGTTTTGTCATGAGCGTATGCGATTGTCTATTGAATCGTTCGATTTAGTTAGCAAAGTTGCCTCACCGCACGGCCGTGACGTCATAGCATGGCCTTTATTTTAGAAACCCTACACACTAGCGATTATTCGGAGATGGAAGAAAGCTGTAAAGCTTAGAAATCGCTGCAAATTTCATCGTAAGGTAAAACCTTCCGACGGACTCGCCGCTTTCACAGTGTAAGCGAGACGCGAATGAGACGAGAGCTTGAATCGAATAAACGCTAGTGTATAAAGAATGTTAGCAAGTAGAAGGTGTGCCTTACAGTATTTTGAGATTTATTCAGAGTTGGTTCGAGACAAAAAGGAACGTCATATTAGTAGAATACGAATGCTCCGGTTACCGTCCATATCATTCAAATTTACACTAAAAAAATATATTTTTACACTACTTTGTCAAACATTTTATCCTCCCAGAGGCTTATTCAGTCTCATACAAAACTTATCTTATTAAATTTGTTGAATAGATTTACTTGTTGACCCTAATGCATTATTGTCGCTTTGTGAAAGTTATTTTAATGTTATTTAATATTCTAACAAGATTTAACTTGACAAATTGTACTGAATACTTCCTTTTGTCAGGGTTATTTTTAACTATCGGACTATTCTTTTTATCTGTTTAAGAAATTAGTTAGGCTTTAAAAATACACAATTGAAATGAGCTCTCAAATTTTGCGCTTCATCTGTGATTTTAATCAGTTTTATTTTTTATTTGCGATGAGCTAACTTGAACAATTTTATTTTCTAATCAATGCACTTTTTTATTTATTTAGTTCTTAATGTAATTGTTTTTTATTTTACTATTGAGCACTAAGATCTGTTAATTTGTATAAAATGGCGAAACTTTAATCACTATTAAATTAATTATTTTTTAATAAAACATGTTTTTTTGTAAATACCTTTTGTTATCAAAATTTCCCTTTAATGTCAAAGGCCAGTTCCACCGGTTACTGATAGCCCTATCAGAAACTTTGAATTTGAAAAAAAAAAAAACAGATTTTTGACAAGTTTTTTACGGCGTCTGTGAGATAACTATGTAGGTAGGGTAAAAGGACCAAATTTTGGCACTTTATATTATCATAGTATGAAACTTTATCAGAAACCGGTGAAACTGGCCCTAAGCAAAATGATGTATTTTTTATTTCATATAGATTACCGTTTGACATATGTCCTACCACCATGCAGTGGCCGTTACTATTACGATTATATGGTAAAACGATCCTCCCTTGGTTGCATTAAAAAAAAATATCATATAGCCTAAGAGCGTTTGTCCACAGAAACGGTACCGGGACGTCACGGGCACCGAGATTTTTTCGGGCCGATTTGAAAATGATGTGCCGGCGATTGTTTGTCCACCGCCACCGATTCCGGCGGTTCTGTGTCTTCTAGGTGTCATGTGTGGCAGATGCGTTTCCATAGAAATAAAACAAACAACCTCAGACAAAAAAAAACAATAACCGATCGGGCGCCGGCAGTCTGTGGACTAGATCAAACGTGTTTTGTATTGCGAGCCAATGCCGGCACATCGGCCCGTCAAAATCTCTGGCCGATTTCTGGCGGTCGCGCCGATCTACTCGAAATATCGGTGTGGACATGGATGGACAAACTCTACAGCGTTTGTCCACAGCAACGGTACCGGGATGTCACCGGCAACAAAATGCCGGCGCCGAAGTAGCGGTACATGTGTATGTATGGCTTGTCCACAGCATGATCGGCACCGGGCGACGTCATCCCGGTCGCCGATATTTCGAGTAGATCGGCTTTTTCGATTTTATCCACACACTGCCGGCGTCCGGCGCCGTTTGATCGGTTATTGTTTTTTTACTCAGACTATTGTAAAAAGGCAGACGGAGTGGACTCTTACACACGAGTACCAGCAAGTTCAGTAATATTAAATACTCGAGTATAAGGTTAACAACCATATTGAATCAGGATCCCTAACTCCTTAATCAGGCAAGTGTAATAAGAGTAAGGCAGTAAAGGTCCCTAATTAGAGAGCAAAAAGGAGGACCCGGTCCGCGTGCAGTGTAATCGGACGGTTCCGTAGCATTACTTCGCAGCGTTGTTTTTGTAGTAATTGTGCCGTATTGCGTCTTTCAGGATTGTCTTTCGGTCTGTCTGTCTTTTTTAGAGTAGTTTTGTTTTGTTTTATTTCTATGGAAACGCATCCGCCACACATGACAGCTAGAAGAAACAGAACCGCTGGGACCCGTGGCGGTGAACAAAAGATCGCGATCGCCGGCACGTAATTTTAAAATTGTCCCGGAAAATCTAGTTTTCGTTGACGTCCCGGTGCCGTTGCTGTGGACGAACGCTGTAACGTTTTACCACCACCTCTTTCTCGCCGGTTGGTAAGTGACGATGCCGTCGAGGAAAAAGCAACACTAGGTCTAGAGGGAACTGGCTCTCAAGAATAGCTGCCGAAACACATCAGATTAGATGTTTGGCGATAGATTTTCTAACAGGCCAGGCGGACACTCGACAGTATCCTACCACCATGCAGTACAAATTGAAACTACAAAGGAGTATAATATATACAGTTATATTCCACGTACAATTAAACACTGAGCTTAAGATTAATTTCGGTCTCTTTCTTCACAGTTTACACTTTTTGGAGTTCTTGCGTCACATTTTGTATTTACTATTTTTTCTTCCAAACACGGGGGTTGAAAAATTATCTGGGGTAACGTTGGGACTGGGCAGAGGAGTTTTAGGTGTATCCTGGGTAAGGGACGCTGCTGAAGCGTTTTTGATAGCTTCAGGCAAGTCTTCAGGTAGATTAGCCTGCCCTGAAGATGATGCAGCTAGCCGCTTTTCTGATACTGTTTTGAGCATGTTCTTGCCTGCTTCTTTGGTCTGAAAATAAAGGAGGAAATAAGAATGAAAACGTATGTAATCCGATTTTTTTTTTTTATTCAACACGTGTAGCAGTAGCGTATCTTTTTTTTATGGTAAAAGGTAACAGGACAAGCACGACGCTCGCCTGGTGGTAAGCGATGACGTCTACCTATAACAGATACAGCGGCATGCAAAGTTCTGAACTGCCAGAATTTTGCATGTCACTGTACTGCGCCTGTTACCTTGAGACAAAATGTTGAGTCCCACATGCCCTGTAATTTCACTGGACACCTTACCATTTTAACCGAAAAACATTCCTATTTCACGGCTGAAAATTAATAGGCAAAGTGGTGGTACCGCCCCTGGCGGACTAGCAGAAGTTCTACCTAGTAACCTAATTTTTTTATTGTGTTAAAATATCAACACCGCCAGTCTCGTTCAAGAAGTATCTATGTAGTAATATCCGTTGCACATAGCATTAATGGGCCGAAAATAGCTATTATTACACTTCTGATGAACGACTTAATTTAATACCGGCGTCCCGATTTTACCATAGCACCCCTCGCCATAGACAACACGCTCATCCACATATTATCTATACTTGAACTTCGCACACATCTCGATCGAAGCGGTCATTTCCCCCGCACACTTGTAAAATGTGGAGCGAACTCCCGTATGCTGTTTTCCCGCAGAGCATGGATTACATGGATGGAGTCCTCAAAAGGGGCGTTAGGGGCGAAGGTAACCACTTTCCATCCATCAGGTTGGCCGTTTGCTTGTTTGCTACGTATACCATCAAAAAAGTATTTAGACACTTTCTTATCTCACTTTCTCCATCAACAAACTAGGACAACCTAAAGATAATATATCACAACTAATTGCCCATACTTGCAACAACTACTCCACCAGCCTCTGCCACTGCACACCTTTAGAAAAAGTATCCCACATAAAATATTTGGGAGTCTGGGTAGACCAAAATTCAAACTGGCACAAGCACATTGAGCTGCTTACCAACAGAACCAGAAAGCTGATGCCAGTATTGAAAAAGATACGCCACATCGGTGACCTTCAAGTCCTAAGAACTGTGTATTTTTCGCTTTCACAATCAATAATTAGCTACTGTATATCAGTGTGGGTTGGAACGGACAAAACTGCCCTTATAAAACTTGAACGTGCACAACGAGGTGTGCTGAAAGTGATGACCTCAAAACCCAGGCTGCACTTCACAAGTCTGTTATACAAGGAATGTAATGTTTTAACTGTACGTCAGTTATTTGTTCTAAAAATAATTCTAAGCACACATGTAACAGGTACTCGACATCCTTCTCTGGAAAATAAAAGAAGAAAGGATCGCGTTCTTGTAATAAACCCCCAGCAATCCCCCATGCAAAAACATCGTTAAAGCTTTCCTAGGAAAGCTATCATATGATGAAACTGAGTCACTGTTATATATACCGCAATGATTATAAAACACACACACACACATAGGTACACACACACTCACGCGCACACACTCACGTACATACATACATACAAACTCACAGTGAGAGATCATCTATCTTTTTAATAATTATGTTTAAAACTGACCAACTAACTATGAAGATTATGTTATGTCATGACTAACCACGAATCGTAACTTGCGCTTATCGCACAGCTACGGCTAGTTTAAGCGACAGTGCACTAATTGCTTATAATACCTTAAAAATATGATCATATGTTAAAAAAAACTTAAATGTATTAAACATACGTACTTTAGAAATAAGGTCTCTTTGGTACTAATAAACTTAAACTTACTTTCTACACTCACACTCTCGTTCTCTAGACACTTGTACTACGCGTATGCGCTGCATGGTCCAACAGAGAAGCGTAGGTAGTAAGTAGTAAGTACTGTGCTAGGTAGCGCTGTCTAAGTTGTGACTTACAGCTGTGTTGTACAATGTAGTATAATATATAGACACTCACACTCTCGTTTTTCAGACACTTGTACGCGTAATGCGCTGCCTGGTCCAACAGAGAGAAGCGTAGGTAGTACTGTGCTAGGTAGATAGATAGATAGAAAATTCTTTATTGTCACACCTCATAACTTAACATATAACATACAAATCATTCATTTTATTAGTGTTACAATGGGCGGCCTTATCGCTGAAAGCGATTTCTTCCAGGCAACCTTTGGATGGAGAGGACTTATAGAAAAGAAGACAATAGACGGAGGTGTTTCTAATATAACCTACTAACTTTACTTCCTAAAGATACTAACCTACCCTACTAATTAAAGACTTACTAACTAAGATTAATATACAAACCAATATAGGGGAACATTTACAACATTTGATAAATAAATAGCAATTTCAACTTTATATAATAATATCTGCAGTAGCAAATGTCTAGGATTGTTGACGGAGAAAGTGATCTTTGACCTGCGTCCTGAATGTATTTGGAGACTGCGCTTTTCTAATGTTCACAGGCAGTGCGTTCCACAGACGTGAAGCACGCACAGAAAACAATCCGTCATAAAAACCCGTACTGTGACTGGGAATCTCAAGGACAAGATTCTTTAATGACCTCAGCTTAAAACTATTAGAGTTGCAGAGAATCTAAATTTTTGTCGAAGATAATGGGGACCAGAAGGCAGAAATAGTATATTATAGAGAAGAGAAAGAATATGCGCATCCCGACGAAGTCGTATAGGCAGCCACTTGAGTTTAGCACGAAACTGAGAGACGTCGACTAGGTAGCGCTGTCTAAGTGTTGACTTACAGCTGTGTTGTACAATGTAGTATAGTATATAGACACTCACACTCTCGAGCTCTAGACACTTGTACGCGTAATGCGCTGCGTGGTCCAACAGAGAGAAGCGTAGGTAGTACTGTGCTAGGTAGCGCTGTCTAAGTGTTGACTTACAGCTGTGTTGTACAATGTAGTATAGTATATAAACACTCACACTCTCGTGCTCTAGACACTTGTACGCGTAATGCGCTGCGTGGTCCAACAGAGAGAAGCGTAGGTAGTACTGTGCCAGGTAGCGCTGTGCGGCGGGGAGCTCCTTGCTGCCTCCATTAGTCGGGTCCTGGCAAGCTGCCGTGTAGGCGGCGGCGGCGCTGTTCGGCATGTTGGAACGTTCGTACAGTCTGCAAGGTAATAGTAAAACGCTTAGTTTGAAAACTGGACGAAATATATGAGCACATCTCGGCACATAGGTACTAAATATACCTACATGCTGCAGCATTTTCAACCGACTTCTAATATAGAGGAGGTTCTTAATTTGACATTTATGTGCATATATATTTTTTAGGGTTCCGTACCTCAAAAGGTAAAAAAACCCCTTATAAGATCACTTTCTTGTCCGTCTGTCTGTCTGTCCGTGTGTCACCACCAATTTTCTCAGGAACGGGTGGACCTAGCAAGTTGAAATGTATATCAGATACTGAGGTCTATAGTCCCTATTAGGTGTATAAAAATCAAGGTCCTGGGTCGACACGATAAAAAGATATGGGCAAATTTAGGTTTTCGCGAAAACTTGTAAGTACAAAAATTTACCTTAATTTTCAACTTTTTTTATTTTTCGGAATGTTTGCTTTGCTTGTGTAGTAAGACCTTGCTTGTGACCAAAATTGACAATTCTAGGTCAACCGGAAGTACCTTATAGGTTTTGGGTCGAAAACCTATAGGGTACTTCCCGTTGACCTAGAATCATAAAATTTGGCAAGAAGCAAGGTCTTATAGCACAAATAAAGGAAAAATTCAAAAAAATAAAATGAGTTGAAAATTAAAGGGTGTCCCCATACATACATAGTTTCATCCAATTAAGATAAGCCTCTGAGTTATATGAGCGCTCATACAATTTAGAGGTCTAGCTTGATTGGTATTTGCCAACGTTGGTACGGAAGCCTCGGTGGGCGAGTCCAACTCGACTTTGCCGGTTTTATTTGTTTGTTACGCGATTGTTATATCATTCAAATCGGTTTAAAACCGATTTGAATGATTCTTTTTGTAATATGTAGGGTGTTCATTTCTAAGGTGGTCCCATCAAAATTACATCAAGATTTGATAAATATCTCCAGAGATGTGGAGATAAATACCTCAAACTTGGATACTGAAATTGACTAGCGCTGCGCTGCCGTTGAAGTCGTTTTTTTAGTTTTTTTAAACATTCTTGAATAAGTACACAGGAAAATAATACTTACTTTGCCAATTTAAACAAAGCCATCCCCTCAATATCCCCAGTGCTGTGAGCTTTATAGTAACACTTCAGGGCATTAGGTATCTTCTCCATCTTCTCATAAGCCTCACCCAAGGACACTAACATTCTGGAGTCGTCAGGTTTTAGTTGTGCCGCTCTGGAGTAGTAGTATATACAGTAACCGTTTAATCCTAGTATTTCGTATGCTTGGCCTAGGCCGTTCCACGCACGATAGTCGTTTCTGTTAACATCTGGAAAAAGGTTATTATACGGTAAAAGGGCCAGGCTGAAATAGGACTGGGCGGGTCATGCTTGTCGGATGCATGCGACAGGTGGGCTGAAATTGTCACGCAATGGGTGCCTGGAGACGGCCGTCGACGTAGTGGAAGGCGAAGGTCCAAAAATTGGTGGCGAGATGATTTTGATGATTTTCACAAAGACTGGGTGGAAAAAAGTGGGGGAGACCTTTGCCTAGCAGTGGGATCACATAGGTTAATTAAAAAATGTGTGGTGTGGTTTTATGAAACCATGATGCAAATTAATCTTTTTGTTTATGTTTAGCTATGGTAGCCAGCTACTATGACAGCAGTTGACATGACACATTAGCATGTAACAAGTATGGCTGCGGAAGCGTCCGCCAATCACAGCTAGACTTAAATGACTTAACACCATATCCACCAATCAGCCTAAAGTATCTTATTATCTTAATAAGTTACTATCGGCTGTAATGCGACATACGATAGATGGACGCAAAAATGTCAAGCGATGTAATAAAAGTTTCACGTTAAAATAGATTCTTCTTTATATAAGTTACTAGCTGACCCGGCGAACTTCGTACCACCTGACAGACAATGAATGTCGTGTTACCTTTTAGATTACCTTAATTTAGGCGTTTATGAACGTAATACAAAATAAAAAAGATATATTAACTTTAGTAATGTATTATGGCAATACAGAAATAAATTAAAAATACAATAATCAAGTACTTCAACCGCGTGTCAGCAAGACATGATTGCATTAAACAATGTTATTATTGTTATAGATAAGTTATTAACTTGACATTAGTTCGATTGAATTTAATTTTAAATGTAAAAATATAATCACCAGTATTTAATTTTAATTTTGAATAAGTATACTTACTTCATGGATAACTGTCTAATATTTTTTTGCCTAAAGGATAAGACTGTATACGGCATTCATAAATTGGCTATCACGTTCTAGCATATCTCTGTATTTACTTACATTCTGACAAATAACATTGATAAGACATTGTTTATTATTGTCTTGATTGCTTGTAAGCATACATTTCTGAACGCACCATGGATTAAATATTAAGCGTATGTGGCATTTAAATAATAATAATAATATGAGAAGGATAAAACTATACAATCACTAGTATGAGAGAGCGAGATGATTAACATTTTTTTATCCTTTACCTGCATATGCGATTAAACTGATTCCAGCAATGTTTGGAACCAAGTTCTAGTGCACCCATTGGCTCTCACCCGCTGTCATGTATAACCCGACCAAATTACGTTGTTCATTTTATCTTATAGCTGGCATATCTATAACGTGTTCATCGTTTTAGTCGGGTTATATCTCTATAGCTATTTCATTCGTATACGCTAATGTTCTCTCTACATATACTTTCTCTATGGAACGCACACATATTTGGCAATCAATAAATATGTCATACAAATGTCATTACTGACAGTATTTAACATTTATAACACTTTTAAAATCTACATGACTTGAATTCACAAAAACTTGAAGTATTTTTATACTTGACACTGGCTAAATACACTAATCGTGTGGAGCGATGACCCCTATTAATTTGCGGTTTACCGTATCGACGGAATAAACAATTGAACATCAAATGATTGGCAGTTTTGAAACCAGGGGAACATTTTGGCAAAATACTTTTTCTTAAATAATTTTTTTTTAGGTCAGTTATTTATTGTTTTTAATACTTATTATTCCTGACAAAGACAATTCCAAAAATACAAAAATTATAAAAATTTGTCCAGCCGTTCTTGAGTTATAAGTGAAGTAACTAAAACGACTTTCTTTTATATATATAAGATTGTGTGTGATTTTTAAATTTAAAAGTATTACAATGTAAGCAAGAATATAATTTGGTCCTTTTACCCTTCATTTTAAGCTTTATCTACACAACAGCTTACCGCGCGCTGTGTGCATTTTATGCGGTCATTGTGAAGTGTGAGAATATGAGCTAAAGTCCATATTTGAATAGTCGCTGTGCTGAGTGGTGCGGTGAAAATAGGCTACGACCTTAAATCTTTAATATGTTTTTTTATACATCGGAGATAAGCAAGCGTTTGACCACTAAATCACCTGATGTTAAGTTTAAAAAAAATTAAATGACTACAGTAAAAATTAAAAAATAATTTAAGAAACTTTCTTAAGAATGTCATCACGTGTAATTAGGGTTGCCAGGTCGCCAAGCTGTAATAGCTGGACAGACCAGTCAGTTAGGCCGGACATTGGGTTTAAAGGTCGGACACCCTACATTATTGAAGATTTTGTGTCTCGGTATTAATAGCAACACAACAATTTTATGTAAAATCAAGCTTTTTTGATTATGTATTACCATAAATCTTGTTAAATTCTAATGAAGTATAAATATAATCGAATGCCAAATCAGCGCAGGATGCAGGACACTTGACTGCAAGACCGACCGACATCACCTTTGCTCGGCACGTTCAGCATCTACCAATATTTGACCCTTTAACATCTAACACAGCAACTTAAATAAAAGCTTGTAAAAGTAAACAAACTTACCAATAGCATGTCTATAGCACTGTATGGCAGCGTTAGAATTTTGCAGCTCTATGAACTCATGGCCCATTAGAATCCACGCCGATAAGTACTGAGGATCAAGTGACAATGCCCTTTGGAAGTAGACTACTGCTTTCTGGTGCTCACTTCTAAGACTGTAGTAATTACCTGCAATAATCAAATATTTCATATTTTAATATTTCGTACAAAAAGTTTCAGCAGTAGTATTCTACTGCTTATATTTCCATTTCCTGGATATGGTATTCCAAATCCAGTGATATGATATTCTACTGCTGAAATATTTTGTTGTAGCTACAAATTATTACTGGCAAACAATATAATATAGCTTGACAGTTTCTTTTTTACACTGAACTGAACTGGGTAGGATTTGACCATTATCTCACCTGATGTTAAGTGATGATACAATCGATGATAGTGTGTTTACCCAGAAGATACCTATTAACTCGCGATTTGAAGACCCCATATTGTACTTAACCGGAAACACAGACTCAGGCAGGATATTCCATTCCTTGGCGGTTCGTATGATGAACGAAGAAGCAAATCGCTTCGTTCGGGTAAATGGTATATCCACCATAAATCGGTGGCGCCTTTTAGTATTTTTGGATGTCCGATTATAAAATGGGGATGGTGGAATCAAATCATGCAGTTCCATTGCACACTCTTCGAAATGTATCCGATAAAAAACCGGTAAGCAAGCGACTTTGTGGCGATGCGCGAGACTCTGGAGTCTCTTGCTTACTAGTAGGTCGTCGATGATGAGTTTCATGGCTCTCCTCTCAATAGATTCCAGTTTCTCCAGCTGGTATTTGGCAGAACCATCCCAAAGGTACAGATACATACTCTATATTGTTACACCTATGATCTTCAACTTATTTAAAGATTTAAAGCATTTATTTTGTACTAGTTGATACCCGCGACTTTGTTCACATACACTAAGAATTTACTAACCTATGTTCATTCTCGTGCCATAAGTATCTCCTTGTTAAATTTTAGTAAGATCGGATATTCCATTTAGGCGTGATTAGGTAACAATCAGAGTTACAAACGTTTTTATAATATTAGTATGGACATATTCAGTATTAGTATTAATATATGCGTGTATACAAGTCTAAAATTATAAAATTAATGATATTAAATATAATGTAAGCTTAACAAAAGCACAGAATAATGAATAGTACAAGTACAGAAATTGCACTCCCTGAGAGCAAAAATGAGATATTAAACCTAGTTACAACGCTGGTAACGTTCAAAATGCGCGTCACGCCTCGGGTGCGACCTTGAATTTGCGTCAAAGTATCAACTAATAGTAACAATGAACCGCGTGTTGCGCACAGTAAAATGCACCGTAATTCCGCACAGCGAGGGTTTGAATAACTCGGTCAACTCGCGGCCTCTCCTATAGGGTTGAATGTTATGAGAAAACTTGTTGAAGCTTTTGATTGGTAAAAGAATAGTCTAAGGTAGAACAATGTAATGAGTACATAACTGATAATATGTGCTTAATGTTTAATGTCGAGGTAAGATAAAAGTACTACAGTTATACCAATATACGTGACGTTCAATTAAAATTGAGTAAAATTTTAGATTGCTTAAGTTAAATAACGCGAAAACATAGGTACTCACTTGCCTAAAATCGTAGGTTCTTTGACTTGTAACATTACAATAGTCTAGGAGCTGACTCACTTTTTCGACCAAAAATAATTATGTATTTTATTCATTGTAGGAACACTGTATTTTGTAATAGTATCTTAGTTATTAATCCTAGTCACTTTTCCTTGAAAGTGACTAAGATTCGATTACCGTGATGGTTCGATTTCTATACAAAAGTATATTGACAAATACGAGTAAATGGATCAAAAAATTGCAATGAAATCACATCTATTGGTCTTTATACAACTCTTTACATACGCGAAATCCAATCTTACCACATAATTTGATTAAATAATATGAAAACTAGGATCGAGATTTAAATTCATTTTTGTCAATATGTGAGTGAAGTTTTTACAGTGTCATACGCTAAATTCATTAGTGTGTATTGCCGCGATCGTCAGACGTTGCCAAACCGTGCGCTCGCTGAAAAGGCGACGATGCCAGACCGCTGAAATGCGAGTCGCCGCTTTTTCAGGACTTTTTCAAGTTTTCATTACTTATTATTATAGTTTGTGGCCTTCAAATATTTCGTCGGTTTATCGGTTAGGTTAGGCTCTAACAAACTCAAATTTAGTTTTATTTTGTTTCTAACCGACTTCAAAAAAGGATGTTTCTCAATTCGACCGTATATATTTTTTTATGTTTGTCCGCGGATAACTTCGTCGTTTCTGAACCGATATTGATGATTATTTTTTTGTTGGAAAGGAGACATGATGTATGTATGATAAATTTTCAGAGATATGGAGATAAGCACGCCAAACTTGGTATTGAAAATTAATAGCGTGGCATTTGAAGTCGGTTCTCTTTTTTTAAGTTTGTTTTAATGGATCTTATCGCTTAGTGTTTTTTGGAAATTTTGGACCATATTGGCATATTTTGTAATATTGAAATTGATAGGTACTCCAAGTTTTGAAATTTCGATATATTTTAATCGACTTCAAAAAAACGTTTCTCAATTCAACCGTATAGTATTTTTTATGTGTGTAACTATCTTCGTCGTTAATGAACCGATTTTGATAATTCTTTTTTTGTTGGAAATGAGATATCCCAAGGGTGGTACCATAGTAATTTCATTGAGATTTGATAAGTATCTCTAAAGATATGGAGACAAACACCTCAAACATGGTACTGAACATTAATATCGCGGCATTTGATATCGTTTCTTTTAGTTGGGACTACCTGGGAAAGCCTTTGAAACAAAAAAGAAATAGAATTTTTCAAATCGATTTAGGTATCTTTGAGTAATCGGTGAACATCTTTGAGTATTCTGGTTGAATACTCAAAGGAAAAGGCTTCAGTTTTTTACCATTCGGCTACGGAACCGTAAAAATGAGATTGATTTTATTATAACGGGCAAGAAGCGTGATATTTAAAGATGTCACAGTGATCAGGATCACTAGGTTCAACACCGTAGTATTCACCGACTGGTCTTTTCATCGCTCTTATACGAATACGAAATAGGCTCAATACGAAAGTATTTAACGTGTGCGTCCTGCTTGTTATTACTTACGGAGCCGATACGTGGACACTGATAGTGCGACTGGTTCACCAATTCAAAATCGCTCAGCGAGCTATGAAGAGGGCTATGCTTGGAGTCTGTCTGAAGAATCAAATTCGAAATGAAGTCATCCGTCAGAGAACCAAAGTTATCGTAATATCTCAAAGGATTAGCTAGCTGAAGTGGTAGTGGGGTGTTCACAACTGTCGTAGAACCGATAACAGTTGAGGTAGACGTGTTTTAGAGTGGAGACCACGGCTCGATAAACGCACTAAAAGTATCTTTTTCGTAATAGTGTAAGGCGCCCTCCAGCTATATGGAGCGAAGACATATGCAAGCTGGCTGGCAGTGGTTGAAAACAAAGAGCTGAAGATCGAGCTCAGTGGCGTGCTGTAGGTGAGATAGCCTGATGATGGTGATATTTTAGAGGCCAATTTAAAACCAACATCAGCATTTCATTCATAGATAAACCGATCCGATCCTGTCAGACCATCTGTCAGATCATTCTCAAATACGTCTTTGTATACCAATAAACGGACTAACTAACGGAATAACTCTTTAACCGACTTCATAAAAAAGGAGGAGGATCTCAATTCGACGGTATTTTTTCTTCATGTTTGTTACTTCAGAACTTCGTCAAATCTTAACCGATTTCAATTTTTTGTTGTTTGAGAGATTATGCCTCCCGCTTGGTCCCATTCAAATTTTATTGAGATCTGATAGTCATCACGGTAATATTATAATATTACCGTGTAATTATCTCCGGAGATATGGAGTTAAACAATGTAAACAAATTTGTATACCTTGATGACATGTTTATGGCAACTGGCTATTTTGACGATCGCGGCATGTGAAGTCGGATTTTTAATTTTGTACGATTATAAATTATGTTGGCTATATTACCGAAACACACATGACATCACTATTCTCAAAATTTAACGTGACGAAGATTTTATAACAAACATGTTACCAAAATTAGTGACATTTTATAAAAAATGTGTTTTACCAGAGAGTGTACTGAGGAGAGTACGACTAATTGACTAAATTGTTTAGATATTTTATTTGTGATAGAACCAAAGAAGAAGTATCAGGCATATAGTTTCCTGATGTCCGGATTAGCAAACTGAAATGGCAGTGGCCTGGTCATATCTGCCGTATAGGAGCGATAACCGTTGGGGCAGACTGGTTCTAGTGTGGAGACCGCGAATCGGCAAACGTAGCGTAGTCCTGTGACCAGCCCCCCTAGACAAAATTCAATTTCTGTTGCCATTCACGCTAACGCAAGGTCAAAATGTATGGAATGACATTTATGTTTCCGCAACAAAGTTGTCATTCCCATACACTTTAAAGTCGCGTTAGCGTGAATGAAAACAGAAATTGGATTTTGTCTAGGGGCCCAGGTGGAGCGACGATATTCGCAAAGCGGTGGGCAGTGACTTAGGAAAGGCCTATGTCTACCAGTGGACTGGTACTGGCTGATTTTGATGATGATGATACCAATGTCAGATCTCGAAAATGGTCATGCATTGCTCTATTAGAACCGCTCCATTATCATTTACGGATATATTTATTATTTTTACATAAATATTGTAAATGAAAATAAAATATTGTCGTGTACAATATTTTTGAAATACTTATAAAAGGAAAGTATACCTTAGTAAGTAAATAAAAAATAAGTTCAAAAACTAAAACCCGACTACTGAAAATACACTCTCTAAAAAGTATGAAACAAGAAAATATTCTCATCTGAGATCGCTAAGTACAAACTAATCAATATGTATCGTGTATTATACAAACAACTAACTTGTAATAAATATTTTATTGTATTTCATAAATATTCTTAGTGGTGCTCAGTGGATACCCGTGGTCGTATGTTACTTTGCAGAGTGAATTGTTTTGTTACGGTAGGTGACATACGACCACGGCTATCCTCTGAGCACCACTAAGAATATTTATGAAATACAATAAAATATTAATTACAAGTTAGTTGTTTGTATAATACACGATACATATTGATTAGTTTGTACTTAGCGATCTCAGATGAGAATATTTTCTTGTTTCATACTTTTTAGAGAGTGATTTTTCAGTAGTCGGGTTTTAGTTTTTGAACTTATTTTTTATTTAAAGCATTATGGGGTTTTTGGATAGATGTATACATGTATATATGTTAACATACTTACATACATACATAGTGATCAACAAACATATACACACACACACTAGCCCTACAAAAATATGATGTACTAAACCTTATCTTCATCTTAAAATCCTTATTCAACGATACCACACACGATAGGGTGGGGTGAGATTTTTTTTTAGTTCTGGACTTCGTCCCCTATAGGGAGCGCCGCATTCAATTTGTTGTGACGTCATATAGCCTATAACCAGCAGACAAATAAGACGTGTCCAACGACACCTCATTTGTTAAATTATAATAAGTAGTTTAGAAGTTATGAGAGAACAGATGAACATACATACAAACATACACATATACATACTCACATACCGGTCAAAAACATAACCCTCCTTTTTGCTTCGCCGTAGTCGGGTAATTATAATACCTTACATATGACTTACTCTTTTTATTTTGTTTGTCTATACTAATATTATAAAGAGAGAACATTTGTATTTTTGTATTTTTGTATGTTTGTAATGAGTAAGCTCAAAAACTACTGAACCGATTTAAAAAATTCTTTCACTAATACGTAGAATGGACTTTCGGAATGAAAATAGGCTATATATTATCCCGTTTAAATCAAAGGTACATTCGTGGAGACCTAATTTGCAACCTAAGTCGGCAAATAAACGGTCGAAAAAACACGTTTCTTACGAACGCTGCTTAATTGAAAATAGATAGAAGAATCTTTTCTATGCAAGAGTTATACAACTTAATAAGACCTACAAAAAAGTCCGCGACAGCATATGTCTATCTCTTAAGGTTGACTCACAGTAACCATTTTAATCTTAAAATTTTTGTTAAAAAATATTACATAACTTCCAAGGCTATTTTCAAGTATATAGTATTAATCCTTATCCAAATAATTACGTTAATTAGCTTGGCCACATATTATAGATTAAAATTGTCCTTTACAGTATATAATTCAAATGAAAACTCTAGAAGATGTCACGAATTTCACAAACACGCATCGCAAAATTAATAAAATATTTGCAGTGAAACCACAGATTAGGTCATGGTTCTACGAAAATATTATTATAAGCTTAGTTACGAGTATGCTGTATATCCCCACCGATCACAATCAATTTGAAGTCAATATAGTATAATAATATGATCTATTGTATAAAATAATATTCATCTATATATATAATAACATAATATAATATTTTAAACCACAACGACTGATCTATGTATAATAGCTTTTTCCAATGACTCTAAACACGACATTTAAAATCTGAGCTGTAAGTTGGTGAGGATTTGAGTATTCTGTAGAGTCCAGGTGGCTTCCATGTTCTTACAATATCGTTGAAGAAGAAGATTTTCGAATTGATCAGACCTATGAAAGTTGATTTCATAGCGCAATTAACTAGAAAAAAGCTCATAATTTTATAACGATTGAACGAATTTTCATGAATCAAAGCTAAGAAAACTCTCGATGAAGACATCTATCAAACAAAAAAAAGCTATCAATAATAAAAACAAAATCGGTTCATCCGGTTAGGTGCTAAGATGCTACAGACAGACACACAGATACACACGTTAAACGTATATTACCCCTACATTTTGCGTCGGGGAACGCCGTAAGGTTACGGTGGCAGATTTACTCCTTGGTGGGAAGCTACTTTTTGGTAGATTTAATGATTCCACTACCACTGTACGAAAACTCATGATTCATGAATGTAGGTATATAGCTAGGATTAGAACCAACGACCGTCGGGTCAGAATCAGGGTAACTATCCTTTACGCCAAAGGGGCGTCCAATATCAATACGTAAGTATTATAAAACAAAGTTCATCACTGCGTCTGTCTGTTCGCAATAATCTCAATAGCTACTGAACGGATTATCATGCGGTTTTCACCAATAGCCAGAGTGTTTATGAGGAAGCTTTAGGTGCATAATTCGTTAAGGTTTTGTGTAAATTGGATGAAATATGGCGATGGTTGTTAAATATGTTCATATTTTATATTCGATGCAACAAACTGATGCAAATTTTGTAGGCATATATGTTCTACCCGTGCGAAGCCGGGGCGGGCTGCTAGTAATTTATAATCAGCAAATGCCTTCTAAATGCTTCACTTTGGGTCCTTAGTACTCTGTGCTTTGAGATCTACAGAACAGACTCCAGCATGCAGCAACGAAATGTACGTTGAACCTCGTCGAAAAACCACACAATAGCGTTAGTATGAGTAGGTACAGTTCACATCAAAAAGTGGTACAAATCTATATGATATTTGCTATTTTGTTATTAGCGAGAGTAATGTAGACAGTAAACTAATAACAATAAATAAAAAGGTAATATTTAGAATGGAAAACGAAAAAAGTTTGTTGGTAAGGAAAGGTTCGAACCTGGTCCCTGATGCGCTTAATCCAGTAGTTCTCACCAATCGGCTACATTACTCATTTACAAAGTGACAAAATTAGCAAATGCTTTTGTAAACGTCAAATACACTATTAAATAATCTGTGATACGAAAATACTTTCGTGTGTGTGCGTGATCAGTCCTGACGCCACGCTTGTTTACAAATAAAAGTATACAGAGAGTGTATATATACTTCAAATTTAGCCGAATAAATTAAAATGTATACGCTTTACTCGCAAAATCAATATTTTTTATTTACCAAATACTATTTCAGTCATTAAAAAATTAAATTCATCAAATAAGAGTATCAGCGCCATCTATTGGCTCTGTTGTGGTTAGCTGACGACGAGCAACCACCTTAAGGATTTTGTGTTTGGTACAAAATTATCCAACACCCAAGTTCAACGACTATTACTGCTAAATTAATAAAGTTATCTTAACCGCTATAATTTTCCTTTAAAGTTTATGAAATTCACTATCATCATGAATTTTTTCAGATCTAAAATTAGTATTAGCAACCCCTAAGTCATTTTAAAAGACCTATGTACCGATACCTCACACGATGGGGTAGACGACGAAAAAAAAAATCATCCCTACTTCACATGTAGGGGAGCTACCCTAAAAAAAATTTTTCCATTATTTTATCGGCGT
Organism: Cabera pusaria; assembly: GCA_954871355.1. Lineage (NCBI taxonomy): Eukaryota > Metazoa > Arthropoda > Insecta > Lepidoptera > Geometridae > Cabera > Cabera pusaria. Next base: position 24,135,185 of record OX940887.1, read on the forward strand.
TATTGATATACAAATACCTACACAATTTCAGCTTTCTAGTACTAACGGTCTCTTAGCAAAACCTTGGACAGACAGACAGACAGACGGATATGACGAAAATATAAGGGTTCCTCATCAGGACTACGGAACTCTAAAAAAGAATTTTCAATTTCAAAACGGTTAAGATCTGACAGGGTTCTGAGGTCACAAACATTAAAAAAACCGTTGAATTGAGAACCTCCTCCGTTTTTGTGAAGTAGATTAAAAACTGAAACACCGACTTCCATGCCCCGCGAGTCAATTTCAGTAGCAAGTTTGAGACGTTTATAGTCATATCTCTGGAGATAGTTATCAGATCTCAGTGAATCTCAGTGATCTGAGATGTATAAGTACTTTAATTACATCAACTCTCGGATTATAAAAATCTGACTATCGTATGACACGACAAAATCATTAAGAAAATTGAAGTAAACATTAGTACGGACCTACCCAATTTATTTATCTTAGAACTAATCTATATACTGTTAATAAAACTGGCCAAGTGCGAGTCAGACTTTTGTCCCGCACACGGAGGGTTCCGAACGCCATCTATCGAATTTCTAACGAACTTCTAACACCAACTAAGTAAACGTTAACACAAAGGTAGAATAGTATTATAAGTAGTAGTAGTAATAGTAGTAATAGTAAATGTAGTAATTAATATTATTAAATATCTGGTTGACCGAGCTTTGCTCGGTATTTTTTGCCACTTAAACAGACAAATATGACTCTTCCCGACATCTATTGACGAATAATAATACTATTTTTTTTTATTGAGAGCAACTAAAGGCCAATTTAGACGGAGAGAGTTTCTCGTCTCGAAGATACGATTATCGAAGGAATATAAAAAAGATTATATGTCTAAACATTCACACCTCTCGCTCTTCCACTCTGGCGACAATTGACTCGCAATAGAATATTGATAGTGTCGGTCTAAACAGAATTTTCTCGTATTTCGATTCTCGCACTCAAAACGGTTCAACCCGATTTGTACGATACTCGTATGAACTTGAAAAATGTCATACGAGATCGAGTTTATAGAAGTCGAGACTCTCATAAGCAAGAATCTGCTTACTATACTTTTGTTGTGTAAACAAACATAGGCAATTATCGCCTAGCGATAAGTCATATGCGAATCTCGTATGACATAATCGTAGGCGAGATTTTAGTTCTTGCCTGTATGTAAACATTTTGATATGATTGTGTTATGGCGATTATTGCTTGTGATAGTAGCGTATGGTTTCTCGTAAGGAAACGTACGAAAAACTCTCCCCGTCTAAATGGGCCTGAATTGCTTTACCGACACAGTACTTCTACTCGCCAATAGATGTCGGGACGAGTTATATTTTAAGTTGATTATCAATAAAGTTGATTATTGAAAACATGAATAAAACAACATTTTCTGAAAATGACTCCTAGCTAGATCGATTTATCGCCCCCGAAATCCCCTGTAGGTATACTAAATTTTATTTAATCGTTGGAGCCGCTTCCGAGATTCAGATTAAGGTAAAGACGATAGCGCCATCTTTGATGCCCGGTAGATGGCGCTGCGCTATCGTAAAAAACTTTTTTTAAACTTTTCTTTATTTTTTAACTTTGTTCTGTTCTTAGTATTTGTTGTTATAGCGGCAACAGAAATACATCATGTGTGAAAATTTCAACCGTCTAACTATCACGGTTCATGAGATACAGCCTGGTGACAGACGGACAGACAGACAGACAGACAGACAGACAGACATACGGACAGCGGAGTCTCAGTAATAGGGTTCCGCTGGTACCCTTTGGGTTCAGAACCCTAAAAATGTCTTGCCTCAGCTCTCGAACTATACACGTCTCGAAAAAACCGTATTGTAAGGTTCGTTAGTCAAAGAAAAGGCTAAGTCAATTCAAATAAGTAGGTAGATAGGTATAACTTTGTTGGTTTCAGCTGTACACTGATATGTCAGTCAATCAGTCAGTCAGATTTATCTTTTTTTAGGTAGGTACCTATAGGATCTACGTAACCTACCTTCAGTAAATAATAAAATAACCTACCAATTTCAATTAGGATACAATTAATATTTTGCAAGATGTAATGTCGATAGAAATTCCCTAAAGATCATAACGTGAATTCCCTTGAAACATGAAACTCAGCTGATTTATACCTACCTACTATTTTATGTATGACATTCTTTGCTTTTTACATAGTTACTCTTTACAGTTACTATATATGTTAATATCGTAAGCAAGAAATATAATATTGAGGTAGGTACAAGTAAGGCGCGCGGCCGATCGAAAGCGCGCGTGACGCTTTACTGACTGAACTTGTAACCAAGCAGATGCGCGGAGGTACTTGTAGTTTCATAGCTACAGCGCGGAGTGCGACAGGCCTGACAAAAGCATAAATTAATGCTTTGTAATGAGCATTTAAATTTTCTGTTACACATTGTAAAGCATGCTTTTATTACCTATAACACAGCAAGTTTCAACCCTGTATTTGTCGATGGAGACAGCCTTCTGAGCCAAGTTAGCAAGTTCCATTCTCTTATCCTTGACAAATAGCAAATGCGAGTACACATCCCAATTGTCGAGCCGATATGGATCGTTCTGGTACAGCTCCCGGAATAATGCCAAGGAGGAGTCCACATCTAAAAATTTAAAATGTATATTTATAAAATACAAGTATTAACTGGAAGATCCTTGTTAAACATGTCGCACGTCGTCTACTATATGTGAACTTTGGTTTGTACTAAAACGGTGAATGGTTAGAGGCTTGCGCTGTGACTCGTATCACCCACAGAACAGACAAGTTTGCCGAGTTTCAGTTAGTTTAAAGGGTTGAGAGAAATGCTTAGGCTGGGTTGCATTATCTTACATTAACTACAACAAAAGTTAAAAGTCAGTTAAACTCCATACAAAAACACCAGTTATGGTTATAGTTATGATTAAAGTAAGGTGGTGCTACTTAGCCTTAATGTGGATTGACTAGCAATATGGTATAACTTTTTAGAAAATTATTTACAGCAACTATGTACTGAAGAAAATACAGAACCTACTTGTTATACAGAATTAAGTTGCATGAAGCCAATATTTACTGATGATTTCTTTTTAAACACTTATTTAACCCCCGAGTCTAAAATCAAATGTTGCAAGCTAAATTTGACCCACTTCCCAGTTCCCAGTTTGATTGAGCTGAAATTTTGCATACATATGAAAATCGGATGACAAAACAATGTCATGGTACCATCGACCTTGTCTGATGGTGGAGCCAGTAGGTGGCCTTAGGTCCTAAACTACACATGATAAACCCACCATGCTTGGGGTTGCTGGAATTGTCTTGACTTACTCTGGTCCTATTTATATAAAAGCTTGTTTATAATTATTACTTGTTGTAACTATTTTGTAGTTCACTTGAGATAATAGATATAAATCTTATGACATTTATTATTGTTTACTAGAAGTGCTTCGCCAGCGTTAAAGACTTCTTTTATTTACTTAAAACTTTTATTTTGTAAAAACTTTTCTATCATAAAAGACATCCAAGAAGTAAAAGCCAAATCGGTTCAAATTTGAACCCCCGTTTCATCCCCTTAAGGCGTGAATTTTGAAAAATCCTTTATTAGCAGATATCTACGTTATAATAACTATCTGCATGCCAAATTTCAGCGTAATCTGAAACAATACTGATTTCAGACTTTGTTACCCCACTTCACCCTGTTAGGGGTGGCATTTCGAAAAGTCTGAAACATGTGTTTACTTATTTATTTACTGAAGTACTTGTGCGAAGTTCCGAATAGAGAAAACTATCTAATCTTGTTTCTCCATACAAACTTTGAACTCCCATTTCATCCCCTTAAGGGGTGAATTTTAGAAAATCATTTCTCAGAGGGAACTAACGTCGTAATAACTATCTGTATGCCAAATTTCAGTGCAATCCGAAACAATATTGATTTCAGACTTCGTTATCCCACTTCACCCTTTTAGGGGTGATATTTCGAAAAAGTCTGAAACACGTATTGAACTTATTTATTTACTGAAGTACTAGTGCGAAGTTTCGAATAGAAAAGACTATCTTATCTTGTTTCTCCATACAAACATTGAACTTTCATCCCCTAAAGGGGTGAATTTCAAGTCTCTACGACCAGCGGTTTTCTGTGCGTTGTCTGTCAGTCAGTCAGTATGTCAGGACAAAGATTCTTATGGTATTAGATTTAACACAATGCCATCCAATTTGTCACATAAAATCGTGTGATGTGATGACATACTTTACTGTAAGCAATTTATAAAACAGTAAAAGATATACCTCTTCTATCATGATGTGCTATCGCCATTTGTGCTGTCACATAGGTACTCTTTCCAAACCCAGCATCTACAAGAGCTGTGTAAGCTTCCAAAGCTTGGTCCGACAGTTTAAGCTCCACAAATGCATGAGCTGCAAAGAAGTACATCATCCAATGTTTGGGCAGCTGCAGAGAGTCTAGGGCTTCATATTCATTGGCTAGGCCTGGAATTATAATCATTAGCTGTATTAGTGAAAACTTATTGGTAAAAAGATTTTTTTAAATCATATAGGCTAGCGTTTGACCACTATCTCACCTGTTGAGTGATGATACGGTCAAGAATGTAGAGAACTAACAATTTTATATTGTAAATATATATATATATGAAATATGAAGATGCTCATGAAAGTAGAAAAAGCGAAAGAGGTATGTCAGGATCGTAGCATGTGGAAAGAAGTATCTCTGCCTACTCCAACAGGAAAAAGTTGTGATTTTATGTATGTATGTAACAATTCTTTAATGTGTTATATCTTCATATACTGTTTATAATCATCACCATTATAATCTCAATTATTGACATGTTAATTCAACAATGATTTATTTTCTAATTTGATATTTACTTTGGCATTTTATTTTTAATTGTAATAGGTGTAAATCATATTAATAATTTTTTTTTTTAAATTGTTCATTTTGTTTTAATAGCTTATCTCAGTTCTTTCACATGCCATTCATTACATGGCGAAATAGATGGTCTCATATAATTTTTCCAACAACATTTGTATACTCTATATTTTCATGTAAAATAAACTCATTTCAAACTCACTACATTTCATAATTTTTCAATATTGAATTGAAGGCTGCTTTTTAAATTATTTTATTGAAGATCCAAAGACCAATTAAGTGGAATATGGTATTAAACCATACCTGCTAGTTCCACCCAAGCAGCCCACAATGTAGGAGTGGCAGCAATTGCTGCATGTAACACCAGTACTGCTTTAGTTCTCAAATCTAGCCTCTTAAGTACAACTCCTTCTAAGTAAAGTAGATATCCATCTGAGTTATTCTGATTGCTCTGAAAATGAACACAGCTACATACAAAATCTTGTGACATCAACTTAAAGTATCCTTTATGACCCAATTACACTTGGTGTTAGCCGATACTCAGGTTTTCAAATGACTTTACTCAAATTCAGGCATTTGATGAATTTATTGTCCAAATGCAACAGCAATCAAATTGTAGCTAATCACAAAGTGTAAATGAGGAAATAAGACAAATATCATTAACTGTTTCAATGTATAGCTCACCTGAGGCTGCCACTTGTAATGATACAAATCTATTTGATTGATAAAATATTCTCAACAGATCTAACATGATGAGCTATTGATATATCTTAGCATATAGCTGTTAGTTGTAAAAATATGTAACCAATTGAGGCATTACCTGCTTACAGCGAAGAAACAAACTGACTTTCGTATTTATAATATTGGTGGTGATATTACTTACCTTGAAGAACGATAATAAATCTAAGAGGACTTGCGTACACTCGCTATTTTCCGTTCCTGAGTCCGTGGCGTTATCTAGCCGCTTTTTTTCACTAGATAAATACTGAGAATATTTATGCAAAAATACACATTTAGAGCTTGTACAGTTTTCTATGAAATGAGCCGCTCTATCGTACTCCTGACAATCAAAGAAACTTTTAGCTAATGTGTAAGCTTCTCTTTCCTGTGGTGGTATACCGTCGTCATAGCTATCATCACCAACCTCCGCGTTGCTTACTTTGTCATCCTTTAGAGCGTAGTTTAACTCTGCAAGCCACTTTGTAGTTTGAGTAAGTCCACGATCTATGCATTCCCGGATCCCGTGCTTTATATCTATTCGTACTTGAGTCAGATCTATTTGAATATCACCTTTGGGATGAATAGATAACGGCGGCATGTTAAAGGAAGAAAATCACAACTAGAATTATATACTTCAGCAGCTAAATTTCACCGAAAAAACTTCATTTTATTTCAATTCAATTCAACAGTTCCGACTTTTTTTTTTTTGTTTCTTTATGGCTCCACACGATTAGTGTATTTAGCCAGTGTCAAGTATTGAAATTTTTCATGTCTTTATGAATGTTAGTCGTAGAGATGGGTCAAAGTCACATTTCAGGTCAGTTGTCAAGTAAAAGTCTAGTCTAAGTCATACCTTTAGTAAAGATGTGGTGTTTACTGAAGATTTTCAGTGGAATTTTAGTTTATTTTTTATTTTATTTCAGAGAACGCAAATAGCATATTTTTCAACATTGTGCTGTTTCCCTACACTCGCACACATTCACCGGCACTTAACGGTTAATAATCCACATTTATTACATATTAACACGCGGAAGAACACAAGTTTTAGGAAAGAATACAATGAGATCACACACACTTTTCCACGTTCCCGCCAAAACTCCCAGTTCCGACTTCCGAGCACACTTCCGAGCGAGCGAGCCAAAGTAGTGTTGTGTTGCGATAGCAATAGTCAATCGATAGTATCGGATACTATTGTGACCTTGAAAATCAGTCGTACTATCGATAACCCTATCGAAACGTGACGATACTATCGATAGTATCGATTGTTAAAAATAAGTAATACTATTAAATATTATGTTTCTTTGAAGTGTTACACACATTATATTTTTGTAAATTGTTAATTGATTTCTTCCGAATGATTAACTTACGTAATAAGTAGTCATAGATGGCGCCACCAATGCATAATTGGGTTAACAAATGCAATCCACTAATTTCGTCGTAACGATACTTCGCACCGTGGCTTAATTGGCAAAGCACCGGAACATGTCATTCCGGAGGTTGCGGGTTCAAGTCCCGTCGGTACGATGAAATTATGGATTGTGTTTAACCATTTACAAAAGTAATACTATTGCTCAAGATCAATAGTATCGATACTATGGATGGTATCACTATAAAAACTACCAATAGTATCGATACCATCGATAGAATTAATTTCGATAGTATCGATAGTGTCGATAGTATCGATAGTCGTGCCCTATCGATAGGCGAACATTTTACGATAGTATTGCTTGATGACAATACGTCACGCGCTACCGTGTAATATTCGGGTGTAATAAACTTTCGTGACCATTAAACATGCCATATATGTCTGTCCCTGTGTTACCGACCAGTTGTCGTTTTATTCCCAGTCAATAGTATAGAAATCACGTTGATAGTTACTAAACCAATACTATCGATACTATCTATAATATCGAAACTATCGATAGTATCGACTATTTTTTCGCGATGCTATCGATAGTATCGGTAGTATTGACAAAGTTCAATAGTATCGCCTAATTTTCTCTATCGATACTATTGATAGTATCGATAGTATCGTCACGTTTCGATAGTTTCGATAGCACTATCAAACTATCGACTATTTTTCAAGGTCAACTATCGATAGGGAAACTATCGACTATTGCAACAACGCTACAGCCAAAGCATACGAGCCGTAGACGGAATATTAAATAGACAACCAAGCAATACATTAGCAGGGCTGCGTTCACGACCTACGCTCCGAGTACAACCAAACGCTCTAACCACATGAGTAAAGACGGATTCACGCTAACGCAAGTTCAAAATGTATGGAATGACATTTCTGTTTCCACAACAAAAATGTCATTTCCATACATTTTGAACTTGCGTTAGCGTGAAGGCAAACAGGAAAATGGATTTTTTCTAAGGGCCCAGGGCCTCTAGAAAGCATCTAGCAAGTTAAAAATGTATGGGAATGACATTTTTGTTGCGGAAACATAAGTGTCATTCCATACATTTTGAACTTGCGTTAGCGTGAAGGCAAACAGGAAAATGGATTTTGTCTAAGGGCCCAGAGACAAACCTTCTAAGGAAAGGAACAGACGAAATGTTTACCTATTCGTGTAGGATTGGTAAAAAAAAAAACAAGAAAAATCTTCACCGTAATAAAATCCTCCTTCAAGTAAACATGACTTGCTTTTTTATTTTTCAACCTTCATTATTGTCGACAACGATGTATGTCAACTTAAACTTCAACTTCTTCTATTTATAATTTTATTTTATTAATCAGGGTGAGCGAAGCGAGCCCTAACACTATCCCACAACCTGAGCACTTTTGTGGTGCACTTTACTGAAAAACTATCACGCCTATTGATTTGTGCTTTAACATAGTAATTTAAATTCACATGTAGATGTGTTATCAGTAAAAAGTATATAATTTTATTAACATTAAAAATAGCCGGCCAAGTGCGTGTCGGGCCACGCGCAGTGTAGGGTTCCGAAGTAGCCTGTTATTCAATGCAAGTCTTTACCCGTTATAAACAAACAACTAAGTACTTCGTCTTTGCACTTATCTTAACCGCTATAGTTTTCCTTTAAATTTGATGAAATGCACTATTATCACGAATTTTTCCAGATTTTTCAAGCCAGCAGTTTAGCTTTTAGGGGGGGGGGCTTAGAAGATCAAAGAATTAACTTCGCTGTGAACAAAATGTTTGGATACTAACGCCATCTGTTGGAATTCTAAAGAATTTACACCTGTCATCCAATTAACGTCTGGTATCAGTGTACCATTTATGGCAGATATCTACCATTTAGGCAGATTTAGGACCTACATTTTAACGCTGGCAGATTTTTTTAAATATCTTCTAGGCTAGCGTTTGACCACTATCTCTGTTATTAAGTGATGATGCGGATTACGCTGACGATTCCAAAAAGTGGCAGATGTTAAGGATCTTTATGAATATTATGTTTCTTTGATGTGTCACACACTTTATTTTTGTAAAATGTTAAACACAATCCAAAATTTAATGGTACCGACGGGACTCGAACCCGCTCCCGGATTACACGTCCAGGTGCTCTGCCAATTAAGCCACGGTTCGATCTATCGATACGACGAAATTAGTGGATTGCATTTGTTAACCCAATTATGCATTGGTGGCGCCACCTATGACTACTTATTACATAAGTTAATCATTCGGAAGAAATCATTACGGTTTTCAAATCCGACGAGAGATGTTGCACTGCGTAAATCAAATATTATGTTTCTTTGAAGTGTCACACACTTTATATTTTTGTAAATTGTTAAACACAATCCAAAATTTCATCGTACCGACGGGACTCGAACCCGCACCCCCCGGATTACACGTCCAGGTGCTCTGCCAATTAAGCCACGGTTCGATCTATCGTGCGACGTGCGTCTACGTCATCATCACAGCGAAGATGTATGAAGCTTTGTCTCTGTTTCTTCTTTGCTCATGTTCTCTAACCTCGCTAAACGAGTTAGAGAGAGAGGTTAGAGCGTTTGGTTGCACTTCGAGCGTAGGTCGTGAACGGAGCCCTGATTGGCATATGCGAATGAAATAGCTGTGGAGAATTAGAGATATAACCCTAATAATATGATGAACACGTGATACATATGCCAGCTAATAAGATAAAATGAAGAAGAACAACGTAAATAACATAATTTGGTCGGGTCATACATGCCAGTGGGTGAAAGCCAATGGGCACACTAGAGCTGGGAGCCAGCTGGCCCCAAACAATAAAATCACATATGCAGAAAGGGATAAAATTGTTGTACATCTCGCTCTCTAATAGTAGTGATTGTATATGGATAGTTTTATCCTTCTCATATTATTATTATTATTTTAATGCCAGGTCGCTTTTAATACGTCGATGTAGTCTACGAAGTACGAACGATGCGAGATGCGAACGAACGATGCGAAAAATGCGAACATGCGAAGTGAAGCGAAACCACAGACGTCACGTCAGACTCTTACCATGACAGTCTTTACTACCTTGATAGTGACAATGACATGACCAATTGACAATATACCAAAATGACGTCTGACATGTACATTGGCCTACAGATTACTATATGGGTATACTCATAGACGTAATATAAATGGATGGTGCAAATGTTTTGACAAATTCAATATAATCCGTACGCTTTAACGATAAGGTTGTAATTGCTTTGTAGAACAAAACGGCCCAATTGAGAGACACCCGGGTGGGAGTGTGTCCTTGTCTAACAATCTGCTAGTGTATATATGTTCTATACTATATGTATGGTATATATATAAGTTGTCCATACAAAAGAAATGGACAAACTCCGATCAAGGTCGGTCTCATGGGCAGGCCTCCCTCACTCGCTCATAGCTACTGCGCTTTATACCTAAACTTTCGTCAACGCCGGCGGTACTATCTGCCAGTCGGTTGTCACTGCTCACGCGCGCGCAACGTATATTATTATTCAAATGACGGGATAACTGCGCATTCGTATTCTATATTAGAAACGATTTAAGTTTTTCATAGTCATTTTGCAGGTTTGACAAAAAACAAGCATAAAATGTTTCAGTTTTTTATGCTTACAATACTAAAATGACAAGACGGCGTAAAATTCACTTTCTTAACTTCAAATTCGACTCTTAGTTAGGAATTTTAATGTTATTTTGTGAGGTAAATAAAAAGAATTCGTAAACTTCTATTTTATTTCATTGAGTCAACCTTTCACGAATGCGCATCGTATCGTTCAGCGCGCGCCGGTACAACGCGCGCTGAACGAAGTAATAACAACGCTAGGTCGAGCGCCTTAGACACATTTTTGCTTGTATTGTCTGAAATAAACGTTGGTATTATGTTTTTGTAGGGGAGTGTAATATCTGTTACGTAGTAACTATTATATAATCTGTGTCATGGGGGCTAGTGTGCGCGATCAAGTTTGATATGTAGCAGTGGGTATACAGTATACTCCATTGGCCCTAGTGTCCATTATAACCTCCATGGTCTCCATCATGTCTCCATGCATTGCATTGGCTGATCAAATTGAATGGTATGGTAGGCTCTTTCATGAAGGTATTACGTTGTGCGACTAAAAAGGTCAATGGGCTGTTCACTAGACAGAGTATATTAAAATAGACTTGTCCTTAAAATAATAATAATAATATGAGAAGGATAAAACTATACAATCACTAGTATGAGAGAGCAAGATGAACAACATTTTTTTTCCTTCTCTGTGTATGCGATTTTACAAACTGGCTCCAGCACCGGCATCAAGTTCTAGTGCACCCATTGCCTTTCATTTGCCTGAATGGAGGTAACTTCAAATAAACTGGCCATGTGCAGGTCGGACTCGCACTCGTAGGGTTCCGTACCACACTACAGATTTGTATAAGATCGAGCAAAAAATACCACTATCATTTTTCGCCAGCAAAAAATATTAATAAATAAACATTTTATTTATTATAATGCCATCTAATGTATAAAAAAGGTGTTAGGGATCGGCATTTCAATAAAATTCAATATTGCCATTCAATATTGCAATTCAATATTGCCGTCTATGGACGCTTAGGTAAAGCGTTCAAAGATGACGATAAATTCAAATGCCGAAAAAAACACGTTTCTTGTGTGAGGACCCCCTATTATTTTTAACTTTATTCTGTTTTTAGTATTTGTTGTTATAGCGGCAACAGAAATTCATCATCTGTAAAAATTTCAACTGTCTAACTACCACGGTTCATGAGATAAAGCCTGGTGACAGACGGACAGACAGACAGACAGACAGACGGACAGCGGAGTCTTAGTAATAGGGTCCCGTTTTACCCTTTGTACGGAACCCTAAAAAAGGTGCATGCCTAAACGTCATAATGGCACATAGTAAAATTGTTAAAGTCAAAAGAAGTTTTCAATACAATGATAGACAATATAATGAAAAGTTGGTATCTCGGATACAGGGCTGCGTTCACGACCTACGCTCGGAGTGCACCCAAACGCTCTAACCCCGTTCACGACCTCAGAGCGTCGCACTCGGTTGTAGCAACTGTGTCGTTCTAGACCTCGGTTGTTTCACTCCTGATGCAACTTTTAACCATCAAATTCGATGGTTAAAAAACGCTCTGACGTTTGTGACAGTAAATTTGGCGAGAAAAGCCGTAATTTATTACAGATTAAGGGAATCAGAAGAAATTTGCATTGTCGAGACCAAAACGTGACATGACGAGACATTAATCGTAAAAACAAACGGAAAATATTTAGAAATAAAAAAATAAATGAAGCTTTTATTTAACTTGCAATGTATGTATGTATGTATGTCACTATGTATGTTCGGGTGGAATCTTGGAACCTAAATTAGACCCACTTCCCTATGTCCGATTTGACTCAAATTTGGTGAACTTATGTATCTTCGGTGACAATACAATAATATGGTACCATGGAGCTGGTCTGATGATGGAGACGGAAGGTGGCCATGGCATCTCTGTGATAAAACAACATAACCCAACTGAGTTTCAGCTCGATTAATTCGTCTTGAAGAGAACTTTACATCTAGATGATATTTAGCGACTGGTGATGAAACTGGAAGGTGGCCAAGGCATCTTATAAATATATAGGCTGTGATAAAATAACGTAACCCCAGTGAATTTGGGCTCAAATGATTCGTCTTGAGGAGCACTTTACACTTAAATGATAGCCAGGATCTGATAATGAAGCTGTAAGGTGGCCATAGCATTTCTGTTATAAAGCAACGTATCCCCACCGAGTCGATTGATTTTCCTTGAAGAGCACATTACCCATAATCACATCAAATATCCGTGGAATATTTTAAAACATCATGCCTTCTCTTAAATACTTAGGTAGTAAGTAGGTAGTCGGTATCTATACTTACCTACAAAAAAGTTAAAAATAAATTAAATGTAAAAAAATGTTTTTTAAACCAAGCTTTTATCTGGGACAAGGAACTAAAATGTTAAAAATAAATTCTAGTAAGTATTTTGCGGGTAGATACATACCTTTATTCTTAAAAGCTTGAGGCACTATCCGTTTTACAGGTTCGGTACTTACTATACTTCTGTATCTCAAGAATGGTTGTTGTTGATAAGTTGACATAAAGTGTCATGTTCATAGTAACCGTGGACGGAGTATTAAATGGACCTTGCATTTAAATAACAATATGAGAAGGATAAAACTATACAATCACTGGTATGAGAGGGCGAGATGGACAACATTGTTTTATCCTTCTCTTTGCATATGCAATTTTATTGTTTGGAGCCAGGTCTGGCTCCCTCCCAGTTCTAGTGAACCCATTGGCTTTCACCTGCTGTCATGTATGACCCGACCAAACTACGTTATTCATTTTATTTTATAGCCGCCATATGTATGACGTGTTCATCATTTTAGTCGGGTTATATCTCTATAGTTATATTATTCGAAGCATACGCTAATGTCTTCTCTATTTAATTTTCCCTCTACGAACCCCCCTCTGTAGTCTGTGCTTCTAATCTAACTTCATTCATAGTTACATAGTACTTATATGGACTAATATACAGTTATCTGTGATTTATATTCTCTTTGACTCATTTAATATCATTCAATTCATTTCATAGCTTGACTTGAAGCTCGATATTATTGCTATACAAAAAAAGCTCGCACCGGCTTCTCAAACATTACATTACATTGAATGCATTTGAATTTGATATTTCGAGTTGAAATCACGCGTGCTTTGAAGTGAACCCACATAACCGCTAATAATTGAGTGTGATTGCGCATCAAATTTACTCATGGCTGATCCAAATCTTGATTGCGTGAAGGGTGATGTGGAAAATGCGTATTCTACACCTGGAGCAGATCCTAAAAACATGCAAGAAGTGACACAATATGTAAGTTTATCAATTTCATATTCCCAACCCAAATGATGATATGATTCTCACTTCTACACAAAAAAATAACTTTAGTAGTTTACATTGACTGACAGATGTCGGTAAATAAACAAAAATCATACAAATGTTGAATGTTATAGGTCCAGTCTCTGCTGCAGAACATGCAAGACAAGTTCCAAAGTATGTCAGATCAGATCATAAATCGTATAGATGAGATGGGAACCAGAGTGGATGAGTTGGAGAAAACTGTAACTGATCTAATGACGCAAGCCGGTATTGAAAGTGAAAAGTAAAATAGGTCTGCAGAAGCAGGTGGTGTATCCATTAGACATTTTATATCACTAATTATTACTAGTTATCGATTGTCACCCAAAGATAATAAACATACATTGTTTAGCTAATTTTGCATTTTTTAATATGCACATCATTTAAAATGTAGCATTGTAAGTGTATAACACCGATTTGCTTAATACATTAAATTATTATGGTGTTACTCTCACAGTTTTGGATATCAAAATGGAGTTTCTCTTCAATTTGTTTTCATGGGTTCACAAAAATTGGTCAATTTTAATTGAATTAAAATTGACCAATTTTTGTTACTCAATTAAAAATATTAAATGAATGTTTTCAAAATGACTTAAATTAGCAGGAGGTTGTCAATTGGATGTTTTTTATGTTACCTCAAATCCATCATTTATTACCAGATTCGGAAAATTATTTTTTGTTTGAGAATCTGACTAGCAGCGTTTGAATTGGGTTTGTTAATTTTGTAAACGATCTTAAATATGATTACTTCAATATGATTGAACATCGAACATCGTCTTATGGTACAACCTATAAGGAAGAACTAAGCAGTAAATTGAATCGTATGGTCCCTAAGTGTGTGTGTTCTATGAGTAAACATTTCAATCAATATTCTAACCCATGAGTGTATAGCTGTTCTTATTGGTAATTATGTATAATATAAGGTAAGGATATATAATTCTCACAATAATTACTTTAAACATGTTTATTACATACGTATTGGAAGTTATATCAATATTAAGCAATATATTCATTGTTTTTATTCATTTTTAGTTCAGTTCTCTAATTTTAGAATTTTTTATTGTAAATTTTTCCATACAACATATTATATGTAAATTATTATAATTGTATCTTTCGCTGAATTTCATTCCACATTCTAATATTAATAATGCTGATTTCAATTGTTCTAGCAGTGCCGGCGGCTATGCTACTTTAAAAAGTTCTTATAAAAAGTATCCTATGTGTACATCTAGGTTTGAAACAATTACAACAACAACTATAACAAGTAAATAACAAGTAAAATTTTAAAATTAATTGTAGCAATTTTTTTTTTCTTTTTACACAAAATTACATTTTAAATTTTAAAAAAATTATAAATTTTACATTTTAACTTCATTCTAAAATGTTACTCGTCTATAATTTTATGTGCATGCAGTCTTCGCCTGTAATTATAATAACATTTAGCATAAGAGTACTAATATTTTTATTTTAAAAGGTTTATAACGATGATTATTATGTTGGCGATCTATTAATAAATAAAATAAAATAAATAAAATAAACAGTATTTGTGCCAAATTTCATACAAATCCATTCAGTCGTTTTTGCATACAAACTTTCGCATTTATAATGTTAGTAGAATTTCATTCTTATGACATACAATTATAATATTTAAATACAATTATAATTGTTCCATTTTTTACAAAAATTTCTAGAGCAGGCCCTAAAGCAGTAAATCTAATTAATTTAAATTCAATTATGTAACATTTACCACAAATGCCTTATATGTACAATATTTTAAACTATTATTGTATAGCTTTTACTGAATCCTAATTCTTATAATATTGTAACAGCTAAGCTTTGTAGTATTTAATAGTTCCAGTTATACATATAATTTGTATTATGTTAATATCACACAATAATTTAAAATATACCAGAGTACAAGGTAAACTACAAGGTTTAAAACATTCTTATCTCATTCTGTCTAAGGCACAAATAGCATGATGCTGCTTTATAGACCTTTCGACACATCTCAGCCATACTATGGCCATATTGGTGTATCTTGCAGTTTCTGGCAGAGTATGCTAGAAATAAGTAACCGATCAAAACCAATATACTAGGCGAACTCCTGCTTGTTGTCCTACTCTATCCACAATATTAGCAAAAATGTGGTAACACAGCTAAAGCCATTAAAGAACAATCAGAGTTGAAGAATGTATTAGGTATAACTCAGAAGGCTGACTACAATGTTCAAAGCAATCATATTCCAGTCTTACTATGTCAGAAAGGGACATACTTTACAGCCATATAGAAACATTTCTCTCTCTCTGAGTGTAAATTGAATTATGAATTTTTGAAGTTAGTTACCCGGTTATTTTTATCTTTTCTATGCCGGTAAAAAGCACCTTCCGATTCGGCGGGAGAAATGCATTCAATAGAGGTTTGTGTTATAGGGTTGGCCAATTGTGTGGTTTTTGACATCAATTTGTAAAAGATAAGCTGTATCATAATAAACCATTCCGACACAAAATAAATTGCTTGTATTTTGTGAAGATGTGAACAGTATGTATAGTACTATGATTTATTCTGTGCTAACATAATACATTTACAAAACTGACCAAAAACCAAGATGAGAGACCACAAAGCTTTTTTTTTATTTTCATTAATCTTGTAGACCTAACACATAGGCTATTTTGTATAGCAAACGCATAAGGCAAGTCCATAGTATTTATCTACATAGTGGGTTCAAACATGGCTACTGTTTTATGGAAGCAGGCAACCAGAGGGTGAATATTGATCAGCAATTGTGCTTGGAACCGACTGGCACAGAAAAGATAGCATGCTCATGATTATAATCGATAGGGGCTGTGTTTGTTTAAAGCAGCTACAACACACCTGTCTGTCATAGAGGGGTATTTTAAGACTAGGCTTACCTGATAAAAAGAGCAGTAAACGTTTTTTCTTATATGCGGAAATAAATCTTATTTTAGACACACTGGTTATATTTCCATACAAAAGTATAATGCAGAAATATGAATAAATAGAGCAAAAACTTACAGCTATTTATCTAATCTAAGGGCCTAAGCACACGGCGTATTTTAAGCGCGCAGACGACGCGCGTTTCAGGAACGCGCGTCTTCGGCGCCGTAGACGCTGATTATTGCGTTTGCATTGATGATACAAGCGCGCGCATGAAGCGCGTATACGCGCGTTTGTATAAACGCGCGTACAAAGGAGCGGAGTAGGGGCAGGGGGGGGGAACTACAGGCAGGGGGGGCGACTACAGCGCGTTTGTATCGCTGTATCTGCACGTATACGCGCAGTAGAGGCGCGTTTCACGATCGCCCCGTGTGCTTAAGTTACAAGGTTGCGATCGAATCCCGTTTGAATCGCGTATACGCGCGTAATCTGCGCGTCGTCTGCGCGTTTAAAATACGCCGTGTGCTATGGGCCTAAGTATTTACGTATGTAGGAAATATTTACCTCAATCATTTTTGTTTGAATTTGACAGAGGTACCAATTCAATCCCTGCTGTGGACCAATGGATTTTTCTATCTAAAAATGTATGTGCGCTTTTCACAGTGGCCCTCCCGTCATAACTATTATATAATCTGTGCTCCGGTGAAGGAAAATTTCGTCATGGTGGTAGGACCCTATCCAGTGTCCGCCTGGCAGATACCACCCTCAAGTTAGAAAATCTGTCGCCAAAATATCTAATGTGTTCCGGCAGCTATCCTTGAGAGCCAGTTCCCATTCTAGGCCTAGCGTGCTTACGATCGTCGACCGGCATCATCACTTACCGACAGGTGAGATAGTGGTCAAACGCTAGCCCATAAGATATAAAAAAAACTATTATTCAAAATAAATTCCTATTCTATCAAATTATGTAGGTAAATATTATTTCCGACATGTAATAGATGTGATTTCAGTGCAAGTTTTTGTTCCATTTACTCATATATGTATTTGTACATTATACTTTTATTTTGTATGGAAATCGTACCATCGTAAGCATTCGCTATGTACCTACTTGAGGTAAAGTTTTTTTCTTTAGATTCTGGCATTTCAAAGATCATAACGTTTTTATATGATTGGCTCACACGTATTAGGGTTCCTTAGTCCTGACAAGGAACCCTTATAGTTTCGTCATGTCTGTCTGTCCGAGGTTTTGCTAAGAGACCGTTAATACTAGAAAGCTGTAATTTTGTAGGGGTATGTATTTAAATTACGCCGACAAAGTGGTGAAATAAAATTTACCCCTACATGGGAAGTGGGGATCGTTGAATAGGTCTTTTAAAATGACTTAGGGTTGCTAATACCATTTTTTGACTGAATGCTCCATTCCCCCCCTCTAAAAGCTAAACTGCTGGCTTGAAAAATCTGGAAAAATTCGTGATAATAGAGCATTTCATGAACTTTAAAGGAAAACTATAGCGGTTAAGATAACTTTATTAGTTTAGCAGTAATAGTCGTTGAACTTGGGTGTTGGATAATTTTGTACCAAATACAAAATCCTTAGAATAAATCCTTTAAAGTGACAAAGACGAAGTACCTAGTTGCTTGTTTATAACGGGTAAAGACTTGCTTTGAATAACGGGCTACTACGGAACCCTACACTGCGCGTGGCCCGACACGCACTTGGCCGTTTTTTTTTAATTTGTAGATCATTAAGAGTTTGTACCTGGCAAATGCTTGAACTCAGCCCAGTATAAGCAAAGTTAAAGTACATTACATATGTCACATCATCTTTATCAATTTGG
Organism: Cabera pusaria; assembly: GCA_954871355.1. NCBI lineage: Eukaryota > Metazoa > Arthropoda > Insecta > Lepidoptera > Geometridae > Cabera > Cabera pusaria. The sequence goes on from OX940887.1 coordinate 24,153,905, forward strand.
CCTTTACGCTCCTTTCTAGATAGATAGATAGATACTCTTTATTGTATACCAAGAAAGAAACTTAAATCTAGACATATAAACATTTATTTAATCGATGATACAATCGGCGGTCTTATCGCATAAAGCGATCTCTTCCAGACAACCAAGTGTGGAGTAGTAACAAAATCAAAGTTTGGGGAGTTTGGCGATGGCGATTATAGATTGCCCTCGAAACAGGTAGACGAGAAGTTAGGATATGGCATGTTAGGTTTTGATGTTTAATATTTTTTACATAAATAAATTAAAAATAAAATATGTACTATTTACAAAGTATTCTTTATTTCAGAGCACACTTATCTTTACTAATCTAAAGCAATGCTAAGTATCTACTTATATCTAACGTGATTCTGTTTCCTCGGAAGTTTCTTGGTCTTCAGAGTCTTCGGTTTCCTGGGAAAAGCAGTGTCATATATTTTTTTGTAGTATCTTGGTACTCACAAAAGTTTTCCTTACATATAAGTCCTTTAAAATTTCGGCTATACATATTCTGCATAGTGATAGACTTTCGATTCTCAAATTAGTACAACTGCCTTTACTTACAGGGGTTCTTTTTAATTAATGGTCTCAGAACCAAAGCAAGCGAACATAGAGCGGAATCGTACTTAATTTTGAATTTATCACAATTAAGTAAGTGCAATTCCGCTATAATGTTTTGGACCTGCATTTTAATTAAAACCTTTGTTGCACCCACCCTGACGGCTGACACCAACCGTTTCATTTAAATGTATCCTAAGAACTATGATAGTAAAGCTTTAAAATTTTAGTGATATATAGCATATAAATATATATAATCTACCACATACAAAACAAGAATTTAACGTGCGTGCCACGGTAAATATAATTCAAGTAAAGCACGTCATTTTGCGCTTCAGGCGAATGTCTTTACTACTTGTCCTATCTGTATATAACTATACTAGAAGTGCCCCGCGGCTTCGCCCGCGTTAAAAACTTCTTTTGTTTACTTAAAACTTTTCTTTTGTAAAAACTATTCTATCATTAAATACATCAAATAGGAATTAGCCAAATCGTTTCATCCGTTTTCATGTTATCGCGTGACTAAGGCAATTCGGGATTCATATTTATAAAAACCGAAAACCCAAATTTTCAGACTTTGTTACCTACCCCATTTCAAAAAATCCTACAACACGTACTTTATCTCATCTTATTTCGCCATACAAACTTTGAATCCCCGTTCCGTATCCGGGAGGAATTTTTAGAAAATCCTTTCTGAGCGGATACCTACGTCATAATAACTATCTGCATTCTTTTATTTTTTTTAAGCGCAATACGAAACAATATTGATTTTTAACTTCGCTACGCCAGTTTATCCTCTTAAGGTGGCATTTTGAAAAAGTCTGAAACTCGTATTTACTTATTTATTTACAGAAGTACTTGTGTGAAATGTTGAATAAAATGACTATCCAAACTTTGAACCCCCGCTTCATCCCCTTGAAGAGTGAATTTTGATGAATTCTGAATTCTGAAACACGTATTTACATACTTAAGTACTTGTGTTAAAATTCAAATATAAAAGACTATCTAATCTTGTTTCTCCATACAAACTTAGGAACTTACTTACTTACTGTTTCATCCCCTTCAGGGGTGAATTTTGAAAAATCCTTTATCAGAGGTAACTAACGTTGTAATAACTATCTGCATGCCAAATTTCAGCGCAATCCGAAACATAATTGATTTTCACACTTTGTTACCCTATTTTAATTAGGGGTGAATTTTCAAAAAAACCAGAAACACGTATTTACTTATTTTGTTACTGAAGCACTTGTGTGAAATTTGGATAGAAAAGACTATCTAATCTTGTTTCTCCATTCAGACTTTGAACCCCCATTTGATCCCCTTAAGGGGTGAATTTTGGAAAATCCTTTCTTAGTACACCCCTACGTACTAAGACAAATATACCCTCCAAATTTCAAGTCTCTACGACCAGCGGTTTAGGCTGTGCGTTGTCTGTCAGTCAGTCAGTATGTCAGGACAAAGATTCTTATAGTATTAGATAGAAGAAGAAGATGATAACTCCATCATATGACAAACGAAAAAGGAAAATAAATCTGTGAAGTGGTGTATTGAAAAGTCACGTACTGTAGTTTCAGCGTCATCCCTTGACGACGAATGGTTCATGAGAGCCGCCAATGAGCTGGATCTTGTCATCCCCGCATTGACTTTTTCAGGACTCCTCAGTCTTTTTACACTCTGTAACAATAAAAAATGTCTCACTTCTCTCTTCGTTTTAAAATGTGTCACACTCTCACGTATACATATTTACTTATTACAAGCTTTTATTTAACTTGCAATGTATGTACTCGTATGTATGTCACTATGTATGTTCGGGTGGAATCTTGGAAGCTAAATTAGACCCACTTCCCGATGTCCGATTGGACTGAAATTTGGTGTACTTATGTCTCTTCGGTGACAATACAATGATATGGTACCATGGAGCTGATCTGATGATGGAGACGGAAGGTGGCTACGGCATCTCTGTGATAAAACAACATAACCCCACCGAGTTTGGGCTGGATTGATTTGTCTTGAAGAGAACTTTACGCCGAGATGATATCCAGGGTATGATAATGAAGCTGGAAGGTGGCCACGGCATCTCTGTGATAAATCAACATAACCCTACCGAGTTTGGGCTCGATTGATTCGTGTTGAAGAGAACTTTTCACCTAGATGATATCCAGGGTCTGATGAGAAAGCTGGAAGGTGGCCACGGCATCTCTGTGATAAATCAGCCTAACCCTACCGAGTTTGGGCTCGATTGATTCGTCTTGAAGAGAACTTTTCACCTAAATGATATCTAGGGTCTGATGATGAAGCTGGAAGGTGGCCACGGCATCTCTGTGATAACTCAACGTAACTCTACCGAGTTTGAGCTCAATTGATTCGTCTTGAAGAGAACTTTACACCTAGCTCATATCCAGGGTCTGATGATGAAGCTGGAAGGTGGCCACGGCATCTCTGTGATAAACCTACGTAACTCTACCGAGTTTGGTCTCGATTGATTCGTCTTGAAGAGAACTTTACACCTAGATGATATTTAGCGACTGGTGATGAAGCTGGAAGGTGGCCACGGCATCTCTGTGATAACATAACGTAACCCCAGTGAATTTGGGCTCAAATAATTCGTCTTGAGGAGCACTTTACACTTAAATGATAGCCAGGATCTGATGATGAAGCTGTAAGGGCCTACGGGGGCCATGGCATTTCTGTTATAAAGCAACATAGCCCCACCGAGTCGATTGATTTTCCGCGAAGAGCACTACCCATAATCACATCAAATATCCGTGGAATATTTTAAAACATCATGCCTTCTCTTAAATACTTAGGTAATAGGTAGGTAGTCGGTATCTATACCTACCTACTAAAAAGTTAAAAATAAATTATAAATATAAAATATTTTTAAAAACAAGCTTTTATCTGGGACAATGAACTAAAATGTTAAAAATAAATTCTAGTAAGTATTTGTCGTGTAGGTACTTACCTATATTTTTAAAAGCTTGAGGCACTGAAGTATGGTAATTACCTAGCCTGAAAAACGGGTAGTGCTTCAAGCTTTTAAGAATATAGGTAGGTAAGTACCTACACGCCAAATACTTACTAGAATTTATTTTTAACATTTTAGTTCATTGTCCCAGATAAAAGCTTGTTTTTAAAAATATTTTATATTTATAATTTATAAGTTAGATCTGTTATTAGAGCAAAATTCTTATTTTTCTTGTACTAATAATATAGACAGACTAATACAGTCCTCAGAATACAGTTATATATTATCACTAGCGCCCCGCAGTTTCACCCGCGTAGTTCCCGTCCCCTTGAGAATACGGAGATAAAATCTAGCTTAACATAAGCTAGATTTTATCTCCGCACTCGCTGAAAATGTAGCTTTCTATTAGTGAAAGAATTTTTGAAATCGGCCTATTCATTTTTGAGTTAAATGGTAACAAACAAATCAAATCTTTCCTCTTTATTATAAGTATTAGTTTAGACATAGATGAAGGAATAAAAAATGTTGTCTTTATTCTATGGTTTAGATAATAGTTTAACTGTTTCGATAGTAACTAATAATCGACAAAGCTATTTGCGGCACGTATTTCAACTTGATACTTACATCTTCGTCCTTTCCCGGTGACTGCTGCGTCATCAGAGAGGCTAACGACGACGACCTCGCAGAAATGCCAGTGCTCACCATCTTTTCGGGAGATCGCAATTTTCTCCTAAAATTCTGTGAGAATTAATAACAGAGATGTTTAAACAGGTGTCGTCGTAACATATAAAAGTAAAAAAATATTGTCAATAATATTTACCGTCGGCTCTTCATTGTCAGATAGACCTGCGGTAATGAGCTTCACAAAAAGAAAATATTAATATATAAATTAATATCACGTTGGTAGAATAGAATATATTTTACCTTAGTTTGTATTGTGTTTAAATTATGTAAGACAGAAGTTGTAGGTAAATCGATACACACTAGCAGTTACCTAGAGGTAAATCGTATGTATATAATAAATTATAATACGTTGTACAAATAGGTGCCTAGACATAGACATCTTTTTTATGCTAGCTATAGGCTAGCGTTTGACCTATATATCGCCTGGTGGTAACCGATGGTGCTGTCAAGATAGTGAACACGCAAGGCCTCTAGGCCTAGTATTCTGATACTTTGCTGTCAAGGGCTGTGTAGGTCCTGCCGGAACATCGTAAGGTTATGGCGGTAGATTTTCTCCTAGACGGTGGTAGACAAACTTTAAACTTTTTGGCAGCAAGTCAGGCGGAACATCGATATAATATGCTTCTACCACCTGTGAACGAACACCCGTGCTAGAATTAGAACCGGCGACCTCTCGCTTAGAAGTCAAGCCAACGGGACTCTCAAAACTATGTCTAAAATCTCGTTTATTTATGCCCTCGATCTTAGTGCAAGAATCTAATTACAAAGTTCCAAGGAAAGGAAGTCTCTCTGAATGTTTACATAACTACGATTTAAATACTGGTGTTAGTGGGCTGGTCATTTTTGCCGTAGGACCGATAACCATTGCAGTAGATTACTCTTGGAGTGGAGACCGCCAATCGGCAAACGTAGCAAGATATGAACATTATGAAAAGGACGTGGACGTTCTATAACCAGGTGGAGCGACGACATACCGATGCGACCTAGGTACGCAGAGCTCGAGCGGTGGGCAGTGATTGGAAAAGAAGAGCTGAAGATCGAACATAGTGGCGTGTCTTGTTTTGGTTGTGACACGCCTAACCAAGTCAATATTGTTTTAAACTCGTAAAGATATATTAAAACCTAAAAAATTAGCTTAGACTTATAAAAGTAACGCTAGGTATGTATAACGTATATAAAGTCAGTGTGTCACTTACATCCAGATCAGCCTTATCATTGATATCGCCGATCTGCTGGTAAGCTGCCGTAAGTAGTTCCACGGCCTTTGCGTGGAACGTCATCTCTATCATCACGAAGTCAGACAGGAGAGTCTTCAGCTGCTGCAGCTTGCGTCTCTCGAAGAATTCCGTCTGTTCGCTTAGACCTTTGGCGGTGCGCGACATTTCCGCAGAGGCTTTCAGCAGTTCGGATTCTGCGTATGTCTATGGAATTATTTGATTTAATGATAGATCATAGTCTAGATTCATCTCTAGTGTGTTTAGGTAGGCACAAGAAGGTACCTACCTACTAATTTTTATATGAGTCTATCGCATGTGTTATGAAGTGTCGGCCGCGTCACGACATAAACGTTATATACCTACGTGTTACCCATACCTACCACCACATGCAACTTGAAACACCTGAGTAAGTTACTATGATTGTAAAACTGTGAAGTAACTATGTACTTACAGAGAGATAAGTACCTAGGGTGGTAGGTATGGGAACACGTCATCGACGTCATAGCAATTGTTATGACGTCGATGGAACACGTATAACGTTCATGACTCATGTCGTTACATGACATAACACATGATGATTTAGGTATTCTGTGGCATGACTTCTTTTCAGAGTGAAATGCAGAATAGATGTACATAGATACAATTTAAGTTGTCCCGTAAGTTTGAAATAAGATACCGTCTTTTCTCGTTTCGTAATTAAAATTATTTTCATAATACTGAGTAGTGTATTTATTGTCCAAAAGCCCCTTTTTTTATTTCTTTGATGCATGCAATCAGGCAAGAATTATATATTTTTTTCAATATAATACTAAATAACTTTCATACAAATTTGAAATGTCTCTCCACTATTTGTCAATTTTGTAAATCAGTAAACAAATTTTTCTTAGTTTAATTTGACCTTATTTTTGCTTAAAATCACCACTTCTTATCTAAATTAATAAATTGAAATAGGCTGTGCAAAAAGGAAACGATCTAGATATAAGATTTAGCGTACTTAATGTTTGTCTCCATTTTTGTTAATTTCGTAACTCAGGGATAGTAACGCAATTTTGGTCACAAATACAACAACAATTCTAACATTAGATTGCATTTTTATAAAATGGCAACACTTTCTCAAGCTATGTCAAAATATTGACAGTAAGATGGCCGTATTTTTTGCTTCGCAGCTCGTGGGCGGTATCAGACACGCATTTTGTTAAATATCAGTATCAGGGTTACTAACGCGATTTTCCTATTTCCGGTGAGTATAATTCATAAGTTATTTGTTGATTTATCTTGCGTAAGACATATAATTACCGCTGGGATACAAGTTATTGTCAAATCAATAGCGATTTTGGTAGGAAATATTTTTGAGGTTAGGATTTCTCAGTTTATTTTTTCAGTATCGTAACGTTTCGTTACGTATCGAAACTGAGCTCTCAGTTTCGTTGCACTAAGGTTTCGTCCACAACATGAGTTTTTGATATAATATTTAAATGTTATTTTTTGTTTGATATTCTATATGTGATTATTATATGATACATTACATGACTATTTAGTATACTAACTGTGATCTCACCCTTTCATTATCAGTTTCGTAACAATTTATCAGTTTCGTTACAATCTCAGTTTAATAACGATTTCGTTACGGTACATCTATTCTGCATTTCACCCTTCAATCGATAGACGATTATCAATTTTACAAAAAACCCCCTGGTTTCCAATCATTCGAAAACCTATTCGGATTCGGAAGCTTCATTTTTAATTTTGAATATTGATAAATCCGTGAGATATTTGTTGCGGAAACCTTTCTAATTAGTATCGCAGATTTTTTCAAATTGAATTATGAAAAGTAACCGATCGGAGCATTGTGAATTGCATAGCTCAAAGTCTAAGTAAAGATTCCTAATCCGAATTTCCTTTCGATTCGAATAACCCTGCAGATTACATTTTAATTAGTGTATCCAGTTTTATGTAGGTTTTTTACCACATTTGCAACTTTGGTTACTTACGTTTCGAGCGAACGTCTTTCGATCTTTCTTAATCAATGTAGAAGAGCCTATCCCCGACTTAGTTTTGCAAGCTTATTTCCTGATTCAAAAACAGTTTGTTACTGTATAAATTGGGAACTAGTTCCATAGATTATAATAGGTATCGACTATTCAACTGACTTCTAAGAACAATTACCTAAGCAAGAAAACAGGTAGCTATTAGGTTTATGGTTAACTTACCACTTGCTGCCTGTTGAATGGTTGCCTCTCCCGTGCTTTGTCGAATACCTTCTTGCGAGCCATTTCTTTTTCTCGTACGTTCATAGTGTGCTTTACCTCTTCCCTTGCATGTTTGCAGATGGTTTCGTATTGGCACAGTTCGCCGATTACCTTAGAATGGTGTCAGATAATTTTTTTTTTTAAATTACCTTTAGTTACTTAATAGCAGTTACCGTAATTTTAAATAAATAGCGCAGTAGTTACATTAAACTTTATTGTACTGTGTACCTAAATACTTTGACAACAGTGGTATTTGTACGAATATTAATTATTTATATTATACAATCATGGAAGACCGGGAGGACTTTAGACTACTTAATATTATACTTAATAGGTAGGTACCTACCGCAGAGTACTTTTTTATATCCTATTTGAAAGTAGGTAGGTACTCACCTACATCACTAACTATGCCAACTCTGCACTGAATAACTAAGTACGTATATAAATATATTTGAGTAACTTATGCCACGCTGCAAGAATAGCAAAAAATGCATGGTAGGTATGGAAATAACCTAAACTCATCCGAATAATAATATAATAAAATAAATAACCTAATTTCTATAAACATTGCCGTTGAATATGTTTTAGACACGTAGAACTGACGTTCCTCGCCGATCGTCAGTTCTACGTGTCCGTCGAGAACGTCAGCTCCGGATACAGACAGATCGTCGCGGGGGTACCACAAGGAAGTTGTCTGTCCCCGGCACTCTACACCGTCTACACAGATGACATCCCAATCCTGGAAGAGGAGCATCTTCGACCTGGAGAAAAGGGAGTCACACTGGCGCTCTTCGCTGACGACAGCGCCTACCTTGCCTCGTCAACAAATGCTACCATATCCGCAAGCAGAATACAGCGGGTGTTAAACCTTCTGCCAGAATGGCTAGACAAGTAGCGCATGGCTGTCAATGTGGGAAAAACAGCCGCGCTACTTACCGGTGCACAGCGTATTCTGCCCCCTCCACTGCAACTTCGAGGTGAAGACATCCGATGGGAAATGTCGGTTAAGTACCTCGGAATCCACATTGACCGGTCTTTAAGAATGGGACCACAGGTGACCCACTCCGTGAACCAGGCCAAGGCGGCTAGGGGCATGTTAAGACCCGTCCTTAACTCGAGGTTGCCATTAAAAACCAAGATTGGTATATATAAGACGTATGTGCGAACACGTCTCACGTACGCTGCACCATCGTGGTATGCATTATGTTCTAAAAGTAATAAGCACAGATTGCAAGTTGTCCAAAACGTCGTCCTGCGGATGTGCACAGGAGCTGGCCATTACGTTCGCAATGACGTGATAGCCAGAGACCTCAAGATCGAGTCCGTGGAGAAGTTTGTTGTCCGGCTGGCGCGTGGCATGTACGACCGCGCAGACAACGGGCCGCACTCGCATCTCTGGAACATTGCGCCGCTTCACGCCCGACCGCCCGACGTAACGGCCAGGCGTGCACTCCCTCGAGAAATCATCCCGCCGACTTTGGATGACAACGAGGCAGTAGACGGCAACCCTTAGAAGAGGCACAGAAACCACAACGCCAAGAATGGCCCACACGACCTCTAAGCCAAGACGGCCATCGAAGTATAACCACTACGCCAAGATATGGCCACCGACAATATCGGATACCAAAAGGGTTGTAAACCCACTCCGTTCCCGTAGGGTAATCGCCCCACGCGCCCAGCTTGGGTAAAGAGGACTGCCTCGACCCCATCCCAAAACATTCGTTACAAAGTTTTGTGAGTCTTAACCTAATTAATTTAAGCCCGAAACTCTGTAATAAATAAGGTACCTGCGTGTACAAATGTTATGAAGAATAAATGAAATGAAAAAAAAATGAATATGTTTTATTAACTCTAGTAGTTTTATTATCTGTTCTGTGCTCTAGATAAGGATCATCTGCATTTTTCTTCATTGTCTACTAAACTACCTACCTACATGGTTTCAACCGCGTGACACAGCTAGTCAATAAAAAACTAGTCGGTACGATCCCCTTCGTTTGATATAAGTTCCCTTCGGAAGGTCGCGGTGGTCGGGTCGTGCCAGTTACGTTGACGGTTGGTACTGTCGATAGATAATATAATAAACTAGAAGTGCCCCGCGACTTCGACCGTGTTTTATTCACTTAAAACTGTTCTTTCGTTAAAACTTTTCTATCATTAAAACACATCAAAAAAGAATTAGCCGAATCAGTCCACCCGTTTTCAAATTATCGCGTGTGATTCATTTTATAAAACCCGAAAAATCATATTGATTTTCAAACTTTGTTACCCAATTTCACCCTTTTAGGGGTGGAATTTCGAATTACTTATTACATAATTATTTACTTATTTATTTACAAAAGTACTTATGTGAAGTTTTGAATAAAAAAGTCTATCTAATCTAATCTTGTTTCTCCATATAAACTTTGAACCCCTCTTTTTTTCATGTTTCATGCCCTTAAAGGGTGAATTTTTAAAAATCCTTTCTGAGCGGATACCTAGGTCATAATAACTATCTGCATATCTTTGCTTTGTTAATTTAGGCACATAATTATTATTTAATTGTGATTTTAAAAGGTAAGTAGGTAAGTAGTATGTACCTCGTACTTCAGATGTCCAACACGAAACTATTCTGGTTCAACTTTAGCATACCTACCATCGATTTAAGGGGAGGGGAAGGGGTGAGGGTGGTGGGGGGAAGGGGAAAACTCTCCCCTTGAAGAAAAAGTTGCGGAGCCCCCCCCCCCTTTAAAAGGTATGAATGTTTAAAATTTTGAGGTTAAGTATGAAAAATTATCAATAATTGAAGGCTGGAGAAGATCAGTAGAGGGGAGGGGGACCCCTCCCTTATGGGCGGAAAACAGCGGCAACATAGTTGTCGAAAATTTTGTATGGAAATAAATTAACTTTTATCTGTAAATAAGATAGATATTTTATAGATAAATTAAACGCCATAGCGTTAGCTCTAGTGACGCGCGGCCACTGCCGCGGCTCCCCTCCTCGCTACGCTCGTCGGCGCACGTCACGCGGTGGTCACTGTTCCCTAGTATTTTGCCTTAGTGTTCGTCTTTGAAATTATTAAGAACAAGTACATATCTGAAACGACAAACACTAACTAGCAGTGCACTACGCAGACCTCTATTATTTAAGTAGACTCAACCCAGGAAGGATTCCCGGGTTGTAAAAAAATAACTTCGAGGGGTAACCTCAAAATTTTAATATATAATATATTCATAACTTTTGAAGGGGGGAGCCCCGCAACTTTTCTTTCGAGGGGAGGGTTTTTCACCTTACCCCCATTACCCTAACCCTTTCTTCCCCCTTAAATTGATGATAGGTATACTAAAGTTAAGCCACTATTCTGACTGATGATGATGACTAGTACGGTAGAGACTAGCTGCTTACAATGCGAGAAATAGATATGTATACCTACCTAAGTAGTACGGTTTGTAAGTAAGGTGGTAAGCTTTAAACTCAAGATCAATGGTAACGAGTGAAGAACAATCTGTGCACGCAAAATTATGGCAATTCAGTATTGCGTGAGACATCACCGCTTGCCTTTTATTAACCGACTTCAATAAAGGGAGGTTTCTCGTTTCGACTGTAATATTTTTTTTGTTTGTTCGCGGATAAGATAACTTCGTCGTTTATGAATCGATTTTGATGATTATTTTTTTGTTGGAAAGGAGATACCCCAAAGGTGATTACCATTGTAATAATTTCATCGAGATCTAATAAGTATCTCCAGAGATATGGAGATAAACACCTCAAACTTGGTACTGAAAATTAATAGCGCGTCATTTAAAGTTGGTTCTTTTCGTTTTTTAAACGATGTTATCGTTTTACCAGACGAAAGGCTTTCTAGTCCTATTAAAGTACTGTACTACTAGAGTTACCTATTTATGCTACCTAGATGGGTTATATTTCTGCAAACAGTAACTAGGTACCTACATTATTAATTTATTAAAGTAGGTACTTTGTTCCAACCTTGGCTTCCAGTCGCTGCACTTCGCAGTTTCGGTACTCCTCAATAGCTGTCAACGTTAGCGACAGATTGTCCAAGCCAGCGCTGAGAGATTTGTTCACTATTTCGTTGTTAGCGTAGTCTTTTAGAACCTTCGTCAACTCGTCGCCCATGTCGCGCAATCTAGAAGAGGTAGGCAATATAATAAAAACTGGCCAAGTGCAAGTCGGACTCGCACTCGTAGGGTTCCGTACCACACTACAGTATTTTATAAGATCGAGCAAAAAATAGATACCACTATCATTTTTCGCCAGCAAAAAATAATAATTAATAAACATTTTATCAAAACTGAGTTGGGAACCGCGTGCTTATTTCTTATAACGCCATCTAACGTCTAACGCTATCTAAGTGAAAGTTAACACAGAGGTGTTAGGGATCGGCATTTCAATATAACGCCATCTATGGACGTTTACCTAAGCTTTCATAGATGGCATTATATTGAAATGCCGAAAAAAGCACGTTTCTTGTATGGGGACCCCCTATAATTTCGCAATGTTACTATTTATTAAGTAGTAGTACTATAATTACAGAGTACTATTAAGTATTCTGTGGTTGAGTGACGTTGCGGTTTTACAACGTGGTTTTTAGGGTTCCGAACCCAAAGGGTACCAACGGAACCCTATTACTGAGACTCCGCTGTCCGTCTGTCTGTCTGTCTGTCTGTCTGTCTGTCTGTCTGTCTGTCTGTCCATCTGTCACCAGGCTGTATCTCATGAACCGTGATAGTTAGACGGTTGAAATTTTCACAGATGATGTATTTCTGTTGCCGCTATAACAACAAATACTAAGAACAGAACAAAGTTAAAAATTAAAGGGTTTAAAACAAAAAACGTGTTTTTTACGATACGATACGATATGAAATTAATTCACCTCGACGCAGCTAGATGGCAGCACAGGAAAAATTAGCACGCGCAAGCGTTTCATTTGTTAAATTTGTGGGCCTCGGTCGATTTGTTTACTTAGTTATGGATGGTTTATTAACCTAACACATATGTAGATTGTGGTGTACAGTATTGAATATTAATTAGCTAGAATTAGTAGAAAGTAAGTCGTACGAACACTCGGTCTTCCAGATATTCATTTATATTAATTACCTTTGTGATAATATTTACTTAGTTGGTGTTAGAAGTTCGTGGCGTTCGGACTTCGGAAATTCGGAACCCTCCGTGTGCGGGACAAAAGTCTGACTCGCACTTGGCCAGTTTTATTTTAATTGAACAGTGCTAGAAGTGGAACTCTGTACCGAGACATGGCTTTAGACAACTGAGCTTAGTCCGTGGCCAGTGATAATGTAATATAATTTATACCACATTCCGAACTGTAAAAAAGTATGGAATTGAACCTAACGTACCTACGTAACTAGGTAGGTACTTACTGCAGAAATCAGTAGACCGATTGGCAATATGTCTTTGTCTGATAAGTGTTTCCAGCCCTGAGTTCCAACACTTCCAACCATATTATCAAAGTCACCTGCGATTTCGATTGGGTACAAAGCACCGCCCGGGGGACAATTGTAAGATTAAAGTAAGCTTACTTAGCTTACTCAGATATTAGTGGTTTTGGCACAGAATAATGAATAGTATACGTTTTGGTTGAAGATGTAAATAGTTAATGCTGCCTCTAACTGTAACTTTAAGAATCTAGGTAGTTAGGTACCTACTAACGCAGAATTAACAATGAGGCGCCAAATGTTTCAAACTACATATAATAGGCAGTTGGGAGGTAATCATAACATGTCAGATCAGACCTACCTGGCGGTTTTCCGTGCATAATCTCCAAATGCGACGCATAGGTCCCCAAAATTCTTTTCAACATTTGTGATTCGGTCTTGAATAAATTTCGCTTGTTGCTCATAGCTCAACGAATGTGAATTTTCGCCTCTGAACATTTTAATTGTGTATCAATTTTAATAATCCGGCAAAATTAATTCTTAATTTTGTTAATAAATACGTAGGTTAAGTACTACAGATTTGTTTGTTTATTTATTGTTTCTATGGAAACCAAGCCAGTTATTTTAAGGACTATGGCGTATAGACATGGAATGAGTAAAAACTGACTCGGAAACTTCCTATCCTATTAATGAGTTCTATGCCTTTATAATTTTTATATACTAGCGTTTGACCACTATCTCACCTGTTGGTAAGTGATGATGCGGTCGAAGATGATAAGCACGCTAGGCCTAGAATGGGAACTGGCTATCAGCTGTATTTCTAGCTAGAGTACCGCAAAATCATCCACTGCATTATTTAAAATGATCTCGGTGTTCTCTTCTCTACAAAGATTTCATGCAAATTTTTGGTAAATATATTGTGGTAGGCTTGCTTGGGCAAAAAATATCAAAGTAGGTATAGATATTTTTCATAAAACTATCGATATGTATCGTCGATATTTTTAATCATGATATATCGATGTTTGATACATATTTTACGGTATCGAATTCGTATCAATTTCGATATATTTTTTATTTGGTTTTTTCTCGGAACAATGACTAAAGCATCATTGTTCCGAGGGTTTTTTCTAGGAACAATGACTAAAGCATCATTGTTCCGAGGGTTTTTTAATATTAATTGAACGCATCTTCGTCATGCTAAATATCTTCACAAGAAATAAAATTGGAACGAAACAATTAAAATATGACATTGACATTAACAGCTGCTGCTAACTATCAATCTGTCTGTGATACTGTCAAAAACAGCTGTTGTTTTTTGTTGTATTCATTTCTGTTGTTCATGATCAATTTTACTAAAAATGAATGAAGAAATAGACGAATACGATATATACCACCAAGATTTCACGACTGCCTCTGAGTGGGAAGTGTTTATTGCAAGAATAGAAGAGATCCTGAACGACTGGAGGCTCTCCAAAGCTGCTCTACTGAAGTTACCATTGTTACCAGATTGTGCAAGGAAATGGACGTGTAAAACTGAAGAGATCAGCCTAAACGGCCAGAAATTTGTGCTTTCTTACCACTCGTTCGACAGTTCTCGATGTACAGACAGTTCAGAGAACTCCGATGACAAATCACTATCAGCTGATCTGCACAAAGGGATATGGGAGGCTACTACTAACTTCATGGATGACACTGACGGGAGTCCTTTTCCAGTGTCGAGCTGGTATGGACTGAAAAGATACGTGATGCTTTACCCGAATCTTCCCTTAAACGACGGCAGTTTGATAAAGTTAGTGATGAGCTCAGTGAATATAGCCTTCGCTAATGTGGACTGTGGAGTGCCTATATTTGTGAAAATTAGGGAACATTGGCAGCCCACATACCTCGGATTTTACGAAGATAATGAATTTAAAATCAGTTTTGATTCCATTCATTTGAAGAGGATATCCAATCAATGCTCACATCTGAGTGGTCTCGTTAGTTTATTTAAGTCAAAGATAGCTTCTCCAGTTGCACTGGATGCTGTTGTAGTATCAACCAAATTTTCTTACGAATTGAAAGATTTGGAAGAGTTCTCATGGAGTAAAGGTTCATTCTCAAATGAATTCCTATCCATAGATGGTTTTGATGTGAAGAAGTTAACAGAATTACCATTCGGTTCCGACAGGAATCCTTTTCAGAGTGTGTTGCTGAATGCCATATGGCCCAAGTTCCGAGAGTGCACCATGGTAGAGTCATCCACATTTTCCGACATTGATCCACTGATGGCACCCATTTGGACTATCACATTAAAGATAAGGGAGAACATAAACTGTCAATTAACAGAAACTATTAGTAAGATGATGGATTTGTTAGATAGTACCCACTTGTTGATGGATACACTGGGGCTCAGCAGGAGCCTAGGTATTGTGAACCCTCTACACAAGATCACAGAGGCACCTATAACTATATCAAAGTTAGTGAAAGCTGCGATGGGTCACAGTAAAAATACCTCAGATTTTAAAGGCCCTATCCCAGATGATCTGCTGATGCCTCTCTTGTACTATGTGTTCCCGGATGCTGTGGAGGATGATACATTTAACTATCCTGAACAGCTAGAAGTGGAATTTAAACAGGTCTGTATCTACTTTAATTTTTAACTTGTTTTTAATATTCCGTATAGGTAAGCGCGACCACTATCTTTTTCTACTAATTGTGTGTTGCATTTCTTTTTTTTGATAGAACATTATAAATATTAAGTACCCTACTTTTATAGGTGGCTCAGTGGGAAAAACCTATTAATTTAAATAATGTTTCAAGCATACATATGTTGAGATATGACAAAATCCTGCTGCAAAGTATTTAGTTTCAAAAATGTATTAGAATAATAGACATTAAGTTCTTTTATGTGCAAAAAATATTATTTGTTATTGCTGGATATACTTATCAGTAATAATCCTTTTATTTTCATAAACTTGCATCCCACTCCTAGTTTCTGTATTGTATAGCATCCTGATATGCTTACATTATGTTAATATAAGTGAAAACTAATTTAGGCTATTTAAACTATTCATTTGTTTCCAAATCTATATTTAAAGCTGTTTGTTTTCCGTATAAGTAAAATAAAAATATTCTAGCATTAAACCTCCGTGTACAAGTTTTGTGTGCAAAAGAATAAATAAATAAGTATTGTTTTGTTACCCCTTCATCATTATCAGCTACTACTGGATATAGACACTTACTAATATTATAATTATTTGAATTCCAGGCAGACAGCACTGAGCCGAGACTGTGCAGCTACATAAAGACAAGCCCCGAGGGTGGCTTGGTGTGGAGACTGTCAGTGACTGCGGCTCGACTGCTTCACGCCGGTGGTTTGCCATACCTCGCACATCTGTGGTATGAACTCACGCAAGAGTTGCAGTATAGGTGGGAGCATCGAATATTAGTGCCTGGGTAAGCAATATTTATGCTTTACGGTCGCTTAGTTGATAAGCCCAGCCCATCCTTATGTTTTTATTGACAGGGTAAAATCTAGATTTCTGTATTATGACCCTTAATTTCTAGTTGCTTTTATGTATTTTTTTTAAATTTAAGTTTTACAACATTTTAAATAACTAACAAATCCTCGAAATAAATTATTTCATGGAATTTGTTTCTTGGCAAGTACCTTCATAAAAGTTGATTTACGCTAAATTTAACTTGCGCAATAGGTAGTCAAATATAACATTATCGAATTCACAATAATTTTCAAATTCCCTATCAAAATAGTTTGCCTTTATCATTCACGAAACCTTCATATTCCTTTGTAGACCTTTATCGACCTTCATAAAAGTTGATTTACGCTAAATTTAACTTGCGCAATAGGTAGTCAAATATAACATTATCGAATTCACAATAATTTTCAAATTCCCTATCAAAATAGTTTGCCTTTATCATTCACGAAACCTTCATATTCCTTTGTAGACCTTTATCGTCCAACTGTCCGTTATTATATCTTATAGTCTAGAATTTAGCCACTGTCGCGCCTGGTGGTAAGATGATGTGGTCGAAGATGGTTAAAATGATCTGCCTTGAATACTCTGACTGTCAAGATCTGAGTGCTGCCGTTACACTGTAAGGTTATAGCAGCAAATTTTCTTACTGATTGTAGTAAGATGGTAGTAGCATGTCAGGCGGAACATAGATATAATATGCTCTTACTACCAGTGGGAACTGTGTTTTCAAAAGGGAGAATTTACTAGTGCATGGTCCATCAATTCTTTCAAGCAAAATTACATCTTTGAATAATATTAAAGATCTTTATTACAAACTCAACTATTGTAAATATCATCTATTTAATGTTTCTTTATAAGAAACAATCTTGAATCAGTCATACATGGTACAAAGAATTATGTATAGAAAATAAATATGTGTATAAATATGTATGTAGATACTAGTGCTGTGCCCCGCGGTTTTACCCGCGTAGACATCTTTCCCGTGAAAATATCGGGATAAAAGGTATTCTATGTGTTATTCCAGGGTCTAGGCTATCTACATACCAAATTTCAGCTCTATCGGGTCAGTAGTTTTTGCGTGAAAGAGTAACAAACATACATTCATATATCCACACATCCGTACTATTCATACAAACTTTCACGTTTATAACATTAGTAGGATGTAGTACAAAGTGAGTGTAGAACAAACATATTTAAATATAGTTCATGTATAACTTAAAAGTTTAAGTAACATTTTACAACATAACTTAGCACCATTTGGATTATGCTTCATCTTCTTTTGGTAAAACTATTTAATTAATATCTATTATTTAAGAACCTCATTTAAATTATGAATAAAAATATTTTAAATTAAACATATTAACACTAAATTATACTGTTTCTTAATTTTTAAACATTATTATTACTATTTACAAAAATATGATTGAAATTATTTTCTAAATACATACATTTAATTAGAAAATTGCATATATTACTATATATTATAGAACAAAATTATATTATGAGGTATACTGAGTTATCAGTAAAAATTTATATTAGTTATTTATACTTTACTAATAAAAGTTTATGTGAAAGTTGTGCAATGGACGGAAAATAAATTATGTGACTAGCTTTCACCAACCAATTACTTACAAAAATATTTAAGTATTTATTGGCCATAAAAATATTCATTTTATGTCAGAAAAATAGACAACAGTTAGCCTCGAAAATGTAAGTACTACAAATAAAATTAATAAGGTATATAGTAGGTATGCATATAAATTGTCTTAAAAATAAAACAAATGTGATTCTGTAAGATTAAAGAGATTAGAAGATAGTTATAATTTACAAGTATACACCACATAACCAATACAATCCACAAAAGCCTTACCGTAATCTAAATTCGTTGTATGTACAAAATACTCTATTTATGTCCGTACCTAATTAAATAGTTTACGTATCGCTGTTCTCTGTTATCGCGCCATAAGCTGTAGGTAACAAGTATGATGCCGACGAATACCCTCAGTCTTGGAAAGCAGACGGTAGCGTCGCGACGTGGTTTGCGGCGTCACGCGTGCGTCCTACATGATGCACGGCGTCATGTATGCGTCCGACACGGCGCACGGCGTCACGCATGCTTCTGACGCGGTGTATGGCGTCATGCATGCGTCCGACACGGTGCGCGGGGGCACACGTGCGGCGGACGGCGTGGGCGCGCACACCGGCCGCCCGTGCCGTGCGCGCAGCGGCCGCGCCCCATCACGTGCCCCGCGCCGTTCGCGCGCTATAACGGCACTAGCCCGCCTCGTGTCGTCGGGTTCCTCGCCATGTAGATGTCCATATCGTGGTCGGTCCAGTTGTCCGAAGTGTCGCAGTATCCCATCCCCAGCGAGCCGACGCTGTACCGGCTCTGCGGGCGCGAGCGCGACCGCGGCCGCCGCCGGGAACCGCCGCCCGTCGCCCCGCCCGCCGCGCCGCTTAGCGACAGCCGCGATGCGCGCTCCGACGTCGCGCCGAGCGACTGCCGAGATTGCCGGAGGTCTGGAACGAGATAACGGAATTATTTGAAACTCATCCAGATACATACATCATTTGACAGAAGCGACAGAGCGATAGTAACTTACCAGCTCGAGATCCGAGGAGGCTACCAGGGTATCCCGGCGCGCCGTAGCGGGCGGAGTGCGAGTAACTGTGCTGCGACTGTCCATCGGCCAGCGAGCGTGCGCGGCCCGGCCGACCGGGCAGCGGGTCGGCGGCGGCGGGCTCCGTGTATGTGCGCGCGCGGGGGATGGAGCGCGCGCTGTACGCCGACACCTGGTCCCACTCGCGCTGCTTGCCGAAGGCGGCGAGCGTGGCGAGCGAGGACAGCGGGCCGCTGGGGCTGGGCGTGCCGGCGACGGCGCCGCAGCACGGGTTAGGCAGCTTCTCTTGGCCGTGCAGGCGGTGCACGGTGCGCGCGCGGCGCCTCGAAGCAGCCGCGAACACGAGCACGGCCACCACGATGGTGCCGCAGATGGCCGCGCTGGCCGCAATCGTGATCTTGTCCATGTTGGAGGCGGCCGCCGACACGGTGCGCACCTCGCGGCACTGCGAGTACGGCACGCTCTCGGGACTCACGTGCACCTCCTCCAGGGAGATCACGCAGACCACGATACATTCCTGGAAACGCACGATATTGTGAATAAAACTTGAAATTAGACATCTCTGCCTATACCTGACATCGTAGACTTCTTACCTGAGACGGAACGTTTTTGATTTTGAATTCTCGTTCGCTCGCTTCGAGAGGAGGGCCCTGCTTGAAACTCTTGTCCCCGAACAGGCGATACACCACGCGGAATCCGAGTATATTGGCCACGTCCGAGTCCCACTGGATGATGACGGAGTTGTCCTGCCTGTAGGCGTTCTTAACGATGACCTCGTTGGAGTCGTCCACCTTCGGTTTCTGCTGCGGGAAGCTCATGATGAGCGGCGGGCGTTGTTGCGGCGAGTGACGCCAGTTGGGCGCGGCGGGGCGCGCGGTTGGGGCGCGAGTAGCCCGCGGAGTGCTGCTCGCGATCGTGGCCTGGGGAGTAGTGCTCGTCGCCTTAGTCACCAGCTCGATGTTATTGTTGATAATGTTGCTGACCGTCTCTTTCGCTGTTGAGGAGGAAGGCGGACTCTGCGACGTCGTCGTCGTTCGTGTCGTGGAAGACGTGCTTGTCGTAGAAGTTTGACTAATTTTCCACTCGTTCCCTCCCAATACGGCAGTTACGGGCTTCTCCGATGACGTGGTGGTTTCCTGCTCGCAGACCAGTTCGCTCGGTTCAAAGCTATAAAATCCGCGCTCGCGGAAGTGTGCCGGCTGACCACAGAACTGAGGGTTCCTCTCGCGAGAAGTCACTTGCAGTTCGCCATTTCTTATCCACTCTATTATCCAGCGAAGGCGACAGTCGCAATTGAGGAATCTACCGCCTATGCTTAAGCCGCGTAGTGTTTGGTTAAGATGAGAAAACGCTTCCTCTGGTATTGTCGGCAGCGGATTTCCGTCTAGTGCTAATAGAGTCACGGCAGGATTCTTTAAGAAAGCTTTCAATGGCAGTTTATTCAGCAAATTAAAACCGATATCGAGGACCCTTAAATCTGCCAGCGTCCCTATAGCCGCCGTCGGGAATTCTGACAACAGATTATTCAAAAGGCTGAGGGAGCTCAGTGTTGTTTTTATTCCGGCGAAAGCGTCTTCTCTCAAATTTACTATCAGATTTCTCTCGAGGTTAAGTGCGGTCAACGACTCTAATCCTTCAAAAGTCCGGATTCCGTCTGGCCCGGGCAGCTCTCTGATGCTGTTTTGAGATAGGTCTAGAAACGCTAAACTGCGCAAACCTCTGATGCAATCGGGAACGATTTTTTGTTTTGTCCCTTTAAGATTTAGATTTTTCAGCGAACTTTCCAAACCGTTTAGCGCGTGCGTTTCTAAAGTAACGTTGTTATCAGAGACCTTCAGAGTCGTGAGTTTTCGTAGATTCACGAACGAATGATGCTGGATTTTCGTTATACGATTTTTCGAAATATCGAGAAGAGAAAGGTTTATGAGGATTTTCAAAGCTTTCACTGGCACTTCAGTCAGCTCATTGTCTTGTAAATTCAAGTTTTTCAGGTGGGGTCCCTGACCTTTGAAGGCGTCGGTCTCGATACGTCTTATCTTACAGCCTGATATTTGCAAGTTATGAATTCTGAGATTTACGAACATGCCGTCGGTGAGGGCCGGAATCGTTGAATTATTCACGTAAAGCAGATCTATGCCGATGTTCCGGGCGCTCGAGTTTAATTCCGTCATGAGCGTTGGGAAATCAACCTGAAAAGGAAAGACATGAGTTGTTAGACACTTTACTAAGGCGCGTGTTTGATGTTTTGTATTAATAAAAGCGAAGCGAATGAATTATATAACATGTTGATGTACCTACTAATGTGTATGTAGGAATAGGAATATATGCTGACCTGGTCACATTGTACAGACAAGTCCTGTGCCAAGTTGATCGCGCAGACACATGCAGCTTGCAAAAGCGGAGAGTTCTCCCATGGACACAGTCCTCGCGCGTACTGCAGCGACGCCGATAGAAGCAGCGTCGGCAGCCAAGAGACGAGCCGTGGTCTCTTATGGTCCCCCTGAAACGATACATAAACCAATGTTAAAGATCACAGACAGATAGTTCATTAATTTAAAATCCCAAAAGTTACAGATAAATTAGATATAAACCATTGAAAGCAAAATAGCGATTTAATCCGTGCGAAATTCTCGATCGCCGTAAACGGTGTGTTTAAGAATGCCTTTCGGCGCTGAACGCTCGCTTCACGAGGTACGTACCAACGTAAACAAACAACAAAAAGAAGTCGTTAAAATTCCGTCCATTTGTGCCAGACTGCATTAAGTCGGAGTAGTTGTCACGAATCTAATTGAACTTGACGTGTTGATGGCTACTTCGCAGTGGGACCTTTACTCGAATTGGCGCAAAACACGTTTATTGAATCTACGGCACTCTAAGACGAGGGACCTTTTACTGTATTAGATTTATAAATATCGCAATAGGAGATACTAAGGAGGATCTCGTTCGAAAGTTGAAGAAAGTAATCTAGGAATGTTTTAATAGTATAATCGACGGGCGAGCATCTCCACGTTGACATCGTAACTACGTTTTTCCGCTCGTTTGTTGCGCGTGGCTTTCATGAGCGATTTAATACGGATAAGATTTTTTGATAAAGGTATGTAATTATACATGATGATGAGACATTCGTGTGTTGTATACAAACATATCTATCTCTCTTTAACCCTGGCGTACCTAATTATTTAGTGTCGGGGCATCATATTCATATATTGCAAAAAGATTTAACTAATATTATACAGACGACACCCTGTCCTCTGACTCTAACCCTTTACGGGAATGCTGGTGTCGATAGTTTAAAAACCTATTTATCCTAATTGTTATGTATGTAATATATTTCTTAGTACAGGACAATATAGACACCTGTCTATATTGTCCTGTAATGCTATACATAAGACATAAAACATGTATAAATACAACATACCTAACAATATTTACAACACTTAAAACAAACAAAAAAAAACAGATATTTCCTACATAATTAAAAAGATTAAGTAGAGTGGGATTTACGTAATTGAATTTAGACGAATCAAAACTTTTCTCCAGGATTTAAGTCTTCTCAAGTTTATAATAACTTTACCTTTCAAGAATTTTCTTTTACCTTACGAACTTAATCAATATCTTTGTATAATGTAGTAAGAATACGTAATTATTTGTTGAAAAAAAAAACGAAACCGTTATTTTCCTTTTTATGTCTTATATACATGTATATAGTCTATACTTATAGGCGTTTCTATCTCGCCTGGTGGTAAGCGATGATGTTATCGAAGATGGTGAACTCGCTAGGCCTAAAATACCTTGACTCTCAAGGGCTGTGTGCTACCGGTACACCGTAAGGTTATGGCGGCGAATTTTCTCTTTAAGCAGTAAGCTACTTTTTGGTAGTAAATCAGGCGAAACATCTATATTATATGCTCCTAACACCTGGGGACGAAAACCCGTGCCAGGATTTGAACCGGCACCCTCTCGCTTAGATGTCTAGACATTTATCCTTTATCCCATTCTGTCTTTTTAGATAGTTCATAATTACCTAAGTTCCTTTATCAGATCTATCTACCACCTACCGATACCGATATCTATCTACCAATTAGTTGGTATAACATGTAACTTACTGTTAATATTTATAACAATAAGTATATAAATAATTCGCTGTATGTATGTGTGATAATTGATTGTGTAAGTACCGGTTTTTACTTGCGTTACTATGGGTTATGTTATGTATGGTTAGGTATATGTATTTGATACGGATATGCGCCGACCAAGATTCCAGGTTGTGTAATTATAATTAACAATATATTACTTGTAACTGCGTTATAACCCTACATTCATTATGTTAAAAATTTCAGGCTACGCTCTAATATAATAGCTGCTATTTTTGTGCTATATAGCATATAGTTTATAGCACAACAATATAGCTCACCATACATTTATTTAGAACACGTTCACTCTTAGCTATACTACATGTTTGCCGCCTTGCTTGTAATGCTGTATTATATAGCAGAATAGTATAGCGTTGTCTGAAATGCGCGTCAAGTTATTTTTAAGTTACCTTAGTTTCGTCACCGAATTGCATAGTTATGACGACATTTACAAACATTTTCTGACTTTGTTTTCAGTGTGTGTGCTAGGTGGCGGTAGTTAATGACTATAGCTGTTGTTTTCTTTTTGTGGGTAGTTATCAAAGTGTGCACGAAGCGTTGAGAGAAGTTGCCACGGACTGCTAGCCCGGAAAATCTGGCTTTCCCTGCGTTGCCATTAGGTGCACTATACGCTAATGATCCATTATGTTCAGTCTAAGGCTTAATTATCAGTCTAGCACTCACGAAAGTTTGTATTCGAAAGTAAGGTCAGTGTTAATGTGCGTGGAAGTTAGATTTGAATGTGCTTGCTTATTTATATGTTTTGCTCTATATATCGACGAAGATTATTATCAGATCTTATTAATATTGGACTAGCTGGTTATAGAGTTCCTGTTGAATCACTCTATCTATTGATGAAAACCTCATTAAAATCTGTTTCGTAGATTAAAAGGTTTAAGCTTATAGACAGCGAGAGTGATGATGAGATTTTTTTTATATGTACTACATATATAAAATGATAAGAAACCACGTTGCAAGTATTCAAAAGTATAGTATCGAAAAGAAAACCACTTTAAATGCTGCGCTAGTAATTTTGTTCAGTTGAAAGTTTGAGGTGTTCACCATATCTCTGGAGATACTCATCAGATCTCTATACATTTACAACCGGTCCACCTCCGGAGTATTATAGTCTTTCGATTAAAATAATTTTGAAAATCGGTCCATACAGACGGACTGGGAACCTACTCCTTTTTGAAGTCGGTAAAAAATACAAACGTTAAATCACGATAAGATCATTATCCTCTTTTTGATAGTCGGTCAAAACAAAAAAAATTGATACAAATGTCTGCAATTCAAAGAATAATGTTTAAGAAAAATTTAGAATCGGCAGGGGTACCTGGTAAAATTTTAAAAAATTGTGATCAGTCAAGGTCGTACTTAATGGCAGATGATGATGGAAATGTATACAGAAGAAATAGAAAATATGTAAACTCAAATACTATAATTAAATGTGATAAGAACCCATTTCCAGTGCTGAGCCTTCTAACAATATTATAATAATAATAAGAAGATACAACGCTACTCATTCGAGTAGCGAGATCTTCTGTATAACAGATAACGTTAGTACATTAGTAGTGTATTCATACTACTAATGTTTCCTGTTAATAAAATGATGTGTTGAAACAAAAATACAAACCTATGTTAAATTGATTACCAACTTTATCTCCTCTTATTGAATACTCAATTGCTCTGGGAACTATCTGTATTAAATTTGTAGATTCAGAGTCATACTATACAACATAAGATCGCTTAAAAAACTAAAAAGAACCGACTTCAATGCCGCGCTATTAATTTTCAGTACCAATTTTGAGGTGTTTATCTCAATATCTCTGGAGATACTTATGAGACCTCGATAAAATTACCATGGTACCACACTTGGGATATCTCCTTTCCAACAAAAAAAGAATAATCAAAATCGGTTCATAAACGACGAAGTTATCCGCGAACAAACATAAAAAAATATATATATACGGTCGAATTGAGAAACCTCCTTCTTTTTTTGAAGTCGGTTAAAAATAGAACGGTTATCTTCCACCGTTTTCTACGAGAATCTTTGAGCTCCGTTGGAGTTAGTTGGTTGCCGCTTCAAATCCTGGCACGGGTATTCGTGCATATTATATCGATGTTCCGACTGACTTGCTACCAAAACATAGCTTACCACCATTAAGAAGAAAATCTGCCGCCATAACCTTGTGGTGTTCCGGCAGCACACAGCCCTTGAGAGTCAGAGTATTCTGCCTATAAAACATATTTAAAAAAAAAAAAATATTGCCGGTCCAATCTCAGTCGTTCACTCGTCTTCTTGTTCTGTGACTCAGACCATGTATGACGTAGTATTTATATTCTCTTTTGTTGGATGACACTGAAAGCACGGCTGAAAGGCCGAATCGCAAGTCCGATTCGATAAGCAAATATTGGTATTGGAATACTGACAGCGTTGGTGGATGTCCAGAATAATCGATGGCTCAAATATCGTGCTGGCTTACAGGGGATTCTACGTCATACATGTAAATCAAGCTCAATTTGTTTTTGTGGAAAGTTAAAAACATTTTACCGATGTAGGTATTGTTAAGGTAGAATAATCATTTTCAAGTCTATTTGTTGTAATTAGTTCGTGAACTTGTAATAAAACGTTAAGAGACGAAACAAACACAAAACCAATAAGTATATCTATATTCTTAATTTCATAATTATAATTATTTTGTTCTCTTTCTCTCGCATTAACACTGGCTTTTCTATTTGTCTAAAGTTTTAATAATATTGACATTTTATATTAACAACGTGCTTTTAAATATATTAACACCACTATTACCAACACTATTTTTTATAGTCTTAAGTAAGACACTTACTTCTTGTCTTAAATATCTTTCGATAGCCGCGACTGTGTTCACATTACAAGACCAAAGTAACTAGGAATACATTTCGACATCTGAATTTAATTTTGAAGAATGTATTAAAAATTATATTTAACAGCCCATTATGAGTGAAGGATTTCCCATAAAACTGGTAAGTTTCGCTCTCAGATCGTGAGTTATCATTCAACTCTGCTATCTCTAATTGGATGTTTCTGGCACCAATTCAATAGGCGGTTTTAATACAGCTCTACTTAATGATGCAGACAAATTTGGAGTCAGATTCATTTTAACTAGGCTTATAGAAGTGAATGCTAGAGCTACTCTGTGTCATTCTGTTACCATTTCATGGGAACTGATCGTAATGTGAGGATGATTGTCATTGCGGAAAGATATAGTAAGTAGATATATTGTCATTATGAAGTGTATACACATTCAAGACAACACATATAAGAATTAAAATTAAAATCTGTGTCTTTGGTAGCGTATAAATAATTTTGAATACATTCGCTCTAATTGAATGCGTTATCTGAGACGTTCTTCTCGCTCTATAGGATTATTATTGTTTCAAAAAAGATAGACGTTGCCTATGAGATCACTTAGTCGAAGCCTAGTAGATTAATGTTCACCATCCTCGACCACATCATCGCTTACGAGTACGACCAGGCGAGATTGTGGTCAAACGCTAGCCTATAAGACATTAAAAAAATATATCCCGTACATAACATTTCCAACGGTTGCAGCGCAGTCACTACACACAAGTCGTAACACTGGCCCAATTCCATGAGTTTACATTTACAAGTCATCCGATTTCGCTGTAACGGTACAACGAGCTTCGCGCAGAACTCGCGCCGTGCGTCGCTTCTCAGACCTCACTTGGGCTCGAATTGTTGACCGTTTTCACTTTCTAGCATCGTTACTATTGAGCTTTTTACTCGGAACTTGTTTTAGTCACTATGAGTATATTATTATACGTCTTTGAAAACACTTTTCTAAGTGAAACTGACAGCTTGTTATTCACCTGCGTGATTATGTTGTATTGCAAGTTTGGATTGTGTTGTTGAACTTTTTGTATGTAGTGATGAATGTGTTTGGATTTTGTAACGATTTAGGTAAATTAGTTTAATAGCTGAGAATATTGCTCAGTATTACTCATTTCCAATGCCCCGTAGCCTTGTCCTCGTTAAAAACTACATGTGAAAAGTCCTATATGTTAATAGACGTTCGAACTGTCTGTGTGCCAAATATCATCCCAATCCGTTCGGCCGTTCTGCGTGATTGAGTCACATTTAAATGATTGAGACATATTCAAACATATAACCTTTCACGTGTTCAATGTTCATCATTATCATCAGCCTATCTCTGTCCACTGCTGGACATAGGCCTCACCTATGGCACACCACTGAGCTCGATCTTCAGCTCGTTGTTTCCAGCCGCTGCCAACCAGCTTGCGTATATCATCGCTCCACCTAGCTGGAGGGCGCCCTACACTACGTTTACTTACCGAGCCGAGGTCTCCACTCTAGAACCCCTCTACCCCAACGGTTATTGGTTCTACGACAGATGTTTAATAGTAAATACTAGGGTACCCGCTGTGTTTAACTCATAATTTTCATGGCTGATTTATAGCTTTCTCGTAGATACTTCCCTGCATCAAAACAAACTTGAAATCTGTAATCATGAAAAAAAAGTTCATCAACTTTAAAAACCTCATTAAAATCTCTTTATAATTGACGTTAGTTATGCTTCCACGTCATCATGGATGCATAGCACCTGCTAGATGTTCCAACGCACGCACCCATGCGTGACGATGCCTGCACTTGCTCCGTGCATTATGCCTCTGACGCGGAAACTCTAGCGCCCATTAGTTCAGCAAACGTCAGTTTTTATTGTTGTGCAACGTACCTGACCTAACTGCTTCTCTAAATTAATTCAAACAGTGGTAACTCTGGATTAAATCACGTCACAGATGGATAAGTTTGGGTTTTAGATGAGGCGTTAATTATTATGCGGTATGTACATCATAAATGCTCACAAAAGGAATACTCGTTCACGGCAATACATCGGTCTTAATTGTCTTGACTACATTGTAGGGTACCGTACCCAACGGGGTCCGTGCCAACGGGATACAATTGCTGAGACTCCGCTGTCAGTCCGTCCATCAATCTGTCACAGCTACATCTTCTGAACCGTATTAGATTTACACTTAAGTCACGTACATACACACTTTTAACACAGTTGTAATAGCAACCATATTACTACGGTTGCTATGACAATAAATAATAACATTAAATGGTTATTAAAAGTTATAAGTATTTGTGCTCGATCTTATAGAATATTGTACATGAGTACGGAATCTTTCGTGTGCGGATCCGACACGCACTTTGCCGGTTTATTTATCACTTACGATAGTTCTTTGTTTTCATAAATGTAAGATACATTAACACTCCTTTTATTTACCTACCTACTGCATTGATTTAGTGATAGGTATAATGTCTATGCTTGCCTAGATTCTCATTCACAGCAACAATGTGCGTAAAACGAGATTTATAATATATAGGTTAGGTATATTTGATTTGAATCCAGGCACATGACGATAAAACTCTCTGTTTTATTAATTTGGACAGAAAAGGCTTGAAAACATGACACGGCCAGATACGCCTGATTCTATTAAAAATGTACGCGACGTTGAAATGAAACATTCAAAATTATGGACGCACGTATCACATGCCTAATTTAGCTGGCAGCGTTGCTTACTTATTTAACCAGCCAAATTTAACGTTGCCTGACATAAAGTTGGCAAATCAGGAAAGTTAATACTTCGAGACTCGATCGGAAACGAAAACGGTTCGGAGTAAATTATGCAAAAGCTTCAAACAAGTTTTGCTTCTTTCTAAGCTTTCTAAAATGTTGGATCAATTAGAGAGATTTTTGTAATTCGCTTTCAGTGAATACGTTGAAGATTGAGTAAATATACAATATCCTGTATATTTCAGAAATTTTTTTCAGCGCAATTCAAAACAATATTGATTTTCACACTTTGTTACCCCATTTCACCCTCTTAGGGGTGGATTTTCAAAAAAACCTGAAATACGTATTTACTTATATTTTTACTGGAGCACATGTGTGAAGTTTCGGATAGAAAAGACTATCTAATCTTGTTTCTCCATACAAACTTTGAACCCCCATTTCATCCCCTTAAGGGGTGAATTTTGTAAAATCCTGTCTTAGTACCCCCCTACGTACTAAGACAAATATACCCTCCAAATTTCAAGTCTCTACGACCAGCGGTTTCGGCTATGGGTTGTCTGTCTGTCAGTCAGTCAGTATGTCAGGACAAAGATTCTAATAGTATTAGATTACCTGTACCTTGTGCAAAATTATGCTCAATATTAAATAATCTTCTAAAATACAATGATGCAGTTTTAGTTTTCATCAAAATTGGGCCTGAGACTCCTTTAGAGTATATTTCGCTATTCCTCGGTTTCGGATTTGGCAATCAACAATATGGGATACGGCCATTGTCCAATTAATCAAGTCAAAATAGACTAAATTATGATTCCAGTTTGCATTAAGTCCCCATCGATCCCGCTTGTGCGTTGTTTTTTATTCGAGGTCAAAGGTCACTAATTTGCGTGTTTCGCTATTTTCAGAAAAACGGTAAGTTTTTATCATAAAAGTACCATAGACAAAATTGTAGACCATAAAAATATTTATAGATATAACGGGGGGGGGGGAGGGGGGGCGCATACCATACATGGAACTGCAACAAAAAAAAATTGTTTAAACCTATACGTGTGGGGTTGGTCTATGACATTGAGGTTCCTAAAATTATTTTTTTATCAAAGTCAATAATTTAAACAACAATAATTCAATAAGTAAAAAAAACAGTTTTTGAGATATAGGGACCGCAAATAACTTGGTTTTTCATACAAACACTATGAAAAACAAAGTTATTTTTGTAGTTGCGAAAATCATCAATCATATATCATACATCATATATACGTGGCGTCCTCATGCATATTATGACGATAACAACTTTTATAACTTTTTGAATCGTTATATGTCAGAAACGGTGGCTCGTAGAAAAAAAAGGATTGAAAAATTAAAAATTATAGATTATTTTATGATCTACTATTTTATCACAGGTACTTTTATGATAAAACTTACTGTTTTTCTGAAAATCGCGAAAAACGCAAATTTGTGACCTTTGACCTCGAATAAAAAACAACGCACAAGCGGGATCGATGGGGACTTTTGACATATCATTTGTAATGACGTATTCAAGGCCTGCACAAAAATCCAGCTTGTTGGGAATTAATGCAAACTGTAATGTCTATTTTGACTGGACTAAATGTCAAATCCGATAGAGGTTGTAAATAGTGCGTGTGATACACGAGATGTTAGAAGTTGACAAAGAAATACATTTGCATTTATATTAAGTTACTTTAGAAAAATTTATTTATTATTTATACAATGCAAATTTATAATCTACTGAAATACACTTATTTTTGTAGGATTAGGTAGGTTTTGGATTTTTTTTACGGAGTGTTAAAGTTTTGTGTACTTGAAAGTTGCGTGGGTAATGCATACTTGAATCAACTCGGTGACATTTATAAAAGTTAGTTAAGTTGTGCAAACACAAAGTTTGAGCAAGTTGTATCCGTGACCATTTTCGAGTGACCTTATACTGGATCAATGTTAACTAACTCCATGTATATGTTATTTCAAAGTTTAAATCTAAACTTGATTCCTCTCAGAAATGTCTGCGTTTTTAATCAAAATGTCATTCGTTTTCCGAGGGTTTTTATTAAAATGTTAATTACCTCAAAAAGATAGTGGAGTGCTCGTCTGACAGATCGATTAAACTTTTTGTGTAATCAACGCTCGGCATTTCTTTGAGTGCCTACAAAATATTTATTTGCAAATTTTGCAATATAAAATGTTTAATTCTCTTGCATGGCTTAACGCTGACATCTAATTTTAGATTAAACCGTCTAGACTGCGTATAATTGTATTTTAATGACAAGTTAATAAAGCAAAATAAAACTATGGAAGTAGTTGTAGAGTAACTGATTTGAGTTCATATATTATTAAAATACAGATTTTTTGTATTCTCTAGAAAGTCTAGAAGAACTACTGAATGTCTAAGAACACGTCTTTGATGAGATCGATCTAAAGGCTTGAAAGTTAATAAAAATAATTTTAATTGCTATAATCAATTCATACTTCAAAATTTCTTTAATTAACTCATCTGATATATTATATTTTAGTGTTGACTATGATCAATGCATCCGCGATAAAAGACGAAAATTGTTGTTGGAAAACATAAAAATATTAACAACTCTTTAATTTTCTACTTGGTACTCCATCATAGGCTCTAGCCTCTCCTATGGCACGGGCACACACTGAATTCTGAATAGAAATATAATATGAAAATAGTATTTCATGTGGCCTATTGTAAAATACCCTGCCTGAGTCTGTGTTTCCGGTTAAGTACAATATGGGGGTCTTCAAATCGCGAGTGAATAGGTATCTTCTGGGTAAGCACGCTCCATCATCGATCGCATCATCACTTAACATCAGGTGAGATAGTGATCAAGTGCTACCCAGTTCGGTATATATATAAAAAAAAGACCACATGAAATACTATTTTCATGTATGAACACAAATCTGTTACCTGCAACTACAACCGTAAGCAGTTTTATTTTTCAGTATTAACTTAATATTAAAATACAATGGTACCCAGTCAAGACGGCTTAATCTAAAATTAGGTGTCAGCTATACGCAATGCGCAGGTGTATTACAATTTTTATAATTATATTTATAATATTGCATTATCAAATATCAATACTAAAATATAATATTGAGATGATTGATTGATGTTATTGTACATGTACCTCATGTAAGTACATGTTTATTGATACTCCTAATGAGCCTTGGTGATGGAGATGATTTGATTTATCATTAATTGTTAAAGTATAAGGATCTTTCAAAAATTTAGGGGTCAGTTGGATTTAGGTCCACCTAATGCGTAACATTGGCTGGTGGGCGTCACGCAGGCGCGAGTCCAATCCGATCATCATTCCCCGTTAAACCTTTAGAAAGATCGACTTGTAATCGACGTGGACGAGGCAGCCCACAAACTTGCAAATGAAACGATACCGCGTGCTAATTTTTCTACTGGCGCCATCTATTATCAATGTTTTGCACTAATCTCACATGTGTTGTGGGAGTGATTTGATAGATAATACGTTTTATTTATAGCGTGAGATAACTAATTTGGGTTATAGTTTTACGAACAATAATTAAAGATAGATAAAGCAGAAGTATATAAATATCATTGACACAATAAGTAACACTGACTGTCTGACAGTTAACGCACAATAATCCGCTAACTAAATTACATAAGTACAGTGCCACAAGTATAACTTGGCGGTGGTGGTTTTTGGAACTAATTCCGCTCTCTTGAAACTGTGAGTTTGACGTTTGAGAGATTACCGCGACATTATTGTTGATAAATCTGCTACATTAAAATAGTTCAATAATGCCAAAAGTAATTAAAAGTGGTTTTAGAGAAACTGTTATCAAAGTACAAAGTAAAAGCACAGTGGCGCACAGCCGCGCCAAGTTATACTTGCCAGACTGTAAGTATGTGAAATTTTGCACATGTTCATTTAAAAAAATAATAATTGTGAATTAGTTTTCGAAGTTGATAATCTATGTATAAAGGATTTAAGGACCAGTCGGACACATGGCTTTAACATGAAATAAAAAGTAGGTATGAAATGCAATGCAGCCAAAGACATAATCAAACTTTACCTACTACAGTAAAGTTTATGAGCCAGAAACACGATTACTGAAAGCTATAGAATATAAACTAACTAAACTCAATTATTTGTTTACGATTACAGACAACATCAATAACCAAACCGCTCCTAATAATACAGCAAAGTTATCTGTGCAATTAGACATTCCGCAAGTGCCGTTGCTATTACATACACATTTCATACCGTAGTACGTGATTAAGAACGCAGCACCTACGCGATACGCGATCGTTATATACGAAGACAACACAGATCGGGGAACAGAATGACTGTCACCCTCAAAGCCCTAGAGGCCTAGACAGATCACAATATCTAATGCTATTCCCACAATAATGGTCTTTTCCAGTCACGATAGCTCTTTTTACAAGCTCTTACTTAATATGCTTTGTAAGCCGTGTTAGTATGTATGTTTGTGTTGGTCCAATCTTCTTTACATTCGATTGTACTCAAGTTTAGTATACATACATGTGTATGTATGTGTGTGTATCTTCGGTGACAATTCAATAATATGGTATCGAGTTGACCTTATGATGGAGCCGGGCTGCCTGTTTATTATCATCATCATTATCAGCCAGTATCAGCCCACTGCTGGACATAGCCGGGCTTAGAGACTGGAAATCCGTTATGGCATATTGTTGGGGACAGTCGAATTTAGGCAAGTAGCACTAGTATTATACATATTATTAGTACTTTTCATTACACATGATAAAGTCTTTACAAAAAGCTAGTGTAAGTAGTTTAGAAGTTTTGCAACATTATAAAGAGCGAAACACCATTGATAACCAGCTGTAAAAAGTACGTTCTATAGATGCCAACGACTCTGCGGCAAACAATAGGTCACCCTATACAATTTCTTGGTATACACCTGTTCCCATAGACCCGCCACCGTTCACATTGTTTGATTCGAGTCACACAAACGCCTTCGACGCTCCGACAGAATCAGATCCTCTTAACCTCATTTTTAATCTTACATTAGTGGCATTTTGCGATGAGCTCTAGCTCCAAAAATCTCTGTTATTTAGGGAGAAGTGACGCGGCACAAAATTTATTCAACTTCCCCTCCCGGTCAACGTTTTCAATGGAAGTAATTTCCTATTTTTCTATATGAACATGTTTCTATCGATACATAGATGGGAAAAATCTGGCGGACTTGACGAACGAACCTTTGATGAATAACGGCGTATTTTGACGACGACGCGTACGAATTTTGTATGTTGCAATCAAGTAAATGTTAATTAATAACACAGTCACGATTCACGTTGCTGAAATTGCGAATCAAGCGTATCTTTGAGCGATTACCCATGTTAACATTTCGGCAAATTGCTTCTGCAATTCTCTAGGCGGCGTTTCAACATACATTTTTAATAATTCAATATTGTTGAAATAAGATTCTTCTAATAAATGTCAAGGATCTCAAACAAAGTATGATAGGAGAGCAATTTTTAATTCATATTGCGACCTTTTTCCGACGTTTTCACGTTGTTGGCTGTAAGCCTCCCGGTGAATTATAGCCAGCCTTCCCAAGAAATACCGTCGCCATTAAAGTTTCACGCTCGCGCTGACTTTTCTCTCTACATTCTACAAATTCAGACTTCTAATTTAATTTTACTTCTCGAGCTTAAACTGGATACAAACTTGCGAGTTTGCAAGAATCATTGATTTTGTAAGGATATTCAAGGATCAATCTCTGTAAAGCATTTGAACTGAACCTTCCTGATGAGCTCGAGATGAAGCGGCTGCGAAAAAACGTTTCGAAAGGGTCCGTTTATTTCTACCGGCGGATTTGTCACATGCTGGGGAAAGTTAACCTCAACTTGTGATTCAAACATTGACATCGGCACGACTGGTGATAAGTCATGCTTACAATCGCATCTCATCCTTTCTCCAATGAATCATATTTTCTAATATTTTGTCATTTTTCATTTGCATAATATAATAACACAATTCTGTACGCCTTTTGCGGTATTGAATAGTGAAACACTTTCATTTTCTATGCTTATTTTTTGCTCAGTATCTATCTTTTCCGTGCTTACGTATTGTTTAGTTGCGAGTCACGAGTGCAATTTAGTGGTCAATGTGAAGCCACAAACAGGCGTTGAGGTATTTTGGAGAGGTGTGTTTGAGGTATAGGTGTATAAATAAATCGTATAGCAAAATATAATGATGGTGTTTTACATATAGATGCGGGTAGCGGTGGTCCAACCGGCTTGCTAACTCGGCCGCGTCCCGCAGCGTGCGGTATGCCGTCGGTTGCCCTACTTGCGTCTCTAGCCGTTGACCACATCGCCGTGGTATTTACATAATAGTGTCTGTCCGACCGCTTTATACTTCATTTGATTGCCAAAAAGCTTTATCGTGCTTATTTAAATTTATTAATAATGCTGTCGTTAACTTTCTAAAACATAAACCCACATTTAACCTACACCTTGAATTTGAGTGAGCTATTATATTGTTCTAATTGGCAATTATTTTAAGTGTGATTACTAGATAATTTTCAATACATTCCGACACTATATTCAGAGATTCTATTAGAAATATTACAAATACCAGTCTTTAAAATGTGCCCAGCCCAGACTTAGGATGCTTTAAGATTGTTGCCGCCGCGTCCTTGTTTACATTTCATTTCTAAATGCTTACTTAATATACGACTGTTTCTTTACAAGTGATTTCTAATTAGTTTGATGTTCAGTTAAATGTCGAGACCAATTAAATGTTTGAATGTAGAAGGTTGTGGGAGCTAATTACACAACTAGTAATTATCGTTTCATTTAGTATTCAAAACACTCAATTTATGTACTTATAACATACCGTTCGAGTAATTTTGGGGAATAGCACCCGCCAGCAGTATTACCACTGGATGTTTGCCTCCGACCTATTCGCAGTTATTGTTTTCGTTCAGCTGTCCTTCGCTTTGTGTATCTAACGAGAAATTTCAAGCTCCGACTGTTTCCATATTACCGGTGCTTTCTGTTTTCTCAGTTTCATTTCTGCTGTTATTATCCGTAAATAGATTCAAATTGAGAGTTGCTTTCGCATGTTTGGCAATTTGTTGACTATCTGGCCGAAGTGGATGATAATTATTGGAAAGTGGTCAAGTAGGTGCACGTGTGTTCGACGCGAAGTCCGTATGAAACGTACTCTATTATTATAAGTGGCTCGATACGGTCGGAGTGTGGTAAATCTGATCGCGCCTCGCCGCAAATTGAACAAATCCGCGAACGCATTTGCTGAACGAAATAAAACAAAATTACACCTCATTTCGGTTAACGCGGGTTCGCATTATTAGGCGTGAAGTAACAAGCATATTTTTCTGTTTATTTGCCAAATTGTCACGATCGAGCACTTCGGTTTACGTCGAAGAAAATAAACCTAACCCTGTTTTTATTGTTACGTCGGTGGATACTTTCTTTTTGGCACAGCAGGGAGAATTTGTGGAACGAATATTTTACAAAAAGATATATACGATCCTTTGAATATTTGGTTGGTATATGTTAACGAAATGATCTCATATTCAAGGTCCTCCGTGAGTTTAGTTTATGGCAATTGTGAATGTTTGATGAGTCGAGCGCGATTCGCGAATCATATCAATGCGGAATCAAGCGTATGAGTACGTACGGTATAAGAATGAAGTAACGATGTCGCCTCCGATGTTCCGATTGTTGTGATTGGTCCCTAGGCCCCGTTAGCCGACTCATGCGCACTGTTATATCCTATTTACGCCTACGTAGCAGCAACGCTACCGTAAGTTGGTGGACATGTATGATTTACACCCATGACGCAGTAACCGCGCGATTTCAACGTTGCTATAATAAACACGCGATTAACTAGCATTCCGTTATATTTGTGTGCATAAAGTGTGTTGCATCACTATCCATCATAATTTGTCGGGTTCTGTGTTTTCAAAGGTAGAAATAGGTTAAGGTGTTGTTATGTTACTAAACATATAAAACGTTACTTATGCGTGTGCAATTATTTAACGTTTATCTCGATTTCACGTATTACAATTCTCTATTGTGAGAACATGACAGAAAAGTTTCAAGCATTGATTAGATTAACTACCGTTTATAAGTTAGACCGTACAATTGGTTTGAAAGCAAAATGAAATGAAACGGTTAAGCGTATGATTGGTGGAACTGTAGGGCTATTCTGTAAGCGGAATCAGCGGTGAGATTTGAGAATTGTCAATTTTGGTTATAAGCAAGGTCTTAGTCTTGGAGCACAAGTAAAGGAAAAATTCCGAAAAATAAAAAAAAAAGATAATTAAGGTACATTTTTGTACTAACAAGTTTTCGCGAAAATCTAAATTTACCCATATCTTTTTATTGTGTTGACTCAAGACCTTGATTTTATACACCCAATGGGGACTTCAGTATCAGGTATCATTCAATCATTCAATATCAGGACAGACAGACAGATAGACAAACAGACAGACAGACAGACGGACAAGAAAGTGATCTCATAAGGGTTCCTTTTTTTTACCTTTTGAGGTACGGAACCCTAAAAACCGACGAATTGAGAGCCTCCTCTTTTTTTAGAAGTCGGTTAAAAAGAAACAAACACAAGTTTAACAATATCTGATGTTTTTAGGCAAGATTTTTGGCATCAAAGAAGCAGCAGTCAACAAAGTAAAAGCACGAAATCGCAAAACCGATTGTTCATCGCGTCGTTTGTGAATGTTTATTGAATAATTCAATGTCGTCTCTATTTACATAGAATTACGTAGTGTACGTCTGTAACGATGAACGTGGATAGAAAGCGGAACGTCGCGGCGTCGCCAGAGTTAGAGACATAGCATTAGTATGGCTATGGTAGTTAGACCATTCATTGCGAATCACATACCAGCCAGTGCGTGCATTACGTGATCATATTTCAATCGATTCTCTTATAAAATTGTAATCGATTCTTGACAATTTATATAGATTTGATTCCAACATGTTAGGTATTATCATTATTTTGGATCAAATTGTCACTAACAACAGGTCTGTACAAAAACAATGTAAGTTCAAAACAAAATTATAAACTTAATAGGGTACAAAAGTGAATTCATTTTACAGTGCAATCAGTGGCTTTATCGCTAATTAGCGATCTCTTCCAGGGGTGGAAGTCTCTACATTGATATCGATGCGTCCTGTCATCGTAAACGTCTAATAGAAGGAGATGCAGCGAGACAGTTGTATATTTGTATCTATCTCTTTTCTTAGCGACGAGCATCGGTCGAAATTAATCGCTATTTATGTAGCAACTACCGGCCCAGGGGTAGAAGTCTCTTCGTGAATGACGATAAATTTCGGGCGATAATGTCGTGAAGAAAAGGGATGCAGTTATGTAATTGTCTAGCTGCGTCTCCCTTTATTAGATGTTTGCTATGACTGGACGCATCGATTACACCCCAGGCTGTGTGACTGGATGTCGTTGTTTGGTGACATTTAAATGTGATGGAACTCCTTAGTCCGAATATGCTTGGGCTAGTAGGTATACTTTACATTACACCTTGCACTATATTTCATTTATTCTGTGATTACACATTAATAAAGTCTGTACAAAACGCTTGTGGTTAAAAAAGATTTTTAATTTTAATTTGTTTTGCATTTATCTATACCATCAGACTATACAATGTACCGTATATAGGGACACTGGCCCGGTCGTGTCGGATAAACGGAATATAATCCATCACTAGGGTTTAGTCACAGATTACTAAAGTTACTACGTGTTTAGTGCGGTTTCATGGATCTCACATTTCGATCCCTATGTGTTTACCATTTTCCTTGCAAACATTTTGGGTTTTACATTAAACAAGCACTATGCGTATATTTTGTATGAACCATCACAAAATCATAAACATTAAATGTGCGTAAGAGGTAAATCATTTAAAGCAGTTAGGTAAACATTAGTGTTATTAAAGTTAAAGGTGCAAAATTGAACGAAGACAAGTAAACTTGCCCATAGCCAAAATTATTGGTGGACATTTAGTACCTAGTTGTAATAGACAGTTAGGCAGAAATCAGACTTTCAGCAATATAAATCGATACATGTACATATACTGTTTCGTCAAAGTATAAATAGAACGAACTACTTCGGGAAGTGGAACATATTTTGCTGTTCGGATGTTAACTGGCAGCCAGGAAATTATTGCATAGACTGGAACATGGAACATCCTTTGTAATATCCACCTTACATGGTTTTCAAAGCTTTGTCTTATTCAACCTTAGTGGTTTTGTATGTGCAAGATTTCAGTCAAAAAACTCGAGTCGAAAAAATACAGACAGACTTTCGATTCCTTCGATTATAAATATAATATTGTTGTTTTATTTTTTAGTTTATTTGGCTCCACACGATTAGTGTATTTAGCCAGTGTCAAGTATTTCAATTCTTCGAGTTTTTGAGAATTCAACTCATAGAGATAGGTCGAAGTCACATTTTATTTCAAGTCAAGTTTTTCAAAAAGCTTACTAGCAATGTGGGTTGTATATTACTAGTATTCTTGTTAACCTTTCTACTAAGCTAAATATGCTTGTGTCTGGAGTGGGTTCACATTTATCATCATGAACCTATTCGGTGAGGTAGAGCAATTATCACGCTCTTGCCACATCTAACGTTGTGCTAGTGTAATGAAATACCTGGTCTATATTTCTGCTAAAGACATAAATCAATTTCCTGCTCTCATATTTTTCCTTTTCCTTACCACCGCTTACCTGAAGCTATTCCAATAATAAGTAGGCATTCACGCAAACTCATTAGACTCTTTGATCGTGTACTGTGCTTAATGGGCCTGGGTGCGCGGAGCGCTTTGGAAAAATAATTATCTTCGCATAATATCGTGTGTACTTCGCTGATTACTATTCATAGCTAACTAACTACTAGGTAGACGTTGAATGTTTCTTACTTATCGAGATGTTCTTTATCGTTGTTTGATTTGAACATAGAGAATGAATCTTGATTTGAACTTTAGAAACCCTTGCTTTGCATTGGATTACATATATTATATTTATAGTTATCGTGAGTTTGAATCATGATTATAAATTACCGACTATTATATTCACTAATGATTGTTGTCGACCGCCGAGATCGCGACGACCACTGTGCAGTGGTCTCTGATCTCGCTGCGTAAACTCCCGAGGATGTGCATCGGACATGCATGAAACCTAGGTCGAGACAGTCGACAACAATCATTAGTGAAAATAATAGTAGGTAATTTATAATCATATCTTATATCTTAGCAATTAGCATCAACGTTTATTTCGAAATGTACGATATCCCCTATCTGTCTCGCTATACTATTCAAACGAAGTCTGGTATCGGTATTTCGAAAATGTATCTTTCAAACTCGTTAGAGAATTGCAATTTCGTAAATTGTTAGTTTAAGCTAGCATAAGTTTTGAAATATACACAAAGTTATGCTTAAACAAATACTAAGCAAATGCAATTTTAGGGAGCTGCAATTTGGAGATTATGTTTATACTTCTCTTAGAGCAAATCCATCATCCACGGGTGGTAGGAGCATTATTATATCAGTGTACCGTCGGACTTGCTACCAAATAATTAAGATAGTTTAAAAACTAAAACAATCGACTTCTATCCCTCGCGATTCAGTTTCAATACCAAGTTTGAGACGTTTATCGTCTTATCTCTGGAGATACTTATCAGATCTCGATGAAATTACAATATAACCACCTCGGAAATATACTCTACTACTTAAAAAAATAATCATTCGAATCGGTTCAGAATTGACGGAGTAATTGCGTAACATACATACAAAAAAAAACATACAGACGAATTAAGAACCTCCTCCTTTTTGGAAGTCGGTTGATAAGTAGCTTACCACCATCAAGGACAAAATCTGCTACGATTACCTTACGGTATGCCGGCAGCACACTTGGCCCTTGAGATTCAAACCATTCTAGGCCTAGCTTGTTCACATTTTCGTCAAGCACTAGCCTATCAGATATTAAAAAAATGGCGACGAATTTTCTCCTGAGAAAATAATGTAACAAAACGAAGGCAGAAGAAAATTTTCAAAAATGTATGTAACTACGTAAAAATTATGAAAAACGTATTGAATAACGATTTTCTTCACAAACATATACATTGTCGTTTAAGGAGACTGAGATGACATCATGAAACCTAGCACGGTCATGATTATATATCTGTGTTCATGATCGCTTATGATTCGGTGTAGTGGGCAGACTGCTTTAGAAGTAGAGTTCAGAGGAAGTAGGCACAATAGTAGGAAAATGTGATGCAACGGAAGCGACGGCTGTTGTTTAATTGGCTACGATCCTGGAGAGCCGGAGAAACTCAGACCAGCTGCCTTCCGTACCGTTTCACTAACATCCTTAAAGTTGTTGTGTACTTGTGTTATTGCCTCACCTTGGGTTGGGCAATACTTAAGGTAAGGTAATAAAATGGTACCATTTTATTTATCGTGTGAAGAGGTTTAATTTTAAACCCCCACTAAAACTAATATGGTGATATGGTCGCATCTAAAGTACCTTAATACTTGTATAGGTCGTATAGGTTATTTGCTATAACTCTACATTGAAGAGCAGTTGGAATTGAGATTTTTGCACTATATAGATTATCTACATAGGTTCATATTTGGACTATTTTAGCTGCGCCATCCTGGAGATGAAATTAAGTTAGTTGCACTATAGGTTCACTATAGGATATGTGGATTGGGCTAAAGACCTTTGCAGAGTGTAGCCCTTGTCTTATGTCCTAGCCCTATAGTGTATAGGTCGTATAGGTTATTTCCTACAATCCTACATTGTCTATGATTATGTTCCTAACGCACAAAGAGTAGTTGGAATTGGGATTGTTGCACTATATACAGGGTGTTTGATGGTTGGACCGACAAAATATTTGGGGGGTTGGGGGGGTCATGCGAAAGTTTTCCCCGATAGACCTAAGTGTCACGGTGGTTTTTTATTTTTAATGCCTTGTTCAATTATAATCGTGTGTCTCATTTGCACACTTGAGTAATCGATAAGCCCCTTCTAAGAACTTACAATTTACAGACGAGTTGTTTTTAACACGATTAGACATGTGTGACTGACTTCTAAATATCGCCAAGGATCCACAGACGTGTATTCGACTAAAACGCGACTGGAGACTAGCCCTAAGTAAACACATTCTTAACGGACGCCCGCTTCGTTATTAGTTGCTATGTGGGATTCCGTTTTAAAAGTCTGTTATATATGATTTAGTAAGTTATATGAGCTATTTCATAGGAGAGGCCTTTGTCCAGTAAGTAGTGGGAGAAAACTGGCTGCTAGTGATGTTGATGATGAGTTATTTCCAATTTAAACTGAACAAATAATCTAATACTATAAGAATCTTTGTCCTGACATACTGACTGACTGACTGACAGACAACGCACAGCCTAAACCGCTAATTCTGCTTTGATGTCTTTATTGATAGAATCGTTTTTACAAAAGAAAAGTTTTAAGTAAATAAAAGAAGTTTTAACGCGGGCGAAGCCACGCGGCACTTCTAGTGCTTTATATACATATGTACGTGTCTGGGCTATGCAGTTCAATATTTTAAGATTGTTTAAACTTAACATGAGTCATGTATTATTATATTGCATGGTTAGGCTCCTTTACATTCTCTAAAGATCCTCTTATTTTAATTTTCCTCAAAATTGGAAGGATGGCAAATTATCATATTTATTGACAGAAGTTTGTGAAGCTTTTGATCCTTAATTTGAATTGTAAGCAGGAGGGAACTCTTTGTAAGCGATAATGAATAACATCACATCGCCTCAGGTCGCGCGGAGACAATCGAAATTGGTAAATAATAACCGCAACGCAGAGGTGCGTTTGTAGTTGCTGATCGATACGGTTTGTTAGATACGCAACTACATCACTAGTGTAACTATTCGTATCCAACTATAACACTATACCGTATTGTGTGAATTTGAGTGACAGATGTGATACTCGAGCAAAACCTATTTTGCAACTTCACATCTTTCGATACCGACTTTATTACTTTGTATCGAGAAGTTTCCCTTAAGTTTGACATGTCATTTATCATAACTGATCGGTCGGGCTTGCGTCAGTGCATGTGCACACAAAGTGGTATAATGGGATGCCACATCTCAGTAGCGTATGTTGGCGCAGTCAGTCACCGCTATAATGTATCACGTAGCTCTATGTTACCGGTAAAGTAGTGAGTACCGACAATGTTACATCCAGGCACCGTACGTTTTTATCAATTATCCCAGATTATTTTGAGATGAAACTGTCTTCAATTATAATAAGGCAAATGTCATATGAGAGTAATTCCACGACTCAAAGCTATCTAAAGAAAGTGCTAAATAACACAGTCAACAATTAAGACGATAGATTCGCTTTCGGTCGTTGGAATTTGATAACCATTGTCTATTTGAATTGAGAATTAAGTACGATGGTTTGCTGTGTGCCTGTAACATAGATAATTCATTAGGCATGCAGTCAGGCCGTCTTACCGGCCGCGATGGCGACTGGTGCGGATCCCCGACTGACCATCGTGATGGCAGGTGGTGACCACGCTCCGTCGACTCGCTGCTCAGACCAATTATGTAGCTTCGCTGATGATAAGTTCGCTTTAACTGAGCAAGTGTTACCGACAGATTTACATTGTGTACGTTTTTACGAATGATGTTTTTGCCTGATAAGGAACTATCAGATTTGGAACGAAATTCTACGGTTGTTGAGCTTTTTTGTAACGTAAACCTACATAATGAGGACACCGGTAAAATAGTTTAAAAGTATAAAAAGTACATTTCTTAAAGGTTGCCGTTAGCTGCCCCCTCTTGAAAACTATTATCGCGATCTCACGAGCACGATCGAGTTTATGAAATAAAGTTATGCTGATGTTTTCGAAGTATAAAGCAAAGGCATTTTGCATCTCCGTAAGGAACGGTAACTTTTACAAAAGCTCCTACAATATTTGATCGGGAACTTGTTCAAGTAGAATAGCAGTGTATGCTTAGCTGTATGTTAACTATGTTGTGTCCATTAAGTAACAATGAAATGGTAAAAAAAAAACATGGCTACATTCCATCTTTGC
Organism: Cabera pusaria; assembly: GCA_954871355.1. NCBI lineage: Eukaryota > Metazoa > Arthropoda > Insecta > Lepidoptera > Geometridae > Cabera > Cabera pusaria. Next base: position 24,197,941 of record OX940887.1, read on the forward strand.
GCTTCATAAATATGCAAAGCTGCTGCGTCGCACTTGCATGCAGGTGTACTTTAGTAGTAGGTAGTACTTTAGTAGATGCGACCTATAGCGATCGATCCATCCGTTATCATTAATAGTTTACATTATGATAAATGTTTAATTTTGGACGGCCGTTAGCGTAAAGGATCCTTGACTTCTAACGTGGAGGTCGCCGGTTCATATCCTCAGTTCAAATCCTAGTCATGCACTAACAGATTTTTCTTTGTGCATTCATGTTTGTCCAAAGGTGGTAGGAACATTATGTCAATGTTCCGCCTGACTTGCTATCAAAAAGTGGCTTACCATTATTAATAAGGAGATCTGCCGTCAAAATCTTACGGTGTCCCAGTAGCACAGCCCTTGAGAGTCAGACCATTCTAGGCCTAGCTATCCTCGACCACATCATCGCTCACCACCAGACAAGATAGTGAAATGCTCAAAAACAGATATAAAAAAATATAAATAACTCGTATATACTCGTATAAATAACGTTATCAATTCATTGTGAAATTAGTAACGAACGAATTTTACACATCTATATTTTGTTGGAATGTGACTTCCACAGTCTTGCTGCCATTGAACTATGTGGTCTGTTGTACAATATACTATAGCCAGGTTTAGACACCTCAGAACAGTTTGTCCTAGAGGACTAATGCACCTGTCTTGTACTCGTTCGTAGTAGTTGACTACTACTATCTACTATCAATCTTCGCATGAGTTACGGACTTCACGCGTGACTAAGACAAATGCGGAGTTCAGTAACCGGTAACAGTTGGACAGTGTTCCATCGTGTTTGTCTAGACTGTAAACATTAGAGTGACAGACAAATGCGATGCTTTTTTACACCGAAATAATCATTGTGATTGCTCACTTCATCCGTCTGATTTACGAGATCCGTCTGATTTTCTAGTTGGTACTTTAGTACAACTTCGAGAGGTATGCCATTAATGACTAAAACAGCGACATTTGTCGGAGCATCACTAAAGCACCTGTTTCCTTATACGGAAGGCGGCGGTCAATCGTCAATCCATCTTCGAGCGAGCTGTGGGCGTCGGCCGGGACTAAGACAAATGGACACCTAGGTACCTAGGGTTCACTAACCGAATGCTTCGATTCTAGGACAAGTTGCTAGGTCCTTATTTTCTCCTAGTTATAGCTAGGTCCTCAATATATCATTTCGATTTCTGAGAGTAATAGGTAATTAATGTGAGTTATTTTTTAAATATACTTTTTCTATTTATCGATACAAATATTATTTTTAGCATTTAATTACTTAATTCATTCAAGGTTTCAGTTCAATACGACAGCGATATGAATACACAATTAATAAAGAATAACAACTTACTTTGCGACGCCTCTGAAAAGGGCAGAGGGTAAAACAGCATCAAGAACTAATGAAAGCAAATCTTGTCAAATGCAAGAAAGGGTTACACGCTCGTATAATTCTTTGTTTGACCTTGTACAATCGGATACAATAATATCGCAATGGATACTGTATCTAAAGAGGAGGGATGAAGAAAGACTGACGAAACAGATTTATGAGACGAGTGTGAATGGGGCAGCCGGTAGAGGCCGACCTAGGCAAACGTATCACGACCAGATCGGAGACGTTTTAAAGAAAGGCCAAGTCAAAAGTACTTATAACTGGCGAGCATGTATGAAGGCGCTCATGAAAGTGGAAGAAGCGAAAGAGGTATGTCAGGATCGTAGCATGTGGAAAGAAGTAGTCTCTGCCTACCCCAACGGGAAAAAGGCGTGATTGTATGTATGTATGTACTGTATCCCACTGATTCAGAATAGTATAATTTTCTGAGAGAGTGACATTTTACGTCAAGGTGGTGTACCTAACACACTGCTCAAACTAAATAACCCTAATTACACCTACCTACGCTATCTGTTTGGCAGAGCCATAGTTGTAGATACAGAAAACCGGCAATCACCTAATTGTATACAAAAAAATAGAATAGGCATGAAAATGATTAGCTTTATGACAAAAAAATTAACATAAATCAGAACACTCCCACCTACCGAACATAACTCGTCCTACATAACCACAGACCTGTAAATCCACACCGCAAACAAAGTAAACTTGGAGAATCCGAACTCCAAGTTTAAATTGGGCTTAACTTAAAATATGTAGAGCACGATTCCAAGTTGGTATCTAATTCATTATTCAGTCCATAAGCTTCGCATTTAGAGCTTAGCGAAACTATACGTGTGTGTATTCAACCTCCTTGGAATGTTGAGTTCGAATAGTTCTTAGATCATTTCTGCTCACGATGTCGCTATGTTTCACATTGGAATTACATATACTTACGAGTCTTTGACCCATAAATGTATGTTTGCCATTGCCAACAAATTATGCCTTGTTCGCTCTAAAATATAGACATCCTGAGATATGACGATAAAAATCTAAAGCTTGCTATTGAAACTGACTCGCGCGGCACGTGAAGTTGGTTTTTTTTTTATATTTAATTTTTTTTTACCAATATTATTATGTAACAATCTCACACCGTAATCATGAAATTTGCTAACGCATAGCGGTAGATTATACACACGTAATGTCAATAATCTGATGTACCTATTTGGTACCCTATGAAATTGCGGGCACTGTGAGATCTTATAGTATTGTTTGTGAATACGGCCCACAGTTTCATAGAGATTAGTGTTGTTATAGTACTTTACTGGCGTAGTGTAACACTTTCTATCTATAATTTCACGTAGTATACTGCTGTGCCGATTCCAGTAATCACACCTTTTAGTAACACTAATGTCCAATTAAAAACTTGTCCGAGAAGTTCACAAGAGAACGTATAATCAAAAAAGTGGGACTGCCTTTGGCTTTTCGTTCATAATTGTCAAAACGAACAAGGAACTGCTACAACATCTTAATATTTTTCGTAACTTTTTATATTTATGTAAGTTAAATTAACACTTTTTGATGTATCACTGTTTTTAGAAAGTGACCGAATTCAGTATATCAGGTTTTATATTATTAGGTCGTTAAACTAAATTAACATTTATATCTGTGAGATGATATTGTTATTTCTGATTAGATATTATTAGATATATTATTTTTTATATTTTTTTTTTATCTTAAAGCCTAGTGTTTGACCAAAATCTCGCCTGGTGGTAAGCGGTGATGTGGTCGATTGATCTTAGAAAATTTGTTAATCAATATTTGGGGATCACAGAAAATCCGTATCATAACGTCGCGGGTTCTAAGAACGATACGCCTGATGACCAGAACTGCATTATTTGCGTCGACAGTAGAAACTAGTGCTTTGTCTATTGATACGTGAAATGTTCCGGTGCATTGTTTCCTGTTAGTTTATAAACCAGTTAGAATGAAATTTAATACCAAACACAATTAAATGAAGTTCGCCGTCTGGCATCGACATTCTGTGAAGTTTCTAATCGCACGGTAGGAAGTAGTGGCGGCCGCGCGGTGCTTAGGAAATTAGGTACTAATATAAAACAGTGTTTATCTACCTTAGCCGTACATTATGGACCCTTTTGACACATTTTTATATTCTCTACAAAGATCGCTTGAATTTTGTGATGCTATAATCTAACAGCTCTAATCTAACTCGTTGAAAATTAACATTAACAAAAAATTACATTCAATTAAATACAAACAGCGGTTGAAAACAAAAAGTTGAACATTGAGCTCAGTGGCGTGCCAGAGGTGAGACCTACCAGTCCAGCAGTGGACAGAGATAGGCTGACGATGATGTTGATGATGATGAATCTAACAGAATTTAAAGAGTTTATAGAACAGGATTGGGATCCATAAGTACCTCTACGAGCGAGTCCTGGGCTTGGGTAGATTTGACCAAAGTCAGTTGTGCAGTGCCTCATTTTACCAGCATCTTCTAACTACAGACAAGAACAATTCCATCACATACATTCCTTAGACAGCATCGTCACTTCACATCAAGTCAAATAATGGTGAACTGCTTGCTCGTTTGTCTCCAATTAGGAAACATACACAAATGTATTATTAATATCTTATTCATAAGCCATTTGAAGAAAACTTAATGAATCCATCCTGAAAATGTGCGTGAAGTTTTCTGAGTGACTTTTATATTTCTTGAATTGCCAAAGCCGTTGAAGAAGAGTTCGTAATTTCCACGGGTATATAAAACAATGGTATTGTATCAGATCGCTAAAGAGCGCACCTATCGCATTATTATCTCCCGAAGACCCAGTGTCAGCAGAGTTGTTTCTGTAGCAGATTTGTTTCTATGACGGCAATAACCTCGAGTAAGTGCCGTAGATCTATTATAGAAACAAGTTGCATACATAAATATGTACGGATGAGGAGTGTCACCCGAGCACGATCCAGCTGAGACAATGGGTCGTCTCACGGGCATGCGCGGGGCCACCTAATCAGCGGCACAGTTACTTCGTCTATTGTCTCGGTTCGCGCCAGCTGCCGCTTTTTGTCCACTCATTGCTACGCGTTCGGTGAAAATCCCCCTAAAAACATTCGAACGATGACGCATCGCTTCGCCGACCGTTTCCGACTTTCATCAGTCTATTTATTCCACGCAACAATGCAAACGAGGTTTAATACGCACGTAAAACGTTGCCCCATGAAATATCTTATGAAAGTCAATTTTAAAACTGTTATTTTGTGGGCCTGTCGTAATATTTTTTATGAAATCTCAAAAAATAATGAATGTTTGAGGGCGGACGACCGGACGTAAATCGCGTGCGAAATTCGCCGATGCGGTGGAGGCGGGCGGGGTTAATCCGCAGACCCTCGTCCGCATCACTTCAGGGGTGCTCCTGTCTAGCCTATAAATAGAAGCTTTCAGCCCTAAAGCTATTTTCGATTTACGGCATGCGTAAAATACCGCGAAAGCGCAGTCATTAAACGGTTTTGTTGGTTAACTTAAACACAAAGAATATGCAACGGATTAAAGGGTTACCTGATCGATATCTCTAAGGTCGTTAAACGAATGTAAAGTTCGTTAATTAATATGTTTTCAATAAGCTTGTATTTTGCAGGGTCGTTATTCGTAAATGGCAATAGAAGCGTTTTCCATCGCGAAGCGAGCAACTCAATTAAAGTTAATTTCACCGGCGAGGTTCTGTAGCGCGGGAGGCCGCCGCCGCGCGCCGCCCGCCCACGCTACGCTAGTTCGCGCCACCTGCCTGCAATCACCGCTCTGACTCACTCTTGTGTAAAATCGCCCTTATGTTTTAACTTTTTTCTCGTTTCGCGGTTATTCTGTATTTAAACGCTTCTTGCTGTTTCAAAATAGCTTTTTAAATGTTCACTTTTCTTTTTATATATCTTTGTTTGGTATAGTCGAAGTAGACTAATGGTCCTTGAGACGAATTTATTTATCTACATCGAAAACTCAAGAAGTAGTAGTCACCCGTAAATCTAAATTAACAAGAAGCTTAGTTATTGGTATTTATGAAAACATCGACTTGGAACTAAGCAGGTCGTGAAATAAGTTTAGAAGAATAACTGTCGCGCTACCTCTATAAGAGAATGGGAAAATATTTCCGTTTGTTCGCGCATTAATATACATTTTATTACATTCCGTCGAAATTGGAAATGTTTTGTTGGAACCCAGAGTTAGAAGTATGTAGTTGGTGAAGAAGTCACACACGGAACTTGCGACTCTGTATTATGTTGCGAGATAAATATGATATAATATTATTTTCATATGTTTACCTTTCTTAGCATGCAGTCGTGAAGCATTTGCTTTTTGTTTTTCGATTCAAAGGCCAGAGCAGCCACTTAAATCAAAAGGCACTTGGTTTGTTGGGGATCATATGCAACAACTGTGGTGTCACAGTATAATTAATAGTTGGCGTTAGGTGTGTGTAGAAGTAAAGTATAACTAGTTGTACGCCACATAATAAGTACGCTTACCTTCTTCTCTTCCGGTGTTCCGGCAGCAAATCCCATGAAATCCAGACCATTATAGGACTAGAGTGTTAACCATCCTCGACCACATCATCGCTTACCATCAGGCAAGATAGTGGTCAAACGCAAGCATATCAGATATAAAAAAAAATATAATAGGATTTATATCGATGAAAATCCATGATATTTGTTACGACATGTTACGACATGTTTGCATGTAAGAAGAATCATCGTGCCCCTCTGATGCTAAACAGAGGGGCACCTGCCACTTTATGAAATAATAAATTATAAGTAAAAAATATTTTTAAAAACAAGCTTTTATCTGGGACTATGAACTAAAATGTTAAAAATAATCAATCGAGCCAAAACTCGGTAGTGTTTTGTTTTTTTATCACATATATTCCGTGGCTGCCTTCCAGCTTCATCATCAGACCCTGGATATTATCTAGGTGTAAAGTTCTCTTCAAGACGAATCAATCGAGCCCAATCTCGGTAGAGTTACGTTGATTTATCACAGAGATGCCGTGGCCACCTTCCAGCTTCATCATCAGACCCTGGATATCATCTAGGTGAAAAGTTCTCTTCAAGACGAATCAATCGAGTCCAAACTCTGTAGGGTTATGTTGATTTGTCACAGAGATGCCGTGGCCACCTTCCAGCTTCATCATCAGACCCTGGATATCATCTAGGCGTAAAGTTCTCTTCAAGACAAATCAATCGAGCCCAAACTCGGTAGGGTTATGTTGTTTTATCACAGAGATGCCGTGGCCACGTTCCGTCTCCATCATCAGACCAGCTCCATGGTACCATATCATTGTATTGTCACCGAAGATACATAAGTACACCGAATTTGAGTCCAATCGGACATCGGGAAGTGGGTCTAATTTAGCTTCCAAGATTCCACCCGAACATACATAGTGACATACATACATACATACATTGCAAGTTAAATAAAAGCTTGTAAAAAATGCATGTTCCGTCTACCAAACAGACTAATTAGTCCTTTCGCCGTCGACATATCGTTAGTTATGTGCCGATAACTTGCGCAGCATCACATCGTAACAAGCTGACTTCACGCTTCTCTAAATATGGGCAGCCTGGCAAATTACAATTTCGTATGGAAACCGAATCGATAGTATCGATACTCTTTACTGATTCCCATATACGACATACAACCACTATGTAAGTCATATTTTTTCGAAAATGGTTTCACAGTAGATATGCAAATAATTTAAAGAAAGCATCTAATATAGAAAAAACACAAATATAATATATATACATATATACATATGACAAAAGTCAAAGATTATTTCTATGATTGAACGAAATTCAATCCATCAAAGATACGATATTCTAAGCTCAGCGCTATGCACCAGAGCTTTAGATCTGAATGCTAATGTGAGTCAAGTCAGAATTCAATCGCTCATGTCTAGGTTTATATAATTTAGAAGTTACTCGTAGATGCTTTTCCTCGGTTGCATGGCAAGTAGCATCAGCAGTGTACATACAAGTCTGCGGTACCGACGTCACATATTTACTCTCGTGGCGTACGTCCGACGTCTTCTTCCTCAAATTGAAAACGTGCCTGGTGAAGTTTATACTCCGGTAAAAGTGCCATTTTCGGCTTTACGGCCGCGTTAAACTGAAGTGGAGACACATTCACTCCTGCTATATTACTCGTAGAGCGATGAAGTGGAAACTTATGGGGAAAAGAACTTATTTTTTTTTGCTATGAAGAGGAGCGCGTATAAGTATTGGTGACAATGTTTCTATTCTAAATTTGTACTGTAGGTTAGTATAGTTACTTACGTGAGTCATGAATACACGTTATAATTGAAGAAAAAGTTAGACACGTACACTCGTAGATAGAAATCTAACAAGAAAGTTTCAATGTATGATGATTCGGCAAACAAATGTTACGGTCAAATAGATAAAGTTAATGGGACATCCATTTACTAAGCCGAAAGTGGGAAACTGGCTTGTGCGGAGCTTAGGGCTGAAGTCGCCGCCTCGGGGTGAACGGCCCAGCCTCGACGCTTCTACAAATACGCTGTTAAGCCGGCACACAAGAAAACTTTGCCAACTAAACAAACCGAAGAAAACTACCTCTAGTAAAGAGGAGTCCGTTAGCTAGTGTTGAACTAATTTCCTGTTCAAACTGTGCGGCTCGGTTGAAGTGCTCGACGGTAGCCGCTCGTCCGCGTAACCTTTTCACCAAAATATAAAATTCCACGGACAGAGAAAGTGCGCGTTTGACATAGCCACACGTGAGCTCGCTCTCTGTGACACGATGCGTCTCGCGAAATCCATACACACATGCGTACATTTGCGCATTCTGAATAGCATTTTAATTTTAAAGGAAAGTCTCGAGCCGGCTTCCCGCTGGAAATGGACGATTCATTCCGTGGAAATTGTTGTTCGCAGGAGGTACAAGATCCTAATGATGTTACAAAAGAGCATCATGCCTCGTACGTACTTCAGGATCATTATGACAATCCTCATTCTTAATAAGGAAAGAGATTTCCATCTGTTAGAGAAAATGTTTGTAGATTTTTTGCTCGATAAAAACATTTGGTGGATTAAAAGTAAATAACTTGTAATTGGGTTATATTATAAGTTTCAGCAGTTTTTTGATTGTACTCATACAGTGATGTTGCATCTCGGCAAGCTGTACCTTATTAGCCAGATACCAGATATTTGCCGTAGATATAAGAAGCCGAGTGGTTATTGTTCGTGCCGGTCGTTGGAGACGCCGTTCGTTCATTTGCCATAAGTGGGTCAATGTACGCGATGAGATTTTCTTCCGTGCCTCGTCGGTATCCGGACTATACTTATTACAATATTTTCTTACTACTTATTACAACTCACCATGTCGGGGAGGATCCTCACAGTCCGCAGATAAATCCTGTTCGACTCGTCACTTGTTTCACTGTCACGTTAGACAAATATTCGCGTGCGATCACCGATGGGCGGTCATGGTCGGGTCACAGCAGGAATAGGGTCACTACGAGAGTCCACGGCTACAGTAGGAGAGCGTGCATATATCAGGCGGAGGCGTGCGGGCCCATGTCGAGGGTGGTGCGCGCGCGGCTGTCGGCTCAGCACTGGGCAGCGCCGGCGCCGCGCTCAGCGGCCGCCCCTCCAGCCTGACCTACACCCACTTGTAGCGCACCGGCTCCGGTAAACAAACGGTTCAGCGACCGATTACAAGATGAACGTCGAGAAGCACGCACGTTGCCATCCGCGTCCGCCGCACCATTTGTAATTCTTTATGATAACGGTTCCGAGCGCGGTCGCGTTCGCTTCGATTCTAGATTGTAGGTCGAGGCTCGCCGTCGCCGATCTAACCGAAATACTCGAACGGGGGAAAGTGATGCGGCAGGTGAGGCGCTCCCTCGGATGCCGCGGAGATGCAAATCTCCATCGATGTATCGCTGCCGTCGATTTGCATACGAGAAAGAGAAAATGTGTATTGTGTCCAGACATTTAGCGTTCTCTTGATTTATATACTTTCTTTTCGAGACTACGTATATTTGTCTACTTAAAATTGCCTCTGAAGTGAAAGTCAAAACGTTGTCGACATAAATACGTGACACAAGTTAATTATTAACGAATGAGCTTTATTACGCAGTAAAAATAACGAGAAAACATCAAAATACGTTCGGTTGCGAGAGACACTCCGTCACGCATAGTCATGTGGGGAGCGTTTCTTGTCAAATATGAACTGCTGACCTCTCGGATTATATGATACTCGACTGAGTCGATGCATTGTCGGTCTATTTCATCTGCTTTCATGATTGTCCTCAGGATAGCAGAGGGTGCGCCGAATGCTCGGACTTGTTTGCTGCATCAAAAGCTTCAACTGCTGAACTGTTGCATCCAGCGCGCATTGGAAGCCGCCAATAACCAGGGCGGGACCTCCTCCGACGACGAGTTCTACGACTGCTCCGAGGGAGAGGGAGACGAGCTGCCGCCTTGGGACCGACCTGTGGGCCGGCTGCAGAGACTCAGTGACGCTACTCTCAAGAATGGGGCTCCGCTCTATATACCTCGAACTCAGGTACGTTTTGTGATGAGCTGAGATACTATTATTGATTAAGTAAAATCCATATCATCATTATTCATTTATAGATTGAGTTGCTTATGTCCATATCACTCTCAAAAGAATCTTAGGTCGCTAACGCATAAGCAACAACCCGCGGGTTGCAAGCTTTCAATGGTAGCAATGACTACATGCCATCAAGTGGGTCGTATGGATATATAGCTGCTTTTTGTAGCATAAAACATTGTTCCTCACTAAATATGGAACAGTATCTGTACTCGATGTTATCGGCACAGGATCCCGCACCGAAGACGGAGGACCAGCTGGAGGAGGATGCCGAGCTGATGGTGAGGCTCGGAGACGACGCGCGCGCGTCCGAACTACGCGCTCGCATGATGAGCGCTTCGCTGCTCTCCGACATGGAGGCGTTCAAGGCGGCCAACCCCGGTGCTGAACTATGCGACTTCGTGCGGTGGTATTCCCCGCGCGACTGGCGGCCAGACGGCGGGGGTGCGCTCGGAGATCGCATGTTGCTACCGGGAAATCCATGGGTAGAGGCATGGGGCGTCGCGCGTCCCGTGCCAGCCGCGCGCCAGCGACGACTGTTCGATGAGGCCCGTGAGGCGGAGCGCGTGCTTCACTACCTGCGAGCGCGTCCCGTTGCCTCCGTTGCCGAGCTTTTACTACCGGCTGTGCTTCGGGCAGGCGCGATACGAGTTCATGAGGAAGGAGCGCGTGCTTTTCCCGCTTCTACAGGCAGCGCGGACTTAAGACGCGCGCTTGAGGCAGCAGCGCGTGAGTTGCACGAGGCGGAGCGCGAGGCGTGCAGAGCGCGAGCTGCGCGTGGCGTGCTATGCGGCGCGGCGGAGGGGCGTGCTTTGGAAGCGAACGCGCGCGCGCGCGTTTTAGCTGCAGCAGGTGGCGTGTTGCCGACGGCGACGCGGCGCGAGTTCACGCTGCGGGTGCGCTGCGCGGCGGGCGGGCAGGTGCTGCGAGCCGCGCTGGCACAAGACATGACATTGCTCGGCGCCTTCACCGACCGCCTCGTCTGCTTGTAGCGACACGAGTCTTCCTTCTCTGCGTATACGTAACATCGCGGAGCTGCGCTCTGTACCTTCTCGTTGTTGAGATAGTGTGTAATTTGTAGATTTCGTGGGCCGTTCGACATAAATCTGACTTAGTGATTAAATGTGTGCAATTGAATCTATACAGGTCTCAGCTTATTTTGTTGATCGGTCGTTAGTGAATGTTCCGTTATGTGTGATATATTTGTTTGTAAATTGACACCTTTTAAAACGCTAGTAAACGTTATTGTTAATTTTATATTTTACGATATATGGTTTAACCGAAATAAATATAAGTATATTCAAAATCGGCTAATTTTATTGTCCTTCTTTTAGAAAATTAGAGAGAAAATTTGAGAATTATTACAAGTATTCAGATCAAATCTTGAGATACTATAAAACTAACATTGATAACATAAAAACTGAAAAGGTAAGAAAAACTACTTACAAGACCTGTGAAGCTACGGATTATACGTTAGCGCATTGCATCACATACCTGCTGCACATAACTATTCTATCTATCCAATATTAAATACGCTCGAGATGCTCTATAATTAACGATATCCCTTTAAAATAAGTACACTTAATAACCGGCCAAGTGCGTGTCGGGCCACGCGCAGTGTAGGGTTCCGTAGTAGCCTGTTATTCAATGCAAGTCTTTACCCGATATAAACAAGCAACTAGGTTCTCTGTCTTTGTCACTTTAAAGGATTTATTCTAAGGATTGTGTATTTGGTACAAAATTATCCGACACTCAAGTTCAACGACTATTACTGCTAAACTAATAAAGTTATCTTGATTAGCAAAACCTCGGACAGACAGATAGACAGACGGACATGACGAAACTATAAGGGTTCCTTGTCAGGACTACGGAACCCTAAAAATGATGTCTACTATACATACAAACACTCACAGACGCGGATGTAAACGCAGCCTTACTAACAGTTTTCGTACAGTTCACTGTATCAGGTTTCTTAAAAACCAACAAGAACAAATCATGACAACATTACGTATAATAGAAATAGTGTATTTTTAAACAAGTACAATTTCTTTAGTGGTAAGACTTCTGCTAGTCCGCCTGGGGCGGTACCACCACTTTGCCAATAAATGTTCAGTCGTGAAATAGGAATGTTTTTCGTTTGAAATGGCAAGGCGTCCAGTGAAATTACAGGGCATGTGAGACTCAACATATTTATGTCTCAAGGTAACAGGCGCAGTGCAGTCCAATTTTTGCATGCCGCTGTATCTGTAATAGGTAGACGTCATCGCTTACCATCAGGCGAGCGTCGTGCTTGTCCTGTTACCTTTTACCATAAAAAAAATCATCTTACACATCATCGTAATTTAACATCGGGTGAAATAGTGATGAAGTGCTTGTCAATTTAGTATGAAAAGAAAACATACAAAAACCCTATATCCGTCGCTCCGTAAACGCTGCCTTACATAAGCTCTTTGACACGGAGGAAAGATAGCTCTTTGAATTCTCTTGACAGATTACCTATTACCTCATTACATTTCAGGCTAACTAACTACAACAAACTAGAACAAATCACTTCAAGAACAAGGACTTCAAAAATGTCCGAAACGTGTCGGATTAATTTCGATATCTTACCTCGTGAGTATGTAAAGCCGTTTTAATTAACTATTAAAGAACAAATCATCTCAAGAATAAAGCATTATAGAGTTTTAAACTAAAATTAAATACATAGTGACAATCCATATTAACTCTAAAGGTAATAGTAATTAAATCTATTTTCGAGATTCCATTTTTACATATCCTAACTAAATAGTAAGGTCATCTGTGTTTGCGGTTACAATACAAAGATCAATTAGGAACTACGATATTATATACACAAGGATCAAGGCGCATACGCGTCTATCGCTATGTACTCAGTTGGTAGGTGTGTGCCGATTGTCCATCTAGTAATGTATAGCTTAACGGGGCCTACTATCGGTTCTTGATTCGGAATCTGTATTGAATCGAGTTCGATTCGGATAAATTTTAAAAGTTTGTTTTAATTAACTCTTATACGACGGGTCCGGTGGTCAAAGGCGAAGCCTTTTGATGTAAAATATGCGGTCAATTTTATCGACAAATTTGACCGCGATTCAATCTCTACACTCGGACATATTGTATACGATGTGTATTTACAGAGTATTATAAGCTAGCTATATATATGGGTAAGGTACATAATCTGGTACAATCACCTCTATTATCAATATTATTAATTAAGTAGGTATAAGTTTAAAAAAAGAGTGTGTGTACTTAAGTACACGCGTTAGAAGTTATACTTCTGTGGCGTATGGAAAAAAATAACTAAAATGCAGTAGTGATTAACGATAAATATTAAAATTAATCAAAAAGATTTTATTTAAATGAAAAAGGTTTTATCAACGTAAAAATATGACGTTAAATATGATATATACAACTTGAACATAGTCATGCCACCTAGAACTAACTTCACGGTGTAGAATTTAGGTGTCGGTGTGCGCGCGCATCGTAAAAATTCACTCTCATCATTTTTCTCTATCGCGCCAAAAGAAGTATAACTTCAAACACTAAAAAACCGAGTTCACTGGCCGCGCGAGTCAGTTTCCGTAAGTAGCAAAATCTTTAAAAAAAACTTAGCGCCACATATACTTAAGAATTAATAAAATTGATAAATTTTTTTCGGTCCTCAATTAGCGGAGTAATCGCGTAACAAAAATACAATATATACAGAAACATTGAGAACCTCAATTTCATCGTACCGACGGAAAGCACCGGAACATGTCATTCCGGAGGTTGCGGGTTCATGTCCCGTCGGTACGATGAAATTTTGGATTGTGTTTAACAATTTACAAAAATATAAAGTGTGAAACACTTCAAAGAAACATAATATTGAGAACCTCCTTCTTTTTGAAAGTCGGTTGAAAATACGTAAGTCAGTTTGTTCGTCATAGTTTCCTGCTCAAAGCCATACTGCCCAATCAATTAATCTGAAATGTGGCACAAAAATAGCCTTAACAATGTGATAGTATAGAATACTTACACGCGGATGAAGCTGTACTTTCATTATGTATAATATATTAAAACAATTTAGTAATAACTTTAAAGTAAGTATTATAATAAAAGTAGGTGCATACCACAATAGTAAAATAGCAAAAATTCCAAATAGCTAATTGTCTCAAAAGTTCCCATATGTTCAAGCACATAACAGACTTAGATAATTAGTAAATTATCTAAGATAACAGATAATAATACTACGACAAGTCTTCGTATACATGATTTAGTTTATTTTAAAAGTGTCCATACTTGCATATTTCAACGAACCATCGTAATAGACAATCAGTATTGTAATTTGACATTTTGTTTTCTAGATATTTGATAAACTCGTTATTAGATTGTATTACTGCTGTAAATAAAAACATATTTTTTCATTTTATTTCTAGTCCAACCAAAGAAAGAACTAAGTGAGTTTTTCGACGACTAAGAATTTGTCCATTAAATAAATTAGAATTATATATTCCAAAAATATAATATAGAAATACGATCACCTCTACGAGTGCTACGCGTAGGGTGCCTACGCAAAATATTAGCGTTCATTGTTTGGTTTCGTCTCCTGTAGGCGCTGGTCGGTATCCTGGAACCAATGGTAGGTGTCCCGGTGTCGCGAGGCGTGGGTGGCACGCGCACGCGCGCCGCACGCCCGCCGGGAGCCCGTTGCTTGGCTCAGTGGCGCGCCGGGACGCCCGGTCGATTCCACTGCGCGCTCCGCGTCACATCCGCATGTCCACGAATCAAATAAATCACACAGCCTTACGACCGTCTCGCGCAAAAATTACAAAACATACCTACGCGTTTATAAATCGTACCGTGAACGATCATCCGAGCATCTTCTTCATGTTCCGCGCCGGGACACCTGCCGAGTGATAACAAAATCTCGTGTGCAAATTGGAGCCAGTTAATCGACGCGATATATTGACTGATAAAATCCGAGTTAAGTGTTCCGTTGTGATAAAAAAGCTATGAAATTAAATAAAAGCTCGTGTTACAGCGCCGGCTGTAATATGAACTGAAGCTTATGTCGAGGAACATGATTGATTGTGCTACGTTGTGGTCAAAGGTGAGTTGTTTGCGCTCGGCGCTCGTCTGCTATTCTTCTAATATTTGGATATTCCTAGCGATAATATTTGGATTTGCCTAGTTCGGTGGAACATAATACGTACGTGTAAATGTTATGTTATGTCTATTTACTAGATGTCAATTTATTTGCCCATTTGATACGGCTTTACTCTACACTCTCTACAAAACAGTATCCAGATGTTATTGCGGCCAAATCTGTGCTTTCTGGAGAACACCTTATTCAAAATGTTTGTACAATTTTAGTCCGTGTAATATTCTTAACAATACAACACAACGAATAATTTTATTTATGAACTAGACATGTTTTTAACAGAGTAGAAAATTATTATTAATTTGTTAGCATGCTTTCTGAGAGACAAATAGTTAAAACTGGTGATCATTGCTCTAAAAGCTTGATGCATCTAATAAACGAGCGCTACGAAATTAAGAATAATAATTTTCTCTACAATATATTTTGATCCTTGATGCCATTTAAAGTGGATGTCAGACACGACCGGCGTCTTGAGGACCTTGAGGACAACGGACGACATTATACATATATACAGGCACAGGTAGAGGCCAGCTCTATGTAATGTAAAATATGTACATACTTACTCGTTAATGTTAAGAAGTAAAGTGGTGACTTTGAGATCTAGTAAGGGTTCGAGTGCCGACAACACTAAACAAAGATACAAAATTAATATTATTAATACTATCCTAAGTTTTCCGACGGAAGAGATATTGTAATTTGGCGTATATATGTAATGTTCAAGAACTCGAGTCGGATGAAAGTTGAAGTCAGATTGGATTGAATTTTGAAATAGGTCGATAATTGTGACAATATTTTAGGTTTCTTCTCTCACTATATGTTACAGACATTGTTTTAGGCAGCACATTTTTTACATAATTACCTATACAGGATGTCCTTAAAGTCAACGTTAAGCCGGAAGCGGGTAATAGGCCAAGTCATAATTGTTAAAAGAAAAATATAAAACAAATCTGAGCAACGGATCATTAAAATAATAGGCTATAAAAAACATTGAGAAAATATACTACTGATGATGTTTTACCTCGCGTTGCTACAAATATTTATTGTATTTTTATGATGTTCTTCTGAATAATGCGTCTGCAAATTATTGCCAAATTTTTTAAGCCAACTACCCCAGCTTGGAAAAAAATATCACTTTGCTCAACTAAGTATACTATTAACTAAGTATAGTACTATGGCATTTGATACTTTTGTATACATGGAAAAATGCCAATCCCACTTACGACAAAATCTACTTAGATAGTTTACATGTAACTTGTCTAGTAGGTATTTTGTGTAGTGATGTACCTAACCTACGTAAAACTCACTCAGTTTTATGGAACATAACGTCTGAGTAATGTACTCAGCATTTTATAAACACCATAATATAAATGTAGTGTAGCTAAAGCAACAATCTAAATTATTATTTTGCGACGTGTACTTACATCGTGAATATCGTCTTCCGGATAGCAAAATATTGGTCCGTAAACAAGATTGGGCACTCTCGAACCCCTTTACGATGGGAATATTCAGCCACCCGAACCCTCCACGGAGGTACATAAAAAGCCTCTAATGTTGTTTTTGTTTACAGTTAATCTGCCATAACAATTACGAATAAATGGGTAAACGCCATTCAAACCGAAAAAAGCAAACATTTAATTCGTAACACTCTCAATTTCCAAGAGGTCCCTAACAGCGACTAATTACGCTGTTTCGTATTCAACCCGCCTCCGCTCTTCTAATTACATCCTTGTGTTTCCTCGACCTCAATTAATATTGTCTTGGTTATCATTTATTATATGAAGCATGCGCGTATGTGAAATGGAGCGTCACCAGCGTCCTCCTTGACCACTGAATAGTTCTCTCAGGCTGACTGGTATAAATAGGCGGGCATTATAGTGTTCGCTTGAACGGACCGGATCACTGGATGGTTCATACACGTCGTAGGCACCTCGGATAGAAGGTAATCAGAGACGTCCGACATGTCCGTTGCTTCAATTGTGCTCCGAACATAAATAATGCTTAGCTACCTGTCGGATCCTAGTCTTTTGAATATTTCATGTATCTGCTTCGACAGACTTGCGTTTTATTGGCAAAGTTTTAACACGATTTCGTATTCAATTTGCCGCTCTCTTGGAATCACATAAATCGTTTCCGTAATGGGGTCTTCTTCAAAACTAGACTTTTGCGGTCGAATATAATTAAAGTTCATGGATTACTTCTATAGTTCCGATTTAAAATGTAAGTATACCCTCATTTCAGCTATATTCCGCGGAGCCCTAGGGCTCTACAAAGCTTTTGTAGGGGCTCCACGAAAATGTTGGTGCTTATGTGCTCGTCACTGCCTGATTACTCTACCGGAAAATATTTTTTTAACAAAAACGATTTATTTTTTGACGAAAACTATTAACTAACTATTAAACTATTATTATTATATCTAAATTGAAATTATTTCATCGACATTTGAACAGATGGAGCCAAGGCAATCAGTCAGTCAATCAAAGTAACAGGTGAAACATCAGGAGCAGTATAACGAATAAAAAGTTAAGCACCTAATAAAAAACTAGGTTTTGTTTTATTTTAGGGCTCCGCCAGATATTTGTTTTTTCCAAAATGGTTCCGTCTCCTAAAAATTTTGAGAACCGCTGTCTTATCTATATTTATCAACATTAATCATCATAATCAGCCGGTATCAGTTCACTGATGAACTCTCCCAAAACACGGTCTTCCGCTCTTCCTTTCCAGTCACTGCCCACCGTAAATGTCTTCGCGCCACCTGGTCACAGGGCGCCCTCCCTACGCTACGTTAGCCGATTCGCGGTCTCCTCTCTAGAACTAGTCTTCCCCAACGGTTATCGATTATGCGGCATATATGACCAGCCCACTACCACTTCAGTTTGCTAATCCGTTGAGCTATGTCGATCACTTTAGTTCTCTGGCGAATTACTTTGTTCCGGATTAGATCCCGCAGAGAAATACAGAGCGTAGCTTTTTGACATAAACAAACATCAATTAATGGAATGTACCTATCTACTATTTACGTTGTCACAGCTCTCGTATTGCAGATGTTCATCATGCATGTGAATAATAAATTATTTTTCAAAAAAAATAAAACCGACTTCATAACCACAAACAGGCACTCAAAATCGAAATATAAACTACTTAATATAATTATTATAAGCGCTACCCACTTATCTATTTGAAGTCGGTGCCAGCCAAGTCTATTGGATATAGTAGATAGATACTATGAATGTAGTAGTAGTAAGTAGGTAGATACATGTAGGTAGTATCTATCTACTACCTATTAGACTTGTCTGGCACCGACTTCAAATAGATAAGTGGGTAGCGCGTATAATAATAATTATATTAAGTAATTTATTTTTCGCCTTTGAGTGCGTTTGTGGTTATGAAGTCGATTTTTTTTTTTTGAAAAATATGTAATTTATTTTACCCTTTTTAGTGCAAAACAAGTTTTAATTAAATTACATGCATCTATAAAATTTCGTGTCTGGGCCGTTATACACTGACGGATATATACTTTGTGAAAATTTCAAGTATGTACCTATTACGGTTAAGAAGATACAGATCTGTAAAGTGCGCACATATAGACACACGAACGGACAACAAAGTCTCATAAAGTGTTCATTTGGTACCCTTTGGGTTCGGAACCCTACAAAATTGACTTCAAATGCCGCGCTAGTGAAAATATTCACTAGTCATAATGATGTCATCAAGGTATCGAAGGACAGTGTCCAAAATGGCCCTGTCCAATAAAAGCATCTGACACATACGATAATTAATTGTCTATTTTATTACAATAATTCCAAATACTTTTAAACTTAAAGTAAAAAGTAAAAGTAAAAAATGGTTATTGGAAAAAATGGCATTAATACAATAAATCAATAATCACCTGGTACTTAAACTAGGCTCTAGACCCGTATGATAAGCACCAAGCCTCTTCCGTCTGTTTGTTCTGTTTTGCCAGAAATTACAATATGTATTGCTGTATTGTTACATGGACACGGAAGAAGAAACACGGACTAGTTGTATTCCAAAATGAATATTTAAAACTATTATTTGCGATTATTACCATTAATCGCCGCCATATATCCGCCATCTTCGCCAAACGTCATGTCATGTCAAAAAATGTTCACATAAAAAAATGTTCACATCAAAAGACGCTGCACCCTAACAAGACTTTGCCCGGTAGAACAATCATGTGAAGACAAATTATTTCTCCCCATCTTTGTTTCTATCTCGCTCACAGTTACCGTAATTATATCTGTCAAAAACCAAAATAAACGAGAAGAAAGATATAAAAACATTATTTAAGGTCATATTTTTTAGTCTTCAAAAGTATATGCAATAGCAACCTCTATTGTATATAATCTTCTTGGGACGCTTCTTCTAAAACTATTACATTCTCCTATGTTTGAGGTATTTATCTTCATATCTCTGGAGATACTTGTCAGATCTCGATAAAATTACAATGGGACCACCTCGGAAACGTACCCTACCGATTACAAAAATAATCATTCGAATCGGTTCAGAATTGACGGAGTAATCGCGTAACATACACACAAAAGAAAAAACATACTGACCAATTGAGAACCTCCTCCTTTTTTGTGAAGTCGGTTAAAAATATCTACACTATCTAGCTATTCCTGCTATCCTTTTACAACTGCCTATTTGAACACTGTCTCGATTGTCCATACGTGTATTATTATTATTAATGAACTCTTACCATACCACAAATAAACTAAAAGGAAAGAAAAGAACACAAACGTAAACTAGTGAGGTACTACGTAAACCATTTCAAACTCAAGTGACAAGTGAGTTATAAACGAGTAGGCATCGCACCGTTGCTCCAGCGATTCCAACTGTAACGTGTCAATAAGACGTGTGTTGCCTTTGAAGTTTGAATAATGTTGTAAATATGCGTAAAGCCATAACCACGATTCCACAAGCTGTTTCTGGGTACATTGCGTCCAGCCGCCGACCGACACAAAACGCACGCTCTTGGCGTATTATTTACGAGCTAATATAAAATATCGGTTTATACGTTGTGTACAATCAGGAGCGGTGTTATTGGGATACTTAATCCTCTTTGTTACGGACTTTTATTTACCATCTTCGTACCTAGCTGGTTTTAATTTTGTGCCAGGAGTTACGCTTAGGAGTAGGAGTACGCTTAGGTACGTAACTGAACTTCACGGAAGGGTCAAATATTCTTCCGTGAAAGTTCAGTTATGCATCTAAGCTTGACCTAAGGTAAAATTAGAATATCTCTAATACTGATTTGAATTCGGACAAGCATTATATTTACTGATGTAATCATACAAACTAATATTAAAATAACGTACAATTACTTCGTATAGAATAACCAATCATAATAGGTAGATAACTACTACTAGGTCTCATAGAATCAACTTTTAAAAATATCTTGGAATGTATACCTAATTATTTTCAACGCGGAACCGTACCTAAGCATTTAAATTGAAAAATGTGTATTGTATAAAGCTAATTATTTCATCGAGATACGGATGTACTGTTTGTAAGCATTTTCAGAATGTAAGATTGTTTGAACACCGAAAACACAGTGTTGACTGTGATCGACTGTACCGCACCACACTGTGGTATATTTTTACAATTTTATGCCTTCTCATAAAGCCGCTCATTGTAGCTGTTATTGCAAATGAAACGGACCGATTTGAATGAAAATCCACACATCCCACACACCGTTACGTTAAACGTAATAATAACGTAACATTTGAATAATTCTTAATTAAATACTCGACCTGCTTGTTCATTCCATTCGGCCATGCGTCATATACTCCCAAATAAGTTTCTACTCTACATAGACGACATACCTGTGTTTAATGAATCTATTAAACTAGATGAGGCATTATGTTTAATGTCAAGACGCTTATTGCAAACATTTGAATCTGTTCTCAGTTACGAGAAAATGTTTTGGCTCGTAGCCAACCGATTACTTCGTACTGTAAATCATACCCCCGATACTCTGCAATTACACAGAAACTTAATGCGCTAGAGAAATAGCCATTGTATTTACACAAGATAATATTAACATGTGGAGAGATCGAACGCCGGATTCTAGTAATGTTATTAATTTCATCAAATCATCACCGAAGATAAAGATGTTAATATTTTTTATACCAGTCTTCGTTCCACTTTGTTTACGTTAAACGCGAGACTAAATCTCTCTCGATAATATGACGAAGCTATCTCAGCTCATTTTTGGCGATGACTGATATTACTCAGCGTTTTTAGTTTGGCATTGTTCGGCGAGGGCTCTCGGCAGCACTACGCTCCCGTCAATGGAGCTCTCAAGTTTTAAGGAATTAACAAGGTGCCCTCCAGCTAAAGTGGTCTGCGGAGGACTCGGTTCATTAAAAAGTAGCGCCGGCTTGCAAACCTTTTTTGTGGCTTTCCTATGTACAATTAGTCTCTCGTTTATATCACAGTCAGACCGCTTTTCCTTTTTGTTTGTACCTAGAGACTGTAAATGAATAAAATAAGAGGCGGATGAATAAAAATAATGAGACATTTTTGTACCACTCATTCTTAATAGGAAATGGCAAGAATGTTATCTCACACTTCCTCAAATAAAACTATGCAGAAGTTAGTCATTGTTGGAATATTAATAAATCTCTAACTTACGTTTAATAGTGTCGTTTCACGGTAGCGCACATTGGAGGTGTCTCGTCGCTTAATAGCCCGCTAATTGCATTAATTAAATTCGAATAGTCATTGCGCTAGTTCCATAAAACCGTGAATTAAGAAGGGGTGGATTTTGAGTTGAGATTTTCCGCCAGCGCTCGGTGTGTCGGTGTTCGCTCGCCGAGTGGTCGACAATGGCGCTAATGAGGTGGAGCTCCGCGCTAAATCAGTCGAAAATTACGCCAAAATGGCGTAAGGCGACGCGCATTGTGAATACGGCCTTCGTGGAATCTCTTTGTCGGATCATTTAACCCTGGGTAGATATGAAGAGAAGCGTCTAGAGATTTTGTAACCACCACTTATCATGGTTGTTACATTACGCGGTGTCAAGTCGCGCCTTGTTCCAATGCGTTATACTCTCTTAAACGTTATTTTGTTTTGTCATACATTATTTGGAGGTATTCCACAGTTAATTTTGGAAAAAAAAACAAATTTTTTGGCAACAGATGTAATAATACTCAACTATCGCCAGTTAATATAGGTATTCATGTACTACGGAGTATCATGTCGATGCTTACACAGTAAAAAAATATAAATTTGCCTATGTACTAATAATTTTTATATTTTTTTATGTATTTATATATCTACTTTAAAACAATATATCTCAACTATCAAACAAAAAACTACCTAAAAAATCAAAATCGGTTCATCCGTTCGGGAGCTACGATGCCACCGACAGACACACATCACAGGTACACACGTCACACTCATAACACCCTTATTTTTGTGGCGGGGGCTAAAAAGAGACTGAATCTTCTCTCAGTGTATTCAGTCAAGTCCAGTGTGATCCATCTATATAGATAACAGAGTTTACATAGAAGACAGGTACGTTTTCCCACACCAGAGGAGTTGCTGATAAAAGTACCTATGTGTATATATGTATGTTTATAGATATGTGAAGGCTCTATTGTCCAGCAGGTTTGAAAGCCTATCGTTTCAATCAGTCCGACCTGGCTTCAAACAATGGGGCGAGTTAATTGCTTATATCCGCGGAGCTTCTATTGCCTTAAATTTTCAAATCAATTTCGCAAATCCTGTTCTTTTATTGGTGTTATTTAACGGTTTCAATTAATAGATTTTGCTCGAGCGGGATATGTTAATTGATGGCCCGGTCCGTTTATTTAAGTGCTATCGTTAAATTATGCATGCAAAGCTTGACAATAAAATGTATTAAGATTGACGAGAAGTCTGTCTGTGGGAAATATAAAACAGGTTTTATGAACATACTACATATATTTAACGTCTGACCTTACAGTCAGATATAATTTATTTTTCACTACTTTGAAATCTGTTACGTATGTATAGTATTTATTTCAGTTTTCGATGGTCGTGGTGGTGGTGTTAGGCTGGCAGTGGTAGCCCAGCATGCGCGTCCGCAGTATTCTTTGTACACGAAGGCAGAAAGACCTCTACAAGGTATTTCTTTAAGATGTTTTGTGCCGCTACCAAAGGTACCTACTGTCAGTACTCTCACGCACTAGGACAGTATTCCCCGATTTTAAATAACCTGGTGACGGTCCAAACCGATATTCCTACCACTTAGGTGCCCTTGGAGCTAGTAACCTACCCCCTAAAAACCTAGAGTTCAGATATGCTACTCGACCCTCCTCTAGATCACCCCACTCTCAGGAAAGTTATAAAGGCCGGTGGAGGCCAACAACATACTCGTAAGTGCATTAAAAAAAAACTGGCAAGTTGGACTCTGACTCGTAGGGTTCCGTAACACAGTAGAGTATTTTATAACTATAATTTTTCGCCACCAAAAAATTAACTTTGTTTTTCATAGTGTTTGTATGAAAACCTAAATTATATTTGCGGTCGCTATATCTCAAAAACTGCTGGCTGTAACTCGTTCAAACCAATTTACGTTGAAAGTTTTTATTGATTATACTTTATATATTTAACAAATATATTTTTTAAATTTCTTTATTCCACTACTTTAAAAGTTACAGGGGACACACTTTAAACCTGCCTATCTTTAAAATTATTGAATTTGAGAAAAAATGGTTTTAGGAACCTCAATGTCATTTTAAAAGACCTATCTATAGACACACACCCACACGCATAGGATTGATGAAAATAATGTGTTTAAGTTTCATGTATGGGATTTTTTATTTTTGTATAAAAATTGTAAAGCGGTTCACAGAATACACCTTCCTACCAAGTTTTAACTGTGTAGTCTTAATAGTTTCGGAATAAAGTGGCTGTGACATACGGACGGACAGACGGAGAGATAGTGGCAAGTAGCTATCCAGTTCGGCATAAAATGTACAAAACGAAAAAACCGACTTCAATCATGCAGCAATATACTGGGCTAGTTATAATCATTTCATCGAAGTATATAAATTTCCTTATATTGTTTATCTCCATATCTCCGGAGATAATTGTCATACCTCGATGAAATTTGAATGTGACCAAACGGGAGGCATAATCTCAGAAACAAAAAATTTTTTTTAATCGGTTAAGATTTGACGGAGTTCTGAGGTAAACAAATATTTAAAAAAAATACAGTCGAATTGAGAACCTCCTCCTTTTTTCTGAAGTCAAAGTTGAAGTCAAGTTAAAAACATAGAAGATAATGTATAAGCCAGGACACGGACAGAATAACTGATAGTACTACGTACGTGCTGACAGCCAGAAAACAATGTACGTATATATTATTTTTGATGGTGTCCAGGCCATTAATAAATTATGGGTACTGACGCAGAAGCCTAATCAAAATTTGTCTTACGAAGGGCCATGGAGTGCGCCATATTCGGAATCAAATTACAAGACCTTATTGGGTTCCTATGGCACGATGGACTGATAGATGACGTACGTAAAGTAACGGGTTGAAGGTCAATTGACTTGGGAAAGAAAACGGAAGGTATTCGTTACACTTAAACGGAGGCTACTCTACTCTTGAGCAGTCGCAATCGCAAGTTAATAGGTGATATTGATTGTAACGTAAGGACACTAGTATCAACTTTATGGGTATTAACCTGTGAAAAAGGACAACAAAATTGTCCGAAACATGTCGGAGTAATTTCGATATTTTAACCCGCGAGTATGATAAAGACTAGTGGTCGAAAAAAAGTCAACCAAAATATTTTAAAAAATAGCTTTTTGCACTTTTTTTCGATGTAAACATTAAATGTGTCCTTTTTAGGGTTCCGTAGTCCTGACAAGGAACCCTTATAGTTTCGTCATGTCCGTCTGTCTGTCCGAGGTTTTGCTACCGACCGTACTATAGACCGTTAATACTAGAAAGCTGTAATTTTGTGGGGATATGTATATATATTGCGCCGACAAAGTGCTGAAATAAAATTGTGAAAAATATTTTTTTTTAGGGTAGCTCCCCTATATGAAAAGTGGGGAGGAATTTTTTTTCAACGTCTACCCCATCGTGTGGGGTATCGTTGAATAAGTCTTTTAAAATGACTTAAGGGTTGCTAATACTATTTTTCGATTAAATGCTTCATTTATGAAATATTACTTAACTTTAAAGCGCAAATTTTTGTTCCAGTAGGGCGTCTTCCCCCCCCCCCCCCCCTCTAAAAGCTAAACTGCTGGCTTAAAAATCTGATCCAGATTCAAATCCAGATTTTTAAGCCTTTCCTTTATTTCCTAATTTTCCTTTAAAGTTCATGAAATGCGCAATAGCGCATCTTATAGAAAATTAAAGCGGTTTAGATAACTTTATTAGTTTAGCAGTAATAGTCGTTGATCTTGGGTGTTGGATAATTTTGTACCAAATACAAAATCCTTAGAATAAATCCTTTCAAGTGACAAAGACGGAGTACCTAGTTGCTTGTTTATAACGGGTAAAGACTTGCATTGAACAACAGGCTACTACGGAACCCTACACTGCGCGTGGCCCGACACGCACTTGGCCGGTTATTTTTTCTTTAGAATGGTAACAAAGTTTCCGCTTTACATATTAGTATATTAGATTAGAAGACGTTTAGACGTGTATGTAGTCTTTCATCCATCCGAAATTATTAATTACGCTTCACGCCGTGTAGTTGACGCTTTTTTGATAGCATCAGCATGGCATCCTAGTAGTCCTTATAGTAAGCTACACGATCGTCAGTGATGAATACCTACTTTACGCCTCAAACTCAAAGCATTTATTCAGTACACCAAGAATTTACTAGCCCATGTTCTTCCTAATGCTATAAAGTATGTCCTTGTTAAATTTCAGCAAGATCGGATCGTCCGTTTAGGCGTGATTAAGTAACAAACCTACCTTATCTATACTAATATTATAAAGAGAGAACATATGTATTTTTGTATAGATGTTTGTATTGATTTGGCTCAAAATCTACTAGACCGATTTAAATAATTCTTTCACAAATATATAGAATGGACTTTTAAAATGAAAATAGGATATATATTATCCGGTTTAAATCATAGGTACATGCGTGGAGACCTATTTCG
This sequence comes from Cabera pusaria, assembly GCA_954871355.1. Classification (NCBI taxonomy): domain Eukaryota; kingdom Metazoa; phylum Arthropoda; class Insecta; order Lepidoptera; family Geometridae; genus Cabera; species Cabera pusaria. The sequence continues at coordinate 24,224,248 of OX940887.1, forward strand.
CAACCTAAGTCGACAATAAAACGGTCGAGAAACACATTTTTTTTACGAGCGTTGCTTATACGGAAATATATATAATAAGATATAAGAAAAGTGTCTATGGAATAGTTATAGAACTTAATAAAAACCTATAAAAAAAAGTCCGCTACAGCATATGTCTATCTCAAAAGGTTGACTCACAGTAACCATTTTTATTTAATTTTTTAATAAAAAAACATTACTTATATTCCAATGCTATGTTCTATTATACAGTATTAATCCTTATCAAAATAATTACGTTATTTACCTTGATCACATATTATAGATTAAAATTGTCCTTACAGTATATAATTTAAATGAAAACTTTAGAAGATATAACAGATTTTAAATTATGCGCATCGAAAAAAAATAATATATTTGCAGCGAAACCACAGATTAGACAATAGTTACTTTGTAAACAATATTAGCTTAGCTATTTGTGTAGATCCCAACCGGTATAAATCAATTTGATGTCAATTTACTTTAATAAAAAGTATACTATGGTCTTATCCATTAGTAAGTACTACCTATCCCTGTGCAAATTTTCGGCTAAATCGGTCTAGCCGTTTGACCGTGAAGAAGGCCCAAACAAACAAATATACAAACTGACTTTCGCATTAATAATATTGGTATTGATAATGATGTGGTCGAGGATGGCGAACACGCTAGAATGGAATGACTACCGAGAGCTGTGCTGCCGGAACACCGTAAGGTCATGGCGGCAGATTTTTTCCTTGATGGTGGTAAGCTACTTTTTGGTAGCAAGTGAGGCAGAACATCGATTTAATAATCCCACTACCTGTATACGAACACCCATAAATCATGAATGCACGTAGAAACTTGAGAACATCAATTGAAATAGCTAGGATTAAAACCAGCGACCGTCGGGTTAGAAGTCAAGGTAACTTAACTATCCCTTACGCCAACGGGCCGTCCAATATTATGTATCAATTTCACCAGTGCAAAGGCGGGGTGGGCTGCTAGTATAGAGATATGTGAGTATATGTCAATGTTATAAGTATCCATAGTCGCAATACCTTGTCGTTTAGGGTTCCGTAGTCCTGACAAGGAACCCTTATAGTTTCGTCATGTCCGTCTGTCTGTCTGTCTGTCTGTCCGAGGTTTTGCTACCGACCGTACAATAGACCGTTAATACTAGAAAGCTGTAATTTTGTGGGGATATGTATATATATTGCGCCGACAAAGTGCTGAAATAAAATTGTGAAAAATATTTTTTTTTAGGGTAGCTCCCCTATATGAAAAGTGGGGAGGAATTTTTTTTCAACGTCTACCCCATCGTGTGGGGTATCGTTGAATAAGTCTTTTAAAATGACTTAAGGGTTGCTAATACTATTTTTCGATTAAATGCTTCATTTACGAAATATTACTTAACTTTAAAGCGCAAATTTTTGTTCCAGTAGGGCGTCTTCCCCCCCCCCCCCCTCTAAAAGCTAAACTGCTGGCTTAAAAATCTGATCCAGATTCAAATCCAGATTTTTAAGCCTTTCCTTTATTTCCTAATTTTCCTTTAAAGTTCATGAAATGCGCAATAGCGCAACTTATAGAAAATTAGTGGTTTAGATAACTTTATTAGTTTAGCAGTAATAGTCGTTGATCTTGGGTGTTGGATAATTTTGTACCAAATACAAAATCCTTAGAATAAATCCTTTCAAGTGACAAAGACGGAGTACCTAGTTGCTTGTTTATAACGGGTAAAGACTTGCATTGAACAACAGGCTACTACGGAACCCTACACTGCGCGTGGCCCGACACGCACTTGGCCGGTTATTTTTTCTTTAGAATGGTAACAAAGTTTCCGCTTTACATATTAGTATATTAGATTAGAAGACGTTTAGACGTGTATGTAGTCTTTCATCCATCCGAAATTATTAATTACGCTTCACGCCGTGTAGTTGACGCTTTTTTGATAGCATCAGCATGGCATCCTAGTAGTCCTTATAGTAAGCTACACGATCGTCAGTGATGAATACCTACTTTACGCCTCAAACTCAAAGCATTTATTCAGTACACCAAGAATTTACTAGCCCATGTTCTTCCTAATGCTATAAAGTATATCCTTGTTAAATTTCAGCAAGATCGGATCGTCCGTTTAGGCGTGATTAAGTAACAAACCTACCTTATCTATACTAATATTATAAAGAGAGAACATATGTATTTTTGTATAGATGTTTGTATTGATTTGGCTCAAAATCTACTAGACCGATTTAAATAATTCTTTCACAAATATATAGAATGGACTTTTAAAATGAAAATAGGATATATATTATCCGGTTTAAATCATAGGTACATGCGTGGAGACCTATTTCGCAACCTAAGTCGACAATAAAACGGTCGAGAAACACATTTTTTTACGAGCGTTGCTTATACGGAAATATATATAATAAGATATAAGAAAAGTGTCTATGGAATAGTTATAGAACTTAATAAAACCTATAAAAAAAGTCCGCTACAGCATATGTCTATCTCTAAAGGTTGACTCACAGTAACCATTTTTATTTAATTTTTTAATAAAAAAACATTACTTATATTCCAATGCTATGTTCTATTATACAGTATTAATCCTTATCAAAATAATTACGTTATTTACCTTGATCACATATTATAGATTAAAATTGTCCTTTACAGTATATAATTTAAATGAAAACTTTAGAAGATATAACAGATTTTAAATTATGCGCATCGAAAAATAATAATATATTTGCAGCGAAACCACAGATTAGACAATAGTTACTAAGAAAACAATAGTAGCTTAGCTATTTGTGTAGATCCCAACCGGTATAAATCAATTTGATGTCAATATAGTTTAATAAAAAGTATACTATGGTCTTATCCATTAGTAAGTACTACCTATCCCTGTGCAAATTTTCGGCTAAATCGGTCTAGCCGTTTGACCGTGAAGAAGGCCCAAACAAACAAATATACAAACTGACTTTCGCATTAATAATATTGGTATTGATAATGATGTGGTCGAGGATGGCGAACACGCTAGGTCTAGAATGGAATGACTACCGAGAGCTGTGCTGCCGGAACACCGTAAGGTCATGGCGGCAGATTTTTTCCTTGATGGTGGTAAGCTACTTTTTGGTAGCAAGTGAGGCAGAACATCGATTTAATAATCCCACTACCTGTATACGAACACCCATAAATCATGAATGCACGTAGAAACTTGAGAACATCAATTGAAATAGCTAGGATTAAAACCAGCGACCGTCGGGTTAGAAGTCAAGGTAACTTAACTATCCCTTACGCCAACGGGCCGTCCAATATTATGTATCAATTTCACCAGTGCAAAGGCGGGGTGGGCTGCTAGTATAGAGATATGTGAGTATATGTCAATGTTATAAGTATCCATAGTCGCAATACCTTATTACGGGAGAAGTTTTGCAAAATATCCCACGCAAAGCTATAGTTAAACTAGCAACGTTAATCAATGCTGCATTTAGACTTCAGAATGTACCTGAAGTGTGGAAGGTTACCGCAGTCATAATGATATCTAAGCCTGAAAATCCTCATGAATCAATATCGAACAGACCCATTTCACTACTTCCTATAATGGAAAAGTTATTTGAGAAATTGCTACTGAGACGCTAAAGCTCCTAATAGAAGAACAGAATCTAATTCCTGACTATCAGTTTCGTTTTAGAGAAAAACATACTGTAGACCAAGTACATAGAATCACTAATGTCATATACGTAGAGAGTGCTTTAGAAGTAAAAAATGTGTGCTCAACAGTCTTTCTTGATGTAGCGCAGGCATTCGATAAAGTTTGGCACGAAGGCCTAATATATAACTTAAGACAAATGCTTCCCAAACAGTTTGCTGACCTCTTGGAATCCTACTTATCAGATAGAACTTTTAGGGTAAGATAAGAAGATGCCTACTCGCTGTTGAAGCAAATTCAAGTTGGGGTACCACAAGGAAGCGTAATGGTTCCGATCCTGTACTTATTATACACTTGTGATATACCAAAATTAGAAAATAGCATCATTGCAACCTTTGCAGATGATACAGCTATTATGGCTACTCACGAGGAAGTAGTAAAGCAAGTTCAAACGGCTGTCAATACTATCTTTGATTGGACGAAAAAAATGGAGGATAAAACTCAATAAATCGAATTGATTGAATGGAATGGTACCAAAACAAAGTACTGAGGATCATCGTAAATGCACCATGGTATATCAGAAACGACGACCTCTACCGGGACCTTAAAGTGGATGACGTTATTAGTGTAATTTCTAAATATTCCAAAGCTCACGATCGTAGAATTCATCTCCATGTGAACGTCGAGGCTATCCAGCTCTTCGACAACACGGACATAGTGATAAGACTAAAAAGGATAAAACCTTTTGAGTTAGTGTAGTGAAGTGACAGTAAATTAGTGTTTTCGCCTTAATAGACACAATAAGAAAAGTGCCATGGACACATTATTAGTATAAAAATAATTAGCAGTTTAGGTCAAAATTAAACTACTTATTAGTCTTAAGACTAGATTGTAATATTAATGATCATTAATATTACAATCTAGTCTTAAGACATATTATATTGGATATAATATTGGATATCATTTTTGGAAAAAAAAAACAAAATCAGCAGGAACAAGGCAGCCATCTTGAAACACATGCCTAAAAGACAAAGATTTAACAATGGTAATATAATGAAAATATTACCGTGATTTTACCTTAACTGGGTGTTAAACCCAACTCCAAAGGTGGTTTAGACAGATCCGTAGTTTAAACTGTCATCGGTAGATTAACTGACATTGATCCTAGGAAATAATCTAAGACAAAGGATTAAACTCTTCATTGAGGTTTAAACTACCGTTGATCTTACGGCTCGTAGAAACAGACATTTAACTTTAGAAAAGAAACAGTAAGCCATCGGACTGTACATTTCAAATATAAGTATTTAACAAGGGTTACAGATATCGTACCCGCGACATGGTCGTTGCGCCGCCCAGTGATATAATCCATTCATCTTTTTGATACAACAGAACTTCAATGTCGTCTTTCTACGATAGAACATCATTGTATCTATACACAGACTCGTAATCATAATAATCATAATCATTTATTCATATAACAAAATACACGTCAATTGCAAAAATAATTAAAACATCCGAAATAAAATAATAATATTTATAAATTAAATAAAAATTCTTAAAAAATAAAATATTACTAAAAATAATGTATTTCTTATTGGAATTTATAAATTCATTGTATGAATAAAAGGCCTGGTCAATAAGCCAGTTCTTCAACCTGACTTTAAATGAATAAAGGCTCGGTGCTTCCGTCACATTGTCAGGTAGTCGGTTGTACACTGACGGTCCCATGACATGAGTCAGCTTCCCTACTTTACTAGACTTTCTGTATATAATAACAGAGGTGTACCTACTGAATAAGCCAGAAGTAATCAGAGGTTCCCTTCACGTCATATTTTTTCCTGAATAAATTCTGGGAGCATGGTGCGCGTAAATCCTTGAGAGGCGCTCTTAGCGGCCACTTTCTCTTTCGTTATTTGTGGATAATCTCCCGTCTCGGAACAGATTGGATGTGCGTATTGCTCCCACCGGAAATAAACAAAATTTTAGTATAAAGTTAAACAAAAACCCAGCTGCTTATCGTTTATTTATATTAACACTGGTACCCGCGAATTTTATCAGTGTAAAGCTCTGTCAGTCAACGTTTGTGAATTATTTATGTTATTTGTAGAAATCGTGATTTTATTTTTCCAAAAAGTAGCCTATGTTTATTTAATCCTCATGCTATAAAGTATCTCCTTGTTAAATTTCAGTAAGATCGGATCGTCCGTTTAGGCGTGATTAGGTAACAAACAGTCAGAGTGACAGAGATAAAACGTTTTTGTAATATTATCACTTCTAATAAGAGTTTTTAGCTTATCTCTAATAACTTCATCAATAATGTTCGTTTTGGGTTCATACCCACCTCCACTAATGGCAATGAAAATTACTTCTCCATTGATTGGCCTGTATTCTTCATCATAAATATTACATGCCAAAGCATTCCACAAATGGTAGGAGCATCATATCGGTGTTCCGCCTGACTTGCTGCCAAAAAGTACCTTACCACCATCAAGAAGAAATTCTGCCGCTATAACTTTATAGTGTTCCGGCAGTACAGTCACACACATTTTCACATTTTTAGGGTTCCGTAGCCGAATGGCAAAAAACGGAACCCGTATAGATTCGTCATGTCTGTCTGTCCGTCCGTATGTCACAGCCATTTTATTCCGAAACTATTAGGACTATAGAATTGAAACTTGGTAGGTAGATGTATTCTGTAAACCGCTTTCCGATTTTTATACAAAAGTAAAAAAAAAAAAAAGTATGAGGGGGGGGGGGTTCATCCCATACATGGAACTGAAACAAAAAAAAATTTTTTTCTTCAAACCTATACGTGTGGGGTGTCTATGGATAGATCTTCAAAAATGACATTGAGGTTCCTAAAATCATTTTTTCTCAAAGTCAATCATTTGAAAGATAGGCGCGTCTAAAGTGGTAAAATGTGTGTTCCCCCCCCCCCGTCCAACTTTTTTTTTTTTTTTTTTAAAGATTACTCGCAATGTGGGTTGCACATTACTAGTATTCTTGTTAACCCCTCCAACTAAGCTAAATATGCTTGTGTCTGGAGTGGGTTCACGTCAATAGTGCAGTGGGTGGGGTGGGGATCGAACTCACGACCTCTCGATCGCCAGTCCGACACCCTATCCATTGGGCTATTGCCGCCTATTGTACGCCTAGTATGGGAGTGAAAAATCTATAAAAAAGTATATGTCATCTCAATAAAAACTAACAACGAAAATTGGTTCGAACGAGATACAGCCAGCAGTTTTTGAGATATGGCGACCGCAAAGATAACTTTGTTTTTCATACAAACACTATGAAAAACAAAGTTAATTTTGTAGTTGCGAAAAATCATAGTTATGGAATACTTAACTGTGTTACGGAACCCTACGAGTGCGAGTCCGACTTGCACTTGGCCAGTTTATTTTACTGGTAGTATGAGTAGTTAGCGATGTTAACGGTCAGATAAACAGCCATGTAATTGCCGCTGGTTTGCTTGATAAATAATGTATCACATATACCTACGAGTATATCCCTAAGTATTTATCTGCTATTTATGATAATTCGAGTATATCTTATTTACCATTTGGAAAACTTCGTCGAGTCTTTTCATCGCCCCTACAGCAAAGCCTGAAGACGAAAGTCTTTAACGAGTGCGTCCTACCTGTTATTACCTACGGAGCCGATACGTGGACGCTGACAGTGCGACTGGTTCACCAATTCAAAGTCGCTCAGCGAGCTATGGAGAGGGCTATGCTTGGAATCTCTCTGAAGGATCGAATTCGAAATGAAGTCATCCGTCAGAGCACCAAAGTTATCGACATAGCTCAAAGGATCAGCAAGCTATAGTGGCATTGGGCTGGTCACATCTGTCGTAGAACAGATAACCGTTGGGGTAGACGTGTTCTAGAGTGGAGACCACGGCTCGGTAAACGTAGTGTAGGGCGCCCTCCAGCGGCTGGAAACAGAGAGCTGAAGATCGAGCTCAGGGGCGTGCCATAGGTGAGGCCTATGTCCAGCAGTGGACGGAGATAGGCTGAGGATGATGATGATCTTATTTACAAAATTAATATTATTTTATGATCCTATTGTTTAATATTTATTAATGTAACCCCTTCCCAATGAGCCGAAAATCAGGCTCATTGGCGAATCTTGGGAGAGGCCTACGCCCAGCAGTGGACTGACACAGGCTGATTATGACGATGATGATTGCAATGTTTAATTATTTATTAATTTTATATATGATAGGCCAGCGTTTGACCACTATCTCGCCTAGTGGCAAGCAATGATGTGGTCGAAGATGGTAGAACACGCTAGGCCTAGAATTCTCTGACTATTGAGGGATGTTTGCTGCTGGAACACCGTAAGTTAATAGCGGCAGATGTTCTCCTTGCTAGTGCTGATAGTGCATATTATGGCAAATTTTGGTAGCAAGTGAGGCGGAACATCGATATAATTCTCCTACCACCTGTGTAAATTTTTATATTACATATTTGATACTTAGCATAGGGTTCACTAATGACTAAATTAATCTCACACAAACCTCGGGGCGAAGAGCTTTTAGCACATTTACTGACTAACGAGCAGGCCATGAATATTGGATGTACATACACTCTTGTATAGAGATGAGTAGATATATCCCCGGCTTTCATCCTCGTCATCCGGTCTGTCAGTAGTCTTATCTTTTGTTCGTAGAACGACGATTGCGAGACAGATATATAAAATGACACAAACAGCTGCCCATGGGGGTTGCTATCAAGTAATCTTATTAACTTTAAACATATAGGTAACAAGAAAAGGTAACAGACAAAGTTATTATCACATTTTTATTAATGTTTGAATTGATCGATGAATTAAACAGTCAAATGTTAATCGCATATAAGCAAAACCTTATCATAACTTAAAAAACTTGTATACCCTAAGTTTTTTCGAAATTCTCATCCATTTCCGAGTTACACCCTCTTGGGAAAACCTAGTGCTTTGACTATGCGAATGTTTGTAGCTTTTCAACCGAGTTCCAAAAAGAAGGAGGAGGAATTCGACCGTATGTTGTATTTTTTATGTATGTTACACGATTACTCCGTCAATTGTGAACCAATTCGAATTATTATTTTTTCATCGGTAGGGTACATTTTCGAGGTGGTCCTATTTTAATTTCATCAAGATCTGATATGTATCTTCAGAGATATGACGATAAACGTCTCAAACTTGCTACTGAAACTGACTCGCGGGGTATGGAAATCGGTTGTTTTAGTTTTAAACTGAATTATCGAGTTAAACGCTCGGCAGCATAAAGACATATGGCAAAAACTAGTGCTTTACTATGCGAGTTTTTCAAGCTTTTGTTATGTTTTAAAATATATTTAGCATACATATAAATGAAAAATATATTTAGTATATATAGGAACAATTTTTAGTTATTTAAGTAACGATTGAGTTTGATATTGCTGTTTGTTACGATTGATTTGTATGTGTGATGTGTGTGTGTATGTGATGTTTTTGATGTTCCAGCACGCTTGGTGCAGGGGCGGGCGCGGCAGGTGAGCGATGCGAGCGCGGTGGGCGGCGTGGGCGCTGGCGGCGTGCGCGTGCGCAGCGGCCGCGCCCGCCGACCAGCGCGCCATGCCCGCCGACCACACGCCGCCCTGCGAACCGCTGCTGCTCAGAAACACGCCGCCCATGCCACTGGTATGCTATCTGTACTCACTGCTAGGGTGAGGACATAAAGAGGCTGGTTCCCGGTGCAGACAAACTGCAGTGCAGGTACACAAGTCCGTACAGGTCAAATATTCCAATGTTTCTTCATTTTCTCCTTGTTTCTTTGATCGTAAGCGCATATAACCGCGATTCGCGTATAATAAGCGCATATAATTACATTAGAATACTTTACTAGTACGGATCGGTACTGGTACTACCCGTACCGGTTTGTTTGCACCGGGAACCCGCCTCTTTATGTCCTCACCCATATGCTATAGGAGTTTGTATGCATCACCTTCGAAATACAGTCCTTCACCAGGATGTAGGGTCATAGAAAAGATAATAATACTATAAGGGTGTCATTGTAGCACAAGCGGGTTACTGCTAATTTTCTGCGTCAGTAAGCTTAGAACCGTGATCCTTGGATGGTGCTGAATGGGTGGTAGGCTTTGGCCGCGGCTCGAACCTCCTACCGAACATAGTTGCGCGTAATGGATCGGACTAAGTCAGTGTTATTGTACTAAGCCTTGTCTCATTAGCATGTTCAATTTCCAGACGATTCCATCATAGAACGCATATAATTTCTAAAATGCAGTCGTATATCGGTAAGAGTTTTGGTTTATCTACACTATATAGCGACTTCTGAATACAGTCGTATACTGGCGTGCTTTTTGGGAGCTTTTTTTTCTACTGAACAAACGTTATTTGCCATCAGGTGAGAATGCAGCTATACGATTGTACACTCAACTATAAAAAAGTAGACACGGTTGTTGCTGGCAGTGTGATATATGAGAGATCGCCAGCCGTCTTCAACAGTCCGTTTTGAGTTGTTCATATACAATATATAGTTATTAGCAGCAAGTATTCGTCCACTGCTAGACATAGGTCTCTCCAATGGCACACCACTGAGCTCCATCTTCAGCTCCTTGTTTCCAACCGCTGCCAGCCAGCTTGCGTATATCATCGCTCCACCTAGCTGAAGGGCGTCCTACGCTTCGTTTATCGAGCCGTGGTCTTCACTCACGAAGTCATCTGACCGAGAACCAAAGTTATCTTCATAGCGCAAAAGATTAGCAAGCTGAAGTGACGGTGAGCTAGTCACATCTGTCCCAGCACCGATAAAGGTAGGGGTAGACGTTAGGACGATCCATCGTCCTAGGGTAGACGTGTTCCACAATATGTTCAAATGATTTCAAATATACATATATAAAAACTGACAAAACTATTTTGTTCCTATTCCCGAATTATTCAATTATTGACTGTTAATTACTTATTTAGTGACTGTTCACTATTTGGTACAGTTACTTGTGTTATCCATTCAGAACGCCCGAGAACATGAAGCTGCAGCCGTACACACAGCCAAAGCTCTCGCAGAGCTGGTCGAGCAGAACGTGGCGGACGAGAGCCGGGCGGCCGCGCTGGCCCGAGCCGCCGCCCGCGCCCCTCTCTCGCCGCCGCCCGCCGCCGTCGCCCTGGGCGCTCCGCAGCTGCACCTAGGAGTGCTCTACGTCGCCGAGCCGCCGCGGCTGATCGTCTTCCAACAGAATAACTCCATAGCGCTACGACAGTTCTGGAAAACGCTCGCGTCTGCTTGGAACGCTAGCTCCGTCGTGTGGTCCAACGCGTGGTTTTCATGCGACCGCGATGGAGAAGGATGGTGGGGCGGAGTCGCCGCGGCGCGGGGTCAGGGCCCGGGCCGCGCTGCCGCGGCGGTGTTCCGGCGTTGGCCCGCCCTGCCATGCGAGGAAGCGATGTACGAGTGGCTCGGCGAGACGCCGCTCTGCGATATCGCAACAACCGACTGCGAGGCGATACCTTCTATGGGCGCCATCGATCGGAGAATAGAGGTACGAAACTGAACTTTGCCAGTTATAATATACATCTAGACTTATAATTGCCCATCCACACTCTCGCGAGGCGCCTCCTAGAGGCTCTCGTCACGAGTCTTGGCGAGTGGCCCTCCACTCCCTGCCCCCTGGCAGGAGGGTTAGCCATCCACACTTTCGGTTTATTCAGTGCTTCCCTCTCGCGTCCTTTGACTCGCGCCCAAAAAACCGACTCAAAGCAGAGCGATAGCGAGGTGAGGCGAGAGAAGACGAAGGGGACACGAGCGCACCGTCCTCACTCTCGCGCTCGCGTTCCCTCGTGTAGATAGATAGATAGATAGATAGATAGATATACTCTTTATTGAACACCAAGAAACTTAGTACTAAATGTAGCGTAGTGTAGCCTCGTGGAGAGTCTGGATGGGGCATAAGAAGTGTTTATAGTGTGAGTGTGTTGTGATTCCAGTATCGCTGCAAGTGCCGCGCGGGTCACTGGAGCGTGGGCAGCGCAGGCTGGGTGAGCGGGGCCGCGCTGGCGGGCGGCGGGCCGCTGGTGTGTGCGGCGTGCGGGCCGGCCGGCGCCGCGGCCTGCCTGGCGCACCCGCTGCGGGCCGCGCTGCTGGCGGCTAACCTGGCCGGCATGCTGCTGTGCCTCGTCATAGCCATCGTTATATTCAAGAAAAGGAAATGCAAGGTACGTCAGCACGGTACCTGAATCTCGCGGTTCGTTCCATGATAGTACGCTAATTAACACGTGCGCTGTGTATTTAGTTATACATTTATTATAATTTACTAGTTGCGCCTTACAACCGCATTTAAAGGTATCGGTATTCATATCTTTTTCCACCATAGTACTATCCCTATAAAAAATGCCATGTTGGTGGTGGTTGGTGGCGGTGTTAGTAGAATGAAAAGTCGACAACCATCTCTAGAGAATAAAAGAAGGCAAGATCGTGTTCTAGTAACAAAACCCCATAAAACATCTTTTGCGCGTAAACACACACAATACGCCGGCCTATATTTGTACAATAAAATTAGTAAAACAGTTTCTCTCAACCACTTAAACTTATTTAAATGCAAGAATACTGTTAAATTTTTTTTACAAACACTAAATTATGACGAAACCGAAGCTCTGTTATACCAACTAGAATAAAAAGTAAATCCAAGACTACAAATAATATATATTATAAATATAATTTAAAATACGACATTCATGCTCTAACATCAATACTCAAACATCAATCAACACCAACATCACATACGTACGTACACACACACGCGCGCACGCGCACGCACACACACACACACACACACACACACGCATACATACGCACTCACACACACATGCATACACACACACACCCGCATACATACGCACTCACACACACATGCACTCCGATGGTTACACCTAGCACCACGCGGAACATATATCTACCATTTATGTATCTTAGCTGTTATTATACAGTGATCGGTAAAATGTAAACTGTATCACAGACCAACTGCGAATTGTTGCTTGCGCTTATCGCACAGCTACGGCTAGTTTAAGCGCCAGTGCATTCCTTGTTATTAATACCTAGTTACAACGCATTTAATAAAAAAATAAAATTGTACTATAATTTGTGTAAGAATAGGTGTCTTTTGGTTCAAATAAACTATTACTTACTAAAAAAAAAAAAAAAAAAAGTTTTCAATAAAAATATTTTACTTTCTAGGCGGTGGCGATGGGGATGTGGACTGTTTTGGAAGTAGTACTACTAGGTGCATTATTAATATATGCCTCGGTAAGTTTCACATTTACTAATATAGTTGAGTATATTGTAAGAGCACATTTTAACCGGCTTTTTGATACCATTGACTGTCCTGGTCAAAGGCCGATAACTGATAGATTTAACCGATAATACATTTCGAAAAAGTGTTTTTTTAAGCCCACATTCCCACTACCGGATCCGGTAACATATGAAAAGTACTTATATATCCACTACTGGACATAAGTCTTTTCCTTATCACGCTATTTTTTAACAAGTGATCGACACCTTCATTACATATATGTACCGCTACGCTTTTTCAGAGACGCGACCTTTGAAAACCTCAGACCAGTGACTACACTGGCCTGAGGTATTCAAGCAATTTTAAATAGGGCTGACTCTTAGTGCGAGCGCGCACAGCGTCGCGGTGCGCATATTCTACCGCACGGTAGAATAAACTGTATATAAAAAAACTTCTATGAATATACCTTACAGAATATGCGTGGGGTAGATTAAACGCACTGCAAGCGCAGTGCGCTCTCGCACTTATAAGCTTACGATTAATCTATGTGCGGCATATCGTCAGGCGGCATCCCAGTACATATCGGAGGCATCGTGGCGCTGCATAGCGGGCGCGTGGCTTCGAGAGCTCGGGTTCGTCGCGTGCTATGGCTCCGTGGTGCTGCGGCTGTGGGTGCTGCTGGCAGAGTTCCGCACTAGGAAAGCTCATCGCTGGACGCCGAGAGACTCTGAGGTACTCTGACAACATTACTCAACAAAATTACAATAGCTGTGCTACGCCTACTTTATTATTACTTGCAATGTTCTTAAGTAAGTTTTGCAAACTTTTCGAAAGGGCGTATCACTTGATTTTTTTTCGCAACAGAGTGCGTCGCATCCTAATAGCAATAATTACTACTTTAGTAATTATTGCTCTGAGGTCGCAACGAATGCATTCGTATCTACATTCCACTACAATGTATAATGTTCTCCCCAGGTTCTCCGTGTAGTGGGCGCCATGGTGCTAGGTGCAGCTTGTTACCTGGCAGCATTCACAGCGACGGCGGCGTGCAGTGCTGGCGACGGCGCGGGGTGCGCGCGTGCTGCCTGGCATCACGTCACCGCGGGGGCTGAGCTACTGCTGCTGCTGGCGGGGATCAGGATCGCGTATGCTGCTAGGAACGCTAATGTACCGTTCCAGGTATGTCATGTACTCTACCTAAGTGTGACATGGTGCTTGGTGCAGCATGCTACCTGGCAGCATTTAAGCGACGGCGGCGTGCAGTGCTGGCGAGGTCGCGCTGCTTGGCATCACGTCAACTCTAGCGCTGAGCTATTGCTGTTGGCGGGAGACAGGATCGCGTATGCTTCTAGGAAACTTAGTAGTTAACATTATTATTATAGTAGTAGTACTTGTACTATTCATTACTCTGTGCTGTATCTGTGCTCTGTGTGTGTAGTGGCCAAGTACATGCTTGCCGAGAGTGCTTTTTGACATACGGAGCTATGCACAGAAAAGGGAAAAGGGAGCTATGCATCATGTTACTGCGGCCGGTGAGCAGTTTTTTTTTTTTTGTAAATTCAAAGCAAGTTTCTTTGAAGTGTCTCACACTTTATATTTTTTGTAAATTGTTAAACACAATCCAAAACTTCATCGTACCGACGGGACTCGAACCCGCACCCCCCGGATTACACGTCCAGGTGGTCTGCCAATTAAGCCACGGTTCGATACATCGATACGACGAAATTAGTGGATTGCATTTGTTAACCCAATTATGCATTGGTGGCGCCATCTATGCATGCGGGTTCGAGTCCTGTCGGTACGATGAAATTTTGGATTGTGTTTAACAATTTAAAAATTCAAAGCAGTTATGTTTCTGTTATATTTACAATACTAATTATTTAGTAAGATCTATTTAATGTTATTTGACGTGTGTAAGTGCAAATTCTTTATTTGCCCATATACTGATCCGAATAAATGCTTTGACTTTTGACGTTTGACTTTTGAGTCACAGGGAACGGGCTATTGGGTACATGTATATCCCCGTTATCTCCACGTACGTTAAATTGGTTTCCCACATTGGTCGCAAGTCGCAATCCTTGGTTTAATCCTGTTATCAGCGCTGGGTATTTTACAACGTTTTCGAGTGCTATGGGTCGATCAAGTCAACATATTCATGTTACTTTTGAGATTAATCTTGGAGAAAGTTACGTGGAGTTGTTTGGGAATCTTTGGGACGACCTAGTGGTAAAAGTCAAATTGGTGATATCCAACAAGTTTAGCTATCTTTTAATCGCTAGCTTCAAAAAGCAGCAAAAGCCCAATGGATAAGGTGTCGGACTGGCGATCAAGAGGTCGTGAGTTCGATCCACACCCATTGCACTATTGACGTGAACCCACTCCAGATACAAGTATATTTAGTTACAGTTTAGTTTACAGCTTAGTTGGAGGTGTTATCAAGAATACTAGTAATGTGCAACACATTTTTTTTTAGTTTTAATTGCTAGTAAGCTTTAAGAAAATCGCTATGACGACCCCAGCGAGGAGTTGCTTTTCCTCGGTCTTCACCTCAAATTAAAGCTCGAAGATAATCGTGTCGTGTGATATAAAGTTTGATGTTGTTGTTTACAGGAGCGGCGGTGGCTGTCGGCTGCGTTGTGGATAGAAGGTATATGTGGCGTGTGGTGGCGCGCCGTAGCCGGGGCGGCGGAGGACGCGGCGCCTGAACGGTGGCCGGTGAGTATAACTCCAGTGGCTTCTGATATTTTAACACATACTTATATACTCTGACGTTCAGATTGATTCATACCTATTATTGCAGTATTTTTCTTAGAGTCTGGTAACATAAAAGGTAGTGCTCGTAGCTATACGAGATGTTCGCACTTAACCGATTACCGATGTTTAGTATTTTGGACAATCCGGTCAGTATTGGAGTGGGTTGGATCGTGAGTGGAATTTTCCAACTGAGGGCTATAGTAGTTCTGACGCTGAATCATAGGTACTGGTTGTTTGTTCTAGCAACAGCGATGGTAGGCCTTGTCAAAGACCTTTAGGCGACCATTAACCTATGATAACCTATACACTTAATTTTTTAAATTCTTAATCTGAAATGTATAAAAAAAAACTGGCCAATTGCGAATTAGACTCGTGTAGTTTGATTTTCGAATAAGTGAAAATATAAGTATTACAAATGCTACTAAGTTAAAATAAAACTGGCCAAGTGCGAGTCAGACTTTTGTCTCGCACACGGAGGGTTCCGAACAGCAGTATAATAATATATAAGTATAATATTATATTATATTACCGTGTCAATACCAAACATGATTGTCTGATTAACTTCAACGCCATCTAACGAATATCTAACGAACTTCTAACACCAACTAATTGAACATTAACACAAAGGTAGGTAATTAATATTATTTCTTAATAAGTTAAACAATCGTTTATAGATGGCGCTATAGTAAAAACACGTTTTTTGTATGGGGACCCCCCTTTAATTTTTAACTTTGTTCTGTTTTTAGTATTTGTTATTATACAACAGAACAGCAACAACAGCGGCAACAGAAACACATAATCTGTGCAAATTTTAACCGTCTACCTATCACGGCTTATGAAATACAGCCTGGTGACAGACGGACAGACAGACAGACAGACAGACAAACAGACAGACGGACAGCGGAGTCTCAGTAATAGGGTTCCGTTGGTACCCTTTGGGTTCGGAACCCTATAAAAGACAAACATTAAATCTACCGCACACTTCTTCTTGTTTACCAGAGTGAATCTTCTGTTTATAATGTCACCAAAACCACAGAACAATGAATAGTACAAGTACCAAAACATCTGATGTGTCAGTGCAGTGATGTGCGGCAGCTATCCTTGAAAGCCAGTTCCCATTCTAGGCCAAGCGTGCTTACCATCTTCGACCGCATCATCACTTACCAGCAGGTGAAATAGAGGTCAAACGCTAGGCTATAAGATATTAAAAAAAAGAAATATTTTGTATTTCCATTGGACATAAAGCTTCGTAGTTTAGGCGAGGAATTCTCAATTTAAATATACTTTCAACTTTCCGTCACACCAAAGTAACGGTAATATCCCATAATGCTATGGTTACAGGTGGCGGCGGCTGCGCGGGCGCACCTGTCAGCCGGCGCAGCGCTCGCGTGCGTGCTGGCACCGAGACTGTGGCACGGCTATCGTGCGCGCTCTCTCGCTCAAGAGGTATAGAGCTTTAAGCCTCATATTATAGTACTTATAGCTTCGCCCCGCAGTTTTACCCGCGTAGACATCGTTCCCGTGGGAATATCGAGATAAAAAGTACCCTATATTTTATTCCAGGGTCTAGGCTATCTACATACTAAATTTCAGCTTAATCGGTTCAGTAGTTTTAGCGTGAAAGAGTAACAAACATCCATACAAACTTTCGCGTTTATAATATTAGTAAGGATCATCGACGGAGGTTAGGACGTCGGTTAATCAATTACATAAGGATAATCCGCTCTTAGTACTCTTTCGCTATTTTGTAAGACGAGTTGGGATAGTTGCGCTATGTGGATTCGACTAAAAGACAAGTTCAAATTAAAATTATTAAATAAAAAATTATTCAATAAAATATAAGTAATATATTCAGTATTATTCAATCAAATTATGTAGGTAAATATAATTTTCCAGAATTTGACCAATAGATGTGATTTAAGTCCAAGTTTTTGCTCCATTTACTAATATTTTTGCATTACATTTATGCAGAATATGTTTGTATCGATA
This sequence comes from Cabera pusaria, assembly GCA_954871355.1. Taxonomy (NCBI): domain Eukaryota; kingdom Metazoa; phylum Arthropoda; class Insecta; order Lepidoptera; family Geometridae; genus Cabera; species Cabera pusaria. The sequence goes on from OX940887.1 coordinate 24,241,897, forward strand.
TCACCTTAACAATAACCGTAAGCGGTTATAAAGGTAATTAATGATCTTCACAATATCGTCGATATACTCGTCATTATAGGTATCTCGCCGCGGGCCGGCGGAAGGTTTCGGCGTAGAGGGCGAGGAGGAACCCACGTCAGAAGAAGTCAGGGCCGAACTCAAGCGGCTCTACGTGCAACTTGAAATTCTTCGCAACAAGACACTGCGGCGAGACAACCCGCACATTAGCAAACGCAGGGGCGGAAGAAAACCGCCCCATCGACGCTTCTCCTTGCAGGTTTGTACGATGCCTTTGTAGTTAAACGGCAATGGTTTCAACAGTAATCTAAATACTCATTTTCTTGCTCGAGCTGTTTGAAAGCTTAGTTACTGGCATTTCTAACATATGTATGAGTTAAGCCAGTCATTTATGCTCAAGTTAATCATCACAGGGTTTTATATAAGTAGAACATTGCAAATATAGAATGCAGTATTATCTCGATTATTTGCATCAAATTTTTATCACTAGAATAAATTCAATGACAATTGCATTACAATCATGTTGAATACAATTTTTTTACGAAATTTTAAAACGCTTAGCGAATGAAAGACATAAATCGTAATAAAATGTTTTCTACTATAATGTATTTGATATATATTCTATAGCCTTTTAAAATTTTGTTAAGATGCTTTGACAGATAGGTTATATTTACATTGACAGATATTTAACTAAACTTAATCAATTATTTGTTCTAACTTCTAACAAATAATTCATTCATGATGAAAATGATGCTTCAATTATTTGTTTGAAGTTGGTTTATGTTTTGTCCTTTTTTTTGTGTGTTCCTTTCCTATAATTTTAATCATAAACCTGTCCTTAACATCTCTTACCTATGATTGTATTATTTGATGTGTTGTTTCTCCTTATTATTTGAATTGTATATGCATATACCGAGACTGTGTGATATAATTAGAAATCATTTCAGTAAGACGATTAATAACCTGAGTGGTAGCATTAGGAGTAACATTGCATTGGGAGTATTTTGGTCTGTAACTTCACTTCCATTAATTGAATGTTTCATCTTCCATTCCACCCCGACATTAGAAAAAGGGCAGTCGCGACAAGGTAAGGAGATCCGAGTGTGTTCGCATGTGCCTGATCGTGGAGCACCCGCATGACCCCTGTGGTGTCCCTATAGCCCCCGAGCCCGGACCTTGCACCGACTCTGTACTGCCACCGCAACCCCAATCTCCTATTAAATACACTTTACACGCGCACTTTTTTATAGTCACACGATTTTTCACGTGTGAATGAACGTAGGAAAGCGTGTGAATTATCTGAAGCGCGTGTGTAAAGTTACATGTTTCCGTCCGCTTCGACTACGGGTGCCAAAGGGCGACAAAAAAGAAACGAAATTCTGAAGGCACTTCTACCGCTAACTATCGCCTCTAGGCAATCTTCTCACGCTCAGATTGTCACAATTTTGTAGGTCTATGTCGTTCGTATCAATTTTTCATAAATCTACAGCTTTGAATCCCGGCTATATTAACGTTTTGCTAAATAGGTTTATTTTACTTATAGAAGAACTTGTTGATTTTAGCAGAATTTAAGTACAAAACGAAAATCCGTCTTAAAATTGTTGTTCTTCATCAAAAAATATAATATACAAATTAAATATTGACTTAAGTACTAGTATAGTATAGTCACTATACACTTAGGGTCAATTTATACTATAGCAGAGTCGAAGCGCATCAAAGCGTCGATCCAAAACTGAACATAACAAATTCAACCTTAATTCCACAGCGTAACGCACACATTACTTCTGAGATTTTAAAAAGACGCGCGCATTCTTCCGAATCCGCGCGTCTGCGCGTGACCAACGCTGATTTAAAATCTCAGAAGTAATGTGTGCGTTACGCTGTGGAACTAAGGTTGAATTTGTTATGTTCAGTTTTGGATCGACGCTTCGATGCGCTTCGACTCTGCTCTATTATAAATTGACCCTTATATGCGATCGATTTTAGCAATGCAGATATACTGTTGTTGTAACTTGTACTTAAAACTATGTACAGCAAACAGAATTATTTAAACATTATTGAATATTGTTCAAAATAATCTGCGATGATTTTTTTAAATATGTAAATAAAATCTGTTACAATCATCAAGTTCCCATACATCCGCAATCGCGATCAAAAACTGAGACATGACTGCCACAGGCGCTGCAAGCCCGTCGCGGGGGCAAGGGGAAATCTGGAGCCAGCGGAGCTGAACCCAGCGAGATGGGAGGCGACGGGTCTAGGACTCCCGAGGACTCCGTGTGCTCCGTGGAGGGCCCCTCACATTACACCGACGGTGACACCCAGGCATGATCCAGGGACGCGAGGGGAAAGTCTAAACGCAGTGCGAAACCGCGGAAATGCGACTATTGCGACGTACTGCTATAATATCCCTTGTAGAATAGACGGAATACCCTCACACATAATATGACTTGTTGTTATATAATAATATGACTTGTTGTAATATAATAATACTAGCTGTTACCCGCGGCTTCGCCCGCGTTATTTGTGTCTTTATGACCATTGAGGTCTAGATCGATGATCTCTTAGGCCAAATCACCATAGGTGCCCTCAAAGTCGAACTCAATATCCTCTATTGTTAAAGTCATTAATCATTTTGGTTAGGTCAGTATACGAAATTGTGCTGTTTAAATGTTTGACTCAATACAACAGTTCCTAAAACATTTCTTACAAAGAAAATAAGGTGAATAGCTGCTAGTGAAAATTTTTTATGGCGTTTTATAACCCTGACAGTTTAATGACCTAATCATCAAGTCAATATAGATGACTCTTAGGTCGAACTCGATTTCGTCTATTGTTGAAGTCATTAATCATTACTTGGTACTTGGTAAACCTAACGAAGGTTTACCAGCGAGCGCGAAAATTTTTACGTCATTATATGACCCTGGCAGTTATTATAACCTATAGTACTGTTTCAATTTATAAACTCGTTTTGATACATGTGGCTATTAAAATACAATAATGCTGAAATATAACCTACAAAGTAGACAAAACAAAGGTTTGCGCGAGCGCAGCGAGAGCTATCAATGCGCGAGCGAAGCGAGCGCGAAAATTTTTACGTCATTTTATGACCCTGACAGTTTTTATGACCTACTTAGTCAACACCGATGACCCTAAGATTAAACTTGACATCCACTTATTTTAAGGTAAAAATCATTATGATTATTGAAGGTTGTACTGTTTCAATTTATAAACTCGTTTTGATGCATGTGGCTATTAAAATACAAAAAATGCTGAAATATAACCTAGAAAGTAGAAAAAACAAAGGTTTGCGCGAGCGCAGCGAGAGCTATGAATGCGGGAGCGAAGCGAGCGTGAAAATTTTTACGTCATTTTATGACCCTGACAGTTTTTATGACCTACCAAGTCAACACCGATGACCCTAAGGTTAAACTTGATATCCACTTATCTAAGGGTAAAAATCATTATGAATATTGAAGTCTGTACTGTTCCAATTTATGTCATGTTTTGATGAATGTGGCTATTAAAATACAAAAGTTGCTGAAATGTATCCAACAAAGTTCATATAACAAATGCTTGCTAGCGCTATCACTGCGCGAGCGAAGCGAGCGCGGAAATGTTTACGACCTTTTATGACCCTGACAGTGTTTATGACCTTTTAAGTTAACACTGATGAGACAAAAGTTTAACTTGATATCCACTTATTTTAAGGTCAAAAATCATTATGATTATTGAAGGTTGTAACTGTTCCAATTATAAAATCGTTTTGATGCATGCGGCTATTAAAATACAAAAAATGCTGAAATATTACCTACAAAGTAGATATAACAAAGGTTTGCGCGAGCGCTATCAATGCGGGAGCGAAGCGAGCGCGAAAATTTTTACGTCATTTTATGACCCTGACAGTTTTTATGACCTACTAAGTCTAGACCGATGAATCTAAGGTTTAACTTGATATCCACTTATTTTAAGGTAAAAATTCATTATGATTATTGAAGGTTGTACTGTTTCAATTAATAAACTCTTTTTGATGCATGTGGCTATTAAAATACAAAAAATGCTGAAATATTACCTACAAAGTAGATAAAACAAACGTTTGCGCGAGCGCAGCAAGCGCTATCAATGCGCGAGCGAAGCGAGCGCGAAAATTTTTACGTTTTTTTATGACCCTGACAGTTTTTATGGCCTACTAAGTCAACACCGATGACTCTAAGGTTAAACTTGATATCCACTTATTTAAAGGTAAAAATCATTGTGATTATTGAAGTCTGTACTGTTCCAATTTATGTCATGTTTTGATGAATGTGGCTATTAAAATACAAAAATTGCTGAAATGTATCCAACAAAGTACATATAATAAATGCTTGCTAGCGCTATCACTGCGCGAGCAAAGCGAGCGCGAAAAATGTTTACGACCTTTTATGATCCTGACAGTGTTTATGACCTTCTAAGTTAACACTGATGAGACAAAGGTTTAACTTGATATCCACTTATTTTAAGGTAAAAAAATCATTATTATTATTGGAGGTTGTAACTGTTCCAATTATAAACTCGTTTTGATGCATGTGGCTATTAAAATACAAAAAATGCTGAAATATTACCTATAAAGTAGATAAAACAAAGGCTTGCGCGAGCGCAGCGAGCGCTATTAATGCGCGAGCGAAGCGAGCGCAAAAATTTTTACGACCTTTTATGACCCTGACAGTTTTTATGACCTACTAAGTTAACACCGATGACCCTAAGGTTAAACTTGATATCCACTTATTTTAAGGTAAAAATCATTATGATTATTGAAGTCTGTACTGTTCCAATTCATGTCATGTTTTGATGAATGTGGCTATTAAAATACAATTATTGCTGAAATGCTTCCTACAAAGTAGATATAACTAATGCTTGCACCACCGGAGCGAGCGCTATTACTGCGCGAGCGTAGTAAGCGCTATCACTGAAAACGAAACTGAAATCACGAAAAATGTTTACGACCTTTTATGACCCTGACAGTTTTTATGACCTACTAAGTGAACACTGATGACACAGAGGTTAAACTTCATATCCACTTATTTTAAGGTTAATATTAAATATGATTATTGAAGGTTGTACTGTTTTAATTTATGGACTCGTTCTGATGCATGTGGCTATTAAAATACAAAAGTTGCTGAAATGTTTCCTACAAAGTAGATATAACAAATCCTGTGAGACCGGAGCGAGCGCTATCACTGCGCGAGCGAAGCAAGCGCTATCATTGCGCGAGCGAAGCGAGCGCGAAAAAATTTACGACCTTTTATGACCCTGACAGTTTTTATGACCTACTAAGTTAACACTGATGACACAAAGGTTAAACTTGATATCCAATTATTTAAGGTTAAAAATCATTATGATTATTGAAGATTGTACTGTTTTAATTTATGGACTCGTTCTGATGCATGTGGCTATTAAAATACAAAAGTTGCTGAAGTATTACCTACAAAGTAAACCAAACAAATTATTGCGCGAGCGCAGCGAGCGCTATCACTGCGCGAGCGAAGTGAGCGCAAAAATTTTTACGTTTTATGACGCTGACAGTTTTTATAACCTACTTAGTCAACATCGATGACCCTAAGGTTAAATGTGGCTGTTAAAACACGAATGCTTATGAAATACTTCCCACAAAGCAGATAAAACACGTTGGGCAAGCAAAGCCATCGCGTAAATTTTGATGACTTTTAATGACCCTGACAGTTTTATGGCCTAATTAAGGCACTTATTAAAATTAGTCATAATCTATGAACCTTAGGTCAAACTTTTATGATTATACAAACTCTATGTAAAGTTAACAAAAAATATAGGCACCCACACTTAACTGCCGAAAAAAAGTATTCTTTGCCCGTTTATGCCCTATTCATTGTGTTTGTACAAAATTTCATCTGAATCGGTCAAGCCGTTTGGCTAAAAAGAGGCCACACATTTACAAAATTCCATAATAAAACTATAGAAAACCAAAATTCCACCCAAAAAAAAAGTATTCGTTGCCCTTCTATGTCTTTATGACTGTCTGTGTACAACATTTCAGCTTAAATGGTTAACCCGTTCGACCGAGAGTAGGCCACACATTTACAAACTTCAATTTAAAAATTCTGGACACCTGGACTCGACTGCCAGAGAAAAAGTATCCTATGTGATTCTATGCAATATGAACTGTAATATATATAAAATTTCAGCTGAATCGGTCAAGCTGTTTAGCTGATAAGAGGACACACATTCACAAAATTCAATAAAAAAAATCTAAACACTCAGACTCGATGGACAAAAAACAGTATTCTATATTCTATTCTGCCTTTTGAACTGTCTTTAAACAACATTTCAGGCGAATCGGTCAAGCTGTTTATTCGAGAAGAGGTCTTATATTTACAAAATTCAATTAAAAATATCTGGACCCCTGACTCGACAGCCAAAAAAAAATTATCCTAAATCCTATTCTGCCCTATGACATGTATTCACACAAAATTTCAGGCAAATTGGTCAATCCGTTTATTCGAGAAGAAGTCTTATATTTACAAAATTCAATTAATAATATCTTAACCCCCTGACTCGATAGCCAAAAAAAAAGTATTCTACATCCTATTCTACCCTACGAACTGTCTTTTTACAACATTTCAGGCAAATTGGTCAAGCCGTTTATTCGAAAAGAGATCTTATATTTACAAAATTGAATTAAAAATATTTGGACGCCCTGACTCGATAGCCAGAAAAAAAGTTTTCTATATTCTTTTCTGCCTTATGAACTGTCTTTATACAACATTTCAGGCAAATCAGTCGAGCCGTTTATTCGGAAAGAGATCTTATATTTACAAAATTCAATTAAAAATATTTGGACCCCCTGACTCGATAGCCAAAAAAAAAGTATTCTATATTCTTTTCTGCCTTATGAATTGTCTTTATACAACATTTCAGGCAAATCGGTTAAGCCGTTTATTCGAAAAGAGATCTTATATTTACAAAATTCAATTAAAAATATTTGGACCCCCTGACACGATAGCCAAAAAAAAATTATCCTATATCCTATTCTGCCATATGTTCTATCTTTGTACAAAATTTTAGCCAAATCGGTCAAGCCGTTTGACCGTGAAGAAGTCCCAAACAAACAAACAAACAAACAAACAAACAAATAAACAAACTGACTTTCGCATTTATAATATTGGTGTTGATTATAATATTGGTGTTGATATCTCCGTTTTTCGATATACCGGAGGAAAAGTTTGAAGGACAGGTCTACAAGTAGATTTTGTAGATCGTGTTATTTGTTATTAATGGTGTTAAGATTTTGACGGTTGGATATTTTTCAGTCGTATGTACGAGACATGTACGAGAAGCGATTTTTAACCGACTTGAAAATATAGGAGGTTCTCTATTCAGATGTTTATATTTTTTATGGTTATTTGCACATAACTCTGTCATATATATATATATATATATAGACGGTTTTGCAAAAATATTTGTTTGTTAGAAAGAAGTTTATTCCGAAGTGGTTCAATTTAAATTTCGTTAAGATCTGATGTGTATCTCCAGAGATATGGAGATAAATACCTCAAATTGGGTACTGAAAATGACAAGCGCAGCTTTTGAAGTCGTTTTTTTAAGGTTTTTTAACTATCTTAAATTATTTATTGTATTATTTTGATGAACGGCAACCTTCAGTTAACAGAAATATTAATAAAAAAATCACATATTCTAACAATACTTAAATGCTATATTCAACATCTAACAGCTCTCGGGTAACTTTTAGAATAGATTCGTCTTTTTATTCTGTCCGTATGTACTAGGTAAAGTCTGTTGTGGTACCCTAGTGTTATAGGCATTACTTTATGAATTACTTAGGACAAGTTTGGGCGCTCCTTGTTTTCAGACATTGAAACCTATTTATAAAATCCACGCATTTTGATTGAACTAAAACGTCTCTATTAAATAATTGTAATCGGCATAAACTAGAGTTTCAAACAATCAAATCAAAAATCAAATATTTAGAACTAGAACAATTAAAAAACAAATAAATAGAACAAACGAAAGAAAAACAAAAGTAGTAAAAAGCGAAAAAATAAGTTAATACCCGCATAAAAAACAAGGAGCACGCAAATCACATCCAAATGTCTGTATCTTAAAGATACATAATCAAGTTATTCTAAGTTCTAGATAGGCAATAAATGTAAGTTTATCTATACTGTTCTGAATTTAATCAAGTCTTATTCTTTGGTCCAACTCTTGTATGTCTGTCTATGTACCGTGTACCTTATCAGCTTTCTTCTACGTGTATCATGAAAGTAACTAACTGTATATAGTAATTATAAGATTATATGAATGCTTTAAGTTTTTTGTGATGGTACAATTTGCTAGTCAAATATAGGGTTCAGTTTATTTTTGATAAATTAATGTTTCGTTTTAGTTGACCAATTTGTTCTATACTGTGTTCTATGTCTATCTATCTGTAATATTTGTACTAATATTTATAAAAAAATAATATAAATTCATCAAATCTTATCAAAGACACAAAATATTGTAAAAATGTTTTTGTTTTATTTGTGTATTAGTTTGAATAATTCGTTTTCAACTACAATTAAGTAGAAGTTCACCAATTTAAAACTAAAGTTTAATTGCTGCCCTTGTTTGAACCTCTGCCGTTTATTTGTGACTATTACTACAGCGTTTGCCTGTTTGCGATGAAGATGACAATGTATCCTTAATTGACCAGCCAGCGTGAACCGCATGCAAAGTGTCTCCGTTTCAGCTTGAGCAAAAATGCTTTGTGTCCGGCTGTTCTCTACAGGTCTCTCAAATGATTCTCGTAAAATTTGGCGAGCAGGTTCGATAATCAAATGCAATGTTTTCGTCGATTCAGTTTTTAGAAGTTTTTCTAAATGGCGGAATTATAATATCAAAAAAGTTCAAAAATATCAGGAATCTTTTTTGTTAGCCGAGCCACAATAATAATATTTATTCATATTTCTGTGTTTAAGACGCATTTTTTTTTTGTCCAAACAACTTTAAATTTTCATCAGATAAACTTTAAAGGATAGTGGATAGAAATTGAAAAAAGGGAAAATTCCTGTATCACATAAGTTACAATAAATCACAAGAGAAAGACAGACTCGCGAGGTCTACAGCTCAGAACTACTAGTATAAAGTTGGAGAACTTTACCTTAAACATAGATATACGTCAAATGTTTGCTATTCAGCGTAGCAGCTAGTACAATAAATCCAAAGAAATTTCTACAAAAATAACCTATTTCTGAGTCATTGTTATATTGATAAAATAACATACATTCTTGTTCCCCATAGGTTTATATTTTATTAAGGGACAACAACGTACCTAATGTTTTGTATAATATAAGTGAGTTACTGGGATGTAAATAGTAGAGGTTTTTTTTAATAAATGTTAAGCGAATATTCTTTTTGTTAATTCGATATTATTCTACGTTAAGCTTTTTGATCAATGTTCGCGAAGCGTGAGGCAGATGATGCCGTCATATAATAGAAATATGAATAATTGTATAAAATTTATTAAATAAATGACAATATTCATATTATGTGTTGTTTGTTTTTAAAGCGGCTAAGATACTATATAACTATATACTATATAGTCACACCCCGGACACTCGAGTAAATCTCCATACAAACTCGCGTTTTAACGACCTATTACACAGACCACACACATGTCGTTTTTCTACAGGCGCAATTGAGTGCGTGAAGTCTAAGGATGTCACCGTAAGAACCTACTTCATTTTGAAGTCGGTTTAGACTTGCTAGCCAGTACTTCGCTATGGTTTCAAAAGTATATAGATCATAAAATTATTCTCATTTACTCAACGCGATACGCCATAACTAAGACACTTGTCTCGCTGCGAACGAAGACCGATACGCGTGCTAATGAAACAGTTGCGAAAGTTTTTGCAAACTAAAATCTTCTAAATATTTGATTACGTTATTTGAATAGTGTAGAGTTAGGTAAGGACATTTCATATACTTATGTTACTTGATTCGAAAAAGTGACAAAGATAAATAAATTATCAAGAAAGTTTTTATTCAATATTTAAAAACTAAGGTTTATTTACGCACGAGTATATCGTTGTTTCATTTATGAAAACGAATTCTAAAATACGAATATATAGTTAGGTAAACAAATATATTTGTATTACTATATATATTATATAGAAACTACGTAAATTTGAACCTCCTGTGTCTACCTAGTCCCACAGAAATATTCCATAATACTTATTATTAATATTTCTGAGTTTTATATTCATACATGTATAAAGTTGATGTTCTTCTCCTTGTGAGATAGTATTGTTCTGTAGTCGTACGCGTATGGCGTCCTTGCTCACACTAGCTCCTCGACAGCTGCAGAATCGGTGGCGAGGAGAGTTAGCCCGGATTGGTAGGGGGAACAGAGTATCCGTTTTATACGTAGTATTATTATCTTTTCTATAATATAGTACAAAATATGCCTCCTAAGTTCAAATGATCTTAGAAAAGACATCAACGAGTACACTTAACATGGTCCACTAAAGTGTGCTACGCGGCTAGGCTACGGCGTAGCACTCTCATAGTTACTCTAATTACTTGTACATTGTACATTATTACGGAATATTTCTGTGGGACTAGGTAGACACAGGAGGTTCAAATTTACGTAGTTTCTATATAATATATATACTATACTATACTATACACTTATATTTGTATACCTAACTATATATTCGTATTTTAGAATTCATTTCATAAATAAAACAACGATATACTCGTGCGTAAATAAACCTTAGTTTTTAAATTATTGAATAAAAACTTTCTTAATAATTTCTTTGTCTTTGTAACTTTTTCAAATCAAGTAACTTAAGTATATGAAATGTCCCTGAACTCTACACTATTCAAATAATGTGATGTGTGATATCAAATAGTGATAATAATGTGATAAATAATGTGTGTAATAATGTAAAAGTGATAATAATGTGTGAAATATCAAATGTGATAATAATGTGATGTGTGATATCAAATAGTGTGATCTTTAGAAGATTTTACTTTCTTTCGCAACTGTTTTACTCGCACGCGTATCGGTCTTCGTTCGCAGCGAGACAAGTGTCTTAGTTATGGCGTATCGCGTTGAGTAAATGAGAATAATTGTATTATCTATATACTTTTGAAACCATAGCGAAGTACTGGCTAGCAAGTCTAAACCGACTTCTAAATGAAGTAGGTTCTTACGGTGACATCCTTAGACTTCACGCACACAATTGTGCCTGTAGAAAAACGACATGTGTGTAGTGTCTGTGTAATAGGTCTTTAAAACGCGAGTTTGTATGGAGATTTAGTCGAGTGTCCGGGGTGTGACATAAAGTAATTGATTTTGGCGTGGAAGTAAAAGAAAATTCGATCGGGCGATGAATCAATTTGTATAAGTGAATAACTCAGTGGTGTGAAGACAGAGTTTGTCTGATAGTGGTGATGTTGATGATAACAGATTAAATTATAACTTAATTTAGAAGTAAATATAAATTACTAATCTCAGATTCAGGGGCTAGCAGTCTTTCGTCGCATCCTGTAATCGCAAACATGTAATAGAGGAAAAGACAGCTGGAAATCTGCCGCGAAATATGTAATCTATTCCGACATCAGTTCTTGATAGCCAGTTCCAAATCCAGGCATAGTGTACAATCATCCTCGACCACATCGTCACTTGCCGACAGTTGAGATAGTGATCCGTCTATATGATATATACAATTATTGCTACACTTAGTCCTGTACGAGGAACTTCAGTCAAAAAGCCATCGCTATCGAGACTACAGGGGTAGGTGTTCGATAAATAAGCTCAGTAACCTAGCAACGGTAACTAATGGATGAAAACAACGTTATTATGCATTCGAGTAACATAATTTTTATTTTTTGTTATTATTATGAGGAAAATGTCGCATCGCGGCGTAACATGGCAACCTTCCGGACCACCGTGGCTTCTAACAAAGGAACGCGTAATGCGGCTCATAGTTACAGCTATAATAGATAATATTATAATTATTATAATAAAGTGCATTGTGTAGTGATTAGTGGCTGCTTATGTTTAATTAGGATGATCTGGAAGTGAAAGGATGTCCGGTAAGTTTAAATACGACTTAATTTTTAAATTAGCATTACTAAAATGTTAATTTATTAAATGACCAACAATATTTTTTTATCTAATATGAATGCTCCTTACTAAAGAGATAGCTTTATGATTCATGCTTTATCGCCCTATTTCTACAAAGTGCTGGGTATAGGTCTCTTCTAGTTCTCGCTCTTCGTGCCGGTTTAGTGTAGGCAATTCATAGTTCTTTCCCAGTTTAAACAGTTGTTGGTTTTGCGTGTTATCATCTGAGTGATGGGCAATTTCAATGCTTGCCTATGACAAATACGAAGGCACCCCTAATACTATATTTACATACTTGTATCTATCATGTCTTCTATTGCTGCGAATTACATTACACGGTTGATTTTACGAACTTTCAGATTTTATAGCTAAATACGACTTTTTACATTTCTAGATGAATTTGATTTAATACTCAAACGCCAAAGTACTTTTCGACCAAATTTTATTTTAGTATAGCGGCGAAATGGCGCATGCGAGTAACCACACAAAACTAACTTATACATAAAGTGACCTAGTAGCTCGCGATATAATTCAACTCTGTAAATGGGGTTGTCTACGACAACTACAGCCACACAGCAGCTTATAAAGACAGCAGATGTGTAATCGACAAAAAATATCACAAATAATCAAATATAATACAAACATAAATGGAATCGTACAAGCGCCACAGCCTCGGAAACTTTTGCCGAGACCCATGCTTTTAATAATAATAATTTATATTGATATAATAGATTTCTTGTGACTATCCAAGTATATAATAATTAAATGAATAAAACAGATATACGACATCCTACTTCCTTAGAACGAAATACTTTATTGAAGAACTTCGTTGTAAAATTGAGGGTTTGAGATATTTCCTTTAAGGTACGGCCACACCGCGGCGTACTGCGAGCGCGATCTCAGTACTTTTCAATTGTTTTCTGATAGCGTTTGGTGTGAACGAGTCGGTACAAATACTACTGCGCTATCTGATCGCCGCCTACATTGCACACGCAGGACGGTTTTTATAAAGTTTAGCCTTATTCTAAGATCTGAGGCTGACAAAAATAGACACGACCAACAGAAGAAATTCTAATTGTACGAATAGAATGAAAAAATGACATCTACTATTAGGTATACAATTAAACTTAACGTAATATTATAATTAGGGTTCCGTAGCCGAATGGCAAAAAACGGAACCCTCATAGATTCGTCATGTCTGTCTGTCTGTCCGTCCGTATGTCACAGCCATTTTATTCCGAAACTGTTAGGACTACAGAATTGAAACTTGGTAGGTAGATGTATTCTTTGAACCGCTTTCCGATTTTTATACAAAAAACAAAAATTTATAAGTTTAAGAGGGGGCATCCCATACATGGAACTAAAACAAAAAAAAAATCTTTCTTCAATCCTATACGTGTGATGGGGTGTCTATGGATAGGTCTTCAAAAATGACATTGAGGTTTCTAAAATCATATTTTCTCAAAGTGAATCATTTGAAAGATAGGCGCGTCTAATGTGGTAAAATGTGTGTCCAAATGTAACGTAACGCTGCGAAGTAATACTGCACGGAAGCGTCCGTCCCTGCTTGGTAGCAAACTGAGCGTGGAAGCGTATTACTCAAGCATTTAGTATTACTGAACTTGCGTTCACTTGGTTGTTCGGCACGAATCAGTCTAGCATAGTCAATACGGAATGATTACTACGCAGCCCCTCTAACTTTTAAAGTATAGGAGGGAAAAATCTAAAAAAAATATATGCAGTAGATCTCAATAAAAACTAACAACGAAAATTGGTTTGAACGAGATACAGTTAGCAGTTTTAGAGATATGGTGACCGCAAAGATAACTTTGTTTTTCATACAAACACTATGAAAAACAAAGTTACTTTTGTAGTTGCGAAAAATCATAGTTATGGAATACTTAACGGTGTTACGGAACCCTAAGAGTGCGAGTCCGACTTGCACTTGGCCAGTTTTTTTATTTTTTTTTTATTTTTATTCAACTTTTATTTAGGGGCTTTTGGCTAAATATAGCTATGGCAGCCCCGTATTAGCTTACAAAGTAAACATTATTACTAAGAACGCTCTTCAACCACCCTGTGTACACATAGATAGAGCATTCTAGCCGCGTCTGACGATGGATCAGATAGAATGCTCTGAAATATGAAGAGGATTAACGAAAGCATCACAGAACTAGAACAACCCGAATAGACATATCTAAGACTACAGAACATCTTAACCTACATCTAGTTGTTTAAACAAGCTGCTAACTTAACCGTAAAGTAGAATACATTTGGTGGGATTGCGTGACTCCAGAGCTCCTTCGAGAAGTCTATAATCACGTAAGTTGTTGCGGAAATAGGCCCCAACTAGGTATAGTGCGAAGACATATAACACGAAGGTATAGATATAGATAGGTATGTAGTATACATACACACAGGTTGAAGTGTTATACATGAGAGGAATTTATTTACAAAAAAATATTTTATCTACACTCATATCGTAAAGTTCTCATTATGAATTTAAAAAAAATAATAGTAGTATAATGACAAACATTATGCATATACAATTGAAATTAAATTAAAAAGTTTTATTAAGACTCAGATTTCCTAACAGAATAATACTATCATCATTATCAGTCAATTTCCGTACACTGCTGGACATAGGCTTCTCCCATGGCAAGCCATTGAGCTCGATCTTCAGTTATTTGTTTCCAACCACAACCAGCCAGCTTGTGTATATCATCGCTCCACTTAGCTGGAGGGCGTCCTACACACTACGTTTGCCGAGCCGTGGTCTCCACTCTAGAACTCGTCTACCCCAACGGTTCGATAACCGTTGGGGGAGTGTTCTGCGACAGATGTAACCAGCCCACTGCCATTTCAGCTTGCTAATCCTTTGAGCTATGTGGATAGCTTTGGTTCTCTAGAATATTTTATTTTGATTTTTATAGTCAATAAATATAAAAGTTATAAAGTCCTTGCGCCTTGAATTACTACCGTCTTCTAATTCGAAACAAGCACGATTCCGCCTTAGACCACATCTCAATTTAACATCAGGTGAGATAGTAGTCAAATACATGTCCGTCTAACATAAAAAGAAGAAATAAATCTCTCAGCAGCATGACGCAATCGGTACATTCCTACTCTATTGGGAATGGCGCGAGTGACAAGTTGACAACTGGACATAAAACAGTTGTTTTTCCCACTTGTCACCCGTGGTGTCAAACGTGGCATTGGACAACTGGGAAAATTCATTTCTAACCCCCGGCGCAAAAAGAAGGGGTGTTATAAGAATCTAAACATTTAGTTTCGTCGGATTTGAAAACTGTAATGATTTCTTCCGAATGATTAACTTACGTAATAAGTAGTCATAGATGGCGCCACCAATGCATAATTGGGTTAACAAATGCAATCCACTAATTTCATCGTAGCGTTACTTCGCACCATGGCTTAATTGGCAAAGCACCGGAACATGTTATTCCGGAGGTTGCGGGTTCAAGTCCCGTTGGTACGATGAAATTTTGGATTGTGTTTAACAATTTACGAAAATATTATGTGTGTAACACTTCAAAGAAAACATAATATTCTTATTTATCTTTTACTAAATGCCGAAAAAACTTATAACCTATTTGAAATGCAGAACCATAACTCGAACAATCGTTGATATAGGAGCATTTGTATAAACAAGTTTGGCTAAGTACCGATATATCGGTGAAGTCGTGCACTAAATCGCTGAAACTTACATTTCAATTGCCAAGGTGGCTGTAAATAAGTGTAAAAAGGAATTCAATAGACCGATGGCGTGTCTAAGTAAACGATTGGCTCACATTCTTACACTTATCGGCTTGCATTGCCGTCAATCTAGGTTGCAATGTAGTGCATAAAGAGCACCGGCGTAGTCGCCTGAAACTCCGTGAGTCGCATGTACCATGCTGGCAGAAATGGCCGCAAATACGGAACATCTCGAGCATACCAATATCTATAATCGCAACCTCGACGGTACAGATCAATAAATCCATTATATTAAACAAATAAACACTACAAAATTATCTCGAGACATGTGGCTTCAAATCTCAGATGAAAAGCTATTTCAATATGAAAGATCTAAACATCGGATGTACGCGTTCGAATTTAAAAAGCATCAATCATGTTTCCGATAAAAAAATGTATTTCATCTCGCTGTTTGTTTGTAGGTCTATATTTAGGGTTTAGTCATGAATTTGGTTGTCAGTCTAAGAACGAGATTAATGACTTAATTAGTGATATAAAATTGTCGTGTTGTGATTAAAAGATAGCGAAGAGAGCGATGGAGAGGGTGGTCTGGGCAACTTGAACCGGTTGATCGTCCGGCCAGCGGGTGTCAGTGGGAAGGCCAAGCGCGGTCAGCTGTGTTTCGACGCGGCCTTCGAGACTGGCAACCTGGGCCGAGCTGACCATATCACCGACCTCGAGTACGACCTCTTCATCCGGCCCGACACCTGCCGACCGAGGGCTAGGTTCTGGTTCAATTTCACAGTGGAGAATGTCAGACAAGATCAGGTACTTAGATTTTTATTTATTTAGGTTATTTTTTTATTATACTTTATTTTAGTCTAAGAATAGGTACGTAGTACTTATCCCACATTGCAATAGAATTTCAACAGTCCACTGTAGCACAACTGTAGTACTTGTACTATTATTTATTCTATGACTGTAGTTAGTACCTACTACATTATTTTTTTGTTTCACAGAGGGTGATATTTAACATTGTTAATTTGGGCAAGGAGGTGACACTTTTCGATAGCGACATGACTCCTCTAGTACGATCTACATCTAGAGGGAAATGGTAAGAGAAAACTCCTCGTTACTATATATAATCCGTGATCATTTTGTCAAATTATATTAAAGTAAAAAGCAGCCACACAACTATATGCTGAATTTAAAAGATCTTTTTACATTTTGAAGGGATCGTTATCGTTATAAAAAAACTTTAAAAGGTATCGAATTTACATGCCGCACGAGTGATTTCAGTTGCAAGTTTGAATTCGTTCCTTTTTCAATACCCATAAGATAAATATCTGTAAGATAAAATTACAAACTTCATAGCTACCTTTACACGAAATATGTGCCTCCCCCTTTCTTGAAGTCGGTCAAAAAAGCTGTTGTTTTTCTTTAGTTTTTAAGCTTTAAGCATCACGCCTTTAATTATAAGTTAGTGTCAATGTATTAAAATTGGTAATGTTTTTGTAAATTCAAGTCGAGTCAAAGTCATATTTCAGGTCAAGTTGAAGTCATAGTCCAGACTAGTATTATTATCTTTTCTATGACTGCATAGAAAAGATAATAATACTACGTATAGAACGGACACTCTGTTCCCCCCACCAATCCCGGCTACCTCACCTCGCCACCGATTCTGATCTGTCGAGGCGCAAACGTGAGCAAGGACGCCATACGCGCACGACTACAGAACAATACTACCTCACAAGGAGAAGAACATCAACTTCATACATGTATGAATATAAAACACAGAAATATTAATAATAATTATTATGGAATATTTCTGTGGGACTGAGTAGACACAGGAGGTTACAATTTACGTAGTTTCTATATAATATATATACTATACTATACACTTATATTTGTATACCTAACTATATATTCGTATTTTAGAATTCATTTCATAAATAAAACAACGATATACTCGTGCGTAAATAAACCTTAGTTTTTAAATTATTGAATAAAAACTTTTTTAATAATTTATTTATCTTTGTCGGTTTTTTCAAATCAAGTAACTTAAGTATATGAAATGTCCCTACCTAACTCTACACTATTCAAATAACGTAATCAAATATTTAGAAGAATCTAGTTTGTAAAAACTTTCGCAACTGTTTCACTCGCACGCGTATCGGTCTTCATTCGCAGACAAGTGTCTTAGTTATGGCGTATCGCGTTTAGTAAATGAGAATAATTGTATTATCTATGTACTTTAGAAACCATAGCGAAGTACTGGCTAGCAAGTCTGAACCGACTTTAAAATGAAGTAGGTTCTTACGGTGACATCCTTAGACTTCACGCACACGATTGCGCCTGTAGAAAAACGACATGTGTGTAGTGTCTGTGTCGGTGTCACAGTGTCGGTCGTTAAAACGCTAGTTTGTATGGAGATTTAGTCAAGTGTCCGGGGTGTGCTCCAGTCGAAATCATAACCTCAGTATAGATCAGGACATTCCTGAAAATTATAATCACTTCTAATGTTATAATAAATACAGTGAGTAGGTACACAAAAGTGTTTGTTATGATCATGTTTTCACATTCCCGCCAAAACCCCCGGTGTTTTGATATCATCATAATATAGGATACTTGAAGAAATGTTACACATAACGGGTCTTTATTTCCAGGGTTCGGATCCCGCGGCGCCTGATTTTCTACCACCGTTCAATTCTACATAGAGGGCGCAAGATCCTCAGCATAGCGTTTGCATTCGACAAAGAGGAAGATGTGTATCAGTTCACAGCAGCTGCACCCTATTCGTACTCAAGGCTGCAGAAATATCTGGCTATTTGGGAGAAACGGGCCCAAGCGTTCGCCAAGCGGGAATCTATTGCGCAGACCACAGTAACTATTTATTACTCCTATTTCACATACGATTATAAAACTCTATACAAATTTATCGTTTTGGGGCAGACTGGTTCTAGAAAGGAGAGACCTCGAATCGGTAAACGTAGCATAGGACGCCCTGTGACCAGCGACGACATTCGCAAAGCGGTGGGCAGTGACTGGAACAAAGAGCCAAAGATCGGGCTCAGTGGCATGACTTGGGAGAGGTCTATGTCCAGCAGTGGACTGACACCGGCTGATTATGATGATGATGATACAACTTTATCGTCTAGCAGATGGAGCATCGTATCGTATTCTAAAATATATACATTATTTTTTATGTCTGTATAGACCGGTGAATAGTGATCTGCCAGTAAAGACAAAAACACCTATTTCGAATGAGGTTAGATTTCTGATTGAAATTGAAATATTTTATGGTGGTTTTCGTATTATCGCTACGCAGAATTTTATGTATAGGTATGCATTAACGCAGTGTAGGACGCCCTTCTGCAGGTGGGGTGACGATATTCGCAGGGTGGCTGGCAGGTGAAGATTGAGCCCAGTGGCGTGCTGTAAGAGAGGCCTGTGTCCATCAGTGGACTAGTACAGGCTGATAATGATGATGAAGATAGGTATATTTGATAACTTAATTAATATTTTCCAGCAAAAGAGGCGAATAGATCTCCTCACAATCGGTGACCTAGGCTTCCAAGATAAAGAGAACATAGGAACAGACGACCCTGTCATAAAACCCAAAGCAAATGAACCCAAAAAACGTGTGATAATATTTTTAGCCAGGACGCACGGAGGTGAGCCGCCGTCTTCCTTTATTTGTCAAGGTGAGTCCAGTCCAGTCTTCTATAGCTTGCAAACTTTAAACACATTTTAAGCTTAATAAAAGGAGAGTTTCACAAAAACGAATTTCAAATAAACGGTAATGTATTTTTAAGTTTTTGCAGTAAGATGTCTGATATACGGTTAAATTTTATAGTCCTGAGTCAAGGAGTTTTTCATTTCATTTCATTTCATTCGTTTCATTCGTTTATTGCGTTCTCTAAATGTATATAAAAGATCTTATTAAATAAATACAGTACATTAGAGACCCTGTCGGGCACAACAATATTAGAGCAGAGGAAGGCAAATTTTTAAAAAAATTTTTTTACTGGACCTACGTCATTCAAGTAACTCTTATAAAGCCAAAGTTAGTAAAAGTCGTGTTATCTCATATCTTGTTGTATACTATCCAAAATTTCCCCGTACCGATGGGATTCAAACTCCTTGAAAAAAAAATTGGATTAATTTTAAACAAGTGTATTTTTCCATTCCTTTTTGTATGATTTCCTATGTATAAAAAAATTATTTCCAAAATCGGTCACAATTGACAGAGAAATAGGTGAACGTAAATGTTTATCTGGGTGTATTTTTATACATACCTACAGTTAAAATTAGAACCTCCTCCTTTTTTGAAGTCGGTGAATGATGAACAAAACGTGGTTACGAAATTTAACGTGAACAGCGAAGCCTTTGAAACTCGCTGTTAGTTCGTTATTTTCCATACTGGAGTATTTTCATATGTACAATTACTGTTACACAAGTAGGTAACTCTCGACCCACAATCAGATTTAAGGCCCATTTAGACGGGAAGAGTTTCTCGCACGTTTCGTTGCGACAATCGTACGCTACATCACAAGATCACAGGTAATCATCGCCATAGATTATCGTATTATCTTGTTTAAATAAAGGCAATAACTAAATTCTCACCTACGATTATATCATACGAGATTTGCAAATAACGAATCGCTAGGCGATAGTTTTCTGCGTCTGTTTACACAGCGAAATTATAGTTCGAAGAATCTTGCTTACGAGAATCTTGACTTGTATAAACACGATCTTATATGATATTTTTTCAAGTTTATACGACTACCTATCGTACAAATCGGATTGAACTGTTTTGAGCGCGAGAATCTAAATACGATTATTGCTTTTTATGTTTCTTGAAGTGTAACACACTATATTTTTGTAAATTGAATTTAATAAATTTTGGAATGTGTGTAATTTACGATTATTGCTTTAAAATTCCATTGTCATTGAGGCCATTGTCGCCAGAGTAGAAGAGCAAAATGTGTGAATGTTTAGATGAAGAAACTTTTTATATTCTTTCGATGATCGTATCTTCTAGACGAAAATCTCTTCCCGTCTAAATGAGCCTTTACTTAGAGTTCACTTCGTATATAGATATAATGAACTGTTTTAATATATTTTCAACAGGTTTTTTAGATTACATAGTGAGTTCTTCAGAAAAAGCTTGTGCCTTACGAAACGGTATCATTATTCATGTGAGTACCTATTCAAACATTTTAGATAATAGTTAAGATCGTTTAAAAACTAAATAACCGCGACTTCAGATGCCGCGCTTGTCATTTTCAGTAACAAGTTTGAGGTGTCGACACCATCATCACTTACCAACAGGGGAGATAGTTGACAAACGCTAGACTATATGATATAAAAAAATATCTGTGTCATAGCTAAACGCGTTGTCTCGCGTTACAATTAATATAATTTCACACGTTTATTCAGTACAATCACGTGCAGGCACTTACACTAGTCCGCTGACGTCACGGGCAAAACCGTACAAACTTCCATTATGTGACCCCAACCGTTGCTATCGCATTGTTAGTGTTGTAGTTATTAGCGATTGAAATCTGATTTTGGAACACAAGAAAGTCTGACCGGTTGTTAGCTACTGTACTTAAAGAGCGAGAAAACGTTTTCACGTCAAAAAATACAAAACCTATTACTTTTGTGACGTGTGTTAAAAATTGTCTTCTAATGTATTTGTTGGCATTATTTCGTGCATTGCTGCAAGATAATAAAAGGTTACTGGATTAGTTTTATAGATTTTTAAAAATATTATTGACATCCTTTTTTTGGACTGATTTTACAAAAAGATAAACAAGACTCATTTCGTGTTACTCCACAACTAGGTGTGGCATCCGTTGACAGATGTAAATGTTTTTTCGGATAGAGTTTTTTATTAGTTCGAAGCAAGTTAGGCCCATATTCATCAAAACATCATCAAAATCGTCATCAGAATATATTGGATTAGGTTGGTCATTAGATTCAGAGAAATGGAGCAAAGCCCCTTAAAATTGCAATTAAAAAATGTTTTCACTTAACATCAGGTGAAATAGTAGTCAAGCGATACTCATTTTCGCATTGAAAAAAAATGTGAAAACGGTCACTTTTTAAGTGTTTTAAACAAATGGTATATTATTTACTCTACATCTCCGTTATTTTAAGTTAATCTAAATATAGCCGCACTTTAGAGTATTCACGAAAATACTCAAAGTAGCCGCATGTGAAAATAACTTTATGGTACAACCTCGGAGCGTTCGAGTCTAGAGTGAATAGGTTTTTAGGGTTCCGTACCCAAAGGGTACCAACGGAACCCTATTACTGAGACTCCGCTGTCCGTCTGTCTGTCTGTCTCTCTGTCTGTCCGTCTGTCACCAAGCTGTATCTCATTAACCGTGATAGTTAGACAGTTGAAATTTTCACAGATGATGTATTTTTTGTTGCCGCTATAATAACAAATACTAAAAACAGAATAAAGTTAAAGATAATAGAGGGTCCCCATACAAGAAACGTGTTTTTTTCGGCATTTCACGCCATCTTTGCACGCTTAGTTAGGTAAACGTCCCATAGATGGCGTTATATTGAAATGTCGATCCCAAACACCTTTGTTAGACGTTAGATGGCGTTATAAGAAACGAAATGTTTATAATTTATTATTTTTTGCTGGCGAAAAATGATAGTGGTATTTTTGCTCGATCTTATAAAATACTGTAGTTTGGTACGGAACCCTACGAGTGCGAGTCCGACTTGCACTTGGCCAGTTTATTACTTAGCGTGCTCCATCCTCGAAAGCGTCGTCATTACCATTAGGTGAGATAGTAGCCAAAAGCTTGTATTGTTTGCGATAAGAAAAAATATTACTCATATAAAAATTGTTTGCAGGTGATACCGATGTTGAATCCTGATGGGGTATTCCTCGGGAACCAACGCGCAGACCTCCTAGGGTCAGACCTCAACCGTTGCTGGAACAGGGCTACAACATTCGCCCATCCAGCTCTCGTGGCCGTCCATGAGTTAGTCGAGAAAATTACTATTGAAAAGGTACCACAAGTTATATACATGACAGCTCCGTTGGCGTAAAGGTTAGATGGCTTGACTTCTAAGCGAGAGGTCGCCCGTTCTAATCCTAGCACGAGTGTTCGTTTGCAAGTAGCAGGAGCATATTACCTATATCTATGTACACATTGACGCTTTGCCAACTTGAGTCATTAAGTTGCAAAATGTTTGCTTCTGCTGGTTCAGTTCGACGATTACGAAACTTTCTTCCTATAGCCACTAAAATTGCGCTTGCCCAAACCCTCCTTCTTCCTATCCTTGATTATGCCGACGCCAGTTACCTTGATCTCTCCGAAGAGCAATTAGACAAGCTTGAGCGCATTCAAAATCTATGTATCCGGTTCATATTTGGCTTGCGCAAGTATGGCCATGTCTCACACTTTCGCAAAAAGCTCAAGTGGCTCCCCATTCGTCTTCGCCGGAATACTCATATCCTCTCTCTTCTCTATAGTATACTCTTTGCCCCTTCTTACCCTCGCTATCTTAAAGATCGTTTCGAATTCTTACATTGCTCTAGCCACGACCTGCGGTCATCAGAAAATCTAACACTCTGTATTCCACAACACACGAGTTCATTTTATGGAAAGTCGTTCACAGTTGAAGCCGCTCGATTATGAAACTCGTTGCCAGTGGATATTAGAACTGCTACTTCACTAAATATATTTATTAATCGTGTAAAGAACTACTATTTGTCTATATGTTACTCATAGCTTGGTCTTAGTTGTCAAAATGTCGCTGTTATATCCTTTATAGCTCAATCTAAGAATTATTTAGCTGTTGTTATGTTTATATGTATATTGTGCATATTTTATGGGTATATAATTATATATATATGTATGTATATTTATATATGTGTTTGTATGTATTTCTATGTAAGTATATAAGTAAATACAATTTCTGATATTTATTTATTTAGATATAATATTACTACTAGTTATAGATTTGTTTTGTTAAATTCATTATTTTCTACAGTTATTGTGATTTATTTTATCAGCACACTGCCATCGATCTACAAGTATGTGTTTCCATTCGTACCTCGGTTGCCTGGAAGAGATTGCTGCTTAGCGATAAGGCCGCCGATTGTACTTATTTGATCTAGTTAATTGTTTATAAATTATTATGTATATTTCTTAAGTGCAATAAAGTGTTGATCTATCTATCTATCTTTAACCATTGAGCTATTGCCGCTTCGATTATATCGATGTTCCATCTGACTTGCTACCAAAAAAGTAGCTTACCACCATCAAGGAAAAAATCTGCCGCCATAACCTTACGGTATTCTGGCAGCACACAGCCTTTCAGAGTATTCTAGGCCTAGCGTGTTTACCATCTTTGACCACATCATCGCTTACCACCAGACGAGATAGTGGTAAGATAATATCTTACCACAATACAATCTAATACTATAAGAATTTTTGTCCTGACATACTGACTGACTGACTGACAGACAACGCACAGCCTAAACCGCTGGTCGTGGAGACTTGAAATTTGGAGGGTATATTTGTCTTAGTACGTAGGGGTGTACAAGAAAGGATTTTCAAAAATTCACCCCTGAAGGGGATGAAACGGGGGTTCAAAGTTTGTATGGAGAAACAAGATTAGATAGTATTTTCTATTTGAAACTTCATACAAGTGCTCCAGTAAAAAAAGAAGAAAATACGACTTTCAGGTTTTTTTGAAATTCCACCCCTAAGAGGGTGAAATGGGGTAACAAAGTGTGAAAATCAATATTGTTTCGGATTGCGCTGAAATTTGGCATGCAGTTAGTTATTACAGCGTTAGTTACCTCTGAGAAAGGATTTTCCAAAATTCACCCCTGAAGGGGATGAAACGGGGATTCAAAGTTTGTATGGAGAAACAAGATTAGATAGTCTTTTATATTCGAAACTTAACACAAGTACTTAAGTAAGTAAATGCGTGTTTCAGGCTCTTTCGAAATTCCACCCCTAAAAGGGTGAAGTGGGGTAACAAAGTCTGAAATCAATAGTTTCGGATTGCGCTGAAATTTGGCATGCAGATAGTTATTTTGACTTAGGTATCCGCTAAGAAATAATTTTTCAAAATTCACTCTTCAAGGGGATGAAGCGGGGGTTCAAAGTTTGGATAGACATTTTATTCGACATTTCACACAAGTACTTCTGTAAATAAATAAGTAAATATACGAGTTTCAGACTTTTTCAAAATGCCACCCTATGAGGATAAACTGGGGTAACAAAGTCTAAAAACCGATATTGTTTCAGATTGCGCTGAAATTTAGAATGCAGATAGTTATCATGACGTAGGTATCCGCTCAGAAAGTATTTTCTAAAAATTCCTCCCGGATACGGAACGGGGATACAAAGTTTGTATAGCGAAACAAGATAAGATAAAGTACGTGTTGTAGGAGTTTTCGAAATGGGGTAGGTAAAAAAGTCTGAAAATTTGGGTTTTTCGGGGTTTATAATATATGAATC
The DNA here is from genome assembly GCA_954871355.1 of Cabera pusaria. Taxonomy (NCBI): domain Eukaryota; kingdom Metazoa; phylum Arthropoda; class Insecta; order Lepidoptera; family Geometridae; genus Cabera; species Cabera pusaria. Next base: position 24,267,259 of record OX940887.1, read on the forward strand.
CCGAATTGCAATGTATCTGAAATGAAAATCCCCCCTTGCACCGATTTGGCTAATTCTTATTTGATGTCTTTAATGACAGAATCGTTTTTAGAAAAGAAAAGTTCTAAGTAAATAAAACAAGTTTTAAACGCGGGTGAAGCCGCGGGGCACTTCTAGTGATAATATAATATATATTTTTTATATTATAAAAAATATATATTTATGTTATCATTGTAACACGAAATTACCTACTTATTACGGGATATTACACATGTTTCAAGTCCCATAAATATCGAAGACCCATATGTCTTCAATATTTCGGCTCTGTTGCATGCACCATAATTACGGATGAACCGATTTTTAGGGTTCCGTAGTCCTGACAAGGAACCCTTATAGTTTCGTCATGTCCGTCTGTCTGTCTGTCCGATGTTTTGCTAAGAGACTGTTAATACTAGAAAGCTGTAATTTTGTAGGAGTATGTATATAAATTACGCCGACAAAGTTGTGAAATAAAATTTTGAAAAATATTTTTTTTAGGGTATCTCCCCTACATGAGAAACGGGCTGATTTTTTTTTGTTGTCGTCTATCCCATCGTGTGGGATATCGTTGAATAGGTCTTTTCAAATGACTTTACGAAATATTAAACTTTAAAGTCCAAATTTTTGTACCAGTAGGGCGTCCCCCCCCCCCCCCTCCCCCCCTCTAAAAGCTAAACTGCTGGCTTGAAAAATCTGGAAAAATTCGTAATTATTATTAATAATGTACTATTGTACATTTCATGAACATTAAAGGAAAACTATAGCGGTTAAGATAACTTTATGAGTTTAGCAGTAATAGTCGTTGTTGTCTTGTCTTGTGGTCTTGTTGTTGTCGTCGTTGAACTTGGGTGTTGGGTAATTTTGTACCAAATACAAAATCCATAGAATAAATCCTTTAAAGTGACAAAGACGAAGAGCCTAGTTGCTTATTTATAACGGGTAAAGACTTGCATTGAATAACGGGCTACTACGGAACCCTACACTGCGCGTGGCCCAACACGCACTTGGCCGGTTATTAATTTTTCTCAATTTGTTTCAGAGTTTACAATTAGATTTCATCATTGATCTCCACGGAGACATTAGTCACGAAGGAGTCTTCGTTCGTGGAAATTCTTACGATGATGTTTACAGGTTACTGAACTTTATTTATTTTACTATTTGGTCCCACTGCTGGTAAAAGGTCTCTCCCATTATTTTACCTGTCCAACTAAACATACTAATATACTTATATTAAAGTATTCAAAGTATCTTATTACATGCGTTAGTTTTCTCAAAATGATCATTAAGCTGCGTACAGACTATGTAACATAACATGTTATAACATTGTTATTTATTTATATAGTTATATAAAACATGTTATAATATCATGTTTTATATAGTTATATAAAACATGTTATAATATCATGTTTTATATACATTCCGTGTCCAAATTATCTGAAACATGTTAAATAAAAATGTTATAACATGCTATGGTACATAGTCTGTGCGCACCCTTAGTAATAAAACATATACCTACATACCTACTTACCTAAAAACAACCTTTTACCTAATCACCTAAATACAAACAGTCTACCATAAACTTTTTTATTTGCGTTTTGATTCATAACAAAAAAATATTGAAACCAAATTTAAAGCTTAGAGATGCGATAACAATAACAATAGCTAAAGAAAACATCAACAATTTTCGCTTAAAAAATGTATCTTAAACCTGACCAGGTTCGAGCGTCACGCAGTTCTTCCTAAGTTCCTATCAGGTCGAGTGGAGGCGTGGAGACAGGAGGCATGCATGTTCAACGCTGACGCTGGAGTGGCCGGCAGTGCAAGGCGGGCCCTGCCAGTCGGGAACGTCGACGCGTACACCTTGCTAGCCTCTCTTGGAGGCAGGAGGCTTAGTGCCAGGGGACCATATATACATTACACAGAAGATGCATGTATCCTTTATACAGATCAAAGGAATGCTGGTAAACGTAGTGTAAAATTTGACATAGAAACAGAGGCGTTTCTGATTAGCACTAGAGAAGCATCCTTGCTTTTCTATTTTATTATTCAAACCGGATAATAAATGACGGAGTTCTGATTTTTTACGTTTTGACTCCATTCAATGAATCGACAAAAAATCTATCAAATTAAACTTATATATTATTAACGAACCTGCCCACAAAATTTTACGAGAAAATATTAAAGCAAACAGCATATTCTGTTCAAAATTTTCTTAACTAAAGTGTCCAGACTCTAAAATAGGCAGATCTCTAGCCAAAGCATTTTGCGACTATTACCGTCATGTGGGTGTGATTCCACCACGCATCGGTCTCTCCAGCAAGAAGAAAGAATCGAGGGGTAGGAAGCGAAGACGAAGACCGGTCACCGGGAGAGAAAGGTCAGAATTTTATTGAATATCACCGACTCGAGGTCACAAAATAGGCTAGCGTTTGACCACTATCTTACCTGTTGGTAAGTGTGATGCGGTCGAAGATGGTAAGCACGCCAGGCCTAGAATGGGAACTGGCTCTCAAGGATAGCTGCGGGAACACATTAGATGTTTGGTGACAGATTTTCTAACTTGAGAGTGGTAGCTGGCCAGGCGGACACTAGACAGTGTCCTACCACCATCGGGGGTTGTTGGTTTCTTAACGATGTTTTTCCTTCACCGGAGGGTCACTGTGAAAGCGCACATAAATGTTTCGATAGAAAAATCCATAGGTGCACGGCGGGGTTTGAACTCGGTACCTCTGGCTTCCCATTCGCCTTCGCCGGAATAAACATATCCTTTCCTTTCTATTTAATATACTGTTAAATCCTTATACTCCTCGTTATCTTAAAGATCGGTTTAACTACCTTCACGTCTCAAACTCTCTTTCTCTAAGGTCATCAGAAAACCTTACCCTTAATTTTCCATCTCATGTTTCCACTTTTTATGACAAATCTTTCACTGTCCAGGCTGTACGACTCTGGAACTCACTTCCTGAAAATATTAAATCTTCACAAACTCTCAATATGTTCAAATGTCGCTTAAAGATACTGTATCTTTCATTATGATTTGTGTCCTACTGTTTTATTGATTATTGTTTATTGAAGATTGTAGGTATGTTTTTGTTTTTACTTTTGTTTATAATTATATATATATATATATTATTGTTTATTGGTAGTAAGTTAGTTTATAGTTATGTTATATTAGGTAAACTTTGTGTTTTTGTTTAGTAATTTTTTTTTCTTTACTTTAATTAGATGCACCCTGTTGTTGACAGTTTTTTAGATTCTTTCCATACTAAGGTTGTCTGGTAGAGATCGCTATTAGCGATAAGACCGCCCATTGTAACACTATAATGTAAGCTATTGTGTATGAATATTTAAGTTTTATTTGTGGTGTAACAATAAAGTTTTATCTATCTATCTATCTATCAAAGTCGACTGTTCTCCTGATTACGCCACCGGGTCCTCAAAAAGTGTGAGTTGGACTCGCGAGGTTCCGGAGGGTTCCGTACAAACTGGCCAATTTAGGTTAAAAGAAAAACTTCACGTTGCAGTTGGATCCCTATCCCGATGCCTAGACATGGTTCATTCACAAACCGCTAATAATAATTTTGTTTAATAAATAAGCTTCTTTTTGTTATCTAGAAAATCACAGATTTTTTATAATTGAAATATCAAAAGTAACCGATCGGAGCATTGTGAATTGCAAAGATCCAAGTCGAGGTAAAGGTTCCGAATCCGAACATGCTTTCGAATGATAGAGAATATCCCTACAGATCTCCAAGCTCGTCCCCCGAGCGTCGCGTGCTGCCGGCGCGCATGCTGTGCCCCGCGCTGCCCGCGGCGTCCCCCGCACCCCGCGTGTTCCCGCCGCGCACGGCACGACATCTGCGCACGGCACGTCCCCGCATCGTGCCAGACATTGATCATGCGCTGCCTGCCATCACCGGTAGGTAGATGCCCTGTCCACACAGCGATATTTCAAAGCGCGATTTTTTTTCGAAGTTCTGTGAAGTATTGAATCATTTGGTCGTATCCGCACTGTCGGAAAAAAAAGCGCGCGAGAAAGTAATGTGTGATTTGATGCAAATTGTACGCGAAACGGTAATTCCGATCGCGGAATTTAAATTGCTAGAATAGAAATCGCGCTGTATAATATCGCTGGACAAGGCCTTACACCACACTTAGGGCACATGAGGAAAAAAGCTTAGGGCCAGTTTCTTCGGTTCTAGGGGGCTTATGCTTGAGTTTGACAGTTGATTATTGAATGAACTAAATAAACTAAATGACGTGGTCGCGGTTATGCAGGCTGCATAGCCGCTCCATCTCTGTCATGTTCGTTCATTTAAATCCCCATCAAATTCAAGCATAAGGGCTAATAGCCCTTTCAGCAACATATCTGTCAGATTTTTGACAGCTTTTATATGGTGTCATCGAGAAGTGGTAGAACTAGCCCCGAATTAGGGTCCGTAACTCCATAATCAGGGAGGTGTAATAAGAGTAAGACAGTAAGGGTCCCTAATTAGGAAGCAAGAAGCCTATATAGAGTGAATTTTTCAAGTGGGATGGCTAAATCCGAAACTATGAAGAATAGCGAAAAGCACTCAAAGGAGTCTCGACTCGGTCCCAATTTCGATAAAACCAAAACTGCATCATTGTATTTTTGAAAAATCAATATTCCTAGCCAGGAATCGAACCCGTTGATTTTGAAAAAAAAAACACCCTGTATTATTACACCATTCGATAGTGTCGCTAATAAGGAACGAATTATGGAAGTAATGACATACGGCAAACTAAAAGAAAGAGCTCATCAACCTGTATATGTGCAGTGTAATATCACTTAGAGTTAGGGCGCCTAATTAGGGGCCATGCCCTGGCCCAACGTTGATTAGGGAGAAACCGCGAAGTGCTGCTAGTAATAATAAATGTTGCAGGTACAGCAGTCCGCACCCCGCGGCTGGCAGTAGTGGACATGTCGGCCTACATCCGCGCGCCACTGAGCGCCGCGCGGCGCACGGAGCGAGCGCCGCGCCTGGCTCGGCCGCCGCGCGTCTCACATCCGCGCCTCACTAGCGACGAATACGACACACACGACTCAGATAGAAGCTGAGAGACCTACGCTACAAAAGAGAGCCAGTTTCACCGGTTTTTATTAAGGTTTCAGATGTTATATGACAGATGACGCGGTTTAAAAACACTTCCGCAGGTGGTAGGAGCATTATATCGATGTTTCGCCTGATTTGCTACAAAAAAGTAGCCACCATAACCTTATGGTGTTCCGGCAGCACACTTCCTTTAAGTATGACCATTCTAGGCCTAGCGTATTGACACTTTTGACCACCTTTGAACAGATCATCTCTTACGGTGGTAAGCCTCGCCTGGTGAGGCGAGATAGTGATCAAACGATAGCCTATTAGATATAAAAAAACTGCTAGCAGCGAAGTTTTTTTTTCGATCAGGAACTGGTGAAACTGAACCTCAATCTCGTTTAACTACATAAGCTGGAAAACCACAAATATCATCTGTGATGGAAAATCGATTTATTTACCGACTTAGTTGATTTCATATTCCTTGAAAGATGATTCATACAGACACCAATCTGCAGTGTTTGGCGGGGGTGTGTTGTACCACGAATAATGTCTACATAATGTTGAAAACTAATCAATGCATATTCATATTAATGGAAACTTTTTAAAAGAACATTAGTTCATGTTCCGAGCTAGTAATTTTCAGTTGCTCTTTCTTTTTTGATCTTTTATGGGAAATTCTGAATACCTTTACCATCTCCTTTTGAGAAATTGTCAATTTTTTTTTTAAATACTGTTTAATTTAACGCTCTGAAATTGGTAACAGCAGTTTTAGGGTGTTACCACACCGATCGATCGATCGACGATCGATTGTCGATCGATGCCTGATTGGTGGGCGCTCGACTGATGTAGTAGGTATTAACTATCAATCGAAGTACACTGACCTCATTCCACCAACGATCGATGGCGTCGATCGATTGGTGTGGTAACACCCTTATGCAATTGATTAGTATCAATGCTTATCATTAAATAGGCTTCAGTCCAGTTAAGTAAAAAAAAGTTTCCGTCTTTATGGAATACTGGCGCGTATCTCTTTTTACAAGTCCAATTTGTTATAAGCTCTGTATTTATTATTCAGATTCTGATGTGAATTCTGAGATGTGCTCTCACATTTGATGTACTGCGGTTAATAAAAAAGTAATCTTTGATTCAAGCAGGCCATGTTTGTGTTGGAATGCCAGCTGTTTAGGCTTCTGTTTTCAAATGTTTACACAAAAGAATGCCAATCGCTTGACCACCTTCTGTCAACACAAAATAGTTTGATATACGGGATAGTTCTGCAGCAAGATTTCATTGACTCAAGAAAGAAGCTCTCGCTTCTTCGGTTCCATTCCTTTTCAATAAATAGAAGTACAGTGTTTGTTGGTTGCAGATTATTCCTTTTTGACTGATGTCACTCAAGACAATTTTTCTGACAATTCAGTTTTTCACTTTTATGTGACCGGGGCTGCCATTTCAATCATTTCAGAGCTCAAATCAGAATCAAGTCCAGTGCCATGGACATCTCTCTTATAATACGTGTAAGCTTTATTATCATTCTATTCTGGTCAGATCCCCTGTGCAATGTAATCCCAAGATTGAATCGGCCCCTTGTATGTTGTATATTTTGTAGCATTATTATTACCAATTATGTACTCGTATTTTCACTTTACACCAATAAAACAACCTTCTTATTGAAACGTTTTAATGTCCAAGCTTCATATGTACAATCACTAACAACTAATCGTTCAGTCATCTCGTTTTAGAACAAACTTATCGAACACTATTATCACTAAAAATCAATCGCAACGGCAAATGAAAAACGAGACCGAGTATCGTGACGAGATCGGTTTCACGACGGTTCGGTGGTCGGTCAGACGTCGCGCGGTGCGTAGGTCACGGAGCATCACTGGAGGCGGGCGGCCGCCTCCCTAATAAATATCTTTGGCATGAACCGAACGTCGCCGAGATCGCGAGCTCAGCGCTCCGATGCCAAGCGGGCGGGGGGTCATTCCCAGGCGTCGGGCTCCTCGTCCGACAGCGTGACCAGCCGCAGCGGGTCGCGGGGCGCGGGCGCGGGCGCGGGCGCGGGGGCCGGCGCCGGCGCGGGCGCTCCGCCGCCGCCCCGCGCCGCGCGCTTCAACCGCAGCTGCTCCTCGTCCGCCGCCGTGCGCGGCTTGCGGAACTCGTACACCAGCGGGAAGATGCGCTCCACCGCCGACTGCACGTCGTTCACGCTGCGAGCTGAAACGTACGCATCGCGTTGTACTTATTTATGACACGGCATTCGAAAGGGGATATAAGGGAGCACAAATACCACCTCAGTGCTCCCAGCAAACCTCACCTGCCCGTGGTGCATCCTGCTGACCAACGAACGAGGCTCTGGCGACCGACAAATGGCGGTATAACCATTTCAAATTATGGCGCAGCTAAATACTATAGGCCGGTGACGGGCAGCAGCGTCACCGGTGCGAGGAGCTACGTCCTGCGATCGCCAACCCGCCTGCCCAGCGTCACAGAACAGATAATAATCCAGCGTGGCGATTAGGCCACATCCCTCCCAATGAACCGAAGATCGGGCTCTCAGTGGCGTATCTTGGGGGAGGCCTACGTCCAGCAGCGGACTGACACTGGCTGATGATTCGAAACCCAGCGTTGTCGGGACATTCGTAATTTGAAGATCGGGCTGAAATTAGCGGTTAGCAAACCTATATATAACACCTTGTAGAAAGACATAGGTATAGTCATAGTCATTTATTTTCATAACATTTGTTACAGGTCAAAGCTGCATTGTACGTTAGTATAATGAGATTAAAAATATATAAATACTTGATCAAATATACTACAATATATAAATCTCAATACATATATATGTATGCGCATTTGAAAAGACAACGGCGCTTGACGATTATAAAACATTATAAAGAATATTGCGCTGAAGACGGTTTCTAATCCAAGCTAGCGGTTCTGCGGACCTTTAAAAGCCACATTTAGCAATTCATCCGTAAGCAATTAATTTCCTAAATTCCCAGCAATCCAAAGCAATTCCTCTATAATTCGTAAATTGGCCACAATTTTGAATGAAGTTAACGCATGTCAATTCAGCAGCAAATTCATATTTGATTTGACGATATTATTGCTACACGCAAAAAAAATGAAGGAATGAATGAATTGTTGAACAAGTATGTTTTTTACGTATTATAAAAAAATATTTTGGGAAGAAATAAATCTTATTTGCTTCATAAGATACTAAAAACTTATAGATTTAAAAACGGGAATTTAACGTGACTTACGCGATGTCGATATAGCGATCGACATATGTTTCGGCCTCATCCGGAGGGCCTTCTTCAAATGAACGTGAGTTTTTATAATAAAATACTAAAAACTATTAAAAATACTGGATTAGTTAAATTGAAAATGTTATCATGGGCTTGTATTATTATTTATTCTGTGTCATGGGTTACCACGGCTGGCACCAAATTGGATACCTATTCCTACAAGTAATCACAAACAGAAAGAAACTCTTTGTTTAGACCGAAACAAAAATAAACTTAGTACTATTTGTGCCCGCGGTCTATCGCGGACTATCTTTTGGTTTATATTTGATTATAAACACCGTCCTTTGGGTATTTAAAACAATCTTCTTTACAGTAATGCTTTGCTATACACGATATTAGACGACGATTCGATGTGATTCTTTAAAATGGCTAAACTTTTTTATTTATGAACCGATTGACATGAAACAGGCACTAAATGCTAAGTGAAGCTTACCACAATATATTAGTGAACCATACAAACAATATCTAAATCGGATAATCCGTTTCTGAGATTTGCGTGCACAAACGTACAAACAAACAGATAAAAATTATAACAATCATTGTTTTAGGTGCTATACCTAAGCTATTGCGTTGATAAAAGTCTCAATTTTTAGGGTTCCGTACCCAAAGGGTAAAACGGGACCCTATTACTAAGACTCCGCTGTCCGTCTGTCCGTCTGTCTGTCTGTCTGTCCGTCTGTCACCAGGCTATAGCTCATTAACCGTGATAGTTAGACAGTTGACATTTTCACAGATGGTGTATTCCTGTTGCCGCTAGAACAACAAATACTAAAAACAAAATAAAGTTAAAAATTAAAGGGGGTCCCCATACACTAAACGTGTTTTTAAACGCCATCTATCTAATTAGTTTCGGCAAAATGACATAGATGGCGCTAGTAAACGAGCCCCGTCTTTCTAGATCGCGACCAAACCAAATATAATTATTAATATAATTAAGGTAATATCAATTAATCTAATATATTAGGTTGAAACTGTGTTATGTTTCGTATGTACGGAACCCTCCCTAAGTGTGCGATAAGAGACGCGATGCTGACTCGCACTTGGCCAGTTTTATTTTTTCTCATATATCTTCCATCTACAGACAGCGATCCGTTACATTTTTATTATATGTATGTAGGTATAGATTTCGATTTGGTTTTAAGTGGTTTTTTACGTTCGACACTCAAAATATTCGGTTTGGTGATGTAGGTACACCGAAAAAAAATCCATTTGTACCTTTTATGGAGGGGCTGCATTTGTACAAATTATTAAAATTCCTTTGGAAAGTTTTGGAGTTACGGGTAAGTACCTTAATAGGGCTCCAACTCATGTATGAGATCACTGCATACATTTTAGTCTATTATACAATCCAAAATAAAACTCGGGATCCGGCATATCAAAAGCTAACTCTTCTTGCAATGAGCTACACTTTTCCGGCGATACATGATACTCTTTCTAACACGCTCATGCTCCAGAAAGTTTTCGTAGAGACCTAAATCTGCCATTATTATCAATATGAATCCTACAGAAGTACCGAATCGCACGAGATGAATTGTAAAAAGTTCCTCGGGAGTAACTTCTGATGAATCTGGACCAACATATGTTGGTACTCGTAGGTATATCTATACAACATAGGGCCAGCCAGTCATTATATACGCACTTACATACCTACTTGCTATATACATAACTAGTGTGGAAGGAATTCCATGATGTAATTGTTTCATTCTGCGTCCATTGTTTGTCGCTAATTGTTTAGCACGAGTTTACATTGAACCGATCGGTAAAAGCATAGCGCCTACTTTGGAACTTACATAATCAATGTTACGAGTCCGTGTAACTGGTTTGAAAACGTGACCCAGTTAATTTACTTTAAAAAGTTACCCCGCCTTACTGTGACCAATAAAATATTTCGACTAATTAACTGGCCAAATATCCACTAACAGGCGGTAGCGGAAACGATAAGGGAGTCTGAATATCTGGAAACAAAATCAGTGTCAAGGGAATGATGACCAGATTATAATAATAACATAAACTATGTAGATGACACTGAAAACCACATTTTGCGTTTAAACGAGGTGTGGTTAACCACAAAATAAATCATTATACTACTGTGGTGGTATAACCAAATTAGATAATCGTAAATAGGAGAACTACTACTACTACTAACATCTACAAATTTGCACTATTAGTCACGACTCGTCACATTCTACGTAGTGAAATAAGGACACCACTGGCACAATATTAAGAATAGGTACGATTTCCCAAGATGAACTGCCAGAAGCTACATACATACAGTTTAAATATAATTTATGTATCAAAATCGTACAAACGAAAACACCAACTTCACATGCCGCGATAGTTAAAGTACTGGCTAGTTATAATCAAGTCATCTAAGTATATAAATTTGCTTATATGGTTTGTCTTCATATCTTCGGAGATAACTGTCATATCTCGATAAAATTGAGGACCAAGGACCAAACGGGAGGCATAATCTCTCAAACAATAATATCGTTTAAAAACTAAAAAACAACCGACTTCAATGCCGCGCTATTCATTTTCAGTACCAATTTTAAGATGTTTATCTCAATATCTCTGGAGATACTTATCATACCTCGATAAAATTACCATGGTACCACACTTGGGATATCTCCTTTCGAACAAAAAAAGAATAATCGAAATCGGTTCATAAACGACGAAGTTATCCGCGAACAAACATAAAAAAAAAAAAAATATATATATATACGGTCGAATTGAGAAACCTCCTCCTTTTTTTGAAGTCGGTTAAAAAACGAATTCTTCAAATCGGTAAAGTTTTGACAGAGTTCTGAGGTAACAAACACAAAAAAACAGTCGAATTGAGAACTACCTCCTTTTTTGTGAAGTCGGTTAAAAATAATTTAAGATCGTATAAAAGAACCGCCTTCAAATGCTGATGCCGATTTAGTACAGTTTGAGGTGTTGATGTTTATATCCATACCTCTGGAGATAGGTACTCATTAGATCTCCATGAAATTGAAATGGGACTTCCGGGAAGTAAGCCCTTTCAAACAAAACAAGAATTCAATTCAATTCTCCAAATAGGTTTTAGGCGTCTTTGAGTAATCGGGGAACATAAAAAGATTCCGACGAATTGAGACCTTTTTGAAGTCGGTTCAAAATGTATTTATTATAGTTTAGCGTAGGCATGTTTGCTGATAAACAAGGATATTTTGAACCCGTTTTGGAGAATCACTGGAAACGGAAAATAGTAACGGAAACATGAATTACTCATAAGATTTTATATATGCCAATATCCACATTGATTCAAAAAAATGACTCATAATAACAATACTAATTTAACTACGAACGACATTATTAATAACAACATACAAAATACGATAAAATTAGCCAACATTTCGATGTAAATTGTTGGACTGTTACTGGACTGTGGTATTGTAGGATGACACACGACACGATGCATCTTGTTTATATTATTTGTTACTTGTTATTTAGCTGTGAGTATTATGTTATGATTATGATGGAAAATCTGCTTATAAATAACACTTTACACTGACTGTCAGTTACCACCACCACTTTGTCAATGAATTCAGCAGTGAAATAGGAATGGTTATCAGGTTGAATAGCAGTGTCCAGTGAAATTATAGGGCATGTGAGACTAAACATCTTTGTCTCGAGGTAACAGGCGCAGTTCAGTGACGCTGTACCTGTAAATAGGTAGACGTCATCGCTTACCATCAGGCGAGCATCATGCTTGTCCTGTTACCTTATATCATAAAAAAAGATGCACTGAGCCTATAAAATACTACTGTGCCCATCATAAATTCCATTTATTACTTTAATATGAAAGACAAAACAATATATATCCAATGTAATCTTAGAAAAATATTTTTCTAAGGGCCTATTAGATGAGTTGCATTATTTTAATTTAAGTTTGTCATTAGGTTTTCATATTTCTTCATATATAGCGATAATTTAACAGAATAGTTAGAGGAGATGAACACCCTTATTCTCAATATTTGAAAAACCTATTCGGATTCAGAAGCTTCATTTTAAATTTTAAATATTGATAAATCCGTAATCTATTTTGTCGCGCAAACCTTTCCTTTATTAGAATCACTGATTTTTTCGAATTGAAATGTGAAAAGTAACTGATCGGAGTTTTGTGAATTGCAAAGATCCGAGTCGAAGGAGAGGCAGTTTCCGAATCCGATTTGCTTTCGAATGCTTGAAAATAACCCTGCTGGATGATCGACGAGAGAGGATCTTTAGGACAATTGGCTAGCAAGATAATTTAAAATTAGTATTATTTTTCATTTTTCACAAGGTTACTGGCGTCCGTAAAATCACATTTAATTGATTAAATCGGGGTCCAAGTACCGTTGTAATGTTTCACGTGTAATAAGGATTTGTTGCGAAACAATTTCAAAACAATTTTTTAATTGTTTATTATTAAGGAGCTCAGGTAGAAAGCCTGTGGTATCAAGGATCCTATATTGAAAATGCATTTTATAATGATCTCTATTTTTTTTATATTGAATACAAGCACTTATTAATGGTTAGTGGCCGTTTTTATCTTAAAGTGACAGTCTTCTAGTTTCAGACAATCACGATTCTAGTAATCTTTGTATAATTTTATCATAATGAAACTATTCACTGGATATCGATGCAAATACGAGTATAACCTTGGTTCTTTTGACTTCAGATGAATTATTAGCAGCATGATAATAGGAAGATTATTGTACCCCTAAAATATCTGTAAGCACTTATTTGTAAACAAGTAAGGATCTACTAGATCGACTAGACTAGAATCGAAACAAAATAAAGATATAAACAATATTTACCTGTGATTGTAACACCTCCCGTGGAGAATATCTTTAGTGTGGCTTTAGGATTATATAACTTATATGTAACGCCGGGATGCAGCTCTGGCTCGTAGCTGGAAAATGAAACAAAGTATTGGTTAGTTTATCGTTAATTTTACCCATCAAATCATGCGGATCACATGCGGTTTTTATTATTGGATTCTTACACGTGATGTCTGGGTCACGCTATAGTGTTATACTTATTAAATTATTTCGCTACTATAGTCTCACTGCAGGGCAAATACCTCTCTTACATCCTTCCCTTCTTCTCAGTTTTAAGCTATGCCCGACAATTCGACCAATCCTTACGATAAGTAGGAGAGTAGGAGTCAAGTTAGTCCCGCCATCTCCTAGGCTAGACGACGTTTAACGTTTTGTGGGCTCCACTATGTGGTGAATTCAGCCCACAAGTCTTCAGAAATACGGCAGATACGTGCTGCTTAGTTCAATTTTAATCTCTCAGCTTTTTCATTTAAATCGGCTAGTTGTGTTTTGGAATGCAGAGATTTTATTATTTGTTAGAAACTGCGAACACTTGAGCAATGCTATACAACATAATCCAGATTTGATCAGACCGAAATCCTCTGTTGTTGACTTGTCACGCAAATTATCCACAGAATTCAAGATGAAAAGGTTCTGTTTCGACTTACTGGACAAAACATTTCTTTCGTTTTCATGGAATAAATAAAAATGCATTAAATCTTTTTAAACAGCGTCCTTTATCACATGCATTTGGCAGCGACTTTAGATTCCGCAAAAATCTACTTGGCTCAGGAATAGCTGAATATAACAACTGCCTTTTGGCAGACAATATCCATTTAAGAGTTGAAGAGTTCATAAAGGTTATTAGCGGTCCGCGTAGACAACAGATGAATGTACCATTCAGTAGGTAGTAGGTACATTATATAGGTCTGGAAGTAGGGGCGATCGAACGTAGCGACCTCATCAGAGAGAAGGTCAGGTGCGCGAGTCGGCACCTACCTATAATATCTAGGTGGAGGCTTTGTCTCGTCTCTGCCCCGCCCGTTTATTAACACACTTGGAGGACGAATTCATGTCTCGTCCTGTCACCCTGTTTTGAACGACCAGACATAGGCACGAGTCATTTTCTTTATGTAATTTCATACCTTCGGAGTACGTTGACCGATTTAGATAATAATTCTTTAAATACTTTACGGGCTCAAACTGAATCAAAATATTATGGTTATTTTTAGAACAGACGAGCAAAAGCAAATCACTCACGACTCGCAATGCATTTGAAGACGTTTTCCATTTTAATGTTTAGTTAATAACGGAAAAACCGGCCAAGTGCGAAATGTACTCGCACCGAGGGTTCCTTAACTTGTCAAACTAGACCTTTGCCGTTAGATCTCTAGACACGGTTATTGCACCAACCGCAAATAATAAGTTTGAAATAGTAAGTTCGCTTTGTTTGTTATTAAACTACGTACATATTTACGGTTTTTAGATTTTTTACATGTTCTGACACTTCTGACATTGATTCTTGACATCCCTTGGGAAATCGTAAAATATACGGCATATCTAACCGGTCAAATATACTCGTATCTTTTGATCAATTTGATCGCAATGACTTACAAATTTTATTTTTTTACAGTCAACAGAGACCATAGACCCGACATTTGACATACATTTTAATTTGATATTATATCTCTACGCTTGAAAAAAAGGGCCTTGACAGACTGACAACAAGTGATCGTATTAAGGGTTCCTTATTTCCTTTAGAGGTACATAAACATAAAAGTAAACTATGTAATATTATCTAAGAACGAATACTAATATATTAGTAATAGGGGTTTCGTTTATTTTGAGCAACATCCAGAAGGGCCCGAGGCGGCAGTTCGCGCATACATAGGATTGCCTACTATACGGTGATGGGGGAACTGCCATACTAATTCTATCCCTACTAGGTATATACCTAAATGCGCAATGAGCTATTGAGAAATAATATACGCTATTGTTGATATTACGTGGCGTTGAATTGAATGCTGCAATTTAAACCAGTTGAACCGATAAGGGGTACGGCGATATAGATGTATCGTTAATATCCAGAAACATTTTAAATTGAAGTAGGTGTGTGGTATGACGTGTCATAAATCACATAATCTGAAAGTTTTTTTTATGATAAAGATAACAGTAGAAGCACGACGCTCGCCTGATGGTAAGCAATGACGTCTACCTATTACAGATACAGCAGCATGCTAAATTTGAATTATGTATGTTAGGTAATAATTTATGATCGTACAAAACCATAGAGAAAGTATATAATATTTAATCCATGTACAAAACGAAAAAACCAACTTCACATTCCGCGATAGTCAAAGTACTGGCTAGTTATAATCATGTCATCTAAGTATACAAATTTGCTTATATTGTTTATCTCCATATCTCCGAAAATAATTGTCATAGCTCGATAAAAATTGAATGGAACCAAACGCATAGAGGCATAATCTCTTAAACAAAAAAAAGGATTTTCAAATCGGTTAAGATTTGACGGAGTTCTGAGTTGAGGTAATTAAAAAAATAGTCGAATTGAGAATCTATTTTTTTGTGAAGTCGGTTAAAAAATGTACGAGTAACCACGTTGTGTCAAAATAAATAAGGATAAGGGCAAGGTAATGATGACTATACACGTACGAAGGCGATAAATACGGTACACGGTAAGGACATCAGGCAAGTATGACGCTCTATGGTCCCAGAATACCAATACCAAAAAAAAATTCTGTATCGACTCAATGTATTAAATACCTACCTACTGAATGCAATCAGGTGAGCCCAGAGTCTCTCTTATCTCAGCAAATAGACGTTACTCTTCTACCAAAACAAGTGTTGTTTGTTATTGAATTACAATGCGGTTCTTCATTGAACAGGTTTATCAAACAATAAAATCCGACCAGAAATTAGGTACCTACTGAGAATGGTATGTGCAAAAGAAGCATGAAAAAACTAACTGGTTTCTTTATTCTACTAATATCACTACATATTGTAAAACAAAGTCCCACGCCGCGTCTGTGTCTGTATGTATGTATGTTCGCGATAATCTCGAAAACTTCTGAACGAATTTTCATGCTGTTTTTATCTATCAACACAGTGGTTCCTGTGGAAGGTTTAGGTGTATAATTAGTTAAGGTTTTGTGTACATTAGTTAAAATATGACGATGACTGACGATGATGTTAAATCATACTCTACGCAACAAGCTCATGCAAATATTGTACATTGTACCCGTGCGAAGCCGGGGCGAGTCGCTAGTAATAATATAAATACGAATGTTTTATGTTTGCTTTTCAATCACGCAAAAACAACTGGACTGAATTGGATGGAATTTGGTGCTATTAGTAGTTACGAGATATAGGATACTTTTTAATAGATTTCAAAATGAGGTTAATTTTACAAGTAACATTATAATTTATGATCGTTTACAAAAAAAAACCGACTTCACATGCCGCGATAGTCAAAATAGCCAAGGTATACAAATGCATATGTTGTCAAGGTATGTAATGTATTTAAATTTTTATCTCTATATCTCCGGAGATAATTATCATACCTCGATAAAATTTGAATGGGACCAATCGGGAGGCATTATCTCTCGAACGAAAAAGTTCTGAGGTAACTTAAAATAAAGGTATAATAAAATTCTGAGTTCTGAGGTAACAAACACAAAAAGAAACAGTCAAATTGAGAACCTCCTCCTTTTTTTGTGAAGTCGGTTAAAAAGCGGTCTAAGCCAAGTCAACTGGTGACTTATTTGCACTGAAATAATTGTAATATAAATAGTAATACATAATCTACTGTCAGAAATTATCAGTGGATTCATACTGTTACAGTAAACACAGCATAGCCTATTTACAGCATTTTATATCAAAAAGGACCCATACTAATTTAATCATCAATTAATTGAAAAGTAATTATATACACAATACATTGATATAAGTAGATGGGGTAAATCTATTAGACACAAAATAATTATCACCAAATACATATTTAAATGTTGTGTTGAGAGGTAAATGAACTGAAATCTTAAGTATAACACAGATCATAGCATTGTACTATATAGAGGGGTAAATGAACTAAAGTTTTATCTTGTGGCTCTAATTAAGTCATAGTATTTACTAAGCTAATGATGCATGTGGCTCACGTTTTAAGTCTTATTGAAATGTAACATGTCATATGATACACAGTGTCATTTAATTCTAGAGGGTATACATATAAATTGTAGCAAATCTATTGTACCATAGTGCACATATTTTATTTTATAACACAAAGTAAGTCTTCTAATGTTGTCCGAGTTGTCAAATAGAAAATAATCTTGTGAAATTGGTTATTGGTGCAGCAGATTACACTTAATGCTAGAATTACGCAGCAGGTTTGCATTCAAACTATTATTATTGACATATTGAGCATCTTTTAATAGAAGACAACAGATGCATGTGGTAATAATAAGTCATCATCATCAGCAGCATTGTCACTAAGTATCAGATTTTATAATTAGACGGACCAATTTAAATGCAGCAATAGCCCAATGGCTAAGGCGTTGGCATGGCAATCGATCCCCACCTATTGGACTATTTATGTGAACCCACTACAGACACAAGCATATTTTAGCTTAGTAGGAGGGGTTAACAAGACTACTAGTAATTTGCAACGCACATGGCTAGAATAATTTAAAAAAAAAATTACAAACAAGGGTTAATAACAAAAATTATCATCTTAATAATCTAAAAAAACAATAAAAATTACTCACTCTGCTTCTTTATATCTCTTGGAGAAGGATATAATTCGTATACCGAAGGGCATCCTACAGGTTCCTAATACATTGACAACTCGGAAGTTCTGGAAGCGGACTTCGAAGCCCAGCTTCTGCAGCGCTCGCGCGTACCGGCGCGCCGCCACCTTGGCCTGGTCCTCGCTGGTGGCGCCGGTGCAGGTGATGCGGCCCGACGACCAGATGGAGGCCGTGGTGTACGGCCGCCGCAGCTTCATCGTCACCATGCCGTTCTCCCGCCTGAACTCCACATTCACGCCCTTCAGAGCTATCTGTCTCAGATTGAGGTGGCACTTTACACTAAAACTGCACACGACATTGTTTATCATTATGTCTATTTCGGGCGTCTCTTCTTCCTCGACGGGCGCGGGCGCGGCCCCCTCGCAGTACTCGTGGTCGGGCACCATGTGGCTCGACATGCCGTGCGCCATGCCATGGCTCGCCACCACGCCGTGGCCGTTGCTCAGCTCTTTGATACCATTCTCCTGGATGAGCGTAGCCATGTCCGCCACGGCTCGCGCTGAAACCACAATACGACCCGGTGTAAACAACTCCCTGTTGTAGTGACTCATATGGTATGCTTGAGACTAGTCTATACTTGTTGTGTATATTTATTTATAGTCGGCATCATCTCTAATATAATTCTTTGCATTATCTCTCTTAATCTGGGTATCGTATATCCTGTGATCTCCTTGAGTTATTTTTGAATTGTTGGATTTTATGCAGTTATTGTAAAATAATACATCCACAGCGGAAACCAACTATTAGATTACGCAATTGGTTTAAAATCCACATTGCAACCAAGATTGTGACCGTGTGGTCGATATCAAAAACAAAATGTAATGAATGAATATTTTTAATCAACCTTTGATTAAAACGGAGTATTTGTATGTGGGAATGCTGTGTTAGTGCGCGTTATCGTTTGCTCGCAGGAAACCAAGCAGAGCCGGTGTTTTATTGAAAATTGTTGATTGCACAACAATGGCTAACGGTACACAATCTTGAAACAATGAAAACATCTTGCATTAGGGTAAGCTTTAATATCGATTATGCAAGGTTTGTCTATCTTAAATTTCTCTGATTTGAATTTCATTAAGAACATAGAGTAGGTATTTTAATGCTAGCTCACACTAATATTAGAAAGTTCACTAAAAGAGCACGCACCAGTCTCACAGAATATTTGACACATGGTTAGCTCATTATCTGATCCATTCATACATTTTATAAATTCACCAGTTACTTTAATTGTAAGTCTATGAAACATTTTTTTTTAAATTAATAAAGCTATTTGTAATTCTGTATACATATAATAGTAGCTTACTTTTGTTTTTGTTTCATATGCTTATTCATATTTTTATCTCTTCTTTTACTCAATTTTTATGAAAGTTTACTTGTTTTAGATAGAAATTACTGTAGAATTATGTTAAATATTATTTATATGGTTGCGGATGCCAGTACCAGCACAAACCAATGCTTTATTGGTACTTATTGTACTACTTTGTGTCACATGTATTATATATTGAAGGTAAAATAAATAAAAATAAAAAGATTATTTACACCAACAAACAATTTTAAAATATCCTTGATATCTAGATAGATCAGCTAGATATTAAATTTCACAGTATTTATATGATTTTTTTAACCCCTCATTTGTCAGAATGAGGATACACGCTATCAAGAGTTATAAAATCCCTGTTTTTAATTATTTTTCTACAAGTAATCGCCAGTTTTATAGGCCTGTAACAGAACTATAAATATATAACTGGCAATACCTATAGATGGCAATCCCAGATACTAGCAGCAATCAACAAATGACTTGTTTTTACAGAGGAAAGTCTGTGAACAATAGAGCTGATATTATATCGACCTTACATATTGGAAATGTACATCAAAACATGTGAATTAAAATTTCAGTCAGAAAAATAAGTACCTATTTTCCAAGTAATAAAACAAAGGGCTGGTAAAAGGCCCAACATTTTTCACTAAAATGATAAGCTTGATTGATCATAAATCTGTCATCTCAATGTTAGACTGATAAGATAGAAGCAGTACTCACAGCAGTCATTAATATCTGGCTCACACTGAA
Organism: Cabera pusaria; assembly: GCA_954871355.1. Lineage (NCBI taxonomy): Eukaryota > Metazoa > Arthropoda > Insecta > Lepidoptera > Geometridae > Cabera > Cabera pusaria. The sequence goes on from OX940887.1 coordinate 24,287,359, forward strand.
ATATACCATACATCCTTGCTTCAGTAGTGCACAAAGAAAAGATGCAATATCTTTGTGTAACAAAGAAGCACATCAACTGAGGATGGTCCAAACATGCTACAGTGCTTTGGCATTTAAAACCTCCAAGTGGAGCTTGAAACCATAGGAGTTAATGCAGTGGTGATTCAATAGAGGGACACAATTTAGGCCACTTCCCACGGCACAGAGCGCGGTGCGGCGCGCGGCGACAACATGTCACTTTGCACAGCTGACTGCCGGACGGAGCGGCCCCCGCGCCCCGCCCCGCCCCACGCCCTCCGAGCCTGCGCCCTGCCCTGTGTCTGCCTTTTTACTGCACATGCACGACGGATGCACCCATCCTCTTTATCGTAACTATTGTGCACTTGTACCGCGTATGTCTTCAACGAAACCTCCAGTTCATATACAATAACTAACGACAGGCTGTCGTTCTTATACGCTTTACATTTTTAAAACATCCTTCTATTATCTAGACAGCAGAGGGTAGGCAAATGTGAAATATGCTGATTTTAAAATGTAGTCTGGGAGTTATTGACCCCTTAACGAAAGATCGTTATGAGCACCACACGTGATTTTACCGAAGAAGATCAGTAAAGAATCGGGGACTGTGCTGAACGCGGAGAATTATTCATATTCGATGCCTAGTGTATACAGAGATCTATGGAATTTTACAAACTAAAAATAAGCTAGCAAAATAACACGAGAGTGAACTTGAACCAAAATGGGGCACACAGATTCACTCTCGTCACCTTTATTATTCAGATCCAGGGGAGACATCTGCGAAATTCTTAGGTTGAATAAATCTATATCGAGTGAACAAGATGATATATTAAACTACGAATTACCTGTGTTAAGTGTTATATTTGTCACAATTATTTTTACACCACCGAAGTAAAAAATTTCATTGCAAAACTATGTCCAAAAAAAATATATTGTATAGACAGCGACTTATGAACTTATCACTTTTACAGTAATTGCTGATCACGTATTGTACGAAAATTTTTACACATATGAAGCCAATTTTTGCAATCCGCTGATAATATGCAAAAATAAAATTATATGCACATCCTGTCTAGCACCGCCATGTTCCATTGAAAAGAAATGAAGGATGACTGATTGAATGATTTTGAAGGAATGAAGCACAGATTACTATATGGGGAATGAAGTAATTTGCTATGGTTGAATTTATTGTCTACGCTATAATTGTCTATTATTGTTATAAACACGGATTTCACACTACAACGTGGATGGAGTATTATGCGGATCTGGCATTTTAATAACAATATTAATATGAGAAGGATAAAACTATACAATCACTAGTATGAGAGAGAGAGATGGACAACATATTTTATCCTTGTCTGCATATGCGATTTTATTGTTTGAAGCCAGCTCTGACTCCTAGTTCAAGTGCACCCATTGGCTTTCTCCCGCTGTCAAGAATGACCCGACCAACTTACGTTGTTTCACTTTATCTTACAGCTGGTATATGTATCACGTGTTCATCATTTTAGTCGGGTTATATATTTACAGCTTTGTTTTTTTTTCATTCGCATACGCTATTTAATTTTTCCTCTACTCACTACCATGATTATTTCTGTAGTCTGTAGATTATTTCAAGCTAGACCGCACTAAGCGACACCACAGATTACTATATGTGAGCCACACCTCACGGCAGCGGCGCGACGCGACACGTAGCGACACTATTAGGAATACCTTACGAAGAAATTATAAGTCAGAAACTCTAATTCAGAACAAATTCCACACCAAAAAGTGACCTTCCTTCAAACCAAAACGACGTAGATTCAAAATAAGAATCACTTCCGAAGTTACAAATGGATATGCTTGGTGATTGATTCAAATTGGGAAGAAAAGCCGCAGGCCTATCACGAAAATTGGCGGAATGAAAGAAATGAACTAAATGACGAGGACTCAGCTATGTGGGCTGTATAGCTCCATCTCTGTCACGTACGTTCATTTCAATCCCTATCAAACTTCGTGATAGGCCCCCAGGGATTGATTACTGCCATTAAGTAAGGAATTATAGAGATTTGGGTAGCGTGGTCACATGAGATAGAAGATTGACTTTTTTGACGTTACTGACCCTGTAAAACCCAGCACGCACTAAGAGAGGGAAATATTATAGCTTTGTGCTTTTCCGTTACATGGAATAACTCCATAGTATATCCTATTGCATGTGGGAAAGAGACAGAGCTACCCGCGGTCTATTATTTTCTCTGTCTACGATTACTGCAATGTGCTTACTGCAGTGTCTGCTATGTAAGTTAACAGTTAGTCATTCAGTCTATGACAGCTCAGTCAGACTGTCGGTGTGGACGATGTTATGCAATAAGTGGACCGGACTAAGTTATTAATAAAACAATATTATTGTACAATGTATTTTTATTATACATATACATTTTAATATTACTTTTCAAAGAAATTTTATGTGCCACGAAATATGGTTAATTTATTTAGTTTTTGTCTAGAAGACATTAAAAAAGAATCTTTCTTTGCAATGTAGTGAAGACGGATTTTATAAAATCCGATAAAGTGTTACCTACACTTATACGCGTGTGTCTTATTTGTAAAATTATTATCCTAAATAATTAAAAAATGCTTGCCAAAGACACTATTCTACGCAGACGAAGTCGCGGGGACAGCTAGTATATAATACAAATAAAATAATAATAACATATAATAAATAAACTATAATATAAGTAAATTTACGTTACATTACTGCTATAAAAATATCTAAATTTAACGATTTCATTTCAATATTTCATCAAGAAAAAAAAACGAAATTTGGGTCAAAAATGTATTTACTTCATTTTGCATATTATTGACCATCTGATACGGTTGTTCGATTTGATATTGTATTTGAACATCTCTGAAAATAATTATAGTTTTGCTACTACATACTAGTAAAAAGTGATCCCTGGACATTTTAATCGTATATGACTCCTGCACCTCTTTCACCACACATGCTGGCATGATGATTAACAATGATTCAAAATGAAAAACTAAAAGAAAATTTGAGATGTGCTCGCTAGCAAGACAAATGTTCGACTGATGAATCGCTGGACACGACTTTTAATCCCCGCCTACTTGGACACGACTTTTGTTGGGTAATTTTCATAACGCAGCGTTCGGCAATTTCTGAGGAAGATGGAAGTGTCGCTTTGTGTGGTCTAGCCTTTAGGCTGCGTCCTCACACGTATTTGCTATTTGGCAGTATATTCGCCGAATATCTGAGGTACGGACAAATAGGCGATACAACCAAAAATTAACTCAATAAATGATTTGATTGATTGATTGAACCACCCACACATGGAGCCAAATGCCGAACAATATAAAAGACGTGTTTGCTAGCAGAACGTAATTTGTTGTTGTTAATGCCGCTCGTGTCTACGGTCTCAACTACATAGGTGCATCTGATAGTGTTCTAAAAACCTTAAATACTCAAAGGTTAATACCAATTACTGCACCATGCTTGGTCGGTATATTTGCGTATTTGCGTTGCGTGTTTAGCTATTTGTGTTGCGTGTTTGCCTATTTGTCTTCTTTTGTGTGCCTTGACCTAGAATTGTCAATTTTGGTTAACAACAAGGTCTTACAGCACAAATAAAAGAAAAATTCAAAAAAAATAAAAAAATATGAAAATGGCACTCTAAAGGATGTCTCCATACATACATAGTAATCGCCAATTAAGATAGCCTCTGATATATATAAGCGCTCATACAATTTAGGGGACTAGCTTAACTGGCTCCAACCTTATTTATAAGGTAAATTAATAAAATTGTGCTATTGTGTGATTTATTTTATACATAGTTGACCGAACTATAAAGTTAAATTTTTCCCTTAACCTAGTCTGAGAAGTTGGTACGGAAGCCTCGGTGGGAGAGTCTAACGCGACTTGGCCGGTTTTTTTTTGTATGTATGTTACGCGATTATTCCGTCAATTGTGAGCTAATTCGAACAAATCTTTTTTTTATCGGTAAGATACATTCCCGAGGTGAATCTATTGTAATTTCATTGAGATCTGATAAGTATCTCCAGAGATATGACGACAAACGTCTCGAACTTGCTACGGAAACTGACTCGCGGGGCATGGAAGTCGGTTGTTTTAGTTTTTAAACTATCTTAATTATTATTTTCAGTAGCAAGTTTGAGGTTTTGTTTCCATATCTCTGAAGAAACTCAGCAGCACAATGAGATCAAACGGGAAGTAGGTATTATACATAAGTACCCTCTCAAAAATGTTTTTTTTTCTTCAAATCTATTAATGATACATTCCTTTGGTCCCAGCAATTGAGCTGCCCCCTATTTTAATTTCAATCGGATACATTCAAATCCGGAAACGTTATTTTGAATTTCCAAATTTTATTATTTTGTGGCGACCTTATGCCAAACTCTTTTGACGATGTTTTTATCTTAGTGGTTAATATTTTTGAATAATGTTTATGTTTCAAATAGATCACAATTGAAGATCATTGATCATCAAAGGGTTAGACAGTAATTTTTCATCACTCAGTCATATAAGATATTACTAGAAAGTGAAATCATTAAAACACGCTTTTATGATTTGGGGCACCCGGTCTGTAAAGAGGACGGGGCTCTGTGTATTTTCAGCTACAAATTAAAGAACACTGATTAATTACATGGTGTTTTCTTAAGCAGAAACACCACAAGCGTCATTGTGGTCTTGGTTTACACCTCACCGTCTTCATAAAAGATAAGTACCTTTTGCTTCACATCTAAATTAGCTCCGCGGCATGACCTAGCAATAAAGGGGTCATAGCTCGCCAGCTCTGTCCATAGCCGGGATTTGTGAACAAGTTCCATCTCTCAACTAGTAGCAAACCGCTGGACCATCAAGTGCCTTTCCGCATCCTACCTTAAGTAGTAGATTCTAGGGAAGGCACGTGCAAGCAGCTGGGATTTCCCGGGATATTTCCCCTAGGTCCCAAAATTTCATAAGCTATTTAGTCGCGGAAACCTTTCCGATTAGAATCACAGATTTTTCGAATTAAAATATTAAAATTGATGTATTAGAGATTAGACCTCCACTCTAAACTTTTTATTTTTTTACCTTTTTTTTCTTGTAGACCACGTTGAAAATTTTACTAGTTACGGTGGACCTCCTTCTGCTACGTATTTACCATATTCCCAAATCTCATCAAAAAATATGAATATTTTTTGATGAGGTCGATCTAACGCTAGGCTACTGGGTCTACTATCATCGATTAAATCACAATTTTCTTTTCAAAATTCCGAAAATATTTGCTTTCGGACGTTACTCATTTGAGTAAAGTTTGTACTTGGCATTCGCATTTATATTGGTGAAGAATTAAACAAATTCATGCAAGATTCTAAGCACAGCACAAGTCGTAATTCGTCTCTTTGCTCGTCTGAACCAGAACTCAGGCCATTGCGTTCATTGTGAAAGCCATCTGATAAGTATTCGGGATAATAAGTATTAAGATAACATGTTAAGAAAACTCCTCATTAAATATAATCAATGCCGTAAAAATGGGTGCATCTACGAAAAATGCGGTAACAGTGACAGATCTTTCAAGATTTATATGTGCGCCCATCTATTTGATAACTTTTTTAATGATAGATGATAACAGGACAGGACGCTTGCCTGATGGTAAGCGATGACGTCTACCTATTACAGATACAGCAGCATGCAACATTCTGTACCTCGAGCACGAAAATTCATCGAATTCTATCGTAAAGGTATCGAGTCGACGATACAATAACGTGGTGTTACTATAGGCGGCAGTTTAGTTTAGTTTTATGCAGTTAAAAAAAGTTTCGAAACTTTTCTCACCGGAAAATCCTAAGAGAACAAATATTTGATGCTCGATAATTAAGTTCATGCTCGCATTTTGTTTATAAAACCTCAAGTATCGTTTACGTAACGATACGTTTGCGATACGAAAGTAAATCGAAATCTTTCGTGCTGCTGAATTTAGTTACTTTTACGCGCTGTACAATTTTCATACATTTTTATGTCGATGACGATACGAATACTTTTTTGCAAGTAGTTCGTGCTCGAGGCACTGGATATATTTTTTAAAGAAAAACTTTTTTGCTCTTATTATAAAATGCTACTTACTGTAATATTCACAGACAATTTTTAATATCTTTGTAGTCTGAGCTTTTAAATTTTACAATAAAATATAAATGCATTCTGATTCACAGCGTTTGATAAAATATGATAAAGTTCTAAAATATGCATAGACGTAATAATAAAAGATGGTGCATTGCAGATGTTTTGACAAATTCAATTTAATCCGTATACTTTAACAATAAGGTTGTTATTGCTTTGTAGAACAAAACGGCCCAAACATAAGACACCCGGGTGGGAGTGTGTCCTTGTCTAACAACCTGCTAGTGCTATATATGTATAGTATATATATAAGTCGTCCATACAAAAGAAAGGGACAAACTCCGTTCTAGGTCGGTCTCATCAGGGCCGTTTTGCGCAGTCAATTTATATTACGTCTATGAAAATATGTTAAAATCTGTGGTTCATTCATTCTTTGCATCTCTACTTTAGTCTGTGATTCTTTGGCTCTTTGCTGCTAATTTCATGTTCGATTCGATGTGTGCGATCATTCATCAGTCAAGCAAGCGGTTTTTAAGTCTCAAATTATACATTTATTTAGCCATGTTGTGCCAGTATCTGATTTTAAATAGTGATCGTGCATAATACAGTCTCCGGGATACCAATAATTGTGATAAACCAATCGGTCGCGTGTACAACGGTGCATATGCTTTGTTGTGAGAACCACCTTTATCTGCTGTCAGTCCGAGTTCTAGTCACAGAATTTTTCTACAATGAAACCTAAGTCGTCCGAGGAATCGTAGCGATCGTGCGGTGCGTACAACGACGCAGCAGTCCGAGCGTCGTTGATGTTCCGTAATGAGATCGGTGTTTTTCTCCGAAGGCGTATCAGGGAGAATGCTCGGTGGTGTTTAGTGGCTTCGGCTGCGGACGTGAGTGTAGCGGGTCAGCATGGAGGCGAAGGACGAAGAGCGTATGCGGCGGCTGCGCGCGCTGGAGGAGCGACTGTGCGATCCGCGCTCCGCCGGCAACGTGGACTGTCTGCTGGACACAGTCACGGCGCTGGTGTCAGACTGCGACCACCCTGCCATCCGACGCATGAAGAACGTCGAGGCCTACACCAGCAGATGTAAGTACTCTCTACCAACCATCTATACTGCCCCCATCTACACACCACACATATTGATGTGAACTCTGGCTACATTCACAACATACATGGACATTTGTTTACACACATTATCACTTAGATTGTATTCAATATCATAGTGTTATCATCATCATCTTTGTTATAATATTAATATGTTTAGTGATACTGTGTAATAGTTTAGTTGTAGGTCCTGGTAGACAGACCTGAGAATTATAGACTAGCTTGAAACTTATTCTAAGCGGGCTTTACTGGATGAATTTTGAGATTGGATTAAATGTTATTACCTATTTATTGTTGAAATGATGAATAAAACAATGATTCATACTTTTTAACAATTAAGTCAAATCTGTGTTTGCATTTGGCAACCTAGAATTTTTGATGCTGTGTTTTAAAACAATTGAACGGATCAGTGAAGAAGCTAATGTTCATATTCATGAAGATTTTGATGATAGCATAGCTGTGGACGTGTTTATACAAGTAATTTCAATTATATTGTATCAGTTTGTTGTATGACCCTATGCTTTTGCAAGCACTGCGAGACCTCAAAGTATTTTTTGTGAATATAGGTAACTCTAGCAGTGTATGTATATACTTTGTTGGTTCAAATTATTCATTGATAAGATGGTCACAAAGAACTCTCAAAGTGGAGAAAGAAAACAAGACACTGTTTCAACAGAGCAATGAACACAGATCAGGACACTGACTGGAAGGACTACAGAAAAACCAGACACAGGTTAAAAGTAGAAATTAACAAGAGTCGAAAATGCTCTTGGAAGAAGTACAGCAACTCCATACAATCAGAGAGTGAGACTGCAAGACTGAGAAAAATTCTAACAAACGATGCTCATGTGAAATTAGGTTCACTAAAAAAGGCTGACGGCACCTACACAGTGTCTGAGCAAGAGCAATTTGAGCTCCTGCTTCAAACGCACTTTCCGGAATGCTGTATAGACAACGATGTCACTGAATGGGACACACAAACACTTCATGAACCGGATCCGGAAGACTGGGCCTTTGCGGACAGAATAATCACTGAAGAGGCACTTATCTGGGCTGTGAGTACTTTCAAACCCTACAAGGCAGCTGGGACAGATGAAATCTTACCCGCCATGCTTCAGTGGAGCTTGACCAAAATAAAACACCATTTATTGGGTATATTTAGATCATGTCTTGCTTGGAAATATATACCTAAATCCTGGAGGCAAGTAAAGGTTGTGTTCCTCCCAAAGCCGGGCAAAACAGATTACACAAATCCTAAATCATTCAGACCTATAAGCTTAAGCTCATTTCTGTTAAAAACCATGGAGCGCTTATGCGACAAATACATAAAGAGTGGACCGCTAGCAGAATATCCAGTTCACAACAATCAACACGCCTATCAATCTGGCAAATCGACGGAGACTGCCCTGCACCATGTGGTGCATAAGATCGAATCGGCACTGGAAAGTAAACAGTCATGCCTGGCGACCTTTATAGACATTGAAGGGGCTTTTGATAAGACAACCTTTTCCAGTATCGAAAATGGATTAACAGCACGAGGTGTTGACGAAGGAATAAACAAATGGGTTACAAACATGCTAACAAGCAGAGTAGCTTGTATAGAAGGAACAAAAAGAAACACGCTGTCTCGTAACACGAGGTTGCCCACAAGGAGGAGTTCTTTCGCCACTCCTCTGGGTAGTGGTAGTAAACGAGCTAATCGAACTCTTAAACCGGGATGGTATCACGACGATTGGGTATGCGGACAACCTTGTTGTTATGGTCTCCGGCCTCTTCGAAACGACGCTCTGTGAAAAGATGCAGAGGGCGCTACGCAAGGTTGAAAACTGGTGCAATGAACACAGACTAGAAGTTAACCCACAAAAAACAGAACTGATCTTATTCACGCGCAAAACCAAGGTATCTAAACTTAAACTACCGACGTTGTTTGGAACCGAACTGACCCTAAGCAAGGAGGTAAAATATCTTGGAATATGGTTGGACAGCAAACTTTTGTGGAACACACATCTAGACCACATTACCAAAAAAGCAACTAACATTTTATGGCAAAGCACGAGAGCAGTCGGCAAAGACTGGGGCTTAAAACCCAAACTGTGTAAGTGGTTATACACTGTAATTGTGCGTCCAGTACTCACATATGGGTGCGTGGTGTGGTGGACGCGCACAAATCAAGTGACTACAATTACCAAACTACAACAGTTACAAAGACTAGCATGCACACTTATCAGTGGCTGCACGAAGAAGACTCCGTCGGATGCTTTAAATGTCATCCTGGGCTTAACACCGCTACATTTGCACATACAACAAGAAGCGATGGCCTCAGCTCTCAGAATAAAATCTACAAACCAGTGGAAAGGACCGACCACAAGCCACTGCAAAATTATATCCTTGGCGACGACTATTGTTCCGGAAGCCTCCAAAGGCACGGACAGAATTGCAAGTACTCACCTCGATGGCAAGAAATACGAACTTTTAACGGAAGACGAGATGTCTGAGTCGGAGCTTCCTACCTTTAAAACCTACACTGACGCTGCAAAAAATGACTCAGGAGCAGGTTGCGGTTATTACTCGCCCGAACTGGGTCTCTCAGCGTCAATAGGGCAGAACAAGACAATTACCATCTTACAGGCTGAGACGATGGGACTGTTATTGGCTGCGCAAGCAGTCTTATCATTAAACCCCACCTCAATAGCAGGCGACCAAGGCGCTATTTTAGAATTTGTCACTGACAGTGCTGCAATCAATATGCGCTAAGAAGACCCACAACTAGATCGAAAGTACTGGCCAAATGTCACGCCATCTTGCAAACTCTGGCAACCGAGCGCAACATAAAAGTAAAGGTAAAATGGACAAAAAGCCATGCAGCCTGTACCGGCAATATCTCAGCAGACAAACTTGCCAAGGAAGGCACGAAACAGCAGGTAAGCGACGACGTGATGGGTCTATGCAGACCATCATCGATGGAAGTCAGAGACCTACTACGCCGTCACACAGAAACCGAACAACAAAGGTTGTGGAACAACATGACGAGTTGCAAACACACAAAAGCCGCTCTGCCAACATTAGACAGGAAAATTACCAACAAATTGCTACAATTGCAAAGACCGGACCTTCGCCTAATAGTAGGCCTCATCACGGGACACTGTAATCTTAACTATCATCTTTATAAAATTGGAGCCACAGACAGTCCTCTTTGTCGAGGATGCATGTCAGAAGATGAAACCGTGGAACATGTGATAATACATTGTCCCGTCTTAAACGAAATAAGAACCACAGCTGGGTTGCAAGAGCGTGACCCGGATGCAGAGTACCAGTCGCAGCAGCAACAACATTTACAATCATCATCATCATCACCATCTGCTTTAGCACTATCACCACATCCAAGTTCACAAACAAGCAGGCATACACACATACATTTGACAGCATCATCTTTACTATCCGATACAACATCACCATCACCATTGGAAGCGTTATGCCAGCAACCTAAAGCCGTGCTCCGCTTCGTCAAGGAGCTGGGATGGCTTGGGTGAATGCTGGCAGGGGGAAATGCACAATACACCCCAAGCGGGACGTCAGTGCAGGTCTTATCGCCCCCATTACCAATTAGAATTAGAATTAGAAGATGGTCAATGAAAACCTTGTACTACTGTACGCTACTTTGTATAAATGCTAATGTATCTTTGCTAGTTGGACGGTCTTATCCATTCATATCCATCATCCATACTAATACAAAAACATTTGAGACTCTGCCACTCTAGTCTTTTTGTTACGTAATCACTCCTATATGGACGATTAGATCTTACTGAAATTTAGCAAGGACATAATTTATAGCATGAGAATGAACATAAGCTACTAAATACTTGGTGTATGTTAACGAAGTCGCGAGTATCAGCTAGTATATTATAAATCAGTAAGATGGCTGATGGACTAACAAAAAAATGCATAGCCTTATCTATGCTAACATAGAAATATGAATAATAGCGATAACCTAGAGCTACACTAAAGATGGATTTTCGAAATTCTCCTGCTAAGGCTGTAAATGAGGCACATTTGTTTGTAGTTAGGGTCAGCCCTGAATCGCAAGATTTAAAAGAAAGGTAACCCTTGGTGTTGCGGTAGGACAATAGGCAATATGCATGTTTTTTTATATGATAGAATTTATTGTTATATGAGTAGAAAAAAATACCCAGCGCTTATAAAAGGACAGTAGGTAATAATTTTTTCTTTTTTAAATTATGTACAGATACGGGCACATTAAACACCACCATGTTGCCGCACTTGCTGGACGTCATAGTCTATAATAATAATCAACCATGGAGTATTTTGCCATACACTTCAAAGCTTGTATTGTAGGCTTTAACTTCACTTTTTGATCTGACCATTAGCGTGCGTTTCAACTGCCATGAATTGCTCGCACATTTATGGCACTTTTTAATAATAATTTTTTTACCAAATAGAAGTACAGTAGAACTCTAATTATCCGAACTCCGACTATCTGAATCGCCGATTATCCGAATCACAAAAAATTGTCCAAAAAAAGTCTAAGTGCGCTATTATTCTTCCCCCCGCGAAGCCAGTGTTTGCGCGTCAAGTCTTGACTTGACTTGTCTTAACTGTAATGTGAAAATTTCATGTTTCTTTCATTTAATTCAATAAAAAAATAGTGCAATATGTATAGTGCAACGTAGCTTTTATTCTCTCCAATGGCAATTTTTTTAAAAAAAATCCGATTATCCGAATATTTGATTATCCGAATGGGTCCGGTCCCCATTAATTATGTTTATTTTTAATTACAGTAGATCCCATTAATTGGAGATCTACTGTAATTAAAAATAAACATTATATGCAAGTCATTCTGAAGCAATAAACTTTAGAAAAAAAAATTTTTGAGCCATATTTAAATCAGACGCAAATTCCCTATTCAGACTAAAGATTTAAAATTTTTAATGATCCACTGCATCTTCTTATGTATCTATGTAACTCTTTTCTACCTAATATAAATGCTAAAGTAATAAAATAAATGTACAAGTTTATTATTATGTTGCAAATAGCTGCATGCCCAATAATCTACCTATTACTGAGTCAGTATATAGACTCTGTCTCGCAATCCTTGCTTTGCTCCCACCCACCGAACTTAAAGATACACATATATTAAGCGGCAATAGCCCATTGGATAAGGTATTGCACTGGCAATTGAAAGGGAATGAGTTCATCCTCACCCATTGCAATATTGACATGAATCCACTCTAGACACAAACAAATTCAGCTTAGTCGGAGAGGTTAACAAGCTAGTAATGGGCTACCTACATTACCAGTAAGCTTTTTAAAAAAAAAATATATATATATGTAAATACTAGCTGTACCTGCAGCTTTACCCGCATAGACATCCTATGTATGATTCCAGGCTATATACATACCAAATCACAGCTCAATCAGTTCTGTACCCTTAGTACGAGTTTTCATCGTAAACTCTTTTGACAGATCTCACATAGTTTTCGACTTATTCTGGTTCCCTGATTGGTCTAAATTTAGTTATGTGTAGTAACCACTAGAGCCGCTGTACTGTTTTTCATACAAAATTTGCTCGATATACGATATCGAATTTGGTATGAAAACTCGTACTAAGGGTACTGTAGTTTAAGTGTGAAGAAGTAACAAACATACAAACAAACTTTTGCCTTTATAATATTATTAGGATGTTTATTTCTCACTTATGATGAATGAACAGGAATACTTGTATAGAGATGTACTGTAAATGTGATTTTGACATCTAAATCAGGATATCTGTTGCAGCACTATCCCAGCTCATCTCAGGATGAAGGCACTTGAGATGGGTTGGGATAGTTCGCTATATAGATTAGACTAAGATCTGTTGTCCTGCACCTTGTCTCCCTGTTGTCCATTTCATTTTGTTTTTTTTATAGCATAAATGCCTAGTACTGCGATTAGTCAGCGTTTTATTTATTTATTGTGTTTCATTATTTCACAATTTGTTGGACAAAAATTGTCTGGAGTACTGAAACATGCACTGGGTTGCGGGTGCCCGTAATAGTACGGTTGGCAACCCTACATTAATCAGGGGAATTAAACATTTGTTTTAAGTGTGATGGATGTTCAATGTCTAGATGAAAGCTGAATGGCTCAATACCTTTGCTTTTTTTTGTAAATTCAAAGCAATAAGTTATGTTTCTGTTATATCTATAATAATTATTACTGAATATGATCTATTTAATGTTCTTTGACATGTGTAAGTGCAAATGTTATAATTTGCCCATATACTGAATAAATGCTTTGACTTATGAGTATATAGGTTTGACCACTATCGCAACTATTGATAAGTGACAATGTGATAGAGGATGCTAGGTGTATTATAATGAAACAGTGTAGTCCCTTACGTCTAGTGTTCATCTGTAAGGAATAAAAATAAACATGCACACTTCTTAAAACAGACAGTGCTGCCCATAGTGCATGATTTTATTTGACAGGCTTAGACTGACAATCTTTGCGGATAAAATCATATTCTGGATTCCATATTAGGTGGCAGATGAATCTCCAACAAAAGCATTCTCAAAGAGGGTTGATGTCAGCCTGGTGACCATCTAAATATATTTGCCATAACTTATTGCAACAAGAACTTGTTGCAGCAACCTCAACAAGTGTGAAATGCAAAGTGTAAAGATATCTATTTTTACACCTTCATCATCAAAAATGTAACACACAATAATGATGATAATGAGTGAGATAGAATATTTGTTATTATTGTCTTTCTTTAAGTGATACACACTATATATTTTTGAACATGGTTACACACAATACAAAATTTCATTGTGCCGATGGGATTCGGATCGCTCATCCTAATAAATAATTGCATAATTGGTTAAAATGCAAACCATTCGTTTCATCTTATTGATAGGATCGTACTGTGGCTTAGAGTTGCTTACAGTGCCTGGGCATGTTTCCCAGGCACGGGTTCAAATCCCGTCGGTATGATAAAATTTTAGATTGTGTGTAACAATGTACATAAATGTATGTAGTATATATTTTTTTAATTGTAGAATTCACAGCTTTAACTTTGCTAAGCAGCAATTTTGTGCATGCAACCACAAAATATTATAAAAAACGAATAAAATATGATATGTGTGCTTCAATAGCAATAAACATAATTTAAGATGTACTTACAAAATGAAACGGAGAATGATGAAACGGTGGAGCGACGACATTCTCAAAGCGGTGGGTAGTGACTGGAGCCGAGGATCGGACTCAGTGGGGTGTCATGGGGGAGGCCTATGTCCAGCAGTTGACTGATACTGGCTGATAATGATGATGATGATCCTTTGTCCAAAGCTAGTGTGAGTGACCAACTGAGCACACCTATCAAATATTATCAGCTTAGGTGTCCATTACACGATAGGTTTTGCTGTCAGTTTGCTCACAGTCACGGCTGTGACTGATGGATAACCTATCATCTAATGGGGTGACTGACGATGACTGACGAATATTGAGATACTTTGATTTGCTGCATCAGCAACCATCAGTCATGTTTTGAATGATCAATTACCTACATTGTAGTGGACGCCTTACAGCTGTATCACCTATAGGGTATTGAATACACAAACTTTTTAAAGATATTTTTGAGCAACACAAGACTGACATATGACATTATTATGCTGGCAGGGTGACATATTTTGCTGTATATAATTTATGTCAAAATTAATTATTACTGTTTACAAATAAAAAGTATACAATATCAGTGTTTTATAGTTCTATTCACTGGCTAAATTGCTAAGGATTTGGTGTGTTAACCAGCAGTTATTTGAATATCTTAAAATTTTAGAATATTAGAAGAGTATATTTTTGTGACAATGGCATCCTAACAGGGTTAGGTTATGGCACAATCAAGCAATGGGTTTTGTCAGATCTTTGAGGAACATAGAGGTACCACCTCACAATATTATTAAAATAATATTTAGCACTAAAATATTTTATGGTTGTTTTGAAGTTCTACATGAATATGCCATTCGGCAGATTTTGATAGAGAAGTTTTGAGATTTTAGGTATAAATAACATTGAATAAAAAGTTGATAGAAGGATAGAGCAATGTTGAGCAGAAGATTCATCTAACATGAAAACAAAAGTTTGCAACAATTGCAACAAGTTTTTACTAGTACGTGCCACTTACACCTACTAACTTAATTCTTCAGCACAGAATAGAGTAAGCTATTTTTAGAAGCTTCTCAAGTCAGAAACTACAAATTGATGGCT
Organism: Cabera pusaria; assembly: GCA_954871355.1. Classification (NCBI taxonomy): domain Eukaryota; kingdom Metazoa; phylum Arthropoda; class Insecta; order Lepidoptera; family Geometridae; genus Cabera; species Cabera pusaria. Next base: position 24,302,859 of record OX940887.1, read on the forward strand.
AGATGAGGACTTGGACATGAGTTCTGTGACTATCGAATCCACTTAGCACCGCTTTATTTACCTGTCTTCTAAACTGGCTACCTCAAACATAAAATATATTAATTCTTACCACAAAAACAAAAATATGGCATGTTGACCAAATTTTAGCTAGGTATCCTTATTTTGGCGCTGATGCGCCACGTTCACAGAATATAACATAACACTTGTAGTCAAGTTATGTCGAACTATGTTTAGCAAGAATTTTTTTTATTTGATTTAATAGCTTTTGACCCTAATCATTGTTTTAGGCAGTGTTTATAAATTATCAACTCGTATCAAAACCAATATTTAATTATATAATTTGCTTAATATTATAGGAAGTCATTTTTAATAATTTGTTTGTTATAGATGAAGAGTTTGCATCGGAGATCATCGATCTTCGCATGAAGGCAGCAGACTTTGACCTCATAAAAGTGATTGGTCGCGGGGCGTTTGGTGAAGTACAACTAGTCAGACACAAGTCCACGCGCCACGTCTACGCTATGAAGCTGCTCAGCAAAGTAGAGATGATTAAGAGATCAGATTCTACATTTTTCTGGGAGGAACGTCACATAATGGCCCATGCAAATTCAGAGTGGATTCTTAAACTTCACTATGCCTTCCAAGATCATAAATATTTGTACATGGTGATGGACTACATGCCCGGCGGAGATCTCGTCAGTCTCATGTCCAACTACGACATACCCGAGAAATGGGCCAAATTTTATACGATGGAGATAGTCCTCGCCCTAGACGTCATACACGGCATGGGATTCGTGCACAGAGACGTGAAGCCCGACAACATGCTTATTGACAAGTACGGACACTTGAAACTCGCCGACTTCGGCACTTGTATGAGGATGGGACCGGACGGACTCGTTCGTGCCAGTAACGCGGTCGGTACGCCGGACTATATCTCGCCTGAAGTGCTACAATCCCAGAACGGTGAGGGTGTGTACGGTCGCGAGTGTGACTGGTGGGCGGTAGGAATATTCCTTTACGAAATGCTCGTAGGCGATCCCCCGTTTTACGCGGACAGCTTAGTGGGAACCTATGGGAAAATTATGGATCATAGAAACTCGTTACAATTTCCCGACGACGCGGAAATCTCAAAGGAAGCAAAGTTGTTCATTCGGGGCCTTCTGACGGACCGGACCAAGAGATTGGGAAGAACTAGTGTTGACGAAATTAAACAGCATCCGTTTTTCAAAAATGATCAGTGGAGTTTCGAGAATCTTAGAGATTCCGTCCCGCCGGTGGTCCCCGAGCTGTCCGGCGACGACGACACGAGCAACTTCGACGATATAGAGAAATCGGACGCCTTAGACGAATCTTTTCCCGTGCCGAAAGCTTTCGTAGGAAATCACCTGCCCTTCGTCGGCTTCACTTACAACGTCGATTACCAGCTGTGCAGCAGACTCGGCAAGGAGGCCGACGTGGTCGACACGATACCCAACAATCACATCAACAACGTCGGTTCCGAGGCCATACTACAGCTGGAGAAGTTGCTCGAGAGAGAACGAGACGGAAAAAGAAAGCTGGAGGACGCGCAGGCCTCGCTTTGCGCGCAACTGGAGGAACTGGCCCAGCGAGACGCGCGCAACAAGAAGGTGATCGCCGACACCGACAAGGAGATAGCTCTGCTAAGGCATGACCTGCGCGAGATCCAGCGCAAGGCGGAGGTCGAGTGCGAGTCCAGGAAGAAGGCCGAGCTCAACCTGAACGAGGCCAAGCGCCGCCTAGAGGAGGAGCAGAGCAAGCGGTCGAAGGAGATCAGCAACCTGCAGAACTACAACGAGAAATTCAACGCGCTCGAGAAGCAGCTGCAGGAGCTGCGCGAGAAGCTGAAGCAGGAATCTGAGGCGGCCGCCAAGTCGCGCAAGCAGGCCGCCGAGCTGTCCGCCGCGCAGGCCGCCGCTGCCGCCGTCACGGACGGCACGGTGGCCGGCCTGCGCGCGCAGCGTGACGCTCTGGAGCGCGAGCGCTGCGCCGCCGCTGACGAGCTCGGTGCCGTGAAGGCGGCCAAGCAGCGTTCCGACGCAGCCGTGGCGGAGGCGACGGCGCGTCTCAACGCCGCGCACACGGAGTTGGAGCGGTCGTCGGCGCGCCTCGCGCAGATCATGTCGGACAACCGGCAGCTGACGGAGCGCGTGTCGTCGCTCGAGAAGGAGTGCGCGGGGCTGGCGCACGAGCTGCGCGCCGCCCAGCACCTGTACCAGCAGGAGCTCCGCGCGCACCAGGACACGCAGCGCTCGCAGCTGCTCTCCAAGCAGGAGGCCAATCTCGAGCTCGTCAAGGGTGAGCCACTTTACCATGTATTTAGTCCTCCCTTTCGAAGCGATAGAGCTCGTGCCGATGTCCTCTCATACCGATCTGTGCTAATCTGTAAACTCCCGATAAAGACTACAATCCGTAACCTTCACTTTTTGCATGCCTCAGGAGCATTGGAAAAAATCTTCAAAGGTATCGTTCAGTTTGCTAATCCACCTACTGCATCGTTCCTCTAGTTGTGTGTCGTAGAGTCATCCGGTAGCGATCATGCTCTGTTTACCCACGATCCTGTCATCCTCCACTCATGTGCACCGCCGGGCCGGGCTCGGTCCCCGCTCACTCCCCTCCCTCATCTCCACGCTCCCTGTGTGTCGTGCCACGTACACGCAAGCACGTTCGCTGACAGTTCCGTTTGACGGCAGCTCTGCAAAACAAGCTGAACGAGGAGAAGGTCGCGCGGCAGCGGTCTGAAGCCGGCTGCCAAGAGAAGGACCGCCAGATGTCGATGCTCAGTGTCGATTACCGACAGATGCAACAACGCCTGCAGAAATTGGAGGGCGAGCACCGCCAGGAGAGCGAGAAGGTGAGCCTGCGTTTTTATACTTCAAAATTCCCTTGCCATCAGTAATAATTATTGCAGTGGTCCATTCAGATAATCTTTCAGAATTATCGAAGATGTTCTATGACACCCTATTATATAGATGTCTTTCAAATATCAGAACGTTTTCTCCAGAGGCAGCCTGTACAAGACATTTCAATTTCCATAAAAGTCAGTCCACCATCTGAGTTTTTCCTAAATTTCCCAGGTGATTGGTCTAGCGGCAGCGCTAGAACAAGAGCGGTCGGCGCGCGCGGCAGCGGCAGGCGACACTGCCGCCGCGGAGGCGATGGCGCGTGGCGCGGCGGCAGAGCGCGATGCGAGGGCACGGGAGCTGCTGTCGGTGCGAGCGGCACTCCAAGACATCTCCGAGAAACTGGCCACCGCTGCGGCCGAGCGCGATCTCCATCTCGCCAGGGTATGTCACATTATATTGTATGTTTTTCAATTGTATAATGGTCATGTAGACAGCCAATAGACGAGCCATTCCGTAAGACAAGTTTGTTATGTATAAATAGAGACATTTCATTACAGTGATAGTCTTTATGTCTATACTTTTCACTCTATTTAGACTGGCATACCGGGTAGGCTTATTGTAATGGCTTATGTGTAAATAGTCCGTAAAGTTATAGGATAAGCAAAATGCTCAGCTGCCTTTAATTAAGATTTGCGTAAGTGGACTTAAAGTGGGTTGTCCAGCGCGGATTTTTTCTTATATCTTTTAGGTTAACGTTTGACCACTATCTCACCTGTTGGAAAGTGATGATGGATGTTGTTCGAGTTTTCTAGCACGCTAGGCCTAGAATTAATACAAGCTCTCAAGAACAGCTGCCAGAACATTGTGTTTTGTTGAGAGACTTTCCAATTCGTGGGTGGGAGCAGGCCAGGCGGACACTAAGTAGACAGTGTCCTACTACCATGCCGGGGGTTGGGTTTCGTTACGACGTTTTCCTTCACCTTTGCCTTCACCAGAGGGCCACTGTGGAGTGCGTCCATAGATTTTTGTATAGATAAAAAAGCCGACCATTCTGCGCCACTAGGCCCTCAACTTGACCTTGCCCTCACGTTGACTTAATGTTGCTACTTGCTGTTAACTTACAAGCAAGCACAATTGACTGCATCGTCACTTAACATTAGCGGAGGCAGAAGTAAGATCGCTTGTCTGGTTCTGCTAAGTTTCAATTATAGATGATGAATTAATATAAAAAAATGTGGATTGAAATTAACCTTGAGTTTACCATTGACGTAATTTTTCATTGGGTAAGATTTCGGGAAAGTGCTGACTTTTCAAAGAACATTTATTTTTAACCGACTTCACAAAAAACGGGGAGGTTCTCAATTCGATTGTTTTGTTTTTATGTTTGTTACCTCAGAACTCCGTCAATTCTTTTTTCGTTTGAGAGATTATGCCTCCCGAGTGGTCCCATTCAAATTTTATCGAGGTATGACGATTATCTCCGGAGATATAGAGACAAACATCTCAAACACATTAGGTACATACCTTGACGACATATACATTTGTATACCTTGACGTCATGATACTACTGGCTATTTTGACTATCGCAGCATGTGAAGTCGGTTTTTTTTTCGTTTTGTAAACTAACTTAAATTATTACTATTGCTTGGTGAAATTAATGTAATGTTAAGCGAGGTTTCTTCCTATAGGTACGCCCGTGAACAATATTTAGTGTAATAGAGAACAATGTCAAATACTTTTGAAAAAAAAAACTATGCTAGCTTTTCCCGAGTGTTGATTTACTTGCTGAAGTGTTGATTTATTCGCGGCGATTTATTTTATAGTTTTCCCGGAAAAGTGGCCAGTTAAATGAATATTCAAGTGTAATTGTATAGTCACAAAAACCCGAACCAACGATGTTTTATTACCGTGACGTTCGCAGGGCTCGTTACAATAACATTACGGCATTTTAAAAGAGGCACCAAATTCATATTAACAAATAACATCTTAAAGAACTTTATAGGTACCTAATAATACGGCAAATAACTACGGCAAAGCTAAAGAAGGGTTTATATTAAAAGTAGTCCTTATATGTATAATGTATATATATATATATTTGTGTGTAGGTAGGTATTTACCTAATGAACACCGTAGTGTCATTCTGCCCGTTCATTTTTGATGATTTTGATGAAAAGTTAAATCGACTCATTATTATCGTCATATACATTATTTAATTTTTCCGTAACTCGGTTTTAGAATTTTCTTTAAAAAAAATCCACCAGAAATGAAAGTTTTATAATTTTTAACTGACTTCAAAAAAAGGAGGAGGTTTCTCAATTCGACCGTCCGATTTTGATTATTCTTTTTTTGTTGGACCTGTTGGTATGTGATGATGCGGTCGAAGATGGTAAGCACGCTAGGCCTAGAATGGGAACTGGATATATAGATATCCCAACTGTGGTACCATGGTAATTTTATCGAGGTCTGATAAGTATCTCCAGAGATATGGAGATAAACACCTCAAAATTGGTACTGAAAATTAATAGCGCGGCATTTAAGTAGTTATTATTCTCAGTTTTTTTAGACGATCTTATTCTTCACCGTATTAAAACGTACTTTCTTGATTCAGCGTTAGTCTGACTGGGCTATTGATTTGCATACAGACAGAAGTCAGTAATTCGTAATCCCCTCATCGCACTATCAAACAAGCAAGTTTTGTCCATCTTGAATTCATCTTCAATTTCATCCGGTGAGGTCAAGTCCCTGTCCGTTTTTGTCACAAAATAAACAATCTACAGCCTTGCTTCTCTAACTCCACCTGCAGTGATTTGTTCCATTCTATAGAAGAAAAATTACCTAATGACCGAAGTGGGTCAAACATCAATACTGTTTACATGTAATTTTCACGGTGATCTCTCGACGAGTACCGTTCCGTGTGACGCATGACATGCCCAGCCTTGCTGCCTACGGCGCGATCCGAGCTTACTTACTTTTATTATTCGAGAATCACTCACAGTTCCTATGACGATGGAGTCATCGTACCGTCGCATCTAAACTGATGTCATGTTTACCATTTTATACCGTTTACTTCAAATCAATTTTTAAACACAAAAATAACATTTCACTTATCATTATCACAAGTAAAAGAATTAAAAAATCCCCATAAATATGCGTCCCATATCTAGAAAGTATAGTAACGGCTTATCAGAGCGGTGAATGAAGAAGCCTCAGTCAGCACATCCTACCGTATCTTATCTATGTAAATTATAAACATGTACCGCGCATACCCCCGGCATTACTGTAACAAGTTATCAACTGTTTCTTGTGAATTAATCATAATCTCATCGCGCCGAAATAGACTGTCCTCCAGCATTACGACATAGCACACATAGTGAGTCATTGTCGTCGGTAAACATGCACACATTCACACGCAGCATTTGCCTTATAAGATACCTGCGCTGCGCGTGCGATGTGCGCCTCTCACACCCCCAGATAAATAAATACTCCTCCGAACATAAGTCACCGTTTCTCCGCACTTCTTTTACCTCACTCGTGACAATGATGTGATTTACTCAATTAATAGAATATTTACTTATTCATAATTTTTCACGGAATTAATATCTACCGTTTCTAAACGCACGTACGGTCCTCGGTTTTTAAAATTAACTCAAATTAATATGAGCACCATTTAAGAGTACGTACGTCTGAAATAGTTCACGGTAATTGTTATACGAGGATGAATAACAAACTCACAAATTGTAACAACGCCGTCGACGGTCCGCGGCTTATACCTACGCTTACATAAATTATATTTATGTTAGGTCTGCCGGAGTAGGTATATTTCTAGATGGAACATGATAAATACATTATGTATATTGCATTCTCGCGGCGGTCGCGAACGCCAAGTACGAAAAAGTATTCATTGTCGACCTTGATATTTATGACACAAACTTTTAAGATTAATTCTATAGATAGAATTATCATATTATGTACAAATACACAATAAAACATTTCCAACCGCTTATTGTTTAAAAACAGCGTGCCAATGCTAATAAGGATTATAAAAACTCGCTGTAACGATCTTCGAGTTTATCCATTTATTGATTACATAAGCGGACTAATCGTCCATCGATGAGTTCATACGGAGCCACGTACTCTCACGATAGTCCCGCGACTAGCCGCGAGATTCTAAACCTCATTTTACTTTTCAATAGTTTCTATTATGAAACATAAGTACAAGGCTAGGCGCCTTTCGTAGAAAAGTACACACAGATGCTTTGTCAATACCTTGATAAATATTCTTGGAAGTAAAGTGGGTCTTGTATCTATCGGAGTCCTAGTATCCACGGGCTGATAAATAAAGTACTTACCGATTTGCATACATGTATGCTTTAAAGCGTATTTTATAAAGCCTGGTGTTGCAATCAAATTACGTACCGATTCCCGCTGTGCTTATAGTCATCACAAAAATATCGGTACGTTGGCTAGATTCCTAGACAAAAGCTATCATTGGGAGACGTTTAGTATTAACCAATCTGTCGATACTTTACTACATCTCAGACCAATGAATTTATTTTGATTTGACGATCGATATCGAAAAGCTACATAAATTACTCATATTACACTTTTAGTATTGTCGTCACATGGACTTCTTATACATGCGACCTTAGGTCAAAGAGAAATAATTCAAATCCGTACGCTACCTAATATAAATGTTAATCAATGTGTATATAATTGCATGCATTCTTCTTTGTCACAATATGAACGTTACTAGTATAGTATAGTATCGGAGCATGTGTCCGCGATCAAACATGGGCCTTGGCAATAGACACGCAAATAAAACACTCCCGTAATGAAGTTGATACCCATTAATATACAGGAATGCGTTATTGTTGTACTTGTAGCAATTTCCTGGTCCATCTTCAAGTGGCGCTAATATGTTGCAGAATAAAATTGTACTTCATTCATATTATTTACGACTATTGTTGCGTATGCTAAGATTTCCTAGAAATGTTTAAGTACATGTATTTCTATTAAGAACAAAGTATGTTGTTAACTAGTTATACATGTTTTGATTTAGTTCAATGGTCGTAGCGAGTATCAGAACTTAATAGTGGACATTTAACTATGGCTGCAATCACTCGTGTAATTCAGGTAACATATTAGTCAGACGAATAACGTAGCACATACATAATATTATTACACACCTTTCCCGTTAGGTAAAGGGAAATAATATTAAAAAACTTGACAAATGAAAACTACAATATTTTTCGGTGCAAGAACCAATCGCGGATAACTTCGTCGTTTATGAACCGATTTTAATTATTCTTTTTTTGTTGGAAAGGAGATATCCCAAGGATGGTAATGAAAATTAATAGCGCGGCATTTGAAGTCGGTTATTTTAGTTTTTTATACGATCTTATTATTTAATATACATATAGATAATACAATATATGAATGTAGATGGATTCAGTATTTTACCAATCTACAGACCAAAAGCAGATTAGGCTGGGATTTTCCTTAAGACCATTTTCAGTAGGTATGTAACTACATATCTACACTAACAAAAATCAGCACGGGATTTACATTTACTGATGAATGGCATAGGAAGAACCAGGATAAGCATGAATTGATGGATTAATTAGTGTACGATTCTAGAAATGAATAGCATGATTCATAAATCAAGTATGTCTTTCGATTCAATTAAAATAAATTAAGAGAATATGTTTAGTGGTTTGAGTTTGAATTCAGATTATCCGCCGGCACATTTCCCTTCAACAGGTTAATGAACTTATAATAGTTTCGTTATGTACTTAAACTATGGTAATCAACATGCCAGTTAGCCAGTAAGCTAACTCATCTTTTGAGCGGCCAGCGACCCAAAGCCTTCCTGCACTTTATAATGAAGCTGGGATAGCTTGGGGGGTGTTAAATGCTAAAATTTTAAATGCGCTGGTAAATGTTGACATATACGCTGTAGCTCGTTTTAGTTGTGCAGTAATGCATAGGAGGAGCTGCCAAGTTATGAACCGGAGTGTTACAGTTTGTCTCTGCCAAAGCTGAGCTGAATGTAGATGTGTATTGACAACCAATAGGATTTTAACAAACTGTCAAATCACGCTATGTGACGAAATCATGGATTAAATATTAAGCGGATGTGGCATTTAAATAATAATAATAATAAGAGAAGGATAAAACTAAACAATCACTAGTATGAGAGAGCGAGATGAACAACAATTTTTTATCCTTTACCTGCGTATGCGATTAAACTGGTTCCAGCAATGTTTGGAACCAAGTTCTAGTGCACCCATTGGCTCTCATCCGATGTCATTTATAACCCGACCAAATTACGTTGTTCATTTTATCTTATAGCTGGCATATGTATCACGTGTTCATCGTTTTAGTCGGGTTATATCTCTATAGCTATTTCATTCAATTTAATGTTCTCTCTACACATTATATACTTTCTCTATGGACGAAATTTATTTGTTTGTGACACAGACATCTCCGTTCTAATAGCATTTGGGTCCAATGGTACGTAGTACTATTAAGTATTCTGTACCTATGGTAAGGAATATGACGCATGAGTAGACTTTTTAGACATAGGCCATCGCTAGTAGCTAAGGCAAGAATTTTATCATAACACGACCTATAAATTGTGTTATTTTTTCGGTAGAGCGAAGAGCTGCGTTCTCAGCTGGAGAATGAGCAGCACTACTGTCACCTGTACCGGAGTCAGGTGAACGAGATCCGGTCGCAGATGGATGAGAGCACGCGGTCAGCGAGAGACCTGGAGCAGGAGCGAGCCAGTCTTCTGCACCAGCTGCAGCTGGCCATAGCGCGGGCGGACTCGGAGGCAATCGCTAGGTGAGCACTGTTCTAACAATGTTTTGAAATGTGAATGTGATCATAAGTTTTCGAAGTAAATTATGCATGGATAGCATCTTATCTTAGTAGCCCATAGACCCTGCCGATGGTTTTAATTTGAACTGAAACAAAATATTAAACCGGCCAAGTAGGTGTCGGGACACGCGCAGTGTAGGGTTCGGTAGTAGTATAATATTTAACATAATTATTTTTTAAATTATCCAACACCCAAGTTCTACGAATATTACTGCTAAACTAATAAAGTTATCTTAACTGCTATAATTTTCTTTTGAAGTTCATGAAATGCACTATCATCTTGATTTTTTCCAGATGTTTTAGCAGTTTAGCTTTTAGAGGGGTGGGGGGGAGGGAGGGGGGGGGGGGGGACGATATTTTCTGAAATTTTAATTTATCACTTTGTCGGTGTAATTAATATAGACACCCCTACAAAATTGCAGCTTTATAGTACTTACGGTCTCTTAGCAAAACTTCGGACAGACAGACAGACAGGGGTGCCTTGTCAGGACTACGGAACCGTAGAAAGCGATTTGCTTCTACTAACATTCCTCATACGCACTGCCAAAGAATGGAATTATTTGCCTGAGTCTGTTTCCCGATAACTAAAATTCGTCACTTAACATCAGGTGAGATAGTGGTCGAACGCTTCTCATCTATTCACAACTATCATCTAGCATTTTAAAAAAAAGGTAAAAAATACAACAACACCACAACTTAAAAATTGATACGATTAATATTTAATGTAAATACTATTTAATATAATGACTTTGAGTCGCGCTATAAAATGTTTATTTAGTTTTTTTTTATTTTAGCTTTACGATAAATACATTAAAAAAATATAAGCGTCGACTTTAGAACCTCCTCCGCTTTTTCGTCGATGAATAATAAAAATTAACTGAAGACTCGTGCTGCGTGCGCGTGCTATTTGACAATTTGTTTTATTTCAAAAAAGTCACTTCATGTTTTATCGATATATCGACAAAAGGCAGTTTCCAACTGTATCGTATTATCGGAATAGTAGCAGACATCGAGACTGGAATAAAACTGCACAACTACCAAATCTCTAGGTAGTGAAACACTCACATAACATAGACATATGGAATATAATGCCAATATGCAAACGTCTCATATTAAAACTGTACTTGTATTTTTGTAAATTGTTACACACAATCCAAAATTTCGTACCAACCAACGTACCAACGGGACTTGAACCCGCAACCTCCGGAATAACATGTTCCGGTGCTTTGCCAATTAAGCTTAATTAAAGCTTAAAAATATTAAGTGTGTAACACTTCAAAGAAACATAATATTTGATTTACGCAGTGCAACATCTCTCGTCGGATTTGAAAACTGTAATGATTTCTTCCGAATGATTAACTTACCAAATAAGTAGTCATAGATGACGCCACCAATGCATAATTGGGTTAACAAATGCAATCCACTAATTTCGTCGTAACGTTACTTCGCACCATTGCTTAATTGGCAAAGCACCGGAACATGTTATTCCGGAGGTTGCGGGTTCAAGTCCCGTTGGTACGATTAAATTTTGGATTGTGTTTAACAATTTACAAAAATATTAAGTGTGTAACACTTCAAAGAAACATAATATTTGTACTTGTATTATCTTGTATTACCTTGTTCTATCTAAAGTAAATAAATTATTTGATTGAAAATGTTTTTTTTTTACAGATCAATAGCCGAAGAGACAGTGGGCGAGTTGGAGAAGGAGAAGACGATGAAAGATCTGGAGATGCGCGATGCCATCGCTCAGCACCGCGGCGAGGTGGCGGCGCGCGACGCTCAGCTGCAGGCGCTCAGGGACAGGGATCACGAGTCTAGAGCCACCATCGATCTGCAGCGAAAGGTAACGATTCCTTAAGTTACAGAATCGCTAAACACTGCTACTTTGCACCGGCATTCAATCGCGTTTATTTTTTGGATTATGCTCCGATTGCTTTTGACTCGATTTGAGAGTCTTCGTCCCGGGAGCGGCTAAGAGAGCTTTGACTCATGGCGTGCCTCACGAGCTTCCCGGCGCGACAAATTGTATCGAAACCGGTCGGAGCATAATCCGAAGAATTAACGCGAGTGAATGCCGGTTAGTGTAAAACTTAATATGAATATAACTCATGAAAATTTCATAGAGTCTGTGCAAAAAGAGAACCGTCGTGGCATTACGATGAACTAACATTCAAAGGTAAGAAAGGAAGGTACATACATACCTACCTAGCAGCACACGATAATGATAGGAGTAGGTATCTACCAAGTATCAATCATTTTTAGTCGTATTTGAGGGCCCGGTAGCGTAATCGGGAGAACGTTTGTCTTTGATGCCAGAGGTACCGAGTTCAAACCGCCGTGCAGCAATGGATTTTTCTATCGAAACATTTATGTGCACTTTTCACAGTGGCCCTCCGGTGAAGGAAAAACATCGTTAAGAAACCAACAACCCCCGCATGGTGGTACTAGGCCAGGCGGACACTAGATAGTGTCCACCATCTAGTGTCCGCCTGGCCAGCTACCACCCTCAAGTTAGAAAACTCTGTCGCCAAACATCTAATGTGTTCCGGCAGCTATCCTTGAGAGCCAATTCCCATCCTAGGCCGCTATGCTTACCATCTTCGACCGCATCATCAGTGGTCAAACGCTAGCCTATAAGATATAAAAAAAATACACCTTTCTTGGGTTTTGTGTTCCGAACAAAATACCAAAGCTTAGTAGTAGTAGTTCAGTAATAGAGCTAAGAGAAATCTTAAAAATTTCCATAAAATTATGGTAACTGCTAAAGCGTGTTAACACTGGAAATATAGCGAAACGGTGGGGTAAAAATTCTTATTTATACCAAAAACGATTCAATATATTATTCTAAATAAATTCGAGGTTCAATCTTTTTTTACCAACAATGTGGGTTGCTCATTACTAGTAGTCATGTTTATCCTTCCAACGAAGCACGTCTATAGTGCAATGGGTGGCGATCGGACGATCGCCCGTCACCGGCCTGTAGTATTTAGCTACGCCATAATTCGAAATGGTTATACCGCCATTTGTCGTTCCCAGAGCCTCGTTTGTTGGTCAGCAGGATGCACCACGGGCAGGTGAGGTTACGCTTTAGCCATAGGGTTATTCCCGCTTTGTTTGCTAATATCCTTGACCCAATACATAGTTAAGTCAATGAATGTTGTATTCCCAGGAGGTAGACGAGCTCCGTCGTAACAGCACGGCGCTGGCGGAGCGCGTGGTGACCTTGCAGCGGTTGCAGGAGGATGTGGACCGGCTCAACAAGAAGCTCAACTCTGAGATCATGCTCAAGCAGCAGGCGGTCAACAAACTGGCAGAGATCATGAACAGGTACGTACCGGTACATCCCCGTCCCGTCATCACGGCTCCGTGCTGCCGCGCGGCATACATCTGAAGATACCTATCAGATCTTGATAATGTATGACATATATGATGAAAAGCGGCAATAGCCCAATGGATAAGGTGTTGGACTGGCGATCGAGAGGTCGTGAGTTGGATCCCCACCCATTGCACTATTGACGTGAACCCACTCCAGACACAAGCATATTTAGCTTAGTTGAAGGGGTTAACAAGAATACTAGTAATGTGCAACCCACATTGATAGTAAGTTAAAAAAAAAAATATAACCTGTAAGTTATTTTGATTAAAAAAAATATGATCGTACAAAACGAAAAACGGACTTCATATGCCGCGATAATCAAAGTAGCCAGTAGTCATAATCATGTCATCAAAAGTATACAAATTTGTTTATCTCCATATCTCCGGAGATAATTATCAGATCTCGATAAAATTTGAATGGAACCAAACGGGAGGCATAAACAATCAAACAAAAAATATTTTTTCATATCGGTTAAGATTTGACGGAGTTCTGAGGCAACAAACATTAAAAAAAACTCGCATTGAGAACATCCTCCTTTTTTGTGAAGTCGGTTAATATAAGCTAGATTCCTAAAAATATATTTAGTCCGTCATTAATATTATCAAAAAATATTATGTTTCTTTGAAGTGTCTCACACTTTATATTTTTGTAAATTGTTAAACACAATCCAAAATGTCATAGTACCGACGGGACTCGAACCCGCACCCCCCGGATTACACGTCCAGGTGCTCTGCCAATTAAGCCACGGTTCGATACATCGATACGACGAAATTAGTGGATTGCATTTGTTAACCCAATTATACATTGGTGGCGCCATCTATGACTACTTATTACGTAAGTTATATGATTTATATGATTTACGCAGTGCAACATCTCTCGTCGGATTTGAAAACTGTAATGATTTCTTCCGAATGATTAACTTACGTAATAAGTAGTCATAGATGGCGCCACCGATGCATAATTGGGTTAACAAATGCAATCCACTAATTTCGTCGTATCGATGTATCGAACCGTGGCTTAATTGGCAGAGCACCTGGACGTGTAATCCGGGGGGTGCGGGTTCGAGTCCCGTCGGTACGATGAAATTTTGGATTGTGTTTAACAATTTATTATCTAAAAATATTGAATACGTATTTTTTATTTTGTCAATTAAACAAAAAATGAGAAAGATATAGAGCGTTGAAATTCCGCGTGACGTCACGAACCGCTAAAGAGTTTACTACTTGTGACGTCACGAGCCCCCTCTCCCAAACTTTGACGCTCTTTATCTTTATCAATTTATATTGATTAGTAAAATAAAAAAATACGTGTTCAATTTTTTTTTTTTAATCCTGCTGATGGACTTATTACAATTATTATTTTTAAACCTAGGCATCATCCCTATTATGCAAATAGTTTTGGAGATGCCAGAGTAATCAGTAATGGCATACATAAAAGCAGCGTAAGTGCGTGAAGCACCTATGTATATAAGACAGAAATCATTATCTAAAGGTCATTAAACTTGTGTGTAAAGCTCACAAATTGATGAACCAATGCTAACTTTGTTATTGTGACACACTTTACGTACGTCAATGTATAACTATTTGTTGCCTCACAAATCTAAAATGTTAACAGCTGTCAATACACCTCGTAAACCTTAGATATTTATTGTCGTGGACAAATAACAAGAACACATTTTAACCTACCTTATAAAAGAAGGCGGATGATATAATTCTTTGCGATCGATTGCTTCGAATTCGTAAACATTGGATTAATTCTATCTGAAGTTCTTTCGATCTTTTTCGTACTTAATAATATCGTTTAAAAACTAAAAAACAACCGACTTCAATGCCGCGCTATTCATTTTCAGTACCAATTTTGAGATGTTTATCTAAATATCTCTGGAGATACTTATCATACCTCGATAAAATTACCATGGTACTACACTTGGGATATCTCCTTTCGAACAAAAAAAGAATAATCGAAATCGGTTCATAAACGACGAAGTTATCCGCGAACAAACATTAAAAAAAAAAAAAAAAAAAATATACGGTCGAATTGAGAAACCTCCTCCTCTTTTTGAAGTCGGTTAAAAATACTGAACTAATTAAACGTATTGTATACAAACATGTATTTTTCTTTAATCTTTCAATATAGGTAATCTTTGTGTCATAATTATCATTATCAGCCTGTAATAGTCCACTGCTGGACATAGGTATCTCCAATTGTACGCCACCGAGCACGATCCTTGACTATCTAATCTCTCTGTATCGTTTCTCTGTCGGATCATCTCGTAATACGATACGAATGCGAGAATCTCCTTCAGAGAAATTCCGAGTATAGGCTCCTTCGGCTCCTTCCATAGCACGCTAAGCGACTTTGAATTTGTGGACCAGTCTTATCGTCAGTATCCACGTTTCGGCTTCGTATGTCATGACGGGTAGGACGCACTGATTGAAGACTTTTGTCTTTAGACTCTGTGGGATTGGCGATGTGAAGACTCGACGTAGTTTCCCATATTCTGCCCAGCTGTATTCTTTCATTGGCCTCTTCTCGAAGTTGTTTACCGACTTCGAAAAAAAAGGAAGTTTCTCAATTCTATCGTATATATATTATGTTTATTCGCGGATAACTTCGTCGTTTATGAACCGATTTTGATTATACTTTTTTGGTTGGAAAGTAGATATCCCAAGTGTGGTATCACGGTAATTTCCTCGAGGTCGGATAAGCATCTCCAGAGATATGGAGAGAAACACCTCAAACTTGCTACTGAATTAATAGCGCGGCATTTGTAGTCGGTTCTTTTAGTTATTTAAACGACCTTATTTTGTATACATTTTTGTATAAATGTATTATTCTTGATGCACTATTGCTATTGTACAGAAAAGACATGAACCCCGCGACAACGAAGAACAAGAGCAAGATGTCCGTCCGCAAGGACAAGGACTACCGCAAGCTCCAACAGGAGCTGACCAGAGAGAAGGACAAGTTCGACCAGCACGTCGTCAAGCTGCAACGAGACTTGCAGGATGCACAGCAACAGCTGTTGGAGGAGCAGAGCACGCGCATGCGGCTCGCTATGGAGGTAAACTTCTAGTTAAGGCTTAATCATCATCATAATCAGCCGGTATCAGTCCACTGTGTTCTTCATAGTCAAACTAGAAACAACCTATTATGAAGAACAGCACACGCGTGCTGTTTTTATAGTCATCATAGTGAAACAATGCTCATCTTTAAACTTATATCAAATTTACGTAGTTCAACTGACTCGTGACATTTCAAAGCTGATAAATATCGCCTAAACTGAACTCAGCCAACATTTTGGCAGTATAATAAACAGGATAAAACTTGTAAAGGCCGACCTAGGCGAACGTATCACTTCCAGATCAGAAACGTTTTAAAGAAAGGCCAAGTCAAAAGTACCTATTACCGGCGAGCATGTATGAAGGCGCTCATGAAAGTGGAAGAAGCGAAATAGGTATGTCAGGATCGTAGCATGTGGAGAGAAGTAGTCTTTGCATACCCCAATATTATAAGGAAGAAGGATTAGTTTGTATCTTTGTTTGTTTGTTACGATTTAACTCAGAAACTACTGGACCAATTTCAAAAATTCTTTCACTAATGGAAAGCTACATTATTGGCTACTAACATAGGATATATCTTATCCCTGTATTCTCACGGTTACGGTAAATACGCGGGTGAAACCGCGAGGCGCTGCTAGTGTATGTATAATTTTGATACCGATTATATTCCTTGGAATTCCCCGCTGGTTCTAGACTGATCCATTTATTGTTTAGTACATAGCAATACATTTATCCTCAGGTTGACAGCAAAGATGCTGAGATCGAGCAGCTGAAAGAGAAGCTCGCGGCGCTAACGAGCGAGACAGCATCACAGTCGTCCGCCGACGCCGAGGACGGTGAAACGGAACAAACTCTCGAAGGCTGGCTCTCCGTTCCCTTCAAACAGAACATTCGCCGCCACGGCTGGAAGCGGCAGTACGTCGTCGTCTCCTCTAAGAAGATCATCTTCTACAACTCTGAGAGTGATAAGCAGAATACCACGGATCCTGTCATGATTCTGGATTTAAGGTTAGTTTAACGCTGGATCATGTCATGCTTTGCGATTTCTTCGTTTCCATTTTCTTTAGATTATTAGTTATTAATAATAGTATTTTTTGGAAATCATTTTCACTGTACATATACTGGTATCAATCTTAATTGTAAGTGATAATGCAGCAATAGTTATCAGTTATCATACTATGCCTTAGTTAGCCCAAGAGGCATCCCGCAAAAATGATATACAAAAGTGCTATCCTTGCGGCTAAAGCAAGGCGGCCAAATTGACTCTGATCATAGAGTTTAAAGAATTTAAAAAAAAATCTGACTATAGTCCGGCAATCTCGTGCGCGACCGTCCCGCGGTGTGTCAGACGGTGGCGGGGACGAGGTACCCACGATGTCAGCGGGTAGCGGGTGGTGTAGCGGGGAAGGGAAGCGTGTGTAGCCGTGTCACAGATTATATAATAGTTACTACCGCAACCTCGTCCCCGCCACCGTCTGTCACTCCGCAGGAAGGTCGCGCACGAGATTGCCGGACTATAGTACTCTCGCGATTATCTTCATTTTAAGATTTCTTGCTTTACATAATATTGTAAGTTTCATACTACCTCACCTGATGTTAAGTGATGTGACACAGTTGTAAGGTGTAGTACGCCATCACTGAAGATATAATTTATTTACTCGCCATTTGAAAACTCTTGGCCTTCCTAACATTGCCGGTAGATAAGAATGATGCCCCATACTTTTCTCTCACTGACTGACGCACGCAATGTTTTTGGCAGTTGATAATAAAAAATAGAAGACATCACTTTTATCCATCCGCCTTGCTTGGCGGGCAGATGGAGCCTATAGCGAAACTCAGGCTCGGCTAAGGAATTTCATAATTATTCAACGTTTTATTGTGTTGTTACAGCAAAGTATTCCACGTGCGGTCAGTGACGCAAGGTGACGTGATCCGCGCGGACGCGAAGGACATCCCGCGGATCTTCCAACTACTGTACGCGGGGGAGGGCGAGGCGAGACGACCCGAGTCTGACACGCCGCAGGACCAAGCAGATCATACCGGTATGAACATTGTGTCTACTTACTGTCTGTGATCGAAGCACGGAGGATATCCGCGGATCTTACAACTACTGTACGCGGGGGAGGGCGAGGCGAGACGACCCGAGTCTGACACGCCGCAGGACCAAGCAGATCATACCGGTATGAACATTGTGTCTACTTACTGTCTGTGATCGAAGCACGGAGGATATCCGCGGATCTTACAACTACTGTACGCGGGGGAGGGCGAGGCGAGACGACCCGAGTCTGACACGCCGCAGGACCAAGCAGATCATACCGGTATGAACATTGTGTCTACTTACTGTCTGTGATCGAAGCACGGAGGATATCCGCGGATCTTACAACTACTGTACGCGGGGGAGGGCGAGGCGAGACGACCCGAGTCTGACACGCCGCAGGACCAAGCAGATCATACCGGTATGAACATTGTGTCTACTTACTGTCTGTGATCGAAGCACGGAGGATATCCGCGGATCTTACAACTACTGTACGCGGGGGAGGGCGAGGCGAGACGACCCGAGTCTGACACGCCGCAGGACCAAGCAGATCATACCGGTATGAACATTGTGTCTACTTACTGTCTGTGATCGAAGCACGGAGGATATCCGCGGATCTTCCAACTACTGTACGCGGGGGAGGGCGAGGCGAGACGACCCGAGTCTGACACGCCGCAGGACCAAGCAGATCATACCGGTATGAACATTGTGTCTACTTACTGTCTGTGATCGAAGCACGGAGGATATCCGCGGATCTTCCAACTACTGTACGCGGGGGAGGGCGAGGCGAGACGACCCGAGTCTGACACGCCGCAGGACCAAGCAGATCATACCGGTATGAATATTGTGTCTACTTATGCCCGGTTCCTATAACATACAAACGGATCGAGATCGAACCCTTAGTACGAGTTTTCATACCAAACTCGATATCGTATATCCAGCAAATTTTGTATGAAAAACAGTACAGCGCCTCTAGTGGTTACTACACTTAACTAAATGTAGACCAATCAGCGAGCCAGAATAAGTGCAGATCTGTCAAAAGCGTTTACGATGAAAACTTGTACTAAGGGTACGGTTTAATTGGACACAAGCATGTTCAAATGTCAATGTTCTCGTGTCAAATTTAACCGATCGTAAGCAAAACGATCCGTGTGTATGTTATAGAAACCGGGCATTAGTCTGTGGAAAAAGAGAACCGTTGTGGCTTTACGATGAACTAACATTTAAAGGAAGGTACCTACCTAGTACCACTCGATAATGATAAGAGTAAGGAATCAAACATTTTCAGTCGTACTGGCAATGACAGAGCAATGTTGTCAACGCAACAAAAACAGTAAATTAGAACCATCAACACGCGCGCTCTTAATTTCTACGACTGTTCTCTTTTTGCACAGACTGTCTGTGATCGAAGCACGGAGGACATCCGCGGATCTTGCAACTACTGTACACGAGATGCAAAAAGCAACAAGGAACCCTTTTAGTTCGCCATGTCCGTCCGTCTGTTTGCCTGTCCGCGGCTTAGCTCAGAAACTATTAGCAACAGAAAGCTGTAATTTACAATAAATCACGCCGAAAATATTAAGTAGAAAAAATCTTGAAAATCCATTTTGGTGAAGTGGTTATAATTTTGTTTTGTTCTCATCTATACCGACTCCCATGGTGTAGATAATTATTTCAAATCAAAAATATGTCGGGTGTGCGTTAGACCATTACGATTCAGGGATCCGTTTGCGAAATATTAAGCTTGTGCACATTTTAGTTAAGGGTCAAGCGTCCTCTGCTTCAGCCATCTTAGTAGTTGTTATAGGACATATTTGACCAGTTTTATTTTTAGTTTTAATGTTAATATTTCCGACAGGTCTATTTGGCTGGTTATAATGAAATTAATCGCAATTAAATAATTTAAGTGTTGGGAACGGTGTATGGGAGCATTTAGTAGCTCGCATCTCAAGAGAATTGTGATGCGTAGACGGGGGATACGTTTTTATGTTTCCAATAATCTGATGTTTCTGTAAGATTGACGAGGTTCTCGCCTCGTGCACTCTGCATCTACAAATCACATAGCAAATGTATCGCTGAAAGCACGCTAACAATCATCATCATCATCATCATCATCAGCCGGTATCAGTCCACTGCTGGACGTAGGCCTCTCCCAAGATGCGCCACTAAGTCCGATCTTCGGCTCTTCTTGTGACTTTTCATCATTGCGAGTGATATGCCCTAATCGCCAAGCTGGGCAGGTGGGTTGGCGATCGCAGGACGTAGCTCCTCGCACCGGTGACGCTGCTGCCCGTCACCGGCCTGTAGTATTTAGCTACGCCATAATTTTGAAATGGTTATACCGCCATTTGTCGGTCGCCAGAACCTCGTTCGTTGGTCAGCAGGATGCACCACGGGCAGGCGAGGTTGGCTGGGAGCACTGAGTTGGTTTAATGTTATGATGTAATGTGAACCTTATGTTGCAGGTAACACGGTACAACACAAGGGGCACGACCTGGTGAGCATCACGTACCACATCCCGACGGCGTGCGAGGTGTGCACGCGTCCGCTGTGGCACATGTTCCGACCGCCGCACGCGTACGAGTGCAGACGTGAGTATTACACCTTATTTATTTATTTATTTTATACTTTTGCACACAAAACTTGTACACGGAGGACTTAATGCTAGAATAGCATTTTCTACCAGTCATCCTGGAGGTGCAGAGAAAATGGTAGCGGTGCAGTGAAAGAAGAACAAAGAGAGGCGATTATTCCATAATGAATAGAACATATAAATCTTCATAATTATTACACTAGGTACTTAGTTTCTAATATATAACACCTTATTATATATTTATTTATTATATATTATATATATAAATACCTTATTACACCTTATTTAAATTATATGCTGAGAGTTAAATACCGCACACACAAACTACTGGACAGAAATATGCTTATGATGAAGATGATGAGAACGACTGAACCATCTGGCAATATTTTCAAAGTCGGTAAGTCGGTCGACACAGCAAGGCTGCCTTGCGAAGCGGCTTCGCAGTGTGGTGGAAACGCATTTCCTTCACGAGACAATTTTATTACAACTTTGTCGCGGTGTCGGTAAGATAACTGTGCTCTAAGGGCGCCCAGTTGAAAGGGACGCACGTCTTGCCTCGCGTGCTCGTGACGTTGAAGACAATTTTTTTACTATAGAATTTGAACAGGTCTGTCTGGGCAGCTAATTATCAAAAAACTGGTGACCTTATCGCGTAACAGCATGCCTATCACGAAGTTTGATAGGGATTAAAATGACAGAGATAGAGCTATACAGCGGCTGTATAGCTCTATCTCTGCTGTATTATACAGCCTAGATTGTTGCGCGCCCGTCATTTCGTTCATTCAATGATCAACTGGCAAGCTTCGTCATAGGCCTGCAGTTATATATTACTGGCTGCGCTCCGCGGCTATGCCCGAGTTTAATTCTGGCTATAAACCTCCCTCTCGAATTACTCATATCTATTGATGAAAATCAATTCAAAAACGAAATCCGTTGCGTAATTTAAAAGATCTAAGCGTACAGACAGGGAAGCGACTTTGTCTTATACTGTGTAAAGATGAGGTGTACGCTCTAACTAAAAATAATACAATAACGAACGATTTCATAAACGAAATGAGAGAGATTATCATTACATACGTGTTTTATACCTTTCTAGGCTTAGCGTGCTAACTATCTTCGACCGCATCATCACTTACCAACAGTTGAGATTGTGGTCAAACGCTAGCCTATAAGATATTAAAAAAAATCTATGTAAAGTCGATGTGTACGCCGTAACTAATAATAAAGATATTTTTAAAACTAAAATAACCGACTTGCATGCCCCGCGAGTTAGTTTCAGTAGCAATTTAGAGACGTTTATCGTCATACTGGAGATATGTAACAGATCTCGATGAAGTTACAATGGGACCACCTCGAAAATGTACCCTACCGATTAAAAAAAGAATCATTTGAATCGATTCAGAATTGACAGAGTAATCGCGTAATATACAAAAAAAAATACAGATGAATTGAGAACCTCCTCCTTTTTGGAAGTCTGTTAGAAATTAAAATTAAAAACGAACAAATTAATAAATTAAATGAAACGAGATTGACATTGTCGACGAGATTACGTGTATTTTGTCGAAACATGTTCGCAGCAAATACATTTGTTTACATTCATCGGTGATAACCGATAATCGTTGGGGTAGACCGGTTCAAGAGTGGAGACCGCGAATCGGTAAACGTAGCGTAGGACGCCCTGTGACCAGGTGAAGCGACGAAATTCGGAAAGAGGTGGACAGTGAATGGAAACAAGAGCTAAAGATCGGGCTCAGTGGTGTGACTTGGGAGATGCCTATATCCAGCAGTGGACTGATACCGGCTGATGATGATCATGAAGATGACATTAATCGGTGTCGTGTCGTGGTGCAGGATGCCGCATGAAGATCCACGCGGAGCACGTGTCGGAAGGCGAGGGCGTGGCCGCGTGCAAGCTACACGCGGACCGCGCGCGGGAGCTGCTGCTGCTCGCCAGCGGCGCGCCCGACCAGCGGCGCTGGGTGGCTCGCCTGGCGCGCCGCGTGCAGCGACACGGGTACCGCGCCGCGCACCACAACCACGACCACAAGCTGTCCCCCAGGTAACGTCTGCTCACCTCACCCGCTAAGTGGCGCCGATCACCCGACGTACCCCCCTACACCAAATCCTATTTCTGTTCCCATTCACGCTAACGAAAGGTCAAAATGTATGGAATGACATTTATGTTTCCGCAACAAAAATGTCATTCCCATACATTTTGAAATTGCGTTAGCGTGAAGGCAAACAGGAAATTGAATTATGGCTAGGGAGGCTGACCCCCTAAAAAATCCGATTTCTGTTCCCATTCACGTTAACGCAAGATTAAATGTATGAGAATGACAATTTTGTTGCGGAAAAATAATTGATTTCCCAATAGAAATTCCCATACATTTTGAACTTGCGTTAGCGTGAATGGCAACAGAAATTGAATTTTGTCTAGGGTTCCGTCAAATGTTACAGTGAACTCACGCCGAGTACCTATGGGACCATGCAACATAAGCCTAATCAATTAATCGTAAGAGTTTTGCTTCTCTTTTCATAGGCGGCCGCCCATAACGGTGACTAATAAATGGTCATGCTCAGATATGTGTGTCTATGCATCAAATAAATCAAATATTATTAATATATCAAATATTTCCACGTATAGCTGTACTCACCTCCGTCCCATAGGCTACATTTACGTTCACGCTAACGCCTCTTCAAAGTATATAAGGATAAAATTTATTTTCCGCAACGTTATTGTCAATGTCATTCTCATGTATTTTGAAGTCTATTTGCGTTAACGCAAACAGAAATTGGATTTTGTATAGTGGGCTGTCCCTTTCACCTACGGCCGGCCGCAATACTTTCTGTTTTGTACGCTATATTATGTTTTTTTGTTACCGAGCAACAAGGATCAAATACAAAGGTCCGCCAACCAGGGCCTAATTCTATAAGCAGGCGAGCTAACGTATAACCGATTCGCTTTAGTGATTGGTTTACAGAAAAGCGATACGATTGACTTGCTAAGTAGCGATTCAATAGCTTACTTCAAAGATATTGTACTAAACATGACTGTGCACTAAGCGCAAAAACCGGATTGAACGAGACCGACTTTCGCGGTGTTTGTCCCTTTCTTTTGTGGTAACCACAAAATAAATGTATATACTATAAATAAAATACAACGCATATTTGGCTCTGGCAGGTTAGACAAGGACACACTCTGTTCTACTATCCTATCGCTCGGTCCGTTTCGGTACATCATAGCAATTACGACCTTTTGTTCAGATCATACGGATTAAATTGAATTTGTCATAAATCTGCTGTGCACAGTCTTCTACAATGTTTTTGGCTTACTTACAGAATAGGTACTGTATTTGGTTTGCAAAAATATTATTATTGACCATTACAGTTGGATTTCAAACAACATGCCACCGAAAACACTTTGTTGAAGGCTCTTAATTGTTACCGACTGTGATTCCTTAACCTAAACATGTCGTCCCCAGGGATTCGATGCGGTCTAACCTGAAGTCAGCGTACATGAACGCATCGCAGCGCAGCTCGACACTGCCTGCCAACGCATCACTGCCGCGCCAGTGACCGCTGACCACTCTGGTTACTGACCACACTGACCACTACTGTCTCAGGATACGCGGCATACGACCACTACACTCACCACTGAGGATTACTGACGGTGTGGACCTAGCTAAAGTGGTGTGTCCATAATGTTATAAAATTGAATATTCGAATTCTGCCGACAATTTTATACTTTGTATTAGAAACTTGTGAGAGAGAATAGATAATCTAGAGATAAATAATATAATTTTTCTTTTATCTGTTTCTAATTTTAGCCTGTATCTTTTGGAAATTGTTAAGTGTGAAAACGAGACAAACCATAAAGTCACGCCTATAAGTAAGGCTCTAAGTAATAAGGTCGCTATGCCAATGATTTTTGTGGACGAAATTGAATCGAATAAAAGCAACATCGATACCGTCACTTTGGCTAGGTCTCCCAAACACGTCACACGTTCCGTCGCATATTATATATTATCTGATTCTTGTTTACAGTTCTGTCCCGATTTCGAATGTATAAATTGACTAGTCGTAATCTAATTTTAGCGTGTTCTGTCCAAATTTTATTTAAACCGGAGCGGCGACGCTATCGCGGTCGTTATAATATCATAATTATATTTTGTTGATTTGTACTTACGGGAATGATTTACGTCCTTGTTGATGTGCGGGTAGTCGCCAGGAATTGACTATGATATCGTTTGTAAGTTTTTTATTTGACGAGATATATTTTTTACTCGACTAGACTAAGTTTAGACCGCTGGTCTTTGGAGTGGGTGCTGCGATGCTCCGAACAGAATCGATACGAAAACATTGAACTGAAAAGCCAGTGGTCTAGTATTAAAAATACTGATAAAAGTTCATCATCGTGGTTGATTAGGTTCCTTTTAATGCTTAGTTAAATCCTTGGCCTTGATATTAAAACATTCATTCGCGTGTCGTTGGAATCATTTTTTTTATTAGGTAGTAAAGTATTTTAAAATAACAGTCGCGAGTGTGTGATGTTTTTGCCTATGTCCAATGTTGTGTGGCAACTAAACCTCGTGTCGTGCATATAAGGGCATGTGCACGTCACTTTTTAAACGCGTGCATCTTTTCCGCGCGAATTGCGTTTCATTAGGAGCAGATTGCGTCGCATTTACTACGCTTTTTAGTTGCGTGTGAATTTCTTTCGATTTGCAGATAGTGCGCGTTTAAAAACATGTGCACAAGCCGTTACTATGTGCTGTTTCTTTCTCTACTCTCTTCTAGTGTTCGTCGTTTTGCACGCTTCACGCATCGACAGTAAAATAGTTCGTGTCGAAATGTGCTCCTCGGTTACATTGGCCTAAAACATAGTACAATCCACTTTCAACATTGACTTTTGGAACACAATCTTTAGTGAATTTAGTGATAGATAATATTGATTTTAAATCAATCGTTTGTTCGGTATAGCGTTTTATAAATAGATCACTCTGAAGTTAAACTGTAGGTATTTATGTTGTTATACCGTGTGGGAGACTTGAAGTCAAATGAAATGTCACAGCGGGCGCCGCGACCGTCGCGTGGCTATCTGTTATGTACGGTGATATTTTATATTTAGCATCGAATATAATGTTAATATTATTTTACCCGTTCAAGTATCTTCACGTAGAAAAGAGAAGACAGTATTGGTGACAATATTATTTCTTCAGTCAATTTTTCACTTATATAAATAATTTAACCCACTTTTCTACACACATTTTGCACTTTGATTTATACTAATATACGACAGAAACGACCATTGTATGAAAGTATAAAATTGCGAATATATTAACATTATTTTAGATTATTAGTACATACTTTACAGTGTATGTGTTGTGATATAAACCTAGCGGAGCGTCGATTTCAATTGCTTGCACCACATCTAGTATAATAATAATTGTACACACTCACTGTTACACGAAACACTTTCTTGATCATTGAACTAACGAATAAACAGTGCCATAAGTGTGTTATTTAGTAGAAAACCTTTCCAATTTATTGCTCAAATGGATTATAACAACCGTTATTACTTAAATAAAAAAGACTATGTGCTTCCTGTACACTCGATCAATTGTACCTCTAGATTTAATAATCATTATGAGCTTATAGTTAAGATAACGCAAGCTATGAAATTGTTCTGTACACTTAGTACGAGTTTTCGTCATAAACGCTTTTGACAGATCTCACATCGATTTCGACTTATTCTGGCTCCCTGATTGGTCTAAATTTAGTGGTGTGAAAACGTCACTAGAGGCGCTATTGTTTTTCATATGAAATGTGTTCGATGTCTTCTGGAATGCTTTGTCAATTATATTTACGAACTATTCTTAGCTTAAGTATACTTGATTAAGCGCTCGCTTGATTAAGTAGTTCGCAAGTATACTTGACAAAGCATTTCAGAGGATATACGATATCGAGTTTGGTATGAAAACTCGTACCAAGGTTATACTGTCTTACCGTCGAATATTTATATTAGTTTTCTTGTATTCTCGAAGGGTCTCGTCTCTCCGATGCATGGTTGTAGGGAAATTAATGAAACAGTCCATTGTTTGTATTTTGTTTGTACTGATAATATCTGACATATTGACTTCGCTCAGAAATAGGCTGATTTCGTTCAGTAATTAAATGGGCTGTTAGTTTTTTGTAACAATGCATCGATGAGACGGCCATCTGATATTATACATTGTCTTATCAAATATGTTAATATATAAAAAACGATACTTTGTGATTCATAATTCTACTACCAATTCAATTATATAACGGCCTAAAAGAGCTAATGTCCTGGAATTGTTTTATAAATATGTACAATAAATCTTTTTTTTAGTGATTTTAAAGTACAAAGTTTGTGTCGGCGAAGTGACTAAGTAGCGTCACGCGTTTTGTGAAGCCAACCCGTAGAGCTCGTACCGTGTTCGAGATACCAACTTATTTTTTTATTTCTTATAGGTATGCTAGCGTTTGACCACTATCTCGCCTGGTGGTAAGCGATAATGTGGTCAAAGATGGTATTCACGCTAGGCCTAGAATGATCTGACTCTCAAGGGCTGTGTGCTGCCTTAACACCGTAAGGTTATGGCGCCAGATTTTCTCCTTGATGGTGGTAAGCTACTTTTTGGTAGCAAGTCAGGCGGAACATTGATTCATGCTCCTACCACCCGTGGAAAAACTCATGTATAAAAAACTTTTATAATATTGACGTGATAAAGAAGGTTGAAGGTTCGGGATCGAAGAAGGCTCTGGACTGTGATAGAGGGCGCGCGCGACCACCCGTGGTGCTAAACGTAACCAGGCCTCCGACGCATTGTTGTTACTCGCGATTCTTGTTGAACATTTATATTAAAAGCTGTTTATATACATTTGAACATTGTTTACATTCCTCCAGTTGAGTTTTGTTTATGTTAGTTTTATATTGACTCGGGCTCAGTTTTGTGCTTCTGGGAGCGATCACGTATTACGTAACGAATTTGAGGGTAGGGGGAGGGGGGGGGGGTCTTGTAAAATGTTATGATGATACAGGGGCGGGAGGGGGTGTTTGAATTACGCGTTACGTAACATTGTTTTATTTAACCCTTCAGAACGCTAATATGAACTTACTTTAAACGCCTAGTTTGCGCCACATAATTGTGATTTTTGGTAAAAATGGTCACTTGGTGGTTACGTAATGTTTTACTAGTGGGTGTAGGGGGATGGGGGTTCAAAAATCTGCAAAAATTGCGTTACGTAATACCTGAACGCTCCCTTTGTGAGGACCGAGGCAGAGTCCCGTCTAGCCGGACTCGAGTTGCGGCTGAACGTCGCTCGCTCTGCGCCGGCCCTCACGCTTTGTTTAGATTTAAGTTCGATACAATCTCTAATTTCATTCGCGAACTGAAATACGAATTTTAAATTAACGTACTTAAGTGTTCGTTCATTAACGTCATCGTAGTTTGACTAAGTATTTTTTTAATGCATTTTATATTTTATTAGGCAGCTATTGCATTTTTATGTTATTCTCATTCCATATTGTGTCGTAGTTATTTTTTTACATCTCATTTTGGATATGGTTATTACCAAAGAAATTTGAAATAACAGAATTAACGAAACGTTTTTAATTTGGAAATTTTGATTGTCTTATAATTATTTTCCATAGTTATCATTATCGCTAATGTTATTACGTTTAAATAATATTGTTAATGATTGTGCATAATTTTTTATAAACCTGATTTTATAAATATGACATTTGTGGGGAGTATTTTTGAAGCACGTCGCAGATGTTATGATAGCGATTGGAAATACTCCCGAATTGTCGTCTGCATAACAATAATTAATCAATGTAAAGTATTTATTAATGAATTGCATCTCGTATTTTTATTTATCTCGCTATAATTAGAAGTTCCTAACTAGCTAGCTTCTCATTCTAAAACAAATGTCTCAAGTAGCTTTTCGCTAATGCATCAGTTTCATACATTAAACATTTTTATGTAGCTGAAATTAATACGTTTTATTTTGATATGAATATAGTATTGCATCTAATTATATTGCGATCTTGTTTAGGTAGGGTTCGTCTCGTTACGTGCGTGCGAGTGTGCGTGTAAGTGTAGAGTGTGAGTGCACGCACACTCGCACGCACGTGACGTCACGCGTCATGCGTCATACCTGTACGTGCCTTGGCTCCGGCCCCTCCATATCATATAGGCATAATTATCGTATGTATCGACAGTGATTTTATTGTACATATATTATCATTCAAATAAACCAATATTTTATTGAGTTTTATAAGTAAAATGTATATTGTATAAAGTAATTGAATTTATAATTAAAATAATGCCTAGCTAATAAGGGCTACATTTGTGAAAAAAATAAACACTTAAAAAAAGAGGTATTGTTTTATTTCTTAGATAATTAATAATTTATAAATATATTTTCTGATTCACGTACATTTTAGAATCAATAACAAAACAATTTAATATTATAATAACTTCATTTACTTACAGACTAACTAACGATAATCTAACGCATATTTAGTTAGTACATTGTGTAATTTCAATGCATAAAACGTGCGCATGCTTTATTTAATCATGTTATCTAATATGTGTAAATACATCTCGCTGTAATAGGTTACTAATATAACTAACTTTCATCTCAATGTAAAATTTAAAATAACAAACCTCTGATTTGTTTAAATGTATAGTAAGTCATTGAGGTACAATTAAATACCTAACTTCAATGATTTTAGTAGGCAAAATTATAAATCATCATGTTTTCCGGTGCAGTTTTTTTTTCATAAATGCTATCTCAATGCAGTTACATTTATGCAATAGCTCTGTGATCTATCGACTTTGCGGATCTGTATAGCATAAAACTGAATAACAGACCCCTGACCCTTTGAAGTTTATCGGATGAAATGTTATTCACACATAAAAGTTGCGTCTTAAGTGGGGTGCACTTTTCCACACAAATGTATTCCCCCGTTTTCTCCCTGGCAAATTCTTCTAGTGAAAAAAATGTTTCTACAAAAAATCAAGGTCTGCTGTAGCTACGCCCCTATCACTTTCTTTTTTTGACCAACCAATTGCAAATAGTAATATGACCCGTCGAAAATCTTAAAGAGGAGGTTTATATTTCTTTTCGCAATTGGTTGGTAAAAATAAGCAAATGATGGCGTAGCTACAGCAAACCTTGATTTTTTGTAGAAACAAACTGCTCTAGGAGGAAACGGGGAATACATTTGTATGGAAAAGTGCACCCCGCGTTCCCTCTTAATAAGGGTAACAAAAAAGTATTGTGACATTTATTTTAAACACTTTACGAAATGATTTTTTTACTTCTTCAATCCCACCGTTAATATCTCCGTTACTTTGAAAAATTTTCTAAAACTAAATAGACAAGTAATTTTCCCTTTTTTTTAAAAGATTACTCGCAATGTGGTTTGCACATTACTAGTATTCTTGTTAACCCCTCTCAACTAAGCTAAATATGCTTGTGTCGGGAGTGGGCTCACGTCAATAGTGCAATGGGTGGGGTGGGGATCGAACTCACGACCTCTCGATCGTCAGTCCGACACCTTATTATCCATTGGGCTATTGCCGTCTTAATTCTTTAAAATAATAGAACCTGCTCACAAAAATTCACGAGAATCTGTTGATAAATGCGACCTATAGAGAACAGACATCCGAACATTGAAAGCTTTTTGCCTAAGCTGAAACGGCCGAACGACCGTCGCCACACTCGGTTAATTAAAACTTTTATAAAATACGACTGGACGTGAATGGATTGTCAGTATATTGTTGAGTATTCTCGAAAATTACTAAGTCTGTGTGAAAAAAATAAAAAGCGTTAGAACAAGCCGACTGCCTTCTTCATTTCCTTTTGCTTCCACCCTGGGAGGCCACGAAACTCATTGTAGGGGACGCCGATTGTGGCCACGAAGTCGTCGTGAGTTAAGTACAGCTGAAACGTGAAGATAAAATGATGTAATTCTTACGATAAAAGTTAACGGAAGAATATAATCGTCTGACGGTAAGCTTACGACATCTGGGTATAAGAGTTATAAGTAACTGGTGATCGCAACACTTTGGATTATCTACTAGAATTTAGCTCATCACAGGTCTGAGCCTGTTACCTTAAGTTAAGACATCTAACTACATGATGAGATTTTTTTTTAAATATCTGATTATCTGATATAGGCTAGAGTTTGACCACTATATCGACTGGTGGTAAACGATAATTTTCTCATCACCTTATTTTTGTCCTATGTATATGCTGCTTATGCTTTGTCTAAAATATGGCTGGCTGTAACTAATGTCAAACATTAGTCACTACCGTACCAATTCGGGGACTGTTGGTGACCACGTGCTTCGTTAGTGATACGTTTAGATTTATATTATAGGCTAGCGTTTGATGCACCATTTCGCTTGGTGTTCGTGATGTGTTCGAAGATGGTGTTGTTCACCATTATTGACCAGATCAGACCAGAGGCCAGAGGGATTATTCCTGTTTGTCCAATTAATCTGTCCCCTTAAGTGGACAAAAAGAAAAAAAAATAACACCACGCTACGAGCAAGAACTTTAGAAATTTTTTTCAACGTGAACTTTTTTCGTCCGGTCTGTCCACTTCCTACGAACGCGCAAGGGGACAGCGCGAACTTTTTTTAATTCGCTAGGTCTAGAGTATTCTACTCGTAAATTAAACTTCTATTTACTATAGTGGGCGATTTAAGATTATAGTCTATATATTTTTGTACCTATAATTAAGCCGAACCTGATGATATTCTACTAACCTCCTTGATGAGAGGGTCAACATCCGGTGGCAGATGTTCCTTAGGCCCTCGCAACACCGACAGCGGGTATTTCTCGTACTGATCGAATCTGTTCGCGGTGTTTCCGCTCTGTATTGCGCTGTTTCCACTCTGCACTATCGCCTTGCCTTCAAGAGCGCTGACAATGGCGCCGAACGTTTTATGGCCCTACAAGGAACATAAGACAGTTTTAAAGAAAGCCTGATCAATAAGGCCTGGACAAAGTGAAACATTGTTTTTCTTATCGAATTGAAAGAACAGAGTCTTCGATCGTCAAACAAAGATGTAGACAAAAGGTGTTATAAAGTTCCAGCTCCAAGCTGAGCTGAGCCAGTTCGAAAGAAGTTGCTCTTTTGAAAAGCTCGATTGAAATGTGCGCTTCGTCTCTATATTGCTTGCTAAACTACCAGTCATCTACCTACTTATAAATACATTGTGTAGGCCAGTGTAGAAAGATATATCTAATTCAAGCTTTTCTTAAAATTATTTTTCATATATTCTGAA
Organism: Cabera pusaria; assembly: GCA_954871355.1. NCBI lineage: Eukaryota > Metazoa > Arthropoda > Insecta > Lepidoptera > Geometridae > Cabera > Cabera pusaria. Next base: position 24,335,004 of record OX940887.1, read on the forward strand.
AATACATTCACTGCGCTGTCCACTGCAGCGATTATATAATGTAGTGTTGCATCTCAAACATACGAAGAATTGAGGACTTCATAGTCAATAAATCGTCCTCGTTTTCAACTCTGAAGAAGAATCGCAATAGGTACTTATTTGTAGTTAGATATAATAGTTAGGTGGTATACCTTCCACAGGTTGTGTTTCCAGTGCGGGAAGAATCCAGTAAAGTGTGGTGGCTCCCGACCCTGGCTCACTGTGATCACCGGCGTCTCGGGAGCCCGCGCTGCCGGGTCTATCAACAAATAATCAGCAGCTGTATAACTTAAATTCTATAACATAGGTACCTAATTTGGTGCATAATAGATGCATAAGTAGAAAGTGATGCATAGTTTTTTGAGTTGTACTCCAAAAGCACACAAACTAGGTCAGACTTATGAAAATTTAGGCGGAGATGGCTATTTTCATCCAGTTACTCACGGAGGATCTACTATCGTTTGCTATGATTACCTAACTACAGTGACAACAACAATCCCACAATGTTTCAAGACGATAGTCTTCAATCAGTGCGTCCTACCCGTCCCGTCATGACATACGGAGCCGAAACGTGGACACTCACGGTTGGTCTGGTCCACAAATTTAAATTTGCTCAGCGTAATATGGAAAGGGCTATTTTCGGAGTTTTTCTGAAGGATCAAATCCGAAAAAAGGTGATCCGACAGAGAACTAAAGTCATCGACATAGCCCACCGAATGAGAAAGCTGAAGTGGCAATTGGGCGGCCACATTAGCCGTAGCACCGATAACCACTGGGGTTCACGAGTTCTTGAATGGAAACCGTGAATCGGCAAACGTAGGTACTTAGTGTAAAAAGTCAAAGCATTATATGGGCAAATTAAAAATTTGCACTTACACTTACACACGTCAAATAACATTAAATAGATCATATTCAATAATATACGTCACACTTAAAACGTTTAATTCCCCTGATTAATGTAGGGTTGCCAACCACCCCAAACCCAGTGCATGTTTCAGTACTTCAGATAAGAGTAGGACGGGGGCTAGGAGCAGACTAGGTGCAGCGATAATGTTCGCAAGGCAAGTGCTGGATGAGAGTAGCCGAGGATCATGCTCAGTGGCGTGCAGTTAGAGAGGCCTATGTCCAGCAGTGGACTAGTATTGGGTGATGATGATGATGATTACCTAACTACAACTTAGTTGATTTGTACGTGTTGTGTGCTTGCAAATTTGCCTCATATGATTTACTTTTCGATTCAGGATAAAATAGCTCCAATGATATAATAGGTACCAATACCATGCGCTAGAATAGGTCGCAGTGAGCGCGCGCTGTTTGCAATGCGCGCCCGAACACTGCGTCGTGACCACGCTCGTTATCCCCGGTGCTATAATGGCTCCAACTATCTGAACGTTACGATCTACCAGACAGAGACAATGACATACCATTCGCTAGATAGGCCGCAGCGAGCGCGCGCGGCTCGTCTCTCGCGCGCGCTGCGCAGTGCGCGCCGAGCCACACGAACACTGCGTCGTGCGCGTCCAACACGCCCGCCATCTCCGGCGCTAGCTCCAACTGGCTGAAGGAAACTATCTCCTCAACTGAAAAAAAAACGGTATAACGGTTTTATTTTGCATGTTTCAAATATCGAATTAAGGCTAATAATGGAAGCTATACCTAAACTAAGTTATTGGCATCGCCCATATATAGCTCAGATGAATATGACATGTATAAAAACCGGCCAGTTTATTCCAGCTCGAAAGACCAATAATGCAGCAAGCAGATTTTGAATATGTATTAATCTATTGTTACCTATCTATTGATAGGTACAGTCTTTTGCTTGTAGACGAAATTTATTACTAGTCAAGTAGGTAAAGGATTACAACTGTGAAATATGAATATTTGTACCAGACAAGACACTAGTTTTTTGTCGTACCGTACCTACATATATTTCGTAACAACTTTTGTAGAGTATTTCAATACCGTTACTTACAAAAGAACTGTCCTGGCGGTCCAACAGCGACATAGAAAAGACGCGGCGGCAACGGGCGCTCTACTCCCTTCAACGGAGACGGTACTAGGAGATGACGTCGCTCGCCCAGTGCTGACCAGAAATCTGTCTTCTCTTTGCCTAGAAAATTAGTAAATACTACGAATCAAGATCACTAAGCCTCACTTGCCTACCACTTGTAGCAAGGTATATTACAGTACCATGAAAAAGAGTGAGGCCGTAGTAGTAGATTAATTGCATTGCGATTTGCGTCGTTGCAGCGTACAGATGGTCAGAGGAATGCAGTGTCGCAACACGACGCAATTTCGCTTACTATGGCGTCGCACTGCATTCATTCCCACTTCGTTTTTCTGATGCCTAATGAAAACTGGCTGCTAGTAGCTGTACTGACCAAAAACAGCACGAGATAGAAGTCAAAGCCATTAGTGTGCTGTGGAGGTTTTCACTCACCTTTGTAATAAAGTGCTGCTACAAAGTGATGCTGCAGATTACAGACTACAATTCGTTCCGCATTGATAATCCTGACGATTATTTAACATTGCTATTGTTATTGTCTTACAGTAGTGTCCTCATCATGTCATAGGTAGGTAGGTACATGTAAAACTTAGTTACTTAGAGTTATATTAACTAACCTTGCATAACAAGCACATGTTCCGCCGCAGCCATATTCTTAGCAACCTCCCTCTCGTCTCCAGTAGCAGTAGCAGCGCACCACACCCATACCCTGGCCCCCTCCCGCAGCACGTAGCACGCCCCCGCGCCCCCCGCACCGTCCCCGCGGACCTCCGTGCCGCGCGCCTCGCGGCTGTACTGCCCGGACACGCGGATTAGAGCTCGAGATGGCGGGATTACTCGACGACCGGTCGCTGTAATGACAATATAATCATAGTTGTTCGCTTCTTTGCTTCAATAACGTGACAAGTCTGAAAACGTTCTTCTTCGAAGATAAAATAAAAAACACGGCGATTAAAATTATCAAATAAGAAAAGTGAGTTGTCGGACGAAGCAAAAAAGCGTATTTATCAAACATTTTCATGTGTACTTCAAACATTTTGAAATTTAGGACATAACAAAAGCTCAAGACGGAGTAGTTTCAGAGAGCTAGCTCATTTCAAACCTGAGGGATACAATCGTAATTTTCAGTCACATCGTATCGTGGTCAAGATATGATTGAAAACTGTTACAAAGTTATCAATGCTAGTATTAAATCGAAAAGTTTACGAAAATGCAGTCGTACCTGTACCTCGTTCATAACAATGTTCACAAACTGATCATCGAGAAAAATGTTGGTATTCTTTTATCCTATTTCTATACGTACTTATTTGATACCATTTTAATGCAACGTTAAATCATTTTAGAATTGTAGTTCTACACGTGACATCATTATATTTTGTTCCAGAATCCAGATACTCACGGTCAAAATCAGTTGCTCGGCCAATGTATGTGATCATTCGTCCTTTGAAAATCTGCAGGAAATGTGCAGGCTCCTTTCCTTGATATACCCATGCCTGCAAAGAAATATATAAGTACATTTTACATGTAGGTACTACCTACCTTACAAGGTAGCAGAAGAAGCCGTAAATTAAAATTACCGAAAGAATATTAATTATAGGTACGTACTTGAACGGGAAGACGTCCCAACTTTATGTAGAGGTCTTTGGCTTCTCTAGCGCCCAAATTCCTCAGATCATTTGGCGAAGAGCCACCCTGGAAATAATACAATCGCATAAAGTAGGTACACATATTATTATAGTGTAACTTTTTAGAAAGGTTTCTGTAGGTAGAGTATTTAGTCTTCCGACGATTCAGTAGTAGTTATGTCACAGTCTGGTGTGTGATACGTGTACATATTGTCAGATCGGAAGGTAGTAATGGAAGGTTTCTAGTTTCTACATCCACACTACCCATTCTAGAACTAGGTTAACAATCGCCTTAGGTTAGGCACAAACCTTTTTTTTTACTGTAAAATTTTTTTCAAGATTTTTGTGAGGCCATAAGATTAGTATTTTTTTTTATTGTGTCCATCGAAATAAACTAGTTGGTGCAATTTCAGTACGAGATGAAATTAATTAGTGTATTTTCGTTTATTTTTATTTATTTCAGTTTTTTAGTTAAGTGATAATTGTGAGGGAAGTAAGTTTTGAATAAAATGTAGGTATGATTATTTAAAGATAGGTTAATCAAATTTCTGTCACAGATTATTATTGAAATTAGAAAGTTTTTGAAACTTGTACGAAAAAAAATAAATTAATGTAATTTTTTTATGTAATTGGCCTTCAAAGTCTGTACCTAATTTAGAAGAAATTGTTAAAAAGGCCATACCTCCTAAACTACCAAAAATCGCGGAATATACATGGACCTCCATGTATTTGGATACCTCTTGAGGTGTTCTACCTCTGGACTTCCGCTTGACACTACTTTCTGGGACATCCTGTATATTTAACGATTCTGGTCCAGTAGGCGTAGCGTCATATAATGTATAGAATATCCTAGGTCCTACAAAGATACAGAATTCTGACTATGCAGTAGTAGTAGGTACTGTCACAGCTTTAAAATCGTAAAAACTGTGGTACTGCCTGATCCTCAGCGTGTGCGTGATGTGTGAACAGCGTATATAAGGTTCTAGATCTAGAATAATCGAGTATCCTAGCTATATTTGTTTTATAGGTATAAACTCTAGAAGTCTCACCATCCAATAGTACAGCACAGTCTGGTCCCCAGTAGGTGCGTGGTACGTATACAGCGCGATGTAACAGTCCTGGTCGTAGAAGGCGGCGGCCTGCGGGCGCTCCAGCTCAACGAGCGCGGGCCCGGGGGGCTCCGCGGCGGTCCTCACACGCCACACACGCAACGCGCCGGAACCGTCGTCTGGTAACTGGGTCTGGGAGTAACACGTCTATGTTTATTGGATGGATTGGATGGTTTTTCTATTTTATATTTTCTTATGTGCGCTTTTTACAGTTCACCAACAACCCCTGCATGGTGGTAGAACACTATCTAGTGTCCGCCTCGCCAGCTACCCTTAAGTCAGAAAATCTGTCGCCAAACATCTAATGTGTTCCGGCAGCTATCTTTGAGAGCCAGTTTCCATTCTAGGCGTAGCGTGCTTACCATCTTCGACCGCATCATCACTTACCAATAGGTGAGATAGTGGTCAAAAGCTAGCCTATAAGATATTTAAAAAACCGTTACATTAGCAAAATGCTATCAAGAGGGGACGGTGTACGAGGCGAAAGTAAACAGAAAAAAGTTTTATCAGGGTGCTCGAAATATGAAAATGTTCAGGTGGCGGATTGAATGCATGATCGCTGTGTTTCAGAGTTACGATGGTCGTAGAGCAGTTTCACTTGTATAAATAATCTCGCTTATAGGCAGTCATTCTATGCTGTCTTGATCGTTGGGTCGACGCCAAAGAATTATAGAAGGTAGTTTGTCGTGCCATGGATAGTAAGCAGAAATTGTGAGAGATAAATCACTGATTTTTTGGCTCCACTACACATTACACTATTGTGTGTAGTAAAATACCTATTCGGAGGCAGGAAACAGGCAGTTTTTTATGTTACACAACAGCCCTTGAGAGTCAGACCATTCTGGGCGTAGTAAGTACTCATAATCTTTGATGACATAAATGCTTACTAGCAGGCGAGATAATCATTAAACGCAAGTTTATCAGAAATAATAAAAATCTTCAAACGTGTAACTGTAAAAGCATAACAACAACTATGGCAGAACGTAATACTAGTTTGTTAGTATCTATAATATTAGTATATATTGCTTACCTCAGCAGCAAGCCAGGCGTTAGTAGCAAGACTGACAGCATCCAGTTTGGTGGTAGCGGACCTAGCACACCGCACTCTGACGTCACGGCGGGCATCACACCAGCGCCACCCGTGGAACAGTGCAGCGAACTCCAGCGGCTCGTGGCCCGCCGCCGTGACTGCCACGGCGCCGGTGTGACGCTTCGCCCGCGCCAGCCCACGGGCCGCGGCTAGAGCCCCGCGAGCAGCGGCGTTGGGAGCACACGGTCCTACCCATGCCCACACGCCGCGAGCGCCGCTGTCTACTATGTATACACCCTGTGTTGAAACAAAATATTATATTACTAGCTGTGCCCCGCGGCTTCCCTCGCGTTAAAAGTATCCTATAGCCTAATCCATGACACTGGCTATCCCTGTGAAAATTTTCAGCTAAATCGGTACAGCCATTTGACTGTGAAGAAGTCCCAAACAAACAAACAAATATACAAACTGACTTTCGCATTTATAATATTGGTGTTCACAGTTTTCATGGTCATTGGTACGTGATAATACCACTAATAACTGTCCTCAAATAATGATATGGCCCCTGCAACACGGCAAAAACATAGGAAATTCCTGAAACAATTCCTGGCATATATATTTCCCAAATCGTGCATGAATGTCGACTACAATATCGAGATAGGTAATTATCTATCGCTCGCCCTTAAATGGCAGCTCAGTAAAAAACGCATAGTGGCATATTTCGGGAGAGGTCTATATCTGAACTTATCATCCTCCGTGGTGCCAACGTAGCCGGACAGCGGGCTACAGACTACTTAAACTTTATATTTAGCCAGCTACATGCTGCATCATATAAAAGTTAAATTCAGACAAATTCAGAATTTGTATCTTAAAGGCCTATCCTATCCTTATACGTACATCATCGGTCAAGTCCTCTCTAAAGAGCGGCGCACGTTTTATCTCTTCTAGGCGCGCCGCCGGACGCTGCGACGGGACCACGACGGGCGCCACACGTGCCGGCTGCGTCGCTCTACGTCACAAATAATAATAATTACATTCTTCAAGCCGATGGCGCGACGAGCGATCTGTGGAAAGCATCTGGCAAAAAATCGCTCTGTATCAGTAGTACAACTGAGAAGTACAACTGGTTGTACAAATGATACAAATTTGTATCACTTGTACAACTACAAAAATACAAGCAGATTACTCTGGTTTCACTAGTCACTAGAATTACTGGATGCGTAAATTTGAAGACCGAGCTCAGCTTAAGAGAGGATAATCAAAATGATAGGTCATTAATTCGAAGAAAAACTACTTTTGATAAATGGTCTTGATATTTTACATACTTTAACGTGGACGTATTACAAATCATCACACCAGACTATTACAACGGAATGGATTAAACATGGTAGGAAGCTTTGGCTTACCTATATATAATGAAACATATCAGTAGTATATAAACATATGATTAATTATGTTAAAAATGTTATATAAACGTATGCAGCCTGTCAGAAGTGTCATATGAACCTATCATAGATGTGCTTATGCATGTATGTGATTTATGTATTACGTAGCGTAATAGACCAGCAAATGTTGGCTCCAACAGGTGATACTTTTTAAACGAAGTATAATCTTCCTTCCAGCTCAAAAATAACCCTACAATAAACCCAACGCAACTTCATAGTTTACAGTCAGTCATAGTTTTAAGAACATGTACCTGTAAAGTCTGGCGAGTCGTGGTGGATCAGGGGTGGCAGCAACTGGTTTGACAGACCGAGCCCGGAGCTCCAATAATGTGTCCAGCAGTGCTCGATCGTTGGGCGGCAACGTTTGCTCGTAGCCATCGTGGGCGATGGCGATACGACGCGCCGTCATGCCCTTGTCAGCTCCTCGGGCCATCCGGTACGCGAACTGTAGGTATATATATATGGAAGAATCAGAAACATTGAATATATACATAAAAAAATGATCAGTTGAACACCTACGGGGTAGCTAGAGATGCAGGTTTTTTTATTTATTCTGTGATCCAGGTTCGTTCTATAATTGAATCGACAAAAGTATATCAGAATTGACCACATGACACAATAAGTTTTGTCGGTTCATTTTTGTCGATTTCAATCGCCAAATGCATCTCGAGCAGGTTCTGAACATTGACGCTAATCAAATTATATTTTTTTATAAAAACGTAGGTTTATAAGAGATAATGTAAGTAAGCTATAATGTAAGCTATATTTATATAACATGATAACTCTCAATTTAATTCTTCTGTACATTGCATTGTATAAGATATCACCTTAGCCCCAAAGATCCCCTCCACGAGTTCAGTATAGCACGACCAATGCTGACGTTTCGAGCAATAAGGCCCTGTCAGCCCTTAGCTGTGACCACGACACCAGGTCTAACTAAATAAAAGTTGGTATAAAGGTGTACCTGTACCATACTGCTTCAAAGATCTTCTACACCAACTTGAAATACCGAGCACGACGGCACATCAGTCGCTAGCTGTGACCACACCACTGAGTCTAACTCAGGATGAGATCGGTATTAGTATGTACCTTAGCCCCAAAGATTTTCTCCACAAGGTTCGCAGCCCGTCCAAGCCACAGTACGACCAGCGCCGAAGTATCAAGCACAAAGACCCCGTCAGCTGCTAACTGTGACCATGACACCGGGTCTAATTGAATGAGCGCTGGTCTACGGCCGCGGACGCGATACAGCCTTCCGCCGCCGTTTAGATGAGTAGAGCCACTGCGTAAGATCCTGGAGATGGAATTAAAGAATTTCTTTAGATGGTTGACTTATAAACAGCTGCTTTTAATTGCCGTTCTAAGATCGCGATGCGATGATGATCATGTTTTCTTTGATTTTGCAAGTGGGTAAGTAGTTTATATTTTGTAAGAATGTAAATACAAGTAGGTAAATAAGTGTTTGTGTTGAGAAACATTACAAGCTACACACAACAGTTAATTAAACGAAAGACTGCGTAGCAAACGAAAGACTGTGTAACAGAAATCAATCAGAAATCCAAATATTTCTGATTAATTTCTGTTCGTCAAGATAAGGTATAACCACGAAGCTATTAGCTTCGTGGGTATAAGAAATCATTACGGGATAATACTAAGGATGAGCTAAGAAATATTTTTTTTATTCAAATCGATTTATATCATATTGATTGATACATAATATTGATCATATACCAGAGGCAAAAATCGATGAATCCGTAAGTACGAGCTTGGCTCTGAGTAGGGAGGACGTGTAAGACCACAATACCTATATGTTACCGTCCTCATAACTGGCTACCCAGAACATTACCAAGTTAGCGCTCATAAACATACCGTATTCCATCCCTGAAGTAGGAAAGCAGCCTCGGCGTTTCTTTAGAGGCAGCTTCCTTGTGAATAACTACAGGTGCTCCGAGGTACGTAGCAAGCTGTGTACCCCGGCGCAAGGCTAGGGCCGCCAGGTTCCCGCTGCGTTCGCCAGCCCACACGTGAATGTGACGCTCTGGACATTCGCCATTGCCATTCTCTTTTTCCTTGATTTCCCGTCGCTGAGGATATCACAATAAAATATATTTCAAACTTAAATCTTCTCAAAAAGAAACAGAAGTTTGTGGTTATCAATTGCATTAATTGAAGTATTGAAGATCGAGCTTAGTGGTGTTTCTTGGGAGAGGACCACCAGCAGACGTCCAGCAGTGGACTGATATAGGCTGATTATGATGAGGTACTGTATAACAATGTATGTACTATTATGTTTCTTTGAAGTGTTACACACTTTATATTTTGGTAAATTGTTAAACACAATCCAAAATTTTATCGTACCGACGGGACTTGAACCCGCAACCTCCGGAATAACATGTTCCGGTGCTTTGTTTAACAATTTACAATTGTATCTACTGTTGGTAGTTATGTTATGTTTGTTAAGATACATCAAATAAAAGTTAAAGTGGTCATCGCTAATTTTGTAGCTCAGGGAGTTATATTATATTATATTTATTGTAAGGGTTTTCAAGACAAGCATTGGACAGAATATTTTCACAATATTTCTTTAATGGGGCTTGTATTATCATTATCTATGATTGCATTGTCATTGTAGTCAGATAAGCAGGTCTTCGGTGTTACATGATAGATTTGAGCTAAGATAAGACTGATAGCCTGAAAATTAAGAAAACAGTAAAATGCTACGCCTGCCGCACTTCAGAACAGGTCACACAGTAAATCACATCGCCAATCAGCTTGCTGATTGGCGATAAGACCGTGGATTTGTTCGGCATTGAACGTGGGCCAGGGTTAAAACCTTCAATGAAAAGAGATATCAACTTATTTTTTAATATAATATAAGTAGGCTAGCGTTTAACCACTGTCTCACCTTTTGGTAAGTGATGATGCGTCGAGGATGGTAGCACGGTAGGCCAAGAATATAATTAACTTACAATAACATCAGGCCCAGCCGGTTGTCCGGGCAGCGAAGAGGAGTACACCAGATATGCCTCTCCATCGTAGAACGTGCCGTAATGTGTCCGTGGTAACAACTCTGTACAGGACTCCTGAAATTACAAAACGTTTCAAAATCCAATAAAAGCAAATCAAAATTATTTATTTGCGAACATAGGTATATGGTGTTGCTAAGGTAATGCTTAATTATTAATTTAAGATCGTTAACATAACGAAAGAAAACTGACTTCAAATGATTAAGGACGTTGAATATAACCACAAAAAACAAAAATTCATTAATGTATGTATTGTTAGTACATATTTTTGTTTTTGTGATTTTTTAAAAAACCGCTGATTCAATTTCAATAAAATGTATACGGGACCACTTCTAAACAAAAAACAGAATCATCAAAATTAATTCATAATTGACGGATTAATCTTGTAGGAAACATAAAAAAAAATAAACAAATAATGTATGACAAGTAATAATGTTCGTGCAAAACGACAAAACCGACTTCACATGCCGCGATAGTCAAAGTACTGGCTAGTTATAATCATGTCATCAAAGTATACAAATTCGCTTATATTGTTTATCTCCATATCTCCGGAGATAATTGTCAGATGTCGATAAAATTTGAATGGGACCAAATGGGAGGCATGTTCACTCAAACAAAAAAAATATTTTCAAATCGGTTAACATTTGACGAAGTTCTGAGGTAACAAACATTAAAAAAATACAGTCGAATTGAGAACCTCCACTTTTTTGGGAGTCGGTTAAAAAAAACGTGTGTGTACTTATGTACACGCGTTAGAAGTTATACTTCTGTGGCGTATGGAAAAAAAATAACTAAAATGCAGTAGTGATTAACGGTAAATATTAAAATTAATCAAAAAGATTTTATTTAAATAAAAAAAGGTTTTATTAACGAAAAAATATGGCGTTAAATATGACGTTCTTATGAAATGACATATACAACTAACTAACTAACGTCACGGTGTAGAATTTAGGTGTCGGTGTGCGCGCGCATCGTACCACCTAGAACTAACTTCACGGTGTTAAATTTAGGTGTCGGTGTGCGCACGCATCGTAAAAATTCACTCTCATCATTTTTCTCTATCGCGCCAAAAGAAGTATAACTTCAAAAAGCGATCTATATAACTAATAGTAATCAATTATTCGCAATTCAATTCCTCTTATTTTAAAAGATAATACGATCAAGATTAAGAAGACTTCAATAAGTTTCCATGTACGATTTATCATTAGCAGCCAGTATTCGTCTACCGTCCGTTGGACATAGGCCTTTTCTATGGCACGCCACTAAGCTCTATCGTCAGCTATTTGTTTCCAACCACTGCCAGCCTTGCCAGCTGCCAACCAGCTTGTGTATATCATCGCTCCACCTAGATGGAGTGCGTCCTAGTCCTACGCTTCGTTTACCGAGCAAAGTCAAAGTCAAAGTCAAAGCATTTATTCAGTATATGGGCAAATTAAAAATTTGCACTTACACACGTCAAATAACATTAAACAGATCATATTCAATAAAAAATATTATAGATATAACAGTAACATAACTTATTGCTTTGAATTTACAAAAAAAACAAAGGTATTGAGCCATTCGGCTTTCATCTAGACGTCGAACGTCACACTTAAAACACATGTTTAATTCCCCTGATTAATGTAAGGTTGCCAACCGTACTATTACGTGCACCCGCAACCCAGTGCATGTTTCAGTACTTCAGACAATTTTTATCCCAAAAATTGTGAAATAATGAAACATAATAAATAAATACAACGCAGACTAATTGCAGTACAAATCATATTCTGAATGGAACCGATTGTCCGTCTATCAGCTGCATAATACCGTCTCTACAGGCAACCCTAGATCTGCAAACAAAAGATGAAAACTGATTGACTGTTGAATCTCCTGGTGTTTCAGAAGTACTCCTATCAGAGAAGAAACACCAAGAAACTCTATAGGGCTTGTCACTTATTTTAATTAATTTTTTTTAAAATTCATATTAAATATTTTTTTTAAATTTACAACAAATAATTATGTTATCATACAATTTATATTATATCTTGGAGCTTGGGGCATTCAGGCCAAGCATTTTTGTCATTCATATAGTCATTTATTGTATAGTACGATTTCTTCATTAAATTGGATTTTACAAAGGTTTTAAATCTGCTCATAGACAGTTGATCAATATCTTTAGGAAGTTTATTATAAAATCATATACAGTTCCCCAAAAAAGAACCACTAACTTTCTACAACCTGAATTGAGCTAAAATTAATCTATTTTTGTGTCTTGTATTGAAATTATGTACATCGGACCTCTTATCATAATCATTCAAATTTTTGCATACATACATAATATTTTCATATATATATATTGACATGCCACTGTGAGAATTTTAATCTCCTTAAATTTTTCACGAAGTGAGTCTCGCGACTTCATGGTAAATATAGATCGAATAGCTCTTTTTTGTAAAACAAATATAGATTGGATTTCGGCGGCTTTCCCCCACAATAAAATGCCATAGGACATTATACTGTGGAAGTAGCTAAAGTAAACCAATCTAGCAGTGGATTCGTCAGTCAAGTTTCTAATTTTACGTACTGCGTATGCAGCGGAGCTCAATCTACCAGCTAGAGCCGATATTTAAGAACCCCATTGTAGCTTTGAATCCAGGGTGATGCCCAAGAATGTAGCGGATTCAACAAATTCTAGTGGTACATCGTTTATTAATATCCTGCTATTAATGACAGCCTTTCTTACATTTGGCAGAGAATTTAGTACATTTAGTTTTTTTGGCGTTCAGTAATAAGTTATTGGTTGTAAACCAATTCCAAACCTGTGTGATTGATTTGTTAACATCGTCAAGTTTAGGCGCAATCCTATCTATTTTGAATATTAAGGATGTATCATCCGCAAACAAAACAATGTCACATAAGTTTTGCACGAAAGACGGCAAGTCATTAATATAAACTAGAAATAAAAATGGTCCTAAGATCGATCCCTGCGAAACTCCCATTTTTATGAGGGATCCAGATGACCTGACGCCATTGACCTCAACCATCTGTATTCTATTACAGAGGTAGGATGAGACCAGATCAAGTGCTTTTCCGTTAACGCCGTAGTGTTTTAATTTGCAAATTAGCGTTTTGTGACAGACGCAATCAAACGCTTTAGATAAGTCACAAAAAACGCCGATAGCATCTTGTGCTTTCTCCCAGGCATCAAATATATGTTTAAGAAGATCTACTCCAGCATCAGTAGTGGAACGCCCCTTAGTGAAACCATATTGTTTGTGATTTAAAAGATTATTAATATTAAAATGTGCCAAAAGCTGGTCTAAAATAACTTTTTTCAAAAACTTTACTGAGCGCCGGTAATATAGAGATTGGTCTATAGTTTGAAGGGTCATTTTTGTTCACTGATTTGAATAGGGTAATTAATTTACTTTTTTTTCATTACATCAGGAAAGACACCTTCATCGACGCATCTGTTGAAAATAAACGCTAAGTGAGGGCTAATTACATTAATAATATAACTAAGTACTTTGGTTGACATACCCCACAGATCCTCGGTTTTCTTTTGATTGAGCATTTCAAGCGTTTTGATAATTGATATTGAAGTTATGTGTCTGAACTCAAACATAGAATCACATTCATTCACACACTTTGATAGTAAAACAAAAGCATCCTTAGGGGAAGAGTTTAAAGGCTGAGTAGTAATAATAGGTACTTGTGAGAAGAACTCAACAAATGTGTTAGCGACATCATTATTATCTATGATTAATTTATTATTAACTTTTAACATAATTTTACCGTCCCTCTGCTTAATTTTTCCAGTTTCTGTATTTTCCATGTTGATTTTATTTTGTCATCGGCATGCTTAATTTTTCTACTTAGGTGCAATGATGTTGCTGTCTGACAAACAACATTAAAAGTTTTTGAATACAATTTTAAGTGATTTATGAATTTAGTATTATGTAAATTAATGTTTTTTTGTGAGTACAAGTTATACAAATTGTTTCTACTTTTATAAATACCAGGAGTTGCCCAGTCATCGAAACGAACCTTCGCAGCCTTTCTAACCATTTTAATTTTAAAAATATCATTGAACTCTGCATCTAACATTTGAAATAAAGCACTGCATAGGTCATCAGGATCCTCAGAAAATCTTAGGTTCATTAATTGCTTGTCAATGATATCCACAAACTGTTCAACCCGTTTGGTGGTAATGGGCCTGTAAAAATGGTCTTGGCCTTTGGTGGATAATTTACATGAAAATGTGACACTTTGTCCCAGATGGTCCGAGCCAAATTTATCAAAAATTGCATTTTTTTCGGGTTCACAGTTGCAGAACACATTGTCCAAGCAGGTAGCTGACGAGCTAGTGATTCTTGTTGGCTGATTAAAAAGATGCTTCAGATTGAAGCTTAGAAATATTTTTTTTAATTTGTCGCTGAGCGGAGACTGCTCAATTAAATTAACATTGAAATCGCCACAAACTATCAAAGATTTAGAGGTGTTGAAGACTTTGCTCATTACTTCTTCCATAATTGTCTCAAAAATTTTATAATCAGCCGATGGAGGTCTGTATACACAGATGACTATATGTTGCCCCAGCTCTATACAAGATAATTCAACACATCGTTCCACAGACAAAGCTACTATGTCTTTACGCTCTTTAAAGTTACAATTTTCAGTTACATATATTAGTGAGCCACCACGAATTGCCTTCTGTCTAATGAATGTGCTGGCAATTGTATAATTTTTTAATATTGGTAACAATGTACCTTTCACAAACCAGTGTTCAGTAATACACATTATGTCAACTTTATAAAAATCGAGAAATAATTCTAACTCTAAGGCTTTGCTGGAAAGACCTTGTATATTCTGATGAAAAATGTTGATTGAGTCAGGGCGTGGTCCGAGAGCCGTGGTCTCCACTCTACAACACGTCTACCCCAACGATTATCGGTTCTACCACAGATGTGACCAGCCCACTGCCACTTTAGCTTGTTAATCCTTTGAGTTGTGTCGATAACCTTGGTTATCAGTCGAATGACTTCATTTCGAATTCGATCTTTTAGAGATACAGAGCATAGCCCTTTCCACAGCTCGCTGAGCTACTTTTAATTGGTTGATAATTCGCACTGTCAGTGTCCACGTCTCGGCTCTGTATGTCATTACAGGTAGGACGCACTCATTGTACGATTAAATTACTTCAATACATTTAGATTACATCATTTTTTTAACCGACTTCACAAAAAGGAGGAGGTATTCAATTCGTCTGTATGTTTTTTTTTCTTTTTTTTAAGTTTGATATTATACTTGAATTGTAGGGTCAGCTAAGTATGATGGTTGGTAATGATATCTGCCTATAACAGATATTTTGTGGCATTCAGAAACTCTGGATCGCCAGAATTTTGCCTAAGTCCACAAACTCTCGAACTTCACAAAATGAATGTCTTAAAATAAATTTAAATAAAAAATAAATTCAGCAATATATCGACCGACAAATCACGATTAACAAAACGTAATAAATAAATTAAATGAACGTAAATAGAAATCATCTGACTGTTATCCATTAATCAGTGGCTGAACAAGAGGCCTGAGCAAGCGCATCCAATATCTACCGTTACCTGACTACAAAAAAACTGTAGCAACTCACGGAGATTGGATTTAAGATTTATTGGAATTAACTGCACAGATACAATGAGTAGTTAGTTGAACGTTTTAAGATGGTCTCACTATCTATTATTTTTTCAATCTGATAGGCTAGTGCTTGACCACTATCTCGCCTGGTGGTAAGCGAAGATGTGGTCGAAGATGGTGAATACGCTAGGCCTAGAATGGTCTGACTCTGAAGGGCTGTGTGCTGCCGTATCACCGTAAGGTTACGGTGGCAGATTTTCTCCTTGTGAGTGGTAAGCTATTTTTTGGTAGCAATTGTCAGGCGTAATATCGATATAATGCCCCGTTGGCGAAAAGGATAGATTGCTTGACTTCTAAGCGAGAGATCTACGGTTCAAATGCTAGCACGGGAGTTCGTTAACAGGGGGTAGAAGCCTATTATATCGATGTTCTGGCAGCACACAGCCCTTGAGAGTCAGAGTATTATAGACCTAGCGTGTTTACTATCTACGACCACATCATCGCTTAACATCGGCAAGATAGTGGTCAAATGCTAATCCTATACCTTTAAGATATAGATTAAAGGGGGTCCCCATACAAGAAACGTATGTTTCCATCAAATATTGTTCAATCGGAACCCTGTCTGTGCGTGTCCAACTAACACTTGGACAGTTTATTTATATTCGCGGTACGAATTTCGCCGGGTCAGCTAGTTTATAATAAAACACAATAACAATACTTAATGCTAGATATGTAGTATATAGTAACAAAATTACTGTCTACGAGGTTTTAAATATCATTTAGTGATTAGTGATCTAATTTAGATGATAAGTACCGTCTGATATAATAGAGAGTTTATGTACCATGAAGAAATAATAATAGGAAGGCCGCGTACTTATAAGTAAAATAAGATATGTGTAGTGCACACTTTTTCTTATGAAAATGTAAACAGTTACGTATTTTTATTACGGTTATTGCTTATTACGCAATATATTTCAACCAGCCAAATAGCTACTGCAAGTAGGTATAATAAAACAGAATTAACTTATTTTTAGAGTTGAAAATAGTTTCATAGAAATATAAGAAACAAAGAAAGCACTCAGGTAACAAAAACAAGGAAGTATTTGAGCGAATCTAGTAAGTAGCTATTCAAATAAAGTTGTGTTAACTGTGTGTGGAATCAAAATGCCTTGCTCTTTCAAGCAGGACGCTATTCCAAATGTTCAGATTACTGTTTCATCTAGATGGTGTTCAGAAAAACTAATTGTTGTTGCGGTGTGTTTATGAGCGTGCATATGCGAGTTGTGCATGCATGCTTCGCCAATTAGACAAGCATGCGCGTGCAATGACGTAGAGGCTCAATAGGGTTGCAACAAAATGCTAGTAAAAATATCACAGGTCACGTTTTTACTAGTGAGTAAGTGTGTGACTGCTTTTTTGGGTCGTGATTTTGATGCTGTAAGATCACGTTTACTCTAATTCACGAAATAAACATTAACCGACGTCTCTTCGAAATCAAATCTCGCGTGCTCCTTGATCTACCATTAGAGTCTTACACCACCCCTGAATTGCAACCGGTAAACACGACACTGCTTTTTGTGATCACACTTTCGACAGTTTATCTTACAATTGGCTTTGTATTACTGAAATAGTATGTAATTTTATGTTTAACAAGACTTATTAACGTTTTAATTCATTTAATTCTCTACTATTTTAGCGTAGCTAAGTTACTTCGAGTAAAAGTATTTTAATAGTTGTGGTTATAGATAGTTATTAAACGAAAAGTTGGTATATAGGATGGATTTTTAAGATGGCAACGGCCAGTACCTATTTCGTTGTAAATGTAATTTAAAAACGTTCTAAGGAAACTGTCGATTATTTTTGACTACATTTTGAGTTGCATTCACAGAGTTTGAAAAAAATTACAGCCTGCAAGTAAAAGTTGCTAGAAGTCTTATCAAAACGAACAGTCTGATTTAATTACTAATTACTAGTATAACTTGACGGCTCGATAAAGGTACGACCACACCGTGGCGTCCTGCGTCTGCTTGCACGTTCGAGATCTGATTTTCAATCGTTTTCTGATCGCTGTAGATCGCGTTTCATGTGAACAAGTCGGTACAAATACTACTGCGCTATTTGATCGCCGCCTAGATCGCGCACGCAGGACGCCGCGGTGTGGTCGTACCTTAAATGAAGCGTAGGACGCCCTCCAGGCTAGGTGGAGCGATGATTTACACGCGAGCTGGCTGGCAGCGGTTGGAAACAAAAAGCAGAAGATCGAGCTCAGTGGCGTGCCGTAGGAGAGGCCTATGTCAAGCAGTAGACGAATACTGGCTGCTAATGATGATGATGATAACATGACATGCTTTACTACTAATTCGAAATTAATTCGCGTACTAGAAACCGAAACCCGTAAACTATGATTATAGTTACGTAGAGCGCGTTCGAAATAAAATTGTGTACGCTCATGATATAAGACAGTTTCCATATTTTCATTTGCATGCATAAATGCAAGTATGTAGTTAAGGTACGGAACAGGTATTCGGCTAATCTTCACGGTTAGTAAACTGATCTAATGTCTCACATTGGAGTTACGAAGCGCACTTCCGCATACGGCTTGGTTATGTTTTTAGAAAACTCCATCATTTGGTATGTTATTAGAATTTTACCTTCGTGAGGCCTACGTTTATTAGCTTCCTATAATGTTTATAAATTTATTTTAAAGATGATATTTGACGTGATATAATTATTTTAAACCCCCGACGCAAAAAGGGGTGTTATAAGTTTGACCACTATATGTCTTCTTCTTTTCGTCTGTGTGTGGTACCGTAGCTCGTGGTGAACTGATTGAATGCGGTATTTTATTTCAAAGCAGGATTTTTAGCAGTAGTTCTTGGACATGTTTTATCAAAATCAGTTCAGCCGTTTAAGAAGTTTTCTCTAAATGTTTTGCAACTTGAGACGTTCTTACGTTTTGTATGAAAGTCAACTCAAAAGACACCAAAATGAAATAGTTTACCTACTTTAAGATCTTTTGTAAACACAGTTTTGAACAATAAATACGTATTCACTATTTCTCCATACACGCCTACGTCTCTTCTATATTGCCTCCGCCTTATGGAACCAGCCTATAGCCTTAAAGAAACACTCAATTCTAGTTTTAAGTACCAAATTATATATTGTAATAATCATACCTTTAAATCCATGTTACTTATGATTATTATTCATCTATAAAAAGTAAATCTACAGACTTACAAGTCAATAACAATTGGTCTTAGGTATTACAGTATTTTTTCAACTTTGTTAATTAAGTGCACTGGATTATGTTATGAATAAAATAAAATATCTTTAAGTGGCAAAGGATTCATTTACCTACTGCCATAATTCTCGCTTCCAAGAAAATGATCGTTTGAACGAGATGATTCATAAGGTGAACGACCAAATTTCGTCTCACCATTGTTTTTATTATTGATTATAAACACCGTAAGTAAATTTAAATTTAACACTTATTTTCCTCAATATTAAATGTATTTTACATTAATAATGTTAAATAACTTTACGGTTTGATCCGTTTAAACCTGATTGAACTGAACATATAAAGACGCGCGTGCGTTGATGTCTTTTCTATGTAATAAATTGCGTAGCAATTAATATGCAATATATGTTATTTTCTTATAAGATCGTTTAAAAAATTAAATAATTCTTCAAATGCTGCGTGAGTCACTTGCTACTGACTAAAGCAAGTTTGAAGTGTTTATCTCCATAACTGATAACCTCTTCCTTTTTCGAAATCGGTTAAAATATAGGTACTTATGATATAAGTAGGTAGCTATACAAGTTTTTGTGTACATATGTTTAAAATATGGTTGACGGTAAGGTATGAGTTATGCCAAGATATTCTACATCCAATCATTATTATTTATTCTGTGGTCCAATACTTAAATTTATTTATATCGAAATGTATAAGTACCTATTGTTTACTTTCGTGAAAGTAAATCTATATACCGCAAATCAGCGTAGACGCGGTTAGTTCGTGTGATTGGTAGAAAATCCAGAAATGCAATTTTCTCTCGAGATCTAGTTAGCAGATATGTCTCAGTGAATCAGTAAAATAAATTACCTATTTCTAGAAAATTATAGCACTTAAGCTAACGTTTGCATAGCAGCTGGGCAACCACCGTAGCTTTACTTAGCATGCATTTTCAAGTTATTTATCGTGCCAAAGTGTATATTTAGTGTATACACTTTCTCTACACAGTAATATATAACTAATAAAAGTAATATATAAATATAATAATATAATAATAAATATATATAATATAACTGATTATCTTATATGAATAAGTATCTCTGAAGAAATTCGATGAAACGAATAATTAAGATACACCTCGAAAACGTACTCTAACGATTTAAAAAATAATATCGTTTAAAAACTAAAAAAGAACCGACTTCAATGTTCATTTTCAGTACCAATTTTGAGATGTTTATCTCAATATCTCTGGAGATACTTATCAAACCTCAATAAAATTACCATGATACTACACTTGGAATATTTCCTTTCGAACAAAAAAAGAATAATCAAAATCGGTGCATAAATGACGAAGTTATCCCCGAACAAACATAAAAAACAAAAAAAAAAAAAAAATATATACGGTCGAATTGAGAAACCCCCTCCTTTTTTTGAAGTCGGTTAAAAATCATTCGGATCGGTTCACAATTGACGGAGTTATCGCGTAACATACATATAAAAAAAATCACGAATAGAGAACCTCCTTCTTTTTGGAAGTTGGTTGAAAAAAAAGATAATTCTTGAGACTTATTTTTTTTCCGGTCCAAATCGGTTATAATATTTTAACCGATTTGGTAATTTTTTTCTGAACTAGTACTATGCTTCCCAATTTGGTCCCATTGCAATTTTATCGAGATCTGATTTTGTATTTGGCTGAAATGTTGCATGTCAGATTGTGGCGAAATGAGCTGAACATCGTTTAAATATACCTAGTCTTGTACCACATTTTAACCGATTAAAAAATTTCATTTCATAAGCATAGCAATTTAACAATCTTCATGACATACTTGTTATTTATTTATTTCTTGTTAGGAACAAGTTGTCTATTTCCTGCGTCGATATAAGAAACACATTCAGCTAAGCGGTGGTTTCCTACAGAAGGCCAGACAGCGCGTTTCTTGCGAAACGTAAGGAGGCCAGCAAGCGTTCTGTGCAGACGTTATTTATTGCCTATTGTCCGGATGAAGATAGCCAATTGCTAAAAAACGCACCATAAAAACTACCATTTGAGAGCGGTTAATAGATTTCATGATTCGATTCTGTCATGCTGGTCTTTGAATGGCTATTTTATAAAAGGCAGTTTGAGAGCACAGATGTGAGTTTTTTTTTTCGTGAAAATATTTTACTTTTAGTGAGCATGCACAGGAGCATCCTATTCTAGGCCTAGCGTGCTTACCATCTTCGACCGCATCAACACTTATCAACAGGTGAGATAGTGGTCAAACGCTAACCTATAACATATACAAAAAACAGCACATCCAGGACCCAAAGACATCTAACTATCATCCGTCTACCACCTATTAGCTAATATATGTGCCAGTTTCACCGAATCAAAATAACGTTCCGTTTAAAACTTATCTGATTCATTTTTGACAATTTTTGTTTGGCGTCATATGTTACATAACTACTTGAAACTTTATCAGGAACTAGTGGATCTGGACGCCTTCTTGTCAAATATTTACGAATGTAGACAAATAATGTTATTGTTATTTTTATTAGCTTCACCTGTATGTTTGTATGTTAACCGACTTCTTTGGGCGCGATTTTGACCCACTTTAAACGGCCAGATTTCGTTCAAACTTTGTAGATTTATTGAGGACCGATGACAATACATTAGTTTGATTAAAATTTATTCCATTTTTCAACTAAAAAGTAGAAAATAAATAATAGTTAAAAAAAACTAAGAAACACGCTTTTTATAGAAAACCAAAATAGAATGTAAATTTTAATAAATTTAAATTGAGAATAGTGTTAAAAATTTCAATAAATATAAATTAATAATAGTGTGAATAATAAAAATATTAAAAAAAAAGCGTGGGGTGCTTTTAAGATATTATCGAAATGATAATCACTCTACTAATATCTGTCAATAAAATATTTATAACTATTGACACCATGCACCTCACGCTTTTTTTAAAATAAAATATATATTTTTTTATTCAAACTATTATTAATTTGTATTTATTGAATTTTTAACACTATTCTTAATTTAAATGTATTATAATTTATTTTCTATTTTTTAGTTCGGTTTTCTATAAAAAGCGTGTTTTTTAGTTTTTTTTAACTATTATTTATTTTTATTAATATCTTATACACTAGCGTTTGACTACCATCTCAGTGGCAAGCGATAATGTTGAATACTATTGCCATATGACATTTTGGCTCTGCAACGATGTTTCTTTATAAGGATCTAATGGAAAGTATATATAAT
Organism: Cabera pusaria; assembly: GCA_954871355.1. NCBI lineage: Eukaryota > Metazoa > Arthropoda > Insecta > Lepidoptera > Geometridae > Cabera > Cabera pusaria. Next base: position 24,357,354 of record OX940887.1, read on the forward strand.
AATAGGTAAGTGATTCTACTTGGACAGGTATAATAACTTACCTACTCTCTTTTTGAATTTCGCAAGTCATCAGTCGCAGTCGAAGACACAATAGTTTACGCAAAAGATTTGTCAAGGTGCTTAGAGAGCAATCTAATGAAATCACGATTCACGGAGCGGTCATTCTCCCACAGACCACGATACGTTTGTGCAACACGATTGTTTGTTTGCCGGAGATGCCGGCACTACGGTGGGAATCGCGAATGGTTTCGGCACAAACCTCCGATTACATCTATGGGTTTCGGTCACACACGTTCCACCAACACGGAAGTGGTGATTTGCGACGGTTGGGAAATGTCACAAATCACATTTTGTATGAATACAAGTATAAAAAGTAAGTTACGAACTGAAACCCAACTACTGAAAAGTCACGCTTTAATTTCAGAATTTAGTTTTAACGTTCCATCTATACTGGAGCCAGTAGGGTGCTTCGTGATGATGGTAAGCGCCCGGATGGCATGACGTTAATTCCCTGGGAGCGTGGGCGGGCCCTTGTATGGGATGCGACTTGAGTCGCTGGCCCCGTCCCGCCTCAGCAGGACAGTGTCGAGAAACTTTTGGTCCATGGGGTCCGAGCACCAAACGTTTCATTAAGAAAATGGCTCCACGCCTTGTCGATGCCACTGGTGACAAAAGAGCTGGATCATTCCTAGCTTAAAGATTTTTTATAGCGATTCAACGCGGGAATGCTGCCAGGGTTCTTGGCACTTTACCACATGGATATCCCATAATTTTAGTTAAGTTTAATGTTTTATTTTGAATGTAATAAAAAAAATATTTTAGAAATTATTCCCTATTATCGGGTGCATGCGAATAAATCTGCGAGTAACAGCTAACAATATAAATATGTTTTCTTTGAAATGTGCTGAGTAAGTCCTTTCATTTGATATCCAACGCGGCAAAATTAACAAATAAAGTTTTTCAGTCCATAACTTTATATACTCTAGAGAGCGCCATACTCAATTTGGTGTGACATCACATAGCCTACCAGCGGACAATCAACATGCTTTCAATGATAGCTCATTTGTCAAATTATGCTTAGGAGTCATTGAGGTATCAATGTTAGGTTAGGAGTGAAGAAGTTATGAGTTTATGATAGAACAATTTAACACAAATACATATATCGACACCCCCATCGGACAAGGCAGTAACTCAGGTTACATCCAATTTGAGCTACCACTATAGGCGTAAAGTTCGCAAAAAGAGCTACACGACAGTAAAATCGACGTATCTCTAGCATGAGTAGTTTCTAAGATAGCCAATCGAAAAAGGTAGTAACTGTCATGTTGACATTGGCGGAAAAAGAAGTATTTCGAATTAATTCTCTTAATAGTAGTCGACTGGAAAATTCAGCAATATTGGGTTAGGTTCCTTTAATTCACTTTTGAATTTGGAAGTAAAACCTCATACGTCCTTTTGACGAAAAATCTTAACAAATGTCTCAGGCCGTAACTAGAGACACTGCTAACGTTAAACGTTATTTGCTTGTCAAATTAGTGTGTATTTGGCGCCCAAAGTTCGATGTTTTTAAATATATTGGGTATTTCTGACAAATGACAGGCACACTACTATGTTTAGGAAGATAAATAATGAACATGGACGAAATAATAAATAAACTAGGCAAGCACGAGTCGGACTTGCACATGTCGGGTTCCGATTGAACATAATTAGCTGAAAAAATAAGTTTCTTGAATGGGATCCCTTTATTTTTAATTATTTGAGTTTTTATTATTTGATGTTGAAGCAGGCAGTTATTGTAATATACACTATGAGCAAATTTAAAGTTTCTACCTATTACGGCTTATAAGATTGAATAAAAAACGTTTCTGTATGGGGATTCCCTTTAATTTAACTTTAATATGTTTATAGTATTGTTGTTATAGAGACTATAGTACTAATATATATATTTTTTTGTACCCTGCCGAAATTCAAAGAAGCGGTGCAGAAGTATGTGGAAAACGTATATCATTGAATTTATTTGTTTTTAGGATTGGTTTATTAATTATTATAATTTTTAATTTTGTTGGGTAATCATTATTGTTAATATATTTTTTTCTTGTATTGTATTATTATTCTATTAATTTGTATACCACAATGTTTCATTTTTTTACCTGCAGCATCGATTTGGCTGTGTGCTGTAATGTTGTTGCATTTGAAGTGTGTGTAATAAATAAAAAATAAAAATAAATACTACGGTTCTTAAATCAAGCAAACAACGCTGAAAAACACGTTTTTTTTATGGGGATCTTTTAAGAAAATATTATTTGATTTACGCAGTGCAACATCTCTCGTCGGATTTGAAAACTGTAATGATTTCTTCCGAATGATTAACTTACGTAATAAATAGTCATAGATGGCACCATCAATGCATTATTGGGTTAACAAATGCAATCCACTAATTTCGTAAGAAGAAAATAATAATGCAGATGGTTCAGATTAATAAAAAACAAGAATAGCAGTGTAATTTCTGTTTTAATTTCTTTTACAGATAAGTATGACTTATATCAAAGTTGATGCAAAGTCAGTTTATTAAAGTTTATTGAGATTATTTTTCACTATACCTATGTTGTTTAAGTTTAAGTTGTATGAAGCTAAATTCATGTCCGCCTATAAAAAGTCTTTAGTAGAAAAATCAAGCATGTTGATTAATATTTAGCTAACATAAAAAGTAATAAGACGGATATATATAAAAGGATTATTTAGTTAGAATTGACTGATTTAGAAGACTGTTAAATTTAAAAATATTAAAAAGATGTGTCTTACTTAGACAAATTAACTTAATTCTATAATACTTTTTTTCTTACTTCCTTCATAAGTACTACCTTTCAATACTGACAAGGTAGTAACTTGCTAAATACAACCTTATTATAGTTAAAGCTGTATAAAACATTGGGTTGTAACTGTTACTATCTCAGCTTCTAATGGATTATTCTGAGATACACATTTTTCAAAATAAAGTACTTAACCCTAATCAATGAATGCACAGATTTTTTTAAATTTACCTAATACTTTTTTGTAAAAAAAAATTCAAACACAATATTTTCACTTTTTTGGCTCATTCTGAAAAGTCACTAAACAAAAGTTACAACCTTGTCCGTTGGGGGTGTCGATATATGTATCCCAGTCAAAATCATAACGGAATTCCTTTCTGCATTATAGGGACATATTACGGGCAATTGTTGTAGTTAGACAAGACAATCTCAAGCCACCTTATCAAAATATGAATTTTAAATTTAAGGCCTTTTTAGGGTTCCGTACCTCAAAAGGTAAAAAAAGGAAACCTTATGAGATCACTATCTTATCCGTCTGTCTGTCTGTCTGTCTGTGTCTGTCCGTCTGTCTGTCTGTCTGTCTGTCTGTCTGTCTGTCTGTCTGTCCGTCTGTCCGTGTGTCACCACTGATTTTCTCAGGAACAGGTGTACCTAGCAAGTTGATTTATACCTGATACTGAAGTCTATAGTCCCTATTGGGTTTATAAATATGAAGGTCTTGAGTCATCACAATAAAAAGATATGGGCAAATTTAGATTTTCGCGAAAACTTCTTAGTACCAAAATGTACCTTAATTTTCAACTTATTTTTATTTTTCGGCATTTTTCCTTTACTTGTGCTGTAAGACTTTGCTTTTAACCAAAATTGACAATTCTAGGTCAACCGGAAGTACCCTATAGGTTTTGGGTCGAGAACCTATAGGGTACTTCCCGTTGACCTAGAATTATGAAATTTGGCAAGAAGCAAGGTCTTACAGCACAAATTAAGGAAAACATAAAAAAAGTTGAAAATTAATGGGCACGCCCCTATGGGGACACCCATACATACATAGTTTAACCCAATTAAGGTAGACCTCTGAGTTATATGAGCGCTTATACAATTTAGAGGTCCAGCTTAATTGGTACATAGCAACGTTGGTACGGAAGCCTCGTTGGGCGAGTTCAACTCAACTTGGCCGGTTTTAATTTTAAAACCAAAGTTACAATCAAATATAAATTTGTTTCCGGGTCGGTACGATCAACAAGTTTTTATTAAACACAGATTAAATTTTCACACAAAAAATAATAAAAACGGTCGAATTGAGAAACGTCCTTTTTTTGAAGTCGGTTAAAAATAAACGGTTTACAAAGCAATGGGTGTCACGGTGTCTTGCCGCCCAATCAGCTGGAACGTCTAGACAAATGATGCCATTGTATTTGATAAATTGTACAAAACCAAATTGTTATTTGTTGATCTTTCAATCAGGCTATACTAATGGTGTTTAGAAAAAGTGCAAATTACCCTAGCGTGATAGGTCAATTTGGTGAGGTGATCGTTTGGTGAAAATCGTGATGTTACACGCGTCAAGGTTTTTAGAGAGTTATATAGATTGGGGGCGTATCGTGAGTATCATATAGTTAATACATTTAACTTAAATGAGAACGTGAATTCTTAAGCTTGAATTTTTTGTTAAAAAGCTGAAAAGGCACTTACAGGATATGTGAGACTCAACAGCTTTGTCTCAAGGTAACAGGCGCAGTGCAGTGACATGCCAAATTCTGGCAGTCCAGAATTTTGCATGCCGCTGTATCTGTAATAGGTAGACGTCATCGCTTACCATCCGGCGAGCGTCGTGTTTCTACTGTTACCTTACCTACCTACCTACCTATCATTAAAAAAAACAATTGTAAATAGATACGGAAACCTTCGTGAGTCGACGCGCATTTGCAGGTTTATTTGAATTGGGTTAATTTGAGTAACCATTTTTATTTACTTCCGATAGGATCTGATCGAGGCTAACGTTTGACCACTATTTCGCCTGGTGGTCAGAGATGATGTTATCGAAGATGGTGAACACGCTAGGAGGCACATTGAACACCACATACATTGAGTACATTCGATAACTCATGCTTTCAATAACAATCTCATAAATTGAGTGCACTGCTATATATTAATAAGATAATAATTAAATTAACAACAATATCCTTTCAGGACCTACTTTACATGCTTTGCAAGTTAGTTGGTGTCCTAAAACTTTTCACAACAATCTCTAACAAGTTCTACACGATATTGATACAAACAAGACATCAATATGTAGATACTTATATAATTAGTCTATTAGACATAAAAAATATTATCTATAGGTATCAGTCAAAAATAAAACATAATTTTACCGTGACTCTCCAGACAAGGAAGGTGGTGTGATCTCGAGGGACTGTGCGGAAAGCAGCGTCTACCCCGCGTGCATTGCCTGCTTCATCATCCTGTAAATAAACAACTGTTATAATACACTAGAAACTCAAAATCACTTTGAAGGGAAGAGTGGCCAATGACAGAACTGAGCGTGTGACACTCAACATCACAATAATGGAGACTAGAGTAAGTCTCCATGATCATAATGCTTTATGGTAAATGTCTAATAGACAAGGGTTTGACCTGGGTTTGACCGCTATGTCACCTTGAGAGTCAGACCATTCTAAGCCTAGCGTGTTCACCATCTTCGATGATCTCTTACTACCAGGCGAGAAAGTTGTCAAACGCTATCCTATCAGTTATAAAAGTAAATTAACACTAAAAATTAATTAACTTTGAATGGTAATTGTTAGAGGTAAAATATCTGTAAACAATGTACCATTCAAGTTGCTTTATGCAGATAAACTACATATTATTCACAGTTATGCTTTATTTGACAATCAGAGATAAATAAAATATACTTGTGAACTGATATTTGAGAGCCTCCTCGGCGTAAAGGATTTATGACTTGAGTTCTAAGCGAAAGGTCGCAGGTTCACTCCTAGCACGGGTGTTCCTTCACGGGTCGTAGGAGCATATTACTTCGATGTTCCGCCCAAAAAGTAGCTTACCACCATCAAGGCAAAAATCTGTCGCCATAACCTTACGGTGTTCCGGCAGCACACAGCCCTTGAGAGTCAGAGAATTCTAGGCCTAGCGTGTTAACCATCGTCGACCACGTTATCTCTTACCACCAGGCGAGATAGTGATCAAACGCTAGCCTATAAGATATAAAAAGTATTACGAAGTACGTGTTGGTAATAAATACACCGAGAATCTAGATATATATACCAACACGTGCCATACATTTAGGGAGTTAATATCTTTTAGGAGCGGCCAAGGTCGGATAGCATCGACAAATGGCTGAATGGTGGATTCTAGGCCATCGCAACAATGGCCAGGGGTGCGGTCTCCAACTAATCTATACACAATAGGTCATGTGGGTTTGCGGAATTGCATTATTAGATGTGAGACTATGTAGGTTCTAGATGACTGTACTTAGACCTAAATCCGTGAACTCTTGAGGTGAATTATGTTGACTTTCATTTTGTATGAGAACGTTTTATTTATATGTATCTATGCCTATAAATAGGTTGTTGACTCCGTGGCCAAAAGTTTGTATTAGCTAAGTTTAGTTGCCTAGTATTCGGATCTCTTTTCCGACCAGTGATAAGTAATCGTAATAAGATGAAACAGTAATGGTTGGTATGTGTAGTTTAGAGGCGGAAATAAGTATTTTTTTGTATCGTAGGTATAGGCTTGCGTTTGACCACAATCTGCTTGTTGCAAAAAGATGATGCGGTGGAGGATGGTAGATCGATCGATCGCTAGGCCTGGAATGGGAACTGGCTCTCGAAAAGTAGTTTCCTTGAGTAGGAGTATCATGAGAAATGTTGCATTTTTAATGAATTTGTTAAAATATCGCGCTAGCTATGTAAGTTTATTGTTACTAACTAAACAGTTTTAAATTAAGTTTGTGTCATAAATAAATAGTAGTAGGCATTGTAGTGGAATATATACATAAAGATTAAGATAAAAAAAGGGCGATGCGGTCATAAGAAACACAAACCATTCCATATATACTCAAAAACTTCTTTCGACGAAAGTTCTTAATTTCAATGTTATGCTAAATGAATAAGTTAAGTAGGTAGCCAATAAGGCTAATACAAAACAATACGTAATTCTCAGTTTTAGCTACCTACCTAAATTACTGAATTTAGGTAGGTAGAACTGTCTAGGAAAATTTAAAGGTGCTACGTAGGTACAGCAAGAGCTGTTTTTAGTCGAAGTCATTATCCCATCATAAGCCTTATTTGGGGCCTTATTGGCCGGTACCTATCACGTAAACAACAGAGCCGGTAAATCACGACAACGGCATTCAAAGCCTCGCACACTCATGACACTTTCCATTTCAATGTTTATAAACAAATCACGCATACTTGATCGGCTCCAATCTCCAGGATGTGCATATTGTCACCAGTGATGGGTTAGAAGCGAGATGCTTCCATCACCTCACAAGATACACTCGAAACCGCGCGATATACAGCTTCAACACGAGTCACCAACCGACCACCACGCGACCGCGACGTTCATCCACCGCTGACAGACTAACCGACTACCAGTAAATACCACCGAGTAGCCGACGACCGCCGGTAACGTCGAACGATGCAGAAAAAAAGAAAATTGTTTCACGCTTCTTGCACTTACATATTTTAATAAAACTCGGAGAAGAATAAATTATTTCTCGCGAAAGTCGGGGCGGCTACGTGCGTGGATTGATGGGTAGCGTGGCAGGCTATCGCGTTTTCATCGCTCCCGCATCTGATTGTTAACGTCTCAATTATAAACGCCAATTTATTGGTGCGCCCGAATGGTGAATGTTTTATTTGAAGCGGATGACGTAAATGCGAATGCGAATGAAATGACTCACCTCACCGTAAATTTTTGTTTTATATCTTATATGTTAGCGTTTGACCACTCTCCCGCCTGGTGATAAGCGATGATGTGGTCGAAGATGGTAAACACGCTAGGCGTAGAATACTCTGACTAAGGGCTGTGTAAGTTGAAGCTGTCGACTCACCGTAAGTTTATGGCGGCAGATTTTTTCCTTGACGGTGGTAAGCTACGTTTTGATAGCAAGTCTGGCGGAACATCGATATAATAAGCTCCGTAGAAAATGTTTTCAATGCTCTATTTACGTCTTATTCTGAAATGACTGTAAGTACCTACCTAGGTACCGACTTGAACCAAAAATAATTAGTAAATACGTACTTGGCTAAGTTGGGATGTAAGGGAGTACAAATACCGCCTTGGTGGTCACCGGTGAGAGGAACTACGTCCTGCGATCGCCAACCCGCCTGCCCAGCGTGGCGATTAAGGCATAGTATGAGCCGAAAATCTCAATGAGCCGAAAATCGGGCTTAGTCACGTATCTCGGGAGAGGCCAACGTCCAGCAGTAGACTTACACAGGCTGATTATGATGATGATGATGACTTGGCTAATGGAATGGCGGCATGTCTTTGTGGTTGCGAGTCACAACTGAAACTTACCAATAACAAGTACAATACTATATACTCATATACCAGCAAGTTTAAAGCAAAGCTATTTCCACGCTATTGGTAATGATTCAATTAAGACAGTAAATTATGCATGGAATTGAAATGCACCTGATATTCGTCCATCAGTGTCAGCGCAGCAACTTTCCCGCGAGCCGCGTGAGGCGATCTTTATCAGGCTCCAAGATTCCACATAGCTATCCGATCTCCTTGGTACCTAGAGAGTAGTATAAACGTTTCTAGCTCTGGCCGATCTGTGGTTCAACCGCAGAATCACAACAAACTGCCCAAGCCTACATGGCATCACTGTCACACGCCCGCCTCTTGCGGACCACAACATCCGTTCAAATTGATCCAGTGCACAGAGAACCTTTTATATACGATCCAGTGCTTGCACAAATAATGTTATACTTACATACCAACTTTTTTTAAATATCTTTTAGGCTAGTGTTTGACCAATATCTCGCCTGGTGGTAAGCGATGATGGTGAGCACGCTAGTCCTAGAATACTTACTGTGACTTTCAAAGGCTGTGTGCTGCCAGAACACCGTAAGGTTATGGCGGCACATTTTTCCTTGATGCTTGTAAGCTACTTTTTTGTAGGAGGTGAGGCGGAACATACCTACCTCCTACCATATGTAGACGGATACCCCTGCTAGGGTTTGAACTGGTTAAGGTAACTAAGCAGTTTGAAGAAATCTTATTTTGTAGGAACCTTGTATGCTAGGAAAAGGTGTGCAGCAGTCATCAGATAGACATCCTACGTGTCACTGGCAGCAGTAGACCAAAGCATTCTACACAGGTCCGTGCATCCTAATTATATTAATAAAATGTAGTACTTATTCATGAAACAGGCATTAAGGAATTGGAAAATCCTTGTCGTCAGTCGTAGCTAAATAATTTGAGATCGTTTAAACGAAAAAAGACCGCCAACCGCAAATGCAGCGCTTCATCAGTCATTTTCAATAAATCAAGTTTGAAGTGTTTATCTCCATATCTCTAGAGATTGGAACTCATCGAATCTCGGTGAATTAACAATTCACAATAAAAAATAACCGGCCAAGTGCGTGTCGGGCCGCGCGCAATGTAGGGTTCCGTAGTAGCCTGTTATTCAATGCAAGTCTTTACCCGTTATAAACAAGCAACTAGGTACTCCGTCTTTGTCACTTTAAAGGATTTATTCTAAGGATTTTGTATTTGGTACAAAATTATCCAACACCCAAGTTCAACGACTATTACTGCTAAACTAATAAAGTTATCTTAACCGCTATAGTTGTCTTTTAAAGTTCATGAAATGCGCTATTATCACGAATTTTTCCAGATTTTTCAAGCCATCAGTTTAGCTAATAGAGGGGGGGGGGGGGACGCCCTACTGGAACAAAAATTTGCACTTTAAAGTTTAATATTTCGTAAATAGAGCATTGAAAAATGGTATTAGCAACTCTTAAATCATTTTAAAATACCTATTCAACGATACCCCACACTATGGGGTAGACGATGAAAAAAAAATCATCCCCACGTCTCATATAGGGGAGCTACTCTAAAAAAAATATTTTTCACAATTTTATTTCAGCACTTTGTCGGCGTAATTTATGAACATACCCCCACAAAATTACAGCTTTCTAGTATACACGGTCTCTTAGCAAAACCTCGGACAGACAGACAGACAGACGGACATGACGAAACTATAAGGGTTCCTTGTCAGGACTACGGAACCCTAAATGGAGGATAGTTAAGGTAGGTATTTCTAGTTCGAAAAGTGAACAAGTCATGTATGAGCTTACTGGCCAACGCACTGGCTCAATTCAAATTAATCATACAAATGCCTGTAGAGGAACTACGGTTCGACGCGCACTTTGTTCATTTGAGTGTTTTATGTTTCACTTTCGTTTATTTTGGCTACCTCTATCATACATATAGTATCAGTAGGTACCTACCTACCTACAACACCAATGTTAAGTAATGCAGATTGATTTCATTGTTACCAATTTTTTAGGTATGTAGTAGGTATATCCTTTAGGTACCTAGGTAGGTAGGTATGGGTAAATTCATTACCCGGATATATAGTACTATTAATTATTTTGTGGATATACCTACCTAGGTATCTTCTTTTATAATTGCATATACCTACTTAGGTGATCTTTTTAGGGTTCCGTACCCAAAGGGTAAAACGGGACCCTATTACTAAGACTCTGCTGTCCAATCTGTCTGTCTGTCTGTCTGTCCTTCTGTCACCAGGCTGTATCTCATGAACCGTGATAATTAGACAGTTGAAATTTTCACAGATGATGTATTTCTGTTGCCGCTATAACAACAAATACTAAAAACAGAATAAAGTTAAACATAATAGAGGGTCCCCATACAAGAAACGTGTTTTTTTCGGAATTTCACGCCATCTATGTACGCATCTATGTATCTATGTAGTTAGGTAAACGTCCCATAGATGGCGTTATATTAAAATGTCGATTCCTAACACCTTTGTTAGACGTTAGATGGCGTTATAAGAAATAAAATGTTTAATAATTATTATTTTTTGCTGGCAAAAAATGATAGTGGTATTTTTTGCTCGATCTTATAAAATACTGTAGTGTGGTACGGAACCCTACGAGTGCGAGTCCGACTTGCACTTGGCCAGTTTATTTTATCTTGTGACAAAAATCGTGATTATCTACTCGTATGTCGTCTCCTTTTACTGCTGGGTTATAGTTAAAGGACTCCTCCATTTTTGTGCCCTCAGTAGTTATACAGAATAAACCAGAAGACGTCAACTCACAAAGAAAGTGAAGTCGTTTAGTAACCACTCTTAAATAGTGTGGTTTTTGAGCCGATGATTCGATAAGTATTCGTACTCTGTGAACATATTTTATAAATGTCTCATTAAATTATCGATACCTCTGGGCTCAAAGGTCGTAAAGGACATTTAGTCGTAAAGGACTTTTTGACACTGTCTTACTCAGTTTTTAATTCTCTATCGATCTCTATATTCCTTTCAACAAAATTCGCAAAAAAATGCCATTACGACCCGCATAATTTGACACGATAAACTAAGTTTACCGTGGAATTATGGACGTAAATCACACTTAGTTACCAGATTGTACTCATGTTGGTAATAAAGCAATGTATGAAACAAGTTTTGGGCGTAAAATTCATACAAATTATCACTTGTCTTATACCACCTTGGGTGGTAACTATAAGTCACCTCAAAAATTTCGATGTAAAGAACATAGTTTTTAAAAGTTGTCCTATAAACTCAAAATAATACACACAAAATAACACAAGTGTCCTTTACAACCTAGTTTCATTTTAATTCTGTGCCTCTATAAATAAATTTAAGTGGAGAATTGTCCCATAAATCCTAGAATATTTGAATATTCTAGGATTTATGGGATTTTATTTTTAATATTAAAACTAATTTAATTTAGATTTACTACCTAATGTATTACAAATAAAACATTTTACCCAAAACCATAAACTCAATATAAATCGATACCTCTGGGCTCGTAAGGTCGTAAAGGACAAATGATGACTATTCAGGAGAAGCAAAAGACGAAAAGAATATAATTATTTTTTCTCTAGCAGTTTTGTTTCTTGACCTAATTAAATGAAGCCTAGGAAGAAAGTGCTTATATAAGAATTTATAGTATTTTCTAAAGCAAAATTGAAAAAGACCCTAATGCTCTATTTTTACCAAGAAATAATACCAATTAAGGTTTAAAATGAACGAAAAAAATAACAAAAAATAATAAAAAAAACAAATTATTAATTTATCCGTCCAGAATACCTTAGGAGGTGATCCTTAAGAACCTAAAAATTATTACACATGTCGATTATTCCCTTATATTGTTCAGTGTTGTGCAGTAAAGTAGATTTACGCCCCTAGGTCGGGATATAATACAACATAGGATGAAAATTTGAAGGGTGTAAGGAACATTAATTTATAAATTTATGGTCGTAAAGGAAATCTATCTGGGTAAATAGAGTACTAGGGTAATTTTTCAACACTGCTTTAGAAAATACTATAAATTCTAAGCACTTTCTTCCTAGGCTTCATGAGCTATTTAAAGCTCAAGAAACAAAACTGCTAGAGAAAAAATAATTTTATTTATTTAGTTTTTTGCTTCTCCTGAATAGTCGCCATTTGTCCTTTACGACCTTTGAGCCCAGAGGTATCGTTATATTTAGCCATCTTGTACCGTTCCTACCTGTAAAAATGCCAAACTTTACTCGCGTTAGAAAGGAGGCACGCGTGGATCAGCGTTTAGATCGGTACAGAGAGCCGCTTGAAATTACGGTTGGACACAGTTTCTAGTTTTTCCTGTATTCTGAGGTAATAGGTACCTAATAAGGCTTAGGGGTTAAAGTTTACTAACAATTTAAATTTAGCGGTTCGCTGAGTTCTGATGCGCAGCGTTCTGATCTTCGGTGTCGCCAAAATAGAAGACGGGTTTCTGCGGTCTGTGGATTGCTCTGAAGTCAGTTGTCTCCCGCGGCCCACCTCGTCTCACTGCCGCTTTCTGATCCCAGACAAGCGGGATTCCATCTGACCATACCGCATCGTCACTTAACATCAGGCGACCTAATAGTAACCTAATAGATCAAGTGGTCAAGTGCTTGTCAGTCCGACATAAACAAAAGTTGGTACAGATACACAAAATAAAAAATTTGTTCGGCAGATTGAAGAATATAGCGTCTCGCCCGCTTTACAAAACTATATAATACGCGTTAACGCGTTCAATCTTGGATTGGATTTTCATTCGATAACACTTAAAATTACATGAAATCTAACATCACATCTCTCGATGAATTATCGAGTTCCACCTCCTTCGAGGCGGGTGTTCGCCGACCATCTGAAAACAATAAGCAATGTTTTCGCAACATAAAGCAGTTGTCCCAGTTTTGGATACCGTTATATCAGTGTGGAAGTTAGTCTTACCATCTGTTTTGTTTTATCCGGATAAGTAGTAAGGTATACAGGGTGATTCATTACTGATCGATCAAACAAAGCGGGGTGGTAGAGGACTGTGTATTTATTAGAACCCCGACATTTTTAGATTTTGAAACTATTGCTTTTTTCTTGTTTGTCCTAAATATTGCAAGTTTATTATATTTTCTCCTAAACTATTTGAGCAGAGCCTTACAATTTTTTTTTGCGACTGTGAACAAATAATAAGTATTTCAGATTAAATTACAATTTCTGATATCTGCGTATTCGTATTAACTTCGGAGAAAAAGATTTTTTTTGTTTGGACGATATTTTTACTCTTACTTTAGACGATTACACAGATTAGATTAGAAAATTACACATAATAACAATATATTAACTATTTAAAAATTTGTGAACTTCATGGAGCTGCTGTCTGCCAAATTTCTTGAGGCTGTGGATAAAAGTTCAGTTCCAAAAACCACAATTATCCATATCGGAATGGTTTAAATGTTTAACTTTTTTTATATTATGTTTCTTGAAGTGTTAAGTATCTACATTTTATATATTTTTACATTGTTGAATACAATCCTGTACTTCTACCCTGCTTTGTTTGACCCAATACCCAATGGTAATTAATGAATCATTATGTAAGAAAACCACGCGATAGCAGTTGGGTAAGTCGTAACGTTTATGTCTCGGTGTGAACTTAAATCGCGCGAAGGATAAATGTCTTTCTGTATAAGTAACTAGGTATTTTTTATCTACATTTTTATTGCACAGGGAATTAATATGTTATAAAAGCTCAGTTTCGGCAAAAGTTTCGGCGGTTCATAGATAAAGATTGTAATTAGGTGTAACGAACTTAGTAGTAACCTACTTGGTATATTGTAATTAACTACAATTTATAGGTTTGTAAGCAATATCGCGGTTGGTAATTTAGGTGTCAATAGGCGGCGGTAACCAATTACCTAGGTACTATCAGGTGAGCCCGTTGGTTTTTTGCTGCTTTTCAATTTTCAACAAAAATAACCTACTCATTAACTCAATAAGAAAAAAATCATGGTTACCCTGTATGGTATAATTTACACTAGATAATACGCTCTGAGTACGGACATGACACTATAGAATCCATTCGCTTCGCTCGGGTGGGCGGTATTACGACCTATATCGATTTGTTTTTGGCATTAACCATGCAATTGTGACCGATTTATCCACGCACCTCGAATTTCAATGCTTTTTTTATATTGCGACTGCTTTGCAGTCACCTCTGAACCTGTTATATTTACCTACTGATGATAGAAAAGGTAGGTACTTTTTGGTTTCTATTTAGAAAACATTTTCGATGAGCAAAAACTTATTACCTACTAGGAACTACGTGTTTACAGTAGGTAGGCATTTTTATTAAAGATGGTGAACATGCAAAGCCTAGGGAATGAATGGTCTGAATCTCAAGGATTTTCTGCTGCCGGGACGTCGTAAGGTTATGGCGGCAGATTTTCTCCTTGATGGTGGTAAGCTACTGTTTGGTAGCAAGTTAGGCGGAACATCGGTATAATGCTCCTACCACCCTTAGACAAACTGTAATTAATGAACATACCTAGAAGAATCCCTTGGTGCACTGCTAGGATTTGAACCGACGTCATCCCGGTTCCAAGTAGCCAGATATCTATCTCTAACGCTAATAGGCTGTAAATTTATACGCAAATACCAAGTAGAAGACCTGGATTTGATTAAAGTTTACCCACTTTACGCAAGCAGCTCTTCGAGCATTTACCAATGGAGATGTTAACGTTGTAATCCGCAAACATTATTTTCTGCCGATACTTACGGGGGACGAGGTAAACACGCATTGCACACACACAAATCACTCACTTTAGCGATCCCGCACACTAGCTTGAAACACGCACACAGTATTAAAAATACAGCGTAGTTACGCACGCTCATATGGCCAAAAATAGCTATGTGGCCAGCAGAGGGGTACGCCTTGCGTTAACATCTCCATTGGAAAATGCTCGAAGAAGGAGCAAGTCGAGCTAGTGTGTTCGGTATTCAAACTTCTTGGGTGCATTTATTTAAAAGGAGTTCTTTATCACGTTTTTGAAGTTGTCAATCACAGCTTGCACAGGTTGTTAATCTGTGATGCCCATATCATGCCAAATTAGAGACACTGTCATTTCAATTTTACTATTAACAAATCACTGTAAAATAAATTTTTATTTCAAAACGAATTATGTACACCGAAGAAAATTCTGATAGGGAGAGCGAATGCGAAGAGAGAAGTCCAGAGGACAGTCCAAATATTACAAAAAAATCTCTATCCACAGTGGGGTTCAGGAATAACGTAGATAATCAACACGCGCGGCCTCTCGCCATCCGGGCGACACAATCCTTCACGGGAGCGGTGGAGGAATTGAGATTGTGTGCTAACTTCCAGAGAATGAATCTCTGTAACAGAATGAATGTCGTTCCCGCGCCTAGGATAGCTACAGTGTGTCCGTGCGGCTGCCTGCTGCGGCCGGCTACCACGGGCCCCTTCCGCACCCGGGAGCAGACTACGCTGGCGCTGCACGTGGTCGCGCCGGAAGTACTCAACCATCACGGCTACAACTTCAACCCTTCAGACATAGCTATGTTCTGGAAAAAAGACTGCAGAATGTTTCTCTGGAAAGGCGAAGCCAAGCAGAAGAACGTGATCCGCGCAGATTCTCACACTAAATAGCTACAGAAACATTTACTGTATTAAATTATACACAAAATATGTATCGTACTTTTATATTAACGAAACAACTATTTAAATTCTTAAAAATAAAACAGGTAAATAGAGTTTAGCATAATCTATGGTAGGTAATGCTAAATGGATAACAGGACAACACGATTACTGCAGGGTTTGAACGGTATCTAAGGGTTGCTTTTCGAAACCGGCCAGGTTATTTTCCACAGCTTCCCCGCAGGAGAATCTCACGTAGTCCAGAACTTCGATCTTGTGTTGTTCGAGGATCTCCTCTACTGTGTAAGACGGGTCTAGTAGATATTCTTGGTAGATAAAGCAGGTTTCGTCGTCGGAGTTCTTGGCGGGCTTGTCTTGTTCCTTGTCGCCGATCTTTCTCGGGGAGCAGCCTACGATGTGTTGGCAGAGTTGTCGGCCGATGTCCTCAGAGTCGGCGGACTGTCGGTACGCGAGTAGTGCTCCGTACTTGCCGGCTGAGAAGTCAGCAGGTGTCGCGGGGGCGGGGTGCGTGTATCCGGCGATCTTCACATCCTTGTTGTTAGCCTTCCAGCATTCAGCCCGTCTGAGCACCGCGTTCTCACCGACGGACCCGATGAACAGAGCCAGGACTTCGGACAGCTTCTTTCCATCCACTGATAGATTAGCAAGCTGTTCACTGTCCAGCTCCATCTGTAATAATATATAATATGTTGTTAGGTAGGTTATTAAAATCTCCCAGTGGTTTTATTTCATAACTAAAAGTGCTCCGCGGCTTCTACCGCAATAAAAACTTCTTTCATAAAACTTTTCTTTCGTAAAATGTCTATCATTAAAACACATCAAAAAAGAATTAGCCAAATTGGTCCTCCCGTTTTCAAGTTATCGCGTGACTAAGAGTAATGGGGATTAATTTTTTTAAAGCCCAAAAAACATATTAATTTTTACCCCATTTCTTCCCTCTTAAGGGTGGAATTTCTAAAAATCCTGCAACGTGTATTCACTTATTTATTAACAGTAGGACCTACTTATGTAAAGTATTAAATATAACAGACTATCTAATCTTGTTTCTCCATACTTTGAATCCCCGTGGAAAATCTTTTCTTAGCGGATACTTTCGTCACAATGACTATCTGCATGCCCAATTTCAGCGAAATCCGAAACAATATTGATTTTCAGACTTTGTTACCCCATTTCACCCTCTTAGGGGTGGAGACTTAGAGTGACTAACGCGTGACTAAGAGTAATGGGGATTAATTTTTTTAAAGCCCAAAAAACCATATTAATTTTTACCCCATTTCTTCCCTCTTAAGGGTGGAATTTCTAAAAATCCTGCAACGTGTATTCACTTATTTGTTAACAGTAGGACCTACTTATGTAAAGTATTAAATATAACAGACTATCTAATCTTGTTTCTCCATACTTTGAATCCCCGTGGAAAATCTTTTCTTAGCGGATACTTTCGTCACAATGACTATCTGCATGCCCAATTTCAGCGAAATCCGAAACAATATTGATTTTCAGACTTTGTTACCCCATTTCACCCTCTTAGGGGTGGAATTTCGAAAAAGCCCGAATCACGGGTTTCATATCTTCTAATACTATAAGAATCTTTGTCCTGACATACTGACTGACTGACTGACTGACAGACAACGCACAGCCTAAACCGCTGGTCGTAGAGACTTGAAATTTTGAGGGTATATTTGTCTTAGTACGTAAAGGTACTAAGAAAGGATTTTCCAAAATTCACCCCTTTAGGGGATGAAATGGGGGTTCAAAGTTTGTATGGAGAAACAAGGTTAGATAGTATTTTCTACTCGAAACTTCATACAAGTGCTTCAGTAAATAAATAAGTAAATATGTATTTCAGGCTTTTTTAAAATTCCACCCCTAAGAGGGTGAAATGGGGTAACAAAGTCTGAAAATAGGTATTGTTTCGGATTGCGCTGAAATTTGGCATGCAGATAGTTATTACTACGTTAGTTCCCTCTGAGAAATTATTTTCTAAAATTCACTGTTTAAGGGGATGAAACAGGGGTTCAAAGTTTTAAGGAGAAACAAGATTAGATAGTCTTTTCTATTCGAAACTTCGCACAAGTACTTCAGTAAATAATCAAGTAAACACGTGTTTCGGACTTTTTCGAAATGCCACCCCTAAAAGGGTGAAGTGGGGTAACAAAGTCTAAAATCAATATTGTTTCGGATTGTGCTGAAATTTGGCATGCAGATAGTTATTTTGATGTAGGTATCCGCTAAGAAAGGATTTGTCAAAATTCACTCTTTAAAGGGATGAAACGGGGGTTCAAAGTTTGAACCGATTTGGCTTTTACTTCTTTGATGTCTTTTGTGATAGAAAGGTTTTTACAAAATAAATGTTTAAAGTAAATAAAAGAAGTTTTTAACGCGGGCAAAGCCGCGGGGAACTTCTGGTTTATTTATAGAAGTACTTGTGTGATGTTTCGAAAAAAAATGTCAATCTAATCTTGTTTCTCCATACAAACTATGAATCCCCGTTCCATCTCCTTAAGGGGTGAATTTTGGAAAATCTTTTTTTAGCGTATACCTACGTCACAATAACTATTCTAAAAACATGTGTTTACTTATTTATTGACAGAAGTATTTGTGTGAAGTTCGAATAAAAAGACTATCTAATCTTGTTTCTCCATACAAACTTTGAACCCCCGTTTCATACCCTTTAGGGGTGAATTTTGGCAAACCCTTTCTTAGCAGATAATAACGTCGTAATAACTATCTGCATGCCATATTTCAGCGCAATCCGAAACAATATTGATTTTCACACTTTGTTAGCCCACTTCACCCTCTTAAGGCTGGAATTACGAAAAAGCGCGATACACATATTTAATTATTTATTTATAGAAGTACTTGTGTGAAGTTTAGAATAAAAAAGTCAATCTAATCATGTTTCTCTATACAAACTTTAAATTCCCGTTCCATCTCCTTAAGGGGTGAATTTTGGAAAATCTTTTCTTAGCATATACCTATGTCACAATAATTATTTGCATGCCCAATTTCAGCGAAATCCGAAACAATATTGATATTCAGACTTTGTTACCCCACTTCACACTTTTTGGGGTGGAATTTATAAAAACACGTGTTTACTTACTTATTTATTTACAGAAGTATTTGTGTGAAGTTCGAATATAAAAGACTATTTAATCTTGTTTCTCCATAAAAACTTTGAACCCCCGTTTCATACCCTTTAGGGGTGAGTTTTGGCAAATCCTTTCTTAGTACACCCTCACACGTACTACGACAAAGTCGACAAATATACCCTCCAAATTACAAGTCTCTAGGACCAGTGCTTTAACTTTAGGCTGTGCATTGTCTCTAAGTCAGTCAGTCAGTCAGTCAGTCAGTATGTCAGGACAAAGATTCTTATAGAATTAGATGATCTAAAACAGCATTAAAACAATTCAACAATGCTATAACGAAATATTATGTAGGCATTTTTGTGGGTGGCTCAATGTTTTTTTCAGGCTTGTGTACTAAAATTTTATCACAATGTAAGAATTAACTGCTGTAAACTTTACACACATACAATACAAGGTATCCACAAATCCAACGCATCAACAGCACCAATGGCGTTGTAGATTGCTAGTTTGCCTACTCTAACATAAAAAAAAAACATAGATTATGTACCATCAAAATTATTCTGTTTATAAAAAAGTTTTTATAAGAAGAATGAAAGAAAATATACTCGTATTTATTTGCATCATAAACAATATTAAGAGTTTAACATGGCAAACCTATACTTTAGGTAGGTAAGTAGGTGGAACATCGATATAACACTAACCATCTGTGACGTCATGAATGCACATAGATAAATCCATTGGTGCATGTCTAGGATTAGAACCGACAACCTCGCAGTTAGTAGGCAAGCTATCTCTTCTTTATAGGCCAACAAATCAAATCAAAGCATTTATTCAGCATGTAGGCAGTAATAATATAAGCACATATACGCGTCAAAATCATAAAATAAATCATAATCAATTATCAAGTAAACATAGCAGAAGCATTATTTTATGCTTTGAAATAAAAAAAAATTTATAAGCCATTCAGCTGTCATCCAATCGTTGACACAAAATAATAAAATTAGGGTTGCCAACCATACGCGTACCTCTTTGTTTCAGTACTTCAGACAATATTTATATACAAAAAAATTTGAAAAAGTGAAACACAATTTTAAAAAATGCATACCGATCACAGTACACATATCATGATCAGAATGAAACTGATTATCCTGCCAACCACCTGAAGGATTAAAGCTAGAATAACAAGGTGAACCATTTTCAAAATGTCACATACCTTAGTAATCGGTCCCTTGGCTTGTAAGTGAGTATGTGCAAACTTATGACAAGCACCCGCTGCATCTTCAATCATTTTGTGGAACTTGTCATTCTTGGCCACAAAGTCTGTCTCACAGTTGAGCTCTACCAGGGCTCCATGACTGCCATCGAACTTAACAGCTACGAGGCCTTGCAAGGCTGCTCGACCAGCCAGCTTTGTAGCCTTCGCCCAACCCATAGCCTGGGCTTGCTCGTTTAGCCATGTCTCAGCCTGAAATGACATATATATAAACTGTTTATTATTCGGGTTCTCAGCAGCTTTCCAGACAAACTAATATTTTATCTTGTAGGCTACATAATCAACAACAATATTATAAATGTGAAAGTCAGTTTGTATATTTGTTTGTTTGTTTGGGACATCTTCACGGTCAAACCGCGGCTTTTTTGCTGAAATTTTGCCAGTATTATAGATTAGGCTATAGGAAACTTTTCTACAAGGGCAAAGCCGCCGGGACCAGGTAATAGGCTATGTTTCTACTAGATGGTGAGTGATCCTTTCTTAGTACACCCTTATGTACTAAGACAATCAGTCAGTCAGTCAGTATGTCAGGACAAAGATTTTTATAGTATTAGAAGATTGCATTATTCAATGTACGATTTACCTGTCTTATTATTTCGTATTCATGAAATGAACCCACCTGCCGTAAACTTTACAATGTACAAAGCTAATCTAAAGTCAAAATTAATTTGTTAAAAAAAGTTATTATTAGAAGAAAGAAGAATGAAAGAAAATATATTTATTTTGCATCATATACAATACAAGAGTTTAACATGGCAAAACTATACTGTAGATAACTAAGTAGGTGGAACATCAATATAACACTCCACCCTCCTGTGACCTCATGATCATAGAAAAGATAATAATACTACGTATAGAACGGACACTCTGTTCCCCCCACCAATTCCGGGCTTCCTCACCCCGCCACCGACTTGGAGCTGTCGAGGAGCTGCGCTGAGCAAGGACGCCACACGCGTACGACTATAGAACAATTACTACTCACGGAGAGAAGAACATCAACTTCATACATTTATGTTGGGACCAGTAGACACTGGAGGTTCAAATTTACGTAGGTTCTTATTACGTAGGTATATAATAAACACTTAATTATATTAGTATACCTACCTACATATTCGTATTTTAGAATTCATTTTCATGAATGAAACAACGATATATATATATATATATATACTCGTGCGTAAATAACGCTTAATTTGTAAAATATTAAAAAAAACTTTCACGTTTAAACATTTTTATAACACAGCAATTGGGAACTTGATGTAGGTACGTAGTATTTATATTCTCTTTACTTGATGTCGCTCTAACGTGCGAGCAAGACACACGACATTGTTTCGTACAGCTCTGGCTGGCCGCCCAACACAGAATAAAAAATAGTTACTGTGGTGCAGTTTGTTCTATGCAAGTCGACTGGACCTGGAGATGATGGTTTACGAAATAGCGACTAATATTTTTAGTGTTAAAAGCTTTTTGGGTAAGTGTACAAAAAATATTCATACGGTCAGTACGTAGTACGTATGTACGAAGTAACTGATTACGGGCGACAACCTGAGACATCACGCACACAAATGTACGTATAGAAAAACGACCCGTGTGTAGTGTCTGTGTCGGTGTCACAGTGTCGGTCGTTAAAACGCTAGTTTGTATGGAGATTTAGCGAGTGTCCGGGGTGTGTCATGATGTTAAAATTCAGATAAGTTGTAGACCAATGGTGGAAGTATCTACATTGATAGCAATGCATCCTGTCATCACACACATCTTACAGGAGATGCAGCTAAACAGTTATTTATTTGCATCTCTTTTCTTAGCGACAATTAAATTTTAAATCATGTCACCAGTGCGGATTAGTCACTAACATTAATATAATTTATGAACTGTTACATAGTTATTTCATTGACTATTTTTGTACAACTTGTGTCCAATTTATGCTACAATATTTGTAATTTTTATTTTGTGTCAATAAACTATTATCATTTGAAATTCATCACTATTCATGAATTTAGACAGATTACTGGCCCTGGAATACTACATATTACCTACAATTATTAACATCTATCTTTATATTAAAATAAAAATATCAAACATTATATTGGTGTGCTTCTGCAGTATTATATAACAAAGTGGCCAGCGTGCCTCACCTCAGTAGCCCACGAGGTGTCTTGAGGTAGGACCTGTGTCACTTTTGCTAGCTGCTACGCGATCAGAATATTTGTCACGGGGATGGAGTAGTTGGTGGCCAGAGATGTGAACTGCTCACAGAAACCGCATTGTCACTTAACATCAGGTGAGATAGTGGTCAAACGCTTGCCTATACAGCATTAAAAAAAAAAAAAAAAAACTTTAGCATGCCGTTGCTTTAAAATATAGTATAGATATCATGTATATTCTAGGCTCAGAGCTGATAGTTGTGTCCCTATAGTAGGGCCAATTTAATAGATCACATTTTACATCTGTCAGTCTTAGCTTTAAGCTGGCCCCAGACATAGCTCAAACATTTGGGCACTTATTTGAACACACATTTGAGCACATGTGAAGCACGGGTATTTGAGTATTTGTTCAAAGTTTGCTCAAAGTTTGAACAAAGTTTGGCACTTTGCCATTTGGTGTCGGTTTTTCGAGCGCACATCAAAGCGTTCAAAGTTCGAAACTGCAAAAAGTGTTGTTTGCAAAGTATGTGTGGCAGGTACCGCAAATAAGCGCTCAAATATGTGACAAAGTCTTTGTCAAACATTTGTTTGTGTCTGGCGCCGGCTTCATAGTAAGGTGACTTGCTTAAAAACATTGATTCAATTGATGAATCAATACGCATCAACACAAACAAGAATGATGTTAGTTTGATGATATTCAAAATAACCAATGTTTCAGCTGCTTTAAATGATAAATAAAATAAGTATTTAAATTATTTGTTGCGTTAATATGATATTGATAAGACACGTTAATACAAATTGTACACATTCAAACGATTTTATATGTATTTATGGATTAGAATGTAGCTCTATAGAAAAGGTCCCAATAAAATAAAATATATACTCAAATGTACCTACGGTTCAAACGTTTAGTAGTTTATCGTTAGTTTTTTAACCCAAAAATGTAACATCATCATGATTTTAGTTCCTGTTCAATTATTTTTGTATTTTTTTTAGTCAAAGAATAATATTATGTTTTAATTACAACCACAGTGTTGTTATTTATATAGTTAAACATCCTTCACAAGTAATCATTGCATTCGATTGAACTTAACGACTGATCAATCTTTTGATTTTTTGGGTACCATCCTTAGTGTTTATAAAGAATAACCGGCCAAGTGCGTGTCGGGCCACGTGCAGTGTAGGGTTCCGTAGTAGCCTGTTATTCAATGCAAGTAGCCGTTACCCGTTATAAACAAGCAACTAGGTACTCCGTCTTTGTCACTTTAAAGGATTTATTCTAAGGATTTCGTATTTGGTACAAAATTATCCAACACCCAAGATCAACAACTATTACTGCAAAATTAATAAAGTTATCTTAACTGTTATAGTTTTCCTTGATGAAATGCGCTATTATCACAAATTTTTCCAGATTTTTCAAGCTAGCAGTTTAGCTTTTAGATGGGGCGAGGGGGGGGAGGGACGCCCTACTGGAACAAAAATTTGCACTTTAAAGTTTAATATTCCGTAAATGGAGCATTCAATCGAAAAATGGTATTAGCAACCCTGAAGTCATTTTAAAAGACCTATTCAACGATACCCCCCACGATGGGATAGACGATGAAAAAAAAAATCATCCCCACTTCTCATATAGGGGAGCTACCCTAAAAAAATATTTTTCTAAATTTTATTTCAGCACTTTGTCGGCGTAATTTATATATATACCCCCACAAAATTACAGCTTTCTATTAACGGTCTCTTAGCAAAACCTCGGACAGACAGACAGAAAGACAGACAGATAGACATGACAAAACTATAAGAGTTCCTTGTCAGGACTACGGAACCCTAAAAAGGGTTCACTGACGTAACCTTGTAATGATGTTTAGTTTTTGAACAAAAATTGTTTATTATGTTTAAAATGAATTATTAGTCAAACTAAATCGTAAAAACACTTTCTTTTCTAATCATTAGAATAAATATGTATTTGTAACTGAAAAATGATAAGTAATCATGCAGTTCTGACTTTGAAAATATAAATAATATTATTTGCCCTTCATTACAAGGTCACGTTGTTGAATTTTGATGAAGTGTCAAAAGTGATCTATTAAATTGACCTATACAATATAATATTTTAGTTATCACTTCAGTTATTAATAAAGCATACCTGGTCTGAGTCATTATTATGCATTTCGAGAGCTTTTTTGCAGTTAGCAATTGTATACCCCGTCTTCTTCCTCAGTTTAGCTAGGAGAGACGACTCTGCCGCTCGGCAGACTGGCCCTGTATGAAGTCTTCTCACCAACTGGAATATCATCTGAAAAGTTTATTACCTTCTGCTATAACACAATATTGAGGATATAACTGCAAATTTTAGGCAACTGCACTCACACAAACTTTGTTTAGCTTTTAGCTGTCAGCAACTTAATTTCAAGCTAGATTCAACCATGGCTATTATGGTATCCTTTGGCCATGAGTTCTGATGTGTACAGACCATGACATCATTAGAGTGGGACAGAATGACCCACTGTTCTATCAAGGCCAAACAATTTATTCACAACAATGTTTTTTAAGATATCAGATCTGGATCTGTCAGAGTAAATTAGTGCATAGCATGGCAAAGTTTAGTTAAATTTTATTGTTTACCTTTGAATAATATTGTGCTGTCAGCTTCATTTACCAATTTATAACCTACAATGACATTTTGACTTAATTACGAGTGATATTAGGGAAAGCAATAAGGATAGGTTTTATTCACCTATTCAGCAGATTATTGTATGACACTGGATGTTGATTAAAAAATTACATAAATAATTGAAGATCGATCCGGTTGCCATGGAGTAATCAATCGATTTGACAATTTCATTTCAGGTGATGTTGTAGGAACACAAAGTGTATTTTTTTAGCGAAATAAAGATTATTTTAGTTATGTTTTCATTAAATAAGAAGTAAATAACTAAGAATATTGTTTTCTAACCAACGAATTGTAGCGAAATTGTACTTACCTTTCTACAAAGCAGCAGGTGAGTTTCAAAAGTTTTTGATTGAAAGAGGTTGAGAGTATAGGATCTTCGTAATTTATGTATATAAAGTGTGATATTCTAAAAATAAATGCAATATGCGTTTAATTTAAATAAAATTGCAATGTATATACTGGTAAACTGAGTATTATAGCGGCAGGCCAGCTGATCAGTCAGGATCTTCCTTCATTTCATAATTCATTCTCATTGAATTATCGATAATGTCTGAATGTCAATGTTAGTGTCAACGTCAGAGAGAAATGTTGATGTCATAATGGTTTTTATTCAAGATAGCTTCACACAATTTTTGTATTTAGCTATATGTACTATACTGCTGCTGCTACTGTTGTGAAAACAGTGACTGGAACAGAAGATTAGTAGAGCCCAAGTTCAGCTGATCAGTGGACTGAGTAGTACCAGCGGATTATGTTGATTACTTGCCTTGCCAGATGAGAGATTTCTTTGATAATTTTATAACTATTTACATGTTATATATGTTAAGCAGCTTTCTCTTTCTAAAAAACCGTAACATTCAAAATTTGTCTCACTCGTGGATGGAGTATTAAGTGGATGTGGCATTTAAATAACGAAAATAATATGAGAAGGTTAAGACCACACAATCACTAGTATGAGAGAGCGAGATGAAAAATATTTTTTTATCCTTCTCTGCGTATACGATTTTACAAACTGGAAAGTATATATACATATATATACTTTCTCTGTGGTCTCACTTGAAGGCAAAGATATGCTTGTGTAAGTAAAAGTATATATTAGGGGTACCTAGTTTTTTGGCGGGAACGTGAAAAAGTGGGGATTGTAAATAAGACGTTGACGTTTCTGTGATATTGCGTGTTAATGTGTGTGTAATACAAGTGGATTATTGATAATTAAATGCCGGTAAATGTGCACGAACAAGAGTAGGAAAATGGCACAATGATAAAACATGCAATTTATATTAATAATTAAGGTAAAACTTCCTAAATAAGGAAGTTAGCTCATCTATACCTACTCAAGGGAGAAGGCTTGGAGTTGAATATGACATAAACTTGACTTGAATGTAGGGTTGCCAGATGAAAACATAAAAGACCGGAGAAAAGGCCTGATTTCCATGGAAAAGTCCTGGAGATTTTATAAAGTTTGATTATCGTTTACACTTACATACACTGCGTATCTAGCTCACGCATTGCAACTTGCACATCGCACTCAAAGCGGCGGGGCTGGGGGTGATTTTTAGTTTGTTTGACTATAAATAATTATTGATTTTAATTGTTGCCAAAAGAAGATTATTTTTAGTTTCTTTAACATGGATAAATAAGTATTGATTTTAACTGTTCAATTGTTACCAAAAGAAGATTATTTTTAGTTTGTTTAACTTTTAAAAGAGATCTTTAAAATATAACCTGTGTTTTATGGAAAATCCTGAGATATCACGAGATTTGGTAAATCCGGCCGCAATCCTGAGAAAAGTCGAAAAATCCTGAAATCACAGGACAAATCCTGAGATATGGTAACCCTACTTGAATGTAACTTACGACATAAAAACTTGGCTTATTACGCCTTGCATTTACTAAATACTTGAAACGTCTTAAACTCACACTTACGAAAAAGTGAATAGAGTTTGGCGAGATCGTGAAAAAGTGTGTGCTCTCATTGTAATTTTTGTAAGACTTGTACTGGACTATGAATGGAACTTGACTTAAATATGACTCTTACTCGACTTTATGACCTTACTCTACGAAAACTTGAAATATTCATAAGCCATGTCTTGGCGGTATGGCTGTGAGGCTTTAGTTAGTGTATAAATATTTGTTTTGATTATATTGGCTTTAGCCAATTGGCTGAAGCCAATATAACCAAAACAAATATTCAATAAATGTATACATGCATACAATTATATACATACTTACATACATACGTATAAACTAACACATAACCCTCCTTTTTGCTTTTTTACGACGCCATAGTCGGGTAAAGAATTAGCTTCCTTGACTTTGACGGGATATATCCCACAAACGCTACGCTTAACAAAAATATGATGTACCAAACCCTAAATAATCAAAGATCCTACCTTTATTTTAAAATCCCTATTCAACAATACCACACTCGATGGGGTGGGCTCAGACTACCATAAAAAAGGCAGACGGATTCGTGCCGAACACACGAGTGAACGCAAGTTCAGTAATACTAAATGCTTGAGTAATAAGTTTCCGCGCTCAGTCCGGCATAGTCAATACGGCATGATTACTACGTAAGCAACGCTGTGAAGTAATACCGCACGGACGCGTCCGTCCCTGCGGCCGCTAGGTAGCAAACTGAGCGCGAAAGCGTATTACTCAAGCATTTAGTATTACTGAACTTGCGATCACTCGGGTGTTATAAGGCACGGCTCCGTCTGCCTTTTTTATGGTAGTTTGAGGGGGTGGGGTGAAAACATTTTTTGTTCTTTTATTGTTGCCCCCTAGATGGCGCCATATTCAATTTAATGTGACGTCACATTACCTCTTACCAGAAAACAAACAAGATGCTTTCAACGACACCTCATTTGTCAAATTATGATAAGTATATAGTTTAGAAGTTTTGAGGACACAGATGAACATACATACCTACATACATACTTACATATATAGGTATACATACGTACCCACATACCGGCACAGAATACTTAATAGTATTTTACCGGTCAAAAACATTGTCCGGTTGTAGTTGTCAACAACAGGTCCTTTTTGCTTCGCCGTAGTCGGGTAATAATAGGTTGTTTGCCGGGAAAACGAAAAACGGCGTAGGTGTTGTTATTTTTGTATGTACCTACGACATACCTACCTACTTTATTTGAGTAGCTAGTTCTCTCTTTTCAGAAGGTAGGAAACATGCAAAGAAATAATAAGCCGAATCGAAAGAAAAGTTCATCTTCACCAACCAGTTCTGATGTTAAACTTCCTAAGATATCAAAAGTAGCAATGCCTGAAGATTTCACGATAAGGACGCGGCCATTGTTTTCATTGCCGGAAGAAGTTTTGAAACTACCTGCGCCTACTTCTAGGGCGGCAAAGATTCAAGCTGCTAAAGCGAAAACCTCAGGACCTAGGAGGACATCAAGTGGTAAAACTACATTAAAGTATTGTAACTAAACAGTTTTCATTAAAATTAAGAATTTAGACGGTACTGAGTCAAACTGATCAATGCCTAAAAATACTCTGATAGTAGGTACAAGAGCCCATGACTAAAATTTTTGCCTCATTGTTTTACGACCAAAACTTTATAAAATTAAAAAAAAAAAAAAAAAAAAAATTAAAAATTATTTATTTCATAAAATGTACAATCAATTTGAGTGCGGCCCTGACTATCAAACTAGGTGTTAAGACACCTGTATTTTGGTAGCTAGTTCCTTCCTTCGATGATTATATTTAGTGTACAATTATCTATTAATTTAGTTATTTAAGTACATAATAAAATAAAATAATATAACGAGTACAATTAGAAATGATAGTTAATCCGCTATTAAAAATATTTCAGTTATTATAAACAATTCATAATAATGTTTAATGTAGGTAGAATAATTATATCTTCAGATGATTTGATTTTACCAGGATAAAATAATATAATGATACAATTATTATTGGAATTAATTATTACGTAAATAGAAGTATTTCAATTATAAAACGGTAAAATATTCATTATTAATAAATTCTTTACATGTAACAATCGTAAAATCAAATAATAGTATGTGTGTGTGTGAGAGAGGGTGAGCGCGCGTGTGTATGTGTGCGTCTGTGTGTGTATGCGTGTGTGTGTGTGTATTGTGTGTGACTGCATGTGTGTAGGCTTGTGTTTAAGTGCATTGTGAGAATGAATGTATGATTACAGAGATGTTTTATATAGTTCTTCGGTCTCTTCGTAAGACAGTGATTTAAACCAGCGCATAAGAATCTCTTTACATTTGTACGAGTTAAGGGGATAAATATTTAATATTTCATTGATTGCGTTGTAAATTCTGGAGCTGACATATGAGGGATGGCGCGCTGTAATATCTAATCTCCTGGATTCTATTGGACACACTTTGCACTTTACGCGTTTACAGGAGTGTTGACTTGGGTTAAACGGAACTTGTGAGTGTTTGCGTAAAATTACAAGCAGGAGAAACAATTGTCTCACTGTAAGAACAGCACATTCTTGGTAGAGAACAATCCTTGGGTACCTAAAGCTTCTCTTATGCATGACTTTTAGTACCGCTCTTTTGCGCCCTCTCCAATCGAAGCATCTTAGTGGTGTGAGTGCCCCCCCATACCGTAATGCAGTAGGTTATGACCGATTGCGCCAAGGCATAATACACTAATCGTAGTACATCTGCAGAGGCGACACATCTTAGTTTTTTAAACACAACCATTAGTTTTCTGACTCTAGGTATGAGCGCTTCCAATTGACAGTTCCAGTTGAGAGTGCTGTCTATGATGATTCCCAGATATTTGATAGACGAGCAGCGTGTTAATTTGAGACATGTGCATGATGATGCTAGAAAATTGTTACGTCTACAACTGTGAGCTCTGATATTAAGCTCTGGCGAAGGCTGTGAAGAATGTGTAGGTGAAAAAGCTATATATTTTGTTTTCTCGACATTAAGGGTTAGCATATTATTTGAGAGCCATGTCATTACTGCCTTTAGTGTTTTTTCTGCTACGGTTTGTGTTAATTCCCAGCTCTCACTGTGCACCAATAAGGCTGTGTCATCAGCGTATGTGAAAATTTTACAGTTTGGTACTGACATTTTACAGAGATCGTTGATATAGAGAATAAAAAGAGAGGGACCCAGCACACTACCCTGCGGCACGCCGTATGAAATAGCCTTGTCAGAACCAACGAATTGATCTATCTTCACACACTGCTTTCTATCCGACAGATAATCTCTGAAGATATCCAAAGCAACACCACGAATTCCCACGCTTTCCATCTTTAGAAGTAAGAGAGGGACAGAAACAGTGTTAAATGCCTTGGATAGATCCAAGAATATACATAGAGCCTTATACTTATTGTCAAGGTTTTGTACAATGTGTATAGTAAGCTCAAGAACTGCGTCTTCCGTGGATTTTCCCTTTCTGAATCCGAACTGGTTATGGGCAATTATATTATTAGATTCGAGAAACTTTATCAATCAATTCAAAAAAATATTAAGGATCTTTTCCAAAATTTTTGACAAAATAGTCAGGACAGATATGGGTCTGTAATTATTGACACTGCTTCTGTCTCCACTCTTATAGATAGGATGTATCACAGCTTTTTTAAAAGCAGCCGGAAAAACTCCAGTTGCTATAGACATGTTACATATATGAGTTATGGATGGTATGAGAGAGTGGCGTGCATATTTAATGACTTTGGATGGGATATTATCCCAGCCGGTGGCACAGTCATTTCGGAGGTTCATAATGATAGCTTCAACCTCTTTAAATTCAGTCGGTAGAAGTGCCATTGATTTGCATGAGCCGCTTCTTTCTTTCTCGATGAGATTATTATTTGCAGGACCATCCGTATGAATAATCTTATTTGCTAAATCTCTACCTATATTAACAAAGAAACCATTTACTCTATTAACCGATTCCATCGGGTCAGAACATATACTTAGTAAATTTGTAGAAGGAGATGGGTTAGATCCTAATCCCGAGATATCTTTTACTATTTTCCATGTGGCTTTTGGATTTTTACAGGCTTTTTCAAGCCGCTGGCGCTCATAATTTTGTTTAAGTTTACGAAGTAGGTTGGTGCAGTAATTTCTGTAACGACAATACGTAAGCTTGAGGACTATGCTAAGTGGATTTTTTTTCACGTTTTTATGAAGCTTGTCTCTGTGTCTGATACATCTTAATGCACCTGGAGTGACCCAGGGCTTTATAATTATATTCCTTCTTGATATTTTAATGATTTTAGAGTGAATTGTAATTATGAATGCTATTTTAGATATTAGGTATTCGGCAGCAATATTAGCGTCAGTTGAGGTAAGAACAGAAGTGAAATCAGTCCTTGCCAGTTCTTCGCTTATGGTGTGAAGATCTAAATGTAACCTTTCCTTAGAAGTTCTGTTGAAAGATATATTTGATTGTTCTATGTTCAGAATAACTGGGAAATGATCAGTAATACTTGTCTCAACAATAACAGTTGTCGCACTTTGAAAGTACGATTTCAGCATGACATGATCGATGCAATTATTGCCTCTTGTAGGGAAAACATGGGCTGGTAAGAGGCCATGAGATGCAGTCATATTTAAATACTCATCTGAGGAGCTATCACTACAGTTTGGTGCAATATTTATATTTATATCTCCTGTAATTATTACTGTTTTATAGGAACGAAGTGTCAAAAGAAGTGAATTAAGTCCGTCCAAAAATGTGTCTACTTTTCTGAAAGATGGGGATCTGTAAATACCGACTACAGCGGTATCCAGTCCATATTTCACAACCAGGCAATTGCAATCATCGATCTCCGGATCAGTTACTTCAAAATTTGTGTTAGTTTTTACATATATAATAACACCATCATTCTGTGATGAGAATCTAGATAAATGACATATGTAATTATCAATAGTGGGAGGGTTATTAATTTTGCTTAGCCAACACTCTGTAAGAACAAGTATATCACATGGGATTCCAATTCTTGTGAGTAAAATTAGTAATTCGTCGATGTTTCGGTTAATGCTACGTATGTTGGCATGAAAAATAGTAAGAGACTTTGGTGTCTTAGTGATATATTTTTCACAGTCCTCCGGTGCACATTTAAATGAATTTGACACACTAAGACTTTCGACCTCATCATTAATATTGTTTGTATTATCCATTACCCATAGTAATTAAAAATATGATCATACTTTTGGAGCAGTTGAAGTTAAGAAAACTATATTCAAATATACAACCAATGATCGCTGATATTATAACCAAATAAAAATATCTTACCAAAAGACGTGGCAGATTCGATAAATGTTGTTCTGCAGAGCTTTCCACAATTAATCGAAAACAAATGCGGATTGATGATGATGATGATGAAATTCGAATTCGGAAACTGCCTCTACTTCGACTCGGAGCCTTGCAATTCACTATGTTCCGATCGGAAACTTGCAAATTCGCGCTATTTTGGTACTAGAAACGTCAAAGATTTTTGTAACTTTCCGAATTCCGACTTATATTTATAAACAAAATATTATTACTATGAGTTCAAGCGACGGAATAAACTCCCACTTAATCTACTCCTAATCTTGAATCTAGCGCAAATTGCAGAAAATATTTCATAGTTGAAATTAGTCGCTTGCCGTCAAAATCGCGAGAGCGCTATTTAATAATTAACAATAATTTTGTATAACGAATAGGTTGTATAACTAGAAAATGGTTTAATGAAAAAGTTTGTCACAAATGTGTTGAAAAACGTTGTATGACACATGTGCACTAATGGGTATTTATTAACTCGTGTCGCCACAACCAACCTCTAGTCTGTAATTGGTAGACGTCATCGCTTACCATCAGGCGAGCGTCGTGTTTGTCCTGTTACCTTATATCATAAAAAAAAGTCCAACGATGCAACATGGTTTTGGTCGTGGGTTCTCGTTCTATGAGCTTCTGACTGATAAGACAAAACGAAATAAAACTAAGACACTCCCTAGCACACGTTTTTAGATTATTATGTAGTTACATAATAATCTAAAAACTTGAGGGTAGTAGGGTACTTAGGGTTAAGTAGTGAAAAATTGTTGAAACTTTTACCCGTGGAGGACGAGCTCAGATTATTTCGTAACATATTATTTTACTAGCTATGCCCTGCGGCTTCGCCCGCGTTAAACGGTATTCTAAATCAGTCCGGCCGTTTGACCGTGAAGAAGGCCCAAACAAACAAACACATATACTTATATATATACTTACAAACTGACTTTCGCATTTATAATATTTTACTCCTAGTTGAAGTACCTAACTGCTTTAGCCCAATACCTTCTTCTTCCCATTCTGGATTACGCCAATGTTTGCTACCTCGATCTTACCGAGGTGCAACTCGACAAGATCGAGCGTTTACAGAATTTTTGCATCCACTTCATATTTGGACTACGAAAGTTTAATCATGAGTTTGAATTTCGAGCAAAGCTGAAATGGCTACCTATCCGTCTTCGGCGTGATGCCCACATTCTTACTCACCTCTATAACATAATTTTCCAACCTTTCACTCCTTCCTATTTAAAGGAACGCTTTGAGTTCAAACAAGAATGCCCTACCCATTACGATCACAGTACACCCTTCAGTTGAAATTACCTGAACACTTCCATTCGTCTCAGCACTACTTCAAGTCTTTTACCATGATGGCAGTTCATCTGTGGAATGAACTCCCCGCTAGCATCAGAGAAGAGATTTAAAAATATGGTTCATAAGCATTATTTATCAATATCACAAACTGGTTAGTGTATCCTATCCAATATGGTATTATTTTAGTATGTTTATGTAGGTATATTATTGTAACTATATTATCGTAGTATTTAAATGTAAGTTTATAATTTTGTTAATTAGTCATGTAGACATATTTATTTTTATTTAATCCGTACATGTTTTTGCAGGTATTGTTTGCCACCGACTGCATTTATCTAACTAGCTCCTGTCTACCCAAAGGTTGTCTGGTAGGGATCGCTCTAAGCGATAAGACCGCCCATTGTCAAACCATTCTAGAAATGTATTTTGTTCTATGATTTTCTTGTTATATTTGGGTATGCAATAAAGTGTTCATCTATCTATCTATCTATTGATATCTATCGAATATCTATTGATTCAGTGCCGTCTGTGCTAAATAAGAAACATCATTATGGCCCAACAGATGGAATCCCTCGTTTGTTTAAGTAGATAGCGACAACAGAGAGTTACGTATAGGTACCTACCTACTTATATTTCAAAAATAATGATATTAAAATCGCCCTATCTGTCCCCAAGAGCTCCATCTGACCCTAATGAATTGATTAATGAATCCGCGCCATCTGATTCCCCAGTGATGAAGAGCTTCACCGCAATGCGTAAGGCGCGCGAGGAGTTCCGTACAAAGCTGATGACTTTGATTTGCCAATCTCCCCCCGGGGAGGACATGGATGCCATACCTTCGGGGGAGGAACAGAACATGCTTCGGTATTACTACTACCTGAGATACGGGATCGATACTATTCACGTCGCGCCGCTCGATAATAGGATTATTTTACGGTGAGGAACTCTTTATTAGACTGACTGGGGTAGACTGGCTGGGGTAGACTGGCTGGGGTAGACTGGCAGCCTGAGGGCAGGCGTTTAGATTTATTTTTTATTGACTCCTGAATAGGAAGCAAGTTTCTTATCCCTACTCTTTTGGCAGTCTATAAATCAAGTACAATTCTGGACATAAGCTTTCTCGGAGGAGCACACTACTCATGTTTTGATAAACTTGTAAAAGAAGTTCTGTCTAACAATACCGTGTTCTGGTTGTCGTTGGTAAGGCATCGGTTTAACGTTAAAACGACATATTACGCCACTTTTTCGCCGTAACAGGCATATAATGTGCGCACATAAATATCATATGTACATTTATTAGTATCGCTAACTCTATTATTTTACTAGCTAATTAATAAGCGAGCTCTACCGAAGAGGTCGCGGCGATGTCTACCTATCACAGATGCTGTGGCATATAAAATTGGTAGATATGCCATAATTTTACTTATTACTGCAATGAAGCCCCTGGTACATCTATTGAGTCTCACATGCCTAGTAATAATATCACGTACACTTTGCCATGCAAACCGAAAACATTTCAATTTTACGGTTGAATAATTCACATAGGTACTATACCTACACAAAATACCCTAGAATTCGCAGAAGTGTTTCAACAAGAATTTACTTACATAGCGCAATTAATTCTAATGCCATCTTCCATACGAACACCTAACGAAAATAAAATGTAGTTCACATTTATGTTTCAAATAAAATTATCTTACAGAGTCCATAACCTCGTGTCTCCGAAGCTAAAGAAGTGGAAAGACACGTTATTCACTTGTACCGATGAGATGCGTGAGGATTTTATGATGAGCATGAAGAAAGCTATCGTGGACTTTGTTTTGAAGGATCCTAATACGGTACGAACACTTCGATGATGTAGTTATTCGTAGCTCATCTAACGAATATGTTTGTTCTCTTTGTATCTTTTAAATCGTGAGGAAGTAAAATATTGTAAGATATACGATACTATAAGCTTGTCAAGTTTGATCGCATTTTAAAATTTTTTTAATCGACTTCAAAGAAAGGAGGAGGTTTTGAACCGACTTCAAAAAAGGTCCTCCTTTTTTTGAAGTCGGTTTCTCAATTCGACCGTATATTTTTTATTTTTTATATTTTACGTTTGTTCGCGGATAATTTCGTCGTTTATGAACCGATTTTGATTATTCTTTTTTTGTTGGAAAGGAGATATCCCAAGTGTGGTACCATGGTAATTTTATCGAGGTCTGATAAGTATATCTAGAGATATTGAGATAAACACCTCAACATTGCTACTGAAAATGAATAGGGTGGCATTGAATTCGGTTCTTTTTAACCGACTTCAAAAAAAGGAGGAGGTTTCTCAATTCGACCGTATATATATATATATATTTTTTTTTTTTTTTATGTTTGTTCGCGGATAACTCGTCGTTTATGAACCGATTTCGATTATTCTTTTTTTGTTCGAAAGGAGATATCCCAAGTGTGGTACCATGGTAATTTTATCGAGGTATGATAAGTATCTCCAGAGATATTGAGATAAACATCTCAAAATTGGTACTGAAAATGAATAGTGCGGCATTGAAGTCGGTTGTTTTTTAGTTTTTAAACGATATTATTTAGTTTTTAAACGATCTTATTTATGAAATCAGTAATTGATTTTTTTATATCTAGATAATTTATATATCTATCTAATAGGCTAGCGTTTGTACATTAAATTGCCTGGTGGTAAGAGATGATGTGTACGAACATGGTGAACACGCTAGGCCTAGAATTATCTGACTCTCAAAGGCTGTGTGCTGCCGGAAAACCGTAAGGTTATGGCTACTTTCAGTGTTTGGTAGCTAGTCAGGCGGAACATCTATACCTATATATAATATGTTGTTACAAGCTGTGGACGAAACGAACAGCCGTGCTAGGAATTGAACCAGCGAATTTTCGCTTAGAAGTCTAGCGATGATCTTTATGGTGAAGTACTGAGACGAAGCGCTGAACAACTGAGTTTACTCCAATCTGCAATAACAAAAATTACATCTATATTAATGACTTATCCCTGACTATATCCAGGAAGAGTCGTTTGAAGAAGAGGAAACTCCACTGAAGCTTGAGTTGGCGAAGAAGGACGATGCCTGGAGACAGCGGTATGCCCTCGCCAGGAAGTTCCTCACAAAGAACCTTCACAGCGTTAACCCTTGTATCGCCCAGGTTCTTTCTATCTGGTACAAGCAGTTCAAGTAAGACTTCCAACGTGTTAAAATTAAGTAGAAGCTAGATTTTTCTAAACGTTTATTTTTGAAAATATTTTTTACATTCTCTAGCCTTTATTTACCATTCATCATATGCTTGTAAGGCGTTTAAGCTTGTTAATGTTACATAATTTAAGATCGTTTACAAATAGAAAAAAAAACAGACTTTAATTACCGCACTAGTAATTTTCAGTAATAAGTTTGAGGTGATATTATATATATACTCATCAGATCTCGATAAAATTACAATGGGATTAAACGAGAAGTATACACCGTCAAACTAAAAAAATAATAATTTCCAAATCAATTAATAAATGACAGAGTTTTGAGGTAACAAACATTTTAATAAATACAGTCGTATTAAAAAACCTCCTCCTTATTTGTGAAGTTGGTTAAAAATGAGATTTATTTCTGTTGAAATATTTTAGCCAACATTCAATGCTACAATCATTTTCTAATTTGATCCGTAGTGATTTACGGCTCATTAGCATGAAGGACATAATGACAGCAAACGAGGCTTACGAGTTGCAAGACTTCTGTTTCGTTTGCAAGAGACACATCGAGGCTGCTGGGAACGTTCTGACCCATCAATGGATACCAAATGTGCAGGCTGTTTTTTTACAGGTAAAATCATTATAAATAAATAATAATTTAAATAAACTAAAAAACACGCTTTTTATAGAAAACCGAACTAAAAAATAGAAAATAAATTTCAATAAATTTATATTAAGAATAGTGTTAAAAATTTCAATAAATATAAATATAATATACGAACATACAAACATACATGTGAAGCTAATAAAAATATGTTAATTGGTATGTTATGTTTGTTACTCCTTCGCGTAGACGGCTAGACGTATTGTTGATATTATAAAACAAAGTCGCTCCTCGTTGTCTGACCCTATGTACACTACGCTTATATCTTCTTAACTACACTTTTCATGCGGTTTCAGCAGTAGATAAGTGACACAAGTGGAACGTTTTAACGAATAGTATAATATTTTTTGTGTTAATTTGTTAAAATGAACACTGATACCACATTAGTATCTGCATTGCACTCGTGCGAAGCCAGGGCGGGTCGCTATTTATACCTATCGTATAGGCTAGTGTTTGACCTCTACATCACCTGTTAGTAAATGATTTTGCGGTCGGGGATGTTAGAACGCTAGGCCTAGAATGAGAACTTGCTCTCAAGGACAGCTGCCGGAACTCATTTTTGGCGACAGATTTTCTAACTTAAGGGTGGTATCTGGCCAGGCGGACACTAGACAGAGTCTTACCACAATGCGGAGGGTTTCTCAACGATGTTTTTCCTTCACCAGAGGGCCACTGTGAAATGCGCACATACATTTTTTCCATAGATAAATCCATTGGTGCACGGCTGGGATTTAAATCCGCTACCTCTGGCGTCAAAGCTGACCATTCTACTGCACCAATGGGCTCTCAATGTTGTGGACAAAGCAATACAGAAGCAACAAGCATCGATCCATAAACCACAAACTCAGAATTCATAATCCCATACACATTTTTGCCTAATATTCATTTTATTACTTTTCCATCTACCCTACCTTGTTCGGTCCAGAGGACTTTGAAATTAATTTGCAGTCTGATAAATTGAATGACAGACTGATAAAAAAAGAAAATGTCTCTTTGAAATGCTTATACGCGTACTGCCCAATGTTGTAGGGGAAGGGTTGATACATATTGCATAATCCCCTTTCCACCTACCCTACATAATGTACTGTAGCTATATTTTCTGTCGGGATACCATCTAGCTACGTTTAAATTATGTTTGGCTAGACTAATTGAGTACTAAGTCCATTCATAGAGGGGTGGAGTGGATGAAATCTCTGCAAATGCGGTGTTTTCATTTATTTGCATCACGAGCAATATCATTAAGCTTGCGGGTTGCGAATGTATGCTTTTAGTTTATTTAGGTTTCTTGGTAAAGAGTTGGGTTGTGAAATGTTTATCGAGTAATAGAGTTAATATGCAACTATGTGAAGTAGTTAATTTATAACATTTTCATAATGTGTTTTTTATTTTTGTCTGTGTTTATTCTACTTAAAACAAAATGTCATCTTTGACGAGAAATAAGGTAATTGTTGTCTGGGATGTCGAAACGACATCATTAAAATCCCATTTTTGTGGACCTAACCTGCTATCTATTAATGCTTCAAAGTCTTCGCATAGATAATACTTACATTTGAAATCACCCCCGACTGATCTATGTATAATCTGTTCATTGAGCTTAAACACGACAACTCTGCTGTTAGTTACTTTGATAAAAAGTTTCCACTTCTGCAAATTCCACGAGATGCCCCGGGATCAGGTCAATTACCATGTTCTTGCAATAGGTATCATTAAAGTTACAGAATACCGAATAACGAATTTATCAAACCTATCAAAGTTGCTCTCATAACCTCATCAAATAGAGAAGAGCTCATAATCTTCAAACGGCTGAACGGTATTTTTGTAACGAAGCTAGGAGCTCTCGACACACAACAGGTAACTTATTACCTGTCACACAAAAACCGCATCAAAATCGGTCCATTATTTTAAGAGCTGCGGTGCCACACAGATAGACAGACGGACACGCCAAACTTATAACACACTCTTTTGGCGTCGGGGGTTAAAACTCGCTTAGGACCAGCAATCGAATTTTAGGGATAATATAGATAAATTACTATCGTTCCTTATTACTTTGCAAAATAGTTTTAAAATAACCTAAGTTTGAGTGTAAGGTAATCCAATGTGCCATTTTGTTTTTCAGGGTAGTAAGAAAAAACAGATTCCAGAACCAAAACAGGCATATTTGATGAAACATTTCTATAACTGTTTAGCTTGCATCATGACATACAATTTACAGACTTTGTGTTTGAAGTCTATGAAAGAATTTACAGACTACGTTATGGATGTTGGGGTATGTGACAATACCTATTACTCAAATTTGTAGATTTCTAGGGTAGATGAAATTCTGGTATAATTGCATACCTCCGAATAAAGTTAATTTTTGAATATTCGTGACTGATTTTTGTTGCTATGAAAGATATAAAATGTTAACGTAGATACCACTAGGTTTAGAATTTCTGTCAAATATCTAGTTGGTACTTACCTTAGTCGCCATAAAAACAGCGGTGGAGTAAAATGAACTTAACTTCCAGCGCACCAATCAAGGCTTCGTAATAAACCTGACATTTGCGAACGATGCAGTAGAATTTGAGCCTTCGTTCAAGCAGTTTAAAGATCAGATATGTTTGATGTACGACTTCTTGATAGACGCATGTCGGCAGTCTCCTCGGATCGAGACGATGCTCTACCAAGACTATATAGGAGTTGGTAGAGCTACTTTGAAGGTAAATTATACTTAATGCTGCAAGTAGGTATATACATATAGGTATGTAAAGGTTATTCATGATTGAAATGGAAGGTTGATCGAGACAGTTGCGTTTTCACGATAAAGTATAGTGTAGTTGTCCACACTGGCTATTGGTTTTCTTTTTACCCGACTGCGCGACGCAAAGGAGAGGTAATGTGTTTATCAGTCTATATATGTATGTATGTATGTTTGTTCCTTTGTGACACACTAGAGACCAAACGCGTGGGCCGATTTTGATAATTGGCACGTCAATAGATTCGCCATGCTAGCGCGAGTGTCAACGAAAACATAAAAAATTCAAAAATTCA
The DNA here is from genome assembly GCA_954871355.1 of Cabera pusaria. NCBI lineage: Eukaryota > Metazoa > Arthropoda > Insecta > Lepidoptera > Geometridae > Cabera > Cabera pusaria. The sequence goes on from OX940887.1 coordinate 24,398,019, forward strand.
AAATGGCGGATTTCAGACGCCAAAATTTGGGGTTCAAAAAAATTTTTTTTTCAAAACCTATCGAGTGGGATATCGAATTAAAGGTCTTAAAAGGGAGATTCAAAATATATTTACAACAAATAATTTATGATCGTACAAATCCAAAAAAAATACGATTTTACATGCCGCGTTAGTCACTTTCAGTAACAAATTTGCGGTGCTTATCTCTGAAGTTACTTATCAGATCTCAATAAAATTACAATGAGACCAAACGAAAATCATATTAACTCAAACAAAAAAAGAATTTTCCAAATCGGTTAAGAATTGATGGAGTTCTCAGGTAACAAACAACCTCTTCCTTTTGGTATAGTCGTTTAATAGTACAACTGTAAAGTAAGTAAGCTTAAAAAGGGAAAATGTTACCGTTGATATTATGTTGGGGTGTAACTGTCCATAAATTACAAGGACTACCTTGGACAAAGCTGTAGTCGACTTAAGTTCACGCATTTTTGCGAAAGGTCAAGCCTATGTAGCATTGAGCCGGGTTAGATCTTTAGATGGACTAGTAATAAGTAGTTTAGATCCCCGGAAACTACTCAATAATCCACATGACATCAACTCTCTAAATGAAATGAGAAGATTACGGAATTTGCCGTCATTTACTTAACTAAAAAGTGTAAAATAAAACATTAAATTAAAAATCAAAAAACCCGACTGCGCAAAAAGTGAAGTGTTAAAAAACGAACTGAAAAGAAAAAAAACAAGTAAGTCTAGTAGTTTAGACATCTGTTTAGGATATCAAAAAACTATACCATTTAAATTCTTTCTCGGTCGATACACTCATAAAATAAATTATATATTGTTATATGGAATATAGAGACATTAACAGTCGGGACACATTAATCCCCATTCGTTAAGCCATTCCATTAAAAAGTTATTCATTACATTCCATTTAACAAAGTATAATTTATTTTATGAGTGTATCGACCGAGAAATAATTTAAATGGTATAGTTTTTTGATATCCCTAAACAGAAGTCTAAACTTACTTGTTTTTTTCTTTTCAGTTCGTTTTTTAACACTTCACTTTTTGCGCAGTCGGGTTTTTTGATTTTTAACCGACTTCAAAAAAAGGAGGAGGTTTCTCAATTCGACCGTATATATATATATATTTTTTTTTTTTTTTTTTTTTAATGTTTGTTCGCGGATAACTTTGTCGTTTATGAACCGATTTCGATTATTCTTTTTTTGTTCGAAAGGAGATATCCCAAGTGTGGTACCGTGGTAATTTTATCGAGGTATGATAAGTATCTCCAGAGATATTGAGATAAACATCTTAAAATTGGTACTGAAAATGAATAGCGCGGCATTGAAGTCGGTTGTTTTTTAGTTTTTAAACGATATTATTTAATTTAATGTTTTATTTTCTACCGCCAAAAAGGTAAAGGTGTATGTTTGTTACGCGATTCCCTCGTCAATAGTGAATTGATTCGATTGATTCTTTTTTTATTAACCGACTTCAAAAAAAGGAGGAGGTTTCTCAATTCGACCGTATATTTTTTTTTTTTTTTTTATGTTTGTTCGCGGATAACTTCGTCGTTTATGAACCGATTTCGATAATTCTTTTTTTGTTCGAAAGGAGATATTCCAAGTGTAGTACCATGGTAATTTTATCGAGGTATGATAAGTATCTCCAGAGATATTGAGATAAACATCTCAAAATTGGTACTGAAAATGAATAGCGCGGCATTGAAGTCGGTTGTTTTTTAGTTTTTAAACGATATTATTATTTTTCAACTGAGATCTGATGGATGCTACTGACATTGACTCGCATGCCATGTGAAGTCGGTTTTTAGGGTTCCGAACCCAAAGGGTACCAACGGAACCCTATTACTGAGACTCCGCTGTCTGTCTGTCTGTCTGTCTGTCTGTCTGTCTGTCTGTCTGTCCGTCCGTCTGTCACCAGGCTGTATCTCATGAACCGTGGTAGTTAGACGGTTGAAATTTTCACTGATGATATATTTCTGTTGCCGCTATAACAACAAATACTAAAAACAGAACAAAGTTAAAAATTAAAGGGGGTCCCGCGCCATCTATGTGAACGACTGTTTGACTTATTAATAAATAATATTAATTACCTAACTTTGTGTTAAAGTTCATTTAGTTGGTGTTAGAAGTTCGTTAAATATTCGTTAGATGGCGTTGTAGTTAATAAGCATGTTTGGTATTGACACGGTAGTATAATATAACATTATACGTATAATTAGAAACCACAATCTAAAATACTTAAAAAAAATATAATCACAATAAGTTAAAAATAACAATTCACAATAATAAGCAAAATTTAAATTGACAAAGTATTAGCAACGTCCGTCTGTCCCTGGAGCCGAAGCCAAAGTGAGCGAGGCGCGCTCTCCGATGTTCTAGCTGCCCTTTCTCGCTTGCTCCCACCACTCGGTGACGTGAGTCAGCTGGCCACGCCTCCTTTGCCGACGTCAATCTCTAAATCGGCCTCTCCTGACGGCGGCGCGTCCTCGCCCGCAAGGTGTTCAGAGTGGGTGGGTGAAAGCGATTGTAGCTCTTCAGTAGCTGGACCAACTGCGCGTTCTTCACCGCATGATGAGCCCTGTGAAATCTCATCAGTCTCATCATCGTCACCTGAAAGTCACATTGTTTGCATTAGTTCAACAACAAACATAAGCTAACTGAAAGTAAGAGCGACTCCATTACTTTCAAACCGTTTGGACATAGCCCTCAGGAAATATCCAAGACGGGTGTACTCTCGCGAGTACAGAGGAGTACTGATCAAGATGTCCTCTCTTCGCATCGTCATGCGGCACCGTGGTGAGGTCTACCCTTAAGGCTTTCCTCCACCCTGCAGAGCCCTCGGGTTGCACATCTACGATCGAACAGCGCCAGGTTGTTCATCGTACTATTGGTCCCATCGCATGCAGTGACTGTAGAGCAGTCTTAAGACTTACTCGCTGCATAAGTGTAACGCCCGCGTGTTGGGGTATACACAAACGCATTACATCACTCTGAACCGACATCAACATTTGACAACATTGGGACCTCAACCATGCACGTGTCTGTAGAGCAGAGCCCTCGGGGTGCTCGCTGTATTGATGCTATTGCACGAATACATTACAACACGGAATCCAAAACCAATAACATCGTATTGCGTCACAAATCATGCATGTGTCTGTAGAGCAGAGCCCTCGGGATGCTCGCTGTATAAATGCTATTGCATTATTATGCACTTACATTATGCATTACAACACAGAAAACCAACACCACAAGAATAAATAAAACATGCAGATGTCTGTAGAGCAGTGCCCTCGGCAGTGCTCGCTGTATAAGCACCAAGGTACAAATACATGACAACACTGCTGAACAGAATCTTTTAATAAAGACCATACTCACATTGGAAAAATGCGGTACATACATCGGGAGTCCATTCCCCGCGCCACAGCGTTATATACTCTGCTGCTGCTTGTGTGGTTTTACCATATGAGCCAGTGACTAGCTTGAGCTCATAGCGACCATGTGGTAGCGCTTGCTTTACCGTATATGGGCCGCGCATACCAGAGTCTAGCTTGCCAGTGGCTTGACTCATCTTACGCACAAATACCAGGTCTCCTTTTTGGAAGGAGCGAACCGATTTGCGCCGCTCGTTAACACAAGCATCCTGGCGAGTGCGGTTTTGGTCCAGCAACTCTGAAGCTCGCTGTCGGGCAAGCTCGCGTAATGATTCGCGATTGGGCTTCGACGCCTCTAAAGCCACATCGCGCACCAGGGATCTTATGACGGGCGTTGCACCATCACTGCCAATTAACAAACGCAAAGGTGAATACTTAGTAGATTTTTGCACAGTAATGTTCAAGGTGAGCTGCAATTTCCACAAAATATTAGACCAACATTCTTGTCTAAAATTAGACTCAACACGAATCATATTCATAACAGTACGACAATACCGCTCAACTTGACCATTACTTTGGTGCATTTCAGGAGTTATAAAATGCACATCACATCCTAACTCTTTAACCCAATTTACAAAAGTGGAACTTTCATACATTCGACCCCTGTCTGCAACTATCAACTTAGGAGAACCGAAAAGGGATATTGCCATTTCAAAAACCCTCTTTAATTCCGTTGCATCTTGTTTACGAATAGGATACAGGAGACAAAACTTAGTGAAAGCATCTACTATAAGAATTACATATTTGAACCAATTGGAGTCAGGAAGTGGTCCCAGTACATCGCTATGTACAGTCTCAAATGGAATATCGGGTTTATGCCACGACTCAATCGGTTGCAAAGGTTGACGAGGAACCTTTTTGTGAGAAAGACATACTACACAATGCTGTATGTACTTTCGCACAAATTGCCTCAATTTTGGAAACCAAAAATGTTTTAAAATGAGATCAGTCGTTTTCTCTGTACCGATATGCTGATGCTCATCGTGAAATACTCGGAGTAAGCTAAGGCGATGACCCTTTGGCACATAGCACAGCAAACTTGGCTGTTCACCGACCACATCCATTTTATAGTAAAGGATGTCATTGCGCTTAACATACCTAGACGAGTCCAGTTCACCATCGTTCAGCTTCTGCAGTAGGTTCTGCGTCTCATCGTCAGCGGCCTGCGCTATCTGAGCCCAATTTAAAGGTTTCCGTATTTCACAAACATTGACTGGATTTCGGCTCAAATAGTCTGCATGAGATAGCGCAGTCCCCTTTCGATATTCAAGATCAAAATTGTAATCTTGAAGGAACATCCACCACCGAGCGATCCTCGGCAGTAAATCCTTCTTGCGCTGCGTCAGTTTCAAGGCATTACAATCTGTTACAACTTTAAATTTCATACCAATCAGGTAATGTCTGAAATGTTGTAAAGCCTTGACAACTGCCAACGTTTCCAACTCGTATGAGTGGTAACGCGGTTCAGCACCTTGAGTTACCTTACTAAAATAGGCGACTGGCTGCTTATGTCCACCTTCATGTGTCTGAAGCAAAACAGCTCCGTAACCTTGAGCTGATGCATCGGTGTGCACTTCTGTAGGGAGAGAAGGGTCAAATATTGCTAATACCGGTTCACTGGTTAGCCGTTCGATAATATCCTTACGGACCCGCTCCTGTTCTTTACCCCAAATGAATGGCACACCTTTGCGAGTGAGATTCGCAATACAAGCTGTTTGCTGGGAGTATCCGGGGATATAACGTCTAAAATATCCTGCAAGACCCAAAAACTGCCTTACCTCTTTTACGTTGCTCGGTACTCGTGCATTAACTAGAGCCTCAACCTTGTGCTCGCTCGGCCTCACCTGACCATTACTGATCGTCCGGCCTAAATACTCAACCTCTGTTGTAAGAAACTTACATTTTTTAAGGTTGATAAAGAAACCGGCCTTTGTCAAAGTTTCGAGGACCTCACGGAGAGTTTGCAGACCTTCTTCAATAGTGTTGCTGGGCAGAAGCACATCGTCTATGTACACACAAGCCTTACCTGCATCTATATAGGGACGCAAAGTATTTGATATTATGCGCTGGTACACGACAGGAGCATTGGCTAGACCATATGGCATCTTGAGGTACTCATAGTGACCTTCTGGTGTCACGAACCCTGTGCGATGAACTGACTCACTATCAAGCCTTATTTGATGAAAACCTGTGGCCATGTCCAGGCTGGTAAAGTATTTGGCCTTACCAAGGCGATCAATGTGATCATCTATTAATGGAAGTGGATAGTGATCCTTCACTGTGTTCGCGTTCAGTGCCCTAAAGTCGACGCACATCCTATCGCTACCATCTTTCTTTTTTACAAGCAATATTGGCTCAGATTCTGACTCTCTTATAACACCCTTACCTAACAAGTCCTTAATGATCTCCCTAACGCGCAACTTTTCATCATGAGACATTTTATAAGGTCGGTACACCACTGGAGTTTCGTTTTGTAGACGAATGTGCATAGAACCAGTACTTACAGTGGTAGTAGCAGTACCTACTACAAGATAATCAGTAAAATCGTTAATGACATCGATCAACCGTTCGCGATCTGTACCTACTAATGGAGTGTCAATGGGTACATCAGTTTTGATAGCGTTGACCTTATCAACCCGTGTGATGCGCTGCACTCCTCGCGTTCTAATATAAGCGACACCTTCCCTATTTAAAACGTCGGTACCAACAATTACCGGTGTACTCAAAAACCTATCAGGCACGACATGAAAATCCACTTCTAAAGTTATCTCAGGAAATTCAACCGTCAAAGTAGTGCAGTATGTTGTTTCTACTTCCTGACTACCTATGCCACGCAAAACACGAAACGACGGCGTCTGAGTGCATTGTAAATGCTTAGCCACGGACTCGGAAACAAGAGAAATAGTCGACCCGCTATCTATAAGAATGTCAACTGGCACACCTTGAATCACGGCTGTTGCTATATCATCGCGTTTATACGAGTCAACCATCTCACGACAAAAATTCACATTCGGCTTCCCACGAGACTCAGCACGCTGTTTTGTGAAACAATCCTCAATCTTATGACCTATTTTCTTACAAAAAGAGCACGGCTCAGCTTTCGGGTGCGGTTTATTCGAATTACCAATACTCGCAGATGAGGACTCCGCACTTGATCTATCTAACCTCATACGCTTCGAACACGTTATTTGTTTATGACCGAAACCTCCGCAATAAAAACATTTTATCTTTGTACCGCCATGCTCTCGTTTTCGCGAAACACTTTTATTAAAATCACTGCGAGCACGGACTGGTGTAACTTGAGAAGGTTTCGCATAAATCGACAAAAAGTTAACTAAATCTTCCGGCATTAACTTCGCGTTCGTAGCGGCGGCTCGAATTTGGGCGTCAGTTATACCACGTATCACTATCGCTGTAATTAACTCTTCACTTAACCCGTTTATAATGCGCAATCGTAACAGTGAACGCCTAGCATATTCTGCGTATGTAGGGTAGGAATCAGAATCAGTTTTCATTACGTCAAACAAGATGTTTGCTATATCTAAACGCTTAGGGCACAACGTTTTGAAATCTCGCTTGAAACTCGACCAACTACGATCATTGCTGACCCACTCGTTCAACCACAGTTTAGCGTCACCCTTAAGACAATTACCCACACGCGCTAGACACTCGCGATCGTCCCATCTATTCAAAATTTTAATATGATCTACCTCACTACACCACGAATCAAAATCATGCAACGACGGATCGAAACTCGATATAAAAACATGGTTAGATCTCACCGGAATAGCACTGATGACACTCGCAAGTTTCTCGGCTACCTCACTCACAATCACATCTGTACCGGTGAGCGTCGCGCCCGAGCACGGTACGGACAAGTTCAGACTTGTACCGCATGACTCGGCGCTTGACGGCACGGCTAAGATGTCTGGCGCCGCGTCTGGCTGGACCGTCGGCGCCACCACGGCGGCTACGTCTCGCACCGGCGGTGCATTCGGTGTCGTTACGCCGCATTCACTGACACTACGGAACCTGGAACTACCTTCCAAATTATTTAATCGTTCTAAAATCGTTTGAAGTTGCTTCTCCAAACCAGGAACAGGCGTACGATCATGTTTACGACTTTTTCGTTTATCGGACATTTTTCAAAATCCCAAAACTTATGAACACTGAACTGAATTTAAACTAATACAAAGAATAGCCTGAGCAGAAAGCGGAATAGGAATCCCACTTCTGAAATTAGAAACCACAATCTAAAATACTTAAAAAAAATATAATCACAATAAGTTAAAAATAACAATTCACAATAATAAGCAAAATTTAAATTGACAAAGTATTAGCAACGTCCGTCTGTCCCTGGAGCCGAAGCCAAAGTGAGCGAGGCGCGCTCTCCGATGTTCTAGCTGCCCTTTCTCGCTTGCTCCCACCACTCGGTGACGTGAGTCAGCTGGCCACGCGGAGGCGTCGGCAAAGGAGTTTGCCGACGTCAATCTCTAAATGTATATTATACGTATATTATTATTATACTAAGGTTCGGAACCCTCCGTGTGCGAGACAAAGTCTGACTCGTACTTGGCCAGTTTTATTTTTGGTTTATAAGCTATTTTAGTTATTTATGTTGTATAGGCTAATGTTTGACTATGTCTCACCTGTTGGTAAATGACGATGCAGTCGAGGATGGCAGCATGCTAGGCTTTAGAATGGGAACTGACTTTCAAGACAGCTGCTGAAATACATTAGATGTTAGGCGACAGATTTTGCAGCTTGAGGGTGGTAGCTGGCCAGACGCACTTTATATAGTCATCTAACACCATGTCTGGGATTGGGGTTATTTTAAGAATGTTTTTCCTTAATCAGAAGAAGGCCACTGTGAAATACGCACATATTTTTAACCGACTTCAAAAAAAGGAGGAGGTTTCTCAATTCGACCGTATATTTTTTTTTTATTTTTTTATTTTTTATTTTTTTTTTATGTTTGTTCGCGGATAACTTCGTCGTTTATGAACCGATTTTGATTATTATTTTTTTGTTCGAAAGGAGATATCCCAAGTGTGGTACCATGGTAATTTTATCGAGGTCTGATAAGTATCTCCAGAGATATTGAGATATACATCTCAAAATTGGTACTGAAAATGAATTGCGCGGCATTGAAGTCGGTTCTTTTTTAGTTTTTAAACGATATTATAGATACTGCGTTCCATTTTAGATCGGAACATTGCTTTTGAATAGGGTCAGATGGTTGCTTGTTATGTCTTTGACAATCACCAGTTAAAAAAAATCACAACAGGTGTTATATTTTTAGGGTTCCGTACCCAAAGGGTAAAACGGGACCCTATTACTAAGACTCCGCTGTCCGTCTGTCTGTCTGTCTGTCTGTTTGTCTGGCTGTCTGTTTGTCTGTCTGTCTGTCTGTCTGTCTGTCTGTTCGTCTGTTACCAGGCTATAGCTCATTAACCGTGATAGTTAGACAGTTGAAATTTTCACAGATGGTGTATTTCTGTTGCCGCTAGAACAACAAATACTAAAAACAAAATAAAGTAAAAAATTAAAGGGGGTAAAATAAAAATAAATAAAGTTAAATCCCCATACATGTTTTTATACGCCATCTATCTAATTAGTTTCGGCAAAATGACATAGATGGCGCTAGTAAACGAGCCCCGTCTTTCTAGATCGCGACCAAACCAAATATTCTTGGTAATATCAATTATATTTGATATATATGAGGTTGAAACTCTGTTATGTTTCGTATTGTACGGAACCCTCCCTAAGTGTGCGATAAGAGACGCGATGCTGACTCGCACTTGGCCAGTTTTATTTTATGATAGGCTAGCGTTTGATTACTATATCGCCTGGTGGTAAGCAAAATGTGGTCGAGAATGGTGTACACGCTAGGCTAGTGGTCTAAGACTTCAAAAAGAAGGAGGTGCACAGTTTGTTTGTATCTATGTTTTTTAAGTATCTATTTATGTATGTTCACCGATTTCTCTTTCAATAGTAGACTGAATCGCAAAATTATATTTTTATTAAAAAGAGTATCGAGATCTGATGAGTACCTCCAGGGATATGGAGATTACTACTGAACATGACTAGCGCGGAATTTGAAGTCAGTTTGTTTCGTTGTTTAAATGATCTTAAATTATGATTTTAAGTACATTTTTAAAGACTGAAAATATTGAACCACATTTAAATATTCCCAGCCAATAATCGACAATGACTTAGTGGAGTATTACAAGAAATTACTCACTGACTTGATCAGTGAACAGCGCATCGGGCCGGAACTGAGGGTTCAAGATTTTGACGATTACGTCTGCTTGCTCAATGGACAAGTAAGATTTTTTTATTACAGGGTCTCTAAGTTCTTAATGACTATGTATATCAGAGCTGTGTCTATAAGTTCTTTTCCAAACTATATCCTTTTAACTAATTAAGGCAACATAAATCAAGTTATGATAGAGTATTGAGTAAAAGCTATCCATTTGTATGTAAGTATCGATTGTCGGTTCGAATCATAATTATGGTTAATAGAACATCTGCCTGCTTTTCTGAAGTATCCTTTTAAAATTAATGGACAAGTTACTGAAATAAAGAAATACTAATTAGGTTTCCACTAAAGCTGAGTTGAGCAGAGATGTGTGTCAATTAAATAGGATTTAACCGCGTCACGTGACTCTTACACTTTTTTTTTACTTGCCGTGTTATTAGCATATCTGTGTGGGTGAAATATTTGTAGCTAAATTAGAACCACTTCCAGACCTTCGATTGGACTAAATTTTTTTTAAATTTTTTTATTGCGAACTGTGTAATCGTTTGGCCGCTATCTCACCTGATGGTAAGTGACGACGCGGTCGAGGATGGAGCACGCTTGCTCAGTAAAAACCTATTCACTCTAGACTTGAACGCTCCGAGGTTGTATTTAAGTGGAAAAACAGACGCCGAAATTTGGTGTACTTGTACTTACATCGGTGACAATGCAATAATATGGTACCGAGCTGACCTGATGATGGAGCCAGGCTGTAGGGACTGGAACTTGGGCAGTCGAATTTGGGCTTGTATGTTATCATTAGTACTTTTCATTTCACATCATAACGTCGCTATAAAATACTCTAAAAAGTTTTTACATTTACTTTATTTAGTGAGAGTAGTCGAGGAAAGTGCTCAGTGTCGCACAGTTGTAGATATCTATTTCTTCCAGTGGACTAGTATACAGGGTGATTCAGCACCGATGGATCAAACTAAGTAGGGTGGTAGAGTACCTCACTGCGCATCTAGTGAACCCCCATATATATGGGGATATTCGAAATGGTCGAACCCTACCACTTATGGTCACCTAGATTTAGCACCACCCAGGGATCACGTGAAGGGTCAGGTCAGAATCAGCGAAATCTACATATTTTCAAAACTAATACATATAATAGAGACGTCAAAAGTTAGTTAATAGTAGCGCTAATCAATCTCATTTTATACCAAATCTATTTTTTTTCCTGCTGCATATTCCGTTCCAACTTATACCTACTTATTGTCTCTAAACATCTATTGAATGAATGGGCAAATTTGAAATAATAATGTGAACTAATTTTGATTTCATCGCACCTTTTTAATATGAACCGCATAGTTTAGGTAAATACAATTTGCAGAGGTTGTAGCTAGATAAATACTGAAGAAATAGGTATAAAAAAAATATTATGTGATTTTTTTTTTGTATTGGCCTCGCAAACTTTATGCAGTAGCATTGGTCATTGAGATTTTTGTAACTTTTTCTATTATTATGAATGTATTTATTTTTTGAGTAAAAAAAAAAAAAACATTTGTTAGATCTATTATTTACCTACGATTACAAAAAAAAAATATTGCCTTAGCGTAGAGGGTTGAGAAGAAAAAAAACTTTTTGTGAACCAAAGCGCCGACCGGCAAAAACACTTAAGAAAATGTTATATCTCATAAACTATCCAAAATGGTAGAACATACATGGGGGTTCAATAGATGCGCAGTGAGGTCCTCTACCACCCTGCTTCGTTTGATCCATCGGTACTGAATCACCCTGTATAAGCTAATGATGATGATGTGATTTGACAGCATTCAGTTATTACATTGGTTGTGGACACACAGTTCTACTTGGCTCAGCTTTGGTAGATACCAGCACTTATTCTAAAAATGTTTCTTTAGTCCGCACAAGAGGTAGAAAAATTTATAAACGCTGATCCTGAGAAGACATTCGAGGAGTATTGCGTAGATTCCGTGAAGTACGTGGAGTTAGCCAGGGAGATACCGTCCAAGTTGGAAGGGACCATCGTTATAGGAATGTTCCGGATGCAGAGAGCTGACTTGATCACTTCATTGAGAAGCGCTGCCACCAGGCTCGCCAATACATTGCTGAGGAGAATGACCGAGGATTACCAAAATATTATTAGAGCGTTAGTTTGATTTTATTTCGCATATTTGTTTAGATTATATAACGATGTGAGTATTTCGAGTCAAAGTCCGTTATAAAAAATATACTTAGACAAACTATTGTGTTTTGACAGTTCATTATGAAACAAGTTTAAAGTCAGTGTTACCTGAAGAGTTTATAGAAAGGAGAGAATATGGCATGTTTTTATCTCTAAACGAATTTTTGATAAGCTTTTAAAAAAAGTATCACACAAGATTTTATCATTGCCTCCCACTTGTTAAAAAGTAAAGCGTTGTTAAGTGCTCGGCTGCCATTAAAAAGAAAATCCTTTTCTGAATCACAGCTGAAAGCTAAACCAAATGCTTACCTGTTTATAACGTAAATCTTCCACAGAATATTCGACGAGTATAGCTTAATCGCCAACACACTTCTAACTCCACCCGGCGACACGGCGGCTCTGATGGATCTCATCACCTACTGTAAGAAGGTGGAGGATGTGATATTAGACGAAATGGAGGATAAACTGAGGAATGTGATGAGATACATTATGTTCCTTGGAGACTATACATCTTTCACACCGCTGGAAATGAAAGCTAACAATCAAGCTTTTCACTGGTAAGATATAATTATGGTACTCCCAATTCTGTTAGCTAGTGAGAAAAAAAGATAAGCGCAATGCGTATGAACCGTAATAAGAGGCGTTTTCTTAAAAAATAAAGTTAGTTCCCGGAGACTCAACAGATAGCTTTCAAAATGAACGCAATGGTCTTACATTGTAAATCGGACAAACCTCATGTTTTCCTTAATTTGTATTCGATTGATGACTATACCGCTATAATTCCTTATATTTCTAACATTTGTAGAAGATGTAGTGACAAAGAGAGAAAAGGATGCTAAGATGGTTTGGACATTTAGAGAGGATGGTTGAAGGAAGAATGACGACAAAGACTTATGAGACGAATGTGAATGGGCCAGGCGGTAGAGGACGATTTAGGCGAACGTATCACTACCAGATCGGAGACGTTTTATAGAAAGGCCAAGTCAAAAGTACCTATTACCGGCGATCCATGTATGAAGGGTCTCATAAAAGAGAAAGAAGCCAAAGAGGTATGTCAGGATCGTGGCATGTGGAAAGAAGTAGTCTCTGCCTACACCAACGGGAAAATAGCGTAATTTTATGTATATATGTATGCAGTTTTCAACGACCTTTGCTTTAGTAAATGATAAATATTTTCGTTTAAAATAATAAGCGAACATAGACATCTCAGTAAGTTCGCATCAAAGGCCACCTGCCGAGTGTTGTATTATTATTTTTAAACGTCTCATTGGCTTTGACCTCAAATCTATTTATTATTGACTAGCTGTGCCCCGCGGCTTCGCCCGCGGTATAAAGTATCCTATATCCATAATACTGGCTATGCCTGTGCGAAATTTCAGCTAAATCGGTCCAGCCGTTTGACTGTAAAGAAGTCCCAAACAAACAAATATACAAACTGACTTTCGCATTTATAATATTGGTGTTGAGGTGTTGATTAAATAGTTCAAAGTCAAAAACTTTCTAAGGTCTTCTGAAGGACTTGTTTTAAAGTCAGGGATGTAATACTCAACAGATTAGCAAACTGAAGTGGCAGTGGGCTGGTCATATCTGCCCTAGGACCGATAACCATTGGGGTAGACTGGTTCTAGAGTGGAGACCGCGAATCGGTAAACGTAGCGTAGGACGCCCTGTGACCAGGTGAAGCGACGACTTTCGCAAAGCGGTGGACAGTGAAACAAAGAGCCGAAGATGGGGCTCAGTGGCATGACTTGGGAGAGGCCTACGTCCAGCAGTGGACTGATACCGGCTGATTATGATGATGTGATCCTTGATCCAATATTTATTTACCTCAGGTATGCGCGTATGCCTAGTATCATAGAAGAATGTAAAGTCATTTGTGATCAGAAGAAGATTGAATATCAAGAATTGCTTAAAGTAAGTTTACGATGCTTAAAAAAATTGAGGAAAGCTTGCAATAATTCGCATAGAGCTGAAAATTGGTACAAATGTTGGAAACACCATTATAGAGGACACCAATTTTCAACTCTATGCGACTTATTATAACCTTAAATATCTATTTTGATCAGACCAGAAGTCTTGATTTTATATGTGTAGCTATTAATAATGTTTATGTTTGCTAAATTTAAGCATTACTTTTTATACTTGTTTGTGGTTTTAATTTTATATGGCGTTAAACTTCGGTATTTACATCTTAATCGTTTTTTATTCATGTAGGTTCGTATTGCTAAGTTCATCGACGACCTCGATGTGTTCGAAATACAATGCAATGAGCTGCAATATTGGGGCGATATCAACGAGATCACGAAATATGTATCTCGCGCAAGACGCTTGGATGAGAAGTAAGTTAATATTAATTGACACGTCAGTTTGATGTTTTAATAAGTATTTTCACGACACCTTAAGGTTAACGTCTTTTATGTTTATGCTAAGACTGTTTAAATATCTTTGCTGTTCACAAATTTTCAGTCCAACATTGTGAAAATTTTCGACTTTACATTCCTTCCTACCTTTAAGAAATGTAGGTTCATTTCACACCGAGATAGCACTGGCCTGCAGCGACGTGATAAGCAGTTTCATTGTAAATTTAGTAATGGCATTTGAAAGACTCAAAAAAACAAACCCACGTAACGAGCACTTAGCTGGTAGAGACAAACTTCTCGTAACAACTCAAGTTAAGCAAGCTTAGCAAGACGCTGCACGCTGTCCTCAATCTAAATTGAGCTTTACGGCAAACACCGAGGTCATATCCTACATAATAATAAATATTTCCCAGACTGTCGCAAGCGCTGTCTAAGATCGACCAGTTCAATGAAGAAGAATCTTCGTTTGGCTACGAAGTGTCTCAGTACCCGAAACGGAAGGCTATATACGATCGACTGGTGCCTTTCAAGAAGCTGTTTGATGGCAGCTTCGACTTCCTCGAGAAACATCATACTTGGATGACTTCTAAGGTAACAGACCTCCGTATTCACAATCAACACTATGAGGTCTCAAAGTGCACGAAAGCATAGTGTCATTCAATCCAGTACACAGTAATTGTACTGGATTGAAAAATAAACTGCAACATCTTCATGAATACGGCAGTTATTCAATGAATTGTCTCATTATTATTTACTATTATAGTAAATAGTATAATATATACTTTTGTTGAGAGATATTATGTATAAGCAGTTTTTTGTATTAAATACGTACATAACTTGTGTTTCTAATTTACTTCTTTTATGACGAAATGTTTATATCGTCATAAACAAAACATCAAATGAGATTGTGGTCAGGTATTTGGCTAAAATTAAATATTCGGCTAGAATTACGCTGTCATAACGCGGGTAAATAAGGTATTCAAAAAATCAGTATGTTTTATTACAGATAGAAAAGCTCTCGGCCTCTTTATCGACTTTTTATTTTATTTTTTTATGCTGTATAGGCAAGCGTTTGACCACTATCTCACCTGATGTTAAGTGACAATGCGGTCGACGATGTAGCACGCTTACCTAGTAAATACCTGTTCACTCGCGATTTGAAGACCCCCGGGTTGTAGCTATCGGGAAACACAGACAGACACCGGCAAGGAGTTCCATTCTTTGGCTTCGACTGCTATTAAGAGTCTGATTTAAGGCGGAATTGATTTTGAGGGTCTCATAGAAACTATAAAAAAACCCTTATAAGTTCGTCATTTCTGTCTGAAACATATTAATTACTAAATGATATTATACATATTATTAATATTGAAAACTTATCACTACAACGTTCACTTTAAAATGTGTTACGTTTGATAACGGGAATTTAATGAGACTTTCGCGATGTCGGTATCGTGATCGATATAAGTTTCAGCTTAACCGGAAGCTCTCATTAGGACCTCGAGTGCGTGCGAGCATCCAGCCTCGCACTGATATTATCATCTTGAATCGAGATATTCGAAGCAGCAAGAAGTAACAGTTTCCATTTGTTGTAAGGTGGGCAGTTTCGACCCTGAAGATATCGAGGGCGATGTCAGCTATTATTACAAGATAGTGTACAAGTTGGAGAAATCTTTCCAAGAGGTGCCGGAGACGTATCGCCTTGCTTGCTCCGTCAGGTGATTATACCTTATTAGGGTTCCGTACCTCAAAAGGTAAAAAAAGGAACCCATATAAGATCACTTTCTTGTCTGTCTGTCTATCTGTCCGTCTGTCTGTCCGTCTGTCTGTCCGTCTGTCTGTCCGTCTGTCTGTCCGTCTGTCTGTCCGTCTGTCTGTCCGTCTGTCTGTCCGTGTGTCACCACCAATTTTCTCAGGAACGGGTGGACCTAGCAAGTTGAAATTTATACCAGATACTGAGGTCTATAGTCCTTATGAGGTTTATAAAAATCAAGGTCCTGAGCCAGCACGATTAAAAGATATGGGCAAATTTAGATTTTCGCGAAAACTTGTAGGTACCAAAATGTACCTTAATTTTTAACTTTTTTAATTTTTTGGAATTTTTCCTTTGCTTGTGTTTGCTTGTGACCAAAATTGACAGTTCTAGGTCGACCGGAAGTACCCTATAGGTTTTGGGTCGAAAACCTATAGGGTACTTCCCGTTGACCTAGAATCATAAAATTTGTCAAGAAGCAAGGTCTTATAGCTCAAATGAAGGAAAAATTCAAAAAAATAAAAAAAGTTGAAAATTAAATGGTGTCCCCATACATACATAGTTTCAGCCAATTAAGATAGGCCTCTGAGTTATATGAGCCCTCATACAATTTAGAGGTCTAGCTTAATTGGTACCTACCAACGTTGGTACGGAAGCCTCGGTGGGCGAGTCCAACTCGACTTTGCCGGTTTTATTTTTGGATGTACTTCGAAAATTTACGTCTGACTTTGGGGAAAAGTGTTTCGTTTCTATGGTAGGTATGCAAGGTAACCCTCTACATAAATGGAGACTTATAAAAGGGAATCTACAAATTCTCAAAGGTCGGCAACACATCAACAGTGCCCATGGTTAGTTGGTTGCCTACTTTTTAACCTAAAAAAATACTTAGTTATTTCGCTCACTGTCTGATAATGCCGAATTTAAAAAATTATATCATTATTCAGGATAAGGAAAACGTTCGTCTGAGCTACGCGATGATTTTACCTATGACAGACGTTGCGGCACGCAAAGTTTTTTACGTTGCCAGCATTGTTTACGTTGATATTTCTGTTGTTACGTCTCACATGTCTGTCTGTCATGAAACACTAATTTACAAATTAAAATACTACGGTGTTGAAGGTAAGGCACTTGATCTGGTATCATCATACCTCTGTAAAAGAACACAGATGGTTGATGTGGTGGTGTGCTATGTCCATACTCCTAATGATAACTATGTGTGTGTGTAATTGTATGTAATTTAAGTTAAATACTATAGTCTTATAAAAGAGTAATATACTAACCTTTGTGCAAGACACACGTCTTTTATTATCACGGTACCCCCGCACCTCATGGCGACCCGGCCAGGGCTTGCCGTGTCATGTTCGGGACGAACGGCGCGGTCAGCAAATAACTTCACGTAGGACACTCGCTATGTGTCTCTACGAAGTGATTTTAAGTTGAATTACATTATTATGTTGTGATCCGGATTGAGTGAAGTGGACTATTAAACAGTACCAGTGCGTTAAATATCGGTTTACGCGTATACAAACTTTTGTTTAATAATGGGGACTACCTACAGCAAACAAGAAGAAAAATAAATAATTGTTAGCCAAGCTGGACAGAACGATGCGAAATTTAAGGACGAAAACTCCGTAGTCCAAATAGACACGATCTTGCTATCTACGATATTAGCCGTCATCGGTTGTGGATTGTTATATTTTATACTGCAATGGTACCAGCGGAAAAATGAAAAATGGATGCAGCGACGTATTAATGCGCAGTTTTTGCAACGCATGGCAATTCGTCTATCCAATAGAAGAAGAAACGAAGGTACTGAGGAAATCGAGATGACCACGGCGTAATGAAAAATAAAATAATGTCAAATAGTGCGTGAAAATTCCCCATCTTCTTGAAGAAAAAAAAATCATTTCGTAAATATAAGTCGTGATAATTCCCCTTATGCCCGAAGAAAATTCTTAACGTATATAATAAGTGCGTGAAAATCCCCCCCTGCCCGAAGAAAATTCTTAACGTAGGTAATAAGTGCGTGAAAATCCCCCCCAGTCCGAAGAAAATTCTTTACGTAGATAATAAGTGCGTGAAAATCCCCCCTGTATCCGAAGATAATTCTTTCCGTAGTGTGTAAAGTTTGTTGGACATTAGAAGCTCGTTTTTGTGTTGATATTTCTTTCTGGATAAACGTAAGTAATATAATATGAATGTAAGTGTTATTTCTAATGTGTTTTTTTTTTAAAGTGATAAATGGAAATTGAGTTAGAAAATATTATAGATGCATTAGAGAAAATTCAAATAGATTTAAGAAAACTCGGTAAAGAAAGAAGAGAACAGTACAAGAGTAAAACTTTAGAAAAAATATTTTTAGCTGAGCAATACTACAAACAATTTAAGAATATAATAGTTATTGCCAGTGACTCTGAGAAAAGCTCTAATTATTTGTCAATTTATGTTAAGCAAAAACTAACGGATAAGTTTTAAGCCGTTTATAATAAAATTAAATCTTATGTATGTGATGATAGTATAGATGTTGATTTAGCTTTAGTGGAGCGTAATTTAGAAAAACCGGATTTAAAAATAAAATCAAAAATGGATAAGTTTGATATAAAAACGGCGGCAAACTTGGTTGTTGTTATGGACGGTACTGAAGAGGTTACAGAAAGATTGATTGATGGTGTTGAGATGTACAACAGTTATCTAAAAGATAGTGAGTGTAAAAAAATGTTAATTACATTTGTTTTGAAAACGCGTCTCACAAAGGCTGCAAAATTAAAATTAAAACGGAACTATTCAACTTGCGAGGAAATGATAAGTGATATAAAGGCACATTTACTGTCTAAAAAATCGTCTAACTCTTTACTTACACAACTAAATAATATATCTCAAAGGGATATGTCTATTAATGAGTATGCTAATAAAATTGAGCAACTATTTGTCGATCTTACCATATCACAGGCAGATTCAAACGACAAAGCCTACGATATATTAAAACCAATTAACGAAAAAATTGCGATTAAAAAGTTTTCAGATGGTCTTCGTAATAGGCGTTTAAGTACTATAATTTCAGCTAGAAACTACTCAGAACTGAAAGATGCAGTGCGAGCAGCAGAGGACGAGGAGTTGGCACAACCACAGACATCCAGCTCCGTGTTCACCGTGACAGGTAAGTCTAGGAATATAAGTAGACCTATGCGAGGGTACCGAGGCTACAACCAGCGACATGCTAGTTCGTCACGTGGAAATTTTCATCAAAATCGGTTTAGTAGACCTTTTAGAGGAACACAGCCTGCACGTGGGTACTATAACAATACTACACCCACAACGACCTATGCTAGAGGAAGAGGATTTTATCGTCGTGCTCAAGGTCATTACAACGAAGGTCGTTATCAACGAGGTAGACCACAGAATGTTTATGCTACACAGCAGATAAATACTGACGTGACCAATTCAGATAACGAAAGAAACCAGTTTTTTCGTGCCTAAAGAGTATATAATATTTTTACGTGTGATGAAAATGTGAGGTATATTTCTATGAACTTATGTGATAAGGAATGTTTTTGGGTTTTGGATACCGGTGCTTCGATAAGTGCTGTACAAAGTCAAATTTTACCAGAGAACTTAGAAATACATAAAGACAGCATAGTAATTAATGGTGTTGGCGGAAAAATTTATTCAGAAGGTTATGTTTATCTTTCATTAATAACATCTGATGGTTTAATTTTTAAACACAGATTTTATTTATTTGATAATTTGCCTTGCAAAGGAGAAGGAATCATTGGACTAGATTTCTTAACGAAATTTAATTCGAATATTGACTTGCAAAATTCAATTTTGTGTTTGAATTTGTTAGATAAAAAGTGCGTATTACCTTTGTATACTGCACCATATATATGTACTAGTTATATTACTATACCGGCCCGAAGTGAATCAATTCATTATATTCAGTTAGATAAAAATATTACGGATGATTGTGTGATTATACCAAAAGAATTAGGACAAAATATTTTTTTAGCGGGACTAATCGTCAAACCGAAAAAATGCGTAATTCCAATTCGAATACTTAACACAAGTGAAGAGACAGTGAAGATACCAATTTTCCAACCTGAAATACATATATTAAATGAGTATGAAATATGTTCATTCAATAAGTGCGATTCAAACATAGAAAGAGCTCGATCATTGCTATCTCTACTGAAACTTGATCACTTGCATTCCAGTGAACGACGTGCAATTGAATCTTTATGTACAAAGTACAGCGACATATTTTATTTGCCAGGCGATAAGCTTACGACTACAAATGTGTGCGAACAGTCGATTCATATGAAACCAGACGCTTATCCTGTTTACGTAAAACCTTACCGCTTACCAAAGAGTTTAAAACCTGAAATAGATAGACAGATACGACAATTATTACAAGACGATATTATTGAAGAATCAAATAGTGAATACTCAAGTCCTATTTTATTAGTTCCGAAAAAATCTGGTCAATATGGAAATAAGCAATGGAGATTAGTTGTGGACTATCGAAAACTAAATAATCAAATAAAAGATGATAGATTTCCACTTCCAAGTATAAATGATATTTTAGATTCTCTATCTGGAGCAGTATATTTTAGTCATTTAGATTTGAGCCAATCTTATTATCAGGTCAATTTGAGTCCTGAGTCACGCAAGGTCACAGCATTTTCTACAAACACTGGACATTACCAAATGAAAAGAATGCCAATGGGTTTGAAAATATCACCAAGTGCTTTTTCTCGAATTATGAATGTAGCTATGTCTGGTCTGACCTTTAATAAATGTTTTGTATATTTAGATGACCTCGTAGTTTTTGGACGTAATTTTGAACTGCATCAGAAAAACTTATTAGACGTTTTTGAAAGACTTAGAAAAGTTAATCTCAAATTAAATCCAAATAAATGTCAGTTTCTTAAAACTGAACTGCTTTATCTAGGACACGTAGTATCTTCTGATGGTATTTTGCCAGACCCTGAAAAAATAAAAGCAATCGAAAATTACCCTGTACCGAAAAATGCAGACGATGTAAGACGTTTCGTTGCATTTTGTAATTACTACAGAAAATTTATAAATAAATTTGCAGATATTACTATCCCATTAAACAATCTACTAAAGAAAAATGCTCATTTCAATTGGACTTCAGAATGTGAAGCAGCATTCCAATATTTGAGAAATTCTTTGAAATCACCCCCAATTTTACAATACCCAGATTTCTCAGATGAAAACGAATTTATTTTGCAGACGGATGCATCAGGCATATCTGTAGGTTCAGTTTTATGTAACAAAGATATGAAACCCGTAGCTTATGCAAGCAGACCGTTAAACAAAGCAGAGAAAAACTATCCTACTATAGAAAAAGAATTAGTTGCTATAGTGTGGAGTGTGAAATACTTTAGACCCTATCTCTACGGTAGAAAATTTACTATAATGACGGATCATAAGCCTTTAATTTATTTATTCGGAATGAAAGATCCATCAAGCAGACTTATTAAATTCAGATTAGCATTGGAAGAGTATGATTTTGATATTTCGTATATAAAAGGAAAAGATAATGTAATTGCAGATGCACTTTCACGAGTGGTTATTACATCTGGTGAATTGACAGATATGAATGAAAAGATAATAACCGTAATGACTAGAGGACAAAAGAAGAGATTAGAGGAAATGAAAGAAAGTGAAGAAAGTAAAGCAAAGGTTATCCCTAGTAAGTCCACTGACCTACAGTCTGATCAGCCAAAAGTTGTGGAAATATTAAGGATACCAAATGGTTCGGAAGAAATGATTTTTATAAATGGAAGTGAATTGAGAAAAATAAGGAGAAATAAAATGATTGATGTTGAAACTGAATGTTTTGCATATATATCAGATAAAAATATTATATACATAAACAATGATTTTAATTCACAATTTACTCGAGTCGAATTTGTGGAAAAATTATGTGCTTTTTGTAAAAATATAAATATAAAAGAGATTTGCCTCATAAAAAATGATAACAACGCGTTGTTCTTAAAGAAACTTAATGAAAAGATAAAAAATACAAAAAATTATGATGGTCCTAGGATTTGTGTATTAAGAGGTATAAAAAGAATAGAGAATGGTGATGAAAAAGAGTTTATATTAAATGATTATCATCTATTACCAACAGCGGGTCATGCTGGAGTACGTAGGATGGTTAATAATATTAAACGATCATTTTACTGGCCAGGAATAGAACATGACATTAAGGAATTTGTAAAAAAGTGTGAAAAATGTCAAAAAATGAAGTATTCGCGAAATACTATACAGCCGTTAGTCGTAACAACGACTGCCATTTCAGCTTTTGAAAAAAATTTTATAGATATAGTGGGCCCCTTAGATAAGGATATAGAAGATAATTCGTATATATTAAGTTCAGTGTGATTTAAGTAAGTTTGTAGAAGCTTACCCTCTACCAAACAAAGAAACTCAAACGGTAGCTAGATCTTTAGTAAATAATTTTTTCTTAAGGTATGGTATAAGTAAACAAATTTTATCAGATAGAGGTACAGAGTTTATGTCTTCTACAATGACAGAAGTGTGTAAACTGTTAGGTATTGAGAAACTTAACTCGACATCCTACCATCATCAAACAATAGGTTCATTAGAAAACAGCCATAAACACCTTGGTGCATTCCTACGCACCCAATGTGACAAACATCCAGAGGCGTGGAGCCAATGGTTGGCATTTTGGTGTTTTACCTACAACAATACAGTCCATTCGATAACTAAGTATACGCCATATGAATTAGTGTTCGGAAAACCAAGTAATATTCCATGTAGAGTCAGCAATGAAGTTGAACCTTTGTACAACCCAGATGATTATTGTTGAGAACTTAAATATAGATTACAAGTAGCATGTAAAGACGCAAGAGAAAATTTATTGAAATGTAAGACTAGAAAATGTACTTACGATAGAAATGCGTATCCAATTACATATAAGGAAGGTGATAAATTGTTGATTAAAAATGAAAATGTAAGCAAATTGAAACCATTGTATGACGGACCTTATATTGTAATCGAAGATTTGGAACCGAATGTTAAAATTATTAAAAATGGAAAATTCGACATCATTCACAAAAATAGAACAAAGCCATTTGTCCTATAACACATTTATATGTTATTGTTACTTTAAGTTTAGTAAAGAAATGTAAAAAAAATAAAAAATGTTATGAGTATACATTTTTTTTTTAAAAGTACCCCCAATATGTGGTGGTGTGCTATGTCCATACTCCTAATGATAACTATGTGTGTGTGTAATTGTATGTAATTTAAGTTAAATACTGTAGTCTTATAAAAGAGTAATATACTAACCTTTGTGCAAGACACACGTCTTTTATTATCACGGTACCCCCGCACCTCATTGAAGTTAATGGCGTCAGGTCATCTGGATCCCTCACAAAAATGGGAGTCCCGCAGGGATCGATCCTAGGACCTTTTTTATTTCTAGTTTATATCAATGATTTACCGTCATTCGTACAGAACCTATGTGATATTGTTTTGTTCGCAGATGATACTTCCTTGATATTCAAAATAGATAGGACTACACCTAACTTTGACGATGTAAACAAATCAATAACACAGGTTCTGAATTGGTTTACAACCAATAACTTATTGTTAAATGCAAAAAAAACTAAATGTATTAATTTCTCTCTACCAAATGTAAAAAAAGGTATCCTAAATAGAAGTATATTAATAAATGATGAACCATTAGAACTTGTTGAATCCACAACATTCTTGGGCATCACCCTGGATTCAAAGCTTCAATGGGGTTTTCAAATATCGGTTCTAGCAGGTAGGTTAAGCTCCGCTGCATACACAGTACGTAAAATTAGATTTTTAACGGACGAAGCCACTGCAAGATTGGTCTATTTCAGCTACTTCCTCAGTATAATGTCTTATGGCATTTTATTGTGGGGGAAAGCCGCTGAAATCCAATCAATATTTGTTTTCCAGAAACGAGCTATTCGCTCTATATATAGTATGAGGTCGCAAGATTCACTTCGTGAAAAGTTTAAGGAAATTAAAATTCTAACAGTGGCATGTCAATACATTTATGAAAATATTATGTTCATACGTAAGAATATAAATGATTATAAGAAAAGGTCTGATGTACATAATTTTAATACAAGACATAAAAATAGATTAATTATACCTAATTTCAGACTGCAGAAAGTTAGTGGTTCATTCATGGGGAACTGTGTACGCTTTTACAATAAGCTACCTAAAGATATTGATCAATTGCCTATGAGCAAATTTAAAATCTATGTAAAATCCAATTTGATGAAAAAATCATACTATACAATAGGTGACTATATGGATGACAAAAATGCATGGCCTGAATGCCCCAAGTTCCAAGAACAAATATAAATTGTATTATAATTATTAATATATTGTTAAAATTTTAAAGCTGACATGTACAATTAATTAAAAAAAAAAAAAAAAATGACAAGACAAGCCCCATACAGTTTCTTGGTGTTTCTTCTCTGATGGGAGTATTTCCGAAACACCGGTAGATTCAACAGCCATTCAGTTTTCCCCTTTTGTCCGCAGATTTTCTTTCTAGGCTTGCCATTTTTATTTTTATTTAAACAATATTATGCAGCTGACAGACGGACTATCAGTTCCATTTGGATCATGATATGTACTGTGATCGGTATGCGTTTCTCTATGTTGTGTTTCACTATTTCACTTTTTTTATTTTTTTTTATATAAAAATTGTCTGAAGTACTGAAACACACAGTTACATGTATGGTTGGTTTTAACCTACTTTAATTTTTTTTAAATATTCTGACGTAAACGATTGGATGACAGCTGAATGGTTCATTACTTTTTTTTTTTAATTCAAAGCGTTAAATTCTGCTTTTGCTATGTTTACTTGATAATTGGTTATGATTTATTTTATGATTTATGATTTTGACGTTTATATGTGCGTATATTTATACTGCCTACATACTGAATAAATGCTTTGATTCTTTGATTCTTTGATTCTTCATGCCCTTTAATTTTACGTAACATTTTTGCCCGAAAAACATATATTTTACTAATATTGTGTGTGGTACTTAGATATATGGTGGTGTAATAGATTCACCACGGTCCGTCACAGTATCTCAATATCACTGTCTGTTTGATTGTCTGGAAGAAATGGCTTTAAGCGATAGGCCTTTGCATTACTTAGAATAAGTCTTTTACCTTAAGTATTTTTTATGTTATTGGTGTACAAATAGTGTTTATCTATCTATGTATCTATTCACTTGACAAATAAATGTCTGTTTATATATTGGGGAAAAAAATGGTAAATCCTAAGTCCATATTTTTCGTGTTAACTTGTTTCTAATCAACAGGGAGAGAATGGACGAATTCAAGACTCATATGCCTGTTATACAAACATTGGGCAATCCTGGTATGAAGCCTCGCCATTGGGAGAAGATATCCGAGATAGTCGGCTTCCCAATAGTCGTCGACGATGAACTATCGCTGGAGAAAGTGATCGACTTCAACCTGGTTGATTATATTGAGAAGTTTGAGAGTATATCAGAAGCCGCCACGAAGGAGAATAACCTCGAGAAGGCTTTGGATAAGATGATGAACGAATGGGCCGATCTTGTATTCGACATCTTAGCGTACAAGTAAGTCGCAAACATTTTCCAAAATATTGTCCCAATTTCAAGGAGGATACATGTTGGATGCGTGTATTTGTAACCGACTTCAAAAAAGGAGGAGGTTTTATGTTCGACGTGTATGTATATTTTTTTTTACAATTAAGATTGGCTTATAGAGATGGTCTTTGGGCGTCGAAAGATGTGCTGAACTTTCACCAAACGCTTCTCGCGGCTATGTTAGAGGCATAAGCCTTTAACACTTCCACCTTGGAGCTTTGGTCTATGCTCCTGCGAATTACACCTCAGTCCGGCCGGTCAGGCCAAGCCGGAGGTCGGGGGGTATTATTGAGCTCTCACGGAATACCGCGGTGTCGCCACTGACCGTCGCGTCGGCTCGCTCCAAAATCGCCCACGCGGCTTATACAATAAATATGATCCACATATTTATTTCATTCACTTGAGTTTAGGTTTATTACAATATTCTATAAAAGATAATAAATAAAACTAGAATAAAAACAACACATTACAAAAAGCTTAAGCCTAAGGTGCCACCGGCTGCGGAGCAGGGTCCAAGCTACCGGTGGTTAGGTTTATCATCATTATCAGCCTATGTTAGTCCACAGCTGGATATAGGCTTCTCCAACTGAATACCCTGAGCACGATCCGTAGGTGGTTAGGTTAGTTATATATATAAATATTTATTATTATGTATATTAATTTATCGATATAATATTATTTCACAGAGACACTGGCACTTATATTCTATCAAGTGTGGACGAAATCCAACTGCTGCTGGACGACCATATTATAAAAACACAGACCATGAAGAATTCGCCCTACATCAAACCATTTGAAGATGTTATTTAGTGAGTGATATTGTTTCATTATCAAAATATATGAGGCTCTGTAATTTGTTACATTTGACAAATATTCCGTGATCTTCATAAGCGTTTTCAGAATTGTCTGGATCAGTTTCTCTTTCTTACCCTTCTACGAAAAAAGAGGAGTGTTGAACCGATTAATCGATTATTTTTACGTTCTTTACCAGGATTGAAGTAATTCGATTAGCCTTTATTGGCGAGATATGCCTACAGGCACTTACAAGAGATCGCGAGTTTTGTCAGTTGTCACATAAATGCTCAGAAGGTTTTTCAATTTTATTCGATAAATTATTAACAGCCAGTATTCGTCCACTGTTCGACATGTGCCTTTCTCATGGCACGCGACTGAGCTCGATCTTTAGCTCTTTGTTTCCAACGCTGCCAGCCAACTTGCGTATATCATCGCTGGAGGTCGTCATACGCTACGTCTGTCGAGCCGTGGTCTCCACTATAGAACTCGTCTACCCCAACGGTTATCGGTTTTACGACAGATGTGACCAGCCCACTGCCATATACCACACAGCTTGATAATCCTTTGAGCTGCTATGTCGATAACTTTGGTTCTCTGACTTAATTTTGAATCCTAAAGAGTAGACTTCGAGATAATCGGGAGGATTGTAGCGGCAAAATTGACAAAATATGTTTGGTGTTCGATAACCATTAACTAAGATATATTTATTTTTTAGTGATTGGGAAGGTAAGCTCATTCTTTTGCAAGAAATCTTGGATGAATGGCTGAAGGTCCAAGCTACTTGGATGTACCTCGAACCGATCTTCTCATCTCCCGACATTCAGCAACAAATACCCGAAGAAGGGAGAAGATTTAGCGCTGTTGATAAGGTATGCCTAACATTACTAACTGTATAAGCTTGTTTCTTAATACTTGTTTTGTTTGCGAAAACTATATTTCACTCTATATTTGTACAATTTTGTCAATGTGTCACATACATAAAGAGGACTTTTTCGACAACGATAACAACAAGTTACTGAAATTATTAATGCGTGAGCGAAGCGAGTGCGATTTTTTTAAATTATATGAATAAAAATATATAAAAGATATGTTTCGCGAAAAGCATATTATTAGTATTGTATTGAGGGAAACAAGATAAATATTTAGTGCGCGATCGGAGAGAGCACGAATCTTATCCAATACAGATATAACAAAAGTTTAGAGATATAAAAATGACGATAATGCATAGGATAACAAAAAAATACTGCAAATAGTCGTATGCGAGTGGAGCGAGTGCGAAATTTTTCGTAACTAATCTCTAAACGAATGTCACATTAAAAGCACCTTTTTAATGATTTGTGGCACTGACAATTTTGCTGCTCTTTAGAGCAGTGGGTTAGCGGCAGCGTCCCGGGTCGTAGATTTAATCTACGACCCGGGACGCTGCCGCTAACCCACGCTACCCCACTAGAGAAAGGAAATCTGGCGTCGGTTATTCTAATTCGTGTACCCAAAACGAAGTTTTCAACATTTTCTGAATAAGAGCGTACTGAACTCCGTTCATTTACATTATGGTCATTTGACAAAATTCCGCAATGGTAGTCGCGCTTACGACCAACCGTAATTTCGGTATTAGTATTTATACACATAACATTTAATTATTATGGCTATTTTTAGATGTGGCGTGAAATTATGAAAGCGGCAGCAGCGGAGCCACGAGTACTCGACGTCATCATGATCGAGAAGATGCTCGACCGCCTGAAGAAATCCAACAACCTCCTCGAGATGGTCCAACGTGGATTGAACGCATACTTGGAGAAGAAACGACTGTACTTCCCTCGATTCTTCTTCTTGTCCAATGACGAGCTGCTTGAGATTCTATCCGAGACCAAGGATCCGATGCGGTAAGAATAATACTTTATTAATGTGACACATCAATTGGCGTGGTACGGGAGTGAGGTCGACTCTTGGCGTGGCGACGCGTCGCCACTCCGCACCGCTCGTGGCTCAGCGGTTAAATCCGCCTCAGTTCGGTTATCCCCTCTCTTTGGCCGCATGTGCCTAAAGTGTAAAGTATTGGGATTCAGCGACAAAACAATATTAATTATGCTTTCTCTTGTTAGAGTACAACCTCATCTCAAGAAGTGCTACGAGGGTATCGCGAAGTTGTCGTTCACAGAAGATCTGGTGGTTACACATATGAGATCTTCTGAAGGAGAGATCGTGGCTCTCACTGTGACTATCAACACTGCTGCGGCTCGTGGTCAGGTAGGTTTTATTTGTTTTATGTTTTGAGTTTTATATTTTGTTTTAAGTTTTATTTGGTGTCAGTTTCCACCAAGCGCAAAACCCATCGCAGTTTTTAGTCGATGGATTGAGGATTGTATTCATATTGCCTTTAGGTGTAAAATTCAATGCAGACATTAAGCGTCTCCTCGCGCGAGCTTTATAATGCACGAGGTCCCTTTCGCTCTTACAGGTTACTATTTTTTGTTGAAGGCAGAATCACCAATTTATTTAATGTATTGACAGACTAAGATTGAATACATGTACTTCATGGAGTTCACGGTATTATTTTCAACCATCTTCAAAAAAGGAGGAGGTGCTTAATTCATCTTTATGTTCTTCTGTATGTTTGTTACGCAATTACTCCGCCACTTGAGAACCGATTCAGATTTTTTTCAAAGGTAGGGTACATCTCCACTGTGGTCCCATTATACAATCCATTGAGGTCTGATCAGTATCTCCAGAGATATGAAGATAAATATCTTAAGCTTGCTGCTAAAATTTGCTACCGCGACATGTGAAGTAGGTTGATTTTAATGATATACCTACTGCAATCTTGCATACCACCATACATACTACAATTGTATCTTTATTTCTAATTTGATAATAAAATTAAACGAAACCCACATTTAGGTGGAGAAATGGCTGTTGGAGCTGGAAAAGGCGATGAAGTTGTCGGTACATCACGAGGTGCATCTCTCGTATGATGACTACACGCAGATACCGCGCGATCGATGGGTGCTGGTGTGGCCTGGACAGGCGGTCAGTTACTCTCCATTTATATATTATGATGACTACACGCAGATACCGTGCGATCGATGGGTGCTGGTGTGGCCTGGACAGGCGGTCAGTTACTCTCCATTTATATATTATGATGACTACACGCAGATACCGTGCGATCGATGGGTGCTGGTGTGGCCTGGACAGGCGGTCAGTTACTCTCCATTTATATATTATGATGACTACACGCAGATACCGTGCGATCGATGGGTGCTGGTGTGGCCTGGACAGGCGGTCAGTTACTCTCCATTTATATATTATGATGACTACACGCAGATACCGTGCGATCGATGGGTGCTGGTGTGGCCTGGACAGGCGGTCAGTTACTCTCCATTTATATATTATGATGACTACACGCAGATACCGTGCGATCGATGGGTGCTGGTGTGGCTTGGACAGGCGGTCAGTTACTCTCCATTTATATATTATGATGACTACACGCAGATACCGCGCGATCTATGGGTGCTGGTGTGGCTTGGACAGGCGGTCAGTTACTCTCCATTTATATATTATGATGACTACACGCAGATACCGCGCGATCTATGGGTGCTGGTGTGGCCTGGACAGGCGGTCAGTTACTCTCCATTTATATATTATAGTAGTGGTCTGTGGCAGGCATTATAATTCGCGTCACGCAAAGTGGTCACCGTTGCCTATGAACACTTGCAACACTAGGGGTGTCACTCATGCGTTGACGACCTGTGAAGATTCTTTTAACGCCCCTTTTGAAGGAATCTATTTTGTAGCTCTGCGGGCAAACAGCAGACGGCAGCATGTTCCACATTTTATAGGTGTAGGGAAGAAATCACCGCTTAAATCGAGATGTGTGCGAAGTCCAAATCTCGGTTATATATGAATGACGTGTTAGAAACAGAAATTACTACTTGATATGAATATGAGCTATGATGTAAGCCAGCTGGCAGCAGTTGGAAACAAAGAGCTGAAGATCGAGCTCAGTGGCGTGCCATAGGAGAGGCCTATGTCCAACAGTGGACGATTACTGGCTGCTAATGATGATGATGGATACGGTGCTGGTGGATAGATGGTCAGATGGTCGGTCTAAAAAAACCTCTGTATAATTACAAAAAGAAAACGTGGAGTCGCGATCTAGGGTATCCACAAATTCCTCAAAGATCGGCAACGCATCAACAGCACCTATGGTGTTGCAGTTGGTCATAGGCGATGGTAACCGCTTACCATCAGGCGGGTTTTCAGCTTTTTTGCCAACCATAACATAAACGAATCAAAAATAAATATTTGTAATGCAGGTACAATGCATCGCTATGACATACTGGACGTCGGAGGTGACAGAAGCTATCCACGTGAACGTGGCGGCCATGCGTGCCTACTGGAACAAGTGTAACTTCCAGATATCGAAGATAGTTGACCTGGTGCGAGGCGAGCTTAGCTTGCAGAACAGAATTACACTGGGTAAGAAATGAAATAAAAAATTGCCAAGTGCGACTCGCACTCGAAAGGCTTTGTACATCGAGATACATCATAGTGAATACGTTAGTACGTAGTACATACGAGTATATACATGGATGGTTTTGTGTCATTGTATCATCTATGTTGAACATCGAGCATTAAGTAAGTGCCAAAAAACACTTTTCTTGTAAGGGACTCTCATACTCCAGCCCGTTTTGGCGGATTTTTAGATGTGCTACCGCTGAGCTGTTTATGCAAAATCCATTGTGTTACATCAAAAATCAAATACAATATATTTTTATTTTTATATACTTTTCTGTAGCTTTTTCAAAATTGACTAATTGATCATGAGCTCATCACAATCTGACTAAGCAGGCACAGTTACGTAACATGCCTTAATCAAACAATTATACATAATTATTTCTTCATAATCAACATCATAATCAGCCAGTGTAGGTCCACTGCTGGACATGGCCTTTCCAGACTCGGCACTGAGCCCCATCTTCGGCTCTTCGTTTCCAATCACTGCCCACAATTATTTCTTAACGCAGCACTGTTCTTTTTTTACGTCATACACTATTTACATCAGTAAAACGTACCTAATCCTAGACATCTCGTAAGAAACGAACGCCTTTTTAACTGACTTCCAAAAGGGAGGATATTGTTAATTCGTCTGTATGTATTTTTTGTACATATGTTACGCGATTGATTGTCAATTATGAACCAATTTGAATGTTTTTTTTTACATTTCCAAGGTAGTCCCATTGTAATCTGATAAGTATCTCCAGAAATATATTTTTTTACAACGAACTGGGAAGCACTTGATCACTGCCTCACATGATTTTAAGTGATTTTTAGATGTGGAGGTAAACACCTTAAACTTAGTAGGTACTGAAAATGTCTAGAGCGGCATTTCAAGTCAGTTTTTTCGTTTGTAAACGATCTTAAATTATTATGAATACTTTTTATCTTGTAACAAACATTTCAGGAGCCTTGGTGGTGCTAGACGTGCATGCAAGAGACACTCTGATGGAACTTATAGATTTCAATGTGACGCAAGATAATGACTTCAACTGGCTCTCACAGATCCGGTATTATTGGGAGGTTTGTTGTAACCTTTTTGAATATACTTTTTAAAGTGATATAGGTCACAATTTTCTCTACGACACAGAGCCTTTGCAAGAAATTGCTTCCCTTGACGATAAAATAAAGACTTAAATAAAGGCTACGAATAAATTATAAGAATTGATTCGTAGCTTGCAGGACATACATGTATGATAAACATGTCCCATTACTCTTTCGCTGTATAGGTACGTCCCTTATAGTGTACATTATACCTTGTAGTTACACAGTAAACCTCATATTTTTGTAAATTGTTAAACACAATCGAAAATTTCATCGTACCGACGGGACTCGAACCCGCACCCCCCGGATTACACGTCCAGGTGCTCTGCCAATTAAGCCACGGTTCGATACATCGATACGACGAAATTAGTGGATTGCATTTGTTAACCCAATTATGCATTGGTGGCGCCATCTAAGACTAGTCATTCACTTCAAAGAAACATAATATTTGATTTACGCAGTGCAACATCTCTCGTCGGATTTGAAAACTGAAATGATTTCTTCCGAATGATTAACTTACGTAATAAGTAGTCATAGATGGCGCCACCAATGCATAATTGGGTTAACAAATGCAATCCACTAATTTCGTCGTATCGATGTATCGCACCGTGGCTTAATTGGCAGAGCACCTGGACGTGTAATCCGGGGGGTGCGGGTTCGAGTCCCGTCAGTACGATGAAATTTTGGATTGTGTTTAACAATTTACAAAAATATAAAGTGTGTAACACTTCAAAGAAACATAATATTTAAACCTCATATTGTTTCGGTCGTGATCAAATAGTGATGACAAAACGAGAAGTTAACGATGTAGTGATTCGATATATAATACCTCTCTCGCGCCACCCTTAACACGAAGCAAATTTATTACCTCATAATGGAGATAGAAAAGTTCTCGTGTAGACTACCACAATACATTGTTATTTCAAATATTAGTTTCTTGAAGTGTTACACGCTTTATATTTTTGTAAACTGTTACACGCAATCCAAAATTTCAGCGTACCGACAGCACTCTAGATTGTTATTTCAAGCCAAAATGTCACAACAGTAATTACAGATGGCGCCACCGCTGCATAAGTTTCATCGTATCGGTAGGGTCATAGGGTCATACTGTAGCTGAATTATTGGTACAGCACCTGGGCGTGTTCCCGGGGAGACGCGGGTTCGAGTCCCGTCAGTACCGTGAAATTTTGGATTGAGTTATAACAATGTACAAAAATGTAAAGTGTAGAAAACACTTAACATCACACATATTGTATATATATATATATATATATATATATCTGTGCTTAACATAATACAGTCTGTATTGTGGTAGCAGTATTGCAAAGTAACTATTTTTCATAATTTGTAGGAACAAGACGACGAGGAGAAGTCTTGGCAGATAGCGACTCGTATGATAAACTCTCAGCTGATGTACGGATACGAGTACCTCGGTAACACGGGCCGGTTGGTCGTGACGCCGCTCACGGATCGGTGCTTTAGGACCCTATTCGGAGCTTTGCATTTGAATTTAGGTGAGTCGATATAATTGTTTGGGATCCATAGATAGTTTGAGGGCCTAGTCGTGTTGGGGGAGAATGGTCGGCTTTTATGCCAGAGGTATCGAGTTCAAGCCCCGCCGTGCACCAATGGATTTTTCTGTCGAATAATATAATTGTGTGCTTTTCACAGTGGTGGAAAAACATTGTTAAGAAACCCCCAACCCCCGCATGGTGGTAGGACACTATCTAGTGTCAACCTGGCCAGCTACCACCCTCAAGTTAGAAAGTCTGTCGCCAAACATCTCATGTGTTTCGGCAGCTATCCTTGAGAGCCAGTTCCCATTCTAGGTAGTTCTAGCACGCTAGTGCTACCATCCTCGACCGCATCACCACTTACCGACAGGTGGTCAAGCGCTAACCTAAAAGATATAAAAATAAAAGCAAAACATTAAGCCTTATCTAATCTTAATCTTAAGTCTAAAGTCAGTACAGTTGGGTAACACGAGTAGGTAAAGAGTCAGTGCAAAAAAAACCGTCGTGGTATTACGATGAACTAACATTCAAAGGTAAGGAAGGAAGGTACATACATACCTACCTAGCAGCACACGATAACGATAAGAGTATTAATAGTAGATTAGTAGCCAAGGGCTGTAAGGCATCAATTGCAGCCCGAGATATTTAGGCGTACGAGCGCAGCGAGGGCGCCTATAGTTCGAGGGTGCAATTGATGCTTACACCCGAGCTAACTACTCTGCTTTACATCTCGATTGTGAGGTAAGTTGAAAAAAACCGGCATTACAAGAATAAAACATGTTATTAGTTAAAATATATAGTGAAATGATTGTTAATTGTTGCTTCAGCTTCCCTTTTCATTGAATCGGGAGTGCAGCTTATTTTTTCATCACTTGCAGAACTCATGTTTTTTTCCTAATTAACACGTAATTATTAAAAAATCCCAAAAACAAACAATATTTAAAGTAAAAGTTTTCTATTCCCGCCTTTTTTCATTTTTTATAATTTTTTTTTTCAAGAACGATATTGAGCTTCGCCGTTCGATATTTAAAATTGATGACTATTATACTCATACGAAGACAAGGCTGAACAGCGAAGCGACCTCTTTTGTCATTGGGCTGAATGCATGATGTCTATTGCCAGTATGATGGTTAGATGTACGCGAACTTTTTGAAAGAGTGAAGAGTTTTTTTAATTTACTTACCGCCCTAGGGCTTTTCTAGCTACATGATTACCCTAGAGCGCTAATTGGTTACCTACAAGCCCCATTTGGGGGTAATAAGGACCTACTTACCGAATATGAGAGATGTAAACATTTATAGTCGTGCTAGTAATAATGCAATACAATACAATACAAAAACTCTTTATTGTGTACCAACATTAATCATACACAGAAAATTAAAAACAACATAATAACTGTTAGGTTACAATGGGCGGTCTTATTGCTTAACAGCAATTTCTTCCAGACAAACTTTGGACGGACAGAAATACAGCAATGTTGTCAATGCAACAAAACCAGTAAATTAAAACGACCGACGACTGACGCGACCTCAATTTCTACGACTGTTCTCTTTTTGCACAGAAAAAGACTCTATATCGATCCCAAGTATCACACTTGTCATATCGCCTTAGGTGGTGCTCCCGAAGGCCCCGCTGGTACGGGCAAGACAGAAACAACAAAGGACTTAGCGAAGGCTGTCGCCAAGCAATGTGTCGTGTTTAATTGTTCTGACGGTCTGGATTACTTGGCGCTTGGCAAGTTCTTCAAGGTACAGCATTTTATACGTGATGGTTTTAATAACATGATCGCATCAATCATCATTATTATCATCATCCTATCTCTGTCCAATGAATGAATGTATACATTTATTTTAGCTTGTGGTACTAGTATAGGTTACAGAGTTGTTAAATTATATTTTTATTTGATTTAAAAACCTCTAGGTCTTACTTAGTCAGTATACAAGCACAAATATAATTAAAAGATAATTTAAAATATTAATAAAAGTATGTCAGAAGTCCAAAATTAAGTTATTTTCTTTTTAAAATATCTTTTAACTGAATAGTATGCCTTGTGGATAAGATACTTAATACAATTTTGTCTTAAACACACAAACATTGCTTATTACACGAATTGAGATTGCAACCGCATTGTAGATTATTGGAGCCATATTGAAAACGCCTTTTAAAAAATGTGTGTTTTACTTGTATATCCGTGGTTTCTGCTAGGCTATTCTATAAGCTATCTCGACAGCAGAATCCGCGGTGAGATTCGAATTTCGTCACGTTCGTAATACGGTTGAATTTCGTAGTACGAAATTCAAATCTCACCGCGGATTCCGCTGTCGAGACAGCTTACAGAATAGCCTAGCTGATCTTATTTTTCCGTCGAATACAACGTCAATTTTTGTGTATAAATCAGGATCAGGATCCACTGCTAAGTATTAGGCCTCACCTATGGCACGCCACAGAGCTCTATCTTTAGCTCTTTGTTTCCAGCCGTATTAATCAGAATCATTAAAATTATTCCATTTTGTTTCTGCATGGTGAATTTTAATTATTTATTTTCTATGGATAGTTTAGTAATATAAATTTTCAGCCAGTTATTTAAATTAACGTAATTAGCCCGCGGTAGCGTTTAATTTTGATTATAAGCCTATGTTATACGAGTATTTTACTTGAAGTTTAATATCATAATAATAGTAATTTGGTGATATGGAACCTTTCGTGTGCGAGTTCGACCAAGTCAGTCAGACTCGCACTTGGCTGTTTATTAAAGTTTTTTAAACGATGTTATGTATTCTTCATACCAGAATAAGGATCACGAAACGATAGTGAAGATGATCTTTTATATACTTTCTTATTCTAGATTTAAAAAAATCTAACATGTACAATACAATAGTCTATATTCCTAAATTGTTTTTTAGCCCTTCATTTACACTATGAAAAAATATGGTACAGGTATTTGTTTATTTTGTCAATAAGAAAAAGTTACAAAGATATATAGCGTTTAAATTCCGCGTGACGCCACGACCCGCCAAAAAGTGTACTACATTTTAGCGGTTCGTGACGTCACGACCCCCACTTCCCAAATTTAACGCTCTTTATCATTGTCAATTTCTATTGATTTTTAAATTAAAAAAAATACGTGTCTCAATTTTTTTGATAATCCAACTGATGTACTAATTAGAATTATTAATTTTTTACCCATCATCATCATCCCTATTGTATTTCCCAGGGGCTAGCATCATGCGGTGCATGGTCATGTTTCGACGAGTTCAACAGAATCGACCTGGAGGTGCTCTCCGTGGTAGCACAGCAGATCCTCTCCATCCAGCGCGGCATCAACTCCGGCTCACCAGAGCTGATGTTTGAGGGAACCTTGCTGCAGCTGGATAAGTCGTGCGCTGTGTTCATCACTATGAATCCGGGGTATGCGGGACGGTCGGAACTGCCTGATAATCTTAAGGTAAGAACGTTCATATCGTTTGCAAATTAATATTCCTCAGTGCATTAGATAATATCTCTTCCGGTCAAGAATGGACAAGTATCTTTTTGGCAAGTATGCTAAACCCTGGAAAGTGACTATGTGATCATCGTTACTTTCCATCAGGTGAGATAGTGGTCAAACGCTAGCCTATAAGAATTAAAAAAAATATTAAAAAACTAGATATACCTACCAAGAGTCGAAACTATATTCAACTTAGATCTTTTAGAAGAGTGGCACGATCGTAACGTTGTACAATTCTGCAGGCGTTATTCCGTTCCGTGGCGATGATGGTACCGGACTATGTGCTGATATCTGAGATAGAGCTGTACGCGTTCGGTTACTTGAATGCGAAGCCGCTGGCTGTGAAGATCGTCGCCACCTACCGACTGTGTTCCGAGCAGCTGTCCTCGCAGAGTCATTACGATTACGGTACAGTATATAATATAGGATTTAAGATTATCACTCACCAATACGACTCTGCTTCCACCCGGCAAAAAAACATCATTAAAATGGAAGCCATATGACGTTCACCGTAGACAGACTTTAAATTGACAACACAAAGAGAAGACAGCGCTGTCTGCTCTTTGTGTTGGTTCAATTCAATATAGTATATATATAGTTAATACAATACAACACAATAATAATATAATCTTATATATAAAAATTAATTGCTGTTCGTTAGTCTCGCTAAAACTCGAGAACGGCTGGGCCGATAAAGCTGATTTTGGTTTTGAAATGTTTGTCGTAGTCCAGGGAAGGTTTAAACGGTGAGAAAATTTGGAACAAGTGCGAGGAAGATAGTAAAAACAACAATTTCATTTTTCCTATATAAACTATTCTACCTACTTTCCTGTCAAACATTTGACGTCCGTCCCTTCGGTACGGTAGGGTAGACTCTGTTCCACTGTCGAATTGACATTTCAAGCACGTATTAAATTAAGAGTTTTGAATTGACAACATAATATAATTATCGCGGAGGTATTTACATTTTAATATATTATAATTTTGATGGTTGTCCCAGGTTTGTCATTGTTGGTTTGTTCAGACATTTTTGTCATTGTATTAACATATTTTGATGGTTGTCATTATGGCGCTTCCATACATGAGCATTCACTATTTGTGTATAAAAACCGACCGATAAAGGGACCCCCGAAAGGGGAAAGGGGAATACAAGAAACGTGTTTTAAAGGCTTTTTATGCTCGATCTTATAAACCTTAATAGATAAAGACTTGAAATTTACTCATGGTGTGTATTGCAATGGCTGCTATAAATCAAAAAATAAAAAATAAATTTAATTAAAAATTAAAGGGTCCCTATACAAGAAACGTATTTTGCCGGCAAATATTGTTCAATCGGAACCCTGCGTGTCCAACTCGCACTGGGATAGTTTATTTATATTCGCGGCACGAAGTTCGCCGGGTCAGCTAGTGTTATTATATATACCTACACATAAGTACATACAAATTATATAATAGGTCTATTAATATTCCAGCAATGTGGTACTTATAGCTCAGTTTGGACAAATAATGTGATATTACCATGGATTTAAAGATAGCCAGTCATTTGACATGCCTATGTACTTATTATTATTTACTATGTTTTTTTATGCGTTACTAGTTGATACCCGCGATTTCGTTCACCTACACCAATAATTTAGTAGC
Organism: Cabera pusaria; assembly: GCA_954871355.1. Lineage (NCBI taxonomy): Eukaryota > Metazoa > Arthropoda > Insecta > Lepidoptera > Geometridae > Cabera > Cabera pusaria. The sequence continues at coordinate 24,436,753 of OX940887.1, forward strand.
CTATGTTCATCCTCATACTACAAAGTACCTCCTTGTTAAATTTCAGTAAGATTGGATCGTCCGTTTAGGCGGATTAGGTAACAAACAGACAGAGTGAAAGAGTTACAAACGTTTTTATAATATTAGTATGGATATAAATTAGTAAAATGAATAAAAATCCCTTTATTCTACTACAAATTTACATGCATATTTAGCTAATTTCTTATTTTAAATGTTTCTAATACAGTTTTACATAAAATCTTCACTCTTTGGCGTAGGCCTCCCAATTGATTCCATAGTTTTCCAATTCCTTGCCTTTCTCATCCTTTCTGTTATACACTTCGAGCATTTTCCGATGGAGATGTTAATACAAGGCGTACCCCTCTGCTGGCTATATGGCCATATGAGCGTGCGTAACTACGCTGTATTTATAATACTGTGTGCGTTTTTTAAGCTAGTGTGCGGGATCGTTAAAGTGAGTGATTTGTGTGTGTGCAATGTGTGTTTACCTCGTCCTCCGTAACTATCGGCAGAAAAAAATGTTTGCGGATTAAAACGTTAACATCTCCGTTGGTAAATGCTCGAAGGTTATACAGAATGGATGAGTCAGGATATACATATTGCTAATACAGTCATATACTGTATATATTTTTTTTGTAAATTGTTTTTGTAAAATAAAATAAATTATATAAAGTGTGAAACACTTCAAAGAAACATAATATTTGATATACTGTATTGTCCAAATCAGGCATGCGAGCGGTAAAGTCCGTGCTCCGAGCTGCCGGGGCTCTAAAGCTACGATACCCCGATGAAGACGAAGATGTCATTCTTCTACGATCCATAAAGGACGTCAACTTGCCCAAGTTCTTGGAGCACGACGTGCCCTTATTTATGGTAAGTGTTATATTTAGTAAAGCGGTGTGTGTATTGCTAAAATAATAATTAGGAAAAATCAGTCCATTATAATAAGTCACAAGGCACTCACATCTGATTTGCTTGCGTTTGATCACTATTTCACCTGGTTGTAAGCGATGATTTGGTCGAAGATGGTGAACGCCTAGAATAATACCCTGACTCTCAAGGATTGTGTGCTGCCGGAACACCGTAAGGTTACGACGGCAGATTTAATCCTTAAAGGAGGTAAGCTTTTTATTGGTAGCAAGTTAGGCAAAACATCGATATAATATGCTTCTACCACTAATAACCGTGATATCACTCAGGGTTCCAACGGAAGACCAGCGTTGGTCAACTGTTGTTGTCTTGTTCCAAAATAAATGATTTTTCTTTCTTTCTAATACGTTTAATGTAACCAGGGTATCATCAGTGACTTGTTCCCGGGTCTTCCGCTGCCGTTGGCTGGTTTACCGCATCTAGTTACCTGCTTGATAGAGAGCTGTGTCCCGTTGAATCTACAGCCTAACGAATTCTTTGTTGAAAAGGTAACTTACTGTACTATTCACGATTTCGATATTGTTTAAAAAGTAACACTAGATTGCTATGAACGATGCTACGTATGTGGCTGATGAATATACGCTTTAATGCTACGAAAATGGCCTTAAAAACCATTTTCAACGGTGCATGATAAAGCAGTAAACGCAAATGATAAAGTGACAGATGTTTATCTGACAGATGACGCCATTTAAAAGTTGTTAAAAATCTATCAGATAGACTTATTAGGAACTCCTAATTCCGCCTAATTCAAAGTTGCTCAGCGCGCTATGATATGTGTCCTTTGAAGAACATAATTCGCAACGACGACACAATAATGTTGATAGATAAAATTACCGTCGTTACGTTATCTGACAGTGAACTAAGGTAGCTGACATAGTTTAAGAATTAGTAAACCGACAATAGCTAAATGGCTAAGGCGTCGGTCTGGCGATCGAGAGGTCGTAAGTTTGCGCCCGACCCATTGCACTATTGTCGTGAACTCACTCCAGACACAAGCATATTTAGCTTAGGTAGTGGGGTTAACAAGACTACTAGTAACGTGCAATCCACATTACTAGTTTGCTTTAAAAAAACTGAAGGGGCAGTGGGCAGGCCACATTTGTAGAAGAACCAACAATTGCTGGGGTAGACTAATTCTCGAGTGGAGACCGTGTTAAGACAAACGTAGTGAGTGTGGACAGGTGAAGTGATGACCTGCGGAGAGCGGCTAATAAAAATTGATTACAAAGAGCTAAAGACCAAGCTCAGTGGCGTGAATTAGGAGAGACGTACACGTCCAACTGTGGACATGATGTAGCTGATGATGATGATAATGAGAGTGCCTGTATATGATATTCTTTTATATCTTATGGCCCGTTTACACAGTGCGAGCGAGTAGTTAGCTGCCTAGCTAGTAGACAGTTACTCGGCATGTCTACTCGTACGCCAGTAGCTTGGCTCGCCTTAGCTGTCTAAATAATACCTACATAGTAGATATTGCCCAGTCTTGCGAGTCGTTGTGATGTCAAGTGATTGTGCTTCAATTAAAAATAACGGTGATAAGGCCTATGCCAACAATATTATGTCAAAAAATGTAAACCGCTTATAAAATCTTCAAAAACGTGAACAGGGTTTCGATTAGAGATTAGAGATTGGCTAGAAGATCTTTACTTTCTTTTTATATCAACACACACTTTATTAACCATTTTTGTCCTGTTAACCTCATCAATTTTATTGTTACTGCCAAGCTACTTGTAGTGGTAGGACTTTGCTAGTCCGTCCGAAGCAGTACCACAACTTTGCCAATTTATTTTTAGTCGTGAAATTAGGAAAGTTTTTTGGTTGAAATGGCAAGGTGTCCAGTGAAATTACAGGGCATGTGAGACTCAACATCTTTATGTCTCAAGGTAACATGGGCAAGTCCAGTGACATAAAAATTCTGGCAGTCCAGAATTTTGCATGCCGCTGTATCTGTAATAGATAGACGTCATCGCTTACCATCTGGCGAGCGTCATGCTTGTCTTGTTACCTTCTACCATAAGGAAAAAAACTAAACCAGCTATTCTCTCACATTAACCAGGTTCTCCAGCTGTACGAGATGATTCTAGTACGGCATGGACTCATGTTGGTCGGTTTGCCATTCTCTGGGAAAACTAAATGCTACCACGCGCTCGGTGCAGCGCTTGGATTGGTTTCTGAAAAGGTTTGTACATATTTTGCGATACATTTTTATAGTTATGGAAAGCTCTCATATAATAAGTTGAAATTCTCTCTATACTTCTGTTACAGGCTCCGTTTTATTGAAATCATAAATGGTATAATTTAGGTTTTGTCTGCCCGTTAACACGCTTATTTTTACTTTCAATTTTGTTTAGATTACTATGTCACAAAGATCGCGATTAAATATCAATATACTCTTATAAAAGAAACATATATTTTTCAATCGGTTAGTAAATGACGGAGTGCAAAGGTAACCAACATAAAATAATACTGTCAAATTGAGAACCTCCTCCTTTCTTAAAGTCTGTTAAAAATGATAAACTAACACAGAAATCTTATTAGGTTCGCAACAATAGCTACGTAGTGAGTGTATTGAAGCATTTTTTTAAAAATGGAAACGGCTAATTCGCAAATGACTGTTACAAAATATTTATAAAGTAATATTGTCCAGGGTCTAATGGCAGAAAACGCCGTAGAGTGGACGGTGATAAATCCAAAGTCTATCACTATGGGACAACTGTACGGACAATTTGACGCGGTTTCTCACGAGTGGTCAGATGGGATCCTTGCCGTCAGTTACCGAGCATTTGCCGTCTCTGTCAATGATAACAGGTATTTATTTGTTTAGTAGAATAATTCTGCAATCAAATATAACAAACAAAGCGATAAGACCGCCCATTGACGCTATTAGATTTAAATAGTTTAGTTTTAATGTGTTTCTGTTTTTTTTATAAGTGGTCAATAAAGAGTTTATCTATCTATATCATAACAGTCAATCAAGTCGGTCGTTAGTCATAACAGTAGTTTTAACTTAGGCTTCCTCTCTATCGTAAAACATATGAATATTTCAGAAAATGGCTTGTATTTGATGGCCCAGTAGATGCGATTTGGATCGAGAACCTCAACACTGTGTTGGATGATAACAAGAAACTTTGTCTCATGAGTGGAGAGATCATCCAACTGGCTCCCACTACTAACTTGATATTCGAGCCGATGGACTTGGAAGCTGCTTCACCTGCTACGGTAGGTACCAACTACGATCTTCGGAACCTCTAAATACATTTTAAATAAGGCAATTAACGCGGATCGGTAATAAAACGCTAGCAGAATTGAGTAGAGCGATGATAATTTTGAGATTTATACTGTTCCTTAATATATATAAAAAAAGTCTAAGTAAAGATATTCACAAGACTCAAAGCCATGTATGCTCTGTTTTGTTAAGCGAGCTACTAAGGCCTGGGTATGAGTAATTGATGGCAGGATTAAATACACAAAACACGCCAAACGGAACGTCAGTGCAGGTTTTATAACAGAATTAGAAAGTTGGCTGGAAAGAGAAGGATGAGAGTAACCGAGGTCTCCAATCGTCTCTATGTCCAGTAGTGGTCTTTTATAGCCTGATAATGAAGCAACTAATTGACTGTCAACAAGGGGTTTTTTACCATGTCTGCGCTACTCTCTCTCTTTACTTACAAATGAAGCCAATGCAAAGAGTAGTTTTTCCGTTTCATAAGTTGTGTGTAGTTTGTAGTGCTTACTTGTGTAACTGTGTTTAATGTTTTAATATTGTTGGTAAATGTATTCATAGCTTTTCTTTGAGACTGAGTGTTTCAATATATTTCCTATGCTTCATGATAAAATTTGATGCTTGCCATTTTTTATTAGTATTCACTTAATTAACGAAAAGGAACTTTTAGGTGTCTCGCTGCGGTATGATATACCTAGAACCCAAAGGCCTCGGTTGGAAGGTACTCCTAGAGTCATGGTTGAATACTCTCCCACCAACATTGCACACTGTTAACAAAACTCTCATACGTAACCTGTTCAACCGCTTCGTGTCGCCTATACTATGGCTCGTTGAATATTCTGGACAGGTCAAGGTATGTATAGGTATTCTAAATAGCTTATTAACGGTTATATCTCACTAGGATACCGGTGATTGCGCAATAATTCACGCGACGAACAAAATCTAATGGCTTCTATAATAATCTAAGCTTCTAATTCTTCTTTCCTAATAATAGCGCGCTCCACCAGCGACCGCATCATCATTTAACAACAACATGATCAATAAAAGATAAGCTTCTGTGCAATCAAATGGACACCAGGGGAAGTACCCTCCATGCAGCTTTAAGCATTTTGCTGACAGCTTGACTGGTTACGCCGCCACTGGTGCTCTAGTTAAATAAAGGCCGTAGGTTTGATTAGGGTCATCTCACACCGAGACGCAACGCGATGCGTCGCGCCGCACACCTTTTAGGAGAGTGACACAAAAAATAACTTTATTTACTACACAAAAATATTGCATATTTCATAGATATCATTCAGCGGTGTCGCGCTGCACCGCATGACACAAAATATAACTTTATTTTCTACGTAAAAAGATACACGTTTCATTGAGATAATTTGGTAGCGTCAAGCTTCGCCGCGCGGCTTCGAGCTGCACCTCACTGCGCAGCGCGAAACCACAAGCATCGTCGCGTCGCGTCTCGGTGTGAACTGACCCTTACGTGTTTCTTTCACGAGTGGCAGCAAAATGATTACCACGTTCCTTTTGGATATTTGAAATATGATAAAAGTAACAAAACAAAGAATAATTGCTAATGTGGCGCCGAAATATGGATAGATCATACAAAGAAACTCTACAGTCATTGTACAGACAGACATTGGGCCAGTTAAAATATTACTAGATGCTTTAAATCATATCAAGAAATCCTTATATTTTTTACTTTTGACATATGTTTACTATTTTATTTGGTAAATAAATCAATCAATTAAGGTTATAGGATCATATTATATCGATCTTTCATCTGAATTGTTGCCAAGAAGCAGCTTACCACCGATAAGGAGGAAATCTGCCGCCATAACCTTACTACGTTCCGGCAGCAAAAAACAGCCATTGAGAGTCCAAGTATTCTAGGCCTAGCGTGTTCATCATCTTCGACCATATCATCGCCTATCACCAGGTGAGAAAGTGGTGTAACGCTAGCCCAAAAGATATAATAAAACATAAAATATAATCTTTTTGTGTTTATAGTAATATAATAATAAATCGACCGTTCCAGCAAATGTACGTAACATCGCGTACTAACCTTGTCGTGGCTTGTATGAGCATCTTCGATACCTTTATGGACGACTTTTACGATGAAAAATTCGTCGAAGGAATATCTGATCTTGATATACGAGCTCAACTGGAGGTACACTTATACATTCAATCTCTATTTATTTCAACTTTCTACTGCAAAACAACTGTATATAATGGTTTAGTAATTTTGGTGTGTGCTAAGTATTTAAGGTGTATGAATAATAATTGAAAATCGGGGATTCAACGTGATTTACACGAATTCTGTATTGCGATTGACAAATTGTTTCGGCTTAATCCAGGGCCTTGCCGACGCGTGCAGCCTCGCGCTGACACAGTACGAGGCTGGATACTTAAATTTTGTTTTGTATGACATAAAAATACAAAATGATTAATGAGAAAAACTTGTATGTACAAATTTTAGATCGAAGTCCTGACTTTTTGCTTTAGTTTAAAAAAAAACTATGTCGCAAAAAAGCAGTGTCTTCGCCAGAAATATGTTCATTAGATGTAGGTAGGTACAGAGTTGGTTACAATTCTAGTCTGAAATTTCAAGCCATTAGTATTGTACTAGCTGGCAGCGGTTGGAAACAAGGAGTTGATGATTGAGCTCAGTGCCATAGGAGACACGTATGTCACGCCTAAAGCGAATCGCCTGTTAATGATGATGATGGTACAAAAAAAATATTTCCCTAGTTTTAATTCTAATACTGTGTGAGTATATTTGTGTCTGCGTACAATGAGTGAGTGTGTGTGATATGATTCTTGACTTGGATATCTTTAGCACATGACGATAAGTGCTATAGATATTGAAGGTATAATATTTTAATAAGCTAGTAGGAATAAGCCAGTTCTGAGGATGATGACTAATTGAAGCTTATTATTTTTTATTACCTAATCTTAGGAGACGCTCTCTCGAGAGCTCTTGTCATCCGGTGAGGAAAATGTTTGTTTGATACTCGTTGCAAAAAAATCAACTTAAATTTTACCTAAAAGTAATCCTTCAACTTCGCAAACCACATTATTATTCTTAGTCTATTATTATTTCAGCCTATATTCTACGCCCACTTTCATACAGTTCATTTTGTTTGATTATTTACTCTATATTTTTTTTGTAGGGTGTGTTCTTCTTTTCATGCATTTGGTCTCTCGGAGCTACTTTGGAGGGAAGCGGTCGACCGAAATTCGATCTTATGTTCCGCGGCTTGTTAGAAAAAGAATTTCCGGAAAAGGTATGATTTTCAGTGTTTTGTTTGTAAGCATTGAAATTTAATAGAATATTTTCGGCTAGCCAAATTAGTGTAAAATATGAATTCCTTATTAAAACTGCAAAATTATGAAATTGAATTGATTGTAATGAAAGCATGCATTTTGCATTTTTCAAAGTTAAATGCGTCCGTCTCTTAAAGTCTGAGTGGCTAGCCCTGTTGTCATAGTTTGTTGACCGCCTGAAGGACTCTGATATGGCCTAAGATTGTTGTACTAGAACAAACAACCGTGACCTACGATTTAACCTGTCATCCGAATAAATGTAGCGCTCATTTGTAAATACCACTCACGGTCACTCGGTCCTTATCCAAATTCTGACCGTTGGTTGTCCATTGATGATCGGTTACAATTGTTACACACACTTAGCTACGAGCGCTATCTTAACCTAAAGTACCAATGCAACAGTTTCTTATCAACAGACGAAAGAATTGCTGAACTACCCGCGAGATGTACCAAAACCAGAGAAACAGTACATATTCACACTTCCTAAGGATGGCATGGTTTACGATTACCGATTTATTAAGGAGGTGAGTTTTATATTAGACTAGCTGTGGCCCGTGGTTTCGCCTGCATTAATAGCTACTTTCATTTATCGAACACTTTTCTTTCATAAGAACCGTCTTCTGAAAATAACAAACACAACAAAACAAGAATTTGCGAAATCGGTCTAGCCGATCACGCGTGATGCCTTGACCAAGGGAAATAGGGATTCATTTCTATATACCTACATATATAGATAGATTTTTTTCACTATACTACTTGATACTCTTGGACGAGGAGTTGAAAGTATGTCGAGACAGTTGCTGCAGAGTTCTGCAATCAGCTAGCACTTAGACTAACCAATTTTCTTATTTTACCAGACAGGTCCACCTGACAGTAACTGTAAATGTGTTTTTTTTGTCTCCAATAAAATAATATGCATTAAGGTGGTGGTACTAAAACGGCAAGTAAATGTGTCGTGGCCTAAAGTTTTGTGAGGATTCATATCTATCTAATACTATAAGAATCTTTGTCCTGACATACTGACTGACTCACTGACTCACTGACAGACAACGCACAGCCTAAACCGCTGGTCGTAGAGACTTGAAATTTGGAGGGTATATTTGTCTTAGTACGTAAGGGTGTACTAAGAAAGGATTTTCCAAAATTCACCCCTTCAGGGGATGAAATGGGGGTTCAAAGTTTGTATGGAGAAACAAGATTAGATCGTCTTTTCTATCCGAAACTTCACATAAGTGCTTCAGTAAAAAAATAAGTAAAGACGTGTTTCAGGTTTTTTTGGAATTCCACCCCTAAGAGGGTGAAATGGGGTAATAAAGTGTACAATCAATATTGTTTCGGATTGCGCTGAAATTTGGCATGCAAATAGTTATTACGACGTTAGTTTCCACTGAGAAAGGATTTTCCAAAATTAACCCTCGAAGGGGATGAAACGGGGGTTCAAAGTTTGTATGGAGAAACAAGATTAGATAGTCTTTTCTATCTGAAACTCCACACAAGTGCTTCCGTAAAAAAATAAGTAAACACGTGTTTCAGGTTTTTTTTTAATTCCACCCCTAAGAGGGTGAAATTGGGTAATAAAGTGTGAAAATCAATATTGTTTCGGATTGCGCTGAAATTTGGCATGCAGATAGTTATTACGACGTTAGTTCCCTCTGAGAAAGGATTTTCCAAAATTAACCCTCGAAGGGGATGAAACGGGGGTTCAAAGTTTATATGGAGAAACAAGATTAGATAGTCTTCTCTATCTGAAACTTCACACAAGTGCTTCAGTAAAAAATTAGGTAAACACGTGTTTCAGGTTTTTTTGAAATTCCACACCTGAGAGGGTGAAATGGGGTAATAAAGTGTGAAAATCTATATTATTTCGGATTGCGCTGAAATTTGGCACGCAGATAGTTATTAAGACGTTAGTTCCCTCTGAGAAAGGATTTTCCAAATTAACCCTCGCAGGGGATGAAACGGGGGTTCAAAGTTTGTATGGAGAAACAAGATTAGTCTTTTCTATCCGAAACTCCACACAAGTGCTTCAGTAAAAAAATAAGTAAATACGTGTTTCAGGTTTTTTTGAAATTCCACCCTTAAGAGGGTGAAATGGGGTAATAAAGTGTGAAAATCTATATTATTTCGGATTGCGCTGAAATTTGGCACGCAGATAGTTATTAAGACGTTAGTTCCCTCTGAGAAAGGATTTTCCAAATTAACCCTCGCAGGGGATGAAACGGGGGTTCAAAGTTTGTATGGAGAAACAAGATTAGATAGTCTTTTCTATCCGAAACTTCACACAAGTGCTTCAGTAAAAAAATAAGTAAACACGTGTTTCAGGTTTTTTTGAAATTCCACCCTTAAGAGGGTGAAATGGGGTAATAAAGTGTAAAATCAATATTGTTTCGGATTACGCTGAAATTTGGCATGCAGATAGTTATTACGACGTTAGATCCCTCTTTGAAAGGATTTCCCAAAATTAACCCTCGAAGAGGATGAAACGGGGGTTGAAAGTTTGTATGGAGAAACAAGATTAGATAGTCTTTTCTATCCGAAACTTCACACAAGTGCTTCAGTACAAAAATAAGTAAACACGTGTTTCAGGTTTTTTTGTAATTCCACCCCTAAGAGGGTGCAATGGGGTAATAAAGTGTAAAAATCAATGTTGTTTCGGATTGCGCTGAAATTTGGCATGCAGATAGTTATTAATTACGACGTTAGTTCCCTCTGAGAAAGGTTTTCCAAAATTCATCCCTGAAGAGGATGAAACGAGGGTTCAAAGTTTGTATGGAGAAACAAGAATTGATTGTCTCTTATATTCGAAACTTTACACAAGTAGTTTAGTAAATACATGAGTAAATACGTGTTTCAGGCTTTTTGAAATTCTATTCCTAAAAGGGTGAAGTGGAGTAACAATGTCTGAAATCAATATTGTTTCGGATCGCGCTGATATTTTGCATCTAGATAGAAATTTTGACGTAGGTATCCGCTGAGAAAGGATTTTTCAAAATTCACTCTTCAAGGGATGAAGCGGGGGTTCAAATTTTGGATAGTCATTTTATTCGACATTTCACACAAGTACTTCTGTAAATAAATAAGTAAATACGAGTTTCAGACTTTTTCAAAATGCCACCCTAAAAGAGTGAACTGGGGTAAAAAAGTCTGAAAATCAATATAGTTTCGGATTGCGCTTTATTGGGTTTTTCGGGTTTTAAAAATATGAATCCTGATTTGTCTTAGTCACGCGATAACATGAAAACAGGTGAACCAATTTGGCTAATTTTTATTTGATGTCTTTAATGATAGAATCGTTTTTACAAAAGAAAAGTTTTAAGTAAATAAAAGGAGTTTTTAACGCGGGCGTAGCCGCGGGGGACTTCTAGTATTATATATATATGTTTATTTATTTCTTTTGGGTACATTGTACCTACATTTATGAACGTCTGATTATTTTCAATAAAATACAAATCAAACTACTTTGTGTAGCTAATAATAAACAAGATTGTAATGTTAATGTTCCTATGTTAGAAAAAGATTTTAACACTATTTTGTTAGTCTAATATCTAACATGGTCAAATCTGGACTGAAACTTTTTTTGAGAGAGATATACACATATATACACAGGAGTCGGATCAAACAAGCTTGGGATGATATGATATAAAAATACTACCAAGGCATATAAATAAAGCATTCCCCTTGATTACTTCTACTCACTGAATCGTATAAATGATCTAAGTTCATTCACGTTACTTAAAACTACTTGTTACAGCATACTTATCCCCGGCACCAGCGACACAAGTAACTTATTTACACTAAGATTTTGGAACGAGATATTTACCTTGTTGATAGCTTTTTGCCTATGGTTTACCTGTATACTATATGCAGTATGTTTACGGAGTAACTGACTATCTGCAACTCACAAATAATAAATTACTTGATACATATACCGTTCAAGTAACTTGTATGTATTAGTGACCATGAATAACTACGGTGTTCCGGCAGCATGCGGCCCTTGAGAGTCAAAGTATTCTAGGCCTAGCGTGTTCACCATATTGGACCACATCATCGCTTACTATGGTCAAAACGCTAGCCTATAAAATATATAAAAACCTAAAAACAACGTGTATAGAAACATATACTACTTCCATATTCATGAAAGTAGAAGGAGTGAAAGAGGTATATCAAGATCGTAGCATGAAGAAAGAAGTAGTCTCTGCCTACCTCAAAGGAAAAAGGCATGGTTTTATGTTTGTATGTATGTACTACTTCCATATTCCCAGGGTAAAGGCAAATGGAAGCCATGGCAGGACGACGTTAGCTCAGCCCCATCGATCAGCAGAGATACTCCACCGAATCAGATCCTAGTGACGACGCTCGACAGCGTCCGTTACCTGGCTCTCTTCAAATTGCTGGTCACGCATCATAAAGCGGTCATGATGGTGGGGCCTACTGGCACTGGGAAGTCCTGCTACATTATTGTAAGTTAATTACTTGTTCTATCCGTGACTTTTTTTATTTCTTACTTAATAATTTAATACATATTTTAACCAGTGCTGCCAACAAAATTTTCTTGATTCCCCGATTCGGTGTTGTCATTTCCCCGCAATTCCCCGATTTTTTTTATTCATTCTCCAAAAAATCTTCGAAATTATATTTTTGGAATAAAAACACTGTTTTACACAAAATTAAATCTTAAGTGAACCTTATTTTATTTGGAATAGTATATTATTCGCCATATTACGCGCCATTGGCAGCGCTGATTTTAACTGAGGATCTTAGCCCGATATTTTGTTGGGCTTTTGTGGAACCGTAGCGTACAGAGGCCATTAGAATTAAATAGGTAGTTTAAGTCATAGGTAAGTATAGGATAAGTTTTCAAATTTAATCACACTGGCCTTTCTTTCTTAACACTGTATTACTAGCGATACACTACTATCGAAAAATGTATGTGCGCTTTTCACAGTGGCCGCCCTCCGGTGAAGGAAAAACATCATTAAGAAACCCCAAGCTCCCGCATGGTGGTGGGACATTGTCCGCCTGGCCAGCTACCACCTTCAACTTAGAAAATCTGTCGCCACAACTTCTCACGTCATGCTCCCCAGAAACCCTATTGTCTATTTTGCTATTTATAAATGCATTTAATAATTGTACGCAATATGTACCGAATTAGTGCATACTAAAAAAAAATAAGTACCTCAGCAGGTTAATAAGTACAGCCAACTAAATTATGCTTGCTGTAGAGCATCTCCACAGCAACCCCAAATTATATTTGAAGAATTTTGAATCAGAAACTTACCTATTATGCAAACAAGTGGCTGAAAAAAATTGTACTGTTATTTTTAACACTAGATATGCTATGCAAACATATTTTCAAAATCTCGATAATTTGCGCCTGAGCAAAATAAATAGCAAATTATATTTATTTAAAACGCGTAATTAGCATTACATAATTATGGGTTACGATATGTAGGTACTAATAAAATATGTATTTTCTGAAAGTTAGTTACTATAAGTTCACTCATACTGCTGGTTAAATGAATTCATGACCTATATAGGTGAGATAGTCGTCAAACGCTAGCCTATAACGTATAAAAAAAAAAAAAAAGAATTCATGACCAAACGTTTTTCTCTCAGGATTATCTTGTGAAGAGGGTCGATACAAAAGTATACAAAGCGCTCATTATGGCCTTCTCAGCGCAGACAAATTGCAATCAAACCCAGGATATAATAATGGGGAAGCTTGATAAAAGACGAAAGGGTAAGTGCCGAAATAATGACACATTTATTTACGCGTCGTGATAGGTAAGTTTTCTTTTCTTACATCGTCATTATACAAAATGACGATTACGTGTTTCATGGCTAATGAATGCGACTGCAGTTTCAGTTAGGTATGATGTAATTATTACCATCGTGCTCAGAATTTTAAGGGTTTTTTGTAAGAGTTTGTAAGCAATGGATAATAATTATGTCTTCTGTTTTTATCCATTCCCAAGAACATTGTATCTATTGTCAGTGGAGTAAAGTAGGTGCCATAAGTTTTATCCACCCGCTATGCTGGGACAACTGGCTGGTAGTCATGGGGAACAAAGTCATTAAAAGGCTAGATTCCTAACAATTTTTTTAGTCCTCCTTTTACATTATCAAAAAATATTGGAGACGTATTTTTAATTTTGTCAATTAAACAAAAAATGACGAAGATGAAAGTGTAAAAAGTAATACACTATTTAACGGTTCGTGACTTCACATTTTCAGATAATTATTGAACACTTAAAAGTTAACAAAATCTGTCTGTTAAGTTCCTAATAAGCTTATCGAAACTGCCACAAAACCGAAGTTATCGGTATAGCTCAAAGGATTAGCATGCTGACGTAGCAGTGGGCTGGTCACATCTGTCGTAGAACCGATAAGTTGGGGTAGACGAGTTCTATAGTGGAAACCACGACTCGGTAAACATAGTGTAGGGTGCTCTCCAGATAGGTGGAGCGTTGATATACGCAAGTTGGATGGCAGCGGCTGGCAACAAAGCGCTGAAGATCGAAATCGCGGTGAGGTGTATGTCTAGCCGTAAATGGAGATCTAGCCTGATAATGATGATAATGATGAACCTTATTGAAAACCGGTGAAACTGTTTCTAAATTCAAATTGTTTTCGCAATGGTCCTTTCACTGCAATAATTGTAGAAGCTTTTGTCGCTATGTGACAGCACGTATGGTTACTATATGGTTTAAATTTGACAGGTGTATTCGGCCCACCAATCGGTTGCTTCAGTGTGATATTCGTAGATGACGTCAGTATGCCTCAAGCGGAGACTTACGGAGCGCAGCCTCCGATAGAAGTTCTAAGGCAGGGAATAGACTTGGGGCTGTGGTATGACAGGAAGACAAATTTTGCTTTGCACCTTATTGATGTCCAGGTAAGGAAGATTATTAACCGACTTCAAAAAAAGGAGGAGGTTTCTCAATTCGACCGTATATATATTTTTTTTTTATTTTTTTTATGTTTGTTCGCGGATAACTTCGTCGTTTATGAACCGATTTCGATTATTCTTTTTTTGTTCGAAAGGAGATATCCCAAGTGTAGTACCATGGTAATTTTATCGAGGTATAATAAGTATATCCAGAGATATTGAGATAAACATCTCAAAATTGGTACTGAAAATGAATAGCGCGGCATTGAAGTCGGTTGGTTTTTAGTTTTTAAACGATATTATTATATAATATTAAGATACCTTAGATGTTTTATAAAAGAGTGTTACTTATGTGATTAAAAATATTGATTATCAATAGAAACATATTATTTATTCATAAATTATTTTTCATCCCATCTATTCGACAAGTGATGGTTTATTCCTCAATAAGAGCGCGCAAAATAGGTCAATTCTGCCCTAGGGCGGGCAAGTATTTTTTTTTATTTTTGGCTTATGACTGTTATTTTATAGTGCCATGTCTAAGGAGGTTCAATAATAATATTGTACGGGAAATGTTATTGTCCTATCAACTAGATACCGCGCCACGCTTGATGAATAAAAAAGCTCGTGAAGCTAGTTAGCTTAGTTCCCTACGTACTAAGACAAATATACACTCCAAATTTCAAGTCTCTACGACCAGCGGTTTAGGCTGTGCGTTGTCTGTCAGTCAGTCAGTATGTCAGGACAAAGATTCTTATAGTATTAGATAGTGTTGAACTTAATTTGAGCCTTTTATTTCCTTTTCTCATAGAGGGGGATGAAAAGCAGAGTGTAAAACTCGGCTGAAATATTACTTTCTCTCGGCCGACGTACTATAAATCCCTCGCTACGCCCAGGATTCTACTTTAGAATCCTTCGCTTCGCTCTGGATTCAAAGTAGCGGCCTTGTAGAAATGTACTATATTGCACCCTTGTTATACAGTCTACTATAGTTTGTACTTAGATCATATTTTGCTGGTGACTTAAAGTAAAGTGATGTTTTGGTAGTTCATAGAAGAAACGAGGAAAAAAAATATACTTAATGCACGCACCAAACACGCACAACGCACCAAGTAGCTCTAATCTTTATGAACTTATTGTAAAGCTAACTGACGGCTTTGCTTGACGGAATTAGACGTACACTGTAAGCCTTATTTGAAAACTGTCCTTGTAGTCATTCTAAAAGTTCTTTAGATTATGTATTTAACACCATATTTACCCCGCCATGTTCATTAAACAAATCCTCATTACCCAAAGGTTGTCTGGAAGAGATCGATCTCAGCGATAAGACCGCCCTCTGTATTTGTGAATGTTTACTTAAGTTTTTTAATGTTTTCTGAATGGTGTTCAATAAAGAGTTATTCTATTCTAGTGTAATAATACGTCAAGGAAAGGTAGGTGTGATATTAAATAATGGTGAATATTAAATGCAAGTATTATTAATATTTAATTTTGTGTTTGGTACATAGTTTATGTGCGCAATGGGCAAGCCGACTCCAGGAGCTAAACTAGTGACGCCCAGGTTCTCGAGACATTTCACGTTCTTCTGTATCGATGAGTTTGATGATGAGACCCTGCAAGTCATCTTCGGAAGGATCATGCTGTGGCATCTTGACACCAGGTAAGGTTTAATGTTACAAAATTAATACAAAGCTTTAAAGGGATTCACTGTATTATGAGTATTTGAGGCATTTATTGTATCATCATTTTTTTCTCCTATCCTTGCGTCGTATTTTACTTATTAAAATCTGTTCTTTTTTATATCTGATTCTAGTTCTGGCTAGTGTTCGACCACTATTTCAACTGTTAATAAGTGATGATGCGGTCGAGGATAGTAGCACACTATGCCAAGAATGGGGGTAGTAGTTCTCTAGGACAGCTTTGAGGGTGGTAGCTGGCCATGCGGACACTATTCGTCCTACAACTATGTCGGGAGTTACTTAAAGATGTTTTTCCTGCACCGGAAGGTCACTGTAATATGCGCAGGGACATTTTCTATAGAAAAATTCATTGGTGTACAGTGGAGATTTGAAGTCGCTACCTCTGCTGTCAAAGCCTATCATTCTCCCACTGCGCCACTGGGTCCTCGAATCCACATAATGTGGCTGTATTAACCTACCGTCATCCAATATGGTTTTTAATAACCAGCTATTTTAAATGTCATGGAGATGCTTTGTGTTACTAGTGGGACTACTACTAGTAACTCAAAGAATCTTCAGATCACCGTTAAGAAGAACATGCACATTTTCAGTAATGATTTTTTTTATTATAACATCCTATAGGCTAGAGTTAAACCACTTGTTAGTACGAGACTTTCATAAAGTAGTTCATTTGAATGACAAGGTGACTGTTTCAGAGGGTTCTCAAAAGAGTTTGACCCGTGTATCGATGAACTTGTAAATGGAACTTTAGAAGTGTACAAAGAATGCCGTCTGAACTTACTGCCTACTCCGTCCAAGTCTCATTACACTTTCAACTTACGAGATTTCTCCAGAGTAATATTGGTAAGTACAATTCTGTTGCTGATCTAATTGAACAAGTTTGTTATTGTTACTATATACTCTTAGCTACATAGGATAAATTAATGATCAAACTCGCAGTGCCTCTATAGGAGACGTGGTTTTTAAGAATAATTGTAGCTATTTATTTATTGCATAAGAACGGTAAACCTTCCACTTCTACTTATTTTAGCAAAACAAAAATACAGAATAAAAAAATATATTTTAACATGATCTACACAACGAATATTTAATTAAAATTGTCAAATTAATGTTAATTAGACACGTTTATAATATATAATAAAATTATCTGAATAAAAACTATGTCTCCTAAAGAAACACTGCGAATTCCTTATTGTTAAAAAACCCGTAAAAATATGGTCAATTAGGTTGCTTTATTTGGTTAGTTTAAAATGCACACTAATTGATGAACGTTGAATATAGAACAAAGATCTGCCAAAGGTCAGCCTAGATGAAGTTGTGATAGCTCACAAACAGCTTAAAGATGGAAAAACCCCCGGAGGGGATGGAATCACAACGGAGCTCTTAAAAGCTAGTGGAACTCCAACGCTTGAATAGCTGCAGCGTATATTTAATTCCGTCCTCTTTTTGGGGAGAACTCCAAAGGCGTGGAGCAAGAGTGTGGTCATTATGTTAAAAAGGGAGACAAGACTCTCTTAAAGAACTATTGACCCATTTCACTTTTGAGTCACGTTTAAAAGCTGTTTTCGAGAGTCATCACAAATCGTCTCGCGCATAGAGTCGACAAGTTTCAGCCTCCTGAACAGGCTGGGTTTGGAGGAGGATACGGCACCATAGCCCACATACACACAGTGCGGCAGGTTATACAGAATACCGAAGAGTATAACCAGCCCCTTTGTCTTACGTTTGTGGACTGTGAAAATGCTTTTGACTCTGTAGGAACTTGGTCTGTTTTTGAGTCTCTGAAACGGTGCCGAGTTGATTGGCAATACGTCCAAGTACTGAGAGATCTGTATAACGCCGTGACTATGACCGTCCAAGTACAAAATCAGCAAACTGAATATATCCCCTTACATAGAGGAGTGAGACAAGGGAACGTTATTTCCCCCAAATTGTACACTAACATTCTGGAGGATATGTTCAAGACGCTGAATTCGAAAGGACGGCGCATAAATATAAACGGCGAGCATCTCTTACAATTTAGAATTGAAAACTGAAACCGTGCAGGACTTGTACTACATGCTGACCACCCTTGCTGATTCTTTTGCACGCATCGGTCTCCGGATGAATTTGGATAAGACCAAAATCATGTTCAACGAACATGTTATATCGGAACCGATTGCCCTAAGCGGATTTCCTCTCGAGGTTGTTCACGAATACGTTTACCTTCGTCAAATCTTGCAATTGGGTAAAAACAACTTCGAGAAGAAAGCTCGCAGAGGATACAGTTGGGATGGGCAACATTTGGAAAACTTTGTCGAGTCTTTTCATCGCCCATACCACAAGGCCTAGAGACGAAAGTCTTTAACGAGTGCGTCCTTCCTGTTATTACTTACGGAGCCAAGACGTGGACACTGATGGTGCGACTGGTTCACCAATACAAAGTCGCTCAGCGAGCTATGGAGAGGGCTATGCTCGGAGTCTCTCTGAAGGATCGAATTCGAAATGAAGTCATCCGGCAGAGAACCAAAGTTATCGACATAGCTCTAAGGATTTGTTAGTAAGCTGAAGTGGCAGTAGGCTGGTCACATCTGTCGTAGAACCGATAACCGTTGGAGTAGATGGGTTCTAGAGTGGAGACCACGTCTCGACAAACGTAGTGTAGGGCGCCCTCCGGATAGGTGGAGCGATGATATACGCAAGCTGGATGGCAGCGGCTGGGAACAAAAAGCTGAAGATCGAGCTCAGTGGCGTGCCATAGGAGGCCTATTTCCAGCAGTGGACAGAGGTAGGATGATGATGATGATGAATCTAGAGCCAACAATGTAAGAGCCTTAACCTTTGGATTGTTAAGATTATGAGCTATTTTAAATCAATTATCTTAACAATCCTAGTGTTAAAAGATATAACAGCAGCATTTTTATCTCTATCATTATTAATATTATTCAGGGTGTGCTGTTATCGGTACCAGAAGTGACCCCAGATCTGTCATCAATCAAACGGCTGTGGGTACACGAGTGTCTGCGAGTGTTCTCCGATAGACTAACAGATAGAATAGACAGACAGTGGCTAGTCACTTGTCTGAGGGCAGCTACAGCCAACAACCTCAATGATAACCTGGAGAAGATGCTGTCTAGATTGCTTACTGAGCCGAAAGAATTGGTGAGTAACTGAAGTACTTTTTATAGCGCTGTATTAATAAGTCAGTTAATGAAACTGTTCCGCCTAGTTTCTTTAAAGCTGCTTAACTTTCCAAGGGTGGTAGATTATATCCATACTCGCCTGACTTGCTACCAAAAAAAAGTAGATTACCACCACCAAGGAGATGCCCTAAACTAACGGTTTTCTGACAGCACTTGTGTGAAAGACCATTCTAGTCGTTGCGTTTACAATCCTTGATCACATTATAACTTACCCACAAAGGTAAACAGTGGTCAAAAGTGGCCTATACGATATAAGAAAAAATAAAATATTTAAAATGGTACGTCTTAAATTACTACTCGAAAGTTTAGTTTATATGCATTATAACATAATTAATTAAAATTCCGGCCATTGCGTGTAAGTTAAATCTACAAACACGGGTAATAATGACGAAGTAAAGTTCACCAATAGTATTATAAGTGCCTTCACTCAAATAAAATGATACTATTATAGGATGTGTTCTTACTTATAACCTAGATTTTTACATATTCTAAGCTAACTTAAATCTTCTTAACAGATTACTGACACTCATCTTCGTAATTTGATCTACTGTGACTTTGCGAATCCTAAAGTAGACACGCGTTTCTATATGGAGACCACCAATATGGAACACCTCAACTCTACAGTGGATGCTTTTCTTGTGGAGTTCAACAACATGTCCAAGAAACCTATGAACCTTGTGCTCTTCAGGTATGAAATTTTATTGATAGTATAGTAATAAACGCGCTAAATCACTAAATAATATTAGAATATTTATCTTGCAACTTATTTAAAGATACTAAAAACTAAGTTTTTATCCAATATTAGCTAGAACCCACGGCTTTGCCTGCGTTAATTTATTTCGAACTTTCTTTAGTAAAAAGCTTGTCCTGACAAACACGACAAAAGAATTAGCCAAATCGGTGCACCGGTTCTCAAGTAATGGCGTTACCAAGGGAAATAAGAATTCATTTTTACCCGACTACGGCGAAGCAAAAAGGAGGGTTATGTTTTTGACCGGTATGTGGGTATGTATGTAAGTATGTATGTATGTATGTTTGTATGTATGTTCATCTGTTCCCTCATAACTTCTAAACTACTTACCATAATTTGACAAATGAGGTGTCGTTGAACGCGTCTTATTTGTTTGCTGGTTTATAGGCTATATGACGTCACAACTGATTGAATGTGGCGCCCTCTACAGGGCCCGAAGTACAGAACTAAAAAAAAAATTTCATCCCACCCCATCGTGTGGGGTATCGTTAAATAGGGATTTTAAAATGAAGGTTTAGTACATCATATTTTTGTCGGGCGTAGTGTTAGCGAGATATATCCCGCCGAAGTCAAGAAAACTAATGTTTACCCCACGGCGTCACAAAGAAGCAGTTTGGTGGGTTATGGGTTTGTTGATCGCTGTGTATGTATTTAAGTATGTTGACATGTATACACTGATACAAAAACCCCAAAATGCTTTAAATAAAAAATAAGTTCAAAAACTAAAACCCGACTACTGAAAAATCACTCTAAAAAGTATGAAACAAGAAAATATTCTCATCTGAGATCGCTTTGTACAAACTATTCAATATGTATCGTGCATTATATAAACAACTTACTTGTAATAAATATTTTATTGTATTTTATAAATATTCTTAGTGGTGTTCAGAGGATAGCCGTGGTCGTATGTCACCTACCGTAACAAAACAAAACACTCTGCAAAGTAGCATACGACCACGGGTATCCACTCAACACCACTAAGAATATTTATGAAATACAATAAAATATTTATTACAAGTAAGTTGTTTATATAATGCACGATACCTATTGATTAGTTTGTACTTAGCGATCTCAGATAAGAAAATTTTCTTGTTTCATACTTTTTAGAGTGATTTTTCAGTAGTCGGGTTTTAGTTTTTGAACTTATTTTTTATTATATGTATAGGTTATAAATAAATACTACGCTACAGATTATACTTTTGTATATGTATTGTATTGAAAGTGTTAACAATTTTTATAGTAGATAAGCAAGTATTTGACCACTATCTCACCTGATGTTAAGTGAAGATATGATCGACGATGTAGCACGCTTGCTTTTAGAGTCAAACGTATGGCTCGTGCATTGCCACATATCTCTACGTAACTGTCATGCGCTTCGCGTTGTTAGAGAGTCTACGAGTTGTATGAAGTATTACGAAAGCTTTTAATAAGATAACAATTTTTAACTTACGTATAATTTCTTGTTCATAATATAGGTGCACGGCTCATATATAAATATAGACAGCTAAAAAGTATCTTGTTATTAAAAATGTAAAAAAAATGTTGCGTTGGAAATTTTATCACAGCCGCTCCGTTAATATTTCTTTTCTTCGACATGTAGGTTTGCTATAGAACATTTGTCTCGCATAAGCCGTGTGCTAACACAACCGCAATCGCACGCACTGTTGGTTGGACTGGGCGGCTCGGGACGACAGTCTCTAACTAGACTTGCGGCTCACATCAACGAGTACGATCTGTTTCAGGTAAGACATAGGCTACTCTTCCTACTTTGATACGACGTAGGTTTTAGCAATCACACATTTGACATTAGCAGTAAGGCCGCGTTTCTGCTCAAGAAAACTTCCGCGAGAAATGTCTGACAGTCTATCTGACAGCAGCTTGCAAGTGTAAACTCTGTAGCAAGCAGCACTTAGAAGCACTGGAAGTAGGAAGTTGGAAACGCGGCTAAGTGTATTGACACAAGAAAAGTGTCTTGACTGCACACCTTTTTTATATCATATAGATTAGCTTTTATATGTCAGATAAATATATAAAACTGTTTTTATTATGAACTGAATTTACAAAACGAATTAGATGGGGAAACCTCTGGCGAATGGCTAATAGTCCAAAAAGCCTTCATATAAGTGGATCACCTCTAAAGAACCGGTCGAACTATATTTTTGTTCAATTTATATATTTTTTTAAACTAGATAGGTAAGCGTATAACCACTTTTTCACCTAACATTAGTTACGTGACGATTTTTTACTGTTCATTGAATTTTAGAATCAGATAAGGTTATTACGTCATTAAATATTTGTCCGTAGGTTGAAATGAGTCGGACATACGGCAAGACCGAGTGGCGTGAAGATTTGAAAACGTTGCTTAGAAAGTGTAGTACACCTGAACTTATGATGGTCTTTTTGTTCATCGAGTCACAGGTTTGTATTACGTATTTATTATTTGTTTGCATTAAAAGGTATCATTTATTTATAAACTTTCTAATTTGGTAATAGATCAAAGAAGAGGGTTTTCTTGAAGACGTTAACAACATGCTGAATTCTGGTGAAGTGCCGAATATTTTTACTGCTGATGAAAAAGCTGAACTGTGCGAGAAAATGCGAGTTGTAAGTTAAATTTTCTTTTTTACTTAAACAAAAATCGAATGGACATTTCTGTATAAGCTATTAAAGGCTTTAGGCAATTCAAGTTGAAACGGTTTTTTCAGAGTTATAATATATCATTAAATTAAAAGTTCTAAAAACTCTTGCATAAATCAAATGTATACACATTATAAATGTATACATTTATCTGTTTTTTATAGATTGATCGTCAGCGAGACAAGTCGCTTCAGACGGACGGTAGTCCGACAGCATTGTACGCGTATTTTGTATCAATAGTACGTGACCAACTTCACATAGTTCTGGCTATGTCACCCGCGGGTACTTCACTACGAACTCGCATAAGGAAGTTTCCTTCACTCGTCAACTGCTGCACTATTGACTGGTTTGAGGTAAGTTCTATATAGAGTTGCTTGTTGTTTTGGTATACTTTGGTGTAAGTTTGACGTTTTTGACGGCCCGTTAGCGTAAATGATAGATTGCTTGCCTTTACTTATTGAGAAGTTGCCGGTTCAAATTCTACCTTTGTACCATTGCATTTTTCAATGTGCATTCATAGGTTCGTCTACAGGTAGCAAGAGCATTATATCGATGTTCTGCCTAACTTGTTACCAATATTTTATCCCCCACTTTTTACTCTTCTGTGTGTCTATCTCCATAATGCAAAACTGGAAAATAAACACGTGGGCATATACCCTATCAATATCTGACGCGTTTGAGTACTCACATGTTGCTATTTCATCATTTCATTTTCATTCCATTTTTAAAGCCTGTAGATGCTCTCTCCTTCCACAAACAAAAAGGTATATATACCACCTAATCTTTAATATCCAATAGGTCCCCATCATGCCTGAGTAAATCCCTATTTAGCATCGTGGGCTCCCCTACAATAGAGGCGCTAGAAAACATATTTAAAATCGATACTGTCTTATGATATCAGCACGGGCAGCAAATTCTCAGTGACGGAACAATAAAACACACTTTTTGTTTTGTTTTAAATCTTATAGGCAATATACTCAATACTTTAACTCTTCCATAATATTTAGGCTAATGTTTGACCACTATCTTGCCTGGTGGTAACCGATGATGTGGTCAAAAATGGTGGAACTCGCTAGGCCTGGAATACTCTGGCTCTCAATATAGTTTTAATCTTTAGGCACAGAAAAGGTAATAGTCCTACGGACCTAGGACCTTTGTACTACTATTATAATTATAAGCGAATTTTATGATAGGTGCTTCTACTTAAAGCATATATCTCCGCGCAACCTAAGTTACATTGTTCTCACTGTCTATACTAGGAATGGCCTCCAGATGCGTTGCTTGCTGTAGCGACCCGTTTCCTCAAAGAGATCGAGTTAACCGAGCTAGAACGAGATACCGCCATCAAGCTATGCCAAGTGTTCCACACTGACACGCAGGAGCTGACTCGACAGTTCCTGGCCCGGCTCAAGAGATATAACTACGTCACGCCTACCGCTTACTTGGAGCTCATTAATATGTTCAAGTCACTGCTGACTAAGAAACGATTGTGAGTTGTTTCTTTATAGTTATGTTTTTCAGATATTTTCCATCAAAGAGAAAGGGGCTACTCTGTTCTGGTCTTCTTAATTAAGGGTTCTCAATTGACCTCCTTATTATTAACTGCAAAACAACTTATCAAACTTTCTAATGAAAATACTTTTACGCACCTTTTAGTAGTACTACGACACACACTAAAAACATATTTTACAAGAGAACAAAAATATATCTCAAACCGAACTTTCTCTACCAAAGAACTAATCACTAGTCTCGACCAACTAAGTACAACATCTAGTTTAGTATCCAATTATTAAAAACTGCTATAACTTGGAAAAACACGTACAATATCAATAACCGTCTATGCCATCTCAATCCTACTTTTCTACCAGAAAATTTTAACCGGTAAAAAGAGGTACACTGGTCTCTACCAACTAGCTACAATTCAGTTTGGCCAGTTCCGTAGCTGCTTTACAAGAAAGCCTAGAAAATAAGCTACTACTCTAGATAAAACACGTACAATATAAACATCTACTTTAGACCAATACCAGCGAGAAGCGATCACTGGTTTGGATCAAATAGCTACACCGGCCAGTTTCGTAGCAACTATACAAACGGATTTAAAATTACTACAGTCTTACTTAAAACACGTACATTAAACACACATTAATAACACCATCTACGATTTACGCTGTCTCAAACATATCCTTCTTCTATCAGAGAACTTCTAACCAGCGAAAAGCGTTATATCACTGGTCTCGACCAACTAGCTACAGCGGCTAGATCCGTAGCCGCTCTACAAACGGCCTTAGAAGTGCTACAGCCCAAACTAGAAGCGGGTGCAGCTGCTGTGGCTGAAACTACGGCTAAGGTCGAGAAGGAGAAAGAAGGAGTCGCTTTGGTCGAGGCTGAAGTATTGGCTGATCAGGCTGCTGCGCAAGAACAGGTGAGAACAAGATCTCTTAATCGTCTCATCTCCTATTGTAATGTCTTGACTCTGTTGTCTGTCTAATCGAAAAGCTTATCCATAACCATAGATTTTTTTGGGTAAATCTATGTATACCTATTTTTTAATGCCACAATAGATCAAGCTTATGATTTACAAAATACCCCAAATTCAGTGGCATTACGTAATAATGACACACATACGGCTTTTTCCCGTCGGGGTAGGCAGATACTACTTCTTTCCACATGCTACGATATTACTTACTATCATCTATCGCTTCTTCCACTTTCTTAAGCGCCTTAATGACACGAAATGATATGACTAAGTTAAATTATTTATAGTGTCAATTCAAAGCCCCGTTATAAATTTCGCCATCTGAAAGCTAATTATTGCCTCAAATTATTGTGTAAATAATAGCATTATATCCAGTGTTTTCTCATAAAATAAACGTAAACCATTGTATTGACCTTATTTTTTGAGATTTTTTTTCTTCTCCTTCACTTATAAATTCTTTAATAAAATATCCCACACATGTAGGCAGCAGAAGCGCAAGGCATCAAAGACGAGTGTGACGCCGATCTAGCAGAAGCGATGCCGATACTAAATTCAGCGCTTGCAGCGCTCGACACGTTGACTCCTCAGGACATCACCTTCATCAAAACAATGAAGAGTCCACCTAGGGGTATCAGATTGGTCATGGAAGCTATCTGTATATTAAAGGTAAGCTTTTTTCGAGTGTTATAACCAGTGCTCTGAGTCATATGGCATAATTATGAGCGAATAAATATGTTTGATTTAGCTTACATGTTGAATGATCATGTGACCATTTTATAAACGAGCCACACATGAAGTAAATGTCTTTTGCAATGCTTTTGCAATAGGTAATAATTATAATGCCTTTATGATATCGCTACAATATATATTTTATATATCATGCAGCTACTTTTGGAAATCTAACCCAATAAAATCAGACAAAAAATTGTGTTTAATTAGTTAATAGAATGCAGCTTCTAGCAGTTGGCTGAAAAATGATATGTTAGCGTTATAGTTAGCGTATAATACAGCCTTTATGTGCTGCGTTCTATAAGGCATTTTGTATTTTCATTAGGCTTACTTACGTATTAATAACTATTCTGTATTTGCTTGTTATGCTTCTCTTACAAGTGGGAAGACCCGGTAAGTTTTTACTACTATTATCAGTGATAGGTTTACGATCACTGAGTAACTATGCTTATAATGTAATATAAATGACGCATTTTAAATGTTTGCTTTTCATATTCATGATAGTTATACTGCTGCAATGCATGTATCTCATTTGTTGGTAAGTGATCATGCGTATCTAGGATGAAAGCACGCTAGGTCTAGAATGGGAACTGACAGTGATATACTGATATATGTGAAATTACAGAGAGTGTGAAACTTAATATCTTAATGCATTACGGTTACGGCGAAAAAGTTACGGTTACGGCGGTAAAGGCGAACGTCATCGCTTAGCAGTTAGCGAGCGTGGTCTTATACCTTCTATCGTAAAATAATACTGATTGAACTGTAGATTTTTTATGCCTGTCAGAAACTTTACTGTCATCTCACCTGATGTAAACTGAAAATGCAATTTAGCATTGCGCTTGTCTGAAATTAACACTGAGGCGACCTTTAAATAAAATGCACAACAAAGGTATTTTGAGCCGCTACTTAAGAGCTTTCAAAATATACATACAAAATAGTAAAGCTAAATGTATTCAATAAACAAAGTTATTGACCTTTTCTATAGTGTTGTATTTTGTGTACTATGTGTACTTTTCTATAAATCTTTCTCATCGCAGTATTAACAATCGCCCACATTATACTTGTCCTCAGTCTTCTAAAAACAACTCTTAAATCTAGGAATCAAAACCGGACAAAATACCCAACCCATCAGGCGTGGGTACAATCGAGGATTACTGGGGACCTTCCAAAAAGCTCCTCAACGACATCAAATTCTTAGAATCGCTGCAAAACTATGACAAGGACAACATCCCACCGGCCGTGATGAAGAAACTGATGACCACAGTAATGTTGGACGAGGGATTTGTACCGGAAAAGATCAAGACTGTGTCTGTTGCTGCTGAAGGTAAATGCTTACTGATATTCATTATTGTCAAAATAGTAAAATTTTTTTCAAAACGAGTCACCTACTCGTGTTCATCAGGTCTAGAATTTAATCTTGCATTTGAAATGACTAAATTGGTATGCAACCACTGTTTATAGATTTCTGCCGTGACTACGCACCAAACAAAGGCATGTTGACAATCGGTTTGCCGATGTACGGTGCAACGACGTTCAGTACCACCCTGACCAGTGGGTCTTGTAGTTAGTGAGTCTGTTCACGAAATCGAAGGTCCGTCGATAAGATTAATACACTAAACAATTTTGGGTGATCCTAAAACAATTGTTCCAATTCTGGGTGTAATTGTGTCCGTGAGACGATGGATGTGGAGACCAGTTTAGCAGTAGATTTGCAAAGGCTTTTAAAAAGGCTTGCAAACATTTTACAGTTTCTTTCGTTTTATTTCATTTCTTATTGTACAGTTTCCGTGAGTTTGAATCATAATTTTATAAAGTGTCCACTATAATGTTAGACTCACGACGAATTTTGTTGTCTAGACAGTCAATAAATCTAGGTTATGTCCAAAACATGTTATATGCACTTCTTCATGGAGTTTTCGCAGCAATATCGCGAAGACGACTGGTCGTCGCAACCTTGCTGCGTCAATTCCCTAAAGAAGTGCTGTATTAGTTTAATTTGTTAAATGTGTAATAGGTATGTGCAAATGGGTAATTGCCATGACTAAGTATGACAAGGTGGCCAAAGTGGTGGCGCCCAAGAAGCAACGGTTAGCCGCCGCCCAAGCTGTTTATGACAAGGCCATGGCAGCGTTGGCCGTCAAACAGGCCCAACTCAAAGAGGTGATTACAACGCTCAACCTAGCTTGATTATAGCGCCATTGTTTTAATGGTTGTAACCGTGGTTTTAACTACCACTGCCATAATTTTCCGCAGATAAAAAAATATTTTCAACCGACTTACAGAAAGGAGGTTCTCAATTCGTCTGTATGTTTTTTTTAATTTTTTTTGTGTATGTTATGTTACGATTACTCCGTCAATTGTGAACCGATTCGAATGATTATTTTTGTAATAGGTAGGGTACAGTTTCGAGGTAGTCCCATTGTAATTTCATTGAGATCTGATTAGTATCTCCAGAGATATGACGATAAACGTCTCAAACTTGCTACTGAAATTGACTCGCGGGGCATGGAAGTCGGTTGTTTTAGTTTTTAAACTATCTTCATTATTATGATATTAAACTCCTTACTGAACAAAAACCGAACAAAAACCAACATTTCTTCCAAATTTAGAAATAATGTAAGTATTTTAAAAATAAACTTTTGACGGTGTTTTTCATTATATCGGAAAGCCGAAATAATTGGGATGGTCTTAGAGCAATAGCGCACTAGTAGCTAGGTCGCAGCGGCCAGCGAGATACATACATTAGATACGCACGCGGCCTCACGCGGCCAGCAGCGAACCGCGGCGGCCAGGTGCGCGTGCTTCGTGGCGATTTCATACTGATGTGTGTCTCTCTGGCCGCTGCGACCTGGCCGCTAGTGCGCTATTGCTCTTAGTCACGTCTTAGTTATGTTTTTTGTAGTACAATTATACAGTTATGTGGCGTTAATTCTAAATTAATTAAAATAATAATAAGTTGCATAATAGATACTCGTACATATGAAGCCTCCACTTTCTTAGGTCCAACAAAAACTAGGCAAGTTGGAGGATGCTTTAGCACAGCAGAGCCGTCAGCAGAAGATGTTGGACGATGAAGTGATGGATTGTAGCAACAAACTGAAGCGTGCTGAGATGCTCATCTCAGGCCTCGGTGGAGAGAAGACCAGGTGGACGCAAATCGCTAAAGACCTTCGAGTTACTTATAATTCACTTACGGGTAAGATTAGGAAGCTGGATTTGACAAGTAATTTCCTAAAATTCAGGATTCAAATTCTTGCTAATATTATTTATGAGTGAGAAAATCGATACTTTAATTGTAACTTGTAACTTCTTTAACGCAACCGAAGTTGGGTTAACACATTTATGTCGTGATACGACATAAATCGCGCCACGTAAGAAACTCTATGGAAAGGAAAATATTGCACAGATATAGTAAAGGAGTAGTTATAGTATTAGGAAATAGGTTGGTTATTATTATGCCCTGGGATGTAGCTCCGCTAGTAAATATATTTTTAGACAACCTGAAGACAAATGTTGCTATTGAAGTCTATGTCATTCTGTATTTGATCTTTTTGTCCATGGCGCTCCAAAAGAACTTCAATGCTTCGTGTGATCAAATACCTCTGCAGTTGATAAAATCTGATGAAATTGTTACTTTTTAGGAGATATTTTGATTGCTTCTGGTGTTATCGCTTACCTTGGGCCCTTTACTGCTGTATTCCGAATCGCGCAAGTAAGTTATCATCAGTTTGCTATATATTGCATCTACACGTATTTATATTGTATCATACTCGTACGTGCCAATGAAAGATTGAATTGATTTACTTTTGGTACAGATTTGCCTGTTTCACACATTGTTATGCATGGAAAATCAGTTCAGTTATTAATCGATTTGTTTATTAATAAATCATTGCGCTTATAATTGATTGTAATTTTAGGTACATAAATGGGCCCAAGCTTGCCACGACTGTGGTATCGTATGCACGCTCGACTTTAACTTGGTGAAAGCTTTAGGCGAGCCCGTCACCATTCAGCAGTGGAATATTGACGGACTGCCGTCTGATGACTTCAGTGTTGAGAGCGCTATTATTATCATGTGAGTTGTCGCTTTTCGTCACAGTTGTGTTCAATGTCGATTATTATCATACTTTTATGTTTATTCATGTTGTACAATTTGCCAGTTCTTGGGAATTATGGGACATAATATGTAACGCATATTCTATTGTATTGATTAGAATTATGCTCTGCGTTTGCGAGAATCGCGATTAAAGGGAAAGTATTATTGATTATGTAAGGAAATAAACTGTTTTTTCATTCTTTGTTTTAATGTAACACTACATAATATTGTTAGTGAATGCGAATGTGAATGGGTATTAGTTTTGTAGGTAAATAGTATATTAATGTATTCAGGACGGCTCGACGCTGGCCTCTGATGATCGATCCACAAGGTCAAGCGAACCGCTGGATCAAAAACATGGAGAAGCCAAACAATCTGTGCATCTGCCGAATGACGCAGGCTGATCTCGGACGAGTGCTCGAAAATGCTGTGCAGTTTGGACAACCGGTTAGCATCTTACTTACAACTTCTGGGATACGGTTTTTTATTTATTTATTTCGGTAGCTGCATAAGAAAGATGCTTGTTTTGGTAAGTGTCTCTACAATAGAAAAGCCTATGATATTATATAAGAAACGCTCAATTTTAAGCGCCAACATCTGATTTCGATCTTGAAAATGCCTACTTGACCTTAAAACTAAAATACGTATCTCAGTTATCATCATAGTTGACATTAGAGGTGGTAGGTAAGGTGTCTCTCTACCCTCTACTCTAAACATCAGGAATAAATGATATCTCCTTACACATTTATTGTGCGAGCATTAAAGGAATACATAACACCTCCACCCATTCAAACTTTCGAAGTCCTTTCGCAAAGCTCGAAATCTCCTTGCGCGAAAGTTGGAAATGGAAACGAAAACTCTCCGCCGGTACAGTTTGAAGAACGTAGCTGTGGCTGTATTACGAGCACATTGTTCTCCAACTTTTTATCTCGCCGTACGTGCTGAATTTGTACCTCACACCCACCCCAATAAAAGTTGGCTCGATGCTCGGTGCCAGATATAACTTTTGTTTTATTGCTCAGGTGTTGTTGGAAAACGTGTTGGAGGAGTTGGACCCAATGTTGGAGCCACTGCTTCAACAGCAGACGTTTAAACAGGGGGGAGCGCTTTGTATCAAAATAGGTGACACGATTGTTGAGTACAGCAAGGAGTTCAAGTGAGTTAAACGTTGAAACTTTCTCTTTATGTAAAAACTATTAAAACTGTTCGGCTATTGAGGTAACATTTTTTTATAGGTCCCCAAGTAACATATATAAAATTCAGCTTTTATACTATAACGAAAGTACAATTAATTAAAGTTTAGGATATCTGGCAGGGTGTAGCAACTGTTCTAAGTATCCGGCAATGGATGATGAGATTTCTAATGTTATCTCGAAGAAAATATAAAAAAATGAGCTTTATACTTTAACGAATTTAAGGTACTATTTTATACAGCTGTACTACATGTTACCTGTCCAAGTAACCACAACCTAAACTCTATAGTCGCTATCTGTATAGGTGACATGCACAGATAAACTTTCAGCTTTTATAAAATAACGAAGGTCTGGCTGTTAGGCTAGTACTTAAACAGCTGATAATAATCATCACAGTCAAAAGGATAGAGCTTAATCCGTAAATTCCAGTATCCAGCGACAACCAACAATGTTTGAATTAAAACACGTTCTACGTTCGCTATTACGTAAAAACTAAGTGCATTAGAATTGCACAAAACCTATTCTCTCATCTGGTTTGCGTTTGCTCTGATGAGCGCCTTGTAACCACGAAACTTGTTAACAAGCGTGGTTGCAAACTGAAATGTCAACAGCTTCGCAGTTGCTAGCAAGTACAATCTATTGAAGTTCCAAACAATAGTTGCCAACTCCACTAACTGGTGTTTCGGAACTTTGGAAGTGTTGAGCTGGTGCATACTGTCACATTAGGTTACGATTTAAGGACATAGGTGTAATGTTGTTATTGCTTATATTATAAGCTTTTATTTCACTTCACTTGTAGTGGTAGGACTTCTGCTAGTCCACCTGGGGAGGTACCACCACTTTGCCATTTAATTTTCAGCCGTGAAAATGGGATGTTTTTCGGTTGAAATGGCTAGGTGTCCAGTGAAATTACAGGGCATGTGAGACTTGACATCTTGCATGCAAATTTCTGGCGGTCCAGAATTTTGCATGCCGCTGTATCTGTAATAGGTAGACGTCATCGTTGACCATCAGTTGAGCGTAGTGCTTGTCCCGTTACCTTTTAAAATAAAATAAAACTGAAATTTGGCAATCAATGTTTTACTATATCAATATTTTACTATATCCGATGAAGCCGAAATATGGCATACTTATTATCCACTAAGGTTAAATGTAAGGTTGTATAATCTTATGTTATGTCACGTTAAAGTTGTTTAAGCATAAGTTAAACACAAAATAGTATGATAATACATACAAATACAAAAAGAATTATATCTACCTATCTTGTCTTACTCGTAAGTACGTTAATAATGGTTTTCCAAAATGTTTCCATTCCTTTCCAAACTTTTTGTATTATTTAGTAAAAAAGGTTTTGGGCGATAAAACCAATTTAGATGGGATTCATTCCTTGATATACAAGCTATAACTATTCAAAAGTTTGTACTAGGGTATTTTTAGGGTTCCGTAGCCGAATGGCAAAAAACGGAACCCTTATAGATTCGTAATGTCTGTCTGTCTGTCTGTCTGTCTGTCTGTCCGTCCGTATGTCACAGCCATTTTATTCCGAAACTGTTAGGACCACAGAATTGAAACTTGGTACGTAGATGTATTCTGTGAACCGCTTTTCGATTTTTATACAAAAGTAAAAAAAAAAAGTTTAAGGGGGGCATCCCATACATGAAACTGAAACAAAAAAAAAAAATTTCTTCAAACCTATACGTGTGGGGTGTCTATGGATAGGTCTTTAAAAATGAAATTGAGGTTTCTAAAATCATTTTTTCTCAAAGTCAATCATTTGAAAGATAGGCGCGTCTAAAGTGGTAAAATGTGTGTCCCCCCCCTCTAACTTTTAAAGTATGCGAGTGAAAAATCTATAAAAAATATATGATGTAGATCTCAATAAAAACTTACAACGAAAACTGGATTGAACGAGATACAGCCAGCAGTTTTTGAGATATGGCGACCGCAAAGATAACTTTGTTTTTCATACAAACACTATGAAAAACAAAGTTAATTTTGTAGTTGCGAAAAATCATAGTTATGGAATACTTAACTGTGTTACGGAACCCTACGAGTGCGAGTCCGACTTGCACTTGGCCAGTTTATTTTGTTATGTTATGGTGTCCGATTGCGTGTAACCTTTCTTTGTCCTACTGCTAAAGAAAAGATAAAATTATAGAACATAAAATAAAAAATACGGGAATTACCATGTAATAATAACTTTCAGACTATACATAAGTACAAAGCTAGCCAATCCTCACTACCTACCCGAAGTCGGCGTCAGAGTAACTCTAGTCAACTTCATGTTGGCTAAGGACGGACTTCAAGCTCAGCTTTTAGCGCGAGTGGTCGCGAGAGAGAGGCCGGACTTGCAGCAAGCCAAGTCTGACTTGACCACACAGGGAGCCGAGCATAGGAGGCTACTGCAAGATATCGAGAAGAAGATTCTCAATGTGCTCGCAACTTCGGAACATTTGCTAGAAGACGAAGAGGCTGTTCAGGTTTGGATTTATTTTTGCTAAAAGCGGTATTACTGTCCACTAGTGTTGAGCCCTCAGATTGCTTTAGATTCAGCATGTTTGTGTCTGCTTTGGCTTGTTCCTGCAGTTTGGCTTTCATGTTGGTTGCTTTATTAGAACTCGCAAAAAAAACCACCACTTTAACATTCATAATTTTATAACTATTAGAATAGTGCCATTGGACGTTTTTTATCTAAACAATAAATTAGTAATTACTACTATACTAAAAAGGTAAAATCAAAACAAATGCTTGTAATTGTAAATTAGCCCGTTTGCGTGAGATTCCGTAAACAAATTTAAATCGCATTGTCCTAATTTTTGCTATCTATGTATATCTATCTTATATATATATATATATATATATATCTATATATATATATATATATATATATATATATATATATATAGATATATATATATATATATATATATATATATATTTATATATATATATATATATATATATATATATATATATATATATATATATATATATCTCATTGATATTTGTCTTGAACATAGATTTTAAACTCGGCGAAAGACACTGCGAATGAAATCAAGGAGAAGCAAGAAGTAGCTACGGTGACAGAAAAAGCAATCGACATCGCACGAAGTGATTATGTGCCAATTGCGGAACATTCCACCAATCTCTTCTTTTTGATTGGTAAGTTGAATTTCGTCTTGTCTAAAAATACCTTATCTAATTATTTAAAGAGTAGTGGTAGGACTCAGTTGAGGTAGGATCCGCCTAGAACGAAACAAAACTTTGCGTCAGACGACGAATGACGAACAAGACAAGACTCGCCAGTAGGTAAGCTATAACCTTCTTGGCTTGTCGAGGCGCGTCTTGTCTTGTTAGGTCCAAAATAGAAAAAAAAACTTTCGATAACAATAATAATAAGACAAAGCACTGAATTTGCTGCCTATACCGATAATATGAATTTCTATAAAACAATTGCTTGTTATTCACACGTATGCTTTAACCTCCTTATGTGAGTGATGTATGTAAGTGAACTCTAAGGATGTTTTTTAATAATGCGAGTTGTAATATGGGATGAAAATTTAATACAAATATACACAATTTGACATCAATAACGGCGGTCATACAATGGTCATTGATTATAATTTACAATGAATGAGCATGAGCTGGATGAAAGTAGCCGAGGATCGTGCTCAGTAGCGTACAGTTGAGGAGAGTCTTATGTCCAGCAGTGGACTAATATAGGCTGATGGTGAATAAAGAATAAGTTAACAAGTGTAATTTAGGTGAAGCTTAAAATCAGTGCTGCCATTGTACAATCATTTCTGCTCTTGTACAAGAAATGCTTGCATTGACTTTATCACCTAACTAAATTACAAGTGATGTCTGGCATGTAGCGTAAATTAATTTCTGCTTTACCTCGTAACGAACTATTTTATGTAAATTAAGCGAATTCCACACAAGCTCTCTGTCGCATCTTGTTTGCTCCTGATTTAATATGAGTGATTGCATAATATCATGCAAACACCATCAACACATATTGCCGACTGCCAAAGGTAATTGCACCGAGCTTGTTAGGGCATCTATTTGTAGAAATCACCATATATCATCAGATTTCGATGAAATATATTAAAGCCGCTCCTAAAATGTACATTTCTCATGAAAAATAATCATCATAGTCGGCTGAGGAATGGCAGCGAAATTGAGTAACATGCTAAAAAAACAGAAAAATTGAAAATCTTATCCTTTTTGAAAATTGGCACTAAAAACACAAAAATACAGAAAAATCGAAAATTACATTTTTTTGCTAGGCGATTAAAAATTGGTCAATATTTCGTATTAATAATTAAAAATAAGTAGTTAAGGGTCGTGAGATAATAATGACCTTAGTTTTTATCAGTGACGGCACGTAAAGTCAAGCAAGCGTAAATGAATTAAATTAAATTTTATATATTTTCTGCGGTACTATTTACTATTACACTATTTTCTGCAGCATCTTTGGCTAACATCGACCCGATGTACCAGTATTCCCTGGGTTGGTTCGAAGGCATATTTACCTCGGCTATCGACAACACGGAGAAATCCGAGGATATAATCGAAAGGCTTGAGATATTGAGGGCGTACTTCACCTTCTCGCTGTATTCCAATATCTGCAGGAGTTTGTTTGAAAAGGTTAGTATATTTAAAATAGTTCTTGTAAGAGTGAGGCCACACGTGTGTGTTGCACTTTACGCATTTTACGCCTCGACGACTGAGTGCGTTGTATTTCATACAAATATCCAATGTATGCCATACGGAGCGCTGCAACGTCGCAGGACTTTAAATGGATAAATCATAGCGTTGCGACGACGCCACGCACAACAAAGCACCGTGTGGCCTCACTCTAATACTACACATTAGTAAATTTTATTTTACTAGTAGAAGACTTGCAGCTGTACTTGTTCAACATATCCGATGTCCTTTTCTACTCTAATGTTTATCTCTGAGTAAATTCTCAGCCGAGTTTTGGCGGGAACGTGGAAAAGTGTGTGTGATCTCATTATATTCTTTCCTAAAACTTGTGTTCTTCCGCGTGTTAATATGTAATAAATGTGGATTATTAACCATTAAGTGCCGGTGAATGTGTGCGAGTGTAGGGAAACAGCACAATGTTGAAAAACATGCTATTTGCGTTCTCACCAAAATTCCACTGAAAATCTTCAGTAAACACCACATCTTTACTGAAGATATGACTTAGACTAGACTTTTACTTGACAACTGACCTGAAATGTGACTTTGACCCATCTCTACGACTAACATTCATAAAAACTTAAAAATTTCAATACTTGACACTGGCTAAATACACTAATCGTGTGGAGCCATAAAGAAACAAACAAATTCTCAGCCGCATTGGTCGAGCACTTTGACTTTGGCATTTAAATATAACTAGCTGTGCTCTGTTTGAAATCTTAGGCAATTTTTAAGTTTACTGCAAACGGGCAAAAATCTAATACGCATCAAGGAAACAAGCTACACATAATGAGCTAACTTTATCATGTAAAATATTAAAGCATACAACTCATAACATTATTTTACAAAATTCATTGTTCCATAAACTTTGTACTTTATATGCCGATAAGCTCGGATTAAACCACAAACTGGCTGTCATAAAATGCCTTTGTATATCGGCAATTTTAGAGAGGTTTGACGTAGAACGGTGTCAGTATTGCCTCTCAATGTTACCATTTGTCAACGTACCCAAAATGTTGTAATTGGAAGTTTTTACACTATATATAATATAAAAAATATAATATATATAATATAATATATATATATATATTATATTATAATAATATAATATTATATATAATATATAATATAATATATATAATATAATATAATATATATATAATATAAAATATAATATAATACATAATAAGTAAGTTAATAAAAAAGTTTAAAAACTATATATATATAAGGATTCCTTTTTTACCTTTTGAGGTACGGAATCCTAAAAATGGTAGTATTTTATTCATATGAGCTATGCTTTTTTGTAATATTTAAATTAGTGAATTAGATATTTTTATAGCGTTCTGTAATAGGCACTGTTTTATCTAAGGCGAATGTATGGTCATTTGTAATTTAAATACTAATCGTAGTTGACTATATCCCTATATATGTATTGTATAAATATTTCATTGAACAGGACAAGTTGGTGTTCTCCTTACTACTAACGATCACGATTATGATGGCTGAGGGCACCCTGGAACAACACGAAGTTCTATTTTTGTTGGGTGGAGCGCAGCCTAGACATGTCCCGCCTAATCCGGTCTCTTTCCTTAGTCCGCAAAACTGGACAGAATTCTGTGGGTATGTATACTTTATATTTACATACATACATCCTACGATCCTGACGTACGTCTTTCGCTTCTTCCACTTATATTATATATTACTAATCTAATATTTCTATATTCTTTCTTAATATACTAACTATAAATCATTTATTGCGTTCATAATATTACATTTCCTAAAAGATAATACAGATCATTATATATTATTTTAAATAAAAATTGTCAACAGTGAACGTAATTAATAATTGTCAATATGTCAAATAACAATCAAATTTACAAAATTTACAAAAAGATTATGAATGTAAGTCCTGATGCCGTCCCTCGCGCGCCCAACCTATACCAAAAGACCCCATCACACTAGCGGCATTGCCACGCTGGATTGCCAGATAAATAGATAGATAGATAGATAGATAAACACTTTATTACACCATACAAATTAAAAGTAAAAAATGGTAAATAAAACAATGTGGCAACATGCGGTCTTATCGCTTAAAGCGATCTCTTCCAGACAACCGTAGGGTGGAAAGGAATAGATTAGCATACATACACATACAGGTGTAGAAAAAATAATAATAAAAAATAAATAAATAACAATAAAATAAAATAATAGGTAAGTACATAATTACAAAGGTACATATAATACATATATAGCAATATAATACATGTATAATGTCATACAATACATATTATATATATTCATATATACATATAATACAATATACACATATTTCATAAAAGAGAATTGTGATCAAAAGCAATAGCAGTTCAGGAGAGATAGTGGGCCTTGACGCGATCTTTAAACGTAGTAAGAGTCTGTGAGCGTTAAATTTCCAATGGAAGCGCATTCCAAAGCCTGACAGCTTGCACTGCAAATGAGTTGTCATAGAAAGAGCTATGGTGGCTAGGCATGGACAGTGTATGATTCTCTGATGACCGTTAAGATAAGGCATTGGAGGTGTGAAGGAATTGGAACATATGTTTGAGATAAGGTGGAGAAGTAGGATGAAATAAGATATTGAAGAGAAGGGACAGGATATGTGCATTCCGGCGAAGGCGAATTGGAAGCCACTTGAGCTTAGAGCGAAATTCAGAGATATGGTCATATTTGCGTAGGCCAAATATGAACCGAACCGGTTTTGTAATCGCTCAAGTTTGTTTAGCTGATCTTCTGTGATGTCAAGATAGCAAGCGTCAGCATAGTCAAGAGTGGGAAGAAGAATAGATTGTGCAAGCGCAACTTTAGTAGCAGTGGGCAAGAAATTTCGAAGCCTCTTTAGTGCAGCAGCAGAAGCAAATATTTTATTGCTGATTGTTGTGAGCTGAGGTCCCCTCGATAAATGCTGATCAAAAATAACCCCCAAATTCTTTGCAGTTTGGCTATAAGGAATAGTTACCCCCTCAAAAACAACGTGTGGGAGCGTGACCCAGTCGATTTTAGCAACAGTTCTGGAACTACTTATAATTAGGACTTGTTTGCGGGATTTACTTTAAGTCGGTATGATTGACTCCACTGAGAGACGTTGTATAGATCATTATTAATCTGACCTACTGCCTCAGACAACAAACTGATAAGAGCTTGTGAGTAGATTTGGAGATCGTCTGCATAGAGGTGGTAGGACCAAACAAGTAACTACGAAACCAGTCAATCACCGTAGGAGATATGTTAATCGAGCGAAGTAATGCAAGGAGAATGTCGAAATCGACGGTGTTAAAGGCATTACTGAAATCGAGTAGCGTAAGCATAGTTAACTGTCCATTTTCCATAGCTAAGTGGATATCATCTGTTATTTTAACTAGGGCAGTAACTGTGCTGTGACCAGGGCGGAAGCCAAACTGGAACGGATTTAGGAGTTGGTTTGAGACAAGATAGGAGTGCAACTGATTATGGACGAGACGCTCAAGAACTTTGGATAGGAATGGAAGAATAGAAATGGGACGGTATTCAGTAAAGGACTTAGGATTAGGCTTTTTAGGTAAGGGTATAATTTGGGCATCTTTCCATGCAGAAGGAAAGGCGTTAGAGGATATGGAATAATTGACGATTTGGCAAAGGATGGGTAGAATTAAGTCAAGGATAGGAATCAGCATGTTCCGGCTTATACCGTCGATTCCGACTGCATTAGATGTAATTGCGAGTATCATTTTTCAAAAGAAATCAAAGGAAATCTGCTGGACAAGGAACCAACCTGAACGGAGATCGCGACCCTTCTCCCGCAACCGTTGTCCCAAGTCCAGCACAAATTTCTTAGCCTCGGAGCCCCAAGGACCCGCTGTTCCGATAGCGAAAGGTACGAAATCG
Source organism: Cabera pusaria (assembly GCA_954871355.1). NCBI lineage: Eukaryota > Metazoa > Arthropoda > Insecta > Lepidoptera > Geometridae > Cabera > Cabera pusaria. The sequence goes on from OX940887.1 coordinate 24,476,496, forward strand.
TACGCCGATTCCAGACAGGCGTACTTTAGGTGTTTGCCTTTAGCGGCCACTTCTGCGCCCGCTCCGGCAGCCTGTTGTGTGGCGGAAAGGTGGCAGGATGCAAATGTGCTTACACACGTAGCATCCCATACCAGGCACTTCCCCTTCTGCCAGGGGATCAGCGTAAGACCTTCCGGCCGTTTACCATCTGAACATGATTAGCCAGGGGGCTCCAAGACCCATGGCACTTCCGCCGAAATGAGAGCTCACCGGATGATTTCGTTGATTGCGTGGCCTCCGTCCGGCGCATCGTAAGCAGCTCAGGCCATGGTATCCTGTCTCTATATACTTATATATTTATAAGTATATAGAATATTTACATTAATTGTGCGGAGCCATAATAAAACAACAAAAAAAATTAAGAAATCGTGCTTGGCAGAATTAAAAATCAAATTTAGAATCTCCTTGAGTCAAAATTTCAAATGGTTGTAAATCTTCGCTCTCGCTCTAACATCTATAGCACTGCGTAGGATTATCTCTTTCCCACACTGTTGGCGTGAAGATAGTTACAAAAAGACTACAGATATCTAACTGACTGATAAAAGCACATTGACAAATCGAAAGTTTTATACGGTAGTTTATATGGGCAGATAAATATATTGCATTGGTAACTATCTGGCCGTTCTTCTAAGAATTTAAAAATCGGCCCTTAGAGAACTTGTAAATATACTTGACACACATCCTTAACAACTCTGAGATTTCTATCGAATAGATTAATGTATGTAAATGACAAATCTTTGTTATTCTACCTTATCTATTATACCTTCAAGGAGAAAATCTGCCACCGTAACCTTATGGTGTTCCGGCAGCATACTGCTCTTGAGAGTCCAACTATGCTAGACCTAGTGTGTTCACCATCTTTGACCACATCATCGCATACCACTAGGCGAAATAGTTGTGAAACGATTAGGCTAGCATCACATTTAAAAAAAATGTAGCTTACAGTTCAACGACTTCTGTCATGTCTGCCAAAAGCCTTCTGTCATCTGACATACAATGTTCATGCGATGCGCGTTTGATTGGGCATATTTTTTTATCGTCTTACCTTTTCGTAGTCAAAATAATAGTTATTATTTATAAATATTTTTTTTTTAAATCATAAAATCTGACAAAGCATGTTGAGAGCAAAATGGAAGCTACATAAACCTATATGCTTCCATTTGTAAGCTTTTTTACAAGCAGTATTGTCATTGCATTTCTTGAACAGCTGTATGATATTATATACCGCACCGCATTTCTATACGAAATTATTCTTCTTTAAATCTCTTGATCTCGTTGACTGTTCAAATTATTTTTCACAAAGACATTGTAAAGCAGCAGTATAAATACTTATTTTTTCTAAGATATCCCTGGTATAAAACGGAATGTAATAATAATTTATCTGTTTCCGCATCATACCCGTCGTTTTCAATACTTTATTTAAGTGTTACTTTATTAAACATTGAAATGTTACATACATGTAATATCAATTTCATTAATTAGATTTAATTAATTCAAGCTCTAGCAAGGTAAACAACCGTTAACTAACATTTTTGTAAATATCGTTTATAAATAATTAGGTTGGCTGAAATCGATCGTTTCCACGGCATTTACGAACACTTCGTGGCAAACATTCCTCAATGGGAGGCTTACTGCGATACACAGGATCCGCAAAACCAACCTATACCGTCACCTTGGAACGAAAAGTTGGGACGATTCGAGGTAACATTTACTAAGTTTTGTTATAGAATAATGGATAAATAATTTATAGATACGTAGTAAATTTCGCATTTATTTAGTTTTCAAACTATCTAGATTATCTTCTTATATATAAAAATCAACTGCTGTTCGTTAGTCTCGCTAAAACTCGAGGACGACTGGACCGATTTAGCTGATTTTGGTTTTGAAATGTTTGTCGTGGTCCAGGGAAGGTTTAAACGGTGAACGGTGAGAAATGGAAAAATTGCGAGGAAGATAGTAAAAACAACTATTTTATTTTCCTATATAAACTTTTCTACCTACTATCCTGTCAATCATCGACGTTTATCCCATCGGTACGGTAGGGTAGACTCTATTCCACACTCGAATTTAAATTTGAAGCACGTATTAAATTAAGGGTTTTGAATCGACAAGATAATTATCCACATTAATAGGATTATCGCGTAGGTTTTAAATTTTAATATTTTGAATTTTGATGGTTGTCCCATGGTCATTGTTGGTTCGTTCAGAAATGTTTGTCATTGTATTAACATATTTTGATGGTTGTCATTTAATAGCGCTTACATACATAGGTATTCGCTATTTGTGTATAAAAACCTATATAAAAAAATAAAATAATATAAAAAAGGGGAAGAACGTTTTTTTGAGGCTTTTTATGCTAGATCTTATAAACCTTAATAGATAAAGACTTGAAATTTACTCATGGTCTGTGTTGCAATGGCTGCAAGATAAAATAATAAACAATAAACTAAATTAAATTAAAAATTAAAGAGGGTCCCCATGCAAGAAACGTACTTTTCCGGCAAATATTGTTCAATCGGAACCCTACGTCTGACTCGCACTTGGACAGTTTATTTATAGCCGCGGTACGAAGTTCGGGTGAGCTAGTGGTAAAAAAATAATCTTGTTATATTATAGAACGCCTAAATATTATACTTTATAAATAATGTACCATTAATTTATAAGGTTTGTTTGTTGTCTCTATAAGGTTTGTGTATTTGTTTGTTTTAGTAACCGTAACTAATACTATTGTTGTTTGTTTTTAGAAACTCATGATTCTACGCTGCTTACGTATGGATATGATAGTACCCGCCGTTCAAAACTTCGTTGCAGGTAAATACACCACAGTGACCTGTAGTCGCCAGTTCAGTTTTACCATAACATATATTTAAATTATACGTTACAAAATTAATAAATATGTATCTAAAACACAAAAATTGTTTCTACCTATGTCTGTTAGACCGTAGACTTTAAAACCATCCAACCAATGTGCCCCAAACCGGTTTCATTAGAAAGGCAATAATGTGAAGATGGTTAAAATAATGCATTAGGCACATTTGATCACATTTCTTTCAAAAGAAAGAAAGAAAGAAAATACATTACACAAGAGTAAAATTAAAAGTAAAATTTAAAATAAACATCGGGCTAACATGAGAACTAATAACATAAATGTCTAATTACAAAAATAATGTGTTGCTGAAAAGGCCCACCTCAGCACAATTGTTAGGGTAGATGTCTACCCGAACGCTGATCTTCCGATAGGCCTAAAGCGCGTGTTGAACAAACGTGAAAATTAGATAGCTAGGATAAATTCAAAATCAATCAATCAACTTCAAAATCAATCTTACCCAACTGCGAAAAATGGAGGGTTATGCTTTTCGAGTGTATGTATGTATGTATATTTTTTTGGACCGCCCTAGGGCCTAAACGGCTTGTCGTATTTTTATGTGAGCTGTGTCAATAGATTTTTCGTAGTCGTGAGAGTGACCCTGGGTACGTCAACATTAAAAAATAAAACAAGGATTTTTGGTACCGAAAAGTAATCTCAAATACCGAGATGAACATTGCGATTTGACTATTCGAAATGAAAAACGAGTCACCCGTTGAAGTTTTTTGTATCGCAATCTTGCTTAAAGTAATATGTTTTATTGGAGTTTGGAATAGTTTAATCACTCAATTTTTATAACGCCGTCGGGTTTTTGTTCCTAAAATAATTCACTTGTTTAGCTTAGTAGCATACGCCAGGTATCCGCTAGTAAAAAATGGTGCGAATTACCGGACGTCTATATTTGTAGTATAGATCATATGATACACATAAAATAGGAATGCGAGGAGACTTTTGACCAGGGGTGGGACACAATAGATAAAGCTCTTAATTTCTTGAACATTCTTAAAAATTGAAATTTTGACATTATCTGGTTTACAGAGGAGATAGGTCACAAGTTCGTGGAGCCGCCTCTGTTTGACCTCGCATCGTCCTACTCTGACTCTCACTGCTGCATCCCACTGCTGTTTGTGCTGACCCCTGGTTCTGACCCCATGGGGACGCTGCTCAAATTTGCTGATGATCAGGTAACCAGACACAATAGGCTAAAAAACAATTTGACGGTCATTTACATTATTCAAAAATATTGGAAACGAAAAAATGACGATGACATAGAGCGCTGAAATTCAGCGTGACGTCACGGCTCAGTACACTTTTTAGCGATTCGTGACGTCACGAGCCCTCCCACTCCCGAACTTTGACACTCTTTATTTTTTTATACTTTATATATACTGTATATTTTTATTAATTCGTAATATGTCCGTCTCCAATATTTTTGATACTCCAACTGACGGACTAATTAGAATTATTATTCTTTTACCCAGGCATCATCCATATTAGCAAAAATAAGTAGAAGTAAACGAATAATGAGATCTCGCCTTGGCGATGGCGTATCTTAACCGGATATCGTGCTGGTACATCCGTGTGTCTAGTGGCTGAGTGATATTGGATTAGTAAGGATAGTTGCGCTTTATACTTTAGTTTTCAGTCAATTCTCGACGGCCTCATCTCATGATTTTCTTCTTCTTGATAAATATTCTATACGATTTTACCATCGTACATCCTGAGTTCCTGTCAAAGCTCATCCCCACATTCTGGACCTTAGAGAGACCTCCCAAAGAGTTAGATTCAATAGATACTTGATGTGTAAAACGTGGAACAAACTCCAGCCAAAGCACATGAGTAAAGAACCAACAAAGACAAACCTTCTAAGGAACGGACAAAATGTTTACCTATTCTTGTAGGGTTGGTACAAAAAATAAGCAAGAAAAATCTTCATCGTAAAAAAATCCTTCTTCAAGAAAACATGACCTTTTTTATTTTTCAAGCTTCATCATTCTTCAGAACGATGTATGTCGATCATGATCATGAATGCTCTATCTATGTGTACACAGGGTGGTTAAGAGCGTTCGTCGTAACAAATTTTTATTTTGTAAGCTAATACGGGGCTGCCATAGCTATATTTAGCCAAAAGCCCCTAAATAAAAGTTGAATAAAAAACAAAAAAAAATGATCATAAGATGTCACGAAATGTCATTTAATGTCATTATATGTCATGAAATGTCATTAAATGTCATGAAATATAATTCAATGTCACGAAATGTCATAAATGTCATGACATGTCACAAAATTTGTCAAGAAAATTCATGAAATGTCATTGTATGTCATGAAATGTTACAAAATGTCACGAAATGTCATTAAAAAGTAACTAAATGTCAATAAATATCACGAAATTTTATAAAATGTTATTTTATGTCACAAAATGTCACGAAATGCCACGAAATGTCATGATATGTCACGTAATGTCATGATATGTCACAAAATTTCATGAAATGTCACGAAATTTCATGTTTATGTTGAAATGTCAAGGCATTTCATTGAACCTCCTTAGACAGGGCACTATAAAAGAACATTCATAAGCCAAAGAATAAAAAAATCACTTTCCTACCCTAGGGCGGAAAAGACCTACTCTGCCCGCACTTATCGAGGAACCAACCATACCTTTTCGAATAGATGGGATGAAAAATAATATGTATAATATAACGTGACGCGTTGCGAGCGACAGCCCTGAGTTAAAGCACCAGCCGAGCCACTATAAACCGGTTTCACTCCGTACGTGACAGGCGGCACACAGGCCGCTAGTGCTCACGCACTCACGTGCGTCTACGTCATCATCACAGCGCAGTTGTATAAAGCTTTGTCTCTGTTCCTTCTTTACTCATGTGGCCAAAGCCTTCCCGCTGAAATACAGTATGAAGTTCTTCAAGAGAAGGGTTAAATAGACTTAAGGGGCAGGCAATGCATCAACAACGCAGTTGTTGTAGCAGCTGTCCATAGGCGTTAGTAATCACCTACTATCAAGTGGGCCGTCCGCTTGTTTATAAGCAAATATTATAAAAAAAATTACTTGACCCCATTAAACTTTTCAGCACATGAGATCGTACTGACTATAATTGCCAATAATAATTTAATATTATTTACAAAACAAAAAAATACTTGAAATGAAATGCCGCGGTCATTTTCAGTACCAAGTTCGAGATGTTTCTCTTAATGTATCTGTAGATGTATCTGTAGACTCATCAAATTTTGGTGAAATTACAATGAGACCACATTGGAAAAATATCTTACCGATAAAAAAATATTATTTGAATCGGTTCACAATTGGTGAAGATATCGCGTGACAAACATACGAAAAAAAAGATAAGGACGAAAACAATAAAAAGAAATCTTTTCATAAAATAAATAATGTTTCCTCTATCAGGGCTTCGGTTCGTCTCGTCTGTTCTCCCTGTCTCTAGGACAAGGGCAGGGTCCCATCGCAGTGAAGTTGATAGACGAGGGTGTCCGCAGTGGCACCTGGGTTGTGCTGCAGAACTGCCATCTTGCTAAGAGCTGGATGCCGATGCTTGAGAAGGTATGAATATATATACACAGATAAGTATAGTACATTTGAAGAGACAGTACAGAGCTTTTCTTTGAATATGTAGGCTTAAAAGCTGAAAATACTTTTATTTATATAATTACTTACCATTTTTAGGGTTCCGTACCCAAAGGGTAAAACGGGACCCTATTACTAAGACTCCGCTGTCCGTCTGTCCGTCAGTCTGTCTGTCTGTCTCTCTGTCTGTCTGTCTGCCTGTCTGTCTGTCTGTCTGTCTGTCTGTCTGTCTGTCTGTCTGTCTGTCTGTCTGTCTGTCTGTCTGTCTGTCCGTCTGTCACCAGGCTGTATCTCATGAACCGTGATAGTTAGACAGTTGAAATTTTCACAGATGATGTATTTCTGTTGCCGCTTTAACAACATATACTAAATACAGAATAAAGTTAAAGATAATAGAGGGTCCCTATACAAGAAACGTGTTTTTTTCGGCATTTCACGCAATCTATGAACGCTTAGTTAGGCAAACGTCCCATAGATGGCGTTATATTGAAATGTCGATCCCTAACACCTTTCTTAGACGTTAGATGGCGTTATAAGAAATAAAATGTGTATTAATTGTTATTTTTTGCTGGCGAAAAGTGATAGTGGTATTTTTTGCTCGATCTTATAAAATACTGTAGTGTGGTACGGAACCCTACGAGTTCGATTCCGACTTGTACTTGGCCAGTTTATTTTTAAACTGACTAGCAATGTAGGTTACACATTACTAGTATTCTTGTTAACCCCTCCAAGTAAGCTAAATATGCTTGTGTCTGGAGTGGGTTCACGTCAATAGCGTATTGGGTGGGGTAGGGATCGAACTCACGACCTCTCAATCGCTAGTCCGACACCTTATCCATTGGGCTATTGCCGCCTAATTTCTTAAATGTCAAAAGATTTCTGCACACTCAAAAACTACTGAGCGGTTTCTCTTACGGTTTTCGATAATAGACACGAGTGATTTATGAGGAAGGTGTTTAATAAATATGTTGTAATATATTAAGTGTAATTTGTTAAGGCACGAGTAGAGCATATGCTCTACTCGTGCGAAACCGGGGCGAGTCACTAGTTAAAATAACTTATAGAAATTCTTGTGTGTAGTTTCTCTCGCATATGTTTAATAGAATAGAGGTATCGAGTATTTTTCTTACTACCTGGTATTTCCCTATATTGGTGTAAATGTTGCAGATCTGCGAAGGTCTGGGTCCTGACACGACGCATCCTGACTTCAGACTGTGGTTGACCTCGTATCCAGCCGATCACTTCCCAGTCTACGTGCTACAGAATGGCGTCAAGATGACCAATGAACCACCGCAAGGTAAGTATCAATATACGTTTTTAAGTTATGGTCACTGACACAATTATTAGTATTATTTACAATGATATAATATGATATGATATTAAACGAAAAACATGGAAAGTATCCCGGTCAACAGTTTCATACCACCTGCGTCCAACTAGAATTCTATGTCGCTATCTAAAACTATAATGTACTACATGTCTATCATGGAAAAAGAACCATCACCATCAAGCAAAACTTCCTTCTAAGCGGGATGTTGGCGGTTCGAAACCTAGCATGAGTGCTCGTCGACAGTTGTTAATAACATTATATCGATGTTTAGCCTGATTTGCTACCCATATGTACTATCATCAACGAGAAAATCTGCCGCCATAACCATGCCTAATTTGTTACTTAAAAGTAGTATCATCAAAGAGAAAATCTGCCACCAAAACCTTAGTGTTCCGGCAGCACAAATCCCTTGAGAGTCAGAATATTCTAGGCCTAACGTGTTCACCATCTTCGACCACATCATCGCTTACCACCAGGCGAGATAGTGGTCAAACGCTGGCCTATAAGGTATAAAAAACATAATGATGTCACATTGGTAACAGCATTCGCAGCTAAGCTGACTAGAGTGTGATGTTTTAGAGGAATATTGCTAGTGCCAAGACCGTTTTAAATTACTTGAGTCAATACAAATAAACTAATTACTGATGCTCAACGGATTAGCAAACTGAAGTGGCAGTGGGCTGGTTATATCTGCCGTAGGACCGATAACCGTTGGGGTAGACTAGTTCTAGAATGGAGACCGCGAATCGGTAAACGTAGCGTAGGACACCCTGTGACCAGGTGGAGCGACGACATTCGCAAAGCGGTGGGCAGTGACTGGAAACAAAGAGCCGAAGATCGGGCTCAGTGGTGTGACTTGGGAGAGGCCTATGTCCAGCAGTGGACTGATACCGGCTGATTATGATGAATTACTGATGCGCTTACTAACGAATTGCATCTCGACATAGTATTAAACAATGTCACTCCCCGCCGTATGTGCCTCCCTCTGTACGATTAGATCTTTAAACTATGCAACAGTATTTATTGCCACTTTCGTCATTAGATAGTCAAAAGGAAGGTTTATAACCAGGATTAGACACGGACAAAGCCGTGAGGGACAGCTAGTTTTAACAACCGACTTCCAAAAAGGAGGAGCTTCTCAACTCGTCTGTATGTTTTATTTGTATGTATGTTACGCGATTACTCCGTCAATAGTTAACCGATTTGAATGATTATATTTTAATCAGTAGAGTATATTTTCAAATTGGTTCCATTGTAATTACATCGAGATGTGATAAGTATCTCCAGGGATATGAAAATAAACACCTTAAACTTAGAACTGAAAATGACTAGCGCAGCATTTGAATTGTTTTTTTTTTGTAAACGAACTACTATAAATGAGCAACTATCTTTACGGAACGTTATATTGTTTCTAAATATGAAAACCAGGTATCCGAGCGAATATAGCGCGATCATATAACAGTGATCCCATCAACGACCCAGAGTGGTTTGAAGGCAACAAGCAAACGGAACACTTCAAGAAGCTTCTCTTCGCGTTATGTTTCTTCCACGCCGTGGTCCAAGAGAGAAGGCAGTTCGGTCCCCTCGGATGGAACATACGATACGAGTTCAATGAGACTGACTTGAAGATCAGTGTCACGCAGCTATACATGTTTCTCAATGAGTATGACGTGAGTTTTCGCTCTTTCTTCCTATCTAATCTTTTATAAAATAGTCGCTAAGACAGTGAAAATGTTTATAAGTTCAAGACAACTTTGACTTTGACTTTCTTGTGTCGTATAAGGCCTAAGTAATTTTTGGTTTGTCTTTATCGAAGTATCGCATCACTACTAAATATTATAGAACAAAGTCTCCCCCGCCGCGTCTGTCTGTCCGTCTGTTTGTGATGAACTCATAAACTACTGAACGGATTTTCATACGGTTTTCACTAATAAACATGAAAAAGGTTTTAGATGTATAATTAGTTTAGGTTTTGTGCAAATCAGTTGAAATATGATGATGATCGTTGAAGATGTTCAATCAACTCAACGCAACATGCTGATGCAAAAATTTTAGGCATTTAAATGCACTACCCGTGCGAAGCCGGGGTAGGTAGGTCGTTAGTAGACCATTAGATATTATCAATCAATCGATCAATAATTTCATTTGGTTATAAAATGCATCCGTAAACACGAATAAACTTACAACTATGCAATACATTAATGGAGAATGCAGGTATTTAGAGGGTGTGTCTGTGCCTGGACAAGAAAATCTGATTCCCAGACACGACTCCTTCTCGCGGTTACATCAAAGAGAATACAATATATTACAGTTACATTTAAATGAGCAAATTAACAGATAGTTATTACAATACGAAACAAACAATAATCATAAGTACATTATTGTGTTCTATTATGAACTGATTTAATACAGTTTTTGTTTGGTTGACAAGCCTATTTATACAAATTAAAATTCTACGGTGTGTCAGAACACGTATGTTCTTTAGCATTCACACAATTTGCACTAAAGTCAGACCAATATCTTTAATGCTGATATTCACGGCAATTTTGGTCATTAGTACCCACCTAATGCCTTGCCTAGTGCGGTGATTATGGTAAGCTGTAACAATTTATTGGAGGGCCATTTGTATATGTTCACCAGTTAACGTCTTCCGGCTGGGGCCTTATTCAGTATGACCATTTTAAAGTCTTACCGTGCCGTGTTACGTTTTCTCCGCGTTATGGTATTCTCTATGCCAATTAAAATGCGGTAGGGTACGGTTATGAGCGCGTTTTGAGCTGTAAAAATATCGTGACATATGAGGACGTGTAACGCGCGCGTTTTGTATAATTTATCTATCGTGTGGCATACAAAATACAATTTTTCAATAACGTTACGTGACGTGTTAAAGAACGCGTTATCTCATTGGCCATACTGAATAAGGCCCCTGGTTAGAGACGCTGAATCAAGTTAAATAGGCGATTTGAATTCTAATGTGTGAAAATAAACTTGTTTACTTCTACTACTAATAGTATAGGGGCCTTATTCAGTATGACCAATGAGATAACGCGTTCCTTAACACGTCATGTTACGTTATTGAAAAATTGTATTGTGTATGCCACACTATAGGTAAATTATACAAAACGCGCACGTTACACGTCCTCATATGTCACGATATTTTGAAAGCTCAAAACGCGCTCATAACCTTACCCTACCGCGTTTTAATTGGCATAGAGAATACCATAACGCGGAGATAACGTAACACGGCAAGGTAAGACTTTAAAATGGTCATACTGAATAAGGCCCCAGGCTAATAATAGTTATATTACTATTAGTAAGGCCTAGTTGTAGATGGAAACAAAAACCGTTCATTTATCGGTAACATACGTAGTGGTGCTACAGAGTTGTAGCTCTACGGCTACGTCGCTACGCCCAGAGCTACACCGAAAGCTGCCAACATTCTCGTAGTTAGTACAAACAAACTATGTAGGTAAATAAGGATTATTCTCGCAACATTCCGTGGCTCGTTGCATTTCACCCCAATTAAAAGTGGCGAGCTAGCGGGAACAATGTCGAATGCACCCACACGGGATGTCGAAGTTACACAAAATTGTTTGGTTAAAATTCAATTTCAGTTTTACAACGCCAGATTGTTTCGCTGCGTAATTAAAAGTTAGAATATTGGTTTTTGCTATTGCAATGTTTTGAAGTTTGAGCCATCGGTGTGGTTTAGTTCATAACTTTTATTGGCATGAGTTGGATGTTTGGCACCATAAGCACCCAAATTTATATGCTTAATTTTGTGTTCTTTGTGATTTAGTCAACCAATAATCTTTGTTAATATAGAGGGCTTGCCTATAGAGGACTTGCCTTCTCAGCGGGAGGTCACCGATTTAAAACCTAGCATGGGGTAGTAGGAACATTATATCGATGTTTCACTTGACTTGCTACCAAATAGAAGCTTATAACATCACAAAGGAGAAAATCTACTACCATAAGCTTATGGTGTTCCGGCAGCACATATCCCTTTAAAAGACAAACCATTCTAGGCCTAGCGTGTTCACCTTCTTTGACCACATCATCGCTCACCATCAGGCCAAACATAAGATATTAAAGCCAATAAGATATTAAAAAATAATAGTGATTGCATGGTGACGCCAGACAGTTGGCATTTGAACACTATTACACAACTTTTTCTTTTTTTTTTAAATATATTATAGGCTGGCGTTTGACCACTATCTCACCTGTTGGTAAGTGATGATGCGGTCGAAGATGTTAAGCACACTAGGCCTCGAATGGAAACTGGCTTTCAAGGACCAGCAGCTATGCCGGAACACATTAAATGTTTGGTGATAGATTTTCTAACTTGAGGGTGGTATATGGCCAGGCGGACACTAGATAGTGGCCTACCACCATGCTGGGTTTGTTGGTTTCTTAACGATATGTTTCTTTCACTGTGAAAAGCGCACATAAATGTTTCGATAGAAAAATCCATTGGTGCACTGCGGGGATGAACTCGGTACCTCTGGCATCAAAACCGACCGTTCTCCACTTACAGCACCAGGCCCTCAAACTTATTCTATAACTTTTTTTTGTATATTAATAAGAAACTAGATAATCTGTTATAATCTTATAATCAAACTTATCTATCAGCGATGTCTACAAGTTTATAATATGTAATTGAGCTACATTTTGCAATAGTCAATCATTTCATAAAATAAGGCTAAAACACATCAAGATTTTGCTAGCCTGAGTCAAGTAAATAGTTCTATTTACTTTTAGTCCAGTCAAAATAGATATTACAGTTTGCATTAATTACCAACAAGCTGAATTTTTGTGCAGGCCTTGAATACGTTATTACAAATGATACTCGTATGTCAAAAGTCCCCATCGATCCCGCTTGTGCGTTGTTTTTTATTCGAGGTCAAAGGTCACAAATTTGCGTTTTTCGCGATGTTTCATAAAATTGTAGATCATAAAATTATCTATAAAAAAATTATCAATACTTTCTTTTTCTACGAGCCACCGTTTCTGAGATATAACGATTCAAAAAGTTATAAAAGTTGTTATCGTCATAATATGCATGAGTACGCCACGTATATATGATGTATGATTTTCGCAACTACAAAATAACTTTGTTTTTCATAGTGTTTGTATGAAAAACCAAGTTATATGCGGTCGCTATATATAAAAAACTGCTGACTGTATCTCGTTCAAACCAATTTTCGTTGAAAGTTTTTATTGAGATCTACAGAATATATTTTTTCTAGATTTTTCATTCCCTTACTTTAAAAGTTAAAGGGCGGAGGGGGACACACATTATACCACTTTAGACGTGCCTATCTTTCAAATGATTGACTTAGAGAAAAAATAATTTTAAGAACCTCAATGTCATTTTTAAAGACCTATCCATAGACACGTATAGGTTTGAACAATTTTTTTTTTGTTTCAGTTCCATGTATGGGATGCCCCCCCCCCCCCTTATATCTCAGAAACGGTGGCTCGTAGGAAACGAAAGTATTGATACAATTTTTATAGATAATTTTATGGTCTACAATTTTGTCTATGGTACTTTTATGAAAAAACTTACCGTTTTTCTGAAAATCGCGAAAAAAGCAAATTTTTGTTTGTTGTGACCTTTGACCTCGAATAAAAAACAACGCACAAGCGGGATCGATGGGGACTTTTGACATGTCATTTGTAATGACGCATCCAAGGCCTGCACAAAAATCCAGCTTGTTGGGAATTAATGCAAACTGGAATCATAATTTAGTCTATTTTGACTGGATTATTTATATTTGTTTTTATTTTTAATTTACTTTTTGTTCCATGTAAACTGTTCAGGTTACTTAAGGCCTGTTTTGCCAGTTTCGGTAAACCTATTAGAAACTTGACAGATTTTTGACAAGTTTTATATGGCGTCATATGTCAGACAAGTATCTGAAACTTCATTAGGAACCGGTAAAACTTCCCATTAGTCTTTTGAAAAACAGAATATAAATATATTCTCAGGACGTGCAATTCATCGCCCTGCGCTACCTAACTGGTGAATGTAACTACGGTGGACGTGTGACGGACGACTGGGACAGACGTTGTCTGAACACTATACTATTCAAGTTTTATAACCCGAGGGCCATCTATGAAGAGAAGTACCCTCTTGATCCTACAGGTATGCTTCTATCATTATTAATATTATAAATGCGAAAGTGAATCTATTTATTTTTTTTATTTGGGACTTTTTAACGGTCAAACCGCTGTACCGAAGTAGCTGTAATTTTGCACAGTACTATCGATTAGGCTATAGGATATTTTTTAACGCGGGCGAAGCCGCGGGGCACAGCTAGTATTTTATATCTTACATAATTTTATTGAACTATAATGAACCACTGCTGGAAAAAAGGCGCCACCTTATTAATACAGGATGGAATTTTTTAAATTGGACCCTTAGGGCAGGTATATGTACCGTTGTAGCTACAGTAAAACAGAAGTCTGAAGGGACTGTCTATTATTTTTGATCAGATTTTAGGTTGCATTCACAGAATTTAATAAAAACATTGAAAAATACGTATGCGAATATTATTCGTTTTTCCATCTCCTACAAAAAAAGTATGGAAATAGATTTATTGAATTTCGAACTTTTCTAATTCGAATGTTTTCTTTTCCCCCTCACCTTAGTTGGTCCCAAAGAGTGTTCGATCCCTATAGGGGAAGCGGATCGAATAGCATCAGAGAGTTTTTGTTTATAATACCAATCTCCATCCTGTATATTACTCGTAAACAGTTGTGCTGCATATTTGCTACATAGTTTTGAATACATCTTTTACTAACTCGTTATTCTCATAACATACAATGTCACGCATGTTTGTGTATAGTTAAGATCACGGTAATATTAGTGAACTATGTATCCTCTAAATTACACATCGTGGCTCATCAGAAGACATACTTAGCAGCATTACATAGACAAAGGCATTACACCAGTAGAGTGCCAGGATAATGAGCGGTTTGCGAAGAAATAATCAAACTAGTAGTGCAATCACGTCAATAAATTATATTATTGGTTGATTGTTTCCTCGTAAACCACAAATTTTCCTCGCTCAGCTTTGGTGTGTTGTCAGCCTTTTAGTTTATTTAATAAACTTCAGCAGTTTTGCAATTATTTGTTACATACGTACATTACATATATACATTGAATGAGTGAAATCTACAATTAATAATTTGTAACTTTTTTAATTTTTTAATTTTTTTTTGTGTTTATTCAATTGTTAATTTGTTACTGAATCGATGTCTCAAAATTTTAATAAATACATTTTCACATTCACGCAGTATCACTATATATTGTTTTGTAGTTTGTCATACTCTATTTGTAACTTAATTAATTTTTAGGGTTCCGTAACTCAAAAGGTAAAAAAGGAAACCTTATAAGATCACTTGCTTGTCCGTCTGTCTGTCTGTCCGTCTGTCTGTCTGTCTGTCCGTGTGTCACCACCAATTTTCTCAGGAACGGGTGGATCTAGCAAGTTGAAATTTATATCAGATACTGAGGTCTATAGTTACTATTAGGTGTCTACAAATCAATGTCCTGAGTCAACACGATAAAACGATATGGGCAAATTTAGATTTTCGCGAAAACTTGTAAGTACCGAAATTTACCTTAATATTCAACTTTTTAAAATTTTTGGAATTTTTCCTTTGCTTACTTACTTACTTGTGCTGTAAGACCTTGCTTGTGACCAAAATTGACAATTCTAGGTTAACCGGAAGTACCCTATAGGTTTTGGGTCGAAAGCCAGGGTAGGTACTTTAGGGTACTTCCCGTTGACCTAGAATCATAAAATTTGGCAAGAAGCAAGGTCTTATAGCACATATAAAGGAAAAATTCCAAAAAATAAAAAAAGTTGAAAATTAAAGGGTGTCCCCATACATACATAGTATCAGCCAATTAAGATAGGCCTTTGAATTATATGAGAATTATACAATTTAGAGGTCTAGCTTAATTGGTACCTACTAATGTTGGTATGAGGCCTCGGTCGGCGAGTCCAACTCGACTTTGCCGGTTTTATTTTTTGTTTTATATCTTATAGGCTAGCGTTTGACCACTATCTCACCTGTTGGTAAGTGATGATGCGGTCGAATATGGTAAGCACGCTAGGCCTAGAATGGGAACTGGCTCTTAAGGATAGCTACTGGAACACATTAGATGTTTGGTGACAGATTTTCTAACTTGAGGGTGGTAGCTGGCCAGGCGGACACTAGATAGTGTCCTACCACCATGCGGGGGTTGTTGGTTTCTTAACGATGTTTTCCTTCATCGGAGGGCCACTGTGAGAAGCGCACATAATTTTTTCTATAGAAAAATCCATTGGTGCTCGGCGGGGTTTGAACTCGCTACCACGGCATCAAAGCCGACCGTTCTCCCGATTACGCCACCGGGCTTTCAGAAAACGTACCATACGAGTAGCTCAGTATTCAACAATTTTACGTTATTCCTCTTTAGTCTAGGAAATAGTAAACTACATTGTAAAATGAATGCTCTGAGAGCTTACTCATTAGACTTTATAACGAATTCTTGGATTGTCTGATTAAATTCAAACAGAAGATAAATTCGCCCTACATTGTTTGTGGTAATTATAACACGTATCAGTGTAAGTCAGTGATTTAGGTTTGTACGGCTTGAAATAATCCGTCTATCTATCAGTTCCCATTCATTTGAGTGTTTGTTCCTTTATTTTTCGTGCTGTGCTCTGAATTTAAATAACGAATAATGTAAACTTTATTGACTTGGCTTTTATTCCTTCCGTTTTCAAACGGTCGATAATCTTGCGGATAAAAACAAACTCGTTAATTACAAGACATTCTATCTTTATTACATCTCTCATACGTGCGATCCATTGGCCTATCGATCGAGCGTAGCATTTGATTTCCACAAATAGACTGAGCTAGGATACTTCCAAGTTCCACATTGCGTTCACAGCTCCACATCCAGTGCATTAGTGGTAGAATAAATAATAGCAGAGGCAATGTTAGATAACCACAGCGGTTTGAAACTTTGTTATCGTTGAGCGTGCAAGATTTACTCTAGATGTTGAATTTGCTCTTCTCTGTATTTTCAATCCCACTAGAGTAATAAACTAGTTCTCTGGAAATAAAATAGATGGCGTTCTTAGAATCGAGCAATTTACTTTTTGCGTGAGATTCTAGTTAGGATTGAGTATACATTTGCTGACTTCAAAGCCGTGGTATATCCTTGATAATTGCGCGTTTTGTTTTTCCATTGATTCATTTCTAAGTCACTTTTGTTTGAATGAATTGGTAGATTTATTTTTGATTACCATAAATAAAATTACCATATCTCAAATTATTTTATTAAGTCAAAGTTATCAGCCGTTGCAATTTTAATGCTCTATAAAAACTAGTCTAACGCGAAAATCTTATAGAAGCCTGTTGGCGTAAAATATTGATGGCTTGACTTCTAAGCAGACAGATCGTCAGTTCAAATCTTACCACGAATGTTCATCAGCTATAGGTGGTGGTAGCAAATTATGTCGATTTCCCGCCTAACTTGTTTGTTTTGAGGGCCCGGTGGCGTAATCGAGAGAACGGTCGCCTTTGATGCCGTGGTACCGAGTTCAAAGCACCGTGCACCAATGGATTTTTCTATCGAAAAATTTATGTACGCTTCTCACAGTGGCCCTCTGGTGAAGGAAAACATCGTTAAGAAACCAACAATGAAGCATGGTGGTAGGACACTATCTAGTGTCCGCCTGGCCAGCTACCACCCTCAAGTTAGAAAATCTGTCGCCAAAACATCTAATGTGTTCCGGCAGCTATCCTTGAGAGCCAGTTCCCATTCTAGGCCTAGCGTGCTTACCATCTTCGACCGCATCATCACTTACCAACAGGTGAGATAGCATGGTTAAACGCTAGCCTATAAGATATTTAAAAAAAACTAACAATAAGTAGCTTACCACCATCGAGGTGAAAATCTGCCGTCATAACCTTACGGTGTTCCAGCAGCACACCTTTGAGAGTAAGAGTATTCTAGGCCTAGCGTGTTCACCATCATTGACCACATCATCGCTTACCACAGGCGAGATAGTGGTCAAACGCTAGTCTATAAGATATATAAAAATAAAACAATTGCAATTTTATGGTGACAGAGACAGCTGATAGCTGTGTTAATGATGAAGAAGCACAAATGTTGGCCTCTAAACAAGTAAACAAAATATGTTGAAATAGGCACTTACCACATCCCGAGTCTACGCGAGCACTCGGATTTCATATGGTTCGCCCGGTCGCTGCCGGTTCAGACGCCGCCTAGTGTATTCGGCTTCCATCCCAACGCTGACATCACCAAGCACTTCAGAGAAGCGCAGGAGTTGTTAGACACTGCTATTCTTACTCAGGTACACTTTTATATAGACTACATACTTTTTAGACTACATTGTCTTGAAATTGAGCGCATCTAGATAGATTTTACAGCATTGCAATAGCACATTCTAGTTTAGTAAAAATATTCGTGCCTAACTTAGGCCTGAAACATTATTTTAACTTCGTTTTAATGTATTGATTATATTCATAATACAAATAGATACAGTAAAGAAGTTTACATTGATTTCATTACTTTAAAGCTATTATAAAGAAACTGAATACCTATTCAGTGAAACATTATTATATAGATTTAGGAAATTATTGTTATTGTAATATCATTAACATGTGTTTTGTTTCATCTTCGTCTCATCGATCGTATGTAATGGCTCTACAGGATCGCATCGTAAGTATTATTTTGTATTCATAACATACATTTTATCAGTAAAGTAGAAAAATACTAATATTACCATTATTTTCATGCTTCGAGGATGCTTGGAATAAACATCTGGTAAGTAATAATTAAGATAGTTTATAAACTAAAACAACCGACGACTAAAGCAACCGTGAAACGTTATCGCTTTGCTGTCGCATAATTAGCATTGTAAGACTGTATTTACTTTACTCCGACCAACTATTTAATATAAGTTTTGACAGCTTAAATACTAATCAATTAGAGATGACCTAACGCGTTACTGATTTGATTTTTTCATACTTATGTTGATTTTACTTATTTGAATGGTGAGAATTTTACTGTGATACTCTCTCTCTCTCTCTCTCTCTCGTCGAGATAGCGCCAATAAATATGTATCCCGGTTGATGTTTTTTTGGTGTTGATTTTTATCTTTAATCTGTCAGGATACAATGGCCTCGGGTGGGGGCGGTGCCACACCAGAACAAATGGCGATGGCGATAGCCGAAGATGTACTAGCGAGACTTCCGAACAAGATCTTAGAGGGGCCGTCCCACGAGGGCGACATTAAGCCTGCTGACATGACGCCCATGTCCATCGTAGTTATACAAGAAGCGGCCAGATATGAACGACTGGTTCAGGTTGTCAGATCCAGTTCTAGAGCAGTCATTGGTGCGGTACAAGGTAACTATTTACGGAGCAATGTGATCCTTGCGAGGTATGTGTTACCTCAGAACTCAGACTTTTATAAAGCGATTTGCAAATTTTCTTTTTTGTTACAGAGGGTAGACTTAGTACCCTCTTTGGTTCTATTGTACAATTCATCGAAATCTGATAATTATCTTTAGAGATATGGAGATTAACACGTCCAACCTGCTACTGAAAATTACAAGTGCGGCATGTTAATGCGGCATGGCAATTTTAATTTGGCTATTATAAAGACTTCTAAGTGATATTAAATATAAAATGCTATCAGTAACAGGATATTAAGAATTATTAAGTCGTTAAAGTAAAATAAAACAAAGACAACGTATCAACTAGGTGTGAGCGTGCTGACCGACATAACGGAGGAAGTGCTGACGAGCATGGTGCGCGGGCGGATCCCCGCGTTGTGGGCCGGGAAGAGTTACCCCTCGCTCAAACCACTCGCCGCCTACTACGACGACTTGCTGGCTAGGCTGGCTTTCTTACAGGTTTGTGAGCTATTGTGTTTGAGTATATTCTAAACTTGGAATCAGAATACATTCATTTATTTAACAGACCAGGTAATAGGCTCGCTTTTTTAGTTATTCATTTACATTATCAAAAAATATTGGATACGTAGTTTTTATTTTGTCAATTAAACAAACATATACGAAGATATAGAGTGTTGAAATTCCACATACTACTTTTAAGCGGTTCACGAGCGATCAACTCCCGAACTTTGACGCTCTTTATATATGTCAATTTCTATTGATTTGTAAAATAAACAAAATACGTGTCCTATATTTTTTGATAATTTTTTTTTATCCAGGCATCCCTAGGTGGTATTGCAGAATATGTATATACCACATCATGCATTCAATTAAACACAATTAGGCTTATTATTATTAATCTTAACTATACATTAATAAATAATTAGTCATAAACAATTAAGCAGTTAATTAAGTTTTGTGCCTCGATATGCATCTTATAGTTTTTAGGGTTCTGTTTTTTATAGATAGGTATGTTTTTAATGTCCGTCTTTATGTCTACTCATCTTTCTACCGACCCTTTTTCTCACTGAAAAATAGCAAATATTTATGAAATACATAGAATTATACATACATACATAAAATCCCGCCTTTTTCCGTTGGGGCAGGCAGAGACTACTTCTTTCCACAATAAAAAATACCGAGATGTGTGTTTGATATTTGAGTCCTTGAGTCCTGAGCTAAAAATCAAACTTCTAAGTCAACGCAAGAAGTAGCAACCCCATAGCACACCCCGGACACTCGACTAAATCTCCATACTAACTAGCGTTTTAACGACCGACACTGTGACACCGACACAGACACTACACACATGTCGTTTTTCTATACGTGCATTTGTGTGCGTGATGTCTAAGGTTGTCGCTCGTAATCACCGTGTTACAGATTATATCATTGTTACTTCATACATACACGTACTACGTACTGACCGGGACCGTATGAATATTTTTTGTACACTTACCCAAAAAGCTTTTAACACTAAAAATATTAGTCGCTATTTCGTAAACCATCGTCTACAGAAACATTAAATCACAACCTGAGATCACAACACTTCAATTCAATTGCGTAGTAGGTAGGTAGGTATGAAGAAATATCCAACACACAAACGAGTAGGTCATTCTCTCAGTCACATTTCACTACATTATACAATATTATATTGCACTGCACGAAAGTATTATTCCATATACACATTTTACATAATAGGTAATTACGATTTACGAATACAATAATCACTAATGTTACTCTCGTCTCGGTTAATAAACAAACATGAAGTGTGCCAGTGTGCGATCCCATCGGTCGGACCAAATTGACTTGTTCGTTGTTCAATTCAGCTAGGCTATTCTGTAAGCTATCTCGACAGCGGAATCCGCGGTGAGATTCAAATTACGTATTACGAAATTCAACCGTATACCAACGTAATACGATTGAATTTCGTAGTACGAAATTTGAATCTCACCGCGGATTCCGCTATCGAGATAGCTTACAGAATAGCCTAACTGTACCTGGTTCGAACGTACCAACCAGCAATAAACGACATAACTTTGTATGAGCGGCATTCTAGTAAGGCGTCAAACATATAGCTGCAGACCGCGGCAGTGTCAGGTGCTTAAAGAATCCAATGTTCATAATTATTTTTAACCGACTTCAAAAAAAGGATGCTTCTCAATTCGACCGTATATATCTTTATATATATAATTCTACTGTACGTGTGTATGTCACTGAACTCCATCTAAACGGCTGGACCGATTTAGATGAATTTTGGTGTATGTATGTTTAAATTAGTCCATAGATGGTTTAGATTCACAATTGGACCCGATAGGTGGCGCTGCGATCGGGAATCTAAAATTATATGCAAAAATAGTATAAACGAGTAAGTTTTACTAGATAGACTTGAATTAGACAAAATATAATACTATAGTACTAATCCATTTATAAAAAAAAAATCACAATCGATAACAAAAATCAATCAACACCAATATTACAATTTTATCATATCATATGTTTGATATCCCGAAGACTCCGATAAGTAATTACTAACTTGATTATTTTAGTTTATTATTTTTACAAATGTTATTTACGCACGAGTATATATCGTTGTTTCATTTATGAAAATGAATTTTAAAATACGAATATGTAGGTAGGTATATAAGTATTTATAATATACCTACATAATAAGAATCTACGTAAATTTGAACCTCCGGTGGCTCCTGGTCTTTACATAAATGTATGAAGTTTTTGTTCTTCTCCTAGAGAGTAGTACCTATTGTTCTGTAGCCGTACGCGTGTAGCGTCCTTGCTCAGACTGGCGCCTCGACAGATCAGAATCGGTGGCGAGGTGAGGTAGCCGGGATTGGTGGGGGGAACAGAGTGTCCGTTCTATACGTAGTATTATTATCTTTTCTATGCCCATAGTCTCTACGAGGTTCACCTTGAAATATTTTTGCGAGTTTTTGCAATTCTGCTCTAAAATAAGAGCAGAACCGAAATTTATTTTATTTTAATCCTTACCGAAATTTAACAAGGAGATACTTTACAGTATGAGAATGAACAAAGGCTACTAATTTCTTGGTGTACGTGAACGAAGTCACGGGTATCAGCTAGTAGTGGTATATTTCAGCACTGGCATACTCACGGACCGCCGATTGTGTTCTGGCTGTCCGGGTTCTACTTCCCTCAAGCTTTCCTGACGGCCGCGCAGCAGAGCTACGCCAGAAAGTACAGGATACCCATCGATCAGCTCGCATTCCATTACCAAGTGAGATATTATTATACAACTAATATATTATTGACAGCACATGAGTGAATTCCATCAGCGGGTAAGGTTGGCCATGAACCTTAACTTTTTTTTATCATATAGGTTAGCGTTTGACCACTATCTCACCTGTTGGTAAGTGATGATGCGGTCGAGGATTGTAGCACGCTAGGCCTAGAATGGAAACTGGATCTAAAAGATAGCTGCCGAAACACTAATGTGTTCTGGCAGGTCTTTTGAGAGATATTATTGATGTTTGTCGACAGATTTTCTAACATGGGGGTGGTAGCGGGCCAAGAGGAGACTATCTAGTGTCCTATCACCTTGCGAGTTTGGGGGCTAATAATATTGTTGCAAAATTCAAATGTTGGTTTGGCTAGTAGTAGGTTTATAAGTATGCAGATCTTAACTGCACTGGAGTTAGTGGCACTGGCGCTATCGATGAAACAATAGTTCCCAAATTGAACTGAATATTTATTGTCAATTAATTATTTCCCAAGGCTTAACACAAGCACACACTCGCCCAGTGGACAATATGAACGAGTATCGATCATTCGTCTCTTTCTTTCGTCTTTATCAAAATTTCAAATACGGTTGTTGTCCAACCAAGACAGTACATGTATTTTTTTATATTAGATCGGAAGCTTTATGATATACAATATAGCAAACAAGCAAACGGCCCACTTGATGGGAAGTGGTCACCGTCGCCTATGAACACTTGCAACACTAGGGGTGTCCCTCATGCGTTGCCGACCTGTCAAGATTCTTTTAACGCCCCTTTTGAAGGACTGCGGGAAAACAGCAGACGGCTGCTCGTTCCATATTTTTCAAGTGTACGGAAGGAATAACCGCTTGAATCGAGATGTGTGCGAAGTCCAAGGCTTGATAATATGTGGAATATATATAATATCCTTTACCGTCTTTATCTTTTTCCATGACTGAGGGTAACATATTAACATAGATCTATGTCAGGTCCAAAAAACAACAATCATCACTGAACCCCCCGAAGATGGCGTATACATCAAGGGCCTATTCATGGAAGGGGCGCGGTGGAACATTGAAATGGATTACGTCGACGAATCCATACCCAAGGTTCTCTACGACGAGTTTCCGGCGGTAAGCTTGTTTTACAACATCACTGTCGATTTTTAGCAGTTTCTAGGTCTTTATTCTGTACCCAAAAAATTCAAATTGAATAACTAGGTGAAGCCACGACACCACGTCGAAAGTTAGTCTTTCGTGTTGGCACGTTGACGTTTGGAAAAACTAGGGAGGCATAATCTCAGTTACTCGTTTTATAATAACAGTATTTTTTTATATTTTAACCTTTTGAGCGCCAAAGTCACATATACGTGACGAGCACTTGCGGGCCCTGTACGACAAGCATCGTCTAATGACGAAAACCGTACAAAACCGTACCGCTTGGTGTACAGGGCAGGGGAGTGCGTTTGTACCGTGGCGTTAAAAATGTTCATATAAAGGCTAGTCCACTCTTTCGCCTGATGGTAAGCGATAATGTGCGTAGATGGTGAACACGCTAGGCCTCTGCATCTCAAGGGCTGTATGCTGCCGTAACACCGTGAGGTTATGGCGGCACATTTTTACCTTGAAGGTGGAAAGCTACTTTGGTAGCAAGTCACGCGAAACATCCATATAATATGCTCCCACCACCTGTGGCTAATAATTAAAGCGTATAAGACGATAAGATACATAAAATATAAATAAGTATCGAACTTTCCGAAGGTTTTCGCAGTTGTCGCTGGAAGAAGCAAAAGTTGTACTGAACATTTTAACGTCACAACTTCTTGGACTAGCGTTATTTTAAACCAGAAAAAGTACCTAATGCCTTTAGATTACGTTGAGTTTTTACAATTAGTTTGGCCAAAACCTTTGTGCTATAAAAATGAGGATAAACACCTTTAAACATTTTATATATGTTTAATATCAGTACTTGAATATTTGTATGCTATTATGTGCCCTATTTCTTCCGTAGTACAGTACAAAGAACCCAAACAATGTGAATGTGTATAAATTATTGAGCAATAACGTCGTTTCTAGGTATGGCTGATCCCTCTAAAGAGAGACGATATCCCAACGGACGTGTTCTACAACTGTCCTCTATACAAGACTGGCGATAGACGAGGCGTTCTTTCCACCACTGGCCATTCAACTAACTACATCTTGTTCATGCGACTGCCCACTTCGAAAGAACCAGACCACTGGATTATGCGGGGAGTCGCTTTACTTACGCAGTTACCTTTCTAAACCTAATAAAACTAGGATTTTTTTACTAAAACTCTAGTATGTGCTACATTTTTTACTGCCATTGTCGTGCTTCTTTTACTTACGTTTACTTACTTTTACTTTTACTTACTTTGAGACGCCGTCTCTACGAGCGTTATAGTATCGTGAGATTAAGATAGTTACGAAGAGAATTACTATGAATGATATTATACTACGCCGAGATTATCACGGAGGTACACTCGCTCGTAGAGATGACGCTTTAGGGTTCCAAACTAAGATAACGAGACCATTTTACTGAGCCTATGACGACTGACTGACGGTTGTCTGTCCGTCTGACTTTTAAAGCTTTGTGTATATTTTGATCTGATTGATGACTGATAGGTAACAGGTACAGGTATTAACAAAAATTCCAACATAATCATAGTCTTCGAATAGACACTATCCGGTTATCCACAACGCTCGATTTCCAGCTCTTCATATTTAACCGTTGCTACTTCAATCTATAAATAAAATTGGGTCCAAATGTATTTCATACTAAATTACTTATTTTGCTGCTGGAATTGACTGAAATATTTTAGGAACGGGCTAGCGATTGAAAATATCTCAGATTTTCTACTGAGCCACATGTTGCTATGCGCTGACAAATTGGGTCGTCTGAGATGCCGCCATTGTGCTATTTGGATATAAATAAACTAGAAAGAGGCATATTGAAGTAGAAAACAGGTTTTTATATATTCTGGTGGCCCAATATTTCATTTATCATTATTGTAAGTTACCATCCGTGGTATTAGCGAAGTTTCGAATCGTGTCTCTCTGTCTCAATAAAAAATTACTCCGCCTCTCAAATGTTTATTATATATTGGCTATAAAATTAAGATGTTTTCTTATACTACTATTCCACAATAAGTAACAATACTTTAGAATAGACGATAGCATTCATAGCGACGTCACAAGTTGCCTCCATTTTATACGGTGTATCATAAAGTTAGCCACGAACGAGCAGATAGTGAAAGAGTGCGGAAACAGGTGTGCTTGCTTAGCTCCATTCTGTTCCACGGTGAACAATACCCGTCCTTGAGTTTCGGATTATGAGAGTTTAACATTTTCTCGCCATTATGGTCTGCTACGAAAAAGGAGCGTTGACGATCGAGCTCAGTAGACATGTAAGATCTATGGTCTGCTACAAATATGTAGAGTTGACGATCGAGCTCAGTAGACATGTAAGATCTATGGTCTGCTACAAATATGTAGAGTTGACGATCGAGCTCAGTAGACATCTAAGATCTATGGTCTGCTACAAATATGTAGAGTTTACGATCGAGCTCAGTAGACATGTAAGATCTATGGTCTGCTACAAATATGTAGAGTTGACGATCGAGCTCAGTAGACATGTAAGATCTATGGTCTGCTACAAATATGTAGAGTTGACGATCGAGCTCAGTAGACATGTAAGATCTATGGTCTGCTACAAATATGTAGAGTTGACGATCGAGCTCAGTAGACATGTAAGATCTATGGTCTGCTACAAATATGTAGAGTTGACGATCGAGCTCAGTAGACATGTAAGATCTATGGTCTGCTACAAATATGTAGAGTTGACGATCGAGCTCAGTAGACATGTAAGATCTATGGTCTGCTACAAATATGTAGAGTTGACGATCGAGCTCGGTAGACATGTAAGATCTACAGTCTGCTACGAATATGGAGAGTTGGCGATTAAGCTGAGTAGACCTGCAAAATCTATAGTCTGCTACGAATATGGAGAGTTGGCGATTAAGCTGAGTAGACCTGCAAAATCTATGGTCTGCTACGAGTATGGAAAGATGACGATCTTGCTTGCTCGATAGACATGTAAGATCTATGGTCTGCTACGAATATGGAGCGTTGGCGATTAAGCTGAGTAGACCTGCAAAATCTATGGTCTGCTACGAGTATGGAAAGATGACGATCTTGTTCGATAGACATGTAAGATCTATGGTCTGCTACAAATAAAATGAGTTGACGGTCGAGCTCAGTAGACATGGAAGAGGCTTTTATCTAGCAGTGGGCGGATAATGGCATAATATTATTATTGTGTTAAGACTTCTGCTTGTAACACTACTTTGTTTGTTATTGAATCGTATGATAAGAATGTTTTTCAGTTAAAAGTGTTAAATTTCTTACGAAATTACAGAACATGGCATGCTTGACATCTAAATGTCTCAAGATAAAGGACGCAGTCGCAATGTAATGAAAAAGCGACCTATTATGATAAAAAAGGATCTACCACTGAAAAATGAAATTGTAAACTTTTTATACAAACACAGTGGCTTTTCACTTGGTTTAGTTTTCGATTTGAGATTTGAATATGGCTGATGCTATTCTTCGAAATAAGGTCATGCGGCGATGTTGCTATATGTAAAAGAGATGTATGAACTTTATATTGTACGTATATCTTAGAATATGCTTCGCAGAAATTGTCATTTCTAGTCACCCTTGTGATTAATCCTATACTTAGTTGTATTTTTAAGTTGATGTTAATTTTAATTTATTTTAATGTTTGTCAAGATTTTCCAGTTTAGATTAAGGCGATGAATTGTATGACCTTAAAATTAAGGCCTAAAATGTTATGTAAGGGGTGCTACACACTTATTCGGGCTGGCAATTATCGGCACAGCCTCATGGCAGAATAAAATATATGTTGATACATTTTCGGCCCAGATAAGCCGGGAAACAGTGGTCTGGCTTTGATCTGCACATAGAATAAAATATTTAGATGAATGTTTGGCAAAAGGCCGCCCGGTTTATATAAACATATTATGTACTGTCGGGCTACATATGTGGCGGCATGAAACCAAACACGTGTACATTGTTTGGGTCAGCATTGTCGTTCAACAAATACGACCGATATGAATTTGACGCTTATGTACCCGAATCGACTACCTGCTTGGCACTAACCAAATAAAGTTGAAAATGAGTAGTAATTTGCTGTACTACCGAATGTCCCATCGTGAACATATGTGTATCCCCTCAATGTGCCTTTAATAGCTGATATATTTAGATATATAGACCTCTTGGATTAACTTAATGTTAATTTATTTTATTTATCTACTTTTTAATGTTTGTCAAGACCATTTTCAAGTTATAATTATGCGAATAAAATGTTTTAAATAAATTTCTGTACTGTTTTATTCCAAGTCTTCCAAAACTTATGCTTTACCTGGTCTATCGTATTATTTGTTCTTATTGTATTTTTATTTTAAGATTACCTAGAGAAAAACTAATATGGAAGCATGGAATAATTGAAAATTGCATTCCGAAAGTTGTCATCAATTATCGCTTCTTCTATCAGATTCAAACAATGGAAGTACTTGAAACTTATGGTCGGTTTCTGAGGTACATTTATTGAAAGTTTATCGACTCAAATTTACCGTTATTAAATAGATAAACTCTCAATAAATGTACTCAGGAACCGACCATTAGAGATCTATCCTAAAAAATAAAATTTGCTATTGTGAGTCGTTATTTTCAAACAAGCAAATTTCATGATATAGTGGTATTTATATTCTAGTAAATTGTAGTTTAGTAGAAAGGGAAGCTGCAGAAGAGTTAAGAAACTTTGCTAGAAACTGGGAAAAAAATAAATCTCAGAACGATGTAAGATCTTATTAGGTACGACATATAATAATAATAATTTTGCTCTTAGAAAAATAAATTCGAACGTTCCGAGAAAATCTTTATTAAAAAAAATGTGTGCCAGCAAAGCGGTGATATCTTTGCCCCGGCATACATGTCCTCGTTTTAAATCGCAGCAGGATGAAAATGGAAGTTTTCTCGGCGGAACGAGGTCAATGTCATCGTAACCAACCACGGTGTTGGCACGGGACGCTGCGCTGCGAGCCGATTACTGGAGCGGTGACTCGGCGTATTACGCTACCCTGTCATTTAGCACGAAAATGCTCGCATCCCAGATACGGCATGTATTAAATAAGCGAGTAGTGGGCAGAGTGCCCCCACGTCCGGGGGACGGGCGTAGTACGGGAGGCACTCGGTCTGGCGCGGCGTCACCCCGGCAACCGGAGATATTGATCTGCGCCGCGCGCCGGCCCGCGCAGCATCCCCCGCGCGCCCCGCCGTCCCACGACTCACGCCCTTGATTCTGTCGCTCGACCGCTGCCTCCACCACCCACTACTAAAGTTGCCAGAAGTTCCATATTCTTTCGGATACGTATCGGTCATATTTAAATTTCTAGATGTAGGTACTGCTTTTTTGATTCTGCTATTCTGGTTTTAGACTTTCGTCGTGGCAATCCTATTGTCTGTTATACATTTGTCCATTTTCTTAAGTTTTGAGTATACAGGGTTACAGGAGAAGTCGTGCTAGATCCGTGAAGGGCGTGAAGTACCCGTCATTTCTGACTTATTTCTCTATGAAACACCCCACCCTAAACTTAACCCTTTTCGAGATATACGACTTTTATTTGTTTTTTGGAAAATTGCCGATTTTTAGGCTACTACATTGATTTGTGTTTTTTTTACGTGTCTTATTATTATTGTTGTTGCATTTTTACTTGTGTAATAAGATGCTTTAACGCGATAATAATCAAAATAGTGCATAAGTTAGTTGAATAGACCGTAGTAGACAAGTTAAGTTAAGAAATTAAAAAAAAATATTAGAAAGTTTATTTTTCTCTAAGAAATATCTAAAAAAAATATTATGGCACTTGTTCGGCAGATGTTTTTCAAAATATCTACGGTTCATCAGCTATCTGACGAGGTATAACAATCTAGGGTTTGTATTACATTTCGTGGAAAAAAGTAGTTTTATAGGCGACAGTGTAGAAGATAATTTACAATAAAAAGTAAAATAAAACATGAATGAATATCATTCAGGAATCTAGTTGAACGGCGCTTTTTAGTAAATAGGCTAGGCTGTTGATTGAACGGCTTATTTAAGCTATCTGCCTGCGAAATATATAATTATATCTAAAAGAATGGTTTGGGTTATCACTATTACTATGTTTTCATACAAGAATATAATTTAACAAGTTACTGCAAAAATATCTGAGCCACCACAACATTAACCACAATATTAATGTGTAAGTATTTTTATTTTATGTTTTATTTTTTTATTTCATTTCTCTTTGTGTCAAACATGCCGAATCTATAAGATGCCAACAATTATTGGTACTATCCGCTAAATTTTGTATAAAACCTGGTAACCCTATACACAGCCACCCCCCACAAAATACCTACTATTAAATTTCGCACTACATACACAAATACTGTGAGATCTGATGAAAAAAAAAACTGCTTATATGTTTTTATAAACAGTGAATGTATGTTTAAAGTTCAAATGCTTACTTAACTTTATGAAATTAAATTAAATTGATTAATTTAGCGAGGATTACGAGGATGTATCACTCTGAAGAAGACCCAACCAATGTAACTAGCTTGAAAATATCTAAATATGTACTTTTCCACAATACCCGTATGATATTCCAATGCCCTCAAATAGATGTTATATTAAGACATTATATACAGTTTTTAGAAGCTTGTAAAAGTAAGCTATATTTACTCTATTTCAGTTATGTTAATTAACGTAAGCGTAGGTCAAATTGGGAGCGCAGCAAAACGCTATGTTTGGTTCCGCTTCGCTCATGTCACTAACGCGTCTTTTCGTACTTGGGTTTATACCGCGACTAAAGGCTGGTTTACACGTATTAAGTTGATAAGTATGTAACTAAATTTTAACTTAATTTTAAGTGATTAATTGCGTGTAAACAAACAATTTAGTAGCAAGTTGCAAGTTAAGAAATTAGTTGACAACTAAACAAGACAGAATTTTGTCTATTTTTCTGTTAAGTTGGTGGGCGGGGCTTGTCACTGGACACGTTTGGACAGGCACAATTTAGTTAAAACTGCACAAGTGCATAAGTGCGCGCAGGTTCCAATTGTGCGTCGTGTTTCTTTTTGTAAAATGTCGAAGTGGACGGAAGATACGACACTGCATATGGTTATTTCCGTATGTATTTCATCTTTAACCTCTTCCAAAACCGCACTAATAAAAAATTGAAGCACAGAATTTACGACTTCTTTGCGTTGTTGGTCGTCCATCTTGAGTTAACTAAATAACTACTAAATGCGTATGGACACCTACTTAAATACAAGTCACTTAAAATTAAGTTAAAATTTAGTTACCTACTTATCAACTTAATACGTGTAAACCAGCCTTAGAGCTAAACTTTATTCTTAGGAATATCATAAGTTCGTGTTGCTTCGTAAGCAAAACGAACTTATCTTTGTTCAGTCAAGTGAAATGAAACTAAATTCGTTTCGCTTCGCTAATGTCGCCTAACTATGATTACCAAACTAAGCGAAGATAAGTGAAGTGGGCTCATAATGGAAATGAAATATGTAGGGATTTGACGGATTTCAATACTTAACAGTCGACGGTCGTCCCAAGTAGAACAGAGAACAGTGTATTCATTTCGCTTTGTTACGCTCAAGTTACGCTCATAAGTTCCCATTGTTTATGTAGATTAGCTCTGTAGTTGGTAGGTAACCCAAATATTTTTTGAATACTTGGGTTACCACGTTTGGTCACGCGTTAGCAACTTAAGCGAAGCGAAACAAACTTACCTTCATTTCGCTTCGCTCCTAATGTGGCCTGCGCTTAAAACTAATCTCTAGTCAAACTTTTGTCAAATACAAATTAGGTTGCAAGAAGCTTTATTGTAACGATTGAAATTTAATAGCTGTGTTATCTTCACATTTAACTTTACTTATCAGAACATTCTCGATTATATTGAAGCACTAAAACGCGGGTATAAAGTAGTTTGGCAAAATTCTAAAAAACGCCAAATTGCTAATCCTACAAAACATTCTAGTCTCCCTATCAGTTTGTTACTTGCCGTTAAATAGGAATATAATAAACAAACTCATAAATAGGCAGTACATTTATTTCAATTATTAATAATGTTTTGATGAGCTATGCAATATAACGGCAAGGTATTCCGTCGCTTGCCTGGATGCCACTCAATTTATCAGGTCGACGGAGATCGCGTGCCATGCATGCCTCGAACTCGACTCGCAAATATGTAGCGTGGATTCGGGCGCGAGAGGCACGTCTGTACTTTGAATATTTAATGCATGAATGTATCTGAATGAATAAAACCAATTTGTATTGACACAGGCATAAGGAGAGTTAAATATAGAATGGGAACTTGGTGAAATTGTGATGGGCATAAGATAATGTTCGTTGTTATAATTTTCGTTAAAAAAAAACTAAAAGAACCGACTTCAAACGCCGCGCTAGTCATTTTTATTACTAAGTTTGAAGTATTTATCTTCATATCTCTTGAG
Source organism: Cabera pusaria (assembly GCA_954871355.1). Classification (NCBI taxonomy): domain Eukaryota; kingdom Metazoa; phylum Arthropoda; class Insecta; order Lepidoptera; family Geometridae; genus Cabera; species Cabera pusaria. Next base: position 24,508,651 of record OX940887.1, read on the forward strand.
ATACTGAACATATCTCGATGAAACGAGGCGTGTGATTTTCTGAGGTGTTTTGCTCCAAGGTTTTGTTACAAGTTTCCAGTATTTGCTCTAAGGTGGTTTACTATTTTAAAAACAATTTTTTTGCACTGTACTTTGTGTATGATTTTAATTTTGCTTGTAAAATTATATTAAAACTGAGGTGAGATTTTTAAAAATATAAAATTTACTTGGTTTTGAAATTATATAACATTAACATTCTTAAATTTGAAGAATAACATAACTGTTTCTTGCATCTGGGTATGAATATGGATCTAGTCCACTCAGTGTTAAATCGTTTGAAAATATCGTTACCATGACTCGTCATGGTAACGATATTTTCGAATTTCATTCCAAAATATTCAAAAATTTTGGTAATTTTATATTTATGTCAAACTGTCTCTCGAGACAGTTTGACATAAATATAAAATTACCAATCCTCGAAGAAGATTATCGACATAGCTCACAGGATTAGCAAACTGAAGTGCACTGCCACTTCACTACTTCGGCTGGTCACATCTGTCGTAGAACCGATAACCGTTGGGTAGACGTGTTCTAGAGTTAAGACTACGGCTTGGTAAACGTAATGTAGGGCGCCCTCTAGCTAGGTGGAGTAATGATGTACGCAAGCTGGCTGGCAGCGGTTGAAAACAAGGAGCTGAAAATCACAGCAGCACAGTGGCGCGACATAGAAGAGGCCTATGTCCAGCAGTGAACGAATACTGGCTGCTAATGATGATGATAATGATGATCAATCCCCTAAAGTAGCTAGACTGTTGTCAACCATCTTGTAAACTATCAATTTTTTTTTTATATTGTCAATGGTTTGCATTAAAGTAAATTCTTCTAAACTTTATTTAATTACCACATGAACAGGACTTCTCTAAGTGGGAATCATAATTATTATAAACTAGCTGTGCCCGCGACTTCGTCCGCGTGAAATAGTGTCTTTGGGTAGCATTTTTAAATATTTAGGCTAATTATTTTACAAATAAGACACATGCGTATCCCACCTACACCGCACCGTACCTCGCCGCGCAAATCCCCCTCCCCTCTCCTTCCCCCTTACCCTTCCCCTCCCCTCTCCCTCTCTCTTCCCTCCACCCCCTTTCTCCTCACTTCACTTTCCCCCTCCCCTGTCCCCCACTTCCCCTCCCATTTCCCCGCACTTCCCCTCCCCTCCCCTCCCCAATCTCTTCCCCCCACTTCCCCCTCCCTTCCCCCTCTTCCCCCCACTCCCCTTCCTTCACTTCCATCTCCCCTCCCCTTCCCCCTCCTCCTACTCCCCCCTTTCCCTTACCTCCCATCCCTCTCCCCCTTTTCCCTTCCCCTCGCTTCCACCCTCCCTCTCCTCCCCTCATTCCCCCTTCCACTTCTCCCACCCCTTCCCCCTCACAAACTTTGAATGACATATACATTTATATCGAATCAACAGCCTAAACAATAAGTTTCAAGCTTCTAGCTCTAAAAGTGACTATACTTCCATACAATTTTAATAATTTTAATAATTTTTCCAAGTTTTTATCCCCCTTTTCAACCCTTTACAACCCTCTTTTCGCATTAAAAGTAGCCTATGTCCTTACTCTACCATTACCATATAGTGGAAAAAAGTAGTTTTATAGGCGACAGTGTAGAAGATAATTTACAATAAAAAGTAAAATAAAACATGAATGAATATCATTCAGGAATCTAGTTGAACGGCGCTTTTTAGTAAATAGGCTAGGCTGTTGATTGAACGGCTTATTTAAGCTATCTGCCTGCGAAATATATAATTATATCTAAAAGAATGGTTTGGGTTATCACTATTACTATGTTTTCATACAAGAATATAATTTAACAAGTTACTGCAAAAATATCTGAGCCACCACAACATTAACCACAATATTAATGTGTAAGTATTTTTATTTTATGTTTTATTTTTTTATTTCATTTCTCTTTGTGTCAAACATGCCGAATCTATAAGATGCCAACAATTATTGGTACTATCCGCTAAATTTTGTATAAAACCTGGTAACCCTATACACAGCCACCCCCCACAAAATACCTACTATTAAATTTCGCACTACATACACAAATACTGTGAGATCTGATGAAAAAAAAACTGCTTATATGTTTTTATAAACAGTGAATGTATGTTTAAAGTTCAAATGCTTACTTAACTTTATGAAATTAAATTAAATTGATTAATTTAGCGAGGATTACGAGGATGTATCACTCTGAAGAAGACCCAACCAATGTAACTAGCTTGAAAATATCTAAATATGTACTTTTCCACAATACCCGTATGATATTCCAATGCCCTCAAATAGATGTTATATTAAGACATTATATACAGTTTTTAGAAGCTTGTAAAAGTAAGCTATATTTACTCTATTTCAGTTATGTTAATTAACGTAAGCGTAGGTCAAATTGGGAGCGCAGCAAAACGCTATGTTTGGTTCCGCTTCGCTCATGTCACTAACGCGTCTTTTCGTACTTGGGTTTATACCGCGACTAAAGGCTGGTTTACACGTATTAAGTTGATAAGTAGGTAACTAAATTTTAACTTAATTTTAAGTGATTAATTGCGTGTAAACAAACAATTTAGTAGCAAGTTGCAAGTTAAGAAATTAGTTGACAACTAAACAAGACAGAATTTTGTCTATTTTTCTGTTAAGTTGGTGGGCGGGGCTTGTCACTGGACACGTTTGGACAGGCACAATTTAGTTAAAACTGCACAAGTGCATAAGTGCGCGCAGGTTCCAATTGTGCGTCGTGTTTCTTTTTGTAAAATGTCGAAGTGGACGGAAGATACGACACTGCATATGGTTATTTCCGTATGTATTTCATCTTTAACCTCTTCCAAAACCGCACTAATAAAAAATTGAAGCACAGAATTTACGACTTCTTTGCGTTGTTGGTCGTCCATCTTGAGTTAACTAAATAACTACTAAATGCGTATGGACACCTACTTAAATACAAGTCACTTAAAATTAAGTTAAAATTTAGTTACCTACTTATCAACTTAATACGTGTAAACCAGCCTTAGAGCTAAACTTTATTCTTAGGAATATCATAAGTTCGTGTTGCTTCGTAAGCAAAACGAACTTATCTTTGTTCAGTCAAGTGAAATGAAACTAAATTCGTTTCGCTTCGCTAATGTCGCCTAACTATGATTACCAAACTAAGCGAAGATAAGTGAAGTGGGCTCATAATGGAAATGAAATATGTAGGGATTTGACGGATTTCAATACTTAACAGTCGACGGTCGTCCCAAGTAGAACAGAGAACAGTGTATTCATTTCGCTTTGTTACGCTCAAGTTACGCTCATAAGTTCCCATTGTTTATGTAGATTAGCTCTGTAGTTGGTAGGTAACCCAAATATTTTTTGAATACTTGGGTTACCACGTTTGGTCACGCGTTAGCAACTTAAGCGAAGCGAAACAAACTTACCTTCATTTCGCTTCGCTCCTAATGTGGCCTGCGCTTAAAACTAATCTCTAGTCAAACTTTTGTCAAATACAAATTAGGTTGCAAGAAGCTTTATTGTAACGATTGAAATTTAATCGCTGTGTTATCTTCACATTTAACTTTACTTATCAGAACATTCTCGATTATATTGAAGCACTAAAACGCGGGTATAAAGTAGTTTGGCAAAATTCTAAAAAACGCCAAATTGCTAATCCTACAAAACATTCTAGTCTCCCTATCAGTTTGTTACTTGCCGTTAAATAGGAATATAATAAACAAACTCATAAATAGGCAGTACATTTATTTCAATTATTAATAATGTTTTGATGAGCTATGCAATATAACGGCAAGGTATTCCGTCGCTTGCCTGGATGCCACTCAATTTATCAGGTCGACGGAGATCGCGTGCCATGCATGCCTCGAACTCGACTCGCAAATATGTAGCGTGGATTCGGGCGCGAGAGGCACGTCTGTACTTTGAATATTTAATGCATGAATGTATCTGAATGAATAAAACCAATTTGTATTGACACAGGCATAAGGAGAGTTAAATATAGAATGGGAACTTGGTGAAATTGTGATGGGCATAAGATAATGTTCGTTGTTATAATTTTCGTTAAAAAAAAACTAAAAGAACCGACTTCAAACGCCGCGCTAGTCATTTTTATTACTAAGTTTGAAGTATTTATCTTCATATCTCTTGAGATACTGAACATATCTCGATGAAACGAGGCGTGTGATTTTCTGAGGTGTTTTGCTCCAAGGTTTTGTTACAAGTTTCCAGTATTTGCTCTAAGGTGGTTTACTATTTTAAAAACAATTTTTTTGCACTGTACTTTGTGTATGATTTTAATTTTGCTTGTAAAATTATATTAAAACTGAGGTGAGATTTTTAAAAATATAAAATTTACTTGGTTTTGAAATTATATAACATTAACATTCTTAAATTTGAAGAATAACATAACTGTTTCTTGCATCTGGGTATGAATATGGATCTAGTCCACTCAGTGTTAAATCGTTTGAAAATATCGTTACCATGACTCGTCATGGTAACGATATTTTCGAATTTCATTCCAAAATATTCAAAAATTTTGGTAATTTTATATTTATGTCAAACTGTCTCTCGAGACAGTTTGACATAAATATAAAATTACCAATCCTCGAAGAAGATTATCGACATAGCTCACAGGATTAGCAAACTGAAGTGCACTGCCACTTCACTACTTCGGCTGGTCACATCTGTCGTAGAACCGATAACCGTTGGGTAGACGTGTTCTAGAGTTAAGACTACGGCTTGGTAAACGTAATGTAGGGCGCCCTCTAGCTAGGTGGAGTAATGATGTACGCAAGCTGGCTGGCAGCGGTTGAAAACAAGGAGCTGAAAATCACAGCAGCACAGTGGCGCGACATAGAAGAGGCCTATGTCCAGCAGTGAACGAATACTGGCTGCTAATGATGATGATAATGATGATCAATCCCCTAAAGTAGCTAGACTGTTGTCAACCATCTTGTAAACTATCAATTTTTTTTTTTATATTGTCAATGGTTTGCATTAAAGTAAATTCTTCTAAACTTTATTTAATTACCACATGAACAGGACTTCTCTAAGTGGGAATCATAATTATTATAAACTAGCTGTGCCCGCGACTTCGTCCGCGTGAAATAGTGTCTTTGGGTAGCATTTTTAAATATTTAGGCTAATTATTTTACAAATAAGACACATGCGTATCCCACCTACACCGCACCGTACCTCGCCGCGCAAATCCCCCTCCCCTCTCCTTCCCCCTTACCCTTCCCCTCCCCTCTCCCTCTCTCTTCCCTCCACCCCCTTTCTCCTCACTTCACTTTCCCCCTCCCCTGTCCCCCACTTCCCCTCCCATTTCCCCGCACTTCCCCTCCCCTCCCCTCCCCAATCTCTTCCCCCCACTTCCCCCTCCCTTCCCCCTCTTCCCCCCACTCCCCTTCCTTCACTTCCATCTCCCCTCCCCTTCCCCCCTCCTCCTACTCCCCCCTTTCCCTTACCTCCCATCCCTCTCCCCCTTTTCCCTTCCCCTCGCTTCCACCCTCCCTCTCCTCCCCTCATTCCCCCTTCCACTTCTCCCACCCCTTCCCCCTCACAAACTTTGAATGACATATACATTTATATCGAATCAACAGCCTAAACAATAAGTTTCAAGCTTCTAGCTCTAAAAGTGACTATACTTCCATACAATTTTAATAATTTTAATAATTTTTCCAAGTTTTTATCCCCCTTTTCAACCCTTTACAACCCTCTTTTCGCATTTAAAGTAGCCTATGTCCTTACTCAGGCTCTAGACTATCTGTGTACCAAATTCCATTTAAATCGGTTCAGTAGAACATTAACATAAACCTTACATATTTTCATACAAACTTTCATCCCCTATTGTTATTTTACGCCCTTGAAGGTAAAACTTTTAGAAACTTTGAATGACATATTTGTTTATATCGAATTAACAGCCTACAAAATAAGTTTCAAGCGTGGTTTTGGCGTGAAAGTGACACAGACAGACAGACAGAGTTACTTTCGCTATAATATTAAATAAATAATAATAGTTAGGATTAATGATTAAAGGTGAGTGTCGGGAAGATTGAATGATTGAAAGCTTGCAGATAGAGTGACTTTCATAAAATTTTCAGGCAATCGATCAGCGGGCGATCTTGAGTTTAGTTTATACATCATTTTTTGCAAAGTAAGAAGAAAGTAAGATTGGGTATATTATTATATTTTAATCAGTATCAAAAAAGTGTATCTGTTTGAGTGTAAATGTTTTATACATTTGCCCATTATTTTTAGGCAAAATAAGTGTTCTGAACTTAAGATCGTTGTATGTACACAATGTAGTATTGTGTCACAATACATCGCCACGTTATTTGACGCTCCGGCCGCGCGGTCGTGGCTTGTGAAGTGGTAGTGAGTAATGAGATGTGTCAACACCATGTTCCCCGATAGCGCTCTTTGTTACACGCCCAGCTCAAATATCACATTTTTCCCGTTTTCAGATATTAGGCATAGAAATAGATATTTTTTACTAATTTCGTTAGAAAATATCTCCTGCAACTGTTCATTTATACCAACAAATGGAATTTAATGAAAACTCAACATTTGTTCTGCGCTGCGGTAGTCCACTGTTTGTTTGTTTACTCCCGCCTACGTGCTCGCATTCAATCTCTTGCTAAAATGGACCACCGGAGTCGTTGGCTGACCGCGCTCGCACTCGACTAATTAATTGATAAACTCTCCACCTGGCCTTTCACGGGTGCTTTTCCTTTTGTTTCACCCAGATAGCGTTTTCTTTTATGCCTCTATTACTTATATTACCGGAGTGTTTAAAATAAACGCGCGATAATACCAGAGTACGGTGGCAGAGGGTATTCAAAGTTAGGCTGTCTGATCCGATAAAAGCCCGCGGCCCGGGGGTTGTATTAAGCAAGCTATTTTGGACCGTCGGTAAAGATATGCCGCCGTCTGCGCCGGTCGGCCGGCAGCGCGCCGGTACATAGAGCTCGAAGCCAATCGCTTATTGCGATTGGAAATAAAGCCTTACAGGCCACTCAAGGCCGCTTCAATTTAAAATGTTACACAACCGAACCGAATTAATTCGTGATGCCCGTCGCTCCCGTTAGTTCAAATACCGGCATCGGCCGATCCAGAATAAATATTGCTTTTTAACTGTATAATAAGAGTTGTGGTCTGTCTGCCGTAATTAAAAAGCTCGTTCAGCTCGAAAATCGGCTTAAAATGTGGTTTTGGTCCGTATTTGCGAGGCTTTCATATCGAAATTAATTACAGTCGGTTTTGGTTTGTGTAATTAAAACCTTAAACACACCGTAGGTACATTAATTAAATTTATATTCTCGTAATTTAACGTAATATTGGATTATAATCCTTTGATTAAAATTAAATTATGTACCTACGTAACACCAGAACATTTATATAAATATATTTATACACCTATATAACTAGGTAGGTCGGAGAAAACTCACTCGACAACATTGGCTAACACAGTTATATTTACTTAGGATTTTCTTCCCGTTCTTTAGTAGTGTTATCAGGCATCTTCGGCTCGACTGCCAAGTTGGCAACTCATTAGATACAAACTAGAAAGTATCTGTAACTAGCTACTTGTTTGCTTCCACCGCACTGCTAGTCCTCATTAAGGAAACTTCATAAAAAACTTACTCCTTCATTTCTTACTCATAAAATTTGCGCTCTTCCAAAAACAGAATAATAACAATTAAAATTATCGTGTTATTTTTTATGAAAACCAAGCTCAAATATTGATACCATATGATGTCACAGTAGCAATTTAGAAATGATTAGGCAGAAAGTTTCATTCGCATATGTATATGTACGCATACTTTGAAGCAATTAGGCAGTTAGTTATATACTAGCATGTTTTTGATTAAGAAGTGACATAATCGTCATATAACTAAACGAATTCTTTAGTGGAGAGCACGGGCCGGGAGTCTTTGGACGCGCTTAAATTTGGTGAAGCGATGATCTTCGCAAGATGTATGATGAGTGTAACTGAGGATCGTGTTCAAATGTGTGGAACTGGAAATACTTATATCTAGCAGCAGACTAGGATGATGATTATAATGAATCTTTTGACAAGTGGACCGAGATCCGACTGATAATGAGCCCTTGTACGATGAAAGCAAATATTTCGATAAAATCAAAATTAGATCAAAATAGATATAAAAGGTAGCAGTAAGCATAGAGGTGTTACCACAACCATAGAAAAACGAGAGCTTAAAAATAATGCTGACTATTATTATCATCCCCCTGGGAAAGCATGGTAGGTGCCTTAACGATTTCCACCTCGTTGATTTTTAACACTCCATGTGCCGTTGCCGAAACAATGCTCTTTGATCCCTAACGTCGCATTGTGCGTGTTCTCTCATCATCAGGAACGTGTGAATCATTGTTTAATTGAGGGGTGGGGGTAGCGCGGGTTGAGCTGGGTGAGGGGCAGGGTTGCGGGACGCGGGGGACGCATCGATCGTCTCAGGTCGCCATGACTACGGCCGCGCCCGCGCTCTCGTCCCGATTCATTTGTAATCATTTGTTTCGCGGCCGTCGAATAATGGTGCGCGTCAAATGGTGCGAATTTGATGGATTAGAATACTGAGTATGTTTCGATTATCATTTATCAACTTGATACATTGCAAGTATGCTAATGACGAGTAATTATGATGTTTCCTGGATTAGGTGACTCTCTTAATAGAGTAATAATCACTGGGTTCAGCAATTTAAAATGACACTGGTCAAGTGCGAGCATGACTCATGATGACCGGGTTACGAACTAAATATACAGAATTCAATATAAAATACGTTCAAAAACCTTCCACTCATTGAGATTCGAACCTGTGATCTACATTTTTATGACCGTGCGCGGCCGAATTGAAGACTTGAATGAAGCGATAAAATAATAGCAGTACTAGGCTATACACAGATCGTATTTTTTTGCAGCTTATGATTTCAGCGATAAGATGTATAATGTTAAGAACATGTATACGTAACAGATATAGCTGAGTGATATTATATAGGGGTTTCCTAAACACGAGCAAAATAGATCAATATGTACGTTTATTGTGTCGCAATATTCTCTGTTTGGTTATCTGAAATTGTCCATTGTATTTAAATAATAGGTGCCAATAAATTATTGATCAATAGATCAATACTTTATTCTCTATCATTAGAGAACTTAAAATAGGTTCTCTAATGATAGAGGTATAATTAAAGTTCACATACTGCTGCTACTATTGCTATTTCACACAGCATATTTTCCCAAATATAATAGACATTAAAAATATATATCTACGATGTTTAAATATTAGTTAAATAGTCTCATTATTAAATTTCTTAGAAACAGAGAGCACTTGTTTCCATAACATAAGCCTAAGAAAATAATAAGCCTCTCGGAAACAATTCATCGACCCGCGGAGATTCCGCCCCATTAAAACGTCTGAGAAGATCTTAACTTTGTCTGAATCAAGCCTACGGCTATTATATGCTAATCTTATTTAACTAGTAACTGGATTACTACGATAATACCTTTCTGTACCAAACAGATGGTAAACTGACGGAAAATATGTATTTTAAAATGAAAAATCGAATAATATTACCGTCGGTTTTTTCTACAATATGTAATATAATATTGAGAGACTGTTAAGCGCTTCTTCGTTTCATCATAGGCCTGGGTTAGTACCTCAAATGTAAAAAAGGTACCCTTAAAAGATTACTTCGTTGAACATCTGCCTGTCTGTCATACCATTTTTTACAAAAAAAGCATGTATCAAGTTGAAATTAATAGCAAATACTTAAATCCCTTGGAGTTGTAAAAAAACTTCTAAGTCACCGCAATGACTTTTGACCTAGCTAACTTCTCGCTAAAACATGAAATTTTGGAAGGGAAAGAAAATTTCAAAATTCGTAAGTTTGTAGTAGCATCTAAAATATTTTTGCGATTATACAGTGATTATACTTACAAGTTTGTACGGAACCCTCGATGGGGGAGTCCTTTTCTTACTTGGCTGGTTTTTTTTCTATTTCTTTACACAACTGTAAGCCTCCTTCAAATTAGTCTCTCGCCAAGTTTTTCATAATCTCCGAAATCCGTTTTAGTTTTCGTATGCTACGACAAGTGCTACGACGTAGCACCTCCCAACAATCTGGACACTCTTTACTTTACTTGACATTACATACCTATTTTGTAATTGTAGAAGACTCACTTTTATAAAAATCTTAAAAAAGGAATTACGTTTTAATAATTCACCACTTACATCTTCCATTTCCAAGAAATCCTTATGCTTTCGAAAGCACCATTACCATAAAGTTTTCTTAAAAGTACATCCCGATACCGATAAACAACGAGCTTCACAGAACAACATTAAAAAACAGCTACAAAAGTAAGCAATTGAAAAGGCTTTCCAATTATTCTGTCGATACTAAACAACTAAAGAGCCATAAAGTATGAAGCGTGGTATAAATTGGAGCGGAGAGACTGTAGGAGCAAGTAGAGCGAGTTAGCAAGTGTTGGGTTTTCTCAAATAATTTTAATAGATGTCTGCCCGGCGCGCTCCATTCGTCCGAGCGAGGGAGGTTGCGAAATGAGATTTCCTTTGACCCGCGTCGCTAACCGCGACACCCGCCGCTTTAAGTCCCGTCCCTCATACATCATGCGCCCGCCAACCGCTGCGCCGTTACGTGAGTCTCTTCTATATTCATTATACATTACTTCCTTTGTATCACATTTTATTACATTTATTCGGTATGAGAACAGTGGTAGGACTACTGCTAATAGTGGTAGGACTTCTGCTAGTCCGCCTGGGGCGGTACCACCACTTTGCCAATTAATTTTTTGCCGTGAAATAGGAATATTTTTCGGTTAAAATGGCAAGGTGTCCAGTGAAATTATAGGGCATGTGAGACTCAACATCTTTATGTCTCAAGGTAACAGGCGCAGTGCAGTGACATGCAAAATTATAGAAGTTCAGAATTTGCTTGCCACTATATCTGTTATAGGTAGACGTCATCGCTTACCATCAAACGAGCGTCGTGCTTGTCTTGTTACCTTTTACCATAAAAATAAATAAATAAATGAGAGCCAGCTTATAGTGATGTACGGTCGCCGTAATATGATTTATAATATAGGGTTTTTAATAGGTGTCCCTACCGGTAATAGATATAATTTTAAGACTATAAATGGTATTTATTTTGTTTGAAAACTATTCCGTCGGCCAATTAGTTACTCGTTGTTGTCTCACATTTATGGATCTCATATATTGTATTACTCTTTGGATTCATGTCAATCACTAATGCGAACTGGAGCGTTAATTTGACATTTTATTCGTTGCTCAATTAGGATTTTTTTCGTGGTAAAAAACTAGGGGAAAATAGGAGAGCCATGTGTCCAGCAGTGGACGGAAATTGGCTGATAATGATGATGAGGGAAAACTAGAATTCGTAAACATGACATTGTAATAATTATTGATTTCAGATGCTTATACTCGTAATATTAATTGAATTTGAATTATCTTATTATTTTAATATTTGAATGCCTAATAGCTCATAATGTAATGGGACTCCTACAAATAATATCATCTATGCACATTTTAATTCACCTATATTTTGTCAAATAAATTATTTGATTTGATTCGAAAGTTCTATCACGGGAATGAAAATAACTTCTGTTTCGTAACGTGTTCATTCCTCTTATTAATAATATTATTTCAAATTCAAGGTTTTGATTTGAGTCTATTATTTATAAGGTAAAAACTGGCCAAGTGCAAGTCGGACTCGCACTCGTAGGGTTCTGTAACACAGTTTAGTATTCCATAACTATGATTTTTTGCAACTACAAAATTAACTTTGTTTTTCATAGTGTTTGTATGAAAAACAAAGTTATCTTTGCGATCGCCATATCTCTAAAACTGCTGACTATATCTCGTTCAAACCAATTTTCGTTGTTAGTTTTTATTGAGATCTACAGCATATATTTTTTTTAGATTTTTCACTCCCATACTTTAAAAGTTAGAGGGGGGGGGGACACACATTTTACCACTTTAGACGCGCCTATCTTTCAAATGATTGACTTTGAGAAAAAAATATTTTAGAAACCTCAATGTCATTTTTAAAGACCTATCGATAAACACCCCACACGTATAGGTTTGAAGAAAAAATTTTAGTATTGTTTCAGTTCCATGTATGGGATGCCCCCCCTTAAACTTTTATATTTTTTATTTTTGTATAAAAATCAGAAAGCGGTTCATAGAATACATATATCAACCAAGTTTTAATTCTGTAGTCTTAACAGTTTCGGAATAAAATGGCTGTGACATACGGACGGACAGACAGACAGACAGACAGACATGACGAATCTATAAGAGTTCCGTTTTTTGCCATTCGGCTACGGAACCCTAAAAACCACTTTGAAGTTCACAATGTAACGTTTTTTGAAACATTAAAGTAATCTAAAACGTTAAACATAATCTTACAGAAAATAAAACATGCCTGAACCCTTTTAGACGAGGTAAAAAGCTTGTTCTATAGAAAAAAGGTAAACTGAAAGCCTTTCAAAGTAGTCAATGTTCTATGTTCATAAAATTGAAAGGAAGTCACTCTCGATTTTAATTTGGGTATGGAGCCCAACAAGGCTTCTTTGTAGAAGCACTCAGAGCGAAGATAACGGGATCTATTGCTGAGAAATATTACTTTTTACGCCCACTTTGCTCAGTATGCAGGCAACATCGGCAAAGTTCAAGCTACCGTGTAAGTATTATAAATACGTTGATGGTTTCTAGAAAGGCCAAGTGTTCATCGTTCATACCATATATTGGTTTGAACTGTAGTTACGAGTCTACTATCTAAACCATCATTTTTGAAACTGCCAATAATTGTATATCTCCCAAACAATGTAGGGAGGTATATTAATCATACACTGTGGATAATTCAAGTGATTTATACAATAGATAGAGTATATTACATATATATATCTACTTGTATGTATGCAAACTCTACATAATAGATTTGTAGAGTTTGTACGTATGAATAGAACCTCATCCTCTCACTGCAGTCCATCTCCTCCTCTCCTCCCTGCCTGTCCGTTACTTATCATGTATTAATCAGCAGCAGCTCCAGAATAGATGGCTTCTGCTAATCCATCAGTTTTAACAATGCAATGAAGGATCCCGGAGTAGCTCTATTAAATCAGCAGTTGGACGTTATTGCGGCAATAGCCCAAGTCATGAGTTCGATCCCCACCCATTGCACTATTGACGTGAACCCACTCCTATGGGCTATATAGACGTCGGTACGTAGTCGTCGATCTAATTTTCTGACTTAAATGTAAGTATCAAATATGGGTAGTACTATAAAACCTTCCATTAAATTTGAACGTAATAATAGTGGACCAACTGAAATGAATTTGGCTTACAGCAGTTTCAATTACAATTCACGAGAATGTATTAAAAACTCCCAAGTAAATTTAGGCCTACACATTATTGTCAACTGTACTGTATATTGTTCTTATGCTTTATTTTACCGCAACTTTAAACGCGCGCAGGCACTGTACATCTCATTTTGAAATTTGCAAAGTGTATGTCTGCTCATCATTCATTCGGAGTCTTTTCGGATAGAACAACATCCAAAGACTTAGAAAACATATTCAAGAGCCGATTTAACGAGCATAAGCATCTGTAGCAACAGCGACGTCAAACCTTTCAGATTTAGCTGAAAGCCCTCCGGCGTGAGGGCGCTCGACTTTCATGCAAACTAACGACTGTGATGTACGAACCTAGGCGGCTTTGGTTACCCTAACAATATCATCTAGCAACGATATTACATTCTTCTGAAAATATTTAATAAATTGTAATACGTTGTCATTTACTGAATAGATGAATAGTTAACATCAGGTGAGACAGTGGTCAAACGCTTACCTATCTAGTATTTAAAAAAAAACAATGTTTATGTTTACACAAATATGAGAGGGAGTGAGTAGAGGTGGAAAAAAAACTAATCATCAGTTAAAGCTATTTAAACACATTTTCAGTATGCGACTATAAACACTACTTAACATTATAGTTACCATGGAATGCCAATAATCACGCAGCTGAAGTTACCCCAGCTTGTCGCTTGTTAATTTTCATTTACTTGTCTTAACATGAATCTTTAACGTTAACAATGTTTTTATCACTCCATCCCCGGCCGTTTCACGTCCATTATCCTCTATTTAAGTAAAATAGAGTCCCAGTATCCCTGAACACACGTACACGGCCGCTGATGAAAAACATAATTTCATTAGCGGCGGCTAACAAACTATTGTTAATATCGCAATCACGGCGTCCCCGGGCGCTATTTACTGGAGAGCCGGAGGCTTACGCAATGTTCCATTGATCCCTCCCGCCGATACGCCCGCCCGCCCCCGGGTCATCGAGAGACCCATTAGAGCCTGTATCGAGGGCTCTACTCAATCACGCCGGACGTCCGTCAACCTTTGTGACCGCCGCACGCCGCCCGCCGCCGCCAGCCTTTTAATATCGCAGACACACGGCCTTTCACTAATTCGATATGTTGAGCCAAAATTAATTTAGGGACGCGTTTGATACCTTTTTGGGCCTACGTATTCATAGGTTTTCTTTTTATTTTGATAGGGGACAAATTACATTTTACATATATTTGCTCTTTTGTCGGTGAATATTTGCGCGACATCATATAGGTTAAAATATAAAAATGAAAAGTTTTACTCGTAATCGACATTTTACAAATATTAAGCTAGGTATAGAAATCAACAGTCACGACAAGAGTTTGAACAATCCATTACTCTCGTAATATCAAAGTTAGAACAAAAGATGAGAACTACAAGTCGAATTGCAAATTTTTCGTCCTGGTACTCTCGTAGGTTACCGCGAGTTACGTCGTTGTGTTCGAAGTTACTCTTCGTTCCCAGCTTCCAGCTTAACGGGGAGTTACAGCCCTGCCTCGGCAGCTACCATGTTTTGTATTATTTAGATGTGGACACCTGATACCCTGTATCATTTGTCAACGCTTTGATCTATGGAATAACTGTTGTATAATATGCTAGGAGCTTTTGCCTTTGGTAGGTGTCATAATTGTTGCTTTACTTTTGTTTATTCTAACTAAAGCATAGGTTTGATATAAGTTAGTATGGTATAAGTATAAGTTGGTAAGTATAGTTACTTTAATCAACAATGTGTTTGTTAAACAATGAGTATCTAGATAATACATATATTTATTGTATTAAGTTATTAGCACTTTCAAAGTTGTATGACAGTGTATGCCTACATACAATAAGAAAAGTCAATGTTTTATTTCAACTGCTCTGTTCTATTCCTATATGCGGCTCTAGATAAAATGCCAAAGCCTGTCCCGCTAAAAGCATCTACATGGTTTTAAAAATTTAACAGTCTATAAAATGTTTGTAGAATTCGTGCAGGATTTCCGCACGGGCTGCGTTTGTTCCGGCGATTTTGCATGGCTGCGTCGGACAGGAATGACGGCTGTGGTGAAACCCACGATCCACTGGCTGCCATGTGACGCGCTGTAATCTACGTCACCGGTGCTAAGCTACAGCTATATTATGCAGTAATATAATAAGTGCCTTTTTAAAGTCGTTTTTTTTAACCCCTGACGCCAAAAAGGTGTTATAAGTTTGACAGTGTGTATTTGTGTATCTATTTGTCTGTCTGTGGCATTGTAGCGCCCAAACGGCTGAACTGATTTTGATTTTTTTTTAAATGTTACTTAATCAAAAGTGTTCTTAATTCTAAATCCCGTTTTATTCACGGATTGGCTTTGATTGAACGGCTGATTGATGAAATACTTTTTTTAAGACTGTAGGCTTTTTTCTAGTTGATGACGCTATGAAATCAACTTTCATAGATCTAATCAATTCCAAATTCCATATACTCTTTCTTTAACAATATTGTAAGAACATCGTAGTATTGACCTGATGCTGAGATATCTCCTGGCATCTTCAGAATAATCAACTCCTCACCAACACCAACAAGTTCAAAATTTAAAGATTTTGTATTAAAAGAACATACTAAAAATTAAATATTTGTATCGTGCACTTGCGTTTAATCCTACCATAACTCGATTATTAATTTACTTAATTGCATATTTCAATAATGCACATATTTAAAGCACAATTTAGTAGAACAAATTTTACACTTATGAGATACATAACATAATAAAATTATGGAGTTGAAAACGTACGTCTAGTATAGATAAAGGCTAATTCAATATGATGTATTAACTAAGTAAACTATTATAAAAGTACAAATATACAATTTAAAATACAAAATTAGCAACAATACAGCATAGCCATTATCGGTCATTTTCATGTGATCCAAACGAACCAGCAAAGCATGTTAAGCCACACTTTGATATCAACCCCAATGTTCGAGTGTCGATAATTGCTTTATCCGGATTTGGATAAGCTTTGAATATAAATGACATTGCAATGAGAATCGATACGGATTCAATATTAGATATTGAGTCGCTAAATTATGATTAAACTCATTTTGCGCTCGTTACATTAAAATGAGATTTTACACAACAAATTTACATCTAAGTCGATAAAATAGACCAAACATATATTTATTTCATTTGGTTCGTTTAGTTCTTTAGCGTTCTGTCCAGATGTAAAGTTGTGACGACATATACGACTATATACGATACGACATCTAGTATCGACATATACGACCCGCTATGTCTAAATATTATACTAGACATAGCGGGTCGTATATGTCGTCACTACTTTACATCTGGAGAGAACGCTGCCTGGTTCATAATTCAAATTAAATTTCTTTCAAATCGTTGAGTATACAGTATATTATATAATTCCACAATAATTAAGTAATTAGTGGACAATATGTGACTTAAATTTATAATATACTAGCTGTTACCCGCGGCTTCGCCCGCGTTATTTGTGTCTTTATGACCATTTCGGTCTAGATCGATGATCTTTTAGGCCAAGTCACCATAGATGACCCACAAAGTCAAACTCCATATCCTCTATTGTTAAAGTCATTAATTATTTTGGTTAGGTATACGAAGTTGTGCTGTTTAAATGTTTGACTCAACACAAAAGTTCCTGAAACATTTCTTACAAAGAAAATAAGGTGAATAAATTCGCGAGCGTAGCG
Source organism: Cabera pusaria (assembly GCA_954871355.1). Lineage (NCBI taxonomy): Eukaryota > Metazoa > Arthropoda > Insecta > Lepidoptera > Geometridae > Cabera > Cabera pusaria. The sequence continues at coordinate 24,525,809 of OX940887.1, forward strand.
AGCGCTATTATTGCGTGAGTGAACATTTTTTATGACTTTTTATGACCAAATAATCAAGTCACTATAGATGACTCTTAGGTCGAACTCGATATCTTCTATTGTTAAAGTCATTAAGCATAATTTGGTTCTTGATAAACCTAACCAAAGTTTACCAAGTTTTGCTGTTTAAGTATTTGAGTCAGTTTAATGTATGAGGCTGTTAAAACACGCTATTATACGCTAAATAGCATTATTACGGCGCAGGCAAAGCTAGCGCGAAATTTTTTTGTGACTTTTTATGATCCTGAAAGTTTTTATGACCGACTAAGTCAACACCGATGACCCTAAATTTAAATTTGATATCCACTTATTTTAAGGTTACTATCATTACGATTATTAAAGGTTGTACTGTTTCAATTTATGACCCGTTTTGATGTATGTGGCTATTAAAATACAAAAGTTGCTGAAATGTTACCTGCAAAGTACATAAAACAAATGCTTGCGTGAGCGCAGCGAGCGCGTAACATTTTTACGACCTTTTATGACCCTGACAGTTTTTATGACCTACTAAGTCAACACCGATAACCCTGAGGTTAAACTTGATAACCACTTATTTTAAGGTTAATTATCATTATGATTATTGAAGGTATACTGTTTCAATTTATGGACTCGTTTTGATGCATATGTCTATTTAAATACAAAAAATGCTGAAATATTACCTACAAAGTAGATAAAACAAATGTTTGCGCGAGTGTTGCGAGCGCTGTCAATGCACGAGCGAAGCCAGCGCGAAATTTTTTTACGTGTTTTTATGACCCTGACAGTTTTTATGACCTACTAAGTCAACACTGATGACCCTAAGGTTAAATGTGGCTGTTGAAACACGAATGTTTTTGAAATACTTCCCACAAAGCAGATAAAACACGTTGGGCAAGCAAAACCATCGCGTAAATTTTGATGACTTATAATGACCCTGGCAGTTTTATGGCCTAATTTAGACACTTATTAAGTTTAGTCATTATAGATGAAGCTAATGTCAAACTTTTATGATTACGCAAACTCTATGTAAAAATATAGGCAACCACACTGAACTGCCAAAAAAAAAGAATTATTTGCCTTTTTATGCCCTACTAGCTGTTACCCGCGGCTTCGCCCGCGTTATTTGTGTCTTTATGACCATTGAGGTCTAGATCGATGATCTCTTAGGCCAAATCACCATAGGTGCCCTCAAAGTCGAACTCAATATCCTCTATTGTTAAAGTCATTAATCATTTTGGTTAGGTTAGTATACGAAATTGTGCTGTTTAAATGTTTGACTCAATACAACAGTTCCTAAAACATTTCTTACAAAGAAAATAAGGTGAATAGCTGCTAGTGAAAATTTTTTATGGCGTTTTATAACCCTGACAGTTTAATGACCTAATCATCAAGTCAATATAGATGACTTTTAGGTCGAACTCGATATCGTCTATTGTTGAAGTCATTAATCATTACTTGGTACTTGGTAAACCTAACGAAGGTTTACCAGCGAGCGCGAAAATTTTTACGTCATTATATGACCCTGGCAGTTTTTATAACCTACTAAATCAACACCGATGACCCTAGGGTTAAACTTGATATCCACTTATTTTAAGGTAAAAAATCATTATGGTTATTGAAGGTAGTACTGTTTCAATTTATAAGCACGTTTTGATGCATGTGGCTATTAAAATACAAAAAATGCTGAAATATTACCTACAAAGTAGATAAAACAAAGGGTTGCGCGAGCGCAGCGAGAGCTATGAATGCACGAGCGAAACGAGCGCGAAAATTTTTACGACCTTTTATGACCCTGACAGTTTTTATGACCTACCAAGTCAACACCGATGACCCTAAGGTTAAACTTGATATCAACTTATTTAAGGGTAAAAATCATTATGAATATTGAAGTCTGTACTGTTCCAATTTATGTCATGTTTCGATGAATGTGGCTATTAAAATACAAAAGTTGCTGAAATGTATCCAACAAAGTACATATAACAAATGCTTGCTAGCGCTATCACTGCGCAAGCGAAGCGAGCGCGGAAATTTTATACGACCTTTTATGACCCTGACAGTGTTTATGGCCTTTTAAGTTAACACTGATGAGACAAAGGTTTAACTTGATATCCACTTATTTTAAGGTAAAAAATCATTATGATTATTGAAGGTTGTAACTGTTCCAATTATAAAATCGGATTGAGGCATGTGGCTATTAAAATACAAAAAATGCTGAAATATTACTTACAAAGTAGATAAAACAAAGGTTTGCGCGAGCGCAGCGAGCGCTATCAATGCGCGAGCGAAGCGAGCGCGAAAATTTTTACGTCATTTTATGACCCTGACAGTTTTTATGACCTACTAAGTCTAGACCGATGAATCTAAGGTTTAACTTGATATCCACTTATTTTAAGGTAAAAAATCATTATGATTATTGAAGGTTGTACTGTTTCAATTAATAAACTCGTTTTGATGCATGTGGCTATTAAAATACAAAAAAATGCTGAAATATTACCTACAAAGTAGATAAAACAAAGGCTAGCGCGAACGCAGCGAGCGCTATCAATGAGCGAGCGAAGCGAGCGCAAAAATTTTTACGACCTTTTATGACCTTGACAGTTTTTATGACCTACTAAGTTAACACCGATGACCCTAAGGTTAAACTTGATATCCACTTATTTAAAGGTAAAAATCATTATGATTATTGAAGTCTGTACTGTTCCAATTCATGTCATGTTTTGATGAATGTGGCTATTAAAATACAATAATTGCTGAAATGCTTCCTACAAAGTAGATATAACTAATGCTTGCACCACCGGAGCGAGCGCTATTACTGCGCGAGCGTAGTAAGCGCTATCACTGAAAACCAAACTGAAATCACGAAAAATGTTTACGACCTTTTATGACCCTGACAATTTTTATGACCTACTAAGTCAACACTGATGACACAGAGGTTAAACTTCATATCCACTTATTTTAAGGTTAATATTCAATATGATTATTGAAGGTTGTACTGTTTTAATTTATGGACTCGTTCTGATGCATGTGGCTATTAAAATACAAAAGTTGCTGAAATGTTTCCTACAAAGTAGATATAACAAATGCTGCGAGACCAGAGCGAGCGCTATCACTGCGCGAGCGAAGCAAGCGCTATCATTGTGCGAGCGAAGCGAGCGCGAAAAAAATTTACGACCTTTTATGACCCTGACAGTTTTTATGACCTACTAAGTTAACACTGATGACACAAAGGTTAAACTTGATATCCAATTATTTAAGGTTAAAAATCATTATGATTATTGAAGATTGTACTGTTTTAATTCATGGACTCGTTCTGATGCATGTGGCTATTAAAATACAAAAGTTGCTGAAGTATTACCTACAAAGTAAACCAAACAAATTATTGCGCGAGCGCAGCGAGCGCTATCACTGCGCAAGCGAAGTGAGCGCAAAAATGTTTACGTTTTATGACGCTGACAGTTTTTATAACATACTTAGTCAACATCGATGACCCTAAGGTTAAATGTGGCTGTTAAAACACGAATGCTTATGAAATACTTCCCACAAAGCAGATAAAACACGTTGGGCAAGCAAAGCCATCGCGTAAATTTTGATGACTTTTAATGACCCTGACAGTTTTATGGCCTAATTAAGGCACTTATTAAAATTAGTCATAATCTATGAACCTAAGGTCAAACTTTTATGATTATACAAACTCTATGTAAAGTTAACAAAAAATATAGGCACCCACACTTAACTGCCGAAAAAAAGTATTCTTTGCCCTTTTATGCCCTATTCATTGTGTTTGTACAAAATTTCATCTGAATCGGTCAAGCCGTTTGGCTAAAAAGAGGCCACACATTTACAAAATTCCATAATAAAACTATAGACAACCGAAATTTCCACCCAAAAAAAAGTATTCGTTGCCCTTCTATGTCTTTATGACTGTCTGTGTACAACATTTCAGCTTAAATGGTTAACCCGTTCGACCGAGAGTAGGCCACACATTTACAGACTTCAATTTAAAAATTCTGGACACCTAGACTCGACTGCCAGAAAAAAAGTATCCTATGTGATTCTATGCAATATGAACTGTAATATATATAAAATTTCAGCTGAATCGGTCAAGCTGTTTAGCTGATAAGAGGACACACATTCACAAAATTCAATAAAAAAAATCTAAACACTCAGACTCGATGGACAAAAAACAGTATTCTATATTCTATTCTGCCTTTTGAACTGTCTTTAAACAACATTTCAGGCGAATCGGTCAAGCTGTTTATTCGAGAAGAGGTCTTATATTTACAAAATTAAATTAAAAATATCTGGACCCCCTGACTCGACAGCCAAAAAAAAATTACCCTAAATCCTATTCTGCCCTATGACATGTATTCACACAAAATTTCAGGCAAATCGGTCAAGCCGTTTATTCAAGAAGAAATCTTATATTTACAAATTTCAATTAAAAATATTTGTACCCTCTGACTCGATAGCCAGAAAAAAAGTATTCTATATTCTATTCTGCCTTTTGAACTGTCTTTTTACAACATTTCAGGCAAATCGGTCAAGCTGTTTATTCGAGAAGAGGTCTTATATTTACAAAATTCAATTAAAAATATCTGGACCCCCTGACTCGACAGCCAGAAAAAAGTATCCTATATCCTATTCTGCCCTATGACATGTATTCACACAAAATTTCAGGCAAATTGGTCAAGCCGTTTATTCGAGAAGAAGACTTATATTTACAAAATTCAATTAAAAATATCTTAACCCCCTGACTCGATAGCCAAAAAAAATGTATTCTATATCCTATTCTACCCTACGAACTGTCTTTTTACAATATTTCAGGCAAATTGGTCAAGCCGTTTATTCGAAAAGAGATCTTATATTTACAAAATTCAATTAAAAATATTTGGACCCCCTGACTCGATAGCCAGAAAGAAAGTATTCTATATTCTTTTCTGCCTTATGAACTGTCTTTATACAACATTTCAGGCAAATCGGTCAAGCCGTTTATCCGAAAAGAGATCTTATTTTTACAAAATTCAATTAAAAATATTTGGACCCCCTGACTCGATAGCCAAAAAAAAAGTATTCTATATCCTATTCTACCCTACGAACTGTGTTTTTACAACATTTCAGGCAAATTGGTCAAGCCGTTTATTCAAGAAGAGATCTTATATTTACAAATTTCAATTAAAAATATTTGTACCCTCTGACTCGATAGCCAGAAAAAAAGTATTCTATATTCTATTCTGCCTTTTGAACTGTCTTTAAACAACATTTCAGGCAAATCGGTCAAGCTGTTTATTCGAGAAGAAGACTTATATTTACAAAATTCAATTAAAAATATCTTAACCCCCTGACTCGATAGCCAAAAAAAAAGTATTCTATATCCTATTCTAAGGGTAGAATAGGATATAGAATACTTTTTTTTTTTCGTAGGGACGAACTGTCTTTTTACAACATTTCAGGCAAATCGGTCAAGCCGTTTATTCGAAAAGAGATCTTATATTTACAAAATTCAATTAAAAATATTTGGAACCCCTGACACGATAGCCAAAAAAAAGTTATCCTATATCCTATTCTGCCATATGTTCTATCTTTGTACAAAATTTTAGCCAAATCGGTCAAGCCGTTTGACCGTGAAGAAGTCCCAAACAAACAAACAAATAAACAAACTGACTTTCGCATTTATAATATTGGTGTTGATTAATTGTTTTTGTACACATTTTTTATCTGAATCGGTCAAGCCGTTTGGCCGAAAAGAGGCCACACATTTACATAATTCCATAATAAAAATATAGACAACCGAAATTGCCAGCCAAAAAAAAATTGATTCTATGCCATATGCCAGCTGAATCAGTCAAGCTGTTTATCTGATAAGAGGCCACACATTCACAAAATACAATTAAAAAAATCTGGACACTCAGACTCGATAGCCAAAAAAAAAGTATCCTATATCCTATTCTGCCCTATGAACTGTCTTTATACAAAATTTAAGGCAGATCGGTCAAGCCGTTTATTCGAGAAGAGTTCTTATATTTACAAAATTTAATTAAAAATATCTGGATCCCCTGACTCGACAGCCAGAAAAAAAGTATACTATATCCTATTTTGCCCTATGAACTGTCTTTATACAACATTGCAGGCAAATCGGTCAAGCCGTTTATTCGAGAAGAGGTCTTATATTTACAAAATGCAATTAAAAATATCTGGACCCCCTGACTCGACAGCCAGAAAAAAAGTACCCTATATCCTATTCTGACCTATACTATCTTTGTACAACATTTCAGCCAAATCGGTCAAGCCGTTTGACCGTGAAGAAGTCCCAAACAAACAAACAAACAAATAAACAAACTGACTTTCGCGTATATAATATTGGTGTTGATAATTATACTAGTGACCTGACCCGGCTCTGCACGGGTAGAGCATATATATATATATATCTATATTTTTTTATTATAAAAACTCACGTTCATTTTAAAGTTATAGATTTAAAAACGGGAATTTAACGTGATTTACACGATGTCGATATAGCGATTGACATATGTTGCGGCCTCATCCGGAGGCCTTCTTCAGGATCTTGAGTGCGGGGCGCTCGCCGACGCGTTCAACCTCGCACTGCGGCCCGCTGCTTGTGTAGCGCGGGCGAACGGAGCAGGCGGCGGCGGCGGCGGCGGTGGTGTTGGTGGGGGGTGATGATGCGGTGTACATAGTAGAGGCGCGGAATTAAGTTGGAGGGCTTCGTCTTCATCACTGCTGTTTTCTTCAGACGATACCACATCCAACCGGCAGACGGAACTCAAGGTGTCCTCCTCACTGTTGCCACTGGTGACGTGCTTTCCACGAAGAACGGTTTTCCACGTATGTGACAGGTACCACCCTCTGTCTCTGTTGAAGTTACGACGACGACTAATCTCAATGGCTTCTCGGATTTTGCGGGGCACAAAGTGTTTTCACGCGCCAAAATCCGTGCCTTATCAAATCTGATGTAGTGCGTCGTCCCAGATGTGAGAGCGTGCTCTGTCACTGCCGAGCTGCCGCTGTTCACGTTTTTCATGGAAGCAATGTGTTCTTTGAGTCTTCTGGACACGTTTCTTCTGGTCTCGCCTACATAGCTTGCACCACAGTTGCAAGGAACGACGTAGACCCCAGGAGCTCCTAAGAGATCCTTATCCTTTGGAGAGCGCAACAGTTGCCTGACACATGAGGGGGGACGGAATATCGTCTTGATGCTGTATCTTCGGCGTAACAAGTGTCCGATTTCGTTCGTGACCCCGTATACGTCAAGACGTATGGTAGGTACGTTTTTGCTCTCTCAACCGATGTTATTCGGCACTTTGTGGAGTTGTTTGCAATCCGATTACTCTGCTTCCAGCTGTATCCGTTTGCCTCTAACACCGCCTTCACATGCACGAGTTCCGTGTCTTCATGTTGTGGGTCACATAATCTCAGCGCTCTGTTGATAAGTGTCCGAGGCAACGACGCTAGATGGGCGGGATTACATGGTACTTATGTAAAATAGCAAACACGTCATCCACATATCGCCACCAGTATCTCGGTCTGAAGGATATGTCGTGTAGTGCCGATGTCTCGAACCACTCCATAAAAATATTCGCAACTACTGGAGCTTTAGGAGAACCCATGGTCACACCTTCCGTCTGAATATAAAATTCACCGCGCCACTTAAAATACCCTTTTGTCAGTATGTACTTTATTATGTTCATGTACTCGATAGGTATAAGAGCTCTCTGGAATAAATCCGTTATAATTTTGAGTGTGTCCTCTATCGGTACGTTCGTGAACAATGACGTGACGCCGAAGCTCACCATCAGTTCGTCTTCACCTAATGTTACTTCATCTAGGAGCTGTATAAAGTGTCGCGAGACCCTCACAAAACTTGTGGTGTTTCCTGTTAGTGGAAGTAGCATGTCAGCCATGTATCGAGCTGTTTTATAAGTGGTTGAGTTGATTTGACTGACTATAGGTCTCAAAGGCCACGACGGCTTGTGAATTTTAGGTAGGCCATAAATTCTCGGTGCAGTTGGGTTCAAAGAACGTAATATATACAGGTCTTTATTTAATGCACGCAGTAGTGTACTCAGTTTGGTAGTTACTCGAGATGTAGGGTCGTATATAACACGTTTGTAAGTATTACCGTCACTGAGGAGCTGGTTTATTTTCTGTTCGTACTGTGCTGTGTCCACGACTACTGTTGCGTTCCCCTTATCTGCGGGTAAAACTAAAAGCTCTGTGTTGTTACGTAAACTACGTAGGGCAAACATTTCCGAGTTCGAGATGTTGGATTTAGGTACCTTAGATTTTCGCAATGTCAATGCTACTTCTTGGCGTAAACATTCAGCATCATGAATCGGTATGTTATTCCGGGATAATAGATATAACCCTTCCACAAATCACACTATCTATCGGTGAAAACCGCATGAAAATCCGTTTAGTAGTTTTTGAGTTTACTGCTAACAGACAGACAGAGAGACGCGGTTGGGGACTTTGTTTTATAATATGTAGTGATAAAGTTGCATACAGTAGACAAAATATATATATTATATAGTCTATACAGATAAAGCACAGTAGATATACCATTAGTATTATTATGGCCTAATCCGTAACTGCTATTGTGCTACGCCGCTACCGCTACGCCTACATTCAGCATCCGCGGTTATCGGCTGGGCACATGCATTTCACGCGTCACCGCTCAAACCTAAACAAGCTTTATTTACAAACGGACCCAATGTTAGCTTTGCGAGGGTTTTCAAATGAAAAAGGGATTTTATATATTTTTAACATACGTTTTTTTTGTGTACTTAAATGTAGAATTGAAAAAATATTGGTAATGTTGAAATAACGAACACTTTTTATGACTAAAGTGGGATAAAATAAACAGAATCTCTGTTATATTAATAAGTGATTTTGCACAAAGGTAATTAAAATTAAAATGTATGATATATGCATCTACTAGTAATTATTCTTATCAGCGAAAACATCGTTAAATCCGGTTGATTACCAATTCTCATGATGACTATTTCTTTACCACACAATATGAAATCCACAAAGACCAATTACCTCTGTCTTACTTTTCTTACTTTACTTTACTTTATCTAAAGATAAAAAGTAAAACAGAGGTAATCGTGTGAAGGTTGTGTGATAAATCACACAACCTTCACACGATACCCTCCTCTTTGTGCTGATGATGTCAAAAGAAACCAAGAGGCTAAAATTAGATAATGTTATTACGGCTTGTCATTTAGATCCCTGCTCACTTGTAAGTCTCTCTTTATAAGAGCTCAGACGACATCTGTCGATAATCGGCTTATATCCTCTTACGGTTCATTTATTTAAAAATCCCTTTCAGAGTTAGAGCCCTATTTTTTCTACTGAAAAGAATCCTCGTTTTTCTTTAATAAGATTGAATATAGGTAGGTATGTCAGGATCGTAGCATGTGGAAAGAAGTAGTCTCTGCCTACCCTAACGGGAAAAAGGCGTGATTGTATGTATGTATAAGTAGGTAGAGGACTATCACTTTGAACGTGTCTTGAAAAAGATTTCTGTTAATGATGAAAAGAGCAGAATCCTATCCTATTTTCTACTGTAATGATATAATAATATATAATATTATAAAGAGGAAAGTTTGTGAGTGTGTATGTTTGTTACTACTTCACGCTAAAACTACTCAACCGATTGAGCTGAAATTTGGTGTGTAGATAGCCTAGACTCTGGAAAAACACATATAGCAACGATGTCTCCGCGAGTAAAACCGCGGGTCACAGCTAGTTAAATTATAATACTTACTACTCAAATAAAGGTATGAATAGTATTTTTTCTTATTAAAAAGGTTACTGGCAATGTTGGTTGTACATTACTAGTAGTCTTGTTTTTTTTTGTTCCGCTGTGAATACTCCAACATGTGCCGGAACCTACTAAACCAAATATGATTGTGTCTGGAGTGGGTTTACGTCAATAGTGCCAATGGGTGGGAATCGAACTCACGACCTATCGATCGCCAGGCTGACGCCTTAACCACTGAGCTTTTGCCGTTTACTTAAACTTGTATTGATATTTTGCCAAATATTGCTGTTATTATACGGCCTCTTCCACCCGACTTAATAATCAATTGCCGATGCAAAGATTTTAGTCCTTTAAAGGACTTAAATCTTATCTTATCTTTAATGTTTATTTATATTAATAAATAAACCTTATTAAAAAGCATACATTAACTGACTATATGAATGACAAAAACGCAGGAACTGAATTCCCCGAGTACCAAAATACTAAATGTTAAATCTATTGTGATTTCTATGTTCTATTTAAGTTATTGTAATTTATATATACATATATATATAAAAGTTTATAAAAAGGAAAAACAAATAAAAGAAAAGAAAATAACACAACAAAAGAAAATAGCACATAAATACGTGTTATAATTTTATAATCTATATACAGAATAAATGCTTTTGACTTTTGGGATGGATGGTCAGAGACAAACATACATGATGATCATATAAAGATTATTTTTGAATCTACAGAATCGTTATACACACTTCGATCACTATGGGTCCCTAGTGCAAGATAGTATTAATTATGCGAAAAAATCAAAGAGATAACGACTTTCCTTTGTATCCGTCACGTAATTTAGCATTTCACTAATTAATTTGAAACAAGGTACAATCAATACCTGCAACATATCAAATACCTGCCTCCCGCCGCCAATTAGTGGGGTATAAAATGATTGGTATCTGTTCATATAAGTGTATAGAGCCCGGCGGTAGTCATAGCGACGACTCTCCCGGGCAGAGCTAGGGCCGGAGCCGCGCTAATTCACCTGTCTCACCCACACACGCACTGCCACCTGAAACACGACCTACACCGACAACATTACACGGCTGTATGCACACGCTGCCACTCGATGCACGCTATAAATTTTCACCACGCCTTATTGCAACCACGGAGAGCTCACTTCGCAATCGTTCTGATATCGGCATATGCTTGTTTGCCTCCTGTGGCTTACAATATATAGATTGACAGCGAGGATGCGAGTTGCAGTTCCGAACGCGGCTCAGGAAGCGCTCGTTAAGCCCGGCCACGTATCTACATCTCGAACAGACTTAGCTGGAACCGTAGTCTAGAATGTCCGGTTCTAGGCGATTCATTCCGCGCTCGTTTCCGCCGCCGCTAAAAGCTCTCGAATCTGTAAATTTGATTCGATGGAGTTCACGAGTCGTCGCGCCCGCGCTGTGAGCGAATAGGAGAATTTTTTTGTGCACGTTTGTGGAAAGTTTCGTAACACGGTCGACTCGCTGCGAATGTAGCTATCGGGAAATGTTAAGACGATGGGTTTCCCAAACATTGGCTACGTGCCAACCCTCGCCGGCTCCGCAGGGGTTAATATAAAGCTACGATAACTTCAACTTACTCGCAGCGAGTTAAGATTTAAAATTCTTAATATCGTGCACCGTTAAAACCATTTCAGCTAAATAAATTGGTGAAATTTACACTTTCAATGATAATATACCTATACATAGCTTTCTCGTAATAACAATATGTTTTTAATGGAGTGGGACGACAATGTTCGAGGTGTGGTAAGTGCAAATGAAATTATCTAGCGCGAATATATTTTATGTATAAAATAAATAAAAATAATACTACTGTACTTTGTGTTTAAATTATTACCCACCTGATATTAAGGATTACATCGGTTTCTGATAGTGATGCCCTTGATTGCCTTCTAGGAATTAATTTGCAAAAAAAAACTATTTTATGTACTGTATACTTTTTAATACACCTTTTTAATACTACTTTTTATGTTTTAATACTCTCTATTTATACTCCCTGTGCGGCTATGCATAAAACCTAGGTCGAGACGGACGACATCGACAAATCATTATCATCATCAGCCTATACTAGTCCACTGATGGACATAGGCATCTCCAACTGCACGCCACTGAGCATGATCCTCGGCTACTCTCATCCAGCTAGTCTGAGGGCGTCTTACGCTACGTTTGCCTATTCGCGGTCTCCACTCAAGAACTAGTTTATCCCAGCGATTGTCGGTTCTACGGCTAATGTGGCCGGCCCATTGCCACTTCAGCTTACTAATTCGATCGGCTATGTCGATTTGGTTCTCTGTCGGATCACCTCGTTTCAGATTCATTCCTTCAGAGAAACTCCGAGCAAAGCCCTTTCTATAGCACGCTGAGCGACTTTAAATTTGTGGAACAGTCCAACCGTGAGTGTCCACGTTTCGGCTCCGTATGTCATGACAGGTAGGACGCACTGATTGAAGATTTTCGTCTTGAGACATTGTAGAATTAGCGGTGTGAAGACTTGATGTAGTTTCCCATATGCTGCCCAGCTCAGCTGAATCCTACTATTGGCCTCTTTCTCAGGGTTGTTTTTGCTTAATTGCAGAGTTTGCTCGAGGTAAACATACTCCTTAACAACTTCGAGAATACTGCCATTTACCGCAATTGGTTCCAGATTTACATGGTCATTGAACATAACTTTGAGCTTACCCAAGTTCAGCTGGATACCAATGCGTTGAGAAGAGTCAGCTAGGCCATTCACCATATGTTGCAACTCTAGCAACGTTTCCGCTACGATGACGATGTCATCCGCAAATCGCAAGTGTGAGAGGTACTCGCCGTTTATATTAATGCCACATCCCTTCCAGTCCAGCGTCTTAAACATATCCTCCAATGCATTTGTGAACAATTTGGGGGATATAACATCCCCTTGTCTCACACCACGATGCATGAATATAGACTGCTGGTTCTGCACTTGGACGGTCATGGTAGCGGCATTGTACAGACCTCTTAACACATGGATATATCGCCAATCGACTTGGCATCGCTGCAAAAATTCTAGAATAAACCAGGTCTCGATAGACGAACAGACGACAGTCCTTCTCATAGTGCACAAACGCTAAACACAGGAGCCGATTATACTAACTGGTCTTCTGTATAATCTGCCGCACTGTGTGAATGTGGTCTATAGTGCCGTATCCTCCTTGAAACCCGGCCTGTTCCGACGGCTGGAATTCGTCGAGTCTTCTTGCAAGACATTCCCGATCGACAACAAATATAAGTGAGTATACACACTTATAATCACAATTTCATAAGTTTTATATTGTGTTATATGTCAGATACCTAATTATCTGAAATTTTGTCAGGAACCGGTGAAACAACCCCAAGTAAATGTCAAAGATGTTATCTATAACGACACGCAATAAATGTTCATTGACAAACCCTAGGATGATTGATTACAACATCATCCTAGGACAAACCAGTGTTCGGCACAGAAGTCATTTCTCAAATGACTTACTTATATGACGTAGTTGAGAACAAAAATTTTTGAAATCCAACATAAATAGACAAGGGGACGATGAAATTACTTTTCGGACAAATAGCTTGCTTACCGTACATAAGGTCGTTGAAAAAACTAAAAGAACCGACTTCGCGTCGTGGTAGTCATTTTCAATACAATACAATACAATACAATACAAAAACTCTTTATTGATCACCAAAGAAATTACAAATTGTACATACTATGTAATGAAAGACAGTAGAATAATAGGCAATACAATCGGCGGTCTTATCGCATAAAGCAATTTCTTCCAGACAACCTTGGCATAGAAAAGAAGAATACAAACAGAAACTTGGGGGTAGCGTACAAGTACCAAGTTTGAGATGTTTATTGCCATAACTCGATAAAATTTAAATGGGTGGTACTATTTAATTTTATTAGAAGTACATGTCAACAAACCTTTCGTTTGAAAAAAGAATTTGTTGTTTAAAAAAAGAATTTTCAGGCGTCTTTGAGTATTCAGTGAACATACATGAAAAAAACAAGATTCCAACGAATTGAGAACCTCCTCCTTTTTTGTGAAGTCGGTTAAAAACATGGGCAGATTTTATTTCAGCACTTTTTCGGTGTCATTTATTTACATACCCCCACAAAATGACAGCTTTCTAGTATTAACGGTCTCTTAGCAAAACCTCGGACAGACAGACAGACAGACAGACGGACATGACGAAACTATAAGGGTTCCTTGTCAGGACTACGGAACCCTGAAAAAAAAGCCAGTAGGTCAAAAACTTAACATTTTGAATAGAAGTTTCACAATTCACGTAAGTAGAGTACCTAGTTAATCTCTTATATACGTCGACTGATTTCTCCATGCAATATAGTACAATAGTATAATAAGTACAATACCGAAATAATTTTCTATTTTAACATATTTCTTTTCACTTATTCAACATTTTACAAATGTTATTATTTGGAATGAGACTGTTTACCGTCTTTCTGTCTGTCCGTGGATAAGCATAGAGACTACTGGTACTAATAAAGATGTAATTTGGCCTGAGTAATCGTAATCACGCCGACAAAGTCGTAAAACGGTGTTGTTACTGAAACATAATTCAAAATAACAATTAAATAAATAAAATTAATAATACTGAAAACTAACAAACTTATGTTTTATAAGGAATATTATCAATTTCCAGTTATATATATTGGTTAACTTATAATTGGTATATATGTGGGTTATATCGGAGACAAGAAGGAATCCTCATTTTTTTTTCTCCGCTAGATATCTGGTAAAGTTCGAACGAGTGATATAATAGAGGGTTTTGATTGTAGAACAAAAAAATATATTCAATTCACAAAAATTTTAGTACACTAGTTTATACCTAATAAAAATAAATTATGTGTGTACTACGGAATGACTTATATCAATGGAAGGGTGAATGGGCCAGTGGTAAGTCGTTTATTTCGCAAGTCGGCCTTAATGCTTATTTTACGATCGTTTTCGGCATCACCTCTGCGTTCGGGCTCCCTGAATTAGTGCCAGCTAGTGATAATTACCGCGTTTAATGATATTTATGGCCGAAAACAGAAAAAGTAATTACAAAACATTTCTCCGAGCTATTTATTGATCACGATTTATTTTTTACTTTATTTAACAAAAAATGTTTATCTTAGGGACGAATCAAGGAAATAAAATTTAAATGGGACGGACCAACTTAGGGGGTACACCTTTCAAATAAAAAAAAATATATCAAAATCAGACTACTCTGTAAAAAGTTATGCGTGGTCACACATAAAAAAAAATATATACACGTTGACTTGATAACCTCCTCCGTTTTTTTTCGTCGTTTAATAAAAGTGGGTATGAAATTTTACCATCATAAAAAGTTTGAAATATTTGATATAACTATTTTGAAAAAAACCTTTTGTAAATAGCCAAAATGCAAAGCGTGTTATAAGAGTATATGTCTCTTTGGGTTAATTATGGGGTGTTAACTCAGATACGTTCTCTAAATTAACAATAACATATAATAACAATAAATACAGGTCTGATTCCAACAAAATACATATACAAAATTGTTGGCTAAGTATAAAAATACCTTATTAAACTAAAATTGTTTTTTAATTCTGTTTGATATAAAACATTATGTGAACTGTCTAAACAAAATCCCTTACGTTTTTATCTGTTTGAACTCTACTCTGCTTTATTTTGCCATTATTCGGCCGACACATGCTTAAAGATTGCCACTCACCTAAAATAGTAAATGAGGTAATAATCTTGTTTATTACTCAATCTACATTACTCTGTCACTAGTTTGAATAATCATAAAAATAAATAAGAAATTGAACGAAACAGGGTTACAGTTTTCTTTCTAGTTTTAAAAGTTTACCTAAAGTTATCTACTTTACCTAATGATTAAGTTATTATTTTTAGGTGTGCCTTAAACAACGAAATTGTTTGATAAGATCAATTCATTAAAATTATTTAAACTACATAGTTTTACTCTACATTAGGCATTGCTAGAGTGGCCCCACAATAATTTTAAACATAATCTTTTTACCGTTCACGAGGGTGAAATAATGGATTTAAAATTGTAAATGTAAAATATCATTGACTGACATACTGTTCACGATATTTCTAATGCCTGTTTGCACTAAACTTAATAAACTGGCCAAGTACGACTCGGAAAAATAAGCTTCTTGTATAGTCCCCTTTAACTTTTAATTTAATTTAGTTTTTATTATTTGATTTTTTAGCAGCCATTTTAATACACACTATAAGCAAATTTCAAGTCTCTATATATAACGATTTGTCTAATCGAGCATAAACCCCTGAAAAAAACACGTTTCGTGTATGGTCCCTTTTATTTTAATTTTTTCTGTTTTTAGTATTTGTTGTTATAGTGCACATAACATAGTATTACATACTTTGTGAAAATTTAAAGAATTCTACATATTACGGTTATGACGATACAACCGTGTGAAAGGCGGACAGACGGGCGGACAGCAAAGTCTCAGTAATTTATTTTTGTACCCTTCTATCTGTTGGACGGCACATCAAAAATGTAGATAAATAATATAGTGCCTAAAAGCTCCTCAATCTATCTGCGCAATATATTTTGAGACTTGCTGCGCCCGGCGGTTTTATCAGTAATTCGGTATATTAAAATATTATAGTCTTTTTAGTCTACTGTTTTTAAAATGTTTTAAAATTAATACGTCCTTTTCAGTGATTTTAATGCGTAAATAGCTGAATTTCAACGCATTGTTCATCTGCCGCGCTACGTCGGCAATTGAATTTTAAGAGCTTCTCCATCACGAGATCCAATTATAGCGTTTATAGGATTAAACGATAATGTGATCGTCACGTCTCCTAGGAGTCTTAACGAGACGCACGTATGCGTCCTCGTCGCTAAACAATCTACTCGTTATAAGAATTTTAGTAGCGTATTATCGGTGTCATAAAAATACTTAATACTACATAACTATAAGTAGATTTCCAAATGTTGTGATATTTTCGTTTTACTAGTTAAAAAATAATTGTAGGGACTTCACTTAACGAATGAAATAAAACACAAATGTTATTTTGCCAATGAAAGATTTAACCCTCGTATAAAGCGGGTCAAAGAAATACCTGAATATTTATGACACGTTCTTTGACTGAAAAATTCAAATGTTGAAGCCGTCGCCGGGATGAAGAGCCCAAGGCCCCAATAAGAAGAATGGCTATAGAGAGGACTTAATGAAGAGCACTCAAAGGCGGCTTCGAACCGACCGGCCGGGCGACCGGACCGGAGGATAGCTCGCGCTCGCCCGGGCTTCGAGATGCACCGAGCGACGAGCAACCCTTAATTGAATAGCCCGGCCGGGGGCTAATCAGGGCTCAGCTGAGCGGCGCAGGGGGCGGCGGGGTGCGCGGGCCGAGGCAGCGGCTGGAGCCACGCGGGCTAGCCGCGCCCCCTGCGCGCGCCGCCCTTCGGGGCCTCATTCAAGTAGCGAGCGCGCCCCGTGCCAGCCGCCACCCTCAGGTATGTCCATTTTGCTTTTGGTGTTTGCACGTAACGTTCGTCTGCTGTGCGCGCTCCGCGAGTGTCGGTCCTAGTGGCAGTGAGTGAACCGTGCCCCACGACGAGCGCGCTCCGAGGTACGTCGCATGCCGCACCGCTACACGCCTGTGCTACACTCACTATTGTTACACTCATGTTCTCGCAAAACGCACCGAACTTTGTTTCCGTGACTTTCATTTATTACTAGGGAGTTTGGGATCTTTTATAGCTGCGGCCGCTGTTATCTCACGTAATCTCGGGTTGTCTTCCAATCGTTACTCCATCCGCAAGTTTTCTTTATAGTGCGTACATTCTTATAAAATTATAATCTTCTCAATTTCAAAAATTCACTGGACCTCTCTTCAGACAAGAAAAACCATCAAATACGTCGCAATAATGTCGCATATTTAGTAAATAATCAATAGGCACATATTATTACATGAAAATCGTATCTCACAAGTACAGTGTATCCATGTTCAACGTCAACTATCTCGATACTAACACGCTTATTGTGTCGCATGATTTAATGTCTTTATGCTTTCAATGTTACTTTATGATTTCAAATTATTTTAATTTCCATGAATAAATCAATTTTTGACTATCTTATTTCTGACGTCAACCCTATATTTTTTACTTTGTGTCTTTTTTTTATTTATTTGATTTAAGGAATTATGGTGATATAAACGATCAACAATAATTCTAGAATTCAATACAATAAATATGTTTATTATGTTACGTATGATAAAAACATGTTTTGTTTATATAAAACAAATTTGGTTATTTTATACTCAATTGTTTGTTACAAAAAACTACGTGTTAATTTTCAAAATTGTTTTCACTCGGGCAACTTAAAATCACCCCATAATGAAGAAAAATCTTTTAACTACTTGATGATCTCTTTTGTCTTATGTTGTAAAATTATAGTCGGGGTTTTATTCAACTTCATGATGCACTACAGTTCAAATGAAAACCAAATGGCATTTAAATTAGCATGTTTGCGCCAAGGAAAACGTGAGAAGAGAAGTAAAAGAGTGTCGTAGTAAGTACAGTACTAGTATTTAACAGAACAGTCGCTAATCACAATAACTGCCGTAAAAATCTTTAGGTAGCAAGATTAGAAGTAGAAGTTTTCTCAAGTCAAGTAAATTAATAGCAATATTCACACCAATTAAAAACTTTATGAAATCGTGGGGACAAATTATTTGTTATACAGAAAATATACGCCAAGCGTTTTAAGGTTTTAACTTATAAAGAAACCATGTACTTACGAGTATATTATCAATATTTTTTTTAAATGTACGAACAATTATATTTTACTAATAGAATAAATTACAGTTGTATTAATTCGTATAGTAATAAATGATACAAATAATAAGAAAATAATTCATTTTACAACTAAATGAACCATAAGGCGACCCAAAATTACGGTCGACTACTCGTTATAATCATAAATATTTCAGAATTTTATATTACACGCATTAAGCGTTGCAAGAAGATATAACCTTGCAACTTTTACCATTATAAGCTCTCAATTAAATTGTTTTTACTACAAGCTACGTCGTACAATATCTATCTATACATATAAAATACAAAAAATGTTTACACATATATCCGTATAGACTTTGAAAGCATACAACCGATGTACCCCAAACCGTTTTAATTAGAAAGACAATAATGTGAAGATGGTTTTAGACCACTAAAACGATGCATTAGTCAAACTTTTTTTCTTTCTTTTTTAACGTAGTAGCACACACACGGGGCATCCACTAGTTAGTAATATGAGCGATGAATATTCAGCAATGTGGGGGCTAAGCGTCGTGCTACCTACATAGAGTGCAAGTATAATTTTATTAATCTGCGTGCGGGGTTATACACTAGGGACTACAGTCCGGCAAGTATAACTTGGCGTGCCTGTGCGCCACTGTGCTTTTACTTTGTACTTTGATAACAGTTTCTCTTAAACCACTTTTAATTACTTTTGGCATTATTGAACTATTTTAATGTAGCAGATTTATCAACAATAATGTCGCGGTAATCTCTCAAACGTCAAACTCACAGTTTCAATTAAAAGAATTAGTTCCAAAAACCACCACCGCCAAGTTATACTTGTGGCACTGTAAAGAGCATAGCAAAGAGAGACCATCTCAGTAACTTCTACTATGTATGTAGTCATATAGGTAGGTGTAGTGTGAGGGGCGAACTTGTCTACTTTCCCCGGCGTCGGCACTTCACCTTGTCGCCTGGCGTCGTGCCAGCCTCCCTCCCTCTAAAGTACCGTTCCACGGTTTATGACGCTATTGGGGTTGCGTTTCTTTATACTATTATGAGATAAAGCATAAAGCTTTACCGTATAGTTTTATGTCATAGTTTTAAAGCCGTTTGTTGGATCCATACAGTTCGTTCAGTCGACTTCATGTATATGAACTAAACAGACTAATATTTAAATGTAATTGACCGTTTCTCGTCGATTGCAAAATGCAAATGTATTTATAGAATGTTTTAATTAATGTCCTTTTTAATTTTGCACCAGTTAAATCTTTGGCTTAAATTATGTAAGTGTTAGGTCCTCATAAAATATTATCAAAGGTATTAACGATCACACTATCCTTAGTTCTTATAAGATTATTCTTAAATTATTTACTATGTATGTGCTATACAAGATTTTTCAAATTATTAGCACCATAGTTACTCGTTATCAATGTATCAGTGACTGCCATTGTGCTGATAAGGTGATTCAGAAAATGATAACTTCTACATCGTAGCGTAGGCCGTAGCAGTCGCTACAGGAACCGCGTCGTAGCGCCCGCCCGTCAGCCGCCTGTCGTAGGCGGGATATTACTTCACCTAATTTGTTCTATAATGTTCTTACGAGCTGAACAAAGGAATGCGTACAAAGAAATTTTTCGTGATCACATTACCTGCGTAAATGTATTAAGCGTGTGGAAAGCGTAAGGAAAGTGTAAATAATTCGTTAAAACCCTTAAAAACCTAGAAGTTTTCCAAAGTGTTTAGTGATTTATTTATTTCCGTTATGTGTCAGGTAAATAATTATATAATAACCAAAGAAACGCCACATGTTTGCCTAATATTTTTACATATAGAAATTGTTTAGCTGAATCCTAATAGTGTCCTTGGATTTTTATTCCTGTGGTATTTATTAATGAAAAATATACTGATGCAAATTAATGGTAAAATCAAATCAGTTGATATTATTTCTGTTTTGCCTTAACCTTATTAAAGTCAAATATGCTATCGAAAACATAGTCAAAGTATACTCAAAAACAAGTGAATTTTATACTGCGTTATATTTGTCTGCAAACATGGTATAAGCGTGCTATATCGTCGATCGCATCTTCACTTAACATCAAGTGAGATAGTGGCTAAACGCATACATAGTAACAGCTTGTTCAACACTTCACCGTCCTGACGTTGATAATGTTGTATAATAATATGGGTACGTAGATCTAACTAGGACAGATTGTCTCGCAATAATCATTCCTTAAATACAATCTACGTTAATATTTAGTAATGGCCTGTCTGCCAAAATAGATGTATTATACCAAATAGAGCCTATACACACTCACATACTTTTACCATAGCAAAAATCATTTTGCCGATATTAAATTCATGGTTTCTAACAGTCTCCTATTACTTATTATTTTCGTAGCATGTGGAAATAAGTAGTCTCTGTCTACCCCAACGGGAAAAAGGCGTGATTTTATGTATGTATTTATTGAACATACATACGATATTTAAAATATACGTCAATGCTTGGATTAAATTTTCAATTCAAAGGTCAAAATACTACTTAACAAAGAAGCTCCAAAATGTTGTGGAACATTACGAACACTGTTCTTATACATAAACATAATGTTATTATGTTCCATTCATATTATTAACCATTGACTAAATTCCTTACTTAAAATGTTTCAACTGTACATAAAAATATTGTAGATCGCATCGGGACCCTACCACAGTGATTATAGTAATTTTCTATTCACTCACCTATTGATTTTATCAATCTCATTAATGATAGAAATAGATATCTTGATTGACAAAAGAAGCTAACGACATTCTAAATGAAAAGTAGCGTGTGATAGAATGTATAAATAAATATAACTTTGTTATTTAAGTACTGCTGTGCTAAGAAATAACTTACATTATTATTAGCTTTTTATTAGCTTCACCTCTATGTTTGTATGTTTGTAACCGACTTATTAGAGCGCGATTTTGACCCACTTTAAACGGCCAGATTTCGTTCAAACTTTTTAGATTTATCACGGACCGATGACAATACACTATATTGATAAAAAATAATTCCATTTTTTAACTAAAAAGTATGCAATAAATAATAGTTAAAAAAAACTATAAAACACGCTTTTTATAGAAAACCGAACTAAAAAATAGAAAATAAATTTTAATAAATTTAAATTAAGAACAGTGTTAAAAATTTCAATACATATAAATTAATAATAGTGTGAATTTAAAAAATATTTTATTTTTAAAAAAGCGTGAGGTGCATGGTGTCAATAGTTATAAATATTTTATTGACAGATATGAGTAGAGTGATTATCATTTTGATAATATCTTAAAAGCACCCCACGCTTTTTGCTTTTTTAAAATAATTATTTTTTTCTATTCAGACTATTATTAATTTATATTTATTGACATTTTTAACACTATTCTTAATTTAAATTTATTAAATTTATTTTCTATTTTTTAGTTCGGTTTACTATAAACAGCGTGTTTATTAGTTTTTTTTAACTATTATTATTTTTTTTTACTTATATTTCATTACGGTCTACTACTAAGTACTTTACCAAGCCGCTAGATGACTATAAAAACAAATAGTGTTCGCTTTTTAGAAATAAAATTACTCGTTGCGTCTCGCAGCTTTTTTTATTATTAATTCATTTATTTCAGATTCATTCCATAGGTTAATTACACATTATCATAAATTATCATCTACACTAATATTATAAAGTGGAAAACTTTGTTTGTTTGGTTGTAATGAATAGGCTCAAAAACTACTGAACCGTTTTTAAAAATTCTTTCACCATTCGAAAGCCACAGTTTTCACGAGTAACATAGGCTAAATTTTATTTTGGGAAAAAATAGGGTTCCATAAGATATTTGGGTTTTAGCAAAACAACGTTTGCAGGGTCAGCTAGTTATTACTTACTATATATATATATATATATATATATATATATATATATATAGTTAGATTATTTACTATAGTTAGAATATTAAACGGTTTAAAATTACACGATAAACATAAAAATTAAATAGGAAAATTCAGATGTCATAGTTAAAAATAATATATAAAATAGTTAAATAATCTTAAGCACTGTTATCCAATATTAAATTTAATGTTTATTGTAAGCCCATGATATCTGCATCCATTTATTTTGGATCGGGCAATCCAATCGTGATACAATCATTTTTAGGATTATTACCACTACTTATTACCACTGCCTCGTACACGCTGCCGTAGGGAAGATACTTTTTTGCGAATTATGGCATGATAGCCGTCTGTCCTTGCTTCAGTGAACATTCCCGACGCACTGCAAAAGCTTGGCAGTCGCATCAGCATCCTAAAAAAAGGCTTTGCCTGCGTTAAAAAATATCTTAAGGTGATACACCAGCAGTGGAGCACAGAATATAGTTTAGCTATATCACATTTTTAGGTGTTTACTATAAAATAATAATCTTAAAATATAAAATAAACCCAAAGATATCGTCTAATGAATGAACTTATTAGTTATACGGTAGAATGTAATTCTATCGATCCTATAAAATACTGAAAACAGGATTAAATAAAACCTAAAACGAATTATTTCATAAAATTGTTTTTAAATTCTTATACTTTTATTCGTAATTTGGCATTTACATAATATATAGTATGTGCATTATTTTTAAAACTAATCAAAAACAATAAAAAACCACTACCAGTAGGTAAAGTTAAAATTACATAAGATCGATTAAAAAACGAATACGCTCGAATTGAGAAACATCCTTTTTTTAAGTCGGTTAAAAAGTCATAAATTTATTAACATAGCACATAAATTTTAATATGAAAATATTTCTTTTTTGATTCTACAGTGAATCCATCATCAGTGAACATCATTTTTGGTTTTCAACAAAAGTTCTATTAATTTTATCCCAGAACTTTGCCCAGCGGTTTTACAACACGCAACACCGCCCGCTGCCTCACGTTCCTATAATATATGCTCCTCAATATTCAACAATAGCTCCTTGCCTTAATATTCAACAATAGCTCTATTTCTAGTTAAAATTTTAGCCGGATCAGTCCTATTTTTAAGCCAAAAAAAGGTAACAGACATAAATTACTTTTGCATTTAAAAGTTTGGATTATAGACCGTACGTGTAAGTTATATAGGGATATTTGCCTTCTCACTTGGCATACATTGGTAATCAAAGACCGACTTACATTTTTACCTACAATATTTAAGTCGAATACTTTTTTCTGTATTTTTTATAGGTACAGTACTACAATATAAAATAGAATGTAAACGACAAACAATAATAAATATCGATACCACCTACAGCTGATTGTTAGTACGCGATAATCTGTATCGATCGGTGTGAAGTAGATAACCAAATCAATTGAGGCCATTCTTGTGCTACTAAAGTCCTAGAATGCATTAATCTGTGTAATAAAAAACAACAGCGTTTAGGTTATAAGCATTAAGGTACGATCTAAAAAGCCACAGTCTCTTAGTGACAACAGTCAAAAATTGGTTATAAGCGAGAGTTTGTGAATCATCATCATCATCAGCATCATAATCAGCCAGTCTCAGTCCACTGCTGGATGTAGGCCTCTCCTAAGATACGCTACTGAACCCGATCTTCGGCTCTCTTCCAGTCACTGCCCACCGCTTTGCGTATATCGTCTCGCCACCTGGTCACAGTACGTCCTACGCTACGTTTGCCAATTCGTGGTCTCCACTCTAGGACAAGTCTACCCCAACGGTTATCAGTCCTGCGGCACATATAACCAGCCCACTGCCACTTCAGTTTGCTAATCCATTGACCTATGGATTAATCACTTTAGTTCTATGGTGAATTACTTCGTTCCGGATTCGATCCTGCAGAGAAACACCGAGCATAGCTCTTTCCATAGCTCGCTGAGCAACTTTAAAGTCGCCAACTTAAATTGGTGGACCAGTTGAAGTGTGAGTGTCCACGTTTCGGCTTTGTATGTCTATAGTTTTACTCGGCCTTGGTATGAAGCAAGAATTACAATTTATAATAATTATAAATTATAATTGATAATAGTGAAATATATATATATATTACTATTGAATTATATATATATATATATATATATCACTTTTATCAACCAAAAACCATGCATACATAAATTATTTACTGTCACTTACAAATATATTTTATTATTTATTTTTTATATATAAATATATTTTAACTTCTCATTACTCCCAATTATTATGTGTTCAGATTATAAACTCGTCATTTAAAAGCAAACAAGTTAAGATTAGACGTTGTATTGATAACACGGCTTCATAATAATTCATTATGCCTATTTGGAAAGTATTTATTCGCTTATTATTTTTATCGGCGCATACTAAAGACCTCATTACGTATGCACCCATGATGGAACCAGCGGCATAAAACGTGGCACCGGGCTGCGGCCACCCCCGGGTGTGTAGTGACGTCACC
This sequence comes from Cabera pusaria, assembly GCA_954871355.1. Lineage (NCBI taxonomy): Eukaryota > Metazoa > Arthropoda > Insecta > Lepidoptera > Geometridae > Cabera > Cabera pusaria. The sequence goes on from OX940887.1 coordinate 24,550,877, forward strand.
ATCGCACACGCGCGATCGCGACATGTGTGCCGCGCTATCAATTCGATCCGCGCCCGCGCAGCTGCGTTCAACGACCCCTATTACTATTACATCGTAGCTGGGTTCACCAAAAAACCCACCCTATATTTCGATTAATCCAACCAGCTTTGTCTAGGATTAAAACCTTTCGTGTATTATTTGCACGCGCAACCAATCTGCATATGTAATAGTGTAAATTAAAATGCATCTATTGTTAGATTCGGACAAAAGTTTGCACACGGTCCGTCTTTTGCCCTTAATCTGATGAACTGGTTTCAATTTAAACGGTTTGTAATTAATTTTACAACAAAAGATTTCTGTACCATCTGTTTTTGTGCAACGCTGATTTAACCCTCTTATTAGTCACTTACAGAATAAAGCTTTTATTTTATTTATATCTTGGTATAATTTAAAAAAAATGTTGACAAAACTTTCTTGTAAACTCGTGAATGCACGGACAATACATCAATACAATGGTAATTTACTGAGTACCGCAACATCGACACCAATATTATAAATACGAAAACCAGTTTGTATATTTGTTTTTTTTTGCGACTTCTTTACAGTCAAACGGCTGGACAGATTTAGCTGAAATTTTGCACAATCATAGCCAGTATTATGGATGAGGCCATGTAATCCTCTTCACGGTCAAACCACATCAAACGGCTGGAGCGATTTGTCTGAAATTTTGCATTGTGATGTAAGTCAATTTGGTAGAAAAAGGACACAGAATACTTTTCAATGCAGGCGATGTCGCGGGGCGCAGCTTGTTTGTAATATTTTATGTTAAAAATATGAGAAGGCAAAATACTACCACAATTTTTCTTGACAATTTAACGCGAATCTTAATAACAATAATAACTATTATTACGTTACTTTTAGGGAAACCCATTAAAATATAACCCTTAAGGCTCAAATCAATTCTAATCCAAACTACATAATACCTCGTAAAGTTTACCAATAACGTGTTGTCGTCACCATAGGTAATAATAATTCTAACCCGCCCAATATCGGCGTAACGAGTCGCGTCGAACAATCGCCCGAGAACAATGGCGTCCGGGAATCAAACAATCGATGGGACGAATTCACGACGATCAATTCGACAGCTGCTAGGGTCTGGCTGGAAATTTTGAGAGGGTACGTCTCTCACGGTTCCTACCAAACTGTGACAACCCTGTTGTATTGTACTGCTAATATGTAAGAGATATGATTAGATACCAGTTTAGAAAGCTTGCTTTTGAAGTTCTGTTGTGTTATGTTAACAATGCAAGTTGTATGCGATGTACCTACGTAATGGCGCCTCTTCACAATCGGCGATGATCGACACTGGTTGATCGTCTGTGATCGGCAAGGTAATCGTCACGATCATTGTGCAAGCATCCACACGATTGTCCGTGATCATTTATTGAGCGGTCATTTATTTATTTAAAAACAAAAAAACAACGCGACGTGCGCACGGCTCCGCTGTCCTCCGGTGAATGAATGATCGGCGATCGTGTGGGCACGCGCTTCCCAACTACAAGCGATTCCCTTTGATGCGTGCCCGAAAAACCGACAAGTGACCGATCGCCGCGATCATGACGACGAATAAGGACGATGATGGCCGACTACAGGCGAGTAGCCCTTCTACACGATCGTGCTTGCATGTGATCGTCTATGATCGCCCATTGTGAAGAGGCGCCATAACGATTGGTCAAAAGTTTGGATTGTGTAAATCTTTTCTGTGTATTTATCTTTATCTTAAATAGTATAAAACAAAGTCGCTGTACTGTACGCTTAGATCTTGTAAACTACGCCACTAGCGTTGCCAGACGTCCCGTATTTCCCGGAACGTCCCGTTTATCAGGCATAATTTAATACGTCCCGCCGGGACAAAGTCTGTCCCGTATGTCAACAATATTCAATTTAAAATCTGCGCGCATTTTTCGCAATTCCGACGACGACGGCAGCCTGCGCTGCGCGCGCACGAGGACTAAGCTACCTCCCCACAAATTTTCAGCCAAATCGGTTCAGCCTTTCTTGAGTTATAAATAGTGTAACTAACACGACGTTCTTTTATATACATGCATATTTAGATTAAGTAGCAATAAAAACAAAGTAAAAAATACAGTTTTTCATTTATCCCGGGGGAAAATGTAAAATCCCGTATTTTTTTGCAAAATGAGCAGTTTGTCCCTTACAGGCTCAAATAAAATCTGGCAACCCTATACGCAACGGATTTTAATGCAGTTTTCAACAATAGATAGAATGATTGAAGTAGAACGTTTATGACTAGAATTAAACGCGGGCGAAGCCGCGGGGTGCAGCTAGTTAAAAACAGAAGTATTTCAAAGAATGTTGCTTATGGCTTGAGGCGTTTTCATTACACCAAGAAAATAATTAATAGAAGAAACAAATACTATATACGAAATGATAAACAGAAATTGATTTGGCAAAGGCAAAAATTCCTAAAAAATAGATGAAGAATTCTTCTGTCCCTTGATTTTGAAATCTATGTATTGGGAAGAGTTAAAGAAATAATATCATTGTACAAATGAAATCTAGTCAAATAGGTAGAAGAGTTTGGAAGTTAAGAAAGACAAGAGTTTTTAAAAATAATATTTATCGTAATACTTATGTTAAATGTACGAAGGTTTTATTTGTATACTCTATAACTTATTGTTGGAAAAATACACAGACATATGTCAAAAATGTGTCTAATTTCATGTCTGTATTAGTTTAAAGTCTATGTCAAATATAATCACTGTCAATGTGATGTAAAAAAATATAATATATAATATTTATTTTAATGTATTGTTTATAATTAAACTAATCATTATTTTCTCAAATATTAGAATAAAATAAAGAATAACCAATTATTTAACGAGTACCTAGTTTTTTGCTTAGCTCTGGCAAAAAATTGGAAACTTATACAAAGGTATGCATATTAGTATTCATAATTTGTTTTACTTTTATAAATATGTGTTTATGGACAAATTCACTGTTAGCGATATACATGTGTTCCGGCAGCTATCCTTGACACATATCCTTGCTACCATCCTTGACCGCATCATCACTTACCAACAAGTAAGATAGTGGTCAAACGCTAAAAATAAAAATATCTATAGCTAAACGTTCCGTGTATTTTGGCTTCGGTACTAAGCTAGCATATTGTATTTATTACAAGCAAATAATAAAACTACAAGTATCGTGTTAAACTTCCAATTGAATCCATTAGTAAATTGTATTTTCACTCTAGGCTGTCTATTACCCTTCCATACAATACTCAAAAACAGGCTAAGTTCAACGTCCTATCGCCACGCGACCACCCTTCATCCCCTTGCATTATTATTTTTTCCCATTCAAAAATAAACGCGGTGTTTTAAAGTGTGCTAAGGTCGTCCAGTTTTTTAAAGCAAGGGTCTCGTTGAATTTGAAAAATAGGTCGCATGAATTTTATTGGGTGCCAATTCTGTGGAGCCGTGGAACAGCGAGGGTGGGTTGTGAACTACTATTAATCAATGTTTTGTTCGTCGATACTATTTCGATATGTGCTTACGAGTTCTCACGCTCGTACAATAAGATAATGATATTTTATTTTGTGTATCTGTTTATCATTGAATTTGACGATATGTTATTTGTACTCGTTCACGAGCATGATCACGCCAGACTAGATGGGGAAACTTACTCGCTCAAAACATATATCAAGAACATTAGACAAAAGGCTCGCTATTGCATCCTACTCTTAATAAGCTTATACCTACTATCACAAACCTGTATTTTTAAAGACCTTTATACTTTACTAACTTCTGCCCGTGGTTTCGTCCGCGTAGCCTACAGGAAACAAATGATAGTCTTTTTATTTTTCTTCAGAAACATACATTATAAGCAATCCCACTCCCTCTCAAGGAGTAGTTCAATGCTATTAGATGCATCCTCAGAATAAACACAGGTGATTTTGGAAAAAAATGTGATACACGTGCCTCAAAATTATACACTCGTATAATATAAAAGGTGTTAACATTACATTTATTTTTATTCATGGACATCATACAATGCACATACATGTATGTCACATAACAATATTCAAATATTAGATAATAAACTCTTCTTGTACAAAATAATACAGAGTAATACCTAATTAAATTCGTCGTGAAAGTTTTTAAAGTTGAGTGAGCCAGACGCTAACACAACGCGAGTTCCATCAAGTCGATACTCATTCAAGTTGTAGTTTATTTATAGAGCTATTGAATGACAGAGTTCACGGGTTTGTGGCTGGTTCACACGTGGGGACATTGATCTATCAAGGGCTAGTGAGGGACAGCGAGTGCCTCTCGTGACGTCATCACGGAAGTGTAGAAGGGCTTCCCTCTATGCGCCCTCGGTTACTGTCACAAAGTTATTAAACTATAGATTTAGGCTTATGAGTACAACATTGCAAATGCCGCTAGAATTTTTTGTCGATGTAGGTAGTATTACATAAAATATAATTCATGGTAATATATTTTTTATGGTATAAGGTAACAGGACAAGCACGACGCTTGCCTGATGGTAAGCGATGATGTCTACCTATTACAGATACAGTACTGCGCCTGTTACCTTGAGACATAAAGATGTTTAATCTCACATGCCCTGTAATTTTACTGGACACCTTGCCATTTCAACCGAAAAACTCCTATTTCACGATCGAAAATTAATTTGCAAAGTGGTGGTACTGCCCCAGGCGGACTAGCAGAAGTGGTAGGCACTACGGAAATAATAATTATTAAACTTTGTCTTTTTTTACATATTGACCGCTATCTCACCTGTTGGTAAGTGATGATGCGGTCAAAGATGGTAAACACGCTAGGCCTAGAATGTCTATCATAACATAATCTATCACTAGGTTTATGCCAAATACTATTCGTCTCGTATTCTCTCTCGCAGGAATAAATAAAATATCTAAGGATGGGATGGGAACTTAGGAATTTTCATTTTGAATTAAAGCCATGATTAAGTGGGCGTGGGACTAATCCTTTCACTTTGCTTTGAAGTTGAAACGTTTTTCATGAATGTTGTTGTCGTTCAGCTGGGGCTACAGGAAACAGTGTCGACTGGAATTCCCCTCGTGGCTTATAAAGTGACCGGTCACCAAGGCAACTCCGCATAAACTTTTCAACGCTTTGCAGTGGATGCCTCACTTACCAACCTGTTAGAAGTTCACACATTTGGCATATGTTTACTATTATATAATAATAATCCCGTCGGTACGATGACATTTTGGATTTTGTCTAACAATGTTTACTATTGTTTCGCATAACTTTTTTGTTATAATTTAAATAACATTAAATTTGTTTCTTCTTATTGTAGTTGCAACAATTACTTTATAAACATTATTAATTTATCTAAGTTAAAAAACTTTCAACAAGATATAACCCAGCTGCCTTTGGAAATGTGAGAAAAAAAATTATGCACCTGAAGTAACTTTAGTATTATAATAATTAAGTCATGTCAATAATAAATACAATGTAATGTTACCAGCCAGCAAGTAATGGGCCAGCCGGTAGCGGCCGATCTAGGCGAACGTATCAACATTTTGGTTTGGTTTGGTTGGCATACAAATCCACTTTGGAATAAAAGTTTGATGAGCAGTAGCCGCCCGCCCCGTTGAGGGCTGATGGCTAATGGCCACTCAGTACCAATGTTGACTCTCCCTTGCCTCAGGAAATGTGTAACCATGGGGTGAACATAAAATAACTACTTAGTTTAATAGTATCAAGAATTTAATAGTAGCTTTCATGTGATAGCGTTTTTTTGTTATAAAACCTGCATGTTGCATCTTCCTGCGCGGATGGCACCTCTAGCGGTCAAGAAAATAATGCGGATCTAGGGACTCTGTGGTCCTGGAAAAGAGCGGAAGTTTTAGTTATCATAACTGAGAGCGTGAATAAATGGATATTTTAATAGATTTTTGTTACCGCTATTTCGTCAGTTATTCGTGAAATAAAATAATATTTACGGTTTAAAGAGCAAATTTCCCACAACATTTTTTTTTGATATTTTTTACCCACAATTTTAAAAAATACATGGTTTTTAAGAATGATGAGTCGTGTCAGCATCACCTATATTGCCATTATTTCAAAGTGGGATATTTAAAACACATGATTGTAAGTAATTTGTCTTAATAAACATTTTTCGTTTCACCGTACGCTATTATCAGCCTAAAGCCTAACTTGATCCTAAAAAAACTTTTCATAAATGTGAACCTATGTAATCTTAATTCTTAACAAGTAAGTAGTAACTTGATATTAACTAGGTACAATATTAAGAAATAATATACAAATCACAAAACATTATTTTAACCTAATTGAAAACACCAAAAGCCTTCACGCTATAGTAGCTATTTACGACATCATGTTTGGTCACTTATAGAACTTCAAATAATAAGTGACTGAAACACGATTACTACGCTACCACTACAGTCCTACACATTCTGTGGTGGACGGTGTAGTAGCAACTGGTCGGCCCTTCAATCAAGGGGCAGGCCCTGTGTTTACATTCCTTCACCATGGTGCCGTCGTCACAGGAAGGTCACTTCGTGTTAAGTTTACATGTTATTATTCAATCAAATTCAACTATTGTAACCCAACATAGATTTGTGTACATATAATGGAACTATACCCACATTTTTTGGTATAGAAATAAGTTTTGTACCGAGCTAAGCTAAGCCGAGCTTCACTGTTAATGAACAATTTATTTTCTGTTAATGTATAGCTGTGTATGTACTAATCAATCGATTCAAGGCTTCTTCATTCCACGTACAAGTACAGCATTGTAATACTAAATAAACCCTGAGTAAAAAGATAGTTACTATTAGCAACTGTGCCTCAGTATTTCTGTCATATTGTACAAAAACCTCTTCGTTATTCCAATATTAAAATGTATAAAAGAAAACAGTCAAGATCACAACGGAAACTTCTTTAGCTGGACAACACTTTTTTACTTTTACGGCCAATGTAGGATACAGTTTGCTACGAGAGGCAAACGTGGGTGCTACGACAACGTAGGCTGCTACAACGTAGGGCGGGCGGTGATCAATCATACTCTATTAATTTCTACTTCATAAGGTAGCTATTACTGATTCCAAAACATAACAGTAGGTAGGTGCCTTTGGATTACCACTTTGATTGTACACTGATTCAGTATTTGTTAACTAAAAATATTATTCCTTACATGAGTTACCTTAAAATATAACGTTTTACACAGAAAAAGCAACAAAAAAGCACAAAAACATTGAAAAATTGGATTATAGATTCTGAGTTTTCTAAGTCTAATAAATACGTATAAAACATTTAAAATAACTGAGAGCTCAATCAAAATTAGCCCGATCCTACGAATAAATCATAAGTCGATTTATTCGTAGGCCCGATCCAGCCTTTTGTATAATTAATCCGTCGGTATCGTGAACAAAGTTACTTGATGTGAGTTGTGTAAATTAGTCAGTAGATAGGTAACTGTGCCAAGCCTATCTCACGGTTCAAGGGCGGCTCATGTCGCGGGGTATCATTTGGTCGATGGAGAACAGATTTATACGTTGGACCCGTCGACGCACCGTGGATGGTACTGCCAGTTTCTAATTCCGGCACATTGATTAGCCGCGTGTCTAACTAAAACTTACAAAAAAAGTAGCCGTGCTACCGCAAATTCGTGTTCTGCAACTATTTAGGGTTAGATATGGATTAAACATTCATGTTTTTATTTGTTCTTCTTTTTCATGTGTTTACACGATATAACACTGCTTTGAATGTTAGTTGAACTTGAATAACTAAAACTGGTTTTATTTTATCGTCTTTATAGTTCATCGAGGTTAGGTTGATTTGGATACTTTTGGGTCGGTATTAAATAAAATTGCTTAATAAAAACACTTCGTGTCATCGTGGTAGCTTGCTTAAACAGCACGAAGTGTTTTTAAAGTTTACATCGACTAAAGTATGATAATAATGTACACCACCTCTCGTAATGTTGCTTGGATCATTACAGATAAGATTTCAGCTAAACTATCAATCAACATAACTTTTTCAACCAATATTTTTTTATTGATATTATGGAGAGACATATTATTACTAAGTATGTCCATGATTGTGTGGTCAAGAAGCTCGATTACCTCGACATTAATATAATGGTGAAGTATTTTATGATGAAAAATCTACGTTAAATAATCACTTACGATTATTTTACACCTAACTAAATATTGATTATTGTTATTTATTGCTGTTTATTTTTAGGCATTGTATATCCGCCTCACACATTAACACGTCAGTCTACGAACTTGACCTTTGAAGAATGTCCCAAATTAGCCTCGTGTTCATTAGGGCGCGAAGGTCTCTGCTAATCCCCTCTCAGTCGAGACTCTTACGTACCCTTTGTCAATGAAACATGTGATCGAGGCCACTCAACTGTAACGAGTCATTAAAAAATACTTTCATCTAATTATTAAAAATGTTTCTCTCATAAAAATGTTTTCCTGACAAACACAACGAAAAAAAAGCTTAGCCAAACCCGCCTACCCGTCCAATCAAGTTCAAGTTAAGGCGTGATCAAGGGAAATAGCGATTAATTATTATAATTAAAAAGTTCACGAAAAATATGTCTGGATAGGTTTTCTTGGCAGACCAGATACATTATTGAATGTGTACTAAACCATAAATATACCTGGCTGTTATTGGTTGTTTATGTCTATTTGAAAGATGGCGGTATAACCGTTTCAAATTATAGCGTAGCTCGTTGTACCGGTGACGGGCAGCAGCGTTACCGGTACGAGGAGCTACGTCCTGCGTTCGCCAACCCGCCTGCCCGGCGTGGTGATTAGGGCTTACCCCTCCATATGAGCCGAATATTGGGCTCAGTGGCGTATCTTGGGAGAGGCCTACGTCCAGCAGTGCACTGACACTGGCTGATTATGATATGATGATGATATCATCACTACGTCTGTAACAATTATGTTCATATATATCCTTTGCCGACAGTAAGCCATTCAGGTCAATATTTTTATATACTATTTACTGAATTGCCGGTAACTCTTTCGATTTGATCACTATAAAAGATGGTCCTACTTACCTTTACTCTGTATATTATTTTCTTAAACGTTTCTCATTTCAAACAAATGCACTTATCAACTTTATTGTTATGCTGTAAGTTATAGTTTAAAGATTTTAAAGCTAGTTTAAAGTTCTTCCAGTTTTTTGCCCCTCGTCGTTGTGGGATTAAGTTACATATAGCAGATAATACAAACATTAGAGACAATATAACAGATTAATATTTTGGCTCTTAGTCTAGTTGTCCGCAGAGTTAATATCATTTTTTGATAAATTTGCTGTAAAGCTGAAAATAATTTCCCAGATATCTTAACATCAATAATGCAGTTAAGTGAACATACGTCGTCTATTTTTATGTGCAATGTTGTTCACATTGCACCCTTTATTCTAGATGGTATCGAGTAAATTGGATCGATGTGGTTCACAACACGAATGAATCAAGCTATCCTTTTACGACGGTATCGTCGTATTTTTCGACAGGTATTTGTACATACTCGTAGATAAAGTCTGGCTAACAAAAGTAGAGAATGAAAATGCGCGGCAAATTTTAAACTAATATCAGTATGGCAGTCCCAATTTCTAGGAAAACTTCGACTGACTCATTTTGACACTTTAAACTAGCAGGGCCCAAAAGATAATATACAATAATTAAGATAGTTTCAAAACTCAAACAACCGACTTCCATGCCCTGCGAGTCAATTTCAGTAGCAAGTTTGAAACTTTTATCGTTATGACGATAGATCTGATTATTATCTCCAGAGATATGTCCCTGGAGATACTAATCAGATCTCAATGAAATTACAATGAGACCATTTCGAAAACATACCCTACCGATCAAAAAAAAATCATTTGAATCAGTTCACAATGACGGAGTAATCGCGTAACATACGAGTACATACAAAAAAACATACAGACGAATTGAGAAACTCCTTCTTTTTGGAAGTCGGTTGAAAAAAGTATCAATGTATTTGGAGCATACTATTGCCATGTAAAAATGCAAATAATTCGAGTGTCTACTTTTGTTAGCCAGACTCTAGCTGTACATATTTGTGTATTTTTTGTTACATATCGTCATTAATTAATGTCCAAAATTAAATCCCTTGAAATACAAAGATAATCGTATGATTATCTTCGCTGAAAACTGCATATTACATCATTCACGCAATTTAGAGACTTTAAGACGAATTTACATGGAACATAAAACTCATTTAAAAAACGAAAACGTCAAAATGTAAAAAAATGTGCATATTTGCACAATATAAATTGAACCCAAACGTATAGAAACTTCTTGCCTTTAAACTAATTGAATACTTACTTACAGCCTATAAATCTTCTTTTTAACAGAATCTTACATTATTAGATATTCGTCTCAACTCAAGCTACAATTACTTAGCTTTGCGCTTCTTGTCACAACAGCACTGCACGCACAACCCTGTAAAATACAAATCTAAGTAATTTAAAAATGCAGACAGCCAAAACAAAACTGGAAAGAGGTTGACGAACTTGAAATGAACGTTCCAAGTATACGTAGGACGTAGACCCCATATCTCCGCGAGTAATTTGACATGGCACCCCATCTAGCTGCCCCTCGGCTAGGCCACAATACGCCAGCTGCTCCATTGTACTGCGGACAATGCAGCCCCTGCACTAGGGACGAGTGCATAGACTCACGCGGCTCTGCACTATTCTTCTCCAAATTAGATAAAACTATTATAATACGGCGTTTTAGTGCTTATGACAACTTTTGCTCATACTCAGCAGTGATTTGTTCAATGTGTACGGGCTTTATATGTCTTCTACTTAAGTCTAGTATTAGTAAGATGCACTTTACTATGCTATGCAACACATAAAAAGAGGAGTTGAAAAGAAAGAAATCGTTGCTGTTATCTCTCTGGATATCGAAGGAGCATTCGACAATTGTTGGTGGCCTGGCATAATTAAGGAGCTATACAGCAAGCAAATTGATACACCTACCCTTAAGTTGGTTTCCAGTTACCTTGCTGACAGAAAAGTAGAATTGAATTATCGTGGGGAAAATATAATTAGAGTTACCAATAAAGGGTGTGTACAAGGGTCAATATGCGGACCACTATTTTGGAATGTCCAACTAGATCCTCTCTTGGAAGAATCGACACAACTCGAATCTACGGTTCAAGCCTTCGCTGACGATATCTTGGTCATAGCTAGTGCGTCAACAATAGCGAATCTGGAATTTAAAATAAACAAAGCACTTGACAAAATTTCAGAGTGGGGCAAAGGGCACAAGATGCGTTTTGCAGCGCATAAAACACAAGTGGTCGTAATAACCAAGCGGCGCAAAATAACTGCCCCCGAATTTAAACTCAATGACGAGCTGTTACATTTTTCTGACTCCATGAAAGTTTTAGGAGTCACTATTGATAAAGGCTTGACATTCAAAAACCATTTACAAAACGTGAGCAAAAAAGCTGTGAATATTTTTAAAATGCTATGCAGAGCAGTGAGGACGCAATGGGGACTAAATCCAGAAATCACCCGACTGATTTATATAGCTGCAGTTGAACAAGTAATATTATATGCTGCAAGTGTGTGGGCATCAGCCAGTAGCAAGAAATATATTCTCAATGAACTAAACCGAATCACAAGGATGTTCGCACTGAAAATCTGCAGGGCCCACAGAACTACGTCATTATTAGCCAGCACGATAATCGCACGTATCTTGCCACTAGATTTACGTCTTAGAGAAAATGCTGAGCTCTATGAGATAAAGAAAGGACCACCAATGGTTGAGCTTCCTACACGGAAACTGGAATCAAAAGTTAGCCCCTACCAATTAGTTTACCCATCGCTTCGCAATCAGCTAACATATGGAAGTGTCTGCAATCAGTCGGAGGTAGATAGTATAGAAAACAAATGTTCGAAACTATACACTGACGTTAGCAAAATTCTAGGAAAAGTTGGCGCTGCAGTTTCTTGCTGGAACGGTCAAACAGAATACCATCAAATAAAATTAAAGCTTGCGGATTATTGCAGTGTATACCAAGCTGAGCAACTGGCAATCCTCAATGCATTGATCTATATCCTTTCATTAACGGAACCTTGCCATATACTCAGTGACTCACGATCGGCATTGAAATCAATCTGCGACCCAAAAACCGATAACCCAATCGCCAAAGAAATACAGGATCACATAAGAGAAAGCAAAGAACCTATAAAACTATTCTGGATCAAAGCTCACGCTGGCATAATAGGTAACGAAAAAGCGGATGAATTGGCCAAAGAAGCAGCACTTCAACCACATTCAGCTCCAGTATACGATACGTTTCCTCTGTCTTACGCGAAGCACTCCATCAGGGAAAACACCAAAGAAATATGGCAAAGTAGATACACTGAAATCCCAACTGCAGCAAACACGAAACTTTTCTTTCCTGACTCTGTTAAGGCTTACAACATTTTAAGACACATTACATGTTCTAACTTAAGAACACAACTGTTCACTAGCCATTGCGGGCTGCGTTCGTATCTAAATAGATTTAAACTCATTGATGACCCATTTTGTACCTGCGATAACCAGACTCCGGAAACTATGGTTCACATTTTAGTAGATTGTCCAAAGTATGACCTTATGAGAATGAACTGCGAGTGGAGAATGGATCATCAAATAAGACATGATAATCTCCATGTATTAATTGACAATAACGACAGTCGGAACATCTTCATTGCTTACGGAGGATCTGTACTCCGCATAGCTGTGAAGGCTGCACATCCAAGTTTAATTAGATTTTAGTATTAAGTTTTTATTTAGTTTAGTTGTAAGGATAGAAATAAAACTAGTAGTAATCTAGTAATATATTAAGTAAATATTGCATTATTGTACTCAATCGTTGCATTTAACAGTAACGGTAAAAATATGTAAAAAAAAAGAAAAAAAAACTTAAATCTAGTGTCAGTTATCTAATTGTAGCGCCTGATGCTGTAGCTAATTTAATACTTTTTAACCGACTTCAAAAAAAGGAGGATATATCTCAATTCGACCGTATATTTATTTTTTTTATTTTTATGTTTGTTCGCGGATAACTTCGTCGTTTATGAACCGATTTTGATTATTATTTTTTTGTTCGAAAGGAGATATCCCAAGTGTGGTACCATGGTAATTTTATCGAGGTCTGATAAGTATCTCCAGAGATATTAAGATAATCATCTCAAAATTGGTACTGAAAATGAATAGCGCGGCATTGAAGTCGGTTCTTTTTTAGTTTTTAAACGATATTATCTATATATATAAAAGAAAGTCGTGTTAGTTACTACACTTATAACTCAAGAACGGCTGGACCAATTTTTATGATTTTTGTATTTTTAGAATTGTTTTTGTCAGGAATAGGATAATAAGTATTAAAAACAATAAATAATTGACCTAAAAAAATTATATAAGAATAAATATTTTTCCAAAATGTTCCTGGGTGTAAAAACTGCCGATTATTTGATGTTCAATTGTTTATCCCGCCGTATTTTTTTTTGTATTATTATAGCTCCACACGATTATTTATCTTTATTTAGCCCGTGTCAAGTAGTAAGTCAAGTAAAAATTCTTCAAGTTTTTGTGAATTCAAGTCATGTAGATTTTAAAAATGTCAAATATTGTCAGTTATGATAATTGTTTGACATATTTATTGATTGTCAAATATGCGTGCGTTCAGAAATGTATGCTTACAAGCAAATTAAAAAAGTTTATATTTACAATAACCATTTTTACCAATTTTTATTCAATATCTGGATTGCCATAATACATTAATAAACTTAATATCTCTTTTGTATTAATTTAATACGTTCATAAAAGCCTAAAACAAGTTCATATAAAAGGTAACACGACATTAATTGTCTGTTAGGTGGTACGAAGTTCGCCGGGCCAGCTAGTTTATTATAAAGAGCTCCGTAGGCTAAGAGGATTGGGCTCGACTTCTAAGCGAGAGGTCGCCGGTTCTAATCCTAGCACGGGTGCTCGTCCACAGGTTCACAATCTTATAAGTACTATATTCCGAAGACGCAGCTGTCAGTGTTCATAATAATTTTACACTTTTTTATATTGCTGAACTATTATATTCCTTTCACGGTGTCTACATCTATGTTTGCGAAGCCAAAATTGAATAGGTACAATGTGGCCATAATGTATGATACTTTAAATGTTTTGTCTACTTTACTTCCATATACATACTTTATAATAAGGTTTATAGGGAATGTCTTGAATGTGTCTGCTATGTTCGGATTTGGTAAACATTATATAGAAGATTCTCAAAAAATAGACCACCAAAATGGATCATGAGTGTAATTAAATCTTCTGGGATATGCTACGTATACTATATTGGCTGCGCCCCGCCGCTTTGCCTACGTTAAATCTCATATTATATTCTAATTACCCAATTGGCTATAAAATGTCAATCCAGTTCGGTCGGATTTGTAAAATGCAATAAAAACGTTAAAATGTAATTGTTATTCTATAACTAGCACTTTATTTTCCGTTACCACGTACACTGACTTAAATTTTTTCCAATAGGCCCATGCATGCAGTTTACAGCAATTAGCAGTGAAGTTCCGTTATTCAGCGATCTAAAAGGAGATTGCTACAAGAGGTCAGTCTGATGTCAAGGTCACCGATACAGGTCAACCTAGAAACACGAAGTGGTATGCATACTCTTTGTTTTAAATTAGACGCCTAGTTAAAGAACAGTATGTACATATTAAAAGTTAGGCCGGAACATCACGATGTTTAGTATTGAGCGAATGATTGAAGATGGAGCTAGATGTTTATTGTATTGTGCCTATAGCAGTTAAATGTGCATACAGGTAATATAGTAAAATTTAAATCGATGGGTCATACTGATTTGTGTACCTTCCATCTATAAATACTATTTGGCAGCATAATGTTGGACCAGTAGTAATACTACAGTCTGGCAATATGTGATAAAAGTATCATGGTATTCTGTACTGAATATACTATTCATAATATTAAAAGGTATATTAAACATTTTCTTAGCACTTTACTCTGCAGAGTTTTTAAGAATGTATTTCATTTATGCTAGCAATTTAATTTTAATATATATCAGAAAGAGGGAGGTTTTTCTACCTCTCTTTTTTCTCGTTTGTCATCCGATAATTCAATTTATTTTATATATTAATCCTTTGCCCAAAAATACTATCACATCATTTTACACGCAACATGCATATTTCAGCTAAACCTTTTACAAAGCAACATTTAATATTTAAAATAGCCTGCTCATTTTCTTAGAGCAATGAGCAAAATTACCGTTGCCTTGTCGTTTTCCATAACGAACATACACAAAAAGAATACGATTAAGAAAAAATGCAAGCCATACACACAAGTAGTTTTGTTTTAAGAAATACGAATAATTAAGAAAACCAGCTAATAATTTACTGACACCGATGAACTTCACGATCGTACAATATATAATAAAATATCTTTCGGTAGCAGATTCACCATTTTAATACACCTGTCTCATTTCTATACTCAGCAGTTTACGTTGTTCCTACGTTGTCTGACAGTAATCAGTCAGTCAAGTGTATTATTTTTTTGAGAATAATAAAAAAAAATCAGATGCAGAAAATCAATTCAGAAGTAAGAAAATAATAAAGTAGCAGAGAAAGAAGAAAGAAGATCTCGTCGGAACTGTCTAACTCCTCGCGTTCATCACGAGCCCTTATGTCCACATACCATAAGGCACGCGGTGAATGCCAAGAGCGGACTTTAACCTACAATAATACGAACTTTTGAAATAAAAGAAGATACATTAGAAGAATGCAACATAGAAGAGACCAACAGAGAAGAATAATTTTAAGAACAGAGAATAAAAATAAGGTCTTCAAGCTGACAGGGTAATAACTCGATGTATTCAGTATTCTGGCCAGCCCCAGTATCACAAACTTTGACAGTTGATTATTGAATGAACAAAATGAACTAAATGACGGGGATGCGCCTATGCAGGCTGTACTGTATAGAACGTGGAAGAGGGGCACAAATAGCAACACATTCTGGCCCCCTTTAAAATATTTGGGGCTTTAGTATTTTATAGAAATACCCTATTCTTGGTGGTAAAGATTGGCCAATGAAATGTCGCTAAAGTATTTGTTTGTATGTAGGTAAGCTAATGACATGTTTTAAAAAGCAATAAAATGCCTAAAACTGTTTAGATTCGATTACTGGAGTTAATTTTGTATTTTAATACTGATATTTTTAACGATACCTATCTTGGAAATTAAATGGTCGAGAATTATTAAATGATAAAATATATGCATGAAATAAACATTATTTAATTAAACTTCATGTTCAAGATCGGTGCCATAATGATTTATTAAGATGATTATGATTATTTAATTACGTTACACTTATTATAATATCTCGAAATCAAATAACACGTTACTTTTTTTATTTTATAGGATAGCGTTTCACCACTATTTACTATACTAGGAGCGCCTTGCGGTTTCACCCGCGTATTTCCAGTCCCCGTGAAACTACGGGAATAAAATATAGGCTATGTTACTCGCTGATAATGTAGGTTTCCATTAGTGAAAGAAGTTTTGAAATCAGTCCAGTAGTTTTTGAGTTAAATTGGAACAAACAAATAAAAAATCAAATCTTTCCTCTTTTTAACCGACTTCAAAAAAAGGAGGAGGTTTCTCTATTCGACCGTATATATGTTTTTTTTAATGTTTGTTCGCGGATAACTTCGTCGTTTATGAACCGATTTTGGTTATTATTTTTTTGTTGGAAAGGAAATATCCCATGGTAATTTTATCGAGATCCGATAAATTTCTCCAGAGATATGGAGATAAAACACCTCAAAATTGGTACTGAAAATTAATAGCGCGGCATTGAAGTCGGTTCTTTTTTTAGTTTTTTAAACGATTTTATTATTAATATTAGTTTAGATATAAAATTAATTTAAAAACATTAAAAGTTTCTATAACATTTGTCTAAAATTTGTAGTTCATGAAGATTGTCGCCACTGGCTTAAACCAGAAACACGAAGTTATCTATATTTATGTCTTTAGGCACGTTCAGGACGTGATCATATTAAAGACAATTTATCTCAACATGTGCTAAGTAGCAACTAATGCCGATATTATTAATAATGATATATCTGAGCGTAGTCTAAATACACATTTCGTTTCGTAAATTATTGTACTGAATACGAATGTGTTGTCAATTATTGGCAAATTGTGTAAAATCTAGTAGACATAATTTAAGTGGTTTTATTAAAATTTTGACTGCAAAGTGTATTTTTGATCCGTTAATTTATATTAAGAAAACTTTTTTGCCAAACTATTTTAAATTAAAACCCATTAAACATTATACTATCCCTTTTGTTTAAGTTTTTTGGAAAAAAAAAACATCACAGAGCGAGTATATGTTGAAGGGCATAATCACATTGACTCATGTAGACGGTTACAAAATTCACCAAAGATTGGTGACTGATACCGCTATCTTATCGCATCGAATGAATATTGCAAAGTGTACGAAACATACTCGGTGACCAGATACCACTGTCATTGAGACTAACTGGTTACCTACCACAAGGTTTATTATAAGAATATTTTAGAAGACCTAGAGACTGTGATATACATACGGATCTTCAACAGGCATCTCATTCTTTCCGGCGAATTAAAGCTTGAAATTAGAAAGACTCGACCTTGTTGTTTATGAAGGCTTTTGACGCCTACGACTCAAGTGAAACAACCATTAAAATGTCATTCATTCGACGAATCATTCGATTCGTAAATATAAACCTAACACCAACCAACCCTTTTCAAGAATAAAATAGAAACCAAAGAAAGATTTTCTGACGACCGTCAGAAGATCAGTCAGAATATTTGGTAAAGAAATATATTCTTTTGATGTTATTTTGCTGATTTCATCAGATTAGAGATGAATCTCATCTATATGGACTTTTTAGAGTTCCATAGCCATATAGCAAAAAACAGAACCCTTATAGATTCGTTATGACTGTCTGTTTGTCTGTCCGTCCGTATTAACCACTTTTTCCAAAACTATTGGAACTACATACTTAAACAACAACTACAACTTGGTATGTTGATGTATTTTGTAAACACCTTTTTGATTTTTATACAAAAATTTAAAAAAATAAAAGATCAAGGGGAGGCTCCTCATACATGGAACTGAAAAAAAAAATGCATCAAACCTATACGTGCAGGCTGTCTATAGTATATCGTCTTTAAATATGGCTTTGAGGTTCCATAAACAATTTTTTCTCAAAGTCACTCGTTTGAAAGACAAGCATTTCTAAAGTGGTAAAATGTGTGCCCCCCTCTCCCTCCCCCTCTCCTCTCTAACTTAAAAAAAAGGGAGTGAAGAATCTAAAAATATATATGCTGTAGATATTAATAAACACTTTCAACGAAAATTGGATAGCACATTTTCAAAACCGCAAATATAAAATTAAAAATTATTTACATGACATGGATATTCATGATTCTAATGGACAAAAAATTCATGAAGTAGAGAATTCAACGTTTTTGGGTTTATATCTAGACTGCAACTTAAATTGGAGATGTCATCTAGAAAGTATACGTACTAAGCTCAGCCAATTTTCGTATGCATTATATATATAATCCACGGATGCATTATATATATAATCCACGCAGAACGGTCCACGACTTTACTCAGCATATGCTGAGTAAAGTCGTGGACCGTTCTGCTGTGATCACCGCTTATCGGGGACACGTATTAAGATATGGCATCATCTTCTGGGGAAATTCGGTTGATAAGGAAACGGTTTTCAAAGCTCAAAAAAGATGTGTGAGAGCAATCTGCATGTTGAAACGGACAGATAGTTGTAAGTCATTTTTTTGTTCGTTGAAGTTATTAACGTTACCATGTATCTATTTATATGAAACGGTGGTATTTGTCAAAAGTAATAATAAGATATTTGAGCATTTGAATAGTGAACGACAAAAACATAAAATTTGTTGCCCACCAAATAAAACCACACAGTTTAATAAAAGTGTTTTCTGTATGGCACCAAAGTTGTTTAACCATTTACCTAAAGACATAATGCACAGTAAAAACGTAAATATATTTAAACATAAATTGAAGAATTTACTAATTAATAAGGCGTATTATGATATCAATGAATATTTGAATGACAAATTTACTTAGAATTGTAAGTAAAATCTACACTGACTTAGAATTTATTGGCAAAATTTCGTTGATATTTCATATTACTAAGTATAATTTAAATTGAATTTTATGACATTTTATTGACATGACATTAATGTAATAATGTGTTTATATGTGTCTAATTTGATGTAATATTGTTCGTTATTTTGACATCTTATTTGCGCTATCGACTTATATTTAGAGCGATAATAATTTAATTTTTTTATTCCTTTATTTATATTATGAATTTTTATATTGAAATTTGCAGGCCGTCTGGTAAAACACAGCTGCACAAATTAATTTTGTAAGACCACTATGACCTGTATTTGCAATGAATAAATGATTATGATTATGATTATTATGAAAAGTACGTCTTCATTATCTAAAATTATTTGCAGATTGAATGAATTTCAGATAATTAGGTGACGATACCATAATACTTATAGTTATTATGACCAATTATAATGTACAGGGCACACAAAAAAGCAACCACTTAAAAGTAAGTAGTCAAATATTAACAATATTCTGGAATTGCCAACATTTTTAGGAAGTAGACCTACCAAGAGAAAAGAGTATTTAATTGCATACAACCACACGTCCTCAAATTTTCCTGGATTATCAATGATACATTGAGTAGGAGAATAGGCGGCTCTTTGGTTACGATCTGGAAACATTCCATCAAACAAGTTCTCAATCCTGATGATAAAGATAGTGTCTCTTAACTGTGTTGATTGTGAGTTGCCTATCGACCCGTGGGAATATCGGGATAAAAGTACCCTATGTGTTATTTCAGAGTCTAGGCTATCTACATACCTCAATCGGTTCAGTAGTTTAGCGTGAAAGAGTAACATCCTTTCATCCCAAGTTTCGCGTTTATAATATTATATAGTAAGGAATTTAATACTATTATCTAGTGGTAAGTTAGGATTATTTCGAATTAAGTATTAACATCGGGCGTAATTAGCGCATTAATTGTGAATTTTTTGCGATAGAGTAATGTGATTTATCAGCGATAAAGACCCATTTATAAAAAAAATTGATTCCTCCAACTGTAGTCACTATTTCTAGCCATGTAGCGTCAATTTGAGCTCTTTGACGAATTTTCTGACGTCTTGAAACTTTGGTTCTCGAGATTTGGCTTAAACCAGCTGAAAGGGCAGGAATATTTTTGGATAAATGAACCATAGGCTCATAAAATGGCAATAAAAAAAAAATGTATGTATTTAGAACTCGCGTATCTGTT
Organism: Cabera pusaria; assembly: GCA_954871355.1. Lineage (NCBI taxonomy): Eukaryota > Metazoa > Arthropoda > Insecta > Lepidoptera > Geometridae > Cabera > Cabera pusaria. Next base: position 24,571,359 of record OX940887.1, read on the forward strand.
TAAGATTATAAGGACAATATTTACAATAAAATGTTATTTATTTTTATATATTTAATTTCGATATTATTTTAATAAAAAAATAAACCCATGGCCCTTTCTGTCTTTCCCTACGATCAATAGTTTATCAATAGTTAAAAGGTAAACCTTTTGAAACAAGCATTTTTTTTTTTTTTTATTAGAGTTAATCTGAACATCACCGCAATTTGACGATGAAGACACACAAATAAATTAACATACCTGTAAAACATACAAATAACACAATATATGTTAAATAATAGCCTAGCTCTATAGGTGAAGTCAATGTCAAGAGCCGATGACTTGAGTATAACGATCCACTCGCATAATAAGAATTGCTTTACCTATTACTATATTATGAAAGAATAATTATATAGCAGGTAAGAAATAAAACGTGTGCATATAATTGGACCTATTTCTCTATCTTTTGGTAATAAATCAAAGGTAGAAAAAACCTCCATTAGTCCATATTCCCTGCATGTAATCCCTGGATGGTATAAAAAGGTAATCAGCAGAAAGGTTTGCATACTTTGATAATATAAGTAAATAAAATCAAAGGTAGGATTTTTTTTTACTTAGAGGTACCACAAAAAGCCATGCTCCGCCTGATGGTAAGCGATTATATCTGTCCGTAATAGAATGTTCTATTAAATAAGTGCTCCATAGTAGATCAATGGTCGATTTACGGATATGTCACCGTACCCATCCATCTGAAATGGAGTATAGTTAGGTACTTTTACGTTATTTAAGTTAAACTGAAACAGTAGATACACTTCTTTTTTTTTGTTAATCGGATGAGATAGTGATCAAGAGCTTGTCAGTTTGAATTAAAAGAAAAAGAGCAGCTACTGGAGAGCTTCATCTCTCTCTCTCTCTCTCTCATTCTTTCCCTTTCTTTCTCTCTCTCTCTCTTTCTCTTTCTCTTACTATATCTATGTTTCGGAACCAATTGCCTTAAAACGAGTTCCTCTCGAAGTTGTTCACGAATTTGTCCACCTTGGGCAAATCTTGCAATTGGACAGAAATAGCTTCGAGAAGGAAGCTCGCAGAAGGATACAGCTTGGATGGGCAGCATTTGGAAAACTTCGTCGATTCTTTACATCGCCCCTACAAAGCCTGAAGACGAAAGTCTTTAACCAGTGCGTCCTACCTGTTATTACCTACTGAGCCGAGACGTGGACACTAACAGTGCGAATAGTTCACCAATTCAAAGTCGCTCAGCGAGTTATGGAGAGGGCTATGCTTGGAGTTTCTCTGAAAGATCGAATTCGATACGAAGTCATCCGTCAGAGAACCAAAGTAATCGACATAGCTCAGAGGATTAGCAAGCTGAAATGGCAGTGGGCCGGTCACATCTGTCGCAGAACCGATAACCGTTGGGGTAAACTAGTTCTAGAGTGGAGACCACGGCTCGGCAAACGTAGTGTAGGACGCCCTCCAACTAGATGGAGCGATGATGTACGCAAGCTGGCTGGCAGCGGTTGGAAACGAATAGCTGAAGATCGAGCTCAGTGGAGTGCCATGGGAGAGGCCTATGTCCAGCAGTGGACGGAAATTGGCTGATAATGATGATGATCTATGTATTTCTCCTCCATAGTAAAATGCTTTTATCAGATCTTGTAGCTAGTTGCCAAGAATAGGCGAAACGTTTTCATGAAGCGCATGCAATGCAGCCTTGCATGCGCCTTCTTTCAGGCTATTAATTATTCTGTGTTTCAGGTGACGATTCAAGCGCGTCTGGCAGAGACAGCCGCGTAGCTAATCGACCGACTTGTGAGATACTTTAAACCGATTGGCTACGTGTCTTATAAACACGCCTGAACCGCATATTTGGAGCAAGTGTTTTTGTATACCTAGCTAATATAGGTAAATAACAAGTGACCAGCAACAAAATATATTAATTAATACATTCATGGCCTTAAGTAAATTGTGGGAAGATGTTGAATTAATTCACCATTGTATTATAATTCGGCGACACCATCTTTTTATATCTTGAGTTCTGGTTCTTGAAATGTCAATGTCGATTATCTTTTTGATATGCTTAGACCTTTAAGTTACTTAGACCAATAAGACATATAATTAATGGATGAAGGAAGTGAAAAAGGAGTAACGGCTAAAGTGGCGGCATATGCCAATAGTCAGACAATGATATGACGTGATCTGCAACTGCACAGATTACAGATGACGAACATTGATTAATTTAAACAAATGTAGGTTAGATCCTAATTATATGTCTTCATAGAGTTAATGCACGTATAGATTGGTTCGAGTAGACAGATATTGCCTATGCGGCGTCGTCTGGGCCATCACGTTGTTTACAGCCAGAATTTTACACATCCAGCAAATAAGCGAATTGATGACGCAAGTGTTCGCATTGCCCACTTTGACTCGCGTTATGCGAACTTCGTGCCATTTAGCGACCACAGAATAAAGAACACTCACAACGGCACGTCTGTCACACTCTCGCGGAGGACAAACCGGGATGACTCATTTAACTCTACCCACTGTTTATACTCGGGGGAAAATCACCTTTGTAGCTTCTTGGCTGGTATTCAACTATCTGAACAAAGTGCGATAAAAACACAGTTCTGTTAAAGGCGAAGATAATGAGTTGAATCTAGATTGAAGTGATTTGTGACGAGTTTCGAGCTGGTGTTTAAAAATAGGCTGAAAGAATCTCGAGTAGAGTATATATCTACTTTAAATATTTTGAAAGAAAACAAACTAGAAAAGTTTTGTCCCGAAAAAATATAAGAGTGATATCATTCAGACAATTCATACTGCAATTAGATTATTGAGGGTTTTGATTATGTCTTAAAAGAGGCAGAGCTACTAAAATACCTACGTTTTCGGATTGTTATATCTGTTTGACTGCCGAATCAGATATTTAACTAGGCCTATCTGAGTCTACAGTTCTGTTCAGCTCTCTGCAATTCTGGTTTCTAAAGTTCAATGCTTTCATTGTTGCTACAGAAGGATCTTACAGTATTAGAAGGACTCTTGCCTGACTTTCAGCGATACCCCTCAGATGAATGATGCTTTAGTTATTTTTCTAAGTGATGCTTACCCAAAATCTGCCTAAAACATATATAAACGAGTATAGTGGTGAGTGGGACACAAAAGTGGATTGTCAGAATTTGCACGTCATTAAACTCTGTGTCTGTATTATAGACTACGCTTGGCTCGATTCTTTACTCATGTGGCTTGGCGCACATAACATCGTAACGTAATCATCTCGCCTTGGGACAAGTTTACTTATGAACCTCAAGCAATGCGGCGTGCGGCAACTCGCCGTAGCCACGCTTGCGGTCCGTCGTCCAATTATCGTCTCTCCCCAGCGGCGTCAAGAGGTTGCATTAAAAGAGAAGAGAACTGTACAAACTTATTTTACGGGCTATTGATCAAAAGTCACTCTTACGATATTGACAATGTTGTTTAGGTTAACCATACCATTTGCTTTGCCGTAAGCGGGGCGTCATCTAGCCGTAGCCGCGGCGATTTGCTGTTGCTACTGTAACGTGTACGTTACGGTAACGTGCGGTTTCCTTTACGTATAATGTGTGACATCGCTTAGGAAGCGTAGCGTAGTGATCCGAGGACTGTGGCTTATGTTACCATGAGATATTTTTAAACTATAAACATTACGAGCCAGTTTCACCGGTTCCTGCTAAAGTTTCAGATTATCTGACATATAAGTTCGTAATAGGGCTACCAAGAAACGATGAAACTGGCCCTAAGCATCCTATAATGTATAATCGGTCTGATAAATGGATTATTTTTAATGAACGTAGAACAGTCAAGGTTAGGTAGATACAAATACCTAAGACAAAGTATTTTCCGCATCAATGTACTGTCGAGATTAATGTAATAAAGTTCCATGTTTATAGAATTTGTTCTGTATATGTGTAGGCAGTATAAAATTGTGGTTCAAACATGTCAAAAGCCTTTTATAAATACACCTATTTATCTATTTTACGCCTATTATAAAATAAGTTCATATTGCAACGTACTTTACAAGCGATTATGTGGTCGAAGATGTGAACACATTAGGCCTAGAATATTCTGACTCTCAAGGGCTATACGCTAGGCTGGTGTGTTGCCAGAACACCGTGAGGTTATGGCGGCAGATTTTTCCTTGATGGTGGCAAGCTACTTTTTGGGAGCAAGTCAGCCGGAACATCAATATATTACTCCTTACATCTGTAAATGAACAACAATTATTTAGATTGGAGCATGGAAATGAAAACATCATGAAGAAGAATTTTGATACAGCAGAGCTTCGCGGCCTCCACGCTTCACTGGAATAAGAAGAGCAGTCATGGCAATAATAAACAATATATAAAACTTTAATTACATGCTTTTTGAAAAGATCCCTCATCATCCATGTGTAAAGGAAAGTTGTTTTTTTTATAATAACAAGGTTAATGTACGACCACACCGCGGCGTCCTGCGTGCGCGATCTAGGCGGCGATCAGAGAGCGCAGTAGTATTTGTACCGACTGGTTCACACTAAACGCGATCTACGGCGATCAGAAAACGATTGAAAATCAGATAGCGAACGCGCACGCAGACGCAGGACGCCGCGGTGTGGTCGTACCTTAACAGGACTAGCACGATGCTCGCCTGGTGATTACCGATGACATCTACCTATTACAGATACAGTGGCATACAAAATTCTGGATAATCTGAATTCTGCACGTTACTTAAGATCAGCAGTATACGTTGATATATCAGTAAGTTGAGAGTCAGAGTATTCTAGCCCTAGCGTGTGCACCATCTTCGACCACATCATCGCTTACCACCAGGGGAGATAGTGGCCATAACAGCAACATTTACTTCCTCCCTTTGTAAAATCTGTGATATATAAAAAATGTTTACCGTAAAAGAGATAAATAGGTACTTACCTATTCAAATGTTGCATAAAATTAATGATGTTAGTAAGAATTACTCAGTTAAATAAAACTTCAAATTATACGTTTCATATAGACAATTTTCCTGCTGTATTGCCGTGTCAGTAAAATAATCGAGCACAAAATGTATATATTTGATGATATATAATATGATGATGATATATAATACAGTGGGCATTACAAGCTAAAGGAAAAAGTCCGACCAAAGTCTGTATTTGTGAGTATAGTCGGTAATACAGTAGTAACCTAAAAACTTTGTATGTCATTGTCACAAGTGTCTCTGTAGGTAGAGGCTATAGGCATAGAAGATGTGACCCTGACTTATTTACCACACCGTTGCGTATCCCCATACACTTTTTAATTTTATTTAGTGGAATAAGTCACTGGAAAATACCCGATCTCAACATCCAGGTGTGGTTTGGGTAAACCCCGCTACATGTCACTTCTAGAAACACAAGGTATATGTCGCGTCAAGCTGGATAAACTGTAACTAGACAAGTAGACGGATAGTTACTGTAGTATAGACTATTTACAAATAGATGCAGTTCATGACAATGTCGAGTATAATTTAGAGTGCAATGACTCATAGAAGTAACAACGTAGATGTGACGACAAGCTGACGATTTACACGTATGACGCGTGCTCAGTAATGTGCAATTTAATTATCGATACTACTGAAAGGCGCCCATTGCAGATAAAGATAAACCCAGATTTCCTCATCGTGCGGGCGTCGAACAAAGGCAGGATCTAGATAATTTAGTTGAGGACAAAAATAGTCGTGTGTGTCGGGCCCTGGGCCAGGTGACGTCACGGCGCCAGGGCCGGCGGCGGCGGGGCAAGACGGGCCCCGCGCCAGTGTCGCGCGCGCCGTCAGCCCGGCCGCACGCTACCGAGCTTGCACCACTGCGCGCCGCCACCGCCTGCCGAGCCACACCACACCACACGCGCCGCCTGCTGCTCCCGACCCACACCTGCACAGTGAGTACACGCCCGCTACATTATAATTCACTCATATGACGACACCTATTGTTGTCTAATTGCAACGATGCACCGCGATAACGTCCAATGCAGATTTCACTACTGCCACTGCGCCGAGGGCATAGCCGTTTTACTGCAACTTCGCTCGAGGTGACTTTCTTGTCGGAATTGTTTAATTGGGATTTTTTTAATCGCTTGTCTATTGTACCGATACGGAGAAGCGAACGAACCTTGGCGCATCGTGCAATGCAGTGAAGACCTTGCAAGTCACGCGTCAGAGTAACCTCGACTCGCCGTACTCGCCGTACGCCGTACTGCTTGAATTTTCTGTTGACGTATTGGAACGGTATATCGGCATTGGACGCTTTCCATTGCTCGTCACGGTGAGTACGACGTTTACACATTGAATCCTGCACAAGCAAAAGCCGCAATGGTAACGGTATAATACCATAACGTTGCGTAGTAAGAATGCCTTAATACCGAGGCGTGTTGATAGACGCGCCATGGAATTAACACAAACAGCTGACCGCCGACGACGTATTTCTTTTTTATTAACTGATAAAAAATATGACGCGGTCATTCAAGGACGGTCGACCGCTCTCGAGAGGTATATCCCGTTTTGAGGTCGCCGATTGACTTACAAACGACTATTGAATGTTTTTTGTCATTAGAGACGGATTGATTGTGACATAAAGTACGAATGCAAAAGACAGGACAATGGGCGTGCTAGCAAGGGGGCCTCAATATTTCCCGAGATATCGTTGGAAAAACAGAGCATAGCGTTGTTTATCGCGCGTTGTGTGCGCTATCAGTGAAACGTTCACGCCAGAAGTGCGATTGGTGCGGTGTACCGCGCACACGTTACGGGCTCCCGTCAATGACACACCGATATACTCGTATGACTACCTCGAGCTACACTTATTTGTCCAGAGTACTTTGTTTGAGCAACGTCTATAGCCTGTACCACACGTATTATGGTAAATACAACCTTACAACTGCCAGCGCAGAAGGCAACGTTACGCAGGAACACCTTGTTACAAAGTGGATTCCAAATTACACACGTCACGCCGAGTACAGGTATTTTTCTTTACTTTACCTAATTATTATTGTATAAATCTCTGTCGTACTCAGTATCAGTCATCTTCTGGACCTAAATAATACTTCCCTGTTCAATGTGTTAAAACGAGTTAAAAGTTACGAAGACCGTAATAATATTGAAATGGAAAGTGACGTGTGTGGACTGGGACCACTTTTCTCCTCATTGAGAACTTGTCCTGTCAAGGCCCCATTCAAATTTAATGTTGATTAATTCGTAACAGCTTGAGTTATCACCTTCTTAGTAATATTACCTATTGTTTAAATTAAAGCTTTGTATACAAACATACACGAAAGTAGGTAGGTAGTTGATTGGCTTATTGTTTTATCTATAGATGATATTCTATATGTTCTATAAATCTATATGTTGCCGTTATCACGGATTTACAAAGTTTTATGACGAAGCGCTTACTTAGTATTTGTTTGTACAATTTCCCACATGTTGGTTACCTCCGCTCAAGGGTACCTATTTATATTATTTATGATTGCCTTCTAGAACGTCTTTAGAGATATTTTTTTCACCTCGAGTTGGCATTGATCGTGGTCCAAAGAACCGGTAGGCTGCGGTTACCCTTCGCCGAGCACCCGACGTCGGACGCCACGAGGCCTACATTATTCAAATTAACTGAGCAATTACAAGATAATAAACATTTTTTAATAAAAATGAACTCGAACCCGCAAGAACACCATCTCCTTTTAGGTAATATAGAAAGAGCTTAGCTATTCTACTCAAATGGTTCAAACATTCAATAACAGGAGATCTTAACATTTTCAGAAATGGTACGCAGATACGAAAGGATGAGCGGACGTCAATCATGGAGCGAAGAGGACATGGCGAAGGCTGTCGCAGCCGTAGTGTCAGGAAAGATGGGCTACAAGCTCGCCGCCCGCACCTTCCACATCCCGCGCTCCACTCTGCAGCGCCGCGCCAGCAAGGTCCGCTACCAACAACCAGACGAGTCCAAACCCCTCATGGGACACTACAGGAGGGTCTTCACAGATGACCAAGAGAAAGACCTAGTCGGATATATCAAGAGCATGGAGAAATATTTCATGGGCGTCTCCAGGCGAGACATTCGGGAGCTCGCCTTCCAATACGCGGAGGATAACCAGCTGAACCACCCGTTCGACGTCAACAGCCGGATGGCCGGCGAGGACTGGGTCCGGAACTTCCTGAAACGGAACCCTGAGCTGCTCGACAAGTCAGATCATGACACCTTCCTAGAACCGGTAAACTTCGACCAGTTCTATCATTTTATGTGCCAGTTTTCGTGATGATACGTTGACTAGTTAGGTTTAATTTTGATTTAGTCGTGTGTAAGGTCGGTTCGGACGTGCCAGAGAACCTCATAATTTATGTATTTACGAGTCCAACCTGTGTGCTCGTGTACGGACGCTACGGACGCACATCTACTCATTTGTTTTGTTAATTTTATTGTTACGATGCTCAAGATACACAAAATACGTAATCACAAAACTCGCACGTTTTACATTTTGCCGAGGTTGGACTTTGAATATTTACAAGTTAAAATCTTTTCGAGATTTAAAATTATGTCAGTGGAGCTTAGCTCTAGATAATTGATCGATTATAGATGTAGAAGTTGTTTAATTAATTTATTTGTATTCAATTCGAATCAGAGCTAAACTAAGAATTGGCAACATATGCTAAAAACCAAAAAGTTTACATTTTATTGAACTTTTTGGTCCTCCTGGCTCTGTACTATTTAAAATGCATAACTTGTACTTACCGAGTCGTAGGTGACGTCGTCATTGCTTAGTTTTAGACTATTTTAGTTAAATTTAATTTGTTGGTATTCTAAACGTAATTGTTACCTAAAATGTCTTAATTTAGTGAGGGCTGTGATAAGGACGGTGTACGAGAATGTACCTAACGTGGAACATATCTAACTACTTATGTAAACAACATTTTGCGTGGTGGTATTATTTGTGAAACCATAGTTTAAAACAAAAAAGGAAATGTCTTTAACCGTCGGTAATCAACAATGAAAACTGATGGACGAAAAGTACACCTACTGGGGTTGAATTTATAAGTAAAAATATTGGTAGGATACGTTGAAACAAATGTTGGTGCGCTCGGTTGAGATCTATAGGTGCAACTGGAGTAGGCGTAATTGAACATTTCTGCGCATAGTTTTACTAAATTGGAATATCGAAAAAACTGATTAGAACAAGAAATGTATTAGACTTTAGATCATTATGACAAAACGTTTCACATCTTCCGGCGCTTGCAAGTGCCTCACTTCATACATAATATTACGTCCCAAGAAAAATATTAGTAAACGTATAAAAGATTTTTAATGTGATAATGGTGATTGGTGATATTAGCGGGAAAGGTTTAACTTTTATAAATGGTTACCAGTAGTTAATTTTGAAATTGTTTAAAATTTTATAAAGTGTACCTTAGTATATTTGTATCGACGATTTGTAATACTAATAACCGAAAATTATAAATATTTTACGTAACTTAACAGCTACCTGATTGAAGTTTGATCTCCTTAATTTATAATAAATATAAATAACAAAATATATTATTTATATAACACATATATATATGTGTTGTTGGAATTGAAGAAATTTTAAAAAGGTGTAAACGAATTAGTTTAATACCCATGCCAAACTATGTTATTATTAATTGAGATTTATTTTAAATATTTAAATCCTAAGAATTGTACTTATTGGATAAAGTTATTTTATTTCAAATTGTATTTTTATTCCTTATGTATATTACAATACCTACTTGGTGTAATTGGTGCCCGACTTCGTTTGCGTGACATAATAAAAACACTCAAATATGAACATTATCCTACATCCTAGCCTTGCGTTTTACATCATGTTTGCCTTAATACGAATGTAATGAATTACACACAACAAGTGGAAACCATAACTTGACAACACAGGAATATCATGACGCAAATATATACTTATGGTATATAAGGTTTCAAATTCGTAACGAGGTGATCCTTCAGAGAACCAAAGTCGCCGAATTAGCAAGCTGAAGTGGCAATGAGCCGGTCACATTAGCCGAAGAACCGATGACCGCTGCGGTAAACGAGTTCCTGAATGGAAACCGAGAATTGGCAAATATAGCGTAGCACGTCCTCAGACTAGGTGGAGTGATAATATTCGCGAAGTTGCTGGCAACATCTGGATGAGAGTAGCCGAATATCGCGTTCAGTGCCATAGAGAGACCTATGTCCAGTATTGGGCTAGTATAGGCTGATACTGATGATGATATAAGGATTTAATATAGGACTGCTACTTCACCTGGAGCGAAACCACCACTTCGTCGGTTCGCTTAGTTAGAATACTAGTAATTTAAAACCCACCTAGAAAGCTTTACGCTTTTTTTTAACAATAAAAATAAGTTATTCAGTCATGAACTGTCCAGTGAAATTACAAGGCATGTGAGACTCAACATCTTTATGTCTCAAAGTAACAGGCACAGTGCAGTGACATGCAAAATTCTGGCAGTCCAGAATGTTGCATGCCGCTGTATCTGTAATAAGTAGACGTCATCGCTTACCATCAGATGAGCGTCGTGCTAGTCCTGTTACCTTTTACCATAACAAAAAAAATGAGCTCATGAGATATATATATATATATATATATATATATATATATTTCGGTTTGAAGGGCAAAATTTCCAGGCATTACAAGCCACACGGCTCGTTTAGATTTGTTATGATAAGACATTTAAATAAATGTTAAGGTTGGCTGTTGGCTCATGACGCGGGAAAACATCATCGCTTTTCACCAAGCGAGATAGTAGATAGTCAAACACTAACCTATCAGATATATAAGAAAAATACATACATCTAGAGTTTTGCAGAATCGTAATCTCATCACATACTTTCAAGCGAGCGTCGTAGGTACGTGATCGTTCTCATATTTAACTTTACATTATGAGAAAAAAACTGCTATGGCCATTATTAACTGAAATACACACGCACACATCTTGTATTCTTTGAAAGACACACACACACACGTCCTGACTCTGTGAAAATTAAAGCAATTCCATATTTTCCCAAACTACATTCGGATGGGTAGTAAATTACCGCTAATTTTATACACGAATAGAATACTACAGACCTTTATGCACGGCTTTTCACAATCATTCGAAAACAAATTCGAATTCGGAAACTTCTTTTGACGCCAATATTTTTAATTTACAATGCTCCGATCGGAAATTTTGACATTTTAATCCAAATAGCGGATTAATCAATAGCAATACAGGTAAGAGAAAAAATGTAGGCGAAATGTCTATAGTTTCTTGCCAACTTCTCAAAAACTATTGCAAACTTCGTCATTTACTTTCGTAGCAAAAGAAATGTGAATAGCTAAGGGCGAACAATTTTAAAATATACCATGAATACAAAATACGTTCATTCAGGCTCTACATTCAACGCCGTATTTTGCAATTGGTAACGGGTCCGGCAACTTCCAAAGAAGCTTCTCAAAATGAGAATACTTTCAGTCAACATTTTCTCGAGAAACGTGTTTGATTATTTGGTTTGTAAGTTCGCGAATTCGACACAGAAAGGCGACGACGAGGAAACGAAAAAACAACGTCTAAAATTTCAAAAGCCCTCTAAAAAGCGCTTGTCTTATTACTCCTATTCAAGACCTCCTTCAGGTTCTTTAGGGGAGCGTAAATATTTTTTTAATCTTCTCGGTAATATTTAATTATACTCGAGCGTTAATTAATTATTTTTAAGGCGGCTCATTAGTTTATTGACCTACAGCATTTTTGCCTCAAGTATACAATCCCGGGGATTCAAATGTGCAGGAAGGAGAGAATGTTAAGTTTAATTTTGTAATGAGATTATTTAATTACTTTCTTTAAATTTGGGAGCTTTTGAGTCTTTTTCAATATTACAAAGTGAAGATTTATTTTGGCTGCTTTTTATTTTGGATACTACGGTTATTAAAAAGTCACTTGTAGTGTGTGAACTTTTTCGTTTTTACAAGCCTTTATTTAGTTTCACCTGTCCCGACGTTCGTCATCAAAACTTGAAAATTAAATTTGATCCACTTCCCGGTTACCGATCAAGCTGAAATTTTGCATACATGTGTAAATTGCTTGGCAATGCAATATTATGATGACCTGGTGCTGATCTGATGATGGAGCTGGAAGGTAGCCAAAGGAACTCCTAAACAAAACATGTTATACCCGTACGTTTCGGCTCTTTGGATTTTTTCTTACTCTGGTCCTAGGTAATGTAAAAGCATGTGTAAAAAGGTTTTTTTTAAATATTTTACTTTTTGATAGGTAAGTTAATGTTTATTGTTCGTTAACTGAATTCTGAGACTGCAGCAGACATCAACCACCGCCAATTATATATGTTTTTATAATTTTCTTTGTTTACATCTACATCAAGTAATCGTTATTAATAATTTCCACAAATTATGCAGGATATAGGTAGGTAATTAATTATACTGATTTTTTTGTTTCTATATAGCATATTATTACTAAATTCGCCCCTATTGTCACGGCAATCTAGCTTTTTCGGCTAAAAATCAAAATAAAAAAACGGCACTATACCATTTTCAGTACCTTTGAGGTGTATATCTCCATATCTCTTGATATACTCATCAAGTCTCGATAAATTACAATGAGACCAAACAAAAAGTATATTATCTAAAACAATAAAAATAAATTTCCCAATCGGTGTATAAATGAGGGAGGTACTACCAATTTGTAATTTTATTTTCAGCCTTGAAATGAGAATGTTTTTCGGTCGAAACGGCAAGGTGTCCATTGAAATTACAGGGCATATGAGACTTGACATATTTATATCGCGGCGCAGTACAGTGCTATGCATAATTATGGCAGTCCAGAATATTGTATGCCGCTGCATTTGTAATAGGTACTAGGTACTAGGTAATAGGACGTCATCGCTTACCATCAGGCGAGCGTCGTGCTTTTCCTGTTACCTTATATCATTCAAAAAAAATTAAAAACCTCAACCTTTTTTAGTTCTGGTATCACAATAAGTGGACTTTATTACTCGTTAAACACTAGAGTTGATCTTCCTGACGTCAACCCTCAACACAGCATTACCAACTCTTTTCTTGTACAAAAGTTTCTCCTGAAAGTCGTGAATACAAAATAGACACCACACTGGCATTGCTAACCTTAACTCCGCAAAGCCAATTTCGAATGCATAGAAATTTCCGCAAGCCGTTGGAAACCCGCTTTAGTGCCAAAGCATATCGACAGTCATATATTGAGTACATCGATAGATACGAGTACATGGAGTTTTGGCACGTAGAAGGCGATAGAAAAGTTTGGCAGAGCGATGCAGCGATAACATACAACCGATGCCTTTATAGCACCTCCTGGGGGACTCTAACTTAGAATGTCTCTCCAACTCCGGCCGTTGAGGAAAGTTTAATGGTACTTAGCAAAGTACGTATATTTGAACCTCTAGATCTTTTCTTATCTGGTATTGATCTGGTGTCAATGACACGGAGAGCCAGTCTGCATTCGACTAAGCTAAAATCCGGTATAAAGAACTAAGTCAAGTCAAAGTCAAGTTCTTACTAGGTTAGACTTAAAATGAGATGATTATCTAAACCTCTATCTGTAACAGATTTAAGTTCCTATTTCACTATGAATAATTTCACTAAGTCTTATAACTTCTTTAGACAAAAGTATCAAAATTAATTTAGAATAGCTTTTCTATTGGCTTGTCAGGTAGCCTGAGTGATTGGATTCTTCGAAACCAACAAGTTACGTCGCAAACCATAGTCTTCAATATCTACAACAAAATGGTCAAAGTAGAATTGCTCATTTAAGAAAGAGCACGGGACCGTGCATCATACTCAACACAATCACAATAGAAATGAGCCAGTTCCTGTAGAATGTTTGTAGAATGAAAAAACATACACAACTCTATTTACCAGCACATCTCATGCTCCGTGTAGTCTTCACAAGTATACAGCGAACTCCTATTCCATTAGCTCGCTCAAAACTGAAAGCGTTGTTTGCTTAGAAATACCGAGCAATCCAATTATATCAGCGTTTGGCCCTCAAAGGAACTGAAAGCACTCCCCCTACCCCCGGAAAGGACGTAAGGACGTACTAACAAGAACGGGCGCTTTTTATTTATGTTACATTCTATCACGAGTTCCGGCTCCATGAATTGAAAGTCAGACTTCTCTCGCAGTCAAAGGCAATGAAATGAATTCGAATGCGACGGAGTTTTTGCTACTGAGAGTTTTAGTTATGTTCCATCCACGAGTGTTTTGTTTGTCAAAGACGGCGGAAAAACTAATATTGTTCATCCTAACTAATATCCGAACTTCCTAACTAATATTATAAATGCGAAAGTTACTCTGTCTGTCTGTCTCACTTTCACGACAAAAGCACTGAACTGATTTAAATAAAATTTGGTACACAGATAGTCTAGAGCCTGAGAAAGGACATAGGCTACTTTTTATGCGAAGAAAGGGTTGTAAGGGGTTGAAAAGGGGGATGAAATGAAAGTATCATCATTTTAGGAGCTAGAAGCTTAAAACTCTTTTTTTAGGATGTTTATTCGATATAAATGAATATGACATTCAAATTTTGTAAAAGTTTTACCCTCAAGGGTGTAAAATAATAATAGGGGATGAAAGTTTATATGGAAATACTAGAAGTGTCCCGCGGCTTCGCCCGCGTTAAAATCTTCTTTTTAAAACTTTTCTTTTGTAAAAACGATTCTATCATTAAACACATCAAATTAGAATTAGCTAAATCGGTTCACCCGTTTTCATGTTATCGCGTGACTAAGGCGATTCGGGATTCATATTTATAAAACCCGAAAAACCTAAATTTACAGACTTGGTTACCTACCCCATTTCGAAAAATCCTACAACACGTACTTTAACCCATCTTGTTTCGCCATACAAACTTTGAATCCCCGTTCCGTATCCGGGAGGAATTTTTAGAAAATCCTTTCAGAGCGGATACCTACGTCATAATAACTATCTGCATTCTTAAATTTCAGCGCAATCCGAAACAATATTGATTTTCAGACTTTGTTACCCCAGTTTATCCTCTTAGGGTGGCATTTTGAAAAAGTTTGAAACTCGTATTTACTTATTTATTTACAGAAGTACTTGTGTGAAATGTCGAATAAAACGACTATCCAAACTTTGAACCCCCGCTTCATCCCCTTAAAGAGTGTATTTTGAAAAATTCTTTCTTAGCGGATACCTTAGTCAAAATAACTATCTGCATGCCAAATTTCAGCGCAATCCGAAACAATATTGATTTCAGACTTTGTTACCCCACTTCACCCTTTTAGGGGTGGAATTTCGAAAGAAACTGAAACACGTATGTACTTACTTAATGTACTTACTTACTTATTACGTATTTTCGTACTTGTTTAAAGTTTCGAATATAAAAGACTATCTAATATTGTTTTTCCATACAAACTTTGAACCCCCGTTTCATCCCCTTCAGGGTGAATTTTGGAAAATCCTTTCTCAGAGGGAACTAAAGTCGTAATAACTATCTGCATGCCAAATTTCAGCGCAATCCGAAACAATATTGATTTTCACACTTTGTTACCCCATTTCACCCTCTTAGGGGTAGAATTTCAAAAAACATGAAACATTTATTTACTTATTTTTTTACTGGAGCACTTGTATGAAGTTTCGAATAGAAAATACTATCTAATCTTGTTTTTCCATACAAACTATGAACCCCCGTTTCATCCCTTTAAAGGGTGAATTTTGGAAAATCTTTTTTCAGGGGTAACTAACGTCGTAATAAATATCTGCATGCCAAATTTCAGCGCAATCCGAAACAATATTGATTTTCACACTTTGTTACCCCATTGACATTTGTTACCGTTACTCTTAGGGGTGAAATTTCAAAAAAACCTGAAACACGTTTTTACTTTTTTTTTGAAGCACTTATGTGAAGTTTCGAATAGAAAATACTATCTAATCTTGTTTGTCCATACAAACTTTGAACCCCCATTGCATCCCCTTAAGGGGTGAATTTTGGAAAATCCTTTCTGCGTCCTTCCCCTGCGTACTAAGATAAATATACCCTCCAAATTTCAAGTCTCTACGACCAGCGGTTTAGGCTGTGCGTTGTCTGTCAGTCAGTCAGTCAGTCAGTCAGTATGTCAGGACAAAGATTCTTATAGTATTAGAAGATAGATGTAAGGGTTATGTTAATGTTCTATTAAACCGATTTAAATGGAATTTGGTACACAGATAGTCTAGAGCCTAAGAAAGGACATAGGCTACTTTTTAATGCGAGTTGTAAAGGGTTGTAAAGGGTTGAAAGGGAGGATGAAATGTTGTATGGAAGTATCGTCATTTTTGAGCTAGAAGCTTGAAACTTATTTTTTAGGCTGTTGATCCGATATAAATAAATATGACATTCAAAGTTTGTGAGGGGAAAGGGGGAGGGGAGGGGGAGGGGGAGGGAGGGGACGGGAGGTGGAACTGATGGGAAGGGGAAAGGGAAGTGGGGCGAATGGGGAGAGGGAGAGGGAAGTGAGGGAAAGGGGGGTGGGGAGAAGAGAGAGGGAGAGGGGAGGGGTGAGGGAGGAGACGCGCGGCGTGGTACGGTGCGGTGTAGGTGGTAGGTGGGATACGCATATGTCTTATTTGTAAAATAATTAGCCTAGATAATTAAAAATGCTACCCAAAGACACTATTCCCCGCGGACGAAGTCCGGGCACAGCTAGTATACCATAACGCATCATCATCATCATAAGCAGCCGTTATGAGTCCACTGCTGGACATAGGCCTCTCCCAAGTCAAGCCATTGAGCCCGCTCTTCGGCTCTTTGTTTCCAGTCACTGCCCACCGCTTTGCGAATGTCGTCGCTCCACCTGGTCACAGGGCGTCCTACGCTACGTTTACCGATTCGCGGTCTCCACTCTAGAACCAGTCTACCCAACGGTTATCGGTC
Organism: Cabera pusaria; assembly: GCA_954871355.1. Taxonomy (NCBI): domain Eukaryota; kingdom Metazoa; phylum Arthropoda; class Insecta; order Lepidoptera; family Geometridae; genus Cabera; species Cabera pusaria. The sequence goes on from OX940887.1 coordinate 24,588,297, forward strand.
CTACGGCAGATATGACCAGCCCACTGCCACTTCAGTTTGCTAATCCGTTGAGCTATGTCGATCACTTTAGTTCTCTGGCGAATTACTTCGTTCCGGATTCGATCCCGCAGAGAAACACCAAGCATAGCTCTCTCCATAGCTCGCTGAGCGACTTTAAATTGGTGGACCAGTCTAACTGTGAGTGTCCACGTCTCGGCTCCGTAGGTCATAACAGGCAGGACGCACTGGTTAAAGACTTTTGTCTTTAGACACTGCGGTATAGGCGACGAGAAGACTCGACGGACTTTTCCGAATGCTGCTCAGCCCAGCTGAATTCTTCTCTGAATTTCCTTCTCGAAGTTGTGTTTGCCTAGTTGGAGCGTCTGCCCTAGGTAAACATACTTAGTGACAACTTCGAGTGGGATTCCAAATACGGCAATCGGTTCCGGAACAACGTGCTCGTTGTACATGACTGTGGTTTTATCCAAATTCATCCGGAGACCGATGCGACGAGAAGAATCAGCTAGGCCATTCAACATTCTTTGTAGGTCCTGCAACGTCTCTGCGATAATGACGATGTCATCTGCCAATCGTAGGTGAGAGATGTACTTGCCGTTGATGTTAATGCCCCAATCTTTCCAGTCCAGCGTCTTAAACATATCCTCCAAAGCGTTAGTGAACAGTTTCGGGGATATGACGTCCCCCTGTCTCACTCCTCGACGCAGGTGGATATGTTTGGTACGCTGGTTCTGTACTTGTACAGTCATCGTTGCGGCATTATACAGACATCTCATCACTTCGATATATCGCCAGTTGACTTTGCAACGCTGCAAGGACTCCAGAATAGACCAGGTTTCGATTGAGTCGAAGGCCTTCTCATAGTCCACGAATGCTAAGCACAGGGGCCGATTGTACTCTTCGGTCTTCTGCACAATCTGCCGCACCATGTGGATGTGGTCCATGTGCCGTAACTGCTTCGAAACCCGGCCTGTTCCGGAGGTTAAAACTCGTCGAATCTTCGCGCAAGACGGTTCGTGATGACCCTTGAAAACAGCTTATAAACATGGCTCAGAAGCGAAATCGGGCGGTAGTTTTTCAAGAGCGTTTTGTCTCCTTTTTTGAAAAACAAAACCACCGTGCTCCTATTCCATGCCTGTGGAGTTCTCCTAGTGAAGAGAACAAAATTGAAGAGCTGTTGTAGCTGGCTTACAGCTCCTCCAGTTTTTAGAAGCTCCGTTGTGATTCCGTCCTCACCTGGGGCCTTTCCATTTTTGAGCTGTTTAAGGGCCATCACGAGCTCATCTCGGCTGACTTCGGGCAGGTCTTCTGTGAAGTGGCGGGTTAAGGTGGCTCTTCAATCCTCAGTATCGGGCCTTGAAGTATGCGATGCGTAGAGCTTGCCGTAGAAGTCTTCAACTTCTGACAGAATCTCCGAATTGGATGCGACGACGTTCCCCGTTGACGTTGTCAGCTGTGTGAGGTGGCTTCTACCCAGAGGCTGGAGGAAAACTTTCGACCCCCGATTCTGCTCAATTGATTCTTTAATCAAGAGCGTGTTAGAGGATCGGAGGTCGCGTCGCACCAGCTTCTTAATGGTTTTGTTGCGCACCTGGTTAATTGACAAAGCTGACAATGGGTCTGTTTTTCTCTCTTCCATTAGCCGAAGTGTTTCTGTCGAAAGTTTGGACTTTTTGCCCGTACGCCATAACGCATATTTTAAACATTATAAAATTTTCAAGGCACTTGTGTTCATTTTAGACAATTTTTGTGGTTGTTACCTAGTATCTTTAGGATCAAAATATCGAGATTCAGCGCCTAAAAAAGGTCGTCAATATTGGAGATCCTTTTTTAACCTTTGTACCATATTGGCTAGACCAGGCGATGACAGGAGGCGTAAAGCTTTATCGGATTGATGGCCCAAAATTGCAGAGAGATAAGTATTGATAACATAACTATTGTCGCTAACAATAAAGATAAGTATATATCTTTATTTTAGATAGTTATACAATATGTCTGGTCATCGGTGTCGAGCCTATAAGGTGTATCCCCCTTCAAATCAGTGAATTTTATAGAAAAATCACTATTAATTAAATAATTGTATATACATTTAGCTATCGAATCGTTTTATGTTACTTTGATCTCTACATGGATACCTAGCTAAAGCGAAATTAGTACAATAACTTGTGCTTAGATTAAAAAAACAACAAGGCTGCTATTTTGTTATGGTGGGATAAAAACTGCTTATGGGGGATGGTTTGTCGATGAAATTAACTGTATTTTATCCCCCTAAGCTTCGACTCATTGTATATCAGGAGACCATGACCGTGATAAGTAGCGTAAACGAAAGGCATATGCATATGCTTATATAATTAATAGGCAAGGCATAGGCATATGCACAGCAGTATGTCAAATAAGGCTTGCCTAATCAGCCTGTATCGGTCCACTGCTGGATATAGGCCTCTCCCAAGACACGCCCCTAAGCTCGATCTTCAGCTTTTCTTTTCTAATCTGCCCACCGCTTTACTAATATCGCCGCTCCTCTTGGTGATAGATTGTCACTAACGGGGAGGACATAGTTTCACACTCTAATCTATATACACATTTATCTCAATCTAAGTTCTTTCTGTGACTTTGATCTGATCCGTGATCTCTTATGGTGTTAAATGGGTGACTCCGTGGCTGGACGCCTCCTTTAGCCTCCACATAGGTATTACTAAAGTTACTACGTAATCGCCACTCTGACACCACATCTGTCCAACGGCAAATATATTAACCAAGGTTTAAATAAATATTTTTTGGTGGCAAGCCTGTCCCTCAAAGATTTTATCAAGATCAGTAATGTCAAGAATATCTAGTTATATAGACCTAAAGATCCCACAATACGCAATGGAGACTTCTACTGAAAGTTGAAGTTGATAAAGAAAAGATGCACCTCATTATTCGGCCAAATGTGAGTTGGACTCGCGCACTAAGGGAGAGACTAAATCATTAACACGTTAAGTGCGAAGCGAGGCCTAAATCACCCCTGATGCAACTTCCCTGTGGTGCGGCAAGCAAAAAAGTGAACTGCTCTGTCGTGCGAATGGCATAGCTTTGGTTTGGTCCAGTGTAGGAAAGAGATAAATATATATTTGAGATCACTAACGGTTCCCGGACTCGGTGGTGTACCTACCTTGGTACCGGATGTCTTAGGCCTCGTGCCGCACTGAATTAATATAATTTTAATGCAGTGCGGAACGAGGCTAAAACGTCCCATATCCCCCCTGACCTCGTACCGCACTCAACGCGAGCTTCCCGCTTCCAGTGTTGTGCATCACGTCGATTGGAGAGCACGTCCTTTTAGATTATTTAAAAAAAAATGTATCCTTTGATAGCTTTGTGTTGTTTTGCCAGGTTTTGCCCTTAAAACGATCTAATGAGATATAATTGATCAAAATCGGTCAAGTCGTTGCGTAGTTAAGACAGTTTAAAAACGTCGATATTATTTTTCCCATCACTAATCGCAGCGAAAATTTGCCCTATTTCAGTGCGTTACGAGGTGTATAAGATCCCATATTTTGTTTTGCTAATAATTCCTAAACTAGCCATCAGATCCCGGGGCGACGGTGGATTAGGGTTCATCAATTCACTGTCTATATCAATAAGGACCAAAATTCTCATTTATCTTTGATTTCGCGCCAGAAAATGGATTTTAGTCTGTAAAAGGAGGTGGGGTCTAATAGACCGCGTGTCGCCCTAACGTCTGGTCACGGTATGGGCCGATTATACCTCGTGCCGCAGGAACGGAAAGTATGCAAAAATTGGTGCTGCAGCTAACGTGTTAAAATGTGTTACAATTGGAGGGGTAATCGATCACATACAAACAAAAAACTAAACAGATACAAAAAAAAAGAAACTGATAATCTGATAAGTATTAAAATAAATATCAAGCGACGGTATCTTAGGCATCAAATAAGAAATAAATTAATAATCAAACATTTTTACCTTATTCAGTTTAGTTTCAATAAGTTCTCATAAGTAATTTATATTTCCTCTTTGCTCGCAATTCTCAAACAGTGCAATTGAAATCGCATTTAAAAATGCATTTTCTTTATCGCACGAGCGCAGGACCAGTTATTGGCACCTGTTCAACTTTTAAAACTGTTTAATTCGCGAAGTTATCAAGTATTTGCATATTCTGCGCTATCTTTTGCTGCTGAGTCGGAACTAATTTTATTAACTTTTGTTTTGTGCTATATAGTTTTTACCAGGCGTTTTAATTGAAATGTATGCCCGATTTGTTCGTCGTTAACACTTAACAATGAATTTTCGTCTATAACACATAGCTATCTAGTATATACAAAGACATAGTTTAATTGTACATAGAATAGAATAAAAATATTTTAGACATACAATACTAGATTTTCAATTTTCAAAAATCGACGCGTTCACAGGCAGCGTTATACTTCTAAAGTTTAAAAATTAACATTTAAAGAATAGTTTTTTTTATATCTTATAGGCTAGCGTTTGACCACTATCTAACCTGTTGGTAAGTGATGATCGGTCTAAGATGGTCAGCACGCTAGGCCTAGTGATATTTTTTTTAATTCCTTGTCCAGTTTATCGTACTACTCAAATCGAAGCAAAGGATCCCTGAACTAATGCTCTATTTAACTTATAATAATATGTTTACCGACCATATTGACGCACCTTGGCAGATTAACCTGTATATTGGATACGAGAACAGAAATGCATATTGTATATTCCGTCAAATCAGTTCAATGCTGAATTGGAGTTGTCTCACTCAGATGATCAAAGCGATATCTTCCGATTGTCCTCAAAGGATTCGTGTACTCATCTCGTATGACACAGTACACACAAGAGCGGTGTGCTATGCCGTAACACACATATGAGATCTTGTATCGTGGTTTTATAACGAAAAATGTGATATTTTAATTATTTTTTCTAATAAGGTAACATAACAAACGCGGCACTCGCCTGATTGTAAGCAATGACGTCTACCTATTACAGATACATTAAACTTCAGTTCAGTTCGTCAACAGGTGGTAGGAGCATTATATCGATGTTATGCCTGACTAGCTAGCAAAAAGTAGCTTACCAACATCAAGGAGAAAATCTTCCACTAGAACATCACAGTGTTCCGGCAGCACATCGCTCTCAAAGTCGGAGCATTCTAGACTTAGCATGTGCACCATCTTCGACTACATCATCAAATACCACCAGGCGAGATAGTGGTAAAACACTAGTCTATAAGATATATAAAAATAAACTGGCCAAGTGCAAGTCGGACTCGCACTCGTAGGGTTCCGTACCACACTACAGTATTTTATAAGATCGAGCAAAAAATACCACTATCACTTTTCGCCAGTAAAAAATAATGATTAATAAACATTTTATCAAAACAGAGTTGTACAATTTCTTATAACGCCATCTAACGTCTAACGCTATCTAAGTGAAAGTTAACACAAAGGTGTTAGGGATCGGCATTCAATATAACGCCATCTATGGACGTTTACCTAAGCGTTCATAGATGGCGTTATATTGAAATGCTGAAAATAACACGTTTCTCGTGTTTGTTATAGCGGCAACAGAAATACATCATTTGTGAAAATTTCAACTGTCTAACTATCACGGTTCATGAGATAAAGCCTGGTGACAGATGGACAGATAGACAGACAGACAGACAGACGGACAGCGGAGTCATAGTGATAGTGTTCCGTTTTACCCTTTGGGTACGGAACCCTAAAAACAGTAGATAATCGTTATCATCTCAGACCTTTCTGCCACCGCCACTTTATTTTCAAGTACTGACTGATTTTAACTGAAATTTTATGTTTTAGAGACATTAAATTTGGAGTATATTAATGTGTTTCATGTGAAGTGCAGATATTCACTGAAATAAAGATACTCCAAATCATCACTGAACGGTGAATATAAAGGTTATTAAAATTCGTATGAAACTTACCGTGCTTGCTCCGTAAGCAAAGCTAAATAATACAAATAGCACTTAAGTACCTGGCATCGTATTGCACGGCTATATGCCCAGCTATGCCGCCCGTCATGTCGGTTACGAAGGAAGCAGCCACTCACAAAGCGAGTTTCACATTCCAGCGATGCCAGCGCTTCAAGCGCTGGAAAGCACTTTCATTTGAATTGCGTTTATCTCGCTTCAGCTAAACTGTTGGTATTTTTCTTTAATATCTGCGTCATTTTTGTTTTTTCATTTCTTTCAGACGATAAAAGTATTCATATTTTCTTTGTGCAAAAGTGTAGGCTTATCTGAGCTGTATGATAGAAAATTAAACACGAAGAAAGTCTTACGTACAGATCATGTGAAGCAGGAAAATAAGTCACGTCGGCATGTACCATACATTCTAATAATTCGGCGAATCTGAAAAGTTTAATACTAACTAATTTAACAGTTAATTTTGACACTTACTTACTTAGGCTGAGTTGCACCATCTTACTTTAACCGTTACTATAACTATAACCGGTGTTTTTGTATGGAGTTTGACTGATTTTAAATGTTTGTTATATTTAAAGTAAGATGGTCCAACTCACCCTTAGGTACTTACCTCAAAACCAATGGTTACGCAATAAGTTCCATAATAATATTGTATGAAAACAAACCCACAAGACCAAATATACGGGGCAAAGAAAAATAAGAAATTAGCGTGCGAAGTGGCAAAATACACAGATTGTGTGGTGGTCAAGAAGAAAAAAAGAATAAAAAAAGCGCGCGAACTATTATCATGATCTAGTCCTCATCACCGTAACAACAATTTCGTTCATAAAACTAAAAACACATAAAATTAGCCAAATCGGTCCACCCGCTCTCAAGTATAGGTTGTAACCAAGTGAAATAGGGATTAATTTGTAAAAAATCCAAAAAACCATATTGATTTTCAGACTTTTTTGATTCCTCACAGACATTTACTACAATTACCCCACGTAGTATATCTTATTAATAGTACGTGTATTATACTTTACATTAAACAAAGTAAATTTTACAGTGCATTGTATTTGTCCTTCTACTCTATATTATTTTTAATTTTAAAGATTTGTTCAGACAGTGTGTTACAGTATCAATAACACCGGCAAGTATTAGAAACGACGCAGCTAACCAATGTTAGATTGTATCATTGTAACACATAGGTTTATAATTATATGCCATATTTCATACCGCCAAGGTTACTTTTACGTAACCCTATCCCATTCATTCCATATGGTGATATGGACAATATCCGACAAGATTTACGGCGTATCTCGTCAGCTTGCCCTTATTCGGAAGTGTGACGCAAGCTCGAGGACAACACATAACTTGGGATTGCGTAAATAGCTATCGGAGACACATACACTATATAGATCGAGTAATACCAAACTTCTGAATAGAAAATGAAATTGGTGATGTAAAGTAAGGTTGATGGTTGATCTACACAGTTACGTACGGGGTATTATAAAAACGCAAATCCGATGAGATATATAAGTTTTTATTTTACGAAACACTAGGGTAAAAAGCACTAAATTCCAAGTTTTAATCGTCGTTCACAATGATCAATTAATCCGTTAACGCACTGAGGTCGTTGGTGAAAATCACTTATTAATTATTTGCTCTATACAATAACTTACTCACTATTTTCGAAGTTGCGTTCCACAGAAGACATTAATTTTACTGAAGTACTAGTTTATTGAGAGTTTATCTACTCAATTGTATTGTTAATAATTAGCAGTTTAGGTCAAACTTAAATTACTTATTAGTCTTAAGACTAGATTGAGACATTGGAAGCTATTGAGAGGAGAGCCAAGAAACTCATCAGCGACGACCTACTAGTAAGCAAGAGACTCCAGAGTCTCGCGCATCGCCGCAAAGTCACTTGCTTATCGGTTTTCTATCGGATACATTTCGGAACTGCATGACTTAATTCCACCATCCCCATTTTATAATCGGACATCCAGAGACACTAAAAGGCGCCACCGATTTATGGCGGATATACCATCCACCCGAACGAAGCGATTTGCTTCTTCGTTCATCATACGAACCGCCAAGGAATGGAATACCCTGCCTGAGTCTGTGTTTCCGGTTAAGTACAATATGGGGGTCTTCAAATCGCGAGTGAATAGGTATCTCCTGGGTAAGCACGCTCCATCATCGATCGCATCATCACTTAACATCAGGTGAGATAGTGATCAAGTGCTACCCAGTTCGATATAAAAAATAAAAAAAAAGATTGTAATATTAATAATATGCCATTACATTGGAATACCGTGTTTATCTTGGGGTCCTCAGCTGGAACATGTTAGTCGCAAATTGTTTGCATCTGCAGGTTCTATTAGAACACTTCGAAATTTTCTACCTACAGCCACTAAAGTTGCTCTGGCGCAGTCTCTTCTGCTTCCTGTTCTCGACTATGCTGATGCCTGCTCTCTTGATCTCACAGAGGACCAGCTAAATAAACTTGAGCGTCTCCAAAATTTCTGCATAAGATTTATTTTTGGCTTACGTAAATTCGATCATATTTCACAATATCGTACTAAACTCAAGTGGCTTCCTACACGTCTTCGCCGGGATACTCACATACTTTTCCTTCTGTACAACATACTTTTCTGTCCTTCTACACCACCATATCTTAAAGAACGCTTCAATTTCCTATATTGCACTCACACTCATTCACTCAGGTCATCAGAAAATCTTGCTTCGTTAATACCACAACATAGTAGCTCATTTTATGATTGTTCTTTTACTGTAGAAGCAATTCGCCTGTGGAATAATCTCCCCTCTACTATTCGCCATGCACAGTCTCTTTCAATATTCAAAGATCAGGTGAAAAAGTTTTATCTAACTGAACTACGAGACTAAAATGTTTTATGGTTTTACAATCTTCTTGTCTGTTCTTTTACTACTGGTTCTTATCTCTAGATATCAATTTTTTTTTTTTTCAATACATGCCAAATATGTATATAGTATGTATTTGTGTATTTGAGTATGATGTATGAATACATATGTATGTCTTTATTTATATATATAATGACTATTTATTTATCCAAGATACATATAGTTATAATGTGTAATAATTATTACTATTAAAAATGTGTTTTCTTTTGATATTTATCTTTATGATTATTGCTTATATATATATATATATATATATATATTATTTTCTTTTTTTTAACTACACCGCGCCGTCGATTTACCTTGATTTGTTTCTTCTCCATCCAAAGGTTGTCTGGAAGAGGTCGTTCTTTTAGCGATAAGACCGCCCATTGTGCAACTTAAATTAAGCCTATTATAGTTTAAAAATTTCTTGTAATTTGTGGTGTACAATAAAGAGTTATTTATCTACCATTATCGAAAAAAAAATGTACTGTTAATGAATAGATAAACTCTGAATAAATGTACTCAGAAACCGGCCAATAATGAACTGTGGCCGGACGCTTTAAATAGTCAATAATTCCAGAACAATCTAGGCAGATTGACTAGAGTCGTCGTCGTCAAGTATCCACACAAATAGCCACAGAATGATAGTACTACGTACTATAGCTACATTCAAACATCTGAAATTTAAACAACTTTTACAATACTTGCAACTTTGGTCTCTTAAGACTCAGGAATAAGGATCAATCTCTATACCTAATTATAAACTAGGTGTGTTCATAAGGGTAAATCTGCCAAAGCCGTGGATGTTGTTTTCGTAACATTCTATGGAATTTTCTTGATTATTTACGTATTTGTTTTTATGAACATAATGAGTCACACACCACTATTTCAATACTATTAACAATACGTACCTACCTATTCGTTTTAACGACTTCACAATTAATGGAGGTAGATTTACTTTCATTGCACATAGACAAGCTCCTCTGTAAGAGGATGCTATAGAGTAACTTTTTATACTGGGAAAAGCCTCTCAACCTTTGCTTTAAGAACATTTATTAGTTGCTCGAAAAACAATTAAACTTTAAATACAAAAAAAAAACAAGTCCTTATGCCCGTCTGAACTTATGGACGCAGCTAAACATAACAACATTGCCATCATCCGGAGACTCCATAATAAAGTACTAAGGAGAATCGTTGGAGCTCCCTGATATACATATAGGCAATGATGACTTTAATCGGGACCTTCACATTGAGGTTGTCGCCAGCACCATCAGAATTAAGAATTTAAATAATATTTATAAACGTAAATTTACATTCATTGTTTTCAGTAGTAAAATAAAAATATCAAAAACATATATAATAGCTATAGCTAAATAGCTATACAATAGCTAAAAGTCCTGCGCAAACTCAAACAGACAAAAGATACTCGCCGAAAAGCTCTCGAAAAAGCTGAAAGACTTTTAGAAGGTTAATTTGAAGAAAACACGAAATAAGAAGATTGTTCGTAGATTTAATTAGAACTCGTACTTGTAGTAAACAAAACACTACTCTCGTTGATGAGATCTTTTGTTCAGATGTCAAGAGATAACATGGAGAAGGTTTTAATTATACTTTGCCTTGTATAGTCAGTAGAAGTAGACACAGAGTACTGAATCACTCTACTACGTTATAAGAGTAGGCACTTCCCTACATTGTTGATACCCGAATTATGAACGTACTTTATAGCCAACCTAACAATGGAAAGTATTATGCGTATAAATTTAATAGAAACTTTTTTTGCAGTGTTGGTTGATACAAAGTACGTTCATAATTATGAGTTATTTAATCATGTATGCAATGTCGTGGGACTTCTAGAGACAGAGATGGGAGTCAAGTAACTTGATTATATAGTCCGGCGATTTTTAAGTCGCTAGGTGCAGTAATACAGACATATTTTTAACAGACTTCACAAAAAAAAGAGATTCGCAATTCACTTGTTTTTTTAAGGTGGATGATGCGGGTGCAATAGTAAAGAGACTTTCCCCATTCTCAATTCAAAGATCTGTGAAGCTTAACCTAATAAATAGATGACTTATGATGATGATAATAGGTTCACATACCTAAAAGCTGCGATGAGTCGTATATCTGCTGAAAGTTTCACCAGGCGATATGCGGGTGATATCATAACGTATTCCAATATGCCTGAGTGATGTCCCACGGTGTATGCCCAAAGGAACGTACTCCTACGTTCGTATCTAGTCCATGTCATCTCTTTACGAATAAACCAGATAGATACATATCTATTATTTAAATAAGTACGAAAGTCGAGCAGATTCAGAAAATATTGCAATACTTCTTAAGAAAAATGTAATAATGTTCAACAAGCTAGTTTTAATGCTCAGTGACACAATCTAAAAATACTCGTGCTTAATTTTCATCTTATAGACTAGTGCATTGTCTGTCAGAGTTTATTGAGAACATTGATTACGCACGACAATATTTGTATTGCTTTATCATACTTTGATTACGAAGCAAATACGGTCAAAAACAAATGAAAGAGAATGCGTAATAAAAAGCGGCGGTGTCAAAGCAAACATTCGCACAAAGCGAAAAATATTTTGAATTTGAATTCTATCATTCGATATTTAAATCCAACAGTGGTGCGGTTGGGCGGGCGAAGTTCCTCGGGCGAGGTAGGGAGAGGGAGAGCGGTATGAGGGAGATGGGGGGAGGGGGTAATTAGGCGGCCCGGCGGAGGCTGTATTGATCGCGCGGTCGCCTAGCAACGAGATGGCAGCTCTCTCGTACCGGAGACTTTTTTGTTCGAAGCCCGAGCTCTAGGTGAGACCGTTTTGATGTTATCTCCTTCGAGATGATTCAATTCGACTCGTCTTGTGCTCGCACCTATTCGCCGAGGATTATGACGCTATTTGTTATGTTTTGGAGGGATTCGATACAATGCTGTGGCAATAATGCTGAATATGAGGCTCTATTCGTTGAGAAGCTTTTGAGTTTAGAATTTGTTTTATTTTTGTTTTTTTTTTATTATTCTGAGACGATGCAATGTTATGGTTATTTTACCTATTATGTTAGTACAGTTTACGAGTAAGTACAGCAAAGTCTACCAGCCACATCTTTCAGTTTGTTTATTTGTGCACTATAAAACTAATTCTCTTACTCAGCGCGACAAGGTTTAGTTTTTTAAATTTTACATTATGGTTTCTCTTTTACATCTGCAAACTGAAAGGTTTTTTTTTGTGTCAAATTGTGTCAACCTTCATGTTTCATTAAATACAAGTCGCAAAATTGAGTCAAAGTCACATTCAAGTCAAGTTGAAGTCATATCCCAGTCTAAGTCATACCTTGAGGGTATAAAGATGTGAACTTTACTTGAAGGCTTTCAGTAAAATTTTCGTGAGAACGTTTATCTTCAAACTGTGAAAAACTCCTACACCTCTATATCCCTACACTGGTACCCATTCATCGATATATATATAAGGATTATTTATCCACATTTATTAAACATTCACCCGCGGAAGTTTTTGGAACAAATACAATGAGAGTGCACACATACTTATTCACGTTCCAGCGAAAACTCCTAAAAAAGTTATGTGAATCTACTTGTCTTCATATATCAATAACGATATTTTTCACAGATTGCATAAAAACTATTTACTAGTTTCATTCAATTTATCTGTAAAGTAAAACTCCTTTGAGAACAAAGGAGCGGTGAACAGAGGTGGTGCCCGTGCGATTAATCTTGAGGTGGCAACGCTTCGACGGTCCTCGGGGAACACGCAGCCGGTATATTTGCCTGATTTATACCTTTTTGGAGATATTTTTCTTTTCTTTATCACAAAACAAAACACCAATGATCTAACATTATTGATGTTTTGTTTTGTAGTGTTTCATATTCTTGTCCTAGTCATAACATGTTTATAGACTCTGGCTGTCAACTACCAACGAAGTGCTTTTCAAATAGGGAATTAAAATTAAACGTGACTAGGCATTGGTCTAGGGATCGAACTGAAACGTTAGACTTTTGCAGATTTTTAGGGTTCCGTAGATAGATAGAATACGCTTTATTGCACTTACATAACTTAGAATTACGTACAATAATGATTACATTTAGGTACAGTACAATCGGCGGCCTTATCGCTAATTAGCGATCTCTTCCAGGCAACCGTGGGCTGATTAGAGACACATTTATATAATACAGATGGTAGGTGTGCATGAGAAGCAGCAATATATTATGATTTTAAAATGATCAACTACAAATAAAATAGTATACGTAAAATTAATAAATACATAGGCATATATTATAATAAATAAGTACATACAAATACATAATACATACAAATACATACCCAAATATAATACAATAGATACAAATGAATTAAGTAGAGATAAATAAATGTAAATAAACAATTTATTAGCATAGCAACATCAAAAAACAACTTATTATTAACACTGAGATAAGTAAAATAATTTAACACGATTTTTGAACACATTCAAGGAAGTAGACAATTGAATATCAACTTGTAGCTGGTTCCAGAGACGTGCTGCTACAACTGTAAAAGATTTGTCGTAAAAGGAACTCACATGTGGTGGTATGCTTAAAGTCAGGTTTTCTGATGACCTCAAATTGTGCTGCGTGGAACAATGTAGAAAATGAAACCGTTCCTTAAGATAGTGAGGAAAGGTACGTACCTCAAAAGGTAAAAAAAGGACCCCTTAGAAGATCACTTTCTTGTCCGTCTGTCTGTCCGTCTGTCTGTCTGTCTGTCTATCTATCTGTCTGCCTGTCTGTCCGTCTGTCTGTCAGTTATTGCATTTCATTTATTCCAGAACAATGATACATCGTATGGGAAATTACACATTTAAAAATAGCATTTTTATCAATATAAACATACATGATTTTTGGATTCGTTAAATGATCATTCTAATAACATAATCACATGTAATTATAATGTCTTATTTTAAAATACAAAGAAATAATATTATTCTAATCACGAAAGCCGACACAGATAACCTCTTGATTTATACGGAAATGTCAAATAAATTCTGAGATAGGCACTTAAATTCATACTTAAAAACCGGAAAAAACAAAAGAAATGCACTCAGTTACATCTAACAATTAATATAAAATAAAATTTCAATATGTACTACGAAAATATAAATTAAATAAAAAATTGAATTAAATCAATGTCCAAGAGTAAAGTCCAAGTAATTAAAATATTTATAATAATTACAACACAAAAATAGAAATAAAATAATGATAATAATAACGTCCTAAGTAATCCTCCTAAGTATTCCATAATGTCAATGCGATAATTAATAAATTAGTCATCAAATTCTTTTTCGGTCATTCATATATTCATTTATTGAATAATAGCATTTATCCAACAACAACAATCTAAGCTTATTTTTGAACTCATATGGACCATTTATTGTTTTAAATTCGGTTGGCAATTTATTGTACAGTCTAATAGCCTGTGCTCTTGTACAATGACTTACAACTTTAAACGAAGGTGAAAAATCATTATGTAGATCTTTCCTCCTTTTTTGTTCTCTTATTAGTCTTTGTTCTTCAGTTTCTATTATATGTAATTTTTTATCAAGTCCGTTAGTGTAATAAGTATATACAGGCTGTTTGTCTGTCTGTGTGTCACCACCGATTTTCTCAGGAACGGGTGGACTTAGTAAGTTGAAATTTATACCAGATACTGAAGTTAACACGATAAAAAGATATGGGCAAATTTAGGTATTCGCGAATTGTATGTACCAAAAATTCCTTTAATTTTCAACTTTTTTTATTTTTCGGAATTTTTCCTTTATTTGTGCTCTAAGACCTTGCTTTTAACCAAAATTGACAATTCTAGGTCAACCGGAAGCACCCTATAGGTTTTAAGTCGAAAATCTATAGGGTACTTCCCGTTTACCTAGAATCATGAAATTTGGCAAGAATCAAGGTAAAAATTCCAGCAAAAATAAAGTAAAAATTCCAAAAAAATAGAAAAAGTTCAAAATTAAAGGGTGTCCCCATACAAACATAGTATACACCAATTAAGATAGGCCTCTGAGTTATATGAGCGCTCATACAATTTAGAGGTCTAACTTAATTGGTACTCACCAACGTTGGTACGGAATCCTCGGTGGGCGAGTCGACTTGGCCGGTTTTTTTTCGGATCAGTCAAGATGTCCCCAATCTGCAGGTAAAGGATTATCCATTACTTAAGCCTCGGTCACACATAGCGAATACTCGCTGCGAGTGCATTCGCCGCGAACAATAGTCGCAGCGACAATTCGCTGCCTGCCTGTCACACACCGCGAGTTCTACACGAGATTTTCGACAGTCTGTTGGTGCGCAAATACAAAATGTCGTCTAATACGTTTGTGTATTCGGTTGGAATGTGCAGAGTTAGCAAACCAAATGCTGATTAAGCTCACAACCCATATCCACCACCCAACATATGCATTCAAGAAACGAATAATTTCTATATTTCCCCACTTTAGGGAATCCTTTATTTGTTGACTCATAATTAAAAACATGAAAAAGCGACGAATCGACCTGTAAGCACGATCGTGTCCAGTCCAGTCGACTGCGGCGCGCGATTGGCAAGTCGCAGCGAATACCCTGTCACACACAACGAATACTCGCGGCAACTGCGCAATCGCCGCGAATAAAATTGAACATGCTTAATTCCAATCGCGGCGAATTCAAGTCGCGGCGAGTGAGTCTACTCGCAGCGAATACCCTGTCACACACAACGAATACTCGCGGCAACTGCGCAATCGCCGCGAATAAAATTGAACATGCTTAATTCCAATCGCGGCGAATTCAAGTCGCGGCGAGTGAGTCTACTCGCAGCGAATAGCCTGTCACATACAGCGAATACTCGCGGCGACTACGCATTCGCAGCGAGTATTCGCTGTGACCGAGGCTTTACGCCATACCCTGTATAATATAATGGTCTAGTAATGTATACAAAAAAAAGTGACTGAACATAATGAAATACAATTTTCTAGAGTTCTTTTTCTATCTGTGACTTCATATAGCGATGAATATTGATATTTCTGTAATAAAAGACCTAAAGAACGCTTACAAGGACCAATTTATAAGCAAGATTAGTTTTGTTAGCAAAGATCTGAAGATTTTAATAACATAATAAAATTATATTATTATATAATAATATTTTAATATATATTAATAATACAATATTAATAATAAGATCTGAAGAGCTATACAAATAAAAGTATCTATTTTATAGGCTAGCGTTTGACCACTATCTCAACTGTTGGTAAGTGACAATTGGTAGCCCGCTAAGCCTTAAATAGGAACTGTTTGTTAAGAACAACTGCCAGAACACATTAGATATTTGTTGATAGATTCTCCCCCCCCCCCCCCCCCAGGTGCGTTCCTGCCTTGGAGTGGCGGAGGGGCTCTACCGGGGCGGACCACGATGAAGCTAAGAAGAACCCGGGGGCATGCCAGGCTGGAGGGAGGACTGCGACTGAGGTGGGCTGCGGTGCAGTATGGGATGCACCACAGCTAAAGGAGTGGGGCCGTGGCGGGAGAGGAGTGGTATTGCAGCCGCTACCGTTAGATGGCGGACGCGGCGGGGTCGCAGAAGAAGAGGACGGTCGGTATGGCGATGCGCCGTTCTCCCTATCTTCTGCGACCGAAGTGGCTGACGGTGGGGCCACTAATCTGACCCACCGCTGGGGACGAAGGGTATTATAACGTAGGGTTTTCTGGCGTCCATCTGCCGGTGTGGTCCCCAGAAAGGAGGTTGCGACGTACCATGTGCTTTCTGACTGGGTTTCCCGAAGTAAAAAAAAAGTACTAACACTATGCAGCGGTGTTACTAGAAACTGATACAAGCTTGCCCAACACTTGTATCCTGCCAGCTTACTAATTTCTTAACCATGTTTTCCTTCACCGGAAAGCCACTGTGAGATTAGCATTGGCGCACTGGGATTTGAACTCACTACATGTGGCGTCAATGACAACCATTCTCTCAAAGCACCAATGAGCCCACAGTATAATATACATTTTGGAGGAAATATTCCTGCGAACTGTTCCATACTTCATTATCCACAGTGGAACAGTATAGGTAATAGATAAGTGCTTCGGGGCTACATACGGCGGGTACACATAATTATGGGCGTGTTTATGGAGCATATTTACATTATCTGCGCTCATCCCGCGCGCCTGCCGCAGGGCACGAATCACAATATACCAGAGATCAGCTCCTTGATGTTTTATTTGTAGACAAGCTATGTATCTAAAGGAAACTTTCATCTCGTAAGCCCCCTAAGGTAGATTGAACAATAACTATGCAAAGTGCAAACTCCTGTGCAGAAATAAATTAAATCATCCTTATAGCTCAGTGATTAAGGTGGTGGTGAATATGTTGTCCAACAGTGTCATTTTTTTTATTGTTAGTTACTTATAATACAAACAGTTTATAAAAGTACATCTTTGCTAGAAATACCATAGTTATCCAAATGCCCTGCACTAAGCTCTGTCGAGCCTGTATTGCTGAGTCATAGAGACTTTCTTCAGTCATTCTTCGCATTATTTTACCATATTAACTTTTTAACTTTTTCCAACAGTGAGTCATTAATGTGGATGTATGTAAACCCCAATATGTAAACCCCCATTGTTTCATGTTAAGAGTTTAAATTCAAAGCGAAGGTAAAATGTATCTGACTTGAGAAATATATTTATACCTGGTATCCCGTTACTCGACGTCAAGCAGGCACGGGGTGAGAGGGGGGGGGTCACAACGGTGCCGGAAAAATAGAAAAATAAATAAATAAATAAATAAATAAAAATTTATTGACACAATTTGAGGGTAACGTAACAATAAATTATATCATTAATTAGCTACCTGTTTACATTTATAGATAGTCCCTTGGCACCTGAACTAGTAATTAAACTGTATCTCAGGTACCAAGGCCTCCCGTTACATATATCATTCGGAAAAGGTAGTTGCTATACAAATGCTATACTATTAGTTATACATAATGTCGTAACTATAATTAAATAGTTAGAAAAAGTATACATAAGAAAAAGAAAAAAAAAAGTAATGTTGTTCTTGTTTTATCAAAATACTTAAATGGAGAATAATAAAAATTAAATAAAACTTAAAATAAAGATGATTGTGAGTGTGATTATTTAGATTTGGTGATGTGGTGTGTGTGTGTGTGTGTGTGTGTGTGTGAGCGTGTGTGTGTGGGTGTGTGTGTGTGTTTATATGTATTGTGTGAGTGTATGTATGTGTGAACGCGAGAATATATGTAATCAAATAGCTAGAGATTTTATCAATTCTTCAGTTTCTGAGTATGTGAGAGATTGTAGCCATTGTTCAATAATAGCTTTGACTTTATGGTATGTGAGCGAGAATATATTATTAACTTTATTGGCTTTATTATATATTCGGGTTGATAGAACTTCGTAGTGACGTTCCGCTAGAGTAGTTCGGCAAGTTGTTGTGTGAAAGATATGACGATTAGTTCTGCGAAAAGTTGTATTATTGTCTTGATAATATGGTGTATTTTTGTGTTTTCGGAGGATCACATGGAAGATGTAGAGTTGCCTGACCGTGAGAACTTCTATTTCTTTATAGAGAGAGGTGGTAGGAAATCTAAAAGGCTTTTTAAAAGCCACCTTCAGTATTGCTCTCTGAGCTCGTTCGAGAGGTAGGAGCGTAGTGGGAAATGTGCCTCCCCAAACAGTATCACAATAAGTTAAGATAGACTGAGCCAGCGAATAATATACAGTTTTTATGATTTGATGGTCGGCTGAGTTTCTAATATTTTTAAAAACGTAGATAAGTCTTCTAGCACGTGATATTAGTGTCTCAATATGGGGTTTCCAGTTCAACAGATCGTCAATAAAGACTCCCAAATATTTAATGCTGGTAGTCCTAGTCAAAGAATAGCAGTTACAGGGCATACTACAATCTGTTTCATGGTGGGCTATGATTGAAAAAGCTTTAGGTTGGGTTATTTTATTGGGTGAAAAAGTTATAAATTTGGTTTTCTCAAGGTTAAGGGTAAGAAGATTACGGGTAAGCCATTCTTTAACAATTTTTAATGCATTTTCGGCATGAAATTGAGCATCATTCCAAGATGTACCGTGAACTACAAGGGCAGTATCATCCGCATACGTAAACACTTTGCAGTTAGTAATTTTTAGTTGACAAAGATCGTTAACGTATATCAAGAACAGTAGCGGACCTAGTATAGAGCCTTGTGGGACTCCGAAATTGAGGGATTTTTCATCGCTTATAATGCCTTCTATCTTTACAGACTGAAAACGATCAGTCAGGTAGTCTCGGAAGATACTCAAAGCGAGGCCACGTATGCCAATATATTCCATTTTCAAAAGCAATGCTGGGATAGAGACGGTGTCGAATGCTTTAGAGAGATCTAGAAATACACCTACTGTTTTAAGTTTGTTGTCAAGTTGATATACGATAGTATTTACTAGGTCAGATACGGCGTCCTCAGTGGATACACCTTTGCGAAAACCGTATTGCCTCTTTGAGAAAAAGTTGTGCTTATTGAGATAGTTTGTCAGTCTAGTATTAAGAAGTTTTTCTAAGACTTTAGATATTGCTGATAATATTGATATTGGTCTATAATTTGCGACACCCCCTCTATCCCCACTCTTGAAAATTGGAACAATAAGCGCCTTTTTTAAGGATATAGGAAAGATGCCTGAGGAGAAACATAGGTTGAATATATATGTTAACGGTGGAACCAAATATTGGCGTGCATCAATAAGAATGCATGTAGGGATACCATCAGAACCAACAGCAGAGTCTCGTCGCAGGGTTAATATCGTACGTTCCACTTCATCACAGTCAGTGGTAAAAATGGCCATAGATGTGCCTGCGGAAATATCACGGTCGTGCATAGCTTGTGTTTGGCTGATAGTCCTATTGTTTAGTATATTATTCGCTAACTCACTACCTATGTTTACGAAATAGTCATTAACCTTATTAACTGAGGTTAATGGATCGGTACAAGTGTCAATTAGGGATGCAGCGTTAATTGGAGCTTGTTGCATATTGGCAATTTTTTTCACTACTTTCCATGTTGCTTTAACATTACCCCTGGCCTTCTGAAACTGTTTTCTTTCATACTCGAGTTTTAACCTTTTCAGAAGATTATTACAGAAGTTTCTGTATCGTAGGTAAGTTAACTTATTAATGGCATGTTCAGGATTTACTTTAAATTTTAAATGTAGTGTGTCTCGATTGTTTATGCATCTCAGAAGGCCCGGTGTAATCCATGGTTTTAAAGTTCGTTTTCTTCGTGGCGTTTTAAAAATTATTATGTTTGATAAGATTATTGAAGAAATCATGTTAATCATTTTATCCATTGCTATATTAGCATCATCTAAATGAAAAATGCTACTAAAATCCGTTGTTTTAAGGGTTGATACTACTGAGAGAAAGTCTACTCGTGAAGTAGTGGTTGTTGCTCTGATGTTATTTAATTTGAGGGTAGAACAAAATAAAATTGGTAAGTGGTCGGTAACAGAGCAGTCTAAGACTATCGTAGTGCATACATTACGAGATCGCAAAATAACATGATCTAGGCAAGAGGAATTTCGCGTAGGATACAGATGAGCTGGTAGCATACCATGCATAGCTGTTATGTTGAGGTATTCAGAAGAGTATTTATCATTGTTGCGTGGAGCTATATTTATGTTTAGATCACCTATAACAGCCACAGTTTGATATGTTGAAAGAGACCTAAGTATTTCGTTTAGGCTATGTATAAAAGGATCTGCATTTGCAGTCGATGGGGATCTATATACAGCTAATATAGCAATTTGTTTTTTTCTGGTCAAAAGTAAACATGTGGCATCGGTCATTACTGGTTCAGTAATGAAACACTCAAATTCAGATTTTACGTAAATTACGACACCGTCATTCTGATTTTTATAGCTAGACCTGTAACTGGTGTAGCCTGACAATATAGGTGTATTAACTGACTTACTGAGCCAGCATTCCGTAAGTAATATTAGATCACATTCAATATTCATCCTAGTCATAAGAACTTTGAGTTCATCAAAATTACGTTCTATACTACGTATGTTTAAGTGAAGGGATTTCAAAGAATAGTGTTGGTCATTTAATAATCGTGCGCATTGATCCGGTGTAGATAAAAAAGAGTTGGAAACTTTTATGGATTCCAACTCATTTAAAATATCATCTGTATTACCCATTTAACATAGGTATGATTAAATTGAACATTTTGCAAAGACCACCTCTTTGTAATAGAGAATAGATCACTTGTAAATTCGAGTAGTCCAACTCTGCAACATAATCGTGATTGTGTGATATCAAAGATGCGATTACAATTCTCCACTGAATGTATTGAATAGTTGTGTAAACATTGTATGTATTAAATGAATTATGTATTGCTTTGTGTGGTGTAATTTGGTTGCATGCAGTGTAAAGCGTGCGAGCGTGTTTATATGTGTGTTTGTCGGATAATAAACGTGTTTGTGTGTGTAAATATAATTTAATTAATAAAACAGAACGGCAAAGACAACATAAAATTATTAAATATCCTATAAAAACATGCAAGTAAGATCGATTATAAAGTAATGTTTTATAGTTATATTGGTTCTCTTTTACGACAAATGAACGTGTAGATAGTCAGTTCTTTAGACGTAGGCTGTCTAGGTCTTTAGCGCTATTTATTCGCACCGCAGGAATGTTATCCTTCGCGCGTAAATATACTTTCCCGTGGGCTACCCAGCAGTATGAGTAACTATAGGTTTTGGCGTAGTCCCTGGCTAAAAAATGCAGCTTTTTTATCTTCGGTGTTAGGTATTCTGAAACGTACACCGCGGTTTTAGGATGGTCCATCTGTAGATTGGATGTATTGAACCGGTCGCGTCTATCTGAGTACCTCCTGTTGTAAGACTTCGCTGCGTTTATAAAATTTTCTTTGGTTATTACACTTGTGAATTCTGCGATAATAGGTCTGCAGAAGCCTGGTCTAGCGTTTGTTCGATACACATCGCGTATGTCCGACGTCTGAAGATTCAGGTCGAAAGTCTTGCCTGCCTTAAGCACTAGATCAAGGAGATACTTCTTGGACTCCGACTTTTCATTAACCACAGGTACATTTCTGAATTCGACACAAGATACTCTGGAGCGATAATGAAGTGTCTCGATTTCGTTTTCAAGCGTCTGAATATGTGCTACATGCGAGTCTTTCTCTTTTTGAATAATATTTATTTGAGTCTTCAAGTCCTCATATTGACCCGTAATAAAGTCTAATGACGTCTTAAACAGGTTACAATGCTCACGGAAGTCTTCAACTATTTTTAAAATAACGTTATCTGTTAGTAAAATTCACAACTTTACGTTGTTTTTATCACTAACGTGGTGCTAAATAAACGATCTAACGATACGCAGTCACAAATCAAGCAAAAAAGGTTGATAAGTTAGTTAAAATTAACGTAGTCTCTTTGAGTCGAAGTTCCTAAAATAATATTACCCAACTTGTACTCTACATAAATTAAAAAAAAAACATAGTGTACTAAAAACATACCCTCGGCATGTTACATCAAAAGATGGCCCATTTAGTTAAAATTCTAAAATGGTGCAACACTAACTACTTTCCTACTTATAGCAATTATTAATTTTTTTTTCAAATCATAATCGTATTAAAATCAAATACTTAAGTCATTAATACTTGTTTGTGCTCAAATATTCGGACATATTTAACGATGGACAAACGTGATAAAAACATCTTATGTATGTGATTTTTTTGGTTATAGAAGATATGATTTAAGGTATGATTAAGATATGATTTAAGGTATCAATTTTTCTCATTTTTATAAATTTGCCAGTTAAATTTAACGAACAGATATAGATTTTTTTTCTATTTTTTCCGGGGCTATTGGGAAACTCCCCCCCCTCCCCCTCTCACTCCGTGCCTGCTTGACGTTAAGTAACGGGACACCATGTATATACTTTGATTGTAGGTAGGAAGCTTTGCTCTCTATAAATAATAAATATATAGAATATAAAAATTATTTTACACTGCAGTTTAGGAATTAAAAAGCGACAATAGCCTAATAGCTAAGTCATCGGCCTGGCGACTGAGAGGTCGTGAGTTCGATCCCCACCCATTGCACTTTTGACGTGAACCCACTCCAGACACAAGCATATATAACTTTGTTGGAGGGGTTAACAAAACTACTAATAATGTGCAACCCACATAACTATTAAATTTTTGAAAACAATAAAACAATTAGAGACATCTATTATATCTTCATAACGCATCTATTCAAGAAACCTCAGATGATCACAATTGTCTCAATGCGAAGGAAAATGAGACCTGTCAGTTTACTGCGTCTAATTAAAAATTCGACTATATATCACATTTTGAGGTAAAGTAGTTGATCAAAGTAATAGGGAATATGCATGATTTTTTTTTATATGTTTATTTCACTGAATACATCCATTTAACACAGTAAAAAAATTAAATAATACTTACTGAAAGTGTTCAAATTAAGCTACAAAATATAGTTTTAGCATTGAAAAAATATGAGGTATCTAAAACGCTGCCAAATTTTCGCGCGCCTTTGTGACGTCACAGTACACGACACGGTCTCCACAGATTAAATATTTTTAATAGAAATACAACGTATTCGTACTACAGTGCATACTATTTCTATGAAAAAGATTTAATCTGTGGAGACCGTGTGCTGCACTGTGACGTCACTTTCTAATTGACAAGTGGTGATGTGTTTAGCAAATTTAAATTTCCCACGCTTTTTTTGCATTTTTCATATAATACTTTAACACATGTAAGAGTAATTTATTTATAAAAAATGTTTAACATACAACACCAGAACAAAAATGATTCGAAAATAAATGATTTCTAGTAAATTTATAATACATGCATATTCCCTATTGGGAAACGCTTGTGACCATAGCTTATTATTTTCGTTCGTAAGTATGCCACGCAAAAAGAAGGAACATATCATTAACAAACACTTACCTATTTATATATAACGACATCAAAGAGAAATAAAATACAGGGTTCATTTTTGAGACAAGTTTTAAGTCCAGGTACTTAATCCGATGTTAGAACCTACAGAAAAAAGTTCATAGGAATCTGTCCTTAACTTTGCCAATTTTCGTGTTACCAACTTGTGAGATAGTGTTCAAACATGATATAGAATTAAAAAAGACATAAGAACGTTTTCCTATAACTAGAACTATATGGACGAGTAGGTATATAATTGACCGTATGTAGTATAAATAACTGTATGGTCGTATCTCATAGTGATATGATTTAACACTTTGTATATTGTATAAAATGGCTTTTTAAACACAATTTGGAAGTACGAGTATATGTATTTAATGACGTAATATATTTTTTTATACATTTCTTATATAACATTCTATCTACAAGCAAAAACAAATTTAAACCCAATTAGAACGAGTAGACAAATTGACATAATTTCCATAAAAGTTTAGCACAAACGTTTACCATATGATTGCCACAGAACTACACACGTTAGGCTCGTGACCTCCCGACCCTCAACTTGTGTCTGGGGATACATTTCTATTCCAACCGATTAAACTCTACCCCAGGACTGGACGGACGATCAGTGTTAGTTTTGGCTCTACGAACAATATTTTCCAGGTTGCGAACGGTTATGATGTAAAATTCATACCTTTCAATATTGCTCAAATAACTGTTTTGATGTATGATTAAAAATACGCGTCATTACAAAATAAAAAAGATAATTGTCGCAGAAATAATCAAATCAAAAAATCCACCCAAATTATTTTTTAAAACTCTCAAATTTCTTGCTAAGGCTTGCTACGCACAGTACACAACACTGTTATAGTAAATTTCTCAAGTAACATTACTCAATATATAACCACCGTAGGACTAGTGTCACTGCTGTGATATAACGTTACTTATCAATAATGTAAGTTCAAATCCACGTCACCATTGCTAACACAATATAGGTTATTGGGTAAGCTCGTGTCGCTTAAAACGGTTAAGCGGTAAAGGTTAAGGTTAAAAGTTTTAAGCGACGAAAGCGTTAGCTTTCGTTGCCTAACGCTAAAACCTAACCAAACTCTGCGGTAAAGGGCAACATATGTCACGAATTTAACGTAACAAGGCATAAGACCGCAGCAAATGACCTCTTCTCTCGTACACCCGACGATGTTTTATACAATCTCATCAACCCACGCTCGTCTCGACGCCGACGCTTCCATTACCCTATAAAATATCACGTCAGGCTATATACCCAGAGAATAACAGGAGCAAACAAGCGATTAAACTATTGCAGGCGCGTCGTGAAAGGAATTTTTAATATGAAATACTTACATTCTCGAATGCATCGCGAACCTGCGCGTCAGATAACTTATAGCGGTACAGAATTCCGAATACCATCGTCCGAGTAAAATGTAATAATGTCGAGTCGCAAAACTCCCTCTTCCCACTCTCCGACCACCCCTCGCAATATTACACCCCTATTGCACTGAAAATGCGTCCTACATTTCTTTGACACATTTGACACTAAAAGTAAATGAAAACTCTCGCGCGGAGTGGATCGGACGCAGTTAGTTTCTGAAAATGTATGTGGATGATACACGTATGATGTAACGCTCTCGCTGAAAGAGCTTTTAAAGGATCATACTGTACTTATGTTTGTACTTTTTATACATAAGGCTCTTTATGGTCGTCGATTCTTTTCACAGAAGTTTGTACTAAAACTTATATTTCACTTGAGACGATTAAGTATTGTACATATGTATATAAAATAATTAACATTTTATTATATTGTGTTGGCCTTTTGAGTAACGATCTAATAGAATGTAATTGGTTAAATAAATAATGCTTTATACATACTAGTATTATATTATGCACAAAATCCAACTTTTAAATTCTATTGACAAGTTTCGTAGCAACTCTACGGCGTAGCGCTTCGCTTCTTCGAATGGAATTCTAAATCTTTGCATCACGAGGGGAAATTATATTACAATTGCAGACTACGGAAGAGCTTGTTGAAGAGTTTCTAATTTCTTTTACAACTAGCTATGCCCTGCGGCTTTACCCGCATCTACTGTGAGTTATCATCCACCGTGCGCCGCAATAAAATCTGTTGATATAAATATATTGTATAAACTAGTAGCCAGCCCCGGCTTCGCATGGGTGAAATTGAATCATATTATTGGTCAGCCGTTTTTGCATAAATATTAGTAGGATTGTTAATTTAAGTTATACATACATACAATCACGCTTTTTTCCCGTTGGGGTAGGCAGAGACTAGGTACTTTCTTTCCTTTTATTACAATTTAATATAAGCTGTACCTACTCAGATAATTTAGGCTATTTTTGTAAATAGTAGAACCTACCCTTATTCCATCTAATTGTAAATCTAATCCATGTATAACCAACTTGTTCAACAAACAGAGCCAATAATGAAAATTGTAAATGTTTTTATGTATATACTAGCAGCCCGCCCCGGCTTCGCACGGGTAGAACATATATGCCTACAAAATTTGCATCAGTTTGTTGCATCCAATATAAAATATTAATATATTTAAAAATCATCGTCATATTTCAACCAATTTACACAAAACCTTAACGAATTATGCACCTAAACCTTTCTCATAAACACTCTGGCTATTGGTAAAAACCGCATGATAATCCGTTCAGAAGCTATTGAGATTATTGCGAACAGACAAACAGACGCAGTGATGGACATTGTTTTATAATACTTACGTAATGATATTGGACGGCCCTCTGGCGTAAAGGATAGTTACCCTGATTCTGACCCGAGGGTCGTTGGTTCTAATCCTAGCTATATATACCTACCAATGAAAGTTTTATGTGCATTCATGAATCGTGGGTTTTCGTGGGATCATTAAATCTACCAATAAGATAGTTTAAAAACTAAAACAACTGAATTCAATGCCCCGCGAGTCAATTTCAGTAGCAAGTTTGAGACGTTTATCGTCATATCTCTGAAGATACTTATCACATCTCAATGAAATTACAATGGGACCACCTCGGAAACGTACCCTACTGATTACAAAAATCATTCGAATCGGTTCACAATTGACGAAGTAATCGCGTAACATACACACACAAAAAGAGAAAGAAAAAAGAAGGAAGTTCTGTAACATACAGACGAATTGAGAACTTCCTTCTTTTTGGTAGTCGGTTGAAAAGTAGCTTACCACCAAGGAGAACATCTGCCGCCGTAACCTTACGGCGTTTCTCGACGCTAAAAGTAGGGGTTTAACTTGTGTATCTGTGTGTCTGTCTGTAGCATCTTAGCACCCAACCGGATGAACCGATTTTAATTTTATTATTGATAGTTTTTTTTTATATAGATGTGTTCATCGAGAGTGTTCTTAGTTTTGATTCATGAAAATTCGTTCAATCGTTATAAAACTATGAGCTTTAATCAACTTTCATAGGTCTGATCAATTCTAAAATCTTCTTCTTCAACGATATTGTAAGAAAATGGAAGCATTGACCTGATCTCCTGGACTCTACAGAATACTCAAATCCTTACCAACTTACAGCTCAGATTTTAAATGTCGTGTTTAGAGTCATTGGAATGCTTTTAATGAAAATATTATATATAGATCAGTCGGGGTGGTTTAAAATATTATATTATATATATAGATCATTATTATTTTATACAATAGATCATATTATTATACTATATTGACTTCAAATTGATTGTGATCGGTGGGGATCTACAGAAAAGCTAAGCCTATAATAATATTTTCGTAGTAACTATATATATACCTATTCTGTGGTTTCACTGCAAATATTTTATTAATTTTGCGATGCGTGTATGTGAAATCCGTGATATCTTCTAGAGTTTTCATTTGAATTATATACTGTAACGGACAATTTTAATCGAAGATTAAAATGGTTACTGTGAGTCAACCTTAAGAGATAGCCATATGCTGTCGCGGACTTTTTTGTAGGTCTTATTAAGTTATACAACTCTTTTATAGAAAATATTCTTCTATCTGTTTTCAATTGAGCAGCGTTCGTAAGAAACGTGTTTTTTCGACCGTTTTTTGTTGACTTAGGTTGCAAATTAGGTCTCCACGAATGTACCTTTAATTTAAACGGGATAATATATAGCCTATTTTCATTTCGAAAGTCCATTCTATATATTAGTGAAAGAATTTTTTAAAACGTTCCAGTAGTTTTTGAGCCAAATCATTACAAAAATACTAAAATACTAAAATAAAAAAATACTAAAATACTAGAATACTAAAATACTAAAATACTAAAATACTAAAATACTAAAATACTAGAATACTAGAATACTAGAATACTAGAATACTAAAATACTAAAATACTAAAATACTAAAATACTAAAATACAAAAATACTAAAATACTAAAATACTAAAATACTAAAATACTAAAATACTAAAATACTAAAATACTAAAATACTAAAATACTAAAATACTAAAATACTAAAATACTAAAATACTAAAATACTAAAATACTAAAATACTAAAATACTAAAATACTAAAATACTAAAATACTAAAATACTAAAATACTAAAATACTAAAATACTAAAATACTAAAATACTAAAATACTAAAATACTAAAATACTAAAATACTAAAATACTAAAATACTAGAATACTAGAATACTAGAATACTAAAATACTAAAATACTAAAATACTAAAATACAAATGTTCTCTCTTTATAATATTAGTATAGATAACAAGCTGCGCGTCACGGCTGCTAAGCCGTTCGCGTTCAATCCTCGTTCAATCCTGGTTATTATTTTCGTTTGAAATCACTCTATCTATTGATAAAAACCGCATTTAAATCTGTTGGGTAGTTAAGTTAACGTTTAAGATTAGATACCGAGAATTAAATGTTTTTTACTCTTGTTGTCAACCTAAAACTTTCGAATCTTGAGTGCGGAGTGGTCGTCGTAGCAAGTCGTAAGTAAAATTAAATTCCCGTTATAAATCATAAAACAAACATGTCTTAAACAAAATATTGTGTTTAAGTTCATTTTTTCTTAAACTTATTAAAAATAGTTGCGTCTCGTAGCTGTGCCTGCATTTATAAAATATTCTGGCTTGTTCTATTCTACTCTACTGGCTATGACGTCTGCTCACACGCGACAGCCCGTGTTCTACGGTAAAAATATTATCATCATCGTAACTTTTAAACTGTCTACCCAAATTATCTACATTGATTAGACAAAGATTTACCTTGAATAGAATACCTTGCAAACCAAAAGCGAAAAAAGTATTTAGTTGGTTAAGGATTCGTTTATAAATACCATAAATGTGCATGGTAAATACAGTATTAAATTAAAATGTTTTGCTGTATCACAGTTTTGATTATACTGGCTTCCAGATAAAATATAGACACATACTATCGCGGACTGTTTTTATAACATTGTTAGATTAACAATTTCATCTTAAATCGTTTACCAACATAGCTCTTAGAGGACGGGTTTTTTGTCGACTTACTTGACAATCATAGTTATAACTAGCTGTACCCTGCGGCTTTGCCCGCGTTTAAAAGTATCTTATAGAGACAACAACAGCAACACTAAATCACAGCTAAATCGGTCCAGCCGCTTGATTGTAAAGAACTCCCAAACGAGCAAAAATACCTACTTACAAACTGACTCTCGCATTTATAGTATTAGTGTTTATTCGGCTAATTTACATAATATCTTTATAAATTGCCTATTTGCTATTTTGATATATAAGCTAAACCATTAGTTGCATCAAAATTCGTCTAGTAGAAATTTCGTGAAGGAGTAACAAATATCTATCTATCTATCTATCAACCCTCATAAACTTTCGCATTTATAATTTTATACATAGTTGTGTGTAACAATATCTGTGTTGATCATCCTGAGGCTGTCTACAACTTGTTACGAGAACAAAGGAGCAAAGTAGAGCTTAACGATTCCCAGTTGGAGATTTGCCAAAATGTAAAATTCACCAGAAAACAATTTTAGTGTGAACGTTCCATGTTCATTACACTAGAATGATCTTATGAAATGAAAGTTGAGCAGTCGTTTTTTGATACTATTTGGTATTTTGAAACGTAGCTTTGTATTTCCAGATCAATTCGTTTTATTTCCTAAACTTTTAAATTAGTAAATCCATAAGAAAAGCTCCTGCAAGTCATGCTAATGATTTTATTTCATTTTATATGTTATTGATGACTTTCGTGAAATGTTAAAATTTCAGTCAGTACCAATGTTGACTGACTTTTTAGTAAAATTCAGTAAAAACTAGCATCTATTTCATTTAAACAGGTTTAGCACTGATGGGTATTAGTACAAAACCTTAGAGCGTATTGCACATTCGCCCTAACAAAGACTAAAAGTCGCTCAGCAAGCTATGGAGAATGCTATGCTCGGAATATCTCTGAAAGATCAATTCAAAATAAAGTCATCAGACATAGCTCAAAGGATTAGCAAACTGAAGTGGCAGTGGGCTGGTCACATCTGTCGTAGAACAAAACCGTTGAGGTTGACGTGTTCTAGAGTGGAGACCACGACTCGGTAAATGAAGCAAAGGACGACCTCCAGCTAGTTGGAGTGATGATATACGCAAGCTGGCTAGCAGCGGTTGGAAAAAAGGAGCTGCTGAAGATCGAGCTCAGTGGCCTACCATAGGAGAGGCCTATGTCCAGTAGTAGACGAATACTGGCTGTTAATGATGATGATGAACGACTAACCAAGCCATCTCAGCTCCTTTATGAAGCGAAGATAGGTCCGGGAATACTTTCCAGTGAAGAAAGTGGTGATAATGATGATGACAAAGTACATGCCATTTTAGAAAGCTAGATGTGCGCACTACTGTGTCTAAAATAATGAAGATGTATCTGTATAATTATGTTCTGATCATTCTGTTATATTGTAATATGATCACATTAGTAGTTACATCGTTATACGTACACTTCAGATAAACACACATTTTAAGGTTTTTTTAATAATATAATAATAATTATTTATTTATTTCAGGCAAAATAATGTTGGTGTTGTTACATTGGCCTATATTTAAACATATACCTTATAGACTAACATATATATAATACAAATCAGCGATATCCAATAAGACACGTTAATACACTACGACGTGTGAGTACATCTTTGGTGTCAGTTGTACTATTCATTATTCTGTGGTGTCAGGTAGTCGACCTCTAAAGCGGCGAAACCTGACACCTCTCGGCCAGAATTCTTCGGCCATGAACATGTCGAGAGACTTGACCGGAACCCGCAGCTCAAAGGAGTTGAAGCTCACGATGTGACGCGACTCCAGCGTCAGCTTGGTCTTCAGCAGCACGTACTCCGCCACCTCTTCTGCCGTGATGGAGTAGTGCACGCGAGACACGTACAACAGCGTCGTCGGTGTTTCTGGTAGAAGATGATAGTAGATGGTACACAGTAGATGGTTCGGGCCAGTCGGTGCGGTTCCGCACTTGTTTCGGTTGGACGGCTTCATTTTCTTCTTCTCCACCGTTTTGAAGCCGCCATAATATCGATCTGCCTCCTTCCTTTTAGAAGGAGGGGAAGTTTTTATGTGTGTAGTCAACAGCTGCCAGGACACTACGGCACGCGGAACTCTGGATGAAACAGACTTCTGCACT
Organism: Cabera pusaria; assembly: GCA_954871355.1. Lineage (NCBI taxonomy): Eukaryota > Metazoa > Arthropoda > Insecta > Lepidoptera > Geometridae > Cabera > Cabera pusaria. The sequence continues at coordinate 24,619,820 of OX940887.1, forward strand.
ATACCGTGCCCTAAGGCGTCCAGGTGTTGATTTTTACATGCTATGTAATCTGATTACTTCTTTTGTAGCATTTCCAAATAAAATGGTGTTGCCCCTTTTTGAGTGGCGCGCCTCGCATTTTATTTTTTGGCCATTAAATGCGAGCCGTCACGCCCTGCTATGTATCGTTCGTTCGGGTTAAGTCGGCTCAGATCAAATATTTCGTATAACCATCGCCTTGATGAAGTGTTATCTCCTGTTGTGGGGTCGCACACCATTTTCAACCGATTTCCAAAAAGGAGGAGGTTCTCAATTGGTTAGTATGTTTTTTTTATAATTTATTGTATGTATGTTACGCGATTACTCCGGCAATTGTAAATCGATTCGAATTATCTATTTTGGGTTCCGTACCTCAAAAGGTAAAAAACGAACCCTTATAAGATCACTTTCTTGTCCGTCTGTCCGTCTGTCCGTCTGTCTGTCTGTCTGTATGTCTTTCTGTCTGTCTGTCCGTGTGTCACCACCGATTTTCTCAGGAACGGGTGGTCCTAGCAAGTTAAAATTTATACCAGATACTGAAAACTATAGTCCCTATTAGGTGTACAAAAAAACCGGCCAAGTGCGCGTCGGGCCACGCGCAGTGTAGGGTTTCGTAGAAGCTTGTTATTCAATGCAAGTCTTTACCCGTTATACACAAGCAACTAGGTACTCCGTATGTGTCACTTTAAAGGATTTATTCTAAGGATTTTGTTTTTGGTACAAAATTATCCAACACCCAAGTTCAACGACTATCACTGCTAAACTAATAAAGTTATCTTAACCGCTATAATTTTCCTTTTAAATTCATGAAATGTGCTATTATCACGAATTTATGCAGATTTTTCAAGCCAGCAGTTTAGCTTTTAGAGGGGGGGGGACCTACTGAAACAAAAATTTGCACTTTAAAGTTTAATATTTCATAAATGGAGCATTCAATCGAAAAATGGTATTAGCAACCCTTAAGTCAATTTAAAAGACCTATTCATAGATACTGCACACGATAGGGTAGACGATGAAAAAAAAATTCATCCCCACTTCTCATATAGGGGAGCTACCCTAAAAAAATATATTTTTCACAATTTTATTTCAGCACTTTATCGGCATAATTTATATACATACCCCCACAAAATTACAGCTTTCTAGTATTAACGGTCTCTTAGCTAAATCTCGGACAGACAGACAGACAGACAGACAGACAGACAGACGGATATGACGAACTATAAGGATTCCTTGTCAGGACTACAGAACCCTAAAAATGAAGGTCCTGAGTCAACACGATAAAAAAATATGGGCAAATTTAGATTTTCGCGAAAGCTTGTAAGTATCAAAATGTACCTTATTTCTTTCAACTTTTTTTATTTTTCGGAATTTTCCCTTTAGTTGGGCTGTAAGACCTTGATTTTAACCAAAATTGACAATTCTAGGTCAACGGGAAGTACGGCCCAAAACCTATAGGGTACTTCCCGTTGACCTAGAATCATGAAATTTGGCAAGAAGCAAGGAAAAATTACAAAAAATAAAATAAAAATGAAAATTAAAGGGTGTCCCCATACATACATAGTTGACGCAGTTAAGATAGGCCTCTGAGTTATATGAGTGCTCATACAATCTAGAGGTCTAGCTTAATTGGTACTAACCAACGTTGGTACGGAAGCCTCGGTGGGCGAGTCCAACTTGACTTGGCCGGTTTAATTTTTTGTTTGGTAGGATACAATTTCAAAGTGTTTTCATTGTTATAATAATATTAGTGCTTTCTTTGAAAATTTTCATTTAGCTTTAGTACACAATATTCAGAGACTCAGAGTTCAGACACGTACAGCGTGTAGCGACTACCCGTGCGGTATCATCCGTCACGCTAGGAGCGACGTGTCATGTTACGCGATACACGCTGGCAAAACTGACGTTATATATCGCATCCAATTTCATACAAGACAACGCTGTAAAGGGTTGTAGTGTTCAGAGAGGCCACGTGATATTCAGAGGCAATTTGACGAATCAGCTTAAATATCTAAGCGGCTGAACATGAAACATAAGACAGAACTTTATCTGAATAGTAAAATATAAAAATAGGATAGTATTGTGTGTTTGTTTGTACATTTTGAGATATTATAATTAACCTTCGATATATACCTCAGTGGCGCATCTTGGGAGAGGCCTACGTCCAGCAATGGACCAACACCGGGTGATGATGATGTTGATATAACTAAATTTCTCAAGCCAGAATAGCTCAGCGTGATTTCTGGGTAGTTCGGTGAACGGCTTTATAACTAACTTTCCTTCAATTAGTATACTGAATGCTGTGATATTGAGTGTAGCCAGTTTGAAAATCATAGTGCATGTGATCTATCCAAATAATTACTTTTCAATGAGAACTTATATTATGCTAAGAGTCTTATTGAATCAGTAATTTCAGTGGATTAACATTAAAAATCTACCATTGACAAATTTCTTTTGAATGTAAAGTCGACATTGTCTAGACAAGGTTTTGTGCTTTCATTTTCAATGGCAACAGAGCCCAGACCCTTTAATTAGTGGCAAGTCCGTGGGCCGTCACTGTCCGCCTGTCGATGCGAAATGCGTATCACAAAGGTGGAATTAATTAACGAATCCAATATCGAATCCGTTTGATGCAAGGGAGGGGAGCAGGCGTGCGGGGGAGGGTCCACTCTCCACGTAATTACAGCACGTCAACGCTGTCGTGTGCACCCACCGTGTACTTATTAAGCTAGCACAAAGCGAGGACCGGCAAACATCCAGCCGCTCGCCCGGGAGTCAGGTGCCAGCTAGGTGATGCGTTTTACCTACGAATTTACACCTCATACAAATCACAACTCTATTTCCATCATAACTGCGTCCGAATCGGGTCGAGAATCCACCGAACCCCGGGCACAGCTCCGTGCAATTGCAAACGCCATCCCAGCACCCGTTGCCAATGGTTACATCTGGGTGAAGTGGGCGGAATGGGGGTCGATATAGACATGCGTTATAACACAGTTAATATTTGACGAGGGATGTTCTAGGAATATTTATATTGCATGGACAGCTTCCGAGAATCCCCGGGGATGCGCGGGAATCAATAATGCTGTAAAATTCATTGTACGCAGCTGCAAACGATTATAGCAATGTGAACGTACCTGCTGTTGGGCCATTACGTAACTAGCTCTCGTTTCACATGCAATATCAGTAAAGCTTATGAAATATGTTTTTAAGCTTTAGTAGGTAAAAAGACATTTTAACCTATACCAAAAGAATATATTGAGCTTAAGATTAACTGAACTGAACTTAAGATTCTGCCAACCAGATGAGTTTTTATTTTCATTACGTTTCATTAGCACACGATCAAATATTTTTATGTTAACTGTAAATTGAGCAAGAAGTCTGTTCTAAAATTATCTAAGTATATTTATTTATGGTGAGGCAAGTTTCGTAACCAGCGCTAATTGTGTTAAAGGTAAAATTTAAAATGTTTTCGAGTTTTAACGTAATCATTGTTCATTAGACCCTTTGTAGACATTTGATATCAGCTTCTGCCCCTCACAAGTCATGATCCCCTATGAAATAAACTTGAACATCAAAGATCCCAAAGTCAAAGTCCCCTAAGTGTTTTGTAATTAAAGTAGATAGGCGGTACACATATTACATTTCGGGGTTTAATAGATTTGTACCATTTATTTAGGAATTGACAATTTTATTTGCGCTTAGCTTTTGTTTTATTTTTTATTTCGGCCAGGACTACCTTACGTAAAACACTTTTCTAATGTCTCTAGGGGAAGGCACTTTGGCTTTGCCTAACTTTGGGCTAGGCCTAGAATGGTTACAATTTTATAACTTGAATGCACTAACAATATTTTACAACATAACGCTCTAATGGAAATTCATCTGATTAAAGTATTTGAGTAGCAGTTACAAACCTTGTAAATCAATATGAGGGTAACCGGCCCTAGTCAGCTATGCATAGAATGTAGTGTATGATGTCCGCCAAAGTGCTACGAACAGGGGGTTACTTTTGCTGCCACCATGTTAATGATTATACATTTATTCTAACCGGACTTTTATATATAATTAATTCAGATAGGCCTTATACATAGCTCTTTGAACGGGTTTAATAAATAGGAAGCAATTTTGTAACCAGCACCAAAGTATTATTATTTTTGTATTGTTGACACTTTGAACATGTGTTCAGAACCCTTTGCGAGTATTATATAAAGGTGGTAGAAGAACCTTAAATTAAATTAAATTCTTAAATTCACCAGAAAACAATTTTAGTGTGAACGTTCCATGTTCATTACATTAGAATGCTCTTATGTAATGAATGAAAGTTGAGCACTCGTTTTTTGATACTATTTGGTATTTTGAAACGTAGCTTTGTATTTCCAGATCAATTCGTTTTATTTCCTAAACTTTTAGTAAAACCATAAGAAAAGCTCCTGCAAGTCATGCTAATGATTTTATTTCATTTTATATGATGGCATTCGTGAAATGTTAAAATCTCAGTCAGTGCCAATGTTGACTGACTTTTCAGTAAAATTCAGTAAAAAATAGCATCTATTTCATTTAAACGGGTATTGGGGCGTATTGCACATTTGCCCTAACAACGACTAAAAGTCGCTCAGCAAGCTATGGAAAATGCTATGCTCGGAGTATCTCTGAAAGATCAATTCAAAATAAAGTCATATAGGCAATTTTTTATTAGTAAGGCCGTAGTGTGTTCCGGCAGTACACAGCCCGTGTAAGTCAGACACTACCATTCTAGGCCTAGCGTGTTCACCATTTTCCACCACATCATCGCTTACCACCAGGCGAAATAGTGATCAAATGCTAGCTTATCAGATATAAAAAACATTAAGTAACATTTTTATCAATTTTGACCTAATTAAAATGCTCTATAAACTTTCTCATTATTATTATAAAACGTTACCCTTACTAATTTGTACATACATATGTTTTCAGCAACATTGTGCAATCATTTTAAACAACATATTATTTATCTATAAAATATAACCCATACTGTGTGAGTTCTTAATAACTACATTTTTCTTCTTTCAGCATTATATCGCAATAATTTTAAACCACTGATTAAAGATACGTATACTATATACTACGTCTGTATTTTCCCAAATGATGTTAAAATGTTTAGAATAGAATGGTGCGTAGTTGTCGCGTAATTAAGGCGTTTTCAGAGGAAGTCCCGGATAGAAGCTACAAAGGCAGCGGAAATTACATTTCTGTAGCAGGCTTCCCTGCTGGGAGCACAGGGACGCCTACGTGATTCTTGAGCTAAGGAAACGTGACGATTCATGATATTATTATCTGTAGCTATGACAGTATAGAAATTATACTATGCAGACTTGCTGAGTATGACAAATTGACGGTACGACATTATCTTAAGCTATAATAGAGCACATAAATTATATTATTTTAGTCTTTCTATGCACAAAGTGTATAAATTAGAAATTTGTAACATATTTAAAATTCGATGATGTGTTGTACATAATAGTAAAAATAATTAACTAAATGTTTTAATCAAGGTCTTCATTCTAGTCATCTTGTTCACTTAACGTTAAAACTTAAACTTAAACTTATACCTTAACTTGCGTGCGCTTAAAACATCATCATCATCAGCCTGTGTCAGTCCACTACTGGACGTAAGCCTCTCCCAAGATGCGCCACTGAGCCCCGTCTTCGGCTCTTCTTTTCCAGTCACTGTCCACCGCTTTGCGTATGTCTGCGCTATGTATGCGCTTAATACGCGAATATTTAATACACTTTTTGACTACCCTATGCAATTCCAAAAGTAATGTCGTATTCATTTACTTTGTAACAATTAACGCCTATGCAACATATTCTGAATCAAGAGTGTCACGCTATGATAATTTGCAATTTAAAAAAAAATTGCCGAATTGTGTTGTGAAATGGTGTAAAAACCTATCTTAGAGTAATAAAAAGCAGGATGGAATCACATTTTCATCACATCACTACAAAGTTTTTACTGCACGGCAACACTCACTAACACACACATTTTTACGAAATCGGCCTCAGTGCGTTGATCGACGGTGAGGGTCTTGACTTCTTATTTTATGTCGGAGGATGTGAGCATAAATTTAAAAATGGCAAAATACTCAATAATCTGAAAAAAAAATACAAGTCAATCCGACTAGACACTTCTTGAGTTATCTTCTATATATCAGGCCTACAATACAAGATTCTTAACATAGTCCTGGAATTATTAAAACCGATGCAGTTCAAATAGTTCTTATTACGGACTATGTAACAGATTAAATGGTATGAGTGGAATTCCTTTCCTGGGTCTGTGATTCCGGAAATATCCGGAATCCATCTGAGCTCTTCCAGTCGTGACCACATCCTAACATCGTCACTTAACATCTGCCTCCTCATTCTTAGCCTAGCGTTTGACCGCTATCTCGCCTGGTGGTAAGCGATGATGAGGTAGAAGATAGTGAACACGGTAAGCTTAGAATACTCTGACTCTCAACAGCTGTGTGCTGCCGGAACACCGTGGCGGCAGATTTTCTACTTGATGGTGGTAAGCTACTTCTTGGTAGCAAATCAGGCGGAACATCAATACAATGTGCTCCTACTACCTGTAGGCAAACACCCGTGGTAGGATTTTTTTTAAATATCTTATAGGCTAGCGTTTGACCATTATCTCACCTGTTGGTAAGTGATGATGCGGTCGAAGATGGTAAGCACGCTAGGCCTAGAATGGGAACTGGCTCTCAAGGATAGCTGCCGGAACACATTAGATGTTTGGCGACAGATTTTCTAACTTCAGGGTGGTAGCTGGCTAGGTGGACACTAGAGTCGTTCGAAAACCTATTCGGATTTGAAAACTGCCATTCCTTCGACTCAGATCTTTGCAATTCACAATGCTTTAATCCATACATTTTGATCGTAAATCAGTTATTTTAATCATAAAGGTTTCCGCGACCAAATACTACACGGAATAATAAATATTCGAGATTTAAAATGACGCTTCCGAATTCGAATGTATCCGATTGAAATGAGAATAAATATGCAGGGAGATATTGGTCAAACGCTTAAATATACTGAATTAAAAAAAAATAGCGGACTCTATTGACATCCGAGTATTTTATTCAACCAGCCAGGCAAAATTGGTTTTTAATGTATCTAAATATTGCTAGTACCTATTTGAATTCAAAATTCGGAGAAGCTTTAACCTCGTATCGTTTTAACAAAGAGATATTTCAAAATCGTGCCCCGTGATCAAAGAAGGGTAAAAGTAAAATGAAGTTGCCATCCCTAGAGCACGGGCGGCCATCTCCGGAAGAATCGGCTATAAAATTGATTAAATATTCTCGGCGCGCTGCCGTCCGCTTTTACAGTATGTAGGGTGAATTTTTGCAAAATAGCCGCATATAACTGTTATAAGGAAGCTGTATAATAGTTTACTCGTCTTGGCAAGGTATTGCCCCCACTACCGTGTCCCCAGATAATGTAGCAAGCATAGCTGCAGATGATTTTGTTTAGCAGAGTAGGTAGGTATACGGAAAAGCGTCAACCACCATCCTGTACTTACAAACTCTTGTACCCACATTGTCCTGCTTATTTGTATATTATAGATTTATTGTGTTATTCTTTGTTCTCGAACTTTTTTTTGCATTTTTGTTATTAGGATAGATCTTGTTAGATTCGATGCATATGCGATATTACTATCTAAGTAAATTAGTTTTTAAATACTCTGTAAAAATACTGGCCAAGTGCAAGTCGGACTCGCACTCGTAGGGTTCCGTACCACACTACAGTATTTTATAAGATCGAGTAAAATCGAGCATATCATATTTGCCCAGGAAAAAATAATAATTAATAAACATTTTATTTCTTATAACGCTATGTAACGTCTAACAAAGGTGTCAAGGATCGGCATTTCAATATAACGCCATCTATGGACGTTTACCTAAGAGTTCATAGACGGCGTTATATTGAAATGCCGAAAAAAACACGTTTCTTGTATGGGGACCCCCTATTATTTTTAACTTTATTCTGTTTTTATTATTTGTTGTTATAGCGGCAACAGGAATACATCATCTGTGAAAATTTCAACTGTCTAACTATCACGGTTCATAAGATACAGCCTGATGACAGACGGACAGACAGACTTACAGACAGACGGACAGCGGAGTCGTAGTAATAGGGTCCCGTTTTACTCTTTAGGTGCGAAACCCTAAAAATACAAAACAAAGTGAAAGTTCGTATTAAATACCCGTGATTTTGAGTAGCTATAGAAAATATGTTGCATAAAATATTATCTAATTATTATTAAGAATTATACTCAACCGTATCATCATTTACCAACAGGTAAAATAGTGCTTAAACTATATGATATAAAAAAATAAAAGAAAATACAGCCTTGTTTATTTTTACCATATTTTTACAAGGATATTTTGCACAAGACTCTTTCGAACAGTCCAATGATACCTTAATGATAAAGTCAAAGATAATAGTAGATGCCTTACAGCCAAGGGCTGTAAGGCCTATAGTTCGAGGGTGCAATTGATGCTTACACCCGAGCTAACTACTCTGCTTTACATCTCGATTGTGAGGTAAGTAGAAAAAAACCGGCATTACAAGAATAAAACATTTTATTAGTTAAAATTTATAGTGAAATAGTTGCTTTTAACATTGAATAAATGCACCACTAACTAGATGGCTGCAGCTTTTTTGATAGCTCACTAAAGTATGTTAAGAATACAGTCTCAGATAAAGACTTTACTCGTTTTTCTTTTCGCCACTTCATGAACTTGTCGTAAGTTTTCAAATATCTCTCTTTAGAACTTTCAGGCAAAATATTGTCAATTGCTGCTTCAGCTTCCATTTTCATTGAATCGGGAGTGCAGCTTATTTCTTCATCACTTGCAGAACTCATGTTTTTTTCCTAATTAGCACGTAATTATAAAAAAATCCCAAAAACAAACAATATTTAAAGTAAAAGTTTTCTATTCCCGCCTTTTTTAATCTTATTTTTTTTTAATTTTTTCATGAACGAAATTGACCATCGCCGTTCGATATTTAAAATTGATGACTATTATACTCATACGAAGACAAGGCTGAATAGCGAAGCGACCTCTTTTGTCATTGGGCTGAATGCATGATGTCTATTGCCAGTATGATGGTTAGATGTACCATTTGGGGGTAATAAGGACCTACTTACCGAATATGAGAGATGTTATAGTAGATTAGTAGCCAAGGGCTGTAAGGCATCAATTGCAGCCCGAGATATTTAGGCGCACGAGCGCAGCGAGGGCGCCTATAGTTCGAGGGTGCAATTGATGCTTACACCCGAGCTAACTACTCTGCTTTACATCTCGATTGTGAGGTAAGTAGAAAAAAACCGTCATTACAAGAATAAAACATTTTATTAGTTAAAATGTATAGTGAAATGATTGTTAATTACTGCCTCAGCTTCAATTTTCATTGAATCGGGAGTGCTGCTTATTTCTTCATCACTTGCATAACTCATGTTTTTTTCCTAATTAGCACGTAATTATAAAAAAATCCCAAAAACAAACAATATTTAAAGTAAAAGTTTTCTATTCCCGCCTTTTTTCATCTTTTTTTTTTATTATTTTTTTCAAGAACGAAATTGAGCTTCGCCGTTCGATATTTAAAATTGATGACTATTATACTCATACGAAGACAAGGCTGAATAGCGAAGCGACCTCTTTTGTCATTGGGCTGAATGCATGATGTCTATTGCCAGTATGATGGTTAGATGTACGCGAACTTTTTGAAAGAGTGAAGAGTTGTTTTTTTAATTACTTACCGCCCTAGGGCTTTTCTATCTACATTATTACCCTAGAGCGCTAATTGGTTACCTACAAGCCCCATTTGGGGGTAATAAGGACCTACTTACCGAATATGAGAGATGTAAAGATAATTTATTTGTCAAAACATGTGTATGCATACCTAGACTACGTCAGTGCATACATGTTGGTAAATGAAATTACAGTTTATACATGTTTTTGCCACGTAGGCGTACAAATTGTAATATACATATTTATATTGAAAGTTAGACATCATTATTGTTATTACAATATATAACATTAATTCAATTAAAAAATGTTCTCATGTCCTAAAGTATTAGCAAATAAATTATATTTTATCTGTCAGAAATTCATTAATTGTATAATAACATTTGTCAACGTAGCTTCTTTTTGAACATGTGGCCATGCAATGCCTTTAGGTGATTTATTAAATATAGCAGCCATGCATATCGACAATCTCATATAGACAATCGACAATCATATAGACAATCATCATATAGACAATCTTTCTCATATGGCTGGTTTTGGCTCCATGTAACCTTATGGTACCTTGTACTATTATTCATTCTGTCCTATGATACCAGGCTGCGTTGGCAGGCGGAAATTATCTTGGTAGTAGCAAAGGTAGAGAGGTCCCTATAAATAATCCATATACATTTTTCCACCAAAATTTTAAATGAGATGCTTCTTCACCCGCGTTATAAACTACTTTGATTTATTTTAAAACTTTTCTTTAATAAAAACCTTGTCTAACAATTTAAAATACAAAAAAAAAGAATCAGACAAATCGGTCTACCCGTTCTCTAGTTATGGCGTGACCAAGGTACAATAGAGTTTAATTTTTATGTCTTTAGATGTATTACTTAAATACCAATTTTTATCAGTATAAATTCATAAATGAAGAACTTTCGATATGAACTTTCATCCCCCCTTGCACCATCTTAATGTACCCTTGGCAAATAAGTAAATATTGATAATTAAATTTTGTAAAAACTACTAATTTTCAAAAACAAAGAACTTTTATAAAAACGTTGTTAGCACATTTAACCTTCTTCGGGGAGAAATTTTCGAAAATCCTTTCTTAAACAGTGAAATGAAAAAAAACACCCTTTTTAACCGACTTCAAAAAAGGAAGTTTCTCAATTCAACCGTATATATATATTTTTTTAATGTTTGTTCGCGGATAACTTCGTTGTTAATGAACCGATTTCGATTATTCTTTTTTTGTTGGAATGAAGATATCTCTAGAATAGTACCATAGTAATTTCATCGAGATCTGATAGGTATCTTCAGAGATATGTAGATAAACACTTCAAACTTGGTACTGAAAATTAATAGCGCGGCATTTGAAATCGGTTGTTTTAGTTTTTTAAACGATCTTATATTTTAACCGTTTCTTAGAGAATGCCAAATCGACCTGCAAAATTTCAGCTGTGTTAAGGCTTTTTGTTCTTGAGATATCGTTATATTACAGTCAGTTAGTCGTATTTCCCTTTATAAATTAAGATTTAACTAATAAAAAGCATAACCATCATGCCCATTGACGTTTATTTAGGTTAGCACAGTGGGTACACTTCTTCACGCTCGTTAAGGCAACTTTAAGAGTGGCCGTCGTCACAGCATAATCCTTGGGGTAAACTTACAGGGTGGTCGAGCCAGATAACGCAAAGGGGCGACCGGCGACTGGCTCATTTTGGGAAAACAACCCCTTGGTTGCAGCTTACTACATGCCGAACTGCCTATTATGATTTTATTTTGGTGTAAGCGAGAGAGGTTAAGAAAATGATGATTATTTAGAAAGTTTGAGGGCGGGTTTGTTATCATAATGTTGATAAAAAAGGCAGTGAACGCAAATAAATGCGTTCACTGATAGAAGGATATGTTTAATAGTTTTGTCTTCATGAGAAGAATAATTACTAATTGCATATTTTCTATTCTCTCTCAAAGTCGAAATGCTTTAGTAGCTTTATTTTTAGAACTTCTTCTAGATCTTTCATATGTACTCTTTACACAATCTTCTTCTCGTCACATTTCATGACAAATTACATTATTTAATAAAACTGGCCAAGTGCGAGTCAGCATCGCGTCTCTTATCGCACACTTAGGAAGGGTTCCGTACAATACGAAACATAACAGAGTTTCAACCTCATATATTTGATTAATTGATATTACCAAGAATATTTGGTTTGGTCGCGATCTAGAAAGACGGGGCTCGTTTACTATCGCCATCTATGTCATTTTGCCGAAACTAATTAGATAGATGGCGTTTAAAAACACGTTTTTTGTATGGGGACCCCCTTTAATTTTTTACTTTATTTTGTTTTTAGTATTTGTTTTTATTATTTTAGTTCTAGCGGCAACAGAAATACACCATCTGTAAAAATTTGAACTGTCTAACTATCACGGTTAATGAGCTATAGCCTGGTGACAGACGGACAGACAGACAGACAGACAGACAGACGGACAGCGGAGTCTTAGTAATAAGGTCCCGTTTTACCCTAAAAATGATTAAGTTCTACATCTCTTAACTAAATCATGTAAGCATATGAGAAATTCAATTGACACAATAGGAAATATGCATGTGGTATAAATTTACTTGAAACCGTTTATTTTCTAATCATTATCCTTCCTACTATATATATATTTATATATAATATAATATAATATATAATATTTTATATATATATATATATATATATGTATAGATAATATTATAAATGCGAAAGTAAGTGTGTGTGTGTGTGTGTGTGAATGTTTGTTATCGCGTATCTCGCTAACCACCAAACCAATTTCAATGAAATTTGAAACGTAGATAGTGAAAGTTCTAACTTAAGACATAGGCTATCTTATTTTTAAAAATCATCCCTTAAAGGGGTTAAATAGGGTGATAAATTCCTTGGCCGACTTACTCAATACTCGGTATAAATAAACTTTAAAACAAATAATGATATACGTATATTTAATTTTTTCAAATCGACCCCTAGGGGGTGTGTAAAATGATTTTGTTTGGAAAAATCATAGAAAATTCATTAATGTTTGTTTCCACGTACTCCTTGGTCCGATTCACTCAAAACTCGGTACATATAATCTATAAAACAAATAATGCGACACGTATTTTTTTATTTCCAAATCTACCCCTGGGAGGTGTGAACAATGAATTTTGTTTGTTTTGAAGTATCTTCATAACTAATTAACCGATTTCAATGAAATTTGAAACGTAAGTAGTGTAAGTTTTGAAATAACACATAGGTTTTTTTTATTTATTTTTTTATTCAACTTTTATTTAGGGGCTAAATATAGCTATGGCAGCCACGTATTAGCTTACAAAGTAAATTATTGTTACCTAACAGACGAACGCTCTTCAACCACCCTGTGTACACATAGATAAAGCATTCTAGCCGCGTCTGACGATGGATCAGATGGAATGCTCTGAAATATGCCCACATCAAGGTGGTTAATTTCAAACTTCTCGAAATTATCGTTTTTTAGGTTTTGGGTACATGAGCATTCCATCAGGAAGTGAAAGATATCATAAACTGATTTTCAAAATTCAGCCCCTGAAGGGGTTACATAGGGTGATAAAGCTTCAATGAAAAATGTTATTCCTTGGGCCGGTTTACTCAAAACTCGGTACAAATAAAACTTAAAACAAATAATGAAACATGTATTTTTTATGTCTTTCAAATCTACGCCTAGGGGGAGTGAACATTTAATTTTATCTGGAGAATCATAGAAAATACATTAGTGTTTATTTCCACGTATCTGCATAACTACTAAATCGATTTTGATGATATTGGAATTATAGATAGTGTAGGTTCTGAAATAAAACGTAATAAGATACTTTAATTTTCAAAAATCATCCCCTAAAATGGTTAAGCATTTGAATGATAAAGTTTCTATGGTAAATTTTATTGCATACTAGGTTTAATTCACTCAACATTCGTGTGCAAAATTAAATTTGTAATTATAGAAAACATATATTCACTATGTAGGGAAATACAGTTTACGAAAAAAATAATGACTGGAGTTATTAACGCGGGCGAAGCCGCGGGGCACTGCTTGTTATAAATAAATGAAATAATGATTCGAAAATAAATGGTTTCAAGTAAATTTGTACCACATGAATATTCCCTATTGTGTCAATTGAATTTATTGTTCTGGTATTGTATGTTAAACCTTTTTTTATAAATAAAATACTCCTAAATTGGTTACAATATTATATGAATAATGCAAAATATGCGTGGCAAATTTTAATTTTTAAAACACATCAATCACCACTTGTCAATTAGAAAGTGACGTCACAACTTACGCTGCTGTCACCACAGACTAAATCTTTGTCATAAAAATAGTATGCACTGTTGTACGAATATGTACTATTTCTATTATAAATATTAATTCTGTGGGGACAGTGTGGTATGCTGTGACGTCACAAAGGAGCGCGAATATTTGGTGGCATTTTAGACAACTCAAATTTTTTAATGCTAAAACTATTTTTTGTAGCTTAATTTGAACACTCAGTATTATTTAATTTTTTTACTGTAAATGGATATGTATATATGTTAAATGGATGTAATCAGTGAAATAAATATATTTTTAAAATCATGCATATTCCCTATTATTTTAAGGCAATTTATATTCATCAAAGTGAATCCATTGTTAATTTCAGCGCGTAGCACTACGACCACACACAGAAAAAAATTACCTGAAGTAAGATATTTTTTTTTATAATAACCTATTCATAAGGTCATAATATTATGCTATTTTCCGCCGCCCTTAGTAAATGTTTTCTTATCATATTCTTCACGCAACACACAGCCCTCCAACTCGGTGGCGAGGTATAATATACGCCTTGGGACGTCCATCATAGTTCCTGAATCCTGCTATCTAGGGCGGGCGGCCAGCGGGGGCGGCGATAAATCACCAATAAGATTCATGGGCCTTATTGCGTCACCCGCTACGTTTTACGGCCCTTTTTACGCACCCGTAGATGAAAGTCTTTATGGGATGCGTTTTGTGCGAATTGCGGAAAATAGATTGAACGATGACTACCTTTGGCAAGGCAACGAGTTTAAAGGTTACTTAATTCAGGTGTTAGGTTCGATTATTTCAGTTTGATTTTTATTACATGTTGTTGGCGTATGAAGTATCAGTAGTATCAGATGATAGGTCATTATCGGCATTACTATAAGGCATATCAGTTGATTGCACACAAACAAGTAGTTGACCACCACGCGGTCTTATTAGAGGAAGTAGTAGCACAGGGTTTCCACATAGCACAACTACTAAAACTCGCCCGGATTCCGATAGGTACTAGTAGAAATAAAGGGACTATAGATAGAGTGTTTTGTGATATTTCTTGAAGATGGGGGGTTTGGATACAACCCCTATTACAATTTATTTTTTGTGCTTGCATTTCGTAGTTACGTGATGCAATAGTCCTCTGATGCATAGACAACTTAGAAACAGAACACCATAGCATTTTCGAAGCCAAACAAAATTTGCCAAAAAATGCCTCGGCAGATTTATGCGATGCAAAGGCACGAAGCTCAAACAAAGGCGAGGCGTCGTGTGTAACGCCGCTGAAAGTGGCATTAAAGGGAAATAATTAAAAACCTTGTTAGTCTTAGCTGAGAGCAATGAGAGCGGCTCGCAAAGGAAAGCGAGAGAACAAAATAAAGCAAGCGCTCCGCTAGCGTCTGAAGCCTGTATAAATGCAGCACATTTCCAGCCGTCTACCTCTTTATTGCCTGCCGCGACCGAGACAAAAGAACTAAAACCGCGCCAAGGAATATTAATAAGAATTTATTTCGCACAGCGTCAGCGTTAAGTGTCCTTCGTCCACGGCCTGTTTTCAATTCATAAGATTCACAATACTCTCGACAACAGAAAACGCCGGGAACAAAATCGATTTCTTTTTTTAAATGTGATTTACCTATTCATCGCAAAATAATCCGCGATAAGGCGGGCAGCACTGGGTAAAAAGAGTTTTGAGGGCAGGAGAAAGTTAGGGCACCCTCGAATCCAGGACGAGTTTGAACCGGCCGTCCCGGGAGCCATGCGCCCCTTGTTACTCCACCGCGGCCTCCACCGCTACTATGATGCAGAACCGTGCTACCGACTTATTTAGCTAACCGCTAAAGAGCGCGCTCGACTTTAGTCGAGCCATGAGTGCGAGATTTCTGTTCTCCTTGGAAGCCGTCGTCCGTAGATGTCGTTGATGCTAATTTCCATAATTCACACAGAAACGCCTGAAAATAATGTAGCTCTCCCGGTAGTCCGGGGCCGGGAGCCGGGTGGCAACGGGCGCGCGGTGTGAACGCACTCTATTCGTAATGGCGTCACGCGGTCTGGCAAGATGGCGGCGCCTCGCATCGTAAAATGTACCGCCATTATTTGCAGGCTTCTCGTTTTCCACTTTCCATCGACTTTTACTCGCGGAGAAAAATGTTTTACGGACTTATACTCGCGTACCGAAAAGGACCTGGAGGAGCTATTCGTTCGTTCCGGTTCGAGCTTCGTTAGGGCGAGAGCAAGTAAGGAGGCTGCGGCATCCCTCGGAGCCGCTCATACAAAATTGAAGGTGACTCGGTCTGAGGTAACTGCGAAGTAATATAAAACCATTAATAAGCCTCTTACCCTATCCGTCTCAGTCAACATCGGTGTACTATGTTGGGTAGCGGAGATGAGGCGGGGGGAGGCAGCGGGGAGCGTCGTCATGGCAACGCACGGGGGCGCGGACCCGAATTTTATCGATTCGGATACAGACAGCAGCCGGGAGAGCTCTCGCCTACACTAACACGATTCAGCGGCCGTGTTTGCAGAACTCGGAGGTTTATAAGGGCTTTGACGATCGGAAGCACGTACGCTATTTAAAAAGCTATATAACTGCGCCGGGTAAACTCTGGCCGCATCCCTTGCAAATTGCTTCTACGTGCTCACCGGAATAGAAAATGTGTTTCTGCAATTCCGATGCTGCATATTCAGTTATATTATAACCGTGTCGTAATACCATTCTCTTCTAAATTAGCTCTAGTATTTCCTACCTACGAAGGTACAAATAGGTATAGGAAGGAACTTAGATTATTAAAGTGGAGTTGTTATTGGGTCACTTGAAATGCATGAACACACAATCTAACGTAGGTTGGTAAACCTAGCCAATGCATAATAAGCAGAATACATCCTAGTTTGATATTGTATGCGATGCACTGTATTCGGATACAGATAGGTTCCCAATAGAAGTACCTACCTACCTCGTACGTCTGAGTGAATCGAAATACCTACTCCAAGACCCAAGAGAGTTACGTATGCTTAAGTAATAGTTTGAAACCTACTCTAAAACTTTCAAGAACTGATGAAATAGTTTACGTTTTCTAAGTGGGAACGTAGAGGAGCTATTTCAGAATGTAATAGATACCTAAGTATCTTTTTATTATTTCCCTACCCATTCAAAAAAATACAAAGACTTTACGAGCTATCTGGGTACCTAGGTATGTACCTAGGTATCATCATTACCGCCCAGTCAAAAAGCAAAATTATGATTTTTTTTTTTTTATTAATCGTGTAATTTTAAACCGTTTAATATTTAATCTAACCATACATGAATAATGCGATGGATAAATTATGATTAAATACTTACTTATTGCTTTTGTCGATACTATGTGTTTAACTATTTTTGAATAAATGTAGGCATCAATAGGTACCTACACGGGCCGTCGCTAAGTAGGAGTTATCTATTTCAGGCAACATAGTCTTCCAATAAGCGTATACCTATGTAGGTATCAACATGTCATTATGATAAAAACAAGGACGGTGGTGTGGAGGTACGACAAACCTATAAAAAATATGTATTTGTAGATAGAATTAGAAAACTATTCCCTTAGAGGCAAGTTGATCCCATAAAGAAGTTAATTTCATTGTATGTAACATTTAGCTAAATAAGCATATTTTCTAACAAAAGTTATATCTACGATATTAATAGAATATTTATGGTATACCTACACTTGCTAACAACAGTTTTAACATTAATAATAACTATAGAAATTATTGGCTAAGTATAAAATATCTTCCTTTAATATCAGTAAACAATTATTACAAAAAAAAATCTCTTGGCCACAAAAAAATAAATCTACAATAATGCACGCTCCCTTAATCCTGCCACCCTCAAAACAACGATCTGCCAAAACGGGAGCAATACTTACCTACTGCAAACGTAAACACGACATTGGAACGATTTTTGAAAGGGATGGAAAAAAGCAAGGGTTCTTAATAGAGATTCTGGGGTGAAACATGGCGCATATCCGGCGAAAATAAAGGCCGGAGATAGTTTCGACAGAAGAGTAGGTATATGCAGAATTATCAATACACACCTAACCACAGTATTTGTACTATTATTTATTCTGTACCTGTGTACAGACGAGTATACTCGTCTCTAACTATAAGTAGGTACTGCCAGCTTTTCAACCGACTTCCCAAAAAGAAGGAGGTTCTCAATTCGTCTGTATGTTTTTTTGTGTGTATGTTACGCGATTACTCCGTCAATTGTGAACCGATTCGAATGGTTCTTTTTGTAATCGGTAGGGTACGTTTCCGAGGTGGTCGCATTGTAATTTCATCGAGATCTGATAAGTATCTCCAGAGATATGACGATAAACGTCTCAAACTTGCTACTGAAATTGCCGCGCGGGGCATTAAAGTTGGTTGTTTTCTTAATTATTAATCTTAATTATTAGAGATTAAATTAACTATCAGAAAAAAATCTTCTCTATTAAGCTTTGAAAAAGGTATAAGTACCTATTTACTTTCACTTTTTATTGGCAACAGCATAAGCACGATCAAAATTAACGACGTCGTTATTTCGTCGTTAACTTCGCTATCAGATTTAAGTCAGATATCTACCTATCTGAACTTTATCAGAAACCGGTGAAACTGGTCCTAAGGCCTAGTTTCTGTCTAATTATCTGACACATAACGCCATATAAAATCTGTCAGATAAGTTCCTAATAGAGCTCTATTAGGTTCCAGATAGCTATCTGGAACCTTTAAAACTGGCACTTAATGTTCTAAAAAATAAACTTAACGTTAGCCGGATAAAAATATGCCGGTTGATCACGGCAATATCTAGTTCTCAGATAAAGGAGCACCCTCCAGCTACTTTCTCCCCCATCAATTGTTACTAGTTGCGCATATTTTTCCGCAAAAATAGCCGGTAGCGCGGCACGGTCACGCTATTGTTAGCCTCCATATATATATTAAATTATGAATCATAATAATAAGTCATACACGTCCATTGTACAAAAATGTATGCTATTCTAGAGATATGAGAACAATCTTTTGGGATGCTGTAGATAGTATTGTATGCTTATTATATGGTTAAGCTAGTTTAGCACATGTGTTGCTAGACCACAGATTATATAACCAGAGTATGTGGTGTTTGTACTGGAGTGCTGGACGGACGATGTCGGTTACGTAGGTACTTTTAGTCTTTTAGTGTAAACTATCCGTCTGACGATAAAGAAACAATCTACGATTCTGCGTTATTGGTGGCAAAGTCGAGTCGAGCATATAAGGTTCTTCGTCGTATAACGTACAGTAATATGCATTGTTTGCACCGTTGTCGGCCCGGGAGAATAAAAGACATCTATTTATACCTAGTCTTAATGTCTAAAGGAATAAATACAAATATTACTTAGGTCTCTTCTTTTCCAATCAATAGTGGCGTGTTTCATATAGCCTTGTTTCGTATAGCGTACCTACACCGCATAAGTTGATCCAATCTACATATATCCCAAACAAAATATTCTTAAAATATATTTACATAACAATAAAAAAATATTTGGGCGGTCAAACAACAATCTAAAAGTAATGACTGGTAAACTCTGAGAAAGATCAGTTTTTCCACTCGAGAGCGTGGCCGTAATTCAGAAAAAGTATCCTGGGGTCCGATTAACACAGTATCCTTGAGAACGTCTCTCGCAAAAAGGGGCACGAGGGGACAAGGGGACAAAAGCGCTCGAAACATTTCTCATTGAGGCGGGGGGTTGTACCCTCCCCCTCCTACTCAGTACGTGCCCGTCTCGAACCGCGGTGTCCATAATTTATGCCTTCGAGCGGACCACGAAAAATAAATGAGCGCCCGTAACGAGAGGAAATGGAAAAGTAACTTAAGTGAGCCTGGGAAGTGCTTAGTGCATGCTACACCTACCTGGCTGGAAGACTTAAAGGTCTCTGAAATAATAAAACTTGGTAAGTAGATACCTACCTATATTTATGTATTTAATTGAGTTGCGTAAAGTCTAAGACCTAAGAGCAAGAAAGAATGCGTTATCTCGCATTAACAGTGGAATTGAAAAAATATACCAAAGCGAATTATTCTACTAGGAATATAACCGTCTATTGCAATTTTCGTCAATCAGTTTTTGCTCTATAGTTAACGCCAAAAATAGCCTTCTGCTGTGGCATGCTCTTTTCTGCTTCAATTGACCTGGTAGGCTTGTCTTTTATTATTTAGCCTTTGATTTTATAACCATAGTTACCTACTCGTCACTGGTTATAGAGTAGAGATCGCGAATCGGCAAACATAGCGTAGGACGCCCTGTGACCAGGTGGAGCGACGACATTCGCAAACCTATGGGCAGCGACTGGAAACCGGGAGCCGAAGATCGGGCTCAATGACGTGACTAGGTCTTTGTCAAACAGTGGACTAATACCGGCTGATTACGATGATACCGGGTCACTATCACTCATGGGAAGATCATTGTTGCCTTCCTACGTCCTTAAGCTTACACCTTAATTTACAGTACCTACACGTGATCCTTGGGTGTTGCTATATGGGTGACCACTGGTGGTAGGCTTCTGCTGTGACAGTCATCAGTCTGCCGGTCAAAGTTGTGGTTCTTGGGTGCTCTACATGTTTTTTTTTATTGTTTCTCCTATTTATAATCCAGAGTAATGTATTTAAGTGTAGTACCTACCTACCTAAAGAATAGTCTTTTCTAAAAGTCTTTTAAATGTCAATTTGTAGAGTATAAAAAAAAGTTCCAATAGTCCGGTCAATTTAGACATTTGAATGTGCATAAAGTCCCAACAAGCTGAAAATCAGTAGAATTCTTCAAAACATAATTATAAATAATATTTAAAAGTTCCCCATCATTCCCGTGTATGGAAAAATAAATATTCAAGGTCAAAGGTAAAAAATATTAGTTTTTCGCGATTTTCAGTAAAACTGTAAGTTTTATCATAAAAGTACCTTCAACAAAATTGTAGACCATAAAATTATCTATAAAAAATGTATCAATACTTTTTTTCCTACGAGCCACCGTTTCTAAGATATAAGGGGGGGGGGGGGGGCATCCTATACATGGAACTGAAACAAAAAAAAATTGTTCAAACCTATACGTGTCTTTAAAAATGACATTGAGGTTCCTAAAATTATTTTTTCTCAAAGTCAATCATTTAAAAGATAGGCGCGTCTAAAGTGGTATGTGTGTCCCCTTGTTCTTCAAATCTTTGGCCAAAAATCATACATCATATATACGTGGCATACTCATGCATATTATGACGATAACAACTTTTATAACTTTTTGAATCGTTATATCTCAGAAACGGTGGCTCGTAGAAAAAAAGTATTGACACACTTTTTATAGAAAATTTTATGGTCTACAATTTTGTGTGATGAACTTTTATGATAAAACTTAGTTTTTCTGAAAATCGCGAAAAACTCATTTTTTGACCTTTGACTTTGAATAAACTTTTTTCCATACGTACGGGAATGATGGGGTACTTTTAAATATTATTTATAATTATTATATGTTTTGAACAATTTTACTGATTTTCAGCTTGTTGGGATTTTATGTACCTTCACTCTCATTTTTTTGTCTAGATTGACCGGACTACAAGAGATTTCAAAATTAATGCAATGGTCGGACGTTGTAAATCTGACGTATCTCATGATTTTTTATCGATTGATGTCTTTGCCGCTTTTATTCAATACATTTTTAACATTTGTTTAATGACCTATTTTTGCTATAAAAATAATAATCAAACATAGACACAAAAGTAGGTTTGCATCAAAAACAACCAAGCGAATTTAGTGGCACTTAAAAAAATTAAAACTGCTCTTAGGTAACTATTTAAATAACTATAATTTCATTAATAACTAAAATTAGTTTGTAATATGTAGAGGATCTAGTACTTAGACAAACCTTAAAAGTTTTACTGGTGCTATGTGATATAAAACTTGTTAATATTTTTGTTATGAATAAATAAATGGTTACATTCTAAACTTTTTTGTAGACAAGGAGGGTTACAGTACAAAGTACCTACCTTATCACTCAGAAACTTAACAACAGAATGGGAAGACACCCAGTTTTCTGTAACGTAAAGTTAAAGACTTGTAATCCAGTTCAATAGTTTCAGGAACTTGGTGCCAATAGAACCAACTATAGTATTGAACACATTTACTAAAACGTGTTTCAAATACTAAGGCAATATCGATAATAGTCCAACAGTACTTGTACTGTTTTTTATTCTGTGCCAACAGTAGGTATTATTCATTTTAACTATTACTAGGTACCTATAAGTAGATAGGAAGAAATATTACAAAATAGATGTGTGCTGATATTAACAAAACTCTCAATAAGCAAAAAGCCTGATGGTAAGTAGGGATTGCAATCCGTAAAACCGGATCCGGTAATCCGTCGGATCCGGCATCGTTAAACGTTTACCAAATCCGGTACTAATATATCGAATCCGGCGACCGGATCCGGTGCTAGCAGTTTGTAGCAAAATAATAGAGCAGTTGTATAAGTAAGTACTTTAAAATTAAAAAAAACATGTATATTAGTTACTTACTAAAATAATTGATCTATCTGTGAAAGTGAAATCTCTAATCAGGAAGAGTGAGCTACTCATTACATTATTAAAATTTTACTAGATACCTACACTACTAGATGTTTATTATTTGCTCGTTGTCTAATCTTAACTTACGATCGGAAATAAAGTTGATTTTATGTATGTTTTATTTTTTTAAACCACCTATTTTAAGTACGAGTACAATGACACTTGATTAACTTACTAACTGTTCATTTTGAACGGAAAAGTGAAAATTATCCTGATTTGATCAATCCGGGCGGCCGGAACCGGTCGGATCCGGCCGGACTGAAAATGACGCCGGATTTCAATCCCTAATGGTAAGGCTCAAGTCACACTAAAATGGCAGCGACCGGCAGCGACGCGGCGAGCAATTTTAATGACAAGGCATTATACACTTTATGTGCAATATAAAAAACATAGATTCGCTTAAAGCGGCGCGCGGGACCTCAAGCGACTTCTACCTACGAGTTGGTATAACCCTAATAAATGGCACATTAAACTTTGGCTTTCCGTAATTTTAGCGTCACTGCACTCTTTTGCGGTTGAATAAATCCAGGCGGACTTCAGAACTCCTACCACTAACTGAAATAATAATTACCATCATTATCAGCCTATTCAGATACCTAGTGATTCTAAAAGTACCACACCATTCGATAGTCTTCTCTTCTTCCCTCTTGGCTTTATCTTCGGCCCCTTTTAATCCATCAAGTAAAATACGATTATTTATAAAACAATTTCGTAAATAGGTTTATTGACACACATACCTATATTAGGTACACTTATCGTAAGTACAACAATATAGGTAAATAGTATTGTCAGAGTATGGTATTCGGAGCATTATCACACGCCAATAACAAAGATTATCTCCTACATTATGGCCACCCCATAAAATATGAGGTAGATATTGCGCAATACAATGATATTAATTTGCACATTATGAGTATGCCCCAGTGGACTGAAACAAACGTGTTCGGAACATAGCTTGGACATGCGAAAAAAACAAAATGAGTTTCCACTCCTCGGATTTATTTATTCGACTTGTATACTTCTTTGCGCGTGGCATTCTATTTTATGTCGGTTTTATCATGCTGCGGTATACACACTTACTTTTTACGTTTTTATGAAATATCTTTTTTCTGGGTTAAGGTTTACTTATTTGCCTTACGATTTCAGAGTCTTAGTGAGTGTGTTTTAGATGTTGTTTAGTCTATAATTATTAGGTATACTTGATAAAATTGATATGTGTATTACATATCAATTTTTAACTGACTTCAAAAAAAGGAGGATGTTTCTCAATTCGACCGTATATATATATATATATATATTTATTTACGTTTGTTGGCGGATAACTGTTTATGAACTGATTTTGATTATTCTTTTTTTGTTGGAAAGGAGATATCCCAAATGTGATACCATAGTAATTTTATGGAGGTCTGATTAGTATCTCCAGAGATATGGGGATAAACACCTCAAAATTGGTACTGAAAATTAATAGCGCGGCATTGAAGTCGATTCTTTTAATTTTTTAAACGATCTTATTTTAAAGCACAACAATACGTTTTGTATGTTCAAGTTAACATATTAACAGATGCATTTACCATGCTTTTAATTCGCTTTTACCAGACGTACGCTTTTCCAAATTGCTATTACTATAACAGTGTCGTATATAGCCAGCCTTAAGCTTCATTCATGTCCCAACAACCACCACTGGAGGCCGTTGGCACATAAATTAATAATTTGTCCTAGCGTGCTGGTGCCCGCTTAGTGGAGGTTGTTGGACATAATCCATTCATTCTATGTGTATCATGTGCATAATCTCTAGATTCTAACACTGCTGATCAGACTTGTTCATCATCATAATCATTCTATCTTTATTCCACTTAAATAAGGTCGGTGCTCGTGTACGTAGTATTATTATCTTTCTATGCCCGTGCGGTACATCATATCCTCTTGCATTCAGCAGGGCTAGCATGGCAAGGGGACTATTTTGTCTTTCCACCTATCCGTGTTTTGTTTGGTGGAGAAGGCAAATTATAAGTAAAGTTTTTCGACAATTATAAACGCCCGCTGACTTTTAATCAATTCTTTTTTTTTACTTTTTAATACGAAACAAAATCAAACTCGAGGTTAAATTTCACCAAGCGTTTAAATTGTTGTGTAGCTCTCTTGTCAGTGGCGAAAAACAGGGAAATAATTTTGTCTTTCCCCCGGGGATAAGGCCATGCTAGCCCTGCTGCAGGAATGTATGTTGTCATTTCCGTACCCACTCTTTTTGCAACCATATCTTCCACCAAACAGTCCATCCACACTTTCTTCGGTCTCTCTCAGCCTCTATATCAAAGAATCAAAGAATCAAAGCATTTATTCAGTATGTAGGCAGTATAAATATACGCACATATACACGTCAAAATCATAAATCATAAAATAAATCATAACCAATTATCAAGTAAACATAGCAAAAGCAGAATTTAACGCTTTGAATTAGAAAAAAAAAGTAATGAACCATTCATATAGCAGTACTTCAGCATACTTTCTTACCTATTGCTATATCTAGTCACGTGGTCTTCACAGAAGTGAAGACAGAGTTATTAGAAGAATCTAATAACATGTCTATACCAGTGGAGGAAATCTCTACATTGATAGCGATGCGTCTTGTCATCGCAAACGTCTGCTAGAATGAGATGCAGCTAGACAGTTGTTATCCGCACGTCTTTTCGTATCGACGATTATCGGTCGAAATTTATCGCTATGCCTGTAGAGACTACCGGCCCTGGCTAGCTTATTGCTTCTTAGATTTTTTGGCACTGTCACTATCAAGCTACTTCTTATATGCTCATTGCATTCCATACTCGACTTGTTGAGGAATAAAAACTGTGAGCGACATGCATGTGTATTTTTTCAGTAGGTACCTACTATTTCGAGGGAAGCATCGAATAGACAGTCTATATTTAAAAATTTCGTGTCACTTTGTCCGCGATGCATTTTATAATGAACCGATTTTAATGAAATTTTGCACACTGTGTGCAGTTTGGTCCAACTTGAGATAGGATAGTTTTATCTCAATTTAAAGTCACAATATTATATAAATGTCACCCTTGCGTAGCCGGGGTGGTATAGGTTTAGTTGGAAAGGGCTCGTTATACGATTAAAAAATAAAAGATATACTTAAGAATTATATTATCAGATTAGATTACAAAGAAGTATACAAATAAGAAATAACTAGCTATAACTAAATTATTTAACACAGGTGGGTCAGTCGTTTAATTAAAATACAAGAAATATTTGAAGTATTTACCTACCAGAAATAACAATTACATTTTGTTCTCATTTATCTTACGTCTAGATCACCAGACGCAACATTACAGCTAGAAGTAAAATTATTGTGAACGTAAATATGAAAGTGTCTTTAAGCGCAGGTCAAGGTGGGAGCGAAGCGAAACTAAGATAAGTTCGTTTCCGCTTCGCTCAAGTCAGTGACGCGTCTTTTCATACTTAGTTTACACCGCGAACACTTAGAAAATACAGGATTCAGTTAAGTTTCTTAGAACTGAGCAAAACGGAACTTATATTCGCTTCACTGTCAATGATGTGTTTGACACATGTCAAATCTGTGAGGTGTTTATTTTCCAGTTATAACCATTGAGGTAGGAAATACATATAAACAAGGAAGCACCGCGATATATTTGCCTGTATGGAAATAACTTTAAAAAAGGTGCATACCTACATGTCATAATGGAACTTAAAATGGCTGCATTTGATTATCCATTATACTATTGATGACCGTAATTGACTCAACCCTAGCAATGGCAGCAATTTTACGTTCCATTCTGACGTTTAGGTCCCTTTTTTAGGTATCTCGTGTCCTTATATATATGTCAATGATTATATCGGAGTATCACCAACGAGCCAGAAACACATTATATGTTCGAGCTTCTCACACTGACACTAGATTGAAAATTTAGTTTTATTTCGAGATAGCTATTTCAACAAAACTTAAATGTGCGATACGGTTTCTGTAGTACGTATATGACATGTAAAAAAACTACAATCCAAAACTTTCAATATACGTACGTACTCTACATATAATCATAATAATCATAATTCGTTGTTCAATTTAAAAAGTTCACAAACATTTTTATATCAAGTACAAATATTTCACAATACGGAATATGTTTAACATGTTATTTTTACATACATACATAAAATCACGCCTTATTCCCGTTGGGGTAGGCAGAGACTACTTCTTTCCACATGCTACGATCCTGACATACCTACATACATGTTATTTTTCATAATTTTATTTGTCTCTACATCGATATAACATAATAAAATAGTACCTGGATGACCGGTATACGATCGAATGGTGTAATAATACAAGGGTTTTTTTTTTCAAAATCAACGGGTTCGATGCCTGGCTAGGAATATTGATTTTTTTTTAATTCAATGATGCAGTTTTTTATTTTCATCAAAATCGGGCGCGAGACTACTTTGAGTACTTTTCGCTATTGCTCATATGGCCATCCACGCCCACTAGAAAAAATCACTCTGTATATTTCGAATAAATTTAGGCCAAGTCAAAAGTACCTGTAACCGGCGAGCATGTATGCACTCGTTAACGTGTAAGAAGCGAAAGTGGATGTCAGCATCGTAGCATGTGGAAAGAAATAGTCTCTGCCTACCCCAACCCAGAAAAAGGCGTGATTATATGTATGTCTTTAAATTTAAGCTGTATGCATATTCCATATTTAGTCGTTTTTTTTTTTTTTTTTATTTTTTTTTATAAAGAAAAATATTTAGGAAATAATTTCTACATTACATTATATAATAACATTTCAAGCTTTTTACTACCTTTTTAACTACGAATAAATCATAAGTCAGGAAAAGTAACTGTGTTATAAAAATGACCCAGCAAAAGTCGTGTCCAAGAAAGCGGGGTTAAAAGTCGTGTCCAGCGCGTCATTAGTCGGACATTTGTCTTGATTGACTCAACTGTCATAACAGACATTGTAGCACATGCGCGAACCAATCACTGCTTTCGTTCCGAATTTAAATCAATCTCCAAGCCAATCATTTGTAAATTCGAAATTGATTCTTATTTTGAATCTACGTCGTTTTGGTTTGAAGAAATTTGTGTGGAATTTGTTTTGAAATAGAGTTCCTGACTTATGATTTATTCGTAGCTTTTTAATGCCTATAGAATCTTCGACGCAAAATAGAGTATGTGCAAAAGGAGAACTTTCGTGCTTCGTGCCTTTACGATGACTAACATTCAAAGGTAAGATAGGAAGGTATATACCTGCCTAGGACCACCCGATAATGATATTGATAAAAGTAGGAACCTACCACGCTATCAAAATTTTTGAGTAGTATTGGCAATGACAGAGCAATGTTGTCAACGCAACAAAATCAGTAAATTAAAACCATCAACACCCGCGCCCACAATTTCTACGACGGTTCTCTTTTTGCACAGAGTCTAGTCGCATTAATATTCCAGAGGACCAAATGTTGTACTCACTCAATTGTGTAAAAAATACTTAACTTTAGTATATCAAATGTTCAGTAGTCATTAGAATCTAACAGCCTTAATTTTAGATCACCTAGCTACATCCGTACCAATAACCTATAGCCAGTTATGACAGCAAAAGATCTATCACTGTCACTGCTCATAACGTAACAATACTACAGTAGGTATCCTAAAGCGTCAACGGTAGGATATATTGATAACTATAGACAAATAATAAGAGGCGCTCTTTTAGATAGCAGTTTAAAAAAATATAGCACACTGCTTTTTATATTTACAGCAGACTGATTTCTGCGGCGCAGCTTCGGAAAATCATAATTTGTTTGTTAATAAAAAAGCAGTGGCGCCGAACACAACTGCGATTGAAAACGAAAAAGCAGACATGCTATATATAGCATAAAAAATATTCTGCCTTTTTACAGCGCGTTTCGTTACAAGTTTTGCGTTGCGTTTAGAGCCGTTATGAACACGACTAATAATAATAGGTTATTGAGAACGGTCGCACGAAGTCACATACCAATAACGCTAGCGTAGCTCAGGCAGAGCCATCTTCAAAAACTTCCCGAGGTTTGGAAATACTTTGTCGATGGTCGAATAGAACAAGGCCGCATTATCAGACTGCTTACTTTGAATAGAGGTGAAATAGTTACCATTATATGGAGCGAAAGCGACATGATTCCTTATACTTAGCTTAGCATCGATATCAGGTATAAGTTTCACTAGCGTTCCTACCAATTGTGGGTGCAATTTGTTGAATATGAGACCTCTCTTTCGGTCGGTGATGGCTTCTTCAATGTACAAACAGTTGAGAAGATCTGACATGTACTTGTTAAGTGTGTCAGCGTGCTCTTCGTTCCTTATTCCTCTCGATGACATGATTCTGTTGTATCTAGAAGGCAATAATTAAGATAGTTTAAAAACTAAAACAACCGACTTCCACGCCGCGCGAGTTAGTTTCAGTAGCAAGTTTGAGACGTTTATCGTCATATATCAGATCTCGATGAAATTACAATGGGACCACCTCGGAAACGTACCCTACAGATTAAAAAAACAATCATTCAAATCGGTTCACAATTGACGGAGTAATCGCGTAACACACACACACACAAAAAAAAATTTTTTTTATTAAAAAATTTTAAAAAAATACATACAATGAGTTGAGAGCTTCCTTCTTTTTGGGAAGTCGGTTGAAAACGATGTTAGAGATTAGATTTAGTTTATTTTTTGAGGTACGACTTCTACGTGTACTTTTACGGCGAGCATGAAGGCGCTCATGAATGTGTAAGAGGCGAAAGAGGTATGTCAGGATCGTAGCATGTGGAAAGAAGTAGTCTCTGCATACCCCAACGAGAAAAAGGCGTGATTTTATGTATGTATGTACGACTTCTTCAAGTCCGCCTGAGGCATTACCACCGCTTTGACGGTTTTAATATATACATGTGAAAGAGAATTCGTTTGAAGGACAAAGTTTCCAATAAACTTACAGGACGTATTGCATTTCAATGTCTGATTTACACGATGTCAGTGCTGGCATGCTATTTAGATATGACGGCCGGCGGTGGAATAGCATTAAAAGCCATATACACGGTGCCAGTTAATGATGCCAGTCAATGGTGCCAGCCAGGTTGAATGCCAGCACTGATATTGAATAAATCATACATTACGTCCTAATGTCTCAAGGTATGTAGTGGTAGGACATCTGCTAGTCCGCCTGGGGCGGAACCACCACTTTGCCAATTAATTTTCAGCCGTGAAATAGGAATGTTTTTCGGTTGAAATGGCAAGGTGTGCAATGAAATTACAGGGCATGTGAGACTCAACATCTTTATGTCTCAAGGTAGGCGCAGTGCAGTGACATGCAAAATTCTGGCAGTTCAGCATGTTGCATGCCGCCGTAACTGTTATAGGTAGACGTCATCGCTTACCATCAGGCGAGCGTCATGCTTGTCCTGTTACCTTTTACCATAAAAAAGATTTAAAATAAGGTAATCATAGGGTTGAATAGGAAGCAGGTGGAATGATCAAATGTATAAGGTGGCACTGAGTGGCAAGAGATTGGGACACTTGGCTAGGCGAGATAATGACATAATTTTGTCAAATATCTACTCCACTCGCAACCTGCCTTGCAACTACGCCCGCGTTAAAAAGTACCCTATAGTCTTATCCATTATACTGGTTATAACTATGCAACATTTCAGCTAAATCGGTCCAGTCAGCCAGGTAATATCGGTGTTGATTAGTAGATATTTGACAGAATTATACCCAAAACAAACAAGGGAAATGTAGTTTGCCCATGCAGGAGCTGTACGGAGGGTTGCCTAAGATCGTGAAAACCATATAAAAAGGCATATATCTAATATTATGTTTCTTTGAAGTGTTTCACACTTTATATTTGTGTAAATTGTTAAACACAATCCAAAATTTCACTAGCACTGGAACATGTTATTCCGGAGGTTGGATTGTGTTTAACAATTTAGGGATATATCTATTTGCCTTTCCACATGGTTTTCCATCCATCCGTGTACTATAATAATTAATAATATTTAGACGATGATTACAAGAACATTAATTAATACTTACAGTATCATAAGCTCGGCTACGTTGTCCAGCAATGCAGCGGACACGTTGACCAGAGGCAGCCCTAGAACGATGGTAGTGGGCAGGGTGCCGATGTTCTTGCCATGTCTCAGCTCGGAGTGAGCGCGACGTTTAGCTGACCAAATTGCGGAGTACAGGACTCGCATGTCTTCTGTGAATAAAACAGTGTACATTCACACATAAACTAGTACATTATTATTATTATAGTACATTCTACGAAGAAAAAATAAGTCAGGAACTCTAATTCAGAACAAATTCCACACAAAAAGTGGCCCTCCTTCAAACCAAAACGACGTAGATTCAAAATAAGAATCACTTTCTAAGTAACAAATGATTGGCTTGGAGATTGATTTAAATTCGGAACGAAAGCAGGGATTGGTTCGCATATGTGCTGCAATGTCTGTTATGACAGTTGAGTCAAACAAGATAAATGTTCGACTAATCACGCGCTGGACACGACTTTTAACCCCGCCTGCTATGACACGACTTTTGTTGGGTCATTTTTAGGGTTCCGTAGCCGAATGGCAAAAAACGGAACCCTTATAGATTCGTCATGTCTGTCTGTCTGTCTGTCCGTCCGTATGTCACAGCCATTTTATTCCGAAATTGTTAGGACTACAGAATTGAAACTTGGTAGGTAGATGTATTCTGTGAACCGCTTTCCGATTTTTATATAAAAATAGAAAATATAAAAGTTTAAGGGGGGGCATCCCATACATGGAAATGAAACAAAAAAAAAAATTTCTTCAAACCTATACGTCTATGGATATTCAAAAATGACATTGAGGTTCCTAAAATCATTTTTTCTCAAAGTCAATCATTTGAAAGATAGGCGCGTCTAAAGTGGTAAAATGTGTGTCCCCCCACCCCTCTAACTTTTAAAATATGGGAGTGAAAAATTTAAAAAATATATATGCTGTAGATCTCAATAAAAACTAACAACGAAAATTGGTTTGAACGAGATACAGTCAGCAGTTTTAGAGTTATGGCGACCGCAAAGATAACTTTTTCATACAAACACTATCAAAAACAAAGTTAATTTTGTAGTTGCGAAAAATCATAGTTATGGAATACTTAACGGTGTTAAGGAACCCTACGAGTGCGAGTCCGACTTGCACTCGGCCAGTTTATTATAACGCAGTTACTTTACCTGACTTATGATTTATTCGTAGAGTAAAAGTAAAAAAGCCTTTTTCATCCCATCTATAAAATATCATAATTGTGATGTTTTGTTCCTCAATTGTCTTTTCCGCCCTAGGGCGGGAAAGTAATTTTTTAATTTTTGGCTTATGACTGTTCTTTTACAGTGCCCTGGTTAAGAAGGTTCAATAATATTATTGTACGGGAAATGTTACTGTCCTATTAAATAGACAGCGCGCGGCGCTAATTTTCTTATGCTCACCAGGGTTGACTTGCAGTCCTTTATCACTAAACTCAGCGATACTTCCCGCCAGGTCAGACAACACTGGTAAGTATTGTTCGGACGATGGCCGCTTGTCCAAAAAGTGTTGCCGAGACTTCGTGCTTGCATATACCTGTGTCAAAATATACAATCTAATCTATCATCTTTTTTTATATCATATAGATTAAAGTTTGACCACTATCTCACCTGGGTGCCTAGTGCGGGTTTTATAGATTGGTTTACTTACTCGATCACGTTACAGTAAACGCAGATTTGTATGAAATTAAAAAACGCCATCTAGTGTGTAGTGCATGAGAGGTAACATTGTAATTTCCATACAAATCTGCGTTTACTTTAACATGATCGAGTGAGTAAATTAAGCAACTCACACTAGGCAGTCTGATGTTAGGTGGTGATGCGATCGACGACGTAGCACCCTTTTTTTAAATAATTTATAGGCTATAGTTTGACCACTACCTCGCCTGGTGGTAAGCGGTGATGCGGTGATTCTCAAGTTAATCACAAACTATATATTAAATAAAACTGGCCAAGTGCGAGTCAGACTTTGTCCCGCACACGGAGGGTTTCGAACGCCATCTATCGAATTTCTAACGAACTTCTAACACCAACTAAGTAAACGTTAACACCAAGGTAGAATAGTATTATATAGTAGTAATAGTAATTGTAGTCTATACTAATATTATAAAGAGAGAACATTTGTATTTTTGTATTTTTACAAATACAATACAAATATCTTTATTTCGGACAATTATAATCCATGGTTAGTAATAATTAGTACTTATATTATGGTTAGTATCTTATAAAGTAAACTAAAAGTAATACAGGTTGTCATTACAGTTCTTATTAATATATCATGTACTATTTTTATATTTTTGTAAGTTTGTAATGAGTAAGCTCAAAAACTACTGAACCGATATAAAAAATTCTTTCACTAATACGTAGAATGGACTTTCGGAATGAAAATAGGCTATATATTATCCCGTTTAAATCAAAGGTGCATTCGTGGAGACCTAATTTGCAACCTAAGTCGGCAAATAAACGGTCAAAAAAACACGTTTCTTACGAACGCTGCTTAATTGAACATAGATAGAAGAATATTTTCTATGCAAGAGTTGTACAACTTAATAAGACCTACAAAAAAGTCCGCGACAGCATACGTCTATTTCTTAAGGTTGACTCACAGTAACCATTTTAATCTTAAAATTTTTGTTAAAAAATATTACATAACTTCCAAGGCTATTTTCAAGTATATAGTATGAATCCTTATCCAAATAATTACGTGAATTAGCTTGGCCACATATTATAGATTAAAATTGTCCTTTACAGTATATTATTCAAATGAAAACTCTAGAAGATATCACGAATTTCACAAACACGCATCGCAAAATTAATAAAATATTTGCAGTGAAACCACAGATTAGGTCATAGTTACTGTGAAAATATTATTATAAGCTTAGCTATGCTGTAGATCCCCACCGATCACAATCAATTTGAAGTCAATATAGTATAATAATATGATCTATTGTATAAAATAATATTCATCTATATATATAATAATATAATATAATATTTTAAACCACCCCGACTGATCTATGTATAATAGCTTTATCCAATGACTCTTAACACGACATTTAAAATCTGAGCTGTAAGTTGGTGAGGATTTGAGTATTCTGTAGAGTCCAGGAGGCTTCCATGTTCTTACAATATCGTTGAAGAAGAAGATTTTCGAATTGATCAGACCTATGAAAGTTGATTTCATAGCGCAATTAACTAGAAAAAGCTCATAATTTTATAACGATTGAACGAATTTTCATGAATCAAATCTAAGAAAACTCTCGATGAAGACATCTATCAAACAAAAAAAAACTATCAATAATAAAAACAAAATCGGTTCATCCGGTTAGGTGCTAAGATGCTACAGACAGACACACAGATACACACGTTAAACGTATATTACCCCTACATTTTGCGTCGGGGAACGCCGTAAGGTTACGGCGGCAGATGTACTCCTTGGTGGTAAGCTACTTTTTGGTAGATTTAATGATTCCACTACCACTGTACGAAAACTCATGATTCATGAATGCACATAAAACTTTCATTGGTAGGTATATAGCTAGGATTAGAACCAACGACCGTCGGGTCAGAATCAGGGTAACTATCCTTTACGCCAAAGGGCCGTCCAATATCAATACGTAAGTATTATATAAATTATATATATATATTAAAACAAAGTTCATCACTGCGTCTGTCTGTCTGTTCGCAATAATCTCAATAGCTACTGAACGGATTATCATGCGGTTTTCACCAATAGCCAGAGTGTTTATGAGGAAGGTTTAGGTGCATAATTCGTTAAGGTTTTGTGTAAATTGGATGAAATATGACGATGGTTGTTAAATATGTTCATATTTTATATTCGATGCAGCAAACTGATGCAAATTTTGTAGGCATATATGTTCTACCCGTGCGAAGCCGGGGCGGGCTGCTAGTAATTAATATTATTAAATGTCTGGTTGACGGAGCTTTGCTCGGTATTTTTTGCCACTTAAACAGATAAATATGACTCTTCCCGACATCTATTGACGAATAATAATACTATTTTTTTTTAATTGAGAACATTAGATGTCGGGAAGAGTCATATTTTAAGTTGATTATTGAAAACACGAATAAAACAACATTATCTGAAAATGACTCCTAGCTAGATAGATTTATCGCCCCCGAAATCCCCTGTAGGTATACTAAATTTTATTTAATCGTTGGAGCCGCTTCCGAGATTCAGATTAAGGTAAAGACGATAGCGCCATCTTAGCAACTAGATAGGTGGCGCTGCGCTATCGTAAAAAACTTTTTTAAAACTTTTCTTTAATTTTTAACTTTGTTCTGTTCTTAGTATTTGTTGTTATAGCGGCAACAGAAATACATCATCTGTGAAAATTTCAACCGTCTAACTATCACGGTTCGGACAGACGGACAGCGGAGTCTCAGTAATAGGGTTCCGTTGGTACCCTTTGGGTTCGGAACCCTAAAAAAACATTTTGATACAAAGTCTCAAATATTATAAAATGGAGTTGAGGATTTTTTATATATTAAACATTATTAACACCTTATTTAGTTATTATTTAGTGAGACTCACCAAGTTACAATACATGGAGGTGACAGTCCTCAGTATGGCACATTGCTCTATAGGCTGAGCTCTCAGGTAATATTTTTGCAGAGAGCCCGCTATGTGCTGCACGTATGTCGGACAATCGATGCTCACCCACTCGCATAACTCTAGGATCTGGGGAAATAAAATTAATTACTAACAAGAAGTATACACACTGCGATTACCAACCCGCCTGCTCAGCGTGGCAATTATGAGCCAAACCTCCAATGGTTAATCCAGACAAACCACGACCGAGTGATAAAGACTCTCGCCGCGCGGACTTACGGCGCATTTTACAGTGCGTAACACACGGTTCCTAGTTGCTATTAGTTTATTATGTGACGCAAATTAATGGTCGCATCTGAGGCGTGTAGAGTATTTTGAACGATACCGACGTTGTAACTAGGTTTAATCTTGCATGTTTGCTCGCAGGGAGTGCATCTTCTGTACTTGTACTATTATTCTGTGGTTACAGCAAGGCAGGGTATGCGAAGAATCCCCGGGGTACGAATGGTCGCCAAAAGCCTTTGACCTTAGCGATGTATAATGGTACAACGATGAGGTTAGCACCTGGCACAACTCAAGCACGAACTCAGGAGGATAAAGTGGCACATTCTTGAGTTATGCGAAGTCTGAAGAGAGGGGGAGGACTCCGTAAACCTTGAATCTGGCTACCTGATGTACTTCCGAGAGGGAGACTTGCTATCCCAGGGTGGCGTAGGGTTCCTGGGAGATAGAGCCCTCGGTGACAACGTTGTAAAGTTTGGAGTGTGTCGAGCAGGGTAGAGTACCTCGTAATCAAGCTAACCAAGAAGTATAACCTCAAAATGTGCAAGTTTACGCACCGACCTTGACACATTCGGACCATGAAGTAGAGGATATGTTCGGAGATATCTCCGAACGATATATATCAACGGCCTTATACTTCACCAGTTCTCAACTTACTTCATCACTCGACCTCAATATCACTTAGCTGCAGCAAGTAATGAAGTGCTCGTCTTTCAAACGTAAAAATAAAATAAATACAGTATCAAGAGTTCTGGTTGGTATACTGTCAGAATTAATCAGATTTCAGATTATAATCAGAATTTTTGACGATAAAATGATCAACACACAATTATTTTCCATTCAAATAACAATTCAAATCAAAACATTAATATGTTTCGAACAATTGGGCGTGATACACTTACTTCAGGAAAGAAGTCCTTCTCATTCCAAAAAGGAAGATACTGGGCCAAGAATGCTGTCACCGCTGGAATTCCTTGTAACAATGTTCGCTGGAACTGCGCCAGTCGTTGTAGAAGATCCTGCTTCTCAGCATAGCTATAAGGAGAAACCTCGAAGAAACCTGGTGAGAGGTGAGGGAACTCTATTAAGGTGGTTCCCATTTCATAACAATAACACAAATATGGCGGCGCATGTGTCGTACTATAAGTACGTTCATAAACTTCGTCAGCAGTTTTCGAAAATGGTCGTGCTACGCTCTACTGGGACTGATCTGTTATCGGGGATAGGACTATTATCGCCAATAACCTTGATATAGTGATTAGCAGACCGGTCTCAGCGGCGGGCTAGTCTTGTCGACTTTGTCTCACATGACAGGGACTTTGAGAAGCCAAACGATCCCATCTTAGACAGCATGTCAGGCGTGACCGTGCTCGAGTGACGATCTTAATCTCAATAAAAAGAAACAATAACCAAATATGCCAAAATAGGTTTATTTTTTTCCACTTCACCTTCGAGCATTCACCAAAGGAGATGTTAACGTTGTAATCAGCAAACATTTTTTTCTGCCGATATTTACGGGCGACGAGGTAAGCACGTATTGCACACACACAAATCAAAATCTTATACATGAAAACGCTCACTTTAACGGTCCCGCACACTAGCTTAAAAAACGCACACAGTTTTAAAAATACAGCGTAGTTACGGTGTTTAGACACACGCTCACTACGATCGTCTCTAGTGATGGGCATTCACTAAGACCGGTAAACTTGAACAATAAACGAATGAATTAAATGAACATGTTTTTAGGGTTTCGGACCTCAAAACCAGCTTTTGTGTTCTTAGCGAAATTTGGCAGGGAGGTAGTTTATAGTTCGTAGATGTCCGCTAAGAACGGATTTTGCGACAGGGCCGGATTAAGGAGGTCTAAGGGCTTTCGCAAGTTTGTATAAAAGTTCTTGAAAACTAGAAATTTAGCCTAAGAAAACTGCGAGTTTGTATGAACTTCCTTCATTTTTGGCTACAAACTTGAAATTTTGGGCTCTCGCGAGTTTGTATAAAAGTTCTTGAAAACTAGAAATTTAGCCTAAGAAAACTGCGAGTTTGTATGAACTTCCTTCATTTTTGGCTACAAACTTGAAATTTTGCACAAGTATTTAGTAAACGTTCCCTAAGTACGAATTTTGCGAGAGGGCCGGAGTAAGGAGGTCTAAGTGTACTCGCAAGTTTAGAGTTTTGGTCATCATTCGCAAGTGATGATGCGGTTAAAAATGGTAAGCACACTAGGCCTAGAATATTATTGGATGGGACTTTTTAAAATATGAAGATTAAATTCTATAAGTAATTTTCCATTTTAGGATCTGTATATATTAAGATATCTTTACTGTTAATTTTTGTTAAGAGTCGAACCCCCTTATCTCAGAAGTTTATACTCAGAACCGAATAATCTTAAATCATTACTGAGGAAAACAATAAAGATGATTCTGCGTTCTATAGATTTGATAAACTATCAAAAATAAAACCGGCTAAGTCGAGTTGGAATTGCCCACCGGGGCTTCCGTACCAACTTCTCAGACTATTACTGCACAATTAAAGGAAAAATTCCGAATAATAAATCACATAATAGCTCAATTTTATTTATTTACCTTATTTAAGGTAGGCGCCAATTAAGCTAGACCTTTATTTCGTCGGTACGATGAAATTTGTATTGTGATTAACAATTTACAAAAATATAAAGTGTGTGACACTTCAAAGAAACATAATATTTGATTTACGCAGTGCAACATCTCTCGTCGGATTTGAAAACTGTAATGATTCCTTCCGAATGATTAACTTTCCAAAAAATTAGTCGTAGATGGCGCCATCAATGCATGATTGGGTAAAAAAATGCAATCAACTAATTTCGTCGTATCAATATATCGAACTGTGGCTTAATTGGCAGAGCACCTGGACATGTCATCCAGGAGGTTGCGGGTTCGAGTCCCGTCAGTACGATGAAATTTTGGATTGTGTTTTACAATTTACAAAAATATAAAGTGTGTAACACTTCAAAGAAACATAATATTATAAAGGGTGTCTCAGTAAGAGTGCACTTTTTCATTTTAAAATAAAAACAAGTATTTGAACTGACTTTTGCACAGAGATGTGGCTGTATTTCACTTTGAGCAATTTGAGCTCAGGAATTGTTTCTGGTTTATTCGCATAAACCCGAGATTTCTCAAAACCCCAAAGAAAAAAACGCACGGCTTCAAATCGCAAGATGTCTGTACTCTTTTTCTAACACTAATGCGCTCTTAAAACAGTAGGTAAAATACATCGCATTATGAAATAATTTTACGTTCATTCTATCAATAAAAGAACACAATAACAAAGTGTCTACCCCTTAATAGAGACATTAGGAAAAGTGTTAATGGACACATTCTTAGTAATATTTTAATAGTAAATTAAGCTAAAATCAAATTACTTATTAGCCTAATTAGAAGGCTAGATTGTAATAGCAGTGAGACATCTACGTGAAGTAGATGAATCACTACCAAAAAAAAAAAAAAAAAAAAATTCTATCAATCATTCAATTAATTTCACTTTTTTTTTTTTTTAAATACTTTATAGGCTAGCGTTTGACCACTATCTCACCTGTTGGTAAGTGATGATGCGGTCGAAGATGGTAAGCACGCTAGGCCTAGAATGGGAACTGGCTCTCAAGGATGGCTGCCGGAACACATTAGATGTTTGGTGACAGATTTTCTAACTTGAGGGTGGTAGCTGGCCAGGCGGACACTAGATAGTGTCCTACCACCATGCGGGGGTTGTTGGTTTCTTAACGATGTTTTCCTTCACCGGAGGGCCACTGTGAAAAGCGCACATAAATTTTTCTATAGAAAAATTCATTGGTGCACGGCGGTTTGAACTCGGTACCACGGTATCAAAGGCGACCGTTCTCCCGATTACGCCACCGGGACCTCACTTAACTAGTCCCCTCCCCGCACTATGCCTTCTACCAAGACGCAATATTGCCGTTCTAGATAGTCGCTAGATCTAGCGGAATTTATGAGCGGAAAATAAAAATTGAGTTAGCTACAAAAAAATACACAGTCGCATTAGCGACTTTTTTTTTTAAATATTTAAAGAATAATGTGTTTTTTAAGACCACCACTACTCCTGAACCACCATAAACATCCGTTCTGGCACAAAATATCCTTATATAGTCTCACACCAAAATAAGTCTTGTTCACAATCTTTTTCTAAAAAATTATATACCTGATAAATGAAAAAAATTGCCAAAATTAAATGATCCGCGCCCTCCAAAATCTTCTAAAAACCCCAAGATATGAGGCGCGGACTTCAAGATTAGACTTGAGCGTCAGCGATACGATTTAGAGACTTCTAGCGGATTTTAAAAAAATATGTTCACCAATATCTAGTGGAATTTTACATATAACTAGGAACTTTTAATTTTGTAGAACGGCAACACTGCCAAGACGTGGCGTCGTAAACTGTTGCTAATCTGGTACAAATGGTATTTCATTCTAATCAAAGTTTTATAAAATTACAAACACAATTGACAAAAATAACACTAACTTTTTAAATTTATTTCATAAAATTATACTTTTAATAAATACCTAAACCATTTTTAATAATTTTCAATTAAATATTAAAAATATAATTAAAAATAAGCTAGGAAATGCCGTATTCCCTTAAGTTTGATGTCGCTGATCGCCTTTTACACCAAAATACCGCACAATTCACCATTTTCGCTGAGCTCTTATTCGCGACACGGTACGATGCGGAATGGGCAGGGTTGCGAGTGAAGTAGTTTTATATAACGTGTATGGCCGAGTAGCGCTATATGGCCAGCCTTGCGTTGACATCTCCTTTGGAGAATGCTCGAAGCACTTCACGGCTAAACGGTTCGCCAGATAAGGCTGACATTTTAAAGCACATAGAAAACGGAGGACATCAATAAAAATAATATAGCTATTACCTTCCCAAGGTGATGAATAGGTACTCACAGTTATTCAACAGATTCTCCAGATCGTGCATAAAGAAGGCTTGCTGTGTAGAAGACATAGTGGCCAACAACATCTGTCCGGCCATGTTGCACAGCAGAGCACGCAGCCGAGCCGGACGCATCATTTCGTGTCGCAGGTAGTATTGCATCAAAGATACTGGGCTGGAATGTCACAGTTTAATGTAAAGTTTTCATGCAGAGCTACACCATGGAATTACTATTCAAAAGGGGCGTTAAAAGAATCATGACACGTCGGCAACGCATGAGTGACACGGGACATCCCTAGTGTTGCAGGTGTGCATAGGCGACGGTGACCACTTTCCATCAAGTGGGTCGTTTGCTGGTTTGCTACCTATCTAATACTATAAGACTCTTTGTCCTGACATACTGACTGACTTAGAGACAACGCACAGCCTAAACAACTAGCCGTAGAGACTTGAAATTCACCCCTTAAGGGGATGAAACGGGGGTTCAAAGTTTGTATGGAGAAACAAGATTAGATAGTCTTTTTTATTCGAAACTTCACACATGCTTTTTGTTTCTTTATCTTTTTTAATGTTTATTGATTTTAAGATTTAGCAAATGAAATGTTTATTAATGTATTATCTTTATAATTTTAATTTTGATGATTTTTAAATATTATTATGTGAGTATGTAACTTCCAATACAATTTAATTGTTTCATGGAATAAATGAATTGAATTGAAAGTACTTAAGTAAATAAATAAATAAATACGTGTTTCAGGTTTTTTAGAAATTCCACCCCTAAGAAGGTGAAGTGGGGTAACAAAGTCTGAAAATCAATATTGTTTCGGATGGCACTGAAATTTGGCATGCAGATAGTTATTACGACGCTAGTATCTGATAAGAAAGGATTTTCCGAAATTCACCCCTAAAAGGGATGAAACCAGTTGGCCAGTGTTCGTTTTGTACGATCATAAATTATTAATAATTAACATGCTCTTCTTGTAACCTTATTCTATTCATCCTTAAAATTATGGTAAAGTAAAAAATAATAAACCACTTACTCTGAAAAGTCGAGACAGCTTTTGCTTTGGGCATTTTGCTCGTAGTTATTGTTCCTATTCACAAATTGAACATTTGGTACCAGAGGCTCAGCTTTTTTGTTCCTAGATCGGTCCTGAAAACAATGGTTCTTATTTTATAAAATTCATTTATGTTTTATAAAACAATTCATTTGACTTTTTAGTTAAACTTCTTTAGGCGCGACTAGAGAGTAATATAGATTATTTTTCAGACGTTTAACGCTGACGCAGTTACCGCTATTTAAAAAAAGAATTTTGTAAGTATATATACTTGGAGCCATAATAAAACAAAATTTTTTTTTTTTTTTGTTTTATTATGGCTCCACACGATTAGTATATGTATTTAAAGTCCCCGTCACGAGAAGCTATAAATTATGTAAACAAGTGTTCAGGAGTTCACAACATTTGGACCAACAAAAAAAATGAATTTCGTACTCGTACGCATTCGAAACTCGAATGACGCGTTTATTTCAAAATGGCGTCCCGATAGTTTACAATCCCTGCGTCCGGTACCAAGAAACACAAACGATAGCGCTTTGCGTCGTAAAATATCATCCGACTAAATTAAATAGGTTGTTACTTTCATATAACCCGTCTATATTTCATGTCGATTGAATATGGTCAATTTATTATTATCTCGCAGTATAAAATGTTTACTTAGTAAAAGATGTTTGTTTACATAATTTATAGCTTCTCGTGACGGGGACTATAGACAATGTCACTGTCAAGTAGATAGATAGATAAACACTTTATTATACCATACAAATTAAAAGTAAAAAATGGTAAATAAAACAATGTGGCAACAGGCGGTCTTATCGCTTAAAGCGATCTCTTCCAGACAACCTTAGTACAATCAAGTATTAAGATTATTCAAATAAAATATATTTAACTTCACTAGTTCCATATAGTATAGTTAATATTATTATATAGTATAATATTATATATTAATTTTATCTCTTATAATATATTATATGAGATAAAATCTTTATACTAGGTAAAAAAAACCGGCCGATAGGGTACATTTCCACGGTGGTCCAATTGTAATTTCATCAAGATCTGATAAATACCTCCAGAGATATGGAGATAAACACATCAAACTTAGTACTGAAAATTACTAGCGCGCCATTTGAAGTCGGTTTTTTCCGTTTTGTAAACAATATGAAATGATTACAGTTTTG
The DNA here is from genome assembly GCA_954871355.1 of Cabera pusaria. NCBI lineage: Eukaryota > Metazoa > Arthropoda > Insecta > Lepidoptera > Geometridae > Cabera > Cabera pusaria. Next base: position 24,662,651 of record OX940887.1, read on the forward strand.
ATTGTCAAAGTTTTGTTTTCGTGGTGGGCATAAACTGGCCTACCTCTAGCCACCCCCCAAATATTGTTGAATCTTGGGACATATACTTATAATACATAATATCTATTCTTAAAATATCTATTTATTTTTATAGTATGTAGAAATTAGAATGTAGTAATGTATATGTAACTATGTAGTTATTAATTTTACGTGTACTATTTTATTTGTAGTTAATCATTTTAAAATCATAATATATTGCTGCTTCTCATGCACACCTACCATCTGTATGATATAAATGTGTCTCTAATCAGCCCACGGTTGCCTGGAAGAGATCGCTAATTAGCGATAAGGCCGCCGATTGTACTGTGCCAAAATGTAATCATTATTGTACGTAATTTTAAGTTATTTAAGTGCAATAAAGCGTATTCTATCGATCTATCTATACATATTTAATTACAAGAACATGGGGTGGTGCAGGTAAAATTATACATTAAAAATGACTTACAGAATTGATGGGATTAATCCACATCAAGTTGTTTCTTTCTTTACACTGCCCATTTCTGCGTTCCTGAAACATTAAATAAAACATTGGAACATTATATGATAGACAAACTACTGGTATGGTATGTAGTGCAGTGGTATGTACTATGTAGTGGTAGGACTTCTGCTAGTCCGCCTGGGGCGGTACCACCACTTTGCCAATTAATTTTCAGCCGTGAAATAGGAATGTTTTTCGGTTGAAATGGCAAGTGAAATAGTGAAATTACAGGGCATGTGAGACTCAACATCTTTATGTCTCAAGGTAACAGGCGCAGTGCAAGGACATGCAAAATTCTGGCAGTTCAGAATTTTGCATGCTGCTGTATCTGTTATAGGTAGACGTCATCGCTTACCATCAGGCGGGCGTCTTGGTTGTCCTGTTACGTTTTACCATTAAAAAAAATCATTATGATCTCTAAGCTGTAATTTATCTATAAGTAAGTTATAGTAGTATGGTTAGTGAAATTATTAACCTATAGAGCGCCACGCTACAAACGCACTCCCGTGCCCTGTACACCAAGCGGTACGGTTTTTAACTGACTTCAAAAAGGAGGTTTCTCTATTCGACCGTATATATATATATATTTTAGTTTGTTCGAGGATAACTTCGTCGTTTATTAACCGAGAAAATTCTCTATGCCTGTGTCTATCGGTCGCACAACGGAGATCAGGAGACGACCAGGCTCACTGAGTACCTCAACACAACACAAGTACCCGTCCGCTCAATTGGTGCTACTGGGGGATTTTAACGTCCACCATCAAGAGTGGCTATTCCCAAGCCAGTTCACTGACCATGCTGGGAGCGAGACGCGAAAGCTTGCTCTAGCGTTAAATCTCACCCAGCTAGTCCAAGAAGCAACACGGGTTCCTGATGTTGACGGCCATACGGCTAATTGTTTGGACCTTCTGCTGACGACTGATCCAGACCGCTACTCAGTGTCGGTACCATCACCACTAGGCAGCTCCGACCATTGTCTGGTGAAATCTGTATCAGTCTACTCCCCGCCCGATCTCAGCCCTAGAGGCACTCGGCGGGTGTGGCGATACAAGTCAGCAGATTGGGATGAGATGCGCTCGTTCTTTGCGTCTTATCCTTGGCGACGTGTATGCTTTTCTTGCGACGATCCTTCGGTCTGCGCGGATGCCGTGGTAGATGTGCTACGTCAAGGGATGGAATACTACATTCCATTCTCCGACGTATCAATACCTGGCAAAACTCAACCATGGTTCAGGGCCGACTGCCGACGCGCTGAGGCGCTTAAGGAAGAGGCATACCTGGCATGGGCTGATGCTCGAAACCGCAAAGCCAGGGACATAAGCGCGAAGAAGAAAGCCTACAATAAAGCCGCTAAGTCCTGTAAAAAAGCCCTACAGGAGGCTCGCTTTGACCACATTGGCCGGATAGGGGCCAAATTAGCTTCGCACCCAGCTGGGAGTAAAGCATTTTGGTCCTTGGCTAAACAAGTTGAATCGAACTTCTGCCGCTCTTCACTTCCTCTACTGCTGAAACCCGACGGAACCCTGGCGCACACTGCTAAAGAGAAGGCAAACTTGTTTGCTACTCTTTTTGCAGAAAATTCGCATTTAGATTCTGCTGGCGCTGTACCATCCAGTCTACCGGGATGCGAGACACACATGTCGGAAATACGCATTCGTCAGACGGAGGTCCATAAAACGTTGCAGAATCTTGACGTGAACAAAGCCAGTGGTCCTGATGGAATTCCAGCCATAGTACTGAAAACCTGTGCACCTGAACTCGCTCCTGTACTAACACGCCTCTTTCGTCTATCGATGACAACTGGACGAGTACCAAACTCGTGGAAGCAAGCTAACGTGCAGCCCGTGCCCAAAAAAGGCAGTCGTGCTGACCCTGTCAACTACAGGCCAATCTCAGTCACGTCCATACTCTGCAAGACTATGGAACGTGTACTGAACAACAGGCTCCTGGCATACCTAGAAGCGAACGACCTCCTCAGCGACCGACAATACGGATTTCGCCGAAATCGATCCACTGGGGATCTTCTAGCGTATGCCACACACATCTGGAGTGAGGCCATCGAGTAGCACGGAGAAGCCATTGCTGTCTCTCTCGATATCTCGAAAGCCTTTGATAGGGTTTGGCACGACAGCTTACTAAGCAAGCTTCTATCGTATGGACTGCCCACTGGTCTCTGTGCATGGATATCGGATTTTTTGAGGAACCGGTCAATTCGAGTAGTTATTGAAGGCTGCTCGTCCGACCTTTTAGCAATCAATGCCAGGGTTCCTCAAGGATCGGTACTCTCTGCAACACTTTTTCTGCTACATATTAACGATCTCCTAAAGCCCGGTATATTTGGGTACGCAGACGATAGCACTGTTGTAGAGAGCTACATATCTGGAGCACGCACCAGTGGTGCAGATATCCAGTGTCTTTGAGAAGCGGTGTCCGATCTCTGGGGCGAAGCCAACCTGGTCAGTTTCAATGCTAGACCCAGGCGTGTCTCTTCTCCGCAAAACGGAGTCAGTTCCATCTGACTCCTACTTTCCGAAATGTATCCATGCCGTTAACTAACCACCTTGAGCTCCTTGATTTCCTTTACTCCAACGTTGAATTTTGGTTCGTATATCGAATCAAAAGCACAAGTAGCCTCCAAAAAGCTTGGTGTTCTAGCGAAAGTGAGGCAGTACTTCACACCTGGACAGATGCTCAATCTTTATCAAGCACAAGTCCGATCATGTATGGAGTACTGTTCTCACCTCTGGGACGGTTCGGCTAAATACCAACTAGAGGCGTTGGAGGCAATTGAGCGAAGAGCTAAGAGGCTAATCAACAATGACGAGCTCATTCGCAGAAGACTCCAAAGCTTAGAGCATCGCCGCAGAGTTGATTGCTTATCTGTTTTTTATCGGATACATTTCGGAGAGTGTGCCTCCCAACTGCACGAACTTATGCCCCCATCACCTTTTTTTTTGACGTACTGATACACGCCACCGCTACATGGTGGATATTCCATAAATCCGAACGAAGCGATTTTCTTCCACATTCATCATACGTACCGCCAGGGATTAGAACTCCTTGTCTGAGTCTGTGTTTCCGGAAAGGTACCATCTAGGGGTCTTCAAGTCGCGAGTGAATAGGTATCTTCTAGCCAAGCGTGCTACATCGTCGACCACATCGTCACTTAACATCAGGTGAGATAGTGGTCAAACGCTTGACTATAACGAATAAAAAAAATACCGATTTTGATTTTTCTTTTTTTGTTAGAAAGGAATTATCCCGAGTGTGGTACCATGGTAATTTCATCATGGTCTGATAAGTATCTCTAGAGATATAGAGATAAACACCTTTAACTTAGCACTGAAAATTAATAGTGCGGCATTTGAAGTTAGTTCTTTTAGTTTTTTAAACGATATTATGTACAGATTTGTCTGTTATAGAAGATTTTGGCGTACAACCCGCAAGTGCTTGTCAAGTATAACGTGAATTTGTATTAAGATCTCACCACATTAGTTAATATGACATTTTATTTTAATTTAATTTATTAACGTAATAACGTGTGCTACTCATCTTAACTTATGTTTGTATTAACTACTCTAACAAATAAACATCTTTATTGTACTACTTATGCCTAAACATGGGAGAAACTAGACCAACAAGATACGGGCGTTCACTCGTCCAGTTTGATGTCTAGCGACTTTTATTTAAGTGTGTATTATTATTGTGCAATAAAACATTTTGAATTGAATTTTGAATAATATGTGACTTTGGCGCTCAAAAGGTTAAGAATTGCAATGAAGCTGTTAATGTGCTGTGTCGTGAAGTAATGAACTTCACGAAGCCACATTTCTGCATTGGCTTTGTTTAGTTTCATTTACCTGAATTCTTCTAAATCTAGCGAGTAGAGTTTCATTCAATTTCTTGAATCCACTGTGAATGGAAATAGCAGGTATATTTTCAGGCACACATTCTGGTTTGTATGACTTGAACAAACCCAACAATACTTGCAGCTGTCTGTACATTGTCTGAAAACAATTCATTACAAATAAATATTTTTTATATCATTTTTAATGGGGTATGAAGATGCATTACAAGCTTCTTATTGCTACGTGCAGGGGCTTATCCGATAAGATATAAGTATGTTTATTTCCACAAAACACTAGGTTAGCTCAAAGTTACAGAATAGTCATTCAAATCATCTTACAAAATGATCAAACATCCATTGACACACACTTCAATGGTCCATTTTTATAACAGTTTAAGCACCATAGTTCAGAATAGTAGAAAACTTAGCTCAAGCAATGAAGATAAACGCTAAGTCTAAATATTATGTAAAAATGTCAATATCTCAAATATAGTTGATTGAATAATTTTGCCTTTGATATAGATGGGTGACATTGTATGTACAATCTAGCCTTTTCAACTAACAAGCAATAGCCTCAACTTTATATGTAAACTAAGAATATGTACATAAAGAGATAGAAAGAAGAAAGAGAAAAAAAACAAGCTCAAATATAATATTGGTGTTAATTGATGTCATTAATATGCATTACCTTTTTCCCCTCTCTTTTCTGTGCAAAGTCGAAGAGCTCTAAGACTCTCCTTCTGGTTACATCCACAGGCTTAGTTAGTGTGTACACCAGCTTTATAGCATGTACTGTCTGGAAAATAGAAACATATTTATATATTTTGTTTCTATTTATTATTGTAAAAATATACAATTTGCATAACATATCACTGCCTCCACTACTGAAACCCGATGGATCACTAGCACACTCGGCTGAAGAGAAAGCGAATTTATTTGCTACTCTGTTTGCGGAGTCTTCACGTTTAGATGCTGGCAATGCTGTACCTTCTAGTCTGCCGACTTGCGGGACGTTTATGTCGGAAATCCGCATTCGTCAGACTGAAGTACGCAAAGCGTTGCGCAATCTAGACGTGAACTAAGCTAGTGGTCCAGACGGTATACCAGCTGTAGTCTTGAGGACGTGTGCGCCTGAGTTGGCTCCTATTTTGACACGCCTCTTTCGCTTGTCTATGACGACTGGTCAAGTGCCTAAGTCCTGGAAGCAACCAAACGTGCAACCCGTGCCGAAAAAGGGTAGTCGTGCAGACCCTGTCAATTACAGGCCTATCTCAGTCACTTCCATACTCTGTAAGACTATGGAACGTGTACTGAACCACAGGCTCCTGGCATACCTAGAAGTGAACGATCTCCTCAGTGACCGACAATACGGGTTTCGCCGAAACCGGTCTACTGGGGATCTTCTAGCGTATGCCACGCACATCTGGAGCGAAGCCATCGACAACCACGGCGAGGCGCTGGCCGTCTCTCTTGACATCTCGAAGGCTTTCGACAGGGTTTGGCACGATAGCCTTATTAGCAAGCTTCCTTCATACGGCCTGCCCACTGGTTTATGTGTTTGGATAGCAGATTTCTTAAGGGATCGGTCGATTCGAGTGGCCATAAATGCCGGAGTCTCTCAAGGATCAGTACTCTCTGCAACACTTTTTCTGCTGCATATTAATGACCTGCTTAAACCCGGTATCTTTGGGTACGCAGATGACAGCACTGTTGTAGAGAGTTATACATCCAACACACGAACCAGTGCATTACAAATCGAGTCTCATAGAGAAGCGATGGTCGAACGCTTGAACTTTTCTTTGAAGGCAGTCTCTGATTGGGGCGATGCCAATCTGGTCAAGTTCAATGCTGCGAAAACCCAGGCGTGTCTTTTCTCCGCTAAACGGAGCCCATTTCTACTGGCTCCTACTTTCCGGGATGTGTCCGTTCCGATAAGTAACAATCTCGAGCTTCTTGGCATCTCTTTGACACCAACTCTCAATTTCGGCTCTTATATTGACTCTAGAGCCCAGCTAGCCTCAAAAAAGCTTGGCATTTTGGCTAAGGTGAGACGGTACTTCACACCGGGACAGTTGCTTAATCTTTACCAAGCACAAGTCCGGTCGTGTATGGAGTACTGTTCTCACCTTTGGGATGGTTCTGCTAAATACCAGCTGGAGACACTGGAAGCTATTGAGAGGAGAGCCAAAAAACTCATCAGCGATGACCTATTAGTAAGCAAGAGACTCCAGAGTCTCGCGCATCGCCGCAAAGTCGCTTGTTTATCGGTTTTCTATCGGATACATTTCGGAGAGTGTGCAATGGAACTGCATGATTTGATTCCACCATCCCCATTTTATAATCGGACATCCAGAGACACTAAAAGGCGCCACCGATTTATGGTGGATATACCATCTACCCGAACGAAGCGATTTGCTTCTTCGTTCATCACACGAACCGCTAAGGAATGGAATACCCTGCCTGAGTCCGTGTTTCCGATTAAGTACAATATGGGGGTCTTCAAATCGCGAGTGAATAGGTATCTTCTGGGTAAGCACGCTACATCATCGATCGCATCATCACTTACATCAGGTGAGACAGTGATAAAGTGCTACTCAGTTCGGTATAAAAAAAAAAAAAAAAAAAAAATTGATGGGATGCCTAGATAATTTGCGTTTCTTAATGGAGTCATGGAGTGGTATTTGTAAGGCTGGCAAGATAATAAATATACATAATTCTATTTCGATAAGAGCTGGATGAGAGTAGCCGAGTATCTTAATCAGTGGCATGCAATTGGAGAGGCCTATGTCCAGCAGTAGACTAACATAGGCTGATGATGATGTAGATATAAATTGATATCATTATTGTTTTTTGGAGTTTAATGCTTAAGAATTAATTTTCATATATACTAAGCCCGGGGTATAAAAATGTATGGGGAGTAAAATCAAACTTTACATTATAGAGTAAGATCGCACAACGGCCAGACCTTTTGTTATATTATAAAAGCTGAAAATTTCTCAGTTGGTCAGGTCTCAGGGTTACAACACTTGCAAATGTACTAAATGTCCAGCAATAGATGACGTGATTTCTAATGTTATTCGGAAGAAAATTAAAAAATAAGCTTTAACAAATTTGAGGAACTACTACTTGCTCAAGTAACCTCAATCACAACTCAATACTCTCTGACTGTCATATCTGGTACATTGTGTGCTGAACAAAGTAATAACAATGCTCGTTCGAGCGCCGTAGACACATTTTTGCTTGTATTGTCTCATGTCTGACAGTAGGTTAAAATAAGCTTTGGTATTTTATTTTTGTAGGGGAGTGAAATATCTATTACGGAGTAACTATTATATATTTTATGTCCACACAATTAGTGTATTTAACAAGTGTCAATTATTGTTCAAGTTTTTACCAAAATGAAAAAAAAGATGTATGAGTAGTTTTTTTTTATGCATGAGATTAATTGGCGATGTAACACACAGCTACTACACAGGCTACTATGCCATTCATAAAGCCATGCTTGTGTTGGGTATCTTTATAATTTCTGTGTTTGATATATTAAAAAAAATAAAATTAATAATATATATTTATTATTATACAATGTGTTGTATAATCGTTCGTTCGTAAAAAAGGGGGTTTACTCATTGTAAACTCTTTTTTGAGGCCTCAAAAAAAAGATTAAGATGGCAGGCCTAAGGAAACTGCAAAATACAAATGTGATAAAATGCATTGGTTTATATTTATAATTTTATTCAACTTACCAATGATTCAAAGGTCAACATACTATGGAATATTTCATAACCATAGTCCAACGCTGTCATATCGATAGATTCTGTTTCCATCGCCACTGAAAGTGAAGAAGTGAAAATTTACCTATTATTTGGCCTATTTAATTTTAATGAGAAGTATTGGCAGGATTGCAAGTGAGCCTACCAGTAAGCCAATCAAGTAAAAAGCCGACTCGAGGAGCCTTATTCTCGTCAATATTCGCCAGGATCCAACGCAAAGCATACTGCACGGTACGATCCTCTACAATGTCTGGAGGCGCCAAACAAATTCCCAAGCTCACCCATTTTGTCATGGCTGTAATGAAATCAATGCTTCATAAATCTACAATCTTATACATAAAAATCAATTGCTGTTCCTTAGTCTTGCTAAAACTTGACAATGGCTGGGCCGATTTAGCTAATTTTGGTTTTGAAATGTTTGCTGTTGTCCAGGGAAGGTTTAAACGGTGAGAAAATATGGAAAAATTGCGAGGGAGATAGATAGTAAAAACAACTATTTCATTTTCCCATATAAACTGTTCTACCTACTTTCCTGTCAAACATTAGTTGTTTGTCCTTTCGGGACGGTAGGGTAGACTCTCTTCCACTCTCAATTTGAAATTTGAAGCATGTATTAAATTAAGGTTTTGCATCTACAACATAATATATCCACATGACTCGGATTATCGCGTAGGTATTTAAATTTTGATGGTTGTCCCAGGTTGTCATTGTTGGTTCATTCAGAAATTTTTGTCATTATAGCGCTTCCATACATGGGTATTTGCTTTTGTGTATACAAACAGATAAAAACAAAATTATATTATAAAGGGTCCCTTTACAAGAAACATGTTTTTGAGGCTTTTTAAGCTCGATCTTACAAACCATAATAGGTCAAGACTTGAAATTTACTGTGGCATAGCGTGGGATTGTTACGCCTGGGGCTGAGCTAAATGATAACGCCCCGGAAGTAAGCAAGCGAAGCGAGCGCGAAGAAATTTTCATCATCATCAAAATAATCAGCGGGTATTCGTCCACAGCTGGACATAAGCATCTCCCAAGTCATGCCACTGAGCCCGATCTTCGGCTCTTTGTTTTCAGTCTTCTTCTTTTTATTTTTTACTTAATTAATTGCGGCTTGCTGACGCCCCTATTTGTGTGCCGCCCGGGGCCATGGCCCCCGGCACCCCCCAAAATTAAAGGGGGTACCCCTTAGGAGAAACATTTTTCCGGCAAATATTGTTCAATCGGAACCCTGCATGTGCGGGTCCTACTCGCACTTGGACAGTTTATTTATATTTGCGGTACGAAGTTCGCCGGGTCAGCTAATATACAATAATAATGAGGAGAGAGAACGAAGTTCTTCGTAATAATTCTACTCACGTATTGATAAATTCAACCAAACTTTGAACAATGTGTGAAAATCGTCATAATCCAAGCCACTTGTATCGACAGCATAGGCTAATTCATCGATGTTATGTTGAAACAAATCTTTGTCGAAACCTTTTCTTAGCGACTTTATGTAGTTGATAATATCATCAACATCCGCCATCACAGCCATAAATTCTTAAAACACAACCAAATTATATTGAAACTACCTAAATTAGTCACGGTAAATCTTGTAATAAAATTAATACCTACAAGTAGTTTACGTAGTATTTATATTCTCTTTGCAAGTAGTCACGTAAACGTAAGCAAAGTAATATAACCGTTACAATTCTTTCAAAATTCAAATCAAATGACAGACAAATCAGAAAAATCAACAACAAACGGAACAAACCTCCTGTCCAGTGTTGCCAGATCTATTTTTAACTTTACCCTAGGCTCCGTGAACTTTTACCCTAGAATTGCAATTTCTTTGAAACAATACCCTAAACTCTCATAAATGTTTAAAAAGGAATTTAAAACTGCGATCTGTGAGTACGGTCACAGAATTGTGTCGAATAATTAAAGCCGGACATTTACAAGTCCAGCCGTAACCTGGGTGAAATATATTCCAAAATAAGTTTTTATTATTCTTATGGCAGAAAATGATCTTATGTAGTGTTACGTACAATACGAATACAAAAAATTTTATTGACATAATTTAGTATACATTCAAATTTTTAAATCCATAGCATAGAAAAGATAATAATACTACGTATAGAACGGACACTCTGTTCCCCTCACCAATTCCGGGCTTCCTCACCCCGCCACCGATTTTGATTTGTCGAGGTGTCAGTCTGAGCAAGGACGCTACACGCGTACGGCTACAGAACAATAGGTACTCAGGAGGAGAAGAACATCAACTTCATACATTTATGTTAAGACCAGTAGACACCGGAGGTTCAAATTTACGTAGGTTCTTATTATGTAGGTATATTATCAATACTTATATACCTACCTATATATCCGTATTTTAGAATTCATTTTCATAAATGAAACTACGATATATACTCGTGCGTAAATAACATTTAGTTTGTAAAATACTAAAAAAAACTTTAATGTTTCTGTAGACGATGGTTTACGACAAAAACGTTAAGAGCTTTTTGGGTAAGTGTACAAAAAATATTCATACGGTCAGTACGTAGTAAGTATGTACGAAGTAACTTTTATATAATCTGTGATACGGTGATTACGGGCGACAACCTTAGACGTCACGCACACAAATGCACGTATAGAAAAACGACATGTGTGTAGTGTCTGTGTCGGTGTCACAGTGTCGGTCGTTAAAACGCTAGTTTGTATGGAGATTTAACGAGTGTCCGAGGTGTGTCCATAGGCTCCCGTCCGAACTAGAATAACTGTGTTTCAGGAGCCAGTGGCTTCTCCCATTATACTTATCTAACTTATTTAAATGATGTCAATAGATGACTGATAAACCTTCAAGTACGTGTAAGTATAATGAATTATGTTTACTTTTGTTATGACAAAAAACCCTAAAAAACACCTTAAATAATTTAATTCCCTAATTTCCCTGACAGTTCTGTTTTTCCCTAAATCTAGTGAAAAATTCCCTAAGGAGGCATCACTTCTTTTGTCTATAGCCACAGACAAAGAATAATGAATAGTACAAACCATAGACGTCTATACTAATATTATAAAGAGAGAACATTTGTATTTTTGTATGTTTGTAATGATTTGGCTCAAAAACTACTGGACCGATTTAAAAAATTCTTTCACTAATTTATAGAATGGACTTTCGAAATGAAAATAGGCTATATATTATCCCGTTTAAAATAAAGGTACATTCGTGGAGACCTAATTTGCAACCTAAGTCGACAAAAAAACGGTCGAAAAAACACGTTTCTTACGAACGCTGCTCATTGAAAATAGATGGGAGAGTATTTGCTATGGAAGAGTTGTACAACTTAATAAGACCTATAAAAAATATGTCTATCTCTAAAGGTTGACTCACAGTAACCATTTTAATCTTTAATATTTTGTAAAAAAAATATTACATAACTTCCAAGACTATTTTCAAGTATATAGTATTAATCCTTATCCAAATAATTACGTTAATTAGCTTGGCCACATATTATAGATTAAAATTGTCCTTTACAGTATATAATTCAAATGAAAACTCTAGAAGATATCACGGATTTCACATACACGAAATTAATAAAATATATGCAGTGAAACCACAGATTAGGTCATAGTTAGTACGAAAATATTATTATAGGCTTAGCTATTCTGTAGATCTCCACCGATCACAATCAATTTGAAGTCAATCTAATACTATAAGAATCTTTGTCCTGACATACTGACTGACTGACTGACTCACTCACTGACAGACAACGCACAGCCTAAACCGCTGGTCGTAGAGACTTGAAATTTGGAGGGTATATTTGTCTTAGTACGTAAGGGTGTACTAAGAATGGATTTTTCAAAATTCACCCCTTAAGGGGATGAAATGGGGGTTTAAAGTTTGTATGGAAAAGAAGATTAGATAGTCTTTATATTCGAAATTTAACACAAGTACTTAGTCTTATCTATCCGAAACTTCACACAAGTGCTTCAGTACAAAAATAAGTAAATACGTGTTTCAGGTTTTTTTTTAATTCCACCCCTAAGAGGGTGAAATGGGGTAACAAAGTGTGAAAATCAATATTTTTTCGGATTGCGCTAAAACTTGGCATGCAGATAATTATTACAACGATAGTTACCTATGAAAAAGGAGTTTTCAAATTTCACCCCTGAAGTGGATGAAACGGGGGTTCAAAGTTTCTATGGAGAAACATTATTAGATAGACTTTTCTATTCAAAACTTCACACAAGTGCTTCAGGACATAAATAAGTAAACACGTGTTTTAGGTTTTTTCAAATTTCACCCCTAAGAGTAAATGGGGTAACAAAGTGTAAAAATCAATATTGTTTTGGATTGCGCTGAAATTTGACATACAGGTGGTTATTATGACGTTAGTTACCTCTCAGAAAGGATTTTCCAAAATTCACCCCTGAAGGGGATGAAACGGGGGTTCAAAGTTTGTATGGAAAAACAAGATTAGATAGTATTTTCTATTCGAGACTTCATACACATGCTCCGGTAAAAAAATAAGTAAATATGTATTTCATATTTTTTTGAAATTCCACGCCTTAGAGGGTGAAATGGGGTAACAAAGTGTGAAAATCAATATTGTTTCGAATAACGCTGAAATTTGGCATGCAGATAGTTATTACAACGTTAGGTTCCTCTGAGAAAGGATTTTCTGCAGTTTACACCTGAAAGGGATGAAACGGGGGTTCAAAGTTTGTATGGCAAATAAAAGGTTAGGTAGTATTTTCTATTAAAAACTTCACACAAGTGCTTCAGTAAAAAAATAAGTAAATACATGTTTCAGGTTTTATTTAAATTCCCCCCCTAAGAGGGTGCAATGGGGTAACAAAGTGTGAAAATCAATATTGTTTCGGATTGCGCTGAAATTTGGCATGCAGATAGTTATTACGACGTTAGTTCCCTCTGAGAAAGGATTTTCCAAAATTCGCCCCTGAAGGGGATGAAAAGGGGGGTTCAAAGTCTGTATGGAAAAACAACATTAGATAGTCTTTATATTCGAAATTTAACACAAGTACTTAAGTAAGTGATTACGTGTTTCAGGCTTTTTCGAATTTCCACCCCTAAAAGAGTGAAGTGGGGTAACAAAGTCTGAAATCAATATTCGAATTTCGGATTGAGCTGAAATTTGGCATGCAGATAGTTATTTTGACTAAGGTATCCGCTAAAGAATTTTTCATACTACACTTTTTAAGGGGATGAAGCGGGGGTTCAAAGTTTGGATAGTCGTTTTATTCGACATTTCACACAAGTACTTCTGTAAATAAATAAGTAAATACTAGTTTCGACTTTTTCTAAATGCCACCCTAAGAGGATAAACTGGGGTAACAAAGTCTAAAAATCAATATTGTTTCGGATTGCGCTGAAATTCAGAATGCAGATAGTTATTATGACGTAGGTATCCGCTCAGAAATTATTTTCTGAAAATTCCTTCCGGATACGGAACGGGGATTCAAAGTTTGTATTGCGAAACAAGATGGGATAAAGTACGTGTTGTAGGAGTTTTTGAAATGGGGTAGGTAACAAAGTCTGTAAATTTGCGTTTTTGGGTTTTATAAATATGAATCCCAAATTGCCTTAGTCACACGATAACATGAAAACGGGTGAACCGATTTGGCTAATTCTTATTTGATGTGTTAATTGATAGAATAGTTTTTTACAAAAAAAAAGTTTTAAGTAAATAAAAGAAAGTTTTAATGCGGGCGAAGCCGCGGGACACTTCTAGTATAATTATATGATCTATTGTATAAAATAATATTGATTTATATTTATAATTATATAATATTTTAACCACCCCGACTGATCTACGTATAATCTTTTCATTAAAAGCGTTCCAATGACTCTAAACGCGACATTTAAAATCTGAGGTGTAAGTTGGTGAGGATTTGAGTATTCTGTAGAGTCCAGGAGATGTCCCAGCATCAGGTCAATGCTTCCATGTTCTTACAATATCGTTGGAGAAGAAGATTTTCGAATTGATCAGACCTATGAAAGTTGATTTCATAGCGCAATTAACTAGAAAATAGCTCATAGTTTCATAACGATTGAACGACTTTTCATGAATCAAAGCTAAGAACACTCTCGATGAAGACATCTAATCTATCAAACAAAAAAAAAAACAATAATAAAATCAAAATCGATTCATCCGGTTGGGTGCTAAGATGTTACAGACAGACACACAGATACACACGTTAAACGTATAATACCTACCCCTACTTTTTGCGTCGGGGAACGCCGTAAGGTTACGGCGGCAGATGTTCTGCTTGGTTTAGCTACATTTTAGGGTTCCGTAGCCGAATGGCAAAAAACGGAACCCTTATAGATTCGTTATGTCTGTCTGTCTGTCCGTCCGTATGTCACAGCCATTTTATTCCGAAACCATAAAGACTACAGAATTGAAACTTGGTAGGTAGATGTATTCTGTAAACCGCTTTCCGATTTTTATACAAAAATAAAAAATATAAAATTTTAAGGGCCCGCATCCCATACATAGAACTGAAACAGAAAAAAATCTTCAAACCTATACGTGTGTGTACAGGAATACAGGTGTCTATAAATAGGTCTTTCAAAATGACATTGAGGTTTCTAAAATCATTTTTTCTCAAAGTCAATAATTTAAAAGATAGGCGCGTCTAAAGTGGTAAAATGTGTGTGTCCCTCCCTACCCTCTAACTTTTGAAGTAATCGAGTGAAAAATCTAGAAAACATATATTCTGTAGATCTCAATAAAAACTTTTAACGAACATTGGTTTGAACAAGATACAGTCAGTCAGCAGTTTTTGAGATATAGCGACCGCGAAGATAACTTTGTTTTTCATACAAACACTATGAAAAACAAAGTAATGTTTTTGGTGGCGAAAATTTAAGGTTATAAAATACTCTACTGTTACGGAACCCTACGGGTGCGAGTCCGACTTGCACTTGGCCAGTTTTGGTAGATTTAATTATCCCACTACCTCTGTACGAAAACCCATATAATTCATGAATGCACATAAAACTTTCACTGGTAGGTATATAGCTAGGATTAGAACCAACGACCGTCGGGTCAGAATCAGGGTAACTATCCTTTACGCCAAAGGTCCGTCCAATATACACTACGTAAGTATTATAAAACAAAGTCCATCACTGCGTCTGTGTGTCTGTTCGCAATATTCTTAATAGCTACTGAACGGATTATCATGCGGTTTTCACCAATAGCCAGAGTTTTTACAAGGAAGGTTTAGGTTGAAATATGACGATGATTGCTAAATATGTTAATATTTTATATTCGATGCAACAAACTGATGCAAATTTTGTAGACATATAAATTCTACCCGTGCGAAGCCGGGGCGGGCTGCTAGTATAATATAAATTAGCTGCGCAAAACGGCCCTGATAAAACCGACCTATAACCACTACTACTACTACTTGTACTATTCATTATTCTGTGCTAGAAAGGAGTTTGTCCCTTTCTTTTGTATGGACGACTTATCAAACCTAGGTATAGAACATAATACGTAGCATCATAGTAGTCTGTGCAAAGAACAAATTAATGACGATATGTGCTGCTCGTAGAGGGAAAATTAATGGGAGAGAACATTAGCGTATGCGAATGAAATAGCTATAGCTAAGAGATATAACCCGACTAAAATGATGAACACGTGATACATATGCCAGTTATTCATTTTATCTTAAATGAACAACGTAATTTGGTCAGGTCATACATGACAGCGGGTGAAAATGGGTGCACTAGAACTTGGAGCCCGTGCTGGAGCCAGTTTGTAAAATCTCATACGCAGAGAATGATTAAAAATTGTTGTTCATCTCGCTCTCTCATACTAGTGATTGTATAGTTTAATCACTCTCACATTATTATTAATATGTTAATTATTAAATCATTTATTTCGAATATTAAATTCATAATGTTTTTTTTTTTTGCTTAATTAATTACAACAACACACATATAAAATAAAATACATTACAATTAATTACAATCAATAAAAATGAAGTCAAATAATATAAATTAAAAGAACAGTTAAAATGAGAAAAATGTCAAACACAAATCAAATTAAACTTATAATGTTATCAGACGCATCCATTTATACTGTATTGGGCAGTCAGTTCGCGATGCAATCATTTGCAGGATACTGTTGCTGCTGCCTCGCACTCGCTGGCGCAGGGAAGCCACTTTCTTACGAATAATGGCGTGATATCCATCCGTCCGCGCTTCCGTGAACATTCCCGAAGCACTACAATAGCTCGGCAAACGCAACAGCATCCTAAAAATATTATTATATTGAACACGCAGAGAATTGGCAGCACGTTGCGTGTGATCTATCCACAAACTACTCGAGTAGAAAGACTGACAGTATGCTTTAAACAGCGTAACCTTAACTTCCCTCGAGCAGCGAGCAAATCTGCGGCAGATCATGTTTCCTCGTACTGCCAATGCCCTGCGTTCTCTCTCGATGTCAGCATCGTCCTTTAGATCCTCCGTCACTATGTGCCCCAAATACACAAATTTATTCACGACCCGCAGAACCACTCCGTTCAACGTAATAGGGGGAACATATACTGGCTTAACTCTACCACTCTTGAAGATGAGCACTTCACTCTTCTTCCCGTTGTATTTCAGCCCATGTTCCGCTCCATACGCCTCACAGATAGACACTAGCTTACGAATCGCCCCCACCGACGGTCCCAGCAGTACCATATCGTCCGCGTAGCTGATATTATTAATGCATACACCACTCACATAACAACCCGTATGGGTACTGCTGAGCTCCTCGATGAGGTCGTTGACATAGAGGTTGAACAACAGAGGAGAGGTGATTCCTCCCTGCCGCACACCACACTCCATGCCATATGAGTCAGACAGAGAATTCCCCCATTTCACCTGGTTTCGCTGACAATCATACCATCGTTTAAGCAAGGTGATTATTTCGGTTGGAACGCCCGCTGTCCCTAGCTTGCCCCAAAGCTTATTATACAAAACCGTATCAAAAGCCTTAGACAAGTCAAGGAAGCAGGCGTATACCGGAGTCTTTCTGTCAGTATAGTACCTGACGGCCTGCTTCAAGCATAGGATTGCACTCTCCGTCGACAGCCCAGCTCTAAAGCCGAACTGCGCATCATGCAGCTTGACGTGTTGCTGTAGAATGGAATTAAGCAAGCCGTCAAGTACTTTTGCCACTATTGTTGCCAGCGAAATCGGCCTGTAGTTGCCCTTGTCCGAGGTAATACCAGTTTTGCATTTTATGATTGGCACCACAATCGTTCTAGTCAATTCGTCTGGCAAGTAACCGTGACACAAACACAAATTGAAGAACATGGAGAGTACGCGCGGCAAGTGAACACCCGCACACTTTAGGTGTTCAATGCTGAGACCGTCGTGACCGGGTGATTTACCCCTTTGCATATTATACATTATATTGCGAATATCTTTTGCTGTAAATCTAACACTGCGATTGTATACGACGTTCTCAGCATCAAGCGCGCCTTGTACGGGTGAGTCCTGTAACGATTTAACTCTAAACTGGTCTTTAAAGATATTGGCAATTAAAGTATGTTCACACGCATCATCGATACTCACTGGAAGGCCAGGCTTAGCATTCATTTTACTAGTATTCTTCCAGAAACGCTTAAAGTCTATTTTAATAATTATACTCTGTCTACGTTACAAAACCATCAAACCACAGACTAAGTAGAGATGCTACGCATCATCCATAGAGAAAGTATATAATATGTAGAGAACATTAACCGTATGCGAATGAAATAGCTATAGAGATATAACCCGACTAAAACGATGAACACGTGATACATATGCCTGCTATAAGATAAAATGAACAACGTAATTTGGTTGGGTTATACATGACAGCGGGTGAGAGCCAATGGGTGCACTAGAACTTGTATCCAAACATTGCTGGATACAGTTTAATCGCATACGCAGGTAAAGGTTTTTTTTTATTTTTTATTATAATTTTTTTTAAAGATTACTCGCAATGTGGGATAAAAAAAACTACAGGATAAAAAATTGTTGTACATCTCGCTTTCTCATACTAAGTGATTGTATAGTTTTATCCTTCTCATATTATTATTATTTAAATGCCACATCCGCTTAATATTTAAAAGTTCGTTCATCAGTGTTCCGACCGTTTGTATGATGATAGAATACTGACTATATTGTATCGTCTGTACAAGATTTTTGTTAATCTATCTGTCAAATTGACAGCAATGACTAATGTCAGGTATAGATGTCAACTCAACACAACACAACTATCCCCGTAAACGCATACCCTCGTCATTGTTCCGAGCGCATACCTAGCGTCCAAAAAATTTAAAACTGGCCAAGTGCAAGTCACCTCGCACTCGTAGGGTTCCGTAAGACAGTAGAGTATTTTATAACAATAATATTTCCCTAGCGAAAATTTAACCTTGTTTGTATGAATGACAAAGTTATATTTGCGGTTATGAAAATGTGCTATATCACAATAACTACCGACTATATCTAGTTCAAACCAATTTTCGTTTAAAGTTAAGTTATTGAGATCTACAGCTTTTTTTTTTCACTCCCTAATTTCAAAAGTTACGAGCGGTGAACACACATTTGACCACATTAGTGTCTGTCTTTCAAACAATTGACTCTGAGAAAAAATAGTATATATTATCTATAGACGTAAAGGTACGAATAGGTTTGATGAAAAAATATCTAGTAATTTTTTATATTTGTATGATAATCGTAAAGGGGTTTAAAGAAGAAGAAAGAAAGAAAGAAAGAAAATACATTTATTCAACACTACAAAAAACAGAATAAATAAAAGTTTACGGAATAAATCCACTTACCGAGTTTCAATGTGTAGTCCTAATAGTTTCGGAGTAAAGTGGCTGTGACATACGGATTGACAGACAGACATGACGAATCTATAATGGTTCCGCTTTTGCCATTCAGCTAGGGAACCCTCAAAATCGTTTTTGATGTCTATGGTAAATGCTAAGGTAATGTTGTATGGTTCTAAATTACCCTAATTTTGTTGTAAAATCAACAGCTATAATGGTTGAAATAATTTTGAATTTCATTCAATAAAAGAAGACATAAATTAGAACTGCCGCTGAAAATAATCAACAGTTTTTGTTATGTTCAACTAACTTCCAATCCAAACTTCTTGGTACATTTATTACGCTGTTAGTGAACCGATACGAATGATTTTTTTCATGAAATAATATGAAATAATTTTTAGCTATAAATACAGTATAATTTAGATGGTATTATACGAATAATAAGATCCTTATATAGTAGCTCTTTGGTGAGCATGTGAAATTTAGCACTATTAATTTATAATCATAATATGTGTCAACATTTAAAATAAATACAATGTTATTTCATTTTTATAATAAATAGAAAGTAGGCGTATAAATATACTCGAAATAATAGTAACTATACCAATATATCATTATATAATTATTATTGATTGAACATAATAATATATTTTACAGTATAGAACCCTTTATTCAATAACCAATCTTTTAACTGACTCTTGAATTTAACGTAGGGCAGCTTTGTAATATCTTTAGGCAATTTGTCATATATCTTTACACACATAACAAAGCAATTTTTACATAGTACTGCTGTTCTTGGCGCTAAGTATAAAACCAGTCGTTCTCCACGTTGGTTGTTACAAGGGTATACATCTTTAGCTTGTGGATATAGCTCAAAAGGGCTTCTAACTAACGTACATATTTCAAAAATGTATAAGCAAGGCAGCAGAAAAATGACAAAGTGTTTGAAATATGGTCTTCAAGAGGAGGATCCCTACCATTGCACGATCCCTACCATTCCAGCCGTTATGGGTAGGATACATCGCCAAGATGGTCCCATGATCTGATGAGTGTTTCCAAAGGTATGGGAATAAACATCTCAAACATGCTAATGATAACTCATAACTCTTAAATATCTAAACTAAGCGTCTCCGCCTGCGGGGAAGAGGTACCAGGGGTAGCCCTTTATCGCCTTCCTCTTCCCACACCTTCCCTACCGCTCCACTCTTGCATCTCAATCTATACTAATATTATAAAGAGAGAACATTCGTATTTTTGTATGTTTGGATTTTTGTATTTTGTATTTTTGTATGGATGCTTGTCTTGATTTGGCTCAAAGCTACTGGACTTAAAATCGTTTAAAAACTCTTTCACTAATATATAGAATAGACTTTCAGAATGAAAAGGCTATATATTATACGATTTAAATCATAGGTACATTCGCTAAGACCTATTTTGAAATCTAAGTCGACAATAAAACGGTCGAGAAAACACGTTGTTACGCGATGCTGCCTAAACGGAAATAGATATAAGAAATGTGTCTATGTAATATTTATAGAACTTAATAAGACCTTTAAAAAAGTCCGCAATAGCATATGTCTATCTCTTAAGGTTGACTCACAGTAACCATTTAAATCTTTAATTTTTAAATAAAAAACATTACATAACTTCCAAATCTGTTTTCTACAATACAGTATTAATCCTTATCAAAATAATTACGTTAATTACCTTGGTCACATATTATAGATTTAAATTTCCCTTAACAGTATATAATTTAAATCAATAATTTAGAATATATTACAGATTGAAAATTATGCGTCTCGAAAAATAATGAAATATTTCTAGTGAAACCACAGAATAGGTCATAGTTACAGAGTAAACATTATTAGCTTAGCTATTTCTGTAGATCCCAACCTATATAAATCAATTTGATGTCAATATAGTTTGATCTATCGTATAAAACTAGCTGAGTTCCGCGGCTTCGCTCGCGTTTAAAAGTATCATATGGTCTTATTCCTTAATATGTACTGCATATCCCTGTCTAAAATTCTGCTAAATCTAGCCTCTGTCCAGCCGTTTGACCGTGAAGAAGTTCCAAACAACAAATTATACAAACTGACTTTCGCATTTATATGACTTTGGTTGGTTATGTTAATGATTGTCAAGGATAGCGAACACGCTAGGCCTAGAATGGAAAGACTCCCGAGTGCTGCCGGAACATGGTAAGGTTTTTTCACGAATAGTGGTAAGCTACTTTTTGGTAGCAAGTGAGGCAGAACATCAATTTAAGGATCCACTGCCTGTGTTCGAACCCCCATGATTCATAAATGCACATAGAAACTTCAGTAAATCAATTGGTATATAGCTTGGATAATAACCGGCGACCGTCGGGTCAGAAGTCAAGGTAAGTAACTATCCTTTACGCCTACGGGCCGTCCAATATTATGTACCAATTTCACCCGTGCGAAGTCGGGGCGGGCTGCTAGTACTATAATAAGTACCCTAAAATTTTATAACTCAATCGTGTCATACTTTTTTAAATCTATGCATTGCACCTCACTCGCGTCTGCAACACACGTCCTCGCAACAAACGCTTCGCTACACATTTCTCACGTGTTAAAGTTTTGTAAATGTTTAAAAAAAACCTCGCTTCGCAAAGCCCTTGCCAGAAAGGCTGCGCTGTGCGAGGCTAAGACAATGATATGATACAAATGATGATATTTCCTCAAGCGCCGCACAGCTCTGATTCATAAGCACCTTTTAGAAATAGCTCGATGTAATTGATATACACAGTAGAGGAATATGTTACACATGCAAGCATTTTATAAATATTATTTGTATAAGCGTACTGTTTGTAATGGTATCACTAAACACCATAGACAAGATGCTTTGTTTTCCCGACTCCTATTCGAAGTGTCAAAATGAACGAATTGTCGTTTGAAGTAA
Source organism: Cabera pusaria (assembly GCA_954871355.1). NCBI lineage: Eukaryota > Metazoa > Arthropoda > Insecta > Lepidoptera > Geometridae > Cabera > Cabera pusaria. The sequence goes on from OX940887.1 coordinate 24,684,534, forward strand.
ACAGTATGGATATTTGCCAATAGAATAATTTACAAAAATATGGTTGAAATCTTAAAGTTGGAGTCACATTTTAGTGTTTAAATTACAGTAGTGAAAATGTGGCCGAAGCTACTAAACATGACACGCGACGAATGTCGCCTCACGCTCCGCAGACTCGGTATAAATTTAGTCCTCAGAATGGCTTTCATTTTCCCTCCTATGGTTTTATCAAATTGTGCTTCAAATGTGGTAGCTAATTTGTAGCCTATTTAATTGCAGCTATGTTAAGTATATTATAGTATGTTCATTTGTTTGTAGAATTGGAAGCCTACTCGAATATGGTCAGTGTGCTAAGAGCACAAGGAGCGTTGGAAGACAACAGAAAAAAGCTACTGGAGGATCTGCGCGCCGTTTTACATATAAGCCACGATCGGCACAGTGCTGAGGCTCGCCGCGTGTCTAATGACCAACTACTAGCTACTATTGCTGAACAGTAAGTTGGGAATTAATTTTCAGTGGAAGCTTGGTGATTTATTTTTAAACTCTGATAAACAAAGTCAAAGATGGCTGTGGTGGTTTGTAAGTCAAACCTATTAACATATTAGTTGAATAAAGGAGCACATAGAACTGATTGTGGGTATTATTTTCTTACTAGAATGATTTCAAATGCCATATTATTTGATATTCATAAACATATTTGTTTTCAGTGTAGTTACTTTGGAGCTATTATGTGGTGTTGTATAAGAGTAGGTATATTATCCAGATGATGAAAGATATGTATTGTTTCACTAGAGAGTACTTTTATGTAAATAAATAGAACATTTTACTTATTGTTTTGACAGGTAACCTATAACTTATGTCAAATTAAAAGTATGAAAAGTTTTTCAATCTTTTTGACATGTGAGGCTTGACCCTACACTGCAGATATTATTTGTTTGCTTACATAGTTAGTGATGATGGTCCAACAGGCCATTCGTTTTCAGCTAATTTAATATATTTTTATTGTTGATAGTTTCTGTTATATTATATTGAAATATAGTGAGATACAATTACATTGCAGGAAATTTCAAATCATACCTATTGAAAAGTTTCTTATACTATACCATTTTATACTTTGCTAATTTTAGAAATAATATTTTAAGTCGGAACATATTAATTTACAGTTTTTCCGACTGCACAATTTCTAACATGTTGAGAATAATGAGATAATGTTAAATAGTCCATAATGTGGTGTAGAATCTAAATATTATATTTTTAAACAAAAGCAGCAAAAGAAAACTAACTTTAAAACAGTAAGTGGACAATTTTTCTCGTTCAAATAAATGTGAGTAAATTCCTATTTAAGGGACTTCTGAGTGAACAAACACACTCTTTCATATAATTTATTTAGTTATGACTAAATAAATTATATGAAAGAGTGTGTTTGTGTGTTACTAAGATTTTAAGAGAACAGTAAATGTCATTGATATATTACAGCCATAATAGGGCTAGCCTAGCATTCGCCCACCCAATTTTGCAATGGCGACATATGCTGTAAGGTTTTATTACATACTAGCATCTGCCAGCGGCTATGATCGCGTGGCCTACAGGAAATAAATGTTATATTTTTCTTCACTTCTATCCAATTGAATATACAAATTACAAACTGACAAAATCCCACACAAATGGTGCTCTGTGAGCTTACATTGGAGCAAACCATGTATAACCGACCGTGTGAAAAGCAGTTCTCCCTACTAGATTTATTTATGATCATGGCAAAGCCAAAGGTAAACTTCGGAGGGGTAGTCAAAGAATACTTGGTAAAATTTTGAATTTTATTTCATATGATAACTAATGGGTCGCTGATGTTTTAAGAAAAACTTTAATACTCATATCTGTATGTGTACCAATTTTCAAGTCGATCGATCAACCCAGAGAATAAAAAGTTTCACTTAAAATTCAACCTCTTTTATCACCGTCTTAAGGGTGGAATTACGAAAAACCACTTCTTAGTGGATTGGATACCTACACTTTACAAAGAACACAGCCACACACAGAAATGCTAAAGGGATGATTTTGGAAAAACAGTTATATACATCATGTGTCATAATTTTATTTACAGAGTATGTTTCCAAGGCATTCGACTCGGGGAATAAAAAGTTTCACAGAAAATATAAACTTTCATTATACTCTCACAGAGGTAGAATATCGAAAAACCTTTCCTTATTGGATAGCTGTACTTTATAGAAAGAACACACTCTCTGAATATGATATATCTCTAAGACCAGTGGATTAGGCTGCAAGATATATATCAGTCAGTTTATTAGTTAGACAAACGTGTAATGGATGATTTAGGAAAAACTATGAAGCACGTGTCTCATAATTTAAATTGAAGAGTATGTGTACAAATTTGTAAGGCCATCGACCCAGAGTTGTTGCACAGAAAATTTTACTTATTGTTTCACCCACTTAGGGATGGAATTTCGAAAAACCCTTTCTCAGTTGATACTGGATAGCTTCATTTCACAAAGAACACACCCTCTAAATGCTATCTTTAATACCAATGGATTGTGTTGCTCGTTTATATATCAGACATTTAATCAGGTGGACTTACGCGTGAGGGATGATTTTGGAAAAAACTGTGACACACGTGTCTCATAATTGTAATTGAAGAGTATGAGTACGATCCAGAGAAAAATACGAAAAATAAGAGGAAATAGTCTGAACGCCTACAATCAAGGCAGCGGAAAGTCATTGTATATCACCTTCAACTGCGGTGCTACATTACAGGGTCAAGTCCATTGACCCAGAGAATCAGAAGTTTCACAGAAAATTCAACTTTTCATTTCTACCACGAATTTCGAAAAACCCTCTCTTAGTGGATAGCTGCAATATACAAAGAACGCACCCTCTTAATTTTATGTCTCTAAATCCAGCGGATTAGGCTGACGTTGATATATCAGTCAGTCCGTCAGTCAGACAAATGCGTAAGGGATGATTTTTGTAAAACTGTGATACCCGTAACTTACTATTTTAATTAAAGAGTATGTATACCAAGTTACCCAGTGAATAAAAAGTTTCATAGAAAGTTCAACCCTCCATTTCACCCACTTAGGAGTGGAATTTCGAAAAACCCTTTCTTAGTGGATGCCTACACTTCATAAAGAACACATCATCCAAATTGCATGTGTCTAGGACCAGCAGTTTGGGCTGTGCGTTGATATCTCAGTCAGTCAGGACTTTGGATTTTATCATAATTTTGCCAAAAATATTTTTTTTTATTTTTAAAAATTTTGTTTCCAAAATCTACATTTAAAGCTGTTTGTTTTCCATATAAGTAAAAATTAAATAAAATAAAAAATCAAAATTGCAGTCATTTTTAAATAGGAGGTTGAAAACCCTGTTTTTAAGCTAATTTGTCTATGAAATTTACTGTCTTTCACATCTCTCAAATATTGCTATTTTTTTATGTGTGACCACGCATTACTTTTTACAGAGTAGTCTGATTTTGATAATTCTTTTTTTATTGGAAAGGTGTACGCCCTAAGGTGGTCCCATTTAAATTTTAACGAATTCGGGCAAGCGGCTTTTAAGAAATCAACTAAAATAATGGATAAAAGTATTATTATATTGATGATTTCATCGTAACGTCAATGTATATCGATTGACAAACTGGAAAAAACAAAAATAGCCGAAAATCAGGCTCAGTTACTTGTACTATTCATTATTCTGTGGCTCAGTGGAGTGTCTTGGAAGAGGCCTATATCCAGCAGTGGACTGATACCGGCTGATTATGATGATGTTATTATTTCACAGGTGGTAACTATTTGAATTTCATCGAGAAGTTGATGATGTTCAGTATCTTCGGAGATATGAAGATAAACATCTTAAACTTAGTATTGAAATTGATTAGCGTGACGTTGGAAGTCTTATTCTTTTAGTTTTTTAAATGATCTTAAATTATTTTCACATTTTTATTATTATGACCTATAAAACGTTTGCTAGGCCACGGGTACGTAATGACGCCTGCTTATAACATGTGGCACAGAAAACTTGCTGCTAAGTGAAGATGTGATTACACCTTTAATGTAGATTCTCATCATCTATAAGTCTTACCTCCTGCTGATCTAAGCTGTCCTATGAACGTTAAGAATGTAGTAATTAGTAGATTATGGCCACAAAAAAATATAAGAACTTCGTTATTAAGGTTAAAATAACAAAGGTTTATTATTTTTTACATTTCAGTTTTTTCGGCCTTTTAATTTTTTTGTTAAAAAGTTTTATTTAAAACACAATTCTATTTTTTTTATTTAAAAATGTAAGTTTTATTGAACAAACTTTTTAACAATTTCCCTAAAATCATTAAGTTAAAAATAAAATTAATTTAAGATTACTTCAAAAAAAAAGTCAAAAAAGTCGAAGCATTTATTCAGTATATGGGAAAATTAAAAATTTGCACTTACACACGTCAAATTATATTTAATAGATCATATTCGATAATAAATATTATAGATACAACTGAAAAATAACTTAATGCTTTGAATTTACAAAAAAAATCCCATTCAGCCAGGCTATTCTGTAAGCTAGTTTACGCATCTCGCAAGCGGAATCCGCGGTGAGTCGTACTACGAAATTCAAATCGTAACGCGATTGTAATACGGTTGAATTTCGTAACACAAAATTCAAATCTCACTGCGAAGTTCGCTTCCGAGATTAGCTTACAGAATAGCCCTACAGCTTTCATCTAGAAATCTAGACGTCGAACGTCACACTTAAAACACATGTTTAATTCCCCTGATTAATGTAGGGTTGCCAACCGTACTATTACGTGTACCCGCAACCCAGTGCATGTTTCAGTACTTCAGACAATTTTTATCCAAAAAATTGTGAAATAATGAACTGAAATGTGAACTTAAAACGAAAACTTTCAAACTTGTCGTTTCAAGTCATCGCCCGCCTAAATATTTTGTAGTTAAGTATAATTAGCAGGTGCCGTGCCACTTTCAATAAACCAGATGACTGACTATTATATGTATATTCATAACAATAATAATATTTTGTACCATCTATCCATAGTTTGTCATATCCTCCTATTCATAGACCATAATCTAATACTATAAGAATATTTGTCCTGACATACTGACTGACTGACTCACTGACAGACAAAGCACAGCCTAAACCGCTGGTCGTAGAGACTTGAAATTTGGAGGGTATATTTGTCTTAGTACGTAAGGGTGTACTAAGAAAGGATTTTCCAAAATTCACGCCTTAAGGGGATGAAATGGGGGTTCAAAGTTTGTATGGAGAAACAAGATTAGATAGTATTTTCTATTCGAAACCTCACACAAGTGCTTCAGTAAAAAAATAAGTAAATACGTGTTTCAGGTTTTTTCAAAATTCCACCCCTAAGAGGGTAAAACGGGGTAACAAAGTCTGAAAATCAATATTGTATCGGATTGCGCTGAGATTTGGCATGCAAATAGTTATTACGACTTTAGTACCCTCAAAGAAAGGATTTTCCAAATTCACCCCTGAAGGGGGTGAATCGGGGGTTCAAAGTTTGTATGGAGAAACAAGATTATATAGTCTTTTCTATTCGAAACTTCACACAAGTACGTAAGTAAATAAATAATAAAATACATGTTTCAGGTTTTTTTCGAAATTTCACCACAAAGAGTAAGTGGGGTAACAAAGTCTGAAATCAATATTGTTTCGGATTGCGGGAAATTTGGCATGCAGAGTCATTTTGACGTAGGTATCCGCTAAGAAAGGATTTTTCAAAATTCACGTTCCAAAGGGATGAAGCGGGGGTTCAAAATTTGAATACACATTTTATTCGACATTTCACACAAGTACTTCTGTATAAGTAAATACGAGTTTCAGACGTTTTCAAAATGCAACCCTAAGAGGGTGAACTGGGGTAACAAAGTCTTAAAATCAATATTGTTTCGGATTGCGCTGAAATTTAGAATGCAGATAGTTATTATGACGTAGGTATACGCTCAGAAGGGATTTTCAAAAAAATCCTCCCGGATACGGAACAATAAAGTTTGTATGGCGAAACAAGATGAGATAGTCTGTTTTATACGAAACTTTACATATAAGTACTTTGTGTAAATAAATAAGTATGTACGTGTTGTAGGATTTTTCGAAATGGGGTAGGTCACAAAGTATGAAAATTTGGGTTTTTCGGGTTTTATAAATATGAATGCCGATTTGCCTTAGTCACGGCATAACATGAAAACCGGTGAACCGATTTGGCTAATTCATATTTGATGTCTTTAATGATAGAATCGTTTTAACAAAAGAAAAGTTTCCAGTAAATACAAGGAGTTTTTAACGCGGGCGAAGCCGCGGGGCACTTCTCGTGTATAATAATAAGCTATAAATTGCAGAGGGTCTCTTGGCATTCGCTTCAGCTCCATCAATGCCTTCGAAAGCACCATGCGTATTACGACTTACGAGCTTACGACCCAAGGCATTTTATTGAATATATGAATAAAAATATAATTTTCGAAAAAAAAAAACATTTCCCAATATTTTACTGCTAAATGCCATGGCTTCTTTATGTGTTTTTCTTTATGACCCATGATATATTATAGAAAATTTACCTATATGTACCAGGTCAAAACAACCTAAGTGATTAAATTAATATATAAAATATATGAATAAATATTTTTTATGGTTCCGAACCCAAAGGGTTCTGTCGGTACCCTTAATATTAATATATTATATATATTAATATAATTTTATTTATATTATTATTTATATATATATATATATATTTATATTATTATATATATATATATATATATATATATATATATATATATATATAATATTATATATATTTATATAATATATATATTAATATAATTATATATATATTAATATAAATAACCAGCGGAGTCTTAGTAATAACTGAGACTCCGCTGTCCCGTCTGTCTGTCTGTCTGTCCGTCTGTCACCAGGCTGTATCTCATGAATCGTGATAGACGGTTGACATTTTCACAGATGATGTATTTCTGTTGCCGCTATAACAATAAATACTAAAAACAGAAAGTTAAAAATTAAAGGAAGGCCCCATACAAAAAACGTGTTTTTACTATAGCCACAGAATAATGAATAGTACAAGTACAGAAATTGCACTCCCTGAGAGCAAAAATGCGAGATTAAACCTAGTTACAACGTCGGTAACGTTCCAAATGCGCTTCACGCCTCGAGTGCGGACCTTGAATTTGCGTCAAAGTATCAACTAATAGTATCTATGAACCGCGTGTTGCGCACAGTGAAATGCACCGTAAGTCCGCACAGCGAGAGTCTGAATAACTCGGTCAACTCGCGGCCTCTCCTATAGGGTTGAATGTTATTAGATAACTTATTGAAGCCTATAATTGGTAGAAGAATACTTTAAGGTAGAACAATGTAATGAGTATATTTAAAGTGCTACATTCATGTTTAATGTCGAGGTAGGATAAAACTACTACAGTTATACTATAATTAAGATAGTTTATGTGATAGTTGAATTAAGATAGTTAAAACTAAAACAACCGACTTCCATGCCATGCCGCGCGAGTCAGTTTCAGTTGCAAGTTTGAGACGTTTATCGTCATATCTCTGGAGATACTCATCAGATCTCGATGAAATTACAATGGGACCACCTCGGTACTTACCTATAGGATCTACGTAACCTACCTACAGTAAATAATAAAATAACCTACCAATTTCAAGTAGGTTACAATTAATATTTTGCAAGATGTAATGTCGATAGAAATTCCCTAAAGATCTTAACGTGAATTCCCTTGAAACATGAAACTCAGCTGACTTATTACTTAACCTACCTACCATTTTATGTGTGATATTCTTTGCTTTTTACATAAGTACCTACGTGCACTATGTGCAGCGCGACGACAAAATTAACAAATAAAATGAAAAAAAGGCAAAAAAAAATTGGCATTTTCTATCCCCTTCTTTTATTGTTCAATTGATATAAGTATTAAACTAAAACTAGTATACACTGACCCTTCATTAGAAGGCGGCCACTAGTACCCGGGAGGTCTACTTACAGTGAACGATCTTTAAGGTTATTGACTTTTACGCGAAAAAAAGTCGAAAACTATTACTAATCGACCGGGGATCATTAAACATTAAACTGGCCAAGTGCGAGTCGGACTCGCACTCGTAGGGTTCCGTAACACAGTTAAGTATTCCATAACTATGATTTTTCGCAACTACAAAATTAACTTTGTTTTTCATAGTGTTTGTATGAAAAACAAAGTTATCTTTGCGGTCGCCATATCTCTAAAACTGCTGACTGTATCTCGTTCAAACCAATTTTCGTTGTTAGTTTTTATTGGAATCTACAGTAAATATTTTTTTTAGATTTTTCGCTCCCATACTTTAAAAGTTAGAAGGGGGGGGAGACACACATTTTACCACTTTAGACGCGCCTATCTTTCAAATGATTGACATTGAGAAAAAATGATTTTAGGAACCTCAATGTAATTTTTGAAGACCTATCCATAAACACACCACACGTATAGGTTTGAACAAAAAAATTTTTTTTTGTGTCAGTCCATGTATGGGATTGCCCCCCCTTAAACTTTTAAATTTTTTATTTTTGTATAAAAATCGGAAAGCGGTTCACAGAATACATCTACTTACAAAGTTTCAATTCTGTAGTCTTAACAGTTACGGAATAAAATGGCTGTGACATACGGACGGACAGACAGACAGACAGACAGACATGACGAATCTATAAGGGTTCCGTTTTTTGCCATTCGGCTACGGAACCCTAAAAAGTACCTAGATAGCCTTACTACCTAGATTTACGTTACTTATAAATAATATTAAGTTTATTAATGTCTTACCTCTCGAGATTCTTAGGAAGTGTATGAAATCTAATGTCGTCATTCCGTTTGTTGTTTAAGCATCTGTATGCTACGCAATGCTTTGTAGCCCTTCGTTTAGACATACTGAATAATATTTTTGTATGTTAATATCGTAAGCAAGGAATATAATAATGAGGTAGGTACAAGTAAGGTGCGCGGCCGATCGAGAGCGCGCGTGACACTTAACTGACTGAACATGCACCCGATAGGGTTGCGCGGAGGTACTTGTAGTTTCTAGCTACAGCGCGGAGTGCGACAGGCCTGCTATAGCGCTATCTATGAACGATTATTTAACTTATTAAGAAATAATATTTATTACCTACCTTTGTTTTAACGTTCACTTAGTTGGTGTTAGAAGTTCGTTAGATAGCGTTGTAGTTAATAAGCAATAAGCATGTTTGGTATTGACACGGTAATCTAATACTATAAGAATCTTTGTCCTGACATACTGACTGACTGACTCACTGACAGACAACGCACAGCCTAAACCGCTGGTCGTAGAGACTTGAAATTTAGAGGGTATATTTGTCTTAGTATAATATAATATTATACTTATATATTATTATACTGCGGTTCGGAACCCTCCGTGTGCGAGACAAAAGTCTGACTCGCACTTGGCCAGTTTTATTCTTTTTGATATGGATAGCTTGTATAAACTATAAACAGAAATAATACTCGGCTAAGACTTATAACAACACATGTCCTGATAAACATTATTATTATTATTAAATACTACTTCGTCCATCAGGTTATCAGGTCCTCACACAGGCCTGGGATGGATCTGCGAAGGTCGCAGAAGAGTGCCGCTGCTTCCTCGTGGCTATCCTCAGACCGCTTACACAGAGATTGCAGATAAAGCTGCAGAACTTGCCATAGCAGAAAACAAAGAGTTACAAAAGAGATTGGAAGAGGCGCTCGTTGCACCAAAGTCAAGTATAGAAGAGGTCCCCAAAGCAGAGGCGCAGACGGGTGAAAGTACTCTGAGCTCAACTGAAACAGATGAAGATATGTATCCCCCTATTGCGATGGAAGATCAGACTAATAAGGTAATTTTTAACATTAACTTTTATTATTATTTTGAGCTTAAGTTTTGTTTTACTGCAAATTTAAATGTTGTATATTGTTTGTAAATGATTGTGTTAATATCCAGTCTATCTTGGCACACGTCAGTTAGTCCGATGGATAAATTAATGTATATCAGATTGGAGAACCAAATTAAACACCATTTTGGGTAATAATAAACCTAATTTTAGTATTATTTCAGTAACAAGCATTATAAAGTCATCAGGCATTTTGAGGGCCCAGTGGCGAAGTGGGAGAATGGTCGGCTTTGATGCCAGAGAGGTAGCAGGTTCAAATCCTGGCCATGCTGCAGAGACTAGACTTTTCAATAGAAAATGTAATGTGCACATTTCACAGTAAATGGTAAACATCGTTAAGAAACCCCCGGCATAGTAAGACATTGTCTAGTCTCTGTCTGACCTAGTGATGTAACGAATATTCGCATTCGCATTCGCGAATATTCGCATATTTTGGATATACGTATTTGCATTCGCATCCGCAAAATTTCTGCGAATATTTTGCGAATATGAATATCAGAAAAATAGCAGTTGTAGTTCTTCCTATTCTGGAATATTCATTGTTACACAGCTTGCATTTAGCTCGTTCAGCATCGCAAAGTGTAAAATAATTCCACCATTCCACTAGAAGTTGAGTTGATAAATAAATAACTATTCTAACTCTAACCTCAAAATTCACTTGTTTTGTTTAACTTACGAAAAGATCGGCGCGAGCGGAATGACACTTCAGTCGGATGAGTTCGTATCAAGTCGGCAATTCTCGGAACAAAATACAAACGGAACGCACCTCATAACTGCTAGCAAGCCATAGACAATTGGCGCCAAATTTGAAAACATCTACATTCGCATTCGCATCCGCGAATGTCACTTGCAGACATTTGCATTCGCATCCGCGAATGTTTAAAAAATGACATTCGTTACAACACTACTGACCATCCCTTCAAGTTAGAAAATTTGATGCCAAACATCTAATGTGTTCCGGCAAATGTTATCTTTTTTAAATTATTTATACTTACACAAAATAGGTCAAGACATAATTATCTGCACATTATTAAACATTATAGTTTTAATAACATGAAAATAAATACAAAGTGCGAGCCCTTCTAGAGGTGAAAACAACATGGCTTCGTACCTTAGTGTTTGTTTGTACACTATCAGAATATATACTTTTAAAAATAAGAAATATAAAATGTGCGAAAAATTTATGAAATTTATAAAGATTCACATTACAAAAAATTACTAAATATTATTGAAATAATTATCAATAATGATGTAATCTACTAATAGGTGAAGACTTTTTTGACATAGTTTAATTGTATAATTACCACTGAATGCGTGTTTTGAGTGTATAAATGACTAATCGTATTTGTTAATTTATATAATGAATATCGATTTGTGCATTTCATATGCTATCATGACAAGATAGACAAACTTATAACGTCACTATTATTGTACCTACTCTATTTTTTATGAAATGAACGTATTTGTATTATATATTTAAATTTACAAAAAAAAAACATATAACATATATATAATATAAAATCTTGAGAGTCAGTTTCTAGGCGTAGTGTGCAACCCTCCTCATCATCATTTACCAACAGCTGAGATAGTGGTCCTATATAATATGTAAATAAGATAGTTAAACAACTGACTTCCATGCCGCGCAAGTGAGTTTCAGTAGCAAGTTTGAGATGTTTATCGTCATATTTCTGAAGATACTTATCAGATCTTGATGAAATTTAAATGGGACCACCTTAAAAATGAACCTTACTTATTAGAAAAATAATCATTAAAATCAGTTCACAATTGGAGGAGTAATCGGGTAACATACATAAAAAAAACACAGACAAATTGAGAACCTCCTCCTTTTTGGAAGTCGGTTGAATAAGACATAATTTTCATTTTCCTAATTCTTATTTTTAGTTATGGGACACAGAGCTAATCACACGCAAACGTAAAGTTCCTGAAGATGGCTCAACACAAGAAGATGGTACCACACCTGTCAAAAACATCAGAAATATACCCGTGAACACAAATCAGAAGCACCTCAACCTCTCACAGATATATTCTAAGTTCTCACAGCCAGCTTCTAGTGAGTATAAAATTCATCAACAGTTAAATTAATATAAAAAGTTGTATATTTTTATGGCATCTTCATGTAAAATTGATTTTCAAAGGTTTATTTCGATCTTTTTTGTACAGGTAAACCTTCAAGTCAGCAATCCAAACACTCGTACAATCAAGTGAGTAAAGTATCGACGAGTAAAGCGAGTCAACCTCGCGCGCCACGCGCTCACAAGCCGAGAGGCAAGGGGACGAGAGGACAGAAATCTCAAGCGAAAAGAAAATCTCAGGAGGTCCTACTCTCCCCCGGAAAGATGTACAACGCGAGTATGCAGCTAGACTACCAGCCCAACACGTTCCAGGCGAGCTACGCGCAGGCCGTGCTCGGGACCAAGTCCAAGTCGGAGTTCCCGGACGAATTCAAGCCGAAAATGTTGACGTCCCCCGAGATGACGTCGGAGTCCCCCACCATGCAGCTCCTCACCGCCCCCACCGCCGCCCCGCTCGAGGGCGGGGGCGACCACACCGCCCTTCCCGACGACGCACCCTCGATACGTGCGCAGAACGCGCCGCCCGCCAAACACCTCGCGCCCACACCCTCGCAGCTCGTCCCGAAGACCAGAACGCCCGACGCCCCAGTCGACAAGAAGCCGAGCGAAGTCAAAGTTTCACAGAAACCGATCGAGGGCGTGAAGATCCTGTCGAATCGGCAGGTGGTCGTCGCGCCCGCGCAGAGAGTCGCCACCTCCGCGCCCTCGAAAGTGTCCAACACCCCGGGCAAGCTGGTCACGACCAAAGTTATAGGATCGATACCGAAGGGTCGGCCGGCCGGCTTTGCCGAGCAGAAGATGATCGTCGTGTCGAAGCCTCCCTCCGAGAGCAAAAACACCCCCACCGGGCGGCTCGTGGTGACATCGTCGGCGAGCGCCGCGCAGCGCGCCGCCGTCAGCGCGAGCAACGTGGCGCGCCTCACCGAGAGCCTCACGCCCAAGGGGTTGCCCGCCACCGATCTGAAGGTGTCCGCGAAGGCCCTCGTGCTCAACCCCAAGTCGGGCCAGAAGATGGTGGTGTTGCCGGCCAAAGCGCGCGCGAAGCCCGGCGGCGAGACCGATCGACAGATCCCGCTCATACACTTCAAGGGCGTCCCGACCGCGATGAAGCTCGTGCCGGTCGGCTCGCAGGCCGCGCCGCAGCCGGCCAAGGCCGCGGCCGCCGCGCTCGCCAAGCCGGCCCCCGCCGCCGCCCCGTCGGCGCCGAAGACGGCCGGACCGGAGCCGATAAAGACCGCCAACCTGGCGGACATCGTCCCCGCGAAGGGCCTCGCGCCCGTCGCGACACCCAAGCTGACCAACCCGATCGTGCGGCCGTCGAGCGCCAAGGGAAACGTGATCGTGGTGCAGAAGGGGACGCACATAGGCAAGGCGCTCACCTTCGCTAAGAACGGCAGCGACATGTCCAAGATAATAATGGGCAAGAACGTGACGCAGCTGCTGCGCGCGTCCAAGGGCGAGCGCGCGGAGGGCGAGCGGCCCGGGAACGTGATCGTGCTCGAGCTGAACGACGAGCAGAGCGGCCGGCCCACCACCATGTCGGAGATCCTGGAGCGCGCGCCGCACATCACGGCCGACACGCCCGTGCTGTTCGAGGCGCTGCAGGCGGCGGACGTGCCCGCGCGGCCCGCGCCGCCCGCGCCGCGCGCGCGCCCCGACGCCGTCACCGACTGGGAGATGGAGCTGGACACGGTGTCGCGCAAGGACAAGGACGACGACGACAAGCTGAACTCGCTGCACCTCGACCTCGGCATGTCCAGCGACAGCGACGCAGAGTACGCGGCCGGGGAGCGCGCGCGCCCGCGCCGCCGCCCGCACGCCGCCGGTAAGACCGTCTCCTAGACCTCCCTCTTCCTCGACCGTTTATTTTTATTTTTTTTAATAAAATTACTCGCTTCTAGGGGAGAGCGGGGCGTTCGGCGGAGCGGGCGCGATGTCGGTGGCGACGCGCACGCTGCTCAGCCAGCTGCAGGACGAGGGCTCCTCGAGCGACGACTCGTCGTTCGCGCTGCGGGCGAAGCTCGCCGACGGGAAGGGCGAGCCGCGCTCGGAGTGCGACGACCTCACGAAGGCGAAGGAGAAGCTGTCGGAGAAGGTGGCGGAGGCGCGGTCGCAGCGCCGGCGGATAGACGTGTACAGCACGGCCATCACGCCGGCGGACATCAACCTGGAGTCGTTCGCGTACCTGGACGAGGGCATGATGGCGGGGGACGACGTGTTCGCGGAGGACAAGGCGCGCGAGGCGCGGCGCGACCACGCGCTGCACGACACGCTGGCGCGGCTGCTGGCAGAGGACTCTGCCTCCGCGGACTCGAGCCCGCCCGCCGACGCGCCGCACAAATAACGACGGCTCCGCTCCAGGTTCCGTGTGTTCCTCGATGGACTCCAGTGAGCCCGATGTGGTGTCGGGTAGTGATGTGCTCTGTGTCGACACGGTTCGAAGTCAAGAGGCTAAAGATATGTGAATTGCGACGGTACTGGGTGACGGCGGTGATATGCCCACGGTTGATTTTGTTATTGTTGTTAGGGTGGACTTAGCGCACCGAGTTGTAAATGAATGGAAAGTAATATATTTTTTGATACCCCGGGTCACCTTTGGTTTTACGTAGCGTTTCGAGGCAAACTATTTTGGCATGTAATCGGTCGCCACCTGATTTGAATTGCATGCGATGGATGCATATATCTTTCGGTTTAAACTCTGGATACCTAAAATGTTGTAACCATAACTCATGTCGAAAATTCAGTATTATTTTGCTCAGTAAAGATGTACTATCTGAATTTAGTGAAAAGCTCGGTACAAATGTTCGTTAAAAGCAAAACTAATTTAAACTACGACAAAACAAAGAATGTTGAACTGAGACATGTAAGTATACAAAAAAGTAGATACCTATCTCTATGAGTGAAAAGAATACCGATACTTTTAATAGTGAATCAGTACATAGTCAATACTCTTTTATTGTTTAAACTTTTTACGCACAAATAGTTGTAAAGGTTAAATTAGAAAATAATTATGAATTTATATATTTATTTATGTTTTCCCAAACAGATGGATCTGCTTGCAATATTTTCTCTTGCGATTGATTGTTAATACATGTTGTTACGACATATTTTTAACGACTTCAATTAAACAAGATTAGTAAGTTTGCATGTTTCTCATACAGATTCCTATATAATTACCGTTACATCATTTAACTAAGATAAATCATTCTAGCCGACAGTAACAGATTGATTTCCATAATCTGTCATACTTGTAATAAGTATTGTATTTACTGTGTTGTTTTTGTACATATGTACTAGAGTTTACTTTTAAGATACATTAGTACCTTTCGAGTGAGAAAATTTTTTTATGGTTAAAATAAGTAAGTATAATGAATGGGCTGGTCGAACGGCAGGATGCTGATGTTCTCAGGATAGGACGTTAAGTGTGGAAACGGTACATATACTTTATGAGAATGACATTGCATTCTAAAGAATATAGTGCCATCGATAGAGTATGTGCCTTCTTCATTTTATGACGAATTTGTACATAATATTTTAAAATATAATAAATATCATTGATGACTGTCGATTTATAAAATGTATTAGTATATTTTGTATCATAATAATAAAATGTATGAAAGGATAATTGGGTGAACGTTGACGTGTCAGCTAGATCGTTACTGTGTAATGATGCAGGTGAATATGTTTAAGATTGTTACCACGATGCAATATTAAATTGTGGATAAAATGTGTTCCCATTATTTATAAGTGTCCTATAAGGATTTGATTTTTTGTATAAATATTGTATGAAAAGATATTGTTTTATAAATTTTTGAGCAATGTTAACGATTGACCTGCATCGGTTATTTTGCAAACTAGAGTTAAGACGTTCGTTTTGTTTGTCAGCTGTACATACTTGGCGTAGTGTTAGCCGTAGTAGAATCACCACAAACATGTTAATACAGTTTCAGTGTTTTATGGCATCAAGTTTATTTTATCTACTTATTTTAACGAATAAAAAATTAATCACAAGTTTTGTGTTTGAGTTGATATCTTTAAAGTACATTCTGTAGGTATATTTTGAATGTGTCATTGCTACTTGGTTCTTACATTTTTTGCTCTCCTTTAAGGCTGTATGGTGGCAATGTCGCAAAAGCCAACCAATTATGTTGCAAAAATTATTGACAAAAAATTGCCACACTATAAATGAGTCGTAGTTATGCATGCATGAATTATACCTACTGATATCTTTATAGGCGTCTCGGCCTTAGATCTCACTTGGCTCAATTGCAACTTTCAATTCGAAATGTCCTGCAGAATATTTTACTAGCTGTACCCCGCGGTTTTACCCGCGTAGACATCTTTCCCGTGGGAATATCGGGATAAAAAGTATCCTATGTGTTATTACAGGGTCTAGGCTATCTACATACCAAATTTCAGCTCAACCGGTTCAGTAGTTTTTGCGTGAAAGAGTAACAAACATATCCATACAAACGTTCGCGTTTATAATATTGAAAGGATGTTACTCTATGACCAAAGAGTAACACTCTTCTATTATTGTGTAATGAATCCTACCGGTGAAACTGGCCCTAAATAGCTGTCTGTGAACCGGTGAAAATGGCCCATAAAGTAGTAATTATCCAACAGCTAATTTCTTGGTAATTTTGTGGTTACCAGTTCCTCATCCACTTCGGCAAGCATTTATCTAATACTATGAGAATCTTTGTCCTGACACACTGACTGACTCACTGACAGACAACGCACAGCCTAAACCGCTGGTCGTACAGACTTGGAATTTGGAGGGTATATTTGTCTTAGTACGTAGGGGTGTACTAAGAAAGGATTTTTCAAAATTCACCCCTTAAGGGGATAAAATGGGGGTTCAAAGTTTGTATGGAGAAACAAGATTAGATAGTCTTTACTATCCGAAACTTCACACAAGTGCTTCAGTACAAAAATAAGTAAATACGTATTTCAGGTTTTTTTGAAATTCCACCCCTAAGAGGGTGAAATGGGGTAACAAAGTGTGAAAATCAATATTTTTTCGGATTGCGCTGAAATTTGGCACGCAGATAGTTATTACAACGTTAGTTACCTCTGAAAAAGGATTTTTCAAAATTCACCCCTGAAGGGGATGAAACGGGGTTCAAAGTTTGTATGGAGAAACAAGATTAGATAGTCTTTTCTATCCGAAACTTCACACAAGTGCTTCAGTACAAAAATAAGTAAATACGTATTTCAGGTTTTTTTTAATCCACCCCTAAGAGGGTGAAATGGGGGTAACAAAGTGTGAAAATCAATATTGTTTCGGATTGCGCTAAAATTTGGCATGCACATAGTTATTACGAAGTTAGTTCACTCTGAGTAAGATTTTTTTTTTTCAAAATTCACCCCTAAAGGG
Source organism: Cabera pusaria (assembly GCA_954871355.1). NCBI lineage: Eukaryota > Metazoa > Arthropoda > Insecta > Lepidoptera > Geometridae > Cabera > Cabera pusaria. The sequence continues at coordinate 24,701,956 of OX940887.1, forward strand.
GATGAAACGGGGGTTCCAAGTTTGTATGGAGAAACAAGATTAGATAGTATTATCTATTCGAAACTTCATACATGTGCTCCAGTAAAAAAATAAGTAAATACGTGTTTCAGGTTTTTTTTATTACACCCCTAAAAGGGTGAAATGGGGTAACAAAGTGTGAAAATCAATATTGTTTCGGATTGCGCTGAAATTTGGCATGCAGATAGTTATTACAAAGTTAGTTCCCTCTGAGAAAGGATTTTCCAAAATTCATCCCTGAAGGGGATCAAACGAGGGTTCAAAGTTTGTATGGAGAAACAAGATTAGATAGTCTTTTATATTTGAAACTTAACACAAGTACTTAAGTAAGTAAATACGTGTTACATGCTCTTTCGAAATTCCACCCCTAAAAGGGTGAAGTGGGGTAACAAAGTCTTAAATCAATATTGTTTCGGATTGCGCTGAAATTTAGCATGGTGATAGTTATTTTGACATAGGTTAAGAAAGAATTTTTCAAATTCACTCTTCAAGAGGATGAAGCGGGGGTTCAAAGTTTGGATAGTCATTTTATTCGACATTTCACACAAGTACTTCTGTAAATAAATAAGTAAATACGAGTTTTAGACTTTTTCAAAATGCCACCCTAACAGGATAAACTGGGGTAACAAAGTCTAAAAATCAATATTGTTTCGGATTGCGCTGAAATTTAGAATGCAGATATTTATTATGACATAGGTATCCGCTCAGAAAGGATTTTCTAAAAATTCCTCCCGGATACGGAACGGGGAATCATAGTTTGTATGGCGAAACAAGATGAGATAAAGTACGTGTTGTAGGATTTTTCGAAATGAGGTAGGCAACAAAGTCTGAAACTTTGGGTTTTTCGGGTTTTATAAATATGAATCCCGAATTTCCTTAGTCACGCGATAACATGAAAACGGGTGAACCGATTTGGCTAATTATCTTTTAATGTCTTTATTGATAGAATCGTTTTTACAAAAGAAAAGTTTTAAGTAAATAAAAGAAGTTTTTAACGCGGGCGAAGCCGCGGGACTCTTCTAGTTCAGTATATGGGCAAATTAAAAATTTGCACTTACACACGTCAAATAACATTAAACAGATCATATTCAATAAAAAATATTATAGATATAACAGAAACATAACTTATTGCTTTGAATTTACAAAAAGAGCCATTCAGCTTTCATCTAGACGTCGAACGTCACACTTAAAACACATGTTTAATTCCCCTGATTAATGTAGGGTTGCCAACCATTACGTGCACCCGCAACCCAGTGCATATTTCAGTACTTCAGACAATTTTTATCCAAAAAAATGTGAAATAATGTAATAATAATTGTGAATCTTTATTCAAGTCTTTACTTGGAATCAATTACTTGGGTTTACGTACATAAAAAATAAAACCGGCCAAGTCGAGTTGGACTCGCCCACCGAGGCTTCCGTACCAACGTTGGTAGTACCAATTAAGCTAGACCTCTAAATTGTATGAGCGCTCATTAACTCAGAGGCATATCTTAATTGGAGATACTATGTACTCGTAAGTATGGGGACACCCTTTAATTTTCAACTTTTTTTAGTTTTTGGGTTTTTTTATGGTAAAAGGTAACAGGACAAGAACTACGCTCTCCTGATGGTAAGCGATGATGTCTACCTATTACAGATACAGCGGCATGCATGCATTGCATGTCACTGCACTGCGCCTGTTACCTTGAGACATAAAGATGTTGAGTCTCACGTGCTCTGTAATTTCACTGGACACCTTGCCATTTCAACCGAAAAATATTCCTATTTCACGGCTGAAAATTAATTAGCAGTGGTGGTACTGCCCCAGGCGGACTAGCAGAAGTCCTACACTACAAATTTCCCTTTGTTTGTGCTGTTTAAGACCTTGCTTCTTGCTAAATTTCATGATTCTAGGTCTACGGGAAGTTATACCCTATAGGTTTTCGACCCAAAACCTATAGGGTACTTCCGGTTGACCTAGAATTGTCAATTTTAGTTAAAAGCAAGGTCTTACAGCACAAAGGGAAAATTCCGAAAATTAAAAAAAGTTGAAAATTAAGATAAATTTTAGTACTTACAAGTAAATTTGCCCATATCTTTTTATAGTGTTGACTCAGGACCTTGATTTTTATACACCTAATAGGGACTATAGATCTCAGTATCTGGTATAAATTTTAACTTGCTACGTGCACCCGTCCCTGAGAGTAACGACTAACGGTAGCTATGAAAATGCTAGTACCTCCACCCGCGGCATTCCGCGGGCTACAAGTTCAGTCAGTAGTGTCACGTGCGCTCTCGATCGGACGCGCGCCATTACTTTACTATCCAATCTGTTTTTTCACAACACTCAACCTTACATTAAAGAAGAAACATTTACGGCCCGCGAGCTGACCGAGTGATACAGACTCTCGCCGCGTGGACTTACAATGCGCAACACACAGTTTCTAGTTACTATTAGTTTATTCTGTGACGCAATTCAAGGTCGCATCCGAGGCGTGGTGATATTTTGAACGATACCGACGTTGTAACTAGGTTTAATCTCGCACTTTTGCTCACAGGGAGTGCATCTTCTATCTTGTACTTATATTGTATTATTCTGTGCACATGGGCCGAATATCTATCCGATACGACCTGTTTTGAAATACATTTAGGTTTTGTATCTTTGTGGTGGTCGATGGCTAATGTATGAGAATTGCATCTAACGTAACGATGCCCTTTACCAAGATAAGTAATTTCACTTTGTAGTAAGAAACATAGTTTAGCTCTGTAGTTCGCGGTGCGAACCCATGTATGAAAAGTCGCGTTAGCGACAGGAGCGAAGCGGAAACGAACATATCTACATTTCGCTTCGCTCCCAATGTGGCCTTCGCTTAATACAATTGCTACACCCCAATAAACATACAACTCACCTTCCTCCCATAATCTTAAAACATGAAAAAATAAAAGATCAGATTTAAACTATTACAAAGTATATTTTATATACTGAAAACGATAAATAGTTATTAACACTTTATAAATTATAGAAGACAAATCAAAATATCGAAACTGGAAGCTTAACCTACAGCAACTATCAAAATTTAATAAATACTGTGCTCTTTTGGTACAAAATATGACGTGTTCATGTAAATGGAAATTTATTTGTATGGCAGTAAGGGTTAGATTCGACTGCCTAAGAGGAGACCTTGTGGATAGCTTGGGCGACGTAGTCCACGTTCTTGGAAGTGACGCCGGCGACGGAAATACGCCCGTCCTTGGTCAGGTAGATGTGGAACTCACTGGTCAGACGCGCCACCTGGAAAAATAGTCCGTATTATGTGATGTTCAATCGTGGACGGAGTATTAAATGGACCTGGCGTTAAAATAACAATAATATGATAAGGATAAAACTATACAATCACTAATATGAGGGAGCGAGATGGAGAATTTGTTTTATCCTTCTCTGCATATGCGATTTTAATGTTTGGAGCCAGCTCTGGCTCCCAGGCACAGATTATATAATAGTTACTACGTAACAGATACTTCACTCCCCTACAAAAACACAATACCAACGATTATTTCAGACAATACAAGCAAAAATGTGTCTAAGGCGCTCGACCTAGCGCTGTTATTACTTCCTTCAGCGCGCGATGTAACGGCGCGCCCCGATACAGTAAAGGGTTGACTCAATAAACTAAAAAAAAGTTTACGCATTATTTTTATTTACCTCACAAAATTGCATTAAAGTTCCTAACTAAGAGTCGAATTTTATGTCGGAAAAGTGAATTTTACGCCGTCTTGTCATATTAGTATCAGTAGCATAAAAAAATGAAACATATTGTGCTTGTTTTTTGTCAAACCCGCAAAATGACTATGAAAAACTTAAATCGTTTCTAAGATAGAATGCGAATGCGCAGTTATCCCGTCATTAGAATAATAATATACGTTGCGCGCGCGTGAGCAGTGACAACCGACTGGCAGATAGTACCGGCGCAGGTGACGAAAGTTTAGGTATAAATCGCAGTAGCTATGGGCGAGTGAGGGAGGCCTGTCCCAGGTCTAGTGCGCCCATTGGTTTTCACCCGCTGTCATGTATGACCCGACAAAATTACGTTGTTCATTTTATCTTATAGCTGGCATATGTATCACGTGTTCATAATTTTAGTCGGGTTATATCTCTATAGCGACGCGTATGCGAATGAAATATACGCGTCGCTAATGTCTAGTCTATTAAATTTTCCGTCTACGTGTTTAATATTAGTGCTACCAGGAGGGCGCAACATAGCACTTTTCGTTGAGACCGCTATTTGGAGTTTTAAGTAGAAAGAGTGTTACAAAATTCATTCATTTAATGTTTTTATTACCTATTATTATTTTTCTATATTTAAATGATTATTTATCGGCTGTGTTTTAGCGACTGGCAATACAACCGTTCTCTCCCAGTCTGTCAACTGTCAAACGTGTTGAATTGTCAGCCGCTGAAGATACGTCACTTCCAAATGGGCGTGGGTAGTTGATAAATTGCCTTCCTTATGGAATAACAAAGATGGCTCGCCATTCGATTGTCGACAGTCGTCCTGAGCGGTGGCTAATAGAAATTATATAGAAGTTGTAGTATTTCTAAACAAAACTCTTGTGAATTTGGAATAATAAAAGGCAGTGATTGTAAGTGACGCAGTTTTTCTTGTACCCGTCACATCTCAGAAGCGGGATAAAACGATAACAAGGTACGTAAAAGTGACTTTTTATTTTTCTTTACCTTCTCTTATGCATATATATTGTTTTTCTATTATTGCGTGAAAATTCCTTGTTATCACCTATATGCCCACGTGTTTAAACGTTAGCTTGCTAAAGACTCGGTCAGGGCACCCCCTGATAGTATTTAGTGAAGTTGATATTGTGAACAGTTTAAAACCGGTGGCACTCGGCCAGGGCAACCCTCTGGTAGTGCTGCGGGATTAAATTGAGTACAGTAATTATGTGGGTGGGTTATAATGCAATGTTATTTAGGCAAGCTATGAGAGTTGTTAATTTTCTACTAGGGCACCCCCTGGAAGTGTTGACAAACGGCTCATTGAGTAATCTATGATCGTGGCAGCATTTGGCCGGGGTACCCCCTGGTAGTGATGTTACGTGATTAGTTTAATCAAACGATTATAATCATAGGATTAAATTGTTCACAACTATTTTGAGGGTAGGTAATATAGTACGAAATATGATTTAGGCTATGAATACCTGTTGTTAACATTTGACCAGGGCACTCCCTGGTAGTGTTAGCAAAAGGCTCATTGTATGATCTATGATCGTATCAACATTCGGCCAGGGTACTCCCCGGTAATGATGTTACGTAATTAGGTTGTAAACAAAAAAAAAAAAAAAAAGTGTTAGTTGGAATAGTGACTGTGTTTTTTTTTTATTGTATACCCCCTGATAATGTTAATTATTGGACTATTGAAAATTATAGTGAACCTGGGAATACATTGATGCTTGTTTCAATTCTTCTTTACAGCATTGATGGAGAGTGATCGAACACCTTCACTTGGCCCTGATGGCAGCCAGAATAGTGATGACAGGAGCCGGAGCAGGCACCGGAAGAAACGGTCGACACGGCGTCGCCAGCGGAGTCGTAGTGATCTCGATGGGCGAAAGCAACGGGCAGACTGCAGTCCCGATGAGCGCCGCAGTAGGCGCAGTACAGAGCGACGCAGTGAACGATCAGGTAAACCGCGTATCCGGGGTACCCGTACTCCACCACGAAACCGTCGCAATAGCAGAATAGATAGCGAGATCCGAGACGTCGATCGACGTCGAAAGCGCAGCAGAGCTAGGCATAACTCTGAAAGTGATAGTGAGCGTCGAAAATCGAAGCGAAGTAGGTATTCGCCGACTGGTACTAGGGACTTAATGGATTCGTTTTTAGATGCTTTAAATTCTATTAAATCCGGTTCGAACGAGAAGTTTTCATCCTTGCACAATGTTATACCTGAATTTGATCCAATGGTCAAAGAACAAACCGTTAATGCATGGCTCACAAAAGTAGAGGAATGTAGGCAGATTTATAATTGGTCAGAAAAGCAGGTTATACATTACGCTTTACCTAAGCTTGTGGGCGTCGCGAAAACGTGGTACCATAGTTTACCAACACTAATGTTTTCGTGGAGTGAGTGGAAAGCTAAGATTTTGGAATCATTTCCATCTAGCCAAAATTATGGTGAACTACTCACAGAAATGTTAAACAAAAAACTACGTTTTAGCGAATCCCCCGAGCTGTACTATTACGAAAAAATAAATCTTCTTAACCGCTGCAAAATTTATGGTACAAATGCCGTTGACTGTCTAATCTTTGGGGTAGAAGATAGAGGTATGAGATTAGGAGCTCAGGCAGCTCAATTCTCTGAGCCTGAACAATTATTAAAATTCTTTAAAACTATTAAGCCTGGGATTGCGAGGGATTCAGATAGGTCAGGGAGGGACAAAGATAAACGTTCAACAACCAATCAGATGAAAATTGTTAGTAAAAACAGCAAATCAGAATCTAACACAATAGTTTGCTTTAACTGTAACCAAACAGGTCATCCAAGTTTCAAATGCAATAAGCCTCTTTTGAAATGTAGTCGATGCAATTTATTAGGCCATCTAGCTAATGCGTGCCCTAAAGGCGAGGGATTACACAAATCCGATAAAGAAAAAACTGTTCTAAATATAGCTAGTCATCTTTCATCGGGTATATATACGTTCCCCGTAAATATCAACAAAACTGTTGTTAAATGCCATTTGGATTTAGGTAGCGAATGTACTTTAATTCGTCTATCAGATGCTTTAAAATTAGGCATCACTTGGACAACAAATGACAAGCTGCCATTACTTAAAGGACTTGGCAACATACCGTATCAACCTATCGGCACTACGAAACTTGATATTGAAGTTCAAGGCATTACTGAAACTGGTGTTGAGGTACTTGTCGTTAATGATCATCTCATTAATTACCCCATTCTCTTGGGCCACACGTTCTCAGAGCGTCCTGGCATAAAAATAGTGAAAACTGTAGATAGACAAGAAATCACAAAAGATACTGACATTAAAATTCACCTGATTTGCAGTACTGAGGCGTGCGTTAAGCCTGCCGAAATAGCGCCTGTCCGTTTTAAATGTGCAACAGATTTCTCTGGAAATGTATATGTAACTGGCGGCACTCATGGTTCAACGGGTGCTGAATTTTACCTATTCCCAGGGGAGTATGAAATAAAGAAGGGTGAGGGCAATCTTCTCATTTATAACCTTAGCACCAATGATCTAAAATTGAAAGATAAACAGCTCCTTACGCGCAGTAAGCCTGTAGATGGTTGCAAATATGTGTATGATGTCAAGTTGATAGATGATGATGATGATTTCGAGCCAACCATAGGAGACAATATTACGAATGAACAAAAACTTTTAATAAAAGACCTTTTGCTCAAATTCAAAGAATGCTTCTCTACGTGCTATAAAGACCTAGGGTTTACTAATGTAGTCGAAATGGATATACATTTGAATAACGAAGAACCCGTCGTATACAGACCGTACAGACTTTCTCATGCTGAAAGGGAGGACGTTCGACAAATGATAGCAGAAATGCTAGATTGCGGCATAGTTAAAGAGTCCTCATCCCCTTACGCAAGCCCAATAGTGATTGTCAAAAAGAAGAATGGTGAAAAGCGCCTTTGTGTTGACTATAGAGCGTTGAATAATAGGACAAAACGTGACCATTATCCACTTCCTAGAGTGGAGGATCTCCTCGATCAACTCGCTGGTAACAACATTTTTATATCTCTTGATCTTGCATCAGGATATTACCAAATTCCAATATCCCAAGAATCGCAGGAGAAGACTGCATTTGTCACGCCAGACGGCCAGTTTGAATATACCAGAATGCCGTTTGGATTGGCAAATGCACCTTCGGTGTTTCAGAGGGCTATGCATAAAATTTTAACTAAAGCGAAGGTTGGTTATGTAATAGTATATATGGATGACGTGCTGATACCCGCGATGTCCTTTGAAGAAGCGTTACAAAGACTTGAGGAGGTTCTTAAACTCTTGAAAGACGGTGGGTTGACCCTTAAACTAAAGAAATGTAAATTTATGTTCAATAAATTAGACTTTCTAGGTTTTGAAATTTCTGGAGACGGGGTGAAGCCAGGATCCTTGAAAACAGACGCAGTTTCTCGCTTTCCTACTCCTTTAAACCAGCATGACGTTAGAAGATTTATAGGGTTAGCTAGTTTTTTTCGGCGGTTCGTAAAAGACTTTGCCATGATAGTCAGGCCCCTAACGGCGCTGTTAAAGAAAGATGTGCATTGGAAATGGGGTAGTGAGGAAGACGCATCCTTTGCAGAAATTAAGAAACGGTTAGTTAGTAGGCCTATTTTGGCGTTATATGATAAGACATTGGAAACTCAATTACACACAGATGCATCTAAGTGGGGTATAGCAGGTATTCTGGTTCAAAAGGACGAAAAGGGCTTATGGAGGGCTGTGGCTTATTATAGCCGCCAGACGACACTAGACGAGCAAAAGCTTCACTCGTTTGAACTAGAGACGTTAGCGGTGATAGCGTCACTAAATAAGTTCAGGGTGTACCTTTTGGGTCTGAAATTCAAGATCATAACAGACTGCAATTCACTTCGCACCACCCTGACAAAAAGAGATTTGATTCCAAAAATAGCCAGGTGGTGGGTGCAATTGCAGGAGTTTGACTGCGAAATTGAATACCGCTCCGGAGAGAAAATGGCTCATGTTGATGCGCTGAGTAGGGCCCCAATTGATCCAGAACCTGAAAGCCCACATGTTATTGATATTTTGAGGGTTACCGCTGAAGACTGGATTACTACAGTTCAGTCTTCTGACGATGAAATAGGACACATTAAAAGGGTTCTGTCGGACCCTGAAACCGCTAAGGTAGTAGACATACACTCCAATTACAGATTGAAAAATGGCCGCGTGTATAGAATTTTATCGGAAAATACGCTTAGATGGGTAGTACCCAGGGCCTCTCGTTGGCAAATTGTGAAAGCAAACCATGACGATGTAGGCCACTTTGGGATCGAAAAGACCCTAGATAGGATACGTGCATTGTATTGGTTTGCCAAAATGAGATCATTCGTGACCAAATATGTGTCTGCGTGTTTAGAATGCGCTCATCATAAAATGCCGTCTAATGCACGACAGGGACACTTGCATCCTATTGAAAAGATAGAAATACCTTTTCATACCATTCATGTGGATCATGTAGGACCTTTTAACAAAAGTAAAAGTAAAAATGCATACATTTTGGTAATCATTGATGCGTTTACTAAGTTTGTCACGCTTTCAGCAGTTAGGAGTACAAAATCTTCAGAAACGATTAAAAAAATCAAGCACCTCATCGGATGCTTTGGAACCCCTACTCGCATAATCACCGATAGAGGTAGCTGCTTCACAAGCAAAAAGTTTAAGACTTATATCCAGTCTTTAGGCATAAAACACGTACTCAACGCCGTTTCAACGCCTCGCGCTAACGGGCAAGTAGAAAGATCTAATAGGACTCTTCTAGCATCTTTAGGCACTATGACCCACGAAAAGGATCCTCGGACATGGGATCAGTATTTGCCTGATATCCAATTAGGGATAAACACGACTGTGCACGATGTCACGAAAAAGACTCCAAGTGAACTTCTATTTGGCCGTAGAGTAACAAACCCATCGCAGGGTATTCTAAATGAGGTGATTTCTGAAGCTGGCGACGGATTAATAGAAGGAAACATTGATGAACTCAGAGCAGACGCTAGTGGTCTTATGCAAAAACAGAGCGAAATTAGTTCGAAAAGATACAACGAGAAAAGGAAGAAAGCAAGGGAATATAACGAGGGTGACTTAGTAAGAATAGTAAGAGCAATCACATCAGGCAACGGGCAATCAAAAAAGTTAGAGCCAAAGTTACAGGGACCGTATAGAGTTATAAAAGTATTACCTAACGATAGATATGTCATTGAAGATACGCCATTATCTCGAAAGGGGCGACGTTACGAAGCCATAATTGCAGCGGATAAGATGCATCCCTGGTTGTCATTTAGATCCATCTCTGATAGTGATAATAGCTCTGACGAGGATATTAATCATGATCCCATTAGTAATAATAACGAACAATCAGGTGAGAACTTTTCTGACGATACTAATTAAGTAGTACCTAAATTTGTTAGTTAAGCATTTAGATAAGAGCGAGTTGTGATAGTGACCAAATGATTTACATTATGTATAAAGTGAATTGCAGATAGTTTATTATGGGCATGCCGGGCACTATGATTGTGTCGCCTACGGAAATATAATAAACTTTCTGGGATAAGTGATTTCTCTGGGTAGGCCGGGCACAATGATGTGTCACCCAGAAAAAAGTGATGAAAATAATTACAATAACGATAATGATAAGACTGATTATTATGGGCATGTCGGGTACAATGATGTATCGCCCAATAAGACTGATTATTGTGGGCATGCCGGGTACAATGATGTATCGCCCAAGGAAAAGCAATAATCAATCCGTAAATGTTATCTTGGAAATTAATTTTACAAGATCTTTGAAATTGTAAATAGTTAGCTTCTTATATTATAATTATGTTTGTAATAATCAATAGTGTTCTTTCAAAAATGTTCAAATTTAATATTTGATTGTGTGAAGTTTAACCAACGTAGTTGCTATTGTGATAAGTTCACTTTAAATCATGTAATAAACTAACAACGAAGGTACTCGTTGATCGTCGGATGGCCGAGCTGTTACAAAATTCATTCATTTAATGTTTTATTACCTATTATTATTTTTCTATATTTAAATGATTATTTATCGGCTGTGTTTTAGCGACTGGCAATACAACCGTTCTCTCCCAGTCTGTCAACTGTCAAACGTGTTGAATTGTCAGCCGCTGAAGATACGTCACTTCCAAATGGGCGTGGGTAGTTGATAAATTGCCTTCCTTATGGAATAACAAAGATGGCTCGCCATTCGATTGTCGACAGTCGTCCTGAGCGGTGGCTAATAGAAATTATATAGAAGTTGTAGTATTTCCAAACAAAACTCTTGTGAATTTGGAATAATAAAAGGCAGTGATTGTAAGTGACGCAGTTTTTCTTGTACCCGTCACAAGAGTTAATAAGTTGTATTCTACAATTTCAGTAAATTTTGGAATAGCCTTTTCTTCGAGATATTAAATCTTAGGAAAATGTAAGAGCAATTTTTGTAGATAAATGCATGATCAATTTTTTTTTCTAAGCTATATTTATCATAAAACTAACCGTTTCGCTAAAAAACGGCAATGGTCCAATAGCTATGGCGCCAGCCTGGCGATCAAGAGGTCGTGAGTTTGATCCCCACCCATTGCACTGTGGACGTGAACCCACTCCAGACACAAGCATATTTAGCTTAGTTGAGGGTTAACAAGACTACTGGTAAGGTGCGACCCACATTGCTATTAAGCTTTAAAAAAATTGTCCATAAAATCTATTTTTATGAGCTCGGAGCTTGCAACTTGTGTTCCTAGATATAACTAGCAGCTCCTCACGGTTTCACCCGCGGTTCCCAATTCTCGTCAGAGTACGGAGATAAAATATAGCCTATGTTACTCGCTGATAATGTAGCTTTCTAGTAGTGAAAGATTTTTTTAATTGGTCCAGTAGTTTTTGAGTTAAATCGTAACAAACGATAATTAAGATAATTTAAAAACTAAAACAACCGACTTCCATGCCTTGCGAGTCAGTTTCAGTAGCAAGTTGGAGACGTTTATCGTCATATCTCTGGAGATACTTATCAGATCTCGATAGACTTACAATGGGACAGCTTCGAGAACGAACCCTACCGATTAAAAAATGAATCATTCAAATCGGTTCACAATTGACGGAGTAATCGCGTAACATACACACAAAAAAAAAACATAAGACGAATTGAAAACCTCCTTCTTTTAGGGAAGTCGGTAGAAAATTACAATCTTTCCTCTTTAATAACAGACTTTAAAAAAAGGATGTTTCTCAATTTGACCGTATATATATATTTATTTATATATTATGTTTGTTCGCGGATAACTTCGTCGTTTATGAACCGATTTTGATTATTTTTTTTTTGTTTGAAAGAAGATATCGCAAGGGTGGTACCATTGTAATTTCACCGAGATCTGATAAGTATCTTCAGAGATATGGAGATAAACACCACAAACTTGGTACTGAAAATGAATAGCGCGGCATTTGAAGTCGGTGTCTTTTAGTTTTTAACGATCTAGTACGATCGTTTAATAAAATGATCTTAAAATATTAGTTCGATCGACAACCCGCCTGCCCAGCGTGGCGATTAGGGCATACCCCTCCCAATGAGCCAAAGATCGGGCTCAGTGGCGTGTCTTGGGAGAGGCCTGCGTCCAGCAGTGGACTGACGTGGTGATTACGACAATATAAGTTAAGACATAATAACCTGGTCAGCCTTGAGTCCAGTGTAGCAGAACATGCCGATCTGATCGGTGATGTGTTGCCAACTGTTCTTGTTGCCGGCACCTTCGATACCCGCTCGGAGTTTGGCACGCATCGAGATGATGCGGTCGGCCATCGTCTTCACGTCACATAGCCTGGAAACGTACACAAAGTATATTAAAATAATAATAATAATCCCGCAGGGGCGGCTTTGTGGCGAGCCGACGGTGAGTGGCGACACCGCGTACCCCTATACCGTGAGGGCTAAATGAGACCCTCTGACCACCGGCTTGCCTTGACCGGCCGGCCGGTGGTGGGAATCGCAAGAGCTAAGATCTAAACTCCAGGGTGGAAGTGTTAAAGGCATAAAGCCGCTAGTAGCGTTTAGTGAAAGTGCAGCACACCTCTCAACACCCTTAGCTATCCACGCCAATGTTGCCCCTCGGCGCCGACATAACGGTCCGCCTTTATGGGGGGCCCATTCAGTGTATAGCGAGTCACCACCCGCCTTAATATTTTGAAATGAGGCATAATTGGCGGGTGCCGTACCTCATCCCATAGACCAGAAAACAGACATCAAGCAGCACATATTCATAGCCATAATAAATTAATGTACCATCTTTTTATAGTTTTTCATCTCTCCATCCACAAATCACATTTTTATTTAATTTAATATTGTAAAGGGCCTCTTGACGTTGGCTTCGGCTCCGTCAATGCTTTCAAAAGGACCAGGTGATTTGCAGCCCTTGATGTATTATTGAATAAAGAGTATAATAATAATATAATAATATGAGAAGGATAAAACTATACAATCACTAGTATAAGGGAGCGAGATGGACAACCATTTTGTATCCTTCTATATGCGATTTCATTGTTTGGAGCCAGCTCTGGCTCCCAGTTCTAGTGCGCCCATTGGCTTTCACCCGCTGTCGCGTATGACCCGACCAAATAACGTTGTTAATTTTTATCTTATACCTGGCATATGTATCAGGTGTTCATCATTTTAGTCGGGATTACATATCTATAGCTATTCCATTCACAAACGCTAATGTCTTGTCTATTTAATATTCCGTCTACGCCTGGAAATTAACAACATATTTTGAAGTGAACCTTCTTTAGGCGCAACGGCGTAAAATTTGACGGAAGTAACGTAGCGTCACGGTTCGAATCAACGGAAGTGACGTCAGCGTTATGTTTTATTTTATATTTATAAACGCCCTCTGTTGTAGAACGGCGTAACCACGCAGACATATTCGCTATCATTCGGGCATTCGTCCCGCTAAGCTCAACAGATTGAGTTGTACAAAAAATAATGAGTGATGTTGAGAAATAAATTGAATGAACTTCGAAGTTTCACTTCTAACGCGTAGCTGTCTACGCGACTTCTTTTTTATTTTTATGACATACGTAGCAAACAAGCCAACACCTCACCTGATGGGAAGTGGACACCGTCGCCTATGAATACTTGCAACACTAGGGATGTCACTCATGATAAATCTCTATTTCTACGCCATAACTATGAGCTAAATTACATACACAACAGCCTATTTAAAATGTGTTACAATGGACGATCTTATCGGTAATAGCGATCTCTTTAAGACAACGTTTGAATGGAGAGCATCGAACATATATATATAGAACATAAATAAGAAATCTTATTAACACTAAAAATACAAAGTCCATATAAATATAAACATAAATCTGCCGCTATAACCAGTGTCCCGGAAGCGTACAGCCCTTGAGAGTAAGAGTATTCTAGGCCTAGCGTGTTCACAATTCTCCATCCAGTGTTCCGGAAGCGTACAGCCCTTGAGAGTAAGAGTACTCTAGGCCTAGCGAGTTCACAATTCTCGATTACATCATCGCTTACTACCAGGCGACCCCTTACTTGACACCCCTTATTCCAGAGTGCTTAAAATGGATCGATGTGTACGGGTCTCGGTCTCGTACAAATGAAAGATTGTTAATTTGCTTTACACTGTATTTTGCGTGTTGATTGCTACGAGTCCGCGACGGAACTGCCGTGCGAATGCATGCTAACTTAAAATGGTACAAAAATGCTTACATCTAAGTAATCTGAGCGGCGGCCGGCACATCTTCCCCAACAAGAGAGGAGATGCCGAAAGCCACCGCTGTTTTGCTAATTGCTATAATATGCCTATAAATGATACTTAATAATTTCAATATAAAATGCTTAATGTAAATTGATATATCAAACGTGCTTAAAAATCTCAATACAAAATATGAAAACTTAAAAATATAAATTGTCCTTAATGTATCAATGTATTTAATGGAATGGGGGAGGAAGATTTGTCTACTTTGCAACGCGTGTCAGACATACGGTTTAACGCACGAGCACTATCTTGCGGTGGGTGGGGGAACGCACGAATACGCGGTGTGGGGGGCAACGCACTAGCACTGACAGTGGTGACACACGTGTTGTCTGCGGGCGAGGGCTGGCGAGCCACCTCGGCTCCGCGGGGCACCCTCGCCACTCGGCGCCGCAAACGTCTCCACAGTACCGCTGCTGCCACTAACACTGCTGCTGCCACCAGTATGTATGATATGGTGTACTGGTGGATGTCGTGGTTCGACATAGAGGAGTCCTCCTCCTCGGAAATGTCATTTGCCTTCATGGCTTTGATACTGTTGGTGATGTCTGATAATGCTTTTGTAATGTCTAATTCTGCTGTCAAATTGTGTTCATGGGCCAGGGGTATTCTGATAATGCTGTTGATTGGATGCTGCTGATTAATAGGAGCGGTGATATGAACCGTGTTCGATGATTCACCGCGGGAGTAGGTAATGAATCTGTTTCCCTTGACGACACAGTTTTGCTCCAAATTAAAGATACCTGCTGCTTTCAGTTGTTTGATGGTTATCTGTTCTCCACATATAACATGAAGGGTACACTCGTCGCAACAAATGTACATGTATGTATTTATTTGCGTTAACTGTATCCACTTGTCTTCGCAAGTAGTTGTGCTCACTTTACATTTCTGTGTAATTTGATCGTTAATGCATAAATTGTGGTTTGACTTCAAATGATAAATGGTGCTATGTGAGTTACATTGATAGGTAGATGTGCTGATCTCTACACATTGCTGAACTTCGGTATGTTGCAGGGGTAGATATATGTCTTTTTGTAAGTTGATCGCTACGTACTCTGATATAGGTGTTATACTAACTGTCTTGTTGTTAATATGTTGAGGAACAGCTAGGAGGCGATATAACTCGTAGACATCCCTGCTGATAAGTGGGATCTTGATTTCAAACATCAAATACTTTTTAGTCATTCGAGTTTTTATTTTCAAGACTTTGTATATTGAGGGCATGTTATGTTGTATATTCTGTACAGGTAATAGGAGATCTTTGGATAACAATCCAGATATCGTGTTTAGTTCATTTTGTAGTTGTTCAGGTGATAAAAGATGTACGTTGAAATTGCCGTGATGAATGTCTGTTATTAAATCGACTAATGTATCCTGTATGCTTCTTAGATTGGCCAATAAATTGTTGCTGATGATACTGGATAGTGTAAATTCATTCTCCATTCCTAATGTTTTTACTGTGTTCTCAAGGTTAGTTAAATGGTTTTTGATAGCTTCGTTTTGTTTCTGCATAACGGTTTGCATTCTGGTAAGTAAATTATTTTGTGCTTCAATTATCGATGTTTGGTTTCTCCACAGTGCTGCTAAATGCTTTACATTTTTTCTGATACGAGATATGTCGTTTTGATATTGTTCTGCAAATCGCTCATCTAAGACGCCAAACAGGCTGTTAGCTATGTAACCGACACCGTTTATCAGGCCGCGCCTACGTCTGGCACGAGCGTTGAAATGCTGACTGAGGAGAATGTTGTTGGAGTAATCAATTTCTGAGAACCCGTGACGTAGTTGAGTCATAATGATAGTGCAATGTGACGATATTTTTATTGTGTTGCTGTTACATATGTTATCTAGATATCGTATGTTGTTTATTAATGCTGTTATTCCATCCCAGTATGGTTTTAGGTCGTAGTATGTTATCAATTTCCATTCATCTCTGACCAACTGCATGTTCCCAATCTTGTCGAAAAATAATCCATTGTTTTCATCGATTGGTGTGATGTTGTAAGAACCTTGAGCTCCGCAAATGAATGTCATAAATAACATAAAAGACAGACACAATGATCATAGCTTCGCGCTGGTTGTTTTGGTATTTGCTCTGGACGGGGGCGTGCTGTCTCTTGATTTTTGTTTGTCCTGCTTCTGTTCTGGTATGCTGTTGATAATGGTAAGACTGATATAGGTGATATACTTGACCACTGGCCTCTTCATGATCCCATTTTTTGTTTTCAGGGTAACCACTCTGACAAGTCCGTCTTTCGAAGACAAAAGTTCTAGAATCCTTCCCATCATCCACTTCCCAGGTGGTAGATTGTCATCTTGAATGGTGACGAGATC
The DNA here is from genome assembly GCA_954871355.1 of Cabera pusaria. NCBI lineage: Eukaryota > Metazoa > Arthropoda > Insecta > Lepidoptera > Geometridae > Cabera > Cabera pusaria. Next base: position 24,718,839 of record OX940887.1, read on the forward strand.
TCCCACCTTCACGTTCTCCTGTTGCTGACGCCATTTACTTCTGACTGATTGCTGTGCTAAATATTCTGTTTTCCATCTCTTCCAGATGTCCTGTGCTAATTTAGATGTCAACTGCCACCGTGTTCTTGCATCATGCTCTGTTTCGATGATTGTTTTTCCAGGTCTTCCACTAAGAAAGTGAGCTGGTGTTAAAAAATCCAAGCTGTCGGGATCTTCGGTCAAGGCGCATAATGGTCGGGAGTTCAGGCATGCTTCTACTTGTGCTAGTATTGTACTGAACTCTTCGAACGTTAGCTTCTGTTCTCCGATAACTCTTCGGATATGATGTTTTAAGCTCCTGACATTCCTCTCCCAAAGTCCACCTGCACTTGGCCATGAAGGGGCGTTAAAGTGCCATTCTATGTTCATGTCTGTTATTTCGGCCAAGGCGTTTTCATCTAAGATGTTTTGCAGGTTCAAATATTCTTGATTTAAGATCCTGCTTGCTCCAACAAAGTTTGTTCCGTTATCACTGTACATGTGAGTGGGTGCTGATTTTCTGGCCGCCATCCTGCGAAATGCTGCCAGAAATGCTGAACTTGTCATGTCTGACACCAGTTCTAGGTGCACTGCTTTGCCTGCAAGCATAATCCTAAGCAGCTACATCAATTAATGGGAAACTTACCTGCAGCAAGATGTAATCCAGCACATCCATTTTTTCGAACAGGGGTGGATTTTACCGGAATTTTTGAAATAAAAGCAAACAAAGGTCGAGGTATCAAAACCACGAAAGGTTACGTGGCTATATTCGTCTGTATGGCCACTAATGGCCATACAGACGAATATAGCCACGTAACCTTTCGTGGTTTTGATACCTCGACCTTTGTTTGCTTTTATTTCAAAAATTCCGGTAAAATCCACCCCTGTTCGAAAAAATGGATGTGCTGGATTACATCTTGCTGCAGGTAAGTTTCCCATTAATTGATGTAGCTGCTTAGGATTATGCTTTTTGCATGTTACGCATTTGCGTAATTGTTTCTTGACTGCTCGCATGCCTGTTACTATCCAGTACTTCTGTCTCAAGCATGCTAATGATAAATTAGGTCCACCATGAAAAGTTAATTGATGCGCTTCATCAATTAACAATGTTGTCAACCTGTGCTCTTTCGGAATGATCATAGGGTGCTTCATGTCTTTGCTGATGTTTGCGTTTTTTAAACATCCACCGACACGTAGTATTCCGTGTTCGTCTAAAAACGGATTTAATTTTAGTAAATCACTTTTATTGTTCGGCCTTTTAAACTTCTGTAGATATTCAATATCCTTACTGAATTCATTACGTTGCACATACTTGCTAATGAGTAGCTTAGCCACCTTTAATTCTTGTAACGTGATATACCCGTGCCATTGTTTACTATTAGCCGGGTTGTTATGAAACTTGATTGCTTTTATCGCTCGTAATATCCATGCTAAGATCTTAGCGACCTTTGTGAACGAGCCGTGTTTTTCTAATAGCTTTTTAATGATGCTATCCTCACAGCTGCTTGTCTGTGCGGTATTTACATGCTTTTTTCTGACTTCTTCTTCAGTGTTGTATGTATTTTGCTTGTCCAGTATAGGTAGTTGTTTTGCCTTCATCCACTCTGGACCTTTCCACCACATCTCGTTTGTCCTTAGTTGCGCTGCAGAAGTACCTCTGCTTGCTGAGTCTGCTGGATTTGATTCTGAGGGTACATAGTGCCAACGACGGGGCTCTATTACCTTTGTTATGCTCTGTACTCTGTTCGCAACAAAGGGTTTCCAACGACCTGGATCTCCTTGTAGCCAGCTCAAAACTACCTTTGAGTCTGTCCATCCAAGTACGCTGACGTTATGCTGTCCAAGGCTTTGCACTACTTTTTCCATCAGTTTTGAAAGTAATAATGCACCACACAACTCTAGCCTTGGCAATGACACTGTTTTGCTGACTGGTACAAGTCGCGTCTTGGCTGCGACTAATACCACTGATACTTGGTCCTCTTTGACAATCCTCGCGTGAACTACACCGGCGTAGGCCTTGCAAGAGGCATCACATGTTCCAATTAATTCGATCAGTACAGAACCCTGAAATCCGATCCATCGAGGTATTTTTATACTACTAATGTTTTCGAGGTCGTCTCGAATCTGTTCCCATTGAACGTTTATGTTGTCGGGTATAGTGTCGTCCCACTCTATGTTAGCGTTCCGAACTTGCTGAAATAGTAATTTTAGTTTTGTGCTAACTGGAGAGAGCCAACCGAGGGGGTCGTAAATTTTGGATATTTCAGATAATATTGAGCGTTTAGTTGGTTTGGTGTCTTGACTTGACATTTTGCATTGAAAGCTGAATTCGTCTTCCACTGGGTTCCATAGCAAACCTAATGTTTTTGATGTTGTTTCAGATTTGAAGTTGAATACAACGTGCTCTTTACTCTCGTTGTTTGTAATATTTTGTAATAGTTTTGGTTCGTTTGAAGTCCATTTCCTCAAATTGAAACCTCCTGCTTGTAATAAGTTGTTAATTTCTGATATTGATTGTATGCCTTCTTCTATGGTGTGACTTCCATGCAGGTGATCATCCATGTAGAAGGTTTCCTGAACGATTTTAGACGCTTCAGGAAAGCTGCTCTGCGCATCCACCGCAAGACGTCTAAGGGTCATCATCGCCAGGAAAGGCGCTGCCTTAGTACCGTACGTGACGGTGGCTAGTTGATATGATTGTAGTGGTTGCTCGGGTGAGTCTCGCCACACTATCTGCTGTAATTGCTGATCTGATTCATGTACTATAATCTGTCTGTACATCTTTTCGATGTCTGATGTGTAGGCGTATTGATAGAGACGCCATTTAATGATCAGTGCTTGTAAGTCTTGCTGAAGGTTAGGCCCTTTGAACATAAGGTCATTGAGGCTGTAGTCTGATGAGGTACGAGCAGAGGCGTTGAACACAACTCTCAACTTTGACGTCACAGAGTCGGCCCGCTGCACTGCATGATGAGGTAAGTGACACGATAGCTGCTCTTTACTGTTGCTAACTGCTGGTACCATATGACCCAAGGCCGTGTACTCTGACATGAATGCTCGGTATTTTTCTGCTAATTGATTTTGTCTTTCAAACTTTTTCTCTAAACTTTTGAACTGTCCTATTGCTTTCTCCTTTGATGATCCCAACTTCTCATTGATTTCTGGTTTTAATGGTAATCTCACTACGTATTTACCATCCTTTTGTCTGGTAGTGGTCGACTCGTAAAAATCGATGCATGCTTGCTCCTCTGATGATACTTCCGATTGCTCATTGATGTCTTCGATTTCCCAGTATTGCTGTATTTTATCAACATTACTTAATACAACATTGCAATGATAAGATTCCATTTTCCCAAATAGAATCCAGCCGAGCTGCGTCTGTTCGGCAATTGGCTGATATTGATCTTCTCCTCTACATATACCTGACATTTTGATAGACGCATAGATATCCGAGCCCAATAGCAAGTCAATGGGTCGGCTTTTGTTAAAGTCTGGATCTGCCAGTTGTATACTTTCTAAATGCTTCCACGATGGCTTCGTGAATGTATTGTTTGGTAAATTTTTGACTAACTGATTGATGACGTATGCGTCGATGTTAAAAGAAAAGTCATTGTGTAATGATGCGCATGCTATGCTGATGAGACCTTTACAGTTATTTTCCCGTTCACCTAGTCCAAAGACTACGCCTTTACATCTTTTACGTTTTATGTTTAACTGCTGTGCTGCATTTTCTGATATTAATGATATTTGGGACCCTTGATCGATAAGAGCCCTGAATGTAAGATAGGTACCATCTGCTGACTTGATGTTTACCAGCGCTGTTGCCAGTAGCACCTCTGATGAACCTTGAGATACATGCATGTTGCTGTTTTGGTTCCCACGGCCTTTTACAGGTAAATTGCTCTTCGTGCTAGAAATGCTAGCGTCGTGTAATAAGGTGTTATGTTTATCACCACATACTCGACACCTCCGGGTTGAAATACACGGTTTCCCGTTATGATCGAATAAGCAGTTTATTTGATTCATAATTTATGTTGTGAAACTGTTTTCAACTTTATGTCATTAGACATATCAAGGAATTTCCTGCAACTGAATAATCCGTGTCCCTCGTTACACTGTGGACATCGGATACTTGCTGTTATGTGGAAAGATTTTGCCGTGGGAAAGTTGTTGTAATTATGGTTGCTATGTTGGTTTGCTGATTTTTTGTTGAAATTAGTTTGATTGAAGTTATGATTTTGAGACTTGATAGGCTTGGGTGATGAAAGTTCCGGCTTCCTTCTTGACGTTTCTAAACTTGTAAACTTGCTCTCTAAAAACTTGAGAAGGTCACTGAGAACTGGTATTTCACGTGGGTCCTTGAGCGACTCTATGTAGTCGCTGTAGGATTGCTGATCTAGTTTTTGAGATAAAATATGTACAAGGATAGGATCCCAGGTACTGATGTCTATTCCCAAGTTTTTGATTGCATGTAATGTTTCAACGGTGATGTCATGCATCTTTTTGAGTTGTCCTTGATTTTGCTGTTGAATATTTTGTAGCCCTAATAACATACTTATGTGCGATGTAAATATCAATTTTTTGTTGTCAAATCTATTGTTTAGTATCTGAATACATGTATGATAGTTTTCTGAGCTGATGGTTAGGTGCTGTATTAGTCTCTCCGCTTCTCCACGCACCTTCCCCTTTAGGAACTGCATTTTTTGAGAGTCGGAAAGAGATGGATTTCTATGAATTGTCTGATAGAAGAGATCTTTAAAGGAAGTCCACTGTTGGTAACTGCCAGAAAAGATAGGTATTTCCATACTGGGTACGGATCGCTCCCTGTTTGTGATAGACCACAAATGCTTGTTAATGGCCCTTTTTATGTTGTTGTATTTTTGTTCGTGTATGTTGTATATTGCTTCATAATCCTCGTCTTCACCGTTTAGCTCCAGTTGAATGTCCCAATGTAGCAAATCTATTGCTGTCCAACGAGCCTGAAGGGATTTCAGAATGTCCTCCAGCTCCCACTTCTCCTCAATCGCCTCCAAGCTGACGTTATTGATGGTTCTCATGAGTGCTTTATAGTTTATATATTGCTTACGTAGCATATCATCTACCCTGCTATGTGATCCGGTCGATACCATGCCTCTCGTGGCTGGCACCGGATCTGCTGGTGACCTCATCTTCTGAAGGTCCTGCTCTTGTTCTTGCTGTTCTACATCTGTTTGTTCGTGACTCGCAGATGTAAACTGCTTGCTGCTTGCTAAAGTCGGATCTTGCTCATTTATTTGAGTTTTAGCCGAATTGTATAAGCCACTGCTCGTTTTGAATAAAGCTTCCTCAAAGAACTGATGATGCGGGACCCCGAGTTGGCATATGCTGTCGTGATTACTCACGAATTCAGACCAGTAAGCTTCCAGTAATTCTAAACGACGTTTATAATAGTCGCCGGTTTTTCTATCTGCACTGTCCTTCTTTATGTTGATGATAAGTTTATTGATAGACTGATAAATTTCCTGCTGGCTGATGTAAAGATTCTCCATTTTAAATAACAAGTTATAAATGGAAAGATCTTACTTGATATCTGTTGACTCCCTGGCCCTTGCTATGCTGAATGCTCTGCTGCTGATGCTATGCTGAATGCTATGTCCCTGTCGGCCGAATCCGACAAAGACCGATGCTGATGCTGGTGTGTCCTGCCGACTCCAGCCGGCAGAATTGATATTTGCTATGCTATGATAATTCACTGTAATCCTTTTGTAGTACACTGCACTTTATGCACTGAATGTAAGAAATTACAGTTTGAAAAAAAAAAAAGTATTTGTACGGGTCTCGGTCTCGTACAAATGAAAGATTGTTAATTTGCTTTACACTGTATTTTGCGTGTTGATTGCTACGAGTCCGCGACGGAACTGCCGTGCGAATGCATGCTAACTTAAAATGGTACAAAAATGCTTACATCTAAGTAATCTGAGCGGCGGCCGGCACACGATGCAACAAATACAGCGTAGCCTATCCAGTTTACTAGTAACTATACGATATCTATGATTGAAGTACATGGTGCGGATCATTATCTACACTTGATACATAACTTTGTGTCGTATCTATCAGACTCTCCATTGTTGTCTCAGTTCGGGATCAGAAAGTACCTCCTTCACGATCCTGGCTCCATACAGCGGTGGTTGGAGTACATGGTGCGGATCATTATCTACACTTGATACATAACTTTGTGTCGTATCTATCAGACTCACCATTGTTGTCTCAGTTCGGGATCAGAAAGTACCTCCTTCACGATCCTGGCTCCATACAGCGGTGGTTGGAGTACATGGTGCGGATCATTATCTACACTTGATACATAACTTTGTGTCGTATCTATCAGACTCACCATTGTTGTCTCAGTTCGGGATCAGAAAGTACCTCCTTCACGATCCTGGCTCCATACAGCGGTGGTTGGAGTACATGGTGCGGATCATTATCTACACTTGATACATAACTTTGTGTCGTATCTATCACACTCACCATTGTTGTCTCAGTTCGGGATCAGAAAGTACCTCCTTCACGATCCTGGCTCCATACAGCGGTGGTTGGAGTACATGGTGCGGATCATTATCTACACTTGATACATAACTTTGTGTCGTATCTATCAGACTCACCATTGTTGTCTCAGTTCGGGATCAGAAAGTACCTCCTTCACGATCCTGGCTCCATACAGCGGTGGTTGGAGTACATGGTGCGGATCATTATCTACACTTGATACATAACTTTGTGTCGTATCTATCAGACTCACCATTGTTGTCTCAGTTCGGGATCAGAAAGTACCTCCTTCACGATCCTGGCTCCATACAGCGGTGGTTGGAGTACATGGTGCGGATCATTATCTACACTTGATACATAACTTTGTGTCGTATCTATCAGACTCACCATTGTTGTCTCAGTTCGGGATCAGAAAGTACCTCCTTCACGATCCTGGCTCCATACAGCGGTGGTTGGAGTACATGGTGCGGATCATTATCTACACTTGATACATAACTTTGTGTCGTATCTATCACACTCACCATTGTTGTCTCAGTTCGGGATCAGAAAGTACCTCCTTCACGATCCTGGCTCCACACAGCGGTGGTTGGAGTACATGGTGCGGATCATTATCTACACTTGATACATAACTTTGTGTCGTATCTATCAGACTCACCATTGTTGTCTCAGTTCGGGATCAGAAAGTACCTCCTTCACGATCCTGGCTCCATACAGCGATGGTTGGAGTACATGGTGCGGATCATTATCTACACTTGATACATAACTTTGTGTCGTATCTATCAGACTCACCATTGTTGTCTCAGTTCGGGATCAGAAAGTACCTCCTTCACGATCCTGGCTCCATACAGCGGTGGGTTGGAGTACATGGTGCGGATCATTATCTTCACTTGAGACATCACTTTGGCGGCGGATTCGGCATCGCCGCAGAGAAAGGTTAGGCCTCCGACGCGTTCTCCGTACAAACCTGCAAATGTTGGAAGAAAACGGTTATAAGATTTTATATCTTATAAGCTAGCGTTTGACCACTATCTCACCTAACCTTGGTAAGTGATGATGCGGTCGAAGATGGTAAGCACGCTAGGCCTAGAATGGGAACTGGCTCTCAAGCATAGCTACCGGAACACATTAGATGTTTGGTGACAGATTTTCTATCTTGAGGGTGGTAGTTGGCCAGGCGGATACTAAATAGTGTCCTACCACTATGCGCGGGTTGTTGGTTTCTTAACGATGTTTTCCTTCACCGGAGGGCCACTGTGAAAAGCGCACATACATTTTCAATTGGTGCACGGCGGGGTTTGAACTTGATTTTGTGCGCACTTATCCCAAACAGCATTTTTCGAATAGATAAAAGATAGGTATGAAAGTTAATTGTTTGGAACTTATGACGCATATAAAACATAAAAAACATGTTTTCATTTCTGACCTGAACTCAAATTCAGGTCAACGATATGATAACGGTAACTCCTCGTCGACCAAGCCTACAAACACTTGACGCAATAAACAATGTTAAGATAAGATACTTGAGGTCAATATTAAATGACAATGAGCAAACAGCAATAAAATATATTAATTACAGGATTTACAGGTCGCTTCATAAAAAAAAATATATTTTATTTATGGTAGGTACGTCATGCTGGCATGATTTAGTATATATATCGCAGCCAACTAGCTTAATTAGCTGTTAAATCAACAGCCTAGCCGCTTTACTTTTAACTACGGGGCCTGAATGATATTCAGCCATGGCGTTTGTTACAGTTACAACATTTAATAAACTGGCTTAGTCTGACAGGAAACACACTAGAGAACAGTGACCACCGCGTGACGTGCGCCGACGAGCGCAGCGAGGAGGGGAGCTGCTGCAGCGGCCGCGGCGTCATCAGAACCGATGCCATGGCGTTTAAATGAAGGTACAGGGGGCCTTCAAATGGCTGAATATCATATAGGCCGTTAGTTGAACGGCGCTGTTTAGTAAAGAGGCTAGGCTGTTGATTGAACGGCTAATTAGGCTAGTTGGCATATATAAGCCGATGAACTATTGGACAGGGCTCCAGCTCTTTAAGGAATGTTGTTCATATCCCTGAAGATTTCCATGAATCTTGATAAAACATTTATGAGACCACCCTATAATATTCTTTCATACGAAAAAACAACCAACATTTCTTCAAAAAGATTCAGTTCAATTCCTTATCGACATAAAATGTTACCTAAATAAATGTTAAACATACATACATACATACGTACATACATACATACAATCACGCCTTTTTCCCGTTGGGTTAGGCAGAGACTACTTCTTTCCACATGCTACGATCCTGACATACCTATTTTGCCTATTCCACTTTCATGAGTACCTTCATACATGGTCGCCAGTTATAGGTACTTTTGAATTGACCTTTATTTCAAAGGTCTCCGATCTGGTCGTGATACGTTTGCCTAGGTTAGCCTCTACCGGCTGGCCCATTCACACTCGTCTTATAAATCTGCTTCGTCAATCTTCCTTCATCCATCCTCTCTAGATGTCCATACCATAAATGTAACATAACACATACCAAAGATCCTAATCGGCACACCATTTGGAACAGCGCTTCAACTTTTCTTAGAAGGCAGTCTCCGATTTGGGCGATGTAAATCTGGTCAAGTTCAATGCTGCGAAAACCCAGGCGTGTCTTTTCTTCGCTAAACGGAGCCCATTTCTACTGGCTACTACTTTCCGGGATGTGTCCGGTCCGATAAGTAACCATCTCGAGGTTCTTGGCATCTGTTTGACACCAACTCTCAATTTCGGCTCTTATATTGAGTCTAGAGCCCAGCTAGCCTCAAAAAACTTGGCGTTTTGGCTAAGTTGAGACGGTACATCACACCGGGACAGTTGCTTAATCTTTACCAAGCACAAGTCCGGTCGTGTATGGAGTACTGTTCTGACCTTTGGGATTGTTCTGCCAAATACCAGCTGGAGACACTGGAACCTATTGAGAGGAGAACCAAGAAACTCATCAGCGACGACCTACTAGTAAGCAAGAGACTCCAGAGTCTCGCGCATCGCCGCAAAGTCGCTTGCTTATCGGTTTTTTATCGGACACATTTCGGAGAGTGTGCAATGGAACTACATGATTTGATTCCATCATCCCCATTTTATAATCGGTAATCCAGATATACTAAAAGGCGCCACCGATTTATGATGGATATACCATTTACCCGAACGAAACGATTTGCTTCTTCGTTCATCATACGAACCGCCAAGGAATGGAATACCCTGCCTGAGTCTGTGTTTCCGGTTAAGTACAATATGGGGGTCTTCAAATCGCGAGTGAATAGGTATCTTCTGGGTAAGCACGCTCCATCGTCGATCGCATCATCACTTAACATCGGGTGAGATAGTGATCAAGTACTAAACAGTTCGGTGTAAAAACAAAAGAACGCCATCAACAATATGTTATATTTTGAACTGACTTCCAAAAAGGAGGAGGTTCTGAATTCGTCTGTTTTTACCCGACTGCGCGACGCAAAGGAGAGGTAATGTGTATATCAGTCTCTATATGTATGTATGTTTGTTCCTTTGTGGCACACTAGAGACCAAACGCGTGGGCCGATTTTGATAATTGGCACGTCAATAGATTCGCCATGCTAGCGCGAGTGTCAACGAAAACATAAAAAATTGAAAAATTCAAAATGGCGGATTTCAGACGCCAAAATTTGGGGTTCAAAAAAAATTTTTTTTTCAAAACCTATCGTGTGGGGTATCGAATTAAAGGTCTTAAAATGGAGATTCAAAATATATTTATATATATATATTATAACAAATAATTTATGATCGTACAAATCGAAAAAAAAAACGATTTTACATGCCGCGTTAGTCACTTTCAGTAACAAGTTTGCGGTGCTTATCTCTGAAGTTACTTATCAGATCTCAATAAAATTACAATGAGACCAAACGAAAATCATATTAAATCAAACAAAAAAAGAATTATCCAAATCGGTTAAGAATTGATGGAGTTCTGAGGTAAATGTTGGGGTGTAACTGTCCATAAATTACAAGGTAGGTAAATTACTACCTTGGACAAAGCTGTGGTCGACTTAAGTTCACGCATTTTTGCGAAAGGTCAAGCCTATGTAGCATTGAGCCGGGTTAGATCTTTAGATGGACTAGTAATAAGTAGTTTAGATCCCCGGAAACTACTCAATAATCCACATGACATCAACTCTCTAAATGAAATGAGAAGATTACGGAAATTGCCATCCTTTACTTAACTAAAAAGTGTAAAATAAAACATTTAATTAAAAAATCAAAAAACCCGACTGCGAAAAAAGTGAAGTGTTAAAAAACGAACTGAAAAGAAAAAAACAAGTAAGTCTAGTAATCCCCATTCGTTAAGCCATTAATGTGTCCCGACTGTTAAAGTCTCTATATTCCATATAACAATGTATAATTTATTTTATGAGTGTATCGACCGAGAAAGAATTTAAATGGTATAGTTTTTTGATATCCCTAAACAGAAGTCTAAACTACTAAACTTACTTGTTTTTTTCTTTTCAGTTCGGACAGACAGACAGACAGACAGACAGACAGACAGACAGACAGACAGACAGACAGACAGACAGACAGACAGACAGACAGACAGACAGACAGACAGACAGACAGACAGACAGACAGACAGACAGACAGACAGACAGACAGCTAACACTTCACTTTTTTCGCAGTCGGGTTTTTTGATTTTTTAATTTAATGTTTTATTTATTATTTTGTTACGCGATTACTCCGCTTATTGTGAACCGATTTGAATGACCCTTTTTTGACGTGTTATTAATCGCTGAACGCCAGCTGCACGCACGAAAAAGTCTCACGCTCTGGGTGCTAGCGAGAGCGCGGAACAAGCGATAGAGGCACGATCGTATGACGTTATCACGTAAAATTATCGTCCGTAAACCAACTTTATAAAGTTGGTTTACTATAGACTGTTGTCTATAGACAACAATTTTTTTAATTAGCAGGGTACATTTCCAACGTGGTCCGGCATCACCGGAAGACCAGGGGTGGAAGTCTCTTCATTGATAGCGATGCGTCTTGTCATCGCAAACGTCTGCTAGAATGAGATGCAGCTAGACAGTTGTTATCTGCATCTCTTTTCGTATCGACGATTATCGCTCGAAATTCATCGCTATACATGTAGAGACTACGGGCCAGCGTTGGTCATTTGACCGACAATTATGCTGAGGTCGGACCGTTTGGTGACAGTTATTCTTAGTACTTATGTCTAAGATATATTTTTAAGTCATAAGTTTTCCCTAATTTTTATTTTTTTATTTTGTACTACCTTATGCTGTCAGTAATACCACAATTAGACAAATGGACGCAGTACCGGGCGTGGTCGCTAACGCTACCAGTCGTAAAACCCTGTTTAAGCCTTGTCGAAGAATGGGAACCGGAAAATACCAAAAGCTCGGTACAAAGAAACTTACCCATATTCTTAGCGAAGCTCTGAGCGAGGGCGATCTGATGTCCATCGTTGACAAACAGTCGCACTGCATGGGCGTCGGCGTCAACGTCACCAGTCGCGAAACCCTGGTACGCCATGTCGAAGAATGGGAACAGTTTTCGCTCTTTCACGGCCTGGGGAGATTGTAATGATGATAGTGAGTGAGAATATGTAAAACGAGTGGAATTTTCGACGATGTGGTAGTTTCGATGACAAGATTGTGAAGAGTGGTCTTAACCTGAACATTCGCAGTTCTCAATGCTATGACAACGTTATTGTACTTAACGTCACGCCAGTGACAGGCAGCAGCTTCACCAATGCGAGAAGCTAGCGAAGTCCTACGATCGCCAACCCGCCTGCCCTGCGTGGCGATTAGGGCATATCCCTCCCAATGATAGAAAGTCACAAGAAGATAAGTTTTAAGGTTTTCATGGTCACTGACAATATTTTTAGAACTACTCACGGGATATTTACCATGTTTTTTATTAATTATGAGTTTCCGATATTTCGGCTCTGTTGCAAGCGCCATGATCACGGATGAACATAATTAAACTCATAATTAATAAAAAACATGGTAAATATCCCGTGAGTAGTTCTAATAATATAGTCACAAGAAGAGCCGAAGATCGGGTTCAGTGGCGCATCTTGGGAGAGGCCTACGTCCAGCAGTGGACTGATACCGGCTGATGATGATGATGATGGCTTATTTTTTATTTGATACAAAAGAGTTTTGTCGATTTGTTACTTTAACGTAACGACCTACATACGCTACCGAATTAGCCAGTTCCCGGTCATTTAAGGTATGTGGTTATACCACTCTGTGAATACATACTATAAAAATCGTTTATGTCTCGGAGCGAACTTAAAACTTTTTTGCGCCATTTTCGCAACTTTACAGCTATGCGCATCTACACACGACGTCTGTGTTTCGGAGCACTGGCGTCGGATCGTAACTAAAAATCAACAGCAGTGCGGGCGCACACACATGTTGTGAGAAAATTGCCGGTACACCTGTGCGGATTACACGCCAGGCGTGTTTTACTAATTTTATTACTGCTGAGAAATACACAGGGGGTGTGTGAGCCGCACACCACCTGAGTATTGTGCGCCGTGGGGTCTTCAAATCGAGAGTGCTACATCGTGCTGCACCGTCGAACGCATCATCAAGGTGAGATGGTGGTCAACAAATTCTTGCTTATAATACGTAAATAAAAAAAAGTTCAAGATATTAAAATCAAATCAGCATATAAAATTAATAAAATGAAAAATTATGCGTAGAAATATCATAAAAATATCCGTTATCCGTTTTAAACATCCATTCCACAATGTTTCGTACGATAGGTATCAATATTTTACAACATTTTTATAAATTTCATACAATATTTTATTTCAATTGTAATTAAATTCTAAGCATTAAATAATATGCTGAATTAGATTTGCATTTGCTATTTGCAGTTTTTATTAAAATCATTCGACTAAATTAAAGTAAAAGATTTCTTCATATCACCGATATTCGGTATCGGAAGTAATAGAGATTGTGCAAGCGCAACTTTAGTGAGTATAGGCACAGATTATATAATAGTTAGATGTATAGGTAACACTTTCTGGAGTCTTCTGAGGGAAGAGGCGGAACCAAATCAAATATATGTATTTGTCAGATTGTGGTACAATGATACAAACTTAATAATAACCAGCACAATCAACCGTTTTGTAGTGTACAAATATTTCATTACCTTAAATCAAATTACTTATATAATAATTTCATTACACAGATTTCAATATCTAGAAGACATTAAAGTTTAGGCTAGTAAAAAGAACAATTTTACATAACAAAGCTAAAAATAATAAAAAATATCAGTTAAAATCAAAGAGGAAGGAAGCATGTTGCGACTAGTTTCCACTATTTGTGGTGTCCAGGATAATTTGCGTAATAATCATCTACAGCATTTACAATTAATTAAATTGTCTGTGGGTCATCAACGGCGATAGCCAATGTCATTTTTAGGGTTCCGTACACAAACGGTAAAACGGGACCCTATTACTAAGACTCCACTGTCCGTCCGTCTGTCTGTCTGTCCGTCTGTCACCGGCTGTATCTCATGAACCGCGATAGTTAGACAGTTGAAAATTTCACAGATGGTGGTGATGGTGATAGTTCATTGTCAAACGTTTGACCATGAAGAGATCAAAAACAAATATACATAATTTATGATCGATAACAAAACGAAAATAAACTGGCCAAGTGCAAGTCGGACTCGCACTAGTAGGGTTCCGTACTACACTACAGTATTTTATAAGATCGTGCAAAAATACCACTATCATTTTTCGCCAGCAAAAAATAATAATTAATAAACATTTTATTTATTATAACGCCATCTAACTTCTAACAAAGGAGTTAGGGATCGACATTTCAATATAACGCCATCTATGGGACGTTTACCTAACTGAGCGTTCATAGATGGAGTGAAATGCCGAAAAAAACACGTTTCTTGTATGGGGACCCTCTATTATTTTTAACTTTATTCTGTTTTTAGTATTTGTTGTTATAACGCCGTTATAAAGTTATATATGCCGCTATAGCGGCAACAGAAATACATCATCTGTGAAAATGTCAACTGTCTAACTATCACGGTTCATGAGATACAGCCTGGTGACAGACGGACAGACAGACAGACAGACAGACGGACAGCGGAGTCTTGGTAATAGGGTCCTGTTTTACCCTTCCGGTACGGAACCCTAAAAACTGACTTCAAATGCCGCACTAGTCATTTTCAATACCAAGTTTGAGGTGATGTTTATCTCCATATCTCTGGAGATACTTATCAGATCTAGATGATTATATCAATTGTAATTTATAAACATAATTTTACAATGGAACCACCTTGGAAGTGTAACTACCAATTAACAAAAGAATCAATCGAATCGGTTACCTAATGACGGAGTAATAGTGTAATACTTAAAAAAATTACAGAGGAATTAAGAACCTCCTCCTTTTAGGATGTCTGTAGAAAATTACTTTGCAATGATAATAGTGGTTGATATTGTTATATTACAAGTCTAATCTAATTACGCATATCATAATCATACCCACTTAATAAGCCAAGTCATGGCATTGTGTTATCTATAACTGATGACGCAGTTTATGAATACCATTTACAGTAAACTGCTCGATTTGTTCTTTATCAGCAGTAACTAATTGAATGGAGTATTTAACTAAAGTGTAATAATAGAATAAGTTAAGATCGTTTAAAAAACTAAACGAACCGACTACAAATGTCGCGCTAGTTTTCAGTACCCAGTTTTTATCTCCATATCTCTAGAGATACTGAACATATCTCGATGAAATTTAAATGGGATTTTTCACAGGACGCAAATTTATTTTTTAGACGTCAAGGGTCAATGTCATTAACCCCTAGTATAATGTTAAACCCAAGTTTGTGGCGCAACCCTTGTCCCGCGGCCGCTATCTTGGAAAAAGGGGTGCAGGTTTTTATGGTTTATTTGGCGTAACTATTGGTCGCACAGAAAAGTAAAATATTTTTTATTGCAAATTAAATTCTCCACGACTTTGGTCCTGTAATTTTGAGTCGTAGAACCAAAGATAAAAAGTTATAATCGATTAAATTGTCTTGTGGTCCTTACAACTTTTTTGGTCATTTTTCAGAAAAAATATATTCGAGCAATTTTAAAGAGGGGTTTAAAACATATTTTAAGAAAAAGAAAATTGCGTCTTCTGACAAATACACGCTAAGACTAAAAAAAATCAACATTTCACTAACTAATGGACTACGGGTCCGACAACCGACATACGATAGATTAGCGTTCAGAGTTTCGTTAGAATGTCCAATTTTGTGTGTTTTATGTGTGGTATTATAGAATTATATAGAAAAATAATATATATTTTTTTAATAGTTCTGTTTTTTTTTATATAAGTACTAAGTAGATAGGTAAGCATTTGACCAATAGAGCAAAGCACAATCATTTTCGAGAACCGGCTCAGGTGTGTACTTATAGTACGGCACCTCGGACTTGATAAGGTCGTATTGAAGATCGAGTTGCTGGTGGATGATCCTGGCTACGAGATTGTGTCTGTGCAAGTACTCCGTTAGCAAGATGAGAACAACCGAAAATAATATGTCTGAATGACTCTCCGAGACGGCGGCATGCCCGACATATGTCGACCATACCGGCCTTCATAATATATTTCTGGTAATTATTCGTCTTGATAACTTCGTCCGCAATTGCATAAACAAAACACTCGGTTTCCCCAAAGAGGTCCCCGAATCGAAGCCAGTTCACCGACGCGAGCAGGTCCACACCGAGTCCTGTAGGCTCGATAGAACTGACCATGCATCTCCTTGCTCTTCCATACGTCCTTACGGTCCTCGGTGTTTTGCACCTAAGGTTTGCGCCAGTTCTCTTTGCCTAAGGAGAGAGGCGTGAAGGTCCTGTCAACTGCCACCACATCGCGATGCATCCCACACTTGTTGTTAAGGAAATATTCTCGGAGACTGCACACCTCATGGTTATGGAAAGTTTTGGGGTTTCAAAAGCCTCGACCTCCCCATTTCCGTGGGATATACAGTCTCACAATAGAAGAGCGTGGGTGAAGCATGCGATGTCATGTCAGTTGCTGTCGGACCTTTCTATCCAGGGCGTCTAGTTCAGTCTGATTCAGTATGCCAAAGGTGTATGTATATAAGCAGGGGCATAACCCAGCTATTGAAGGTGCGCAACTTATTGCCTCCTGACAAAAGACTGTTAAGCACCTTTGTCAGAAGCGCTCCTTCTCTGACTGTTTTATCCCCCCACCCTCTATACTGATTATTTACTTATTGTTATACAGCGTGTGATTTGTAAACAAATATCATCAACCGGCGTGTTGGCATTTACCTTGACTTTTAAACTTTCACATTCATTGAGAAGCTAGCTAATAATAGGAACTATTGGAACCGATCCAAAACCGGACTGAACTTGAACTATTCGTGATAGAAAACTATTTTCTGACTACAGCGATATCAAAATGATTAAATAACGATTTTAAAACTTTACCTCGGCAAAAAGCAAACTAAACAAAACCTTTAGATTAGGCATTTTAGTATTGTGTTTCTTTCCTTGAAAATAGTGTGTAAATTGTGTAATAAAGAGTTTTTCTATTCTATTATATTGTCTAGTTTTACCAGATAGGCATCCAATATTAAGTAGGTTATCAGATCAATGTGATGTCATGGTCGTATGTATACGTTAGCTATATTTGTCGAATCAAACTATGAATGCTAGCAATTCAGCATTTTGGTTGAAACTTACGCTTGCCAACCAGGTGACTTTTTTATATCTGATATATTTTATATAGTTTGACCACTACCTCGCCTGGTGGTAAGCGATGATGTGGTGTAGGATGGTGAACACGCTAGGCCTAGAACGGTCTGACTGTCAAGGGCTGCGCAGCCGGAACACGGTAAGGTTTTTTGTGGCATATTTTCTCCTTGATGGTGGTAAGCTACTTTTTAGGTAGGGCATTGATATAATGCTCCTAAATACCACCTACGGATAAACACTCAAGAGTGCCCATAGAAAAATCCATTGTTGCACAACAGATTTTAGACCAGCGATCTCTTTCTTCGAATACCTATTATTTTTATACGAAAACAAAGAGCTATTAAAGAACAATGCTTAACTAATATGAAGCAAGTGACGAACGATATCCAGACTGCTTTAGCTGTGAGATCCTATAAAACTCGTACTACTGGATTAAACTAGTTTACATACATTTTCGTCATAAAATTACAGTGACTTTGCAACATCATTGACGTTAAATATTATGTTTCTTGAAGTGTTACACACTTTATATTTTTGTAAATTGTGAGACACAATCCAAAATGTTATCGTACCGACGGGACTCGAACCCGCACCCATGGGAAACATGCCCAGGCCTCTGCCAATTAAGCCACAGCCAAGCTTTTTCGTCCTATCGATAGTATCACACCGTGGCTTAATTGGCAGAGCACGTGATTGACGTTATATACAGACCATATATCTTATATATTACGTATATATTACCATATATTCACGTAGGCAGGTATCTATACTGTAGTCAAATTTCTTCAACGTAGGTTTCCAGCTAGTCTGTCGCTTTCTATCACACGGTCACGCGGTAAGATCGCGACGTTCCCACTAGTGCATCATGTAGCTAGTGTGTTAGCAGATATAGCTAGAGTGTTACGTATACTAGTTACTTACGTATAGGTACTAGTTACTTACCGCTGAAATCTGCGCCCATTCTTCCGGCTTGGGGTCCACTCCGGTAGGGTTGTGTGCGCATGCGTGCAGCAAGATGATTGAGCCTTCCGGGATTCCCTAGAAATAACAATACTTTCATTATTGGAAATGTCGACCTTCTTTATACTAATTTCAGGCCTATTTTAAACAGCTTCTAGGGATTTGTACCTCAAAAGGAAAAAGGAACCCTTATAGGATCACTTTGTTGTCTGTTGTCTGTCTGTCTGTCCGTCTGTCAAGACCCTTTTTCTATAGAACGGGTAGAGATATTAAGTTGAAACTTATATCAAACTAGAAGTCCGCCGCGGCTTAGCCCGCGTTAAAAACTCCTTTTATTTACTTCAAACTTTTCTTTTGTTAAAACGATTCTATCATTAAAGACATCAAATAAAAATTAGCTAAATCGGTTCACCTGTTTTCATGTTATCGCGTGACTAAGACAAATCAGGATTCATATTTATAAAACAAATCGCAATCCGAAACAATATTGATTTTCAGACTCTTTTACCCCAGTTCACTCTCTTAGGGGTGGAATTTCAAAAAAACCTGAAATACGTGTATACTTATTTTTTTCCTGAAGCACTCGTGTGAAGTTTCGGATAGAAAAGTCTATCTAATCTTGTTTCTCCATACAAACTTTGAACCCCCGTTTCATCCCCTTCGAGGGTTAATTTTGGAAAATCCTTTCTCTCAGCGCAATCCGAAACAATATTGATTTTCAGACATTGTTACCCGACTTCACCCTCTTAAGGCATTTTAAAAAAGCCTGAATTTCATATTTACTTATTTGGTAATGGGTGGATAATGGTTACAGAAGTACTGGTGTGAAATTTCGAATAAAATGACTATCCAAACTTTCAACCCCACTTCATCCCCTTTAAGAGTGAATTTTGAAAAATCCTTTCTTACCGGATACCTAAGTCAAAATAACTATCGGCATGCAAATTTCAGAGCAATCCGAAACAATATTGATTTCAGACTTTGTTACCCCACTTCACCCTTTAAGGGGTGGAATTTTATAAAAGCCTAAAACACGTTTTTACTCATTTATTTACTGAATTACTTGTGTGAAGTTTCGGATAGAAAAGACTATATAATCTTGTTTCTCCATACAAGTTTTAAACCCCCGTTCCATCCCCTTCAGGGGTGAATTTTGGAAAATCCTTTCTTAACAGATACTAACGTCATAATAACCATCTGTATGCTGAAATTCAGCGCAATGCAAAACAATATTGATTTTCACACTTTATTACCCCATTTCACCCTCTCAGGGGTTTAATTTTGAAAAAGCCTGAAACACGTATTTACTTATTTATTTACTGAAAAATTTGTTTGAATTTTAGAATAGAAAGACTATCTAATCTTGTTTCTCCATACAAACTTTGAACCCCGTTTCATCCCCTTCAGGGGTGAATTTTAGAAAATCATTTCTCTGAGGGAACTAACGTCGTAATAACTATCTGCATGCCAAATTTCAGCGCAATCCGAAACAATATTGATTTTCACACTTTATTACCCCATTTCACCCCCCTCTTAGGGGTGGAATTTCAAAAAAACCTGAAAAACGTATATACTTATTTTTTTACTGAAGCACTTGTGTGAAGTTTCGGATAGAAAAGACTATCTAATCTTGTTTCTCCATACAAACTTTGAACTTTGAACTTGGAAAATCCTTTCTTAGTACACCCTTACGTACTAAGACAAATATACCCTCCAAATTTCAAGTCTCTACGACCAGCGGTTTAGGCTGTGCGTTGTCTGTCAGTGAGTCAGTCAGTATGTCAGGACAAAGATTCTTATAGTATTAGATACTCAGGTCTACGGTCTCTTTTGGCTGTGAAAAAATCAAACTTGTAAGTCAACGCGATCAAAAGATATGATCGTTTATGTCGCATATTTTCGCATATTTTGTGATTTCACAAGTGAGTCAAAACCTATGGGAGATTTGTTAACTAGACCTAACCTAGAGATGCGCCGTATAGTGGTTTCACGAATACCGAATATTATTCGGTTTAACCTTTACCGAAACAGATATTCGGCTGAATTATTCGGTTTACCATTACATTATTTTGCCGCGTAAACAAGTTCTAGCATGTGCGCTACGTGCCGCTGCTGGTTAGATTAGGAACTTGGATGGATTTAATTGAGGCTTATAAAAATGTTGATTTTAAGTTTAAACATAAATGTTGATTTAAAGTTTTAAAATAAATATTGTTGCGAGATTTAGGTAAATTAAATGTTGATTTAAGGGTTAAAATAAATGTTGACTATACCTATACAGGTGAGATAGTGGTCAACCGCTAGCCTATAAAGTATTTTAAAAAAAAACCTACTAACTATAGGTTAAGGAAGTAAATATGTTTTCTATTTCTCTTAATATGTTTTATAAGAAGTTTTGTCTGTTAGTTCTACACCTTGGCTACATGAGCCAAGAAAATAGAAATGCTTGAACCGAATATATTTGGCAACAAAACCGAATAATTTGGCAGAATACAAATAATGGAAAAGATGCCGAATACGCTGAATACCGAATACCAAACGAATATTCAGCGCATCTCTAGTTGAACACAAAAAACCAGTGTTTTTAAACGTGTGGGTCGTGCCACTCGCGAACCCCTGGGGGGTCGCAAAGCCTCTATAAGGGATTCGCGAAGTCTCAGTAAAAGAAAAAAACAAAGTTTGAAAACATACTTTTAAAGAAAATATTAATTAAAGAGTGAGTAAAGTAGGTGTTTTGACTGAGAGTGCTTATAATTTTTGAATTAAAAGAAAATATGTAATTTGTTTCCTGTAGGCCACACGAACGAAACCGCGGGTAGAAGCTAGAAATATAACAAAATACAAATTATAAACAGTGCAAGTAGGTCGATTTTTTTTCATACTAAGGGGGTCGCGTCGCGTCATGAAAAAGGTTGAGAAACACTGGTAAAAAATCGTACATAGATGGCGCTATAGTAAAAACACGTTTTTTGTATGGGGACCCCCTTTAATTCTTAACTTTGATCTGTTTTTAGTATTTGTTGTTATAGCGGCAACAGAAATACATCATCTGTGAAAATTTCAATCGTCTATCTATCACGGTTGATGAGATACAGCTTGGTGACAGACGGACAGACAGACAGACAGACAGACAGACAGACAGACAGACAGACAGACAGACAGACGGACAGCGGAGTCTCAGTAATAGGGTTCCGTTGGTACCCTTTGGGTTCGGAACCCTAATTAACTTATTATTTGCGGTTGGTGCAATACATTTTCTATGGATCGAACTGCAAAGTTAAGTTTGTCGTTTAACCTAATTCGACTTTGTACGGAAGCCTCGATGCGCGATTCCAACTCGCACATGGCCGGTTCTTTTTATTGGACTTGGAGATGCAGTTCTTGAAGATTTCGTTATGTGCCCATAACTATAAGCAGATCATATTTTAGCAGAAGGACTCCAGAGATAATCATATAACCTCGGTAAGGGTCGCAAAGCAAACTACCAAAGCTAAGCTGAGCACAGACGGTGTTTCTGCAACCAACCAACGGGATTTTGTGACGCTGTCAAATAACGCAGCGCCTCCCCGATTTCAGCTTTTGGTTTTAATCTGAGAGCTTTGCCTTCACCTAGTTACACAAAGAAATATAAACTAGTAATATTTAAAAAAAAACTTTTTAAACACAAGTTTAGCATAACCTAGGACCAGAGTAAGTCAAGACAAATCCAACGAGCCCAAACACGACAGGTATAACATGTGTAGTTTAGGAGTTCCTTTGGTCACCTTCTAGCTCCATCATCAGATCAGCACCATGTCATCATAATATTGCATTGTCACGCGATTTGCACATGCAAAATTTCAGCTCAATCGAACTCCTAGAAGTCGCTCTAAAATCAATCGCAAGATTTGTGACGGACAAATTCGCCGTGAAGTAGAGATAAAGCTTGTAAATTAAAATTCTTACTCTTGTATAACAGTGTCAATGTAACATACTAGAACTTTGCAAACATGCTAGTAAGTGCAGTTTTTTCATAAAATGATAGATGGTCCCCGGCGACATGCCACCCGATATAAATATGATAATCAATCACATCATCACTTAACATCAGGCAGGTGAGGTAGTCAACTCAACGCTTGATTATCTCTTGAAAAATTACCTAATATTACCAAATTCCAAACTAAAAACTCACAGCACAGGGGCCTTATTCAGGATGACCATTTTAAAGTCTTACCGTGCCGTGTTACGTTATCTCCGCGTTATGTTATTCTCTATGCAAATGAAAACGCGGTAGGGTAAGGTTATGAGAGCGTTTTGAGCTGTCAAAATATCGTGACATATGAAGACGTGTAACGCGCGCGTTTTGTATAATTTACCTATCGTGTGGCATACAAAATACAATTTTTCTATAACATAACGTGGCGCGTTAAGGACCGCGTTATTTCATTGGTCATACTGAATAAGGCCCCAGGTCTAAACAAAATAGCATTAAAAGTACGTAATAATTTTCCAAATGAAATTAAAAGCAAACAAAAAGACCTCTTGTTTATAAAAAGACATTTAAATTATTCCTGCTTAGTAAAACATAACGTGCACAGATTATATTATAGTTACTACCTACGTGTGCCATAGGGGAGGCCTATGTCCAGCAGTGGACGGAAATTGGCTGATAATGATGATGAAAACATCGTTGAATGAAAATTTGGAGATAAAAGTTATTTATTCTGTGATAAAAAAAATTAAGATCGTTTACAAAAACAAAATAACCAACGGGTTCCACTCCGGGAGTACCGACACAAGTGAAAACTTGAACATTAACGTTGTGAATTTGGTCTACTCTCCCTCCGTCTTACAAATTTTCGTTCAGATCACGTGTCCTGACGCGAGTTTAACATTTTTTACCCATCCCAAAAAAGTTCACAACGCCGCTAAAGAAGTTTTCACTTCAAAAAACGATTTCATATGCCGCACTAATCATTTTGTTGTTTTTCAATTTCTGGCAGTCTGTATCTGTAATAGGTAGACGTCATCGCTTACCATCAGACGAGCGTTGTGCTTGTCTTGTTACCTTATGCAATAAAAAAAATGTTGACAAAATTCTAATGATCGTCTTAGAAATATTTTACTTAAAATTGCAATAAATTGAGTATTGAGTTACCTCACAAGCTCAAAAGATTAGGTAATACGATAAGTGATACACCCAAAATACCTCCTACTGATGAGATTCGCAAAATTATCTATAAAGTTTTATTATTACAACTATTATCAGACATTTGGTTATCACGAGACTGGTTCATGATCGTTTGCGTCTATCATATCATATCAGTGTTTAGTTTATATAATAGAGATATTTCTACTACCACAAGCGACGGTACGATAGCTGCCCGTGAATAATTACTACGAGAGATATGTGTTTTTAGAAGAATCAATTAAGTCTGGAATTAATTATGTCTCGTGTACAAACTAGCTGGATGCTCACAGACTTCTTTCTTTTTAACCGACTTCACAAAAAACGAGGAGGTTCTCAATTCGAATGTTTTTTTTGTTAGTTACGTAGTTAGTTACGTAGTTAGTAAAAGATTTTTTCAAATCGGTTAAGATTTCACGAAGTTCTGAGACTTCGTGAAATCTTAACCGATTTGAAAAAATCTTTTTTGTTTGAGATATTATGCCTCCAGTTTATGTCCCATTCAAATTCTATCGAGATATGACAATTATCTCCGGAGATATCCACAATATAAACGAATTTGATACCTTGACGACATGATTATGACTAGTGGATATTATCACTATCGCGGCAAGTGAAGTCGGTTTATCTTAAATTATCGATCAATGCCTTGGAAGAAAATTTTAAAATCCTATTATAGTACTTTAGTACACCTCTCGCAATATTTAAAGAGGACCTAAATAAAACTTTACATTTTTATCTAAGTCAACAGTCACATTTGAATATTTTAATGGTCTTATGCCGCTTTTCCTTCAGATATGTATGAAATATGAGGTCCTTAGCTCGCATTAGTAGCACATCTAATCTATAGCGGTTATTTCAGCCAGCAACAGTCTGCCTAATTTTGGTGGATCTAATGAGTTCCGGCAGCTATTATTGAGAGCCAATTCCCATTGTAGGCTTAGCGTGCTACTATCCTCGACCGCATCATCAATTACCAACAGGTGAGATAGTGGTCAAACGCTAGCCTATATGATATAAAAAAATAGTCTATGGTACAAAGATAAGCATAGGAATGCTTTAAGACTCGTGGTATATCTTTTTTTAATAAAAAATCTTACTAGCAATGTAGGTTGCATATTACTAGTATCCTTGTTAACCCCCCAACTAAGGGGGGCCAGGCCAACGCCTTAGCCATTGGGCTATTGCCGGTACTATATATAGGCTCTAATTGCGGCTGTTAAGTCAGCAGCGTAAGTGTGCCCACACTTGCGCCACTTCCATCATATCACATTGAAACAATAAGACTATAATCACTTACGCAGATATCCTCAAGCGCACCCTGAAGATCGAATCCGTGTGTGCTAGGGCAGTAGTATCTGTACTTCTTGTGCGGCAAGCCCAGGGTGTTGCAGAGCTGGGGGTGGTTGCCCCAAGTGGGAGCGGGTATCCACACCTCCTTCGACTGGGCGTAGTGCTTCGTGACGAATTCCAGGCCAAGGCGGAGAGCGCCCGTGCCGGAAAGCGTCTGGTAAACAGATTGATAGGTTTAGGTGAGGACATTGACCTGAAGTATATTAAAATAGACTTGTCCTTAAAATAATAATAATAATATGAGAATGATAAAACTATACAATCACTAGTATGAGAGAGCGAGATGAACAACAATTTTGTATCCATCTCTGCGTATGCGATTTTTCAAACTGGCTCCAGCACTGGCACCAAGTTCTAGTGCACCCATTGGCTCTCATCCGCTATCATGTATGACCCGACCAAATTACGTTGTTCATTTTATCGTATAGTTGGCATATGTATCACGTGTTCATCATTTTAGTCGGATTATATCTCTATAGCTATTTCATTCGCATACACTAATATTATATATATATATATATATACTTTTTACCATTGCCACTCAAGAAATAGCACTTTATACATCGATAGCAGTGAATAAAACGCTCTTTTACTCACTCGGTGAATAAAAATATTTTGAATTTGGAACAAGCACGAGATACGAATTATGTACAAAAAATAAATAAAACTTGCTGAAAGTTCCTACTAGCTGGCTAAATAGAGCTATACCATAGAAGCTATATAATTAAATAGAAATAAAAATCCCGCCAATTTTGGTTATATTTTTTTGTTTTCGTTTTGCTCCACGCGATTAGTGTATTCAGCCAGAATAAAGTATAAAAAATATTCAAGTTTTTGTGAATTCAAGCCATAAAATTGAGTCAAAGTCCCATTTCTGATCAAGTTGATGTCACAGTATAGTCCAAGTATACGCTTAGTAAAGATATGAACTTTACTGAAGATTTTCAGTGCAACTTCGGTGAGAACGCAAATAGCATGTTTTTCAACATTGTGCTGTTTCCACACATTCACCGGCACTAAATGATTTAAGGTACGGCCACACCGCAGCGTCCTGCGATCTGTGGGCGCGATCTCAGTACTTTTCAATTATTTCTGATCGCGTTTGGTGTAAACCAGTCGGTATAGATACTACTGCGCAATCTGATTGATCGCGCACGCAGTACGCTGCGGTGTGTCCGTACCTTAATAATCCAGATTTATTACATATTTATAATAACATATGATAAATATAAATAGGTACTATAAGTAGGTACTACTGTTTATTTTTTCGCAGTCAATGGTAAAAAGAAGATTACAAGACTCGTGAATAAAAAAAATAATCTCGGTCCTTGTATCCCTCGAATTAAATTGCCTTTTTATTCACTTGTTGTATAATCTACTATTCTCTATGGGTTAGGATGAATGTATTCGAAATTTTAAATCGAATACATTCAAATTTGGAAGTGTCATTTAGAATTTTAAATATTGATTACTCCGAGGCTTATGGCTCGCGCAATCTTTCCGATTATCCTTACTAAGGGAAAGTTTGTATATATGGATGTTTTTTTCTCTTCACGCTAAAACTACTGAACCGATTAAGTTGAAATTTGGTATGTAGATAGCCTAGATCATGGAATAACACATAAGGTACTTTTTATCCCTTGTACTATTATTTATTCTGTGGTATTATCATAAATAATCTTCATATTGCGAGTGAATATGTATCTTCTGAGTAAGCGCGCTCCACCATAGATAAAAAAACGAAATACCATCACTTCAGTCTTCTGTAGAAGAAAAACATACTTTATTTTAAGTATAACGATACACCTACATCATATATATTAGTTTTATGTATTTTTAATGTCGCATAGACATGACTGTTATGAGAACTTGGAAGGAATTTTTTATTCAGTGACTGAGAAAAATAAGTACTTAATTTGTGTAATCCACACCAAAATTTGGAAATAAGCCCTGTTTTCTGTTTTTGATCCTGGGCTTCCCTGTGAACAGTACCTTCACCTTTTCAGAACTTAGACACCCTATAAATGAATCGAAACAAAAATATAGCTAGAGTTTGGCAAACAAAAGTAGATATTGAAAAAGCGCGACGATTTAAAAAAAAATTGTATGGCAGCCCCAACTGCGAAGGAAACTTCGACTGACTCATTTTGATACTTTAAACTAGCAGAGTCCGAGAGATAATTGCACAAAAAAGTATCAAAGTATTTGCAGCATACTATAAAACCGCCATCTTGTGATAATTTTGACATGTATGACATTTGCATAATTATTGCCATAAAAAAATGCAAATAATTCTAAACAACTTTTACAAGCCAGACTCTAGTTGATGTAACAAACCTGGACAGTGCAGTTGGACTTGTTCTGGATGACCTCGCTGTTTTCACCGAAGGCCAGCTTGGCACATGCATCAGTGAAGGCAGCCTCACCACCAATGGGAGCATACTCATGGTTCAGGGCCTTCTCATAAATAATTTGTTCAGCCTATAACAATATATTAATTAGAGGCACCAATATCCAATCATACATAGGTATACTAAGAATAGAATAGTATTTATTGATAAAAACTTTTACGGTAGTTTAAAAACTAAAATAACTGACTTCCATGTCGCGCGTGTCAGTTCCAGTAGCAAGATTGAGACGTTTATCATCATATCTCTGAAGATATTTATCAGATCACAATGGAACCTTGGAAATATACCCTGCCCATTAAAAAAATTATCTTTCTAATCGGTTCACAATTGACAGAGTAATTGCGTGACATACATATATCATCATCATCATCATCAGCCTGTATCAGTCTGTATCAGTCCACTGCTGGACATAGGCCTCTCCCAAGATGCGCCACTGAGCCCGATCTTCGGCTCTTCTCTTCCAGTCACTGCCCACCGCTTTGCGTATGTCGTCGCTCCGCCTGTCACATACATATAAAAAAACAGTAATTGAAAACTTCCGCCTTTTTGGAAGTCAGTTAATAAATATAGTGGTAGAGCGTTGGCCTCATTATCAACTCTAATAACACTCTAATAAAAACAAACAAAAGGAAACTTTTAAGTACTCATAGTTACTGTGCTTACCTTTCTAACTGAGGGTAGAATAAAAGGTTTGCCATCATCATCCCTGTAAGCACCCACTCCAAGGTTGACCTTCGTAGAGTCCGTGTCTCGCTTGTAGGCTTCAGAGATGCCAAGGATTACATCAGGGGGTCCCATCTGCACATTGCTCCACCAGGTGCTATTTCCAAAAGAATAAAACATCAACAGTCCGGTCAGTACAGCACAGTACAGTCTTTCCACTTTTACTAGGACCCTTAATTGAATAAAACCATAGACTAAGTATACTGTATATTATTTCTCTATGAATAAAACACATTTAGATTGTGAATCCTTTAATGAGCCAGTTAGTTGTAAAAGAAGTGTCATAAAAATCTCCTGCCCACATTATATTATTAAAAGCGGATATACAGGATTACATTTTTCAAGTGCGCGTGCATGGCCGAATCTAAAACTATGAGGAATAGTGGAAAATACTCAATTGAGTCTTGGGCCTGATTTTGATGAATACTTAAACGGCATCATTGGGTTTTTACTTCACCCTCTTAGGGGTGGAATTTCGAAAAAGCCTGAAACACGTGTGAAGTTTAGAATAAATAAACTGGCCAAGTGCAAGTCGGACTCGCACTCTTAGAGTTCCGTAACTCAGTAGATTTACGTACTAGTTAACTATAATTTTCGCCACCAAAATATAAACTTTGTTTTTCATAGTTTTTGTATGAAAAACAAAGTTATATTTGCGGTCGCTATATCTCAAAAACTGCTGACTGTATCTCGTTCAAACCAATTTTCGTTAAATGTTTTTATTGAGATCTACAGAATAGGGGAATCGGGGGATAGGGGGGGACACATTTTAGCACTTTAGACGAGCCTATCTTTTAAATGATTTACTTTGAGGAAAAATGATTTTAGGAACCTTAATGTCATTTTTAAAGACCTATCCATAGACACCCCAAACGTATAGGTTTGAACAATTTTTTTTTTGTTTCAGTTCCATGGGATGCCGCCCCCTAAACTTTTATATTTTTTATTTTTGTATAAAAATCGGAAACCGGTTCACAGAATACATCCACCCACTAAGTTTCAATTCTGTAGTCCTAATAGTTTCGGAATAAAATGGCTGTGACATACGGACAGACAGACAGACAGACAGACAGACAGACAGACAGACAGACAGACTAGGGGGTGAATTTTTAAAAATCTTTTCTTTTTACACTCTTACATACTAAGATTATTAAGTAACTATTATGCAATCTGTGCCGTAAATCGTCGAGATAAGTAAACGCATCTTAATACAAATGTTGATATATTTAAAACGGCTCGGCGACCTTGGAAACGTACCCTACACATAAAAAAAATAATCATTTGAATCCGTTCACAATTGACGGAGCAACTCCGTAACATACACACAACACAAAAAATAAATATATACAGTGTGGAAATTAAACTCAGGCCCTGGAGGGAAACTACTTAGCTCATTTTACTTAAAGGAGACATTCCTTTATTTTTGAAAAGAAACAAATCTGCATTAAAACATTTTTTAAAACTCGTTTGCTTCGCCCTGGACTCGAACCAACTAAAATAAACAAACCAAAAAAAATAAACACTCTTTATTTTAATATACTAATCGGTAGTATTAATATTCAGGATAAAGTTTCTCTAACAAACATTAGGTCTTAAAAATAAAAATAATCGTTAAATCTAACATCAACTTTATTTTACTATCAATTTTGTAAAACTTAAATTATTTAACTGATAAATTGTTCGAAATGAGCCCCGTCGTTCCGGCTACACAACATTAGTCGCCGTTGAAATTCATTTCTTGTAGCCTTCAGCAAAGTGTTGTGGTGTATGCCCCTAATAACATTTTCTATCGCAATCCTTAGCTCTTGAACGGTTTCATAGCAAGTTTCATAAACAACATTTTTTACATGACCCCATAAAAAGAAGTCCATGGGCGTCAGGTCTGGACTTCTTGCAGGCCATCTAATCGTCCCGTTTGTACCTATCCAGGCATTGACATTTTCATTTAGGTATGCCCTGGCAATTCTGCTGTTGTGGGCAGGTGCACCATCTTGTTGAAAAATGATATTATTTCGTTCCTCTTCTGGCAGAAGGTTTAATTGATTTTGTAAAAGCTCCAATATTTCAATGTATTTTGCTGCATTCAGAAGTCTTTCGTAAATGTGCATCAAAACAACCATGTTACTTTTGATTCCACACCAAACATTAAACGAAAATCTGACCTGATTGTTCGTTTCACGGACACGGAATGGATTTTGACGAGACCAATAATGATTGTTATGTCTGTTATACATTCCATTATTACTAAAATTTGTTTCGTCAGACCATACAATACAGTCCAAGAAATTTGGGTTGCGGGCTATTTCTGTTTGAATATTTTCACAAAACTGTAATCTCCTGTCACTATCTCCGGGATGTAGTTTCTGCACCAATCGCCCATCACGATAACATTCGTATTTCTATTTTTTCAGAACTTTAAGTATACTAGTATGGTTGATGCCTATCTCTTGAGCAGCTTCCCTGCTTGAAGCCTTCGGGTAACACTCGAAGTATGTCAAAATGTTTAACTCAACATCGCTATAGTCCAAATTTTGTTGCTGTGGGCGTCCAGTCTTCTTTTTAAAACTTCCAACGGTCAGTAATTTATTCACAATTCGAGACAACACTTTTCTAGATGGTAGTTCTCTGTCTGGATACTTCTCGCGATACCACTGCAGAGCTAAATCGTAGCTCTTGTTGCAAACAAAGTAAGCTTCTAATAACTCGAATTGTTCTTGATACGCCATTATGAGATAATTTAATTACGTAAGGAAAGCAACACTACTTAAATAAAATCAGTTGATAAAAATCGATCGAATTTTAAAATTATTGTCCCGCATTGCAAACAAAGTCAAACGTTCCAATTTTAAACTTCTCCACTGAACGCCTCGGATCATGTAAGAAGGAAATGTGCATAGAGGTATTACCACCATTGAACAATTTTCTTATCGAAGATTTCAACAAGGTACTTAACGATAAATTAGCAAGCGTGTACTTCATACGAAGTCTTTGAGTGTTGGAGAGATAACAGAACTGTTACGTGTCTTTTACTTGTTAAAAGTGAACAGTAACCAAACATTTTTTAGAGAAACTTTATCCTGAATATTAATACTACCGATTAGTATATTAAAATAAAGAGTGTTTATTTTTTTAAATTTTAGTTGGTTCGAGTCCCAGGCGAAGCAAGCAAGTTTAAAAAAATCTTTTAATGCAGATTTGTTTCTTTTCAAATATAAAGGAATGTCTCCTTTAAGTAAAATGAGCTAGCTTAAGGATTTAAAGTAGTTTCCCTCCAGGGCCTGAGTTTAATTTCCACACTGTATATACAGACAAATTGAAAACCTTCTCCTTTTTTGTGAAGTCGGTTAAAAATACAATTGCTAACTGCAATATTTATTACAAAATTTAATTAAAATGCCATATGATATAAACAGCAAAATTATTGTATCAATTAGTTAACAAATTGATTGTAATAAACAAAGTTCGACTGTAATTAAAAATCGTAGAAAAAGGATAAGATAGGGGAGCCCCATTCCTGCTCTTGCTTAGTGCAAAGGTTAACCATTGTTATCCTCCATTGTTATGAGTGGTAACGCTGCTAGTGTTATGGGCACCTTTGCACCAGGAACATTCATTCAACAAAATCATTCATTCATTCATTCAATGCGGATTGCTAGACAGTTAACATTTTATTATTTTAATGTAATTTATTGTAGCTGACTTGTATTTTATGGCTGCATTCATGACTTTGGCATTTGTTAAATAATTTAAGATTGTTTAAATAACTAAAAGAACCGACTTCAAACATGGCGCTAGTCAAAGTAGCCAGTAGTTAGTACTTTAGTAGCATGTCATCGAGGTATACAAATGCATCGTAATATAAATATTGATATATTAAAAAAAACTCGACCGATTTCGTTAAAATTAAAATGTGAACCACATGGGAAGGGCAACGTTTGAAACAAAAAATAATTTTCCAAATTGGTTCAGGCATCTACGACTTACGAGTAATCGGTGAACATACATAAAAAAAGATTCCGACGAATTGATAAACTTCTCCTTTTTTGTGAAGTTGGTAAATAAAACAATCTTTATAATTAAAAATCAAATTGATTGAGTTATCACTAATCAATTAGTACTGCTGAGTAAGCTGTCAAAAGTATTGGTAAATGGTTGGACTAAATATAGTTTAGACTTTAGTTTTGACACAAAATTCTATTTCCACTGTGCAATAATATTAAACTAATCAAACATCAACCTACCAATAAACCAATTTTATAAATACAAAAGTCAGTATGCTTGATTATCATACTAATATTATAAAGGCGAAAGTTGTAAGTTTGTGAGTGTGTAAGTATGTTTGTTAATTATTCACGCTGTAACGTCTACACCGATTGAGCTGAAATTTAGTATGCAGAAATCTTAGGACCCTAGAATTACACATAGGGCAGGGGTGGCCAACTTAATAAGGTCCTAGATCTACTGTTCACTGACGAAACCCTGTGCGATCTACCAAACTTAAATACTTATATTTTTTTGCCTTGTTACGATCGACTGGACTAAGTACTTATATGGTTACTAATACAACGTTGGCTAATACAACGATCCTTCTATTCTTTTTAAGTTAGTGACATTAAATTGTAATTGACAAATTTGACAATAATTAATTATTTTGTGCATTAAATTATTATGATTGTTATTACTAAGTTATTATGTTTTAGGTTATACAGATATATTTTTTTTAATATAATGAGTACTCGCTATGTGGGTTGCACATTTACTAGTATTCTTGTTAACCCCTTCAACTAAGCTAAATATGCTTGTGTCTGGAGTGGGTTCACGTCAATAGTGCAATGGGTGGGGTGGGGATCAAACTCATGACCTCTTGATTGCCAGTCCGACACCCTATCCACTGGGCTATTGCTGCTTCTATAGAATATATTTTATAAGCTGACTTTTTAATAAAAATATTATGTAAAAATATTGTACAATTTGAACTTAACAATGACATGTAAATTTTGCAATTTATTAATAAATGTATATGAATATGTTTTTTCCCTGGCCACAGTCGACTGGACTAATAGCCGGTCATAATAGCCAGCAATCGACCAGTTGGCCACCCCTGACATAGGTTACTTTTTATCCAGATATTTCCATGGGAACAATGTCTACGGGACACAGCTAGTGTGTCATAAGTCCTTAATTATTCTACATATCTACAATAAGTCATCTTATTAGATAGTTCAGTTAGTTATTAATATTGTGTACTCTAGGGTCTTTAGGCACATAATTATGAAGATACATTGTATACTTAATTATTGTAGCAGGAAGTAATAAAAGTAAGTACAATGCTACCTAGTACCTACTACTAGCTTGTTTCCAAAACAATAATATCATACAGACTTCAAACGCAGCGCTACTAATTTTCAGTCCCAAGTTTGAGGTGTTTATCTCCATATCTGCTAAAGATATTTAAGTATCAGATCTCAATTAATTATATAATGGGACCTTGGAGAGACCCCAAACCATGCAAAATGAATCACTCCAATCGGACGGCGTAATACGTAACAAACATACATAAAAAACAGACGGATTGAGAACTTGCTGTTTTTGTATTTAATATACGTAAAATAAGCAACGTGATCATTTAAGCGAGCTATTAAGAATCTAAATATTAACTACGCAAAATCAACACCAAAAAATGAGTATTATTTTATTACGTAAATAACCAATTTATAGCTTTACCAGACACCAGTCGGGCATTGTGTACCCACCTGCTAGCCCTGAGAGCACTACAGCTCACAATCGTTTCCACTTTGTTGTTTCTCAACACTTGCAAGGATAGTTTCTTTAGTGCTTGAGCCATGATGATATTACTGTAAATCTACGAATATAAAGCTGTAAGTATATAGTTTTTACACGTTAATTTAAATTGCGAAAGACAAAACAGTGATTTGAATGAAGTGACACAGTCGAGATTCGACAGCCGGGCGGCTCAGCTGCTTTTTAACTTTTTTTTTTTTTTTTACTTGCGAACTTGACATAATTTTAGAGTTGCCAGCTTTTAACACGTTGCTTGCTGAAAACCTTTTAATACATGTATTGCAATTCTAGATCGACATTCGATCCGGTTTTTACAAGCTTTTATTTAACTTGCAATGCATGTAAGTATGTCTGTTCAGGTGGAATCTTGGAAGCTAAATTAGACCCACTTCCCGATGTCACACTTGACTCAAATTTGGTGAACTTATGTATCTTCGGTGACAATACAATAATATGGTACCATGGAGCTGGTCTGATTATGGAGACAGAAGGTAGCCACGGCATCGCTGTGATAAATCGATATAACCCAACGGAGTTTGGGCTCGATTGATTCGTCTTGAGGAGGCTTTACCCCTAGATGATATCCAGGGTCTGATGATGAAGCTGGAAGGTGGCCACAGCATCACTGTGATAAATTAACGTAACACCACCGAAAGTAGGCTCAGTTGATTCGTCTTGAGAAGCACATTACACTTAAACGATAACCAGGATCTGATGATGAAGCTGAAAGTTTGCCATGGCGTTTCTGTGATAAAAAAAACATAACCACCACCGAATTTGGGCTCGAATGATTTGCTGTGAAGAGCACTTTACCTATAATCACATCATAACATCCGTAGATTTTTAAAAAAATTCACGCTTACTCTAAAATACTCAGGTAGTAGAAGCAACTTGAACCTACCAAAAAGTTAAAAATAAATTAAAAGTAAAAAACATTTTTTTAAACAAGCTTTTATCTGGGGCAAGGAACTAAATTGTTAAAAATAAATTCTAGTAAGTATTTTGCGGGTAGGTACTTCCCTATGTTCTTAAAAGCTTGAGGCACAGAAGTATAGTAGGTACATAACCTCTAAAACGGGTAGTGCCTCAAGCTTTTAAGAATATAGGGAAGTACCTGTCCGCAAAATACTTACTAGAATTTATTTTTAATATTTTAGTTCCTTGCCTCAAATAAAAGCTGGTTTTAAAAAATGTTTTTTACTGTTAATTTATTTTATTTTTAAACGATCTTATATATATTTATATGTATATATATGAATAAGATCCTTGGATTAAAAACCCGTTATTGCACTGCATTCATTCAAGATCTAGAATGCAGCATGTCCCTGAAATGTCACTGGACATGTTGCTTTTCAAACTTTAAGATTTAACGTAACTTTATTTAACATTTAATACCACCAACGATTTAGTAATTTATAATTTTTTAATGGAGACTATTCCAATGAACACGAAGACGAACACGTTGGTGAGGAGTTGAGTACCTATTCTGCAGATTCCAGGAGATAATCCAGCATCAGGCCGATAATTCATAATAATTCATAATTCATTTATTTACTTCATGTGGGTACACTGTACACTTATGAAAGTCAGTCTTTTTCATTACACATTATAAATACAATAATTAAAATACAATACCGTAAATTCATAGATTAAAGTTCATAACAGTTGTGAGTTAGCTACAATGTTCTTGCAATATCATTGAAGTTACAGAATACCGAATTTCGAATTGATCAGACCTATGAGAGTTGCTCTCTCTCTCTCTCTCTCTCATAGCCTCATAACTAGAAAGGAGCTGATAATCTACAAACGGCTTAACGGATTTTCTTGAAACATTACTAATAACACTCTTAATTAAGTCACCTATCAAACAAAAAAAGGAAATAAAGAAAATTTGTAGTGTGGTTATATGAATCTACCATGCAAGTAAAACGTTTTGTTTATATATACTCGTATGTGTATTGCGTAGCTATGGTAGCTAGCTACTATGACAGCAGTTGACATGACACATTAGCATGTAAGTATACAAATATGGCAGTGGAAGCGTCCGCTAATCCCAGCTAGACTTAAATGTCATACATCATATCCACCAATCAGCACCGGCTGTAATGCGACATGCAATAGATGGACGAAATATTTGAGGCGATGTAATAAGAGTTTCACTTTAAATTCGGTTCATCCGTATGGCAGCTACGATGCCACATACAGATACATAGGTTGAAGATACGGTACACATACACACGTCAAACTTTTTGCGTCAGGAGTTAAAAAGTAGCCTTGCCTACTATCTCAGGCGTAAAAGCAGAAATTCTACCACGAAATATGTATTAATATGTAATAATATGTAATAATAAGCAATGAATAGTAATAGGATGTTTTAGTTTCAGGAATGAACACCAGTGCTGAGGATACAAAGTAAATAAAGATTATTGGTACCTAAATAATTTTAGGATGGCAGCATTATTTTAAAAGTACACAATGACCGTCAATGACGTCAACATCAGATGTCAACTAGACCTCCTGTAGTGTTGCAGTACTATCGATAGTTTGACTAAAAGATTAATTATATGATAATATGATAATTAAAAAGGTTCTGAATAGATTTCGAGGTCACCCATCGACCTCGAAATCTATTCAGAATATCGATGTTCGATAGTACTATCAATAATATTACCAAGTGTCAATATTACCGATACTATCGATTGTATCTTAATACTTTTTGAGCAATACTATTGAATATGCTAATACTATCGGTACTATTGAGACATACATACAATCACGCCTTTTTCCCGTTGGGGTAGGCAGAGACTACTTTTTTCCACATGCTACGATCCTGACATAACTTTTTCGCTTCTTCCACTTTCATGAGCGCCTTCATACATGCTCGCAAGTACTTTTGACTTGGCCTTTCTTTAAAACGTCTCCGATCTGGTCGTGATACGTTCGCCTAGGTCAGCCTCTACCGGCTGCCCCATTCGTACTCCACTATTGATAGTTTACACAATAGTCACTACAATGATATCGATAGTATTGCAAAAAATGACATAATGACTATCGATAGAATTAAAATATCGGTATTATGCATCATATATATCGATAGTATCGATACTCTTTATGATATATATTATTGATGACGGCAATACTATCGATATTATATGGTAAAACGATTGATAGAATCGATAGTATAAGCATATTTAGTAGTATTACTCAAAAATCAATACTAACAATTATTAACATTTGGTAATATCTAATACTATTATTTATTCTATCGATAGATTTCAGTTACTATCGGTTTTATCTTTTATATCTATCGATAGTCGATAGTCGACTGTCGATATGCAACACCACCTCATGTCAATAAACAATTGGCTCAATGTCAGCTAAGGTCGAACTTAGAATACAGTTATTATACTCTTTGCCTAGAAGATTAGACCGTTTTTACGGTTCCGAACCCAAAGGGTACCAACGGAACCCTATTGCTGAGACTCCCTCCAAATTTTCAGAATGTATTGTTTTGTTACGGTAGGTGACGTACGACCACGGCTATCCTCTGAGAACCACTAAGAATATGTATAAAATACGATAAAAAATTTATTAAAAGTAAGTTTTCTTATATAATTAACGATACATATTGAATAGTTTGTACAAAGCGATCTCAGATGAGAATATTTTCTTGTTTTATACATTTTAGAGCGTGATATTTCAGTAGTCGGGGTTTAGTTTTTGAACTTATTTTTTATTTCAAGTATTTTGGGGCTTTTGCATAAATGTATACATGCATACATGTCAACATACTTACATACATACATGGCGATCAACAAACACATAACCTTCCCTATTGCTTCATTGCGACGTCGCGCCGTAAGGTAAAAATTAGTTTTCTTGACTTCGACGAAATATATCTCGTAAACGCTACGCTTGACAAAAATATGATGTACCAAACCCTACCTTAATTTTAAAATCGCTATTTAACGATATCCCACACGATTGGGTGGGGTGAAATTTTTTTTTTAGTTCTTGCCTTCGTGCCCTCTAGAGGGCGCCACATTCACTTTGTTGTGATGTCACATATCCTATAACCAGCAAACAAATAAGACGCGTCTAACGACACCTCATTTTTCAAATTATGATAAGTAGTTTAGAAGTTATGAGGGAACAGATGAACATACATACATACATATATACCCACACTAGAAGTCCCCCGCGGCTACGCCCGCGTTAAAAACTCCTTTTATTTACTTAAAACTTTTCTTTTGTAAAAACGATTCTATCATTAAAGACATCAAATAAAAATTAGCCAAATTGGTTCACCTGTTTTCATGTTATCGCGTGACTAAGACAAATCAGGATTCATATTTTTAAAACCCGAAAAACCCAATAAAGTGCAATCCGAAACTATATTGATTTTCAGACTTTTTTACCCCAGTTCACTCTTTTAGGGTGGCATTTTGAAAAAGTCTGAAACTCGTATTTACTTATTTATTTACAGAAGTACTTGTGTGAAATGTCGAATAAAATGACTATCCAAAATTTGAACCCCCGCTTCATCCCTTGAAGAGTGAATTTTGAAAAATCCTTTCTCAGCGGATACCTACGTCAAAATTTCTATCTGGATGCAAAATATCAGCGCAATCCGAAACAATATTGATTTCAGACATTGTTACTCCACTTCACCCTTTTAGGAATAGAATTTCAAAAAGCCTGAAACACGTATTTACTCATTTATTTACTAAACTACTTGTGTAAAGTTTCGAATATAAGAGACAATCAATTCTTGTTTCTCCATACAAACTTTGAACCCTCGTTTCATCCTCTTCAGGGATGAATTTTGGAAAACCTTTCTCAGAGGGAACTAACGTCTTAATAACTATCTGCGTGCCAAATTTCAGCGCAATCCGAAATAATATAGATTTTCACACTTTATTACCCCATTTCACCCTCTCAGGTGTGGAATTTCAAAAAAACCTGAAACACGTGTTTACTTATTTTTTTGCTGAAGCACTTGTGTGAAGTTTCGGATAGAAAAGACTATCTAATCTTGTTTCTCCATATAAACTTTGAACCCCCGTTTCATCCCCTTAGAGGGTTAATTTTGGAAAATCCTTTCTTAGAGGGAATTAACGTCGTAATAACTATCTGCATGCCAAATTTCAGCGTAATCTGAAACAATATTGATTTTACACTTTATTACCCCATTTCACCCTCTTAGGGGTGGAATTCCAAAAAAACCTGAAACACGTCTTTACTTATTTTTTTACTGAAGCACTTATGTGAAGTTTCGGATAGAAAAGACGATCTAATCTTGTTTCTCCATACAAACTTTGAACCCCCATTTCATCCCCTTAAGGGGTGAATTTTGGAAAATCCTTTCTTAGTACACCCTTACGTACTAAGACAAATATACCCTCCAAATTTCAAGTCTCTACAACCAGCGGTTTAGGCTGTGCGTTGTCTGTCAGTGAGTCAGTGAGTCAGTGAGTCAGTGAGTCAGTCAGTATGTCAGGACAAAGATTCTTATAGTATTAGATACCGGTCAAAAACATAACCCTCCTTTTTGCTTCGCCTTAGTCGGGTAAAAAATAAAAAGTACTGTGTGGTAGTATCGCTACTTGATCTGCAATGTAGAGTTTAAATTAAATATTCTCTTTGGTCGAGTTGATGAACAGTGTGAACACGTGCATTCAAAATCGCTTTCAATTTGTTGTTGACCGTCTAGCGTTGTTCAACTGGAATCGCCCAATCTGAACTCGCTATAACACGTACGACGCTATACGACGTAAGTCAGAGCAGTCCAGCATCGTGCGGCTTGATGGTGTATAGACTTGCTGTACAGGGCCCCTAGACAAAATCCAATTTCCCGCCTGCCTTCACGCTAACGCAAGTTCAAAATGTATGGGAATGACATTTTTGTTGCGGAAACAAAAATGCCAATCCCATACATTTTGAACTTGCGTTAGCGTGAAGGCAAACAGGAAACTGGATTTTATCTAGGGGCCCCAGCAGATTTAATATATACGTATAATACACATTTATAATTAAAAACATTTTTCGTTCTATTTACTCTGCTCGCTTGATGGGCGCACGACAGTCAGTATGCTATATCCAGCGCCGCGGCCTTGAGCTGACGCACAGCCGGGATGGATCGTGCATAAGGCCTTTCAGACTGTCACTTGGGACGACAAAAAAATCAAAATGTCAATGTCAAAATTACTATGACGTTTGAGTTTGATTTTAGTCGTTTTTCGTTTCACTGAAAAAGTGTCTGTTGAATCGTGTTTATTTGCAAATTTTCAATACGTGAAATCCAATAATGGCTGCAGAAATTAAGCCCGCACCTAGAACACCTAACGATAGGTTTTCTACTACCAAGAAGCCGGCGCTTTTGAACAAATTGGAGGGTTGCACCGACGATGTTAATGCCGCGGTGGTCATACCTGGCGAGGATGGTGTAATTAGCGTTTGCGATGATAAGTAAGCGAGATCTGACTCATATTGATGGTATTGTGTGCTATCACAATGTAAACATGACCTATATCCAATTTAAAATGTACATTCAAATGTACCCACAACAACTATCAGGAATGCAATTTGGCTGTTTATGTCGTGTTTTCCCATTTGAAAACTTGTTGCATACATCATACAACATCACTTGTGTTTGTGAGAACATTGCAGTTTGTTGACATGAAACTGTTAGAATGCTAACAATCTGAAGTACATTTAAATAAGTTATTACATGATCTAGCCATCGCTACTTTTCTCTTTGCTTTAAAATTTTATGAAAGCAGATGTGAACTGAGAATATTTTTCAGGACAGTGAGAGTGTGGTTAAAGCGTGACTCAGGACAATATTGGCCGAGTATCTGTCAGTATATGCCCTCAGGCTGCACATCTTTGTTCTACACACCGGAAACCCGTCAACTATTCATTGGACAGGAGAATGGAACTATATCAGCATTCACTCTAGCCCAAGACTGTAATAGAATCAATCCTGTGAGTATTACTGTTGTTATCAATATAAAGGCCAATTTACATCAGACGAGCAAATGCTCATTCTATCCCCTCTCCGCCAAATTCTATAAGTGTAAACAGAGACAGAGCATTCCTTCATCGTTCTAACGTTGCTTGTAATAGATTCTGGGAATATTCAAAGAATGGTCGCTCGCTTGATGTAAACGGAACTAGAGTGTGCGAACAGTAGCTTAGAGCGTTCTTACATATATGGGCGTGCTCACTCTCTGAAGCGTTGTCTTCAAAGTGTTCTTGTATTCTGGTTCTTGGTTCTCATTCTTGTTCGTTGAGAGTAAACGGTCAAAGCGAGTTTTCATTTACACTAAAAGATCAAGAAATAATGTTCTAGCCCTTTGTTTGTTTGGTCTAAACCCGGCTTAAGACTATTTAAAGAACAAATCCCAGCTTTGCCCTGTCTAATTGAAAGTTATGAAATGTGATGTGTAATGGATATATTATATACAGGAATATATGACTTCAGGTCAGTAGTCCTGTGCTATGAAATGCTGTCAGCATGCCATAGCATCCTCAAGTGCCCTGGCAGGATTGCAAATCAGTATTTGTTGGCCAGCAGCTAATCCTCTTTGATGCCCTTCACACAAAATGACATTGTGCCCGGCCCTTAGATATGTCTTAACACCAAATATAGCTTTAATTTCAATGCATTAAAATTTGAGCCAAGCTAGAGTTTAATTGTTATAATATTACAATGTCCAATGGGATATATTAAACAAATAACAGTGTGTATGTAAGCTTAACTACACAATATACTGTACAATATGTATAATATACAATACAGTATACTGGTATCTACAATGTTTATATAAGACTGACAAAGAGTTGTTGTTCTAATATGGATTACTGAATGTGATAGCTTTAGTTATATTATGATTTCTTTGTTCCATCTGATTTTCTTTTGTACTACATACCTGGTATTATATTTCAAATGTTCAATAGTTATTATTTAACAGTGTTACTTGTAAATGTGTCTCAAATTTTGAGCAATTGCTGAACTACTGATCAAGAAAAATCTTAATAGTAATCAAAGTTGAGAGGTCGTTGAGCATTGCATTGACAGCTCTCAAAGTTAAGCACTTACTGAGAGGCAAGATGGCATTGACAGCACCAATCAGCTAATATATGGGTAATTTATCGATTTTCGAATCTTGCTGTATTTTTTTGTCACTAGATCTGTTAAATCTACAGCCCGTTACAGATGAAAAATGAATATCTGAGGGCTGGAATCGTTCTTTAATAATAACAATAATAAATAGCCTTTATTCAGACAGTATATATAACTAGTTACATTATATGATAGTTTATAATAAAATTTCTAATTTTTACATTTGTGCATTCATTTACTATTAATTTTCGCATTGACTCCCTGTCTGTATGTCACTAGTTGACAAAGGCCTCCTCCAACTGTTGCCACTTCTCTCTATCTGTAACTGTTCTTGTCCATGTGCCACCTGCTATGGCTTTAATGTCATCAACCCATCGTCTAAATGGCCTGCCTCGTTTTCTCATCTTATTTGTTGTGTACCAATTCATGACTAATT
Organism: Cabera pusaria; assembly: GCA_954871355.1. Taxonomy (NCBI): domain Eukaryota; kingdom Metazoa; phylum Arthropoda; class Insecta; order Lepidoptera; family Geometridae; genus Cabera; species Cabera pusaria. Next base: position 24,761,149 of record OX940887.1, read on the forward strand.
TTGACCATTTTTCACTTCCTCTGATTGTATGGCCTGACCACTTCCACTTTAGCTTTTTTATTGTTCTTATGACGTCTTTTGTCTTTGTGGTTTTCTTAATTGTTGCAATTTTTATTCGATCGGAATCGTTCTTTAGTTGACTAATTTGGTTATAGTCTAAGCCCATGGGCTTGTTGGCTTAGTATATCTATTTCGTGTCTCAACCAAGCAACGACTGACTAACGTTTACGTTCCTTGACAGCTTCTCAGCTGAGAGGCAGTTCAGCAATTGATCAACAGATTTTTATAAGTCACAGTGTTAGTGTCTATATCTATTAAAGCAGTGGTCTTCTACATTAATCAGGGGAATCAAACATTTGTTTTAAAGTGTGATGTTTGATGTTTAGATGAAAGCTGAATGGCTCATTACTTTTGTTTTGTTTTTAATTAATAGCAATAAGTTTTTGTAATTTTTAGAATAATAATTATTGAATATGATCTATTTAATGTTATTTGACGTGTGTAAGTGCAGATATTTAATTTGCCCATATACTGAATAAATGCTTTGACTTGACTTTCCAACCAGTGGTCCGCAAAAACTAAAATAAATAAATAATTTATTTATTCCTCAACACAAAGTGGGTAACAAACTAAAGATTTATAGTAAGTAAGTGATGAATTCATGAAAAAGTAGCTACTTTGTGTGAGCTGGTGCCCGACATAGGTTTGCAAAAAACTTGTATTGCAGGTCACCAGGCTCTCCCGTATGTACAATATGGTAATATGACAAAAATATCACCCCAATTCAAGAACTTGTACTTTTAACTCTGTTGTCCCTGCTACTAATAATAAAATATACTGACTGGTCACAAGAAGGTTGGGAACCACTGCATTAAAGTTACTCCATTTTCTGGTTACTCATACACAAATAAGATATGCTATAATAGCAGAATGTATGATGGACTTGCTTTTCTGCTTCTATTGTAAGACTTTATTGTCCATTTAAAAACAACATAATGCAACCTTTGGGATTGGGAAACAACAGGCTTCACAAATAAATCGCTGAGTCAGATTGATTCAGTCAGATTCGCACACAAAGGGTTTCATATTACCGTAGAACATTTAAGACTAAGTCTAAGGGCCAGTTTCACCGGTTCGTGATAGCGCTAATATTAAGAAATCTGACAGATTTTTGACAGCTTTTATATGGTGTGATGTGTCATATAACTATCTAACGCATTTAAGGAACCGGTGAAGCTGGCCCTTAGTATAATATTGTGAAAATGATACAATACCACAGGCTAATTTTAACTCCTTAATATAAAACCTAGTTTAAGCTGTTGTAAGTCTATCCAATGTAATAAAGTGTAGCTCATTGTTCATACAGACTCGAGAATACCTGGCACACACAGCCCGAGTCACAGCAGTAGTGTTCTCTCTAAGTTGTGAATGGGTGCTCTCAGTGAGTCGAGACAAGCTATTCTCGTATCACTGCAGCGAGACCGGACGCAGGATTGGTGGCTACTCGTTCGAGGCGTGGTGTACAGCTTTACAGTATCCTTTTATTTTATAACTTCTTACATCCAACAGCTTTCTTTGTTAGGAGGAAAGTAGTACTTTTTAAAACAAATATCTGTTTTTTATTCTCATTTTCGTATTATTTGTTAAGGATAAATCATCACTGGGAGCTCTATGCCAGCAACCCCAGCCCTACCATTGCTTCATAAAGAAGTTGATTGTAATACACCCCAAGTAGGATGTCAATATAGGCATAGACATATTGCTAATTAGAATGATAAAATAATAATAATAACATTAAATGTTTATTAAAATATTGACATAAATAGTTTCATAGGATAATCTCTGCCTTCCTAGCATGGCTGGTGTATAAAAATGATGTCACCTTTTCATCCACTGACAAGACACAAAATATTCTTGTCCCTCGCATCACCTCATTATCATGGGTGTGTTACTAAGTATCCTATTACACGTGTTATCCATGTTGTAAACTGCCAAATTACATCCAAATCCGTTTAGTTTTTAGGGTTCCAAACCCAAAGGGTACCAACGGAACCCTATTACTGAGACTCCGCTGTCCGTTTGTCTGTCTGTCTGTCTGTCTGTCTGTCTGTCTGTCTGTCCGTCCATCTGTCACCAGGCTGTATCTCATGAACCGTGATAGTTAGACAGTTGATATTTTCCAACATGATGTATTTCTGTTGTCACTATAACAACAAATACTAAAAACAGAATAAAGTAAAAATTAAAGGGGGTCCGTATACAAGAAACGTGTTTTTCAACATTTTACTATAACGCCATCTATGAACGATTGACTGTATTAATTATATTAATTACCTATATGTTAACTTTCACATAGTTGACGTTAGGCGTTTGTAAGATGGCGTTGTACAAAAAAAGCACGCGGTTCCTGTTTTAATAAATGTTTGGCATTGATATAGATCTATTTATCAATTTATTACAAGCAACGTGATTTCTTTCCATTTTTTGTTCGATTTTATAAAATATTGTAGTGTGGTACGGAATCGGAACCCTACGAGTGCAAGTCCGACTTGCACTTGGCCAGTTTATTTTGCTTGATTAAGGAACAATCACAAACATCTAACATACAAACTGATTAACGTTATTTGCTTTGTATTGCACTAGAAACGCCTCTCGGTTTCACCCGCGTAATTCCCGTTCCCGTGAGAATATGGGGATAAAATATATTTTATGTTACTCGCTGGGAATGTAGCTTCCTGTTAGTGAAAAAATGTTTTGAATCGGTCCAGTAGTTTTTGAGTTAAATCGTTACAAACAAACAAAACATAAAGTGTTTCCTCTTTATAACATTAGATAAGATTATACCAGTAAGGTATAATAATAAGCAAAAGCACATTAAGTTTGAAAAATATCCATCTATTATATATCAAAGTTATCTAAAAGAAAAGGATATGGAATAGCTTCCAGAATAAACCATCACATAATGTTCAGTGTGCTATGGAATAAAATCATGGAAAATGTGATACTTACATCATCCAAGGTGATAAATGTGTTGCAATGTCACATCATGACGTAATTTGTGTCGGCTGTTTCACTAAATGTATGGAAATGTATGGCTTAAATTAGCTTTTGGTTGCACAAATTTGAAGAGTACATCTTTAATGTATACAATAACGTTCTAAGTAGAATTTGCTTACAAAATAAATACCAAATTGTTTACTAGACCCCTGATATATTTTTTGGTTAAATATCACCATAGATTTCGTCGTTTCCGTGGAAGCTGTCCATGGATGAGACGGTTAAAGCGCTTGGTTACCCTGTGTTACCCAGGAAGCGCTGGTTCAAGTCCCGCTAGACGGCGATATTTTGTAATGTATATAATGTCCGAAAATATAAAGTGTAGATAACCTGTATCCAAAACACTTGAAAAATGTGTCTACAATACAAAACAATACAAAATACTTTATGATACACCAATTAAAACTAACTTAAGAAAACAGTAAACACTTAAAACTACAGTACAATGGGCGGACTTATCGCTAAAAGCGATTTCTTCCAGTCAACCTTTGAATGGAGAAAGAGAGATGCGTGCTGAGTGAGAGTGTGATAAGTGAGACAAAAACAATAATTATTTTGAATCAAAATAAAAACCATATCATAAACTACAAACTTTACTAATAAAACAATAATACATAAAAAATATACATGTCTTCACCTTTATTAGAGACAGTAGGTAATGTGCCAATAGGCACATTCTTAGAATTAGCTTACGTATCGAGATTTGGTTAAAGTTAAATTGTTTATAAGCCGTATTGGCTAGGTTTTTAGGGTTCCGTAGTCTTGACAAGGAACCCTTATAGTTTCGTCATGTCCGTCTGTCTGTCTGTCTGTCTGTCCGAAGTTTTGCTAAGAGACCGTTAATACTAGAAAGCTGTAATTTTGTAGAAGTATGTATATAAATTACGCCGACTAAGTGGTGAAATAACATTTTGAAAAATATTTTATTTTTAAGGTAGCTCCCCTACATAAGAAGTGGGGGTGATATATTTTTTCGTCGTCTACCCCATCGTGTGGGGTATCGTTGAATAGGTATTTAAAAATAACTAAAGGGTTGCTAATACAATTTTTCGATTGAATGCTCCATTTACGAAATATTAAACATTAAAGTGCAAATGTTTGTTCCAGTAGGGCGTCCCCCCCTCTAAAAGCTAAACTGCTGGCTTGAAAAATCTGGAAAAATTCGTGATAATAGTGCATTTCATGAACTTTAAAGGAAAACTATAGCGGTTAAGATAACTTTATTAGTTTACAAGTAATAGTCGTTGAACTTGGGTGTTGGATAATTTTGTACCAAATACAAAATCCTTAGAATAAATCCTTTAAAGTGGCAAAGACGAAGTACCTAGTTGCTTGTTTTAACAGGTAAAGACTTGTATTGAATAACGGGCTACTACGGAACCCTACACTGCGCGTGGCCCGACACGCACTTGACCGGTTATTATATTTATAAAGGCATGAAAATGTATTCTATAAATAAAATTATTAAATAACTAGCTGACCCGGCAACTTCGTACCGCGAATATAAATAAACTGTCCAAGTGCGAGTCGGAACCGAACACGCAGGGGCACACATATGCATTATACACATAAAAATAAAATTCAACCGAGACAACGTGACCTTTACGCCCAAATTACCGCCAAAGTACGTAAATATTTTTTTGAAGTTTCACTATGGCTCCACACGATTAGTACTTAGACAGTGTCAAGTATTAAAATTTTTCAAATTATTGAGACTTCAAGTCGTAAAGAAGGGTCAAAGTCACGTTTCAGGTCAGTTTCGAGTCAAAGTCTAGTCCAAGTCATACCCTTAGTACAGATTTTTTTTTTAAATATCTTATATGTTAGCGTTTGACCACTCTCTCACCTGTTGGTAAGTGATGATGCGGTCTAAGTTGGTTAGCACGCTAGGCCTATAATGGGAACTGGCTCTCAAGGATAGCTGCCGGAACACATTAGATGTTTTGGCGACAGATTTTCTAACTTGAGGGTGGTAGCTGGCCAGGCGGACACTAGATAGTATCCTACCACCATGCGGGGGTTGTTGGTTTCTTAACGATGTTTTCCTTCACCGGAGGGCCACTGTGAGAAGCGCACATAAATTTTTCGATAGAAAAATCCAGTGGTGCACGGCGGTTTGAACTCGGTACCACGGCATCAAAGCCGACCGTTCTCCCGATTACGCCGGGCCGGGCCCGATTACACCGGGCCCTCAAAAGATGTGGACATTACTGAAGATTTTCAGTGGAATTTTGGTATGAACGTAAATAGCATGTTTTTCAACATTGTGCTGTTTCCCTCGCACACATTCACCGGCACTTAATGGTTAATAAACCACACTTCTTACTTGCGGAAGAACACAATAAAATACAATACGAGCACATACACTTTTACACCTTCCTGTAAAAATCTCGTAAAATATTATAGTTGCGATCAGATATTGTTGGTCAATGTTAGATGTCAAAAACAAATGGAATAAGATCGTTTTAAAAACTAAAACAACCGACTTCAAATGCCATGCTATTAATTTTCAATACAGTAAGTTTGAGGTATTTATCTCCATATCTCTGGAGATACTTATCAGATCTCGATGAAATTACTATGATACCACTCTTGGGATATCCCCTTTCTAACAAAAAAATTATAATCAAAATCGTTTCACAACCGACGAAGTTACCCGCGTACAATATATACGGTCGAATTGAGAAACAACATTTTTGGAAGTCGTTTAAAACGAAAAACAATAGTATTTTATTTCGAAACAACGAAACAAACACCAAACGTTTGACATACAAAACCAAAAATATGAAAAAAACTTACTTTTTAATTTAATTGATTTCCAAACGACGGGACTAACGTCAAATGTTTGACAGAAAACTAGGTAGAACAGTTTATAAGGGAAAATGAAATTGTTGTTTTTACTATCTTCCTGGCAACTTTTACATATTTTCTCACCTTTTAAACCTTCCCTGAACTACGACAAACATTTCAAAACCAAAATCAGCTTTATCGGCCCAGCCGTTCTCGAGTTTTAGCGAGACTAACGAACAGCAATTGATTTTTATATATATATAGATTAATCAGTAAAGGAACAGTAATAGGAAGTACTCCATGATTTCCTGAGCGGTAATCAGATTTGACTCTCAATCCAAATATGCGTTTGTGGGCGATTACAGCGGCCAGATAACCATGCTGAAGTTAGATAATAATGGGGCCACTCTAGTCACTACGCTGAAAGGACATACTGGGTAAGTTACCATTTTTATCAGCAAATAAATTATGAAACAAATAATTTATGATCGTACAAAAAAAAACTGACTTCACATGCCGCGATAGTCAAAGTAGCCAGTAGCCATAATCACGTCATCAAGGTGTACGAATTTGTTTATATTGTTTATCTCCATATCTCCGGAGATAATACTAATATTTTGATAAAATTTGAATGGTGGTCCCATTCACGGAGGCATAATCTCTCAAACAAAAAAAATATTTTTTCAAATCGGTTAAGATTTTGCGTCGAATGGCGAACCTGCTCCTTTTTTGTGAAATCGGATAAAAAACAAATACTATAAGTAGCAATTTTGTAAGTGTATATTTTGAGTAGGAGAGGCCTATGTCCAACAGTGACCGAATACTGGCTGTTAATAATGATGATGATATTTTGATTCTTCTTTTCGGTTACTATCTCACCTGTAGGCAAGTGATGATGCGGTCGAGGATGGTAGCTCACTGGGCGAATAATGGGAACTGACTCTCAATGACAGCTGCCGGAACAGATTATTAGATGTTTGGCGATAGATTTTCTAACTTAAAATGTTCATTACAAAGCCTACCGCATGTATTATTTTGAGATATTTGTATCGACATTAAGCTGTATATGTAATTTTAGTTGTTGCTTTGCCCTTCAAACCGAAACACTATACATTTGATTAATTAGAGTTTTATGAGGTAACAGGACACGCAAAACAATAGCCTGGTCAGGTATGGTCACAGAATAATTAATAGTACAAGGTATGGTTAGCACCGACACTGGGCCCCAGGAGGATTAGCGGAAATGCTGCCATTTACAATTTACTTACAAAGTGTAAATACTAGCTATGCCCCGCGGCTTTGCCTGCATTAAAAAGTATCATATGATCTAATTCACTATACTGGCTATCCCAGTGCAAAATTACATCCAAATCGGTCGAGCCGTTTGACCGTGAAGAGGTCTCAAAGAAACTAATATACAAACCTACTTTCGCATGTATAATATTAGTGTTAATAATGATACTTACCAATAGGTGAGATAATGGTCAAATGCTAGACTAATTACGCAATAAATTATAAATACATATGCACGAAACACGTTGCCGCATCGTTTATCGCTCGCTTCTATCTTGACACGCCTCTTTCGCCTCTCTATAACAACCACAGACCTGCTACATATTAAACTTCATCGCGTACACCAGCCCCCATGAGACCGACCTTGAACGGAGTTTGTCCCTTTCTTTTGTATGTACAACTTATATATTTATACATATAGTATAGAACATATATACTATATAGGACTAGCAGGTTGTTAGACAAGGACACACTTCCACCCTGGTGTCTCTCAATTGGGCCGTTTTGTTCTACAAAGGGATGTAAGGGAGCACAAATACGATCTCGGTGCTCCCAGCCAACCTCACCTGCCCGTGGTGCATCCTGCTGACCAACAGACGGGGCTCTGGCGACCGACAAAAGGCGGTATAACCATTTCATATCTATGGCGTAGCCAAATCCTACAGGCCGGTGACGGGCAGCAGCGTCACCGGTGCGAGAAGCTACGTCCTGCGATCGCCAACACGCCTGCCCAGCATGGCGATTAGGGCATATCCCTCCCAAGGGATGCATGCATGAAATGGAAAGTCACATTAAGCCGCGGCCCCCAGTTCCCGGCCGCCCTGCTATTCCTGACGGCGGCGGTCACGGTAACGGCAGGGCAGGGGGTGCTAAGAATCCCCGGGTTACGGTAGGCCGCCAGAACAAACTGACCCTCGCAACGTACAATGGACGCACGATTCGGCTGGACGATCATCTAGCGCAGCTGGAGGAGGAGCTGAAACACATAAGATGGCACATTCTGGGTTTATGTGAAGTCCGAAGACAGGGAGAGGACACCATAACCTTAGAATCGGGCCATATTATGTACTACAGAGAAGGAGATCAGCCATCCCAAGGCGGCGTCGGGTTTCTGGTCAACAAGGCTCTCAGTGACAACGTTGTAGAAATCTCCAGTGTGTCGACCAGGGTAGCGTACCTCATAATTAAGATTACCAAGAGGTACAGCCTCAAGGTTATCCAGGTCTACGCACCGACCTCGACACACTTCGATGATGAGGTGGAGAGCATGTATGGAGATATCTCCAGAGCTTTACAAACCACCTCCAAGGCTCACTACAACGTTGTCATGGGAGACTAACGCCAAAGTGGGAGTACAAACTTGCGGCGAATCGTCTATAGGACCACACGGATTTGGAAGTAGGAATCACAGGGGGCAAATGCTCGTCAATTTCCTCGAGAGAGAGGATGAACTCGTTCTTCAAGAAACAGCCCCAAAGGAAATGGACGTGGCAAAGCCCCGACTATGTGACTAAAAACGAGATTGACTTCATCATTACGGACAAACAGCGCATATTCAGAGACGTCTCAGTGATCACTAGGTTTAATACTGGAAGTGATCACACCGACTTGTACGAGGCTCTCTGGATATCGACTTAAAAGCCGAGAGACTCCGATTGATGAAGTCTACACTCCGTCCGAACTTACTCCAAACCGTTGTTGGGTCCGAAACATTCCAATTAAAATTGGAAAATCGATTCGCTGCCTTGGAAACCACAGATGACGTAGACCAGAAACTCGAAGAAGTGGTGGAAATCCTCAGGGATGAAGGGACGAAGTTTTGCGAGAGCAAGCGTACGGGCAAAAAGTCCAAACTTTCGGCAGAAACACTTCGGCTAATGGAAGAGAGACGAACACAGCCTTTGTAAGCTTTGTCAACTAACCTGGTGCGCAACAAATCCATAAAGAAGCTGGTACGACGTGATCTCCGATCCTCTAACACGCTCTTGATTAAAGACAAGCTACGGCAAGCTCTACGCATCACAAGCTTCAAGGCCCGAACCCAATACTGAGGATTCTAGAGCCACCTTAACCCGCCACTTCACAGAAGATCTGCCCGAAATTAGCCGAGACGAAATCGCGATGGCCCTTAAACAAGCTTCAGCAGCTCTTTAATTCCGTTCTTTTCACTGGGAGAACTCCACAGGCATGGAACAGAAGCATGGTGGTTTTGTTTTTCAAAAAAGGAGACAAAACCCTATTGAAAAACTACCGCCCGATTTCGCTTCTGAGCCATGTCTACAAGCTGTTTTCAAGGGTCATCACGAACTGTCTTGCGCGAAGACTCGACGAGTTTCAACCTCTGGAACAGGCCGGGTTTCGAAGCGGTTACGGCACCATAGACCACATCCACACGGTGCGGCAGATTGTACAGAAGACCGAAGAGTACAATCGGCCCCTGTGCTTAGCATTTGTGGACTATGAGAAGGCCTTTGACTCAATCGAAACCTGGTCTGTTCTCGAGTCCTTGCAGCGTTGCCAAGGCGACTGGCGATATATCGAAGTGATGAGATGTCTATATAATGCCGCAACGATGACTGTACAAGTACAGAACCAGCGAACTAAACATGTCCACCTGCGTCGAGGAGTGAGACAGGGGGACGTCATATCCCCGAAACTGTTCACTAACGCCTTGGAGGATATGTTTAAGACGCTGGACTGGAAAGATCGTGGCATTAACATCAACGGCAGGTACATCTCTCACTTACGATTCGCAGATGACATCGTCATTATGGCAGAGACGCTGCAGGACCTACAAAGGATGTTGAATGGCCTAGCTGATTCTTCTCGTCGCATCAGTCTCCGGATGAATTTGGATAAAACCAAAGTCATGTACAACGAGCACGTTGTTCCGGAACCGATTGCCGTAGATGGAATCCCACTCGAAGTTGTCACGCAGTATGTTTACCTAGGGCAAACACTCCAACTAGGCAAACACAACTTCGAGAAGGAAATCCAGAGAAAAATCCAGCTGGGCTGGACAGCATTCGGAAAACTCCGTCGAGTCTTCTCGTCGCCTATACCACAGTGTCTAAAGACAAAAGTCTTTAACCAGTGCGTCCTATCTGTGATGACATACGGAGCCGAGACGTGGATACTCACAGTCCGACTGGTCCATCAGTTTAAAGTCGCTCAGCGAGCTATGGAGAGAGCTATGCTCGGTATTTCTCTGCGTGATCGAATCCGGAACGAAGTAATTCGCCAAAGAACTAAAGTTATCGACATAGCCCAACGGATTAGCAAGCTGAAGTGGCAGTGGGCTGGTCATATCTGCCGCAGGACTGATAACCGTTGGGGTAGACTTGTCCTAGAGTGGAGACCGCGAATCGGAAAACGTAGCGTAGGACGTCCTGTGACCAGGTGGAGCGACGACATACGCAAAGCGGTGAGCAGTGACTGGAAGAGAAGAGCCGAAGATCGGGCTCAGTGGCGCATCTTGGGAGAGGCCTACGTCCAGCAGTGGACTGATACAGGCTGATGATGATGAAGATGATTGTTCTACAAAGCAATTACAACCTTATTGTTAAAGTATACGAATTAAATTGAATTTGTCAAAACATCTGCAGAGCACCATCCTTTTATATTAAGGCCTATAATAACTACAGGCCAATTTCGGTCACGTCCATACTCTGCAAGACTATGGAACGTGTACTGTACAACTGGCTCCTGGCATACTTAGAAGCGAATGATCTCAGTGACCGACAATATGGATTTTGCCGAAATCGGTCTTTTAGCATATGCCACAAAAACATAAATAAAAAAAACTGAAGACATTAGAATTTTGTTGTTAAATGTTTCAGATCCGTAAGAGTATTAAACTGGGCTCCTATACCTCAACTGTTATTCAGCGGGTCATTCGATCAAACCATCATAGTGTGGGACATAGGTGGCCAAAAAGGTACCGCATATGAACTGCAAGGACACAGGTGAGTGATACGAAGTCTACATTATAATTTAAGATCGTTTACGAAAATAATAAAATTGAGTTTAAAAACTAAAACAACCGACTTCAATGCCCCGCGAGTCAATTTCAGTAGCAAGTTTGAGACGTTTATCGTCATATCTCTGGAGATACTTTTCAGATCTCTATGAAATTACAATGGGACCACTTCGGAAACGTACCCTACCGATTACAAACATAATCATTAGAATCGGTTCACAATTGACGGAGTATTCGCGTAACATACACACAAAAAAAAACAGAAAAATATATACAGACGAATTGAGAACCTCCTTTTTTTTGGAAGTCGGCTGAAAAACTACTGTAATCGATCTTTTTAGACTTGGGATAGAGTTAGGCTATACATTTGTAAATAAATAAAAAAAAAATAGGGGAGGGGACCTAAAGCAAGCACCCATTTCAAAATCATCGATTATAAACTTAACGCAGTCTTGCAACCCATTGCCCTGACCTCCCGTACCGCCTCAGTCAACGGAAGTCGTGGGTGACGACATCTGCGATAGACCGTACGGTTCGTGTACAACATTTTTTAACACTTTTAGGCAAATATACACGTGCACATATCTTATTTATCCTTACGGTGCTCGTTTTGACCCCTTCCCCCATAACTGACTCATAATCAGCCAGTCCACTGCTAGACGTAGGCCTCTCCCACTGAGCCCGATCTCCGACTCATTGGAAGTGATATGCCCTAATCGCCACGCTGGGCACGCGGGTTGGCGTACGCAGGACATAGCTTCTCGCACCGGTGACGCTGCTGCCCGTCAGGGCCTGTAGTATTTAGCTACGCCATAATTTTGAAATGGTTATACCGCCATTTGTCGGTCCCAGAGCCTCGTTTGTTGGTCAGCAGGATGCACCACGGGCAGGTGAGGTTGGCTGGAAGCACTAAGGTGGTATTTGTGCTCCCTTACATCCTTTATATCTATAAATTACATCTATAACTGACTAAAGAAGTGTTACCATCTCAAACAGTCCATGCACTAACAAAATAAAATGTTATTCCAGTAACAAAGTAACGGGTCTCTGGTACGTGGGTGGTTGCGAACGGTTGATATCAGCCGGGGAGGATGGAGCGCTCGGCGTTTGGGAGATGGGGGTAAAACGTCGAGAGACTCCCGCTTGGAAGGAGTCTGACCTATGTCAGCTCTGTCGAGCTCCCTTCATATGGAATGTCCGAGCTATGATGGAGAAGAAACAACTCGGTAAGTTTTTTTTATCACAACTATTATATTATTGCGTGAAGCAAAAATGTAGTTTCCCTTTTAAAAAAAAATTGCGCGAATGGATGAACGTGAAATTTGACACGGTTAAAGTTTATATGGAGAAGAAGCGCATACACCTATTTTTTTATATAAAATTCATTAGTAATACATTAAAAAATTAAATGAGTTTCGACTACTAGTAGGTAGTGAACAAACAAACGGCCCACCTGATAAAAAGTGGTTTCCGTCACCTTTGAACTTTAGCAACACTAGGGGTGTCAAGATTGTTTTTACGCACCTTTTGAACGACTCTATGCCTTATAGCTCTGCGGGAAAACAGCCGACGGGAGCTCGTTCCACATTTTACAGGTGTAGGGGAGAAATGACCGCTTGAATAGAGATAACATGTGCGAAGTGCAAGTCTAGGTAATATATGGATGAGCGTGTTGTCTATGGCGAGAGTTGGGATGGTAAAATCGAAATAATTGAACAATGCATCTTAAAATTTAGTCACCAAGTAAATTATTTGCAAAGAACAAAAACCCTGACTGCGTGTAAAATGTTTTTTTATAAGTCAAAACTCTTGAGCACTAGGATATTTTATACCGTAAGTGTTATAACATTAGTAATGGTCTCTTTAAGCTCTTTACTTTGATAACAAACACGGGATGCGTTTGAGCAAAAAAAAAATGGTCTATCAAAAAATAGCCGCCATTTGGTTTTTCCTTTACATTTACATAGCCTGTTACACACATACGTTTCATTCAAGACCTTATTCATTGATATCGGTCCAACCGTTTGGCTCCTAGGCGGCAACAAAGACAAAAGTCATAAGTCAAAGCATTTATTCAGTATATGGGCAAATTAAAAATCTACACTTACACGCGTCGTATAACATTAAATAGATCGTATCAATAATAATTATTCGAAATATAACAATAACATAACTCATTGCTTTGAATTAAAAAAAAAAGTAATGAGCCATTCAGCTTTCATCTAAACGTAGATCGTCACATTGAAAATGTTTAATTCCCCTGATTAATGTAGTGGTTGCCAACCGTACTATTACCACAGAATAATGAATAGTACAAGTACAGAAATTGCACTCCCTGAGAGCAAAAAGGCGAGATTAAACCTAGTTACAACGTCGGTAACGTTCAAAATGCGCTTCACGCCTCGAGTGCGACCTTGAATTTGCGTCACAGTATCAACTAATAGTAACTATGAACCGCGTGTTGCGCACAGTGAAATGCACCGTAAGTCCGCACAGCGAGAGTCTGAATAACTCGGTCAACTCGCGGCCTCTCCTATAGGGTTGAATGTTATAAGACAACTTATTGAAGCCTTTAATTGGTAGCAGAATACTTTAAGGTAGAACAATGTAATGAGTATATTTAAAGTGCTACATTCATGTTTAATGTCGAGGTAGGATAAAAGTACTACAGTTATACTTTAATTAAGATAGTTTATGTGATAGTTTAATTAAGATAGTTAAAACTAAAACAACCGACTTCCATGCCGCGCGAGTCAGTTTCGGTTGCAAGTTTGAGACGTTCGTCATATCTCTGGAGACCCACATCAGATCTCGACGAAATTACAATGGTACCACCTCGGCAGCGAACTCTACCGATTAAAAAAAATCATTCAAATCGGTTCACAATTGACGGAGTAATCGCGTAACATACACACAAAGACGAATTAAGAACCTCCTTCTGTTTGGAAAGTCGGTAGAAAATAATGTTCTACGTTCAATTGAAAATGAGTATGTAAAAACGTATAAGTATGTATAAACGTATGCTACGCAATGCTTTGTAGCCCTTCGTTTAGACATACTGAATAATATTTTTGTATGTTAATATCGTAAGCAAGGAATATAATAATGAGGTAGGTACAAGTAAGGCGCGCGGCCGATCCAGAGCGCGCGTGACACTTAACTGACTGAACATGGACCCGAGAGGGTGCGCGGAAGTACTTGTAGTTTCATAGCTACAGCGCGGAGTGCGACAGGCCTTCTATTACGTGCATCCCCAATGCATGTTTCAGTACTTCAGACAATTTTATATATGACTATACCCATATACGTGTATACCCATATACGCGCGAAACCGTAGACAGAAAAGAATAGACCGCGGGTAGCTCTGTCTCTTTCCTACATGAAATAGTATATACTATGGAGTTATTCGATGTAACGGAAAAGGACAAAGCTAAAATATTTTCCTCTCTCAGTGCGTGCCGGTTTTTACAGGGTCAGTAACGTAGTTAGCCGTTTTTAGCTCAACGAACTTTGACCTTTTTTGCTATGTGTCACTGGGTTCTAAATACATAAATTGTTATGTTACAAACTTCTATCTCATGTGGCCACGCTACCCAAATCTCTATAGTTTTATTCCTCCACGCGCGAAATACTTCACACTCTTGTTGGCAGTCGGGTACGGGGTAACAATAATGGACAATTCCCTTAGAACGTTTTAATATAGCTACAACAGAAAAGGTGCCTGCACTTGCGAACCCATCTCAAAAATCCCACCCTGTATTTTAGTTGTATGTTATATTTGCAGGTCTAAGACAGCACCACTGTCGGTGGTGCGGCGCGGCCGTGTGCGCGACTTGTTCCCCGCACCGTCTGCCGCTGCCGGTCATGGGGTTCGAGTTCCCGCAGCGAGTGTGCACCGCGTGCTACGACACACTGCGTCACGAGCCGTGAGTAACTTGTACTGTAGCAACTTGCAGGTGTTCTGGTGTCCACAGATCCCACGTATTAGGGTGAAGACATAAAGAGGCGGGATCTCGATGCAGACAAACGGGACGGGTAGGTACCGATGCGTACAGATAAAAAAAATTCCATTATTTCTTCATTTTCTCCAACCTGTGAGCGCATATGATAGATAACATTGCAATATTTTACCAGCATGGATCGGTACCTACCCGCACCGGGAACCCGCCTTTTTATGTCCTCACCCTTACACAAATTTAAAGTCGCTCAGCGAGCTATGGAAAGGGCTATGCTCAGAGTTTTTCTGAAGGATGGAAACCGTAACCAAGTGATCCGACAGAGAACCGAATCCATAGACAAAAAAAACTATAGCTAATTTTAATAACAACTGCGAAAAAGTTAAGTCGATATCATTAGAAATGATATTTTTATTAAATAAACAAATTCGCGGTTTCCGAAATCTTCTTGCGCCGCCCGAGATGCGCCGAGAAATTGCTGTGACGTCACATCGCCGGACTGGACCGGACTACGTATATATTATCTACTGCGCCGACGCGGTACGTGCGGGAGCTTGGACTTATCATTTTGTTTTGTGATTTTGAGTACTGCCTACGCCTTTGATAATCTAGATCTGCTAATCGTGCTACCAAAATGGAACCAGGATTTTCACTTAAGCAAGCAAATAATCTGCCGAAAGTCGACTTTCTTATTTTGGTTGGGGATTATTTCATCAATTACGCAAAGTACCTACATTAGTGCAGAAATCCAAGGACAAACACTTGCAAAGTAAGTGTTTTTAGGGTTCCGTAGCCGAATGGCAAAAAACGGAACCCTTATAGATTCGTCATGTCTGTCCGTCCGTCCGTATGTCAATTGAAACTTGGTAGGTAGATGTATTCTGTGAAACGCTTTTCGATTTTTAAACAAAAATAAAAAAAATAAACGTTTAACAAAAAAAAAAATCTTCTAACCTGTACGTGTGACAATCATTTTTAAAAGTCAATCATTTAGAAGATACGCGCGTCTAAAGTGCTATAATGTGTGCCCCCCCCCCCCCCCCTCTACTCTAACTTTTAAAGAAAGGGAGTGAAAAATCTAAAAAAAATATATTCTGTAGATCTCAATAAAAAAATTTCAACGAAAATTGGTTTGAACGAGATACAGTCAGCAGTTTTTGAGATATAGCGACCGCAAATACAACTTTGTTTTTCATACAAACACTATGAAAAACAAAGTTCATTATTTGGTTACGAAACCCTACGAGTGCGAGTCCGACTTGCACTTGGCCAGTTTATTTTTTTAAATATTTTGTAGGCTAGCGTTTGACCACTATTTCACCTCTTGGTAAGTGATGATGTGGTCGAGGATGGTAAACACGCTAGACCTAGAATGGGAACTGTCTCTCTCAAGGATAGCTGCCGGAACACATTAGATGTTTGTCGACATATTTCTAACTTGAGGGTGGTAGCTGGCCAGGCGGAAACTAGATAGTGTCCTGCCACCATGCGGGGGTTGTTAGTTTCTTAACGATGATTTTCCTTCACCAGAGGGCCACTGTGAAAAGCGCACATAAATTTTTCGATAAAAAGATCCATTGGTGCACGGCGGTTTGAACTCGGTACCTCTGGCATCAAAGCCAACCGTTCTCCCGATTATGCCACCGGGCCCTCATTTTATTATTATTTTTACAAGTGTCTAAATGTAATATTTGAGATGTAAAATCGATACACCACCGTCCATTAGTCTCGCAATATCTTCCTCTGATTGGTTGTCTGGAATAAATCGCTTTAAGAGATAAGACAACTCTCAAAGCTTTCATTACATAGCTCAAGTATTTTGTTTGTAGGTCCAATATTTATTTTATAATTGGTGTGCAAATAAAGCGTTATCTATCGATCTATCTATCTTGTTTTTAATCGACTTCAAAAAAGGAGGAGGTTTCTCAATTCGACCGTATATATGTTTTTTTTTTTATGTTTGTTCGCGGATAATTTCGTCGTTTATGAACCGATTTTGATTATTCTTTTTTTGTTAGAAAGGAGATATCCCAAGTGTGGTACCATGGTAATTTTATCGAGGTCTGATAAGTATCTCCAGAGATATGGAGATAAACACCTCAAAATTGGTACTGAAAATTAATAGCCCGGCATTGAAGTCGGTTGTTTTTAGTTTTTTTAACGATCTTATTGTACGTGACATCTTCTCCCTTTTCATTAATTTACACCATTTATTTCTCAGTTTTTTTTCATTTGGGACATAAAAAAAGTTTTTTCCGGAGTGGTAACTGTTGTATTTGTACATAGAGGTACTATACAATATCTGTACGGTATTTTTTTTCCATATTCACAGAATAACTACGAAAATACCACGAATAAAGCAAAATCACTGCATGCGATAGTACGCGCGGCCGAGCTATAGAGCCATGTGACGTCACACGTTGAGCGGTCAAGTCAGCTCTGCATTTAAGAACTCTAAACTTTAAAAAATTGCTAAAAATACAGTTTTTGAGGTATCGCAAAAATTGTTTCACTGATATTTTTCTAATTTTAGCTTCATTTTTGAGATAATAAAAAAATTACACTCATCTTCCCCATTATAATAACTCCAATAAACAGTCACGCTATTAAAAGCAAAAATGATTTACGAATTGCAAGTCACAGTGTCAAAGTTGGAATATATTATGCTTAATTATAAATAGTATTATAATGTTATATATTTGTTTACTGCTAAGTGATTCTGACATTTGTCATTTACATTTGTTTGCAGTCGTGAATCCCTCGCATCATTCCACGACATGAAGCACGCAGTGGCATCTCTATTCATGGACGAGGCGACCGGCAGGATGTGCACCGCCGGTCGAGACCGCGTCATCAAGGTCTGGGATATTGGCGTCCTGCTCACACCCGCCCCTACACCCGGCACTAGCGATCAGTGAGACTTTATATTGTACATACTGTCGTTATATCATCAGACAACCTTTGTATAACTCCCGGCACCGATCTAAACGTCTGACCTTTGCGCAGAAGTCAATTTTTGGTCTGTGGCGGTACGTGTAGAGGAGCGCGGCTGTGATTGGCTCGTATCAGTGACGCGATAGTACCGATGCGCAATTGTTTTGCTCGCGCCTTTAGATTCGTGCCGGGATGTATATGTATAGCTGAGTTGAGAGCATAGACAGAAAGGCTTGGATTGTGTGAGACGGATGTATTAGGCGTCCTTCTCACACCCTATACCCGGGACTAGCGATCACTGAGATATTATCTATTCCATAGCAGAGTTATATATTGTATCTTTACCTGAGTTGAAAGCATGAAAATATAGGTGTACAGTTAAATAGCCTACATGACCAGTCAAATAAAAAACATAACATCATTATCAGAAGAAGAGTTGGGTCTTGTGTGTAAATTACAGAGTCAAGGTTTAGTTAAAATGTCAGTTTTTATAACATCTGTTAAACCAGCCGAATTATATATGCAACCAAAATGCAGGTGTAAGATCGGAGTTGGAAAGATCCTACACATTTTAGGTTGTTCCGAAGAACTTCTCAGATATGAATAGCCTAAAGGTTCGTACAAAGCGGGCGTTGTTCTTTTCGCGCCAGTAATGAGTCGACAGTCGAAACGTGAAACTAATGTTAAATATACATACAATTCGATAGTTCAGAACGACATCATAAAACTAAATTTACAAAACATTAAATTATATAGGCTTCTTAATTAAATCCTTGGCGTCGATGAATAAGTTCTACATCCATAAATAGATAGGCTCTTTATTTTTTAGGTAAGAGGGTAGCTACACGATTATATCTCGAAACATCGACATCTTATGGTTGCTGAAAAATATATATTTTTTTAAATTAATCTTAATTTTCACGTTTTACTTCTTGATATCTTGCCGGTCCAACGAATTGAGTTACGGCACTTTCCCGTGTCGCTAACTAAGACTGAACCTACTTTTTTCCGCTGTAAAAATATTGTCTATGATATAAATCGATATATGAATTCAAAATGGCGTCATATCCGCCATGCTTCGGAGCCATATTGAAATATGTAATATGGGGCTGTATGAGTAAAAACAAATATTTTGTTTAAAGGTCGCGTTTAAACTAAAAGCTGGTCAACCATGTCGTTAAATTTAAACGCAATGTTGTGGACAAACGCAAATGCACGAAAAGTACCTATTTGCATGAAAAATTGGTGATTCATAGGCCGCCTTAAGTTTAAACACGACATTATACGCTGAAATTATAATTAATTTTAAATATAATCAACATTTATTATAATTCTGAGATCGTGATCTTAAAATCTTGAATCTTAAAAGTAAAAAAAAAATAGCTTGTGAATTGAAATCAGAAGTTGTCAATTAATTTACCGCAGTGTCAAAGTCATCTATATTCTATTATTATCAATTTTGCTTCCTTCCTTGCTTGGCAACGATTTCCATTCCCAAGTGTGAAAAAATATAAATGTAGGTATGTCTATGGCAAATTGTATTTACGTATGACTGATAAGAAGAGTATATAATTTAGTCATTGTGTTCACGGTGTTTTATAGTAAGTATTTGTACTAAGTAGGATATGGAAGACTGAAGTAGCTTAGCACCTATATCCTAACCTATTCAGATCTTTCAAACTTTCAAGCCTACAGTCATAAATATAAGGTAAAAGACTGAATTTCAGCACGGGCCCAGTTTTTAGTCCCTGAGTTATGAATCATAGTTGTAAGTTATTGTACGCAATTTTTACATTTTCCAGTACAACAAGTATTGCAATATACGCAAGTTTTATTATATATATTGCAATACTTAGATATGCATAAAATCATGCAAAGAAGAACCCTGGTGCTGATAAATGGACCAGTGCCTTTATTTGGCTCTTTTACCCTACAATTTTTTTCTAACAGTAACAATGTTTGGATCTAATGTCTTATTGCTATCATATACAAAGATTCGACACAACGATAGTTTCATACATTACTTTGTATTTGACAGTCGGACACAAAAACCATAGATTCTATGGCATAGACCATATAGACACGTCGTGAAAACCACACGTCGGGAAACATTTCCTTCGGTTTGACAGTCACAAAAAAACGTGCGTGTAAAACTCCCAAGGGCGGGCTTTTTAGGGCTCGGTACCCAATGGGTGCCAACGGGAGCCTGTTACTGAGATTCCGCTGTCCGTTCGTCTGTCAGATGGCTATATCTTCTAAACAGGAATGTATTACTATATGTATGACAAAAAATATTAAGAACAATAAAATTAATAATTAGAGTGTGTGTGTGTGGGGGGGGGGGGTGTTTTTGTTATGAAATATGTTATGAAATATTGTAATGTATGGTACGGAACCCTACGTGTGCGAGTCCTACTTGCACATGGCCAGTTTTGTTTATTGTTAATAGACTACATATTTACAGTTTTAAGATATTTTCCTTTACCTGTGCTGTAAGACTGCTTCTTGCCAATAATTATGATCTAGGGCAACGGGACCCTATAGCCTTTGCATTCCTTGTGGAATCGCAAAATATGCGAAATAAACGGTCATATTTTGTGATCGCGATGTCTTACAATTGTTTTTTTTTTTGTTTGATTGTTTTACAGTCGAAACAGACCGCAGACCCGAGTATTTGATATAAATTTCAACTTCATACGTCTACGCGTTCTCGAGAAAAGGGGTCTTTGACTGACTGACAGAGAGACAGACCGACAACAAGCGATCTTTTTTTCCTTTTAAGGTACGGAACCCTAATAAATATCACTGTAGGAGCGAGCGTCTCTTATATTCTTCATTAAAAACATTTGTGCTTCAGATGTTCAGAAGACCATTTGATTTTCGAGTATCAGAATGATCAAGATTATGTTCATATTGTAAAAGTTTAAAAATACCCAAGAGTTGAACATCTCCTACTTAGGACAAACGTAAGTGTTACGATTAGTTTTATTCACGTCGCATAAGAGAACGTGATTATTGATTAATATTTTAAGGCCATCATCAGTTGACAGCTAAATTCTATTTGTAGCTATTATAGAAGCCATCTTCTCTAGCACATGTATCTCGTATCAAAATTCATTTAAATGTGTTTCTTTTTGCTTAGAAATGAAGTTAATATTATTTATGGCATACGCAACTATTTCAACGGAGCGTAAGAAAACGTATGTCTGTATATGTATATAAAAGTTTATTTTTGTTTATTTTAATTCCAGATTTTTGTCCACTTAAAAAAATGTTTGCTTTACACACACATTCTGTCATAACATAATACATTGATCATGCAACTCTATTGATAAAAATTAAAAAGAATATGTCTGTGGTTAGACATTTTTATGTTGTTTTAAAGAACTGAATAGGGCACATCGTAAATAAAAATCTCGTGCCTTAAGTTCATGTAAAGCTTGTCTATGACTAGGCCTTAAAATATTGATTGAACAAAAATATCTATACCTAGATGATTATAGTGTTTTGGTGAAAGCTCAATGTTAATTATCGAGCCAATCACGAGTCAGTTATTTGTTATTTATATTAGAGATATATTTAGTATAACTAAATCTTATTTTGTGTAAGCACTTTTTATTATTTTTATAATGTAATTTAGTTAGCTACGGCGTATTAGTATGCTTTTAAAATGCACTATTTTGAGGTTTTGCTATGTAGCCATATTTGATATTTTGTAAAAATGTCGCGTTTTAATATAAATATTTCTACTTGTGTATATGCATTCTATGGGACAATAAATTATGTATAATATTAACTGCAGGGGACAGGGGAGTTGGATAAACTAATTTTGATGATAATATTCAATGAACTAGTCACCTTAGGTCTTATGCATTTTGTCGTAAGTATCACGACATAAACGGAACGTATTTACTCAACTGACAACATGCAAAGGTTTCTTTACGTTTAGAGTATATTATGTTTTCTCAGTAACAAAAGAGAGAGAAGATAATTCTGTCACTTTTTTCGCCAGCCATAAAGTGCCCCGGAGACGGTCATCCGCATTGTTTATTTTCTCGTCATTGATGGACCAAATGATCCGTCTACAGAGGCAATTGAAGCCATTGAGGTAAAAAGCGAATGATGGATTGATTGAAGCCCATGGACAATTTCGAATGACCGTCTCCGGGGCACTTTATCTAGATCACAGAATAATTGATAAGAGGTTAAATACACTTTAAATGTTAAGACTTAAGGTTGCTAGTCCAATGGATAGCATTGGTGGGTGGAGAATTTGACTCACTAGCGCTAATCTAATTTCCATATGTCTCGGTCTCCAAGTCTATTTAAGCTTACTATTATATTGGTCCTATCTAATTATTTCAGGTATATTTTTAAACATCCCGTTGTAGAGGTTACGTTACAAACTATGTTAAAGGTGCTGGTTTCAAAAGAAATTAATTGCTAAAATTGTATTTGAAATTATATTCGAAATAGATCCGTCTAATCGCGTTGATTCTGAATTTATTTGTACAGGGCGTGTTCTTAGATTTAATCGAAAATTATGAGCATTACCGGTAGCAGCAGATTTAGTGGTTAGATTTATTAAAAGGCAGTAGAAGTAATAAACGCCATTATAGAGGTAGAGCTTCTGGGTAATAGCTTTATAGACTTAACATTTCCGTAGCAATTTTCATGTAACTTCAGCAGGGTTATTCTCAATCATTCAAAAGCAAATTCGGATTCGGAAACTGCTTTTACTTCGACTTGGATCTTTGCAATTCACAATGCTCCGATCGGTTACTTTTGATATTTCTATTTGAAAAAATCAGTGATTCTAATGGGAGAGGTTTCCGCGACAAAATGCTTACAGACTTATCAATATTCAAAATTAAAAATGAATCTTCCGAATCCGAATAGGTTTTTCGAATGATTGAGAAGCAGCGCTCAGGTTACTTAATTATATAAATCTATAAAACTTGCGCTTGAAATAATCAAAGAAGAAAAATAAGCCTTCAGACAATATTAAAAAGATCCATTTGTTTTCAAGTTTAAAGAAGTATCGTTAGGCAACTGATTGTTTTAGTATACAGCTTTTCTGGTTCGAGTATTGGCATACGCATTTTCAGATCAAGATTTTGTAATGTCGAACTAACTATGACCTAATCTGTATTCATATAATATATAGTCTCAGTGGCTCAGTGGCATGACTTGGGAGAAGCCTATGTCCAGCTGTGGACTGATACCGACTGATTATGATGATGATGATAACATATAGTAGGATGTCTTCTTATTTATAAATCAGTTGTCACCTCCTTCAAGTCTTCCATTTGTCATCCTCACATGGATCCTGGAAAGGTCGCTATGTGAGGATGACAAATAAAAGGCTTGAAAGAGGTGACAAGAATTATTTATTAGAGTCTGTGCAAAAAGAGAACCGTCGTAGAAATTGAGGGCGCGCGTGTTGATGGTTCTAATGTTTTTGTTGCGTTGACAACATTGTTCTGTCATTGCCAATACGACTAAAAATGTTTGATACCTTATTAGGTACCTACTCTACCCTACCCTACTCTATCACTCTATCCTACCCTATCATTATCGGTTGGTTCTAGGTAGGTACAAACTTTCCTTACCTTTGAATGTTAGTTCATCGTAAATCCACGACGGTTCTCTTTTTGCACAGACTAATAAGAAGACATCCTACTATAATATGAATACACATTAGTTCATAGTTAGTACGACACTACAATTTTAATTTTCAGATCACGATTGGTTAAAGCTGAGAAAGCGCGGTTTTCCTATCTTTGATACAAAACGTATGCTATATTGGATTGACGTATGCTATCGATGACTATTTTTTTTTTAGTAAATCGACCCTTTCCAGTTTAAATAAGGTTGTAAATGGTATACAAGTAACTTAGTCTTCGAAAGAAGCGATTTTTTATTTCGTCATACAAATGTCAACTCTATTTTTACTGGATAAGGTTCTTATATCCTGTAGTGTCTTCTACGTGTGTGGTATCAAACAATAAATAAAAGTGTTTTTGCGTAGAATACATTGGTAACCTGCGAAGGGCTTCGGTGGTGAACATGGGTAATAATTTATAGTAATGCTAGCAGCGAAAAAATTAGAGGGTATTTGGCAAAATGTACACATTATATTGTACTTTTGGTCGCGCCAGTTTACCTACCTACGGTATAAGTTTATTTCATATAAAAATTCGCTGATCTGATTTTGACGCTCGGTTTGGCGGACCAATCGGTTAAAGTAATTATTGTATATAAATAAAATATATAGATACTTTTATTTATGTATTTATGTAAAATGTATTGTTTAACTACCGATGCGGTAGTACTTACAATTCGGTATAATTTGTCTAACAATTTATAGGGTAGAATGAAGGAGTCTAAATTCTTACGGTAAGTATGAGTGGAATAGAAACAAAACTGAGGTCCTGTTTCACCGGCTCCTGATAATGCGTTAGGTAGTTATCTGACACCGAAAGCTGTCATAAATCTGTCAGATTTCTTCATAGCGCTATCATAAACCGGTGAAACTGGCCCTTAGTGAATTAATTTGACTTCACAGCAATGTTCTATATACTTTGCAAGCTCCAGTTAGGTTTTAACCTTTTTGCTGTCAACACAAGACTATTCCATAGACGTAATATAAATTGACCGCGCAAAACGGCCCTGATGTGACCGACCTAGAACGGAGTTTGTCCCTTTCTTTTGTATGGACGAATTATATGTATACTATACATATAGTATAAAACATATATAGCACTAGCAGGTTGTTAGACAAAGATACACTCCCACCCGCGTGCCTTTCGTTTGGGCCGTTTTGTTCTACAAAGCAATTACAACCTTATTGTTACATCATACATATTAAATTGAATGTGTCAAAACATCTGCAGTGCACCATCCTTTTATATTACGTCTCTGGACTATTCAAATATCTATTCTGTGCGTTGTTGGCTTCGTAATTTTTTTCATATTGCCTTTGTGTTTATTATAAAAAGCTTTTTATTTATAGAATAATGTAAAGATCTGTAGTACATCGTCTATTCTTTTCTTTATTTTATCAGTTCCATAACCTCAATGATTATTCTTCATTCTACCCTAAAACTTATACTATTTGTACATAAGATTAAACACTTAACTAATGTTAGAGATAAAACAACCTTAAATTACGCGTCTCGTACCGTATTTTCACACACAAAAAAGATAAGATCGTTTAAAAAACTAAAAGAACTGACTTAAAATGCCGCGCTATTATTTTTTAGTACCAAGTATGAGGTTTTTATCTTTATATCTCTGGAGATACTTATCAGATCTCGATGAAATTACTATGGTACCATTCTAGGAATATCTCCTCTCCTTCCCAACAATTTTTTTTAATCAAAATAGGTTCCTACATGGCGAAATTATCCGCGCATATATATATATATATATATATATATAATTCGCATATGAAGTCGGTTAATAAATAGGGATGTAACACACATAAATACAACATGAGCAAAGGCATAGTAATCCATCCCACTAATAAAGGCGAAATTTTCTGAGTGTGTAAGTAAGTGTGATACTTCTTCATGCTTAAACTACTCTACCGATTAAGCTGAAATTTGGTTAGTAGATAGCCGAGAACCTGGAATAATGCATAGAGACTTTTTATCCCGATTATCTCATGGGATCGTTCCCATGAGATAATCGAGATAAAAAAGTCCCCCGTAGACATCGTTGTCTACGACCGCGAAGAATTAGCGTAGAACCGCGGGTCACGGCTAGTTGCATATAAAATAAAAAGTGTCAGTTAAGAGTCACTGGGAGATACAATTTATCGTAGCGTAAACAGTTGCATTACGATTTTTCATCGTAAACGCTTTTGACAGATCTCACACAGTTTTCGACTTATTCTGTACCCTTAGTACGAGTTTTCGTACCAAACTCGATATAGTATATCGAACAAATTTTGTATGAAAAACCGTACAGCGCCTCTAGTGGTTACTACACTTCACTAAATTTAGACCAATCAGGGAGCTAGAATAAGTCGAAAACTATGGGAGAACTGTCAAAAGCGTTTACGATATAAACTCGTACTAGGGGTACTGGCTCCCTGATTGATCTAAATGTAGTGAAGTGTGAAAAGCACTAGATGCGCTGCGCTGTTTTTCACACAAAATTTGTTCGATATACGAGAGATATCGAGTTTGATATGAATACTCGTACTAAGGGTATATATACAGCTATACACACACTAAGGGTATATATACAGCTATACAGCTATACAGCTGTGTTTTAAATACGGTAAAGGGAACGCGTTATTTAAGCTTGTAATACTCTACTGAGTGCACATAATTATAAATGTCTACTTAGTGTCGCTTTTAGTACTAAAGTGTTATATTGCCAAACAATTGTACTTGAGATGTGAATTTAATGTACTATATTAATATACTAAATCATTATAATTTTGAAAATTTAGAGCATACGAATGTAAGCGTTCCTATATAAGTATTGTTTCAATTGATATACTTTCGCACGAATTTGTTAAGTATTATATAAAAGCACGTTTAAATTCTTTCGATGATACAAAAATACGGTGATATATTTTTTTATTTTGTTAATATTGTTCGCTCTTTCAGAGTCTGCGATAGACTGGCATATAGTGTTATATAACGGCCTTATATTATTTATTATAGCGCCTGTAATTTCGTGTATGTTGTTATTCCATTGAAATGTTTTATTTAAAAAATCCAAGCACCGTATTTTAAAACATCACTCATTTATTATTGTATCTAATTTAAGTACGTTTTAATTTATATCGGCGTAAAATATATCTATGTAATAAATAAATTAACTATTCTTTTACATTATTGTGGAGTTTTACTTTAACATTTGCTCGTAATACTGTAAGCGTAAAGAAATAACTCGGCACAGACTAGGACACAGTTCGAGCGAGGTGTGAACGACGCTCGTCGTAATACTTCAGTATTCAGGTACTGGTATAGTGACGTGACTCATCCCGGACACGAGTATTGTTCGCGCGGCACGCACACTTCTCCGTTGAACGCCAGTCCTGAACCGCACGATAGGGATGTGCTAACACCGGAAACAC
The DNA here is from genome assembly GCA_954871355.1 of Cabera pusaria. Taxonomy (NCBI): domain Eukaryota; kingdom Metazoa; phylum Arthropoda; class Insecta; order Lepidoptera; family Geometridae; genus Cabera; species Cabera pusaria. The sequence continues at coordinate 24,788,255 of OX940887.1, forward strand.
AGAAGTAATACCGCGCGCAGTCCGTGCCGGGTTGCACGAAGAAGCCGTCGCTCTGGCATCGTCGGCCGTTCTCTACGGTGTGTCGACGCAAGCCGCCGCACTCGTGCTGCGATTGTTCGACGCATGCGTGTCCGTCGAAGATCTTTCCTCCGAGACATTGCAGGGTGACGAGCCGGTCACCTCCCTCGCAGTAGTAGTATCTGAAGTTAGAGACGAGAACGTTGTTGGTTACATTTGTGGAAGTAGATAATCGATCCAGATTTTTCCGTGTTGCTTTAAAGATGCAGTTTGATTACTTTTGATACCTTGTAAGTTTATTTACAGGTATATAATTTTTTTACACATGTCTGAAATCTTCACTGAAAGTTTAGTTTGGAAATATACTCGTAGGTGCACTTGGGTAAAATGCAACGGAAGTAATGTAGCGTCACGGTCTGAATGCCACGGAAGTGACGTACGCGTAAATCAAAATTGTTAATATTTTACTGTGAAGGAAGTTTCACCTCAAACGCGTAGCTTTCTACGCACTTCCATTTATATCCGTTCTAGTAGTTTAGTGCCTAGAGGCTAGGCTTATTAGAAAATATCCATCTACCTATTGTCACGTTAACGCTGCTTTTGGTGAGAATTATCTCATGTCTACGTGGCAAAAAAAGATCCTACAGTGAAATGTGGCTCAAATGGCACTACAAATAATTTAGATAACAGTCTGTTTTTCGGCGCGAAGTAAGTACAGATGGATATAAAAGTTAAGAAGCGTGTATCCTGACCTGTGACATCCGGACTCGAGCTCTGCGTGGTATCCGTCCGCCCGTCCGTCACAAGAGTGATCCTCCCGGCACAGGTCCGGTCGGCGCGGCACGCAGGACTCGCCGTCGAAGGCCTGTCCCGGCGCGCACGCGTACACCGCCTTCTCTCCGTTGACGCACGCGTAGAACCCGCGACAGCCCGCGTCCGCGCGGTACCGGCCGTCCGCGCGGCCGCCGCACGAGTCCCGCTCCAGGCTCGGGCACAGGTACTGCGCGGCGGGGGAGCACCGCACGCCGTCGAACACAGCCCCCGCCGGGCACGCCATCACCGTGCGCAGCGCGCCCTCGCAGTGGAAGTACCGCGTACAGTTGGACGCCAGATCCTGGTACGTGCCGCTGGGCAGCCCCGCGCACTCCGCGGCGGGCTCGGGGCCCGCGCACGGAAAAAGCGCTGCCGCCACGCACGCCGCGCCGTCGAACGCCCGGCCCGCGCCGCACGCGCCGCGCGCCACCACGCGCTCGCGCCGGCACTCGAACCAGGCGCCGCACGCGCGCCAGTCCCGGTGCGGCCCGTCCGCGCGGTTGAAGCACGGACTCAGCGCGGGCGGCGGACATTCGGCGGCGCCGGCCGGCGCGCACCCACCGCGCGCGAACAGCCGCCCCGGCTCGCACACGCCGCGCCGGATGACGCGCCGCGCCTCACACACGAAGTACTCCCGGCATCCGGCCGCACGGTCCGCGTACGCGCCGTCCGCCGCGTTCTGACACAGCGAGGAGCACGCCTCGTCCGAGCAAAAGTCAGCGTCGCCGGCGGGCAGCGCGGCCGCCGTGGAGCGCGGCGGCGGGCAGGCACCCGCGCACGCGGCGCCGCACGGGCGCACGGCGCGCAGCTCGCCCGCGCGGCACACGATCGCGCGCCGACACTCGTGCGAGGGGTCCGGGTGCTCTCCGTCCGTGAGCCCGGCGCATATGGGCTCGTAGCAGGTGCCGGCGCCGCGCGCGCACGCCTGCATGTCGAGGTCGAACCAGGAGCCGGCGGGGCAGGCGCGATCGACGGCGGTGCCGTTCTCGCAGCGGTAGTAGTGGCGGCACGCGGAACCGGGCGCGGCGTACGCGAGCGTGTCGCGTGGCGCGCACTCGCGGCGCACGCAGGGCCGGCGGTGCGGCACGCAGGCGCCCGCCGCCTCACTGAAGATGCGGCCGGCCGGGCACGCGTACCGGCCGCTGACCGCGCCGCCGCTGCACCGCACGTACTCGCGGCACTCGCGCTCATAGTCCGCATGTAGCCCGTCCACGCCGCATTCTGTGCTCGCGCCGGCTGAAAAATACCACGGTTCCGTTACAACTGTGCGTCGACGACGGCCGCTACGCCGTTAGCGGGCGAAAACATTGCGGCTGCGATAAAAAAAAATAGATCGTGTGAAGTTGAAATCTTGCGAGACCGGTGTAGTTATCTAATTTACGACTAGTATCCCTCGAAAAAAAATGATGCAGTTCATCGAAGAAACTCACTGAATATTTGCGCGGAGATCGCGATCGCGAGTATGGCGAGACGCGCGGGCGCGACGGATGCGAGCGCGCGCGCAGACATGTCGGCTGCGAGTGACGGCGGCTGGCGGGCCGCGGGCGGCGGCGCGCGGTGACGCAGCGCGGGTTCCTTGACATTCGCACGTCCCCGCTCTCGCGAGTCCTGCGCGCCCGGATGCAGCCTCCGACCTAGGAATCTAGACACGCCTTGTTTGTCCAGCGCCCCGCGGCCGGTGCAACAGTGAAAACGATCACCGGACTCGCTCGCCGGCCGTGAACTTTGTCTCCTTACGTAACACATCGATAATATTGGGATATTATAAAATCATGTAGCAGCAGAGATTTTGCTTGTTTGTTTTTCACGTGAAGCCAAATTGCCGACGTTATGTTCCGTATAGGGTTCCGTAGCCGAATGGCAAAAAACGGAACCCTCATAGATTCGTCATGTCTGTCTGTCTGTCCGTATGTCACAGCCACTATATTCCGAAACTATTATATAACTATTATTATATATTATATATTATATAACTATTATATAATATAACTACACAGTTGAAACATGACAGGTAGATGATTCTGTGAACCGCTTTACGATTTTCATACAAAAATTAAAAAATAAAAGATTAAGGCCCATACCACAGAATAATAAATAGATACATAGAACTGAAACTAAAAAAAATACGCGGTGTCTATAGATAGGTCTGTAAAAATGACATTGATGATTGAGGTGCTTCAAACCATTTTTTCTCAAAGTCAATAATTTGAAAGATAGACAGTTCTATAGTGGTAAAATGTGTGCCCCCCCCTCCTCTAACTTTTATTGTTATTGGTTGGTTTGAAAGAGATATAGTCAGCAGTTTTTGATATATAGCAACCGCAAATATAACTTCGTTTTTCATCCAAACACTATGAAGAACAAAGTTAATTTTTGGTGGCGAAAATTTTTTTTAAATATTTTAAATATTTTTTTAGACTAGCGTTTGACCACTATCTCACCAAATATATAGTAATAAAATACTCTACTGGTTACGGAATCCTATGAGTGCGAGTCCGATTTGCACTTGGCCAGTTTATTGTCGATAGTTCTTCTAAACGACCGCTGTGGACTAGTCGGTGAGAACTTTCAATGCTATCGGCTATACATTGAAAACGGCTATAAATCTCGTGAAAGATAAATATCTTATTTTTTGCCCTCGCGGAGTCTGATTACCATTCTGCTGCCGCACCGCGCCGTGAGAAACTGTTACAAAAAATAAATAAAAAACAAACAGATCGTGTTGATACGTAGTAAATACTCGGTACTGAGCCGGAATCTCCGAGAATCCGACGCTTATAACTTATAGCGTATATTGACTCCTAATCAGATATTGAGTTTGTATGAATAAATATTATTATATTTGAATAGGTATTATTTAGTGATAAACTTTCCTCTAAGATTTGTTTAGTCTAGGCCCTACCATTGCTACAACTGTATAATGGTTCAAATCCTAGCACCGGTGTTCGTCCACAGGTGGTAAGTTATATCGAAGTTCCGCCTGACTTGCTACCAAAAAGTAGCTTACCACTATCAAGGCGAAAATCTTAGATTATTATACTGATTATTATACTCACTACTGATTGTTGTCGACTGTCTCAACCAGCGACATTAAAGTTTCAACCTAGGTTCGTGCATTTCCGATGCATATCCTCGGGAGTTTACGCAGCAAGATCGCGACGACCACTGCGGGCCGCCGCTCGTCGTCGTGGGAGAGGGGCTCGGCGAGCAGCGCTGCTCAGTGATGGTGGAAGATATAGCTTGTCCGATGATTGACCGATCTTCATCGTCACTCTCGTCAAAAGTTTTGCTACAAACAAAGCTGACCATGTCCCGTTCCAGACTGGTGAACACTTTCTGAGTCTAAAATAAGAGCCTGATTTTTCGGTAGTTGAGGTTTTGATTTTTTTCTTATGATATAAGGTAACAGGACAAGCATGAAGCTCGCCTGATGGTAAGCTATGACGTTACCTATTACAGATACAGCGGCATGCAAAATTCTGGACTGCCAGAATTTAGCGTGTCACTGCACTGCGCCTGGATATAGGTAAAGTTGTTGAGTCTCACATGCCCTGTAATTTTACTGGACACCTTGCTATTTCATCCGAAAAACATTCCTATTTCACGACAAAATTAATTAGCAAAGTGATGGTACCGCCCCAGCCGGAGTAGCAGAAGTCCTACCACTACAAAAAGGTTTTTGAAGTTTTGTCTAATGTAACACCTGTTTTTCACCAGTTTTTGGTGACGTTACCATGTAAAGTGACCTCTCTCGACATCCGCATTTCTGCTAGTACATGCTTTAGTGCTAATGATGTTGACATTATGATTGTGAGATAACGTTAGCTAAGCCAAAACTGGAAACTATTTGCGGAATGTGGTGTACGCAGCGGGAGCGCTCATCAAGTAAGCTGAAGATATAAAAATTATAGGTAGGCAAAAAATATCGAAGAGATGGTTAATAATAATAGAATGTAGTAAATATTGGAATGTAGAAATAATACCTATACCTACATTTTGAATGGGTTTCTTCAACTTAAATTTATCCTAAACTCATGCCTATATACACCTACTAGAAGTGCCCGCGGCTTCGCCCTCGTTAAAGACTTCTTTTATTTACTTAAAACTATTATTTTGTAAAAACGATTCTATCATTAAAGACATCAAATAAGAATTAGCCAAATCGGTTCACCTGTTTTCATGTTATCGAGTGACTAAGGCAATTCGAGATTCTTTATAAAACCCGAAAAACCCAAATAAGCCACGGTTAGTTTTAGTAAATTGTTAAACACAATCCAAAATTTCATCGTACCGACGGGACTTGAACCCGCAACCTCCGGAATGACATGTTCCGGTGCTTTGCCAATTAAGCCACGGTACGAAGTATCGTTACGACGAAATTAGTGGATTGCATTTGTTAACCCAATTATGCATTGGTGGCGCCATCTATGACTACTTATTACGTAAGTTAATCATTCGGAAGAAATCATTACAGTTTTCAAATCCGACGAGAGATGTTGCACTGCGTAAATCAAATATTATGTTTCTTTGAACTGTCTCACACTTTATATTTTTGTAAATTGTTAAACACAATCCAAAATTTCATCGTACCGAAGGGATCGTGGCTCCCAGAAGAAGGACACCAAACGTGTCTGAAACTGGTCGGAGCAATTCCGATAAAAAAACCCGTGAGTGTACAACCGTTCTTAATAATAATATTATGTGTAATCCTCACGATACATTTAATAATCAAATCTGAGAATATGAACATACATACAAAACAATTAGATCTGCTTACTCTGTCTGATGAAATATTCCTTTCGAAAAACTAAAGCATTTAAAGTTTTAGCCGCGCGTTTATAAGCCCAACAATAAAGGCAAATAGTATTATTTTATGATTTTATACACTCAAATATGATTTCTCGAGTTCTCGACTTTTCTCGAGCTTAATTTCCCGGGAACAAAGCCCAACGATTCTCGAGCCGAGAATTCCCGGGAATGAACCCTACCTTGAACAGTGAATTTTGAAAAATTCTTTCTTAGCAGATACCTGAGTCAAAATAACTATCTGCATGCCAAATTTCAGCGCAATCCAAAACAATATTAATTTCAGACTTTGTTACCCCACTTCACCCTTTTAGGGGTGGAATTTCGAAAGAGCCTGAAACACGTATTTACTTACTTAAGTACTTGTGTTAAGTTTCGAATTTAAAATACTATCTAATCTTGTTTCTCCATATAAACTTTGAACCCCCTTTATATCCTCTTCAGGGGTGAATTTTGGAAAATCCTTTCTTAGAGGGAACTAATGTTGTAATAACGATCTGCATGCCAAATTTCAGCACAATCCGAAACAATATTGATTTTCACACTTTGTTACCCCATTTAACCCTCTAGGGGTGGAATTTAAAAACAACCTGAAACACATATTAACTTATTTTTTTACTGAAGCACTTGTGTGAAGTTTCGGATAGAAAAGACTATCTAATCTTGTTTCTCCATACAAACTTTGAACCCCCATTTCATCCCCTTAAGGGAGAATTTTGGAAAATCCTTTCTCAGTACACTCTTACGTGCTAAGACAAATATACCCTCCAAATTTCAAGTCTCTCTCTACGACCAGCGGTTTAAGCTGTGCGTTGTCTGTCAGTCAGTCAGTACGTCAGGACAAAGATTCTTATAGTATTAGATTAAATTTTGAAAATGGGCCAAAGAAATAAAAATAATGGACTGTCTCTTCAGAACGTTTTACAAATACAACTGAAGACCTGAAGAAATCTACCTGCCCTTAAGGGCCCATCTCAATAATCCACATATACTACATAGCAGTGGTAGCAGTAAATACTCCATGCTTACACATTTAATACGTAGACCCACGTTAAGTTTACCTATATTTAATGGAGTCGAGTAGACCTATAATTTAGAGGTCCATTCGACTTTAGGTACCTACCTACCATATTTTTGAGCTAGTACTTATATTTATTTCGAATCGTGTTAAAAACGAACACCATTTGAATCCGTCTTGGTCAGCTAGCTTTATCACAAAAGTGAGACATTTCCTCACAACAACTAAGAGTTATGGACCTGAGTTGAACTATGAACTCTATCGCAGCAAACATTAATGTTAAAATCCACACCTTTCCGTGCAACCGCAATAAGAACCTTTCTTTAAGCTGTAACTGTGATTCACTAAATCGAGTCAGCAACATAAAATATCTCGGAGTATAAGTGGATGACAAAATCAGTTGGCAAGCGCATATAAATACATTGTCGTCTAGAGTAAGAAAACTTATTTATATATTTAAAACTTTGAGAACAGTCGCCGAACCTTACCTTGTAACACAAACGTACAAAGCACTATGTGAGTGTCTCATACGTTACTGCATATGCGCATAGGGTAGTGCAGCTAAAACACACCTGATTACAGTGGAGAGAGCGCAGCGTGCCTTATTAAAGTTTATGCAGTTCCTATGTTTTAGGCATCCCACGACTACAGTGTACAAAAAGGCAAATGTTCTCTCTGTTCGAAAATTGCTTTTATTTGAAGGTTTACGACAATACCACAGAAAAATTGTTCCAAAATTATCAGAGTCCACTAAAAGAATCAATAGATGTCCTGTTCCAAGTTCCAACACAAGATTCGCTCAAAAACGATACGACGTCTTGATTCCCCACATATATAATAGACTAAATAAAACTCATAATACGAGGAAAATAAATAATAATGAATTTAAAAATATATTACTAACGTATCTAAAAACATTTGATTATGAAGGGATAGAGAAACTACTTGCTGATACATACTTCTAGATTCTTATATATATAACTGTAACTTAAACAAGAAATACACATATATTACTCTCACAAACATATTTTCATTCATTTATACACAAACATGCAAAAACACACCCCTACATGCATTCACATCTCCCTACATACGAGTACATGCGCCAAAAACATACACGCACATACACATATTTAGTTTTAGTAAACATTTTTATAAGTGATAGAATTCATATGATACATACTATAATAAGCCTAAAATATGGGAGAAGCCACAGGCTCCTGAGACACAGCTATGCTAGTTCAGGAGTCTATGGATTCAACATGTATTGTGAACTATACAGTATGTCAATAAAGATTTTTGTATTTTGTATTTTTTTTGTATCATACCATATTCACAGACGTAAACAATAACATCCTCTACGGCAGAAGCAAAACATGTGAACCAGGATGTTTTCGTCATGATCATTTTCTAAAGATTAAAATTCCATAGGCAGTGATCACAGGCACCTTTAGACGCTTCAGTCATGGTCCATCAACGTTCAGATCCTAGCGCCTGAGGCAACAATACGATCGCAGCAAAACACGCCGAACAGGATGTCACGTGCGGATCATTTGCCATTTTACTAACACCGCGATTCTCAGCTCCTTAGAGATTCATGCACAAACATAGATTGGATAAGATGCCGTAAGTGCACCTAGCTTGCGTGTCAATGTTCGTGTTGGATTGAAGTTAGAGCAATCCTCCCGTTATTTAGGTTTGCTATTTGGCGTTTCACCGATTGACTTGTCAGTATCACGTCAAATACAAAAATTGCGTAAAACTATTTTTCAGTGCAATGTTACATATCAATTCTACACATCCTCGTAGCAAGTAGCGTCAATGTTATCAGACATACATTTTATATAAGTTAGGTATTCATATTACTTAAAATATTATGGCACGCATAGCTTTCATAATAATAAACTGACTTGCGGCGTCGACCTCAATATATGTCTATGCATGAATCAGAACTTTACTACAATACGCTACGTAATTATTGTGCTAGTAGTAATCGATTGCCTTTCGATCGTTATCTCGTCAGGCAACAATTACCTACAATAAACATAGCCTCGAGTTTAGTTCCGCATTCGAGCGATCTTCGTTTAGCGTTTCACCGACCGCAGCGGCGCCTCTACCTACTCTACTTACAATATTGTTTGCAACGTTTTGTGACTAAAAGACTTGTGATTGCTACTAGGAAGGGCAGGGTATTGTAGGTACTGTTTAAAGAGCAGGAATATGTCAAGATCTACATTTTTACATTACAGATCGTAATAGTTACCTACGTATTCAAAGGTTTTTGTACCGACTTCCAATATTGATATACACTAGGGTTAACATACCTACATATCAAAATCTCTATGATGAATCATCGAATATTTCGGTAGATTTTTTTATATCTGATAGGCTAGCGTTTGGACCACTATCTCGTCCGGACGAGATAGTGGTCCACAACGCTTACCTACCTTCAGAGGTAAGCGGTGTGATCGAGGATGGTAAACACGCTAGGCCCAGAATGGTCTGACTCTCAAGAGCTGTATGCTGCCGCAACACTGTATCGTAAGGTTATTGCGGCATATTTTCTCCTTGATGGTGGGCGATGAGCTACTTTTTGGTAGCAAGACAGGTGGAATATCGATACAATGCTTCTACCACCTGTGGACGAACGCCCATAGATGCACATAGAAAAATCCTTTGGTTTTCCACTGCTAGGATTTGATCCGGTGACCTCCCGGTTGGAAGTCGAGCTATCTATCCTTTACGCCAAAGGACCGTCAATAACATACAATAATTTTAGCTATATCTTCTTTAAGCGATGATACCTACGTTCACTTAATATTATCATCAACCTTCCTTTTCCAGGTATAACGTCGACGCAACATGAAGATGGAAAGCCCAAAAATGTTTCGTATTAATTATGAGCCGTGGGTGTAGTTTGATTAGAACATTAGCACCACCATCTACTGAAATGTTTAAAGGTCATAGAATATGATAATACCTAGACAGTAGTTTCCATAAATGCTAAGGTCAAGGAGCCACGGTGGGAAACGTTTCTACGAAAAATCGCAAGGCAGTACCAACATTGTGGGAATGCGTGTCATATTTTTGTTCGGAAATCTACATTTATTAATCCTGAAACACATGTTAAGGTACGACCATACCGCGGCGTCCTGCGTCCGCGTGCGAGATCGCGATCAGATTTTCAATCGTTTTCTGATCGCCGTAAATCGCGTTTGGTGTGAACCAGTCGGTACAAATACTACTGCGCTATCTGATCGCCGCCTAGATCGCACGCAGGACGCCGCGGTGTGGTCGTACCTTTAGTAGTAATCTATAGTTTTGTATTCTGACATTAACTTTGGACGATAGGTAGCTGAATGGCTCATTACTTTTATTTTGTTAAATTCAAAGCGTTAAATTATGCTTTTTCAATGTTTAGAATAATTATTGTTATTAAAGATATCTAGACTTGCGTAAATGCAAATTATTTTAAACTGCTTATATACAGAATCATCATCAGCCTGTGACAGTCCACTGCTGGCCATACATAGGCCTCTCCCAAGATGCGCCACTGAGCCCGATCTTCGGCTCTTCTTTTCCAGTCACTGCCTTGGGACCTTGGCTTTGTGTGTGTGACTTTGCATCTTGGGATGTAAGGGACCACGATTTCACCTTAGTGCTCCTAGCCAACCTCTCCTGCCCGCAGTGCATCCTGCTGACCAACAAACGAGGCTCTGGCGACCGACAAATGGCAGTATAACCATTTCAAATGATGGCGTAGCTAAATACTACAGGTGACGGGGAGCAGCGTCACCGGTGCGAGAAGCTACGTCCTGCGATCGCCAACCCGCCTGCCCAGCGTGGCGATTAGGGCATATTCCTCCCAAAATGCATATACAGAATAAATGCTTTGAATTACTATCAGTCCTCTGCTGGACAAGGTCTCTCCCAACCCACTCTCCCAAACTCCCAAAATGCAACCACTGAGCCCTATCTTCAGTCGGTATTTCTCTTCCAGTCTCCGCCAGCTACCCTGCGTATATCGTTGCTCCATCTTGGCACAGGGCGTTCTACTACGTTTGCCAATTCACGGTCTTCTCTCCAGAACTTGTCGAATTGTCTACCCCCAAATGTTATCGAGTCTGCCCGTCGATGTATACTCTAGGCTCCTACATATACCGTAGATCATTGATCAGCCAAATAATGGTCTATAATCTCAAGATAAGGTAGGGTTCTTTCAACCAGGGGGCTTATTGAATGAACATAAGATCGTTTAAAAAACGAAAATAACCGACTTCAAAAGCCGCGCTAGTAATTTTCAGTACCAAGTTTGAGGTGTTTATCTCCATATCTCTGAAGATACCTATCAGATCTCTATAGTACCATTCTAGGAATATCTCCTTTCCAACAAAAAAACGAATAATCAAAATCGGTTTATACATAACGAAGTTATCCGCGAACAAACATAAAAAAATCCTTTCTTTGAAGTCGGTTAAAATGAACTGAATGACGGAAACGCATTATGCATAGCTCCATCTCTGTAATTTCGTTCATTTTAATTGTTAACAAATTTCATGATGCCGCTGCAGGAATGATCTGCACACGTACAGTACTTAGCAGCTACGAGTATTCCCCTCTTTAGCTCAAATCAGTGCATAATTTACTGCCGTAAAACAGTTCTGTACGGGAACTGTAGTATCCTCAGAAGTCGTAAATATGCCTCATTATTAGGTAGGTAAGGTAGGTAGGATAGGTCAGTATCACGGTAATGTTATCTATACGTGTCACTGATTTATTATAAATTTTTCTAGGGTTGCAACGGAACTTCGCCTCCGCCTATTTAACTGCGGAATTTCCGCAAAAAATCGTGCCTTCACCTTAAGGTCTCCGTTACAACCCTAATTTATACATTAGTAAATTAAAAACCTAGTTAAGAAGACCAATATTACCGTGTCAGTGTGGTATGTGTATGGTCTGCCTCTTGCATAGCAGGAGGCTACGAAATAAGTACCTACATACAGGATGTTCCAGATGTGGACGTCAAACGGGCACCGCGCGACATGCTTGACGACCTCTTCGTAACCGAGGCCTCTGCCGCTGTTGCCTGTGCTTAAACCTCCGATTTAAAAGTGCAAAGCCAATGCCGGAACCAGAGTTGGTTGGCAGCCCTACATTAATCAGGGGAATTAAACATTTTTTAAGTGTGACGTTCGACATATAGGTGAAAGCTGAAGATTTTTGTTTTTTTTTTTAATTCAAAGCATTAAGTTATGTTTTTGTAATATTTTTGGAATAAATAATGATTGATATGATCTATTAAATGTTATTTGACGTAAGTGCAGATTTCTAATTTGCCCATAAACTGAATAAATGCATACATTTGACATATTACTTTTTGAATGATCTGACTGACTGACAGATTGAGATATCAACGCACAGCCCAAACCTTGGTCCTAGATACATGAAATTTGGAGGGTGTGTTCTTTGTAAAGCGGAGGCATCCACTAAAAAAGGATTTTTCGAAGTTCCACCCCTAAGTGTGTGAAATGAAGGGTTGAACGTTCTATGAAACTTTTTATTCTCTGGGTCAATTGTCTCGATTTTCAAATTGGTACACATACTCTATCAAGAATCAAAGAATCAAAGAATCAAAGCATTTTTTCAGTATGTAGGCAGTATAAATATACGCACATATACACGTCAAAATCATAAATCATAAAATAAATCATAACCAATTATCAAGTAAACATAGCAAAAGCAGAATTTAACGCTTTGAATTAGAAAAAAAAAGTAATGAACCATTCAGCTGTCATCCAATCGTTTACGTCAGAATATTTAAAAAAAATTAAAGTAGGTTAAAACCAACCATACATGTAAGTGTGTGTTTCAGTACTTCAGACAATTTTTATATAAAAAAAATAAAAAAGTGAAATAGTGAAACACAACATAGAGAAACGCATACCGATCACAGTACATATCATGATCCAAATGGAACTGATAGTCCGTCTGTCAGCTGCATAATATTGTTTAAATAAAAATAAAAATGCCAAGCCTAGAAAGAAAATCTGCGGACAAAAGGGGAAAACTGAATGGCTGTTGAATCTACCGGTGTTTCGGAAATACTCCCATCAGAGAAGAAACACCAAGAAACTCTATGGGGCTTGTCTTGTCATTTTATCTTTTTTTTTTTTAAATTAATTGTACATGTCAGCTTTAAAATTTTAACAATATATTATTAATTATAATACAATTTATATTTGTTCTTGGAACTTGGGGCATTCAGGCCATGCATTTTTGTCATCCATATAGTCACCTATTGTATAGTATGATTTTTTCATCAAATTGGATTTTACATAGATTTTAAATTTGCTCATAGGCAATTGATCAATATCTTTAGGTAGCTTATTGTAAAAGCGTACACAGTTCCCCATGAATGAACCACTAACTTTCTGCAGTCTGAAATTAGGTATAATTAATCTATTTTTATGTCTTGTATTAAAATTATGTACATCAGACCTTTTCTTATAATCATTTATAATTCAAATTTATAATTCTTTTCTTATAATTAAAATAGTAAGTTACGGGTATCACAGATTTTTTAAAATCATCCCCCACGCGTTTTTCTGACTGACTGAATGACTGCCTGATATATCAACGCATTGCCTAAACCACTGGTCTTAAAGACATGATATTTGGAGGGTGTGTTCTTTGTGAAGTGTAAGTAAGTACTAAGAAAAAGTTTTTCGAAATTCCACCCCTAAGAGAGTATGATGTACGGTTACTTTTTTTGTGATTTTTTTTTATTCTCTGGGTCACTAGATTATCTAGAAAATTTTATGTTTCTTTGAAGTGTCTCACACTTTATATTTTTGTAAATTGTTAAACACAATCCAAAATTTCATCGTACCGACGGGACTCGAACCCACACCCCCCGGATTACACGTCCAGGTGCTCTGCCAATTAAGCCACGGTTCGAAACATCGAGACGACGAAATTAGTGGGTTGCATTTGTTAACCCAATTATGCATTGGTGGCGCAATCTATGTTTTCACACCCGTCCGATATATCTCTGGTCTGCTCCATAGTAAGCTCACGAAGCAGCATTTATGTGGCATTTTGCCAGTTTGTAATTTGTATACTCAGACTATCATAAAAAAGGCAGACAGATTCGTGCCGAACACCCGAGTGACCGCAAGTTCAGTAATACTACATTCTTATGTAATAAGTTTCCGCGCTCAGTCCGGCATAGTCAATACGGCATGATTACTACGTAAGCAACGCTGCGAAGTAATAATGCACGAAAGCGTCCGACCCCGCTGCCGCTTGGTAGCAAATTGTGCGCGGAAGCGTATTACTCAAGCATTTAGTATTAATAAACTTGCGATTACTCGGGTGTTCGGCACGAATCTGTCTGCCTTTCTTATGATAGTTAGAGTTTGTATATTCAGTTGATAGGGAGTAGGAGCGCATATAATATTTGTTTCTGAAGAAAAATATGTAATTTGTTGCCTGTAGGCCACGCGAGCGAAGCCGCGGGCAGATGCTAGTATTACTTAATAACTTTTAATGTCTAGATAAACTTTAGAACTTTGCCCACTTATACGGGCGACGATAATTAATTTATTTAAATTGCGAAATTCTTCGTTTATATAAATAATAAAACGATGTCGGTAATATTAGTACATCCTGTTTGAAGTACCGAACTTTTGAAGGTAGAAGAAATGTTATTGTCATATGATCAAAGTTTTGTAGTCACGTGTCTGATAATCGTATTATAAAAATCTGGGTATATATGTGTGTTTGTCCATCATTAGTCTCACATCTTCTATCTTTTAATGTGAAACCTGATGTTTGAAAAATGCCAGCGGCGTTTAATAGGAACCATAAATAGGATACAGGATAGTAGTTTAAATAGGATACATAATGTATTAAAAAAAGGCTAGTGGATATTTTCACTATCGCGGCATCTGAAGTCGGTTTTTCGTTTTGTACGATCATAAACGTATCTTAATTTAAGGCTTTGGTTTGCAAAAAAAAAAAGTTCAAACTATCTACAAATTTTTAACGTTAATCTTTCTTAGCTTGCGGTGGTGGATAGCTGTATGTTTCAAGTTAGATTAGAATGTACCAGCGAGCAATTTATAAAAAAGCTTGCGTAAGATTTATATTTTATTTTTTATTTACTTAAATAGAAGTATATAATATCCTGTTCCTAATTACAACACGTTGTTGCCGTGCAATTTATTTTAATTGCGTAGGTACTTGAAAGCTCGACGGTGTGATATCCTGTTTCCTAATCGCATTTTAAAATTATGTTTTAGTTTATTTTTATGATTTTTATTTGGAGTGATGCATGTGGTCATTCGAGTCACGCAATACAGCTATTAAATATTTCAGAGAAATAAAATAACGGTCGTAAAAAGTCTGAAAATAGTCGTGCGCGATCGAAGCGAGCGCGAATTTTTCATGATTTCGCTCAAACGGAGTCATAATGGCCTTGTGGCATAGACAATTTTGCCACCCTTCCAATGTGCCGCCTCGGGCTGGCCGCTCTTTGCTTAGCCACTGGCTGAATTTCATTGGATTACATAATCAATGGCAATCGATAATCGAAGACGATATTCTCAGCAGTGTGTTATGGCATACGTGTTGATCATGATAGACTTATAAAATAAACATTAAAAAATATCAGAATTCAAATGCAGCTTGAGCGATCTTCTGTTTCTTTGTGGAGTTACTCAGTCTTTATAGATATAGTGTAACTCAACAAATAATAAGATGGGCATCGCTTCCTCATAAAAAAAGTGTTTGTTATTTAAACCTGCTGGGCTATTCTGTAAGCTAGTTTACGCATCTCGCAAGTGGTGAGATTTGAATTTCGCATTACGAAATTCAACCGTATTACAATTTGAATTTCGTAGTACGAAATTCAAATCTCACCGCGGATTCCGCTTACGAGATGCGTAAACTAGCTTAAAGAATAGCCCTACAGATTGCATTCTTCAGTAATATGAAAATAAATCTACAACTGAAAGTACCCTAAAGACAACTAAACTATGCACATTTAGCCCTCCCGTTTTCTATTAATACGAGCAATCAAATACCATCTAATCCAACAATGAACCGTCATTTATAAAAAAATATTCGATATAGGCTTAACAAGGCAAAAAGCAACATCTAACTAGTTGCTACTAACAGCTCCTATCCGGGTTAAATTCTCGAGTAAAAGCCTTCAAGGTCTATAAAATATCGTGGCATTTGACTAGACCATCAATTAGGCAGTGAGCATCGATTGTGTGGGACGATTGATCTTAAGATTATTAAGTTTATGAAATATTATCTAAAAATATGTTACCATTAAACGGATATATTAATCTAGAGTTATGACTCACATTTTTGATAAACATAAAAAAGACGAGGTACTGTACTTATGTAGTTTGTGCAAAAATTGATTTTTATGTGTTACCACAAGTCGGCACAAATTACCTGATTTGGATAATTATTTATTTGTTGACACATGTCTGCAAGTTGGTCCTTTATAATTGGATCGGCAATTGCCAGACATATTGCTCTGACAATTGCCGATCCAATTATAAAGGAAACACGAAACACACCAGAACAAGGACATATTACATTACTAAGAAAATAGATTTAAGGATACCCTACGATTCTATAAGTACGCATAGAGTTGGGGTGTATTCCTCCGGTAATTAGAGAATTATTAATAAGGTACTGTATATAATTTCCTTATTTTTGTACAAGGACTTAAATGGAAATTAGAAACCATTTAATAACATTAACCCTTTGAGGTCCTACGTCCGGATCATCTACGGTGTTCCAGCAGCACAGCTGTTGAGAGTAAGACCATTCTAGGCTTAGCGTGTTCACCATCCTTGACCACATAGTTTTTGAAGGCCCAGTGGTGTAGTGTAAGAATAGTCGGCTTTGAGGCCAGAGGTACCGATTTCAATCCCCGCCGTGCACAAATATTTATTTCGGAAAATGTATGTGCGCTTTTCACAGTGGCCCTCCTGTTTATAAAAAAACATCGTTAAGAAACCAACAACCCCCGCATGGTGGTAGGACACTATCTAGTGTCCGCCTGGTCAGCTACGACCCTCAAGTTAGAAAATCTGTCACCAAACATCTAATGTGTTTCGGCAGTTATACTTAAGAGCCAGTTCCCATTCTAGGCCTAGCGTGCAACCATCCTCGACCGCATCATCATTTACCAACAGGTGAGATAGTGGTAAAACGCTAGCCTATATTATATAAAAAAAACAATCGCTTTCCACCATGCGAGATAGTTTTCAAACAATAAATAATTTAAAATTCATTTACTTCTTAACCGACTTTAAAAAAAGGAGGTTTCGCGTTTTAGGCGTTTATGAACCGATATTAATGATTTTTTTTTTGTTGGAAAGGAGATATCCCTAGAATGGTACCATAGTAAATTCATCGAGATCTGATTAGTATCTCAGGAGATATGGGAGATAAACATCTCAAACTTGGTACTGATAATTAATAGCGCGGCATTTGACGGTTCTTTTAGTTTTTTAAACGATCTTATTACTATTTTGATTTCGTTCCATTTACGAACGCATCAGTTATCAATAAAGGTTTGTTATTATTTTTCGCAATTAATTTCTCAGTCAATATTACAGTTGAGTCATCTTTTTTCCGCTACTGAAGGTCATAACCGGACATGGCGACGTCAGAGTTGCCATTAAGCCTACATAAAAAACTGCAAGTATAATTTTTTCTGCAGTAAAGTGCTTATGTTCGATATAATTTCAGGAACAACTTACTATATCCTTTTATATGTGCTATTGTTGGCCTTACATTGTCTATTATAAAATTATTCTGTATACGCTGTTGGAGGTCATTGTCGCCCGTGTAAGGGTTATAGTTTTACCTTTAGTTTTTAGTTGTATATGTATGAAGAGAGAGAGAGAGAGAGACCTACTCGTGATGCCTAGGTAGTGCTGAGTACTGGTAGGCTTCGACCATCCACCGAACGAATATTTATGTTGCTAATCGGTTTACCGGGTTCCGGTTTGATGTTCTTTGCGCGCCTTATTATTAATATTTCTGTGGTGCGAGCCAACCACTTTGACATTATTGGATATGTCGGTCCTTTTCTCATAATTAGAAACTCATTGCTAGCCGGAACTTGTAAGACGGCAAACAAATAAAGTCGTGTTTACATTGTGGTTTATTCTTATTTGGTAATCATTAGTAGTCTATCTAAGTTAAGTCCACGCGATCTTTGGAAAAAACTTAGGTTAAAGGTAAAGAAATATATTTTCATAGTTTTTCATTAACTAGTTGCGCCACGTGGCTTTGCAAGCGTTAAAAACTACTTTCATTCATTTAAAACGTTTCTTTCATAAAAACCTTGTCTTGACTATTACTACCACAACAAAAAAAGCATTACCCAAATCGGTCCACCCGTACTCAAGTTATGGCGTGACCATGGGAAATAGGGTTTCGTTTTTATATACTTTTAGATTATTACAAATTTTTATCAGTATAACTTCATAAAATTTTTCGCCATGAAACTTTCATCCCGATTGCAGCACCACCTTAATACACCCCTGTCAAAAAATATTGAACACTTCGTGTTCTATATTAAATGGACTACCTCACATACCAATTTTTATCGCTTAAAGTTCATAAACAAAGAAAGTTAATACAAACGTCACCCCATTTAACTCTCTTAGGGTTGGAATTTCCAAAAAATCCGTTTTTAGTACACCCCTTCGTACTAAGACAAATGCACCCTCCAAATTTCAAGTGTCTACGACCAGCGGCTTAGGATGTGCGTTGTCTCTAAGTCAGTGAGTGAGTATGTCAGGACAAGGATTCTTATAGTATCAGATTATTCTGAAATTGTTGCATTATTGACGTCATGTATCAGCTACAGTCGGTGAATTCGATAAAACGAGAAGTTTATTAGAGATCCTTCTAGTTCTACTTTCAAAATCTTTCATCGAATTTTCTCGTGCTAGGTTTCGACATAGAAAAGATAATATTCAAATTGACGTATAATAAATTGACATAATAGTTAAATCAATAACTACAATATAATAATTTTATGTAATGCAGAAAATAAAATTCAAATATGTAGATACTAAATTAGATTTAAAAAATTAGCCTTCCTGTGCTCTAATATTGTTGTGCCCGACAGGGTCACTAATGTACTGTATTTATTTAATAACATCTTTTATATACATTTAGAGAACGCAATAAACGAATGAATTAATATACTACGTAGTTTCGAGCAAGTCTGTCAATGTTCACGCGGTAAGACCGCAACGTTCACCGGTCATCGAAGTTCAATTCTAATGACGTAAGTAGTTTTTTTTTTAAACTGAATATGCTTTATTGCTTTGCTCTGTAATTGATTACAATTGACTATCTACGATCGGTTCTTGTGAAAGAAAATCTTTGAAACTCAAACCTACTGACTCATCAAACAACAGAATGATTCAAGAAGAATCATTCTGTATAATTTTCCTGTATTATTATTAGCTTTGCAGTAAGTCCATTAAGTTATCACGTACGTGTCACATCTAGGTGCCAAGTTATTATTAACTCAGACAGTGCTCTTGACACCATTGTGTGGCCTCAGCCGATATCCCCCGCAAGACGAATTCAGACCATTATTTCATATCATTTACATAACTCCGCTTTTTTATTTATTTTTTACATTTGTGACTAATACAAACTGCACCCGTAAGAGGTTTTTGTTTGTGACCTTTTTAGAGTTTAGTCACTTGTGTAAACTTTACTTAATTCGTTGCCTTCGACATTAAGTTGTTGTAGTAGGTTGTTGTATGATAGATGACAGGAGGAGTAAGGTCAGTTCACACCGCAACGCGACCAAATGCGACGCGACGTGACGCTGCTTTTGGTTTCACGCGGCGCAGCAAAACGCGCAACGCCAACACATTTTCTCAATGTAATGTGCATCTTATTGTAAAGTTAATAAAGTTCAATTGGTTATCACACGGCTTCCCGCTGCGCCGCGCGGTGCAGCGCGGCGCAGCGAGATGCCGCGCGGCGCAGCCTGAATCCGCCGAACGAACTCAATTAAATGTGTATCTTTTTGTGTAGTAAATAAAGTTCTTTTTAACCGACTTCAAAAAAAGGAGGAGGTTTCTCAATTCCACTATATATATATATATATATATATATTTTTTTTTTTATGTTTGTTCGCGGATAACTTTGTCGTTTATGAACCGATTTCGATTATTCTTTTTTTGTTCGAAAGGAGATATCCCAAGTGTGGTACCATGGTAATTTTATCGAGGTATGATAAGTATCTCCAGAGATATTGAGATAAACATCTCAAAATTGGTACTGAAAATGAATAGCGCGGCATTGAAGTCGGTTGTTTTTTAGTTTTTAAACGATATTATTTATATCACTCTCTTAATAAGTGCGTCTCTATCTTAATTATACTTTACAAAATACAATATTTAAGTATCTGACTAATTTATTATCTGAATTACTTTACAAAATACACTATCTTAGTCTGGATAAGAGTTGTAGCGTTACATTATGAATTGGCTATCAGTAAGTAGACTATAATTTGCAAGGGTGTTCTTTGCAAGCAAGAGCTTTCTTGGTTCAATTCAAATAAGGCTAAATCACGACGTGTCTATTGTAATGATGTATATTAGATATAATTCCACTTTTAAGGTACAGAGATCGATTAAAAATAATGTGAAACAAGATTGGACAGGTGTATGTATGACTTTGAACCGGTTCAGTTCTTTCAACTTTAAGCAAATGACTAATGAGTTATACCTGCTAGTTTTTATTTAATGGATACATAAAAAAATAGTCGCATTTAAGTGTCAATTACTTATGTTATATGTAGTTTAATATTTTCGAGGGTTAACTTAGTTTTATATGATAAAAAATAGTTGAACCTACTTTATATAATTAAAAAACTGAAAAAGCCGATTCCAAATGCTGTTCTAGTAATTTTCAGTACAAAGAGGTGTTTGATTTTTGATTGATCTTCATATCCCTGAAGATACTTATCACATTTTGCAAAATCGTCTACGTATATAGTTATGCTCGAACATACATATAAAAACTGACCAAGTGCGAGATTTTTTTGCCACACTAGGTTAAAGGACAAACTTAACTTTGTAGTTTGAAGAGGAAAAAAGAAATAATATCGTTTAAAAAACTAAAAAAGAACCGACTTCAATGCCGCGTTATTAGATTTCAGTACCAATTTTGAGATGTTTATCTCCTTATCTCTGGAGATACTAATCAGACCTCGATAAAATTAACATGGTACCACACTTGGGACATTTTCTTTCCAACAAAAAAATAATAATCAAAATCGGTTCATAAACGACGAAGTTATCCGCGAATAAACATAAAAAAAAAACCTCCTTTTTTTTGAAGTCGGTTAAAAAGAAGCAGTTCGATCCCTAGAACCGGGAAATGCACCAACCGCAAATAATAAGTTTGTAATAGTAGGTATATGTATATATTTTCGTTTTTCGTTAATAACCATAGGCAAGTCCACTACACGACGTACCGTTTTGGAAATGTAAGCAAAAACCCCAAAATTGGAACCTTTCTCCCCCTTCGCCCATCGTACTTACCACCTAGATATCAGGACTTTTGGTATACAGGTTATGGCCCATTCGTTGACTGGATTATATATGCAACAAAGCTAATCATTGTACAATATTGTGAAACCTAAAACAATATACGAAAAACTAAACACATAACATCGTAGTCACAAGTATTATAAAATGTAAATGCAAACATAAGCGTTATTCAAATGTACCTAATACGTTCTCCGAAGTTCCGTTTTGATTACAATATTAAAATAATTCACATGACCTCAAGTCACGGAGACGCTAAATTTTGATAAACCTATTTTATTTTAAAATACCGGTTTCGTAATATGTCTACACATTAGTAATAAAGCGGTTATTTATGAGTGAAGCCAATGTTTACATATGTAACGAAGATATTTGTGTAAAATACCTATTTGTGTGGTACCTAATTGTCTGGCGGGTCGATCTGTGTCCTGTTCGTTATTTGATACACCTGCTCGTTTTATTAATTTATATTTCGCATTAAATTCACGATGCGGCTTAATTGGTTTATATCGACGCAGTGATATTAGAAAAAGTTTGGGAGGTATTGAGCTTTTAGAAGCTATTAACCTTAAGAGAGGGATTAGTTAGTAGTGTATTTTGTTTGGGGATGTAAGAAAGCACAAATACCACCTCAGTGCTCCCAGCCAACCTCACCTGCTCGTGGTACATCCAGCTGACCAACAAACGAGGCTCTGGCGACCGACGAATGGTGGTATAACCATTTCAAAATTATGGAGTAGTTAAATACTACAGACCGGTC
Organism: Cabera pusaria; assembly: GCA_954871355.1. NCBI lineage: Eukaryota > Metazoa > Arthropoda > Insecta > Lepidoptera > Geometridae > Cabera > Cabera pusaria. Next base: position 24,810,291 of record OX940887.1, read on the forward strand.
ACGGACAGCAGCGTTATCGGTGCGAGAAACTACGTTCTGCGATCACCAACCCGCCTGCCCAGCGTGGCGATTAGAGCATGTTCCTTCTAAAGATTGAAAGTCACACACAAAGATAAATTCCAAGGCAGTGACTGGAAAAGAAGAGCCGAAGATCGGGCTCAGTGGCGCATCTTGGGAGAGGCCTACGTCCAGCAGGGGACTGACACAGGCTGATGATGATGATGATGATGTATTTTGTTTTTCAAATAAGGTATTAGGTAACAGGTTAACGAGATGCGTTCCTGATGGTGAGGGATAACGTTTGCCTATAAGTACATGATGGTACCCAAATATGTGAATTGTCAAAATTATGCGCGACACTGCGGCCGTTCTTACGTTATCCGTTCTATGATATTAGCAGTTTATGTATGTTTGTCTTTACGTATGTTCCTCCGTAGCGCCAAAACTATTCATCTAATTTTGATGAGTAAGGTGTCAATCTATTCGATATTATGGCCCGGGTTATATAGGTTACATTTTTACCCACTTCAACAATGGATCGAAGAGTCGATTTTACCTTGTGAACCCCGATTTTAACCGATTTAATTCCTTTTTTTAAACCGACTTCAAAAAAGGAGGTTTCTCAATTCAACCGTATATATGTATATATATATAATATATATTTATGTATGTTCGCGGATAACTTCGTCGTTTATAAGCCGTTTTTGATGATTCTTTTTTTGTTGGAAAGGAGACATTCCAAGGGTGATGAAATTACACTAGTACTATTGTACAATAGTACTATTGTAATTTCATCGAGATCTGATAAGTATTTCCAGAGATATGGAGATAAACACCTCAAACATGGTTCTGAAAATTAATAGCGCGGTATCTGAAGTCTGTTCTTTTAGTTTTTTAAACGAAAGATCGCTATAGTACTATAAGAAAAGTAATGCCGCTTTCTGTGTCAAATAAATGTCCAAAAATGTATGTACATTGTTAGCTGTTGTTCGCGGCTTTGCGTGTTCCCGGTTTTCCCGCACTTCCTGGTTGCGCCGTGAAGCGCCTGAAAGACGTGCTACGACATCTACGAGTGCTACGGTAAGGGCTCTACGAAATATTCCCGTTACACTTAACTACGTAACCACTTTCGGTGATAACCTATGTCATTATTTTTTATATCTTATAGGCTAGCGTTTAACCACTATCTTGCCTGGTGGTAAGCGATGATGTGGTCAAACACGATGAACAAGGTAGGCCTAAAATACTCTAACTCTTAAGAGCTGTGTGCTGCCGGAACACCGTAAGGTAATGGCGGCAGATTTTCTCCTTGATGGTGGTAAGCTACTTTATGGTCACAAGTCAGGCGGGACATCGATATAATATTCTCCTATCACTGCTAACCACATATGCCACCAGTAATATTAAAATTGTAAAAGTTTGTGTGTTTGTTATTCAATAACGCAAAAACGGCTGAACGTGTATGATATATGGTTATACTCGTATACCCTTATATTGGTGATATTGTTTCTATATATATGTTACCGGAAATGTATGAAATCTAGGAATTGTATGCAAATCCTATGAAATTTATATAATTCCGAAGCTATTTAGGAAATGTATACATATTGTTTCAAAAACTATTTAATGTATAAATGTCCTAGGAAATGTGTAAAATTCCTAGGAATTGTATATAATTCCAATATCGGATTAGGAAATGTATAAAAATAATGCTTTCTGTAATAAAACACGTTAACCTAACCTAACCTAACCCCATTGATATCTCAAATATTTTACATTTCCGATTGCTATTTAGGAAATGTATAAATTTCCTGGGAAATGTGTCTAATATAATTTGTTTTACACATTTCCAGGCGATTTTAGAAATTACATATATTTCCTAGGAATTGTATACAATGACGGATTACATACATTTCCGGTAACATATATATAAAAGAAAGTTTGAGGGCCCGGTGGCGTAATCGGGAGAACGGTCGGCTTTGATGCCGTGGTACCGAGTTCAAACCGCCGTGCACCAATGGATTTTTCTATCGAAAAAATTATGTGCGCTTCTCACAGTGGCCCTCCGGTGAAGGAAAACATCGTTAAGAAACCAACAACCCCCGCATGGTGGTAGGACACTATCTAGTGTCCGCCTGGCCAGCTACTACACTCAAGTTAGAAAATCTGTCACCAAACATCTAATGTGTTCCGGCAGCTATCCTTGATAGCCAGTTCCCATTCTAGGCCTAGCGTGCTTACCATCTTCGACCGCATCATCACTTACCAACAGGTGAGATAGTGGTCAAACGCAAGCATATAACGTATAAAAAAAAGAAAGTCGTGTTAGTTACTTCACTTATTATTAACACTATTAACTCAACGGCTGAACCAATTTTTATGATTTTTGTATTTTTGGAATTGTCATTGTCAGGAACTGGATAATTAGTATTAAAAACAATGAATAATTGACCAAAAAAAATTGTATAAGGAAACATATTTTGCCAAAATATTCCTGGGTTTCTAAACTGCCAATCAGATGTTCAATTGTTTATCCCGTCGATACTACGGTAAAGTCATCGCTCCACACGATTAGTGTTTTTAGCCAGTGTATAAAAATTCTTCAAGTTTTTGTGAATTCAAGTCATGCAGATTTTAAAAATGTTATTAATGTTAAATACTGTCAGTAATGACAACTGTATGACATATTTATTGATTGTCAAATATGCGTGCGTTCAGAAATGTATGCTTACAAGCAAAAGACAATAATATTCTATGCCTAATCAATTTTATATTTGCAAGAATGTGATAGCCAATTTATGAGTGCCGTATACAGTCTTATCCATAAGGCAAAAAAATATTAGACAGTTATCCATGAAGTGAGTATACTTATTCAGAATTAAAATTAAATACTGGTGATTATATTTTTACAATTAAAATTATACTCAATCGAATTAATATCAACTTAATAACTTATCTATGACAATAATAACATTGTTTCATTCCATCAAGTCTAGCTGATACGCGGTTGAAGTCCTTGATTATTGTATTTTTATTCTATTTCTGTATTGCCATTACTAAACTTAATATCACTATTGTATTTATTGTATTACGTTCATAAAAGCCTAAATTAAGTTCATCTAAAAAGTAACACGACATTCGTTGTCTGTTAGGTGGTACGAAGTTCGCCGGGCCAGCTACTAAGGTTATATAACCTGGATTTTCACTTAGGATACTTTTTATTCCGGTGTATGATAGATTAGTTTTAACGTAGCCAAAGTCGCAGGCACAACTAGTTTATAAAATAGGTTATATATCGGAATATGATTTGTACTGCGATTAGTTTGAGTTTCATTTATTTATTGTGTTTCATTATTTCACAATTTTTTGGATAAAAATTGTCTGAAATACTGAAAAATGCATTGGGTGTGCACGCAATAGTACGGTTGGCAACCCTACATTAATCAGGGGAATTAAACATTTGTTTTAAGTGTGACGTTCGAAGTTTAGACGAAAGCTGAATAGCTCATTATTTTTGTTAGGGTTCCGTAGCCGAATGGCAAAAAACGGAACCCTTATAGATTCGTCATGTCTGTCTGTCTGTCTGTCCGTATGTCACAGCCATTTTATTCCGAAACTATTAAGACTTCAGAATTGAAACTTGGTAGATAGATGTAGTCTGTGAACCGCTTTCCGATTTTTATACAAAAATTAAAAATATAAAAGTTAAAGTTCTATCAAAAAAAAAATTCTTCAAACCTATACGTGTGGGGTGTCGTCTATGGATAGGTCTTTAAAAATGACAAAGTCAATCATTTGACTAAAGCGCGTCTAAAGTGGTAAAATGTGTCCCCCCCCCCCTCTAACTTTTAAAGTATGGGAGTGAAAAATCTAAAAAAAATGTATGCTGTAGATCTCAATAAAAACTAATAACGAAAATTGGTTTTAATGAGAAACAGTCAGCTGTTTTTGAGATATAGCGACTGCAAAGATAACTTTGTTTTTTATACAAACACGAAAAACAAAGTTAAATTTATAGTTGCGATAAATCATAGATATAGAATACTTTACCGTGTTACGGAACCCTACGAGTGCGAGTCCTAATTGCACTTGGCCCGTTTTTTTCTTTATCAAAGCAATACGTTATGTTTTTGTTATATTTAGAATAATATTTATTGATATGATCTATTTAAATGTTATTTGACGTGTGTAAGTAAGTGGAGACTTTTAATTTGCCCATATACTGAATAAATGCTTTGACTTTTGACTTTTATAATTGCAGCGAATATATCTGCCGATTACTCCGATCCGATTCGAATGATTTTTTATGGGTAGGGTAAAACTCTACAATGGTATCATACGATTCTAACGATTCATTAAGATCTGATAAGTATCTCCAGAGATACAGAGATAAACATCTCAAACTTGCTATTGAAACTGACTCGAGCGGCTGTGAAGTCGCTTTTCAACCGACTTCCAAAAAGGAGGAGGTTCTCAATTCGTCTGTATGTTTTTTTTTGTATGTGTATTACACGATTACTTTGTCAATTGTAAACCGATTCGAATGATTCTTTTTATTAGCTTTTTATTAGCTTCACCTGTATGTTTGTAACCGACTTCTTTGGGCGCGATTTTGACCCACTTTAAACGGCCAGATTTCGTTCAAACTTTGTAGATTTATCGAGGACCGATGACACTACACTAATTTGATAAAAAATTATTACATTTTTCAACTAAAAAGTAGAAAATAAATATTAGTAAACTAAAAAACACGCTTTTTATAGAAAACCGAACTAAAAAATAGAAAATAAATTTTAATAAATTTATATTAGGAATAGTGTTAAAAAATTTCAATAAATATAAATTAATAATAGGGTGAATAAAAAAATATTTTATTTAAAAAAAAGCGTGGGGTGCTTTTAAGATATTATCAAAATGATAATCACTTTACTCATATTTGTCAATAAAATATTTATAACTTGCACACCAACCAACACAACTTTACACCATGCACCTCACGATTTTTTTAAATAAAATATTTTTTTTTATTCACACTATTATTATTAATTTATATTTATTGAAATTTTTAGCACTATTCTTAATTTAAATTTATAAACATTTATTTTCTATTTTTTAGTTCGGTTTTCTATAAAAAGCGTGTTTTTTAGTTTTTTTAAACTATTATTTATTTAAATCGGTAGAGTACATTTTCGAGGTGGTTCCATTGTAATTTCACTGAGATTTGATAAGTATCTTCAGAGATATGAGGATAAGCGTTTCAAGCTTGCTACTGAAACTGACTCGCGGGGCATGGAAGTCGGTTGTTTTCGTTTTTAATCTTATAATTATTTAGTTTTAAACTATCTTAATTATTACTTTAGAGCTTGCAGCTCTTTAAAAAGCAAGTAAAATACATATTACATACGTTCGTCTATCAACACCAAATTAGTAAATGCGAAAGTCAGTTTGTATATTTATTACCATTTTATGGTCAAACAGATGGACTGATTTGGATGATATTTTACACAGGTATAGTCAATATGTTAAAGGAGGACATAGGATACTTTTTAGTGTGGGCGAAGCCGTGGGACGTAGTATATTGTAATATTAGTAGGATTAAGTTGTCTCCAACCAAGCCAGGACCTCGTGAATTGTAAAGCAGTCCTAACAATTACATGCAAACTAGTTCCAACGTTACTAGTTCATGAATGGCCGATAAATTATTAGATATACAAAGCTCACTTACTGCGTGAACTTGAACTTTGAAATGTTATTTATTGATCTAAATCTATCGGAAGTGATACTTACCTAGGACAAATGACTAATGGCTGCGCATAATCAAGTCATACTCAATTTATAGTTAAAATAAATATGAGTATACGTTTTTGCTTTAACCTAATTTTAACAGTTTAACTGAATGTTATTTTGTACAAGTTTACTTAAGGCAGATTCTGCCTCAACAAAAACCTTCATTACAATATTTGTTATTTTACCGCCATTATTTTTAAGACTCAGAAATATATTTATTTTATATGTTAAAACAGGATATGGCAGTTTGTACATTTTGTAAATAAATATTAACCTTTTTCAGGCAGAAACTGCTGGTAAACTGAAGGTGCTGTTACACTTAATTTTATGGAAATTGTCATAATTGAAACGCAACTAAACTACCATCCAATCAATCTCAATATTCTCAATGCATAACGCTTCTATTGTACTTCTATAGTAAACTATATCTATGGCCTACAAATTAAGGCTTTGATGAGGCTTGTGGCGCCATCTGTAGTAAATTGGTCGAATTAAATAGATCTCGATTTAATGAGAACACAACCTCTTTTACGGTCACGACTTCGCGAGAGCAACGCGCTGCTTCATATTAGCCCCGCCCCACTCCACATGACATCTAGAGAAACTTATGTGAATAATAATGTTTCAATACTTACATGTTAAACGATTGGTGTAATTTTTTCATACTGTGGTTAATTACATTTATCGTATATAAATGTGTACTGAGTAATAGTGCATTAGTATATTAACTTAACTATTTGACTTAACTACAACTTAACAGTTAAGTGACCGGGTTCATGAAAACTTTAACAGATGGCGTGATTGTGTGTCGGTAAAGCAGATTTAAGGCTTTTACGCTGATTTCTATGTAGTTTTGCCTGTAGATAGCTGCTCAAGATTATGATTGTACTATTAAAACAATTTGAGGAAATATTCGAAGTTTTTAGCAGCATAACGAGATGTGGAGATAATGTGTTGTTATAAAATGAAGGTTGTATAAAAGATGGCAGCGACAGCGTCGGTAAAGCAGCGCGAGGGCGGGTGCGCGGCGAGCCGTCCGCTGGCGACACGCAAGCGCCACAGGTAGGTAGGTTAACATTCACGCTCCGCCGCATTTGGTCGTCCCGTGCGCATCGCCCCGCGGCACCACACCGACCGCGATCGAAATGTACGTGCACCATCGGTGATCGTGTGAAGTGATCCTTATCTAGTGATAGTTCGCCGACAGTGCCTGTGTCTGTGATATGTGGAGGACCGGTGCCGGACTCTCATCGAGCGCCTGAGCAGCGGATCTTAACGGTAAATTTCATCAGACGTGACGATGTGACCTGCCGCTGTTTACCCGTCAGGTGATGCGGGCTCCGGTACTATGCCGACACTCGATCCTAAAACTGGATAAGTTGACCGTTGCTAACGAGGAAGAGCGACTGCACGCGCATTGTTCCACATTCTCGAAGCGATAACTCGTCAGTTTTCTTCCACGTAGTCCGTAGCGGTGTTTACACGTGAATTATGACACCTTTAAACGCTGTGTCGGTGCCACTAAAGCCTCAAAAACTCCACTAAGATTTGTTTTTCTGTAAGAAAGTTGTGCTTATTGTCGACTCAACCAAAAGACGGATTCTACCGCTGGCGAAGAAAGTCGAGATAAATAATGTATGTAGGGTAAAATTAACTGTGTAGTTGATTAGATGGTGGATCGTTTAGGAATCTTATTGGATCTTAATTGACTTTTCATTAGAATTGTGGTTAATTGGTATCGTCTTAACAGCTTCTTACGTTTTGCTGTTAACCGTTATAGTAAATACACCGACAGACACAGATAGTGTACCTATATACCACATAGGAGCATATAATTTACTTTGCAAGATTGGAGGAAACAATGAAAAATAAAAATATTCACAATAAGGAAATTGAAAGTTGCATATCGAACAACCACAAAAATGACTCATAAAACCTTCTCAACTTCTCATACCGTTCAGAAAAGTGATTGTAAGGAATTGCAGTTGTAGAAAACGGTTAATAACGGACGCGATTGGTTCTTGTATTCATCTATCTTATATATCTTGTTGCACAAAATTTCTCACTCATTAATGAATGAAAACACTTTATTGCACATAAAAGAAAACAGGAAAAAAAAGAATACATAACTAAAAGTACACACGGCGGTCTTATCGCTAAATAGCGATCTATTCCAGACATAACTCATCTCTCATCGTCATGTATGGCAACTAATGCAGCTTTTCCTTAAAAAATCTAAAAATAAATCCATGCCAATTTTTAGTTTTTACCGCATTCAAATCTGTATGTGTTTTTTTATTAATTATTTTCACCGATTCCTCAATCAATTCTTTTTTTATTCGAAAAAATATACCCCTGAGGTAGTCCCTTTCTACATTCATCGAGATCAGATGAGTATTTCCAGAGATATAAAGATAAACACCTCAAACTTGCTACTGACAATGACTAGCGCGGCATTTGAAGTCGGTTTTTTGCGTTTTTTAAATGATCTTGAAGTATATTCTTAACGCTTGCCCTATTCATTTCCCAGCCATTATACGGAACACTACACTAACAACTAGTGGTATGTAGCGATACACAGTGTGAGTACTATTGATGTTCCCCAACCCAGATGGCATGGTAACCAAGACACGGCGCCGCGGCGTCACACTAACCGCCACTTCTGTAACAATGGTGTTCACTTCTCATAGAAAGTTGTAAACAATAACAGCTAAGAAAACGTCGTCAATGTCTGCACAAGAAAATGTTTACGTAGGTTTTAATGAGGCTCGTCGCGTCGCCTCGCCACCAGTGACCTAAGCTCGGCAATCAACTAATCTTAATTGTACTAGGTTTATTTTAAGTGAGTTATGTGAATAATTCATGCTAGTAGTAACTAGGAAACGGCATAGCGATTGAAATTGTCGCATGACTACGACATTTTCGATCTTTTTCATCTCTTACGAGTCATGTAACATAGCTTAAATGAGGAGATTCGGGTACAATTTTCTCGCCTTGTAAAAAACGACATTTTGACGTTTTTGTATGGAGATATTTACGACAGAAATACGAGCATTGATTGAAAAGCTCCTTAGGTATCTACTGAGAACAGGGCTAAGTAACAAAATGAAAAGACAATGCTGCAGTGGGATACGACAGATTCTGGCTGACTAATTAATGACGAAAGGTTCAAATAGCAAATGGAACTACTGTATCCTTAAAAAAACATCGCGATCACCATTAAATATCATGCGATTTGCATTTTAAAGACACAAATAGTCTGCAAATCTCGATATCGATACTAACATAATCAATGTTAGGTATTTATAATACCTGGTAGGTAATCTTACTCACCCACAGTACCTAACTTTTACAATATAATAATAACACTATCGTATTTATCAGCCATCAGTATATTTGTTTACAATTGTGTAATTATGTTATATGTGTAATAAATGTTACAAAGGAAATAGTAAGATTTCAGTAAACGTTCAAAACAACGTTGTACAATAAAGTAGGTTCTTTGTAATAATTGTTCTAGCTATATTATGTCAATGCTTTTGTGTACCTATGTGCAGTTATATAATGTTTCGACATACGTCATTAGAGAAATTGTGATAATAGTACGTGCGCACGAGTTAGACGATTGTCGCAAAGGGTTGTTAATTCAATTTAGTTTAATGCAACGGTGTGTCCTAACAGCAAAGTCATGAAGAGCTGCTTTAAAGATATTTAACACGGAAGTCTACACGAAAACGGTGTGGCAATGCAGATAGAGCTAAGAAGAAAAAGGCGATCGGTGCTTAGCCTGTTTAAAAAAAATATAACAAAAAAGCATAAAAGGACAGGTGAATTGAAAACCTCCTTTTATATAAGTTGACTAAAAATATAAATATTTCGTCAAGGCGGAACCACCGTATTCACGAATTGTTGCATGTATATTTTCACAAGAAAAACGATAAATAGACCAAACAGTTGCGAAATTAGTCGATATCGAGTAGAAAAGTTTGGACACGGGTTGAGTAAGAAGTAATAACAAATGAACAAACAGATATGTGTTTGCATACATTAGTCTAGATAAGGCAACTTTATGTTGAACAAGTCCTCTTGTTCAAGGCATAAAATATGACAAAGATATGATATAAGGCAATTTATATATGATAGTAAGTGTTACGCCTACTTACTTTTTACTTTTTAAAAAGGAGGATATACTCAGCTTGTCTGTTTATGTTATTTTAAATGTTCACCGATTTCTCAGTGAATCGTGGACCGATTTTGTATATTTTTTTATTTGAAAACTTTATACTCCTGAGGTAAATTGTAAATTCATCGAGGTCTGATGAGTATCTAGAGATATGGAGATAAACACCTTAAACTTGCTACTGAAAGTGACTGGCGCGGCATTTAAAGTCAGTTCTTATAGTTTTTAAACGATCTCAAATTATATGCATTAAATTGTATGCATCAACACTGATATGCAATAAATGTTATGCCTACTTGCTACGTAAAATAAATAAATGTTTTGCATAAAGACATATGGGTTCTACTCATATATATATATTCTTATGTCAAGACCAAGCGTAACGTCACACACTCGAACTTTAAGACACAAAAAACAAGAAGAAGAGTCTATTATAACCAAACACAGACTTTAATTGACATTCAATATAACAAAAATATTAATAATATCAACGCAAGTTTGAAAAGTTAGGGTGCAAAGTGTTTTTTTTTAAAGGTAATGCGTAATTTTAAAAATTTTCAAAAATTTCAATTAAAACTAATATAAATGCCACGCGAGTGATTTTCTGTAGCGAAATGAGAAGTTTGCTGGATATTGTATATCTAAAAGATATCTACTTTGTATATCTATCGGGTCTAAATAAAATGTATGTCTGTCAAACCCATAACTCTAGCTAGAGAAAGCTTTTCACAGTGGCCCTCCGGTAAAGGAAAAACATCGTTAAGAAACCTCCAACCCCCTTATGGCGGTGTCCGCTATGTTGTGTCCGCTTGGCCAGCTACCCCACCCTCAAGTTAGAAAAAATCTGTCGCAAAACATATATCTAATGTGTTGCGGCAGCTATCCTAGAGAGCTAGTTCCCATTCTAGGCCTAGCGTGCGACCGTCCTCGACCGCATCATAACTTACCAACAGGTGAGACAGTGGTCAAACGCTATATGATATAAAAAAAGTAAGAATATAATCTATGATATAGTCCTAGACCAGTATATAGGATCTATATTATTTATTTGCTATTGCAAGTAAATTCCCGTGCAAAAGACATCAACGCGTTCAATGTTTACACTTCCCAAGGGATTACACGTTGCGTAAGTATTGTCTAATATTTTTATGTCGGACAGATAAGGACTTGATTACTATCTCCTATATCTACATCACTATAATTATCACTATCTATACCCGATGATAGGTGACGATGTGGTCTAAATGGAATCGTGTTTTGTCTGGATATGTAAAACGGTGTAGGACAACAATACTAACTATATCAACCCCATCTTGCCATCCGGTTATAATAATTACATTATAATATAATAATTAGATAGACTGTATAGGTTTTATTTAGACGTATAATATTATTGTATGTTCGTAAAGAACAAACTGTTGGTACGTGGTACTACATACCCTATATTTAAGACCTTTGTAGACACAGTTATTGAACAACACTACACTAACATTCTATTCTATTCTATCCGATGTGAGACTAAATATTAATATAATATTGGATACATAGTAAGTAACATTGTATTATTTTTAAATATCGTATAGGCTAGCATTTGCCCACTATAGCACCTGTTGGCAAATGACGATGCGGTCGATGATGTTAGTACTCTATGCCTAGAATGGGAACTGGCTCTCAAGGATAGCTGCCGGAACACTTAGTTGTTTTGGTGACAGATTTTCTAATTTGAGGGTGATAGCTGGCCAAGCGGACACTAAATCTTATGTATACCAGATAGCCAGTTTTCCCATTTTAAGCCTAGCGTGCTTACCATCTTCGGCCGCATCATCACTTAGCAATAGGTGAGAGTGGTCAAACGCTAGCCAATATGATATATGCTCCTTTAAAAAACTAAAATAACCGACTTCCAACTTCGCGCTAGTCAAATAGCCAGAAGTTAGGAGCATATCATCGAGGTATGTAAATGCATCGTAATACAAATGTTAATATATTAAAAACCGCTTGACCGATTTCGTCAAAATTTAAATGGGACCACCCGGGAACCCTGGGTACCCCTAGGAACAATAAACAATGAATGTAACAATAGTTTTAACAAAATTAGTCCAGCTGTTTTGAACATATCAACATTTGTATTACGATGCATTTGTATTTTAAACGATCTTAAATTATTACAGACTAGCAGCCCGCCCCGGCTTCGCACGGGTAGAACATATATGCCTAGAAAATTTGCATCAGTTTGTTGCATCGAATATAAAATATGAACATATTTAACAATCATCGTCATATTTCATCCAATTTACACAAAACCTTAACGAATTATGGACCTAAACCTTCCTCATAAACACTCTGACTATTGGTGAAAACCGCATGATAATCCGTTCAGTAGCTATTGAGATTATTGCGAACAGACAGACAGACGCAGTGATGAACTTTGTTTTATAATACTTACGTAGTGATATTGGACGGCCCTTTGGCGTAAAGGATAGTTACCCTGATTCTGACCCGACGGTCGTTGGTTCTAATCCTAGCTATATACCTACCAATGAAAGTTTTATGTGCATTCATGAATCATGAGTTTTCGTACAGTGGTTGTGGGATCATTAAATCTACCAAAAAGTAGCTTACCATCAAGGAGGACATCTGCCGCCGTAACCTTACGGCGTTCCCCGACGCAAAATGTAGGGGTAATATACGTTTAACGTGTGTATCTGTGAGTCTGTCTGTAGCATCTTAGCACCTAACCGGATGAACCGATTTTGTTTTTATTATTGATAGTTTTTTTTTGTTTGATAGATGTCTTCATCGAGAGATTTCTTAGCTTTGATTCATGAAAATTCGTTCAATCGTTATAAAACTATGAGCTTTTTTCTAGTTAATTTCGCTATGAAATCAACTTTCATAGATCTGATCAATTCGAAAATCTTCTTCTTCAACGATATTGTAAGAACATGGAAGCATTGACCTGATGCTGGGACATCTCCTGGACTCTACAGAATACTCAAATCCTCACCAACTTACAGCTCAGATTTTAAATGTCGTGTTTAGAGTCATTGGAATGATTTTAATGAAAAGATTATATATAGATCAGTCGGGGTGGCTTAAATTTACTATATTATTATATATATAGATGAATATTATTTTATACAATAGATCATATTATTATACTATATTGACTTCAAATTGATTGTGATCGGTGAGGATCTACAGCATAGCTAAGCTTATAATAATATTTTCGTAGTAACTATGACCTAATCTGTGGTTTCACTGCAAATATTTTATTAATTTTGTGATGCGTGTTTCTGAAATTCATGATATCTTCTAGAGTTTTCATTTGAATTATATACTGTAAAGGACAATTTTAATCTATAATATGTGGCCAAGCTAATTAACGTAATTATTTGGATAAGGATTAATACTATATACATGAAAATAGCCTTGGAAGTTATGTCATATTTTTTAACAAACATTTTAAGATCAAAATGGTTACTGTGAGTCAACCTTAAGAGATAGACATATGCTGTCGCAGACTTTTTTGTAGGTATAATTAAGTTGTACAACTCTTCCATAGAAAATATTCTTCTATCTATTATCAATTGAGCAGCGTTCGTAAGAAACGTGCTTTTTCGACCGTTTTTTTGCCGACTTAGGTTGCAAATTAGTTCTCCATGAATGTACCTTTGATTTAAACGGGATAATATATAGCCTATTTTCATTCCGAAAGTCCATTCTATGTATCAGTGAAAGAATTTTTTAAATCGGTTCAGTAGTTTTTGAGCCAAATCATTACAAACATACAAAAATACAAAAATACAAATATACAAATATACAAATATACAAATATACAAATATACAAAAATACAAAAATACAAATGTTCTCTCTTTATAATATTAGTATAGATAATTAAAGCAAGCAAGCTTGCAGCGGTTGAATTTCAAATAAAGAGCTGAAAATCGAGCTCAGTGGCGTGCCATATGAGAGGCCTATGTCCAACACTGGACGATTATTGACTATTAAGAATGATGATGAACCCATAGTTACTAGATAGGTCAAGATGAACCGGCCACCTTTTTGCACGAACCCCGTAATGAAGCAGCATCGATTATGCATAATTAATTACTAAAGTAATTGCAAACTGCGCATGCAAATGTTCTACTCATCGAAACTTGTCGCAAACCTTTGAATTGACTGACTTCTCTTTGAATGCAAGCCCACTTGGCTTTTGATAAAATCAACTCTCAACTCTTTTTACTCCTCACATGCCGAAGCACGATAAATTAACTAGTATCTTCATTCCAATATACACCCTATATCTCTGTTATTAAAACTGATACTTATATAATCAAATGGTCGCTTGCACGTTCCAAGGTCCATGACAAGTAAAAATTAACGAAGATGAGAAAAAAAGCACAGAAATAATTCTGCGTCCGCGACCCGTGGATTGCTGTATTTGAATAATAATTATATTCGTTAAAGCATTCACTGCGAATAATAACTCTCATTCATCAATGTAAAATGAACCATTAACGTATAGAATAGGACTTATAATAGATTGCAGTAGTAAAAAAGCATCAAATCTTTTCACCGAAACTCGATTTCGATTAAGACCGTGACCGACATTGAACTTGGAATACTTATTTTCTTCGTTGTTGAATGTTGTTTCGTTTTGAATGGTAGCAGACGGATTTTATTGTCTAATAAATATATTAATTTACCTACAAAAGTCCAGCATCCTATATACCTAATCGTATAATAAACTAACGAATACATTCCTTAAATGAGTAGAATATAATCATATTTTCTAGGGCTGCATGCATTAAAAAAACGATTAAGAGTAAATAAATTAACTTGTCTACAGAAATTTAGTGTAGGCTTGAGAAACCATTCTAGGCCTAGGGTGTTCACCATCTTTGACCACATCCTAGCTTACTACCACGTGAGACTGGTCAAACGCAATCCTATCAGATATAAAAAAGTAACCTAAAAACCTACTAAGTAATGTAATTATTAAAACATATTTTAACTGTTATGAATAAGTAGTATATTAAGTAATAACTATTATAATATAAAACCAGTAGAGCCATCAAGAGTATCAACTTAGAACCCATTTTAACAACAGAAGCGTATCAAAGCTCCCAAATCCAAAACGTTTATTCATTATCATCAACAGCTATCAAATCAGCTCTCGCGAAAGTCAAATGACTTTATTGGCACCTATCTAGATAAAGAGGTACATTAAACTTGACTTTCGTTTCTTCCGAACGATTTAGTTGAATTCGAGATGAGTGCCGATGATAGCCGAACGCGAGGGCCACAGGAAGCCTATTGTCCTGTGTCCTGAGGTATGTCCATAGAAATGTCCTAATTCAAAGTCGTACGTGAGTTGCATCCAACATATCGACTTTCACTGAAGTCGCGGACATGCGAGGTCAACTTTTGATATCTTTTCTTTGAGGCTACTAAACGAGACTGTGATTAAACGGACTTGAAACTTTCATACCTGATCTTTCGATCTTAGTAATTTTGTTGTTGTTATATTTTGTTAATTTACTGGTTATAACCCTGACTGATTACGCACAGCTTAAATGTTTGTTAACAAAAGTACCTAGCTCCTTTAAAACGTGAGTGAGTAGCGAAAAGAAAACTCCATCTCCTATGGTGGTTAAATGGGTGCAAGTAAATATCATCATCAGCCTATATCTGTCCACTGCTGGACATACGCTTCACCTCACAAAGTAAATATATGTAATAATATTTAAAAATGGGAGCAAGTGAGCTATTTGTCAAGATATCGTATTACACAACGATTCCGTGGTAGTGTAAATACATAGGTACATATTATTACACAATATTATGTTTTAAAATCTACTCTAGAAAGTTTGTTACTCTTCGTGGCTATGCTGTATTCCTAACTGTATTGATATTGATGATATTAGGTAAATAAATTATGTAAAACTTGTATATTTAAACGAGCAACATTTAAATTTATTTCACGTACCGGCTCAGACGATTCAGATGAAAGTTTGTGTTGGGATTTATTTTTAGTATTAAATTAACTTTATTAAAAAAAGAAACCTTTTATTTAGTAGTTAGACTATGCACTAAATAATAGTTTTATACTAAAATTAGAGTATGTATAATAAAATACCCGTAATTTTAATAATCGACAGGTTAAACTACTTTTTATCATGATTCGTTTACTATCACAAAATAAGTGGAACCGTGGAATAAAACTTATCTATATCTTGTAACGGTATCTTGTAACTTATACGCAGATTCACAGAGACGCAACTTTCACATGACATTTATGCATAGCGACAATATACTAATATTCAATTTACACAAATAGACATTCATCTTAGTATATTTTAACGCCAATATGAGCGTTTCTTATCAGTCTGTAAAGCAGAGAATAGGTTGAGTCAACAGAGGCTTTGCAACAGAATGCAAACTTCGCAATTATCATCTCTAGATAAGATATCATAAGGCTTCATGGAATCCTTTAGGTGAGAGGGGTCTTTTTAAGCTGGTGGTGTATTTCTGACGAGTTAAGTTAATTACCGAGCAAGAATGTCACCTCGCGAGATAACTGGGGTTATACAATCCTATAGTAGATATGACTAAATAAAACCTGAAATCACAAAAATTGAAGATGGAGTATGTACATACCTAAGAAACATGAAAAGCCAAGATACGAAAGAAACAATTCCATCATTCTCGACAGAATCTGCTGGTGTCAGTCCACTGCTGGACAGGCCTCTCCGAAGATACGCCGCTGAGCTCGATCTTCGGCTCTTCTTTATTAATAATAAAACACTTTATTGATACTAATTAAATAAATATGTACAGAATAAAAGCAACAATTGAGACCATTACAGTGAGCCCAAACTCAACATCTCTGCTGTAAGTTCGTGAGGAGTTGAGTATTCTGCAGATTCTAGGAGATGTCCCAGCCCAGCAACAAGTCAATGCTTCCATGTTCTTACAATATCGTTGAAGTAAAAGGATACCGAATTCTAATTGATCAGACCAATGAAAGTTGATTTAATAGCGTCATCAACTAGAATAAAGCTTATAAGTCTTATACCTATAAGTCTTATACCTATAAGTCTTATACCTAACAGCTGAACGTATTTACATAAATCAAAGCTTAGAATGGTATCGATTCAGACACCTATCAAACATAATAAAATTTTATGTTATAAAAAAATACACCTAATATTTATTACTACAAAGTAATATAAGATCGTTTAAAAAACTAAAAACAACCGACTTCAATGCCGCGCTATTAATTTTCAGTACAAATTTTGAGGTGTTTATCTCCATATCTCTAGAGATACTTACCAGACCTCAATAAAATTACCATGGTACCACACTTGGGATATCTCCTTTTCAACAAAAAAAGAATAATCAAAATCGGTTCATAAACGACGAAGTTATCCGCGAACAAACATAAAATAAAAAAAAACATATATACGGTCGAATTGAGAAACCTCCTCCTTTTTTTGAAGTCGGTTAAAAATAAACTAAATCAACATCGGGTCATCCGTTTGGGCGTTCAATGCTAAAGATAGACACATATATACACGAAGTCAAACTTATAACATCCCTTCTTTTTGCGTCGCGGTTTAATAAAAACTTTCAAGTGAAATATACATTCAAAGGCTTGACACGAGATATCATCGATTTAGTCGGTCGCCGTCTGCATACATACATACGTACGGCTTCCCTGTAACTTTATATCTGTATGTACAAGTTCAGGTAAATTTGTTACATTGCGATACTTACATTACACAAATCTTCCGAACTATACTTAAATGCAATAGAGGCTTTTCTTTTTTCTGTAGGTTTTATCATAGGTTTTTATTGCCATGAGTCATGAGGATGATATCAAATACAATAGGTATGTATATTGGTAGCATTATCAATGAAATGATGAAAACAACCATTTATACGTTTGATGTTTAATTATGCTTTTTGTCTTTTTCAAAACAAAATATTATATATTTCATCGCCAAAAGTAAAGTAAAGCTTCATTTTCGTCATAATTTGCCGATGTATGATGTATGTATGCAATGAGTGAGTAATTAGATGGATTAAATTATTGCAATTCTGATCTATTTTAGGACTCCAATGCTCCATACTTAAAATGGTAAGATCATAAGAAGACAATTTTGTAGTATTAATTTGAAATAGTCCTAAACATTCTAACATAATTTTTCTATACTATACCGTATTGCTAGATATTGTTACTACAAGCCAACAAATGTACAAATGTCCTTGCTTTACGCAGTCCTGGATTTGTCTATAGCCGTCTATATTTATATATATATATATATTATTTATATATACATTTGTCTATTTGTATATAGGCCACGTCCTAGGGGTGACAGATTTCAGAGGACGCCCACTCGATTTCAAAGGATAAAAGTAAAATAAAGGTACATGGGGCGGCGGAAATAAAGTGGCCTAAACTCAAAAATAAATTAAATCCAGCACTGGCCTTACGCAATATTTTATTGCGTAAGACAATAAACTTCCGAGTATCCCGGAAACAAAGCGACTGCGTGAGATTTCCATTATTTGGTGATTTTCAGTGCATTCACGTAAAGTTGCCGACGTGCGCCGGCGCCTACTTGAGCAGCATATCTGATCAGTGGTATGGTAACTTACGCTTAGTAACATTCTGTCTTTATTTATCCTTATTTTCATTTAAGTAAATATTTATTACTGACTAGCTGACCCTCAAGACTTTGTGCTATTAGCATAGCTCAAAGTCCTGAAACAAAAACAAATCCATAGAAACGTCACTTTTAGGCTGGGTTGCACCATCTTATTTTAACCGTAAGTATAAATATAACCGGTGTTTTTGTATGGAGTTTGAATGATTTTTTGACGTCTGTCGTAGTTAAATGGCGCAACTCTGCCTTAGTTATGTCCCATTTCAGAATAAAATTTGACAAATTGGACTTACCTAAGGCAATTTAGTTAATTAATTCAAAGATCCTCCAGCCGTTTCAAGAGATGCGCTTACCAAATAACATAAATAACTTAATAAATGCAATACTTATTCTTTACAAATAAAACTGGCCAAGTGCGAGTCAGACTTTTGTCTCGCACACGGAGGGTTCCGAATTTCCGAAGTCCGAACGCCACGAACTTCTAACACCAACTAAGTAAATATTAATACAAGGGTAATTAATATAATTAAATATCTGGAAGACCGAGTGTTCGTACGACTAACTTTCTGCTGATTTCAGCTAATTGAAGCTTTATAAGTTCTATAAATTATAATTGACGATATAATATTCAATACTGTACACTACACTACATACGTTCAATTAACCATAACTAAATTAACAAATCGACCGAGCCCCACAAATTTAACAAATGAAACGCTTGCGGGTGCTAATTTTTCCTGTGCTGCCATCTAGCTGCGTCAAGGTGAATTAATTTCGTATCGTATCGTATCGTAAAAAACACGTTTTTTATTTTAAACCCTTTAATTTTTAACTTTGTTCTGTTCTTAGTATTTGTTAACATAGCGGCAACAGAAATACATTATCTGTAAAAATTTGAACCGTCTAACTATCACGGTTCATGAGATACAGCCTGGTGACAGACGGACAGACAGACAGACAGACAGACAGACAGACAGTCAGACAGACAGACAGACAGACAGACGGACAGCGGAGTCTCAGTAATAGGGTTCCGTTGGTACCATTTGAGTTCGGAACCCTGTTCTAGTTCTCATTATAATCAGCCGGTATTAGTCCACTGCCGGGCATAGTCCTCTCTCCAAGTCATGCCACTGAACCCGATCTTCGGCTCTTTGTTTCCAGTCAGGTCAGGTCAGTCCAGGAGGTTCTAAATTAGTCGGAATTTTGTTTTTATTTATATTTGTTCACCGATTACTCAAAGACGCCTGGACCGATTTAGAAAATTCTTTTAATGTTTGGAAGGGTATACTTATCAAATGGTTCCATTTAAATTTCATCTACAGATGGAAATAAACGGTATATATGAAATATGGAAATAAACACCTCAAACTTAGTACTGAAAATGACTAGCACGGTATCTGAAGTCGGTTTTTCTCATTTTGTGAAAGATAATAAATTATTTAAAAAGAAAGAATGAAAGAGCAAAAACGTAAGTGTTCGTGACAGTCTGCTACCACATGGTTACCACTCAATTTATGGTCTGCCGGTATTCAGTGTGTTATTCAAATACCTCTTTTTAACCGACTTTACAAAAGAGGATGAGGTTCTCAATTCGACGGTATTTCTTTGTTACCTCACAAGTCCGTCAAATCTTAACCGATTTGAAAAAATATTTTTCGTTTGAGATATTATGCTTCCCGTTTAGTCCCATTTCAATTTTATTTAGATCTGATAATCATTTCCAGAGATATGGAGATACGCAATATGAACAAATTTGTATACCTTGATGACATGATACTGGCCATTGGCTACTTTGACTATCGCGGCATGTGAAGTCGGTTTTTTGGTTTTGTACGATCATAAATTATTCCTGGAATAATTTGACATTGAATCTTTCACGACCTAATATTTGATTTGCCATGATGTAATAATTATCTAGTATATAAATAGCGACTAGTTTTGACACGTATAAAAAAAACAAACAAACTTATCTGAATATCTTAATTGCTCATCTGTGAATGTGGGGCAAGGCTGACTTCGTGTAGTTTTTGTTTTGGTTTTTATGGCTGATTATATATTTGACATGATTAAATGAGATATCAAGTTTCGTTATTACTCCACAGATTTAGGGAAAATGTTAAAGAAGACCTTCTGCAATATTATAAATTATAATAATGATTTCCAACGCAAAATTATATTTTGAGGTTACGTGAAATGGAACGTATTTGAATACTTCTAACAGCATCTAGCTGGCAATATAAAACCAAATGGTATAGATTGTGTACCGCTATTTTATTATATTTTTATTAATATTTTAATAAAAATAGAATTAAATAGTGGCATAAATAGATAAGTAATATTGTATACTTAATACCTACGTATAATTTAGTTTTATAGTTATTTTACCCTACGCAATTATTGTATGTTCGAAAAGAACAAATTGTTGATACTACATAATCTTTTTGTAAACACTGTTTTGAACAATAATAGTAGATTATACAACAAGTGCATAAAAAGGCAATTAAATTCGAGGGATACAAGGACAGAGATTAAATTTTTTTTTCAAGAGTCGTGTAATCTTCTTTTTACCATTGACTGCGAGAAAATAAATAGTTGTACCTATTTATAATATTTATATTTTTCATTTTTTATTATTAATGTGTAATAAATGTGGATATTATTAACCATTTAGTGCCGGTGAATGTGTGCGAGTGTAGGGAAACAGCACAATCTTGAAAATCATGCTATTTGCGTTCTCACCAAAATCGCACTGAAAATCTTCAGTAAAGTTCACATCTTTACTCCCTTTATAAAGATGTGAAATTATGTCTATATGACTTGGATAAGACTCTGGCTTCAATTTGATCAGAAATGTAACTTTGACTCAACTTTATGCCTTGAATTTACAAAAACTTGAATAATTTTAATACTTGATTCTGGCTGCATACACTAATCGTGTAGAGCCATAATAAAAACAAAAAAAGAATATAACCAAAATAGGCGGGATTTTTATTTTTATTTAATTATTTAGCTTCTATAGTATACCTCCATTTAGCCAGTAGGCACTTTCAGCAAGATTTATTTATTTTTTGTACATAATTCGTATTTCGTGATTGTTCCAAATTCAAAATGTTTTTATTCACCGAGTGAAAGTAAAAGAGCGTTTTATTCACTGCTGTCGATGAATAAAGTGCTCTTTTTCGAGTGGCAATGGTAAAAATATTATTCTCATTCTAGTGACGTACATACGTAGTATTTGTAAATAAATATAATAAGCAATAGTCCTGTCAAATTTGCTTTCTTGCGGTTCGGTTCGGTTCATTTTGCTTTGACGGTGAATACTTGAATACAGATACGGGCGATAAATATTGCACATCGATCTTTAGAAAGAGACAATCGGCTATTTTCGGCTTCGTAGAGTACGAAATACTAACGGTCCGGTATCTATTAGGAGCTGTTAAAACAATTATGATTTGCTTCTTTTGATCATTTTTTATTTGTATACACCATTTTTTTCTAGAAGTGCTGTCTTCAGATTTTCCTTTAGTGTAGTGAGATGTATGTATGTACGACATAAGTCTTACATACATACATCTCACTACAATTTCGCGATATGGATAACCATTTAGATGATATTTTTTCCTGTTTCGCGAAATTTGCGTATTTTATAGCGCGAGGTATTCCATTCGTTTGAGACTTACATCGTGCTTTTCCATTAAGACTTTTCGATTGTCTTCCATTTTAGTGAACCGAAATCCCATCTCATGAAGTATATTTCTTAACGTCTTTTCAAAACCATTGTAATTAATTTGGCAAATTGCGATGACGTAATAGACCGCGTTTTCCTTAACGTAATTGATAAACATAAAAGTGGCGTCATTGAAGTTCGTCCGTTTCATTAAAAAGTTTGTTTTTAAACCGGATTTTTCCATCAACTTACATCCGTTTACAAAAACTTACTACATTTTAACCATTACTTAAAATGCTTACCAGTCGTATCTGCATTTCAATAAACAAGAAATTACAGGGATAGCTGTCATCAATGATTAACTATCTGTCAGATCTGTCAAATGCTCTCTGCAATGTATTTGAAGATTTTGATCATATTTTGATAATGGAATGGCAGTAGGTAACTGTCGGTGATATTTTTACTGGAAGGAAGAAATAGCAACTGCCAGTTAAAAGTAATTTAGTTATTTACGTGGTCTAATGTTTTAACCGACTTCAAGAAAGGAGGTTTTTAATTCGGATGTTTATATATTTTTTATGTGTGTTCGTGCATGACTCCATCATGGTGATGATGATGATGATGATGATGGAGTTGTTATATATATCATCATTATCATCATAAAGAGGTTTATTCTTAAATATTCCTGTTTTAATTGCGTAAAGATCTGATGAGCATCTCCAGAGAAATGGAGACACCAAACCAACAATAAAAACCAACTGAGACTTGGTGCTGAAAATGACTAGTGCTGAAAATGACTAGTGCTGAAAATGACTAGTGCTGAAAATGACTAGTGCTGATAATGACTAGTGCTGAAAATGACTAGTGCTGAAAATGACTAGTGCTGAAAATGACTAGTGCTCAAAATGACTAGTGCTCAAAATGACTAGTGCTGAAAATGACTAGTGCTGAAAATGACTAGTGCTGAAAATGACTAGTGCTGAAAATGACTAGTGCTGAAAATGACTAGTGCTGAAAATGACTAGTGCTCAAAATTACTAGTGCTGAAAATGACTAGTGCTGAAAATGACTAGTGCTGAAAATGACTAGTGCTGAAAATGACTAGTGCTGAAAATGACTAGTGCTGAAAATGACTAGTGCTGAAAATGACTAGTGCTGAAAATGACTAGTGCTGAAAATGACTAGTGCTCAAAATGACTAGTGCTGAAAATGACTAGTGCTCAAAATGACTAGTGCTGAAAATGACTAGTGCTGAAAATGACTAGTGCTCAAAATGACTAGTGCTCAAAATGACTAGCGCTGCATTTGAAGTCAGTTTTTTTAGTTTTTTAAACGATCATTCTCATTTAATATCTTGTGTTCTGCGCTTAATGTAATTATTTTAAATGTAAGTAAAAATACAAATATTGCATCTTCTATATGAAACCATAGTTCTTCGTCTCTATTAAATTATCTTAATTACTTCACCAATGTGAACGTGTCAATATCACCACCAATATTATAAATGGGAAAGTCAGATATTACACTCTTCACGCCATAATGGCTCGACCGAATCGGTAAAAAATGTTGCACTGGGATAGTAAATATGGTGAATCAGGATATAAAATACTTTGTAATATGGGCGAAGCTGCGAGGCGCCTCTAGTTTTCTAAATAAGAAAAATATCTATTTGCTTATCAACCATCAACATTATTATTTTGAGGCTAATTTACATTTTTAGGGTTCCGTAGTCCTGACAAGGAACCCTTATAGTTTCGTCATGTCCGTCTGTCTGTCTGTCCGAGGTTTTGCTAAGAGACCGTTAATACTAGAAAGCTGTAATTTTGTGGGAATATGTAAATAAATGACGCCGACAAAGGGCTGAAATGAAATTTTGAAAAATATTTTTTTTAGGGTATTTCTTTTTTTTTCATCGTCTACCCCATCGTGTGTGGTTTCGTTGAATAGGTCTTTTAAAATGACTTAAGGGTTGCTAATAACATTTTTCGATTGAATGCTCTATTTACGAAATATTAAACTTTAAAGTGCACATTTTTGTTCCAGTAGGGCGCCCCCCCCCCCCCCTCTAAAAGCTAAACTGCTTGAAAAATCTGGAAAAAATCGTGATAATAGCGCATTTCATGAACTTTAAAGGAAAATTGTAGCGGTTAAGATAACTTTATTAGTTTAGCAGTAATAGTCGTTGAACTTGGGTGTTGGATAATTTTGTACTAAATACAAAATACTTAGAATAAATCCTTTAATGTGACAAAGACGGAGTACCTAGTTGCTTGTTTATAACGGGTAAAGACTTGCATTGAATAACAGGCTACTACGGAACCCTACACTGTGCGTGGCCCGACACGCATTTGGCCGGTTATTTTAAATATCTAATAGGCCAGTCTATTTTAGTTTGACCACTATCTTGATTGTGTGGTCGATGATGGTGAACACGCTAGGCCTAGAATACTCTTGAGCACTGAGATGCTACACCGAAATATTATGGCGGCAGATTTTCTTCGTGATGGTAAGTAGTAATAAGCTACGTTTTGGTAGCTAGTCAGGCGTAACATTGAAATATTGCTCTTACCACCTACCGATAAAATAATAAAATCTTTATTGTGTCAATCACATCTAGAGTTGGTACATTATATTGGCAATATTACAACTTGTATGTTACGAGATATGGGTTGTACCAATGACATATCCTTATACCGACACTAGTCTCTAGTCTAGGTCTCTAGGTCTCTTAGGAGCCTGTATTGTGGGTTACAATGACCCTCTCCGGTAAGTAACTGCTATAATCACGCGAGTGGATCAGTTGGTTACAGCTAGTTCAAAATAAATAAAAGCGTACATTCCCATATTTCGTTGCAATACAAAACGTAGGTATTATTAAAATACGATGATTTATTACTTATTAGCCTTTTCTTTTCCGATAAACAAGCATTCTCAGTGCAATGTTGAGAACACTATTGTTTTGACATCACTTTCACACGTGGCTTCTAGAAACCGCTTTCATCTTTCAATATTGATAACTATGTATTTATGTATGTACATACGTACGTACGTGTGTAGAGTACCAGTCGATGTTTAACTTACCGTTAAATTTGTTTTGATAGCGTAATGTGAATATCAATTTGATACTCAAGTGTCCGGTAAGGACTTCCCGAAAGAAAGGCTTTGACTATGGCTGGTTTTAGTCTTACGCTGACGGCACGCGCACCGACAGCGCTGATGGCCGAGATATATGAACTTCTAGGAAGCGTTTTTGAATGACGCGTAGCTATCAGCGCGCACGGTGGTCAGCGCTGATAGCTACGCGGCCGTACGCGTCGCGCGTCGGCCCGCGTAGCTGTCGGCGCTGACGATCGCACGAGCGCATCTGCTAGCGGTGGGTCGGTACGCCATTTTGCAATACCGAAACCAGTTGTAGGTATTCACACCAATACCGGTTTCCGAAACATGGTATTCTGAATAACTGATTATTGCGGCATTGCGGTCGGTATTTGAAATTTGACTAAATCTGTTTTTAAAATAACGCGATCGTGTGTAGGTGCGTAGGTGTACAAGTACCGATTGGTTTTTGGCTTGACGAGGTATTTCCCTATTCCGTGGTTTTTTGTAAAACAATATGTTTCCTGTTGTAATTTTTTTTTATGGGTATTATTGGATGGTTATGGATTATTGGATCGCGAATAACTGGTTTCGCCCGATAACCAGTTTTTATGACATCCAATACCATGTTTTCGGTATTGTACCAATACCTAGGTATTGAAACTATTTACGGTTTGCAACGACCTCCTCTAGCATCTGCTTTCAGTGAGCGTTCTAGTGTCGAGCGGAGCGGACGTCGTCAGTGCGTACAGTCATCGTCTGTACAGTAAGGCGGTCAGTACGATACTAAAACGAACCACGTTGAGCCTCAGCGCTGACAAACTACGCGCTGAGCTATGAGCGCTGACGGTGAGCGTGAGACTAAAATCAGCCTAAGTAAGTGAATCTGCACGCGGATTAGAGCGCTATAAGAATTTTTTGCGTGCTGCATAGTGTTTAATTGGTTTATAGTATATATATATATAGGCTTGGGCTTACTGTATCCGACAGAGGAGTAGATATATCGTATATCCTTCCTTATAAGGATATAAATCCGCTTAGTATATCCGCGTAGTATAACTGCTTCGTATGTCAAGTATATTCAAGTCAGTTGTGTTTCAGACTTTGCTGAGAAACTCACTCAAAAAGACAAATTATATCCATTAGTATATGCCATATCATATCCAAAATTAAACATATCCACGTTTCATAACCGATATTATCTAACATTATTAGGCCGTATTTGTTCTGTTTTGACCTTGCATTGTTTTTTGTACTTGTTGTTAGTGACGATGTGATCCAAAATAATGATGCAGCACGGTTGCCTAGAAAATACCTATTCACTCACGGCTTGACTTTTTAACCGACTTCACAAAAAAGTTTTGTTTCATCAAGATATACGGATATATAATATATCCCATATTATATATCCGATATGATATATATCCGCTTAGGGATAATAATATATATCTGAAGATATAGATGTGTCCGGAGTTACCCAAGTCTAGTTTATAGGCAGTCGGCATCTCTTACCATTAGGCCAGCGTAATACTAGTCCAGTTACGTAATTCCTTAAAAAAAACTGCACGTAAGAGGAAAAATACTTTCATAAAAAGAATTTACAATATTAAAATGAAATGTGACTTGCATTCGGCCAATCCAACCACATAAAAACAAGGGTTTACACATTCTGACGCCAACAATAGTTGTTGAGTTAGCCCATTGACAAAGCAGGTAGAATGGGGGCCGTGACCTGCCACCTGCCGGTCATGGGTGAATGAAACGTGAGGCTCGCTCACTGTTGATGTATGTATGAGGGAATACACACAAATATGTACATGATTTACTAAGTAAACTACGTGTGTGATAGATGGAGGTTATTCGTTGTACCATGGTAAAGATTAACGTCTTTTGACATAGTTTGATCTCGGATATGTGATGTAAAGATTAACATCCTTTGACATGGTTTGAGCTCGGATATGTGATGCAATGATTACCATATTTGTGATGTGATGTAATAAAAAAACTGGCCAAGTGCAAGTCGGACTCGCACTCGTAGGGTTCCGTACCACACTACAGTATTTTATAAGATCGAGCAAAAAATACCACTATCATTTTTCGCCAGCAAAAATAATAATTAATAAACATTTTATTTCTTATAACACCATCTAACGTCTAACAAAGGTGTTATGAATCGGCATTTCAATATAACGCCATCTATGGGACGTTTACCTAACTAAGCGTTCATAGATGGCGTGAAATGCCGAAAAAAACACGTTTTTATATGGGGACCCTCTATTATTTTTAACTTTATTCTGTTTTTAGTTTATTTGTTATTATAGCGGCAACAGAAATACGTCATTTGTGAAAATTTCAACTGTCTAACTATCACGGTTCATGAGATACAGCCTGGTGACAGACGGACAGACAGACAGACGGACAGCGGAGTCTTAGTAATAGGGTCCCGTTTTACCCTTTGGGTACGGAACCCTAAAAACCGGCCAAGTCGAGTTGGACTTGCTCACCGAGGCTTCCGTACCAACTTCTCAGACCAGGTTACCTTTAAGCTGGTCTGAGAAGTTGTCCATACAAACTTTACTTTGTAGTTAGATCCATAAAAATGTATTGCACCAACTTTGTAATAGTAAATTTACCTTTTTTTTGTTATTAAACTACATATTTACGGTTTTCAGATTTATTCCTTTATAAGTGCTTCAAGACCTTGCTTCTTACCAAATTTCATGATTCTAGGTCAACAGGAAGTATCTTATAGGTTTTGGGTCGAAAACCTATAGGGTTCTTCCGGTTGACCTAGAATTGTCAATTTTGGTTGAAGGCAAGGTCTTATAGTACAAGTAAAGGAAAAATTCCGAAAAATAAAAAAAGTTGAATAAGGTACATTTTGGTACTTACAAGTTTTTGCGAAAATAAAAATTTGCCCATATCTTTTTATATTGTCGACTCAGAACCTTGATTTTTATACACCTAATAGGGACTATAGATCTCAGTATCTGGTATAAATTTCAACTTGGTAGGTCCACCCGTTCCTGAGAAAATCGGTGATGACACACGGACAGACAGACGGACATGAAAGTGATCTTATAAGGGTTCCTTTTTTTACCCTTTGAGGTACGGAACCCTAAAAATTTACATCCTTTCACATAGTTTGATCTCAGATATGTGATGTTCCTTAATCGTGTCACGCATCAATTAATCAATATTTTACGTATACATTTAAAGTTGAATGGTTTATTCTAGTACGAATTAACCACGTCGTCCTAGGGTTTATTTTATGCGTGATGTTTTCTTGTCTTAACTTTTGTTCTCTGTGATAAAACTGATGATGTGTGGTTTTGGTGTGGATAATCATGTGCTGTAATTATAAAACACCATAAAAGACAAGATATTTGATGTTGGACTAATATTTTTTGTGTATATAATAACATAAAAGTCTAATTGTAAGACAGCAACTGGTTTCTTGCCGTTAAATCGGCAAGAAACCATTAATTCAAATGTCGGCAGATTTATCGTTGACATTGTACTAGTTATTCATAGTACCTATATACATGAAAACAATGCCAACAGACGGTAATATGTTGCGTTGCCGTCACAGTAAATGAACACACGGCTACCAGCGGGCACTCGATACTATGACAGTCTTTATACTCTTTAACTTGGATTATTTACCTAGAGGATATTCTGAGCATTTCCTCTTAGGGCATAAAAGGAAATGCTCGCTTAAGCTCAGGCTCGTGAACGTTTTGTTCGTGTTAGTTTTATTTTGACAAATAGCTGATCCTGTATCTAATTCTGGCTGTATTAAAGCGTTATGGTTATTTTAACTAGATATAAACGTATCGCCGTTTTTATAATTTTGCTTTCAAACATTTAACCAGCTCTAAAATGCTTACTAGTTAGTATTTTTTGTATGTTATTGAATAATAAAAAAATAACACTAGGCGATAAAAATCCCTGATGTAGTTTAGATATAAAGTACCTGCATTATGCAAAGTACATACATAATATTAAAACTGTTCGTTAGCCTTATAAATAAATAACTTTGAATTACAAAGGTATTTTGCATATTGTTGTAAGATACGAAGGTTTACATTGTATTACCTTAAAATAGCACTTTCATACTTATTAATATGATATCTAAGAGTTAAGCCATACGGGTGATTTTGTTTGGTGTATGCAAGTTATATTTCACACAAATATCCATGGTATGCTACACGGTGCGATACGGCGTCGTCGAAGACATTGTATGGATATTGTATTTCTGCTTCAGTACAGTTCCGCGACCATATCGCGTCAAAGGCTAAACTTGCGTCCAAAAAACTTGGAGTGCTCAATAAGGCGAGACGATACTTCACGTCACGTCATAGACTTTTGCTCTACAAAGCACAGGTCCGACCACACGTGGAGTATTGCTCTCACCTTTGGAACGGAGCACCCAAGTATCAAGTTCAGCCACTTGATGCGATTCAGCGTAGAGCTGCCAGAATTGTTGACGACCCCGGCCTTACCTCCAACATCGAACCTCTGAGCATGCGTAGAGATATCGGGTCTCTTTGTATCTTCTACCGCATTTATAACGGGGAGTGTTCTCAAGAATTATTCGATTTATTCCCGGCGTCCCGATTTTATCGTCGCTCTTCTTCGCACACATCTCGATTCAACCGGTCATTTCTCCCGTACACTTGTAAATTGTGGAACGAGCTGCCGTCCGCTGTTTTCCCGCAGAGCTACAACATGAAGTCCTTCATAAGGGGCGTTAAAAGAATCTTGACAGGTCGGCAACGCATGAGTGACACCGCTAGTGTTGCAGGTGTTCATAGGCGACAGTGACCTCTCCCCATCAGGTGGGCCGTCTGCTTGTTGGCTACATCATAAAAAAATAGATAAATAATAATAATTTGTTTATTTCCAAAACAGTAGGTAAATTACAACAAATTGCACTCAAAAATAAAAACAGCTCGTTGCGACGATACGCACGCAGCGCAACGCACCGTGTGGCCTCACTTTAAGACTTAAAAATCAAATTCCAGACTTTAAATAACCTAAGGCTGCCACAGTCGGTCGCTGTTCGTTTCCTTCCTGTCACAGCTCGACTTTAGGAAGTGTGTTCGATCACGCGTGAAAATCCGTCGGTAGCCCCCGTGCAATACTCGTATGTGTGGTAATAGTTTGTTGACAACAACATATGACACACTAGTAGGTCGGATGTAATGGACGGTAATCCTGCAATCATTCGATGCAATTTATGCAACTTACCATGCACTTACCTACTTTGAATAGGAAAACTAGAACTGATGTATAGTCTGTACGGATATAATGTGCACGGAATGACATACATATGTTGCAGTTGATTTAGAAAATTGAGGGCCAGTTTCACCGGTGCCCGATAATCCTATTATATGAGAAACTTATCTGACATTTGACAATTTTTGTATAGCGTCATCTATCAAATAACTGTCTAAAACTTTATCAGGAACCGGTGAAACTAGCCCTGAGAGTCCTAGAATCTTCCTGAACTGCTTAAAATAAGGGTATATCCAAATCACCCCCATGTATCTTCTGCGATTTTTGGTAGTTTAGGAGTTATGGTCTTTATAAACAATTTTTTACTAAATTACGACTACAGAGACGTTTTTGGTCATACTGTCCTTACAAATATAGATAATTGGCTGATGTTTTTTTAGGGTTCCGAACCCAAAGGGTACCAACGGAACCCTATTACTGAGACTCCGCTGTCCGTCTGTCTGTCTGTCTGTTTCTGTCTGTCTGTCTGTCTGTCCGTCTGTCACCAGGCTGTATCTCATGAACCGTGATAGTTAGACAGTTGAAATTTTCACAGATGATGTATTTCTGTTGCCGCTATAACAACAAATACTAAAAACAGAATAAAGTTAAAAATTAAAGGGGGTCTCCATACATGAAACGTGTTTTTCGGCATTTTACTATATGAATGTTTATATGATACTATATGAATTATAATACTATATGAATCTATGTATGTTTGACTGTATTAATTATATTAAATACCTATGTTGGCGTTAGTGTTCGTAAGATGGCGTTGTACTGAATAAGCACGCGGCTCCTGTTTTAATAATTGTTTGGAATTGACACGGTAATATAATGTAATAAATTAATATCTGGATGGCTAATTTCATTTGTCAATTAGCGGCCAGCTTTATATTATTGCACCAATAAGTTTTTCATGATAAACCCGACGAACAAACCTATATTTTACTGTTTTGAAAATTATGTAAGTTTTTTGTGTGAGACCATAAAATTAGTATTTTTTTAAATTGTACCTATCTAAATAAACTAGTTGGTGCTATTTTAGTACTTACTGAAATTAACTAGAGTATTTTTGTTCAGTTTGATAATTCTGAGTTTTTTTTAATTTAATTTTAGGTATGATGCTTTAAAGATAGGTTAATCAAATTTATACCATAGATTACTATTGAAATAAGGAAGTTTTCAAAACTTGTTTGAAAATAAAAATATTATGTAATTTTTTTATGTAATCGGTCTTCAAAGTCATGATTCTCATGATTTCTCACTTTATGGTATTCAATTTTTTTTTGTCAAACCGGTTAACATTGTTGGTTGTTTTTTTTAAATATGGTTATTAATGATCAGCTATCTAGCTACATTAAAAAAAACATAGGCCCATTATCTCTATTAGTAAGGTGAATATGACCAAAAACATCTCTGTAGTCGTAATTTAGTAGAAATTGTTAAAAAAGGCAATAACTCCTAAACTACCAAAAATCGCGGAACATTCATGGGGGTGATTTGGATAACCCTTGAGGTGTTCTAACATCTGTACTTCCGCTTGACACTACTTTCTGGGACAACCTGTATATATATTGATTGTGAATAATGAAAAGCAAATAGTATCACTCGAAAAAGAAAACATACTTTTATCACACAATGACGTCAGCTACATTCAAAGCCAGGTTTTCAAACCGAATTCAAAATAGGAGGTTCTCAATTCAACGGTATTGATTTTTTATGTTTGTTATTTGAAGTTGTTTTTTTTTTCTAAAAAAATCGGGCAATACTGGACCAATTTTAGCATCATTACTGGCCAGTTTCTGAGGTATCTTCTCCGTGATAGCGTTATTGCGTAGATAAACTCTCAATAAATGTACTCAGAAACCGGCTTACAAGATCTACGGCGAAATAAGCATATGTTATACCATCTGGATGATCGTCAAAAGGTTTCAAAGTTATCCCTTTACACTATTATTGATTCTGTGCCTTTACTCATTTGTTTTTAGTCCAAAGCAAGATGACATATGCGTACGCGCACTCACGACATAATGATGCGCGTGTAAGTGAGCAGCGGAACTAATCGTACCGGAAGCACTTTATCTACGGCCGTTCATCTTGTACATAGGTACAGATTGATCATACGCACAAATTTAAGGACATTTTTGATACACTGCTAAAGTGCCAAACATGTACCTACAAGATATAGTGGCAGTTCAGCGCACTCGCGACATAATGGTGCACGTGTAAAGGTACGGACACCCGCAGCGTCCTGCGTGCGCGATCTAGGCGGCGATCAGATAGCGCAGTAGTATTTGTACCGACTGGTTCACACCAAACGCGATCAGTTTAAAACAATTGAAAAGTATTGAGATCGCGCCCGCAGGTGCCGCCGAAGTGAGCGAAATCTAATATACATTTTATTTGTGAATGAAAACATAAGGTGCAAGACAGGCTTAGGCTTATACATAGAGCTTGAAAACTACTGACGTTGAACCTCGTTAGCTTTTCAAGTTCATAGCTATAATAGTAAGTTAGATTCCATATCCTAGCACCAACTAGCTCCAACGATACCGTAATGTCACGATAATCAGAATGCCGCTGTCGCAATCTAGGAATATATACGACTGCAGTCTGCACATAGCGTGTCCACTCCGCGTCTGTAACATCTGTGGCTCGCAGCTCAGGCCGCTATATAACGGACGGGTGTTTGTCTGGACTGGAGCAGCTGGCTCCGACCTCCGACTTACCTTACAACGTACATAAGCTGTACCTACTAAAAGTAGACGTAGAATACTCTGTAAGAAATTAATGTGTAGTAATGGTAAACTAGTACATATTTATGAATAATAATAATTAGGATAGCTGATTGTTAATTTCACTCACACCGTAGACGGATAGCGTCACACTAATATTATAAATTCGAAGTGAATCTGTCAGCTGTATCTCTGTCTGTTTGGTACGTTTTTGCAAATTAAATCGTAAATAATCGTCTCGCCTCGACAATCTCACGAGCCTCAAGCAGCGCGCGGTCAACTCGCTGTAGCCACGCTTACGGAGTATTATTATCTTTTCTATGCTTACGGTCAGTCCACGCGCTTACGTCTCTCTCGCGCCAAGCCTTGGCAAACTCTTGAGACTACGTTAAAACAGAAGAGAGCTGTACAAATGTATTTTGCGGGCTTTTCATTAAAAAATCATTCTTACGACATTGACATAAGGTCGCTATGGTCGAACATACGCTTCCATTTTCCCAGGCAGCGATTTCCCGTAAGGCGTCACCTAGCCGTAGCTGCGGCACGTATGTGTAAAAGCGCTAAACGTGTGGACCGATCTGGCTGAAATGTATCTAGTATGGTAGAAAATTTCATAAAACACTTTGACGCGTGCAAAGCTGCGGGGTGTAATTGGAATTTATATAAATAACTACCAGCGCCTCGCGGTTTTACCCGCGTAGTTCCTGTTACCGTGAGAATACGGGGATAAAATATAGCTTATGTTACTCGCTGTTAATGTAGCTTTCTAGTAGTGAAAGAATTTTAGAAACCGGTCCAGTATTTTTTGAGTTCATACGTAACAAACAAACAAAAAATCAAATCGTTCCATTTTATAATATTGGTGTATTGTAACTTTATGTCTACTTCTAATTATAGCAATGTAGAGTGCAGCAAAACTGGTAAACTACAGCGGATAGAGCAATGCTAGTTGACTTAAGAGGGAACGCAGGGTGCACTTTTCTATACAAATGTATTCCCGTGGAAAATGCATCTAGAGCAAAATTTGTTACTACAAAAAATCAAGGTCTGCTGTAGCTACGCTCCTGTAATTTGCTTTTATTGACCAACCAATTGCAAAAAGAAGATAAGCATTCTAATCTCCTTTTTATGATTTTTGAGGGGTCATATTTCTATTTGCAATTGGTTGGTCAAGAAAAGAAAATGATAGGGGCGTAGCTACAGCAGAGCTTGATATTTTGTAGAATCAAAATTTTTCTATAGAAGCATTTTCCAGGGAGGAAACGGAGGAATACATTTGTATGGAAAAGTGCACCCCGCGTTCCCTCTTAACCGTATACTTTGACCGTGTGTACTCATGGCATTATATTACCTACTAGCTGACCCGGCAAACGTTGTTTTGCTAAAACCCAAATATCTTACGGAACCCTATTTTTTTCCAAATAGCCTATGTTACTCGTGGATAATGTGGCTGTCTAATGGTGAAAGAATTTTTAAAAACGGTCCAGTAGTTTTTGAGCCTATTCATTACAACCAAACAAACAAAGTTTTCCTCTTTATAATATTAGTGTAGATAGTGTAGATATCGTTCTAGCACAAATTAAAGTACTAGTAACTAGTAAGACTTGTTTCAGATAATACGCTGTTAGTTTTTAATGGTGGACTGCGACTCTTTGCGAAATAAGTAGTGTCGTTGGTATGTAACTGTTTCGTAAGAAGCAAGGATGTGACAAGACTGTCTTGAGCAAGTTTCTAGTTTTTGTTTGGTTCGTCATCCAGGCCCGATTTATAAAAGTTTTTATAAGAACATTATTTTTTTTTAAATTTTAATATATTCTTGTATTTTCCAACATTGTAACTTTTTATTTTAATGAGCAGGTTGAAGTGGTTGAATTTCGGGGAGAAAACAGGATGATCCTTTTTTAACAGGATCATACTATACTTGATATAATATTTTACTTTAGTTTCAAAGTTAGCCTCATTGATCGAAATTTCTTGATTTGACATAACGCTAACATTATTATGATACGATTGTATACGTAATCAATTGCAATAATAGGTATAAAACTTAAAAAAAAACAAATAGCAATAAAAGTAAGTAGCGTGCTGCCATCTTCGACCGCATCGTCACTTGCCAGCAGGTGAGATAGTGGTCAAACTCAAGTCTATATGATATTGAAACGAAAAAATCATGACCGGAGTAATTTTCTGTTGTTTTGTTCTGTTTTTTAATGTTTAATTTGCTATTTCCATAATTTGCCACGGACCAAACTATCTACTATAACCCCCTTTGTAAATAGTCCTTTAGAATAAAATAAAATATACAAAGCAGTCAATGGATACCAGAGTGATACATTTAACCCCCCCCCCCCCCCCCCCCAACTGAAATTGTTAATTGAGACCATTCCAACATCTCTGCTGTTAGATGGCGAGGAGTTAAGTATTCTTCAAATTTCAGGTGATGCCTCAGCATAAGGTCAAGATTACCATGTCCAATATCATTGAAGAAGCAGGATATACCAAATTAAATTGCTATGAAAGTTGTTTTCATGTCCTCATCAACTTGAAAAGACCCTATAATCTATAAATGGCTTAAAAAAAAAACGATCCATCTGATTGGGAGCTAGGATGCCACAGACAGACAGACACATATACAAAGCTCCTTACGTCAAACTTATAACACCTCTGACCCCTCATTATGTTTCGGGGGTTAATAAATACGTAAGCGACATTAACATGAATTTCGTAACTCCTCATTTTGTTCAGTTGATTAATAGTACATTACGATATTAGTGCGTTATGATGGTTATAACATGCGAGGCGTAATTGAGCCGAGCATGTTATAACCATCATAACGCACTAATATCGTACGACGTTTTTTAACACATTTGCGAGGAAACCGAAAAAAAAAACATTTTATATTTTGTTCATTTCTAATTATTGAAACAGTTAGTGAAATTACAATTATTAAAATGATACGTAGTTGTAGTTGGTTTTTTAATTATGTTTTCATACGTGGTTATGTATCTGTCTTTGGATATTGACGGCAGCAAGCTGTCGCATGCGGTTCGCGCTTCTGTTAGTATATCCGGTGGAGTTGAAGTAATATATGGCTCTTCTTTATTATTGAAAGTTGTCATATTTAAATTTTCACAATACAAGTACAAAGAAAAGAAAATTTGAGAAAAATGGCGCGAGGATTATTTTCTGCCGTAGCTGCGTGAAAATGTTGGCAAAGACGTTAGAGCATGCAGCCAAGTTTTTAAATTACCGAATAAACTGTTTTTTTTATTTTAATTAAACTGAATCTGTGAATGCACACTGTTGCTTTCCCGCCATTTTAACAGCGCGCTAGCGCTGCCTCCTGACTGGCGCCGCGCGGCGATTAGTTCGAAATTTGAATAGCAACAGCGCGCGAAATGGCAAATAATACTGTTATGGAATTTGTATGGACTATAACTTAACTATTTGCTTTGGTAACACACGCGTTTTTTATGACCCGCTTTACATATTTAAAACCGGTGGAATTACATCAGCTTTACGAGCAACGGTGTTAAAAAATAAATATAGCGTACTTCTCTTCATCCCTTCCATTAAAATTCACACCTCAGCGCTGTTAGCAATTAAAAAATGCAATTATGCAATGCAACATGCATTGCACATGCATGCATTAGTATATAGCTTCTACTATAGCTTGTTAAGCTAAGTTTTGTGGGGAAGTAGGTATGTTCTATAATTCACCCTGGATACAGTATTATCGTGGAAGCTTCTCGATCACGACTCATATATTATAATGTCATCTTGGTTCTGGCTTGACGATGTAATGACGTGATGCAGAGATGCGTGCAACCTGCCTAAGTTATATGATGATACTTATTGACATAGGTATGATAGGTACCGGATGTAGTATGTAAACATATAGGTACAACATATAACCTTATGTATGCTGATATATCTAAACGTGGTCATTAAATGCAATACGTGTGAAATTAGAATAAGTATAGTCAATTTTACTAGAGGTGATAACCGGCGCCCGGACTTCTGAACTTAGTATTTCCACGATATTTCCTTGGATCGAGTGATACCTATGTGTAAAAAAAAAAAGATTCCCACGAATTGACAATCTCCTCCTTTTTTGTGAAGTCGGTTAATAAGATTTAAATAATAGCAACAAATAATATATATAATAGTTCTATCGGTTTTTAAGTTTTGGTAAGGATTTAAACTGAATAGTATAACCTAAACTATGTCATTTTTATTTCTAGTTTGTTTTTCAACCGACTTCCAAAAAGAAGGAGGTTCTCAATTCATCTGTATGTTTTTTTTGTGTGTATGTTACGCGATTGCTCCGTCAATTGTGAACCGATTTGAATGATTCCGTTTTTAATCGGTAGGGTACGTTTACAAGATGGTCCCATTGTAATTTCATTGAGATCTGACAAGTATCTCTAGAGATATGACGATAAACGTCTTAAACTTGCTACTGAAATTGACTCGCGGGGCATGGAAGTCGGTTGTTTTGGTTTTTAAACTATCTTAATTACAAATTTTAGTTTTATTTCTATGTTAAATAATTTAAGTTAATACTATACGATGTTACAACCTATATGTCTTCCATTTAGAACGCTCTAATTAAATCTTGTAAATCCATGATAGGAATGTTTTATATAAATCAAGTAAAGTAAACAAAAACTCTGAACAACTTCAAAGAAGTTAACAAGAAAACAATACATTTCACACCTGGCCAGTGCTTGTTAAATCCCAGCTGCTTGCCCTTTGTTGCTGGCAATTTCCTTTTACTTCTGTAAACATACGAGAACGATGAACAATGGGGTCTGAAACTATTTTCTTGTTTTGTGTAAGGGAGTACCTAGTGAGTTATTTATTGGGTAGTGTTGACCAACGTTGTAAGATGGTTTTCAATTTCAAACTATTACTTACATAAGGATTTTTGATTCGTATTATTGATTTTATGTACGGCTAGCTTTAGTCAAGTTTAGTTTTGAGGGCCCGGTGGCGTAATCGGGAGAACGGTCGGCTTTGATGCCGTGGTAGAGTTCAAACCCCGCCGTGCACCAATGGATTTTTCTATCGAAAAATGTATGTACGCTTCTCACAGTGGCCCTCCGGTGAGGGAAAAACATCGTTAAGAAACCAACAACCCCCGCATGGTGGTAGGACACTATCTAGTGTCCGCCTGGCCAGCTACCACCCTCAAGTTAGAAAATCTGTCACCAAACATCTAATGTGCTCCGGCAGCTATACCTTATACTAAACCTTTATTTTTTCGAAAGCGTCCGTCGCTCTTTCTTGGAGTCGGAGGTCACGCGGTGAAATAGCGATGATCACTCACTGGATGATCTTTGATATTTTCTTGCATCCACTTAGTAAAATGTATCCCTTAATGAGGTTATATTATTATACACATCGACTTGAGAAACTCATTCTTTTCAATTTCGCAGGTTAAAACACTATTACCAATCCTAAGTCGTAAAATATAATAATCCTAAAAATTCAGCTTGCAAAATGATTGAAATAGATAAGAAATAATACTAAAATGCGGCACACGATTAGTATTAAATTAAACTGCTTAAAACAATGCGTCGAAAATTACCGACAAACAATGGACGGAGGTTGCAAAATATCGGACGAACCGACCAACGTAAACATCCTAACGTTACTGTACTATTGATACATTTCCCGACCATAAACTAAAGATTTTTTAGCGGTTAAGGTACGGCCACACCGCGGCGTCCTGTGATCTGCGGGCGCAATCTCAGTACTTTCAATTGTTTTCTGATCGCGTTTGGTGTGAACCAGTCTGCGAAAATACTACTGGGCTATCTGATCGCCACCTAGTTCGCGCACGCAGGACGCTACGGTGTGTCCGTACCTATATACCACATACATGGCATCACACACGAAGAATAAGTAACAATATCCTATTTCCTACTATATATATAATATAATATTATAAAGGCGAAAGTTTGTGTGTATGTTTGTTACTTCTTCACGCTAAATCTACTCAACCCATTAAGCTGAAATTTGGTATGTAGATAGCCTAGACCCTGAAATAACACATAGGGTACTTTTTATCCCGATATACCCACGGGTACGATGCCTACGCGAGTAAAACCGCAAGGCATAGCTAGTACACTATAATTTAAAAACTAAAAGAACCGGATTCAAATGCCACGCTAGTAATGTTCAGTTTCAAGTTTAAGGTTTATCTCCATATTTTTGAAGATACTGGACATAACTTGATGAAATTTGAATAAGACTAACTGTGAAGTAAATGCAAACAAAAAAAAAGAATTTTCCAAATCGGTTCAGCCAGGCTATTCTGTAAGCTAGTTTACGCATATCTCGCAAGTGGAATCCGCGGTGATTCGTACTACGAAATTCAAATCGTAACATGATTGAATTTCGTAATACAAAATTCAAATCTCACTGCGAATTTCGCTTTCGAGATTAGCTTACAGAATAACCCTACAGGCGTCTTCGAGTAATCGGTGAACTTACATAAAAAATAAAGGTTCCTTTTTTTACTGTTTGAGTCAAAATCTGTCAGATTTCTTTATATTAGCTCCATAAGGAACCGGTGAAACTGGCCCTAAATCACATAAATAAACATAATCACTTTCAGGATTTGTCATCATCCAGTTATCATACAACATGCGTACAACTATAATACCAATAGATTTTTGTCAGCTGAGATTTGACGTAATTATATATGTGTATGTATTGTTTCAACCGACTTCCAAAAAGTAGGAGGTTCTCGATTCATCTATATGTTTTTTTTCTTTTTTTGTGTGTTTGTGTGTGTTACGCGATTACTCCGTCAATTGTGACCCAATTCGAATGATTATTCTTTTTTCTAATCGGTAGGGTTTGTTTTCGAGGTGGTCCCATTGTAATTTTATCGAGATCTGATTCTCCAGAGATATGACGATAAACGTCTTAAACTTGCTCCTGAAAATGACTCAAAATGACTCGCGGGGCATTGAAGTCGGTTGTTTTAGTTTTTAAATTATCTCAATTATTAACACGTGTGTTTCTTTGTTGACAGGTCGGGCCAGTGACCACATGCCGCCTTCACCATGGTGATCGTTACCAGGGTAAATATATATTTTATTTATATACTTTACGCTTTAAGGATTGATCTCTACATTGTAGATCAATGATGATGAAACGAATGAATTTTCATTTGTTTTGCGCCTTGTGTAATTGACGTCTCCCTTCTCCAAACAAGCACGATTCAATGTTAGACCGCATCAAGTGAGATAATTGATCAAGTACTAGTTAGTAGTAACAAGTAATATTTTTAAAAAAACCTTATTAAACACAAGCTTTTACATAACCTAGGACCAGAGTAAATCAAGACAAATCTAACGAGCCCAAACACGACGGGTATAACATGTGTAGTTTTGGCGGTCCTAAGGCCACCATTCGTCTCCATCATCAGATCAGCCCCATGTTATCATAATATTCCGTTGTCACGCAATTTACATAGGTATGCAAAATTTTAGCTTAATTGGTGGTTACCAATGTGGGAAGTGGTTAAAATTCAATATGCAAGATTTGCTGACAAACATCGGGACAGGTGAAACTAAATAAAAGCTTGTAAAAAGAAAAATAATATAACCGAACCTAACCCTATGTACCTATATATGCCTATAAAATATGTTTTTGTCAAACATATTTTTTTATGAATCATATAGGCTATTATAGCGTTTGACAACTATCTCACGTTATGGTAAGCGATGATGTGGTCGAAGATGGTTAACACGCTAGGCCTATTCATTATTCTGTGGCTAGGCCTAGATTATATATTCGTGTCTGATGTATTATATATTTAAAGAGATTAAACAAAGATAAGTAGTACTGCGTATTTCGAAACGCCTCTATTACTTAGTACCTACACGCATATATATTTACCACAATAATTTATGATCGTGCAAAACAATAAGTTATTTTTCAAAAAAAAATAAAACCGACTTCATAACCACAAAAAGGCACTCAAAAGTGAAAAATAATTTACTTAAAATTATTATAAGCGTTACCCACTTCTCTATTTGAAGTCGGTGCCAGCCAAGTCTAATAGGTAGTAGATAGATAATACCTACATGTATCTACCTACTTACTAACCTACATGTACCTACTTACTACTACTACATACATAGTATCTATCTAATATCCAATAGAATTGGCTGGCACCGACTTCAAATAGAGAAGTGGGTAACGCTTATAATAATTTTAGGTAAA
This sequence comes from Cabera pusaria, assembly GCA_954871355.1. Taxonomy (NCBI): domain Eukaryota; kingdom Metazoa; phylum Arthropoda; class Insecta; order Lepidoptera; family Geometridae; genus Cabera; species Cabera pusaria. Next base: position 24,851,959 of record OX940887.1, read on the forward strand.
TTATTTTTCACTTTTGAGTGCCTTTTTGTGGTTATGAAGTCGGTTTTATTTTTTTTGAAAAATAACTTATTTTACCCTTTTTAGTGCAAAAAAAGTTTTAATGAAATTACATGCATTTATTAAATTTCGTGTCTGAGCCGTTATACACTGACGGATATATACTTTTTGAAAATTTCAAGTATGTACCAATAACGGTTAAGAAGATACAGATCTGTAAAGTGCGCACATATAGACACACGGACGGACGGACGGACGAACAGACAACAAAGTCGCAGAAAGTGTTCATTTGGTAGCCTTTGGGTTCGGAACCCTAAAAAAATTGACTTTAAATGCCGCGCTAAAGTGAAAATATTCACTAGTAATAATGATGTCATCAAGGTATCAAAGGACAATGTCTAAAATGGCCCTGTACAATTAAAGCATCTGACACACACGATAATTAATTGTCTATTTTATTACAATAATTCCAAATACTTTTATAACACGGACTAGTTGTATTCCAAAATGAATATTAAAAAGTATTATTTGCGATTATTAACATTAATTGCCGCCATATGGCCAACAGAGTACTGAATCACTCTACTACGTTATAAGAGGCACTTCCCTATATTGTGGATACCCGAATTATAAAAGCACTGTGTAGCCAACCTAACAATAGAAAGTATTATTTACGTAGTAACTATTATATAATATGTGGTTTTATGCTTATAATTTTTTTTTGCTGTATTGATTGGTACAAAGTATGTTCATAATTCTGAGTAATTTAATTATGTATGCAGTGTCGCGGGACTAAAATGGCCGCCATCTTCGCCAAATGTCATGTCATGTCAAAAAATATTAGGTATGTTCAAAAAGTTTGCACCCTAACAAGACTTTGCCCGGTAGAACATTCCTGTGAAGACAAATTATTTATATTTATATATAATTATTTATTATAATTATTTATTGAGTGCCCGGTGGCGTAATTGGGAGAACGATCGGCTTTGATGCCGTGGTACCAAGTTCAAACCGCCGTGCACCAATGAATTTTTCTATCGAAAAATATATGTGCGCTTCTCACAGTGGCCCTCCGGTGAAGGAAAACATCGTTAAGAAACCAATAACCCCCGCATGGTGGTAGAACATATCTAGTGTCCACCTGGCCAGCTACCACCCTCAAGTCAGAAAATCTGTCGCCAAACATCTAATGTGTTCCGGCAGCTATCCTTGAGAGCCAGTTCCCATTCTAGTCCACTTCTCTATCTTCGACCGCATCATCACTTAGCAACAGGTGAGATAGTGGTCAAACGCTTGCCTATAAGATATAAAAAAAAATTATCCCCACCTTTATTTCTATCTCGCTCACAGTTACCGTAAGAATATCTTATATGCAATAGCAACCTCCATTGTGTATATATATCCATATGTATAATCTTCTTGGGACTCTTCTACTAAAACTAGTATATTCTCCTATGTTTGAGGTATTTATCTCCATATCTCTGGTGATACTAATCAGATCTCGATAAAATTAAAATGGGACCACCTCGGAAACGTATCCTACCTATTAAAAAAAGAATCATTAGAATCCGTTCACAATTGATGGAGAAATCGCGTAAGATACACAAAAAAAAAAAAAAAAAAAAACATACAGACGAATTGAGAACCTCCTCCTTTTTTGTGAAGTCGGTTAAAAAAACCGACTTCACATGCCACGATAGTCAAAGTACTGGCTAGTTATATCATGTCATCTAAGTATATAAATTTGCTTATATTGTGTATCTCCATATCTCCGGAGATAATTGTCATAGCTCGATAAAATTTGAATGGGACCAAACGGAAAGCATAACCTCTCAAACAAAAATATAATTTTTCAAATCGGTTAAGATTGACGGAGTTCTGAGGTAACAAACATAACATCTTCGACCGCATCATCAGTTACCAACAGGTGAGATAGTGTTCAAACGCTAGCCTATAAGATATAAATAATAATAATAACAAACATAAAATAATAACGTAATAAACAAACAAACATAACAGAAAAAAAACAGTCGAATTGAGAATCTCCTCCTTTTTTGTGAAGTCGGTTAAAAACAATACATCGCTACTGTGGAAGTAGAGATAATCTTGAAAGAAAAAAATGTTTCACAACTAAAACAATAATAAATTTCACAAACCCATCGATATAAAAAGGTAGATGCGGTACTCAGTCTTATGCCACGTAAACATAATGGAACTATAAAACAATTACATGAAAACACGAATTTCTAATGTCAACCTTGATGTGCATGAAGAACAGAGGATTTTAAATAATTAGCAACAGTGCCTACTGTTGCTAATTATTTAAATGGATCTGCGATAATTGCACATGTTATTCTGTACGTGCTACACAAACGCCGGTTCGATTGTGACTAAGGTGAAATTAGGTTCGCGAACCTAATTCATACGGTCCACTTTGAGGACCGGGGTCCCTTATCTCTCTTTTTAATACGCTTTTATTAGCTTCAGACGTATGTATGTTTGTATGTTAGTATGTAACGGAATCTTTGAACATGATTTTAACCCCCTTCAAAACGTCGGATTAACTCGAAATTTGGCATACTTATTAAGGAACGATGACAATTCAATATTTTAAACATTTTGACCCGTTATCCTTACTAAGATAATCAGGATTACGCTTTTAAAAAAATTCAACTAAAAAATGAAAAATAAATAATAGTTTAAAAAAACTAAAAAATACGCTTTTATAGAAAATCCAACTAAAAAAAAGAAAATAAATTTTAATAAATTTGAATTAAAAATAGTGTAAGAAAAAATGATTTTATTGTAAAAAAGCGTGGGGTGCTTTTCAGGATATTATCAAAATAACCCTTCTAGTCATATCTGTTCATAAAATATTTGGAACTATTGATACCATTCACCCCACGCTTTTTTTACAATAAAATCATTTTTTCTTACACTATTTTGAATTCAAATTTATTAAAATTTATTTTCTATTTTTTAGTTGGATTTTCTATAAAAGCGTATTTTTTTAGTTTTTTTAAACTATTATTTATTTATATATACATCGATGATCAAACCCAACGGAATTTTCCAGTTTTTAAGTAAACCTAACATACTATGAATAATCCTATATTGCGCGATTCAATCTGATTGTAAGTTGGTACACAGATAAGTATGAGAAAATTACTAAACCTGCAAAACAAACATAGATATTAAAAACATAAAAAAATATTTATCATAAAGAATTTTGCTTGTCATAGTTGTCATCAACTTGTTCTGAAAACAATACGCCTAGTTAGCGGCAGGCCTACTTAAACGGAGAATATAAGTGCATACTACCTATTAAAGGCCAACAAACTTCAATTGCACACTGCACGTGCGTTTGCTCAAGTTAAATATTCAGAATTGTTTGCTTTTGATCACGTTCAGTTAATTTTACCATAACTTTAAAAGCCGTTATGTAGACTTTATGTATAAATTTATGCGAGGCTTGAAGTTCAAGGCTTACCGGCGAGAACTGGCTTTAATTACTGCAGAACTTAAGAATATTTTATGTTGTGATTATAGACGTAATATAAAAGGATGGTGCACTGCAGATGTTTTGACAAATTCAATTTAATCCGTATGCTCTAACAAAAAGGTTGTAATTGCTTTGTAGAACAAAACGGCCCAATCGAAAGGCACCAGGGTGGAAGTGTGTCCTTGTCTAACAACCGGCTAGTGCTATATATCTTATATACTATATGTATAGTAAGTACATATATATAAGTCGTCCATACAAAAGAAAGGGACAAACTCCGTTCTAGGTCGGTCTCATCAAGGCCATTTTGCGCCGTCAATTTATATTACGTCTATGGTTGTGATTTCATGCATTTTTAATAATCTGCATAACATAAACAATGTTAACTTGGCTGAATACACTGGCCGTATGGTGGACAAGAGAAAAAAATGTAAACAACACATAAAGGTTGTACGTGCGTCGTAGCCTCTGTGGTCTCGCCCAAAGCGTTATTGGAACTCTTTTCTGACTTGACTGGTTTGGAGATTCGAAAGAAACGTGACTGGCCCGCTCGACAACTTTGACGATATAAAATTCAAAAATTAAAAACCTGCAGAAAATTCTATCGTGTATTGAAATAAAAATAATTGAATAATGATTTTGAATAAGGTCAATTCATAGTATAATAAGGTATCGTTAGCACAACACAAGTTTACATGCAAGATTGAATATAAAACAAGACTGACAAATGCACCGAATGTGCGGCGCTAAAATTCCATAATGTGGAAAGATAATTTGAGATCATTCAAAAAACGAAAAAAAACCCAGTTCAAATGCCGCGCTAGTCATTTTCAGTAGCAAGTTTGAAGTGTCTATCTTCATATCGTCATCAGATCTCGATGAATTTACAAAGGTCCCATTGTAAATTCAGAGAGATCGACTGAGATCGTAATCCTCAGGAGTATAGGAACTCTTTTGAATAACAAAATTCTTTTAAAAATAAATCGATCGGACTACAATTTGTTGACAGAGAAATCGGTGAACTAATAAAATAAAACATACAAGTTTAGTTTTAGTTACCTTTGGTTATTTCTGCTCATGACAAAGTATATGTAACAATATTTAAGGAAAAACTTATTAAATTCAAGCAAAGCGAAGCAAGCAACATGATGGAAGCGTTTAGGTAAGCCTCGCGTAAACGTACAAGATTCCTTTGAGCTGTCAATCTTTCCAAGGCTTCTTTTCATCTCTTAGCAAGAATATGTGTTAAATATTAAGTTGTGCAAATCGTAGAGGATTGCGCCTTTTTGAAATGTAAAGTGAAACTAATTTAGTGCTGAGTTTAAAACCAGGCTGAGGCAATTTTAACACCCTCTGGCACTAATGAGGGTGTTAAAATACACCGTGTAATTATTTTTTTTATATAGACTTGTTTATATGATGCTTCATCCACTATCTCACCTGTAGGTAAGTGATGATGCGGTCGAAGATGGTAATCACGCTAGGCCTAGAATGGGAACTGACTCTCAAGGATAGCTGCCGGAATACATTAGATGTTTGGCGACAGATTTTCTAACTTGAGGGTGGTAGCTGGCCAGGCGGAGACTAGATAGTGTCCTACCACCATGCGGGGGTTGTTGGTTTCTTAACGATGTTTTTCCTTTACCGGAGGGCCACTGTGAGAAGTGCACATAATTTTTTCGATAGAAAAATTCATTGGTGCACGGCGGTTTGAACTCGGTACCACGGCATCAAAGCCGACCGTTCTCCCGATTACGCCACCGGGCCCTTGCATTGCCATTGGCTTGTTAAGACATATGATCCGGATGTTTGATTAGTAGGTACCAATGTTTTTCTTATAAGCTAGCGTTTGACCACTTCCTCCCCAGTGGTAAGCGATGAAATGGTTAAAGATGGAGAACACGCTAGGCCTCTAAATACTCTGACTCTCAAGGATTATGTGCTGCAGATTGTAGATTTTCTCCTTGATGTAGTTTTCACCTTGAAATTACAATTCTAAAAATATTTTAGTCTGTAAAAATATAGCTGCTTATAAACTAATGCTGTTCAGTCTATTAAGCAGAATGGTTAGCCTCGATACCAGAATTATGTAATGAGTTTTATCGAATCCGTATAGTCAGTGCCTTTAAGAATTTACTTTTACATCTTCCTATAAATCTGCAACAGAAATAATAAAAATAGTATGCTCAATAAAGCATCATTGGCTGAGCATGACAGCTGTAGTTAGGCTTCGACATAATGACCCACCACGCACGCAGCCGCACGGGCATTGCGCTCAATCACGCGGCAACACGGCAAGGGATGAGCCCGTCACAGCGCATCGCATCACGTCGCATCAGATGTCTAGATGACTCATATTATTGGTAGCGACCACTATAGCAATAGTGACGCGGCACGCTGTGGGCCTACTTATTCCCAAAGCGGTAAGTTTTCTCGCCGGGTTCCGATCATTGCGTTTGGCAACACATTCCGGCTTAGAATCCAGCGGAGGGCGTTCACCTCGACAAGCACACACACGTGTGTTTATACACATACAAAAGTGATATACTACTGACTGTCTCACTAATCACGAAATATTGTTGAGCTATAAAATCTACAGTTTTAAATTAGCAGATAGGATTAAGGTGTGGGTAATGTCGATATCTCCTATGATTGAGAATACTGATTACTCTATGACCTACCATTAAGTAGGTTAAAGGAAAATTGCATAGTAGGTAGTCAAGATGTTTTTCCCATTTATAAGTAGCTAACAGCACCACCGCGACTTCGCCCGCGTTAAAATTAGGTAATCCTACTATATCCTAATCTAACTTATTGGCTATCTATGTACAAAGATTTATCCAAATCGGAGGGGCCGATTGACCGTGAAGACGTAACAAGCATAATATAAATATATTGATAAACTTTCGCATTTATAACATCGATGTTGATTAAAATCGCTTATATTGTTGTTTTTTTTTATATGTAACTCGTAAAGCATCGAGCAAAGCCGCGAGGCACGTCAATATATTTATAGCTAGGTACAAGTCTCGGCGCGAAATATAAAATTAAAAAGTCGAGGTCGTTTCCAGCCGCGGTGGTTATTTATGAGTTCTTGATCTGTAATTGCTCTCGGCTTCTATAATATTTGAGGCCGAGTGCTATTTTCCTTGTCAAAATATATCTGGTTTTTGCACGCTGTACATCAACTTAAATTAACGACTTAGAAAGGATTTATAAGGCTCCTAATTAAATTAATTATAAAAAGCTATTTACTCATGTAAATAGAAGCGAAGACAAGCTATAAGTATAGTATATATATATATGAAAGGAAGTATAGTATATATATAGGAAAGGATATGAAAATTATAAGTATAGTTATTATGTTTCGCAAAGTTTTAAAAATCACCCGTAAGTATATATGTAAGGAATAGAATTAGCTTCGTTTCATAACACGAGCTCACCTTATGCAAAACATTCAAGGAATCCTACTACCTACTTAAACCGTCAACGAAGTTTAGCAATAGAATAAAAGCAGGGACATAAAGCAGTGTTACCAAATCAGTAAACAGGTATTGTAAGGAGCGGGGCCTACTCGATGACCAAAACGACAGTGAGAGTGTCCGACCAAGCTGGTAAGGCGAGAGTAGGAGGCTGTATAGGAGCGGACCAGTTTCGTAATATTCGCTAATTTAATGCCAAAAGTCACAAACGTGCCCAATTCTTCAAGGTCTGCAGACTCTTGGTATCATTAATTTTGAATTCTGCATTTAAAAGCGAACGTCTGTCAATACTATTATTTGGTGTAGATACCCATGTCTATCCATTATCTATACTTCTATACTAATATTATAAGGAGAGAACATTTTACAACGAGTTCACATTTTAAGATGTTTAATGACGAAGTTTGTGCATCAGGTTCCAACATTGCGGAAAATATCGTTTGCGCGATGCAGGATCTCGATATTTACAATGAGAGCTATTCAAGATACTCTAGCGCCATCTAGATGCTTTTATCTAAACTAATATTATAACGAGAAAATATTTGATTTTTTGTTTGTTTCGATTTAACTCAAAAACTACTGGACCGATTTATTTTTTTTTTTCACTAATGGAAAACTACATAATCAGCAAGTAACATAAGCTATATTTTATCTCCGTATTCTCACTGAAACGGCAACTACGCGGGTGAAACCGCGAGGCGCTGCTAGTGTCTTAATATACATCCACAGTGCCTATGAATGAATATGATAATATAATGTTATTTACCAAAAATATAAGCTTGAACCACACGTTTGCACAACATTAAGTGTTTGTTGTTTATTCTGTGGTAATAAACCTTATAAATTATCGTGCTAGCCATTTTTAATTCAATCCATAGGTCTTGTCAATAACGAGCCCCTTAACATGTTGTACCTTACTCATTTAATTAGATCTAAAAGGTAGTAAAAGCTTACCAGTCATCTTAATGACCTTGACTTAAGCTCGAAATTGATAATATAATCAATATAATATATAATATATAATAAATTGATAATAAATCGAATTGACTTTCTCGATTTCATTCGGTTTTACAATAATTTGGAAAGCTATAGATTTTGCCGAAATCCGGAAACGTAGACATGATTAATGTCCTAAAGCAACAGGTTTTGTTATGTTATTATCTTGCAATAAAGCTAATCATGTTTTTCACAATATAAATTCGATATAATATCTTAATAGAATCAGAATTAATTAAAGAGAAAGCAGTCATACAATAGCGCATTATTCACGCATCGCTCTTTAAGTATCTAATTACGTACCTATAATTAAATCAGAGAGCACTGATAACGGAGAAGTGACCGATAACTTCGCTTTATAGCCTTCATACAACTCATTCAACAAATTGACCGAACCAAGTCGCGGTCAGTCATTGCGATAAACATATCGATTGCCTCACTTAATAACCAAATTAAATTCAGCAATCATGTGAAAGAACGTGGAAATACGTAACGTCATGGAAACCAGTTTGTATTTCAAGGTGAGGTTCATATTTTAGTAGAAATTATTAGAAAGCTATCTATCAGACCCTTTCTCCATCTATTTGCCGTATTTGTGGCGTGTGGATTTAATCGGTTGCGTAATTAGTATGATAGGCTGTGACCCGCGGTTAAATATTGTGATGTGTGTCTACTCATAACAGGGAAATACCTCTTTGTGTCTATGACCGGCGTCCATTTGCCACTTAGTAGTTACTGTCAGTTATTCCTGTGACCACTGAGTTGGTTCGTGAAATAAAGTGATTGTATTTTTTTTAAATATCTTAATAGAACATTATCTCGCCTGGTGGTAAGCGAAAATGTGGGCGAAGACGGTGTACACGCTAGGCCTAGAATACTCTCAAGGGTTTGTGTGCTGCCGGAACACCGTAAGGTTATGGCAGCAGATTTTCTCCTTGATAGCAAATCAGGGGGAACATCGATATAATATGCTCCTACTATCTATGGACGAACACCCGTGCTTGGATTTGAACAGGGGACCTTTCGCTTACAAGTCAAGCCCTATTATCCTTTACAAATTTAGGTACGCTAACGGTGCCCTCAAAAAATTGGTTTTAAAAGTTCTATGTACTAAGATGCTTGACATCTTATATATTTAAAATCGGGAATTTAAAGTGACTAACGCGATGTCGATATAGCGATCGACATGTTTCTGCCTCATATCTGTACCTATAGTATAGTAGTATCTTTCTCTATTATAGCTGTACTTATAGCTGTAGGGCTTTACTGTAGGCTATCTTGGAAGCGGAATTTGCGGTGAGATTTGAATTTTGTAGCACGAAATTCAAACCTCACCGCGGATTCTGTTCGTATCCTGCTGCTGCTGCGGACCGTAACACAATCGTAATACGGTTGAATTTCGTGATACGAAATTCAAATCTCACCGCGGATTCCGCTTCCGAGATAGCTTACAGAATAGCCCTACTGATGAGCTGAGTTGTAGAAAGCAGTGTCGGTAACGCATTGTCAGTGCCATGGTGTTGCAGATGTTCATAGACGCCGGTGACCACCTACAATAAAAGATCGTTTAAAAAATAACAAAGATAGTTTTAAAATAAAATAAAACGACTTCCATGCCCCGCGAGTCAGTTTCAGTAGCAAGTTTGAGACGTTTATCGTCATATCTCTGGAGATACGTATCAAATCTCGATGAAATTACAATGGGACCACCTCGGAAATGTAACCTACCGATTAAAAAAAGAATCATTCGAATCGGTTCTCAATTCACGGAGTAATCGCGTAACATACAAATAAATAGTACATTACGTGCCAAGGGAGGAAAGTAGGACATTTCAACCCGCGCGATAAAAGCGTGGGTCGAAAAAAAAAAAAATTAATAGTTTTAATTATCTTAAAGTTAATAGATATTATTATATATTCGACATAATTAAATATTCAATTTTTTTAGTGAGAAAAATAGTATTTATTATCGAACGCAAACAAAAAACATTGAATATTGAATAGGAAATAACAATATGTACATAAAATAAGTAATTAAAACAGTAAATAATACTGTATTATAAATGTGTCATTTAATAATTATATTTCAATTTTCATTATCATAATACATAATACGATGCAATTTCTTCCAAGCAATAAATTGATTGTAACAATTTTTATATCGCTGTACCGATTTGGAGGGTGCTAAATTTTGAGTTATTTCCGCAGCTTCCGCAGCAATGTTTCGTCGCACTTCTTCATCTTCAGAGTCGTCACTTGAATAATCCGATGAATTCATTCATTCAGGGCGTTGCCCTCTTCCCCTGGCGTTCTTCTACGCCCATGACGATGGGCGCGTCTTTTCTTGTTTAGATCCTAGGACTCTGGGAGAGGTGCCCGCGGTGACCACTAGTTGCCGGCGCGATCAAGCCGCGCCAGGTTGATCCCTGTTCGGGGAAGCCCAGCGGACCGATCAGCAGCCACGGCAGCGGCCTCCGGCGGATCCCTCCTTTCGTCGATAGTATCTTTGATGCTGTTTGCATCTGCTTGGTTGTTGGTGTCTTCGTCTTCTTTTTCCTCTTCTTCCAGTTGCATATATTCCCTTATGTAGGGCTTCATGGATTCTTGTTTCCTTCCTGGGCGGTTGGGTGGCCTCGTGTGCAACGGCGCTATCCCACGGATGTGTTCATGCCGCGAGTTGTCCGCACTCTTGAACATCTTTCTGCTCAGGCGCCTTGCGAAGGTTGTTAGGTCCTCGTGCTTTAAATCCCTGCGGATGACATCATTCCTTACGAGCTGTGGCGCCCCCACAATGCTCCTAAGGGTATAGTTTTCCTGTGTCTGGATTCTCTTCATGTTGGATCCACTAAGAAACGGGAACCAAGCGGGGGCGGCGTATGTAAGTCGCGTCCTTACATGTCTTATAGACCAGCATTTTCGTCCTGGTCGGCAGTCTGGAGTACCATACTGCTGCTAGGAGGGCACTCGTTCTTTTCGCGATTGAGACGACGAAGTTTGTGTGCTTTTTGAAAGTCAGGTTACGGTCGATCTCGATTTCAAGGTAACGGACGCTGTTTTGCCATGGTATCTCTTCTCCTAGCAGCTTGAGGTTTGTTGGTAGTCTGGTTCTTCCTATGCAGATGGCCTGTGTCTTTGCAACGTTCACTGCTAGCCGCCAACTTTGGAGCCATTCTGGTAGGGTGTCTAGTGTCCTCTGCAGTAGCTTGACAGCGTGGTTTGGATTCTTTGACGCGATGTGGAAAGCTGCATCATCCGCGTAGAGCGCGAGCTGCGCCTGCCCGACGACTGGGATGTCGTCGGTTTACCAGGCGTAGCATACAGGGGAGATGCAGCTTCCTTGCGGCACGCCGGCTCGTACCATCTTGAATTCGGACAGCTCGTTTTCAACAGACACGGCAATTTTTCTGTCGCTGAGGAAGCTTCTCATGACGTTGACTATTTTCCTCGGGGTCTCTGTCTTCGCGAGCTTGTACAGAAGTTCTCCGTGCCATACGCGGTCAAAGGCTTTTTTCATATCAAGCATCACTGCTACAGTGACTTCTTTCCGGTTGAAGCAGCGGGCCATCTCATTGAGCATTTTGCCTACTTGCAGAGTGGTTTACGGTTCATATTTGGATTACGCAAGTAAGTCCACATTTCAGAATTCCGTAAAAAGCTGAAATGGTTACCTATTCGTCTTCGCCGGAATAGTCACGTCCTTTCTCTTCTATACTCTATTATATTTATCCCGTCTACCCCTTCCTACCTTAAGGAACGTTTCACGTTCCTTCACCTTTCAAATCCGTTTTCCTTGAGATCCGCTGAAACTCTACAACTTTTAACCCCTATCCATTCCTCACTTGCTTATGAAAAATCTTTTACTGTGCAAGCGGTCCATTTATGGAACGCGCTACCAGTGGAGATTAGACATGCCAAATCGCTGGCTATCTTTAAATCCATGGTAAAAGCCCATTACTTGTTCCAAACATGTTAAAACTGCAACACTACTGTGATTTAATATATATGGTTATGTATATGTGTATTTAATATTATATATACATATATATGTATTTATATTAATATATTTGGGAACATTATTATATATATGTAGGGTATTTTTATGTATTATATCTTAATATACCATAATTTTAGTAGTCTATTTTGTGTATTATTATTATTCACGTTATTTATTTTCTTTCTTAGCTTTAGGTTTTTTTACAATAAAGATATCCAAACAAAAATAGAAAAAAATCATTACAAATAAACAATATTATAAAAAAACCTAAACCTAGATTGCCGCCAGCAGCGGGGCAGGGCCCAAGCTACCGGTGGTTAGGGCTGCAGAGAGAGGAACCTCCTGACGATGCGTGCCGTGTCAAGAAGTACCGCCTTCTGTATCTGGCCCTTGATCCAGCCGTCTAGCGAGAGTCTCTTGAGATGTTGGTCGAGACTCTTCGCTATTAGGCCGTTCGCAGAAACGACTATTGGTACAATGCTAGTCGAATCAACATCCCACATGGCGGTAACCTCGAAAGACAAGTCAAGGTACTTGCTGATCTTGTCCTTTTCAGCCTTCACGAGGTTCTCGTCATGCGGGATGGTGATGTCAACTAACACTGCCCGCCGCTGGGACCGGTCGACTATCACGATATCAGGTTTATTGGCGACAATAGTCCTGTCCGTGATAACCGATCGGTCCCAATAGAGCAAAGCATGACCATTTTCAAGAACTGGCGCAGGTGCGTACTTATAGTACGGCACCTCAGACTCGACAAGGCCGTATTGAAGAGCAAGTTGCTGGTGGATGATCCTGGCTACGAGGTTATGTCTGTGCAAGTACTCGGAGTTAGCAAGATGAGAACAACCGGAAATGATATGTCTGAGTGACTCTCCGGGACGGCGGCATTATTATTATTATTATTTCTATATTTTTTTTCTGACATCAATAATTTGTTTTGTACGCTACCCCCAATTTTTGTTTGTATTCTTCTTTTCCATGCCAAGGTTGTCTGGAAGAAATTGCTTTATGCAATAAGACCGCCGATTGTATTGCCTTATTATTCTACTGTCTTTCATCACATAGTATGTACAATTTGTAATTTCTTTGGTGATCAATAAAGAGTTTTTGTATTTGTATTGTATTTGAGTGTTCCGCTCTGAAGCCGAACTGCTCTTGTCTGGGCTCTATGTGCTTCATCAGATATGGCATTAAGACCCTCTCGAAAAGCTTCGAGAGTGTGCTTAAGAGCGTAATCGGCCTGTATGAAGCAGCTTTCCGGGCATCCTTTCCAGCTTTTGGCAGCATAATCACTTTCCCTTTCTTCCAATCTGTGGGAAAGTGACTGATCTGAGTATCCCATTATGTATTCTGGTTAGGGCTGCAATGTTTTTTGGAGGGAGTCTTCTGATAGTCTCGTTTGTGATGTTGTCGAGACCTGGCGCTTTCCTTCTCGGCAGATGTTTGATCATTCTTTGCACCCTGCCGGGGGTGACAAATATGTCCTCTGCGGCTTCACTACTCCTACCCTAATCCATAGAGAAAGTATATATATGTAGAGAGAACATTAGCGTATGCGAATGAAATAGCTATAGAGATATAACCCGACTAAAACGATGAACACGTGATACATATGTCAGCTATATGATAAAATGAACAACGTAATTTGGTCGGGTTATACATGACAGCGGGTGAGAGCCAATGCGTACTAGAAACTGGCTCCATACATTGCTGGAGCCAGTTTAATCGTATACGCAGGTAAAGGATAAAAAATTGTTGTTCATCTCCCTCTCTCATACCAGTGATTGTATAGTTTTATCCTTCTCATATTATTATTGTTATTTAAATGCCACATCCGCTTAATATTCCATCCACGCCCTTATCCTAATTTATTTGGGATCGACGCAACGTGTCATACTACCTCAATATTTGCCTGCCTTTACTATTTTATCTAGGTATTACTTTTCACAGTGCACGACTATAATAATAATAAATAATAATAAAATGTTTATTTGTCGCCAAAAATTTACAAAATATATGTATCAAAAAGTATATACCATATATATGAACCTATCCTTGAGAGCCAGTTCCCATTCTAGGCCTATCGTGCTACCATCCTCGACCGCATCCACGCTTACCAGCAGGTGAGATAGTGTTTAAACGCTAGCCTATATGATATAAAAATAAACTGGCCAAGTGCAAGTCGGACTCGAACTAGTAGGGTTCCGTACCACACTACAGTATTTTATAATATCGAGCAAAAATCGCAAATATCATTTTTCGCCAGCAAAAAATAATAATTAATAAACTTTTTATTTCTTATAACGCTATCTAACGTCTAACAAAGGTGTTAGGGATCGACATTTCAATATAACGCCATCTATGGGACATTTACCTAACTAAGCGTTCATAGATTAGATATTGACGTGAACCCACTCCAGACACAAGCATATTTAGTTTAGTTGGAGGGGTTAACAAGTATACTAGTAATGTGCAACCCACATTGCGAGTAATCTTTTTATTAAAAAAAAATAATAAAAATAGATGGCGTGAAATGCCTAAAAAAACACGTTTCTTGTATGGGGACCCTCTATTATTTTTAACTTCATTCTGTTTTTAGTATTTGTTAACCGACTTCAAAAAAAGGAGGAGGTTTCGCAATTCGACCGTATATATGTTCTTAACCGACTTCAAAAAAAGGAGGAGGTTTCTCAATTCGACCGTATATTTTTTTTTTCTTTTTTTTTTATGTTTGTTCGGGGATAACTTCGTCATTTATGCACCGATTTTGATTATTCTTTTTTGTTTGAAAGGAGATATCCCAAGTGTGGTACCATGGTAATTTTATCGAGGTCTGATAAGTATCTCCAGAGATATTGAGATAAACATCTCAAAATTGGTACTGAAAATGAACATTGAAGTCGGTTCTTTTTTAGTTTTTAAACGATATGATTGTTATAGCGGCAACAGAAATACATCAACTGTGAAAATTTCGACTGTCTAACTATCACGGTTCATGAGATACAGCCTGGTGACAGACGGACAGACAGACAGACAGACAGACGGACAGCGGAGTCTTAGTAATAGGGTCCCCTTTTACCCTTTGGGTACGGAACCCTAAAAACAAAGCAATAGTAATAGCATAAATTAACAACATATTTATCTGAATTTCAGGGCGATTACATATGGATCGAGCCGGTATCTGGGCGGGAGTTCGACGTGGCGATCGGCGCCCGAGTGCTGGCCGCAGAAGGTCGTCGCATCAGAGTCCGAGACGACGACGGACAGGAGCAATGGCTGCCTCCGGAGCGTCGCATCAAGGCCATGCACGCCACCTCGGTGCACGGCGTCGAGGACATGATCTCACTGGGCGACTTACACGAGGCGGGGATATTGAGGAACTTGCTCATCAGATACAACGAGAATCTCATCTATGTAAGTTTGTTATGATAATTAAAGGTACGGACACACCACAGCGTCCTGTGTGCGCAATCTAGGCGGCGATCAGATAGTGCAGTAGTATTTGCACCGAACGGTTCACACCAAACGCGATCAGAATACAATTGAAAAGTACTGATGATCGCGCCCGCAGATCGCAGGATGCCGCGGTCTGGCCGCACCTTAAGATAGTTTATATGAATCGCATCGATTTTCGGTTTTTTTTTTTAACGGTAATATCGTAGCGGTGAGTGCATATAATCCGGAGAACAGTAGGATTTCAGGAAGATCAAGTCTTTATCTGGAGCACCAATAATAATTATCAAGATAGTTTAAAAACTAAAACAACCGACTTCCATGCCGCGTGAGTCAGTTTCAGTAGCAAGTTTGAGACGTTTATCGTCATATATCTGGAGATACTTATCAGATCTCGATGAAATTACAATATGACTAACGCGAACTAAACCCTACCGATAAAAAAAAAATCATTCGAATAGGTTCACAATTGACGGAGTAATCGTGTAACATACATACAAAATAAACAGACAGACGAATTGAGAACCTCCTCCTTTTCGGAAGTCGGTTGAAAATAGTTTTAGCAAGAATAGAGAATGTATATTTCAGATAATAATATATCATTTGACTTATAGCTTATGTAGGGATTTTGTATCTCCTGGCTGTGATCTTTGCAACGACGGCACACTTAATTGTATCAAATTCAGAATACAAGTTAACAATAAGTTTATTAAACCATTGCACCTTGGCTCCATCTATGCTGGGTTCAAATCCGGGAAACTGAAGATGCAGACTATCAACTACAGATACGAAGCTGTCAATAGGGGACCTATTCAAAGATAAAAATAAACTGGCCAAGTGCAAGTCGGACTCGCACTCGTAGGGTTCCGTAACATAGTTAAGTATTCCATAACTATGATTTTTCGCAACTACAAAATTAACTTTGTTTTTCATAGTGTTTGTATGAAAAACAAAGTTATCTTTGCGGTCGCCATATCTCTTAAACTGCTAACTGTATCTCGTTCAAACCAATTTTTGCTGTTAGTTTTTATTATTGAGATCTACAGCATATATTTTTTTTAGATTTTTCACTCCCATACTTTAAAAGTTAGAGGGGGGGTGGCACACATTTTACCATTTTAGACGCGCCTATCTTTCAAATGATTGACTTTGAGAAAAAATGATTTTAGGAACCTCAATGTCATTTTTGAAGTCTTATTCATAGACACCCCACACGTATAGGTTTGAAGAAAAATTTTTTTTTTGTTTCATTTCCAAGTATGAGTTGCCCTGCCACTTTTATATTTTTTATTTTTGTATAAAAATCGGAAAGTTCACAGAATACATCTACCTACTAAGTTTCAATTCTGTAGTCCTAACAGTTTCGGAATAAAATGGCTGTGACATACTGGCGGACAGACAGACAGACAGACAGACAGACAGACATGACGAATCTATAAGGGTTCCGTTTTTTGCCATTCGGCTACGGAACCCTAAAAACATGTGCTCAGCGAGTAGCTGTTGACTTCATTATCTATCGACACACCGTCACGCCATATTATGACAACACCGACCGACCGATGATCTCGTTTTGGAGTTTAAGGCGTCCAATGTATATTAGCCTTATGCCAATGTACTTATCACAAACCTGTTAGAAACGGATACTCTAGAATTTCACATACTTTTTTCTTTCTCAAAACACTTGTGTTTATCAACTACATACATGTGTCTCCTTTCTCCTTATACCACTGTTTTATTAGTTGTATTTCGCAGTTTCAATGTTAAATTTAAACGGTATTTCCGTTCGTGACGGAGAGTTCGGCGTGTCATGTCTTCATAGTCTCTCATTAAATTACTTGATTTATCGGTATCAATCATTTTTTATTGATCTCCATTAACTTGTAAATTCTGCGAATACGCGTTAGCATTATCATGTTTATTACCTAGTGTTAGAAGCAAAATTTTATGTTCATAATTATTAATCATTCAGTGGATATATGATCAGGTAGTTTTTAGTCTGTACAGATTTCTTACACGTATTTATTTACCTATACTCTTACCCAAGTGTAATTAACTATCTCACCTGCTCGTAGGTATATGGACATTGTGATCTAAAGTAAAAACATGCTTATACAGAATGTCGTAATTAATGCATAATCCGTTAACTGTAAATTAGGGACATCATAATTGATCAGAAAATTAAAAAAAATGTATTTAGTAAAACCCCGCGGTTTTCAAGAAATTGTCCTTTTTCGAAATTCAAAAATTAGTATGTACCCTATAGTACTGATTATGATATGATTATAAAAGAAATTTTCTTAGTTTCTTTTCGAATATTATTCGTAAGTAAAACCACTCGACTTTTACTGAATACAACTTTTTATTTTCTGATCAGTCGTGATGATGCTCCCAATCCGCAAGTAAAGGATTATTTATTAATTACGCCACCTCATGTATATGAAGAAGTGGAAGACTGATCGTAGTTAGATAGGTTGCTGAACAATATACCTCAGTTCAACCTACATACATAGCACAGCTATATAACTAACTATAAATACATCCATCTTCTGAAATTTCATAACTATTTTCACGTTCCAGACGTATACGGGCTCAATATTAGTAGCAGTGAATCCATACCAAATCCTGCCAATCTACACGGCAGATCAGATCAAACTGTACAAGGAGCGGAAGATAGGCGAGCTCCCTCCTCACATATTCGCGATAGGTGACAATGCATATGCCCACATGAGGCGATATGGTCAGGACCAGTGTATCGTCATCAGTGGGGAATCAGGAGCAGGCAAGACGGAGTCTACGAAGCTCATACTGCAGTATTTAGCAGCGATTAGTGGAAAGCACTCCTGGATTGAACAACAGGTAACATTTTTAAAATGCTTTCATTAATTTTGTAACTCTGATAATTTAAGATCATTTAAAAAACGAAAAAAATGACATCTAAGCCACGCTAGTCATTTTCAGTAGCAAGTTTGAGGTGTTTATCTCCATACCTCTAGAGATACTCATAAAATCTCGATGAATTTACAACGGGAACACCTCAAGAGTACTCTTTTAAGTAAAAAAATAATTTTAAAATTCCACAATCGACAGAGATACCGGTGGACATTCATAAAAAGAACATATATACATACTAACTGAGAACTTTTTCCTTTTTGAAGTCGGTTTAAAAAGTATTATTCAGTTTAAGAAATATTCGCAGTATCTTTAAAATGTAAGTAAGTCCCTACTACTACTTTTCCACTTACGATTAACTACGAGCAGCTAATAATGAGTTTAGCACTCTATTAATCAGGTAAAGAAACCTTAAGTTACGAGCTTATACTCATTTTGTAGGGTTACAAAAGGACACACAATCTAAACCTTTGTATCGGTGCAGTTTTTATCTCTACACGAAAGATAATCATGTAGTCGAACTGAATATATCATTACTCAAGTAAAGTATACTTTATATATCTGTTTCAGATCCTAGAAGCAAACCCTATTCTTGAAGCATTCGGCAACGCAAAGACAGTCAGAAACGACAACTCTTCTCGTTTCGGAAAATACATCGACATACATTTCAATCATGGAGGTGTTATAGAAGGCGCCAAGATCGAACAGTACCTTCTAGAAAAGTCTAGGATAGTTTCCCAAGGTCCAGAAGAAAGGAACTACCATGTCTTCTACTGTTTGCTGGCCGGTTTGTCGAAAGATGAGAAAAAGAAATTGGAATTAGGAGATCCTTCTGAATATAAATATCTATCAGCGGTGAGTGTTGTTAGCGCTGTAGCCAGTAAGTCTAGCACTTTCCTAGTGATTGATGCAAAATTGTGCGATAATTCGTTATCATAGCACTTAACTTTGATAATTTTGATTCATAAGATAATAATGATTTTTAATTTACCAACTTTCTGATAAAGCGCTAATTAATTTCAGGGTGGCAGTTTCTCCTGCGAAGGTCGAGATGATGCAGCCGAATTTGCAGATATCAGATCTGCTATGAAAGTACTTCTCTTTAGCGAGGCGGAAATATGGGAGATTTTAAAACTACTAGCGGCTGTGTTGCACTGTGGAAACATCAAATATGAAGCCACGGTGGTTGACAATTTGGACGCTACAGAAATCATAGAACAAGCAAACGTGAGAAGAGTAGCTACTCTACTCGGAGTTCCAATGCAGTCTTTAATAAATGCTCTCACTAGAAAAACCTTATTCGCTCACGGTGAAACGGTCATATCCACTCTTAGCAAAATCCAGTCGGTGGACATCAGAGACGCCTTCGTTAAAGGAATCTACGGCCGACTCTTCGTAACCATAGTAAAAAAAATCAACGCAGCTATTTACAAACCAAAGTCTACAATGAGAACCGCTATCGGCGTGCTGGATATATTCGGCTTCGAGAATTTCGATCAAAATAGTTTTGAACAGTTCTGTATCAATTTTGCCAATGAGAACCTACAGCAATTCTTCGTCAGACATATATTTAAGCTAGAGCAGGAAGAGTATAATCACGAAGGCATAAATTGGCAGCATATCGAGTTTGTAGATAACCAGGACGCTTTGGATTTGATCGCTTTAAAACAGTTGAACATCATGGCATTGATAGATGAAGAGTCAAAATTCCCAAAAGGCACTGATCAAACCATGTTGGCCAAGTTACACAAGACTCACGGTCTGCACAGAAATTACCTTAAACCAAAGTCAGATATCAATACAAGTTTTGGTCTGAACCACTTCGCCGGTATCGTCTTCTACGACACAAGAGGTTTCCTCGAGAAGAACAGAGACACTTTCAGCGCAGATTTGCTTCAACTCATCCACGTGTCCACCAACAAATTCCTGCAACAGATATTCCACGACGACATCACCATGGGCTCGGAAACTCGCAAACGTACGCCGACGCTTTCGACGCAATTCAAGAAGTCCCTGGATCTTCTAATGAGGACATTAGGAACGTGTCAGCCTTTCTTCATCAGATGCATAAAGCCGAACGAATTCAAGAAACCGATGTTGTTCGACCGTGGTCTCTGCTGCAGACAGCTCAGGTACTCCGGAATGATGGAGACTATCAGGATTCGAAGAGCTGGGTATCCGATTCGTCACAGTTTTAAGGAATTCGTCGAGAGATACAGATTTTTAATATCTGGTGTTCCACCGGCTCACAAGACGGAATGCCGGATGGCTACTGCGAAGATTTGTGCACAAGTTTTAGGTAAATCGGACTATCAGCTGGGGCATACTAAGGTGTTTTTGAAGGACGCCCACGATTTGTTCCTTGAGCAGGAAAGAGATAGAGTGTTGACTAGAAAGATACTGATACTTCAGCGGTCGATTCGCGGTTGGGTTTATCGACGACGATTCTTAAAGATGCGCGCGGCGGCTGTTTTGATCCAGCGTCACTGGCGAGGGAAGTTGCAACGGTTGCGGTACAACAGGATGAAGGTCGGGTACGCGAGACTGCAGGCGTTGATCCGGGCGAGAGTGCTGGCTCATCGGTTCAGGCATTTGAGAGGGCACATAGTGTCATTGCAAGTAAGTTGAGCTTCAGGTATCTCAGCAGAATATTTAATAATGTTTGTCATAATGTATCATAGGCGTACAATGCCCGATACAGTTTTTTTTCACTTTATTGCCCTAAGTTGAGGAACTCGTAAACATTTTGACATTACATACTAGCATTATACGGAGCAGTCCAAGCAGAGTCGTTAATATTGCTCATATCGCTAGTATCAAACTTTAAAGCTTTTTAATGTTATTTTCAACAGTGTAACATTACATTTTGCAATAACTTCGTAATCAAGGTATCAAACGGTTTTATAAACATACTAAAAATACGAGTAGCTTCTTACTCTTTTGCTCCAGTGTACTGACTAACCAGCTATATTCCTTCAGGCTGCCGCTCGAGGCTATTTAGTCCGTCGTTCATACGGGCACAAGATGTGGGCGATCCTCAAGATACAAAGCCACGTACGTCGTCTAATCGCGATACGACGCTACCGGCGCATGCGGCAAGATGCGCTCGAACACACGGAAGCTTTGAGGCTACGCAGGCAGGAGGAACAGAGACTGCAACACCAGGGCAACACGAGGGCTAAGGAGATCGCTGAACAGAATTATAGGGTGAGTGGAATATAACATAAGCTATAGATTATAGATATACTATAGATGTATGTAGGTAGGTAGATGTCGTTACAGCTTCATCAGGAAAAGTTTAATTCAGTCTCTAGTTATCATTTTTAAGGTTCCGTACCCAAAGAGTGGCAACGGGACCCTATGGCCCTAGCCACACTAGACAGAAATTCCGTCGCCGAACTTCCGTTGCGGTAAATCCGCAACAGACGCAGAGGGCGAGCGGTCCGCGACGGATCTTCCGCGTAGTGTGCCCGTTATTTGTATTTTATATGCAATAACATGTATTGGCGTTCCGCCGCGGAAGTTTGGCGACGGGATTTCCGTCTAGTGTGGCTAAGGCCTATAACTAAGACTCCGCTTTCCATCCGACCGTCCGTTCGTTTATCTGTCATATAGGTCTGTCTTAGTCTATATCATCTGAACCATAATAGAATAAACTGGCCAAGTGCAAGTCGGACTCGCACTCGTAGGGTTCCGTAACACAGTAGAGTATTCTATAACTATGATTTTTCGCAACTACAAAAATAACTTTGTTTTTCATAGTGTTTGTATGAAAAACAAAGTTATACTTGCGGTCCCTATATCTCAACAACTGCTAACTGTATCTCGTTCAAACCAATTTTCGTTGAAAGTTTTTATTGAGATCTACAGAATATATTTTTTCTAGATTTTTCACTCCCTTACTTGAAGTTAGAGGGGGGAGGGGGGGACACACATTTTACCACTTTAGACGCACCTATCTTTTAAATGATTGACTTCGAGAAAAAATGATTTTAGAAACCTCAATGTCATTTTTGAAGACCTATCCAACCCCACACGTATTGGTTTGAAGAAAAAAAATGTTTTTTGTTCCATTTCCATGTATGGGAAGCCCCCCCTTAAACTTTTATATTTTTTATTTTTGTACAAAAATCGGAAAGCGGTTTACAAAATACATCTACCTACCAAGTTTCAATTTTGTAGTCCTAATAGTTTCGGAATAAAATTGCTGTGACATACGGACAGACAGACAGACAGACAGACAGACAGACATGGCGAATCTATAAGGGTTCCGTTTTTTGCCATTCGGCTACGGAACCCTAAAAACACTTGAAATGTGCGTTACTATTGCCGCTGAACTAAAGGTACGGCCACACCACTGCGACGTGCATGCGCGGGCGCGTGCGCGTTTTTTTTTCAAACGGTGTCTGATCGCCAACGATTGCGTTTGGTTTGAACCAGTCGGTACAAATACTACTGCACTGATTGCGCCCGTGCCCGCCCCCGCAGGTCGCTGCGGTTTGGCCGTACCACAAGTAAAGTTAAAAATAAAAGAGGGTCCCCATACGACTTGTTCTTCAGGCTCTTTTGCTCGATTTCATGAACCAAAATAGACACTTGACATTTTACAGAGTGTGTGTGTATTAGAATGGAAACTGGCTCTCAAGGATAGCTGCCGGAACACTAGATGTTTCGGCGACAGATTTTCTAACTTGAGGGTGGTAGCTGGGCAGGCGGACACTATATAGTGTCCTACCACTATACACATTTTAGCTTACCATCAGGTGGAGCGTTTGCTTGTGCGCCTATTATTAAATATTTAAAAAAACTGGTCGTTTTACTCACTACTATGCACTGTCACAGCGGTTCAAGACTGAAATTATCAAAGTTCCAATATTTAGAAATCGGTTACATCGAGGCGCACGTTTCTTTGTCGGCAGATTTGAAGTACCAATAATCTGAACATATTGGTGGATTAAATCTTTCGTTATCTATTTAATAGATTTGATTAGCTTTACTAAGAATTGTAGACAACGGTTAGATTAGATCTTTGTCGAATTATTAACAAGTTAAACTAACTAACGTTAGAAAATTATTAAGACTTCTGTGGTTATAAAAGTAGGTATGTAGGTAGGCTGTAATTCACGTACCTTTAGTCGAATTTTCTCGTTTGGAAGGTTTCGAGCGAGTCCGTCGCTCTTCCTTGGGAGTGAGGTCACGCGGTAAGATCGCGATGTTCACTGACTAATAGTACTTGTTTTATTATTTATTCTGTGCTAACAATAGGTAATATCTATAGGGTATTTTACTGAAAAATCTAAAAATATATTAATGAGATAGCTTAGGCAAAAAGCATATCTTTTAAATAATTAAGATAGTTTAAAAACTAAAACAACCGACTTCAATGCCCCGCGAGTCAATTTCAGTAGCAAGTTTGAGACGTTTATCATTATGACGATTAATTTTTATCTCTAGAGATATGTCTCTAGAGATACTTATCAGATCTTGATTAAAATAAAATGGGATCACCTCGGAGACGTACCCTACCGATAACAAAAATAATCATTCGAATCGGTTCAGAATTGACGGAGTAATCGCGTAACATGCACACAAAAAAAACATACAGACGAATTGAGAACCTCCTTATTTTTGGATGTCGGTTGAAAAGAAATTATTCTTAAATAACATAAACAGCATACTATAATAATCTGTTAATTCATTAAAACATAATAAATACATCGAACTAATCTGCACTGATTTAAGCGATAAACAAATTAAATATTGGGCATGGACACAAAATATCGCAGTATCTTTTTATCAGATCGCCAGATTATCGGCATTTAATAAAACGTTTAATACCTTAGATGTATTTTACTCCGTGCGTTGGAAAGTTGTGCTACCACTTATCATACAAATGTTGCCTATTGCAAATATTATTCAATTAAATAGATACTTTAATTATACTTAATGCAATGCAGGTAATGTTTATTGAGATAGGTGAGTAGGTACTTTTATCATTATTAATGAATTACGTAGGCTGACGACGACCATTCGGGCTCTTTCATTCTTTTACTTTAACAGGCTAGTTTACTATAAAAATGTTTTTTGGTCCGTCGTTTACATTATCAAAATATATTGGATACGTATTTTTATTTTTTCAAATAAACAAAAGATGACGAAGAAAGAGCGATGAAATTCCGCGTGACATCACAAACCGCTGAAAAGTGTACTAGTTTCTAGCGGTTAGTGACGTCACGAGCGGACTCCCGAACTTTGACGCTCTTTATGTTTGTCAATTTCTATTAATTTGTAAAATAAAAATAAGTGTCCAATATTTTATGATAATCTAACTGACCGACTAATTACACTTAATATTTTTCGACTCAGGCAACAGGCACAGGCCCTATTAGACGTTTTGTATCGGATTGTTGCGGCGCTGGAGTGGTGCAGATGTCGTACTGCTGCGCACGTACTGTTCATTTGTAACCGACTTCCAAAATGGAGAAGGTTTTCAATTCGACTATGTTTTTTTATTTTTTAGTAATGTTACACGATTAATCCGTTAATTGTGAATCGATTCGAATGATTATTTTTTAATTGATAGAGTACATTTCCAAGGTAGTCCCATTGTAATTTCATCGAGATCTAATTAGTATCACCAGAGATATGACGATAAACGTCTCAAACTTGCTACTGAAACTGACTCGCGCGGCGTGGAAGTCGGTTGTTTTAGTTGTTAAACTATCTTAATTGTTTCCATTCAAAGCGTGAGGTTGAAAGTCGTAGCATTCACTATTTACTGGGGATAGCATTAATTAAATAACATTTTGTTTGGTGAGATAAGTAGTAAAACACTAACTTAGACTATCGTATAAGTTACTTATTATTTATGGTTTTTCTGATAAGATAGTACTTATAAGTTAGTGTTTGACCACTATCTCACTTGTTGGTAAGTGATGATGCGGTCGAGGATGGTAGCGTAGCACGCTAGGCCTAGAATGGGAACTGGCTTTCAAGAATAACTTCCTAAACACGGCGAAAGATTTTCCAGCTTGAGGGTGGTTGCTGGTTACTGGCCAGGCGGCCACTAGACAGTGTCCTACCACTATGCCGGGGCACAGAAAAAATAATAATACTACGTAGTGGCCGAGGGTTGTAGGTTTCTTAACGATGTTTTTTCTTCAGTGGAGGGCCAGGGCCACTGTCAAATGCGCATATAATTTTTGCAATAGAAAAGTCATTGGTGCACGGCGGGGATTTTAATGCATTACCTCTGGCTTCGAAGTAATGGTTAAACACCAGGTTATATGACAAAAAATAAAAAATCTCACACTGCGCCCATGGGCCCTCATAATATTTTAATTCACATAAGTAGGTAGGTACATAAAAGAAAAAAATACCTTTAATATTTACCTACCTACAACATACTGATTTTCCTGCTTCACGCACGAATTTATAAATCATTTCATAAATCATGCTGCCGCCGGAGGCAACTGAAACAGAATATTTTTTTGAAGACAATTAATATTACGCACTCTAAATTACTTTTCTTTATTGATTTCCTAGTGTTAATTCTCACATAACCTCGTCAGTTTTATGATGAACCGTCATCCTTATTAGCCATTGAAGCATGCGACTTACGCAATGTCGGCACATTTGCAATCCTGATTCTTGAATAATACACTAGTGCATAACCCACTGTTAGAGTAGGGGTTAATACGAACTGATAGGATCGTGTATTGTCCAGCAGTGGACGTATCGTGTCTTCGAGTATTACAAGTGAAGTAATAAAGAAATATGTTGTTGAATTGTGTCTGCAGTCATATGATGATCGAGTCTCGTTATCTTGTAATGGTATGGGTTTTCTTTGATTTCTTTTGATACATTTTAGTAGGGCCGAGGTCATCGCCCGTCTTGAAAAGTAGGCTGCTTTTCTATAGGTAATTAAAGGTTGCAAATTTTCATCCAAACTGGCTTTGTGAAGTGGTAACGAACAAACAAAAATATCGGCTTAAAATCGTATTAGTGGATATTTTGTCAATAATGTTTTATGCATCTATATAATTCTGGCCTTATATGACCCCACTTATTATAGCAAATTAATTAAAAGGATGTCTGGCTTTAAAGGATTATTTATTAGGATTTAGGGATTACTTAGTTCTTAATAACACAATCAACACATCCAATAAATAAGCGTTTATAATTGACCGAGCGAAGCAAAGTTTCGGACGGATTTTTGATCTCATGCTCTTGTCGCATTTGTCAACCGATTCTCGTGAAATTTTGTGAAAAGGTTCAGCAGGTTCGATAATTTAATTCGTTGGAATTTTTATCAGTTTTGTACTTAAGATTTTTTTTTAAATAGCAGAGATATGCTGATATGCTGCCATTTCGAAAAATTTCGAAACTGTCACTGACCTCTTTTGTTACCTAGTTACTCTTATTAAAACGTAACTTTTTGTCCGAACCTACGAATTATTTGTAGGTCTGAACGTCTTTTCATCTCCAAGGAAAAAAAACAACCCAAAAAAGACAACCCGGTCAGGGTTGTCTTTCAGACAAGACAAGACAGACTCGCGAGGTCTACAGCTCATAGAACCACTAGTTCTAATAATAAATGTCATGCACTTGTCTTGCTTATGCATTACCAACTATGTACCTACGTAATGTCTTTATCAATTAATCAACACATCACGTAGTCGACTGTAACTTTAGCACTAATTACTTAGGTCATAGCTAACGTAACATCAGAAAATGTGCAATATGTAGATACAATAGATATGTGTGAACGTACTAACCCATATTACCAATACGTTTTAGGTAACTTCTTTATTCAACTTTGTTTTACAATGTACACCGTGACAGAAGCTATGTTAGAAGGCTGCAATATTTTGCCGCCGTATTTTTGGACTTTAGTAGATAACTTTCTATTTGCACTAGTACGTATTCAAAACATTTTATTACTTACTGACTAATATTTAAGTAATTTTTTGTCACGTATAGATGCGGTTTAAATGTAGACCTATTATAGCTTGCAACCATCTTCGATCATACATCGTCATTTACCAACAGGTGAAATATTGGTCAAACACTTGCTCTTAAGCTATAAAATCTGGAATCTGTAGGGCTGGTATAAAAAAATACTAAGTGTTTCCAATGGCCAAACTGCATCTTTACCAACAGTCTCAATTGCATAAAGTTTGCGGCGACAAAAATGCTACACTTTCACCAAATAATTCCAGCTAATCTTATCTTACAGGAGCGAATGTACGAGTTGGAACGGCGCGACGCTGAACTAGCCTTGGAAGAGAAACGCCAGCTCGAAGCCAAGAGGACGTTACTGCAGGAAGCGGCTAGGAAGCAGGACGAGCCAGTCGATGACAGCAAGCTGGTGGAAGCCATGTTCGACTTCCTGCCAGACTCCAGTAGTGAGGCCCCTGCGCCTAAAGATACGTCCGTGTTTAGCGACCTACCTCAACAAAGGGCTGATCAACAAGAGGTGAGTGTTAGAGGAAACGCAGTGTGTGAGGAATTTGAAAAATAGGTATATTAAAGAAAATATTGCCGTCGCGCAGTGCCCGAATAACCAACAAGGGAGCGATAAGTACAACTGGAACTCAGACCCATTTTACCTACAAAATGTTGACAGAACAGGGGAATACGAAACTTATTTTAAAGTTTCGTATTCCCCTGTTCTCTCCTCGAAGACTGATCCGATCAAATAATTTTTAGCACAACATTTTTGCACATGAGTGCATCAGTGCTCATATAATTTTTTATTAAAATCCGTACAAATTGTTTGGTAGCGGTCTAGGTCAGGGCTAAAATAGGTAATTTTTCAGGTTTTTGAAGGGTTATATTTCTGTTTGCAATACCAATTGCAAAAAGAAATATAGTCAAAAAAAGCAAATAACATGATGATGGAAGGAAGCAAGGACAATGATGGGCGTAGCTATAGCAGACCATGAATTTTTTTTATAAAAAATATTTGCTCTGGATGGCATTTTCCAGAGAGGAAACAGGGGAATACATTTGCATGAAAGAGAAAGAGAAACAAAGAGCGAAGATCGAGCTTAATGGCGTACCATAACATATGGTCTATAGGTGAGGCTTATGTCCAACAGTTCACATAGATGGACTAATGATGATTATGCTAATGTTGAAATGATAGTGAGTTTGGGGAGGATATTCTCACTGCCCATTCATAAATGTCTAAATTTTAAGACTGATTTTGACTGACTCATTGAACTGACTGCGGAAATCAGGTATAAGAAGCAATCAACGACGAAATAGTATTTTATTGTAAATAAAATAGTTATGAAGACTTCTGCTTGCATACATAAAAGTTACTTTACTGAAAGTCAGGGTTCATTAACAGTGAAATTATTACGTAAGTACTAGTGTTGGATACTCGCGAAGAAAGCCTGATGCTACTGCTTAGAGACGACACGCTACGGATATTTGACTGTGTAATGAGGGAATCGCCCCGACCACCACTAGGATTAGAAACGGGAATATAGGTAGGACTCACCAGCACCGCAGGCAGAAATATCCGCCGGAGTCTAAGTCTCCTGCCACCAGGATTTTCGTGTCTTCTTCTAGTTTATTATTTTATTCACAAAAACACACGCGCGTGTATGCACACGAACGACATCGGCCATATTGAAGCGCGCGCGGCGAGAGGGCGCGCGGCAAGTTTGAATTAGGAGGAGGAACGTGTCATTGGACAGGATTAATGATACCAGGATTAGTATGTAGCCGTAACATATTCCCCCCACTTGAAATCTACTAAGATTTCACAGTATAAACCTAAAAAATATGTGCTCAAGACTATTACAAAACAGAACTAAACTGTAGCCTTATTACATTAAATTACTTAATTCTAAATTACCTAAAGATACGTTTAAACTATAATAGCTTAGGCATCAATAGGCAAAGGGCAAATCTTGACAACAGGTCGTCGAAAAACATTGCCATTCGCAGAGCGAAGCGTCACAACGCGGACTACGTTATCGCGACCAGGGTGCAATTGTTCTATTTTCGCTAGCCTCCAACACAACGTAGGTAACGTGGGTTCAATAATAATAACCAAATCATTGACCCTGATATTAGGGACACCTTTGAACCATTTGTTCTTTTGTTGAAGAGTATGTAAGTAATCACGCTGCCAGATACGCCAAAACGATTGTGTTATCTTTTGAAGTAACTGCCAACGAGAACGCGGTGTTTTAACATCGATCATTGATGACTCGGGTATCGACACGAGTGGACCATTGGAAAGAAAATGTCCAGGTGTTAATACATCTGTTTCATTAGGGTCCGGTGATATAGCGCAAAGTGGGCGCGAATTGAGAATGGCTTCGATTTTCGTTAAAACCGTGCTCATTTCTTCATACGTCAGAATTTGAGTACCTACAACTCGCTTGAGGTGGTACTTGGTAGATTTGATGCCACTTTCAAAAATTCCTCCGAAGTGAGGCGCACTCGGTGGATTAAATTCCCACTTGATGCCGCGAGTGGCAAATTCGTCCGCTATATCAGGATAGTGATCCTGCAATTCAGCTAGGATATTTTTCATAAGCCTATTTGCGCCAACAAAATTAGTTCCACAATCGCTGATAATCGTTTTACAAATACCACGACGTGAGACCATTCTATCTAGAGCAGCCAAGAAGGCTTCTGAGCTCAGCTCGGTAACTGCTTCTAGGTGCACGGCCTTCGTGCTAAGACACACAAATAAGCACACGTACGCCTTGAATGTGGGTGCCTTACGTCGACGACTCTCTTTCAAAAGAAAAGCACCGCAAAAGTCTATTCCGGTAGTTTCAAAACAACGACTAGGTTGTAACCTGGCGGCTGGAAGTTTGCCCATCTCAGGTTGACAAGGTACCGGCTTGACCTTGAAGCATTGTACGCATTTGGAGCATACTGTGCGAATGAGTAGACGACAACCTATTATCCAGAATTTCCGTTGGACCAACGACTGCAAAGTTCTGGGTCCACAATGCAGATACTTGATATGAAAATGTTCCACGATCAAGCGTGATAAAGCACAAGCTTTAGGCAACAGAAGAGGATGTAACGCACAAGCAGGCAAGTTGGCGTTATCGATACGTCCCCCCACTCGCAGCAGTCCTGCACTGTCTAAGAATGGAGACAGTTTTTGAATAGGTTTAGAGCAAACCTGATTATGAGCGACCTTTTCGAGCTCGTCTTGCAAGAAATTAGTTTGAGTGTACTTTACAAGCAACATCAAAGAAGAGTCAAGTTCAATGGTTGAAAGAGAAGAAAGCGTTCGATTCTCTTTCTTTCGCTTTATATTTGAGGAAAGGCGCATTACCCACGCGAGCACTCTTGTGACTTTAGGTAACGAGGAATATCTATTTAGTAGTTGACTTATTAAGTCATCTTCCGGAACCACCGTGAGAAGAGTTTGAACCACGGAAGGTTTCATTTCCGGTAAGTCAGTGTCCGGAGAAGGTAATTTTGATGGCCATTCCGATGGCGGTTTTGAAAGCCATGGAGGACCTGACCACCAGAGTGGATGCTCGACGAGTTCAGAACAGCTAATACCGCGACTACAGCAGTCCGCCGGGTTATCCTTGGTGGAAACATAACTCCAACAGTGGATGTCGACCACATCGGTTATTTGAACCACCCGGTTTGCATTTTTAGTAAATGTGGCGGCGTTTTCAACCAGGCCAATGTGGTGGTGCTGTCTGAGTATGCTCGGATTGAGTCAATACGTAATTTGACGTTGAGTAAATCACACATATGACTCAAAACCCGAGATAGCAACACTGCGGCACACAACTCGAGCCTATTTACTGTCGTAGGTTTCAAGGGTGCTACCTTGGACTTTCCTATCAACAGGCGAGAGACGGTGGCGCTTGGCGTCACCGCACACAAATATACACAACAACCGTAGCCCTTAGAGGAGCCGTCACAAAATCCGACTAAATGAATTTGAATGGGATTTGTTGGAAGCACGCTACGTGGCAATTTGATTCGTTGAATGTCATGCAAATTTGCAGCTATAACATGCCACCGCTTGGCTAAGTCATGAGGAATGGGTTCGTCCCAATCTAAATTCAGTTTCCACATGTCCTGCAATAGTAACTTAGCAGAGAAAATCAACGGGGAAATCCAGCCAAGAGCATCGAAGATTCTCGCAGTGATCGAGAGTATTGACCTTTTGGTAAATTTTATATTAAATGTATCCGAAAAGGAATACGAGAAGTTGTCACTCGAAGGATCCCACTGGATACCTAAAATCTTGATAAATTCCTGACCACCTTCGTCGAAGGTCTTAGGAGTTTGACAATGCTCAGGAGGAATATCAGCTAACAATTCGGAATTGTTTGAACTCCATTTCCGAAGTTCGAATTGACCTTGAGCCAACAAAGAAGTCAAATCCTTTTTTAATTGCATGGCTTCTTCTAAAGAAGCGCAGCCAGTAGTAACGTCATCCATAAATGTATCTTCTCGAAGAACCTCGGCGGCACGAGAAGAATACTCCGACCCGTGATCGTCGGCTAACTGACGCAGAGTGCGGATAGCCAAGTATGGAGAGCTACTGACGCCGTATGTGACAGTGGCCAACTCATATTCGACGAGTGGTGCGTTAGGTTGGTCACGCCACAGAATGTGTTGGTAGGACCTGTCTTCAGGTCGAACGAGAATTTGCCGGTACATTTTACAAATGTCCGCAGTGAAGACAATAGTATGCAGTCGAAACCTTGTGACTAAATCGATTATGTCGATTTGAAGTTTGGGTCCGACATGAACTATATCATTTAAAGACTTATTGACGGAAGTCTTGCTACTGGCGTCAAAGACGACGCGCAGACGTGTAGTAGAACTTTCGGGTCTGACTACACCGTGATGAGGTATAAGATACCTTGCCTCAGTAGACGAAGCGACTGCTGGTTGCATGTGACCAAGGTCTTCGTACTGACGCATGAAGTCCGCGTATTCAGATTTTAAATCAGAATCACGCTCGAGACGTCTTTCTAAATTTAGAAAGCGATTTAAACTGCAACGACGAGAATCACCAAGAGAAGGAGCATCATCCTTCAACATGAGAGGAACAACGTAACGACCTTCAGGAGTTCGGTAAGTACTTTCTCTGTATTTCTGTTCGCAGACATCATCTTCGGGAATCGAAATGGCAGGACGTGGCGGTTCTTCAATCTCCCAGAACCGTTTTACAATATCATCGAGAGCACACGTGGCTGTAAGAAGTGACGTCATCGGTTGGGATACCGCCCGCGACAAGGAGTGGTGTAAGAGCTGACCGCTAATAACCCACCCGAACACACTATCAAGCGCGCAAGGTAAGCCCGGACCTGGCGAGTAACGAGCGCCGGTATATATTTGATCGAAACACTCGACTCCTAACAAAAGATCCACAGAACTAGATCGATGAAAATTGTCATCCGCTAAATCGAGATGAGAAAATGGATCGTGTACCACCGCGGGTAACGGAGAGGAAGGCATCGATGTGGTGATTTTAGGTAACACCACAAAGGACAACTCGAATGTGGGAGTATCACTTTGACGCGGCATAATCGAGCAAAAAGTAACACCCTTTATATCGAGTACCGAACTTTGACCTAAACCGGTAACATTCATTTTACATTTCTGGATATGTAACCCAAGTCGACGAGCACACGAAACTGTTATAAAGGAATCCATCGAACAGCTGTCAATAAGGGCGCGCGCACACTGCAGCGAACCATTCGCATGACGTACGCGTACTACCGCGGACCCCAGTATTTTAGTACTCGGAACGTTTGAGTCTCCCACGCATGGCGCGGTTGCAGCGCTTGTGAGCGCCGTGCTTGAATTAGTAATCTTATTTTCCGCTTTATCATTAGAACGAGATGTAGACTGCTTGTCTATATGTAACAACGTGTTGTGTTTAGATGCACAAAGTAAACAACTATTGTTACTGTTGCAACTGTTCGCCTCGTGACCCGCTCGCAAACAATTAAAACAAAGTTTTAATTCCATCACTAACTGCCGACGCGGCTGAACATCCAATGATTGGAATTTTGCACATCGATAGATCGAGTGTGAGGATTGGCAACACGGGCAAACTAGTTTACGCTCGTTTTGCGACGAAGACGCGACTAAAGTTGTTTTTGCTTGTTGCGTGAATTTATTGTTAGTATTCTTATTATTGCGAATTTGTCTATTTACCGGAGTAGAAGGAGAAACAGACGCGGTTTGACTCACTTCTAATATTTTAATATAATTTTGCAGGTATTTTATTAAATCGTCAAACGTAGGTATCTCGCTCGCATTCTGCAACTCGAACCGTTGACGAGTCTCGCAGTCCAGTGCACGCGAAGCGATGTAAAACAATAAAAAATCAGTAAGGTTGTGAATCGACAGCGACCGCAATGCGTTTACATTTTCGTATAATATATTTAATAAGCTCGTTAAATTATCGAGTGACGGCTTATTTATTTTACTAGCGTTGACTAGCTTATCAATATACGCGGTAGCCAGAACTCGCTTATTATCGTACCTATCGAGCAAAGCCTGGTAAACTATACTATAATTCGCGGCCGTGACAGGTAAACCTTTCGCTATAGTTGAGGCGAAACCAGACAAGCATGAGTTCAGATAATGGAACTTTTCCGCATCGGATAGCGTAGCGTTGAAGTGGATTAAAGACACATAACTGTCTTTAAAACTTTGCCAGTTTTCAATGTTTCCGTCAAACTTCGGAATTTCCAGTTTAGGTAATTGAACGCGAGGACTCGGAGTCTCCTGCACTGGAACACTAGCATTAGAACTGCTACTTGTCACTGATAACATTGAATCCGCGAACTCGACCACGGCATAATACAACTCGTCAAACGCTAATAACGTTGCATTATCAATCATTGATTTCGGTCGCAAAGTTATTTCCAACTTGTTTATACGGTCGTTGACCTCGACAAAATTTTCTTTTGTTTTTTCGACAGATTTATATCTACTACGAAACGACGATAATTTAGATTTATCGGTTGTAGCCACTTTAGACAAATCGAACAATATTTGCATACACGAGAATTCATATTCACGTCTTTTAATGAGAGATTGTAATTCGGCTTCCATCTTGTCTGTCATTATTGAATCTTTTTATAATACAATATATTTCGATAATAAGATCAGTACAAAGACGAAACAAATTAACTAGGTACTTAATACAAACAAAGCTGCGTAAGCTATTATAATTTACTAGGCGTTAGTAAAATTATAGAATAGTTAATACGAGAAATATTTGTAGCGGATAGGTAGGTAGCTACCTACCTACAATTTATCTGCAAGATATACGAAATACAGGTTACGTATTAATGTAGTATGTAAATATTACAGTAAATTCAATGGTTTTAAGTTTGAACTAACACTTTACACTCTTAGTGAATCAGACGTACCTAACAATTAAGACCTATTAAATCTTTACCTAGCCTAGACTCGAGCACACATTAATTAAATCTACTGTTTGACAACTAAGTTGCAACATCAGGCTTTCCTCGCAATAGGTGAAGTAGAATGTCTGACAACAATAGGATTGAAACAGATTAGATTATATTTTATACTGGAGTAGGTCTGTCGGTAAGTTTATTAAAATAGATAGTAGGTAGATTATAAAGTAACTCGATGGAACGTTCGCCCGGGTGAACCGCGCCTCGATCGGCCGCTGCCGGTAGGTAAGTATGTTCGAACAGCGAACGACAATACGATGAGATATCAACAAAATTACGAGATTCTATGAGTTTTGTTACAATACAAAGTAAACAATATTGACTATTTGATGTTTTTAGTGTAGCTAAATAACAAAATAGCATTGATTGTTTGAACTAGGGAATATGGCGATTATTATTATTACAAGTAAACACTCGTGATTTAGACTTGTGATCAACAAAGATGAGGACTTAGTCCTCACAGGAGGCACCATGTATGTTGGATACTCGCGAAGAAAGCCTGATGCTACTGCTTAGAGACGACACGCTACGGATATTTGACTGTGTAATGAGGGAATCGCCCCGACCACCACTAGGATTAGAAACGGGAATATAGGTAGGACTCACCAGCACCGCAGGCAGAAATATCCGCCGGAGTCTAAGTCTCCTGCCACCAGGATTTTCGTGTCTTCTTCTAGTTTATTATTTTATTCACAAAAACACACGCGCGTGTATGCACACGAACGACATCGGCCATATTGAAGCGCGCGCGGCGAGAGGGCGCGCGGCAAGTTTGAATTAGGAGGAGGAACGTGTCATTGGACAGGATTAATGATACCAGGATTAGTATGTAGCCGTAACAACTAGGTATAGGTAATAATAGCTGATAAAAAAAATCAAATCTGATTACAGCAAGTCAGTGCATGTGACGGCAATCGGATAATTCGATAATCTTATAACTAACTCTATGTTGACAAATATGAGTCAATATACTTATACGTATACTTGTTTATTTCTTTAAAAATATATCTGTTACCTATACAGATGATCACGCCAATGCAAACCACGTCTGAAGATGAAGAAGATCTCTCAGAGTTCAAATTCCAAAAGTTTGCTGCAACTTACTTCCAAGGAAATGTCACTCATCAATACTCGAGGAAACCTCTGAAACATCCTCTGCTACCTTTGCACACTCAAGGAGACCAGCTGGTAAGTCTACGTTATTTTCAACATTATGGTTAAGGTCAGCCTATGGTTACCTGAAAATAACTTCGATTATTATTTCTTTCTGAATTCCTATCGCTAACAGCCGCAAAGAACCAAATGACTAAAACGTTTTTAGGGTACAGTAGAATCCGTTTATTATGACTCCGCCTATATTGACCAACCGGTTATTATGACGTAACTATACTACGAAGTTTGGTTTTCATATGAAATTCTTTATAAATAGTCGGATATAATGACTTCCCACTTCCCTTAAAGTGACATGTCGCTTATTATGACCCATTTTTAATACAAAAATGTAAATTATGTCCGGTTATAATGACCGACATGATTCTGTACACCTTCGGTAATGTAACGAACATTCCCGACGACGTTCGGCACGTGGCTCGTTTTTGTTTTGAACTATGTTTATGTATTAAACTACTTAAGTACATTCATATTTACATAAAAAAGGTTTTTCATTTCACAAAACGCTTTGTATGACGTCCGCTTATTATGACTTGTTTGTCAGTTCCTTTCGATGTCATTATAAACGGACTCTACTGTATATATACATATTATTGTTTTCATTGATGTCTTTGAACAAAGTAAAGACCTTTTATTGACAACACTAAAACTCACTCTTTATTACATTTCCTGTTTAAAATATCTCGAAAAACACTATCAAAATTTTCATTCAGCTAAAAGCAACTATAATCATCAATAATAATGACTGTTTGAGTTTGATCGTATGTCCTGATAAAGGTTTACATTACAGGCCGCGCAAGCGTTGTGGATAACAATACTTCGCTTCACTGGAGACTTGCCGGAGCCACGTTATCACACAATGGACAGAGATAACACCTCCGTCATGTCTAAAGTCACCGCCACCCTCGGGAGAAACTTCATCAGGTCCAAGGAGTTCCAGGAAGCACAGATGATGGGCGTGGATGCAGATGCTTATTTGAATAAGCAGAAACCAAGATCGATAAGACACAAGCTCGTCTCATTGACGCTGAAAAGGAAGAACAAACTTGGAGAAGATGTTCGGAGAAAGCTTCAGGTTAGTTAATATTTTATTCAACGAAGGAGTATGGTTAACAAGCTTGGAAGATTCTAAACACTTTTGTCTTAATTTCAGGATGAAGAATATACAGCAGACAGTTATCAGTCGTGGCTGGAATCACGACCAACTTCAAACTTAGAAAAGCTGCACTTCATCATCGGACACGGCATTCTACGTGCTGAGCTCCGTGATGAAATATACTGTCAGATCTGCAAACAGCTCACAAATAATCCATCAAAATCGTCGCATGCTAGGGGATGGATTCTGCTATCTTTGTGTGTTGGGTGCTTTGCTCCAAGCGAAAAATTTGTTAATTACCTGCGAGCCTTCATCCGGGAAGGACCACCGGGATACGCACCGTATTGTGAGGATAGACTGAAGAGAACCTTCAACAATGGCACGAGGAATCAACCACCATCCTGGTTAGAACTTCAGGCTACGAAATCGAAGAAACCAATAATGTTGCCCATAACGTTCATGGACGGAAACACGAAGACCTTACTGGCGGATTCGGCAACCACAGCAAGGGAACTGTGCAATCAATTGTCAGACAAAATCGGTTTAAGAGATCAGTTTGGGTTCTCCCTGTACATTGCTCTGTTTGATAAAGTCAGCTCGTTAGGCAGTGGAGGCGATCACGTAATGGACGCAATATCACAGTGCGAACAATACGCGAAGGAACAAGGTGCTCAGGAGAGAAATGCTCCGTGGAGATTGTTCTTTAGAAAGGAAATATTCGCTCCTTGGCACGACCCTACTGAAGACCAAGTGGCCACGAATCTCATCTACCAGCAAGTGGTCCGAGGCGTGAAGTTTGGCGAATACAGATGTGACAAAGAAGAGGATCTGGCGATGATAGCAGCTCAACAATATTACATCGAATTTGGACAGGACATGAACACTGAGAGACTTTACACGCTTCTCCCGAATTACATACCCGACTACTGTCTCACTGGCGTAGAGAAAGCGGTCGATCGATGGGGTACTCTCATAGTGCAGGCTTACAAAAAGAGCTATTATGTGAAAGAAAAAGTCCCCGCTTACCGAGTAAAGGAAGACGTCGTTAGTTATGCAAAGTTCAAGTGGCCGTTGTTATTCTCACGGTTCTACGAAGCATATAGGAACTCCGGTCCTAACTTGCCCAAGAATGATGTAATCATTGCGGTCAACTGGACTGGCGTTTATGTGGTGGACGATCAGGAGCAAGTGTTACTGGAACTTTCCTTTCCGGAGATCACGACTGTGTCAAGTCAGAAAACTAACAAAGTGTTCACGCAAACCTTCAGTCTGTCTACAGTGCGAGGGGAGGAATTCACGTTTCAGAGCCCCAACGCAGAAGACATTCGCGATTTGGTCGTGTATTTCTTGGAGGGGCTGAAGAAGCGATCCAAGTTTGTAATTGCGCTGCAAGATTACAAGGCGCCGGGTGAGGGTTCGAGCTTCCTGAATTTCCAAAAAGGAGATCTGATCGTGTTAGAAGAGGACAGTACCGGGGAGTCAGTTTTGAATAACGGTTGGTGCATCGGTCGATGCGAGCGGTCGATGGAGAGAGGAGATTTCCCGGCGGAAACCGTATACGTTCTGCCGGCGCTGACCAAACCCCCACCAGATATCCTAGCGCTGTTCTGCGCGGAGGGAGCTCAGCATGGCCGCCGCCCGCCCACCAGCACCTTCAACGGCACCGAGACAAGAGACAAGCCTCACACATTACTAGAATATGCATTAGACCACTTCCGATTGCCACCGAAGCGAACTGTCTCAAAAGCGTTAACATTGTCGACGGCGAAGAGAGGCAGCGCGGAAGAGCTGTGGCGACACTCACGAGAGCCAATAAAACAACCACTGCTGAAGAAGCTGCAAGCGAAAGAGGAGCTCGCAGAGGAAGCTTGCTTCGCGTACACCGCAATCCTCAAGTATATGGGAGATCTACCTTCCAAACGTCCTCGAATCGGGAACGAGTACACGGATCACATCTTCGACGGCCCGCTCAAACATGAGATCCTTCGGGACGAGATATACTGCCAAGTAATGAGACAGTTGACGGACAACCGGAACCGAATGTCCGAGGAGCGAGGCTGGGAGCTCATGTGGCTGGCTACGGGCCTGTTCGCGTGCAGCCAGGGCCTGCTTAGAGAGTTAACGTTATTCCTTAGGACTAGAAGATATCCAATCGCTCAAGATTCGCTCCAAAGACTGCAGAAAACTTTAAGAAACGGGCAGCGTAAGTACCCGCCTCATCAGGTAGAAGTGGAGGCTATCCAGCATAAGACGACGCAGATATTCCACAAGGTTTACTTCCCGGACGATACGGACGAGGCTTTCGAAGTGGACTCGTCGACGCGAGCGAAAGATTTCTGTCAGAATATCGCGCAGAGGCTGAATCTCAGATCTAGTGAAGGCTTTAGTTTGTTCGTTAAGATAGCTGATAAGGTGATATCTGTGCCGGAAGGGGACTTCTTCTTCGACTTCGTTCGGCATCTTACCGATTGGATCAAGAAAGCGCGACCCACTCGAGACGGCATCACACCGCAGTTCACCTATCAGGTAAGTTTTCGACCATTTTCGACGCACGACACACAAAATAAAGATTTTGTGTGTCTGTATTAAATAAAAAATCATAACGTATTGCCAATCTTTACTGAATGAATATGAATATGCCATTCATTGCAATGGGGGCTGTTAATTAAGTATAAGTTGTAAGTATTTCAAACATTATGTAGGTAAGCGTTGCGAACCTTCGTTGTGCAATTTTATCTGCACCTGAAATAACTCGGTTATCATAGATCGGTGAACGATATTTTAATAATCTGTCTCTTGACGTCAATAGTTTAGTAGCCAAGCACAGATTAGCAAGAAATCATAAAAAAAACGTTCAGTTTGAATACGTTTTCAGAGCAGATTATCTTAAGAAATAATCTGGACGATTTGTCTGACTTCCTGTGATTTTCATAATATTTTAAAGTGTCTTGTTTCGTACACTGCCTTCAGGTTGTATTATTAGATAGGATCGTAAGGGCAGGTTCATTGCAGCTATAGTGAAACGTTCTGAGGGGACTGTCTATTATTTTTTACTACGTTCTGAGCTGCATTCACATAATTTAAAAACAAAGTTAGGTACAGTCAGCAAGAAAATGCTTAATGTATACAAACATTTTTTTGTTGTCATTCGATCCTCTTTCGTATAGTTAAAATCATCATTATATCATATCTCGAACATCATCCCAGAACTTAATTAACTTATAGGCGCCATGTCTTATCAGATCTAAACTTTAAATGATATTAATTGTGTCTTCAATATTTTTTATTTTAGTTTTTTAGTTTATAAATATCATCAAAAATGTATAATCTCCTCCCTAGGTGTTCTTCATGAAGAAGCTATGGACGAACACAGTGCCGGGCAAGGACCGGGCGGCGGATGTCATATTCCACTTCCACCAGGAACTGCCCAAGCTGCTGCGAGGGTACCATCGATGCGGGCGAGAGGAAGCTGCCCGGCTGGCTGCCCTCGCCTATAGAGCTCGCTTTGGTGAAAACAAGCAAGAACTGCAGGCTATACCGTGAGTATACAACTCTTCAATTAATGCAATGCAAGTATAAAGTTCTCTATAGTGTCGGCAAACTTACAAGTTCTTGTTCTTAATTGCTTTAAGAAAATATCAGTAGGACCTATAAGTTCGTTTTATCCGACTCGTCATCATCATCATCATCATCAGGCTATCTCTGTCCACTGCTGGACATAAGCCTCACCTATAGCATGGCTAACCTAACAGGTAATTTGATTCTTTGTCGGTTCATCTCATAGATTATGTTAAAGAATGAAAGATATTTCTAATTACAACAGTTACGAGTATGTGGCTCATATAGCTGGTCTTAGACAGAATACCACAATTGCTAAACGTAGTGCGGGACGGCATTTAACCTTTTTAAGATATTTTGACTTAGATGGCAAACATTGTACATGAGTAATCAAGGAAGGTGTTCGGTGAGTTATAATAAGAAAGGATTAATATCCTTTCTGATCGCTTTAATTAAATTCCAGCCAAATGCTCCGAGAGCTGATACCAGCAGATCTGATCAAGATCCAGAGTTCAGCAGACTGGAAGCGAGCCATCGTGGCTTCCTACAACCAGGACGCGGGCATGACGCCCGAGGATGCCAAGATCACCTTCTTGAAGGTCATCTATCGCTGGCCCACCTTCGGATCCGCCTTTTTCGAGGTCAAACAGACCACGGAACCAAATTATCCTGAGCTACTGTTGATTGCTATCAATAAGCATGGGGTCAGCTTGATTCATCCGCAGTCCAAGGTAAGATCACTTTTTCTTAGTCATTAAGTAAATATCGAGGTGTTTTTTTGTTTTACTGATAGGACTTCTGCTAGTCTGCCTGGGGCAGTACCAGCACTTTGTCTGTTATTGGGCCGTGCAGTAGGAATATTTTTCGGGTTGAATGGCAAAGTGTTCCAGTGAAATTACAGGGTGGTGCAGTTACGTACAATATTATCTCGATCCAGAATCTTGCTTCTCTCTTGTATGTGACATGCTTGTCCAGGGCCGCACGTTCAAAATGTAATGACATTTATGTTTCCGCAACAAAAATGTCATTCCCATACATTTTAGGCTTGCGTTAGCGTGGAGGCAAACAGGAAATTGGATTTTGTCTAGGGGCCCTGTTACCTGTTATATCACAAAAAATGTTTTCAAATACAACTACTTTTCAACCAGGCAAGAAAAACAAGACTAATCTTTAAATTACGTCGTTACTTTTTGTTGGTCAACTTAAGTGCTACGTAACGATTTCGATGATTTTTTATTATACAGTGTCCTCAAGAAAACGTGTTTAGGTCCCGAAAGTTTAAAGTTTACCGCACTAGATATATTATATTACTCTTTGGTTTACTGTGCATGTGTACCTAATGCAAGAAGTTGTTATACAACCTTATTTTTCTATTCCTGTCGATCAAATACTAAAAATATCATGAAAAATAATAGTAAGATCTTCGTATATTCATAACTTACGTCTCATAATAATTTATTTTTTCCAGGACATTCTAGTAACACACCCATTCACCAGGATATCGAACTGGTCATCAGGTAACACCTACTTCCACATGACGATCGGTAACCTGGTGCGAGGCTCCAAACTCCTCTGCGAAACCTCGTTAGGTTACAAAATGGACGACCTCCTTACTTCCTACATATCTCTCATGCTAACTAATATGAACAAGCAGAGATCTGTCAGGGTCAAATAAGTGTATAAAGGTCACGCCAAATATTTAAGACCGCTAAGAAGTGTATCAAAATGATGATGCAATGATTTTCTCAATGTTTAAGTACCTACGAAGAATTTTCAAGTTTTCCGAGACTTTAAACTTTGTGTTGTTGTTATAGAGATGGCACTAATGTCAACATAATTAGAGTGCGATGCAATCTTTATGCCGGCTGTGAAGTACGCTGCGGGATCGGCTTCGCGCAGGTACAGTTGAAATTCAAAATCTCAACCAATCAAAATCGCGAACAGAGGTATCACTCACACACGCACACACTCACTCTGGGATCGCGCGGGTGTGCAGCGGAGAGCGGCGGGTGACCGTCCCCCTCACCTCTCTGCGACCCGCTGACATCTAGAATTCACTACAGTACTGACTACTGCGCAGCGTCTTGCGCCTAAATTCACAGCCGCCATTAAGTTTGCAGCGTATTACGTTTAGGTAATCCAGCTTTCTAATTGGCTATAATTACTCGTACGAATAATCGATCCGATTTCGCGCTATATACTTATCTAACTTATTACTTGAACATCAATGCGCTGATAACGGACAAATAATTATGTGAAAATTAATAAGGACACC
Source organism: Cabera pusaria (assembly GCA_954871355.1). NCBI lineage: Eukaryota > Metazoa > Arthropoda > Insecta > Lepidoptera > Geometridae > Cabera > Cabera pusaria. The sequence continues at coordinate 24,894,834 of OX940887.1, forward strand.
TAGTAAATAAATAACGGAAGAAAACGTATTTACGCAATGCCATCTTTTTACCTTTATGCATTTAACGCACAACGCTGCGGTATCGAATGAACAGGCATGTAAGAGTATAGGTATATAATTATTAATGTCGTTTAAAAAACTAAAAAACAGATTTGAAATGGCGCGCGAGTTATTTTCAGTTGTAAGTTTGAGGTGTTTACCTCTATATCTCTGGAGATACTCATCAGATCTCGATGAATTGTAGGTACAATGGGACCAAACAGGCAGTATACCCTCTCAAACGAAAAAGGAATTTTCCAAATAAATAAATGACGGATTTTTAAAGTAACAAACAAAAATAATACAAGGGAGTTTAGAACCTCTTCTGTTTTTGAAGTGTGTTAAAAAAAACAAAAAAACTTTCTAGACGTTTTCATACCTGCGACCTAGCTAACCTACCTAAGACCATTGTACGTCCGATCAAGAGACCAAAGCTTTGTGTTCACCAACTACGTCGCAACATTCTATCACCGAACGTGTACAACTATAACATATACGGAATTACTACTAGAAGTCGTAACTTAGTCTCTCGAAACTTCATGTTTAGGTTCGGAGTAAATATCACTGCGTCGGCGTAATAACGAACGATTTTAAAATTCGATGTATGTATCTGGGTTTGTAAAAATATAATGTGAACAAGAAAAAAAATTAAGTTGCTGGAAAATCTGATGGTCACTTAATTATTTATATATAACGGGTTTGTAGATCTACGTTGTGCTACGTTACGCTACGGTCGAATATGTAGCAATTTTTGTCCAGATTATACCTTTAGTCTATAATTTTTAACACTTTTAGGCCCAGCTATTTAGGCTGAGCATTGTATTGTATTATGCCTAGAGCCTTTATATATGAACGAATACTTAGCTGAAAAAATTACTTCTGGCTCAAGATGCAAATAATAATATGTACATACTATTATTATTTGCTTCTTCTCCTTCTTGATCCAGAAGTAATTTTTTACCAGTAGTACTATCAGATTCTGACAAGTTATAGCATTCAATAAATCATTCGTTATTTTACTATTCGAATTATCTACAAACAGTATACAAATATATACGTTGTATTTGATTGTATATGTACTTATTTTCATACGGACAACTGAGTTTTCAGTAACTAAGTTATTAAGAATAACGAAAAACAATGTGCTATGGTTCGTAAGATAGAAGTCTCATTGAACGTTAACAATAATTAGGTATAGGTACTGAAATATTTAATTCTTAGTAACAATACTTCTACACTTGTGACAGCAAACCCTCTCTCTGATCATTATTAAAATCTCATAAAGGTAATTAAATTAGGAAGGATATTCTTGAAAAGTAAAATAATAAAATAAAGTAAATTCTAGTTATTCACATTTTAAAGGGGCAATGTTAAAAGAAAATAATGTTGTAAGCGAACTTTTAATTTAACGGTTAAATTTTAAAGTAAACTACGATTTTCTGAACATTTAGAAACATAAATAGGTGCATACAGTACATTACATAGCTATAATCCGTCCAAATATTATTACTATACAAAAATATTTTCGTAGGTGTTTTTGATATTAAATAGAAATAATGAAAATAGTATGTTTATTTTTCGGCGTTATAAATAGGTATTAAGATAACAAAATATTATTAATTGTATTGTGTACTACAAACAGCTCAACGAAAGAAATATTTTCACATTTGGATATTGTATTCCACAATAGCACAAAAGTCAAAATCAATAAATAGTCTCAACATTTTGTCAAATGACATTTAACGGAATTGAATAATTAAAATGTTATTTCTATTGGATATACGTAGGTACTATTTTGTTATCATTGTGTAAGAAAAATCAAGTAAGGTCTAATAGATTATTTAATATTATTTTAATACGTTATTAAAAAATGATCTGTTATATCTTTAGTTAAGGTGATCGGTTAACTTACAATGTATAGTTATCTATATTAAAATTTATAGCGGTATTTAGTTATCAGAAATATTATCCGACCTTCTGCCAGGGATTCTGCCTATAAGCGCGTCTGCGACACTCAGGCCTCGGCACGTAACTGGAGAAAATTTCCCTTAAATGTTAACATAAGCTCCAAACCGTTATAAACTTTAGTATGTAGAACTCTCACGATAATTTAAATAATCAGATGTACTTATAGTCGTGGTATAACGACTAAATTTGGACTATTCATTACTAGCTTTTGTTTGCAGTGCTATTTTTCATATTACTAATAATACATCCTTTGTTATTTCTTATTTGTAATTACTTAATTAGGCACTGCGTTAATAATAAGCCGAAGTATCCAATAGTGCTTGAAAAAGTTTATAGACAAATGTTATAGTTAATTCACTAATAATATAACAGAAATAGCAGTTACTAATATACCTAAAATAACAGTTAACTAGTATAACTGAAATAGCTGTTAACTAATATAACGTTATAGCTAAGTCGCAACTCTCGTGTTGATCTATATGATATTATTATGATTGTATTTATTGGTAGGTAAAGGATATTTGTATAAGATTAGAGTAACGTCGATGTAATGCCATGTCGGGACAGTTGATATGTTTATTTTGTTTAATTTCGCTTTCGAGTCAAAGTGCATTTGTGCGTGGTTGTAAACATGAGTCACAATGATTACTTGTGTGTTTTATTTATTTAGATAACCTTTATTGGCGTTATTAGATATTTCTATTTGAACTAAATATCTATCCTACTATAGGAAGTATAGGTACAACTATATTTGTTGCTATCGAAGATCCTAGGTATATCTACTAGGTAACCTACTGACTGAAATCCCTACTGAACTTAGATCATCATCATCATCAGCCGGTGTCAGTCCACTGCTGGACGTAGGCCTCTCCCAAGATGCGCAACTGAGCCCGATCTTCGGATCTTCTTTTCCAGTCACTGCCCACCGCTTTGCGCTGTCGGCTTTGATGCCAGTGGTACCGAGTTCAAACCTCGCCGTGCACTAATGGATTTTTCTATCGAAACATGTATGTGCGCTTTTCACAGTGGCCCTCCGGTGAGCAAAAACATCGTTAAGAAACCAACAACCCCCACATGGTCGTAGGACACTATCTAGTATCCGCCTGGCCAGTTACCACCCTCAAGTTAGAAAATATGTCGCCAAACATCTAATGTGTTCCGGCAGCTATCCTTGAGAGCCAGTTCCCATTCTAGGCCTAGCATGCTTACCATCTTCGACCGCATCATCACTTACCAACAGGTGAGATAGTGATCAAACGCTAGCCTATAAGATATTTAAAAAAAATCCCTGCACGGGTGTTTGCCCACAGGTAGTAGGAGTATATTATATCGATGTTCCGCCTGATTTGCTACCAAAAAGTAGCTTAATACCATCAAGGAGAAAATCTGCCGCCACGGTGTTCCGGCAGCACACAGCCGTTGAGAGTCAGAGTATTCTAGGCCTACCGTGTTCACCATCTTCGACCTCATCATCTCTTACCACCAGACGAGATAGCGGTCAAACGCTAGCCTATAAGATACTAACTACTACCTATTCATAGTCTCTATCACCAAGAATATTTTAAGAGTGTCGATATAAATACCTTTTTCTTACTTTCTTTCTATTACATATACAGTAGCACGTAAAATTCTGGATAGACAGAAGTTTGCATGTGACTGAACTGCGCCTGTTACCTTGAGACATGATGATAAGTCTCACATGCCCTGTAATTTCACTTGACAAAATGACAGGCACAATAGTAGGAACCGTCAAAAAAGTTACTGTAGGTTTAGCATCGCTACACCGTTAATAACGGCACTTTGCTACTAATTTAGTGTAATTTGCACAAAAATTGCACAAAACTACAATTTCGGCTTACTCAAACAATTAAGGTAAAAGCGGGCTATTAGAAAAACTGTTAATTAGAACAAACAAAAAAATATATATCCGTATTAAAGTCGTGAGAATTTCTCACGGCAGCGGCCTATTGAGGCGGCTGGAGTAATGATGCTACTATTGTGCCAGCAGGAAGTCATTTATCTAGCATCAAGAATATGACGGTTTGGAGCAATTTCGAGAATTTCTCAGACTAAACTGTGCAATTTTAGACGACAGTAGGTACTTTCAGAAGTCAATCAACTCTGATGCCGGTGACTAAGTACCTGATTGATGGTTTTGGAACGCGTTTTTATTAGGTAGGTACTCGTACGTTGAATTTTTAACAACCAGACCTGAGGATTACTGTAAGTACCCATACAGATTCCCTTAAATATTGTATGAAACGAAGGCGGATTCTCCAAGGATTAGCTTAGGTATAGGAACCGATTCAATGTGAAATAATTTTGCTAGGAAAGCTGGAGAGGCGCTTTAGTACAAAAATCCCTTATCCCTAGTTGGTTTGGTTACAGTGGACAAAAATAAGACAATAAACTGGCCAAGTACAAGTCGGACTCGCACTAGTAGGGTTCCGTACCACACTACAGTATTTTATAAGATCGAGCAAAAAATACCACTATCATTTTTCGCCATTAAAAAATAATAATTAATAAACATTTTATTTCTTATAAGAAATATTAACGTTATAACGCCATCTAACGTCTAACAAAGGTGTTAGGGATCGACATTTCAATATAACGCCATCAATGGGACGTTTACCGAACTACGTGTTCATAGATGGCGTGAAATATCGAAAAAAACACGTTTCTTGTATGGGGACCCTTTATTATTTTTAACTTTATTCTGTTTTTAGTATTTGTTGTTATAGCGGCAACAGAAATACATCATCTGTGAAAATTTCAACTGTCTAACTATCACGGTTCATGAGATACAGCCTGGTGACAGACGGACAGACAGACAGACCGACAGACAGACGGACAGCGGAGTCTCAGTAATAGGGTTCCGTTGGTACCCTTCGGGTTCGGAACCCTAAAAACTGAGTATTTTATTGACTATATACCTATTTCAGATTAAACAGTCCAAAAACAGCCCACTGAAAGTAGCCTCAAGTCTTTGTGTCAATTATTGATGTACCTTATTTTCATCAAACATATTTTAAGAACGAGTCTAAACAACTAGGTCGAGACATTCGATTCGACATCAAATCGTAGTGAGTATAATAGTCGGTATTTTTATAATCACGAGTCTAAACAACTCGCTCAATTTAGTTTCTCTGTTTATATTATATTCTCGTAATATGTGACACAAAGCTTTCTAAGAACTATAATCTTGTCATTTAGTTAAGTATACTCGAAGAGTTAAGTACATAATCAAACAGACAACGTAGGTTAAGTACGTCTTACGTCTTACGATATCTATCTACAAGAGAGTTTTTTGTTACATTACCTACATCATTTTACACACTTCTTCACTGAAGAGAACTTTTTTTTTTTCTTTTTTTTTTTTAAAAGATTACTCGCAACGTTGGTTGCACATTACTTGTATTCTTGTTAACCCCTCCAACTAAGCTAAATATGCTTGTGTCTGGAGTGGGTTCACGTCAATAGTGCAATGGGTGGGGTGGGGATCGAACTCACGACCTCTCGATCGCCAATCCGACACCCTATCCATTGGGCTGTTGCCGCCTTACTGTCAGAATAATTGCTTATAAATTAAGAATTTATTAAGTTATAAACACACAAATAAATCAAGGTTTTCCTGTATCATCAATAGACTGGTGTAGAAGTCTCATTTACCCTTTCTTTCTACGCACCCAACACAATGGGCATAACTTTGCGCAATCAATGAACCATTAAAGAAATTGCTTCTAGCAACGACTTTATAAATTAATCTAATCTACCTTATAATTTTACTGTACAGCTGACGTAAGGTAGTCGTTTTATAATGATACGATGTTACGATCATTTCGCAGAAGCTTATCGTGACAAGGTAGATTGGTATAAAGTAAGTCGATGGATAGGTGTATAGTCGAACATAGAGTTCTCTATATGCACCATTTTGCAGGTATAATCATTATTAACTAGAATAGTACATACCCTTATATATATATATAATATACCATACCATATACTTCTTAGCTAGTTATAAGGAAGGGCTATCGATATAAGATAGTAACTTAAATCTTGGATCTCATAGGTATATATATATATAGGGAGGATAAGGAGGTAGAGATAAGGCTTATTCCATGTGATGAGCAGAGGATACTGGAAACTATCATAATTATCATAGAAATAGAAAATTTCATCAAAAATTCCGATTCCAACGACTTAAGAGGGAACGCGGTGTGCACTTTTCCATATAAATGTATTCCTTCGTTTCCCCCCTGGAAAATGCTTCAAGAGCAAAAAATCAAGGTCTGCTGTAGCTACTGCTTTTTTTGATCAACCGATTGCAAAAGAAATATAAGCTTTAAAATTCTTTAATTTTTTTTAAGGGTCATATTTCTATTTGCAATTAGTTGTCCAAAAAATAAATTAATAGGGGCGTAGAGCTTTTCCAGCGAGGAAGCGGGGGAATACATTTGTATGGAAAAGCGTCCACCCCGCGTTCCCTCTTAAGTAATCGTTGAATTCAATCACATAACTAAGTATAAGAACTAAGTTAAAAGTTATACCTAAGTATCCCACTGAACTGTTACGAAGCTCCACAATTTAAGCATAATTACCAAAATAAAATGACGTGAGCAGATTGAGCGCAAAATTTTTATTGAGTTCTGCGACATGTTAACTATAACTTATAGTTAGTTTTGGTCGTAGTTTGAGAATTGTCACCAGTTACTTAGATGCTTTTGGAGGCTTCCCTCGCCCCTTTTCCTTTTCCCCTACATGGAAACCACTACAGATTTTTCACATAAGACCCCCTCCTATAGCTTTGGCTGCGATCGCGCCTGTCTAATATACAGATAAAATAAACCTAATCTCAAATAAAAAATAACTTCTAGAAAATGAGACCAGCTTATTAGCATCTCAGGATGTTTATCTGATGACAGTAAAATCGTTCGTTGCCGCCTTAAGACGGATAGTACGGAAACCGACAACAATTATGCTCGCCGTCCTTAAGATAACTGATTAGTACTAATCTTATGAATGAATATGCATCCTATTCATTGAATCAGTAATTGAAGCGTTTGTAATAAAGGGCTCTTTGTCTGTAAGTGCAGGCTGGATGACTCGCCGGTTTTTATTAAAGACAACTCCGCATTAGAGACAGTGTCGCGAGGGACTTTACAAACATACAAATAAAGGTATTCGTTATTACAAAAAAATATCCCGTGTGGGAATCGAAAAGAACTACCTTCGGTCTCGGGGACAGGCTCACTAACCACTAGACCAAGTGGTGTGGATGAAACAAGAGACGAAATTTAGTAGGTTTGTTAGAGTAAGTTTTTTTTTTGTGATATAGGTAGCAAACATGCAGACGGCCCTTCTGATGGGAAGTGGTCACCGTCGTCGATGAACACTTGCAACACTAGAGGTGTCACTCATGTGTTGCCGACCTGTCAAGATTCTTTTAACGCCCCTTTTGAAGGAATCCATGTTGTAGCTCTGCGGGAAAAACAGCGAACGACAGCTCGTTCCACAATTTACAAGTGTACGGGAGAAATGACCGGTTGAATCGAGATGTGTGCGAAGTCCAAGTTTCGATAATGTGTGGATGAGCATATTGTCTATGGCGAGAAGTGCGATGGTAAAATCGGGACGCCGGGATTAAATTAAATAATTCTTTAGAACACTCCTCGTTATAAATGCGGTAGAAGATACATAGAGACCCAATATCTCTACGCATGCTCAGAGGTTCGATGTTAGAGGTAAGGTCGGGGTCGTCAACAATTCTGGCAGCTCTACGCTGAATCGCAGATTCGCATCAATTGGCTGAACTTGATACTTGGGTGCTCCGTTCCAAAGGTGAGAACAATACTCCACGTATGGACGGACCTGTGCTTTGTAGAGCAAAAGTCTTTGACGTGACGTGAAGTATCGTCTCGCCTTATTGAGCACTCCAAGTTTTTTGGCCGCAAGTTTATCCTTTGACGCGATATGGTTGCGGAACTGTACTGAGGCAGAAATGTCGACGCCTAGGATATCAATACTCTCTGAGATTTTGAGGGTAGTGTCCTGAAACCGAGGAGCTACGACGAATGGATTTTTTTTCGCGGTGAACGCGCAGTCTTGCGTCTTAGTCGGGTTAAACTTAACAAGATTTTGGTCTCCCCAGTTTGACACTAGGTCCAGAGATATCTCGACTTCGGACACAAGTCTGTTCCTGCTTTCTTCGACCACAAAACGGGGAAGGTTTGCGCGTCCGGAATATTGTGCGTCTCCTGTGCTATCATCCGCATAGCAGTGCATATTACTAACATTTAGCATATCATTAATATGCAGGATGAACGTCGGCGACAGCACAGATCCTTGTGGGACACCAGCGTTAATAGGCTTGCTGTCGGAGCAAGAACCGTCGACAACAACTTTAATGCTCCGGCCAGACAAAAAACTGGCCACCCAAGCGCAAAGCCTTCCCGGGAGGCCGTAGGATGGCAGCTTCGAAAAGAGAGCCCTGTGCTAGACCCGCTGAAAGGCCTTAGCGATATCGAGACTAACGGCTAGTGCTTCCCCTCTAGTCTCTACTCTCTACGGCTTCAGCCCAGCGGTGAGAAAGCTAAAAAATAAGAACACCAGCTGATCTACCATGGCGAAAGCCATACTGGCGATCACTGATGAGCTCGTGATCCTCTAGATACCGAAAGAACTGCGTGTTTATTTTTTTATTTTTGCGTGTTTGTGATTTACGCACATTGAGGGACTTGAGTTCCTTCCGTACCGCTTCCTGCTACTTCAGACATGGAACTCCCACATTGATGTATGACAAGTTGTGTGGCGCCCCCGTCGTCGAGTGTCGAGTTTGCGGCAAAGAGGTCACCGAGAATATCAGCTTTCTCCTTGGCACTGTGCCAGAGAGTCATCCTGCCTTCGCAAAGCAGGTAGGGAGGTCTGACAGAAATTGCCTTCGGCAGCTTTGGCCAGGGACCAGAAGCTCGACTCCCAGGAGGAAAGTATGGCTAAGGGCCAGTTTCACCGGTTCTTGATAGAAGAAATATGACAGCTTTTATATGGCGTCATGTGTCAGATACTATATGACACATTATTAGGAACCGGTGAAACTGGCCCCTTAGCCTATTAGAAACTTATCTGATAGATTTTTGACAACTTTTATATATGACGTTATGTTTCAGATATATCAGTTATGTGTCAGATAACATAACTGATATACATATATGACACAGACAGATATGATTCTATCTCACCTCTATCTCTATTTCTCTCTCTCTCTCTTTCTCTACCTCTCTCAGGATAAAGCTTAGTCAGGACCTATCGTATGAAAGAGGGTGCGTAGAAATCTACGCGTTAGTAGTGAAACTTCCAAGTGCATTCAATTTATTTCTCAACATCACTAATAATTTTTATGTACAACTCCATCTATTGAATGAATGATAGCGAATATGTTTTCGTAATTTCACCGTTCTTCTGAAGAGGTCGTTTATAAATATAAAATATAACATGACGCTTACGTCACTTCCGTTGATTCGGACCGTGGCGCTATGTCACGTCCGTCAAATTTTATCCCAGTGCGCCTAAAGAAATTTCACTTCTATATTTTAGACGATCTGCGTTCTTTCAAACTCTTCCCTTCCTCTCCCATCCAGGCTGTGGAAATGTCGAAGGAAATACATTTTGATGGTCACACTTACCGTTTCATAAACTGGGAGAAAAACCGATTGCGTACATCACCGTCAGCTTGTCTCCTTTAACTGCTAGACATATGGCACGCCACTAAGATCGATCTCTAGCTCATCGTTTACAACTGATGTAAGCTAAATTGCGTTACATAGTCACTCCACCTAGCTGGAATATCCCAGTATGTTTGTGCTATCCACTCTTAAATACGTGTACCCCAACAAACCCAACGCCTAATCAGCTCGCTAGTCCACGATTGCATGCCTAGGCACCAGCCCCGGATCTAGGGAGGGGCAAGCCGGGGCACCTGCCCCGGGCGGCAGTTTCAGAGGGCGCCAAATCAAATTATAGTATAGTTAAAACTAAAAAAACTTCACAATGCACCTAGCATACTAAAGCCTGGTTGGCCCACTGCGACTTGTAAGAAACAGTTGCCACACAGGCCCACAACTTAAGTGAATTATTAATGCATTCCTATGAATGGTGAATGGGACAATTCCCATTCACAAAAAATACCAATCAATTTATATATGTGAGATTTTTAAGTAATGTATCTCAAACGCTGGAGATAGGGGCGCCATTATCGAGTTTTTGCCCCGGTTCGAAAAAATTGTAGATCCGGGGCTGATAGGCACATATACACATTAGCTCCATATTTAAACTAATGCTAACAAAACAAAAGCAGAAAAGTTACAGGTACCAAACTGAGTAGGTTATATAAGCAACCCAAATGCGTAGGCACCACCTTCCCCGGCAGGCACGTAGCACGTATCCTCAAACCGACCGCTCCGTAATCTCTAGAACATCTTGTTATCTCATTTCATTAATCTCAAGTGCGCATCGTTACGAAAACAATTGAACATAAAATGAAAATATAATTTAATTACTAATGTTAATTCGGGTTGGCGTCGTTCCCACGGTGGAAGATGACATGTTGGAAAACACGAGCGGCTCCGCGTTCCCACACTCTGCATATCTCGGCCCCATAGATCAACATGGCAAATGTAAAAACCAGACAATGATTCAATTGTGTGCACACCAGCTTTCTCACACTCCACTACGGAATACAGATATGATCGTCATAGATCTAATTACCAAAGGGTTAATGACCAAACGCCTTTCCGGGTTATCAGGACCGAAAGGATTACATTTCCACTTCACCGCGGAGTTGCCACAAATTAAACAGCAGGATGTGGAAGATCCTGGTTAATTTTTTGCAAACAATAAACTTTTTTATTGGAGCATGATTGTGCATGTGGATATCACGTCATTATTTCTTGCACGTCACCGATTGAGAAATAATGGACGCAGTCACGCGACGCGTTGTTGCTGCGAACTAAATCTTGGCACCCTGTGAACTTAACTGTTTATTATATCACTACAATAACTGTTGAGCTGAATGTGATCATAATTATGTCGATATATGAACTTAACAAGATTTTAAGATTACAGTACAGTCAGCAACATATTTTGCTCAAATATTGTTTCTTTTAAGTTTATTGTTTTCTTCACTTTAGATTTTGTTCAGTTCCTATGTTACAGTTAGTGTACTTTTTTAGTCCTTCACTTACATTATCAAAAAAAAATTGATACTTTTTTTTTATTTTGTCAATTAGGTAAATAAAAAATGACGAAGATATAGAGTGGGGGTTCGTGACATCACGCGAAATTTCAAATTTCGATTTCGATGATGTCACGAACCCCCACTCCCAAACTTTAACGCTCTTTATCTTTGTCAATTTCTATTAATTTGTAAAATAATAAAAAAATACGTGTGCAATATTTGATATTTGTCCTTATTAACTGACGGACTAATTAGTGTAATTAAAATTAGATTTTTTTTTTACCCAGGCATCATCCCTTTTGCACGCCACTAAGCACGATCCTCGGCTAATCTCATCCAGCTCTTGCCAGTCACCTAAATAAAAAAAACTATACAGACAATAAACAATACATAGAATAACAGCAAAAGCAATCCGCCCATCTTAATAAAGTCGTTATTTTTAATAGTTGTATCCCACTGCTGTGTAAAGCTTTCCCCTGTTATAAAGATCCTAAAACACAGTAGATAAAATCCCACCTCATTAGTGCAATCCCGTACTTATCAGTATATGTTGATCCGAATTATATGAAGATGCTTTCCCAGTGATATAAGAATAGTAGACGAGTCATAACTGCGATAAGAGCATTCCCACCGACATCCGGCAACAAAGAGGACATGGGTAAGCCCAGTAATTTTAAACGGTACATTAGAACCAAGATTATTGCAGTTTTCCACGCGATCTGGCTTCAATGGGCGCAATTACAATCTCATCTATTACGTAGAGAGGGCGTCACTCATTGCGTGAGGACAGATTATATGCTGGGATACTAAGAACTTGCTGATTGTAGCAAGTTCAATTCAGGCAATCAATTGAAATGTGGGACCTGGATTCTATAATAAACTATCAACATGTTGAAGAACTTAAAAGTGATCTATCCAGTTAAGGTTTTTTGAAGTGAAAACTTCTTTAGCGGCGTTGTGCACTTTTCTTGGAATGGGTAAAAAAATGTTAAACTCGCGTCAGGGTCACGTGTCCTGATCGTAAGACGAAAATTCGTAAGACGGAGCGCAGGGCGCTTGCGCGAGGTGTCATTCTAACGGACCGCAGGGCGCTTACGCGAGGTGTCATGCCAAAATATTCAATAACCGGCCAAGTGCGTGTCCAGCCACGTGCAGTGTAGGGTCCGGTCCGGTAGTGAGGTCCCGTAGTAGCCTGTAATTCAATGCAAGTCTTTACCCGTTATAAACAAGCAACTAGGTACTCCGTCTTTGTCCCTTTAAAGGATTTATTCTAAGGATTTTGTATTTGGTACAAAATTATCCAACACCCAAGTTCAACGACTATTACTACTAAACTAATAAAGTTATCTTAACCGCTATAATTTTCCTTTAAAGTTCATGAAATGCGCTATGATCACGAATTTTTCCAGATTTTTCAAGCCCGCAGTTTCCTTTTAAAGGGGGTGGGGACGCCCTACTGGAACAAAAATGTGCACTTTAAAGTTTAATATTTCGTAAATGGAGCATTCAATCGAAAAATGGTATTAGCAACCCTAAGTCATTTTAGAAGACCTATTCAACAATACCTCACACGATGGGGTAGACGATGAAAAAAATTTCATCCCCACTTCTCATATAGGGGAGCTACCATAAAAAAAAATTTTTTCAAAATTTTATTTCAGCACTTTGTCGGCGTAATTTATATACATACCTCCACAAAATTACAGCGTTCTAGTATTAACGGTCTCTTAGCAAAACATCGGACAGACAGACAGACAGACAGACGGACATGACGAAACTATAAGAGTTCAGTTGTCAGGACTACGGAACCCTAAAAATGACTTGTTCAAGGTTTCACTTCTGCCGGCACTCCGGGAGTGCAACCCGTTGTTTTTTTTAGTGTTTTTAATAGTCCAGTGCCATTTTTCTCCTGAACGCGAGTTTGCGTAGCGTAGGGTTAAATTGGTTTCAATAAACACAACACGTCAAAAACTTTACAAGACTTTTCATTTAATGTTTATACATTCGAAAAATATAATTATTTCAGACTTCTCTGTCTGGAACTGAATAATTTAAGGTTAAAAATTATTTGCAAAATCTGCAAGTAAAATAACTACTCGCAAATGTACGCAGCATGCAATCTTATGCAGCATACAAAAGATTTTGACAATTATTTTCACGTGTATTTCAAGCCTCTTAGTTAAATATTAATAAATATTTTGCAGTATTTGCAATATTTATACCGAAGACCGAAGAGTATAACGAGCCCCTGTGCTTTGCGTTTGTGGACTATGAGAAAGCTTTTGACTCTGTAGAAACCTGGTCTGTCCTGGAGTCTCTGCAGCGGTACCAAGTTGATTGGCGATACGTCCAAGTACTGAGAAGCCTGTACGACGCCGCGACTATGACCGTCCAAGTACAAAATCAGCAGACTGAACATATCCCCTTACACAGAGGAGTGAGACAAGGGGACGTTATTTCCCCCAAATTGTTCACTAACACTCTGGAGGATATGTTCAAGACGCTGCATTGGAAAGGACGGGGCATAAATATAAACGGCGAGCACCTCTCACACTTGAGGTTTGCGGACGATATCATCATCATGTCTGAAACCGTGCAGGACTTGCAATACATGCAAGGGTCAGCACCCTTGCTGATACTTCTGCACGCATCGGTCTCCGGATGAACTTGGATAAGACCAAGATCATGTTCAATGAACATGTTATCCCGGAACCGATTGCCCTAAACGGAGTCCCTCTCGAAGTTGTTCACGAATACGTCTACCTTGGACAAATCTTGCAATTGGGTAGAAACAACTTCGAGAAGGAAGCTCGCAGAAGGATACAGTTGGGATGGGCAGCATTTGGAAAACTTCGTCGAGTCTTTTCATCGCCCATTCAACGAGTGCGTCCTACCTGTTATTACGTACGGAGCCGACACGTGGACACTGACAGTGCGACTGCTTCACCAATTCAAAGTCGCTCAGCGAGCTATGGAAAGGGCTATGCTCGGAGTATCTCTGAGGGATCGAATTCGGAACGACGTCATCTGACAGAAAACCAAAGTTATCGACGTAGCTCAAATGATTAGCAAGCTGAAGTGGCAGTGGGCTGGTCACATCTGTCGTAGAACCGATAACCGTTGGGGTAGACGTGTTCTAGAGTGGAGACCACGGCTCGGTAAACGTAGTGTAGGGCGCCCTCCAGCTAGGTGGAGCGATGATATAAGCAAGCTGGCTGGCAGCGGTTAGAAACAAGATCGAGCTCAGTGGCGTGCCATAGGTGAGGCCTATGTCCAGCAGTGGACACAGATAGGCTGGTGATGATGATGATGAAATATTTTGATACATCGAATAGAATAAAAAATTCTCAAAACATGGAATCAATCCGATATAGCGTATGTCAAACATCGAGTAAATTCGATATATCGATGTTAAGTGAATACACCCACCTACCCTTAAAACGCTATTGATCAAACCAGTATGTTTCATTTAACTCAAAAAGCTTACACACTGATGAACACTTTTTATAAAATAATAAACAAGTAATAATTAACTACCTAGCTATAACACGATACATTTCTCATCGCATTTTGAAATACACTTCTGATGGCAAAGTTAAAGATAAAGCCAGCAGACCGTGACGGAATATTAAAGTAATTGGCCAAAGAACTAGTTTTTGCTCTCGTCTAATGATATGAAATGCACATAGAAACTTCAGAAATCTATGATTTGCGATTTGTAGAAACAGAAGAAACGAAAAAAAATCATAAACTTTTGTGTGAGCTATTCATGTATGTTCTCCATATTACACGAAAATAGTAATTACTGGTAAGAGCTGGATGAGAGTAGCCGAGGATCGTGCTCAGGAAAAGGCCTATATTGTCCAGCAGTGGACTAGTTTTGTATAGAACTATATATAGATATATACTGATGATGATGATACGAAAATAATTATATTATATAGGTAGATCATTTTTTTTATGCACCTAAATTTAATTGAAATCTCAGAATCGGTCTTATATACCTAAGTGTAGTGGAAACTCGATTGCGTCGATGTGTATTATAGTTTCATTGCACATACTCGCAAGTAGCTCCTATCAACTTTGTGGTTACCTAACTCCTTAATTTGGGTTGGCTTTTTGAAGGACTTTTTAAACTGAGATTAAATTATACTTTGATCTACCTGCAATGGTAACTGCTGGGAATTATAACAACGCACAATTTCAAACAAATCCATCATAAAACAAGTCATTTCAATCTCGAAAAAGTTCAAACAATCTCCACCCAGTCACTAACAGGCCCACCGCCCAGGGTCCCCTAATAGCATCCTAATAGCCTCAATTGATTGTCAATTACCGTCGAAAAACACGTCGACGTCACATGTCATAAACAACTAGTTTATTATTCTGAATCTCAGGTCGGAACAATAGCTCCGGCAGATATTATCAGAGGTCGGAACCAGCCGGCCGGAACGCAATGCGGGGGCAGACACTTGTTATTATCATGTGAAGAGTTACAGAAGACGTTCCCACACGACCACTCGCCCCACTGATTCCTCGATTAACTCTGATTCATAACCAGCTAATTACACTTGACCCCAGTTTTAATTAAACAATGAGGCAAAAAGATCCGCGCTAATCCAACTGTGGGAAAGCCGCCGCTACCTAAACTAGGCGCGGAAACCAAAACATTTCAATGTATTTGAAAATACGATTAAAATTCATGGGAAAATTTAAAGTTTTCGATCAAGTTACTAGTACGTTTTGATGATGATTTCAGGATGTTTTTGCTTTGCTGATACATGATCACCTTTAAACTATTTTAAAAGTAAGCGTTTAATTTGCTGAAAATATTGTGTTTTCGTTGTGATCAAATTACTCCAGGAAAAGCAAGACGCTCACCTGATCGTTAGCTTATTATTATATATAATATTATATTTATCTGTAGCTTTAACCGTACAAAAGGCTTTCCATTGTAAGCTTTTGTAAGTGTTTGCGTGCTAGTGGTACGACTTGTCAGTTTTGTAACTGAGAGTCTTTTTCTTCGAACAATCGAAGAAGAAAGAAAAGCTATATTGGGTAATAGGACCAATTATTGACACTGGTCCAGTTATTAGCACCCGAGTTAAATTTTACGAATATTGAAGTACTTGGTAGTAAACTACCAAGTACTTCAATATTCGTAAAATTAGTTCCTGCTTAAGTATATTTGAATACTTGGGAATGTAAAAATCACACATAACAACTTAACTGTTTGATTTAAAACCCAGATACCAATAACTGGGACCAGTGCCAAAATGTGGCCCTTTTACCCTACTACACGTTCGTAATAAAGTACGTCTAAAATTAGATTATATAGAGACACCTAAGGCGGTAGTAACACTGCAGTCGGCTTGTTATTCTATAGAGACAGCTTTATAAATTCTCACACACCTAACAATTTCAATAGAAAGCATTCACTTATTTCAGTGGAGGCATAAATAATAAGCTTTGATATATTTAAATTCATTTTTATTAAAAAATATTCATATTTAAAAACTGCCCTGAATATCAATTTTATGTACAAGCAGTACGGCGTATTCACAATATTTATATGAGCAGTGAACCTTACACCATGTTCAAATAGAAATAACCGATTAAAATGTAAGTGTACAATAATTAATAGTTCCTAAAATGATAAATTCGCTTACCATTCCACACAATTGACCGAAGTACGGGCTTTTCTATGACACTAATACTAATTCTCTTGTAATACTGTAATTTTAGCAATTCCACAAGAATATAATCGTTATCCAATGTTCCGCTATAAAAATATTGATATCCATTTGTACTTATCATTACATTTCCGAATGGAATGTTTGTAATCACACATTTATTAAAATACACATCAAATCCAAATGTCACTTAAAATTACATTCGCATAAATAAATAGAAATTTCATTCGTGATAATTTGATCATTGTTACAATGTACTAAGAGCTAGAATAACTTAAGCTATTTACTTAAATACGTTGTTCATTGAATCTCAGTTATGTACAATACGTACGGAGATAATAGATTTGTGTTTGTTTGTAATAGGCAATAGGGTTGATTAGATAAAAAGAAAGTTTGTTCGTGAGTATAATTGTAGGGGAAAGAATAATCTATGTAAAAATAAAGTATCTGAGTGGTAAAAGTCGTTGTGGCAATTTGGAGGCAATAAATAAAACACTAGATACCTAGGCCGGTAGTCTCTACGTGAATAGCGATGAATTTCGACCGATGATTGTCGTTATGAACAGAGATGCAAGTATAGAACCGTCTAGCTAGACTCTAGCTGCATCTCCCTCTACTAGACGTTTGCAATGACAGGACGCATCGATATCTATGTAGAGACTTTCACCCCTGGGCCGGTAGTCTCTACATGAATAGCGATACATTTTGTGCTATGATTGTCGTAAAGAAAAGAGATGCAGTTATATAACTGTGCAGCTGCGTCCCTCTCTATTTGATATTTGCGATGACAAGACGCATCGATATCAATGTAGAGACTACCGCCCCTGATGTTAGATAGCAAGCTAAAGTACTTGTATTGACATAATAAATTGCTATGTAGATGGCAAAGATAAAGACGTCTACACATTTTATATTCCCACGCTATACGCTGAGATATCCTGTATTGCGGTAGCGGAGATATGAACACAATCAGTTACACTACATATCCATTTTTTCTATCGTTCCACAATATGATTCCTTTTATTATAAAAACTCACATTAATTTTTAACTTATTGATTCAAGAACGAGAATTTAACGTGAATTACGCGATGTCGAAATAGCGATCAAAAGCTAATGAGGCCGAACAATTGTCGACCGCTATATCGACATCACGTAAGTCAAGTTAAATTACCATCTAAAAAAAAAGACGTCGTCCAATTGGTAAAAAGTTCGTAAGTTAGACAAAGATATTTAGAATCATCTATTCTTTAAGCTGTATAATTAGAAACAATAATACAAAAAAAAAACAAAATAAAAAACATACAGACGAATTGAGAACCTCTTCCTTTATGAAAGACGGTTGATAATAGCATAATTCCATGCTTCAGCTGTTAAAAGCTTTCTGAGTAGCTCTCGCAGTTACATCTATTTTAGATCAGACCAGAATGGTCGAGCTACACACGTGTTAAGTACATTGAGAAATCTGTTCGTACTCGTAGCTTGAGTGACATTTTTGTCATATACAGAACGACATGTGATTTTGATAAATGAGCTACAGTAATTTTTACTTTGATCTTAACTTATGTTCACAAAGGATAAGTACGTTGACTTAAATTTACATTAATTAATTTGATTTTTTATTTCTATATCAACACCAATATGATAAATGCGAAAGTCAGTTTGTATTGTTTGTTTGAGCTTCTTCTCGGTCAAACGGCTAGACCGATTTAACTGAAATAGCCAGTATTACGGATTAGGACATACGATACTTTTTAACGCAGGCGAAGCCTCGAGGCAAAGCTAGCCATCCATAGAACGTTACACTGGCTCGCAATGACGAATATCCGGAAAGAAAAAGTAATACTGCTATTGATTTTTTTTTTTTTATAATTACAGTTAATATGTTTCTGAAATAATCTATATTTCAACTAATATTTAATAATACGTGGCCATGCTATTTCCTTTAATTTACTAATTCCTTTTGCAACCAACGACGATGGATGCATATTATATTTAACGCCATAATACATATAACATGTATGTTTTATGACAATTATTTACGGCCCTTGAATGATTGTAACGATCTATTCTAACAGAAATGGCTTTAGTGGTGGCTTTAGTAGTACATATTCCGGCCGAGGCAAAACGTTTGCGTGACGAATATAAAATAGATCCTGAAGAAAGCCTTCGGATGAGGCCGAAACATATATCGACATCGCGTAAGTCACGTTAAATTCAGGAATTTAAATCTATACGAATACAAATATTTGTGTCTTGTTTTTTTTGTGTGATTATTGTGATTTCATATCTCCTATTGTACAAGGTATCTTCGGACTGCGTAAAAGTATGTAAACGTCTTTATATACGCCATAATCGATCACCCACCCCAACAGTATAACGCCTATTTATTTGATTTGATTAGAAAAGACAAGTGAAAAGATTTACCTAACCAGTCTATAGCAGTGCTATTTTGTGTGTTATTGTGTAAAATGTCTTTAGAATTAGAATAGAGCAAAACGCTTCGAAACAGTAACCGAGCTTATTTGGTGTCCCATCATACGTTTGATGATTAAAACCTTACATTAACCTAAAAAAAAAACACAATCAAATACTCGGCAATCCCCATATTGAGTCTAAATTCGACTTTTCTTACAAAATAGTACATTTACTTTAAGGATAATTATAATAAACACAATGACTTGTCATGGATACTTTATAATTTATAGCTATTTGGCCCCGAAGAAACAAATCTATTGAGATTTATTCCCTATGTAATTGCATTTGCACAATGTCGCAGACATTAAATGCCAGTAGGTATAGGAACTAATTCTAAATATTTTTGGGACTTTTATACAGTCTACATTTAATTATTAAGGAAGTTGCACTTATCAGACCAAGTCTATAACTTTATAGTCTCCTAGTTCTAGCTAGACTATTAAAAAAAAAACTTTAAGATCGTACTGAGCTCTCGGTATTACAATGTCAGTTGCTAGTCGATATTTTCACAAATATTTTATTACTGCATTTGACTCGTTACATCTTAATTAAAATTACAATATTTTGGTGTCATAATCTCTTAGACATATACACTTATATGTTTATATATTTAGTACACAGATGTGTATATAAAAACGCAATGCTTTAGGGCGCAAAAATACCAAAACTGTAAACATCGGAATAATTCGATAAAATAACGTTTTAAATGTAAAGTTCCATCAAATTTTCGTTGTTGACATTTTGAATGAACTAGTTAGTAATTTTTACATAACACTATACTGTTTTACATAAACCAGAAAAACAAAAAATGTGTTATCATTCATTCAAACTATCAACATCGAATTTGTCTAACGCAAATCTCATTTCACCAACAATCGAGTCGCCGAAAATCGATCGAAATATCATATCTAAATAAAACTTTCAGTCATCTATCCCTAAGCTGAATAGAGTTGCAATGACATTTGATTTGTTCGAAACTCGGAACAATGACTAAAGCATGGAAGCCGGGCTAAAATAAAAATCGAGTAAGCTATATTTTATTCATATATGTCAATTAGCATGTCATAAGGTGTGAAAGAAACAAAACATGGCTGTTTGTTTTTATTATTTTTAAACATGTCACAAAGCTTAAATGGGAAATGTCAAATGGTCACCTTTGGTCATCTTATAATGCTAACAAATACAAAAGTTCTATCCAAGACGTCAAAATACTATATGTCAGCTATCAACTTAGTTTTGCAGTTTTATGTTTTGTCGATACGTGTCGCGGATTTGACGAATTCACTGAGTGAAAAAAGCGATATAATTATTAATTTCTGTCTGAGAACGTGACCAGAAAGTAAAAGTATATACTTACGTGAGGTGTACAGTGCTTTGGACAAGATGGCTTGTGTTGTTGAAGGGTGTATTACGGATTTACGCACCATTATCATACTATTTCTACATTACGATGCAACGCTTTTTTATAATTATACTGAGTGAAGACGAGAAGATTTTAAAGGAAAATTTCATGAAGTAAATTTTCGCTAAATAACTAGGTTTTTTATAATTTAAAAACCTAATCGGAACTAACTTTTTTCATTAAGATTGATTAATTGATATCATAGCCATTGTCTAATTTTTCGTGTGTTCCCAAAATCCTACTATTTTTTGCAAAAAACGTTTTATTATCAATAATACCTACGACATACACAACTCATATAATGAACAGTCTTGTATTTGGATTTTTTAATAAAATTAAATACATATTTGCTTTGATGACTGACTTCGACATGATAATGTCGATGATAAGCCCATCACTAGCCAAAAATTGACTTGTGACAACCTGCATGATAACGAAACACAACGGCATTATACGTCTCTTTCCTACGCACTATTAACATCGTAAGTAAAAAAAAGTAAACATACGTATTTAATTTCTTATTTTAGCCCGGTTTCCATGCTTTAGTCATTGTTCCGAGGTTCGAAATGAATTCCACCTGTCTACTTCAATCCATAACGCGCTCTGATTGGCTAGCTCACAGCGTACAAATAGATCTGATTGGCTACTTAAAATCTCAATATAACTCTAGAAGTTTACTGCTCGATACAGTCAAACAAATGAGAACCGCTGACGTCACGCACTTCACTCAAACCTTCAAAGTCTAGTTAACACTACAGTCCAGTAATCGACACTAGCACTACACAGGCACTATCATGAAATCACTCACCGCAAGTCATGTTCACTGCAGGCCATCTTCCAGCCTGCAGAGTGTTGGCTATTGGAGACTGTTGTCTGACAGACGGTGCGGCGCGTCGTGGTGCCAAGTGGGAGCCGCGTCTGCTGGTCTCATGACGTCATTAACCGGGGGACAGCCGGAGCGAGGCCCCGGCTCGGGCGTGTACGTGAACGTGAGACCGGTCGCGTAGATGATGCCATCGTTTCTTACTAGGGATACTGGCACCTGAAGATTGAGGAGGTTGGTTTTAGATTGTGTCTATGGCCAGAAACAGTGGGACGATGTAAATACCTAGTTGACTTTTTTGCTGTTTGTATAGGGTCATAACACTTTATCGTTAGTTGGGTATATACAATTATTGTTTATGCAAGTTAGGTTCAGAAAGGAATGGCTAGTATAATTAAAGCGACAATAGCCCAATGGTTAAGGAGTCGTACTGGCGATCGAGAGGTCGTCAGTTCGATCCCCACCCATTGCACTATTGAAGTGAAACCACTCTAGACACTAGCATATTCCGCTTAGTTGGAGGAGTTAACGAGAATACTAGTAATGTGCAACCCTAATTGCTAGTAAGCTTTATGAAAAAAAAAATACAGAAGCTGTGCTAAAGATTTAAAGTCTACGGAATCTACGGATAACGGGCCCAGTAAAGACCAGTACAATTTTGATCATCTTTAATTTTGCATAGTACCACTGTAATATTATTTGGCAAATGTAAGTATTTACACCAGGCTATTGATGTGTTTTGCCGTTAACACAAATATCATGGATATTTTGATTTTTTGCTTAGGAGAGATTTGTGTTTTTGACAATTTGACAGCACTAAGGGCCAGTTTCAACGGTTCCCAAAAGAGTTCCTGATATGAGCATATCAGGAACTTATTTTTATACTTCTTATAGGCTAGTCTTTAACCACTATCTCTCTTGGTGGTAAGCGATGATGTGGTCGAATATGGTGAACACGCTGGGCCTAAAATTCTCTGACTCTCAAGGGCTGTGTGATGCCGGAACACCACCGTAAGGTTATGACTGCAGATTTTCTCCTTGACTGTGGTAAGCTACTTTCTGGTAGTAAGTCAGGCGGAACATCGATATAATATGCTTCTATCACCTGCGTACAAACACCCGTGCTAGGATTTGAACCGGCAACCTCTCGCTTAGAAGTCAAGCCCATCAATCCGCCAACGGGGTTCTCAATTTATTATCTGCCAGATAGACTACAACTTTTAGGGCCAGTTTCACCGGTTCGTGATCAGGGTTCGAGGATATATATCAAGATATATATCCGATATATATCAAACTGGATTTGACGATATATATCAAATATTTTTTTTATAATATATTGCAATACAAAAATGGTTTAAAATATTAACATTAATTAGTAATTTTTAGCATTTGTTACTGTATCTACTATTTCTACTTACTATTTTTTGTTTTTTTAGTTGATTTTGCCTTATCTAAAAGAAGATTGTGAATTGAATGATTGAAGATTATGTTTTGGTTTAATTTGTCTGATTTTAAGTACATGCAAATAAATAAAACATTGCAGTTTTTATTTGATAATTTTAGTATGTTTATGTAACACATATGCAAATAGTATTCATGAATAATACAATAAAATAATAATTTGGCTTTCATACAAAATTGATATATATCAAACTTGATATATATCCGATATATATCATACATATCCGATATTTTGATATTTATAATAAATATCGGATATTTTCGAACCAACAGGGTTGATAAAGTTTCAGATAGTTATTTGACAGATGACGCCATATACAAATTTTCATAAATCTGTCATTTAAGTTCCTGATAGATTATCAGGAACCAGTGATACTGGCTCGTATACTTGTGTCAGATAACTAACTATCTGAAACTTTATCAGGAATCGGTGATGTTGGTCCTAAAACTCTTGATGTTTCTAGCAGAGGCTTAATCAGAGGCTAAAAAGGACAGCACTATTTCTAGAGCTGTCAAATTTAGTTAAATCGATCAATCGATTATTAGAACAACATCGACAACAATATAAAGGAAATGTTTTCGATTTAGGAACGATTATCTTTATAACTTATAAATTTTAAATTATAATGGCATTAATAATTGTATATATCCATTATAGTTACTACAATATCCTTGAGAGCCTGTGCCTGTGGTGACTCAATTCAAGTATAATTGCAGAAGTCACTGTCAGCTGCGTTCAAGTACTTTTATAGCAGAAGGTTACTGTTAGTCAAAGTGCTTATTTCCGACCTAGTGTATAATTTCAACTACGACTTCCCTTTTATTCATATCTTTATATAACCTTACTAGCTGATACCCGCGACTTCATTTACGTTCACCAAGAATTTAGCAGCCTATGTTCATCCTCATGCTCATGATATATATAGGGCTTCCCAAAATTTTTTGTACTGTGACGCCCTTGAGATTTTGCCATTTTTTTACGACACCCTTCAAACCCCAACCCTAAAATTTTGCCGCCTATGTTTATCCTCATGCTATAGAGTAGGGCTTCCCAAACTTTTTTGTACTGTGACGTCCTTGAGATTTTGCCATTTTTTACGACGCCCCTCAAACCCCACCCCTCCCTCCAAAAATGCCTGCCACTTTTACCAGTCATAATTTAATTGAAAATAAGAACAAAACATATGACTAAAAATGAATAGAGATATTCTGTTACTTGGCTGTCTGCCAAAGAGAAAGATGTGGCTTGCTTTTCTGAGCAAAGCTTCTCAAAACGGGGCTCCAGTTAGGAAATTGCCACTCTCATTTTTGTCTCTACGTCTATTTTTGACCTGCACTTGTTCTATATTACTGCAACTGCAGAAAAGCCTGTTTCGCACAAGTACGAAGTCGTAAATGGCAATAGACCCTTTTATGCTGTAGTCTACATCTTTATGTCTCAAGGTAACAGGCGCAGTGCAGTGACATGCAAATTTCTGGACTGCGAGCATTTTGCATGCCGCTAGTATCTGTAATAGGTAGACGTCATCGCTTACCATCAGGCGAGCGTCGTGCTTGTCCTCTTACCTATTACCATAAAAAAAGAAAAAAGGGATGATGGCACAATATTAACGAAAAGCTGAGCTCGAAAATTCAAACAGTTTGTCCGCGACTCGCAAGTCGCTAAGGTGTTCGTCAAGAGGTGGTAGGAGCTTTATAGCGATGCTCCGCCTGACTTGCTACCACAATGTAGTTTCCACCACCAAGGAGAAAATCTGCCACCATAACCTTACGGTGTTACGGCAGCACACAGCCTTTGAGAGTCAGACCATTCTAGACCTAGCGTGTTCGCTATCATCGACCACATCATCGCTTACCACCAGGCAACATAGTGCCCAATGGCTAGCCTATAATATAAAAATGTTATTAATAACAACGATCTGTTGATATAAAAATTTAAAAAACATGCGGGGCAGTCTATGGGAACTGCCGAAAGAAGTGAAAACTAAGCAACTCGTGAATTGTATCGTCGAGATACACAGTAGACATAGAGCTCATGGGAAGCGTGCGGTGACGATGACGTGAGTTACACGCTTTTAGATCACCCAAAAAGTCCTCAACGCGCCTTAAGAAATTTCCACTTAAAGGTGTCTGCCCACTATCCCGTAGCATACCATGAGCGTGCTAGGAACGTTTCCGGCACGGAAAGCAGTCCTATACGCTCTATTTTGCCCACTGAAGCGGGCCGACAGCACCGGCAAAATATTCCCTCAGACAAATAGTTGACGGCCCGTGCATGGTACGCTACAGTGTCGGCCGGTGACGGAACGGTCTAGTGGGCATAGTCTCTAAAACAACAGATCAGATGCATAGTGGTAGGTTAAGTCACTGTCTAGTAAGTATTCGCCCTGCTAGCCTCTTGGAGAATCTGTCGTCAAACATTTAACATTGCGTTCCGACGACTGTCCTTGAGAGCCAGTTCCCATTCCAGGCCCAACGTGCTACCATCCTCGACCGCATCGTCACTACAAACAGGAGAGATAGTGGTCAAATGCTAGCCTATGTGCTGAATGAAATAGCAGCAGTTCATAATCCTATAAAGAAAATCGTCTGAGAGAAAGAATATTATTACATTTATATTTTTATTAAAAATACTATGCAGCTGAAAGACGGACGATCAGTTCCATTCGGATCATGATATGTACTGTGATCGGTATGCGTTTCTTTAAGTTGAGCTTCACTATTTCCCTTTTTTTATATAAAAATTGTCTGAAGTACTGAAACGCACAGTTACGTGTATGGTTTGCAACCCTACTTTAATATTTTTTTAATAGTCTGACGTTAACGATTGGATGGCAACTGAATCAGAGATTATATAATAGTTACGCTGAATGGTTAATTACTTTTTTTTTTTTAATTCAAAGCGTTAAATTCTGCTTTTGCTATGTTTACTTGATAATTGATTATGATTTAGACGTGTATATGTCCGTATATGAATACTGCCTACATGTTGAATAAATGCTTTGATTCTTGATTCTTCTTGATATATCGGCTAAGTGGCCGGATATTGTATTCCCACGGGATATGTAAATATTTATGTGAAGTCTTCAGTATGTGAGCATCATTGAAACAGCTGATGAGAGGCATCCGGGCCGTGATGAATGGTACCACCAAATAGATGTCACACGCTGGATTCAATACTATGTTATTGAGCTTCCGGTCACCGTATATATGTTAGAATTTCTTCTGTAGTATAAAGAATGTTGAAGTTTTGAATGTTATTTTTTTAATTACCGGCTTACAAGCACTTGACCACTATCTCATGTGATGGGAAAATGGCAGTGAGACGAGGCGTAGGCCAAGATACTTTAGCCAAATCAACAGAGCGCATATATTATCCCAACTATTATTTCAAGCTGATTACATCAAACATCAAGCATCAAACATCAGTCCGGACCTTGGCGAACCGATCTAGCAATCAGATAGGAAGTGGTCACCGCCGCCTACAACATGGCAGTAATATTGCATTCTACTTCCATGTCGATAGCCGGCGGTAACCACTTCCCATCAAATTCGTTTCACATACCTATTTATTTTAATATACTGTTTTTTTTAATCAGCATTATCACTATTGTCTAGTACCTAAACTAATTTTAAACTCTGTTTTTGTTATGCTAAGTGTGAAAATAAATAATTTAATTTAATATAATATATAAGGGGGGGGGGGGGGGGCTCGGTACGGCGCAGTATAGGTGGGAAAATATACCTAAGAGTGCTTATCCGAACGGGCAGACAGACGACGATAAAGCATTTACACGTATGTGTCTAGTAAAATGAGCCTAAATACTTAAAAATGCTACCCAAAGCACTATTCCACGCGGACGAAGACGCAGGAACAGCTAGTATCTTATAGGCTAGCGTTTGACCACTATCTCGGCTTCTCGACTGGTGGTATGGTAAGCGATGATGTGGTAGAAGATGGTGAAAACGCTAGGCCTAAAATACTCTGACTATTAAGGGTTGTGTGCTGTCGGGACACCGCAAGTTTATGGCGGCAGATTTTCTCCTTATTGGTGGTAAGCTACTTTTTGGAAGTAACATCGATATAATATCCTTCTACCACCTGTGGACGAACACCCGTATCAGGATTGGAACCGGCGACCTCTAGCTTAAAACACATCTTTGCTCATGTCAAGCCATCTATCCTTTACTTCAACGAAGCTCTCAGTGGCCAAACGCTAGCCTGTAATATGCTAAAAAAATTCGGCACTCAATATTTAGAGCAACACTAAGAATTACCTCTTGTTTTACCTGCGTAGGCTGTCGCATCCACAACCACTGGCCCCTGAACTGCGATATATCGGGAACGACGCACAGCATCGACTCCGCGCATCGATACATTGTCTCAGCTTCTACGTCGCCGAACCAGACTTGCAATGAAGGCGTGAAGTTGTCGCCGGCAAGTTCTAGCATTGCTACGTCACCGCCGCCGTTTAGGTTCAGCGAGTGGACCAATGGTACGGGCGTTACGGGCGACCTGCCGTCGAAAAATGGGACTTGTCAGCATTGGTATAGATAGCAAGATCGAGTATCTAATTTTCAAATAACATATGTAGAAACCGTAACTAATGAAATTATGAACATCGAATTAGGGTCTAGATAAAATAACTATCGAATGAAAAGAAATGTAAGAAGCTGGCGATAAATGGACACGGAATATGGTGTACAGTCATAGCAAACCGAGATGCGGTTTGCTCGGCGATGATAACTGTAAGCCAATCACAACAGCGCATTGACATTGCATTTACTCGCTAACTTACAAAATTAGGGCCCAGCCTCCTGTACCCTTAGTACGAGTTTTCATAGTAAACGCTTTTGACAGATCTCACATCGTTTTTGACTTATTCTGGCTCCCTGATTGATCTAAATTTAGAAAAGTGTGAAAACCACTAGAGGCGATGTACTGTTTTTCATACAAAATTTGTTTGATATACGATATCGAGTTTGGTATGAAAACTCGTACTAAGGGTACTAATTCTCAATCATTAGAAAACCTATTCGGATTCGGAAGTTTCATTTTTAATATTGATGAATCCGTGAGCTATTTTGTCATGGAAACCGTTTCAATCAGAATCACAGATTTTTTGTAATTTGAATATCAAAAGTAACCGATCAAAGTATTGTGAATTGCAAAGCTCCTAATCTAAGTAAAAGCAGTCTCTGAATCCGAATTTGCTTTCTTATGATTGAGAATAACCCTGCAGGTGTCTATTTACTAATATAATATTTACTAATATAATATTATAAAGAGTGTAGGGTAGTGCTTCTAAAATCGTGAGTTTATTTGTTTACTGACTTCACGGAAGTGAGTTTGCTATCATATCCTTTCGGCATACACAAGCCTAAGCCACACGACTAGATATGGTACAAATTACAATATCGATAGCGTACCGAATCCTGTGGCTCAGCCGTACTATGATAACGTTCTATAGTGGAATTGCATACAGTATCTAAATTCTTCTCCACTAAAATGCAACTGTAACTGTTTGTTATGATTACAATAAGATAGACATTTTAGAGCAAGATGTTTTATCTATTTCTCAAAAATAGGTCTGTCTGTTTCAAAGGTCGAAAGTCTGAGCAGAAACAGTGCCGAACGATTATGCAGTAATTTTCCATAAGCTGTTTTATGGGCTAACCGCTAACATATCCTTTGTAAAAAATACTTTTTCTAAAATAATAATTACCAACCTGACAGGGCCCATTCCTTCATAAAACTGGTACTCTGCTTTATCAGTAGATATGATCGTCCAGCAGGCTCCATCGTTGATCATCTCCTTATTAGGTTCCTTAGGGCATGGCGTCGCTTGGAACTGAATGATTCGCTCTTGAGACAAGCAGAGGTACATACGTTCTGTGTCCTTCATGTAGAAAGCGCATTTATGGAGCTGCGACACTGGGTCGTCGGCTTCTAGCAGAGCCATTTGTTTGTCCACCTGGAGAATGGACATTGAGATGAGGAAGAGGCTAATAAAAATGAAGAATTAGAAATGTGCTGCATAAAGGCAGCAGTGTTACCAGGACGTTTGTTGTTGACCCCTTGACGAAACGTTACACAAAGAAATAGAAAAGTCTATATTTAACACAATACGAAAATTTAAAAATTTGTTACTTTTTTGTCAAAACGTTACTTTTGAACTGTCTTGGGTTACTTATGAGGACAGGCACTGGCAACACTGAAATGTAGTTGACAATTTAAGCATCAGCAAAACAGACCATCGGTCCGATTGTATGAGGTGGATATTTATACAGGCGTTTAAAATTTAAAACCACCTCCAACTTATCTATGCATATTCTGTTAATAGAGACCATTCCAATGAGCCTAAACACAACATATCTGCTGTTAGTTACTTAGTGAGAATTTGAGCTTTCTGCAGATACCAGGAGAAGCCCCAGCATCAGTTCAAGGTTAGCATGTTCTCACAATATCATTGAAGTAACAGATTACATACATATCTACATATTATTAGTGTCCGACCGAAAGTTCGGTTTCGGTTTCAGCCGAGTTTCGGCCTAAAATCAAATGTCGGCGGCAGTTTCGGTTTCGGCCAAAATTGGCCGAAACTTTTGCCGAAACCGAAACTGGTTTCGGAAGTTGTCGTACACGCTCGCCTA
Source organism: Cabera pusaria (assembly GCA_954871355.1). NCBI lineage: Eukaryota > Metazoa > Arthropoda > Insecta > Lepidoptera > Geometridae > Cabera > Cabera pusaria. The sequence goes on from OX940887.1 coordinate 24,924,582, forward strand.
ATTTAGTTTCTCGCGGCATCGCTTTGGCGGATGCTGGCGGCCCTGTTCGGGAATTGTCGTGCGCCGTTCGGATAGCTCTGTAGCAACCGTAGATGGGAGTATTTGTTTAGATATGGTGCTAAAATAATAATAATGAGTAAAATGCACCAGATTTCAGTATTTTAAGGAATTTTATGCTTGACCACGTGAGTTTCGGTTTCAAGTACAACCTCGGGAGGGTCATGCGGTGAGATCGCGATGTTCACTGAAGAAAATTTGGCTAAGGATACACAAATTACAGCCGTTACATAACATTAATAATGATTTATTTTTGCATTGGATTTAATATGATTTCAAGGTGGTCCTATTCATATGAATTTTACAGTTATTTTAACTCGCCGTGTTAGTATGTATGTATATTTGTGGAATCTAATATATAAAATTCTCGTGTCACAGTTTTCGTTGCCATACTCCTCCGAAACGGCTTGACCGATTTTGATGAAATTTTTTGTGCTTATCCGGTATCTATGAGAATCGGCCAACATCTATTTTTCATCCCCCTAAATGTTAGGGGTAGCCCACCCCTAAATTTTTTTTTATTTTTTATACAACATTTTTAATTTCTATTTTTTTATGATACAACATACAAAAATACATACAATCCTCAATTTTCACCCTTCTACGATCAACCCTTATTTTTTAATAGCCATTTATTTATATGGCAAAACAACGTTTGCCGGGTCAGCTAGTAATATAATTATATATTATAATTATATATTACTAGCTGACCCGGCAAACGTTGTTTTGACCAGTTGACCAGTTGTCAGATATACCCTAAATCAGTAGGCAGTAGGGACTGGAATTCCGTAATGGAAAATTGTATAACAGTCGAATTTGGGCTAGTACCTGTTTTGTTATCATCAGTAGATACTTTTCATTACATGAAAACGTCTTTACAAAAAGTTTGTCTATATTTTAAAAGTTTTTGACTTTTAAATTTTGATAATTAACAATATCTAATAGGTAAGTCTGTAGTAACCTGTTGTTACGGTTACATTGATATAATTTAGGATCGTACAAAACGAAAAATCCGACTTCACATGCCGCGATAGTCAAAGTACCTACTGGCTAGTTATAATCATGTCATCTAAGTATACAAATCTGCTTATATTGTTTATCTCCATATCTCCGGAGATAATTGTCATAGCTCGATAAAATTTTAATAGGATTAAACGGGAGGCATAATCTCTCAAACAAAAAAGTTTTTTTCACATCGGTTAAGATTTGACGGAGTTCTGAGGTATCAAACATTTTTTTTAAATACAGTCGAATTGAGAACCTCCTCCTTTTTTGTGAAGTCGGTTAAAAAACGAGTTGATTGACCTTCGTGCGATCTTCACCCTAATGGCGTATCCCAGATAAATTCATAATATGATTATTAGCTATGCCACAGAATAATGATAAGTACAAGTATGGCTATGCATAGCAGCATCGCTCGCGTTAAAAAGTATCCTAGGGGAGTTTTGGCGGGAACGTGGAAAAGTGTGTGATCTCATTGTATTCTTTACTAAAACTTGTGTTCTTCCGCGTGTTAATATGTAATAAATGTGGATTATTAACCATTAAGTGCCGGTGAATGTTTGCGAGTGTAGGGAAACAGCACAATGTTGAAAAACATGCTATTTGCGTTCTCACCAAAATTCCACTGAAAATCTTCAGTAAACACCACATCTTTACTGAAGGTATGACTTAGACTAGACTTTTACTTGACAACTGACCTGAAATGTGACTTTGACCCATCTCTACGACTAACATTCATAAAAACTTCAAAAATTTCAATACTTGACACTGGCTAAATACACTAATCATGTGGAGCCATAAAGAAACAAAAAAAAAAAAAAAAGTATCCTATGTTTCTTGGCGAACGTAAGTACAAAATTTCAGCAAATTAGTTCAGCCATTTGACAGATAGGTTATGAGGTAGGCAATAAGCCAAATTGACTTTCGCATAACGAGTATAATATTGGTGTTGATCCTACTTTCAACAACGGAAACCGTCGATTTTGCGACTGCATTGACATATATATATATATATATATATATATATATATAGGTACTGCATCCCGTTTTTGGAAACTTTTTTAGTTCACTCTACTCTAGTTCGCTTTTTTTAGACTACCTCGATATGAAAAAGTAACTGGATCGCTGAAATTGGAGGATTTACAGTATTATAAGCCGCGTCCAAATAGCAGATCAATCACCAGCCTGCGATGCTAATAGTAGCATGTTTGCTATGGTCATAACTGTCAACTGTGAGAAGCAGAGAGTTGGACGAATTGGAAAAACATAACACAAAATCACATAAACGGCTTGATGGTATAAATAAAATATATGAAGTAGCGGGTCATATCTAGATTCCAGTAGCAGTAGCACAGGATGGCAATAAGTGACATAACGAAAAGAGATTTTGGAGTCAGCAGTAGGTGGAAACAAGACGGTAAATAATGATAAACAAAGAAGGACTCGAGGACTTTTAAAAACCCGTCCTAAAGTATTGAAGTACACTACACAGCACACTGATTTGGCCATACTACGTTATTTTTTAACCCCCAACGAAAAAAGGGTGTTATAAGTTTGACGTGTGTATATTTGTGTATTTATAATCTTGAGACCATTCCACTGACCTCAAACACTATGCTGTATGTTGGTGAGGAGAAGAGTATTCTGCAGATTCCATGAGATACCCCAGCATCAGGTTATTGCTACCATGTTCTTACAATATCATTGAAGTAAGAGGATACCGAATTTCAAATTGATAGATATTGATAAGACCTATAAGAGTTTATAGCGTCATCATCTAGATCTAGCAAAAGCTCATAATCTTAAAACGGCTAAACGGGTTTTCATAAATTAAAGCTAAGAACACTCTCGATTAAAACTAAGATATATCTCCTGGAATCTGCAGAAAACTCTTCTCCTCACCAACATACAGCATAGTGTTTGAGGTCAGTGGAATGGTCTCAAGGTTATACATGGATCAGTAGGGGACGATTTTGAATTTAAGTATTATTCTGTAGATAAATATGTATATTTATACAGCTAAACAGTACTTTGCAATACTGAAGTGCATCATTATCATGATAATCAGCCAGTGTCAGTCCACTGCTGGACGTAGGCCTCTCCCAAGATACGCCACTGAGCCTGATCTTCGGCTCATTGGAAAGGATATGCCCTAATCGCCACGCTGGGCAGGCGGGTTGGCGATCGCAGGACGAAGCTTCTCGCACCGGTGACGCTGCTGCCCGTCACCGGCCTTTATAATTTAGCTACGCCATAATTTGAAATGGTTATACCGCCATTTGACGGTCTTTTTTTCTCCGACTACAAAAGGAAGGGTTATGATTTTAGTAGTCTACGATGTATTTTGTATTTACGTAGTTTCCTCCGTAGACCTAAACTATTCATCTGATTTTGATAAATAAGGTGTCAATTGATTTTTTATTATGCCCCGGGTAACATAGGCTAAATTTTTATCGACTTCAACAATAGGAGTCGATTTTACCTTGTAAACCCTGATTTTAACCAATTTTATTCGTTTATTTTTAATGATGCCATTTTGGGTATCAAATACACACTTCAAAAATATAGCTCTTGTTCACGGCTTTGCTTGCATGCAATTATCAGATGACAATTGGGAATAATTTCTAAAAATTAGAGCATGTTCTTTAACCGACTTGAAAAAAAGGAGGACGTTTCTCAATTTGACAGTATAATTTTTTTTATGTGTGTTCGTAGAACTTCGTCGTTTACGAACTCGTCGTTTACGTCGTTTAATTTCATCGAGATCAGATACGTATCTCCAGAGCTATGCCGACAAACGTCTCAAACTTGCAACTGAAACTGACCAACGCTGCATGGAAGTTGGTTGTTTTAGTTTTTTAATTTACTACTTGTTTATATTTAGTATGCTGAGTAGGTACTTTTAGCATCATTTGAGATGTTAACACATATGTAGATTATGGGATTGTCTAACTCAGGAAACATAAATTTAAATACATTTTCTAATTAATTTAATTATTAATCAGCTTGATCAGGACACTTTTATATTTGATTGTAATTAATGAGAATGGTGCTGTTGCTTGATAAATAATATCTTTGAAAATGTTTATAACAAAATTGCTCTTGGAATCAAAATCAGAATATTTCCAGGTGTGCAGTGGTATTTTGTAAAAAAGTAGTAAAGTCTATGTGTTAATTGTTATTATATAAGTTATATAAACTATCTGATATGATATGATAATTATTATCATACTTATCGGTTCAGTGCATAATTTTCGAATATGTGAAATTTTTGTAATACTAGATACAACTTCATTCGTACCTACTACAAGAATTTTACCACTGTAAAGCTCTGTCAATCAACATTTGTGTGATCAAGTTATTTAAGTTAGGTGTAAAAATCGTGATTTTATTTTCACAAAAAGTAGCTTATCTCATTCGCTATATGCTGAAGCTTACGATCGCAGACTTCACCATCATGTGAATGTCGAGGCTATCCAGCTCCTCGACAACACAGACATAGTAAGAAGACTAAAAAGGGTAAAACCGTTCGAGTTACTTCAGTGATATTTTACTAAGTGAGCATAAGTGTAGTGATAGTGAACACTATATAAAAGAACACAATAACAAAGTGTCTTCCCCTTAATAGAGACATTAGGAAAAGTGTTAATGGACACATTCTTAGTAATATTTTAATAGTAAATTAAGTTAAAATCAAATTACTTATTAGCCTAATTATAAGGCTAGATTGTAATAGCAGTGAGACATCTGCGTGAAGTAGATGAATCACTAAAAAAATATATATATATATATAATTATATATAATTTTTACAAGGGGTGCGTGTGACCTTCTGCTATTGGATTTTAGTTTTGATTTGATGCCACAGCTACGAAAAAAAAATACAAAAAATAATTTAAAAAAAAAAATGGGCAAAAGTTGCACAGTCAAAGTTACGTTCATCCTCATGCTATAAATGTATCTCCTTGTTAAATTTCAGTAAGATCGGATCGGCCATTAGGCATGATAAGGTAACAAACAGACAGAGAGACAAACATTTTAACCCCCCACTCAAAAAGTCAAGTGTGAAAAAGTATCAAAGCACCCAAACGGATGAACTGATTTTGATTGTGTTGTTTTAGTTTAATAGGTGTTTTATTCGAGTGTTCTTAGCTTTGATTGATGAAAACCCGTTCAGCCGTTTTAAGACAGCATTTTTTTAGATGATTGCACTATGAAATAAACTTTTGTAGTTCTGATCACTTTGAAATTCGGTATACTCTTACTTCAACAGTATTGTTAGAATGTGGTAGCATTCTCCTGATGCTGTGACATCTCTTGGAATCTGCAGAATACAGAACCTACAAACTTACAGCAGAGATGTCAAGTTTAGGATCATCGGAATGGTCTCAATGAACAGGTTATGAATAGATTGGTCGGGGTGGTTTAATATTTTGAATTTAAGTATAACTAGCTGTGCCTGCGACTTTGTCCGCGTGGAATAGTGTCTTTGGGTAGCATTAACTTATAAGACACATACAAATCCCACATACACCGCACCCTACCACGCCACGTTAATCCCCCTCCCCTAACTTATCGTTCCCTCCCCCTCCCTTCACTCCCACATCCCCATCCACTCTCCCTCCCCATCTCTTCCCCTCTTCCTCCCCTCACCTCCCCCACCACTACCCCTACCCTCCACCTCTACTCCCCGTCCCTTCCACTTCCCCTACCCTCCCCCTCCACTCCCCTTCTCCCTCACACACTTTGAATGTCAATATCAACAGCCTAAAAATAAGTTTCAAGCTTCTAGTTTTAAAAATGACGATACTTCCATACAACTTTTCATCCCCCCTTTCAACCCTCTTTTCGCATTAAAAAGTAGCCTATGTCCTTTCTCAGGCTTTAGATTATCTGTGTATCAAATTTCATTTAAATCGGTTCAGTGGTTTTGGTGTGAAAGTGAGACAGACAGACAGAGTTACTTTCGCATTTATAATATTAGTTAGGAGTAAGGATTATGATATTGATAGTCTGGATTAATAAGCCTTATTGGAAGCATAGAATTAATTACTCTAGTTGAAAAACTGCAAAAGTGTGTTGGTTTGTTATGGAGAGACAATAAGTATGATAGATAAGGGAGGTCTATGGATTCCATTAAAATTACTTGCAATTTATTATGTCAATAAATAAATGTTGTATTTGATAACATAACATAAAGATAACATAAGGGCAATCAATAAATTTCTTTTACTATTTACTTATGCAGAATCATTTAGTAAATAGACTGATAGTTGTTGAGCACACCAGTCAACAATTAAATTTGTTATGGGAATTATTAATGGGTTATTTCGTAGACATGCATGTATTTACCTTTCTGATGATTAGCCTCGGGAGAGCCATGCCCGTGACCGAGCACACCAGCTTCACAGTAGATCCGTAGTGCACATATCCATCTTTTACTGCAAACTCCTCCGATTCACTCTCATTGTCATCCAGGAGGTGAATCGTAAACGCTCCCCACTGTGTTGATGATGCATGAAAATTCCCGTTCTCTACATGAAGGTACCTCGTCGAGACAGTCTGAGATCTTAACCGGTTAAACAGCGCCACTTTAGTTCCACTAGCGATACATAAATCTGCATTTTTGAGAGATTGTTTCTTTTTCGACGGTTTTGATATAACTTTTATTCGTTTACTATTAAATATACCGATATCATGCCCGTTACCATAGAACATCTTCACGGACAGCATGAAATGCTTTCTCTTGTCAGAGTCTGATATGTACAAAGTTTTAGCGGCACAGTACTGTTTGCCATTGTTGAGATCGAGTTGCTGCATGTCCTGGTCAGAGTTGCCAATACCGATGAACGCACAAAGCTGAGCTGCTTGCTCAGTCTCCCCCTCCCGCAGCATGCGCTCGCGCCGCAGCCGCCACCCGTCGCCAAAAAGGTATATGCAAGGAGGCGGACAGAAGAATCTCTTCTCGTTTCCGTACGACTTTTGTGCGACTTTCGCGTGAAGGATGACGACCACCATGTCGGAGCGGTCGCGCAGGTAGCGCTCCATGGCCTCACGCGTGAGGCGGCGCTCTTCAGGGCGGTAGGCGCCAGCGACGGGCCCGGCGGCGCTCGCGTAGCGCGGGTACAGCGCGCCGTGCTGCGCCGGGGGCGACGCGCCGCCGCCCGCCAGGCCGCCCGCGCCCGCGCCCGCGCCGTACTGGTGCGGCATGCTCGCCACGGCTCACACTCACCTCCGGTCCGCTATCATAATGATCAGGAACGTTCGCTATCCGAAGGTCTCTCCTACCTCGAGCCCAGACTGCGCTGGACTAGCATTGTGGAAACTTGATAATTCCGACGAGTGGCGTCCCCGAAGGCGCACCCTAGTGCGAGCCCAAACGGTGGGGTTCTTCCATTCGAAAACGCCCGCCGTGATTATCACCTCGGTCGATACGCTCTATATAATTCACGGCTTCTAAATTATTAACTATGGGAACTAGCACACATTTCATTCAAAAACACCTGTTCGACGACAACTTTTTCGGAGTGCCCGGGCGGCCTTTTATCGATCTATTCGCCGTAGTTCACTGTAACTGGTGGCCCTTTCCAGTGATAAGTTTAGAAAGGTAGATATTTAAGTTATTTTAATTACAAAAGTTATTAAAAATCTTGTGTTTACTTGAGTAAATACGACAAGACAACGCCAAATTAACAAGCTGTCAAACTTCGACCATAGAGACGAAAGAGACAAGACGACTGAAGTCTGAACACTCTGAACTGAGTCGCGCGCGATTTGACAATTTCGATAGAATAATCGAATCAAGTGATGAGAAAATCGAGCAAAATGCTACCGCGCTGCGCAGCGGTCTGCGGACAGCGGACAGCGATGCTCGAGTCACCGAATGAACTGACAGCAAACAGCCGGTCGGATGTAGGGTTACGCATGGGGCGTGGGAAAATAAAGTGTGGGAAAGAGTGGGCGGCGCGTTTGCAGCGTAGTAAAACATTGATATATGTTGTAGTGAAACCAACACATATTTACGTACGCAGTGAAACCCGCCAGTAGCAAGGCAGTAGACATTTCCTATTGTATTGGTGTGTGTATTGTAATAACTATATCGAGTTCATGGAGCGAAAAGGCTGCGATATGTGAGGAAGAGACCGACGATTGACCGGAGGCCGGAGATCGCGTGGGAAACGACCTTTGTTATGTATACTAATATTATACATTAGTTACTGTTAAACAAAAAATCTGGAATTTAATCACACGCGATGGGAGTTACTGGACTGTGGAGACTTATCGAGCCGGCCGGCAAACCAGTACCAGTCGAAACCTTAGAAAATAAAGTATTAGCTGTTGGTAAGTGCTTCAGTAGGGTTGGTACCTACTTATGTACTTATTACTCACTTATCCAGCATTTGGTGGCGTTCAACAATAAAATATAGATAAGTTAGAACTAAGATGTACAAATCATTGTACATTGAATAAAGATTTAATCAAAAACTTGTAGGTTGTTTATTATAACAGTAATTAAATGGATTCTTGTAGGTATCTATTTTCATTTGTTTATCTCAACATTAACTCATTATTACTTATTGAAACATACTTCAACAGATATTTCAATATGGTTGCATCAGATGGTGAAAGGGTATCAGGATGCGAAAGGAGCTCCTCTTCCAAATGCTCATTTGATAGGGTTGTTCCAACGGGTGTGCAAGTTGCTCTACTTCAGAATAAAACCTGTATTTGTATTTGATGGAGCCTTTCCAGAACTAAAGAAAGAAACTATTGTAAGTAAATTGGCACTTCAGTAACCATCCTGTAAGACTTATGATGTTAGATGTATTCATCAAATGTCACCATTTAAAGTTCCTACAAGCATCATTAAGTTTATAAACTAGAAACCCGCTTCACATGCCGCCCAAATCAGTTTGAGATGTTAATCTCCATATCTCTGGAGATACTTCTCATATCTTGATAAAATTTTAATGGTTCACCTCCAAGGTGAGCCTTGGAGGTGAACCCTACCGATGAATAAAGAATCATTCGAATCAGTTCACAATTGGCAGAGTAATCCCGTAACAAACATAATACAGATGAATTGAGAACTGTCTCCTTTTTGGAAGTTGGTTGAAAGCAAAACATTTTTTATAGGAAAATGCAATATTGATGAAAACAGTAGGTACTGGACCTTGCACAGAATTTTTAACATTACGTATCTAAATAAATACAACACTTGATACAGCTACTAATTAAAAAGTTGAAGGTGCTCTTTAGATGAGACTACATTAAAAAATATTTTAAAAAATTACAGGGAAAGAGACAAGACAATAAATTGAAATATAATTCTGAATCAGAAAGAATCAAAAGGGAACTGGCCATTTTGCTTAGCAAGAAAACAGCCATAAGTAGTTTGTTAGGCAAACAAATATCGCCAAAGAAGAGCAGCGCACCTGTTCAGAACGATGATATATTTAAACTACCTGCCCTGCCACAGAGAGAGGAATCTGAGTCAGAGTAAGAATTACTTACCAATTTACCCATCAGTTGCTACATACAGGTCTGTCTCCTTTAGATCACAGTATTTGTTTCAGGCCTGTATAAGGTGTATATCCTCCTTCGATCCTAAATCCAATAGGTAATTTGGGTGATAAGACCTACACTAACTTCCTGCTGGAAGTTCAATTGTGCATTTCCCCCTGCCAATAATTATCTAAACCATCCGAGTTGTTAATGAAGCAGATAGAGGTCCTGGTATGCTTCTAGTAATGAGGGAGGTAATATGTCTACATACTTGTTAATTCGAAACTATAGCAATTAACAAGGAATCATTCCAAATGTTTCATTCAAATTGTTGCTATAGTTTCAACTTTCAACTAGGACTTAACGTTGAACTTTATGAACAAGTAGAGTAAGTATACTTTTAAGACAGATTGTGCTCTCATTTGGTAGCAAAACAATATTTGACATCTCAGGAGCAAAACTTCTTACCAATAGTTCACCTCAGCCTTAAGTATGTCTCTTGAAGTATCTCTTGGATATATCTTGAAGCACATTTTATTTTGTCCAGATCTGAAGATGATGAACAGAATTCAAGCGGATCAATTGTTGATTTACATTCAGTTGATGTTGAATCAGATAACTTCAAAAATCTACCTGTCAAAGAAAAATATGATCTACTTATTGAGTTGAAGGAAACAAGGAAAATGAACTCTTGGGGCAAACTGCATGAGCTGCCTAAAAAGAGTGATAATTTTTCAGATTTTCAAGTAAGTTAAGTGAAACGTTATTCTATGTATGTACATTTAAGATTTCTTGTGCGTTTTGAATTTTCATACAAACCTTTTTATTTGAATTCCAAGCTTGTACTTATTTTTCACGTTTTATTTACAGATGCAAAGATTACTAAAAAGATTTTCACGTATTATTTACAGATGCAAAGATTACTAAAAAGAAGAAAAGTGCAGGAATGTTTACAAGAGACTGAAAAAGAAATGGGTGATAGTGGCATGTCTTTAAATGATTTAGAATCTTTGCTCAATGAAGAAGGCATTGATACGAAAATCGAAACACTACCTACTCGGCGAATAGCTGCCAATGATACAACACGATTTCTACTCATTAATAACGTGAAACAAGCTATAGCAGATGCAAAGAAAAAAGAGCAAGAAGCTCAAGCTAGCACTAGTAAAACCAATGAATATAAAGAATCAGAAGAAGGAACTGCAAAAAAAGATGAATTGGAAGAAGATTTAGAAAAAGCAATCAAAATGTCTTTGGAGTGTGATAATAAAGCGGACACTAGTGCATGCACTTCTAAAACGGATGAATCTTGGACAACTTACGACACAGATTATTCCACAGACTCCGAAGAAGAAGATGGTTGTGAACCTCCAGATATATCATCAGCTAAAGCTTACATAATGCAGTATAGCGACTTTACAGATAGAGCAATAGATGAAATGGTTTCAAAAACAATTAAAGGCAAGAGTAAAGTTAAAAAACCTAAGCTCAATGAAATATTGGAAGAGATAAATAAAGAGAAATCTGTAATTCTTGATAATGTAGAACTTTCTTCTAGTGATGATGAAGACAACATTCAAGTTACAGATTTAGATAATTATAGAAGTGGTAGTGATACAGTTGAAGTTTCTGAGTTGAATGAAACAAATGAATCGCATTATGAAAATATGGATTTTACTCAGAGTTCGGTAGTTTGTATTGGTACACAAGTTGATGATGTGCTCACTCTTGATTCAAGTTTAGAAGAAAACACAGAGCATACCAAGCAATCAAAAATATCTCATAATGTTAAAGAATTTTCTCCAGACCCTGTTAATAAAGATTCCGATTCTAGTGGTAGTGATTTTGAAGATGTACCTGAAGTAGAAGAAAACAGAAGTAAGACTGTTGTACAACTTATTCTGAATATGAATGATGAGCCAGAAGAAGATATATTTGCTGATGTGTTTGATAACAAACAAATAAAAGATAGCATTACTACAAATTTAGATCAAAATCTTCCTACTGTGACGCCAAATGATGATTCTAATGAATTTATAGATGAAGATGATGAATTGCAAAAAGCAATACAAATGTCTTTAGAATGCGTAGCTGAAGATGACACTAACGAGCAAGTAGATGAGATAAAACAACTTCTTAGTAATAAGGATAAAGTATTGGATAAAGGTAAAGAACCAAAAAATGATCTAATCCGAGAAGAAAAAACAATTTCCAAAACGCAAGACAGTCTGAATGCAATACAAACTATGCAATCATCTAATAGCGCAAAAGAAAAGCAAATTGACAAGATCCAAATAAATCCAGTAGAACAAGCATCAGAAGAAACAATTACAGATAAACCTTCAAAAACTGTTGATCCACCAAAAAAGCCTTTATCTACTGAAAAGTTAAACGATATGGTGGAGGAAATTCAAAATGAAGAACAAGATTTGATACAGGAAAAGGGTCGTCTAGACAGAGTAGGAAGAAATATCACTGAGCAGATGACGAAAGAAGCTCAAGAATTATTGCGACTGTTCGGCATTCCCTACATAGTGGCACCAATGGAAGCCGAGGCGCAGTGTGCTTTCCTTGAGAGCGTCAAATTAACAGACGGCACAATTACTGATGACAGTGATATTTGGCTCTTTGGCGGCAAAACTGTATACAAAAATTTCTTCAACCAAAAAAAGCATGTCTTGCAGTTTTTGGCTGAAAGAATAGAAAAATCATTTAGTAAGTATTAATATTAAATACACCGATTTAAATCTATTAGCATTGTAAATCATGTCTATTTGTTCATATATATATTCTTATGGCAACTAGTTTAAACTAAACCTAATTTGACAGCGCTAAAACTCTTGCCACCTCTTTATTGAGAGCTGAGAGAAACAGCTATTTTAGGGCTATCGAGTTTTATTTAGCACCATCACTTGAGATAGTGGTAAAGTGCTACCCACTTCTGTGTAAAAAAGCACCACAATAAAACCATTATCTATTTAATTTTAGATTTAAATAGAGAGCAGCTGATACTACTAGCTCTTTTAGTAGGCAGCGATTACACGACGGGCTTAACTGGCGTAGGACCTGTCACAGCTTTGGAGATTCTTGCATCTTTCCCCTTCAACAAGAGGAAACTACTCAATGAAACTTCAAAACAAAGCCGGCACATAGAAATGATCACCGGCTTGCAAGAGTTCAAGCAATGGGTGCGAAGTGGGAAAAGGACAGATAACATCAGTCTCAAGAAAAAGTTAAGGAATGTTTCTGTGACGGATGAATTTCCTAGTGTTCGCGTAAGTATTCAATCTAAAGATTAAAAAAAAAACGTTTCTACTTATCAGATAAATATATACGAGCATAATGTAAAGCCAGACTTGTTATTTATAGGTAGTGCAAGCTTATTTGGAACCAAACATTGAAAAGAGTGAAGACAAATTCTCCTGGGGTGAAATAGATATCACAATACTAAGAGACTATACGAAAGCAAAATTTGGATGGTCTCAACATAAACTAGACGAGATTTTGAAACCGGTCCTGAAGAGAATGCTGGATAAAAAGACACAGAAAACGGTACACGATTACTTCAAAAAGAAAATTGATTTTGCGTCCCTGGAGGAACAAATGAGCAAAAGAGTAAAAGCAGCGGTACAAAGAATGGGACCAGAACAGACAATCATAGAAAACGTAGTCGAAAGCGAAACGGTTAAATCTGGCAACAAGAGGAAAGTTAACAAAAACAAAACCGACGGCGCGAAGGCCGGTCCTTCTAAAGCAAAACACAAAAAGACTGAAGATGAAGTACTTAAAATCCACAATGTCAAAGTAGTTTCAGAGGTGAAAGAGAGTGATCAAACATCCATAGAAATAGTAATTCCTAAAACAGATAGATATCAAGAAATAATTCCACAGAGAGAGAAAGATAAGCAGAGTCTACTACAAAACAAAATGAAAGCGATTGAATTGTTTAGAAAAACACAAATTGATAAAAAGAAAAAATATACTAAAAGAAAACCTATTCTACCTAAACCTGAAGCCGAGCTTTCGGAAAGCAGCGACAGCAGCTGAGGGCCTCGTAATTAAATAATTAGTCACCATTAAACAAACACATTGAAAATTAAAAACTTTCATAAAATAGTCAATTTATTGTTTACATTAACTCCAAGATCCAAACTAAATACATTTTTATAGGTACATACAATTATGATAAAATTATGAATAAACAAACTTAAATAAAATTATTCGTGAAATTAAAGGGATCCTCAATAACAACCGAATATCTATAAATTAGAGAATGATTACTCTTTATTTCGATTTTTTTTCTTATTAAAACCATTATATAATATACACACCGTAAATAAATGTTTCCTTTTAATTTTTTAATTACAATCATAAAAAATATAAACCAAATCAGTGATAATTCCATACACAATATTGAGCTAATGAAATTAAGTAATTACTTTGAAAATAGCTTTTGAAAAAGTGCAATAATATCAAGTTAGCAAAAATACATTTTCGAAAATAAGTATATAAGCTTACTGTATGTCTCGAATATAGCCAATCAAAATGCAAATATCACTTATAAGAACGACACCTATTTTTCACACAACGTCGAGTTAGGATTTTAAGTACTATTGCTATCTGAGGGTGTATCAGTTATTAACATTATCTAATTACAGGCAGTGCATAATACATAAACCAAAGGACATATAATAAATAAATCGATAAGCTCTCTCCCTTCACATTATTTACAACTAACGACTATAGATTAAAATGTAATGGCGACTATTTCGGACGACACTGCATTTTGAGCTCTGTCCTGTTCTGCCACGTTTCCTCCTTTACAAACGGACACTTATCTAGGGCCTACTACGAGAAATTTTCATTTACATTGCCTTATAATTAAGTTTCTGACACGATATTGCCTTCAAAAGTTAATATTACTTGGGCGCTTGGCAGTTTCCCGTAGCGGAATAAATTTCGCGAAATCACATTTCCATTACATATCGTAAATGAGGAAATATTATGGTACTATACATGGAGACAATTCAAGCATGGAGGTGATTAATAAATGTAGATAGATTTTTTTCTATATGTTAAATCTAAATGCAAGTTTTTTTATAATATCTTTGTAGCGTGTCAGGTAGCTTATCTATTTGTTGTGTTATTGACTAGCCAAACCACACACATTTTGTCATAATGACGGCGTGGCTAAATACAAAATGCCTTGTAAACCCGCTTGAGCTCGATTTGTCTCCAAGTAAGTACTTATAACAGACGCACAATCAAAATAAGTCCATGAGAACATCACTTTAACCAGCGATACATAAAAACAATCACATTGGGTACAGCAGTCTTTCTCTCACACTGGCATTCTAAGAGCTTACTATAGAAATTATTCACAATGAATTGCTATAGGATACACACATAACACCTACCTACAGTCTTCTTTAACACTTGTGGTAGATGTAAGCACAAAATTTTCAGCACAAAAATCTTTAGAGTAACGCGTCATATCTCTTACTCTTACAGCCTATAAAGCTCTATAAGAGCGAGCGAGAGCGCTATATCTTCGACGACTTAGCCACTTTTTAGGACTGCGACGACTACTACTAGCGTTCGTTAATAAAATTTCTTTTTATTATTCTATTATTTAATAAAATCACGAGGAGCTATAATCTGAATTTCAACATCAACTTTAATGTTCAATAATCACATAATTGGTAGATTTCATAATTAGATGGCACCACTACTGCATGCACATTTTACATCCTTATTTTCCAAAGATCAATTAAGACAATAAATTCGTGATAGCGTCATGAAATATCTCGCATGAAAGTTCAAGCAAAAGTTTTCAACTAAATTTCTAACAACACAAAACGCCACCGCTGTACCCTATTCATTCCTATACTAATCTAATCTACTTTAACAACGCTGTATATCTTCCTTACGAACCAGAAGCACGCCATGAACCCTATAGTGCCGGTGAGGAGGAAGAAAAGGAATACCATGATGACCGTGTAGCCGAAGTAGAGGAAGATAGATGCGGCGTCTTCGATGTTGAGTTTGGTTGCGAAGTAGTGGTAGCAGTAGATGAAGAGATAGCCAGCGGTAGAGCCGGAGCTGAGGAAGGCTCGCCACCACCAGTGGTAGTCTTCAGCGCAGAGGTGGAAGTAGCACAGCAAGATCGTCGTCTCGGAGCAAGTGATTACCAGGATCACGAACACGAGGAATAGGAAGCCAAACATGTAGTACATCTGTAAACATTACACTAGGGTGAAGAACATTGACAACATAACGAATGTTATTGTAAAGACTATCATGCCCATTTGCACTAGACTAAGAATCACCTAAGATTTCAAAATATCTAAATTAAAGTAACATTGGGAATCAAAGTCTCAAAATATATCTTGCAGATAGGCTAATGATCCTACATTTATCTATACATTGAGATTTTAGTAGCCGGATTAGTTTATTTTGTGATATTTTAACATGCTTAAGGCGATTCTTAAGTTTAGTGCGCACGTGCATCAGTGTTACTTATAAATGAACGTGTCTCAAATTTTGAACTACCGTTGGATTGGAACTATTGTTCAAGAAAATATCACTCCTAAACAATAGTCAAATTAGATGCCCCATCCAGACTCTCCACGAGGCTACACGAGAGAGCGCGTGAGTGAGGATGGTGCGCTCGTGTCTCCTCGCCTCGTCTCGCTGTCGCTCTGCTTCGTGTCGGTTTTTCGGGCACGAGGACGCGAGGGGGCGAGGCGACACAATCAACCACACTCTCGCGCTCGCTCATTGGCACATAAAGTAGCTAACGCAGTCACTCGAATCACGTCCATCTTGAAGTAGACGTAGCTGGCAACTGAATAAATCGAGAGTGTGGATGGCTAACACTCCTGCCGCCTCCACTCGCCAAGATTCGTGCCGAGAGCCTCTAGGATGCACCTCGCGAGTGTGGATCAGGGACCTTGTTTGGTCTTGTTGAGAGGCAAGATGGCGGTGGCAGAATCAATCAGCTGATTTAGTCCTCGTCTAGACTGGCACGGATACGGTCAAGGACGCGGCTGTGTGCAGTTGTAAACAGAAAAATAAAATATTTATTTTAATTTACTGTTTGTGGAAATTTGTCCTGAATGTTCTGACGTCGAGTTAGGTACGCCTTTTGTTTGGCAAAACC
Source organism: Cabera pusaria (assembly GCA_954871355.1). Classification (NCBI taxonomy): domain Eukaryota; kingdom Metazoa; phylum Arthropoda; class Insecta; order Lepidoptera; family Geometridae; genus Cabera; species Cabera pusaria. The sequence continues at coordinate 24,941,306 of OX940887.1, forward strand.
TTAAACCTTTAGATGCGCAGTCTATATTAGGTCTGGCGTTAGTCGGGGAAAAAGCGAGTCATTTGGCTTGCGGCTGCGATTAGTCCGCCTGTAAACTCACTGACGGACTAATCACAGCGGGTAGCAAATTTGCTTTCCGAGCGCAACAATTTTGGCCTCGAGCCCCGTTGGCGTAAAGGATATATGGCTTGCCTTATAAGCGAGATGTCGCCGGTTCATATCTTAACACGGGTGTTCGTACACAGACCGTAGGACCTTATCATATCGATGTTCCGCCTGACTTGTTACCAAAAAGTAGCTTACCACCATCAAGGAGAAAACCTTCCGCCATAACCTTACGGTGTTCAGGCACCACACAGCCCCTGAGAGTCAGAGAGCGCGTTCACCATCATCATAATATAAAAAAAATAGGCAGGCTGTTTGTCGTGTTAACATAAAATATCTGGTTTACCGAGCTTTGTTCGGTAATGTATGTATATATATATATTTTTTTTTGTTAAATCGAGTTTATTGGATTTCTTTTGGCTCCCATTAATAGTTTTACTCACAAAAGAAGGAAAAAAAAATAGAAAACAAAAAAGGGAAAAATAGTCGTCTCATCTGGTCTCGAACCAGGGACCTCCTGAACGCCATCCAATAGATCTTCCACCGAGCTATCATAACGTTATCAAATGAGTCGAAATTACCATTTGTATTCTAATGATATTGTGGCAGTTTTTCAATGCCTAAAAACATGAATAAAACAACATTTTCATCTCCTGTAAATCTCCTGTATACTAAATGTTATGAAAATCGTTGGGAGCCGTTTCCGAGATTCAGATTATATGTACAAGAATTGCTCGTTTAAAGGTATTAGATAATAAATAAGACATACCTGACTGGACCACAGCGAGTTGAGTATAAAGAAGAGCTGTATGAAGATACATCCGAAGGGCAAAACGCCGCCCATGATGATGCCGGGCACCGGCTGCGTGTACAGAGACTGCTCGGGGATCTGACGCGGGATCTGGTTCGTGCGGACTGGGTGCTCTAACATCTGCGGGGAAACAATACGGTATTTTTAAACCTTTATCATACACTAGCTCTAGCATACTATAGCACTAGATATTCATCAACATCATTTGCAGTTTATTCTATCCATTGAAACATATTTATCCCAGTTCTGAGCTACTTGTGGTTGAGTTATATCTTACCTCGCAATGTGTTCTTGTCATTTGGAGTAAATTGGGTCCATTGCAAAAGTCTCCCACTTCCACACATACGAGAATTTTTTTAAAAAATTATCGTGAATTTGTAACATTATTAATGTCATATACCGGCTGTGAGTGAACATCGCGATCTCACCGCGTGACCTCACTCCCGAGGAAGAGCGACGGACTCGATTGATACCTAGTTGGAGAAAATTCTACTAAAGGTACGTGAATTACATACATACATAAAATCACGCCTTTTTCCCGTTGGGGTAAGCAACGACTACATCTTTCCATATTACAGTGAATTAAATCCGGTATATTAACATTAATAACGAGTAATTTACAATGTTACAATTCAATACAATTTCGTTAACCCATTATCGCATAGTCTTTAGGGCTTTTTTCGATCTCGAAGCCATCAACCATATTTACTCGACATGCTCACACATCCTTGCTACACATTCTACCTATACTCTTTACAGGCCCACATTATTTTTTCCACATAGATTTAGAACATATAACGGGCGAGCATGTATGAAGGCGCTCATGAAAGTGGAAGAAGCGAAAGATATATGTCAAGATCGTCAAGATCGCATGTGGAAAGAAGTAGTATCTGCCTACCCAAACGGGAAAAAGGTGTGATTGTATGTATGTATCAGATTTAGATTAGAGCAAAGTAGCATACCCTCTTCCTAAACCCGAAGTAAGCTCCAATGAAAGTGAGAGGCACGGATACTCCGAACCAGAGAGCCAGCAACGCGACGAGGGTAGAGAAAGGCACCGCGGCTGAGGACCCTTTGCCCCACAGCACCAGGTTCATTATGAAGAATAGAGAGAACACCACACTGGAACAAAAGTTGCATAATAAGAATCCGGCTCGAAGGACCAAGAAACATATATTGATCATCAGTCGGTTATCTGCGGAGGATTTAAGACTGCGTGTCGGTTTTCGGTCTTACATTGAGCTAGTCTTAATTACATGGTGATAAACGCGAGAGCAAAAGACCGGCCAAGTGCGAGTTAGACTCGCGCACCGAGGCTTCCGTACAAACTTGTCAAAACAAACTTAACTATGCAGTTCGATTCTAAGACCGATAACCAGACATTGACAGACGGACAACAAAGTGATCCTATAAGGGTTCCTTATTTACTTTTGAGGTACGGAACCCTTAAAATGGCGGTTTATAGCAAACAATGTTAAAGCATCAGGCGAAAGTGCTGGTGCAGCAAACTTACATAGCACCATTTATTCTTGTACTAGCTGTGCCCGCGACTTCGTCCGCGTAGAATAGTGTCTTTGGGTAGCATTTTAAAATATTTAGGCTAATTATTTTACAAATAAGACACATGCGTATCCAACCTACACCGCACCGTACCACGCCGCGCAAATCCGCCCTCCTCCCTGTCCCTCCCCCTCACCCTTCCCGTCTCCCTCTCTCTTCCCCCCACCCCCATTACCCCTCACTTCCTTCTCCCCTCTCCTCATCTCCCCCTCTCTCTTCCCCACTCAGGGGAGTGAAGAGAGGGGGAGGGCCCCCTCTCTTCCCCCACTCCTCTCCCCTCACCTTACCCACACTTCCCTCTCCCCTCCAATTTCATGAAACAACTCACCCCGGGCAGAACATCGAAGTGAGAAGAATATTGCTCTTCCACCGTCTTCCTCCGAAGCTCTTGTATATCCTGGCGCTGACGTAGCCAGCGTTAGCTCCTAGTAGCACCCACGCGACCAATGCACACGTCATCAACGCGCCGCGATTGGCCGGGGATAGAAACCCGAGGCACGCGAATGCAAGGGTCACTAAAGTCATGCCGAACACCTGGGGAAAATAGACCATAATACATATTAATTTATTCCATACTTGCAAAGACCTTGTACTATGTTAAACTTGACTGCGAACTGAACTGCATAAACCGGCCCACATGGGACCGACCTTACATATATACTACCACATATATATACTATACATATAGTTATAGTACATGTATAGCACTGGCAGGTGTTTAGACAAGGACACACTCCCACCTAGGTGCCTTTCGTTTGGGCCGTTTTGATGTACATAGCAATTACAACCTTATGTATAGATCATACGGTTTAAATTGAATTTGTCAAAACATCTGCAGTGCATCTTTTTATATTAAGTCTCTGCATACTTGCGAACCGTCCCGGTTTTGCACGGGTATAGCCCAAATATGCCTAAATTTTTTGCATCAGCTTGTTGCGTCGAGTATGAATTTAACATCTTCGACAATCATCGTCATATTTTAATCAATTTACACAAAACCTTAACGAAATATACATCTAAACCTTCCTCTTGAATCGTTCTGTCTATTGGTGAAACCGCATGAAAATCCGTACAGTAATTTTCGAGTTTACCGCGAACAAACAGACGTGGCAGGGGACTTTGATTTATATATGTAGTATAAGGTGTAGGGACACATTATTATATTTTGTAAGTTCAGCAAATCGAGTCGAGTTGCCCGCCGCTTGTAACTGTAATTTGTGTACAATAATAAACGCGATCTTTCGTTTACCTGGTTTCTGATACTTTTAATTAATCCAACCCTGGGCGATCCACCCCTCCAATAGTACGTACCCATAAGGTATGTACTATAGGCACTACAGCACAAATATGTTCGTGAATATTTAAGCGGCAATAGCCCAATAGATAAGGTCGGACTGGCGATCGAGAGTTCTATCCTCACCCATTGCACTATTGACGTAAACCCACAGACACAAGCATATTTAGCTTATTTGGAGGGGCTAACAAGAATACTAGTAATGTGCCACATTGCAAGTAAGCTTTAAATAAAATTAACATAGACATTTCTAGAGTTATCTAAATGGATGCCAAGTTCTGTAAATAATCCTGAAAATTATTTATAAGAAATTAATATACAACATTCTAATAGTAGTTTATGAAACTATGACTGCTATCTCACTTGAAATTAAGTTACCATTTCGAGATATAATCGTGATGTCTGAAAGTGAAAGATAGTGGTGGCCTTCTGTACCTGCTCATCACTAAACTCGATTTGGTATTATGGTCCGGGTGGCTAGGATATATTTCTCTCGTAGTCTGTTATCTATATCAAATATCTTAACTGTCTAAGTCAAAAGTCACAGCTTTAATTCAGTATATGGGCAAATTAATCTGCATTACACACGTCAAATAACATTAAATAGACCATATCAATAATAAATATTCTAAATATAACAATAACATAACTAATTGCTTTGATTTTTTTTTTAAGTAATGAGCCATTTAGCTTTCATCTAAACGTTGAACGTCACACTTAAAACAAATGTTTCATTCCCCTGATTAATGTAGTGTTGCCAACCGTACTATTACGTGCAACCCTAATGTATGTTTCAGAACACTTCAGAAAATTATTATTCAAAAAATTGTGAGTAAGTATATACATCACTAAATTTTAATTACCAGAAACATTTTAAGGGCTGTTGCAGGAGGGATTATCAATGATGAATGCCCCGTCAGGTTTTTTTAAACTCATTGTTGATAAAGTTATGGTTTGATTTTTTTTAATCCTTATAAAATTATGGACACAGTACTAGACATAATACTACATAATGCCAATTTCCAACGCAACCCATTCATAGACGCCCCGCCCGCACCAATAGCACGATACGCGGCATTTCATAGTCATACTATATCGCTCACACACGCCAAAACTACCATTGAGTGTCTGTCGATCTCTGGCCAGCCGCCGGCCGCACTCAATGACCAATTATCCTATTTTGTGAGGATAGTCAATTTGTGCTTTTTTTAGTGCTACCTACTTAATGTGTTCAGTAACAGTGACTGATAAGTGATAATGTTAACCCCATAATAACTTAGTGGTGTAAACCTACATGTGGAAAGCAAGATACCAGTACCTGAGATCCCGAACCCAAGAAGACAGCCAGCAGCATGCCACGTCGCGGGGGACGGAACACGTCTCCATGCACCAGCTTCCATCCAAACTCCTCCTGAAAATTACATTATCATTAATAGCTTGTTAGCCCCATTGTTGGGCAAAGTAGTCAGCGTACTGACGTACGACGTTCACGCATTTCTATCCTACGTTATTATCCGCTTTTCATCAGGCGGGACGACTGCTTGTTTGCCTACTTTAACATAAAAAAATTGTGGAGTAGTATTCGCTGAATTTATTGTATTTCCTGGGTGGCGATAAGGGCATATCCCTCCCAATGAGCCAAAAATCGAGCTCTCAGTGGCGTATCTTGGGAGAGGCCTACGTCCAGCAGTGGACTGAAACTGGCTGATTATGATGATGCGCTGAATGCATCAAGCTCGTCTCGCCAAAAATTCCATACTTGTTTATAATCCTACTTCCTACTATTATTATTAAAGGCGAAAGTGTGTGTGTACGTTTGTTACATCTTCACGCAAAAACTACTCCACCGATTGAGCTGAAATTTGGTATGTAGTTAGCTTAGACCTGGAATAACAAATAGGGTACTTTTTAACCCGATATTCCTACGGGAACGATGTCTATGCGGGTGAAACTGCGGGGCAGAGCTTGTGTTAATATATAATGCAGTTCTATCTGAAAAACAGCGCCTAGGCGGAGACCTGAATATTTGTGGGAGTTATCTCATGTATTTGGACAGAAGAAAATTGAATCAAACAAAGCTTTTTGAAGTTACTCTGCCCTATTGGTTATTATTAATTATGTATTTATAATTAAGGTTAAGTATTATGATGCTAATGGATTTACAATTTTTGTCAGTAAAAATAAGTTACTCCACAACAAAAAAAAAATGAAAATAGTTTTTCGATATAATTCAGTTAGTTTAAAAACTAAAACAACCGACTTCCATGCCCCGCGAGTCAATATCAGTAGCAAGTTTGAGACGTTTATCGTCATATCTCTGGAAATATTTATCAGATCTCGATGAAATTACAATGGGACCACCGCGGAAACGTACCCTACCGATTACAAAAATAATCATTCAAACGGTTCACAATTGACGGAGTAATCACGTAACATACACACAAAAAACGTACAGACGAATTGAGAACCTCCTTTTTGGGAAGTCGGTTTCAAAAAGTCAAAACATTAAGTCGACTCGCGCCGCCGCGACACTTCACAGGCCGTTACGCGGCGCTTTCTTTTCAAGCGTATCTACATTTTTTGTATATTGCACATAAGTTTGTAATTGCCTTGTCATTAAAACTTCTCGCTGCGTCGCTGCCAGCTATTGCCATTTCAGTGTGAATTGAGCCTTAATTATTATAACATTCGTGACTCAGTATTTAAACAATATATCCTATTATGACATACTAGTCGTGCTAGTGCTACATAAGAACCAATGTAAATGAGTGTGACCAATGTGACTGCAACAAGGTCTAAAATACTGTGTGTTGAATAAAATAAATAAATAATAATTAAGAAGATTACGTCATGCTGATAAGAATTTATTTTTATGGTATGACAATTTAACCATGGGGAAATTTTGCAAATTATAACCGGAAATCCATATCGATATCCATAACACATAGAACCATAGGTATAGACTGAAAGGTAATGAAACAAGCAGGCCACATCCTTAATGGCACGTAAAATGCTTGCAAGTTAGAATGGTAGGTAAAGTCAGTTGTCTTAGTTTGATTTTAGATCCTCTAATGACACAGACAAATATGGAGCAGAAATATAATGTTTAAAAAAAACTGACTGCCTGAGGCCCAAAAGAAAAAGACTTGCCTTTAAAATGACTTAGGTACTAAAACAACTGACCTCCATGCCCCGCGAGTCAGTTCCAGTAGTAAGTTTGAGACGTTTATCGACATATCTCTGAAGATACTTATCAGATCTTGATGAAATTACATATCTGTGTCATCCACGTCGGAAATGTACCCTACCGATAAAAAGACCTAAAAAAATAATCATTCCATTCGGTTCAGAATTCACGAAGTAATCGCGTAACATACATACAAAAAAAACATACAGACGAATTGAGAACCTCCTCCTTTTAGGAAGTCAGTTGAAAAATGAACCTTACCTGAGCGTCTTCTCCACACTCCATCTGGTTATATCTGGCTATATCCTTATGAAGGGTCCTGAGTAGAATCATTGCGACCATTCCACTGAGGAACAGCACAATCACCAAGGAATTCAGAATAGAGAACCATTGGATATTGGTCTGCGGCATGGATTCCAGAATGTAGTCCCATCGAGAAGACCATTTCACAGTGTTGTTCATTATGAACTTTACGCTGTAGGAGTAGGTCACTGAGAAAGTATTCTCTCCATCCAAGCTTGTGGGTATTTCTAGAGGGGTCTCGCGGGCACCGCAGTTCAAGTTCTTTGGGTCGGTGTGTTTAATACTGGCGGGCTTGATCTGTGGAAATATTACACTAAATTACCTACTGATTCTTGCCTTTTTTTAAGACAACACCCTGCACAAGAAACGCGTCGCGTTGTGTCGCGGGGGACTTTATCAAAATACAAATCACGGGAAAAACTTATTGACAGCTGAACAAATTGTTCGTTATTCACAGTAGCTAAAATATAGAAATGGCTAGCTAGTTTCGGATGTTTACTAACCGCGCAGGCTTTCAGAATCTAAAGAAACTGACGAAGTTGGCCAGTTTTGAAAAAAGTATGAGGCAAAATTAGTTTGGTGAGAGAGAGCGCTACTTAAATTAAATATTATATTCCTTTTAATTTAAGTATTATCTACAATATAAATATTGGTCGCTGGTTCGAGTCCCACTGGACGGCGTAACTTTGGATTATAACATACACAAACTTGTAAAAGTACACCATAATGAAATCGGTCTAATCTCTATTGATTTTTCCACAAAATTTATTTAAATATATATGTTTAACTATAATAATTACGTATAACATTTCACTAGTTGGTACACAAACTTATGTAGAATAGCTACGTACCGGTAACTAAAATAAATTTTGAAGACCAAGGTTCAAAGTTGATTAAACTATTGAGTTAATAACTTCTTCCATAAAAGTGTTACTATACTAATACAATGTCAAAATCAATACTAAATAACAGGCCAAGTGCGTGTCGGGCCTCGCGTAGTGTAGGGTTCCGTAGTAGCCTGTTATTCAATACAAGTCTTTACCCGTTATAAACAAGCAACTAGGTACTCCGTCTTTGTCACTTTAAAGGATTTATTCTAAGGATTTTGTATTTGGTACAAAATTATCCAACACCCAAGTTTAACGACTATTACTGCTAAACTAATAAAGTTATGTTAACCGCTATAATTTTCCTTTAAAGTTCATGAAATGCTCTATTATCACGATTTTTTCCAGATTTTTCAAGCAGTTTAGCTTTTAGAGGGGGGGGGGATGCCCTACTGGAACAAAAATTTGCACTTTAAAGTTTAATATTTCGTAAATGAAGCATTCAATCGAAAAATGGTATTAGCAACCCCTAAGTCATTTTGAAAGACCTATTCAACGATACCCCACACGATGGGGTAGACGATGAAAAAAAAATTCATCCCCACTTCTCATATAGGGGAGCTACACTAAAAAAAATATTTTTCAAAATTTTATTTCAGCACTTTGTCGGCGTCATTTATTTACATACCCCCACAAAATTACAGCTTTCTAGTATTAACGGTCTCTTAGCAAAACTTCGGACAGACAGACAGACGGACATGACGAAACAATAAGGGTTCCTTGTCAGGACTACGGAACCCTAAAAACACGAAAGTCAGTTTGTATATTTGTTGGTTGTGACTTCTTCACGTCCAAATAGCTAAACCGATTTGGCTGACATTTTACAGCAGTAGTATATGGCAGGTGAAGCCGCAAGGCGCAGCTAGCCAGTTATAAAGCTACTGAGATGTACTATTAATGTTTTTTTATATATCTTCTAAGCTAGCGTTAGATCACTATCTCGCCCAGTGGTAAGCGATGATGTGGTCGAAGATGGTGAACACCCTAGGCCTAGAATTCTCTGATGTACTAGTTACAATAGCTACTGAATCACTGTGGTTTAAATTCGGCATCTTTGGCGACTTATAATGTTTGCAATATCCTGTATATAGCCATCAACAACTACATATACAAAGTTTTATCTAAATTTTCTTATCAGTTCATTAATGTTGAACATTTAATAGCTGTGAGTGACCACCTCGACACGGCGGTTTTAATTTAACGCTGATTGATAAACTAAAGTGCTCATTTGTGTCTCATTATCTTCAACAACTATCTAATGTCTGGTACATTTCGTTTAATGTAATAGTGCTAGGATTTAGTAAATATAATTGAATAATTAAATATTTACTGAATCCTAACACTGTTACATTCTTTATTTATTGATGTTCATCAGTGGTTCCCAACCTTCTTGTGACCAGGGACCAGTTTATGTTTATTATTAGTAGCAGGGATCACAAAGTAAATTCTATCAATCTAATTTTTAGTAGATCATTCAGTTATCATCACTTACCAACAGGTGAGATAGCGGTCAAATGCTAGCCTACCTATATGATACTAAAAAAAGTTTTTTATTGAAGAGAAACTTTTGCATGGCACTGAGACAGGCTCAGAAAAAAATTGTTTCCATCAATAAGATTTGTGATTTGGCATCTTCTGTATAAGTTCTTGTATTGGGGTGACATTTTTGCTCATTTACATAAACAGCAAAATATTATTTTGTCCGTTTGAAATCTTTTGCGGACCATATTACAGTTCTTGCAAACCACTCAGTCCGTGGACCAATGATTAATCAATGTAGGTAGGTTTACATATTTATTTCTAACTACCCTACAATAATTAATCATTTTATAAATCAATACATTACACCTCCCTTTAGATTCATTATTGCCTATCTAATAAATTATATATTACAGAACTTCCATTAATTAATCTAATCTAATTATATTGATTTAATTCTTCAACATCCGATTATCTCATTCCATTCCTCTGGTGGTGGAATAACAATATCATCCTCCTCTCCACTCTGTATATCATTTTCAAACTGTTCATTGCTATTTCCAGGTACTGTATGTAGTGGCCTCGTCCAAAGCAGTGGGTCTATATGCCTGCGATGTGTGCTACTGTCAGCTTCACTCTCTACCTCATACACACCCGGTTCAGACATTCCTGTAATCAAACCTCGCTGCCATTTTTTGTCTACATTATACAATCTCATTAGAACATAATCTCCAACCTTAAATGCCTTTTTATTTATTGTATGTTTCCCTTCCTCTGTGTTGTTTTCCATATCTGGGTGCATTTGTGAAATCAATGTTTTAAATTTTCTCCCATTCAGCAACTCGGCTGGTGTTTTTCCTGTGACAGTGCTTGGTACCTTCTTTACATTCAATGTGCACTTCTGGTCCTTTGTAACCGTCCATTTGCTCAGAGAATAACTCTGGAAACTTTTCATTAATGCTTTAGTATTTTCTTCCACTGAATTGACTTCCAGTGAAATTCCCAACGGTTCAAACCAGGTCCGACCTAATAGTGGAGGTCCATTCCCAAAACTCACTACAACAGGTAATTCCACATTTTTGTCACCATACACTACGTTCACCGTAGTTTGGCCTTTGACTGAGTTCTTCATTTGTCCATGTTACCAACTTCACCCCACAGGGTGACAATTTTGATGAAGGCGATCGGATACACTTTTCATAAATGTGGTGCGGAACAATTGTTCGCGCTGATCCCGAATCGACTTCCATTTTCAATGGTACATTGTTCAATCTAACTTCTATCATGATCGGGTCGATGCGTTTTTTATCTTCGCCGGTGCCCACACACTGAACTTGAATTCCGAACATCTCCTCGTGATGGCTGGATTTCGTTGTCGCAGTGTAACGAGGTATTTCGACTCGTTACATATTTTTCGCTTGGAAGCACATTTCAGCTTCTAAGACTGACAAAATTACCTTTTGGTTTTAAATAATTTAGAACATTTTCGTATTTAGCCATTTTTAGTCGATTTTAAATAATCGAGTTACTACTTGGTCTGTGGATCATTCAATATCCTATAGACAATCTTTCAAAAAAAAAAAAATTTGACATCTGTCAATTCTCGATCGGAGACTTCACTTTTTCTTGCCCCTAGGCATACAAAGGGCTCATTTTTGATTAAATTTTATAAATCTGATTCAATAAAAAGAATCCGATATTTAAATCGCTTTTGCGATGATACTCGGCGGGCTTATGGTGTAGTGCCATATGATAACGTCGTGATTTTGCGGTGAGTCAATTTTTGATAACCTAAAATGTTTCGCGTCATCCTTCATGGCGACAAATTACAATCGGATTTTTGGTTACAGCCTTTGGCGCTGTTTGTGCGACGCTGGGAGACGTCGTTATTTTGAGATGTTTGTTCGACGCTCAACGTTTGGATGTCGTCTGTTTTGAGTGGTGTGCTCGGACGCCCCCGGACGCTGCAGCTAAGCGAATTTCATTATAACTCTTTTTATTACCCTTAAAACTTTGATTTCGTATTGGCAAGATGCAAGAAAGACATTAGAAACAACGATTATAGTAAGAAATAACCAAATTTCAATAGTAAAATGTAAAATATATTAACCTAAAAAGTAACGAAAACCGAATGGTATTTATAATCAAATGTTTAGACATAGTATTCCGGCTTTAACTAAGTATATGTAACTCACTTTGGAGGTAAGGGACTTTTTGAAGTATTAAAATTTGTCATACATTCCCAAAACAGTGTTATCAATTGCCTGTCCCCCAGTCCGAGATTAAAAGTCTCAATGACACCGCTGATTTATCCTGGTAAGTTTTAGATCTTGGTAGAACAAGGGCGCTCGATATTCATAAATACTGTCTACCTAACATTAGTTTTTAGCTTTTTATACTCTATAACCTTCATGTTACAAGTAGTAACGTTTATATTTTAATAAACAAAATTTTTTATTACAGCAGAGCATTCACTACATTTATTTACATTATGCTTGTTTTTATCATTAGACGTCTTTGATGTACACGCTGCTTTCAAATGACTTTGCTTGTTACATTTGTGACAAATTGCACTGCGATATCTGCATTCAGAATTCCCATGACTTTTAGAACAATGCACACACAACTGTTTCAATCCGGCATGATTTTGCTTCTTCCATTTCGAGCTATTATCGATTTTGTTGACCTCCATTGGCTCGCAATCTTCCTTCTTAGGTAGTGTGACATCTCTCTGGGAGCCCTCTAACTGCGAATTAATGCCAGATTGTATCGCCTCAAAATTGAGTGCTTTTTGTACTACCATCGTATATGTCAATTCTTCTAGTTTGATCTTCAGCAGTTCTTTCTTAAGATTAAAATCCTTAACTCCCAAAATGATTTGTTCTACTATCCTCCTGCTACTATCATTTCTAAAGTCACAACGAGAACTAATATTGTGCAGCGCTGCGATAAAAATTGTGAATGTTTCATTCTGGCCTTGTTTTCTCTTGTAGAACTTATCAATTTCTAACACTGGGTGAGGTACTGGAGTGAAGAACTGATTCAATATGTAGATGATCTCCTCAAAACTGGCCTGACTTGGTTTTTGTGGTGACAATAATGATCCTATCAAGGCATATGCATCTTTTCCACATTGAGACAGGAATAGGGCTCTTTTATGCACGCTATCTGTAATGTTAGCGGCTTCTAACGCGAAGTATAGTTGTTCGCGATAGTTTTCCCAGATATCACTCTTCGGATCGAATTTTCCGGGCAAAACCAAACTTGCTATGGTCCCTGCCGCCATCCTTATTTTCGTCGTCGCCAATATTATGTTCCTATCTATGGGTATCACATTGATAACACGAGAATCGTATTTCATATGCTTTTATCTTCATGTTTAGCTCTTCACTCACATTTACAATCAATGTAGGTAGATTTACATATTTATTTATAACTACCCTACAATAATTAATCATTTTATAAATCAATACATTACACATAATGTACATCAATATGAATGTGTAATTACTTCGTTATTTTCATATTCTTTTTAGTTGTTTGTACAGCATACATTTTTTAGATAGGACTGTAAATGCAGCTTAATACTATTGTCATGAAATTTGTTAGTGTATCCTATCAAATATTGTTTTATTTTTAACCAACTTCACAAAAAAGGAGAAGGTTCTCAATTTGACTGTATATATATTTTTAGGGTTCCGTACCCAAAGGGTGAAACGGGACCCTATTACTAAGACTCCGCAGTCCGTCTGTCTGTCTGTCTGTCCGTCTGTCACCAGGCTGTAGCTCATTAACCGTGATAGTTAGACAGTTGAAATTTTTACAGATGGTGTATTTCTGTTGCCGCTAGAACAACAAATACTACCATACAAAAAACGTGTTTTTAAACGCCATCTATCTAATTAGTTTCGGCAAAATGACATAGATGGCGCTAATAAACGAGCCCCGTCTTTCTAGATCGCGACCAAACCAAATATTCTTGGTAATATCAATTAATCAAATATATGAGGTTGAAACTCTGTTATGTTTCGTATTGTACGGAACCCTCCCTAAGTGTGCGATAAGAGACGCGATGCTGACTCGGACTTGGCCAGTTTTATTTTATTATTCTTACCTCAGAACACCGTCAAATCTTGAAAGATTCGAAAAATTCTTTTTTTGTTTGAGAGATTATGCCTCCCGTTTGGTCCCATTCAAATTTTATCGAGATCTGATAATCATCTCCGGAGATAAAAAATATAAACAAATTTTTATACCTTGATGACATGATTATGACTAGTGGCTTTTGACTGTTGTGGCATGTGAAGTCACTTTTTTCGTTTTGTATGATCATAAATTATGTAAGTTTGTGTAGGTTATGACTATATTATTTAGTATTTTCTCAGTCTGTCTTTATAATGGGGAATGCTTGAAAATGTGACGAATTATAAAAATTATGACGGCTACTGGCTACTGGTGCCATTGGCATACAGTCTAATTGCGGAAAAGAGCCCACACACCAAGTACTAGTGGCATTGAGACGAGGTGCTGACCTCACATTTGTCCAATCTTTATATTGCAATTATCCCATATTCTGAAATGATCGGCACCCAACCATTCACGCTAAATGTTAATACTAATATTCCATCCATATGGCCAAACCTTATCTATTTTCGATGCCATATTGCAGTGTTAATCTTACCTTAGCTGAAATGATCCGTCCACCATTTTCCTTAAATCCCACACCCCATTCTTCTTTCTCCCCACTGTGGTATGTGATCTCAATATCCACATGGTTGAACAGATAGTAATTACCGACTTTGCCTGCTGGGTGCACATTCACTATAGGTGTGCATGTATCCTGAAATATTATAATGCTTTAAATCGGCCTCTTTTAATAATGTTTAATAGTTATAGTATATTACGATACGTGTGACTTAACTAGTCTATTATTACATGGCATGAAGCCACGCCATGTAATAATAGACAACTTAAGTGACGAGTATTATATATTATTTTATAGCTGTCAGTGTGACATAAATCCGCACTTTATGCTTGCTACGCTTTTCCGTCAAATAAAAGATTATTGCATGACGTGAAGTTGGCACCTGACCGCAGCGAGGGTGCAAAATGTCGTGCAATAATCGACTATTTAAGTCACGGAAAAGCGGGAGTAAACTGCGGGTTTAGGTCACACTGTGCTATAAAAAATGTTTTAAAGTTAGAAATGATAAATATGGATGAGGTCAGCATAGGATCAAGAAGGCTTATGTATACATAGACAGTTCATTTAAACCTAAATTATGTTTGTACAGTCTGATCAGGGATGAATAGCATAGTCAACTACCTGGAAAAACATTCGAGGATCGAAAGATGTAGCCAAAATTAGTAGAAGAAGTCATATTTTTAGATGTAACTATGTTTGTTAGACCTGATCTAGAGAGGATAGGCTAATTAACAACTTGGACATAACAATCGAGGATCGAATGAAGTAGGAAAATTGGTAGAGAAGGTTATTGACAAGTACCAGAGAGCTGATCAAACTTTTCTTAACATTGACCATTGAGGTAGGTATATATTTTATGTAACAAACATAGTGTGAGATGGCTAGCTGCCACAAATCGTGACAAACTGAAGAAAACTGCTAGCAGAGATGGGGATTTAGATAGCTTTTATCAAGCTCAATAGTATGCCCCTAGATAGGCCAAAGTGAACAAAAACAATAGTTCTCAGGAAAACTAAGCACTTTCATAATCATGAAAAATAATAATAATATCTTTTGGGACTTACAATATCTCTGCGCACTTGACAGCCCATAGGGAAGCCGGTGCTACAGTACACTTTGCCACCTTCGCTGACCACATAGCACCATGTCACAGGCATGTTGTCCAGAATCCAGTGATGTTGGTAATACAGGGCCATACCCATTTTCAACAAATTCAACTTTTTAATCGAATCCGAGTCATGTCCTTGGTAGTTCCTTGTACACACTGCTTTACATTTTATATCTTCCAGAAAATTGAGTTTTATAGGGCTGGGCCGTATTCGTTCACCAAACACCACTTGTCCGAGGTTTTCAACAGGAGATTGGCTCTCGTCTGTAGTACAGAAGTCAAAGTGGTGATATTCAAATGGAATAATAGACTCTTCTGTATTTAATCTATTTACATAGAGCGGGATCACATTCTGAAAACAGATATAAATTATAATGTTTGAAGTATTATGTAAGACCTCAACATTTAAGCATACATCCTGTTCATTCAAAACTTCTCGGGCAAAGATTAATCCAAGGGCTAATAGCATCCCTTATATTATTACTAC
This sequence comes from Cabera pusaria, assembly GCA_954871355.1. Classification (NCBI taxonomy): domain Eukaryota; kingdom Metazoa; phylum Arthropoda; class Insecta; order Lepidoptera; family Geometridae; genus Cabera; species Cabera pusaria. Next base: position 24,957,232 of record OX940887.1, read on the forward strand.
CATTGTTTTAATTTTCAATTTAATTTTTTCTGTTGTTTTATTTGGTGTGCATCAATAATTAAATTCTTAAAAATATTTAACCAATCTTATAAAATTGTTGATTGTGTACATACATTATACATCTTTGTAGTAGATGTGTGTGTTATTACATCTACTTTAATATAATAATTTTTATTAAATATGATCTATTTAATGTTATTTGACGTGTGTAAGAGCAAATTTTTAATTTGCCCATATACTGAATGAATGCTTTGACTTTTGACTCCCCTACAAAAACACAATACCAACATTTATTTCAGACAATACAAGCTAAAATGTGTCTAAGGCCCTCGACCTAGCGTTGTTATTACTTAGTTCAGCATGCGATGTACCGGCGCGCGCCCGATACTGTAAAGGGACTCAATGAAATAAAAAAAAGTTTACGAATTCCTTTTATTTACCTCACAAAATAACATCAAAATGCCTAACTAAAAGTCGAATTTGAAGTCAAGAAAGTGAATTTTACGCCGTCTTGTCATTTAATATTGTTAGCATTAAAAAATTAAAAATATTATCCTAGTTTTTTGTCAAACCCGCAATGTGACAATGAAAAACTTAAATTGTTTCTAATATAGAATGAAAATGCACAGTTATCCCATCATTTGAATAATAATATATGTTGCGTGCGCGTGAGCAGTGACAATCAACTGGCAGATAGTAGTGGTGTTGCTCGAAAGTTTAGGTATAAAGCGCAGTAGCTGTGGGTGAGTGAGGGAGGCCTGACATGGCTCCCACTTTATTTAACAAGCTACCTGCATCAATTAGAGACATTTAGAATATGCATGTTCAAACCTAAATTAAGCAATGTTTTAATCAGCACAGCAAATTATACGGTGCAAGAATGTTTAATTGATAAATCTATAATTTGAAATTGAATTTTATTATTAGTAATTTAATTATTGTTAACTCTTATTATGGTGATATTTTTATAATTGCACACCAAATGGCAGAATGTAGTGGTGAACCTTAACATTTTATTTTACTAACACTATTTAAATACCTAATAATTAAATAATTTAGAAGTAGTCTCTGCCTACCCCAACGAGAAAAAGGCATGATTGTATGTATTTAAATACCTATGTTCGCAAATAATACATCTGATTGATTAATTACTATCAATAGGGCATACTTCACTAGATACGATTACATTTCTTTATGTCTCCATTTGAAAATTAAGACATCTATTCTCTACAGTAGTCAACATTTTGTCACAAACATTTTGATATTGAAAAATATCGTTTCATATCAACAGATACATAACTATAGAACATAGAGAAGTTCTACTACATAGAATGTATTTTGGTGATGTACCATTACGCGGTGTTTTGATACACGTAGGTTTTAGCACCAACACATCACACGACTCAAGGATGTTTGTCTATCTGCAAGTAAACGCATTTACTCAGTAGGTACTCACTTTGCACGCCTTCCCGTTGTCTTCAGCGGCTGTACAATAGTTGACTGGAGCTAAACCCGGCAGATAAAACGCTCTAATAGGCGTTAAACACAGCAATGCGCAAACCACATACGAGAGCGGCGACATCATGTGTTCTTACAATGTTTCCACTTGATTTTATTAAAACACTACCCCGAAGAAACTCTATGGACTAGAAAGCAACTCATGCTAGAAAGAACTTAGAAATTTAATGGAATTTTATGATTCTTATTAAATTTCAATATTTTCAATGATTCGTCGCCCCCGTCGCACGGAGAAACGTCACCACACCAATAGTGTTGCCGTTCTCAAATCCTGGTAACTAACTACCATACTAAACAAAATAAAATGTATTAGAAAATCTACCAGTGAAAACTCAATGTATTCATTCTGTTCTAGCACGCCGTGCGGCTTTGCCTACGTCTACGTTAAAAGGTATTCGACGGGTTTTAATGTTTTTGTGAGATCCCGTCAAAATTGAATCAGCTGTTTCGGAGATTAGCCGAAACAAACAGACAGACAAAAAAATAGGTTAGGCAGGTATCAAATACATCAATACATATGTGGCGACCTTATGCCAACCTGTTTGGTATGATGTTCTAACGCTTTTGACGATGTTTTATCTTGGTGGTCAATCTTTTTGAATTATGTTTATGTTTCAAATAGATCACCATTGTCAGAAGAGTTTTGACACCAGAATTTTTCTTGTCAGTTCATACCAAAATTGATACAAAGTCGCAGATTATTTTCCCAAGGCAATGGTTAAAAAAGTGAATTAATTACGATTTTCATATCCAGTGCACCCGATCTGTAAAGAGGCCGGGGCTCGTTGTGTTTCATTAACAATAAAGTGAACTAGAAATTGTAAAGATGCCTTATTGAAAGGGACCCATCTAAAGCTCCATCGCGGTCAGAGAAACCTCAATGACCGCCTTCATCAAAGCTAAGTACCATTTGTTTAACATTTAAACTAGCTACCGCAGCATTACCCAGCAATAAAGGGGCCATAGCTCGCTACCTCTGTCCATAGCCGGGAGTTGTGAATCAGTTCTATCTCCCAGCTATCAGCAAACCGCTGGATCATCAAGTGCCTTTCCGTATCCTATCTTAATAGTAGGGAATAGTATTCTAGGGAAGGCACGTGCAAGCAGCTGGGATTTCTCGGGAGATTTCCCGGAGGTCCCATACATATTATAAAATAAAGTCCCTCACCGCGTCTGTTTGTCTGTCTGTTCGCAATAAACTCAAAAGCTACTGAACTGATTTTCATACGGTTTTCAGCAATAGCCAGAGTGATGTATGAGGAATCAATCAATCAATCAAATAATGTATTTGCAAGAATACAGTTTACAATTTTTTGGTCTTAAATAAATGTGTAAGTCATCATATTTAGCATATACATCGTACCTGCATGCAGACGCGCAAATTAAAAAAATAATAATACGATACCATCACATATAATACAATAAGAATTTAATTTTATTATTAATATTTATTTACAATTAAAATGTTGCTTTTGTTGCAGTACATTATAAACTCTTTAACACTATAAAAACAATTATTTAAAAGCTAGTCAATGAAGGTCGCAGTCAATTATAATAACGTTCAAATCAGTTTCTTCCATATTCCTCAGAAATTGCCGAACGACTGACAGACAACATTTGCTGCAAACTGTCGCGGCACTGCAGTTCTACTGCGGTATACCTAACAGTGTTGTTACGTGTCGCGTCGCGGCGCTGCTGTGAAGTGTCGCTTAGTGCGGTCTAGCCTTAATAGTATTACAACCTTTTGTCGTTTTCATTATTAGCAACTCTACAGCCATAGACGTAATAAAATGGGTGGTGCACTGCAGATGTTTTGACAAATTCAATTTAATCCGTATGCTTTAACAATAAGGTTGGGGCGGCTTTGTGGCGAGCCGACGGTGAGTGGCGATACCGCGTACCCCTATCCCGTGAGGATTAAATGAGACCCTCTGACCTCCGGCTTGCCTTGACCGGCCGGCCGGTGCTGGGAATCGCAAGAGCTAAGACCTAAGCTCCAGGGTGGGAAGTGTTAAAGGCATAAAGCCTTAGCGTTTAGTGAAAGTGCATAACACCTCTCAACACCCTTAGCTATCCACTCCAATATTGCCCCTCGGCGCCGACATAACGGTCCGCCTTTATGGGGGGCCCATTCAGTGTATAGCGAGTCACCACCCACCTTAATATTTTGAAATGAGGCATAATTTGCGGGTGCCCTACCTCATCCCATAGACCAGAAAACAGACATCAAGCAGCACACATTCTTAGCCATAATAAATTAATGTACCATCTTTTTATCGTTTTTCTTTTCGGTCTTTTCATCTCTCCATCCACAAATTATATTTTTATTTTATTTAATATTGTAAAGGGCCTCTTGACGTTGGCTTCGGCTCCGTCAATGCCTTTCAAAAGACCGGGCGATTTGCAGCCCGTGATGTGTATTGAATAAAAGGTTGTAATAACTTTGTAGAACAAAACGGCCTAATTGAGAGACACCAGGGTGGGAGTGTGAACTTGTCTAACAACCTGATAGTCCTATATATGCTCTATACTATATGTATGGTATATATATGAGTTGTCTATACAAAAGAAAGGGACAAACTCCGTTCAAGGTCGGTCTCATAAGGGCGGTGTACGCGATCAAGTTTAATATGAAGCAGCTCTGTGGCTACAGCTTATTTGACTATGATTTTAATAGAAGATTTATTATACCTTAAATATTACACAGATCTATTGAGGATGAGGACGTCCAAATCTACTAAAATGTACTTAAGCTACCAAAAACTTTATCATACGGCATGTCATGGCAACTGTAATAACTTTTGTTAATGCAGATATTATCTGTGGATATGTCATGTCATTTCCATAGAGTTTTGGCACTGAAAGTGAAAATCACGGATAAAGACAGAAGGATAGGAAACTGACGTGAAGGTCTGAAAATCTGTCGCAGAGTAGTGCTCAGGCCTCGGAACAATGACTAGCATGGAAGCCGGGCTAAAATAAAAATCTAGTGAGCTATATTTTATTCATTTATGTCAATTAGCATGTCATAATGAGTGAAAGAAACAAAACATGGCTGTAGAGAAGGTCGTTGCAAACCGTAAATAGTTTCAATACCTAGGTATTGGTACAATACCGAAAACATGGTATTGGATGTCATAATAACTGGTTATCGGGCGAAAAAATATTACAATAGGAAACATATTATTTTACAAAAAACCACGGAATAGGGAAATACCTCGTCAAGCCAAAAACCAATCGGTACTTGTACACCTACGCACATACACACGATCGCGTTATTTTAAAAACAGATTTTGTCAAATTTCAAATACCGACCGCAATGCCGCAATCACCAGTTATTCAGAATACCATGTTTCGGAAACCGGTATTGGTGTGAATACCTACAACTGGTTTCGGTATTGCAAAATGGCGTGACCCACCGCTACATGGCTGTTTGTTTTTATTTTTTTTAAACATGTCACAAAGCTTAAATGGGAAATGTCAAATGGTCACCTTTGGTCATCTTATAATGCTAACAAATACAAAAAATCTATCCAAGACGTCAAAATACTATAAGTCAGCTATCAACTTAGTTTTGCAGTTTTATGTTTTGTCGATACTTGTCGCGGGTTTGACGAATTCACTGAGTGAAAAAAGCGATATAATTATTAATTTCTGTCTGAGAACGTGACCAGAAAGTAAAAGTATATACTTACGTGAGGTGTACAGTACAGTGCTTTGGACAAGATGGCTTGTGTTGTTGAAGGGTGTATTACGGATTTACGCACCATTATCATAGTATTTCTACATTACGATGCAACGCTTTTTTTATAATTCGCACTACCCATGGAAGAATGGTGCAAACACACTTGCGTCAAATATTTTTTATTTCACCATTGGATAGAGGAAAGACTAACACATATACTCAATTTTTTTTAAATTTATATTTCTCCACGGAGAAATTTTAATTTAAAAAATTTAAAATCTTTGCAGTATTTTCTTGTCTTTTATTCGTAAATGAAATAACTGATTTCTTCCAGGCAAGCACAGGAATCTTTTTTAGCATTACTATGATTAAGTGTGATAAAAATATAACATATTTTGCAAGTAACATAATATACTTACTTTTTCTATGCTTGGTTAGCAGTATAAAATATATGTGATGCAAAATATTTCATTTCCCTTCCGATAACTTTGTCAATATAAGTCATTTATATGTAACGAAGATCCATAGCATAGTAAGTGTTCGGAGAATAGAACAGCGAGAGCTGTTCTATTCTCCGAACACACTCTTCCACACACGAGAGCGGGACGTACTCGTACACGCGACTACGTAACGCATTGGCTTTGCGGCACGTACTATTCACGACTTGAAGACTCCTAGATTATACTTATCGGAAAACACAGACACTGGCAAAGAATTGCATTTATTGGTAGTACCTATGATAAAAGATGAAGCATAACGCTTGGTGCAAGGAGATGGACCACATAGCGGTGGCGCACATCTAGTCCGGTCTGGTTGAAGAAGAGGCAGGGTGGTATTACTTTGCGTAATCGGATGACGTAGGTACGCTCCGAAATGCACCCGATAGGAAACATGGAACCTTTTATAGTTTTAATTTTGTTTTATTTTAAATCAAGCGCACCATGCTGTATGCTACAAGTTCTACCATGGGGGGTTGTTGGTTTGTTAACGATGTTTTTATATAGAAAACATACATTTTTCCATAGAAAAATCTGCTGGTGCACGGCGCGGATCGAACTCGGTACCTCTGGCATCAAAGCCGACCGTTCTCCCGATAAACCGGGCCCTTAAAACTACTGCCTCAGCTTGGCCATAAAACTAAGGTTTTTTCTACGGTAATTGGACTGTGTGGACTCGTTTTTTTTTCATCATATAGGCAAGCGTTTGATCACTGAAGAAAAGATGGTGCACACGCTACGCCTAGAAGACTCTTAACTACTCTAAAGGGCTGTGTGTTGTCGGAACATTGTAAGGTTATGGCGGCGAATTTTCTCTTTGATGGTGGTAAGCCACTTTTGATAGCAAGTCAATCGGAACATCGATATAATATGCTCCTACCACCTGTCATGTAAGAGCCAAAGTTGAGAGATGGCGTCAGTAAAATTCCAAGAAGCTCAGGTGGTCTGCCATCTGTACGGAAACATTTCGAATAGTTGTTTAGCTTGGCAGAAAATTGAACAAGAACCTAGAACTAGTTACTTAGTAGTAGTAACTAGCAACTTAGTTGCATTGAACTTGACCAGATTGGCATCGCCCCAATCGAAGACAGCCTGTAAGGACAAGTTTATGCGCTTGACTATATAAAATTGAATTTGTGCCACACGAGACTGTGCACTGGACGTATAGCTCTCTACAACGGTGCTATCGTCTACATTTCTAATCATACCGAGCATTAGCAAGTCGTTAATATGCAGCAGGATAAGAGTGGCAGAAAGCAATGATCCCTGAAAGACACCAATTGGTCAGAAGAGCAGCCATCAATGATTACTCTGAACGACAGGTCACTCAAAAGAAAATACAAAACTCAGACACACAAAGAAGTGGCAGTCCGTAGGATGGATGGATGGACTTGCTTATAGGATCCCCCCACTTTCGTTGAAACCCAAATTTTCGGTCACTGACAAAGTTCTATGTATGCAAGGAGCCAGTTGTTCACTAAAGGTTTTTTATAGCCTTGCAGAGTATTAACGTGTCTAAAAATTGGCAGGGGTCAGCAAGACTGCACAGGTTGCACTTTGGCAAGCTTCCAAGTTTTTGACACTAGTGATAGAAAGGCGAAACAAACATATTAATACAAAAGCGAGATCAGGCATACAGGTCCTCAGGATTTTGGATGGAATACCATCCGGGTTCCGGTTTGTTCACGTCTACAATTATTTGCAGTGGCTTTTCAACCTTAGCCTGACGGATAGGTATATCAGACATTTGTTTCACGCGTCCAAGGAGACAAGGAAGTGTCTCACGGGCAGTGTCAAGAAGTAAAGACTCCGTGAACAGAGAAGCAATCAAATTCGCTTTCTCTTTGGTGGTATGAGCCAGCGCCCCATCGAGTGTCAGCAGTGGAAGAAGTGAGGGCTGACTAAAGATTGAGTCAACTTATAAATCAAAGCTATGTGGTCAAATCGAGCCATCAGTAAAGCATTCTTGCAGAATTAGGTAGCAGCATTGTTAAAGGTTTTATTCCTTGCTGACACATTTTTGGCTTTGCGGTTTGGAGTGTCAATCCAATCCAAGTTAACTGCATGCTGCGGCGCTGCAGTACGGCCACACTTAACCCCGAACCAAGGCTTAGCTTTGCTTTATATCATAACTGCTTTGCTTTATATCACAAATGAAAATGAAATATAGTTTTCTATTCCCTGAAGCAGCAAAATTGTCACAGGGTCCACACAAACCATAATGTCATCGAAAGAAAAGCATACGAGCCGCTTAAGGTTAAATGCAAGGAACGTCACGCCTCACGTCGAGTACCGCTTAAGCTAAGGTTAGGCGGAGAGTAGACTTCATCCGATAGTGGTAGGAACAATCTAGCGGTGACGATACTGAAACTGAGTAGCGGTTTGGATCAATTGCCAGCAGAAGGTCCAAGCAATTGGCTATGGCCGTCTCCTGATCCCCATTGTGCGGCGAAAAGACATAGGCGTAGAGAAGTTTTTCTAAGCCTGTATCTATCAGTATTTGAAGCATAGATTGCGAGAGTCTTTATGGTTTTGGAGACGTTGACAGCAGATACCCATCATGTACACGCAAACGTTAATTTGCAAACTGTTTGGTGTGTTTGTCATAAACGTATTATGCATAAGAAATAACGAATTTGAATGAAATTGGAATAGAGATAGCCACCCTGGCTAACTATTTAATTAACACAAACTGCACACAGACTTTTTTTATATCCACACAAGTGGAAGCATATAGGGTATCTCCAGTTATGTTATTTAATACACACAGGTTTTTTTTACGTATGTAAATACGTACACATACGTCTTTCAAAGTAAAGTTTTAGCCACAGAATAAGTAAGTAATAAGTGATACAACTATTTTTATTATTTTTATCCCACTTAATAACAGCACTTCGCAAGTTACTATATTTTTTCTTAATATTCTCTCATCGAAGAAAACAATATAATTGTTTACGTACAAATGTTCTTTAAAAGCGGGCTGGAATAAAGGCGTAACTCGAAATAAAACTACGAAGTTCGCCTAATTTCCATAGCAACAAAGCGGTAACTTTAGATGTTTCTCAATTTCATATTATTCTTCCATATATTAATGGAGTAACCACATAATTTTAGATTTTTGCAAAATCCAGAGTTTACTTAAAAAAATGAAGTATATAGGTATCTGTATAAAAATGTTTGCTACCATGTTGCTGAAGACACTAATTGTCTAGGACTTCTCAGTTCTTTACAAATCAGTTTTTTGACGCTCCTGAAAAGTTGGTGTTTTCATCTTACGCCATTTTTCCATGGGTAGTGCGAATTATACTGAGTGAAGAAGAGAAGATTTTAAAGGAAAATTTCATGAACTAAATTTTCGCTAAATAACTAGGTTTTTTATAATTTAAAAACCTAATCGGAACTAACTTTTTTCATTAAGATTGATTAATTGATATCATAGCCATTGTCTAATTTTTCGTGTGTTCCCAAAATCCTACTATTTTTTTGCAAAAAACGTTTTATCAATAATACCTATGACATACACAACTCATATAATGAACAGTCTTGTATATGGATTTTTTAATAAAATTAAATACATATTTGCTTTGATGACTGACATCGACACGATAATGTCGATGATAAGCCCATCACTAGCCAAAAATTAACTTGTGACAACCTGCATGATAACGAAACAGAACGGCATTATACGTCTCTTTCCTACGCACTATTAACATCGTAAGTAAAAAAAAGTAAACATACGTATTTCATTTCTTATTTTAGCCCGGCTTCCATGCTAGTTATTGTTTCGAGGCTCAGGCCCGCCGTTTCAATGCCTGTGTCGCTAGCTAGGATGATTGTACTAGGTCGCTAGTGTAATATATCGACGGCAGAAAGCGGAAATGTCGTATCTCAAAATTTGCCTGAATTTTTACTATATTGTTGTACAGAAAAAAAAGCCGCGTCGAATAGTCTGTGTCTAGTCTTCCTATGATAATAAAATGTAATGATACACCATTGATTTCTTTCTAGGTTGTGTACTGTTCACTCAAAAATTGTTTTTTCAAATTACATATTTTAGATACGACATTTCGCTTTCTGCAATCGATATACTTCACTAGCGACACAGGCATTGAACCGGCGGGCCTGAGTACTGCTCTGCAACAGACTTTCAGAACTTTTTTAGACAAGCTTTGTTAGAAAGATCGCTCTCCTACTTAGAGTCCATTCTCCATGGTGAAAATCTTCAGTAACGTCCACATCTTTGCTGAGGGTATGACTAGGATGATGGATTATAATCCATCATCCTAGGGGTATGACTCGGACTATGATTTTTTTTTTAAGTTTTATTATGGCTCCGCACGATAAGTGTGTTTAGCCAGTGTCAAGTATTGAAATTCTTCAAGTTTTTATGAATTTTAGTCGTAGAGATGGGTCAAAGTCACATTTCAGGTCAGTTTTCAAGTAAAAGTCTAGTCTAAGTCAAACCTTCAGTAAAGATACGAGTATAGTGTTTACTGAAGATTTTCAGTGGAATTTTGGTGAGAACGCAAATAGCATGTTTTTCAACATTGTGCTGTTTCCCTACACTCGCACACGCTCACCGACACTTAATGGTTAATAATCCACATTTATTACACATTATCTCGCGGGAGAACACAAGCTTTAGGAAAAATACAATGAGATCACACACACCTTTCCACGTTCCCGCCAAAACTCCGACTATGATTTCAACTTAACCTGAAATGTAACTTTGACCGATGTTTATGACTATAATTCACAAAAACTTGAAAAAATTTGACACTTGACACTGGCTATATATACTAATCGTGTGGAGCCATAACGGAACTAAACAAAAACCATTGACTAAAATACAATTTTAGGGTCAGTCCAGTATTATACAAGGTACTCTGTGGGGTCAGTTCACACCGCGACGCGACGCGACGAGACGCGACGCGGCGATGCATTTGGAGTCACGCGGCGCGGCCATAAGCTGCGCGGCGCAGTCCGGCGCCGCGCGGCGTAGCAAAACGCACGACGCCACCAAATTGTCTCAAAGCAAATTGTATCTTGTTGTGTAGTTCATAAAAAGTTCATAAAGTTCAATTGTTTATCACGCGGTTGAATAGTTTCTTTCCGCGCGGCGCAGTGCGGCGTAGCGAGACGCCGCGCGGCGCAGCCCGAAGCCGCCAAACTAACACAATGAAATGTGTATCTTTTTGTATAGTAATAAAGTTCTTATTTGTAATACTCTTTTAATAGGTGCGCGCCGCGCCGCGTCGTGTCGCGTCGCGGTGTAAGCCCCTTAAGGGTTAAATGGCTGCAGGAGTTTTAGCGGGAACATGAAAGTGTGTGTGCTCAGTATCTAGAAAATATACATTTTCTTCGTATGTATTGCTTATTAGTATTGCTCTTATTGTATTTTTTTATTTTTTTCAGTATTCAGAGCTTCACAATGATATTGTGAGAACATGTTAGGCAAAGCGAGCACTACTATTTTATTGGTTGCGGTTTATTTGTTGCGAAATAAAATCGACTATAGCGCACAAAAAAAAAAATATTTATCTAAAGGTAACAAAATTTTTCCATAGTGCTTGGACACTAGAACATTGTTCACAGATTGACGAATAAAAACCGCAGTGCGTGAGTGCGCACTTATCCTTATTCCTGATTTCCTGATGCTAGGCATAGCCTGAAATTTGCAGTCTGTAGAATACACAACTCCTCACCAACTAACAGCAAAGATGTAGTGTTTACTGTTTAGGCCTAGGTTACTGTTAGATTATTGACTATCAATAATCTAAGTCTTAGGCTTATTGGAATGGTCTCAATAAACATATTGTTATACATAGATCAGTCGGGGTTGGTTTTACATCGCTTAATTCATACTAATAGTACTTTGCAAAAAAAAAACAAAAAAACACATAATAGCCTTAAATTAGAATTTAATTAATAAGGTACTGAACATTTGGAACATGATCACATTTTTTATAAAGTCAGCTAGTAGGGTGGAAGTTGTCGATTTCGAAGTAAGTTTTTTTCTACATCGACGAGGCTAGCAGTGTCCTTGTCGAGAGAGATGCCGCGGGCGAAGGCCGAGATTAACCCGAGCGACGCGGCCGGCTTGTCTGCTGGGACCATGTGACCGGCTCCTCGGATCATTACCTCGGTCAGGTTCGCTGCTACTTTGTAATATCTAGAAGTAAGAGAATAAATGGTTTCAACTTACTAACATCTGAAAGGTGAAACTTCAGAAGCGGCAATATCCCAACCAATGGCTAAGGCGTCGGCCTGGCGATTGATAGGTCGTGAGTTCGATCCCCACCTATTGCATTATTGACGTGAATCCACTCCACATAAACATATTTTGATATTCAGCTTAGTTATAGTGGTTAATAATTAATGTTCCATCGAAATTCTCCAGTGTCTAGTTCGCATGGTTGTAGGACACAGTCTAGCGTCGAAAATTTGTCTTCAAAACTAATGTTTTCCGGCAGCTGCCCCTGACAATCAGCGCCCATTCGAGGTCTAGCAAGCTACTTGAACACTGTCAAAAATCAGCTGTGCCGGTTTTAATCTAAATATTAGGAAAATAGTCATTAAATCTTAGAAATATTATTAAATCTTAAGTGCAAAAGTGATAAATAACACCACTTAGTGTTATTTAATATCTGTGTGACCTATTTCGTGTGATTCGAAAATCGACAATAATCCGGTCTCGGTCGGCGCGGGAACTGGAGCTGTCAAACAAGAGAGAGACCTCTTGGTATATCATATCAGGATATATCCTGGACCTTTGGATGCTTCTGAACAAAAAACCTGGGGAGTATTGTTTTCGTAACCTTTATTAACCGTATGCATTAGGTACTGTTAAATAAACTCACTGCCACCCTCTTTAAATCACCAACATTAAATTCGATCAAAGTCGGTTACAAATTGTCAATTTTTTCGATTTTCCCGTCGTATTTATATACCTAACTTGTAATCTCGAGTTCTACTGTATTATTAAAGGTTAAATTAACAGTTTTAGTGTAGAAATAATGTTTATATATGTAAATAATACAAACTTCACATTATAAAGAATACACTGTCTATACAGTACTTTTCATGGCAGGTCTTATAATTTTGATTGAATATTAACTATATAATCACTTTATCACTGACTTCCTAATATAAAATATCAATAAATATAAAATTTAAACAAAGAGATATTGTTAAACTTGTTAATAACCCATTGTCTTACTAGTATCAATTATCAGTCACATATAAACTGTATTGGCTAGCTTGAAAGTAAAGTACTCCTTCCTGGTTTGCAGAGACAATATCAGCCACAATGACTACCCGTAGAATGGATATTGAGGCCAAATTGAAGGCGGCTCTCCTGGAACTGAAAACTTGCAAGGACTCCAAAAAAGATTTGCTGCAAGAACTTCAGGATCATGAATCTGACATGGCAAAGATGTTGGAGAAGAACGCAGACCTCAAACACCAATTGGCCGAGTATGACATTGCTCTGGAAGACCTGAGAGACCAGCGTGACAGGCTTCTAGAAACAGTGGATGTACATGCACAAAACCAAGAACTATTCGAACGTACACTGACCTATATCCGGGATTTGGAGCAAGAGCTTTCATTTACAAAAGATAAACTAGAAGAAATGACGACATCTCCTGTATTGCAAAATAATACTAATCAAGACAACACTTTGGATCTATATACAGAGTTCATCGGCTCAGGTTCTACTAATGTCTCTATGAAGGGTTCCAATAAGATTAAAAAGTACATTAAGTATAAGAAAATCATTAGGAAAAATACGCATAAATTACAAAAAATTAACCATATCAAAAAAATAAATTTAAAGACTTGTAAGAAAAACATCGACTTAAGTAAAGAATTACAGCAATGCCTAGAGATGTTAGATCGCAGTAACAAAGAATTAATAGAATTTAAAGAAAAGGCTGAATTATTAAAACAAGAAATGTGCGTCTCAAAAGTTTTAATTGGGGTTCCTATCTGTGGTGTGCAGAGTGAATGCTACCAAGAGGATAGCAGCTCACCAAGTACAGCTAATACTGCAAGTTTACGTGCACAGACTGACTTGGTTAGGCAGGAAGTAGTGTCATCGTTACAGTGCACTGGTGCCTCCGAGGTGGACTCAGGCAGTCCTTTACAACTGCCGGAGCCTGCTAGAGAGACCATTGTGTTCAGCGATGAAATGGGAGTAGGTATGGGTAGCTTATTAGACAATAGATTGAACCAAAATGTTTATAACAATTGCTGCCCTAATTTATCAATTACAGATTTATGTAAAAAAATATGCAGCTTTCAGTATCACAAAAATTGTACTATTATATTGCAGCTAGGTAATAGCACAAACGTTAAAAAAGCTGATATTAATATTCTAATTAAACTTTTGTCAGACATTGCCAGCAGAGGCATTAGTAAAATAATAGTTTGTTCATTCCCGTATCTTAAAACAAGTAGTTGCTCTTATAATGAGCATGCTCATAAATTGAACTTGGCACTGTACAATTTGACGTGTCGCTTCAGCGACTTTTGTATTTTGAAACCAACAAATTTATTAGTAAAGTAATATTGACAAAGGATACTTTGTATCTCAATAAGACTAATAAGTCGACCATTGCTAAGTTATTAGCGTACAATATTTATGACCCTGTTTTACATATTGTAACAGATCACAAAGACGAGCCCCAACGTAGTGGTGTTACTATGCAGGGTAATTGTAGCGTAGTAGACTTAGTTAGTTTAAACTAATGTCTAAGACAATGGGGAGGCCTGACTCAATCAACATTTTTCATCAGAATATACAAGGTCTCTCCAGCAAAGCCTTAGAGTTAGAATTATTTCTCAATTATTATAAAGTTGACATAATGTGTATTACTGAACACTGGTTTGTGAAAGGTACTTTGTTACCAATATTAAAAAATTATACAATTGCCAGCACATTCATTAGACAAAAGGCAATTCGTGGTGGCTCACTAATATATGTAACTGAAAATTGTAACTTTAAAGAGCGTAAAGACATAGTAGCTTTGTCTGTGGAACGATGTGTTGAATTATCTTGTATAGAGCTGGGGCAACATATAGTCATCTGTGTATACAGACCTCCATCGGCTGATTATAAAATGTTTGAAACAATTATGGAAGAAGTAATGAGCAAAGTCTTCAACACCTCTAAATCTTTAATAGTTTGTGGCGATTTCAATGTTAATTTAATTGAGCAGTCTCCGCTCAGCGACAAATTAAAAAATTTATTTCTAAGCTTCAATCTGAAGCATCTTTTTAATCAGCCAACAAGAATCACTACCTCATCAGCTACCTGCTTGGACAATGTGTTCTGCAACTGTGAACCCGAAAAAATTGCAATTTTTGATAAACTTGGCTCGGACCATCTGGGACAAAGTGTCACTTTTTCATGTAAATTATCCATCAAAGGCCAAGAACATTTTTACAGGCCCATTACCACCAAACGGGTTGAACAGTTTGTGGATATCATTGACAAGCAATTAATGAACCTAAGATTTTCTGAGGATCCTGATGACCTATGCAGTGCTTTATTTCAAATGTTAGATGCAGAGTTCAATGATATTTTTAAAATTAAAATGGTTAGAAAGGGTGCGAAGGTTCGTTTCGATGACTGGGCAACTCCTGGTATTTATAAAAGTAGAAACAATTTGTATAACTTGTACTCACAACAAACCATTAATTTACATAATACTAAATTCATAAATCACTTAAAATTGTATTCAAAAACTTTTAAAGTTGTTTGTCAGACAGCAAAATCACTGCATCTAAGTAGAAAAATTAAGCATGCCGATGACAAAATAAAATCAACATGGAAAGTCATTAATACAGAAACTGGAAAAATTAAGCAGAGGGACGGTAAAATTATGTTAAAAGTTAATAATAAATTAATCATAGATAATAATGATGTCGCTAGCACATTTGTTGAGTACTTCTCACAAGTACCTATTATTACTACTCAGCCTTTAAACTCTTCCCCTAAGGATGCTTTTGTTTTACTATCGAAGTGTGTGAATGTATGTGACTCTATGTTTGAGTTCAGACACATAACTTCAATATCAATTATCAAAACTTTTAAAATGCTCAATCAAAAGAAAACCGAGGATCTGTGGGGTATGTCAACCAAAGTACTTAGTTATATTATTAATGCAATTAGCCCTCACTTAGCGTTTATTTTTAACAGATGCGTCGATGAAGGTGTCTTTCCTGATGTAATGAAAAAAAGTAAATTAATTCCCCTATACAAATCAGTGAACAAAAATGACCCTTCAAACTATAGACCAATCTCTATATTACCGGCGCTCAGTAAAGTTTTTGAAAAAGTTATATTAGACCAGCTTTTGGCATATTTTAATATTAATCATCTTTTAAATCACAAACAATATGGTTTCACTAAGGGGCGTTCTACTACTGATGCTGGAGTAGATCTTCTTAAACATATATTTGATGCCTGGGAGAAAGCACAAGATGCTATCGGCGTTTTCTGTGACTTATCTAAAGCGTTTGATTGCGTCTGTCACAAAACGCTAATTTGCAAATTAAAACACTACGGCGTTAACGGAAAAGCACTTGATCTGGTCTCATCCTACCTCAGTAATAGAATACAGATGGTTGAGGTCAATGGCGTCAGGTCATCTGGATCCCTCATAAAAATGGGAGTTCCGCAGGGATCGATCTTAGGACCATTTTTATTTCTAGTTTATATTAATGACTTGCCGTCTTTCGTGCAAAACTTATGTGACATTGTTTTGTTCGCGGATGATACATCCTTAATATTCAAAATAGATAGGATTGCGCCTGGATTTGACGATGTTAACAAATCAATCGCACAGGTTTTGAATTGGTTTACAACCAATAACTTATTACTGAACGCCAAAAAAACTAAATGTATTAAATTCTCGCTGCCAAATGTAAGAAAGGGTGTCATTAATAGCAGGATATTAATAAACGATGTACCGATAGAATTTGTTGAATCCGCTACATTCTTGGGCATCACCCTGGATTCAAAACTACAATGGGGTTCTCAAATATCGGCTCTGGCAGGTAGATTGAGCTCCGCTGCATACGCAGTACGTAAAATCAGAAACTTGACTGACGAATCCACTGCTAGATTGGTTTACTTTAGCTACTTCCATAGTATAATGTCCTATGGCATTTTATTGTGGGGGAAAGCCGCCGAAATCCAATCTATATTTGTTTTACAAAAAAGAGCTATTCGATCTATATATACCATGAAGTCGCGAGACTCACTTCGTGAAAAATTTAAGGAGATTAAAATTCTCACAGTGGCATGTCAATATATATATGAAAATATTATGTATGTACGCAAAAATTTGAATGAGTATGATAAGAGGTCCGATGTACATAATTTCAATACAAGACACAAAAATAGATTAATTCTACCTCAATTCAGGTTGTGGAAAGTTAGTGGTTCTTTTCTGGGGAACTGTATACGATTTTATAATAAACTTCCTAAAGATATTGATCAACTGTCTATAAGCAGATTTAAAACCTTTGTAAAATCCAATTTAATGAAGAAATCGTACTATACAATAAATGACTATATGAATGACAAAAATGCTTGGCCTGAATGCCCCAAGCTCCAAGATATAATATAAATTGTATGATAATAGAATTACTTATTGTACATTAAACATTTATTTAATATGAATTTAAAAAAATGAATTAAAATAACTGACAAGCCCCATAGAGTTTCTTGGTGTTTCTTCTCTGATGGGAGTACTTCCGAAACACCAGTAGATTCAACAGTCAATCAGTTTTCATCTTTTGTTTGCAGATCTAGGGTTGCCTGTTACGACGGTATTATGCGGCTGATAGTCGGACAATCAGTTCCATTCGGAACATGATTTGTACTGCAATTAGTCTGCGTTTTATTTATCTATTATGTTTCATTATTTCACAATTTTTTGGATAAAAATTGTCTGAAGTACTGAAACATGCACTGGGTTGCGGGTGCACGTAATGGTACGGTTGGCAACCCTACATTAATAAGGGGAATTAAACATGTGTTTTAAGTGTGACGTTCGACGTCTAGATGAAAGCTGAATGGCTCAATACCTTTGTTTTTTTTTTGTAAATTCAAAGCGTTATGTTTCTGTTATATCTATATTTTTTGTTGAATATGATCTATTGTTATTTGACGTGTGTAAGTGCAAATTTTTAATTTGCCCATATACTGAATAAATGCTTTGACTTTGACTTACCATCCTCGACCGCATCGTCACTTACCAAGTTGAAACAGTAGTCAAACACTAGCCTACACGGAAAAACAATGTTAGTAAGTAGGTACCTATTTAGTGGAATCTTGTACTATTCATTATTCTGTGGTGGAGTGTCCATTTAGTTCATTGCTGGATATATACCTATACATTATTTCTATAATATTTTTTATAAAATTGTCATTGGACACTATCTAAATAAAATATTATGTTTCTTTGAAGTGTTACACACTTAATATTTTTGTAAATTGTTAAACACAATCCAAAATTTCATCGTACCAACGGGACTTGAACCCGCAACCTCCGGAATAACATGTTCCGGTGCTTTGCCAATTAAGCCATGGTGCGAAGAACCCCATACAAGAAACGTGTTTTTTGGCATTTCAATATAACGCCATTATGAAAGCTTATGTAAACATCCATAGATTATATTGAAATGCCGATCTCTAACACCTTCGTTAGACGTTAGAAGGCGTTATAAGAAACAAAATGTTTATTAATTATTATCATTTGCTGGCGAAAAATGATAGTGGTATTTTTTGCTCGATCTTATAAAAATCTGTAGTGTGTTACGGAACCCTACGAGTGCGAGTCCGACTTGCAATTGGCCAGTTTATTTATATTCTCTTTGGTACATGCTCTAAAATGTCCCTAGTAACATGTATGTGCGGGTACCTAATTACTCAGTCATCAGTTTAGTTCTTACCCTGCCAAGTTTCCGTCATGGTACCACGGCATCCGCGTCCCTTGCTTGAACTCGTTGGTGCCGGAGAATGAAAGCGACTTGTACGTGTTCACTGAAGGATGGTACGCCACTATGATGTCCAAGTGTCCACTGAAAAGAACACCGGTGTTACCATCATGTTAAAATCATCATATCATCATCATCATAATCAGCCAGTGTCAGTCCACTGCTGGACGTAGGCCTCTCCCAATATACGCCACTGAGTCCGATCTTCGGCTCATTGAGAGGGGTATGCCCTAATCGCCACGCTGGGCAGGCGGGTTGGCGATCGCAGGACGTAGCTTCTCGCACCGGTGGCGCTGCTGCCCGTCACCGGCCTGTAGTATTTCGCTACACCATAATTTGATATGGTTATACCGCTATTTGTCGGTCGCCAGAGGATCGTTTGTTGGTCAGCAGGATGCACCACGGGCAGGTGAGGTTGGCTGGGAGCACTGAGGTGGTATTTGTGATCATACATCCCCATGTAAAAATGTTTAATAGTGTTACTAGCGAAAAACTACATGATTTACAATTAATCATATGTAGTGCCTGGGATGATAAGGGTTTACGGCAAGCACCGTATTACGGTAGCACTTAAGTACCACAGTTTTATAACTGTTTAATCGCTTTTGCGATCAAACCTAGCTATTTTTGGTCGTATAGTAACTACTTAATGCAATGTAGGTATTAGATAATCAAGACTACATAGGGTAGGTAATCTAGGATCGAGACACTAAGTTTAGTGAGATCTAACGAAATCACAATATTATCGGATGAAAAGTGAAGTGACAATGTCCGAACTTTCACAGAATGGCTCCGTCGAGGATGAATTCGTCTCGTAAGAAGTTATTTTAAAATAAGTCCAATTTAAATATTCATATATCTACTCACTTGTAAAGCATAACCTTGTAATTCTCCAGTAGCTCCTCAAGCCACATCTTAGCGCTGCCCATAAAATCTGGCACCAGTTTTCTGTATACAACTCCTATGGAAGTAAAGTTGGTATTTCCCACGTGAAGCGCTCGCCTCACTTCCTCGCGTTGAATGAAGTCCATGTAGGCTCCGTCGAGATTTATATCGTCTTGCAAGAAGTTGTATAGGTTGGATAGATGGGACTTTGTGATGAACAGCTGCAGTAGGTAGTTGTAGTACTGAAACATTAAAATAAGGATCAATAAGTTTATAAGAGGATGCGCTCGACAAACTAAAGTGTTTTTGTAAGAATATATTTTGATTCGTTAGTTACACAATTACACGACTAAGTTCGGCCGCCCTCAGGGCTTTCGACTCAATGATCACTAGTAACGTATTTGATCTATGACTCAGACATTTAAGCTTGAAGGTAGCGGCGAGTTAGCTTAGTACTCGTAAATCGTAGGTGCTTGGGCTCTGATGCCCACGAGTGCTAAAATGTACTAACCAACGACAGTCATTCAATGCAACTAGTAGAGTCTATGAGATTATAAGCTTACAGCATAAGCCTTTAGCATCTCTCCGTCATTGATGAACTGCACGACCGCAGTCTCAAGGTGGTTCATGACGTCAGCAACCCCGTCATCCACTAGCCCCACTTCGCGGACGAAGTGGCTGTATTTCTGGAGCGTTACAGGATCGATGAAGCCGTTGCCGATCGCTAGACCCTGCAGATGAAATGGACATTTAGAAGATTGTATGTGTATTTTTATCAAGGAAAATCAAAGACCTTTCAGCGGAGCCTGTAGATTAAATGTTCCTTAGTAGTTAGATGGCTATGGCTACTGAAAGAAAATATCAGAAACATAACTTCAAGCGGGCCGCTCTGCACACAAAATCCTGGTGACCTGGTTTCTAAATTTTTCTAACAATCTATCGCTAAAAGAGCGATCTGGTTTATGTTCGATGAAATGTAATCGAGATTATCAAGTGAGAGGCAGTGTAATGAACAGGTATCTGAGATTTGTCTGAAGACGTCGTACAGCAAGTTGGTACCTCTTACCGAGTATGGGGACAATATCAAAATACTGTTTGTTTTAATTTGTTTTAATGTTAATTTTACCTGAAGATTAATCGGTTCGTTTTCGTGTTTATGCCAAAGTATCTGGACACCGAGCGAAGGGATATGCTTCCCAGCGTAGGACTCTCCGGCGATCGTCAGCGGAGCTTTGCGTAGCTCTGGGAAGATGGTTAGGAACTGCTGCAAAGCGTTGTATAGATTCTCTCCGATCTGAAAATAATTATATAGTCTTTATTCAACTGAATACCATATTTACAAATAGTGCATATAGACAACTTAAAAAATAATTATGATAAAAGAAAAAAAAAAAAGTCATCACATTATCATCAGCCCATAGGTATTCTATTGATGGCTTCGAGCATTTACCAAACCATTTACCAATTTGGTAAATGCTCGAAGGTTGATGGACGTTCTTATAGGTCAATTCTGTGCCACTTCGCAGCCATACTGGTAAAGCCAGTAAAGTTGCGAAATTCTTAAATGAAGATGCTCTACTTTTACAGCATGAAGCGTCTAATTTTCTTTTTGAGATTGAGAGGACTATAAGCACCACAGTCACAAGCAAAAATTTAAGCACAGAAACGTCTACCAAATCTGAGCCAGAAATTTTGAAAACTTTTGAAACTTTTAAAAACTTTCGTTCGACATTCTTTACACTTACAGGCTTTGTTAGATTGGTTGCTGAACATTCTTGAGTTGGGTCTATAAAAAAACTGGCCAAGTGCGAGTCAAACTTTTGTCTCGCACACGGAGGGTTCTGAACTGCGATATAATCCTAATCCTAACTAATATTATAAATGCGAAAGTAACTCTGTCTGTCTGTCTGTCTGTCTCACTTTCACGCCAAAACCACTGAACCGATATAAATGAAATTTGGTACACAGACAGTCTAGAGCCTGAGAACGGACATAGGCTACTTTTTAATGCAAAAAGAGGGTTGTAAGGGGTGGAAAAGGGGGATGAAAAGTTGTATGGAAGTATCGTCATTTTAGGAGCTAGAAGCTTGAAACTTATTTTTTAGGCTGTTAATTTGATATATATAAATATGACATTCAAAGTTTCTAAAAGTTTTACCCTCTAGCGTGTAAAATAACAATAGGGGATGAATGTTTGTATGGAAATATGTAAGGTTTATGTTAATGTTCTACTGAACCGATTTAAATGGAATTTGGTACACAGATAGTATAGAGTCTGAGTAAGGACATAGGCTACTTTTAAATGCGAGAAGAGGGTTGTAAGGGGTGGAAAAGGGGGATCAAAATTGTATGGAAGTATCGTCATTTCTAGAGCTAGAAGCTTGAAACTTACTTTTTAGGCGGTTGATTCGATATAAATAAATATGACATTCAAAGTTCGTAAAAGTTTTACCCTCAAGGGTGTAAAAATAACAATAGGGAATAAGGGATGAAAGTTTGTAAGGAAATATGTAAGGTTTATGTGAATGTTCTGCTGAACGGATTTAAATGAAATTTGGTACACAGTGGGGGGAAGGGGAGGAGGAGAGGGAAGTGAGGGGAAAGGGGTGGAGGGAAGAGAGAGGGAGAGGGGAGGGGGATAGACGCGGCGTGGTACGGTGCGGTGTAGGTGGGATACGCATGTGTTTTATTTGTAAAATAATTAGCCTACATATTTAAAAATGTTACCCAAACACACTATTCCACGTAGACGAAGTCGCCGGGGCACAGCTAGTAATATATAAAGTATAATATAACATTATATTACCGTGTCAATACGAAACATGCTTATTAACTACAATGCCATCTAACGAATATCTAACTAACTTCTAACACCAACTAAGTGAACGTTAACACAATAGTAGGTAATAATGATTATTTAAAAAAAAATTAATCGCTCATAGATGGCGCTATAGTAAAAACACATTTTTTGTATGGGGACCCACTTTAATTTTTAACTTTGTTCAGTTATTAGTATTTGTTGTTATAGCGGCAACAGAAATACATCATCTGTGAAAATTTCAACCGTCTAACTATCACGGTTCATGAGATACAGCCTGGTGACAGACAGACGGACAGCGGAGTCTCAATAATAGGGTTCCGTTGGTAACCTTTGGGTTCGGAACCCTAAAAAGTAACAATATTTTTTGTGGCAATGTGTTTTCTCATACCTTAGTGTAGATAGGTTTATAATGTCTAGATAGTAAAGCTTTTGGGATAACTTTTAATTTAATAAAATGATGGCTCTTTGCTCTTTGCAGCCACGTCACGCACCATAGGTTCAATATCTATGTCTTTCAACAAATTAAACTTAGTGGTAGGAGCATATTATATCGATGTTCCACCTGATTTGCTACCATAAAGTAACATCAAGCAGAAAATCTGCCGCCATAACTTTACGGTGGGTATTCCGGCAGCACACGATCCTTGAGGGTCAGAATATTATAGGTTATAGGCCTAGCGTGTTCACCATCTTCGACCATATCATTGCGCTTGCCATCAGGCGAGATAGTGGTCAAACGCTAGTAGCTAACCCTATAAGATATAAAAAAAGCTAATTACATATTTCATAAATCACTAACCGTGGTCTGATTGGTGGCGTATCCTCGGTCGTCGTCTGTGAAACTGTATCCGGTACCCACAGGGTTGTCGATGAACAGCAGTGAATGGTTCTTGCCCCAAGAATGTTTGATCTCTGGAAATCGACACAAAACATTAGGTACCTTTTTTTTAAGTGTTTGGACTAAAGGCACGGACACGCCGTAGCGTCCTGCGTGCGCGATCTAGGCGGCGATCAGATAGCGCAGTAGTATTTGTACCGACTGGTTCACACCAAACGCGATCAGAAAACAATTGAAAAGTACTGAGATCGCGCCCGCAGATCGCAGGACGCCGCGGTGTGGACTGTGGCCGTACCTTTAGGAAACACGGACTTTACGGTGTATCCTGTTAAAGAATAAAATCGGACAAATTCAATGGGTAGAGGTCAGAACGGCAAAGATTCAGGGCTCAGGGTCAGCTGCCTTTTCCAAAGGCAAATGTGCTCTTTTCTTTAAAGAAAACAGCATTGAATTGTAAGCACCATTGAATCGTAATAGCCCAGTCTACTTTGATTCTACTACTTACTAGCTTTTAAATGAGCCCTTATCAAGAATTGCATCAAGTATAATTTGTTTTATATTAATCTGGACAAAACAAAGCTTTACCTTCTAAACTATTATCATCGGTGACGAAGAGAGGTCCTATCTCGGTGAAGAGTCCGTACAACGAAGACGCTCCGGGCCCACCTTGGAGCCAGATGATCCAAGGTGTGTCCTCCACAGATTTACCGGATACGGGGAAGTACCAGAACCACAGATTGGCATTGTATTCTTTGTTTACCTGTGTATAACCAAAAAGTATGTTTGTTTAGTCTGTTTATTTGTACTGTAGCTTTCTAAACGTACGACTACACCGCGGCGTCCTGCGTCCGCGTGCGCGTTCGCGATCTGATTTTCAATTGTTTTCTATCGCGTTTGGTGTGAACCAGTCGGTACAAATACTACTGTGCTATCCGATTACGCACGTAATAGTACGGTTGGCAACCCTACTTTAATCAGGGGAATTAGACATGTGTTTTAAGTGTGACTTTCGACGTCTAGATGAAAGCTGAATGGCTCAATACCTTTGTTTTTTTTTGTAAATTCAAAGCAATAAGTTATGTTTCTGTTATATCTATAATATTTTTTATTGAATATGATCTATTTAATGTAATTTGACGTGTGTAAGTGCAAATTTTTAATTTGCCCATATACTGAATAAATGCTTTGACTTGACTTGACGACTTGATTGCCGCCTAGATCGCGCACGCAGGACGCCGCGTTGTGGTCGTACCTAAATAAGGCGTTTGATTTAAGCGCATTTCAGATTATGTTATACTGTTCCACTATATAGTACAACATGAAAAGAAAATTACAAGCTAACCAGCTGATATATAGTACGGCTATAGCTAATTGGGAACGTAAGTAGGTACCCTCAAGTTAGAAAATAGAAAATCTGTCACCAAGCACCTAATGTGTTCCGGCAGCTATCCTTGAGAGCCAGTTCCCATTCGAGGCCTAGCGTGCTTACCATCTTCGACCGCGTCATCACTTACCAACAGCTGAGATAGTGGTGAAACGCTAGCCTATAAGTTATAAAAAAAGTGCTCTAAATAAATGTATGGTGAGCGATATTGTTGAGCTATAAACTATATACTATAAGCTATAATTTTTATACCGTAGTCTGAAAGGCACTTTGGACTCATTAAGGTACGGACACACCACGGCGTCCTGCGTGCGCGATCTAGGCGGCGATCAGATACCGCAGTAGTATTTGTATCGACTGGTTCACACCAAACGCGATCAGAAAACAATTGAAATGTACTGAGATCGCGCACGCAGGACGCAGGACGCCGCGGTGTGTCCGTACCTTTATTGAAAAACCAGCCAGTTCTCTCCTCAAACCTAGACCCACTTGACAACTAATAAAATAATCTAGTCCAGGATGTGCTCAAGTTGATTGACTCATTTATTATGTTTATCAGAAAACTCGCTAGATTCCGATCGAGTGATAGCAAAACCAGTTCGTGGCGATTGCGAGAATTCATACAAACTGATTACTAAGACGTTCTAAGGTTCGATGTACTTCGCTATCCTTGTTTCCTGGGTTTCCTTTCGTTAAAGTTATCATTCCCTTACCCTTGTCCAAGGCTCTTATGGGCTAGCGTTTGACCTCTATCTCCTCTGGTGGTATGCGATGATGTGGTCGAAGATAGTGTATACGTTAGGCTTAGAAAACTCTGATTATCAAGGGCTGTGTGCTGCCAGAGCACCGTAAGGTTATGGCGGCAGATTTTCTCCTTGATGGTTCTCCTTTCTCTTACTTTTTGGCAGCAAGTTCTTATTTAAATGTTATATCTTATAGGCTAGCGTTTGACCACTATCTCACCTGTTGGTAAGTGATGATGCTAATGATGGTCGAAAATGGTAAGCACGCTAGGCCTAGAATGTGAACTGGCTCTCAAGGTAAGCTGCCGAAATACATTAGATGTTTTAGCGAAAAAAAAAAGAAAAAAAAAGTCAAGTGAAACATCGATATAATATGCTTCTACCACCAGGTTCTACTACCTGGACGAACACCTGTGCTAAGATTTGAACTGACAAACTTTTGCTTAGAAATCAAGCCATCTTATCCTTTACGTAAACGGGGCTCTCAATCCTAGTTAATCACTGTTTTGTCATCCTACTTCCTACTAATATTATAAAGACGAAAGTTTGTGTGTATGTTTATTACTTCTTCACGCTCAAACTACTCAACCGAACCGATCGAGCTGATTTGGTATGTAGATAGCCAAGACCCTGAAATAACACATAGGCTACTTTTTATTCCAGATATTCCCACGGGAACGATGTCTACGCGGGTTAACCGCGGGGCACAGTTAAGCCGAACGTCCACCGCCGGCTAAACTAAGTTAGCTCGCATAGTTGAGCCAGTTTTTCAAACATGTGCGTCCAGCACAGGAACTTAGTTTCGCGCCGGCGGTGGACTTTCGGCTTTAGAATGGAGGAAGGGTTGTGATGATTGCGTTCTTTGGATTCGACTAAAATGAGTTGTTTTGCACTTCCTCTCACATGTCGTTTTCCAATTCCAAACAAACTGTTAAACACAATCCAAAATTTCATCGTACCGGACTCGAACCCGCAACCTCCGGAATAACATGTTCCGGTGCTTTGCCAATTAAGCTTAATCGAGCCCCGTCGGTACGATGAAATTTTGGATTGTGTTTAACAGTTTACAAAAATATAAAGTGTGAAACACTTCAAAGAAACATAATAATTCCAAACAAGACAGATTCCATCTAGGACCACATAACTTAACTTCACATCAGACTTAACATCAGGCGAGATAGTTGTCAAGTGCTTGTCTGTCCGACATAAAAAACAAAGCTTCATATTGCTTTTACACAATCCATTAATTGATAGTTTTTTAATATATAACGTAACGACACAACACTAAGGCTGAGTTGCACCATCTTACTTTAACCGTAACTATAACTATTAACCGGTGTTTTTATATGGATTTTGACAGATTTTTGACGTTTGTTATAGTTAAAGTAAGATGATGCAATTCAGCCTTAGAAGTCCAACTAATAATGCCGCAATGTCATTGGCAAGCTAAAGCTCTGTTTATTTTTTTTTAAGAATACGTGGCAAACTATTTCAGAAAAACATACCGTCAAGTAGCCAGCATAGCTATCCATATCAGGTAAAAGATAGGCAGGGTCGACATAAGCTGCCTCTCTCGCTTCCTTCAGTTTCTTCTCTTCAATATACGGGGTCAGGAGTAGAGGAGAGCCAGCGTCGAAGGTAGCTCTCGCTCGTCCTGGTACGTAGGTCTTCTCCATAAAGGTCAGTATAGGTTCCGGGGCCTCTCCAGGTGGAAGGTCTGGTAAGGGTAAGGAGGTCTTCTCGGCGCGCTCAACGGTACCGCTAAGAGCACCGCTGGTGCATCTGAAAAATTAGGTGTAGTTACGAGGGAGATAGCGGTCAAGTGCATGTCTGTCAAATATATAAATAAACTGGCCAAGTGCAAGTCGGACTCGCACACTTAGGGTTCCGACCGAACAAAATTTGCCGGAAAAATAAGTTTTATGTAGAGGACCCCCTTAAATTTTTAATTTAATTTTGTTTTTACTCTTTTATGTTATAGTAATCATTGTAATATATACACTATGAGCAAATTTCAAGTCTCTATCTGATACGGTTTGTAAAATCGACCATAAAACGCCTGAAACAACACGTTATATGGGGACCCCTTTTACTATTAATTTTATTCTGTTTTTAGGACATAGTTGTTGTTATAGCGGCTATAGTTATACATATTACATTTGCATCACTTTGTGATTTGTGGAGATTTCAAGTCTCTATCTATTATGGTTCATAAGTTATTTTGTTTTTAGTATTTGTAGTTATATCCCATAGAATAATAGATTTATATAGAATAATAATACTTCGTAAATATTTCTAGTATCTACCCATTACGGCTAATAAGATACAGCCCTGTAAAATTACGGACTGACAGACGGACAGACAGCGAAATATCAGCAATAGGGTTCCTTTGGCACCATTTGGGTAAGGTACGGTCCCATTAAAAATTGAACTGTTGTTATTGTAACAAAGTTGTTGTTGAAACAAAAAAAGTAATTCTTAGGATATCCTAATAGTAGTAGGGTAAAAGTTATAAGCTGTGGTATCATTGGTGTTCATATTGTTAAAAACAGTTCGGTATACATTTTACCACATAACGGCATGCAAATACCACCCGTTTAAAATTCAAAATAAAAACTGATAAGTAATTAATGTAAGTATTAAAATTAAATAGAATTAAATTTACTATTATTTCTCATGTTTATAAAGTCGTTATCAAATTAAATTAGATTAGATCTTAGTTAGGCGCTAAAAACTGGACCAGTGCTTGTACTATTATTTATTCTTTGCCAGTGCCAACAAATAGTCTTTTTACCCTATGTAGGCTTCTATTGAGTAAAAAAATACCATAGCTATAAACACGGGTCCTTTCCTTGAAGATAATTATGCAGCGAATAGTTAAAAGTTAATTTGCCGTTTACCGCGTGTTTCCAAACACTTGGAAACGATCTGACCTATGGCAGGTAAAGGGCGTCCCATTGCATCGCGCGTCGATGGGAACCCAACATACTATGTGGGAATCTAATGCCCCATCGTGGGAACCTGCGAAGCTGCGGTGCTTAAATTAAAGTTTTCGCATGCATTGGAAAGAACGAAAAAAGTAGAACATTTAAGTTTTTTTTTGTTTTTGCTTAGGTTTTATTTCCATTAGGTTTAATTATAATTGTTAACAGGTAGTTGTAACGTTAATATATTGATTAATCTAAATATTTTTTGTATAACAATTAAGTAGCTACTAAAATAAATACATTTATTTCCGTTGAGTCACCTATTTACGTACAAGTTTAATGGACATATTAAATGTAGGTATAATTTATTTTCTATGAATTTTGCAAAAAAGAAACAACACAACTTTAGCCTTTGTTAAGCGACTGGCCTTAAAACTCCGGAAACATGATGAATATCATAATTATTGCAGTTTCTATTTAAAAAAAATCACTAACACAAGAAATACTAAAGTCCATAGATACAGCATTATTTATTATTTGTAATAATTCATACTAAAAATATATTTTATTTTGAATCCTTTTTATGTAATCCTTTAAAGCTTATCTTTTTCCTAATAGAAATGTAAATTTGTAGTCAGTTTTGTAGTATCTATGACTCACGCCAGTAATAGTAAGGTCCAGATAGGTGCCATGGTCCTCTTCAGTTGGTCCCCAGAAGGCGACTGAAGGTTCGATCCTGGGAGGAACCTTGTATACTCTCGTGCACTTGCGCCTTGAACTTGGATTTATCTCGATCTTGTATACAGGGTGCTCGGTAAACTTGGGTATTGGTAAACAAAGGATTTTTTGTAGATATTTACTGTTTGTCTTGTTAGAGCTGTAATCATTGTGAATATAATGTTTGGCTATTTTGCCGCTGCAGTTTCACCTATCCTAAGAACACGTTGTTAATTTGCGGTTAGGAATATTGAGCATGGTAAGGTAAAGTACCTACCCCAGGATTTTCTTATGGTGTTACTCGGCGTTTATTGGTATATATATATATCTGAGTCATTATTATAACCTATCTCCATTCAAAATTATGTCTAGTCGTTTTAGCGTGAAGAAGTAACAACACAAAATCACAAACTTACACTATTTTGCATTACTTTTAACATTATTAGTAGTAGTGAGTGATACTTTGTAGTACTTGCAACCAAATAAAAAAAATCTGTGTATTATTGACCGATCAATACATATATATCATAAGATGTGAATTATAAATTGACATCCTTATTATGTCTGGATACTTCGCCGTATTATATAATCTGAAGAGCTTTCGTTTAATATTGATATATTATTATAAAAAGCGTAATTTCAGTATTTAAATAGGTATTTTTAATTTTTATAATATAAAATGTCAGTTCTGAATTTTCTGAAACGCTCATTACTTAGATAGTGCTTAGGTCAATATTTATGTATAGCATTTATAGGTTTGTTATGCCTCAAAACGTTTTATTATCTACCGTTTTATGTAATTTGATAAAATGTACCAAAAATGTTAGTAAGAAGTTGTCTATTTAGCAAAAAATACGCCAACATTATAATCTATTGTAGATATAAACTACTACATTCTTTTAGTTTACATCTCTGTTAGCTGGAGAAACCAAACTACAGGTGCTGATGTCCACACCTCTGAAAAACTAAATTTGCGAATAACACTAACTTAGATTATGGTAGTATCTGCCCAAAAGAACACCAATATAATGCTCCTTTAACATTATTGGAAACAAAAATATTGGCAGTGATCGATTTCATCGCATCACCCTTTACATAGCTGGCGAACAGGTATAGGGTACCAATGACCTGTTTAGCATAAAAACGCTCCCACGGTCCGGCATTCGCGATAGATTCTTGCACGCTTTCAAATGTGATTTGCTCTATATTTAGGATGTTCATAGTAAAACAAACATCGATGCAATACATTTACTACGTGAATGGCATCACTAACTCTACATTACGCGTATGTACTGCTACTTAATCTGTGGTGCTACGATGTTCGTGATACAACTTCGCCGATAACTGATATTCCCACGCTCGTAAAAACTGAGATTCGCGGTGTTTTTTGCTTTGCCGTATATTTGTGATCTAATTAATTTCAAGCGCGAGACTTGAATATAATGAGGTGTGGGAAAACTGCGGGTTTGGTAGCACGGTAGCGGATCGTGACTGATCTTTGCTAGCTGGATATGCCTTCGAGCCAGTTCGGGGTCAAATTGCTTTGACGGAAAGTAAACTTCTTGTTAATCTCTTTTTAATTTTTTCCTGCACATTTGCTCAAAACATTCATTTACGAAGCCTGTATATATTGTTTGAAAGTTAAAAATTACGCACCATACAATGAAGCGTGCGGTAAAATAGGTACTCTCACCTAAATACATATTTAACGCATGCTCTGTTGTATGGCGCCGTGCGTATCTTTTACCCTTTGAGTATTGGTTGAATACTCAAAGCTTTTACTACTACTGTAAGATGTAGTTCTAACATCTTTCGTCTTATTTACTTACTCTTTAGTGTTAAAGCAAAAGCGCTTTCAAAGAGATTCTAACATTCAGCTTATTTATTCTCGCAATATAAAACTCTTTGGTGGAATTCTTATGTAGGTTGTACGGAAATAAAAATAAAATGGCCAAGTGCAAGTCGGACTCACACATTGGGTGAAGGGGGGGCACACATTTTACCACTTCAGATGCGCCTTTTATCGTTTAAACGATTGACTTTGAGAAAAAAATATTTTGGAAACCTCAAAGTCATTTTTAAAGACCTAGATCCATAGACCCGACACGTATAGGTTTGAAGAAAATTTTTATTTTGTTTCAGTTCCATGTGTGGGATTTTTTTATATAAATTATATTTTTGATTTTTGATATAAATTCTGACCACTCACCTATAATTTTAACGAGAAAGAAGCCAGTCCTTTCCTGGTTAGTAAAAATACAGACTGGGAAAGCTTCAAATTAGATTTAGATTGTATAATTGACTTGAAAACTTCATTGAAATGTCCAAATGAAGTAGATATAGACTTAAAAAAAAAATATTACTGACATTTAACTTTGTGCCTGGATACACCAGAATACAAAAAGGAAATCAGAAGTAATTATTATCCTATAGAAATAAGAGATATGATTGTTAATAAAAGAAAACAGCGAGAGCGATGGTATATGACAA
Source organism: Cabera pusaria (assembly GCA_954871355.1). NCBI lineage: Eukaryota > Metazoa > Arthropoda > Insecta > Lepidoptera > Geometridae > Cabera > Cabera pusaria. The sequence continues at coordinate 24,988,748 of OX940887.1, forward strand.
GATGTCCTAAAGACAAAACGCTATTGAACAAGCTAACTAAAAAACTTGGAAAGATAATACAAACTTTCAATTATGAGTCTATGAACACTTACTTGAGCCAGCTGACAAGTGATCGTTCAACTAACTATTAATTGTGGAAAACAAGTAAAAACCTCAAAAAGCCAACTCTGCAGGTCCCACCTATAAAAGAAAATGACGGGAGTTGGGCCATCAACAATACATAAACAGAAAGCATTTAGATTTGCACAACATTTACAGTTGATCTTTCAGCCTAATGAGAATACGTATCATGACTTCACGCTAACTGAGACAGCCCAAGATGGGATCGAAATTCAATTTACAACGCCAAGAGAAGTGTATACTGAAATAAAAAAGCTTGAAAAGAAAAAAACGCCGGGCCATATTCATTATTCTGTGGCCGGGCTATGATTTAATTACAGGAGAAGTACTACAAAATCTGCCTCGAAAAGCGTTAGTCAAACTTACTACACTCATCAATGCATAATTTAGACTTCAGTACGTACCCGACTAGTGGAACATAGCTAAGGTGATTATGATCCAAAAGCCTGGTAAACCATCCCAAGATGCAACATCATACCGACCAATTTCTATGTTACCAATAATATCAAAGTTATTCGAGAAACTGCTTTTAAAAAGGTTGAAACCTATCATAGAAGTTAGAAATCGTATTCCTGACTACCAGTTTGGATTTAGGGGCAAACACTCCACTATAGACCAGGTTCATCTAATCACCAACATCATTGAAAACGCACTAGAAGAAAAGAAAGTTTACACCACAGTATTCTTAGATGTAGCGCAAGCATTTGACAAAGTTTGGCATAAGGGGCTCATACACAAATTGAGAAGTATGCTTCCGAAACAGTTCGCAGATATTCTTGAGTCTTACTTAACACAAAGGATATTCAGAATAAGACAAGATCACTCGTTCTCAGACTTAATGTAAATAAAGGCTGGAGTACCACAGGGCAGTGTTCTAGGTCCGGTTCTGTACCTATTATATACCTGTGATATCCCTGAGTTAGAAAATAACACCATTGCAACTATCGCGGATGACACAGTCATTATGGCTACAGGGGTCACCCATGAAGAAGCAGTCGCAAAGGTCCAGACAGCAATCAACACCATAGTTGATTGGACAAAGAAATGAAGAATATCAAATCTGTCCACATATATTTTACAAATAAAAGACCTAACTACCACCCGGTATTCATAAATAATGAAGCAATACCATACGACCATAAAGAAACATATCTGGGTATGACTTTAGACGCAAAGCTAAGCTGGAAGCTGCACGTCAAAAAAAAAGAGAAGAATTGGAGCTCCGCTACAAGAATATGCACTGGCTGTTCGGAAGACATTCTTCCCTGTCTGTGAATAATAAATGAATTATTGTATAAACAAGTCCTAAAGCCAATATGGACTTATGGTATCCAGCTATGGGGCTGCACCAAACAAACCAACATACAGATAATACAAAGATTCCAAAATAAAATACTCAGGAGTATTGTACGGGCACCGTGGTACAGCAGAAATTACGATCTTCACCGGAACCTAAAAGTGGAGCACGTCGCTAAAACAATCAAACACTTTGTTGAAGCTCACGATCGCAGACTTCACCATCATGTGAATGTCGAGGCCATCCAGCTCCTCGACAACAGGGAAATAGTGAGAAGACTAAAAAGGGTCAAACCTTCGAGTTACATTAGTGATACTTTATCAAGTGAACAAAGTATAGTGATAGAGACATTAGTCTCTATTAAGGGGAAGACACTTTTTTCTTGTGTTCTTTTTATAGCGTTCGAGTTTAGAAAAGTGTTAATGTACACATTCTTAGTAATATTCTAATAGTAAATTAGGTCAAAATCAAATTACTCACAAGCCTAGTTGTTATAAGGCTAGATTGTAATAGTAGTGAGATATCTGCATCAAGTAGATAAATCTTTAAAAAAAATGTATGGGATTGCCTCCCAAAACCTTGTTTTGTGTTTATGCTATTCCATTGATTCCAAAAGTCCTTTACCGACTGACGCTATGACATAACACAGCAATATGGACAAATATGGATGAGCAAAGACTTGCCATTGTTTTCTCACAATAGAATCGTTTCGAAAACTCAAACAGAAGAGTTATTTAATAGTTAATTTGCACGCATAGGTTCAAGTTTGCATAAAATCACCGGTAGATAAAATCACCGTCTTCCACGAGTAACGAATGTTATAAAAGGTTAGGTAGAGTCTGTGCAAAAAGAACCGTCGTAGAAATAGAGGTCGCGTCGGTCGTATTAATTTACTGTTTTTGTTGCATTGATGTCATTCATATAACTCTGCTGGTATAACTAGTACGACTAAACATGTTTGATACTTGGTAGGTATCTACCCTTATCATTATCATGTGCTATATATATCTAGGTAGGTAATGTAACTTCCTTCCTTACCTTTGAATGTTTAGTTGATCGTAACACCACGAAGGTTCTCTTTTTGCACAGACTCTACTAAACTTAGGACGCGGGCGAAACATAAGCGTTTTCATATTATATCTACGACAAAATAATTTAATAATTATCCTTCTTACTTCCTACCAATATTATAAATACGAAATGTTTCTTGAATGAGTTCAAATTTAAAGATATTTAATGACGCAGCAAGTGCATCTAGTCGCATCGCGGAAAATATCGTTTGCGCAATGCAGGATTTCATACATTCAGGCATACATATTATATAGAATAGAGTATATTTATATTTCCTATATTAATGTATACATATATATATTTCCGTTTAATTCTTCACACTTCATCCTCGATTTACTTAATTTTCTTAAACAAATCACATGCGATAAGCAACTCTGCCATAAGAGCTAAGTAAAGCTCTCTCTACCCAGTGTTCATTTAGTCATGAAATCAGTGTTACTGTGTATAGTGTTCGTTATTTTATCGTTAGTACTTCTTTTATTTATTTAGCCTATATATAGACTTATATATAAATAAACAACAAAACTAAGAACCTACAAACTTAAAATTATTAGTAAAGTGAATGGTTAGCACTGGTCAAGAGTCAGAAAGATTTAAAAAATGTGTATACCGTAACTATGATAGGCAAGCGTTTGACCGATTATTCACCTGATGTTAAGTGATGAATGACGATGCAGCGTGCTTATCTAGAAGATACCTGTTCACTCGCGATTTGAAGACCCCCGGGTCGTAGTTATCGCAAGGCATTTCATTCATTGGCAGTGGCAGTATGTATGGTAAATGTTGATATGACCAGATTGGAATCACCACAACAGCTGCATTGGTTTGTGCACTAGATGTAGGAGCTCTCTATAACGATGCTGTCGTCTGTATATCCAAAGATATCGGTATCTTTGGATATGTATACAGATGGCAGCTAAACGATCGATTCGATCTTGGCTTTAGCAGATTTTTTTTTATTACACCGAACTAAGTAGCACGTGACCATTATCACCAGACGATAAGTGACTTTTATATTGCACGCTCAAAATGCGCAAGCTGTTGTAAATAATTAACATAAATTATACCATCTTGTTAACACACAGTTATGCAATATATATTTTCTGATTCTGATTCTGATGATGCGCTCGATTAGTTAAATAGTTATACTATAGATAGTTGTTTAGCAATAGGAATAGGGTTGCAGAGAAAATCGATCCCAAAGGGACCCCGGCATGAAATGACAATCGGTCAGAAGAGCAGCCATCAATGACTACTCTTATCGACTGGATCTTCAGAAAATTCTCGATTGTGGCTCCATAGTGGTGAATATGGATCCAAAGTGATTATTCCACTAGCAGCTGTAGGTACTGCATTTGATGTCCACCGGGAACCTTTTTGGGATGATATCGTTGTCATGACAAGTTTTAAATGTTTGTGATGCGTAATTGATCGTATCACCTGTAATGCAGGTAATTCTAGTAATTAACCAAAATCGTGCCTAGAAGATTTCTAGTCATTAGTTCCATGAAAACCAGGTCTATATATTTTTTTTAAGGTTAAAGGTAACAGGGCAAACACGACGCTCGCCTGATGGTAAGCGATGACATCTACTTATTACAGATACAGCGGCATGCAAAATTCTGGACTGCCAGATTTTTTTATGTCACTGCACTGTGTCTATTACCTAGAGACATAAAGATGTTGAATTTCACATGCCCTGTAATTTCACTAGACACCTTGCCATTTCAACCGAAAAACTATCCTATTTCACAGCTGAACATTAATTGGAAAACCGATCCAGTCGGACTAACAGAAGTTCTACCACTATATTCATATAGTGTTTGCCTACTATGGAAAAGGCAGACAATTGAAGAATAAATACAATAAACATTTTTCATTTAATTTTCATTTGATTCAAGAATGCCACACCATCACAACAAACGAAAAATGTTTTTCCTATTACATCTTTTACCACAGAATAAATAATAGAACTACGAACTTTTTCTTGATTGTGCATTTGTGTATTTTTAGGGTTACCTCACTACTATGTGAAGGGAATGCCACCGACTCTCCATGCGGAGGTTGCCGTATACTGACACCCTACATCCAAAATGGGACCGCATCCGTAGCTCGAAATCTTTCAGAGGTCAACCCTGATAACTTCCTAGGCGTGAAGAGTCATTCAGGTTTCATAACTGTGAATGAAGTGTTTGACTCTAATCTCTTCTTCTGGTTCTTTCCGGCGAAGTCAGGCTTAGAAAACACACCGTGGATAATTTGGCTGCAAGGCGGGCCTGGGGCTACTTCTATGATAGGACTCTTTGACCTAATTGGGCCTTTGAAGATTGTCGACGGAGAAGGTATCTATTTACTTTTTTTAAGTTTTCATGGTCACTCATTTTTCGACTATATAATGAATGAGAAGTGTGTATGGATGGATTGATGTTTGTTATTTCACGCAAAAACAGCTAAACGAATAGAGAAAAACTGTCGTTTTAAACTGTAGTGGTAATATTTAAAATATATAGTAAATATTAATTATATAGTATTAGGTAGATATTTAAATGATCAATATATTCGGTCAGCATCGTGTCTCCTTACTAAAAATTCGACATTAAATGCCACGCTAGTCACTATTCATAGCAAATTCGAAGTGTCTATCTCCATATCTCTAGAGATTCTAATCAGGTTTCGATCAATTTACAATGAAAATTAACAAGAAGTTATGACCTCCCAAACAAAAAAATAATTTTCTAAATCGGTTAATAAATGGCGGCGTTCTGAGGTAGCACACATAAAACAAAAATTTGAAAAAATATACCTACGGTCGAATTGAGAACCACCTCCTTTTTAACCGACTTCAAACTAGGAGGAGGTTCTATGTTCGACTGTTAGATTTTTTTAATGTATGCTCACCGATTACTCAAAGACGCCTTAACCGATTTTTTTTTTATTGGTGGTCTTCACAGGTATTTCCATTTAATTTCATCGAGATATGTTTAGTATCTCTAGAGATATGAAGCTAAACACCTCAAACTTAGTAGTGAAAATTACTAGTGCAACGTTTGAAGTCGGTTCTTTTAGTTTTTTAAGCGATCTTAAATTATTTTTTTTTTTTATCTACAATTATCCGCCTACATTTTTGAAGGCGCAAGCCAGGCAGAAGAGATAGAACAAAGTTGCTTAATTGTCCCACCCTTTCTTTATGTTTTACAACGAGAGAATTCCTTACATTTTCTAAGTAACTATTACATAATCTGTGCCAGTAGTTAGTAGTAACTAGTAAGTCGTCGAGATAAGTAAATGCGTCGTAATACAAATGTTGATATATTAAAAACGGCTCGGCCGATTTCGTTGAAATTTAAATGAGACAACCTGTGAACCTTACCCTTTGAAACAAAAAATTAATTTTCCAAATCGGTTCACGCATCTTCGAGTAATCGGTGAACATACATAAAAAAAAGAAGAAAAAAAAAGGTTCCGACGAATTGATAACTTCCTCCGTTTTTTGAAGTCGGTTAATAAAATAAAGTCGTTCCCGCTGTCTGTACGTTTATATCTTTTAAACTACGCAACTGATTTTAACGCAATGTTTAGCAAAGCCGGGCAAAGCCGCGGGTCGCAGCTAGTAATTATATAATTCTAATAAATATGCTGTATAATATTATTACTAAGTATTTCTACCTTTTAGTGAAATTAAGGAACGTAACCTGGGCTAGCAATTATTCAGTCCTTTTTTTGGATAATCCAGTCGGCGCCGGGTTCAGCTTTACCGGAGTTAAAAATGGATGTCCAGACAATGAAGACGAGGTAATCTTTTCTAACACAAACATTTAACTATCATTTTCTACAACTTCCAGTTTACATACACACATACAAATCATTTAAGGTACGACCACACCGCGGCGTCCTGCGTCCGCGTGCGCGTTCGCATTCTAATTTTCAATCGTTTTCTGATCGCCGACCACGTTTGACCAGTCGGTACAAATACTGCTGCGCTATCAGATCGCCGCCTAGATCACGCACGCAGGACGCCGGGGTGTGGTTGTATCTTGTTATGCTAAGAATTAACTTATAATATATTATTATTTATATTAGATAATATTAGAAATATAACCTAAACTAAACTGAACCATAAAAAAAAGTGTGATGTGGTTTTATGAAACTACGAACGCAAGTGAAACTTTTTGTTTAGTGTAGCTATGGTAGCTAGCTACTGTGACAGCAGTTGATATAAGTTGACAGCATATAACATAAGATCTTGTTTGTACCCATGTTCTTACTTTACACAGTTATTGCAATAAAGAACATTATATTCTATTCTGATGACATGACACATTAGCATGTATACAAATATGGCTGTGGAGGCGTCCGCCAATCACAGCTAGACCTAAATGTCATACATACATCATATCTACCAATCAAGCTAAAGCATCGGCTGTAATGCGGCATGCATGTGAATGCATTTTGAAAAACGTATAGTACTGGACCCACAACTGGAGCGCACTTAAGTATTGTCTTCGCATAAACGTACATTTCTATTGGTTTAAATGGCAATGTGCTCGCCAGCACTGTGATCCTCGTATTCATAAACATTACTATGAGGACACACAACTCGTAAATCATCATCATCATCAGTTCGAATCATTTAAGCCAATAAATTACCTATCGAACAAGTCTAATATGAGTATGTAATACACAAAATCAGCATTTATAATATTTCAATTTCATTTATTCCATAAACAAAAAACATTGTATCGGAAATTACATACCTACATAATAATATTAATAATCCACGGTTATCCTCTGATCACCACTAAGAATATGTATGAAATTCAATAAAATATTTATTACAAGTAAGTTATTTATATAATACACGATACATATTGAATAGTTTGTACATAGCGATCTCAGATGAGAACATTTTCTTATTTTATACATTTTAGAGCGTGATATTTCAGTAGTCGGGTTTTAGTTTTTGAACTTATTTTTTATTTAAAGTATTTTGAGGTATTTGCATAAATGTATACATGCATACATGTCAACATACTTACATACATACATAGCGATCAACAAACAAATAACCCTCCTATTGCTTCTTTGCGACGCCGCGCCGTGAGGCATACATTATTTTTCTTGACTTCGACGAGATATATCTCGCAAACGCTACGCTTGACAATAAATTATTTTTCAAAAAAAATAAAACCGACTTCATAACCACAAACAGGCACTCAAAAGCTAAAAATAAATTACTTAATATAGGTAATTATTATAAGCGCTACCCACGTATCTATTTGAAGTCGGTGCCATTCAAGTCTATTGGATAGTAGATAGATACTATGTATGTAGTAGTAGTAAGTAGGTAGATACATGTAGGTAGTATCTATCTAGTACCTATTAGACTTGGCTGGCACCGACTTCAAATAGATAAGTGGGTAGCGCTTATAATTATATTCAGTAATTTATTTTTTTTCGCTTTTGAGTGCCTTTATTTTACCCTTTTTTAGTGCAAAACAGGTTTTAATGAAGTTACAGGCATCTATAAAATGTCATGTCTGGGCCGTTGTACACTGACGGATATATACTTTGTGAACATTTCAAGTATGTACCTATTACGGTTAAGAAGATACAGATCTTTAAAGTGCGCACATATAGACACACGGACGGACGGACGAACGGACAACAAAGTCTCAGAAAGTGTTCATTTGATACCCTTTGGGTTCGGAACCCTAAAGAATTGACTTCAAATGCTGCGCTAGTGAAAATATCCACTAGTCATAATGATGCCATCAAGGTATCAAAGGATAATGTCCAAAATGGCCCTGTGCAATAAAAGCATCTGACCCACGCGATAATTAATTGTCTATTTTATTACAATAATTCCAAATACTTTTATAAGACGGACTGGTTGTATTCCAAAATGAATATTAAAAAGTATTATTTGCGATTATTAACATTAATCGCCGCCATATGGCCGCCATCTTCGCCAAACGTCATGTCATGTCAAAAAATATTAGGTATGCTCAAAAACGTTGCACCTTAACAAGACTTTGCCTGGTAGAACATTCCTGTGAAGACAAATGAATTCTCCCCACCTTTGTTTCTATCTCGCTCACAGTTACCGTAAGAATATCTGTCAAAAACCAAAATCAATGAGAAGAAAGATGTAAAAACATTATTCAAGGTCTTATTTTTTAGTCTTCAAAAGTAATGCTATTGTATATTATACACAATGGAGGTTGCTATTGCAACCTCCATTGTGTATAATCTTCTTGGGACTATTCTTCTAAAATCATTACATTCTCCTATGTTTGAAGTATTTATCTCCATATCTCTGGAAATACTGATCAGATTTCGGTGAAATTACAATGGGACCACCTCGGAAACGTACCCTACCGATTACAAAAATAATCATTCAAATCGGTTTAGAATTGACGGAGTTATCGTGTAACATACACAAAAAAATACAGACGAATTGAGAACCTCCTCCTTTTTTGTGAAGTCGGTTAAAAATATGATGTACCAAACCCTACCTTCATTTTAAAATCCCTATTTAACGATACCACACACGATGGGGTGAGGTGAAATTTTTTTTTATCCGACTACGGCGAAGCAAAAAGGAGGGTTGTCTATATCTCTGCAGCCCAAGAGCATACAAGATTTTGAAGTCCGCCGTTTCAGAGGTTTAATGAAGATATACTACTGTATACTTTATTGTACTGTGTCTATAGTTAGGTACATTCAGATTATCTACGTTAATTCTTGACATAATTGCTTATTGTATTCAAGCATCTGAATCAAACTACACTTATAGACTAGACATATTTTTTAAATATTTCTAGTAACAACTGCTTAGTCTAACGTACCACTATGTATATATTGTATACATATATTTTAATACCTGTTGATAATTTTTATACAGCAAAAAATGAAAATCATACACTCTTCCGACAAGACCCGCATGTTAATTAGTTAAAACTGTAAACTAGCTGACATGATAAGTAGCCCTGTTTCATGCAAATGCGAAATTTACCTTTAAACACAAAATTACCCTTGCTAATGCTTTGCCATAGAATTACTAATCCCTCATCTGGAGTATATCTCTCAGCAGGTTGTTTCACTGTGAATATAATTATTTTGTTATTGTAAAACAAACCAACTGTTAGAATAGCACGTCCCTATAGATACGTTAAATATAAGGGCTGGCGTACATATGGCGCAGAGCAGCGCAGAAGTATTATCACTGTCAAGCTTTTGTCAACATTGGTTACATTTTGTTTATGTGTAGCTATCTCGGAACAATGCCGAGGTAGCTATGGCAGCTAGCTACTATGACAGACAGCAGTTGACATGACATATTAGCATCTATACAAACATGGCTGCGGAAGCGTCCGCCAATCAAAGCTAGACCTAAATGTCGAAATGCGACATGCACGTCAGCGTGAGATAGAAGATGATCGAAAAAATGTGAGGCGATGTAATAAAAGTTTCACTTTAATCAATTCTAATGGTCGAATGCCCGGATCACTAAACGTCAATGGTCAAAGGCATTTTTCTACACCTTGGGTGATGCTAAAGGATGTTTACAAGTTTTTTGTGGCAGGCTTCATCGTGGCTCAAACGACCTCCCAAATAAATGACATGGATCGTAGTTAGTAGAGTGAATTATTCGGAGCGAGCTCATTTGTAAAATCATCAGTATTATTTAAATATTCTCATAGAAGTTGATAGTTGCTCTTAGGCTATATTTACACCAGCCTGTATATAAATAAACTAGCAACTCTTTTTGCAGGTGGGTGTACAAATGATGGAATTTCTTCGACAATTTGTTGAGATGTTTCCTGAACTGCGCAACGCACCACTGTTCGTGGCAGGTGAATCTTACGCAGGAAAATACGTACCAGCATTGTCTATACAGATCCATAGGAACAAAGTACAGAATTCTATAAACTTACGGGTAAGTAAAACTATTTCTAGTTCTGTATTAAAAGCTTTACTGACAGGCGTTCACCTGATAATAAAACGTTAGCGCACAGCGCAGTATTTTTTTTTAAATATCATATAGGCTAGGGTTTAACCACTATCTTACCTGTTGATAAATGATGATGCGGTCGAGGATGGTTATATGATTACCTAAATAAATGAAGATTCTCCAGCTAAAAAAACATTGAATGTGATGAAAACTATAATAAATCTTGCAAATGTTACAAAATGTACTATTTGATAACTTCATAAAATTAAATATTAAACATGACTTAACTACAATAAAGACTACAAATAAAAAAAATTGGAATTTATGTCGCTTTCTGCTGGTAGAGTACCCAAAAAGCTGGCGACATTACTTACCTCTTTGAATGGCGAAACTAATGCGTTACCCGAGTTAAGCGCCAGCTCTTTAGTCGTGGGAGAAATCGATTAGGCGTCTGGGCAGCTCCTTAACAAAACCACGTGCTTATTGACCACACGGGCCCATGGTTTTGACCCTAAACGAAATTGCCAATGAAAATGTTTCGCACGACATATGGAGTGAGTTATTATGTTTTTAAAGCAATCTTATCATTACCAATTTATGTGTTAGTTAAAGTGCCTTCTTAATATGTGGCCCGGTATTTTTCCAGGGTTTGATTATAGGCAATGGCTTGATAGACCCATACACTCTGATGCACTACAGTGAACTCCTTGCTGGACTTGGATTTTTGGAAGACGATGAAATAAATGCAGTAAGAGGCTTCGAGCGCGACGTCATCAATCTGATTGATGGAGGAAAGATGGTTAATGCTAGTAATGTAAGTAACTTACAACTATGACCCAAGATGCCACTATTTTGAGGAATGGTTACTTCTACCTAAACGTATAGAAACTACTAGCTATGCCTCGCGGTTTTACCCGCGTAGACATCGTTCTCATGGGAATATTGGAATAAAAAGTATTCTATGGGCTAGTCCAGGGTCTAGACTATCTACATACATAATTTCAGCTCAATCGGTTTAGTAGTTTTAGTGTGAAGAAGTAACAACATACACACAAACTTTCGCTTTTATAATTTTAGTAGATTTATTATATAATCTTTGCCTGCTCTATGTTTGCCCACGTTACTATCAACATGCTTACGTTGATAGTGGCGACATGTTTATATTGATTGCTATGAAAATCTGTCTTGAACTCGTCAGTATTAGGGAAAAATAAAAGTAAGTAGGTATAGTGGTACTTATTTATTTCCTCTACTAGCTGTACCCCGTGGTTTTGCCAGCGGTAAGTATACTATGTGATAGATAGTCCAGGTTATAAACTACTAGCTGTATCTCGCGGCTTCGCCCGCGTTGAAAAGTATTCTATAGCCTAATCGGTAATACTGGCTATACAAAGGCAAAGTTTCAGCTAAATCAGTTGACCGTGAAGAAGTCCCAAACAAACATACAAACTGACATTCGCATTAGTAATATTGGTGTTGATGTGTGTGCCATGAAAAATTACTTTTACCGTTTTTGGGTGAAAGAGAAACAAAAATCCATCCATCCCTCCATCTATACTAACTTATTTAAAATCTAAATGGCGCTGAAGCATGTTGCATCATGATCTTCGAAAATATTACCTCAGTGTATGAATGAGACCCTGCATCGCGCAAACGATATTTTCCGCGATGTATACCTAATACCTAATGCACTTAAATTTTGAACTCTATTTGACAACATTTTATATTTAATATAGGATTAACACTATCACGCAAAAACGGTATTACGAATTTTGATAAAATACACTTCTGTACTATTTTATTATCATAAGTATCAAGATATCATTATTTTAAGCACACGTTGATGTCTTTTCTTCAAGACGTTGCGATCATAGGAAAGACATCAACGCGCTCTTCTTAGGGTATTGAAAAGTGTTATATTTTTAGTTAAATTATTTTCTATACTATTATAATATATTCCTATTATCCAGTCAATACAGGTGCTACATGAACGGACGCCTACACGTTGTTACAGTTTGTATCTCATGAACCGTGATAGTTAGACAGTTGAAATTTTCACAGATGATGTATTTCTGTTGCCGCTATAACAATAAATACAAAAAACAGAATAAAGTTAAAAATAATAGGGAAATGCCGAAAAAAACACGTTTCTTGTACGGCTCCCCTTACAAGAAACGTGTTTTTTTCGGCATTTCTATGTAACGCCATCTATGAACGCTTTGGTAAACGTCCATAGATAGCGTTACAATATTGAAATGCCGATCCCTAACACCTTTGTTAGACGTTAGATGGCGTTTTAAAAATAAAATGTTTATTATTATTCTTTGCTGGTAAAAATGATAGTGGTATTTTTGCTCGATCTTATAAAATACTGTAGTGTGGTACGGAACCCTACGAGTGCGAGACCGACTTGCACTTGGCCAGTTTATTTATAAATGTTGTTGTTGTTGTTGTTGTTTCATGTTAGTTTTCAATGGTTGGTAGGTAAACGAGATACTATTTTATTAATTGTTATATATTATTATCTATACTAAGAAAATCATTACACCAGCAGAATATAGGTGTTAGGCAAGTTTGTATCAATCTTGTAAAGGCCCCTGCATGGTGGTAAGATACTGTTTAGTTTCCGCCCATGGATTTTAAATATATGGATGGTGCACAGCAGATGTTTTGAAAAATTTAATTTAATCTATATGCTCTGAATATGTAATGTGATTTTGTACATTCTGTAATGTAATGCTGTAATTTCTATGTACTTGATGTAACGGCCCCAACGAAAGGAACGTAAACGGGAGTGATTTTACCGACTGGTTCACACCAAACGCAATCAGAAAACAATTGAAAAGTACAGAGATCGCGCCCGCAAATCGCAGGACATCGCGGTGTGTCCGTACCTTTAGTTCTTTTAAGCATAGAATTTATCTATGGTTTTAGCTTTTCTTTACTCATGTGGTTTTAGTAAATAGGCACTTGTTCGTTGTTCGCGCACAGAATAGTTAATAGTACTACGGTTTGCGCCATGATAATTTGACTACACTTTTAAGTATAATATATGCAACAGATATCTCTCTAAAGTGAGCTTATTTGGCCATTAACAATATTATTCTTCATGTACTTAAGCTAGCGTTTGACCACTGTCTCACCTGTTGGTAAGCGGTGATGCGGTCGACGATGGTAACAAGCCAGGCTTAGAATGGAAACACTCCGCACTTTAATGCACTCCGGCCCTATAGAGCCCCCGACCTTGCCTTGTACTTTTCATTATTCTATGCTTGAACGGAGTTTGTCCCTTTCTTTTGTATGCTATTTTATTATACAACTACATATATAACACTGTCATGTTGTCAGACAAGGACACATTCCCCGACAAATACTACTGCTCTATCTGATCGCCGCCTAGATCGCGCACGCAGGACGCTGCGGTGTGTCCGTACCTTAACTACTAACTGCCAATTCCTCAGAAATACAACGAAACAATGGAATACATCAAAAAGCATACAGGCGTCAGTATTTACGACTATGAAGCCGACCCAGACCTTATAAACAAAGCGCCAGAATTCGAGGAGTTCCTCAACAGGGCGTATATAAGGAAAGTCTTGGGCACAGGAAATGTGACCTTTGATACCAATAACCAGGATGTCTATAATAGAATGTTGCCCGATATAATGAATTCTACGAAGCCATGGCTTGAAGAATTGCTGAAGTATTATGGAGTTATGTGTTATCAGTAAGTAATATTGCTGTGATTTGGTTATTACCGGCAACAACGACGGTTTGTGACTCATAGTCATAACCCGAGGTAATTGATTTTGTTGAGATAAGGTAAGGTGTGTAAATGTGGTAAAATGCCATTTAGATAATTTCCTAAAGCACGGTGACGGTCCATGTAAATTGACCATCGATTAGACTAACTGCCTAAATTTTGCTATTTAAATATAAAGTGTAGTAATTAGCCTGATTATTTTACTCGATTTAAAAAAATATAATAATAAACGTTACACCAATTCGTTTCTACATGAAATACAATAAAATAAAAATTATACAAACGCGTATTATGATAATCAGATTGTATGCGGTTTTCAGAAAATTTTTCCATGATATTGTCGTATAACTTCTATTAAATTAGTATACATAGCTAGGAAAGGCTGCAGAATAAACTATTCAGAAAATTGGTACTTATATTGATACATATTCCTCACTCAGGGCGGGGGCACACGATGCGATGCGGCGGCGGTGCGGCGCCGGAGCGGTGTCGCTGCGTCGTCTTACATAGAAATATCTGTGGCATGTCACACGATGCGCTCCGGCGCCGCACCGGACTTGCAACCACCAAGACGAGGCAGGGAGGGGCGACATCGGAGCGGCACCGCTCAGTTGTTTTGCGTCACAAGGAAGGACACACGCTCGCTCGTTTCGATTTTTTTTCTAAGTATTTTTGTTTATTGTGATTGAGGTTTTAAAAAATGAGTGCTACGGCGCCGCTGCGACATAACAACGTTACGGCGCCGCACCGCTCGTGTGCCCACTGACACGGTGAAATCTTTGCGGTGCGGCGCCGCAACGCATCGTGTGCCCCCGCCCTCAGAAGCTCAGTGCAATATTTACAACTATCTCTATAATAGTGAGTTTTCTCTTCCATGTGAAACCCTAAAATGTCGCTTTAGTACATTTTAGGCCATGATGAGCCTACTGCCAGCCATAGATAATGAATTCGACCGACGATAATGAATTCAATGTAGATACTAATGTGGTGTCAGTGTGGAGTGACAATTCAATCATACATTATTTTGTTAACACAGCTTTTCGATGAAAGCTTTCGGTTGGCTTGATTTCTTCCGACATTCTAAACAATTATCGTCATATTTCAACAAATTAACACAAAACGATATTTGACTAAACGTATATACCTTCCTCTTGTACCTCTTTATCTATTCATGAAAATCGCATTAAAATCTGTTGCGTAGTGTAAAAGATCTTAGCGTACAGAAGCATAGACGGCGAGAAGCGACTTTGTTTTACGTATACCCTCAAGTTTTACGTACAGTACCACAAGTATAACTTGGCGGTGGTGGTTTTTTGGAACTAATTCTTTTAATTGAAACTGTGAGTTTGACGTTTGAGAGATTACCGCGACATTATTGTTGATAAATCTGCTACATTAAAATAGTTCAATAATGCCAAAAGTAATTAAAAGTGGTTTAAGAGAAACTGTTATCAAAGTACAAAATAAAAGCACAGTGGTGCACAGGCACGCCAAGTTATACTTGCCGGACTGTATACCCTCAAGTTAGTAAATCTGTCGCTAAACATCTAATGCGTTCCGGCAGCTATCCTTGAGAGCCAGTTCCCATTCTAGGCCGAGCGTGCTTACCATCTTCGACAGCATCATCACTTACCAACAGGTGAGATAGAAGTCAAACGCTAGCCTATAAGATATAAAAAGCCAGCTTAATGTTTTGGGTGTTTTTAATAAGTCATGTATATCTTACATTAAAAAAAGTCACTTAAGGTACGGCCACACCGCGGCGTCCTGCGATCTGCGGGTGCGATCTCAGTATTTTTCAATTGTTTATTGATCGCGTTTGGTGTGAACAAGTCGGTACAAATACTGTTGCGCTATCTGATTTCCGCCTAGACCACGCATGCAGGACGCCGCGGTGTGTCCGTACCTTTAGTGCTCATTGTATTTTTAGCGGGCAGCGAGACATTTTCGTAGCATACAGTCTAGCGATGCATACATACAAGTCCATGAACTGGCCTCGACGACAAGATTATATCGAAGCTACAAGGGTGCGGATACGGGATGCCATTACTAATCGTATAGTTGCGTGAGTATTCATATAAGTTATTCGTGTCTTTTATATTTTTATTTATAGCTTGATGTTCCAAATATCTATACATGATAAAATAATGTATACAGGATGACACCGATGGATCAAACGAAGCAGGGTGGTAGAGGACCTCACTGCATATATATCTATTGAGAGCTTCGAGCATTTACCAATGGAGATGTTAACGCAAGGCGTTCCCCTCTGCTGGCCATATAGCCATTTTTGGCCATATGAGCGTGCGTAACTACGCTGTATTTTTAATGCTGTGTGCGTGTTTCAAGCTAGTGTGCGGGATCGTTAAAGTGAGTGATTTGTGTGTGTGTGCAATGCGTGTTTACCTCGTCCCCCGTAAGTATCGGCAGAAAAAAATGTTTGCGGATGACAACGTTAACATCTCCATTGGTAAATGCTCGAAGATTGAGAGTCAAAGTATTCTAGGCCTAGCGTGTTTACCATGTTCGACTACATCATCGCTTACCACCAAACGAGGCAGCGGTCAAACGCAAGCCTATAAGATATAAAAAAATAAATGTACCAATATTTGTGGCAGGAACTAAAACTATGGTTTCTCAGATTTATTTGCAAGGTTACGAATATTGCTTACCGTGCGTTTACACTGCACAGAAAACATGTTGCAAAACAATTGCTCGCTCTTTTTCTCATAGGCTGTTAGACAGAGACGGAGATTGTTCTGCAACAACTTTTCTGTGCAGTGAAAAGGATTGGTTATTCACATCTGTATATGTTTTAGGTACAAAAAAAGTGGTGGTAATTTCAATGAAGTGTTGATCCGAGGAGCTGGACACATGGTTCCGGCAGACCAGCCCGAGGTATGCAAGTCTATCGTGGACAGCTTCATACAGACATACAAATAAATATGTTACATTCTCATGTTTGTATTATTTCAAGGATTCATCGGACAAAGACATGACGCTTATTGGTTCTCTACGTTATGGCGTGATGTTTGGTGGTATCGAAGACGAATTAAGGTACGGCCAAACCGCAGAAAATCTGCTGGCGAGTGCGCGGACGCGATTAGATAGTACAGTAGTATTTGTAGCGACTGGTTCAAACCAAACGCGGTCTACGGCGAGTAGAAAACGATTGAAAATCAGATCGCACCCACGGCCGCGCACGCAGATCGCACCGTGATGGTCGTACCTTTAGGACAGTTGCGCTTTGTGGATTAGATTCGCCGATCCGCATTGATTGGACTCGCCACATCAACGTCTTGACAAGTACGATTTCATCTAAGCCTCCTCTATAATACACGAATGTTAAATGTTTACAACAGATGCGCAATCTATCCCCTCTATACGTCGGGCGCGCATTTACGCATATATATAATACGCATGTGAAGATGACGTCTGCAGATGTATCTGTTGACGTGTATAGGAGGCTTTAGACGTGTAAAGGAAACTTTAGACCGCATCAGTTTTAATTACGTTTCGTTTCAGCTTACATAAAGTGAGATAATGGTAAAGGCTTGCCTGTACGATATAATTCAGTTCCCATTCTAGGCTTATCGTGCTACCATCCTCAACCGCATCATCACTTACCAACAGGTGAGATATATAAATGAAACAAACATAATATACACTTTCAGACTTCATCTTATATTTTTGTCTTATAAATTCACTTTAAAAATATATATATTTACAGTATTTAACTAGGTATTGAGTACCTACATAGTTATATATACCTAAATATCACAATGTTTTTCAGCACCGCTAAAACTTACGTTAATTTTGAATAAAAACGGGAATTTACCGTGACTTACGCGATGTCAATATAGCCATCATCGACATTATGGTTCTTTACTCATGTGATTATGGTTCAATTTTCAACCGAATTCCAAAAATGAGGAGGTTCTCAATTCGTCTGTATGTTTTTTATTATTATTATTTTGTATGTATGTTACGCAACTACTCCGTCAATTGTGAACCTATTCGAATGATTCTTTTTTAATCAGTAGGGTACATTTTCGAGATGGTCCCATTGTAATTTCATCGAGATCTGAAAAGTATCTTCAGAGATATGACGATAAATGTCTCAAACTTGCTACTGAAACTGGACTCGCGGGGCATTGAAGTCGGTTGTTTTAGTTTTTAAACTAAGTATCTTAATTGTATCGTGAAGCCTTCAACGGGATCTTAAGTGCGGGGCGCTCGCCGACGCGTCTAGTCACGTTAAATGCACGTTTTTAAATTAATAAACACCACCAAAGTCATGACTTAAGCTGTAACATAATTATTAGCAAAATGGCATAGTGTTAGCTATTTGTCATAATTAGCAGGATCATATGAATATATTTTATGTTCTGAATGGAACAAGTCAACTTAAAGTTATTTTGTGTGACGCCATTATCAAATAGGAACGTCTTCGTTTTATCCTTGAAACCTAGCGTGCTGTCATCTTCGACCTCATAATGTCAAAAACAAAAGCTTCCTAGGCGCAAGCTCACAACAGCTTTAACTTTAAGACATCTTCTTTCCTAGTTAAGTATACGTGCAACATCGTCGACCGCATCGTCACTTAACATCAGGTGAGATAGTGGTCAATCGCTTGCCTATACAGCATTAAAAAAAAGTATGTAAAACAAAGCTGAGCAAACATTCGTAAAACTTATAGATTACATTATTGTCACTGCTCTTCCTCGCTTCATTCAGCCAATCTTAGTTCATAACATAATAGTCATATCTATCAGTTCAAGTCTATGCCACATGCTGCATGCATTGGACATTCTCTCTAAATCCAAACCATCGTCAACTCATCGACAAAACTCCTTCCGTGATAGAAGTTTCTTCTACATTGTTGTATACAAATAATTCATTTCTCCGTCTCCACCTAAGGGTATAGACTACACCAGCTAAAAGAATAAAAATAAAGATGATGTTTATAAAGATACTAATTCCCATTCCTACTACAGCGCCTGAGGATTGCTGCAATATTTCTTGAGTTTCTATTGTTTCTTCTTTGTAGTCGGGTGTGTATTCGTCTTTAACTTCGTAATTGGAAGGTTGGGGCATGTCGAGGCCGAGGATGAAGTAGGTGATGAGTTGGAGAAGCTCTGCTGGCTTGTCCATGGGGACTAGATGCCCTGCACCTCGGATTAGGACCTCGGTGAATCTGCCGCCGGTTTTTACGTATCTGGAAATTATGATAAGCTATTTAACATATTTAAACATCTTCTTAGTGTGGAGTGAGGGATTAGTGAGGAGCGGTTTCGCAAAGCGGTGGGCAGTGACTGGAAACAAAGATCCGAAGATCGCAGTGGCGTGTCTTGGGGGAGGCCTACGTCCAGCAGTGGACTGATAACGGCTGATAATGATCATGATGATTAAACATTTTGGTACATTTGATAGTTTAAAGACCAACTCAAATATATCAACTACTAGCTGTGCTCCACGGCTTCGCCCGTGTTAAAAAGTATCCTATAATCTAATCCAGTATTTTCCAACCTTTTTCATGACGCGTCCCCTTAGTAAGAAAAAAAAATCGCGGCCCCTGCACTGTTTATAATCTGTATTTTATTATTAGCTTCTACCCGCGGCTTCACGCGCGTGGCCTAATGAAACAAATTACATATTTTTCTTCAGAAACGAATAGTTATTATATGCGCTCTCACTCCTTCTCAATTACAACACCTACAAATTCTCTTTAATTATATTTTTCTAAAAAGAGTAAATTTTCATAATTTGTTTTTTTTTCTTTTATTGAGGCTTCGCGACTCCCCAAGGGGTCGCGACCCAGACGTTGATAAACAGTGGTCTCCTTTACAGTACTGGCCATCCCTGTACAAAATTTCAGCTACATCGGTTCAGCCGTTTGGGCCGTGAGGTCCCAAACAAACTGAATAAACAAACTGACTTTCGCGTTTATAGTATGTAGTTAATTGGTACATTATATAATATTTATGATAATGATTCATGCACTCTACATAAAACATAGTTGATGTTGCACTATTATTAAATCGATTTAAAACAAAATGGACAAATGTTAATATTTAGTAAGTACCTTACTTCCGATACTTTTAGATGGAACACGGAACCATTTGCAGTTTTATGGGTTTTGACAACTACAGGTTTTTCTTCTTCAGAATAGTATTAACTTACCCTGCAATAGACTTATCGTACCACCAAGGAGTACGAGGTGCTCGCAGGAAGGCGTCCCGCTTACTCCAGTGCCACTTACGTCGACGATCCTGTGCGTTGGGAACACACGGAGATGTCAGGTCTAACTGACCGCTGCAATAAATTAATTAACTTTAGAATACCTGTTTCATAAAAATCAGTAGCCAATGTTTACACGCATATATATGTATACATATTTTACTCTACTAGATAAGCACTCGATCTCGGTCACATTTAATAGAAACAGACGACGCGAACAATAAGATAAGGCGTCCTTTTCTGAAAGCTTTAAGGAAAGTGAGACAAGGCGTTTTCATGTTTTTCAAACTGATTACTAAACTTAACTGTTATCATCGATTTTTTCGATCGGCATGAAATAAACATTTATAATTCTTACTTTAAAACACACTGAGAAAACTAGCACTTATTTCTTTTCCTCAATAGCAAGACTACCAAAAAATTTTTTTTACCATTGCCACTCAAAAAAGAGCACTTTATTCATCGACAGCAGTGAATAAAACGCTCTTTTACTTACTCGGTGAATAAAAACATTTTGAATTTGGAACAAGCACAAAATACGAATTTTGTACAAAACATAAATAAGGCTTGCTGAAAGTGCCTACTAACTGGCTAAAATAGCATGTTTTTCAAGATTGAGCCGTTTCCCTACACACACATTCACCTGCACTAAAGGTAAAACAGACACACTGCAGCGTCCTGCATGCGGGCGATCTAGGCGGCGATCAGATAGCGCAGTAGTATTTGTACCAACTGGTTCACACCAAACGCGATCAGAAAACAATTGAAAACTACTGAGATCGCGCCCGCAGATGCCGTGGTGTTGTACCTTAAATGGTTAATAATCCACATCTATTGCACATTAATAATAACATATTAAAAATATAAATAGGTACTATAAGTAGGTACAACTATTTATTTTCTCGCAGTCAATGATAAAAAGAAGATTACACGACTCGTGAATAAAAAAATTAATCTCGGTCCTTGTATCCCTCGCTCCGCTCAGGATTCTAATCTGGAATCCTTCGCTGCTCTTGGGATCCAACTTAATCTCCTCCTCCTCCTCGAATTAAATTGCCTTTTTATTCACTTGTTGTATAATCTACTATTTTCCAATTTATTCTACTATAGCTAAGTTAGATCACAACATACTTCTCAGTTGTAACTACAAAATGTAAAAACAAGCTAACTAAACCTTCATTAAGCTTTTTTAAACTCTGGCGTTGGCATAAAGGATTGACTTCAAAGCAAGATGTCGCCGCTTCAAACTCTAGCTCGGGCGTTCCTCCACAACTGCTAGGAGCATATTATATCGATTTTCCGCCTGACTTGCTACTAAACAGTAGCTTAGCTTACCATCATCAAGGAGAAAACCTGCCGTCATAACCTTCGGTGTTCCGGCAGGACACAGCCCTTGAGAGTTAAGGTACGAACACACAGCACCGTCCTGCGTGCGCGATCTAGGCGGCGATCAGATAGCGCAGTAGTGTTTGTACCGACTGGTTCACACCAAACGCGATCAGAAAACAATTGAAAAGTACTGAGATCGCGCCTGCAGATCGCAGGACGCCACGGTGTGTCCGTACCTTTAGAGTATTCTAGGCCTAGCGTATTCACCATCAGTGCTTACCACCTGCCACCTGCCACCAGGCGAGATAGTGGTCAAACAACAGCCCATAAGATATTATAAAAAATGTTAATAAAGTTTAGTATCTTACCAATAAATCAACACGCGATAATGCTCCAACAATTTCTCCATCTTCGAGTCGACTTCGCTAAGAAAGTCCGGTGCAAGTTTCGTATGCACAGTCGCATTAGAGAAAGTAAACTTAATGTCTCCTGTATGTATCACGTCAGATACTTCAGGGTGTGTGATATACTCAATGAAGCTCTTCAGACGTTCTTCTACGTTGTCTACCAGAGGGTTAAAGTTTTGCAGCTGCATTGAAATGTCACTCAGGCGATCGAGAAGTTTGTTCCGCAACTGGAAGTGGGATAAAAAAACTATTTTAACCTCAAAGGCAAAGCTAGATTCCTAAAAAAGTTTTTTTAGTCCATCATTTACAATATCAAAAAATATTGAATACATATTTTTTATTTTTTCAATTAAACAAAAATTACGAAAATATAGAGCGTTGAAAGTTCGCATGACGTCACGGCTCACTACACTTTTTAGCGGTTCGTGACGTCACGAGCCCCCACTCCCGAACTTTGACGCTCATTATCTTAGTCAATTTCTATTGATTTATAAAATAAAAAAAATACGTGTCCAATATTTTTTGACGGACTGACAAACTAATTAGATTTTTTTTTTTACCCTTGCATCATCCCTATTCATAACCGAATTTCTAGGATTTCACAAAAAAAGAGGAGGTTCTGAATTCGACAGGTTTTTTTTAAATTGGTACCTCAGAACTCCGACATTTATTAACCAATTTGAAAAAAAAACTTGTTTCGTTTTGAGATAGGTAGTTTGCTTTCTTTTTTTGTTTGGTTCCATTGTAATTTTATCAAGATATGCTAAGTATCTCCAGAGATATAGAGATAAGTAACTCGAACTTGGCACTGAAAAAGACTAGCGCGGTATTTGTAGTCGGTTTTTTCATTTTGTAAATGACCTTAAATTATATTGTAATAATTTATGGTGTCATAATGATAACACATAAAAGAGCGTCTGCAAAGATTGTGATAGGCAGTTTTCCTCATTCAAGATGAGTGACCTCATTACCTGTAATTACATTGTACTTGATCAATAATTTTCTCATTTGTTTGTTGGATTGATTTCAATGGAAACGCAAGTTTTTATTTGCTTTGTGTATCAATTATTACGTCTACGCTATTGTTATAAGGATGCAAAATTTCCGGCTCAATAATTAAATAAGTGTTTTATAATTTTTTTACGCTTGTTTTATTATGTATATTTTTTTAAATAACTTTGATCATGTTATGCTTTTGAGTGTATATTTTGTTTATTTTTTATTGTTTATGAAAAAGATATATGTGTATGATTGTTTAGCATAAATAAATATAACTATAGCTTACCACCATAGGCCTTGTATATTCACCATCTTCGACTCATTGCTTACCACCTTGCTTATCATACGCTAACCCTTCGAGCATTTACCAATGGAGATGTTAACGTTGTAATCCGCAAACATTTTTTTCTGCCGATACTTACGGGGGACGAGGTAAACACGCATTGCACACAAACAAATCACTCACTTCAACGATCCCGCACACTATAGCTTGAAACACGTACACAGTATTAAAAATACAGCGTAGTTACGCACGCTCATATGGCCAAAAATGGCTATATGGCCAGCAGAGGGCCAGCCTTGCGTTTACATCTCCTTTGGTAAATGCTCGAAGACGCTAACCAAAAGACGTTAGCGTATGACCACTATCTCGCCCATACCCTCTTTAGGGTGCGTAGAAAGCTACGACTTAGAAGTCAAACTTCCAAGATCATTCAATTTATTTTTCAACATCACTTATTCTTTTTTTGTACCACTCCATTTGTTGAACTTTAACGAATACGTGTTCGTAGTTACGCCTTTCTACAATAGAGGGCGTTCATAAATATAAAGTATAACATGACGCTTACGTCACACTCGCTGCCTTCGGACCGTGACGCTAGGTCATTTATCTTAAATTTTACCCCCGTGCGCTTAAGACTGCCGTTTGCGAGCGTGGGAATTTTGTTTTAAACACCTACATAGACATTTTGTATACACACAGATGGATTGCGGAGCAAAGACACATTAGTTAAGAAGGAACAGAGACAAACCTTCTTAGGAACGGATTTTTTTTTTACCTATTCTGGTAGGGTTGGTGGTAGGGTTGGTCTTCTTGTTACAAAAAAAAAACAAGAAAAATCTTCATCGTAATAAAATTCTCAAGTAAACATGACCTGCTTTTTAATTTTCAAGCTTCATCATTGTCGACAACGATGTATGTCGATCATGATCATGAGATGTCACGAAATGTCATGATGTGCCATATGTCATAGATTGTCATAAAATGTCATAAAATGTCACAAAATGTCACAAAATGTCACAAAATGTCACGAAATATCATGAAATATTATTAAATGTCACGAAATATAATTCAATGTCATTAAATGTCATGAAATGACATGAAATTTCATGAAATGTCATAAATGTCATGATATATTACAAAATGTCATGAAATTTCATGCAATGTCATTTGTTGTCATGAAATGTTACGAAATGTCATGAAATAATATACAATGTCACGAAATGTCATACATGTCATAAAATGTCACTAAATGTCACTAAATGTCACGAAATATCATGGAATATTATTAAATGTCATGAAATATAATTAAATGTCATTAAATGTCACGAAATTACATGAAATTTCATGAAATGTCATGATATATCACAAAATGTCGTGAAATGTCATTTTATGTCATGAAATGTTACAAAATGTCACGAAATGTTACAAAATGTCACGAAATGTCATGTAAAGTAACTAAATGTCATGAAATGTCAAAGAATTTCATTGAGCCTCCTTAGACCGGGCACTATAGAAGAACATTCATAAGCCAAAAATTAAAAAAATACTTTCCCGCCCTAGGGCAGAAATGACCTACTTTGCGCGCACTTATCGAGGAACAATCCATCACTTTTCGAATAGATGGGATGAAAAATAATATAATATAACGTGACGCGTCGCGAGAGACAGCCCTGTGTTAAAGCACCAGCCGAGCCACTATAAACCGGTTTCACTTCGTACGTGACAGGCGGCACAACGGAGCGGGAAGCGTTTTGCGATACAAAAAATATTGATTTTTAATCCTAAATTATACGTTTTTGGTACAATTATGGGGAAAAAGAACGGTGAATACAATATTTACACTACTGTCTCAAGATTGAGATACAGACATTTTTCAAAGGACCTCCGGAATAGCTTAAATATGGCAAATAGAAAAGGTCGATTTCCGTGTTTTTGATTATATTGATGATTTTTTTTCTTGAAAATTAGAATTGCTATAATTAATCACACGGTGAAACTGTAGACACATCTAATGAGTAGCTAAGGTTTTTTTATTGTGTCTCTCAGTGTAGCGAGTTCCATAATATTTGAACCGTAAACCTCTATTCGTGCGTTTTCAGGGACGATCCATTTAAGAAGTTTGCTAAAATGTAGACCATCGCCTCGTCGTAACTTCTTGCTTCTTACACTTACAGACAAGCGCGATTTCACCTTCTACCAGAATGCATTATCACAATCTGGTGGAATAAAGGTCAACTCAATCTTATCCACCAATAAAAATAAATACATGCTATTCTTAGACAGGTATCTTTTTCCTTGTTGAAAAATAACTGGTGAAATTCCCAGCAACAATCTTAAAAAGTTGCTGTGGGATTGGTAATTTTGAGACGACCGGTTTACGGAACACGTTATCCGCGACATGTTTTACAATTAGTGCGACCTTAACCTTAACCCTTTTCCTATTCGACAACTTTTATATTTTGAGTTTGTCACTGGTAAAGGTTTATTAAACACTTTGTTCCCGATATTTTCAGTATACCTAGTACTTACTACCTACTTACTCAAATGTTGAATATTTGTTTTATATTCCAAGACTAGCGTTTGACAACTATCTCGCCTGGCGAGTGAACAGTATTTCTTAGGTAGACGTGCGACATCGTCGATCGCATCGTTACTAAACAATGATATAGAGGTCAATCGCTTGCCTATCTAGGATAAAAAAATACACCAAAAAAAAAAAGCCGACGAGGCTTATTCACAATCATGTGAAAACTAATTCGGATTCTAAAATTGTTTATCCTTCGACTCAGAACTTCGCTGTTCACAATGTTCCGATCGGAAAAAGTCGGTATTTCAATTTGAAAATAGAACACCTAAATTACAATTGAAATAAGGCGTCCATTACACGATAGGTTTTACTGTCAGTTTGCTGGCAGTCATGGCTGTGACCATAGACTTAATAAAAAGGATGGTGCACTGCCGATATGTTGACAAATTCAATTTAATCCGTATGCTTTGACAATAAGGTTGTAATTGCTTTGTAGAACAAAACGGCCCAATTGAGAGACACCAGGGTAGGAGTGTGTCCTTGTCTAGCAACCATATATGTTCTATACTATATGTATGGTATACGTATGGTATATATATAAGTTGTCCATACAAAAGAAAAGGACAAACTCCGTTCAAGGTCGGTCTCATGGGGGCCGGTGTACGCGATCGAGTTTAATATGTAGCAGGTCTGTGGCTGTGACTGATGGATAACTTATCGTGTAATGTGACTGACGGTGACTGACCGATATTTAGATACTTAGATTTTGTGCGTCGGCAACCATCAGTAATGAATTATGGTTTTGAATGACGGATAACCTACCGTGTAATGGACGCCTTAGAATGCCTATGCAGGATTTTAAATACTAACATTCATAGCTTGTTCACTGTCCCCCTGCCGAGTCGCATTGGTGTAGGCATCCTGAACATCTTTCACCGCCAGTGCGCCCTGCGAGTCGATGAGACCCCACTGCTGGTATATGCCGGTGTAGTTTGCTATTATATCTCGGTTCATTACTGGATTACCCAGTATTATACCCTGGAAATGTAAAGAATAAATTAAGCTAGAGCGAATTGTTAAGTATTCACATAGCACAACCACGTATATGCTATGTAATGTACGTTTTTGTACACGAGTTTTTCCAGTTCTATACATATCTTAAGAGACATTCATGTCAAGATTCTTACAATACTTAAAATACTGAATTTATATCAGGCTTAGGCACACAATATAACATAGAACAAGACGTATCAGGTAAACCTGCCTTTAGTTGCAATTGATTGAAAATAGGCACGTAATGAAGTCAAACAAAAAATTTGTATCCGTTATAAAAATATGCTGATTTAGTTTTTGTGGCCACAGTGATTTCATCCTTATCCTGGTTCAAATAAAGTGTATATGTGACCTTCCACAATGTTTTAAAAATGTGGTTTTAGTCTCTTACCTTGCTGGGCTAGAGAGGAATGCATATAACAGTTATTCTTTGCCGAAATTAGACTGAATATTAAATTATTTCAAAGTACCGTTCATGATATGTTTTTTGTTGTATGACTTTTGCTTTATAGGGTGTTTATAGTCAGTTAATGAACTGAAATCAGTTTAAAAGAACCAAATATAAATGTAAGTGTCCAAAGAACTTCCTGTAATTTTAGTGGACACTGTAATGTTACGGACACACCGCAGCGTCCTGCGATCTGCGGGCGCGATCTTAGTACTTTTCAATTGTTTTCTGATCGCGTTTGATGTGAACCAGTCGGTACAAATACTTCTGCGCTATCTGATCGCCGCCTAGATCGCGCACGCAGACGCTGTGGTGTATCCGTATCTTAAGAGTGAGAATTAAAATCTAGACCTCAAAAGGGAACAAGAGTATGCTGAGAAGCACTATAGTAATCCAAAAATTTGCGTACCACTTCACGAGCAATATTTGTAATATTGCATATCTCGGTAACGGCTCTAGAGATTTGGATGAAAGTTTGTATTGACATAAGGTTTTGCTTTTTAATTTACCTATAAAGTTGTAATTCTTTTAAAAACGAAATTTTACTCAAAAACACTGAGCAAAACTCGGTCGTCTAAGTAGGCAGACGTATTCCTCAGGTACCATCATACCAAATATATAACATATATAATACATTACCAAATATGGTAAATCCCCAGTATAGTAACAGGTTATCATTACACTACAAAGTCCTGTGTCATTAGTTCCAGTATGTTGGCATGAAATTATAATAAGTATTGGTGTATGGTCGTAAAAACGTAGATAAACTTGGTGCATTCAGATATCAACGGAAACCGAAAGGACCATTAAAAATTTAAATTGCGCAGTACACTAGCAAAATATGTAGAATTTCAAGGTGGGTTATTGCAGAAATTACAATGTAGTTATGTGTGTTGAGTTTATTAATTAACGCTCATTAATAGCTTCATTGAAATTTAGCGTTTTAGTGGATATTTATAACAGAAATGCAATCAACATTCAACGCCAGTATTATATGCCAGTATTATACATTCAAAATTTCGTAGGTTGTTTGTTTCTTTGCAATCTTTTAACGATCAAACGGCTCAATCGATTTTGCTGAAATTTTGGACAAGGCTGTTGAAATAAAACTAAGAACTATTTAAAGCACCAAAGCGCGGCTTGTTACTGCTTGTTACTGTTAATTAATTCCTAAAACAAATCATATAGATTTTTTTTATTAATCATCATCATTATCAGCTGGCATCAGTCCACTGCTGGACGTAGGCCTCCCCCAAGACACGCCACTGAGCCCGAACTTCGGCTCTTTGTTTCCAGTTACTGCCCACCGCTTTGCGAATGTCGTCGCTCCACCTAGTCACAGGACGTCCTACGCTACGTTTGCCGATTCGCGGTCTCCACTGTAGGACAAGTTTTTTTCATCACGCTTTACTAACATCTTAAGGAAATGGATTTTTTTGGACAGTTTTTAAACAATAATAGTTAAACATATGTATATGTTATACATATTGCATTACAAATCAGTTTATTGTGGTATATTATTATTATAACTTGGAAATACAATTATGTGTGACTAAAGTCGCATTAATTAGAAATAAATTCGGTTACCGCGGGCAATTTCTATTGCGTTTATTATTTTATTTAGAATGTACAAAAACAACATCTTCAAAATTGTACAATTGAGCCATCCTGCTTAGAAACCACCAACTACTAAACCAACGGTGTTAGAAACCCAAGCATCGAACCGCCAAGAAAGGAGAAGGTTAACATAATATAAGCGTCTTGTACAAGACAGCGTGTTCGTTTTTAGTGTTCCGTAGCCAAATGGCAAAAACAGAACCCTTATAAATTCTTCATGTCTGTTTGTCTGTCTGTCCGTCCGTATGTCACAGCCACTTTATTCCGGGACTATTAGGAGCACACAGTTGAAAATTGGTAGTTGGTAGATGTATTCTGTAAACCGCTTTACGATTTTTATTCCAAAAATAAAAAAATGAGAGAGTAAGTGAGGGCTCCCCATGAAAATGAAAGTATAAAAACTATTTTTTCTCAAAGTCAATAGTTTGAAAGACAGACACTTCCAAATTGGTAAAATTTGTGTCCCCCCTCTAACTTACAAAATAAGAAATGATAAATCTAAAATGTATATGCTAATAAACACTTTCAACGAAAATTGGTTTGAATGAGATATAGCTAAAGTTTTTGAGATATAGCACATTTTCAAAACCGCAAATATAACTTTGTCATTCATATAAACTCTATGAAAAACAAAGTTCATTTTTTGCTGGCGAAAAATGATAGTGTAATTTTTTGCACGATCTTATAAAATATTGCAGTGTGGTGGCTGACATTTATTACAGTGACAGCCACTTTGAGTATTCAGCCACTCAAAGTGCCAGCCAGTATGGTAGAATATGACAAAGTAATCTTTTTAGTGTAATCATAGTTGCAGGTTGCAACCAGTTTATCTATAATAGCTTATCTACGACGGTGTTTGTTTCTACGTTCATAAAACGTACCACCAGGGAATGGAATACCCTCCCTGAGTCTGAGTTTCCAGTTAAGAACATTATGGGAGTCTTCAAACTGCTAGTAAATAGGTATCTTCTAGGTAAGAACGTTCCATCATTGATCGTATCATCACAATAAGATAGTGGTCAAGCGCTATGAAGTTAATAATAATAATAGTTAATAAACGGTATAAAAATTATAATTTAAGATTGTTCACGAAACAAAAATAAAACTGGCCAAGTGCGAGTCAGACTTTTGTCCCGAACGCGGAGGGTTCCGAATTTCCGAAGTCCGAACGCCACGAATTTCTAACACTAACTAAGTTAATATTAACACAAAGGTAATTCTAATTAACATAATTAATTAAATGTCTGGAAGGCTGAGTGTTCGTACGACTAACTTTCTGCTGTTTTTAGCTAATTGAAGCTTATTAAGTACTAAAATTGAAGATATATTATTCAATACCGTACACTACATATATGATAATAAACCTTAACTAAGTAAACAAATCGACCGACAAATTTAACAAATGAAACGCTTGCGCGTGCTAATGTTTCCTGTGCTGCCATCTAGCTGCGTCGAGGTGAATTAATTTCGTATCGTATCGCATCGTATAAAACACGTTTTTTGTTTTAAACCCTTTAATATTTAATTTTGTTTTGTTCTTAGTATTTGTTGTTATAGCGGCAACAGAAATACATCATCTGTGAAAATTTCAACCGTCTAACTATCACGGTTCATGAGATACAGCCTGGTGACAGACGGACAGACAGACAGACAGACAGACAGACAGAAAGACAGACAGACAGACAGACAGACAGACAGACAGACAGACAGACAGACAGACAGACAGACAGCGGAGTCTCAGTAATAGGGTTCCGTTGGTACCCTTTGGGTTCGGAACCCTAAAAAGCGACTTCCATGCCGCGCGAGTCAATTTCAGTAGCAAGTTTGAGACATTTATTGTCATATCTCTGGAGGTAGGTACTCGTAATAATCAGATCTTGATACAATTTATACGGTACCACGTTGAAGATGAACTCTTCCTAAGATAAAAATAATCATACAAATCGGTTAACAACAAGCATATTTAGCTTAAAATACGGCCACACCGCGTTGTCCTGCGTCCTGCGGGCGCGATCTCAGTACTTTTCAATATTTTTTTCTGATCACGTTTGGTGTGAACCAGCCGGTACAAATACTACTGTGCTATCTGATGGCCGCCTAGATCGCAGACGCAGGACGCTGCGGTGTGTCCGTACCTTTAGTTGGAGGGGTTAACAAGAATAGACCATGACCGGGTGGCTACCCGCTGACATCTTGGGTACGTCATCCCCGCCACAGTCTGTCACCCCGCGGGACGGTGGCGCACGAGATTGCCGGACTATAGTAATGTGCAAGCCACATAGCTAGTAAGCTATATTTAAAAAAAAAACTGACCAAGTGCAAGTCGGACTCGCACTCGTAGGGTTCCGTAACACAGTAAAGTATTCTATAACTATGATTTTTCGCAACTAAAAAAATTACTTTGTTTTTCATAGTGTTTGTATGAAAAACAAAGTTATATATATAGTTGCTATATCTCAAAAACTGCTGACTGTATCTCGTTCAAACCAAATTTGGTTGTTAGTTTTTATTAAGATCTACAACTTATATTTTTTTAGATTTTTCACTTCCGTACTTAAAAGTTAGAGGGGGGGGGGGGGGGGACACACATTTCACCACTTTAGACGCGCATATTTTTCAAATGATCGACTTTGAGATAAAGTGATTTAGGAACCTTAATGTCATTTTTAAAGACCTATCCATAGACATCCCACACGTTATAGGTTTGAAGATTTTTTGTTTTGTTTCAGTTCCATGTATGGGATGCCCCCCTTAAACTTTTATATTTTTTACTTTTGTATAAAAATCGTAAAGCGGTTCACAGAATACATCTATCTACCAAGTTTTAATCCTGTAGACCTAACAGTGTCGAAATAAAATGGCTGTGACATACGGACGGACAGACAGACATGACGAATCTATAGGGTTCCGTTTTTTGCCATTCGGCTACGGAACCATAACAATTGGCGTTTGTAAGTTGTTTGAAATGCTCACCTGTAAATTGACATCAAGAGGTCCAAGCTCGACGTTTTGCTCCAATATCTTGAGCGCCAGTTCAGGGATGTATCGCCCCGCGTAGGACTCCCCGGCGAGGTAGAGGGGAGCCTTGCGGTGCTCCGGGAACATCGTAAGGAACTGCTGCAACACCTTGTATAGGTGGGTGCCACACTGGTGGTGAAAAAAAAAATTAGTGCGCACTATCATAAAATAATAATAATATCTTCTAATAATTTAAGACCATGGGGTGTTGGGGGACAGAGGCCAAGAGCTTGATTGCAGATATAGGGCGTAAAATTGAAGGAGAAGACAGGTGACTCCCGCTCCGTCTCGTACCTGGTGGAAAAGTTGGTGGCCATTGCCATCCAATGCGGAAACGCCGCCAGCGTTATACCCATAAAATTTGCAGGTGGGTTATTTTCATAATATTTGAATGATTTGAACTTTGTTTATTAGGAAATATTTTAGTAAGTTGTTTATTTATAAAATATAGATATTTACACAAAAAAAATTAATATATGATTTTGTAAAAAACCTATACCTAAGATTAAGAAAATAAATATGTGTATAAAAATAATATGTATAAATATATAATAATGTTTATATATATAATTATGCTGGGACATGGTCCGACCGAATCACGAATCTATACTAATATTATAAAGAGAGAACATTTGTATTTTTGTATTTTTGTATGTTTGTAATGAGTAAGCTCAAAAACTACTGAACCGATTTAAAAAAATCTTTCACTAATACATGGAATCGACTTTCGGAATGAAAATAGGCTATATATTATCCCGTTTAAATCAAAGGTACATTCGTAGAGACCTAATTTGCAACCTAAGTCGGCAAAAAAACGGTCGAAAAAACACGTTTCTTACGAACGCTGCTTAATTGAAAAGAAGAATATTTTCTATGCAAGAGTTGTACAACTTAATAAGACCTACAAAAAAGTCCGCGACAGCATATGTCTATCTCTTAAGGTTGACTCACAGTAACCATTTTAATCTTAAAATTTAAAAAATATTACATAACTTCCAAGGCTATTTTCAAGTATATAGTATTAATCCTTATCCAAATAATTACGTTAATTAGCTTGGCCACATATTATAGATTAAAATTGTCCTTTACGGTATATAATTCAAATGAAAACTCTAGAAGATATCACGAATTTCACAAACACGCATCGCAAAATTAATAAAATATTTGCAGTGAAACCACAGATTAGGTCATAGTTACTAAGAAAATATTATTATAAGCTTAGCTATGCTGTAGATCCCCACCGATCACAATCAATTTGAAGTCAATATAGTATAATAATATGATCTATTGTATAAAATAATATTCATCTATATATATAATAATATAATAATTTTAAACCACCCCGACTGATCTATGTATAATCTTTTTATTAATAGCATTCCAATGACTCTAAACACGACATTTAAAATCTGAGCTGTAAGTTGGTGAGGATTTGAGTATTCTGTAGAGTCCAGGAGGCTTCCATGTTCTTACAATATCGTTGAAGAAGAAGATTTTCGAATTGATCAGACCTATGAAAGTTGATTTCATAGCGCAATTAACAAGAAAAAAGCTCATAATTTTATAACGATTGAACGAATTTTCATGAATCAAAGCTAAGAAAACTCTCGATGAAGACATCTATCAAACAAAAAAAAACTATCAATAATAAAAACAAAATCGGTTCATCCGGTTAGGTGCTAAGATGCTACAGACAGACACACAGATACACACGTTAAACGTATATTACCCCTACATTTTGCGTCGGGGAACGCCGTAAGGTTACGGCGGCAGATGTACTCCTTGGTGGTAAGCTACTTTTTGGTAGATTTAATGATTCCACTACCACTGTACGAAAACTCATGATTCATGAATGCACATAAAACTTTCATTGGTAGGTATATAGCTAGGATTAGAACCAACGACCGTCGGGTCAGAATCAGGGTCTAACTATCCTTTACGCCAAAGGGCCGTTCAATATCAATACGTAAGTATTATAAAACAAAGTTCATCACTGCGTCTGTCTGTCTGTTCGCAATAATCTCAATAGCTACTGAACGGATTATCATGCGGTTTTCACCAATAGCCAGAGTGTTTATGAGGAAGGTTTAGGTGCATAATTTGTTAAGGTTTTGTGTAAATTGGATGAAATATGACGATGGTTGTTAAATATGTTCATATTTTATATTCGATGCAACAAACTGATGCACATTTTGTAGGCATATATGTTCTACCCGTGCGAAGCCGGGGCGGGCTGCTAGTGTAAGATAAACTGTTAAGTAACTAAACGACTGTAAAGTAAGTTCAAGTTTTTTTTTCTCGTAAATAAAATATATATTACCAGCTAATTCTAGAAATTCCATGTCAGATTAGACAGAATTTCCTAGTACTTAGAGTACTTACTTCGTCAGATATTTTTACAAGTATTCGTAACAATGTTATGAACAAACTGTACCCGCCGTATTCACAATCAACACTATGAGTTCTCTACTCGTAGGTATGTAATACAAACCAGTAATTCATACATTATTGACATTATTTGTGTCAAATTCACTGCTTCGCGTTCGTCAACATCTTCGAGTATACGGCCGTTAATATTAAACTATAATCGCGTATTCGCGATTACAGAATATAGTATTCACCCTGCAGCGGAAAATCATGCTTGTAATGTACTTATCATTATTTATTGTAATAACCCATAATAATGCCAATAAATCTGTGGAATTACAAATAATGCGTGACAAAGGTACCATGTTTGCAATTATTGTGGTATGTGGTATTAGAGAACAAATAAAGGGAGCATCATAGACAAGTGTAAGGCAGGAAAAAAGAGGCTTTATCGTGGAAGATATTTGTGTAGATTCCTTTTCCCTGCTTTAGTATGCCCATAGGTGCGCGGTGAATTTCCTGCACCATTTTTGTACCTCTATGAGTAGGATTAATAATTATAACAATATAAACGCAATTAAATAAATATATAATATCGTGTTTAATCATCAAAAATATATATTATGAACGATGCAAGAGCCGGTCCACGCGGTAAAAATTTTGGCGCATTGCCGGCCACACGGGTGCTGCGTCGTCGCAACGTTGTTACGACGCAGTCAGTTTTGTATGCGTAGCGTAGTCTCCGAATTCCATCATCAGGTCAGTCAAGTCACTCCTAGAGAAAGGTCTCGTCACGACAAAACGAGCTCAAACACGGCACATCTTACATAATTTAGCATGCTACCGTCCTCGACTGCATCATCACTTACCAACAGGTGAGATAATGGTCAAACGCTAGCCGGCATGACATAATTGCAAAAAGAAAATATGAAATAAGTACATACAAGCAAAGTTTAAAAAAAATATATAATCAAATCAAATCATATCATATCAAAGCATTTATTCAGTAAGTAGGCAGTATTAATATTCGCACATATACACATCGAAATCATAAAATAAATCATAATCAATTATCAAGTAAACATAGTCAAAGCATAATATAGCGCTTTGAATTTTAAAAAATAAAACAAAAGTAATAAACCATTTAGCTACTGTTACTACCATTCAGCTATAAATGTATCAAGATGATCCTTATTGACTCGTGTTCGTCCCGTCGCTGTGTGCGTGAGGACTATGCGTATGTAGTAGTACGAAATTTAGACCTGTGCGTTTGAGAAACGCACCCTTAACTCAGCGCACTGTGTGAACACTATGGATATTTGTATGTTAAACGACGCAGCGACAGCGCTGCGTCGACGAAACGCTGCAGCAACACACCGTGTAGATCCGCTATAAAGCTTAGTGGATAAGAAAAGTTGGTCATCGAATCAAGTGCTACTAAGTTAAATAGTCACTTACTTCAAGCCAGCCGGATTTCTTGATTTCTTTGTATTACCTATTTAGTGAAGGATCAAGGATCTAATGAAATACTTAGCAACTAACCGTGGGCATATCTTGAATGAATCCATGTTCACTGTCGGTGAAGCTGAACCCTGATCCGATGGGGTTGTCGATGAACAGCACGGAGTGCTTCTTTGTCCACGTCCACGAACGACCTGAAGTACAAATTATATTTAAATTAGCTGCGCCCCGCGGATTTGCCCGCGTTGAATCCTAGATAAAAACTTCCTCTTGAATCACTCTATCTATTGCTGAAAACTGCATTAAAATCCGATACGTATTTAAAAAATCTATGCGTACAGACAATCGGAGCGACTTTGTTTTATACTATGTAAAGATATACTATCTGTATTATAGGTAATACTTAAATCCTTCATAACCACCAATAAACGACCGTATTTTGTTTTTGCGCTCCGCTGATGTAATTTTACGTAGGGTAAAAGAGGGTAATGGGGGTCACTTAAGCGAGAACTCAAAAAAAAAAAAAAAATTAAAAAGTAAATATTTATTGCAACCGCCTGTAAACATAATTTACTTATTAAACTATCATTAGTCAGTTTGATCAGTCGCACTCGTACCTTCTACTAGAGCGGTCGCTGCAAAACTTGCCGATCGCTCCGATGCTGACTAACATTTTGCGCTGCGTAGACTAAACACACGTAAAGAAAATCGCGATGGCGCAATCTAAGCGCTCCGATACTATATTGGTGAACGAGTTCCTAGCCTTCGTGCAGAACAAACTGGACGTCATGGATGAAGTGAGTCTCTCCCAGATCTGTACCACCAGCTACACAGAGGCTGAGATCATCGCCGCCAAGAAGTTCTTGGCCGACACCGCTGCCACTTCCATCCGGCTTGCTACACGACATAAGGATGGAACCGGCAAGAAGGACCTGCAGGACATCTTCAGGGTTTTCAAGGAGACTGAACCTGACGACGTCCTAACGTACGTGGCGAAAGATCTCTACAAGCTGCCGCCAATAACGTGGGATCATGTGGACACCACCCGCGTATTGAAGGACATTATGCTGTTGAGGGCTGACGTCACCGATCTAAGGATGAAACTCGAGGCATCGGAATCCACGGTGTCTGAGTTACGTAGCGAACTCGTGGCGTTGCGAAATAGTGCTGCTCAGGCAAAATTGCCGTCGCCGGCCTCGACGCAAAACGTCACCGTGCGCCGTCCCGTCAAACGCAACACGCGACTCAGCACTCCTGCGGTGTCTCATGACGCAACGACTCCGCGGGCTATAGACCGACCTACATTATCGACCTCGGCAACCGATACACCTTCGCCTCAGCTACTGGCTTCTCCTGTGTTACCTGCACCATCCCGGAAACAAAGGAAGTCTTACGCTCAGGTGACAGGACCAAACCGACCTATGCATTCGAATACCACCGTAACTGATAAAAATGCAAGATCGGTTAATAAACCGAATAAAGATGCTGATGGCTTTACTCTTGTAGAGAATAAGGTCCGGTCACGAAAAAACCGCAACCAACGCGGTACCGCCAAGGGTACAACATCCTCACTACATGTTGTACCCCCGACCACCAAAATTTACATCTCGCGCCTTGACAACGACACGAAGACCGACGATGTCCAGCGATACATCTGCGGGAAGCTACAACAGGAGGACAGCATGCGTATGTGTCTGAAGGAGCTGGAGCAGAAGCGGCCGACAGACTTCAAGTCATACGTGTTGCAGGTTCCAGCCGAGCACAAGAAGATGTTCTTCGTACCGGAGTTCTGGCCTGCAGGGGTTGTATACCGTAAATACAGGGATACTAGACCGGCTAAAATCCCTGAAACTCGTAGTGCTACTATATTAAAATAGTTATATTTATATGTATGTTAGTCTGTAAGGTATTTATAATATGGGTCTTAGAATAACATGTACTGTTTTCTTAAGTTACCTGAATTGAAGATATATTTATTTATTTATTTATTTTATTAGAGATCAATTTCAGACACTTTGGCAATCATCTTTGGAAATTATAAAAGTTAAAAAAAAAAACAGATTTGACTCCCATTACACCAACGTAATGGGAGTCAAATTTTCTGTTTTTTTTTTTAACTTTTATAATTTCCAAAGGTGATTGCCAAAGTGTCTGAAATTGATCTCTAATGATAGTTTAATAAGTAAATTATGTTTACAGGCGGTTGCAATAAATATTTACTTTTTAATTTTTTTTTTTTTTTGAGTTCTCGCTTAAGTGACCCCCATTACCCTCTTTTACCCTACGTAAAATTACATCAGCGGAGCGCAAAAACAAAATACGGTCGTTTCTCAGTGTCGCATGGGTCGACTGGCGCGAGCCGTTCGTAGCTGCGCTGGGGCCCGAAGCGGGGGCTGAGGACGCTGTTTACGCGTCGGTCTCATGTAGTGTTTCGTGGTGGTGTGGGTGACTCCCATTGCCCGCTGACTCCCATTACCCTACTCTACCCTACACTCGGTCTGCACTCTTACCATTGTCAGAGTGCAGGAGATGTGTAATGAGGATGAGGGTGCAAACAGTTAACTAACAGGTTGACGTGGGACTATTCCAGGGCATATTAGCTTCGCAAACTTATAGTGCGGCCAGGATTATCTATCAGTACACATCTCGTGTTAAAATTGTAAATAATTAACTGTGCAGATAGCGTCATAATACGGTTTTTTATTTACAGACAGACAGACTACAGACTATAGTATGTAAAATAGTTTTAGTCGTAGTTTATTGTAATTATAGTTTTAATTTAATTTATAAAGATGTTATTAAAGGTAGCAATGTACTAACTGGGAGTTTGAAAAATCTACACGATGGAACTGACATGTCGTTGAGCGACAAAAGTTTATAAATAAAAAAACAGTATTAGAGAGTATAATATTGATTAGGTTTTTGGTTAAGGATAAAGGTGCGACCACACCGCGGCGTCCTGCGTCCGCGTGCGCGTTCGCGATCTGATTTTCATCAATCGTTCAATCGTTTTCTGGTAGATTACATAGGGGTTTTTTTAAGTGAAAACTTCTTTAGCAGCGTTGTGCACTTTTCTTAGGATGGGTAAAAAATGTCAGGGTCACGTGTCCTGATCGTAAGGCGAAAATTCGTAAGACGAAGCGCATGGCGCTTGCACGAAATGTCATTCCAACGGAGCGCATGGCACTTGCTCGAGGTGTCATTCCAAAATATTCAAAAATAAAATAAAATATTCAAAAAGAGTCAATTTAATAGATCACATTTGACACTTCATCAAAATTTAACAATGTGACCTTGTAATAAGGGGCACATAAAATTATTAATTATTTCAAAGTCAGAACTGCATAATTACTTAAAAAATTTCAGTTACAAATACATATTTATTCTAATATTTACAAAAGAAAGCTTTTTTACGATTTACTTTGACTAATAATTAATTTTAAACATAATAAACAATTTTTGTTCTAAAAAACTAAACGTTAGTACAAGGTTATGTCAGTGAACACTTTTTCTTTATAAACCCTAGGGATGCAACCCAAAATATCAAAAGATTGATCAGTCAATAGGTTGAATCGAATGCAATGAATACTTGTGAAGGATGTTTAACTATAAAAATAACTACACTGTGATTGTAATTAATTAACACATAATATTATTCTTTGACTAAAAAAATACAAAAATAATTGAATAAAAACTAACATTAATAATAATTTGGGTTAAAAACTAACGATAAAATACTAAACGTTAGATCCTTAGGTACATTTGAGAATGTTTTTTCTTTTATTGGGCCATTTACTACGGAGCTACATTCTAATCTATAAATACATATAAAATCGTTTATATATGTACAATTTCCGATTTGTATAATTTGTATTAACGTGTCTTATCAATTTCATATTAAGGCAAAACAAACAAGTAAATAACACTGAATAATGTAAATACTTATTGTATTTTTCGTTTAGAGCTGCCGGAAAATTGGTTATTTCGAATAACGTTATGCGTATCGATTCATCAATTGAATCGATGTTTTTAAGCAAATCACCTTACTATGAAGCTAAGACTGACAGGTGTCAAATGTGATCTATTAAATTGACCCTACTATAATTTGTACAAGTTTTCACTTCTGCCGGCACTCCCGGAGTGCAACCCGTTGTTTTTTTAAAATTCAATGGTTATTAATACTGTACAAACGTTGTTTGACTTATGATTTTACAAATAAATAATCTAATCACAGACTATATAAATAAATAAGGAAGGTAATACACATTGTAATAGTTATTATATAAACTAGGAGAATTGATGTACAATGAAAAATTATCTTTCTAATCAAATTTGCCAAAAACGATTCACACACGGACAAAAATATTTTTCACACATTTATACTCTAATTAGGATATCGAACGACAAAACCTTACTATACATAGTGTACACATCAAGTAGGTAGTAGGTCACAAATCAAGTTTGGCATTGCCAACAGATCGATCAATTTAGTAATTACACCTTTCTATTTAATGACCGGTCCGTTGGGTACAATATAATACCAAGAATATAAGAATAATATAGAAAGCAAGAAATGAAAGTTAAGGAAACACCTTGGATCAAAATGTATAGTGACATATCACGGACTCACGCCTTAACTTGAAACAATACCTAGATCTCGAGTGACAACATATTTTGTAGCCAATACATGTCCGTTTGTAGGGTTGATACTTTGTAAGAACTAAAATAGTTACTAGCTATCATAAGATAGTTTAAAAACTAAAACAACCGACTTCCATATCGCGCGAGTCAGTTTCAGTGCATTTTTGAGACGTTTATCGTCATATCTCTGGAGATATTTATCAAATCTCGATGTAATTACAATGGTACCACCTTTAGAATATCTCCTTTCCAACAAAAATATAAATAATCCTCAAAATCGGTTCATCATCATCATCATCAAACGACGAAGCTATCCGCGAACACACATAATATATACGAGTATATGTCTGGAAGAAATCGCTCTATGCGATAAGACCGCCGATTGTATTGCCTTACTATTACTGTATACTAGATAAGTCGTACAATTTGTAAATATCTGGTAATCAATAAAGAGTTTTGTATTGTATTGTATTGTATATGGTCGAATTGAGAAACCGCCTCCTTTATTTGAAGTCGGTTAAAAATATAGATCGATTTGAATGATTCTTTTTTTAATCGGTAGGGTACATTTCCCAGGTGGTCCCCAATTTTATAGAGATCTGATAAGTATCTCCAGAGATATGACGATAAACGTCCCAAACTTGCTACTGAAACTGACTCGCGGGGCATGGAAGTCGGTTGTTTTAGTTTTTAAATATGTATTATCTTAATTATGTAAAGTCGGTTAGTAAATAATAAAGTCTTACAATAGTGCAATGGGCGGTCATATCAGACAACCTTTATTTACCTGCTAAATACATTTAATGGATATATTTAGATAGGTAGGTAAATGCTTTATTAGTGCACTAGATAATAGCAGAAATAAGAACTTAATGTCTAAACATACTAAATAAGTTGGTAGGTGTAATACAGAACTGAGTAAGAATAGCAAAATGTATAATTGTTAAACACAATCCAAAATTTCATCGTACCAACGGGACTTGAACCCGCAACCTCCGGAATAACATGTTCCGGTGCTTTGCCAATTAAGCCATGGTGGGTACGATGATATTTTGGATTGTGTTTAACAATTTACAAAAATATTAAGTGTGTAACACTTCAAAGAAACATAATATATAAAATGTATATAATATTTGATTTCAAAGCGAATTAAAGGACCAACTTTATTATATCGAAGGGTAATCATTATCACTTATGTATAAATGCTATGAGCTATGTCCATAAAGTCTATATACTGAAATTTCTTTTTTATATCAATATGTATATCATCCAGCCGGTGTCAGTCCACTGCTGGACGTAGGCCTCTCCCAAGATGCGCCACTGAGCCCGATCTTCGGCTCTTCTTTTCCAGTCACTGCCCACCGCTTTGCGTATGTCGTCGCTCCACCTGGTCACAGGACGTCCTACGCTACATTTGCCGATTCGCGTCTCCATCAATATGTACATAATTCAATAGAATCATTAGTAAATAATAAAGAAGTAGCAATGTAATCTATGATTTATAGTCCTCAAAAGATAATACTCAAAATTGTATAAAAGTAGAGCTAAATTGATTAAGAGACAAAAAAATATTTGCATATAGGATCCAAACGAGTTTGACTTGACAACCCTATGAGATATGCTCACGCCAAGATAAGACTTGTTGCCCGGTTAAATGACACGAAATACCCGTACAAATATATACACAATCATTAATTCAGCTATAAGTCGTGATCAATCAAACACTCTATCTACCTTATTTATATCTCATTTTCCTGGTAACTTGGCAAATACTTGGCATTTACGAGTTTTTTTTACTATGAATTGTCTATTGTAAAACCACAATGAATTTGTAATTGAAATTTGCTGCGCGCCAAAAATAGCATATAAGTTGGTGATTTTCCTCTAGCTCTCACAATTAGGAGCATATTATATCGATGTTCCGCCTGACTTGCTTGGAGGAAATCTATCGCCTAATATAATGCACACACATATGTAAAGTTTCCAAGATCTCTAGATATGTATGCTTTATCATTATTACGATCAGTTTTTTCCGAAAATATTACTGTAAAACCTTATTGCGGATACGTTTTTCCTCATCTTAGTCATGGAGTCATGTTTTGGGGAATTTCAGCAGAAGTAGAATCAACTTCCTGTTACAAAAAAATATTAGAAGCATATATCGTCTAGACAGTACAGGAACCCTACGAAATATTTTCAAACAGAACAATTTTCTCACTTTCACCTGTATATTTATATATCCAGTTTGTTGTTTGTTAGATACAATAGTAACTACTTCTTCGAAATTAAATCTAGTCATTCGGACATTTTACGCTCAAAATATAAACATAACATATATCTGCCCAAAGCTAATAATTAATCATTCGGAAGAAATCATTACAGTTTTCAAATCCGACAAGAGATTTATAATTTGATTTACGCAGTGCAACATCTCTCGTCGGATTTGAAAGATGTCATGATTTCTTCCGAATGATTAACTTAGGTAATAAGTAGTCATAGATGGCGCCACCAATGCATAATTGGGTTAACAAATGCAATCCACTAATTTCGTCGTAACGATACATCGCACTGTGGCTGAATTGGCAAAGCACCGGAACATGTTATTCCGGAGGTTCCGGGTTCAAGTCCCGTCGGTACGATGAAATTTTGGATTGTGTTTAACAATTTATAATAACACATTATATCATAAAAGTTCTTATTTTACTGCAACCAAGATTTACAACCATTAAATATTAAATTGTTAACGAATCCACAATTTAATAAACGATTAAAATCTTGGTTGCTTACTAAGGGCTTTTATACCTTAAAAGAGTTTTATCAAAATTAATGTTGTTTCTCTAGGTATCTATTTTTCAATTGTCTATTAGTAGCATAGTATTTACTTATTTGTAAATAATACTACGTAAGTAGATCTAAAGTTAAAGATACTGCATATAATTACTAGCTTACTTAAATACTATTTATAATAGTGTACATCTGAAAAGGGCAAACTGTTAATACTATCATGTAACGAATTTACCATCTACTTGTACACAGTTTTTAACATTAAGTATATTTTGATTTTGATTTTGAATGGAAACTTACGTTTCAAAATCCGATCAGCATATTCAAGCGGTCCAATTTCATCAAAGAGGCCAGCTATGCTCGACGCTCCCGGACCTCCTTGGAGCCAGACTATCCAGGGTGTCGTATCCAGCGAAGCCACTTCCGCGGGAAAATACCAGAAGAACACATTCGAGTTGTATTTCTCATCCACGGTGAAGAAGCCTGAATGGCTAGTTATGTTGAGGAAGTATTTGGGATCGACTGCTGATTGGTTCCTGGCTAGTCCTACATGGTTAGCCTTTAAGTATGGAGTGAGGATGAGTGCTGGAGATCTTGCACCGGCCAGCACTGCGCTGCAAATAACAAACAGGGAACTTTTAATTGCTATTGAGAAAACCTGCCTCCATAACCTTACGGTGTTCCGGTCTGGCAGCACACAGAGCTTTGACAGTTAGACCAGTCTAGGCCTAGCGTGTTCATCATCTTTGACCACATCATCGCTTACGCTCGGTCAAACGCTAGTCTATCAGATAATAGAAAAAAAAATATCTCAAATGCAAATATTTAGCACCTCCCAGGGATCACGTAGAGGATTAACCAATTCCGTGCGTTAGTCTTTTTATCGAACTTTTGCGCCTGGCGGCGAACAAATTTTTCGTGGCTCCCCTGAGGAGCCCTACGCCAGGGAGTATGATGGCGCCCCTAAAGCGCCATCCGCAAGGAACTGTAACTCGGTACTTTTTTTCGTTTTTAACGTATTTTAAGTTCAGTTGCCACCCGAAATAGAACGTAAGCGGTTAATTTGTTAGTTTCGTGTCTTTTAAAGTGACAATCTGCGTGTTCTAGAGGAGATTGAAGGAAACTTACGTTTTTCTATCAGAGATGCTAAACCTTTTTGTATCCTATATTCAATGTACTCTGGGTTTTGTACTAAATTTAGTACTCCAATCCTTACATACGATTATAGAACGATTGGAGTTAAATTATAGAAGTGTTAAACACTTCTTTTTACGATTTAAATATTTAAT
Source organism: Cabera pusaria (assembly GCA_954871355.1). Taxonomy (NCBI): domain Eukaryota; kingdom Metazoa; phylum Arthropoda; class Insecta; order Lepidoptera; family Geometridae; genus Cabera; species Cabera pusaria. Next base: position 25,033,416 of record OX940887.1, read on the forward strand.
ACTTGAAGATTTATTATAATATTAACTTCTTAGTTTTTAATTTTTTTTTTAATTAATTATAATTTTTTTTGTAACTAAATACTGATTGTTGTAATGTTATTTACAATTATATAAAAAAATATTATATCAAAATGTAATAATATGTGTACTCATTGAGAGTTATGGACTCGCAAGGTTACTGCATTTGCCATACGTGTACCTGTAACAGAGCACTTTATGTTTAGATGTACCCCGCAGCTTCGTCGCCGTTAAACACTTCTTTCATTTACTTGAAATCTTTCGTTAACAAAAACACAACAGAAAAGAATTAGCCAAATATATAAGTATCGTGGATTGCGCTGAAATTTGGCATGCAGATAGTTATTATGACGTAGGTATCCCCTAAAAAAGGATTTTAGAAAATGTACCCCTTAAGGGGATGAACCTGGGGTTCAAAGTTTGTATGGAGAAACTTGATTAGATAGTCTATTTTATTCGAAATTCCACCCCTGAGAGGGTGACACAGGGTAACAAAGTCAGAAAATCTATATTGTTCGGATTGCGCTGAAATTTAGCACGCAGATAGGTATTATAATGTAGGTATATGCTAAGAAAGGATTTTCCAAAATTCACACCTTAAAAGGATGAACCGGGGGTTCAAAGTTTGTATGGAGAAACAAGATTAGATAGTCTATTTTATTCAAAACTTCGCACATGTACTTCTGTGAACAAATAACTGTCGCTTAGAAGGATTTTTTAAATTTACTCCTTAAGAGTGTTCAATATTAGTATGGAGAAACAAGATTAGATAGTCTTTTTATTCAAAAATTCACACAAGTTATGTAAATAAATCAGTAAACACGTGTTTCAGGCTTTTTCGAATTTCTACCCCTAAGAGGGTGAAATAGGGTAACAAAGTCTGAAAATCAATATTAACAGAATGCGCTTAAATTTGGCATGCAGATAGTTATTATGACATGGGTATTCAATAAAAAAGGATTGCCTAAAATTCACCCCTTAAAGGAATGAATTCCTTTAATGTTTCAAAATTCCACCCCTAAGAGGGTGAAGAGGGTTGAACTTTCTTTGTATTTGTTTTTCTCTGGATCGATGGACTCATAATTTGGTGCACATACGCTGCAATCAAAATCATGAGACACGTGTATCACAGTTTTTCCAAATCACCCTCTCACGCGTTTGACTGATATATCAACGCATAGCCTTAACCACTGGCACTTAGGGCCACGACATTTGAAGGTCGTGTTCATTAAGAAGTGAAGAAATACCAAAAGAAATGATTTTATGAAATTCTACCCCTAAGAGGGTAAATCGGGAGAAACAATATAAACGGATAGTTTATAACGGGGAAAAAATGTTGTCAGATTGAAATCAATAGAAGGGAAGTGAGAGCGCTTATAAAATTTGTTTCTGAAAAAAATAAGGCCTTTTGTTTCTGCCGCGTGGGCGAATCTGCAGGCAGAAGCTATTTCCCTTGGTCACGCCATAACTTGAAAACGGGTAAACCGATTTGGTTAATAATTTTTTTGTTGTATTTGTAATTGTCACGACAAGGTTTAATTAATGACAGAAAAAAATAAAATTTATTAAAGTAGTTTTTAACGCGGGCGAAGCCACAGGGCATAGCTAGTCTAATTTAGTTTCGTTATTAACAGAAGTATTTATGTAAAGTTTCGAATAAAAAGGACTAATCTTATCTAGTTTCTTCATACAAACTTTGAAACCCCGTTTCACTCCTTTAAGGGATGAATATTTGAAAATCCTTTCTAAGAGGACACCTACGTCATAATAACTAAATGTATCCCAAATTTCAGCGCAATCCGAAACAATATTGATTTCAGACTTTGTTACCCCACTTCACCCTTTTAGGGGCGGCATTTTGAAAAAGTCTGAATCACGTATTTACTTATTTATTTACTGAAGCATTTGTGTGAAGTTTCGAATAGAAATAAGATCGTTTAAAAAACTAAAAGCAACCGACTTCAATGCCGCGCTATTAATTTTTAGTACCAATTTTGAGGTGTTTATCTCCATATCTGCCTCTTCCCCCGGACCTCCGCTTAGAGTAGACGCGTGCATAATGATTGTCAAATTTGTCTCCAATATTGAAATTCAATAAATTAAAATAAATATTAAAAAATCAAAAATTATTAATTAAAAGCAGTGAATTTAGCTAATTAAAATCGACGAATAAAATAGGAGCGCATAACTGCAGAAGAGAACGCTCGCTGGCCGCTACATCATCCACGGACGAGACCTGAACTCACCGGACTACTTTCTACGTCACAGCGAGTACACAAGTAAGCTGCGTTCATTCATTCATACCTCGAGTGCGCATGCCCCTGCCGCCTACCTGACGTTACGTCGAAGCCACCCGATTAAATCCTGTTTGGACAACTCTAAACATCGCTGCTTGCCTAGTAGTGCTCTGATCTATATATTCCCTACGCCTGACATTATCACAGTACAATTGCAAAATTTAAGGCGCTTTATTTTTATTTTCTTTGCTAATAATGCCATTGAGGCGCACGCCACCCAAGCAAATGGCGTCACCGTCGTTGAATGCATTTGCGACTCCCCTGCAGCATTATCCTTCAGACTCGAACGTAGCTGAAGAGGCTGAAGAGGTCAGCTGCATAAGTGCTGCATTATCCTTGGGTAATCTATCTACGCGTAGTTTATCAAAGAGAAAGCGCAGCGACAAGCACGACACGCACGACCGCGAGGAAATGATAAAGTCAGAAATGTTGGACATGTTCTCTGCACTACAAAAGCGACAGGACGCCAAGAATGATGCCATCCTCAACTCTATAAATGATGTGAAGTATTCAATAGAGTTTCTAGCTGGGAAATATGAGGATGCCGTACAGAGAATTGGCATCCTGGAAGAAGAAGCTAAAGACAACAAAAAATACATCCGTTTGTTAGAAAGTAAACTAGAAATGCAGGATCACAATTCTAGATGCACTAGTCTGGAGCTAAGAAATGTCCCACAATATCAGAAAGAGACCAAAGAAGAACTCAAAAAGCTAATAAGTAGCACCGCAGAAGTTCTTAACATCCCCATCCAAGGCGCTGAGATTAAGGATGTTTATCGCATGAATACTAAGGCTGCTTCAAAGCCGATCATTGCGGACTTTACTACCGTAGCTATGAAAGAAAGCTTTTTGAGCTCATACAAAAAATACAATAAGCAGCATCATCTAAGCAAGTTGAGCACGACAAACATCAACATAAGTGGTCCTAGTAGACCAATATATATGTCGGAGAACCTGACCCAAAAGGAACGAAAACTTTTTTATCTTGCGCGGGAATTCTCTAAGACCCATGGGTACACATATTGCTGGACGTCTTACGGTCGAATTTTCATAAGGAAAGCTGAAGGCACGCCGCAAATACGCATACATGAAGAAGAGACTTTAGAAAACCTACGTAAGAACACAAAATGACTTGAGTTATTAACTTTTTTTCCAACCGATATTATGTCTAAATTGCTAGAGTTACCATCTTTCGCACTCTATACAAATACGATGCAAATTTGTAAAAATATTAGTATAAAAAAATGTACTACTTTGTTCACTCAAATACCTTTACTACTACAACAACAATTTACACAGAGCGCTTTTCCAGTGACTCACCACTCACCCAATAAATACAGTAAATCGAACACGCTTTCAAACACTTACATCCAATACACACAACAACGGAAAAATATGACACCCTGTCTTAATTACCGTACAAAGATACGAAATTTGTCCTATATCTATTTTGCAACTTGCATTATTATATTAAATACTTTACTTATACCTTCACGCTATTCACAACTAAACACACAACATATACATATTACATACAATCCACCCGCCACACCTAAATTTCACATTATCACAAGAAAGTACATATATAAAACACTCACTCTGTCCATCAAACACACATACATCCACTTTCAGAAAACAACATGTCCTTTGAAAAACATACCTAACCACATCCCTAAACATCACACAATTTTGAAAACCAATTTAAAAGTATATGTCCATACAAGATTACATTTTTATGTAAATAAAAACACGCATAACTATGAACTAAATGACAAGTTATACAAAATCGTACATAAACCAGACTACAGAATGGTATGTGTACTGAGTTTATACTATAATAGTGCATATTTAATTAATTCTTTACAATGGTTGATATAATCAACAACAACCTTCTTCAAGATATTGACGACTCTGACTCAATTAATTGCGAATACTTAAACGATCCGGCTTATTGCACAAAATCCTTAAAATACAGTAATGACAATATAAACCTATCAATTCTATCTCTTAACATAAGGAGTATATATAAAAATATGGATTTGTTTCTGGCTTTTCTTAGCAGTTTCGATATTCCAATAGATGTTATAGTATTAACCGAATGCTGGACTATTAAATATGATCCACCAGCAATCTTAAATTACAGCTTGTTTTATACTAAAAACCATATAAATCAAAATGATGGAGTAGTTGCTTACGTTCGAGACAAATACTCTGTGAAAGCTAAAGAACCTATAATCTCTGAGGGTAACTGCCTCACGCTCGAGATAGATGGCATCTACAGTATTGTCTGCTCTTACCGTCCACCCTCGTTTACTAACCCAACAAACTACTTTAACTCGATTGATGCTATACTAAATACTTTAAAACATTATAAAAACGTAATTCTTACGGGTGACATTAATATTAACATAATGCCAGATAGCCAATTATCCAATTTTGCATCCGATTACCTAAACCTTATGGCATCTCATGGACTTGCACAAGGAATAAACCTGCCCACGAGGGTCAGAAACTGCCTCGATCACTTTATGATTAAAACACAGAGTCAGTGGCAAACTCTAGTATTTGAAGAACTGACAGACCACTCTCCCATTCTTCTTCACATGAAAACCAACAAAGTTACCAGACAGAATGAACAGGAATATAAACAAAAAAAAACATACTCAAATATTAATGCCATAAGAGAAACACTAGCACAACACTCTTGGATGGAATACCTCCTACTTGATGATGTTGATAGAGCTGCTGGTAACCTTGTTACAACTATTTGTGATAAAATAGCGCAAAATACATCACTGAGGAAAATACCTAACAAATTTAAGCCAATTAAACCCTGGATCTGCAGCAATGTTATTAAGTGTATTCGTCAACGAAACCGACTTCAAAAACAATACAAGGAGTCTCCTGATAATAATGCACTTCACAAAAAATATACTAACTATCGTAATACTTGTAATAACTTAATAAAAAATCTTAAAAATAACTACTATAAAAATAAACTACATGATTCACGTGGAAATATGAAAGACACTTGGAGTATTATTAAGGAATTATGTAATTATAGCAAGCCGAAAACAACAAATCACAAATTATTAAATAATAAAAATACACCAAAAGAATCACTAAACTTTGTTAATCACTTTTTTACTAATATTGGACTTGAATTAGCCTGCATTACACTTAATAAGTTAAAAAAATCAGAAGTGGAGCTTGCACTAGCAGCAATGTCGCTAAACAAAGAACCTGCTAATTCTCTATCGCTGTTTTATACTGATTCTAATGAAGTTGCTGATATCATATCCAAACTTAAAATTAATAGTGCCCCTGGCAGGGACAATATTACGTCAGCCTTATTAAAATCATGTATTCTAACTCTCTTAGAACCTATTAGTAATTTATGTAACTTGAGTTTCTGTAAAGGAGTTTTTCCAACAATTTTGAAAAAAGCCACAGTCTGTCCCATTTATAAAGCAGGGGAAGAACTAATGCCTTCTAATTATAGGCCAATTTCTCTATTACCGTCGCTCTCTAAGATCTTAGAAAAAATTGCAAATAAAAGACTCATTTCATTTTTGGAGAAAAATGGAATGCTGGCTAATAATCAGTATGGTTTTCGGGCCCAAAAATCTACTGATGATGCAGTGCTCCAACTGACGACCTTTATCACGCAGTATTTGGATAGAGGAGAGAAGTGTGTCGGAGTCTTTTTGGACCTCCAAAAAGCCTTCGATACAGTTTCTATTCCAATCTTGCTCGCACGACTAGAGGGTATCGGCGTCAGAGGAAGCACCCTAGAGTGGTTCCGAAGTTATCTCACTGATCGCAGCCAACAGGTAAGGATTGGCAATTATGAAAGTGATAGTGCAGTCTGCAGTTTTGGAGTGCCCCAAGGCAGTACACTTGGCCCAACACTATTTCTCGTCTACATCAATGAACTCTGCAGGGCAAAATTGTTAAACGCTGAGCTTATAATGTTTGCAGATGACACAGTGCTGCTATTTCATGGTTCCAACTGGTCTGATGTCCAAAAATTGGCAGAAGATGGCTTATCGTATGTCATATCTTGGTTAGAGGACAATCTGCTTTCGCTTAATACGAGTAAGACTAAGTATATGTGTTTTAAAAAAACAGAAAGTAATAAAATCCCCAATGACTACAAAATCCAAGCACATACATATCCATGCAACCGAATTCGTAATGGAAATTACAATTGCAATTGCAGTAATCTGGAACGAGTGGACGTTCTCAAATATCTTGGTGTAATTATTGACCACAAATTAATGTGGAGACCACATATACAAAGTGTGTCCAAGCGCATCAGACGTTTGATACATGTATTTAAGACCCTGCGCTCAGTAGCAGATCATAAATTATTAATACAAACCTACAAAGCTCTTGGCGAATGTGTTATTGGATACTGCATATGCTGTTGGGGTGGAGCTGCAAAATCGCACCTGATCATAGTCGAACGTGCCCAACGTGCTCTTCTCAAAGTAATGATGTCTCTCCCCTTCCAACATCCTACTATCGACCTCTATGACAAATGTCAAGTCCTGTCTGTTAGAAAGCTTTTCGTATCCCAATGTATAAAAAAATATCATAAAGAGGTAGTTCCACTTTTACCGGTATCCAATAAGCGGGTAGATAAATGCCCTATACCAAGGACTATAAGCGCCGTTGCTTGGCGTCACTACAATCACCTTTCCCCAATATTTTATAACAAGCTTAATTCAATAAACAAAATAAAACAATTGAACTCGTTTAAATTAAAAAAAAATATCAGTAGCTGGCTAAAAAATCTAGATTACGACAGTGTAGAAAATCTTTTAATAAACTTACAAATGTAGGTAATTAAATACATTACAGATAAAATATAATAACACCACTACACCCGCACATACACTCTCACACTAACACACACACACACACACAAACACACACATACACACACAAACACTTATTTGCATCATTTGTATCAAATTTTTTTTTCTATAATTACAATAGCAACATTTAGATTAAACATACAATTATGTAAGGTAACCAGATAAGTTAAACTACAATAGTTGCTTTACTAAGCTTTTAATATAAGTTTATATTTGTTCTAAATTTAGGGAAGGCACTGCTTTTTTGCAACACAGTTCTTAACTAAAGCAAAAAGCAGAGTTCGCATTTCATGTCTGTAAACTTTTGTTTGTGCAAAATAAAGCAATTTTGTATTTTTGTATTTGTATTTGTATTTGTATATCTCTGGAGATACACATCAGACCTCGATCAAATTATCATGGTACTACACTTGGGATATCTACTTTCTAACAAAAAAAATATAATCAAAATCGGTTCATAAACGACGAAGTTATCCGCGAAAAACATATACGGTCGAATTGAGAAACCTCCTCCTTTTTTTGAAGTCGGTTAAAAATTATCTAATCTTGTTTCTCCTTACAAACTTTGACCTGGGGTGAATTTTAGAAAATCATTTATCAGAGGGAACGGACGTCGTAATTACTATCTGCATGCCAAATTTCAGCGCAATCCGAAACAATATTGATTTTCGGACTTTGTTACCCCATTTCACCCTCTTAGGGGTGGAATTTCAATAAAGTATTTACTTATTTCTTTACTGAAGCACTTGTGTGAAGTTTCTAATAGAAAAGACTATCTTATCTTGTTTCTCCATACAAACTTTGAACCCCATTTCATCCCCTAAAGAAGTGAATTTTAGAAAATCCTTTCTTAGTACACTTTTACGTACTAAGACAAATATACCCTTCAAATTTCAAATCTCTACGACCAGCGGTATATAGGCTGTGCGTTGTCTATCAGTCAGTCAATCAGTATTTCAGGACAAAGATTCTTTTAGTATTAGATTAGCTGTTTAGTTCTACGTGACAACAAACTAAGTCACTTTTGTTTACAGTTAATCTTTTATAAGTTCTATTGTAACAGAGTTTTCCGGGTACAAAATTTGGTAACACAATACGTCAGACGATAAACATTGAAGTAGTTCATTTTTCCGCCACCATGACGCGGGCGGTGCATGTTTCGTTTTGCTTAAGAAAAAAGGTTGACAACTCCTGATGTTTACTAATTCATGCAATATCCCCAAACGAACGCTGTAGGGTTAATCTATGTGACAAACTTAGACACTTTTGTTTTAGTAAATCCTTCAAAAGTGACATTTTAACTGAGTTTTCTGGAAAAAAAATTGGGCTTCTCTCGGGAGCCATACGCCAGACGCGAAAGATTTTCATGGCGCCTCTCCGGAGCCCTCCGCACGGAATCGATTAAGGTCTAAGGGGCTACAGAAGCAGACAGAAAACAATGATCCGTGGGTGCCAACGAACCGCAAAATACTTTTCATCCCATCTATTCGAAAATTGATGGTTTGTTTCTCGATAAGTGCGCGCAAAGTAGGTCATTTCTGCACTAGGGCGGGAAAGTAATTTTTTAATTTTTGGCTTATGAATGTTCTTCTATAGTGCCAGGTCTAAGAAGGTTCGATGAGGTTCCTTGACATTTCATTACTTTTTTTATGCTGGATGCATTTAATATGCTGGATAGGCAAGCATTTGACCACTATTTCACCTGATGTTAAGTGACGATGCGGTCGACGATCTAGCACGCACGTAGATACCCATTTATTCTCGATTTTTTAATCTTTTTAGGGTTCCGAACCCAACAAAAAAGGTACCAACGGAACCCTATTAATGAGACTCCGCTGTCCGTCTGTCTATCTGTCTGTCTGTCTGTCTGTCCGTCTGTCACCAGGCTGTATCTCATGAACCGTGATAGTTAGACGGTTGAAATTTTCACAGATGATGTATTTCTGTTTCCGCTATAACAACAAATACTAAAAACAGACCAAAGTTAAGAATCAAAGGGGGTCCCCATACAAAAAACGTGTTTTTACTATAGCGCCATCTATGAACGATTGTTTACCAGTGTTTCTTAACCTTTTTCAAGACGCGACGTGACCCCCTTAGTATAAAAAAAATCGACCTACTTGCACTATTTATAATCTGTATTTTTGTTATATTTCTAGCTTCTACCCGCGGCTTCGTTCGTGTGGCCTACAGGAAACAAATTACATATTTTTCTTTTGAAACAAATATAATAAGCACTCTCACTCAAAACACCTACAAATGCTCTTTAATTAATATTTTCTTTAAAAGTGTGGTTTCAAACTTTGTTTTTTTCTTTTACTGAGGCTTTGCGACCCCCCGCGACCCACTTATAAAGGCTTCGCGACCTACACGTTGAAAAACACTGGTTTACCCTACCCTTTGTGTTAACTAGAGATGCGCTGAATATTCGTTTGGTATTCGGTATTCAGCGTATTCGGCATCTTTTCCATTATTTTTATTCGGCCAAATTATTCGGTTTTGTTGCCAAATATATTTCGTTCAAGCATTTCTATTTTCTTGGCTCATGTAGCCAAGGTTTAGAACTAAAAGACAAAACTTCTTATATAAGATTCATGTTATATTATAAGTCAAAGAAAACATATTTACTTCTGAACCTATAGTTAGAAGGTATAGTCAACATTTATTTTAAATCTCACACAATATTTATTTTTAAACTTTAAATCAATATTTATTTTAAACTTAAAATCAAAATTTTTATAAACCTCAATTAAATCCACATGTCGTTCCTCAACTAACCAGCAGCGGCACGTAGCGTACATGTTAGAACCTGTTTCAAGAAGCAAAACAATGTAATGGTATACCGAATAATTCTGCCGAATATCTGGTTCGGTAAAGGTTAAACCGAATAATATTCGGTAATTCGGTGAAACCACTATACGGCGCATCTCTAGTGTTAACGTTCATTTAGTTGGCGTTAGAAGTTCGTTTGATGGCGTTGTAGTAAATAAGCATGTTTAGTATTGACACGGTATTTATATTATCGATGTAATGACGGAAAAATAATGTACAAAGTACATCTTCGAGCATTCACCAATGCTTATTTTTCCGGCAAATTTTGTTTAATCGGAACCCTACTTGTGCGGGTCCGACTCGCACTTGGCCAGTTTATTTTATTTCATAACATTACATGACATTTCGTGACCTTTCATGAAATTTGGTGACATTTTGTGACATTTGATGAAATTTTGTTACATTTGATGACCTTTTAAGATATTTCATGACATTTAATGCCATTTTGTTACAATTCATGACATTTCATGACTTTTCTTGACATTTCGGGATATTTAATGACATTTCGTGACATTTTATGACTTTTCGTGACATTTAATGACATTTAGTTTCTTTTCATGACATTACATGACATTTATTGACATTTTGTGAAATTTCATGACATATATGACATTACATGACATTTCATGACATTTGATGATATTTTGGACATTTCATGACATTTTGTGACATTTCATGACATTTCGAGACATTTATAAAATTTCATGACATTTCATATATTAAATGACATTTTATGACAATCAATGACATTATGTTTCTTTGAAGTGTTTCACACTTTATATTTTTGTAAATTGTTAAATACAATCCAAAATTTCATCGTACCGACGGGACTTGAACCCGCAACCTCCGGAATAACATGTTCCGGTGCTTGTATTTAACAATTTACAAAAATATAAAGTGTGAAACACTTCAAAGAAACATAATAATTGATTTACGCAGTGCAACATCTCTCGTCGGATTTGAAAACTGTAATGATTTCTTCCGAATGATTAACTTACGTAATAAGTAGTCATAGATGGCGCCACCAATGCATAATTGGGTTAACAAATGCAATCCACTAATTTCGTCGTAACGATACTTCGCACCGTGGCTTAATTGGCAAAGCACCGGAACATGTTATTCCGGAGGTTGCGGGTTCAAGTCCCGTCGGTACGATGAAATTTTGGATTGTATTTAACAATTTACAATCAATGACATGTCATGATATTAAATGACATGAAAATGTCTCGAAATAAATTTTGAAATGTGTCGAAATAAATTTTGTTACAATTCATGACATTTCATGACTTTTCTTGACATTTCGTGATATTTAATGACATTTCGTGACATTTTATGACTTTTCGTGACATTTAATGACATTTAGTTTCTTTTCATGACATTACATGACATTTATTGACATTTTGTGAAATTTCATGACATATATGACATTACATGACATTTGATGATATTTTGGACATTTCATGACATATTGTGACATTTCATGACATTTCGAGACATTTATAAAATTTCATGACATTTCATATAATTAAATGACATTTTATGACAATCAATGACATGTCATGATATTAAATGACATTTAGTGACATTTTCATGACATTATAAGATATGTCATTACATGACATGATGAGCATTTTAACTATTTCCTTTTCTCATAGAGGGGGATGAAAAGCAGAGTGTATTACTCGGCCACAAAATTATTTTCCCTCGGCCGACGTACTTTAAATCCCTCGCTACGCTCAGGATTCTACTTTAGAATCCTTCGCTCCGCTCTGGATTTAAAAAAGCGGCCTCGCAGAAAAGTACTATTTTGCAGCCATGTTATACAATCTACTATTGTACTGTTTAAAAAAAAAGCTTACTAGCAATGTGGGTTGCACATTACTAAGTAGTCTTGTTAACCCTCTAACTAAGCTTATTATATGCTTGTTTGTGTTTGGAATGGGTTCACGTCAATAGAGCAATAGGTGGAGATCGAACTCTCGACCTCTCGATAGCCAGGCCGACGGCTTAGCCACTGGGCTATTGCCGCTTTTTATTTCATTCTATAGCTATGTCAAGTCAAGTCAAGCTACAGTTGGTCACATTTCACAAAATATCAACATCACCCGAAAACATTATGTATTTATCATATTACTAGCTGGTACCCGCGACTTCGTCTACGTACTTTTAATTTGAATATTATGGATTATATTAAAAGAACGGTATAGATTTGGGTATAGCATTTGGTTAAAAGAGAGTAGGTATATTTAAAAAAATAAAAAAAAAATATTTTATTTATTTTATTTTATTTATTTCTTTACATAATCCGACAGCCCTTAGAAAAATATAGTATAATAGGTTTACATAGGTTACATTTACAGCCAAAAGAGAATTAACAATTTCTAATCTATCTATCTATTTAAAATATCTGTTTACAGTAGGTATAAGGTACCTATGTATTCCATTGAGTGGCAGAAAGTACCTAGGAACATTTATTGGTCCCTTATGTCCAAGAGAAACTTACAGGGGCCAGCGTCACGTTGTGTACAAAAATATTTTAAAATGACCTAATTTAAAACATTTTTGTACACAACGTTTGCTGTTTTGTTATTATTTGTTAAAATGTGGAGATTGTTTGGACTCGATACCCGCGAGCAGGCCACGTACAGTTGGCCATGCGAAAAACAGTTTTTCTCTAAATGGACACCTGCTACTTTAAGTGTTTGCCCTTGCGCTTTGTTAATGGTCATTGCGAAGGCTGGTTTGAGGAGAAACTGGATTATGTTAAGCTGAAAAGGTAAATCTGTAGGGATCATGGGTATGCGGGGAATCAAAACTTCTTCATCTTTAGCTATTCCTGTCATTATAATTGCTCTAATAATATTGCGTCCTAGCTGCGTAATTTGCAATCGAGTCCCGTTGCATAGTCTCGGCGCTTCGAGATTTCTCATTAACAAAACTGGAACCCCAACTTTCAGTCTCAGCTTATGAGACGGCACTCCTGACAGCTCTAAAGAGTTTAGAAACTCTGTAGGATAAGATGTCATCTGTTCACTGTCCATGACAATATCTACTGACAAATATTCGACAACATCGCCTTCCACATGTGACATCATGCGTTCATTGATCTGTCCCACGATTTCATTGGTCGGTGCTAATATTGCCCTTTCACACAGCCACTCTCTATTCCTCATGTTATATTCCAAACCGGGATACACGTTGATTTTAAGATCTTCCAAGTTGTGGACAGCATTACAAAATTCTTGATTTAATGTAATCATGCCGTTAGCGTCCGTAGTCATTCGACCTTCACCGATTTTCAATAGAGCAGCTGCATATTGCCCCGATTGCGTATCATTATGTATTTGTACTCGCATGTTTTTAGTGAGACAACATTTTTTTACATGCATCCATAATGTAGACACTTTCAAACATGCATTTATCTCATCTGCTGGAGTGCCTCTGGTAATGACAGGTAGTGTCTGTCGAAAATCACCAGCAAGCAGCACTACCATCCCACCCATTAAACTCTGGTTGCTTCTGATATCTTTCAGAGTCCGGTTGAGCGCCTCGATCGCTTTTTTATGCGACATTGTGCACTCATCCCACACCAACAGCTTGCATTGCTGTAGCATTCGGCCACGATCGCTGTTTTTTGTAATGTTACAAACTGGAATTTCCTCATGAGGTAAATTTAGTGGGAGTTTGGGTACTGAATGTGCCGTGCGGCCTCCATCGAGCAGCGTCGCTGCAATTCCAGAGGAAGCTACGGCAACAGCTATTCCTTTATCTTTGCGGATTTGGGCTAAAAGTAAATTTAATAGAAAAGTTTTTCCAGTGCCTCCTGGCGCATCTAAGAAAAACAATCCGCCCTCACCATTATCGATTCTTTGCACAACAATATCAAAGACTAATTTTTGTTCCGTGTTCAATCGAGGAACAGACTCTGATATTTGTTGCTGTAAAGAAGAGACATTGTAGTCCAGTTCTCTTATTAAATCACTACTGACTCCTCCAATTCTTTGTGGCACAGTGTGTGTAATAACTTTGTGTAACAGCAGTTCCTAGAATTCGGCGTTTCCAACATTTTCTACTGGCATCCCACGTTTAAAAGGAACTTTAACTTCAAAAGCCAAATTTTTTTTTAACTTCATACACCCAAAACTTCTAAATATTATGTTCCTAGGTTCAGTGGTTAAGATTTTGTATACAAAAAGTTTGGCTTCGTAGTTCCCGTTCCGAATCCGTTCCGTTCCGTTCGAATTTCGGGAATTCCGTTTGTAGAAAAACTCTGCACATCCTAAGAGACCTACGTACCAAGTTTCATGGTTTTATCTTCAAAAATGACGAACACCCATACAAACTTTCAACCCTATTTCACCCCCACACTGGTAAAAATTTCAAAATTCTAGAACAAACGATTTTTTGTTTCTAATTTAGTGCCTAAATACAAAATGTTTTTATGTTCAAAAATGACGAACTTCATACAAACTTTCAACCCCTATTTCATCCCCTCACAGGTCGAAATTTCAAAAACGCTAGAACAAATGTTTAATTATTTCTTATCAAGTGCTTAAATATAAAGTTTCATGGTTTTATCTTTTAAAATTAAGAAATCCCATACAAACTTTCAACCTCTTCATCCTTTTTTTTCGCAATATAAGGTAGCCTATGTTTATTCTCAGGGTCTAAAGATTGTCTGTGCCAAATTTCATCAAAATCGGTTGAGAGGTTTAAGCGGGAAAGCGTAACAGACAGACAGACAGAGTTACTTTCGCATTTATAATATTAAGTAGGGATTAGCCTCCTGCAAAAGCAGTAAGGTGAAACGTGAGCGTCTTGTTGTAATTCTTTCGCAGAATACTCCACGTGCGATGGAAAATGTTATCTTTGATTAATTTTTAATGAGTTGCCTATCAGTTTGTATATGTATAGGTCAATTAGACAATTTGATGTATTGTAATTTTTTTATTTATTCTGTGGTATTGTGAACTCTACATTGTGTGAATTTCCACTCATGTATATAAAACTTTTACTCGGCTCTTGCATCTCACCTTTCAATTTATTTGGGATCGGCCTTCATTCATATTGTCCCAACTCCCAAGGTAACAGGCACAGCAGTGCAAGATTATGGCTATCCAAAGTGTAGGTATTTCCATGTTCTGCGATTCAAAGTTTTTGTGCCTAAGTTTCTGTTCTAGGAAATATTATCGCTACCTGTCAGGCGAGCACACAGTAAGGAAAACTAACAAACGTTTAACGCACTAAACGTTTGGGTTCGACATTCATCATCCAAACCGCAAAGAAATGGAACACAGTGCGAGCTGACTTATAGGCTAGCGTTTGACCACTATCTCACCTGATGGTAAGTGATTATGCGGTCAAAGATGGTAACCACGCTAGGCCTTGTTTCTGAATAGCTATAACTTGGGTATTATATCCCTTCAAGTCAAGAATGAACAGGTATCTTTAGGCAAGCATGCTACATCCTCGATCACATCGTCACTTTCCGTCAGGTGGTCGAATGCCTATTTTTGTCTATCCGCAATTTAAAAAACCGGCGAAGTCGAGTTGGACTCGCACACCGAGGCTTCCGTACCAACGTTGGTTATTACCAATTAAGCTAGACCTCTAAATTGTATGAGCGCTCATATAACTCAGAGGCCTATCTATATATCTATCAGACACCCTTTAATTTTCGACCCAAAACCTATAGGGTATTCCCGGTTGACCTAGAATTCTCAATTTTGGTCAAAAGCAAGGTCTTCAGCACAAAAAATAGGAAAAATTCCGAAAAATAAAAAAAAAACTTAAAATTAAGGTACATTTTGATAAGTACTTACAAGTTTTCGCGAAAATCTAAATTTGCCCATATCTTTTTATCGTGTTGATTCAGGACCTTCAGTTTTATACACCTAATAGGGACTATAAACCTCAGTAGCTGGTATACATTTCAACTTGCTAGGTCCACCCGTTCCTAAGAAAATACACGGACAGACCGACAGACAGACAGACAGACGGACAAGAAAGTGATCTTATAAGGGTTTCTTTTTTACCTTTTGAGGTACGAAACCCTAAAAAGATAAAAAAGTTGAAGTTGTTCTTCTATTCGGTGTGGACGAGCGTGCTTATCTTATTGTTTCATAAAATATTTGTGGCTGGTAAACATTTTTAAAGTACGAGTATGTGGTTATATTATTTCTTGCTATATTATCTACGGTGGATTTCCCGACAAATAGGTTTGGAGGATTTCTAATACAAAAAACGTGTTTCGAACCCATATTTTTGCTTTTAAAAAAGGTACCTAAGTAGGTAATATACAAACACAAAACTATAGTGTGATTTACCAATAAATATCTTAATTTGAAAATATATTAATTAGAACCTACCTACTTATTACAACTACCTTCATAAATACAGGCATTTAAACCTGTTGTACAAACTTTACCTAAAAGAGTCTGTGCAAATTTACATTTTATGGTTTAAAATTATACATCATTGATACGGTATTTTATGTCTCTTAATTCCCTACGTGTGGTCATTTGGGCTACATTCGCGTGCCTATGTACCGGCAAGCTATTGTACTATTTGTAGCGATAGATTAAATATGCAATATCAGATAAGTATATAGATAAGTACTGCTCGAATAATAACATAGATACTTGTCCGTGGGAATTCTCATCAGCGGCAAGTACCTCTCACTTGCGATTTGCGGACGACATCGTCATCGTGGCAGAAACGCGAAAATGTATATACCTACCTATAATAATCAGACTGTGCATGCCTCTCCGCCTTCACGAGAAGAACCCGTAAAAACCAGATTCGACCTAATAGGACTAAGGGAACACGAGAAATCGCTAAAACTTATAAGTATCCCTATGTTGCTCAAACGTCTACATAGGTAAACCTATAGAAAAAAGCACCTGAAATTCGATTTAAAATTGGACTTTCTTCGTAATATTTTTTTATGGACTTGTATTTGCATCAACATAAAGCACAATCCATTTAAAGCATATCCTTTATTGGAGCTCGCGAGGTGTATAGTACACCTCTCAGAATCACTATTCAGAAAAGGCCCTAAGAGGGAACGCGGGCTGCACTTTTCCATAAAATTGTATTCCCCCGTTTCCTCCCTGGAAAATGCTTCTAGAACAAAATTTGTTTCTGCAAAAAATCAAGGTCTGCTGTAGCTACGCCCCGCCCCTATCATTTGCTTTTTTGATCAACCAATTGCAAAAAGAAATATAAGCCTTCTAATCTCCTCTTTAAGATTTTTGAAGGGTCATATTTCTATTTGCAATTGGTTGATCAAAAAATGAAAATGATAGGGGCGTAGCTACAACAGACCTTGATTTTTAGAGTTCCGTACCCAAAGGGTAAAACGGGACCCTATTACTAAGACTACGCTGTCCGTCTGACTGTCTGTCTGTCTGTCTGTCACCAGGCTGTATCTTTTAAACCGTGATAATTAGTCAGTTGAAATTTTCACAGATGATGTATTTCTGTTGCCGCTATAACAACAAATACTAAAAAACAGAATAAAGCTTAAAATTATAGGGGGTCGTCATACAAGAAACGTGTTTTTTTCGGCATTTAAATATAACTCTATCCAGTTTATTTGTAGAAACATTTTTTTCTCTAGAAGCATTTTCCGGGGAGGAAACCGGGGAATCCATTTGTATGGAAAAGTGCAACCCGCGTTCCCTCTTAAAGATACTCGTTGAATTTTAGGCGCAAGTATTTGAAGGAAAACACAAAAAAAGCTTTACATTTCTAATACCATAAGAGATTTTTTTAAGAGATTTTTTTTGCATTTATTACTAACTACCTTACCTATTTTTATTTCCTCTATGGAAGCCTCTATGCAATCATTCTATCAAGAATTCTAAGATCTACATTAAAATAAACTTATCTTATTTCCCACACCATAACTACCTACTTGTGACATTCATAACAATTAACACTTCGGCGTACCCAGTAGGTACTATAAGCCATTAACCTTAATCTGTGGCACAAAATTTAAATAAGTATTCTATTCGATTCACACAATGAAATGTTATGAGACTCGTATGATGACTGATGACCTTTTGCATTCGAAAACCCGTTTACACAATCATACATTCACACAAAAATACACTCTTAAATAGAACTGTTTATGTAAATGACTAGCTGTGCCCCGCGGCTTCGCACGCGTTATTAAGTATTATAGCCTATAAATCCATATCACTGGCTTCTGTGAAACATTTCAGCTAAGTCGGTCCAGCCGTTTGACCGTGAAGAAGTCCTAAACGAACAAATAAACAAACTGACTTCTTTATATCTTGTAGGCTAGCGTTTGACACCATCTCTCAGTCTTATCGCAAGGGATTTCTTACAAACAACCGGACAGTAAAATAACTATTAGGTTACAATAGGCGGTCTTATTGCTAACAGCAGTATTTAGTTAGGTAAAGCTTTTGCATAAGTACTTTTTATATACTTTTTTATTAAGGGCAGATAAGCACTTGCCAAAAATATTTCGCTGGATGTTACGTGAGGATGCGGTCTAAGATGGAATAGTACATAGCGCAACTTTCTTTTGTCTCCCAAGATGGCTTACAGCGAACTTTACAGACAATTTGGTGATTTCAAGGGTTTCGATGTAAGCAATGAGTCGTTTTATTTTAAATAAACTGGCCAAGTGCAAGTCGGTCTATTAGGCAGTACGGCACGTAGGGTTCCGATTGAACAAAATTTGCCGGAAAAATAATAAATAATCTTGTAACATTAAACATTCAATTAATGTCCCTCTTTAATGTTATTTAGTTTTTAGGGTTCCGTACCCAAAGGGTAAAACGGGACCCTATTACTAAGACTCCGCTGTCCGTCTGTCTGTCTGTCTGTCTGTCTGTCTGTCTGTCTGTCTGTCTGTCTGTCCGTCTGTCACCAGGCTGTATCTCATGAACCGTGATAGTTACACAGTTGAAATTTTCACAGATGATGTATTTCTGTTGCCGCTATAACAACAAATACTAAAAACCGAATAAAGTTAAAAATAATAGAGAGTTCCCATACAAGAACGGTGTTTTTTTCGGCATTTCACGCCACCTATGAACGCTTAGTTGGGTAAACGTCCCATAGATGGCGTTATATTAAAATGTCGATCCCTAACACCTTTGTTAGACGTTAGATGGCGTTATGAGAAATAAAATGTTTATTAATTATTATTTTTTGCTGGCAAAAAATGATTGTGGTATTTTTTGCTTGATCTTATAAAATACTGTAGTGTGGTACGGAACCCTACTAGTGCGAGTCCGACTTGCATTTGGCCAGTTTATTAAAATTTGATCTTTAAGCAGTCATTGTAATACACACTATGAACAAAATCAAGTCTCTATCTATAATGGTTCATAAGATCAAGTAAAAGATGCCGAAAAAAGAAAAGGAAGTTTCGCAGTTTGACCGTATATATATTTTTCATTTTTTTATTTTTTAGTTCGCGGATAACTTCGTCGTGACATTATGAACCGATTTTGATGATTATTTTTTTATTGGAAAGGAGATATTCCAAAGATATTATAGGTACCATTATAATTTCATCGAGATCTGATAAGTATCTCCAGAGATATACAGAATAAACACCACAAACTTGGTATTGAAAATTAATAGCGCAGCATTTGAAGTCGGTTCTCTTAGTTTTTTCAACGATCTTATTAGTATTTGTTGTTATAGGGCACATATTAGATACAAGTATCTATCTATTACGGTCAGAGAGATACAACCTCTGAAATGCGGATAGACGGACGGACGGACGGAAAGCGAAGACGGAACCCTATTACTTCTCAGTAATGTATCCGTTGGTACCCTTTGGGTTCGGACCCCTAAAGAGAAGTTCGACTACACTCGCTAGGTGGCTTTTGATGTAAACCTTCTGAGAGGTCAATGTCAAAAGCGTTTTATTTATTTTATTTTTAAACGAAGTTATTTACTCATAATTTATTAAAGCAAAGGTCGTCTAAAATTACAATTATAATTATTGAAAGTGGTAGAGACATCAATCGTAAAAGAAATGATCAAAAAAAAGAATGCAAGCAAATGCAGCCATCCTTGAGAGCCAGTTCCCATTCTAGGCCTAGCGTGCTCATCATCTTCAACCGCATCATCGCTTACCAACAGGTGAGATAGTGGTCAAAACGCTAGCTTATGTGATAAAATAAAAATGAAAAGAAAACATAAGGTTTTTCAGATTTATCAATATTTTACAGTGTCACCTGAACATTGAATTTTGAAAGGCTCCAGTTGAGACGAGTTGAGTCTCCAGGAACAAATATTTGGAAAACGGCCCCTTTTTTTTACTCATATATTTGAAAATAAAATCACAGTTAGAGGAGTAATCGCATAACTAACATACAAAAAAAGGACATACAGACGAATTGAGAAACTCCTTGCTATTGGAAGTCGGTTCAAAAAATCTTATAAACAAAATCATGCTTTACACAAGTTAACAATCATGAACTTATAACTAAAGCAAAATAAATAAACCCTTATCAGTAACGGGCTATCGACACGATTCCTTTCAAGCTAACTATCACTGATTAAATAACAATACATTAAACATACCTTAGTATTAAATATCCGACCACGACAATAAACATATTGCACTTGTCGTTGTTCATTTTAATTAACTTTATTTATTATCTAGTTTGAAATACGCGAGAATACGACACGTGTTCACGGCATAGCGGGCTGGCATACACTAGATATACAGTCAGTAGTATGTTTCGAACTCTTCTGATTGAGCGACTGAAGTGATTGAATTGGTGACTGCATCTCAACATTATGAGGTCACTGAGCTACTGGCATAGAAAATAAACCTGATTTTACGTAGTTACTAGTATATTATTCTGTGATGTTTCTACATAGAAATCCAAAGCTTTGGTAGTAGAATACGCTTTCAGTAGGTACTAACAAATAATAAACGTGAAAGTCAGTTTATTTGTTTTTCCTCTTCAATCAAACAGTTAGCCGGTTTGGCTAAAATTTTACACCATTTCGTAGTAGATTATAAATCAATACCGTCATTAATAACTAGCAGCGCTTTGTGGCTCCACTCGCGTTAAAAAGTATCCCAAGTGTTAATCCAGGTTATATATCTAATCTCTATTCCAAGTTTTTTTTCAATATCATATAGGCTAGCGTTTGACCAACACCAACAACCACCACCAACAGTTAAGTGATGATGCGGTCGACCGCATCATCTTCGAAGATGGTAAGCACGTTGGCCTAGAATGGGAACTGGCTCTCATCTAGATATCTCCAACCACCATGCGGGGGTTGTTGGTTTCTTAACGATGTTTATCCTTCACCGGAGGGCCACTGTGAAAAGCGTTTTTTAAACATTTTTTAATAGAAAAATCCATTAGTGCACGGTGGGGATTGAACAAGTGTTGAACAAGGTTACAAGTTTCATCCAAATCTGTTCAGGCGTTCTTGCGCGAAAGAGTACTTAACAAACATCCATCCATCCATACTCACCAAAAAAGCATCTAGATGGCGCTGAAGCTTCTTGCATCGTTCTTTTTTATCCGACTTCACAAAAAAGGAGGATGTTCTCAATTCGGCTGTATTTTTTTGTTTGTTACCTCAGAAATCCGTCAAATCTCAATGAACAGATTTGAAACATTTTTTTTTTGAGAGATTATCCCTCCTGTTATGTCCCATTTAAATTTTATCGAAATATGACAATTATCTCCGGAGATATGGAGATACACAATATAAGCAAATGTATATACTAAGATGACATGATTATAACTAGCCAGTACTTTGACTATCGCGGTATTTGAAGTCGGTGTTTTCGTTTTGTACGATTATAAATTATGAAAATATTTGCGCACTGAATGAGATCCTGCATCGCGCAAACGATGGTTTGTAACAGATGTACTTGCTTATATTTTACAATTTGAACTCCATGTGGAAACATTACACAGCGAGGTTAGCCACAAGTTAGCCACAAGATAAATAATATCTGTATAGTGTCTGTTTTAATTCCAAATTAACAGCTTTTCACTAAATGCACGTGGAAGTATATACGGTACTTACAATTACAGCTTTCTAGTATTAACGGTCTCTTAGGAAAACCTCGGACAGACAGACAGACAGACAGACAGACGGACATGACGAAACTATAAGGGTTCCTTGTCAGGATTACGGAACCCTAAAAAAGGGAGATAAGGGCTGCTCCTCAATGTGGACCGTATGAATTAGGTTCGCGAACAATCGAACTGGCGTTTGTGTAGCACGTACAGAATTATATGTGCAATTATCGCAGATTCATTTAAATAATTAGAAATAATGCCTTTATATATATATATATATATATATATATATATATATATATATATATATTAATACATTATATTAATACATATATTAATATATTGATACTTAATAATTCCTTTGTTCTTCATGCACATAGAGCTCAACATTAGAAAATAGTGTTGTTTACCCGACTTCACAAAAAGGAGGAGGTTCTCAATTCGATTGTATTATTTTTTTTAATGTTTTTTATAATAAATAAAATGATTAATAAAATGATTATGCCTCCCGTTTAGTCCCATTCAAATTTTATCGAGTTATGATAATTATCTCCGGAGATATGGAGATAAACATCTCAAACACATTACATACCTTGATGACATATGCATTTGTATACCTTGACGACATGATACACTGGCTATTTTGACTATCACGGCATGTGAAGTCGGTTTTTTTTTTCGTTTTGTACAATCATAAATTATATGTAGTTGTTTTTAATTCCATTATGTTTACGTGGCATAAGAGTGAGTACCGCATCTACCTTTTTATATCGATGGTTCTGCGAAAACGAAATTAAATCCAACAGATTAATAAAATTGAACTATTAAACGCGGTCAAAGCCGCGGGGCGCAGCTAGTCTTTGATAAACTATGAATATGATTGTTTTAAAAACCATCATCTTCAGCCTTTCTCTAACTACTGTTTGACATAGGCCTCTTCCTTAATACGCCTTAAATAAAATGTATATATAGCATGTAAAATAGCTGTTGTATCAGTTATAATATATTTGTCATGAATTAGAGAAATAATAAAACCACCTTCGACTTATCTACGTATAATCTGTTCTTTGAGACCATTCCAATGAGCCCAAATACAACATCTCTACTGTAAGTTGGTGAGAAGTTGAGTATTCTGCAGATTCCAGATGTCCCAGTATTAGGTCAATGCTACCATGTTCTTACAATACCATTGAATCAGTGAACATCGCGATTACACCGCGTGACCTCACTCCCGCGGAAGAGCGACTGACTCGCTCGAAACCTAGGTCGAGAAAATTCGACTAAAGGTACGTGAATTACAGCCGGTACATAACAATAATAATACCATTGAAGTAAGAGGATACCGAATTTTGAATTCATCAGACCTATAAACGTTGATTTAATTGCGTCATAATCTAGTCTAGAATTAGATCGTTTAAAAAACTAATAAGAACCGACTTCAATGCCGCGCTACTAATTTTCAGTGCCAATTATGGGGTGTTTATCTCCATATCTCTGGAGATACTTATCAGACCTCGATAAAGTTACCATGGTTCCACACTTGGGATATCTCCTTTCCAACAAAAAAAGAATAATCATATTCGGTTCATGAACGACGAAGTTATCAGCGAACAAACATAAAAAAAAATCATATACGGTCGAATTGAGAAATATCCTTTTTTGAAGTCGGTTAAAAAAAACGACTCAACGGATTTTCATGAATCAAAGCCAAGAACACTCGATTAAAACATCTATCTAACAAAACAAAACTAAATCAAAATAGGTTCATCCGTTTAGGCGCTACGATGCCACAGACAGAAACACACATACACAGGACATATACAGTCGCATTGATAACCTCTTTCTTTTTTGAAGTCAGTTAATAAAAGTAGCAAAATGCGATGCCGCGATCGCTGATGTCATATCTATTGGTAACAATAAATCTTACGTTAATATTGATAAACAAAACATTTATAGTTACGACACCAATTATGAATGAAACACGTAACGAAATCTATAAAAATGTTACGTATTAGTCTATTTAAAAAACAATTAATAGCGAACGCGGGTTTCACTTTTCCATACAAATGTTTTCTCCCTGAAAAATGCTTCTAGAGCAATAGTACATTACGTGCCAAGGGAGGAAAGTAGGACATTTCAACCCGCGCGATATTGTCACCCGAGCCGAAGGCGAGGGTGACAAAAGCGTGGGTCGAAAAGTCCTGCTATCTTCCCGTGGCGCGTATACTATTTTTCATCATACCAGGACCGAAAGTTTAATGACATTGTATATAAGAAAAACGAATGTAGATCAAATTATTCATTGAGGGGGTTAGGGGCGAAGCCCCGATGGGGTCCGGGGCGAAGCCCCGGTGGGGGGTTGGGGGGGCGACGCCCCCCCAGACGAAAGGGGTTCGGGGCGAAGCCCCGATGGGGTCCCCCAGACGAAAAAAAAAAATTAATAGTTTTAACTATCTTAAACTTAATAGATATTATTAATAATATTCGACATAATTAAATATTCAATTTTTTTAGTGAGAAAAATAGTATTTATTATCGAACGCAAACAAAAAACATTGAATATTGAATAGGAAATAACAATATGTACATAAAATAAGTAATTAAAACAGTAAATAATACTGTATTATAAATGTGTCATTTAATAATTATATTTCAATTTTCATTATCATAATACATAATACGATGCAATTTCTTCCAAGCAATAAATTGATTGTAACAATTTTTATATCGCTGTACCGATTTGGAGGGTGCTAAATTTTGAGTTATTTCCGCAGCTTCCGCAGCAATGTTTCGTCGCACTTCTTCATCTTCAGAGTCGTCACTTGAATAATCCGATGAATTCATTGTCGGGTTTTTTTTTACACAGCTGTATTCACTTATTTTTTATACACAAGTTTTTTTCTATGTATATTTTTGATGTAATTTTTATCAGAATCAGAAAATTTGACTCTTATTGAAATAACAACTGCACGGTTACCATGGTAATAAGTTATTTCAAATAGATAACGGGAAGAAAATTAAAACAAAAATAGACTAAATTTTAAACTGTCACTAATTGTGAGCAGTCTGAAATATGCATCTTTCTTCCCACAAACAAAAGAAGAAATTCAAACTTTCGGCCTCGGAATGATGAAAAATTTGTTTCCACATAAAATCAAGGTCTGCTGCGCCTCTATTATTTGCTTTGTTTGACCAACCAATTGTAAAAACAAATATAGGCCTTTTAATCTCCCCTTTGAGATTTTTGAAGGGTAATATTTCTATTTACGATTGGTTGGTCAAAAATGGGGCGTAGCTACAGCAGACTTTGATTTTTTGTAGAAATAAAATTTTGCTCTAGAAGCATTTTCCAGGGAGGAAACGGGGGAATACATTTGTATGGAAAAGTGCACCCCGCGTTCGCTCTTAAAATAATTGCTATTGTCTAAATGTTTTTTTTTTAAGTGGCATTGAATATTTTGAACATAAATGATTTATAATTTTATTAAAAATCAATCAATCAGTCAATCTTAATATTTTTGTTATTTAATTTAAAGTTAGTGCCTTGACATTTATGTATTTTCATTTTATTTATAACTAGCTGTGCCCCGCGGCTTCGCCTGCGTTAAAAACAACTTTTTTTTATAAGAACCATCTCTTGACGATAATGAACACAACAAAAAAAAGAATTAGCGAAATCGGTCCAGCCGTTCACGCGTGATGCCGTGACCAAGGACAATTGGGATTCATTTTTATATATAAGAAGATTCAATATAACTGAGCAATGGCTGCAGTCATGTTGCACACTCTGAAAGAGAGTAGATTGCAAGGATATTTTTTTATTATGACCAACTATGTATCTACCAACATTCTAAGCAATAAATAAATTGAAATTGAAAAGGAATTGCCACCGTCCAATATAATAATATGTACTATGGTCCACTTTACGTATAAATAAAATTTGATTATATCAAAAATAAGATGAAACAATATAACTAAATTGGCATTCAATATCCATGCTAAATCAGTGACCTCTATGTTATTTCTTAGTGTAGGCCATTTTCCAGTTTATTGCTAAGTCGAGTCACGAATTACGCTACCTAAACATTGTTGTCTAAAAATATTCTTCTTCAATTTTGTCGGCATATTGAGATAATAGCTCTTCGGCATTTTTACATGAAACTTTTAAGGCCTGGGTCACCATCATGTTAATCATATTACCGATGTATGGCCGACAGTTAATACAGTTAATACTTACAAGATATTTGGAATTTATCAATTTTTGATAATAACACCCAATTTTTGAGGTTTGTAACAAAATAGAATAAAAATTAGCCGATAAAATGTTATTAATATTTCTTTATTCGTAGGAAAATTAGTGATAAAGCTTAAGAAGTAATAAAATTTCCCGAAATACTTAGAATGTAATAACAATGACTAATTTTCTTTATTTTATTGATATTTTTTTCAATTAGTAGTGCGCCTTAGCTTGTCAAAATATCACAAAATAAGCAAATCCGTCTACCAAAAGCTCAAAATATAGATAAATGTATAGGATCTATGTATGGGGAGCCCCCTCAATCTTTAATTTGTTTATTTTTGAATAAAAACCGTAAAGCGATTTATTTACGGTTTTTAGGTCGTTACCTACCAATTTTCAACTGTGTAGTCTTAATAGTTTCTAAATAAAGTGGCTGGTGAGTGATAGATACGTCATGTCTGTCTGTCTCGTCAGACATGACGTATCTATAAGGGTTCCGTTATTTGCCATTCGGCGACGGAACCCTAAAAATAAACTCCATCGCAGCGCCACCTTGTCACCTCATGACATAACGATTACTCAGAATTAAAAAAAGACTGTCGCATCTCACAGACAGATAATGCCATCTAGCAGCGAGTAGGCGACACCCCTTTATTAAACGTACAACCACAGACAACAGACGAAGATGTTTTGAAAGATGTTTGAAAATTTTGAATTCGACACATCACTCACACGATTGAACAGCGGTATATTTTAAAATCAAGGTACAATAATAAGTGATATCCAAACAACATTGGGATATACAGAACCGAAGACTGCTTTCGGCACTAAAGGTACGGACACAGCGCAGCGTCCAGCGTGCGCGATCTAGGCGGCGATCAGATAGTGCAGTAGTATTTGTACTGACTGGTTCACACCAAACGCGATCAGAAACAATTGAAAAGTACTGAGATCGCCCGCAGATCGCAGGACGCCGCGGTGTGGCCTTATGACCTTAATTAAAAAAAAAACAAATATAATCAAATAAAACTTTTATTGTTTATCATTTTCTATCAAAGATACACTATAGTATTGTTTTGCACGGGCACAGTGTCATTCCGTATTTTGATGAACATAAGTCTGGTGACGGTAGTCATCGGTTGGTCGTGTGTGAAGTGAGCCACGAGTTGCGAGGCTACTCGGGGCTTGTCTAGTGGCACCATGTGACCCGCGCCCCGCACCACTGCCCAG
Source organism: Cabera pusaria (assembly GCA_954871355.1). Classification (NCBI taxonomy): domain Eukaryota; kingdom Metazoa; phylum Arthropoda; class Insecta; order Lepidoptera; family Geometridae; genus Cabera; species Cabera pusaria. The sequence goes on from OX940887.1 coordinate 25,060,969, forward strand.
GTCAGACCTCCGCCTGACTTCACGTAACTGTGGACAAAACGTAGAGATTATAACAGTTGGTACCTACAACACAGTACAGTAGAGTCACGATAGTCCGAACTATCAAAAACTGGCAAAGTGCGAGTCGGAATCGCATACTTAGGGTCCCGATTGAACAAAATTTACCGGAAATATAAGTTTTTTGTATAGGAGCCCCCTTAAATATTTATTTTATTCTTGTTATAGCGGCAACAGAAATACATCATCTGTGAAAATGTCAACTGTCACAACTGTAACGGCTCATGAGATACAGCCTGGTGAAAGAAGGACAGGCGGACGGATAGCGGAGGCTTAGCGATAGGGTCCCGTTTTACCCTGTGGGTACGGAGCCCAAAACTTAACCCCCTGTCAGGCCTGTCGCACTCCGCGCTGTAGCTATGAAAATATTAGTATATACGCGGCAGCCCGTGGGTTGCAAGTTCAGTCAGTAGTGTCACGCGCGCTCTCGATCGGTCGCGCGCCTTTACTTTACTATTCAATCTGATTTCTCACAACACTCAACCTAACAGTAAGAGACAGCTATTGGCTCGCGAGCTGACCGAGTTGTACAGACTCGCAGCGCGGACTTACGGTGCATTTTACGATGCTCAACACGCGGTCAATATCCACAATTAACAAAAATAAACTCAAGATAGAACCGTTGTTCAATGCGAATGTTTTAAAACCTAAATGCGTGAGGGTGTTCTCTCATGAACAAGTGGACGTGGCACTTTTACAATGGTTTAAGCTGCAACGTAATAGAGTACCCGTAAATGGGCCTATGCTCCAACAAAATGCAAATCTTTTCGCTAAAGAGCTAAACATTCTTAATTTTGATTGTTTTTATATTTGCTAGTCACCTAAATATTAATAATGTACATTAAAATGTTATTAATAAAAAACAAAAATGTCTGTTCGTTTAGTACGGCGTCCGGTTAGTACGACGTAATATCACCGGTCCCTTGGCCATCGTTATAACTGGATTATACTGTATGCTCTACCCATGCGAAGCTGTAGGGCTATTCTGTAAGCTATTTCGGAAGCGGATTCCGCGATTAGATTTGAATTTCATATTACGAAATTCAACCGTATTACAATTGTGTTACGATTGAATTTCGTAGTACGAAATTCGAATCTCACCGCGGATTCCGCTGTCAAGATGGCTTACAGAATAGCCCTACTGGGGCGAGTCGCAAGTGACAAATATATGACCAACTTAGATACCAACTTTTTAACGCCAGTACCCTTAGTATGTGTTTTCATACCACACTCGATATTGTATACCGAACAAATTTTGTATGTAAAACAGTACAGCGCCTCTAGTGGTTTTCACAATTCACTAAATTTAGACCAATCAGAGAACCAGAATAAGTAAAAAACAATGTGAGATCTGTCACAAGCGTTTACGATGAAAACTCGTACTAAGGGTACAGAAATAAGTTAAATACGCGATTTATGTTATGAGATCTAATGATAAGATACGGCACGTAGAGTCTGAGCAAAAATAGAACCGCCGTGGCTTTACGATGAACAGAGGTGATTCAGAGGTAAAAAAGAAGGTACAATACAATACAATACAAATACTCTTTATTGACACCAATTTAGAAAATACATACTGAATAGGACTTAACTAACTAATACTAGGTACAATGGGCGGTCTTATCGCTAAAAGCGATTTCTTCCAGACAACCTTTGGATGGACTTAACATTATAGATAGAACAAGGACGGTGGTGTGTATTTTAAACATTTTAAGGTACATACCTACCTAACGATAATGATAAGAGTAGGTACCTACCAAGGTATCAAATATTGTCAGTCGTACTGGCAATGACAGAGCAATGTTGTTAACGCAACAAAAACAGTAAATTAGATCCAAACGCGCGCCCTCAATTTCTACGACGGTTCTCTTTTCTATTGGTGGCGCAAATTGCAATGTCAGGCGGCCAATTCAATGCATAATTGGGTTAAAAATGCAATCCACTATTTGCGTCGTATCGATAGTATCGGACCGTGGCTTAATTGGCAGAGCACCTGGGCATGCTATCCGGGGGGTGCGGGTTCAAGTCCCGTCGGTGCGATGAAATTTTGGATTGTGTTTAACCATTTACAAAAATATAAAGTGTGTAACACTTCAAAGAAACGTGATATATGTTTTGGTAATTAAATAAACAAGTGTCGCACTTACCCGGCACGTTTTTGGTCGAAAATGTATGAATTCCGCGGTGCACTCAGGAAGTCACCGCTTGCTGTCCAGTTCCATTTCCGGTAGACCTCGGACGAGGCGGCGCAGGGTAACATCTGGTCCAATTGACCGCTGCAACATTACAATACGAGTAAGTAAAACAGAAATGTTTTTCGGTTTTAACGACAAAATGTCTAGTGTCTAATGTTTAAATGTCAAATATGCTCCTACCTGTGGAACAGCCACAGGTAGGAGCATATTATATCGATGTTCCGCCTGATATGCTACATAAAAGTAGCTTACATAGCATCCAAAATTAACCACGATCTAGATACGGTTCAGGCTTGGGCTGAATCCAACTCTCTGGTGCTAAACGCCAGTAAAACTAAGTACATGATCCTTGGCTCAAAGCATAAAGTCGATCAAGTAGCGTTTCAGAAACCCGTACTAGTGATTGGGGGCGAAACAATCGAACGAGTAATGGAAGCTCGTAACCTTGGGCTCGTACTTGATCCTCAATTAAAATTTGAGCGTCACATAAGCGATATTGTAAGGAATTGTTTTTACAGGCTTAAGATTCTCTACAAAATTAGAAATTACGTTAGTACAGAACTTCGAGTATTGCTAGTAGATTCACTTGTACTATCCAAGTTTAATTACTTAGATACAGTGTACGGTCCTTGCATTTATTCCAAAACTGCCCGCCTCATTCAGAGAGTTCAAAATGCTTGCGCGCGGTTTTGCTTCAACATACCCCCCCGTAGTCACGTTACGCCGTTTTTAAATAGTCACAATATTCTAAGTATGTTACACCGAAGAGAACTCCATCTGGCAACTCTCATGTTTGGGGTTTTAAAAACACAAAAGCCACAGTATTTATTTTCAAAGTTACGATGGTCTAGCAAACAAAAGACGCGTGCTTGCTCCTTTTCATTGCGAACACCACGACACGGATCGGCAGCATTTCGTGGTAGCTTTCGATTCAGCGCCACGAAGTGCTGGAATTCACTGCCCCCGCCAATACGCGAGCTAAATACCAAATTTAGCTTCAAACTGAAATTTAAACGCCTCCTTTTAATGCAACAAAAGTCATAATTATTTTAATTATCTCTAATATATTTCACAAATATTCAAATATATAATTTATTTCATTAGAACACATTATATTTATGAATTGCATGTTTTATTATATATGTATATCTTTTGTAGTGTTCTTTAAATCTTAATGTATATCTACGGATGATGATATATAACATGATCTGTAGAAGTGGTGTCCGCAACTAATGCATGGATAATAAGGATTAGGCATATCTTATTATCTGGTAACAATTTTACTTCACTAAATATTCTGTTATCTGGGTAGTCTAGTTCTAGCTGTCATATAGTCAGACTATACTTATTTAATTTTAATTTTTTTATTTTAATTTTTATCTTGTTTAGTATGGACTCTTTTAGTTATTGTATTGTTTAACTATTTCTTTATATTTTTATTTATATATTTTTACAATAAGTATTACATATTTATAACTTATCATATTTATGGATTTTAACGCAACATATTATTTTTATCGCATCAAGTATGTTATCCGTTTTGTCACCCGAGGTCTGTGCTGAAAATCAGCGCTGTAGTCCTGACTGCAGCATTCAGCTGAGCTCAGACCTATTCCGGCAGTACTGTACACTACAGCAACAGCAATACACGTCATTAAATAATATGTGTACCTACTTTTTAGTGTCTAGTATAAGTAGTAGATATAATTATGAGTAATTGAATTAGGTAGTTACTCTCTATATGCGTATTGTTGTTGTGTACAGTGTTTTTGCCTGAATAAATGGTTTTCTATTCTATTCTATTCTTACCACCATTAAGGGGAGAATCTGCTACCATGATCTTACGGTGTTCCGGCAGCACACAGTCCCTCTGAGTTAGAGTATTCTAGGCCTAGCGTATACAGTACTTCGAACATCATCCTGACGCTACTGAGGAAGTCTGACGCAAGCTTCACATTCACGCTCATAAAGTTGAAGTTGGGTAAAAAGCGACTACGCAGTACTCACCAATAAGCCATAACTCTATAATGCTCCAGCAGTACTTCAAACATCGGCCTGGCGCTACTGAGGAAGTCTGACGCGAGCTTCATATTGACGCTCATAAAGTTGAAGTTGGGTAAAAAGCGACTACGCAGAACTCACCAATAAGCCATAACTCTATATATCTCCAGCAGTTCGTCGAACATCGGCCTGGCACTACTGAGTAAGTCTGACGCGAGCTTCACATTGACGTTCATAAAGTTGAAGTTGGGTAAAAAGCGACTACGTAGAACTCACTAATAAGCTATAACTCTATAATGCTCCAGCAGTTCTTCGAACATCGGCCTGGCGCTACTGAGGAAGTTTGACGCGAGCTTCACATTGACGTTCATAAAGTTGAAGTTGGGTAAAAAGCGACTACGTAGAACTCACCAATAAGCCATAACTCTATAATGCTCTAGCAGTTCTTCGAACATCGGCCTGGCGCTACTGAGGAAGTCAGGCGCGAGCTTTAAATTAACGGTGACGTTGATAAAGTTGAAGTCCAAGTTGCCAACATGTAGCGCTCGCCTCGTCGCAGGTTTGTCCAGGAATGTCACGTATTGACCCACATCTAGTTGGTCTTGCAGGAAATTGTACGCGTGGTTTTGGTTGGCCAGGTTTATTAGAAGCACGATTAGTTGGGTCCATTTCTGAAACAGTTTGGAAGACTTCTGTACATTCCAGATTCAGGAATAACTTCATCACTGTATCAACTGATAATAAGCGACAATGTGGTCGACGGAATCGCTTTTTTTCAACCGTTTAAAGACTGAGCTTTTTAGAGTTTCGTACCTCAAAAGGAAAAACGGTTTAACTCGGTATAGTCAATTGTCAAACACAATCCAAAATTTCATCGTACCGACGGGACTCGAACCCGCACCCCCCGGATTACACGTCCAGGTGCTCTGCCAATTAAGCCACGGTTCGATACATCGATACGACGAAATTAGTGGTTTGCATTTGTTAACCCAATTATGCATTGGTGGCGCCATCTATGACAAAGAAACATAATATTTGATTTACGCAGTGCAACATCTCTCGTCGGATTTGAAAACTGTAATGATTTCTTCCGAATGATTAACTTACGTAATAAGTAGTCATAGATGGCGCCACCAATGCATAATTGGGTTAACAAATGCAATCCACTAATTTTGTCGTATCGATAGTGTCGCACCGTGGCTTAATTGGCAGAGCACCTGGACGGTTAATCCGGGGGGTGCGGGTTCGAGTCCCGTCGGTACGATGAAATTTTGGATTGTGTTTAACAATTTACAAAAATATAAAGTGTGAGACACTTCAAAGAAACATAATATTTGATTTACGCAGTGCAACATCTCTCGTCGGATTTGAAAACTGTAATGATTTCTTCCGAATGATTAACTTACGTAATAAGTAGTCATAGATGGCGCCACCAATGCATAATTGGGTTAACAAAAATGCAATCCACTAATTTCGTCGTAACGATACTTCGCACCGTGGCTTAATTGGCAAAGCACCGGAACATGTCATTCTGGAGGTTGCGGGTTCAAGTCCCGTCGGTACGATGAAATTTTGGATTGTGTTTAACAATTTACAAAAATATAAAGTGTGAGACACTTCAAAGAAACATAATACTCGGTATAGTCATTTGTTTGTTAACCACTATCTCCATATATTTAAAATTGCAATCCACTAATTTCGTCGTATCGATAGTGTCGCACCGTGGCTTGATTGACAGAGCACCTGGACATGTTTTCCAAGGGGTGCAGGTTCGAGTCCCGTCGGTACGATGAAATTTTAGATTGTGTATAACAATTATTGACATAATTTTTAACATTGTCAAATCCATCGTTATCCTCAAAATCTTCATGACTTTGGCCCTTATTAACACCCGACGCAAAAAGAAGGGGTGTTATAAGTTTGACCTGTGTATCTGTGTACCTATCTGTGTGTTTGTCTTTGGCATCATGGCGCTCAAACGGCTGAACCGATTTTGATTTAGTTTTTTTGTTTAATAGCTGTCTGAGAGTGTTCTTAGCTTTGATTCATGAAAACCCGTTCAGTCGTTTTAGGACTTAGAGCTTTTTTCTAGATAATGACACTATTAAATCAATATTTGTAGGTTTGATCAATTTGAAATTCGGCATACTCTTACTTCAAATATATTCTAAGAACACGGTAGCATTGCCTTTTTTTTATACATCTTATAGGCTAGCGTTTTGACCACTATATCACCTGTTGGTAAGTGATGATGCGGTCGAAGATGGTAAGCACGCTAGGCCTAGAATGGGAACAGGCTCTCAAGGATAGCTGTCGGAACACATCCGATGTTAGGCGACAGATTTTCTAACTTGAGGGTGGTAGCTGGCCAGGCGGACAATAGATAGTGTCCTACCGACATGCGGGGGTTGTTGGTTTCTTAACAATGTTTTTCCTTCACCGGAGGGCCACTGCGAAAAGCGCACATAATTTTTTCGAGTGAAAAATCCCTTAGTACACGGCGGGGCTTGAACTCGGTACCTCTGGCATCAAATGGATGGATGGATTACGCCACCGGGCCCTCAAACCTGGTGGGCAACACTTGGAATCTCCAGAATACTCATCTCCTTACCACCTCAAAGCAGATAATTATGTCAAGTCTGTGCTCATTGGAATAGTATAAATGAACAGATTATGAAGAGATTGGTCAGGGTTGGTTTTACATTTTGAATTGAGAATAGAATAAAATGATTTTTCTAGTATTCTTGTTAACCCCTCCAATTAAGCTAAATATGCTTGTATCTGGAGTGGGTTCACGTCAATAGTGCAATGGGTGGGGTGGGATTCGAACTCACGACCTCTCGATTGCCAGTCCGACACCCTATCCATTGGGCTATTGCCGCTTTTTGTTTGTTTAGTTTTCCTTTAAAGTTCATGAAATGCTCACGAATTTTTCAAGTCAGCAGTTACCTTTTAGAGGGGGGGGGGGGGATGGGGAAGCCCTACTGGAACAAAAATCTTTAAAGTTTAATATTTCGTAAATGGAGCATTCAATCGAAAATCGAAAAATGGTATCAGCAACCCTTAAGTCATTTTAAAAGACCTATTCAACGATACCCACACGATGGGGTGGACGACGAACAGACGGACATGACGAAACTATAAGGGTACCTTGTCAGGACTACGGAACCCTAAAAACCGACTTTACATGCCGCGATAGTCAAAGTATAAATATCTTCAAAGATGATCAGATCTCGGTAAAATTTTCAAATCGCTTAATATTTGACGGAGTTCTGAGGTAACAAACATAAAAAAAATCCGACCAATTGAGAACCTCCTCTTTTTTTGTGAAGTCGTATAATAAAATACATACACTACATATACGTGTACACATACATTACATACATAGAATACGAATTTTCGATCAGGTCTCGTGTCCTGACAATCCATCCCAAATAAGTTCACAACGCCGATAAAGAAATTTTCACTCCAAAAAAAATAAAAAATTAATATATATGTTAATTGACACTTCCTAAATGATAAAAGAAATCAATAATTTAATGTAAATAAGTGAATTACATATATATATATAATTTTCCTTACGGTCTTAGCGCCCACGCTCCTGTTGTCCCGTATATCTTGCTGGAAGGCCTGCACGAGCGGCTGCAAGTTATCTAGCTGCTCCTTCTCCAGCAGACCGAAGTGGTAGAACGGCTGCACCACCTGAGATATCATGCTGGGCTCGATGTACGCGTTACCCACTATTACACCCTGCAAATATTCATACTCGTTAGTTTTTGAGGGTTCCGTACCTTAAAAGGAAATAAACTGGCCAAGTGCGAGTCGGACTCGCACACGTAGGGTTCCGATTGAACAAAATTTGCCGGAAAAATTAAGTATCTACATAGTTTTAACATCGATATATATAAATACCGTGTCAATACTAAACATATTTACTACAATGCCATCGTCGAACGAACTTCTGACACCCACCATGTGAACGTTAACACAAAGGTCAGTGACCTTTTTGTTGGTTACCATCGTTCATAGATGGCGCTATAGTAAAAACACGTTTTTTGTATAGGGACCCCCTTGAATTTTTAACTTCAGTCTGTTTTTAGTATTTGTTGTTATAGCGACAACAGAATTAATACATCTGTGAAAATTTCAACCGTCTAACTATCACGGTTCACGAGATACAGCCTGGTGACAGACGGACAGACAGACAGACAGACAGACAGACGGACAGCGGAGTCTCAGTAATAGGGTTCCGTTGGTACCCTTTGGGTTCCCCACCCTAAAAAGGAACCCTTATAAGATCACTTTGTTGTCTAACTGTCCGTCTGCACTTATATAGGAAAAACCCTGAAAGATCTGAAAACCGTTAAAAGGGCGTATCTAAATGTATCTATGGCGTAACATAATACGTGGCTTAATTTTTTTTTTTGGAGATTCTAACTGATTTATCCTTCCAACAATAACATCATTCATCGTCATCATCTGCCGGTGTCGGTCCACTGCTGGACGTAGGCCTATCCCAAGATGCGCCACTGAGCCCAATATTCGGCTCTTCTTTTTCAGTCACTGCCTTTGGCTTTGTGTGTGATAGACATGTGTCAGCTATAGCGAAACGTAACTGAAATCGGTTGCCACTCCTCTAACGTACCGTATCGATATTGACATAGCCAGCAACGGTTTTATGGTTACCAACTACGGCAACTATACATATAGTAGTTAGGTACAATAACTAAAAACTACGATAGCGCGCGCGACGCTGCCAACAACTGGCGACAACAACCAAAATAATTATGCCTTCTCTTTTATTCTAATTGATTCATCACGTACAAGACAGGGACAGAGATACTGGCTATCGCCAAAATCGCCATAGTTACCATTATCCAGCAATATTTCACTACTATTGATGAAACCAAAGACGACCTTATCTCTACTACGCTAAGGCTTAAAAAATGAGGTTCGTTAGATCGAACTGTAATGGACAGTTGGTTTTTGCAGTTGCACATTATAGCTTTAACAACTATACATATACATATAGGTAGTTAGGTACAATAACTACGACAACGCGCGCGACTAGGGTTACCATTACCAGATGAAAAAATCAAAAGACCGGAGAAAAGGCCTGTTTTCTATGGAAAAGTCCTGAGATTTTATACAATTTTTACCAAAAGAAGATTTTTTATCGACCGACTTCCAAAAAGAAGGAGGTTCTCATATCGTCTGTATCTGTTTTTTTGTATGTTACGCGATTACTCCGTCAATTGTGAACCGATTCGAATGATTCTCTTTGTACTCGGTAGGGTCTTACGATCCCGAGGTGGTCCCACTGTAATTTCATCGAGATCTGATAAGTATCTCCAGAGATATGACGATAAACGTTTCAAACTTGCTACTGAAATTGACTCGCGGGGCATTCATGTCGGTTGTTTTAGTTTTTAAGCTATCTTCATTATAGTTTGTTTTACTTGGATAAATAAGTATCGATTTTGACTGTTCAATTGTTACCAAAAGAAGTTTTTTTTTAGATTGTTCAACTTTTAATTAATGTGATCTTTTAAGTGTAAGCTGTGTTTTATTGAAAATCCTGAGATATCACGAGATTTGCAAATTCCGGCCGCAATCCTGAGGAAAGTCGAAAAATCCTGAGATGTGGTAAACCTACGCGCGATGCTGCCAACAACAACCAAAATAATTATGCCTTCTCTTTTATTCTAATTGATTCATCACGTTCAAAACAGAGACAGAGCGAATATTGGCTAGCCATAGTTACCATTATCCAGTAACATTTCACTACTATTGATGAAACCAAAGACGACCTTATCTCTACTGCGCTAAGGCTTAAAAAATGAGGTTTGTTAGATCGAACTGTAATGGACAGTTGGTTTTTGCAGTTGCACTTTGCTTTGCGCATGCGTAAAACCGAAAAGCGTTCATTAAAGCTTGACCTTTGACAGGTTTTTATATTTACAACTTTGCACCTTACCGCTTTCAAAATAAGGTCGCAATAACTTTACGATAACTAGATAGAAGAAATGTAGAATTTGTTTTTAAATGCGCGCGCAGGTGGCGGTTCGCGCCAAGACGCGTGTGTTTGTTTTCAAACATTTTAATTTAATCACTTTTTTTAGTTTTTACTACGTTCGATCCGTGGTTCGATTGCTTTGAACGATTTGTGCGTGCGGTGAATTCCATATTTTTTGTGTTAATTGGTGTTGTGTTTTAGCCCCTAAGTGATTTAATTTAGGATTGAGTGTGTTATTGATTATTGACTAATTAAAAATGCAATTTAGAAGAGAGATTTCGAAGATACCGCCCTCTGACAGACGGACGGACGGATGGACGGAATGGACGGACGGAAGGTAAAATTTGTAAATAACTTCTTAGGGAAAGTAGAGTTCGAGAAGTTGTTAGCGCGCCTTGTATATAAAATCATTCTATACCTATATGGCGATTTTTAAATGCGCCACAATTTAGCACTACAGGTAAAAATTGTGCTAGTTCTGAGTCCTAAGACTAGAAAATCATGAAGGAAAATCGCCAATATCATACCTAGTAATCTTTTTAGTAGTTGTAGTTAGTGTGTAGTAGTTCGCCTGCGGCGGATTTCTATCTTATTTTAATTACGTTACTATTACTACGTCTTAATTACGAAAATGAAGCGCGAATTAGTTATGTAGTTGAAATCTGGCTTTGATATCGGTATTCGGCAACGGTTAACAAAACCGATATTGACTCCAAATATCGGTTAGAAAACCGTTGCCAGAAATAGCCAATAACGGCCATGTCTAGTGTGTGACTTTCAATCTTCGGGTTAGCGATCGCAGGACGTAGCTTCTCGCACCGGTGACGCTGCTGCCCGTCACCGGCCTGTAGTATTTAGCTACACCATAATTTTGAAATGGTTATACCGCCAACTACAACTTACCTTCAAATTAATATAATTCCCGGGCTCTTGCTTACGCCTGTGTATCTGTATAGCCAGCGCCGGCACGTACTTCCCAGCGTATGACTCCCCGGCCACGTAGAGAGGTGCTGTTCTCAGCTCCGGGAATAACTTGACGAGCTGCTGCGTGGCTGTGTAGAGATGCTTGCCGTACTGTGCAAGTGAAGGACTTTTTTAAGTGAAACTTCTTTAAGGGGGTACGATTTCCATACAAAACTATAACGCACAAATATGAGTAAACGGAGCAAAAACCTGCACTGAAATCACATCTTTTGGTCTTGTATAAGCCTTTACATGTCGGGAATTATATTTATTTACATGAATTAAATGAATAATATATACATATTATTCAATCAATATTTTTTTGGTTTAACTTGAATTTCACTATTATTAAAAATAATTTCATCTCAATCAATCAAATCATGTAGGTAAATACATTTCCCGACCCGTAAATACTTCTAAAAGACCAAAAGATGTGATTTCAGTGTAAGTTCCCTCCATTTACTTATATTTGTGCATTATACTTTTGTATGGAAATCGTACCACCTTAAGCGCTAAAGTGATAAAATTTGACGGAAGTGACGTAGCGTCACGGTCCGAAGGCAGCGGACGTGACGTAAGCGTCATGTTATATTTTATATTTATAAACGCCCTCTATTGTAGAAGGGCGTAGCTAAGAAGATTTATTCACTATCATTCGGATTGAACTGAGTTCAACAGATGGAGTTGTACAAAAAAATTAATGAGTGGTAGCTTTCTAATCTCAATCTTTTTTACAAGCTTTTATTTAGTCCCGATGTTTGTCATCATATCATGCAAATTACATTTGACCCACTTTCCGGTGTCTGATTGAAATTTTGCATAGGTACATATGTAGATCGTATGACAATGCAATGTTATGGTACCATCGATGATGGAGACAGATGGTGGCCATAGGAAATCCATCCCAAACTACACAGTTTGTAGTTTAATCCTTGAGAGCCAGTTCCCATTCTAGGCCTAGCGTGCTTACCATTTTCGACCGCATCATCATTTGCCAACAGGTGAGATAGGGGTCAAACGCTAGCCTATAAGATTTAAAAAAAATCACTGTTTGGGCTCGTTGGATTTGTCTTAATTAAAATTAAAAAAAATAAATTAAAATAAATAAAATTAAAAGAATTTGTCTCTAGTCCTAGGTTATGTAAAGTCTTGTGTTTAAACCGGTTTTTTTTAATATTTCTTGTTTTATGTTGTGAAGTGACTGGCCAAGACGCTCGCCTGGTGTTGGTTGGTTTTCTTCACATCTGATAGCGTTGCGTTTGAAACCTCACCTGTTATTAAGCGATGATGTGATCAAAGGTGGTCTTTCAACGTCTTTGACTTTCAAGGGATATGTGTTATGTGAGCGGCAGATTTTCTCATTAACGGTGGTAAGCTACTTTTTGGTAGCAAGTCAGGTGAAACATCGATATAATGCTACTACCACGTGTGGAAAGACAATTCTATAATAGCTTTTAACACTATAAATTAGGTATTTTTCAAGTTTGACAGACAAGCACATGAAACATAGGTATCTCAGCTGATGTTCAGTGAAATGTTCAATGAAATCGTGCTTAAGTCGTATAGTCGATCATTGAAGAAAACTAAGACACTGAGACAAAGCGGTGGACAAAAATAACACAGTCAGACATGTAATATCAATACTTCATAATCATCAGCCGGTGTCAGTCCACTGCTGGACGTAGGCCTCTCCCAAGATGCGCCACTGAGCCCGATCTTCGACGCTTCTCTTCCAGTCACTGCCCACAGCTTTGCGTATGTCGTCGCTCCACCTGGTCACAGGACATCCTACGCTACGTTTGCAGATTCGCGTATTAATACTTACAGTATCCATATCAGTGGCGTATCCATCTGGGTGTTCTGTGAAGCTGAAGCCGGTCCCCACAGGGTTGTCTATGAACACCAGCGAATGATTGCTGAGCCATGAGTGTGGGTTACCTGCGATTATGACAATTCATTATACATTACAATACATACTAGCCCAGTTAAATTCGACTGCTCTCTTTATTTTCCATTACGAAGTTCCAGTACCTACAACCCACCTCTATCATCAGGCCAGCTCTATGGTACCGTATTATCGCATTGTCACCGAATATACGCCATAATGGTGTTCCGGCATTAAAACCCTTGAGAGTAAGACCATTCTAGGCCTAGCGTGTTCACCATCTTTGACCACATAATGCTTATCATCAGGCGAGATACTTGTCACATGTTATTTCTATTTCTATCAAATATATGGGCATGTGAGACTTAACATCTTTATGTCTCAAAGTAACAGACACAGTGCAGTGACATACAAAATTCTGGCAGATCAGAATTTTGCATGCCGCTGTATCTGTTATAGGTAGACGTCATCGCTTACCATCAGGCGAGCGTCGTGTTTGTCCTGTTACCTTTTAACATAAAAAGAAAAATGTCTCGTCATTATAAAGGGTAGGCTGCTGTAGGCTGATACCTCACTTGGGAATTTATTACTACATTTTAATTTACAAATGTATGATATATATAATAATGTATGATGAATATTTCGTAGTATTTATATTCTCTTTGAAAGGTATTATACATCCAATACTTTCCTACAATCATTTGACAAGCTGATTAGGGGTCTTTATCCAAATGACAGCTGATATCCTCTTCACGCCTCGCCCCTGACCTTAACACGTATTATTCTACTATAGCTAAAACTATATGATCAAGACTCACGTGTCAATTCGCCCTTTTCCACTTTGAAAGGTCCGATCTCATCAAAGAGGCCAGTCATACTGGAAGCGCCGGGACCTCCTTGCAGCCATATTATCCACGGTCGGTCGGCCTTCGGCTCCGGCGCGGGAAAGTACCAGAAGAAAAGATGAGACTTATGCTCCTCATCAACCGTTAAAAACCCGGAATAACTTTTGAAGCCAAGAAATCTTTCCGGGTCGACTTTGGAGGCGGCGCGAGCTTCCACGAAATTCTCATCTTTTATAAAAGGTGTCAGTAACAACGCCGTTTCATTTACAACTTTATCCTCTTCCAAACAGGGTTGAGTTTCCTCTGTATCTATTTTGTTATCGTCAATATCCAATACATTGAGACACGTTTTCTTAGCGTTATCTAGTGTCGCGTGCTCCGACACTTTGTGAGGAATAACGTGAATGCTATTATCTATTATTTTATTTGTGACCTTAGTTGTGTTTTCTGTTATCGAGTTCGACACATCTTCGTCCTGTACGGCGACTCTAGCGAAAGCGCTGGTAACATTCAAATAAATTAAGTACCTAAGTTAGTCAAAAAAATTAAGCTAAGTAAGTAAGTACACAGTTATAAAAAGGTTAAGTAGGTTCCGATTTTTTTTTCATGTCAACTTTACGAAAATCTAAGCTAGATTTGCGACAAAAGCTGACTTTTGGCATAATCAAAATAATAATAATTGCATACATTCTTCGAATGTTTCAGTATAATCTACGTCTGATTCGTAAAAAAATAGTTTTTATTAATTTAAGTTTCCTATATTTCACGTTCATATCAACTCGATCGAATTTTATTAATGTCTTAAGCGCGATAAGAACCACATTACAAGATAACTAGATTATTGCAACACGCGGGACTGGAAAATAGCGCGGGATCCCGAAATACCGTGATCCTAGTATTGCAGGATCGGAAGGCCTATATAATAGTGTGGATCAAAACTGCCCGAACGAGGAACCTAGGCGGGAGTGTGTCTATGTGTAATTCATTACTTTTAAGACTTATCTGCTTTATTTTTTAAAAGCAGTACGAGGGCCGAGGACTTAAACATCACAAAAAAGTTAGTGCTGTCTCCTCGCGCATAGGAAGTGGACAGACTTGTGCACTTTTTGGTCTTGTTTGTCCACTAAGTGTACAGACAGGAATATCAATACTACTGTTTGATATACTTAGGTAGATTGCGGATATTCAAATTTTATATAAAATACTAAAGGTACGGACACACCGCAGCGTCCTGCGTGCATGATCTAGGCGGAGATCAGATAGCGCAGTAGTATTTGTACCAACTGGTTCACACCAAACGCGAACAGAAAACAATTACAAAGTACTGAGATCGCGCCCGCAGATCGCAGAACGCCGCGGTGTGGTTGTAAATTAAGTGGCCCGCTACTTCACCCGCAAAAAGTTAAAAATCACTTAAAGAAAATATTTCTAGCTTAGAATAAAAACTATATGTATGCCTACGTTCATAATATACTAATCATATAAATTTAAAACTTTGTGTGCTTGTCATTAAATCATGCGTCATAAAATCATGCGAAAATACATGATTTAATGACAAGCACACAAAGTTTTAAATTTATATGTTTAGTAGTATTATAGGATTTTTTTAAAATGATATCTTATAGGCTAGCGTTTGACCACTATCTCACCTGTTGGTAAGTGATGATGCGGTCGAAGATGGTAAGCACGCTAGGCCTAGAATAGGAACTGGCTCTCAAGGATAGCTGCCGAAACACATTAGATGTTTGGCGACAGATTTTCTAACTTGAAGGTGGTAGCTGACCAGGCGGACACTAGATAGTATCCTACCGCCATGCGGGGGTTGTTGGTTTTTTAACGATGTTTTTCCTTCACCGGAGGGCCACTGTGAGAAGCGCACGTAATTTTTTTGGATATTTTTGTAAGGCAATTCGTTGCATAGAACACAATGTACCGAGTATAATGAACGTTCTCCCTACTTCTCCCACGATGGTTACATGATAGTGATCACAAGTGCAATACATAACGACACACTTTTACTGTTTCTCACACATTATTACATTGACAGATTGTGCATTAATATGTACCTATATATCAGTTAATTATAACTATTATGTAAATCTAATTGCGTGATTACAAAAATATTTTCTAAAGATTATTGATTAGCGATTCATTCTGTAATGTTTGGAGAATAAATGATGCATCGGAATAAATATAATATTACCTGAAAACAAATTAATGTTTTGCTTAAAAAACCGAGTTGCACTCTAGGAAGTGCCAGCATTAGTGAAAACTGGAACACGTCATTTTTGAATATTTTGGAATGACACCTCGCGCAAGCGCCCTGCGCTCCGTCTTACAAATTTTCGATCAGGACACGTGACCTGACGCGAGTTTAACATTTTTTAGCCATCCCAAGAAAAATGCACAACGCCGCTAAAGTTATCACTTCAAAAATTTTAATGTTGAAATGTCATATAGTAAATAACAAAACAATATAATCACAAGAATCGATTAAATAAATGTGCACAACACAAAAATTTGTATCGAATAAATGTAGAAATTACGTTGTACTTTTCTTTTGATAGCATAACCACATGAGTAAAGAGTTTTTTGAGTTCACTCATGTGGCATAGCACACAAAACTTTTAGCAAAATTAATATACCTACTACAAGATTAAAATATCAAGTGATAAGTGACATTTTTAAAAACATGTACTTGCTGTATTTTCTCGAAAGTTTCTTTATATCTTATATACAAATAACTTTTCTTTTGATAGCATAACCACATGAGAAAAGAGTTTTTTGAGTTCACTCATGTGGCATAGCACACAAAACTTTTAGCAAAATTAATATACCTACTACAAGATTAAAATATCAAGTGATAAGTGACATTTTTTAAAACATGTACTTGTTGTATTTTCTCGAAAGTTTCTTTATATCTTATATACAAATAATACTTAACAATAAAGCTTATGTCAATAATTGAAAATTGGACTTACCTTGCAACGATACAAACGAATACACATAACTTTTTCATAATTTCAAAATTAAATAGAACCGGCACACAGACGTGTCGTCTGTAACTGCAAACTCCGCGTATTTGGAAAGATATCTGCTTGTCTTTATCTGCCTGAACCGTACGACCCTTCGCGATATTATTCAATGAAATTCGCTCGCGTACATGTCTGGGAACTTGTGAATTACCCGTGAATATAGCACAAGAGATGTAGCTTTTTTTTTGGGTTAAGCCAAATGTGTGTTTAGTCGCATCTGATTTTAATAAGTACTTACATGTAATTAGCTGTATAAAAAAAATAAACTGGTCAAGCGCGAGTCGGACTCGCACACATAAGGTTTCGGTTGAACAAAATTTGCCGGAAAGAAAAACACGTTTCTTGTGTGGGAGACCCCCTTTAATTTACCTACCTCAAAGGTAAAAAAGGAACCCTTATAATATCACTTTCTTGTCCGTCTATCTGTCTGTCTGTCTATCTGTCTGTCCGTGTGTCAGCACCGATTTTTTCAGGAACGGGTGGACCTAGCAAGTTGATATTATACCAGATACTGAGGTCTATAGTCCCTATTAGGTGTTTAAAAATCAAGGTCCTGAGTCAACACGATAAAAAGATATGGGCAAATTTTGATTTTCGCGACAACTTGTAAGTAACAAAATTTACCTTAATTTTCAACTTTTTTTATTTTTCGGAATTTTTCCTTTACTTATCCTGTAAGACCTTGCTTTTGACCAAAATTGACAATTCTAGGTCAACCGGAAGTACCGGAAGTAGGTTTTCGACCCAAAACCTATAGGGACCGTTGACCTAGAATCATGAAATTTGGCAAGAAGCAAGGTCTTACAGCACAAATAAAGGAAAAAGTTGAAAATTAAAGGTGTAACCCATACATACATAGTTTACGCCAATTAAGATAGACCTCTGAGATATATGAGCGCTCATACAATTTAGGGATCTAGCTTAATTGGTACCTACCAACATTGGTACGGAAGCCTCGGTGGGCGAGTCCAACACGACTTGGCCGGTTTTATTTAATTGTTCCTGCAAGAGGCACGGATTGGAGTCCCGTCGATACGGTAAAGTTTTGGATTGTATATTATAACTAGCTCACACCCGCGACTTCATTCACGTGTACCAAGAATGTTATCACTGTAAAGCTCTGTCA